>OY728125.1:478837415-488837415 GCA_963277665.1 Viscum album
ATTTTGAAAATACAGCATACAACATTACAATCGGTATGATATTTTGAGTCTGATTAGAAGAAACATAATTTTTTGTGAGTAGTAACCGACCTTTATGAATAGTAATGTTATCATTATGAATATTAATATGACCCTTATAAATAGTAAATCTTCAAAAATAATAGTTACCTCACCCATGAATGCATCAATATAATTTATGCATATTATAAGTGATAATATGACTATAGTAAAAGTATTGGTATTTTTGTAAGTCACAAATAAATAATTAATTAATTAAAAAGGAAAAAAATTCTAAAAGGTTATTTGTAAATTATATATTTTATGTATTATGGGATTAAGATAATTTTATAAGACCTTATGTAATTTTTGAAAACATTATAATATCAGTTATAGTTTTAAAATTTAAAATTTTCAAGTAAAAAATGATTTTAATTTAAAATTAAAAAATTCTTATGTTGAAAATTATTTTAAAAAAATGGATTTCATTTTAGGATTCTATACATTGAGAAATAGATATGGTGTATACTTTTTATTTTTATGAAATACTTGGATTTTCTATGAAAAGAAAAATACAATAATTTATGATAAATGCTAAACACATGAATTATGTTATCATCAGCTGATGTATAGATGATGTAAGGCCATTATCTCAAACTAACATAAAATCAATAATATTTTGGTCATAATAATTATTATTATATCTTGTCTTATGTAAAAATAATAAAATAATGATTGAAATAATGAGACAACCCCTCTCCCCTTCACTATAAATACCACCTCTCATGCCCTCATTACATCGCACCTCTCAAGCATCAACCATTGTCCAAATTCTTCCCAAAGACCTTACATATCTCATCCCCCATGTCCAGTATACCTTTTTATGATACAAAACCAAAACCTCTTCCCTAAATATGCTCTCAAAGGAGACAAACTCAAGAGGTAAATTCCTCTTTTTGATTCTTTTATTTTCTTTCATGTTATTTTATATTAATTTTTTCTTTCCCTATCTACATTCACCCAGATGATATGACAACTCTACTGACAAACATGTACTGTAATTATATTATGCATATAGGATATCTTATCTTAATATATCATACCCCATCATATTATACTATAAATGAAAATACCGTATGAGATGTGTTGATTTATGACCTATAAGGATGACGAGTTTTCAATTTTCATTTCCATATTTTAGACTGATCATGAAACCATTTTAACTGTTGAACCAGATCATAATATATTTATTTTTACATCTGTGCATTTTTTGAAATATTTTTCACACATGATGTAAAAAAATAATACTAAACAAGGTAATTTTGAGAAATATTTCCACGTTAATCTGAGAATTTATCATTAATGTTTTATATAATGATTCGTCTTCACTTGAAATGACCAAATTAATATTATAACCATGTAATATTTAATATTTTCACTAATTTTATATAAATTCAATTCTGTATAAACACTATCATCATACATGTGTATCCAAACATAAATATAACTGAACTGATCATTAAAATGAAGGAAACAAGTGGACCTGAAAAACGAAATAGAATTTCATAACCAATCAAAAACATTATGAATGAAATAAAAAAAGTTTATACTAAATAATTTAACGTAAAATGAGTTCTATAATTATTAATTAATAAACTTAATTTTATTATTCTAGTCATTAATATCAATTAGAGAACACCATCCGACATAAGGTATGGGGCCCTCTCTAATTTACTTTTACTCAAGAATTTCCTCAATGTTTTTCACATTTATTTGTAATCAATAATTATGGGGTATTATTTCACACCCCCATACTTCTCTCATGATGTATATATTATGAGAACCCCCTTTCTCTCTCCTTAATACCTCTTAAGTACACCTTATACCATGTTGATAATCCATAACGGATTCAACCCGAACCTCCTTTGTTCCTTCAGGTTTCCTTATCTTCCTTTTTCCAAATAAAGTTATCTTATATATTTATGTGAAAATTGGGAAAAAATTACTTGTACCAAATTCTGTTTTCAATACCCTTTCATAATTCTCTTTCAGGTATGTACAAGTTTTTAAATGATTCCCCCCTCAAAACTTACTGATAAGCAAACCTGTTTTAAGGGAACTTCCTAAATCCCCAAAACTTTAAAGTGTGCTATAAAATATGTTTGAATCCACCATTGTTTTTATAAAACTGCTATTTTTATTATTAAAACATTCTTTTATTACATCTATTTTTTAAAAAATATAATTCCTTTTTTTTATTTTAAATATCAGTTAGTGTTTTCTTTAAAACCGCAGAGAAATGAATTAATAATAAAAATTATTAAGTACTCTTTTCACAAGTTGTAACATATGTTTGACATCACTTATCATGATATATTCCGACTTTACATTTTTAATTTCTATGTATGTTCTGATTCCATTCTTTCATGGACAATTTTATGATACACCCATTCATTATTCATTATGACATGATTATGATACTCATTTATTTCCATTGGCGCCCTTATGTATATGATTGTTTATGTATGATTCAATATGTGGAAAGCATATTCATGAAAATATTATTATGGGTGTGCCTAGATAGCACTCCAATGAATTGGGTAAATCTTAGTCTCAAGAGACATTATGTGCGACGGTCTTGGAGGTTTGCCTTGGCGTGTGCTACCATGTGAAATGGTCATGGAGATTAGCCTTTTCTTGTGCTAACAAGTGAAATGGTATTGTAAGTTATCCTTGAATCATAATAAATCAAATTTTATGTTTCTAATACATTATTATGACTCCATGTTAAAATGATTCCATGTTTAAATGTTATGATTCCATATGTTTCTTTCCTTTTGATATCATCATGTCATGCCTTCTATCCCATGTGTTAATGTTTTGTTCTTACATTTATTCCCTTACTGGGAAATTTTGCTCACCCCTTTGTTCATGTTTTCTCTGATTCACCCTATGTATATTTAAGATCTCAAAGGACTTTAGAATTTATTTATGAAGATTAAATAAAGAAGTGATTTTTTAGTTCTATTTTTTTTAGTTGTATGCATCATGTCTTCCTAGACACTAGACATTACGATGCTTGGCTTGTAATATTATGAATTATTTTGATTAAAATACTGTAATATAATGTTTAAAAGCCTAGGGTAACAATAAAAATAATAAAAAAATGAATAAAATAATCAAAAACGATCATCTCTTATCCCTACAAATACCACCCCTTCACTTCACACCTTACAAGTCTTTTAGCCTATTAATATTCTTCCAACAAACCTTCCATATCATCTTACCCACATCAAAGACTTTCTATTCTTGAAAAATACCAAACCAAAGTGTCTTAAAGAGGTTCTCAAGGAGATGACATTCAAGAGGTAAAATCCTTGATCTTTATCTTTTATATTATTTATTTCTTCTACCTTATCCTAGACTCCCCTATCCAAAAATAGCAAGATAACTCCCCTTTCATATATATACTATAAATTTTTAAAATGTAATTAAATCATAAAATATATTATCTTACCCTTTTATCTTCAAAATGAAAACATCTTTCGTGATATCTTGATTCACCGCCTTTATGGATGTTGATTTTTCATTTTCCATTACTAAATAGAAGGTTGGCCATAAAACCATTATAATGGTTGAACCAGATTGTAAAATTTATATTATAATTTTTTTTCCTTTTTCAAACTAATATATATACATAATATTAAATAATAAAACAAAACAAGTTTGTGATGATTGAAAAAATGCCAAAATAAATAGGGTTTTATCATTAATATTTTATCAAATGAGTCATATATATATCAAAAAAGTGTATATGCGACTATGTAAAATTATAGAACTATATTAATACCATTTTATTACACTTCTAGATATTTTCATCCATTTATTATAAACAACCATAATTATACTCAAGGGAACTGATCATAAATCCATGAAACGAACGATCCCTGAACACCAAAATTAAACATTATGACTAATCGAAACTTCTATAAATGAATATAAATTTTTTTCATAAATAATATATATGTTTGATATTATCTAAATTAAATTATTAAAGATTATAAATTAATTATCCAAAACATTAATTGCATGTGAAAAATGAATTTTGACATAAGGTAAGGGATCTGTTCGAACCTCCATTTGTTCCTTCGAGTTATGCTTTATTTATATTTTCTCTAATTTAATTTGTCTTTATTCTTATATACATATCCTAAATTATTTTTATATGTTCCAAATATGTGTATATATCTTGATTCATCATTCGTTTATGGGTAAATACATTTTTTATAGTATTTACTTCTCAATTCATCTAAATAAGCATGTCGTTTAAAGGGAACATCCCAATTTCTTACTCACTTTAACGACACTTCATAAACATTTTTAATTTAATATTTTTAAAAATCACCCATCTTATCATTAAAATATATCTTACATAATCATTTATTTTATATATTCATTTTTCCTCTTTAAATTATCTTTAATATTTTCACTTAAACCAAACTTATGTGTCTTATTTATAATGATTTTTAAACACCATTTTTACATGTTTTCATTTTAGTTAAAAATAACTTATCATTATAATTTAATATTAAACCTTAATAAATTACAATTATGATTGAAATCTTTTTGTTTAGGGACAGCATTATGATACACCAATTGGTTATGACTTATTCCATGATTATGATTCTCATTTCATTCTATGGGTAACCCTTATGTTTTTTTATCTGGAACACATATACATGAACATGTTATGATTGGTGAACCTAGTTAGATATCCAATTCATTGAGTAATTTTTGGTCACCTAATACATCGTGTGTGGGGTTAGGGATAAAAATTAATCTGTTATGTTACTTTTTCCACCATTTCATACCATTTAGGTATATATCATTAACTCATGCTTATGTTATGTTATTTGTTGATTCCACATTGATATATTATCACGATTATATGATTCCATGTTCTATATGATATTCCAACATGTGTTTATTTACGTTTCATTCTTGTTATGTTCATGTCATGCCTTTGACTCATGTTTTATGCTTCTTTTCCATGCGTATTTCCTTACTTGGAGTTTTAGATTGTCCATTTTTTCTATATATTTTCCAAGTTATCTTATGTGGTTGTAGGATCTCAAAGAAATCTAGAAGATAATTTGGGAATATTAAGAGATATATGATTTATTCTAGTTCCATGTTTTAAATTTTATGTACCTAAAATTTTAAATACACACGACATAATGATTCGTTGTTTGTATTTTACGGATGATTACGTTTAAAATCATGTAATAATATTTTTAAAATGATAGGATCATTATAGTTGTAATCAGGGAATGGTCTATTTATTTTGAGAGACTATGACAAGAAAAAATTAGTAAGATACCTATAGATCATTATGACATGATGGATAACCTAGATTGAAACAAAGGGAATCACAAGTTTGGATATAATTTTCATTTAAATGTTTGTCCTTATATGTTCAATGTTTCTTTTTTATATTCTTATTAGTTGAGAATTAAATCTCCCTAATTGTATTTTATTTTTATAGTTAATGGAGGGAAATATGAGAACCCATTCCAAAAATAAATATGATAGTAAATTTCACAATTTCCCTAATTAAATGCCAAATCTGATGGGAATGGGAGATCAAAACGTCATGAAATTACTACCACAACTAGCTCATGTTATGAATAATGACATTAGTTTTTTGAAATTACCTCTGTATCGTAATAAATATAATGTTTAATTTGAATACTTTATATAAAAAATGACTTCTAAATTTAGGGTATATTCAAATCCCCTCATAACATAACAATATATTAACTCCATTGAGAAGATATTCTCTTTCCACCAATTTCCTTAAGAAGAGAAAATCATGATGTAAGTTAATTGTTTTTTCTGAGGAAACTAATAAATGGTGGACAATTATAAAGAAAAAAAATTAAATAGGAAAGGGATTCCATGGAATGGGATACATTCAAGAAAATATTTTTTCAGTAAATAATTTCCCCAAACACTCCATATTAAGATGGAGGGGGATTTCCTTAATCTAAATAAAAGGGAAGATGAGTCTATCAAAGCATATAAAGGAAACTACACAAGGATTTTAATTTAGTATTATGGACTTATCATTATTACGGAATGTATGGTGGACCAATTATTTAGTGGGTTGAAATCAAGACTATCAAAAACATTAATAATTTGTGACATTAAAAGTTATGAAGATATTTTTCGTTATTCCCTTAATGTTGAGATAGAGATAGATGATTCTCAGTGGTCTAATGGGACTGGAGGCATGAAATATAAGTTCTAATTCTCTTCATGTGGTATAATAGAATAATATTATGGATGAAATAAATCCCTAAATCCAACTTACCAAAACTATGGGAAGATGAATTTTGGAAACTACGTAAGGGGAATCAGAAGGTGCATCATTTGTGGAAAATAGGGGCCCAAAGCTAATCAATTTTGATGTGATATAAAGAAACCAACTAACTAGGATGTAGAAAAGAATGTTCAGACAAACACTATAACTATTGTACAATTATTTGACTACAAATAATTGGGAATGTATGCAATCCAATCCCCTTATCCAAGGGTTGTCAGAGGCAATCGACAACAGAAATGTCCACGGAAGGATGGAAGGGAATATTCTATCACTACTACTGGGGTGGATTCCAACAATGATGTGGTGACATGTATTCTATTTATTCATTTAATAATAGAAAATATTCTATATGATTTTGGTTCTATGACTTGTTTCATATCTTTCATGTTTAGAAGAAATATTTAAAAACCACCTCAAAATATAAAGGTTGATTTATTTGTGAGAATATAAAATGGAGACATTGTTACATCAAAAGTATATAAATCCTCTCTAGTTAATTTTTGTGGACTAAACCTCCTAGAAAATATTGTTTTACTTCCTTGAGTGGATTTTTTTCTATATTGGGCATAGATAAACAATATTTACATAAATCAAACATCAAATATCAGGGAATGGATATCATTCTTCACATCTAGAGGCATCCCCAAATTATATACAAGTGTAATTAGGAAGACGAATCTCCTTCAGAATCATCATCTAATTTCTGTATATTATTTACCAATGAGCAAGCATATCTATCTCAAATGATTGAGACTATGGAGAGGATCACGATCAATGACATGCCCATTGTGAGGGACTACACTAATGTGTTCCCTAAATAATTTACTAATCTTCCTCCTGGATGAGAGATTGAGTTATTAATTGATCTAATTCTTAGATCTCTGCCTATATGAACGACTCCTTACTGGATGGCCTCCATTGAGTTGGAATAATAGATGAAGTAGTTAAAATGGAATCTTTAAAGGGGTTTCATATTCCTTAGTGATTTATTATGGCGTGTAGAAGTCCTCTTTTTAAAGAAGGAGAATGGATCACTTCACCTCTTAATAGGTAATTGTGCAATTAAAATAATATCAATAAATAACAAGTATACCCTTCTAAAAATAGAAAAACCATTCAATCAACTATGTAGGGCCACATATTTCTCAAATGTGGATATTCAGTCAGGATATCTCTAATTAATTGTTAGGAAGGATGATATTCCAACGGAATCCTTTTAAATGAGGTATGGACACTATGAGTTCATAGTGATTCCCTTCATACTCACTAATGCTCTATTAATTTCCATTGACATAATTAATAGAGTCTTTAGAGGATACCTTGAAAAATATTTGGTAGTCACTATTGGAATTTGGTGTTTTCCCAATGGTACTATTGCAATGGTTTGAGGAAACCATTGCTATAGTGTAAAAGAAGCAACATTTTCCAACGGATTGTTTAAACCATTAGCAATTTATATATATTTCTCATATTTCTCAATGGTTTTCTAAAACCGTTCAAAAAAAATATTTTCTCTAAGGTATACCAAAGGCTTATCAAAACTGTTCTTAAAGAGAAACTTTTCCCAAGGTTTTTAAAGACTATTGGGAATGATTTCCCCCAAATACCCAGTGCCCCAGCTCTTAGTCTGCTCGATTGTAGACCTAATCTAGACCACCTCCTGAAGTCTTCTTGGCTACAAAACACCTTCCAACCAAAGTTCCTTCTTCATTCAAACAAATATTTATTTCTACACTTCAAATTAGTAAGTGTTATAATATTTTTAGTGTTATTACTCTTATTATTTTATGTTTGATGTTTTTATTTTGGCTAAATTAGAGTTATTGTTGTTGGTGTACTAAACCCTTTGTTTTTTTATGGTTTTTTGTTCTACAATTCAAGCATCGTAAATGGTATGTTTAGTGAGTTTTGTTTAGTATAGGGGGGAAAGGGGTTGTTTTATGTTTTTTGTTTAGGGGGTAAAGGGTTTTTTTTATGTTTGTTTTATTTTTTTTGTTTAGTGGGGTTTTATGTATTAATTTTAGTGGGATTTTATGTTTTTTTAGTGAAATGGATAATGAATGATCGTTCGGATTTCTTAATGAATAAAATTATTTTAAATAAAAATACCCTAAGGGGGGTTGTAGGATGAGTTAGGGGATATCCAAGTGTAGGGGGATATCCATGTTGGGGGCAGTTTGTCCAAGGGGTAGGGGCTGCAGGGGGTAGGGGGCTATAGGGGTGTGGGGGAGGGGGTTATAGGCTGCCCCAAGGAGGGGTGTGGGCTATCCAGGGGGTCATGGTGGGGGTCCAGGTGGGGGAGGGGTTTGGGGTATCTAGGGAGGGGGTGGGCTGTCTAGGTGGGAGGGGTGGTGGTTGTCCCTGTGGGGGGATGTCCAGGTGGGGTGGGGGTGGGCTGTCCAGGTGGGGGGGGGGGGGCTGTCCAGGTGTGGGGGGCGGGGTTTCCGGGGAGGGGGTGTGGGCTATCTAGGGAGAGGGTGGGTTGTCTTGGGGGGGCTATCCAGGTTAGGGGGTATAGGCTATCCAGGGGGGGTTATCCTGTGGGGGGCATGAGCTATCCAGGTTGGGGGTTGTAGGGGAGGGGGTGTGGGATGTCCAGGGATGGGTGGGTTATCCAATGGTGGTTGTGGGTGGGTTATCCATGTGGGGGAGGGGGCGTGGGTTGTTAAGGTGGGTGGGCAGTCCAGGGGGTGGAGGGTGTGTTTTCCAGGTGGGGGAGGGGGTGTTGGTTGTCTAGTGAGGTGGGGGTAGGGGTGTGGGATGCCAAGGGGGTGTGGGTTGTTGGGGGGAGGGGTGGGTTTCAAAGGGTGTGGGGGGTGGGATTTCCATGTGGGGGGTGTTGGTTATCCTCGGGGGTGGGGGTGGGCTGTCCAGGTGGGGGTGTGGGATGTCCAAAGGGGTGGGGGTGGGCTGTCCTGGACACCTCTTACACCCTGGACAACACCCCCACCCCTAGACCCCCCAACCCCCCCTAGACAGCCCCTCCACCCCCGTGGACAGCACACCCACCCCCCTGGACACTCTGTACCCCTGGAAATCCACCCACCCCACCCCCATTGATAGCCTGCCCACCCACCCCTTACCCCCATGGATAGCACCGCCCACCCCTTGGACACCCCCTCCCATCGTGGATAGCCCACCACCCCCGTGGAAAGCCTGCCCACCCCTTGGACACCACGTACCCCCTGGAAAGCCCCGCCACCCATGCAACCCACTTGGATAGCCAACCCACCCCTATAAACCTTATACCCCCTGGACAACCCCCACTCCCTAGAAATCCCCCATAGACACCCCCGACCACACCGGACCGCCCTACCACCCCCATGGATAGCCTACCCACCCCCCTAGACAGCTCGTACCCCCTGGACACCCCCCCCCCCACCCCCCACCCTCGTGGACAACCCCCCCACTCCCCCCCCCCCCTCGGACTCCCTCCCACCACCCCTCATCCCCCAGGAGGCCCCAACCCCTAAAATCCCCCCCCTGACACCACAAACCCTATTGAACAGCCCTGCCGCCCCCATGGAGAGATTGAACACCCCCCGTGGACAGCCCACCCACCCCCATGGACACCTCGCCCACCCCCTCGAAACCTCGTACCCACCTAGAAAGCCCAGCCATCCCCATGGACATCCTGCCTACCCCCTAAACACCCCGTACCCCCTAGAAAGCCTCACCCACCCCCTGGACACCCCTCTCTCCCCCTAGGACAGCCCACCCACCCCTAGACACCCCCTACCCCTGGACATCCCAACCACCCCTATGGACAGCCCACCCACCTGGACACCCCGACCCCCCTAGATAGCCCCCACCCCATAGACACCTCTGACCCCCCTGGACAGCCTTGCCACCCCCTAGACACCACAAAACCCCATGGACACTACCTCCCTATTGGGCATTGTATTTGATCACATAAATTATCTACTAAAATATACAATTTCATCGATCTATAATTTATTAAACAACTGAATAATTATCCTCCATAAGTGTACATGATCGTGTACACTCATTTACAATTCTAAAAAGTTATTTTGTTACAAATTAGTATTTTTTTGTCTTTTATATTATGATTCTCATATAGAGTAGTTTGTCAGTTATGGTTTCATATAATGTGAACAATTCTTGTTTACTTAAATATATTTTCGATGAAACAACAATCTTATTGAATTGATTTTGATGAAATGACTTATAAAAATTATTTTTTTTAAATAATGGATTGAATTTTGATGTGTGAAACCAATCGGATATGAAGCGATTTTGAAAACAATTTGGAGAGATTTTTAGATTTTGCATTTCACAATGCATCTAATCATGGTCGCATACACTACCCATGTTTTAATTGTGTTGTCAGACCTAGGATGAGGCATGAAGAATTCAGCTACCACCTAACAAAATATGGTTTTCTAGAAAACTACAATGTGTGGTATCACAATGGGGTGAAAATTAAATCTCAAATTTCTGATGATCTAAATTAGAGGATAGGAGTGTAGAATTTTTTATATGACAGGTTCACATTTATTCATCATCATGAAAAATAAAAGATTTTGACCCAAGAATACTTATATATGAGCACACATGATGCATCTAATGAAAATAATGATGTTTTCAGGGTGAAAAATTTAATGATGCTACCACGACTCCAGTATATCGACAATGCAATAAAATGAAAACGCTGAAATGTTTAATCCGATTGATTCATGGGAAAACTATGTATGGGATTTATAATACATAAATTGATTAAATTCATAACATCTTAGAGGATTTACTTCCATACGATGAAGATATTACCTGAAAACATGATATGGAATGGAAGTTAATTGAGTAACATGGATTTTTGAGAAACAAAATTCATGCTTCCCTGAAAGATTGCAGTTTATTCTAGGGGGAAACCGCAGAATGAAATGATTAAAAAAATGTGGCACATAACGCTGAAAGTCATAATCTAATGGAACACCATACCACATGCCACAGAAAGTAATGTGGCACCTTCCATTGATACCTAGAGTCCACAATCATTTTATGTTTGATCAAATATCAGTAAAAATGAGATGGAAAGATTCTGAGAGAAAGAAGACTAATCATGAGTTATTCCACCCAACAGATGGTCTTGCATGGTACTTCAAGAAAAATGATCTATGGGTCATATGTGACATGTACGAGTCAACCCCGCCCCAATCTGAGGCACGATGTGGCTGGTATCACTTATAGTGTCTTTATTTTGTTTAAAATGGACACCTTTTTATATAAAAACAACAGGCATACGGAAATCAAACCAAACATATTTGGATTGTGTTGATACATTATGAAAAAGATCCGTGGATCATTTTTGACATATAAGAGTCAATCCTGCATCAATCCCGAGCATAGTGTGGCTGATACAACTCAATGTGTCTCACTTTTATTTGAAATGGACAACATTTTATGTGATAAAAACAACTGGCATACAGAAAACTAACCAAACGCATTTGGATTATATTGATACTTTAGGAAAATCATTCATGGGTCATTGTTTATGTGTACAAGTCATCCTCACCGCAATCTGAGGCACAGTGTATCCTGTATCACTCGAAGTGTCTGTCTTTTGTTTAAAATGGACACTCTTTTAAGTAAAAACAAGTGTTATACAAAAAACTAACCAAAAATATTCAGATTGTGTTTATACTTTAGGACAACAATCCATGGGTCATTTGTGACATAGAAAAGTCAACCCCCCTCAATCTGAGGCATGGTGTGGCAGATACCACTAAAATTGTCTCTCTTTTATTTGAAATGGACAACATTTTTATTGAAAACTACAACTGGAATTCAGAAAATAGACTAAATGCCTTTGGATTCTGTTGATACTTTAAGAAAAAAACCATTGGACATATATGATGTGTACGATTCAACACCGCCCCAATATGAGGTATGGTGTGTCCGGTATCACTTGAAGTGTCTGTATTTTGATTAAAATGGACACTCATTGAAGTAAAAACAACTGACTAATGGAAAGCCTACCAAATGTATTCGGATTGTGTTGATAAATTAGCACAATGATCCATGGGTCATTTTTGATGTGTAAGAGTCATCCGCACCTCAATCAGAGGCACTGTGTAGCCGATACCACTCAAAATATCTCACTATTGTTTGAATGGGAAACATTTTATATTAAAACAAAAACTGACATATGGAAAACCTACCAAACACATTCGTATTCTATTGATACTTTAGGAAAAAAAATCCATGGGTCATATGTGATGTGTACAAGTAAACCCCACCCCAATCTAAGGCATGGTGTGGCCGATATCACTCATAGTGTCTTTCTCTTTTTCAAAATGGATACCCTTTTAAGTAAAAACTACTAGCATATGTAAAACTGACTAAATATATTCGGATTGTGTTGATACTTTAGAACCAGGATCCATTGGTCATTTTGGACATGGACGAGTCAACCCCGCATCAATCCCAGGCACGATGTGGCTGGTACAACTCAAAGTGTGTCACTTTTATTTAAAATGGACAATATTTTAAGTGAAAACAACAATTGGCATATAGAAAACTGATAGAACACCTTCAGATTCTAATGGTACATTAAGAAAACGATACATGGGTCATTTGTGATATGTATGAGTCAACCTTGCCTCAATCCGTGGCACGGTGTGGCTGGTATCACTCGAAGTGTCTATCTTTTGTTTAAAATGAATACACTTTTAAGTAAAAACAACTTAAATATATAAATCCATTCAGACGTATTCGGATTGTGTTGATACTTTAAAAAAACGATCCATGGGTAATTTGTTACATGTACTAGTCAACCCCGCCTCAATCCAAGGAACAGTGTTGTCGGTACCACTCAAAGTATCTCACTTTTATTTGAAATGGATAGCATTTTAAGTGAAAACAACAATTGCATATGGAATACTGACCAAACACATTTGGATTCTTTTGATACTTTAGTAAAACGATCCATGGATCATAAGGGATGGGTACGAGTCAACATCGCCCCAATATGAGGCACCGTGTGGCCGGTATCACACGAAGTTTCTGTCTTTTGTTTAAAATGGACACTCTTTTATTTAAAAACAACTGGAATATGGAAAACCAACCAAACATATTCGAATTGTGTTAATACTTTAGTACATTAATCCATGGGTAATTTTTGATGTTTATGAGTCAACCCCACCTCAATCTGAGGCACGGTGTGGCAAGTACCACTCAAAGTGTCTCACTTTTATTTGAAATGCACAAAATTTTAAATGAAAACATCAATTAGAATACGAAAAATTGACCAAATGCATTCGTGTTCTGTTGATACTTTAGGAAAATGATCCATGGATCATGTGTGATGTGTACAAGTCAACCCTGCCCCAATCCAATTCAAGGTGTGGCCGGTATCACTCGTAGTGTCTTTCTTTTGTTGAAAATGGATACCCCTTTAGGTAAAAACAACATTTATATGGAATACCAACTAAACATATTCAGATTGTGTCGATACAATAGAACAAGGATCCATGTTTAATTTTTGACGTTTATGAGTCAACCCCACCTCAATCCCAGTCACGATGTTGACGGTACCACTCAAAGTGTCACAATTTTATTTGAAATGGCCAACATTTTAATTGACAACAACAACTGGAAAACAGAAAGCGGACCAAACACATTCGGAATCTGTTTATAATTTAGTAAAACTATCCATGGGTCATTTGTGTCATGTACAAGTCAACCCCGCCTCAATACGAGGAATGTTATGGGCAGTATCACTCGAAGTGTCTGTCATTGTTTTAAAATGGACACTCTTTTATGTAAACACAACTCGCATACAAAAAACCAAACAAACATATTTGGATTGTGTTTATACATTATCACAATGATCTATGGGTCATTTTTGATGTGTATGGGTCAACCCTGCCTCAATCTGAGGAACGGTGTGGCCGATACCACTAAAAGTTTATCACTTTTATATTAAATGGACAACATTTTAACGGAAAACACAAACTGGAATACTGAAAACCATCCAAACGCATTCGGATTCGGTTGATACATTATAAAAATGATCCATGGGTCATTTTTGACATTTAAGAGTCAACCCCACCCCAATCTGAGGCGTAGTGTGGCTGGTATCACTCGAAGTGTCTGTCTTTTGTTTAAAATGGACACTCTTTTATTTAAAAACATACGGCATATGGAAAACTGACAAAAAATATTCAGATTGTGTTGATACATTAGCATAATGATCCATGGTTCATTTGTGATGTGTATGAGTCAACCCTGCCTCAATAAAAGGCACGGTGTGGCCGGTACCACTCAAAGTGTCTCACTTTTGTTGAAAATGGACAACATTTCAAGTGAAAATAACAACTAGCATATGAAAAACGGAACAAATGCATTTGGATTCTATTAATACTTTAGGAAAACGTTCCATGGGTCATATGTGATGCGTACGAGTCAAGTCAGCCCCAATCTGAGGCACGGTGTGGCCGGTCTCACTCGTTGTGTCTTTCTTTTGTTTAAAATGGACACCCTTTTATGTAAAAACAACTAGCATACAAAAAACCATCCAAATGTTTTTTGGATTGTGTTGATACATTAGCATAAGGATCCATAAGCCATTTTGGACATGTATGAGCCAAATCTACCTCAGTCCCAGGCACGGTGTGGCTGGTACCACACAAAGTGTCTCACTATTATCTGAAATGGACAACATTTTAAGTGAAAACAAAAACTGACAAATAGAAAACCGACCAAACTCATTCGGATTCTGTTGATACTTTAGGAAAATGACCCATGGGTCATGTTTTAAGTGTATGAGTAAACCCTATCTCAATATGAGGCATGGTGTGGCTGGTATCACTCGAAGTGTCTGTCTTTTGTTTAAAATGGACTCTCTTTTAAGAAAAAACAACTAGCATACAGAAAACAGACCAAACATAATCAGATTGTGATGGTACTTTAGCACAACGATCCATGGGTCATTTGTGACATGTAAGTGTCAATCCTGTCTCAATCTGAGGAATTGTGTGTTTGGTACCACTCAATGTGTCTCACTTTTATTTCAAATAGACAACATTTTAAGTAAAAACAAAAACTGGTATACGGAAAACCATCCAAACACTTTAGGATTCAGTTGATACATTAGGAAAATGATATATGGGACACATGTGACATATAAGAGTCATCCTAACTACAATATGAGGCATGGTGTGACTGGTATCACTTGATGTTTCTATTTTTTGTTTAAATTGGACACTCTTCTAAGTAAAAACATATAGCATATGGAAAACCGACCAAACATATTCAGATTGTGTTGATACTTTCGAACAATGATCCATGGATCTATTTTGATGTGTATGAGTCAACCCCACCTCAATACGAGGCATTGTGGGGCGGGTACCACTCAAAGTGTCGCAGTTTTATTTAAAATGGACAACATTTTACATGAAAACAAAAACTGGAATACATAACCAACCAAACACATTGTAATTCCACTGATACAATATGAAAATGATCCATGGGTCATATGTGACGTGTATGAGTCAAACTTATCCCAATCCAAGGCACGGTGTGGCCGGTATCACTCGCAGTGTCTTTTATTTGTTTTAAATGGATGCCCTTTTAAGTAAAAACTACTGGAAAACGGAAAACCAAACAAACGTATTTGGATTCTATTGAAAATTTAGCACAATGATCAATTGGTAAATTGTGACTTGTACGAGTCAACATCGCCTGAATCCCAAGAACGGTGTGGCCGGTAGCACTCAATGTGTCTCACTTTTATTTGAAATGGACAACATTTTAAGTGAAAAAAAACAACTGGCATATGGAAAACTTAACAAACGCATTTGGATTCTGTTGATACTTTAGGATAATGATCCATGGGTCATTTTTGACACTTACTAGTAAACCCCGCCTAAATACAAATCATGGTGTGGCCGGTATCACTTAAAGTGTCTGTTTTTTGATTAAAATGGATACTCTTTTAAGTAAAAACAACTGGCATATGGAAAACCAACCCAACGTATTCGGATTTTGTTGAAAATTTAGCCCAAGAATCTATGGATCATTTTTGACGTGTACAAGAAAACCCCACCTCAATCCGAGGCATGGTGTGGACGGTGACACTCAAAGTGTCTCACTTTTATTCGAAGTGGACAACATTTTAAGTAAAAAAATCTTCCATACATAAAACTGGCCAAACGCATTTGGATTCTGTTGATACTTTAGGACAACAATCCATGGGTCATATGTGATGTGTAAGAGTCAACCCCGTCCCAGTCCGAGCCACAGTGTGTCCGGGTGTCTTTATTTTGTTTAAAATGGACACCCTTTTAAATAAAAAACAACTGGCATATAGAAAACCGACCAAACATATTAGGATTGGTTTGATAAATTAGCACAAGGAACCATTAGTATCTTTTGACATGTAAGAGTCAACACCGCCTCAATACCAGGTATGGTGTGGTTGGTACCACTAAAAGTGTCTCCCTTTTATTTTAAGTGGACAAAATTTTAATTAAAAACAACCACTGGTATATGAAAAACTGACCAAACATATTCGGATTCTGTTGATACTTTAGGAAAACGATCCATGATTCATTTGTGATGTGTGCTAGTCAACCCCACCTCAATCCGAGGCACGCTGTGGTAGGTATCACTTGAAGTGTCTGTCCTTTGTTTAAAATGGACACTATTTTAAGTAAAAACAATTTGCATATGGAAAACCAACCAAACATATTCGAATTTTTTAGATACTTTAGCACAAGGATCCATGGTTTATTTGTGACGTGTAAGAGTCAACCCCGCCTCAAACTAAGGAAGAGTGTGGTTGGTACCACTTAAAGTGTCTCACTTTTAATTGAAATGGACATAATTTTAATTGAAAACAACAAATGGAATACAGAAAACCGAACAAACACATTCATATTGTTTTGATACATTAGGAAAATGATCCATGGGTCATATGTGATGTGTACGAGTCAACCCCCCTGCAATCTGAGGCATGGAGTGTCCAATATCAATCGTAGTGTCTTTCTTTTGTTAAAAATGGACACCCTTTTAAGTAAAAACAACTGGAATATGGAAACCCAACCAAACGTATTCGGATTGTGATGATTCATTAGCATAGGGATCAATGGGTAATTTTTGACGTGTATATGTCACCCCTGCCTCAATCCCAGGCACGTTGAGGCTAGTACAACTCAATGTGTATAACTTTTATTTGAAATGGAGAACATTTTATGTGAAAACAACGACATGCGTACGGAAAACTGACCAAATGAATTCGGATTATATTCATACTTTAGGAAAATGATCCATGAGACATTTGTGACGCGTACGAGTCAACCCCACCTCAATCTGAGGCATGGTGTGGCCGGTATCACTCAAAGTGTATTTCTTTTGTTTAAAATGGACATCATTTTATGTAAAAATAGCTGGCACACGAAAATGGACCAAACGTATTCAGATTGGGTTGATACATTAGCACAAGGATCTATGTGTCATTGTTGAAATGTACGAGTAAACCCCACCTCAATACCCGGCATGGTGTGGTCGGTACCTCTCAAAGTGTCTTACTTTTATTTGAAATGGACAACATTTTAAGTGAAAACCACAACTAGCATATGGAAAACCTACCAAATGCATTTCGATTCTATTGATACATTAAGCGAATGATCCATGGGTCATTTGTGACATGTACAAGTCAACCTCGCCTCAATATGAGGCACAGTGTGGCTGGTATCACTCGAAGTGTGTGTCTTTTGGTTAAAATGGACATTCTTTTATGTAAAACTAATTTGCATATGGAAAACTGACCAAATGTATTCAAATTATCATGGTACTTTAGCACAATCATCCATTGGTCATTGGTGATTTGTACGAGTCAACCCTGCCTCAATCCAGGGCACGATGTGGCTGGTACCACTAATAGTGTCTCACATTAATTTTAAATGGGCAACAATTTAATCAAAAACTACAACCTAAATATGGAAAACCAACCAGACGCACTCATATTGTCTTGATACTTTAGGACAACGATCAATGGGTCATATGTGACGTGTACGAGTCAACCACGCCACAAACCAAGGCATGGTGTGGCCGGTATCACTCGAAGTGTATGTATTTTTTAAAAAATGGACATACTTTTAAGTAAAAAAACAACTGGCATACCGAAAACCAACCAAACATATTCGGATTGTGTTGATACATTAGCACAAAGATCCATGGCCTAGCCTCACACAATCCACTTATCATGTGAGGAACTCATATGCCTATTCTAAAACACATGAAATTTAATACACCAAGGACAACTACATTCCCTATGTCACACAATCTCATTGATACACACCCTTTATCATCATCACTACGTTCAAAGAAACCTACCCCAAATCATGGGACATTGTTTTTGTGTTTGGATGATGTCATTTCTCTATTTCCTTATTTTGGGGTTATTAGATTCTAATTTTTGAATTCAGTGTATGTGTTATACAAAATTAAATTTTGTATGTATTCTTAATTCAGTATAACACATATAATTACATATTCAATTTTTTATATATTGTATTCATTATTGATAATTAAATTATGTATGTATTCAATTCAGTATTCAATTATGAATTGAATTCCAGATTGCACATGTAACTGTCATTTCAATTCTAAATTGAATTCAAAATCAATTATGTTTGTTTATAATTACCTTCTGGATTATGTTTTAATTCTGTATCTGTATAGTTTCAGGGTGCATTATGTGTTAAATATATATGAATTAATTGTGTATATGTATGTTTTATAGTTGTTATTGTAGGTAATTGGAGTTGGGAAGCTGGGAATGTAGGAAGGGTAGCCTGTGGTAGGCTGATAACCGAATTGCACAGTAAAGCATATGCCAGTGGTTGTAAATTGTTAGCATAGGGCTGTGAATGTGTTTTATTCCAATGGTTCTTGATAACTATTGGTAAAATCATTTTCCCAATAGTTTGTAAACTATTGGGATATACTGAAATGTCCATCCTTTACCAATGGTTTACACAAACCATTGGTAAAAGGCTATACAAAACTATATTCCAATGGATTGAAACCATTGGAATATTATGTTTACTAATAGTTTTAAACTATTGGTGAAAAGTTATACCAATATTTTGACATAACTGTTGGTATAATTTAGATTTACTATCATATATCAACATTTTTTCAGAAACCGTTGGCATATGTGTTTCCCGACGACATACTTCCCTATGGTTTGGATAACCATTGGTATATATTATACCAACGGTTATCCACCCTTTACCAATAGTTTGGAAGCATTGGTAATTGGTGTATTTCTAGTAGTGAGTCTTTATAGATGATATTATAATATACTCCAAGAGAATGTATGAACATGAGGATCATTTGAACATTGTGATAAGGACCTTGTTGGGAGATAAATAAATTGAATTGTATTGTGAATGTGAGTTCTGGGTGGATGAAGTGTCATTCTTATGGAATTTTATCACCAGTAAAGTAATATCTATAGACCCTTCAAATATAAGGTAAATTGAAGTGTGGCCTAGACCCTAAACTATAATAGAGATCCATGGTTTCCATGGTCTATCTGGGTATTAGCAATGATTTTTGAAGAACATCTCATGATTTTCAAACCCACTAACCAATATTACTCATAAGGGAGTGATTGTTTTCTGGACTAGGGAATGTGAAGACTACTTCAAAGAGTTGAAAAAGGTGATTGTCACTACCCTAGTACTTATACTATTGAAATGTTGGGAACGCTTTATGGAATATAGCAATTCATAAAAAATGTGATTAGTTTTTTTACAGAGGAAAAATGATAAAGTGACTGCCTACACCTCAAGGTAGTTGAAAGATAATGATCAAAACTATCTCATACATGATCTTGAATTGGATGATGTTATCTTTGTATTAAAACTCTAGTGTCATTATCTCTATAGGTTGAAGTATAAAATATATACAGATCAAAAGAGACTCAAATATATATATTCAAACATAAGGATATTACTATATACTAATGACGATTCAAATAGATTATCAAGGAATATGACTACTCAATCTACTACCATCTTAGTAAAGTAAATAAAGTGGAAGATTCCCTTAGTATAAATGATATTGTAACTTTAACAAGGATAAGAATCAAAAAGGATTAAATATTATTAGACTTGGAAATGATGGACATGGGATTAATTTAAGAAGAATAATAATCTATCATTTCTCAAATTATTTCTCAACCATCCCTTTCTAATAAGATAAAGGATGATAAAATTGATGATGTGGATATTCAAGAGAAGGTACACGCATTCATAAATGAGAAATCCTCATAGTTTAAAATTGATATGGAAGGATTTATAATATTTGGGTGACAACCTTTTGTACCATAAAATCATGAGATAAAAATGGGGATTTTTATTTATGCGCATAAATTGACCTTCTCCATCCACCCATGGAGTATAAAGATGTATCAAGATCTCTAAAAGAACTATTTGCGGGACAATATGAAGAGTGTTATCAATGAGTATACATAAAAGTGCATGGAATGTTAGCAAGTGAATGTTGGAAGACATAATTCCAAGGGATGATCAAACCATTACCCATACCAGCATAGAAATGAGAAAAAATCACCATTTACTTTTTCACAAGACTTCGGAAGAAATCCATATGAAATAATGCTATATTTGATATTATATATCTTCTTAAAAATACTATTCTCTTTATTATGATTGGATAGGACTTCACCCTTGACCAAGTAGCACTTATATACATTATATAAGTGGTGAGGGTACATGGATTACCATTATTAATTATATCTATTCATGATCTAGCATATACCACTAAATTAAAGAAAATTCTCCAACATGCTCTATATACTAAGTTGAACTTCAGTACAACTTATCACCCCCAAACATATACCTAATAAAAGTAGACTATTCAGACATTAGAAGACATGTTGAAAGCATTATTAATGGACTTCAACGGAGGATGGGAACAATCTATTCTACAGTTTGAGTTCTCTTACAACAACAGTTTCTAGTCAAGCAATCAAATGATTCTATATGAAACCCATTGTTGTAAATGATGCAGAACACATACATGCTTGGATTAATTTGGAGAACAATAGTTGTTGGGACCCAAAATGGTCAATGAAATGGTGGAAAAGGTGAATATCATTTAGAATCATGTCAAGGAGGCCCAATGTTAATAGAATATCTGTGAAGAAAACTATCAATGTGACTTCGAGTTTGAGGATGATGATATGGTATTCCTCTACATATCTCAGTGGAAGAGATTAATGAGATTTGGAGAGAAAATAAATCTAACTCTCAGGGACACTAGCGGCTTCAAGATTCTTATTCATGTTGGAGATGTGGCCTATCGATTAGCACTTCCACCAACCATGTATCAAGTATATGATGTACTCCCAATCTCCCTCCAATATAAATACATGTGATATCTCTCACATGAACTAAACTCAAATGTGGTATAGCTATAAACCGATCACTCTTATGATGAGAATCCATAGAATGTTTTGGACCACAGATACAAGGTTCTATGTAACAAGACCACTCACCCTCTAAAGGTGCTATAGTTAATCTATACCTATGAATATGAAACATAGTAACCATAAGAAGTGCTAAAGTATAAATACCCTCACCTGTTTTCACCTTAGTATGTAAAAATAAATTTTGAGGGAAAATTTTCTTAATGGGAGGAAGTAAAACAACCCCAAATTTTATCAATAGAATTTTACTTCCTAAAATTATGTCATGTATGTATAAATCACAAACATCAAATAGAAACACCAACAAAATATTATTCTCATAAATTAATAATGTAAAATTTGTCAATAAATAAACCTATAATTATTCAAAATATTATAGTAGGACAAGAAGCAGAAAATTAGATAATAATAATGGGGAAATATGGATATGCTTGATCCTCTAGAATGAACGTTCTCATGAAAACATATTTAGAAATAAATCATAATTTTAATAATAAAATATTAATTTAAAATATTAATGTATATATAACCTTGGAAGAAAATATAGGTGACTGGTGAATTAAATAAGAGGAATCCACAAGAAATAGTAAACCCTTATAAACGTTATAAATATAACTCACAGAATAGTAACCCGATTGTTGGAATTGTAATCTGATTGCTAAAAATGGTAGTATGGCTATTATAATAGTAAATTCACATATGAATGTATAAATAAAATTTAGGTTTCTTATAAATTTAATAAGATATATTTATATCATGGAATGAGTAAATAAATGTTTTTAAAAGATAAATTAAGAGTTGGTATTTCTTTTGAAAGGTAAATGTTTATTTATAATTTTATAATAAATAAAAATATTTTGAAAAAATTTAATTCAAAAAAATATATTTATAAATTAGTATTTTTTTTATAATAATTATATAATATTATGAGATCCTATTTAATTTTTCAAAGTGTCATAAAATCAGATATAATATAAAAATCATTATTTTTCGAATAAATGATGATTTTCATTAATAATTAAATTTCACATATTTAGAAAATTATTTTAATAAAATGGGGTCTATTTTAGAAATCTACATGATGAAAAAAATTTAGGGTGAGTTTTTTGTATTTTTCTAAAATGGTTGAATTTTTGGTGAATTGTGGAATATGGAAATTTACAGTATTTAGAATTAAAGATAAATCAATGAAATATTTAGTCATGGGATAGTCATGGATGATGTCTGTTTTAATGATATCAAAATATCATGCTATATATGTTATTTTTACTCATATTAATCAACTCTACTGATAGTATTGAGCCAAAAATAATAAACGATTAAATAAATTAATTAAAAACGCTCATCTTCTCTCTATATAAATAACACCCCTCACAAAATCTTCTCTTCACACATTATAAGCCTTGTATCCAGTAAATATTTTAATTAAATTACCTTCCCAACCCTCTTCCCTAGGTCCCAGACCTACTGGTATCAACAAAATACCAAACCCCAGATCCTTAATGATGATTTCAAGGAGACTACATTCAAGAGGTAAAATCCTCCTTATATCTCTTTTAAATTCTTTCTTCCCACTACCGCATCCTCATATCCCCTATCTAAAACATAATGATAACTCCAATATCATATATACACTCTAATTTTTTTTATTTATGTAATTTCTATCACCAAATCTCTTCTCTTCCCCTTTTATCATAAAAATGAAAACATCACACATGATATGTCGATTAACCATCTTCATGGATGAAGATTTTTCATTTCCATTACAACTTTAAGGCAGTCCATTAAACCATTTAATGGTTAAAATATAATTTAAAATTTATATTATTACTTTTTTTATGTTTTGAACTCATATATATACATAATATTATATAATAAAACAAAACTACTTCATGATGATCCAAAACCCTCTAAAATAAACTTAACATTTATCATTAACATTATATCAAATGAATCATCCTCATATTAAAAAATATAATGATATATGGGAACATTTAAAATTATTGAAGTATATTAAAACCATTTCCTTCCACTTTTTTGATTTTTTATTCCATTTAGAAAAAACACCCATAAAAATACTCAAGGGAACCAACTATAAAACCATGAAATGAATGCTCCTGAAACAACCAAATTACAAATTATAAATCATAGAAATAGTCATAAATGAGATTAAAAAAATATGATAAATAAATTATATGTTTAATTTTTTTTATTAGTTAAATTATTAATGAATATAATATTATTATCTTGGAGATTAATTGCATGTGCATAATACATTTGAAAATATGGTAAGGGGTCTCTCTGAACCTCAATTTCTTCTTTCAGGTTAAACTTTCTCTCTCTTTAACCCACAATAATTATTCTATATTCTTATATAATTATCTTAAATTATTTCTATATGTTACAAATATGTGTATATATCTCAATTAATCTTTATTTAATGGGTAAATAAATGTTTTATAATGTTCTATTATGAATTTCTCTTGATAAGTGAGCCAATTGAAGGGAACTTCCCAACATCTAACCCATTTTCTAGTACATACCATAAACTATTTTAATCTGATAATATTTTTATAAAATTAATAGGATTATAAGGAAAACGATCTTAGCTCATCACTGGTTTTATACATTCAATTAATCGTTTATATTATTTAAAGACTATTTAATATTTTACCATAACCCGAACTAAAGTGGATCTTTTCTAATGTTTCTTAAACACTATCTTAACCAATTTTCACTTTAGTTGGACATAATTTATCATTATATATAGCTATTTTACATTAAAAATGTATAATTATGATTTAAATTCATTCTTTTATGTTTAATATTTTGATACACCCATTGGTTATGCCTTGTGACATGATTACAATACCCATTTTTTTCATGGATAACCCTTATGTTTCATCCATGTGTTTGATTGTTTATAGAGAAAATATATGCATAAACATGCTATGATTGGTTCACCCACATAGTTTTCCAATTCATTGGGTATTTTTTATCTAATATACTAGTGATTCATCCTACTATTTACTATGTACATGAGGTCTTCTAGGTATCCCTCTTAAGGAAGTAGAAACCAGATCCTTCACGTGTACTCTCTCCAGAGGTCGTACAGTTGGATGTTGATATTTCTTATAAAGAACAACCATTGAGGATCTTGGATCATCGAGATTAAGTTTAACTTAACAGGACTAATCACCTTGTCAAAGGACCATGGTGAGACCATAAGTACGAAGATGCGACATAGGAACTCAGGGAGGCAATGAAGGAAAAATTCCCACAACTGTTTATGGATTAAAATGTAAAAAAAAATTTAAGGGAAATTTTCATAAGGGGGGGGGGGGGGGATAACGTAACAATTAAATGTTTTATCAATGGAAAATAACTTCTTATAATTATTTCATGTAAAAAATGATATAAAAACACAGTGAACTACTAATTACTATGTGACCTTTAATCATAATATTGTCACTTCTGAGTTTTGAATTTAAAAAATAAGACCTATACAGCTACGTTCAGTAAGATACTTAGATTCTGATAGAATTAAATTAGTTTTCTATGAATGTTAAAACGCCCTTTCAAATATTAAAATACCCTTATGAATAGTAATTAATAGTAAGAAACATCACCCATGAATGTACATATACAATTTGGACATCTTACAAGTGAAAAAACGATCATTGTATTAATATTAGTATTTTTGTATGTCAAAAATATTTTAATTACAATTTTATTATTAATAAGATAATTTAATATAGAAATATATTTTCATGAAATATAATCCCAAATTTTTATTCTATTTTCTTATCGTTATAAGATAATTTTATTGGACCTTGATTAAGTTTTCATGGGGTTAGAAATTGAGTTATAATTTTAATTTTGTTTCTTCGAATAAATTATTTAATTTTTAAAAATTAAATTAATTATATTAGTGAAGTTATTTTCGAAAAATTGAATTCATTTTTTGGATTATACACATTGAAAAATATTAGGGTGATTTTTGGGTTTTATCTAAAATGCATTAATTTTTTATGAATAGTAAAATTCGTTAATTCACAATAAATGCTAAAACCTAAATTTCGGCATCAAACATGAGTCATTGATGTATTAAATGGATATGGGATAAAACTCACAAAATATTATTACTATTTTTTGTCACATTAATCAAATACTATTTCTTTCATGAGAAAAATAATTAAAAAAAGAATTTAATATTCAAAATTCCATCCTCTCCTCAACTATAAAAACTACCTACACTCCCCTCTTCTCTTCAATCCTGTCAAGCCTTGTTCCATGCCTATGTTATGAAAAATCATTCCCTAACTTCCTCTCCCATTTCCAAGAGTACTTTATCTTCTCAAAAGACCAAATCATATCCCCTTAAGAGGCTCTCAAAGGAGATAAACTGAAGAGGTAAATTCCTCTTTCCGATTCTTTTATTTTTGTTCAAGTTATTTAATCATTCCTCATCTCCCATAAACCCACATAAAATGATAAATACAGTAACATACACATACTAGAATTATATTATGCTGATTGGATAGTTTATCATAATCTCCCCCTCCCCTCATTTTATTCTATAAATGAATATACTGTCTGAGATGTGCTGGTTTATCACATTGAAGTATGACGGGTTTTAAATTTTCTTTACCATCTTCTAGAGTGGTCATGAAACCATTTTAAGGGTTGCACTGGATCCCAATATATCTATTTTATCTTATTTAATGTTCTTTAATATTTATAAATTCATGATATAAAATAATAATGCAATACAAGTTAATTGTGATCAAAATCACCACATTAATCTAAGAGTTTATTATTAATGTTTTATTTAACGATTCAACTTAACTCTAGGTAATAAAATTAAATCTACATCCATTTAATCTTATGGATGTTCCCTAATGTCGTATAACTTCAATTTTGGACAACCACTCTCACCATACATATTTATCCCTTCATGTATATAAGTAAATCGAACATGAAAAAAATGGACCCGAATAATGAAATGGAACCACATGCCCAATTGAATCAGTTATGAATGAACTAAAAAAGGTTATAATAAATCAGTAAAATTTAAAATTTCGTATTTATTTATTAATTAATCAACCTGATTTTATCATTCAGGTCATTAAAATCAAGGGGATAACACCATCATACTTAAGGTAAGTGATCCTCTCTATTTTACTATTATTCAACAATATCCTCCATGTTATGCCCTTTTATGTGTAATATGTATTGATGGGGTATGATTTAAAACCATTTCCATATGTCTCTCATAATATATAAAATATTAGAAATCCCTTTCACTCTCATTAAGGCCTCCTAAGTACACTAGATACTATGTCGATATTCTGTAAGGGATTCTACCCAAACCACCTTTATTCCTTTGAGTTTCTCTATCTTTCCTTTTACCCAAATGATGTTATCAATTCATTTTTTATAAAAATTATAAATACTATGTGTATTTTTCAAAATAATTTTTTATGATCCATCCCTAATTATCTTTGGAGGACATTCATTCTTTTACTTGATTCCCTCCTTGATACATCCCAACAAGCAAACTTGTTTTAAAAGAACATGAAATTTTTTTACCAATTTTCAAGAGAACTCTACCATTTGTTTTAAGCCAACATTGTTTTTATAAAATCATTATTCTTAATATTTAATCCTTCTAGTTTTAATTTTGGTTTTATATAAATAATTTTCCCCTTTTTGAATTTAAATATAATTTATTATTTTCCTTAAAAGGACACTAAAATGTTTTAATGCTATGAATTCATTAAATACTCTACATACATGTTGTTACATTTTTTTGAAATAACTAATCATGATATATTCCTATTTTTAGTTGCAAACTTCCATGTATGTTTTAATTAATTTCTCTCATAGACACTTTTTTGATACACCCATTCATTATGCTTTATGACATGAATTTGATACCCATTTACCTCAATGGGTTCTCTTATGTTTATGTGTGATTTATTATGTATGATTATTAATGTGGAAATCATATTAATGAACATGTTAATATGGGTGAAAAAAAATAACCCTCTAATTCTTTGGGTCGATTATATTCTCAAGATACGTTATGCGCAACGGTCCTGGTGGTTATCCTTGACCCATGATACTATGTGAAACAGTCTTGGCAGTTAACCTTGACTTGTGATTCTCTATGTGAAACAAGACTTGGATCAATTGAAATTAATTATTTTCATTAATTACACATTATAATGAATTCTTTTTTATATTATTCCATGTTTATATGTTATGATTCTATATTACAATTTATATAATTATGTTATGATCTCTAACCATTGTGATAAAGACTTGTTCTTATGTTTAACCCTTTACTGTGCTATTAGCTCATCCCTTTGTTCATCTGATCCCCATGGTACCCTATGTAGATGAAAGGTCTTATAAGAATTTAGTATCTCTTTATGAAGTTTAAATAAACATGTGTTTTTTAGTTCCATGTTTTCAGTTTTATGTACCTAGTCTTCCAAGACAGTAGACTTCATGATCCTTGTATTGTACTCTGATGTATAATTATTCATAAAATCATGTAATGATATGTGTAAAAGGATATTTTTGATATTTTATGTTTCTATTTTATTGTTACTACCAAAAAAATTTATTTGAAAATAATATTTGAATATGTTGGGTGGGAGATGGTATCCTTTTTTTGTTGGGTACCCAGATTATGTTGTGGATGATGCATATGTCTGTGAGAAATGGTATGATTCCATTAATGTAATATGGAAATATATTTGAATGTTCCAGGAATGTGGGTGACAAAAAAACTTTATAATATTATAATCATAATAAATGAACACCTGCATAATTGATTTACTTTTATGGCCTTCTATAATTTTTTTTGTAAATTTTCCCTCACTATTGGGTGAAATAGTCATCTTGGATCAGAATTCATTTCCGGTTCACTATTTTTGTTTTTGATGAAAATTTTATCTACTTTGTATGAAATAATAATTATTTATGGTTTTAATGTTCAAAAAATCATTTACTATGAGGTCAGTATTTTCAAATGGATTCCAAAGGGTTTAGTTTGTGGTGTCAGAAATACCCAATGGTTAACTTATTCAAGACGATTCACAAACCTACATTCCAAAGGTAGGTGTTAATTGTGAAATGGATCAAATGATAGTTAGGGACTCACATTGGTCTATAGGATGGGAGTTTGGTATTAAAACACCCTTTTGGGTGTAATTTATTCCATCTTCAATAATATTGTAAATATTTAAGACATATTTTCCAATACATAATTCATTCCCAAGTATGACTTATGTCACCCTCCGATTAACAATGAGTTTTTCTTTGAATTTAGAAATATCTATCTGTGACTGAGGTTTTTTTTTATGGCTATTTTTTATGTATATGTTTTTCTCCATAAATGGAAACCTTTTTCGAAAGGATTATAGTTTCTTGGGTTGTTTATTATCATGATACTAGTTTCAGGGCACATATTGGTGCGCCCTAGAAATTATCGTCATCCAGTTAGGAGAGTTTTTTTTTATACCGGGATTAGACCCATAAGTTGGGATTCCTATGTATCCCTGTGAATTGAATTAGAAAACATGTAGCAATATGAAACATAATTAAACACATTAAAACTTTTAAGGTTATAGGTGAGTGACCAAACCGTGTAGTTTAACATCAAAAAATAAAGATTTATATGAAAAAGGTTCCTAGTCAAGAGTTTATATGGGACATACATGGAGGTAGACAAAAGAAACTAGAAATTACATGGAATAACAAGTTATATTTAACCTTATTGTGAATTTTACCCATAGTAAATTAGGTTATTTTGGGTTGTTGGGTTTGGACCTCAGAGAGGCTCCCAACGTAGCCCATCTGGATGTGAATCAAGGCCCACATAGTTCTGTTATGAGGATCTATGACTATAGAGGCCCTCAAAATTATATGACATAGGGTATTTTTTCCATTTTAGATATTGATAACATGTTATGGCATCATACTGTGTAAGATACACATTTGACTGTTCCCATGAGGAATGTCTCGTCTCATATTGATTTAGAGGTTTGGTTGGGGCTTACACCTAGGAGGATTCCTTTTGATTTGATTATTCATGAATATGGAACATTCTAATATAAATGAATGATTTCATGCCTTGAACCATAAATGGGGATACTATTGTGGTCGGATACATTTTTTTGATGTCCCACACTAATGGAGGCCCTCTGAAAGATGGTGAGAGTAATATTCAGTGAAATATTCTCTATCGACGCACACATCTGACTATTCGGTTTTCATGATCCTAGTTAACCACTAATCCCACATGATTCCTTTTCAAATGTGAGAAATAAAAAGATCTATAAGGATTATAAAACCGAATGGTCTTCCTTCAACCTGTGGAAGGCCTAGGGTTATGAAAGAAGAAAAAAAGTTGTTTGATGTGCACTTCAACTCTCCTATTTTTATAACTAGGATAGACACATCTGACCACCCACTAAGATATGTCTCAATAGAAAGGCCAGGGGTTGCTCTATTATATATTTCTTGATCATGATTCTAGATAAGAGAGTAGTATAATCCACTAAACTTCCATGATAATAGACAGTTTAATCCCCTCACTCCCAATATGGAACTAGAGGTCCCGGGTCTCAGAGATGCCATGGGGAGGAAAGGACCCTAGACATCATTTCTATGACCAGGAGGTCCTCGAAACATCTTCCTGGGTTGGGGTCCTCATAGCCAAAGTTGTAGATAAATTAATCCTCATCGATGATACTACCATTTTATTAAGATAATTTTGGGACACCTTTGATTGAAGGAATGCATAACCGAATGGATGAGATGTTGGTATGTCTCTATCCATGGGTTTATACATTTGTATGATTTAGTGGAAGCTTGGTATTTCTCTTCCTTATATATGAGTCCCAATGAAAGAGGTACCCTACCATTAGTAGCATTAAATAGTGATCAATGGGAGATAATATAGGGGAATGATAGGACAGGCAAAGGGGTCTCCCCTAGAGTAAGTCCTAGATATATTAGAAGTGATTTCCACAGGTTAAATAATTCACAGATCATATGTGAATCATAAATGTTAAGGCCTATAAAAGATATAGGTGACTTTTGGATGATGGAAAACCTGGGAAACAATACTTGGTAGAGGCCTTGGATTAGGCTCTAAGGGTTTCATCACGTGTCTATGGAGGGGTCTTAGGACGGTCCCAAATTTGGGAGGGGATCATCATGCTAGTATGTAATAATTAGGGATATTGGTTCCTTAAATAAATATTTTATGATACGCACACTAAAGGAACATTTATCACCCTTCCCACCTTTATTTCCCTCTTCTCTTAGGTTTTGGAGAGATGAATGAATGGTTTCAAGGGCTAGGATTATTGACTACAGTGAGAAAATCCATTGGACTACTCTGTGTTTTTTCATAATATTAAATGAGGATCCCTGTGGATCTATTTATAGGAAAATAAGGGACCTTGGTCAAATGATTCATTCCACAAAAGTGGATTGCACGGGTGGTCCATGCTGATGGCTTACATAGGGCTACTAGGTTCTCTGACCTAGGCCTATGTAGGGCCAGTGGGTGTGTCTGTAAGACCTACACACCAAAACTAGTTTTTCGGCCCATGAAATTTGTATTAGGTGAGAATTCAATCCATTACAGCCTTTAGTTATTTTCCACATGAGGTATTTTCCTTTAATATATTTTATTCCTTGCAACAAAACATTGTTTCAATAATTTTGTTTCTTTAAAAAAATTATGTCGAATGTTATCATATTTTTTTATGATTACATGTTCTCTTATCATTTTACTCTATTATGTACTCAACATATTGAGTGTATTTTAATAAGGTAAAATAATTATTTTTAATATTCGATTAGAAAACTTTTTCTTCCATGTCCATATTTTATTTAAAATTATTTGATGAATTTTTTTCTATTATAAATTAATTTTTTAAATTAATTTTTTACTATTCATATATTTATATAAAATGTTTAAAAGTAATCTTCTTGCCAATTTCATAATGAGGAAATTTTTCACTTTTTACAAAGAATGTGAAAGGTGAAAAAATTTAGCATATATGAAATCAATAGGTATTATCACCATTCTAATGACTTAGTGTTTTCAATTATAAATTTCATGTATCCATGATTAATTTTAAAGAGAATTTTTTCTTCATTATTTTTGGAATATTCAATTATTTAAAAAATTGTTTTCATAATTAATAATTCAATTTCCCCCAATAAATGTTCTTGTATAAAATGAAAATTTATTTTAATTTATTATATAATCTATTTATGTTACCTGGGATTCAATGGGAAATTATTATATGATATTGTCTTATTTCTATAATTATATGATTTATCTTTATGATGTGAAAATATAGATGACACACCTTATCTTTACTCATGTTTTATTTTTGATGGAATGATAAAATTATTCATGATGTTTTGGTGTATATATGAGAAGATTATGATTATGTGATTAGTTGTTCCTTTATATACATTCCATACATTGGTTAAGCATTAATGTTTAATGTGGTCATTTGGAATAGAGGAGGTTATCCTAATACAAAAACATTGTACCCATGAGGTTATATAAAACCCAAACGAGTTTGCTTGAGATGTAATCTCATTCTTGAAACATGGAATGTTTTTTAGTCCATGCCTAATAATTGATTAATTTATTATTGGTTATCATTGTCATATGATTTATATGATAATGATTTTTGGAATTTGTATTCCCCCTTTTAATAAAATGATCCTATTCCAATGGTATGATTTCATGGATAATGTTCTTTGATTCATTTATAATTAATTTATTATGATCTAATATGATTTATACCAAGACTCATGATTTTGATGTATCAATTTTTGGTAATGAGTTTCAAATGAGAATATCATATTTGCAAACCCATCTTCTTATGTTATTATTAAATGATCATTGATATCTCTTTTATCATTCAATATTGAGAATTCAATCTCACCCATATTATGTTTCATTTTTCCAAGGATATGAAGATTTTTTTATGATGTGATATCTTTGAATGGTAATATTTATGAAGAAATTTGTGGGATACTATTTAGATCTTTTACGTTTAAATTTTATTTGTATCCATGTTTCCTAAGACACTAAATCATTATGGTATTATAATGGATCATATGGATTTGAAATTATTATTCAAATAATTATATGCAATATATATGTATTAATTTATTTAGATTACCCCAAACATTTGAAATTATTTAATTCTAAAAGTTATATTCAATAATGGATCCTCTAAATAACATTAAAGTTATTAAAAATAGATTTTTAGAAAAAAAATGATCATTTTATTTGGAAAGGATGATAAATATTTGAAATATGTCATAATTATGTAGTTGAAAACCCACATAGTAAAAGATTGAAAAATATCTATTTTAAAATTTAATAATATAGGTAACATCATATAAAACATACATATGATTCCAAACATATAGTTAAACATTTATAGTAAAATTAAATATATAAAAAGAGGGAAAACATTCATTATATATGATAAGAATTACTCTCAATAATGATATACCATTAAAGGGGATGAATTTCATCACGGAAAAAGATTTTAATCAAAAGTGTCATCTTAACTAAAGAGAAATAAAAAATAAAATTAAATATAATAATAGGTTCTAAGAAACTAATTTTTTTATGAAGCAAGTTAAATAAGATTAATAATATCTCAATTAAAGGAGTTAGTGTAACAAAAACCTTTACAACATACTATCTGCTAAATGGAAGTCAATATGATAATATAACATAAATGGATCCTAAAACCATATGAATTAAATTAATATACTTGGAATTAATAAACCTATATCAAAGATATCATGGGGTACAATATGAAATATGTATCTTAAAAATTAATTTGGGACAAATAATCCTTTACCTTAATTTTTGACTTATAATAATGTTCCTGAATCTCATGTCTAACGAAAATAACTATCAAAATCATAAATTTCATAAATTTATTCATCTATATAAACATTTTATAAAAATAATTTATAAATTTTCCTTATATTTTTTCTGAATTTTTTTTCTACATGTATATTAGTTTGTCATTATTTATATTCGTTATTAGGTGGATGCAATCTTGCTTATTAGGAAATAGTTTATTAATGAAGATTTTTTTGTTCATTATTATCCAGAATATCATTATTCATGAATATTATTAGGAATAATATGTCATTAATATTAATTATTTGAAATTTTATAATTTCTTTATATGTGTGTTTTTAGGGGATCCTTATAGCGAGGTCAGTGATGATCATGTTTTTTTACCAAATGGATATTCATATATTAAATAATCATTTCAATATTAATGTTACGATTTAAAACCATAAATTAAGTAATTATATATAGAAATCTATATATATATATATATATCATATATTATCGTTGGGAAAATATCATAGTCTTCTATCCTATTATTTTAAAACATTTTTTATGTAGGTGGATAGACCAACACAAATATGAACACACAATAATTACTATATAAGTATGGTTTTGAAAGTGGGTTATTCGGGATTAATATCAATATCAAATAATAATTATATAATTTTTATTTTATGAATCATATTTTAAAATATTTTAATGAATATGGAAAAAAAATTGTAAATGAGATATAATACATTGTTGAGGTGGGGGTCTACACATGAAAAAGTAATATTTATTTATTATTGTAAAAGGGGAATGGTGGTCAATAGATAATAATTTATACTATTAAAAATATTAATTAATAAAATATTTAGGTCCTTAAATTATATTTCATAAAGTCTGTTATAAAATAAAAAATAGGAAAAAATTAGTACTCATGTTGATGACTTGTGTTTTCCTTGGATAATTCCTCTAAATGGAGGGATTGGGATCAATTAATGTGACAATAAGAAAAAATAATTAAAATATGATGATAAGGGAATAATGGGGTGAGTATTTCTAGTGGAAACTAAAATGTATGAGTTTTCTTAATGCGGTAGTGGGAGGCCCTTTTATAATTGGTGGAAATGGGTTTTTGTAAATATTTCAACATAATATAATAGAATCTATGGTTTAAATGTCAAGAAGACTATAAAATATAAAATAATTTCTTGAATATATGTTATGTTCAATAAATATTTCAAAAACCCATCTTGAAATATGTTTTAACTTGTTATTACTTTTACTCCTTTGGTTAATCCTTATTACACTTTTATCTTTTTCCGCGTTAAATAGTTGTTATATAAGTAGTTTTTTTATGTAAATAAATGAAATGGGACTTATTAAAAAAATTAATAATAATTCATAATATTTAATCTATATTTAAAAAACCAATTTTTAGGTTTATGAAATATAAATTTTAAAAATATCACATGGGACACATAAAGACTCATTTTTAGAAAAAGTGTATTTTTAGTGTTAAAATTTACATATAGAATAAAATTATCATGGTTATAAATTTTAATGATATAGATTGATTTATTATTTAAAAATAATAATAGTTATGTATATTTTGATGAATTAAATAATTGAACTCTACCCCAACAATATTTAATAAAATAGAAACACAAAAAGAGTTTAATTTAATGAAAAAATTATGAAGGATGCTAAAAAATAGTTTTTTAAATTATAAATTTATATTTATAGTATTTATATTATTTTTTATCATTAAATATTTTTTATATGTTTTTATTTTAAAATTATTTCATGATGTACTTAAAAACACAACAAATTCATAAAATATTTTAATTATTCACATAAAATTTAGTTATTTCATAAAAATATTTAGAATTCACCCTGGGATATATTTTTATGTGGAATTAAAAAATAATTTTAATTTTATAAAAATAAAACCAAAAAATTTATAAATTTATATTTTAAATAAAAAATCAATATATAATGGAAAATTTATTTTTAAAAAAATAATTTATTGTAATATTAATTATTCATGAAATTATTCCATACCAATTTATATTTTCAAGAATGTGAATATATTTTTTCATATGTTTTGATATCATATTTTAGAATAATATTCATTTATATGTGATTTAATAAATTAATTTACAACTTCAACTATTTTTTAAGAATTAAAAAAAATTAATATTAAATCATATTAATTATTTTTTCTTTAAAAATAAGAAATTTTATTTAATTACCATGTTTTTATTTAATATATTTTTTATTCATATTATAATTTCTCCATACTTTTCATCTAATATGACATGCCTCATTTAAGTTTAATGATCTCTATGAAATAACTTATTGAATTTTTTTGTATTAGGTAAATATGATTCTAAAATCTTTGTATTCTTCAAATAGGAATACACTAGTTTTTATAGCTTAATCGAGTACCTATGGAGTCCATAGAGAATGAATTACTATATTATTCATTTTATATAATCGATCATTAGAAACGGAATCAAAAAAATTAATTTGGATAAACTTTTTACAGGTGGATGATATGGTTGAAGGATGGGATAAAAAATAAGGCCAATTACCTACAACAAGGTTCCATCATAAAATGGCCTATCATGTGTCAAATATTTATTTTCGTAGTATCATTAGGAAGAGTAGAATATATTTATATATCTAAACATCAATGTACATGTATAATTATGTTCGTATCAAAATGAATATTGTTTGTAAATTAAAAAGATTCAATACCTTTTGTGAAAGGGTTTTACAGAAATAATCATCTATAAGGGGTTCCTATAATATTAATTTATAATGGGCTCATGATGATATCCATTTGAAAATTCTACGTGTGGGAATTTTTATCATGAAACTCCATTAAAATTCTACTCTAGTTTTTTTCTTGAATTTAATTTGTGAATTACCTATGTTTTTATTTCATTTTTGTAAAATATGAATAATTCATGAATGATGACATTTTCTGAAACCAAATACTATTTCAAGGATCAAATAATTATATCCAAATGTTACATATTTCTTTTATAAACTAGATTTCATTCCCTCTAGAATTGCATGCCTAATATTTATATGAAACACATGTAACTACTTTCCCACACATATATAATCAAATAATATTCACACGAACAATAAAAATTATCTAATCTATAATATAATTTATTAAACATGCATCATAATCCATGTCAATAAAAAATTTATATAATGAAAAAGACAGAATATAATTGAATTGTTATGAGTAATCATATTCTAATACTCTTAAAATATTCCTGCTAATGGGAATTTTAATGTGAGTACAAGGGGATATGTTACTGTAAATATTTCATGTGAACATGAAGTGATTGCATCATGAAGGATTAAAATTATTCAAGAAAATTTTATTTTTTATGTTAAAATATACCCTTTTCAAATTTTTCTTTCTAATATTCCTTCAATGAGAAATATAATTTTTTGGTTTTAAGAAAAAAAAGTAACCCTATTATGGGATGATAAAAAATAGGATAAGTCTTGGAAACACAAAATGTGAATGTTTCTCTTACATATGTTCAACCAATTCATATGTGTCTTCATTTTTATTGAAATTAGTTATGTTTGGAAGGCCTATGATATATAAAGGTAACACTTAATACAGAATATTAAATTTTTTGAATGTATGAGTAACAATATGTTAGGTATGTGTTAATCTATATAGAGTTGAAAAAGGGATAAGTGTTGATATGAATGATATATAGAAAAATATATCCTTGATGATACATAGGCGTGACTATAGAGTTACCTAATATATATATGAGTAACTTTGTGTAAAATATAATATATTATAGTAATTTATTAATACACAATGGAAACTTTTTAATAATTAACGTTTTGGGGAATAATAATATGATGTGAAACCCTATGATTCTTAAGGTTTAATGGTATATATTTGTCATTACATTATTTTAAATTTATTTTATATGGTAGAGGTCTTGTGATAAGAAATGTTTTTATAGAGATGATACATATGGGTACTAATGTTGGAAAAATGTATTTTCACAACTTTTTACAAAAAAAATTGAAGATGACTTTAAATGGATTTATTAAATATAAAAATGGAAAATATGATATTTCCATCCGAATTAAATATTTATTCCCTATTTCTTGATTCCCAGTCATTAATCCTTCCTTCTTATGAATTCTCTATCGATTGTTACATGTTTTTATGTTCTATATTCTTGGGGTAACTGTGAGTAAGAATAAAAAATTTAGTTTCTTATTTACATTATTTCTTAATGCCTATTGTTTTTAAAATATTATTCAATAAATCATGCGTTTATAAGATATATGGTTTTCTTGTTTTTGAATCTAGTTCAACTTAATTTTCATAGAAGTGTAGAGTTATGATAATTCGATGTATGGGGTGGAAATCTATTCATTGTTTCATAAGTATTTTTTTAGGAAGTGTAATAAATTAACATTTTTGGTTACTTTTAGATTATGCTTTTTTTCTAATCATGTAAGGTTTTCATTAGTCATAAAGAATACCTATGAGTAATATTATATTGGAGATTTTGTTTTATGGATTATAATGTAATTGATTAATTCTTAGTGAGGTATGAGGGTTCAATGGGAAATATTCTTTATGTTTTAAAGTAGTATTTCATGTGGTATTTATATTTTTGGGGTTCCTTGTGGTCCTAATGGGTTTAATTTGTATGAAATTATATGAAATTGATTACCATGAATGTATGTTGATGATGGTTAATCATAGTGATGCAAATGGTGTTTTCTATTTTCACAAATGAAAATGAAGGTTCATAGCTGTGAAGACGATCGATGATGACGTGTCCATTTACAATAGAGTTAGGATATTTGATTAATTCCCATTTAATATATGTCCCTTGAGAGGGTTTTCCCACTAGTTCATTTAGATAACTCTATTTATTTGTGAAATGGGATTGATGATGACAAAAATAATTGATACAATGGATGATTATCGTAGTTTGATAGGTTGACTGTGTGTGATACAACCACCTGGGATCAAGATACTCCCCATATGTGTTTGATGTTTTAGGGATAATGATATGATTAGGATTAGTAGTCTATAAAAGGGGTTGAGAGACTATAGATTTTGTGATATGAATTTTTTATGTTTTTATTGGGAATTTTAGTTTATTTATATATTGTAATTCCATGTGATTCTATTTTTTTGAAAGATAATAGAGATTATATTATAAAAGAAATTGGATATATAATTTCACTCCAAAAATGGATGATCTAGGTAAAGGATTACTCATGGATGGTTGGGAATGAGAATTGTAAGCTGTTAAGTCTATTTATTTTTAATTCTTATTCCATACATGCACTACTATTCAATATAAAAATATTGGAGGAAAAACAGTTGGGTTATATTACTAAATGTATACTCATACTCGATATGGGCCCAAATATGCTCATATAGAATTTATAACTCTTGCTAAATATAATGTTATGAGATTTTATTCTAGATCCTAGGGACTAATGAGTTTGGATAGTGGATTAGAATGATGTTATGATTTTATAAATGGGATGGGAAGTTCATCATTTTTTGAATGGAATTTAATTTTAATACATTAATTAACTTGTACAAGGGATCGACCCATGTAAATACTGGTTACGTGACATAATAATTGTATTCAAATATTATCATTTACTCCATCTATTTATGGGGGATTTCAAGTACATTTAACTTGTACTTCAATATATTGAGAACACGGTGCCTCAAAAAAATATTTAATAAAAATTGTTCATATTGGTTCTTTTTATTACCTTTGGTGGGGGATGATGAATGATCCACTGGGAAGCCTATGAGTTTTTTTATTTTTTTTAATCCTATTTTTTAATTTTTTGTAATTTTATCTATATAAAATATATGTGTGTGTGTTATATAATATCCTTGACCACACATGGCCTGGTCAATTTATATGTAACATAAACATTACATATATAGATGTTATATTAATAAACATGACCATATTTCATCCCTCTATGTCATACCACATTAAAGATAAATATTAGATAAAATACATAAACAATGACCTGTTTGGTTTATTGTTTTAGAGAATTTGGAAAAAAATCATGCATTACCTTACCCGTATATTTAACTAATAATTTTTTCATTGTACCGAGCTTTTCTTACTTCACATTATGACTTCTTCATCACCCACATGAAACCATTTTAGAAACATATTACTCAAATCTCCTCATCATAAGTGGAAAATAAATAAAATAAGGTTTACCTTAGATTCTTAGTAAGTGTAAACTTTGAAATTAACAGTTGATTATATTTAGTGAAGACAATATTAGATTAAGGGTGTGAAAACATATTCAAATGGAATGAGAATAATATAAGAGAATTAATACCCAAAAAACCTTGATCATTAAATATGTGACATTTTCTAAATTTATTACAAAGGAAAGAGTCATAAAATTCAATAATAATGAGCAATGATGTAATGTACCAGAATTTAATTTAATTTTTTTAAAATAATATGGGATTATTTCGAGACAAGACACTAGACGACACATGATTATGAACCCTGGTGAGCAAAGAATATGTGTTTGAATTTTTTTATGTTTATTTAAAATAGCACATGTGAGCGGGGTTGGAAACATCTATACGGTTTCCCAGATTAAAAATCTAAGTGCCTGTTCTATCTGGAATGATGAATTTACTTATGAATAGACTTTACCCTGGCCGGAGTGTGTCAAAGGAAAAAGTTAATTTTATGACATTTACAAAAAATTAATAGAAGAATTTTCTTAATGAAAAATAATATAAAATTTTATTATATTTTATTTTTATTTTGAATTTCACTATAGTGTGATAGAAATGTGGTTTCATAAATAAAACAACATAATAGAAAGAATGAATTTTTTTTCCCCATTTAATGGGTTCATCGAATACGCGATCGTTGGAACATTGGAGAATCACTCTATAATGACCCATACTTTACATACATTGTTATTACATCAGATTTGATGCATACTTATTACAACATATCACCAAACCATGAAAGGACCGTATAGGTATAGTTTCATTAGAAACTGGGAAACATAAACAACTGGTTCATAAAATCAACTACATTGTCTCCCGTTTATTTCATCATATCTAGAGTGCCTTTTTAGCATATCCTACTTAATATCTTTCTTCCTGACTTGGGGAAAAGAAAACATACAAAAGGGTGAGTAGAAATGCTCAGTAAGGGTAAGAAAAAGAAATATCATTCATATCATACTCATAAGAACATAACATTTTGAAAATCTTAACCTGTAAAAGAGGTCATAATATCATGTCATGGGATAAATCATAGTAATGAAAAGTAATCCCAAATAATCATAATATAAAACATGAAACTTTGTGGAATATACACATAATCATATAAAATAATTTCATATTAGTCAAGGCTTATTTCCAAGACCACCATAGAGGACAAAGTCCATTACTGAATCGAGTTCACTCCTTGTTCCAGTCTTGTATCACTAACCCGGTTTAACTTGTCATTCCATCTGTGCCTATCTCAGGAGATATAAATCTTCACCCAATGCATTGTAGGGAGATATAGGTCCCACACATCTCATAAGGAAACCATTCTTATGTGTGCCACAAAATCATAAATCATACATCATAGCATAACACATGTAATAAAAATGGTATTTTTAAACATCGTGAAATCATAAAACAATTCATATAGGATAACAGAGTTCTTAATAATAATTCCATCACAACATAATCAAATCAATTAAATAATAGGGATAGAAACAAAACCCTATATTATCTAATATGGAAAATAATTTTGATAAAACACTTGAACTCCATTCTTGAGGAAAATATCATTTCAACATCAAAAACATTTTTCCTTTCTTAACATGTCATACAATTTTAAACTAAAAGAAGTTGATTAAAAATAAAATTGAAAACTTATTAAGGAAGGTTCTTGGAAATAATGTTCAAAAAATCCATTCATGTCGTATAAGTTAAAAAAACATTCTTCTCGTACTTTGGCCAGAAAAGTCAAAAAGTACGTCGTACGAAAAACGACAAAATATTCCTTTCATATCTTTTACTAAAAACTCAAAGAAGGGTAAAATTAAATTTAAACAATTTTAGGAGGATAGAAATAATATTATATATTGAGGAAACATGGGTGTGCATGATAACATACACCCCAGTAAATACCAAAGTATAAACAATCTCGGAAAAAATTAAGATAGTGAGATTTTCCCTTACCTTAGGTCTGATATGCTTTGCACGTGTCTGGACCTCCTGTATAATGATTTAACTAATGTCATTGACATATTCCCGAATCATACTCATTGTCATAATATCATATATGTCCATATTCTTATCATCTTATTAGTAATATTTCACTGCTACTTGTTATTCGGGTGTTTATTGCTTTATGTTCTTATGTGTGTTTTGTCGAATAAATTCTTATTCTTCTTTTTAGGTTATAGATACATCATTTACAGGATTTTATTAGTGTAATATAGATCATAATTTTTCATTTAATTCATTTATATAATCATTATGCAATGAAGATCATGTAGAACGAGTCGCATCACATCGTGGAGACGGTAGGACGTACGTACGCATGAGCGATGATATCGTTCCCATGATCGTCGAATTGTATTTAAGTGTAGGTATTATGTTTCAGAATCAATATCACTTTACAATAATCATATATAGTTATCCTTTACACCATTATACCCTCCAAGTAAGGTGGTGGTGGAATATAGATTACACCATGGCAAGGAGACGGTATTCCCTACGTACGCACGCGCGATGATTTTATTTTCCGTAGGATGGATAGAATGTGAAATAGGGTTGTTTCATATTTATAATAACATATCAGTATATGAGTGATACTGATGTTATTACATCACAATGAAACAACTATAGAATAAGTATAATAAGAAATAAATTTAAAATAATTGGTAACGAATATTACCTCTTCTTCGACATGACTCTTTGAAATCTCCTCTTAGGGCATTAATATTGGACTTTGAAGTAGACCAGGACCTCTAGTATGTTTCTAGGGAAGTGAAAAAGATAAATTGGCAGGTTTTGGCCAAGATTGAAGGCTCAATGTGGTGTGAGGAGGAGAGGGAGGAGGTGCCCTTTTATAAGGGAGGAGAGGGGTACCTTTGGAAAGTGTGAAAATGTTATTTTATTATAAACTTATCTTTAGTTTCAGAAAGTCGAAAAATCATTAAATATGAAGATAATATGACTCATGGTCGAAATAAAATCATCCAATCATAATTGGACATGTTTTGGAAAATATTTTAATTATTATAATCTTATTTATTTAAATCATTTTTTAATGAGGTAAATACATTATCATTATTGTGTCATAAATAATTTAATTTATGTGGTGTCTAAAAATTATAAAACAAATGTCATCATGTAGGAATTATTTTTACCTTTACAATGAATATTTATAGTCGAATATATAATTTATACTACCCCTTATAAAAATTAATTACTAAAAGTTTTTGTTAATGTCAGTTTTTCCTTTACATTAAATTAATTAATCCAAATTGTCATTATCAATACCAAGTAGCTCAATGTGGTCCCAAAATCAACCCAAGTATGACCAATGTCGACCAATACTCATCCAAAAATGTTAGGATAAGTTTCATGATAATTTTGATTTATTATAACATTCTTTTAACCTTGAATAACTATATTTACCTTTTACCGCAGTACATAAAAATTACTGTAGTTACTATTCATAATATCAAAAAAAATAAAAGTAACCAATTAATATAATTTGAACCCACTAATTCCAAATATGGAATCCATTTTTCAAAATTCAAAACACAGAAGTTGCAGTATTTAATTTAAAATTAATCCCGTTGTTAAGCAAACGGGTTTTAAATGTTAAAACATTGCCAAAGATTGAAATGTTTTTACCTATGAATTCAATGTAAAATTAATGTTAATGACATAAATTATATTAAATGGTAAAAATATATTCTATTTATACTTTAAAACCATTCAATATTATAATTTAACCATATAAATTATTGCGATGAAAAAAGTTGTTTTTAATTAAAATATAGCGTGTTTTTACTATTCATCAAAATATGAAAGTTACCAGAATAATATGAAAAATTTATCCAAAGTAAATTTTTATATTCTGATTCCAAATAAGATTTTTATTTTTTCAAATTGAACTTATAAACATGTCAAAAACTATATTTAAAATGGGTGCGCCATCAAAAGGCGGTAAAACTACATTTTTTGAAAAATACTTCTTTTATCTGAAAAACTGATTTTGTTTTCATACCTCATTCTAGAAAATGTGTAAGATTAATTATAATATTATAAAATTCAAAATTCAGTTAATACTATTCATAACGGCTAGTTTATAATATTATAATAATATATCGTTGTTTAGTGAAACTCGGTATTGAGTACTACACACACTATCGAGGAAGGTCGTGATTGCGTGTAACGTAAGCCAAGCTAGTATTGTGTGCAGTGAAAGATTCCTTTGTGTATAACATAGGAAATAAAAATAAAATCTCATAAAATCTCCGGGTGTTACATTCTACCCCCCTTAAAAAGAATTTCGCCCTCGAAATTCATCACTTCGTAACAAACAAATGAGAATACCTCTCCCTCATCATATCATCAAGTTCTGATGTAGCTTCTTCTAATTGGTGGTTCCTCCATAAAACTTTCCCCAAGCGAGTGGTCTTATTCTGTAGGACTTTTTCGCTACGATCTAGAATCTCTATCGGTTGTTCTTTATAAGAAATATCTTGCTCCAACGGTACAAATTCTGAGCTTAGTAAATGTGAATTATCAGGAATGTACATTCTCAGGAGAGATACATGGAACACATCATGAACTTGAGAGAGATTCTGTGGAAGGTCCAATCTGTATGCTACCTTCCCAAAACGATCCAGTATTTAAAAAGGACCAATATACCTAGGGCTCAGCTTGCCCTTCTTTTCAAATCTCATTACTCTCTTCCAATGAGATATTCGTAAGAACACTTTATCACCAACTTCAAACTCTAGGTCTTTTCTTCTGTTGTTGGCATAATTTTTTTTTAATCTGAGATGCTCTAATGTGTTGTTGAATAGATCGGACCATTTCTGTGATATCATCAACAAGATCAGGTCCTAATAGCTTTCTTTCCCCAACATCATCCCAGCAAGTTGGAGTCCTTCATTTCTTTCCAAAGAGAGCTTCATAAGGATCCATCTGAATACTGGAGTGAAAGCAATTATTATAGAAAAATTCCACCAAAGGTCGGTGTTGATCCCAACCACCTTTGAAATCCATAGAGCAAGCTCTTAACATGTCTTCTAGAGTTTTAATTGTCCTCTCAGACTGACCGTCTATTTGAGGATGATAAGCAGTGATGAAACTCCACTCTATATCTAGAGTATACTGAAGACTTCTCCATAACATCGAGGTAAACCTCGGATCTCGGTCAGATATAATGGAAAGTGGTATTCCATCAAATCTTACGACTTCCTTTACATATATCATGTCAAGATGATCTAGAAAGAAATCTTCCCTAATAGCAATGAAGTGTGCCGACTTCGTAAGACGATCGACTATAACCTAGATAGAATTATTGCTTTTTGGGTGTTTTAGGATGTCCAGTGACAAAGTCCATAGTGATGTTTTCCCATTTCCATTCTGGTATGGGTAATGGTTGTAACATCCCTTTAGAATTCTGTCTCTCAACTTTAACATGCTGACAAACACAGCATCAAGAGACATATTCAGCCACATCTCTTTTCATGCCATCCCACCAGAAGTACTCTTTCAAGTCCATATACATCTTTGTGCTTCCAGGATGAATAGAGAATGAAGAACTGTGAGCTTCATCCAACAACTCCTTATTTAATTCGGAGATTGGAGGAACACAACCCCGATTCCTGAACCATATTATCCCACCACACTAAAGGTTGAATTCAGGAAAATTTCTCACCTTCTTTTGTAACTCTACATCTTTTTTTGTGCCTCTTTAATCTTCACATCTATAGATGGTTGAACATTAATTTGAGAAAGATAAGATTTTTCCCCTTCCATTATAATTCCAAGATCCATCCTTTATAAATCCATAAATATTGGGTCCTTTGTGATCCTCATCATGGATAATATAGCATGGTCATGTCGACTTAATGCGTCTTCCACCTTGTTTTCTTTTCCCTGGGTGATAATGAATTGAGAAGTCGTAATCCTTAATAATCTCCAACCATCTTCATTGGTGCATATTCAACTCCTTTGGTGTGAAAATATACTTGAACCTTTTTTTATCAATATAAATATCACACATTTCACCATAAAGATAGTGCCTCCAAAACATTAATGAAAAGATTACTACAACTAACTCCAAATCATGAGTTGGGTAATTTTTCTCATGGATTTTCAACTGTCGTGAGGCATAAGCTATCACCATATCATTTTGCATGAGAACACACCCCTGTCCCTTCTTGGATGCCTCACTATAGATCCCAACCCTTTCTCCACTACAAGGCAGTGTGAGCATAGGTGCACTAGATAACCTTCTTTTCAACTCCTTGAAATTCTCTTCACACTCCTCTGTCCACATGAGCTTAACTCCTTTTCGAGTCAACGTGGTGTGTGGATTAGATAATCTTGAAAAATCTTTCACAAAACGTCTATAATATCCAACCAAACCAAGAAAACTTCGGATCTCAGTTATTGTTGTCGGTATTGACCATCTTTCAATAACCTTTGTTTTTGCTGGATCCACAGATATCCCCTCTTTTGAGATTATGTGACCCAAAAATGCAAATTTTTGAAGCCAAAATTCACACTTGGTAAATTTGGCATAAATCTTTTCCTTTCTTAGGGTCTTCAATACAATTCTAAAGTGATCATCATGTTTTTCCTTGATCATTGAATAGACAATAATATCATCTATAAAGAATACCACAAACTGATCAAGATGGTCTATAAAGACTCTATTCATTAGATCCATGAAGATAGCAGGGGAATTAGTAAGACCGAATGGCATCACTATAAATTCATAGTGTCCATACCTTGTACGGAATGTCGTCTTTGGTATATCCTCCCTTTTGACCTTAATTGATGATACCCTGAACGAAAATCAATATTGGAAAAGTATTGAGCTCTGCGTAGTTGATCAAATAAGTCATCAATGCGTGGGAGAGGATATTTGTTCTTGATAGTGATCTTGTTAAGTTCTAGATAATCAATGCAGAGTCTCATTGATCCATATTTCTTCTTAACAAATAGAACAGGTGCTCCCCAAGGTGATGCACTAGGGCATTTGAATCTTTTATCAAGATTCTCTTTGAGTTGCTTCTTCAATTCCGGCAACTCAATTGGGGCCATTCTATAAGGTGTCTTTGAAATGGGCATATCACCTGGTATGAGTTCTATTGAAAACTCAACTTCATGATTTGGTGGAAGACCTGGAAATTACTCGAGAAAGACATCATCAAACTCCTGTAAAATGGGTGTATTCTTAATCTTGAGTTTCTCTCTAACCATTTGAGATAAATAACCTTCATTTATTGGAATCAAGACCCATAAGATGGAATAAATTTCCTCTGGAAGGTTATATTCATCCTTGCATCGATAGACGATCATAGATTGATATGGAATATTAAATTTGATTTCCCTTATTTGTAAATTGATATGATATTCGTATAAATAAATCCAATCCAAGACAAGAATCACATAAAATTATACTATAGGAAGGATCACAAGATTTGCAGGAAGCACTTTCCCACAAACTTCCATTGGAGAAGAATTATAAACTTTTGATGCGACCGTTGTGCCATTAGAAGTTGTCACAGCTAACTCAACATCTAATTGTTGAAGTAATATGGAGATACCCTTAGAAAATTCTTCAGAAATAAAAGAGTGGGTGGATCCAGAATCAAATAAAATATTTGCTACTCTAGAGTGGATGGTAAGTGTACCTTTCACCACTTCGTTATCGTACTTCACATCATTGATAGTAATTGCTTGTGATTTTCTGTTGTCTTTGGCCTCAAGAGTTTGTTAACGTCGATCATCATCAACAACCCTTGGATTTGGGAATTGATTGGCATAATTCCCCATCTCCTTTCACTTGAAACATTGATGTGTAGGAGGTGCATTCTGTGTATCCCTTTCTTTGTTCACATCATTAGACATCTTCTTCCCATTATTTCGACATTCAACTGCCCGATGACCTTATTTTCCACACATAAATCATTTTCTTTTCCCTTTAAGACAATTCCATCCATGTTTCTTTCCACAATTTGGACATAATGGAAAACTCATCTTCTTTTCAGTGTGGTCTTTAGATTTTCCTTTGAATTCCATTTTCCTCTTCTTATCAAACCCATATGACTGATGGGTTACTCCAATCTCCATCTCAACCTTGAGAGCACATAGAACAATTTCCTCATAGCTATTGAAGTCCCTTATGGATAACGCCCTTCGAAGACTTGGTTTTAATCCACTAAAGAATCAATTGATTTTACTCTTAGGTTGGATAATAATCCCAGAAGCGTACCTTGCAAGCCTTGTAAAATTTTCTTTGTAGATACAAACAGATTCATCATCATTTTTCTTTAGTTCAAGAAACTCCTTCTCCATCTTTGTTCGAAGAATACGAGGGATGTACTTATTGAAAAATATGTTCTTGAACTCATCCAATTCCATGGACTCAATTTCATCTCATTGCCCCGTATTCTTGATAAGATTACACCATTGATCAGCATCACCTTCCAAACGATACACTGTTAAGATGAATTTTTCATGTTCAGAACATTGTAGAACTGAAAATATCATTTCAGTGGTACTAATCCAGTATTCAACCACTAATGGATCAGAAGACCTGCTGAATGAAGTTGGACGCTGCCTCATGAAGGATTCGACAGAATTTTGCTCCTTCCTTTGCTCTTATGGACGTCCTGCATGGTTCATAGCTTGATAATGTTGTGTGATAATGGATACAAGATTTTGCATTCCATCTCCCATAAGTTTGGTTTCTCTTAGGGACATTTATTACATTTCTCTTTGCATTCAGCATTAACATGGTTCTTTCAGGTTCCAACCATAGACTAAAACCAATAATAATAGTGTGAGAAACACTAATCATAAATGTAACACCCCAACCCCAGTTACCTAGAGTCGGTTCATTATTACATAACATTGACCTGATCACAAGAAAGATCAAATCTTGAAAGATCGATTAGTATATTAGCCTTGGAAACACTAGATATATTCATAAGTCTAACATTACATAATAAAAATGAAAACTACAACATCATAGTCTCCATAGTCCACACTCATATTCCCACATACTATCCCTGCAGGTCATTCATAAATTACTTCTTCACATCCAGGAAAAAATAAAACATTGAAAGGGGTGAGCTCAGATGCTTAGTAACGATAACAATATCGCAGAAACATTCATAAATAAACATAAACATTTAAGGAAATGTGTAACTAAAACAAAATCCTTTTAAACATTAACTTCATCATAATATGGAAAAGGTAAAATTAAATAATACCATTTACTTTTTCACATGGATATTCTACAAGTTGAATAATCACATGTAATATCAATAACCACTTTCGTAATGATGTAATGCATAATGCCAGACTATCATAACCACGTAGTCAAGGCCTCGTGCCAAGACTACCAATAAGATTTTTTCAAGTCCTCGTACCAAGACACTAGTTTGTCTCATGAGACCTACCAAAGCATCGAGGAGCTATAGTGGGCTCCACCCGTCACATATTAAGTCCAATTCATTCCTCATTTGAATAGGTTTAAACATAACATAAACATTCGTATTAAAACTATCATTTGAAATGTCAATACATTCTACATAAACCATGAATGGTATAAAAATAACACATCCACAGTCAAACATATCACAAAAACTTCAATACAATATGAAAGTTTTGTATCATAATAAATCAACTTCAAATAAGCTTCAAATCCATCAAAGGATGATGACATAGATGAAATCAAAACTATTTGAGAGAAATATCTCTTTTTTTGAAATCATTTAAAAGTCACATAATTATAAAATAAAACATTTACTTCGAAAATATTATTATAAGATTGTAAATAAAGCTTCAAAGGTGTAAAAAAGGTGGAGAATAACCACATCCTCTGTATAAGTTACAAAAAGACATTCTTACCACAATTCTATCGAAATGGTTAAAAAGGACCTTGTTTGGAAAAAGACGGAAAGATTCCTTTATAAAATTCTTATAAAAAGTCCATCAAGGGTATAAAATACTTTAAACCATATTCTTTAAAATAGTAAGAATTTTTTGGAATACAGTTTTTAAGAAACATGGATGTGGATGATAAAGAGGTCCCACTAGATAATTATATATAAACAACCACGGATAATGAAGAGATTGTGAAATAAACCCTTACCTTTTACTTTTCCTTGGTAGAGGGTTGGTTAAAATGCTGTATAATGGTTAAATAATTTTTATTAAATTATAAAATATTCATATACATTAATATGATATCATATATGATCTTTTAACATTTCTTTGTTAATAATATCTTGGTATTATCATCGTTTCGGGTGTTAACTTACACATTTTCTTTAACATGTTTTGTTACATAAGTTGTGTTTGTTATGGATACGTTGTATCTTATTCATATCCATAATTATATCATGTCTTTAAACATTATTTTTAATCATCAAATAATAATTATACTTGAATGGATATGATGGGGAATGAATCTCATCGCGTTCCTGTAGAAGGTAGTTCGTATATACGCACGAGCGACAATATCATTCTTTTGATATTAAAATAATATATAATTGGATGGTATATCATATATAAAAAATAATTATAATGTTATATTAATTATTTACATGAATTAAACATCATTATTATACCCATCCAAAAAATAATGTTTTGAATAACAATTACACCATGACATGGAGACGGTAAGCCATACGTACGCACGTATGGTGACACGTCATTCATTGGAAGGATAGATTACTAAATATGGTTGTACCATATTTATAATAACATCTCAGTATATAGAAGGTACTACAGTTATTATTTTAGAGTGGTAATAACAATGAAATAATATGTTGAAGAAGAAATGAACATGAAAAAGTTTGGTGAAAACATTACCTCTTCTTCTGGTTCTTCCTTTTGATTTGATCAAAAGGGATCCTTATGTTGGATTTCTGACAAAATATGTCCTCTATGTTGAATTGAGGGATGTTTATAGAGTATTTGGGTATGGTTTTTCCGAACCAAAATTCTTTGAAGGTGTGAGGAATTGGTTAGAAGTGGTGTCCTTTTATAAGGGGGAGGAGGGGCACCTTAGGAAAAGCTAGAAATATTATTTTATAATAAATTCATATTCGGTTTCTAATAGCTTAAAAGTGAATTATTTAAAGATTAAGGTGGGGATATGTCGAAAATAACTCATTCAATAGGTTTTAGACAGTTTTGCGTCACTATATTAACCTTATCTTTTAGTTCTAACTCTTATTTAATTAGTTTGACATTTACCATGTCACTTTGTATTTGTATATTATATAGTTAATAAACATACTATAAGCATCCAATAGACCACCAAGTGGATTATTAATGATACTCCTATCATTAAATAATTCTTTTTTCCGAACCTTAGATTTATAAGAATTTAATATCAATTAATAATATAATATTTGTTTTAAAAACTCTTTTATGTCAATTTTGACACTATTTGGTATTTGATTTTTGTGAAACTCATAACAGCATGATTACTTCGAGAAAAGTTAATTAAATCAATCCTAACATGTCATATTAACCTATAAAATTCTTGGAATTCATTAAAAGTCTCAAATTATATTTATTTGGGCATTTATAATATCAATTATTTTAATATTTCACTAATAAGGTAATTTATGCATTATCATTGTGTCATAAATATATTAAATTATTTAATGTCTAAAAATTATAAATAAAATACCATTATAAATGAAATATTTTTGGCTTTATAATGTATATATATAGTCTAAAATATAATATATATTACCTTATGTAAAAAAATATTTGCTAAAAGATATGTGTTTGTGTCATTTTTGTATTTACTTTAACTTAATTAATATAAAGTGTCATTATCACTTACAAGTGGATCCATGGGGTCCCAAAATCGACCCAAATATGATCATGGTCGAAAATGTATCAACCAATAAGGTTAAGACACGTTTTAGGGTAATTTATTATTATTATTATATTATTTGTTTACCCTTATTTACCAGATTTACCCTTTAACCATGGTAAATAAAATATTTACCGAAGTAATTATTCAAAATTTCTAAAAAAAAGTTACCTATTTACACAATTTGGATATACTGATTCCAAATATGGAGTCAATTTTTCCAAAATCAAAACACATAAGTGGAAGAAATTAATTTAAAATTAATTCCCTCTGTCAAAATAAAAATCGTGTTTTTAAGAGATAATAACTATAAAAAGATTGACAATTGTTTATGTCTGGTTAAAAAGTGAAATTATTTCTAATGACCAAAATTGTATTTAATGGTAAAAATATATTCTAAATATACTTTTAAACAACTCAAATTCAAAATTTATCACTATTAATTATTTCAATTAAAAAATTCGTTTTAAAAAAAATTAGTAATTTTCACTATTCATCAAAATATAAAAGTTATCGGAAAAGTACCAAAATTTCATCCTAGGATAATTTAGATATTCCTAATCCAAAAAATAAGTCCATTTTAAAAGATAAGATGTATAAAATTTCAAAAAGTGGGTATTACTATTCATAAGAGCTAGTTTGATTGGTTGTGGTGTGTGTTAGAACTCGAAGTTGCGTACAACACACGCTACTTCATTATTCAAAGAGAAGCATACCGAGGATGCTTGGGGTGTTAAGTTATAAATTTTTCATGACCCCATTCTAACGAATAAATTTATTTAGTAAAATTGAATATATAAATGTTTTAAAATATTGGATTTGAAAAGGGTTCACCATTAAAGTCGGTAAAAGTGCATTTTTAAAAAAATACTTCTTTTATCTGAAAAAAATGAATTTTTTCTTAAATTATGTCTAAGAAACTAATAATATGGATTATAAAATAATAAGGATTATATAATATTCAAAATTCAGTTAATACTATTCATAACCTCTTTTGAACGTCTTGTTTGGTAAGTCGTGGTGCGCTTGAACTCGGTGTTGCATGTAGTGCAAGTTATTTAATTATTTTGAAGAAATAACACACTATAAAATCATGGGGTGTTACATTCTCCCCTCCTTCAAAAAATTTCTTCCTCTCAATTTGAAATTGTTCTTCAAAAATAAAATGATGAAAATAGATATTATCATTGTGAGAAAACCCACATTGGAAATTGGGTTAATAAAATTTAGTATTAATATGAGGAAAAGGGAAATGAAAGGGTCACCACCAAATTATGATCTCAATTAGGAGAAAATTGGTGGCAATTAGAGACATATAATTGGAGGAAAAACTTAAATATTTATAGGTAGTTATTGAGGCCGTCAATCACAAAAAATTGAAAAATTTAGGGCCTTAAATTCATCAATCAATGATGATTTAAAATACCATCGGTTCAATAAAACAATTGGTATTAGGATAACACATTTTTGTTTAAAGATCCCTTCACTAAAGTATAATAATTAATTTCTTCATTGAATAAGAGATAAAGAAAAATATATACTTGACAAGTAGAGTCTCATCCTTTAACTAAGTTATACCAAAAACTAATCTTTCACTCTAAAAGATAATAGAACATAAAAATAATATTTTATTTATCCTATTCGTATAGGGTTAAAAAAATGGATTTATAATTCATCTTGAAGAACCAAAAGAATGACATTATTCAATCCAGGACATCATGTGGGTCAGTGGTAGCTGAAAAACCCTTGTCTCCCTTCTGTTGTGGGTTCAAGTCTCGCGGCCTTGCCGGACGCGACGGGTTGTCGCCCGACCTCCGGGTTGTCTTTTTTTATGGAAACCCAAAAATAATCTCAAACTAGTATTATCCAAAATACTTATGTCCAAACTCATAGTCCAAAATTTATAAGGCAGGTAATCACAATGAAGATCCTTTTTTCCACATAATAGCTTGTGAATACCTTCATCATGTATTCTTTTGAAACAATGCAACATCCTAAAATCCCATAAAACCATATTTATTATGTTCATGATCCCTTATTACTTAGAGAATACTAGATATACTCCTTCTATCCATAAATGTTTTAAACTCCAACAATTATGGAATATAAAAATCATTAATCAGTTTCAAGGTAGTCAAGAATGTCCATTATAATTTATCGAAATCAATCATGTATTATTCCAAAATTACTTCCTTGGTATCAGAACCATATTATGTTTTATCTTTCTCTCAACCATATATTTTCCAAAAATTTAACCTTCTATTGAGTCAATTTTCTTTGTTCCACACAATCTCAAGTCCTTAATGAAATATTATTGCAGTACAATCCTTATTTATTTCCAGTGCATCATTTATACAACACTTCAATGAAATAATTCCAAAACAACAAAATAAGAACACTAGTCATTCCTCTTCATCTGTGGTAGTATCATAACTTAATTACTATCCAATAGCATCATTTGTGGCATAGTCTGATGACTGGGACATTGGTTCGCGTAGTGTCCCAACTCCTTGTAGATAAAGCATTTTACATTTGAAACCTTTTTCTTACCCTTATAGTCATGTACAAGGTGCCCTTTTTCTCCACACTTAAAACAAACTCTAATTCCCTTCAGGAAATTTCCAGGGTGTTTCTTCCCACAGTTATCACATATGAGAAAACTCTTCTTTTCCCTCTTCCCTTTATCCATCTTTCTCTCTTCCATCCTTTTCTTCTCTTGCTTCCCTTCAAATCCATAGGACTTAAAGAACTCTTTACTTATCTTATAAACACATGATATTATTTCTTCATATGATGATAATACGTGGGATAATTTTTCCCTTCTAAATGATGGATTAATACCATTAATGATATGATCCTTCTTACTCTTTGGATCATGCGTATTGCTGGAGTTCTCATTCCTTCTACTGGGCACCATTTCTAAACAATGGCATACACTAGATTAGTTTATGAATAACAATAACTAATCCCAAACTTGTGAAACACTTAACATAAATTAAATAGTTTATGGATATAATCCATAATCATAAAAATGTATTCTTTGAGTAAGTATATACTCATAAACCCTTCATAATGGTTTTTAAATAAAATGAGAATTATCCTAAGAAAATCCCCCAGGAGTGTCGTAACCAAGAGTGCAGCAAGGCATGTTGTCGTGCAGTAGTTCCCGTTCGAGTCTACCTCAAGGGGGTGTTTTCAGGTTTTTCCCCATGGTACATTTGCGCCAGAGCCGCCTCTACCTGCTCGTATCCAGACAGGGGTGTATTCCCTTGGATTTCATGGAGGGATACCATGTTTTCTTTTGGGTCTCACCTCCAAGGGGATTACAGAGATTTGGTAGTGGTAGAAATATATCTATAAGATTCATCGAAACATTTCAAATTATAAGTAGATTTGGAAAATTGTCGTATCGCCTAGCTCTCCCCCATAGATGCCCTGAGTTAATAATGTCTTGAAAATATTACATCTGAAGAGATATGTGCAATATCTATCACGCGTCATTGACTGGGTCAAGTTAGGCATTGAAGATGGGGAAACGTATGCGTTGTTCCTAGTAGGAATTGAGGATCGACAAGACAGGGTCCTTCATGGATGATCGATTCCTCTAGTGAATTCTAGATGGAAGCATGAGAATCTCTAGAGGATCACATGGGAGTGGGAGGCTCAGATCCCTGATCAATACCCCATTTGTTCGTTTATCCCTTTTTTGGATTACAAGGATGTAAATACTTAATGGCAGGGGTAATGTAATGACCTGAAATTCCATATAATTTTTTAAATTATATTGGATTATTTCATGACCAAACGCCTAGATGCTAATTAATCTCGAGCCTCAGTGATCCCAATATAAGTGTTTGAACTTTTTTTAAGTTTATTTGGAATAGAACACATCAGAAGTCTCCAAAACATCTAAACGGGTTACCAGGTTAAAAATCCAAGTGCACTATTTCATCTGGAGTGACAACATTACCAATTAATAACATTATCCTTAAATAGTTCAGGTCAAAGGAAAAATGTTAATTTTCAGACATTAATGAAAATTAATAGATGAATTTTATCAAATAAAAATAAAATAAATTTTTAGTAAATTTTATTTGAATTTTGAATTTCTCTATGGCATAAAAAAATGCTGAAACAAATTTTCTTCATTTAATAGGTTAATAAAATATGGGATTTTCGGAACTTTGGATATTCACTCTAAACCATTGGAGCTTTAGCATTGGTGAACAAAAATCGATGAATGGATACCAATAGAAAATCATGGAATGGAAAACATAGCGACAATGATCATTACCAATGAATGATCTAACATTAGGTAGGGGTTTTTTTCATTATCAATTTTATTTCCCTATTCATTATTCTTAAACAAATAATGTGGATAAATCCACTAATAGGTTTATCCACATGTCATTTGTTCTTGGGGGATGGGCATGATTCTTGGATAAAACATCAGGAAAACGGATCCACATTGAACCTGTGTTTTGATTTAATTCATTGTTTAGTCTCCCTTAAATTCTAATGTGGATAGATCATTGCCGACACAAAAAAGGCATGATCGATCCACCTTGGGTGTTCAAATAAGCCTCCCCCAATATTTATTTCTCTAATCTCCGTCACCGCAGCAACTCAATGAATGCAACATGGTAGCAGATCGTAGTGGTAGCATACAGATACCAGAGTAAAAGTTTGTTGTGACATGGGGATGCCAACTCGAAGGATAATGATGGTGATTCTTGTCAGAGAACGTCATAGTAGAGGCGGCTTCTACTAGTGGTTTATGGTGGTGTGGGACCACGGTGTCGGCTGGTTGTCGTGTTAGGTGTAGAATGTTGAGATAGTGAAAAGGAGGTGTGTCTACAGTGAGAATGGAGACTATAGTGGAAGTCACAGGTTGCGGAGTGGCTGACCAGCAACGACTAGTGGTGTTGTCCATGTACCAAATGGACGTTGTGGCTGGGCCGCATCATGCAGCTGAACATCCCCTGTCCAGCTCAACTACATTGGTGGAAGACCCTACACCAACCTGCAGGTTGTTTGAAGATGTGTCTTACTACCACCTCCTAGCTGAAGTAGCCATGCCAGCTCACAGCGGGCTAAGTAGGAGGAGCCAGAAAAGACCCATGGCCACCCACCTGGTCAGACCCCCAGCTGCCCAGCATGCCGGACCCACGGCCGCCAGGGGTGCCTGACCTACGGCCACCCTGTGGGCTAGACCAGTAGCCGCCCAGCTGGTCGGACCCGCGGTCGCCCAAATTGCAGGACCTACGATTGTCTGAGTTGGGTCAGTGGACCCCATAAAGGGTGAGGTCATGTCAGTCCGACCATGTGAGACCAGAACTAGACCCCACAAGCCCCTATATAGTAAAAGAGTAATAACTCGCAAACCGTACATCTGATTGATGAACACTTTATGGTTTTGGGACCCTTGTGAGGGAGTGGTCATTTAGATATACTCCAAGTGAGTTTACGTAGAGGTCACCTTAGGGACAATGGCTTGAGGAGTAGATTCTCCCAGAATGAGACGAGTAGTCATGTTGACCTTAGTGGGCCGTTAGAAGAATAATATACAGACCTTAGGTTTTTAGTATACAAGTATTTATGTCGACCTGAATGGCCCGAAAGAAGAATACACATGCGATCCTCAGTGGCCCGGTAGACGAATACTTGTGGGGGCCTCAGTGACCCGACAGATGAGGAGCCATATAGACCTTACAGGCTTGGAAGACGAGTAGTTGAGCAAACCATAATTTCCCGAAAAATTATCATACCTTATTGGCCCGACAGACCACAATAACTCATCAGGTATGAGACCCTTAGTTGAACAAAATGTTCTTATTTATGATGGATCAAATTTCTTTCTATGCATTAGGTTGTACATGTGTGATTTGTCCATTGCATCATGTGTACTTTTCATTTTTGGTATTTCTTTGTGGTTTGGTGTCCCTAATAATTATTGTGTTACTCACCCCTGGATTGGTTTCTCCCATACATGTCTTGTCTTGCGCAGACGATTGATGCTTTGATGGAGAACTTTGTGGTCCAGGACCAGGAAGTTCCTAGTGATATCAGACATGCAAGGTGTACTCTTATAGCATTTAGAAGATATTTGAAGGCTAACCTTTATGTAGGGTTTTATATAGATGGATCTACATATACCTTTTCACGCTTTTTCAGGTTATCTTTTATGGAAATTTATTCAGACCCATTTATATTCATCTTTTACAATTTTACACTCTGTGGCTATCTTAGTGGAATGCATGTTTCCCTTTTTCACATTTTCAAATGTGGTTGTGAGTGTGTGTGTGTTTGTGTACATGTACTCGGATAATGCCTCCCACTTTCTGGATAATCCATTTTCTGCTAGTTTTCATCCCTAGTCCTTCAAGAGGCGGGCTTGGGGTAGTCGAGACATGGGCCCCAAGGGATAGGTCAGTTCCAATGGAATGTAATTATTGATCAAGCGATCCATTAAATGAAAATAGGAAGATTTTATGAAACATGATGGTATCATAGAAAATTATCATCATCACTACTATTCAATTATGTCAAAAATAACCTCATCTTGGTTGAATCAATAGAATAAACCTATATGATTAAATCTATCTTTCTTACCACTAAATATATGGAACAATTCTGAATAAATTGTAATGATATATCATGTTCAGATGTTGTATAATCTATATCAATATCTACCATCATCCTGAGATAATTCAGGATAACTTGTTATCATCCATAATGTTTCATTATCGTACGTGAAAATAACACATGGAATCATTCAATTTGACCATCAAACATTAAAAAATGCATTGTTTTATAGATTTACTTTTTTATGGATAATAAATGAATATCATGATAATATCAATCAAAAATCATCATAATATATACATTGATTAAATATTTATAGTATCATAAAATCATATTCCCATAAAATAAGAGTAAACATTAATGAATAAATACATAGATGAAAATACTAGTAAAAAAATAAAATAAATCCTTTGAAAATAATTGAAAATACACTTTTTGTTTGATACACATAAAAAATAAAAATTCACAACATATTGAGAGAATGATATTTCTTGAAAATAAACATGGATAATATTAAAAAATTCTTTAATGAGAGGAATAGTAATGATGGATGGAAAATTCATTGGCACAATACATTTTAAACAAAATATTTTTTCACAATAATGGAAGAAAATACCTTATTTGGAAAATGATATGAAGAATACATTTAATATTTTTTAGAAATCCAAAAATGGTTAGAAAACAATTTAATAAATTATTGGAGAAAGAAAAATATATTTTTTATAAAATGTTTGATGAAAATATGGACATGAATGAATATTTTCTGTGACTGATGAGGAAATAAAGTTTTTTAATACCTTTTTGTACATTTTAAAAACCAAAGAAGAAGAAATGAAAATAAATCCAATAAATATTTCCATTAGATAAAAATATATATGTGTTTCATGAAATCATTATTATAATATTTCCCCTAAAATAATATTATACATAACTAATCTCAAATAAAAATGATATTGTCACACATATCCTTTACACTTGGGTAACATTCAAAACAAATGTAATTGAAATAAAAAATATTAAAACTATTTATAAATCCCAAGAGTTAAATGATTTAATATATAAAACGTAAGTCATTGTTTAGCAGTACACCATACTATATGGTTTCCTGACAGTAAAAATACCATACGAAAATGAGATTAATACATATAATCCTTACAAAAATATTATCAATGGCCTTTGAATTAATCAATGAAGTGATAATGTGTAATAATTTAAAAATTATTGAATAAAATTAAAAAAATAAAATATAATCATTTATTACATAATATTAGAATAAAATAGTCAATGATGTTGATTTATAACCTAATGAATGGAAATGGGTCCATGAAACACCTTACCTCGAGTCCATACATGCTATTTATGTCCATTAACCAATGAATAATAAAATTTTATAAAATATTTACTTTTTGTGAACTTTTTTATGATTTATTTCATTATCTTTAACCCATTTATATCATTTATTTAGATGAAATATTTCAACAAAAAAGTCCAATCAGAAGCAAAAATTCTATCCATTTTTTAAAATAAAGGCTAAAAATTACAAGAGATATATAGGTGGGTAGTACAATGGAACCAACCCTAATCCATCAAGAAATTGAGTTAAAGATCATAATAAGGCCTTTAATTCAAATATTTAGGATCGACAACAATTTTTAAAAATGATTGAAAGTTTCCTTTAATTACGATTGTTAGGATATCTTTATTATCTCTCTTTGAAGAAGATATGGTGGATAGATGCAGTGGTATACTATAATATTTTCTCTATGGATTCTTTTTCAAAGAAACTAGAGTGAAACTGTCACTATCAATTTCTATTTCTTTTCAAAATAAAAAATAAATATTTAAAAGTGGCATGACCACCGCTAACCAATGAATTTATATGTCATATTTAATTACAGAATTCGCTAAGTTTAGGTCCTCTGTTTTGACAACGTTAAGTTAATAATGAAAAAATGACTTTTTTTGGTTGATCATTGAAAAAGGGGTAACCGATAAATCTTATCTAGAATAATAAACAGAATTTATTTTTTACTTTTACATTATATACACTTTTAAAACCATGTGTGTTAGGAGGAAATGAAAAATGGTCCATGTAATTTTCGTGAGGTAGTAGATTGATCATATTCATGAACACCATTTTCATTTTTCATATGATAATAAATTTAGTAATAAAGATTTTATTTTTCTTTTATATAATCTCAAATATATTATGAATGTGATTTTTATTCTTTATTTCCATCCCTATGACCATTGTTATAGCATTAAAATGAATCACAATGCTTCATGGTGGTTTTATTCCATATGTACACATAAATAATGTTATCATTTTTAAAATGATAGACAAGAAATAAGATATATTATATATTATATAACATACATTATAATAACGTCATTAATATCATATATATTCATTATTTCTATAATTTTAAATATCCATATGATCCATAGGTGAGAAAAAAACGTCACATCAAGAAGGTGGTAGTCTATGTGTGCCCATGAGTGATATTTCCATTTTCCATAAGATAGAAATTATGATATAAAATGGTTATTCTTTAAAAATAATAACATTTCATCATATTATATATATTTATTTTATTATTTCTAAATGGAAAATAGAGGTTTTGATGATTCAAAAAAGAAATAAAAATAAAATGCATGGTTATGATGTAACAAAGTAGTTTATTTTAGAATAAATCATTTTCATGCCTTATAAATATTCAATAGTAATATATTATTGAGTTATGTTCTTTATAAAAAATGTTAAGTTAATTTTAAAATCAAAACCGAAAAAAATAAAAATCATTCCCTATAATGATTTATTTAAAAATTTAAAGATATAATTTTTTTATTTTAATATAATTAAAATGAATTTATTTCTTGAGTTCTGCATGTCAATATTATCTTATGATTAATTATTTATAATTTTCTGAAAATAATTATTTTAACTAAATAGTTGAAAAATAAGATTTTTAATTAAACATTTTATTTATTATCATGTATGGAAAAAGAAAAATTTTGTTTTTTATATGTTTTATAATATCACTAATACCTTTTGATTTATAAAAATATAATTTTGGTTTTTATAATAAGTTTTATACTTGAATTTAGTATAACAGATTTCAAACATTAAAATAGTATTTTTGAGAAAAAAGTATTTTTCATCAAATTTTTTAAAATTAATTTTAAATATATTTATTCCATGATTGTAATTTAAATATTGAAAAATGGATTCCATATTTTTTGTTAATGTGTTAAAGTTTTCTAAATTGTTTCCTTTTAGTTTTGGTCAACATGACTAGTAACATTAGTAATTTTTATTTCCATGATTTTGGGTAAATTGGGTAATGGAAGTTAAATATAAAATGATAAGGATTGTAAAATAACCCACAAACATTACTTAATTTACTTTTATTACCATTTTTCCATATTCATCCAATAATAGATTAGTTGGCATTTTCCCTTGTTTATTTGATCATAACCATTAATATATTTTTTTGATTGAAATGAAAGAATGACGTGCTGTAATTTTTAATAAGAAAAATATGTTTATCATGAGGATAATCAAAGAAGATTATTGGTTTTTAATTTTTTTTAAATATAAATGATTTATTTTAATCATGTAAATGTATTTATAATTATTTGTTTTGAAATTATTATATTTAATATTAACACATAATTGAGGTGGTAAATATTCATGTAAAGGAAAAATCAAATAAATAATATTAAACAAACAAATACTAAAATAATATTATATAAATAATCTGCTAAAAAATCTAGATGAAGATGAAATGATATATATGTATTAAAATAATTTTTTTTGAATTTTAATTTTGTCTTGATGTTATTAAAATCAAAGTAACAAATAGTTATAAAAATTGACATTAGTTATATATTATAATAAATATTATTTAATTAAAAAATAATAAATTACCTAGAGTATTATATAAGAAATAATTATTATTATATAGATTATAAATTCATAAATGTCACATTTATGGGATGTCTATAAATTAATAGTCAATACATTTACAATCCACGAGTAAAAATCAGTATAGTGGCAATTAGTATTCATGGGTTAATGAGGGGTTAAAATATAAAGATAATGGTAAAATGGGATTAAGAAATGTAAATTTTTCATAACGATAGTATTAAAAATAAATCATAAACATATATTATAAATAAATCCATTAAGAGTCATAAGAAATTTAAAAATAATTTATATTACATTAATATTTCTAGAAATTAATATAATGCCCATCCCCTCTCTTATAAAAGGGTATTTCTTTATCCCTTTAATTCACACTTCAAAAACAATTTGAATAAAAAAAATACCATATACATTAATCAATTCTATCATATCATCCTATAAAAATTGGTTTAGGAAAAATATGAACTTTATAGAGAATAATGTGTTAAGAAAAGGAGATTTTCCAAGTAAGAGGTGTAGTTTCTAACCACATGTTTCCATTTTATTTATTATTACACCGCTTAAAATATATTTTATCCATGATTATATAATAAAAACATTATATTACTTATATTTAGGTTTTTTACCTTCGTATAAGAACCTATATCCATCTCATGTACCATCAAATGGGAGACGAAACCATCATTCATGTGCATGGTGAAAAAACGCCTCACAAACTTTTGAACTTAATTTTACATCACTATATATCACTAATAATAATAATTACATAATTAAGGTATATATATATATATTATCAAGGAAATATTTATTATAATTATATTAAATTATATTATTTACTTTCAAACTATTTCATTCATAGAAAAATGATAATGTCGTTCATCTGTACGTGTATACTTCCACCTCTATGAAGCTATGTGATTCTTTGATCATCCACACATAACATGGATAATATATATAATTATCATTAAAGAAATAAAATTCAATTTTTAATAATATTATTATTTTATAAGGATAAAATAATTTATATCATCTCTCTACAATGGACATTAAAAATTTGAATCCTTACTCATGCGTATATACGACCAACCGTCTCTACGACGATAATGCATTACATTTTTCATAAATATAATTAATAAATTATTTTAAATTTATAATTAATTTTATAATGATAATTATTTCATGATTATTATTCTATATATTGTGTTATAATGAACTCTTTGATCATAGTTTTCCTACTAAAGTGATAACTAACATATGATCCAAATAACTTCAACATTGCTAATGTTAATTTAATTTATTATTAATTATATATAAAATGGTATTAAATGTTAATAATGAATAATTAACATGAAAATGGTTCTTAATCAATTATAAAATTAATAGATTTTTTTATTTATGAAGATAAATAACACATGTGACAAGTTTTACTCAAGGAAAGGGATTTCCTTTTAAAAAATTATTTTACAATTTCCATTAAAACTACATTTTTATTTAATTTCCATATTTTTAAAATTTATATCATAGGTGTATTTATATTGGAATAAAATATTATATTAAATCTAATTTATGAATATCTTTATAAGGTTTTAAAAAATAAATCTTTTAATAGAAATAATAAATTTCCTCACATAAGACAATAATGAATATACTATTTAATTATAATAAATGACTATGACATTTCTGACCATAGTAACCATTATTTGATATTTGGATTTAATTACCTGTGTTCATGTTTTCTTTCAATGAAAATATGACTTTCCACAATTGGAGGTATTTTTGGAATTGAAACTTGTTTCTTAATATATAATGGTGTTTGGAGATCCGAATGTGTTTTACACACAGGTTTAAAATAGTTGTTCAATGGTTTTATTCATTCTTTGGACCTTGGAAATTATTTAGGAATGGTTGAGCCTAATTATAGATCATAGTTGAGGCCGATATTTCTTATACTATGGGTTCTTCTTGTTGTAACTCCAATTATTTGTGTAATTATCATGTTCTCAATAAAAAGATATTGAAAACTGGAAGTATGGTTATTCTAATTATATTGGTTCCTAAAAGGGTCCTATAATGGTTCTATGATAACCATGTCTCAAAGAACCTACATTTCATTTATTTATCATATTATGAGTTTTCATGAATATAATTTAATATAGTAAAGAAATCTAATGGGTCTTTACAGACATATTATGCCATTTTGAATTAAAGGTTTGTTTTTATGAAATTTATCCTCTTTTTCTTATTTTAAATTGGAAAATATATTTCTTTTTTTATATATCTTAGTGTTATTTTTCCACTCTTACATTATTCTAAAATTTTTCTCCAATGTTTTTGAGGATTGATAGGTATAGGTATGACACTTACCTAAAAATATGGAAGTTATATCATGGAATGAAAACATGGGTCTTTTTAGGATTTTTATTTGTGAAAACTATTTATGTTGAATGGTTGTTACCACTATGTAATACATAGGTTTGTTATATAATAGTTGTGAACAAACTCTCTAATACACTAATCCTAATTGATCATTAGGAATGCGAAATATTGAATTCTAGTTTAATGTCACAAAAATATATAATTTTTATGGTCAAGTGTATATAATTATCAATAGATATATGTTTAGATAACATTAAGGGGTTAAATAACAACTATTGAATACCCTCAAAAAATCTTATGTAATGTTTATGTTAAAATAATATAATATTAGAATATTACTATGCTTCTTGATATAAAATATGTTTGTTCAGAATGGTTTTCCAAAGATGAAACAAGGAATCTATATTGGTAAAGCACCATGAAGATAATATCCTTCCAACTCAGCAAATCAAAACTATTATAATTGGAACTGGGATATTTTTTACTGATATGGCTCAATTGATGCAAGTTATAAAAAGAGTTTAAATAAATTCAAGAGACAATAAAAATCTCAGATAGAAAAATATGATTATTGTAGAACATATTATGAGATAACATCCACTAGAATGTAGTAGATATTCTAACCTAGTGTTTTCTGGATGATAGATCAATTACCTAGAGAATATATTTAAAGTAAATGGGTGTTCTAAATTTCAATATAAAACCATTTTAATTTAATATTTTCAAGGTTATACAGATCAATGGTGGTATATGGTTAAGATTATCAAATAGATAGATGATCATCAATCCATTTAATGACACCCAACTATGAATATGTTCCATCAGAAAAATTTTCAAAAATATGTTCAACTAGGGATAGAGTAACTATTGTTTGAAATGAGTAAAAAAGATAATCATTTAGTAGATGAATATGAAGACAACTTTAAAACATTAACCAAGTAAGAATTGGGTTTTATTTAGAAAATTTATAGTAAAATTAACAAATGAAATTGAGCTTTGAAACTAGTAAAAAATATATATTTTACATCATGATAATTTAAAATATATAAGAATTTAGTTCGTTATGATAATAATGTTGATAAATATTTTTCAAACAATTATGTTCTTTGAGATGACAACAGTATGAAATGGTCGAGATGGTAAGAAATTGGGAGGAATATATCAATGAAATATATATTTAAGAAAATCATATCTCTATCATGTGAAAGGTGTGGAAAACAATATCCAATGGAATGCCTTATAATGTCATTGAATTGATACCAATGTTTATAGTTTATACATAAGGGTCATTAGTTAAATGAAATAAATCCCAAACAATTAATTAATTGTGTAACAGATAGCCATCAAATACTAAGATATTTTAGTTTTAATTGTTTGTGAAATTATGATAATATGTGTCCCATGTTAGTTACAAAGGTTTTAAATCATCAATATCAAAAATAAAAAGGTGTTGTAAATTCATTTTCACCTACTATAGTTGATTTTGGGATAACAAATGATTTGGTTACTTGTTTTATAATTGTTCTTATGAATAACCCAAATGCAATTTGAGACATTGAATCATCACATTACTTCATTTTTTGTGTAATTTTAATGTAAATTTTGAAAATCACCTCATGAAAATAAGATATACTTTTGGAGAACACACTGGGGGGAAATATTAATGCAACTAATATTTTAATTAATAATCCTATTGTTATTAGTGGGAAGGTCATTCCTACAAATTAGGTTGAACTATCAATGGTAGTGTTTGATATTATTTTGTGTATGTTTTTTCTTTCTGTTTATCATTTCATGATATATTTCAAAGTTAATGATTTTTTATTATTGGTTCAATACCTCTGACAACATAACATAACTCTGAGAAATTGATTAGGAATGTTAATCAAACAATCCATTCCAATATTATTGAAAAGAATGAAACTGTTCAAATTAGTGATGTTCATATAGTGAATAAATATTTGGATTTTTTCCATAATGATAATCCTTGTGTTATATATAGTCTATATGTATAAATTATTGTTGATGTAGTACCTAATTCTAATAAAAGTTAAATACCAGCTTATCAAATGTCACAAGTAGAGCATTTTTAATTGAAAACATTGTTTCATGAGTAACTAGATAAAGGATTCTTTCATCCTAGAACTTCACCTGGGGGTACACCTATCTTATTTTCTAAAAATAATGATGGTTCATTAAGACCATGCGTTGATTATAATATTTTCTAGGAACATCACTATTAGGAAGAAGTATCATGTTCCTCATATCTATGTTTTTGGGACCATGTTAATGGATTACAATAATTTATTAATATTGATATTAGGTAATTGTTATATTAGTTGGTTTTGATAGACATTGATATTATTAATATAGAATTTTAGACTAGGTATTGGACCTATGATTGTTTAGTTACTGCATTTGGGTTTTCTATACAAAAGATATGTTTATGTATCTTCAGAATACTGTCTTCAATAGAATATTTGGATATGTTTTTTCATTACATATTAATGACATATTGATGTATTATAAAATACTATAGGATCATTAAATTCACATATGAACTGTTTTTAAAACCTTAAAAGAAAAGAGACTATATTGAAAATTTATTAAGTGTGAATTTTGGATGCAGTAATTCTTTATTCTTGGACATATTATTTCTAAATATGTACTTAATATTGACCCTGATAAAAATAAATTTAATTAATAATTTAAAATTCTTAAAAATATCACATATATTCATAGTTTTCTTAGTTTATATTGTTACTACTAATAGTATATTGAAAATATTCCTCATTTTTCTATCCCATTGAGTCTATTAACTCGATAAGGAGAAAATTAATCTACATAAAAGAATTAGATGATTCTTTAAAGTAATTATTTTGGAATGCTATAGTTATTTTCCTTCCCTCTAGAAAAGGATATTCTTTTATCTCTAGTGATTCTTCATTGAAGATACTTTGTTATGTTATATTGAATAGTGATCATGTAATTGCTACTGTTTAATGTAATGTGAAATCACATGAGTTAAATTATCTTAAACATGATTTGGAATTAGATGATTTGTTTTTATATTTAAAAATATATATGAATAATTTATGTAGAGTATAATTTCAAATATATACTAATAATTAATGTATGAAGTATATATTTACTCTAAAATAGTTGACCACGAGGTAGAGAAGATGGTTATAATTGATCATGATTTCTAATTGAACAACTCATTATCAACTAGGAAAATATAATTTTGCATTAACTATGTTAAATTTGGAAGATTCAACTTTGGTCAATGATTTGATAAAAATTTTCCGAGTTGTTTTGGAGGCAGGAACCTCAACTATTTTGATTTAGGTGTCTATATGATAATCCCTTTCATAAATAAGTAACAATATTTAGAATGTATAATGTTACTTATTGGGAACAATATAATTGGTTAACAAGGGTATGTTTCCTAAATTTAATATTGAAAAATAACGTGTTTTTGGATTTTTGAAAGAGATTATTTGTGCCTTTTGTTTCATAGTTTAAGAGAGAATTATTGACTAAATCTCATAGTTCATCATATTTTTTCATCTTAGAAACACTAATATTTAAATATATATTTGCATATATTACTATTGTAATTTAATTAAATGAGATATTGGTGACTTTACAATTTAATTTTTTACTTGTTAACATGTTAAACAATAATGATAATTTCCAAAGGGGACGATTCATCATTATCTAGTTCCAATGCTGAAATAAGGAAATATGCCCCTTCATTTTGTAGTGGGATTGTCAAATAACTATCAATGTAATAATTAAATTTGTATGATTGTTGATCAATTAACTAAATATATTCATTTTTTTCATTTGATAAATTGTGCATTTAGATCATGTTTATCTATTGTATATCAAAAACATAGTCTGGTTACATGGAGTTACCTTGTAAATAATTGTTGACTTTGATCCCCAGTTCAATATAAATTTTTTCAATGTACTTAAAACTCATTGGGTATTGAATTAAATTTTATTATAGATTTTCATACTCAATCAGATGGATAGTCTGACCAAACAATTTTGACCATGGAGGAAATTGTTCAAACATGTTTGGTTGATTACTAAGGAATTTAGGATTTACATATTCCTTTAATTGAGTTCCCTTATAATAACAATTTTCATTCAAGTATGAAAATGGATCCATTTGGAGAATAATATGGAAACCGAATCCTGATACATGATTTTTTAGATAAATTAAGATAAAGGAAGATAATGGGACTAGATTTTTTAAAAAATGGTTGAGAAATTAAAGATAATTTAATGACATATCAGGACTACATGGAGCTGGAAGAAATGTTATGTTGATTAATTGAGGAAATATCATTCTTTTGAGGGATGTGGTTATGTTTTTTTGTGTATATCCATGGAAAAGTGTAAATATTCTTGGTAAAAGGGGGAAGATAACTCAATTGTTCATTAGAACATGTGAAATCTTGGAGAATGGTGGATCAGTTTCTTACTAATTATCCTTTCATATATGTTTACCCTAGGTAGAAAATACATTCATGTATCGATGTTAAAAATGTATATGCTATATTCATCACATGTTTTGAGAAATAAAGGAGCTCAGTTGGTGGAGAACCTTTTTTATAATGAAAAAACTAGTTAGATTCATTACTATAGAGATAACAAATTGCATAATAAGGTAATTTTTTAGGTTATTGTGTTTTGGGGTTCCATATCATTGAAGAAGTACTATGATAGTCTGGAAATTCTATGAGGGAATGGTATCCACAACTTCTTAATTAGTGAATAAAATAATTATAATTTATTTTGAAAATTTTTGGAAGAATTTAATATCCCAAGTAATGTGAGGATAAATTATTTCTAGTCCATATAAATATTCTTATGTTATATAGTTATATCATTTGAAAAATGTTATGTAATTTTTAAAATTAGAAAAGAAAATATATTTATTTAAATAATTTCATGTATGTTTGGTCTTTAAAATATAATTTTAGAGTTATATACTTTTAATTTCACAAAAAATAATTTTTCAGATCAACATGTCAAAATTATCTTCTGATAGATTCATTATAATTTTATAATCATATTTATTTTTTCATAAATATTGAGAAAATTTGAAATTTTTTTATTACAATTCATATTTTATTTTTAGTAATTATAATGTGAAACCCCATTTTTCAGAACTATAAATATATAATTAATTCCATTGGATATACAATAATATGATTATTGTTTTTGAAAATGAATTTTATAGTTGAACATAAAATAAATAAATTTACATTAAAACTTCTTTTATTTGAAAACCCGTTATTTATCATGTATTCTAGTTTAATTTAAATACTTATTCTTCCAATTATAACTTTTTAATTTTTTTTAAAAATATTCCATCTTCAGAATTATTGGGCCCAAAATTTGTTATTATGTACCTTTTATGTTGGTAAATATGAAAATCATCTATTATAATTTTTTTCCCTATAGTAAAGGGTAAATCAGATAATTAAAGTTAAATATAAAAAGAAAAGTAATATAAAATGTCCCAAACACATGAATTAAATATTATTTATTATGTGTATTTCGTCCATATTTATCCATGATTTTTTATGGATATTGTTTCCCTTTGTATGTGAAAATAAACATTACAATATTTTATTTAAAAAATAAAAAAAATCACACTATTGTGTTTAATAAATATAATATTTTCATCACCGGGTTAACTAGAATCTATTATTTTTTGTATATTGTTATTTTTAAATTTAAATATTGTATCTTTATCTTGGAAATTTATTTTCAATTTTTAGTAATGATAAAATTGACATATGTATTTACACATTAATGACACAATAATTATTCAATTAATGAAAAAATTAAATAAATTATCTTAAAAATATAAGAACTAATATAATACGTAAAAGTTAATGTTGTCAATGAAATTTAAAGTTTAATATGAATTGTTATATTAGTAATAAAATATATTATTTTAATTTCACTTGTTTTCTAGATGTTATTAAAATCGATGTAATGAATCGTTATAAAAATAGGCATTAATGATATATTATAAAAAAAATATTTCATTAAATGAATTAGAATTCCAAAGAATAATAGTCTCAAAAAAATTGTTTAGTATATGGTTTATAATATCATCCATGATCTATTTATGGTCCATATATCTATTTATAGAGATTCGGTTGATCCTCGAAGAGTAAAAATCCTTATTGTCATGGAAATGTTGAATGAGGTTGACAGTGTTTTAAAAACAATTTATAAGGAAAAAATGTGATAAAAGTTTTATAATTATTATTATATGATGTTATTATGATAAATAGACATCTTATATTCAAAATATATTAGTTTTATAGAGAATAATAATTGAATACTAATTTACAATAATTTTATATGTTGAGAAATTCCAAGATTTTCTGTCCCCTCCCATATAAAAGGGTATATCATATTTCTTTAACATCACTATTAAAATCATATTTGGATAAAAAAATCCCTTCCAATATCCCTTCCTTACATCCATAATATCATCTTAGAGATATTTTTTTAGTTAGAACGCCAACTATAGAGGGATTAAGATGAAAAGAAATAGATATTTTCCAAACAAGTGGTCTAGTTTTTTACCACATGATTCAATTTTATTTATACGTAAACAACCAAAAAAATTTAATTAATAGTGATTATATAATAAAATTTTATATTATATATATATATATATTAAATGTTAACTTAATTTTACAATTTATATACATCTCCTATTCAATCAAATGTGAAACCAATCAATCATTCATATGTAAGACAGACTATATCCTTAAAAATCAATGAAATTCATTATCCATCACCATATCTCATAGCTACTTGTAATTATAGAATAAATTTACACAAATGATATTAATAAAAATTTTATCATTATAAAAGGATAATATATCCTTTAATTTCTTACCCTTTTATTCTATGAAAAATTATAACATTATTTTTCCACAGGTTATTTCATTATTATTATATTGGATATGATGTAATAATGAAAAAATTGAACAAAGTCAACCAATTCAATCCATTTATGATATATGGGTATAATGTCATCAAAATTCCAGATTTGAATTTAATTGATTATGTAATTATATATTACAATGGCTCTACATTCTCTAGGGAATAGCCACCCAGTTCCCTTGAAAACAACTACGGTTTCCCCTGACACCTTGTGTGGCCATGTGGGATCCTCTTATGTGTTGAGATTTCATTAGATTTTACATGTGCTCCTGATATCCCATTTCTGTGTTTTCCTTTCAACATTTAGGGTTAGTTTTGCATCATCTTCGTTTTTTGTTGTTCTGGGACCAAATAATTTGTATCCCACTTATATTTCACTTTCAATCATCCATGTCCTAATAGACCCTATATCAGTCTAGTGTGATAATTCCACTAACATATCGGAATGGTGATGGTGGATCACTGGTAAGGGGTTTTGGTCTTTTTGGTTTTGTGATTTTTCTGTCTTTGGTGTTCTGATTTTTCTCTTGTGGTGTTTAATGTTTCCAAATCTAGTGATCTCTTATATTTTTATGGTCTGGTAAACATTTTTTAGTGTTGTTTTATGTTTATGATTTTTGTGCTAGTTTAATGTAGGCATCATGGTTGAGTGAAATGATCATGATTATGGTGGTATCCATCTACTGAAGGCCTGAATAATGTGTTCCAAATGATTGGTTTGATGGTCCTATAATGGTTCCGGTTCGATGTCGAATCCCTTGTCCACTCCCACTCTACTATGGATCCTACATTACATTACTCCCCAAGTTTTCTTTGATGTGATGGTTCTCTAGGTGGAATTGGGGTGTGTTTTTCGAGCGTATAGTAGTGGTCCAAGAGGATATTCCTGCATTCCGACATTGGTGGTTTCGACAGGGTTGGTTGATTGACTTATAAGGTGTTTAGTATTATAATAATATAACCATTTATGAATCTGTATTTGTTTTAGTCAAATTTGGATTTTGAATTGTGATTTAGGTCATCCAAATGATGGGTTCTGTGGCTAAACCTGATGTGGGGATGAAATTTTCATCATTACAGGTTTGTTGTTATGATATATTGTGATGTTCTTCAATGATGTGAATGACTGATGGTATTTTCTGGGTGGTGTTGTTGGAATCGCATGGGTGGTTCTCACTAGTGAAATTTGTGGTGATGGCTAGTGGTTTCCCCTTTCAGAGAAGTAAAAGCAATGTAAGTTGAACTGTTTGGGGGCATGGCTTGAGGAGGCTCACTGATCATGTTTTTTTTATGACCCAACATGTGCATTAATAATTTTTAATTGGGAATTTAGGTATTATAGTTACATGCTATATTGAATTTGAATTTTGATATTTTTTGTCTTAGTGGTGTATACTCTCTTGATATTGAAATTTTATATTTTGTTTTTTGGATTGAATCTTGATGAATGTGAGGTTATCACTTACTAATAATGTGGCAGTTGGAAAATAAAAATAAGAAGGATTTTTAGGTAATTGTATATAAGATGGGATACTGAAATAATGGAATAATGGGTATAAAGGGGGATTAAATCATGTATAAAATTATATAAATTTTTTATTAATAATGATACATAATATATGCGATGCGTAGAATTTAAGGTTATATATTTTAATTTTTTTAGTTTCCCTTATAACCTTATTTTTTCACATGTACATATTAATTAAAACTATTTTATATATGTATTTATAGAGGTGAAATTTTTTTATAAAGAATATTTTTTGAATTTATTTCTACAGATTTAAAAATGAATATTTCTATAACATTTTTGGCATTCATTTAATAAGACATAAAGAATGTTCAATTTTTACGTATTCAAGGACAATGATTTTTTTTACAACTATAACCATTTTTGCTTTTTCAGATTCTATTATAATATTTTATGATTTATGTAATGGAAATAAATATTTCCCTTTTCATTATTTTTCATATAGAAAATTTTGTTTTAATTGAATTGTGGATTTTGTCAAACAAAAGAGTTTTACACGTGGGTTTAATATAGTTTTTCAAGTTTTATATTTTGATATGGTACCATGACCTTGATTATGATTCGTTGAGCCCTAGTAAAGGTCAGGGTTCATCCTGATATGTCATATATTATGGGTTCACACATATATTACTCTGATGAATTTTTAAATAATTTTTTTACTGGAGAAATATCTTAGTTGATGGCAATATGGTCATTCCAATGATAAGGTTTTTTATAAGGGTTCTGTTTGGGTTCTATAATAATAAATTCCTAAGGAAAATATGATTATTTTATATATTACCTTATCATTTTCATGGATATATTTTCAATTTTAAAGGTATGATAATATTTTTAATGATATATTATTCATTTCAGGATAAAAAAGATAGGTTTTTAAGAAAATTATTCATCTATGTTTTCATGAGTTTTCTGGACTAACTGATTTATTCTTTTTTAAGTCCCTTATTGGGGATTGTGTGATCATTCCATTTAAAAAATAAATGGTTTTTGGATGATAAAGTACAAGGGTAAGGTCATGATCAAAAAAGTGTAGTTGTATCATCAAAATATAACATGTTTTTTTAATGTTTAATGTGAAAAATCAGATACCGAATAGAAGTGTACACTTCTTAATAGATAGGTTTATTATGTAATATTTATTACATAACTATTGAAATCTATAAACATAAGTAATATTTGGGAATTTTATAATAGAAATTAAATTTTAAATTAAATGGAACATTTAATGTTTATGGTTTGGTCCTTATATGTGAACTATACCTCCACTTTGGATGGCCTCCTTAGGTTTATAATTATTGAATTATTTGGATGGTATTCAGATAAAAAAGAACCTCTAGGACTTGGGGGGATATTAAGCAGATTTTTGAATAGGTATTGGAAGAGATAAGAGTCACTTCAAATGTGTAGTCGATAGGAGAAGGGGTACCTTTTATAAGTTATTGGGGGACAGACATGTGATTATTCAAAATATTAAAATATATTAATGTATTATTGAAGAAAAATTTCTCCAAAATGACACATATTGAAATACGATATGACATAGGGAAAAAATATGTAAATAAAAACGTATTTAGATATTTTTTGGGTTATTTGAACCATTAACAAATTAGGTTAATAAAATCTAACCCAATTTATCACCTCACATGCTAATATATATTTTTACAAACATTAATATTTACAATAATCCAAAATGAAAATTATATTGTTATGAAAATTTAAAAATATAATTAAAAATGTGGGTTTCAATTAATCAAATTAAATTTCATTAAGTGGAAGATATTTATCTTATAGTAAACCCTAAAATATTGATAAAGAATTTTTTTTAGATAAATTGAATTTCAAAGTATAAAAATGGTTTTGTAAAAAAACAATTTCCAAAATTAAGATTTTAGTGATATTAATTGTATTATTGTTATAAAAAGAACTAATTTATTTTAAAACCAATAAAAAATGGGACATTATAAATAAATAAAAGAAATTCAACTTTCTACAAAACCAATATTTTTTCATGTTCAATAAAAAATCAATATTTTCTATAGAATTTTAAAATTTGATTCTAAGATAATTTTTATGTGATTATTTTAATAATTATTTCTTTCTTGTTAAAAATAATTTTTAAAAGTGTTATAAAACAAATATAATAATCACTCATTAAATATTTAAAGACAATTCTTTAAGAAAATATATTTTGGAAGCATAAAATAACTTTACTCACTAATTTCACAATAATAATAATTATATGAAGTTTTATAAATTAAATTTAATACATAATGTGTTTATTTTATTCAATTAATTTATACATAATTATGTTAGTTTAAATTATATGATAAAACATATATTACTCCTATAAAAAAATATGAAAAAATATTCAACCTTCAAAATATTGTTTTTTCATTTAAATATAATTAAATTTATGTATACCATAAAACTATAGATCTAATAAACATTTGGAAAAAATGATAATTTTTCCAATAAATATCTATATAATGGTCATATCACATTTTTATATAAAATTATACATGATTCGATAATATTTAGTCATGTGATTCTCTCCCTTAATGTCTATTGTATTCATAATTATTTTCATTTATTCCATATTTTTTGTTGGGGTCACAATATTCATAGAGAAACTTGAGGATGATTAATTTATACTGGTGATTATTTTATATATATATATTCATTTAATCCTATTTTATCCTTCATCATGTTGTTTCATATTGATATATTATGATGTATTAGTGATTAACTTCTAATAATATTTTTCAACAAAAGTATAATGGTAAATTTTAGTTTTATATTACATGTATCTAAAGATATAAACCATAATAATAATTTAAAGTATAAATGAACCGAAAAATATATGTGTGTTACGTTCTCCCCATAATTAATATATTTCAACATCATATATTTATCTTAGGCTCAATAATAGAGGGTTTAACATAGAATAATACCTTGGTAGAAATCCATATCTTAAAAACTGATAATAATATTTCCTTTTAAAAAGGGGAAGAGGTAAAAAAAATTTAATTAAGAATAATACATAATTAGGTTTCAAAATAGTTGAACATTTTTTGGGAGTGAAATTTTGAGAACATAAGTGAAAAATAATGTTCAAATAATAATGGGGAGTGGTAAAGCTATTTGATCACAAGATGTTTAATGGTCCTGATAAATTCATTTACCATAAAACACTAAAACATTTATATTTTAAGATGGAAAAAAGTTGAAAATAAATAATCTTACTATGATAAAATTTTGATTTAATGTTACTTTTCTAAGAGTGGTGGAATTCCATTATAATATAAACTGAAAACCTGTTGGAATATACACGATTTATTTTCATCAAAATCATGAACAAAATTTAATCATTTAATTTTACATTTAAATCACTTCATATTTTACTCAAAATGATGAGTATGTATATTTAATCCCTTAGACATTATAATCGAATTTTTTATTTACCACATAGTAAATAATAGGATTAAAATAAATTCTTATAATAACACAAAAGGTTTATCATAGATAATTCTATAAATAGTTAATGCATAAAACTCTTGAAAATATATTTTTTACAAAATACTCTGAATCACAAAAGAAATATAAAACATATAGAACTTCACCAAAATAACAAGAAAATATACAAACCTAAATTTCTATCATTAAATTGATCACATGTTTTTCCAATATAATTAACTTGAAAAATTTTCACTTTTCAACCATTATGATTAACCCAATATCCTATAGAAATTAATTACTTCAATGGGGTATCCTTCATAAAACCTAATAAAAGGATCAAATCACATTAATGTATAATCACTTATGAATATAAAATTTGAATTATCATGGATAAATATTTCATAAAACATAAACATATAAAAAAGTGATTGTATCAGTGAATCTTAAGATATCATTATTTGAAAAAAAAATACATATATACAATGTAATCAAACCCCTCGTCTGATACTAACTATGATAGTCCTGAACTCAATCTCATTGGTTTGATTTTAAAAACATAAACACTAAATTTTAGTATTTTATACTGATAATAATCATCCAGTTATACCCATCCAAGACATAATACATTAAATATTAATATTGGATCAATTAAAAACCTAAATACGATTTTATTTTAGAGTTTTAGAGAATCATTGAAAATTGATAGTTAATAATACCCTGTATTTATGTGACCATTTTCCAATTATAACCATATTTTCATATTCCTAAAGATGTCCTCATAATCACCTAGATAAAACTATTATATGAATATCTTACATAAATTTTTAATTATAACATGGGGAATGGAAACCTTATAATTGCATGCTCAAATTCTCAATAAGAGTAATCATATATACTAACAATTGAGTATCTTCACGGAAGAAAATATGTGTGAAAGTGCTTGAAAACATATTCTGCGTTCATGGTAAAAAATACATGAGTATTAATTCCTTTGAAATTCAAGATCATTTACTATGTTATATAGAATAAATCATTAACATATGATAGAGTCAAAACAACTCTATACTTATTTTCTTTATCACAGATATAATTTTTTGGAATTTGAAATATTTTTTCATCACCCATGTTTATGCATGTCAAAAGTAACTCAATACAATCTAAATCCATCAGATAAACTACCCTAGTAAACTCTCTATATATCAATTTTAAATAAAATGAGCATCATATAGTGAATTGAAGAGAACCATTAGGTAAACCTACCATATAACATTTGTCAAGATCGCCCATATTCCTTATTTGTACATGGATAAATTATCATTATCAATAATTTTTAACTACTTTACATGAATATAACATAAGAAGTTCTTTATTTTGATGATCCAATTTTTTTAATAATTTTAATTTTTTATAGATTTATTAAATCATGGAAAAATTAGGTTTCACATGAACCACTTTAAAATAATTATCATAATCCATATTGACATATCATATGGATGGAATAATTTTTCATACTACCATAAAATCTAGGAATCATTAAAAATTGGTGATATATATGAAAATACCATTCTATGAATATTGAAATTATTTCATTGAAAAGGTGAAAATACCTTTTTTCTCTTAGAACTATTAAAATATAAAATTCTCAAAATGTTGAGAAAAATATTTTCCTTGAAAGTAATAATGGGAACATATAAATATATATTAAAATTATGAAATACTTATTTTTGTATGAAATTTTTTTCACAAAATATTTGATAAAAAAAGTAATTTCATCACATGTTTTGTAAAAAGTTACTCATTCAGAAAACAAAAAAATACATATATATTTTTTATTTAAAATCAAAAATAATGAAATTTAATTTAGATATTCATCATAAAAAGTAAAAAATATTTTTCGAAACATTTTAAAGAAAATATTTACATGGTAAAATATATATATATATACCAAATAAGAGACAAGTATTGCTTTCAAAAAAACATTTCCCTATCGATTTATGTACTAAAGAGAAAAATGGATGGAAATCTTGTAAACATTAAAAATAAAAATATGATATGAATAGATATGTGGTTCAAGAAATAATTATCAAAAAATTCCCACTAAATATCCCTAATCATAGAATATGTTGACAAGTAATGTGATTGTACCATAAATCCATTATTGTTTTGGTATCATTGGAATTAAAAGTAATTGAAAGAAAGAATATGATATAGATATGTAAATCCCATGAATTATTTGAAATATTATTTCTTATTGAATTAATATATTAATATGTATTCCTTACAATTAAATAATTTTTCACTATATGATTCATGTCTCAATAAAATTATTTTGAGATTAATAATCCTTATAAAGATCTTATCAATCAATTTAGAATTAATCAATTAACTGATTATGGGTAACCATTATAATACTAAAGAATAATAGTAAATAAAATATACTATAATTATAGTCCATATTACACATAATATATGAATTATATATTCTATGATGTAGAATTATAACTTGGTGTATAGAAGGTGAGTTATGAAACCCCTTACTTAGAGCTCAAACTTTCCAAATATAACACATAAAACATTTATAGTAATCTTCTTTAAATTATTTAATTTTTTAATAAAATTTTTTAATTTTAGTAGTTCATCATTAAACCATTTATATTATATATTTCAATTATATATATAATTACATTATCATTTAATTTAACATATTGTGTTTTGGGGACGTTTAGTTCAATATTTTAAAATGAGTTTGTAGTTTCACCACTTTCAAAAGAGTCATTATTTAATCATTTAAAAATTTTAAGAAGTTTATGAAAAATGAACCACATAGTTTGATGAAGATGGTATTCTGTATGCACAGTTGAACTTCTTTTTCATTTTTATAATTATTGAAAAAGAAATAATGTACATATTATTTTAATTATAAATAATTTTAAATATGTTATAAATTTCATATTTAATTGTTATATCCATCATTGTGACCATACATTTAAGTTGAAATGGAAAATTAAATCACATCTCTTTGTATAGGAGTTATTCGACATGTACGTGTGAATGACCTAATAATTTTTAAATGGGTTAAAAGGAAAAAAAATAGATGAAAAAAAATTCTCATAATAATAATTATATCATTAATAAATAATATATTCACATTTACCATAATTATAAAATTTTATATGATCTGGTAAGGAAAAATGAGACACATTACGTCATGGAGGGGATTGTCCACATGTACGCACAAGTGATGTTTCCATTTCCCATAAAAATAAAAGAAGACGAAAGAAGATTACACTATAAAAATATAACATTTCCTTATATAATATATTTTTTATTATATAATAATGGTTAGGATAATTTTTTATGTGGTAAATTAGAAATTAGATTGAAAACACTTGGTTAGGAACTATACATCCAATTCTGTAAATATGCATAGATTTATGCTTAAATACTTGTTAGGATGGTATTATAATCTAACTAGAATACTGAATAATGGGGAAGGATGTAAGGATTTGATTTGGTTCATTGTTCACTAAGATAAGTGTCCCTTAATGTGTTTATAGTGTATAATAGTGGGTGTCCATATATAGGTGAGGGAGAGGAAACAAAACAAAATTTTCAAATGATTATAATATATTAATGTTTTACTCAAGAGATATGGAGCCAAAATTACTACATTTCATAACAGATTATATAGGTTCTAAATATGATAAGATAACATTATATAGACATGTTTTATTCATTTTATCCATCCTCATTTTATATTAAACACATTTAAACTGTTTTGACTCTTATAGTGATAACATACTATTTTTGCAATGATACAATTAATCATGAAAAAAAATGAAATTATAATTATAAAAAAATTTGTACATGATGTTTAAAATTTTAAAAAAAAATTAAATTAAATTTCTCTAATTTTTATCAATTACTTTCAAATTGAACCTAAAAACGTGATGAAAAAGATATTTACAAAAAAATGATTTCCATGTATTAAAATTTATTTATACCAAAGTTTATAATATTTTATATTTAATTGAAATTATTTATATTATCATTAATCAAATGGAAAAAATTAATTTTTGAAACCTACTAAAAAAATGGGATGTTATAAAAACACAAAATATAAATCCTAGTATTTTATAAAATCTGTATTTGTCACTTCTCAGTAATAAATTTAACTTTTTAGAAAAATTAAATAATCTCATCCAAGGAAAATTTTGAAATTTTTACTAAAAATTATATACTTTTTATATAATAAACTTTTTATTGTGGGTAAAATTAATTAAAATATTCTCTAACAAAATCATAACAATCCATTATTTATGAATTTGAATTTTTGAAGCATAAAATGATTTTATTCCCATTACATACCTCATAAACATAATTAAATATCTATTAATTAATTAAATTCATTATATATTCTAATTATTTCATTATATTCATTTTATCAAAGGTGAATAATTAATATTTTAATATTATAAAAATAAATTGGCAAAATAAAAAATGGTTTAGAATATATATCTTTTGTACCTATAAAATATGTTATATTCATTTCAAACAAATTGAATTTAAATATATATAATAGTAATATATATAACCCATATATATAGTGTCTATGATTCCATTTTCCTTATATATATATATTTGATATTATATTCCTATATTTATATACCCCCACATGCTTTTCTAAAATTTTTTCATTTAATTCTTAATCATTATTTCAATTCTATTACAGATTATTTATATTTTTTCCATAGTTACTATTGGGATCACTATAGTTATAGTGACCCATATGGGAAAAAAATTTATATTATATATGTGAGTGTGTGTGTGTGTTCACGCGCGTGTTTTTTAGAATTTATTTCACTTGTAATTTCCTTTCTGTTGTTTCATATTGAAAAATCACAATGTATTAGTGCTATTATTTAATTTTAATGATATTTTCCAGTAAAAGAATGAAGGTATATTTTTGTTTTCTATTGTGTGTATGAAAATCTATCAAATTTAATATTTATAAAATGGATAAATATGTATCATTTTTTATGGGTGTAACTTGATCTCCCAAAAAGGATTCCCATTTATTTTTTATAGTTGACATGTAATTATAGATTGTTATATGGATTAACATATATATAATCTAATTTTCTTCCATTTTATTTAATTTTACTACTATATTAGATATTGAATTATTTTTATTTATCTTCATAGGGCATAATATTCTCATTACCTTCTATATATCCACTTTTGTTGATGACAGGCCTTGACATATGAGGAAGCATTCCTAAGGTCATGTGAAACTCTGACTAGGTTATTATATATTGATGTAGGTTGAGATGTTACCGCACACAACAAACACAACAAAAACAACAGCAACAATAATAATATATATAAAAATGGTATAATATAAAAAAACATCAACAATATCTTCATCTATAATGAAAAAATTAAAAAATGATATCTATTTTTACATAATGAAAACCCATTTATCAATTTTTTGAATATAATATTTTCATTGAAATAATTTTGAATCCATAGTTGTAATCTTATCAAAATATTTTAATACTAATAATACACATCCTAGTATATCTAGAGTTAAAAATATATATTTGAAGATTTTTTTTAAAAAAAATCCATTGTCATCATGAACAGTCTAGAGAATATTCACTTATCATTGTATTACCTAGAGAATAACATGTCATGCAAGACCACTATGCATGTTCTAGAAAATATTCTATATATTTCAAAACACTAATATTTTATAAAATCCCAATTTTCTAACCATTTTACAAAAAAGTAATTCAAATAATATATTTATAAATATTTTGGTGTTACCAGGTAGTCCATCGACACATGAAACTAGTGTCATTCACCATTTAGTTACCATATCTTAGTGAAAAAAATCATCCAATGAGTAATTCCCCCACCTATCATGGAGTTACACTCCTATCACACTACCCTCTTAAATAAAAAAAACAAAAATATAATAATGTTATAATAAATTTAAATATTTAATATTTTTTGAAAATTTTGAGTCTGTATTTCGTATTTTCTTAACTCATAACACTAACTGAATGTTCGTAACTCAAATAATCCATTCAATGTTTTACAATATCCTCTATTGTAAATAATTTTTCTAAATTGGTTTTTTATAATGAATCACAAATCTCAAAATATAATGAGCATTTTACCAAAGGCATTAGGTCCCTTATAATATATCTCATAAAAATCACCATTATAATTGATATCATATTTAATTCATACTTTTCATCATCATAAATAATATTTTATAAAATTTAATATCGTAAGAGATCCAAATGATCGAATGGATGACATTGTTGTATTCTTCACATGAAAATGATCAATGTAGAACTCTTAATTTTTTCAATGGGTATGTATTTATCACTTTTTGTTTACTAAATTTATAAAATTGAATATGTTCCCTTTGAATGATTCTAAATGAGTTTCACTACATCATCATTTAGATAATCAAAAAAAATAAGGTAAACAATTCATTTTTACAAAAATATAAACTAACCAAAAAAATATTTATTTTTATCAATTATGTACATATATAAGTTTATTTGATAATTATGCATTGAATTTTTATATATATTGTTTTATTGATATAAAGGGCATCCCCACATTGGATACCTACCTAGTGGAAACATAGGGATGTTTTCCCTCATGAGTCATATGATAAAATAATATATCTTAATATATTGTTAATGATTTTGACAATCTCGAATAAACTAAAAATTATTGATATATAATATTATAAAACTAATTTACAACATTCTCTTCAAGGATAAATCCAATTATAATTTCTTGGAAGTTATTCATATTCAATGTAAATTCATCCTTAAACATTGATTTTAGTTCTTTGGTGGATCACTTGATAGATGGAGAAAACACTAAGATATTATAATCCATTCTTAGTTAATAATTATTTGTAAATAGATGATATTTTAATTTGATCTTATGATAAAATTATCCCACATTAGTGTATGTTTGACTTAAAATATATATGAATATCGATGTCAAATTTTCATAATTCCACACTAAAAAAATGTTTTGTTACATGGATTCCAAATACATAATTGTTACTAGTAAATTTGATTTTGTGGGACCAAACCTATAGAGAGAAGTTTGAGTTTACTTAAATTACCACTGTGAATAAGATCAAACTATTAATCATATAGTTAAATATATAATATAAATGAATTTATCATGTAAAGATTAATTTTTCCTTATATAACCAAAAATATGAATTGATTTAAGGTATATATATAATTAAAAATAATAATAATAATATTGATACATATAATAGTACATACATGGTCTGATTTAATGAATTATATATTCTTGTAAATAAGTTATTTCGATCTTCAATGACCATCTTCTCCATCTGCAATGAAATTAATTAGATGAAAAAATCTTCATAGGGTTTCCATGTAGAACATATTGTAATATCTATATATAATGTTTTACTATTTTTTTATACTTAAATTAATTAATTAAAAGTTATTATTCTAAAAACTCCAATTACATAATATATTTCTATAATCATTGACCTTAGAAAAACTAACACCAAATAAATAACTCTATTATACTATCAATTTTGAAATCTATTTAAAAAATTGATAATTTATTTAGTGGTACAATGTAGTTTAACATTCTAAAATGATTGAGAATCCAATCACAACATTTATTTTAAATAATTATTATTTATTTTAGTGAAACCCATATGATGAAAAATTTATTAAATTTTGGAAATTTAAAATCGAATGAATTCAATATTGGTACTAAATTTAAAGAATGATATAGGTCATTCAAAATAAGAAATTTTACATTTATGTACCGAGACTAATATATTTAAAATGTTACTTCAGTATATTTGCGTTTTTCATATTTTGGAATACAATATAGAATTACAAGCATGAATAACGTAATAAAAACCAAAAAGTAAATTATTTCATCAATATGTAACATGCCTTTTTATATTAAACACAATATATAAAATATTTTTTTTAAATTGAACAGTATAAAAATAAATTAGTTAAGTAAAATTTGAAAATACAAATGATTTTGGTTTTCTAGAAATAACACCTCAATTCATAACACTACAAAAATAAAAAACATATACATTGCATATATATACTTATAAAATTTGTAAGATATAAATATCCTATAGAAAAAATAGTTGAATATTTCAAAAGGATTAATGATGTATTAATATAATGTACAATATGTATATGATCATTCGAATGGTAACCTAGCCATTACAATAGTAACATTGTTTTTAGAATAATAAACTAAAAATTAAACACTAACAGGGTCATTAAAATATTAATATTAGTTATAATTAATATATACCTGAAATCAACTAAATTAATAAATATATAAAATAATATATTATAAAAATTCATATTAGAAAACTCAGAGGAAGTGTGTGTAAATATTTATTATAGTTTTTATCATATACTAAAGAAACAGGATTTTTTTTGACTCAGGCACCTCATTTCAAAAATAAAGAAACAAGATTTTTTATGTTAGTAATTATTCATTTCGATTACCAATTTTATGAAATTATTTTTATAAAATTATATTCACACTTATAATAATTTATTTGAATTTATGTAGGAGTGATTCTCTTATAACAATATGAAAAACAAAATTTATTAGGTGAATAGTAAAAAATTTAGTTTTCCAAATACCACATGATTCATGAAATAATATTAAATTTATAAAGACCTAACTGATTTAAAAATGATTTTATAAACCTAAAAGGAGTCTATTAGGATAATCATTGCATTTAAAAATAAAATGTAATTTCAAATATATATAAATATTACGTTTTCCATTAGAAAAATATTTTTTACATTTCCCAAATTTTTTAATAATACTATAGATTATGTGGATTAATGGTATGAATGTTATAATAACAATATTTAGTTTCCAAATTAATTTCATAATCTAAACAAAGGCCACTATTTAAATTCCTAGTCTTTAAATATTTTTGTACTAATCATTTTATCACAAAATACCAGTCCTATTCAAGTATAAAAAACCATCCCTTACCCTCCCCCCCTCAGAAAATTAATTCACGAACATTTATATAGACTAATATTTTATAAAATCATTATACATAATCTTTTTATAATCTATAAAGGCGTTCTGGCCACATCCCACTCCAAGCGTCTAATGTATTAGGGATATATATATATATCAAATGGTTTACCCATCTTTTTTTACTTTCACATATAGTTATTCTATTCATATATTCCCATTATAATATATATTAAAATTATATGAAGTTATTAACATTATAATAATTATATTAAAATACTATTATCATATTATTTAAAATATATGTGTATAAAATATCTCTATCCCCCACTTTAGAAAAGTTTTGTTTATGAATAAAATTATTGTCTATGAGTATGTTGTGAATGATTTAATTATCACTAATTTTATGACTAGGTAATTTATATTATAGATAAACAAATAATTTTTTCTATTCTAATATATTATTATTATAATCAATTTCTAATTTATATTTATTATCTCTCTCCCTCTCCCTCACTTTAAAAGATTCTTTATAATGGTCTATATTCTCATTCACATGGATGTTGTAAAAACATTACTTATAAATGGATACACATATGTCTAAAATAGATTATTCATAATAATTAAAAATTTAATTTCAGGTTTTGGAGATGAATTGAGTGGTGAATAAATAAAAATGAATCAAAACCATGGAATAAAAATATAGGATAATATAAAAAAATATCATGGTGCAATTTTGTAACTAATTAAATGTAAGTAAATAAATTATAATGATTATATTATAATTTTTCTATCATAATTTAATGTAATATAATTACATATATTTGTTTTAATAGTAATACTTTCGTTATATATTCATTTTAAATATGATTAAACAAATCCGGAAATATGTCTTGTGGATTTCTCTTGACCATTATATTTGATATTGAATCTCATTTCCTTATATTCATTCAAATTATTTTCCTATGGTTTCTATCATAATTATCAAAATTGAATTTCTTATTTTAATTTTTTAGGATTTACATAAGTTTTCAATGTGGTTTCAAATGGACATTCTTAATTAGTTCTTTAAAATAGTTTGTTTGGGTACTCCTGAATTCAACTCTTTCTTTCGAGATTATTTTCTATTGAACATCTACTAATTATTTTAAAATTGATTATAAATATTTTTAATTTAAATTACATTTTATTTCTCTAAAGATATGTTTGTTTTTAATTCCTTATGATGAATTTTTAGCTTCCAGAAATAATTTTATATATATCCTATCAATATTAAATTAGTAATTTATTCTCTTTATGTTTTTTCTTTTTCTATCCATGACCCATGATGTTTTATTCCATCATGGATTTAATTTTTTCTGCAATTTTATATTATTTTGGAAGTAAAATTTAACCTAAATTTTTGATGTTTTATTATTTAACAAGGGACACATTCCATGTTCCTTTAAACTTATTCTCATGTGATTCTTAATATTGTGATCCTACTCTTATGATATAATGCTGATGATCATACTCACACATGTATGCATATCAATTTATGTCTCATATTCCTCTCATTATTCCTCCCCTAACAGTCCTTTTGTATCATAAATTATTTATGTTTGTACCTAGGTGATTTCATGTATAATGTGAATTAGGGAATCATATAGGACAACTATACTGATGGTTTTAAATAAAGTTTATAGTTTTTTGTATTTTTTTGTTTTATGATCCTATTTTTTCCATAAATATAACCATCTTGATTTTGGGAGATGTAATATATTTTATTATTATATTAATTTTATATAATAAACATTTTGTGAGGCCATAAGTCTTTATAATTGGTATTGTAGCAATGTTTATTTGATATTGAAATTATATTGGGTAATAAAATAAAACCTAATTTTGATTAATTGAAATCCAAACATTGGCATATCAAAAAATATAATTAATGAACCTACGTGATTAATTTTCTTATATATTTTTATTGCTGTAAATTTACAATTTATAACAAACTGAGTCACCATCATAAAATAGTCCTTCCATGAAGAATTCATATTTGAAAAGGGTCTATCACTCATCCCAAATACTGCGTACATAGTGACTATTTGGGAAGGGAAAATAATCGTGGTGTGAATACCTTTTGTGTGCTAGTTCACTATACAAGGACAATTTTTGTTTATTACAGTTGTTTTCTGCCATGGAAAAAAATAACCATTATAATTATTTGGGACCGAAATTTATAAATCATCATAAAAAATTTGTCCACAAAAGTATATTTCTCATAGGTTACATTGCAAATATATTTTTTATTGGTGACACCTTTATCTGTTTTTCGTCAATTTTGATGGTTCCACTCAAAAATATAATAATTTGGACCAAATCTTCATAAAAAATAGTATTATTGTTGATAATATAAAATTTATATAGGCCTCCCCAGCTGATTTTCCACTTAAATTTCTCTCATCCCCTCAATTCAACTCCCTTCACTCCATATTTCTAATTTTTTAGTTCATAGTGTAAATAATCATACTTTCTATAGGTTAGTAAAATTTTTAGATTTTCACCCTAAACAAACAAAATTCGAGGTATTTGTCTAAATTTTATAATGTTTAGTTATTTTATTCCATATTATATATTAATATTTATATTTAGAAGTAAATATTTTTAATTATAAATAATTATTTTTACGTATTAGTAATTATTTTTAATTATAAGTAATTAGTTACCATAAGCAGTAATTATATTAAGTAATACTATTTTTTTAATTATAAATTAATTATTATTAATTAGTAGTAATAATTACTAGTTATCGATAGGTAGTTATAATTTGTATTAACTACTGATAATTGATTAATAAAGTTTAAAAATTATATAAATTTTTTAGTAATTCGCATATCATAGTAAAATTAATAATAAATTACATTAATTAAAAAATATTAATAGTAATTTTCATTTATAGTAAAAACACAAATTTTTTTAATTAAAAGAAAATAATTTAAATTTTAAAATGATTAGTAAAAAAATATTATTATTCAGTACAAATTATTAATAATTAGTAAAGAATAAGTCATAATTATTAGAAATTATCCTTGATTATTTGAAACTTTCAATAATTATAATGAACTACCAGTAATTATAGGAAAATAGTTGCAATGAGCACCAATTAGTAAAAAATATCTAATATGAGTTGAAATTACAAAAAAAAATTGTGGTAATGAACATCAATTACTAAAATATACCGATAATTAGTAGTAATGTGGGAAAATTAGCAGTAGTTACATTTAATTATTAAAAAAATATTAATTAGACAGAATTAGGAAATATTTTTGATAATGTATGGTAATTATTCAATAGTATTGAGAAGTAGAGGTGATAAGTTAAAATTAGCCTAAATGAGAGGGAATTTGAAAAACATTTATTGAAATGAGAGGTAATTAGTTATAATTTATTGTAATGGGATGTCAATAATAAATATTTGTGGAAATTGGAATTAATTAGTAAATAATAATGATAATGAGTGGTAATAAAAATTAATGATAGGTATTTAGTGGGAAATAGTTCAAATGATTTTTAATGAGTTGGAATTATTAGAAATGAGTTGTAAGGGGAATGAATTATTAAAAATGACCAATAATAAGAAAGAGTTAGTGGAAATAATTAGGAATTGTTGAAATGAGAGTTAGTCGGCATGAATGCATTGAAATATGAGGTAATGATCTCAAACTAGTAGAAATGATCAGTAATTTGAAGTAGTTATTATAAATTTAGGGCAATGAGGTAAAAATACATAAAATTAGAGATATTGAGTGATAATTAATAAAAAGAACTAATAATGTGTTGTAATTAGTAAAAATTTTCTATAATGAGTAAAAATTAGTAAAAAATAGTTGAAATGAGTGGGAATTATTTAACATTATAACGAATTTTCTGTAATTACTCAAAATTAGTGAAGATGGGTGGTGATTAGTAAACATTTCCATTAATGAGGGGTAATTATTAAAATTGATCAATGATGTGTAGTAATTCTTGAAAATGACCAATAATGAGTTTGAATTAGTATATTTACTTTTAGTGACTATGAATTAGTAGAAATGAGTGGAAATGAGTCATAATTAGTAGAAATCGGCACTAATGACTGAGAATTAGTTGGAAAGAGTGGTAATGAGAAATAATTAATACATATGTCCCTTAATTATCATTAATTAGTTTAAATGATCAGAAATGAGTTGGAGTTAGTCGACATGACTAATAATAAGTACAAATTGGTAAAAAATACTGGTAATGAGTATTAATTTATAGAAATTATTTTGAAATTATTTGTAATTAGTAAAACAATTTAAGACTATTACGCAGTAATTAATAAAACAATTATACTAATGCGTGATAATTAGTAAACAGTTAGCAGAAATGATATGTATTTAATAGAAATTATAACAAATGAGTGGTAGTTAGTTAATATTAGTAGAAATGAGTGGTAATTAATACAGATGACTGATAATGAGAGATAATTAGCCTAAATAATAGGAAATGATCATTAAATAGTACAAAATAACTTGTAATGAGATATAATTAGTACAAATGACCCATAATGAGTGGGAATTAACAAAAATGATTGGTAAATAGATGGAATTGGTGGAAATCATTGTTAATGAGAAAGAAGTTTTAGAAATGTTTGGTCATGAGAGGTAATTAGTTGAAATAAGTTATAATGGGATGGAAATATTATTTGTGACCAATAATGACTGAAAATTAGTTGAAATGAATATTAATGAGAAGTTGTAAGTAAATATAGTGTAAATGTGTGGTAATTAATAAATATTAGCAGTAATTATTGATAATTAAAACAATTAACCACAATTTACTGTTATCAACGACAATCAACTACAATTTTTAATTAATGACATACCAAGGGGAGTGAGGGAACCATGGAGTAGAGGGTTTGAAGCCAATTATAGAGGGAAATAATTCTTATACCCTTGACATAATATCGTTAGGATGTAAGGATGTTGGGAGTAATCCTATAAGTGATACACGATGAAACAGATTTTTGAGATAATAATGAAATTCTTAGTGATTATTTCCCTATTTCGGTTCAATCAATTTAAATCAGAAAATAATGTTTTACAACAAATCTTATTGTAAATGGAATATTATCTATAAAACATTTGTTTCATGATGATATATTTAATACAAATGGTTAATAATACACTAAAATTTTTATTGTCATCTCTCTGATTTTCTTCCCCACCGATCACTTATTGGATTATCCATGAATGAATCCTCTCCAATCGGTCTCAACCCAATGGAATCAAAATTATTTCACTTTTTTCTCCTCTATCTCTACTCCATGCTTCCCAAGAGGAATGAATGGAGTGGACGAGATGGAGGTGATGATTGAGTTAAATAATTCTTGTTCCTCGGTGTTCTAACCATTTGGAAAAGAAGTAGTCATAGGTAAACATGACAGTTTATTGATGACTTTACTCCTCCACGATGTCTGAAAGTAGGGGCCATGGAATTCATTTACTCATGTATCCACCTTCACCCCCTCTATTATGTTTTTTCCTCATGGAACTTGGTAATCCTTATATTTACCATAATCTTCTTTAATGGTAATTATTAAAATATAATAAATTAGAAAAAAATGGTGGTAATTTTTGTACTTTAAAAAAATATCATTAATTGAACAAGATTTATAATATTTAGATGTAATTGTTTATTTTATTATTTTATAATTTTTTTGTATAATAATTTCTATATATTTGATTAATCATAATAAATATTTTTATTTTCTATATCCTAGAAAAATATTGAACTATGAAGTGGAAAACATTTTTTATTACAAGATCCTAATTTGATAATCACATAAATCTAAACGGTTCTAGTATAATTCATTTATATGTTGATGTTATTGAATCTTTTTCATCATATTAATAATGAAAAATAAAAATTTCTTTAGAATGAATAATTACGAGTCCTTATTAAGAATGTGATCTTTGGAGATAAGAAACATTTAGCAACATTGGGGGTGATTTGTTGGGTTTTTTTGGAAATATTTTTTTGTATCAACTTGGAGATATAAATTTTAAAGAAAATAATAATAATTTAGTTCAAGTTTCATCATTTTTTCAATATTTTTTACTTGAGGGTTTGATTCTATAATTTCAACAAGAAGAAACTGATAATGATATATATTTAACTCATGAGTTAGAAACATATTTATTAATGACTTTCTAAAGTTGGTTTATGATGCCTTATATCTTATTTGTAAGATATGGTAATCAGAATATTTTATAAAATCTATGCTTATTAAATTAGGTAATGGAATTTCAAATAGATTTTTTTCTCATAAATTAAATTTGGATGAAACACTATTATGAGAGAGAAATTTTTTTCCTAACTATTTATATGAGAGGAATAAGAAGGTTCATAATTAGAATTTTTTTATCGTAAGATTCATCAATTTTCAAATGTTTTCATTTTGTAATATGTTGAAAATGATTTGTCAGTTATTTCTCCATCATGTCAAAAATCAAGGTACAATGAGGCTCAATAAGAGAATTATGGATTTTTTCCCATTAAATTTTTGAGGTACTTCTCGATTACACCACTATTAAATCTTTTATTTATGTCACAGAACACATGTTCATTGAAATCATGGAACAAATCGAAATATCAAATGATAAAAGCATAAATCAACATTGTGATGGTGGTTCAGGGAATATTTTGGACCATGTACATCGTATTCTTCTTTACAAACCCATAACATATGATTGGGCCTTTCTACAGGTGGTTTCGATCCATTTGGTTATTACAGAATTCAATATTTTTGTTAGAAAATTTTTATAACTCTAAAAAACTTACATCCTTGGAATTTAAAGAATGGTCCATATATATTTTTGATATAATCATTTCATGGAAAACTATAAAATAATATTTATGTTTATATGATGAAAATAAGTAGTGAATCAAATTTATTGTAGATTCATTGTTTCGGTACACATAATTTTATTGAAAAATAGAATTTCATAATGAATGATGTAATAATGTTGAAAATTAGTGAGTTTCCAACATTTTCCATGGTATCTAGTGGGATTACATATGTTCTGAAGTCATTTACATACTATATGAGTGATATAAATGAATTTATTATCATTAATGGTAGAAAACATAGTTTTTTTCTATCATTACCTATTTATTCAGGTTGATCATCCTTCCTAAAGAAAAATAAATAATTAAAGAAAATATAAAATTGAAATTTATTCAAATCCAATAATGATTTTATGTATTGATTTAAATTATATTGTCTCTCTATTACATTCAATTGCAATTTGATCAACTATAAATTAAAAAAATAGAGTGCTTTTAGAAATATCAAAATTTGGTTAAATGGGGTATTCTTATTGATATCCATATTTTTTTGATTTTTTTGTCTATAAAATTTTGGATTTTTTTCATATTTATAATAATTTTTTTTAAATTTTTTTATATATTTTTAGTTACTACTAGTAAGAACAAATATAATTCAATGGAATTTTTAGATAATTCCCAAATTTAAAGCTGACCTAAACCTAAGTTGTTTGAAAATCGAAGATCATAGAAGTGAATAAGAAAAAAAGTGTATTATGTAGTTTCTAAAGAAAATATTTTATTATTTCATAAGTGGATTTTGGATTTGAGGAAACCGGATGGTTGTGTCTCCCATTTTCCATGTTGTGTCATAAATAGTCATATCACTAGATTAAATTGTTGTGATTTCCCTTTTATATAGCACACCAACCCGATTCATCCAAATCATATAGCCATGTCGGCCCTCACATGTTGAGGTAAATCAAGAAAACATAAAAAGTGTTATATATATATAGATAGAAGACATACAACTGGATTACTAAGAAATAAGAAAACTATTGGACGAGATCAATAAAATCCAAGACAAACTTTCTAAAACTGAAGGTATGAATAATGATATACTAATATCTCTCCATGTGACAAGTATTAACCTACAAACTACCTCGCTATAAAGGAAAATAACAAATGATAATTCTTAATGCTACAAGATGCCCTTTTTCTTTACATGTTTCCTCTAGTAATACATCCATGAACACCCAATAGAAAAGTATCAATTGAGATAAAATTATAGTAGGAAATCACCAACATTTCTATACATGGTTTAACAGCAACAATGAAAAAGTTCTATCTTATAAAAGAAAAATATTTTTACATTGCATTTTCATAAACACAATTCATTTTTAATCATTTACCTTTGATCTTTATAATATCAGTTCATATTATAGATCAATTAAAAAGACACATATAATTTATATAAAAAATAATTTTATATATGCATAAAGAGGTAGAAATAATAAAAATATATCCATTAAATGACATGTCATTAGAAACAATGTGATAAAATCGCATTTAAACCTATAAGAAACAATCTATGATAAAAAAAACTTCATGAAAAATAATAATAAATAACCAATAACCTCATATTAGGACCTACCCTATAGGAAAATTCATACTAGACACTGAAAATAATAAACATACATAAAATTGTATCAAACCAATATTATGTCCTTACATAGTCCATCGATATACTAACGTTTACCTCCAAGTGGTTCCACAACTGTTAAGACTACATGTGTCTCCAGCCTAATGCATTCAACGTTCCTAAACATACAATTATCAAATACATTTTCAGAAACATGATCTTAATTTTATAAAATATTTTCAATTCCATGAAAATCATCTACAGTGTTTGAAAAACCAATTCCAAATGCATAAAAAAATTTCAAGGAAATAATTGATTTAAAAATATTCATTTCCAATCAGTCCATTAAAAATATATCTCTTAAAAATCAAAAAGAAAAACAAAAAATAATTTAATAATAATGATAATCATTTCACTTTATTAACCTATTTTTTAAAAACTCCTTCCTTAAAATTTTATAAACCTATCTTCTATCAACAAACATGATTGTAAACCTTGGGAATATCCCTTAGAAAGAACGTCCTGCTAAAAACATAAATGAATAGAAATAAAACACTATATGGTCACAAATCTGAACACAATTGTAGACAAAACAAAATACCCTATCAAATACAATGATAAAATATAATTAATTTTTACCTTAAGAAATCCATTGTGACTACTACACCGATCAATCATTGAAATAAATTATTTAAAAGGGATAGACATCTCAAAAATAACTCGGAGAGCTTCTTTGATGGGAGAGAGAAGGTCTATAATAAATGATATAATAAATCATCCATGAATCAACATAATTGTAAAACTCACAATGATTATATGGAATGTATTCCCATTACACATAATTTAACCCACTATGCTCCAATACGTCGAAAAAACTCATTTCCTTTTTATTAAAAACCATATTTTTATAGTAAACGACATGAACCCAGTACAAGATATGTAAAAACTTCACGCACTGAACATATTTCATGAAATATTCTAAGATAACATTACACGACCTAAAATAACATTACATGGTATTTTTTTCATCCATAAAACTATAGAAACTCTATGTTTTAAGAGGAAAACCCCAATGGAGCCTATCAAAGAATACTTTTTTACTTGGGAGGAACCTTGATAATTCTCTGACACATTCATACCTAGACTTTATTAGTTAATTTAAGCATAAATACCTAAAATTTACTTAATTTTACTTATCAATGGCTCTACATCCTTGAGAATCCCACAAATTCAAAATTACAAGAATGATATATAGAAAATAAACAAGGGAGTCATGAAAAGTGTATTGGGGTGTTATATTCTCCACAACATAAACAAAATCTACCCCAAAAATCCATGTGATTCTAAAACTCACAAAAGGAAAAGGCCACTGATGTCTGGTTAATAATTCCATCTCTTTCATAACATGGATATCCCTTCCTCACTTACATAGAACCTGAACCATATGAATCTTTTTACCACATAGTACCTTCTTTAGGAGATCCACAATGTGAAAATGCTACTCAACCAAAGTGGTGTTGGTCTCAATATATATATCCTTCCATCGAATCACATGGGAAGGATCTAATATATACCTCCATAGATGGGAATCATGAAACTTGTTAAGGATATAGGTCTAATGAAATGTTATTTCTAACTAATAGGCCACCTTCCCGGCCTTCCAATGATCTCAAATGGGTGAAAAAACTATAGTTCCAACTGAACCTATATAACCAAACGACAACAGCCCAATAATGATAAAAATATATGAAAAAGCCAATCATAAACATCACAAACCAAAGGTTGAATAAAATAGTTCACATAAGAATTATGATGACTCAGTTCCATGATCAATCTACTCCGGATTAGCTACACCATCTCTTTCATCTTTCGGAGAAGACTCAGCCCATCCAAGGACCACTCTCCCTACACTTCCTATTGTAAGGTAGATAAACATTGCTATCCATATAAAAAATAAAAGGGTTCCATCCTAATCAAGTCCAAAAGACTGTTTTTTAGGAAAAGTCGACTAAAGGAAAATTATTTTCCCATGATCCTAGAAAATTAAGCACAGGTGTCTGAAGTATATCATCCAAAACATGGGTTTTCATCTATATTTGTCGATCCATATATTGATCATAGTATATCCTTGATAAAATCTAAAAACCCATCACCTCATTAATTCTTTTCCAAAACCTATATGTGATCCTTAGGTTCCTATTTGATATAGATTTAAAAGGAACACCATTGTGTCTCACAATATTTCAGACATACTAGCCCCTATACTATTCCACCTTCATCTTCTCCTTGATGTGCAAAAAATTATCCTTTTTTGGTTTTGATCAATGATCGCCCAAATTTCATCCTTACCACTAGGATTATATGGAATATAAATTATAAAATTCATTGAAATATCATACCAATTTGATATATAATATGTATGGTCTTTAACAAATATGCATGTCTCTAGGGTTCCACATCAATTATTTGAAAAGTAAGACACCATGATACAAAATATGAAATCGAATGGATCATAAATTTCCACCAATACTGATGTTTTATATCATTATATATCTTAGTGACCCCAGGGTTAAATGATTAATAAGACGAGTGTAAACTTTCTATTAAATTTTTCCTTAGGTTAAATAGAACAACCAACCTACCATGGTAGTAAAAACAACCACTAAGATACTAAGACCACTCACCTAAGGTCTACCCACCATTAAGGCTTTCAATAAGCAATTATAACATGGTTTTAGTCACTTGATCTATATGAAATAACTTATCCAAAAATGATTCATCTTCAATTAAATCCATGAAGACCTTCCCACCAAGCTCCTCCACTCCCAAGATCATAAAAGTAAGAAAATAATCAAATACTACTCTTTAATGGATTCCTTCAAAGGTTCTGCTGTTAAATTTTTGGTCAATTCATCAGTATCCACATTTCCATTTACATGATTGCATACAATATCATAAAAAAATGTCTAAAGATACTCCACCCAAAATTTCTATCAAAAGTTCATATCCCATAGAGTAAAATATATTTTGGGATCTTATTATAAGAATACATTGTAAACCACTCCCAAATGTAATAGTGTCTCCAAATTTTGTGTGAATGTAGAACCACTTCCAACTCAAGGTCATTGGTAGCATAGTTCCTTTCATGGGGATGTTACAGGCGGGATCTATATAGCACCACTTATTTCCCCTACATCATGACATATCCCTTACCCATACTAGAATCATTATAGATAATATCATAACCTGAACATGATTTCAAAAGAATCTAAATTGGAGATGATGTCAACCCCAACCTTAGATCCTTAAATTATATTATAAATTTATCTTTCCACTCCAAATTTATACCTTAATGGGATAAACCAGTCATAAAATATGTGAGATTAGATAAATACTAAAAAACTACCTATAGTAACCTACCAATCCCTTGTCTCTCCAGAACTCAAAAACAATTGTGGGTTACCCTCAGTACATAACAACCAATATATTTTTATCATACAAAAATATGAACCTATTAGATATGAAATTCCATTGAAATTTCTCTTCCAAGATCCAAAACTCACATTTGGAAATCATACCAAATGGATGATGTTTCATCAATGTTATAATAATGATATCAAAATTATAAATGATCCTATCATATAGCATAGAGTATACCAATATACTATCAATAAACACACCTAAAAATTTTATTATGAACTGAGGAAAAAACATGTTCTTAAATCCATAAATTCTCAAGAGAATTAGTCTGACTGAATAGAATAACCAAAAACAAAAAATTCCTATAATGTTTCTTAAACACATTTCAGGTTATATACTCTTCTACGACCCTCAACTGGTAGTACCCTAACCACATTTCAATATTGGAGAACCAAAATTCCCCTCTAAGATGGTCAAATAGATCATCAATCCTTTGAAAATGATATTTGTTCTTAATAGTCACCTAATTTAACATCCGAGTGTTAATAAAAAGGTTAATGATGATGTATTTCTTCTTATAAAAGAGGACATGTGAAGGCCATAACGACATGAAATACAAATAAATCCATTTTCCTCTAGTTTCATAAGTTAGAGATTATGTTCCACCAACTCAATAGCCAACACTCAATAATATGGAATATAAATAATAATTTTATGATAGAGCATGTGAAGAGTGAAATAGACATCTATTTAGGTTGGTAATCTATAATAATTACCTTGAAACACATTAGGGAATGAACTCAAAGAATCATGAAATATTCTATCCAAACTAGGGTCAATTTCATCAAGAAACCTTTGTCACAACTATTAGATGATTACCTAGTCATTAGTGAAAATAATCCCCACCTTTATTAATCTGGAGACCCACTCCTCATAAATGGCATGATTTACCCCATATCTATATAAGAACACTACCCATAAATGAGAAAATTGTATCTAGGACTTAACCTTAATCATTCGATATATAACAATAATCATGTTGAATATGTCAATATCATGCACCAAGAAGTCTCATTCTACCTCAATCTTAGCTATCATCACGCGATATGTGGGTCACTTGAAGTATTGTTCAAACTTCTTTTCCAACTATTCATACCTTAGCCAAAGTTTCTTTGTCAACTAAATCAACAAAGTATAGAAGGTACATGAGAATTAAAATCAACCAAAAATATATCCTCAATCATATGAGCCTTAAGTTACTCTTTATGATAGGCTTTGTTTCTAGATGAACCACCATGGAAAAATTGATAGAATTCTTTATAACATTACACTCCCCCTACTACATGGTTAGAATCTCAATTATATTTTCTGCATGTAAGCCCTCAAGGTAAAATTTATGATTAAATTTTTTTCTTTAAAGGATTATAGGTAATGGCCCTGAGAAAATTTTCAGTAAAAAAAGAGTGCCACCATCTCTTTCCTTTTCCATCAATCACGTATGTTGAAAACCCCCCATAAAGTATTGAGGATTCATTAAGAAGTTGTAGATCATCTTAATCCTCTCAATTCACATATCATATTACTACAGTACTTTTTCAATATGGATAATGGTTGGATGTTTATTTTTATACTCACCACCATGATCCACCATAGATACTAGGTTTCCAACACCCACATAACCCATAATATGAATAGTGTGGGTTACAGTTTCTACCAAGAAGTGTCCACAAGAGGATTTTCCTATAAAACAAATCACCAAGATTCCTCTCAATGATTTTGAAGAGATCTTCTAGGTAGAAATGTCTAATAATCATATTATAATAACCAATTATATCATGAGAATGTTCCCAAAAATAGTAGGACCGGTTTTTAAATTTAACCCAATGTGCCAGAAATAACAACGTGTTTAAATCAATTTATGAATTATATCAACAAAAGATATTACCAAATATAAATTGGTTAAATTATATAATATTCTTGTTTATTTCATTAAAATTACCCCAAAATACCAATCCCAAACCAGCTGAATGTCCCCAACCACCCAAGATCATTAGATTTCAGTCATTGGAGTGAGATGAACATGCCTTTTTCAGCACCTACAACTCACTTTACAATTTCCCAAAATCAAATATACCTAAGACCAAGAAGAAAAATCAAGTAGTTTTTACACAATTAAATATAATACATCCCACTGATACTATATCTTAACAGTCTGTCCTAGGCTAACCAAATCATAAACCAAATCAATCCATCACATGGTGAGGTAAAGAAAGAGAACAGAACAATTCCTGTGTATATATATGAACAATAAATAAAACAAGAGTACTAAGTGGAAGAAAAAGATATATATATATATATATCAATAAAATTAAATACAATCCATCTAGTATATAATGTATGAATAAAACAGGACCAACAAGTCTCCAGGTTAGCGTAATTCACCTCCAACTAACAACACTATGAAGGTAATGTCTAATTGAGAAGCCGATGTGTTACGAAATGCCATATCCATTACCTATATCATATAATACAACATATAATACCCACCAATAGAAAATGTTGTCTGCGAGTACAAATACAATAAAGATACCACCAAAATATCTATATAATTTCATAATAAATTAATTTAAAAGTAATATCATTTAAAAAAAATTACCAATCATTTTCTTAAACCAAATTTATTTGTAATTCATTTTCAATTTTATTTTTCATACATTCTATTAATATTTTTATACTAGAAATTTGAAAAGTAGAAGAGAATGAATCGGGAATCAAATATAGGCACCAAGAGGAAAGCATATAAACACATATCTTAGAAATAACCAATCATGTAATGTTATGTGTTACACCCTCACATAAACTCTATGAGAAAAAATAACTAATAAAAAGTACCATGTGATAAATAGCCATAAATGAAAAGGAACCATGTATTGTTCCCTGTCCTATTTTAAAAATATTACTAGGCATTAAGGAGCCAAAACATGCTTAATGTTTCATCCATTCAAGGTTGATTCCTTCCACAATCCATCGATATCCCAAAGGTGACCTCCTAGTGGTGCCACACGTAATAAGTATACATATATATCTTTCTCGACGCACTCAATTTTCCCAATGTTCCAATTATCAAAATACATTTTCGAAACAATTTAAAATATTTAAAATGTATTTTCAAATCTGATGAAATCTGATTTGGTGGTTGAAAACCAATTTCTAAATCAAGAAAATCTATATTTTGAGAAAAAACCAAATTAAAAATATTTTCCTTCCCAATCAATCATTTAAAAACTAATATTACACAAATCAATGAAAACATGAATAATTTTTACCATTATTTATAAAAAACTCTTTTCAATGAACAATTATAAAAAAACACATACATCAAAATCATATAAGCCTGTGTGACTTCAACAATGGTGATTATAAATCATTAGATTGGCCATCATATGATACATAATTCTATTAAACTAAAATTAATGTATTGAAATTACTATAAAAAAATCTGAATTTATCCACAGCCAAACCCTTAGTGGCAACCAAATAAAAATTTGAATAATAAGTCAATATTCCTTAGAAAAATTCACCACAATCACAATAATGATCAATCACCAAATGAAATGATCTGGAAGGATCATAGGTCTCCAAAATCTCTCATGAGAGCTTATAGATCTAGAGAGAGATGGGTATTAAGGAATTCAAATGTAAATCATCCATACAGCACCCTTAAATTACAAATAATGATTACTATATGGTGTGTAATCCCATTACATGTCGTGTAATCCACAAATCTCAAATATGGAGAAAACCCACATTTCCTTTTTATTAAAAACCTGATATTTTATAGTACACAATGCGAACCAATTACAGGGATTGTGAACCCTTCATGCCTAGAAATCATTTTAGAGAATTTACCTAGAAAACATTACTTGAATTATAATAACATTACATGGAATGTAACCACCTTATATACTATTACATGTTTTAAGTAGAATAACCCAATTATCCCACTTCGAGAATTCTTCTAGATTATGAAGAAACCCTCTATGTCTATGAAGAATTTATAGCCACATTAAATTAATTAAAATTAACATACATTACTAGAGATTAGAAAATTATCCCTAGTAATGGATCTTCAACCCTGATATGCTCAAAAACAAACCAAAACAAGGATAATAAAAATCATAATCATTATATTACCTGAAAAGCATAATGGGTGTTATATGTTGTAATGGAAAGACACGTAGAAAATATATTTATAGGATTGTTTAATTATTATATTTTTTATGTGATAATATGAATATAATATTTTTTCTGATACATTTTACGGAAACAATATACATTGTTTCACTAAGTAGACTATAAGATGATGTTTTTTTAATTTTTTTTAAACTAGAAAAAAACATCTGATATTATTTGATTCAATGGAACATGTGATATTAAAATTTTCACATGAATATAAATATAGAGAGCCAATTCCATTCTGATGGTTCTACCCATATAATATATTTTTGTAGAAATGAATGAAAAATGTACATATCAAAGAATATATTGAAGGTTCAATTGTAGAATCTTATTTACAGGTGGAATTTTATTTTTTATACTCCCATTATGTCCAACCTCGATATATTTCATAAAAAATACCAAATGGGTCATAATGAGGGAAATGTTGATGATTAAATGTATATTGAATTAATAGTATTTAAACATCATGAACATTTCATTAGTGGAGTTCTTGACCAAGAACTTTTTTATGATTAACATCATAATGATCATATATATGTTCCACTCATCATAGAAGAAATGAACCGACTCGAATAGTTGGTACTACTACAACCTATTATAGAATTTTATTAAATATTAATTTATATTATTATTTTTAGACTATATAATGATCATATTAAGAATGTGTTTCCAGAAATTACACCATCTTCACATGAACAATGTTTATAACATAGTATTTCCTATTGGTTAAATGGTCGGTAAAATAAAAATATTTACTGTTTAAAATATAAAATCAATTTATTATTTTTTTATATTTATATTTGTTTTCCAATTTTTCATGTATCAGTGCATTTTAATAAAATTTATAATTTCTTTTTGGTATTTAGTAACCCACTATCCAACATGGTAAAATATTATAATGCATATGTAGTGAATGGTTTTTGTTTTCGTAAACACTCATATGTCGAAAAAACAAAGAATAATTTTATTTCATTGAGAGCATATCATCATAGAGAAAGTGAAGTTGACTTTTATAGCTTGATGGTTTAAATTATTAAATTTTATTATCTCTAATAGAATTATGTACTGATATTTGTATGCCATTGGATTGATACGGATATGGTATTAGGTATTCATCTGACTGATGGAATAATTAAATTTAAATATAAAAGTCTTCTTATAGTAAATGAACAATTTTTATTATATCATCGAGAACATAAAATTTATTATTCAGATTATTTGGATTAATTTTGAGATTTAATTGACTGGATAGGAATTATAAAAATGAAATCCTGGGTAATCACTATATTAAAAGCTGATGCAGTTCTGTTGGGGTGAAATGAAATGATATTTTTCAAGGTACATCTCTAAATACATGTTTTAAATTAAGATATATAAATATCAAATTTAAAACCCCACAATTTCGGGTTGATGGTGATGATATTCTTGATGATATATCTAATTAATTTGAGTTATCAAGAAATGAGTAAGATAAAACTAATATTGAAATTGATGATACTAATGTGGTAGATTAAAATATTTAAACTATAGTATATGATGACGGGGATGAAGATTAATAATGACACAATTTACAGTTTTTATATTAATTATTATATATATAGTAATCATTTTTAGTTTTCTATTGACTATATTATTTTCATGTTTCATATGGATGATGAAACATTTGATGAGATGTTCTATCTCCTCACTGAGGTTATTCTTCTTTAATGATAAGATTGATTCTTTTTCATTAAACCCTTAGGTTGTAGGTGATTCATCATCAATTTAGAGGGGCCATGGTCTTGGTAGATTGGTGATTTAGGGATCTATTCCAATGTGAATTCCATTCCTTGATTTCAATCCTTCCATGTGATGGTATATTCAATAGTGTATGTTTTTAATTTTTTTTATTATCATAAATTTTCATTAATTTTATGATGTACACATTTTTTGATTTTTTTTATTTTACCCCTAATTTATGAATATAGCTATTTAAAAGAGGATTTTTATTCTATGGAATTATTTTTCGAAATCATGTGTGATGTTAAATCATATTCCAATTCATGTTTAGAAATGTATGTTTGATTATTGGATGGTATGTAATTAAATAATTTTATTCTTATATTTAATTTATTATCAAACTGATATTATTAATTATTTGTAGCTTTTTGGTATCCCATTTATGATAGAATAATGACCTCTATCTAGTTGTCCTGGGAGTTCTATGAACATGAGAATTATCCTTATTTTCATAACAATTTTATAAAGAGATCCAAAAAGAAATATTGAATAATAGTTTTTAATTAGTCTTGTAACATTAATCAACCCAATTAAATCTTCTCTCAAGTTTGGGATGCATTTTTCTCATTCTAGAAGAACGATATTTTCAAAATTCAATAATAATTATGACAGATGAAATAGGGGTGGAAGGAGTTAATTCAAAAAATGGCGATCATACATTTAATACTCATCGATGACATATGGTAAGTACATTTATTTAATAATTTATATAACTATAAATTTAAAAAATATATTTTTTATTCATATATGCAGTTGAGAATCCCTATATTATGGAGTTATATGTTTATAATATAATGTACATTGTTTTTTTTTCTCTAGATATATTATAAGTGGTTGATATCGACATATTATGGTGAGTAAATACTTTAGAGTTTTAAAATTAGTTGAAAATAATATTTTGATTATTTTAATTTCAAATTTCATTTGAAAGAGTCATATGGGGACATGAATTATCACACACATAATAAGAGTTATGAATAGAATGAGAGTAAGGCCACAAGTTCATCAGGAATTTATTATACAACTTTGATATAGGTGAATAAGTATGCTTTTGAGAAAGTACAAGTTTTTGGTATCATATATTGATTTACACAATGTAGTTATTATGGTACTACTCTGTTTTCATCATCAAGCTCGATGTGAGTTCATAGAGATTATCCATCATCAGTAATAGAGTATGAGGAAAAGTGGCTAGCTCGTGATGTAAAAATAGAGACCCTACGAAGATATCATGAAGAGTTTTATCGGCAATATGAGTATCATAATGAGGAGTGGAAATGATCAAATGAGCAGCAATAGCAGCAGATAATGGATTATATGTGACCCTTAGCATATTTTATAGGGATGGAGTTCCATCCACCACCTCCTCTATATGTCCCTAATGTACTCATTAATTTATGTATTTTATTGACACATTTATTGTGATATACATTTTAATCCATATATATACTATAATATTAATATTTGGTTAGTTATTTATGGTTTTATATATTGTGATTTTTATTTTATCGTGAAGTTTCTAATTCTTTTATATGTTTTATTTTAAAAAATATATTTGTTCTGATGGGATTGTTCACCCATCACACCTAATTATTTGAGATTAGGCAAGAATTCCACCCCAAATATCATTCTATATATAACTAGTAAAAGAAATTTGTTATGGTTATCTCCACTATCACTATTTATTTGTAATGTCAGATCCCATATAATACCTTTTTCAATGTGGTTTTTTCTAGAGGCCTTTTGTGATGTTAACTCATCACAAATGTGTAATTATGATTTAGTCCAACAAAAAATGACATGTTACAAATAATTAATCCTCCATTTGAGGGTGGAGTAATTAAATTAAGTTGTAAATTGAATACATTTAATTCACTCAAGAATAAAAATGTTATTTTATATTATGTTCAAGGAATTCATGTACTTATTACACGCTTTCAATAAATATTAAATACATTCCATGACCCCATAAAGTAGATAAATCTTTAAAAACATCTAGGGATGATATATTTGTAACCCTTGTTTTAGAATCTTCCCCAATAAGTATATATATATAATGATTATTCAAAAAAATATTTGAATTATTCCATTAGTATAATTTGAAACTGTATAAATCATGGATTTAATATCATTTAATATTGACCATATTAATTAGAAAAAAATAATTTCTCATTCTATATTGAAGTCATATGCCAATCCTATATAAATACAAATATGTTTATTTGTATACATTTGAAAATAATTAAAATTTATGAGTATTTTCACCAAATATTTTAACACAGATTTCATAAAGGGTTATGAAAAATTAATATTTCAATCATAAATATGTGGCCACTATAAAAGAATACACATATATATTCTTTAAATATTTTCAATTGCTTACCCAATACCATGATTTTGAAATATTAACAGAAATTATTCCTATTTAAATGATTATATCAACTTTTTCCTAAAACATTCCCAAATAAAACAATTTTATTTTGTAAAACAACTTGAAGATTACTTGTAAAATAATTTATAACCCCTTGTAGATTTAATTATGTGGATCCAATATTATTTACTATAAAAGTAAAATTTAATATAGATTTTAATCTACTAAAAATTTCTCAAAAATATTAACACAATGAACTAGAACACACTACCACAAATAGGAGAATTATTTTTCTTGTTGAATAGATATTATTTCATTTAAAATGTAGATAATTTTACAGATATCATTAGTTGAATGTGAATAGAAAAAATATTCAAAAGACATACCTCTCTATAAGATATGAATAATACAAGTTTAGAGTGATTCCTTATGGACTTAGAAACACCAAGGAAATATTCGTAGAATTATTGAATTTTTTATTTATATATTACCTCAATAATTATTTTGTATTATTTATTTATGTTGTTCTATAATACCAAAATAAGAAATTAGAACATGAATAACTACTTAAAATTGTGTTGATATCTTTAAAACGGTGATGTAATATTCTAATATTATTAGGTTCATTTTTTTGTATTTTTAAGGTTCCATCCTCAGAGAATATGATCAAATGTTAAATAATTTACATTAATAAATTATAAAAAATAGAAAAAAAATGAATGAACTAGAACAAAAAAATTATAAGTATTTGTAATTTTCATTGATTAGTTTGGTGGTATAGATTCTTTGTGATAAATTTGTCATGATTTCATATCCCGCAAACAATGATGAAATAGATGTGGGTAAAGTATGTAAATGGAAAATAATATAATGACATTTTTTTGAACTAAGGAACTATATTGTCCCTATACATTTAGTTACACAACCCTCAATTGGATAAGTTTATGTGATAAATACTAATGATTTAATTAATGGATTTGGTTGTGTACTCATGAGAAAATATATGTGAAAGCCTATAACATAAAAAAATTGAAAACCCATGAACTAAATTAAATGATATATGATTATTAGTTAGAAACTATGATCATTTTATTGACTATTTATTGGTGTTACATAGAGGGGAGTTTTAAACATATATTATACATAAATTTTTAATGTATATTTCATATTCTTAAAATCATGTCCAAAATTGATCAATGATAAATAAATACAAAAAAAATAAATATATATCCAAGTTATAGGGTCTCATAAAATATATTGGATCTTATAGTTATATATCTGAATTTACCGAACAAGCTATTATACCATGATAACACAACCATTAACATGCATTAATCATCACCAATCCCTCCAATAAGAGGTTAAAGCCCAGTAAAGTCCCATAAACACCCAATATTGGGGTGGATGTATATCAACCAGTATTTGGGGATTCCAACTACTAGAATATTTTGTATCCTTGACTTTAAAGACTTATGAATAACTTAAAATAATACTTTTTTAGACTCTCACAATTGATAAATTTTATATGAATTTGTCATGTATACGAAAAAATGATTAATAATGTTCTTGATTATATTTCTTAAAACTAATGTTCCATGAAGGATAGAGTTAATTCAAGGGACTAAGGCTTTGATCATCGCAAGTTATCATGAAACACTAATCATTTATGATCCTATGTTCTGCACACCCATTTTTTTCCATTGCTTGTTATCACCCCATTAGTGATGCACGAATCTGAGATATGTGATGTAAATCTATAGGGAGAATTCATTATAAGGCCCCAGCCTTAAACATTACTTAATCTTGAGTTACTTCAACAATACACGTTGAGGATCTTTTCAGGTTTATAGTTTTATAGAATAAGATCATAAAACATTAATTACATTCCACATTTAAACAAAGTGGTTACATAAAAGATAGTACTCATTTTTCCCATCAGTGGAAACATATTTCAAATAAAACATAGATTCTTTCTTTAAACTTCATTGACACTATCATCACATCATGTACCTTTCCCTTGACCTGTGAAAAACATTTCAAAAATATGGGATGAGCATAAAAAGATCAGTAAGGGATATAAAAATATGGAAAGAAAACATGAGTCATTGTATACATAAGAATCAATGAAATCATACTTTACTCATAAAGCTTAAGCACTTTAGCATACTTCATCAAAATATGAATAAAACATAGAAATCATAATACATAAAGGTATCTTGAGGCATTCATAACATTCTTACGTTGGGAGTAACCCTCTTGGTTACGTTTGGAATACCCATCATAGTATATTCCCTAAATCTCTTCGGAGAAACCTTAACGTTTAACTCCTTCATGTTACCCAATGCATTAGAGAGCTATATCGGGCTCACCTGCCCTTATTTTATCACGGAACCACCCGTCTTCAAAACAATATCCAAGAACCATAACATAATCGTATCACATAAAACATGCATAAAGGAAACATAACATTTCCACTTTTCAATCACAAGATATCAATAAAACGAATTGATATAAAAACATTATGAAAACTATTTTCAATACCAAAATAAAATAAAAGAAAAACATGTTATTTATTTTTCTTTTAAAAAGGGTATGGCTTGTAGATGAAGCCGAAACTCAAATAATGGCCACAACGGCGGAAAGTCGTTGTCGCCGCATACGTACGACAAAAACATTCCCTTTTGTCGTTTAGTAAAATGCTTCATATAAAAAATATTCATTTTGGATAAACGTAAAAGTCAAAGGGTTTTGTACACCGTATATAAGAAGGATGTGTATAAAACAAAATATGCCTCAATGAAAGGAGATTGACTCGAAGTCTCATACCTCGGGTCTGACTTGACTCGATCGTTCTTTAACCTCCTGAATAATAAACTTGAGTTAATTTATACTTGCTTAAGAACCTTTTTCAAGTTCATTATTCCTTTTATATCACTTATTAACATGTCATGAAAACTATGTAATTATTTAAGTTAATAACGGTCGGTTTAACGATCATTGGTACTTGAGTCAAAAATAAACTCTTTATAATTACAATTTTTTCATGTATCCATTATATACATAGTTATACTCATGATGTAGATATCATATATATCATATATATCCAGTATATACATTCATTTATAATATTACATAACGTTTCGAGGTATGAAATGAAATGTACCGTTCATGGAGACGGTAAGCTGTACGTACGCATTAACGCTACTTTCATTTCTATTTCGTATTTTATGGAATGGAATCATAATGATATAATGGTATATTATAATTCCAGTATAATATCATATATAATATCATTAATTACATCCTTTATACGTCCCACATATGGCATTAACAAATCAAATCACTTTGAGGGGGCGGTAGTCCACACTTCCTAAAATGAAGATATCACAATTACCCTTAATGGAAACCATAAAGGTATGCCATAAATGAAAAATACAGAATCTTAAGTAAAACATAAACATATTATATATCATATATAAATATAGTGACATCTTAATATCCACCATTGATGGTGTTATATGAGTGTTGAACAATCATCGTTTCGTGAGGCAGAAATTCACCATCCACAGAAATAGTATGTTCTTTAACCATTAGATGTAGGTGTTTGTAAGTGTAGCTCGAATCCTTCTTATAAAAACATCCTAGTATATGGAAGATTCTAGTGTTGTTACAAAAGAAATGAATAAAAAGATTTTATAGGGTTGGAGAAGAAAAATAAAACATAAGAACACAAGAAAAAACACTACCTTTAAAACGGGTAACTCTTTTTTATTTGAGCTCAAAGGCTTTCTTGGGAAGACTTCTGCCCAAAGTGAGGCTTCAGGGAGTAAGAGTGGGATGTGGAGAGTCCAAATGGACAGGTTTTGGCCGAGCCAAAGTCTTTGGAAGTGTGGGTAAGGTGGTAGAGGTGGGGGCCTTTTATTAGAGGAGAGGAGGGGAACTCTTGGAAAGTTACAAAAGGATACATTATTATAAAATGATTTTCTGATTTAAAATGTCCAAAAATTATATATTTCTATTATAAGGTTATAAGATTTAAAAATACACCCATCAAATAGGTTTTTTACAAGTGTAGGTCTTAGATTATACATTATCTTTTCATTTTATTTAAATCGTTAAATAATGAGGTCATCGCTGCATCATCATGGTGTCATAAATAATTTAATTTATTTAATGTATAAAAATAATAAAAAACTACTATGATGTAGGAAATATTTTTAGATTTCTAATAAATATTTATAGTCAAAAATATGACTTGTATAACCCCATTTAAAAAAAAATTTAGTAAAACAACTCATGTTTGTGACATTTTTACTTAAACATTAAATAAAAAGATATTAATGTCATTTTGCTTCCAAAGTGGCTCCATGGGGTACCCAAGTTGACATATGGATTTTCTTGGTCGGACATGACACATCCAATAAGGGTAGGACATGTTTCATGTTCATTTCATATTATTAAAACATTATTCTTACCTTAAATGACACTAATTACCTCTAATCGCGATTAATAACATAAAAGTTACTATTCATAAAAAAAATATTTTAATCCCATTGAAACAAATTTTACTCCTCAATGACAACCATGTATGTCAGATTTTTTAAATTCAAAACACATAGGTGGTAAAATTTAATTTAAACAAAAAATCAGTTTTTTAAGTACCACTTAGTGGTTTCACTATTCATCAAAAATTTAAGTTTTTCAGAAAAATACCAAAAATTCACCCTAAGATATATTTGATATTCCAAATTCAAAATTGATGTCTATTATAAAAAATTCAAAACATATAAGTTACATTAATTAATTTAATAATAAATTCCCGCTGTCAGAGCAAATAGCGTGTTTTTATGAAACAATATGTTTTAAAAGATTGACATTCGTTTAAGTCCAATTTCAAAGTGAAATTAATTACAATGACCACCATTGGATTAAATGGTAAAAATATATTCTAATTTCACTTTAAAACCAATTATAAAGATAATCTAATCATATAAATAAATTATATTAAAAAGTGGTTTCGAATTAAAATACAACATTTTTCACTATTCATTAAAAAATGAACATTATCAGAGAAATACCATAAATTTATCCAAAGTAAATTTCAATGTGCCAATAATAAAGAATAAGTTTATTTTAAAAAATATAGCTTATGAAATTATCAAAATATAGATTTAAGAATGGTTTTCCATCAAAAGATAGTAAAACAATCTTTTAAAAATATTAGTGTATTACATGCATAAGATTGGATTTATTATCATTTTAAGCCTCTAAAAAACTATCTAATTCATTAATAGACATAGATATAAATATATATTATTTATTACTTACTTGGGATGTTATATCCTTCCCCCTTTTGAAAATTGCGTCCCCGCAATTTATTTACTTATCGAATAAGTTGGGGTATTTAGCCATCATTGCATTTTCAGATTCTCATGTTTCCTCTTCAATCATGCGGTTTTTTCACAAAACCTTTACCTGATGTATCACCTTATTCTGTAACACTTGCTCCCTGTGGTCAAGAATCTTGTCCGGTTGTTGCTCATAAGATAGGTTCTCTTCCATCTGAACAACCTCTGGACTCAAAACATGAGATGGATCTGGCATATACTTCCTTAACATTGAAACAAGAAAAACATTGTTTACCTGAGATAAACTCTGAGGTAAAGCCACTCAGTAATAAACTGATCCAACTCTCTCCATAATTTCTTATGGTCTAATGAACCTTGGACTTAGCTTTCCTTTCTTACCAAATAACATCACACTTTTCCATGGTGATACTTTGAGAAAAAAATGATCACCTACCTCAAAAGATAGATCCTTCCTCTAATTATTCGTATAACTCTTCTTCCAGCTCTGAGCTGTTCTCATGTGTTTCTATGTCAACTGAACTTTTTCTGCCATCTATTATACCAATTCTGGTCCCATCAGCTTCCTTTCACCCACTTCATCCAAGAAAGCTGGAGTTCGACACTGGTTCCCATATAATGCTTCAAATGGTGCCATCTGTATACTAGAATGGAAACTGTTATTATATGAAAATTCAACCAAAGAAAGATGTTGGTCCCAACTTCCCTGATAATCCATCGAAAAAGCACATAGCATATCTTCCAAAGTCTAAATTGTTCGTTCTGACTGAAAATCTGATTAAGGATGAAAAGATGTACTAAAATTTAATTCAGTACCCAACGACTTCTGAAGGCCTTTCCAAAAGTTAGAAGTAAACCTGGGATCACGATCATATACAATAGAGAGAGGAACTCCATGTAACCTGACTATCTCTTTAAGATACAATCTATAAAGTTGATCTAGGGAAAAAGTATCTCGCATAGAAAGGAAATGAGCAGATTTAGTCAAGTGATCAACAATAACCCAGATTGCATTATTACCTCAAGGTGTCTTGGGAAATCCCACGACGAAGTCCATGGATATATTTTCCCATTTCCACTCTGGCACGGGTAAAGCCTGAAGCATTTCTTTCGGTAACTGCCACTCTGCTTTAAACTGCTGACATGTCAAACACTTCACAGTAAATTCAACAATATCCCTTTTCATTCCGTCCCACTGGTAATACTCCTGAAGATATCTATACATCTTAGTACTTCCAGGATGAACTGAAAACGGAGATCTATGAGATTCACATAACAAATCTCACTTCAACTGTGAATCACAAGGCACACACAATCTCTTCCCAAATCTCAAAAAAAATCATTATCAATGTTGAATTTAGGCAACTTACCCTTCTGAACCAGCTCTACCTTTTTCTGCAACTCATTGTCTTGTTTCTGTGCTGGCTTGATTCTGTCTGATAGAGAAGATTTCACTGATACTTAAAACAAAACAGAAGAACATCCTGCACCAAAAACTTCAATTCCAAAGTTCATCAACTCCTTAACCAAAGGATCACGTTCCAAACTCAACATTGTTAATGAAGAATTACTTTTTTGACTCAAATCATCTGCCACTTTATTTGATTTTCTTGGATGGTAATGAATTGTACAATCATAATCCTTGAATAATTCTAGCCATCTACTCTGTTTCATGTTCAATTCTTTCTGAGTGAATATATACTTTAAACTTTTGTGATCGGTATATATTTCACACTTTACTCTATACAAACGATGCTTCCAAATTTTTAAAGCGAAAACTACAGCAGCTAATTCCAAATCATGTGTAGGATAATTTACCTCATCTGTTTTCAAATGACGTGAAGCATAAGCAATTACCTGATCATTCTTCATTAGGACAAAACCAAGTCCTTTCAATGAAGCATCACTGTAGATAACAAACTCCCCATTCCTGGAAGGTAGTGCCAAAACTGGAGCATTCACCAATCTTCTTTTCAATTCCTGAAAACAATCACCACATTCTTTTGTCCAGATAAACTTAACACCCTTCCGAGTTAGCTTAGTCATTGGACTAGATAACTGTGAAAAAATTCTAACAAACCTTAGATAATAGCCTGCCAAACCAAGGAAGCTAAGAATCTCAGTTACATTTGTGGGTCTTGTACATTCTTCAACAACCTTTGTTTTTGCATAATCAAAAGTTATCCCATCTTTAGAAACAATGTGACCAAGAAAAGAAATTTTTTGCAACCAAAACTCACACTTGCTGAATTTCCCATACAATTTCTTTTCATTCAAGGTTTGAAAAATAACCCTTAAATGTCTTTCATACTCATATTTACTTTTAGAAAACTCCAAAATATCATCAATGAAAAATACCACAAACTTATCCAAGAACTCATGGAAAATTCTATTCATTAAGGCCATGAATACAGCAGGTGCATTGGTTAGCCCAAAAGGCATTACTACAAATTCATAATGTCCATATCTTGTACGAAATGCAGTCTTCGGAACATCTTCTTCCTTTACCTTCAGCTGATGGTATCCTAATCTCAGGTCAATCTTTGAAAAATACTGAGCTCCCTGGAGCTGATCAAACAAATCATCGATATGAGGCAAAGGATATTTGTTCTTAACAGTGATGTTATTTAAGGCTCTATAATCAATGCAAAGTCTCATTGAACCATCTTTCTTTTTAACAAATAAAACATGAGCACCCCATGGTGATGTGCTAGGTCGAATGAAACCTTTCTCTAATAAATCTTGCAATTGCTCCTTCAACTCTAAAAGTTCAATTTGATCCATTCGATAAGGGGGTTTTGAAATTGGCTTAGCATCAGGAACTAAGTCAACAGTAAATTCATCTTCCCGATATGGGATTATTCTAGGAAACTCATCAGGAAAAACATCAGGATACTCATTTACCACTAGCACATAATTAATCCGAACAGTTCCTTTATTTTCAATGATGTGTGCAAGGTAACATTCATTTCCATATTTTACAAGTTTCTCAGCCTCTTGATAAGTTATCAAGAGTAAGGTTTCATTCTTGTACACAAACTGAAATTCTTTCTGAAAACAAACTTCTTTAGATCTACAGTCAATATTAGCATGGTAAGTATAGATCCAATCCATACCCAGGATAACATCAAACTCTACTAGAGGTAAAACAATAAGGTTTTCAAGTAGGTTCTTTCCACGGATAAGGATATGAAGATTCTTATAAATTCTTTTTGCCTCAACATTTCCCCCCAGGTGTTTTTACCACGTGTTCAGGACTCATTTTTTGAGATGGTATTCCCATTTTACTAGAAAAGGTTTCAGAGATGAAATAATGTGTAGACCCCGAATCAAACAACACACTGGCATAATGTGAAAAAAAATATCATTGCACTTAAAACATTTCACTAACTATAAATCAAATTTGGTCTTACCTTCACCTTGATCTTTTTCAGTGCAATCACGAGCCTTATGTCCCATCTTACCACATCGGTAGCACTTCACAGAATTCAAAATCCATTCCCCAGCATGCCTTTTACCACATTTATCACAAACTGGAAACTTAGTTTTCTTACTATCAAACTTTTTTGAATAATTATTTCCTTTCTCATACCACCTCGGTCTCTTCTTCTCTTAGTTGTTATAGAACACTTGATAATCGAAAAACTCCATTTCCACCTTCTCAGCACATCGAAAAAGATTTTCATAACTTTTGAACTCACGAGAAGCTAATGCCCTTCGATATTTTGGCTATAATCCTGAGTAAAAATGATTGATTTTACTATCAAGGTCTCGGATAAAATTTGGAGCATACCTTGCCAATCGAGTGAACCTCTCTTCATAAGCATCCATTGAGTCATCCTCCTGCCTAAATTCCAGGAATTTGTTTTCCATCCTAAGTCGAACATCCTTAGAAAAATACTTCTCAAGAAATATACCTTTGAATTTATCCCAGTCAAGAGCATCAATATCATTAGCATCCCTGATATTTTTAATCATCGACCACCACTGATCTACTTCACCCTCCAAATGGTAAATAGAAATACTAACCTTATGATTGTCTGAACACCCCATGACATCGAAAATCTTCTCCAGTGCTTTAATCCAACCTTCAGCTAGCACAGGGTCAGATGATCCTCTGAATGATGGGGTATGTTGCCTCATGAAATGTTCCCACACTGACATGTTCCTCTGCGGTTGATCTGGCTGATCTCATGCATGGATACCACCACCATTTATAGCTTGACTCAACTATGCCATCACTGCAACAAATTGTTCAGTTCCAATTCTGACCATCTCAGGTTGCTGATTTGGAAGTTTTTCTTCCTCCTGATGTCATCCCAACATAGCTGCCTTGTTTCCTCTGCGGAAAACCATTCTGAACACAGAAATATCTTAGGCAAAGCAACATTGTAATCTTTAAATGCTATATCATTTCAATCATACCATAAATTAATTTATAATTTAACACTTTTCTAACTCCTAAATTTGTCTAAACCGACCTCTAATACCAACTATAAGGCCCCATCCTTAAACATTACTTAATCTTGAGTTACATCAAAAATACACGTTGAGGATATTTTCAAGTTTAGATTTTTAGAGAATTAGATCATAAAACATGGATTACATTCCACATTTAAAAAAAGTTGTTATATAAAAGATAGTAATCATTTTTCCATCAGTGGAAACATATTTAAAATAAAACATGGATTCTTTTTTGACACTTCATTGACACTATCATCACATCATGTACCTTTCCCTTGACTTGTGAAAAAACATTTCAAAAACATGGGATGAGTATAAAAAGCTCAGTAAGGGATATAAAAATATGGAAAGAAAACATGAGTACATGTATACATAAGAATCAATGAAATCATAATTTACTCATAAAGCATAAGAACTTTAGCATACTTCATCAAAACATGAATAAAACATAGAAATCATAAGACATAAAGGTAACTTGAGGCATTCATAACATTCTTACGTAGGGAGTAACACTCTTGGTTACGTTTGGAATACCCATCACAGTATATTCCCTAAATCTCTTCGGAGAAACCTTAACGTTTAACTCCTTTTCATTACCCAATGCATTGGAGAGCTATATTGGGCTCACCTGCCCTTAGTTTATCACGGAACCACCCGTCTTCATAAAAATGCTCAAGAACCATAACATAATCGTATCACATAAAACATGCATAAAAGAAACATAACATTTCCACTTTTCAATCACAAGATATCAATACAACGCATTGATATAAAAACATTATGAAAACCATTTTCAATACCAAAATAAAATAAAAGTAAAATATGGTATTTATTTTTCATTTAAAAAAGGTATGGATTGTAGAGGAAGCCGAAACTCAAATAATGGTCACGGCGGTGGAGAAGTCGTTGTTGACGCATACTTACGACAAAAACATTCCTTTTTGTAGTTTAGTAAAACGCTTCGTATAAAACATATTCCTTTTGGATAAATGTAAAAGTCAAAGGGGTTTTTACACCGTATAAAATAAGGTTGTGTATAAAACAAAATATGCGTCAATGAAAGGAGATTGAGACGAAGTCCCATACCTCGGGTCCGACTTGACTCGATCGTTCTTTAACCTCCTGAATAATAAACCTCAGTTAATTTATACTTTCTTAAGAACCTTTTTCAAGTTAATTATTCCTTTTATATCACTTACCATGTCATGAACACTATGTAATTATTTAAGTTAATAACGGTCGTTTTAACGATCACTGATACTTGAGTCAAAAATAAACTCTTTATAATTACAAGTTGTTCATGTATCCATTATATCCATAGTTGTAGTCATGATGTAGATATCATATATATCATATATATCCAGTATATACATGCATTTATAATATTACATAACGTTTAGTGGTATGAAATGAAATGCACCGTTCATGGAGACGGTAAGTCGTACGTACGCATGAATGCTACTTTCATTTCTATTTCATATTTTATGGAATGGAATCATAATTATATAAAGGTATATTATAATTCCAGTATAATATCATATATAATATCATTAATTACATCCTTTATATGTTCCACATATGGCATTAACGAATCAAATCACTTTGAGGGGGAGGTATTCCGCACTTCCTAAAATGAAGATATTGCGTTTACCCATAATGGAAGACATAAAGGTATGCCATAAATGAAAAATACATAAGATTAAGTAAAACATAAACAGATTATATATCATATATAAATATAGTAACATCTTAATGGCCACCTTTGAAGGTGTTATATGAGTGTTGAACAATCATCGTTTCGTGAGGCAGAAATTCTCCATCCACAGAAATAGTATGTTCTTTAACCATTAGATGTAGGTGTGTGTAAGTGTAGCTAGAATCCTTCTTATAAAAACACCCTAGTATATTGAAGATACTGTTTTTGTTACAAAAAGAAAGTAATAAAAAGAGTTTAGAGGGTTGGAGAAGCAAAATAAAACATAAGAACCCAAGAGAAAACAGTACCTTTAAAACGGGTAACTCTTTTTGATTTGAGATCAAAGGCTTCATTGGGAAGCCTTCTGCCCAAAGTGAGGCTTCAAGAAGTAAGAGAGGGATGTGGAGAGACAAAATGGATAGGGGTTGGCCGAGCCAAATTCTTTGTAAGAGTGGGTAAGGTGGTAGAGGTGGGGGGCTTTTATAAGTGGAGAGGAGGGGCACTCATGGAATGTTACAAAAGGATACTATATTATAAAATGATTTTTGGATTTAAAAGGTCCAAAAATTATATATTTCGAGGATAAGGTTATATGAGTTTGCGATCCACCCATCCAATAGGTTTTTGATAGGTTGAGGACTTAGATCTTACATTATCTTTTCCTTTTATTTAAATCGTTAAATAATGAGGTCATCGCTGCGTCATCATGGTGTCATAAATAATTTAATTTATTTAATGTCTAAAAATTATAAAAAAAATGACTATGATGTAAGAAATATTTTTAGCTTTCTAATAATTATTTATAGTCAAAAATATGACTTGTATAACCCCATTTAAAAATTTTTTTTAGTAAAACAACTCATGATTGTGACATTTTTACTTAAACATTAAATAAAAAGATATTATTGTCATTTTCCTTCCAAAGTGGCTCCATGGGGTCCCCAAGTTGACCCATGGATTGTCTTGGTTGGCCATGACACATGGAATAAGGATATGACATGTGTCAAGTTCATTTCATAGTATTAAAACATTATTCTTACCTTAAATTACACTAATTACCTCTAATCGCGATTAAAAACTTAAAAGTTACTATTCACCAAAAAAATAATTTTAATCCCATTGAACCACATTTTACTTCTTAATGAAAACCATGTATGTCGAATTTTTGAACTTCAAAACACAGAGGTGGTAAAATGTCATTTACCCGAAAAATCAGTTTTTTAAGTACCACTTAGTGGTTTCACTATTCATCAAAAATTGATGTTTTTCAGAAAAATACCAAAAATTTTCCCTAAGATATATTTGATATTCCGAGTTAAAAATTGATGTCAATTTTACAAAATTCAAAACATATAAGTTACATTAATTAATTTAATAATAAATTCCCGCTGTCAGAGCAAATAGCGTGTTTTTATGAAACAATAAGTATCAAAAGATTGACACTAGTTTATGTCCAATTTCCAAGTGAAATTAATTCCAATAACCACCATTGGATTAAATGGCAAAAATATATTCTAATTTCACTTCAAAACCAATTAAAAAGATAATCTAATCATGTAAATAAATTATATTAAAAAGGGGTTTTGAATTAAAATACAAAAAAATTCACTATTCATTAAAAAAATGAACATTATCAGAAAAATACCATAAATTTATCCAAAGTAAATTTCAATGTCACAATCATAAATAATAAGATTATTTTGACAAATATAGCTTAAAAATTGTCGAAAGGTAGATTTAAAAATGGTTTCCCATCAAAAGGCATTAAAACAATCTTTTAAAAATATTAGTGTATTCCATGCTTAAGATTAGATTTATTATCATTTTCAGCCTCTAAACACTATCTAATTCATTAATAGACATAGATAAAAATATCTATTATTCATTACTTACTTGGTATGTTACATTCATATCATAAAAACCTAAATAATAATAATAAAACATTGTTGGTTTTTTTCTAGTCCATTTGATATATAATATACCTTTATTTAGTTTAATCCCAACATTACTACCTTCACATTTACATTTTAATAGGAAATACCCCTTTTTATACACTTTCCATTAGATAATAAAATCACCTAATATTCCTAAAAATGATGATTTGTTCAATACTGTATCCCAACTAGACATTAACTAGGAGTTATACACAATAATCTAATATCTATGTTTCCTTGTTAGACTCTAAACCAAGACTTCCTTTTTAACACAAAACTATGAGTCCCTTTATAAGACTCTAAACCATTAGTGTCTTTTATAGACTGTAAAATCATGAGCATCACCATTGGACTCAAAAAAAGGGTTTCTCCACTTGACTCAAAATAGTTCGTTCCTTCCTATTTAGATAAAAATAACTAATTTCCTATCCTATGTAGGATTATATCATTATGACCAAAAATGTTTTAGGAAATTTATAATATTACATCATCCCCTACCTGGAATATGAAATGGTATCTTCCTACATACAAAAAGTATTAATCCCCCCAATTGAAAATTGTTATCCTTGAAAAGTAATCTAGATTTGTAATTACTTGATATCCATAAGTAATTGATGATTTTATAGTTCATGATAATGTTTTAAATCAATATTAGAGTATCAGTAAAGGAAATAATCACTTAATTGGGATAAGTTGAACTCTCATCCTCTCTTTTGATCAATGTTTCCATCCTCATCTCCCCAATAGTGAATGAATTAATAAATTTGAAATTTTGAAATATAGGATTAGAATATAGCCATTTTTTCTATCTATAAATATCCTATTACAAAGAATAAAAAAATTAAGTGGATAACTGTAGAGGCCCGAAGCATGATGTACATAGACATTAAATTACTTTTGTGGAATACTTAATACATAACAAAAACAGACACACATGGACCGTAATAGTTTAGTGTCTTTGGAAACTCGGAATAAAATCTTCTAATCGTGGTGAAAGATATTCAACATCTCCCAATAAAGATCTTCCCCTTTTTTTCTTACCTAAAACATTTCTTTATATCCTGGGGAAAAGAAAACATAAAAGTGGTGAGCTCAAATGCCCAGTAAGGGTAAACATAGAGAACATAAAACAATCCATAAACATTTGAATGCAAAAACTTGAACATAAAATCTAAACATCAAAATCTTGAGCAAAGACATGAATCTTGGAAGTACGTAAGGCATATATCATAATAGAACATCAACCATGATAAAATATAATGGGAATAAAACATGTAATTGTGGAAACCATTCAGCACATGTTATGATTTTCATAGTAGCCAAGGCATTGCTGCCAAGACCATCTTAGTGGACAAAGTCCCTTTCTGAATCGAGCTCACTCCTCGTTTCAGTCTTGTAACACTGAACCGGATTAAATTACCGTTCTAGACATGTCTATCTCATCAGATATAAATCTTTTCCAAATTAATTGGAGGGAGATATAGGTCCCACCCTTCTCATAATGAAATCATTCTTTCGTGTGCCACAAAATCATAAATCATACATCATAGAATAACCCAAGTAATAGAATGAGATTCTTAAACATCATTCCATCATAACATAATCCATATAAAAAATGGATATATTTCCATAATAAGAAGAATCAAACCATGTAAATAATGGAGACATTATACTTGAAACATAAACATATTAAATAATGTCATTTTAGATGGAAAATAGTTTTGATAAAAACACTTGAAATGAATTCTTGAGGAAAATATCCTTTCTTCTTCAAAATCATTTTCTTTTCAAAAAATGTCATGAAATTTTAAAAGAAAAGGGTTTTGTTGAAAATAATTATGAAACCTTGTATAGGAATCTTTATGAAAATGAGGCGTTAAGAAACCATAAAAATCCGTTCACGTCGTATAAGTTAAAAATAAAATTCTCCTCGTACTTTTGTTGAAAAAGTCAAAAAGTTCCTTGTATGGTAAACAAAAGAAAGATTCCTTCCATAACATGTTGTAAAAGTCAAAACGGGTTAAAAAGGACATTAAAAATACATGAAAACATTTTTATAAAATGTGGGTATGGATGATAAATATAACCCTAGTAAATACTTATGAATAAGAAATCTCGGATAAAAATGAGATTTGAAAAATTATCCCTTACCTTAGGTATGATATGATTCGTACATTTCCGAACCTCCTGTATAATTATTTAAATAATTTCATTGACATATTACAAAATCATATTCATTTTTATTATATCATTTATGGTTCACTTATGACTTTATATTAGCCGTTATTTTGTAAGCTCCATGTTAAAGCTGCGTTTTGGGTTAAATCATTTTATTTATCGTATGTGTTTGGACTTGTTGTTCTTGATATTATTACTTATATCCTGATTTTCATAATTCCAGAATGTAAAACATAAATTACATATAATATATATTTTAGTATATACATATATATATGATAGATCGATTAAATGAAATGAAATACATAGTTCATGGAGACGGTAGGCCGTACGTACGCATGAACGCTGTTTTCGTTTCCTTATTGAATTGAATGAAATTAAGTAGATGACATACATATATATACACATAAATCCAGTATCATTATTATGTTATATATTTCATGATTACTTATTATATATACTTTGTAATCATTCATGAATGGTTAACAGGGAGAACGAATCTCATCGCGTCGTGGAGACGGTATTTCGTACGTACGCACAAGCGATGATATCATTCCCATGATCGTGGAATTGTATTGAATTGTATTTATAATATTTTAGAATCAATATCACTTTACAATAATAATATATAGTTATTATTTACACCATTATATCCATCCAATTAAGGTGGTGGCGGAAAATAGATTACACCACGGCGTGGAGACGGTATTCCGTACATACGCACGTGCGGTGATTTCGTTTTCCGTAGGATGGATAGTTGGTGAAATATGGTTGTTTCATACTTATAATAACATATCAGTATATGAGTGATACTGATGTTATTACTTCATAATCAAAAAACTAAAGAAGAAGAAGTGTAAGAAGAAATAAATTTGAAAGAATCGGTAACGGACATTACCTCTTCTTTAAAGCGCCTCTTTGAGACCTCCACTTAGGGCACTAAAATTGATCTTTGAAGAAGACCAGGACCTCTAGTATGTTTCTAGGGAAGTGGGGAATAGAATATTTCAGGGTTTGGCCGAGCATGAAGGCTCAAAGTGGTGTGAGGAAGAGAGGGAGGAGGTGCCCTTTTATAATGGAGGAGAGGGGCACCTTTGGAATAACTAAAACTATTATTTTATTATAAAGCCATATTCGGTTTTAAATAGCTCCAAATTGATTTATTTCGAAGCTAAGGTGGGTATGGGTTGAAATAATCTCATCCAATATAATTTTTACAAGTTTAGTTTACTATTTTAACCTTATCATTTATATTTAACTTTAAGTTAGATAATTTTACTTTTATTTTGTCTTTTTGTGTTCTTACACTATAAGGTTAATGAACATACTATAACAAGACAAATGAACCCCAAGTTGTTTATTATTAATATATATAACCTTATATAAATCATTTGGCCGAACCTTATATTTTTATGAACAAAAAAACAATTAATAATATAATATTTTTTTTAAAAACTATTTTATGTCAATTTTGACACTATTTAGTAATTGATTTTTGTGAAAATCATAATTGAATTATTAGTTCGAAAAAAATTAATTAAATCAATACTAACATGTCATATTAACCTATAAAATTAGTGTAATTCATAAAAAGTCTCAAATTACATTTATTTCGGTATTTATAACATAAATTATGTCAATATTTCTTTAATAAGTTAATTACTACATCATCTTTGTGTCATAAATAAATTAACATATTTAATGTCTTAAAATTAAAAATAAAATACAATTATGTAGGGAATATTTTTATATTTTTAATGAATATTTATAGTCGAATTTATCTTATGTATAAACATATATTAAAAATGATTTACTTATTAAACTTTGATTTTAACTATTTTAACCCTTCTTTAAATAAATTAATAACAAATGTCCTAATCTAATCCAAGTGGGCCTAAATGGTCATATTTTATTCCTAATGTTTTTTTTGGTCGAATTACACTTTTCCAATATAATTAGGACATGTGTTAGGGTAATAATAATATCATTTTTACCCTTAATTACCCTATTTACTTTTAACCGTGGTAAATAAAAATAAAAGTTACTATTCACCAAAAATTATTTTCATCTCATTGAACCGCATTTTACTTACAGACATCAACCATGTCTCTAGGATTTTTGAAATTTCATTCACAAAAGAGGTAAAATTAAGTTTTATGTAAATTTGCAAATTCTTTTAGAAGGTGGGTAAAAGACTGTCAAAAGTTCAATAAACTTTTTATATATCTAAAATTATTATAAAATGACTCCAATGATTAAATTGAAATTATATAGGTATTATGTGTCAATTTTTACATAAAATGAATTTAAATAAAATAAATAGTTATTTAAATAAAAAGTCGGTTTTTAAATAGTAACCCAGTGTTTTCACTATTCATCAAAAATTGCAAGTTTTCAGAAAAATACCAAAATTTCACCTTTGGCTAATTTCGATATTCCGAATCCAAAAATGAAGTCCATTTTGAAAGATGAAATTTACAAAATTTAAAAAAGTGGTTATTACTATTCATAATGGCTAGTTTTAATAATATTTTAATAGCATATCGTTGTTTAGTGAAACTCGGTATTGCGTACAACACACGCTATCGAGGAAGGTCGTGATTGCGTGTAATGCAGCCAAGTTAGGGTTGCGTGTTGTGAAAGACTCCTTTGTTGTAGCGTACAACACATGAAATTAAAAAAGAATATTTTTCATAAAATCTCGGGGTGTTACATTCTACCCCCCTTAAAATGAATTTCGGCCTCGAAATTCGTCGGGGTTATAAATGGTTTAGTACTAGAAAGTTTCTTTAATAGAAACCCACATCATAAAAAAGGAATACCAAAACCAATCTTTAAAAACTAAAGTAAGAAACATAACGGTTACCCAAATTATCTAATCACTGGGTTTCCACATAGGAGAACATAGGTGAAAATATGGATATGGAAGAGAAATCTAACCATCAAGTTCTGATGGAGAGTGGTAGAGAACATGGCTATGAAAAAGCCATCAATCACAAAGACATAAATTTGTGATGATCTATGGTACCATCTAATTCATCGGATATAAGAGCACTATGACAACATTTTTGGTTTTCAATATTATTTCCCTAAAGTTGAAAATTTTGAATTAGAATAAATACTTGCTTGATTTTTGTACAATCTCACTCTTGTTCATGCTTTGAACAATTTACACTTCATCTCTTAAAGAAATGAAGTTGAATTTGTTATTCGTGAAGTGTTAACAGGTCATGTGATAGAATGATGGGTCATTCTATCTGTTTCAAACAAAAGGTTAGCAAAAGTTATCAAATATACATAAGTCCGTCTATAGTGAGGTTAATCATATACGATTCCAAAAATGAACTTATACTTCATATATCATACCGCTTAATAAAATAAAGCTAGTTTATACTAACCAGGGACTTCCTGTAGGCCAGTGGTAGGCGATAAAGGCCAGTCGCACTTCATTTGTGGGATTGATTCCCACAGCCTTGTCCGACGCAATGGCTGTCACCTGTCCTACAGGTTGTCCTTTTTCTAAAACTACATTACTATAGAATCCCATCAATAATATCGAAAAAAGTTCTATCCTTAAACAATACTAACTTATGTCCAACATTATCCATTCCAATCTTTAGGTTTATCTAAAATACTTCGGTCCAAGCTCATAGTATAAAGAAAATGATTACTTGAAATGTCACATAACAATCATGTAAATGCCATCATTTATCCCCCATATATCATAAGATATATCTTCATGGTCAAATTACAAACATGTGAATACCTTAATCATGTATCCTCTTGAAAAATAAAAACCCATTTAACCTTAGTGAAAACATGAATGTTGTCCAAAGTTAACTCCTTCCACATACCAAAATCCCAAAAATTCTATATACTCAAACCATGATATCACTTAGTCATTATATCAATCAGGAGCTCATGAATATAATAAAAGATCTCATTATCTTCTTATCCCTTCATTATGCGCATATCATCTTCTTTCCAAAAATATCTGAATAGCCTTCCATGGTTACCGGTACCATTCAAAATACACTTTCAAAACTTAAGGAAAGACAACAGTGTAACAATCCTTAGATGTCTCTTCATTCCATAGTACCATGAGATTACTTATACAACATTACACTTGATAAACATGTAATCATTCCATTACCTTCTTTAACCATTGATCGAGCTTCAACAATTATTTCAACTCACATATCATTTGTAGTCTCTTCATCATCATTAACATAAATACTACCCATACGACCATACTGATTCTCTTCATGAGACTTTCCTTTAGGGCATTGGTTTGCATAATGCCCGTACATTCCACATTTAAAACATTTAACCATTGTTGAAGTCCTATCAATACCATTATCCTCATCCCTGGTGTTAACTGAACCTTTTCCTTTGCACTTACTGGCTTTGGGTCCTTCCTTTCCACACCCAAATTATCTTCCAGTTCCTTTGAAACATTCTCCTTGATGCCTCTTCCCACATGATTTACATAGGGGAAATTCAACTTTCTTTCCTCTATGATCATCATGAAACTCCATCTTTCTCTTATTAGCCGAGTCAGGAAACTTACAGAATTTGAGTTTATTGATCATATTATGAGATTTCTGATTCGGCATAATAATTATGTTGGAACTTCCAAATCCCATTTCATTTTGTTTCTCATGAAAAATATCCTTCCATTGTCCATCATATCCTCCATTATCATGAATCATCTTGTTTTCAGCCATTTTCTAAAACCCAAAAAGAATAGTGTGAGTGGAAAAAAAAAATAAAGGTGGAGTAACTTCAATATCTAACATCCTACGTTTAATTCTAAGATCGTTACCGTAATTCTATGACTATAACCTATACTTATACTTAACCTTAGGGACATCCCTAGACATACCTTAGAAATATCTCTAGGGATCTCACTAATGTTTTCACATCCTAGTTTCCAAAGGATGACTAAACCTTTTCTCTGATACAAACTGTAGAGGCCCGAAGCTTGACGTACATGGACATTACATTACTTTTACGGAATACTTAATACATAACAAAAACAGACACACAAGGACCGTAATAGTTTAGTGTCTTTTGAAACTCGGAATAAAATCTTCTAATCGTGGTGAAAGATCTCCAACATCTCCCAATAAATATCTTCCCCTTTTTTTCATACCTAAAACCTTTCTTTATATACTAGGGAAATGAAAACATAAAAGGGGTGAGCTCAAATTCCCTGTAAGGGTAAACATAGAGAACATAAAACAATCCATAAACATTTGAATGTAAAAACATGAACATAAAATCTAAACATCAAAATCTTGAGAAAAGACATGAATCTTGGAAGTACGTAAGGAATATATCATAATAGAACATCAACTATGATAAAATATAATGGGAATAAAACATGTAATTGTGGAAACCATTCAGAACATTTTATGATTTTCATAGTACCCAAGGCATTGCTGCCAAGACCATCTTAGTGGACAAAGTCCCTTTCTGAATCGAGTTCACTCCTCGTTTCAGTCTTGTAACACTGAACCGGATTAAATTACCGTTCTATCCATGTATATATCATGAGATATAAATCTTTACCCAAGTCATTGGAGGGAGATATAGGTCCCACCCATCTCATAATTAAATCATTCTTTCATGTGCCACAAAATCATAAATCATACATTATAGAATAACCACTGTAATAGAATGAGATTCTTAAACATCATGCCATCATAACATAATCCATATACAAAAATGGATATATTTTAATAATAAGAAGAATCAAACCATGTAAATAATGGATACATTATACTTGAAACATAAACATATTAAATAATTTCATTTTAGATGGAATATAGTTTTGATAAAAACACTTGAAATGAATTCTTGAGGAAAATATCCTTTCTTCTTCAAAATCATTTTCTTTTCAAAAAATGTCATGTAATTTTAAAATAAAAGGGTTTTGTTGAAAATAATCATGAAATCTTGTATAGGAAGATTTATGAAAATGAGGCGTTAAGAAACCGTAAAAATCTGTTCAAGTCGTATAAGTTAAAAATAAAAATCTCCTCGTACTTTTGTCGGAAAAGTCAAAAAGTTCCTTGTATGGTAAAAAAAAGAAAGATTTCTTCCATAACACGTGGTAAAAGTCAAAAAGGGTTTAAAAGGACATTAAAAATACATGAAAACATTTTTATAAAACTTGGACATGGATGATAAATATAATCCCAGTAAATACTTATGAATAAGCAATCTCAGATAAAAATGAGATTTGCAAAATTATCCCTTACCTTAGGTCCGATATGATTCGTACGTTTCCAAACCTCCTGTATAATGATTTAAATATTGTCATTAACATATTAAAAAATCATGTTCATTGTTATGATATCATATATGGTTCACTTATGACTTTATATTACCCGTTCTTTTGTAAGTTCCATGTTAAAGCTGTGTTTTAGGGTAAATCGTTTTATTTATCGTACGTGTTTGGACTTGTTGTTCTTGATATTATTACATATATCCTGATTTACTTAATTCCAGAATGAAAAACATAATTTAAATATAATATATATTTTAGTATATACATATATATATGATATATCGATTAAATGAAATGAAACACACCGTTCATGGAGACGGTAGGCCGTACGTACGCATGGACGTTGTTTTCGTTTCCTTATTGAATTGAATGAAATTAAGTAGATGACGTAGATATATATACACATAAATCTAGTATCATTATTATTTCATATATTTCATGATTACTTATTATATATACTTTGTAATCATTCATGAATGGTTAACATGGAGAACAAATCCCATCGCGTCGTGGAGAGGATATTCCGTACGTACGCACGAGCGATGATATCATTACCATGATCGTGGAATTGTATTGAAGTGTATGTATAATATTTCAGAATCAATATCACTTTACAATAATCATATATAGTAATTATTTACACCATTATACCCATCCAAGTAAGGTGGTGGCGGAAAATAGATTACACCACGGCGTGGAGACGGTATTCCGTACATATGCACGCGCGGAGATTTCGTTTCCCGTAGGATGGATAGATGGTGAAATATGTTTGTTTCATACTTATAATAACATATCATTATATGAGTGATACTGATGTTATTACTTCATAATGAAACAACTAAATAAGAAGAAGTGGAAGAAGAAATAAATTTGAAAGAATCGGTAACGGACATTACCTCTTCTTTGAAGCGCCTCTTTGAGACCTCCACTTAGGGAACTAAAATTGATCTTTGAAGAAAACCAGGACCTCTAAGATGTTTCTAGGGAAGTGGGGAATATAATTTTGAGGGTTTTGGCCGTGCATGAAGGCTCAAAGTGGTGTGAGGAAGAGAGGGAGGTGGTTCCCATTTATAATGGAGGAGAGCGACACCTTTGGAATAACAAAAAATATTATTTTATTATAAAGCCATATTCGGTTTGAAATAGATCCAAATTGATTTATTTCGAAGCTAAGGTGGGGATGGGGTGCCATCCTCTCATCTAATATAATTTTGACAATTTTACTTTACTATTTAAACCTTATCATTTAGATTTAACTTTAAGTTAGATAATTTTACTTTTACCATGTCTTTTTGTGTTCTTACACTATAAGGTTAATAAACATACAATAACAAGACACAATAACCTCAAGTTGTTTATTATTAATATATATAACCTTATCTAAGTAATTTGGCCGAACCATAGATTTTTAGGAATAAAATAACAAATAATAATATAATATTTGTTTTAAAAACTATTTTATTTCAATTTTGACACTATTTAGTAATTGATTTTTTTGAACCTCATAACAGAATTATTAGTTCTAAAAAGAGATAATTAAATCAATACTAACATGTCATATTAACCTATAAATTAGTGGAATTCATAAACAGTCTCAAATTAAATTTATTTGGGTATTTATAACATCCATTTTGTCAATATTTCATTAATAAGATAATTACTGCATCATCGTTGTGTCATAAATTAATTAACTTATATAATGTCTAAAAATTAAAAATAAAATACCATTATGTAGGAAATATTTTTAGCTTTCTAATGAATATTCATAGTCGAATTTATCTTATGTATAAACCTATATTAAAAATTATTTACTTATTAAACTTTGATTTTAACTATTTTAACCCTTCTTTAAATAAATTAATAATAAATGTCCTAATCTAATCCAGGTGGGCCTAAATGGTCATAATTTATTCCTAATGTTGTTTTTGGTCGAATTACACTTATCCAATAGAATTATGACATGTGTTTGGGTAATAATAATATCACTTTTACCCTTAATTACCCTATTTACTTTTAACTGTGGTAAATAAAAGTAAAAAGTTACTATTAATCAAAAATTATTTTCATCTCATTGAACCACATTTTACTTACTGACTTCAACCGTGTCTCTCGGATTTTTGAAATTTCATTCACAAAAGTGGTAAAATTAAGTTTTATGTAAATTTTCAAATTCTCCTAGGAGGTGGGTAAAAGATGGTCAAAAGTTCAATAAAATTTTTATATATCTAAAATTATTATAAAATGACTCCAATGAATTAAATTGAACTTATATAGGTATTATTTTTCAATTTTGACCTAAAATAAATTTAAATAAAATAAATAATTATTTAAATAAAAAGTTGGTTTTTAAATCGTAACCCATTGTTTTCACTATTCATCAAAAATTGAAAGTTTTCAGAAAAATACCAAAATTTCACCCTTGGCTAATTTCGATATTCAAAATCCAAAAATGAAGTTCATTTTGAAAGATGAAATTTACAAAATTTCAAAAAGTGGTTATTACTATTCATAACGGCTAGTTTTAATAATATTTTAATAGCATGTCATTGTTTAGTGATACTCAGTATTGCGTACAACACACGCTATTGAGGAAGGTCGTGATTGCGTGTAATGCAGCCAAGATAGGGTTGCGTGTTGTGCAAGACTCCTTTGTTGTAGCGTACAACACATGAAATTAAAAAAGAATATTTTTCATAAAATCTCGGGGTGTTACAATAACCTAATGTGTACCCCTTCTCATTAAATAGTGAGTATATAAATAATGGTTTGTATTAAAAGAATTACAATAATTTTTGTGGTAATCTTTAATCACTCCTTGATACATTAGACCAATGGGATTCCCAGATTAGGTTATCCATATGATTTCAATAAGTATATAGGTGGGAAGAACACATTCAACAATCTTTATAACTAGATGAGTTTCTAAGAAACAATTCCATAGGTCTAAACTAAAGAGGTGAATAATATTTAATTTATTTAACATATGTACCTTGGACCCCTTTCCATGAATGGGGTAATAAAATTATTTTTGACTGTTTCCTTAGTTTAGAGGTATGAGTAAGAAGTTATCATCCCTACCCTATATATCCCCAGAGAATATATTGAATCCATGATTCCATGCCAATAACCACAATAACAAAAGTTTTACAAGGGGGGATGCTACTTTTATCTTATATATCAATGAAATAAACATTCCATCCTAAAAGTGTGATAATGATAAATTCCACTATACTGAGGAGGTGGGGGAAAATCAATCATTGTGGACATCATCTTCTTCACAAGTGTCTCTAAGGCGAGATCTTTCTATTCGTGACCCTACCAATGTTATATGACCATACTAAATATCAAATATGTCAAAACCACTAATATTTACAGTGCCCTAGTTTCATATACATAATTCCATGTGGGAGTACTCTATTAGTTTTCATATTTCACTTTACTGGTTCTATATCCCAAGTCATACTATATACAATGCTAGTAAATTTTTTATATAATTTAGATTGTGATCCAAGACACCCACGTAGTATGTAGAGTTTTCTCTATTACACGCTGACACCATAAATAACTATAACAGAGGTCCCACCCATAATACAAAATTATATCACCTTGAATTCCACCTAAGTGTGAGCCTTCTACTAAACATTAATGATTTCCTGTAAATGATACTGATAATAAATATAATATGGGTACTCCCCAGGACACAGATAATATAATTCTTGGGGAACCCCCATACCATTATTGGAAGGCTAAATCGGTGCTCTGTAAAAATATTTTCTATGATCAATTATTATTCAAGGTGACTAAAGATTTTTAGAAGACGTTCATTCCTCTAGATCCAAAAAACCTATATAAAAATCTATCTATTATGATTTCTATTCTATATATCCAATTTAATATGATCCCAGTGTTCCTTTAAAAGTAATTTTTGGTGGAGTATTTTCCAACATTTTTAAGAATATTCCATCATTCCATTCTGAGTACCATAAATATACATTCCCTCCAACACTATACTTTTAGTGGTGAGATATTTCAATTTATAATGGTGTTTTGTGATGATGAAAAACAACTAGAGGACTCACACGTACCTCACTATTTCCCTTAATATGTGGATACATGGTCTCCATCCAATAAAAATTTATTTATAAACATTTTGATATAAGACATCTATATATATATCAGGGGAGAGTTATTAAATATAAAAAAATATCAGCAATAGATTCATATCATAAGATATTCCTCTTATATCAGTCATGTGTCTTACAATAAACCTAATACTTCATCGAATGTGTGTCTTGCCAAACATGATTGTGAGTAAGATGAGATCCTATGGGAGGTCTTATTAAAAATATGATCATAGTTGTGTTTTTTCTATGTGGAAATATATAAATATCCATACATAATATAAATTAAATAATCAATGTAATATACCTCTATTAAAATCAATATATTATGTGATATATCCTTGATAGATGACATGCATTTTATATTACTGGTCCTAATCATCTCAATAATATTGAGTGGATGTTATTAATGGTGGAACATAAACACTTATAATTTCATAACAACAAAATTCATATATATATATATTTCTATAACATCTTAGAGGTATTTTTTATATTCATTGTAGTAATATATTATGAAACCAGATAGAAATATACTCATATAGGTTCCCTGGGATGGTTACAGTGTGCTTCTCTAAAGTTCATCCTCCTCAAACATCAACAACACGTTTACAGAGCATGTAGTCATGAATATGACATTGAAATTTCACCATTGACCATTGTCATAAAGAATTCTATTATATTCAATCCCCTTTATAACAAAGAATAGTAAACTTGTAATGCTATGTGTTTTAAGAATTTTTAATTGGAGAACTCTCCATGATAAGTGAATCATTCTTGATGTTTTCATATACTAAATCATAGACAGTCCATTGATAATGGGATCAAACATTTCTTATTTCACCCCAACACACACTAGAATATTAAAGAGAAAAGGAATTGATGATCCTCCTAGTATCCTAGGATCCACTAATATAATTTTGGGGGTTTCCTTGATTTCTTATATTCTTTATGATCTTCAGAAATATTGAGATTTTATCCCAAATATCATAATGGAATACAATCCTAATCAAGATGTCGTTTGATATGACCCCATTACCCATCTCATATAGTTTCAACAATTTAATGGACATGATCGATCCACTATTAATATTTAAGGGTTCTTTGCCTAACCAGTGATGGATTTATAGTCCAAGTGGTTAAACATTGGTGGATTTGTGTGATTTATATCCCTAATAAAATGGAAAGTCCGCATGGAGGGTGAGATTACCAATAAGAGCACATAAATGAGAGGAAGTCACATAGAATGAAAAGATCACTATCCTTATTTCTTTTATGGAGCCCATAGAGACATAAGGTTCTCTAAAAAAGAAATGAATTATGTCATACATGGAATGGTTTCACATGTACCCCCATCACTAAATTTTGAGAATACAATTTTTCATCCATTAATTTCGTGAGAAACTTAGTGTAGAACCTCCTTTACTTTTTATATTTGGGTATACAAATACATAGATGTCTATAGGTTTTGGACATTGATCTTTTTACTGTTTTTTACATTTAAATGAACATCATTTCTATCTTACAAAATATATAATGAGGATCATTTTAAAGTTAATAGGATCTTATCATCTCTTCCTCAGAAAATTATTTTAACATTACATTGGATGATTATCTATTACCTTCCCATGATGACATAATGGGATAATGAATGAATCATTGACTTCATCCTTATATTGAATGGTTTTACATTCTCCCATGATATCAAAATCCCACCTATGATTCTTTTAAATATTTGTGTGGAAAATGTAGGTCTATGGCACCTCACTTTCCTGGTGTCCACCTTCAGGTTCCCAAATTATAATCAGACTCTTAGAATTTATCTCCCTTCCTGAAGACGTCCATCCTATCTCCTCCTACATCTATTAGGCCTCCCCTCTCTTCTTTCTACCTCTTCAGGTTTCCCTCTTGGATTCTCTCTCACATGGAATCCTTACTCCTGGTTTGTTCTCTCAGGTTGGGCAATCTACCTCATGGTAACCTACTATATTTCTTCTCTCTTTCTTATGCTTCTATTTGGTTTTTATTTATATTTTCAATACTAGACGTATTTTAGGGTTTCAATCCCATTGGTTATATCCTTAGTGTCAATTATTTCGATCTATGGTTTCTCTTTTTGTCTCGAAGTTGTGTTCTATCGAGGAATTAGGTCGTCCATTTCTCTGCTCTTGCAGCTAGCCTCCACCTCTCTCTCTCTGAGGCGGATTTCATGGTGGACTACCTGGTGCTCTGGTGAAGTGATTTCGATTGGTTCAGTGTCTCATGGAAAATTTATCATCGTAGGACCTAGTAGGTTGATGGTCATGGCTCCGCGGTTCGGCTTGCAGGAGGCACGATTCTTGTGATCTTCTCTAGTTTCTAGGTACATTGCACCCACCCATGTTTGTTGGGTTCATCAGATATCGAGGAGGCTTTGGGATGTGTTCATGCAAGAGGATGGGTGTCCATGGAGCTATGACTGGGGATTCATATATTTGATTACTTTCGACGATGGGGATGTTCTTTTTGTGATTCTTGTTATTTTTGGGTGTTATGGTGATGTGTATGGAAATGGGTGTTCTTACGATGCATTTGGAGTGTAAGATTAAGGATAAGGGTGATTTTGGTGTTAGAACTCGATGAAGTGGATGTTGATGTCAAGCAACAAATATGATGATGACGGTGTTCATAGCTCTGACGATGACAATGACGATGATAGAGGTTGTGGTTTCGAGAAGCGATGATGACGGGTATGTATGGATGATGGATATAGGGTCGCCTCAAATCATGGTAGGTGAACGAATCAACATCTATGCACCTTGAGGTGTCTCTTAAATCTACTGAAAATTACGATTTTTAGCACGTGGTCTGATAACTGACTTTTTTTTTGCAATTTGAATTTTATTTCCCTGTTTTCGAAGCTGTTCTGAAGAAGTGGGATCTCTTGAATTTGGAGTGTTTGTGACATTGTGGTGTAGTTTTTTTGAATCTCGTGATATATGGTTACAACTTACCCTTAATGTTTCTTTTAGAAAATATCAAAAAATTGATTTGGATGAGTTGAAAATATATCAATTTATATGGTCACAAATCATGTGTTTCTAATGTATCTGGGTGAATATCAATTAAATTCTAAGAGGGATAAGTATTGACAAGAGTTTATGATCTTGATAATGAAAAGGTATCTTCCACCAACACCCACACATATAATATATTCACATTGATTAATGATATGAATTATCATTAACTCTTTTACACCTTCACTTATCTAGTTCATGGTTTCATATTAAAATTATCCCCTTACAAAAGAGATCATTCTATAAATTATGAAAAGATATATCGTTTGGATAATGTATCTAAGAAATTCAAATATTTTAATAACATGGTATTATCTATAACAACTATGTTATTTTTTTTAAATTCATACATGATTTAATTAATTAATACCACAATTAATAATACACAAAATATTGACAAGTCTCCTATCTTTGGGAATTAGGTACATTCCATTACAACATTAAACGTGAAAGACCACATCTTTTTTTTTGAAACTTCTTAAACATGCTCGATCTTAACACTGCATGGGATATAAAGAGGTAAATACATAAGAAATGGATGAAATATAAAGACCTATAAGGGAGAAATAATTTCATATCATAAAGATATTAATAAATGTTAGGAATGGAATATCAATGATGCATAAATGAACATGAATCATAAATCATGATATAGCATGATACTCATAACATGGAAATGTGGAAACAACATAAAACAGTGCATCATAAGTCAAGGCTAAACTAACAAGACATCAAAACAGACATATTCCCATAAAGGAATATGGTAAAACCTTATTAAAACATGAGGTATCATGATACTAAACATTACCTAATGCATTGGAGTTCTATATATTTTTTTGTACACCCGTCTCATACATTTCATTCTCATACTTATGTTTTCCACATAGATCATAAAACATTGATTCATTCAACATTATAATTTATTTAATGATAAATTAATATGAAATAAATACATGAGTGTCCTCAAAAAAATTAACATGTTAATAAATGTGACAACCCTTGATAGGTAATGGGTATGGTGTTCACTACACAATTATTCTGGAATGAAAATTCACCATGCCATTTCTGTAGCCTAACATCGTGACCTAAAAAATCATAAAAAACATTAATGATAGATAAATGGTTATATAATTACATAAATATTAAATTTACTGTAATTGGTCCATATAAATACAAGTCTCAACATAATAAATTTTCATATAGAAGGCATATCATTATAAAGAATCTTGATGGAGTAAAAATTGAATAACTCTTATGAGAATTTAGGAATGGTAACATGTGTACATGGGAGAGGATAATGAGGGATAAATGGGTCTATCATCATTAAAACATAATAAGGTCAGTATGAAGGATTTGAGAAAACATAACCCATCATTTTTAATTGAAAATAAAATGCTGAAAATATAAGGAAACATGGATAAAAATAAGAAAGGATGGAACCCTTACTTGAGTTTATGACTTCAAAAGCATGAAGAGGATATTATTGAGAGCTTGGGGAACCGTGGGAAGATTATAGAGTGGGTGGGACAGATTAAGGACATTATAAAATTATTTTAAATTAATATAAGTGAGGGATTGGGTGGTTATATATAGGAAATGAGAGGGGAATTCTTTAATATTTCACAAACATAGTTTTTTGAATATATGTAATTAAATATTCAAATCTAGAAACCTTCCCATGGGATTTGCCCATGGTTTTTGCCAAAGAGGGTAAATTTTGATTATTTTTCAAAGAAAAAGTCTTTTGATATTAAATATTATCCTATCTTATGTGTATTTGAGTCACATTATTAAAGAACTAAATTTAAAATCATAAAATATATTATAAATTTCCTAGGATTCATAAGGGAATTTTAAAAATAATAAAATATTCCGAAAATCACATTATTTTAATTGGAAAACATATATTGGTATGATAAATACTTTTATTGTATTTATAAAATTATTATTGTGTCATTATGATGTCTTAAAACACACATTATATTTATATGGTATTTAATTTTTAACCGAAAATTCGTCTATCTCAGAAAAATATAAAAAATTCCCCATTGGATTATTTCAACATTATGATTCCAAAAATAATATTCATTTTATCTATATAATTTTACAAATTTTTTCATTTTCACTATAAAAAAATATTATACATATATTGTAAAATGATGATTTTTGATAGTTATTGTTTTTTAACCCTACTAAAATATAAATTTCAATTCATAAAAAATTACATGAAAATTTATAATTAATAATCCTTAAATAACAATAATATTTTATTAAAATATTATTTATTTCAAAAATATGTTAATTAATCAAAATAACAACATTATTTTATTTGACTATTACCTAAAAATACAATATCTATTTAATTTAATCTAAACCAATATTATTTAAAAGAAAAAATTAAAATGAAAATATATAAATTAATATATAATATAAATATTAAAAAAAATTAATGTATTGATATATATTCCATTATTAAATCGGTTTATTCCCTAAGAGTATGGTGAGTGATAGTGAGATTATAATTTGGTCGTTCAGTGAACATGGTTTGGGATGTGATCTCGGTGAGATCGAAATTCTCTCATAAACAGTTTATATCATTATTAATTTGGTAGATATAATCATGTTATTGGTCAAGGGAAAATCCCAGAGGTTTTATCTCCCTTGAAAGTGTTGATAAATGGACTTCAAAGGGAATGATTATACTTGTTGAGGTCATCACTTCCTTTGTTAGAGTCAATTGGATTTGTTAAATATCTATATTTATACTAATCATGTGATCATTGCTCAATGGCTATATTAACAATGTTCAACAATAATAATGGTATTTTAAATACAAAAACATTAATCCAAGTAATTTCATGTGTTTTATATAACCATTTTACTAAATAAGACATTTAATTAAATAAAATGGAAATTTCTGTTATAACAATCAGGTCATTACAGTAATCCCCATAAGAAGAAGTTTCACCTTAAATTTTTTCCCCACATTAAAAATGATGTGGGTAACTCTATTTTATCTCCTCCTATACTTCCCATGTAGCTTCTTCGAAAATTTTATTTCTCTACAACACTTTGTCTAGGTGCATTGTCTTATTTCGTAGAAATGTTTTTCTATGATATAAGATCGTCACTAGTTGATCTTTATAAAAGAGGTCATTATCCAATAGTTCCACCTTTGGATTGAATACATGTGAATGGTTTGGTATATAATTTCTCAATAGTAATCCATGTAACACATCATATACTTGAGATAGGTTGGCTGGGAGTGCTAGTTAGTAGGCCACCTCTCAGATGAAATATAGGATCTGAAACGGGATGATGTATCTAGGACTACGATTTATCTTCTTACAAAATTTCATCACTTTATTCCATGGAGATATTCAGAAGAACATGACGTCTCCAACATCAAACTCATGGTCTCATAGCGGATTGTCATAATATCTCTTCTGTCAACTCTGAGCAGCCTTGATGTGCTCCCAAATTGTCTTAACCTTCTCCAACAATTCCTTGAGCATTTTAGTTCCTAATTGTTTTCATTACCCAACATCATCCCAACATGCATGTCTTCTACACCTCTCCCCATAAAGGGCTTCATAGGGAGGCATTTTGATACTTGAGTGGAAATAGTTTTTGTAAGAGAACTCAACCAGAGGAATATGTTGATCCCATAAACCTTTGAATTCCATTGAGATTTCTCTCAACATGTCCTCAAGTCTCTAGATTGTCCACTCTGATTGGCCATCAGTTTTAGGATGATAGGTAGTGCTGAATTTTAACTCAGTATTCAGATCATTCTAGAGACTCTTCCAGAACATAGAGGTGAATCTTAGATCTCGATCGGATACAATTGATAGTGGTACACCATGAAGCCTCACCACTTATCTAGTGTATGTATATGAAAGTATATCCAATAATAAATCTTACTGAATTTCAATGATGTGTGATGTCTTTGTAATGAAATCCACCATAGCCCAGATACCATTGTTTCCTCTAGATTTTTTTAAGAAGCCTGCTGAAATTGTACATGGAGGTGTTTTCCCATATCAATGTCGGAGTGGGTAATGGTTTCATCATCCCCTTGTTTTTTCCTTTCCAACTTCACTTGCTAACACACAGGACATATTGATGTATATTATATGATATCATTATTCATATAATTCAAAAAAATTGTGTTCTCCAAAATCTGGATAAATCTTTGTGCTTCCAAGATAGATAGAGAATGTTGAGATATGTGCGTCATCCAACAGTTCATTATTTAACTCAAGATTAAATGGTACACATAGTATTAACCCAAATCTTATATGACCTTATTCATTGACACTAAAATCTAAGTGTTTTCTATTTCTAATGGTTACAATTTTTTTGAATTCCCTTATCATCCCTCGGAGGGTCCTTTAAAATTTCTAGAATAGATGGTTTATCAATAATTTATGAAAGCATTGATGATGTTCCATCATTTATGATTACCATGTCTATCATATTCATGTTTAAAAATATAGAATAATTATCAATTCTAATCAATTAAATAGTTTTTGGATTAATTCTATATAGAGAGTATGCCACTTTATTCACTTTCCCAGGATGGTAGTGAATTGAGAAGTCATAGTCTGTGATCATATCTAGCCATGTTTGTTGGAACATATTCAAATCTTTCTATGTAAATATTTACTTTAGGATTTCTTGATCTGTATATATATCACAATTGTATATACAGTTTCAATGTCACCAAATTTTCAAAGATATGTTAACTACATCCAACTCCATATCATGTGTTGGAATATTTTTCTTGTGATCTTTCATCCACCTAAAAGAATAATCAATGGACTTCATTTTTCAAAAACATTTAGCCTAGAACCTTCTTCGATGAATCATGGTGTATCATGAAAATATCTCCACTTATGGGTAGGGTGGGAACAAGTGCAGAGATAAGCCTTATTTGATTCTCCTTGAAGCTCTCTTCTCATTCCTCATTCTGGGAAGACTTGACTCTCTTATGGGTTTGTTTGTTTAGAAGGTTTTCCATTTGTGATAAGTTTCCAACAAATCGATGATAAAACATAGCTAATATAAGAAAAATACATATATTTATCACATATTTTGGACTCTTATATCATTTAATTGCCTCAATCATTGAAGGGTCCGCCTATATATACCATTTCAAGTGATGATATTCCCCAAGAAAAAGACATCCTTCAGCTAGAACAAAAATAATTTTTACTAGGCATAAATATTTTCCTTTCACGAGTTCTTTAGCACCATACTAAAATTATTGTCATGCTTCTTATTAAATTTTTAGTATATTATAATATCATCAATAAAGACTACAACAAATTTGTCGACGTAATCTACATGACTTAATTAAGCAAGTCTGTGAATATTGTTGGAGAATTAGTGAGTGCAAAAGGACTTAATATTAATTCAATGTTCCCTTACCTAGTATGAAAAATATTTTTAGGGATATCATATTTCTTAAACCTAACACGGTTATACCTTTACTGCAGATCCACATTGGAAATGTATTGTTATCTACATTTTTTATTGAACAAGTCATCAATCTATGGTAGAGGATACTTGTTTTATAACATGATATTTTTAGCTCACTATAATTTATACAAAGGTGTATTGACCCATTCTTCTTCTTAATATGGAGGACTGGTGCACACCAAGGTGAAGCATAGGGGCTTATGAAACATTTATCCAGATTCTCCTATATTTGTTTCTTCATCTCCTCAAGTTCAACAACAACCACTTCATATAGAGTCTTGGATAATGGTAACACCCCATGAATTAGAACAATTGAAAATTAAACCTCTCATTAGGGAGGAAGAACATGAAATTACTCAACAAAAACATCAATGTATTCCTTCATAATAAGAATGAATTTGAGGATTATTTTCACCTTAGAACCAATCATTTTATCTTGATACATTTACTAATAGGGACATTATATACAAGCGTGAGAATATGTCTTTAGAAAATATTCATCTGTTATTTTTTATTTGTATAGAATTAGTGGATGAATCAAAATATAGAGAGTGATTTCCTTCTCATAGAAATTTATTTTGGCTCTATATAGGGAATGAAAATCCATTCCTATAATTGCAACATATTCTACAAAAGGGAGTATTAAAAGTATTGATAGGGAAGTTCATCCCACAAATTGTGATAAGGGAGAAGTTATATACTTGAGATGAAATAATTTCCCCATTTTTCATTTTCATGGATAAATCCACTTCTAATAATATTGATGATGATTGAATAGTTATACTAAACATTGGAAATGTTATGGAATTTTTAGAATTAGAATAAAAAAGAATTTTTTCTATTATTGATTGAATTACAAGAGTACCTTTCACAACTTTATTTTGGAATTCACTTATCCAGTTTTGATGGGGAAGGATCTCCCTTTCTACCTTGAAGGTTGTTGGTTCCTCCGAAAACCCTTGTATTAGTTCTTTTTTTTTAGAAATTGCCTAATACTGTGCAGTTATATCAATGAAAAATATACTGCATGTTTACTAGAGCATTACTTTCCACCATCACAGTAGTAGGTTTTCTTGCCGGCCAGCATTGGCTAGGTTCCCTTCCTTCCCACACGTAAATAATTTCCTAGTCCCCTTCATGAAATTTATAGGGTTCTTCTCTCAACAACATTGTAATGTGGGATGTTGAAATTTATTAGCACCATTAGAACTCTTTATCGAACCTCCTGAATTTGACTCCACCTTCCAGGTCTTATCCCTAAGATACGCCTCAAATTCTCTAATCTCCACATCGCCTTTTAGGGAGAATTGGAAAATTTTCCTCCTTATCAAAGTCATGGATTTTAATGGATTTCGGTTGGCTAGGTTTTATCCCACAAAACAATAATTCAATCTTGCATTCAGATGTGACAAAAAAAACTAGAGGCATATCATGTTAAACATGTTAATGTTTCCTCAAACACTCTAATAGATTCATCAAATTTTATATTTAGGTCTAGGAAATTATTTTATATCTTAATTAGGAGGGTGCAAGGAAAATATTTATTGAAAAAAAATAAACAAATCCTTTCATCCAATAAGCTCAATCACTTCCTCAAGGTTTTTATTTTTTATAAATTTCCCCCATTGATCATGTTAACCCTCCATATAATTAGCAGTTACAAGAACCTTCTCTTGTTTGATGCAATAAAGGATGGAGATGTTCTTCTCAACAAATTCAATCCATTGTTCAATGATTTAAGTATCATATGTTCAATAAAAAGTTGGACGCCTATGTCTCATGAATCTCTCAATTGTGATTTCTTAATTATTAGGATGGGGGTTGTAAATTATTTTTGATCTATATTTTTATTAAAAACATGAATTAATTGAGAGAGTATCATGATAATATTTTTGTTTCCCACTCCCATAAAATTTGGCATCTCATTTGGGCAGTCGTTAAATTGATCTTTAGATCGTTTGTTAGCCTGATTCCTCCTATTACAGGCCATTGGATAGGATAAAAGGAAAACACTAACAATATTTATTTTAAATAATTAAACACATAAATGGGATTCCAATAACTATAAATGGATAACTTATAAATTACATTTATTTTCATAACTTATAACCTTATGGGCTTCTATTTAAGTTATATGTGAAATACTTCCTAACGTATATTATTATGGGATTAATTTCTACCTTAATAATGGTTTATACTAAGATAATTAATTTAACAAATCATATTCCCAAGGAGTGTTAGACTAGGATGGAAGAAAGGCCCATTGTCATGTACCAGTTCCAGTTCGAGTATAGATCAAAGAGGTGTTTTCATGTTTTACCACGAGATACATATGTTCTAGGGCCACGTCCACTTGTTCGTATCTAGATGAAGGCATATTGAATTGATATGACACACACTCTATACTCATGAAAATTAGGGATTTTCTTATTGTACTTATTCTTATCCCTAAGCCTTTCACTCGAGTATTATTTTCCTAATCCCAAAAATAACTAAGCATCCCTTCTATACTAACTACAAAATCTAGGATCTTTGTATTACATTCATACATGATTTAATTACATATAATTACAAATTAAACCACCAGAAAGATCAAGATGTCTTGTTTCACTGAGAATTGGGTTCACTTAATTAAAACTTTAAACTTGAAAATAACATCTTTGTTGAAAACTTCTTTAACATGCTAAAGAATAAAAATATATGGGATATCGTGAGAGAAATACATAAGATAGGTCTGACATATAAATCCCATTAAGGTATTTAATAGGTAATAAAATTAATATAATAAAAAAAATTAGGTAAGGAATATCAATGAGTTATAAAGGAATATAAATCATAAATCATGATGTTTCATGATACTCGTAACATGGAAATGTGGAAACAACTTAAAACACTACAACATAAGTCAAGGTTTAACTTCCATGACAGCATAGATGAAAAATTATAATAAAGGAATTAGGTAAACCACTTTACCAATATGACACATCGTGATACTAAAAATTTTCTAATGCATTGGAGCACCATATAATTTTGGGTGCACCTGTCTCATTCATTTCATTCTCATGATTAACTGTACCGCATAGATCATACAACATGGATTCACTCCTCATCATAATTTATTCAATGATCAAGTAATGTAGAATAAATAAATTTATCGCCTCAATAAATATGTTTATAATATTGAACACCCTTGATAGGTAATGGGTACAGTATTCACTGCATATTTTTTGGAATGGAAATTCGCGGTGCAATATCATCAGCCTAAAGACATGACAAAATAATTCATTGAAAGGTTTTATGAGGGATAAAGGGGACTCTAATATTGTGTACATGATTTTTAAAGTAATATGGTCATATAAATACAAGTCCCAACATAATTAATTTGTAAAAATAATGGATATCATAATAATGAAACTTGAAAAAAGAGGGAAAATGGAATAACACTTAAGAATATTTCAGCATTGTAACAGGTGTAAATGAGAGGTATTAAGGAGATAGAAATGGTTAAATCATTATTCAAACATAATAATAGATTTATGTAGAGGTGATAAAACATACCCATCATTTTTAATTGAAAATAAAAGTGTGTTACAATATAAGAAAACATGGATAAAATCAAGAAATGAAGGAACCCTTACTAGAGTGTGTGACTTAAAAATCTTAAAGAGTGATTTCATGAGTGCTTGGGGAACCTTGGGAGGATTCTAGATAGGGGAGGATATAGTAATGACTCAATATAAGTATTTTTAGGGAATATAAGTGTTATCATTGTGGGTTTATATAAGAAATGAGAGGGGAATTTTTTATATTTCACAAACATTGGTTTTGAAATCTATATAATTAAATATTCAAATGCACCAAACAGCTCATGGGTTTTTCCCATGGATTTTATCAAAGAGGGTAGGTTTTAATTATTTTATTAGAAAATTTTCTGAAGATATTAAAATATTAGCCTTTCGTATGTGGAGGTGAGTCACATTATTAAATAAATGAATTTAAAATTATAAAAATGTATTATACATTTTAGAGGATTCATAAGGGAATTATTAAAATAATAAAATTATTCTAAAATAACATAATATTAATTTTAAAACAAAAAGTGGGCTGATAATAACTATTATATTATTTGTTACACCATTTTGGGTCATTATGATGTCATAAAACACACATTATATTTATATGGTATTTATTTTTTAGCCAAGAAAAATATGAAAAATTCACTACTAGACAATTTAGACATTCTAATTATAAAAAATATAATTATTTTATCAAAATATTTTTCTACATATATGTATTTGTATTTTTAAAATAATATTCTATTTTTATTATAAAATGTTGGGGTTTTAACAATAACTTTTTTAACCCGTATAAAAAGAACATTTAACATCATTTTAATTACATGAACATTTTTAATTAATATTCCTTACATAATAATAATATTTTACTAATATGGTTCAAATTTCAAAAATACATTAATTAATCAATATAAACCTCTTATTTGAATTTGAATATTACCTGAAAATATAGTTTTTGTTTAATTGAATCAAAACCTAAATCAATTAATAGTAATAATAGAAATATATATATACAGTTGTTGATGCTCCTTTCATCACAGAATCTAAATATTGGAAAAGGGGAATATCTGAGCTCAAAGTGATTCAACCATTGGACAAAATATCAAAAATCGACAAAGGAATAAGAAGAATATTGCCCATGTGCCGGGCAAGTTCCCACATAGTCGGGAAAATCCACTTGCGCGACGCCTAGGGGTTGCACAAGTGACTTGCACGACCTAAGTGATAACCGGCCGGGGTATTCTCCTGTCTATAAATAGACCCTTTGGGCCCCCCATTTCGGAGAGGATTTTTTTCCAGAAACTCAGATTTGAGCTCCCGGCGCCCTAGTCTCTTCTCGAAGCCTCTAAAACACTTCTATGGTAATTTCTTACCTAGAATGGAAGATCTAAAGAGGGGGAGGAAGGCCTAAGTGTTGAAACTCATCAACACTTGTGCACCTGAGTGGCCAGCCCTTAAGGGAAAAGGCCACACTTGCGCGCCTCCATACTCCTTCAATAGAACTTGCACGCCCCTTTTCTGGAAGAACCTCAAGAGGATTCTAAAGGCTTTAATCAAGCGTCGCTCAAGTATTACCCTACTGGTTAACATTAGCACAAGTACACCATATGTCGCGCAGGCATACTTGTGCGACCATGACTTCGTGCCCACGCAGTACCTACGCACCTACTAGGACTTGTGCGCCCCTGCCTTTTTGGGTTCCCTTCTTGCCCATTTCACCCCTCTTAATCCATTCCACATTTCCTATTCAAGATTCAGTCTTCAAGACACTCTTCAAAGCCATTTATGGAATGATTTCTTGATTTTACTTCCTTATCTGAAAGGAATTTTGTGGAAAATATCTCAAAACCTAGTGATTTACACATTTTTATGCCACTAAAGATTGAGATTTCATTCATTCAACCTCATCCTTTAAGATGAGGGATTCTCTTAACCTGGGCCTCTTTTTCAGGAGTAAGCCCCAGTCATAATTCTCTTAACCTAGGCATCCTTTTCAGGAATAAGCCCCAGTCATAATTCTCAAATCTGGGCCTCCTCCTTAGGAGTAAGCCCCAATCCTTATTAACCTGGGCCTCCTTTTTAGGAATAAGCCCCAGTCCCCTAAGTTGGGCATCCTCTTCAAGAGTAAGCCCCAAATCCCTTAATTTTTCAAGTCTCTTAACCTGGGCCTCCTTTTCAGGATTAATCCCGAGTCTTAATTCCTCTTAACCAGTCGTAATTTACCTTTGATCTGGGATTCCTTTTTTAGGAGTAAAAAAACCAAACATAAGTCCTATCCTAATTTGGGCCTCCTTTTCAGAAGTAAGTCCGAAGTTAGAGTATTAAAATCACCTTGAATCACATATACCTTTATGGACCCTGTTCCTGGGTTTCTTCCCTGAAGTAAATCCAAATCTTCATTTATCTGGGCAGTCATACATACATTAGTCCCACCTTATTTATTATGATTTCATCTTTCATGGATCAATTGTCTGATTCTTACCAATACCTCTTGTTTCTCACACCGAGCATGACTCACGTGATCTTAGAGTGTAAAATTAATTATGACATCCTTATTTGAGCCATCAATCATAAACATCATACTCCCTTACTTGAACTATGTGGGTTCTGATTGCTTTTCTAAACAAAGGATACGTAGGTAGCCCTTCTGCGGGCTCGATCCCAACTATGAAATAATCCATGTCCTTATGAATGACAATAAACTTCAAGTGCCCCACTGAGTGGCTTTAAAACTAGCATGGTCATTATAATGACCAAGAGACTTCTATATAAATGTGTCAAAGGGTACTATTGACCCGGAATCTCTAATAAATATAGATGATTCTCTATCGATGAAGAACCTCGAATATATATAAAATATTCTCTAAATTTCCTACATATCGATCATTGATTTTCAAATCTGAAGGAAAGCTCATTTTATACATGGTAATGTAATAAGTATTCACGAACATAACATAAATCTATAAAGAGAGTCCCGAAGTAGACAATAATTCCCCTCAAAAATGTGTGATGAGTCTGACCTCCCATCCTCTCGACCAATGAAAATTCCTAAGCCTCCTCAGTCCACAAACTAATGATAACATACCTTTAGAAAGTAGGTCCGAATGGATGTGGAATCATTGGATGTTTCCGGTTCTCAGAACAAACCTGTTAGAAACCGATCGGAATGTTTGAACCTCCCACTAAAGGAGATCATCCCCGAAATCTGAGGGAAACAAAAATAGTGAACCCGACGTGAATCCTTAACCAAGTTAAAATGGTGTTTTACCTATTTCGTTAGGCCCCTATTTAAAACTCAATGAGAGGGCCAACAAAAACAATCATTGACATATGTGTTCATCCAAAAGATGTAGTGGATGAATTTATCTTGATTACGTCTATTCTTGGAAACATGCACTCTTTTCTAAGATCTTATTCATTTCTAGAATGGCTTCTCTCAAGTTCACATCTGTGAATACTACTGCTACAAATGCCACTGCTGATACTCCTGCTGGATTGTCATCCGCTCTAAGGACGATATCACCTACTCAACATCTTCAATGTTGGGTATCAAATGCACTGGTTAAGGTGTACCATAAACACAGTACCATCCCAACTCTGGAGGCTTCCCGACAAGCCCTCCAAGTAAATAACTCGCATCGGTCGTCTGGACAACGAAGAACAGTGATCAAGAAGCAGGCGGTGCTGACTACCGTCTCCAACCGTTTCGGGTCGTTATCCCCGGAACACAATCACCATTCGCTCCCTTATTCTGGGGAGGTGAATGAGCAGGTCCCTCAGGACCTTAATTCAAACAAACATGAGTCTTTCCTGAGGGCTCCCACCAAAAATCATCGCCAGACTCATGCGGCAGTGCGCCCTCAACATGATGAGGGTACCGACTCCAAGCATTCGGCGCAGGTTCCTCGAACCCCATCAACCAAGACGAACCACCAAAGGCAGAATCCGGTAAACAGTGAGAAGGTTCGCATCTATGCCATCTCTGAAGAAGTCCACCAACCTAACTTGGTGGCAAGAAACGAGCAGACACATACACCTGCCCATTTGAATTCCGCTATCCAGCAGACTCGTCTGGCAGCATCACGCCAATCCCGCCAGGCATATCGGGCGGAGTACTATAGGTAGGAACATACACTTGTTTATACATCATCATCTAGTTAGCAGGCTCATCTGAATACATATGATGGATCTCGTCAACCATGTTTGGCGAAGTGCAATGAGTAGGCACATACACCTGCTGGTATTAATCAATCCTACCAACAGTCTCGCTTGGTAGCATTCGGAGAAGTTAGTCGGAAATCCCCGACAACAAATATGAGGCAGACTCAACTCTCTGACCCCACACTTGAGTACTGTCAGGATTCACTAATAGGAAAAGGAGTATAGGAGTAGGCACATACACTTGCTCCAAGCCCGGAATGGACTTATATTCCCATTCTTGCAGCTGAAGTCACCAAGCGTATTCTATCAATGGTGAAAGAGCAGAAGCAAATCCCTGCTCATATTCTGGAGGCCTGCCAGGATATTATAACAACTTCAGCGGCATCTCAGGGAAAGACACATAAATCTATCCCTACCAAAGGAGTGACACATCAACAATTCACTCCGGAACAGACACACATATGTTCCAGTCCAAGAGGGTTGTGGGGAATACTCCCCCATATCATACGGACAACCAAGTCAGGCACATAAACCTAATTTTAGTGGAGATCGTCAGCCTAACCTGGCCATCATTCCTGATCAGGAATCTACACCAGCTCAGAGCAACCACTTTCGTCAACAAGTGGTGAAAGGTGAGTAAGAAGGCGTCTAAGAAAAAGACTCGCCCAGCACAGTCAGGAGATCAAGAGCCAATCAGTAACAAGGCATTTCTCGATGCTAGAGTTCTTGAAGCCCTCAGACAAGTATCTGGTGAAATTCCAGATTCTACTCCCTCATTTCCCAATAGCGGGAACATTAATTTCAAAGGTCTTCAACAGACACTTCCTCATGAAGGCTTGCTTCATGACAATTCGTTCGATCTCAAACTTTCATCTTCAGATGAGAGCCACAGGAACCCTCTATGTGTTCAGAAGACCAAGGAGCAAGAGATATCATCTTTTTCTGTATCCCATTATGGTGGTCCTCCCCATGATGATGAATTTCGCTTCGAAATTCCTCTCCGCAGTAGTGATGCACATTCCCGGAAAATTCTCTAGTGGACAATGTAGTGCTGATAAAGCCCTCTTATCTTGAGGTACTTGAAAATGCGAAACCAGTCATGTCTGAAGCTTCATCGCTAGCAGGTGAAATACTTTCTCAATCAGAAGATAGCCCAGGGTGTAGGTCATTCTCCGAACCAACCCTAAGTCATGCATCTTCTAGTTTGATCAATGATTTCTCTACCAATCCTATTTAATCCAATGAAGCAACCAAGAAACACCAACTCTGGCCAAATCAGGTAGAAGAATCTTCATCAAATGACAAAGAGGAAATGCTAAACATGAGAAACAATCTGGTGAAAGGGGAAGTGCCAGTCATGTTTTGGCCTTTGGCTGACTCTCAGTATAATACTCCAGAAATGTTGACAGAAGATGAAATTCATGATATTCGTCTCAACAAATAGAAAACTCTTTTTCAGTTGAAAAATAAATTATTATCTTATGATGAATATGAAAATCATCTTATGATAATAGAAGGGTTACAATGTCATATTGATTTGGAATCTCTATCAGTCTCTTGATATCTGAAGGCTGAAAAGCAGCAGAAAGCCCTTCAACGTTCATGCCTTGGCGCACTAAGAAGATTGCGTCAGTTAATTGCCAATGCCCCATCTGGTATTCATGTCAGAGGATGGGGTGTTCATGGAGAACTGCATTTCATGGTGCTCTCCAGTCAGCAAAGCCGGACGAAAATGGTCTCATGAAATGCTATTTCTCATAACCGGCCACAGTCAATGGGATTTGTTTGTAATCAAAAGCTTTCCCAAGAACATGCTTCAACTAGTTCCTCTCAAAATCAAGAATACAGAGAACAAGTTGTTGAATTACACTTACATCAAGCAAACGAGAATATTAAACAGGCCTCTCGTTTGGAGGAAGCACATCACTAAGTGATAGAAGTGTCAGAAATCATCCAATAGTCTTTTGAACCGGGTGATAAAAGCAGATACATGTTAATGAATCCAGCTAATTTCCGGACTATGGTTCATAAGATCAGGAAGAATTTCAAGAAAGTCTCAGACATATCATGTCAAGAACCACCCCATCTCGCCAGACTGGGGAATTTTTTAAACGAACCCTTGGAATCAACAAAAAGGATTAGAGATGTTGAGCGAGAATAGCAGGAACAGCCCCAGTCCACTAGACTAGGGACTTTTTCAAATCATCAGTCCCCTCCTCATAGAAAGGCGGTCTTTTCTCAATTGGGGAAGAAACCTCAAGAGGAACGAAGAGACAAATTATTAGGATATTCTATCTAAATTATGGTTCGTCAAGATGTTCCTGAGAGATCAAATCAACAGAAGGCAATGTCTCATCAAAGACATGGAAGAAGACAATATGACAAAAATGTTGATAGAAGGGATGCGATGAGTTATGCATCAATCAATGTCATCAATGTCATTGTTGCTGATCCACTAAATGAGGTTCACTCAGGGGACTCAGATGAAGAGGTTCCTGCTCAAGAAGATGTATGCACCGACACAAATGAAGAAGGTGTGCGTACACGAAGTCAAAGGATTACTCAGAACCTAGGTAATCCTTTGAGTAACCCACTTCTCCCTCTCCTAAAAGGATCCAACAAAGAGAAGGGAAAGAACCAGGTTACATATCCTTCCTCTGGAGAAGGTCAATAGCCCTCACTAGAGAAAAGGTTTTCACAACAGGAAGAAGAAATGAAGGAATTAAGAAGGTTGAATGCAGAACTACTTCAGAGTAGTCTTCTTCTTAAGCATGCTGGAGTCAGTCAGCCAAAGGAATTTGTTGCAGCTACTGAGATGGATCAATAATATCCTCCTCTATCAGTACACCCTCGCAGGTATAATCCTATGGGTCAAGTGCAACAACAGTCGGTAGTGCTACCATATGTTGCAGCACTAATCGCCACATCTGTCCAAGCTCCAGTCATTGCACCTACCCAAGTCCAAGTTCAACCGGATGTTTCTCAAAAGTTAATAACTACTATTGAGTCATTAACATCTCGGTTAGAAACTATGGAAGGGAAACGTGCACAAGTTCAACCAGAAAAGAATGTTTACCCTGAATTGGTAGATTCAATTTCTCCTCCATCCAGTTTTGGGAACCCTATATTCCCTATTTTCAATGGATCAGGCGATCCTGAGCAGCATTTGACACATTACGTGTCTTGTTTCCATCCTATGATGGGAACTCCGGAGCAGCAAGAAGCAGTGAAACTCAGATTCTTCGTGCGAAACTTGCAAGGACTAGCTTTTGTTGGGTATACAAGCTTGCAATCCCGGTCAATTACTGGATGGGAGGATCTTCGCCAAAAATTCCTCCTTCAGTTCAGCTCAACTTTTCCAAAGACAACAGTTTTCGATCTTATAAACTTTAAGCAAAGGGAGAATGAAAGGGTCTCTGATTTCATTGCTCGATGGAAGGGATTAACATATTCCTTGAGTTTAGCACTCCCTCAAGAATAATTGTTGTCAATCTGTGTGGAAAATCTACGTGACGAATTACGCATGCCATTAATCCCTATGAAATACACAGGAAGGTTTTGAGACCTTACTTCAATCGCTTAGCAGATTTAAGATTCCCTTATAAAGGCTAAGGCTAAATCTCGTGTAATTCCATCATCTTTAGGAAGGATAATGGGTAAAGTAGAAACTACTACAGTTATGCTTAAACAAGCAACTGTACCTATTTCTACCTCAAAAACTTCATCTTCTCGAAGGGCTCCACCTTTTGAGCGCCAACAACAAAGGCCTTTTCGTCCAGACGATCAAAAAGATCAAAGATGAAAACAATTTGAGGATATGAAGAGCAAAACATAATCCTTCTGAAATGAACAATTTCCTGGTTATTTAATTTAAGCTCTGGAAAACAATTTGTTCCAATTTCCAATACCCAAGAGGCCAAACAATAAAGGTGATGATAACCATCCTAATTATTTCCCTTTTCATCAAATGTTGGGGCATCCCATCCAGGAGTGTTTCGTCTTCAAAGACCTCCTTCAAAAGATGGGCGACTCGGGACAAGTCACATTGAAAGGCTCCTCAGCCCAGGTAGCATGAGTCCCTACTATAGTTCCAGAGAAGGAAGGTGAATGGCAAAAAGTCAAAAGCAAAAACGCACAGAAGTATGATGATTGGATGGTCAGAAAGACAATCAATCGAACTCATGCTATTTTTCAAACACAATTAAAGAAACCAATTGTGTCTTATGCCATGAATGTTGTGGCAAAACCCTCTTCGTCAGAGGGAAAGTCCTCAAAGAAACGGCATGATTCAAAGAATGAAAAAGAATCAGAAGAAGATGAGTATGTTTCAAAGCCAAAGTTATCATTGACTTTGGCAGACTTCATGCCATCTACTTCAAATCCACGGGCACCGCCCCACCAAACAGCACAGCCTAAATAGGCTAATCAGGCAGAGTCTTCATCAGACGAAGAGTTAATCTTTGGTTCTGTTAATATGATTCAATTAACAGATCCATATGCCAGTCGCAGTTTCTATTTCAATGAGCTTGAATTCCCTGTATCAAATAGAGGAATCAGAGGAAGTTCCAAGGGATCAGGATACATGGGAATGCATGGATCTTTCAGAATCCACTATTCCAATTCTACCCCTGCTAGAACTGTGTACGTAGAAGAAACTCGTGGTACATCCCTTCAGCGAGCTCAGCAAGAACAAGAAAGTTCTTCTACCAATAAAAAATTTAGTCCTGGCATAGTTATTTTTGAAGACCGGTTGAAGGATCCATCTTCTTCCTCTCAGCAAGTAAATGGATCTAATCGGTCTAATCTTCCAAAACCATGAATATTTCCAACTCCTATCCCAATAAAAGATGCATCAACTTCCAAAGCATCTGCTTCCAAGGTACCTGCTAAACCACATATTCCTATTGGGAAACGCAGCCCTCTAGATAAAAAGTATGATATATTGAAACACATGGCCCAAGTACCAGCCAAGTTATCAATTTTTGATGCTCTGAATCTATCAAAAGATTTTCGGGAAGCACTCATCGAGGCTTTGTCAAGTCCTCAAAAGATTGAAACTGAAATTGTTGCAGCTGAAGTCTATCACATAGAGAATAATCTTGCAGAATTCCATTCAATAATATCCTTTACGGATGAATATGAATATGATGTTGTGCATGGACATATTAGACCATTGTACTTGTCTGGAAAGGTCAATGGCGTGGATGTTCGGAGATCTTTCATTAACAATGGTTCAGGAGTCAACCTCATCCCCATTCATACACTTCGTCGATTGGGCCTCACGGAATCTGATTTATATCCTTCCACCATGATGCCACAAGGATATGATAAAAATGAACAAGAACCACTGGGTGAAGTTACACTCAGAACTTAGTTTGGAGATCTTGTATCCAATTCAGATTTCGTGGTTGTTGATCAAGACTCGGCCTTCAACATCTTGCTTGGAAGACCCTGGCTACATCAACATGCAACTGTCCCTTCATCATACCATCAATGTCCCAAATATTGTTTCTATGGTCAGGTTGGGACATTGTATGGTGATAAGGCCCCATTCAAGACATGTGAGTCTCAATACATTGAGGCAAAATTCTATAACATGAAGCAAAGGGAGAAATCCATAACAAAGGAGATTACCAAAGTTAATGCTCCATATGGTTTGGAAAAAATTCCAGTAAATCCATTTACACATGTGAGTACAGATTATGTGTTTCCTATCAGTCAAATTGACAAGATAGAGCCAAATCAAAATACTCTTATGGAAAGATCCATAATTTCAATTACGGCAATCGATCCAGACAACATTGGAGAAATTGGTAATCTACCAAGCAGTGATGAAAGCACAAATGGTGATGTCTTCATTTCATCTTCTGAAATCCAACAAGTCTATGCTTCGCCAATTAGGCCAGAAGAAGTTATAGTAACATCGGAGGTGAACAATGATGTCGATTCTCAATCCATCATCTCCTCTTTATTACCCAAAGAAGACCCTTCATCATCAATTGGGTCGGAAATGAAAGCTTCTTCTTCAAGATATGCAAATTTTGACATCTTTTCGGATCATGAGAATTCTACTTTATCATCTACTATGCAAGTAGAAAAGGAATAAATAACACATGATGAAGAAGAAGAGGAAGATCTCAGAGATTCTCCACCAACATTTGAAAAGGGTATCTCTAGCATTGTGGATGAACTCAGAGAAATAAATCTGGATACAAAAGAAGATCCATTCCCCACTTTAATCAGTGCGGCCATGACTCTTGAAGAACAAGAGATGTATATTTCTTTTCTAAAGCAAAATAGAGATATATTTTCTTGGAACTATACAGAAATTCACGTGCTTGATCCTGATGTTGCTACTCATCATTTGGGTTTACCAGAAGAACATCAAGGATTTAAGCAAGCCGCGAGAAGAACACATCCAACCTATGCTTCCAAAATTGAAGCTGAAGTGGATAATCTTATCAAAGCTAAATTCATTAGAGAAGTTCAATATCCCAAATGGTTGGCTAATATTTTCCCTGTAAAGAAAAAGAACGGACAAATTTGAGTTTGCATCGATTTCAGGGATCTTAATCGGCATTGTCCTAAGGATGATTTCCCAGTTCCGATTACAGAACTTCTAATTGGTGAAATAGCTAGCTATGATGCACTTTCCTTCATGGATGGATATTCCGGATAAAATTAGATCCAAATGGCCCCAGAAGACGAAGAATCTACATCCTTCAGAGCCCCTCAGGGTGTGTTTTTCTACCGGGTAATGCCCTTTGTCTTAAAGAATGCAGGTGCAACTTATTAGCGTGCCATGCATCGTATCTTCAAAGCCTTCTTAGGGAAGTTTGTTGAATGCTATGTAGACGATTTATTAGTTAAATACAAGAAACGATCTAATAATTTGGTTGATTTGGAAGTCATATTCTGCAAGCTTCGACAACATAATTTGAAGATGAACCCCTTAAAATGGGCTTTTGGGGTAACCTCAGGAAAATTTCTCGGCTTTGTTGTATGCCATCATGATATTGAAGTCGATCCTGAGAAGACCAAGTCAATCCTTGGTAAGTCACCACCTCAAAATTTGAAATAATTAAGATGACTTCAAGAATACTTATCCTATATTCGGCGTTTCATCGCCAATTTGGCAGGAAAAAGTTTACCCTTCACCAAATTGATGAAGAAGGGAGTCACTTACCAGTGGACTGAAGAATGTTAAGAAGCATTCGATATTCTCAAGAAATACCTCTTGAGTCCACCAGTAATCATGCCACCTATTGAAGGAAGACCACTTATCCTCTATGTGACTTCTCTAGAGCAATCATTGGGTGCCTTTATTGCTCAAAAGAATGATGCTGGGAATGAAAATAGTCTCTACTATCTCTGTCGAACCATGCTTGAAGCAGAAACCCGGTCTTCAAGTATTGAGAAGTGTTGTTTGGCATTAATATTTGCAGTTCAGAAGTTGGGACACTACCTGCAACATCACGAGGTCCAATTGTAATCTTACAATAACCCGATAAAATTTATCCTTAGTTGTCCAATGCTTACAGGACGTCTGGCAAGGTGGGCAGTTATTTTGTAGCAATTCGACATTCAGTATGTGTCTCAAAAGGCGATAACGGGCCAAGCTCTGGCTGATTTCCTAGCTGAACACCCTTCAGTGGAAGACACAGCTTTAGATATTGAACACCCGGATGAGGAAGTATTCTCTATTCAAGAAATTACTCAGGCATGGGAAATGTATTTTGATGGTACTTCTAGAAGTCCAATAGGGAGGAAAATGGAAAATCCTAAATTCAACAAAGTTGGCTTAGGAATTGTGCTCATTTCTCCAGAAAAGGCAGTGTTACCTTATTCCTTCTTATTGTGGGAAGGTGGTACCAATAATGAATCAGAATACCAAGCTCTCATCGTAGGCTTGGAAGTAGCACTTCAAGCACAAGTGAATCACTTAAAGGTGAAAGGTGATTCAGACCTGGTAATTAAACAAGTCAATGGGGATTATGCCATCAGAAATGAAGAATTAATCCCTTTGTATGATTACGTCAGAGAGTTAATGGCGGAATTCCCTTTGGAACCAACATTTTCTTATGTCCCAAGATCACAAAATACTCAAGCTGATGCATTGGCTAATTTAGCCACAGCTCTAGAAGATCCAAATCGGGACGAGACAACCATCATTATTGCCCACCGTCATGCAATTTCACCTTATGTTTGAATCAGAACAGAGGAAATTAATGAAATTTGTCCCATTCCTAAACCATATGGTAATACTACAGGATGGATGTCACCTATTAGGGAATACCTTCAAAATGGAACACTTCCATCTGGTAGGGCTGAGAAAGAACAAATCCGACGATGTGTGGTCAATTTTACTCTTTATGATAACCCAGATCACCTAGATAAAATTCTCTACAAACGTGGTTTTGATGGAGTTCTCTTCAAATGCATTGATGTTGAAGAGACAATGGTTGTCATGAAAGATGTACATGCAGGAGTCTGTGGTTCCCACCAGTCTGGACATAGACTGTCTGATCAGATTCGAAGGCTTGGATACTTTTGGCCTTCAATGATACAATATTTTGTTGATTTCACAAAGAAGTGTCATTCATGCCATGTACATGCCAACTTCACTCATCAACCTCCAGAGTTGCTTTATACAGCTAAATACTCATGGCCATTTTCCACATGGGGAATGGATGTGGTGGGACCTTACCCTTCGGCTACGGCCAAGCAGTTTAAGTACATTCTTACTGCTACTGACTTCTTTTCCAAATGGGCAGAGGCAATACCTCTCAAGGAAGTTAGTTCTAATTGCATTATTAGCTTCATCAAGTCTAACATCATTACCAGATTTGGTGTCCCTCATACCATATTGATGGATAATGGCACCAATTTCTGTTCGTCTGAGGTGAAGAAGTTGTATCAAGAATACAACATCAAATCCAACCATTCATCTCGGTATCATGCAGCGGCCAACGGCCTGATAGAAGCCTTTAACAAGACTCTTTCAAATATACTGCAAAAGATGGTGGATAAAGATAAGAGTTCATGTCCTGATAAACTCTTTCATGCTTTATGGGCTTATCGGACTACCACCTGCACTACAACTCAGTCAACTCCATATTCATTGGTATATGGAACGGAAGCCATCTTGCCCATTGAAGTTCAACTACCCTCGCTCAGAGTTGCCATTTTTGATCAATCATCTATAGATGAACAATATCAAAAGCTATTGAATGAATTGGAACGGTTAGATGAGAAAAGATTGTGCACTTTGCACCACTTGGAAGTCTATCAGAATCGAATAGCACGAGCTTTTAACAAAAAAGTTCGTCTTCGTTCATTCACTCAGGGAGAATTGGTATTAGTTGTCAGAACTCCAATGATACTAGGAAAGAAACCTCCCAAACTTGAGCCAAAATGGGAAGGACCTTATTCAATACATAGGGTCTACTCCAATGGAGCTTATTCATTAATCTCGATGGATGGAGAACTCATCACTACTCAAACCAATGCCAGATTTTTTAAGAAGTATTTTGTATAAACTGCAAAGTACCTACATCGTCCTAGCTACATGACGCTAAACTGTACAAAAGTCTATTAATATATCCTACATGACATTAAACTTTACTTCGTCCTTGCTATATGACGTTAAACTTTACAGCAACAGTCCATACATATGACCTTAAACTACTTTCCCTTTCGTCCCACATGACGTTAAATTGTGAAAAAGATCCCTAAATGGTCCAGTATGACCTTAAAATGCAACTAGGTCCTGTATGACCTTAAGATGCATAATCCTCGGTCCATGCATATGACCTTAAACTATTCGCACTTTCGTCCAACATGACGCTAAACTGTATCGTCCCTCTTTCATCCAACATGACGTTAAACTGTGAAAAAAAGTTCCCAATGCGTCCAACGTGACGTTAAATGGTGTACTCTTTTGTCCTTGCTATATGAAGTTAAACTATACAACAATGGTCCAGTATGACCTTAAACTGCAACTTGGTCTTGTATGACCTTAAACTGCATCACCAACGGTCCATGCATATGACCCTAAACTATTTGCAAGTCCCTTACGTCCAGAAAGACGTTATACTGTGACGTCCTAACTACATGACGCTAAAATGTATAAAACTCCCTTACATCTAGAAAGATGTTAAACTACATAATCATCAAAGTTCCTGTATGAACTTAAACTACTCACACTTTCGTCCAACATGATGTTAAACTATGAAAAAAGTCCCAAATGTGTCCAACATGACGTTAAATTTTGTAATATTATGTCCTTGATATATGACGTTAAACTATACAACAATGGTCCAATATGACCTTAAACTGCAACTTGGTCTTGTATGACCTTAAACTGCATCACCAACGGTCCATGCATATGACCCTAAACTATTTCCAAGTCCCTTACGTCTAGCAAGACGTTAAACTGTGACGTCCTAACTACATGATGCTAAACTGTATAAAATTCCCTTACGTCCGGAAAGACGTTAAACTACATAATCATCAAAGGTCATGTATGACCTTAAACTACTCACACATTCATCCAACATGATGCTAAATTGTGGAAAAAATCCCCAAAAAATCCAACATGACGTTAAATGGTGTACTCTTTTGTCCTCACTGCATGACACTAAACTTCACAGTCCCCCTTTCGTCCAACATGATGTTAAACTCTATTGTCCCCATCGTCCTAACTACATGACGCTAAACTGTACAAAAAGTCTGTGATACGTCCTACATGACATTAAAACTGTACTTTGTCCCTGCTACATGACACTAAACTGTGCAGTACCAATAGTCCAAACTGCAAGACTTTAAACTGTATAGTCCCTTTATATGTCCTACATGACATTAAACTATGCATCGTTAAGGTTGTTGTTACCTCTTGTTTCTCACACCGAGTATGACTCACATGAGCTTAGAGCAAACTTCAACCATAACACTCTCTTTCGGCCGCTAACCATGTGTAAGTCCCAACATCATTTTTTAAGTCGTTGTCCCCAAAAACAACTTGATCATTAATTAATTCTTTAATTAAACTACACGGACTTTGATCATTTACTTCTAGGCTGGGTATGTAGGAAACCTCCCATGGTTCAAGCCCAAAACCAACCTCTTCACATCGGTTCACCTCCATCTCATACGATGTTGATTCGTGAAATCGCCCCTATAATCAATATCTTTTCATTGGTTCACTTTTTTCTTTGTTATACGACGTTAAACTATACAACACTTTTGTCCAATATGACAATAAACTAAAATATTCTTTGATACCCTCACCTGGGAGGGAACCATTATTTACATTGATTTTTCAATCATGTTTCATTTCAAATAACACGTGCATACATGGGAACACCCAAACCTTTTATCTTGGGTTAAACAATCATTGTACTAAAGTCCCCTTTCACCCTTCATATGTATGAACAAAATTTGTACAAAGGTTATATCTAGAACTACGTGGGCTTGATTCCCATCCTTATGGGATACGTAGGAATGTTCGAGTGTCCCTCAAATCTAGCCCCAAGTCTTTGGGCCTAACCCCAAATTCCACTTTCAGTCCCTTGGCTGAAAAGTCCCCATGAAAACACACACTGTGTATTTTTGACAATGGTCCAAGCTCTATGACCCTAAACTTAGATCTCTAATCCTTTTGTCCCACATGACGTTAAACTGTAGTTTAAGAACTACGTATGGCTTGATTCTCATCCATATGGGATACGTAGTGAAGTCCAATATTTCAATTCAGGACCCAGCCACAACATGATTATGGTTAGCATTAATCTGTGTATCTCTGTATACATTGAACAATACCCATCTCTATGTGTCATAATCCTAACCTTAAATATTTTCAGATACTCATAACCCTTTTCATGACTTCTAGTCACAAAAATGTCAAAATTCTGAGAGTTCTTTTTCCTGACTATGCAGCATGTGCCCATAGGCGGCCTTGCATAAACAGTCTACATAACAGACTTGTTAGCCAAAAGATACTATTATTTGAATATGAAACCAATTCCCTTAGGTGGCCCTACATAATTTAACCCCCTAACGGGTTTTTCAGATAGTGGTAACTTCATTCTTGGGAAGAATGCCTCTTTTGTCCTTATTTTTTTTAAATGACAGTATGTAGGGATCCGCAAAAATAGCCATACTTAACATATTTGTCCCATATCCTTTTTCATGATCTGAAAGTATTCAAGTCTATGGTTTATATTATCCTTCCCTACATTTGGGTCAAACCTTTGTAGGATTTATATTCATCCAGTTCTTCGATAATCTTGTTTCGAAATATCTTCTCCATATTCAAGTACCTCTTTCCATACAGCAAACTCTATACTTTGAAAGATTTGAATCTCCATAAACATTCACTGGCTTTTAGCACTAGGAATGTAAATTTCTGAGAGTTCTTTTGCCTGAATATGTAGCATGTGCCTATAGGTGGCCTTGCATAAACAGTCTACATAACAGACTTGTTAGCCAAAAGATACTATTTTATTTAACTATGCAGCCAATGCCCTTAGGTGGCCCTACATAATTCAACCTCCTAACGGGTTTGTTAAATAATGGTAACTTCATTCTTGGAAACTACTTCTTCTAATGCCTTTTAGCTCTTTTTCATATCATTTCTCGGATTCAAATATTCTTAAGTCATAGCTTACATATTTTCCCTCATACTTGAGTATGGTAATATGTTTTTCAGATGAATTTTCAAGGAATTGAGCCAATTTTAATCAAATTCGGTCAAAGCTATTTCGACCTTAAACATTATCCTTTTTATGTCCAACGTGCATGACTTTAAACTGCCCACAAAAGACAATGGAAATCTGAATAAAAGTCAAGTTCCCAACTCACTAAACATACATTTTGTATGATTTAGGTAACAAGGAGCAATTTAAAGGTTCGAAGTTTTTAGGGTTATATACATTAATCCAAGTAAAAAATCAAACTATGCTTACTAGGCCCATTGGCTTAGGTAAAATCTAAAGCATGTAGCAAAAGAGAATGTAGGTACAAATGAGTGAAGGTGAATGTATTTTTCATTAATGCACAAGAGTTAGAAGGACATCCACAGATTGTATTCTCTTCTCTTTTTCAAGAATTACAAGAGGCTTTCAACATATCTCTACATTTTATTTAAGGCATCCCGAGCTTCATCAACAACCACTTGGAATTCATTCATTCAACTGGATACAATAAGAGATGCAGTAATACTAGCTCTTCTTGGAACAAGTTGTAAAAGGATGTTCTTGAGTGCGGTTTGAGAAAATTTTCTGCTGATCAAACAGTGAATTTGTTTCTGTCCAAGAGACTTGGAAGATGGATACATGGATTTGAGAATGGAGCATTGGAAGTAAAGATCCATTTGGAGAGAGTACTCTTTTCAGATATTTCTCTAATTCCATGCTTGTCTTCACTCCACCAACTGACAGCGGAAAAAATTTCATCCCATGGGTTTTCCATTTTCATATTTTCAAGAATATGACATGGAGGAAGAATTTGAATGTTCACACCATTGTTGTTGCTCTTAATGCACAACATAACCAAAATAGGGTAGTAGTACTGCCGCTACATTTCAGGCATATAGTTCTTTGCATCTGGAACATTGACTCATTGCAGATGACCATGAACATATGGAGGCAGGCTCAAATACCTTGACAGCAGCATGCCATCAAGGAAACACTGGAAAATAGAGCAACCTGCGCGGTTATGGTGACCTGCGCGGTGAGAGCTCGAAGGTTTGAAGTCCGGAAATCTAGATGCATTATACGGAAGGGAGGCCCTCTATTTATAGACGCGGCCAGAACCCTGTGCGTCGTACCCTGGGTGACTGAAGGCCATACCCCTGCGTGCCGGACTCTGCGCGACCAAAGCTCATTTGCACACCCAAACTTGTGCGTCACCTTTCCTTTGATTTTCTTCTTTTCATTAGAGTAAAATCCTCTATTCTCTCCAGATCCAACTATGAGGGGGAACTTTTGTTGACGCTTCTTTCATCACAGAATCTAAAGATCGGAAAAGGGGAATATCTTAGCTCAAAGTGATTCAACCTTTGGACAAAATATCAAAAAATGAAAAAGGAAGGAATAAGAAGAATATTGCCCATGTGCCGCGCAAGTTCCCTCATATTCGCACAAATCCACTTGCGCGACGCCTAGTGGTTGCGCAAGTGACCTGCGTGACCTAAGTGATAACCGCCTGGGGTCTTCTCCTGCCTATAAATAGACCCTGTGGGCCCCCCATTTTGGAGAGTATTTTTTCCAGAAACTCAGATTTGATCTCCCGGCGCCCTAGTCTCTTCTCAAAGCTTCTGAAACACTTCTAAGGTAATTTCTTACCTAGAACGGAAGATCTAAAGAGGGGGAGGAAGGTCTAAGTGTTGAAACTCGTCAACACTTGCGCGCCTGAGTGGCCAGCCCTTAAGGGAAAAGGCCACACTTGCACGACGCCTTACTCCTTCAATAGAACTTGTGCGCCCCTTTTCTGGAAGAACCTCAAGAGGATTCTAAAGGCTTTAATCAAGCATCGCTCAAGTATTACCCTACTGGATAACATTCGCGCAAGTACACCATATGTCGCACAGGCATACCTATGCGGCCATGACTTGTGTGCCCACGCAGTACCTATGCGCCTGCCAAGACTTGTGCGCCCCTTCCTTTTTGGGTTCCCTTCTTTCCCATTTCACCCCTCTTAAGCCATTCCACCTTTCCTATTCAATATTCAGTCTTCAAGACACTCTTCAAAGCCATTTCTGGCATGTTTTCTTGATTTGGCTTCCTTATCTGAAAGGAATTCTGTGGAAAATCTCTAAAAACCTAGTGATTTACACATCTTTATGTCACTAAAGATTGAGATTTCATTCATTCAACCTCATCCTTTAAGATGAGATATTCTCTTAACCTGGGCCTCTTTTTCAGGAGTAAGCCCCAGTCATAATTCCCTTAACCTGGGCCTCCTTTTCAGGAATAAGCCCTACTCATAATTCTCAAATATGGGCCTCCTCTTTAGGAGTAAGCCCCAAGTCCTCATTAACATGGGCCTCCTTTTCAGGAATAAGCCCCAGTCCCCTAATTTGGGAATCCTCTTCAGGAGTAAGCCCCAAATACCTTAATTTTTCAAGCCTCTTAACCTGGGCCTCCTTTTGAGGAGTAAGCCCCAGTCTTAATTCCTCTTAACCAGTCCTAATTTACCTTTGATCTGGGATTCCTTCTCAGGAGTAAAAAAACCAATCATAAGTCCTCTCCTAATTTGGGCCTCCTTTTCAGAAGTAAGTCCCAAGATAGAGTATTCAAATCTCCGTGAAGCACATATACCTTTATGGACCTTGTTCCTAGGTTCCTTCCCTGAAGTAAATCCAAATATTCATTTATCTGGGCAGTCATACATACATAAGTCCCACCTTATTTCTTATGATTGCATCTTTCATGGAACAATTGTCTGATTCTTACCAATACCTTTTGTTTCTCACACCGAGCATGGCTCACGTGAGCTTAGACTGTAAAAGTAATTATGACATCCTTCTTTGAGCCATCAATCATAAACATCATACTCCCTTACTCGAACTGTGTGGGTTCTGATTCCTTTTCTAAACAAAGGATACATAGGTTTCCCATCTGCGGGTTCGATCCCAACTCTAAAATAATCCATGTCCTTCTGATTGAAAATAAACTTCAAGTGCCCCACTGAGTGGATTTAAAACCAGCATGGTCATCATAATGACCAAGAGAATTCTATATAAATGTGTCGAAGGGTACTATTGACCAAGAATCTCTAATAAATACAGATGATTCTCTATCGATGAAGAACCTCAAATACATATAAAAGATTCTCTAAATTTCTTACATATCGATCATTGATTGTCAAATCTGAAGGAAATATCATTTTATACTTGGTAATGTAATAAGGACTCACGAACATAAATTAAATTTATAAAGAGAGTCCTGGAGTAGACAATAATTCCCCTCAAAAAGGAGTGATGAGTCTGACCTCCCATCCTCTCAACCAATGAAAATTCCTAAGCCTCATTATTCCACAAACTAATGAGCACCTACCGTTGGAAAGTAGGTCTGAATGGATGTGGAATCATTGGATGTTTCCGATTCAACAAACAAACCCGTTAGAAACCGATCGGAATGTTTGAACCTCCCATCAAAGGAGATCATCCCCGAAATCTAAGGGAAACAATAGTATTATATAATATATATATATATATTATAATTATTGAGGTCTTGTTACATATCTATTTATTACACTGTTGTATGCCCTAATAGTAAGGCGTGCGACAATGATACTATCATGGTGCTATTTAGGGAACATGGTTTGGGGTGTGATCTCGATGAGCTTAAATTTTTCCCATAAATGGTAACTCTCATACTTATGTCACTCATTATCATCATGGGATTGGTCAATGGGAAAGACTATAAGCTATATCTCCCTTATATTCAATAATAAATAGACTTCCTAGGGCACAATTATACGTGTTGAGGCCATAACATCCTTTTTCAGAGTCAATTGGATTTGTTAAAGCCCTATATTTATACTAATCATGTGATAATTGATAAACATATATATTAACAACGATAAACATTCATAATGGAATTTTAAATCCAAAAACATAAAACCAAGGATGTTTATCTATTTTATTTTACCATTTTAAGATATATAACATTTAATTAAATCAAAACGTAAATTTAACTTATAACAGTTCGGTTCATTACATTATCCTTCTAAAAATAAAAATTATTTCCCATATTCCAATGTTATAAATTCAATAACTTGATCATGAACCTTAAAATGAATATTTTTATGAAGAAATTTAAAATATTCATCCCATCTATATTCATACCTCATGTTTCTATGATACCCCATGAAATAATACATTTTCATTAATGATGGGATCCATAAGAAAATAAATGACATCATATTAGAGTTGGGTGATCCTACATGGAAATTTAAGACTTATTTTTGGACTCAAAATATGATTATCAAGCTACTGGGGATATAGAAATGGTATTGGGTAAATATTCAAAAAAATTATATTATTGTAGATCCAAAATGTAGATTACTTAAAATCCTAATATAATCCTTCAATTCCTGAATTTGAAAACATGCTTCCCATTAGCTATATCCTCTCTTATGACACTATCAGATTTAGTATAATCTAAGAAATCAGGTTATGAACACTAGTATAGAAATCATTATGAGGATTGTGAGACCCCAAAATTCAAATATAAGAACTTTGTATTTGATAGTGTTTATGGCACACAACACCAACCTTAGATGAAAATATAACACCCCAAGGCTTTATGATATTAATTTCTATTTTAAAAAATAAATCTATTAAATATCTTGATTTACAATCAATGCAATATTTAGTTTTCATTATAAAGAACACTATGTTTATCATACAGAAAACAGAACATCAAGTTTAAATAAAACATGAAATATTATTAAAATATTAATATTTAAAATGATTCTTATTATCCAAGAGATATATTGGTGGGTATGAATAATAGTAAATAAATTATCAAATTCATTTAGATTCTATAAGTATAAAAACATAAATGGTTATATATTTTTTTTAAATAAAATAATTATTCTTTAAAATTAAAGGAATTTTTTTTTGGATTTTTTTATTTTTTCTATAAGAATGTTTAGCCACACTACCAGAAAATAATTTCAAGTTATATTTAAAAAAATCGAAAATATATTTGACATAATAAAATTATTTTTTGAAATAAAAATTTAAATTTTTCTTTTGGTTGTTTTTGGTAATTTTTAATGAATGATTCATTTTTTTATGAAAAGTATAAAAAAAACTAAATTGGAATTGAAAAATTCCATTTCAATTAAATAATTTTTAATATTAAATTATATCTTCATCTGGTTTTAAGGTATAATTATTTAAATTTTATATCATTAAATCCAATTTATTCATTTTGAAACAATTTTATGTTTATTTTTCATGTAATAACTCATTAAATTTTGAAAAAAAAATTCTTTGGTAACCCACATTCTCATTGCATCTATGGGTATAATTTTAAATTATATTTTTTTCCTTAAATAAATGGAATTTTTATACATGGTATCCAAATTTTGATTAATAAGAATTTATATTATCTAATAAGGTCAACTTAATTTTTTACTAAAATAAAGAGCGAAAATAATAAACATTATTTACCATGATTAAAGAAAAAAAGATTTATCAAGGGTTTAAATAAAAATATGTTGATTAAAATGACATAATAAAATTTGTAAAATCTATTTTATGGATATATTTTGACCCTATAATTTATATAGATCAATAATAATTCATTTTTAACTCTTTTAGTATGTGAAAAATGATGGTTAATTTTTCTCCTTCCAATAATTACAAGTGTGTCACTCACATCACTTATAAAAGGAGAACTCATATCCTCTATTCTTCACAACATAACACCCTTTTGGTTTAGAAAAGTCCTTACCATATCACTTTCTAAATTTCACCCCCTTATCCTAAAATACTTCCTTTTGGAATAAATCAGTTATAGAAAGGCATTATTGAATACCTAAGGAGGCTACTAGAAGAATATCTAACGTTATTCTATGAGTGTTTTTATATTATTTATTCCTACACTCCTTTAAATTAACATTTAAACATTATGATAAAATTTCCTTATTATATTCCATTTATTTAGTTGTTTTTTTGTAAATTTAGTGACCTAAAACCACCCCAACTTCCTTAAATAAATGTTGTTAAATGACTATTCATCTGCACGTCAAACTACCACCTCGTGAAATAATGTGATTCGTTTTACCATTACATGGAAGGTGATACATATATATTTAATGATTATATTTGTTATAAATGAAATAAATATGATAATCCTGAAATATGTATCATTATTAAATGATAAAATATATTTTTATTTCTTATCTTTCCACTCAAGGAAATATCATAATTTCATTCTCCTACATGTGGACAACCACCTTCACAAAATAATGTAACCCTCTTTTCATAAAAAAAACACATGGATGATATATATAATTATATTAGAAAAATTAATATGGTATATATGATATTATAATCAATATATAAATATAATACATTAAATACCTTCAATCCATACTCATCATTTTAAAATTGAAACATTGGACATGCGTAAGTACATACTACCATCTCAATGATTGTAACATTCTTAATTTCTCCAAACCATAATCCAAGATTTCTCCAAAATGTAAAATTACCATATAAATATGATAACAGTGTCATGATTATTATTATATATATGTTTTCACTATATAATATTCACATTAAATAGAACATTCATTAAAAATAATGAATTAGGGAAAAAAATATTTAACACCGTAAATAGTGAATATAATGAAATAAAATCAACAAACATGTGGTAAATTTTTATTAGAGGAAAATATTGGATAAATTAAACATGATTATTTCTCTTTTAAAATATAAATATATTCTTAAAACCATTTTATAGGATGTTGAATGATTTTTAATTAAAGGAATGTTTGGGGAAAAGGATTATGCCTCAACTTCCATTCATCGAGGAACACTTATATGTCATACAAGAATATCATTTTCATGATGTATACAGTACACATTTCCAATGTAATATAATGAATATTTCATGCTTCAGGGAATTTTATGATTCAATTTGAAATATTTCTTCTATGTGTATTTTTTTTGAATATTACCAAGTGGTAAGGGATTTTATCTCAATTTACATTCCATTGGCAATTTTTTAGTATTATGCACCAATTCATTTCCATGTGAGGTATATACTACCTATTTGACATGTAATGACATGATTCATTAATAAATAATAGTATTTTATGTACCAATATTTATAATATTATAAATGGGTATTTGAATTGAGAATTAACAAGTGGTAAAAGTAATTATGTAATACAACATTATTTATTAGCTGTTAACTTTCTCTTGAAATAATCAATTTCTTATTATAATTTTTCATTGGGATTTTCATTTCTATTAAATATCCATATTATTGTATCATATATATGATTATTTCCAAAATTTTATAGTATTTTAAAATATAGTGGGAACTTTGAATATTATTTTATTAACTTTAGAAATATTGATAAATTAGTATCCTTTTATCAATACAGAAACTTGATGATAAAGAACATAGATTATGAAAGAAATAGATTCTTTGATATATGAGGAATAATTTGGACATCAAAGACATGGATGGGTCCCAATAATAGATAGACCCTTGATGCACTAACAGGTCTCTCGGGAGAGCCATGTTGGATTAATTTGAAGGGTTTGCACCCAATAGATTTAAACTATAAGGTAGATTGATAATGGTGGTAGAGGTATCATATTCTTGAGAGAGACATATAATAATTAATCAATTACTTTATTAAGAATGTTGTTATTATTGTCCATTATAATTTCACAATGTTGTTATCTCTAGGTGAATTTCATTCTAAATTAATTGGTAAAATGATTTTTTTCAGTTACTTACCTAATAATCTTTATTATCCATATTCCAATTATGATAGTTGTAACACCACAAACATAGAATACCAGAGCCAATGAATTATTTGAATACAATGGCGTGATTACAAGGGATTAATTCCCAAAGACAATCATTTTAGGTGTCTTTCAAAATAGATTACATACATGAACATTACATTACAATTGAAAACATAAAATGCAACATAGATAATCCATTGATAATTCCATTATTCCCCTATCTTAATCCCTTCATAGCAATGATAATGCACATATTCTAATATTTGGAAAACAAAACATAAGAAAGAGGTGATCTCGGATGCTCAACAAGGGTAAATAATTTAGTGGAAGCTATAAACATTTGTGGCAAGATTTGTAATAAAAACAACATCCTTTTAAACATAAACATGAACATAATTTGGAAATAATAAATCAAAAATTACCATATACACATGCACATGGATATTCTATGAGTATAATAATTACATGTAATAAATAATTTCATAAAGAGGGAATGCATAATTCTAGACATCATAACCACATAGTCAAGGCCCCATTCCAAGACTACAAATAAATATTTTTTCAATGCCTTTTTCCGAGATACTAATTTGTCTCATGAGACCTACAGATGAATTGAGGGTCTATAGTGGGCCCCACTTTTCACTTACTAATTACAATGCATTCCTCATATGAAAAAAGGTGAAACATAACATAAATGTTCGTACTAAGACTAGCATACAAAATGTAAATACTTTAACAATAAACATTGAATGGTATAAAAATAGGACATCCACATTCGGACATATCATAACTCTTTCAATACAATATGGAAGATTTTATTTTAATATATCAACCACAATCAATAATAATATCCAGTAAAGGATGTTGACATAATTTAAAATGATTAGTAAAACCCCTTTGAGAGAAATATCCCTTTTTCAGGAAATTATTTAAATGTTACATAATTTTTAAAGGAATTCATTTAAAAGATATTTTTGAATCAATTTTCCCATACCACATTGATATTTTTGAATGGAACTATCATTTTAATATAATCATGTCCATTTAAATAAATCCTTAAAATCATTTTGAAAACATGGACAAAAATTAAATATATTTAGAAAAATAAATCACTAAAACATTAAAAATAATGATCTAGTTAAAGGTTATCTTCCATAAAACCTTAAAATAATCCTTTTGAAAACATTTTTGTGAAACATAGACAAGTATGATTAATATTTCCTAGAAGATACTTACAGATAAATAATCTCAGATAATAATGAGTTTGAGGAAAAAACCCTTACCTTGTACTATCCTTTTGTCGAGGGTACGTTTAGAATCATGTATAATGACCATTTTATATTATTTAATTTTACCGAAACCATATTAATATTTATGATATCACATATTATTCATTTTTGAATTTATACTACCCAAATAATATTTTCCATGTTAAAGTAACATTTCTTCTAATAATTTCTTTCTTTACCATACGTTTTTAACTTTTTATTCTTGATCGTATCACTTAGATCATGATTTAAAATCTGGTATAATATAAAACATGATTTATATATCATATATATTCATAATTTAAATATTTATAATAGAAATATTTTGGAAATGGAAACATTGTTCATGGGGATGGTAGTTTGTACGTACGCATGAACGTAGTTTCTGTTTTCTTATCTTATAGTATGGAAGTAAGTAAACGACGTGTACTTATATAAATAAATATATATTTCTTCAGTATAAATTTTATTTCATATATATCATACTTAATAAATAAATATATATATATAATTCTATAATGGTGATTTTTGAAGATGAATCTCATCGAGTCGTGGATAAGGTAAGTCGTACATATGCACGAGTGACAATATAATTGTATCGATGATACAACGGTGTTTAATTAAATGTTACATTACATATACAGAATCATTACCATGTTCTAATGATTATTTATATTTTTTTAACTCAATACTATACCCATCCAAGTAATGTGGTTTTGAATAAAATACTACACCACAATGAGGATATAGTAAGTCGTACGTACGCACGTATGGTGAAATTGTCATTCAAAGGATAAATAGAATAATGAATATGGTTTTACCATATTTATAAAAAAATATAAGTATGTATAATTTACTAATGTTATTATTTTATTATGTAAATAAAAAACAAAGGGGATGTGGAAGAGGAAAAGTACTTTGAAAGAGGTGATGAAATAATTACCTCTTCTTCGGGTGTTTTCTTTTGATTTGAACATAAGGCTCCTCAATTTGGAATTATGATTAAATTAATGCCTCTTGGTTGAATTAAGGGTATTTGGGAGTAGATTTTATCATTTTTTGGCTGAGACAAATGTATTTGAAGGTGTGAAGTTAATAGAAGGGAAAATACCCTTTTATAAGAGAGGTGATGGGTACATTATGAAAAACTTGAAATATTATTTTATTATAAAATAATTTTCAGTTTATAATAGCTACAAAGAGATTTATTTAGAGGATAAGTTGGGGAATGGTCTAAATACTACCATATAATTGGTTTTAGACAAGTTTAGGTCACCATATTAACCTTATCTTTTGTATTTGACCCTTTGTTAAATAGTTTAACATTTACCATGTCTTCTTGTATTATTATAATACATGGTTAATAAACATAGTATAAAATTCCCACATGATTAGTATTTTATTTTTGTGAAAGTCATGAAAACATGATTACTTTGAAAAAAATCTATTTAATCAACCCTAAAATGTAATATTAACCTAGAAAATTCGTGTAATTCATTAAAAGTATCAACTTACATTTATTTTAATATTTATAATAACAATTATTTTAGTCTATCATTAATAAGGTATTTACTACATCATCATTGTGTCATATATAAATGTTTATATTTAATTTCTATAAATTATAAAAAAAATATCATGATATAGGAAATATTTTCCCCATTATAATGAATATTTATAGTCGAATTTATCTTATGTATAACCATATATTAAAAATGGTTTACTTATAAAAACTAGAATTTAACCCTTTTCACTATTCTTTAAATAAAATATAATAAATTTCCTAATCAAATCTAATTTGATCGAAAAGATAAAAAAAATTCTAAGGTTTATTTTTGTCTAAATACACATATCCAATAGAATTAGGACACGTGTTAGGGTATTTTTAATATTATTTTTACCTTTAACTAAACTATTTACTTTTCACTCTGTTAAATAAAATAAAAAAATTTCTATTCACCAAAAATTAATTTCATCCAATTGAACAACATTATACTTAATTATTTAAACCGTGTCTCTCAAATTTTTGAAATTAAATTCACAAAAACAGTAAAATTACTTTTAATTCAAATTTGTAAATGTGTCTAAAAGGTGGGTAAAAGACACTAAATAGTTCAATAAAATTCTATATATATAATCATATTATAAAATTAATCCAATTAATTACACTGTAATAATATAGGTATTATGTATCTATTTTGAAATTAAATGAAATTTAAATAAGAATATTAATTATTTAAATAAAAGAGATGGTTTTAAACAATAATGTAGTGATTGAAGCTTTTATAAAAAATTGAATGTTTTCCAAAAAATACCAAAAATTCACCCAAAGATAATTTTGATATTACAAATTAGAAAATGATTATTATTTTACAAAATTTAAAACATAGAAGTTTCATAAATTAATTTAAAATTAATTCTCGTTGTCAAAACCAAAGAGCGGGTTTTTAAGAAATCAAAACTATCAAAAGATTGGCATGGGTTTCTGTCCAAATTTACTTTTAAATTACCAAAAATTTCCTCAATTATATTAAAGTATATAAATATTATCTAATTATACTTTAAAACCACTAAAATTCATAATTTAACACTATAATGTATTTCGATTAAAAACTTGTTCTCAAGTAAAATATAGTCTTTGTTTTAATATTCATCAAAATATGAAAGTTATCAGAAAAGTACCAAAACTTTAAACAAACTAAATTTTTATGTACCTATTCTAAAGAAAAATTTAATTTAATTTAATTTTATAAATAAATGTGTCAAATATTGTATTTAGAAAGGGTTTTCCATTAAAATGTGGGAAAAACTTCATCTTTGAAAAATAATTCTTTTATCTGTAAAATTGAATTTGTCCTTGTATTATGTCTAAGAAACACAAAATATGAATGTTAAAATTATACATGATATAAATAAAATTTAAAATGAGGTTAATATTATTTATAACCTCTTTTTAAATGTCTAGTTTGATAGGTCATGATGCACTTGAACTTGATGTTGCGTGTAACACAAGATATTGATTTACTTTGAAGAGAAAATGTACTATGAAATCCAAGGATGTTAAATTTTCAAATAATTCAATAAATTTCATCCTCACAAATTTATATTCTTATTTTAAATTAATGGTTGATAATAGATAACACCTCGGCGGAGAACCCACAACCGAAATATTGTTAATACAATTTATTCTTAATAAGAGGGAAATAGAAATGAACAAGTCACCACCAATCTAGGGTTAGGAATAAGAGAACATTGGGGAAAATTATAGACACATAATTTGAGGAAAAATGTAAATATTTATAGGGAGTTATTATGGTCATCAATCACAAACAAGAGAATAATAAATGGAAAATTGAGGGCCTCAAAGCCATGAGTCTATGATGATTTAAAATATAATCGGTTAAATAAAACATAAAGTATTAGGATAACACGTTTTTTGTTTTAAGTTATTTTTCCTAATGTTTACGAATTAATTTGTTCATCAAATAATACAAAACTACTTGGAAAGTAGAGTTCCATCAATTAAATATTTTCTACAAAAAACTCATCTTTCACTCCAAAAAGATAAAGGAACCTAATAATATTCTGTTTAACATAATTTTATACGGTTTCAAAAAAATAAATTTATAATTCATCATTTATACCATTTTAAAAAATCTACATTATACAAACCATGAAATCACGTAGTCCAATGGTAGCTCTTGCACCCTTGTCTCCCTTCAGTTGTGGGTTTAAGTCTCACAGCCTTTCCGGATGTGATGTGTTATCGCCCAACCTCCTAGTTGTATTTTTTATAACAATAAAAAAATAATCTTATGTAATTATTTAACCCTAAAAAATATTATCCAATTTCTAAGATAATCTATTCCAACCATTAGACTTATCCATAATACTTGTCTCCAAACTCACTGTCCAAAAAATTTATAAGGAATGTAAATATAACATAATTAAGGTCTTTTTATCACATAACAACATGTGAATACCATCATCATTTATTTTATTAAAACATGGTGATAACCTGAATTACTATAAACCCCTATTTGAAAAGGTATGTACTTCCTTATTCTTTTTTTAAAACATATAATAATGGATATACTCCATAAATCCCAAAATGTTGTAATATCTAACAATGATAGAATAAACAAACCATTAATTAGTTCCAAGGTAATCAATAATATCCATAATTTGTTATCCAAATCAGTTATCTCTTTTTACAAAATCACTACCTCGGTATCAGGACCATATTAAGGTTTTTCTTTATCTCAACCATATATTTTCCAAAACCTCTATCAAGCTATTGAGTCACTTGTCTTGGTACCACACAATCTCAATTCCATAATGAAATAATACTATAGTACAATTCTAATTTATTTCCATGATTCATATCACCAATACACCATTGATACAATACTCAAATGAGATATCATAAGAAAACTATTCATTCCTCTTCATATGTGGTAGTATCATAACATGATTATAATCGAATAGAAACATTTAAAGAAAACTGTGATGATTTAGACATTATTTCACGTAGTGAATCAAGTCCATACAGATTAAGCATTATACATTTGAATCCTTTTTCTTACCCTTGCAATCATGAATGTGGTGTCCTTTTTCACCACACTTATAACATACACACATTACCTTTAAAATTTTCCAAGTTGATTCTTTCCATAGTTATCACATGTGGAAAACTCATTATTTCCCTTCTTCCCATTATCTATTATTTTATTCATCCTTTTATTTTATTGCTTCCGTTAAAAGCCATAGGACTTTCTATACTTTTCTTATTGACACATGATAATATTTATTCATATGATGCAGACACATGGGAGACTATTTCCATTTTATATGTTTTCATAAAACCATGAAAGATACAATCATTCTAACTCTTTGGATCATTCGTATTGTTGGAGTTCACATTCCTTCTCGAGGGCACCATTTCTAAATGAAGTCATACAGTAGGATAGATTGTATCATTTTGTATAATCTAAAAATTAGAAAAACTATCAAAATTAATTTAATATTTTCACACATCTAGTCTCATAAAAATGGTTTATTTGTTGACATATTTACTTATAATTCCTTCATAATGGTTTGTAAATAAAATTTGAATTATCCTTAGCATATCCCATGTGAGTGTCAAACCAGGTGTACTGTAAGGCCTATTGTCATGTACCTTGATACCACAGGGCAAGCCCGAAACTCCTTATCAGAGTTTTCACTACAAGGTACATCTGGTCTAGAACCACGTCTACTTGTAGTATCTAGATAGGGATGCATTTCATAAAAAGCCAACATAATATCTACATTACCATAATTTTTGGATGTTCTTCTATAGTATTCTTCAAAGTCTATCTTGGGGTATTTTTACCGAATAATATTTTATCCAAATCTAATTTCTAAGGTTATTTCTAAACATCCTATGATTCCAACTGTAACACCCTGAGGCTAGAAGCCTGGAGCTGGTGCACTATTTTAAAACATTTTCATGATTACAAGGGATCAAGTTTTGAATACTCGAACAGTTTAGCAGTCTTAAAAAATAGATTACATACATGGACATTACATTAAAATTTCTTACATAAAATACAACAAAGATAATCCTTTGAGAAGTAAATTATTTTGATAACTTAACCTTGTATATCAATTATAATACACTTCTTGAATTCCTGGGAAAACAAAACATAATAAAGGGGTGAGATCGGATGATCAGTAAGTGTAAATAATTTAGCGGATGCTATAAACATTTAAGTCAAGATTTGTAATATAAACAACAGCCTTTTAAACATAAAATTGAACATAATATGGAAACAATAAATCAATCATTACCATATACACATGAACATGGATACTCTAGTAGATGAATAATCACATGTAATAACTAATTTCATAACGAGGGAATGCATAATGTTGGACATCATAACCACATAGTCATGGCCTCCTTCCAGGACTACAAATAAATATTTTTTCAAAGGTCTTATGATAAGAAAATAATTTTTTCCATGAGAACAACTGATGCATTGAGGGTCTATTGTGGGCCTCTCCTGTCACTTACTGTGTCCAATGATTTTCTCATATGAAAAAAAGTGAAACATAACATAAACATTAGTACTAAAACTATCATATGAAATGTCAATACATAAACCATAAAGTATGAATGGTAAAAAAAAGTACACATCCACATTGAATCATATCATAACACATTTAATACAATATGAAATATTGTTTTTCAATAAATCACCTCAATCAAGAATAATATCTAGTAAAGAATGTTGACATAGTTTTAAATGATCAGTAAAACCCCTTTGAGAGAAATATTCCTTTTTCATGAAATCATTTAAAAGTTACATAATTTATAAATTAATTCATTTAAAATATATTTTTGAATCAAAGTGTCTCATAGCACATTGAAACATTTGAATGAAATTATCATTTTAAGATAATCTTTTCCATATAAAAAAATCCTACAAATCATTTTGAAAACATAGATGTCAATTAAATAGATTTAGAAAAATAAAACATTAAATAATTTTAAATGATGATCTAGTTAAAGGGTACCTTCCATAACACCATAAAATATTCCTTTTGAAAACATTTTTTTTTGAAACATGGAAATGGATGATAAATATGTCCCAGTAGATACTTAAAGATAAACAATCTCATAAAATAACGAGATTAAAGAATAAACCTTACCCTGTACTTTATTTTAGTTAAGTGTACGTTTAGCCTCCTGTGTAATTACAATAGTATGTAATTAAATTATAAGAGAAACCTATTAATAATTTTTATATCATATATAATTCATATTTTACTTTATACTACCTAAATAATAATTTCCATGTTGAAGTAATATTTTGGATAATAATCGCTTTCTTTATCGAACGTGTGTTAACTTGTTATTCTTGATCATATCACTTAGATCATTATTTACATATTTATAGAATAAAAAACAAGAAATATATATAATATATATTCAAAATATTAATATTTATAATAGATATATTTATGAAATAAAAACATGGTTCATGGAGTCGGGTGTCCATACGTATGCATGAACGTTATTTTTGGTTTTCTTGTTGTATAGTATGGAAGTAAAAAAAGACTTATATTTATCTACATAAATATATATTATACTAGTAGAAATATTATTTCATATATATCATACGTAATAAATATATATATATTTATAATAAATTCATGAATGGTGATCATTGATGTTGAATCTCATTACTCCATACAGACGGAAAGCTATACGCAGGCTTGAGTGACAATATCATTATATTGATTGTAAAAAGGTTTTTAATTAGATGATATATTATATACAAAGAATCATTATAATGTTATTTTAATTATTTAAATTAATTGAACTCATTATTAATATCATGACCCATCCCCTAGGGCCCGGATGTGACAACCCGAAGCCCGCCTTCCATAGGCCTAGGGTTGGATACTAGCACCTCAAGGTTTTTCCAAAATAGGGAAGTCATTACCTTAGAGATATGTACACACTCAAAAAGGGAAACTGAAGTAAACAACTAACAGTAGTATGGTATATCCATGAGAGTCAAGTAAAACCACAAGTCCAACTATAAGCTGAAAACAATTGGCTGGAATACAGTCCCTAAAAACTGAAAAAAAAAATTAAACATCTACCACATATTCCCTGGAGCTCTACATATAGGATGGTAGCTATAACTCTAAAGTCAGAGAAAAGGATCTGAACTTCTCTCATTGCGCCAAACTCCACCATGTCCCGAAACTCCAAAGTCATCCTCAGAGCATCTGTAGTCTACACCAGACACATGCGTGCAGGCGGAGCCCATGAAGGTGTGAGTATAACAACTTAGTAAGGGGCCTCGAGACACCCGAATGACTCTCAGTTACCCACCAAGGAAAAATTAACAAAAAATACCACAAAGGTAACATCACAAAAATGACCTATATCATCAAGCACAAATCAAAAGAGATAGCTCACACTAACGGTATAACTTCAAGGATACAAGGAAATGGATGACTAGTCTTAAAGCTAGATCATCCTATCTGTAGTAACTCCACTGTTGACCCTTATAGGTAATTGTATACTGGCATGTATTGGTCGCTACATTCTAACTCGTATTGGTCACTGGTGCTAACATGTATTGGCCGCTCGTGCTGACCTGTATTGGTCGCTGGTGGTAACCCATATGGGTATCCAGTGCTGACCCATATAAGTTTCTGGTATAGAGGTAGGGATGATGAGTCATACAGATAGATCATACCACTCAATACTTTCTGATGCTGACCTATATTGGTCGCTCTTCTTCATCATGTCACATCCAACAACTGGATTCCGGGACGAAGTATGCCTGGACTCTACTCCTAAATCCATCATTCATATTTCAACTGGTATTAAGTCATGCAAAACACATAACCGAGAGACCTCCCCATCATAAGGGTCCCAACGTTACAGACAGTACGTCAATCAGACGCCTGGTTTGTGAGATATGGGCAGTTTTGTAAAAAGGGCCCGGTTGGATTCAATTTTTATCCAAACTAGGTAACACATCAAACTCCGTCAAAACTCACATATAGTATCTTGAAAGGACCTCTTTGTCACAGGGGTACTAAATCCACAGATGGAATGTCGATCAGAGTCCATGTCTGTTAGTTACACCCCTTTCAGTGAAACGGTGGAGATCACACTTTAGTCTGGCCAAGCTCGGTCGGGCCTGTAAGAATATTCCAAAAGGAACACTTCCGAAAAGGGATACCAACCCCACTAACAGCATGTCAAATGGACACTAGGTTTGTCAGTTGCATGCATTTCTTTATTTCGGGGCCAATTAGGTCTAGGCCCAGTCCTACTCGGTCGGGTTGGCCCGATGCAATGGGTCCCGGGGTCTACCAGACCCTACCCAAGTCCAGCCCAGTTCAGTGGGTCCAGCCCGTCGGGGTCATCATTTCTGGTTCGCGGTCCAAGGCTGTGGTTGGCCCAGCCTGCCGGGTGTGGCTTGGTTCGCATGCACTGGCCCTCCGGCCCGTTCAGTCGGCCCACATCCACCTGAAGGTAGACCATGTGTCCAACTGGCCTCGAGGATGTGGGGCCATTTCATCTGGCCGGTGAAGAACTTCCCCACTACAAAAAATAGTCTGCTAGGTGGATGACCTGTCTCTAGCCAACGCAACACTGCACGGGGTCACGCTGCCTACTCTTTCTGTGGATGACAGGCCACGGCTGTTGTCGCTTTGTGTGCATGCGGGTGCCACCCTTCCCCAGCATGACTGGCTCGGGCTGGCTGCCTCTGGCCACTGCGGTGTATGATGGAATACCACCTTACAACTGCTTGTGGCTGGTTGCCCTGGTTCTCCTCCAGCCCCTGCCGGCCGGTGCTGACATGGTGTGCTTGATGTTCTTTTTGTGTGACATTGGACGTGCTCCGATGGTCCGTTCTTGGTGTTGTTTACGCCTACGAGCCTCTTGGGTCACCACCGCCACTGCATGACCCATGTCTCAGCCTTCCTGTCACATTGCCCGACCACGCATGGGAAACAAAACAATAAGAATATTGGCGGAGGGTTAGGGTGTTGTTCGGATTGTCTCGTTCCCTCTGCGTTAAAATTTTAACAGGGGGTGTTTGTAACAATCAGAGAATTTAAAAATAACTCCAAACTATTAATCGCACATCAACCACCCATGATTAATGAATGATCCATGGTTCACCCAATTTGTCGTTTGATACGTATTCCTTGTATAAATCAGGAACAGGGGAAGGAGGAATATCACAATATCAAAAACAAAAACCTTGACCTCAAGATTAACTGGAGGTTTCATGGTTGCAGTGGAAGGAGCATCCACATCGGATGGAGTCATCAGCGTTCATTGTTCCCATAATGTTGCTACCTGAGCCTCCATCCTCCATTGGTGGATGTCGCTGTTGGACTTTGGCAATGTTTCCTCGTTTGAAGAATCCATTCCAAAACCCCACCCAAACTCTATTTAAATAGTAGAGGGAAAGATGAAGAACAAACTGATAATTTAATGAGGTTTAATTAATGAATGAATCACTTAATTCCCAATGATGTGGTTTAAAAAAAGGAAAGTTAATCCATTAATTGGATTGACAAATCACCAGTCCCCACTGCTGCCGCTCATCCAATAGATAAAAAGAAATAATATAACTTGTTATTTTATTTTATTATTTTTTTGTAAATTCAAAAATTTAACTTTTTCTCCCGACCTACTACAGTTGAAATGAAGCTTCCCTTAAAAGAATCCCAGCATTGCGGATTCAACGGTGCCCTCAGATTTTAAATCCACACACCTATTCAAAATATAGAAAACGCCACTTATGCGTTTATTGAACGTACCTTAAAAAAAGTTGAGAAATTCATTCTTGGAATACCAAGCCTTAGAATCATGAACCATTAATTTTCACAAACTTGTAAAATTATGAAAAAATTTAAAATAAATAAATGGATTTTTTAGATATTTTAATTCTCCCAAACATAGGGATTTACATCCCCAAAATCCAAACAAGGCATCACCAACAAAGAGGCGGTACTAGGAACACATTTGAGCCTCTCTCTCCCATACGATCTCTTGGAGATTCCTGTGCTTCCACAGAATGTGCACTAGAGGTATCGACCGCCCATGAAGGATCATCTATTGTCGATCCTCTATCTCCATTGAGTACTCCGCAGAAGTCACCCCATCATCAATCCCCATCACTCCATGGTCGATGATGTGAGATGGGTCATGCACATATCAACTCAGTGGTCATACGTGGAAGACATCATGCACCCAATCCAACTATGGTTGTAGTTCCAAGTTGTAATCCACCTACCAATCCTCTGATGTATCAAGAATGGTCTAATAAACATCGGTGAGAGTATGATACCTCAGCCAAATCTCTGTAGTCCCTTTTGAGGTGAGGCTCACAAGAATATGTGGTCCCCCACTTGGAACACTATTTGCCTCTGTCGCCTATCATCATAGGACTTTTGTCTACTGTGTGCATTCATTATCCACTCTTAGATGACCATCACCTCCTCTGTGGTATCATGTACCATATTTTGGTCCACGAGTGTTGTCCCTCCTGGATCCATCCATCAGGAGAGCAATCAGCATGGTCGTCACTATAACACCTCAAAAGGGTTCATACTAATGGTGGAGGGATAGTTGTTGTTGTAAGAGAAATCCACCAAGGGTAGGTGTTCCTCCCAACTACGACCAAAATCTAGGACACATGCACAAAGAATGTACTCCATAGTCTAGACGGTCCGCTCAGTCTGAACAACTTTATGTGGGTGAAAAGATGTTCCCAAGAGATGTTGAGTCCCGAAAGCCACTTAATATTTGTTCCACAACGAGGATATGAAGTGTGTGTCACTGTCTGAGACTATCATCTAAGGAAACCTGAGAAGTCACATGATCTCTTAAATGTAGAGACATCACAAGCTCTCTACTGAACCCTTATTTGGAATATCAAGGAAATGGACCCACATGGTGAGTCGGTCAATGATCACCCAGATGGTATCATTCCTTCTTGACGTACGTGGATATCGCATCATGAAGTCCTTTGATATAGCATCCCAATTCCACTCTAGTATATCAAGGGTTTGGGTCAAGCCTGCTGGTACATGGTGAATGACCTTCACTTGCTGGAAATTGAGGCCTTTAAAAACAAACTCCACCACAACATTCTTGATCCATGTCCACTAGTACTAACACTAGAGGTCCTGATAAATCATTATCACTCCTGGATGTACTACCCAGGGGGATTTATGGAACTCCCTCAGCACCTCCTCTTGTACTACCACTAGTACATCTATACGTCCTCTAAAAAGGGATATTATTCTCCCCGCCTTCAGAATATTTGTTAGGTTCATGTTTTGAGGATATCTGAGTACGTATAGCCTCACAGCAGATATCACCGAGTTTTACCTCCCAAAATCGCTGAAGGAGGGAGTGGAAACTACCATCAACTGGGTGTACAATTTATCATCTGTATCTATGTTTGATATCTAAAGTGAGGCTAACTTCTCTAAACCCTCATTCATTAGTTGCAAACTCAATCTATAGAAAATTGAATCTTCCATTGCATTCGCATTCCCATTCCCATGTTTATAGTCTATCTAAAAGTCATAGTCCTGGAGGAACTATAACAAACATCATAGTCTCAGATTCAGATCATTCTATGTGAAGATATATCTGAGACTCTTTTGGTCTTAGTAAATAGTGAACCGCTTTCCCATAAAGTAATGTCTCCACATCATCAGTGTGAAGACTACTGGTTCCAACTACAAGTCATGAGTCACATAATTCTTCTCATGAGGCCTCTCCTATCATGATCCATGAGAAATCATTGCATCATCCTACATCTAGATGCAACTGATTAGGGCCCTGATTCATCATAGTAAACCCTATGTTCAGTGCCTTCCCCCAGCAACCTTATGGTGGGTGTGTTGGTCAAGCTCTGCCTCAACTATTGAAATCTCTATAGGTATGTCTCTGACCACAAGAAGGTTTTTCCCCTTATTCTTTAAAGCATTCATAGGTTCTACTACTCTCGAGAAATTTTTTATGAACCTCTGATAGTTGCATGCTAATCCATTCAATCTCATCACCTCAATTACACTCTTGTGTGGATCCCAAGAAAGTAACACCTCAATATTCACTAGATTCACTGGAACTCCAACCTCTAAGATGATGTGTCATAAGAAGTGGACCTTCCATATCCATAACTCAAACATTGAGAGGTTTCCATATAACTGGTACTCTCAGAGTGTGTCTAGAACTATCCTCAAGTGAATAGCGTGCTCTTCCTAAAACTCTAAGTACACCAATATGTCATCAATTAAACCCACCAAAAAGAGACTTAAGTATGCCAAAATGATCCTGTTCATGATCCCCATGAACACTACTAGAGTGTTGGTCATGCAGAAAGGCATCAACAATATCTCATAATGAATATACCAACATTTGAAGGTTATCTTTGGTATTTCCTCATCACATGCCCTGAGCTGATGATAGCCTGATCTCAGGTATATATTCGAGAACCACATTTCTCCTTTCAATTAATCAAATAGATCATCAATCCTTTGTAGAGGATACATGTTCTTCATGATCACCTAGTTTTGGCAACAGAATTCCATGCATAGCCTCAAACTTCTGTATCCCTTCTTGGCAAACAACATTAGGGATGCCCATGGAGAAACACTGGGCCTTATGAATCCCTTCCTATGTATGTCCTCCAACTGTAACGTCAGCTCCCAGAGCTCAGTTGGGGCCATCCGATATGCTATTGTAGATATTTTTGTGGTAATTAGGTACAAGTCAATATGGAAGTCTACCTCTCTATGAAGAGTTAGTTTGGGGACATCTTCTGGAAAGACTTCCTCATACTCATCCACAACCACTGGAAACTATGGTCTCGGCTCATACACAATGTTGAAGGTTATGCATGCTAGCTGATATATAATCGGTTGCACCCTCCTGAGCGCAAGTCCATCTCTTGTTGCTCTATTTTCCTTCTCACCAACAAAGGGAAACTGTAACACCCCAAGATTTTACGAAAAATATTCTTTTTAATTTCATTAATGTCTTGTGTTGTACGCTACACCAAATGGAGCTTTACCAACATGCATCCCTGACTTGTCTTGCATTACACGCAAGCTCGACCTTCCACGATAGCGTGTGTTGTACGCAATACAGAGTTTTGCTAAACAACGATATGCTATTAAAATATTATTAAAAATAGCTGTTATAAATAGTAATAACCACTTTTTGAAATTTTGTAAATTTCATCTTTCAAAATGGACTTCATTTTTGGATTCGGAATATCGAAATTATCCTAGGGTGAAATTTTGGTATTTTTCTGAAAACTTTCAATTTTTGATGAATAGTGAAAACATTAGGTCACTATTTAAAAACTGACTTTTTATTTAAATAATTATTTATTCTATTTAAATTTATTTTAGGTCTAAATTGACACATAATACCTATATAATTTCATTATAATTTATTAGAGTCATTTTATAATAATTTTAGATATATAAAAATTTTATTGAACTTTTGACCGTCTTTTACCAACCTCCTAGGAGAATTTGAAAATTTACATAAACATAATTTTACCACTTCTATGAGTGTAATTTCAAAAATCTGAGAGACACAGTTGATGTCAGTAAATAAAATGTTTTTCGATGAGATGAAAATAAGTTTTGGTGAATAGTAACTTTTTACTTTTATTTACCGCGGTTAATAGTAAATAGAGTAATTAAGGGTAAAAATGATATTATTATTACCCTAACACATGTCCTAATTATATTGGATAAGTGAAATTAGACCAAAACCAACCTTAGGTATAAAATATGACTATTTAGGCCCACTTGGATTAGATTAGGACATTTAATATTAATTTATTTAAAGAATGGTGAAAATAGTTAAAATCAAAGTTTAATAACTATATCATTTTTAATATAAGTTTATACATAAGATAAATTAGACTACAAATATTAATTAGAAAGATAAAAAAAGTTCCTATATAATGATATTTTATTTGTAATTTTTAGACATTAAATAATTTAATTTATTTGTGACACAATGATGATGCAGTAATTATCTTTTTAATAAAATATTGACATAATTGATGTTATAAATACCAAAATAAATGTAATTTGAGAATTTTTATGAATTAAAATAATTTTATATATTAATAGGACAAGTTATTATTGATTTAGTTAACTTTTTTCGAACTAATGATTCTTTTAGGATTTTCACAAAAATCAATTACCAAATAGTGTCAAAATTGACATAAAATAGTTTTTAAAACAAATATTATATTATTAATTGTTATTTTATTCCTAAAAAAATAAGGTTCAGCCAAATGACTTATCTAAGGTTATATATATTAATAATAAACAACTTGGGGTTCGTTTGGATTGTTATAGTATGTTTATTAACCATATAGTGTAAGAAAACAAGAAGACACTGTAAAAGTAATATTATTTACCTTAAAGTTAAATCTAAATGATAAGGTTGAAATAGAAACCTAAACTTGAATAAATTTTATTTTATGAGAGGATTGCGACCCATCCCCACCTTAGCTTTTAAATAAATCAATTTGGAGCTATTAAAAACCGAATATGACTTTATAATAAAATAATATTTTTAGTTTTTCCAAAGGTGCCCCTCTCCTCCCTTATAAAAGGGCACCTCCTCCCTCTCTTCCTCACACCACATTGAGCCTTCATGCTCGGCCAAACCCTGAAAAATTATCTTCTCCACTTCCCTAGAAACCTCCTAGAGGTCCTGGTCTTCTTCAAAGAAAAATCTTCATGCCCTAAGAGGAGGTCTCAAAGAGGCGCTTCAAAGAAGAGGTAATGTCCGTTACCGATTCTTACAACTTTATTTCTTCTTCTACTTCTTCTTATTTAGTTTTTTCATTATGAAGTAATAACATACATATCACTAATATATTTATTTGTTATTATAATTATGAAACAACCCTATTTCACCATCTATCCATCCTACAGAAAACGAAATCACTGCGCGTGCGTACGTACGGAATACCGTCTCCACGCCGTGGTGTAATATATTTTCCACAACCACCTTACATGGATGGGTATAATGGTGTAAATAATAACTATATATTATTATTGTAAAGTGATATTGATTTTGAAATAGTATACATACACTCCAATACAATCACACGATCATGGGAACGATATCATCACTCGTGCATACGTACGGAATACTATCTTCGCGATGTGATCTGACTCGTTCTACAAGATCTTCATTGCATAATGATTATATAAATGAATTTAATTAATGAATATGATATATATTACACTAATTCCATTCTGGAAATGAGGTATCTATAACCTAAAGTGAAGAATAGGAATTTATTCGACAAAACACGCGTAATAACAAAAAGTAATAAACACCCGAATAACAAGTAGCAATGAACTATTACTAATAAGAAGATAAGAATATGGACATATATGATATTATAACAGAGAGTATGATTCTTGAATAAGTCAATGAAATTATTTAAATCATTATACAGGAGGTTCATACACTTACAAAGCAAATCGGACCTAAGGTAAAGGAAATATCACAATCTCATTTTTATCCGAGACTGTTTATACTTTGGAATTTACTGAGGTGTATTTTATTATCCACATCCATGTTTCCTCAATATTTAATATTATTTCCATCCACCTGCAATTTTTTAAATCCAATTTTACCCTTTGGTGAGTTTTCAGTAAAAGATATGAAAGGAATCTTTTGTCGTTTTTTGAATGAGGTACTTTTTGACTTTTCCAACAAAAGTACGAGAAGAATGTTTTTTTATCTTATGAGGCATGAATGGATTTTTAAAACATTATTTCCAAGAAGCTTAATTTACAAGTTTTCAAGTTTTTTTTAATAAACTTCATTTAGTTTATAATTGTATGACATGTTAAGAAAGGAAAAAAAATTGAAGTAGAAAGGATATTTTCCTCAAGAATGGAGTTCAAGTGTTTTATCAAAATTATTTTCCATCTATGATAATATAGGGTTTTGTTTCTATCCCTATTATTAAATTGATTTGATTATGTTGTGATGGAAATATTTTTATGAATTCCTTTATCTTATATGAATTGTTTTATGATGTCACGATGTTTAAGAATCCCATTTTTATTACATGGGTTATGTTATGATGTATGGTTTATGATTTTGTGGCACACATAAGAATGGTATCATTATGAGATGGGTGGGACCTATATCTCCCTTCAATGCATTGGGTAAAGATTTTATATCTCATGAGATAGACATGGCTGGAACGGCAGGTTAAACCGGCTTAGTGAAACAGGACTGAAACGAGGAATGAACTCGGTTCAGAAATGGACTTTGTCCACTAAGATAGTCTTGGCAATGAGTCTTGACTAATAAGAAATGATTCTATATGATTATGTTTATATGCCACAAAGTTTCATGTTTTATGTTATGATTGTTGGGATTATATTTCACAACTATGATTTATCCCATGGTATGATATTATGATCTCTTTTGCAGGTTAAGATTTCCAAAATGTTATATTCTTATGAATATGATGTGATTGATATTTCTTTTCTTTACCCTTACTGATCATTTGAGATCACTCTTTTATGTTTTCTTTTCCCCAGGATATAAAGAAAGTTTTTAGGTAAGAAAAAAAGGGATGATCTTTATGGGAGATGTTGAAGATCTTTCACCACGACTAGAAGATTATATTCTGAGTTTCCAAAGACAGTAAACTATTACGGTCCTTGTGTGTGTGTTTTTGTTATGTACTATGTATTCCTCCAAAGTAATGTAATGTCCATGTACATCATGCTTAGGGTCTCTACAGTTGGTATCAGATGAAAGGTTTAGTCATCCTTTAGAGACTAGGATGCGAGAACTTTAGTGAGATCCCTAGATATATTTCTAAGGTATGTCTAGGAACGTCCCTAAGGTTAAGTATAAGTATAGGTTATAGTCCTAGAATTACGGTAACGATCTTAGAATTAAACCTAAGATGTTAGATATTTAAGGTACTCCCCCTTTATTATGTTGTTTTCACTAGCTTTATTTTTTCCTCTCACACTATTCTTTTTGGGTTTTAGATGACGACTGGAACCCGAAGGAACCGTGTTGATCAATGCAATGGACAATGCAATGATTGTCCTCCTGAACAAACAACTGTTATGGGAGATGGAGTGCAAAATATTATTTCTATACTTACATAAGCTATGAATCATTCTGGACTTCCAAATGAGCATAGAAGGGAACAATATTCTATTGAGTCCTTCATGAGGCAACGTCCACCTTCTTTCAGTGGGTCTTATGATCTACTTGTTGCTGAACAATGGATCAGTACCACTGAAAAGATATTTTCAGTTCTTCAATGTTCTGAACATGATAATTTCATCTTATAAGTATATAGTTTGGAAGGTGAAGTTGATCAATGGTGGAATCTTATCAAGAATACGAGGCCAAGAGATGAAATTGAGTCCATGGAAGGGGACGAGTTCAAGAAATTATTCTTCAATAAGTACTTCCCTCGTATTCTTCGAACAAAGATGGAGAAAGAGTTTCTTGAACTAAAGAAAAAGGATGATGAATCTGTTGGTGTATACGAAGCGAATTTTACAAGGCTTGCAAGGTATGCATCTGGCTTTATCATCCAACCAGAAAGTAAAGTTGATCGATTCTTCAGTTGCTTAAAACCAAATCTTCTAAGGGCATTAGCTATAAGAGACTTCAGTAGCTATGAATAAATTTTGCATTGTGCTATCAAGGTAGAAATTTCTATTGGTGTTACATATCCATCTCATAGTTTTGACAAGAAACGAAAGATGGAGTTCAAGGAGAAATCTCATAATAATGGTGAAAAGAAGATGAATATTTCTTTACGCTCAAATTGTGTAAAGAAGCATGGTGGAGATTGTCTTAAAGGGACTAGAAAATGTATTAAGTGTGGAAAAGAAGGTCATCAAGCAGCTGAGTGTCGACGTAATGGAAAAAGGTTTTCTAATGGTGTGAATAAAGATAAGACTACAGAGAACGCACCAATAACACTTCAATGCTTCAAGTGCAATGAAATGGGGCATTATGTTAATCAATGCCCTAATCTATGGGTTAATGATGATCGACATGAGCAACCACTTAAGGCAAAGGACAAAGGGAAGTCACATGCGATCACTATTGGCAATGTTGAATATGACAACGATGTGGTGGAATGATTAAGTGTTTATATAATGGGATTCCAAAATAATGTTGTATATAGTATCGTGTAATATTGGAAAATTTATGTATTGGTCTATTGTGGTTTTCAATAATTTTACCGGTAACCATGGAAAGTGATTGAGATATTTTTGGTAAGCAGATGATATGCGCATAATGAACGGATAAGAATATAATGAGATGTTTGATTGTATTCATGAGGTAATGACTGATATAAGGACTAAGTGATATCATGGTTTGAGTATAAAGAATTTTGAGGATTTTGGTTTCTGGAAAGTGTTAACTTGCAATCATGTTTTCACTAAGGTTCAATGTGTATTCATTCTTCAATAGAATACATGATTAAGGTATTCACATGTTTTTAATTTGACAAACAAGATATATATTATGATATATGGGGGATAAAAGATGGCATTCACGTGATAGTTATGTGACATTTCAAGTAATCATTTTCCTTATACTATGAGCTTGGACCGAAGTATTTTAGATAAGCCTAAAGATTGGAATGGATTATGTTGGAAATAAGTTAGTATTGTTTAAGGATATAACTCTTTTCGATATTATTGATGGGATGTTATAGTAATATAGCTTTAGAAAAAGGACAACCTGCAGGACGGGCGACAGCCCATCGCATCGGACAAGGCTGTGGGAATCAAACCCACCACCGAAGTGCGACTGGACTTTATCGCCTACCACTATCCTACAGGAAGTCCCTAGTTAGTATAAACTAGTTTTATTTTATTAAGCGGTATGATATATGAAGTATAAGTTCATTTTTGGAATCATATACAATTAACCTCACCATAGACGGAATTGTGTATATTTGATAACTTTTGCTAACCTTTTGTTTGAAACAGATGGAATGACCCATCATTCTATCACATGATCTGTTAACACTTCACGAATAAAAAATTCAACTTCATTTCTTTAAGATATTAAGTGGAAATTGTTCAAAGCACGAAAAACAGTGAGATTGTACCAAAATAAAGTAAGTATTTATTCTAATTCAAATTCATCAACTTTAGGGAAATGATCTTGAAAAACCAAAAATGTTGTCCTAGTGCCCTTATATCATATGAATCATATGGTACCCTAGATCATCACAAATTTATGGCTTTGTGATTGTTGGATTTTTCATAGCCATGTTCTCTACCACTCTTCATCAGAACATGAAGATTAGATTTCTCTTCCATATCCATATTTTCACCTTTGTTCTCCTATGTGGAAACCCAGTGATTAGTTAATTTGGGTAACCGTTGTGTTTCATACTTTAGTTTTTAAATATATGTTTTGGTATTCCTTTTTATGATGTGGGTTTCTATTAAAGAAACTTTCGAGTAGTATACCATTTATAACCCCGATGAATTTCGAGGGTGAAATTCATTTTAAGGGGGGTAGAATGTAACACCCCAATATTTTACGAAAAATATTCTTTTTAATTTCATTAATGTATTGTGTTGTACACTACACCAAAACGAGCTTGAACAACACACATCCCTAACTTGTCTTGCATTACACGCAAGTGCGACCTTCCACGATAGCGTGTGTTGTATGCAATACCGAGTTTCGCTAAACAACGATATGCTATTAATATATTATTAAAACTAGCCGTTATAAATAGTTATAACCACTTTTTGAAATTTTGTAAATTTCAACTTTCAAAATGGACTTCATTTTTGCATTCGGAATATCAAAATTAGCCTAGGGTGAAATTTTGGTATTTTTCTGAAAACTTTCAATTTTTTATGAATAGTGAAAACACACGGTTACTATTTAAAAACCGACTTTTTATTTAAATAATTATTTATTCTATTTAAATTTATTTTAGGTCAAAATGGAAAAATAATACCTATATAATTTCATTGTAATTCATTAGAGTCATTTTATAATAATTTTAGATATATAAAAATTTTATTGAACTTTTGACCGTCTTTTACCCACCTCCTAGGAGAATTTGCAAATTTACATAAAACATAATTTTAGCGCTTCTGTGAGTGTAATTTCATGAATCCGAGAGACACAATTGATGTCAGTAAGTAAAATGTGGTTCAACGAGAAGAAAATAATTTTCGGTGAATAATAACTTTTCCCTTTTATTTACCACAGTTAAAAGTAAATAGGGTAATTAAGGGTAAAAATGATATTATTATTACCCTAACACATGTCCTAATTATATTGGATAAGTGAAATTCGTCCGAAATCAACCTTAGGTATACTATATGACCATTTAGGCCCACTTGGATTGGATTAGGACATTTAATATTAATTTATTTTAAGAAGGGTTAAAATAGTTAAAATCAAAGTTTAATAACTATTTCATTTTTAATATAGGGTTATACATAAGATAAATTATACTATAAATATTAATTAGAAAGCTAAAACGATTTCCTACATATTAATATTTTATTTTTAATTTTTAGACATTACATAATTTAATTTATTTATGACACAATGATGATGGAGTAATTATCTTATTAATGAAATATTGACATAATTGATGTTATAAATACCAAAATAAATGTAATTTGAGACTTTTTATGAATTACAATAATTTTCTATGTTAATATGACATGTTATTATTGATTTAGTTAACGTTTTTCTAACTAATTATTCTTTAAGGATTTTTAGAAAAATCAATTACCAAATAGTGTCAAAATTGACATAAAATAGTTTTTAAAACTAATATTATATTATTAATTTTTATTTTATTCCTAAAAATCTAAGGTTTGGAAAAATGACTTATATAAGGATATATATATATTAATAATAAACAACTTAGGGTTCGTTTGTCTTGTTATAGTAAGTTTATTAACCTTATAGTGTAAGAAAACAAGAAGACACGGTAAAAGTAAAATTATTTAACTTAAAGTTAAATCGAAATGATAAGGTTAAAATAGAAACCTAAACTTGTCTAAATTCTATTGGATAAGAGGATTTATACCCATACCCACCTTAGATTATAAATAAATCAATTTGGAGCTATTAAAAACCGAATATGACTTTATAATAAAATAATATTTTTTGTTTTTCCAAAGGTGCCCCTCTCCTCCCATATAAAAGAGAACCTCCTCCCTCTCTTCCTCACACCACTTTGAGCCTTCAGGCTAAGCAAACCCCTGAAAAATTCTCTTCTCCACTTCCCTATAAACCTCCTAGAGGTCCTGGTATTCTTCAAAGACTATATTTTGATCCCTAAGAGGAGGTCTCAAAGAGGCGCTTCAAAGAAGAGGTAATGTCCGTTACTGATTCTTTCAACTTTATTTCTTCTTCTACTTCTTCTTATTTAGTTGTTTCATTATGAAGTAATAACATAAGTATCACTCATATACTGATATGTTATTATAAGTATGAAACATCCCTATTTCACCATCTATCCATCCTACGGAAAACAAAATCACCGCGCGTGCGTACGTACAGAATATCGTCTCCACGCCGTGGTTTAATCTATTTTCCACCACCACCTTACTTGGATGGGTATAATGGTGTAAATAATAACTATATATGATTATTTTAAAGTTATATTTATTCTGAAATAGTATTCATACACTCCAATACAATCCCACGATCATAGGAATGATATCATCACTCGTGCGTACGTACGGAATACCGTCTCCACGATGTGATGCGACTCGGTCTACATGATCTTCATTGCATAATGATTATATAAATGAATTTAATGAATTGATATGATATATATTACACTAATTAAATTCTGGTAATGAGGTATCTATAACCTAAAGAGAAAAATAAGAATTTATTCGACAAAACATGCATAAGAACAAAAAGTAATAAACACCCGAATAACAAGTAGCAATGAAATATTACTAATAAGAAGATAAGAATATGGCCATATATGATATTATAACAAAGATTATGATTCTGGAATAAGTCAATGACATTATTTAAATCATTATACATGAGGTTCGGACACTTACAAAGCAAATCGGACCTCAGGTAAGGGAAATATCACAATCTCATTTTTATCCGAGATTGTTTATACTTTGGAATTTACTGGGGTGTATTTTATCATCCACATCCATGTTTCCTCAATATGTAATATTATTTCCATCCACATACAATTTTTTAAATCCAATTTTACCCTTCGGTGAGTTTTTAGTAAAAGATATGAAAGGAATCTTTTGTCATTTTTCGTACGGGGTACTTTTTGACTTTTCCGACAAAAGTACGAGAAGAATGTTTTTTTAACTTATACGAAATGAATGGATTTTTAAAACATTATTTCCAAGAATATTACTTTACAAGTTTTCATGTTTATTTTTAATCAACTTCTTTTAGTTTAGAATTGTTTGACATGTTAAGAATGGAAAAGTGTTTTTGAAGTAGAAAGGGTATTTTCCTCAAGAATGGAGTTCAAGTGTTTTATCTAAATTATTTTCCATCTAAGATAATATAAGGTTCTGTTTCTGTCCATATTATTACATTGATTTGATTATGTCATTATGGAAATATTTTTATGAATTCCTTTATCTTATATGAATTGCTTTATGATGTCACGATGTTTAAGAATCCCATTTTTATTACATGGGTTATGATATGATGTATGGTTTATGATTTTGTGGTACACATAAGAATGGTATCATTATGAGATGGGTGGGACCTATATCTACCTCCAATGCATTGGGTAATGATTTTATATCCCATGAGATAGACATGGTTGGAATGGCAGGTTAAACCGGTTCAGTGAAACAGGACTGAAACGAGGAATGAAATCGGTTCAGAAATGGAATTTATTTGCTAACATAGTCTTGGAAATGAGTCTTGACTAATAAGAAATGATTATCTATGAGTATGTGTGTATGCAACAATGTTTCATGTTTTATGTTATGATTATTGGGATTACATTTCACTACTATGATTTATCCCATGTTATGATATTATGATCTCTTTTGCAGGTTAAGATTTCCAAAATGTTATGTTCTTATGAATATGATGTGATTGATATTTCTTTTGTTTACCCTTACTAAGAATTTGAGCTCACCCTTTTATGTTTTCTTTTCCCCAGGATATAAAGAAAGTTTTTAGTTAAGAAAAAAATGGAAGATCTTTATGGGAAATGTTGAAGATCTTTCACCATGATTAGAAGATTATATTCCGAGTTTCCAAAGACACTAAACTATTACGGTCCTTGTGTGTGTGTTTTTGTTATGTACTAAGTATTCCTCAAAAGTAATGTAATGTCAATGTACATCATTCTTAGGGTCTCTGCAGAAACAGGACTCCATCTCCACGTGTACATCGCACTTTACCTCTTAAGAAGTCAATATGTGAATGAGCTACTGATTGCTAGTCCATTCTTAGAATGATGTCATAGGGCTTCAATGTCTCCACTAGAATATCCCATCTAAAACCCTATTCTATGAGATTAAGCTCACTTTGTCAGCACTAATGTGTGACCACTGAATCTCTACTCTTAAGAGTATCCAAACACAATAGTCGATCTAAAAGCACATTTAGAATATCATAGTCCTGAATGAAGTCTACAGTAAGGGTCGAGTGGACAAAACATGTGACAATAGGCACTGCTGCTAAAGTAGAGAAGATATAGATCCTACCTCGAATCATATCTGGTACATCAGTATCGTGAGCCTCTACTTCCTATAGCTAGGCATTTCCCCATCCACCTAATCCATGAGCTCTTAGTGGACCTCCTGGGGGTGGTGGTGCTAGTGCCTCGAGACCTTGACCACATCCCGATGCTCATCCTTCTCCCATGAATCGTCGTCTGCCTGGATGACACTCATGATCTAGTTTCTTCTACTTTCTCAGTGGCCCCTCCACCATCTTCCAATCATCCGCATAGTGATTCAGATAGTCACGAGCTCTGTGACCATGTCCCCCGCAGGAAAAACAGATCATGAATTTCTGGTGGCTCCCTCGGCCTCTCAAGCCTCTCACTAATGACCATACATCCCAGGGTCTCCCTCAAGAAGGTCTATCCCACTTGGGCTTCTACATAGTCTACCTACTTCTAGCTGCATATGACTCTGCTACCTATTTTATGGTAGGGGCTATCACTATTGGTGCCCGCTCGATAAGGAATCTCTTAATCAGCAATGCTCACTCTAGCACCCCAGCCTGCGTTGGAATTCTAAGAGAAACTGTCGTAGCTCAAATATCTCTTCAGAACATTTTCTCAAATGTCTGAGCCCTGGTGTAAGGGACTAATTACATGTCAGTGGAGTATCGGTAGAAGCCAATAAATCTCACCGAGTACTGAGCCACAGTCTTGCTGCACTGCTGCAGATGTAGTAGCTCTGGAATATGCACAAAGCATAGTATCATTATAATGAACTCCAACCTAAAATTCCTCTCAAAGTCCAGAAAAGTGAGGGTAATATCCTCATTCACCTAGAGTGTCTAGTTACACCATCGTCTTCCTGATCCCTAAAGAAGGATAGTGGCCTAGATCACCATCTGCTCAACTGGTGTCTCTACTAAATGAATGACCCACGAAACTGCCTCAATCCATTCATCTTCTACCCAGGGTTCCGTCTTACATTGAAACCATAGAGGCTGATGTCTCTAGAACTCATGAAACACGCTCATCCAGCATGCATGATCCACTAGTAGCATCTGATGCTCAATGGGTGGTGGTATTATTGGTACACAACCTGAAGGTTCCATTACTGCAAGTGATACTTGTACCGACAACTCGTCCCTCAGTGGGCCACTATCATGATCTATAACTGAAATCCTAGATGGATATATTTGTGGAGGAATTTTGTATGAAACTGATGTGACACATTCAATAATTTGTACATGGGCAGTTGACACAAGAATGATCAAGAAACTTTTCAAAACACCAAAAACCGATGTTTTCATGTTCCGAGTCAGAAAACATAATTCAGGGTCCAGGTGTGTGAATACATCATCCTATGCACCACCAAAAGACACCCTGTATGGAAAAACAAACATAAGACACATTACCCCATTGCCTCATTAAAATTATACTCTTAGTTCTTTTGGTAGTACCGACCACCCTCTAATACCACTTGGTCAAGACCCGTATCACGGGGCGCGAATATGACTACCCCAAGCCCGCCTTCCATCAACCAGGGGCTGATGAATAACACCTGAAGGCTTTTCCAAAACATGGGTGGAATTTCATTAGATATCTGTACACACTTAAAAATAGAAAGTGAAGTAAACAACCAACAAAAATAAGGTATAACCACGGGAGTAAAGTATAACAACATGTGAAACTATAAACTGAATACAGTGGGCCATAATACAGGCCCTAGAAGCTGAAAAGAATGTATAAAATCAATTACATCTGCCTCAGGGATCTACCTAGGGGTAGTAGCTATAAGTCTGAAGTCAAAGAAGAGGATCTTGACTTCTCTCGTCGCACCAAGCTCCACTATGTCTCGAACCTCCAAAGTATGCTTTGGAGCATCATTATTCTGCACAAGACACGAGAATGCGGGTGGAGCCCATGCAAGGGTAAGTATAACAAATCAATACGGTACCCTGAGACCCTTGATGGTCTCTCAGTAGTCCACAAAAAAATACATCACAATACATTCCACCAATGTGATATCATAAGCATGATCTTGATCATGAAGCACAAAGACAAAGAGATAGCTCACTCTAATGATATAACTTCAATGTTACTGGGATAGGGATGAATACTCATAAAGATAGATCATACTATCCATATAAACTCCACTATTGACCCGTATAGGTAACTGTATGATGACCTGTGTTGGTCGCTAGATGTTGACCTGTATGGGTCGCTGTTGCTGGCCTTTATTGGTTACTCGTGCTGACCCGTAGTGGTTGTCGTTGCTAACCCGTATAGGTAGATGGTGCTAAACCATATTGGTCTCTAGTACAGGGGTAGGGAATATTAGTCGTATGTAACGCCCCGACCCCAGCTACCCAGAGTTGGTGCATTACTTCGTAACATTGGCATGATCACAAAAGATCAAGTCTCGAAAGACCGATTAGTTTAGTAGCCTTGGAAACACTAGATACATTCGTAAACGTTACATTACATCATAAAGTGAAAAACTACAATAAAAAAGTCTCCATAGTCCACACTCATATCCTCTTCTGACTATCCCTGCAGGTCATTCATAAAATACTTCTTCACATCCTGGAAAATATTAAAACATTGAAAGGGGTGAGCTCAGATGCTCAGTAAGGATAACAATATTGCGGAAGCTTTCATAAATAAACATAAACATTTAAGGCAATGTATAACTAAAACAAAAGCCTTATAAACTTGAACATCAATATAATATGGCAAAAGTAAAATGAGATAATGCCATTTACTTCTTCACATGGATATTCTACCGGTCGAATAATCACATGCAATATCAATAACCACTTTCATAATGAGGGAATGTATAATGCCGGACATTCTGAAACATTTTGTCAAGGCCTCGGCCAAGACATCTAAAATGATTAAGGCCCCGGCCAAAACCATAAATCAAATTGGGAAAGGGCCTCGGCCAATTCCACGTCTAGTTGTCTCATGAGACCTACCGATGCATCGAGGAGCTATAGCGGGCTCCACCCGTCACTTATTAAGTCCAATACATTCCTCATATGAATAGGTTTAAACATATCATAAACCATAACATAATCGTATCACATAAAACATTCATAAAGGAAACATAACATTTCCACATTTCAATCACAAGATATCAATACAACACATTGATATAATAAAAACACTTTCAAAACCATTTTCAATACCAAAATAAAAGAAAGTTAAAACTTTGTATTTATTTTTCATTAAAAAAAATGATGGCTTGTAGAGGAAGCCAAAACTCAAATAATGGTCACGGCGGCGGAGAAGTCATTGTCGCCGCATAAGTACGGAAAGAAAAACATTCCCTTTTGTCGTCTAGCAAAACTCTTCGTATAAAAAAGATTCCTTTTGAATAAACGTAAAAGTCAAAGGGGTTTATACACCGTATAAAAGAAAGTTGTGTATAAAACCAAATATGCCTCAATGAAATGGGATTGAGACGAAGTCCTTAAAAGATAATTTTTAAAATAAAATAGATCTATTATGTGTATTCACTATAGGTACACATAAATAAAGTAAAAATACAAAATAGGACATAATAATATCATGACATAATATAAAAGTAGGAGATTAACCCAAAGAATGGAAGTTGGGTTAAGAAATTCCCTTACCTTGTGTCCGACTTGACTCAACTGTTCTTTAACCTCCTGAATAATAAACTAGAGTTAATATATACCTTATTAAGAACCATTTTCAACTTCATTATCCTTATTATATCACTTATTACAATGATATGAACATTATGTAATTATTTAAGTTAATAACGGTCGTTTTGTCGATCTTTGGTACTTGAGTCAACAATAAGCTTCTTATAATTACAAGTTGTTTATGTGGTGAAATATCCATTATATCCAGAATTATATTCATGATTTAGATGTCATATATATCTTATATATCCAGTATATACATTCATTTATAATATTACGTAACATTTAGAGGTAAGAAATGAAATGCACCGTTCATGGAGACGGTAAGCCGTACGTACGCATGAACGCTACTTTCATTTCAATTTCATATTTAATGGAACTAAATCATAATGATATAAATGTATAATATAATTCCAGTATAATATATTGTATAATACCATTTACTCCATCCTTTATACATCCCACATATGGCATTAACGATTCAAATCACTTTGAGGGGGCGGTAGTCCGCACTTCCAAAAATGAAATTATCGCGTTTTACCCATAATGGAAATCATAAAGTAAGCCATAAATGAGAAATACAGAAGCATAAGTAAAACATAAACACATTATATATCATATATAAATATAGTGACATCTTAATGGCCACCTTTGAAGGTGTTATATGAGTGTTGAACAATCATCGTTTCGTGAGGCAGAAATTCGCCATCCACAGAAACCGTATGTTCTTTAACCATTAGATGTAGGTGTGTGTAAGTGTAGCTCGAATACTTATTAAAACAAAATCCTAGTATATTGAGGATACTGGTGTTGTTACAAAAGAAATGAATAAAAAGATTTTAGGGGGTTGGAGAAGAAAAATAAAACAAAACAACATTAGAGAAGACATTACCTCAAAATCGGGTAACTCTTTTTGATTTGAGCCAAAGGCTTCCTTGGGAAGAGTTCTGCCCAAAGTGAGGATTCTAGGAGTAAGAGGGGGAAGTTGGGAGAGTATTTGGGCAGAGTTTGGCCGAGCCAAATGGCTTGAAAGTGTAAATGAGGTGGGAGAGGTGGGGGCCTTTTATAAGTGGAGAGGAGGGGCACTTTTGGAAAGATTGAAATGTTACATTATTTCACAATGCTTTTCGGATTCTAAAGGTCCCACACTTATATAATTCGAGGCTAAGGTGATAAGGTTTCGAAATATCTTCATCCAATAGGCTTTGGACAAGTGTAAGCCTTGGATGTTTCATTATCTTCTCATTTTATTTAAATCGTTAAATAATGAGGTCATCGCCACATCATAATTATGTCATAAATAATTTAATTTATTTAATGTCTAAAAATTATAAAACAAATACTATGATGTAGGAAATCTTTTTATCTTTCTAATGAATATTTATAATCAAAATGTGGACATGTGTAACCCCACGTAAAAATTGTTTTAGTAAAACATTTTATGTTTGTGTCATTTTTTACTTTAACATTAAATAAAAGGTGTTTATGTCCTTTTCTAACTAAAGTGGCTCCATGGGGTCCCCAAGTTGACCCATGGGTTGTCTTGGTCGGCCATGACTCATCCAATAGGATTAGGACAAGTGTCATGCTCATCTCATATTATAAAAACATTATTTGTACCTTAAACTACACTAATTACCTCTAATCGCGATTAAGAACTTAAAAGTTACTATTCACCAAAAAATTATTTTAATCTCATTGAAACACATTTTACTTCTTAATGACAACCATGTATGTCGGATTTTTGAAAATCAAATCACAGAAGTGGTAATATTTCATTTAAACGAAAAATCAGTTATTTAACTACCACTTAGTGGTTTCACTATTCATCAAAAATTGAAGTTTTTCAGAACAATGCCAAAATTTCACCCTAATCTATAATTGATATTCCAAATTCAAAAATGATGTCTATTTTACAAAATTCCAAACATATAATTTGCATTAATTAATTTTATAATTAATTCCCGCTGTCACAACAAATAGCGTGTTTTTAAGAGAAACAATTTATATCAAAAGATTGGCAATTGTTTATGTCCAATTTCAATGTCAAATTAATTATAATGACCACCATTGGATAAAATGGTAAAAATATATTCCAATTATACTTTAAAACCACTAAATAGTATAATTTATCACTATTAATTATTTTTATTAAAAAAGTTGTTTTAAGTATTTTTCACTGTTCATAAAAAATTAGAAGTTCTCAGAAAAATACCAAAAATTCAACATAGGCTAATTTCGATATTCCGAATCCAAAAATGAAGTCCATTTTGAAATATAAAATTTCTATAATTTTAAAAAGTGGTTATTACTATTCATAACGGCTACTTTGATTAGTCGCGGTGTTTTAGAACTCGAAGTTGCGTACAATGCAAGCTATTGCATTATTGAATGAGAAGTGTATCGTGGAAGCTCGGGGTGTTACATTCTCCCCTCCTTCAATAAATTGCGTCCTCGCAATTTGAAATTTTTCTTTGAAAATAAAAGGTTGAAAAGAGAAAATACCTTTGAGGAAAACCCACATCGGAAATAAGGTTAATAAATATATAACATTAAAAGAAAGCAGGATAAGTACAAAGGTCACCCGATATAGCCCATTCTAGGATTATATGAAAATATGGATATGGAGGAGAAACAAACCATCAAGGTCTTATGGAGAGTTATAGAAAACAGGATTAGGAGAAAGTTTAACCACAAGAAAATCACAAACTTGTGATTGGTTAAACGGTCATTGAATCCCCAGTTGGAAAAGTTAACCGACAACATTTTTGTTTTAAGTTACCTTTTATAATGTTGAGGAATTTATTTAGGAGATTTACTAAGAACGTAAGGGAATATACATACTTGTTATGTATACTTTCCTTCGTTAATAAATTTTTACCACAAACCCTACTTTTACTCCAAATGGTAACGGAACTCAAAAATATTCTATTTATCCTAATTGTATAAGGTTCAAAATGTTAACACATACCATTTAGATTAGTAAAACTATTTTGTAATAACCAGGGACTTCCTGTAGGCTAGTGGTAGGAAATAAAGGCCTGTCGCACTATGATTGTGGGTTCGATTCCTGCAGCTTTGTCCGACGCGACGGGTTATGCCCCACCCTGCAGGTTGTCCTTTTCCTAAAACTATAGTATCATAATATTCCAAAAATTATCTTCATAAATGCTTTAACCTTAAACAATACTATCCATGGTTCAACTTAATCCATTCTCACCTTAATAGTTATCCAAAATACCTCCGTCCAGACTTTCTCTAAAAGGTCTCTAAATTCCAAAATCAATTGTAACTTCAGATTGCTCAAACAAAGAAAAGTTTCTCTTATTGTCACATACTAAAAATATGATTACCTTAATCATATTACCTTAATAAAAAAGTACTGCAGTACAATCTTTATATATATAACATTATTCTTATAACCAGAATATAATCCTGGAGTCCAAAAGAACCAATACATTAATTATTCCGCTTCAACTGTAGTCATAGCATAAGATTGGCCTTGATCCCTTAGCCTTTTCTGAGGTAAGTTTCCTTGACGCTTAGGACATTCATTTGCATAATGACCCATTTCTCTACAATTGTAGCATTCAACTTTGACAGCCTCTTTCTTTCCCTTGCAATCACGAGCCTGGTGACCCTTTTCTCCACATTTATAACAAACTCCCATTCCTTTTAGGCAAGTACCAGGGTGATTCTTCCCACAATTATCACATAATGGAAAATCCTTCTTTCCCTTTTTCCCTTTATCTGTCTCTTGTTCCACCGTTCTCTTCTTCTCTTGCTTTACTTTGTTGTCATAAGACTTAGAGAATTCCTTTTCTGTCTTGATAGCACACGAGACAATATCTTCGTATGATGAGAAGGATTGTGATACCAAAGCTCGACGGAGAAATGGTTTTAACCCATCAAAGAAACGATCAATCTTACTCCTTGGGTTACGTATATAATCGGCAGCATGCCTCGCTAACCTTGTAAAGTTAGCCTCATACTTTGCGACATTCTCATCCTCCTTCTGCCTCAAACTCAGAAATTGCCTTTCCATATCTGCTCGATGGTCACGAGGAAAGTATTTTTCTAAGAAAAGATCTTTGAACTCCCTCCATTCCATATTCGATACGTCATCATCTTCCTTTGTGTTTTGAATCAGCGACCACCACTGATCGGCATCTCCAGTGAGGCGGTAAACTGCCATGACAACCTTCTCCCTTTCACTACTCCCCAAGGCATGGAATATTTTCTCTACGGAATTTATCCATTGCTCAGCTACTATAGGATTTGTACTCCCATTAAAGGTTGGTGGTTGTTGCCTCATGAAGCGGTCTAACATTGATCCTCCACGCTGTGGATCAGGGTGCTCCATACGGGTAAGGTTATTATTCATAACCTGAGTGAGTTGTCCAAGTATGGTAATAAGTTGATCAGCACCAGTTGTATCTCCAGATCCACAATAATTATCTTGATCAGGAGGGCAATCCCTACACGGAGTTCGTGCATTGATACGGTTTCCATTCCTTCTACTAGGCGCCATTTCTAAACAATGGCATAAACTAGACTAGTTTATGAATCAAAATACATAATTCCATACTTGTAAAACACTTTACATAAATTGAACTATTTATGGATATAATCAATAATCATAAAAAGAAATGTTTTCTTTGAGGAAGTATATACTCATAACCCTTCATAGTGGTTTGTAAATAAAAGGAGAATTATCCTAAGCATATCCCCGGGGAGTGTTGTAACCAAGAGTGCAGCAAGGCTCGTTGTCGTGCACCAGTTCCCGTTCGAGTCTAGCTCAAAGCGGTGTTTTCGGGTTTTACCCCTAGGTACATCTGTGCCAGAGCCGCCTCTACCTGCTCGTATCCAGACAGGGATGTATTGATCGGAAAACTCACAAAATCTCTACAATACCAAAATTTTAGGAAGTTCTTCTATACTAATCCTCAAAGTTCATCTTAGTTCTATGTGCTCTAATCAGAGTTTATCTAAATCTAGCTTCCAAGGTTAGTATTAAACTGCCTCTGATACCAACTGTAACGCCCCGACCCCAGCTACCCAGAGTCGGTGCATTACTTCGTAACATTGGCATGATCACAAAAGATCAAGTCTCGAAAGACCGATTAGTTTAGTAGCCTTGGAAACACTAGATACATTCGTAAACGTTACATTACATCATAAAGTGAAAAACTACAATAACAAAGTCTCCATAGTCCACACTCATATCCTCTTCTGACTATCCTTGCAGGTCATTCATAAAATACTTCTTCACATCCTGGAAAATATTAAAACATTGAAAGGGGTGAGCTCAGATGCTCAGTAAGGATAACAATATTGCGGAAGCTTTCATAAATAAACATAAACATTTAAGGCAATGTATAACTAAAACAAAAGCCTTATAAACTTGAACATCAACATAATATGGCAAAAGTAAAATGAGATAATGCCATTTACTTCTTCACATGGATATTCTACTGGTCGAATAATCACATGCAATATCAATAACCACTTTCATAATGAGGGAATGTATAATGCCGGACATTCTGAAACATTTTGTCAAGGCCTCGGCCAAGACATCTAAAATGATTAAGGCCCCGGCCAAAACCATAAATCAAATTGGGAAAGGGCCTCGGCCAATTCCACGTCTAGTTGTCTCATGAGACCTACCGATGCATCGAGGAGCTATAGCGGGCTCCACCCGTCACTTATTAAGTCCAATACATTCCTCATATGAATAGGTTTAAACATATCATAAACCATAACATAATCGTATCACATAAAACATTCATAAAGGAAACATAACATTTCCACATTTCAATAACAAGATATCAATACAACACATTGATATAATAAAAACACTTTCAAAACCATTTTCAATACCAAAATAAAAGAAAGTTAAAACTTTGTATTTATTTTTCATTAAAAAAATGTTGGCTTATAGAGGAAGCCAAAACTCAAATAATGGTCACGGCGGCGGAGAAGTCATTGTCGCCGCATAAGTACGAAAAGAAAAACATTCCCTTTTGTCGTTTAGCAAAACTCTTCGTATAAAAAAGATTCCTTTTGAATAAACGTAAAAGTCAAAGGGGTTTATACACCGTATAAAAGAAAGTTGTGTATAAAACCAAATATGCCTCAATGAAATGGGATTGAGACAAAGTCCTTAAAAGATCATTTTTAAAATAAAATAGATCTATTATGTGTATTCACTATAGGTACACATAAATAAAGTAAAAATACAAAATAGGACATAATAATATCATGACATAATATAAAAGTAGGAGATTAACCCAAAGAATGGAAGTTGGGTTAAGAAATTCTCTTACCTTGTGTCCGACTTGACTCAACCGTTCTTTAACCTCCTGAATAATAATCTAGAGTTAATATATAGCTTATTAAGAACCATTTTCAACTTCATTATCCTTATTATATCACTTATTACAATGATATGAACATTATGTAATTATTTAAGTTAATAACGGTCGTTTTGTCGATCTTTGGTACTTGAGTCAACAATAAGCTTCTTATAATTACAAGTTGTTTATGTGGTGAAATATCCATTATATCCAGAATTATATTCATGATTTAGATGTCATATATATCTTATATATCCAGTATATACATTCATTTATAATATTACGTAACATTTAGAGGTAAGAAATGAAATGCACCGTTCATGGAGACGGTAAGCCGTACGTACGCATGAACGCTACTTTCATTTCAATTTCATATTTAATGGAACTAAATCATAATGATATAAATGTATAATATAATTCCAGTATAATATATTGTATAATACCATTTACTCCATCCTTTATACATCCCACATATGGCATTAACGATTCAAATCACTTTGAGGGGGCGGTAGTCCGCACTTCCTAAAATGAAATTATCGCGTTTTACCCATAATGGAAATCATAAAGTAAGCCATAAATGAGAAATACAGAAGCATAAGTAAAACATAAACACATTATATATCGTATATAAATATAGTGACATCTTAATGGCCACCTTTGAAGGTGTTATATGAGTGTTGAACAATCATCGTTTCGTGAGGCAGAAATTCGCCATCCACAGAAACCGTATGTTCTTTAACCATTAGATGTAGGTGTGTGTAAGTGTAGCTCGAATGCTTATTATAAAAACATCCTAGTATATTTAGGATACTGGTGTTGTTACAAAAGAAATGAATAAAAAGATTTTAGGGGGTTGGAGAAGAAAAATAAAACAAAACAACATTAGAGAAGACATTACCTCAAAATCGGGTAACTCTTTTTGATTTGAGCCAAAGGCTTCCTTGGGAAGAGTTCTGCCCAGAGTGAGGATTCTAGGAGTAAGAGGGGGAAGTTGGGAGAGTATTTGGGCAGAGGTTGGCCGAGCCAAATGGCTTGAAAGTGTAAATGAGGTGGGAGAGGTGGGGGCCTTTTATAAGTGGAGAGGAGGGGCACTTTTGGAAAGATTGAAATGTTACATTATTTCACAATGCTTTTCGGATTCTAAAGGTCCCACACTTATATAATTCGAGGCTAAGGTGATAAGGTTTCTAAATATCTTCATACAATAGGCTTTGGACAAGTGTAAGCCTTGGATGTTTCATTATCTTCTCATTTTATTTAAATAGTTAAATAATGAGGTCATCGCCACATCATAATTATGTCATAAATAATTTAATTTATTTAATGTCTAAAAATTATAAAACAAATACTATGATGTAGTAAATCTTTTTATCTTTCTAATGAATATTTATAATCAAAATTCGGACTTGTGTAACCCCACGTAAAAATTGTTTTAGTAAAACATTTTATGTTTGTGTCATTTTTTACTTTAACATTAAATAAAAGGTGTTTATGTCATTTTCTAACTAAAGTGGCTCCATGGGGTCCCCAAGTTGACCCATGGGTTGTCTTGGTCGGCCATGACTCATCCAATAGGATTAGGACAAGTTTCATGCTCATCTCATATTATAAAAACATTATTTGTACCTTAAACTACACTAATTACCTCTAATCGCGATTAAGAACTTAAAAGTTACTATTCACCAAAAAATTATATTAATCTCATTGAAACACATTTTACTTCTTAATTACAACCATGTATGTCGGATTTTTGAAAATCAAATCACAGAAGTGGTAATATTTCATTTAAACGAAAAATCAGTTATTTAACTACCACTTAGTGGTTTCACTATTCATCAAAAATTGATGTTTTTCAGAACAATGCCAAAATTTCACCCTAAGCTATAATTGATATTCCAAATTCAAAAATGATGTCTATTTTGCAAAATTCCAAACATATAAGTTGCATTAATTAATTTTATAATTAATTCCCGCTGTCACAACAAATAGCGTGTTTTTAAGAAACAATTTATATCAAAAGATTGGCAATTGTTTATGTCCAATTTCAATGTCAAATTAATTATAATGACCACCATTGGATAAAATGGTAAAAATATATTCCAATTATACTTTAAAACCACTAAATAGTATAATTTATCACTATTAATTATTTTTATTAAAAAAGTTGTTTTAAGTATTTTTCACTGTTCATAAAAAATTAGAAGTTCTCAGAAAAATACCAAAAATTCAACATAGGCTAATTTCGATATTCCGAATCCAAAAATGAAGTCCATTTTGAAATATAAAATTTCTATAATTTTAAAAAGTGGTTATTACTATTCATAACGGCTACTTTGATTAGTCGCGGTGTTTTAGAACTCGAAGTTGCGTACAATGCAAGCTATTGCATTATTGAATGAGAAGTGTATCGTGGAAGCTCGGGGTGTTACATCGTACATCTATATCATAACACTCTGGAGTTTCTGATCTTGACCCGTATTGGACGATCTTTTTCTTCATGTCATGGCCAGCCACTGGATTCCCGCACGAAGCACATTTGGTCTCTACAAGACTTTGTTCCTAAATCCATTAGTCATATTTCAACCAGTAATATGTCCCAAAAAACTCATACCCAAGGGAAAACCCCATCATAGGGGTCCTAACGTGACATACGACGTGTCGATCGGACGCCTGGTCTCTGAGATATGGGCACATTTGTAAAAAGGGACATGTTAGATTCAAGACTGATCCGACCGAGGATGCATTTAAAACTCATTCAACACTCTTATATAGTATATTGAAATACTTACTTGCTTCAAGGTTCCTTATTCCACCGATGGCATGTCGATTGTACACGTGGTCTGTTAGTTACACCGATTTTAGTGAAACGGGGTAGATCGCACCTCAGTCCGGCCCAGCTCGGTCAGTCCCGTTAGAATATGTCAAAGGGACTGCTACATAAAAGGGGTCCCAGCACCACTGATAGCGTGTCAAACAGACACCATGTTCTTCAGATATAATTGTTTCATTATTTGGGGGCCGGTTGGGTCTGGGCCTTGTCCTACTCGGTCTGGTCGGCCCGATGCAACGGGTACCGGGCTCTACCTGACCTCACCTGGGTCCTGCCCTTTAAGGGTTGTCCTAGTTCACTGGTCTAAACCATTTGTGTGGGACCGACTAGTTAGTCGGCCCAAGCCGCTGTTGGCCAAGCCTGACGGGTGGGGCTCGGCCCACAACGCTAGGTCGTTGGGCTATGTGTTCGGCCCGCTGGGTGGGTTTGGCCCATTTGGCCCACCCCGTCGACCTGAATGTGAACCGTGTCTCTTGTTGAGCCTACATATGTGGGTCCATTTCATTCAGTTGGTGGGGCACTACTCCACCGAGTGCAACGGTCGGTGAGCTGGCCGGCCGGTCTCCTGCCGATGCGGCATAGTGCCGCCCCCTCCTGCCGTGACCCGCTGGCTGCGGTGGTGGCCTCTGAGGGTATCACCCTTCTCTTTCAAGGCCAGATCGAGCAAACCACATCTGGACACTACAGAGCATGATGTTGCACCACCTTCCCACTGCCTTCAGACAGTTTTCACGGGTCTCCTTCAGCCGCCGCCAGCATGGCATGCTGGCAGCTCTTTCTACGGGCCACCGAACATGCTTCGGTGGTCCGTTCGGGATGCCATTTGCGCATACAAGCCTCTTGTGTTGCAATCGCCCCTGCGTGACCCATATCTCTGCCTTGTTGTCACATTTCTCAGTCGCGCACTAGAAACACAAGAAAAACAAGATCAGGGGAGGGTCTGGGCCCTGTTCGGATTGGCCCGCACCCTCCGCCTTAGCATTTTAACAAGGGGTGATAGAGAAAATCCGAGAATTTAGTAATATCTCCCAACTTGTAACCCTTCATCAACCTCTTGTGTTTAAACAAAGATTAATGGATCAAACCATTGGACGGTTGATCCACATTCCTCGTACAAATCAAGAATATGGGAAGGTGGAATATCATAATATAAAAAACAAAAACCCCTACATCGAAAATCACTGGAGGTGTCATGGTCTCGGTGGGAGGATAATCCACATTGGATGGAGTCTTCAGTGTTCATAGATCCTGGATCTTTTCTTCCCAATCCTCTATCATCTATCTGTGGATGTCACCACGAGACATCGCAAGAGTTTCCTTGTTTGAAGAAGTCATTCCAAAACCCCACCCCGAGCTTTATTTAAATTGGATGGGGAAAGGTGAGTAATGCACTGAGGAATTAATGAGTTTTATTTAATGAATAAACTTCTAAATTCCCCAATGGTTCTGTTTTAAAAAAAGGAGAGTCAATCCATTATTTGTCTTAACAAGTCATCGGTCCCCACCACCGCCTCTCATCCACTAGAGAAAAATAAATAAAATAACATGTTAAGTTATTTTATTATTTTTCTGTAAATTCTATAATTTAACTTTTTCTTCCAACCTACTATGGTTGAAGTGAAGCTTCCCTTAAGATAATCCTAGCACTTTGGATTCAACAGTGCCCCCAGATTTTTAATCATATCACTGGTTATAAATATAGAAAATTCTCCCCGTGCGTTTAATGAACATACTTTACAAAATGTTCTAAAATTTATTTCGGGCACACTAGGCCTCAGAATCACACACCATAAATTTTTACAGACTCATAAAAAACCTAAATAGTTATATTCAATTACATGTAATTTTTGGATATTTTCAATTATACCATCCAAATAATGTATTTATGAATAACAAACTACACCGCGATGTAGAGACGGCAAGTCGTATGTATACATGAATGGTGACTTTGTCCTTCATTAGATAGATAGATTAATGAATATGGTTTTACCATATCTATATCAACATCTAAACATGTAAAAGTTACTATTTTTATTTTATTAGTATTTAAATAACTATGAAATAGGAAGTGGAATAAGAGAATAACTTTGTAATAGGTGATGAAATAATAACAACTTTACGGGTGTTTCCTTTTGATTTGAACAAAAGAGCCCTTTAGGTTGGCTTTAAGATCAAATTAATATCTTTAGGTTTATGTGAGGATAGTTTGGGAGATATTTTGTAGGGTTTGGCCAAGCCAAATGGATTTGGAGGTCTGATATTAAGAGAAGGTGAAGTACCCTTTTATAAAAAAGGTGAGGGGCACTTTAAGAAAATCTTGAAATATTATTTTATTATATAATCATTTTCAGTTTCTAATATCTCCAAATGGATTTATTTTGAGGATATGGTGGTGATGTGTAGAAATCCTTTCATCCAATATGATTTATACATGTTTAGGTCAACATATTTACCTTATCTCTTAGATTTAACCCTTTGTTAAATAGTTTAACTTTTACCATGTCTTCTTGTATTATTAGAATACATGGTTAATAAACATACTATAACATTACAATAGAACATAAAGTGGTAATTAATTATATATCTATCACTATATTAGTCATTTTTACAAACCATAAATTTTTAGAACTATTAAATAATTTAATAAAATTGTATTTGTTTTAAAAAATAATTTATGTCAATTTTGAATGTATTTTGTATTTGGTTTTTATAAAAGTCATACCAACATTATTACTTTTCAAAAAATTCATTTAATAAACCCTAACATGTAATATTAACCTAAAAAATTCGTGCAATTCTTTAAAAATCTCAATTTACATTTATTTTAATATTTATAACATCAATTGTTTATTCTTTATTTAATAAGGTAATTACTGCATCATCATTATGCCACACATAAATACAATTATATAATGTCTAAATATTACAAATAAAATACCACTATGTATGAAATATTTTTTATCTTTCTAATTAATATTTATAGTCAAATTTATCTTTTTTATAATCTTATATTAAAAATGGATTAGTTATTATAATTAGAATATAACATTTTTAACTGGTGACATATATATTGTGTGTATTTGTTGGTTTTTTATGAAAAATGTGAATTATGGTTAATAGTAAAATACCTTAATTTACTCTATAAGCTAAATATGTGATTTACTATTTCATAGATGATTTATGTATGATGTAAGAAAAAAATATAATAATATCCTTAACTATTTTAATATTTTAAATTATAATTCTCAATATATTCATAGTCTGAAGGAATAATAAAAAACTAATGAGTTAAATAATGAGAAAACACCCCTCTCTAACACTATAAGTACCACCCCTCTCCACTTTTTCTCCTCGCACCTATAAAGATTTGGGACTTCTCCAAATTATGCTCAATTCACTTCCCAAACCATTCCCCCATATCAAGGAGATCCTGTTCTCATCAAAAGACCAAAACCTTTTCCCTAAGCAGGTTCTCAAGGAGGATAAATTAAAGAGGCGATTTCTTCTTTCGTTTTCCATTATTTTATTTTCAATTTTTTTTTATTTTCTCCAAAATTTCCCACATTAATATGGGATGATATCTCCAATAACATACATATAATATAATTTTATTATATTTATGGAATAATCTATCATCAATTATTTTCCCTCTCCTTTTGTTCAAAAAATGAAAATGTCGTCTATAATGTGTTAATTTATCATATTCAAAGATGAAGGGTTTTAAATTTATATTAATTTCATCATGGATGTTCATGAAAAAATTTTATGGTTCAACCAAATTATTATATATTTTTTATGTCTTATGAAATTTTCTGAAACCATTATACATTAATGTTATTAAATAATATAACAAAACGAATATGTTGTGATTGGGAAACTCTAAAATTAATCTAAATTCTTATAATTGACATGTTACCTAATTTTTCATCTTTATATATGGAGAAATATATATAATAAAAATAAAACTTATTTATGTTCATTAATAACATATAATTTTAATTTTTCATAATTATACCCATTCTACATGAACATTCATACTCATATACAAGAGAACTGATCATGAATACCAAGAAAACAAATACCCTTGAATGATCAAAGTATACTCTATAACTAATAGTAAATACCATAAATGATCTTAAGATAACTGTAATGAATAAAATTAATGTATAAATCTTTTTTTATTTGTAAATTAAATAATTTTATTTGATTATTAAGGACATTAAGATCATGTGCATAACACTTTCAGACAGAAGGTATGGGATCCTTTCTAATCCTCTTCTTTTCCGTATGGTTAGTCATTATCTCTCATTACCCCAATTTAATTCCTTATTACATTTGGGAAGATAATATAAATTATTTTTATATGTTCCAAAAAAATTTATCCTTGTCTTATCATCATTTTTTATTGGGTAAATACTTGTTTAAAAAAGGTTCCCTTCTCAATTATTCCTGATAAGCAATCCTGATTAAAGGGAACCTTCCAATTTTCTCCCAATTTTCAAGTTCACTACATAATCTATTTTAAACTACCATTATTTTTCTAAAATCACTTATTTGATAAAGAAAAATTATTTTAGTTTAATTATAGTTTTATAAAAAAACAATTATGCCTTTTCCACTTCAAATAATCTCTAATAGTTTTCCCTTAAACTGTACTAACATGTTTTATTAATAAATATTCTTAAACACACTTGTTACTTAATTTTGACATCACTTATCAATATCTATGCCTATATTTCCTTATTAAATTTCATGTATGATTAAAATCCATCCTTTCATGGACACAATTATGATATTTCTATTTTATATTCCTTTTAACATGATTATAATGCCCAATTATTTCTATGGGTAACCCTTATGTTTACATTCGATTGATTGTATATGATTAATTATGTGGAAATAATATTCATGAACATTTTATAATGGGTATGAATATATAGTGATCTAAAGAATTTGGTGATGTTTATTCTCATGAGACACCATGTTCAACAGTCTTGTTGGTTTGGCTCGACTCGTGATCCATGTGAAATGGTTTTGTGGTTAGCCTTGACTCATGATCCTCCATATACAATGATCCTTGAGTCATGATAAATTCATGTTTTAAGTTTCTTACACGTTACTATGATTCCAGGATTATGTGATCTAATTTTTAATATGTTATGATTGCATCAATTTAATCATGTTTTATATCATTCTATATCATTATGTTATTCCTTCAAACCCATGTGTTAAGATTTATTTTAATTTTTATTTCTATATTGTGTTTTTTATCTAATTCTTTTATACATGTATTCCCCAGGTTATCCTATACAGAAATAATGGCTCACAAGAATTTATGATATATTTTTGAATATTAAATAAGATATGTTTCATTTTGGTTTCATAATATTTAATTATATATCTCATATTCTGAATAAACAATACATTACGATCATTGGTTTATATTTAATGGTTAAGTATGCTTAATATCAAGTTATAATATGTGTACAATTCTAGGGTCACTAGACATCTTGGAGTTTATTTTCTAGATATCCTTCCTATCCCCATGAACATTGATGAAAAGTGTATTACTAAGCTCAAAATTTAACTTAGAGAAGCTATCAAAGGGAAAAATGTACACTAGTATGAGTGCAATTATTTGATAACCTTTCCCCTCTGTCTCCTAGTCAAAAACATATATATGTTCTCGAAATGACTATATTGGAATTAGGGTTTTTCCCTCAGACTCAAACATGGATGTTTATGGCTATGGATAATTGGAAATACTTAGTCTCAAAAGGAAAACATAGAGAAAAAATGTGAGATTGCTAATATAGTCAATGACACTCTCCTAGTAACGGGGATACAACTTGTGTGGATTTCTCCATAGAATCCTCAACTTTGGTAGTTTTAACTAGAACCTTTGGAAGAGGGGCACTCTCCTATGACAGTCTGAGGTTCTCCACATGAGGTTCAGGAAGACTTACTATTTCTAGGTATACCTGAGCTCCCCCCCCCCCCCCCCCGCTCAAAATTTGGACTGGGATAGTCTTCGATGTCTTGTTCATGCACCACCACTAAAAAATTATCTACATATAGAGTTGTGCATTTCATCTAGCCATGGATATAGAATAATTCATAAAAAGAATTCAAAAAAAAATAAACTATCACTTTCAATAAATTCACTATTATATTCCTAAAATTATACTAAATAGTATGACTATTAATAGGTTCCTTCAGTTCATAAAGGTTCAATCCGGGATTTCTAATGGAATATATTGATGATAAAATCATTGTGGTAATCTCACCTGTGCAGATTCTTGGTATATTTGGATCAGGACCTAGTACATCACACTCTTCTGATAAATTGAGCCTCGTAATAGATTCCTTTGTGATAATCATAGGGTTAACACAATTCATTATAGGGTCCTCTGGTGCATGAGATGAACCTGATATATCATAAGGATAAAATTCAATAGTCAAAAGGTGATTATTTATGATGTATCTTTGATATTACTAGAATCCTAGTCCCTATTTATAGCCAAAGGAGTGGGAACTGGAGAAAATTGAGTATCCTCAAACTTCAACTCTTTGTCTTTTGAGGGAGATGATTGACTAGTAGGGATTCATGCTTGGTCTAGAACACCCTCCTCAATCCTTAGAGTTCATTTGTTTTTTCCTTTAAAGAAGATATTGATAGATATTCTACAATACAAGGATAATTTGACATTTTTTGGGATAAAGAAAATATCAATGATACAGTTATGACTTACTGTTACTAGTGAGGGAATTAGTAAAAGATTTTATCCTCTGATAGCCTTTTTTAGATGGAGGATGTCTTGAATCAATATCCTCAAATATTTGTATCAGAGGTTAAAATATAGTGTCCACCTCCATATCATCCTCTATTGTTTTCTATATAGAAGAGAGATCTCTCTATTCAAGAGATGAAGCATTAGTCCCAATCATGCTACATGTTAGGCCTTATTTCGACAATGGAACCTCAATTTATTTTCTATTGCCTACAGAAAATAAAAATGAACTTCCCCATTAAAAAATCACTTTGTACTATATAAAGTAAATGAATAAAATAAGAGAATATATTGAAAATAGGAATTACATACTTGGTATTGGTATAATATATCCATTCCTCAGAAGGTGATTGATCAATCCATTCAGCATTGCCTTATCACGACATGTCCTCCACACATATCATGGCCGGGATTTGGTTGTCAGTATCATAAATGATAATCTCTAGTTCTAAGAAATAAATATTCACCTTAGTGGTATTTCATTGAACTGAATATCTAGTGTCACTCTATCCTCTCCAATTACAGAAATCCACATCCCAGTATAAATGGGTGCCCATAGGATTTCAACATTAGAAGACATGTCCTACCAATGCTAGACTGCTAGTGGTTACATGGATTCGTAGGTCATCTCAGCATGCCTTAATTATTATTCAACATCCCTACATTATATGGGATTTCTAACCCACTATTTCCTAGATGAATGATTATAAAATGAAACCACGGTCGCTATAAAGACCTGGAAATTCTGTGCAATTTTTTTTAAATACATGGGATTTTTACGAGTCCGCATTTTCTTGACGGTGCTTGATTCCGAGGCCCGGTGTGCCCGGAAAAAAAATCTTAATTTTTGTTCAAGTATGTACAGTACACGTAAGTGTGGGATTTTTTTTAAGCGGTGCACGGAATTGAAATCTGAGGGAAAAGTTGAACTCGTTGTGCCCATATTCTCTTATAGAGACATTTACCGCAATTTCGTTTTATCGAGATTGGGTGTTAATTATAGGGGTTTCTAAATTTAAATTAAATAAAATTATGTGTGACATATTGTTTTTGAAAGGTAGTTAAAACCACCAAAGGGAGGTTGAAGGTGGGACCCCGCACACCCGAACCACCCTTGGGAGGATGTTTTAGGGTGGTACCCAGCTGAATCCTTTAACTCCACTAAACCCCCCTTTAAACCCCTTGATCTCCCCATTAATAGAGGAAACTCTCGGTCATCCCCTTAATTGTGGAAACACAAATTAATTAATAACTTAATTAATTAATTTGGGTGATTTGAATTCTTTAGAATTAAATAAGTCAACATTAAAATAAGATATTATAATATTTTATTTTGGGTGGGCATAATCCATGGAGATATTTGTAAAAATCTTGGAAGAACATCATCCTCTCGACGAAGAACACTCCTCATCTCTGAAGAATGATGGTACCGTCTTCCAAATTCGTCCAAACCACAAGAGAAGGAGCCGCCGCGAGGAACTTCGATGACGCTTCATTCTCGGGCATTTCCCGATGTCAACAAATCGACGTCCGCCCTATTTCCGTGACTTCGACGATGTACATAGAATCGAGGTATGGGGATCTGGACTATTTTTATGTATGAGTTATTCACTCCTTTCCTCATCATGTGTTGTGCTCTTAATGCCGAATGTTAACAATGTAATGAGGAGGTCTTGGACCGCATGAACACAGTCCGACCCTCCCCCCCTTGTTGTTCACATTGTGTTGATGACAGAGGCAGATCATGGAAGAGGTCTATGGTGCAAGGGTCGTCGTCACACCACGCAAAGAAAAGACACTGACAAGTCGGCCATGGAGAAGTTGGAAAGGCGTGGTGTCGTCACACCACGGTAGAGAAGGGCTGCGTCCAGGGTGGGCTGCAGTGGAGGAAGCACGGTGTCGTCGTGCCGTGTCGGCGACGCGGAATCGCGGTCGTTCCATGGCGGTGGGTGCGGCGCCGTCACGCCACGTCGTCGACAGGGAGAGGTCGGCCCGAGTAGCCAGCATAGAGGTGTGAGACCCCATCGGGTCCCGTGTGGGCTGGACCGATACCACCAGGGGCCGATTATGTTCTACCCGAATGGCTAAGTCGTTCGGGTGCCAAGGGGGCATGCGCCTCCCCCCTGGTGTGCCATGTCGGGTCGCCATCGGCCGGGCTGTCCTCGACCAGGCTTCCCATGTCCGGGCCGCCCTTGCCTGGGCCACCCCCGAGCCAGGCCACCCTCGGCGGAGCCGCCCCCGAGTCAGGCCGCCTTCGGCTGGGCTGCCCTCGGCCGGGCTACCCACGTCCAGGTCACCCGTCAATCCGAACTTTCTCTATGGGCCAAGCCATCCCCTCAGATCGGGACGGTTCCTCTGACCGGGTCGGACCTCGGTTCAGATCGGGTCGGACCGGGTCAGTCAGATTGGGTCAGACCGGACCCAGACCCTCTATGGTCGTTTACACCTTTTAGCCCACATCTTGGGCTACAGGTGTCTGATTGACGAACCTACTACGGAGATGAAATTCTTGGAGCGACTCGATTCTTTTGGAATACCCATATTGAGGTTTGGATGTAGTTGGGGTATGGTCGGGTTGGTTTAAACCTAAAAACCAACCAGTCCCCTAGAACGAAAATGCCAATAACTCCCAGACCAAGCATCTGATTGATGTGCCATCTATCTCATTGGGTTCATTTTGATGTGACGGAACTACGGGATACACCAATGCAAGAATTCATGATTTTTGATGTATCGACACTTGGCTCGAGGAGCGTACCCTCCCAGAGTCGAGCGTGCTGTGTGCGGGAACCCTGGGGCTGGCAGAGACTGTGATGACTTCTATACCGGAATCCTCTGTGGGTTCAATAGTGAAAAATTCTATACCAAAATCCTTTTGGGTTCAAAAATGATGAATACTCTACCGGAATCCTCCGTGGGTTAGACAGTGATGACTACTGTACTAGGATCCTCCGTGGTTCCGACAATTCTAAACTCAGTTCCTATCTCCTGTGTGGGTTTGATAGAATTGCTGGTCCTGTATCCTTTGTGGGTCTGACAGCTAAGCTGGTCCTGTATCCTATGTGGGTCTGACAGCTTAGCTGGTTCTGTATCATATGTGGGTCTGAGAGCTTAGACGAATTAGTGACTACATATGATCATCTATATCACTCTACAAAAGATGTATACCTGTGTGAGCTGAGTGTTGACTTTCAGTCAATATCATCGAGATGATTGACTATACTTTCTTTGTGGAATGGGTAGTGCTTGGGCTCGAGAGTTGGAGCTGTACTATGATTGGTAACATAGGTATATGTATGGGCATATACCTAAGTAAGATATGTTGATCCTTTGTGATTGTATCGTTCTTCTGTGTTTTATCCTTAATGGATTCCAGGATTCCTTTAGGGGTCTTAGGGTCCCCTACTAAGTATTGTTATACTCACCCCTGAATGGGCTATGTCCGCACCTCGTTGTGTTGGTTGCAGACGACGGACAGCGCTGACCGAGATGGAGTCTATGAGGACTGAACAATACCTGGAGGTGGACCACATGATGAGTAAGTACCCAAAGGAGACTAATGGACATGGAGCGCTAAGGAGGCTTTCTATACCTACGCTTCAGGTTGGACCCGTGTTGGATGATCCAGGAGCTGTCTGTCACCTTCCAGCTGTTTAGTCTTTTCCTTGTACTTTACAGTTGGGCTTGTATTTCCGACCCCTTTACTTTTTCTACACTACTTTTGTATATAGTTTCTACTTAGTGTTTTGCTTCCAGTTGTGTACTCCGTTGAGTGTGTATACTTTTATAAAGTCAATGACTTCCCATCTTAGGGATTTATGCCTTTGGTGCTAGTCGTCTACCCCTTGCCTATGGAAAGCGGGCTTGGGGTAGTCACGGCATAGGTCCCGAGGATGGGTCATGAAAAATGGGTATCAGAGGATTCAGTTATACTGCAGAACATGGAATCTTGTTCTTTTAATGTAAATAGTGTTAAGTGTTTTGGGTATGGTTATCATTTTAGGGAAACCAGTGTTGGTGCGGCAACTGATGTATCTATACACTAGGACTCTGACTTCTGATCTCCGACTCAGTGCATGAAAAAAATGATTGCATGTGGGTTTCCTTTGAAAAAGGTTTTTTTTTTGTGATTACATTGTGTCATCTCACTAGGTATACTGTTTTAACCTTGGCGCACCTTTTTATTTTCAGGATGGCCCCATGAAGGCAGTCCGCTAGGGTTCCATGTTACGTACGAGATGGTTTCCCATCAAGCGATGAGGCCTCGGTGCAGTGCCCCATCACAGCAGAGGTACCTGCAGTACCACTACCACCTGGGACACCGATACCACCAGCTCCAGCAGTAGAGAGTGCACATAATCTGAGTGTATTGCATGAGTTCCAGCACCAGAGGCTGCCCAGGTTCCAGGGAGAGATGGACCCACAGATATATGAGGATTGGATGGAGGCTTTCTTGAGAGTTTTCATATTTTTAGGGACACCAACTGACCTCGTGGTGATCCTTGTCACGAGTCTCCTACATGAAGCAACATGCATATGGGGGAGACGGATTCTCTGGGTGCATGACGAGGCATCATTGCTCTGGACAGACTTTGAGAGTCTCTTCTACTCAGAGTTTGTTCTAGTTACCATTTGTGCAGTGCAGATTCAGGAGTTACTTCATCTGCAGTAAGGAAATATGACAGTAGATCAGCACTGAGCGAGGTTCGCCGACCTCTTGCGCTACTCAACAAATATGGTATAGGACCCAATATTCAGGTCCCGGACCTTCGAGAAGGGAATCAGGCATGAGATTCGGGCTTCGATGATCCCCCAAAATATCCCAACGTAGGAGGGGGTGCAGGAGCGAGCCCTTCTAGTGGAGAGTTTTCTCACTGAGTAGTCACCAGTGGCGAGACCCACAACAGGGTGACACGTAGCGGAGTCTTCAGCAGCCAGCAGTACACAGATGTCGCAGATGTCCAAGAGGACCAGGCCATCAGGTGGGAAACCCCAGGATATAGGTTCGGTTGTGCAGGGCACACGAGACAGAGCCAGGTTTATGAGAAACAGGTAGTTCTAAGCATGCGGTGGGCAGGGTCACATGGCTCGAGACTACTCGACCCGCCATGCAGATGACTAGCAGATAGTAGAGGGACCTCCTAGGAAGAGGTAGAGGTTCGACCCTGGAGGTCTTCTGGGAGCAGGCGGACATGGTAGAGGAGATGGACGAGTAGCGGGAGGTGGACGAAGGTTCAAGGCTCTACCACCACCACCACCAGGAGGTCCACCATGACCACAGGGAGCTGGTGGACAGAGGCGGGCTCAGCTCGAGGTAGACGAGGCCTACGAACATGGTGCACATGAGATGATTTGAGGTACTATCTGTGTCTAATCCAACATTACTGCAATAATTATAGACACATATGCGAGTCATTATTTTATTTCCACTGCCCTCGTTCAGAGCTCGGAGATTCTGACGGAGCCATTGGCACGATCCTTACTACTAGAGACTCCTATGGGAGCAGAATCGATGATTACGCACTGGTGATGGTAGTGTGAGCTTACTCTAGGAGGCGAGATCTTTGTTTGGGATCTCCTCGTAGTGGTGTCGAGGCCTTACGATGTCATCTTGGGTATAGATTGTTTATCCACAGTTCATTCTCAAATTGACTGTATTAGGCACAAATTGTGGTGTATCCTTATGGATGGGACCAAGTTCACCTTCACCGGTGAGAAGGTAGCCTTTGCAGCGCAATATGGACTTACATAGAGGAGGGGGCATCCGATCACACATCAGTTATCTAGTCTCATCCTCGGAGTAGTTGATGTATGGAGTCTGAGTTTTTTATGTTGTGGTGGATCCGTACGCGGATGTTTTCCCTGACAACATTCCAGGACTACCTCCTCGCTGATAGGTAGACTTCTATATTGACCTGTACCCTGGGATGGAACCAATATCTACTCCAGAATATCGGATCGATCTCGCCGAGCTTCGTGAGTTGTGGGTACAGGTGGAGGACTTGCAGGGGAAGGGATTTATCTAACCCAGTGTTTCACCCTAGGCATCTCTAATTTTGTTCTCCAAGAAGGTGGGTGGTAGCTTGAGAATGTGTGTTGACTACCATCGCTTGAATCAGGTGACCGTGATGAACAGGTACCCACTCTTGAGGATTGATGACCTCTTTGATCAGCTCAAGGGAGCACAATGGTTCTCGAACATAGACCTTAGGTCATACTATGACCAGCTCAGAGTTCGAGATGACGATGTGTAGAAGACGGACTTCAGGTGCTGGTATGGCCACTATGAGTTTTTGTTTATGCCTTTAAGTGTAATCAATGCTCCAGCATTGTTCATGGATCTCATGAATAGGATCTTCCATCCATACCTCGATCGCATCATCGTAGTCTTCATTGACGACATACTAATCAACTCGACTACTGAGGACAAGCATTCCTACCATTTGTGTGTTGTATTGGACACACTCTGAGAGCACCAGCTTTAAGGTAAGCTCTCGAAGTGCTAGTTCTGGCTTCAAGAGGTTCATTTCTTGGGACATGTCATCTCAGAGGCTGGAGTTGCAGTGGATCCAGCAAAGATCGAGGAAGTACTTTCTCGGGAGCAACCCAGAGGTTTGACGGAGGAACGACGTTTTATGGGACTGGTTGGGTACTATCGGAGGTTTGTGCCAGACTTCTCCAGAGTTGCAGCACCACTTTCATATTTGAAAATTAAGGGAAAACCCTTCGAATGGTAAGAGAGATTCCAACAGAGCTTTTAGGAGCTAAGGCCGAGGTTGACTAGTGTTTCCATCTTAAGGCTACCAGAGGAGGGTGTTGGGTACGTAGATTATAGTGACACATCAGGGAACAGACTCAGGTGTGTCCTGATGCAGTAGCGAGCAGTGATCACATATGGTTCTCAGAAGTTCAGTTATCATGAGCAGAACTACGCTACTCATGACCTAGAGTAAGCAGCAGTGGTATTCGCCTTGAAGATGGGGCGGAACTATCTAATGGGGGAGTGTTTTACAGTCTACTCTGACCACCAGAGTCTCAGGTAAATCTTCTCGTAGAAGGACCTAATCTTGAGAGATCAGTGATGGCTCAAGTTCCTCCAGGACTATGACTTCGAGATAGTATATACTCTTGGGAAGGGTAAAGTTGTATAATATGCTCTCAGTAGGAGATCAGGAATTCGGCTACTATGAGAGGCGACGGAGTAGCTCGCCATGTTGAAGATATCCTTTATGGATAGAGATGGATCGTGCTTTTTGTAGTCTCTCATAGTCAATCCTCCATATCATCAGTGATTCAGCGAGGCAGATAGTGAGGACGTTGACTGTGAGACGTGACATGCTCAGATATCCTCAAGGAAGGCACCTGATAGATTTTCTGAAGGTGGGGAGCACGTCATTCTTTTCAGAAACGAACCATGGTACCAGTTGCACTTCTGGAGGAAATGTTGAGGGAGTTCCACACATATCCTCTAGCGGTACATCCAAAAGTATCGAAGATGTATCAGGACCTCTGATGATAGCACTGGTGGACATGTATGAAGAAAGAAGTAGCAGAGTTTGTCTCATGTTGCCTCACCTGTTAGCTAGTGAAGGTGGAGCACCAGGTTCTAGCAGGCTTAGTTCATCCTTTAGAGGTCCTAGAGTGGAAGTGGGGTGGGATATACATCGAATTCATGATGGTACTTCCATGTACATCCAGAGGACATGACTCAATCTGGGTGATCGTAGAGCGACTCACCATGTCGGCCCACTTCCAACTAATCAGAGAGCAGGGTTCAGTGGAGATCCTGGGACGCCTCTATGTATGGGAGACTATACGGCGTCATGGTGTGACATCAATGATCATATTTGATAGATATGACTGTTTAACTTATTAGCTATGGATGGCATTGCAGGAGGATTTTGGGATTCATCTTCTCTTGAGCACCGCCTTCTATCCTTAGACGGAAGGCCAGACTGAGAGGACCATTCAGAATCTCGAGGACATGCTCCGTGAATGCGTCCTCAACATCAGTCACAACTATAAGTATCAATTAACCTTTGTAGATTTTGCGTATAATAATAGCTTCCCCTCCACAATCAGGATGGCACATTACGACGCACTGTATAGTCGGCCTTGCAGATCACCTCTGAGCTGGACTGACCCAGGGGATTCTGCACTTGTAGGACCAGAGATGGTGCAGGCTAGGACACATAAGGGGCATATCATCCATGAGCAGATGAAGACTACACAGAGCAGGCAGAAGTCCTATGCTGATAGGAGACGGATACCACTGGAGTTTGAGGATGGTGACCATGTATTCTTAAGGGTCTCACCTCAATGAGGTCTACAGAGATTTGGCTGAGGTAGAAAGTTATCTCCATGATTCTTCAGTCCGTTCCAGGTCCTCAACTGAGTAGGCGAGGTGGCTTACTGCTTGGATCTTCCACCTCAGTTGCACCAGGTGCACGATGTCTTCCACATATCTCAGCTGAGGAGATATGTGAAAGACTCTTCCCACGTCATCGACCATGGGGAGTTGGACATCGATGATGGGGTGACATTCATAGAGGATCCAGTGGAGATTGAGGATTGAGAGGAGCGGGTCCTACGTGGATGGTCGAGTCCTCTGGTGTGTGTTCCCTGGCAGCACGGGAACCTCTAATAGAGCACATGGGAGCAGGAGGCTGAGATGCATGTTCAGTACCCCAATTTGTTCCCTTAGTGTGTGTTTTAACTTACGGGGATGTAAATCCCGAAGGTGGGGAGAATATAAAGACCTGGAAATTGCATGGAAAATGTTTTTTTTAATACAAGGGATTTTAATGAGTCTGTAGTTTCTGACGACGCTAGATTCTGAGGCCAGGTGTGCCCGGAATCAATTTCTGAATTCTTGTTCGGGTACGTTCAGTAAACGTATGTGGGGGATTTTATATCTTTTGAAGCGGTGCTTAGAATTGAAATCCAAGAGCACCATTGAACTCGCAATGCCAATATTCTCTTAAAGAGTCCATTACCGCAATTGTTTTTTATCGATATTGGGAGTTAATTATTGGGGTTTCTAAATAATAATTAAATAAAGAAATATGTAACATATTTTTATTTGAATGGTAGTTAAACCCTCCAAAGGGAGGTTGGAGGTGGGACCCACCATACACTAACCACCCTAGGGAAGATGTTTTATGGTGGGACCACCCGAACCCTTTAACCCCTCTAAACCCCCCTTTAAACCCCTTGAGATCCCCATTAATAGAGGGAACTCTTGGTCTTCCCCTTGATGGTTCCAACAAAAATTAATTAATGACTTAATTAATTAATATTAGTGATTTTAATTCTATTGAATTCATTATGTCAACACTAAATTAATAGATTATAATCATTTATTTTGGGTTGGAATAATCCATGGAGAGATTTCTAGAACTCTTGGAAGAACATCATCCTCTTGACGAAGAACGCTCCTCATATCTGATGAATTCTCCTCATCTCCGAAGAACGACAGCATCGTCTTCGATCTTTGTCCAAACCACAAGAGAAGGAGCCGACGCAAGGAACGTCGACGACATTTCATCCTCGGACGTTTCTCGATGTCAATGAATCGACATCCACCCTCTTTTCGTGACTTAGAAGACATACTTCGAATCAAGGTAGGGGGATTTCGATTATTTTTATGTATGAGTTATACTATCCTTTCCTCATCGTGTGTTGTGCTCTTGATGCTGAATGTAAACAACGTAACGAGGAGGGCTCAGACCGCACGAAAACAGTCCCACCCTCCCCCCCTTGTTGTTGTTCTCATTTTGTTGACGACGGTGGTGGATCACGGAAGATGCCGGCGGCACAAGGGTCGTCATCACACCACGCAATGAAAATACGCAGCCAAGCGGGATGCGGAGGAGCTGGAAGGGCGTTGTGTCATCGCACCGTGCTAGATAAGGGTTGTGGCTAGGGCGGGCCACAATGGAGGAAGCAGGGTTCCATCGCGTCGTGCCGGTGATACGGAATCACAGCCGGGATGGGCCGCGGTGGTGGTCACGACACCGTCGCGCCACGCTGGTGACGGGGAGCAGCTAGCCGGAGCAGCCAACCGGGAGTTGCAGGACCCCATCGGGTCACGAGTGGTCCGGACCGGCACCACCGGGTGTCGGTTTGGTTCTACCTGAATGGCTAAGCCGTTTGGGTGCCAGGGGGCACGCGCCTCCCCCACTGGCACGGCCAGGTCGGGCCCCCTTTAGTCGGACCGCCCTGAAATGGGCCGCCACGCATCGTGCCGCCAATGGCCAGGCCTCCCTCCACCGGGCCACCCCCAAGCTGGGCCGCCCTCAACCGGGCCCCCTTCGGCGGGGCCTCCCTCGAGCCAGGCCGCCTTCGGCTCGTCCTACCTCAGCCGGGCCACCCTCAGGCCGGGCCATCCCCTCGACTCAGGATGCTTCCTCAGACTGGGTTGGACCCATGGTCCAGGTCAGATCCCAGTTCATACCGAGTCTGGCCGGGTCAGTCCGACTAGGTCGGACCAGACCCGGACCTACTATAGTCGTTTACACCTTTTAGCCCACATCTGGGGCTACGAGTGTCTGATTGAAGAACCTCCTACAGAGATGGAATTCTTGGAGAGAGACGATTCTTTTGGGATACCCCACTTGATGTTTGGATATAGTTAGGGAACAGTCAAGTTGGTTTGAACCTAAAAACCAACTGGGCCCCTGGAATAAAAATGCCAATAACTCTTAGACCGGGCATCTGATTGACCTATCTTCTTTCACGTTGGGTTCCTTATGATGTGACGGAACTAAGGGATACATCAAATCAGGACCTCATCATAGTTGATGTATTGAAACTTGGACCGAGGAGCTGAACCTCCCAGAATCTAGCGTGTTGTGTGCGGGAATCCTAGGGTTGGCTATGACTGTGATGACTTCTGTACCGGAACCCTCCGTGGGTTCGACAGTGAAGACTTATATACCAGAATCCTTTGTGGGTTTGACAACGATAACTACTATACCAAAATCCTCTTTGGTTTTGATAGTGATGACTATTGTATCGTGATCCTCTGTGGGTCCGACAGTTCTGAATTATTTTCCTGGATCCTGTGTGGCTCCGACAGAATCGCTGGTCATGTATCATGTGTGGGTCCAACAGCTTAGATGGTCCTGTATCCACTGTGGGTCTGATAGCTTAGATGAATCAGTGATGAATATCTGGTCCTGTATCATGTGTGGGTCCAACAGCTTTGCCTGTCCTGTATCCCGTGTGGGTTCGACAGCTTAGATGAATTAGTGACTACATCTCATCATCTCTATCACTCTACAAAAGATTTATACCTATGTGAGCTATGTCTTGACTTTCAGTCGATATCATCGAGATGATTGACTTTAATTCCTTTGTGGATTGTTTTGTGCTTGGGCTCGAGAGATGGAGTTGGACTGTGATTGGTAACTTAGGTATATGTATGGGCATATACCTAAGTAAGGTTGGTTGATACTTCATGATTTTATCTTTCTTCTATGGTTTATCCTTATTGGATTCAGGGAGACCTTAAGGGGTCTCGGGGTCCCCTACTGAGTATCTTTATACTCACCCCTACATGGGCTATTTCCGGACCTCATTGTGATGGTTGTAGAAGACGGACATCGCTGACCGAGGCGGAGTCTACGAGGACTGGATGATACCCGGAGGTGGACCACATGATGAGTCTGTACCTGGAGGAGACTAACGGACGTGGAGCGCTAAGGAGGACATCTTTACCTACCCTTCAGGTAGGACCCATGGTGGATAATCCAGGAGATTCCTATCACCTTCCAGCTATTTTTTCTTTTCCTTGTGCTTTACAGTTGAGCTTGTATTTCCAGCCCCTTTACTTTTTCAACACTAATTTTGTATACAGTTTCTACATAGTGATTTGCTTCTAGTTGTGTACTCATTTGAGTGTGTTTACTTTTATAAAGGAAATGCCTTCCCAGCAAAGGTATTTATGCCTTTGGTGCTAGTCGTCATCCCCTGGCCTAAGGATGGCGGGTTTGGGGTAGTCACGACATAGGTCCCGATGATGGGTCCTGACAAATTGGTATCAGAGGATTCGGTTATACCACAGAACATGGAATTTGATTATTTTAATGGAAATAGTGTTATGTTTTTTGGGTATGGTAATCAGTTTAGGGAAACCGGTGTTGGTGCAGCAGCTAATGTATCCAAACACTAGGACTCTGAATTCTGATCTCCGACTCAGTGCATGAAAACATTGATTGTGTGTGTGTTTCCTTTGAAAAAGGTTTTCTTCGTGATTAAGTTGTGTTAGCTCACCAGGTATACTATTTTAACCATGGAGCACATGTTTCCTTTCACGATGGCCACACAAAGGTAGACATCTAGGGTTCAGAGTTACGTACGAGATGCTAGCCCACCGAGCGACGAGGCCTTTGTGTAGGGCCCCATCACAGTGCAGGTAACAGCGGTACCACTACCCGCTGGGTCACCGATACCACTAGCTCCAGCAGTAGAGATTGCACACCATCTGAGTGCATTGCATGAGTTCCGGTTCTAGAGGCTGCTCAGGTTCTAGGGAGATACGGACACAAAAGCAGTTGAGGATTTGACGGAGGCGGTCGTGAGAGTTTTCAGATTGCTATGGACACCAACCGACCTCATGGTGATCCTTGTCGTGAGTCTCCTCCAAACAGTAGTAGGCAGATGGTGGATCCTGATGCTCCAGGTGCATGACAAGGCATAATAGCTCTAGAAAGACTTCAAGATTCTCTTCCGCTCAGAGTTTGTTCCAGCCACCCTTCGTGCGGTGCGGATTCAGGAGTCACTTCATCTGCAGTAGGGAAACATGATAGTAGCTCAGTACTCAGCGAGGTTCACCGACCTCTCGCGCAACTCCACAAAATATGGTATGGGACCCATTCTTCAGGGCCCAGACCTTCGAGCGGGGACTAAAGGATGAGATCAGAGCTACAATGATCCCCCTCATCATCTCGATGTAGGAAGGGGTGCTGGAGTGAGCCCTTCTAGTGGAGAGATTTCTCACTGAGTAGTCACCAGTGGCGAGACCCACCACAGGGAGACATGAAACGGAGTCTTCTACAGCCGGTAGTAGACAAATGTTGCAGAGGTTAAAGAAGACCATGAAATCAGGTGGGCGACCCCAGGATACAGGTTAGGTTGTGAGGGGCACATGAGACAGAGCCAGTTTTATGAGGAACATGCAGTGCTATGCATGCGGCGGGCAGGGCCACATGGCTCGAGACTGCCCAACCCACCATGCAGATGAGCAGCCGACTGTAGAGGGAACTCCCATGTAGAGGCATAGTTTTGACCATGGAGCTCTGTCGGGAGAAGGAACACATGGAAGAGGAGCTGTCCGAGCAGCGGATGGTGGACTAAATTTCAAGGCTCTACCACCACCACCACCAGGCGGTCCACCCCGACTACATGGAGCTGGTAGAAAGAGGCGGGCTCGGCTCTAGACCATCGAGGCCTATGACCACGGTTCACTTGAGTTGATTCTAGGTACTATCTTTGTCTACTCCATCCTTGATGCAGTACTTATAGACATAGGTGTGAGTCATTATTTTAATGCCACTTCCCTCGTTCGGAGCTCGGATATTCCGACGGAGCCATTGGCTCGATCCTTACGACTAGAGACTCCTACAAGAGCAGAATCGACGATTACGCACTGGTGTCGGCAATGTGACCTTACTGTAGAAGGCGAGAGCTTCTGCTGGGATCTCCTCATAGTGGTGTCGAGGCCTTATGACAACATCTTGGGTATAGACTGGTTATTCATAGTTCATGCTCAGATTGACTGTATAAGGTGCAAAGTGCGATGTATCTGCATGGATGGGGCCAGGTTCACCTTCATCAGCGAGAATGGAGCCTTTTTAGTGCAGGATGGACTTACACAGAGGAGGGGACATCCGATCACACATCAGTTGGCTAGTCTCATCCTCAGAGTAGTTGATGTGCAGAGTCTGAGTTTTCTTGTTGTGGTGGATCAGTACGTGGATGTTTTCCCTGACGACATTCATCGACTACCTCCTCACAGAGAGGTATACTTGTACATTGACATGTACCCCGAGATGGAACCGATATCTACTCTAGAATATTGGGTGGCTCCCGTCGAGCTTCATGAGCTGCAGGTACAGCTGGAGGACATGTAGGGGAAGAGATTTATCTGACCCAGTGTTTCACCCTGGGAATCTCCGATTTTGTTCGCCAAGAAGGCGGATAGGAGCTTGAGACTGTTTGTTGACTTCTGTCTCCTGAATTAGGTGACCGTGAATAACAATTACCCTCTCCCGAGGATTGACAACCTCTTTGATCAGATCAAGGGAGCAAGATGGTTCTCAACGATAGACCTTAGGTCAGGCTATCACCAGTTCAGAGTTCAAGAAGAGGATGTGCCTAAGATGGCCTTCAGGTGTCGAAATGGCCACTAAAAGTTTTTGGTTATGCCTTTTATCGTAACCAATGCTCTATCTATGTTCATTGGTCTCATGAACAGGATCATGCATCCATACCTCAATCACTTTGTCGTAGTCTGCATCCCTGACATACTGATCTACTCGACTGCTGAGGAGGAGCATGCCTACAATTTGCGTGTAGTACTGTACACACTCTGAGAGAACTAGCTTTATGGTAAGCTCTCGAAGTTCCAGTTCTGGATTCGAGAGGTTCATTTCTTGGGACACATCATCTCGGAGGCTGGAGTTGCAGTGGATCCAGAAATGATTGAGGCAGTACTTTCTTGGGAGCCACCCAAGAGTGTGATAGAGGTATAGAGATTTATGGGACTGGATGGGTACTATCAGAGGTTTGTGCCAGACTTCTCCAGATTTTCAGTATCTCTTTCAGCTTTGATAAAGAAGGGTGAACCCTTCCTATGGTCAGAGAGATGCCAGTAGAGCTTTCAGGATCTGATGTAGAGGTTGACTAGTGCACCCATCTTGAGGCTACCAGAGGAGGGAATTGGGTATATAGTTTACTGTGACGCATCAGGGACCGGACTCGTGTGTGTTGTGATGCTGGAGCGAGTAGTGATCGTGTATAGTTCTCGGTAGTTGAGATATCATGAGCAGAATGACGCTACCCATGACCTGGTGTTCGCAGCAGTGGTATTATCCTTGAATATGTGGGGGCACTATATGATGAGTTAACATTTTACAGTCTACTCGGACCACTTTAGTCTCAGGTACATCTTCTCGCAGAAGGACCTGAACCTGAGACAGTGGCGATGGCTTGAGCTTCTCTCGGACTATGACTTCGAGAAAGTCTATACTCCTGAGAAGGGGAACGTTATAGCAGATTCTCTCAGCTGGAGATCCGGCATTCAACTGCTATGAGAGGTGAAGTAGCAGATGGCTGCGATGCAAATATCCTTTGTGGATAGAGATGGAGTAGTCTTTCTACAGTCTCTCATAGTCACTCCTCCACTTCTTCAGTGAGTCAGGGAGGCACAGCATGAGGAAGTTGACTGTGAGACGCGACGTGCTCAGATATCCTCAGGGCAGGCACCTGATGAATTTTCTGAAGGTGGGGAGAACATCATTGACTTCAGAGGATGAAACATGGTACCAGTTTCACTTCATGTGTAAGTGTTGAGGGATTTCCACGCATCTCTTCTAGCGGTACATCCAAGAGTAGCGAAGATGTATCATGACCTCTAATGACAGCACTAGTGGCCAGGTATGAAGAAGGAAGTACCAGATTTTATCTCGTGATACCTCACTTGTCAGCAAGTGAAGACGGAGAACCAGGTTCCAGCAGGCTTGGTTCATCCATTAGAGGTCCTAGAGTGGAAGTGGGAGAGGATATCCATGGAATTCGGGATGGGACTTCCACGTATATCCAGAGGACACGACTCTATCTGGGTGATCGTAGACCGACTCACCAAGTCGGTGATGTTATTAATATTTTCATGACTTATTAAATACTACCTTTACTAATTATATATGAAATGCACATAATTTATGTGAACTATTAATGTTTTAATACTAAGTATAATTTTTGAGTATTTTGAGAAGTAGTCCAATTGAGTCAGTTTACTATTTTATTCATACTTATCATAATACTGATCCAAATTGTGTGGTTCTTATTTTTTAGGATTCCAAGTTTAATATACCACATTTCATTAGGAGGAATCATGGGCTAATTATTCCATTTTAAGGACCATATGGACCACACAATGAGGCCAACAAAATCTGTGAAGAAACTGGACCATCCATGAAGATTTAATTTCTGGGCTTGATCAGGAAGTCCAAAATTTTTTATTCTCCTCCAAAGATCGAGGGATAGTTAAAGGAGTATTGGATAAATATTTAAGGCCCAACTCTAAAGAAAAAGGGCCCCACTACTGCTTTGAATCTCATCCCACATTTTTGGCCGGGAATTAAAATCAGTACAGTGTGGATGACATGGATCATGATATATACATCATATTGAGCTGAGACTTTGCAGTGAGAAAGAGTAGATATATTAGGCATACTTTTTTGAAGACATCATTTGGTTTTGAAGTCATATTACTATTCAAAAACCCTTTCAAATTTTCGACTTCAAAAAAACTTGATTGAAATGGACAGATTAAAATTGCATAATAATCCGGCCATATATTTTTCTACATAGGTCCAAATGACTCAAAATATTGAGAGAGGTTAGAAAAAATTATTATCTACAATTATGAATAAGTATATTTCATGAGATTTAGCTGTCTAAATAGCCAACTTGGTGATGCAAGTGGAGGGACAGATTGGGAATGAAAACAGTACCCTTTCTTGGGCTATAAATACATCCCCCTCCTCTCCTTCAAAGTAGTTGGCAATTCAGAATAGAGGAGGATCAATTTTCATGAAAAAGGATCTTCCAAAGGCCTGGGAGGACATGGAAAACTCATTTTTTCACTTGAGAGACCCTTTCTCCTCTCTTTCATTTCATTTAATTTTGTGCTCTTCTTCATTTGAAAATATGCAAGTGTTTATTTTGTAATTCTGTTTTAATGAATGTTTCTTCTTAAATATCTCTTAATCTCACCCACCTTCTGTAGTTTAATATTAATTTTCTTAAAATAGCCTAAATAAAGTTAAAATCCATTCTCTTATTTTGCTTCCCCATTCAATTTAAATTCTATATTTAACAATTTCTTCATCGTTTGTGTGTGTGTTCGGCGCACTATGCTTATCTTGTCCCTTTTTTCTTCTATTTTTAATTCATCACCATAAAAATATATTACCTGATTAATAACCATCTTAATGGATGAGTAAATCATCCATTGGGGTGATTTATAATTTGGGGATATTAAGTGATTGGGAGCCTTTTCTCGATGAGTATTCTTTGAGTTAATATTGTGTATGTTGAACATTATATGTCATGGATTAATGGAATGTTTTGTTTAACATGTGGATTCAATGGATTATTGGAACCACAAATACACTACCATAAATAAGTAATGGTAATGATTATAAAACTAAGATAAGTTATGGCTTGGATTAAATCTTTAACACTTGGGGATTCCGATAAAAATCATCTTGTGAAGTGGGTATTAATTTAATGCAATATAAAACAAAGCTCAAGGATATCATAAGCTTAAATCCCCAATAACGAAATCACCCCAATATTTATCAATTAGTTAAATCAAACACCAATAATTAATCACTTCATTTAATCTCTACAAAAAAACCCCCAATCTGAACACAATAAACTAAAAACAAACGACTATTATAAAGTATCGTCGTCGAGGATTCGACCCGAGTGCTGTTATAAACATTAACAGCGCACCAAAACCTTGACCGGTCGAGAGGCGACAATCGTCTGTTTGTTTCAAATGGAACCGTTGTCGGGGATAGTGCTTTATGTAGTCAGTAGTTTTTGGTTATTGTAAAAAAACAAAAAAAATACAGAATTTTAAAAAAATTGATTAAAAAAACAAAAAGAAAAAACCATCTTCTCATAAAAATCATAAACTGAAAAAAAAAATACAAAGAAAAACTTGTCCTACTTTTCCTTCCAACATCTCTCTGAATGCCCTGTAGCCTCCCAAAAAATCCCTCGGATTTGTTTGACCCTGGAATTGATAGAACAATTTGCCAACTTAGGAGGAACATAAGAGATAATCAACTCATTCAAGAACTAGTCCTCGGCCAACCAATTGAATTAGATATGGACAATCAGAGGGAACAGAAACTAAAAGAACTTGTTTCACCAGATATGAATTACCAACCTCTTGGTATTCAATATCCAAACATAGAGGCAGACTTTGAACTCAAATCGGGTTTGATTCATATTCTTCTTCATTTCCACGGGCTAGCCGGTGAGGAACCACATCTCCACCATAAAGAGTTCCAAGTGGTGTACTCTACCATGAAGCCTCAAGGGGTTCTGAGGAACAAATCAAACTTCAAGAATTCCATTTATCCATAGCTGACACTACTAAGTCGTGGATCTACTACCTTCCTACGGGTTCAATAACCACATGGAATGTCATGAAGCGACTCTTCTTAGAGAATCTTTTTCCTGCTTCTTGTACTGCTTCTATCTGAAAGGAAATAAGTGGTATCCATCAGTTCCTAAGTGAATCACTCCATGAATACTGGGAGAGGATCAAAAATATTGTTCAAACCTACCCATATCACCAAATTCATGACCAAATCTTGATCCAATACATCTATGAGGGGTTATTGGCTATGGAGAGAACTCTCATTGATGCTACAAGTGGTGGTGTTCTTGTTGATAAAACTCCTTCAGCTGCAAGAGATCTCATAAGTAACATGGATGGAAGCACACAAAAATTCCATACTCGAGCACATTATCAAGTCAAAAAATCCCGTGATAATCAATCAATTGATCCAAAAAAGATGACCGAGTGGATAAGTGAACTTACATGTCTTGTGTGAAAACTAGTTGTTCCATCCAAATCCCCAACCTCGTCTTCTCCACAATCAATGTTTCCTGGACCTATCAAAAACTGTGGAATCTTTAACTCTCTATCTCATCCAACTAACACATGTCCAAAAATTCAAGAGGATCAATATGATTCATCTGGACCAATGGAACTCAATGTAGCATATGCTCAGCAGAACACAAACCCTCAACTATCAGGTCAGTTTGTTTGAAACTTCAACCAAACTCACTCTAAGACCTTCTCTTCTTCCTATAACCATGGCCTAAGGTATGGTAATCCTATCTCTCATCCCCCTCAATTCTTTCCTCAAAACCCAAACCAGTTTTAATACGTTCAAGGTGTTGGTAACTTCCAACAACCATATCCTTTTTTCCCTCAACCTCAAAGGATAAATCCTCATATTCCTACTCCTGGATTCCAATATCCTATTGAGCCTTCCCAATTCCCAAACCAATACAATCGCTTTACCATGAACCAAAATCAAGGTAATCCAAATTTGGGACAAGCCACTTCTTCTAAGAAACCATGGGAAAGTGCAGTGGATGATCTTGCCTCTTTCACCGATTCTAGCATCAAGAACATTGAAACCCAAATTGGTAAACTTGAATCCCACATTAGTCAACAACAACCATCCAATTCTTCCCAACTACCAGTTCAACCATTACCCAACCCCAAGGGTAATGTAAGTGAAATTTCACATAGATCAGGAAATCAACTTGCTAAGCCTCAAGATAAGTCCTCCAACCCTCCTTTTATTGTTGACCTAGAAAATAAAAAGAAAAAGAAACTTTAAATGGAACCTGAATCCATTCACTAACCTCCTTCCATTCCACTTAGGAATCGAATTTCATTTCCACAAGTTGTCTCTAAGACAAAGAATTTATTTGAACCTAAACCTCAAATGCTCGACAGGTTTAGACGTGTTGAAGTAAGCATTCCTATCTTAGATGACATAAAAGAAATTCAAAAGATTTCCAAGCTTCTCAAGGAATTGTGCACCCACAAGAGGCAACTTAGGTCGTTTTAAAATGATTCCACCCATCATTCTATTCCCATAAAGTGAAAAGATCCAGGGACCTTTACAATTCCATGCCAAATTGGAAGTTCCAACATTGATGATGCACTCAAACACCTAAGAGCCTCAATTAATATCATTCCCAAATCCATCTTCTCCAACCTTGCTCTAGGTCTCTTACATCCAGTGGGTGTTGTCATTTAATTGGCCAATCGAAGCACTACTAGTATTGAGGGTATAATTGACAATGTCCTTGTTTGTGTTAATTATCTTATCTTCCCAACTGATTTCTATGTCCTTGACATAGAAGGTGACAAGAAATATCCTAGATCTCCCCTAATTCTAGGAATATCATTCCTCATGACTTCTAGAACTAAGATTTATGTCCATTCAGGTATCTTATACATGGAATTCGGTGACCAACTGGTCCAATTCAACATTTTCCTAGCCATGTGATACCCATCTGAGGATCACTCTACATTCTCAATCCATGCTTCTGAGGACTCTTATAAGAGTCAATCAAACCCCAATCCACCATGTTATTCATGATCTAATGACAAATGATCTTGCGAAATATGTACCATGACTAACCAAGTCATAAATGGTGAAGTTGATGTGGACCTCTCATTCATAGACTCCATTAATCTAGAGGAACTTGAAAAGTCTCTTGAATCCCATATCAACTCTGATCTCTACTGCTCCACCTTGGAAAGTAATAAGGAGAATGAATCTGAAGCAACTAAAGTCCCTTCCTCTTTTCTTGAGTTTTCTAACCCACAAATAAAAGATGATACTGATCTGAAACCTCTTCCAAAACACCTTAAATATGCATTCCTTTTCTATGATCACTCTTATACTGTCATTATCTTTTTTTTTTACTTACTGAAACTGAGGAGTTCAAACTTTTTCAGGTGTTAGAGGAAAACTAAAAGGCCCTAGGTTGGACCCTAGATGACATAACAGGAATCAACCATGCTCTTTGCAAGAATCACATCCATTTTGAATAATCATGCAACCCAATGAGACAACCACAATGAAGACTCAATCCACTCATCCTTGAGGTAGTTAAGGAAGAGATCACCAAGCTTCTTCAGGCTGGTATTATCTACCCAATTTCTGATAGTGAATGGGTTAGTCCAATTAAAGTTGTACCTAAGAAGTGTGGGATAACTGTTGTCACAATTGAACATGGAGAGGCAGTCACAACTCGAGTGAAGAACAAATGGCGTGTGTGAATAGACTATAGGAAATTGAATGTTAAAACAAGAAAATATCACTACTCTCTTCCATTCCATGATCAAATGATGGAACGATTAGCCAGAATGTCACACTATTTCTTTTATGATGGATACACCAGCTACTTACAATTCCCAATCGCACCTCAAGACCACAAAAAAACTACTTTCACATGCCCCTTTGGAACATATGCATATAAATGAATTCCTTTTGGACTTTGTAATACTACTGCAATATTCCAGAGTTGTATGATGAGTATCTTTTCTGAATTCAATGAACACTACATGAAATTCTTCATGGATGACTTCACCATTTATGGTGAGTCATTTGAATCTTGTTTGAATTCACTCTCTCTAGTCCTCTAAAAGTGTGTCCAGTGCAACCTTGTGTTAAACTTTGAAAAATGTCACTTCATAGTTGCAAATGGGATTGTTCTAGGGCACATAGTTTCCAAATATTGTGTTGAAGTCGATCCTGCCAAAATTGAAGTGATCCAATCACTTCCTCAACCCAAATCTCTTCGATACATAGTTCATTTCTTGGTCCTGCCAGTTTCTATTGGAGATTGATCTATAAAATCAGTAAAATTTTCCTCCCACTCACTCGTTTTCTCCAAAATGATGTCACTTTACATTTCGATGAGGATTTCAAGAGATCCTTCATTAAACTCAAAACTGCTCTTACATCTGCCCCGATAATCCAACCCCCAGATTGGTCCTTACCCTTTTAGTTGATGTGTGATTCTTATAATAGAGACGTTGGGGTTGTTCTTGTTCAATGAAGAGAAACGATTCTTCATGTCATCTATTATGCCTCAAAAACATTGGACGAAACTCTATCTCACTACAATGTCACTGAAAAGAAACTTTTAGTACTGGTTTTTTCCTTAGATAAATTTTGGCCCTATCTCTTAGGTTCCAAAATAATAATCTTCACAAACCATTCTACTATAAAGTTCTTACTCAAGAAAAGTTATTCCAAACTGAGGCAAATAAGATGGATCCTAATGCTCCAAGAGTTTGACCTTGAAATCAAAGATAGACCAGGTAATGAAAACCCTGTGGCTGATCACTTGAGTAGAATTTCCAATTCTTCTCATTCTGAAGTCATTGATCCTGAATTCCCCACTGACCACCTTTCATCTCTCACTCCAAAGTTACCATGGTATGCCCGAATTGTAAATTACTTGGTTTCTGGTGTTTTTCCTGAATATTTTTCAAAAGAACAAAAAATGAAGTTGAAAAGTGATTAAAAATACTATTTTTGGGAAGAAAATAAACTTTGGAAAACTGGGGATGACATGGTAATAAGAATATTTATCGATGAAAATGAGCATTCTTCTATCTTAGAATTTTTTTACTCAATGCCTGGTGGTGGGCACTTTAGACCACATAGGACCTCCCGAAAGGTCCTAGACTCTGTATTTTTCTGGCCTTCACTCTTTAAGGACTCACATGAGTTCATTCAATCATGTCCCACTTGCCAAACGTTTGGAACAATTTCAAAGAGAAATTAAATGCCCCAAAATCCTTTAATTTTCGGTGTGATCATCGATGTTTGGGGTATCGATTTCATGGGACCATTCCCCCATTCCAATGGATTCTCATACATCCTTCTTATGATTGATTATGTTTCTAGGTGGGTCAAGGCCAAACCCACTATGAAGGATGATTCACATAATGTTAGTGAGTTCCTAAAGACAAACATCTTCCACATATTTGGCACACCTCATGCCTTGATAAGTGACTTAGGAACCCATTTTTGTATTAAAACCATGGAATCTATTTTGAAAAAGAATGGGGTTTTAAGTAAATCTTCAACTTCATATCACCCCCAAACAAATGGAATGGCTGAACTTTCTAATAGAGAAGTGAAAGGAGTGCTTGAGAGAATTACAAAACCCGCCAGAAAAGACTGGCCTGAAAGATTTGGTGATGCACTTTGAGCTTATCGAACTGTCTATAAAACACCCATTGGGATGTCTTCTTTTAGGCTAGTTTTTGGTAAATCATGTCATTTTCTAGTTGAAATCCAACATAAGTCATTTTGGGTAGTGAAAACATGTAATTTTGATCTTGAAAAATTTGGTGATGAAAGATTATTGCAATTGGCTGAACTGGAGGATCTTTGACTTGATTCTTATGATAATTCTAATCTCTACAAAGAAAAATCCAAGCACTCCATGATAAAAATATCTTGAGAAAGGTATTTCATGAAGTTGATAAGGTAATGCTCTTCAATTCTAGATTTCGGATTCACCCAGGTAAGCTTAGTTCGCGTTGGGAAGGTCTTTTTGTTATTACTAATGTTGACCCATTTGGTGCAATGCAAGTCTAAGACCCCTCTTCCAAAAGGACATTCACAGTTAATGGACATAGGTTAAATCATCACCATGAAAGTAAACACATCCCATGGAGCACCTCAACTTCTATTGGATCCCCAACTTTTGTAGTTGACCCACCACTGTATGGAGATGTCAACCCACCAAATCCAAACCAGGGGGCTCCTCTATCCCATTAACTCTCTCTCTCTATCTTTCTTCTTCTTCCTCCCTCATTCACATTATTTTAACCACCTTCCCCATAAAACTTTTTTTATTTACTCTTTTTCTTTTGAGAGGGTATGTATTAATAAAAAAACTAAAAAATCCAAAAAAACAAAAAAACAACAAAAAAAATAATAATTTAAGAATCAATATGATAAATCAAGAGTAATGATTACTCACCCTATAATTTTCAAATTTTTTCTAACCATTTTGGGGAGCCAAAAGACATGTTTTCATCTAAAAAAATTTGTATTTTCATCATGAATTTGGATAAATAATTTTTTGTCAAAACCAATAAATTTTTAATACTCAATTACTGATTTGGAAAATTGTTTTCCCCAACCATGAGGAACAATATTTTATTTCATTCCAAGGCCACCTATGGCCATCTTTTCAAATTGTGTGTTTTCAACCACATTTTTGTGTCTTGATTTTGTGAACCTGTGAGCTGAATTTTCTACCTTAGTGTTCATTAATATGATAGAGGCATTTTCTAAACCACATGAGAATCACAATAGCCAAATAGCCTCCCATTTCCCTTACATTAATCCTCCTTTCGAAAGCCCCTTCGAGCCTAGGAAAACCATTTTGTTGATAGACACATTACAAGACTAATACCCTTTCCCACCCAATATCAACATGGATTATCATTTCATAATTATTTTGAAATTTAAGTGTGGGGGAAAAATTTTCATTATGGTAACCCTTTTTTGATTTCACCGTGTTATTATATGCTTGAGGGAAAGCATCCATTTCAGTGTGGTGGAGCGGTTGTCAATCATTGTTTTTTGGGGAATATAATGTACTTTAATTTATGTAATTTTGTAAAAAAAAATTTCAAGTGTTCAAAAAAAATTAACAAAAAATTTGGGTTGTTACTTGGGAAGGTCAAAAATAACTCTTCCTCAACCTTTGATCTTGTTATAACTATTACAATTAGTGTCGTGAGGAGATCAATAATGGGTTGGGATATGAGTGTGAGATCTTTTCCAAGTTCAAATTTCGAAGAAAAAAAAAGAACACTTGAATTATATTCTTATGTCATTGGGAGATATTTTGTGGTTTGTAAATATTTCATCTTCTCATCCCCTTCAAATTTTCTTCCTCTATTGTGTCTTTCTTCACACAATAATTCCCTTGTAAATATATGTTTTCATTTCCTTCCATGTTTTGTTTCCAAAAAATGGTGCATTGCTTTTTCTATGTTGGCGTTGTACCCCTCTTCTTCTCTCTCTTGGACATTATATTCCTACCGTCCCATAGCCACATAATACCCACTTAAAAATACTTCTTGATTCTTGTGCACTTTGGATAGGGATTGGAAGCTGAGATCTCTTTCAAAATCTAAATTTTTTACAATTGGTTGGTGGAAGAGTGAACCTCCACAAATGAATATTATCATCTTGAGAGGTGTGATATTTGAGTGTCCACATTTTCCATTTCTAAATTTGAGGATGAAAAAAATGAATTAGTTTTAGAAAATTGTTTCTGTAACAACTTGAGGTGAATTCAAAATTGATGAGTGAAATATTCTAAACCTCCCCTGATTGGAGAAAACAAAATTTTACTATTTGTTGGTGAGTGAAAATGATTTGTTATGTTTTTATATTTTTTTCACATGAGGACATGTATAAGAGTATGTTTGGGGGAGTTGCTGTTATTAATATTTTAATGACTTATTAAATACTCCCTTCACTGATTTTATATGAAATGTTCATAATTTATGTGAAATATTATTGTTTTAATACTAAGTATAATTTTTGATCATTTTTAGAAGTAGTCCAATTGAGTCGGTTTACTATTTTATTTATAACTATCACAATACTGATACAAATTGTTTGTTTCTTGATTTTTTAGGATTCCCAATTAAATATAACACATTTCATTACAAGGGATCATAGGATAATTCTTCCATTTTAAGGCCTATATGGACCACACAATGAGGCCTACAGAATCTGTGAAGAAACATGACCATCCATGAAAATTTAATTGTTGGGCTCGATCAGGAAGTCCAAATTCTTTTATTCTCCTCCAAAGTTTGGGGTATAGATAAAGTATTGTTGGATAAAAATTTTATTCCCCAACTCTACAGAAAAAGGGCCCAAATAATGATTTGAATCTCAGCCCACAATTTTGGCCTGGAATTTAAATTAGTACAGTGTGGATGACATGGATTCTGATCTAGACACCATTTTGAGAAGATATTTTTCATTGTGAAAGAGGATAAATAGGAGGCCGACTATGTTGAAGACATCATTCGGTTTTGAAGGAATCTTCCTATTCAAAAACCCTTTCATATTTTAGTCTTAAAAAAGACAGGATTGAAATGGACAGATTAAAAGTGTTTAGTCATCCAAACATAACTTTGGCTACATAGGTCAAAATGACTCCAAATTCTGAGAGAGGTCGGCCAACGTTATTATATAAAACTTTTAATATTGATAGTTCTCGATCTTTATCCGTCTAAATATCCAACATGGAGATGCAATTGGAGGGATAGATTGGGAATGAAAACAGTCCACTTCCTTGGGGTATAAATGCACCCCCCCCCCCCCTCCTCTCTTTCAAAGGGGTTGGCATTTCAGAATAGAGGAGGATCAATTGGCATGACCAAGGCTCTGCCAAAGGCCAGAGAGGACATTCCAATCTCATTTTTTCACTTGAGAGACCCTTCCTCCTCTCTGTTATTTGATTTACTTTTGAGTTCTTCTTCATTTTAAATCTTGTAAGTGTTAGTTTTGTAATTCTGTTTTAATGAATGTTTCTTCTTAAATATATATTACTCACACCCACCTTTTGTAGTTTAATATTAATGTTCTTAAAATAGCCTAAATCAAGTTAAAATCCATTATTATATTTTTCTTCCTCATTCAATCTAAATTCTATATTTAGCAATTTCTTCATCGTTTGTGTGTGTGTTCGGCGCACTACTCTTATTTTGTCCCTATATTTTTCTTTTATTTATAATTCATCACCATAAAAATATATTACTAAATTAATAACCATCTTAATGGATTATTAAATCTACCATTGGGGTGAGTTATAATTTGGGGATATTAATTGATTGAGAGCCGTTTCTCGATGAGTATTCTTTGAGTTAATATTGTTTATGGTGAACTTTATATGTCATGGATTAATGACATGTTTTGTTTAACATGTGGATTCCATGTATTATTGGAACCACAAATACACTACCATAAACAAGTAATGGTAATGATTAGAAACCTAAGTTAAGTTACGACTTGGATTAAAGCTTTAACACTTGGGAATTCCAATCAAAATCATCTTGTGAAGTGGGTATTAATTTAATGCAATATAAAGCAAATCTTAAGGATATCATAAGCTTAAATCCCCAATAATGAAATCACCCTAATATTTATCAATTTTTAAAATCAAACACAAATCATTAATCACTTCATTTAAGCTCTGAAATCAACCCCCCCCCCCCCCAATTAGAATACAATCAAGTAAAAACAAACGACTATTACAAAGTATCATCGTCGAGGATTCGACCCGAGTGATGCTATACACATTAGCATAGCACCAAAACCTTGAACGGTCGATAGGCGACAATAGGCCGTGCATTTCAGTCAGCCCACTTTATACTGATCAGAGAGAATGGTTCAGTGGAGAGCCTTGGATGCCTCTACATATGGGATATCTAATGGCTTCATGTTGTGCCATCGACAATCGTCTCTGATCGAGATGCTTGTTTTACTTCTTAGCTATGTAAGGTGTTGCAGGAGGATTTCGGGATGCATCTTTGCATGAGAACCACCTTCCATTAACAGAACGATGTCCAGACTTATAGGACTATTCAGACTCATGAGGACATGCTCCGTGCATGCATCCTCGAATTTGGTCGCAGGTGGCAGTATCACTTACCCAAGGTAGAGTTTGTGTATAATAACAGCTACCACTCCACCATCGGGATGGAACCTTAAGAGGCATTGTACGGCCGACCTGGTAGATCACCTCTGTGCTGGACTGACCCTAGGGAGTCAGCACTTATAAGAACAGAGATGGTGCAGCCTATGACAGAGAAGGTACAGATCATCCAGGAGTGGATGAAGACTGCACAGAGTAGGTAGAAGTCCTATGCTGATAAGAGACGGAGACCACTGGTGTTCGAGGATGGAGGTCATTCCTTCCTATGGGTCCCAGATCAACAAGTTATATTGATATTTGTCCAAGACGGCAAGTTATCTCTACAATTCATTGGACCGCTCCAGGTCCTCAACAGAGTAGGCGAGGTGGCATACCGCTTGGCTCTTCCACCTCAGTTGCATCGGGTGCACGACGTCTTCCACATATCTCTGCTAAGGAGATACGTGCATTACCCGTCCCACATCATCGACCTTGGGGAGATGGACATCAATGATGGGGTGACTTTCACGGAGGTTCCCGTAGACATTGAGGATCTACAGGAGTGGGTCCTACATGGACGGTCGACTCCTCTGGTGCACGTTCGCTGGTAGCACGGGAACCTCCAGGAGAGAACATGGGATAGGGAGGCTTAGATATGTGCTCAGTACCCCCATTTGTTTCGTTAGTGTGTGGTGTATCTTATGGGGATGTAAATCCCTGAGGTGGGGAGAATGTAAAGACCTGGAAATTCTGTGGAATGTTTTTTTAAATACATGGTATTTTTACAAGTCTGTAGTTTTTGACGGCGCTTGATTCCGAGGCCCGGTGTTCCCATAATCAATTTCTAAAGTTTTTTTTGGGTATGCTCAGTAAACTTACGTGCGGGATTTTATATCTTTTGAAGCGGTACTTGGAATTTAAATATGAGGTCACCTTTGAACTTGCAGCACCGGTATCCAATTAAGGATACCTTTACCGTAGTTTCATTTTATCAATATTGGGAATTAATTATTGGGGTTTCTAATTAAAAATTAGATAATAATATTTGTGACATATTTTTATTTGAAAGGATGTTAAAACCTCCAAAGGGTGGATAGAGGTGGGACACACACACCCTAACCACCCTAGGGAGGATGTTTTAGGGTGGGACCCACCCGAACTCTTTAACTCCTCTAAACCCCCCTTTAAACCCCATGAGATCCCCATTAATAGGGGACACTCATGGTCTTCTGCTTAATGGTTCCAACACCAATTAATTAATTACTTAATTAATCAATATGAGTGATTTGAATTCTTTTGAATTCATTATGTCAACACTAAATTAAGATATGGTAATCTTATATTTTGGGTTTGTATAATCAATGGAGAGCTTTGTAGAACTCTTGGTAGAACATCATCCTCTCGACGAAGAACGCTCCTCATCTCTAAAGATCGACGATACCATCTTCGATCTTCTTCTAAACCATAAGAGAAGGAGCCGCCGAGAGGAACGTCGTTGACACATCATTCTCGGACGTTTACCGATGTCAACGAATCGACATATGCCATCTTTCCATGACTTCGATGACATACTTCGAATCGAGGTAGGGGGATTTGGATTATTTTTATATATGAGTTATATTCTCCTTTCCTCATCATGTGTTGTGCTCTTGATGATGAATTTTAACAATGTAACGAGGAGGGCTCGAACCGCACCGACAAGGTCCGACCCTCCCCCTTGTTGTTGTTCACATTGTGTTGATGACGGAAGCGTATCACGGAAGAGAACAGCGGCGCAAGGGCCACTGTCACACCACGCAAAGAAAAGTCACGGCCAAGCGGGCCGCGGTGGAGCCGGAAGGGTGCGGTGTCGTTGCACCACGTAGGAGAAGGGCCACGGCCAGGGCGAGTTATGGAAAATGAAGCACGGTGTCATCGTGCCGAGCTGGCGATGCAGAACCGCGGCTGGGCTGGGCCGTAGTGGTGGGTTCGGTGTCATCGCGCCCCACTGTTGATGGGGATCAGCTGGCCTGAGCGGCCAACTAGGAGTTTTGGGACATTTTAGGGTCACACATGGGTGGGACCGACGCCATAGGGTGCCAGTTCGGTTCTACCCAAATGGCTAAGCTTTTCGGGTGCCATGGGGTACGCGCCTCCACAACTAGCATAACCAGGCCGGGCCACCCTCTGACGGGCCACCACATTCCAGGACGCCCACAGCTGGGCTTCCCCTGAGCCGGGATGCGCTCGGCCAATGCCACCTTCGGTGTGGCCGCCAACGGTCGGGCTGCCCCCAAGCCAGGCCATCTTCGGCTGGGCCGCCCTCGCTGGGCCCCCACGGCCGGGTCCCCCATGGCTGGGCCGCCCGTCGGGTAGGGCCGTCTCTTTGGACCAGGCCATCCCCTTGGCTCGGGACATGTCCTCAGACCAGGTTGGACCCATAGTCTAGGTCAGACCCCGGTTTGGACCGGGTCGGGTCGGGTCAGACCGACTACGTCGGACCGGACCGTGACCTATTGTGGTTGTTTACACCTTTTAGCCCACATCATGGGCTATGAGTGTCCGATTGAAGAACCGCCTGCGGAAATGGAATTCTTGGAGTGAGAAGATTATTTTGGCATAACCTGCTTGAGTTTTGGAGGTAGTTGGTGTATAGCCGGGTTGGCTTGAACCTAAAAAGCAATTGGGCCCCTAGAAACGGAAATGCCAATATCTCTCAGATCGGGCATCTGATTGACGTGATGTTTGTTACATTGGGTTCATTATGATGTGATGAAAATAAGGGATACATAATCTCAGGACATCGTGATAGTTTATGTATCAACACTTGGCTCGTGGAGTGGACCCTCCTGGAATCGAGCGTGCTGTGTGTGAGAACCCTCGGGCTGGATGCGACTTTGATGACTTCTGTACCGGAATCCTCCATGGGTTCGACAGTGAAGACTTATGTACCAGAATCCTTTGTGGGTTCGACAAAGATGATTATTTTACTGGAATCCTCCGTGTTTTTGACATTGATGAAAACTGTATCGGGATCCTTCGTGGGTCTGACATTTCTTAATTCTGTTCCTGGATCCTGTGTGGGTCCAACAGAATAGCTGGTTCTGTATCCTGTGTGGGTCTGACAGCTTAGATGGTTTTGTATCCTATGTGGGTCCGACAGATTATATGATTCAGTGATGAATAGCTTGTCCTGTATTCTGTGTGGGTCTGAAAACTTAGCTGGTATTGTATTGACAGCTTAGATTAGTCATTGACTACATCTGATCATCTCTATCACTCTAAAAAAGATGTATACATGTGTGAGATGAGTCATGACTTTCAGTCGATATCCTTGAGATGATTAAATTTACTTCTTCTGTGGAATGGGTTGTTCTTTGGCTTGAGAGTTGGAGCCAGACTGTGATTGGTAACTTAGGTATATGTATGGGCATATACCTAAGTAAGGTTGGTTGATACATCATGATTGTATGTTTTTCCTGTGGTTTATCCTTAGTGGATTCTGAGAGTCATTAGGGGGTCTCGGGGTCCCCTACTGAGTATCTTTATACTCACCCCTACACGGGCTATGCCTGCACCTCATTGTGTTGGTTTCAGACGACGGACAGCATTGACCGAGGCGGAGTCTACGAGGACTAAACGATACCCAGAGGTGGACCACACGACGATTCGGTACCCAGAGGAAACTAATGGACATGGAGTGATGAGGAGGCTATCTGTACCTGCCCTTAAAGTAGGACCCATAGTGGATGATCTAGGAGCTACCTGTCGCCTTCCAGTTGTTTTGTCTTTTCCTTATTCTTTATAGTTGGGTTTGTATTTCCAGCCCCTTTACTTTTTCAGCACTACTTTTGTATACAGTTTCTACTTAGTGTTTGGCTTCTAGTTGTGTACTCAATTGAGTGTGTTTACTGTTATAAAGGCAATTACTTCCCATCTTAGGGATTTATGCCTTTGGTGCTAGTCTCCAGCCCCTGACCTATAAAAGGCGGGCTTGGGTAGTCATGACACAGGTCCTGAGGACGGTCATGAAAGTCGCTTCTTGGCAGTTATGACTGGACCATCTAGGTGAAATCTCAGTTCGTGTATCCCTTTTGATTATTTCCAAAGGAAAAATCCTTTCTTGGGGACTTTTGGTCATACTATGGGCCTCATTATCAGAACCTTCCAAAGAGTATGAATCATCATCTAGGAGAGAATAAATCACATATGTATGAGCATAATTCTTCCTCCTCAACTTTCCAAACTTTCTGGTTTTCCCAAAACCGATTTGAGAGATATATTTTTCAAAATATTTCCTATTATATGATCTAATCCAGTCATTGGAATACAAGGAAGTCAATCCACTAGTTGCATCTACTAGAGGAAATTTGATTAACTCTTGAGTTAACTCCATTACTGCATGAATCCATTGTTTATTGGTCTACCATAAGATTATTTTATGATAGATAATGCAATTAAAGAGATACAATTATACGTTACAAGCACTTGAATTGGCGTGAAAACCTATATGGGTAAAAATAATCTTATATATCTTCAACATCATTATGAGTCACAAAAACACCATCCCAGAAGGTCATCATATTTAACCGTATATTGGTGATAGTCTTCCTGTAATGGTTAAACCACCATGTAGGGGGGAACCCCATACGGGAAGAATTAGGACACCTCAAATAGGCTCAGCCTCAACAGGGTCACACTATGCTTTAAGGAAAACTGAGGAATATTGGAAACAACATGAACATATAGTTAAAATTTGATCCAAGGAATCTTGACACAATTTAAATTGGAATATGATCTTAATTGATCCACTATCTATCCCCAATGAACCTAGAATGGTCCTATAATTATGAAAGGGGACTTGCCCACATGAATATGAAATAGTATTTTATAAACCATTCTTAAAAGGGGATTTTAAATCCCACATGCTTCTCATCAACATTCTTGGACTTCTTGATGAATTTCTTGTAACTCATGTCATTTTTTGAATGATGAAAATGACATAGATAAATGATTAACCACATAGAAAAAAAAAATTAGTCGTGTCTTTGAAGGTACACTAGATTTGGGTTTGTACCCCAATTTTTCATACTCCCCCTTATCCAAAGTTGGATAGAATTTACATGTATTCCTTCTTTATTCCATCTTGGGACACCCAATTGGACAATTCTATGTGGGGCCTTTCTCTTTTTTCTCATAGAAGGTATTCATCCACAATTCCTCTTGGATATCCCTCTTCAAGTGAGGTTCTTACTTTATATTATCCAGATCTATTTTCAACAGATCATACGCCATTGGATGATTCTTTAAGTTTCATAATAGATCATCCATGGTGGGATGACCTCATCATACAAATCTCTAAGGATTGGAGAATTAGAGATCTTGTGGACATCCGACAAGATAATACCAACTTATCCACGCATAAAGTGTAAATAGTTTTTCTATGGTCTATATGGTCTTAATAGAATTGGGATAAACATAGTGTTATTATATATATAAATTTACCCTTAATATATTTCTTAATTGATTTGGAACTCTTGAAGATCCTTTTTGAATTATCCACAGATCTGTAACACCCAGTATTTCCTCATCTATGTAGGCTTAACAACCCCTCCCAGGCGGATGTCCCAGTCATTTATCCAACCCTTTTACTGATCTATATAGGAATCATTGAAGATAGGTGGATAATAATGCAGCTTAAATTCAGGTTTGTATGGATTCAAATCTAGATAACACTAGTTATAGTGCATGACACGGGCTATATATGATTTATAGGCATTGAAAGATGCAACCATGCTTTGAATTTTGGATGTCTTGATATTTTTGTAATCATGGAACTGCGAGAGAAAAGTATAATTCTTCAAATATGGTATAACGACCTCCTTAAGATGAATGTGGATGTAAAGTGGAAGATAACTACTCTTAGTTAAATAATGGTGATATTTTGTCATATGTCCCAGTAGACCAGGTAGAGTATTATAACAAATATAATAGTATTCAGGTCCTAAAAATTTTAGCATTCCATTGATGTGAGTAAAAACCCTTGTCTTCATAATGGTCAGTGAACCTGCCATAGAAATACCCAGATTTTCGTTACGGGAAAGATAATTTTGTAAAACTTTCATGAATTATAAAAATTTTAAAGTGAATGAACATATGATGGGTACTTCCACAAGTACCTCGAACAGACCCCTCACAGAGGGTACCTATCCAAGTCACTTGCCCAGGTGTATTCACCATGCAATAGGGAATGAAACTTGATATATGAAACATTACTTTTTTAAAATTACCAATAAAACAATATTCACGTCCCAATAATGTAGAGAGACCTAATATTCTAATTCATAGAGGCCTTATTATGAAATATGAGCACAATTTATAGTCCCAAATCCCCCCGACATAGCCCCCATATACCCCTCTTATGTGGAAAACCTAGTCAAACTACCTAGGTATACTAAATAAGAGGAAGACTTGATTGGATGACTCCTATGATTTATACACCCTTTTCATCATTGTACCATGGATCATCCCCTCTTCTTTCGATCAGTTCAAATCCAATGGGGGGATTTAATTTACATATTGTTTTTTCACGTGGATGAAAAGGTAACAAAGAAAAAATTACTTAATAATAAGAGAAGAAGAGAAATAAAGAGGTCCAAATATCATAAATTCTTCCCAATTCAATTCCCCTATGTACCCCAAAGCATCTTCGATGCTCAGGGTTTATGCATATCCTCCTGTGTGATTGGTCTGAGTCAGAGTCTACGTGACATACCTAGATGACACCCAAAATAGAGATATCACCATCTCCCATGGTAGCATATTTTCTTATATATAGGGCCATGGGATTTTCATTCGTATTCACATAAATCCCCAAAGCCCTCACAACACTCTAATAGCCCTATTCCTTATCCCATGCCCCCAAAACTATCTAGGAACTACTCTAAAACATGAATAAAAGGGAATTAAAAGGGTATAGTGAAACTAAATTCCTCCCAGTGTTTAAAATAAACAACACCTATGTGGGGAAATCAATCCCATTAGTCTGAAAAACAATATTTCACTATTCCATTCTTTAACCAGTGATATGTACTAGCCACTTCTGGGAGCACATGTGAAGACCCTTGAAAGATTGAGTATGGTCTCACCCAAGAGTAGTCACCTAGGTGATTCATAACCCAAGGTACCAGCCCCACACTCATAATACCTACATGACCCCCCCCCCCCAGATCACCTAGGAATACCTACGTGAGCCTCCCAAGGCTCCTCCTAGCCTCTACCCTATGTTATATTCTAATCTAGAACTTTTTTAAGCCACCCAAGGGTGGTAATTTTCTACTTTGTTTACCTTTTCTATGAGAGACCAAGTTGAAACATCCACTAAATCTTCTGAACATGAAATACTATTAAAAGGGGAACACTAGTATGTCTTCCATTTGGATATTAATTTCCTCGATCATAGGATTCCCACACAAGTCGTACCAAATGGTTAAGGTCCTCTTGGTGTATGTGGTTTTCCATTCCTTTGGTCATGAGGACCCCAAACCAAGGTATGGTGTTAATGGTTTCATGGACATAGTCATAAGGCTTAAGAAAATTTCATACCTTTGTCGTCTTTTAGACCCAGAGCCTCCAGTTTTGGGTGGGGTGAGGATTACACTTTTTTTACACTGTGAAATGTGTTCCATGAACTTTTTCATTGGAGTGAAGATATGATTTTCACATAGACACAAAAAAATGTTATGTGTGGGTAAATATGTTTTTTCAACATGAAGAAGGAAGATTCATGCTAGATTCCTATGTGCCAAAATACTAATCCATACCCGATGGATAAGTGGAATGATATCCCAATCCAGAAGTAGGTAATGGATTTCAATTATCGATGATGAAAATGTGTCGACACATTAAATTAAATTTATGAGTTTCATCCAAGACGACATGGTATATTTACCATATCAAGAAGTGTATATATCTTCAAAAAATTCGATTTGACTGGTCGTGGAGCCCAAACAGGCTTACGGATAAAAAGTTATGGCACTCGAAAGACGGATAAAATTTCAAAAAGTGACCTATGCGTGGGACCTGCATGGAGGACATACATGGAAGAAATACACCGAGGACCTGCGCAAGAAAACTTCCCTTCAACCAGATCACCTCCATTCCTATAAATAGGACCCTTGGGATTCCCATTTGAATTACGGAAAAAGTTGGAAGACGTCCCACAGCTCCCATTGTGTATCTCTTTCTCCATGATCCCTCAATTGTTCTCAGGTAGCTCTCTCAAACATGAGATAAGAGAGAATTAAATGGGGAAGCATTGATCAAAGTCCCATCATAGTCTAGAACACATGGAGATGTGTGGAGCACTTGCATGGGGCACCTGTGAAGAGCACCTGCCCGACCCACCTTCACGGAGGACATGCACAATTCAACATGGCAGAACACCTGCGTGGAGCACCTGTGTGAAGCACCTTGGCAGAACGCCTGGGTAGCGCACCTTTTTGTGGAACCCTGGTAGAGCACCTACGTGACACACCTTGCTGGAGCACCTATGTGATGCACCTTGGCGGAGCACCAATGCACCCTACCTACGTGGCCTTGCTAGTCCATACCGCGGGGGCACAGCCCGCGCACCCCTACTCGGGGTCACTGTCAGGCTCTGGTACCCGCCCTTCGGGATGGTCCCTTCACTTCCATCACTGACCACCATGAAAAATGGATAGTCACACCACGAACTTTTCAGATCCGGTCAAGGAAATTTTCTATTGTTCCCTTTATGAATCCATACTTCCAGCCTTGGAATACCATGATCTGAGAAACTCCATCACACTCAATGAAGTGCCTTGAGTCGACTTACTCCTCTTGGTTTCTTTCACATGTTATGAGTTTGGACTCTCATTATGGATTCTTAAAGTACCTTGAGTCAATAAAATCCTCAAGAAAATCCTCAAAAATCATTACCTGACTTATTTTCCATGTTAAACCTCAAATGGGTATCCCCCTTAAGAGTAAGCCCCAACCAATTCTAAATGGGAATCCTCATTAGTAGTAAGCCTCAACCAATCTCAAAAGGGCAGCCATCCTGGAATAAAACCCTCAGCTTTACCCCTTCTTCCTTACATTGGACCCTCGTCCAATGTAAATAGATCAGAGGGAAGTTTTGACACCTCACCCTATTCCACGGTCAACGTGCCCTCTTCCATCAGCATGGAGGAAAATTTTGAAAGTCTGAAGGGTCGTTGGTGAATATTTCACATCCTTTTGTTTCTCACACTGAGCATGACTCATGTGAGATAATATATATGTGATTGTTTCAACATGCGCACAAACACTCATTTGAATGAACTACAAGATCTTTGATTCTTGTTTAAAACCAGGATATGTAGGAAGCCTTCTCAAGGCTTGAGGTCTCTGGATATCCTCTTCAAGAATCCAACCCTAAATTCCCCCAATTTGGGAACCCTCTTTAGGAAATAATCCCAAAATTCAATACTCAAAACATCAAGGCATTCTTTTTCAGAATGTAAGACCAAAATCAACTCTCTCAAAAGACCATACTCTCCTATGAGATACATAGAACTATTTGCGATTTGATTCCCATCCATAAGGGATATGTAGGAAGCCTCTTTGAGGTTCAAACCCAACATTTCAAATCAACCCTATTCTCATTGAGATATATTCCCAACATGGTCTGATCTTACTTGGAAACCCATATCCCTTCCATGTTCCTTGGGCTGCTTCAGCATAAGTCCTAAGCTAAGTTTCAACTAAGCATCGTTCACATAGATGTCATTATCACATGACCCTAAAAGGTATGAATTGTCCGATTAAGTGCCACCGAACTACGAGGGTCCTGATTCCTTTCACAAGGATACGTAGGAAGCCCATTTTATAGGCACGATCCCAAGATCAAAATAAACCTTCATCTCCCTGGATGACAATAAATTCCAGATTTCCCCACCGAGTGGCTTAAAAACTAGTGTCATCATAATGATGATTAAAATAATCTATAATTAGTATATTAGAGGAAATCATTGATGGAAAACCTCGAATACATATTGATATTTCAATTAATAAATAACCCTGAATACATACTGGCGATTCTAATGTTTTACGCATGTTAATATGTTATTATAATTTTTGATGGATACTTATGATATACTTGGTGAATTAATAAGGATTCATGAAAATATTTTACATTTACAAAGGGAGTCCCAAAGTAGACGATAATTCCCCCAAAAGGGTGTGATGAGTCCAACCTCCCATCCTCTCGACCAATGCACGTTCTTATGTATTGTAATGTTCCAAACTAAACGAACTCCTGCCTTTGGAAAGAAGGTCCTCTTTGGATAAAGAACTATTAGAAGTTTCCAGTTCCATAAATAAATCCAATCGAAACTGCCTGGAAATAGTGATTCTTAAATCTAGAACACACATTTCAAGGAACTACAAAATAAATTTCATTTTCCCTTCATAAAAAAATGAGATCCTCATCTCTAACTATAGAACCATTTTTTTTGGAATCCCTCCTAGAGTAAAGCCCTATCATTTTATGAAGGATATTAAAATCCAACTCCTCCTCACCCCCTTAGCTATTGGGTCAGAGAGGGGATTGGAACTAGAGTCCTCCCCTCTCTCACCCATACCCTAAACCACTTCCACCAGTGCATCAGGAGAAGTGTGGATTTCAGATATTTTTCATCCTCTTGTTTCTCAATTTAAAGCATAACTCATAATGACTTGTAGGATTAGGGAAAATCCATGATCATAGTTCCCAAATAGTTGAATGCAAGTTTTGATAGAGAATAATCATTTCAATATTCCTCTTCCCTTCCTTTAGTGTTATCCCTTAGTATATGTATTTATGTCTATGTATCTGGCCTCACAGAAAAGTAGATTTTGTGGTTTCCTGGATCTCTTGTTTCCTCATGTTTATCATGGTGATCATGGATAACATGGGATTAGAGGTAGATGGTGGTCATTATATCCAATTGATACCAAACCTACCTATAAGAATACACCATAGGAGTAAGCCCCATTCATACAACACATTGGGCGTCTTTCCATGTGTAAGACCCAAACAATCAAGGGAACCCTCCTTTGGAGTAATCCCCAACCCAACATATGGGAATCCTACTCAAATGTAATCCCCAATAATAATCCCATTTCTCTGTAGAAACTATAGTGTGTGAGACTTGATTAATTGAACTATGAAAACTGTGATTCTTGTTATAATCAAGACACACTACCTAAGGCCCGAGCTCAATATGCCCCTTCTATATATATAAGCACAACAAAATCACCTGATCACCATGAGTAAAGATATCCTTCATGATCCCCCATTCACATGGAATCATATTTAGGATTAATCCTAGAATTAATACTTTAAAAGGGTCATAATACTCTACAATACAAACCATTATATGACCCCCATAGGTGTGAGTCCTCAGGACTGAACTATGTGGGTTTTGGTTTCCATCCAGATGGGATAAGTTGAAAAACTCTATACGGTCAAAACCCAATCAACTTGAATCAACCATATTCAATCTTGGACACATTCCTGGGAGGGTCTAATTCAACTAGGTATCCCATATCATATTTAGGTTCCCTAGGCTGCTTCAATACAGGCCTAACATCAAACAATGACTTGGAACATCTAGATTAGATGTCTTAGTTACACGAAATTAAATTGCATGGTTTGGTCCTTATCAAATTAATTTAAAAGGTATGATATGTCTTTTTAAGTGGCACCGAACTATGTAGGTTTTGATACCATTAATAAGGATAAATTGGAAACCCATCCATGGGTCTGGTCCCTTCATTAAAACGATTCCCATCAACATGGATGGAAATACACTCGAGGCATCACCACTATGTTTCTAGAAACCCATAGTCATTGTAATAAAGTCCAAAAATCTATAATTAGTACAAAATGTGATACCATTGATTGATAAACTTGGATACATATATATATCTCCATTAATGAATATCCTAACACTCATGTTCTCCCCCCTACTTCCAAAGGATGTTTAGGAGGTGCTTCTAAAAGCGCTGAGTTCGGCCTGGTGATCAGAGCCCCATCTCCATAGTTCATCTCGACTCCTATGGTCATGGATCCATCACCTACCTCTACTGCTTCCTTCTCATGCCCTTTTTTCAATTCTTGTTTCGGCCGATCAAGGACCACACTCACCTTGGGGTCCGGTGGCAGCCAGTGTTCATTCTTCTACATCGCGCTATCTCTTACTAAGGATTCTTCATTCATTTCAACTCCAAATTGTCCAATGTGCCCATCATCCTGGATCATTCCTCAAACACTAGGATCGACATCCAACTCCATTCTCTTCGAGCCTTCATCAGCGGCATCCACCCTTCGTTTCATATCCACATCCGCTTTATTCTTACTCTCATTCTTAAAGACCGTCATATCGCGACCCAACATCTTACAGGAAGAACAATAATCCAACCATGACTCAAATATCACCTTCTACTTTTATCGGAACTCCTCTCTAACAGAAATCCACAAAAAATCAGTCAAGATCCTCGAAACATTGACATCAACACAAACACAAGGAGAAATATGATGACACACATCTGGAGTCTTGATATCCGAGAAGAGGTAATGCCCCACCAGGTTCCCTAACATGAGAATGATGGATGGATTTTGAAATGGGAGAGGTATTTCTAGGAATCTTACCCAAATAGTCGTTGTTGGGGAGTCCCGGTGCATATGAGATTCATAGATCCACTTGAAAAAAAATTACCTGAATCCGTTGAAGCTGCGAGGGGCCAAGTACCAAGCATGAATCAGGTCCTCTTCTGAAGAAAAACGAATCATGATATGCCTTCCATCTAAAATTACCATCATAGTGCAATCCTGAAGACCCCAAGATTCATAAATAAACCTATCAAACGAGACCGCCGAAGGTTGACAAGCCTTGAATCTGGTGACCAACGTCAGTCGAAGAAGATACAAAGCTTCATTGAACTCTGAAATCAAGAGAGGAAGCTGCAGACTTCCCTCGAATAACTCAGGGACCTTAAGTCAAATCATGATATGAGGAAACGTAGTTAGAGGATCAGGATTAGAAAAGGGGGAGAAGGTATGAATCGGTGCTCCATCGTAGGATGACGAGGATACCTCCCCCATCGAAGGGGGATGGATGGGCGCGGCCGCCATCGCCGTAAGGGTTAATATATTTTTCTATGATTATATATAGGTTATCGATCATTATATCATGTATAATATTCTAATTGATCTACATTTATAATGAAATGACTAGTCTCATGATGCTTCATATTCACTGAAATATTTGTATCATGTTGGATATTGTTATACTCAACCTTTCATGGGATCCTCTGACTCATATCATTACATAATAAGATGATTAACTATTTTATAATCCCATGGTGGACTAGGATGAGGTGATGCATTGTTTCAATAGACTAAAAGTGGTTGGATATAGTTTTTTATATTCCAATAGTTAACTCTTTCTTAGTAGGTGAGATTCTATGTATTGTTTTTATATTGGGATTGTATTTGGACAATAATTCATTCCAAAAAAAATTCATCACACTATATTGTTTTATTGATGTTATGAATAAATTATGTTATCTATAGTGATTACCATTCATTATTATATGATAATTTGGAGACATAATCATGTGTATAGGTACTTTATTCTAAGGTCTCACATGTGTGTAATATACCTACTCAACAATAGTCTCTTTCCCCTGGATGATTGGAGTTAGGATTGGGGTGTCCCACTTTTCTTATCACCATCCAAGTGCACCTCAGTGGTTCTGGTTATGAAAGTATTGTATTTTATGTGTGCTTATTCTATGACTACATTTTTTAGAATTTATAGTAGAGATATTAGTTTTGGGAAATTTGTTGAAAATGATAAGGTGTTTCGGGTTTAGATCTCATGACATGGACTCCAATTTTGGTGTAGAATCCAATGTATCTAATCAACCAGACATTGATAACCTTATTATTGACTCAATACCCATGGGATTTAGTCGTATGGGAAAATAATTATTTACTAAAGGGTATTTTTTTCATTTCCTTCTTGCATAAGATCCCCCAACTATAATCTTAGATCATGGTACATATTGATTATTTTCAGATTCCTCCACAATGATATCCTTCCAGGATTCTTCTACATTGCTATCAGGATAACCCTCCTATTGTTTATGCTTCAATATAGGGTAATGTATATGAGGTGGTACCTGTGGGTGGTTTGGAAGTTTTTCTACCACCCTTTGAGTTGTACGTTGTGCTGACATTACCTCTGAATGAATGCAGGATGAGGGAACTCTCTAAGTTTAAGAGGCAACAACTTTCTATGTTGTGGGGCTATCTATACCACCATGTAGATGAGGAATGGATAGATATATGTTATTAAAATTTTCACCTTCTGAGGACACCTCATGATCATATGGTAGTCATTATGGTGAGCCTTTTTCAAGGATATACTTAGAGATGGAGGAGTTTGGTGGCTTAGACACATGATAATACATCCCTCTCATAGAAATAGTTTGAGTGTCTCTTTGGAGAGGAGTTCATTCTGACCATGTTGTGAGTAGTTCATATCCATGAGCTTATACATATTTATTAGGGTATCTTGATTACGGTAGAGTATTCATCGACCTTTACTGATGATTCATGATACTATATAGATATGGTTCGAGATCCATTTCTTGGAGTACGTACCTTCAGGTTAGGGCCTATGATAATCTATTATAGACTTTGTGAAATATCTTTGTATTCCTAGAACTGTTCGAATTTTTAGTAATATTTATTAGTAAATATTTCAAAGATAAGATGTCGTCAGTTAGTAATGGTAGTGGGAACACATGAGTTGAGACATCGACATTACGTTATCAAAAATAAGGATAAGGATCTGATAATATGAAATACTATAGTATATTATGTCTGGATATGGGTTCTATGGGGTAGTTATTTCATGATGTTTCGAGTAATAATGGATAGATGAGGTGTTTTTCATGAGACTATTGGTGATATCTTTCATGGGATTTCCCAACGATTCCTACATATGATAAAGTGTCACTCCATAGACTAACTATTTAGGTACAATGCTAGGAGTATGGATGTCTATCAGGAATTATACTTGGAAGAAGAGAAGATAGAGCTACAAAATGTGGTTGACAGTTTGACATGTTGCCTCCCCACCTCAAGGTTGTACACAATAACCTCAAAGAGCTGTTGGTTAGGGAAAATGATGGTTACAGGATGTCTTATCCTATATTACTAGGTATCATTAGTGAATAGATGCAAAATATAAGTTTTATCTAATTTATTTACACTCTTGATATATACATATTTCATGTACTCCTTTCTTCACATTTTTATTATTTTGGACATATGATTCTAGTGGATTATTTTTCTCAACCCTAGTGGTTGTTGACTCCAGCTATAGAGGATTATATGATCACACACATCTAATGACAGTTTGATATGATTCTCAGAGTATTGTGCTTCATACAAGATCACCGTAGAGTAGTGATGGGGTCGTCTGATTTCATCTAGTTCAGGGACTAGATAACTATATTTTATGCCTATATTGGCTATTTTACGTGGTTGATATAGTGTTTTCACATTGATGGTATGTGGATTTCAAATATGGATGAGTACGAAACCTAGAAATTGTAGGATGGGGTTATATAATGGATGAGACAACTTATAACTCACAAGTTAGCCAGTATTACCCTTGGGGTAGTGGACTACATGTCCTATCATATTTATACTGTGGTGGTAGAGTGTGAGGATATCTTTTTGGGGGGATGATTCGGGATTATGTTTCCATCGAGAGATGTAATTCTATATAGATATAAACATAGGGATTACCCTGTTATTTAAGAAAAATTTTCTAATATCTACTATATATCTTAGTGAACTAAATGTGTATTTAGAGAAATTATAGATTAATATATTTATAAGATTGATTTTTTCCCATTGGATGCTTCTATTTGGTATTAAAATAATTAGGATAAGAGATGGAGACTTTGTGTGGATTACTGAAACATAATCCAGAATGAGAAAAGAACAAGTATCCAATACTCAGGATTGATGACCACTTCAATCAATTGATAAGGGAGTTAAAATTTTCGATGCTTTACCCCCATTAAGGTTATCAAATTCTTAGAGTATGAGATGTGGATATAATGAATACAACATTATTATGACACTATTTTAATTAGATGTACATTTTGATTCCTTTTGGTATGATTAATTCACTAATAGTGTTCATGGGGATTACGAAACTAATTTTTGAAACATTATTATATCTATTTGTGTAGTCATCATCGATGTTATCATAGTGTAATCGATGTCCAAGGAGAAGAATGCGAGAAACATGACGAAGATATGGTATATACTCTAAGAGAACCAGATTTATGGGAATCTCTTGTTGTTTCAATTCTTGATGCATGGTCTCCACATTATAATACATTTCACCTTTATAGAGGGTGTAGCAGTGGACTTGGAGATGATTTAGGTCATTTTATCTTAAGACACACCTGAGATCATGATAGCGTTGTGAAACATCCATATGTTGGAAGGAAACGATAAGATATTTTTAACCAATATCTCTAGGATATCATCACCTCTGACAGAATTTACACAATAAGGGATGCGTTTTATTTGGATTGAGAGGTTCCAACAGTCATTCTAGGATATGTGAAAGGGGTGGATGCCTAACCCCATTTTATGGATTTTATAGTAGGGTGTTGGGTAAATATTTTTCTATGATCCCTCTTGGATCATTCATGGATGTGTCATGATGAGGATATAGGTAGTGATAATTAATGAGTCCCGAGAGATAATACATCATGAGTAGAACTATGTGATAAATGTTCTAGTGCTGGAAGAAGTGGCCTTTTTTATATTGATTTAGTGAAATCACCTTAAGGGTTATTTTTTAATAATATACTTGAACCAAAATAGTTTTATGTATATATTTTTTTGGAATAGTATTAAATTGATATAGATGAAATTAAAATGGGTTCTCCATGATTATAACTTCATGATTTTAAATACTCTTAGAAAGGGTATGGTGGTGGAAGAATCATTCATTAAGAGATCTAGATCATAGTTTTTGATTGAGTAATCAGAGTATTTATCCACATTTAAATGGTCTATAATTGATGAAGATAGTGTATCTTACCTCCAGTCAATGGTTTTTCTCCCTTCACTTCTACAACATGACATGGAGGATCATCTTGGAGAAACTGATTATGTGACCTTAAATTTTTATTTATCCATATAAAATTCTCAAATATATTTTTTATGGGGGGGGGGGGAAACATCATCCTATTTAGAGGATACATGATGTAACCGATGATTTTTCAAGAGGAGGTTTAAATGGAGTTTCATACATCACCCTGTGTAGTGTATCCATGGGTGGTGAGGATGTACCAGGATATTCGATGTTAGTTATGGTGTCAATGTATGATGATGTGTATAGATAATATTATCTCTTGACACCACACATGTTAGTAGGTGATGGTTCATCACTACGTTTTAGTGGATTTATAATAACCCCTTGAAGAGGTAGAGTGGAAGTTATATGGAAAATATATTGTCTTTATGGAGAGGATTCCATAGAAATTTTGGGGACATAATGAAATATGTGTGATCATAGACTGAATAAAAATGTCTTAAACTTCTTATATATCAGATAGTAGTGTTTAGTAGAGAGATTGGGATTCCTTTACACACAATAGATGGTCTGTCTTTACATAATTCCCTAGATGATCATTTTTTACCATGATACATACCACAAATCATGATTATGGACTTAAATTTATGTATTTTTTGAAACATAATTATTTTTGGAAAAAATATTTCACCCCCATAATGATGGCTAGAATAAGAAGGAAATTTAGGTAATATAGGTCACACTATAGGCTTTCATGAGGGATTTTAGTCTTTTTTAGGAGGATCACATATCCTTGTTCGAGTTTAGATAAAATAAAAACTATCATTTCACCATCATTATGGATCTATTCAAGGAATTTTATAGGAGATCTTGTAGGTCACCACTACATTGGAATGATCTTGGGGAGTTTGTACTCAGGGAAACCTAGTTAGTGAGAGTGATAACATAAAATTAGTAGATTATCTATCAAAGTGTGAGGACTATATAGAGCTTATAGAAGACTTATGAGGATTGGTGAAGGAGGAATTTAGTGTTTGATAAGGGAGGACAAGGTTTATCAATAGTCTCACCGCAATGAGGATTATAAATATTTGGTAGTGGATACATGTTGTGTACGAGGATCATGGTCCCTTTTCAAATACTAGGTAGGGTGGGTGAGGGGGTGTGCCACTTGGTACTACCTCTTCTGTTAGACCAGGAGCATGATATATTCTATGGTTCATAGCTGAGGTGGTATGTTAATGACCCATTACATGTTATCAACTCAGGTAAGATGGACATCAAGGATGAATATTCCATTGTATAGTGCCATGTAGATATTGAATATTAGAAGGACAACATCTAATGTGGGAAAGATATTCCATTGTTTTGTGTCTGGTAGAAGTATTTAAATCATGAAGATAGCACTTGGGAGTGGGAGGCCAAGATTTTAGAATTGTACCCTCATCATTTTTATTAGTAATTTTTAATTTTTGGATGATAATAAAAGTGTTGTGTAGAATTTTATGTATAGATTTTTCACTTATTAAGCATTGTAATATTTTGAATAATATTTTCAAAACCATCCACTGAGTTAACTCATGATTCCGAGCTAAGGAGACTCAATTTTATATAATAACAATATTTATTAAATTATATCATGAACATATATTTTTTTATAAAATAATTTAATATCATAGAAAAAGGGTCTATAGTCAGAAAATCAAGGCCTCCATTGAGCATGAAATGTGGGTTTTACCCTCTGTATCCTATAACTATTGATGACATCAACTGTTTGGTTAAAAAGTAGTTATCAATGTAATATTAAATTAATTAAATAACTAGTTAAAATTTCATCTGGTATAACCATCCTATATTTGAACCAAGATATGGTAAAATCCTAGGGCTTGTGGAATAACCTTATAGATTTGACTGGAATGAATGGATGAATTATTGGTAGATGATGATGGGATTGAGGATCAGATCGGTAATAATAAGATAATTTATTATAATAAATTAGTTATAATATAAAATATTAGTTGGTATAATTTTTCTATATGTCTCACATTAATTTAGTCTTAAAGGATAAATTGCCTGGGTAAGAGAACTACTTACTATGGTGAAAATAAGAATAGTCAAATTATGTAAACTTTTTGACTGAGGATCAAAAAAAAATCAATTATATTTTTGTGGTGGAGGTATTCTTAAATCACATGGATCCTCCCCTAAATTTTTATTCAATGTTAGAGCAAAATTAAGAAAAGGATATCGCACAATAGTAAATAATTGTGAGTATTTACAAAAAGGCCTCTCCTCATCATCTATAAAAATGCACTCACTCCTCACACTTATTCACACCTATCAAGACATTAGAATCATTATATCTATACAAAAATAACTTTATAACTTCCTCCCCCTAATACTATAATATTTATTTTTTGGTATAAATACATCCTTTGATGGATTTAGTGAAAACCTAAGGAGGATACCATAAGAATAGGAAATGTTCTTCAACAAGCATCGTTATTTTACTTATTTCTACAACTCATTAAATTATTTATATTACACGATTATATAATGACATAAGTATATAAAATATAATAATATGATATTATTTAGAGGTTTTAATCTAAAACCATACACACATACATCACATGGTTTACAAAATCATCTTATGTGTGTACTGTGGACTACTGCCTCACGAACCAATGTTGTTATTTTTTCCATTTCCAACTCACAAGGATGGTTGTTATGATCTTTATAAAGTATTTTTATAATATATGTAACATTAATATACGTATTTATTCATTATATATTATATAATTTATTTCATTCCATTCCTTAGAAGACATGATATTGTCACCAGTGTGTATGACAGACTACCAATGTTGTTATTTTTTATTTTGTTTGTAAAATTTATTTGGAAAAAGAGAAGATTTTCATAGTATTCATATATTAATGAGTTTCTTTATTTCTTTTTTTATGAATCTTTTTGAGATTATTATGCTCATATAATATTATAATATGCATTTCATGGGTAATATAGATGAGTGGGAGGTATATCAATTTATAAAATTCTACTATGGCGGTTAAACATTAATGACTCAAACATTTTTTAATCAATCAATTGATAAAATTTTATGTATTTTGTATTTTTATGTAAATTGATATTTAGTATAATTTTATACTTTGTAACCTACGGGACTGTTATGTAAGAGTTATGACTTAATTATCTAAATTTATAAATTGTAATGATGTAGAAGAACTCAATAAGAAGCTTTAATGACTAAAAACGTGATATTATTTAGTGATTAAGATGAGGGATTTATGATATGAATGACTCAAGGATGATTTGATATTAATTATTTATAAAGAGGATTAATATTACCAATGTATAAATTTAGTTCTGTATTTTTATTATAGAAGTAACATGAATCTAAATATTCCAGAAAAAATGATTCTCGAGTTCATAAATATTAACTTAGGATTTAAAAAGAATGATTTAGAACATAGTAAGTATCATTATAAACATCATATACATAAACCTCATTTATGGTTATGTATAAATGATTTTAGTCTTTAAAAAAGATCACTCTTCAAAAGTATTAACTCTTTATGAATTTTATAAAAAAAATCCCAAAAAAGGTTCATTGATCTCAAAATATAGGTGATTTTATACCTCCTAAGTGTTATCCAAGCCTGTTTCATGATCCATTAGATTCTATATATGGGTTATGGTTTTCTATGAACTAGTAACTCAATTAGTGGACAATTTTCTAATATATCTATGGAAAATTTATCTACGATATAAATTCAGAACATATATATAATATAGAAATTGGGTAAATGTGACGTGGTGAATATGTAAATTTAATGTTCAGATTTCTCAAAATTAATAAGGTAATTTTTAGAATATTAACTTAAAATATTGTTTTGGATCATTAAAATTAAATCTTATGAGGAAATGTAATATATTTTTCATAAAAATATATATGAAAATAGAAGATTCTAATTTTTTTTGAAATTCATGAACTCCCTATTTTAAGGAGTGAAATTGTGTTTTTTGGGTACATATCTTCAAGATCATATAGATGGAATATTTAAATAAATTTATTATAGTGATTTTCATGGGAGTTTTAATTAGATAAGTTTTTACTGATATTATTCTAGAAATAGAAGGAAGAACATCATAGTATTTAAATTGTGGAATTTAAAATAAATTATTTAAAATTCATATATAAACGAAATTTATTGAATCATTCAGAAATGTATTTATCTATAGATGAATAATGTCAGAGACCATAAGAATCTCTATAAATAATATATGGAAATAAAACCCACAAAAATTTAGTAAATTTTCCTGTAAAAATAAAGATTAAGGTAGCACTGATAAAAATAAATGGGAAGAATCGATATTATACCATAGTTTGAAAATCATTTAGTATCAAAAATATAAGAGCCTCCACTCCACCATCATAAATATTTTTATAGTCTAATAAATATAGAGAATAATAAGAAACAGTTCATATTTTTCATACTGAAGAAGGAGGATAAAATTTTTATGGATAGATCTATGAAGTCAAATTTTTATAAGAATAATATTATTGTAAATGCAATAGTGAATAAGAAGAGAAAATTGATACAACCCATGCTTTTTTGTTATGTCTCTCATTAATGTTAATCCTTTCGAAAACTTATGTTGTACGCAATACCAAACTTCATATCAAAATAAAATATTATTATATACTATATGTTAAATTTGAATGAATTAATATTATTAAAAAAATTAATAAGTTTATATATATTCAAATGTTTTTATGTTAATCAAACAAAATTTATTGGCATAATTTATGAATAAATATAATTTTACGCATAAAAATCTATATTTTTCCCAAGGTGGTTTTGGAACCTTTTAGTGGAACATATTTTTTTAAATATCATTGGACTAATTTAAAAATTATATTTTAAAAAATAAAATTTTAATTTGAAATCATAATCTCAAAAAATTACTTTGGATTATTTTTTTAGTATCATGTTTTGATGAATAGTAAAAAATAATGACTTTTTATTGAAAACAATTTTTTCTTATAAATATTTTATATTGTTATATTTTATTTATTATTCTTTTTTAAAGTATTTTTATATCATTATTATATAATTTATTCAAATTGAATTCCTTATAATAAATTTCACATGGAATGTGGATTTAAAAACATTTCAAACATTTCAATGTTTTCACTTTAAAAACCCGCTTACACGCCCCATATAAGGGATTAATTTTAAATTAATTTTACCCAATTAAGTGTTTTGATTTTTGAAAAAATAATTCTATATTTTTAATCATATGTTAAATATTTAGTAAATAGGTCCATTTTGGTTTTGTTCAAAATTAAGAGTAACGTTATATTTTTTAACACAGTTAAGGGTAAGTCGTGTAATTAAGGGTAAAAATAATATTATAAAATTACACTACCACTTTTCCAAATTTTATTAAATGAGTTATTTTCAACCATAATCTTCTTTGGGCCAAATTTCAGAGCTCTTGGTACCACATGTATGAATTTAATCCATTTTTATTATTTTATTCAATAAAAAGTCAACCTTGCCATACTTTTCTTTTTAAGAAGTGAAATATTTTTAATATACGATAATATAGGGGTTATGTTAGACTATAAATAGTATTTTGATAGATAAAATATTTATCTTTTTCATGATAATTTAATTTTAATTTTTAGAGAACAAATAATTAAATTAAATTCTTTCCCAATTTTGATGCATTAATTATTTAATTATTGGACATATCAAATAAATGTTACTAAAAATATTAAAATAAATATTATTTGATAAAATTAATGTCATAAATGAATTTTATAGATTTATTTGACATGTTCATGCTTATTTAAAAGAGTTGGTTTCAATATATCTTCTTATTATGACATTTTTAAAAACACATGTAATGAATTGTGTAAAAATTAACAATAAAAATATTTAAAATAAATTAGGTTTTATTAAATTATATAAAATTCATAAAAATATAAAATTATTCCAATGTATCTTTTGAGGTTATATATTTAACCCATTATTCATTTATGATTCTTTTTTTGGTTTTATTGTAAACATATTAACCCTTAAAATGAAATACTCCATGTTGTTGTGGTTAGAGGTAATGGGTTAAAATGAGAGTTAAAAACAATAGATAAGTGTACCAATGTAAGATAAACCAATTTAAAAATTATTTTATTAGACGATTTAGATCTATAATTATATTATCTTTCAAATAAATCACAATTTATCCATTTGTAATTGAAAATAAATTTATATTAATTTAATATTTTGAAGGTTTCCAAACAATTGTCCCCCTCATCAATTATAAAAGGGACCCCCCCCCCCCCCCCTCTCACATATTTACACCACATTGAGACTTGTATCTCAATAAGAACCTTCCCTATTATCTACCTAAAATCCTCATAATAGTTTTCTAGGTACTAATATTTCAGAAATACCTACCATATGTTTCTTAATAGAAGTTATAAAGGATCCCCTTCGTATAAGAGATAATCATCTTTACTGACTCTTCCAAAATCCTTTCTCCTTATACATCATATTCCAGAGTCGTTTCCATGAAAAATAACTAACTAAAATATAAAATATATTATAATATTTTATTATGTGTATGGTACAACCATATTCACTATTTTATCCATTCTAGGAAATATTAATGTATCGTGTGTGTGTACATACACCTTTCTATCTCTACATCATGGAATAATTTTGTTTCTCATCAACACATTACACAGATGGGTATAATGATGTAAATAATGGATATATATATATATATATATTGATGTTATGATATTATATTTATTTTTTATAATTAATATGCCATCCAATTCCTTACCATTTTACCATTAAGGGAATGGTACAGCCATTCATGCGTATGTACGGCCTGCCATTTCCATCACGTGATGCGATTCAATTTCTATGATAAATATTAAATGATGATTATTAAATTATATTTAATGATTAAATATTATATTAATAAAATTAATATAATTTTAGATATGATTAAACTATATCCCCTGTACAATCATCAAGACTTACACAACGAAACATGCTTAAGAAAATGAAGCATTTACGACATGAATCATGGGTAAAAATGAAATATTATTAAAAGGAGGGTTGTAAAATTAAATAATAGGGTCATATATGTTATCATAATTATTAATGTTGTTATGAAATAAATTAATAACATCCTTTGAACTATTATATATGAGCTTAAATCACATAAAAAAGGAAGTTGAGGTATGGGTTTTTTCATCTCACTTTTAGTTTTGTTTGGAATATGCTTTATTCACCAATTATTCCTTTGGTGTGGTATATATAATTCCTTATATAATTATATATTATTTATTTATTTATTATCATTATATTTATATATTTTTAAAATTTTATTCTTTTATGGGGCCTATGATTTCATTGATTACAAAATGGTAAGGTATTTCTTAATTCAATTTATATTCATTAGATTATACTTATAATTAATAGATTATATCCTGAAAATATTATGTGTGAAATTACTTTTGATTGTCTAATATTTTATTTTTTACTTGTTTTGTTTTTATTTACCGTAGGTAAACATAATCTATTCATTTAATTATTTCTTACACCATACACCATTTTCACATGTGGTGTCTACATTAAAAGTTATTAGAATTATTAGGGAAATAATGTTAAATCGGTATCTTTTACTCAATATGGATACCTATTGATAAGGATTATTGTTTTTTGAATTAAATATATAACTTCCCTTGTTTTTGAATTTGGTCGAAGACCTCACCCAATTTTAATTTTTGAATTGCGGGTTATGTCAAAAAAAAGTCGTTCATCAGAACTCAAATATAAGAGTTTCTTCAATCCAATATCTTTATTTAGGACGTGTTTATAGGTTTATCTAAATCCTCAGGTCTTTAAAAGTATTTTCAGGAGCATTAAAGGCATGAAGTTTTTTTTGGTGTTACGGGGTAAGCCATAAGGTTTCAGGTAAACCTTGTGGCCTCTTCCCGCTGCCTATTCACCCAATTTGTTTCACCTACCATATAGTTTTGGTAAACCATGTGGGGGAGGTGCATAGACACGCTACCTTTTATGCAGTTTTCTGAAAAGATTTCACTTATTTTGTGCATGTTCAGAGAAAATGGTGTTGTATTCCACGTGTGTAGTTCCACTTAGGCTGCACCCATGAACTGTAGCATGCAGAGTTTGTTCATGGTTTGGAAAACCCTGCTGCCTCATTAAAGGGGTGAAATTAATTTTTTAGACTTATCTTCCATTACTATTTTTATTTCTCTCTTTCATCCTTCATTCTTCATAGGTTACATAGTAGTAAATAAGGAACTCCTCATCCTATCCTCTTATGTGTTGATCTATCTATCTTGTTTGAGATCTATTTCATCTGTGGTTAGGTGTGTTGGAACCATTTGAGTGGCTATATCCTTTCCCATGCTTCTATTTGATTTGGTTTTTCTTAGTGGGTGCTAGATCTATTTCATCCTTTTTTTTATTTTCAATTTGTTCTATAGAAACATTTATTTAGTCCAAACTACATGGAGTGAGAACATAATACTGGATCTTCCTATGTTTATGTGTCAAAGGTGGTTCTTCATACCATTATTTCTGTTTTAATAGATGATTTAGGTGTGTGGCTATGATAACATTGTTGTGTAGTTGAGTAAGACCCATCACCATGATATTAAATTGATTGTATAACCATAAGGGATGTCATTAGGCAAGCACAATCTTTTTTCACTTGTGAACGGTTAGGTTAGAGGACTTTAAGCACCTTAGGTAATTATGTTGGGTTGTGTTTTTATTTTATTTGAGTTTTTCGTTTAATCGGAATTGAGAAATTCAATTACATTGAATTGTTTGAATTATATTAAATTGTTTATTTTAAATTGGTCTATTAAATTCAATCATATTAAATTTAATTTGTTGTTGTATTTAATTTATTATCTTGAGTTATATAAAATAGGTTTATATATATTGTTTGGATATGTTATGTGATCCATGGGATCATGATGTGTAGGGCCTGAAAAATTGTGGTGGCTAGGCCATTAGGATTGAGACAATGTAGTATTTTTCTTGGGCGTGTCCGGGATACACTTGGGAGATGTAATCACTGATTGGACATCATGGATGTTGGTTTGAGGCGGATATGTTTTCATGATGTGTTCATGGCCCGAGATATCATATGGGAAGTCCATCAGATTAGAGTGACATAGTGGAAGGTGATGAGGTGCCAGTGTGGATGGGGCTTAGGTACTGATTTGGTGATTGTTGCTCACCTATGATGGAAAAAATACTGATTAGAGTTGTGTTCATAAAGTATGACATAGTGAGGAGGTTGTTTTAACTACTCGTGTGGGAAGAGGGCCTCGGTAGTACAGATTAGGAAATTGTGTTGGGGCGCTTTTCATATAAATACATGGATAAAGTGATGAGCCTTCATATGATAACATTAAAGTTGTCAGTTGGGGGATGAGGTCATCCATGAATGATGCCATTGGGCCATGTTTATTTTCAATGATGGAGATCTTCTTTCCTTGGGATGTCATTCAATAAGTCTTCAATGATTTTATTTGAGTACTGGTATTATTTTTCCTCCAGATATCAGTTTTGAGCGGATGAATTCTTTTGATAATGTGTCTGAGGGAACAGATTGTTTCATTTGAGCATTCCTTCTAGAATTTTGTGATTTTTTGAGACATGAGGTGTGATGATAGACTAGGTTCTGATGACATTGAATGTGGAACCTAAAGGATCACCTGGACATGTTACATCAAGGGAGATACCATGGGCCATGGTCTAAGGATCCCATCCTCTTTAGGGATTTTGGCATTTTTTGTGGAAGGTAATAGATTTTTGGTGACTATTGAGAACAAAGTAAGTATATTTTTATTTAATCATGTATTTTTATTTATAATAATTCACACAAGCTTAAAAAATTATGTTGGGTATGCACACATGGTTGTAATCCTATTAAGAATCTTTATCAGACCCTACATGGGCCATTTAAGACACACTTGAACTTTATTATGTTGTGTTCATGTAATGGATTGGCTTCAACAGATGTATTATAGTGCTTTTTTTCATGGTATGTTAGCATTATACCTTGAGGTCTTGCCTCAGCTGGAGTTTATGTTTTAGTTTTCCTTTTTCCCAGCATGTTTCTTTGTGCATGTACATAATGTTAATCAGCCATCGGAGACCCCTCATGTATTCTGATATGTATGACATATATTGAATGCATACAATATTATTGTTTCTAAAAGTAGTATGTTGTCATGTTTTTTTATTCCCACTTCTTCTTTTATTATTGGTTACATATTTTCTTACAGATGTTGATTATGCTTCCACCTTTGGTGGGTATTGTTCGACTCTCATAATCTTTTATTTCTGGTTATATTAATAACACTCAAACAATTAACATATCATTTTCTCATAGGGTAGGTCCTCCTCATATCCCCTCTTTACACACTTCATACTAGTCAGAAGAATTCTGCGTTAGGGGAGCTTCACTTAAGGCCAGTGGAACCATGTCCTATAGCACTTTCATGGTGGCTATAAAATTGATCATTTTGATATGTGAAATGATTTATTCATGAATGAATGGGTGGGTACCATATATATAAAATTCCATTTATGCATCGGTACTCTCATGAGATGAAAATTTTAAATATATTAAATGATTTTTACCCATAATAATTAAAACATCTTGTAAAAGGTCTTAATGGTAATGGTATTATGTGCCAAGGAAACATGACATCAAATAATTAAGCATTTCCTTCTTTTTGTTTTCAGTTATTGTTATTCATGATATTTTCACTACAATATTTCCAAGGATTGATATTTTGAAAAAGTTGTGGATTAATTATCATGTGTTTTCAATTATATTTCATTTTCATATTGAATATACACTATTGATTTCAAGATAGCTTCTGTTTTATGTAATTATTACTAATAATTTGAGCTTATCATTTTATAGATTCTCTTTTATATTGGATCTGAATATGAAATGTCAGAATGAACATAAGGATTCAATTCAATCTCTTTTCCTATATTCTATATATAATTAAAAATGTAATAAGGGTTCCCTCTATGTATCATTTTCTCTAAAACTATTAAACTATTCTCTCCTTCAAGTGGCCATTCCTTGTATTTAATACCAATTTAATGAAGTAACCACCAACTCTAGATGCGGTCCATTTAATGATGTGTGATATAATTACACGACGTGAAACCCACAGTGTACAAGAATGCAAGAAAAATCCATTACTGAGGATTAAAGTCCATTATTTAAAATATTCACGACATGAAACCACCATTCACGACATGTCATCTTTCACATCGTGAATCCCCTTTCATAAATTCTACCCAATAATAATTACATGACGTGTAACCTAATTACACGTCATGGAATCCTTCTATATCCTATGAAAAAAACTGGTTAATGTTGAATTTCCAAAAAATCTCGGACACCACCTTTATAGGTATCCACCCAACCTCAAGGGATGGGAAGCCACGATGAGGTTTAGGGAATACCCGATAAAACGGTAACACGATGTCACATATAGGGTGACCTTTATGAAAGCTATATTTTTTCGCTGATAAAGGATTCCCTTTATCATCGCTTTATTTTTAACCACCATAAAGGGATCCTTTATGAAAACTTTTTTAGTGCGGATAAAGACCAAAATAAAATGAAGTAATTAAATAATCAAAAATTAAAAATTATTTCATTAAAAAAATTAAAAAAATATTATGAATTAAATTATTATTGATTAAAATGAATAAATTTATTATATTATATGTAAAATATAAATACTAATAAATAGTATATTTTAAATATATAAATATATTTAAAATAAAAACAAATAAAATAAAAATTAATAAATAAGTAAATTGAGAAAAATATTAAACATTTTATTAATTAAATAATTATTGATAATGTTAATAAATAGTGTATATTAAATATATATATATGTATAAAAATATGGTTTATATAATAAAAATATTAATGATTTTCATTAAATAGTAATATATTTTTGGAATAATTATTTGCAATTAAAATTAATAATAATTAAAAAGATTGACTAATTACAATGAGTAATTAGCATAATTGAATGTCGTTTGATTTTTCATTTTAACGTATATCAAATGTTTTTATATTGATTTCACATATAAATAATTAAAGTACTTTTATATACAAAACACACACAAATGTTTATATAAATAAAGAAATATTATATAGAAACACATATTCTTAAGATTTATGTAATTTATTCAAATTTTAGTATTCATTTTAGAATTTCATTATGACATGATAAAGTTAATATATCAGGACATTAATCACTATATTTTTTTATTTTTTATTTTCTTATAGTTAGTTATTAATTCATTTTTAATATGATGTCTTTTTATTTTTAATTTTTTGGTAATTTAATTAAGGTATATTATTTAATTTATATATATTTATTTACTAGGTTTTAGTAATTTTATGTTGTAATTATATTTATTTTAACATATATATATATCATTTTAAGAATTTTAATTTAATTATTAAAACTTATCAATTTTTTAAATATTGTTTATGTATACTCATTTTTAGGTACCTAATTTCACTCATTTTTATCATTCATGATCTTAAGATTAAATATTCATTAATAATGTTAAAAAATATTTGTAAAAATATATTCATATATAAAAAATATACAAATCTATATTTACTTAATTTATAAATTTATATATTTATAATTGTAATTAAATAAAAAATATTTCTCAAATAAGTATTTATATAACAATAAATAAATATATATATATATATAAATACATTAAAATTATAATAAATTTATTTAAATAATAAATATATTTACTATATTTATATTTACATATATTTATTATATATACACATATAGTTAATGATATAAATATTATTTTTTAAAATAAAATTATTTATATAATTATAAATAAATTATTATATATTTAAATAATTTTAATTTATGATAAATATTTTTAAATAGATAATATATTTACTATATTTATATTTATATTTATATATTTTTAATATATATATAATTATATAAATATATTTACAAAATTTTTAATTTATAATTATATTTATAATTCATTTATCTGTGATTAAGTAACAATCACTCATAAGAGAAATATTTAGCAGTGTTTTTAACCACTGATAATGATTCCTTTTATCAATGTTTTTTTCTGAATCACCAATAAATATGTCCTAATCTATTTAAATAACTCTAATTTATCATAAACGTGTCAGGATATCTGATGATTTCCATTGAAGCCACACTTTTCTTATGCTCCCCCTCAGTGAATCAAAGCTGAATTCAAGGATCGAGTCAAGGATCAATTAATTCCAAAGCTCAAATCTTAGGCCTAAACTATTTAAGGGTCAAAAAAATCCAAGGCTTGAATATTTTTTAGCTTTTGATATCTCTGATTTCTTTCAGACGATTCAAATCATCAATCTAATGTTTCTTATTTTCTCATCCTCCTCCTCAATCTTTGATTTCTTATTTAATAATAGCAATTTGTGTTTTTTATCATCATTATTTCATTAATGATGGAATGTCCTTATGATCAAAAATGTTTGTTAGGGATGTTTGGTTGAAAAGAAAAAAGGGATGTAAGAGCTTGAGTAATATTTTTGAAGGAGTTTCCATCTAAAATACTTAGCCTCCTCTCTTGGGTTTCCAAGTGATACTGGAAACGTTATATTAATTATGTATTATTTTAACCTTTCAATTGAGATGAACCATGGACTATGCAAATTCAATGTATTTATAGTCGAACATGAATTTCTATATAACCTTTTACTTTTATTTAATTAAATAGTTGATGGAGATAAGGATCCTAATCTAGAGTGTGTTCATCATAAGCCTCCATATTTTCAATGTAATATGATCCAAAAGAGATAGAGGATTGGGTGGGGAAAATTGATAGTATATTTAACACCCTTAGTACTCCACCTTTCATTATGGGGAAATATTTTTCCTTTATGCTTGAATTTCCTATCCAATAATTATATGAGATGGTTGTTCAAGATAAATGAAATTAAAATCGAGGATGGAAAGTGCACTTTATGGAAGGCCCATATTACTTCAAAACTTACAATATCTATTCCATATATTCCAATTAAAAGTTGCACATAAGTTGATATAGAACACACATTTCATGTTTTCTAGTTGAATCAAATATACACAGTCATCTAATACAGAATACCTAAGAGGATATCTCAGTAGGTAGAGCCCAAGGGTTGTTTCATTTAATTTTATAAATAATTTTATAAATTATTAACTATATCCACATTATGATTAGAAAAAAATATCTATCAATTTTATCTTTTCATCAAAAACACATCTCAACACACCTTTCTATGTTAGTGTTTAAATGTTTCATTATCTAATATGATCAAATTTTCACCACCACAAATCAAATTAACCTTCCAAATACAATTACCATAAATTTTTACTGGACCAAAATTATAATTTAGTTTGGATAGTTTGCTATACCTTTTTAAAAATATAGTTATCTTTGAAATGAAAACCATCTCCTTAACACTTCTTAAAATTTACTTCATTTCCTTCATCACACATCTAATAAACACTATGTATGTTTTACATTAATCCATCCAAAAATATATCAGTTTTTAACATTTCCATTCATTTCTTACATCTTTTAAATGAAAAAAATATTCTATTATGAGATCCTCCATTAATAAACTAATAATTACCCTTTTACATTGTCAAAAATATTTTATTAAATCAATTTACCTATCATGTTTCATTAAAAAGAAATATCTAATATAAATGGATGTTTGTTTTTTAAATCCATTTGTGGGGCATCAATTATAAATTACTCTTATATTACATTCTTTTTCCTATAATAAATTTTTATTTCTTTCTTTACATTCATTTTTTTAGAATATTTTTTACAATCCTTTATAAAACCATCTAATTTGTTTCACATGTTTTATATAGTTCTTTCAATGGTTGAGATTCATAATCATGTTTTACTTATGAAGATTCATCTCACATCAAAACTATTTTTGTAAGAGTGGGTCATCTCCGATTTAACATAAAATCTCTATATCTTTCAAAATTACTACTATTTATTTCATTAGTACTTAAATTTTATACTATATTCCCCAAATCACCATAAAACCTATAATGGACATGAAAATAAATGATTCTTATAAATCATACTCTTTATCTGATTGAAAATAATTCTTCTCTTCAACATATCTAGACATATTTCTTGAGTCAATTTTACAACTATAAATTTTTGGATGTTTAAAGCCTTTATCGTTATTAGAGATATTCTTTTCCTAAAATTATTTTTTCTGTTCCTTATCGAATTTTAATTAAAATAAAATATTTGATATGTTTTCTATTATTTGATATAACATTAATATTAAATTTAATAATTCCATAGGTTGTTACATAACTTTTTCCATAAAAATAGAGTAGAGATTTTTAAATTATATATATGTTGGAATAATTATTTGAATTAGTTTAGGAATTCATAATTTTATGTCTAAATGTACTGGTTCCACCCCAATGAATCTTTTATTACCATCGATGTATTTGAAACAACTCTTTATTTATTAAAATGTTTTATAAATAATTTTTTATATCTTATTTTTGGTCGAATGATAATTTATTAGTTTTTTATAATGTTTGGGTTTCTAATTACTCATTAATTTATTATATTATATTTCTATTTGTTTATTGGATTTATAAAAGGATTAATAGATAATTTTAATAGAGGTAGAACTAGTCTTAGATATAGGGTTTTAAAGTACTGAAAACTTTATTTATCCTATAAATATAGAATTCATAGAGCCCCCAATGATTCATATATCATAACATGTACCCGCTAATACCCCTTGAATCACAGGAAATAATGTTAAGCCCTTAAATATCAACTTAAATGGTACATGAGATAATAAATAGTGAATATTATTTAACTCTCAAAAATGGGAGGCATTACCCCTTTTAGGGAACATAATGCAGTCCAACTTTCATCATCGTCAACTTCATCTCCTGAATAGTAATTATTATAGGTTGTTTTATGAAAATAATCCCCCATATATTTTGTGATTTTTTTACTAAACTAATAATTATTCATCCAATGTATGACTACTTCTTACAATATTTCACAAAACATATGTGCATGTCAATAAGAGATGAAGAATTTGCATCAAACAATTACATGAAATGATAAATTTTTGGAGATGAGTATATAAGGATTTCAGTTGTCTATAACATTCACCATTGAATGATATTATAGGATAACACCTTCCATAATGGAGTAATTATATTCCAAAATTCAGTTACCCATTTTTTATCAAGGAATATTTAAATTATTAAAAATAATGTTGGGTTTCCTTTATTATAATTTTCTATCACTATCACTTTGGATAATGAATATCTTCTGTGTATTTATTTATTTTTTGTAAAAAATTAAACATTTTATAAACTCAATAGGTTTTTTATTAATCAAAAATATATGCATGATAATCATCTGACAAAATATTATAAAGATATAGTAAAATTGTAAATCATTTTTGAAATAAAGAATTAATATTAACCTTCTAATATCCTATTTCTGTGTTTATGTTGTTATCATTCAAGAAAATTTAGTCTAAAAGAGTTATAAGAGCATTTTATTTGTTACAAAATAGATGTGAGTTATAAATATTGAACTAAACATGGGGAAAACTTAACGTGCACGTCGACTATGATGATATTGCATTTTATGGTTTATTGGATATGAATAATAGTGTAAATGATGTTGGAGAACACATGGAATAAATGACAATTTTTATTTAAGATGACCTTCATGATTTACCAAAGTTGTTTAAGAAGATAAAAGTTGTTCTGAGAAACTATTGTATACTAGTAGTACTAAATACACAACATTGTTTGATGTATTGAAGTTATATAATTTGAAAGGTGATAGAATATGGAGTAACATGAGCTTTATAGAACTAATTGGACTCTAGAATGATATGATTCCAAAAGAAAATGAACTACCATATCAAACATATGATTCTAAATGAATGATACTTTCAATGGGAATGATCTCTAAAAAATTAATTCTTGTAAAAATGATTGAATATTATTTCATAAGGACCGTGAATTACTTAGGAAATTCACTATATGTGGCAGAAATCTATTCAATAAAAGTGAATCAAGTCCTTCAAAACATGTATTGAACATTCCTATCATTCCATGGATTTGAAGACTATATGGATTTTCGAAAACCATGATACAATTAACGCAGCATCCAGATATAATAATTAAAGATAGTAACTGATACAATCTTTAATAATCTCCTTAGTGGAAGAAAAGTTTTTACGAGCATCCTGAATTTGGAAATGAGTACAAAAACGTTCATATTGTATTATCTAAAGAAGGAATAAATCCAGTTGGTGTAAAGATTAGTACTCATAGTATATATTCCATCATGTGAATATAATATAACATACTACCATATTTATGTATTATGTACAACTATATTATGTTGTGTGTGCTTATATCTTGAACAAATAAACCCTGAAATGATATCGATGTCTCTTTGGATCCATTGATCGAAGATCTGAAAATGATGTGGGATACATGTGTTACAATGTATGATTCTTATATAAGTGAAGAATTCACATTGAGGGACATATTTAGTGGGATGATAATTGACCTCCCTACTTATGGAAATTAATCGAGCTATATCATTAATTTAATGTTGGGGTGTCCCATTTGTGAAACATGCACACACTTAGTTCAGTTGAAACATTTCTCGAAGATTTTTTTTAGGTCATCGGAAATGTTTACCTTAATGACATAAATAACAAACCTAACGAAGATATTCTATGGTAATATTGAACATGAAATAACACTATATACAATAATGGGTAATCAATAGATTAATAAATTAAAATATATTGAAACAATTTTCGGTAAAAATAAATTCAAACACCTTATGAAATCATGTTTGAATAAGTTATCAATTTACAATGAATGTCCATATTGAAATTTTTTTTCTGTGATATAATTTCTTGAGGTTATGTAAATAGAAAAAATATATAGTTGATAGTTTCATTGAAATGGTTCTATATGTTCCAGTTAAAAAAATATGGCGTCAAGGCTAGTTTATACATGATTGACATTGTGATATGGAAAGAGTTGTAATTGGTCGAGGGTAAAGGGTAAAACTTTCTTCCCCCATTATATTACACTCTATCCAAACATGAAACATTACAATTTTTTTATTTCATAATTGTGTAAAAGTTCCAAATGGGTATTCATCCAATATCAAGAATGTCATGTTAATGACTAGATTTAATTAACAAGGACGAAAATCACATGAATGTCATGTTTTGATAAAATATTTGATGTTTTTCATTTCTATTACATTCTAACTCAAGGTGTATGGAATAAATTAAATAATCTATACTTCTTTTTCAAAACCATATTCATTAAGTTTATATAATTGATGATGTTTACAATCATGAATAAGTAGATTGTAGTCTTATTATGTGAATTAGAGATGTTCTTCCCACCATCATTATGTGATATAATGATCCACCTGATAGTTTACATGGTTGTATATTTTTAGTTATGTGTTCATACATATTACAAATGGATTTACCCCTTTAAACAATATAAGATTAATTTTAATGCGTAATCCAAGAATTGAGGTCATCTAAAAGGTTGTATAGTATAATAATATATTGTGGATGAAGCTATTTAATTCAATATTGATTCCCTAATAGTTGTTCACTGCATCAATCTCCTAGATTCTCATCACATAAGTGGCCTTATAGGTGGAGGGATTTCCATAAGATATGTTGTTACAACTACCTTGATAGAGTGGGAGAAGGTACACCTTTAAATTTTACATAATTGTGAAGATGGTGATCCATACATTGAAGACCCAAAAAAATCTTAGATATTTGAATCCCTCAAGGGAAAAATAATGATATCAAATAAACATAATAATTAGTTTATAGGATGGTTCTGATATCATTTTTATAAGTATTTATCTAAAAATATTAAACCAATATATGAACGACATCAATTAAAAGACATGGGACCAAATGAAAATGTTATATCTTACACTGGTTTTTAATCAATTTTTATGCATTCTATATAAAATAATACAATGATTGTTGTATAATGAACAAATATAGTGTTACTCTTGTGGATGAAGTGATTCAGATATCTACTTCCAACTATATAAGTCCAATTTATGAAAATATGTCCCATTTTTTTCATCAACGAAAATATATGCGAGTTGTATTATAAAATATTTCTGGTGCATATTTTTCATTGGAAATTGGATGAAAATATGAGAGTAGTGAAAGTTAAGGAAATGGGCATCATGATGGAGAATTTCAATATAAAAGGGGGAAACCACAATCATTTTATAATGGAATCACAATTTGTGAAATCATTTTATATCTTAGATCCAGCAAAAAAATAATTGGTAAATTATGGTATTGGTGACTAAAAAATGTTTGTTCAGATAAATATTCAATGGATGATGACCCTTTCATTGGGAGATCACAATCAGTTCATGTCGGCCCCAATGTTAACAATGTTTTGTATGCTAGATGGGGCCAAAAAGAGGGGATTTGGATTCTAGATAGAGGAACCAAATCCCTAAAAACATTCAAAAGAGAATTAAATTTCAATGAGAAGGTAAACATATTTTTTAATCAACAATGTTTTTCCTCATAATATTGTTTGTTCTTGTCACGACCCGCCCTCGGGGTCCGTGCCGTGACTACCCCAAGCCCGCCTTCCATAGGCCAGGGGCTGGCGACTAGCACCAAGGCGTAAATCCCGATAAAAAGGGAAGGCATTGCCTTTGTAAGGTAAACAAACACCACAGAGTAAGCAAGTGGAAAGTAAACACTAAACAAAAGCAGAGTACAACTGAAAGTGCGGAAAAGTAAATGGGCCAGAATACAAACCCAAAACTGAAAGTAAAGTACAATTCGAAAGGGAAAACAGCAACTGAAAAGTAAATGCCGCTACACCGAGCTGTCCACTGGAAATCCCACCTGAAGGGTGGGTACAGATAGCTCCTCTGCTCCACAGGTCCCGCCGTCTGCTCCGTGCACGTCCCGCCCAGTGGTCCACCTCCGGGTACCGTCCCTCTCTGCAAGCCTCAGCTAAGGTCAACGCTGTCCGTCGTCTGCAACCAACACAACGTAGTGCGGGCAAAGCCCGTGCAGGGGTGAGTATAAGCTACTCAGTAGGGACCCCGAGACTCCTGAAGGTCTCTCAAATCCACAAAGGATAAACCACGAAGAAAGGTATAATCACGAAGTAACAACCGACACTGCTTAGGTATATGCCCATAAATATACCTAAGTCATCAATTCAAATACGCTCCAACCTCCGAGCCCAAGTACAACTCAGTCCACACAGGAAAGTAAACGTATTCCACACAGGAAAGCAAAACGTAATCCACACAGGATTGCACAACACAATCCACACAGGAAAGCAACAGGATTCAGCTCACACAGGTATACTTCTTCAAAGGACGATAAAGATGATCATTGATCCATCTAAGTCGTCAGACCCACGAAGGATCAAGGTAACTAACCCCCGCAAAGACCCACACAGGATCGGGCCCACACAGGAACTGTAGGCGCTGGTTCACACAGGACCGCTGAGCGCAAGGACCCACACAGGATCGGACCCACACAGGATCGGGCCCACACAGGACCTGTAGCACTGATCTACGTAGGATCGCTGAGTGTTGTAGTCGTCGTCGTCGAATCCACACAGGATCTCTGTACTGTCGTCGTCGCAGTCACAGTAGCAGTAGTAGCAGTAGTAGTCGCAGCCAGCACTAGGGTTCCCGCACACAGCAAGCTCGTTCGGAGAGTCTGCTCCACGAGCCGAGAGGCTGATACATCAACTGTCACGATGACCAGAGTTGATGTATCCAAAAGTTCCGTATCGTCAACAGGAACTCAACGCAACAGACGGTGCGTCGATCGGACGCCCGGTCTGAGAGTTATTGGCATTTTCGTCCCCGGGGCCCGGTTGGTTTTTAAGGCAAAACCAACCCGACCGTACTCCACCTGCATCCAAACCTCTGGCGGAGTATGCCAAAAGATCCGTCTCACTAAGAGGAACACAACACGGCTGACGGCACGTCAATCGGACATCCGTAGCTCTAGATATGAGCGTTTCCGCTCCGAAGGCCCGGTGGGTTTCGTGAACGAACCAACCCGGACGAACTAAAAGTAATCCAAAACCTTGAGTGCGATATACCGAAACGACCGTCTCGATCCAAGGATCGCGTTGCCGCAGACGGTTCGTCAATCGGAGGTCTGAGGCTCATGTTATGGCTAAAAGACCGAAACTGGTTCGAAACGGGGGGGTCCGGGTCCGGGCCGACCCGGCCCGACCCCCCCCCCCCCCTGGGTCGGCCCGGCCGGCCGGCCGGCCGGCGGTGCGGCGGCCGCGGCGGCCTGGCGCCGCTCGGTGGCTGCACGCGGGGGGCTAAGCCCCCGCTTCCTGGGAAGGGCGGCGGCGGCTACATGTCGCGCCCCCCCCCCCCCTTTTTTAAAACGCCCCCCCCCCCCCCACGTGGGGGGCCTGTTTGTGCGGAACCGGGGGGCCGGCTGCCCCCCCCCCCCCCATAAAGAGGGGGGGTTTTATGTGATGGCCGGGGGATTAATTCCCCCGGTTTAATGCCATCCGTCCGGCCAGCTGGCCGGCCGGTTTTCTCCAACGGGACCGGAAATTCCGGTCCCCCCTTCGGCTTCCGACGCCGGCGGCCCGGCCACCGGTGTTCTCTTCCGCCGCAGCCCGAAACCGGCCGCGGTTTTCGTCATCCGGCGCGGTGCGACGGCACCACGCCCCTCCGCCGCATCTTGATTTCTTCAACGCGGCGCGACGGCGTCGCGTTCTTGATGTTTCTTCCATGGCGCGGCGCGAAGGCGCCGCGCAATAAGGATTGGGCGAATATCCGCGTGGTGCGTCGGCACCACGCCACCTTGATTCATCCACCCGCAAGCAATTCAACAAGAACGATGGAGGGGGGTTCGGCCGTGTTCGTGCGGTCCGGCCCCCCTCACGTTAAATAACAACACAACATAAAATATTCAAAATTCCTCATGTTAGTCATGCGATCCACGAGCAAGAATAGAATAATTAAACAATAAACAAAAACCCCTACCTTGGGTATAAGTTCGAGGATTTGCCAACGTCCGCGGAAGTCGACGTCGTGGAGATCGGGCTTCGCGGTCGTCGTTCGTCAATTCCGTTGACGAAGAGATGCGTCCGATGTGATACGTCGTTGGCGAAACCTCTTATGTCGACGAAGGGAATCTGAGGAGGAAGCGGCGTTCCCTCTCGTTGACACGGAAGACGAAGAAGAGCGGAGCGGCGTTCTTCGTCGGGGCTTGAGCGTTCTTCGTCAAGATGAAGAAGATGGAGGAGGAGCTCTCAAAATGAAATCCACACAAGTTGGCTAACAAAATAAAATAAGGTCCCTCCTTATTTTATTTACCAAGCCTAGGAATTCAAAACATCAAATTCAAAAACATAACACTTAATTAATTAACATGTCATGTGTAATTAATTAGATGTTAAGTTTACAAATATTTAAGAGGGAGGGAGGGGAGTTTAAGGGGGAAGTTGAGAGGTTTAGGTTCATGTGGGTCCCACCACACTTAATCCTCTCAAGGGAGGTTAAGTGGGTGTGGGTCCCACCCCTAACTCCTTTTGAGAGGAGTTAACCTACAAAAGTGAAGTAAAAACAATCCACATTTTTTTATTCAACTTTTTATAAATCTCCCAAAAACTAACTTTCAACCCGCAACAAACGCAACTTCTGAAAAGGTCTCTTTAAGCGAATATCGGCGCTGCGAGTTTATCGGTGCCCTCGGATTTCAATTCCGAGCACCGGATCAAAAGTTAGGAAATCCCGCTCGTTCGTTTACTGAACGTACCCGAGCTAAACTTCAGAAATTGATTCCGGGCACTCCGGGCCTCAGAATCAGGTGTCGTCAGAAACCGCGCTCTTGTAAAATTCTAAAGAAAATTAAGAAAAAATTCCCCTTGAATTTTATGGGTCTTTACATTACTCCCACCTCAGGGATTTACGTCCCCGTAAAGATACATCAAAACTAGGGAAACAAATGAGGGTACTGAGCACGCATCTGAGCCTCCCGCTCCCATGTGCTCTCCTGGAGATTCCCGTGCTGCCATCTGATGCGCACAAGAGGTATCGATCGCCCACGTAGGACCCGCTCCTGTCGATCCTCTATCTCCACTGGGACCTCCGTAAAAGTCGCCCCATCGTCAACGTCAAGCTCCTCATGGTCAATGATGTGCGTCGGGTCGTGCACGTATCTCCTCAGCTGAGATACGTGGAAGACGTCATGCACCCGGTGCAACTGAGGTGGTAGAGCCAGGCGATAAGCCACCTCACCAATCCTGCTGAGAATCTGGAAGGGTCCGATGAAGCGCGGAGATAACTTGCCGCCTCGGCCAAATCTCCGAATACTACGTCGAGGTGAGACCCGCAAGAAGACGTGGTCGCCATCCTCGAACTCTAGTGGCCTCCGCCTCCTGTCAGCATATGACTTCTGCCGGCTCTGAGCTGTCCTCATCCGCTCCTGGATGACCTGGACCTTCTCTGTCGTGGCCTGGACCATCTCCGGTCCCACCAGTGCTGACTCTCCGGGGTCTGTCCAGCACAAAGGAGATCTACAAGGTCGGCCGTACAATGCCTCGTACGGTGCCATCCCGATGGTGGAGTGGTAGATGTTGTTGTATGCAAACTCCACCAAGGGTAGGTGGTCCTCCCAGCTACGACCAAAGTCGAGGACACATGCGCGGACATGTCCTCGAGAGTCTGAATGGTCCTCTCCGTCTGACCATCCGTCTGAGGATGAAAGGATGTGCTCAGACGTAGTTGCGTCCCGAACGCTTCCTGTAACCCCTTCCAAAGCCGGGAAGTAAAGAGAGCATCTCGATCGGAGACGATAGATGATGGCACACCGTGGAGCCGCACAATATCCTGAACGTAGAGACGTCCCAAGCTCTCTACTGAGCCCTGCTCTCTGATGGGTAAGAAGTGTGCCGACTTGGTGAGTCGGTCAACAATCACCCAGATGGAGTCGTGACCTTTGGAAGTGCGTGGAAGTCCAGTCACGAAGTCCATAGATATGCCGCCCCACTTCCACTCTGGAACCTCCAAGGGCTGTACCAAGCCTGCTGGTACCTGATGCTCTACCTTCACCTGCTGACAGGTGAGGCATCGAGAAACGAACTCTGCTACAGCCTTCTTCATGCCCGGCCACCAATGCTGTCGTCTGAGGTCCTGGTACATCTTCGCCACTCCAGGATGTACCGCCAAAGGAGAAGTGTGAAACTCTCTCAGCACTTCCTCTCGCAAACCTACTGGTACCATGGTACGTCCTCGGAAAAGGATGTCGTGCTCTGCTCCAATGGAGAAACCATCAGGTGCCTGTCCCGAGGATATCTGTGCACGCCGTGTCTCACAGTCAGCGTCCTCACACTGTGCCTCCCTGACTCGCTGCAGTAGTGGAGGGGTGACTGTGAGAGACTGGAGGAAGGCTGCTCCATTTCTATCCACGAAGGATATCTGCAAAGAGGCTAGCTGCTCCGTCGCCTCTTCAAGTAGCTGAATGCCCGTCCTCCTGCTGAGGGCATCGGCTACTACGTTCCCCTTCCCAGGAGTATAGACTATCTCAAAGTCATAGTCCTGGAGGAACTCGAGCCATCGCCGCTGTCTCAGGTTCAGGTCCTTCTGAGAGAAGATATACCTGAGACTCTGATGATCGGAAAAGACTGTAAAGCGCTCGCCCATCAGGTAGTGTCGCCATGTCTTCAGAGCGAAGACCACTGCTGCTAACTCCAGGTCATGGGTAGCGTAGTTCTGCTCATGCGGCCTCAACTGACGTGATCCATAGGCGATCACTGCCCGCTCCTGCATCAGAACACATCCGAGTCCGGTCCCTGATGCATCACAGTAGACTACGTACCCTACTCCCTCCTCAGGAAACCTCAAGATAGGTGCGCAGGTCAATCTCTGTCTCAGCTCCTGGAAGCTCTGCTGACATCTGTCTGTCCATACGAAGGGTTTCCCCTTCTTTGTCAAAGCTGTGAGTGATGCCGCAACTCTAGAGAAGTCTGGCATGAATCTCCGATAGTATCCAGCTAGTCCCAAGAAACTCCGAACCTCAGTCACGCTCCTGGGTGGCTCCCAAGCTAACACAGCCTCAATCTTCGCGGGATCCACTGCAACTCCCACCTCAGAGATAACGTGTCCCAAGAAGTGGACCTCACGTATCCAGAACTGGCACTTTGAGAGCTTACCATAAAGCTGGTGCTCTCGGAGTGTGTCTAGTACAACTCGCAAGTGATAGGCGTGCTCCTCCTCTGTCGTAGAGTAAATCAGAATGTCGTCGATGAAGACCATGACAAACCGATCGAGGTGTGGCTGAAAGATCCTGTTCATGAGAGCCATGAACACTGCTGGAGCATTGGTTACACCGAAAGGCATAACCAAGAACTCATAGTGGCCATACCGACATCTGAAGGCCGTCTTCTGCACATCCCCGTCTCTGACTCTGAGATGATGATAGCCTGACCTGAGGTCTATCTTCGAGAACCACCGTGCTCCCTTGAGCTAATCAAAGAGGTCATCAATCCTCGGTAGCGGATACTTGTTCCTCACTGTCACCTAGTTCAGGCGACGATAGTCAACACAAATTCGCAAGCTCCCGTCCGCCTTCTTGGCGAACAATATCGGGGAAGCCCAGGGTGAAACACTGGGTCGGATGAACCCCTTGCCCTGCAAGTCCTCCAACTGTACCCGTAGCTCTCGAAGCTCGGCGGGGGCCATCTGATATGCTGGAGTGGATATCGGGGCTGTCCCGGGGTACAAGTCAATATAAAAGTCTACCTCTCTGCGAGGAGGTAGCCCTGTAACGTCATCGGGAAAAATGTCCGCAAACTGATCCACCACTACAGGAAAACCAGGACTCCGCACGTCAACTGCTCCAAGGATAAGGCTAGCCAACTGATGAGTGATGGGCTGTCCTCTCCTCCGCGGAAGTCCATCCTATGCTGCTAAGGCTCCCTTCTCGCCGGTGAAGGTGAACCTGCTCCCGTCGGTGCGTACACATCGCACCATGCGCCTAAAACAGTCAATCTGTGCATGGACCATAGATAACCAATCCATGCCCAAGATGATGTCGTAAGGCCTCGACGCTGCTACAAGAAGATCCCAGCCGAAGCTCTCACCTCCTAGAGTAAGCTCACACTGCCGGCACCAGTGCGTAATCGTCGAGTCTGCTCCCGTGGGAGTCTCTAGCCGTAAGGATCGAGCCAACGGCTCTGTCGGAATCTCCGAGCTCCGAACAAGGGAAGCGTCTATGAAAGAGTGACTCGCTCCTGTGTCTAAAAGAACTGCAGCAAGGGTGGAATAGACACAGATAGTACCTCGAATCATCTCGGGTGCGCCGTGGTCGTAGGCCTCTGCTGCCTGGAGCTGTGCATGTCGCTGCCCGCCAGCTCCCTGTGGTCGGGGTGGACCTGCTGGTGGTGGTGGTGGTAGAGCCTGAAAGCGTCGGCCACCACCGGCTGCTCGTCCAGCTCCTCTGCCTCGTCCGCCTCCTCCCTGCGGACTGCCACGGTCGACCCTCTGCCTCTGCCTCGGTGGTCCATCAACTGTCTGCTGCTCCTCGGCACGGTGGGTCGGGCAGTCACGAGCCATGTGGCCCTGCCCGCCGCACGAGTAGCACTGTTTGCCTCTCGTAAGACTGGCTCCGCGCTGTGTGCCCCGCACTACTGAGCCAGTGCCCTGAGATCGTCTGCCCGAAGGTCTGGTCTGTCTGGACCCCTGAGTCATCCGTCGACTGCCTCCTGCAGATGACTCTGCCACGTGCCACCCTGTGGTGGGTCTCTGTGCTGGTGTAGACTCAGCAAGGAAGCTCTCGATCAGAAAGGCCCGCTCCAGTACTCCTGTCTGAGTCGGTATGCTGAGGGAGATCAGCGATGCCCTGATCTCGTGTCTCAAACCCTGCTCGAAGGTCCGGGCCCGGAAGAATGGGTCTCGTACCATGTCGGTCGAGTAGCGCGAGAGATCAGTAAATCTCGCCGAGTACTGTGCGACCGTCATGCTGCCCTGCCGCAGCTGTAGAAGCTCCTGGATACGCACCGCAAGAAGGGTGGCTGGGAAGAACTCCGAGCGGAAGAGGCTCTCAAAGTCCGTCCAAAGAAGAGATGCCTCATCGTGCACCTGGAGCATCAGGCTCCACCATCGTCCTGCTGCTGCGTGAAGTAGGCTCGCAGCGAGGATCACCATGAGGTCTGCTAGTGTCCTCACTAGCCTAAACACTCGTACTACTGCCTCCAGCCAGTCCTCTGCTGCCTGGGGATCCGTCTCCCCGCGAAACCTGGGCGGTCGCTGGCGCTGAAACTCATGCAGTGCGCTGAGGCGACGTGCATCGTCAGCGGCTGGTGCTGGAAGCATCGGGGGCTCGGCCGGTAAAGCTACCGCCGGTGCCACTACTGGCAAAGGGCCCTGCACCGAGGTCTCGTCGCTCGGTGGGCTGTCGTCTCGCTCGACTCTCGGAACCCTAGCTGGCTGCCGTCGTGGGGCCATCCTGAAAAGGAAACAGGTGCGCCACGGTCAGAACAGTATACCTGGTGAGCTGATATAAGTAATCACAAAGAAAACTTTGAAACACACACGCAATCAATGTTTTCGTGCATTAAGTCGGAAATCAGAAGTCAGGGTCCTGGTGTACGGATACGTCGGCCACCGCACCAACACTGGACTCCCTGGACTGATAACCACACTCAATACGCTAAACATTATTGCTTCACATAGAAAAGATCAGAGTTTGCGGTAGAACCGAACTCCTCTGATACCAATTTGTCACGACCCGCCCTCGGGGTCCGTGCCGTGACTACCCCAAGCCCGCCTTCCATAGGCCAGGGGCTGGCGACTAGCACCAAGGCGTAAATCCCGATAAAAAGGGAAGGCATTGCCTTTGTAAGGTAAACAAACACCACAGAGTAAGCAAGCGGAAAGTAAACACTAAACAAAAGCAGAGTACAACTGAAAGTGCGGAAAAGTAAATGGGCCAGAATACAAACCCAAAACTGAAAGTAAAGTACAACTCGAAAGGGAAAATAGCAACTGAAAAGTAAATGCCGCTACACCGAGCTGTCCACTGGAAATCCCACCTGAAGGGTGGGTACAGATAGCTCCTCTGCTCCACAGGTCCCGCCGTCTGCTCCGTGCACGTCCCGCCCAGTGGTCCACCTCCGGGTACCGTCCCGCTCTGCAAGCCTCAGCTAAGGTCAACGCTGTCCGTGGTCTGCAACAAACACAACGTAGTGCGGGCAAAGCCCATGCAGGGGTGAGTATAAGCTACTCAGTAGGGACCCTGAGACTCCTGAAGGTCTCTCAAATCCACAAAGGATAAACCACGAAGAAAGGTATAATCACGAAGTAACAACCGACACTGCTTAGGTATATGCCCATACATATACCTAAGTCATCAATTCAAATACGCTCCAACCTCCGAGCCCAAGTACAACTCAGTCCACACAGGAAAGTAAACGTATTCCACACAGGAAAGCAAAACGTAATCCACACAGGATTGCACAACACAATCCACACAGGAAAGCAACAGGATTCAGCTCACACAGGTATACTTCTTCAAAGGACGGTAAAGATGATCACTGATCCATCTAAGTCGTCAGACCCACGAAGGATCAAGGTAACTAACCCCCACAAAGACCCACACAGGATTGGGCCCACACAGGACCGGTAGGCGCTGGTTCACACAGGACCGCTGAGCGTAAGGACCCACACAGGATCGGACCCAAACAGGATCGGGCCCACACAGGACCTATAGCACTGATCCACGTAGGATCGCTGAGTGATGCAGTCGTCGTCGTCGAATCCACACAGGATCTTTGTACTGTCGTCGTCGCAGTCACAGTAGCAGTAGTAGCAGTAGCTGTCGCAGCCAGCACTAGGGTTCCCGCACACAGCAAGCTCGTTCGGAGAGTCCGCTCCACGAGCCGAGAGGCTGATACATCAACTGTCCCGATGACCAGAGTTGATGTATCCAAAAGTTCCGTATCGTCAACAGGAACTCAACGCAACAGACGGTGCGTCGATCGGACGCCCGGTCTGAGAGTTATTGGCATTTTCGTCCCCGGGGCCCGGTTGGTTTTTAAGGCAAAACCAACCCGACCGTACTCCACCTGCGTCCAAACCTCGGGCAGAGTATGCCAAAAGATCCGTCTCACTAAGTGGAACACAACACGGCTGACGGCACGTCAATCGGACGTCCGTAGCTCAAGATATGAGCGTTTCCGCTCCGAAGGCCCGGTTGGTTTCGTGAACGAACCAACCCGGCCGAACTCAAAGTAATCCGAAACCTTGAGTGCGATATACTGAAACGACCGTCTCGATCCAAGGATCGCGTTGCCGCAGACGGTTCGTCAATCGGAGGTCCGAGGCTCATGTTATGGCCAAAAGACCGAAACTGGTTCGAAACGGGGGGGTCCGGGTCCGGGCCGACCCCCCCCCCCCCCCCCCGGGTCGGCCCGGCCGGCCGGCCGGCCGGCGGTGCGGTGGCGCGGCGGCACGGCGGCCGCGGCGGCCGGGCGCCGCTCGGTGGCTGCACGCGGGGGGCTAAGCCTCCGCTTCCTGGGAAGGGCGGCGGCGGCTACATGCCGCGCCCCCCCCCCCCTTTTTTTAAAACGTCCCCCCACGTGGGGGGCCTGTTTGTGCGGAACCGGGGGGCCGGCTGCCCCGCCCCCCCTCAAGGAAACTCTCCCCCCTCATAAAGAGGGGGGGTTTTATGTGATGGACGGGGGATTAATTCCCCCGATTTAATGCCATCCGGCCGGCCAGCTGGCCGGCCGGTTTTCTCCAATGGGACCGGAAATTCCGGTCCCCCCTTCGGCTTCCGACGCCGGCGGCCCGGCCACCGGTGTTCTCTTCCGCCGTGGCTCGGAACTGGCCGCGGTTTTCGTCATCTGGCGCGGTGCGACGGCACCGCGCCCCTCCGCCGCATCTTGATTTCTTCAACGCGGCGCGACGGCGTCGCGTTCTTGATGTTTCTTCCACGGCGCGGCGCGACGGCGTCGCGCAATAAGGATTGGGCGAATATCCGCATGGTGCGTCGGCACCACGCCACCTTGATTCATCCACCCGCAAGCAATTCAACAAGAACGATGGAGGGGGGTTCGGCCGTGTTCGTGCGGTCCGGCCCCCCTCACGTTAAATAACAACACAACATAAAATATTCAAAATTCCTCACGTTAGTCATGCGATCCACGAGCAAGAATAGAATAATTAAACAATAAACAAAAACCCCTACCTTGGGTATAAGTTCGAGGATTTGCCAACGTCCGCGGAAGTCGACGTCGCAGAGATCGGGCGTCGCGGTCGTCGTTCGTCAATTCTGTTGACGAAGAGATGCGTCCGATGTGATACGTCGTTGGCGAAACCTCTTATGTCGACGAAGGGAATCCGAGGAGGAAGCGGCGTTCCCTCTCGTTGACACAGAAGACGAAGAAGAGCGGAGCGACGTTCTTCGTCGGAGCATGAGCGTTCTTCGTCAAGATGAAGAAGATGGAGGAGGAGCTCTCAAAATGAAATCCACACAAGTTGGCTAACAAAATAAAATAAGGTCCCTCCTTATTTTATTTACCAAGCCTAGGAATTCAAAACATCAAATTCAAAAACATAACACTTAATTAATTAACATGTCATGTGTAATTAATTAGATGTTAAGTTTACAAACATTTAAGAGGGAGAGAGGGGAGTTTAAGGGGGAAGTTGAGAGGTTTAGGTTCGTGTGGGTACCACCACACTTAATCCTCTCAAGGGAGGTTAAGTGGGTGTGGGTCCCACCCCTAACTCCTTTTGAGAGGAGTTAACCTACAAAAGTGAAATAAAAAGAATCCACATTTTTTTATTCAACTTTTTATAAATCTCCCAAAAACTAACTTTCAACCCGCAACAAACGCAACTTCTGAAAAGGTCTCTTTAAGCGAATATCGGCGCTGCGAGTTTATCGGTGCCCTCGGATTTCAATTCCGAGCACCGGATCAAAAGTTAGGAAATCCCGCTCGTTCGTTTACTGAACGTACCCGAGCTAAACTTCAGAAATTGATTCCGGGCACTCCGGGCCTCGGAATCAGGTGCCGTCAGAAACCGCTCTCTTGTAAAATTCTAAAGAAAATTAAGAAAAAATTCCCCTTGAATTTTACGGGTCTTTACAGTTCTCTACATAATTAACAGAATCATAATTAAATTTTTGACTACTCATGTAGAAAATGTATTCTTTAAATGATGATGTTACTGATCCCTTATAAGTACAAATTATAACTAATAAAACCCTTTTGAGATATTTTAATGAAATTATATGATATAATTTCTCTATTTTACTGAAAAATTAAATAATGAAATGTTCACTTAATTTTCATTATTCCTTGTAGGGTTAATTTATATTATAAGATTTACATCCATATTTCATGTCTTTCTACCCAAAAATGACATAGAATAATTCTCCCAGAAAACCATTTTACCCCTACAGTAATTCATTTATTACATTCCTTCTAGTTCCCTCCACTTATATTGAAGGAAGATCAACGATGCTTCCCCTGCTCTATCAATGAGGTAATCTTGATGTTTTCATTGTAAAATCATTCCCTATATAATTAATATATTTTTGAAAATAAATTTTTAATTTTTTTTATTTGTATTATCATCCACATATGAATTATTTTCTTATACAAGTGTATTATTTTGTTAAAGTTAGGGTGGTATATCCATCTTTCATGCCTTTTTGCACAAAAACATCCACATTAATATTCTACCTCAAAAACATTTCACCCCTACTATATTTCATTTAAAAATTTCCTTAAACATCCCTGCACTTCTTTCACAGGGGGAGAAATGACACTGCCACTACTCAATCATAGAAAAAATCTTGATGTTTTCATAATAAAATCATTTTCTATAGAATTAATGTATTAATTAATATTTATGTTTAACTTATTTCTTTTTATTATTATTCATGTGAGAATTTTTTTATAATACATTTGGATTATTTTGGTCAAGTTGGGATTGTTGGTCAATCATTTATGTTTTTCTACACCAAATTATCTCTAGACACCTTCTCCCTTAAACCATTTTCACCCCTTGGGTGTTGGTATTTATCACATTCCTTCATGTTTCCTCCACTTCTAAATTACAGAGGTAATCTTGACGTTTTCATAGTAAAATAATTTTCTATATAATTAATATATTATTTAATATTTATGATTAATTTATTTCTTTTTATTATTAATCACATATTAATTTTTTTCATACATAGTTGAATTCATTTTTTTGAGTTTGGGTAGTTTTTTTCAACGTCCAAAAATGCATATCGAGTAAATGTTCTTATATGAAATAACTTTTTCATGGTTGAAATCCAAACGAGTAGTGGAATATCATTCCGCTATTATGGCACCCTATCATGATATAATGGGCACATGATCTTCCTCAGCACTTCTATATTTAAAAAAGAAGAATTTATTCTCATCTAAGAAAATTGTGTCAATATGAAGCATTGAAAGTTTAATAGAAAAAAGGAAATGAAAATCATAGTAAAATTGGTATTTAGGATTTTTTTATACATTGAGATGTTTATGAACTACCTACCCCTCAATCTGACACATTATGTGTCTGTTATGATTCTATGTGATTCTTTTTATTGAAAATTGACATTAATTTTAGTAAAAAAGGCTACTGGCATACTAAAAACTATGAAAACATATTCATATCGGTTTTTTATAATTTATTAGAATGATCCATTAGTCATTTTTTATTTGTATGAATTAGCCACACCCAAATCTGATACATGATGTTCTAGGTATGACTAAAAGTGTCAATTGTTAGTTTAAAATCAATATTTTAGTTCAAATAGTATCACTCATTGGAAACAAACAATATTAACTCGTATTTTTCTAATAATATTGGAAATTTATTCAAAAATCAATTTTTTAGGTGTAGTAATCATTCTCACAAAAAAGTGATACAAGAAGTGATTGATATAATTAAAAGTGCATGTCTACAGTTAAAAATTTAATTTTAGTTGAAAAAGAAAATCCGCATACACAAAACCAAGATAACAAATTCATATTATTATGATAATTTAGTATAAATATTCATAATTCATTTCAGATGTTTAGGAATCAACCCAACTACAATTTTAAAAACAATGTGATTGTTATGACTTTATGAGCTTCTTTTTCATTAAAATTGACATCAATTTTAGTAAAAAGGAACACTAACCTACTCCAAACTAATAAAAAATATATTTATTGATTCGATACTTTATGAATACAATAAATAATTCATTTTTTATGTGTATGAATTAGTTTCCCCTCAGTCTGATATATGATGTTCCTGGTATAGAATAATGTGTTTTTATCAGTTTAAAATAGTCATTTTACTTCCAAAAGTGTCACTGACTAAAAAATAATAAAATGCACTCATGTTTTTTTGATGATTTTGGAAAATTATTAATAATTAATTTGTGAAATATATGATTCATTCACAAATAAAATTGGTACATGATATGAATGGTATGATTTAAAGTGCATGTATCATGTTTAAAATGACATTTTTAATAAAAAAGACAAGTGAAGTACTCAAAACCATGAAAACGCATTCATATTGGTTTATACTTAATTAAAATGATCCATTACTTGTTTTAGATATTTAGGAATTATTTTTTCTTTAATCTGATTTACAGTGTGACTAGTATGACTCCAAGTGCGTCTTTTGATTTAAAATTGACATCAATTTTATTAAAAAGGAAAACTGTTTTACTCAAAAACTAATAAAACACAAGTGGATTATTTTTATAATTTAGAAGAAAAAAATCCATATGTTATTTATGATGTTTTGGAATCATATACATCTCAATTTAATAAATTATGTTCCCTGCATGACTCAATGTGTCTATTATCAATTTATAATTAACATTTTAGTTCCAAAGTGTCACTCACTAAAAACTAAGAAAATGTGCCCAGATTTTATTAATAATTTTCAAAAGTGACTCATATTTTATTCATGATATGCTGGAATTTTTCTAATTCCCACCTGATACATGATATAATTGGTATGAGTCAAAGTGTGTGTTTCTAGTTTAAAATGACATTTTAGCAAAAAAGACAAGTGATATTGTCAAAACCAATAAAATAAATTTATATTGTTTTGATACATTAGGAAAATGAAAAATGATTCATTTTATATGTGTAAAAATTATATTAACATCAATATAATTCATGGTGTGAGTGGTATTACTCCAAGTGCATCATTTTATTTTTTATTGACATCAATTTTAGTACAAAGGACAACTAGCCAAGTCAAAACTATGCAAATACTATACCATAGTATTGATACATCAGTAAAGTGATCCATAAGTTATTTATGATATGTGTAATTTTTATTACCTCAAAATTAAATACAATGTGCCCAGTATGATTCAATATTCCAATTATCAGTTAAAATTTCACATTTTAGTTCTGAAAGTGTCACTCATTGAAAACCAAGAAGACAAGCTCTTCTTTTATTTATAATTTAGGAGAAATATTAATAATTCATTTGTTACTTGAATGCATTGTTTGTATTTAAAACCGAAAAATTATGTTAGTGGTATGAGTCCAAGTGCATATTTCTTGTTTAAAATGACATTTTAGTAAAAAATATATGTGGTGTACTGAAACCCAAGAAAACTTTTTTGGATTGTTTAGATACTTTATAAAAATAATCCATAATCCATTTAAGACATGTTGGTATCATCCTCACCTCAATAAAATTCATTTTGAAACTGGTATAACTCCAAGTGCATCTTTTCAATATATAAGTGTTATTTTAGTTTAAAACATGCATCACATTGCCCAAACCAAGAAAATGAATATATATTGTTTTTTCATCACTCTATATTCAATTAATTAATTTAATTACTTATTATTTTTATCATATAATTATTTATATACATTAGTTAGGGTAGGGGAATAAACAAAGGAAAACCTACCTAAATTCACATGGGAAGGCTCAAAAATAAGACCCCCCAAACACGACTATAGGACGCAACCACTAGGTTGCGCCCATGGGGATTCATATAATACTTATTTAAATTATTTTCACAATGAAAATTATTGAAAATTATTATCAAATGGAGTTATGTATATGAATCAACCTCATGTCAATCCAATACACATTGTTCTTAGAATGAATCAATGTTTAGGTTAAAATTAAAACATTCTGTCAATTTAATTATTTATATTATTACTAACATAATAATTTTTTTCTTATAAAGGTCCATTCATTTTCTTCAGAAGAGGTGGTTTTTTATAAAATATCATGAGTCTGGGACTAGATCAAAAGACAAAGGAACATTGATGATTTTGAATTTATGTAATATTTTATACTTGTGTAATTGTATAAACTAGTGTTTCAAATGTCTATACTTTAATGCTATTTTTTATTTTATTTGTGTTTTAAATTTAATTTTATTTATATTCTCTATGGGTACTTGATTTTGTTAATTTCTAGTGTTGTTTATATTGTTGTGTTGTGTTATTCTAGCACATTGCACTACTGTTTTTGTGTGCTATTACAACACACTATAGAATACCAATTTATCAGTGATCCTATAAGTGCTGATAAAGGTCCCCTTTATCGGTGCTAAATAAAAATGATGATAATAGAACCCATTCTCATTTATTTTTTTAGCCCTGATAAAGGACCCATTTAATAGTGTTATTTTAGCACTGATAAAAGACTAGGGATTTTAATCTCGCTCTGATAGCTGGAACATCATTAGCACTGATACAGGTCATTTTTATCATTGATGAAGGCCTATTATTTAATAGTGTAAAAGGGAACCTATTCTACCCTAATTTATATAATTTTGATCCTTATAGATTAAACAATTACAAAAATAATGCCAACCATTATTCATTCACCACATCATAGATCTTATGTTCTTTCTAACTCTCCATCCCTTCAAGGCATTAGTTTTAATCCAAATGATGCATCTTAATGAAGATGTATAACTCCAAACCATGGATTTTTAATTTTATTTCTTATTATACCTATATTAAATCAATGTTATACATTCTAAAATAATTCATTTAGAATCTCATATATAGTAAATTTTTATTATTACATTGTAATAACCATTATCCACATTCCCACCATCCCAACGAATGAAAAAAACATCGCTTATGTATATGCATGGTTTTACATCTCCACATAGTGGGGTAATTAATTATTCATAACCACATTACATGGATAATTATAGTGAGGGATTTATTAAATTTATTTGTATTTATGATATTATAATTATTATATAATGGTGAATTATTATTAACCTATCTTTCATTCCTTCTATCGAAAAATATAAATAGTGTTCATGTGTATGTAAAACCAAACATCTCCATGAATTATGTAATAAATTTTTCATTCTCTTGAATTTATGTATTAATATATATATATATATATATTTAATAAAATGTTTAGAATTATGAATATTATTGAACAATGATCAGTGTATAAGGATATGAACTGTAGAATAAAAACATCCCTAAAAAACAAAACAACTAACAACTAGAAATGATGCTTTCAATAAATAATTTTTAATAAGTGGGTGTCAATTATGTATAATTGAATTATATTTGACATTATAGAGGTATAATAAATTTAAATTCATTATTCAGGTCATCAGAATGATCTATAATCATGTCATGTATGGGGAAAGGGTTTTTTCACAATATCATTCCTATTTGAGATTGTTAATATTTATGTTTTAATTGATGGAATTACAAGATATTTCTATTTTAATCCTCATATATTTTATTCTCATATGGTAATTTCAATAAATTTAAATCCTTCCCTTCAATTCCCACTTTTTTATGTACTCATGATAGTGGATGAATTTCTTGAATAAAATTTCACAATATTTTCTATCTAATTAAGAATATTTTTCTTCTAAGTCAGTATTTCCTTTTAAATATTTTAATATTTTTTAATATTACACTATTATTTTTTCAAATAAATTTTTACCAATTTTTAGAATTTTATAATAATTTTTCAATAGAATCTATATCTTTTTTAGAAAAAAGTGTTCTTTTTTACATTTATATTTAATTTTAATAGAATATTTAATTTAATGTACTAAGCATGAACAAAATTCCCCATGTACATGACATCACAATGATTTAAATATTCTTTTAAAGGTTTCCATTGTTCATTTCAAGGATTATTTTCCAAAATTCACAATAAAGTTTTAAATTAATTTTCAATGTGATAAGAGTTTTTTCAATTAGAATGTTTTTAATGGAATATTTATGGTATTTCTATTCATCAAAAAAAACAATCATTTATTTTGAATATGATACTCCTTGTATATGTTGTGATGATTTCATCCTTTTTATTTTTATGTATGGTTTTTTATTTTATTTTTCTTGGTAAAATAGTGACAATTTATATGTAACTTATTAATATACATAAAAATATTGATTTTTATTGAGTTTTGATTAATTTATATTTTTTATTGATATGATCAATGAATTTTACATAATAAATTATGGGTAATGAATGAAATTACCTATCCACTATATGCTTCAGTACATATCATAACATAAAATATTTTGGGTTTTTGACTAAGGCCTTAAAATTTTTGGTAATATTTCATGGAACGAGGAGTTGATGGTATTTTTAAGATGACTGGTATTATGCATTATATTATTATGAAATTGATTATTTAAGTACACACGATTAATTGACTAGTTACTATATCCACGAATAATATTCAAACATATATGGTTATTTATGTGAAATAATTTGATCATATTTTATTTTTACCGTGTTATTATCTATGCTCATGTTATTCATTAAATACCAAGTTTTTTAGTTATTTACCATGATTTAGTGATTATTTTTTATTTAGTCAGGACAGATTTCATTTTCCTTCTCCCTTAAATTTTTTTTGAGATCACCCTTATTTTTTCATTCCCTAGGATATGATGATGGAGTATTTTAATGTGTTCAAAGATTCATAATAATTATATTCCCAATATTTTATATTTTATTGCCAATTTAAAATTGAAAGCATGATTGTATCTAGTTTTGAAGGACAAGTAAACTATTCAATATGTTGGGATGCTATATCTTGAGTCTAATGATAAAGTAATATATAAACCACTAACTCTAGGCTACTATGATCTGGTTCTGAACAATTTGTATCATAGAATGTTTTGTAAGGACCATCAGAACTAGATTTAGGAAAACATAATATTTAGAACATAATGTTTGAATTAATTTTAGGATTAGTCAAAGTATAGGATATCATCTTAATGTTCTGTTAAGGTAGATATTATGTGGTTTCTAAAACGATACATCCTTGGATGGATACTACATGTGGACATGGTTTTGAAATAGATTTATATTAAGATAATATCCATAAAAAGAGTTCTTGAAGTATATCATGGCTATAATTCAGGTGTCATGTGAATGTGCCCTTACTGTATAGCTAAATTGACACTCCTATGGGATATATTTCAATTAATTGAAATTTTATTTTTAAACCAATATAATGAATGAGATAATAGAACATATATAATCCAATATATTCCATAGTGATATAGGACCAGACTAATGTGTATTTGGATGATAATCCTAAGATTGACCATTTGTATAAAGGTATATATAACACTTTGGGGTTTTAAATAATGAGTGTTTAACATGAATGTAGATATATTTGGAAAAATTAATGGTAATACAATATTTTAATCTAGTATATATTTTTTGTGAAAATATTATTTGAAAAATAATGTTTTTATATTTTATGTTCAAAAGTCTAAATTTGTTGATAATATTTATGTTTAACTTGGTCATTGATGTAATGTTAATAGTAGTCAATTAAAATGTTTTGATTTCTTTGGAAAAATATTTTTTATAGAAATACATAATTATTAAAAAATTATTTTATGTATAGTGTTATTTTGAGTATTTTCATCATATTTTTTTGGATGTTATAATAATTTTATTAATATAGTTTTCGAAAATTGACAAGACATAGGCTGGGTGGAATCCCATCACATAAGAAAATGAAATTGGGCTTGAACCTACAATCGGAGTAAAAAAAGTGTATAGAACCTACTAATGGCCTATATTATGTCCTTATTATTATGACATTTTTTAAATATTTTAAATATAATGATTTTGATGATTTTTGGTACCGTATTTTTTGATTTATTTTAGAATTTTTGTACTTTGGAGTGACTAATGAGATTTTAGGACAAATTTTATAGTGATAAGGTATATATATCCCATATTGTTAACATAATGGTTTATTTGGGATGATTTATATTATATTTTTCGAAACGTATGAGATAAATGTTTAGGTTAAAATTTTTGTTAATGTTTAGGTTATTAACATTATTTGGGATATGTGGTTATTTATTTACTAAATGATAAATGATAAACCATTGTTTTTATTATTGAATTTTAGATATTAATGTAATTTTTATTCATATGATGATTTACTAATTTTGGTTATTGTATTACATCATGCAAGCCATTTTGGTTTTAGTAAATTTAAAATTATTAGATTAAAATTATTTTTTCTATTATTTGATCTAATAAAAGTTGAAATTAGTGCTTCATACTAGAAAAATTAATCTTAAATACTCATCATTTAAAGAGAAAGATGAGGTTAAAGTGGAAATTGAATAATGGATGAAATTTTTACATGTCATGAAATTGTATTTCCATATATTCATAGTGTGAATGGTGAATGAATTACTCAGTTTTTGTAAAATTATATTCAAATATTATTGTTACATTTGTACATTTTATTTATGATGAATGGATGGTTTTGTCAAACATCACTAATTCATTTGGTTATAGTCATTAACTTTCTCGTGTCCATGATCTCTATCACACTCTATTATACCTTGAATGTTAAGATTGCACTATATGTCTATATTTTTACTTACCACCATTGATCTCTTTAATCAAGAACACAAATATGTGATATTTTAGGTAAGATTTTTGTTTCCTACTTTCTCTTTTCAAAATACTTTTTATTATCAATACATATGATCTGAGTATTGAATAATGGTTGAACATTTGATGATAAAGATAAAATAGAAATTGTGAGATTAATTTAAGTATTAAGAATATATAAACCCGATATTTATGGTCATATTTCTCATCAAATAAATTTAATTACTTTGGTATATTTCATTATAAGTAACAGAATGTTTAAACAAACCATGAAATACTTTTCAAATATTATCGTGTAAACAAGAATTGTAGAACCTATCAGTTAAAATTAGAAGTATGAATAGTAATAAACAACTTTTAAAAAATAATTATAAATTATTTTAATAATTCAAGTACATTTATTAATGTATATTAAATATGTACTCAATTTTTTAATGAAGCCATTTTATCAATCAGATGTTCATTTTCATCATAAATCATGTTTTTTTCACTTTAGAAATTGAAATAATAACTAATTTATACCAATTTTTTAAATTATATTTTAAATAATTAAAATATTTATTGTAATTAAATTATCAAAATTTTATTATATATAATATTTTATAATTGATTGAAAATATTGATTTTTTGACAAATTGTGAAAAATAGATATTTTTATTGAGAATTGTGTTTTTGTTTAAAGAAGTTAAAAAAGAACATTTTTTTTGAAAATGATGTTAAAAGTTATATTAGTTCATTTATATTATGATTAATCAAATTAAGTTCATTACAATTAATTTGTTTGGATGTTTATAATAAATCAAATTATACTTTATAAATCATTTTTCATGTAAAATAGATTTTCCTTGCATTTTATGAGTTTAGTTTTAAATTAAATACTAAAACATTATGGAATTTATTCTTGAAAAACTATTTCTATATTTGGAATTAGGGGTATTTCATTCCCTAAATAGGTTCTCTTTAAATTCTTTCATAATAAATTGTAACCTTCATAAATAGTTATCACTCTATTAGCGGTAAAATGTGTAAAACCTATTTTAAACATTGGGATACAATTTTAGAATTTCTCTAACACTTTACTTTAACCTATTTGATGATTTTATATTTGAAATTTCCATCCATTTAATGAATATATGGCAACATGGACCTATTTTTCATTAATTATGACCATTATATGATTTTTTGAAAATAAAAAATAAAAAATGTCACTCTCTTGACTTTTATATCATAAAATTACGTACATAAGAATACAAGGAGGATAAGTTTGAGTAAAAAATTACTTGATATAAAAAATATCATTTTATATTATTGTATTTTATTTTTAATTTGTGTGATTTAATAATTATTATAAATTCTTGTGCAACACCAAAAACATATTTATTCAATTTAGATGAAAAAACAATAAATAATTTTAAATTTATTATAGAACAAAAATTTCTAAGAATTATTATGTTTCATAATTTATTTACAAAAATATAACATATTAGTTATTTTTTAATGTTTTTATTTCAAATTCTATAACTACCATGATGAATTTAATGCCATAATTAATGAGTATTTAAAAATAAAATTTATGTTATTTTATAATGAATAATGTCTTATTAGATTATATAAATTTCTTAAATATCATTCCTTCAAACTAGTTAATGAGATATAGTTTATGATATATATCATATATCATTTATGGTTCACTTTTCCTTTTATGTCGATAGTGTTGACCAATAAATAGTATTAAATTTTGATATTTTGGTAATTGTCAATTGGAATAACTGAGAGGGGTTAAACTAAGTTATAATTGTCAAAACACCACATAATTATTTATAAATTATAAATTTACAAATTATTTTGAGATTAAATTATCCTTTATTCTAAATAAGTTAACATTTGGTTACATTCTTATAGAAATAAATTAATACAAATTTAATATATTAAGTAATTCAAAGAGTATCCACCCATAACTTATTAAAGGGAACCACTTCTCCTCTCTTCATCATATCTTTTAAGCCTTATATGTTATAAAATACATATCATCATACATTATTATAATCCATTACTATATCCTATATCATTTTTCATTTCCAAAATTCTATGCTTTCAAGAATTACTCTGTCAGCCAAAAAGGATATATAAATTAGACAGAAGTAATTTTTTTTGGTGAATTACACACATGGAACATCTAATAACCTATCTTTGAAATAGATTCAACATAATCATTATTCATTATATTTTTCCCTTAAGTAGTATAAAACTAAATAAGATCATGGATAAGTTATTATAGTTTCTTAAAAACATATAAATATGGATATTATGGAAGGTTCATTATGATGTTTTATTGAAAATGGTATTCATTCATACACTTTCATCCATGATTTTAAAGATAAATCCTATCAATAAGGGGAATAATTAAATTTTATCAGCGACATATAATTGTAATGTGCGATTAAAAATTAGGTAAAATTTATAAAATTAAATTTATGAATTTTTACTTGAAAGTTTTATGCTTGTATATCAATGTAATGGTTGGATGTTTTTTTACAATATTTTATACTAATATTTATTAATGATGGTTCTATTCGTTTTTTCTTCTTAAGAACAATTTTATATATCTTGATACAAGTAATAAAAATATATTTTTAGTTCATATAGATATAGAGTATAATGGTTTATGGAACTTTCATTGAGTTTGAAATGAAATCATCCACTCTCATCTATATTTAATTTTTTTCATCAATAGTGATATAAGGGAAATGAATGTTTAATAATGTAAAATGTAAAAAAAATTAGATGAGTAATAATTTTTAAAAAATTAATAAAAACTGATAAATTATAATTTTATTATTTATTGAAAAAAAAAGGGGGTATTTTCCAACTTTATGGTTATTTTATTTATTGTCAATTAATTTAAATGATCATAGAATATTAATGAAGTTTTATTTGAATATGTTAAGGAAGATTTATATTTTGAGGTTATTCTGTAAACCCAAAACTGTTGTTTAAGAATAATTATTCCCAATAATAGTGTGTATTTATATTAAGATAATTTTTAGGAAGACACATATTGGAAGTTGAATTTTGATGTTTCCTTTTAATTCTTGGAAATACATTTATATTTAAAATATGTTCTAAAGAATTTGAGTTATATTGATAATTTATAGTGTTCGATTTTATATCTCATTGAAAATGATTTTAACTATATTTATCCTTGATTTAAAATATTGAAAACATAATAACAAAAATAAACATGGATTAAATCGTTTGGTATAAATGAAAGGTGAAAATGGAATATTGTATCATGTTCTTCAATATTTTACACTACTTTATATATTAATAATGAAATTTTTATGGGTGATATAGAAAAATATTTTTCCAATTAAGGATCATGTAAACCCCCCAAAAAACCATTCTATCTCATATATAAACCTGTTTGAGGTCAAAAGTGAGTGTGGATTTTGGAATATATTTTATATTTACAGTAATTATTATTAAAAATGTTTTCCTCGTCAGGATTGCAACAATTTTGTGTTTCATGTTAGATACCTCATGATACATGATATATGTCTATCTTTTAATTCCAATCCATATTCAATATTTTAGAATCTTAGAACTCAATTTTCCTGAATCAAAATTGATATAAAAGTTCTTATTAATGAATAAGAACTTCATATAGTCATTCATGGATATTTTATTTGTAGATTAATGGATGAAAAGGGAGAAAAAATAAAGAGTAGTTTAGTTGAGAATCATGATTTAATAAGTATTTTTAAATGAATTAATATGAAACTAAATGAATATGGTGTTTGAAAGTTTGAATTTAGTATCTATAAAAGCCTGATTTTATAACCCCACCGGGATCATCATTCACGTAAACATCAATTTGAGTATATCTATGAAATATTTCAAGTTGCATAATTATGATACATCTCCATAACATTGAAATGTTTGGATATTTCTTACCAATGGATAATCTATATAAGGGTTATTGATTTTTATAAGTGAATTAAAACACTATTTAAGGGACTTCCAATTATAGGAAAATTTCACTTGCATTTTTAATAAGTGTTATGATGTTCACAGTAATAAAAAATAAATTTGTGCATAGTGGTCATAAACAAGCTACATAAAAATTTATTTATAATATTCATTTAATATGAAATGATAATAATTTCTTTTCATAAATATAATCTTGATATTACTATAACTATGTATGGGGCCTTCCAAATCTAAAATTATAAAAGTATTGGATCATCATAATCATATCATAAAAAATAATATGATATATTATTTATTGAAATAAATATCATAGTAGAAGAATCTTATTTATTATTTTATTCTAGGAATCCACACTATAATAAATATTTTTAATGTCATATGGTTTCACTTCATCATTCACATTTAGCAGTAATATGATAATTGAGAATCAATATTAGTTTTTATGGGACACTAATGGTGAAAAATATGATATTATTATTGGATGAATAAAAAGGAGATGATCATTCCACATTAATAGATGGAGTTAAAAATTAAAAATTTTAAATTCAAAGATACATAGAAATATACAAAGTATTTGAAATGGTTAACCTGAGACAAAACGTATGCATGAGATCACAGTAATTTCCTAAAGAGCCTTTTGGAAAGAATATTCAGGGAATATAATATGTTAACATTATTATTGTGGAAGTGTTAAGAAAAAATAGATAAGAATAATTGTAGTTTTATAAATATTGTAAGATGTTTTGGTATTGAAGAAAAATAATTCCTATATCTCTCATCATATATAATTTTAGACTCAATGGTATCCAAAGAAGCTAAATTAAAATTATATTTTTCTTGATAAGTGTAAATTAAATGTTATGATGACATCTATATTGTCATGCTTTTATAAAAATATGTGTACAATAGTAAAAAATGAAAATAAGAATAATTATCATTCAATTTTATCATTATGATGAATTTTATTCTCTATAGTGAATAAAAATAGGATGATTCGATTACTAGTACGCTTTCGGTAAGATTGAAGAATAATAAGAATCAATATATTGAACATAAATTACTTATATATTCCTTTTTTATGAAGGAATTATTTTTTATTATAATACTTAATTTTATACTTTTGGTATATAGAATAAATGTGGATCCCCAAACTTGTACTAATATGTACCATGATAAACACATATAATTTACACATATTTTGTGATACCAAGGGATATAATCCATGGAAAAAAAATATTTTATCATAATTTTAGTAAAATACACATTACATCTCATAATAATAACATAATTCTATGAAATGAATGTTTAATGTATTTGTGAACTAGGTATATAAGATACTTATTTTCCAACACATGTGAAAATTTATTAATAATTGGTCCACAATAAAATTATTTTCTATGCTTTTCATAATCTATAATCATATTCCTAAACATTGGAATGGAATCATAATATTGTGGTGAGCTAAAAATAATAGTGAGGAAAACAATTATCAATATTTAATCAATGCATTGATCATATGTATATGAGAAAACAAGGGTAGGTTATATATATCTCACTAAGAATTACATGGACAACTAAAATTTTCCATTTTTCCTTATAGAATGATATATAATCTCATATCCTAGAACATGTATAAATATATTATAGTGTAAGATGATAAACATGATCCATAAGTCATAATCATAGGAATATAACATATAATTATGAAAATCCATTAAAACTTATAATACTAACGAATTATTTTACAAACATATAAATATGGAAATTATAAAATTGTAAAGAAATTAAATAATGGGCACACAATTTTTTATGGGAAAAAATGTCCATGCATCATGAGATGAAAACAATTTCCATGATTCTAGTTAAGAAAAAAGAAGTCCAAAACAATTTTGAAATCGAAACAAAATGTCCAAAAATCATGTTATGAATAAATTATTTATTCTTCAAATTCTGATCCAAAAAATGCCACACTTTATGTTGAGAACAAAAATAATATCTACATGTCTTGTTATGAGAATAAAAATATATTTTTATTTTTCATTTATAAAGAATAATATCAACGATTCATGTTATGAATAATAAAAATTATGATTATTATTATTGTGGTCAATAAAAAGTTCCACACTTAATTTGGTGAATAGAAAAATAATCTGGATTGTTATTATGAAGAAACATGTTTTTCACACAAAACATATCAAAATATATAAATACTTAACCAATACATTGAAAGGGGTTATAGGATATCAACCACCATCATTTATAAATATGTGTTCCATATGTTATAAATCAGTCATTATATCATGATAAAAATATAATTAAAATGGGTTTCATGTCAATCAATATAGTATCACGTAGATTATGTCAAAATTACAAAATTCAAAAGGAAAACTTCAACCATCTAAAAGGTGTATTTCATAGAAGAATTTATATAATTATTTAAAAAATATAACTTCATAATTGTTATATATTTCGATTTTGTTAATAAAGTAGAAGAGAAACGTAAATGTGCATTTAGAATAGGATTTTGTGAAAATTCAATGTTATAAATAACTTTCAAAAAGGTCACCTTTATAAATTGATACAGATTTATTATAAAAATATTATTGGAAACAAATATCATCAATTAATCCTTAAAAACTAAACAAAAGTGCCAGAAAGTTATATAGAATATTTTTTTAAAGAAACTATTCAAAAATAAATCATTAATAATGGGTCCTTGAGAAATAAATAAACATCTAAAATTGTTGTGACAATTACCTTTTAAAAAATATTACATTTAAAAATATTCTTAAATGATTATTAATTCAAAAGACATAATATTTTTTAAATGGAATATGTAGAGGAATAAAAAAATTGATTGTGAAAGGATTGAAATCCTTTTTAAAATATTGAAATTACTTTCATTGAAACCCACCTAACAAAGAGAGTAATAAAAAAAATTGAAAAAATTTGAAACATGAAAAATAAATCCAAATGAGATAACACATAATTATGTATCCAATAATGTGATCATTGTCTAGAAAAAAATATCAATATTGAAGATAAATCATCATTAAATAGAATTGAAATTATTCTTAACAATTTAATACTTTTATTACATATAAATTCATCAAGGGGTGATAGTTTAATGAAAAATATCATTTTTCCCTAAGATAAAGTTATACTCTAAAATAAAATTATTGGGTTGAACACCATATCATAGAAAATTTTAGTTCAATATAAAATTATATAATGAGTGAAAGGGTATTTAAGTAAATAAAATCTCTTACAAATCATTGTTTTTTAGAAATATAAACAATGAAATGTAGAAAATTAGTTGAATTTTTAAATCTATTTAATTATATTAAGAACATAATAACAATACATCTACTATGAGTTTATAGACATACCAAAAATAAAAAAATTGTTCTTAATTTTTTATAAGTTTTAGATTAAAACATTAAATGAGAATCCCTTATAGACATAATAATTCATGAATATTTAAATAAGTTCCATAATTTTTATGTTATATAAAATTAAAAACCAATATAAAAATATTTCAATAATCACTATACAATTATATGGAACAGTATACCCAAAATTTATTAATGAAGTTCATGAATATTCATTATAACTCAATGAAATGATTTGGAGTTAACAAAAAATATCCCCTTTAATTTACTTTTATTCAAAGACACTACAACTTCCTTTATACAAAAATAAGTCTATTAGTGAAATACTCATACATATTATGTTTTTGGAGAAATAATTATATATATTTAAAAAATTACTAGTTTTTAAAATTTTAATTTCTACATTGCACGTTTTTAATTATTATTATTCCACGAGTGATTAATATTGGGGATTTCAAACCAAAATTATTGATACCAAATATATCATTACTATATTATTTTTTATATTATAGTATATATTTTATAATAACATATAAAATTCCAATTCCATTCTGTTATATTCTTTTACGATTCAGGGAGATTAAATCTGTGGTGTGCTTATTCTTGTAATTTTTACCATACAAATTTTTACCTAATAATAAAAATATAAATATTAAATTATACATTATAAAACCATAAAAATATTTTTTTTCAATGATTTATAATATTAAAATTATTTTTGTTTCAATAGTCATACATGATTGATATTAAGTGGTTAAATAGACCGAACAAGAATATGCTATAATAAATGGATGAGTATGGTAAAGAAAGTGACTCATTTTGAGATTTACATTATCAAATTATTATAGTGATATTTTATTGTTCATTTTAATGTAATTAATAATAATTTAGGTGAATTTTATAAATACTATAAATTTATATGAAAAAAATAAAAAGGATTCATTCTGGAGGCCGAATTCTGCACATACACCTTGGTCATTCACATTTTACATAAAACAAAAAATGAGTTTGTTTACATTTTTTATATTCTATAAAATGTTTTAAAAATAATATATATTCATTAAATGTCCCATTTAAACCATCAATGTATTGATATTATGAAAAAAAGTTCACACTACTATTGTAAATGGTAGTATGCTTGTAGCACAAGCATCATTTTCATTTATGGAATGGTTTGTAGAAAGGTATAAGTTGGTTTACCCATAAAAAAATAAATTATTAGAATAATTATGATATTCATGTGATTATTTTCGAATTTTAATATTTTATTTTAAGGAGGATGAAGAAGAAACAAAGGTAAATAAATTAAAGAGAAAAATTAATAATTTTACACAACTCTTTAGATGGACTCATTTTAAAACTTTGTTAAGGAATTAAGAGGTGGTTTTTTTAAAAGAACATAAACTCATGGAAAATTATAGGATTATTTTGGATTTATTTTGGCTTATTTTTTTATAATTTTATAGTAATGAGGTTTGATGATAATTTGGGTTGGAATGGATCCTTTTATAAGAGGGATTATTGATATTTTGGTAATAATATAAAAGGTAATGTAAATATTCAGATGAAAAGTAGATAGAATAATATGAAATAATGGATTGGAGAAGGTTTAAGGATGATCAAACCTTAATAATAAATTTTAAAATATCTGAATTTTTTTATATGTTTTACATTAAGGTCTTTCACTTTTATGATTTTTTTAACCATAGAAAATAATATCTTCGTAATTAAAATAGTTTTAATTTATATGAATAATATTTAAATAATTAAATAATTTGGTAAAATTGATTCAAAATATTAAAGATTTTTTAAAAAAAAATTAATTATGAAAAAAAAAATATTAATCTTAGTGCACATTACACAAAAAAACCATTTTTAGAATAAGTGTTTTTTAATGATTAAAAATTATAATAAACAAAAAACATGCAATGTTATCAATTTTTATTAAATAGATTTATTTATTATTAATCAAATAATTTTTATTTTTCATTCATATTTATCCAAACTGCAATTCAACATTGTTTATACTTGGTTCAAATAAAACGGTCCGAAACCCATTTTACTATAATAAAATACTACATATTTTTTAAAAATGTTAAAAATATTTTTTTTAAATTCCATAACATAAATTTAAATTATTTATTTTAATATATTAATATATATATATATATATATATAATATACAAAAATAAATTTTATAACCATTTAAATCATTATTGAATTTTTATAATTCCATAAATGGGATTTTAATCGGAAAATCATTATATTTCACTATTATCCCCCAAATTCAACCTTTCGTGAAAAATATAAAAAATGAATATTAAGATAATTTTCACATTATGATGTCAATAATGAGGTTTTTTATAAAATTAAAATAATAAAAATTATGCATTTTTTTAAATGAAAAAAAATAATGAAAAACAATTTTTATTAGAAAATGATTTATCCAATGTTCCTAATATTATTTCATGTTAATATATTTAAAAATATTAATATATTATTTTTATTTATTTTAAGTTTCATCTTATAAAATTTATTGATGAAATTTATTTGGTAAACTCTACAATGCATAAATATTAGTTCATTGATAGAAATCCACATTAAACTTATTATGGATTTATGCACGTTTCATTAATTATTTATTTGTTATCCCTTAAATTTAACCAAATAATTATTATTAAAGTTCGTAAATTATTCACTAAAATAGAAACAATAATATGTATCGAATAAAAATATATTTTTACTATACAAATTATTATAATTTTTTATTTAATTGTTATTTTATTGTTATTTTATTTTTCATATAATTGTATGAAATCTGGATGAATAATTTTAATTTGGTATTTCAAGGATCATTTTACTTCTCTGTTTCATGTGAAAAAAGTTATTCAAGGGGAAATTTAAATTTAAATTAAAAATAAATGCTATGATAATTAAATTCTACCTAATTACCTATGTTTTTCCCTTGCAATTTTAATTATCAATCACTCATAAAATTAGATAAGATTTTTAAAATAATGGAAATGGATGAATATATAATTTTATTAAGATATAAATTTTAAAATATTAAGTATAATAAATAAATTTTTTTATTAAATAAAAATCATTATATTTTTCTAGATACATACCAATGATAATATCATTTTTATGATCTTGTTCCCAACTAGATAATCAATTCTAAATGGCCATGTTTACTTTACAAAAAAAATATGAATAAGAGATCTTGGGAATATAAAAAACAAATCAAAATATTTATTCTCTATTGAATCATTTATTTCATACTATGAAACATTATATTCAACTATTTAATACTTGTTTTATCTTATAACACTCTTGGTTCAAGCTCGATTATCCATGACTGTATTCATATATGGCCATTTAACCTATATATATTCAAATCCCTCATAATGGATCATAAAAATTGTGTTAATTACCAATGAATATCCCTTGGGATAGTAAAGTCGTTTTTGTAGTTAAGATTCTATGTCATTCAATGTGTCATTATTTTTATTAGAAAATTTTTATATTTAATAATTACCATTCGAAAGTACATCTATGCAATATTCTACATCAAAATTTAGTATATTGACATGGATTTAATTTCCATGAAAACTAAAAAATAACTAATTTTTTTAAACTTTCATGATATTGTCCTATACAAAAACATGACGGTAAGGTTTCTAACAAAACCACCTCAAATTACTCCTAAAAAACAGTCTAATCCCAAAAAATAGATAAACCTTACACTAATACGAACCGAGGCACCCCCAAACACACACACCTAGGGTTGGAGATAAATAAAACTTTACACCTAATCTTTCATACCACATGATACAATAGAATCTAAAAATATCATTATTATACATCATTTCAATAAGTTAAACATTAGATGTCACAATATTCACACAATCCCACGAACAAAAGATTTAGTTCCATTATTACTTGTAATATAAGAAACTTATTTTACAAAACATATCAATATTTATATATAATTGATCTATACTTGAACACATTCTATATTTATATCATGAAATCTTAATATTAATAACCTAGGTAATGAAAAAATAGTAATGGGGTGAGGTTAACCACTTCATAATGGAAACAATCATCATGATATCCGGAAGAGATATACTTAAAGAATACGTGAAAACAAGAGAAGATGTAAAATATCTTATTAAAAGGAATAATAAACAATAATTATTATTCTTGAGAAATAATTTAATTATGTATAATATTAAATGAGTAAACATGTACCATTACATAATAATATGAGATAATAGACATTATCCATATTGAATAATCATAACCCGTACTATATAAATATTACATGTCATTGAATCATATAAATACAAGGAATTATAGTATCGTCATAAAAATTTGTAAACTATTATACTGTGAGAAAATTCAATCAAAAAAACACTTCAACTTGTGAATAAAAAAATTACTCGCATTATGTGGTTAAAAAAACTTCCCTTGTTTCAATTTGTAATCAAAAAAATCTCCACGCTTATTTCTGTGGAAAATATTCTAGAATTCGTATTGTGAGGAAAAATAATACAAGATTTATGCATTTATGAAACAAAATGTCCAATCTTCATGTTGATAACAATAAAAACATACATGATTTTTTTTGTGGAAAAACAAAATATCAATGAATTAATTTGTGAATAAACAAATATAAGTACTTCATTTTTTGAAGAAAAAAAATCCATTCATATCATTGTTATCACATGAGATATTAATCCATAACCAATGAATTAGTGAGAGATATGGGACCCCATCCATCAATATTAATACATATAGTTTCAAGTATATATAAATAATTCATTATATAAGGAATTACCTTAAAGGAAAATTGATTTTATGACATTTCCAAATGGGGTTAGATATGTGATATTTAAAGTCAAGTGGTTGATTATAAAATTTTAATCATAAGGATAGATTTTTTCATAGAATAATTTATAGTTTTATTAATAAAATATTTCTATATAAGAGTTATATTTTTCAATTCGATGAGGAAAATTGTAGTAAAACCAAACAGATTATTTAGAGAACCTCTTATCATCATCATAAAAATGAGAATATATCCATCACATTCTAAAAGATAAATTTCGAAACATTTAAAAGGAGTAATTTTCAGAATAATTATATTAAAATAAATCTAAATAATAAACCATATAAAAATACATAATGGTTTGAAGATGGTGAAGTGAATGCATTTTGAAAATATTTTCTTTGAAAATTATGTATTCAATAGTGGAACCATCAAAAAGACATTAAGATTTCAAAAAGATACATTATAACTTATAAAAAAAATATTTAAAATGAATCATCAATAATTTAACCAATAAATGAAATAATGTTTTTATATGAAATATAAATTTTATGTTAGAAAATTATCTTATGAAATGATAGAAAATTATTTTCTTATTATTCAGATATCTTTATCGAAAATACAAATCATAAAAAGACTGATAAAACATCCTTGTGAAAATAATGGGAAATATAAAGCCCCTAATATTTAAAACATAAATTGGTTTCCAAATAAATGGAAATTTTTTTAGAAGAGAAAATATGTACATCTATGAGAAATAATCATTAAATATAATGAAAATTATTATTAACAACGTCTTACTTTTTTGGGGAAGTAATTTATAAGAGGATGATTTGAATAAAAAATATGGATTTCTCTATAGAGAATGGGAATGATAAATATATAATATTAGGATTAAATAATCCAAACTTAGATATATAATGTTTTATGAGAATTATTACATTCAAAGAGAGGGTGATTGAGGTTACAAAATCCCATATAACCTTATTATATTTTAAATAAAAAAACATAGGAATTAAAGTGAAATAGATATATTTTTACATTATATTTATTTCATGATGAACCTAATAATTATATATCCTTAATAAGTGTATGTAACACCAAAAATTAAGTATATGTTGAATTTTTAATTAGTATTAAAGAATTAAAATTAGCATCATAATCCCTTACAAACATCATAATTCGCGAAGAATAAAACATCTGATAATTATTTTCATTGATATAAATATAAATACCAATAAATAAGTCGAAATAAATAATATTACAATAATAGTGGATAATATACCCAACATATATTAACAACGTTCAAGAAGATGAATTAAAACTAAATGATACGATATGAACTTAAGAAACACCCATACTTTATATTATTTTTTGTCGAACAGGCTATAACATTATATATGAAATTAATAATTGTATTTATAATAGGGATTAAGTTTATTAATATATATTACCTTTAATATTTATAAATTTTCATTTTTTATTATTAATTTACTAGTTAATTGTAGTTTATTTTCATCATGGGCTATTTCTAACATTGATTGACTTATATGTGTTAAAAAATGGAGACGTTGAATCCAATAACATGATATTGATTTAATCATTCATGTATTATTGATGGTACAGGAATATATATTTTATTACTAATTATAAATTTTTAATGTAATTTCACTATGGTTATTTTTATGTTCCTTGGGGTTTAAATATGTGGCGTTATTTTGTCAGTAATTTGTAACGAAAAATGAGTGGTATATTTTAAATAAGTAAAATATTAATATAAAAATTATATTTTCCGAACATATATTATTTTTCCCATATATTTATCATAATACTGGTATTTATGTTTATATTTCACTCATTGTAGATATTTATGGAAATGTCAACGTTGGTGTTAAAATCAACCTAAACAAAAACATTCTATAATCGATGGGTGTGTCTAGTTATATATCTGTTTCATTAGGAATAATAGAATTATTACATAAATATAATGATTTTGATTATATGTTTTTGTTCTGGTGAATCATAATTTAAGATACATTGACAAATAATAAATTTCTAGATAAAAAATCATAATTCATTTTTTTAGATGTGGTCGTCCTCACATATACCGGAGAAATGTTATAGTTTTTTATACAATAGAAAGATGGTGAGAATTATGTTTTCATTTAAGAATATTAAAAATTTTATAAATGTCATATATTTTTCATTATAAACCCCATTTTAACAATCCATGAAAGAAACTTATAAAAACCGAATAACATCTCCAATAGAGTTGATAGTCCACATGTCACACAAGTGACATTTTTCATTATTCTAATGTTTGAAAAGAGTGTAGAAAAATGGTTATCATATAAAAATAAGAAATTAATATATTTATGATACTAATTTTATTATTTCAACATGAATATTTTATAATTAAAAGAGGTATAATAAGATTGATATGATAAGAAGTGGAAAAGGTGGAATTGGGAATTTTATCGAACTCGTTGGAAGATTTCATTTGAAAATTAGATTATGGATTTGAGAGATACTATTTTGAGAATCCCAAAACATCTAGGAAATAAAAAGGAGTTTTTTGGTGAATTTAATCATATTATTTTTTTTTCATGCGGCTCTGTTGTGAGTATAAGTATTGTGGTTATGGATCATTTTATAAGTGAGAGGAGTTGCATTTTTGTTATCATTAAAAATGTAAAATAATTAAGCAATGGTTGAGTGGATAAAATATTATACATTAAAGGAATAGATAATGGTTAAGGTTGATAATTTATCAAAAAAATATTTTATAACATTATTTAAAAAAATTTCTTAAGTCTTTTACTCTTATATTTTTTACTTTTATCATTTTTAGATTTTAGGATGGCTAATAATTTTTATTGAAGTGATATAATTATGTTTCATAGAAATAAGATGAGAAATATTAAATACTTTTTACCTAATTAATCAAAATATAGTATATATTTTATAAAATTAAATTTTTTTAAGATATAAAAAATATTATTATACCACACAACACATGTAAACACTTAAAAAAGTGTTTTTTTACTTAAAATTTGTCGATAAATATTTAAAATATTGCTAGTTTATATGTAATTAATTAGTTTACTATGAAAAAAAAATATATTTTATAGGAAATTTAATGTATTCCAAAACCTAATTCCACATAATGGACACTTTTATCCAATTTAATATTTTTATTTTCCATGATAACAACTTTTAGTTATCTAGTGGGACCCCTAAAATTAACTTATTAAAAAAACAATATCAAAACATAAAATATTACAAATTATATATCACTTATTAAATTGTATATAAAATGGGGAAACAACCAAAAATAACATGAGAACAATATCATTATCTATTTTCACATCGATGAAATAATATATTAGTACCAAGAATTGAAAAAAAATGAACTTATTCGGTGAAGATATCACATTGAATTTTATATTTTATTTTCTTATTTGATTCAAAAAATTTAAAATTGGGTATATGAAAGTAATAAACAAAAAACAACATGAATTAAATGTAAAAGATAATTTGAAAACCATAAATTTCAACACAAAAAGAAAATAAACTTGGAAAATCTTTATTGAGTATATAATTATACATTTTATCCCATTAATTTTCTTTGATATCCATTTAACCATCGTGGATGTTATTTTTTATTGAAGTAGGAACTATACATGGAACATACCCTTCAATGAGGGAGAAATTGATGTAGAGAAAGGGCATCCTCTTGTACTACACTCTTACACTCAATGGGGAGAGAGTCTAAACCACCATAAATCATAAGCCTGTCATCCTACCTACCCATGCGAGCCAAAGATTCCTCCACAAAATTATTCTCCCTCCAACTATGATGGACCATCCATCATTGTTTGTTCTCTACCATACATATAAGGATAAGTTAAATCAACTCCCAAGGTATCGCCTGACGTCCCTGTAAAGCCTTCACAAGGACTTCTGATTCAAATTCAATCCCAGTCACCTGTAATCCCCACCTCTAACATACCATAAATCTAGATAAGAGAGCCCGAACCTCCACACCAATGGGTTACCAGACCATAATAAGCACTGAATCTAAGGTGGACTAATCCCTGGGAATCTTGAATAACCCCACATCCCCTCATAACCCTTTCCATGTAAGTACCATCAATGTTCATTTTCAATCCACTATTAAGAGGCTCTCATCTAACCCAACGTCTGCTCACCCTTCTCGGCATGCATGGATGATTGAGGAGGTTGCATATTATGACCAAAGATTTTCCTCCTTTAACAAGTGAATATAGATCAATTATGAGTGATCTTAACCTCATCTAAATGAACAATAGAGAGAGATTTGATCCCAGTCGAATGTATGTGTGTGCTTCCTAAATGGTCCAACATATTTCACAAGAATGATAGTCTGAGCAGTGCGCTTCATGGTTATATTATTAGTACCATGAAACTATGCCATCAAGAATACCTATAAAAATGGGGAGTTTTTATCAGTGTTTAGATGGGGTGTGATTAAGGACCATAGGTAGGAGACCTAGTGGCCTTGGAGAAACAAATGGAGCATCAACTTTTCCTTCGGACTATCACAGTAGAAGCATCATGCAACCATGAAGATTCCCTTCTATTGGATGTTCTCTTGAGTTGGAATGGACCTATTTCTGATCCACCAAATCCAAAAACTCATTCTCATTGGAATTTCATTACACCATACCATCGGCTCCCACTCATCTGAAGAGGCCTCTATTTGGAATATCCTCTTGTAATTGGAAATGTTGTACCTTCCAGTACTTGACCCAGTGAAGCAGCAAATATCTTGTTCATCACTCATAATTATTCTTTCAAAGATACTCATCTGAATAGGATTTAGCACCACTTGGACAAACTCGTAATTTTCAATTTCTTCACTGAAAGAAATCTTTAGAGAATTACAGCCAGTATAAGCTTGAATTTTCCCAGACCAGTTTGTTTCCTAGATGTTAACCTCTCCTCTACCAATTACCCATCGAGTGTAGTGGGACAAAATCTCGATATGGGATAACATGCACCTCCCAAAACTAGATGTACCATAGTGTCTAAGAGATTCCCATTGGAGTCCGTAATGCCCCTTGAAAAACCTTGCCCAAAGATTCTCCCCTTTGATGATCTCCCAAGATAGCCAATCTTGTATACCTTGAATGGTATCCTTGATGTCCTAAATTCATATGCCCCCTTTGAAAACTGGATTATCCATGCACTACCAAGATGTTGAGTGACTAAGACCTTACAAATTTACATCCCACAAAAAAGTATTGATAGTTATTTCCATTTTTTCAAAAACTCTTTTTTAGGGTTCAATTAAGGAGAAAACATGCATCATGATAGAATTTAAGATGCCATTAATCAGTATAACCCACCCTCCAAATGATGGTAACTTGTTCTTCCAACTGACGATCCTTCTCATCATCTGAGCAAGGATATTATCAAAGTTATGTTTTTTCATGTGGTTATATGAGACCGGCACACCAAGATAGAGAATTGGTAGCAGCTACTCAAGACAACCTATGATTTCATAGATGTAACTACACCTCCTTCCTGGGCATTTTTATGAAATCAACACATGGATTTTTGAGGGGTTAATACACTGGATACTTAGGATACCATACCTATATAGAGTTTCCATAAGTTAGATAAGAGATATGCGCCTGAAATTTGTGAAAATACACACATCATCAGTAAACAGAAGGTGAGAAATAATCCCAATACCCCGCTTACAGTAGAAAGGTTTCATCTTGACCTCCTACAAACATCGATTCAGGTTCTTTGACATTGTGTCCTAATCCAGGATAAAGTGGCTTGGGGAGAGTGGGTCCACCTTACGGACACCCCAAACTGATTTAATGTAGATGAAACACTTCCATATTAGAGAGACAAATAGGAAAGGAGAGGACAAGCACCTGAAATAGAGGTCACAAAAACATTACTGGAACCCAAACCTCCTTATAACACAAATAATGAAACTCCTTTCCAAATTATCGTAAGATTTATTCATATCAACTTGGATGATGACATTCGACCACCTTGAACGTATTTGAATATCATTCCCAATTTCACTAGAGAGTCCACCCTCCCCTTGAATTATTCAACCCTGAATAAACCCATGGTTTTCTATTGAATCCAACCTCAGGATAAGCCTACATAGCCTCCTTTAGGTAATTGTGGCCAAAATATTATAGGAGATTTTTCAAAGGCAAATAGGCAGGTATTTATTAATGATGGTTGAATTCAGGGTCTTTGGAATGATAACCACCCTTGAGGAGCCAATGCCTATATTAAGATCCCCACTTCCAAAGAAATATTTCACTGCTTCCACCACCTGGGGGCCCACCACCTCTAAAGAAGTAACATAAAAGTAGGCTGAAATTCCGTCCGGACTGGGTGCGCTGTCATGTTTCATACTCATCACTGACCTCTTTATCTCATTCTCCATTGGAAGTATGGAAAGAGAGGTATTTTCAGACTTCCTCACAAGTTATAGAGGACAAATAAAGAATTTATCACCATTTAATGCATCCCCCCCCCCAAATTAAAAGAGGCCTCCCCCATCAGAAGACCCTTGAATTTGTCCAATGCTATTTTTTTAGCGACATCCACATCAGAAGTGAAGGTTTCATTAATGAGACTGGGGTTGATCTTCATGCTCCTCCTCTCCTTCATACATTCATGAAAGAATGCATTGTCATGATATACTTCCCTTAACCATCTTACATGGGAGCGCATTTTGTAAACTCTCTCAATTTCTAAATGTTTTTCAGAAAAGGTGTTTTTCTTTATCACATAGGTTAATGAAGTTGAAATCATAACAAGCATTCTGAAATGATTCCTCCAGCCTATCAACCTCGAATTGAATACTGACCACCGAAGCCATATCATCTGGTCTGTTAGCTAGCCAACTTATAATTTTCTTCTTGAGGCACTTTAGGCGATTAACCATTCCTTCCTAGGAAATTACGCCTTCCTCCTTATGCCAGGACTCTTTTAGTAGTTGCATGAAGGAGTCATCCTCATGTCATGTGTTGGAATTGTAAACCATTGTCCCAACCACCGCTTCCCTCCTGATTTCCACATAGAGTGGAGCATGGTCCGAAATTGAAAGTTTAAGATGAGTAATAGACATTTAAAAAAATGTCTAACCCTTGGATATTTGTAAGGAATCTGTTTAGATGGCACCATATGTGGTTTGGTCCACTTCTATTATTGCACCAAGTAAATCTGGATCCATAGAAAACCAAATCCAGAGGCCCTGCGTTCACCAAAATGTGCTGGAAATCATGCATGCCTCCTTTATTGGAGATAGAGTCTACATATTTCCTTGAAAAGTATGCTATATATTTGAACTCTCTTCCAATGAACCATTATAAAAATCCAGGTTGGAATGCCTCCAGGTGTCTCCATAAATACATCCTCCCGTGTGAATCGGTACTTGCGTAGACGAAGGTAAAATTGACCTCAAACCCCCTATGAGAGATCATCTTATTAATACATGGTGGACTGAGGCTCACAACCTCTACTGAGACATTTCTCTTCCAACATATCCAAATATATGAATTATTGGGGCGTCCATGAAAAGCATTCGAGAAACCCATTTTCTTCACCAACCGTGAGACATTTTTAGGATTCAACTTGGGTTGCAGAATAAAAACCATTGAAGAGTTATATTTCCTTGCTTCTGATGCAACAGAAGCAGGCTTTTCTTGGGCCCCCAATACACGTGAATTAATAATGATAAGAGAAAGCAGCACAGTAAGCCATTTTTAGCTTTATGGCTCAAAGAGAGTTAAAGAGGTAGTGGCATCAAGAAACTTGTCTCCTTTTAATTGGAATGGGTGACTGGTCGTGACGCCCTAGTATCACAGTTATCCGGTTTTGGGGTAAGAACAACTTTCTTGAATGATCCATCTATGTCTTCTTAAAGTGGCCTCCTTCTGGTCGGCGGTACCCTAGAGAACCTAACCTCATCTCGCCATGCACCATGAATATCAACAGCTGATGTTGGGGGTACAGGCGAGAAGCCCCAAACTTCTTCTCAGAACCTCCAGACGTACAACCCGACTCCATCAACCCTTCTACTAAGAGAGTTAGGTTTCTTAGTCATGGTATTTGTAGAACCTTCAGACAATTTGGGATGAGACACGAACAAGGGAAGGAGGAGGAGAAAATGCTTTGGTAGGACTCCCCATAAAATAGGCTTAGAACACACCTGGGTCCCACCACCACCAACATTACGATTTTATTTCATAAAAAGAACCCAAATACAAACAGCCAACCAACGGGATCCCCCCTAAGGTGGATGAAAATAATGCAACCCCAAGTGTATCTCCCCTAATCAAATTGAAACCCTCGGGTCTAATAGGAGACACATTATCCACCCAGACCATAGTATCCCCAGGGACCGCAAGAGATGCAATGTAATCCGCATCTTTATTCCCTTCCTGCCAAGTATGAGTTACCCTAACGTTGTTCCCCATGATGGCATTGCAATTCCTAATAGTGTAAGAGATCCTCCACGACGTCTTACCTAGGCCATTCAACGCATCATGAATAATTGTTTAGTCCGTTTCTATCTACTCCACAACCAGCCCTCTATCCATACACAACAACACCCCTGACAGCACAGCCAAGGCATCTGCATGTACCGCGCTCCCCCTCCCATAGTGGTTAGCGAAGGCCACCATCACACTACCTCTGCCATCAAATACCACCCCACCCCTCCTCACATGGTCTCCCCAGTACATACTCCATCGACGTTCAGCTTAAAACCTCCCACGGGAGGGATCCAATAGACCCAACTCCCCCGCCCCCTGGAGCTCCTCTGCCTAACCCTCAGCCCAGGGGAATTGAAAACACGTATGGAAGTAACATCATCCCCAAATCCTTCAATACCCACTAGTTCAATAAACATACACCTTACTCTCTCCACCACCTCCCTCCCAGTGGACATGTGTCCCTCGTACCTGGCGTGATTCCTCGCTTCCCAAAGTACCCACCTCCTCCCATATTCTCTAACATCTTTCCTCCATGTGGCCATGTAAACCTCAAATCATGAAAAACCATAGTAGTCATTGAAAGTAGATATATTGTCTCCAAGTGAAACCATCACTCGATTTTAACAGAACTCGAGATGGCCACTTTTTAGTGAGGTCCAATTCCACACAAATGCGAGGATTGGATGCAGCCTGAAAGAACCTGTTATTTTCATCCCCACAAAGCAACAGGCTAAGTGATCCTCCCACTACCTTCACAATCAATGGGTTATGAAAAGGTAGGGGGAGACCAAGAAGTGAGATCCAAACCACATCTGATGAAGAATCATGCCCAATGTGACAATCCCATGACCACCTCATTAAGGAGAAGCACCAGGATCCACACCTCCTATCCTCCCATGTCCAAGCTACCCCAGCGTACTCTCTAGTATAAAGATGAATACAAAAGGAATCTCGTGATAACTCAGAGACCTCCATGGGATGATGAAGGCCCCAAAAATCCACAAAGCACCTAAAAAATCTCATAGATAAATTGTTGCATCCGAATTTGGCCACCAGAGAAAGGTAATGAAAAGAAGCCTCCTCTAGAAGCTCCTAAGAAGAATGATCCACCACATGGAACCCCTCCACCTTCCTGGGGGCCCTGGGTTCCATCACGATCATAGTAGTGCTCAACAGTACTGTCGAGTGCACCGAATTCGGTCCTCCTGAGCGAGCTGGTGGAGATGACGCACTACATAGAACATCCTTGAATGAATCCCTTGGAAGCACGCCATCTGTAGCCCTCCCCTCTAACATCCTCATAGAGGGAATATTTTTCACTATTAATGAAGATCCATTGGGCGTAGAAGAAGCATGGGTATAGGAGTATGGGAAGCCCGAATTGAGGGAGCCATCATAATCATATATCCATTTGAAAAATAAGAACCTTGAATAAAAAATAGCTCAACTACATAACCCTACTAAATACATTTTTTGAAATTGATGAATTTTATCCCTAATGTGTGAATAGACTGAACCACCTATTGGTGCTTGGGAGTGTCAATATGAAAAAGTTCATGGAATACATAAGATCAATATGAATAAACCAACTCTAAACAATTTTGGGACGACCATTTGAATAACCTAGTGGGACAGAAAAAAAGGACATTAAGAAGGAACCCTCAACGACATCTTTCATTAAAATCGTGCTTTAAAAACATGATTCCCAATTGGAAAATCTAAACCAATTGATGTGTAAATCGATATCTGAATAACCCAAAATGAGAAAAGGAATATCAAATCTAGTATATTTTTCATCAAATATTATGGGGAAGAAATCCAAAAATGAAAATAGGAAATGAATTCTGGCCATAACTAATGTCACTATATGAGACGAACCATGTATAACATCACAAGAAAGGAAGATAACATGTCACCCGACATGTGAAAATAGGGAACCAAGAAAGTAGTGGGATAACATGGGAGATATATCCTTTAGGATAATGGTTCCATCATAATCTATCTATAAAAAACACCTCATGGATACCAAGATTGAATAAATAGAACAAAATTAGTTTTTATTGGAGTAAAATATTACATATTATTCCAAAATATTAAATATAGGTTTTATAAATTCCATAATTATTTTTATATTTAATATTATAATTTATAAATATCATATTTAATATCAAAAACTTCTTTGATAAATTCAAAACAGTATTCTATTATGACTGTGACCTAAAATTAATAGTATTTTGAAAATCAATATTCTACACTTTAAGCCCCAAAACTCAACCATTTTATAAGTGCTCACAAATTCAACCTAACATAATTTGGATATTAGGAATTAAAAAATGAAGTCCAATTTCAAAAATTATTATACTAATATATATAATTTTGTTTTTAAATGAAAATATAATATATAATGAAAAATAATTTTTATTGAAAATTTTAATTCTAAGTATTCAAAATATTATTTCTTATATGTTTATAATTTATGGAATGTTAATATATTAGTATAACATATTAAGAAAACAATCGTGGAGGCTGAATGTGATGGAGATCGAGTGAATTCCCTAGAACAACTATAGCACAATCAATAGGGATAGATACAAAATTTGAAATAAAATATTCCTTTTGAATTAGTAACCTTTAGAATATAGAAGATTAACTAACATATTTCCCTTATACCAAGTGTGAACAACCCTCATGTAAGGACAAAGAAGGTAATTAAAAGTCATGATATGAAAAATAAAATTCCTAGGGCACTCCATATGACCTTTCAAGGCACTAAACAATATTTAGGAATTTGATTCCACTTCAAATAAAGATATTTAAGAAGCCTTTCATATATTATTCCATTTTTGTAGTGCCATGGAGTCATCCACGATTGATGAAACCTCCCTAAAAATGTAGAAAAATTCAGTATGACGAATCTCTAAAAAACATAGACAACCCCACCACTATGCATGCTTCCTTACATAAAATAGACATTTTTATTTAACATTATACCATAATCCAGTGGTTTTCATTTCAACCAAAAACTATTGTCCCTCCTACCAAGGGATGAATATCCTGAATAACTTCCATAATTTACATGATGATGCAACGCCAGAGGAAGTGTCACCACTTTACAATGTTGAAAAATAATTTAAGAATATCCATAAACATGATTCTAATGAACTGTATATTCTAATTAAGTACGTAATGGAATATAGAACTTCAAGATTTCCAAATGGTCCAACATGTGGTGGTTTTGAAAATTGAAAACCCCTTTTCATGTGTGTGCTCTTTAAGGAGAAATTCTTTGATTTCCAAAAAAATCAATATTACTCACACTTGAAAACGAAACTAGAAGACCTATAACCTAAAACCATAGATCATCCGCCCATTATATATGGATAAAAATATGTGAAAAAGGTTATGTCTGAATATTGAAGCATCACTTGCACTTCAAAGAAATAAGGAAAAAATATGTTGAAGATTTTCATCAATGGGGATGTCATTATTTTGGACTCTTCGTAAAAGTGAACTATATTTAGGTGAGATCTCGTTGAACCATGTTTTAGTGCCCAAGATATCCATATTAGTATGGGGATAAGTTATACTATGAGAAATAGATAAGGTAACTTTTCTTGAAGGATAAGAAGTAATGAAACACTGATTATGATCCTTAGAAAAATAAATGTTATGGAGAACCTCCTTTTGATCCTCATGATGCACTATATCAACAAACTAGGGATGGGAACCAACCAAATGAAGATTGATATCAAGAACTGGCTAGCCATGGTATAACAATTTTGTGCCAGAAAAATTATATTTCTGAAAATAATTATCACCATTCCCAATGGTCCACTGAAAATTCACCATAATAGGATGATAAAGACTCTTCAGACAATTACAACGATGGGATCCATCATTTCTATTTGACCATTCTATTGTGTAATCCACATACATCCTCTTAACAAATAAATACTATAAAGACTCCCCAAATATATCCTCACATTCCATTCTATACTAGAAACACCACATACTAGCTTCAATAATCTTAATGTTGATATCCCTATCTTGATAAGTTCTTTCCAGAAAATGCCAATTAGCTCAATGATATCATCCTTGTTAATGTCAATCTTAAAAGAATAAATTATGATTTATTTCATTTTTCTTGATCACAACATTAAGAGTTCTCCACATAGATAAAAAATTCATATGAATATATATGAGAACACTATTTACAAGATTAATTATTCCTCCAAAGGATAGAAAAAGGATTTTACATCTTTGGATATTTCACAAAATCTTTTTAACAATGTGATCATAGTGATGAATTCTAACCCTCTTGTTAGATAAAGGAGTGCCTGGGTATTCCGATAGAAATAAAAATTCAACAAATCCATCACTATTTAGGATAAGATTGGATATCTTAGATGAGAACTTATCATATATAATATCGCCACATTTGTTGTTATTGAGACATGGACCATATTTATTATTATATTCATAGAGATTCTTCTTGAAGATTCAAATAGATTTTTCACTAACATTAATGAAAACAATATATCTTAATAAAACAATATTTGAGAAATTCCACGAATGACATACCTCCCTCTAAAAGGATAAATCATCCCATCATCATGAATTTTATTAAGGTTTCTACTAAAGACATCCTAGGGAAGAATGAGATGTCATGGATAAATTAGGTATCCTTGGCTCATAACCCATGACGATTTGAGGAAACCAAATATCTACCCCATAAGAAAAATTCAGAACCATGTGGAGGGGAAGAACCTAAATAAAAGATCACAAAATCACTATAAATACCGACACTTTTTTAAAAGATTCATAATGAAAGACCAATCCATCATATCATATGACTTTTCCATATCAATATTGATCATCAAATTGCTTCTATTCATGATCATGTCAATATTTACAATAATTTCTTATACAGGGATGATAGATATAATAATGCCTCACCCATTGATAAAATTTCATGACCCATCCCTCCCAAGGTTCCCCTCGTGAGTAAGAAATGATGGTAGAGGGATAATAAACCCCGAGTCCCACCTCTAGTAGGCCCTCGGGTGGCGACCAGTGCCCAGGGTATAGAAATCCTACAAAATGGGAGGCATTACCTTTTTTATAGTACCCAATATCGGGAGATAAGATGTATAAACTATAAAACAACCCTAATATATATATATGGGAAAAATCCATTCCACATGCAAGTTTAATGTAAAACTGCTAGAGATATAATGAAAATATCCACAGTAAATACTAAAATTACAAGGCTGAGATGAAATGTGAAAATTTTCCCAATGTACAATCTAGTAATGAACAGCATGGTCCCTGTGGTGATCCTGGAAACCTAAAAATAGTTCAATAAACATAATGTGAGAATATAGTATACTCAGTAGGGAAAACCAAGGTCACTCATGCATAATTGGAGAAGCATACTAATTCCCAAGTGAGAAATTATAAAATCCAATAGCACTTAATAGGGTATACTAGGAACCTCAACATCACTAAAGGCATGTTCACCAAATAACACAAGTAAATTAAAGTAATATAGTAATCTCATCAATGATAGTGTACCCAAAACCACATTCCAACTGATTAGACACTCTCACACCCTATCCACAAATGTCCTGATGATCCCTCCTCATCTAAAGGTACAATTTCACAACCCACATGCACACATTTATACATCACATCTGGTCCTGCGTGATTAGAAAATGAATCTCATCACATATAGACCGCACACATCTCAACCTCCGAACCACGTCCAACTCATAGATACCTGATCCCCATACCACATCGCATCCTAATGATTCCTGGGAAACCATATTACATCGTGTCTTGAAGGAACCTGGTAAAGAAAAACTCACCCGCACATACATGTTCCTCAAAATCCATTACTTACCCAAAAAGTATTGGGTGATCACTGCCTAGAGGAGGGGGTGGTCATACATCCATCATCCCACTGTGATTTTTGGGAATGACAGCCTCCCCCATAATAGTGGGGTTTTCGGCACATTGTTCTCAACTAGGGTGGGAGCATATAAAAAACAGAAGTAAAATTAAGGTATGTATATGTTGTACCAAAAACTCAAGACTATCCTATGGGTTCTCAATCAAACAACCAACAACCTTATGATACTCCTAACTCTGTTTCTACCTCTAAATGCATTTATTGACACCATCAATAGTAACTTTGGTAGTTGATAAATGAAATCCATTCTAAATGATCCACAACACAATCATTTTGATTTTATTATGAATTTTAAAATTATTTCATCCTGACTTGGGTAACTAACATAAGCAACACACAACTAGCCTCACAACCAATCCAAACATAGGAAGAAAACTATGATAAAACACACAAATTCACACTTCTTACACACTTATAACCATAGAAAATCACTTCCATTATAATTCTACAAAGTAATTCCAAACAATGCATCCTATCAATAGAGTAAACCCCCAACTCACAACTGCACCTAACCTCATGGCCTTGATTCACCCCACTAGGTCATCCATTCCCTAATCAATCAATCACTCTACTTAATATACCATTTCACCACCCGTATCACCCTAGAAAAAACTATTCTCCCAGACCTTCCACCACAAAACCACACATGGAAATAATATAGAACAAGGACACACAGAACACACATCCACCCCAACTAATAAATGTTTTTTCAGGTTTAGAAAAAAAAATTCTTGAATTCCACTTTGATAATTCTAAGGTGATCACCAATGGTGTATAATCTCGGGGAATCTATTTATTTAACCCAATATATGTGGATTATTAGATTTATTTAAATAGAGATGTTCATTATAAATCAACATCAAGAATCCATGAGTCATTACCCATGTGAAAAAAGGGCACCAATGACCGTGATTTTATGTAGGATAAAATAAAAAATATAGATAAAATAGTAGATAAGACAACATGATCATCAATATCTTCTTCCCATACCTAATTTATTACTTCTTGTTATCTTTGTTAAGTTTGGATCCAGCATTATTCACAAGGATACATTGGTACACCCACCCCACATGATGCACAATTTACAAAGATGGAGGAAAACCTACATAGAATATTGGATGATCGAAAACTCCTATTAGTTCCAAAATTGGGGTGTCCAATCAGTATGAGGTACCTCCATTGAATCATTATTGAAAGGCAAAAAAAATGCATGATCACTCTAGGGAAGAATGGTTTTGGGCTCACAAAGAGATAATATAAGGATTCTAGGAAGAGAGGATCTAGGATTTAGAAAAAATTCCAGATCCTATATCAACAAAAGGGGTGCGATTTAAAAATACTTAAAAGGTGGATCATTAAAAATTCCACTCTTCAAGGACATTTTAAAGTTTTTTGGGAATTAGGATATAAAATATATAACTAATAACCATTTAATCTTCTTTAAAAAAAAGTCAAGAATGGTTTTAAACTCAATTTTTGAAAAATAAAATGTTCGAGGGGTGAAACTGAAAAAACTAGGACAATTTAGAAATTACTCATCGGTGTGTGATTCACTGACGTGAGTCCCCGATGTGACTCACCAATTCCACTCACTAATGACACTTACATACACCACCTACCAATGCCACTCATTGAAACCATCTACTGATTCCACTCACCGATGGAGAGTCACCAACACAACCCACCAAATAAACCTACCAACTGTGAGTCACCGATGTGACCCACTGATTTGAAATACCAAAAACAAGTCACTAAAGCGGACCACTGGTAGGGATTCACTATCATAACCTACTGATGTGACACACAAATAGTGAGTCACTGACACCACCCACCAACGTGACCTATTGATGTGACCTACTGACAATGAGTCACTGATTCGATCAGCCGATGTGATTCACTGACACGACCTAGAAACAAAACCTACCAACAATGAGTCACCAATGTGACCTACCATTGGTAAAAATTGGAAAACTAGAAAACTCTTAAAATGGGTCACTATGACTTCCCAATGCACCAAACAACTATATTTTTAAAATGAAAGGACTGGAGGGGTCTGGGCCATTATATAAGATTCCCCTAAAACTATCATTGCTCTTGATAATTTAAAACCAAACCCAAATGAAGGAGAGGTATAAACAGCCACACTATTGTTTCTGACACTTTTCCATTGAGGAGAACCTCATCATGTCGCATTGTCTCATATTCTTTTTTGATGGTTCACATTTTTTCTCCGCATTCCCTATTTCAAAAGGTAATATGCCACATCTTGATGGAAATTTTCTCCTTGATCGAAATAGGATAACGGGATGTTGATCTCTCCTTCTATGGATTTATCCTCTGAATTTGTCACCAAGTACAGGTCTTCCTTCAGGATTAAGGCATTGTTCATGAAAATATTCTTAGTGTTATATCATTGTTGATTCTGGTTAATTATGATGCTTTTGTCAGGAAATTACAAAGGGGTTAGGTCAGGGTAGGGACCTTCAATTAGGAGAGTAGTCACATTGGGCATCACAGGCATGTCCTGATGCTGAAACAAATGTACACCTATATTTTACCGTATTAGTGGGATTATCAAGGGTGAATAATCCTGAGGCATCCCATGTCGAATTTAGGTAATTTTATGACAGAGGCATGTATCATAGGTTTTCCGCATCTTCCTAGGTTTAACACGGAGTATTCCACAAGTTTAAAGTCTAGCGGATATGGATTATACTATCCATAAAACTGATGGGAGTGGATAAATTGGTAAGACCCTAAGATGGAAAACCATGAAAGATTATTAGATGGATGAGTAATAACTCCCAGTTAAAATAGACCCAGTATGGATTATCCCACCAAGGAAAGGGCTTCACATCGTGAAGTCTGATCTGGACACCAAAACGGTCGAATTAGTAGATGATGGGTTTGAGTGTGGGGGACCCAAATATTTTCCATTTTTTGTCATTGAACCTCACAGAGGATTCTTACATACCCTATAAAGAAGATAGGGATCAAAACACATATAGTTCTATGGGGTGAGGCATATGATAGGGGTGTGCACAAAGGATAGCAACCCAGAAGCATGTTGGGGCTTACGAATGGTCAGCAGCCCATCACATGTGGGTATATATTGGATGGAATAATATGAATTTTTTGGGACATATGAATGGTGAGTAACACATATGTTTCTAGGAGTAGTGAGGAAGTTGGTCGAATGACCTCGCTGAAATGTGGTGGCCCGGGTAAAATGAAGATGGATATGGAGGAGGTGTCGAAGGATGGAATGTATGGGATAGAACCAGTATGAAGATGATGGTGTTCGTATTGATCCTCTCAGTGGATTTCTATGTATCCCAGTTTCTGTTAATCAAATTCCATGTAGTTCTGAAATAGGTCAATGAGTCACTTAAGGAGGTGGCTCGTGAGAATGTACATGTGGATGTTACCTGAAGGATGTGTAACCTCTAGATTACGACATGTTCTTCCCAAAAAAAGGAACAATGGAGATACTGGTATGGGACATGGGTGATCTGATTGGACCTCAGGAGGCTTCCAACATACCCTTCTCAAAAAGTTAAATGATCAAAGTCTATGTTTTTTGGGATTGGGGAATAGAATAAGGGTGTACACAAAAGGCAGCAACCCGAAGACATGATCTAGCGTACACATGGTTATCATTCCATTATAAGAGGGACACTCCTTGTCAGATATGTATGGTAAAATTTTTGGTTCTTATGTATGTTTAGCTACCCAAGTGGATCAGAACACCTCGTGGAGGAAAATACAAGAGAAGCACCCCAAAAGGGGACGATGTCCCATCAAGAGCATACATACATAGAAGGGAGCACCATAGTTTACCATTGGCTGGGATTGACCCTTAAAGATGTATCCCACATACCCAAAATGAATCCTGACCCATATAGTTCATTTAAAACCATATAGGATGAGAGGGTATATAGGTTAACATCACATAAGACAGAGAGAGCATACAGTTTAACATCTTGAAGGACGAAGGGATCATACAACTTATTGTCATCTAGGATGAGAATATACTATTGTTATATGCAAGGAACATATGAATTATTGGTATTGAAGGGCTTTGGACTCAAAGAGTCTTCCTATATACCCTTCTTATAAGGTTGGGATCAAATTCCATGTAGTTAGGTGAAGAGGGAGGTTGGGGCTTACGCGTGGTTAGCAGCCTAGAGAGGATTTCATGGGTTCTTCTTATTCAAATCCCATGTGATTCAATCTCAATGTGAGAAACAAGAGGTGGTAGTATAGCTAATGATTGCATCATGATAACTGAATTAGAGAGGGGTGGTATGGGGCAGACTCATGGTTAGAGGCCTTGATGTATAGAGATTGGGGCTTATTCCAGGATGGAAGCCTGAGGAGGATCTCATTCCAAGGGAGGAGGATATCATTCCTTAATATAAAGGTGTGGGGAATCCCACTGTGGTGTATATGAGTGGGTGAAGATGATTCTTGAGGTTAACATGGTGATAAATCCCAATGGGAGTGGGATAGAGAGAGGTTGCTAGATCCCATCCTCTTTACATTCCTCTCACATTGATCATGTATAATGATATTATAGTTTAATTTCATGTGTTGATGAAATTAGTTCTTGGATTTTTAACGTCCTACATCTCATATGATGATGACTTTATCTTCACCCCTAAGGCTTACATAACTTGAACCAACCCACACTTTTGGGTATGAATATAGAAGTAATGTTGTTCACTAATGGGATGGTGGAGTGGTCGATATAGGGGTTCATGTGAGCACAGTTATGCTAATAAACAATAGCAATTAGTGTACCGATGCATATAAGTATTAGGTAGGGTAACACAACATGAAGCACCACTCAAGGATCTAATAAATCACTGTGTGTAATCATAGTGGGTTTTACAGGGGAATTTCGCATGAAATCGGGGTATTGCACGCAAGAAGGGCTCAGAAATTGTGCCATAATGCAAGGGAAAAACATGGAACACATATGAAGGGGTGCTCACATGATTGAAGAATTGCGTTCGAGATAGAGGTTTTCTTGCAAGATTGGATGTCTACACCCAAAATGAGGTGTTATGGTAGAAAATTGAACTACATAATGAAAATATTTCCAAAAAGAAGAATATTTTATGTATAATTTTCATGGAGTAAAAGGAAATGGGAGAGAATTAAGCCATAGTGGGCCCACCCGAAGGAGGTCCCCTGGGGAACCTGTCGCGCAAGATCCAGTACCTTGAGGACATCTATTTCATGCGGTCATAGAAGGGGTTATTTTATGTGCATGAGAGTGGTGTTTCTATTTCTGGAATAGTACCCCAATGTGAGGGAATATGATTCTATTTTTCATAAAAAACGTTAGTGGTGGAATGCAAGGAGGAATGTACAGATGTGCCATTGGTGGTCTCATTAGTCTCGCAAGATCTAGCATGCAACCCATTTTCCAGCACGCCAACCTGATTTCTTTAGCATATGGGACATGGATGCTTTTCGAGATCATGGTGCATAAGAACCCATTTGACATCACATTGTGAATGAAATATTCTTCTACCTATAATTATTTCTTTCATGTATCCACTAAGTTTTTCATGTAGCTCCCTTATGATTCTTGTTTTCTTCCGTGGATTCAATATGTGCCTTTAGTTTTCTCAAATTTTCACATTTACGGCATCAAAAAACATTTGGTGCCAAAAAATTCTCACTTAAATCTGAGCTAAAAGGGAACCAGAACTTCGGTTTCTGAGGGCTATTCCAAAGAGAATAATTGAGTTTTGGAAATATGTTGAAAAGGTATTATTCAACAAAAATAATGTTACTACCCACAAAATAGTCTTAGTCTATGCCTATAAATAGGTAGGGGAAAATGATCCATACCTTGACCTTCACATATGCTATGAAATTTTCCTCCTGTGTGCGAAAGATCATCCGTTTTATGTGAAAGTTATTGAATTCTGTCCCATTCTTGCTTCTGATGTTATTCTTTCTTGCTACTACCAAATCTTGTGTGCAAATGAATTGGGATAATTTGTTTTCACACCTAATGTCCTTCTGAAACACACTCTATCTTTTTTCATGTCAATAATTTTTTATTTCATGCAATCCACCTTATGAGTTTTGAGACCTGATGGAGATTGTTGTTGAACGTACTAACTTTGAAAGGGAAGATGCATGCACATCACAGAGGGCTCTTATGATAATGAACCCTAAGATTATTCATGAGAGAAGAGTGATATCTACCAATAATATGCTCTAGGCATGAAGACATAGTTTATAAGGATCGTGTCTTCAGTGATAGATTCTGGCTATGGAACTTCAGCATTTTGGAAGAGGTACTAATATCATGTTTTGAGACTGATACTCCACATTCATGGGTGATTCGTGAAGACAATCTGAAATAATTTAACATTAAAAAAACACCCTAATAGTGTAAATCTGAACATATATGTTTATTTTCTGAATTCCAAAGTTATGACTGTCGTGGGGAGCAATCTGGTTCCTTAGGAATATTCGGCTAATTGTGAGAGAACCTTTAGGATCATTATGAATGATGAGACCAAGGGCTAGAAGAAATGGGACTTTAGGTCCTGGTAAAACATCATGAGAGAATTGGAAAGGGCGTACTGGGTACGCTGGACTTGTAAGGTTTTTAGGCAGATCTTTTCCACGTCATGTTGTTTGAGGCTATGTATGAATCATAGTTCCATTTCAACCATTATCAATACCTTGTGTCGAAGATGCTTAGCTGGTGGTCCCCTAACAAAAACACATTCCACCTCTACCATGGGGATTTTGGCATCATCCTTTGGGATGTACACTTCATCCTGGGGATCCCATTAGAAGGGTACCATTATGATGAGTTTCTTCCAAAGGAAATTGTCTGGAGAGACAGGACACGCATCCCCATTCTGACATTGAGTCTATTAGACCTTTCTAAGGAGAGGATGAAAATCAAAACATCATGAAATATATGTCCTATATAAAATGTTTTGTCCTGATTATGCAGTTGGAAGAGGAAGAAAAAATTCCAAACTGAGGGAAGCATTGAACAGACGCATCCTTGAGGGAAAGAGAGGATCATACATGATTTTCCTAGAAGAATTTAAGTACCAATCACAAATCTTCAATGTAAAATAAATTTGGGACCCAAATATATGATATTCTGGGTTCCATACTTCAATCCCAAGGGGATGTATACTACTACTAAGGGATACATGAATGGGGGACTTCACAGGGACATTGGTGATCATCGGGATTATGGTATCCAAGAACAAGGTCAATTTGGGAGTGCCTGTGTTGTCCAAGCTATAAAACATTCCAAGGGGAATTTCCATAGTAATTATGCCCAGGAGAATATGCGGACCATTCCTTATTCATCATGGTGGGGTTGTATCTCACTACGATGGGTTAGATATCCCGGACACAATTCATCCTCCAAGTGGCAAGATGTGTCCATCTCTGCTGACTATTTCTAGAATTTGGCCTTTAATACTCAATGAGGAGTGGATCAAACAAAGTATTGAAATCCATGAAAACATAAACATCCTACCCTTTTGAACCGTATTTGTACAGACGTTAAATGATGGGTGAGGCCCACTTAAGTATGGGGAATACATAAGTAATTGGGGTTGTGTGATGGTATCCCAAATTTATAGGAAAATATTTTGTGAAACATATGTGATGTCAAGTTATCTAGGAAGTTCTGGTGCAATAATCGAATGCAAAAGAAAGTACACACAGAGGTTTGAAAATAGAATAATCCCTACATCCTTCTCTACCAGTGGCACAACTTCATGACTTATGGATTTTATTATGTCCTTACCTTTCTCCAACTGATGTTAGTGTCATCCTATCAACAAAAAATACTGATCATTGGGTAGCGGAGTATCAATAGGTGATTCTAAGGAATCACATTCGATAGTGAAAAGGGAAAAGCATATAGTTTGGAAGATTATGGATTAGGAAACGTAATTTAGGTGAAGTGGGACAAGAAGTGACCCAAGAGGATAGCACGACACAAGCTAGAACTTCAGTGGCATGAGTATTGTAGGGTACAGTTGTGCCTCTGCCCTCTGAAGTGAAATGGACCCGCATGTGACCTCTTGAACTAGATTGTGAATACCCATGGAAGTGGATATGATACATTATTTAACCTACTTTGGATTGTATTTTCCCTACACTTTAGTCGTCCTGGAAAACCATACGATAGTCTATCAGTCATGAATTCTTATTGAACAAATTTGCATGAGATGGGATCTAGTTTCTAGAAATTGGACTTTGCCCGGTTACTTTAAAAGTGAAATTTCACTGGTGATATGCATATTTTATGGACGTGTAAGTATACACTCACCAACATGGGCATTATGTATAGCCACATCTCTTGGGGAAATTGATGCTCGTCCAGGAGCATGACATGATAAAACTGGCATTCGAGGATGATGATGACAATGAAGAGGAAGATGACGATGTGGAAGAGGATATAGAATAATAAGAGGGTGTGTAAGAGCCATAGGATTAGTATGATGGCATGGGGGGTGGATGGGAGAACCTTCTAGGAACAATGACCCACTAGATAAACCCACGTGCGAGTGGAGAAATTGTAGGCTCTGATGTGGAACTTTCCAAACAACTTGAGAAAAGTATCTAATCATATATTCCATAGCCATTTATCTTTTAATAAAATGGATCCACTAATCCAACTCTTTCTTTTTCATGATCTTATTGGTATCAGTGATCAGGATGTTCCCCCTACTGGGGTAAAAATGCACTGATGGATGTGGAAGGGAATCTCCCTGGACCAGTATCAAGGACTCAATAGGGTGGTGGAATTACCATGGCTGAAGTGATTAGTCTCTAGCCAACAAGAGGGGATAAACTGGAAGCCTCAGAGTCACAGGTCTTTCCTGCCTTCCAAAAGGAGATTATGCATATCATTGAGTTAACAAGAACTATAGGATATCCTGTGGTGGTGGCCCCTGTAGTGACTCATTCACTTGATACCACTACACTCAGTTCTTGTAAGTCTCTAGTTTTATAGACCCACATTTGTAATTGGGGAACTCAGATGATAAGGTTATCAATTATCTATTCAGTGATCGGAAATTAGAGGTTCAACAAATCATTGAGTCGGGATCATCTATGTTACATCCACCAGTGACCATGCTTCTCTGTAAGGAATTGGCCATTCACACTCGTCCAGCCCGAGTACCTAGAAAGTAATAATTTGTTTTCAAAAGTGGTTTCAGCTAGAGGAGGCGACGAATCCAAAGAATAATGGATTCTAGAGGAGGAATCTTCCACTAAATTTTGTGTTGTTTTCCCTAAGTACAAACCAATAGATCCGATGGAGCTTGATGATTCTAACCCTGAAACTATAGAAGAGAGTTTCATGACACCAATAAATGAATGTAAGTGTATCAAACACATCCTCAAGAAAGAATATGTATAATGGATTTTTCGGATGGGGTCACTCCTAAAGTGGTTTCACTTCTACACTAGAGGGGTGGATGCATGATATCTTTATTTAATAATCTGTGATTATTTGGCTGATAATATGTGAGAGAGAAACAAATTCTCCAATGATTCCTAGTACCCATAGAAATCCGAGAATATCCAAAAGTTCCTTGAGGATAACAAGTAGTTTTGATGCCTTGAAGAGTAGTCAAATAAATGGTCTGCAATCATCACAGGTCAATACAAGATCATTGAAATATTGAAATCCCTGTTGGGAGAGGTTAAGGAGAAGGTGGTGCAGTAAGCCAATCAAAAGGTTGAGCTCTAAGTCGAGTAGGAACGAATGAAAGCTAGGTATAATGATCTTTTCTCCATGGATGATAATGATTAATTGGATATTAGGGAGTGAGAAACAACTCTAGGGGATACAATCTAGAATTTTGTAGTACTAATGATGTCTAATGAAGGTTTTGATTTATAAGGGATGTTTTATGAATGAACTTATCAAATCATATTTCCCTCTTTGTTTACATATCTCGTACTTTTTGCCTGACTATACTGTTTAATTTCGTGTTTTAATTTGTGTATCTCAATCATAATAATAAACTAACTAGAGATCATTCCATAAACTCAAGTGGGTCATACCTGGTGTGAGAAATAATGAAAGACTTCATAATCATCCATTTTGTGCACGAGAGTTCAAATTAAACACTGAATACTCAGGGTTCGATATTTTTAATTTACCGCAAAATGTATCTAGGTGGAGAGAGCCTATGCCTGAAAGATAAGGTTCCTAGAGTATCCAACATATCTTTCACAACAATCTCTGGTGCATGAGTGGGGTAACACCGATGGTGTTAATATCCATCTCAATAAAGGGGAATGGGAGGTGTGAGTTGTGATACCCAAAATTCGGAAGACGCGATGATGGAGAGCCAATATAAGATAATTATTTACCATATTATAAATGAATTGTTTATATCATTAGCCTGAAATTGGGACAAGAAAATGAGGGCCAACCACTCATAATATCCTAAAACACGTGGCCTAACTCAAAATTTCATATGATTCTATACGGAATGTTTTCCCGGGATGGTAGGTGAGATAAAATTTCATGGGACCAGACCATTAGAGTGTTTCCATAGATGGGATAAAGGATGAGGATCAAAATAAAGGGCACACATAGCGTGGAGATAGAGTGATGGGTTTCTCAAAGGGTTTACAACAATCTTTAAATTACACCACCATTACAAAAGCACATTCTATGGGAATATTGGTCTAAATTAAGATCAAACATCCTTCTGGGCATGACCTCTATGATGAGGGCCTAAAATGTCTTGCACTTTTACTTCATTCAAATCAGTATGATAAGAAGATATTTTCGCATCATACCATGAGGATGATGAATGGAATATTTTAGCAACATATGAGTAGGGTGCTTCACATAGATTAATTTCAAATAGCTTGGACCACAGTTGAAAGTTTAAAGTCATGTCACATGGAATGGGGACTCTTAGTTTAATGTCATAGATCTTGGACCATGATTAGGGGAAAATATTTAGAAGGTTTAAGAAATATGGGGTTGTTCTTGAAGATAAAATCTCTTAGAGTCACTACATATCCTATAAATATTGGAATCATGCCATTTTTGTTTCATTGAATTCCATGTAGTTCTACGTATTGTAGTGAGGACGATGATAATTTGACACAGTGAAGGGAAAAAATGTTGTGGCTAGACATAGGATTAATGATACATGCATCCTAAAATGTCCCATAATGATAGGAATCATGCCACGCATTGTTCTAGAGTGGTTCCACCATGCAGTTTTGACATACGCACAGAGAAAAGATGTCATTGATGTATCTTGATTGTTTTCTTGTTTTAACTCTTTTTTAAGTGGCTAGCCTAGGATTAAAATTCCAGGGGTCACAATGAGAATTATGAAATATGTAGGAAAAACAAGTTTCCTAGATAATAACTATTATCAAAAGTGATTTTCTCTCCTGTGATAACCCCCAAAAAATTTGTTTTTTTCATCATTCAATCTGGATGATGACATCACAGTTTACGGTTTTATGACAGTACTGGCCTAGGAACATTAATTTCATGCGGTAAGGACACAAAAATTAAATGTAATGTGGGACAAGTAAATGTTGTTTAATGTTATATTGCATGGATGAAAGAGATCTTAGTTTAATGTCGTAGAGCTTGGACTATACGGTTGAACAGACCTATATATGGGTATAACCCAACCAAGATTCCTAAGCCAATGTGAACCAAGCTTGGTTTGTGAAACACGGAGTATGTTCAGGCTTTCGCTATCACAATAGAGTGTACAATAGTACTAGGGGGAATTCTGGGTGGGGAAATCCCAATCGTGCCAACATTCCTTCTCAACACACAGGGATACATGGAGTAACATCAGGGGTGTCGATAATCTATAAGGACCAAGGGGGCATAAATATTCCAACCACAACATGTGATATTTTGGATGCATTGAAGGGGGAAGATTGATAGGGGATAGCTGTTGGAAAAATTTGAAACACAACATTTGTATCATGCAACCTTGGATTGGAATAGACAAATGAGGGTCGTCCATGGACCTTATTTCCAATGTGGGACCTATCTAAAAATGTGGTTCAAATTACATTGGGACGTTGGCCCAAAATTGTAAGTGATCTAGGAGGTCAGGATTCCATACCATTAGAGGGTTCCCTTCATATGTGAATGATTATGGAAACCCAAAATAAAGGGACACCTAGAGCATGGACCAACCCATGTGGTTTACCGTCATACAGTAGGGATGAATGTAATATGGGATACTCTGAAGGGAGATATATGGTGTGGTAGACCATAAATATAACACGAATGAGGATAATGGAAGTCCACAACATACCCAGTACGCTTGGGAGAATCCATGCCAAAAGACCAAATAGGTGAAGGGGGGTAGTGGCTAGAGAACAAATGGAATATCTAGGTTTAGCTACATATCCAATAAGGATGGGAATATAGCCACATTTAGTTCATGAAGATTCCATGGTAGATTTCCTAGACCAAAAGGGGTGATATCCTCTCTTGTGAGAAAAATTTTAATCGTTACACAATTTAATGTCATGAAAACTAGGACAATGGAAGTCATATTTTAAAGGTTATAGATTTCGAATGGGGTAGAAGGGTGTGGCTTAGTTCCATTGAGGAATAACTAGTGTGGGTGAGGACATAAAAATTCCATAAAAAATTGCACCTTTTAGTGAAAAAAACCATACCCAAAAAAGTGTAAAATGTTCATAATTCTGTAGCTGGACCTAGAGGTAAAGTTCACGGGTATCGTTTTTTTATCCCATGAGGGTGGGAATCAAGCCAAACAAAGTTCTTAAGTGTGGAATGGCAGAGGGAAAATGTCTAAAAGATGAAATTTCTTCTCGAATGAAGATATTATATGGTTATAAAGTATACCGTTACACATCCTAGATGTAAGGGGTCCAGTTTAATGTCATATGATATGGGAATAATGGATCTTAGTTTATAGAGCTTGGAACAAAAAGCCTGAAATTGAATGAGGATCTATGTAACATGGTTTCATTAAGCAATCCAACATGCATGTGGACCAAGGAGGTCCTCACTGGATTGAAAATTCCGAAGAGGATACATACACATAGTTTAAAGTCATGATTCCCATACTTGAATACCTAGTTTCTGGCATGAACGCCCTGTTTAAGGTCATTGGTTTTGGACCATAAGAGTAATTGTGGATCTTCCATGTCTGTAAAAACCTTAAACCAATCAATATTCCAATGTGAGGTATCCTCACTGTGGGAAATAAGGGGGATAAGATCGTTATAACACATGGAAGTACATTGTGGGAAAAAAGTGGTTTGGAGTCAAGGATAACCCCATGACGCAGTTTTGTCCTATCAACGAGAAAATGTACATGGAGGGATAACACCAAGGTTGTCGAAGTTCATTATGAACATGATGAATTTGAAAGGGGTTTGAATCATGATAACAATACATATGTAATAATGGTTTTGGTGTCAAGATAGAGGAAAACAATTAGTTGTATTTCAAGCGCAACATCCATATCATGCATCCTAAAGAGGGAACAAACCCAGTGAGGGTTCTCCTTTAACCATATTATAATCATAGAACCCACCTCAAAATGTCATTTAAAATCCTCTAAGGAATTTTCTTGAAATTTTATGTGAGCCATATTTATGAGAATCCATACCATTCAGGGGTCTATTCAAATGATAAAGATGATGGAAACCAAAATAATGGGACGTGTGAAGAATGTAAATTGAACTAAAGCATTCCCATGTAGAATCTAATACTCTAAGTCCTAAGCCTCAATGTGTGTCTGCACATTGATGAGGTATAATAGAGATCGAGGGGGGGAAGTTAAGGGTGGATTAATTTTGTAGAAGACTGGAGGAAAGGGGGAAAACATGTTGATAGACCTAATGTTGGACCTGAGGAAAACCTGTCTGGGTATTCTTACATATCCCATAAGGTTGGGAATAAAGACACATGTAGTTCTAAAACACCATGCAGTTTAACGTCATGTGATAAGGATGAAAGGGGTAGAGGATTATAAATAGAGTAATGTGTATGGAATGCTAGAATAACATGACATGAATGGGTATAAATGAATTACACGCCATACCATGCAACATTAATGATCCTAGGAGAGAACCTAGGCCAAGGGAGAGAAGGAACAGATGAACCTAGGTATAGACCCCTTGACAACATGTTCGAGTGTCCCTACTTATACCATAATGATGAAAATCAATACAAACGTCGTTATGAAAATTCCATGATGTCTAACGTCAAGTGGTAAGAATGATAGGAGTAAGGTCCCAAAGGGGATGTGTAGTGCATGGTAACTAAACCATGCCATGAATGAGTACTAAGTAATTACACACTATACCACACACCTCAAAGAGGGGAACGAAGATGAGAGGCTAAAAGAGAGAGAAATCAGCAAAGTGTCATATGGTTTTAACATCGCATAAGAAAATATTTCACTTTCCTTTTATGGTTATTCTGAAAATTCCATAGATTCCTGGTAGTTTAATGTCTTATAGGTAAGACAGAATAGTTTAACAACATGTTGGATGAGAGAGATCATAGTATATAGTCATATAGCTCGGACCCTAAGTTGGTCTATAAAGGCCAAAAAGGTTGAGGAACCTAGGGCCAGACCCAAAGATGAAATGTCTGAGCATTCCTACATATCCCATAAGTATGGGAATCAAATCCACATGTTGATATTAAAGATCTAATATTTTTAACATCGTGCGGTAAAGATGAGTGTCAATGTGAAAACCCTTGAGGAGGGGGTACATGGTGCAGTTATTATAAACCCGTCATGAATGAAGTCCAAAGGGGCCTCATGCCACCTCACATAATCCCAAATGGAATATTAGGCTAAGGGGCTGAACAAAAGAGACTATTTTTGAAACCTAGGGTTGGACCTGTGGAAAACATGTTTAGGAATTCCAACATATCACATATGATTGTAAATAAATCCACATATAGTTCTTAAAGCACAACGTGGTTAGAAATGAACACTGGTTGTAGAAATCCACTTTGGTGTGGAAGCCAATGAATCCGGTAATATAGGGTATATATAAATCATTCAGGGTAGTTTTGGAAAGTTTTTACCATATAGTTTGTGATCTACCTAAATAAAATATGTATGGGTGTCACTACATATCTCTTAAGTATGGGAATCAACCCATATATAGTTTATGAATTCCATGAAGTTTAACTTCATTCTGTGAGGATTAATATAGATCTTAGTTTAGGGTCAGAGAGCTCAGACCATAAGTTGTGTCTTCCATTTTCATTTTACCATCATGCAGGAATAAGGCTCCCTCATATGAAGTACTACATAAGGAATTTATCATTGGTGGGATGAGTAATACACTCACCATCCATGGTGATGAGGTAGTATCCACTATTGGGTTAAACCTTGTGAATGATACAAGTTGCCTCCCATTTGGTCTTAATCTTTTGTGGATTTTTATCAGGTAACATAGGTGTTCTAAACTCCAACATTGTGTTACCTTGAAGGAAGGAGAAGATACAAACATTCTTGTTGAATTCTCTAGCTATCTGATTCTGGTATCTCTTTAGGTTGTTCAAGGCACAAAGCCTATTATCATCGAGATCTTCCTATTCATCCGGACAGACTTTGGCTATTTTTTCTAATGTCTATTGATCATAGAAGGTTGTGTGAAGCAATGGTAGATGGATATAAATAGGAAAACTTCCTCTATTCTATACACTAGGGAATATATGATCACCTAGGTGGAATTATGCGTCATCATTCGGTAGACCTGGAGAGTGTTATAGAGATTTTATGGCTAGATTTTATTAATCTGACCAACCATATTTTGTATAATTCTAGAGAGGGTCTTGTTGAACACCTTGATCTTCTCATTTTCTTATGCATAACAGTGAGAACTATAGTTGGAGTGGATATTGATCATGGAATAAAATTTCTTTAACTCAGCTGCTCATATGTTCGTTTTGTTATTGGTGAGAACGACGTGTGGTAATATGAATCAATGGATGATGTTGGAGCTCTTGAAATCAATGATTGAATAGGACTTGAATTCCCTAAGAAGAATTGTCTATTCCCACTTGGAAAACAAATATGTGGCGGTCAGGATTAACCTACACTGACGATTTATTGCTGGTGGAAATGGTCCCATAACATTGATCCCCCAAAACGGGAAGGGCCAAGAGTACTTGGTAGTATGGGTAGGCTCCGGTGACCAATGTACAAAATTTGAATAGATCCATCATTCATGGAACCTCTTGGATAAATCAATACAGTCCAGGACCATGGTGGTCCAGAAGTAGCCCATCCTTCAAATATGATGATAGAGTGTCGACCCTACCGGATGAGCATCATAGGAATTGGAATAAACTTCTTAGTTAACCTGGGGGATATTATCTACTTGAATAAAATGAAGGAAAACCCCAAAGAACCAGCATATGTAGAATATTTTCTCTAGGATATGACCACTCTAGAGAGTGAACTGGACTACGTGATGATGGGTTCTCTCACATTTGGATCTATCTGTCTAGAGATTTTTGTGTTGGAGTTACTTGATGAAATTAGTTGTCCAATGAGGGGTCTCTTATAATGTTGTAGTTGTGGTCCTAGAGGTCATGAGGTGGATGCACCAGTGGTAAGATGTCTTATCTTCTAGATATCCTTTCTATATGGAGTGGAAGGAGTGATAAATCTTTGATGTGCTACAAAGATAATCAAATTGTCTAGGTCAGTCTCTATAAGAGATGAAGAAAGGTTTTCCAAGGCATCAGATCCACCATTCTATGACCACGGAACATGAATGACCTTATGCAAGGAAGGTAACTGGGATATTTGCTGGCGAGTTTGCTCTAATAGGGGTATATGATTTGGCTTCCTGGTGACATAGTCACCGTTGATTTTTTTTGACCAACGCAGAGTTCCCTTTCACATGTAGGTGGGGAACATCAATATCGAGGGCCAGTTGAAGGCTAGTGAAGAGGGTCGGGTACTCCACCTCATTGTTGTTGTAGCCTTCTGGCAATAAGAATGAATAGCGCATGATATCATGTGGTGGATTTTGAAGAAGATACCTAGACTCACCATGTTGAGTCGGGTATCATTGAGTCTTATTCTATTAGGGCTTTGAAAATCACCATTTAATTCCATCATCCAATGTTTCACAGATTGATCCCGTGCTAGGATGGCCTCACTTAAGAAATAAAGATCAAGGGATTGCTCTATGGGGGAAGGATGGGATACAAGAATGTCTTCCAGTTCCTAAACCTTGATGTCTTTAAGTGGAATAAACGTGATGTAAAAATACTAAATGATCACTTCCCATTGATCTATATGGTCTTTCAACATGGAGTGGTTAAAAATATACATTAGTTTGTCTACGTGAGACACCAGTTGTATATCATGGTGTTTTAGGCAATGAAGAAATTTCTAGACAGTGAATTCCAACACGTCACAGCTTTTCTCGATACAGGAATATTGGGGGGGGGTTTCGGAGATCATGAGAATGAGATAGTACAAACTATTCTCGATCCCATCATTTTTCATCTTAGTGATAAGGGCATCAAGGAACCATTCCAGGGAGGTCACATAAAAGGACAAGAGGTGTTTCAGAGATGGGTGGCATTTGAACCATAGGCAGTAGTAGGTATTACTTGATCTACTCAAAAGCATCCTAACTATCTTCATCCCACTAGTAGTTCGAACCTTTATTCATGATCCAAGAAAAGGTCTTACACTTTTTGATTAGATTCTCAATGAATCGGTGTGTGCAGGCTAAGTGTCCTTGAAAGCCTTAGATATTCCAAATGGTTCTTATATGAGGAATCTAGTTTATGGATTTGATCTTCTCTGGATCGATCATAATGCCCCTATATCTGAAGAAAATGTTGGGAACATTCTTTAGGTAACCTCTAAGTCACACATGAAGGGATTTATCTTCATATGCGGGAGAAGATAAATTCAAACACATTATCATGATCTCTAAGATGGTCCATGTAACGACCCAAAAAAATTGTTAATGATAATATAAGTTGATCTTATTAAATGTCTTATTATGTGAAATGGTTATTTAAAATATGAACTTATTTGGTTTTATGTATTTTCATTTTGAAAATGCTATTATGAATGGTGATTGTAGATAATATATTCATTGAATAGTGATCACATGATTAGTATAAATATAGGTCTTTAGGAAATCCAATTTACTCAGACAAAGGAAGATATGGCCTCATCCAGTAGACTTTCACTATATGAAGCCCATTTTTCGGAGCTCATAAAGGAGGTGGCATCATTGGGCTTCTCTCTTGACCTATCCCAAACTATGCTTGAATATGTTAAGCTCGAACAGAGCCGCCTACGAGAGAAGTGGAAGTTGATAGAGATTACACTCAAGAAATGTTATCTGAGCCATCCCAAGAGTCTGCCACCATCGTGCATCATACCCTAAGGTCTTATGCGGGTGTTTTAAGGGGTTATGTAACAAGAACCTAGCACTATGAATATGTACATTATTTTTTGTATATAGATTATACATTCATTTTATTATTGTCACCTTGTAATGATTTTTTAAAGCACGAATAGTATTTTTAGTTAATATTCAACTAAGTAATCTATTTTGATAAATTAGTATATTATTGAATTAAATAATATTTCAATAATATATGATTATTAATAAATTAATTTCTTTTAAATATAAATGATCATATAACTGTTTGAATGCAATTGTAATTTTTGTTAAGGTTTGAAAGATGTTTTTGTCCAAACCCATGAATTTTTTATGAATATCAGTTTTTAGTTTAAAATTAAAAATTCAAATATATTGAAAATTATTTCGATAAAATGAATATTATTTTTTTGAATAGGTTGTCAAAATTATCCAACGGTGAATTGTTCATAATTTTTTGAGATATTCAAATTTTTGGGTAAAAATTAAATACCATTTAAATATATAATGTGTTTTATGACATCAAAATGACCCAAAAGTGATGTAATAAAATACTATAAATTATATTTTAGGACAATATATGTATATTTAAAAACAATGTGATTTTAGATTTGTTTTATAAATTTTATGATGCCTTAGTGGACCCTCCCAGACTTATAAAACATTTTATTTTTTAAAATTGTTTTTTTTAGAGTGTGACTCACCTCCACATAAGAAACACTATTATTTTAAGAAGTTCATCCATTTTCCTTAAAAAATATTGTTTTCCTCTCCCCTTTGGATAAAACAATGGGCCAAATCCATGGTCTGGTTTGTGGTTTTGATTAGTTTGATGTGAGGTGTCCCAAACCTAAATAATAATAAAAATTCATCTCCTTTCCTATATAAACCCACCCAAGATCCCACTTCCTCTTCACTAAAATCCATATAGTTCATAAATCTTCAATTATATTCTCTCTTGAATCCTCACAAGTTTCCCCATGCTCCCAAGAAGCTTCTCTCAATCCCTTCTCATGTCTTTGGGATCACACTTCCTAGTAAGGGATTCTCACTTTCCTTATTTATGTCTAATATTTCATAAATTGTTACGCCCTTTTACTTTTAATTATAAATGTTGGGGTATTATTTTTCACCTCCCCCATAATGTCATCTTTATGTTTTAATATTGAGAGATCTCATTTCTCTCTCATTAATTCCTTTTGTGTACACCTGTTACTATGCTGAAATTCCATAAGAAATTTTTCTCTCCTCTATTTGATTCAAGAAATTATTTTGTGTTATGTATAAAAATTACATTACATTTGTTGGGACATGTATCTATATGACCCCCACCGCACTATCCATTTAATTTTCATATTATAAGACACCCATTTATCTCTCATCAACCATTTTTATGAATTTTATGTCATGCGGTTACGAATTTTATGTCACACCATTATTTCTCAGGTCATCAAATTCAATGCTAAGTATGGGGGAATGTAGTGGTAATGTAATGGAAGTTGTTGATAAATATGTTTTATTTCATGTTTTATTTTGTTATGTAATGATCCTACACCCCAAAAACACAATATCAATAAATTGTTTATGGTGTATGAAGTGAAGTTTATGTAATAAATCATGTTTATGTGTGCGATAAAGATAAGGGTAGTTGTAGTTGGTATCAGAAGATAGGTTTAGTTATTTTTTGAATTAGGATTAAAACCCATAGTGAAGACTTGGATACTAGACTAAGTATAATAAAAACATATATATGTTTTTTTGAGTATTGAGTAAGTGTTTAATCTAGAAAATACATCCATATCTTGATATGAGCATGTAGAGGTGGCTCTGGAACAGATGTACCTAGGAGTGAAAACTTCAACAAGGAGTTTCAGGCTTGACCCGGGGTATCCTGGTACACGACAATGGGCCTTGCTTCATTAATGGTTATGACACTCCCAGGGGATAATATTTGGTAAATTCACAAGCTTAGTATAGACCATTATTAAGAGAATAAAAAACCCCTAAGAATATATATTAGAAAGTGGATCATGTATTACATAGATTGAAGCCTATAAGATTCATATGTTAAGGAAATAAAAGTTATTTATAAGTCATCCATTTTTGTCCTTGGATTACCCATTAAGTGTTAACCCTATCTTTCCTTTTATTCTATCCCATGTATGGTAATATGAGGACTTGGAATAACAATCGATGTCAAGATTAATGCGATGATTGTACTAATGAGATGCCCAATCCGATGGGAGCGGGAATCGCAAAAATTGTCATGATACTATCTTAGTTAACTCAATAATTAAATAGAAACATGTGTCAAGAGGAACACTCAACCCTCTACCCCTAATAAAGAACAAGTCACTATCAAGAGATTCATAAGACAAAATCCTCCTACTTTTAACAGATCATCTAATCGCTCAATCGTCGAACAATTGATCAACTCCATTGAAAATATATTCTCTATCCTTTGATGTTTCGAAAAATAGATGGTTATCCCTATATTCTTATCATATGGAGGGTGAAACTAATCAATGGTGCACATTGATAAAAAAATACAAATCCTAAGCAGGAGATCGATGTGTTGGAATGGAAGGATTTTCATAAGATGTTTTTTGATAAATATTTTCCGTTCACCCTCTAGCCTAGGATGGAAAATGGACTTCCTTGACCTCATGAAAAAAGATGAAAAATTTTTCAGAGAGTACGAGGAAATCTTTACAAGGATTTAATGATACGCATCGGGCATTGTCGTTACTCTCAAATGCATGGTTGACCGCTTCTTTGGTGTGTTGAAACCTAGCCTATGGAAAGCCCTAGTGATCCGTGACTTCGGAAGCTATGGGAAAAATGTATGATGTTCCCTCAAGGTTAAAATGGAGATTGGAAAATCTTAGGGTCATCATGGGGATAAGAAGCGTAAGGTGGACTTCATGTCTGGCGGTCGGATGGATAAATCCAACGGTTCTGAGAAGATCCATCACCCAACTGTCCAAAGCTGTGGAAAGAAGCACCACCAAAATTTCATGAAGGTGATGAGGAAATGCTTTAGGTGTGGAAGATAATGGAATATATATTTTAACTGCCGAAAAGAAAAACCCGTAGTTGTGACAGAGTATAAGAGGGCTTCATTCGAACCTCAACACATTGTTCATTGCATCAACTATAAAGAATCGGTGCATCTTGCAAATCAGTGCCCAAAGCCAAGGGTTTTCGGAGGCAACCAACAACCTCCAAGGAAGCAAGGGGGAGATTTTTCCATCACTACCACCAAAATGAACCCCGAAAACGATGTAGTGGTAGGTACTATTGTTATTCCTTCAAGAATAGAGAATTTGATTTTTTATTCTAGTTTTATATAGACTTTTTTCTCTCGAAAGTTTAGTATAATAATCCCAACACCACCAAAAATCTTGGAAGTGAAGATGTTGATGAGTACAAAAAATGGGGAAATCATATCATCCCATGAATATAACTCCTACCCTGTCATAATATGTAGATTGAACTTCCCAGTGAACATTGTCATACTCCCTCTTGTAGAATTTGATGAAATTATTGGCATAAATTGGATTTCCCTATATAGAGCCAACATAAATTTCTATGAGAGGTAAATCACTCTTCATATGGAGAATCGACCCCTGATTTTATACAAGTGCAATGAGGAGGATGAAGATTCATTAATTCCATCATCTCAAGCATGGATATTATTTCCCAATGAGCATGTGTATCTGGCTCAGATGATTGAGTTCAAGGAAGAAACCATCCTTGAAGATATTCTTATTGTGAGGGAATTCACTGAAGTGTTTCCTAAGGAATTGTCTGGTCTTCCTTTTAGAAGAGATGTTGAATTCTCAATTGACCTTATATTTGGGGAATTTCAAATATCCAAGACTCCGTATAGAATGGTTGTTGAGGAGATTGAGGAGCTGGAGAAACAACTATAGAAGAATCTGGATAAAGGGTTTTTATGTCCGTGTGCTTCCCCATGGAGCGCACCAGTCCTCTTCGTCAAGAAGGATGGGTCAATTCGACTTTCATTGATTATCGTGATGTCAAAAAAAATACGATAAATAACAAGTATCATCTGCAATGAATTGATGACTTTTTCGATTAGTTGTGTGGAGCACAATACTTCTCTAAGGTATATTTACGGTCAGTATATTATCAAGTTAGGGTGAATAAAAAACATATCCCCAAAACATATTTTCATACATGATATGGGCACTATGAATTCATATTAATGCCTTTAGAACTCAATAATTCTCTATAAATATTCATGGACATGATGAATAGAGTCTTTAGAGATTACCTTGACAAATGTTTGGTAGTCTTTATAAATGATATTATAATATACTCCAAAACCAATATGGATCATGAGAAGCATCTTAGAACTATACTATAGACCATGCGGAAGGAGAATCTCTATTCAAAGTACATAAAATGTGAGTTCAGGTTGACGGTGCTCTCATTCTTGGGTCATATCATCATAAGCAATGGTATATTAGTGGATCCCTTCAGGATGGCTATTATTGATGGATGGATGAGGCCAGCATTGGTAACAGATATCCATAGCTTCTTGGGGTTAGCTAGATATTATCACCGATTTGTGAGAAATTTCTCATGATTTTCCAACCCTTTTACAAAGCTATCTTAGAAGGTTAATGTTTTCTTTGAGTGATGAATGTGAAGAGAGCATCAAGGAGTTTAAAATGAGGCTTATCACTTCGCCCGTTCTCACATTACCCACAAGTAGAGAAGTTTTTTTTGGGTATTTAGTGATACTTTGAAGAAGGGAATGTGTTTTTTGTTGATAAAGAATGATAAAGTGGTAGCCTATGCCTCAAGTAAACTGGAAATACATGATAAAAACTATCCCACACATGATCTAGAGTTGGAAGCTGTGATCTTTTCATTGAAAATCTGGTGGCATTATCTCTATGGAGAGAAGTGTGAGATATATACTGGTCACAAGAGCCTCAAATATATATTCACACCGAAAGATATTAATATGTGACAAAGAAGTTGAATATAACTCCTAAAGAAATATAACTTTTCAATCCATTACCTCTTCTGGGAAAGTGAACAAGTTGGTACATGCTCTAAATAGAAAGGATCCAGTGATTTAGTCATTGATGAGAATTGAGATGGATCCCATCATCTTAGATATGATAACGATGGATATGGGAATCATAAAGAAGGGAATATAATCCATCTTTTCACAAATTATTGCTCAACCATCCATCATGGAGAAAATAAAGGATGCACAATGAAAAGGATATGAAAATCCTAAAAAGGGTGAAAGCTATCAAAAATGGATAATCCATAGAGTTCATGGTTGACCAGGATGGAATTGTGAGATTTGGGTCACGATTATGTGTACCATATGATCCAGAGATAAAGAAAGAGCTTCTGAATGACGCGCATAGCTCAACCATCTCTATTCACCCAGGAAGCATAAAGATGTATCGAGATCTACGAGAAAACATCTGCTGGGTCAATATGAAAAGGGATATTGATGTATATACATCAAAGTGCATGGTATGTTCACGGTAACATGTCATTGGGCATGGGTGACTAACTAAATTTTATAAACTACTTACTACTTAGAACAGTGGAAAGGCTGGGTCGAACCACTGGGAGGCCTTTTTTGTGTTTGGCGATCTAAAAAAATAAACTAAACAAACACACACAGATAAGAACATGCAAAAACAAATAGTGATGGTGAATTGGAGTGAGTGAGAATCAGTGTGTGATGGTGAACCGGTGAGTGAAAGGAAGAAGACAAGACGACAAGTGATATTGTGGTGTAAACAACCAATAGATGAGTATGGGGAGGAAGTCCACTGGACTATTCGATATTGCATAGCCACATTCAAGCACTGATGTTTTAGAAATATGGATCAGACATAAAGTACCTGGCCATATTTGTCTTCTGGTCAGTTTGTGATGAAATAGATCTTACAGTCCTTCGACTGTAAAAGTCATTCCATCCACTGGCGATAACAAGTCAGATGTCATTGGGCTCAACTTTTCAGTTTAGTTCAGTGTTTCCCTCTCATTAGAGCATAACTCACTTGTCATTGAGTTCCTCAAATTGAAATCGTTTTCATTATGGTACAAACAATATCATTTTTCCCTTGACCTTGTTGTTTTGAAAATAAACTCGTCTGTAAACAATGAGAGAAAAAATCCAAAAAAATGATGTAGTGCATGAATAAGACTAAACAAATCAAATCAACCATCTTATCCCCCCGAAGAGAATTTATCTGGACATAATGATTGGTTTCAATGAAAACATAGAGTAAAAAACAATAAATTTCATGTTAAAATGAGTTTCATAAAAATAGAGCACAAGGAAAAGAAAATACTTTGTCTCTCTGCTTGTTCTCCTAAAGTTCTAAATTCCTACTCTTCAATGGTGGATGTGATGATGGAATTCCCTCGATGTCCCCCCTGGGAATCAAGGTGTTAAATTCTCTGATATGCTGCTATCAGTACTCCAATCTACTCATGATGGATGATGTTGTATGATCCTCTTACTCTTCTCCAACTATCTAGATCCACGATCTTTCGCTCTGTCAATCCTGTTGGATCAATGATGCCCCATGGATCAATGGTTCCCATCACATATGATAATGACCTGTGGATTTCTTTAGAATCTTTCCTGAGGTGTTCCCTAGCCTCCACATGTAGCTTTCACTGTGCTTCTCCTCTCGCGCTGGTCACTGGAGCAGTTTCTCCTAACTGAATGAAAATAATATGTGCACGCAACAAACTACAATCTGCACTCTACAACCCAGAATACCCATGTGGTGCGGTTTTATGTGCATGTCACCACCTTTTTTGGTGAAATCTATGTAAGTGTATACAACCCCCCTTCAATTAAAAAATAACAAACGCCCGTGAGCCCAATAAATTGTAATTACTAAGTATAAATAAATAAATTTATACACTATATATTAATATCACTACTTAAAGTTAATAAAAATACAAACTTATTAATATATATATTATAATACCTCACTTATTAGTAATATATATTTAATAACTATTTTATTTAATTAATACATATATTAGTATAATATATAAAAGCTTATATTCTATTTATCATTATGCCTATTATTATTATTATATTATATATGAAATATATATTTTATAATATATATATAATATATTATGTGATATAATAGAATAAAAACTAAACTAAAAAAATAAAGAAATGATGAAATAGAGGGTCGGGTGGTTCTGTTCAGTGAGGGAGAGAAAGGGGGGTAGTGCGGGTCTCCTGGTGCAGGCTTGCAGGGTGAGTGTGGTGCGGCGGATTCAGGTGCATGTAACAACCCGAGATTTTATGAGAATTATTCTTTTAACTTCATTGATGTCTTGTGTTGTACGCTACACCAAAAGGATATTTCACTACACGCATCCTTTACTTTTCTTGCATTACACGCAATCGCAACCTTCCTCGATAGCGTGTGTAGTATGCAATACCAGGTTTCACTAAACAACGTTATATTATTATAATATTGTTATGGAATAGCCCTTATGAATACTATTTACTAAATTTTAAATTTTATAACATTATTATTCATCTTACACATTTTCGAGAACATGGTATCAGAACAAAATAAATTTTTCAGGTAAAATAAGTATTTTTCAAAAAAAATGCAGTTTTGCAACCTTTTGATGGTGCACCCACATTAAATCTAGGTTTTGAAATGTTTATAAGTTAAATTTGACAAAATAAAATTCTTATTTGGAATCAAGATATAAAAATTTACTTTGGATAAATTTTTCATATTATTCTGACAACTTTCATATTTTAATGAATAGTAAAAACACGCTGTATTTTAATTAAAAATAACATTTTTCATCGCAATAATTTATATTGTAAAATTATAATATTTATTGGTTTTAATGTATAAATAGAATATATTTTTACTGTTTAATATAATTTATTCCATTACCATTAATTATACATTGAATTCATAGGTATAACCATTTCAACCTTTGGCAATATTTTATCTTTTAAAACTTGTTTTCTTAATAACGGGATAAATTTTAATTTAATTACTACAACTTCTGTGTTTTCAATTTTTAAAAATGGATTACATATTTAGATGAGGTGGGTCCAAATTATGTTAATAGGTTACTTTTATTTTTTTGATATTATGAATAATAACTACGATAATTTTTATTTACTTCAGTTAAAGATATATCGCGTAATTAATGGTAAACCAGAGATTATAAAATTACCCTAGAACATGCTAAAATTCTATTGGATGACTAAAAGTAGACCCATATCACCTAAGGGTCAGATTAGATTCATTTTATGGACTTTTGACCATGAAAATAATTTAATTATTATTAAAACCAATGAAAGTGACAACATGTCACTCTCTTAAATATTAATAGTATATAAATTTTAATTTAGTGATACAATTCATGAAACTTAAAACATGAATAGTCTCCAGAAATATAATAAAATTATCTATGTCATTTGGATTTATTTATAATTTTTAGTGATTAAATAAGTATCATTAATGGTGACACAATAGTGACGTTGAAATTATCTTATTGATTGAAATATCAAATTAATGCTTTTAAAAATACTAAAATAAATATTGTATAAACTATTTAATATTCTCCACTAATTTTATAGATAAATATGACATGTTATTAATCTATTAAATCTTTTAGTTTGAACATTTATTCTGTGAGGATTTTATTTAAATTTAAATAAATGAATAGTGACAAAATTTACACTATTGTTATTTTATACAAATAACATAATATTAAATTGTTTAAAAATCACAAAATTATTTCAAAATTATAAAATAAAATTTATATGGTCTAAAATGTCATAAAGTATAAAATTATAGACAATTCACAACACATAATTAATTATTTATAACAATTTAAAATTTAGAATCTTATTACCACAAATAAAATTAAATAGATTAAATAAAGATAAATCATGTTGATAATGTTTAAAATAAATTTCCAACATGTCTAAATTTTATTGGATTATAATATTATAATACTATATCATCTAATATTCGTATTTGAGTCAATTTGGACATTTTTATGTGTGGTTTGAATTTATTATAAATTTGTATTTCTTATGTTTCCAAAGGTGCCCCTCCCCTCCCTTATAAAAGGCACCTCCTCCCTCTCCTCTTCACGAAACATTGAGAATTCAAGAGCGGTCATACCCTTCCCATTTAACTTATCCACTTCCCTAGAAATATTATTGAGGTTCTGTTATTCTCAAAATACCAACCCTAGTGCCTTAAGAGGAAGCATAAAAGAGGTGTGTCAAAGAAGAGGTAATCTCTTCTACCGATTCTTTCAAGTTTCTTTCTTCTTCAACTTCTTCTTATTTAATTGTTTAATTATAAAGTAATAACATAAGTATCAATAATATAATTATATGTTATTATAAATATGAAACAACCCCATTTCACCTTCTATCAATCCAACGGAAAATGAAATCACTGCGCGTGCATACGTACGGAATACCGTCTCCACGCCGTGGTGTAATCTGTTTTTCCATGACCAACTTACATGGATTGGTATAATGGTGTAAATAATAACTATATATATGTTTATTATAACATGATACGAATTATGAGATATTATATCATCCACTCTAATTACATTCAATAATTATGGGAATGATATCATCGCACGTGTGTACGTATGGATTACCGTCTCCACGACGCGATGAGATTCAATCTCCATGTTATCCATTAAATAATGATTATAAAGTATATATAATGAATAATAATTGTATATATAACATAATAATTCTACTTAATTTATGTATATGTTATTCACTTACTTCCATTCAATTTAATAAGGAAACGAAAACAGCGTCTATGCGTACGTATGACCTACCATCTCCATGAACGGTGTATTTCTTTCCATTTATCGATCTATTATATATATGTATATTATGAAAATATATAATATATCAATCATTTTTTACATCCTATAAGTAATTAATTATGACATAAGTAATCATATGAATAATTACAAGTCAAAACACAGACGATAAATGAAACGATTTTACCCAAAAATATACTTTAACATGAATTTACAATAGAACGGGTAATATAAAGTCATAAGTGAACCATATATGATATCAAAACAATGAATATGATTCTCTAATAATTCAATGAAATTATTTAAATTATAATACAGGAGGTTCGGATACATACAAAGCATATTGGACATAAGGTCAGGGATAATTTTTCAAATCTCATTTTTATCCGAGATTACTTATGCGTAAGTATTTACTGGGGTTATATTTTTCATCCATGTCCATAATTTTTTTTTCATAAAGTGTTTAATATTATTTAATGTATTTTTAAATTCATTTTTACCCCTCTTTGACTTTTACATTGTGTTATGGAAGGAATCTTTCTTTTGTTTTCCATACGAGGAACTTTTTGACTTTTTTGGCAAATGTACGAGGAGAATGTTTTTTAACTTATACGACATGAATGGATTTTTACGATTTCATAACAACTTAATTTCATGAAGATTACTCTACAATATTTGATGATTATTTTCAACAAAATCCCTTTCTTTTAAAATTGTATTAAATTTTGTGAAAAGAAAATGATTTTGAAGAAGAAAGGATATTTTCCTCAAGAATTCATTTAAAGTGTTTTGTCAAAAATACTTTCCATCTAAGATGACATTATGATTATATTTCAAGTATAATGTCTCTATTATTTACATGGTTTTATTTTTCTTATGATTAATGATATCCATTTGTTTTATATGGATTATGTTAATATGGGATGATGTTTATGAAACCCATTTTATTCTTTGGGTTATGATGAATGATTTCTGATTGTTTTGTGGCACACGAAATAATGATTTAAATATGAAATGTGTGGGACCCTTTTCTCCCTCTAATGCATTAGGTAAAGATTTATATCTCATGAGATAGACATGGCTGGAATGGTATGTTAATCCGGTTCAGTGATACAGGACTGGAATGAGGAGTGAAATCGATTCAGAAAGGGACTTTGTCCACTAAGATGGTCTTGGCAGCAATGCCTTGGCTACTATGGAAATCATATCATGTGCCTAATGGTTTTCCACAATTACATGTTTTCTTACCATGCTATTTTATCATGATTGGTGTTCCATTATGGTTTATGACTTACGTACTTCCAAGATTTATGTCTTTGGTCAATATTTTGATGTTTATATTTTATGTTCATGTTTTTGCATTCAAATGTTTATGGATTGTTTTATGTTCTCTATGTTTACCATTACTGGGCATTTGAGCACACCCTTTTTATGTTTTCTTTTCCCCAGGATATAAAGAAAGGTTTTAGGTAAGAAAACAAAAGGAGAGGATCTTTTTGGGAGATGTTGAAGATCTATCACCATGATTAGAAGATTATGTTCCACGTTTCGAAAGACAGTAAAGTATTACGGTCCTATGGTGTCTGTTTTTGTTATGTATTATGTATTCCACAAAAGTAATGTAATGTCTATGTACATCAAGCTTTGGGTCTCTACAGTTGGTATCAGAGGAAAGGTTTAGTTAACCTTTGGAAACTTGGATGTGAAAACTTTAGTGAGGTCCCTAGAGATATTTCTAAGTTATGTCTTGGGATATCCCTGAAGATTAGTATAACTATAGGTTACAGTCCTAGAATCATGTTGACGATCATGAATAAACTAGGGTGAACCTATGGTGTCATAGATTAAATAATGTGTGATAAGTTAGACATCCCATAAGTTAATTTTTATGATTATGTGGTTCCTTGTTATTTCAATTGTTTCTTACACCATGGTTTTTGGTTTTAGTCAATGGAGGGAACCAAAAGGAATTGGGTCATCATTGAATCCAACGGAAAAATTGGTGACTATGAGCAAAGAAATTGTGTAATGCCTAGAAAGAATGATTTTGTGATTATGTCAAATCAGTCATTGTGATATATGATTAACAAGGTGAACTTTAGTGGTATTCCTAATTCATTAAATATGAGGAAGATGGACATTTATGAATGTTTGCATGGTGAGGAGAATAGAAAAAGGAAGATTGAGATTTCTAAAGAAGGGAAGAATAACCTTGATGAATACATCAAATGGAGGGGTAGATGTTATCTGTGTTGAGAGAAGGGTCATAGAGTGGCAAACTGTTATGGAGTTCAATGTCTTATCTGTGGAGAACATGGGCATTACCCAACTCGATGCCCTGACCTAAGAGGTTACTTCGAAATCAAGGAAGGACTTATTCCATGATAATCATTGAAGAGGATGGATTTAAGTGTTTATGTATTGGTATTCAAGAATAATGTTGTTGAGGTACTTTTATGGTATATTAGAATATCTATGTATTGGTCCATTGTGGTTTTCCATAAGAATGTGGTACCGGTAACCATGAAAAGTGATTGAAATATTTTTGGAAAGAAGATGATATTCTCATAATGAAGGGATAAGAAGAAAATAATATGTTTGATAGTATTCATGAGCTCATGATTCAGGTAATGATAAATTGATTTCTTGGTTTGAGTATATAGAATTTTTGGGATTTTGGTATGTGGAAAGAGTTAACTTTTTATAGAATTCAAGATTTCACTAAGGTTATATGGTAATACGTGTTTCAAAGGAATACATGATTAAGGTAATTACATGTTTGGAATGTGACCAACAGGATATATCTTGTGATATATGAGGGATAAATGATGGTATTCACGTTCTTGTTATATGACCTTTTTAGTAATTGTTCTTTTTATACTATGAGTTTAGAAAGAAGTATTTTGGATAAGTCTTAAGGTTGGAATGGATTTAGTTTAACATCAGATAGTATTGTTTAAGGCTAGAACATTTTGTCGATTTGATTTCTGGAATGTTATAATAGTATAGTTTAAGAAAAGGGACAACCTGCAGAACGGGCGACAACCCGTCGTATCGGACAAGGTTGTGGGAATCGAACCCACAACCGAAGTTCGACACTCATTTATCACCTACCACTGGCCTACAGGAAGTCCCTAGTTAGTATAAATTAGTTTTAATTTATTAAGTGGTATGATATATAAAGTATAAGTCCATTTTAGGAACCATATATGATTAATCTCATTATAGATGGACTTATGTATATTTGATAACTTTTTCTAACCTTTTGTTTGAGACAGATGGAATGACCCATCCTTCTATCACATGATCTGCTAACACTTCAATAATTAAAAATTCAACTTCATTTCTTTAAGAGATGAAGTGGAAATTGTTCAAGGCATGAACAACAGTGAGATTGTGCCAAAATCAAGTAAGTATTTCTTTTAATTCAAAGATTCTTCAACATTAGGGAAATGATCTTGAAAACCAAAAATGTTTTCATATTTACCTCATATCTGATGAATTTGATGGTACCTTAGATCATCACAAATTTATGGTTTTGTGATTTTTGGCATTTTTATAATCATGTCCTTTATCACTCTTCATTAGAACTTGATGGTTAGATTTCTCTTCCATATCCATATATTCACCTATATACTCCTATGTGGGAACCCAATTGATGAGTTACTTTGGGTATCCATTTTGTTTCTAACGTTCCTTTTTAAAATTAAGTTTTAGTATTCCTTTTTACAATTTGGGTTTCTATGAAAGAAACTTTCAAGTAGTAAACCATTTATAACCCCGATGAATTTCGAGGGCGAAATTCATTTTAAGGGGGGTAGAATGTAACAACCTGAGATTTTATGATAATTATTATTTTTAATTTCATTTATTTCTTGTTTTGTACCCTACACCTAAAGGATCTTGCACTACACACATCCCTGGCTTGGCTTTCATTACACACAATTGTAACCTTCCTCGATAGCGTGTGCAGTACGCAATACCGGGTTTCACTAAACAACGATATATTGTTATAATTTTATTTTGGACAAGCAATTATGAATAGTATTAACTAAATTTTGAATTTTATAACATTATTATTAATCTTACACATTTTCTAGAAAAAGGTATGAGAACAAAATAAATTTTTCGGGTCAAATAAATATTTTTTTAAAAATGTAGTTTTTCCCCCTTTTGATGGCGCACCCACATTAAATATCATGTTTGACATGTTTATCAGTTCAATTTGAAAAAATAGAATTCTTATTTGGAATCAAGATATAAAAATTTACTTTGTATAAATTTTTCATATTACTCTAATAGCTTTCATATTTTAATGAATAGTAAAAACACGCTATATTTTAATTAAAAACAACTTTTTTCATCGCAATAATTTATATGGTTAAATTATAATATTTAATGGTTTTAAAGTATAAATAGAATGTATTTTTACCATTAAATATAATGTATTTCATTACCATTAATTTTACATTGAATTCATAGGTAAAAACATTTCAATCTTTGGCAATATTTTTACTTTTAAAACTCGTTTCTTAACAACTGGATAAATTTTAATTTAATTACTGCAACTTATGTGTTTTGAATTTTGAAAAATTTATCCCATATTTTGATTCAGTGGGTCCAAATTATGTTAATAGTTTAATTTTATTTTTTTTCATATTATGAGTAATAACTACGATAATTTTTATTTACTTCAGTTAAAGATAAATCTGGTAATTAATGGTAAACATGAGATTATAAAATTACCCTAACACATTCCAAAATTCAATTGGATGACTAAAAGTAGAACCATACCACCTAAGGGTCGGATTAGATTCATTTTATGAACTTTTTACCTTGAAAATAATTTAATTATTATTAAAACCAAAGAAAGTTACAACATGACACTCTCTTAAATATTATAAGTATAATAATTTTAATTTAGTGATAACCTGAATGAAACTTAGAACATAAGTAGTCTCCAGAAATATAATAAAATTATAAAAATCATGTTTATTTATTTATAATTTTTAGGGATTAAATAATTATCATTAATGGTGACATAATAGTGATGTTGAAATTATTTTATTACTTCAAATATCAAATAAATGGTTTTAAAAATATTAAAATAAATATTATATGAACTATTTAATGTTATTCACTAATTTTCTAGAAAAATATGACATGTTATGAATATATTAAATCTTTTAGTTTTAACATATCTTCTGTTATGATTTTATTTAAATTCAAATAAATGAATAGTGTCAAAATTGACACAATTGTTATTTTATAAAAATAACATAATAGAAAATTGTTTAAAAATCACAAAAATATTTAAAACTTATAAATTAAAATTTATATGGTCTAAAATGTCATATATTATCCAATTATGGACAATTCACAACACATAAGTAATTATTTATAACAATTTAAATTTTAGAATCTTATTACCACAAATAAAATTAAATAGATTAAATAAGGATAATTCAAGTTGATAATGTTTAAAATAAATTACTAACATGTCTAATTTTAATTGGTTGAAGCAATTACAACCCTGTATCGTCTAATTTTCGGATTTGAGTCATTTTGGATGTTTTTATGTGGGGTTTGAATGTATTATAAATTAATATTTCTTATGTTTCCAAATGTGCCCCTCTCCTCCCTATTAAAAGGGAACCTCCTACCTCTCCTATTAAAAACACATAGAGCCTTACATATCGGCCAACCCATGCCCATTTCTCTTTCCCACTTCCCTAAAAAATTCTAGAGGTTCTCTTATTCTCAAAATACCAGCTCTAGTTCCTTAAGAGGAAGCTTAAAAGAGGTGTGTCGAAGAAGAGGTAATCTCTTCTACCGATACTTTCAAGTTTCTTTCTTCTTCAACTTCTTCTTATTTAGTTGTTTAATTACAAAGTAATAACATAAGTATCAATAATATAATTATATGTTATTATAAATATGAAACAACATCATTTCACCTTCTATCCATCCAACGGAAAATGAAATCACCGTGCGTGCGTACGTACGGAATACCGTCTCCACGCCGTGGTGTAATCTGTTTTCCCCCACCACCTTACCTGTATAGGTATAATGGTGTAAAGAATAACTATATATATGGTTATTGTAACATTATACTAATTATTTGATATTATATCATCCAATCTAATTCCATTCAATAATTATGGGAACGATATCATCGCTCGTGCGTACGTACGGATTACCGTCTCCACGACGCGATGAGATTCAATATTTATTTTAACCATTAAAGAATGATTATAAATTATATATAATGAATAATAATGATATATATAACATGATAATTCTACTTGATTTATTTATATGTTATTTACTTACTTCCATTCAATTTAATAAGGAAATGAAAACAGCATTCATGCATACGTATGGCCAACCGTCTCTATGAACGGTGTATTTCTTTACATTTATAAATCTATTATATATATGTATATTATGAAAATATATTATATATAAATCATTATTTAAATTATATAATTAAGTACTCATGATCTAAGTAATCATATGAATAATTACATGTCAAAACACAGATGATAAATGTAACGATTTTACCCAAAATACTACTTTAACATGAATTTACAAAAGAAAGGGTAATATAAAGTCATAAGTGAACCATATATGATATCATAACAATGAATATTATTCTGTAATAATTCAATGATGTTATTTAAATCATTATACAGGAGGTTAGGATACATACGAAACATATCAGACATAAGTTAAGGGATAATTTTTCAAATCTCATTTTTATCTGAGATTTCTTATGCGTAAGTATTTACTGGTGATATATCTTTCATCCATGTCCATAAAAATGTTTTCATAAAGTGTTTAATATTCTTACATGTGTGTTTAAATTAATTTTTAACCCTCATTTATTTTCACATTGTGTTATGGAAGGAATATTTATTTTGTTTACCATACGAGGAACTTTTTGACTTTTCTGGGAAAAGTACGAGGAGAATGTTTTTTTTAACTTATACAGCATGAATAGATTTTTATGATTTCATAACGCCTTATTTTCATAAAGATTACTCAACATGATTTCATGATTATTTTCAACAAAATCCCTTTCTTTTAAAATTGCATATAATTTTGTGAAAAGAAAATGAGTTTGAAGAAGAAATGATATTTTCATCAAGAATTCATTTCAAGTGTTTTGTCAAAACTATTTTCCATCTAAGATGACATTATGATTATGTTTCAAGTATAATGTCTCTATTATTTACATGGTTTTATTTTTCTTATGATTAAATGATATCCATTTTCTATATATGGATTATGTAAATATGGGATAATATTTATAAAACCCATTTTATTCTTTGGGTTATGATGAATAATTTCTGATTGTTTTGTGGAACAAGAAAGAATGATTTCAATATGAGATGGGTGGGACCTATATCTCCCTCTAATGTGTTGGGTAAATATTTATATCTCATGATATAGACATGGCTGGAATGGTAAGTTAATCTGATTCAGTGATACAGGATTGGAACGAGGAGTGAATTCGATTCAGAAAGGGACTTTGTCCACTAACATGGTCTTGGCAGCAATTCCTTGGATATTAGGGAAATCATATCATGTGCTTAATGGTTTTCCACAATTACATGTTTTCATCCCATGCTATTTTATCATGATTGATGTTCCATTATGATATATTCCTTATGTACTTCCAAGATTTATGTCTTTGCTCAATATTTTGATGTTTAGATTTTATGTTCAAGTTTTTGCATTCAAATGTTTATGGATTGTTTTATGTTCTCAATGTTTACCCTTAATGAGCATTTGAGCTCACCCTTTTTATGTTTTATTTTCCCCAGGATATAAAGAAAGGTTTTAGATAAGAAAAAAAGGGAAAGATCTTTATGGGAGATGTTGAAGATCTATCACTATGATTAGAAGATTATGTTCCATGTTTCCAAAGACACTAAACTATTACGGTCCTTTGGTGTCTTTTTTTGTTATGTATTAATTATTCTGCAAAAGTAATGTAATGTCTATGTACGTAAAGCTTTGGGTCTCTATAGTGCGGGATTGTGGGGAAGAAGGCTTGCAGCGGCTGGAGAGGCAGCAGATTAGGTTCGGTGTGGGCGGTGCAAGAAGAGGGCTTAGATGGCACATTGGAGCTCGACGGGATAAGACAAGTTAGGGATTTGTGTGGCGAGGTGGAAGTAGAGGCTAGAGATAGAAAACAAGGTGGTTTCAGCATGGTCTAGGGAAGGAGGCGGTGATGGCGGTTGCAGCTTGCTCGTGGGGAAGCACGGATGATCATGGTCATGGATCGAGAGTAGAGGCGGTAGGGTACAAGCTGCTGGAAAGAGTAGAACAGGGTCACGGCAAGGCCAGGCTGTCAGTTCGAGTAGGGACCGAGGTGATTATCTAAAGAGGCCGGAATATTGGATTTTAAAAGTGTGTAAGATCGATGTTGTGAGATTTGGTTTCAACAACAAGTGCACTTCAGAAATCCAAGTTCCAGTATTGAGTTTTCACAGAGGTTCTAATGTTTTGATTTTTTTCTTGAATTCAATTTTCTATTTACAGGAGGATGAATTTGATTGATGATGTGAGATATATTTGTTGTGATTTGGTGTTTCTGTTGTGTTGGTGATGATACGGGAAGGTGGTGGAGCAGAAGAGGAGAGGAAGGGTCTGTGAAAGGAGATGGAGCTGGCACCATGAAGGATCCGTGGAAAAGGGAAATGGTGAGACAGTGAGTAGATAGTTGTGGCATCATGAATTTGGTGTGGCACTGTGAATGAACCTCTGGAAAAGGTGGGATACTGAAGTAGGGGATACAGTGACACAGACACCATGAAGGCTGCTCATGGTCTCACCGTGCGGTGGGATAGCAAGGCCATACAGTGCCACCGTTTGGAGGGGATGCGGTGATACGTGCGGAAGCGGGGACTGTGAGACATGTGGAAGTGGTGAGATGTGCCACCGTGACTGTGAGGGAACCACAACATGTAGCAACACCTGCAAAATAAACACAACAAACAATTAAATAAATTAAATGTCTAATAGAACTAAAAATCGATTAGCAAATTAAATTGAATAGAATTAAAAACTAATTAAATAAAACAATTTTAAATAATAAAATTAATTGTATTTTATTTAAAATAATGAACTTATTTGTATTAAAAATTATAAACAAATTAATTGAAGTAAAAATAAAAACAAATAAAAGTCACTAACTTAAATTAATAAACCAATTAGTTAAAGAATTAATAAATTAAATTAAAGAATAAGAAATATTAATTGAATAAACTTAAATTGTTAAAATTAATTTAAATTTTTAAAATACTAAAAAATAAAATGAGTTATTTTTTTTACAATTTAACGAATAAATAATTAAATTACAAAATTAATAAACTAACTAGAATGAAAATTTTGTAAAAATAAAAGAATAAATAAATAAAATTATAATTTTCATGACTCGTTTAATTTATGAATTATTTAAAATGACACTAATGCACATTAAAATTCATGTTTTAAACTGAAAACTAATTATTTTACGCAACAAGTAAAAAAACACAAAAATAATCAATTATTTAACAAAAAATAACATTTTTAAATTAAAAGGTCAATAAAAATAGAAAAAGGATGTTTCAAAAGAGTGTGAAAATATTGCCACATTAAACTACCCCACACTTAAAACTTTTTTTCCTCATAAAAAATGAATGCCCTTGACTTTAAAATAGAAATATTATTTGTGAATTTCAGTTCAAAAAATGCATTATTAGAATTTAATAGCCAGAGGAACACTACCAAACATTGGGTCAGGGTTTTCAAGGGTGTTGGAAAATGATGTCATTCCTAACTTCAAAAACTCACTGGAAGTCAAAAGAATCACAAATTCATACACCGTCAAGTATGTCATGCCTTCAATGTGTATTCATTAACTGTCCTACTTCACCTTCCAATTCAAGTACTGATTCAAGGAATGTTGACAGGTTAGATAAAATGGAACTCAAAACATAACCAAGTGCACCTTCCATTCTCACCTTCCCCCAGGTTCGAAAAATTTTGGTCCATTTATTTGATAACTTTATTGATTCAACTCAAATGAAAATTAACCATGTCGATTGCTACCTTCTTCACCTGTGTTCAAAATTACCCTCACTTTAATGAGTTCATTTTTGACAAGAGCACCTTATTTTACTTTTTCTCAGCCATATTCCATGTGTAGAGCACTATGCAAAGCCCTTATTAAGATTGAAATTGGCATTATTTATTCACTGAAAAGCACCCAATGCACCTTGTCTCAGATAGTCATCGTGGGGATCCCATTTTCCCATTTTACTCCAGTTACATATGACTTAATTAATAATCATTCAAGTTGACTTCCTATAGTGATAGAATATAATTTAATAAGAATGTGAGTCCCTTAGGTTTTAGATAGAACTTCTAGTTTTACTATTTTATGATCATCACCCCACAAAACCTATCATATCACACTCCCATCATCAATTACTAAACAAAAAGGTTCAAAGAGACAGTGAACAATTCCACACTGCAATCACTCATGCTTAATCGTTTCTAACTAAGTGCCACTCTCAACAACTAGCAAACAGTTTTCCAGTAAACAAGACATAATTGACGTACCAGTGAACCTCCAATGACCATAAAATGATGAAAGAATTTGAAATTAGTTGAAATATTCTGAAAGAAAATATTTGAAAAAATTTGACCATTTTTTTAAAACAAACCCAAACTCAGATTCCAACTCATGTTCAAGAAGGGGGAACTCTACATGACACTAGAATGACCCCTATCCCCCACACTTAAAACCCAACATTGTCCTCAATGTTGACTCTCAAAGTTGGAGATATTTTATGTTAAAAATAGATGGAAATTTCAGTTGAAAAAAGGTATAGATGGGTAGCAATGAGGTTCAAAAAAAAATTCTTTTCCACATAAAAAGAGAGAAAAGAAAACATTAAACAAAAATAGAAGATCCAACCCCACTAACCATCACCAGAAACCAAGTATATTTCTATTCCTAAAATGTTAATTCTTTGAATCATTATGAGAAGAAAAAAGATATTATTAATGTACTTAAAATAGTGGCATGATTAACAATGATGTGCAGCAGTAGCTCAATGAAATTGAAAGTAGTGGGCGCAAGCATGTTTCACAAATCTGCTCAAATTTTTTTTTCAACGAAGTAGATACTAGCAGCTAAACACCCATGAAGATTACACAATATAACCATTTAAAAAATAAGCGGAAAGACCCCCACACTTAATTCACAGTGAGGATTAACCAGGTAATGAAAAGGGAAAAAGGGAAGAACAACACTTCCCTAAATTATTGGACCGTTAATAGTGCCTTCCATCAACAGATCCTCGTCAGCTACAGTAGGTTGTTACCTCTCTTCATTAACCTGAAAGTTCTAATATGTAAAATATGATTTCAGAGATTTAAGTTCATGATAAGTAACTGAAGGGAGTGGGTAAAGAGAAATTTTATCCATATGATGCAGTGGATTTTTCGGTTGGGGTTTCTTGGCCATGTTTCTGGAAGCAACAATTCTCTATCTAAAATAATAACAGATCATGAAGAACCATTAAGTAGTTATGATATTAAACTGGAGAACAAGCATTAGGGGTTAATTTTATTGAATAACAAAAGTAAAAGGAAAACAACTAAGCAACCATACATAAGTTACCAAGCAACACTGAGTTTATAGTCCTTAGTTAGACTTGAGACATCTCTTTCTCCAAACAAGAAATATGGTAGCCAATCCCTTTGGTTGACCTTAAAATAAGTGATTTATTCTTTGACCATTGACTACGAAAGGTTGATTATCTTCTCCAACTAGCTCAAAAGCTCCATTAACCAAGACTCCCACAATGGTAAAGGGTACTGACCATTTGGACTTCAACTTTCTTGGAAACAGCTTCAATCTAGAATTGAAAAGAAGGACCCTCTCACCATCCCTGAAATTCCTATTTTGAATTATTGTTTCATGAAAATCATTTTTTCTTTATTTGTAAATTTCATTATTCTCATAGGAATCTCTTAGAATCTCCTCTAGCTCACTCAGCTCTAACAGTCTCCTCTCACCAGCAGACATCAAATCAATGTTAAGTGCCATCACTACCCAATAATATCTCTACTGTAACTCAACAGGTAGATGAAATGTCTCCCCAAAGAGTATCTTATATGGTGACATCCCTATAAGAGTCTTATAAGCATTTCTATAGGACCAAAGGGCCTCATCCAACTTCCATGACCAGTCTTTCCTAGAGCTAGACATTATTTTCTCTAAAATATGTTTGAGCTCTCTGATTGAAACTTCTACTTTACCACTGGACTGTGGGTGGTAAGTGGTTATTGTCCTATGGAAGCACCCATACTTTTCCATCAAACCTTTAAACTTATAATTCTTGAAGTGATTCCAATTATCAGTGATGAGTGCTCGTGGCACACCAAATATGGAAAATATGTTTTTCTTGATGAATTTCACAACACTAGCAGCTGAATTGTATGGCAGAGCTACTACCTTAACCCACATGGACACATAGTCCACATCAACAAAAATTTACTCAATACCATAATAATATGGAAATGGTCCCATGAATTCCAAGCCCCACACATCAAATATATCAACCTCCATAATACCTTTTTGGTAAGTTATTGTTGTCTTCCAACAGTTCCCAACATCTGACATTTTTCGTAGCCAATGACCAGACTCCTAGCATCTTTAAACAGTGTTGTCCAATAGAATCCAGCATGAAGGAACTTTTGAGTAATCCTTTTCCCTCCATGGTGTCCACCCCAAGGTTATGGATGGTAGCTCTCATGTTTGGTAAAAATCTCATCCTCAACCACACATCTTATCAAAATCCCATCTGCACACCTCCTAAAGAGAAGAGGGTCATCCCAAAAATAATATTTCTATTTAGATATAAACCCCACCCTCTGGTTTTGTGAGAGATTATTGGGCATGAATCCAACTACAAGAAAGTTCGCATAGTCTACGAACCAAGCAGACTGGTGCACAGAAGCAGCAAACAATTTTTCATCAGTGAAAGAAGTGTTGATATCTTTTGGTTCCTTACTTGTGGAATTGGGTAATCAGGAAAAATGATCTACAACTATATTCTCATCCCAATTATTATCCTTAATCACTAAATCAAACTCTTGTAACTACAAGGTTCACCTCTTGAGTCTGGGATTTGAGTATTTTTTAGCCAGAATGTACTTAAGGGATGAATCATCTGGGAAAATTATGATCCTTGATCCTATCAAGTACTACCTGAAATTTTCCAAAGAAAAAAATCACAGCAGCCAACTCCTTTTCAGTGGTAGAATAATTCTTCTGGGCATCATCCAACAGCTTTCTTGCATAGTAAATAACATGAAGTTTCTTTTCCTTCCTCTGTCCTAACACAGCTCCTACTGCAAAGTCACTAGCATCACACATAACCTCAAAAGGAAGCTTCCGGTCAGTAGCAGTGATTACAGGTGAATTAGTCAACTTCTCCTTTAGTAAATTAAATGCCTCTAGACATGTATCATTGAAGAAAAAGGGTATTTTCTTAACCAACAGGGAGCACAGGGGTCTAGTAATCCTAGAAATGTCCTTAATGAACCTCCTATAGAACCCAGCATGACAAAAAAAACATCGGATTCATTTAACATTTTTAGGTGGGGGAAACTTTTGTATGACCTCAATTTTTTTATTATCAACCTCTAGCCCCTTCCTAAAAACATTGTGTCCTAAAAATATTCCTTCAGTGGCCCTGAATGGGAACTTTTCCCAGTTTAAGACTAAGTTGGTTTCCTGGCACCTTTCTAACACTATTTCCAGATTCTTCAAACAGTTATCAACGTTATTTCCCACAACAGAATACTCATCCATGAACACTAACATTATCCATTAAATAATGTATAAAAAGGTTTCCATCACGCACCTCTGAAAAGTGGTAGGAGCACCACACAGGACAAAGGGAATCCGCCGATAGGAAAATGTCTCAAATGGATAGGTGAAGGTTGTTTTCTCTTGGTCCTCAGGTGCAATGGAAATCTGGTTGTAACCAGAATAACCATCAAGAAAGTAGAAGAATTCATTTCCTAACAATATCTCTAACAATTGATCCAAAAACGACATGGGAAAGTGATCCTTTCATATGGAAGCATTCAATTTTATGTATTCTATAGAGACCCTCCATTTATTCACTGCTCTTATCTTGATTTTCTCATTCTTTTCATTAGTGACCATTGCTACTCCACTTTTTTTGTGTACCACCTAGAAAAAACTGACCCAGGAGCAATCAGAAATTGGAAAAATTATTCCAGCATCATGAAACCTAATCACTTATTCTCTCCCAACTTCCTTCATGTTGGGGTTGAGTCTTTTTTGGGCTTCTACTCGAGGCTTACACTCAGGTTCCACAAGAATTTTATGCATAAAAAAGGTTGGACTTATCCCCTTTATATCAATAATCAACTAGCCTATGACTGAATTGTATTTATTCAAAACACTAAGTAGATTTTTCACTTGATGCACTTCTAGGTTAGATGAAATGATCACAGGAAGGGAGGAATTGTCTTCTAAAAAGTAATATTTGAGATGGGCAGGGAGGTGTTTGAGTTCAAGGGTGGGTGGTGACTGGCTTGAGGGAAGACACTTGGGCCCGGGTGGCCCAAGCTCTTCATGCTACCTCCTGAATAAGTAAGTAGATAAGGATTTTTCCTTAGTGCTAGAGCTTTCAAAAAAATATCATCAAATCTAGACTCCTCTCTCGGGGTAAGAATGGGCTCCAAAACAAACTCATCAAGGATCTCCAAGAATTATCCCTCATATTCATCAACAAATTCCCTATCCTTACATGAGTTGATCCCCATGCATGTGGGAATAAGGATATTAGGTTTACTATTTATTTCATCTATCATTATCATAAACTCTTCTTCCTCCTAATCAACACTACTCTCAGCAACTAACCTCTCTTCCTTAGGGAAGAATGGGTGGGTGGGTTCATGGATTTTCTTAAACACATTGAATTCTTTTTTTTGTTCACTCAAGTTGAAAATTATTTTCCCCTTATACACATCTATCCCAACTCCCCTTATGGCCAGGAAGGGCCTACCGAGAATGATAAGAACCTCCTGGTCACACTCCATCTCAAGGATAAGAAATTCAGCAGGCAAAAAGAGTTTTCTTACTCCCACTAACAGATCATCAACCCTCCCAACTGAATGAGTAATGGACCTATCATCAAGCTGTAACATAACAGTGGTTGGTAGGGGAACACCAAATCTCAAGTGCTGAAAAAGTGATAGTGGAATCAGATTAATACTAGCACCCAGATCACAAAAACAGTTGAATTTTCCACCTCTATCCCGAAAAGTTAAAGGGATGACAAAGCTTCCTGGGTCCTGAAGCTTAGGGGGTATCCTATTCTGCAAGACTGCACTACACTCCTCTGTTAAGCTATAGGTGGAATGTTCTTCCAATGTCTTTTTGTTTGAACAGATTTTCTTGAGTTATTCTAGATTTGACAACGTTTGAATCAAGGTTTCCAAGAATGGAATATCAATGTTATGCTTTTTAACCACTTTCAAAAATTTCAATAGTTCAAAATCATGAATTAGTTTCTTAATTATTTTTGGGAAAGGTATTTGAGGGAAAATATTCCTCACAATTGGAGGCATCTCTATATCTTCCTCTTCAAAAAAATTCTTCCCTTTATTGTCATTGTTTTTCAAGCAATTTTTTTGGGTTTTTGAGTTGGGATAGCAGGAACTGGATGGATTCCAATGGTTCTGTCTAGTTTTCCAGATTCAGGTTCATTCATATTTGAGTTTCTAGCTTCATCCAATTTCTAATTTTCAGCATTTTGGGGTTCTTTCCTAGGATCATGGTGAGTTTGGATACCACTTATGGTGGTCACAACCATGGAATTCTCCCTAGGATTGGATTCAGTGGTACTAGGTAGTCTACCCTTTTCTCTATTACTAACATCCCTAGCCAACTGCCCCATTTTAATTTCCAAGTACTTCATTATAGCATCCATTTGAACTTTATCATTATCATTTTAGGTCTTTTATTCATCAAAACTCCCTATCAATAGATTTAACATGTCTCCCATCTCATCTTTTGAGTTGGATATCTCAGCCTTAGGTTGGGGTTGGGGAAGGAATTGTTGTCTAGGTGGCTTGTGGAATCCAGGAGGGGCAGTAGGTCAAAGGACTCCCTGCTCCCTCCATGATAGGTTTGGATGGTTCCTATACCCCTGATTGTAGGTGTTTGAAAAAGTTTCTTCCCTAAGCTGCATCTGAGAACCATATCCGTAAAATCTAGCACTCTCATGAGGATGGACAGGAAAATCAAAGTTTGGAAAATAGTTTTGAGAATGGCCATACATTCCACAGTGGTGGCATTGTTCCTTATGTGTCTCCTGTGGATTCTCATTAAAGAAGACATTAGGTTGGGCTTCAACTTAAAGAGTAGGTGAAATTTCCATTCTCACAATGGTTCTCCTCCTAGAGAATTTGTGTTGGGATTTTTGAGCTAAGGAATTAATGATTTTTTTGAGCTCCTAGGTAGTCCTATTACTAAAGTCTCCTCTAGAAGGCTGATCCACCATGGTTTGCTGGTAAGGGGTAATACTATTGTAGAAGGTTTCCATGATGAATTGAGGTGCACATTGATGGTTTGGGCACTGCTTAAGTAACCCTCTAAACCTATCCCATGATTCATGGAACAGTTCTCTTTCATCCTGAAGGAATCGAGTAATTTTGTGCCTAATTTCAAATGTCAACCTCCTAGGATAGAACATCACTGTGAAATCATTATAAACATGATCCCAAGTGACAATGATTTCTTCTTCTAACTGTTGAAACTAAGACGTATCATTTCCCTTGAGGCAAAAGGGAAACACTCTTAGTTTAAGATCTTCCTCAGTGTCACCCCTAAGTGGTATCTACTGTACACTACTATAGAAGGCTCTAATGATGTCAAGAGAGTCTTTACTAGGCATTCCATTAAAGGCCGGCAGCTGACTAAGCATTGATTGATTGATCTCATAATTCCTGGACCTAGGAGAGAGTCTAATACATGAAGGGTTTCTAAACACTGATGGTAACAAGAAATCACTCAAATTGTGTCTCTCAGCTATCTCATTCTCTATTGGGTTTATCATTCCAGGTTGGCTCAAATTCACAGGAAGTGGGTTGTTTATGTTTTCATTTATGTTATCTTCCATTTTGACTTTTTATTTTTTCTTTTTCACTTCCTTGAGGTTCTTATCAATTTCAGTATTATCGGGTACTATGTTTTCAGACATAGACCTGGTTTGCATACATTAGGTTCACAATTTTTTTTGAATGCCAAATTTTTTTTTTGTACATTTTTTAAGGAGATTATTTTTTGATTTTTTTATTTGAATTATTGTTTGGTTTTTCTAAAGATCACATCAAGCCTCACCATAAATAGCACCAAAATTTCAACTCTCGCATGTCGTTGGGCACAGGCAACAAACTAAAATTTATAGCCTACTTACTACTTAAAACAGTGGCAAGACAGGGTCGAACCATACAGAGGCCTTATGTTGTGTTTGGAAATCTAGAAAATTAAACTAAACAAAAACACACACACAAGAAAAAGAAAAAACAAATGGTGATGGTGAAGTGGAGTGAGTGAGAATCAGTGTGTGATGGTGAACTGGCGAGTTCAAGTAAGCAGACAAGACAACAAGAGATATTGTCGTGTAAACAACCAATAGATGAGTATGGGGAATAATTCCATTGGTCGATTCGATATTTCTTAGCCTCATTCATGCACATAAGTTTTATAAATATTGATCTGACATTAAGTAACTAGCCAGATTTGTCGTCTGGTCAGTTTGTGATGAAATAGATCTTACAGTCCTTTGACTTTAAAAGTCATTCCATCCACATGCGATAACAAGTCAGATGTCACTGGGCTCAACATGTCGGTTGAGTTCAATGTGTCTCTATCATTTGATCATAACTCACTTGTCATTGAGTTCCTCAAATTGAAACAGTTTTCATTATGGTACACACAAGATCTGTTTTCACTCGACCTTGTTGTTTTGAAAATATACTCGTCTGTAAACAATGAGAGAGACAATCCAAAAAAATGATGTAGTGCATGAATAAGACTAAAAAATCAAATCAACCAGCTTATCCCCCAAAAGGAAATTTAGCTGGACATAATGATTGGTTGCAATGCAAACATAGAGTAATAAACAAGGAAGTTCATGTTAAAATGAGTTGCAGAAAAATAGAGTTCAAGGAAAAGAAAATCATTCATCTCCCTGCTTGATCTCTGGAAGTTCTAAATTCTTGCTGCTAAATGCTGGATGCGATGAGGGAATACACTCGATGTCCCATCTTGGGAATCAAGGTGTGAAATTCTCTGATCTACTACTCTCAGTACTCTAATTTACTTGTGATGGAGAATTTTGTATGTTCCTCTTACTCTGCTCCCACTATCTGGATCCAGGATCTTTCGCTCTGTCAATACAGTTGGATCAATGATGCCCCACCAGGATCAATGGTGCTCTTCACATATGCTAATGACCCGTAGAAGTCTCTGGAATCTCGCTTGAGGTGTTCCCTAGCCTCCACGTGTAGCTTTTACTGTGTTGCTCCTCCCACACTGGTCACTGGAGCGGTTGCTCCTAACTAAATGAAAATAATGTGTGCATGCCGCAAACTGCAATCTTCTCTCAACAACTCAACAGACCCACGTGGAACGGTTTTATGTGCACATCACCAGCTTTTTGGTGAACTCTATGTAAATGCATACAACCCCCTGCAATGAAACAATAACAAACGCATGTGAGCCCACTAAAAAGTAACTACTAAGTATAACTAAAAAAATTTATACACTATATATTAATATCACTACATAAAGTTAATAATAATAACAACTTATTAATATATATATATTATAATTCCTCACTTATTAGTAATGTATATTTAATTACAATTTTATTTAATTAATACATATATTAGTATAATATATAAAAGCATATATTCTATTTATCATTATGCCTACTATTATTATTATTATATTTTATCTGAAATATATATTTTATAATATATATATTATATTATGTGATATAATAGAATAAAAACTAAACTAAAAAAAGAAAGAAAAGATGAAATGGGGGGTCGGGTCGTCGGGTGGTACTATTCGGCGAGGGAGCGATAGGGGGTAGTGCGGGTCTCCTGGTGCAGGCTGGCCTTATCCTGGGGTAGGGAAGGTGGCGGTGATGGCGGCTGTGTTGTGCTCGTGGGGAAGCAGGGATGGTAATGGGAGAGGATCGAGAGCAGAGGCGGCGGGGTGCGAGCTGTTGGAAAGAGGAGAACGTGGTCACGGTGAGGCCAGGGTGTGGGTTCGAGTAGGGACCGAGGTGTTTGTCCGTCAAGGCCAGAATAGTGGTTATGCAAAGTGTGGAAGTCAAGTGTGGAAAGATTCACTTTAAAAAAAAAGTGGCCTTTGGAAATCCAATTTCCAGTTTTGAGTTTTCATAGAGGTTCTAAAGTTTTTATCTTTTTTCTTGAATTCAATTTTCTTTTTGCAGGAGGATGAATTTGATTGATGTTGTGAGATATATTTTTTGTGATTTTGTGTTGTTGTTGTGTTGGTGGTGATATGGGAAGGTGTTGGAGCAGAAGAGGAGTGGGAGGTTCCATGAAAGGGTACGGAGGTTCCACCGTGAAGGACCTGTGGAAAAGGGAAATAGCGAGACAGTGAGTAGATAGCGGTGGCACCATGAATTTGGTGTGGAAAATTGAATGACCCTCTGAAAACGGTGGGATACTAAAGTAGGGGATATGGTGGCACGGACACTGTGAAGTCTGCACACAGTCTCACAATGAGGTGGGACAACAAGGCTATACGGTGCCACCGTTTGGAGGGGGTGCGCTGAGACGTGCGGAAGCGGGGACTGTGAGATGTGCGGATGCAGTGAGACGTGCCACTGTGACCATGAGGGAACCACGACACGCATCAATAGAAGAAAAATAAACACAATAAACAATTAAATAGATTCAAAGTTTAATAAAACTAAAAATCGATTAAAAAATTATATTTAATATAATTAAAAACTAAATATATAAAACAAAGTTAAATAATAAAATTAATTGCGTATTATTTAAAAGAATGAATTTATTTTTATTAAAAATTATAAACAAATTAATTAAAGATCAAATTAAAACATTAAAAGTCACTAACGTAAATTAATTAACCAATTAATTAAAGAATTAATAAAGTAAATTAAATAATAAGAAATATTAATTGAATAAACATAAAGTGTTAAAATTAATTTAAATTTTTAAAAGACAAAAAACTAAAATGAGTTATTGGTTAACAATTTAAATAATAATGATTTAAATTTATAAATTATTAAACTAACTAGAATGAAAATTTTGTAAAAATAAATGAATAAATAAATAAAAGTCTAATTTGCAGGACTCGTTTAATTTATGAATTATTTAAAATGACATTAATGCACATTAAAACTAATGTTTTAAACTAAAAACTCTTAATTCTACATAGCAAGTACAAAAACACAATAATGATCAATTGTTTAATAAAAAACAACACTTTTAAAATAAATATTCAATAAAAAATATAAAAAGGATTTGGCAAATGAGTGTGAATACACTGCCACATCAGTTTGTCACCAAGTGAAGGCTGAGAGGAAAAAGTCTAAGGGGATGATGCAACCACTACCCATACCAACATGGAAGTGGGAGAACATTTCCATGGACATTTTCACTGGAATTCCAAGGATATCTAGAGGAAACAATGCTATATAGGTCGTTGTGGATCATCTTACAAAGACAGCTCAGATTATCATGATTCGAGAGAACTTCTCATTCGATCAACATGCATGGATTTACATCAAAGAAGTGGTAAGACTGCATGGAGTTCCACAATCTATTGTATCGGTTCATGATCTATGATTCACCTAGATGTTCGGAAAAAGTATCCAACATTCTCTAAGCACTGAACTGAACATCAGTATGTCCTATTATCGTCCAACCGATGGAAAATCTGAACGAACTATTCAGACTTTGGATGATATGTTAAGATCATGTTCTATGGACTTCGAAGGAGGATAGGACAAACATCTTCGACTAGTTGAATTCTCCTACAATAAAAGTTCCACTCGAGCATCTGAATGACACCATATGAATCCCTTTATCGGAAAAGGTGCAGAACACTGGCATGTTGGGATGATGTTGGTGAGCATAAGATGCTAGGACCTAAAATGGTCGAAGAAATGGAATAAAAGGTTAAAACCATTCAGCATCATATCAAGGAAGCCCAATGTCGATAGAAGAGTTATGCCGATAACTGTTGATGAGTCCTTGAGTTTAAAGTCGGAGATATGGTGTTTCTACAGATATCTCTGTGGAACAAGGTCATTTGTTTTGGAAAGAAGGGTAATTTAAGTCCTAGGTACATCGGCCACTTCGAGATTCTCGATCATGTTGGGGTTGTGGTCTATCGACTAGCACTTACACATACCATGACCAAAGTACATGATGTCTTTCATGTATCCCTCTTAAGGAAGTACAAACCAAAAACTTCACATGTACTCTCTTTAGAGGTAGTACTGCTAAAGGATGATCTTTCTTATGAGGAGAAACCAGTGAAGATCTTAGATCATAGATAAAAAGTTCTACGAAATAAGACAATTCCCCTCGTCAAGGTGATGTGAAAAAACCACATGTTTGAAGAGGCGATGTGGGAATCAGAAGATGTGATAAAGCAGAGTTCCCCATATCTGTTTATTGTGGGAAAATTAAATTTCGAGGGTGAAATTTCTTAAGGGGGGGAGATTGTAACGGCCCAAAAATTCATTAAAGAAAATCCCTCTTGATCTAATTAAATGTCTTATTATGTAAACTGGTTATATAAAATATAAAATTCACTGGTTTTATGTTTTTGGATTTTTAAAACACTATTAAGAATGTTGACCGTTGCAAATATAGTCATTGAATTGTGGACAAATGATTAGTATAAATATTAGGCTTCAACAAACACAATTTACTCAAAAAAGGAAGTTATAGCCTCACCCAATAAACTTTCCCTGTACGAAGCCCATTTTTTAGAGATTGGAATGGAGGTGGCCTCATTGGGCTTTGCTCTTGAACAAGCCCAAGCTGAGCCTAAATATGTTATGCTTGAGTGGAACCTCCTACGGGGGAAGTTGATGTTGATAGAGATTACCACTCGAGCAATGTTTTCCAAGCCACCCCAAAAGTCTTTCAACATCGCACACCTTACCCTAAGGTCTTATGTGGGTGTTTTAAGGGGTTATGTAACAATACCCTTTCACTATGACTATGTACAATATTTTTTGTATAATGATTATAAATTTATTTTATTATTGGTACTTTGTAAAGAGTTTTTAAAGAACAAATAGTATTTTTAGTCAATATTCAACTAAGTAATCTATTTTTATGAATTTATAGTTTTTTTATTTAAATAATACTTCAATAATATATTATTATTTATAAATTACTTTTTATTAAATATAAATTATCATATAATTTTATGAATGCGATTGTAATTTTTATTAAGTTTTGAAATATGATTTTGTTAAAACCCAGGAATTTTCGATAAATGTCAGATTTTATTTCAAAAGTAAAAATTCAAATATTGAGAATATTATTTGTATAAAATTAAGATTATTTTTGGAATTAAGATTTCAAAATTATACAATTGTGAATTTTTCATAATTTTTTTAGATAGTCAAATTTTTGGGTAAAAATTAAATATTGTTTAAATATATAATGTGTTTTAAGCCATCATAATGACCCAATAGTGTTTTGAAAAAATACTATAAATGATATTTTCAGCTAATATATGTTTTATCCTTAAAATAATGCGATTTTAGATTTGTTTGAATAATTTTATGATGCCTTAGTAGACCCTCCATGACATATAAATTTTTTTATATTTTTAAATTGTTTTCCTTGAGAGTGTGACACACCTCCACATAAGCAGCCCTATTATTTTAAGAAGTTCAGCCATTGGAATTATAAAATATTTTTTTGCACTCCCATTTGGAAAAAACCACAGGATGGATTGTGGTTTTGATAAGTTTAATGTGAGGTGTCCCAAACCTAAATAATAAAGAATTCCTTCTCCTTTCTTATATAAAACCACCCAAGCTCCCACTTCCGCTTCACTAAAAGCCTTATAGATCATCAAAACTCTACCCTCCTCTATCTAGAATTCTCCCAAGGTGCCCCAAGCTCACATGAATCCTCTCTAAATCCCCTCCCAAGCCTTTGAGATCACACTTCCATGTAAGGGATTCTCACTTTCCTTATTTATGTACAGGTTTCCTTATACTATTATTCCCTTTAATTCTCAATTATAAATGTTGGGATATGATTTTCCAACTCCCCCATATAGTTATATTCATGTTTTAATATTGATAAATCCATTTTCTCTCTCATTAATGCCTCCCATGTACACCTGTTATCATGCCGAAATTCTGCAATGAATTTCTCTCTCCTCTTTTAGATTCAAGAAATTATTTTTTATTACTTATATAAATTCCATTAAATTTTTTGGGAAATGTATCTGTATGACCCCATTTACATTCCATTTCATGTATATATTATGAGACACCCATTTCTCTCTTATCATCCATTTTTAGGAATTATTATGTCATGTTGTTATGCTACCAAAATTGCACCGATTTTTTCAAGATAAGATCATTATGTAGTGAATACCATACGAATGTATCTATCAAGGGTATTAAAATTTATATACATATACATATTTAATTGAAATTTAATGTATTTATTCAGCATTCCTTAATCATGTAATAACTTATTATGTTGATTGATTCAATGTTATACGATCCATGTGACACACAAATGCATGAAATAAAATGTTTAAGAAGGGTGCACCCTTATAGTTCTCTAATGAGTTGGGTAAAGTATAGTAATGTGATACGTCATATTGAATCTTGCTAATTAATTTGAAATGATGGATTACTCGTGCTTCATGTGAAATGTGGGTTTACTCATGCTCACTGTGCAATGAGCCATATCTCATGCAAATTCCATGTTAAGTGTTGTAGCCACATCTCCTTGTTGTGATTGTCATGATTTATCATGCATTTATTTTATTGTTTCTCTTGCACTCCTTTTATATGCATGTTTCCTAACATGTATAGTATTCCTCATTTTATTCCATGTTTATTCCCTTACTGGGATTTATAGCTCACCCTTTCCTTATGCATATCCTCAGGTTATCCCATGAAATTCTAAGTACGAATGAATGTGGTCATCATGTAAAGGATGTTTTCAATAAAGATGTTGTATTTCATGTTTTAAGTTGTTGTGTAATGATCCTAATCCCTAAAGACACTGGACCTCTTGATCATCTATGTTGTATCAAGTGAAGTTCATGTAATAAATCATGTTTAACTGTGTAATAAAGAGAAGGGTTTTCATAGTCCCAATGCTGGTGGGATTTGACCACTAAATCATCAACATATAATTCCACCAATGTCCCATGGGAAGGAATTAATATGAGGTTCATGGAAATCTGATATTTGGCACCTTCATTCATCAGAACAAAAGGCATTACATGGTAACATAATTTATCCTGGTGGGCCTTTAAGTTGGTAGAATATTCATCCTCAGGGGAAATTCAGATTTAATTATTTCTAGAATACATTTCCATAAATTATAGACCTTGGAATCCATTGGTAGAATCAATTAATAGCTCTTTTGGAAGATAATCCTTCAGAAAATGACAGTTGAAATCTCAAAATTTTGATGTATACCTTGATCTATTTGTTTTTTTCGGACAGGAATAATGTTGGATATCCATTTTTGGTACTAGACTTCCTTAATGAAGATGTGTTTAATGATCTTATCAACTTCAGCCTCAACCATGGCACCGTGGGAGGGGTGCATCTTCTTGGGTGGTCTTTGGAACCCACAATGGTTTATCAGGAGAACACGGTGGTGGACAGTGACTTGAGGATCCAGTCATGGCATCTCATCATAGCTCCAGTCGAATACATCTCGATGCTCCTTCTGTAAATCCACATACTGTTACTAATCCTCTGCAGACATGGTTGTGATAAACAGTTTTGGATTCATAACTATCTCATTGTCGAATTTCAGCTATACCAACCCGTCAACTGTGGTCGATACACCTTCCTTAATCAATGGATGAGCATCCTCGAAATACTCTTCATTAGAAAAAGAGATAGGATCCTCATCAGGGGAAAATTCTCTTGAGTTGTTGAATCCTAACTGAATGTTGGTGCCGACCTAAGTGGTAGTGGAATTTTCATTGGGGGACACTTGTGTGGCCAAAACCATGGTGACAAAAGTTGTTGATCTGATCCCATTTGGCCATCGACCCAAGGGGCCATATTTGATAATATCAATGTAGTATTGGCACATCATATTGAGTTGGTTTAACCTAGCCTGGTGAAATAAGAAGGTCTGGTGTATTATTGTTGCTATGAGGTGAACATCGTGATATCATACAAGGGTAAGGGGTTATGGGATCACCTAGTCCTAATTATTGTAGGAGTTTGAAGTGATATTCCATCATTCCATTCACCTAGGAATGAACTTTCCCCTTGTCCTAGAGATGAAAAATAATAGTCTTGTGTTTGGGGTTGTGGCCTCCAATTGGTGAATAGGGATAATTTAGGCATCATCCATGTCTTTCCATGGGTCATCCACAATGGTAATATGCTCATCCTAATTGGAATGAACCTACATGTCCTTGGTTTTTTAGTAGTTAGCATCTAGAAAATGGGATTCACAATAGGAAAATAGAGATTCATCACCTTGGAGCACACCCACTCGACCATTAAGGGAGTACATTAGAAAATGGAGATATGAGGTGGGGACTGTTGTGTGAAAACGAATATAGGGTCTACCCATCAGCGCATTATAGGCAATGTTCTATGTGAAAACCATGAACTCGGTGCTGGAAATAAGGCCACTTAATTGGGTTTTTCAGAAGATATTTTCAAGTGGTGTCTACTCTATTCTATTATAACCTTGAATATTCTAGTTATAAGGAACCAGATATGTTTCAAATATCCTCAATTTGCGAATAATCTAGGTTGGGATGATACAGATCCCAAGACTTGTGTTGAAGAGAAAATTGAGGAATTACACACTATTGAACTGACCAATGATATAAAATGGGTGGTTGTTTCCCTGTATAAGAGAACCTTCATCTTCTATTGAGAATTATATGATGACATGGAATTCAGCATGTTTGGGCTCCTCAATATAGAAGAACTATGGGGCCTCTACCTCTGTTTTAAATGGTAAGGGGATTATCAATGCCTCTAAAAGGGCCTCATGCATATATTTAGATAAAAGGAGAGCCTAAAGAATCAATTTTTTTTGTAAGAATACATGAAATTTTCTTAAGAATGTAATAATTCCATGTTGGGTGCGTATTTCTACTGACAGGAGGTTCCTCTATGGCAGGAGGTATAGTGGATGATGCAGGTCAGACCGGAGGATTTCTGCTGGTGCTAGGGGTATCCTACTTCTTAGTAGATAAATATAGTAGGATAAATACCAGTTCATTGTTATATTACCATTTCATGGATTTTGTTGTACGTGTAAGATCATAGCATGGTCACAATGACTCATCCAGGTTGAGTAGAACAAACAGAAAGGGAAGTGAATCTGATGAAACAAGGTGAGAGGATTTTGCATACTAATTCCAACATTGAGAATGTTGTATGGTATTAGTGGCATTAAAAAATTGGTTTGAGGCATTGGATGATGCACTTTGATGGTTCACATATCATGGAATTCATCGATGCTGGCATTGGCTTGGGGTATTAGGAGGGTCTGCCTGGCATTCCTGATAATCAAGGACTATGTATGGGTCCAAAAGCTTAATGGTGTTCACCGAGGAATACCACTTATCATCACATGAGAATAATCCATTTCTGGGTAGATTCTAGGGTAAATCCCCATCACTGAGGGAATGAAATCTCCAAGATTACGGGATGGCTTTGGTAACAACAGGAGGCTTTGCATCCCCTTTCATCACTAGCGTGACTCTCTGAAGAATACAAAGGATAATATGTCAATGAAGAAGTAGTAGTTGGTGATAGAAAAGTGACATTGTAAGTATCTAGATTATTTAAATGAGAACGTATAAAATAGTGGGAATATGAAACTGCATTGTATGCTATTCGATAATCATACTTCTGAAACCCACTTTTGGAGAACTGATGAAATTCACACTCATTGTCACTATCATGATTTGAAAACATACATTCCACCTATGTCAAGGCCGAACCTAATTTGAGTATGTTGTTATCGACCTACTCCAATATCAATTCCTTGAACACATAACACTTCTTGAGAGTGTGTCTAAGGAACCAGTGGTAGGGGTAGTAATTATAGAGATCAGTAAGATCTCCCTCTTTGGGCCTCCTATATTCTATTATCCACAGGATTCCATAGTCCAAGGAACATTAAAAATTGTTAGGGACCCTACGTTCGTAAAAAGATTAGTTCCATTTGCTCCAATATAATAAAGGGACCCTGGGATCTTGGCCCCAACGAGGGGCCAGAGCCTTGGGAGGAGGTGTAAATCAGTTGTCCCACATAGGTGGTGGTGGTGCATTAGTGATTTTTTATTCTGAGGTGAGATATGTTGGTCCTAAGGCTGAGCTTGAGGTAATAGACTTCAGCGAGGCTATAGATTTGGGTTTTCCTATAAATGTATGATCTATCTATGATCCTCTACCTATGCAACAACAGTGGTATCAACCTCAGTGTTTTTTCATACATGAGGTGTGGGAGGTAACGAGCATTCCTGATTGGCTTACTTCAAGTCTTCCTCTTGGTGTTGAGCCTTATCATAGAAATCTAGGAACCCCCCCTGAGATGTTTTGAGTGATGAGATATGGGACCAATTCAGTGTTCCCATTTTCCATGCACATTTTTAGCAGCTTTTCAATATTTAGTGAATATGTTAAGCCATTCCACTGGAAAAAAAAGTTTGTGACTTGCTAATTTGGATTTTTCTTTCACTTAAAGAGGTCAGAAATACTAGTTTTGTGGGTGTTGTAATTTAACAAGTAAAGAAATTTAATATGAAAATCTTCCCACATAGTTTTGTCTCTGATGTGTTACTAACTATACCAGACAAATGTGGACCCTTCTAGTGTCTGTACAAAGCACGGAAGCTTAGCGGCCTACTGCTGAATTGGAGTCCCTAGTTTGGGTCTACACCATGAAATAAAGTGGTTCAAATGTTGCATCAGGTTTCATGTCCCATTGAAAGGGTAGAAGGTAGAACTATCGAAGCTTGGGGGTTCCTTCATATCATCCACACATACCGAATATGGATTTTTATCTGGTGGGATTTCCACCTGTCATGTTTCACGAGCCTCGAGGTAAGAAATGAGAGCTGCCGTCAGATCATGTTGGAAAAATTCATATCTTAGAGAGGGTTCCTGACAACCATATAATTGGAAGGTTCTTTAATATGATAATCCAGCATAATATACCTTGGAGACACTAGTGGAATGACCCATGGAGTGGCTGGAGGAACGATATGTTGAGCGGCTATATGAACAACCTTTGGAGTGGCTAGAGGAACCTATGACGAGTCTTAAAGCGGATTCTCATGCAGCTCATATGGATTCGGCATTTCATATCATGCTCACTTTCAATAAGATTATTATTATACTAGTTCAATATGGGTAGGGTTATCGAGATCACCAGGATGCACCTTTATGGGAAGAACTATGCCCACCCCTGCTGCCCCAATCATGGGTTACTATAATCTGGTTGTCGTTCAACAACGCATTCGGCAAGAAGCTCATCAATAATCCTTTTCTGTTCAGTGATATGCTGATGCAGCATGGTTTTTTGGGATCATCTTCTATCTTTTTCAATGAGCTAGATAGATCGGGTGGCTATACAGTCCCAGTGTGTACTTTACCATTTTTGGGGTCTCAGCTGATAGGTAGTGACTCGAAATGCTCTCCTAGGCCAAGCATCTATCTCTACTGGTGAGTGTGAATTCCTATAGGATATTCCATGTGTTGTCATGCATGAGGGTGAAGTTCATCCTCTCTATACCCCTTTCTAATGCCCTCTTCCAGGCATATCTCAGTAATTTCCGTTTTTACCGTTACAATACCCAGAGGTGAAACCTTTAAATCGTCGGGTATATCAGGATGATGTTGGATAGGAATGAAATTTTGGCTAGCGTACTTCCCCCAAGCATGGTTATGAACATGTGGGGAAGTCTCTTTAGTAACTCTAAAGAGCATAGTGAAAATTTGGACACGTTGTTGTTGGAGGTTCTGGTGGTAACCAAGTGATGTAGGGTGTTGAGCAATAGGAAGTGTGGCCAAATCAACCAGGCAGCACTACTGGATGATATCGTTAATATATTCTCAACTTATGGTGTAGACCAACTTTCGATTATGGAGATGAAAGTGAGTCGCCCATACTTCTCAAAGTAAGCACAAGACCTTTTACTTTTGTGAGGGACATTGGAATATTGAATCTCAAAATTGTAATGGGACATAACATCTTGGGGAAGTGGTTTACCATGGAAATGTATCACAATCATCTACTATGAAACTCGGTATCCATCCCTTGGTTTCTCCATTATTCAACTAGGCGAAGTTGATGGACCAATAATGGAACTGAAATGAACCACTTTGATAGTGGATTGGTCGGTGGACAGTACAGTGCATGAGCTGACAAACCACTACAAACTGAGCTATCTCCTAGGAACTGTACCGACTATATTGTTGCATCCTTATAGGATGATCTATTGGCCACTACTTAATGTGCTAGGGTTAAAATCATTGGTGGGGGATCAGGTGGATTCTCATCATCTATTTTTCCCAAGAACAACTCTACATGATCTCTTTTTGGGGTGGAGAATGATCTAGTCGATGATGTAGATAATTTCATTACAAGACCCTAGAAAAGAGCCAAAGATTCCACCTCCTATAGGTATCTATGGGGGGATACCGTAATCTGGTGCATTTCACACTCTAGCAAGATGAATTTTATAGCATGAGTTCTTTCCTCATACCTCGACACAAAGGTACATGGTGAGGGCTCTATCATCGAGTCACACTCCGCATCAGAGTCTGAAAATTGGATTTGTTTGACTATGATCTGACACATCTTAGGATATTTCTTTTGGGAGTTATGATTCCCTCTCTTGACCCTAGGTTGTTCTTCTAGGTGGGGTAGATCTTCGACACAGGGGATACCTCCATGTAGGTAGGTATTAGAGCAGGAATGAACACTTCTTGGATGAACTGAGGTGTGGCGAGCACCTGAGAAAATGTCATATTGAACACGTGGAGTATATATGTTGTTGATAGTGACGGATTTGGGAGGGCCTCTACTTCAGCTGGATCTAGTAACAGCCATACGAGGATGACCTTGGTACTGATCATACTGAACATGAGAAAGAACCTTGTGTCGGCCATCAATGGATTGTGGGGACCTCTGATAGAGTCGGTGGAAACATGGGGAGGAACTTCGTGCAGATTGGTGACAGTGTGAGGAGGACCATCACATTGAAAAACTAGTATGGTGGGGAGATTTACATACCTGGGATCAAGGGAATGGGGAGGACCTCCGTATTGGGTGTCAAAAAGATAATGAGGACCTATGCTCGACTGAATGTGGTGGAATGGGGAGGACCTCCATGCCAGATGTGAGAGTGGGGAGGACATCTACTCTGTATGATGGTGGTATGGGGAGGAACTCTGTACTAAACATCATCGCCATGGGTTGGCCCGTGATGGCTGCTGCTTGTGCCAGCAACTGAGAGAGTCAACCTAGCCTCTCGTGGGGTGGCTGGTGCCTCTATCCTGACCGATCATAGTAGTTACCCTACTTCGTAATAGGGATGTGCCCCTACCCCATAGTAATAAGGGATGATATCTTGTGTCATTGGTGTCTTGGGCCACTGAATTAATAGGAAATGACACCCCATAATGGGTTTCCTTCTGTTCTTGTGCTCGATGCTGATGTCGAGTCATACAAACTAAATACAGCAATGTAGGGGTGTGACCCACCTACTCCCTGGCCTATGGGACCAACTGGAGGTGCATACAGTACCTAATGGGAGCCCACTTTGGTGGCTCCCTGGATAAATTCAAAACAAGAATGACTCCGACATCCCTAAACTTATCTGGGAAAGGGAGTGTGTCATAAGAGAGTTGCGGGGAGAGGCTCCCAAAATGGTTGAACATTGGAGTGGGGAGTAGTGGCTCTATGCACGACCCTTGGGGGGAATGAATAAGGTGGTACATAGAATACTCTAGATCATGGAGACCCATATCCCGTATGTGGATTACACCCTCCTATTCATATCATCGAAAAATAAATTCCAACTCCCTCCTTTAAACATTTTTGGATGGTGAAACGGGGCATGAGTTCCCGGTAGCTATGGTAGCAGATGATTTCATGGCAGAGGTGGAGCCATGTGGGATTTCCGCATTGGAAATTCCCCTTCCACTACATCCTTTGGTGGGAGGTTATTGGTTTCTAACCATTATATGCCTAGGTCCTATAAAGCAAGAAGATTTAGCCATTATAACAGTTAAAAGGAAACAAATGACCAGTTCCCCAACAACTTTTTGTCTTCCATGGATGGATAGAATGATCCTTGTTAACAACGTCACAGACCGAGATTCCCAACAATTAACTACCCCAAATCCTAGTGAGTTTCAGGCCAAGCCCATTATTTTCTTGGTGGGACTCAGCACTAAATAACTAGTTCTGGTGACATTTTTATCTACTAAGGTCCTCAATTGTACTAACCCCAATATTTAGGGGAAGAGTTTTAGTTTAGGTTCACCATTTTTTCTAATGGTTTTCCACTAAGGTGCACCTCATCGTGCCTCATTTTCTTGAATTCTTGGTTGAAGTTTTTCATTGTTTACCCACATTCCCTCTTTCCAATGGTTGGTGGCATCCATCTTCTCTTGATGGATGTTTTATCCTTGATTAGAACAGGATTATGGGATGTCGGTCTCTACTTCAATAGATTCCTCCTCATAATTTTTCACCAATTAGGGGTATCCCCTACAGATTAATACGTTGTTCTTGGAACTCTTCCTGGTGTTGTATCATTCTGGACTCCAATGAATTACACTATTTCAGTCAGGTCATTCCAAAGGGTTCAAGTCATGGCAGTGACCTTCTGTGATGATAGTATTTAGGTTGCACATTGTTGGTGTGTCTGGACACTGGAACACTGTTACACCTCTATTTTCTCTTATAAGAGGGATTCCGAAGGGTGTGGAAGCCTGTGGCATCCCATGTCAAAAGTGGATTATTTTATGCCAACAGAATGTACTTTAAGATTTCCTTGGCTTCCCATGTTTAACACAGGGTATGCCGTGAGTTTAACATCTAGAGCAGACATATTATAATAATTGGAACAGTGTTGGGAGTGGATCACATAGGTAAGACCCTTGAAGGGAGAAACTAGAAATGTTACCAGATGGATGAGTTAGAACGCCCAATAAGTACGAACCTAGAATGGTGTGTCCTACAAAGGGAAGGATTCACACCATGATGTCTGATCTGTACACCACAATGTGTGGATCATATGACAATGGGTCCCAATGAAGGTGACACCATGGATTACCATTTGATAGGAATTAACCTCATTTATTCTTCCTATGTACCCTCTATAGAATACGAGGATCAAAACCCAAGTAGTTTGAAGGCGTGAGGCATTGGATTTGGTGTACATAAAGGATAGAAACCCAGAAACATGATGGGCCATATGTGTGGTTAGTATCCCATCACAAGAGAAGCATTCTTGGATGGAATAATATAGATTGTATGGGACTTATGCATGGTTAACTACACAGGTACTGGTAGGAGCAGTGTTGAAGTGGGTTGAATGACCTCACTAGGATGTGGCATCCTTGGTAAAATAAATATGGATATAGAGGAGGTGTTGAAGGACGGAATAACTATGATGGAACTGGTGTGAAGATGATTATGTTGGGATTGAACCTATGGAAGGTATCCCACATATCCCGATGGCTGATAATCATAGCCCATGTAGTTCTGATATGGGGTGATGAGTCACCTGAGGAGGCAGCTCATGAAAATGGACATGTCGATGGGAATGAAAGGAAGTGGAACCTCTAGACTATGGAATTATCATCTTGAAACACAAAGTATTGAAGGATAGAACTAGATGGGACATGGGTGATCGGATCGATCTTTGGGAGGGTTCTTACAATCCTTTCTCAAAATGTCAAGAATCAAAGTCCATATAGTTCAGGATTGGGGAATAGAATCAGGGTGTACGCAAAGGATATAAACCTGAATACATGATGGGGTTTACGCATTGTTAACATCCCATCACAATAGGGATAGTCTTAGATAGAGGAGTATGGTAAAGTGTGTGGGGATTATTCATGGTTAGCTTTCCGAGAGGATCGAAACACCTTGGGGAGCCGGATCCTGGAGATGCATCCCAAAAAAGGGAAGATGTCACATAATGGGGGTAGATCCCTATAAGTGAGCACCAGAGTTTACCATCGGCTGATATTGAACCACTAAGATGTCTCCCACATACCCTATTGGGATAAAAACCCACATAGTTTATTTATCGTCATGCAAGAAGATATGGTATACAATTTAAAGTCATATGGGATGAATGGATCATATAGTTTAACATCATGTCAGGTGAGAATGAACCGGCTAGATATGAAAACGTAATAGATGAATTATGGGTAGTGAGGGGCATGGTCATGGTGGAGGCTTCCAACGTATGCTGCATAGAATGTAGGGATCAGAGTCCACATAGTTCTGGGATGAGGGAGGATTGGACTTACACATGGTTAGTATCATATAGAATATTTCATGGTCATTTCATACTCTAATCCCACATGATTCTTGCTCAGTGTAAGAAATAAGAGTTGGAAGTAGATGTGTCAATCTTATCATGGAAGGTGCATCAACGAGGGGTGGTATAGGGCTTACGCATGGTTAGTGGTACAGAGAGATGTTGAGTGGGACTTACTACAAGAGTGAAGCTTAAGGAGGATCTCATTACATGGGATAAGGATATCATTCCCTACCATAAATTCATGAGGAATCCCACTCTAATGGAGATGAGTGGTCGAAGAGAATTTCTAAGTCACACATGGTGACAAAGCCCAATGGGAGAGGGAGGGAGATAGGGCCCTGGTTCTCATCCTTTTTACAGTTGAATAAATTCTGTCTCATATAAAACAATCTTAGATTGACATCTTTTGTTGAGGATGTCAGTTCTTGGTTTTTTAACAACCTACAGCTCATATGACGAGGACTTACACTTCACCCATAAAGAATACATAACGTGTATCAAAAAACATGGGGGGGGGGGAGGCGCAAACAATGATGGTCATTAAAGGGATAGAGGAGTGGTCGAAAGAGGGTTTCATGTCAGTATAGATATTCAAATAAGAAAAATCTACTAGCATAAATTAGTGAAGAATCATTATGTAGGGTAACACAACCTGAAGCACGACTCTGTGAATTATTAAATCATTGCGTGCAAGCCTGTAGGGATTCACAGAGGAAGTGCACATGAGATTTGGTGTATTTCACGCAAGAAAGGACTGTACATGGTGTCTTAAGGTATGGAAAATACATGAAACACATTATAAAGGGTGCACAAAAGATGGAGGTTTGTGTGTAATAATGGATGTCTATGTGAAAAATGAGGTATAGAGGTGAAAGAGGAATTGTAAAATGGAAACAATAGTGTCTAAGATGGATCTTCTGGGTGAAATTTTCATGGAGTAAAAGGGTATAAGAAGGATCTATCACTAGTGGGCCCACATGAAGGAAGACCCCTGGGAGACCTAACGTGAAATATTCAATACCTTGAGGCCATGTCTTTTTCATGGACACGGATGAGGTTTTTTACATGCACGAGAGTAGATTTTCATCTTCTATAATGGTACCCCAATGTGAGGGGGTATGCATATATTTAAAGGAAAAAACTTTAGCAGCATCACGCAAGGAGGCATGAAAGGAAGTGTCATATTATGTCACATTGGGCGTGTAAGATATTGTGTGGGGCCCATTTTATTTCATGCAAGCTAGATATCTTTAGTGCACTGGACATGGCCATTTTTGGGGATCATGGAACATAATAACCCATTTTTCATCACATTGGGTGTGAAATATTCCGCTACATAAAATCCATTCTTTCACACAACCACTGAATCCTCTACACAACACCCTTATGATTCCCAATTTCATCTGCAGATTCAAAATGTACCTTTGGTTTGCTCAAATATGCACATTTGTGACCTCAAACAAAATTCAATGCCAACACCCATAAGATACCTCTCAAGGATAAGCCACCATGTGTTGTTCGAAAGATGGAGTGAATTATCAGCATCCAAGAACACATCCTCCAACACTTACAACCCCAACTGACCATAAGACACACCAAACTATCACAAAAACCACACTATCTTGAACACAGGAATCTGGGAATTCCTCCATCCATTTAAAGATATTATCTACTCTGGGTGGCACGAACTCACCCACACAGGTTTATCCGCGTATAAATTAATGCATCTTGATTAGGAATTGGGCCCCCCAAACCCCATGCCATGACTTTATCACACATTATGGAAAATGAAAACTGCTCATCTCATAGTGAACAGGGTTCAAGTATCACATTACAAAGTAAAAGACAACAGGGGAAAACTTATAACAACTCTGGGTATTGGGAATGTATATACATCTACCTTTCCCATGTACTCTCCTCAAGGCCACCATGAATCGACAATATGAAAACCAAAGGAATGGTGTACCCATGAAACACCATCTACTAATGATCATGGATCTCTAATGGATGCTCCAAGAACAATGTGGCGTCTTCGACATGTAACTCTTTCGAGTCAATGACATGGGAGTCATCACGAAGATACCAATGAAGCTGGGTGATGTGAAAGACATTGTGGATCCTATCCAACAATGGTTATAACTCTAGCAGGTATTCCACCTCACCAACGCTTCCCAGCACCTCATAGGGTTCAATGAACATGGGAGAAGTCTTACTCACCTTACCGAACCTCAACAACCCATGTCATGGGTAAAACTTCAAGAACTTACAGTCTACAACCTCGAACTCTAAGGGAATTCTCTTATGATCATCAAACAACTTATGACGGTCCTGATAAGCCTCCATCCTTTAATAAATTAGTGGAACTTTTTCTGTTGTGCTTTACCCCACCTTGGGAAGAAGAATAATTGTTTCTCTAACCTCCATCCAACACAATGTGGAATGATATAGCCTCTTGTATAATTCTTATAATTGTGCCATTCCAATGGATGAGTGATATTTTTTTAATAGACCACTAACAAGGGAAATTTGGGCACCCAAGATCCACCAAAGTCGAATATTCTTGCTTGTAACATGTCTTACAATGTCTGAAAAGTCTGCTCTATCTATCCATCTGTATGAGGGTGGAAGGCAGTGTTGAGGTGTAACAGAGTGTCGAAAGCATGTTGCAATACCATCTAGACTTGAAATGTAAAATGTGTTTCCCAATATGATTAAATGGATATCAAAACTCCATGCAGTCACATCAAGTCATCCACATACCTCTTTTCCAAGGAATCCACTACTCCTGACTCCTTGATCCCAATGAAGTGAGCCGGTTTCATCAGTTTATCCACTACTTCCTAGATAGCATCGTAGACTCCTAGAAATTGGGGTAACAAAGTGATTACATCCATCAAGATTTCATCCAACTTATACTTGAGGAAATCTAACAGCTACTAGAAAATGCCCAGAACACGATGGTCAACCTTCGCCTACTAGAACACAAGGTATATTTCCACATACTATGCCATTTCTTACCTCATCCTGGGCCACCAAACTCACTCCCTTAATGTATGGTACATCATGGAAACTCTTGGGAATACTACTATGGGTGATCTACGAAACTCATGGAGTAATCCATCATGCATTTCCACTGGAACAAGAACCTTCCACTAGAACAACATTTGATTCTGAAAATCCTCCAACCATCCCTTCGATGCATCACCCTAGTCAATAAGATTACACATCACCTATACCTCTGAGACTCCCCACTGAGACTCCTCCACCTTCCACATTAGGGATGACTACACTATCATCTAAAATATAAATCCTCTTCCGTCATCCACTCTTTTATCTAGGTGAAAATCATCTAAATCCTTTATCAACATCCAAGCATCTACTGATTCCTGGACTACCTCTCTCTACGAATTCAAGATCATGGAATCATCCCAAATATTCTCCTTTCCTGAGGTGTAAGAGATCTTCAAATGGTAGTATAGGAGAAACTCCATCTACCTCTATTGTCACATGATCAAATATCATTAGGAATAGATATACCTCGAGCTCTTGTGATCTATGAAGACTACAAAGCGCTCCCTAATGATGTAATGTCACCAAAAATTTAGTGAAAAGACAACCGCCGCTAGATCCAGATAATGGTTGGCATAGGTACATTCATGGGGACATAAATTTCTAGACCCATAAGAGATCAATCACTATGGATGAAACAACACACATCTGAATTCTAGACTGGATGTGTCACTAAATCCCTCGAACATCACCCCTTACTCTGGAAACTGGAGAACTTGTGAACTAAACAAATTACCCCTTGTAATAGTTAAAATATCCCTAAAAATCATCATTCCACACAATGTACTATTCCTTCTAGGTCCAATTCGTCAACATATCTATAACCAATGAGAAATCGGGCAGAAATCTCCAGTAGTAGCCTACGAGAACAAGAAAAATATAAACCTATACCATTTTCTTGGGTTGTTCCCAAGAAAAGGTTACCTTTACCTTTAATGGTTCTTCCACTACACCCTTCTGGGACACCAAATTTCCAAGGAATGGCACCTTTATTGTCCATAAATTACACTAGTAAAAAATCTCATATAGCTGATGGAATTGAATAATGACCAAGTCATTCTTGTGATGCTTTCTATGCTCCTATTATAACTTTGAGTAGATCAAGATTTCATCGATTATTACGATGATTAAATAGTCCAGGAACTCATGGAAAAAAGAGTTCATAAGCCCCATGAACAAAACTAGTTCATCTGAAACACCAAATGGAATAACCATGATGTCTAAGTGCCCATACATGCACATGAAAGTAGTCTTCAAGATGTCTACTTCCTTCACCCTTAACTGGTGATATCCATGTCGTAGATCAATCTTATAGAACTAGATTTATCCCCTCAACTGATAGGAAATATCATCTATCCTTAGGAGATGATAAAGGTTCTGGATCGTCACATTATTCAACCTCTAGTAGTCTATGCACAACATATTACCACCATCTTCCTTCTTCTCAAGAAAGACCATAGTTCCCCCCTGTGACCGACTGGGCCCAATAAAATTATTCTTCATCAGGGCATCAACCTAAATCTGTAGGTCCCATAACTCAGAAGGATCCATCTGATAGAGCGCCATAAAAATTGCACAACACTGGGCTTTAAATATATCCCAAACTAAACATCACATTGAGGGGGTAGAGTCAGAACCTCCTCTATAAAAATATTCAAGAACATTCCAGCAACTATGGGAACCCCCACTATATTAATAAACACTGATCTTATGGGAAGATCACCTAGTAATGAAAGAAGAGGCTCCACATGCAGGATCTCTTCCCGTTAACTCTGTTCTCCATCAAAAGTCACACACTATACAACCATGCCTAAGAACACGACACTTCTCTAGAAGTATTCAATGACAACATGCACTGAAAACAACCAGTTCCTTCCAAGGATAACCTCGTATGGCTACATCTGTAGGAAGAAGAGATACCTATAGGACATATGCAACCCCATCATCATTCTACATCCCCATAAAACATAAAAAAAATATGTTTTCACCTCTGACTGGTTTACTCAACACTATGGGAATGGAAATCCTCTCTATTTATAGCCCCAGATCATGGGAAAGAGTGTGTACAACTCAGGAGTGTGAAGCTCCTGAATCGAAAAAAACTAACCAATAATACTGAAAAAAATAATTGTACCTCAAATGATCTATGTACCTTTGGAAACTGCTGCATATGCATCACGAAACTGGCCATATCCGGATCATGTTCCCCTATATTGAAGACCTCCTCCTCAACCAGGCCTGGGTCAAGGTCCCTAACGAGCAACCTAAGTTGATCCTCCTTTTACTCTGTCTCCCCTCAGTGGAGTAGGAGTCTATTGTCCCTACTGCTGAAATGGACTGGCTGGATATTTTTGTTGATGTGGGTGCTGAACTTTCCCAACTCCATTATACTGAGAACAAAATGCCATTGGTCACTATCTCTAAATATCCCATAGACTCTACAGATAAAACACACCAGCCCTAGGCTTATAGGATATACACAAAGATGAGAAGGTCGAAACTAAAACTATTATATTTGAATCCCTGTTGGTCATAACCTTGAAGGCCCTAGCTCTATAGATATACTACTAATAACCTTTCCCTTCGAAGAACCCTGTTATCTCTCCTCTCACAGTTGACCTACTCAAGAGTTCATTCTCTCAACTACCTCCGCATTGTTTTAGAATTCCATGTATGTCGGAAAAGTGAAGGGAGTAAATGTGTGATACAGAGAAGGATGAGGTGCCTCTTCTATGTGTCTGACCCGAGACTCCTCATCCAAAAAAGATCTAGAGCGAAGAAAAGGAGATCCTTGAACCTGTTAACCAAATCCCATAATGAAAAAATACCATGCTGAACAGAGATTATCTCATGTTGATTCTCATATTTCATGGTTGAAGAAAGGAATTATGCCTTGAAATCCTAATAAAAATCGACCCATAGAACACCAGCCTCCTTCCTATCCCCCAGGTACAACATCCACCAATAATACGCATCTCCCCTCATCTGACTAACCGTCAATAGAACCCAATACTCCTTCAGAGCCCGGATCAGGCTGAAGGTGATCTCAAGTTCCTAGAGCCATCTATTCATCTCTAGGTCTAAGACTCTTCCCGCATAATTACCCAAGGTCTACCACTATAAATAATGTAACATTATATACCACTGGTTGTCCTCATCTTATAGATCAACCCTCTGCCAATCAACTAGATCAGCCTGCTGAGCATCTATTAACTGATCCATTTGTGGGAGATGAGCAAGATCCATAACTAAAAAGTAAACAATAAAATCCTATTATAGAGTAGTATGAAATTTTTTAAAGAGTCATTTTAACTTTATTTTATTTAAATTCCCCAAAATTCCCAATTTATACAATACCACAAGTAATCATAATGCATGTACCATTCTTATAGTCTCTACCCTAAAACAATGTAGCCTCACGTGGTCGTTCGGTAGGATCAGAGTCCTTAAATTGGATCTTGAGGGGCCTAAAATCTCATATCTTAACGAGTCTTCCCTAGCCTATGTAACGTACCAAGATCACCTAACACTATTTCCCTACCAACCCATGAAATCCTCACAATTCCTAACTCCAAAATCCATCGTATCTCTTAACCATCATCCCCTCGAATACAAATATATCATCACCCCTCCCTCCAAATATGACCCTCTTAAGCTGGTAATAAATAAAGAATGATAATGAACCCCCCAAGTCCCACCTCGAGTAATCCATGAGGTTTTGACCATCACCAAGGGTATACAAATCACACAAAATTGGAGGCATTACCCTTTTTATAAGAACCAATATCGGGAGTTAATATGTATCAACCTCCAAATAACTCCAAGACATATATATAAAATAATCCAAATATATCCCACAAACATTTTTAAAGTAAAACTTATATATATACAACGAAAATCTACAAAGTAAATACCAAAATAATAAGGATAATAAGTGATGTGACATCTGTCCCAACGTCTGAGCTAGTAATTCCCGGCATAGTCCATGTTGTCCTCATAGAAACCTAAAAAATATTTTATATACATTTGGAGAGAATAAAAGTATAATCAATAGGTAAAACCAAGGTCTCCCATGCACAAGTGGAGAAGCATACTAATTCCCTTGCGAGAAACAGCAGAAATCAAAGGCACTTGACAAGGAATACAAGCCACCACAACCCCACCAATGGTATGATCACCAAATAACACAAGTAATGTAAACTAATTTAGTAAGAAAATTGATGATAGGGTACCTTGCACTAATTTCCAACTAGTTATTTTCTCTCACACCCAAACGAAAAATTTCATGGTAGTCCCACTTCCTCAGAAAGTACCACATCATAACCCACATACAAACACCTAGAGCTCATAGCTAGTCCCCCAATTTGGTCAAATGAAGCCCATCACATCTCTCCCACACACACCTAGGACTCAAAACCACATCCCTCCCACATACCCTTGGTCTATATACTACATCACATCATGAATACACCTAGGAAACCATAACACCTATCATACAGAAGACCCCTTGGAAACCAAAACTCCCTGAACACACCTGGGCCTCACAAACCACTACCAGCCCAAAAAATCATGGGTTATCATAATCACGATGATGGAGAAGGGAATAGAAGGTGGCCAAACATCCATCCATCATTCCACAATGATTTTTTTGGAAATATACCCTCCCCTATAACAGTGGGGGTGTTTGGCATATTGCGCTCAACTATGGTGGGATGAGTATAGAAAATAAAAGTAAAATACAAGTTGGTATATATAGTATCAAACAATGAATCCCAACCTATGAGTTCCCAATCAAACAACCAACCACCCTATAAAACTTCAAAATTTGTTGCTACCTCTAAATTCATTTGTCAACACCATCAATATTCACTTCAGAAGTTGATGAATTAAATCCATTCACAAAAAGACAAAACTCAATAATGATGATGTTATTAAGAATTTAAAAGCTATTAAATAGTTATTTGGGAAACTAATAACAACAGTACACAACCAGCCTTACAGCCATGCCAAAATGAAGAACAAAACTATGATAAAACACCCCACATCATACTAACTCCCCACTTAGCAACCAAGATAACCACTACCATTATCATTATTCAAAGTAATTATAAAAAATGAATCCTATCAATAGTGAAATAGAAAATTGACAACCGAACCCAACCTCATAGCCTATTTACACCACACAAGTTCATTCATCTGACAATTAATCAATCTCTCAACCTAAGATACCATTTAACAACTTGTATCACCCCATAAATAGTTGTGTTCTCAACCCCAGCACCACACAACCACCCAAGGTAAAAATATAGAAAATGGACACACACATCACAACACCATGCCAATAAAGAAAAGTGTATTCAGATTTAGAAAACACTCGTTCTTTAATTCCACTTTGATAATTCATGGGTGATCACCAAAGGTGAATAATCCAAGTGAATCCATTTAGCTAAAAAAATATAATTGGTAAATAAATTTTATGAAAATATAGATAATAAAGCTAAAAGAATATCAAGCATCTATGATCCATCACCGATTCAAGAAACAAAGGCCACCAATGACCTTGACTTTTTGTAGGATACAATACACAATATGGATCAAATAAAAGGTAAGACAACAAGATCATCATAATAATCTTCCCATCACCTAATTTATTACTCCTTATTATATTCATTAAATTTTAATCCAACAATATTCACAATAAGACAAGATTACACCCACACGACATGATGCACCATTTAGAAATATGAATGAAACCCTACTTGGAGGAACAGATGATCAAAAAATCCTCTTAGTGCTAAAACAAGGGTGCACCATAAAGAGGAGAAATATATTAGGAAACAATATTGAAAGGCCACATCACAACATACAATATCTCTAGGTAAGATAGGATCTCAGATTTAGAAAGAAGGATAGATCCTATATTAACAAAAGGGAGACAATTTCAAAGTATATAAAAGTTGGTTAATGTTCAAGACCATGGGGATTGACCATTTCAGTGTCTTGAAGGTATTATGATATTAAATATATACATAATATCCTTTTAAACTTTTTCATAAATGGTCATACAAGGTTTTAAACATGATTTATGGAAAATATAATGTAAGAGGGGTGAAAATAGAAAAACTGGGAAAAGATGAAATTGAATCACTATTGGGAGAGTCATTGATGCAGCTGAATGATCCCATTAACTGATTCCACCTATCAATGCTAGTCAATAATATAACCCACAAATGTGACCTACTAACAGTGAGTCACCGACATGACCCACTGATAGAAAGTCACTAAAGTGACCTACTGAAATGACCTACCAACATCGATTTGTCGAAGCAACCCACCAATGAGGGTCACTGACATGAGCTAATGACATTAAGTCACTGACGTGACCTATCAAATCGATTCACTGACACGACCTACCTATGCGACCTACCAAGATTGAGTCACCTACATGACCTACCATTGGAAAAAACTGGAAAAATAGAAAACTCTTGAAATGAGTCATTGTGACCTCCTAGAACACCTCAAACACTATATTTTGACAAAGGAATAGATGAGAGGGGTCAGATCCATTATATAAAACCATTTTTTTATATACCTATAGTGTAAGATGAATATATTTTCTTTTTTTTAATAATTGTGTGCAACACTATATAAAAAATATTTCATGTACTAATGGGATGAAATTTCTTAAAACAATTGGGATGATTAAATTTTGGAATAAGATACAAAATAGTATTTTAAGTAGATCTTGGTAAAGTCAATACCCTAAAATAATCCTAGTCATGAAAGACTGTTCCATCATTAGTAATGATCTATAAATCATAACATAAAGAACTAGGGTATCCATCAGAGCCTGGTGAGATCTCTAGATTAAGTGGCTCATTGGATTCGAAAATATCATTTTATTTCATTAGAGAAACTAAATTTTAGTTGTATAGGTCAATAATAGTACACCAATATTAATAATAATGCATTCATCTACTCCTCGTTCTTTAGTTGGACCCCCTAGTTTTATTCACTGACTGATGAGTGCTTTGGAGAAATATTCCACTTCCATAGGATCCTCAATACATAAATTTCTAGTGAAAGATCCTTATTGAAGAGAAAGGTTGAGTCTTCCCTTAAAAATCTTCTCCCTTATACAACAATCAGTTTATTTTATATTTTTACCCATCCCTTAGACATTTTTATTTGGATCTCTATCTGGAAAAATTCTCAAGATCAAGTAAAGCCTCTACCAGACTATGCTTTTTATTAGACATGATCATGTAAAATATTTCATCCCACTATGTTTGTAACTAATTATTATGGTGATTTATATCCTTCAAGAGAATATCAAAATTAAAATATTCATTAGGGATAAAATTAATCTAAGAAATAATGGAACTATTGATGATTTTTTTATTCTAAAGATAAACCCATTAAAACCCCTACAAAGATGCTAAATATGAGGAAAAATAATATCCCTCAAGGATTATAAATGCATCCAACAACTAGAATAGAAAAACAGTTTTTAAAATACCCAGAACAACAAAAAGAAATATGTATAAGAAAATGGCCTGATAATGATCAGGAAAAGTGATTCATAAAGGATCCTGAGAAGTTAAAAATAGCCTGAAGATTTCGAAAACATTAATTAAGACAACATGAAATTCTAATACTTTTCCTAAAACTATTACAATAGCTGTAGGAATTCCCTAATTATCCCATGTCAGGGATATAGTTAGATGCGATGAAATATTGAATGTCTTGAATAGGTTTATTAGGGTAAAATACCACCTTCTTTATAATTGGGTTGATAATGGTATTGGAGTATCCTCATAAAATCCATGCATCTGAGCTTTTTTAGAAGGAATAAAGAGAGTCTCATTGTTCATTCCACTATATTGGGTTACATTTATCATAAAAATAGACAGAAGGGAGGATCCCACATGGTTACTTATCTTAATGAACATGTGCTGGTTAGAATAATCGGAAAAATCAAACTGGATTTTATCATTCTTGAAATAACAAATGTGGCTATTAATCAGTTGACAATACATGAAGTGACTAGCTTTCAGACCATTGTATATGTCATTGATATAATAAGATTTAATCTTCTATATTAGGATGGGAAAAAAATAATTTCCCTTCTTCTGAATGGACTTAAAAATGAACATCCTTTTACCAATGGAGATTGGACTCTTATAATTACTTATTGTGAAATGTATTGTTAAGGAGAAGAAGATTAATCATGCAGTCCGAATTAGAGTGATGATATAGAATAAATTACACTAATGAATGATTTTGATTTGGAATGACTATCAATGATTCTACGAGGTAACATGGGTTCATAAAACTTAAAACCAAATATTGTAGAGTATTACTAAATAATAACCTCATCAATATCTTCTAGCCCTTGAAATGAATTTTTAGTAGGAGTTTATTCATCTTGGAGTGGTGACCCAAGTGTTCACTAAGAGGGTTCTAGAGTAGAAACATTGTAAATGGGATTGGGATAAGGTTGATATAAAACATAATAGAAACCAATAAGAAGTTCACCGAACAATTTTGGTTACTAAGGATCTTCTAATAAAGCGGCCAAAACACTAGGCCTTCAGAGGTAGGCACAAGGTGCACATGTTTAATATATGGGTAAAGTGACATTGGGGAATTCAAATAAAGGTATGGATTATCCAACTATTCTTAACTCTTAAAGACTTTAGAGCATGTGTATTACAACTATTGACCCCAACATATGGCAAAAAAGCACCATTTGATGATCATTGGTCGAGGAAACATGGAACATGATCGTAGGTGAACCAGAAGCATATCCAGTTATCATCATAGGGTTTGAAGGAACAAGTTCCAAAGGGGGACCCATATAAGGGAGATAACTTTCATTAGGGGGTACCTCAATGAGAGTGTTAGAGAAAATACCTTGGTTTATGTAAAATGAATTAATGTGATCATGCATTACAAATCAAGAGTAGAAGAAAGTAGTAAATTGATAAAAAAAATGTTTCTCAAGATGGATAGATATTTACCTACATGCAAATAAATCTTATGGAGTATGGGAGAATTTAGATCAAACTCTACAAGTATTTGAGCCATCATAGTGTGTTTCATCCTAAGATTATCTTCATTTGCACAGAGAAACTAACTAGTAGAATTGCCGATTGATTTTAAGATGCTTGGATTCAGAAATGGCATTAGGATACAAAGTATATCAATCCAAAACATTATCAAATATTAATCATTAAATAAGTTTGTAATGTTATGGGTTGGTTTCACTACCCAAGTAGATGGATCCACAATGTCATCAAAGTGTAATCATTTCTATGATGGTCATTTATTGAACACCGATGAAGAAGTAATCATTGATGATCATAAGTTCACCCCTCTTTAGTCAACTCCCAAATGTAATCCAACTCCAAGAATAGGTGAATCTAAAATGAATTCCTAGAAAACATTGGACACTACTTCCACACTTTATTGATCCAAGGAATTGAAAAATCTAGAAAAAACATCCATATATGGAAAATCCTTACTAAGAATCTTAATAATGGACAACCGATGGTAGATAGAATTATCAAAATTTTATCTCTTTGATAGGGATATGGCTAGGAATCCATTAAAATACTCCCATTCCTTCAAATCGGGGGATATTAGAGGAATAATTGGTATAGGGGGGAGACAAGTGTGATAAAAAACCCTAGAAACCAGTAAGTTAAATATTGGAGTTGAATAAGGGAGATCCAAGGGACCTTGGAAAAGGAAAATTGGTGGTTGAACCAGAATAGTGAATTACCTAGAAAATATGAAAAGAATATAAATTAATCCAAATGGATGGGATGTAATGTTTCTAACAAAAATACCCCAAGAATCTTCCAGAGGACATGATGAATTTAAGATCCATCCCGATGGATCCGATAGAACACCACTGGAAGTGATGGCAACGGAAAACAAAAAAATTGAAAAATTGGGAAGACACATAAAGAAAGTGCTTATGGTAAAATCCATCATGTTTTAAAGTTATAAATTTAATTTATTATGAAAAATATAAATAACCTTAAAAAAATTTCAAAAATATCCACTTTTAATTTTATTAAAATTATACACATTTGATTAATTACATATCTTCTCGTCCTTATATTTATCATTTAATTTTTAAAATAATATATCACTCATTATTTTAAATAATATTAATATGTATGTAATTAAAATATGTATTTTTATAATAAATAATTTATGAATTTTTTCTTTACTCATTTCTTTAGTCTTATTGAAGTTTTATTATAGTTGCCTCACATCACAATACATTATTCAAATATTTAATGTCATGGTTTATTTTAGTTGATTTTTTAATTCAAAATAATCTATTAAATTTAATATTTAAGGGGAAATTAGTATAAAAATGTTATTGTGTTAAAATAGTGTCCAAGTGAGATTGAGGGGAGTATTGGATTTATATGTAATATCAAGAGAATATTGTTTGATGACTATTTATGGATTAACCCTTCTTGTTGTAACTCATCTGTTTTTAATAGTGGGTTAGGTGATCAGGGGATGTTTATGATTTAACCAATGATAATCCATTATTATTGAAAGTGAAATTATCTATTTTTATGTCATGTTTGTTTATATGTCTGTATTAGATAACTAATGAAGTAAATATGTGTGTAAAAGGGATACATTTAATTAATCATGAGGAGTTAAAAGAAATATATAAAATGTTAAATTGATTTATAAATACCTCAAGACAGATTCACCTCCAACCTTAATGTTGAACATATCTGAATGTGATCAAACACTCTCTTCCACTCACTAATTTGAATAGGGATATAATGGTGAAATAAACTCTCTTATCCATGATTCAATATTTCAACTAAATATGACATGTCCAAACATAAAAGTTGTTATCCATGATACTCCCATATTCATACATAGATTTTTAAATAGTAATGTACAACTTATTCTTCTTTTAATAATATTCACTTTTGAATTTTGTTATGATAAAACCACACCAATCACGATCCGATATTCAATAATTTCATCAAAGAAGATCCTCTGATCCTTGACCTTCAATCTATAGCTCTCTATTTTATATATTATGTGTTATACCTTAGTTATATTTAAAAAATCATTATATACTGTGAATGATTGAATTTTATATTTGAAATATAATTTTCTTCTAGATTATCCCACTTCATTTTAGGAAATTAGATCACAATCTAATTTATATCAATTGACCTTATTCAAAATTAGTGTTATCAATTATTATGGTAATAAACATTTCATTAAAATTATTCCACATCATATCATACTATTAAATAAATTATTCCATCATTATCAATGAAACCAATTACTTCATGATAATAGAAGCCCATTTCTCTATGACATACCAAAAAATGAATGATGGACCGCATAACAAAATAAAATTTTAATTTATCATATTTAGAAAACAATTATAAAATGGAGTTAATTTTTTAATTCCACATAGAGAAAAAAAATTGGTTAATTTTCGAGATTTATCTAAAATAGTTATTTTTTAGTGAACAGTGAAATACAGTAATTTACAGTATTAAAAAACTTGAATTATTGATACATAGATTATGTATGGATGATGTAAGGACAAAAAATAGAAATATCATTCTTTATATTAATGTATTTAGTGATCCGGATCAGACTATTTATATTATTTAACAATTTAATAAAATAATTAATAAAATAATGTAAAAACATACCTCTCTTCCCCAATAAATACCACCCATCACCACCTCTTCTCCTCAATCCTTCTAAGCCATGAAGCTTGTACAATTTTAGCCTAAAACTCTTCTGAAACCACTTACCCATGTCTAATATCCTTTGGTCCCCACAAAAGAAAAAATCTAGTTTCCTTACAGAGGTTCTCAAGGAGAAGAAGTTCAAGAGGTAAAATCCACTTCTGTTTTCTTTTAATTACTTCTCAAGTTATTTTATTTTCTTATTATGTCCTAAAATACCCTAATTAAAGTAGAATTATGAATCCATTATCTTATATATATATATATTATAATTTTTTTAATTGAATAATCTATCATCAACCCTCTTCTCCTCTCCCTTTTATTCTAAAATTGAAATCGTCGTCTGTGTGTTGTTGATTCATCGTCTTCGAGAACAAAAAATTTTCATTTTCCTTTATCGCCTTAAATTAATATCATAAAATAATTTTAATGGTTGAATGTATTTTAAAATTTATTTAATAACCCTTTATTCATTCAGAAACTGACATATATTTATAATATTGAATAATAAAATAAAATGAGTTCATTGTGATCTACAACCATCAAAATTAATCTAAAGGATTATCATTAAAGTTTTATCTATTTAATAATAATAATATATAGAAAAATAATAATATATATGACCAATTAAAATTATTTATGTTAATTAATAACAAATAATTTTATTTCTGGATAATTATTCCCATCATCCGTGCATATATTTAAGTGAACTGATCATAAAAACCCAAGAAAATGAACACTCCTGAACGACGGAATTTAACTCTATAACTCATTATAATGACCATAAATGAATTTAATAAAACTATAATGAACAAAATAAATATATAATAGGTTATATATTTATTATCTAATGAATTAAATTTCATTATATGTGATATTAATGTGAATAAATCAGTCGTATAGAAGGTAAAGGTATTCTAAAACCTAATTACGTTTTTATGGGTTATTACTCTTTCATGCCAAATTTCAGTCTGGGTGTTCTTTTAATATCCCAAAAATATAATTTATTTGTTCTTACCTTTTATTTTATTGGACATACGTGTTTTGAATCTGATTTTATCAAAAATGAAAATATTTTTCCAAAAGAACTCTTCCTTTAAAAAACACATATTTTAATTCTATTGAGATTGTTTCTTCTCCGCAAAATATTAGTGATTATCAATTCAAGTTTTTTTCATCATTTTTATTTTAGTTACACCAATATTAATTAATCAATGTATTCTTATAAAAACCATTCATTTCCACGAGTTATTTTATGGAAAATATTGATATATGTTCTATGTGGAATGCATGACTATATAATGTTATGATGTGACTGGTTTACCCAGAATTATATAGAACTAAAATTCACTGGCTAATGTGATGTATCTCATGATATAATGTGAAATATGCATGAAATTTTTACTATCGTTGTTTAGTACTATATGTGGTATTTGAACACAAAGACATGATATCTTAAATTTATAAATTTCTACATGCCTTGTCTTTATCTAATTCTTACTATCATGATTACGATAACAATTTATTAGTTATGTTATGATGATGATGATTATGATCACCCATGTTTTATTGATTCATGTCAGTATTTATCATCTCATATAACCCCTTTCACTGATATATATCCTGAGGTGATTACTTGTACTAAAGAGAATGTAATGTCTACAATCAATCTAGAGAAAAACGAATTAAATATTTTTTATATTTTATTATTATAAAAGTTATATATAAGACTAATTTTACTAATACACCAAACTGTTTGATCCTGTATATGTAACGATATTGTGTTATTTATCGTTAAAATTATGTAATTGGAATGTAATAAAAAAAGGGTCGCTTGAGCTGCTATTAGAGCACGGTTTTGTTATTTTTGGAGTTTTGATTAGACAAAATAAGTAAAAAACTTTAGTTTGAGATTATGTATATGTAATAACCCAAGAATTAGTGTCTTAGAAAAATGATAAACATGGGGATCCTAAAATATATTACATTATTGTTAATTTCACAAAGGAATAAATTATTTATTCATGACATGTGGAATAATGTTTTGTTCAAACATTTTCTATTTTAGAAAAAGGTGGGAACTAGTAGAAACCCAACCAAAAATACATATGAGAGACAATGAAACAAATTCATGAATGAAATCCTCAACTACATGGGATATGGAGTTCAAAATTTCATGGGGATGCTTACCTAGCTATCTTAGGACATGAATAATAACCTAAAAAATTTGGGACATCCACCTTAACCTAATAGAGTGAAACTGAATATTGAGACTTTTATGTGGAAATTAACGCTGAAATTTAGTGGATCTTTCAACCCACTAGTCTTGGAATAGTTGTTAAACTCCATGGAGAAGAACTTTTTTGTTATTCACCGTGCTTAGATAGAGAAGGTGTCATTGAAAATTTATTATTTTGATAGAGAGGCTGAGCAATAGTTGGTGTTTATTAATAACACCAAGCATAAGGATAAAATTGAAGATATGGATGGGAAGAATTTATGAAAATATTTCATAAAAATTATTTCCCTTGAACTCTTCATACAAAGATGGAGATATGACTTCTATTGTTGAAAAAAAGGGAGGTCATTCGTTCATAGTGTATAAAGATAATTTCACAAGACATGCAAGGTATACCTGAGGTTTTTTATATAAAAAATAATAGAAAACAGATAAATTATTTAGTGGTTTAAAATGACACCTTTTAAAGGCTCTAGAAATTTTAGAAATTGGGAGTTATTAATAAGTTGTTCAATGTGATAAAAATGTGTAGCTGGAGTCTCGAGAAGGGTCCCCTAGATATAGATATAGTAATTGAAAGATGGACTTTAAAGATGGGGGATCTAATGACAAAGTTGTAAAGAAAACTCAACCACTAAGATGTACTACTAAAAATATGGCCTTTATCAGTGCTAGAAAAGTTGATTAACAGTGATAAAAAAGAACTGTTAATCGAGGCGAAGATATAGGGGGTACCTTTTATCAGCACTCTAAAAAGTGATGATAAAGGCCCCTTTTATCAGCGCTAAAAAAGTGTTGATAAAAGACCCCTTTATCAGTGCTATTTTTTAGCGCTAATAAAATTCAAAAAAATAAAAATAAAATAAAAATAATTATATAATGCGGGGAGAGATTTTAACAGCGATTGACCCCCCCCCCCCTCACACTCTATCGCACACTTCCCTTCTCGTGCATCCTCACACGTGTGCACCCCTTTGCTTCCACCCGAACTCGAACCCACAACCTCCCCCCTTTTGTGTCTGCACCTTTTCCACTAAGCCATTTCATTTTTTTCTATTTAATGATATATCTATATCTATATATAGATATATTTATTCATATATTAATATAGATTCATATTATTATAAATATATTTATTCATATATTAGTATATATATATTCATTTGTATATTAATATATATTTATATTTATTTATATATTTTTAGTTATCATTTTTTATCTGTATATTTATTTGTATATTAATATATTCTTATAATATTAGTTTGAAATTCATTTATGAAATATTTTTTTATGTGTGTTTATAAATAAATAAATGTTTCGCACGGAATCCGGGGATGACCTCCTGGACGGGAGATTCAAACGTTCCGATCGGTTTCTAACGGGTTTGTTCATAGAACCGGAAACATCCAATGATTCCACATCCGTTTGGACCTACTTTCCAAAGGCAGGCGCTCATTAGCTTGAGGACTAATGAGACTTAGGAATTTGCATTGGTCGAGAGGATGGGAGGTCGAACTCATCACACCTTTTTGAGGGAAATTATTGTCTACTCCAGGACTCTCTTTATAGATTTAAGTTATGTTCGTGAATCCTTATTACATTACCAAGTATAAAATGTTCTTTCCTTTAGTTTTAACAATCAATGATAAAATATGCAAGAAATTTAGAGAATCTTTTATATGTATTCGAGGTTCTTCATCAGTAGAGAATCATCTATATCTGTTTAGAGATTTTTGGTCAATGGTATCCTTCAAAACATTTATATAAAAGTCTCTTGGTCATTATGATGACCAGTCTGGTTTTAAAGCCACTCAGTGGGGCACTTGAAGTTTATCGTCATTCAGAAGGACATAGATTATTTCAAAGTTGGGATCAAACCCATAAATGGGCTACCTGCATATCCTTTCTTTTGGAAAAGGAATCAGAACCCACGTAGTTCGAGGAATGGGGTATGATGTTTATGATTGATGGCTCAAAGATGAATGTCATAATTACTTTTACACTCTAAGCTCACGTGAGTCATGCTCGGTGTGAGAAACAAGAGGTATTGATAAAATTTAGACAATTGTGCCATAAAAGATGCAATCATAAGAATTTGTTTGGGGATTTTGTATAGATGACTGCCCAGATAGATGAAGGTTTAGGATTTACTTTTAGGGAGAAAATCCATGAACAGGGTCCATAAATTTATATGTGCTTCATGGAGATTTGAATACTCTAATCTTGGGGCTTACTCCTAAGGAGGATGCCCAAGTTAGGAGGGGACTTATGATTGGGTTTTATTCCTGAAAAGGAAACCCAAATCAAAGGTAAATTATGACTGGTTAAGAGAAGTTTAAAGGGACTTGGAGCTTACTCCTGAAAAGGAAGCCCAAGGTTATGACTGAGTCTTATTCCTGAAAAAGGAGACCCAGGTTAGGGATTAAGGTTTGGGGCTTACTCCTGAGGAGGATGCCCATATTTGAGGTTGGGGCTTATTCTTAAGAAAGATGCCCAAGATTAAAGGACTTGATTGGGGCTTACTCCTGAGGAGGATGCCCAAGATTGGGAACTTTAAGAATTTGGGGCTTACTACTGAGGAAGATTCCCAGATTTAAAGGTTTTATCACTGGGGATTATTCCTGAAAAGGAGACCCAGGTTAGGATTCTCTCATCTTAAAGGATGAGGTTGAATGAATGAACTCTCCATTTTTTAGTGATATAAGGATATTTAAATCACTAGACTTTGAGAGAGATTCCACAGAATTCCTTTCAGGTAAGAAAGTCAAATCAAGAAATCATGCCATAAATGGCTTTGAAGAGTGTCTTGAAGACTGAATCTTGAAAAGGAAAGGTGAAATGGCTTAAGAGGGGTGACATGGGCAAGATGGGCACCCAAAAAAGTAGGGGCGCGCAAGTCTTGAAAGACGCGCAAGTCCTGCGGCGGCGCGCAAGTATTGGCCGCGCAAGTATACTTGCGCGACACATGGTGTATTGCGCGATTTTCAATCAGAATTTGAAATACTTGAGCGACTCTTCATAAAAACCTTTAGAATCCCCTTGAGGTTCTTCCAAAAAAGGGACGCGCAAGTTATATTGAAGGAATTAAGTCGGCGTGCGAGTGTTTGATAAGTTTCAACACTTAGGCCTTCCTTCTTCTCTCTAGATCTTCCGTTCTAGGTAAGAAATTACCTTAGAAGTGTTTCGGAAGCTTTGAGAAGAGACTTGGGCGTCGGGAGCTTCAATCCGAGTTTCTGGAAAAAGATCCTCTCGAATGGGGGGCCCACAGGGTCTATTTATAGGCAAAAGAAGACCCTGGGCGGTTACCGGGCGGTTATCACTTAGGTCGCGCAAGTCACTTGCACGACCATAAGGCATCGCGCAAGTACTTGCACGACCACTAGGCGGCGCGCAAGTGTACTTGCGCGACCATGAGGGAACTTGCGTGACCTATGGGCAATGTTCTCCTTGTTCATCCCTTTGTCGATTTTTGATGTTTCTTCAAAGGATGAATCACATTGGACTCAGATATTCCCCTTTTCTGATTTTTAGATTCTGTGACGAAAGGAGCGTCAACAAAAGTCCCCCCTCAGAGTTGGATCCGGAGAGAAATGAGGATTTGACTCTGAGGAAATTGAATCCATCCAAAGGAAAAGGGGGCACACAAGACTTTAGGGCACAGAGGGCAGTGCGCAAGTGTGCTTGAACTTGAATTTTATTCAGAGTTCCTTTGTCTTTTGTGGGCAGTTTAAAGTCATGCATGCCGGACATAAAAGTGCTAATGTTTAAGGTCGAAACAGCTTTGACCAAAATGGATTAGAATTGACACAATTCCTTGAAAGTTCATCTGAAAACATATTACCATACTCAAGTATGAGGGAAAATATGTAAACTATGGCTTAAGAATATTTGAATCTGAGGAATGATATGAAAAAGAGCTAAAAGGCATTAGAAGAAGTAGTTTCCAAGAATGAAGTTACTTTTATTTAACAAAACCCGTTAGGGGGTTGAAATATGCAGGGCCACCTATGGGCATTGGATGCATGGTCAAATAAATAGTATCTTTCGGCTGACAAGTCTGTTATGTGGACTATTTATGCAAGGCCACCTATGGGCACGTGCTGCATAGTCAGGAAAAAGAACTCCCAGAAATTTACTTTCCTAGTGCTAAAAGCCAGTGAAAGTTTATGGAGATTCAAATTTTCTAAAGTATAGAGTTTGTTGTATGGAAATAGGTACTTGAATATGGAGAAGATATTTCCAAATAAGAATATCGAAGAACTGGATGAATATCACTCCTACGAAGGTCTGACCCAAACATAGGGAAGAAGAATAACCCATAGACTTAAATACTTTCAGATCATGAAAAAGGATATGGGACAAATATTTTAAGGATGGCTATTTTTGCGGATCCCTACATACTGTCGTTTTAAGACAAATAAGGACAAAAGAGGCATTCTTCCCAAGAATGAAGTTACCATTATTTAACAAACCCGTTAGGGGGTTGAAACATGCAGGGCCACCTATGGGCATTGGCTGCATGCTCAAATAAATAGCATCTTTTGGCTGACAAGTCTGTTATGTGGACTGTTTATGCAAGGCCACCTATGGGCACATGCTGCATAGTCAGGCAAAAGAATTCTCAGAAGTTTGACATTTTTGTGACTAGAAGTCATGAAAAGGGTTATGAAGATCTGAAAATATTTAAGGTTAGGATTATAACACATAAAGATGGGTATTGTCCAATGTATATAGAGATACATGGGTCAATGAAAACCATAATCATGTTGTGGCTGGGTCCTGAATTGAAACTTGGACTTCACTACGTATCTCATAAGAATGAGAATCAAGCCATACGTAGTTCTTGAAATGCAGTTTAACGTCGTGCAGGACGAAAGTATGAGTGATCTTAGTTTAGGGTCATAGAATTCGGACCATAATAATGAATACACAGTGTGTGTTTTCATGAGGACTTTTCAGCCAAGGGACTGAAAGTGAAATTTGGGGTTAGGCCCAAAAGACTTGGGACTGGATTCGAGGGACACTCGAATGTTCCTACGTATCCCATAAGGATGGGAATCAAGTCCACGTAGTTCTAGAACTACCCTTTGTACAAATTTGGTTCGTACATGTGAAGGGTGAAAGGGGACTTTAGTGCAATGATGGTTTAACCTGAGATAAAAAGTTTAGGCATTACCATGTATGCACGTAGTCTTTTGAAATGAAACATGATTGAAAAAATCAATGTCAATAATGGTTCCTTCTCAAATGAGGAAATCAAAAAAAATTGTAGTTTATTGTCGTACCGGACAAAAGTGTTGTATTGTTTAACGTCATATAACAAGGAAAAAAGTGAATCAATGTAAAGATATTGATTCCAGGGGCGGTTTCACAAATCAACATCATATGAGGTTGTGGTGAACTGATGTGAAGAGATTGTTTTTTGGGCTTGAACCCTGGGAGGTTGCCTACATACCCATCCTGGAGGGCAAGGATCAAAGTCCGTGTAGTTCAATTAAAGAATGAATCAATGATCAAGTTGTTCTTGTGGACAATTATCTAATAAAAAATATTGTTGGGACTTACACATGGTTAGTGGCCCAAAGGGAGTGTTATGGTTGATGTTCGCTCTAAGCTCACGTGAGTCATACTCGGTGTGAGAAACAAGAGGTAATAACAACCTTAACGATGTACAGTTTAATTTCATGTAGGACATAAAAAGGGGACTATGCAGTTTAAAGTCTTGCAGTTAGGACTATTGGTGCTGCACAGTTTAGTGTCATGTAGCAGGGACAAAATACAGTTTAATGTCATGTAGGACATATCAAGGATTTTCTCTACAGTTTAGCGTCATGTAGTTAGGACGATGGGGATAAAATAGTTTAACGTCATATTGGACGAAAGGGGGACTGTGCATTTTAATGTCATGCAGTAAGGAAAAAAGAGTGTACCATTTTAACGTCATGTCGGACGAAGGTGCGAAATAGTTTAAGGTCATATGCATGGACCGTGAATGGTGCAGTTTAATGTCATACTAGACTTTTGAGATTATATAGTTTAACGTCTTTCCGGACGTGAGGGACTTTTATACAGTTTAGCGTCATGTAATTTAGGACGTCACAGTTTAACGTCTTGTTGGACGGTTTAGGGAACTTTTTCACCGTTTAATGTCGTGTGGGATGAAGCTGCAGTTTAAAGTCATACTGGACCATTGCTGTATAGTTTAACATCATATAGCAAGGACGAACTGGTGTTGTACAGTTTAAAGTCATGTAGCTAGGACTAAGGTGAACCAATATGAGGATATCAGTTCTGGGGACTTTTTACAGTCTAACGTCATGCTGGACGATGAAAGTGCCACACAGTTTAATGTCATGTTGCTAGGAAACAATATAGTTTAATGTCATCTCGGACAAAATATAGTTTAATGTCATCTCGAACAAAATATAGTTTAATGTCATCTCGGACATTGAAGGTGAAACAGTTTAACGTCATGTTGGATGAAGTTGCAGTTTAAGGTCATACTGAACCATTGCTGTATGAACCAATTGTAAGAGTCTTGGTTCTGGGAACAATATTTTGTGTTTATACAAAATACTTCTTCAGAAATCTGGCATTAGTTGGAGTCGTGATGTGTTCTCCATCCATTGAGATCAGAGAATAGACTCCATTGGAGTAGACCTTATGTATTGAATAAGGTCCTTCCCATTTTGGTTCAAGTTTGGGAGGCTTCTTTCCTGGTATCATTGGTGCTCTGAGAACCAATACCAATTCTCCCTGAATGAATGAACGAAGACGAACTTTTTTGTTAAAAGCTCATGCTATTCGATTCTGATAGATTTCCAAGTGGTGCAAAGTGCACAATCTTTTCTCATCTAACTGTTCCAATTCATTCAACCGCTTTTGGGATTGCTCATCTGTTGATAACTGATCACAAATGGCTATTCTGAGTGAGGGCAATTGAACTTCAATTGGCAAGAATGCTTCTGTTCCATATACCAATGAATATGGAGTAGACCGCGTTGCATTGCGAGTGGTAGTCCGATAAGCCCATAAAGCATGAAAGAGTTTATCAGGCCATGACCTCTTATCTTTATCCACCATCTTTTGCAGTATGTTTGAAAGAGTCTTGTTGAAGGCCTCTATCTGGCCATTAGCCGCTGCATGATATCGAGATGAATGGTTGGACTTAATGTTGTATTCTTGATACAATTTCTTTACCTCAGAAGAACAGAAGTTGGTGCCGTTGTCCGTCAATATGGTATGAGGGACACCAAATCTAGTAATGATTTGATGAAGCTAACAATGCATTTAGAACTGACTTCTTTGAGAGGTACTGCCTCTTCCCATTTGGAAAAGAAATCAGTAGCAGTAAGAATGTACTTAAACTGCTTGGCCGTAGCTGAAGGGTAAGGTCCCACCACATCCATTCCCCATGTGGAAAATGGCCATGAGTATTTAGCTGTATGAAGCAACTCTGGAGGTTGATGAATGAAGTTGGTATATACTTGGCATGAATGACACTTCTTTGTGAAATTAACACAATCTTGTATCATTGAAGGCCAGAAGTATCCAAGCCTTCGAATTTGATCAGACAGTCTATGTCCAGACTGGTGGGCACCACAGACTCCTGCATGCACTTCTTTTATGACAGCCATTGTCTCTTCACCATCAATACATCTGAAGAGAACTCCATCAAAACCACGTTTGTAGAGAATTTTCTCGAGGTGGTTTGGACCATCATAAAGAGTAAAATTGACCACACGTCGCCGAATTTGTTCTTTCTCAGCTCTATCAGGTGGAAGTGTTCCATTTTGAAGGTATCCTCTGATAGGTGACATCCATCCTGTAGTATGACCATACGGTTCAGGAATGGGACTAATTTCATTAATTTCCTCTGTTCTGACTTGAACATAAGGTGAAATTGCACGACGGTGGGCAATACAGATGGTTGTCTCGTCCCGATTTGGATCTGCTAAAGCTGTGGCTATATTAGCTAGTGCATCAGCTTGAGCATTTTGTGATCTTGGGACATAAGAAAATGTCGGTTCTGAAGGGAATTCCGATATTAACTCTTTGACGTAATCATACAAAGGGATTAATTCTTCTTTTCTGATGGCATAATCCCCATTGACTTGTTTGATTACCAGGTCTGAATCACCTTTCACCTTTAAGTGATTCACTTGTGCTTGAAGTGCTAACTCCAAGCTTGTAATGAGAGCTTGGTATTCAGCTTCATTATTGGTACCACCTTCCCACAACAAAAAGGAATAAGGTAACACTGCCTTATCTGGAGAAATGAGCACAATTCCTAAACCAACTTTGTTGAATTTAGGATTTTCCATTTTCTTCCCTGTTGGACTTCTAGAAGCACCATCAAAATACATTTCCCATGTTTGAGGACTCTCTTGAATAGAGAAAACTTCCTCATCAGGGAGTTCGATATCTGAATACGTGTCTTCCACTGAAGGATGTTCAGCCAGGAAATCAGCCAGAGCTTGGCCCTTAATTGCCTTTTGAGACACATACTAGATGTCGAACTGCTGTAGAATAACCGCCCACCTTGCCAGACGTCCTGTAAGCATTGGACGACTAAGGATGAATTTGAGTGGATTATTACGAGATACCAATTGGACCTCGTGATGTTGCAGGTAGTGTCTCAGTTTCTGAACTGCAAAGATTAATGCTAGGCATCACTTTTCAATACTCGAATACCGGGTTTCTGCTTCAAGCATAGTTCTACTGAGATAGTAGAGACTATTTTCATTCCCAGCATCATTCTTTTGAGCGAGAAAGGCACCCAATGATCGCTCTAAAGCTGTCACATAGAGGATAAGAGGCCTACCCTCAACAGGTGGCATGAGTACTGGTGGACTCAAGAGGTATTTCTTGAGAACATCAAATGCTTCTTGACATTCTTCAGTCCACTGGTAAGTGACTCCTTTCTTCAATAATTTGGTAAAGGGTAAACTTTTGCCTGCCAAATTGGCGATGAAACGCCGAATATAGGCTAAGTGTCCTTGAAGTCCTCTTAATTCTTTCAAATTCTGAGGAGGTGACATACCAAGGATTGATTTGGTCTTCTCAGGATCGACTTCAATACCATGATGGCGTACAACAAAGCCGAGGAATTTTCCTGAGGTTACCCCAAAAGCACATTTTAAGGGGTTCATCTTCAAATTATGTTGTCGAAGCTTGTGGAATAGGACTTCCAAATCAGCCAAGTGATCAAAACGTTGTTTGGATTTAACCACCAGATAATCTACATAGCATTCAACAAATTTCCCTAGAAAAGGTTTGAAGATACGATACATGGCGCGTTGATATGTTGCACCTGCATTCTTTAAACCAAAGGGCATCACCCAGTAACAAAACACACCTTGAGGAGCTCTGAAGGCTGTATATTCCTCATATTCTGGGGCCATTCGGATCTGATTATATCCAGAATATCCATCCATGAAAGAAATTACTTCATAGCCAGCCGTCGCATCAATTAAGAGTTCTGTAATCGGAACTGGGAAATCATCTTTAGGACAATACCGATTAAGATCTCTGAAATCGATGCAAACCCTAATTTGTCCGTTCTTCTTCTTTACAGGGACAATATTAGCCAACCACTTGGGATATTGAACTTCTCTGACGAAGTTAGCTTTGATAAGCTTATCCACTTCAGCCTCGATTTTGGAAGCATAGGTTGGGTGTGTTCTTCTTGCGGCTTGCTTGAATCCTCGATGTTCTTTTGGCAAACCCAAATGATGGGTGGAAACATCAGGATCAAGGCCAGGCATCTCTGTATAATTCCAAGCAAAAATATCTTTATTTTGCTTTAGAAAAGAAATATACATCTCTTGCTCTTCAAGGGTCATGGCCGCACTAATTAAAGTGGGGCGTGGATCTTTCTCTGTACCCAGATTTACTTCTCTGAGTTCATCCACAGTGGTAGAGATACCCTCTTCAAATGTTGGAGGAGCATCTCTAAGATCTTCCTCTTCCTCTTAATCATGTGTTATTTCTTCCTTTTCTACTTGCAAAGTAGATGAAAAAACGAAATTCTCATGATCATAAGAGATGTCAAAATTTTCACATTTTGAAGAAGAAGCTTCCATTTCCGACCCTATTGATGAAAAAGGGTCTTCTTTGGGAAATAAAGAGGAGATGATGGATTGAGAATCGACATCAATATTCACCTCTAGTGTTGCTATAACTTCTTCTGGCCTGATTAGCGAAGTATAGACTTGTTGGATTTCAGCAGACGAAATGAAAACGTCACCACTTATGCTTTCATCACTGCTTGGTAAGTTACCAATTTCTCCCATGTTGTCTGGCTCGATTGCCGTAATTGACATTATGGATCTTTCCATAAGAGTATTTTGATTTGGGCCTATTTTGTCAATTTGACTGATAGGTAACACATAATCTGTACTCACATGTGAAAATGGATTTATTGGAATTTTTTCCAAACCATATGGAGCATTAACTTTGGTAATTTCCTTCATTGTAGATTTTTATCTTCCCTTCATGTGATAAAATTCCGCCTCAATGTATTGAGACTCACATGTCTTGAACGGGGCCTTATCACCATACAATGTTCCAACTTGACCATCAAAACAGTATTTGAGACATTGATGGTATGATGACGGAATAGCTGCATGCTGATGTAGCCAGGGTCTTCCAAGCAAGATATTGAAAGCTGAGTCTTGATCAACAATCATGAAATCCGAATTGGAAACAAGATCTCCAAACTGAGTTCTGAGCGTAACTTCTCCCAGTGGTTCTTGTTCATTTTTATCATATCCTTGCAACAACATGGTAGAAGGAGATAAATCAGATTCCGTGAGGCCCAATCGACGAAGTGTGCGAATAGGCATGAGGTTGACTCCTGAACCATTGTCAATAAAAGCTCTTCGAACATCTATACCATTGACTTTTCCAGATAAGTACAAAGGTTTTATGTGCCCATGCACAACATCATCTTCATCTTTATCAGTAAAAGATATCACTGCATGGCATTCTGCAGGATTATTCTCTATGTGATAAATTTCAGCTGCAGCAATTTCAGCTTCAAACTCCTGAGGACTTGACAAAGCTTCGATGAGTGCTTCCCGAAGATCTCTTGACAGATTCAAAGCATCCAAAATTGATAACTTGGCTGGTACTTGGGCCAAGTGTTTCAATATATCATATTTTTGATCTAGAGGTCTGCGTTTCCCAATAGGAATATGCGGTTTAGCAGGTACCTTGGAAGCAGATGCTTTGGAAGCTGATGCATCTTGTATTGAAGTTGGCAACATCTTTGGTTTTGGAAAATTAGATTGATTAGATCCATTTACTTGCTGAGATAAAGAAGATGGAACCTTTAATCGGTCTTCCAAAATAACTGTGCCGAAGCTGAGTTGGCCATTGGCAGAAGAACTTGCTTGTTCTTTTTGAGCTCGCTGAAGGGCTCTACCACGAGTTTCTGCTGCATATACAGTGCTAGCAGGGGTAGAATTAGAGTAGTGGCTTCGGAAAGATCCACGTCTTCCCCTATATCCTGAACCTCTAGAATTTCCTCAGGTTCCCTTATTTGATACAGGGAATTCAGGATCATCAAGACTGGAATATGAATCTGTTAATTGAATCATATTAACAGAACCAAAGATTAACTCTTCGTCTGATAAAGACTCTGCCTGGTTAGCCTGTTTCGGCTGTGCCGTTTGGTGGGACGGTGCCCGTGGCTTTGAAGTAGATGGCATGAAATCTGCCAGAGTCAAAGACAATTTAGGCTTTGATGCATACTCATCTTCTCCTGATTCCTCTTTTTTCTTTGAATTACGCTGCCCTTTTGAGGATTTGTCTTTTGATGGAGGCTTTACTGTAGCTTTTGTAGGAGACACAATTGGATTCTTCAATTGTGTTCGCAAAATGGAATGGGTCCGATTGATTGTCTTTCTGACCATCCAATCATCATATTTTTTCGCAGTTTTGCTTTTGACTTCCTGCCACTCGCCTCCTTCTTCTGGATCTGTAGCGGTAATACACGCTACATGAGCTGAAGAACCCTTCAATTTGACTTGTCCCAAGTCGACCATCTTTTGCAGGAGGTCTTTAAAGACAAAACACTCCTGGATGGGATGCCCCAACATTTGATGAAAGGGACAATAATTGGGACGGTCTTCATCTCCTTCCTTGTTTGGCCTCTTCGGCACTGGTAATTGAACCAAATTATTTTCCAGAGCTGAAATGAAGTAACCAGGAACTTTCTCACTTCGGAAAGAGTATGTTTTACTCTTCATATCCTCAAATTGTTTTCGTCGTTGATCTTTTTGATCATTTGGACGAAACAGCCTTTGTTGTTGGCGTTCGGGAGGTGGAGCCCTTCGAGAAGATGAAGGTTTTGAAGTAGAAATAGGTACAGGTGCCTGTTTAAGCATAACTGTAGCAGTTTCTGCTTTACCCATTCTTCTTCCTGGAGCTGATGGAATTACACGAGATTTAACCTTAGCCTGTATAAGGGAATCTTCAATCTGTTGAGCGATTGAAGTAAGGTCTCGAAACCCTCCTGTGTATTTCACAGGGATCAATGGCGTGCGTAATTCGTCATGCAAATTTGCCACACAGATTGGCAACAATTCCTCCTGAGGGAGTGATAAACTCAAGGAATACGTTAATCCCTTCCAACGAGCAATGAAATCAGAGACTCTTTCATTCTCCCTTTTCTTGCAGTTTGTAAGATCGAAAACTGTTGTTTTTGGCAAAGTTGAGCTAAACTGAAGAAGGAATTTTTGACGAAGATCCTCCCATCCGATGACTGACCGGGATTTCAGGCTTGTATACCAGACAAAAGCTGGTCCTTGCAAGGTTCGCACGAAGCATCTGAGTTTCACTGCTTCTTGCTGCTCTGGAGTTCCCATCATAGGATCACAACAAGACACGTAATGCGTCAAATGTTGTTCAGGGTCGCCTGATCCATTGAAAGTAGGGAAAATAGGGTTTCCAAAACTGGATGGAGGAGAAATTGAGTCTACCCATTCAGGGTAAACTTTCTTTTCAGGTTGAACTTGCGCCCGTTTCCCTTCCATAGTTTCTAACCGAGCTGTTAATGACTCAATAGTAGTTATTAACTTTTGAGAAACGTCAGGTTGAACTTGGTTTTGGGTAGGTGCAATGAATGGAGCTTGGACAGACGTGGTGGTTGGTGCTGCAACTGATGGTAGTGCTGCCAACCGTTGTTGCGTTTGACCCGTAGGATTAGACCTCTGTGGGTGTACTGATAAAGGAGGATATTCTTGATCCATCTCAGTAGTTACAACAAATTCCTTCGGCCGTCGGACTTCAGCATTCTTAAGAAGAAGACTATTCTGAAGTAGTTCTGCATTCAACCTTCTTAATTCTTTCATTTCTTCCTCCTGTTGTGCAAACCTTTGCTCTAATGAGAGCGATTGACCTCCTTCAGAGGAAGGGTGAGAAGTAACCTGATTCTTTCCTTTCCCCTTATTGGATCCTTTTCGGAGAGGGGGAAGTGGGTTACTTGAAGGAATACCCAGATTTTGGGTAAGCCTTTGATTACGTGTGCGCACACCTTCTTCATTTAGGTATGTGTGCGCGACTTCTTGAGCAGGAACCTCTTCGTCTGATCCCTCTGATTGAGCCTCATCTGGTGAATCAGCAGCAACGGCATTGATGACATTAATGGATGCATATTGCATGGAATCCTTTCTATCAGCATTTCTGTGATATTGTCTCCTTCTATGTCCATGATGAGACATGACATTCCATTGACTTGATCCCTCAGGAATTTCTTGGAGAACCGTCACTTGGAGAGAATCTCCTGACAGCTTGGCTTTTTGTTCCTCTTGAGGCTTATTCCCTAATCGATAGAATACTAACTTTCTCTGAGGGAGGGATTGAAGATTTGAAAAAGTCCCCAGTCCGGTGGACTGGGGATGTTCCTGCTGCTTCCGCTCAACTCCTCGAATCCCATTCGTTGACTCTGAGGGTTGGGTTAGAGAAGTCCCCAGTCTGGCAAGCTGGGGTGTCTCTTGACATGCTATGTCTGAGATCTTCTTAAAATCTCTCTTGATCTTGCGAATCTTGGTTCGGAAATTAGCTGGATGCATTAACCTGTATCCACTTTTATCACCTGGTTCAACAGACCGTTGGATGATTTCCGAAACTTCTGTCATTTGATGACGTGTTTGCTCCAGACGAGATGCTTGTGCAATATTCTCGCCTGCTTGATGTAGGAGCAATTCAACAACCTGTTCTCTATATAATTGATTTTGAGAGGAACTAGTTGAAGCTTGTTCTTGAGCAAGCTTTTGATTATAAACAAAGCCCATTGACTGTGGCCGGCCATGGGCAATGACATTGCATGAGACCATTTTCGGCGGGCTTTGCTGACCGGAAAGCACTGTGAAATGTAGTGCTCCGTGAACACCCCATCCTCTGATATGAACATCAGATGGAGCATTAGCAATTAACTGACGCAATCTTCTTAGTGCGTCAAGGCATGAACGTTGAAGGATTCTCTGTTGCTTTTCAGCCTTCGGATACCGAGAGACTGATAGAGATGCCAAATCAATCTGGCGTTGTAACCCTTCTATTATCTTAAGATGATTTTCATATTCATCGTAAGATAATACCTTCTTCTTTAATTGACAAAGAGTTTTCCATATGTTGAGACGAATATCATGGATTCCATCATCCGTCAACATCTTTGGAATGTCGTACTGGGAATCAGCCAAAGGCCAAAACATGACTGGTACTTCACCTTTTGCCAGTTTTTTCCTCATGTTCAGCATTTCCTCTTTATCATTAAATGAAGATTCTTCTACCTGTTTGGACTAGAGTTGGTGTTTCCTTGTTGCTTTATCGGATTCAACAAGATTGGTAGAGAAATAACTATTCATGCTGGAAGATGAATGACCTAGGGATGGTTCAGAGAATAACCTGAACCCCAGGCTATCTTCTGATGGAGAAAGAGTTTCACCTGCCGATAGTAAAGCATCAGACATGACTGGTTTTACGTTTGCAAGTGCCTCAAGATGGGAGGGCTTTCTCGTCACTACATTGCCTTCTGAAGAATTTTCGAGACAATGTGAATCACTACTGCGGAGAGTACTTTCGCAGCGAAGTTCATCACCATGAGGAGGACCGTCATGATGGGTTACAACAAAAGATGAAATCTCTTACTCCTTGGCCTTCTGACCACACAGAGGGTTCCTGTGTCTCTCATCTGAAGAAGAAACTTCAAGATTGACCGAATTTTCATGAAGCAAGTCTTCATGAGGAAGTGTCAGTTGAAGACCTTCAGAATTAATGTTCCAGTTATTGGGAACTGAGGGAGTAGAATCTTGAATTCCGACAGATAAATGTCTGAGGGCTTCAAGAACTCCAGCATCGAGCAAGGCCTTGTTGTAGATTGGCCTTTGATCTCCTGACTGTGCTGGGCGGATCTTTTTCTTAGATGCCTTCTTACTCGCTTTAGAAACCACTTGATGACGAAAGTGATTGCTCTGAGCAGGTGTATGTGCCTGATCAGGAAAGATGGTCAGGTTAGGCTGACGATCTCCACTCAAATCAGGTGTATGTGCCTGACTTGGTTGTCCGTATGATATGGGGGAGTATGCCCCATAACCCTCTTGGACTGGAACAGATGTGTGTGTCTGTTCCGGAGTGAATCGTTGATGTGTCACTCCATTGCTAGGGATAGATTTATGTGTCTGTCCCTGAGATGATGCTGAAGCTGTTATGATATCCTGGCAAGCATCTAGAATATGAGCAGGAATTTGCTTCTGCTCTTTCACCATTGACAAAATATGTTTGGTGACTTCAGCCGCCTGAACGGGGATATACGTCCATTCCGAGCTTGGAGTAGGTGTATGTGCCTGCTCCTGTCCTCCTTTTCCTGTCAGTGAATCCTGACAGTACTCAAGTGTGGAGGCAGAGAGTTGAGTCTGCCCCCTGTTTGTCGTCGGGACATTCCGACTGACTTCTCTGGGTGCTACCAAGCGAGACTGTTGGTAGGCCTGATTAGTATTAGCAGGTGTATGTGCCTGCTGATTACACTTCGCCAAATGCGGTTGACGAGATCCATTATATGTAGTCAGACGAGTCTGCTGACTAACTGGTGATGTATAAGCAGGTGTATGTTCCTGCCTATGGTACTCCGCCGGAATTGCCTGGCGGTATCGGCTTGATGCTGCCAGACGAGTCTGCTGGACAGCTGAATTAAAACGGGTAGGTGTGTATTCCTGCTCGTTGTTTGCCACCAAGTTAGGTTGGTGGACTTCTCCGGAGATGGCAGGGATGACAACCTGCCTATTGTTAACCGGATTCCGCCTCTGGCGGTTCATCTTGCCTGCTCGGGTTCGAGGAACCTGAGCTGAATTCCGGGAGTCGGTACCCTCATCATGTTGAGGGCGCACTACCGCACGAGTCTGGCGGCGATTGTTGATGGGAGCCCTCTGGAAGGACTCCTGTATTTTTGAATTAAGGCCCCGAGGTACATGATCATTCACTTCCTCGGAGTAAGGGAGTGAATGGAAATTGCGTTCCGGGGATAACGACCCGAAACGGTTGGAGACGGTAGTCAGCACCGCCTGCTTCTTGATTGCTGGCCGCCGTTGTCCGGACGACCAAGTAGAGTTGTTAACTTGGAGGGCTTGACGAGCGGCCTCCAGAGTTGGGATAGTACCGTTGCGACGGTACTCCTTAACCAGTGCATTAGAAACACAGCGTTGAAGACGCTGAGTTGGTGATGTCATCCTCAGAGCGGATGACGTTCCAGCAGGAGTAGCAGCATTGGTTTTCACAGCAGCAGACCTCACAGTAGAGGTGTTCACAGCAGCAGTATTCACAGGGGTGAATTTAAGGAAAGCCATTTTTGCAGAAGATCTTGAAAAAAGAGTGCCTGTTCTATGTAACAGACATAATCAAGATGAATCCGACCACTGCATCTTTTGGATGAGCATATGTCAATGATTGCCTTGTTGGCCCAAGGGGCCTAACAAATAAGAATAACATCACTTTCACTTGGTTAAGGATTCACGTCGGGTTCACCATTTTTGTTTCGCACGGAATCCGGGGATGACCTCCTGGACGGGAGATTCAAACGTTCCAATCGGTTTCTAACGGGTTTGTTTGTAGAACCGGAAACATCCAATGATTCCACATCCGTTTGGACCTACTTTCCAAAGGCAGACGCTCATTAGCTTGTGGACTAATGAGACTTAGGAATTTGTATTGGTCGAGAGGATGGGAGGTCGGACTCATCACACCTTTTTGAGGGGAATTATTTTCTACTCCGGGACTCTCTTTATAGATTTAAGTTATGTTCATGAATCCTTATTACATTACCAAGTATAAAATGTGCTTTCCTTTAGTTTTAACAATCAATGATAAAATATGCAAGAAATTTAGAGAATCTTTTATATGTATTCGAGGTTCTTCATCAATAGAGAATCATCTATATCTGTTTAGAGATTATTGGTCAATGGTATCCTTCAAAACATTTATATAAAAGTCTCTTGGTCATTATGATGACCAGGCTGGTTTTAAAGCCACTCAGTGGGCCACTTGAAGTTTATCGTCATTCAGAAGGACATAGATTATTTCAAAGTTGGGATCGAACCCATAAATGGGCTACCTACGTATCCTTTCTTTTGGAAAAGGAATCAGAACCCACGTAGTTCGAGGAATGGGGTATGATGTTTATGATTGATGGCTCAAAGATGAATGTCATAATTACTTTTACACTCTAAGCTCACGTGATTCATGCTCGGTGTGAGAAACAAGAGGTATTGATAAAATTTAGACAATTGTGCCATAAAAGATGCAATCATAAGAATTTGTTTGGGGCTTATGTATAGATGACTGCCCAGATAGATGAAGGTTTAGGATTTACTTTTAGGGAGAAAATCCATGAACAGGGTCCATAAAGTTATATGTGCTTCATGGAGATTTGAATACTCTAATCTTGGGGCTTACTCCTAAGGAGGATGCCCAAGTTAGGAGGGGACTTATGATTGGGTTTTATTCCTGAAAAGGAAACCCAAATCAAAGGTAAATTATGACTGGTTAAGAGAAGTTTAAAGGGACTTGGAGCTTACTCCTGAAAAGGAAGCCCAAGGTTATGACTGAGTCTTATTCCTGAAAAAGGAGACCCAGGTTAGGGATTAAGGTTTGGGGCTTAATCCTGAGGAGGATGCCCATATTTGAGGTTGGGGCTTATTCTTAAGAAAGATGCCCAAGATTAAAGGACTTGATTGGGGCTTACTCCTGAGGAGGATGCCCAAGATTGGGAACTTTAAGAATTTGGGGCTTACTCCTGAGGAAGATGCCCAGATTTAAAGGTTTTATCACTGGGGATTATTCCTGAAAAGAAGACCCAGGTTAGGATTCTCTCATCTTAAAGGATGAGGTTGAATGAATGAACTCTCCATTTTTTAGTGATATAAGGATATTTAAATCACTAGACTTTGAGAGAGATTCCACAGAATTCCTTTCAGGTAAGAAAGTCAAATCAAGAAATAATGCCATAAATGGCTTTGAAGAGTGTCTTGAAGACTGAATCTTGAAAAGGAAAGGTGAAATGGCTTAAGAGGGGTGACATGGGAAAGATGGGCACCCAAAAAAGTAGGGGTGCGCAAGTCCTGAAAGACGCGCAAGTCCTGCGGTGGCGCGCAAGTATTGGCCGCGCAAGTATACTTGCGCGACACATGGTGTACTTGCGCGATTTTCAATCAGAATTTGAAATACTTGAGAGACTCTTCATAAAACCCTTTATAATCCCCTTGAGGTTCTTCCAAAAAAGGGACGCGCAAGTTATATTGAAGGAATTAAGTCGGCGCGCAAGTGTTTGATAAGTTTCAACACTTAGGCCTTCCTTCTTCTCTTTAGATCTTCCGTTCTAGGTAAGAAATTACCTTAGAAGTGTTTCAGAAGCTTTGAGAAGAGACTTGGGCGTCGGGAGCTTCAATCCGAGTTTCTGGAAAAAGATCCTCCCGAATGGGGGGCCCACAGGGTCTATTTATAGGCAAAAGAAGACCCTGGGCGGTTACCGGGCGGTTATCGGGCGGTTATCACTTAGGTCGCGCAAGTCACTTGCACGACCATAAGGCATCGCGCAAGTACTTGCACGACCACTAGGCGGCGCGCAAGTGTACTTGCGCGACCATGAGGGAACTTGCGCGACCTATGGGCAATGTTCTCCTTGTTCATCCCTTTGTCTATTTTTGATGTTTCTTCAAAGGATGAATCACATTGGACTCATATATTCCCCTTTTCCGATTTTTAGATTCTGTGACGAAAGGAGCGTCAACAATAAATAAATATGAACATACATATATAGAATACACACAGAGAGACAAAGACGCACACACACTCACATGCACATATATATTTACGAATAAATACATATATATATATATATATTTTTATGTATTTAAAAAATCCATAGAATGTTAAAACGACCATAACATATAATCCAGAAGACAGTTTCAACTCCAAAACCATTCAAATCGAATAAAATCAAACAATTGTCAATATGATATGTGGTACAGGCCTAACAGACATCCAGATCAGAATTAATGCTTGTTTTAATGTTAACAAATCGGGGTTTCCCGACTAAAAACTCGGTTTTGGAGGGCTTCTGGGCCTTTTTTGGCCTTGAAAAATGTGAAAAAGCTTTTTTTCGGTCACAAGCGCGTAGAGCTCATCACAGACATCCATTTAATATGCTCTAGAGCTCAAACGGACACCCAAATCAAAATTTATGGATGTTTGAAGTTTGAGTTACATTTTCAACTTGTTTTATATCTTTTGTTTTTATTTTTTGTGTCTTCAAATTGTTATTAAATGATTTTTAATCGATAATAATTAACAATTTATTAATTAATAATATATTTTTAAATATTTTAAAGCCATTTTGACGAAATTTCTAATATAATAGATGTAATAGTCTATTTATACATATCTAAAACATATTTTAAAAAAAAATATTAAATTTATATCAATATAAATATACTTATATAACAATAATTTATTTTTCATGATTTTTTTTGAAACATAAAATTTATCACATGTTGGAAAAATCGCTAATAAATCCCCCCTTTATCAGTGCTACTAAAAGAAGCACTGATAAAGGGGTCCCCTTTATCAGTTCTAAAAAATCGCTGATAAAGGGGTGCATTTATCAGTGCTAAAAAAATGCTGATAAAGGGGGGAATTTATCATGGCTTTTTTTAGCGCTGTTAAAAGGTCCCCTTTATCAGCGCTTTTTTTTAAGACTGATAAAGGCCCCCTTTATCAGTTATTTTTTTAGCTTTGATTAATGGGTAGCGTTTCCCTTGCCTATTTTTGTAGTAGTACCATTGGAATTTCCAAAATTGGATGGGGGAAATGCTTCAAGTGTAAGAGTAAAGTCCACCAAACTCATAAATGTCGAAGGGATATGAAGAAAAAGGGACTATATATTGTAGGAAGTAGAGAACCACCCATTGTTTAATTATTCAACTATTGGTATTAAGGTAACTATGCAAGCCATTGCATTAAACCTCATGTTTTCTAGGTTAATCAGCACCAGTAGTCGCAAAAGACGAAGAGGCCAAGGGAAGATTATTTCATCACTACTATTAAGGTTGTAATGACCCAAAATTTTATTAATGAAAATTCCTCTTGATATTATTAAATGTCTTACTATGTAAAATGTTTATACAAGACAAATGAACTTCCTTGGTTTTATGTTTTTGGATTTTAAAATACCTTTAAGAATTTATATTGTTCCTAACATAGTTGTTGAATCGTGATCACCTTATTAGTATAAATATAAGGCTCTAACAAATCAAATTTACTCCGAAAAAGGAATCGATGACCTCATATAGTAGAATTGATTCATATGAATCCCATTTTTCGGATCGTATAAAGGAGGTAGCATCACTAGGATTCACTCTTGACCAAGACCAAGCCGAGATTCAACACATTAATCTTGAAAAAACTGCCAACAGAAGAAGTGGAAGTTAATAGAGATTATTACCCCAACGATGTTATCTGAGCCTCCCTAAGAGTTTTTCACCATCGCACACCTTACCCTTAGGTATTATGCAGGTGTTATAGGGGGTTATGTAATAATACCCCAGCACTACGATTATGTGCATTATTTTTGTATAGAATAAAGAATATATATTCATTTTTTCATTATTAATATGTAAATAGTTTTTAAATCACAAATAGTATTTTTAGTTAATATTCAATAAATAAATATATTTTGATGAATTAATGGATGTGTTTAATAAATAATATTTTTTAAAAATATTATTACTAAATTACTTTTTATTAAATATAACTGATCATCTAATTTTTTTGAATACAATTGTAATTTTTATTATGGGTTGAATGTTGTTTTTGTCAAACCCCATGAAATTTCAATAAATTTCAGTTTTTATATTAAATGTAAAAATTCACACATTTTGAATATTAGTTAGATAAAAGGAATATTATTTTTGGAATCATGGCATCAAAATTATCCAATGGTAAATTTATCATAATCTTCTAAGACAATCAAAATTTTGAGTAAAAATTAAATATCGTTTAAAAATACATTGTGTTTTATGACATCATAATGACCCAACAATGATGTAATAAAATAATATAAATGAAATTTTATCCCAATATATTTTTAAATTTAAAATAATTGGATTTTAAATTTGTTTTGTTTTTTTACCTAGCCTTAGTGGACCCTCTAATACTTATAAAACTTTTAATCATTTTAAAATGATTTCCTTGAGAGTGCGACTCACACAAAAATAATCAAGCCTAATATATTAAAACTTTCTGAAAATGGCCTTTTAAAATAATTTTGTACACTCCACTTTGGAAAAAACCATTTCCAAAAACTATGGGATGGATTGTGGTTTTTATTAGTTTAATGTGTGGTGTCCAAAACCTAAATATTAAAGATTTCCCTCTCCTTTCCTATATAAACCCACTCAATCATCCATTAATCTACACATAAACAATTTTTAGCTTGATAAAACCCAAACATATTCTCTCTATAATCCTTCCACGGCACCCCAAGCTCTCAATAAGCCTCTCTCAATCCTCTCCCAAACCATTGGTATCACACTTCAAAGTAAGTGATTTCTTCCTTTCTCATTTTTTTTCCAAATTTATTTATATTGTTATGCCCTTTTATTTTCAATTAAACATTTTGGGGTATGATTTCAAACCACACCTATACTACCCTCCTTATGTTTTATTGATGATATACCCCTTTATCTCTCATTAATGCCTCCCATGTACACTCGTTACCATGATGAAATTCCGTAAGGGATTTCTCTCTCCTCATTTACAATCAAGCAATTAATTTACATTATGCACCTAATTTCTATTATATATATTGGTAATTGTATCTATATGATCCCTTAATGTTCATATGATTATATACACCTTTCTCTCTCATCAACCATTTTTATGAATTCTTATGTCACGTAGTTATGGTGCTGAAATTGCAACGCGATTCTCCATGCCAAAGTCATTGTGTGGTGAATACCATACCCATTTCTCTATTATGGGTATTCAACTTTATCCGCATTTACTTATTGATTAAATAGTTTAATGTATTGATTCCTCATTCCCTTATAGTGGTATAAATGATTATGTTTAATGAATCCATGTTGATTGATCTATGTGGCACACTTTTCCATGAAATGAAATGATTAAGAAGGTTATGCCTTAATAGTGCTCCAATGCATTGGGTAAATATTATTATCATGATACATCAAGTTCAATGAGAGTTCACTCCTAATAATTTATGTGAAATTAGTGTTTAATCATGTTCCATGTGCAATTATCCTTGGATCCTTCTAATATTATGTTAAATCTTGTTTCCACATATCCATGTTTTGATAATCATGCTATATCATGCCTCTATGTTCATGTTTATTTTGTGCTCCATTGTTATGCCAAATTCCTTACATGTACTATATTATCGATTTAATGCTTTTCTTACTCCCTTACGGAGATTCATAGATCACCCTTTTCTTTTTCATGTCCTCAGGTTATCCCATGCAATGCTAAGTACGAAGGAATGTTGTGGTCATGTAAAAAAAGTTTTCTATAAAGTTTTTGGGTTTTATATTCTATGTTGTTTTGTAATGTTCCTAATTTCCAAATACACTAGACCTACTGATCCTAACATTTTTCTTAAGTGCATGTTAATGTAATAAATTGTGTTCATGTGTGTAATAAAGTGTAGGAATATTATAGTTGGTATCATTGGATAGGATTAGTTATTTTTGGGATTAGGATTATAGAATCCTAGTGAGAGCCTTAGAGGTAATACTATGTATAAGAAAAACTTCCCTAAATTTTGGTGAGTTTTTAGTAAGTGGTTTATGAATTAAATAAATCCCTTTCTAGATACGAGTAGGTAGAGGTAGCTCTTTCATAGAAGTATCTTGGGGTAAAACCGTAAAACACATCTTTGAGTTAGACTGGAATGGGAACTGGTGCACAACAATGGGAATTGATGCACTCTTGGTTATGACACTCTTGAGGGATATTATTTTGTAAATTTATTATCTTAGTATAAACCATTTTGAAGGGAATTAAACAAAAATTCCCCTAATAATATATGTTGGGTATTGGATCATGGATATCATAGATAAGATAAAGAAATAATTATAATTTAAAATTTATCCCTCTTATCATTGGATTCCCCATTTTCTGTTACCATAACATTCATTTTATTCTATCCAATGGTCGGAAATAGGAGGACTTGGGCTAAAAAATTATGTGAAGATCAATGTGATGATTTTTCTAATGAGATCCCCAATCTGATGGGATTGGGAATATCAAACAATTTCATGATACTCTCTCTGTTAACTCAAGTTTTTAATGGAAAAATGGATCAATAAGAACTTGTAAACCCCCTTATGAAAGAACAAGATGCAATCGAGAGCTTCATGAAACAATGGCCTCCTACTTTAAATGGATCATTTGATCCATCAATCAGAAAACAATAGTTCAACCCCATTTAAAATATCTTATCCATCCTTTAATGTTCTAAACAAGAGAATATAGTTCGGGATTCTTGTCATATGGAGGGTTAAGATGGTCAATGGTGGAAATTGATCAAAAATACGAATCTTGAGGAGGAGATCCAGCTGTTGGAATTTAAGTATTTTTGGAGAAAAAATTGATAAATATTTTCTCACACCCTCCTACTTAAGATGGAATGGGACTTACTTTCCCTTGAGAAAAAAAAGATGATGAATTTATTATACCGTATGAGGGAAACTTCAAAAACCTTGTACAATACACCTTCTTCTTTATCGTTACCCCCGAATTCAAGGTTGACCGCTTCTTTGGTGGAATAAAACCTAGCCTATGGAAATCTATAGTAGTGTGTGACTTAGAGAGCTATGAGTAAATTGTCTAATGATCCCTCAAATTTGAGATGGAGACCGATGAATATCTGGGGTATCATGGGGATATGAATCGTAAGGTGTACATTAATTCTAGTGTGGTGATTGATAAATCCAATAGTGCTAAGAAAGTATAGCACCCCACTTGCCAAAGGTGTGGAGAAAAGAACTTAGGAAATAGCCTAGAGGGGATAAGGAATTCATTGGGTGTTGAAGAGAAGGGAACCTATCTATTAACAATCGATAAGAAAAAACTTTTGATGTGATAGAGAAGAGGAACACTTCGTTCCACCCTTAATGCATTGTTCATTACTTCAACTATATATAACTATGGAACTTTTCAAACTAGTTCCCTAAGAAAAGGGTTTTCAAATGCAACCAACAACCTCCAAGGCAGCATGGCCGAGATTTTTCCATCACAATTGTGAAACCGAACCCCAACAATGAAGTGGTGATAGGTACAATATTTACTCATTCATGAATAGTGAATGTACGTTTTTATTCTATTTTAACATATTATTTTATATCCCGAATGATTAATATATCAAACCTAAGACCACTACAAATCATGGAAGTAGAGATGTCGACGAGAATGGAAAATGAGGCAACCATTTCATCCCATGAATATAACTCCTCCTCTGTCACAATTTGTAGTTAGAAATTTCTGGAAAACCTCTCCATACTCCCTATCGTAGAATTTGATGAAAATCTTGGCATGGATTGGCTTTCTCTATATAGAGCCAACATAAATTTCTATGAGAGGGAAATCACTCTCCATATGGTGACTCGACCCTCGATTCCGTACAAGTGAAAGGAGGAGGATGAATATTCTTTAGCACCAACATCCCAAGCATGGATATTACCGCCAAGTGAGCATGAGTATCACGCTCAAATGACTGATTCTAAGGAAGCAACCATCCTTGAAAACATTCCTATTGTGAGGGAATTCACTGAAGTGTTTCCTGAGAAATTTCCTAGTCTTCCTCCTAGAAGAGATGTTTAATTATTGATTAATATTATACCTGAGGCATTGCTAATATCCAAGACTCCATATAGAATGGTTGTTGTGGAGATTGAGGAGATAAAGAAACAACTACAGGAGAATCTGGATAAAGGGTTTATACACCCAAGTGCTTCACCATGGGGTGCACCAGTCCTCTTCATCTATAATATGGATGGGTCAATGGACCTTTTCATTGATTATAGTGAGATAAAAAAATCCTGATAAAGAACAAGTGTCACATACCCCAAATTTATGCCTTGTTCGATCAGATACATGGATCACAATACTTCTTCAAGGTTGATCTGCAATCGGGATATTACCAAGTAAGGGTGAAGAAGTAAGATATCCCCAAGACTACTTTTATTACAAGGTACAGGCACTATGAATTCATAGTAATGCCTTTCATACTCAATAATCCTCCAGTAATCTTCATGGAATTGATTAATATAGTCTATCAAGATTACTTCGACAAATTTTTGAAATCTTTATAGATGATATTCTAATATACTCTAAAACCAAGGAGGAGCATGAGGAGAAACTATTCAATGTACTAGAGACCTTGTGAAGGATCAATTTTTTTGAAAATTACATCAACTGCGTGGTTTTTTATGGATGTCTCATTCGTGTTTCATCTCATCACAAGAAATGGGATATATGTGTATCCCTTGATGACAACTACAATTGAGGGATGGCTAAGGCCAACATCTGTGACAGATATCTATAGCTTCCTTGGGCTAGCTGGATATTATCACTGATTTTTGAGAAATACATAACATTTATCAAAACCTCTTATCAGGCTAACTTAGAAGGTAGTCATGATTTCTTATAGTGATAAATTCAAAGGGAGCTTCTACTAGTTGAAAAGTATGCTTATCACTACATCCGTGCTCACTTTAGCAACTTGTGGATAATGTTTTGTTGTATATGGTGATTATTTGAAAAAGGTAAGGGGTTATGTGTTAATGAAAATTGACCATTTTATTACCTATTAATCAATTCAATTGAAATTAAATGAGAAAAACAATCCAACATAGGATTTGGAGTTGGCTGCAGTAATCATCACTTTAAAAATTTGGCGACATTACCTCTTTGGGGAAGAAGTGTGATATATACACAGATCAAAAAAGTCCCAAGAATATATTCACAAAGAAAGATATGAACATGTGTTGATGAGTTTGGTTAGATCTGATCAAAGACTATGACTTCGCAATCCAGTACCACCCAGGGAAAGCAAACAAGGTGGCAGACGATCTAAGTAGAAAGGATCCTGAAACTCTTTCATTGATGAGAGTTGAAAACGATCCAATCTTTATAGATTCGATGAAGATATACATGGGAATCATAAATAAGGTAATATCATCAATCCTTTCACAAATTATTACTCAGCCATTTATATTGGAAAGGTTAAAGGATGCTCAAAAGGATGATGTGGTAATTCAGAAGAAAGTGGAAACTATCAAGAAAGGTAAATCCTCAGAGTTTAATGTTAATGAAGAAATAATAGTGATATTTGGGACAATGATATGTGTTCCTTAAAATATGGAGTTAAATAATGAACTTTTGGTTGATGCACAAAGTTATTATTTCTCTATTCACCTAGGGAACACAAATTTGTATTGAGATATCTAAGAGCATTATTAGTGGGATAACAAGAAGAAAGAGATGGAATATCAGCAAGTGAGGCCTGAGAGGTAGAATTCTAAGGGAATGATGAAACCACTAACCATACGATGATGAAAATGGGATAGAATTACCATGGACTTTATCACTAGACTTCTGAAGACATCCAAAGGAAACAATTCTATCTAGGTTGTTATAGATCGTCTTACAAAGACCGCACATTTCATTGCAATTCAAGAGGATTTCTCATTGGATCAAATGGCAAAGATATATGTCATAAAAGTGGTAAGGCTATATTGAGTACCACTATCTATTGTATCTGATCGAGATCCATGATTCACCTCTATGTCCTGGAAGAGTCTTCAATTTGATCTGAATACTGATCTGAACTTCAGTACAGCTTATCATCCTCAAACTGATGGCCAATATGAGAGGAATATCTAAAAACATGAGGATATGTTGATATCATACTCAAAAGACTTTAAAGTAGTACGGTATAAACATCTACCTATGGTTGAGTTATCTTACTATAATAGTTTCCAATCAAGCATCAAAATGGCTCCATTAGAATCCCTTTATGGGAAGAGGTGCAGAAAATGTTGGGATGAAGCTAGGGAGCAAAAATTCTGAGGTTCAAAAATGGTTGAAGAAACGGTGGAGAAGTTTAAGACCATCCAATAGAAAATTAAAGATACACAGAGTTGAAAAATGATATTTATTGATAATTATCGAAGAGACCCAGTGTTTTATGGGGGATACATGTTATTCATTTGTATATCAATATGGAAGAGAGTTATGAGATTTGGGAAGAAGGAAAATCTAAGTCCAACGTACATCATCCCTTTTTATATCTTTGATTTCATTGTAGCACTGGAATGTCAACTAAAACTACCACCGAACCAATATTAAGTACATGGTGTATTCCATGTATCACTCTTGAGTAAGTACATACCTGACCCATCGCATGTACTCAATCCAGAGGTGGTACAATGGGAGAATGACCTCTCCTATGAAAAGAATATGGTGAAGATCTTAGATCTTAGGGCGAAATTTATATGATATAAGACAATACCCCTCATCATGGTGTTGTGAAGAAACCACAAGTTTGAAGAAGCGATGTGGGAATCGAAGGAAGTGATGATGCATAATTACCCTCATCTATTTTAGTGTGGGAATAATAAATTTCAAGGGAGAAATTTTTTAGGGGGGGAGACTGTAATGACACTAAAATTTATTAAAAAAAATTACTCTTGATTTAATTAGATGACATACTATGTAAAATGGTTATATAAGACAAATTCACTTCCATGGTTTTATGTTTTTGGATTTTAAAATACCGTTAAGAATTGTTACCGTTGATAATATATTCATTGATCAGTGACCACATGATTATTATAAATATATAACTTTAACAAATCCAATTTATTTAGACAAAAGAAGTGATATCCTCATCTAGTAGAATTGATCCATAAAAAGCCCATTTGTCAAAGCTCGGAAAGGAGGTAGTATCACTGGGCTTCACTCTTGACAAATCTAAATATGATATTCAACACATTAATATAGAACTGAATTTCTTGCTGGAGAAGTGGAAGTTAATAGAGATTACCACCTGAGTGATGTTATCTAAGCCTCCCCAATAGTCTGTCACCATCACACATCTTACCCTTAGGTATTATGTTGTTGTTTTAAGGGGTTATGTAATAATACCCTAGCAATATCATTATTTTCATTATTTTTGTATAGAATAAACAATATACATTCATTTTATTATTCTAACATTGTAAAACTTTTTTAAAACACAAATAGTATGTTTAGTTAATATTCAATTAAGAAATATGTTTTGATGAAATTTTGGATATTTTAATAAAATAATATTTTAATAAATTTTTTTTACTGAATTAATTTTTATTAAATATAAATGATCTTATATTTTTTTTGAATACAATGGTAATTTTTATTATGGATTGAAAGCTGGTTTTGTCAAAACCCATGAATTTTTTATAATTATTGGTTTTTATTTTAAAAGTAAAAAATTCACATATTTAGAAAATTATTTAGATAAAAGGAAAATTATTTTTGGAATCTAGGTGTCGATATTATCCAACGGTGTATTTTTCATAATTTTCTAAGGTAGTTGAGTTATTGGTTCAAAATTAAATATCTTTTAAATATATAATGTGATTTATGACATCATAATGACCCAATAGTGATGTAATGAATAATATAAATGGGATTTTCATACAATATATGTTTTAAATTTGACATAATTTTATTTTAGGTTCGTTTGATTTATTTTACAAAGCCTTAGTGAACCCTCCAAGTCTTATAAAACATTTTAACATTTCAAAATGATTTCCTTGAAAGTGTGACTCATCTCCACATAAAAAATCCTAATATTATAATAAGTTATGCCATTTTCCTTATAAAATATTTTTTCCCACTTTAATTTGGAATAAACCATGGGAAAAATCCATGGTATGGTTTTTGGTTTTGATTATTTTAATGCGTGGTGTCAAAAACCTAGATAACAAAGAATTCTCTCTCCCTTCCAATATAAATCCGCCCAATCATCCATTACTCTTCACTAAAACAATTTGGAACTCAACCAACCCCTTACCTAATCTCTATATAATTCTCCCAAGAATACCCATGCTCCCAATAATCCTCTCTCAAGGCTCTCCTAAGACTTTGGGATCACACTTTCAAGTAAGGGATATCTTCCTTTCTCATTTTTTTTCCAAATTTCATTATGTTGTTATGCCCTTTTATTTTCAATTACAAATGTTGGGTATGATTTCTTATCCCCAATATACTGACCTCCTTATGTTTGAAGGATTATATACCCCTTTCTCTCTCATTAATTCCTTCCATGTACACCTCTTACCATGTTGAAATTTCGTAAGGGATTTCTTTCTCCTCATTTACAATCAAGCAATTATTTTACATTACGCACCTAAATTAAATTATATATGTTAGGAAATTTATCTTTATGAACCCATTACAATTCATATGGTGAGATACCCCTTCCTCTCTCATCAACCATTTTTTGTGAATTCTTATGTCACGCTGTTATGCTGTCGAAATTGCACTGCGCTTCTCCAAGTCAAAGTCATTGTGTAGTGAATACCATACCCATTTCACTATCAAGGGTATTCACCTTTATACACATTTACATATTGATTAAAGAGTCTAATGTATTAATTACACATTCCTTTATCGCGGAATAATTGATTATGATTAATTAATCCATGTTGTATGATCTATGTGGCACACTTATCTATGATATGAAATGATTAATAAGGGTGTGCCCTAATAGATCTATAATTCATTGGGTAAAGATTAGTATCATGATAATCCATGTGAAATGAGTGTTTACTCTTGATAATTCAAGTTCAATGATATTTTAATCATTCTCCATGTGCAATGGGCCTTGGATCGTGATAATATCATGTTAAATGTTGTTTCTATATTACCAAGTTATGATAATCATGCTATATCATGCATTTATGTTCATGTTTCTTTGGTCTCTATTGATATTAATAATGCCTAACATATACTATATTCTACATGTTATTCTTTTCTTACTCCCTTATTGGGCCTTATATCTCACCTTTTTCATATGCATTTCCTATGGTTATCCAATGAAATACGAAGTACGAAGGAATGTTGTGGTCATGTAAAAGATGTTTTCTATAAAGTTGTTGTCTTTTATGTTCTAAGTTGTTATGTAATGTTCTTAATTTCCCAAGACACTAGACCTCTCTGTCCTCAGAGTTGTATTAAGTGCATGTTTATGTAATAAATCATGTTTATGGGTGAAATAAAGAGCAGGGATTTTATAGAGGTGGATCCAAAAAATGATGTGGTGATAATTATGCTGATTATTCATTCAAGAATAGTTAACATACTATTTTATTCTAGTTCAATACATTATTTCATATCATTCATGTTTATTAAGACTATTAAAAAATCAACTCAAAATATTGAGTTTGAATTATTTTTTTGAACATGAAATTGAAAAATTATTGTATCCAAAGTATATAACTCCACCTCAATTAATTTTTGTTGACTGTACCTCCTAACAAATATTATCTTACTTCTTTTTGTCATGTTTGATTCTATATTAGCCATGGGTTAGATATATTTATAAAAACCCAACATAAAAGGTTAGAAAAGGGAGATCACTCTTTATATTATGAGGAATCTTCCAATTATGTACAACTGTAAGGATGAGGTTGAAGATTATTTAGAGTCATCGTCTTATGTGTGGATATAATTTCATTATGAGTATGAATATATTTCTCAAATGATTGAGACAGAGGAGAGAATCATGTTCAAAAAATTCCCATTATGAGTAACTATATTAATGTGTTCGCAAAAGATTTTTTTGGTATTTCTCATGACCAAGAGGTTGAGTTCTCAATTTAAATTATTCATAGATCTCTTCCTATATCAAAAACACCTCGTAGAATTTTTTAGGGTCCTGAAAATTCCGCAAAGGAGATTCTATCCAAATCCCCCAAAGAATTGGGGAAAATAATCAAAGAAGGGACACAAACAGGACCGGTCTGCGAACCGGTCCCATGGAAAAGCAACGTTGCAAGGCCCCGTGAAACGTCCCCTTTGCGAACCATTGTCATTCGCGAAACGGAGGCAGAGAGCCTCCGCGGTCATGAGGCAGGATGGGCACCGGTCCGGTTCACCGTCATGAACCATCCCAATCACAGACCGCATCGACCGGTTCCAGCCGCACCCGCTGTCGTTCACGGAATAAAGGCAGAACCCTCCGCAGCTGCGGAGCACTCCCTGAGTTCGATTTGCGGAGTGGGGGGGGGGGGGGGAAGCGTCCAAAACCCACCACGAATCGCGGATTGACCAAGTCAGCTGTAAACCAGGTATTTGGTTATGGGCCTCTGCAAAGGGTGTCACATGGCCACAGATACATCCCTTTCCCCACTCTATAAAGGAGACTAAGGGGGAAAGAAAAATAGGTTGGAGAATTGGAATTGGATTCAGAGGGATTGGATATTGTGAAGGAGATCAGTTGAAGGAAGGCTTCGAATTTCACAAAGAGATAAATTCCCATCCGCGAACCACAGCAGGTATACGAATTAACAAGGAATTGGAAGACGCATAATAACTTGTTGAACCGCAAACCTAAAATAACAAAAAAACAAGGAAAACCGAGAACCATACACCCTCCGCGGATAAATTCCCCATGGACCAGGGAGTTTATGCCTCTTTTTCCAACCGTCGCACCGTGTAGCACTCTCCTATGCAGGCAAAGCCCCGACCGACGAGCCTCCGACCGGTGCCACCCATGGCCATCGCTGCCCGCCTGGGACCCTCCGCAAACCATCCTAGTTCGCGGATCGAACCCGAAGCCACGAACCACCCTGGTTCGCGGGAGGCCAATCAGTCCGCGGACCACCCTGGTTCGCAGAAAACTTCTCCGACTGCGTGGAACTTCCCCACATGAAGGGAACCACCACCCATACCTCTCGGTGGCTCTCCAAATACTTCGGTGTTCTCATTTCCCGAGCCAGATAAAATCCTTCTGATCCAGCCAAGTCCTCCGCGACTCCCTCATTGGTATATTCATCGGCCCCGAGCTGAGGCCTCCACCAGAACCGCCAAATTCGCGTGGTGTGACATTCAGGCGCATCAGCGCGCCATTTTGAGTTCACATACCCACGGTAAGTAGAGGCAAAGGGGTTTCCCCAACCCGTGAGCAGATTCCTGAAGCATTCCTGGGTTCACATTCCCACGATAATGTAGAGTCTGGGCTTAGGAATCCCCTTTCTACCCCTCCACTTGTTGGGGGTTCCTCGAAGATGGTAAAATAGCCATCAAAAGGAAGACCTCATGCACTTAAAAAGAGTATATGGGCATAGGAGCACCCCCTTTTCCCACTGACGCTGAGCTTTGTTTCCAGAGGTATCCATCTCGGAGTAAGCCCCGACCTTCTGTTCCTCCTCAGAGTGTAAGCCCCAATCCATCACCCCGGGCATCCACCTAGGAGTAATCCCCGACCTTAATGGGCCGCTGCACGCGTAAGACCCAATCCACTTCTCACGGACACACCTTTCGTGACGTGATCCTTTGGTCCCTGCTGCCTTTTGTTTCTCACACTGAGCATGACTCACGTGGGCTTAGACTAAGTATCGACCATGACATCCTCTTGTGGGCCTCCTCAGAGTGTAAGCCCCAATCCATCATTCCGGGCTGCCCCAGAGCGTAAGTCCCATGCCAAAGCGAACTACGGGGACTTTGATACATGTCAAAGGGTGGTACGTAGGAAGCCTCCATGAGGTTCAAGCCCACCACTCGGTCATTTCTTCACGTCGAGTTCCACCCTCATCCAGCATGACGTTAAACAATATGCCCCCATCCAGCATGACGTTAAACTGTATATGCGAACTACGTGGACTTTGATCCCTACCTCCTAGACAGGGTACATAGGAAGCCTCCCTGAGGTTCAAGCCCACTACCCATCGGACCACCTGGTCCATCTTCACGTCGGTTCCCCGACACCAACCCAAACTGCATGGACTTTGATCCATGTCCCCTAGGAAGGGTACGTAGGAAGCCTCCCTGAGGTTCAATCCCAACAATCGGTCGATCCGATTATCTTCATATTAGTTCACCACGCCACTCCTAGCACTGTCTCAATGAGTCCAGACTCCACGGGGTCATTAATCCAATGAGGGATGGTAAACCTCAGGCCTAAATGATTCTGAATCCCCTACATCCAGTTTACCATTTCCCACCATGGTTAAATCCATGGATACTATGTTTGCTTATAAATCAAATATTTTTGAACATATGAATACGTCTTAAATCTATAAGAGAGTCCCGAAACAGGCAATAGTTTTCCCTCAAAAAGTGTGCGATGATCCCGACTTCCCATCCTCTCAACCAATGTGAGTTCTTAAGTGTCACTGGCCAGACCATCCAGCGAACGCCTGCCTTTGGAAAGCAGGTCCGTCCATCATTGGATACAGAGCTGTTGGGAATTTCGAATCTGACCCAAAACAAAAATGGTGAACCCGACGTGAACCTTTAACCAATCATTACGAGTTTAACCTAATCCCACCATGTTCCCCCTCATGTTCTAAAGGAGGGCCAAGCAAGGTCATTAATTACGCATGGGATTATGAGATACTGCTCTGACGGGTTTGCTACTTGTATTTGCAAAAATATTTTGCAGGTACCACTTTTAGAACTCCCTTCGATCCGATGGCATCACAATGGAACACACAAGTGCGCATTTTCAATAGCGCAAGGACATGAATTCCTCAACAACGGAGGACCCCATCACCCACCCAGCGTCTTCAACGCTGGGTTTCAGACGCGCTGATCCGAGAGTACCACGTGAATGGTACTCTCCCAATGGTGGAGGCGGCCATGCATGCCCTCCAATCCTTCAAGATTTTTCGGTCAACTGCCCAGCAGCGACCGCAAAGGCGGATCCAGGCATCCTTTGTTGATGTCTCCAACCATTTCGAGAGTCTATCCCCAGAACGGGACAATGCATACCTCCCTTATCTTAGGGAGGAGGATGAGGTCGACGTTGAGGACTTCATCCCCACCGAACGGGGGTTCCGCTCCAAGGCCCCTACCGGCAGACGTCATCGCGGTCACGCCATGACCCAACATCCTAATGCTGAGGAGGATGTCTCCCCGAGGATTCAGGCTCACGCTCCCCGAGCTCCAGCCCCTCAGACCACCTGACAAGGGAAGCAGACGCACAATCGTGGACTGGTCATCACCCTAGTCCCTGAGGAGGAGCTCTGTTGCCCAGCCACAGAGACGTACAACGAATAGGCACCTATACCTGTTTGCTACTCCTGAGCCCACCATCCAGACATGGTAGCATTGTACGAGCCGACGCGCATCCCCGCCGGGCTCCATCAAGCCCATCTCTCACACATGATGGCACCTACCAGGCAGGCACCTCTCCCTACCCAAGGTCGTGAAGCCCACCAACCTGACGTGGAGGCAACCCGGCACCTGCAGGACCAGATCCTAGTAGTTTCTTCTGACGCCCGTTGTCCTGATATGGTGGCAATAAACAAAGCCCGCCACCCAGATGTGGTGGAAAATCACAGGCGGGCACGTCTCCCCGCCAACAAAGGCCACCGACTCGATATGGTGGGAAACCAATATATGCAGGGCCAGCTCCCTGTGGATGCATGTAAAGTCCGCCATCCCAATGTGGTGGAAAACAGAGAGATAAACTGGTGTATCCCAGCACACGGATAGATTCGTTCACCTGCCCCGACATAAGAGAATTGTCAGTACCCACTGACCACTGGAGGACCGGAGCAGGATATTCCTGCTCCGATACTGGAATGGGCCTTCATACCCATTCCAGCCAAAGATGTTTCTCTACATATCCTGGAAATGATGAAGGATCAGGTATCGATCCCAGATCATATCTTGTAGACTTTCCAGAATGTAATTGAATCGGCTGCAGCAACAAGGACTTGGGCCTGTGAGCCCATCTCCCCAATTGAGGTGACTCTTCTAAGAGACGAGATAGCCTCCTCATAGTAGATCTTCATCCCTGATTCTGCCCAGGAGGGTCGCTGGCTATATTCCGCGATGCAATGGCAACCAGATCGAGGAGCTTCACTCATTCCAACTGGGGGACACCCGTCCATCACGGTGGATTCTCTAGAGCAGGCATATATCCCTGCTAAAATCCATGATGTTCGTCGGTGTATCCCGACAGTATCACGAGACCCAATTAGACAAAGACCCAAAGGAGGTGAAGGTCGTTGTCAGCAGCAGACGGTCCCCGCTGTCCGCAAAAGGGAACCCCAAACGCGCCGAAGGCAGCCAGAAAATAAAGAGTGGGTTCATGACTCTTCTATGCTGAAATATGGGGTTCTCGACGCCGCTAAGCACACATAAAATGCTCAGAACCCTTCCCGTACGTTACCATATTATGGGAGTGGTAGTAGCAGTTGCGAAGGTCCTCCTCGCAATGTCTCTACCAGCAGCTCTGAAGGTCCTCCCCAGAGCACCGGCAAGGGCCTCCCCCGCGGGCATATAATGATCGATCACCAGAGCTCCTCTTTTGATGCGAGTCACGGAAACTCTCCACGTGACCAGAAGATCAAGTAGAAAGAAGGACCTCCACATGTTGTGGCCCACCCTGAAGGTCCTCCCCGGGGTATACACTGTAATCACTCTCCATGCAGTGGGACCACAGATTGTGATAGTAGTCCTTGCTATCATAGTCACAACTATGGAGGCCCTCCCAGTAGTGACATCTCATCATGACAAGAAGGCCCTCCCCTTGTCATGGCCTTCCCTAAAGGTCCTCCCTAGGGGTTACACTACAACAGAAATCCATGCAGCCAGACATCAGATCATGAGGGTAGTCCTCGCTACCCTGTTAACGGTGTTCCTCCCCATAGAGACGTTGAGAAACGAGAAGGCCCTCCCCTAATTGGGGTATATTCTGGAGGCCCTCCCCAGGATGTATCCCACATATATTCTCCCTGCGACAGCAGTAATGGTAGTCCTCACCATTGTCGTAGTAGTAATGGTAGTCCCCGCCATTACCGCAGCTGTGGTGGTAGTCCTCGCCGTCATGGCCGCCATTGTGAAGGTCCTCCCCGCATTGTCCCCAAGAGACAAGAAGGTCCTTCCCTTGTCACAGTGCGCCCTAAAGGCCCTCCCCAGGATGCACATCGAATGTGAAACCATGATGGTTATCCTAGCCATGATGGCAGTTGTTGCGAAGGTCCTCCCCGTAACGATGCTACGCAGCCAGAAGGTCCTCCCCTTGCTACAACATGCCTTGGAGGTCCTCTCCAGGGTGTGCACTACAAAAGTCATCTATGTAGTGAATCATCAAGCAGTAATGGTAGTCCTTGCCATTATGACTGCCATTACAGAGGTCCTCCCCGTGAAGACATGTTATTTCAACATGAAGGCCCTCCCCTTGCCGAAGCAAGCACTGAAAGGCCCTCGTATTCCGAGGCACTCAGAAGGACGGGATCGAGCATGTCATATTACCATCTTGTTGCTAGCGATGCCCTTCTTCGATCAGGAGTCGTTCCAGGGCCGCGTTCATCTTTTCAACCACCTCGGAATTGCCCACAAGACAATTCAATACCTACCGGTCCCATTGCCTCCAACTACAGTGAGTGCCTTAGTTGGGCTGACAAGGTAGAGGAATCACTGGTGGAGGAGTATGTTGATATGCTCCACCTAAGGAAACGACTGGCTAGGAATCATATACCAGTTATGTTTTGGCCCACGACCACCTCTCAGTTCGACATACCTCGAGAGTTGTCGGAAGAATGCATGCACGGCATCCGCCATAATATATGGACAACCCTTCGCCAGCTGAAATCAAGCTTCCTACCCTACGATGGGTATGTAGACCACGTCAAGACGATAGGAGACCTCCTACGTCGCCTCGACCTGGAAGCTCTTCCTTCAGCATGGCAACAGTGACCCGAGAGGCGTAAAGGAAACATGGAGATGGACTGCCTCCGCGCACTGCACCAGTTGTGCCGCCTCATCGGTGATGCTCTGACGGGAGTCCATATCGGGGGATGGGGGGAACATGGAGCTCTGCATTTCACTCCACTCCCCGCCCAGAAGAACCCATTCGGAATGGTGTCTTCAATGTCATCACGACAAGACGACAATCGAGTGGACCCCCGGTTCAAGAAAGGAAACACACCCAATAAATTCGGGCCTTGAGTAAGTCCCAGAAGTGTTAGGCCCGGCGGGAACAAGCCATTCAAGAACTCTTGAATCAGGCCACCGAGAGCATATAGCAGGCCTCTCGCCTAAGAGAGTCCAATCTGTGATTTTTTCCTACCTCCCCAGAAGGGACTGATCCACAGGTGAATTCGGCACCAAATCCGGTTCACCCCTGGGTGGGAGCACGCGAGATCAGGCAGGTCGTGATAGCAGCAGCCACTGCTGCCATCCAGGGTCAACCCCAGCCTACAGGGTTGGGGGAATTTTTACAAAGAATTCCCCCAAAAGACCAATAAAACTGGGAAGAGACTCAATGACCAAGGAATGGGGCCAACCCCATCCCACAGGGCTGGGGGCATTATTACCCCCTCAACAACAACCTCCCCCACGAGAATCAATGTTCTATCACCTAGGGAGGATGGTTAGAAGAGGAGGTTCCCATCCTATCCCTTCATTTGAATCATCATCCCCTCCGAGAGGAAGGCGCACCATAAGGTCGCATCAAAGAACTCTCCGTGTCACCCTTCACCAAGAAGTTTGAAGGCAATCCCAGTTCATGAAAGGGAAGGCCAGCCAAAAAAGTGGGAGATCCTCTTCCTATTTCGAAGATGACATCCCCTACACCCTGCAATATGCGTTCATCAACGCCATAGAGGCAAACCCCGTGGGTGACACAGGGAAAATGAAAATCCAGACGGATCGGGAGACGACGGTTCTGATCAGGCTGTGACTCACAACGAACCCCCAGGTGTGCACACCCGGAACCATAGGGCCACCTTAAATATGGCCGCCCCATCAGCTAACCTCCCTCCACTTACCCTATGATCTTCCAACAAGGATAATAATAAAGTAATGGTTACCCTTAAGCCTTCCCCTTCTCTCGATAAAAACGAGCCACTCACGCTCGAAGAGAGGTTCGCTCGATAGGAAGAAGATATGAAATAATTGAGGCAGCTTAATGCCGACCTTCTCCAGAGGAACCACCTTATTGAAAGTGTGTCCCAAGAGGAGCCACATCATGCACTCCAAGCTAGTGCACCTCAATGGATAAGGTTTGCCCCGGAAAACAAAACATGGTCAGGGCTCCCGTCCAACGAGGCGCCTGACCCATCCATCTACCTAAACATAGATTTGGATGAATACCAAGACATCGCTCCACTCAGGAAGCAACCAAAGTGAGTACACCTGAACCCTCTGAAGGCACCACAAATGGAACACACACCCTTGGTTTTGGCCAATTCAGATCCTCAGTCAATGCCACGAGCTACGCCTGCCAAAGACCGGGCCCAACAGGATGTAAACTAGGGTCTCACCAACACCATCAAGGCACTAACAGCTCGATTGGAAGCGATGGAAGGTCGACGCGCCCCGATACAACCAGAGCAGAAACCCTACCCATATTGGGTGACCAACACACCACCTCCACCCAATTTTGGGAGCCCTGTATTCCCCATATTCAATGGATCAGGCGATCCAGAGCAGCATATGATGCACTACGCATCCTATTGCGACCCTATGATGGGAATTCCAGGACAAAAAGAAGCAGTGAAACTCAGATGCTTTGAATGAACCTTGAAAGGATCCTCCTTTATCTGGTACACGAGTCTGCCGGCCTAGTCGATAAAGAGCTAGGAGGACCTCCGGTAGCAGTTCATGTTCCACTTTAGCTCAATGCTGCCTAAAACAACGGTCAGCGATCTCATGAACTGCAAGTAGAGGGAGAACGAGAGGGTTTTAGATATCATCGCCAAATGGAATGGTCTGACCTATTCCCTAAATAGGAAAATGCCTTAGGATGAGATTCTAGCCATATGCATCGATAATTTTCAAGATGAGCTGTGAACATCACTCATACCGGTGGAGTGCACCACAAGCTTCTGCCATCTCTCGGTCATTGCCTAGAGAATTGAGGACTCACTACAACAGACTAATTCAAAGTCACGAATAGCCTTGCAAGCTCCGGTGAAAAGAGCCCCTAGAGCTGAAGCATCTGATGTCACACTCAAGCCGACCCCTGTGCCCGCTCCACCATTCAGGCCTCCACCAAATCGTCAAGGGCCCCCTGCATATCAGCGACCACCCCCACCTTAATGAGACGATCAGAGAGGACCGAAGTGGAACCAGTTTGAGGAACGAATACAAAAAGTATACTCGTTCTGAGACGATCAAGTCTGCGGCTACTTCATTGCCACCATGAACTGAAACCTGCTCTGCCTTCCGAAGCCGAGGAGACCTGATGAGGTCAGCCGCGATGATAGGCCATATTATTGCCCCTACCACCGGATGTTGGGACATAGTATCCAAGAATGCTTCATCTTGAAAGACCTCTTACAGAGGATGGTAGACTCCGGACAGGTCGAGCTGGTACCACCCCCAGCACATGTGGCATGTATCTCTACCACCGACTCTGTCAAAGAGGAGGGGTGGCAGAAAGTCACCAGCAAGTAGGGGCAGAAATTTGACAACTGGATGACTCGGAAGACTATCAACCGAGCCTAGGGCATACTCCGAGCTCAACTACAACAGCCAGTGTTGCCACCAATAGCCTTTGAAGCCGTGCAGCCGATAGCATCGGCTTCACAATCCTCCATGAGACGGTCATCCGGGTGTAATTGAAGGAGGAAACAATAGCAAGAGTTGTAGTCCACGACGGGGCCAAAGTTAGTCCCAACCCTGGAAGATTTCATTCCCTCAAACTTGGCGCCACGGGCACCGACCCACCAAACGGAACCATCAGAGACCACCAACCAGGTTGGCCTATCAGAGGATAAAGAGACAATCTTTGGTTCTATCAATGTCATCCATCTCATGGAATCATTCCTTGATGAAGGGTATGGTCACAAACCCGAGTTCCCTGCATGAGGAGCCGGGTGGAGGGATTGCAGAGGCAGAGGATACCAGGGGAGGCGCAGCTGCGACCGAAACCAACCCTATGGCTGGACCCCGGACAAAACCGTTAATATCACGGAAACCCGTGGGAGGGCCCTTCAACGGACTCAGCAAGAGAAGGAATTCCCCTACACCTCCACAAGTGGACACTCTAGACCTATTGTTCTATGATACCCACAAGAGGAGGAGCAAGTGTCTGGTCGCCTAGTGTGCACAAACAGACCGGCCGAGCCATGTCCTCAAAACATAGGAAATGAATCGATATCTGACCCTGCGGCTGGTACCTCCTCGTCAAATGCTCCATCCCCTAAAGCACCCGTTAAGACTCTCCCGCCAAGGGAGAAGCGTTGTCCGCTGGAGCAAAAATACGACATCCTTAAGCAGCTGGTGTCAGTACCAGTCATGTTGTCAATCCCGGATGCCCTGGGTTTGTCAGCCGACCTTAGGGAGGAGCTTATCGAAGCTTTGATTAGGCCCCAGGAATTTCAAGCCGAGGTAGCTGCCGCCGAGGTTTACCAGATGGAGACTAGCCCGGTTGAATGCAATGAGGTGATTTCCATCACCGATCAGGATGAATATGTCATCATGAAAGGACACGTCAGACCGCTATATGTGTCAGGAACGCTGAATGGTATTGAGATCCTTAAATGTTCATTGTGCAATGAAAGAGACCGAATAAAGAGGATAGGTAAAGAGTTCTTCACCTTGAGAGAGGGATTCTAAAATCCTGTATGAAGATTCTTAAGATCATGGGAAAACCTTTCGAAGGAATTAGATAATGAATGGGAAACAAAATTCATGATAAAATGGTTTTTATTAGATATTAATGAGAGGTTTGGGGGGTTATTGTGAAACATATGGCATTTCTTTATTAATTTCTTAACATAGGTTTTGGACTCTATTTCATTACATAATCAAAATCAGAAATCTTACATTGGTTTTGTAAAATTGTTTATATCAAATAGATGTGGTTTTGAATATTTTATAAGGAAAATATCTGAACATAATAAAATAATATCTTTAATGACATAGATGTGTGCGAGTTTATAAGGAATTGATTTTAATACCATAAAACACAATATAGGTTTTATAAGATTCATTAAGATTTTAAAAAATTAATAAAATAAATTTAAAAACCAATATTTGAAAGGGGAAAATAACTATTCTCATATATAATCTTCTTATTATTTTTTACATCACATTTGGTCTATTATTATGTTATAATACATATCTGGTGTTTATAACGTAATAAATTTTAATCCAAAAAATTGGTTATCTCATATTACTATGATAAAAGAACCATTGGATAATTTTAACATTATAATTCGAAAAAAATCATAATAAATCTATAAATTTTACAATTTAATATTTTAATTCAAAATCCTCATTTTCTTAAAAAATAATGGTTTTTAACAATAACAACTTTCTAGACATTATAAATATTACATTGGAATTAATTAAATTAAATTATAATTTTTATATTGATACATATTGTTTAATAATAATAATATATGAAATTAAAATTTAATTACAAATACTTGATTTATAGAAATGATTTTTATAATTAAAATAATGTAATTTTTTTAAAAAAAATATAATTTTGGTTTCTTCGATCTTATTTTCATAAACTAATATAGAAATTTAAATATAATGTAATATTTAAAGGTGGTAAATATGAAGATTATATTATTACAAAAAATACATAAAAACATATACAACAAAGATCTATATATATAAACCATTTTTACATCATCATATGACCAAATGGTATGTTGTAAAATTAGGGGGATTGCTTAGGGTGGTTTAGTGAACATGGTTTGGGTTGTGATCTCAATGAACTGGAAAATATCCCATAAATAGTTTCACTCATTATTTAGTTTCTTAATATTATATTTTCTTTTTTCATGGGAAAATTTTAGTCATTCCATCTCTTTCAGAAGCTCTGTTAAATTGTCTTCATATATTATGATCTTAAATATTGAGGCTATCACTCCTTCCATCTATATCAAATGAACATTATAATAACCCTTAATATGATAATATTAACACCAACTATACAATGTCTATATTATCAATGGTTATTATTAAAGAACTTTTAAATCCAATAGACTACATAATGGTCCAAAATAAATAATGAAGTGTAATTGTTTCTATGATTACATTACTTAAAATGTCATTTATTCATTCATAATGAAATTTTCATTTATAAATGTTCAAGCCATTACATTTTTCATCAATAAATAATATATATATTTAGTTGTTATATGAATATTCGTTTTAATAATATATTATCTTCAAACACCCCTAGGAATTATATCTCGTTCTCCTCTATTATCATTGTTAATAAAACTCATCATTAAAATATATTTTTTAGAATATCATTCTTTTAATGATAAATTTTCAACAAAATTATTATTCAAACTCTTCAATAAATCATGTTTAAGACCCTTAATTATTCTATATGTTAATGAAAAATACCGTGGACTTCATTATTTTATTTTCTGCCATAGAAACTTAATAGATAACTCAAGTAATAATTTATTCATAACACAATGATTGTTTTCAAAAATATTTTTTCCTATGGATTTAATTATTTATTAGTTTCATGAAGTAGAATAAAAATAATGGTATCGTGATATTTGAAATTAGAAGCATGTGTTTTCATAGAGTGGACACACATCATTTTTTTTAATATTTATTCTAATGTTTCAAAAAAACCAAAAATATGAATTACATATCAATATAAAAATTACCTATAAATTTTCAAAGTGTTATATCACACGTATGTTGAGATCAAATGACCAATATTTCTACTCAGAAGCATATATTCTTTTAAGGTCTATTTAGAAATAAAAAAAACTAATGAATCCTATAATGATTCTTCAATCATATCTATGCTACACTTAGACAATGAAACACACACACACACACATCCATTATATTTATTTTTGAAACCCCAAATGAACTTTAATATCATGGATAATTCTCCTCATTTGTCACTTATTATTTTTTATCTATGTGAAATAATCACAATGATATGGTCACCATTTTGTTTGCATTTTCTAAACCAAATTATCAACATAGTTTCTACTACATTTAAACCTCTAATAATTTCATATTTCATATCTTCATTTTTATCTTATTACTCACTATAAACCTCATTCTTCATTGAATCATGAGTAATTAAATTGTGATTTATCTTCAATGAAATAATAGTAGTGCGCCATATAATTTTTTTCTCACTTCATTAAAATATATGAATTTTATAAACACACAATATTATTTTAAAAATTAATAATTCCTTTATGATACATCATAAATTCCTACAGGTATGTCCTAATGACCTTAATATAGTCTCATGTTATATCTATTCATCTTTCTCACACTATCTCATTGGGAATTTTGGACTAAGTATACCTATAAATATCCTTTATGATTTCCTTATTACGTTTAAATAAATTATTTTTATTTACATACCATTACATAGATCTTAGTATAAATTTTTTCATCTCTTAGATTTTAAATTACCATTATGTAAAATATATGATGGCCTTTACTAAATTGAAGATTATTTTATGCGTCTATAACAATTTGGAAAAATCCTTTTTAATGGTACTAGATTTTAGTAGTATCTTAACACAAGTATCAATATACCATTATCTATCCTAAACATCATATAAATTACCTTTCTTTTTTTAGTTAATTTTTTGGTTTACCTATACATAGATTCTCATTAACCATAAATAAACTCTAGATATTTCGTACATATTTAGAAAACATTTAAATCAAATAAGTTCTTATTAATAGCTTAAACTCATATCAAAACAAATTAATAACTTCAAAGATTTGTAAATTCATCTTTCACATCACTCCATGTAATAATGAATTTTTCCAAAAATTATTCTTCAAAAAACAATTATATGAAAAACCAAGAGGAATCTTGAGAAATCATGGGAACATCCAATTACATTCTCATATATCCAATATGTAATTTTCTTTATTAATAATGAATTGGTATGCTTTAAATATTAAATTGTTTGGTAATTAACGTCATCACACATATGATTTTGGACAACCAAATACTTCCAATAACCTCATCATTTAAACATTTTACTTTATTGAAAACAAGTATAACACACACATGGAGGCTTTATCACATCCTTTTCCCAAAAGGTTATCATTCATTTCCACAAAATCCCTAGATTTACTAAATATATTATAAGGATTATAGTTATTCCTTGAATATCATGTGTTTCCAAAGGTCTCCCAATAATTATGTTTTTATCCTAAACACAATCAACATGCTTACTCAAATAAATAGAGACATAGATCACTAAAAACTATTAATAATCGTCAAATTATATATAAATATCATATCACCTCATATATTTAATTATAACAATAAAACACATTAATTTGGTAACAAAAACATTCTATAGATATCCCAAAATTATATTTATTCAGTAACTGGGCTATATTGATGAGTAGACACAAAAATAATAATTACAAAATAATACAAAAACTTATTAAATCACTAAAAACACACTATATTCCATCTTCTCTAATGAAATCATTTTATCAATACTATTTAAAATTAACTTTTATATGAACCAAAAATAATAACTTGATTTAAATCTTCCCACGTCTCTTATTATTTTCTATATGCTTCTATACTCAAATGTGACATGCGCACACACACATTGTCGTACTACCCTATAGAAACATCTCATCTCCTTTCAATTAATTTTTAAATAAAAAATAAAAATTTCATAATCATTTATAAATAAAAGCTTCATCAAATTTGTTTTGATATATTGTATATACTTTTCCTTATTTATAAGCCTTTATATTCATTAGGGACAAAAGGTTTTGTTTTAGAGTATCAAATGTTTCTACTAAATAGAAACATCCTAAAAACCCTAAAATCTAGATTTTTCTTAAACTACTACTTTTTGAGGTGTACCAGAGTGTAATCACACTGATCTGAATAATTTTTGAATGACTACTAAACCGTGAAAAACTCGTTTTGAACTTATAATATAGTATATATTACATTTCTTACCTACCAAGGATCATGAAAAACTCTCAATATTCATCACCTTGAAGATGATCCCATACTATTTTAATCATCATATCAACAACTATTGGCGTATACCACAACCTAGTATAGTTGATGTTTTGATTTATTTATAGTAACCCTTGACAAAAAAAAGTCCCACTATGGAATAAATAGACCTCTTCATTTCACACAAATATTTTTCATAAATTCTCAAGCAACCTTGTATACTAAAACTATAATTTCAAGATATCTCAAAGACTAATTTTATTTGAGTAATGATTATATTTGTTGTTTCCAATACATTATAGAATATTATTTTCTAAATTCACTTTAAACATATTTAAACACCCCAATTAATCTTCAAACTATTTTTGAAAACAAAAAAAAAACAAAAATGAACATTTATTTTTTTATAAGTGTCTAAATTCATCTAAATTTAAATATAATTAATGTGTTTAAAAATATTTTGATAGTAGTGGACCACCAATATAATAACCCATATCAACATAACTACATCAAAATCCTAAAATTTCACATTTTTTTATAGAACATAATTATTAATTCTTTTACATTAAAAAACTTCTTAGTCAAAAAAACATATCATTAATTGAATATACAAAAAAATTAATATAAATAACTATTAATGAATTTAATGAAAAATTATTCTACCAATTTAAAATACTTTAGGGAAACTCTTTGTTTGAAAAAATAATATTGAAGAATAATTTTAAATATGCTTATACGTTTAAGTTATATTTAATTTAAAATATCCATTTTTCATTTACTTCACTTCTAAAATTATTAAAAACATATTCCTCAAGTAAAAAAAATATTATACACACATAATTTAATATGTATTTTAAGTTATTACCATATAATAAAATTTCAAAACATACAATTAAATTATATATTTGTATGAATGCATATATATTTTGTATATTAAACTCATGATTTTACCCTTTAAAAAAATATAATAAATATTTTCCCCTCATTTAATTGATATTAATTCAAACCTATAACATCATATAACTTTTTATTTGTTATTTTAAATTTATCCTATTTTGAAAATAACATTAAATGAACATGTGAGGGAGTATATTAGTTAGCATAGCTTATCTTTGAGAATTTCTATATCAGACTCTCATCATCGATTGTAATTTTTGAAATGAATATTTAATTAATGTTTTGTAAAATAATTCACCATTACACCTATATAAAATTATTCTCTTTCATAATGAATCATTCTTTCACCTTTTCTTTGAAAAATTTGTAATTTATATCAATTTTATTTAATTGAGAATTAAAATATGCATTTATAAATATATTGATCACACTTTCATTTTTACAATCCACTAACAAGATAAACATAAATTCTTGACTAAAATATAATTATTGAGTGATAATCAATATTATAAGTGTTTTTATTGGGTGGAAATAATATATTATAATTTAAATATACTTAAAGTAATGTAATTCTTATTCTTTGTGTATAATGTAACACGCCTTATTCCTATTAATAACACTACTTTAAATATGAAATATTCTCCATCAATAATTCTAACTCAATATCATCAACATATCCAAAACATAAATCTTTCCTTTTCTATCGTATTTTTAATTAAATGTATCAAGACCTTAAATTTTTCATAGATTCAATTTAATAACTATTAAATGTGGTTCTTTATGTTTCAATTGGTAACATTCAGTAAATTTTAAAGAATATATTAAATTTTCTATACATGATTTCAAATTTAAAAACCATAAAATTATATTTCTAAACCCATTTTACTAAAAAGCAAGTAATATAAATAATTTAACGGCTCTTTTTCTTGAAACATTTATGAAAATAGACTTTCTAGTATCTATTTCATACTTCATAAAAAAAGATTTTCATAATTCTCTTTAGAATGATATAATTTATCATTATCTTTAGAAATTTAAATTTCAAATAAGTGCTTTATATTCCCCAATAATGGAATCTAAAACTACTCATTCATTTGATAATAAAAACATTTTAAAAAACTTATTTAATTTTAACCATTATAATGAAATCAATAATCACAACAATAGGGGGTGATAAATTCTTTCTTTCATTAATGTCCAAAATACAGACCAATATTCATGTCTTATTTTATAGCTACTTTAATAAAGAATAATTCTTCAAATACCACTCTCTTAAATCATATTTTAACCATTAAGTTACTTATTTATTATAAAAACACACCATTCATTATCTCTAAGAAAAAATAATTTAGGTTACTAAATATATACCCCCTCTTCAAGTTTACTGTTGAGAATTGATGATTTTACATACTTTTTGGAAACAATATATTTAATTTGAACTATTATAAAATGAAAATTCCTTATGTTTTAGTGCATAGAAACTTGAAAAAATGTCCAATAATTGATGATTTGTCATACTCAACAGTAGTCTTTTCATATAATCCTTTCATTATTCCTCATCACTTCACTATTATTATATAAAATTTTATTAAATAAACCTTGTTATAATAACTTTGTTGTTTTACCAATATAGAACTCAATTCCTTGTTTTTTTAATTGAAATAAGTCCTCATTCATGGGATGGATCTTGTATTTATTCTTTACCACATCTCGGTTTATCTTGAGTAAATAATGATGTGTTTGATAGTACCCTTTAAGTTATTTTATTCTATAAAGAATGTTTATGATAAACAGAGATATTATAGAACCACATATGCTTCCTCAACATTGGATGGATTTAATTGCTTTGTTATTTATCATTTCTTATTATTGACTCGCCATATTTTTCAACCCCATCACTAATATCTACAACAAATCCTATATTTGTTTCTTACTATAGAATCAATTCTTCATCTTATTCACTGACATTTGAAAGTGTTTCTTATGTTGTAAACCCATAAACTGAGTGATTATAAATTAGTATACTTGTCACAATAAAAAAATTTATGTATTTATTATTTTTTAGATATATCCTATCTTATATTTTCTTAACAAATGGAGATCTATTTAAATTTTTTTACAAATAATTTATCATATATAAAAAATTAAAAATGGTGATTCAAGAACCAGAAAATACAGTTATTCACATTAATGTTGGGTTATTCATATAATATATCTCATAGGTAGACATATATATTTTCACGTTATATTGTCATCAACTCTTAATGCGTCTCATTGCACTAATTAGTAAACTCTTAAAGAAAACATGAAGTATCATATTATATAGATATAGTTTATTTTATCTCATATAATATTCTATTAATCTTCATAATAGTAATATTTTCTTCTGTTATATAGTGCATTATGCTCTAGATGAATCATATATGTCTCCAAATAAATGATAAATTTTTAAATTATTGAGTATTTCTAATTTTTTTATAATTAAAACATTGATTAATAACCACAATTACTTTAGAACATTCTCTTAAAATTTATAATCCACTTTAATGTTAAACATTTATAACTCTTAAACATTAATTATGTAATTTATAGGAAAGAATAAATGAGTGAGTAATTTATTTATCACCATACTTTTATTTCATTCACATTTTATCAAAGATATTTAGTGGAAAATTTTTCAGGGCTTGAGTTGTTTATATCTCTAAGTTTTATATAAATAATTATTGATCATCACATTTAAAAATATAGTATATTAAAAAATTTATTCTGATTAAAATTAAAGAAAATAAAAAATATTTTCTATTGGGGTAAACATGTTAATTATTTTCTGACTAATATGGCCAAGTCCATGATGAAAAAAATATTTCTAATTCCCTATGTTAAAGTAATATGAATTATCGGTAACTCAAACTTGAAAAATGAAAGAATTATTTTATAATACTTGAGTCATAACACATCCATACTTTAATATCCTTAGTATAAATCCATATTATCAAAACTTTACTTCATTTAAATCATCAACTATTTGATACACCAACATAAAGTTGAGTTTGATATTCTCATTAAATATATTATAATTAGTCTTTATCTTTTCATATGCAATCACCATAAAAGAAAATAGGTGGATTTTAATCTCATTATCATAAAAACATTTGACGTATACTTTTATAAAATTCTTATTCCCATTTTAAAATATCATCTCACTTATGATATATGATTCACACACACTTCTTGTTATCCATTACTGATTCGATTGAGATTCAATAAATAAATCATCAACCCCTAATTTGTTCTACTTTTTCATTATGTTTTAATTATATAATATATAATAATTATTTATACCTAATAATAATAGAAACACACATGAAATTTATTTATAAAAATAACCAACATAATAAAATAATACATAGATATCAATAAGAACCTACCAATTTTTTCACTTGAATTTCTAAATTTTCATCGTCTCCCAAACACATATCATCTTTGAGTGATTCATATTCACATAAATTAATATCATTAACTAATTCTAAAATTATTCAAATTTATTTATTTAAAAAATAATTTAATTCCAACTATACAAATACAGAATGACAACAATAGTAGAAAAAATTACATCCTTATAACAAAATTGTATCCCTATAAAGATAGTGGAATGTCCATTATTTTATCCATATGACCACATATTTCTTCCTATATTATGAATACAAGGTTTTTTGACTATCAGCATATTTCCACCAATGATTGAAAAAAATTAATTCTTTTTTCATTATATTTATATTTTATTTGGTCTGTAGTTTAAAATTTTCATAATTTTTAATAAATTGGAATTTTTATTTTGAGGAAATTTTTTTCCTTTAGTGATCTCATTTATTTACAGTTAAAATTTAATTCATTAATATTATGACAATGGGAAACCACTACATGATATATTTTTTTATTATAATTATGACCAAGACTGTTGGATGGTTTTCTATACTTCTAAATTAACCTTAAAAAAATTCATGAACAAGGTGTATAATTTTTTACAAATAAATCATTTTATTCACCAAGTATTCTTTAAGATCAAGTTTTTTTTAATTTTAAAAAATTACTATTTCCCTTCTAAATTTTATTTATTTTCCAATAATTTATATTTTTCTCCTATGAAAGAGAGAAAATTAAATTATCTACTTCCTTAAATAATTGCTTCCCTCTTCTCACTTATTTTTTAATAACCCCATTTTGAATTTTAAAATTCTAATTCAGTTTTTTCCTTTCTCATGTTTGACTATTTTGTTGAGAGATTCCACAAGATCTATTTATCATGAATTAAATATATGATTCTTATTAATATCTTCACATTGACACCTCCTCTTCGTACACATTTGTGATCCAAAAATTCCCATAGAAATTATATGATGATAAATTGTCTTTAATTTCATTATCATTAAATTCTTTTTCCAAATTTTTTTGGAATGTAACTAATCAATTCAAATTTAGGAATTTTAGGATTTTATTACCTTAATAGGAGAATTCCCCATGACAAATTTTGAAATCTTCTTACATGATATTTTAATTGATGTCAAATACTCTTTTTAATTTTCATATTTATTTTTCAATGAATAATCTATAGAAAACTATCAAGACATCCTTATATGAAACCAACTAAATTTATAATTTTAACAACCATTTATGTTATAAAAATTTCTTTGAGTTAAGTGAAATGATCTTGAAATACATCACACAATACACTCTATATAAATCTAAATAATAATTTTATTTTTTAATCTCTTCAGATGTATTCTAATTATTCATATCTTTAATAAATATTACCTTATGAAATTTCATGAAATTCTTAAAATATGTAATTTTCTATATTTAATATTCTACTTAAACAAAATTCATGAAATCTTGGGGAAATTTATTTATATCCCAATCACTAAGAGAAAATATATTTGGAGAAATCTTATCTACTAATATATGGATTAGATTTAAAAGTATCATTGAATCCAAAATACTTTGTCTATGAAGTTTTATTGATATTATAATATCATTAAAAATAATTAATTCTTCATATTTAGATTATCCGAATAAATGAAAATTTTAAGAAATAGAGTTTTCAAGATTTATTAGTTTAGCTCTTTCATATTTATACTCCCATCTTTAATATTTTATAACTTCTCCAAGATTAATTTTATACCATTTTTTCCCAGGAACATTAAGAACTATTTCTATGGGATTTTGTGTAAGAGAGAAATATTTCCATTTTAATTAATAATAATTTTATTATTATAAGATAATTTCCATGTTATACCATTCATGACCATATTAAAACATTATATTACCACATTATATACTTCCATAGCAAGAAAACCCTTATATATTATCAATATATTCAACCAGGATTTACAATGTTTCTTAAAAAATTTGGGAACTAAAATTTAATTATTGAGAAAATGTAATATATAATAAAAACAAACTAATTGAAACCTAAGGACAACAATAATTAATAAAGAGAAAATTATCCTTATAAAATTTACAAAACATTATATCCTTGATGTTAACATAAAATTATTTTTAAAATTATAAAAAAAACTAACAACAATATAGTGGTGTACCAAACATGTATTCACTATGAATAAGGGGTTAAAAAATAAATTAATAAAACTATTTTATGATTCTCCAATTATCTACTTTCATCATGAGTAAATATTAATATATAAATATATCTCCCAATTTTATTATTTGGAAGAAAACCTTTATTGATTTGAACAATTCCCCAATAACTGTATTTATACATCAAAAAAACCAAATAATTAAATCTTGATAATTAATTGTCACTATTAAAAATGAATGGATACATCCTTGGAAGGGAATTTTATAATTTACCTCAACATGATCCTCCATAATCGCCAAATGTATTCTAGTTTATCCTTGAAACATTTACATGTCCAATTTTGTCTAAAAAGATTGATGTTCCCATAGAAAACATCATAATACTATATATGATACATTTAAATATGGATCATTGACACCAATAAGAATATCTAAATTCATTGTCAATATGAAATATCCACTCATTCATCCCTTAGATCACTCAAAATCTAAATTTCTTCAATAAAAATCTTCCTATTAACCCTGGAAAATAGTTTTCATTCTTTAAATGAGATATCATGAATTTTTAAAACATTATATACATTAAAAAACTATTATACTCAGAGGTTATCTATAAAACTAGTATTTTTTCTATTTATCAGATAAATGATTTTAACTACCACATTAATGAAATCCTCTTATAATATCCTACTATAATCAATGACTAGGGTTACTCCTAGTTTCCTATAATTCTTTTCAATAATATTATATAAATTGTTGTATTATATGAAATATCTAATTACATAGTAGTTACAAATTCCATACTTTAATTTCAAATTGATAATTTCAAATTAATAAATAAAAAGGAACATTAACTTAATAATTAATCTAATCTATTTTGATACATTTCATTAATCCAAAAGTCATTTTCAGTCAAGATTTTCTTTGGTGATGTTAATTTTCATCATAGAGTATCTAGAGATTCATCTAAAAATATAAATCATAATAAAACCATAAATTAATGTTTTTTTCTTCAAGGAATATAATATAGTGATATGTACAAAAACATAATCTATTCAATTTCTTTAAATGATAATGAAAATATTTCAGAACCAAGGACATTCAGGAATTACCATAGTGTAGTTTCTTCAATATTTGTTTTCATAGAAATAGCCCACAACCACCTCCTATTTTTTCCATTTAATGAAAATACATAACCATTTATTTATACATAACATTAACACATTATATATTAAATGAAATAATATATTCCTAATTTTTATTTTTTGATAAATATAATCACTAGAAAACTCAATACATGGAAGAAATAGGCCATCCCAAGGAACAATGGGACTTAATAAAAATTATTTATAAACCATGGCTTCTAAGATGCATTTTTAAAAATAACCCCATACCATTTTACATTTAAGTTATAACCCATGATATATTTATGAATGAAACAATGTGTTGTGTTGTCTTGATTCATATCAAAAACTGAGAACACAACTCTTCAAAATAAAACATCTTTAAAAATCATAAACTCATACAAATGACCTTTATATCATTTGAATCAAACTAATTTATTTGAGTTTTAATGTTATTTATCTTTAATAAAATATGTTTATAAAAAATGATAGAACTAATGTCATAAGTCATATCAAATTCACATCTTGATTGACTAAAAAACCCCCACCAACTATAAAATAAATATATGTTTTTCACCTTTATTATAAAACAATATCATCATAAAAAAATTACAATTGAATTTTTAAAAGATTATTTATTAAAGCAGGAAATTCGGTATGAAAATAAAGTAATATGTACTCCTCAATAATTTTACTAGAAAATAGAATATAATTATTTTAATTTATATAGATTAAACCATGTAGTTGGAACACATGACTTCATATTTTTGTTTGGGATAAGTTATTGATAAAATAATTCACTTTTAATCCCATTCTATGTATCATCTCATCACTAATATTTCACCATTTGATTTATATTTCATTATTATTTTAACATAGAATTATTGAATTGTTTTTGGTAGTTATTGTATTATTAATGTTATGGGTACAAAAATGATAATTTTTTTCAAAGATTATTTCATTGAATTTTACATAGATACCAACCATATGATTGTTGGTGTCACTCTTTCAGTATTTAATTGTAAAAATATTTGTTTTGACATGATGTTATGGTTTTAAAACTCTTATTTAATGGGTGTGAATATAAAAAATAGAATTCTTACACTGATAATGACTAAGATGAAATTATTGGTTAGTATTTTGAATTTTATAGAAATATAAGGAATTCAATTGATAAGAAATAAAATGATGATGAATTGAACACATAGAGTGTTAAAAAATAAAAATGATTTGGGTTATATAAGGTTAATAATTTTTGTTAGATTTATATAAAATCATTGGTGATTTTGATGAAATGGATTAAATAAGGAATTCATTGAGGATAAAAACTCACACATTATTGATTTCATAATATATTCCAAAGAGTGTAAATTAATAATTATAAAAACATCAACGGTTTCATTCAATTTATGATCATTTAGAATATATTTTCATGAATTACACTTGGGGTCGAATTAATAATCCATAATATAGGATTGATATTAGATTAAAGGCATGATCTAAAACATATGAAGTCTTAACTGGGGAAAGGATCATAAATAAATAAATGATTTATTGTTTAGTGTATTCCTATATTAAAGAAATAAAATTATATTTTACATTTTTTTAGTTTCTAGTCATAAGGATATTAATATATTTATTGATATAACTAGACAAAAAAGGATATTATTTTTCCAAATGGATGACAAATTTGAGTTCTTTTATAGTGATCATTATTTGGAGTTTTTATTCGTAGAGGTGATAAAAGTTTTTTATATATTTAAGAAAAAATTATATAGGATAAGAATATTTTAAAGGGAGGTATTTTATGGGTGAATCAGGTCTAAATCCTTATAACGTTATAAATGTATGATTGAAAAAATATGATACATTACAAATAAAATAATTTATATCTCATTATTCTCATATATATCAATTATATTATCTTTTATAAAAACAAATATTGTATGTTTTGTAAAAAAATTATCTAAATTAAATAGTCATATAAGATGTTAACGCAAATGGGAACTTTGTGAATCTTGGAACTTCTTATTTATCCAAATAAAGACCTCATATTTCATTATTATTTCAAATATCCCAAAAAACATTATCGAATGGGGTATGAAAATCATGGTTTCACACTTATTATACTATAAATAAAACACTCATAGATAAATATGGTAGGTAATTTGGTTAGAATTATTTTGAAAAACTTTTTTGATGTTTTATATAACTGTTGGACTCTAGACTATATGTAAATTTTAATATTTTGTTATGGAAAAGATATCAAAGTGTGTCTTGGAGTAATGTTTTTCATTTCAAATAGAATCCAATTTTTAATTTTTAGTAGAACCAATTATTTAATTCTTTTTATAATATAAGTTAAAGAATAATCATTATGGATACACTTATACAGATTGGGAAATAATTGTTGATATCTGAATTTTTTCGTTAGAAAGTGTATTTGTATTTCATGTATGTTTGCAACATGGTGAAACAAGATGAAAAGTTATATTATTTTTAATAAAAAGTTAGTAAAATATATTCAGTTTTTAAAATCCACCACAAAATTAATTAATATGAGTAAAAAAATTGAATATTTAAATATAAATATGAAGTAACAATTGTTGTTGGGTTATCAAAATCAATGTGGTGTAAACATGTTGAGTAATCCAAAAAATAATTCTTGATCAACCACATTGATATCAAGGAAATTTTTGAAGTATAATTTAATAAAATGTAGTTTTATAATACTAAATACCATTTGGTGGATGTTTCTTTCTAATCCATTTTGTTAATACACATTTGAAATTGAGGCTAATTAAGGGGGTTCAATTTAAAATATTTCAAGGACAAGGTATGATGGTTTTGTCTCATCTTTCACTTGTTATAGATTTATTTTTGTTAAATATAGATATAGTAATTTAAATTATATATAAATATATATTTCTTTTTCTTGAATGAGAAATATGTTTTTTTCAACTTTAAGTTCGGGGAATGCATTTGGTGCATATGTAGTGGGTATTTTGATGATAATAGAGGATTTAAAATGTTTTAAATTATTGTTATATATAATAATTTATTTTTTATTTTCAATTCTAGTCACATAAACAAATTAATCTCATGAAGTATTATAAAATTTATTTAATGATGTATTTAATAGTTTGATACTGTTTGTTGTGATAGAGATTTATGTTCATTGATTAATAATAAATTATAATGTGGTGTTTGATATACTTCGGTTTGAATGATTAAATATAGATATCATTAAAGGAAATATTATATATTTATATTTAATTTACATAAACTTGAATATATATTCTTTTATTATTTTCACTTTTTACCAACCCATGATTCAAATGTTTTTACTTGTATTATAATTCAATGGTCCAATTGGAGAGTGTTTGATGAATTTTCAGGACATTTTTTTTGTGTTTTAAAAACATTTATGTATTAATTTAGATTGGAAATTGATTAATGTAATGTTCAGGAAATGATATATTTTTTTTAGAAAAAAATAATTTGTTACATATTAGAAAAATAATAGTGCAGGGTTAAAGAATATGGACTTTTGATATAGCTATGAATTATAAAGAATCTTATAGAGGTTTATGGATAACATAAAGAGGAAAATATTATTGTAGTGTTTAACATGGTTCTATACAATGTTATAGAGAATCATGAATTGATTATGGTTATATGATTTATAAGAAATTTGATATATGAAGGCCTTGTTTTTACTATTGGGGTTGTGGTTTATCAATTAATATCAGATATTTTCACACAACATTTTAGAAGTTATCATGGTAATTATGTTGTAGGAAACTAAAAAATTATAAAACAAATTATCTATTGAAGTTGTGGTTTTAATAAAAATATAGATCTAGTTCAACACAAATGATGTTTTTAAAGCTAAAATAATTGATTTATTAATAATGACACTAAAAATAAACATTAAATGTACTAGATAAAATTGATTTAAAGTGGTGGTCTGATAGGTTCGACATGGAACTACTATGACTTAACCCCCTAACATCCATAAATTATATATACTATAATAGTAATGTTCAAATTTATTTGAGTGATAAAATTTATAGGGTAGTTGAATGATTTTTAGATTGAATTTATATTATTGAATTTTAATAAAGAAATCAAAATTTGAAGCATGAGTTAGTTGTGGTTGATGTGTAGTAAAAATGTTGTAGTATTCAATATGATAGTTAGAGAGAATAAAATAAGGTAAAGGCACCCATGGAGGGGAAGATTCAATATAATAATTTATCAACATGTTTCATATATAATGAATACACAGAGAATTGGAAACATAAAACCATATTTAAAGAAAATTTTGACTTTATGGACCCGAATCACTCCTAAATATAGGAACTCTATTTTCCACATGACCTCAAGTTCACCTCTCTATATTCCATAGGGTTCCAACTAGAAACACAGTGAGTAAACAGAAATACACAATTAAGCTTACATAAATAATACCAAGTATTGTATACAAGAAATAATTTCATGAGTTTTTATAAAATTGTAGGATACAAGTTGAAAAATCATATATAGTGCATAATAAAAAGAATATAGAAATTTTCAGAAGATATATCCATTTACATCATGAGAATATACTTTTTCCTCAACTCACATACTCTATCAATGTACAGAAAATCAAGTGTCCATAGTAGGATGATTTCCTTTATCCCTATGCATCTATAGTGTCTATCAAGGTACCAATCAGTGGCCTAAATAGGATGTGCGTAAAACATATTATGCCAACACCAATGGTGTATGGAACTATAGATTCCATGAATACATAATGAATAGTGTGAAGGTATAATTAATAAAGATGATAAGTACATAAATCATGTCAGTCCAAGTCCATCATAGAAAACACATCTAATATAACGTTCATTAGACTATGAAGAAAGGTATTTAATAAAATTATATTATATATATATATATATATTTATTTATAATAATGCTACCTGAGTTCTATGACCAATGAATCCATGTATAGTGATAATCGAATAAGGTTACCTAGGTTTCCTTGGAATTTATTTTTCATAAACTGGGTAATGTCTATAGGTGCTCAACCTTTGAAGTTTAAAAAAAAGTGGAATGTACTACCCATGAACTATGATCATGTCATAGGTAGCCTCAAATATATAATTTAAAGTATCACAAGGTAGTACCCTTGTTTTTCTGTAACATCATGAAAAATCCAAGTAGAATTATTAAAGGAATTTAATTTATTTAATTTCCAAAAATATAGTTGAACCCTCTATTCCAAGAAGGATAATTCAAAATATAATTATAATAATGAGTCCATGTGTTCTATTTAACTTGGTATATATGTTAATAAATAATTTTCAATCTCAAGAGCCCATCCAAGGAGAACAACATTTGGTGTACACGTATTTCTTAGAGAATGCCACAACAATAACTTAATTAATGGTATTTAAATCTATTCTGGCATGATAATATAGATATTAGAAATATCATACTCATAATGATATTCATAGACACATATTATTTTTAAATAGGGTTGTGGTTACATGGTTGTACCATTCACCTTAATTTTTATAACATTTATAAATTAAAAGTTATATGCAAGTCAACTCAACTTAGAAGTTTGTTTAATGAAATAGCTAAGGATTTGGAACCTAACAAGGTATCACACCACACCATTTAATTTATATAATAAATTTAATGGATAAAGAAAACAAAACAAACATATATTGTGGTTTAATTACATAATAAGGCATAAAAATCATAGGAATTTAAAATGAAACACCTTATTTGGTGGCTGGAGTAATGTTAGGAGACTTCCATTAATGAAACTAGTTTCTAAGGGACAATATTTATAATGTGATAACAATTTGAAATTTTAATTATAAATTTAAATAGAATCACATAAGAAGTCTGGCATGTGGCCCAATGGAACATAATATTAACATTAATAAATTTAGGGAAAATTATAGAGAAGAAACCTTATACCGGCAGTAAACTCCTCATCAAATATCGACCTCTATTATGGGATAGAACTAGAGAAGACAAAGAATTAGAAAAATGACCAAAAAATAGTTTATATGGTATTTATTGAAAATATCATGGAAGAAGACAATATAAACTAAGAAAGTATGTATGACGAATCATAGTATAACCAAGGGTGGTCAAATGTGATCATCAGTGCTTCAATCCGTCTGAGGATGATGGATTTCGATAAATATCTAATAGAAAAAAAGAAGTGGGAGTTATCATAGAGGAGGGTTTTTATGGATTAAATGGGAGATAAATATTAGGATGAAAAAATGTGCTAAAATACATAAGAGGAAAAATATAATTTCCCCATTTTCTTTAGAAGCCACATAAGGTATTTAATAAATAAATACAAAACTTACTCCATAAATTTCATTTTTATTTTTAGAGGCCTTGAGGTACTTATAATGTAAATAATATATTTACAACATAAATTTCCCTTCCACATTAGATTCCTAGGACACCTATGTTTTAAAAAAGTTTACATTTTAAATTAATCATTTATGGGGTAAACCATTGATTTATTATGTATGATTTTTTTCATCCATACTTGTCATGTATTCTCTATAGAATTGTTATTTCCTCTCAGAATCACCAAAAATTTCTATAATGGATCCATTAACAAGTTCAAAACCAATTAAATAGATCCCATGAATCATTTTATAAGAAACTAAGAAAACACATACCTAGAAAATATGGGTCTTACAACTTCCCCTTTATAAAACAACTCATCACTGCTGGACTTATATATATGGATGAACTTTTTTTACCAAAATTCATTCATTTATCATATATATTGTCCTCTCACTCTTAGGTCTCATCCTGCATGTGTTAATTTTACCATCACACTTGTAATTTATGAATTATCCTTCCATGAGGACCATTCATCCTATGATCAAAAACAAAAACTAGGTACTCCTCAAAGGAAGCATTTGAATCCATTTCAACCACATCATATAGAAGGACCTGAGAATCATTTGAATGATATCGAATCAACTAGAAATAATGGAAGATATTGTCCATGGTTTAGTAACTCTAAGGATGATATATCTTCTTAGTTATTGGCTGGAATCCCTCCAAAATCTTGAAATTCCCAATGAATCTATGTTCCATCATTCGTTGTCTCCGAATTCACTGTTGACCCAAACAAGGTGAAACATGCAAGAAGAACTGATCTCGCACCTCAAACTCCAGATATTTAATGTTAATATTAGGATAATAATTATTCATAGATAGTTTTGTAGCGTCATTTTTTCTTATAATATATATCTATATTGAGATCTCATGAATGATATGAGGTTCTATTAGTGATTCCTCTCTTACATCATACCTAGACAGGGGTGTGTAACATCCCAGCCCCAGTTACCCAAAGTCAGTGCATTATTATATAACATTAGCATGATCAGAAAAGATCAAGTCTCGAAAGAACGATTATTTTAGTAGCCTTGGAATAACCAGATAACATCATAAAGTTTACATTACATCATAAAGTGAAAACTACAACAACATCTTGTCTCCACACTCATATCCCCTTATACTATCCTTGAAGTTCATTCATAAAATACTTCTTCACATCCTGGGAAAAATAGAACATAGAAAGGGATGAGCTCAAATGCCCTGTAAGGATAACAATATAGTAGAAACATTCATAAATAAGCATAAATATTTAAGGCAATGTATAACTTAATCAAAAGAATTTTAAACATGAACTCCAGCATAATATGGCAGAAGTAAAATGAAATAATTCCATTTACTTATTCACATAGATATTCTACTAGTTGAATAATCACATGCAATATCAATAACCACTTTCATAATGATGGAATGCATAATATCAGACTATAATAACCACATAGCCAAGGCCTCGTGCCGAGACTACAAATAAGATTTCATCAAGGCATCGTGCCAAGACACTAGTTTGTCTCATGAGACCTACTAATGCATCGAAGATCTATAGTGGGATCCACCCATCACTTATTAAGTCCAATGTATTCCTCATATGAACAGGTTTAAACATAAACATTCGTATTTTAAATTACATAAGAAATGCCAATAATTTCTCTATAAACCATGAATGGTATAAAAAATAACACATCCACAGTCAAACATATCACAAAACCTTCAATACAATATGGATGTTTTGTATCATAGTAAATCAACTTCAAATAATATTAAAATCTATCAAAGGATGTTGACATAGATGAAATCAAAACTATTTGAGAGAAATATCACTTTTTTTAAATCATTTAAAAGTCTCATAATTATAAAATAAAAAATTTACATTGAAAATATCCTTATAAGATTGTATGAGAAGCTTCGAAGATTTTACAACGGTGGAAAATAGCCGCACCCGCTGTATAAGTTAAAAAAAGACATTCTTACAATAATTTTGTCGAAAAGGTTAAAAAGGACCTTGTTTGGAAAGCAATAGAAAGATTACTTTATAAACATCTTATAAATGGTCAAAAATGGTATAAATGAATTTAAACCATAGTCTATAAAATAGTAAGAATTATTTGAAATACATTTTTTAGATACATGGATGTGGATGATAAAGAGGTCACATTAGATAATTACGTATAAAGAACCTCGGAATAATGAAGAGATTGTGAAATAAACCCTTACATTGTAATTTTTATTTGGTTGATGGTAGGTTAACCTACTATATAATGGTTAAATAATTTTTATTAAATTATACAAAAATCATATACATTAATATGATATCATATATTATCTTTTAACATTGATTTGTTAATAATATCTTAGTATTGTCATCGTTTTGGGTGTTAACTGATTCATTTTTCATTATATTATTTGTTATGTGAGCCTTATTTTTTTGGGATGGGATGTATATTATTCATATCCAGAATGATATAATGTCTCTAAAAATTATTTTTAATCATCAAATAAAATTTATTCTTGAATGGATACGATGGGGAATGAATCTCATCGCGTTCGTGGAGTCGGTAATCCGTACGTACGCACGAACGACAATATCATTTTTTTGATATTAAAATAATATATAATTGGATGGTATATCATATATACAGAATAATTATCATGTAATATTTATTATTTACATGAATTAAACATCATTATTATACCCATCCAGTTAATAATGTATTGAATAACAATTACACCACGATGGGGAGATGGTAGGCCGTACGTATGCACATATGGTGACATGTCATTCAAATGATGGATAGAATAATGAATATGGTTGTACAATATTTATAATAAAATCAAAGTTTATATAAGATGATGTAGTTATTATTTTATAATGGAAATAACAAAGAAAGAAGAAGTTGAATAATAAAGGAACATGAAAGAGGGTGGTGACAACATTACTTCTTCTTCAGGTTCTTCCTTTTGATCTGATAAAAAGGGCTCCTTAAGTTGGATTTATGATAAAAATAAGGCCTATAGTTTTAAGTGAGGGAATTTGAGAGGATATTTGGGTAGAGTTTGTCTGAACCTAAAGGCTTTTAAGGTATGAAGAATTGGATAGAAGTGGTGTCCTTTTATAAGGGGGAGGAGGGGCTCTTTAGGAAAAACTTAAAGTATTATTTTATAATAAATTCATATTCGGTTTCTAATGGAACCAAAGTTTATTATTCAATGTATAAGGTGGGTATGGGTCTAAAACCACTCAACCAATAGATTTTAGACAGTTTTGGTTCACTATAGTAACCTAATCTTTTAGATTTGACTCTTAGTTAAGTAGTTTGACATTTACCATGTCTCTTTGTATTTTTATATTATATAGTTAATAAAAATACTACATACTTCCAAGAGACCCCAAAGTGGTACATTAATGATACAAATATCATTATATAAGTCCCTTAGCCGATCCTTAGATTTTTATGAATATAATATTAATTAATAATAAAATATTTGTTTTAAAAACTCTTTTATGTCAATTTTCACACTATTTAATAATTTATTGTTGTTAAAGTCTTAAAAACATTATTAATTCTAACCAAATTCATTTAAGCAATCCTAAAATGTCATTTAAAATAATAAAATTCGTGGGTGGAATCAAAACTTTCAAATTATATTTATTTTAATATTTACAATACCAATTATTTGATTCATTCATTAATAAGGAAAATACTGCATCACTATTGTGTCATAAATAAATTTAATTATTCAATGTATAAAAATTATAAATAAAATACCACTATGTATGAAATAGTTTTATCTTTCTAATTAATATTTATAGTCTAAAATATAACATATGTAACATAATGTAAAAATTGTTTTCCTAAAATATATATGCTTATGTCATTTTTGTATTTACCTTAACTTAATTAATATAAAGTGTCATTATCAATTACAAGTGGATACATGGGGTCCCAAAATCGATCCAAAGATGACCATGGTCGTAAAGGTTTCAACCAATAGGGTTAAGAAACGTTTTAGGGTAATTTATTATTATTATTATATTATTTTTTACACTTATTTACCGGATTTACCCTTTAACCATGGTAAATAAAGTATTTGCCGAAGTAATTATTCAAAATATCTAAAAATAAAAGATACCCATTTACAGAATTTATAACTCTTGATTATAAATATAGAATCCATTTTTATAAATTCAAAACACATAAGTGGTAGAAATTAATTTAAAATTAATTCTCGTTGTTGAAACAAAAAGCGTGTTTTTAACAAATAATAACTATCAAAAGATTGATACTTTCTTATGTCCAGTTTAAATATGAAATTATTTCCATTGACCAAAATTGTATTAAATGGTAAAAATATATTCTAAATATACTCTAAAACCACTCAAATTCATAATTTATCACGATTAATTATTTCATTTAAAAAAGTTGTTTTTAATTAAAATTTAGTAATTTTCACTATTCATCAAAATATGAAAGTTTTCATAAAAATACCAAAATTTCGCCCTAGGATAATTTTGATATTCCGAATCCATATATGAAGTCCATTTTGAAAGATAAAATTTAGAAAATTTCAAAAAGTGGTTATTAGTATTCATATCGGCTAGTTTGATTGGTTGTGGTGTGTGTTAGAACTCGAAGCTGCGTACAACACAGGCTACTGTATTATTCAAAGAGAAGAGTACAGTGGAAGCTTAGGGTGTTACAGGTGAGTATCCCAACATTTTATTTGTGGACTTATAAGGATCCATATAAATCATATCATGGAAACTTTTATTATAACAAAACATAGAAAGAGCCAAATGTTTCTCCATAGAATCTCTAAAATAATAGAATCATTCCCTGAGAATGTCCACTAATACTGAAATCATATATTCAGAATGACTGACAGTCTACGAATGATATGTTATACTCAGTAGTATCATTGAACACTGATCATTAAGAACCCCCTTAAAAACAATAACATAACATTAGTGTCCTTATATGATAAAATATAAGTAGTAATTCCATGAAATTTGATAATCTAATGGACATAGACTCTACCATAATTATCCACTAATAAGGTCTTATAAATAAGTAGAAAGTCGGGATCCTTCTTCAACCTATCAATGATTGCCCACACTACATCATATCCTCAAGGTGACATAGGTAATTCCATTACAAAATACATTGTGATGTCATACCACTTCCACTCAATAATGCGAAATGGTTTTAAAATCCGATAAGGTCACTTGTTTTCTACCTTCACCAACATACAGGTGGAACACCTTCTAAAAAATCAACTATGTCTCTTTTTATTCCTAACAACCATTACTAGAAGTAAAATTCATAGTTTATATTTTATAGTATGGGATACACATCCAACATAAATGTATAAGATTCTCAAATCAATTCCTCTCACTTGCATCAAACAACCCTGACTAATCTATGAATGCTCGTGATCTCATCCATATCAACAAACCAAACAGGTGGTGGGTCCTCATCTAATACACTCTCCTTTAGGACTAAGGCATCATGACCAGAATGTTTGCCTCATATTCACCCTATACAAAATATAAGGGTTAATTGATAGATATGAACATAGAAGCTACACATAATGGTTATGAACCTCAAAATACATATCAAAAAACATGTTCATCAATAATCATTCACTATAGGCCTCATGTACTGCAAGAGTTTGTGTCTTCAGACTCGGAGAATCATCAATTACATTGAATTTACTCAGAATATAACTAATATCAAAGTTAAAATATTTTACGTATTCAACCCAGAATTACTTCTTTAGAATAAAATCATGCTCAGTGAATATGTAACTGAGAATTTATTTATCTGTGTATAAAAAAAAATTCTACCAAAATTTAGTTCCTTTAAAAATTAAAATCAATAACCATAACTACTAGATTGAGGTAATTTTTTGGTAATTACAATGATGGTGCCTTAACTAGTGATACATGTACGACATGAATCAATATCTATGCATTAGAGAAACTCCCAACCTGAAGCATGATGAATCATTGTAAACTATAATGACTCTCTGAGGATCAAGTAAGATTAGGATTGATTCTGAATTCAATTTTCCTTTTATCTCTTGAAAGGCTTCCTCGTAGCCTTAAAACCATATGAATTTCACACCCATATTTACATCTATTATGAGGTTCTTCAAGGTGTGATAAATTATAACACATAACCAATATTATATAGTAATCTCCATGAAACTACAGATCTCACCTTCATTGTGTCCATGTATACTCTTGATTCGGATATGGTGTGACAAAAGGTGGGAACTTTTTAAATCCAAAAGTAAAATTTTTTTATCATAGAAATCATCTGTTGCTCTTTTAGTGTACTCATAATGATTTTGACCCATTCTCTATCATTGTGTGGCATTTGTGAGTACACAAAAATTTCAACCATGAATAATACCACAAATAAATCCATATATGAGGGAAAAACCAAATCATAAGAGACATGAAAACTGATGGAAAGATAATTACATTGAAAGGAATTAACACATATTCATAAAGTCCATGTCTAATTTGGAATTATTTACATCGAATATCTGACAGTATACCACATATCTGATGATATTCCATCCTAAAATTAGTTCTCGAGAAGACTCATGTGCATTGATGATGGTTAAAGTGTTCACCTATACATCGAAGTGGATACAAGTCCTAATTGTTAGCTGATTCAAAAAATGGTAATCCATCAAAATCCTGAGGGTCCCATCAGCTTTCTTGGAAAGAAGCATGGGAAAAAACCAAGGTGAAATACTTGGTCATATAATCCCCTTTTCTTCTAGGTACTCTTACACCCTTTTGAGTTCATTAAACTTACTAGTAGGCATTCTATATGAGAGAATCTACATTTCTGCTACTCATAGAACAATAAAAAAATTAAATTTCACCTCTATCTAAGGAGGAATCCTAGAAAAGTCATCATGAAAGATTCAACTAGGATGATCCACTACATGACATATATCAATATTCCACATTCCATAATAATCCAGATAAAAACGTTAAATATGGGTTATCACTCCAACCGAAACATGATGCTCAAGTCTAGGTCAACTAGATTAGATATCCCATTATCCATTACAGAAAAATTACCACCTTCAGCTGAAATGAAAGACACCATAAAATTATAGAACATAACCTAAGTGGGATAATTTTCCAACTAGTCAATCACAATAATGATTTAAACACTTATAATCTTAAGTATGAAAAGGTTCCTTATGAAATGATAGCCGCATATCATGAGGTGTCACTCTATAAGTCGGTATGCACATTATGACTTCACTCCCAATAGAGTATCAAGGTTCCTCACCTCTTAAAAATACATGATCTTATAGTCGTGAACTTCAACAGGATTCACATATATAAAACAATTTCATGCTCCTATATCAAAAAAATAATACACTAAAGTAGAAGATATAGAAATAATTCCTTGAACAATAGAATTCCTAACACTTATATCCTTTGGAGTAGGCAACATTACATAAACCTAGCCTAATTAACAGCCTAGAGACCGAACCAAACTACCATGAGTAGGTCATACCTTTTTTTAATACATATTAGAAGTATTATTTCCTATGAATCACTTAACACCTAAGCCTATATGGCCTATTTTACTCCAGCTCCCTATCTGATATGGAACTACTCATCTGACTCCATAACCTAGAGTCGATGAAGACCACCTATCACAGGCCATTGGATGGGAATTTTTTATGACAATGTTGATGACGAACCATGCATCCCTTGGAATGACACTCAGCTGGAACCTTAATTCATGGAGGCTTTGTGTGTGTCGACATACCTAAAAAGTGAATGATCTCATGGATACCCGAGCACAGACTCAGAATATTGCATCTTCTGTGAGAAGGATCAAAATGGTGCTCTTAGTTTCTAGAAGCAGCACAACCTGGTCTAGATATATAACTGATTATTCCCACACCTTCAGCATCACTTAGAGTTTTTTCAGGGATGAGAACCCAGTTCACTATCTTGAATAATATTTTTTAATGAAACACATTTACCATGTCTGGACCAAAACATCCCACCATCTCTTGGAATAACCTTTATGCATGTAATCAAAAAAGATTCACTCTTTTTTCCAAACGTGTCTTTAAATAGATTATGATAAACATCATGGCCTAAATAAATACCTTGGGGACCTCCTTCCCATAAAATGGTAGGAGGGTGTTGAATCTTGAAATCCAAAATCAACTACTCTATAAAAGTGGCACGTCATGTATCTCCCATTATAAATTTTACCTTCCATAAGTAACCCTCTCAAAACTGAGCATCATCATCAAGATCAGGAATATAAGGAGGTTACTTAGATTGAACTACATGACGTTATACTAGTGGTTTAGGTCCCACCACCTCTATATCATTGTTGTCCCAACCTTCCTAGTTCATGATATGATTCCATCAGAGCGAAATATTTATAAATTACCATCCACACACTAAAAATTTTATTTGATAAGTGAAATAATAATAGATAAAAAATATTAAAGGTAAAAATAATACCTATATAAGGTTCAACACTCATAACTACATGTTCCAAAATCTAGGTGTAGCTAATGTAAAAGATCATAAACGACCACAGCAGACACTCTCACCAACCACTACTAAGGCTAGGTCTAGGTAAAGGCTTCATTTATTATATCAATAGATTAAAATATAGAGGGTTAGTTCCAAGTTAAATAGGGAATAACTTTTTTTGTTGAAATTCATTTTGGAATTAAAATTCAGAAGTTATATATTTATATATTAGCTAGGTTCCACATCCATTCCAACATTATAAATTTATATACTCTATATGTTAAAATGGACATTTTGTGTAACCAAAAATATCCTTTTACATTTATTATAAAGATATAATAGGTATTAAATGATGGCTCAATTTGTTGAATAAACATTAAAAATTTATAGAGGCAATGAATTTATAATTTACAATTGGTATTCTGGTAATAATAACCAACTCACATTTCAGTACATATAACTAGAGATTTATGGCTTGAATATATCTTGATTGATTAGAAAAGGTACCAACCTCAAGTTATGAAGTAAAATAGAGATTATGTTTAGCAATAAAACTATAAAACTACTTTCTTACCACATTCATCCTATAGGCACTCTAGTCGATAATAGATATCACAGTCAAGGAAATAAAACATAATGCTCCCAATGAAAATAGTAAGTTATCATGGCATTGAATTTTACATATAAATCCTCTAGTTACTCTAATTATTCTTGAAAAATACTTCCTTTCCATATTTTTTTCAAGGATAAATGAAAACCTATAATGATAATAAACACAAAAAATCATGTGTTTCACCCAATGGTGACATAATTAAAACTGTATTAGACAAAAACATTAGCAACGAGTCCCATTCTAGAAAATATGTCTTTTCATTATACACGGGTCATCTACTTATAGAAAAAAACTAATTAAAAATTACAAAACATATTAGTATCTTATCCACCAACCCAAAATAGTAGGAAAAAAGGAAAAAACATCTAATTTCACTTTGTGAAATCCTGGACCTAGTTCATTCATATATAACCTAACCTAGTTGTCCACTTTTCCTCAAGTGTGCCTCCCCATACCCTCCTCTGACTATAAGTGTGGGTCTATATTATTATAGTGGGGTGTCTATACCCACTTTATGATAGAATACCCTAGAAGTGAAATATAAATATAAATCAGTAGGAGAAGCAATAAAGGAAATAGAGGAAGTAAACATCAAAAAACCCAACAAAAAAATACTGAGTTTAATATTAAAAAGTTGTTTTCATGTTTGTTTATAAAAATATAGGTTTTAAAGGGAATATTCAAACATTTTACATTCCCAAAAAATAAACAAAAGGATAAAATAAATATCTTAAAGCATTTTGAGAACATGGTTGGTCCTCTTGTCCCATTCAACATTCAAGTACATAAAATCAAGTTTCCATTAAAACACACTACCCATCATCCAAACCTACATCAGTAATGATTATACGAGTATCAATCATCAGCCCAACTATCTTGGGAGTAAGAATTGGTATTCCAAAACCAATTGTTTCTATCAACATCTATTCTATGAATTAATTATGATAAGTGCGGGTTTATAATTAATAGATATGATAAATAGGTAAACTATATCGACATGTGTCCCTAATATTACACTCGTCTAATTATACCTTCTTTAGAATATGATATAATGTATCTATACAATAACATTTTATATTTTCATTTATAATGTTAGGACCAAATTCCTAAAAAACATTAATATATATATGGTGACAATAATTTATGGTTTCATATATTTTCATGGAATTTAAGTTTAATAAAATTAGGGAAGTCCACAAGGGTGTATTGTTTGCAGTTCACCCTAAGGGGAACGTACTACCTGAGACATAAGAGACTATATTAGGAAGCCTCAGTGCTAGAATTTATTGAATACAAAGGTAGTAAACAAGGTATTATATAACATGAATACAAACCCATGTAGAATCATCCAATGAATTCAATTTATTTAATTTACAAAAATATAGGTAAACCCTTGCTGTCATTCTATACAATTCACAATCTAAATTAATTATCAAAGCCAATTGTTTTAGTTCACATAGAAGATGCATTAATTAACCACTTGAAGTTCTAGAAGACTATTATTTATAAATTATAATATGACTCTAAGTGTCACATAGGGAATGGTACACTGTTAAGGTAATTCAGTGTCCACAACTGAAATCTAGAATGATCAAATATTTTTTAAAATATTATAAATATAATGATTTTCATAATAGAATATTACATTTAAATATGGTCTAGGTGACATGGTCATATAATTTACATTTTATTTTATGTCATTTGTCCATTTTAATTTATTAATTCAATTCAATACAGCTTATAATGTGGTTTAATCACATAGTTAAAGCTTATGGTCCTAGTAGTGTATCACACTACTTCTTTTAATATTTTTTAGTCTTTTTATTTATAAATCCAACTGAAAAAACCAAGATGGTTGTTTAATTTATAATAATGAATAATGTTAAGGGGAATTTAAAATGACACACCCTATGGTTTGTCTTGCATCGATGTGGGAAACCTCTAATAATGATTCACCCATATATTCATATGATGATTAAAGAGATAAAAATTGAATATGTAAAACTATAGATGAAGGTGAGGTATGTTCTTGGGTTTAACTATTACTATGATAGAATGATAATTTTCAAAAATATAGATTTTTTCCTATCAACTTGAGATTTATCCCTTTTCATGATTTACCACTAGAAATACTCTTCCACATTTAGACACATCTTCGCACCTACCGTATTGATAGATACTATTACTACAATTACCCATAATAAAATGGAATTGGGAAAATGTCAATATGGATTTCATCATTGGATTCTCCAAAAAATATAAATTCTATAATTTTATCTGGGTTTTAGTTTATCGCCAAAAAAGTAATCTCATTTAATTACAATATGAGAATATTTATATCTCAATAAATGCTCCATGATATACATAAAGGAATTGGTTATGTTTTATAGAGTAACACATTCAATTATATATGATCATAATCATAGGTATACCTAAACATTTTAGATAAGCCTAATTTACATTCTAATTATAGTTTTTATCTATAACACTACTTGTAATCCATAGACAAATGGTTAGTCTGATAGGACTACTAAATCCCAAAAAGATATATTGAGATCATATTTTATAAAACTCAATGTTGGTTGGGATTAACACCAACCTCTATTAGAGTCTTATTACAACAACAGATTCCACTCATTCAGTATGATGGATGATTTTGAATCCATATATATTATGAAGTACATAACATCAATGTGTTGAAATCATGTTATTTAATGAAAGCTATATAGGTGAGAAAAATGAAAAATAAAGTTAGATCCCATCAAAAACATGTTGAGGAAGATCATATTTAATAGAATAGTTTTTCAAATAGTCATCAATGATGTAATATATTTCCCCTTTTCATTGTCTTGTGTTGAGGAAAAATTTCAACATGGACTTAACTGACATCCCCAAGGTGTGAAAGGTTGGAAATAAAAACAAAGGGATTCAATACAATTGGGGGCGATTTCATATTTTTAAATAAAACAATCCAATCAAACCCATAATAAAAAAAATAACCACTAAAATATGTGTGAATAAAATTTAAGACAAATCAACATAATACCATTGATATAAAATCCATACTAGAACATAGAACTATAGGATAATGCTACTAATATCAAAGTATAATGCAGAAGAAAAAATCAAAAACAAAACTCAATGACACTAAGCATAACTCCAGGGATCCCAACATTCTTCATGATCCAACACCTCAATATAGTCCATGTTTCAAAAATCACTACTAAAGAAGTGCGATATTATACATTTTCATGTGTCTCGATAAACGATATATTAAAAATCACCAGAGTTCCAATTCAGGGGTGAGTAATGATACTCAGTAGATTTTCCCTACTCATACCAATAGGATTAACCTATTAGCACATTTATATAAAAAAAATTTAAAAGACAATTGAAAACAGATTATACCAAAGCTAATTAGTTCAACAAAAATCATTTTTCCATGCTTAACCATTTCCTAATAAAAGAAACAAAATAGTACTTCAAAACCATTTAACTAATTCCATTTTTGGAATAATCTATTCCATTCCAAATATCCAACCATGCATCCAACCATGGACCTACATATACTCATTAGGGTTGAGTGATCCTTTCACTAAGTTGTCACTTAATGAACTATTTTTGTGGAGGAAATTCAATACCCTTATCCATCCCACAAATGATGGGGGAAACTTCATACCCTTATCTATCCTTAATGCATATGAACACACAACAACCCTGTATGCCAAAAACCAATTCCAAAAAAAAAGCATTCCATCCATTTCAATAAAATTACTCTTTTATTAAAAATCATTCTAAGAAACCATTTCCACAAATCCAAAAAATCCATACTTTATAATTAATGTTTTAAAATCAAGAAAACAAATCACTTTCATAACAAATTTCAACAAATCCATCAAGAATCACTAAAGATGGTTTCTACCATTCTTTTCATATCAATTTCACAATAAAATTCATGAAATTTAAACCATATAAAAATAATCTTTAATTTTATAAGAATATGAGTAAATATTGAACCCACAAGCCATGGAAATTATGGTAAAATGAATAATGACACAAAAACACCAACAAAACCAGTTTGAATATCCAAAAAAATCCTTGTCTCTCTTCCCCTGACAAAAAATCAACCATAAATCGTCAATATTGGGGTAAAAAATGTTAGATCCATCAATATCAGAAAAAATATTAGAAATCAATATAGAGAAGATGATTAGATCCAAGAAAACTACCAAAAATACCACAAAAGAAGGCTTTCCAAGTAAATTAGGATTCTATATACCAAGATTTTACTTGGAATCACTTCGTGATCGATGTGGGAAGACACCAAAGACATTAGGAGGAAGAAATATAATGTAAAGGATGAAATAGAGGGAAAATGAGGGACTTTGGGGAGAAAACGAGTGACATCCATAATTTTAGGATCTCACTTTTAAATTGTTCACGGTTAGGAAAACTGTGCGCTAACCATGCACAAACCTATAACTCAATGATTGCTTCGTAAGGTTGTCCCAAATTTCTAGACAACAATGAACCAACTATGTAAAATAATTCTATCCCACTTTTCACAGTTTCACTTGGGTTGCCGTATGGTTTGGAAAAATTGTGTGCTTAATCGTACACTAACCCAGAAGCCCCTATTTCACCCTAAATGGTTTCCAATTGGAGTTGTAAGGTTACCACTAATCATGAACCAATGTTAAACCTTTATAAAAGTCACAAATACATTAAAAAATACTTCCAAACCCACCATAACTTCATGTACATACTTTACATACTTAAAAAGAATAAATAGAGGGTTTCTTACTTTAAATCGGGGGGTTACACATTCTCCCCACCGTTGGAATTTCCATCACCGGAAGATAGAAACATTTATTCTTCTAAAATATTCGAGGGAATTGATAAACCATTTAAATTTCCCATTCCGAAGTGTCTTCCTAAATATGACCATGTTGTCACAAAACCTGCACTAGGACAATGCTTTTCTAACACAAGGTAATCTATCTCCTTTCCAAAATCCACCCGAGAACAATTACTAATGAATCATCTGGATGTAGTTCAATGTGATGTCAGAAAAACACATGGTCAGAATCCAGATGACACTTTTTAAATAGAGATACATGAAACACATTATACACTATTGTGAACTATTAGGGAAACGACAACTGATATGCCACCTAAAAAACCAATTCAAGTATCTCAAAAGGGAATATATATTGAGGATATGACATTCCCTAATTCCCAAAATGTCGATTCCCAAGCATTTGAGAGATTTTTAAAAACACAATATCACTCGCAATGAACAAAAATGGTCGTCGATCATGATCAAAATAGGATTTTTAGTGACTTTAAGACATCTCCATTTTATTCCTAATCAACCAAATATTCTTTGTTGTTTCATGGACAAGGTTCATTCCAACTAGTTGAGTCACACTGGCTTCCACCCATAAAAGTGGAAAACAACAAGTATTAATATAAAATCCAAAAAAAAGTAATCAAATGAATTGAGGATTTATAGAACAATTTGTATGATAACTCTACAAATGAAACATGATCCTCCCATGATCCCCCAAAATCCATTACATAAGCATGCATCATGTCTTCCAAAGTTTGTATCATCTTTTTGAATTGGGTGATCATCTGAGGAGGACACATCATACTCATAGTCAAATGATTCCTAATGTATTTTTTAATTACTTCTATAAATGGGATGTAAGCCTCACATCTTTGTTTGATTCTACTGAAACTGGTATTTCATGCCTCTTTATAACTTCTTGGATATAGATTTTAGACCAATTCTCTACCATATGAGATCCATGAATTGGGATGAAATGGGATGACTTTGTGATTATATACACTATTAACCATGTGGAATTGTGTTTTTGAATGTTTATTGGGATACTTTTCAAAATATCCATGGATATATTCTCCAATCTCCAAATAGAGATTGATAAAGAATGCAACATATCTATAGGTCGCAGATACTCTACCTTAACCTTTGGACAAGTTAAGCATCTCAAAACAAACTCATCCACCTTATTCATCATTCCAACCCATCAAAACTATAAATTAAATCCATTATACAAATTATTTATTCCAGTATTAACAACACGTCTTGAATGGTGGTTAGAATGAAGGGGTTTTTTCTAAATTCCATTGGTACAACCATTTGATTTTTGAACCACAAAACTGAACTGCCATCCTGCTTCCATCCCTAAACAGTCTCCCCACCATTGAGTTTTTACCTCATAAAAAAACATTCTAAATCAGAATTTTGTTCCTTCTTAACTTTTTCATCCAAATATAGAATAAAGGCAAATGGAATGAAACCCAAAACTTCACCTTGATCTTCACATTCCAAGTGATTGTCAGCTATTACTGACATCAACTACCATTATTCGGAATCCTCTTTTTTAAACTGATCATATGAAGTTTTTCTTAATGAATATTTCACTAAATGTCCTTCACCTAGTGTATGAATTATTTCAATGTTTAACATTTGGAGATATTTTATCTATCTTCTTTATCATTGGTTCAAATATCTTTGTGAAAAAATATGTTTCAAACTCTTATGATCAATAAACACTATAAATTTATCACCAAAGGTGTAATGATTCCAATTATTCAAATCATGGATTGTAGAATATTACTATAAATTGTGTGTTGGTCATTTCATCCCATGATATTGTGACTACCTAGAGATATAAGAAAAAACATGATCTTCTTGCATGAGAAAGCATCCCATCCCTGATCCTGAAGAATCACAACACACCAAGAACCCTTATCCTAATTCTAGAACTATAATGATTTTCTTTGATGTAATGATAACCTTATGCTCTTCAGAAGTCTTATAGAATTCATCATTCCATTGGAACCAAAAAAATATCATCAAATATTTCATAGGTGAATCTAGTCATGAAAAATAACAAACAAAGCATCGATAATAACTATATAAACCAATGTAATTTCTATTCTCAAAGACATTCATTGGAGGTTTCCAAGAGATAACAACATCTATCATTTATAAATAAATATATATATATATCATTTTTAGAGATTACATGTCCATGGAAATGTACATATTTTATCCAAAAAAATACTTTGAATGTTTGGAATACAGAATATAATCTCTCAATATTACCAACATTGTCTCCAAGTGTTTCTCATGCTCAGTGATTTTCATTGAATACACCAATATGTCATACAAAAACTCCACCAAAAAAGAATATATATATCATTTAAATATATAACTCATCAATTCCAAAAACTCTCTGGTACATTCATAATACATAATTGCATAACCATATTTAGTTAATGGCTATATCAAATCCTGAAATCTATCTTTGGAATATCATCCTTATGAACATGAAATTGGTGATATCCTACTCTTATGTCAATTTTAGAGAACCACTAGCCTGCCCTCAATTGATAGAAAAAATCATCAATTCATGGAATTCAGTACTGATTATTTATCACTACATTATTATGTTTGTGATAATCGACACAAAAATGAATTGTTCCATATTACTTTATGATGAACAAGATCAGTGCTGCACATGGAGACATGCTAGGTCGAATGAGCTCTTTTATTTCCAGATCTTCCAACTACACTTTCAATTCCCTAAAATTTATTGGTTCTTTTTTATGTGATAGAAGATAAATAGGACTGGTCCCTAAGAGGAGATCAATCGTAAACTCCACTTCTCTCATGGGTAAAAACCCTAATAAATTATCATGAAAAAAATCTAGAAACTAATCCATGATCATAGAAAAACATTTATTCTGGGTATCTTCCATAAATTACAAATTCAACACATCCAAATAGTATGAAATAATTACAACTACTAGTTCTAGCAATCTCATTTCAATTTCATTTATATTTCGGTCTCCTCTAATGTGATTCTTGAGGCCATCCTTATTTGTACAAATTAATCTTTACGTATAAAAGTAAATGTTAACTTTGAAAATTCTGATCCGTACCCAGTAATATCTCATAGACATCCATTTAAATAACAGTAAAATAACATATTATCTCATCTTCATCAATAGTTATTAAACATTCTCCACTCATGAAGGCTCAACATTCTCTTTGACCAAGAGGATTTTAACATTTTAACCTAGAAGGAATCATCTCTACACTGAAACATAGAAAATAAATAGTATGAGAAGAAATATATAAATGGGATGTACACATATCAAAAAAAATATTTCATAAGGTTATAATTCAGAATAATTGTACCACACATGGTTGACGGTCAATACTGATTATCCATAATAACCTATTTAACATAATATAATTTCTTAATCATTGAAATTTCTTCCTTATTTCCTGTTTGAGATTTTCCTTGCTGATGATTCATTGTATTCCTATAGTCACCATTTCTAGATCAGTTCTTCTAATTATAGGTATTTTTTCCCTCATCCTCTCAAAGCATACAATGTTTGCGACACATGAGAAGTTTCTCGAACACCCAAACTCGGAGCACTTTGATAATAGCTCTAAAGATGTACCATCAAATTGAAATTGTGACACTATCAAGGTGGTTTTGTACAATCTTTCTTCATGTGGTCGAAGGAACAACAATGAAAAGAAACACAATTTCTCTTTGGTTTTAGAGGAATATTCACCAATCCAGCCATATTATTTTGAGATATTTCACTACCATGGAAATAGAGTCCATCTTCCTCTTTCTCCTAGCATTAGAGTTCCCACCATTTATCATTGGTATCAACATGATCCCTCCTCCTATAGATCTTGATATGTATCTTTATGACACCATATCTATATTAACCATCTATCTATAATCCATTATACAAATCACATCAGTCATCAAGAGAATCTCCTACCTCATCCTCGATTTAAAAATGTGTACATTCAAGGACACACTGTTAGAAACATCACATAAAAAGAAATCTGAATTCATAAATTTATCCATGTAATCTATTACTATGATTTTATTATATTTAATGATGAATAAATTTTTTGTTCATGCAATTTGGAACGTATGAGGATATAATTTTTTATTGAATAATTATTGAAAATCCTCCCAACCAATTCATTGGTCCAATTTAGCATGAACAGATAAATCCCACCATTGGCATGAATGATCCTCTAGAATATAAATTTCCATATTTACATTCAAATCTGATAGTGTTTGAAAGAATTAAATGATTCAATTCGTATTGTTCAGCTACAACTCCACTTTCTCGGGTTCTGAATCACCCTAAAATATGCTTGGATTACGCTTATGGAACAGGACAGAGTGATCCAATTTTCTTGGTTCATCCATTCAATTCCCTTTGTCCATTTCTTAAATGTCATGGACTATACTTTGATACATATAATGGTTCAACTAAGGATCAGGTGAAACCGCATTCTCAATAGCTTCTTATGGTTAGTTTCTATGACACCCATTGGGTTCCATTTCTATAAATAGAACAAATTCCATAAGTCTCACTCTCTAAAAACTTAAGGATTAATGATTTAAAATTCTACCATATAACATCTCACAACATTTAGTTCCATGGTTTATAATTCCCACATTCAACTATTATTTAATGAAAACTCCACCATGCATTTTAAAATCAAACAGTTTTCAAAATATCAAAAAAAAAGATCATTTCAAAATCTCACACTGGAAACAATTTCCAATTTTTTTAAAAAACAACACATTTTCATGAAATCATAAATCATTACTCAAAATGAAGTATGCATCCTTAGTGGGAATTCATTTCTATAATGTGTGTCAATCTCATATCATTAGCTAAACCCATGAAAATGATATTCCAAATTCTATAACTGTCTCTAAAAAACTTATCTACCAAACTTCTTAGTAACATTAATTTCAACATAAAATGTTAACCACATCCTTTTATGATTTAGATTTTAAGTCTCAAAAATCATAAAACTTTCTACCAACCCGACATAGAAAATTTACCATAATGCATTTCAACTTCGAGTAAAATAAATGATAACCAAGTCAATTACCAGCCAAGACTAATAACAATTGTAATTGAAGGACTGAAAATTTTTATAACACTTGTAACATCATGTACCTCTTCATTGTATTGAGTCAAGGTAGACTTTCTACATGGACTTAAGAAATATCCCCAAGGCACTAAAGATTGACAATAAATGCTAAGGGTTTTAATACAATTGGGGTAGAATTATTCCTTTTGAAATAAAACAACCTAACTAAACCCATCATAACAAAATAACCACTAAATGATACATGATAATAGTGTAAGACATCTCAAATTAATACCATTAATAATAAATCCAAACTAAAAAATAGTACCATTGTGGAAGACTACCAATATAAAAGTACAAAACAGAATACAAAACCACCAAAACACAACAACACCAAACATAAATCCAAGGATCCCAACATGCTCTATGATCCCACCCTAAACTATATCTATGGTATCATGAAGAAACACTAAATAATTTTTATACATTACATTTTCTTGTGTCTTGATAGATGATATCTTCAAAAGTACCAGAGTTCTAAAGAAGGGGTGAGTAATGATACTTAGTAGATTTTCCTCAAATGACATCCTTACTCATGCCACTAGAATATAATTTTTTTGCACATTTATATAAAATAATTGAAAATAGTTTATAAAAAATTCAAGAATTTCATCACGGAAATAGTTTTCCATGATAAAACAGTCTCCAAGGAAAGAAAAATAAAAGAGTACTTTAAAACCATTTTACAAAATTTATTTTGGAATAATACATTCCCTACTACATATCCAACAATTAATGCAACCACGTAACCCCATATACTAGTGATTGGTGATTCATCCTCTCACTAATTCTTCATATAATGAACCATTTTGAAGGAGGATAGTTCAAAACCTTATCCATACCACAAATGACACAGTAAACTGCATACCCTTATATGTCCCTAATGAAAATGAACACACACCATCCCATTGTGAGAAAAACCAATACCAAAACTCCCATTTCAACCATTTCAAAAAATATATATTTTTATTGAAAATGATTCTATCAAACTATTTCCAAAAATAAAAAAAGGGCATATTTTAATTTCAAGATTTTAAACTCAAGAAAACAATGACCATTCACAACAAACATTCAAAATTCCAAAAAACACCACTAAAGAAGGGTTCTACCATGTTATGAACATAAATTTCAGAATAAAGTAAAATATATTCAGACAATTTTGAAACCAATCATTCATGTTCTAAGAATATGAGTCTATAGTCAAGCCATCGACCTTAGGAATTATGGTGAAAATGAATAATGACACAAACACACAAACAAAACCTGATTGAATCGATAAAAAAATCCATAGATATATTTTCTGAATAAAAACACTTTCATAAATTATTAATATAGGCATCCAAAGCCCTATATATATCCACATCATACTATATCTAAGAAACTGAATGAGGGAAGACTAGTGGATCTAAGAAAACTATGAAAACTAGAACAAACAAATACTTACCTAGGAAATTATTCCCCAATGCACCAATATTTTCCTTTATATAAATTATAGATTGAGGGGGGAGACTCCAAAACATTTGGGTGGAACAAATATCATGTTAGGGATGATATGAAGTGAAAAAAGGTTCCTAATGTTAGAAAATGAGTGAGATCCAAAATCTTAGGATCTCACATTTAAATTGTGTATAGTTTTTCACATGATTATGTAAGTCATGTCCTAACCATGTGATAAGCAATTCCATAATGAGAACCTTGCATGATTTTACTACACGGTTTGACAATCTTGCTGAAACTATGAAAAATTCTTATATCCCACTATTCATAGTTTCTCCTAGGTGGCAGCACGATTTGGACAAACCTTGCACCTACCCATAATCCCATAATTTACCTTATATGGTTTCTTATAGTAGGTTCATGGTTTACACTAACCATGTACCAATTTTTCACCTTTAGAAAATCCCCAAAAACATTCCATAATTCTTCCAAACCCCCGAAACATCATCCACACACATTACATACTTAATATAATAAACAAAGGGTTACTTACATGAAACCAGGGGGTGCTACAAGTGAGATCTATAATTCATTATTAGTAAAACGGTATTTTTATAAATATATCCTTGAAAAAAGGATATGATATTTAAAATAATTGGTATGCTAAGCCTAAGATATATCAGTACATTTAAAATTATTGATTATATCAAGACTAATTCTATTGGTTGTCACTTCCATCAAAACTCTCTCATGTTCATGATATATTTCATATATCTATATGGAGAATGTAGATAGCTAATTTTCAAAAATTCTGAACTCATTATTATTAACATTGGACCATGATCTCTCTTATGAGGAACAACTCAAGGAAATTCTAGGTCTAAGTGAGAAAGTGTTGTGGACTAATACCACTCACCAAGGAATCATTTTTTGATGAAACTAATAATTTAATGAAGCTATGTGGGAATCTAAGGATGTGATGAGGTATATGTATCCTCAATTGTATGTATCAGAGTGATGGAATTACAATGGTAATATTCCTATAAGTTGGTATAATGTTTCACCCTATTATTTTAGGACTTGTTTCTCTATAGATTTGATATGTTTGATTGACTACATTACACAACACCAAACTAAAATTTTTTATTAAATAAAACAATAAGGATAAAGATAGAATAATAAGAACCAAATGGATCAAGGGGGTTTGAAGTAATGTATCCTAATATCATCCTATCTTACATGATATGCATAGTCGGGGGTGGTGTACCCATACTAGTATAGGAAGAATAATTCCATCTTGAGTGTCCATTGAAGTGAGATAAAAAATAGTTTTTATCCCCTATTTCCACATGTGAAGTAATTATATAATTTGTTGATGAGGGTCATTAATTTTAATTTTTGATAAGATATAGTTCATGTCATGGAAATTTTTCCATCGAGAGAGTGGAGAATGGAAAAATAGTTTGTTTTAATATTGGAAATCACAATTCTATTCAATCAGTAAAGATCTAGTTCCATACAAATGGTAAACTAAATTTCAAGGAGGGTGTCATCACACCTAAAGTATGTTGTGAATATGATGACAACATAGCCATTGGTATCTTGACAGTTACCCCCTTCCTCTATGACACCTAGACTGCAAGAGACATCTGTATTAAGTATGAGGCCACTATTAGGGGGATTCCAACATATCCACCTTCCCTATAGGGATGGTATCAATGTGAATAAGGATGGGATCCTTTTGAAAAATATATTTCTTATATAGAGGGTGTTATACAATCATTTCATAAGAATATCTAGGTATATCTCTAGACATCTGGTCTAAATAACCAACGACCTCCTCGATTTGGGGTATCCTTAAAACTGAGTTTTATTGGTCACATTCTAAATAAAAAACCATCTTCTCTACAAGAGAAAATACCTCACCTTTATTTTGTTATTATTTTTTCCCACCCCATTAAAGAAAAGCTGGGGAATCTTATTGCTAGTGATAACCTGAGGCACCAGGATAGAGAAAACTCTAATGGAGTGACTAACTAAAATATCCCACTCCCCATTGATGAATAGATCAGTTGATAATTCCTCTATAGTTATCCAAAATAATAATAATTTAGATGTGAGAATGATCCCCTTAAACTTAACAACCTTATTTGTTCATAAACCATGGTTATAAATTCTCTAGATTAAGAAATTGAACTTTTTGCGGATGTCCTTGAACTATTTAATATCAAACACGTTGTAAATTTATTTACATGAAAGAATAAAATTATGTGAATAATGATTATAAATTATAAAATGAATCAAATTATATGTCATTCTTTTGAAATATAATTATTGAAGTTAATTTCTATTTTACTTTTAAAATAGTATTAAACACAACAATCTAGTTTAGAATATTTTGTTTATAAAACTTTTTTTAAATTATTTTTTAATTAATTGTTACTTTCTATTATTTAAAACTTATTTGATAATATTAAACTTAAAATTGTATTTTTACATATTTATAATATTAATCCATTATTTTTATTTTTTTGGAATTAAAATAATTTAATTTTAAATTATAAAATATATCAGATTATAAAAAGATGTTTTTATGTATATAATGTGTAATTATAGTAACAAATTTTATATTTTAATGACTTTTATTTTCAAGATTTTATTTTTAGAAATTATTTGGGAGAATACCAAGACCATGCGCTGAGACAACGTGTTATTTTTGATTCCTAGTGTGTCAAAAATAATACATTGAAAAATGATATGTTTTTCATTTCATGCATGCACGGATTTCCTAAAAAAGTTGAATATATTTTTAATATGTTTCTAGATCATAAATATGAGGTCATCATTGAGGTCAGAATTGTAGCTTTACCCTAGGTACAACATAACTTTGATTGGTGCAGGTCAACTGAAGAAAACGCCACCAAAGATTCAACCGTAAATAAGATAATTAAATAATAATTTTTTATTTTAAAATTATAATAACTCCTGAATTGTTACTCAGATTGGAAATTGGATACCACGATTGAGGGTGTAATGTGGTTTTTTCCCTAGGCAAGGCCTAATATCTGCTAGCACGGGTCAGCTGTGAAAAATAGTTTATGGATATTTTAATGAATAAAATAAAATGTGAGTTTAATTTATTTTAAAGTTAAATCAACGTAGTGATGATTTATCTCTTAAATGAAGAGCTATTTAGGGACCCAGGCATAGGCTCATAACCATGGAAATTCTCTAGCTGCTCTGGAGAGATTCCTTAGAAAAGTGTCTCGGCAACGATGACAAACTTCAAGATCATAGATTTTTCGTGATTAGTCTCAAATGGTAATCAATCCAAGCTATATAATTATCCATATACCAGGTAGGGAATGTTTTTTGGAGTTGTTCTTCCACATTATTAAATTCTATAATGAATTTTGGAAATTAAAAAAAATATATTGGTCTATGGATTATTCATTTTTGTGGGATGGGATATTATTTGCAGGGTTTATTAAAAAGGGTTTGTTTTAAATTTATATTAATTTATCCTTTTATTGGAAATAGATTGATGCCAATATGAAAAAAGGATGAGTTTCATTACTCAAGTTATTATTTATTCTTTCACCTCCCCCTTTATTTGTGTTCTTCACCATTAGACCCCTATGAACATGGTTCGACTTGATAGGTGGTTTCCAACATGATTAAACCCCTATATTGGATTAAAACTGAAAATAGAGGTTGTATCTAAGAAGATCAGAACCCAAGGAGAACAGATCTATGATAGTTTCAAATTTTAGGCATCGTAGGTTTCTTGGTAGTTCACAGAATGGACCACTGGCGCAGTGGTCTAACAAGGCGGTTCAACGGTTCGGCGAGGCCGTGCGAGGTGGTGTGGCTGCCGTAGCGGTGGCTACAAAAGGCAACAATGATGAAAATTGGATTATGGGACATGGTTAGTGGCTACATTCATAGGCAAAATTCATATAATGTGACTGAGTTGTGGGATGTGGTGGCGGAGGCAATGTCTGATGGCTACAGAATGCAGTGGTGGTTGTCTGGGACACAGGCTGCGGACCGGGAAGGTCTAAGAGAGGATGCTCATGTGAGAGAAAGCTGGGACAGGCATGATGGGCTTGGCCCATCCATAGCAGACCAGACCTAGTGGGCCGAGTTATGTAAGACCTCGTGGGATGAGGCGGACTTGGGTGGCCAAACCAGGCCTTTGTCGACTAAACTACCATTCAGTCGCTACAGCTGGGGTTTAGTTGACCATCATGGTAGCTCAAGCTACCACAGGGTGGTCGACCTCCATCAGTGGTGGACCGACCATGAGTCGGTCCATTTTCCAATTGTCCCCCCATATTATAAAACACAAATCCCCACATATATTCAAATGGTGCATCTATTTTATTAGTCATATGAGGAATTGGGACCTTTATAAAGAGATTTTCTTTTTGAGATATCCTAAGTGGGCTTTTGTGGGAGTGTGCATAAGTCATAATGGATTGAGTGGTGAGTTCTCTTTGAATGAGTTTTCTTTGAGAAGACATTTATATGTATATATATGTCGTAGAGACTGTGTGTCTTGTATATACTTTGTGTCTTATAGAGGCTGTGGGTCTTATGGACACGATATTTCTTATAGAGACTGTGTGTCTTATGGAGACTATGTGTCTTGTTGAGACTATGTGTCATATTGTATTGAGTATATTTGTATTTTTTATATATATTTTTTATATACATATATCTGTGTGGATCTGATTATTCATTGTTTTTTGGTATTCCTTTTTGGTATTCTTTTATAGTATTCCTTTATGGTGTTCTTTGGTGTTATTCATTCCTGGTATCTACTTTGTGGCTTTCATTCGTGGTATTTCCTTTGTGGTATTCCTTCATGATATTTCCTTTATGGTATTCCTTTTTAGTATTCCATATTGGTATTAACTTTGTGGAATTTATTTTATGGTATTCACTTTGTGGTATTCCTTTTTGGTTTCAGGGTGTCCTACTGAGTATTTTTTTACTCACCCCTACACCGGGTTCACATGCACATGTTTTGTCTTCTGTAGATGACCAACTCTTCTATAGAGTTCCAGGTAGACAAGGACCAGCTAATGCATTTTGAAATTGGATAGGTCGAGGTGTGTTCCATCATCTTTTTCGACGATAGTCTCAGTAACTCTTAAATTACTGTTTGGACTTGTGGTTGTATACTATTTTCTTTTGGTTTGATTTTTTAGACGGGTTTACTTTATAATACTTTCATCATTGTACTGTGGTTGTTGGATATAGTGTTTTTAATGCATACCTTACATAGTAATTTTACATTTCAATATTTTTTTATTGGATATGTGTGCATGAGTATGGGTACATAGGCCAATGCCTCCCATTTTTTGATATGTCTACTCGGTGCTAGTCACCAGCACCTAGCCTATTGGAATGCGGGCTTGGGGTAGTCAGGGAATGGGCCCCTCTGGGATGCTTTATGACAAATATTACTCTATTAATGAATTATTTTATTAAATTTTTAGATTACAGATTCATTAAAAAAATTAAAAATTCATCTAACAGTTTTTTAATTAGTAATAAATGAAGTTAAACTTAGTTTTTTGTTTAAAATGAATTTTTATAAAAAATGGTTTTCATTGAATTTTTACAACTTATTTTAAAATAAAATTACAATATTTATTGAAATTAAATTTTTTAAAAAAGATTAAATATTTTAATTCATCATAATTAATATTATATAATATTTTCAATATCTATTTTCTCCATAATTGATAGTGAAAACTGTAAAATGTTGTTACCACAGTTGGGGTTGAAATGGGTTTATTGGGTGATAAAAAAAGCGATAAAGGTAAAAATGACACATAAACATGTATGAATCCTATTATATGTTTATAAGTAGCCCATATCTTATCCAAATTCATATTATTGGCCATTTTGTTCTAGTTTCACAAGAAGGTGAATAAAAATTATTTAAATATTTTAACTAATTCAATGTCTAAACCTCCACTCACTTATAAAATGGAACATCTTCTACTCCCACATTTACAAAATTATATCCTCTTATATCAAAAAATCCACAACCAAAAACCAACATACCTTTCATACCATACTTATTGATATTTTTTTCTTTCTCAAAGAGTGTTTTATGATGTATTTGGTTGTATTCCAAAGGATTTCTCAAGAAGAAGATGTAATAGTCTTACCTGAATCATTAAAAGGTTATTTTTTCTTATTATTCATTTAAAAATATTTTTCAGATCCTATCATAATGAATCTAGTTTAATAAATGTAATTATAAATTATTAAAATTATCGTATAATCACTTTTCACCTCATTTTAATAAAATTGGGGATGATATTATCACATGTGTGTATATGAGGTCCACCACATCCACATAGTGATATGATTCATTTTCCACTCCCATCATTCATGGTTGGTTATTATGGCTTATTTAATTTATATATAATATATTTATTACATTATTATGAATTTATAAATATATAATTTCATCTACATTATTACCTTCTTATCTATTAGAAAATGATAACATTTCTCGTGCATACGTTTGTACTACAACCTTCATGAAGTTATATGATTCATTTCTCATTTCATCCTAAAATTAATTTTAATAAAATTAATTTTATTAATATATACTATATTTATGTTAAATAATGAATTTGAGAAGGTGAATTATTTTTTTATTTATTTCATTCCATCCAACAAAATGTGGAAACATCAATTCTATGTAAGTACAGACTACCATCTCCAAGAAGTGTTATAATTAATTTTTCATCATGCTTTTAAATTAACAATTATAAATTAGTATATAAAAAATAAATATGATACTTATTTTATGTTCACGATTCTTGACATAATGAAAAAATTACCATGGTTCGTGTAACAGAATCTTCGAATCGGAACCCCCAAGGAAAGAAAACTACTTTTAAATTGAATGTTCATTATAATGATGAAATTACCAATAAAAGGATAATTGGAAATTATAAAGGAATGCAACATAGTAAATAACATATGAATAATGTTTTGTAATATATTTATAATAAATACATAATCAAAATATTGGAGTCCTGAATTCATATGAAGCAAGTTAGGACTTGAGGTAAGATTTTATATTACAACTATTTTTTATTTTGTGATTTTTTATACATAATTTCCATTGAGAGAAATTATATGGATATTATTATTTATACCCAATTTATTTTCATCTCCAATGTTTATACTTATAATTTTAATTTATTATTTCTATTTTCCTCTCTTTTTTAATAAAAATATCTATAAAATGTTTTTAATTAATTGTTGAACTTATTTTAACAATGGCTAATCATCATTCTGTACATGGTTCATTCTCTAAAAAATCATTTGTCGAAAATTGTTACATATAATTGAAATTTTTTAAAAGTTATTTTTTTTTGAAATTTTAAATTATATCATAAGATTTAAATGAAATCATTTTAATGAAACTTTTTTAACAAGTCATTTTTCACCTTTTACATATGTGCCAAAGAATTGTAATCTTTTAATGTTTTTAAGAATATATTTTCCCTTAATAATGTAAATTAATTTAAATAATTATTAACTTAAATTTTTCCTTGATAATATTAATATAAAATCTTTTTATCTAAATTCTATTATTTTTTAGAAAAACAAAATTCAAAAAAATGATATTTTTCTCTTATTTTCAATAAAACGTTCTATTGTTCTTCTCAAGGTATTTTGACTATGTTTTATCATCCTATAAGGATTTATATGTTCCACTAGGGATATTATATTATTATTCCTTCCAATATTCTAGATGACTTATAATGATGATGATATTATGATTATTGTATGAACCCTATTTATTTTTTATTGAAATGTTGAGATAGGATAAGATAGTGAATACTATTATGACACCATAGATTTTTTATCTATACTTTTAATGATTATATGATGATAGTGATGATATAAATAATACATTTTTAAAACTCATTATTCTATTAGGATATGATGAATTCATTCTATTCTTAGTGTATACATATGTATGGTATACATTATGTGACGAGTGGCCTTAGAATTGTATAGTGAACCAATGAATTGGGTAAAGAATTATATATAATGATATAATAAAGACAAGAATAACGATTAAACAAAAATTAGAATGAGACAATGTAAAATTTTATAGTATTTTTATTTTTGTGAATATTGAAATCAATTAATGGAGACTGAACCCAATTAACTATGATATCCCTAGTAGAAAAGCTTGTGTGAAAAAAATTATTTTCTAGGTTTATTTTTATTCCAAATAATTATGATTTATAATTTTGATATGTTCTCATGTATCATGGTAGATTATTAATAATCCCACTCTTATTAAATACATATTTTGTTATTACAAAACCATATATAATGATTCAAGATTAATGATCTTCAATTGATTTTCTATGACCTTATTTTGTTATGGTTATGTTCTTATATCCTTATCCACATTATCACCTATAATAACTGATTTATATCTCATATGTTTTTTCATATTATTATCTAATCTCCCCCTTTCACATGTTTCTATTTTTTTCAATTTAAGAATAGTGGTATTAAGTTAGAAATTCATCATTAGGGTACTATGAGATAAAAACATTATGTTAGATGATAATGATACTTAATGAGATGGGTCGATTATGTGTGTATATTATAAATACAATAAATAATTATGGTCCTTGAGAATGTATTATTGTGAAATGTATTGAATCTTCTTATAAAATGAATCAATATTTATATAAGTTATTCTTGGGTCACCTCATGGAGAATATTTGAATGATTTAGAAGATGTTAGTGTCCTCTTAAAGTAGGATATGGAAATATAATTATGGGATAATCCTTCAACTATAAATCTTTATGGTAAATGAGTATTATTAGTAGATATATAAGTCTATTAGTGGTATGTGTAATTAGTGACTATATTTATGGTCTTGTTCAACGATGTCAAGAGGATCAACATAATGAAATATTAATTTTTTATTCCACAACAATACACTATGATACATGAGATATTCTATACAACTCACATATTAGGATATCATAATAATCCTTTATATATTCTAATTGTTAATTATATTCATCTAGTACTGATTCATCATTAGAATAAAAGATATAATATATAGTGAATCAGTGTGAAAAAATTATTTATGGGATAATGGTACGTCTGAAACATGTTTAGGGGAATCATAGGTGTATCAAATAGGATACATTAGAGTGAGTTTCTGACATGTGACAATAATAACCATATCCCTTTTTCATCATGGGATGATTATGAATCTCAGGGAAGATTTATTGTATAGTGGTGAGGATTCAATCATGTCAAAAAAATTGATAAATAACCTATTTTAAATTATTTTTGAATTTTTTTTATTTTGATGGCTTCAGACTATTATAGGAAATCTAAGTAATTCATTTGGGACTAATTTCTGGAAAAAAGATCCCTTCTGTTGGACACATTTAAATAATGATAAAAATAATTGGGTACATAATGATCTTATATTGTGTGCCCAGTTTCTACATATAGAGTGTGGGATAGTTTTAGAGGGCCATTACCCCCTAGAATAATGGTGGGTAATAAATTGGGTACTAAATTTGTAGGGATATGGTATTAGTTAGTTAGTGGACCATTTTATTTTATTTTTTGTTTTAATTGATTTAATTTACTATTAAAGTATATAAATTATTCCCCCTTGTATTCAAATATATACATATGAATCCCCCTCTATTCTACCATATATACATGTGGATCCATTATTTGTTCTTTTTTCAAAGGTCATATATATATGTTGTCATTAGAGGAAATGAAAAGTTTTTATCTCTATTAATTTTTATTTTCTCTCACTGACATTATGTTTTTTATGGATATCCCTAAGAAATATTTATTATGATAGAACTTATAATTTATTCATATTAATAGAAATTCAGCTAATGATATTAAATAAGAAGGTTCTTACTACTAGAATGTAGTTTTAACATAAATAATTCAATTGTTTTATATACATTCATGTTCCATATAATATATAGGGTTTGATGGGTGGGTGTGATTAACCTTGAATGGAGGTGAACCCAAGTTTGATATATCTTGTGGGATATGTTGGACCTATAAGTCTTAAGAAAGATTTACCAAATCATTAACCTCATAATAATTTTTATTGATATTTTTAATTTATATTAAAAGTGGGAGTGAATATGGAATTAAAATCCATGAGGCATGTGTATGAACATATCTCAATTAAAGGGGCCCTATGTTGAATCCTAGGGAATTAATTGGTAATAAAAAGCACATGTACGAATTGGGATAGGGTGTATAATCCTTTTTTCAAAAATTTAAAGAGTTTACTTTTAAGATTGCCTTTATATAAGAGTCACCTTTTAGATTTATGCTTATGTTTTTTATAGGCTGGTGTTATAACATATAGACAAGAAGTATGATAACATTGGTATGGTTAGGAAAGACAGCGGTATAGTATAATTTATATAGGTGATTATATGATATGTTATTTTATATATTTATGATATTGGAATAATATTATTTATGTTTATAATGATTGTTCATTCATCATTTATTATGTTTATGGACAAGATAATTATTCTTTTAGGTGTTATTATATTGAGGTTGACAGTGACAAAAAATTGACATTATTTAATAGTTTTTTATAGTGATATTTGATTGACTATGTTTGGAGTTGCATAAATTTAACACATTTATTAATTGTTTCTAGCAGTGTGGAAATAGTACAATCAGTATAAATCTTTTTTTAATGATGATATCCAATTCACATTGGTATCATTTATGGTTGTAACTCATCCATATATATTTTATTGTATTTTTGGTAACCTATTCATCTACGAGTGTGATGGGATGATTATTTTTCCATGTTAGTTGATTAAAAGGCCCAATAATGAGTTAAATGAGTATATTAATAAATTTATTTAATATTAAACATCTATCTTTATATTGGATTATATATAACCTTTTATTTTAATTAGTTAATGCGGTGGAATAAAATAATGTAAGGATCTAGAAATATAGTATTTATATAGCAGTTTTTGGTAAAAGGGATCTACTCTATTCTAAACCACATCACCTAATGCATGTTTAGTGATTTTAGATAGATCCATTTCCTATAGATATTAGAGAAGAGTTTAAAAATATTAACACTAAGTGTAATAAGGATTATAATATTCCTTAAAATCCTTTTATCATGGACTAAAAAACTATGTAACATTAGTTAACACATCATCTCCATATATTTTTAAAATTATATAATATTTTGTATGAATATATAAGGTTTCGAATATTTAAATAGATTTATCACATAGATTCCTCAAGAAGTGCTAGATCGGATCAATCTCCTCCATTAAGAAGGTGTGTTGAATTAGTAGAGGGAATTTTTTATAATTTATTCTAAAAAAATAAACTTATGTGACATGTAAGATTAAGATTTATTCAAAATATAAAAATTCATCCTCACATGATCATGATGAAAATGGAATATCAAGTAACACATAGTTTTGAAAAGGTTCAAATCCATTACAGAATCCTCACTATATCCCAAATTTAAAGTATCTAATGATAATTCTTGTATCATCCCACCACACATGTTATTCATCACACAAAACAACATTTCCTCAGACTAAATTACAATATATTAATTCACAATGAATAAGATCATAAAAAATAATGTTTTTTCAAAAACAATGATCAAAAATACAATTTCGTAAGCTTACTATATTAAAATAAATGTATTTATCAAAGTGCACTTGGATGGTTCTGTAAAAAATTATTAGGCTCAAATTAAATATTCTAAATAAAAGTGTTTCATTATATATTTATCTCTAAAGAAAAACCATTTTTTATAGACTACCCCCTTTACCCTTTGGTTTTCATACTATCATTTCTCTACTACACTTCCATAGGTTCCTCATATATTTAATCACTCCAATGAAAAACATTTAATTATTAATTCCCCTTGATCTTAATAACTATAGTAAACAACCACATCTCAATCACAACATTAGAAAATGAAGCATGCGATTATAGAGGAAAAAAATAACTACCATGAAACATTATAATCAAATTCACCTCAAAATACATTAATTTTGAAGACATAGAGAAAAATTATTTGGTTTATAGTGATGACTCTAAATCATCTATGTGATTCTCAATAGGAATAAACTATGTAGCGTATTCTCCTATATTATTTAACATTCGACTAGATCATAAATCGAAAACATGATTATAAGATTCCTACATATAATATTGGTTACATGAAAAATTTTTCTACATGGATAATAACATATTAGACATTGATCATTTGGATAATCAATACATTTAGTTATGTGGATAAATATGTTATGTGATTCTCTTGCATTTTAAAAACAGTTATGTGAATTTACCATCCCTAATAAATCAATTTAGAAAAAATGTCTACATGAATCAACCGTTTAAAAATTAGCAACATGGATCCAAAAACAACTCAAACTCAAATGATACCACTTAAACCCCTCTCAAAAACAGTTTCGAGCATCATGAAAGTATGTTTTGTGATTTATAAATTCCTAAAAACAAGATCAAGCATGCATATATTTCTGAGTTACTCAAATATGGTTTATAATAAATACCCCAACCTATTCTCTCTAGGAACCAGGGGATATTCAAGCTATCTCAAACAAATATGAAAATCCATGTGGTTCCTTAATCTCACCCTTTGTATTTTTTGACAATAAGTTTTTACCTCAATGACTTACCATTATTCAAAATAACAATTTACTCTTGATGTAGTAAAACCAACTCATAATATCTGAGGAGAGAGAATTATTTATCGGTTGCTGCCTTCACCACCACATAATTGAATTATTGGAAGACTATTATATCAACCAATTGAGTCACAACATGAAATCATAATTAATAGCCCTTATTACTATTTTTATCTTCCTCACTACCTTTTACATGAGTATATATATTGACTTATAATCACATAGTTAAAAACAATTTCATATTTAGATTAAAAACAGTAAAACTCTCCCTATAAAATACACTCCAGCTTCATCACAAACTATACTACCCCTTTGGAAAAATAATCCAAGGGATAATGGAGAATATCAATGAAATAAATACTCATGAGTATAGGAAATATAGAACATGAAAATTTAATCTTAAATCCATGAATATTTCAAGCGACATAGCCTTTGTAGAGATTTATTCAATTTGTTCTATTGATCAAATATATATCAATTTAATTTCACCAAAAGATGTATTCTCTATGATAAATTGATATTGAATGTAAATATGTTTATACCAAGAATATTTAATTAAATTTTTTAAAATATTAATATCAAAAAATTTATTTCAAGTAATACTTAATGATCTTGGGATATCAACACTCAAATATTGTAGGTGATCTTGAATCTATAATGCATGTGTAGCTGCTGGAGTTTCCACCAAATACTCCAATTTACTTGTACTCCTTGTCACTATGATTTTATTCTTAATATACAATCTTACAAAACCGTCATTAACAAAGAATACACCGCCTAATGTGCATCAATTATCTATATATTTACCTACCTAATATACATTAGTGAATATAAGAAAATCTAGATTCCCACTTCACCCATATAGAAACCCATAATTAATTGTTCCTTTTAAATATCTCAAAACTCTTATATTTTTAGCCATGAGTGACTCCCATAGTTCACTTTTATTCAATGAACACAAATTTATTGTTTTGGAAATGTCTTGTTAATACATTGTGAGATAAAACAGGATATAAATTATGATTCTAAAACTCTTCTAATCGACCTTATTTCTATATTAGACTTTTCAATAATTCATGAAAATAGATATGGGTGTATACACCTATTTTTTATTGGAAGTCAAAACTATTTAAAAAATTAACAAAAATATTATTCTTATTAAATAAAATATGATATGTGTTTTTCTCAATTTTTATGATTAGAAAATAGTATCATTCCCTCATCATAGAAATCTCAAACTTCCTTTTCATTTATATAGAAAAATAATCACATAATAAATTGTTATTATTGGAAAAGTTATATTATACACATAAATTATCACCAACTATGTTTCATAGAAATCATTCTTTATGTACAAGATGCTATAAAAATTTCCTTTATAAATCCCAGTTTTTTCTCTAACAATCGTCGAGTTTAGAATACCAGGACCTTAAAGCCTCTTTCAATATTTTAAAAAAATCTTAAATTAGAAATCCATTTTTCCATAACTTTAAAGAATTAAACCTTCTATTAGTCTAATAAATACTTTTTTATCAATGTCTCTGTATAGAAATGAAGACTTTATATCCATTTGAAAATCATTACAATGATAATGAGTTACCACTTTGATAAACATGCTTATTACCTCAATTAAAAAACAGATGAAAAATCTATCTTTAAGGTTTATTCCATCCATATTTAAATATCACTTTCAAAAAATTATATCCTTTTTCTATATGATTTTACCAGTTTTCTTAATTTTTTCTTAATGAACTTTTTTCCTATCATATTTTTTGGATTATAGTCTTGAAATTTTTTCCCATTTATAGTTATTCTATAATTGATTGAGTTCATTATTCATAAATTTTACATATTCATCATTATAAATATTCTCAGCCACCATTCAAGGTTCAACATGTTATACAAGATCTATTTTATTTTAAAGTCATTGTATTATTTAAGTATGAACTAGTGAAGTATGATTCCTAAGGATATTCTTGATGTCAATATATTTTTTTAGTCTTTAAAACTGATTTATTATACTATAGTAACCTTCTTCACCATTACTATATAATTATGAATTAACATCAATTTTTTACGGTCAGATCTCAATATATTATCCATCCATTTCATTAAAAATGTCCTCACTATATTCTATGAAATACTGAAAATATACTTGAATATATTTAATATTTTCCCCTATATTTTTATCAATTTTAACATATGAACACTCAAAATAATTATTTAATTTCTTATTCTAGAATCTGCATCAATTCCCACTAGTTGAATTGTGCATAAAGATCCCATCAACATCATTTTATTCAAAATTTCCCAATATTATTAATTTTATTTTAATATAAAAAAGGACTATAATGTTCTGTAAATATTTCAATATAGGTTACTATTTGTGCCACATATCATTGGGTGTAGCATGATTTCTGGGTCGCAAGTGACATCTATTATGAATGAGAATTTTTGTGTACATGGATTCTATCCAAAAGTATTTTAATTCCTTATTATCTTCCAATAATGTTCTACCCATTTCCACAATGCCCAATTCGTCCTCTAAATAGCACTATTTTGTTGGGTGTATAGTGTTTTCTATACAAAATATTGACTACATGAATCTAAACATATGATCCAAATGTATCACATGTTTTTTATTTCTAATTATTAGAAATTTGGTTTTTGAAACACATAACAAGATCCTTTTTAACGTACCTTCTATAAATTTTCAGCATATTAACTTCCTCAGACATGTGCTTGATTAAAATAATATTAATAATATGAATGATGTCATATTTAGAATTACTAAAATAAATATCACTTTCTGGTAAACTTATATCTCATGGGTGAATTCATATCTATTTGGAATAATTAAAATATTATTGTCGAAGTAATGTCAACCTTCTAATGAGCCTTCAAGTTTATCTTTCCCATTACAACATTTTCCACATATTCTATCTTGAACTATATTCAACATTGGTAAATTTATTACCACTTCATGTTTCACAATCTTACATAGGATTTTAGGGAAAAATATTATCAATAACTCTAACACAACATCTTCTCATCATTCATTGAAAAGTAACATGTTTGTTCATGGTAACCAATTAAAAAAATCTATTATTTATACAGCCATGAGAAGTAGTTCCTATAAAAAAATTATATTAACAATGCATGTATTTCTTTGAAATGATACCAGATTCGTATTATCAAAAATATAGATAAAAGACAAATATTGTTCTGTTATATATTAAAAAAATAGAAAATCATCTTATTTTCATTAATTCTTCTCAATATGGGCTATTCTAATATAATTTATTTTTAATAAATATTTTTTGCCTAAATATCACTGCACCTCCCTCATAATTCTCGATGTTCATGAATCACTAGTCACGTGGGAAGAAACCTATGATATAGTATCCATGACATTTTCTTCTTGCATGTGTTAAAAGAATCTTCTACCAAGCTTCACTTTTCATCTTTTCACAATTGAAATAATTTTATTTTATCATTGAGAGGGGACTAACCAGGTACGATTTTCATGAATTTTTCTAGTCATTATCCCACATGATTACACCTTCCACATAGCTTCTCTATTAAATCAAACCTATTTTTGTAGATAGTGTCCACTTGTGTAAAATTTCTTCCAAAATCATATTTCTTCTCATTAGAACTCCACCCCTATCTTATTAAATTCTCTGAAATAAACACATGTGATTCCATCATGTATAATATTTAGGAGCGAACATTCCACAACACTAATAATAACCCTGATATATAAATTCCCCTCAAAAAACATTATTCTATATACCATTTTTCTATCTATAAATTTATGTCTAGTTAATATATTGGTATGATTTCATATTTGATTTTAAAAAGGATCTTCAATCAATATTTTTCTTTCATCTGGTACTCTTGCAGTAAATTTCTCTCAATTTTAAATATTCCATATTTCACTAGAAATATTTTTTGAACCAAAATAAACATTGTAAATAGTTTTGGGAATAATTTTTTCAGAAGGTAAAATTACCCTAAATGTTTTATATTCTATGGAAGAATCTCCATTGTCTTTAATTGTTTTTTTCTTGTCCTTGATATTTTCTAGTTCCTTCAAAACATCAAGACATTTTGAATATGTCATTGAGATTTATTAATCCTTAAAATAGAGTTATTCATCAAGGTCATTGGTCATTTTCTCAAATTATATAGCTTACAATATGATATTTGTATTTTCTTCTACATGAGATGTGAATGCTTTAGATAAACCACATTTTTCATCAACCTATTTTATGATTTCGCATACTAACAACTTATTCTCTTCCTCGAGCATGGTGTATTTTTCAAGACATACATCAATTTAATCTTAGATAATTTATTTATAATATTTTGGTCTTGAATCATCTATATCACCTATGGATTAATATAGAGTGTTCTGAACAAGAGTATAAAAAAATTAAATTTTTTATTTAATCTCTACATCTGAATCAGTCCACGAGAAAGGATTATCTTCCTCTTCATTACTATTCATATTTCTTTATTTGGTTTTTTGAAATATCTTCATGGTTATTAAAACCTATGAATATTATTTTTAATTTTTTCTCCACTTCTTTTCTTCATTATTTTCTCAATTTTAGATTCAAAATATAGAAATTTTTGTTTAGAAAATAAATTTCAAGGTTTCCATGTGCATTTAATTTTTAAAATCTTCCATAGAATTTATAATAGTTATAAATTTTTACCCTCTGTAATATTTTGGAAAGAAAAGAAAGAACTCTTTTATATTATTCTCTATTCTTAAAATCACAATAGTTATCATCCACATCATTATAAAAAAATCATTTTCTTCGTACCTTCAAAATCCATTTATTCTATCATATTATTTTTAATACTTTATGTTTTTACATTTTTTTTATAAATGAGAATATTATGTATATCATCAAGAGAAATATCATTAATGTCATCAAGTATATAATTTTTTTGATCAAATATATATGAAAAATTCCCCATCAATTTATTCACAATTTTAGAATCACCATGTTTCTCACCAAATCCTAGAATATGAGTGAAAATTTAATTTACATAATTAGTCAAAATATAAATATATTCATAATCTAATATTTTTATGTCTTCAAATATTCTTCTTTGGATTTTTATGTTTTCCTCTTTTACATTCTCATTTCCTCCTTAACATCTCTCCAACCTGACCCATATCTCTTTTTTAGTTTGTATACCAATAAATTTTACATATACCATCTCATAAAATTCCATGGGAACATAATTTTTAGATTTTATATCCCATTCCATATTATAAATGTTAGAAATTTTTATCAAAACAATATTTTAAAATTGTGGAAATCCCATTATTTCTGCATCATAAATTTATAGAAAATGAGATAAAACATATAACAATAATTGATTCTTCCAATTATGATAAATTTTTTCATTGAATAATTATATACACTTTCAGTTAATTGAATTGAAAATATTTGTGGTTAATGTTTAATTTTACGGATCATATAGTGGTAACCTCCCTATAATTCCAATTTACATATCTAACTAATCCATCTCCCCCACTATAAAGGGAGGCTAGATCAGTGGAGTGGATTTTTTAAAATATATTCTAAAATAAATAAACTTATATGAAGTTTTAGAGTATAATTAATTCAAATTAGGAAAAATGTTCCTCACATGATGATATATAAAAAATCATGATAAAGGAATAATATTTTTACAATGTTCATATTTAATACCCAGAAGTTCAGGAGACAGGCACGCCTGCTCCTAAGAAAATTTATTAATGAAAAAGTAAAGCAAACAACATAGAGTCAGAGGGGCGGTCTACAAAAACGAGTATATATCTCGCCACGACAATCAGCCTACACAAATTCATTACAAAACTCTGATGACATAAAGAAACAACTGGAATTCATCTCTTCAAAAGCTTTCTTGGAAAGAGCATCCGCCACTAGGTTGGCCTCACGATAAACATGTAAGACATCAAGTGAGAGAGAGTCTGCGAGCCGAAAAAAATCCACCCAAGCCGGTATCATTCTCCATGGCACATTCCCTCTGTGAGTTCGGAAGACACCACAACATCCGGCAGGGCCTGACACTCCAGAAGCCACCCCGTCATCATAAACCTTCAACCATCGAGAGATGGGTGGAATCCAGTGGACATGTTTCATCATCAGTGGCTACTTCGGCCGGTTTGGATGTTTGAAGCAGTCAGAATGTCACAATGAAATTCCAGAACAGCAGCATGAAAGGAGGGAGAAGCGCTGCTAAAGATAGCAGCATTTCTTGCCTTCCAAACAGAAGACAGCATGCTGGCCACGACTAAAAACAGAAGGGACCAGACCCGCTGCAACATAGCCTGCAGGGGAAGCCCTTTTTTCAGATTTTCCATATATGAAGAGCTGAAGCTGGGGGAATGAAAGGCATAGAAAAACCGCGACACAAGAAGGAGGATCCAAGGAAGCGACGCACAGTAACCTATAGCCTTCCCTTGTGTTAAACATGCCATTAAGATTCAGAATCCATACCAAATTATCATAATGAGAGTAGCAGTATTGAGAAATTTCCTTTCCAACATGATTCAGAATCACATTAATGACCGTTGAGTTCCCACAGGCGAGTATAAGTCGCCCCATCCCGATCAGCTTGAGCAAGACAATTACAGTAGTCAGGCAGAACAAAAGACCAACTCAAACTGACCTCCAAGATGGCTCTCTTTGAGAGGACATCTGCAACTTGGTTAGCCTCCCGATAGACATGAGTGATTTCCACAGAAATCCTTTCCATAAGCCGAAGCCAGTCACCCCATTCAGGTAGCATCTTCCACGGAACATTCTTTGACCGATCTTTAATAATTTGAACTGCAATAGATGAGTCTGACTCAATCCATAAATCAGTCCACCCATAATGGATAACATACCTAACTGCCTTGATCACCGTACACAGCTCCGCTTCAATGTCATATCCATTCCCAATATAATGGAAGAAACAACCCTTCACAAAACCACGGTACGTGCGAAAAACCCCAAACCATGTATTCTTATCTCTAAATCCCATATGAAATCTATATACTAGAATTCCTGTAGAATCCCACCACACATTACAAGGGTTAAACCCCACATAACATCATCACACTACATTTAAAAATATTGTGACAAAATTTAGAAGACCATCATAAAACTAGGTTTCTTTATAAACAAATAATTAAGATCCACTTACACAATCCTTAAAGATATTAAAGAATATATTTCCAGTAGTGAACTATGGCATAACTATATAAAAATTATTATACTCAAATTAAATAATCTATATACATGAGTTTCATCAGATGTTGGTTGTTGAAGAACCACCCTTATCTTTGGACTCTCTTCTTTCCCTTTTGTATTATCATTTTTACCTCTCAATTGTGTAACAACTGGGATCCCCTATATTTTATCACTATAAAAAACATAATTAATAAAGCACCAAAATCCTCAAAATGGTGGTAAAAAGCCACATATCGATCATGGATTTAGAAAATGAAGCCTATGGTTCTAGAGGCATACAGAAATATCTAAACAATGTAATAATTAAAATCAACTTTGAATACGTTATTTAAAAAGAACAGTATAAAAAACAATTTATGTGTAGTAAATAAATTGAATTGTCTATATAGAAAAATTGGATAAGTTCTTCTCAAAAGTAATCAACTATGTTTCATATACGTCAATGTCATTCTTCATTACCCTATGTCGTAAATCGACCATGTTATTCTCAATATTCTACATAATAAATAAATTATGTGAATCATTTTTCTATGTGGATACCAAAATTAGCTAAATTGATCATTTTTCAAAGTTATGAATTTGGTTTCATGGGTGACTCTAATTCATGATTATCCATCATAGAAAAAATGGCTACATGAAACACTAATATGAACCGACCTTCACCAGTTTAGCTATGCATCATAAATGGCTATGTTAAGAAAACCTTTGAAAAATACCCTATATGATTCAAAAAAAATATAAAACACAAATAGTACTTCTTTAGAGAAACTTAGTCCCATATAAAAAACACTTTCAATCATAATGAAACTATCTTACTCAATTTATAAGGCCATTGAAACCAGATCAAGAACCTTCAAACTTATGAATTTCTTAGATAAGGTTGTCATAATGTAAAAAAACCCAGACTGACCTGATTCATGGGATCTTCATGATATATCAAACCAAGAAACAAATCCCTATGGTTATACACCTTATAAACTGACAAATGATATGTCTAATTTTTTATATATGTTTATGAAGAGTACCAGTTCTGAAAAGATCCCATTTTTAATTGATATAAAATTTTCAAATAAAGGTTAGAAAAAGTCATCATGGTGGCCTAGGATATATTAATACTCATTTTCTTTAAATAAGTATCAACGAATAATAATATATAGAATATTTACAATATTTATATTCCCTGACATCAAAAATAGGGTGTCTCACTATATCTTTTTCATAGATCTATTTAGAACATATATATATCATAATAATATATAATTCTAACAGATACATGATTCCTCTACAATATTTATAAAATAGAAATATCAATGTTACCCATAATATACTCTCTTATTTGACAATAACTATTGAATTATTTTTTTCACAAAAAATGATATATGGAAACTGAATTAGATATATTTATAATTCATCCATGAAAATAAATATTTAAATCACTAAATAAATATATCCTTATAATTTTTTTAAAAAATTTATCCCACTTGAATCATCCTAAAATCTATCATTTAAATTATCCATCTCAAACAACTTTAATAATTTGAAATCCATTTGATCACATGACTATCCTTTTGAAAAATACAATATTAAATTATGAATGTAAAAATAATTTCCCATAATCTGGTAAACATATATAAAATACATTCAACTATAATAACTTATAATATAAATTTATCATATCTTCTATTCTTCATATATTGTAATGTTAGGTAAAAAATTTCAAGTTAATATTGTTAAAGGTGTGATTCTTTTTTAAAAAGATTATTTCAAGTATTTTGATAATACGTCATGGAAAATAATTTTTTGTTTTATTTCTTGTATCAATTTTTTACACATATGGAAATATGATAAATAGTACAATTTGGGTTCCTTGGATAATGTAATATCAATAATTATGTATATAACATCTTTAACATATAATATTCTATATTAGAAATTCTATACAAATCAAAAATATTTTTTGTAGCATGCGTGTAAAGACTAAGGTTCCTCAAATTAAAATAGTTCTGTGAAACACATTATGTAGAAGTGTTCTTCATGCAGTGTGAAGAATCTCTGATATCTTATCTCCAAGTTAAAATAAGATATATATTTATTATACTATAATAAATATTTTTGAGTACGTTTTAATATCTAATATACTTATAATTTTAATATAAAATAGGGATTTTCTTGATATCATTGATCCTAAACATATTTTTTGATAAGAATATATAATAATGAAAATTTCATAATGGGTCAAATCATATCCTTTAATGAAACTGAATATCTTTAATTTCAAATTTTATTAGTCGTAAGTCTAGGAATCTATATATATAAGAATATTTTTAAATATTCAATACTGTCAATTTTCCAAAATCCAATAATGAAATAGAAAATTCAAAAAAACAATTATATGAAATATTGAATTCTATAAATATGGTTAATATGTAAGGATTGATTTTATATATGTTATAGTAATCTAAGTTTCATAAATTTCAAATTTACTAATTTGTAGGAGTCATTCCATAAAAGGTAACAGTCGTTTTATTATTGAAATTTCCATATCTATTTGAATATCATTAAAGTGAAAGATAATTTTCTCATATCAGCATGAGTTCCATCATAAAATCTAAATATATAAAATACATAAATATCTTTATGCAATACCAATATAATTGGAAAATTAAATTGTATATTATTATCTATAGATAGAGTCATATACTAAACTAAATTTTTCCATCATCATATGTGATAAATCAAAAAATAATGATAAAAATATTTTTTAATATCCAATTTCAAAAATTTAATAATAATAAAATGAAATAAATAAAAAATAACAATTAATAATATTAACCCATGAATCATATGAAATAATATTTTCATGAATAATAAATTATTAGAATCTAAATAAAGTGTTAAGGAGCATAATATTCCCCATTTTTATAATTATAAAACCCAAAAACAAAATACATAATCTCTCCATTTTGTAAAGAAAATAATTTAAGACAATGTGGAGAATAAAACATAATCAACAAAACCAATATTGATAGAGTAAAATAGATGAAATAGGAATATAGAAAATTTGAAACAAAAAATCTTCCACCATAGAAACATAATTATTTATAGAAAACCTGGAAAAAATATAAATCATGCCAACATGAATTAAAAGAACCTATATTCATTTAAATTTAAATATAAAATGATTTCATAGTTATCAAAAATATTGCAATAATCAGTCTTACATAGTAGAAAATAATCCTCTGAAAAATCATACTTGAATATAAATTGTAATAATTAATAATAAATTAGTATCCCCCTTAATATAATCGTAAATAAAACTTTAAATTTTATTTTATTAATATCACCATTTGATAAGATATGAAATTGAAAATTCAATATATGAACTCATCATATATAAAACCATTTAAAAACAATGATCTATAAAACATGTTAAAAAACTAAATTAAAAATTTTGAAATTAAATTAATAAAGAAAATAACATGTTATATCATGATTTAAAATTAAAACATTTAAAACATAAAAATATTAAAAATAGATCAACCATATATTGAATGTATATTATGATATTCACTGAATTAAATAACAGATATTCAATGAAATATATTTAAATAGTATCAATCACATCAGGTAAATTCCATGATACTAATGTATAGTATATTCCCAAAATATAATAATCATACTGTAATTATAATTTTTAGTGGAAGAAAAATTATTTCAGTGAAGCACATGAAATTATAAAACATAAAAATAGATAAAGGAAGGTATTAATAAAATAATTATAAAATAATTTCCACTATAAAAATAGTAGGATGTTAGCATGTAGTTATTATAACAATGATTAAAGTTACGTAAATACTCATCTATAATAATTAATCATGTGTCCAATAAACATATATTTAACATCATCTCCAAGGTAATCCAAAATATTGAAAATAATTATATGAAATCACCAAGACAGTTATCTACATTGGTAAGGTATTATAATTCATATTTAGATCATACATAATATAAAAAATTTAGATTTAAATTTCTACGAATCATACCTTATAAGTTATCAAAGATAATTATTTGTTGGTGACCATTAACTTTTGGGTCTAAAAGTGTTAGAAATATGATATTTATGTCACAAAATAAAATTATTTTTATACTTAATTTTGGTCATAATGTAAGAAAAATCAATTGGATTATATGTACTCTTAATGATAAAAATTTAGATTCATTAAAGTAATAATAATTACCCTAATGTCCAGTAATACCACAATTATAACATATAATAGTAGATGTGATAATGTTATTTGATCTAGGAACCCAATAATTTATATATATTATTACTTCTTTATTATTCATTTCAATTAAATCATATTATTTATATATATGGACCATAAAAAGAAATAGATTTTTTGTTATCCCTAATAGTAAAAACACTAGTGTCTAATTTCAACATAATAATGATAGCTTAAAATCATTAATTATATTATCATTCAAGGAATTATAAGTCAAATCATAATCATGTCTAGAATTAAAATTAGAAATATGTTTGGATATATCATTTTACAATATGAATAGTATATTAATATTTTCTAAGATTCATATTTTATTTCATTAAATTATCATATTTATCTTCTAGCATGAAATCATACAAACTATGTCCATCAAAAGATTTACATTTCGATTTAGAAATAGAGTGTTCAAATTATGTTTAATCAATGATGCATAAATTTATTTTCTAATTTAAATATTTGTATTCTATGCTATAATTAAATTACCTAATCAAATCCTCTAAAGAATTCTATGAATTTGACATATCCCTATTTAAATTCCTTTCAAAATAAAAATTTCAATTTTCATATAAATTTCAGTAGAAGAAATTCATCTATATGATGTTCATATTTCATATTCTCATAGCATCTAACTTGTTTTAAACTTCCATCATACTTCCTAACTTATCTATAGTATTTTTTTTATTTTTATATTTATTATTTAATATGCTAAAAATTTCTATATTTTCAATAAAAGAATCTAAATTACAAAAATCTTCAACAATTAAGTCAGAATAGTTAATCATAATAGTAGTATTTTAATTTTAAACTTTATTTTCTATCAAGTTCTACTTGCATATCAGCATCATAAATTATTATTGTTCAAATACAATTATTTATTTTAATATTTTTAGAATTATTGAACAATCTAGTAACATTAAAGAATCCACTTTATTTTTTCCCTTAAACCCATATAAATTTTCATTTTTTTCTGATTATGGAGACTAATTTCCCAAATTATAAACATAGTATAATAAATCATTGATTATATCCTTCATTTTAGTAATGGTTTCTAAATAAAATATCTTAAATGATTTAAACAATAGCTTAGTATTATTATATAATAACTACCAAAAAAATTTGTTTCCATTATAGGAAATAATATTGAGAATCTCACTTGAACTCATCCTACCATGATCCATAGATTATTGGATTCCTACAATGTTAATTAAAAACATAATCACCTTATTGAGTAACATTACAAGTATCCATTTTACATGTATGGATTTTAAAAAGCTTAAACACATTCATGTAAACTTTAACACAAATATTCATTAAATATTTAACAACTATAGATTTCATGTAATCCTAGTTCTCACTTTTTAAATAATAATTTCTAAAAATTAATATAATTCTATAGGATTATCCATTTGAATCAATCATTTTCTAGATAAAACTTTTTATTTATCATTTTTAGGATAAAATCATATAATATATTTTATATATTTTTTCTATAATATATAATTTTTAAGTGAATTTCTATAATACCAATTTTTTCCCAATAATTTTTGAATATATAGACTTAATAGAGTGGGTGAATTAATACATTTAAATAATTTTACAAATTTTAAAAATCCCCCCTATTATATTATTTTATATATGTATTAATTTAAATAATTTAATTTTATGGACATAAATAAATTAATGATAATGACGCATGATATTTTTAATGTAACTTAAGAAAATAAGATCTTATCATAGTCCACTCCACCAACACCCAATGCTATTTAAGTGATTTTCCTTATATCCATTACCTAGGGATCACACAACAGTGTGAAAAATGTTTACACTTAGTATCAAATTATTTTCTTAGAACCTTATATCCTTTTACTAAGGAGATAAAAAGTATGTAAAAGTAGTTGAAACTTTATCTCTAAAGCTAATAACAACATAAGATACATAATATAAATATTTGAGGAGTATAAAGTTAATACCAAATTATCAAAAAGTATTATTTCGACAACAATTAAATTAATCTACTTAAGAATATGTGTGTTAATTGTGAAACCATTCTTAAGAAATTCTTTTTATAATTAAATTTTAATATACATAGATGTAGTTGAGAAAAATATTCATGATATGATAGGATACCTTCTTTTTAATTATTCTTCCCTTATATGTTAAGTGGGAGTAATAAAGTGAATATATAGAATATGTAATATATTTTTATTTAAAATATTACAATTTAAGTTTCCCTTTTTTTAGAAATAACTCAGTTACTAATAATATATATAATAGAAAAAGTTGATTATGGTTCTTACCAACTTACATTTTCATTAGAAATTTGAATATAAATAATTCAATGAAGTCATCTATATTCTTAATAAATTATAAATATAAATATTATTTTTTACTTTTTAAAAACATACTATAATATGTTACTATATTTTTCAATTCTTCTATTATTTTCTCGTTTTACATATAAAATATATATTTCTACATAATTATCAAAAAAGAATCAATGGGTTTGAATCTTCCTAAGGAAAGTATTTAAATTACAATGTCCAAGATAATTAAGCTTATAAAGTATATTTAATCATAGGAATATTAAGTCTAATATTTAAATATTCTAGTTTTTAATAAATATATAATTTTCCATAATCAAGGGAATAGTTAGAAATTGTTTTCTCATTATGTAACATCCAGATATAAAGATATTTTATCGTTCATTAAATTAATAACATAATAACAATTTATAAAACAATTTATTATTTAAAGATTCATTCTACTCATATTTTGTCATTAAGTCATATATTTTGATAATACATTATCATAAATGATTATGTTACACACATAACATATCGATTTCCAACTCATCATTACAACCAAAACAGATATTATAGTATGTGGTTATTTATATGAAGGAATGTCATTACTTATTCACACAACATCATTGATTTGATATATTAGGTTCTATTTAAATTGAAATTATTTTATGTGTCTGGAATTTTATGACCAAGTGTCCTCGAATGAACTTATAAACATAAAAATATATTTTTGGTAGTTTTTTGTATGAGACATGTGAATTTTGTAATATCATATCATCGTGTTAGAAAAATTTATATACTTTTTATAAGATAAAATAGAGTTTCTTAATATTGATAATTTATAATAAACTATTAATTTGTAATATAGAAGAGGTACATTATATATTTCCTTGTGCATTGTCGTATTTTATGATCAATATTAACCACATTGTTCATTTCATCATGGGTGATAGCTTGCCCTATGATTACTCTATATATCATGATACTCAATTAGTAGTTATGACAAGAAAAATAATTTAGATTATTGAGTGTCATCATATAGATTCAATGATAATGATTTTCATACTACCAATATGTGTGAGTGAATTCTAAAATTCATAAAATAATTAATGTTGAATCCTCAAAATATTGTTGACACATAAGACTTAATTTTGTATTTAATAAAAAATTAAATAATGTCTTATTTTTATGTGTCATATATTAGAAAAAAAATTTACATTTCATTTTTGAAAAATAAATATGTAAAAGCATATTTTTTTATTTTTATGTATCTTTTCACATTTAATTAAAATTCATTTCCTCTACTAAATTTTAGAAAACACATTATATAATTTTCATTTTCTAGTCTCCAATGTATCTTCAACTTATATTGATAGTGATGGAAAGTTAACTTTATTTTGATGGACAAATTCTATCACCTCTTTGAAAAACTAGGATGATATCCCATTCATCAGTGTGGTTATTGCCTATTCTTCGAAACAATTTGTGATATAAAATCCTGTTAAACTTTTCTAATTATAATGATAGCTCTTTCACCGATTGATGTGCTATAGTAATAGCCGGTTTACCTAACCACATGTAATATCATATAATTACCTATATACTCATCCTCTATATCAATGGTTCTACCCAATTCACTTATCGGGTTATGGATATATGTATGATAAAAAAATTAAACAATATAAATTTTTATAACCCATTCTCTATGTATACTGATGTTAGTGATGAGAATCTATTTATTCTCGAGCATATTGAAACCTATGGGAAAACCCTATAATTTTTTATTATCTAAAGAGAGTATGATCATGCTTGTGTTTGGTTGTTAGTAGCCCCTAATAATATGGTTTATATTTTATAATTACTTCTAGTATCATATTTTTTGTCCATGAACCCAAATCATCCAAATTATTTTTTAGGGTAAGAATGGTGGTGGCCAACTGGGTTTATTAACCCCAAAAAAGCATACTATTATGTCTATAGACTTCATTCTTCATTATGTAGTTATGGGAAAGGTAACCATATTTCAAAGAGGTTTTGTGTTTTAATTACAAGAGTTATGTGTTGATACTGAATAGAGTCTCAGATACTTCTTTTTGGTTTCAAAATTATTTTTTACATTTTTGTATAATGATATGTATGATTGAACAATTGGGTTGTAAAACTCTTGATGTTCTCCTTGTTTGATGTCATGAACTATCTAATTTTATTATAAAATATGAGACTAACTTCTATGGTTGTATTTTAAATGGTAATAAAGATATTATCCTTTCTATTCTGGATAATGATTTACTCTTTCTTCTTCTATGGTCTACATTTATCTAATAGATAGTATATTCTCCCCGTGATTTGTTCATTATCCCTCATAAATTATTGATAGCCTCATATACACGATGAAGTGTGCTTGATTTTGTGTGAGAAATCTATCTTTGAAAAATTTAAGGAATGATTTGGGTGAATTATATAATGATTATTTTGGAAAGAAATTAATTTTCTAGTCGTGATCAAATAAAAATATATTGAAAAAGGGTAATAGTAATTGAATGAGGAGAATGGTTATGGGTCCTATGAAAAATATAATCTCCACTTTCAAATAATAAATATCTATAAAAATAAATTGTTGATATTCTAATATAAATGTAACATATTATGTCAAATAATGTATTGTTCTATAAGGGGAAATTACTATTTTTTGTAAAACTTATAATGGATATAGTATAGAAAAATTATGAAATTACAAGATTTGGAATGCATCTCTCATGGTATATATAGTTTTTGTAGACAAATTATAATCACATATATTGTTAAAGAAAGAAAGTTAATAATAAAATCCATTATGGGAAATAATTAAATATAAGATAAACATGTTCTAAATATTTAAGACTTCAAATGTTTATGAAATGAATGAAAAACATGTTGCGCATATTTAATTTATCTGATATGGATAAGGAAAAAGGGTTTTTAAGGGGATAAATCTCATATGATGGTTAAAAATACATGAGATTAATCATGAAATAAAAACATTATAATAAAGTAAATTATTAAAAGTGTAATTATTCTAAGTATTATAACGATTAGGTGATGGTTTCAGGCACTGTGGAATCATGCAATGGGTAGAAACCGACATTGATTTTTTCTATAATCGATGATCAATTTGAGATCTATACAAAGATGAACACAATGATACATGGAAATAAGTCAAAGAAATAGATAATAATGAATAGATCCAGAACCAAGAGAGAGGATATCAATATATATTTTTTATAATTGATTTAATTAGATAAAGAATTACCTATAAGGAATTATTTCTTTATTGGTGAGTCTGGATAAAAATCTGTGAGAACCATCTTTCTATCGTAGAACCCAAGTGTAGATTTCCTCTAGTGGTGATCCACATAGTTTGTAGGAATTTCCCAATGTTAATGAAGGAGTTTCTTGGTTTGAGTACAGAAGATCCTTGCGCTTATGTCGTCTACCTTGATCTCCTCGAGAATTTCTTCCAAATCATTCTACTTGATCTGGTGGAGGATGATTGCTCACCATTCTTGGGAGCATTCTCAGAGAAAATGAGCTCTCAAGGCTTGAGAGTATTCTTTATGATTGTTGTGCACAACACAGAAAGTTAATTGTTTCTCGTGAGAAAATAATATAAATGGGTATTTATATTGATAAGGTTAAAATAAAAAAATTCCACAAGTTCACTTATTTATTTATTTAATCCCAGAAAACCCCCATGTCACCTAATAATAACATTATTCTTTCTAAACCAATGTTTAACTTGTGAATTAAAATTAAATATTAATTAATTAAATAATATTCAATATTTATTATTTGTTATCCAACCAGTAAACTAATTCTTTAATTAATCCACAATATTTATGAGGCCATGAATAATGACTATTTATTTCATAAAAAAATATCAGTGCATTATCCACCAATAAATAAATAAATATTATATTCAATATATGTCGAATAAATATTTATTAAATGTTCCGCTCACAATAAGTTAACTTAAATAACTAATGATGGAATAAATGTGAGTAACCATGCATTAATAATTATTAAACCACGAAAGGGAACAATATTTATACAACATGTTAAATAAAAAATAATAATATATTATTGAAATGAGATTTTGGATACACTTAATGTATGACCATCTAGGCCACATTCACTGTGGCATTAGGCAAAGCCGCATAAATTCCAAGGTTAGTGTCTAGAAAGAGAACATGTAACCCATAGGGAAAGAAGTTAATTCCATAATGACATGTCTCCTCATATGAATTCCTACCATGTAATATAATCCCTTTATCACCATATCTCATATCAATTGAGTTGAATTCTAGTGTCATCTACCTACATGTTCAGTATCTCTTTATTTGAATTTTCAGAAATAGAACATGCGCATTGATCACCATGGTCAGGGATTTAATTAGGATATATCATTTCTTTCAATGGGCTTGAGATATTAACTCCCGTTAAATAAAACAAGGGATAATTCCTTTCTCATAATATTCATTAATGAAATATTACTCATGACACACCCAACATATCTTACCACACTGTGAACATCTTTCATCATGGTTTTTGTCAATACATCTAAGTGTGCGACTCGAAATACTAAATAATAATAATTTTAAATTATAAGGACCAATACACACATCTATTGATTAGAACATCCAATGAAATGTAAAAATATGGATTTCCAACTCGCGGGTCTCGATCTTATAATATCTTATTAGATATTATGAAGGGTGTACACCATGATAAGGGGCCTCAAAGTCCTTTGAGTCTCCACCCATAAAATCTAATATCATTCTCCCTAAAATGATATCATCTATATATATAAAATATATTCAATAATAGTTTCATAGAACTTCTGGGTTTTCATCATAGCGGGTAGCTTCTATGACCTTTCAGTACGACAACTACTCTTAGGACATTATCACATACTATGTCACGCATAATAACTATCAAGATATGATAATTAGTTTATTAATATTCAAAATGATGAATACATATTTATTATAAAGTTCAAAGAAGTTGGTTCCGGGGAAATATATCCAATAGAATCTCACTTGAACTAGAGCCAAATACTAAAAACCTTTAGTCCACTGGCTCTCACATGATACTCATGCTTCTACTGGGATAGGCCTTTAGTCAAGGGGTCAACCACGTTTTCTTATATGGGTATTATTCTCACTACAACTTCACCCTTATGATATAATTACCTCAAGAGGTGATACATATGGAGTATATTATTTGTCTGTTGGTGTGACCTGGGCTCTTTTTCAAGAGACACTATTTCACTATTATCACAATACAATGTGATAGGGTCTTCACTATTAGGTTCCAAATCAAGTTCCCAGACAATGTTTCAAATCCAATTAAGTCCCTTGGTTTCATCATAAGCCGCTATATACACAGTCTTCACTGTAGAATCTGTGACACCTGGATACTTTGAATTCTTGTAGCTCACATCTCATCTACTAATAAAAAAACATATCCCGATTGTGACTTCAGATCATTTTGATCAATCAAAAAACTAGAATTATTATAACCTATGATAACCATCTCCTCATCTACTCCATAAACCAGGTCCATATCCTTACTTTTTTAGATACTTCGGGATATCTTTAATAGAATTCCAATGTTTTTCCCCTTGATCTTCTTGATATCATCCTACCATGCTCAATGCATTGTAAACAACAAGTCTAGTACATAACATTAAATACATGATTGATCATATTTTAGAAGCATATATGATCTTAATCATTATATCTTTCTCATGTTTTTCTAAGGATAAATTTTCTTAGAAAGATGTAAATCATGTTACACAACCACATAAATAACCATTTGTAGTGGTTTTTTATTGGCAGTTTTGTAAACCGCTGCTATTTTTTATATATGATTTAGAGGTTGTTTTTAATAAACTGGCGCTAAATGTTTTTTTTCAATACAGACACATCTCCCCCCCATAGGCTCCTGAATCCCTAGCCCCATGTCGCCTCGCTGATATTATAGTATGTTGGAGGTGCAGTTTAATATTCTTTATTTCATTTTTTTATCATACTTATAGTGTGAATTGTTTTAGTTTTCTCTTAAAAAATTGTTTTACATGACTGGTATTCTCTTATAAATTACTGTGTTAGAGTGAATACAACCAAGTTTCAATTCTCATAATTCAAAAAGCTAACTACGTACCTTTGTGGGTATTGGTATTTGGGGAAAAAAATTTACATTCATGATCGTTTTCTAATGAGGAATTTTTTATGAGTGATTATATGTTCATTGATGATTTTTGGGCTCTGAATATGGATTGTTTCTATTTATTATTTATTATATTCTTCTTGGTTACATGAAACTACTTATCATTTTTGGTTCCCCTAATTTACTGGTGGATTTTCAATGTTCTTGGGGTCCATTACTATGCATACATAATTCAAGTATGTCATTGGTATTTTTAAAACATTTCACCTAAAAAATAGATATCAATGTTTTATGAAAGTAGGTAAAATCTGTCCATTATTGAATTTTGAATTAGTTTAATTAAATACTTACCAAGAAATATCATACTATCATTTACATTTATTTTCTATAAAATTGATATATCTTCTAATATCCACTTCACTACTATTTCAATAAAAGGGAATATTATTAATCATTCATTTTAGCTTACTACTCATTGATTCCTTAAATTATAAAAGTATTAAATTCAAATGTATTATTAATACTAATTCATTGACATAAATACAAGAAAAACATATATCAACTTTTTTGTTTCATGTGATAAGGGGAATTCTTGAAACATTGTTCCATTATATTTGTGGAAATATATGTGTATGTGGGAAAAGTGCATTTTTTGACCTTATAATTATTTTTATTAATTTAATTTTTTTACCCATTTATAGTATACATATGTTTATTTTTTATGGAGAGTTTTTATTTAAAACTAATTTAGTATTTAATAGATAAAATTTCCATTGGATGTTAGTTTCATGTAGTATGATCTTTTGGATGGTATCTATTATAAAAATAACTCAAATACCTCAAGATAATATTTAAAGAATGATTTAATGAGATATAAAATCATAAAATGTTCTATGTTTTGAAATGAAATGATTTTAAAGTAAAGGCATTAGGTCTTGATAAAAACTATTTGATATTGGTTTTGGAAATGAAAGGCATGTTTTGAATCTTTAACTTGGGGACTATTTATTTGATTGATTGAATTATTTATTGTATTGAATGATATCCCCAATTAAGACAAATTTTATTGATGAATATGGGATTAATGGTAGTTTCGAGAAAAACTATTCATGTTAGGTCAATTGTTATCTTACATCGGCTTGATGATGGAAATGAAACAAAACTACTTGAGGGGATGTAGTTCATTCTTTGGGGTGTTATAATATTCCCCCTAAGCTTGTGGATCTTAGGAGTGTGTGTACACCTAGAGGCATATTTCATAGATATTTTCGAAGCCTTGTGACTGGTACTAACCCTAGATTTTATCACCATGGTTCTAATATTGAAACAATTGTAAAATGATCTATGCATGCCAATTATTGAATGAAATGATTTAATCATGTGTTTTTTGATAGGAATTCTTATTCATTCTTATTTTGTCATAAATTCTTATGTCTCCCTAATTTTATGGAAATTCAAATTAAAACATGTTTTAACTTAGACATTGAAATGTTTTATCAAGCATGTTTTTCTTCAAATTGAAAAAAATATTTCCATGATAAATTTTATTTAAAAATGATAAAATTTGGTTTATTTGTTACAGATTGATTATGAAATTCTTGGTGATATCTTACTAATCTTTTTTATCACACCCTACCTTTTCCTTCAGTAATTTACAGGTTTTATTATTCATGGTCCAAGAATATAGAAAGATCCACTCATAAGTGGTGGATGTTCTTAATTAGAGAAACCTAGGTAGTTAGTGGGGACTGGTGGAACATTCAATCCACTTATTACATGGATTTTATGGGTTATGATATAAATGGATGAATTGATGAAACATACCATTTTTTAGACTTTTATATATTTACTTTCTCTTTTATACCTCATGGAGTGTTTGGAATACCAATTATTTTTTATTTTATATTCTCTCATTTTTATTGATTAGTTTTACTTTTGGTAAAATCATTCCATCTGGTTTGTTTTGATTCCTAAACACTAGTCACCAGACTTTGAGGATTGGGAACACCAATTGGGATTTGTCAAAACTAGATTATGTGCTTCTTAGGCATGTTATCTAGGTTGGTTTAGGACAAATTGGTATCAAAGGCATTCATGACTCTTCTTTGAAATTGTTATATAGTTTGGGATGTCTTGGTAGACATGAGATAGTATTTTTGAGACATAATAGGTATATTATGAGAACTTTCTTAGCCAGATATCATCTTAAAGTGCCTTAAGTTACCATGGGCTATTGGGAAAAGTGTCATTGAGGATTTTTTTGATCTAATCCTAGACATTTTCCAAATATTTAACATATTTATATATTTTTTCAACTGGTATATATGAATCTCTTTCCTTATTTAATAATAGTTATGAGTTATAATTTTTTTTAATATTGTGTAGACACATTGTGATATACATGGATAAAAGGCGGATCACATTACCAATGAACACACCTCAGTATGTTAAGGATTTCAAGGGGCTTTTAGATTTTTCAATTTCCAATTGATCCGTTGAATGGAGAATAATATGTCTATGTTCTAAATGGAAATTTATAAGATGGTTGAAGATAGATGAAGTTTATGAACATTTAATATTGAAGCAATTCCCTATTAAATATTTGTGTTGGATTTGGCATGGAGAATAAAATGTTACATAAAGGTTGAGCACTAATTTCAATCCACAAAATGATCTCCCAACTTCGTCAACAATGGTAAATTAAGTGAAAAACCTTATAAATTATGAATTTGGCCCTGTAAGACACCACTATTAACCAAAAAAACATATCAGAACAACTAGATGAGGGTGATAAAAAATACAACATGACAAGTGATGTTTTTGAGACTTTAGGATAACTAGATGATGATTGTAACATATCAGTGGATCCCCCTCTTGATTATGTGGAGAATAATGTAAGAGAAAACATTATTGAGGAAAATACATTTCATGATTTAGTTGACAATGAAAATAAAGCATTGTATAGTGGATGTTTGAAATAACCAAGATTTTTTTTGAATTTGTATCGTATCAAATGTCCATGATGAGTTACCAATAAGTCAGTGTCTATGATATTTTAATTTTTGTGTGATGCATTTTGTAAAACAAATATCCCTGAGTCTTTTTATGATATGAAAACAGTTGTTAATGGGCTTGGTTTGAATTATACAAAAATACATGTGTGTCTCAATGATTGTATGCTTTATTGGTGAGAGGATTCAAGTAGAAAGGATAGAAAAAAAATTCTTCTTCAAGATGGAAGTCAATGGGTGATTTTGGAAGTCTGAATCAACATACTACCTTGAGGAGGAATAAAAGAAACACAACAGCAAAGATTTTTCATTGCTTTCCTTTAAATACTTGTTTGAAAAAATTATTCATGTCATCAAAAACTGTCAAACACATGAAGGGGAATTCTATAGATTATAAAAAAAATGGGTTAATTCGTCTTCCATGAGATTAACAATCATGGAATACATTTGATTCATTCCATCCAAATTTCTCAGCTTGTCTTAGGATTGTTTTATTTGGGATTGGTTGTCGATGGATTCAACCCATTTTGGACTTTGAGTATTAGTTATAACATTTGACCAATTTTTTAAATCCCTTACAATCTACCTTTGTGGATGTGTTTGAAAAAAATGTCTTTTACCATTTTGATGATTATTCATAGAAAGAAAATCCTGGAAATGATATTTATGTATACTTGAATCCTTTAATTGAAGAATTACATGAGTTATAAAGCAATGGTGCTGATATATTTGATGCTTCTTCTAAAACAATGTTGAAAATGCATGCTTATTTAATGTGAACCATTAGTGACTTCCCTGAGCATGGGAATTTATCTGGTTGGAACACTTACATAAGTTTGGATTTGCATGTTTTTAACATTTATTTTGAGCCCTAATGGCTACCTCATAGTAGAATATGGTGCTTCTTATTCCAGAGATGATTTCTCGATTCATATCATACATTTTGGCTGAACGGATCTAAATTTAATGGTTTCCTTGATCATATACCACCTCCAAAGTTGTTAACTAGTTCTGAAATATTGACACCACTTGGAAATTTTGAAATAGAATTTGGAAAGTTTTATCATTTTAATGATAGTAGGAAACGGGTTCAAAGTGCATCGTCAAGTGAAATCGGAAAGCAACAATTGAAGAAAAAAAAGTATATTCTTCAAACTTCCATATTGGGAATTTAATTTGTTGTTGTATAATATTGATGTGATTAATATTAAGAATAATTTCTATGAAAATTTGATCTTCATGTTGCTTAATGATAATGGATAGTCGAAGTATCATCTCAATGCTTGGAAGTACTTACAAGTAATGAACATAAAACGTGATCTATGGCCAGATGAGAATAAAATGTATGCATTGAAAATTTTTACAATGAAAAATAAGGATAAAGATACATTCCTTCGAATTTTAAAGCATGAGAATGTATCTGATGGGTATTCAGGTAACATATTGAGGTGTGTTGACTTATATAATCATAAGTTGAATGGATTGAAAAGTCGTGATTCAAAAATTTCGTTATAGTCGTTACTAACATTGGAATTGAGTACATTATTACCTAAAAAAGTTACTGATGTTGTACTCCTATTTTGCACATTTTTTAGACAACTATGTGAGAAATATCTACATCAATTTGACCTTGAAAACCATTAATAGATGATTTTATTGACACTTTGTGCAATTGAGATGATGTTTTCTACATCGTTTTTTACTGTCATTATGCATTTAACTGTGCATTTAGTTAAGAAATCTAAATTATGAGGCCACGTTCATTATTGATGGATGTGTCCAATTGAGAGGTACTTTATTTATATGTTTTTTAGTTATATATTCAATTTTTTTTGGAAATAATTAATTTCAAAATTATGTTTGTTTATTTTATTTCACAGATATTTTGGGCATTTTAAATAATACGTGGGAAATAAAGATCAACCAGAAGGCTCTTTTACTAAAAGATGTTTGGAAGAGGAGTGTCTTACCTTTTGTTCTAGATACTTGGATAATATTAAGACACGATTTAATCGAGTTGGAAATGTTGATAACACATCAACTCAATCTCAAATACATGGGAAATAAAAAATATTTCCAACTATTGGCCATCAGTTGGGAGGACCTAAAATGTTACACTGATAGATATGGAATTATTATAGGCACATAGTATGTGCTACTGAATAGTGAAATTGTAGATCCATTTTTTGAAGAGGTAAGGATACAAAAAAAGAGGCGATTGAGAGTTCGAACACAAAATTAGAAAGATATAATGAAATATTTTAATAAAGATCTTGTAGAATGGTTTGCACGCCGTGTAAGTTCATAAATATTACAATAAATTTGAATATTTGGTTGAAACATGTATTTTGTAATTATAATAAATTATATTTCTTTTTTTAGATCATGTGTACTAATACTCAAGTAGAGTTTTCTAAATATTTAAATTTTCTTGATCGAATTCCTTTAAAATAAGTTATAAAGTTTGATGCTTACAATGTGAATGGATTTAGATTTCGTATAGTCTATCTAGAAGAGGGTTTGAAATCATAGAATAATGATATATTTAAATTTTCCGAAGTGGGATACCATGGAAAGTTGGTCAATAATATTGAATTAAACTACCATATACATATTTCGGCAGTTTTATTCAAATGAAATTGGGTCAATGTTATCAACAGTGTTAAAAGAGATTCATTGCAATTTACTTATGTGAACTTATCTCACTTGATAGATGTTGGTGATCATGAACTTCATGATCCATATATCTTATAATTGTAAGAAAAAATTGTATTTTATGTGAATGATGTTGTGGATTAAGGGTGGAGTATAGTTCCTCATGTAAAATAAATAGATTTGTATGATATAGATAACGAAGTGGAAGATTTGACCTCTGACATCGAATCTCATCAATGGCACGAATCAGAATTATTTTTCCAGCATGATATTGAAAATATTATTCTACAAAGGATTAATGAAGTGGATGAAGTATTAGAGAATTATAATTACATGATTGAAGGTGAAAATTATTGTATGTGTAGTTATGAATTCATTTAACAACCACTTATTTCATTTGTGAAATTATTCATTATCATTGTTATGTATATTTTGTTTGTTAGTACTGTGCAACTATTATATTTTTTAATTTTTTTCTCCATAAGTTTTTTGAAATATATGTTTTGAACTTAATTTTATTTGATTAAATGATAGGAATGCCAAGGAGGATGAGATATATTGTTTCATCAACACTACGATAGAGGACGATCCATCAGTCTCCCTCCCTATGAAATTTTATCCACTATCCACTTTCCCCCGACATCATCTCCCCCTAAATCATCTTTCACACCCTCTGTGAGTGTCTCTTCAGCACCTCAGTTGTCACATACTACTTCAGGAGCCTCAGTAGTGGAGGAGAAGCACGCTACTTCTATTTCATCGTAAGGATACTGGAGGGTGACTGTTATAGGTTCAAATTTTATTATGAATAAATATGTTGCACTTTTTTTTACTAAATATTCATTCATTAAATATTTAATCAATGAAAGTGTGAAGAAAAACATAAAAAATTTTAGATGTATGCAATTTGACTAGAGAGAAGATAGTTGTCCCATTTGATTTATTTGGGGTCCCTACAGATGACACCAAAGGATTACTTGGCCAGATTTTAGGCCAACTGGCCACAGAGTGATTTTCACTTCCTATTTCATATGATGATTGGAGAAATATTCCTACAAGTTGGAAAAATTAAGTTTTTGATTCCAAAATAAAGGTAATTTAATAAATTATGGTGTAATTTAATGTCATGTTATTAATATTTTCAAAATGAATTTCTATGTACAAATGTTTTCCACTTTACGGTTGCTCATGTGATGGCACAAAAGTGGACATTGATAATTCTCGGAAAAAAATGGAAGGAAAATAAATGGTGACCGTGGGGAGATTTCAATAATACTTTTTTGACCTCCCAACAGATGTATGACATGCTAGCTAATGGGTTTCCCAAAGAGTAATGAAACATTTTTGTTGAGAGACCTCGTGATGAGAAGCATATGATATTTAAATATATATTACTATAATAATATCATTTTACATTTATACATGTATATGAAGAGGAGATGATATTTAATACATTACTATTGAATTTTATTTTATTTATTTCATGATCTTTCAAGAATGAATTCATCAGGCCGAGCTGAGTAGATCATCCCTCTCACTACGGGGTCAAAGGGTTTTTCTAGAAGTCGATCTGGTTTGGTAATATTTTAATTAGTTTAAATATTTATAATACTATATTTATTGTTTAATATATTAATTTTTTTATTTATGTTTGTTTAATTAAATCACATAGTTTTGTGAACGAATCATCCCGAACAGAAGTGTGGTTGAATGTTCACCCAAAATCTGATGTATTTTTTGTTATTGAGCCTACCAAATAAGTTGGAGTATGAACTAATTTTTCATTATAATAAATTATTATCAATTGTTACTATGTTAATATATGTTTCTTATAATATAACTTCTATTTTATTTATAGGTAAAAATTTATGAACAATGGGATTCTAATCTTACGCAGTCCTACTCAGTCTCCTAGGATAAGACGATTGCCAAAGTCCTTGGGAAGGATCTTCCTAGTAGAGTTTGTAGGATGGGTTTGGGACATGTTTCATCTGAGGTATTTGGAAGGCCACTGAGGATTGAAGTTGCATATAATTTTGGTTGTATTTAGTCCATGCCCCAAGATACTCAGAGAGAGATTGTTTCCCGAAAAAACACAGTTCAAGATTAGGGGGCCTAAATATCCGCTTTTCAGAAAGCATTGATTGATTTATATTAGAAGATGATCGGATCTTCCCTTGGTGGTATTTTATCAACTGGTGGTGATCAAGTCAATAACAAATATTTAAAATCATTTAGTTTCAATCATTTATTGGTTTTAAGTTTAAATATAAGAATAAAACAGTATTTAATTTTAAATATAATGTTTTTTCAGGTGGTAGAAGGAAGTAGAGATAGAGGTGGAGAGGGGGACATTTTGTGTTCCTCATCGGACCATGATTAGTTGTTTTGTTGATTTTTTTGGAAAAATATGGTAATAATCAGTTTGTATATATATCATGTGTGGCACATAGTTTCCACCAAACATTTTCATGACCTTACATTTTCTTGATTCTCATGTTTCCTTTTATATATTTTATTTATTTTTTATTATTCCTTTTATGTATTGATTTATTGAGTGTGTTATGAACCATATATGTCAATTCATTATTTTCATGTATCATTTTTTATGATTAATTTTTCCTAAATTTATTAGGTTTTTTACCCATGGTTGAATGATCAAAAACATATCCTATAGTAACACGGATCAATCCATTCATAGTTCATGGAAAAGGTATTCTATAAAAATTTGTCTTGTATATAGGAGGATAAAGATGATTTGTATGGGAACCATTATGTGTGAAAGAAATAAACAAATTGATATGAATGAGAAAAGGTCTCACCTTTAGGGTATAACATGTGTGATTGTAGTTTTCACCAAAGCCTATTATAGGAGATCCCTACATCATTACATATATTGAAACATCATGAATTAATCCACATATAGTTGTTATATAATAACCTCATTCAAATTAGGCTCTTTCCTAGGGTAAGAGTCATTTTTTTCATAATATGTTTTTATGGATAAATAAACACATGCTATGGATCCTTATATAGATTTGGATAATATGTAGAGGAAGACAGGTCTGACTAGGTAGACTTCTCCAAGAAGTTTCAAGTATTACAAGATAGAATATGCATCACATTGTTTAATATCATGTGAAAATGTCTATAATAATATATAGTTTAAGATCATATGAAAAATACCTTATTTCATGAGGTTTTATGTAGTTTAAACTCATGTTTAAAATGAAATGAACTTTTCTTGATGCCAACCCTATTTATGGAAACCCAATGTGAATAAAGAAACCCAGTCACTAAGATAAAGTGAGGGATTTGATATTGGTTATTTGGTTGCGTTTTAGATAATATATCTAGGAATCACTATGTATCCCATGGATATAGGAACCAATCCACACAAAGTTCTTATAATTTTTGGGAAAATGTGATCACCTTGACTTAGAGTAGGGAAATAATTGGGAAACAAAAATAAATAGAATGAGTGTAATGGTACATACCCTTTATGAACATCCCTTTGTGAATTATCAAGTCTTGGGATGCTTACAGAGAGTTTTGTGGTGATATTGAGGTTTGAGGTGGTGTTTTATCCTTTTTAAGGCCACTATGTCATGTGCAATGACTTGTCTAGTTATGAAGGAGGTAGTTTTATGTTGGGAGTTCTCTTGTGTAAAATGATATATATAACCATTACATGGGGATGAAATGGTGCCAAGTGTGTTTTCATAGTGTTTTTCCTATGCACCATGAGAATCTTGAAATTCCCTTGTGTGGGCATGGAATCTTAGAGGACCAACTTTCCAAAATAGGAAACCCAAGCTCGCCACATTTTAGCCTTCGACATGGTGAGGGTAAAATTGTTAGGAAATGAGAACTAGGTCATGGATTCTATACATGGAAGAATATAGAAGAACCACTTTGTCTTAGACCACTCCATGTTATATTATTTGTGTGAAGCTAAATTCCATTTTAAAATGGGAAAAAATATAAAAAGACAATGAGGTTCCTAGATCATTCTTTTACCAAACCCACTACAAGAGTTTTGGATATTAACCATGTTTTGGTAGAGTACAATGTTATTAACATATAAATTAGTGTTTTATTACCTCCTTGTCTTGAATTTTATACTTTCCATCAACTCTTGGTGGACACTTACTCATCGTTTCCTTCCCCAGTCACATCCCTTGGTGTTACAAACCACTTGGATCATATTGGATAATTTCTATTGAAGTTATTTTATTAATGGTAGCCCTATATTTCACCATTACTCATTTATTATATTTCTATTATATTCAATAGTTTATTTTGGTGGTAGTTCTCCTCTTTTATGGGTGGTTTTTTATTGAGTCTTATCATTCATTGGATTCAATAGTGATTCACTTGAGGTCAGTGATTGTTTATCCTTAGTTCTTGTTTATTTATCCTTGATGATTCGGTCAAGGTGGGGGATCCTTCATCTCCCCTTATTTATTTGTACATTTTTAATATCATGCCTTTTTGTTTATTTGATTAAATGGTACATATCATCTTAATAAAGATAATGAAAAATCTTAATTGAATTTTAAGGGGGAGGGATAAATCACATGAGTTTTACATATTCTTTTTACTTCCTCTAATATGGACACACTTATTTGGTTTTCCAATTATGACTTATTTTGAGATACTATGTTGTTTTGGTTTTTATAAAACATTATATGTATGTTTGTATAACCTCAGCATATATGAAAATGACTAAGAATATATATTGAACTAGTAAATTTGTTTCCAATGCAATATTGTATTTTTTTGTGTGAATACCCTTCATAATAATTTAGTAATTAAGATAAAAACCCTATTGAAACTAAATTATGCATGGTGGTTGTGATGTGTGGTGGTAATGATTTGTGGTGTTGGTGATGTAGGGTGGTTGTGATGTGGGTTGGTTGTGATGTGTGGTGGTTGAGATATTTTTTGGTTTTGATGTGTGGTGGTGGTGATGTGGGGTGGTTGTGAAGTGAGTTTTTTTAGAATAGATGGATGGTGTCGGTGTGTGCACTAGGTGGTCCGCTGTGGTCTTCGAGTTTTGGGAAGGCGGTGATGGGATCTATGTTCTGGTTTGCTGTTTTTTTCAGAGTTCTTCGGGGATTGGGTGGGCTTCGGCATAGTGATGGATTCTTAATCTTGAATGTTTTCTGTTTTCTTTATTTTGAGTTTGGATTTGTTTGTTGTTTCTTGCGTGTTGTTTCGGTTTCTAGATTTTGCGTTCGAGTGCTGTGGATGGTTCTGCTATGAGGATTTTCTTGTCTTTCATTGCAAGATGGTGGGTACTGAACTTCTGTCATTTTAGAGTTATTATTCTTGTTGTCGTGATTCGGTATGTAGGTGGTGCCAGTAGAGGTAGGAACGATCAGCGAAGCGCATGATTCTAGATAAATTTCGGTCTAGTTTTAAAGGCTTACGGTTTGGGGTGATTCAGTTGAGGTTTGATCTTCTTGGTGATGTGCAGTTATGAAGGCAGCGACGGGAGCGATTCTGGCTTGTGGCGGAACATTTCTTCCATCCCGTGTTCGGGTGGCTGGCTTTCCAGTGATGTTTTTAGTTCCTTGTTTTTTATTTGTTTCTGGTTGGTTTTGATCTATGGTGTGATTCTGGTCTTTTGGGGAGGATTTGAGGTTTGTGGATCGGTGGAGGTGGGTAGAGGGAGAAAGTGTCATTAAGATTTTGGATGTGTTCCTACTGTTGTTCTTTTGATTGTACCGTTCTTCTTGGATTCAGTTTTTCATGATATGTTTTGGAAGATTCTTCTTTGGTATTGGGTGAACCTATTTTTTTTGCGTTGCAGTGAAACGTGTGGAGACTCTGTTTTGGTGGATTCGATTTGGTGGATGTACAAATGAAGGCTTTGGTGAAGGAGTTCTTAATTTCAAATTTTGAAAATTTACATCTGGAGCGGTTTTTAACTCGTACGTGATGCTGCTGGCTGGTTCGTGGGATGCGCGGTGATGGTATTTCTGTTTGAAATTTTTTAATTTTGAAATTTGTTTGGTGAAATTTGCTTTACGAAGGTCATGTATTATGCTGTGTAAATGTTGTTGTTTGGTTCCCACTATCCTGAAAGTGGATTTTAATAAAATAAAAAAAAATTAATTTGGAAAGAGAAGTCATATAATTAATGTAATAAGTGTGGTTAAAGTGGTCATATTTAAACATGAAATTAATGTTCTTGTTGAATAAATATGGTTGGTAATTATAAAATCTATCTTGGTTGGATTGAAAAGAAAGATGAAATGTGGTTTGTGGGTATGTCTTGTTTATGTGGTGTAGTGAATTTATAGGTGGTAATGATATTAGAGGCAATTGTAAATGGTTTTTTCCAATTGTGAATGGTTTTTTAGGGCATCGGTAATGGGATTTCAATATCAGCTTATTTTTTTTGTAAATCTGGCTTTAGCGGTGGTTTTAACCACCGCAAAATAAATATAATATATTTAGTGAAATTTTAACCATTGCTACAATTGTGGTATTTTTCTATATGTGGCGGCTAAAATCACTACTACATACTAAAATTTAGCAGTTATTTTAACTGATGCTTATAGTTTTCAAATTCCTTTATTATTTCCCAGCTGTTAACTTGGTTTTAGCAGTTGTTTTTCCTAGAGAAACTGATTTTTATTTTATCGAAGGTTATAACCACCGCTATATGTACCCACTATGACAGTTACTATAAACTGCTACTAAATTGAGAAAACCATTGCGTTTAGTATGCCGAAAAACACTTTAGTAGTGGTTTTTTGAAACCGCCACAGAATCATACGGTGGATGTTTAAACCGACATGAAATTGTCATTTTCATGTAGTGTGACATTGGAACCAATCCCCTCTTAGATTGTTCCATACTAAAGACCATTAGTATCTTTCCAATATATGTACTTTTACTTAGTTCAATAATTCTCTTGGATCTTTCTTGAATGATCTTGATCCCTAGAATGTAGGCCACTTGACCTGAGTTATTCATCACGAAACACTTATTTAACCAGTCTTTAACAAATTGTAAGATAGGTTTTTAATTTCAAATAAGTAATATGACATCCACATATACTATTAGTATAATGACTATATTCCCACAAAAACTATTGTAAACAGACGTCTCACATTCATTCTTTATGAAACCAAAATATTTTATAGATTCATTGAATCAAATTTTCCATGACCTATATGCTTTCTTCAATCCATAAATGGATCTCTCTAAAATGAAAATTTTTTTGGAGTCACCCAGGGCAACAAACTCTTATGGTTGAGTAATATAGACATCTTTTTGAAGGTTCTTATTAAGGAATTTAGTTTTGAAATCCATCTATCAAATCTCATAGTCATGGTAAGATACTATAGCACGTAGTTTTATAATGGATTTAAACAAGCCAACTGGTAAAAATGTTTCATCATAGTCAATTACATGATGATTGTTAAACCCTTTATCCAATATCCATTCTTTATAGGTACCTAATTTACCTTATATTTAAAATTTCTTCTTGAATACTCATTTTAAAATGATAGGCTTTACATCAATCAGCGCATCAATTAGAACCCAAACTTGGTTATAATATTTGGAATCTATCTCAGAATTCATTGATTCTATCTATCTAGTATCTTCTAATCTCTATACTTCCTCCTTTGAGTATAAAGATTCATTATTTTCAACCAATAATGAGTCACCATATTTGGTGACCATAAAACCATATCTCTCTGGTTCATTTATCTCTGTTACACTCCTAAACAGTACTTGTGTTTCAAGAACTACTTCTTATATGGGGATTTGAGGAATATGTTACCATACCAAATCTTGTGTATCTTGAGCATCAATTTTTTCAAAGTTAATCTTTCTCACACTATCCTTTTTTATAATTTTTCCCTCTCAAAAATATGGATTGTCTAGTGACAGTAATTTTATTATCTAGGGGTTTTATAGGTAGTATCCCTTTATTTTCATAGGATTACCTATAAAGATAAATACTATACCCTAGGGTTCTAGTTTGTTTCCTAATAAGGCCTAAACAAACACCTCACAACTACATAAACATATATGTGATAAAATAGGGTTCTTTACTCTCCATAGCTCAAAAGGAATTCCATTTCTTACTCTAGTTGGTACTCAGTTTAATGTGAATGCCATAGTTTCTAATAGAACCCCCCCCAAAGATAATGGAATATCTACATTTCTCATTATCGACCGTACCATGTCCAAAATGTATGGTTCCTCCTTTAACTAACACCATTCCACTAAAGTGTGTAAGGTGGAGTGAGTTGATATAGAATCACAAACTCTTTTAAAACATTTATAAACTCTTGGTTAAGACTTTCACCACCTCTATCTAGTCAAACATTATTTATCTTCTTACCAAACTGATTCTCCACTTAATTCTTGAATTAATTGAATTTATCAAAGGAAACTGACTTATACCTCATCAAGGAGATATATCCATATCAAATTCAGTCATCAATTAAAGTATTGATGTAAGAATATCCACCTCTAAATTGTACATAGAATGATCTACACACATCAGTGTGTAACAATCCTAGAAGTTACTTTTCTCTTTCACACCATCCACCGAATAGTGGTTTGGTCATTTTTCCTTATAAACAAGAATGAAATCTATCAAGTGGTTTTAGTTCAGAAGGGTCTAAATAACCATCTTAATAGAAATTTTCAAAGGCTTTTCATTTACATGATCTAGATGGTGATGCCACAATTGGGTGTTATATGAGTCATGTTAACATGATTCTTTATCAATTGTGAACACTTGGTTTTCATAATTTAATACATAAATATTATTATTTAAATATTCCTTACCATAAAATATGTTTTCCTTATAAAATATAAAAATTATATTTGAGAATTTAAAAATAAATCTATCTGTATCTAAACAGGACATAGAAATTATGTTCTTGGTAACCATAAGTACATAATAACAATATCTTAAAAAAAATATTCTCATTGGAAATTAAATGTGGTAGTCACTAATGTCTTGAGCAATAAACCTCGCACCATTGTTAGCTCATATATTCATCTCTAATTTGGAAATATTCCACAATATACTTGGTTTCTACATTTAGATATAAGATTTTATCACCACTATCTATATTTAATACCCAATTTTTCAAAATGGATAGACTTCATTTGATAATGAATGCACCATTATCTTACCCTTTTTTAGGGGTGAAGTTCCTCTTCTAGTGGCCTGGATTTCTACATGAAAAACATACTTCTTTCTTTTCCTTACCCTACATATGGATCTTCTTCTTTTTTGAAGGATGGTGATTAGGAGATTTAGATCGTTTATAAGTCATGGTCCCCTTTTATTTGTTCTTAATATTCGTTTTCACCATAATTACCACAGGTTTATCATTCCCCATGTACTTATCCTCTTGTAGAATCAAGGTCATAAGATCTAAATGACCCTTCTCATTATTACTCATATTGTAATTTATAATAAAGTTGAATAATGTCTTTGGAAGACATGAATGTATGATATCTATACACAACTCATATAGAAATTTTACCCTTAAGATTTAAAGGTGTTCAATGTAGCCGATAATCTTCACTACATGAGGCCCAGCTAGCACAGACTCTACATGATTAGTTGTGAATGAAGCATTGGATATATCATACCTCTCTTGTCTCTCCTTCTCTTGATAGAGATCCAAAATGTGAGATATCATGATATAGGAATCTATATCCTCATGTTTCATCAAAAAATCATTGGACATTGATGATAGAATGAATAACTGAACATCTATAGAATCATTTAATTATTTCTTATAAACAGATAGCTCTTTATCACTTGTCTCATTTCCAGGAGAAACTGGTGAAGGTTTTTCCTGCACAAACAATTTTCTTTCATGGATAAAGATTTCATGTTGGTGCCTTTTCCACTCTTAGAAATTTGTGTTGGTGAGAAGGATCTCCTTCTCAAGTATCGATCATAATGACATGTTTGATGTCATTTTAATTTTTTTTCTACAAAATAAGATCGGCATAACTTTAGTACGTTATCTAATAAATTTATACAAATAAATAAATATTATATTTATTAGTTTCCCACTATTTTATCAAAACCCAATATCCCTCACCATTGGATTCAGAATATCCTATTTCTTGGAAATTCAAGTGGAAAGGATCCATCTTCCCCTTCGCATTACCCCAAATTTGGTTGTTTAAGCAACTTGAATGGTTTTAGGTAATAATTACAAATTCCAACAATATTGAATCATAGTTCCTTGATCTACTGAGTGGACTCTCCAATCTTGAAATCATTAATTTAGATTTCCTTATCCTTTTCCTCTTAGTTACACTATGTCCTTATTTGACAATCATCCCTTGATCTGAACAAAGATAATTCAACCCAAAACCAAATGATATAATTCTTTGATAATTGAAATCACACCAACTTTTGTTGGTCAAAAACATTGAACTATTGTTCTATTCAATCTCAATTAATAGAAGACTATATTGACTTAATATTTTATTGAGAGAGTTTATCCTTTTTTGCATAAATTTACAATTATTATCTTTTTCTAATTCTTGTTAATATTAAGTGTGATTACTTATGTGATTAACCATGTCTTAGATAATATTTATGCATAAGATAGTTTATTTTAGTTCTCTCTTGCATGATTTTTAATTCATTAATTATGTGATTGTGAAAATACATCCATAATTGAATAACCATGTCATTGACATAAATAAAATAAAGTTTATGATCATGATATTATACTAAGGGTTAGTTTATCTAGCAATTGATAAACTAAATTATGGCATATGGGAGAAACTCCTTGAACTAGTTAAGGTTCACGTTTATATCTTTCCACCTTTCCACATTTAAATATCCTTTGATTGGTTTTGTCTCGGCACTAAATTTGATCTGCCTCCACTAGCATGAGATCTCCATCCATTACATATGTCTTTTAATCAAACATAGGTTAGGGGAAAGGGGGTTTACATATAAGAAACTATGTCCATGTAGGTCTTACATAATAATGAGGATAGAAGGCTTGCAAGAAAACAATTTAGTTTAATAATAAATTACATGAAACCAATCAAATACAAAAGGTCTGGTCTAACTCATGATCAACCACATGCATGCAACAAATTACATACTTAATAAAATTCACAATAAATTATTAATCATTCTTATTTATGATAACTCATGCTCTAATAAAATAATTATTATTTCTATTGATAAATCATCTTATCTTAATTATTATCTGATTTTACATGAGATCATCATCCATTATAATTTTAATATATATATATATATATATATATTTAAAATTAAATTTGTACAAAAATGTACCTTTGAGGAAACACAGTGAATACCCATCCTATTCTTCCCAACATGTATTATTTTTATATACTATTTTACTCTTGTGATATATAGAATACACGACTTATAATGTACTTTCTAAATGTGTACTTTGCGGATGATTACATGAATTACATGATTTTTTGGTCACATGTTATTCTTAAATGTTCATAGAGTGAAAAATTTAAATACAAATTATACATGATATGTAGATTTAAAAATTAGTTAGATATTAATAAAAAAATTAATATTCATTTATATCAAAACCTACCACATGTAATGTCATATATTTAAAGCCACGCGTAAGTACACATCCAAAGGAATATATAGTAAAATAAATAAATTTTAAATATGTGTAACTTCATATAATTATATGAAATGTAGATCTGATATACATGGAATGTTTTCCTCTCACCATCTATCAGAGATACACTCCTAGGGACTCAACAAGTAAAATTTACGATTTAAAATTTGGATTATGTGGCATGTATAATGGGACACACACTTTGTTAACTCTATGTTACACAATCACTAGTATGGAAAGCTGTATATGGAATGCATGGCTCGTCTCTGACCCAAAGGGATGACACACCATGTACATGGGCTATACGGTGTATAATCTGGCTAACCATGATCCAGTCTATCCCAGTCAACATATTTTGTAATAATTAACTACACTATCTGTCATCAATGCACATAGTTTGAAAATTTTCTGAATTAACTCCTAGTGAATTAACCATGATTACACTATGAGTACTTTCGACTAAAAAACATTTACTCATGTGTTATCCTTCCAGAATTCATGGCCCCTCCAAATTAGTTCCTAAATGTAATTTTAATCATAAAATTAATAATCTTGATTTGATCTATGAAAAAAAAGTGAAAGAAACAGTTCTCTCAATTCATATTAAAATAATTATTAAAATTTAATTGATAAACTAAACTATAAATGCATAAATCACCAATGATTATAAATAATTATAAAAAATTATGTGACCCCCCAGATACCACTTGTAGGTTTTGAGCATAGAGAAAGCATGCAATGGGTAGTGCCCAACTTTATTTTTTAGATGATCAATGATCAATCTGAGAACTATATGATGATGAACGTCAAGATCCATGGAATTTAATAAGTGAAATATTTGAATAAAGAATTATTCTAGAACCGAGAGAGAGGATATCGACACATATTTTTTTATTAATTTAATTAGATAATGAATTACCTCAAATGAATTCTTTCTTCATTGATGATTCGTGTGACAGATCAATGATTCCCAATTATAGTATTATATAAACCAAGTGTTGATTTAATCTAACAGTGATCCACATTGTTTTGAGAAATTTCTGGACATCATTAATGGTGTCTTTAGTGCTAGCACATAATATCCTTGTGCTTTCATCGTCCACCTTGATCACCTCGAGAATCACTTCCAAACCATTCTCCCTGATCTGATGGAAGAGTATTACTTTCCATTCATGGGAGCATTCTTAGAGAATGGGATCTCTCCAGGATTGATAGAATTATCCAAGATTTTTTTCCCAACACACAAAATGAATTCACACTGTTAATAAAATAATATAATTGGGATTTTATATTCCTGTGTTTAAAATTAAATAATTTTACATGTGACCTTATTTAATTATTTAATCCTAGGAAAAAACCATGTCGAATATTATTATTATTATTTCTCAACATGTTATTAACTTTTGAATTTTAATTAAATAATATTTAATTAAATAACTTTCAATAATTATTATTCCTCACCAGATCATAAACTAGGAATGACATTCGTCGAAAATATATATCAGGCCTTTAGAAAATTTAATATATTTATTAAATGAATATAACTAAATTATTCTCCAATAAATAAATAAATATTAAACTCACTAAATAGAAAATAAATATTACTCTCAATATGTATTATCTCGAATAACTAATGATTGAATAAATGTGATCATGAATACATGAATAATTATTAAACCAACCATAGGAATAATATTTATTCAACCAGTTAAATATTGACATGTTAACACATATGAATTCTTACAGTGTAATATAACATCTTTATCATAATATATCAAATCAAGAAGGTTTCATGCCAGTTCCATCAACCCATATGCTCGATATCCCTTTCATTGACTTCTCAGAAATAGAACTTGCCTATTGGTCACCCTAGAATTGGATTTAGTTAGGACATATAATTTCCATCAAAGGGAATAAGATATTAATTCCCATTAAATAACAAAAGGCATGGGTCCTTTCTCCTATCATTCATTAATACAATATTACTCATGATGCACCCAACATGTCCTGCCTCGACATGAACGTCTATCATCATTGTTTTTGTCAATACATCTAAGTGTGCGACTAATAATACTCATTAATAATAATGATGATGTATATGGACCAATACACATTTCTTCTAATAGGAAAATCCAATGACATATAAAAATGTGGAATTCCTACTAACAGGTCTCATTCTCATAATAAAAAATTACAGTGTACACCATGATAAAGTGCCTCAAAGTCCTATGAGTCTCCACCTCAGATATAAATTATCATCTGTGTACCTAAAATTATATCATCCACTAATATAACATTTATTCAACAATAGGGTCAATGAAATTTTGGGTTCTGATCATAGAGGGAACTATTATGACCATTTAGTGAAACTGCTACTCTTATGACATTATCACATACAATTTCATGAAAAATATTCCTCCAAATAATTTTTTTATTATTTCATAAAACCACTTTCATGGGGGAAGTGGGAACCCAAATTTTTTTAAAATATCAGTGGTCATGAAATTAAAAATTCAATAACATAACACAAAGATCATGAAATTCAAAATTCAAAATCAAAAGCAAATGAAATTATCACCGGGTGCACATAACGCGAATCCAGGGATCAACATCATTTTCATCTCTACCAAACAAATCTCTGTCATTCAAATCATGTTTCTTTCAAACACTCCAATAATTATCATTATCATTTCCTATCATTAATACTAATGAATCCTCACACTGGATATCTTCTCCCTTCATCTACCAGATCACTGATGAGGTAGGCCATAGAAGTCCATCATCATCATCCATAAAGCACAATTTCTATCAATAAAAAAACACCCCATAGAACACCATAGGATGAGAAGCACCTCAAGAACTACTATCAAAAATCCATCATCTTCGACCAACACTGACCCCCAAAACAGAACAATCACTCAAAAACTGACCAAAAATTATAAGACCATCAAAGAAATCATATTAAAATCAAAAACATATCAGAGAGGGGGAACCAAAAGGAACGATGGATGAAACCCAAAAAATATCCAAATCCAAGAAATAAGAATAAATTGGGTGCTGGAACCCTGAACAGAAGGGATGAAGGCACCATGAAGATCTATGGAAACTCAGCTGCTAAAACCCAAAACCCCAAGAATCCAACTCTCTTGAACCAACTTGGAGAGTTGCGGAGGAACTCGGGGTCAGAGTAGAGATCAGAAGCTGGGGAAATTGTATAGCACCAACATCAAAGTGGATGAACCATGAAGAGGAGACAAAGTGATGAGAATAAAGAGTAGAGATTGGATTCCGAAGAAACCCTGGAAAGTAGAAGCAAGGGGAGTGAGAAAAAACCTAGAGAGAGATGATCTGCTACCAAGACAAATATGGGTATAACCCCTAAAGAGCTTCCATCAATAAGATATTGGGAAGAAAACTGGATAAACAAATTACCGAAAAAGTAGGAGGAGTAGGGAATATGTATCGTCACCAGAAGACTCTCAAAACCCTAGAGGAGGGTGGGAGTGGAGGGTGAGAGCGCAGAACCTAGAGAGTGAGGGGCCATCCCCTATCATGAAAAAGATCAATCATGATGTGATAAGTAGTTTATTAATATTGAAAATGATGAATTCAAGTTTATCATAAAGTATAAAAAAGTTGGTACTAGGGAACCAACTCCTACATTAGGGAGTCCTACATTTGAATTCAACTTTATAGAAAAAAGGGTTTCACTAATAATCTCAACACATTTCTCTCGTTAATTATTTTTGTAAATAACTCTTTTCCTAAAGTATATATTTCATTAAATATGAAATATTATTTAGAAAATAATTTTTTTCTCAAAATTAGGGTAATTATTCATTAAGGGGTAGATGTGATTTATAAAAAACAAATAGTTAAAGAATTGAGAAATGTGTAATAAAATTTTATTATTAATTATTATAAAACACAAGGAGAGAATAATTATCAAAGATTATATCAAGGGGGGATGAATAAGGCTATGGAAACATTTACTAAATATAATTATAAAGAATCATATTGATAAAAAAATATTTGAATGAAAATAAGAAATCGTTTTTATTTAATATTCAGTATTAATAAGTTAAATAAATAATTCCATAGGATATCTTATATATTCTAGAAACTAAATATAGTGGGATAAATTTTTATTGAATTCTGAAAAAGTGAAATAAATAAGAGGGATAATACCCTATGTATTTTCGATGTTTGTGGTAAAATATATATCATGATGTGATATATAAATAGCATCAAAGATGTTTTTGGTTTCGATAATTTTTATCATATTCCATAAGAGGTACATGAAAATTTATATATGATTTACTTGTGGTATTTTTATTTCTCAAAGGATTTTGATTCATGATAATGAAATATGAATATTAATGAAAAATATTGATTGTATAATAACCAATATTAATGCATGTAAATAAAGAATAAATCTCATAGTCATTGTGTTGAAGCTATAAAATATAATTTTTTATTGAGTATTTTTTCTATTATATGGGATGATTATCTTGAAATATTTTAAAAAAAATAATTGTATTCAAATTTTTTTGATATATATACATTTTTATGTTGCTTCAATATTCAATAAATTTATATATATATATGGTGAAAAATAGTAAGAAGTTTAAACTATTGGATTTTTTAAAATTTTATTTGTCATATATGTTTAAGGTTGAGAAATAAGAAAAATATGTTAAATTGTATAAGAAATGTTTACTGACATATGGAGAGTGGATTTATGATAGCATAGAATGAAAAATCAAAGGGAAAATTACTTAACCAATGGTTTTTTTATGTTCTATTTTTTATCAAACACCGTAAACCATTACTCAATAATTATTAGTGAAAAATTATATTTTTTTCAACTACTATTATAGTATTGGAAAACTATAAAAAAATATAAGGAAAAATTCTTATATAAGAAGGTGTCTTTGGGTGGAAAAATAAATAACCATATTTAAGAATGATTTAATTTAATATATGGTTATTACGTATAAGTTACGCGGAGAAAGAACATTTATATTATTATATTATAGAACAAATACCAAAATATAAGAAAATACATTATATGAATTTGCAAACAATTTTTAAATAGTGGTTTCAATGTATTATAATAAAAATGAAATAGTAATAACTAAAAAAATCAATATATAGTGAAAATAAAATAATTATAGTTACGAAATTGGAAATGTGATACTTTCAAAGAAAATATATATAATAGAAATTTCATTTAGATAGTTAGGTTAAAAATACTAAATAAAAAACTATATATGAGAAATTAAGATATATATAAGTCAATAAAAAAATATTCTAGAGATAACATTCATGAGTTGAATGTGAAAAACTAGGATATATATGAGACAAGATTGGATAACACAGAGGTAAACTATCATGTGTGTTAGATAAATTTTTAAGATAAATAGAGTTTCACATAACAGATTACGGGGTATTGATAATCCATCATGTTATAAGTATTCAAATGAAATAATACTACAAGAAATAAAATAGAATTGATTTAATCGAATATAATTTCTGATTTTTGAAATTTCTTTAGAAATTTCTTTATCTTATTAAATAAATGGTCTAGAAATAAAATAATTCAAATTATTCCTTCTTATATTACAAATATTAATTATATATTTAGATAAATACTTTTAGGAAGGTAAAAATATATTTAGTTTATTTATATTTAAATTTAAATATCTAGTCATCGTATCTTAATAAATAGTGTCATTATTTTTTAAATAAAAATACAATGTAATTTTTTTCAATATAATAAATTAATAAGTAATTGAATATATAAGAAGAGATGTTTTGTATTTATATAATATATATTAATATTTTATAGAAGAATCAATATGGTATAAAATCATTGTTTTAAATCTATTATCTTGTGTAGAGTTTTCCAAATGAACTATAAAAGAATAATCAATATTTGATATGCGAATACTAAGAATAATAAAATTTCTTGAATATTATTAATGTGGGTATGTACATACTAAATATTTTGTGAAGGAATAAAAGTAAATCTATATAATTATATCACACTATTTATTATGATTATAATGATGATGTTAATTTTAAAGCTTGACATCATTGATGCACTATCCTAGAGTGGAGTTTTTAATATTTATATATTGTCAAAATAAATATAAACTTTCACCCTATTAAAAATTATATAAAAGGAATATAAGCCTATAAACAATGTTAATGTCCTAAAATCCTATAACAAATATTTATCTCTTTATTAAGGTAGTGAGTGGAGACATATGTCGAGGGCGGGACTCATTGATGACATTTATCTGACCATAAATCTTATAAATTTAAAGATCATTTTTGTTCAATTAACTCATAAAAATATATCACTCAATAAAACCTGGTCTTTAATAATTATTATACATGAATATAGAATTATATGTATCATAATTTGATATAACCTATAGGGTAATCTAATTAATTTTTTTTACTAATTTTCCCATTTTATTTGTTTATTATATTTGATAAATTATTTTACATGAAGTATTAAGAATTATTTCTTATATCATTTGAATAATATTATTTTAAATTGACATAATGGTAAGAATACTTAAATATGATTTCCATAATTCAGTAATTTCTCATAGAGATTATATTCATTTAAATACCATTTTATAACATATTCAATTTCAATAATCATTTCCTCATAAAGTCCTTTTTCAAAATTATGTTTTATATATTCTACATCCCTATACAGATAGATTGATTTACCCAACCCTATTTTTCTATTTAATGGTAAATTCATTCAAGATCCAGATATCATTGTATCTAACATTAACAAATGATCCATAGTCATAGTCTATTTTTTCATCCCCATTGATTTAGACTCTTTGAAATAAACTATACCAGTTCGACCCAACCCACCAGCTAACTAGGCCAGCCATAAGGCCCAGAGAGCATTCCCGGCCAGCTTACACTGTAATCATGTGAAAAATAAAAAAACATATCTAGTAATAATTATTACAACCTCATCTAATAACTATGATTATTATTGTGATACTAAGAATATTTTGTTTAATGTTGATATATTGGAATACCACACATACAAAATAAATTGTCATGAATAATTAAACAAGATAAAAAAACATAAGTTTCAATAAACAATGAAATTTGAAATTACTAAAAATAAAATCCTTATCACTTTTAAATATATATTAGATAAAATATCTAGGTACATGGTATAAAACAAATATGAAATAATGAACATTAAATATACTATACTAAATTGGCCAGTAAAAATCATCTAAAAAATAAAAAACTTGAGCTACTACATGATAATATTCATGTGTCTCAAAAACATTCAACAAATATATAGCATAAATTAATGTAATACTCAAATATATCCAAAAAATAATCATAACTTATGATCATATAATAAAAAAATATATTTATACACACACATGGGTATGTATGTAGGGTGTGAGAAAAACATACCTAGTAGGATTTCACCAAATAGTGTATGGAATTACATTCCCAAAATATTTTATAAGATATTATTTTGAATAATATTTATAAAATAATTCATTTTAAATTTAAAGTATATGGAAAAAAGGTTGAATATGTAAATATTTTCCAAAACCAATGTAAACATACATGGAAAATAAACTAATTTCAGGAATGACAAAAATTAAAATTCAATATATTAAACAAAAAAATAATTAATCTCTCCTTAAATGTCATTTTTTAACCATAAGGAAGAAATCCATGGTTTCAAATGGAAATAATTATAAAATATTTAATATGATTTACATTCTAGTTTACCAATTGAAAATGGTAACATTTATTTTTTTCAAAATCCTTCCAAAAATCCCCTTAAAAAATTTTTATAATATCATCCATTTAAAAAATAAATGAAGTAAATAAACAACTAGGACCATTATACTAATTGGGATAATAATAAAAAAACATAAATAATAGAATAGGATCAAAAAAGTAAATATATGAAAAGGGACATAAAAACAAGGTTTGTAGTAGAAATCCTATAATTAAAATCATATTTAAATACATTCATTTCCCTTGAAACTCCCTTGTCTCCCTTATAGTACTATCTAAGAATATATATAGGTAATATAGTTCAAAAATATTTCCTACCTAGTAATATGGACACCAGAATCACTCTCATTTTGAGCCTCCCCATGTCCATAGCACAATCAAAACTAGGGTACTATCAAGAGTAAAATAAAATCTAAAATGACATTCATAAATAATATACAACTGGATCACTATCATCAGGGGCCTCTCCTTGTATGTAGATAAATATATGCAATAATTAGTCTTTGAAGAATCTACTCTAGTAGGTGACATAAAAAATAGGTCACTCGATTACCCTGGGTTCTAATGACATATAGAATTTGGAGTTGGGGAATTAAACTAATAAGATGATCATCATATACATAAATAAGAAATATATATAAACCTCATCTAACCTCCAACACCATTCCACAAAACTAACCTTTTTTAAACATGAAAACAATCGCAAATTATATTTACACATCACATTATAGGGAAACAATCAATAAAATGAACAAGACCAAAAAAAGGCTCCAAACAATAGTATAAAAATATAGATAAAATAATTTTTCTAATTTTACAAATGGAACATTTACTCTATCCTTTAAAACCAAGTCATAAATTTTGTTTTAAAATAAAACCAGATTCAATGCATTATTAAAAAAAATTTCCTCTGTTATTAGTCATACATACGCCAACATTCATATTTGGTTTTAAACCCCTTTAAAATGGTTTATTTATATTAGAAATTAATATATATCAAGACCCTTCATTAATCATAAAAATAAGTTTAACATTTTTTCATATTAATGTTCACGTATTATCTGTAGACAAAAACTTTAGGCAAAAAATAATTACTAAAAAAACTTTCAAAGATAATATGTAATCTAGAAATATTTTGAAGAATTTAATAAAAAATCTTGGAATTAAAATATAGAAACAAATTTATAAGGAATAAATTTATGTGTCTTAATACATTCATGAAATTTCTATGGAAAGTAATCATACAAAAATAATTGTTTTGGAAAAACCCTTCACTCATTCAAAATTTCACAATAAGAACCACCATGTTTGGAAATACTATATTGACCCTATCATTTTACACATATTATTACATGATTTTAAGAATAAGTTTCCATCAAATGAAAACCATGGTTCCTAAATTCTAGCGTCTTTGGAAGACTGGGTACATAAAATTGAAAACACAGAAATAGAATAAAACATTATTAAATTAATCATCCATAATGAGATCCCAACGTTCATTGAGCTCCTACATATTCAAAGGATAACCTAGGGAATATGTAAGTCAAAGTGATGAGATAAAAACCCATTTAATGGAATTAGAATTAGATTAAATCATAACAGTTTGGTTAAAAGGCATAACATGATGACAGAAAAAGGTATAGAATATGAGTAAACATACAGAATAAAAATATAATGAACATGGTATCATGTGATTATTGAAAAATAAGAATGTATCATCAACATGTAACATGATATAAACATGATTCAAGGTTAACTTCCAATAATATACCTCATGGTGGAAAAGGTCCCATAATGGATTAGGTTTACTCCATAATCTCATAAATGATGACTCATAAGACTAGTAATTACCCAATTAATTAGAGCACTATCTAGGAATACCCATTATAACATATTAATTCATATGTGTAGCACATAAATAGTCAAATGTATATAATAAACATAAGGTCTCCCCATAGAAAAAATATGTATCGTAATCATTTCATAAAGAATAAACTGATGGTATATTAAATGAAATCCATGAATGAAGGGATTAAATAATTTCTAGACATTCATAAAATAAAATTAAGAATATTCCATGAATATTTATTTCCAACTTAGGTGAATAAATAATAAATATTGTATAAGAAATGTTTTCAATGAGTCAGTTTAGTGTGGTTTAAGGGAAAATATTAAATAGTCATTAAAGAGGAAAATTGAATAATTGTTTGTATGAAAAATGATATTAACTGAGAAATTTTTTCATGATAAAATTATATATTTTAGAACAATATTGGTGTATTAATATATTTTATGGTGTGTACTTTAAAATTGGTAAGAAATTTTGAAGTTTCATTTAATTGGGCTTGCTTATCAGGAGGAATTGAGAAGGGAACCTTACAAGACAAGAGATTCACTATCCAAGAAAGACGAACTAATATAAATACATATTTTTGGTTTATATACATAGAAAATAGGATAACAATTTAAGAATAATGTGGTAATAAATTGAGTCAAAGAGAGGGAAAGTGTAACTCAAAGGGGATATGGAGGTTCAAAAAGATCTATTACCTTATGTCTGAATGTGTTCTTAAATAGCACTCAATGTCTTGAATAATAAAATTTAATTCATTAATTATTTAATAAAATAACTATTAAACAGATTTTTGATTCATTATAATTTTTTATATTCATTTATTTATATTTTTATGAGTTATAATTTTTAATTTTTTTGTTCCACAAGTGTCGATTTCTTGGTTTTATGGTCAGTTCCCTTTACTATAATTATGGGAGTTCTCATCAAATGGAATAAACACTTAATAACTAGAAAAATATGTATTAATATTATTAAATTATTTAAAATAGCCCCATACATTTTTCTTTTTTATGATTTTATGATTATTCACTTGATAAAATGTTAATGATAAAGGTTTAGTTTATTTTGGTGGTTTTTCAATCATTATGAACTATTTTTGTTTTATTATTTAATATTATGTATATATATTACTTCCAAAACATGAAAAAAAAATATAAATTTTAAAATATTTTCTAACAATTATAATGGTTTTATGACTATCTGTGAAGGTGGTAATGGAAAAGTAAAAATCATCATCCAAGAATGCGATGAGTTGAAAAATCACAGATGATGTTTTTATTTTAAAGATAAAAGGGGAAGAGAAGAGATATGATTATTGATGTTTAATTAACAAAAAAAATTAAACTATATATATGATATTGTATTTATCATCCTTTTTTGGTAGGATATATGATAATAATTTATAAGAAAGAATGAATTTAAGAGAGAAAAAAGGCAGATTTTCCCTCTTGAATATTGTCGACTTTATAACATCTTTAAGGAACCTGGGTTCGGTGTTTTGTTGAGACCATCATGTCATGGATATAGGGAAGAGTCTTGGGAAGTGAATTGGGTATAATTTTTAATTCTAAAATTATAATAAGGTTTGTGGATAAAGGGTTGTTAGGGGAAGTTTTTATAGATAGAGGTGAGGGGTTATATTTATTGTTTTATTTATTTATTAATTATTTTTGCTCAGCACTATCAATAGTGTTGATTGCTATGACTACAAATAGAAACTAGTGAAATTAAATTTGATATAATGGGAACTTAAATCATCCATGACTCAAATATGACATAATATTTAATTTATTTAACTTACAGTGCTAAATACAATAGAAACTCATATTCACTATTCACCAAAAATTCAGATAATTTAGAAAATTCCAAACAATTCACAAAAATAACTTTTCTTCATGCTTGTTTTAAAAGTGGAAACCATTTTCTAAAAATAATATTATAAATATGATAAATTTAATTTTTAATTAAAATAATCAATTATTCGAAAAATACATAATTTAATATTACAACCAATTTTAGATTTATTTGAAAATTAATTAAGGTATCATTAATTTATCTATAATTACAATAAAAAAAAGTATTAATTTATGAATCTATTTTATGAAAATATATATATTTTTTAAATCATTTTTTTAATTATAAAATTGAAAATAAACATTTACGTTTCACAAAAATACCAACAATTAATTTACCAAATTTAAAATACTCATTTACATATTCCATTATATAAATATATAATATTTTCATTTATAAGATACATAAATTTTATTTATACTTTCTTAGGTTAGGTTACTATTTTAAGTTCCAGATTATTATTCTTAACCATCACATTACTATTTTAATGGTCATGTCACTATTCCAACAGTCAGATTTCTAACATTAATTAGCATTTACCACTTCCAATAAATACCTATTATTACATTCATCAATCACATATATTTTCTAATAATTTTATATATACATTTATATTTTTAATTAATATTTTATATTTATCATTATTTTATGTTTCTATATCTTTGTTCATGAATGTTGTCATTCTAGTGGATTGAGAAGATCATAATTTTCATATTCTTATAATATTTTTTTTAATTTAGTGTCCCTCAACAATATTTGGAATTATCATTGGATTTTTTTCTAACAAAAGTAATATTATTAATTTATAAGATTAATTTTTTCATTGGGTTTTCTATGTGATGTAATTTCATTATACAACGTGACCTAATTATAATATGTGAAATTTCATTGATAAACATTTGGGTCGTTAAAATTTCCTCACCTTATAAAATTTCATCCTCAAAATGTCATTCTACATAATAAGGTGAAAATAGGTGAGGTTACATCTACTTCATTCCTTCCTCTAGTTCCTATGTCACATGTTCATATTCAGGGTTCCTACATAGTAATTTGACTAAGTGAGTTGTCTTGTTGTGTATAACTTTATCCCTACGGTCTTTGATCTTCACTAGTTACTCCTCGTAAGAGAGATAATTTTCCAACAATGCCACCTTAGAATTTAGTACACGTGAGGGATCTGGTATATACTTTCTCCAAGTATCCTATATGGAATACATCATGTACTTGATACATGGTTGGTTTAAGTGCTAGTTTATAGTCCATAGCTCTGATACGATCAAGAAATTCTAGGGGGATGATGTACCGAGTACTTATCTTTCCTTTCATACCAAATCATGTGATTCACTTCAAAGAAGATATGCATAGGTATACATTTTCTCCAAAATAAAACTCTAAATCCCATAAATGATTATTTTCATATCTCTTTTATCAACTTTAGGATTCCATGATGTTATATTAAAGTGTTTTAACCTTTTCTTCTAGTTCTTCTACCATTTCAACTACCATCATTTTATTTTCACCAACCTCATCCCAGCGTGAAAGTGTTCTTCATTCTTTCCATAAAGGGATTCATATGGAGCCATTTTAATGCATGAGTGGAAACTATTGTTGTAATATAACTCAACTATAAGTTTATATTGGTCTCATTCTCCTTTAAATTCCATAGAACATGATATCAACATATATTCCATTGTAGGAATTGTCTACTCAGATTTAATAGCAGTTTGAGTATGATAAGTTGTACTAATTTCATCTTAGTGTTTATATTTTTTTGGATAATTTTCCATATCATGGAGTTAAATATCATATATTAATCTGATATAATTGATAATGGTACATGATGTAGCCTCACCACTTCTCTGATATATATCCATGCAAGATGGTCGATTGAGAAATCCTCTTGAATTATAATAAAGTGGGTATCCTTTGTAAGATGATATAAAACAACCCATCTAATATTATCTCCTCTGTATGTCTTTATAAGTTTAGTGAAAAAATTCCATGGTTGCATTTTCCTATTTCAATGTTGGTATGGGTAATGGTTTTATCATCCCACTAGTCTTTTTTCCTTCATCCTTTACCTACTTACATATCAGGAACATTGATGTATATTCATTGATATCCTTCTCATATTATCCCACCAATAGTGCTCTTGAAAACCTCAATAAATCTTTGTGCTTCCTGGGTGAATTGAGAAAGTTAATCTATGTGAATCATTTAGAATATATTCTATATCCCTTAATTGTATGGTATATATTGTTTTAACCTAAATCGTAAGACTCCTTCCACATCAATTTTGACCCTTGAGTATTTTCCCTTTCTTATAGCATCATCCTTTTTGAATTTCCACATCAAATAACTGATAATCCTTTATCTTATCTAAAAGGGATGGTTGAGAAATCATTTTATAAAGGATTTATGATCACTTTTCCCTAATGAATCCCATTTCCATCCATTGAAAGTCTAAGAATATTGAATCCCTTTCAATTTTCATTATTGATAAATTTAGAGCATCATTTTTACAAAGAGGATATGTCATACTATTTTCATTACCAAGATAGTATTGGATTGAGTGGCAATAACCTTTGATGATATTTAACTATATTTGTTGGAACATATTATGTTCCTTTTATGTAAATATATATTTTAGGAACTTATGATCAATATATATCTCACACTTCTCCCCATAGATATAATTCTTATAGATTTACAACACAAACAAAATAGCTTCTAACTCTTGATCAAGCGTGTGATGTTTCTTTATCATGTACGTTTTACTTCCATGAGGAATATGCTCCCACGTTATCATTTTCCATTAGTACACAACTTATTCCCTTCTTTGAAGCATCATTGTATACCAAAAATAGATCCCCACATAATGGTGGTGTATGTATTGGTGCAGTGATAAGACTCTTTTTCATCTCTTTGAAGTATTATTCACATTTACTAGTTCATACAAACATTACTCCCATATAAGACAACTTTTTTAAACATTTTTATAATTTTGAGTACTTTATCATCAATCATTGATAATACCAAACTGTACCAAGGAAACTATGGATCTATATTAAAATTTAGGGTATAGGCTACTCTTAAATTGTCTTTTTATTAGAAGGGTCCACAAATATTCCTCTAGTGGTTATAACATGCCCCAAGAATAATAATTCCTCCACCCCAAACTCACATTTATGGAACATTACATATTTATTTCCCTTTTTAAGGTATTTTCAAAATTATTAAAATGCTCCATTTGTTCCTTGTTTCTCTAGGGTATATCAAAATATCATCTATAAAGACTAACAATGTTTCTTCAAAGTAATCTCTAAAGACTATTAAATTTTTCCATGAAAATTTAGGGAAGTTTAATTAGTTCTAATAGAATCACTATGAACTAAAATGAACAATTCCTAATTTGAAATGAATTGTTGGGGGGTATATTCCTTCTTCTCCTTTAATTGAGGGCATCTCAATCGAAAGTCCACCTTTGGGAAATACTTGTCCCCTCATAGTGCATTGAACAAATAATATATCTATGATTGGGGATACATTTTCTTTATCATGATTTTGTTAAGTTAATGATAATAAATGAATATGAACATTTATCTATCCTACTTCTTGATGAATTGGACCGACTCACCCTATGGTGAATCAGTCAAGAATATAATACCCTTATCAAGATTCTCTTTTAACTACTTCTACAGTTCTTCCAACTCAATAGTGAACATTCTATAAGGAGTATTTGATGTAGGAAAAGATCTAGGTATAAGATAAATTTGGCCTAATTCACTATTTTTCCTCAATTATTTAACCTAGATACACTTCTTCATAAGAAAATAATATTCATAGTTGAGGCAAAAAAACAGAACGAGATTCGTACTCCTTACACTCGTAAATAATTGGAGGATGCCTCTAGATGTGAAGAGTGATCACCCATTCTTGATAGTTGGTGTTGGATTTATATAAATATATCCAATCTATTCCAAATATAACATCAAACTATACTAAAGGAAGTAAGATGATATTTTCATTGAGTTATATTCTTTAAACATTAACTAGGGAGGATTTCTTTACTTTTGATGAGATAGTTTTCCTATTTGATATTCTCACAGATAACACAACCTTCATATTTTGATATGGTGTTTGAATGGTTATAATAAACATGAAATATTTGAATTAATGTGTTGAAAATTAATAAAATAATAAATTTTCTATTCATTAATTAATAACCCACATATTTATCGCCACCTCATTTGTGAGAACCACCATAGTATCATTCATAAAATATTCATGTTCTTGCTTCCATGGAGGTTTTGTTGTTGATTGCCTCTAACAATAGTTGTCTTTGAGAATTAGCTCATATAATTACCATGTTCTTTATAGTCAGTGCACAACATAATATGCATAATGATAATCTGAACCTTTATTTAAACTTTACAATGAGTGGTTTTATTCATTTTAATTTGGAATTTATTAGCTTGGACCCCCTCTTTTCCACACTTAAAGTTCCTTCTTCTCCCCTTAGGAAGTTTCCAGAATGCTTCTTGCAATAGTTTTGACAACTGGGATGTTGGGATTTTTTTCCATCGTAATATTTTTCTTGTTGGACATCCAAAATATAATTCCATCTTATATTTATTCTCTCCAGTCAAATGAGACGATTTGGAATCTCCGATCTCCATATCATCTTTAAGGTATAATTAACAATATCTAAACAAAATTCACATTATTTAATTTATAAGGCTTTTTGTTGAGTCGTATTTGACTTACTAAAAATCATTCCACATTAATTTCAATTATGATAACAAGAACTAAATCATACCATGAATGCTTTGAGATGTTTTCCCCATATGCTCTGATAGACTCATCTTCCTTTTTCTTAAGACTAAGGAACTTTATCCCTGTCTTAAGAAGTATAGTCCCTAGAAAATAAATATTGAGTAATATTTTTCTTGAATGCACCCCATTCCATGGAATCCAAATCCTCTTTAGACATTTTTTTATTTATTATTTTCCGCTATAGATCACCTTCCCTGTAAAAATGATAGACAGTCATCACAAATTTTTCTTCTTATGAGCATTGAAGGATAGAGAATATCTTCTCAATGGATTTATTCCATTGTTCTGTGATGAGATGATTGGAAGATCCAATAAAGATATGAGGTATTTTTCATATAAACTATTTGACCAGAATGTGATATTTATTATGATAATGAGCTAATTAATCATTGTTCAAGTTATTATTTATAACTAGAAATAGTGGTTTTAGAACTTAATTGATGTTTTGATCTCCCATTCCCATCATATTTTTAATTTCCTCATGGAAATAATCACATTTCCTATCACATTGATTGTTTTCATTGGTTCTCCTATTTCTCTCCATTAACTAAGAAAATTAAAATTAAATTATGGGTTTTGAATAATTAACTAATAAGCATATAAAAATGAAATTTTGAACACATAAAGATAAATTCATAAATTAAAAGTATATCCTAACTTTTGATTCCCTATGTTTTAATATAGTTTATCCATGGTGATAGAATTATCCCTAGGGTTATTACAAAATTTTTATAGACCCGGTCTCCAAAAAACCTATATCATACAATGATTCCATCTATAAGAACCCTATCATTTTACACATATTATTACATGATTTTAAGCCTAATTTTCCATAAAAAACCAAGGATCATAAAGTCTACTATATTTGGAAGACTACATAAATAAAATTAAAAACATGTAAATATAATAAAACATATTTATATTAAACTTCCATAATGATCTCCTAACTTCCATTGAGCTCTTATATCTTCATAGGATAACATGGGGAATATATAGACAAAAGGGTTGAGCTAAAAAACCCAATAAGGAAATAAACATAGGAATAAAGCATAGAACATGGGATAAAAGGCATAACATGATGACATAAAAATCAATAGAAAATGAGTAAAAATATGGAAGAATAACATATAGAGCATGGAATCAGGACATCATGGAAACATAGGAATTTGGAAGAAATATATAACATGACATAAATATGAATCAAGGATAACTACCAGGATAATATCACATGGTGGAAAAATCCTCATGACATATTAGGTTTACTCTCTAGTCTAATACATGACATATCATGAGACTAAAAATTATCTAATTCATTGGGGTGCTATCTAGGTTCAGCCATCATAACATTTCCATGAATATTTGTGCCACATAAATAATCAAACACAATGAATAAACATAATGGTTACTCGTGGAAAGAAATGGGTATTGTAATCATGTCATAAGGCATAACTAAAGGGTGTATCATACTGGTATCCATGAAATAATGGATTAAATCATATATAGACAATAATAAAATAAAACTAATGTCATGACCCATCCCTTGGGGCACGTTCCATGACTACCCCAATCCGGCCTTCTATAGGACAGGGGCTGGTGACTATCACCAAAGGCGTAAATCCCAAAAACTGGGAAGGTATTGCCTTTATAAACTGAAAACACACACACAATAGGGTAAGAGCTGAAAGTAAATGCTATGTAAAGCTATATACAAAAGAGTGTTGAAAAGTAAAGGGGCCAGAAATACAAGCCCAACTAGAAAGTGCAAGTACAACTGAAAAATAAGTACAACTGAAAAAGAAAAGTAGCTACTAAGTCATCCTCAGGGGTTCCTACCTGATGGGTAGGTACAGATGGCCTTCTCATCACTCCGCGTCCATCAGTCTCCTCCATGTACCAACTTATCGTAAGGTCCACCTCTGGGTACCGTCTAGTCCTACTACTCAGCCTCAATTAGCGCTGTCTGTCGTCTGCATACAACACAAAGAGGTACGGGCATTTCCCGTGCAGAGGTGAGTATAATGATACTCAGTAGGGACCCCGAGACCCTTATATTCTCACAAAATCCAACATGGATAAAACACTAAGTATGAAATCAACTAATAGCCATTACTTATGTATATGCCCATACTTATACCAAAGTTATCAAGTAACCCATCTCAGTCATGAGGAAAATAGAGAAGTCACTGACTCTGCTCATGTAGGTATACAAGTTTTGTAGAGAGATAGATATGATCAGATGTATCCACTGAATCATCAGAGCTATTGGACCAACACATGATCGAGGACTAAATATTCTATCGGACCAACACATGATCCAGGAATAGAAGTCAGAACTATCGGACCAACACATGATCCAGGAACAGTCGTCAAAGTTGTTGGAACAACACATGATCTAGGTCCTGATATTCTATTGAACCAACACATGATCCAAGAATAGAAGTCAGAACTATCGGACCAGTACATGGTTCAGGAATAGTCGTCAGCGCACATTCAGCCTTTAGGGTTTCCACTAGCATGCTTGATTCCGGGAGGGTCTGATCCTCAAGCCAAGAGTTGATACATCAACTACCCCATCATTCCAAGTCGATGTATGCCACAGTTCTGTATCATCAAAAGAAACACAACATGACAGACGGTGCGTCAATCGGACGCCCGGTCTGAGGGTTATTGGCATTTCCATTATGAGGGCCCAGTTGGATTTAGGTTCAATCCAACTTTAACATACCCCAACTGCGTCCAAACCACAAGTGGGGTATTCCAAAATAACTCTCTCGCTCCAATATTTCCATCGTCGTAGACGGTTCGTCAATCGGACACTCATAGCCCAAGGTATGGGTGAAAAGGTTAATTCAGGTCGATCTGGTCCGGGTCCGATTCAGTCCAGTCAGACTGACCTGGCCCGACCTGGGTCTAGAATGGGGTCTAACCTGGTCTGTGGGTCCGACCCAATCTACGGATCCGACCCGGCTCGCAGAGGTGGCCCGACCCGTGAAGGCTGCCCGGCCAGCGCTGGGTTCGGCCCGCACTCGATCCGGCCTGGCGGCCTGTGGGGGTCCGCCCAAGCCACGTCCAGGGGGGAGGTCACGCCACCCTGGTTCTTGAATGGCTTCGCGATTCAACAGGGTGGAACCTACACTAGGCTGGCACTGGTGTGTCATGTGGGACCTACTATTCCTGCACCTCCCGGCTGGCCGAAGGGCCAGCCGCCTCCTCCTGCGCGGCGCCAGTTGCGTTGCGCCCCCTCTGGCGACATGGCAGCTCGGGCCGCCAGTCTTCATCACGGTCGGGCTCAAACCAGACGCTTCATCACCACCGCAACCAGGGGATTCGACCCTCCTTCGGTCCACCGCGGGGAACAGGTTGCGCCGCACCATCTCCGGCGTCCCGGCGGCTTGGGCCGCCGACTTCCTTCACGGTCAACCTTGCGCTGGCCGCCGCTGCACCTCCGCAGTCCATCGGTTGTTACCTTATCCTCCAGCATCATGGTTGCACCGCTGCCATCCATTCGGTGATGAGCATCACACCAACCATCGGTGAACTTTTTTCGGGGTCACCGGATGACTTCTGGTGGCCCGATTCTCACTCCGGACGAAGTTGCGCATTCCTCGGGGTGTCTCCTTCGATCTACAACCATTGTTGTTGTGTAAATCTCAACCCTGACTCATGCCATGTTGAACGTCAAAATACACAAAGAATGCAGAGGGGTCGATCCATGTTTGTTCAGCCCGCGCCCTCTGTGTTAGGGTGATATCAAGCGACTTTTAATTCTAAACCACGATGGAAGATGAAGAATACACAATGATTAGTAATCTTGAACCCCTATATTGGGTTTTTTCTTCATTGAAGATGTCACGGAAAGGTGTATGTCAATTCGTTGACGTCAGAAAATAAGATGTATAAGTCGAGGACGACGTCGTTGGCGTTCTTCATGGACGACGCTTCCCCCATGCTCCAGTTGAAGATCGTTCTTCATTTGGCGGAAGAAGTGTTCTTTGTTGGAGAGCTCTTTTCTTCCCAAGATCCACCAAAAAGACAAATTCCAAAAGTACAATAGATTATGACATCTTATTAAATTGTTGTAATTGAATTCACAAGGTTTAAATTAATTAATTGAATGTGTTCACTTAATTAATTGAGAGGGTTGGCACCATAAGTGTTGAGGAGATCAAGAGGCTCCCCCCTCATTAATGTTCTGAGTTCAAGAGTTTAAGTTGTCTTGGGTGGTCCCCACCATAGTAACCCCACATGAAAAGGGGTTTTAGACCTCGGGTGGGCCTCACCACCATAACCTCTCATGGGAGGTTAAGGTGTGGTGTCCCCCACCTCCAACCTCTTCTTGGAGGTTTTAACCAACTAAATATAAAATAACACAATCACTTAATTTATTTTATTAATCCCACGTAAAACCCAAAAACTAACTTTCATTTATTATCATCTGTCATAGAGGTGAAAGCCTTCATAAGCAAATACTGGCGCTGCTGGTTCAATAGTGCCCCCAGATTTTAATTCTGATCACTGGTTCAAAAGTTATAAAAAACTCGCTCGTACATTTACTGAACGTACCCAAACAAAAACTTCAAAAATTGATTCCGAGCACAGCGGGCCTCCGTTTCACACATCGTAAATTTTCACAGACTCGTAAAATTCCCATGTATTTATGAAAAAAATTTCCATGGAAATTCCAGGTCTTTACATTCTCGCCACCTCAAATCTTTACTTCCCTGTAAGTTACAACTCAAACTAAGGGAAAAACTAGGGGTACTGACCACGCATTTGAGCCTCTCAATCCCATGTGCTCTCCTAGAGGTTCTTGTACTGCCATCGAATGTGCACCGGAGGTATCGACTGTCCATATAGGACCCACTCCTGTCGATCCTCAATCTCCACTGGAACCTCCGTAAAAGTATCCCCATCATCGACGTCCAGCTCTCCATGGTTGATGATGTGGGAAGGGTCGTCCATGTATCTCCTAAACTGAGATACATAGAAGATGTCGTGCACCCAGTGCAACTGAGGTGGATGAGCTAAGCTGTAAGACACCTCACCTACTCTGATGAGGACCTTGATAGGTCTGATGAATCTCGGAGATAACTTGTCGCCTCGGCCAAATATCCATAGACCTCATCAAGGTGAGACCCATAGGAATACGTGGTCGCCATCCTCTGACTCAAGAGGCCTCTGTCTCTTGTCAGCATATGACTTCTACCTACTCTGTGTAGTCTTCATCCTCTCCTGGATGATCTGCACCTTCTTTGTGGTATCTCGTACCATCTCTGGACCCACCAGTGCTGACTCCCAAGGGTCTGTCCAACACAAGGGTGATTTGCAAGGTCGGCCATACAGGGCCTCAATTGGTGTCATCCCTATAGTGGAGTGAAAGCTGTTGTTGTATTCAAACTCCAAACAAGCTAAGTGATCCTCCCAGTTGTGACCAAAGTCGAGGACACATGCACAAAGCATGTCCTCGAGGGTCTGAATGATCCACTCAGTCTGACCATCCATCTGAGGATGGAAGGCGGTGCTCAGATGTAGCTGCGTCCCAAAAGCCTCTTGAAACCCCTTCCATAGATGGGAAGTAAACTGTCCATCATGATCGGAGACAATATAAGAAGTTACTCCATGTAGCCGCAAAATCTCTTGCACATATAGGCATCCCAATCTCTCTACTGAACCCTGCTCTCTAATCGGTAGGCAGTGATCCGACTTGGTGAGTCGGTCGACAATCACCCAAATCATGTCATGACCCCTAGATGTACGTGGAAGACCCGTCATGATGTCCATGGATATCCCATCCCACTTTTACTCAGGGACCTCTAAAGGATGAACTAAGCGTACTGGTACCTGGAGCTCCACCTTCACTTGTTGACAAGTGAGGTATCGAGAGGCAAACTCTGCTACCGCCTTCTTCATACCAAGCCACCAGTGTTGTCGTCTGAGGAATTGATACATGTTTACCACTCCTGGATGTACCGCTAAAGGGGACGTGTGGAACTCCCTCAACACTTCCTCCTGAAGTGACACTGGTACTATAGTACGTCCTCTGAAAAGGATGACATGCTCCCCACCTTTAGAAAATCAATCCGGTGCCTAACCTATGGATATCTAAGAACATAGTGTCTCGCAGTCAGCATCTCCAGGATGCACCTCCCTGAATCGCTGAAGTAGTGGGGGAGTGACTGTAAGAGACTGTAGGAAAGCTGCTCCATCTCTATCCACAAAGGATATCTATAAGGTAACCAGCTACTCTGTCGCCTCGCCTAGCAGTTGTATACCAGACCTCCTACTGAGTGCATATGCAACAAAATTCCCCTTTCCAAGGGTATAGAATATCTCAAAGTCTTAGTCTTGGAGGAACTCAAGCCATCGTTGTTGTCTCAGTTTTAGGTCCTTCTTAGAGAAGATATACATGAGACTCTTGTGATCAGAGTACACAGTAAAACATTCTCCCTATAGATAGTGCTGCCACATCTTCAAGGAGAAGACCACTGCTTCTAACTCCAGGTCATGGGTAGCATAGTTATGATTATGCTATCTCAACTATCTAGAACCATTCGTGATCACTGCTAGCTCCAAAATCAGGACACACTCGAGTTCGGTCCCTGATTCATCGTAGAAGACTACATACCCTACGCCTTCCCCTGGAATCCTCAAGATGGGGGCACTTGTTAGCCTCTGCCTCTGCTCATGAAAGATATGATGACATCTCTCCGACCACACAAAGTGTTTCCCCTTCTTCGTCAAGGCTGATAGTGGTGCTGCAAATCTGGAGAAGTCTTTAAAGAACCTTAGGTAGTACCCAGCAAAACATAGGAAACTTCGTACCTCCGTCACACTCCTGGGTGGCTCCCAAGAAAGTACCACCTCAATTCTCACTGGATCCACTGCAACTCTAGCCTCCGAGATTCCATGTCCCAAGATTGAACCTCTTTGATCCAAAATATTCACTTCTAGAGATTACCATAAAGCTGGTGCTCTCGGAGTGCGTCTATTACTACTCGCAAATGGTAGGCATGCTTTTCCTCTATAGTCGAGTAGATCAGAATGTCGTCGATGAAGACTACGACAAAGCGATCGAGTTATGGATAGAATATCCTGCTCATGAGTCCCATTAACATTTCTGGAGTGTTGGTTACACTTAAAGGAATAACAAAGAACTCTTAGTGGCCATACCGACATCTGAAGGTCGTCTTCTGCACATCCTCATCTCGAACTCTGAGCTGGTCATAGCCTGATCTAAGGTCTATCTGCGAGAACCATCGGGCTCCCTTCAGCTAATCAAAGAGGTCGTCAATCCTTGGGAGTGGGTACTTGATATTCATGGTCACTAGGTTCCGGTGAAGTTAGTCAACACAAATCCTCAAGGTTCCATTTGCCTTCTTGGAGAACAGAATCGGGGCTTCCCAGGGAGAAACACTGGTCTAGATGAATCCCTTCCCCTACAAGTCGTCCAGCTATACATGCAGCTCATGATGCTCAAAAGGAGCCATCCGATATGCTGGTGTAGATATCGGTGTCATCCTGGGGTATTGTTCAATGTAAAATTCCACCTCTTTGTGAGGAGGAAGACCTGGGACTTCATCAAGGAAAACATCCGTGTACTAGTCCACCACAACAGGGTAGCTTGGACTCTCCACATCTACTTCTCCAAGGGTAAGGAAGGCCAACTGATGAGTGATCAACTGCACCCTCCTCCGAGTATGTCTGTCCTTTGTTGAAAAGGATCCCTTCTTTCCGGTGAAGGTGAACCTGGTCCCATCAGTGCGGACACACCACACTTTGCACCTAATACATTCTATCTGAGCATGGACTGTAGATAACCAGTCCATACCCAAGATGACATCATAAGGCCTCGACACTGCTACTAGGAGATCTCATCAAAACCTCTCACCTCATAGAGTAATCTCACACTGCCGGCACCAGTGCATACTCATCAAATCAGCTCCCGTAGGAGTCTCTAGTAATAAGGATCGAACTAATGGCTCCTTCGGAATCTTCGAGCTCTGAACAAGGGATGTGGTAATGAAAGAGTGACCGACACCTATGTCTATAAGAACTGAAACTATGGTGTAGTAGACACAGATTGTACCTCAAATCATCTCCAGATCACCATGGTCGTACGCCTCAGCTACCTGGAGCTGGGCTCTCCCATGTCCACCTTCTCCCTGCGGTCAGGGTGGACCTCCTGGTGGTGGTGGTGGTAACACCTCATAACGTTGTCCACCGCCAGCTACACATCCAGATCCTCTAACACATCTGCCTCCTCCCTACGGACCGCCTCGATTGAACCTCTACCTCTTCCTGGGAGCTCCCTCAATTTTCTGCTAATCGTCAATATGGAGGGTCAAACAATCAAGATCCATGTGACCATGCCCGCCACAAGAGTAATATTGCCTGATCTTGTCATGAATAGATCTGTCTCATGTGCCCCTCACAATTGAACTCGTATCCTGAGGTCGTCCTTAAAATGGTCTAGTCCGCTTGGACCTCTGCGACATCTATCTGCTTCCGGCTGCATAAGACTCCTCAATGTGATGACCGGTGGTGGGTCTCGCTACTGGTGACTACTCATCAAGGAAACTCTCCACTAGAAGGGCTCTCTCTAACACCCCCACCTGTGTTGGGATGTTGAGGGAGATCATCGAAGCTCTGATCTCTTGCCTAAGCCCCTGCTCAAAGGTCCAGGCCCAGAATAATGGGTCACGCACCATATCTGTGATGTAACGCGAGAGGTCGGTGAACCTCACTGAGTATTGTTCCACCATCATGCTACCATGCTGTAGATGAAGTAGCTCCAATATATTCACCGCACGTAGGGTATCTGGGACAAACTCTTCCTGAAACAGGCTCTCGAAGTCTGTCAAGAGAAGTTTCGCCTCGTCATGCACTCGGAGCATCAGGCTCCACCATCTGCATGCTGCTTCCTGAAGGAGACTCACAACAAGGATCACCATAAGGTCTGTCGGGGTCACTACGAGTCTGAAAACTCTCACCACAGCCTCTAGCCAATCCTTAGCTACCTGTGGGTCCGTCTCTCTCCTAAACCAGGGAAACCTCTAACACTGTAACTCATGCAACGCGCTCAATAGGTGTGCACTCTCTACTGCTGGGGCTAGTGGTATCGGTGGCCCAACGAGTAGTGGTACCGCTGGTTCCTCCGCTGTAACAGGGCCCTACATCGAGGCCTCGTCACTCAGTAGGATATCATCTTGTAAAACTCGCAGAACCCTGGTTGGTTGTCAACATGGATGCATCCTAAAATGAAACAGGTGTTCCACAGTCAATAATTTATACCTGGTGAGATGACTCAAGATATCACAAAGAAAACAATTGAAACATACACGCAATCAGTGTTTTCGTGAACTGAGTCAGAAATCAGAAGTCAGGGTCCTGGGGTATTGATACGTCGGCCGCCGCACCAACATAGGACTCCCTGGACTGAAAACCACTCTCAGTACTCTTAACAGTATTACTTCACAGAAAAGAAAGATTATAGTCCTAAGTTCTATGGTAGAAATGAAACCTCTAATACGAATTTTTCACGACCCATCCCCCGTGGCCTGTGCCGTGACTACCCCAAGCCTGCCTTCCACAGGCCATGGGCTGGCGATAAACACATAAGGCATAAATCCCTAAAACTGGGAAGGCATTTCCTTTATAAACTGAAAACACACACACAATAGAGTACGAGATGACAGTAAATGCTAAGTAAAGTTGTATACAAAATAGTACTGAAAAGTAAAGGGGCCGAAAATACAAGCCCAACTAGAAGGTGCAAGTACAATTGAAAAAAAACTACAACTGAAAAAGAAAAGTAGCTATTCGGTCATCCTCCGGGTTTCCTATCTAAAGGGTAGGTATATATGGTCTCCTCATCACTCCACGTCCGTCAGACTCCTCCATGTACCAACTCGTCATAAGGTCCACCTCTGGGTACCGTCCAGTCCTGCTACTCAGCCTCAGTCAGCCTTTTCCATCGTCTGCGTCCACCACAATGAGGTGTAGGCATATCCCCTGCTGGGATGAGTGTAACGATACTCAGTAGGGACCCCAAGACTCTCAATGTCTCACAAAATCCAACGAGTATAAACCATGGAGTATGAAATCAACGAAGATCAATTACTTAGGTATATGACCATATATATACCTAAGTTATCAAGTAACCCATCTCAATCAGGAGGAAAACACAAGAGTCACTAACTCAGCTCACACAGGTATACAACTTTCATAGAGAGATAGAGATGATCAGATGTAGAAACTGAATCATCAGAGCTGTCGGACCAACACATGATCTAGGATCAGATATTCTGTCAGACCAACACATGATCTAGGAACAGAAGTCAGAACTGTCGGACCAACAAATGATCCAGGAATAGTCATCAGAGCTGTTGGACCAACACATGATCCAGGAACAGAATTCAGAACTATCAGACAAACACATGGTCCAGCAACAGTCGTCAGTGCACAGCCAGCCTCAGGGTTTTCACTAGCATTCTTGATTCCAGGAGGGTCTTCTCCTCAATCCAAGAGTAGATACATCAACTACCTTTTCGCCCCAATTTTATGTATCCCGAAGTTCCGTCTCGTCAAAAGAAACACAACGCGACAGACGGTGCGTCAATCAGACGCCCGGTCTGAGAGTTATTGGCATTTCCGTTCTGAGGGCCCGATTGAATTTAGGTTCAATCTATCCTGACCATAGCCCAACTACATTCAAAACTCAAGTGGGGTATTCCAAAATAACATTCTCACTCCAAGATTTCCGTCACCACAAACAGTTCGTCAATCAGACACTCGTAGAGCATGTTATGGGCGAAAAGGTGAATTGAGGTCGAACGGGTCCGGGTCCGGTCCGACCCAGTCCGTGAATCCAAACCGGCCCGCAGAGGTGGCCCGACATGGAGGGGAGGCCAGGCTCGCAAAGGAAGCCTGGCCCACACTGGTGGCCCGGCCTGTGCTGGGTCCGGCCTGCCCAGGGTCCGGCCCGACGGCCCGCGGGGGTCCACCCTAGCCGCGTCCAGGGGGGAGGTCGCGCCCCCTGGTTCCTGAACGGCTTAGCCGTTCAGGTGGGAGGAACTGGTGCCAGGCAGGCTCCAGTGTGTCATGTATGACATGTTGGTCCCGCACCTCCCGGCTGGCCGAGCGGCCAGCCGCCTCCTCCCACACGGCGCTGGTTCTGCCATGCCACCTCCGAAGACCCGGCGGATCAGGTCGCCTGTCTTCATCACAACCTGGCTCGAGCCGGCCTCTTCTTCACCACTGTGCCCAGGGGCGGCAGCCCTCCTTTGATCCACCACGCGATGCCGGTTGTGTCGCGCCTTCCCTGGTGTCCCGGCGGCTCGGGCTGCTAGCTTCCTTCGCGGCATGCCTTATTTCGGCCGCCGCTGCACCACCGTGGTCCATCAGTCGTGGCCTTCCCCTACGGCAACACGGTTGCGCCACCACCATCCATGCGGTGACGATCATCGCACCAACCATCAGCGAACTTTCCGCGGGTCACCGGACGAGTTCCGGTGGCCCGATTCTCACTCCGGAAGAAGTTTTGTATTCATCGGGCCATCTCCTTAGATCTGCAACCATTGTTGATGAGTAATGCTCAACCCGGACTCATGCCGCATTGAGCGTCAAAATCCACAAAAAATGCAGTGGTGTCGGGCCATGTTTGTTCAGCCCATGCCCTATACTTTAGTGTGATATCATGCGGCTTCTAATTCTAAACCACGATGGAAGATGAAGAATATGAAACAATTAGCAAGCTCGAACCCCTACCTCGGGTTCGTTCTTCATTGACAATGTCACGGAAAGGCGGACGTTGATTCTTTGACGTCGAAAACAAAGATGAAGAAGTCAAGGATGATGTCATAGGCATTATTCAAGGGCGGCGCTTCCCCCTTGCCCTGGTTTTAGATCATTCTTCATTTGGTGGAAGAACTGTTCTTCGTTGGAGAGTTCTTTTCCTCCCAAGCTCCACCAAAAAGACAAATTCCAAAAAATACAATAGATTATGACATATTATTAAATTTTTGGAAAAGAATTAAAATGGTTTAAATTAGTTAATTTAATGTGTTCAATTAATTAATTGAGGGGGTTGGCACCATAATTTTAGAGGAGATCAAGAGGCTCCCCCCTCATTAATGTGGGGATTTCAAGAGTTTAAGTGGTCCTGGGTGGTCCCCACCACATTAACCCCACATGAAAAGGGGTTTTTGAACTCGGGTGGAGCCCACCACCATACCCTCTCATGGGAGGTTAAGGTTTGGTGGCCCCCACCTCCAACCTCTTTTTGGAGGTTTTAACCAATTAAAAATAAATTCAGACAAGAAATTAAATTATTTATTTAATCCCACATAAAACCCAATAACTAACTTTCATTCCCGACCATCTACCGTCGAGGTGAAAGCCTTCTTAAGAGAATATCGGTGCTACGAGTTCAACAGTGCCCCCAGGTTTCAATTCCGAGCACCGGTTCAAAAGATATAAAAAAATCTCTCGTACGTTTATTGAATGTACCTGAACAAAACATCAGAAATTGATTTCGGCCACACCGAGCCTCGGAATCACGTGTCGTAAATTTTTGCAGACTCGTAAAATTATAATGTTTTTAAGAAAGAAAAAAAATTCACTGAAATTCCAAGTCATTACATATAATAATAGAAAATTAATTCTTATGTGTAACACCCCAAGATGTCATAGTACGTTATTTCTTCAAAGTAATTCAATAACTTTCACTACACTCAACACCGAGTTCTTGCGCACCATGACTTACCAAACAAGCTGTTCAAAAGCGGTTATGAATAATATTAACTGAATTTTGAACTTTATATAATCCTTATAATTTTGGAATCCATATTATGAGTTTCTTAGACATAATTTAAGAACAAATACCTTTTTTCAGATAAAAGAGGTATTTTTCAAAAAATTCAATTTTACCGCCTTTTCAGGGTGAAACCTTTTTAAATCTAATATTTGAAACATTTATTTATTAAATTTAACAAAATAAACATCTTCTTTAGAAGTTTTAAATAATAATATTGTTTCAATAAAGTTTTGGTGTTTTTCTAATAACTTTAAAACTTGGGTGAATGGTGAAAAATATTATATTTTAACTGAGAAAAACATTTTAAATCAAAATAATTTATATTGTTAAATTATACATTTTATTGGTTTGGAAGTATAAATAGATTTTATTTTTACCATTTAATTCAATTATGGTCATTTTAAGTAATTTCACTTTGAAATTGAACATAAACAAGTGCCAAACTTTTGATAGTTATTATTTCTTAAAAATACGCATTTTGGTTTTGACAGTGACAATTAATTTTAAATTAATAAATGCAACTTTTATGTTTTGAATTTGGTAAAATAGAATTCATTTTTTGGATTCGGAATATCAAAATTATTAATTTGAGTGATTTTAAAGTATAATTAGATTATAATTTTACCATTTAATACAATGTTGTCCATTGGACATAATTTCAAATTTAAACTGGACATAAGAAACTGTCAATCTTTTGATAGTTATTATTTGTTAAAAACACGATTTTTGTTTTGACAATGGGAATTAATTTTAAATTAATATCTTCAACTACTGTGTTTTGAATTTAGAAAAATGGATTCCATATTTATAATCAGGTGGTCCAAATTGTTTAAATAGGGATCTTTTATTTTTATACATTTTGAATAATTACTTCGGTAAATATTTTATTTACCATGGTTAAAGGGTAAATCCGGTAAATAAGGGTAAAAGATAATATTATAAAAATATTAAATTACATAAAAACGTGTCCTAACCCTATTGGTTGATACATGTCCGACCATGGTCATCTTTGGGTCGATTTTGGGACCCCATGGAGCCACTTGTAAGTGATAATGACACTTTATATTAATTAAGTTAAAGTAAATACAAAAATGACATAAGCATATATCTTTTAGCAAAACAATTTTTACATAGGGTTATATATGTTAACTTTTGAACTATAAGTATTCATTAGAAATCTAATACTATTTCCTACATTATGGTATTTTTTTAATTTTTATACATCAAATAAACTAAATTATTAATGACACAATAATGATGTAGTGTTTACCTCATTAATAAATGATTTAAATAAATAAGATTATAAAGACTAAAATAATACCCAAAACCTGTCCAATTATTATTGGATGATTTCATTTTGATCATGATTCATCTTATATTCAACTTTAATGAGTTTTGGACTTTTATAAACCGAATATGATTTTATTATAAAATAATATTTTCAATCTTTCCTAAAGAGCCCTTCCTCCCCCTTATAAAAGGACACCACTTCTAACTAATTTCTCACAATTCTCAAGCATTTTGGCTTGTCCAACCTATACCCAATTAATCTCCCTATATCCCTATCCTCCTATTAGAAGCCTTACCTTAGGCATAAGGAACTTCAAGAGTCCTTTTTGGTTCAATCCAATGGGAGTTACCCAAATTAAAGGTACCGATTTCTCTTAGCTTCATTTCTTTTATTTTACTTCTCCAACCCCTAAACTCTTCTTACTCTTTTCTTTTGAAACAAAACCGATATACCCAATATACTAGGATATTTTTATGAGAATAATTCTAACTACACTTACACACACCTCCATATAATGGGTGAAGAACACAATTTTTCGGTGGATGGAAACCAAACGCCTCACAAAACGATGATTGTTAAATTATCTCCTACCACCTCTCAAGGTGGCCATTATGATGGAACTATAATTAAATATGATATTAATGATATTTATTTTATATATAAGCTTCTTTAATTCCATTTTATCGCATACCATTATTCATTTCATTTTGTATATATATACGATAATTTCATTTGAGGAAGTGCGGACTACCGCCCCCTCAAAGTGATATGACTCGCTCATGTCATACATGGAACGTATAAAGTATGGTGTTAATGAACTTAAGTAACATATATAAGATATTATATTATACTGGAATAATAATATACCTATGTATCATTTGGTTTTTAATCTTTTTAAAATGAATAATGAAATGGAAGTAGCGTTCGTGCGTACGTACGGATTACCGTCTCCACGAACGCGATGAGATTCATTTCCCCATCATATCCATTCAAGAATAATATTAATTTGATGGTTAAAAATAATATTTAATGACATAATATCATTCTGTATATAAATCAAATATATCCAATTCATAACAAACATGACTTATGTAACCAAGCATATAAAGGATAACAAATCATTTAACACCCAAACAACGATAATACTAAAAGGCAATATTAGAAGATCATATATGATATCATATTAATGTATATTATTATAAAATAATTTAATAAAAATTATTTTACCATTATAAAGGAGGTTAACCTACCATCTACCAAGGAAAAGTACTAGGTAAGGGTTTATTTCACAATCTCTTCAATATCCGATATTTTTTATACATAATTATGTACTAGGACCTCTTTATCATCCACATCCATGTTTCTTAAAAATGTATTTCAGAACATTATTACCATTTTATAAAATGTGGTTTAATGTCATTTATACCCTTGTTTGACTTTTTATAATATTTTTATAAAGGAATCTTTCTGTCGTTTTCCAAATATGGTCCTTTTTAACCTTTTCGACAAAATTAAGGTAAGAATGTTTTTTTAACTTATACGGCGGGTGCGTCTATTTTCCACCATTATAAAATCATCAAAGCTTCCCTTACAAGATTATAAGAATATTTTAAAAGTAAATTTTTTCTTTTATAATTATTTGATTTTTAAATGATTTCAAAAAAGAGATATTTCTCTCAAATAGTTTTGATTTCATCTATGTCAATATCCTTTGAAGGATTTTAAGATTATTTTATGATACAAAACCTCCATATTGTATTGAAGGTTTTGTGATATGTTTGACTGTGGATGTGTTATTTTTATACCATTCATGGTTTATGGATAAAGTATTGACATTTCATATGCTAGTTTTAGTGTGAATGTTTATATTATGTTTAAACCTGTTCATATGAGGAATGAATTGGACTTAGTAAGTGACGAGTGGAGCCCGCTATAGCTCCTCGATGCATCGGTAAGTCTCATGAGACAAACTACTGTCTTGTAAAAAGTCCTTGACAAAATCTTATTTGTTGTGTTGGTACAAGGCCTTGACTTTGTGGTTATGGTAGTCTGGAATTATGCATCTCGTCATTATGAAAGTGGTTATTGATATTGCATATGATTATTCGACTTGTAGAATATCCATGTGAATAAGTAAATGGCATTATTTCATTTTTTTTTCATATTATGCTGAATTTCAAGTTTAAAAGTCTTTTGTTTTATTTATACATTGCCTTAAATGTTTATCCTTATTTATGAAAGTTTCCACTATATTGTTATCCTTACAGAGCATCTGAGATCACCCCTTTCTATGTTTTATTTTTCCCAAGATGTGAAGAAGTATTTTATGAATGACCTGTCGGGATAGTATGAGGGGATATGAGTGTGGTCTATAGAGATAAGATTTTGTTGTAGTTTTTCATATTATAATGTAATGTGAACTTTATGAATGTATCTAGTGATTCCAGGTCTTCTAAACTAACCGGTCTTTCGAGAATTGATCTTTTGTGATCGTGTCAATGTTATGTAATAACGCACCGACTCTGAGTAAATAGGGTTGGGGCGTTACAGTTGGTATCAGATGAAGTTTAGTACAAACCTTGGAAGCTAGATTTAGCTAAACACTAAATAGAGCACATAGACCTAAGATGGACTTTGAGGATTAGTATAGAAGAACTTCCTAGAATTTTTGTATTGTAGATATTTTGTGAGTTTTTCGAGAAATACATCTCTATCTGGATACGAGCAGGGAGAGGCGGCTCTGGCACATATGTACCTAGGGGTAAAACCCGAAAACATCGCTTTGAGCTAAAATTGAACGGGAATTGGTGCACGACAATAAGCCTTGTTGCACTGTTGGTTACGACACTTTCAGGGGATATGCTTAGGATAATTCTCATTTTCATTACAAATCATTATGAAGGGTTTATGAGTATATGCATCCTCAATGAAAAAATATTTATGATTAGGTATTATATCCATAAACCGGTCAATTTACGTTAGGTATTTTACATGTTCAGAATTATTCATTACAATTCATAAACTGACCTAGATTATGTTATTGTATAGAAATGGCGCCCAGTAGAAGGAATTTGAACTCCAGCAATACGTATGATCCAAAGAGTAAGAAGGATCATATCTTTCACGGTATTAATCCAACATTTATAAGGCAAATAGTATCCCATGTATTATCATCATATGAAGAAATAGTATCATGTGTTAATAATATAAGTAAAGAATTCTACGAGTCCTATGGCTTTGAAGGGAAGCAAGAGAATAAAAGGATGGAAGAGAGAAAGATGGAGAAAGGGATGAGAGAAAAGAAGAATTTTCCCATATGTGATAACTGTGGGAAGAAACACCCTAGAACATTCCTAAAAGGAATGGGAGTTTGTTATAAGTGTGGAGAAAAAGGACACCATGTACATGACTACAAGGGTAAGAAAAAGGTTTCAAATGTACAATTATTCATCTACAAGGAGTTGGGACACTAAGCGAACTAATTTCCAAATCATCAGAGTATACCCCAAATGATGCTATTGGATAATAATGAAGTTATGATACTACCACAGATGAGGAGGAATGATTAGAGTTTTTATGTTGTTATTAGAGAATTATGTCATTTGAGTGTTGTATCAACAATATATTGGTTATAATAATTATGGAGTATATAAGGATTTTACTGTAGTAAAATTTCATTAAGGACTTGAGATTGTGTGGAACCAAGAAAAGTGACTTAATAGCAGGTTAAATTTTTGGAAAATATATGGTTGAGAGAAAGATAAACCACAATATGGTTCTGATACCGAGGTAGTGATTTTGAAATAATACATGATTGATTTGGATAAATTATATTGGTTATTCTTGACTACCTGGAAACTGATTAATGATTTGTATATTCCATCGTTGTTGGATTTTACAACATTTTTGGATAGGAGTATATCCAGTATTCTATAAGTAAAAACAGATCATGAATGTTATCAATAAGGTTTTATGGTAATTCAGGATGTTGCAGTGTTTTAAAAGAATACATGATGAAGGTGTTCACATGTTATTACGTGGAAAAAAGGATCTTCATTGTGTTTACCTTCCTTATAAATTTTTTACTATGATTTTGGATAGAATTATTTTGGATAATTTTATTTTGGGATTATTTTTGGATTGCTATAAAAGGATAACCCAGAGGTCGGGCGGCAACCCGTCGCATCTGGGAAGGCCGCGAGACTTGAACCCACAACCGAAGGGCGACAAGGGTGTATCACCTACCACTGGCTCATGTGATGTCCTGGATTGAATAATGTAGTAGTTTTTAAAAACATTCTGATAGATGAATTATAAATTCATTTTTTAACCCTATACGAATAGGATAAATAGAATACAATTTTTATGTTCTATTATCTTTTAGAGTGAAATATCAGTTTGTGGTAGAAATTAGTTAAAGGATGGGACTATACTTGTCAATTATATATTTTTCTTCTTATCTTATTCAATGAAGAAATTAATTTTTATACTTTAGTGAAGGGATCTTAAAAAAATGTGTTATCCTAATACCATATGTTTTTTTTGAACCGATGGTATTTTAAATCATCAGAGATTGATGAATTTAAGGACCTAGATTTTACACTTGTTTGTGATTGATGACCTCAATCACTGCCTATAAATATTTAAGTTTTTCCTCCAATTATATTTCTCTAATTTCCACCAATGTTATCCTAATCGAGATCATAATTTTGTGGTGACCCTTTAACTTCCATTTTCCTCTTATTAAGACTAAATTTTATTAACCTAATTCCCGATGTGGGTTTTCCCAAAGGTACTTTATTTTTTCAACCATTTATTTTTGGAAAATATTTTCAAATTGTGAGGACGCACTTTATTGAAGGATGGAATAATGAAACACCCTAAGATTTCATAGTATGTTATTTCTTCAAAGTAATTGAATAACTTGCACTACACGCAACACCGAGTTCTAGCGCACCATGACTTACCAAACAAGACGTTCAAAAACAGTTATGAATAGTATTAACTAAATTTTGAATATTATATAATCCTTATAATTTTAGAATCCATATTATGAGTTTCTTAGAAAAAATTTAAGAACAAATACATTTTTTCATATAAAAGAAGTATTTTTCCAAAAATGAAATTTTACCTCCTTTTAATGGAGAAGCCTTTTTAAATACAATATTAGAAACTTTTATATATTAAATTTGACAAAATAAAATTCTTCTTTAGAATCTGGACAAAATAATTTAGTTTCAATAACGTTTTTGTGTGTTTCTAATAACTTTCATATTTGGGTGAATAGTGAACAATACTATATTTTAACTGAAAACAACTTTTTAAATCCAAATAATTTATATTGTTAAATTATACATTTTAATGGTTTAGAAGTATAAATAGATTTTATTTTTACCATTTAATCCAATGAATGTCATATTAAGTAATTTCACATTGAAATTGGACATAAACAAGTGTCAATCTTTTGATAGTTTTTATTTCTTAAAAATACGCCTTTTGGTTTTGATAGCGGGAATTAATTTTAAATTAATAAAGAAAACTTTTATGCTTTGAATTTGGTAAAATAGGCTTCTTTTTTTTATATTTAATATCAAAATTATCTTAGGGTGAAATTTTGGTACTTTTCTGATAACTTTTATATTTTGATGAATAGTGAAAATTACTAAATTTTAATTAAAAACAACTTTTTTAGCCGTAATAATTAATGGTGATAAATTATTCATTTGAGTGATTTTAAAGTATAATTAGATTATAATTTTACCATTTAATCCAATGTTTTTCATTGGACATAATTTCATATTTAAACTGGACATAAGAAAGTGTCAATCTTTTGATAGTTATTATTCGTTAAAAACACGCTTTTTGTTTCGACAACGGGAATTAATTTTAAATTAATTTTTGCCACTTCTGTGTTTTGAATTTAGAAAAATTAATTACATATTTATAAATATGAGGTCCAAATTTTTTAAATAGGTAACTTTTATTTTTAGATATTTTGAATAATTACTTCGGTAAATATTTTATTTACCATGGTTAAAGGGTAAATCCGGTAAATAAGGGTACAAAATAATATTATAATAATACTAAATTACCCTAAAAGGTGTCATAACCCTATTGGTTGATACATTTCCGACCATGGTCATCTTTGGGTCGATTTTGGGTCCTCATGGATCCACTTTTATGTGATAATGACACTTTATATTAATTAAGTTAAAGTAAATACAAAAATGACATAAGAATATATCGTTCAGAAAAACAATTTTTACATAAGGTTATATATGTTATCTTTTCAACTATAAATATGCACTATAAATCTAAAAATATTCCCTACATCATGGTATTTGTTTTATAATTTTTATACATCAAATAAACTAAATTATTTATGACACAAAAATGAAGTAGTGTTTACCTCATTAATAAATGATTTAAATAAAAAGATTATAATGACTAAAATAATACCAAAAACCTGTCCAATTATTATTGGATGATTTCATTTTGATCATGAGTTATCTTATATTCAACTTTAATGAGTTTTGGACCATTATAAACCGAATATCATTATATAAAAAAAAATACTTTCAATCCTTCTTAAAAAGCCCCTCCTCCCCCTTATAAAAGGACATCATTCTAACCAATTCCTCACACCTCCCAATCCTTTTTTTCTCGTCCAAACTCTTCCCAATTAAGATCCCTACATCCCTATCCTCGTATTAGAAGCCTTACATTAGGAATAAGGCACTTAAAGAGTTCTTGTTTGGTTCAAACCAAAGTGAGTTACCCAAATTAAAGGTAACGATTTCTCTTAGCTTCTTTTATTTTATTTTACTTCTCCAACCCCTAAACTCTTCTTATTATTTTCTTTTGTAACAACACCAGTATACTCATTATACTAGGATATTTTTATGATATTTATTCAAACTGCACTTACACACACCTCCATCTAATGAGTGAAAACATAATGTTTCCGTGGATGGCAACCTAATGGCTCACAAAACGATGATTGTTCAATTATCTCCTACCACCTCCCATGGTGGCCATTATGATGGAACTATAATTAAATATGATATTAATGATATTTATTTTATATATAAGCTTCTGTAAATCCATTTTATATCATAACATTATTCGTTTCATGTTGTATATAGATACGATAATTTCATTTGAGGAAGTGCGGACTTCTGCCCCCTCAAAGTGATATGACTCGTTCGTACCATACATGTAACATATAAAGGATGGTGTTAATTAACTTATGTAACATATTTAAGATTTTATATTATACTGGAATAATAGTATACCTATGTATCATTCGGTTTTGATTCCTTTTAAAATGAAAATTGAAATGGAAGTAGCATTCGGGCGTACGTATGGATTACCATGTCCACGAACGCGATAAGATTCATTTCCCCGTCATGTCCATTCAAGAATTATTTTCATTTGATGGTTAAAAATAATGTTTAATGACATAATATCATTATGTATATAAATAAAATATATCTTATTCATAACAAACATAACTTACATAACCAAGCATATAAAGGAGAACGAATCAGTTAACACCGAAACTACGATAATACTAAAAGGAAATATTTGAAGATCATATATGATATCATATTAATGTATATGATTCATGAATAATTTAATAACAATTATTTCACCATTATACAGGAGGTTAACCTACCCTCTACCAAGGAAAAGTACATGGTAAGGGTTTATTTCACAATCTCTTCATTATCCGAGGTTATTTAAACGTAATTATCTATTGGGACCTCTTTATCATCCACATCCATGTTTCTTTAAAATGTATTTCAAAAAATTATTACCATTTTATATACTCTGGTTCAAAGTCATTTATACCCTTGTTTGACTTTTTATAAGATGTTTATAAATAAATCGTTCTGTCATTTTCCAAACAATGTCCTTTTTAACCTCTTCGACAAAATTAAGGTAAGAATGTTTTTTTAACTTATACGGCGGGTGCGGCTATTTTCCACCATTATAAAATCATCGAAGTTTCCCTTACAAGCTTATAAGAATATTTTCAAAGTAAATGTTTTCTTGTATAATTATGTGACTTTTAAATTATTTCAAAAAAAGAGATATTTCTCCCAAATAGTTTTGTTTTGATCTATGTCAACATCCTTTGATGGATTTTAATATTATTTTATGATACAAAACTTCCATATTGTATTGAATTTTTTGTGATATGTTTGACTGTGGAGGTGTTATTTTTCTACCATTCATGATTTATGGATAAATTATTGGCATTTCATATTCTTGGATTAATATGAATGTTTATGTTATGTTTAAACCTGTTCAAATGGGGAATGCATTGGACTTAGTAAGTGATGGGTGGAGCCCGCTATAGCTCCTCGATGCATCGGTAGGTCTCATGAGACAAACTAGTGTATTGGCACAAGGCCTTGAAAAAATATTATTTGTATTCTTGGCACAAGGCCTTGACTATGTGGTTATTATAGTCTATCATTATACATTCCATCATTATGAAACTGGTTATTGATATTGCATGTGATTATTCGACCAGTATAATATCTATTTGAATAAGTAAATAAAATTATTTCATTTTATTTTTTCCATATTATGCTAAAGTTCAAGTTTAAAATGATTTTGTTTTAGTTATACATTGTCTTAAATGTTTATGATTATTTGTGAAAGTTTCCTCTATATTGTTATCATTACTGAGCATCTGAGCTCACCCCTATCTGTGTTTTATTTTTCCCAAGATGTGAAGAAGTATTTTATGAATGAACTGCAAGGATATTATGATGGGATATGAGTGTGGTCTATGGAGACAAGAAGTTGTTGTAGTTTTTCATTTTATAATGTAATGTAAACTTTATGAACTTATCTAGTGATTCCAAGGCTACTAAACTAATCGGTCTTTCGAGACTTGATCTTTTGTAATCATAAAAATGTTATATAATAATGCACTGACTCTAGGTAACTGGGGTCGGGGCGTTACATTATGTCAATATGAAGTGAATATATGAATAAGAGTGTATACGAAACTTCAGAAATGATCCACTTTAGTACGGTTTAGGGGAATATATTAAAGAGTACTTAATGTGGAAAATGAATAATTGTTTATATAAAACCATAGATGAACTAATATAGTTTTTTTATCATAAAATGAGTGACTTTCTTAAATTATTTTTTGATTAAACTCATTTATGGAGTGTACATGAAAATGGGTATGAAATTGAAAAGTTTCCTTTAATCGGGCTCACTTATCGGGAGGGATTGATAAGGGAACCTTATAAAACATGTAATTCTCCATAAAATAACGATTAATTGAGATACATGCATATGTTTTATACATGTAAATATATCATAAAATAATTATATAAGAATAATGGGAGAATAAATTGAGGCAATGAAAGGGTATTAATATTCATCCATAATATTAAATGTTCCCATATATGTTTTTTTTATATGAGGATGATTCATTTGATAAAATGTTAATGAAAAATGTTTAGTTTATTTTAGCAGATTTTCGATCATTGTGAAATAGTTTTGAATTATTTAATGGTATTATGTATATATATTAGATACAGAACCTGAAAAATTTTATAACATACATTTTAAAATATTTTTAACAATTATAACAGTTTTATGACCTTCTATTATGGTGTAAATGGAAAATAAAAAATCATCGTCCATGAAAGAGGTGAATCGACATATCACAGATGATGTTTTCATTTTTAAGATAAAAGGGAAATATAATAAATATGATGATAGATATTATATTAAAATAATAAAAATATAGTATATATACATATTATAATAGACATATAAAAATGTTTTGGATAGGGGAGGTGAGGATAACTTATAATAAAGAAATAATTTTGAAGAGAATGAATGAGAAATTTTATTCTTGAATGTTTTCTCCTTAAGAACCTCCTTAAGGATCATGGGTTTGGAATTTTGTTGAGAAAATAAGGTACTGCACATGTGAAGATGATTGGGAATTGAATTTTTCAAAATATTGATAGGCTACATAGCTTAAAAGTTGTGAGGATAAGGGGTGTTGAGGGTTGGTATTTATAAGGTGAGGAGAGGGGTGTTTTTTATTATTTTATTCATTTCTTTATTATTTTGTCTGATGAATATCAATATTTTTATTCCTTTGACTAAAAATAGTAAATATATCATTTTATTTATAGATAATGGGCTATGAAATTATCCATGACTCAACCATGACTCAAAATTTCATACATTTCACTTATAATGCTAAATAACATAAATTATTGTATATCATTATTGACAAAAAATTAAACAATTTTAGGTAAATAAAAAAATCCTCTCTAACCATTTTTTACATGTAAATTTCAAAAATGGAATCAATTTTATGAAAATAATTTTCTAAATATGAGAAATTAAATATTTATTTAAGATCATTATTTTACCAGAAAAATACTAATTTTAATATTATTACCAATTTTATAACAATTTGTAAAAATAATTAAGGTATCATAAAATTAACTTATAATTATAATTTATAAAATATTAATTTATTAATCTATTTTATGAACATAAATTTTCTTTAAAATCATTATTTTAATTATAAAATTGTAAATAAAAATTTACCTTTTATAAAGATATCAACACTTAATTTATCATTTTTAAAATATTTATTTACTTATTCCATGAAATAAATATATCAAATTTTAATTTATAAGATACCTAATTTTATTTATATATTCATAGGTGAGGTTACTATTATAATGGATAGGTTTCTAATCCAATAAGTCACATTACAATTCCAACATTCAGGTAACTATCCCAACGGTCATATTTCTAAAGGTCATATGGGTTTACTAATTTTTATAAATACACCTTATCCCATTAAATAGTCCCCATTATTATATTTAAATTCATATTTGAAATGAATATTTTTGTATTAATGTTATATTTTATTTCTACTGATTTTTTCATGACTGAGATCATTCTAGTGGATCAATTATATCAAAATTTTTATATTCTTATTATCTTATTTTTAATTTATTGTCCCACAATAATTTTTTTAATTATTATTGGTTTACATTATAACTAAATTATAATTCTTAATTTATTATAATAATGTTTTTATTTCATTCCTTATGTGATGTATATTCATTATACTACATGATATAATTATAATAATGGAAATTTCATTGATAAAATTATGGGTCGTTATAGTGACCCACCCATCACAACATAACTACCTAAATTCAACAAATGACTGACACTCATAAATTTAAACATGGAATGACCAACCTATTACATGTAAAATAAATTCATGTAGAACAATTTAACTATAAAAAAACTCATAATACATTCATCTCTAATAGTCTCCCCATATTTAATGAAACTCAAAATTGTATAATTTGTTATTATTATATAGACATAGGGGTGTCACAATTATCTCCACCATTATACCTCCTTACCATAATATTTCATTATAATTTTATAAATAAATTGAAATCCAAACCCACCACATTCAATAGTATTTGTTAGGGTCACATAATCTCTAATGGGTCTAGACTGAAATGAGAACATGAAAAAAAATCTTATAAATTGGTAAAAATAAATCCTTTAAGACCATTATGTATTTCTAATCATAATAAAAACCTCTAATAATGATTCACGATCATATATACCAATAGTAAACGATTTAGAAAAAATATATAATGCATATATGAGGAAAAAATCCCCTATGGAAAGGACATCGCCACAAAGCTCCTGGTTTCCAAAATACCTCAATGAAACTAATAATCCTCTATTAATCATTTAAAAATCCTGAAATGTGATTCGTATTACATAAATGAAACATAAATGAAATGAATTCTAAGAAATTTCCACACACAAAGTCTAACTGTTCATCAACATCATATAACATAAGAAAATAAAAGGATACATAAAACTATAATATGCCTCAATAGTGAACAACTAAAGGTATAACCTCTATTTGTGACGTAATAGAAGAATAACTAGGGACTTCACTAATAGAACACAAACTCAAAGGGAACCAATTATAAAACTAAACCTTAGAGATATATTGGTCTATCCATCAATAAACCACTTATAAAATGAGTAATGGAAACTCGGGGAACTATCATAGTTAACCCAACACGCACCCAAAAATTTATTTATGCACCAAAACATAGAGAATTATCACTGCCTATCTTTCATCACATATGGGTCATGAGAGAAATAAAAAAGCAACACAACATTTTCATAATAAAAATCATCAAAAAAATTCCCAAAAGAGATTGGATGAAACAATTAAGGGAATATAAATAAAAAATCACCTTATATATCTAAATACTCTATCCAAAACTTTTACAAACAATAACATAAATTTCAATTTCTATTATAAAACATATTTATCCAGATAATAAGAAAAATATATAGTATAAAACTGAAACATATCAATAGAACTATCTAACTCAAGATCAACTATCCTATGGGCCAATTTTACTATCAACACCACTTTAAAATACTCCTTGATAAAACATCAAACCAGATTCATCAAATATGATCATATATATATAAAGACCTCCCTCAAATAAATCTCCATTCTAAATTTCATCATTTGATAGTTTGGGTTAAAATAAATATAAATCTAAAAGCAATTTCTATATTTTATTATTAATCTATTTATAGTTTTATGAGAGTTAACATCCGAAATAGGCATGTCCAAATATCAACCAAAATCACCATAGATAAAATCATTCTATATAATTTATAGATAATTTTTAGAGGCTCATTTAAATATGATAAATCCAAAATCCAACTCTTCTACACCACATAACAAAAACATCCAATTAAAACTATGTAATTAAACCAAAATACTTGTTTAATCTGATCGTCACACTCAAAAAATAAATTTCAATTTAAAATAATCTAATTTTAAAATATTCTAAGATATTATATTTTTATAATTAAATATACATTATAAATAAATACATTTTGATTATAAAATAACAGAAAATTAGTTTAATAATATAAAATCTCACCTTTATTTCTAGGAAATATTTTGGATCCACTTTGAAAACTATTCCACAAAATAAGATGATCATTCAAACATTATAATATTATCTAATATTTCCAAATCACTCATTTAATTTCAATATAAGACCAAAAAAATTCAAAATAATCAATTCAAATTGAAAATAATTCCATAAAAAACTAATATCGGGAAAATACATCCCAATTACCTTATTTAAGGAAACTACTTTTAAAACAATCCATTTTGAGTAAAAAATAAATATATCAGAACTATTAGTTGTAAAAAACAAAATATTCTTTGAAATTACCCTTATATATAAACTAAAAAATGTTTATAATCCAAAACATTTGATAGAATTCATTTCTCATAAATTCTTTCTAAAAACTCTATTTGTAACTCAAAACATAACATGGAAGACCAAATAAAGTTTCCCAAAATTCATAAAAAATTATTAGAAACACTCATCTATCCATCTCTAAAAAGTGGAAACCAAATTATAAACAATGAGAAACCAATATTTTCATAATTATCAAATTAAAGAGGTATGAAAATCTTAGTACTTTTCAACTATATGCCTTATAATTCCAAGTAGTGATGATTTAGAAGAATATGGTATGTTTCTAAGAAAATGTGCATGGTATCAACAAGGTTTTCGAAATCATGTGAGATAATTATTATACTCTTGTTCAATTTAAAAATCATCTTAAATCTCAATGAACACCCCAAATTATATTATATAAATCAATAGGGATAAAAACATAATTATAATAATAAAAAATAACATCCAGATTCAAAACTAATATCTCGAATACCCATGCTAAAGAAATTCTAATTGAGAAATTTGGTGGTTAATACAATACTCATGATATTACTATGAGGTTACAAAAATAAAATTCTCCATACTTCCAATATTCACCTAAATAAAAATAAGAAAATCTGATAAAATTTTGTAATGAATTATCAAGGGAGACCAAAAAATTTATACCTAAACCAATTTACCTTAAGTATTAAAGTGAGTTACCATTCTAAAAAAGTAGGAAACTAGTGAAAATAAAATAAGAAAATTCTACATTAAAGGATTTCAACCATAGATAATAATAATAAAGTATCGTGTATTTTGAAACTAGAGGGTTATATGATTAAATTGTTGAAAATAGTAGTTTGGTGTATGAACTATTTCATTTTGGTTCGTTGAGGGAATATAATAATGTACAATATTTAATTTAAATTAGTTAATGTTCATTTGGTATTTATGGGATTATATTTTTTTTCAAAAGAATCATAGGATTCAATTAACTGAAGGATTTAGAGAAAGATCATCTTAATAATATCCTGATTTAATTCAATATGTAGTTATCTTACTAATGTGGAAGTATATTTTTTTAGTGGAGTTATACATATATAAGATAATACGAAATAGATGATATGATTTGTTCTAAGTAATTAAAAATAAAATATTGGTTGTTGATATTTGATGATTTATGATGTCATGGTGAGAAGAGATGGACTTCATCATATAGGTAGAGTTATAAAAATTTGTAATAGTAAGGTATGTATGGGAATTATTGATGCATATATACTATAAAAAATTATATATAGGTTAACTTTTTTAAGAAGTCAAATTTTAAGATAATGTAGATAGATTTAGTAAATTATGCAGAATCATAAGATAGAGTCTGATGATTTCTGAGAAATGTTATCATTGAGGAATGTTGTTATGGTTTAATGTTTCTTATATAAGTGGTAATGTGAAAATATCATGTTCAACTTAATTATATGAGTTTATTTGATATTGGCCAATTGGTAATTTGTTTAACATAGTTTTATAACATTTTAATTCAATGGAAGTACTCTATGATAAGTAATGAATAATTTTTTAGATATAAATATTGGTTAAAATTTTAAAACAATGGAATAATGATCAAGAAAGTGTAGTACTATGTAAATGTGGTAATATTATATTATAAATCATGGATGTAATTTTTATTGGTAAAATGCAGTGTAGAACGATGTTTTTGAAAAAAAAATTGTTTTTAAAAGTTGTAGTATGGTGAATTATATTTGTGTAATGTCAGTGATAATAAGGGAACTAAATAAATGAGTTTCTTGAATTAATAAATGTGTTAAAATTTTATAGAATGTGTAGAAACATGAATAATATGTATCACATTTCATAGAGTCTTAATATTTATCTATATATAATAAGTATATAAAATTAATGGAAGTGATTTTTTATAGGAAGATTCCCAACATATAAAAACTCTTCGATTTCTCCAATGTAAATGTAGAGAAATATTTTATATCATATTATGTGTACCAAGAGTTAATTTTAAGAACTATTGAGTTCTGTGAAAATGAAATTTAAGATAACATTTTATTTTTATGAAGAATACTATAATTTAAATAGAAATACCAACAGTGGGTTAATGTTTAGGGACATACATGGTTATACATATATGAACAAATGTTGGTAAAAAAGTATTTGTTTTAGAATTCACACTATGTTTAAAGATAAATAATATAATATAACACATTTCTTAATATTTTTTACTAGAAGTGAAATAAAAATTATATTCATTAAAAAACGAATGTCTTTGGTAATTTGAGAGGAAGTATATCATTGATAATTCTTAATCTGGATTATCTGTATATGGAGTGATTTATTACAATTTTTATGTTATAAAATTTAATTATTCATTAATTACAATAAGATACTGATATCATATTTTTAATAATAAAAAAACTCAAATAGAACTAAAATAGAACATCATATCTATAACTGTAGAGGAAAAAATACAACACATAAAAGATTGATCCTTAAAAATATATTGTATCCATCAAATGAGTACATATTTAAGGGTTTTATCACATTAAAACATCATTAATATGATCTCTATATATGTATTCCATTATAGTTGACCCATTAAAAATTCATGTTTCTATATATGTTTTATTTATTTGCATATAAAATTATCTTTCGAAGAGGTTATTTAAAAGGTTTATCATGAAATATGTTTAATAGTTCATACTAATATGGTAAATGTTACAAAAATATATTTATAATATAAAATGAATTAGTTTAGTAATTTTAAAACATTGATACTCCCCCTCACACACACACAGAGAGACTTAGAGTGTATTTGATTTTAATAATTATTAATAATACAACTCAAAGGTGTTATTTTGGTGTTCAAAATCTATTGTATATTTTAGACTATTTTATCTAAGGTTATAATGATTAACCCTCTATTTTTAGAGGAATAACTTTTAATGGTTGTAATAAATAAATTCTTATGCTCTTATAGGATTTTAGAAAGGATGTTATGGAATAAAGTCATTTATATTTTGATCTCTCAAATAACAATGATAAAAAATTGGGATTAAAGGATCTAAGTGATATTTTTAATATTATTTTCCCTTTATATTAATAAAATAAATCATTATAAGACAATCTATGATATATGTTAAAATTTCGAAGTTATCTTTTTGAAAACATATTAATCAATGGTTACAGTGAAGCCTACCTAAAAAATGAATAAAAATAGTAATATTTTGATATCAATAATAAAATAAATGGAAAACATTATTATGTTAGATGAAAATTAGAAGATATAAAGAAGAATATTTATAATATGAATAATACACCCATAATGATATGTAGTATTTATAACAACATCAAATCTACCTATATGATGGTTTGATATGATACTTTTATATCCATAATTTCATATTCTTCTTTAGGGATGAAACAAAGTGAAGACACTAAGAAATAAGAAACCTTAAATCCTTTTCATCCATTTAGTGAATAAATATATATCAATAAAGACAAGATCAAATCCATTTATGAGAATTCCTATTAATATGAGATCACATGATTGGTGTATTAATTTTTTCAATGATGAAATCATATAATACTAATGATTAAAGATAGTATAGGTGTCCTTAAATGTAAATCTAATAACAATTTCTGAATTTAAAATGAGGAAAGGATACATATATGAATAAATCATAAATAAAATAGAAAATCATAATTAAATGGAGAATAATTTGATATATATCATCATCCCACTCATGGAACAACATAAATAGTGGAGATAAATTTGTTTATAAATATAGCTCATGTACGGAGATTTATTTTACCTAGATTTTGGATAAATATGAAAAGCTTAGGGAGCTTAAAATAAGAATCATACCTAAAAAAGGAAAAAAAAGATGTTGAAGATTCTCTACAATGAATACTGAACAAGTAGTATATAGAAATATAAAATTATGAAATATGGATGAAATTAGAAGAATTATTTTAAATCTAGATGAAAATCCTCTTATAATAATTTATCTAAAATGTAAATCATCTATAGATTTTTCGGGGAAAATATATTTGTGGGTCTAGAAGGTGATAGGCTTAATATTTGAATACAAAATAATTGTATCTACATCACAAAGAGAAAAAAACTAGAAATGGTATTAATTTAGAAGTATATGTAATTCTTGTGCTAAATTTTGGCATACTGATCTGAATTTTGGAATTTTATAATCTAAAAGATTACATATAAATTCCCTTTATCAAATGAGAAATATGATGTGAATTATAAGGACCCAAACTTTTATAAATTAAATTACAATTTTGTAGGAATAAGTTTTTTATCAGGTAATGATGTTATATAAAATTGATGCACTACATTATTTATTTTGGAAAATTATATCCTATTAGGTTCAAAAGACTATTAATAATAATAATATGTCATATCATATCCATGGAATAATGATTTTATAGGTATCATATATAAAGGATTGTGATAAATTCCAATTGACATATACAGAATATGTGATAGCCTCAACCAGAAGGATTGTACCCTATAAGGCCTATTTATTCGAGATTACAATGGAGATAGCATCTCTAGGCTTTTACCTTGACCATTAACAACTTAAGATTTAACAACTAAAGTATGATAAAAAAATTATTGGATAATTTCAAGCTCATCGAGATCACAACCCAAACAACATTCATCAAACCACACCATAAAAATGTCACCATCACACGCCATAGAATCAGGGAATTCACTTGTGTAATAAATGGATATGTATATAGACCTTAATAGAATTAATTTGATTGTTTTTTTAATAAAAAGTGTATTATATTTTTCACTTATAATATTACTTTTTAAATTATTAGACAATGATTTTAATAAAAATTATATTTTATTATAATGAAAAAAAAATTATTTTTTTAGAAAATATTTGGATTCATTATATATATTAATATTCATGCATTCAATAATTTTTAAAGTAAATAATATTTTAATAAATCTCTATTTTTAAATAAAATTTATTAAATATAAATGATAATATAATTTTATGAAGTCAAAAAATAATTTTTATAATGGTCAAAAACTGATATTGTTAAGAAGCCAGTATCATTCATTAAATGGTCATTCATTATTTTAAACTATAAAATTACATATTTAGATATTTATTCTGATAAAATAAAAAAAATTTATCCAAAATCTGCAGGCTAAAATTATCTAACAATAAAGTTTTTATAATTTTTAGAGACAACCTAATTTTTGGGTAAAAGTAAAAGATAGTATAAATATATAGTGTATTATGACATCATAACGACCCAAATTTGATTTAATATATTCCATAAAAGTTATCCTTCATCAAATATATATTTCCACTTTAAAATAATTTGTTTTTTATTTTTTTATTTATTTTATAAATTCATAATGAATCCTACAAAAAATATGTTTTATTTTAACGTTTTAAAATCATTTCATTATAAACATGACTCACTTCCACATCACCATGGTATTGTTTTGTTGATATCCAATATTAAAATTGTAAAATAATGAAAACAAATTCACTTGAGTAGAAACAATGGGGAAACCCATTTTAATTTTTGTGATTTTAATTTATTTATATGATATTTTCTAAAACCTATGCATCGAAATTAATAATGAATTATCCTTTATTTTCAAAATAAACCCTCCCAAACTCCCTTTAATTTTCACAAAAAAACCTTGGATAATTACATTAAATTTTCCTTCCATCTCTATAGGACTCCCAAGGTTCCCCAAATCTCTTAATAATCTCCCCCAAATATTTATAAACATCCTCTCATTGTAATGGATCATCTTGTTCACTTCTTTATTCAAAAACCTTCTTCCTTTCATGCCTTATTATTTCCATTTTTTTAAGTTGGGATATGGTTTTGAACATCCCATATTGTATGATAATTATTACCAAGTCATGAGATACCCCTGTCCAGATACTACAAGTGGTTGTGGTTCTAGAAAAACTTTACAAAGGGGTAATAGCCCTGAAAAGGGTGAAATGACTAGACATGATCAGTGTCTAGTACACAATAGTGGGCCATGTTGCATACATTATTTTAAGCTCCTTAGAGATATGATTTAGTAAATTCACTAGCTTCTTAAAATATATTTTTCAGGGAATAAAAATTTCCCATAAGATTTTCTATTAGTAAATAGATTATGATAACTTATATTGAAACCTATAAATTTATAGGTTAATTTATATATTTCATTCATGAGTTATCCTTTTAATGTTTTCAATTTTAAATTTATGTATTTAATAGCTCAAAAATTAACATCCCCAAATCTCCATCTTTATTTGTCAATTAAATAATCATTTGAATGAAAACCTTAATCAATAGGAACAACCAAATACCCCAAAGAAAGATAAATTCATAATTTATATCCTTATATGCTAAATACCTCCGAATTTTAGTGGAACTTCTGATCCATTCATCATGGTTCAATAGATCAACACCATTAAAACTATCTTTTATATCCTACAATTATGTGAGAATGAGATGTTATTGTTGGTTATATACCATATATATGGAGAAGCTAAATAATTGTGGAAAATCTTTCATAATTGTGAAGCCTAATGACAAGGTTGACATAATGGTGTGGAAGGAATTCAATAAAATATTTTCTGATAAAATTTTTCCATTAAATATATGACTAATAATGGATGGTATTTCCATACACTAAAGAAAAATGATGAAAAATCTATTGGGTGTATGGGGGTAACATTAAAAGATTTTCAGGATATGACTCTGTCATTGTCATTTCCCACTAATTTAAATTAGACCAATTTATTAGAGGGATAAATCTGAATTTATGAAATTATTTAGATATATGGTACATTGATAGCTATAAGTAAATTGTATGATGTGTCCATAAATTAGAAATAAAGAGTATTGAATCTCAACGAACTATTGAGACTGGAGACAAGAAGTGGATAATGGATTTTATTTCTAACAGTGCAATGGAAAAATAATTTAGGGTTATAAAAATTCATCACCACTCGTCAAAAGTATGGAAAGATGCATCTTGAAAATTACTTGATATAGACAGGTAAATATTTTATTTGATGGAATGAAGGGAACCTGGCTAGTGATAACTAATAGAAAAAACCCACCAATGTGTTAGAAGAAAGGAATACTCTTGTAAAACATCGTCATATTGTCAAATTTTCTGCTAAAAGTAACAAATGAACTATGAAAATTAATACGATATTCTAAGGGTTTTCGATGAAAACTAATGAAAACAACCACCAAATCCAAGAGATAAAGGGTGATGTTATGCAATCACAACTACGAAGGTGGATCCCAAAAATGAAGTGGTGAAAGATATTCTAGTTATTCATTCACTAATAGTGATAATACTTTTTATTCCTTTTCTACATGTTATTTCAAATCGAACAAGTTTCATAGATATATTTTAAAACCAACTCAAAACAAATAAGTTGAGTTATTGTTGTATGTGAGTAATGGGAAAAGTATTTCATCCCATGTGTATAAATCCCCATATCCATATTTTTTGGGATGAAATTTCCTGTATACTTTGTGAATATCCCATGAATGTAATTTTATACAATTTCTCGAAAGTATAATATTTATTTGTAAATTTAAAACATAACTTTTTTAGAGAAGGAAATCACCCCTGGTATCTCAAATCACTCTAGGTATTATAAATTACTCTATGATTCTATATAAGTGAAATATAGTGTATGAATCTTCTTTGGTACCAACATCTCAAGGATTGATATTATTTTTATGTGGGAAATTATATTTAGCTAAAATGATTTAGACTAAATAAAATATCATCCTTGATGGAATGTCCATTGTAAATTAATTTACTAATGTGTTTATAAAAGAATTTTCTAGTATTCCTACTAGATATGAGATTGAATTATCAATTTAACTAATATAATGATCTTTTCCTATGTCCAAGAATCTATATAGAATGGTTGTTTTGAACCTAAGGAGATTCAGAAATAATTTTAGGAGAATCTTGATAAATATTTTGTACTCCCAAGTGCTTCATCATAGGGTTTACTGATCCTCTATGGAAAGAAGGAGTATCAGTTTGTGTTCATCAATTTTGATTATTTTTAGCTCAAGAAGATCATAATAACGAATAATTATCCTATTCAATATATTTTTGACTTGTTCAATTGGCTATGTTGATCCCAGTACTTTTATAATGTGGATATTCTATTGGGATATTATTTAGAAAAGCTGAAGAAGTAGGATATCACCAAACCTTTATTTCATAAATGGTATGTGAACTAAATGCTCATAATTATAGCATTTGGACTCACTAATTATTCATCTATCATTATGTACATGATGAATAGAGTCTTTAGGGATTACCTTAAAAAAATTGTAGTTTTTATAGATAATATTATTATCTACTTTAAATTATTGGAGTAACATGAGAATAATTTAAAAAATATATGAAATACAAGGATAAAAGACACAATATATGGAAAATATAGTAAATATGAGTTTTGTAGGAGAAAGAATCTTTAATGGGGATGTAATCACCAAAAAGGGTATATCTATGAATCCTAAAAAACAAAGGCAATTGAAGGATGGCCCAGAATAACAATTGTAATTGAAATCAATAGTTATTGAGGATTTAAAGGGTACTATCATTGTATTTTTTGATGTTTTTAATTATTTTAAATTCCATAAAACAATATTACTTGAAAGGGATTGAAATATTTATAGAATTTTGAATGTGAGGAAAGCATTGAAGTGCTTAAGAGTAGGAAAATCATTGAACCTATGATCAATTACTCACCTTTGGGGAATATTTTCTGATATATAGTGATACTCCAACAAAGGTTTAGGTACTGTACTAATCCATGATGACTATGTAATAGCTCATGCCTCTTTCATCTTAGTGATCTATAAGAAATACTACCCATATCATGATCTATAATTTGATGCAGTGATCATCACATTAAAGATATGGGGATATTAAATATATGGAAAATATGTGACATATATAAAGATCATAAAATCCTATATTATATATTCACACAAGTGTTATGATTGTCCAATCCATTACCATCCTGAGAAAACATAAAAATTCAAAGATCCTCTATTTATAAAGGATCCCACCACCCTACCCATGAAGAGGATTTCTAGAGATACAATCTTCATGGAAATGAAAAGGATGTATATGGGAATTATAAAATTATATTCATATTAATTTACTAAAACAACTACTCAGCCATCTATTTATGAGAGGATCATGGAGACCTAATAAGATGAAGAGTTTCTAAATAAAAGGTAGTGAATATTCTAGATTATAACTTTTCTAAAGATAAAGTTATATGATTTTAAACCATGATATGTGTCCCATCAAAGCAAGAACTGAAGATGTAACTTCAAGATGATGTACATAGATCATTACTCTATATTCATCTTGGAAGTACTAATATGTATACTTATTTCCAAAAAAAAAACTATAGGTGGGATAACAAGAAGACAGATATTGTGGAGATTGTATATATATTCTTGGAATTATAACAAGTTGAGGAAAAAAGGATAGATATATATGGTAATAATGAAACCATTTTCCCTAAAAGAATGGAAATGGGAAAACATAACTAAGTATTTTTTCTAAGAACCATCATGAAACCTAAGGGTAATAACACCATCTTTGTGGTAGTTAATTGCCTACAAAAGTCATCAAATTTCATTGCTATCAAGGGATATTTCTCTCTTGACTGATGAGCTAATATATACTTAAGGAAAGTTGTAACACTACATGGAGGTTATCCTAATAAAACTATGTTATGTTTTTTTGGTTGTTATCCTGGACATAAGTTGTCTTATCATGTTTCATGTTGTTTTCACATTCCCATGATGACTTCATTCTATCATATTATTACATGGATCGTTTTTCAAGATTATGATTCTTACCTCACTTATGTATCTTTGATAATCCTCTTGATCACATGTACTACATTACCTTATGCTTTGATTTATTAAATCCCCTACTTTGATTATAGATGACCTCTTTATTTTGTAATCCCCAGATTATCCAATGCTTTTTTAGAAGTATGATGAAATTTTAAGTAGTGGTTAAGTAGATTCTACAAATTTTCATTATACCTACATTTTAGTTTTTTATGTTATATACCTAATATCCGTAATACACTAGGATACACGATCCTTTGGGATTGTATTGTCAATTCCATAATGTAATAAATCGTGACTTAAAGTGTTCTAAAGATATGGGTTGTCAAAGGAATTCTCCCAGCTAGAATGATTTTTTATGAATATTATATTTTTCACTTTATAGGAGAAAATGGATCTCATTAAAAGGATTACCATGAATAAATGATGATGTACTCAGACAATCCATCATATAAATAATAAAAAAATCATTAATATGAATAACTACACTACTCTAGCTATGATAAAAAATAATATTCCTTTCATGAAGGGATAAACAAGTAAAAAATATAATGTGACTCATATAATTATTGAATAAGAAAAACATGAGGTATTCCATAGTGGTTACACATAACATACTATATATAAAAAAGTGGATTTTAGTGGAATAGCCATTAAATTGTGGGGGAATCCTATCGGAGTATTAAAAAATGAAAAAATTTGAATTAATAAACATTAGTGGTATTAATATCACACCACAAGTGAATCCTAAATGAAAGATGACAATGAATCACAAATATTATAAATTGTTTGAAATTTTTATGAGTGGTTTCACTTAAGGGGGACCCACTAGTAAGGATTTGAGGAATGATAAAAGAAAAGGTTTGGTCCAAAATAACCAACCATGTTCCTCTACCTAAATATACCTAAGGTGCCCTTATCCTCATATAATTAAATTTTTATTAAAGTGGTTGAATGTGGTGTTGTATTAAGGGATAGGGGAGGGAATACAATCCATTGGATTGTTGTACAGAAAGAGAACATGTATTTTACTTGAATATAAATTGTTTCAAATTATAGAGTTAGAGAAATTATAAACCTTATTATGTATCACAAATATACTAAAAATAGAAACATGAAAATCTATATTAAAAAGTTGCAACAAATAAATTATTTTATTTTCTTATCATAAGTTAGAAGTTCCATTTATTGATTGGGTTCACAAAAATGTGTGAAATGTCCCAAATAAGATACTGATATACAGTTTCAATGGCTTCATGTACTCATAATATACAATAAGTAACATTATTCTTGAAATAAGAAAACATTTTCCCAAAAAGAGAAAGTTTTATCATGTATTAATTTCATTCTATTACTATACAAACTAGTGTTATAAACTGATCCTTCTTTACTATACTAGGAATCCATTTGGAGAAATTATCTAAAAAAAAATTATTCTTATTGAAAACTATTTAAATGATAGGATTAATTTTTTGTATCCATTGAATGTGCTTTTATTAGGCACATTGAAAAGTTATTTATGGTTACTGGAACAAAGGAGAAGTGCTATGAAGAAAAAAATATAATTTAAATCAAGTGGCATCACATGATTTTCCAAAAAAAGATGTATCATTTGGTCTGTTTTTTGGGAATTATTCACAAACTCAATGCTTAATTTTTTGTTCATTTAGTATTTCATGAAATATTTCTTAATATCATAGTTGGAATTATTTAATTTCTTTGAATACTCAAAATTAAGCATTGTTAGTGCTCATAAAATTGAGTGATGTTTAAAATGTTTTGGATGTCAACATAAATTCATGTTTACTATATAGAGTTCAAACTCAACAGTATTAGAGTATCTCTATATGAATTAATAAACAATGGTAAATTTATATCCTCAATTTTATTACGCTAAATATAGTTGTAAAGTGGAAATGTTTAAGAGATATAAATGAAAAAGAAACTAAGAATTTTATTTATTCAACAAATAGAATCCTCATTTAGATATTAAGATGATGTGAAATTTCTAGAGGTCCACCATCTGTATAAGTTATTAAGGTTCAACCCAAAATATATTGGTAGAAACGATATGGTTAAAGGTTAATAATAGAATCAATTGTGGGATTCTTCTATTTTTTAAAGAATAAAATACAACCCAGTGATTTAAAAAAATTACAGGTTAACAAAAGAATGTTTTTTAGTTGTCATCTAATAGTATAATGTGTTTTCTAAATATGGTTTTAGATCCAGAAATCAAATGGGATAAGAGCATATTTCATGTAAAGTGAAGAGATAAAACTATATTTATCTAGATTTAATCAGTTTTAGTAAATAATCATTCCTGAAAATGGTATCTGGGAAACATATCTAGGAAATAGGATGTTAAACTTATGTTAATGAAGGGGTAAAATATATAGTCGATTATACTTATGTTGTTCAAAGAAAATATAAGATACAATGAAAAGTTATATCTACAAGTGAGAAGATAATTTCAATTTTATTGAAAAAGTGGGAGATATATGGATGTGAGTGAGATAAATAAAACATAAATTATTATATCTATATTCTATTTACATATAATTTTGTGATAAATGTTTTTGAGGTATTTTGATATATTAACCTCAAACATAAAATGGTAGACAATGTTTTATCAAGAGAATTTTGTGATAGATTTATTGATAATATAAGTTAGCTATGTGGACTATAGATGTTATGTATTTTTATGGGGTATAATAATGATATAAATTTAATTGAGTTTCATAGAAGTTATTTCTGTGATTCTGGTAGTGTAATATTTCAAGAAACATAATATTAAATGGATGTTTATGTTGTTTTATAAAAAGAGGGGATAATAGGTATCCAAAATTTATTCTGAATGTAGTGATGTTATATATATTGATGTCCATTTTATTTCTATAGTTCAATGACTATAATTTATTGATAAACACTGAATGATTTCGATGTCATGATTTATTTGAGTCTATTAAAACTAAAATAAATTTTGTTTTCTTTAGATGATTTATTATGTCATAGTGAGAATATATGGATAATATTTTGGGGCTCGAGTTATAAGTATTTGGAAAATTATTTTATGTAACATCATTATTGATACAATAATTATATATATAAAAAGAAATTGATGATATCTTCGGTAAAATAGTTATATTTTATATGAATATATTGAGATGAGCTAGTTTCTTGAGAAGAAAAAATTATAGATAAATAATTCAACAATTTTTTTTTTCTAAATCGGGATATTAGGTTTGAAATTTTTTCATAAAATTGGTGATGAGAATAAAAAATTGAGTAATTAAAAAACCCAAAAGGTATTTATGTTTTGGATAAAAGGGATAATATAAAATAATTTTCATACAGTATTGAATTAAATATTGAATTCTCTTGTACTTTAGATAGACTTTCATTAGAGTAATGATTATATAAATTTTTTAAGATAATGAATAATCCTAAGATAAGTGAACATTGGTGTGAGTGTGAGAAGTTTTAATAGTAAATTATAGAAATAAAATATTTCTAATAAAAAGGGGATCTATATAATATTATAGAAAATATGGCACTACTAAAATGAAAAGTTTTATGAATTATAGTTGTGTGATTTTACCAACAAGATGTCACAAAAAAAAAATTTGACTTGGGGGAATGATGATAGGTGGTGTAATTTACATAAAGACAATGTTTTTATGAATTGAAGCATTTGGAACTACATAAATGGTGATTATTTTCCTACAAATACAAAAATTCCAAATAATAAAAGATGATACTTGGTAGATTATGATGATTGGTTGAAGTAAATTCTTTAATATCAATAAAGCAATGTTTTATAAAGTTGTTAGATAAACCACCATGATTCATCAGTGATTCTTTTAAATCACTATGTTCCATGAAAATATAGTTGAAACAATAATTTGATAAGTGGAAATTATAATCTTATATAAATATTACATAATGTATAAGATTCGTGAGTTAGATATAAAAGGAAATACTTATGTAAAATAAAGTCACTTAACTGTAAGAATGTTTTCATTTTAACTAAGTAAAAAAATAATAGAGATATATGAGAAAAATATATCAGATTTTATGTTATGAAAAATAAAGGAGGATGTGCTTCATTGAAAAATCAATCTACTTTAAGAACTGCTGAAAATTCATAGTATAGATAAATATTGTTAAGGATTATCTCAATCTGGAATGATTTTTTCTGATGTGATATTTTAAAATATAATGATTTAAATCTCATATTGTGGTATTAATCTAACCAAGCATAAGACAAAAAACATATCAAATTGAAATCAAAATGGGGCATAATATCATGAATTGTGGTGCCTGTGGAGTCTCATACTGAAGCGATATTGATTATAATTTCCATATTTTTTTAAAGAGACCATGAAGTATATAAACTAATCACACCATCATCACATTATTGCATAAAGGTGAAGAATAAAGAGTTTCCTTTGGGTGGGGTGTGACTAAACCCAAAAAAATTATAGTTCTGTGTTCCTAAGAAAGTGTAACCTTGATAAACAGATAATAAGCACTTATAAGTGTAGATTAGTATATTGTTTCACAATCAAACATCACCAATGTGTGATTCCATGTGGTATCCTTTGTAGTGAACTAAGTCATAATACTTTTGATCATGCATGTTTTATTTTTTTCATATCTAATTTCAATCAGGGAGTCTATGTGAATCTTTAATTGTGAAAAATCACGAAAAAATATCCTTATATAATGAGAATAAGGTATTGAAATTTATTAAGAGGTTAAAATGTTTTTTTAATTTTTCTAACACCCTTAATTACCCCCCCCCCTTCCCAAGGGTGACTTTGAATGTAACAGTGGTCTATAAAGAGTCTGACATAGTTTGTCAATACACTCAACATGAATGAAAATTTAAATGAAATTTACAAATAATTTAATATGAAAAGTATGGCAGAAGATACAATAAACATAAAAATGACACATAACCAATAATCATAACCCATACCACTTGTGATCGTACATGTTTTATTTTTTTCATATCTACTTATTAATCAGAGAGGCTGTAGGAATGGTTAGTTGTGAACAATCATGAAAAATGATCCACAAATAATGAGAATATGTTCTTGAAAGTCATTAAGAGGTTAAATTAAATTTTTTCATTTTTACAACACCCTTAATAACCCCCCCCCATGGGTGACTCTGGATGTAACAGTGGTCTACAACGAGTATAGCATGGTATATAAATATATTCTACATGAATGAAAATTTAAAATAAAATAGTAATAATTTAATAGGAAAAATATGGTGTAAAAGACAATAAACATAAAAATGACACATAACTAATAATCATGAACCATATCACTTTAAAATATATATAAAAGGTAATATCCAAATAAATTACATGAATAAAATTAGTAAAAGATAAAAATTAAATGACAAATGATTAATATGTTGATTAAAATGCATCCCAAAAATACATAAACCCAAGACATAACTCTAGGATCACTATTTAGCCGATGGCCACTCACCATATCTAAAACATCCATCCAAAGAAGAACCTACCAATATCCAAATTTCAATAATAGTCGAGGAACATATAATAAACATTAATTCTTTATGTGCATACTTAGGTGTGTATATAGGGTGTGAGATAAAATGACTGATAGAATTTAACCAATGAGTTAACAAAATTCCATACATAAAACATCATGAAATTTACTAGTATTTAAATCATTTAGAAATAAATTGTTTGAAAATTCTAATATTATGAAACATAAGGACTAAAAATCACCTTTTCTAAAACTAAAGTAAACATTATAACCTTCATAAATGTTGGTCAGAGTAGGAAACTCAAGAAGGGGTGAATTGAGTTCTTATAAAAATTTCTATTAATAATGTTTATTTAAAATATTCCCTCAATTTAAAACTTATCAATCCTGTTAATAAAAGTAGTGATTTTATAATAGTCTGAATGTTCAACTAATTTCTTAGAACATGGATTATTTCTCAGTCGTAACAATATGATATATTAATACAACTTTTGAAACTAATATAATAAGACAAATAGTTATAAAACCTAGCCAAGACTAACTATAAAAGTGAAATTTAGTTTTATAAAATACAGGTAAAAATAGTGAAAACTATATTTGAAAAAACAGTGGAAATAAAACAAGAGGTTCATTCTCAAGCTGAGACTTAGTCCTCTCAACTTGGTGATCACCTTCCACTAAGTAGTCTATATATATATAGGTGTTTATCCACAACCTGGGTCATGGTTTACACAACAGTATAAAGACTGTCTAGGTCACAAGACCTCTACCACAGTTCTATATGGGAACAAAATACAACCTGGTCAAACAGGACCTCTACCACAGTTATTTGTGGGTTAAACAAGTGTAAAAAGATAGTTGTGAGAGGATATCTAGTATCCTCCAGTTCAGTGTAAGGCATGGTGTGCGTTTTATATAAAAATAAACACACTACTTGAAAATTTAATAAAAACGTACACAACAGCAATAGATATTAGATAGGGTTTAGAAGGTTTTGTGTGTTATACAGTTTATCTCTAGACTCTTTGATTTATCATAGTTAAATATGGAGTCCTTTTTTGCAATAATACACTAAATCAGAATATCATGGATCACTATGTTCTGTCTTCTAGGAATATTATATGTTCTTCTCCTTATGTTCACTTGAATATTATAGTGATTTTGGAACTTTGGTGAACACGAGTTCATTGGATTACAGTAAGCAGTAATGAAGAGTTTCTCATGTGTTCTTCCTTTATGTATGTTGCTCGTGTGGGTCTGTTATTGTGTCTACATGTAGCTTTTTTTATATGTTTCATGTGATTCTTTTTTTTGAATATATATCTTTAAACCTGATAATATGCATGTTTTTAGGTAGATGTAGTACCTCGTACTTCTGACATTCTCATTAATGATGTGTGAAAAAAGAGTTAAATTAATCAGTCACATTAAAACAATATAAATATGACCATTAGAAATAATATAAAATAAAAGGAAATTTAAATAGTCTATCGGTGAGTCATCTTTTGGTATCTTCTTATGTCAGTGAATCCTTCCATCTGTGTGCCATTTTTTAGTCTTTCCATGAGTCAGTGACTGATTGCATCGAGGAATCATTTTAACTATCGATGACTCATTTGGTCTGTCGGTGTGTCAATTGCACAATCAATGATTCCTTTCATTAGTATCGCCATACGTCAGTAGCACCATGCATCGGTTGCACCATGCGTCAGTAGCACCTTGCGTTAATAGCACCAAGTGTCGGTAGAACCATGCGTCGGTAGCACCATTCATCGATAGGTCCTTGCATCAGTAAGTCCTTGTGTCGGTGGGTCCTTCTATCGGTGAGATAATTTAACTGTTGGTGACAGGTTTGAACTACAGGTGAGATAATTGACCTTTCATTGACTTGTTTGAACTATCTATGATACAATCGATCTATTGGTGTCATCTTCTCATACTTAGGAAATATTTCGTCTTGGACAGTCTTACAAAATAAATATTATCAGAATGTGTTAAACTTATATGTGGTCATACATAATCATAATTACACATATTTAAGCATAAAAACATTATTTTAATGATTATACATGATTAATAAGATTTGACATGATTTGTGATTATTAAAACCAGGGAGGGTGGCCAATAATCTCCCATGGGCCAAAAATATCCCCTTTTTGATGATGCAAAATCATGACAGTATAATGAAAAATCATTTCATGTGTAATATAATCTTTATAATTATCATCTCTCATTACTGATGAATTTTCTCAATGTATAGATAATATTCATAAGTTAAAAATAGAAATGGTATCAAAGGAAACAAAAATAATGGTACTAAAAAATAATGCCTTTTCTTCCCATATGTAATCATAGGTAAGGAAAATAAAATACATAAGAGTGATATCGAAGGTAAAATAAATAAGGATAATGAAAAATTGGTCTACCCCCATTGGGTTTATCTGACATTGCAAGGGTATCAATGATTGTAATTCCCCCTTTTGATTCCAATCAATAAGGAAACCGGTAAAAAAGGAATAATATTTATCAGAGAATAATAGATATAAGAAAAATAGATGAAAGACAATGGTACTGAATTCCATTAATTGATGAAGTACAATGTATTACACTTTTCCAGAGAAAGACAACAAAAGAAAAACAATCATCCCTGTCAGAGAGTTATCCAAACTACTTCTCAGAATAATGAGGTTCCTTTCCTTTCCTAGAGGAGACAATAAAATGTCTAGTAGGTGGTAGCTTAGAAGCTAGAGGGTGTGAAGAAATATTTAGAGGAGGTAGGTTCACACCTTCTGGAACATTAGGTGGAAGGGTGAGTTTGTGTTGAGAAAAAACAGGAGGAGGGATATGCTCTTGGATTGCTATTTTGATTTGAGTCAAGGCCTGATCCAACTGGTCCAATAGGTGAAGCAGTAGGAAATATAATATCTTCACTCTTCACATGAAGGAACGACTTTAACTTCTTGATGAAATTATCAATAATTTCACTGAAATACTTAATAGATTCCTCAAATTCATATTTATTTTCTATAAACTTGTCAAGAATATGGGTGAATTCTTTCAATTGCTTGACTTGTTCTTTGAATACTCTTGTAACTGGGGTGAAAGTCAAATTCTATACCAAATACTTAATGTGACTTTTCAACTGGTTCTTAGTGTAAATCACTGTTTAATATGACTTAATCCTATTTTTAAGATCTTCCTGAGTGGTAGATGCCACTTTGGTATAAAATCTGACCATATAATAAAAATGATCAGTATTCTACTAAATTGTAAAAAGACACTCAAAACCAAAGGCACCAAATAGATCTTGAAGCTCTTCCTTAACAACATTTCTAACCACCTCAATGTCCAAGCCCTAAGATATATGACCAGAGTTTTAAGGATCAGCAAGAATTGAGGTATGAGTCTTCAAATCATTAAGAATAGTCTCCAAATAGCCTTTATACTCAAAGGTCAGATTATTTAATGTAGAGACTATCCCACTAATTTCTTTTCTCATATTGGTGGTGTTTTCAATAATTTTCTCATCTATTGTGATTAAGTTTGGTTTAATTTCAACTAAAACCTTTCTTGATATTGTGACTGCTTCAGCCTCGTTCACACCAACTTCTCGAACTAGAGTTGGATCAACTTTCACAGACTACTTCATCTCTTCTATTAATGGTTTTATAGAGTATAATTCATTACTCAGTGGAGTTTTTTCCATTGCAACTTCTTGAAACTCATGGACCATCTTAGATTGAACTAATACACTCACAGCTGAATAGATTTCATCCTTAAACATTTCAAAGTCTGATTTAGTGACACAGTCACTAAGAAGGATCTCATCCACTGATTCTTTGTAAATAGGTACAAACACCTTATCATATGAGTCATTATAGTCTATAATCATTGCTACATATCCATGATTATTTTCCCATTCAGACATAAAATCATTATCCAAAGGGATGAGAGTGTCAAGTCTCACTCTTCTAGATTGATGCTCCCCATCATCTTGATCTCACCTTTCATGAGGCTCCCTCTCAAATTGAGCTCTTCTATCATGATGATCCCCCTCAATTTGTGCTCTCCTCACTGGTTTCTCACCCTCGACATGAGGTCTCCATCCTTCATAAACTAACTGAGGTGCATGGATCACTTAAACTTCAACTTCATCATGAACATCATCATTTTCTATTTCTTCAATAGCTAGCTAAGTTTCTAAAACAACATTGTAAACCAAAGAATTAACCATCTCTACATCTTCACCTTGATCATCATTATAATGGTAACCATCACTTTCCCTACATTCACTACTACCTTCACCATCACCAACATGTTCATAGGCATGCTCTTCACATAGATTTCTATCAGTATTTTCTTCACCGTCTTCTTTTTCACTACCACTTCCACTTCCACTACCACATTAATCTTCTTCACTTACTTATTCTTCTCTGTCATCTTCTTCTTCTACTTCTAATTCAACTTAAGGGCTACCAGATTTTCGAACATACTCTATACTACCTGAGACTTTTGTCTCCTCATCTCCATTAGGACAAAGAGTTGATTCATATGAGGGTAAAGCAAGTGGTGTACTTGGAGGTCCAAAAGAAAAACTTTTGTGATCCTTAGTGGTGGCAGGATCACTCCTATCATTGATAGGTGACCCTTGATCTCTAACTAGCGTGGTAGGCTCTTTTTCCTCATCTGAAGAGTAAAAAAAATACTCATCAAGTCATAGTCCAGGATCATCCATATTCCTTGCCTACTTGGATGGTCTACTAGATTGAACTTATTATAAATATTATCTTCATCCCCAACCCATTATTTCTTCCATGGGTTCCAATTGATCTTCATCCTTTTATAGATCTTTTTCCTTTGGCTGATCCAAATGAACTCAAAAACAACTTCATCTCCTTTACTAACATAACCTTTCTCTTTCAACATGGTTGAGATTAATTATAGATAAAACAGGGAATTGGTTTTTCAAGAAGGTTTGATCATTTCATTTACGTAAATATAAATGTATATACATAGATTTACATTAATACTTTTTCTCAGCAGATAAGTCAAATAGACATCTTGATACTTTAGAGATGCAAATTCCCCTTTCTTGGGATAGATCTACTACTGTATAAACTTGAACAAAATTATACACTCCACATCTAACTCTGTAGTAATGGGTCTCATATGCTTTTTATTGTCAGTGGGCTCCTTCAAAGCTGTCTCGAAGTACAAAAAGTCACTCTCAGGTGGAGAGGTACCCTGTTAATCATCAAACACTCCCTCATGAGGTACTTTAATACACTCATTCCACTGACTTGATGAATAAGAAGTTGCATTGCCTTTTACAGTGGCCTTAATCCAGCAAACATCACTACCTTCTATTATAAACTCCACATTCATATAAAATTATTGAACTAGATTCAGGTAGAAAGGTCTTTCGTTATTTCAGAACCACTCAATCCATCTCTGATCCTGTAACACACTGAGAATTAAATACTTTCTTTCCAAGATCCATTCAACAAGAACCTCATTTTATGTAGTCACTACTTGGTTCTCCAGAGCTGGATTCATAGGTCAATACTATTTTCTTGATTCCCATTTGTATTTATTAGTTGTATCAGACTCATTTCCTGAACCACCTTTACAAGTTCACTTCACACACACCATTCAAATAGTTTGGTTTGAAGGTCACTATGTGAAAGTTCAAGGGGTATAGAGAGGAATAATGAAGTGAGATTAAGGGTAAATGAGTAGAGTGGATTGACCCAATTTTATATAATTTAGTGAATTTGAAATCCCAAAATTGTGAACCAGTTTCAAAAAAATAAATAAAACAATGTTGTTTAGGTGAAAACATAAAATAGACAAAAATAGTGAGTCATTGATGTCATAATGATATATTTTTCATAACACTAATGGTGTTGGAATGGAAAGGCATCGATGTTGGCATGATAACCATGTCAGAATGAAATAGCATTAGTGTCTGAATGAAAATTATGTCATCAGGAAAAATTCATCGGTGTCCTCGTTATAATTATGTCAGCATAAAAAACTCATCGGTGTCATCATGACATTATCAGCTTCATACTTTCAGTGTTGGTATGACAACTTCACTTAAAATTATCAATGCAATAAGAACATAAGGTTATATAGATTTATCATTCGTAACTCATGTATGATGTAGTTCATTCTTTCAGTGTTAAATGGACTAGTGAAAATGTCCGCAAGTTGATGTCCAGTGTTAATGGACTCTAAAGTTATATAACATTTTTTATAATGGTCTCTCAAAAAGTGATGTCTTACATCAATTTTTTTTGTCCTCAAATGTGAAATAGGAATTTTTTTAGAAATACTAATAGAACTTTTGTTATCACAATTTATAGGCACATGTCTAAATTGATATCCATAGTCTAGTAATGTGTATTTAATCAACAAAAATTGGGCAAAACAACTTCCAGTAGCTAATAATTCAACTTCGATAGTAGATAATGCAACATATTTTTGATTCTTACTACACAATGAATCTAGAGACTTTCCCAAAAAACGACCTGTGTCAGAGGTTCTATTCCTTTCTAACTTACAGCCACCAAAGTCAGCATCTGAATAACTCACCAAATCAAAAGGATGTCCTCTAGGATAGAAAATTCCTTAATTATTCATATATTTGAGGTATTTGAAAATCCTTTTGATAGTATTCAAATGATACAATTTTCAATTTTCTTGAAAACATGCACACATGCACACACTAAACATAATATATTACCTACTAGCAGTTAAGTAGAGTAAAATCCCAATCATTCTTCTGTAAGTGGTTTCATTAACAGAATTACCATCTTCATCAAGGTCCAACATAGAAGTGGTACTCATTGGATTGTCCCTACATTTAGTTATTTCATTGACAAATCTTCTTAAAAGATTTTTAGTATATTTACTTTTATTCAAAAAAATACCTTCTTTATTCTAAAATAGTTGAAATCCAAGAAATAATTTGAGTTCACCCATCGAACTCATCTCAAATTATATTTGTGTCATCATTGAAAAATAAACACATAAATAATTTTTAGAGGATCCAAAAATAATATCATCAATATAGATTTGAAAAACTAAAACATCTTTGGAAATAATTTTATAAAAATGGTAGGATCAAAAATAAATTTTTTAAAACCTTTAAAAAAAGAAAAGTGATGAGCCAGTCATACCAAGATCTTGGAGCTTGATTTATACCATATGAAGCTTTAGTTAATTTAAAAAAATGATTTGGAATGTGGGGATTTTTAAAACCATGGATTTTTTCAACAAAAAATATCCTCAATTATATAACCATTTAAGAATGCACTCTTGACATCCATTTGATAATATTTAAAATCTTGATGTTCTAAATATGAAATAAGTATTATAATGTCCTCAAGTCTAGCTACTCATGCAATATTTTACTCGTAGTCAATACCTTCTTATAGACTATAACCTTGTACAACCAATATATCTTTCTTTCAAACTATATTACCAGCTTCATCTACTTTATTCCTAAATACCCAATTAGTGCCTATTGTCAAGGTGTATTTGAGTCTATTTACAATGTTTCCAGACTTTGTTTCATTCAAAATAATTTATTTCTTCATGAAAATACATCACCCAAAATTCATAATTGATAGTATCATTGATGTTTTTAGGTTCAATATGTGACAAGAAAGCTTTATGTTCAACCTGATTTCTAATAGATGCTCTAGTTTAAGTTCGTTTATCTAAATATCTAACTATAGAATCAAAAGGATGGTTCTGAATAGTTCTAATAGGTCTAGAAAAAAAACGGCCAGAGATTTTAGATTCTTCTACAAGTTTGGGTTGATCAAGACTAGAATTTTATAGAATTTCTAAAATTGGAATTTCTAAAAAATTCTTCTACAGGATGGATAGAAGATTTAGTACTGATGCCCATATGTGACATATCATCCTTATGATTTTTTATAGTGGTATTTAACTCAGGTGGATCTGTCTCATCAAAGTTTACATGTATATATTCTTCCACAAATTTAGTTCTATTATTGAAGACTCTATAGGTTTTAATAGAAATTTAATAACCGAGGAAAATTCCTTCATCACTCTTGGAGGTAAATTTTTCTAGATTATCTTTAGTTTTAAGAATGGATACTTTTCAACCAAAAACATTGAATTAGTTAACCTTTGGTTTTCTATTGTTCCACAACTCATAATAAGGTCTCTTAAGATTAGGTCTAATCAAGACTCTATAGATTATGTAGCGTGATGTATTGGAAAACTCTACCCAAAAGTATATAAGTAGGCCATACTCACTGAGAATGGTTCTAGAAATTCCTTGCATTATTCTATTTCTTCTTTCTAATACTCCATTTGTTTGAGGTGTCCTAGGAGAAAAGAAGTTATGACTATAGCTATTTTGTGACAAAAAGGATTAAAACTCGTGGTCTTGGCCACTTCATTGTGTTTTAATTATAAGACCACTATGATATTATACATTCCTAGAATACATGGTGAAATGAGATCATGCTTTACTTTTTTAAGCCTTAAATAAGGTCCAAGTATATTTAGAGTAGTCATCTACAAGAAAATAAACATAGTGCTCTAACAAAGACTTGAAACTCTAGATGGTCCAAACAAGTATATGTGAACAAGATCCATGGGTTTAGAAGTTGAAACATATTTCCTTGGCTTGAAATAGATTTTATGTTGTTAACCATTTTGACATGGATTACAGTCTGTCATTTGGAAACTCATGTTTGGGTAGATCCATGACTAAGCCTTTTCTTGTAATATTTCTAAGTGAGTGTATATTGCAGTGCCCTAATCTCATATTCCAAATCCAAGATACTTTATGAAAATCACTCAGACAAGAATCATTTTGAGAAATTAAAGAATCAAAATCAGCAGCATAAACATTTTAATTTCACAAAGAAAAAATACTAAATAATTTTTATAATAAAAAAATTTCAATAATAAATCTCAAATTTAACATTAAAACCATCATCACATAACTAAGATATACTAAGTAAATTTTATTTTAATTTATCAATAAAAACTACTTTATAAATGAAAAATGGGTTAGGGTTACCAATCTAGCCAATGCCAATGTTTTTTCCTTTAGAATTGTCACTAAAGGTGACATTCCCATGATAAATATTTATCAAGTTCTTGAAGCATGAATAATCTTTTGTAATGTATCTTGAACATCCACTATCTAGGTACCATAATATCTTACAGGAGCTCGTCAAATATCTTTCCTACAAAAACATATTAGACAAAAAACGATTTTAGTACCTAGATTTTCTTAGGTTCTATAACATTAGTAATAAGATATTTTTTAACGGACATTTGATTCATGGGTTTCCTATAAGAAGCATGTAATGTATTTGAAGAATAAAATTTATTTGGTCTAGAAAATGTTCAAACATTATAAGTTGTTTCATGATTGGAACTTTCAAAAAAATTTCCAGAACGTGGCATAAAACTGGATTTTCTAGATTTCGATAGAAATTGAGTTTTATCTATATTCCAATTTACTTGTTGGTATAATATTCTAGTAGTATATTTATTATCTACTTGTTTACCAAAAATTTGAACCAATATATCTTTACATTTGGTAAAGGTTTCTAAATATGTTTTCAATAAATCATTTGACAATTTAAGCTCTTTGTTTTCCTTAATCAGATTATCATTTTTCTCTTTTTCTACAGAAAGTTTGGATTTAACAGTGGTATTCAAATAATGATGTCTCTTTAAAGATTTATATTTATCATTTAGTTCATTACATGTTTACTCTAGAATTTTCCAATATTCAAACATTTCTTCATTTGTCAGATTTTCATAATCACTTTCATCTCTAGAATAGTAAGCATCTTGTTCAATAGAGTTTAGTGTTTCCTTAGATATGTTTTTCATAAAACACATATTTTTGTTATGAGCCTTTTCATCAATAGATTATTATGAGTCACTTGATATATCCTTAGAATCACTCCAGGTTGACTTTATGGCCATTTTATACTTTCTATCCTTATCATCATACTTCTTATTATACTTTAGCTTGAGAAAGTTAGCCTTTACATGTCCCATTATTTTGTACTCATAACAGACAATTCATTTGAAGTGTCACTTATTTTTCAATCCTTTTTACAATGGCCCTTATGATCATACTTTCCTTTGTAGTTGGGATTTGTTAATAATTTCTTCTTTCTATAAATTTTCTTAAACCTTCTAGATATTTGATCCATCTCTTCATCGATATTTATTGTATATTTTTCATTACTTGAACTTTCAGTTTAATTTTGATATTTTTCCTTCTGATTGGATGTAGTAGATTTGAAAGCAACCGATTTTCTTTTGGGTTCATCATCCTCTTCTTTGTTTACTTTTAACTCTTCCTCATACACCATCAACTTGCCTATCAGATCCTTTGCTGGTAAGGTGTTGAGATCACATGATTATCTTATTGATACAAAAGTTCCTCTCCAAATAACTAGTAAGAATCTGAGTATTCTCATTATTTTTTCCTTTGTTTTTACAGCTCTTCCTAGAGTGATCATGATGTTCACAATTTCATTAAACCTGAGATACATGTCAAAAATTGTCTCATCAGGATTCATATTAAAATTATCATACTTAATAGTATAATTGTTAAGTCTCATTTCATTAACATTAGATTTTACTTCATGTTAAGTAGATAAAGTGTTTGAAATTTCATAGGCAGATGTACAAGAAAATATTTTATTAAATTCTTCATCTCTTAGTGCACAAAACAGAGTATTCATAACTTATTAATTATTATTATAAGTAGTATTTATGGAATAACTCAAGGTATTCCTTGAAATCTTTGGTATTTTGTCTTTATCTTCTATAACATTCCAAATATCCCAGCCCATACTTTCTAAATGTATTTTCATATTAATCATAAACTGGGCATAATTTGTTCCATTAAAGTAGGGAGCTCTGTTTTTAGTAGCAACTTCCAATATATTATCCATACTAAAGAAAATATTTTTAAAGAGATAAATTTTTTGAAGAAATAAAAATTTGGAGATCTTTAAAACACAACTAAATCACAGTTTAAATGATTTGAAAATATTTTAAAGATCTTTCCTCTGATACCAAATGTTGATCAGAGTAGTACACTCAATATGGGTGAATTTAGTTCCTATAAATATTTTTTTAAAAAAAAATATTTAAAATATTCCCCCAATTTCAAACTTAACAGGTCGGTTAATCAAAGTATTAAATTTATAAAAGTCTTATTGTTCAACTAATTTCTCAAAATATTGATTATTTATCTATTGTAAAAATATTAGATATTGATATAACTTTTGAAACTAATATAATAAGCCAAATAGTTTTATACACTATCTAATACTAACTATCAAAGTGAAATTTTGGTTTCTAAAATACAGGTAAAAATAGAGAAAACTAAATTTGAAAACATAGTGTAAATAAAACAAGAGGATCAGTCTCACGCTGAGACTTAGTCCTCACCACTTGGTGATCACCTACCACCAAGCAGTCTATATAGATAATTGTTTTGATCCATACCCAAGATTAGGGTTTACACAACAACACACAGACTGTCTAGGTCACAAGACCTATACTACAGTTCTATGTGGGAACACAATACAACCAGGTCACACAAGACCTCTACCATAGTTCTTCGTGGGATAAACATGTGTAAAAAAGATAGTTTTCTGAGGATATCTAGTATCCTCTAGTTCAGTGTTGGAGATAGTGTGTTTTATAGGAACATGTGCACAGTTCTTTAAAATTTAATTTAAAGTTACATAATAAGGAAATAGAAAATAGATAGGGTTTATAAGTCTCTATGTATACTTCAGTTCAACTCTAGACTCTTTGATGTATTAGAGTTTAAGCTGGAGTCCTCTTCTGAAAGAAGACACTAATATAGAGTATTGTGGATCACTGTGTTCTATCTTCTAGGAAGATGAGACATTCTTATCCTTAGGTTCAATTGAATGATATAGAGATGTTGAAACTTTGGTGAATAATGGTTATTTGGATCACAGTAAGTTGGAATAAAGAGTTCCTTGTGTGTTCTTGCTTTATGTATATTGCTTTTGTGGGTCTACTTCTGTGTGTATGCATATCTTTTTTTGTATATGATTTGTGAGCTTCATAATTTTGAATATATATCTTTCATCCCGAAAATGTTCATTTTTTGAGGTAGATGTTGTACCTCATACTTCTTAAATCCTCAATAACGATGTTTGCAAAAATCGTAAAATTAATCAACCTCATTAAAACACTTAAAATATGAATGATAGAAATAATATGCAATAAAAATAAATTTAAGCAGCCTATTAGGGAGTCCTTTTCATTATCTATTTCTATCAGTGGCTCATTCTATCAGTCTGTCATTCTATCAGTCTTTATGTACATTAGTGACTCATTACATCATTGACTCATTTTAACTTTTGGATAGTTAGTTGTTCTGTTAGTGTGTCAATTGCACTTTTGTTGAGTCCTTTCATCAGTAGCACCGTGCGTCAGTAGAACCATGTGTCGGTAGAACCATGTTTTGGTATCACCATGCATCGGTAGGACCATGTGTCGGTAGCACCATGCGTCGGTAGCACCATGTGTCAGCAGGTCCTTGCATCGGTAAGCCCTTGTGTCAATAGTTCCTTCTATCGGTGAGACAATTGAACTATGGGTGACTCGTATGAACTATCAGTGAGATAATTGAACTATCAGTGACTCATTTGAAATATCAGTGAGACAAATGATCTATCGATGTCAGCTTCTCATACTTAGGAAATATTTCTCCTTGTACTATCTTACGACATAAATATTATCAGAATGTGTTAAAATTATATGTGATCATAGATAATCATAATTACACATATTGAATCTTAAAGAAAAATTATTTAAATGATTAGACATATTGATAATATTTTACATCATTTGTGATTATTAAAACTAGAGAGGGTGGCCAACAATCTCCTATGTTCCAACTATAATAAAGATTCAAAATCCTAAATAATAAAAATAATATTCCTTAAAAATCTATTTCAAAGTCACAATCACACCAATATGGTGGAATCCACTAATTAAAATAAAATATATATTCCATTTCTAAAGGTGGGGTGTCATTTTAAAAAAATTAACATTTAAATCCAACCCATTATTCATTCTCTAAAATAATTTCATAAATTTTTTTTCAAAATATTCTGAAATCTAATACCTAAAATAATATAAATTTAGAAACAAACACTGGGCACCATCATATCAGTAATAATTATATTATCAAAGCATCAATAATTAAAGAGGTGTTATATAATATAAATGGAACAGGAAAATATAAATTAGGTGTGAAATGGAAATCCCTTACATAAAATCATCAATCAATCCTTAAGCATCAAGGGAATGTCTCTCTTTCCGAATATGATTCCTTTTAAGAATATAATGGCCAATAAACTATTGGTTTCATGTTGTATTCAAAACAATATAAACACATGAGATTATTCCAACATGATTCTGTTCTTTAGATCCCTCTACTGCTCAAATCCCTGCTCTGACCTCCAGTTCCTCTGCTCCTCTCCCAGTCGGATTTGGGGTAGTGGTAACAACAACATTTTGAGATGTGGGGTTTGGTAGCCGGTGGCATTCCGTTCACCTTTCGAGTTAGATTTTTCCTCCAAAGATGGTTCTGGTTCACTTTCTCTTTGTGGATGGTTCTCTTTGCAGATGGAGACTTTCTGTGGTGGCTACAACAACAAAAATGGAGTTTTTTTCAATAGGTTTTTTATTCGGGTTTTCAAGTTATCAGTGAAGTGATTTTGTGTCTCTAGTTTTTGGTATTATTCGTTCCTGGTTCTGGTGGATATTGTCAGTGTTTTCACAATGATGTTGTGACTACCTTATGGCCAGTGATGGAAATGAAGACGACATTTGGAGGTCTTTGTGCTTGCGGTGTTGGTCTGCATTAAAGTCAACATCAGTGATGAGTTTATGGCGATGTCGTTGTGATTATGAAGATGATGTGTGGACATAATGAGACTCACCTCGATGCAGGGATCCTCGGGCTGCTCAAGGGATTTTTAGTTCTTTCATTGAAGTGATCTTCCAGCGACTTGGATTTGGAATTTCTTTTGATTTTAAATTTTCAACTTTCCTGCTAAATTATGTATGATTTGATGATGTCTGGGTCCCTACTCTAGCCTTAAAAGTGGTTTTATGAAAATTTAAAAAAAAATATCAAAGACAACAATAATTTCAATTACATATCCCATAAATTGTAAATGGTTTATGAACGTCAAAGAAATAAATTAAAAATGGGGAGGTCAAGTAGAAAGTATCACAATATTAGAAAATTATTTCCGTAAATTTTCATACTATACATTAATAAAACATAGAAAAAAATTAAACATTATATTTTAAATAAAATTCTACTCATAATTTTGAAAACAATTCTTTCCTCTATTAGGAGTCACTTAAAATAAAAAATGCCTATTTTTCTCAAAACAATCCTTTATAAATGAGTTTCATCCATTAGAAATAAAAACTATGATAAAACTATTCTTTAATTATCAATATAATTTCATAATATCCCCATAAGTATTTACATAAACACATGGTGTATAAACAGTAAAAAAAATTACTAAAATTATTTTAAAATTTTCTTATTTCATGTACAGAATTAATTTAACACATTTAAATATATATTCAAAGGTTTAACATATAGATATAACTCGATAAGAATTAAATTATGAATTAAAAAGAATTTTATAAAATTAAAAAATAAATAAAATCGATAAAACACTAATCTCAATGAAGTGGAAAAAAGGAACCATTAATATCAAAACAAAAATCATGAAAGGTAATGATATCAACATTCCCTAACTAACTAATACCCCATGGTTATAACCGACCATATCATTAAATTCATACACCAAGGGTATTATGATTTTTTAGAAAAAGAAAAATAATGTATAAATAGAAGTAGTGAGGAAAGGGGATAAAATGGGTAAAAATGGATTTACCTTCAAAAATAAATTAAATAAAATAGGGGAATCCAAAAGAAATAGGAAGGGTATGGCTCTATTAATCATTTTTCTGGGTATGATGTATTAGAGTTTAATAAAGCGGGGATGAACCCTATAAAAATTGAGCAAGGGTAAATGTAAAAATTCATAAAATTAATACTGATCCTAGGCACATTGTGGAATGGCATCCCATGTAATGGAAAAACATTTCATCCAAAAAATAAGCATGAACAAAGGATTTAATACCAAATTTTTCCTCTCATGGTGGCCCTAAAATTATGTTACAACGCTACCAATATAGGTGTTACCTAATGGAATGACACATGTATATATAATACATAGAAAACAACACCACTACAATGTTTTAGTGGCAATGTGACCTCCCCATTCATGGAAAGACCCTTCAATAACTCAAAATTTTATATATCCACAATCACTAATCTCATCATGTCCTAGAATTCATATCACCACAACATATTATCTAGAAATTAAAGTCACCCAAAAAACTCATCATTGTTAGTTGTACCTATATTCCATTGAGAATCTGTATATACCAAACAAAAAAACTATAAAAACACTGAAGATAAACTCAACATTAAATTCCAATAAAAACATTAATATTAAACTAAATTTAAAATAATTTAATACAGTGGTGACATATGGGTGTCACAAATATTCAATTTTTTCTTTCTCTAGTTCCTTTATAGAGTATGAAACTAGACAATACTATTTTAAAAAAAAATCATCTTTCTCCCATTATCGATAAATCACATCCCCTATAAAAAATATTATTTAATCATTATGTGCTAAATGAGCTGAATGATAAAATGTTTCTATATATTCTCTAAAACATTTAAAATATAATGTTTAATTTTTAAAACATTTTTTATCAATATAGGCATCAATATTAGAAATATATTTCATTATAAAATAAAACGTACTACATCCTGAAATTATATTAAAACATATCCTCTCAAATTCTCAATAATATTTTGTCCCTAAAGTTTATTATTGAATTCAATATATTTCTATTGATGAAGTTTTTTTGACAAAACCTTCTATTTTCTCTTATTTATAGGTGGAATAATTATTTTATTTTCTATATTATATTTTCAAATTCTCTCTTAAATAAAAAAACTTCATATCAAAATTTCATATTCTTATTAGAAGTACCCTTACATGGGGTAGTTAGATCTCATACAAACCCTTTTATAATACTGTATAAAAAATAAAAAAAAATCCATCTAGTAAAAACCCTTTTGTGATCTCTGATTGGATTGAGAGGTTTCCCTATAATTTATTGGGGTTATGAATTCTATTTTTGTGAATAATTTCTAAAAATAAATAATTATCACACATTTAATTTACTTCTTCAATATATTTAATATGATATTCATCCATCCTGAATGAGAATCGTTTTTACAAATTTCATAATTTTTTAATAAAAAGAGGCACGAAATTTGGAATTTCATTCAGCTCGTTCCATGATTCTCTATTCTATCCTTATTCTCCTAGACATCCCATTGACCATTTTGAAGATAACTAACTTTCTCAAGTTATTTAAATGTTACCCTATAGTGATATTATTTCACATAAGCATGATAGGGGACCAACCAGCCTATCCCAATAATTAAATCAAATATCATCATCTCAAGGATTAAGATGTCCCACAGGAAAAGATAATTTTATTCCTTAATGGGAAACTCCTTATTCATTCATGAAGTCTTTGTAAGTATACTCAAGAGATCATCAAGGGTCATCACCCCAAAAAAGTACCAAATTTAAAGTTTTATATTTCTACAACATCCACTAATATGAATGGATAACAAGAAACCATTTTGAATAATGAAAAAACTAAAGTTGAGGATACTATAATAGTACCTCAAATGGTATATGGTCTGGCACTCTTCTCCTTCGGAAAAGTATGCACTACATATATATGGAATATTCTATGGCACTAAGATACAGCCTAACTACCCTAAGTAGGTCCATCTTATTGCAATTCTGTATCTAAATCCTAGTTACCCAACCACAACCTCATACTATTCTTGAAAGGTTGGTATTACTCCATCTACCTTCCCAACGAGGTTCTATTGGTCCAATTTCTGAAGGAATATATAATATGGATCCTCTCTCACTAGAAATGTATGGGAATTTCCTACTAAAATACTGAATATTCCCCAATCTATCATAGCCTCAGCACTCAATGGGGCATCTTATTCCCTAGATTCCCATACTGGTGACAAGCCACATGAATAATATTGGGTTTCATATGACTACTACTACTCATACATGTAGTATCAAAGCAACGTTTCTAGCTACTGGTTGAATCACTTACATATCTCAGTTCTAAACCATCCTAGCCCATGTTGTCATCTTTCCTTAGGATCTTCTTGATGATTATTTCCTAGTTTACTATCTCCAAAATGGTTACATTTACATGGGATTGTATGGAATATACGATATCATCCATAAATCATATCATTGTCACTAACACGTCACTAGAAAGAGTTGGTGTGATGCATTAAAGCTTTGTGAACCAAGAAGAATTGTCCATCACATACATAGTACCTTTTTGTAGATGCATAAACTCTCTATCATGGACTGCTCTCAATGTATGATGAAATAAATATTCATAACGTAATATCTGAAAACTAGTCTAGACCATGATTTGATGATGATCTTTTTGGTAATAGCATCCCACCTTCAATTGAAATATTCTTGGAGAATATACATACATAGATTAAATTTCATCTCAGGAGGTGTCTAAAAGTATTTGAGGATAGTCCACATGGCCTCCATCCATGACTCTATAGCCCAAGGACCACCATCCCCCGAGAATGTGGGAGTATGTTGCAGCTAAAATTATCACCTCAACTCTTCTATGCTATGGGCAAGCTATGATGCTCCCTGTATAGTCTGCATGATACACATGAATCCCTATTGAAACTTGGAATCAACATCCAAGTTAGGTATAGTTGGATCTTCCTCAAGGTTCACCAATGGTGTTAAAACTGGTGTCTTAGGTCCCACCACCTCTGAAGCATGGTTGTCACAACACTCTTAGTGCATGAATTGAGGACGTCATGGTGGCATATCTCTACAAATTCCAAGAACATTCCTTATAAGATTTGATAATGGAATAATCCATATTTATAAGAATATACAAGGTTTTTTTAATTTATATATAAAGTTAAACCCCTTTACCTTCTCTTAAATATTAGTCTAGGTGATGTACATATACAAGAACGTTAGAGATACTACCTACATACCACTACTGAGGTCACATCAGGGTCAATTTCTTAGCTATAAGTTATGATTCCTGGTATACAGAGTGTAAATTGGATGTCATAGAGTAAAATCCCTTTATGTTTAAATTTACATCCCTATTTAATGTTGACCATTTCATTTTATAATTAAAATACATTAAAATTTGTAGTTATTTATATTGAAATGTTGTAATGGTTGAATTAGATAGATTGCAACTTCAAATTTATTAAGGCCTATACACTTTATTGATATAAATATGATGTCCATTTAATACCAACCATAAACTGTTCCAACCCATGTGACAAATCGTTCATGACCCAATGTGCTATAATTGACTACTTAAGGTGTCGACATCAATCTATGAAGGAAAACTATATTAGTTTTATATAGGCACATCATGTAACCAATCATGTTTCTCATTCCCATGAAAGAACATTAGAAATATACACACACACATATGTGTGTGTGTGTGTGTGTGTTTATCATTCATTTAAATAATATAAATTACAGCTAATAAAATCAATGATATGAAAATATATGTTACGGAATAATGAATGACATTTGAATCTCTACATGCCTATAATGATGTATGAGTCATCACTCCCTTTCCTGACTGGGATAAGGTTAAAATGGAATCCTCAATCATAGTAATGGACATCACGCATCATGTGTGTCACCCTATAGTGTAATTAAATCAACTGTAATAATAAAAACCCAAAATAGTACTTTACATCCCTAGTAATTTGGTCGTTTTCTTATACATGGGTTAGTTACTCCTAGGAATAGTCTCATTACCAAATTATGACATATCTTAGTCTAATTTATACCATCACAAAATAATAATTCAAATAAAAGAATCTTTTTATACCATATTATGATGTCCCAACCCGGATCACAAGGTAATAGTATTCAAACCCGTAGTCACATGGCCTTAAGCATGCTTCACCATACACCGGTGGCTACCAACTTGAAATGAGGGTCCAAGGTTGTACTGTGGGGAGACTATAACCTCATGATCATAGTAGAACAGTGGTGTAATAAAAATAGATAACTAAATGAATAATTATGTCAAATAATAGTATAATATAAATCATCCAAATATAATAAACAGTCATCAATTGTGATATCAAGTACCATATACAAAATTTTGTATTGCCATGACTCTAATCAAAAGAAATAACAGGAAAACATAGAAGTAGAAACACATACATCCATGTATATCAAAAGAACCAAAAATACCAGAAGATTATCTCCATATTGAATCATGATCCATAGCATGTCCATGTGCTCACATGTTATCATGCTATAATCAAATCAAACATCAATGAGTTTGTGATTTCCCATGTCCCTACCGTCATCCATGAAGTATGTATAGGTACTACATGGTGGCCCGAAAAAGGTGTGAGATATACTCAGTATTCCACAAAAAGGGTGTGTATATGTATCTATGTAGTGCATATAATATGAGTAGTGATGGCGCTCGGGTTTCATGGGGTGGGGGTGACTCGCGGCCATGGCGGCTGAGTCTTTTCTGGCTAGGGTTTATCATGCCTCTTCCTCGTTACCTTCATTCGGTGCTCGTGGCAGAAGATCCACGTGATAAAACACTATTTTTTTGAATATTTTATTGATAATAAATGATATAATTTCCTCAAATTGTGTTAAATATGTTTATTTATAAAATATTTGGGGTTTGATCATTCATTTGAAAATTTGGTGAAAATTCTAGTTTTACCATTTATAGTGCACTTTAGTATTTCGAAGATAAATATTTTTATATTTATTATTTGTATTTGAAAGTTTGAAACAGTGTTTCTAACATAATTTTTTACAACTTTTATTCAGGACACTAGAGCTAAATAGTGTATTTAGTTGTTGAAAATGGGTCATGAAATCAAAGTTGGACTGGACTCGGCAGAACGGACATGGGTTCTGTATTTGGATCATATCATCTTCATAAAAACTTGTATTCAGCCCCAATTTTGAGGAAATCTCGGTGACATGATTTGGAACAAATCATCCTTCTAGAAGGCCAGACAAGTTATGCGTTTTCGAGGTCAACTAGGTGGTGCAACTTGGAATAAAATATTTGGCCGAGTTTTTCATTTCACACTTAAAAAGTTATGTAACCCTAGCCCTCACAAACTCTATTTAATTGGGGTTTTAACTCTTTTGAATGTCTGGTAGAGTAATTGGGAAGGTGTGGCCGAAAGGGTGTCTCTTGGGATCCCCTCACAACTCTTGGAAGAAGTAAGGATTTGTGAAAACCTCTCTTCCAAAAAGGCTCTCCTCTCCCACCTCCTTTTTGAATTTATTTTCTTTCATGTTTGTTTCTTGAATTTTTCTTCCAATAATCTTATGTGTTCTTCCATTTTATTCTTCCCTTAATCTTCTTAATTGGTTTGGAATCAAGATTGGAGATGAGATTGGGTTCTACCCTTTCAATCCTTTGCTCATGCAAAACGTCTCCGTGATGACTACGCCGCCCATGGAAGAGTAGTTCTTTTTAGTAATCGATCGACCTCTATCCTTATTCATTTAATTATCTTGAATCATTGAGCTACTATAATTCACGTAATATGATCCATGAATTATGTTTTTAAATTGTAAGAAACTAATTAAGCAATTGAATAATTAACACAAAAACACGCGAGGTAGAGATTTTGTGTAAATTGTGAGAGCGCGATCTTAATAGGTAATACAAGACCACACGAGATAATTTGTAGAGTTCAAATATAATCCCTAAACACAATTCATCCTCATTTCACGAATGGATATTTTCTCTAATTAACCACTAACAATAAGCTAACCTTAGAACAATAATCAATGCAGGGTGCTGCGATTGCGTGTTCCGAAGCTACCCTAGGGTTTATGTAATTCCATCTTTGTGGTTAAGTTAACTCTTGTATGGTTCAAGGGTTAACAAATTAGGGGATCATAATTAGGTGGATATTTATTTAAATGATAATGATTAATAAGTAAATGAAGAGGTAGAGTGAGATCGATTACTCATTTTAAAATATTTTCTAAAAAAACATCTTCTTGGTTGTGTCTTTTATCAAACATCATTTCAAAATTAAAAACAAAAAAATGAAATCTTCTTCCAGCAAACTTTTTCTAGATTTATAAACTATAAACAACCCCCATACTTTTAAGTAGTGTCTCAATTCTAATCTATTATATTTTATTTTTATAATACCTCTGAAAATTTGTTTTAATTCACTTCCTCCTTTGAGAGACGACCTTGTTCAGCCACTCTACTGCACCTAAGTACCCCTAAATCACACTAATCATTTGAGGGCGCCCATGACAGTGCTCTTTCAAATTGGAGACATTACTGGGGAGGCAAGTAATTATTTCAACCACTTAGAGGTATTTATTTTATTTTACATTTTACTCTCTTCCTCTCTTCTTTCTTCCTTCTATACCCAATCTGATTTTTTCTTCTTCTTGTTTTATTTTCTTCTACTTATTTTTGGACCATCAACTCAAACTTATATTTTTTATTTTACTATGGTCCACTTTCTTTATTTTCATCTTTCATTGATTTATGAAGTGAACTAATACCGAAGATCTCTTAGATCATGACCCTGAGATTAAATGCAGCCTTAGGGCACGAATCAGACATTCTCAGTCTATAGGAAGTTTCAATATTCAACTAGTTGGTGAATTCCACCTTTCTGGAAACATTGAAATTAGAAGCTATTAAAATTCAAATATAAAACAAGAACCAATGGATGGAAATAATGGAAATGAACATAATATAACCATTCAAGAATTGGCTGCACCTGATATTAACTATCAACCAAATTGTATTGCATACCCAAATCTCGAAACGGACTTCGAACTAAAATCTGGGTTAATTCACTTACTTCCAAAGTTTCATGGCATCTCTAGTGAGGATCCCAATAAATATTTGAAAGAATTTAATGTGGTTTTCTAAACCCTAAAACCTAGAAATGTCTATGAATATCAAATCAAATTAAGAGCATTCTCATTTTCACTTGATGGAGCTGCAAAGGATTGGATGTACTATTTACAACCTGAAGATGTAACATGTTGGAACGATTTAAAACCTCTTTTCTTGCAGAGATTTTTTCCAGCATCGAGGACCACTTCCATTCGTAAGGAGATCTCGGGGATCAAGAAAGAACAAGGGGAGTCCATTTATGAGTATTGGGAGCGATTCAAGAAGTTGTGTGCAAGCTGCCTACATCAAAAAATCAGTGAGCAATTACTCATCCAGTACTTCTATGAAGGACTCACACCTATGGAGAGAAGCATGGTGGATGTTGTAGCTGGAGGAGCATTGGTGGATAAGACACCAGTAGCCGCACATGCATTGATCGATAAGATGGCCCAAAACTCCCAAAACTTTGGCGATAGAGGTACACCACATGTCAGGGGAGTACATCAGGTAAGTCCTTCTTCTCTTGAAAGTCATTTGATTGATACCAAGATAGAAGAATTGAAAACTATGGTGAGGCAGATTGATTTGGCTCAAAAGACATCCCAACCCACTCCTTCAAGGCCTTGTGGTATTAGTACTGAGACAAGCCACCCAACTGACTGTTTCCCACAACTCCAAGAAACAGAAGAGTGTACAACGGTGTTCCCTGGGAGACCATATTGGAAACAACAACAACCACATCCCCAAAATAAGTATGACTCCTTTTCACCAACATTCAACCAAGGGTGGAAGGATCAATCAGACATGAGGTATGGCTCTAGGAAACAACAAAGTCCCCCTTTTCAACCAAACTTCCAGCAACCACCACCTTACCAACAGGGTTTCCAACAACCCCAAAGGTGATTCGAAGATCAAACATCAACAAGTTAGCATCAAGGGAATATCCAACATAAGGTAGACTCTAACACTGATGATATTTTGAAACAAATTGTTCTTAATCAACAGAATGAGCTAAAGAGTCAAGGTTCAGAGATGAGGGAGTTGAAGACTCAAATGAGCCAGATTGCCACCGCCCTCCATGAACTTGTAAGTAACAATTCCGGAAATCTACCTTCCTAACCCACTCCAAATCCAAAGGGGAATGTCCGTGCCATCACATTGAGAAGTGGGAAGGAAATGAATGATACATCTATACCTACCATTCCACCGGGATTCACCTCAACTCCAGAGAAGCTGCATTCCATACCAAATGATGAGAAATCCAAGGAGAAAGATAAAGGTAAGAAAAATATTGATGATGTTCCTCCTAAACCTCTTCCTTTTCCAAACAGGGTTGTTCAAACCAAGAAGATGGCTGAAGAATCAATACAAAAGGAGGTTTTGGACACATTCAAGCATGTTGATACCAACATCCCTATACTTGAAGCCATCAATCAAATACTAAGGTATGCCAAATTAATAAAAGAACTCTGCACCAATCGAAAAGGGATGAAGGGAAATGAGAGGATCAATTTTGGAAGGAATGTGTAAGCACTCATTACACCAACTCTAGTAATGTCAACCAAGTGCAAGGATCCCGGGACATTCACCATCCCATGTACCATAGGGGAGTTTCACTTCTATGATGCTCTTTGTGATTTAGGAGATTCAATAAATGTGATGCCTCACTCTATATTCTCTTCTTTACAGGTTGGTGAGTTAAAAGCCGACAAGAGTAGTGGTGCAATTGGTGAATAGAGCTACGGCATATCCAGCGGGAGTCCTTGAGGATGTACTTGTCTGGGTAAGAGACATGATCTTTCCAGCATATTTATATGTGCTTAACATAGAGGATGATCAGGTAAGTTCTCATGCCCCCACTATCTTAGGTAGACCCTTCCTCAAAACTGCAAAAAAACTGTCATAAATGTTAATGAGGGTACACTTTCCAAGGAGTTTGGAGATGAAGTTGTAATGTTTAATGTTATGGACTCTATGAAGTACCCCTCAGAGGATCATTCTGCATTTTTTATCTCCCATTTTGAACCACCAAGTAAAAACACCTTGGAATTGGATTGTCCTATGCTTAGGGAGATTATGAGTATTGGTTCTAGTTTGATGTCTAATAGTACTTCCACACCCATTTAAAAGGAACAAGACTCTCTAAGATTTGATTTTGAAATAGAATCATATTCTAATTTTGATCATGTGAACTTTAATTATGACATGGATGATGATTATGCTGTTGGATTTGATGATTTATTCTCTGATTGTGATGATTTATATTCGGATACTGATGCTCTTTGTGCACATATTTCAGTTCATTCTATGTCTCCATCCATACATCACCCCCTACACTGGAACTCAATCCATTTCCACCAAATCTCAAATACTCATACTTGTTGAGTGGTAAAAAATTACCTGTTATCATTTCTAATAATCTCCCTTTTGAACATGAAGAAAATCTTTTGAATCTTATGAGGGAGAACATCAGGGCAATCGGGTGGACCTTTCCTGACATATTAGGTATTAGACCCTCCATTTACATGTATAGGATTCTTTTGGAGGATGGGGTAAACTGGTGAGGCAACCACAAAGGAGACTCAATCCAACCCTTCTAAAGGTTGTTAAAAAAGAGGTTGAAAAATTGCTCGAGGCAGGTATAATCTATCCCATTTCAGATTCTCAGAGGGTAAGTCCTATTCAGGTTGTGCCTAAGAAAAGTGGTGTTACTGTTGTTAAAAATGAGAAAGATGATTTAGTTCCAATGAGGGTACAAAACAGTTGGCATGTGTGTATTTATTATAGGAAACTAAATCATTCCACTCGAAAAGACAATTTCCCCCTCCCATTTATTGATCAGATGCTTGAGAGACTAGCTGGGAAAACACACTATTGTTTCTTGGATGGATTTTCTGGATATTTTGAGGTTCCCATTGTAGCAGGGGACCAGGAGAAGATGACATTCAGCTGCCCATTCAGTACCTTTGCTTACCGAAGGATGCCATTTGGACTTTGCAATTCCCTAGGTACCTTCCAAGGATGCATGGTGAGTATTTTCTCTGATTTCATTGAGATTTTCATGGAGGTATTTATGGATGATTTTACAGTTTATGGATCCTTATTTAATGAATGTCTCTCTAGTTTGGGTGATTTGTTGCATCATTGTATAGATAATAATCGGGACTTAAATTTTCAAAAATGTCATTTCATGGTTGAAAAGGGAATTGTCTTAGGTCATATAGTCTCACAACATGGAATTGAAGTTGATAAATCTAAGGTAGACATTATTTCATCCCTGCCATATCCTACATGTGTGTGTGATGTTTGATCATTCCTTGGACATGCTGGATTTTATCGACGCTTCATTAGATATTTTAGTAAGATCGCTCTACCCTTATCCCGATTGCTTCAAAAAGATATTGACTTCAATTTTGATGATTCATGCAGGGTATCATTTGATGATCTAAAGAAGTGTCTGACCACTCCACCGATCATACAGCCCCCACAGTGGGACCTTCCATTTGAGCTTATGTGTGATGCGTCCAACTTCACGGTTGGAGTTGTCTTATCTCAGAGGGCGGAGGGACGTTCACTTGAGATTTTGTATGCCTCAAGGATGTTGGATTCTGCCCAATAAAACTACACCACAACAGAAAAGGAGTTTCTTGATGTTATATTTGCTTTAGATAAATTTCGTTCATATTTATTGGGATCTAAAGTAGTTTTTTTCTCTGACCATGCAGCTCTGAGGTACCTCTTAAAGAAGCCAGATACAAAGATCAGGCTGATCCGATGGACTCTCCTTCTTCAAGAATTTGATATTGAGATAAATGATAAGAAGGGGTCAGAGAATTTGGTGGCAGACCACATGAGTAGTCTTACTCACACACTAGAGGCTGACCCCTTGGACTAGGTACCACTTCGGGCCACTTTCCCCGATGATCATCTCTATACCATCTCAGGTACGCATACTTGGTATGCTGATTTAGTTAATTACCTTGTTTCCTATGAAATCCCTATAATTTTAAAGAAACATAATGTCCAAAAATTAAAAAGTGAGTCTAGGTTTTATGTGTGGGATGATCCTTACCTCTGGTGCATGTGTAGTGATCAAGTCATTAGGAGGTGTGTTCCTGATCATGAGTTGGAGTCTGTTTTACATTTCTATCATACACTTGCTTGTGGTGGACACTTTGGACCCCAACGGATATCTAGGAAGGTTTTGGACTCTGGATTATATTTTCCTAGCTTATTCCATGATGCCCATGTGTTTTGGAAGTCATGCTCACGTTGCCAACACGCTGGGAACATTTCTAGGAGACATGAGATGCCCTAACAACCCATACTATTCTATGAGATTTTTGATGTATGGGGCATTGATATTTTGGGTCCTTTTCCTAGTTCATTTGTATTTTTTTAGGTTTTGGTTTCTGTTGATTATGTGAGTAAATGGGTGGAGGCCAAGGCCACCAGGACTGATGATTCTCATGTTGTAGTGGATTTTGTCAAGGCTTAAATTTTCTGCAGGTTTGGAGTACCAAATGTCATCACCAGCGACCAATGGACACACTTTTTTAATAGTAATTTTGCTTCCCTCCTTCGAAATTATGGGGTGATACACAAAACATCAACACCATACCACCCTCAAACAAATGGCCAAGCTGAGGTTTCAAATAGGGAATTGAAACAAATTTTGGAGAAAATCATGCAACCAAATAGGAAGGATTGGAGAAAGCGCTTGGATGATGTGTTGTGGGCTTATAAGACATCATACAAGACACCCATTGGTATGTCCCCATTTCTAATTTCTTTTGAGAAAGCGTGTCATCTCCCCATGGAAGTTGGGCATCGGGCTTATTGGGCTATAAAGAAATGCAACATGGATTTGGCCCAAGCTATAATTCAAAGGAAGCTTCAAATTAAAGAGCTTGAGGAGATTCAATTATCTTCATATGAGAACTCAAGGCTCTATAAGAAAAAATAAAAAGAAACTCATGATATAATGATCCAACAAAAGGAGTTTCATGTTGGAGAGAAAGTCCTTCTCTACAGTTCACAACTAAAGCTGATTCCTGGTAATTTGCATTCCAGATGGTTAGGTCCTTATATTGTATCTAATGTTTTTCCTTATGGTACAGTGGAGATCACACAAGAGGACACTGGAAGGATCTTTAAAGTCAATGGGCAATGTTTGAAGAGATACATTGAGGGAATTCCTACTAATGCAGTGGATTTTATCACACTGTATGACCCCATCATCACTTGAGAACATCAGGCTATTCCTAACCCTTTCACTTTTATATTATTTTTCCTATTTAAAAATTCTGCATTTCATGTGCATATATCATCTCATGGGTTCACATTAAGGAAAATTAAATATTTTAAGTGTGTGGGAGGGAACCTTTTAGTTTAGTAATTTCAATTGTTTTCTTAATTTAAAACAAAACAAAAAAATTGTGTGTTTTTAAAATTTTGTGTGTTTATTTTTCAATTTTCTTTGTGTTTTTGAAATTTTTGAGCTAAAATGATTCTCATCACAATTTTGAAATGCATATCAATGATTGAAACAATTTATCCCACGAAACTGAGCTTAAATGGATGCTGAAAATGACTTTGTTTCAAGTTTAAATATTTAGTAATTTCATGAAAAGTACACTGAATTTTGAATCCCATGCCACATATCACTGTCTTTATATTTGAAATCACTTTCCTGTGAGGATTCTAAACCATTATTTTCATATTCTTTACATTCACCTCACTTATTGAGAGAACCAAACCATGCTTGATTTAACCAGAATTTGATTTATTTCTGTCAAAACTTGAGGGTTTTAGGTACTTATGTTTAAATGATTGAGGCATTTGTTTGGTATTAAAGCCCATATTTCAAAGAATCCTTTTTTATAATGTCCTACCATGAACATTTAATCATTTTATCTCTTAGAATCCATGAACAACCTATTAAGTTAGCCACATTACAAGCCAATTTTCCATATCTAACCAACTATTGAAGTGAAATTGCATAATCTAGTTGAGCTTAAGTGTGGGGGAATCTATCTTGTGTTGTGCTAACACATTCTGTGACACTTTGGGAGGAAAATTAAATTCTTAAGAGATGTGTTTTCTTCTGAAGAAATTCATTATATTGAAATCTGTGCCTTTTCTGGAGCTTTTAGGACAATTGAAGCTTTGCCTTTTCTGGAGCTTCTAATTGAGGTGGAATGTTGTGTCTATCTGGAGCTTTCAAGAAAATCATGTTTGAGAAGATTGAAATTTTTTATGATGAAATGATGAATGGTTTAAACTTTTCATGACTTTTCATGATGATGGAGCTTAATTGATACTATGTGGATGTAGGAGAAGACCATATTTAAATGAAAATTAGATTAATGTAATTTTGCTTCAAAAAGAGTCAAGCCATCCTCATTCAGCCTAAGAATTTTTCACATCTAAATCCTACCAACCGAAAGCCACAGAACAACCCTAAAAAGTCCTCATGATAAACATACATCCTTGACTCACATCGGGTGGTGATTTAAAAATTTATCAAGCCTATGGTGACCCTTGTATGAGTTTGGATGAGAAAGACATTGCAAAAAAATTGACATTTGTGTGATAAGAGAAAATTCAAGCGAGGTAAGTGTTTTGTGCATGGGAGGATAAATAAAGTGGAAATATATTGAATGATATAAATGAAGAACTTGAAATAATGGTTTTTTTATGAGTCATGATATCTTTTGTTTCTTGGTGTGTAATCGTTTGATCTCAAGGATATGTATTTTAAAATTGGTTTTGATTTGTTATTGATGTTTACTTGACATGAGGTTTTGCCCAGGAGTGCAAAAGGGTAAGTGTGGGGGAGTTGATAAAACACTATTTTATTGAATATTTTATTGATAATAAATGATATAATTTCCTCACATTGTGTTAAATAGGTTTATTTATAAAATATTTGGGATTTGATCATTCATTTGAAAATTTGGTGAAAATTCCAGTTTTACCCTTTATAGTGCACTGTAGTATTTCAAAGATAAATATTTTTATATTTATTATTTGAATTTTAAATTTTTTAAAAGTGTTACTAACTTATGTTTCTACAACTTTTATTCAGGACACTAGAGCTAAATACTGCATTTATTTGTTTAAAATGGGTCATAAAGGCAAAGTTGGGCTGGACTCGGCAGAATGGACATGGGTTCTGAATTTGGGACATATCTTCTTCATAAAAACTTTGATTGAGCCCAAATTTTGAGAAAAGCTCAGGGACATGATTTTACACAAATCCTCCTACTGGAAGGACGGCCAATATACGCGTTTTGGAGGTAAAATAGGCGGTGGAACATGGAATAAAATATTTGGATGAGTTTTTCATTTCACACTTAAAAGGTTATGTAACCCTAGCCCTCACAAACTCTATTTAAAGGGGGTTTTAACTCTGTGGGAGGGATGTTCGAGGAATTGGGAAGGTGTGTCTGAATGGGTGTCTCTTGGGAGCCCCTCACAACTCTTGGAAGACTTATGTCTTTGTGCAAACCTATCTTCCAAAAAGGATCTCCTCTCCCACCTATTTTTTGTATTTCTTTTCTTTCATGTTTGTTTCTTGAATTTTTCTCCAAATAATCTTCTGTGTTCTTCCCTTTTCTTCTTCTCATAATCTTATTAATTGGTTTGGAATCAATATTGGAGACGAGATTTGGTTCTACCCTTTCAATCCTTTGCTCATGCAAAATGTCTCCATGATGACCACACCGCCCATGGAAGAGTAGTTCTTTTTAGTAATCGATCGACCTCTATCCTTATTCATTTAATTATTTTGAATCATTAAGCTATTGTAAATCACTTAATATGATCCATTAATTGTGATTTAAATTTTAAGAAACTAATTAAGCAATTGAATAATTAACACAAAAACACGGAAGGTTGAGATTTTGTGTAAATTGTGAGAGCGCGATCTTAATCAGTAATACAAGACCACATGGGATAATTTGTAGAGTTAAAATATAATCCCTAAACACAATTCATCCTCATTTCTATAATGGATATGTGCTCTAATTAACCACTGACCATAAGCTAACCATAGAACAACAATCTATGCAGGGTGCTGTGATTGCGTGTTCCGAAGCTAGCCTAGGGTTTAAGTAATTCCATCTTTATGGTTAAGTTATCTCTTATAGGGTTGAAGGATTAACAAATTAGGGGATCATAATTAAGTGGATATTTATTTAAATGATAATTATTAATAAGTAAATGAATAGGTAGAGTGAGATCAATTACACCTTTTAAAATATTTTCTAAAAAAAACATCTTCTTGATTGTGTCTTTTTAATCAAACTTCATTTCAAAATTAAAAACAAAAAAATGCAATCTTCTTCCAGAAAAAATCTTCTAGATTTATAAACTATAAAAAACTCCCATCCTTTTAAGTATTGTCTCAATTCTTTTCTATTATATTTTATTTTTAAAATACCTCTGAAAAGTTGTTTTAATTCACTTCCTCCTTTGAGAGACGACCTTGGTCAATCACTCTACTGCACCTAAGTACCCCTAAATCACACTAATCATTTGAGGGCACCCATGATAGTGCTCTTTCACTAGGTTCGACGTGGAATGAAGGTACGACAGATCTTGGTGTTGCCGCGAGGAAAGGCTCGTGTCCGGATCTGAGAAGTAATTCCCTAACCATCACTCACCGGGATGAAGGATCCCAGATCCGACGTTTTCTACGAAGGTGGCTCCCTCAATTTCCAAATCTACGATTTCCGCTTCCTTTGGCTTAGATCGTGTGAATATGGTCACCGTTGTGAGTTTTCCTGATCCACTACTTGTTAATCATGAGTCTACGGCTTGTGATTTCAGATCCGGTGTGGTAAATAGGGTTATCAGTGTTAAGCATGTGGCTGGAGGTCTGTGGGATCTGGCTTCGACTGGGTCATGTATGCAGTCTGCATTGAAGAGGGTGTTTTCGAGGACTTTGGACTCTGTCATGTCTTCTGATCCTCATACGGGGAAGTTGAAGGATGTCTCAATGGTACAGAATGACATTTCAAAGGACCGGAGTGGTTGCGCAGGCTGTTCTGACTTTGTGCCTTCATTTTCTTCTTTCTTTGACTCCGGCCCAAATAAAATTCTTCAAAATGGGTCAGCAGCTCATGTTGATGTCATTCCAGATATCTCTTATGAGAGGATTAAAATTGGTAAGAATTCTCTAATTGCACGCCTTGTTCTAGCGAAGGGTGAGACATCTTGGAAGTTTGATGATCTAGTCAGATGGGTATCGTTTTTGTGGGGATCTTCTGATTGGAGATGTGTTTCTCTTGGTTGTGGGTTTTTCCATTGCATTTTCCCATCGAATGCTTTCAAAATAAAATCATGGAGCGTTGGGTCTCTATCTTTGAAACCTGGATGGCTTCATCTTCATTAATGGTCACTTGATTTCAATGCTTCTCGTGCAAGGAATGCTTTTTCTCAGGTTTGGGTCCATTTGCATGGGCTTAATTGGGTCATATGGAATCCAAATATTCTTCATGATATTGGTATGGAAATTGGGTCTCCTATTCTCCTTGACAAGGAAACTGAAGTTCTTCATTTTGGACATTTTTTCAGAATGCTGGTGGAGGTTGATTTGAGCTCCACATTCATTGATAAGGTAACTCTTTCCACTCCTACTGATAACATCCATATTGATGTTAAGTATAAAAAGAATCCTCTTTTTGGTATTGAATGCATGGATGTTGGGCACTCATTGGAGCTATGTCGGAGGAATATCTCTTGTGAGAGATGTGGGATGAAGGGGAATTCAGTTACTCTCTGTAGAAGGAAACTTGAGATTAAGAATGTGGATTTGAGAAACTATCATGATCATGATAGGAATTCTCTCAAGAAATCATCTGCAATTCAAGCTGAGATGATAGCTTCTGATAAATATGTTTCTCAGGTGCATAATTTGAAAGGTAAAGGGTTGATAGTGGATAAGTCTCATATGAGTGGCCCCTCTAACACTTGAGCTGATTTCTCCACAAAGATTGCATCTAAGGCTGGTTGTGCTGTACTCCCACTGGGTTAGTTGAGACCCCATCTTGCACTGACCCCCCCATATATAAGTATGAATGATAGTCCTGATGCAGACTTGATACGTGATGCAACTTTTGAGTTGGCTCCTGAATCTGGGCCTCCTCAAAATGTTGATTGTCATCAGGAAATTCAGAATCTTTTGACTTCCTCTGAGATTTCTGGGAAGTGGGGTGACATCACTGAGGCAGAAGAGATAGCGGCGGACTGCGGGCCTATTACTTTCAAATATGCTCTCCTTTCTGGAAAGTGGATGGTTGGGGATTGTTCCTCCATTCCTTCTTCCTCAAAGAGATGTCCAAGGAAGGAATATTCTAACACACCTCGCATTGTGTCTACGTGATCTTCTAAGCCATTAGGCAAGTTCAATTCTAATATCCTTAAGACTCTCAATCAGGTTCGGTCCCAATATGAATGGGAAACTAATGATGACTCTGATTATGGGAATGACATGTCATATTATGATCTGTAATGCTGTGTGTGATGGATGAGGGCATGTTCCTTTGTTTTACCCCGTCCGTCGTCTCTGTACCATTTTCTTTTATTTAATAAATAGTCAGAAGAATAGCATCTGGCTAGACTTTCTGGGTTATAATATGTGTAGTGAGCATATAATATTGTGGTATGAAGTAGTAAAAACTATAAAGGGTTGGCATTGGTTCTGAAAGGACACCAAGATGGAACTACATGCTTTTTCCCTTATCGAGAATACCTCTGAACAAATTTATTCATGAAATGATACATATGAGTGTATATGTTTGTATGTAAATATTTGCACTATATATTTAGTGACTTTTATATACATATATATGAATATTTAGTGAAATCTAGGACCCAAGGAGTAACTCAGGCATCCATGTCTAGTCACAATAGTCTCATAAAATAGTAAGGGATTAGAAGCCTGAGTATCATAGATCATAAGGGTCATCATGCCCACGAATCATAAGTATAAGGGTTTCTGTGTCTGATTATCATAGGTATAATGGACATCATCCCCGATTATCATGGATATAATAGATTTCATGCCTGAGTATCATAGGTATAAGGGACTCCATGACCATGTATCATGGGTATAAGAGTCCCATGCTCGATTATTATAAGTATAAGGAATTCTATACATGATTATCATAGGTAAAAGGGACTCCATTTTCAAGTATCACAGGTATAAGGTATTACAGTACCAATTATCACAAATATAAGGGGTCAAATGGGCTTTAAAATTTCCTAATAGTCCACATTATCATAGTCATAACCATTGTCTCAATTCAAACATGTTATGTCCTTATACCACTTAATTATCAGTTAAATCATTATAGTCATTTCATTAAGGATTCAAGAACAAAACATATAGAAGATATCTTGGTCGCATAAGTAGTTATAATACTAATGGATATTATTTAGGAATTCCTCAATGGGAAGAAGTAGTCTATGAGGACCTATCCTAACAAGAATTAGGAAACAATTAGTCATTTCTATCAAGGCTAACCAATTAAACAAGGGTTCTTTGTATTTATATGGTAATGTATGTAAAATTAGGAATGTAGCATAATGATGCATAATATAGAGAAAAAATACATGAGAGGTAATTTCTAGACCACTTATCATATGGTGGATGAAGATTACTCGTCCAAAATCATATTCCAATTTCTCCAAGGAAGGAAGATATCAACAAACCCGACAACTACCCTTAAAATATATAATATGAGATGAAACACCCCAAAATTATAAAGTGTTAAATGGCTAAATGATATGACTCATGACAAAAAGGTGCACCTTTCTTTTTGGGAGCCTGTCTGATTAGAACTCTATAGTTAAGCGTTCTTGGTCTAAATTAGTGATCAGGATGGGTAACCTTCTGGGAAGTTTTCCAGGGTGTGTGTGAGTGAGGAAAAAGCACACTGGAAAGGACATGTGTTGGCCTGTGTGGGGACTATCATTAGTCAGATGACCTGTTCGGGCATGTGGGTGGGCCCCAGGGTGGGGACCATGTGCCTGCGGGGCAACTGGTGGGCGTGGCCCAGTTGTCACAATTGGTATCGGAGGGGGAACCCAGCCTTAAGTGCGATGCACTGCTTGGGTTGAGATATAGGGCCCACAACGAGGACGTTGGGATATAAGGGTGGTGATTTTAACACCCCAAAATGGTAAAGGGTTAAATGGATAAATGATATGACTCATGTCAACAAGGTGAAACTTCCTTTTCGGGAGCCTGTCTGATTAGAACTCCACTGTTAAGCGTGCTTGGCCTTGAGTAATGATCCAGATGGGTGACCTTCTAGAAATTTTCCTAGGGTGTGTGTGAGTGAGGACAAAACACACTGGAAAGGACATGTGTTGGCATGCGGGGACTGTCATTAGTCGGATGACCCATTCAGGCATGTGGGTGGGCCCTTGGGTGGAGACCATGTGCCTACGGGGCAACTGGTGGGCGGGGCCTAGTTTTCGCATGAGATCACAATCAAATAGCACAAAATATGGTAAGATAAATAATATAAATAAGTAAGTGGATAAAATATATTACCAATGTGCTTTTAATGTGAAAAATTATTGTCTGATCAAACGTCAGATGGACGAATGGGATAAAATATTATATTTTGGCCATGAGGGTGCTTCATTAGGAGGAGCTCCTGTGATAGAAAAGCAAGGGTGAGGGAAAATAAAGTAATATTCCTCTTTAAAAACCCCATGTAATTTACATGGAGTTTAAATTTTTTACATGTCATGTGTTGCTTAGGATTTTCCCCTGTGAAAAAAACCAATACTTGTCATCAATTGGGGCTGGAAAAACCAATTCATGCCTTTCATGTTAAATATACTATTGGATTTGGTTACCTAGATCCATCTTGTTTGGTACTTTGTAATAAATTATATTCATTTTTTTGAAAATCAATAAACTCATTTTCATATCATGATTGTTCTTCTTCATAACATTGCATGTGATAACATCCCAAGAGTAGTTGTTGCACTAAAAGGTTATAGCAATTCCCCCACTATGATGATAAAGGGTTAAATGGCTAAATGATATGACTCATGTCAACAAGGTGCACCATCCTTTTCGAGAGCATGTCTGATTATAACTCTGCAGTTAACTGTGCATGGTGTGGAGTAGTGATCAAGATGGGTGACCTTCTGGGATATTTCCCAGGGTGTGTGTGAGCAAGGAAAAATCACACTGGAAAAGACATGTGTTGGCCTGTGGGGACTGTCATTAGTCAGATAACATGTTCGGGCACGTGGTTGGGCCCTAGGGTGGGGACCATGTGCCTGTGGGGCAACTGGTGGGTGGGGCCCAGTTGTCACATGAGATCACAACCAAATAGCACAAAATATGGTAAGGTAAATAATAGAAATAAGTTAGTGGATCAAATATCTTACCAATGTGATTCTGACATGAAAAATTATTGTGTGTTCAGACGTCAGATGGATGAATGGGATCAAATCCTATATTTAGGCCATGAGGGTGCTTCACTGGGAGGAGCTCCTGTATGAGAGGGAAAAGGCAGGGTGAGGGAAAATAAAGTAATCTTACCCTTTGAAAACCCCATGGAATTTACATCTAGTTTAAATTTTTACATGTCGTGTATTACTTAGGATTTTTTCCTATGAAACAAAACTAATACATGTTGTGAATTGGGTCTGTACAAACCAATTCATGCCTTGTATGTTAAATACATTGTTGGATTTTTTTTCCTATAACCAATTTATTTAGTACATTCTAATAACTTATATTCATGGTTTTTGAAAATCAATACACTCATTTTCACATCATGATTTCTCTTCTTCTTAACATTTCATGTGATAATGTCCCAAGAGTAGTTGTCACACTAAAAGATTATAGCAATTCACCCACTATGATGAGAACTCACAAGTGATATGAAACTATTCTTAAATATATGTTATATAGGTGGATGATATCATTTTTGGGGCACAAATGATACGGGATATCAGGGGTGTATATTCATAGCACTTTGAGGCACCCTCTCATGGTGTCCACACTTAGTGATATCAAGTAGGATATTATGAGAATGAAACTAGACAGTAGGAAATCCAAATTTACAAGTGTCATTTGATGTTTTTATTGGCCATTATATATTAATATTTTTTTTAATGTGTATTATGAATTGCACACTTAGATGTATTGGAAAAAACGGTGATGACATATGTTCAAGGTTAGGAAGGATATGTTGGGTTGTCATGAATAATAGTGCATTAATTAATAATGTGAGAAAGTATTTTCCCCTTATGTTCCATAATGGAATTTGATATGTCAGAGCCTTTGATGGAAATAGTATTTCCTAAATAAATCTGTGGCCTTTGTGTTCTATAGGAATGTTCACTTTCTAGGAAGTAAAATAATGAGAAAACAATCACATGGGTTGATGGCACTTGCATTCAAACTGCTTGAATGGAGATATCAAGATAAAGGGGTTATATTACATGGTAGGAGTTAGTGTGATGTGAAATGCCATTTTAGAATTAACTTATTTCTCTCTAGGTGTATTGGAATGTTTCTATATGCTAACCTTGGACTTTAGGCTACTCTATCTGATGCATTTGATAAAGAGTCCTAGAGGGTCACAAACTAAGTTTATCTAGTATCTCAATAAAATAATATATTATTTATTATTTAAAAAAGTTGAATAAATTTTATTCTCGGTTGTTATCTAATAATTATTTACAGATGTCTGGTCACATTTATTTATACACTAGTTATTTGAGAGAATATATTGTTTGTTGAATAATAAATAAATAATTATTTTCAATTTAGTGAATATAATATTTATATATTTATTGGTGAATAATTTAGTGATATTTATTTAATAAATATGTATTAATTATTAAAGGTTCAATAAATATGGTGGTGGATAAGAGGATCGAGTTAACGGTCTACTGAGAAATAATAATATTGAATATTTTTTGATTAAATAATATTTAATTATAACTCACATGTTAAGTGCATGTTAGGAGATAATAATGTAGCTATTCTTATTTGACATGGAGGTTTCCATAAGAATAATAAAATAATTAATGAACTTGTGAAAATTATTTATTATTACCCTAGTCAATTAAATAATCAGTTACATTATTCTCTTATTATACAAATGCTAGTAATGTGATTCATTTTATGTTTTGTGAAAAAAGTTAGAGAAAGCTCTCAAAAATAGAGAGTTCATCCCTCTCCAAGAATGCTCTCATGAATGAGAGAGATCCTCCTCCACATAATCAAGGAGAATTATTTGGAAGTGTTTCTCAAGGTGATCAACGACAGACATCATAAGCATAAGGATCTTTCGTGTTAGCACCTGAAGACTCCTTCTGTAATGTATGGAGATACATGGAACACTTGTGGATCACCACTATTGGAGATATACCCTTTATCTATATAATACAATAATCTCACACATGTAGATCTATGGATGAATGCATCAACGAACAAAGAATCACTTTGCAGGTAATTATTATTTAATTAAATTAATTATAAACAAAATATGTTGATCCTATCTATTGGTTCCAAGAGAAATTATTCTTTGTCTAAATCATTGATTCAATTCTATGGATATTGGAATTCATCATCATATTGATCTTGGATTGATCATCGATTTTGGAAAAAAAATCAAAGATGGGAACCATCTGTACCATGCTTCGGATGCACTTAGAACCTACATACACACCATGAATTTTTTCTACCTCTAGAATCAAGCCCTCTGATACCTTCTCTCTAAGGACAAAATGACATGCCCTAACGGACGGTACCCGGGTTTAATCCAAAAGATAACTCAATAAGGGTTTCACCATAAGTTAAAAAGATCAATAATTGTTATGAAAAACTGGGATCTTACAAAACAATTCTTTAATAATGTTATTTTTATAACTCTAAATTCTCTATGTTCAAACTATTCCCATTCACTTTTCTCCATCGACATTGGTTTGACAATAATCATTGCCATGTCATGATGTCTCTGAAATAGAAAATCCTCTATTTAAATATTATATAAACCAAAAATCTTACCCATTTAATATATCAATAATTACCTCATCTTATTCCAATGTCATATCCTCTAAAATTATTACACTAAATTGAACTTTAAACATAATAATAAAAATAAAAACAATTATCATAAGTATTACATTCCTCCAGGAACATGAACAGGTCCAATTCAACTTATTATACCAGGAATGCAAATATCCCCATCTAGGTTTAAAATATCAAACAAATACTATAATATTTTTATGAACCTGATTATTATGTATTCAAGAAGGATTCCATGAACATTCTCAAATATGAAATTATAAATTTAAATCATATACAATATAAAAAATTTATATGTTTTGATAAATTCCTTAAGTCCTTGGAGAAAAAAATGATTTCCACTGGAAGAGAGTAGGGATTCAAACTCTCGTGTAACAAGAGATTACTAATAACCACTTAATGATTGATTAAAATATTGATTCTCTCATCATTCCCATAGGGACAACCTACATATAATCAAACCTAAAATATAGTTAATATATAAATGGTAATTGAAATATATTTATTACAAATATGGTCAATGTAAAAATGGTCATTGGATATACATATTTCAAATAGGTATACCAATTTTATATATTATTACTAATGAGATTAAAATTTATATTTTATTAATAATAATAGTGAAATAAAACATGCTAATTTAAATATTTCATTTCTATGCACAAAAATATTATTGTTAAAATAATGTTTTCAAGAAAATAAAAGAAATATTTTAATATAAATTTATTTACTAACTTAAATGATAATGATATAAAAAATTAGTTATAATTATATTCATGTTGAGAAAATGTTATACTGAAAATTTTATTTTCAAAAAATTGGTTTTTAATAATCTATGATTTTTTTAAGAAACTAAATATATTATGGTGAAACAATGATAAAGTTTATTATTTATATATAAACCTAACTCAGTTACTAGTTTATGTGAAAAATGATTTAGAACACATATAATTTAAAAACCCATTTTTTATATAAGTAGTTTTCTTTATTTTTTATCATTATTTAAAAATAAAATATATAAATTTTAGGAATTGAATTTGAAAAAATGAAAAACAAATAATTTCATGTATCAAAATTATATTAATGTTAATTTTTTTAATTTTTCTAAAATAATTCATTTTTAGATTAATAGTGAAAAATATATTTTTTTCGAAAAAGGTGATTTTATAAAATTATCAGTACATAAGTGAGACTTAAAATTTAATAAAAACATTTAATTTTAAAAATATATATTTAAGGAATGTTGTTTTCCATTTTAAAGTTGTTATGTAAAATTTAAAAAACATGTGTTTATCCTTATAAAACAAAATTAATATATTAATTCTAATAACAAATTCTTTTAGTCTTTAATTAAATTAATCATTAATTAGGTATAATTTGGTTTTGGCTTGATTTGAAATACACAAATATATTTTTTATAATAAACCAAATTTTTATTGAAAACCAAATACATTTATAATCTTATCCCACAAAAAAATTACTCTTAAAATGCACTTGTTTCTAAGAAATGTTTCTTACATATTTTATGTGCTAATAATAAAATTAATTTTCCAAAATCCTAGAAATTTTATTTCATAAGGTGATTTACATATATTAAATCAATATGTTAATATTATTAAACAATTTTTATTTTTATTTTGTCTATTAAAATTCGTTTCTGAGGCTGAAATTAGATTCACCGCAATAAGGGTAAATTAGGGTAAAACTGGTTTTACATAGAGAAAAAGGTTAAAACCTGTAAAAAACCAGTATGATATTGGATTTTGGATGGAATATAAACATTATATTTTTAACCACACCATATTACCCATTTTTAGCCTTTTAACTTTAATAATGGAATGAAAATATTTAAAAGTAAATAGATTTTACCAAAATGTCACTCTAATTAATTATAAAAGGTTGTCATCACCACCCCATTTTTCCACCCATTAAAAATATTTGACTCAACCAAGACTAAAACATGGTATTTCTTAAAAACCCTCCCAATACTCTTTAATCATTTTTCTCGCCGAAATAACAATCAAAGTATCTTTAAGGTGTTACCCATGATAGAACTTCCAAGGGAGAGGTAATCTCTTAACCCAAGTTTTCTAGTTATTTTCTTCTCCTACACCCCTAAATTACCTTCTATCCCTGAAGGTATGATAACACCAAAACTTTTAGTAATAAGAAGTGTAAATAAAATAATAGAATATAAATCTTATATATTCCTTCAAAATCATTGAGAAAAATGAAAATTTCGTCATGCGTATGAGCAGACTACCACCTACATGAACGATGCGTTCAATGTTTCAACACCACTATGAATAAAAGGATAAAAATGGTTATTTAATTAAATAATATGATATATTTAATATTCCTATAATTATAAAATATTTATTATTTGATTTACTACCCCCCTCCCATCACATTCCATGAAAATGAAAGTGTTAACTATGTATATGTGGAGACTATTGCCTCCATGAAATGACATGTTTCTTTCTAATTACCACATAAAATGGATAACATTAAAAATATATTTAGTATATGACAATTATTATTTACACAAATAATATTATATAATAATAATATTTTCCATTCTATATTTATGATTAAAAAAAGGTTTTAGTAACTTTAACAACGTTAAATGGACTCATCAAGACACCTTTCATGATTTGGTTCTATTGTGGGATAACATCTCAAGTTTTATTAGTTTTTTTATAATATAAAAATAAATTATATATATCTATATAATTATATAGATCATGAATTAATTTTACAATACCGTTCACCATGGTAAAAAAATAGAAATGTTTATGGAGAAATTAAATGAGCAACCCCAAGTAAATAACATAATTAGAAACTAGATTAAAAATAAAAAAAAACAAATAATAAATTGACCATATAAAATTAAATATACATTAATAAGGTTATTTAATATGCATTTAATGAAATTTATTTAATTATTTATGGTATTAAGTGAATTTGTATAGAAAAATTGAACATGAGGTGAGGAATATCCTATTCCACCCTCAATACTTCTCGGTTAAAAGTTCTCTTTAATTTTATCCCTTTAAAATAATATTATTATCAAGTACTTATTTAATATTTTTATATATTTTCCTTACATATATACCTAGTTAAATACACTTTCAATTTTTGGGGTTATACAATTTTTTAGTTACCCTTGAAATGCCTAATTTTAAGTTTACTCGGTTTAAGGGAATATTCCAATTTCTGGTCTCATTTGAACCATCAACCTCCTCAAGTGTTTTTAACTATAAATATATTCTAAAAATATATATATAACCCTCTTGGTTCAATTATTATGTTTTATAAAATAATAAGTTATTTACTTCTTTTAAAATATAATTTAATTATTTTATAAAGAATTACCCCAGTGATTCATTTTAATTCTTTTTTCTCTTCGACACTTCTCATAAATTTTATAAATTTGAAATTCATGTTGAATACCTATGTTCCATTTTAAATTATAAAAGTTAAAATATATTTATTTAATTCTTCTCTTGGGAGTCCTTTTTATTTATCCTTTGGTTGTTCCTTGAATCAGAACTACGAAACCCACTTCCTTCTCATGGTTTTGATCATTATTATTGTTTATGTATGGTTTCTTTTTCTAATATGGCACACATGTATATGATTTTAATTATATTATGGGTGTTATTTGAATTATATATCCTTCCAATTAATTTTGTAAATAATTATATTTCATGAGAGGTTATATAATATATTAGGGATTGGAGGTAATTCTCCATGAAACATTTTCCACTTTATGATGATAGTATTGGGAGTGTCACTTGACCAGTTTTTATAATGCATGGTTGATGTTGTTTCTACAAGTTTATGATTCCACATTATTATAATAACATTTAATTATGACATTTTTTCATTCTTATAATCATCCACTTTATGTTATCATCTTACATATCCTGACTCTCAGGTTATTCTTTATTTTCATGTTTATTCTTTAACCAGGTTTCTTAGATCACCTTTTTCCTAATGTATGTTCCCCAAGGTATCCTATGATTTTTTATAATATCTATAAGAGTTAGTATAAATATGTGTATTTTTTAATAAATATGATGTCTTTATAGTTAATATTTATTTTTCCCCTAATATTCTAAGGACACTAGACCACTAGACCCTATGTTTTTACTTTTTGGAAACCAATGTCAATTATTATTAAATAAAAAATGTGTAAGCTTGGAACACTATAGTTTATATCTGATAACTTTAAATTTATTTTAGAGTTTATTATAACTGAAATTTATTGAAGTCCTTAAGAATATTTCTAATTATATGACATCGTCTTGATGTTTTGGTAAATTTTTGATTATGAGGTTTACAAGCAATGAGATTCCAATATGGATACTATAAGTGGATAAAGGATCTATCATATATTTACTTAGGGGTAATAACCCTAAAAATAGAATAATGATTATTAACTCAATCGTTACCCAGTAAATAAAAAATATGCCTAATTTCAAACCTAGTTTGAGAATCTCTATTATATTCTTTGATCAATAAAATTATACTTATGAGTCATTCTAGAGGATTTATATCCTGAAGAATAAGGTTAAAATGTATTAAATAAAAAAACCTAAATAAAACTAGATAAGTCCATGAGTGATTTAGGATGAAATGAAATCTAATGTGATGGTTTAAAATAGTAATAATTTTTACGGTTTAGATATTCAGAAGATCATTTAGGATCATTATCTTAATATCCTAATTCTCAATTACTCACATTAACCCGTTTTAGTTTTATTAATGGATAACTCATAAAGGAATAAAGATAATAATGTATTCCATGTACAATTCATAAATTGTAACAATTTAAAAACTAACAGGATAATATGTAGTTCCAAAATCCTTATGATTATTCAAAACTTTCAATCAATAATTATAATTATCCACGTGGACTAAGTTGTGTTTCCAAAAAAACCAAAGAAGATAAATATGGACTCTAATGGATGTTTGGGTGATAATTGTGATGTATAATGAATGTTCAAAATCAATTATTTCAATAAATTTGGAAGAGGAATCTGGTGTAACAACCCAATATTTTATATCTATTTCCTTTGAAATAAATTTGAACTACTTGGTTTCTTTCATTAGATGCAACATAGAGTATAAGTGAACCATGATATAGTGATCCTTAATAACATAGTAATTAAATTGTCAATATTTAATATTAATAACCATTTTATAGTAAATATGTAAAAAGGTTTTATAAAAATCAAATTTATTCATAAATTCAAAATAAAAAATTACTCAATTTTCAGTATAATCATTTTATGATTCAAAATATGTTTTCTTCAAAAATGGTTTTTACTGAATTTTTTTATAACATATAATAATTAATTTGAACTATTTTTATAAATTTTTTCTGATTTAATGACTATAATTTTTAAATAAGTATTTCAATACTATCTTAGGGTGAATATTTGGTAATTTTTGAAATGATTTATTTTTAAGTTAATAGTGAAAATGTCTATTTTCATAAAATAGTCATTTCATTAATTTTAAAAAGTATAATTATTATTTTTATTTTATTTTAATTTAATATAATAATAATTTAATTATAAATAATATAATTAATTACATTGTAATCAATATTATATTTGAATTTGTTATAAGTTCAATTTTTTGTTCTAAAAACACATTTTTATAAAAACTATTTTTTGTCTACAGTGTGTTTTTATCTTAGGAAGTTAATTTATTCTATATTTTTTATAGTATAAATGAAAATTATAAATAATATATTTAATAAAATATTTTAACATTCATTTTATGGTTTTTAAAAGGCAAATAATGGAATAAAAATTGGGTTTTTTCTTAAAAATCTATTTTTCTAAAAATGAGATTTTGTTGTGTATTGTACTCTTATTTAATATTATATACTTCCACTTATAGAAATTTAATATGGTATATTTTTTCATAATTTTAATCAAAATTATTTATTTATTTAATAATTTCAACTTAATTTTTATTCTTAATGAATTTTTAAAACCGTAAAATTTTGTTACATCAATTAAGGTTATAATAGGTTTACCAAATGTTAAAATAATAAATAAGGGTTAGAATGCATCCTAAAATGGTATAATTATTAATTTTTTAATATATTTAAACCTTATATTATCCTACCTTCAAATTTATTTCCATTTGAATCAACTTTCCCAAGAAACTAGCCTTATATTATTGAAATATCTTAAGTAATTTCATGTGTGTTTCTTCCCTCACTAATAAAAGGACACCTCATCTTCTACCTTATTCAAAAAAAATTAGATTTATATATCATAAAATAACTACTCCAAAACTTACTATATACTATCCCTTCGTTCTATTTCTTCTCATAAAAAAACATTCAAGTCTTACGGTGTAAGATAAAGGCGGTCTCTCAAAAAATTGGTATAAATCATAACCAGTCTCTTTCAATTTTATTTCTTATTCCAAATTAAATAAACCTATTTTATCCAAAAAAACCTTATTAATATAGTATCATTAATATATTTATATGTTATTATGACAAATTAAAAAACAATTTCCCAACTCTTCTATATCAAATGGTAATTGAAAGTATCACTTGTGTGTATGTGTGGATTACTACCTCCACATAGTGATATGATTGATTTACTATCACAATCATTCATCGTTGATTATTATTATGGATTTATTAGGTTTATATATATATATGTTATATTTTTTATATAATAATGATTATATAAATTTGAATTATTATTTACCATTTTTTCATTTCATATATTGAAAAGTGGAAAACTTCACTCATGTGTATGTACAAACTACTATCACCATGAAGTGATACAATTAATTTTTCATCATCAATTTATATGAAATGTTATAAAATTTTATATAATAATTAAATAATATAATTATGATGTTATTAATATTCTAGAAATTATGGTACCATTATCAAATTTCAAGGATCATAACTGCTAAACTAAATATTTCATGAAAAATGAAAGAGTTGGCCCTTATAAACAACACTTTTAATAATAAGTTATTAATACATGGGTGATTGAATGTTATAATTGGACCATATATTTTTTTAATAGGCACAAATATGGTTCTATTATATATTTATCATAAATTCTAATTTATTATACAAAAGTTAATAGTGCTTACAAAGAATGTTATTCTTGTGCAAAGGGTTTTACATTATAATCACATTTCTACCAAGATTTTTTATGATTAAATTTATGATGATGAAATTATATGATATATATTTTGAAGATTATATTTATTTTATTATAATATTTTATTTCTATTTATCAAATGTTTTCATTTTATTTTCAACTCTTTAAGTACTCAAGATACTCAAATAATGTTTTTAATAAAAATCAACTTTATTTCTCTCCTCGATCAAAAATATTTTTCTTATAAAACCCTATTTTAATTAAAAAAATTCAATAATTATTTTAAAAGTCTCTAATTATTATATAAATTAGTTATTAAATGTATTTTAACTTATATATAAATATTTAAAATGAATCTTCCCATCATTTTCCAAATGAGGTATTTTTGACTTTTCGATAAAAATGTGCAACAAATTTTTGTTTTAACATATGATGAATGAATGTATTTTTCCATCATCATGACTTCTACATGATTTGAAGATTACTTTACATGATAAATATTCTCATTAAAAGGAAAAAACGCTTAATATTTTATAAATTCTTATATTTTAAAAAATTGAATTCCAATTAAAAATGGTATTTTCTTTAAGAAATGTTCCAGCAATATTTTAAAGGAATTTTCATATATAATAAAATCATTTTATGTTTTTTTTGATTTACTAGATATATGATCCAATATTACCATATTAGTATTTCTCTATATGGTTTATGAATATGATTATGAAATATTGATGAAACCTATTTTACTTTCTATGAGTTAATCTTTGATGTAATGTTAAATGTTTTCCTCATCTTGTAGAATACATATGAATGAGTTATGATTATGTGAGTGGTGGGTCTATTATAACCCTGTAATGAATTTAGAAATTATTAATGTTATATGATCTTAAATGGTATGTGGGAGGTTATTTCAAACCCAAAATAGTGTACATAGGAGGTTATACCAAGTCCAAATCTAACACCCCAAGCCTCTATGATACGTTTCCCTTTGAATAATACAATAGTTGTGTTGTACGCAATGTGGAATTTTAACACACCACGACCAATAAAACTAGCCATTATGAATAGTAATATACACTTTCTGAAATTTTAAATATTTTATTTTTCAAAATGGACTTCATTTTTGAATTCGGAATATTGAAATTAGCTTAGGGTCAATTTTTTGTATTTTTCTGGAAACTTTCAATTTTGATGAATAGTGAAAAACACTACGTTATTGTTTAAAAATAAATTTTTTATTTAAATAATTAGTTATTTTATTCCAATTTATATTAAGAAAAAATAGATACATAATACTTATTTATATTCAATGTAATTCATTGCAGTCATTTTATAATAATATTAGATATATAAATTTTTATCGAACTGTTTACCGTCTTTTACCCACCATCTAGCCACATTTAAAATTTTTCATAAAACTTAATTTTACCACTTCTGTAAGTTGAATTTCAAAACTCTGAGATACATGGTTGATATCATTAAGTAAAATTTGGTTAAATAGGATGAAAATAATTTTTGGTGAATAATATCTTTTGAATTTTATTTAAAGCGGTTAAAAGTGAATAGGGTAATTAAAGGTAAAAAGGATATTATAATTACACTAACACAAGTCCTAATTGTATTAGATAAGTATATTTTGACCAAAAAAACCTTAAGAATAAAATATGATCATATAGGTCCACTTGTGTTAGATTAGGATATTTTTTTTATTTTTTTTACACAAGAGTGAAAAGTTTTAAATTCAACATTTAATAACTAAACCATTTTTAATATAAGGTTATAAATTATTTAAATTTGTCTATAAATATTAATTAGAAAGATAAAAATATTTCATACATAATAGTATTTTATTTATAATTTTTATACTTAAATAATTGATTTTATTTATGACACAATGGTGATGTTGTAATTACCTTATTAATGAATGATTAAATTAATTGATATTATAAATATAAAAATAAATGTAAAATTATACTTTTTAAGAATTATATGAATTTACTATATTAATATGACATGTTACGGTTGATTAAATTATTTTTTTGAAGTAATAATGATGTTATGACTTTCAAAAAAACAAAATACCAAATAGTGTCAAAATTGTAATAAATGAGTTTTCAAAACAAATATTGTATTATTAATTGATATAATATTCCTAAAAATAAAAGGTTGTCCAAAGTAATTATATAAGGTTATATATATTGAAAAAAACCACTTCGGGTTCTCTTTTATTTTTATAGTAATATTATTAACCATTTATTATAATAAAACAAGAATACATGGTAAAAGTTAATCTATTTAACTAAGAGTTAAATATAAAAGATAAGGTTAATATAGTGACCTAAACCTATCTAAAACCTATATTTTGAGAGTTTTTAGACCCATACACACCTTATCTTAGAAATAAATCATTTTTGAGCCATTATAAACTGAATATTATTTTAAAATAAAATAATATTTCAAGTTTTTCCTAAAGTGACCATCACCACTCTTATAAAAGGGAACTTTCCCTTCTCTCAAAATCACACCTCCAAAGATATTTTTCATAGTGAACCCCTACCCAAATATACTACCAACTACCCCCAATTAAAAATAGAAGCCTTACTATTATAAGAAAGCAATCCTAAGGATCCCTTTGGGTCTACTCAATAGGAAACACCCAAAGAAGAGGTAATAATTTCACCACCTTTTTTCAAAGTTTTTTTCTTCTTTAACTTCTTCTTTCTTTGTTGTTTCCAAACAAAAATAATAAACCTATTACCTTATACTTATTTTAATGTTATTATAAATATGTTACAACCATATTCATTATTCTATCCATCCTATTAATGACATGTCACCATTACATACGGCTTACCCTCTCCAAGTCATGGTGTAGTTTGTTATTCCAACACTTCATTATTCAGATGGGTATAATAATGAGTATAACTAATATAAATAATAAATATAAAATTTTAATTATTCTTAATATAAGATATACCATCCAATTACATATGATTTCACCATCAATATAATGATATTTTTGCTCGTGCATACGTACGGATTATCGTCTCCACGAACGTGATGAGATTCATTCTCTGTCGTAACCATTCTGGAATAATTTTTATTTTATGATTAAAAATAATTTTTAAAAACTTTATATCATTATTTATATGAATCAAATACATACTATCCATAACAAATATGGCTTACTTAACTAAGAATATAATGTAAAATGAATTAGTCAACACCCAAAAAGATGATACTACTGAAATATTATTAACAAAGAAATATTAGAATATCATTTATGATTTCATATTTATGTTTGTGGTTCTTGTATAATTTAATAAAAATGATCTATATATTATACAGTAGGTTAATGTATCATATATCAAGGAAAATTACAATGTACGGGTTAATTCTACAATCTCATTACATATCAGAGGTTGTTAATATGTACGTATCTACTAGGACCTTGTTATCATCCACATTTGTGTTTCTTAAAAAATGTATTTCAAAACATTTTTACTATTTCCTAGACTATGGTTAAAAGTAATTTATAAACTTTTTTGACTTTTTATAATATTTTTATAAATTAATATTTCCGTAGTTTTCCAAACAAGGTCATTTACGACCTTTTCGAAAAAATTAAGGAAAGAATGTTTTTTTAATATATATGGCAGGTGTAGAAATTTTCTTCCATTATAACACCTTCGAAGCTTCCCTTACAAGATAATAATAATATATTTGAAATAAATTTTTTTTTATAATTATATGACTTTTAAATAATTTCAAAATTGAAAGAGGTATTTCTTTAAAATAGTTTTCATTTGATCTATGTCAACATCCTTTGATGGATTTCAAACATTTTTGAAGTTGATTTATTAAGATACAAATATTCCATATTGTATTCAATATGTTTTGATATGTTTGACTGTGGATGTGTTATTTTTATACCATTTAGGGTTTTGGATAATGTATAGAAATTTATTATGATAGTTTTAATATAAATTTCAATGTTACGTTTAAAAAGTTTCATATAAAGAATGCATTGGACTTAGTAAGTGATAGGTGGAGCCTGCTATAGCTTCTCGATTCATCGGTAGGTCTTATTAGACAAACTAGTGTCGAGGAACAATATAGAAACCTGAAATTTTCTTACATTACTATTACATCATTTTAAAGATAAAAAAATAATAGTATTACACATATAGGATGAAACGGTTTAGTGTCTTGGGCAAAGTAGGACCATACATAACAATTACAACATCAAGCATAAACATTTATTTAATTTCATCTTCTCTAGCTACTTATTGGAACTTGTCCCCTCCTTAATATATGTAGCCACCTGAGTATATACATAAAAAGGGGTGATCTAGAAGCCTAGTAAGAGGATAGATAAGAACAATATATCATGGGGTGAGCATAATCATAACATAGGAAAAAGATCATGAACATGAGAGGAGCATAAATAAAAGACTTGAAATGTGGCAATGCATAAAAAATAAAACATCATGTCTTAGTGGTTAAATACCACACATACTTGTGAACCAAGATAGAATATTTTGCACACATAATTTCACATTTACTAATGATATTCATCCCTTTACCCAGTGAATTATATCATTGTATAATTCCGGGTGCACTCGTCACATTGAAACATTCATATTGCGCTATATAATTCTGGTCGCACCTATCACATCATAAAATTATCATCAATATTATTGCACATAGGACAAATATAAAAAATGTACATAACTAACCCATGTAATGGAATGGGTTTCATCTCATAATAAGATAATCATAAGCTTTGGGTTCCCAAAATAAATAGGGAATAACATATATGTTACAAGAACCGTCCACTTTGAGTGAGAAGTAAAAGGGGCGTTCTTAAAAGAGGAGTTCTATTGGAAAACATTATTTTTGACATAAAAACCAGTGAAAAACATTTATATCCCATAAAAGTAAAGAAAAGTATGAAAAAATTATATTTAAGGAGTAACCATATCAAAAATGAAGTGAAAGAGGGAGAACCTGAAGGAAGAAAATTGGGTTCGAGATTTCCCCTTACCATGTATCTGAATGCTTCCTTCTCTTTAATTTCTTGTATAATGACATTATATTCATTAATTAGAAATCAAGAACCTTGTGTAAATTAATATGGTTCATTATGGTTTCATTAAGTGATTATATTTTCCTTTGTATTAGTTATATAGTTTTAAAACATTTTTTGAGAATGTTTGTTTTCATGGATTTCTTGAGTGATTCACTTGTATTATTAAATTGATGTTTGGGTAGAACATGGGTAAACATTCAGAACTTATGTTACATGTTATTAATGATATTACAAGATTTTTAATGATCTTATAATGAATTATATTAGATCCATGTGTATGAACCGTTAGATAAGAATTAAATGATAGTTATTTGCGTCAATTTGGGCGGTTTTTCAATCACAACGAACTTATTTTAAATTATCACTTAGTAATATGGCCATAGATTATTTTCAGAACATTAAATAGGACATAATACATATAACGTATTCTGTTTCAACCATAAAAATCGTTTAATTACCAGATCTGAAGGTAGAAGTGGAAGAAGAAAGCATGACGTTCTTGAAGGTGATAAATTAACACCTCACGAACAACGTTCTCTTTAATAAAATAAAAGGAAGAGGGAAAATGGGATGGATGATATAATATCCCATTATAATCATAAAATTATATTATATTTATAATAATGGAGTTACAATACAATTTTTATGAATATAGGCGGGGAGATATCAATAAATGAACTTGAACTTGAAAGGAAATTAAAGGAGAAGAGGGAGGGAAATTACCTCTTGGATCCTCCTCTTGAGATCTTCTTTAAGGCCCTAATCTTGGTCTTTTGATGATACCAGAAGATCTAGGACGTGGGGGAGGGGATATAGAAGAGTTTTGGGCAGATTTTATAGAAGGATTGGCTCTAGATAGGTGTGAAGAAATGTGGGTGTGAAGGGTGGCTTTTATAGTGGAGGGGAGAGGGGTTTCCTTAATATAAAATTCATTAGTTTATTAATTTCCCCTAAGACAAGTAATAGAGATTCATCCATGACCAAGAATAGTAAATAAGTCGTGTGAGTTCTAGATTTGGGTGCTTACATCACTTGTTATGTCAGTAATAGTGGGTTTTAATTATAATGTATTTATACGGTAAATTAATATATTTTACTATTCACAAAAAATTCAAGTATTTCAGAAAAATCCCAAAATTTTACCCCAACCAGTTTTTGACGTGTAGAATATAAAAATGAATTCCATTTTTCAAAAATAATTTTCTAAATATTATTAATTTAATATTTAATTAAAATCATAATTTACTTTAAAAAACATTTTTTAAAATTAAAACTGATTTTATAGTGCTTTCAAAACTTACGTAGGGTCCTAGAAAATTATCTAAAAACTATAAGACATTGATTTGATAGTTAATGAACACATTTTAAGAAAATAAATTTTTCTTTTAAATTAATTAAATAATTATAATTAATTATTTAAGACTTACAAAATACCAAAATGTTTACTAAGGTCAAATTATCACTTTCTACGATGTCTAAATTTTATTTAATTATTCTTGGGTAAGGTTAATCTTATGTTGGATGATTTACTATTCATAAGGGTCATATTACTATTCATAAGGGTATGTTAATATTCATAAGAGTAGGTCACTATTCACCAAAAAAACAAGTTTTTTCTATCAGACTCCAAAAATCATCTTGAGCACAATCGTGTATGTTGGATTTTTAAAATTCCAAACACAGAAGAGACAAACTTATGTTTAAAGGTCACTTATCACTTATTAGTTCATTATGTTGTGCTTTCATGTTATTTTATGACATAAATATAAGAAGGGAATTTTCATTGAAAAACTTTGGGTCGTTACATTCTTCCCCCCCTTAAGAAATTTCGCCCCTGAAATTTCACTCTACACAAACTGGTGAGGTTGTTTCTCCTTCATTGCCTCTTCTGGTTCCCAAGTTTCTTCCTCAAACTTATGGTTCCTCCACAACACTTTAACAAGATTGGTTGTCTTGTTGCGTAGAACCTTATCTCTCCAATCCAGAATCATTATTGGCTGCTCCTCATAGGAGAGATCATCTTCAAGCTGCACCACCTATGAGTTTAGTACATGTGAGGGGTCTGGTATGTACTTCCTAAGTAGTGATACATGAAACACACCATGAAATTGATCCATATTCGGTGGAAGGGAAAGACGATAGGCCAGGAATCCTATGCGGTCAAGGATATCGAAAGGTCCAATATACCTTGGGCTTAGCTTCCCTTTCTTCCTGAATCGCATGACTCTCTTCCATGGAGATATTCGAAGGAAGACTTTATCTCAAACGTTGAACTCCATGTCCCTTTAACGGTTTTCATCATAGATATTTTACCTACTTTGAGAAGCTTTGATGTGTTTCTAGATGAATTGAACCTTCTCTATCATCTCTTCCACAAGATCAGGTCCAAGTAACTTTCTTTCTCCAACTTCATCCCAACAGGTTGGAGTTCTACATCACTTTCCATACAAATCTTCATATGGAGCCACTGAATACTCGAGTGGAATCTATTGTTGTATGAGAACTCAACCAATGTGAGATGCTGATCCCATACACCTTTTAATTCTAGAGAGCAGGATCTTATCATATCTTCAAGCCTCTAAATAGTTCTTTCAGACTGGCCGTTAGTTTGGGGGTGATAGGCCATGCTGAAATTTAATTCAGTACTCAAAGCATGTTGAAGGCTCCTCCAGAATTTAGAAGTGAACCTTGGGTCACGGTCAGAGAAAATTGAGAGTGGAACACCATACAGTCTCACCACTTCCTTCGCATATATCTTTGCAAGTTGTTCAAGTGATAGGTCTTCCCGAATAGCGATAAAATGGGTAGTCTTGGTGAGCCGGTCAACCACAACCCATGTCGCATTATTTCCCTTTGACTTCTTTGGGAGACCCGTGACAAAGTCCATAGTAACATTTTCCCATTTCCACATGGGTATAGGCAATGGCTGCATCATACCTTTGGACTTTTGTCGCTCAACTTTAACTTTTAGACATACCAAGCACCTTGATATATATTCCACAATCTCCTTCTTCATGTTATCCCTCCAGAAGTGTTCTTGGAGATCACAGTACATCTTGGTACTCCCAGGATGGATAAAGAATGTTGACCTATGTGAATTGTACAATAGATCCTTCTTTATACTGGGTGATGAAGTCACACAAAGCTATGTTCCAAACCAAATCACACCATCATTGTTGATATGGAACTCTGGAAGCTTCCCTTCCTTTACTGCATTCACCCTCTTTTGTATCTCCACATCATCCCTTTGTGCTTCCTTAATATTCTCCTGGATGGATGGTTGCGCAATAATTTGGGCAATGTAGGATGTATCCCCTTCCCTTATGATTTCCATATCCATTATTTGCATATCCATAAAGATAGGTTCATTCTCAATCCACAACATGGATAGAGTAGCAGGTTCTTTTCTTCTTAGAGTATCAGCTACCTTGTTCGCCTTTCCAGGATGGTAGTGAATAGAGCAATCGTAATCCTTGATTATCTATAACCATCTCCTTTGACACATGTTGAGCTCCTTTTGTTTGAATATAGACTTTAGGATCTTGTGGTCGGTTTATATGTCACATTTCTCACCATAAAGGTAGTGCCGCCAGATTTTCAAGGAAAAAATCATGGTTGCCAGCTCTAAATCATGTGTTGGGTAGTCTTGCTCATGGATCTTTAACTATCGTGAGGCATAGGCTATCACATTATCATTTTTCATGAGTACACAACCCAAGCCTTTATTTTAATCATCACTTTATATCACAAAACTTTCTCCACTTTTCGTTAGTGTGAGTACAGGTGTAGTGATCAGCCTTCTCTGTAGCTTGTTGAAGCTTCCCTTTAATTCTCCTATCCAGACATACTTTACCCCTTTCCTTGTGAACATAGTTAGCGGGTTTGACAATTGTGAGAAGTTTCTCACAAAACGTTGGTAGTACCCATATAATCCAAGAAAACTACAGATTTCTGTGACACTAGAGGGTCTGGGCCATTCCTCGATCACCTTTGTTTTTGAAGGATCCACAGAAATTTCCTCACTTGTGATCACATGACCCAAGAACATGACTTTCTTGATCCAAAAGTCACACTTTCTGAACTTGTCATACAACTTATCCTTTCTTAATGTCACCAACACAAGTCTTAGATGTTGTTCATGTTCCTCCTTTCTCTTGGAGTAGATGAGAATATCATCGATAAACACTACCACAAATTTGTCGAGGTAATGTCTAAATACACTATTCATCAAATCCATGAAGACTACAGGGGAATTAATAAGTCTGAAGGGCATCATCAAAAACTCATAGTGCCCATACCTTGTTCGGAAGGCAGTCTTCTAAATATCTTCCTTCTTCACCTTTACCTAATGATATCCAGTACGAAGATCCACCTTTGATAAGTATTGAGCTTTTCTTAACTGGTCAAACAAGACATCAATCCTTGGGAGGTGATACTTATTATTTATGGTGATCTTGTTGAGTTACTGATAATCGATACACAGCCGCATTGTTCCATCCTTCTTCTTCACAAAGAGCACAGGTGCACCCCAAGGTGATGCACTAGGGTGTATGAACCCTTTGTCTAGATTCTCTTGCAGCTGCTTCTTTAACTCCTCCAGTTCGATAGAATCCATCCTATAGGGACACATCGAGATAGGAGTAGCTCCAGGTATGAGTTCAATTGAGAACTCTACCTCACAATTTGGGGAAATTCCGGGTAACTCATTAGGAAATACATCAACGTATTCCCTCATGATGGGAATTTCCTCATGGTTGGAACTTTCCTTCGACTCAACCATTTGGGTGAGGTATGCTTCTTTATAGGGAATCAACACCCACACCATTGACGGATTTTTCAAAGGAGATTCATGATCTTCCTTGCATTTGTAGAGGATCATGGAATGGTTTGGAATATGAAAATATATTTCCTTTTCTCAACAATTTATATGTGCTCTATATAACGAGATCCAATCCATTCCCATTATAGCATCAAATTCCACCAAGGTAAGTATTATGAGATTTTCCGGAAGAATCATCCCACATACGCCAATAGGATAAGAGTCAAACACTTGGGTTGCAATGATTTCAACACTTGTTTTTTTACATATATCTCTACTTCAAGGTTTCGGGGCATCGATTCTATAGTTCTAGAAAAATTGAATGATATAAAGGAATGCATAGAAACAAAATCAAATAAGACATTTTCCATTCTTGATTGAATAGTAAGTGTACCTTGTACGACTTCATTATCATGCTCCACTTCTGAAGTAGTGATGGCATAAGCCTTCCCTTGTTCCTTTGGCTTCAGTGGATGCTGACGCTGATTACCCTTGAGAACTTGAGGTTTAGTGCGCTGGTTTTCATAGTTCCTTAGCTCTATACAGTTGTAGCATTGTACCATGGTTTTTTCTCTCCTTTAATTGGCTACATTCTCCTTCCTTTTCATGTCTTTTCGACACTCTTGAGCATGGTGTCCTTCTTTCCCACACTTGAAGCACTTCCCCGTCCCTTTGAGGAAGTTCCCATGTTGCAACTTCCCACATTTTTGGCATGTGGGTCGTTGTGTTTTCTTCCCACTTTTGTCATTAGATCCTCCAGCTTGAAACTCCATCTTTCATTTCTTATCCCCATAGTCATGGGACCATTCCCCAAACTCCATCTCCACTTTGAGATCACATCGAAAAAATTCTTCATAACTCCCAAAGTCTCGAATTGCAAGAGCCTTTAGAAGGTGTGGTTTTAATTATATAAAGAATCTGTCAATTTTGATATCATTGTTGATAAAAATACCTGAAGTGTGCCTTGAAAGCCTTGTTAAATTATCTTCATAGGTTGTGACAAATTCTCCTTCTTTTTGCTTTATCTCTATGAATTCTCTCTCTATCTTCGTGCGAAGAGTTCTTGGGAAATACTTATTAAGAAACATCATCTTAAATTCTTCCCATTCTATCTCTTCAATTTCCTCCCTTGGCTTGGTGTTCTTAATCAAAGCCCACCATTGATCAGATTCTCCATCTAGATGATAAATAGATAGAGTCAGCTTCTTCGTTTTAGAATAGTAAAGAATTGAAAAGATCATCTCCATGGAGTTGACCCACTGTTACGCAACTACTGGATCGGAAGAATCACAAAATATCGGTATTTGTTACCACATAAAACATTCGATAGCCAGTTTCTCCCTCTTTGGTGAAAGAGGATGTTTCCCATTATTATGGTTATTGTTCATAACCAGAGATAATTGGGTAAGCATCACCATGAAGTTTTTAACTCCACCTTCCAAATCATTGGGGATGTGTTTCGAGCAATCGTTGCATTGGCCCACGCACGATTTGTTGGCCTGATTTCTCCTGGTCCCCACCATTTTGTAAAATAGAAAAGGTTAAAACAACACATAAGTAAACAATTCATGAATAACTTATTCATTTAAACAATTTATACCAAAAAACATAAAATATGGGATCCCTATGTAAATATTCTTGTGTGCATTTTAGTACTTAGTCTCATGCTAGAGGTTTTCTCTAGGGTTCACTGATCCTAATTCCCAAATTAACTAAACCTTTTATCTGATACAAACTATAGAGACCCGAACTTTTATTACATTACTATTAAATAATTTTAAAGATAAACAACATAATAGTATTAGACATAGAGGATCCAATGGTTTAGTGTCTTGGGAAAACTAGGACCATACATTACAATTACAACATCAAGCATAAACATTTATTTAATTTATTCTTCTCTAGATTCTTATTGGAACTTGTCCTATCCTTAATACATGTAGCCACCTGAGGATATACATCAAAAGGGTTGATCTAGAATCCCAGTAATAGGATAGATAAGAACAATATATCATGGGTTGAGCATAATCATAACATAGGAAAAAGATCATGAACATGAGAGGAGCATAAATAAAAGACATGAAATGTGGAAATGCATAAAAAATGAAACATCATGTCGTAGTGGTTAAATACCACACATACTTGTGAACCAATCTAGCACCCTGTTCACAAATAATTTCACATTTACTCATGAGATTCATCACTTTAACAAATTCATTGGAGCACTGTATAATTCCGGGCGCACCCATTACATTGAAACATTCATATTACGCTATATAATTCCGAGAGCACCGGTCACATCATAACATTATCATCATTATGCTTGCCACATAGAACACATATAAAAAATGTAAATAACAAACCCATGGAATGTAATGGTTTTCATCTCATAATATCACAATCATAATTTTGGGTTCCCAAAAGAAATAGGGAATAATGTATATGTTACAAGAACCGTCCACTTTGAGTGAGAAGTAAAAGGGGTGTTCTTAAAAGAGGAGTTCTTTTGGAAAACATTTTGTTTGACATAAAAACCAGTGAAAAACATGTATATCCCAGAAGAGTAAAGAAAATGATGAATAAATTATCTTTGAGGAGTAACCATATCAAAAATGGAGTGAAAGAGGGAGAACCCTAAGGAAGAAAATTGGGTTCGAGATTTCCCCTTACCTTGTATCTGAATGCTTCCTTCTCTTTAATGTCCTATATAATGACATTATATTAATTAATTAGATATCCATAACCTTTTTTACTATAATATGGTTCATTATGGTTTCATTAAGTGATTTTATGTGCCTTTGGATGAGTTATATAGTTTTAAAACATTTTTTGTGAATGTTTTTTTATGGCTTTCTTGAGTGATTAACTTGTATTCTTAAATTGATGTTTGGGTAGAACATGGATAAACATACAGAACTGATATTACATTTTATTAATGATATTATAGTTTTCTAAATGATATTATAATTAATTATATTAGATCAATGTGGATGAATCATTAGATTAGAATTAAATGATAGTTATTTGGGTCAATTTGGGCGGTTTTTCGATCACAACGAACTTGTTTTAACTTATAACTTTGTAATATGGACATAGACTGTTTAAAGAACATTAAATATAACATAATACATATAGAATATTCTGTTTCAATAATAAAAATGGTTTCATGACCATATATGAAGGTAGAAGTGGAAGAAGAATGCATGTCGTACTTGAAGGTGATAAATTAACACCTCACGAACAACGTTCTCTTTAATAAAATAAAAGGAAGAGGGAAAGGGGGTTGGATGATATAATATCCCATTAGAATCATAAAATTAAATTATATGTATAATAATGGAGTTACAATACAATTTGGATGAAGATAGGTGGGGAGAGATCAAGAAATGAACTTGAACTTGAAAGGAAATTAAAGGAGAAGAGGGATGGAAATTACCTCTTGAATCCTCGTCTTGAGACCTTTCTTGAGGCCCTAATCTTGGTCTTTTGATGATACCAGAAGCTCTGGGATGTGGGGGAGGGTCTAGAGAAGAGTTTTGGGTAGATTCTAGAGAAGTATTGGATCTTGAGAGGTGTGAAGAAAGGTGGGTGTGAAGGGTGGCTTTTATAGTGCAGGGGAGAGGGGTTTCCTTAATATAAAATTCGTTAGTTTATTAATTTCCCCTAATACAAGGAATAGTGAGTCATACATGACCAAGAATAGTAAAAAAGTCATGTGAGTTCGATATTTGGGTGCTTAAATCACTTGTGATGTCAGTAATAGTGGGTTTTAATTATAATGTATTTATACAGTAAATTAATGTATTTTACTATTCACCAAAAATTCAAGTATTTCAAAAAAAAATCCAGAATTTTACCCCAAACATTTTTCAACGTGTAGAATATAAAAATGGATTCCATTTTTAAAAAATAATTTTTTAAATATTATTAATTTAATATTTAATTAAAATCATAATTTACGTTAAAAAAGAGTTTTTATAATTAAAACTTATTTTATAGTGCTTTCAAAAAATACGTAGGGTCTTAGAAAATTATCTAAAAACTATAAGAAATTGATTTGATAGTTAATGAACACATTTTAAGCAAATAATGTTTCTTTTAAATAAATTAATTAATTATAATTCATTATTTAAGACATACAAATTACCAAAATGTTTTCTAAGGTCAAATTATCACTTTCTAGGATGTCTAAATTTTATTTTATTATTTCACGGGTAAGGTTACTCTTATGTTGGATGATTTACTATTCATAAGGGTCATATTAATATTCATAAGGGTATGTTACTATTCATAAGGGTAGGTCACTATTCACCCAAAAAACAAGCTTGTTTTATCATACTCCAAAAATCATCTTGAGCACAACCGTGTATGTCGGATTTTTAAAATTCCAAACACATAAGAGAAAAACATATGTTTAAAGGTCAATTATCACTTAGTAGTTCATTATGCTATGTTTTCGTGTTATTTTATGACATAAATATAAGAAGGGAATTTTCATTGAAAAACTTTGGGTCATTACAAACAAGGCCTTGACAAAATATTATTTTTAGTCTTGGCACGAGGCCTTGACTATGTGGTATAAAGTCTAGAATTATGCATTCAATAATTATGAAATTGCCTATTGATATTACATGTGATTATTCAAATAGTAGAATATCCATCTGAATAAGTAAATGGCGTTACTTGATTTATATTTTCCGTATTATGCTAATGTTTAAGTTTAAAAAGATTTTGTTTTAGTCTTATAAATTGCCTTAAATGTTTACTCTTATCTATGAATGTCTCCACTATATTGTTATACTTACTGTGCATTTGAACTCACACCTTTCTATGTTTTATTTTTCTCTGGATGAGAAGAAGTATATAACGATTAACTTTTAGGGATAGTATAAAGGATATGAATGTGGTCAATGGAGACAATGTTGCTGTTGTTTTTCATTTTATAATGTAATGTAAGACTTATGCATATATTTAGTACTTCCAAGGCTACTAAAATGATTGGTATTTCAGGACATGATTCCTTATATCATGCCATTGTTATGTAATAATGCACTAACTTTGGGTAACTGGGGTTGGGGAATTACAGTTGGTATCATAATAAGTTTAGTAAAAACCTTGGAAGCTTGATTTAGAGAAACTCGGATTAGATAACATTACCCTAAGATTTACATTGAGGATTAGTATAGAAGAACTTACTATAATTTTGGAAAAGTAGAGATTTTGTGTATTTTCCAACCAATACATCCTTGTATGTATATGAGCGGGTAGAGGCGGCTCTGGAAAAGATGTACCTTGAATTGAAAACTATGAAAAGGAGATTGGGGCTTGACCCGTGGTATCCTGGTACACAACAATGGGCCATATTGAACTCTTGGTTACGACACTCCCGGGGGATATGCTTAGGATAATTCAAATTTTATTTACAAACCATTATGAAGAATTTATGAGTATATACCTACTCAAAGATAACATTATTATGATTATGGATTATATCCATGAACTATTCAATTTATGTTAAGTGTTTTACAAGTTTGTAATTCTATATTAAAATTCGTAAACTAATCTAGTGTATGACATTGTTTAGATATGGAACATAGTGGAAGGAATGGAAATTGTATCAATGCACGCAATCGATGTAGGGATTTACCTCCTACTCAAGAAAATTATAGTGGAGCTGGTGATGCAATAGGTATTAATCAGCTTATCACCATAATAGGGCAACTCACATAGGTTGTGAATAATAATTTTACCCACATGGAGCACCCAAATCCACAACACGGAGAATCAATGTTAGAACACTTCAAGATAAAAAAACCACCAAAATTCAATGGGACTACAAATCCATTTTTATCTTAGCAATGAATAAGTTCCTTAGAGAAAAAATTTCATGTTTTGGGGAGTAACGAAAGAGAAAAAGTTGTCATGGCAGTTTATCATCTCATTGAAGATGCAGATAAATGGTGGTCATTAATTCAAAACACAAATAAAGATAAAGCAGTAACAAATATGGAATGGATGGAGTTTAAAGATCTATTATTAGAAAAATACATTCCTCATGACCATCGAGAAGATATGGAAAGACAATTTCTAAGTCTGAGGAAAAAGCAGGATGAGAATGTCGCAAGTGTGAGTCTAACTTTACAAGGTTATCAAGGCATGCAGCAGATTATATATGTAACTCAAGGAGTAAGATTGATCGATTATTTGATGGTTAGAAACATTTCTCCATATAGCATTATTCTCACAATCATTCTCATCATACAAAGAAATTGTCCCATGTGCTATCAATACAGAAAAAATTTATCAATGTCTTACAACATTAAAGCAAAGCAAGAGATGAAGAGATCTTTTAAACACTCTGGAAAAAAAATAAAGGGAATAAGGGAAAAGTTGAATATCCATCCAATGGTAAATGTGGGAAGAAACACCTTGGTACTTTCCTAAAGGGAATGGGAGTCTAATACAAGTGTGGTGAAAAAGGCCACCAAACTCGTGATTGAAAGGGAAAAAAAGAGGGTGTCAATTTTGAATTCTACACTTGTTGAGAGATGGGGGATTATGAAAATTAATGTCCTATGTTCCAAGGAATATTACTTCAAAAAAGGCCAAGGGATCAAGGCCAAGATTATGTGATCACTACTGCAGAGGTCGAAGCTCCGAAAGATGTGGTGTTAGGTAATTTAATGGTTTCCTCAAGTTTATCCAATGATTTATTTGATTCTAGATCATCACATTTTTTCATATCTTTCTATTTTTCTAAGAAAAATAGTTATTTCCAATTTGATTTAACAAGGTATTTGTCAGGAAAAACTCTTAAGGGATGTATCATTGCGATAATGTTTTGTGAATCAGTTCCCATTAGGGAATATAAATGTTCATTATCTACTGATCTCAACATCATACCCATGATTGAATTTGATATAATCATCAAAATGTACTAGATTTCAAACCATGATCCAAAAATTTATTGTAATAAGAATGAGGTTACAATTTTCAATGATGATAAATAGTACCTTATCTTTAGAGTCGATGTAACACCCCAAGCTTCCTCGGTATGTTTCCTTTCGAATAATGCAATGACGTGCATTGTACGCAACTTCGAGATTTTAACACACCACAACCAATCAAACTAGCCGTTATGAATAGTAATACCTACTTTTTGAAATTATATATATTTTATATTTCAAAATGGACTTCATTTTTGGATTCGGAATATCGAATTTAGCCTAAGGTGAAATTTTGGTACTTTTCGGATAACTTTCATATTTTGATGAATAGTGAAAATTACTAAATTTTAATTAAAAACAACTTTTTTAATCAAAATAATTAATAGTGATAAATTGTGAATTTGAGTGGTTTTAAAGTATATTTAGAATATATTTTTACCATTTAATATAATGTTGGTCATTGTACATAATTTTACAATTAAACCGAACATAAACAAGTGTCAATCTTTTGATAGTTATTATCTATTAAAAACACGCTTTTTGTTTTGACAGCGGGAATTAATTTTAAATTAATTTCTGCCACTTCTGTGTTTTGAATTTAGAAAAATGGATTCCATATTTGGAATCAGGATGTCCAAATTGTGTAAATAGGTAACTTTTATTTTTAGACATTTTGAATAATTACTACGGTAAATATTTTATTTACCATGGTTAAGGGTAAATCCGGTAAATAAGGGTTAAAACAAATAATATTATAATAATACTAAATTACCCTAAAACGTGTCTTAGCCCTATTGGTTGATACATGGTCGACCATGGGAATATTTGGGTCTATTTTGGGACCCCATGGATCCACTTGTAAGTGATAATGACACATTATATTAATAAAGCTAAAATAAAAATAAAAATGGAATAAGCTTACATCTTTTAGAAGCACAATTTTTACATAGGATTATACATGTTGGATTTTCGATTATAAATATTCATTAGAAAGCTAAAACGATTTCCTACATAATGATATTTTATTTATAATTTTTAGACATTAAATAATTTATTTTATTTATGACACAATGATGATTCAGTAATTACTATAATAGTGAAAAATTAAAATAAGTGATATTATAAATACCCAAATAAATATAATATGAAGCTTTTAATGAATTAAACTAATTTTATAGGATAATATGATATATTAGGATTGATTTAATTGACTTTGTTCGAAGTAATCAATCTGTTATGAGTTTCACAAAAATCAACTATTGAATAGTGTCAAAATTGACAAAAAAGAGTTCTTAAAACAAATATTATATTATTAATTGATATTAAATTCCTAAAAATCTAAGGTTCGGCCAAGAGACTTATATTATGATAGGTTAATCATTAATGGACCACTTGGGGGTCGCTTGGATGTATATAGTAAGTTTATTAACCATATTATATAAAAATACAAAGAGACATTGTAAAAGTGAAACTAATTAACTTAGAGTTAATACTTAAAGATAAGGTTAATATAAGTACTCAAACCTGTCTAAATTCTATTCGATGAGTTTTTTGCGACCTATCCTCACCTCATACTTTGAATAGTCAACTTTGGAGCCTTTGGAAACCGAATATGAATTTATTATAAATTAATATTTCTAGCTTTTCCAAAGGTGCCCCTCACCCCTCTTATAAAAGGGCACTCCTCCTTCTCATTTACTCACACCTCTCAAGCCACTTGGCTCGTCCAAACTCTGCCCAAATAAGCTCCCCACATCCCTCTCCTCTTCCTTGAAGCTTCCCCTTAGGAAGAAAGCATTTCAACAAGTCCTTTGGTTCCAACCAAAGTGAGTTACCTAAATTAAAGGTAACGATTTCTCTTAAATTATTTTCATTTATTTTGCTTCTTCAACCCCCAAACTCTTTTTATTTCCCTTCATTTGTAACAACACCAGTATCCTCAATATACTAGGATGTTGTTATAAGAAGTATTCAAAGTACACATACACACAACTCCATCTAATGGATGATGAACATAATGTTTCTGTGGATGGAAAACTAACGCCTCACGAAACGATGATTGTTCAAAAACATCTTACCGCCTCTCATGGTGGCCATTATGATGGCACTGTAATTAAATATGATATTAATGATATATATTTTATATATAAGCTTCTGTAATTCCATTTTATTTCATACCATTATTCGTTTCATGTTGTATATACATACGATAATTTCATTTGAGGAAGTGCGGACTACCGCCCCCTTAAAATGATATGACTCGTTCATACCACACATGGAACGTATAAAGGATGGTGTTAATGAACTTAAGTAACATATATAAAATATTATATTATACTGGAATAGTAATATACCTATGTATCATTTCGATTCGATTCTTTTAAAATAAAAAATTAAATGGAAGTAGCGTTCGTGCGTACGTACGGACTACCGTCTCCACGAACGCGATGAGATTCATTCTCCATCGTATCCATTCAAGTATAATTATCATTTAATGATTTAAAAATTATGTTTAAGGAATTGATATCATTATGGATATGAATAAGATACAACAAACATGACTTATGTAACAAAACATATAAAAGAAAATGAGTAAGTTAACACCCGAAACGGCGTTAATACTAAGATATTATTAACAAATCAATGTTAAAAGATCATATATGATATCATATTAAAGTAAATGATTCTTGTATTATTCAATAACAATTATTTCACCATTATACAGGAGGTCAACCTACCATCGACCAAGGAAAAAGTACAAAGTAAGGGATTCTCTTATCTCACTTTCAATTCCGTGAGATTTCCATTGTTCGCTACTAAATTATTGAAAGTGGTGTATTTTGTACTTCCATTTGATATATATTATCATGATTCACTTTATATTCATGTTATTATGTAAATCATTTGGTGGTTATTAACTTTTCTCCATGCGACTCAGTTGATTAACGTGGTAAGGGATTTTCTTATCTCACTTTCAATTCCGTGAGATTTCCATTGTTCACCACTAAATTATTGAAAGTGGTGTATTGTGTTCTTCCATTTGATATATATTATAATGATTATCTTTATATTAATGTTATTCTGTAAATCATTTGGTGGTTATTAACTTTTGGCCATACGACTCAATTGATTAACGTGGTAAGGGGTTTCTTATCTCACTTTTAATTTCGTGAGATTTCCATTGATCACCACTTAATTATTGCATGTGGTGTATGTGTACTGCCCATGATTGTATTAATTGTGTAATATACTTTAGTTTATGGGTATTTACATCATTATGGTATGATACTTCTTTCATGGGTGTATGTTTCGAAAGTTACCTAATCGATAAGGGAATTTGAAATTTCAATTTCCACTCATTTGGCTTTACGCATATTTCATTGATTATATTACCCCAAGATTATGTGTGAAATCACTATTCATTTGATTATGTCATAATTTCCACTCCCCTTCCTGTGGATATAAGTTTTATACACATAATCACTCCATTGATAATTCTCAAGTCATTGATATGAATTTGATAAGAGTAATTTTAACTCATTCACCATTTGTTGAGTTAAACATCCAATTCGTTGGTGTTGTTTTTACAAGAATATGTGTGAATATCCTTTGATTGTTTTACACTGAATATCCAATCATATTTAGTGTATTTATATTTGTCACACATAATTATTTCATTGATTTATCCTTAACCTAAGGATACAGCCTTTATGAGAGATTTCATCTCAATTTACATTCCATTGAGACTTCTTTGTTGATATACACCAAATCACTTTTATGTGGTGTATATAATGTACTTTGACATAGTATATCATGAATCCCTTTATTCTCATGATATTACAAAATTTTGATTACCTCAATTATTTGTATTCAAGTGTCTCTTTTGGTTAGAATCTCTAACTAAAATACCATTTTTAAATGTTTTAAAGACTTATTCTTCTAAATCTTGCTCATTAATGTCCATGTTTTAAAAATGGTTTTAAGGATTTATTTATATGGACATTAATGTTTTAGAAATTAAAACTCCTTTTAAAAAGTTTCAAAGTGGTATGGGACACTTTGATTCAAAAATCTACTTTTAAATGGCTTCTTTACAAATAGTGTGACTTTTAAATGTTTTCAAGAAAAGGGGGACATTTCTCTCAAATAGTTTTGATGATTATTTTCATCTATGTCAACATCCTTCATTATTCTTGATTGAGGTTAATGTGATACAATACAATCTTCCATATTGTATCGAATGAGTTATGTTTGACTGTGGATGTGCTGTTTTTATACCATTCATGGTTTGTGGTAAAAGTATTGACATTTCGTATGCTATTTTTAATACGAATGTTTATGTTATGTTTAAACATGTTCATATGAGGAATGCATTGGACTTAATAAGTGACGGGTGGAGCCCGCTATAGCTCCTCGATGCATCGGTAGGTCTCATGAGACAAACTAGTGTCTTGGCACAAGGCCTTGGCAAAATCTTATTTGTAGTCTTGGCACGAGGCCTTGGCTATGTGGTTATGATAGTCTGGCATTATGCATTCCATCATTATGAAAGTGGTTATTGATATTGCATGTGATCATGCGACTAGTAGAATATCCATGTGAGTAAGTAAATGGCATTATTTCATTTTACCTTTGCCATTTTATGTTGAAGTTTAAGTTTCAAAGGCTTTTGTTTTAGTTATAAATTGCCTTAAGTGTTTATGCTTATTTATGAAAGCTTCTGATATAATGTTATCCTTACTGAGCATCCGAGCTCACCCCTTTCAATGTTTTATTTTTTTCCCAGGATTATGAAGAAGTAATTTATGAATGACCTGCAGGGATAGTATGAGGGGATATGAAGACAAGATGTTTTTTTATGATGTAATGTAAAAATTTGTGGATGTATCTAGTTATTCCAAGGCTACTAAACTAATCGGTCTTTCGAGACTTGATCTTTCTCATGATCATGCCAATGTTATGTAATAATGCACCGACTCTGGGTAACTAGGGTCGGGGCGTTACAGTTGGTATCAGAGGAAGTTTAGTACAAACCTTGGTAGCTAGATTTAGATAAACTCTGATTAGATCACGTAGACCTAAGATGAACTTTGAGGATTAGTATAAAAGAACTTCCTAGAATTTTGGTATTGTAGAGATTTTGTGAGTTTTCCGAGCAATACATCCCTGTCTGGATACGAGCAGGTAGAGGCGGCTCTGGCACAGATGTACCTAGGGGTAAAACCCAAAAACATCGCTTTGAGCTAGACTCGAACGGGAACTGGTGCACGACAACGGGCCTTGCTGCACTCTTGGTTACGACACTCCCGGGGGATATGCTTAGGATAATTTACATTTTCTTTACAAACCAATTTAAGTAATATATATATAAGATGAGAGTAAATGACCTTGGTTAATCCTAATATGTTTCAAATTGAGAATATGGTGACATTTTAATCTCTAAATGATTTTACGACTACTATTACTCACACAATGCTTTATGGTTTTAGTCAATGGCTGGATTCCAAGGAAGTCATAGTGACTTTGAGAATGATGTACAAGATGGGAACGGTGGTGGCAATGAGCAAAAAAATGGAATGTTGATAGGCGTAAAAGATATCGTCTTTATGCCAAATCAGTTTTCCAAAAATATGATCAACAACATATATATTAACCAACTCCCAGACTCAATAAGGAAGAGAAAGGTGATAAATGATAAGAGCTCCAGCAATGGAAACCATGGAGAAAAGAACCCTCAATTTTCATCATGCAGGAAATGTGGAAAGAGACACCCAGGAAAGTGTCTCAATGGGACAACGAAATGTTTTACGTGCGGGAAGGAAGGACATAAAGTAAAGAATTGCCGAAGAAAAATGAAGAGTACTATGGAAGAAGATAAAAATGGTCCCAAGAGTCCATTTACAGTCATTTGCCGTAAATGTAGGGGACCTGGCCATTACCCGAGTGAATGTCCTATTCTATAGGATATTTTCTTGGTCAAAGAAGAAGCTATGTGGGAATAAATGGTTGGAGAAATGTTTAAAAAGTATTAGCACTCCTTGTTGATGGGATTACTATGGAATAATTTTCTCTTGTATTTGTAACCCCATAGTTTTCCATGTGAGAATGAAATTTGAGGAAGAATTGTCTCTTCTCTTGTGGATATAGGTATAAATAACCATTTGGATTTATATGATCATTGGGGTTTGAGAGAATTATAAGTTATTCTAATTTGGGATGAAGATTAAAGGTATGATATAACATTTGTGGTTAAATTTATGATATAGTATTTTGAGGAATTTATCTCATTTTGGAAATATTATAAAATATAGTTTTTGAAAAAGGACAACATGTAGACCGTGTGACAACCCGTCGCGTCGGACAAAGCTATGGGAATCGAACCCACAACCAAAGTGCGATTGGGATTTATCGCCTACCACTGGACTACGTGAAGTCCCTGGTTAGTGTGACTTTTTTTAGTTAAATGATTTTATTGATCAATAATAAGTTGATTTGGGTTCTTATTTCATATCAAAAGAATACCCTTGGTATAGAAAAATGATTTGGTGATTAAGTGATAAATGTTATTTTGGAAGATGTTCGCTTTGTTGGGAACACTATATGCCCAAGGAAAATAGAATACTATGGGGTTTCATTTGTGGAGTAATGATAGATTTTTATCTACGTTTTTATTGTGGATTTATAGTGATTTGGGTTATTTATGGAAATGATTAACCTATAATAGAGAATATGTGATTAGGTTAATTACTTTTGAGTATGTGACTTTAAGAGTATCTGATGTCATTTGGAGATACAATTTAACATGGGAGACTACATAATCAAATTCTTCTATGTTTTGGGTTTCAATATTAGTTTGGATTATATTAAAGGATTTTAAGGACAATTGGTTATTGAATGGTATCTATTTAACTTTGGGGTATTGTTGGTTTAATTTTAGAAATTAAGATTAGTGCATATTTATCTCAATGAATATCCTTTTGGGGGATCATTAGATCATTCACTGACCATTTTGGTTTTGATTAATCTTCAAAGACAATGTAAATATATGGTTTATCCTTCATGGATCATGTGATTCTATAGAAGTTTATTCTATCTCTTCCAGTGTGACCAAGTCTTCTTGAATACTCATCGTTTAAAAAAAAGAGTTAGTGGTGGAAATTTATTAAAAAATGAAAATCTACTTAAAATGTAAGTATATCTCATAATGTTCTTAGTCAATATCATAAATGAATTCCTCTTCCTTATGTAATGTAACTTTAAAAAAAAATGTTGTCTGTTTACTTTCCTAACTAGGAGACTAATGGTCGTTTGTCCCAACACAAGTTTGTGGTTTTCTCATTGTTAACTTTCTCCTGATAATGATTTCTATCCCTCTCCATCAGAACTTGACACTTAGTTTATCATCCATATCCATGTTTTCTTACATGGAATCCTAGTATGGGTTATCTTGGATGACCCCTATACCTCTCTTTCTTTCTTTTAAAGTGATAGTTTTATTGACTCTTTTTCTGATGTGGGACTTTCCATTATATTCCCAAGCAAAATTTTAAAAATTGCGAGGATGCAATTTATTGAAGGAGGGGAGAATGTAACACCCCAAGCTTCCTCGGTATGTTTCCTTTCGAATAATTCAATGACGTGCATTGTACGCAACTTCGAGATTTTAACACACCACAACCAATCAAACCAGCCGTTATGAATAGTAATACCTATTTTTTGAAATTATATATATTTTATATTTCAAAATGGACTTCATTTTTGGATTCGAAATATCGAATTTAGCCTAAGGTGAAATTTTGGTACTTTTCGGATAACTTTCATATTTTGATGAATAGTGAAAATTACTAAATTTTAATTAAAAACAACTTTTTTAATCAAAATAATTAATAGTGATAAATTGTGAATTTGAGTGGTTTTAAAGTATATTTAGAATATATTTTTACCATTTAATATAATGTTGGTCATTTGACATAATTTTACAATTAAACCGAACATAAACAAGTGTCAATCTTTTGATAGTTATTATCTCTTAAAAACACGCTTTTTGTTTTGACAGCGGGAATTAATTTTAAATTAATTTCTGCCACTTCTGTGTTTTGAATTTAGAAAAATGGATTCCATATTTTGAATCAGGATGTCCAAATTGTGTAAATAGGTAACTTTTATTTTTAGACATTTTGAATAATTACTGCGGTAAATATTTTATTTACCATGGTTAAGGGTAAATCCGGTAAATAAGGGTTAAAAAAAATAATATTATAATAATACTAAATTACCCTAAAACGTGTCTTAACCCTATTGGTTGATACATGGTCGACCATGGGCATCTTTGGGTCTATTTTGGGACCCTATGGATCCACTTGTAAGTGATAATGACACATTATATTAATAAAGCTAAAATAAAAATAAAAATGGCATAAGCTTACATCTTTTAGAAGAACAATTTTTACATAGGATTATACATGTTGGATTTTCGATTATAAATATTAATTAGAAAGATAAAAAGATTTCCTACATAATGATATTTTATTTATAATTTTTAGACATTAAATAATTTATTTTATTTATGACACAATGATGATGCAGTAATTACTATAATAGTGAAAAATTAAAATAAGTGATATTATAAATACCCAAATAAATATAATATGAAACTTTTAATGAATTAAACTAATTTTCTAGGATAATATGATATATTAGGATTGATTTAATCGACTTTGTTCGAAGTAATCAATCTGTTATGAGTTTCACAAAAAACAACTATTGAATAGTGTCAAAATTGACAAAAAAGAGTTCTTAAAAAATATTATATTATTAATTAATATTAAATTCCTAAAAATCTAAGGTTCGGCCAAGAGACTTATATTATGATAGTTTAATCATTAATGGACCACTTGGGGGTCTCTTGGATGTATATAGTATGTTTATTAACCATATTATATAAAAATACAAAGAGACATTGTAAAAGTGAAACTAATTAACTTAGAGTTAATACTTAAAGATAAGGTTAATATAAGTACCCAAACCTGTCTAAATTCTATTGGATGAGTTTTGTTCGACCTATCCTCACCTCATACTTTGAATAGTCAACTTTGGAGCCTTTGGAAACCGAATATGAATTTATTATAAATTAATATTTCTAGCTTTTCCAAAGGTGCCCCTCACCCCTCTTATAAAAGGGCACTCCTCCTTCTCATTTACTCACACCTCTCAAGCCACTTGGCTCGTCCAAACTCTGCCCAAATAAGCTCCCCACATCCCTCTCCTCCTCCTTGAATCTTCCCCTTAGGCAGAAAGCATTTCAACAAGTCCTTTGGTTCCAACCAAAGTGAGTTACCTAAATTAAAGGTAACGATTTCTCTTAAATTATTTTCATTTATTTTGCTTCTTCAACCCCCAAACTCTTTTTATTTCCCTTCTTTTGTAACAACACCAGTATCCTCAATATACTAGGATGTTGTTATAATAAGTATTCAAACTACACATACACACAACTCCATCTAATGGATGATGAACATAATGTTTCTGTGGATGGCAAACTAACGCCTCACGAAACGATGATTGTTCAAAAACATCTTACCGCCTCTCATGGTGGCCATTATGATGGCACTGTAATTAAATATGATATTAATGATATATATTTTATATATAAGCTTCTGTAATTCCATTTTATTTCATACCATTATTCGTTTCATGTTGTATATACATACGATAATTTCATTTGAGGAAGTGCGGACTACCGCCCCCTTAAAATGATATGACTCATTCATACCACACATGGAACGTATTAAGGATGGTGTTAATGAACTTAAGTAAAATATATAAAATATTATATTATACTGGAATAGTAATATACCTATGTATCATTTGGATTCGATTCTTTTAAAATAAAAAATTAAATGGAAGTAGCGTTCGTGCGTACGTACGGACTACCGTCTCCACGAACGCGATGAGATTCATTCTCCATCGTGTCCATTCAAGTATAATTATCATTTAATGATTTAAAAATTATGTTTAAGGACTTTATATCATTCTGGATATGAATAAGATACAACAAACATGACTTATGTAACAAAACATATAAAAGAAAATGAGTAAGTTAACACCCGAAACGGCGTTAATACTAAGATATTATTAACAAATCAATGTTAAAAGATCATATATGATATCATATTAAAGTAAATGATTCTTGTATTATTCAATAACAATTATTTCACCATTATACATGAGGTAAACCTACCATCGACCAAGGAAAAAGTACAAAGTAAGGGATTCTCTTATCTCACTTTCAATTCCGTGAGATTTCCATTGTTTGCTACTAAATTATTGAAAGTGGTGTATTTTGTACTTCCATTTGATATATATTATCATGATTCACTTTATATTCATGTTATTCTGTAAATCATTTGGTGGTTATTAACTTTTGGCCATGCGACTCAGTTGATTAACGTGGTAAGGGATTTTCTTATCTCACTTTCAATTCCGTGAGATTTCCATTGTTCACCACTAAATTATTGAAAGTGGTGTATTGTGTTCTTCCATTTGATATATATTATAATGATTATCTTTATATTCATGTTATTCTGTAAATCATTTGGTGGTTATTAACTTTTGGCCATACGACTCAATTGATTAACGTGGTAAGGGGTTTCTTATCTCACTTTTAATTTCGTGAGATTTCCATTGATCACCACTTAATTATTGCATGTGGTGTATGTGTACTGCCCATGATTGTATTCATTGTGTAATATACTTTAATTTATGGGTATTTACATCATTATGGTATGATACTTCTTTCATGGGTGTATGTTTCGAAAGTTACCTAATCGATAAGGGAATTTGAAATTTCAATTTCCACTCATTTGGCTTTACGCATATTTCATTGATTATATTACCCCAAGATTATGTGTGAAATCACTATTCATTTGATTATGTCATAATTTACACTCCCCTTCCTGTGGATATAAGTTTGATACACATAATCACTCCATTGATAATTCTCAAGTCATTGATATGAATTTGATAAGAGTAATTTTAACTCATTCACCATTTGTTGAGTTAAACATCCAATTCGTTGGTGTTGTTTTTACAAGAATATGTGTGAATATCCTTTGATTGTTTTACACTGAATATCCAATCATATTTAGTGTATTTATATTTGTCACACATAATTATGTCATTGATTTATCCTTAACCTAGGGATACGGCCTTTATGAGAGATTTCATCTCAATTTACATTCCATTGAGACTTCTTTGTTGATATACACCAAATCACTTTTATGTGGTGTATATAATGTACTTTGACATAGTATATCATGAATCCCTTTATTCTCATGATATTACAAAATTTTGATTACCTCAATTATTTGTATTCAAGTGTCTCTTTTGGTTAGAATCTCTAACTAAAATACCATTTTTAAATGTTTTAAAGACTTATTCTTCTAAATCTTGCTCATTAATGTCCATGTTTTAAAAATGGTTTTAAGGATTTATTTATATGTACATTAAAGTTTTAGAAATTAAAACTCATTTTAAAAAGTTTCAAAGTGGTATGGGACACTTTGATTCAAAAATCTACTTTTAAATGGCTTCTTTACAAATAGTGTGACTTTTAAATGTTTTCAAGAAAAGGGGGATATTTCTCTCAAATAGTTTTGATGATTATTTTCATCTATGTCAACATCCTTCATTATTCTTGATTGAGGTTAATGTGATACAATACAATCTTCCATATTGTATCGAATGAGTTATGTTTGACTGTGGATGTGCTGTTTTTATACCATTCATGGTTTGTGGTAAAAGTATTGACATTTCGTATGCTATTTTTAATACGAATGTTTATGTTATGTTTAAACATGTTCATATGAGGAATGCATTGGAATTAATAAGTGACGGGTGGAGCCCGATATAGCTCCTCGATGCATCGGTAGGTCTCATGAGACAAACTAGTGTCTTGGCACAAGGCCTTGGCAAAATCTTATTTGTAGTCTTGGCACGAGGCCTTGGCTATGTGGTTATGATAGTCTGGCATTATGCATTCCATCATTATGAAAGTGGTTATTGATATTGCATGTGATCATGCGACTAGTAGAATATCCATGTGAGTAAGTAAATGGCATTATTTCATTTTACCTTTACCATTTTATGCTGAAGTTTAAGTTTCAAAGGCTTTTGTTTTAGTTATAAATTGTCTTAAGTGTTTATGCTTATTTATGAAAGCTTCTGCTATAATGTTATCCTTACTGAGCATCCGAGCTCACCCCTTTCAATGTTTTATTTTTTTCCCATGATTATGAAGAAGTAATTTATGAATGACCTGCAGGGATAGTATGAGGGGATATGAAGACAAGATGTTTTTTTTATGATGTAATGTAAAAATTTATGGATGTATCTAGTTATTCCAAGGCTACTAAACTAATCGGTCTTTCGAGACTTGATCTTTCTCATGATCATGCCAATGTTATGTAATAATGCACCGACTCTGGGTAACTAGGGTCGGGGCGTTACAGTCGAAACATTGCCACCTGATTCTTATCTAGATCTACACCCAGTAGCTCTACTAAATTTAATTATTTGGGAGTAAAAGAATGAAATAACTTTGGGCGAGGAAAATAATGTTAGAATAGAGGGTATACATATTTTACAATAATATGTTGATATGTTTCCAGAGGATTTACCTGAACATCCTCCAGAACGAGAAATTGAGTTTTCCATTGATTTAATTCCTAGTTCAAGGCCCATATCAATGACCCCTTATAGAATGTCCATTTTGGAATTAGTGTAACTAACGATACAACTAGAGGAATTGATTAATAAAGGATTTATTCACCCTAGTGTTTCTCCATGGGGAGCCCCTATTCTATTTTTCAAGAATAAAGATGGATCTATGAGGTTTTTCATTGAATATAGGGAGATCAATGCTATAAAAATAAAGAACATGTATCCCCTACCTCGCATTGATGACTTATTTGATCAAATTCATAGAGCTCAATATTTTTCAAAGATTGACCTTCAATATGGATATCATCAGTTGTGTATGAAGAAGGTAGAAATTCCAAAAAAACATTTCGAACCAGGTATGGGCATTATGAGTTTACAGTAATGCCTTTTGGACTGACTAATGCACCCTCTATTTTCATGGATCTAGTGAATATGGTTTTCAAGGAATATATTGATGAAATTGTAGTGTTATTTATTGATGATATCTTATTATTCTCAAAAATCTACGAAGATCATAAAAATCAATTATGTGCTACTCTGAAAACTCTCTGAAGAAATGAATTATATGGGATGTTTAGAAAGTTCAAATCTTGGCTTCAGGAAATTTCTTTTCTTGGCTATATTGTCTCTAAGGATGGAATCTCTATCAATACTTTAAAGACCAAGTCAATCCAATAATGGCTATCACTGACGACTATAGATGAGGTATGTATTTTTATTGGTTTAGCTGGTTATTATCCGCGTTTCGTCTAAATTCTTTCCCGTTTAGCAAACCCATTAACCAAGATCACATGTAAAGGGGTTAATATTTTTGTAAAAAAGAGTGTGAAGAATTTTTTTAAGAACTAGAGAGAAGATTAGTCAATTCTCTGATCTTGACTCTACCATCGGGGAATGATGGGTTTGTTATTTATAGTGATGCATCAAAGAAATGACTTGATTGTGTCCTTATGCAGAATGATAGGGTTATTGACTATGCATCGCAACAGCTAAATATTCTTGAGAAAAACTATCCCACTCATGATCTTTAGTTAGAAGCTATAATATTTGCTCTTAAAATATGGAGACACTATCTCTATTGTGAAAAATGTGAGATATATACTAATCACAAGTGTTTGAAGTATATTTTCTCGCAAAAGGAGCTCAACATGAGGAAATGTAGATGGCTAAAAAAACTCAAGGATTATGATTGCACTATACACTACCACCCAGGGAAGGAAAATAAAGTGGATGATGCTTTGAGTAGAAAGGATCAAGGAGTTTTGAACAAGATGATAGTTGAAAGGGATCCTATGTTCATGGATATAGTAAAGATGGTTATGGGAATAACCATGGAAGGTGAAACATCAATAATTTTTCAACTGGTTTCCAATCCATCTTTACTAGAAATGATAAAGACTTCTCTGACTAATAATAAGGAGTTTCAAAAGAAGATTAAAGTTGTGAATGATGGGGGATTGAGTGACTTCATATATGAAGATAGAATTTTGAAATTTGGGAAGATACTTTGTGTTCCCGAAATACTTTTTCTAAAAATAGAATTGTTGGATGATGCTAATAGCTCAAATTTCTCTATACACCCTGGTAGAACTAATATGTATAGATATTTGAAGGAACATTTTTGGTGGGACAACATGAAGAGGGATATTGTAGATTATGTGTCAATATGTATGGTTTTTAAATAAGTTAAAGCTTCAAGACAGCATCCTAGAGGAGTCATGCAACTTCTTCCCATACCTGAGTTGAAATGGGATGATATTACTATGGACTCTTTCAGGGGACTACCAAATACTCTTATAAGGAATGATGAAATATGGGTCATTGAATATCGACTTACTAAGTCAGCACATTTTCTTTCTATAAAAGAATATTTACCACTTGAATTTCTATCAAGACTATATATTAATGGTGTTGTAAGACTTCATGGAGTACCCCTATTGATTTTTTTGAATTGTGATCCCCATTTTACATCCAGATTCTGGAAAAGTTTTCAGAAGGCCATGGATACTGAAATTTTTTTGAGCACTACCTACCACCCACAAATTTTTGGACAATTAGAATGGACTATTCAAACCTTAAAATACTTGTTGAGATGTTTCTCACTTGACTTTCAAGGTATGTGGGTTCAATATTTACCTCTGGTAGAATTTTCTTATCACAATAACTTCCATTAAAGTATTCATATGGCACCATATGAAGCGTTATATAGAAAGATATGGAATACACCAACTTGTTGGGATGATATTGGTGACATAAAACTTATAGGCCCATAACATCTTGAGGAAATAGTGGAAAATGTAAAGATTATCCAAACCCACATCAAAGCTGCTCAAAGTAGGCAAAAGAGCTATGCCGATAACTGAAGGAAGATTTTGAATTTCAAGTAGAAGATCATGTTTTCATGAAGGTATCTCCTTGTAATGGTGTTATACATTTTGGTAAGAAGGGTAAATTAAGTCCGAGGTACATCAAATCTTTCAAAATTATAGAACAAATTGGGGTTATAGCTTACCATTTGGAAATGCTGCCAAGTATCTCCAATGTTCATGATGTGTTCCACGTATCACTATTGAGAAAATACATGCCTGGACCAATGAATGTACTCACCTGTGAGGAAATTGAACTGGAACATGATTTGTCTTATTATGAAGAGCCTGTCAGGATTCTTGATACAAGAGAACAAGTGTTGAGAAACCAAACAACTCGTCTGGTAAAAGTTCTATGAAGAAATCATAAGATGGAAGAGGCAACGTGCGAACCCAAGGAACATAGGATGAAGAGCCATCTGAATCTTTTTATGCAGTAATATTCTTGAAATTTCGATGAATAAATTATTTGAAGGAGGGGAGAATATAGCACCCCATGTTTCCATGCTTTTTTCCCTTTAAATAATACAATAGCTTGTGTTGTACGCAACATGGAGTTTTAACACACCACGACCAATCAAAATAGTTGTTATGAAGAGTAATACCCACTTTTTGAAATTTTAAAAAATTTATTTTTCAAAATGGACGTTATTTTTGAATTCATAATATAAAAAAATATTTTTGGGTGAATTTTTGGTATTTTTCTGAAAGATTTCAATTTTGATGAATAGTGAAAAATACTTCAATATTATTTAAAATGGATTTTTATTTAAATAATTTTTTATTTTATTTAAATTTATATTAGGTAAAATAGATACATAATACATATTTATGTTAAATTTAATTCATTGGAATTATTTTATAATAATATTATATATATATAATTTTATTGAACTTTTTATAGTCTTTTACCCACCTTCTAGGCACATTTAAAAATTTGCATAAAACATAATTTTACCACTTCTGTGAATTGAATTTCAAAAATTTGAGAGACACAGTTGACATCTGTTTGTAAATTGTGGTTCAATAGGATGAAAATAAATTTTGGTGAATAGTAACTTTTGAATTTTATTTTCCACATTTAAAAGTAAATAGGGTATTTAAAATAAAAATGATACAATAATTACACTAAAACATGTCCTAATTCTATTGGATAAGTTTATTTAGACCAAAAAGACCTTATTAATAAAATATGATCCTTTAGGTCCACTTAGATTAGATTAGGATATTTATTATTATTTTATTTAAATAATATATAAAAGTGTTAAATTCAAAGTTTAATAACTAAACCATTTTTAATATAGAGTTATACACAAGATAAATTCGACTGTAAATATTCATTAGAAATCCAAAAATATTTTATATATAATGGTACTTTATTTATAAATTTTATACATTAAATAATTAAATTTATTTATGACACAATGATGATTCAGTAATTACCTTATTAATGAAAGATTAAAATAATTGATATTAAAAATGTCAAAATAAATGTAAATTGATGCTTTTGATGCATTTCAAGAATTTCATTGATTAATATTACATGTTAGGGTTGATTCAAAGAGTTTTTTTTTCAAAGTAATCATGTTTTTATGACTTTCAAAAAAAATACCAAATAGTGTCAAAATTTAAATAAATGAATTTTTTTTACAAATACTATATTATTAATTTATAAAATATTCTTAAAAATATAAGTTTTGGAAAAAGGACTTAGATAAGGTTATATATATTAATAATAAACCACTTTGGGTTCTCTTGTATTTTTATAGTAATATTATTAACTATTTATTATAATAATACAAGAATACATGGTGAAAGTTAAACTATTTAACTAAGAGTTAAATCTTAAAGATAAGGATAATATAGTGACCTAAACCTATCTAAAAACTATTTTTTTGAGAGTATTACGACCCATACCCACCTTATCTTGGAAATAAATCATTTTGGAGCCATTATAAACCGAAGATGATTGTATAATAAAATAATATTTCATGCTTTTCCTAAAGTGACCCTCACCTCTCTTATAAAAGGGTACTTCACCTTCTCTCAAAATCACACCTACAAAGTCATTTTTCTTGGACAAACCCTGCCCAAATATCCTACCAAATACCCTCCCTTATACCTAGAAGCCTTAATTCGATCATAAATCCAACCTAAGGATCTATTTTTATCAACTCAAAAGGAAACACCTGAAGAAGAGGTAATAATATGACCACCTTTTTTCAAAGTTCTTTTCTTCTTCCACTTCCTCTTTTTTGTTGTTTCCACACCAAAATAAGAACTTCGGTACCTTATACATACTGTGATGTTATTATAAATATGGTACAACCAAATTCATTATTCTATCCATCCTATTAATTACATGTCACCATACGTGCGTGCGTACGGCTTACTATCTTCACGTTGTCGTGTAGTTTTTTATTCAAACACTTCATTATTTGGATGGGTATAATAATGAGTATAACTAATGTAAATAATAAATATAACATGTTAATTATTCTATATATACTATATAAAATCCAATTATATACGATTTCACCATCAATATAATGATATTGTCTCTCATAAGTACGTACGGATTACCGTCTCCAGAAACGCGATGAGATTAATTCCCCATCATAACAATTCAAGAATAATTTTCATTTTATAATTAAAAATAATGTTTAAGAAATTTATATAATTATGTATAGGAATCAAATACATACTACACATAACAAACATGGATTACGTAACCAATCATATAAATAAAAACGAATCAGTTAACACCTGAAAAGATGATACTACTGAAATATTATTAAGAAAGAAATATTATAACATCATATACAATATCAAATTTATGTATGTGTTTCTTTTATAATTTAATAATAATGACTTAACTATTATACATGAGTTTAAAAAACCCTCGATCAAGGATAATTACAAGTTAAGGGTTAATTCTACCATCTCTTTACTTATCTAAGGTTTTTAATACATAAGTATCTACTAGGACCTCTTTATCATCCACATTCGTGTTTCTTAAAAAATGTATTTCCAAATATTTTTAATATTTCCCAGACTATGGTTTAATGTAATTTATACCCTTTTTTATGTCTTATAATATGTTTATAAAGTAATCTTTCCATCGTCTTCCAAACAAGGTCTTTTAGGACCATTTCAACAAAATTAAGGAAAGAATGTTTTTAACTTATATGGCGGGTGTGGCTATTTTCCACCATTATAGAACCTTCGAAGATTACCTTACAATATTATAATATAAATTTTAATATAAATGTTTTATTTTATAATTTTTTGACTTTTAAATAATTTCAAAATAGGAAGAGGTATTTCTTTCAAATAGTTTTCATTTCATCTATGTCAACATCCTTTGATGGATTTTAAACTTGTTTGAAGTTGATTTATTATAATAAAAATCTTCGATATTGTATTTATGTTTTTTTGATATGTTTGATTGTGGATGTTTTATTTTTATACCATTCATGGTTTATGGATAAAGTATTGACATTTCATATACTAGTTTTAATAAAAATGTCTATGTTATGTTTAAACCTTTTCACATATGGAATTCATTGAACTTAGTAAGTTACAGGTGGATCCTGATATAGCTCCTTGATGCATCGGTAGGTCTCTTGAGACAAACTAGTGTCTCGGCATAAGGCCTTGACAAAATCTTATTTTTAGTCTTGGAACAAGGCCTTGACTATGTGGTTATGATGTCTGGCATTATGCATTCCATCATTATGAAATTGGTTATTGATATTACATGTGATTATTTTAATATTAGAATAACCATGTGAATAAGAAAATGGAATTACTTGATTTATCTTTTCCATATTTTTCTGAAGTTTAATTTTAATAGGCTTGTGTTTTAGTCTAATACATTTCCTTAAAAAAAATTTATTTATGAAATTTTCTGCTATATTTTTATCCTTACTGAGCATCTGAGCTCACCCCTCTCTATGTTTTATTTTTCCCAGGATGCGAAGAAGTTTATTATGATTGAAGTATTGGGATAGTCTAAGGGATATGAATGTGGTCAATGGATACAATTTTGTTGTTTTTTTCATTTTATAATGTAATGTAAAACTTATGTATGTATCAAGTAATTCCAAGGCTACTAAACTTATCTGTCTTTCGGGAAATGATTCCTTGTATCATGCCATTGTTATGTAATAATGCACCAACTCTGGGTAATTGGGGTTGGGGTGTTACACCAATGCTAGTACAAGGGTGGTTATCCAAATCCTAACATGTAATGAGTGTGTTTGTGGGTATCCTTGATATAAGATTTCTATGGTTATGGTCATCCCATATTTTATGCCACTCAATTTATGACATGATCTTATTAAAATTTTGTGCTTACATAAATCATGTTCTTTGATAATTTTACGATTCATGTCTTATTATCTTTTACGATATATGCAATCACTCATGATTATATAAATTTTTTGTTATGAATTTCAAATGTTATGCTGATGTTGTTATACCCACATGCTCATGATGTGATTAAATAAGATCATTAATTGATATATTCCTTGTTTATAATTATTAATAATATAATTTCCACCATTTTAATATTTCCAATTACCTATGATATGAAGAAATATTTAAAGAATTTTATTTCTAAGAAGGTTATTGGTATTGAAGAACTAAATGGGAGGTGATATGTATCTTTTATTTTCTAGTTTTTATGCATCCATGTTTTCAAAGCCACTAAACCTTTATAGTCTGGTGAGGATTGTTATTTTATATAATAAATGTTTATATTAAATTATTGAATATTTATGTATACAAATATTGGGTCTATAACATTCGTATCATATAATTTTTTTTTTTTTGGAAACTCGGTTGAGAAAAAATAGGGAGGAGCCTTAGGATAATCTTATTTATAGAAGAAAATACTATTTTATGCTAAAAAAGGATTATGGTTTTCCTAGAAAACAAATCTCTATATGGATACTAGAAAGTGGATGTGGTTGTGGAAGAGATTCACCTAGGGGTAACAAATCTAACAGGGGAATATTGGGTATTAACTCAATCATTAGAGGTGTATAATTATTGGGACTAAGAGTGTGCACCTAAAAAGATATTCCCATGGAATATCCTTGGGTTACTTTACATTTTATTTATAATTAATTGTGAAGTATTTGAATTGATGTTGACCATGGATGACCTAGAAAAAAAAACTAATGTGTTTTGTCAAGATTTCAGCATACTATATATGATTTTAATGACTATATGAATTCTCACTATGATTATTGATGCTCATAATTTTCATGTCAGTTTTAGTCAGTGGATAGAACCTTATAAAACCATGTTAAAGTTTAATGTTATGTTAAATGAAATTATTTTCCTCATGGAAAACCAAATTAAGTGGTATCTGGAATATGAAACCATGAGATTATGTGTAACAAACTATCTTGATATATGATTAATATCCTCAACTTGGGTGAGTTTCTTGATATGACTAATTAGAGAAAAATTGATTTTCATTGGAGTTAAGTTGATTGATACTATAGAGAAAAGAATATTCAACATATTTCATGTTAAAAGTTTGGGAATAAGAACCCTGGTAAGTTAATCAGATGATCAATAAGACATTTTATGTGTGGAAAAAATTGAATTATGAAACTAATTTCCAATTAAAATTAAGTTTCAAATGGAGGGAAATAAAGTACATTAAGTGGTTCAATTTATAGTTCAATGCCTTATGTGTGGGGGACATAGGAATTATCTGATTTAATGCCCAGCCCTAAGGGATAACTACTAGACTAAGGAATGGAATATGCATGTCAATAGCTGAAGTGGATCGTGTTGGTTAAGGAACTCTGATCCTTCACTCTATAGTTATAGGAGTCATTATAATGTTTTTAAAAATATTCCCAATAAAAATATTATTATTCTTCCTTTAGTGTAAATTGATTTTATTTTAATAATTTATTATCTCTCATTAGATATATCCCATATAAATTTCTAGAATAATCCATTCATGTTTGATATTCTTTACCAACATATGATTTTTTATCAGTGTGAGTTAAATATAATCTTCTAATTGAAATTCCATTCATTTCAAGGGTTTTGGTTCTTATTAGAAGATGGTATTTATCTCATATGGATGGTTTGAAACTCAAAATTGAATATTTTAATATTGTATTGGGAGTTTTTTAGATATTTTTTGGAATAATTTCTCAGTCTTCCCTTAGATAATGAATTTGAGTTTTCAATAGAACTTATAACTGGTGATACACCAATTTCAATGCCTCTATATAAAATGGCTCCAATTGAGTTGTAGGAATTGAAGAAGAAACACTGTGAGAATATTTATAAGGGTTTCCTTCAGAAAAGTGTTTCAACTTGGGATTCACCTACTCATTTTTTGTAATAATGCTATATTTTTATGTTCTGATTTTCAATATTTTTACCAATAATTTCATATTTAGGTACTGAGTTGGTGCTGGGTTCCAAGGCCTGTAGGGTCTTGGAATCGATATAATAAATATATTATATATATTATATATTGTTCATAAAATATTTTTGAAATAATGAGATAAATTTTCAAGGGAGTTCTAGATTAGAAATCTAAGACCACCATTATATCCAAAATGTGGGTTCTAACCTTGGGGAAACATAATCTTTGTCAGTGTCGGGTATTTTTTTAATAGAAATCATGGGAGAATTATTAAATACCCAAATATACTTATTTATTTATTGTATATTTAATTGACTAGACATAAAATTATCTTATGTAAAAATTATTATGGAAAATACCTAGGGTTATCTGCATAACTTTATGGATAGAGAGTGGGATGTCGGAGGATAGTCCTTGGATGATCATCGATGAAATGTAGATTGTCACTCAGTGTTACAATAGAGATCAGTTATCTCACCTATGAAAGTGTCATGTGATCATTCTTCATCAGTAATTTATCCAAACCCAAGATAGAAAATTATTAAATTTTGATTTATCCCATTTTTATCCCATGTAAAACATGAATCAATTTACATAACAAAATTGATTCACAGATTGATGGACGATTTTAGTTTTTTTATCATCCTACATATTAGGAGTTGATATTTATTTTTATATTTTTATTATTCATTCGTTATTATAACAGTAATTAATTACTATAACTCAATCCATAGTTGAGGTTTGTTCCTCTTTTTTTGTTTCATTATTTTATTCCCCTATTCTTTGCACGTTCATCACTGGTATTTTATTTATCCAGTGGTTCGACCAATACTCAGTGTAGGATTATTTCATGATCATTATTTGACACAATATATCATCATCATAGGTTTAGGTTCTTAATTAATGGATATATTGGGGTGAAATTTTGATGGTAGACTCTCATAAGAGTATTTTTATTATATTAAGAAATTTTATTTTTCAGTTTGGTGTGCAGAGATGGTGTGGTGCAATGAGAGTCAATTCCTAAGTGGATTAGGTGGCTGGAATCTGGTGACCAGTGATGGAAAATATTTTTTAATGTTATATTTGGGTTCTATGGTAAGAATTATGGATGGATCAAAGGATTTTTAGGAATGGGATGATGATGTGTCAAGTCTTAGATAAATACTAACTAGGTGGTGTTTAGTCAAAAGAATACATGTCTTGTAGTACCCTTACTATGATGGCTTGGGTTTCAGCAAAACTAATGTATCAAACATCGTATGGTGCCTACTACACATCATGTGACCAATCCCTAGAGACCCAGTATGTTCCCTCATATGGGTATTGAAATGGACATGTATACAGACTAGATAGTATATACATTAACGGTCTAGAACTCAGACATGACCAGATACATGGACACGACCTGGTACATAGGATTGACTAAAGTACCTGGGTACAGCCCAAAGTACATGATCATAGTCTAAAGAAAATGGGTAGACCTCCTATATCAAAGACACACTGTGTACTAATAGTACATTTCTTATACTTTCTCTAGAATGTTTTTAGGACCTTTTTCTCTTTAGTGTGGACTAATTTACATAGGATGTGCTCCCTCCGTCCATCCCCATGAGGGTATATTGAGGAATCATTCCACGGGCATAGGATGTGAACCCCTCTATATGATTATCCTCAAATAGAGTTTTAGGAATCCATTCATGTGTCTTGGGGTGGGATCCTCTATCATATATGCTTCCCTTAAGTCGGGATTTTGGAATCTGTGATACAAACATACCTAGGCGTTGATCCCCTACTTACAGGGTTATTCATGATAAGGTCAGGTATACCTCATGGACATGGGAGTAGTCCCCCATATTTGTATCAATCTCTTTTGAGTTCATGAACAAACATAATTATAGTGATTCTCGATGGGAACAACCTCTCATATGAGAACCATCAGTGTTTTCAGACTTGTGGATAGAGTTCTCCAAGATGAGCATTACCTAAAATATCAAGCAGAATCTTGAGCTGGAAATATTATTTTGACCATAACTTGAAACTTAGTGTATATATTTTATATATTTGGTTTATTACTATTTTGTATCATATTTTTATTGACATATCACTGTGATTATGATATGACTAATATCTTGATGATTTATGTTTTGTGATTTTTGAAATTTACTAATATGTGTTGTTATACTCACCCATGCATGGCCTCTTCCCACACATGTCATGTATTATAAAAAATGAAGGTCTATTCGATAGGATCCTAGGTTGAACAATAGAATAAAGATCATAATTTATCTATACATACCACGGTTTATACCATGTGTTGTATTTTCCTACATTCCCCACCTTCTAACAAGTTAAACTTCTTTTACAGTTTTTCTAGGTTTGTATTTAGCCCATTGTAATTTCTAGTACATTTTCCATACTCTGATTATGGTATATATATGTATACATTTATTGGGTATCAGTTTTATTTTTTCCCTTTCATCATTGCATGGTTGTTTGGAGATATGTTTGTGTGTATAGATACTTAGGAAAATGCCTCCCATATGTGAGATACTTCTACTCTTGTCACTAGCCCATAACCTATTAGAGGTGGTCTTGGGGTGTCACACTCAGCTTACCACTATCTAGGAAGGACCTAGTTTTTAGGTCAGTATATAGTGGTATCATAGGTGGTTTTATCCTAGGATCATTGTTTGGGCATTTTCAAGTCATGATGATGGATTGGTTATTAGGGAAACAATTATAAGTTATTTCATGTTCAGATCTCAGGATATGGAATTTAGTGTTTGTGTGGTTGATGTTGGGATTATTCACTGAGACTTTGATGACCTTCTTACCTAACTCATTACATGTTGGAAATATATTGAGGGAAAACATTGGTACATGTATCCTATTGGAATGGGTTGTGGTTTCCATGTCCTTCTTGGGTCAGGTCTTTAAATATAATATTGACCATTGTATATATTATCTATTTTAGGATTCCTCTATGATTTTTCTATCTATTATTATTTATAAATATCATGAGGATGATCTTCCTAGGGATAAGTCTTTCATATAGGCAATTTTTCAGGAGATGGTATCCCCACGTGTTTTTCCAGTATTTCCACCACCTAACGAGCATATGGTTGCACTAATAGTACCAGTGGATTATGTGTGTAGGTAATCTCACGTTATATGTTTCAAAGGTAGTTAAACATTAGGTTTTACCATGATATAGTCCCCTAAGATAATGAGGAATAGTTATAGGAAAATATGCAAGTTTTTTAAATTAGTTGGACACTTGAAAACAAGATGGTGATCCTAGAGGCATACCTTCTTCATGGATCAGTATGGTGATGTTGAATTTTGGTAACTCTATAATATGATGAGAAAACTCTTTCATGGATATAGTTTGAAAAAAATAAAGAGACGAGTTCTATATAGCAATATTTTGATCAATTCACTTCCAAAATCTTCTATAGCTTTATCAGGGCAGCATGATTGTGGATGATTATTCATCAAGGTTTACTAACCTCTCACGATAATATATTTATATGTTTTTTGGTTCATTAATATGGTAATGTAACTTTAATAGGGGACTAATAGGGTATATTCTAGCTATTGTGATACCTCAACTCATTCCTACTCATGTTGGTGTGCTCCATAGAGATTTGGTGTGGGAGAGATTCTTTGTGTAGTAGATGTTGATAGTTGGTGCTGGTAGTGGGAATGAAGGAGATGAGACTTCCTCTGTTGGTAGATGATTGTAGACAAAGGGATATGAGTTTGTGAGATACATTATGAGGTAGTTTCAAGATAGATATAATATGTTTCATGGCACTTGTTATTCTTCTATTCATCATAGGGAGAGGAAGTGTAACTCTTATGATGGTTGGGTACATCTCATATGGGATTGTCTGACTCGCCATGAGGCTGATAGAGAGATAGAAAATGGACCACTCACTTGGAGATATAAATTAGAGAAAGTAGTTATGTATGTTAGTGAAAATGAGAGAGGATTAGGTAGAGCATCTATACATTTCATATGGTTTGAGTTGTTGACACCACACCCCGTAGGTGGTCCCCACCAGGCTTAGAGAGCGGGTGATTAGGGATGTGGATAGCTGAAGGAAGTGGAGGCCTGTGAAATAGAGGCTCTAGTAATGATTAGATGTATGATATGTGACTTTTCTAAATTAGTTTTAGTACTGATAACACTTTTTTGATCCACTCTTTTCTTACTACACCCCTAGTTTGAGACCTAGAGATTTTAGGTGACCCTTTCGCTCAACCATTGCATTTGGAGACTCCTACTAGTAGGGATTCAGAAATCAATCTTATCTATTGATAGTGTGACCTAAATAATGAAGGAAAAATATTCCTCTGTGATATCATTACTATATTTATGGGGTCTTATAATTCTATACATTGTATTAACTATATATACACAACTCAGGCATAGATTGGCTATTTTAGGAAAAGTTAGTAGTGTGTATGTGTGGATGGGATGAAGTTTTACTTTTTCTAAGAGAAGGAAATCCATGTATATAATTATAGGCTCAAACATAGTAGAATATTTCAAATTATTCACTGATTTGATATTATTACCCTTGGAGTAGTAGATGCTATGAGCTTTCATCTTCCTACGGTGGTGGTGAAGTATGATGACATCTTCCCAAAAGAAATGTTGGGATTTCCTCCCTATGGTGAGATGAAATTTAAATATAAGTTATCCCAAGGAATACCATATTATCTATTCCATAATATCATATAGATCATGTAGATATTTCTAAGATAAAGGTGCAATTGCAGGAGTTGTAGATTAAGGGCTTTGTTAGACCCATCATGTCAGCCTGGGCATCAACGGTTTGGTTGACCAAGAAGGCTTATGGGATCCTGAGGTTGTATGTTTATTATCATCACCAAAATAAGGTGACCTCAAAAAATATGTATCCACTACCAAGGATCTAAAAACTCTTTGACCAGCTTAAGAGGGTGACATGGCTCTCAATGATTGACCTCAAATCAGGCTATCACCAGCTCCGAGTCCATGATGAGGACATACAAAATATAGAAATTGAATGTTACTATGGTCACTATGGGTATTTTTGATGTCATCCAGCATGATTAATTTCTTGTATGTGTACATGGAACTCATAAACAATATCTTGCATCCCTTTTTAGATCGGTTCGTGGTGGTCTTCATTGATGACATCCTTGTTTATGCTACATCAAAGGAGGAGCACATGAGACACCTGAGGATGGTCCTAGATATAAAATTAGAGCACAATACTTATTTTAATCTCTCTAAATTTTAGTTTTGAATTCAAGAGTTTCACTTCCTATGGAAAGTTATCTCAAAAAAGGGAGTAATAGTAAACCCCTTGATGGTTGAGGAAGTGATATTTTAGGATCCACTAAAGAGAGTGACTGGGGTATGAAGCTTCCTTGGGTTGGTAGACTACTATCAAATAATTTTACACAATGTATCCTAGATTATGTCACCCTTGACTCTTTGAGAGAAAAGGGCCAGCCTTTTTTGTATATATAGAGGTTCTAGTGGTATTTTTTTATTCATGGTAGAGTTTTATGCCCCCATATTGGGGCTTTCAAAGGAAGGTGTTGAGTATATAGTGTTCAGTGATGCCATTAGAATGGGACATGTATGTGAACTAAAATAGAGGTAAGAAATGATCATTTATGATTCCCTATATTTATGACCAAATGAGTATAATTATGCGACCCATGATCTATTGGTGGTAGCGGTGGTCATCGTCCAGAATATGTGAAGACGCTAACTTATGGGTGAGTGGTTAATCATATTTTATGACCAGAAGAGTTTCAAGTATATATTATCATATAAATATATCAACTTGAGAGAGAGATGATTATTATAGTTCCTCCAATATTATGACTTTGAGATATTTTATACTCTTGAGAAGGGTAATGTAGTGTCGGATTCCCTTAGTACGAGATATTGGTCATAGTTATTGAGAATGTCCTCAGAATAGTTATATTTATTGTAGTTGTTCATAGTGGATGGGGGTGGTGTTTCGTATATTCATTCGGTGGTTGTTACCCCTCTGCTTCTACATCATTTTAGGGAGGATCATCTTGGATATACTAACTATGATACCTTTCATATTCAGATATCCATTGGATGTTCTCTTAATGTATTTTCTAAAGTTATGTAGAATGTCATTTTTTCAAAGGTGTTAAATAGTGCCAGGTACATTTCAAGAAGAATTTTGAGGTAATTTATTACATCACACATAGAGGTACATCTTGGTGTGGAAAATATTTACTGGTACCTTTAATATTAGTTCTAGTAGCAGGGAATAAACAAGGTTGTCGAGGAGTTTTCCTCTCGATGCCTCACATATGAAAAATTGAAGGATGAACTACAGTTCTAGTGGGTTCGGATTGACCCCTTAAGGGGAAAGAGTGGAAGTATGATTGTATTTCCATGGACTTCATGAAGGGGGTCACATGATCTTATAGAGGACATAATTCCATATGTGTGATTGTAGACTGTCTCACTTGGTCATCCAACTTCCATGATATCTAAGAACAGAGTACAGCATAGAGCATGGGATGCTTTATATTCAAAAGATAGTCTAGCTTCATGGAGTTACCTTGATGATAATTTCATACAGAGATTATAATTTCACATCACAATTATGGAGAGGATTACATAAGGCCTTGGGACTAGTTGTGTTTTATCACAACATTCCACCCCTAGATTGATGGCTTGAATAAGTGGTGAATCTAGGTTTATATGACATTGAAGAATCTTATGATGTACTTTGTTTATAGTTGGTATGATCACCTGCAATTGTGATTGTTTTCATACAATAAAAACTATCATTCCACCATTGGTATGGAACCATTAGAGGCCTTTTATGGGCGACCATGTAGGTCACCAATATGATAGACTGATCTAAGATAGTCAATAATCATGGTCCTAGAGTTAGTGAAAGAAAAAATAGAGATAGTTTATATCATCTAGGAGAAAAATAAGACTTCTGAGAGCCTTAAAAATTATTATGTGGACTGATGAAAAAAATATTGTATTTTGAAAAGGGAGAACATGTGTTTCTGATAGTCTCACCACGATGTTGGTAGTAGAGATTTGGCTCGGGTGGAAAGTTATATCTAAGATTCATAGTCCTTTTCAGATACTATCTTGGATTTTTGAGGTGGAGTACTATTTATCAATACTTACATAGTTAGACTGAGTACATGATGACTTCCATGTGTTGGAGTTGAGAAGGTATGTTCAATAATCGTTACATGTTACCAACTAAGGTTAGTTAGACATTGATATTGGAGCTACCTTTCTATAGTACCTAATATAGATTGAAGATCTAAAGTAGAAGACCCTTTATTGGAAAGTGATTCCATTGGTGCATGTCTTGTAGTAGAATGGGAATCTTTAGTAGAGTAAAATAGTTACGACCCCAGTACCCTCATCTTATTTAGTAGAATTTTTGATATTCGAAATAAAAATACCTAAGGTGGGAAGAAGGTAATGAATTTTTTTCCTTGTTAATATTTTGAATATTTTAAGGAATATATTAAAAGATGTGTATTGAGTTAACATAGGACTATGGTTCCCATAGGGGCTTGATATTTATATAATAATTATATTATTTATATTATATAATGTGTGTACATTTTTTTTCTAAATTATGGGATAAATCAAAAATACAGTCCTTGTCACGACCCGTCCTCGGGGCCTGTTTCATGACTACCCCAAGACCGCCTTCCATAGGCCAGGGGCTGGAGACTAGCACTAAAGGTGTAAATCTCGATAAAAAGGGGAAGAAATTTCATTTTATAAAGTAAACAAAAAACACAACAGAGTATGCAAGTGAAGTAAGCACTATGTAAAATTGGGTACAAGGTATGTGCTAAAAACGTAAATGGGCCAGTATACAAACTCAACTGAAAGTACAGTACAACTAAAAGGAAAGTACAACAGCAGTAAGTAAACAACAACACTGAGTTGTCCTCTGGAAATCCCACCTGAAGGGTGGGTACAAATAGTCTCCCCGGCTCCTTGGGTCTGGCCGTCCGCTCCGTGTACACACTACCAAGTGGTCCACCTCCAGGTACCGTCCAGCTCCACAAGCCTCCACCACAATCAATGATGTCCATCGTCTTCATCCAACACAATATAGCGCGGTCATATCCCATGCAGGGGTGAGTATACGATACTCAGTAGGGACCCCGAGACCCCTGAAGGTATCTTAGAATCCACGAAGGATAAACCACAAAGGAAAGATACAATCACAAAGTATCAACAACACTAATTAGTTATATACCCATACATATACCTAAGTAATCAGTTACATTTCATCTCCAACTCTTGTGCCCAAGCACCATCAAGTCCACAAAGAAAAGCACAACTCAGTCCACAAAGGATAGCACAACTCAGTCCACACAGGAACAACACAACCCAGTCCACACAGGAAAGTAAGTCAATCACATTGATGATAATGATTGAATTCAAGACTCAGCTCACAAAGGTATACACTTCGTAAGCAAATAGATATGATCAGATGTAACCACTGATTCATCTAAGCTATCGGACACACATAAGATACAAGACCAACTAAGTTGTCAGACCCACACAGGATACAAGACCAGCTAGTCTTCCGGACCCACACAGGATACAAGTACAGAGGTCAATACTACTGGACCCACATAGGATACAAGAATAGTAGTAATCACCGTCAAACCCATGGAGGATTCCAGTACGGTAGTCATCACTGTCGAACCCACGGAGGATTCTAGTACAGAAGTCGATGCAGCCGCAACCAGCTCTAGGGTTCCCGCACACAGCATGCTCGATTCCGGGAGGGTCCGATCCTCGAGAAAAATAGGGAGAGTCAATGCATAAAATTTCACGAAGTCTAGAGTTGATGTATCCCAAAGTTCTGTCTCATCGAAAGAAACCCATCGCGATAGACGGTGCGTCAATCAGACATCCGTTCTGAGAATTATTGGCTTTTCCGTCCAAGGGTCCTAGTTGGTTTTTAAGCTAAAACCAACCCGACCATACTCTATCTATGTCCAAACCTCAAGAAAAGTAATCCAAAAGGAACATATCAATAAAAGGATCCCAACTTAATTGACAGCATGTCAATCGGGCGTCCGGTCCTTAAGTTATAAACGTTTCTGCTCCAAGGGCCCGGTTGGTTTCAAGTTCGAACCAACCTGGACGTAAAAAAACTTTACCGAAACCTCAAGAGTAATATAAAGAAATGACCATCTCGATCTAAGGATTTCTACGCAACTGACGGTGCATTGATCGGAGGTCTATAGCTCAAGTTATGGGTAAAAGACCGAAAATGGTCCGAAGTGGGGGGGTCTGGGCCCGACCCGTCCCGGCCCAACCCCCCCCCCCCCGGGTCAGCCTGAACTAGGTCGACCCAACCCAGGTCTGGGCCCGACCCGGCTTGGCGCAGTCTAGCCCAATCCACGTGACCCGCCCCATCCCGGCCAGGGGGTGCGATGGCTCGTCCAGCGGGCCGAGTAGGGGGGACACGGTCCCCCCTTTTGTGCTCCATAGACGCGGCGACTGACGCCGCATTTTCCCCTGGATCCCGCATGGCCACGGGATCCCATGCCTTGCCACCTCAGCTTCAGCCGCGGTGGACTCCTGCCGGCGGTGCGCCGGGGCACCGTCGGAGATGTCTGCGGGCCACCAGAGTCATTTCGGTGGTCTGTTCTTGCTCCTGTTTGTGCTTGCAGTCATCTCAGGACCTGCTCTTCACTGCGACGACTTCCAAACGCTTTTGTGGTCCCGTTTCATCGTCTCCAAATGTTCTGCTCATCAAGAACAGAATAGCGGTGGGTTCGGACTTGTTCATTGGTCCGCATCAACCGCGTTAGTGGTTCAAAACAACTCCCAACAATTATACTTCATGTCGAGGGTATAATTCACATAATGAAAAAATAAACCCAAACCCCTACCTCAATAGTTGATGTTGGACGTCGGTGTCATGGTGGATGACATCGCGGGGAAGAGGATCGTAGGCGTCGTCGGAGCGCACCGAGGAGGAAGCGATGTCTCCTCTCTTGTCGTGGGGAAGAGAAAGGGTGACATGTCATCAATCTTCAAGGAACCAGAATTCTTCATCGTTCTTCATTGTTCTTCATCTGAGGTCGGCATTCCTCCCAAAGTCTCAAAGCTCTCCTGATCTCTCCCGCACAACGAAGGCTCTTCCAAAATTAAATAATTGTTTCGTCCTATTATTTAATTACACACGCAAGAAACTCCCAGAATTAAATCATCACATTTCATAAAACGTGTCGACAATTTATTTGGGGAAGGGAGAGGGAAGATCCCTATTCAAAGTACGCGTTGGAAAATAAATAAAAAGGAGGAAAGAGGAAGGTTCCTCATTAAATTTTTTGTTGACATAATTTAATGGAGATATTGGCATTTAGTGGAGGTTTTCCCAATTAATGAGGGGATATTAAGAGATTAGAGGGAAATAAATAGTGGGGCTCGTGTGGGCCCCACTTATCAAACCTTCTTTAGAAATAAAAAAAATTGTTCCAACAATTTTAATTTATTTAAACAAACCCCCCAAAAATTATCTTCTCCTCTTTTGCGAACGCAACTATGGTAAGTGTCCCCTTAATCAATTACCGGCACTGCGAATTCATCGGTTCCCTCAGATTTTAATTTCGAGCACCGGTTCAAAAGATAGAAAAACCCACTCGTTTGCTCATAGAACGTTCCGGAGCTAAACTTCATAAATTGATTCCGGGAACACCGGGCCTCAGAATCAAGTGTCGTCAAAAGCCACAGACTTGTAAAATTCCAAATCATTTTAAAAAAAATCCTTGAAATTTCTGGGTCTTTACATTACTCTTACCTCAGGGCTTTACATACCCATAAAGCTAAAACATAAACTAGCGGAACAAATGAGGGTACTGAGAGTGCATCTCAGCCTCCTGCTCCCATGTGATCTCTTGAAGGTTCCCGTGATGCCAACGTATACGCACAAGAGAAATCGACCGCCCACATAGGACCCACTCCTGTCGATCCTCGATTTCCACTGGGACCTCTGAAAAATTCACCCCATAATCGATGTCCAGCTCCCCGTGGTCGATGATATGCGTTGGGTCATGCATGTATCTCCTCAGCTGAGAAACGTGGAAGACGTCGTGCACCCGGTGCAACTGAGGTGGAAGGTCTAGGAGGTAAGACACCTTGGATACCCTGCTGAGGACCTGAAAAGGCCCGATGAAGCACAAAGATAACTTGTCACCCCGACCAAATCTTTGTAACCCACGTCGAGGTGAGACCTATAAGAAAACGTGGTCACCATCCTTGAACTCCAGTGGCCTCTTCCTCCTATCAGCATAGGACTTCTGTCTGCTCGGTGCAGTCCTCAACCGCTCCTAGATGACCTGCACCTTCTTCGTCATAGTCTGAACCATCTCTGGTCCTAAGAGTGCTGACTCCCAAGGGTCAGTCCAGCACAGAGGTGATATGCAAGGTCGGTCATACAGTGCCTCGTAAGGTGTCATCCCGATGGTGGAGTGATAGCTATTGTTGTATGAAAACTATACCAAGGGTAGGTGATCCTCCCAGCTACGACCAAAGTCAAGGACACATGCACACAGCATGTCCTCGAGTGTCTGAATGGTACTCTCCGTCTGGACATCCGTCTGAGGGTGAAAGGCATTTCTCAGGCGTAGCTGCATCCCGAAAGCCTCCTGTAACCCCTTCCAAAGCCAGGAAGTAAAGTGAGCATCTCGATCAGAGACGATAGATGATGGAACACCATGAAGTCATACAATCTCCTGAATGTATAGGCATCCCAAGCTCTCTACTGAGCCCTACTCTTTGATCTGTAGGAAGTAGGCCTAATTGGTGAGTCAGTCTACGATCACCCAGATGGTGTCGTGTCCTCTGGAAGTACGTGGAAGTCCCATCACGAAATCCATGGATATCCCGTCCCACTTCCAGTTCGGGACCTCTAAGGGTTGTACCAACCCTTCAGGTACCTGGTGATCTGCCTTCACTTGCTGATAAGTGAGGCATCGAGAAACGAACTCGGCCACAACCTTCTTCATACATGGCCACCAGTACTATCGTATGAGGTCCTGATACATCTTCGCTAATCCAGGATGTACTTCTATAGGGGAAGTGTGTAACTCCCTCAGCACCTCCTCCTATAGTGCAACTGGTACCATGGTACGTCCCCTGAAGAGGATGACGTGGTCCCCACCTTCAGAAAATCCATCTGGTGCTAGCCCTGAGGCTATCTGAGCACGTCACGCCTCATAGTCAATGTCCCCATGTTGTGCCTCTATGACCCGCTAAAGAAGTGGCGGAGTGACTGTGAGGGACTATAGATAGGCTTCCCCATCTCTATCCACGAAGGATATCTGCAAAGCAGCTAACTGCTCCATCACCACTCCAAGTAGCTGAATGCCCAATCTCCTACTGAGAGCAACATCCACAACGTTCCCCTTCCCAGGAGTATAGAAAATATCAAATTCATAATCCTGGAGGAACTCAAGACATCGCCACTGTCTCAGGTTCGGGTCCTTCTGTGAGAAAATGTACATGAGACTCTGGTGGTCAGAGTAGACTGTAAAGTGCTCAACCATTAGATAGTGTCACCACATCTTTAGGGCGAAGACCACTGCTGCTAATTCCAGGTCATGGGTAGCGTAGTTCTACTCGTGTGGCCTCAACTCCCATGAACTGTAAGCGATCACTGCTCTCTCCTGTATCAGGACACACACGAGCCCAGTCCCTGATGCGTCATAGTAAACTACGTACCCTACTCCCTCCTCTGGTAGTCTAAAGATGGGTGCACTGGTCAATCTCTGCCTCAGCTCCTGGAAGCTCTGCTTACATCTGTCCGACCACACGAAGGGTTTCCCCTTCTTCTTCAGAGATGTAAGTGGTGCAGAAACTCTGAAGAAGTCTGGCACAAATATCTGATAGTACCCGACCAGACCTAGGAAACTTCGTACCTCCGTCACGCTCCTGGGTGGCTCCCAAGGAAGTACCGCCTTGACCTTCACTGGATCCACTGCAACTCCCTCCTCGGAGATGATGTTACCCAAGAACCGGACCTCTCAAAGCTAGAACTAGAACTTAGGGAGCTTACCATAAATTTGGTTCTCTCAGAGTGTATCTAGTACAACCTGTAAGTGGTAGGCGTGCTCCTCCTCAGTGGTCGAGTAAATCTGTATGTCGTTAATGAAGACTATGACAAACCGATCAAGGTAGGGTTGGAATATCCTATTCATGAGACTCATGAAAACTGATGGATAATTGGGCACACTGAAGGGAATGACCAAGAACTCATAGGGGCCATACCGACACCTGAAGGACATCTTCTACACATCCTCGTCCCGAACTCGGAGCTGATGATATCCTGACCTGAGGTCTATCTTCGAGAACCAACGTGCTCCCTTGAGCTGATCAAAGAGGTCGTCAATCCTCAGAAGTGGATACTTGTTCCTCACGGTCACCTATTTTAGGAGACAGTAGTCAACACACAGTCACAAGCCCCCATCCGCCTTCTTGGCGAATAGGACCGGAGAAGCCCAGGGTGAAACACTGGGTCGGATGAAACCATTCCCCTATAAGTCCTCCATCTGTACCCGCAGCTCACGTAGCTCAGTGGGAGACGTCCGATATGCTAGAGTAGATATTGGTGATGTCCCAGGGTATAGGTCTATATAGAAATCTACTTTCCAGCGAGGAGGTAGTCCTGGAATATCGTCAGAAAAAACGTCCGCATACTGATCCACTACAACAGGAAATCCCGGACTCCGCACGTCAACTGCTCCAAGGATGAGACTAGCCAACTGATGTGTGATCGGCTTCCCTCTCCTCTGCGTAAGTCCATCCTGTGCTGCGAAGGTTCCATTCTCACCGTTGAAGGTGAACCTGGTCCTATCCATGCATACACACCACACCTTGTGCCTAATACAGTCGATCTGGGCATGGACTGTAGATAATCAGTCCATACCCAAGATGATGTCGTAAGGCCTCGACACTGCTATAAGAAGATCTCAGTCGAATCTCTCGCCTCCTAGAGTAAGCTCACACTGCCAGAACCAGTGCGTAATCACTAATTCTACTCCCACAAGAGTCTCTAGCCACAAGTATTGAGCCAATGGCTCTGTCAGAATCTCTGAGCTCTGAACAAAGGCAGCGGAAATGAAATAATGACTTGCACTTGTGTCTATAAGAACTGCATCAATGGTGGAGTTGACACAGATAGTACCTCAAATCATCTCGGGAGTGCCGTGGTCGTAAGCCTCTACTGCCTAGAGCTGAGCCTGCCTCTGCCTGCCAGCTCCCTGTGGTCGGGGTGGACCTCTTGGGGGTGGTGGTGGTAGAGCCTCGAAGCATCATCCACCACCCGCTGCTCGGCCAGCTCCTCTGCCTCGTCTGCCTGCTCACTGTGGACAGCCACAGTCGAACCTCTGCCTCCACCTGGGAGGTCCCTCCACTGTTTGTTTCTCATCTGCGTGGCGGGTCGGTAAGTCACGAGCCATGTGGCCCTACCCGCTGCATGAAAAACATTGTATGCTCCTTGTAAGGCTGGCTCTACGCCGTGTGCCCCGCACAGCTGAACCCCTGTCCTGAGGTCGCCCACCAGATGGCCTGGCCCACTTGGACCCCAGTGTCATCTGTTGATTGCTAGCTGTAGAATACTCGCTCCGTGTTTTCCTGTGGTGGGTCTCGCTGCTAATGGTTGTTCATCGAGAAATCTCTCTACTAACAGGACTCGCTCTAGCACCCCCGCCTACGTCGGGATGCTGAGTGGAATTATCGAAGATCTGATCTCATGCCGCAGTCCCTGCTCAAAGGTCTGGGCCTGGAAGAATGGGTCTTGTACCATGTACGTGGAGTAGCATGAGAGGTCAGTAAATCTCGCCGAGTACTGGTCTACTGATATGCCTCCCTGTCGTAGCTGTAGTAACTCCTGGATGCGCACCGCACAGAGGGTGGCTGGAATGAACTCCGAGTGGAAGAGGCTCTCGAAGACCATCCAAAGTAGAGATGCTTCATCATGCACGTGAAGCATCAGGATCCAACATCTAAATGTTGCTTCATGTAGGAGACTCGCGGAAAGGATCACCATGAGGTCTACTGGTGTCCCTACCAATATGAAGACTCTGACGACAGCCTCCAGCCAATCCTCGACTGACTGAGGATCCGTCTCTCCGTGGAACCTGGGTGGCCTCTGTCTCTGAAACTTGTGTAACACGCTTACGCAGCATGCACTCTCTGCTGTTGGGGCTGGTATCATCAGTGGCTCGGCGGGTAGAGGTATCGTCGGTTCCTCCACTGTAATGGGGCCCTGTACCGAGGCCTCATCGCTCGGTGGGCTACCATCTCAAACAAAGCTCGGAACCCTAGCTGGCTGCCATCGTGGGGTCATCCTGAAAAAAACAACAGGTGCTCCATGCTTAATACAGTATACCTGGTGAGATGACACAAAGTAATCAAAAATAAAACCATTGAAACACACATGCAATCAATGTTTTCATGCACTGAGTTAGAAATCAGATGTCAGGGTCTTGGTGTATGGATACGTCAGTCGTCGCACCAACACTGGACTCCCTGGACTGATAACCACACTCATTAATCTAAACATTATTACTTCCCAGAGAAGAAAGATCAGATTCCTGAGTTATGTGGTAGAATCGACTCCTCTGATACAAATTTGTCACGACCCATCCTCGGGGCCCATGCCGTGACTACCCCAAGCCCGCCTTCCATAGGCCAGGGGATGGAGACTAGCACCAAAGGCGTAAATCCCGATAAAAAGGGGAAGGAATGCCTTTTATAAAGTAAACAAAAAAAGAACAACAGAGTACGCAATTGAAGTAAGCACTAAGTAAAACTGGGTACAATGTAAGTGCTGAAAAAGTAAATGGGCCAGTATACAAACCCAACTGAAAGTATATTACAAATGAAAGGAAAGTAAAACAGCAGTAAGTAAAACAGCAACCTCGAGTCATCCTCCGGAAATCCCACTTGAAGGGTGAGTACAGATAGTCTCCCCGGCTCCGAGGGGTCTGGTCGTCCGCTCCGTGTACGCCCAGCCAAGTGGTCCACCTCCAGGTACTGTCCAGCTCCACAAGCCTCCACCTCGATCAGTGATGTCCATCGTCTGTATACAACACAACGTAGTGCGAGCATATCCCATTCAGGGGTGAGTATATGATACTCAGAATGGACCCTGAGACCCCGAAGGTCTCTCAGAATCCACGAAGGATAAACTAAAAAGGAATGATACAATCACGAAGTATCAACAACACTACTTAGGTATATTCCCATACATATACCTAAGTCATCAGTTACAGTTCGTCTCCAACTCTTGTTCCCTAACACTATCCAGTCCACAAAGGAAAGCACAACTCAATCCACAAAGGATAGCACAACTCAGTCCACACAGGAACAACACAACCCAGTCCACATAGGAAAGTAAGTCAATCACATCGATGATAATGATTGAAGTCAAGACTCAGCTCACACAGGTATACACTTTGTATGGTGATATAGATTATCAGATGTAGTCACTGATTCATCTAAACTGTTAGACCCACATAGTATACAAGACCAGCTAAGCTATCAGACCCACACAGGATACAAGACCAGCTACTCTGTCGAACCTACAAAGGATACAAGTACAAAGGTCAATATTGCCAGACCCACATAGGATAAAAGAACAGTATTCATCGCCATCGAACCCACTGAGGATTCTAGTATGGTATTTGTCGATGTCAAACCCACGGAGGATTCCAGTACAGAAGTCGATGCAGTCGCAGGCAGCTCTAGGGTTCCCGCACACAGCATGCTCGATTCTGGGAGGGTCCGCTCCTCGAGCAAAAGAGGGAGAGTCGATACATCAACTGTTATGAAGTCTAGAGTTGATGTATCTCAATGTTCCGTCTCATCAAAATAAATCCATCGTGATAGACGGTGCGTCAATCGGACGCCCGGTCTAAGAGTTATTGGTTTTTCCGTCCTAAGGGCTCGGTTGGTTTTTAAGCTAAAACCAACCCATCCTACTCCAACTGCATCCAAAACTCAAGCTGAGTAAGCCAAAAGGGCCTTTTAAATAAATGTATCTAAACTTAATGGACGGCATGTCAATCGGACGTCTGGTCCTTAAGTTATAAGTGTTTCCGCTCCAAGGGCCCGGTTGGTTTCAGGTTCGAACCAACCTGGTCGTAACCAAACTTTGCCAAAACCTTGAGTGTAATATACCAAAATGACCGTCTAGATCCAAGGATTCATACTCAACTAACGGTGCATCGATCGGATTTTTTAGCTCATCTTATGGGAAAAAGACCAAAAATGGTCTGAAGTGGGGGGTCCGGGCCCGACCCGACCCGGCCCAACCCCCCTGGGTCGGCCCGAAGCGGGGCGACCCAACCCGGGTCTGGGTCTGGCCCGGTAGGGCACAGACTGACCCATCTGGGCACGGTCCAGCCCGGTCCGTGCCCCCCCCCCCTTTGTGCTCCATGGACGTGGTGACCAACGCTGCGTCTTTCCTTGGATCTCGTGCGGCCGTGGGATCCCACGCATCGCCGCCGCGGCTTCAGCCGCGGCGGTGCGCTGGGGCTCCACCGCCTCCGGGTGGCCGGCCGGTGCCGGCCGTCGGCGACCCGCGCTGCAGGAGATTTTCGCATGCCACCGGAGTCATTCAGGTGGTCCGTTGTTGCTCTCATATGCGCCTGCGGTCGTCTCAGGACCCGCTCTTCACTATGACGGCTTCCAAACACCGGTGTGGTCCCGTTTCATCGTCGCCGAACATTCCGCGCATCAAGAACAGAATAGCGGTGGGTTCGGACTTGTTCGTTGGTCCGCACCCACCACATTAGTGGTTCAAAACAACTCCCAACAATTATACGTCATGTCGAGGGTATAATTCACATAAAGAAAAAATAAACCAAAACCCATATTTCAAGAGTTGATGTCGGATGTTAGTGTCACGGTGAACAGTGTCACGGGGAACAGGATCGTAGGCGTCGTCGTAGTGCACCGAGAAGGAAGCGGTGTCCCCTCTCTTGTCGCGGAGAAGAGAAAGGGTGGGGCGTCATCGATCTTCAATGAACCGGCATTCTTCGTCATTCTTCATCGTTCTTCATCTAAGGCCAGCATTCCTCCCAAAGGCTCAAAGCTCTCCTGATCTCTCCCACACAACGAAGTCTCTTACCAAATTAAATAATAGGTTCCTCCTATTATTTAATTACACATGCCAGGAACTCCCAGAATTAAATCATCACATTTAATAAAACGTGTCGACAATTTAATTTGGGAATGGAGTGGGAAGATCCCTATTCAAAGTACGCGTTCGCAAATAAATAAAAAGGAGGAAAGAGGAAGGTTCATCATTAAATTATGGGTTGACATAATTTAATGGAGAGATTTGAATTTAGTGGAGGTTTTCCAAATTAATGAGGGGATATTAAGATATTAGAGGGAAATAAATGGTGGGGCACATGTGGGCCCCACTTCTCTAACCTTCTTTAGAAATAGAAAAAATTGTTCCAATAATTTTAATTTATTTAAACAACCCCCCCCCCCCCCAAATTATCTTCTCCTATTTTGCGAACGCAACTAGGGTAAGTGTCCCCTTAAGAAATTACTGGCACTGCGAATTCATCGGTGCCCTCAGATTTTAATTTCGAGCACCGGTTCAAAAGTTAGAAAAACCCGCTCATTCGTTCACTGAACATACCTGAGCTAAACTGCAAAAATTGATTTCAGTCACACCGGGCCTCGGAATCAAGTGCCTTCAGAGTCCACAGACTTGTAAAATTCCAAATAATTTTAAAAAAACCTTGAAATATCCAGGTTTTTATATTCCTTGATTGAAAAATTGCGATCTTTGATAAATATGGAACATGGGTTTTACACTATCCATGACATCACCTTCTTCATAGTCGAGTGTTTTGTTAAATATATGTTTTAGGGGAATTAATAAAATGATAAGTGAATTTATTTATTTATTTTTTATTCAATTATCCAGGACTGTTCCTCTCTTATATAAACACATTAACAGAAAATACCTTGGGTTAGCCACATAAAACTAGGTATTAAAAGAGTTTTGCTGGCAGAGAACTCTTGGATGATCTTTGACATATCATAGATTGGTGATCGGTGTTCCAATGGAGATCGAGGATCTCACCAAATAAATATGTGCACAATAATTCTCCATAAGTGATTAATCCAAACCTGAGGTATGGAATTTTTTTTATGAATATTCATCCCATTATTCATCCCATGTTGAATGCAAATCAATTTACCTAAAAAAATTGATTCCTAAAATGATAATTGATTTTGGTTGATGATTTTTTCAACCTACATATTATGAATTTATTTTTATTTTTATATTTGGTTCTTCATTAATCATTCAAATATAAGTGAATCATTTCTACCTAGAACAATGGTTGAGGTTCATTCCTCTTGTTTCATTTTATGTTTTTATTATAACCTTTTTTACATGTTCATCATTGGTATTTTATTTGTCTATAGGTTTGACCAATACCTGATGTGTTATCATTACATGACCATTATTTTCCACAGAAAATCATCAAAATAGTTATGTTTTCATGATTGATAAATTGATCAAGGTTATATGATCATGATGGATGATTAGAGGTGAATTTCAATTCAATTAGGATATTTTGTTTAATGGTTTAGCATGTGGTTACGTTGTTGTGTGATGATAATTGATTCCCGAAATAATTGAGTTACCTCAATCCAATCATCCCTGATGTAAAATATCATATATTGTTAGATCCGGGTTTTATAGTGCGAATCTAGGTTGGATATAACGCTTCTTGGTTGTGGTGTGAAGGTACATGAAGTTCTTGAAAAATCCTTACTACATGGTAAGTAGTCTAAAGAATACACACGGTGTTGTACACTTGCTACAATAGCTAGGGTTTTTATGATAATAAAGTATCACCCGACATGTGGTACCAACCACATACCATGTGACACATGCCTAGTGACTTGGCATATACCCATGGGGTAAATAGGCATGGACATGGCCAGGAACACTAGCATGGAAAGAGTACCCAATCATGTCCTAATACTCGAATACAACAAGGTACCTAGATAGAACCTTGTAAATAAGCATGACCAAAGTACATGTCCACGAACCAAAGTACACGAGAATGGACCAGAGTACATAGGAATACACAGGTCTAGAAAGAAACATCTATATTATTATTACATGTCATGTAATTTCTCTAAAGTAGTTTGAGGTCCATTTTTTCTTATGTTTGGACCAATTTCCTTAGGATGAATTCCCTCAGACCATCTAAATGAGGGTAGAGTGATGCATCACGTATTGAGCATAGTGTGTGATCCCCTATGGGGGATTAGTCTTGGATAGAGATTCATGAATCCCTCTTTGGGTCCCAGGGTGGGATCCTCTATCGTATTATCTTTCCAAAGTGTGGTTTTTGGATTTTGTGTAACCAACATACTCAGGCCTGGATCCCCTACTCAGTGGTTCATTATAGATAGGTTCAGGTATACCCCATGGATCTCGTAGTTATCCCCAACCCATGTATTTATATCTTATAAGTTCCAATGTTTATGTCTTCATGGTGATGCACGATGAGAATGACATCTCAGATGACTGTCATCGGTGTTATCAAAATCATGGAATGATTTCTTCTGGATGAGAGTTACATGAAACCTCAAGTGGAATCCTAGGTTAGTAGTGTGGTGACCTTACTAAGAGACTTAGTTTCTATATTTAGTACATCTAGGTTTCCATTATTATATCTCATATTCGTATTGGTATGCCTCGCTATAATGAGATGACTGCTCTATTGATGTTTTATGTTTGGTTATTTCAAGTTTTCCCACTAGGTACTATTATACTCACTCCTATATGGAATTTTGACACACATATTTTCCTTATAAATATGTCAAGTCAATCAATAGGGTCTATGTTGGACCAAAATAAATTGGACCGTAGTTGATCTAGATAGATGTTTAGTAGTTCCATGTGTTTTATTTGACTCCAGTCACCTCCTAATAGTAGGTTGTGCTTGTTTCATAGTTTCAGTTGAACTATATTTGGATTTTTATGCTTTATATTACTTTTTCTATAATAAAATTATGGGATATATATGTATCCATGAATTTGGAATCATTTTTATTTTTTCCCCTTTCAGTATTTTATGGTTATTTAGATACATGTGGGTGTATATAGATACATAGGATAAGGCCTTATAGGCCAATGATATGCCTATTGGGATCTTGTCTCCATCCCCTATCCTATTGATGGTGGTCTTGGGGTGTCACACTCATTTTAACTCCAGTTGAGTGGTCCTCTATAGGTCATGTCATGAAATTTTATTATGAATAATGAAGATCAATGTGACTCTATATTAATTATAGACAAATTAACAAGATCACAATCAAGATTATGTATCCTCATCCACATATTGATGATTTGTTCAATAAATTATGAGGAGATCAATATTTTCCCAAGATATATCTTCAATATGGATACTATCAGTTTAGGTAAAAAGTATAGACAAGCCCAAGACATCATTCCATTTGAGTTAAGCACACAATGAATTTATTGTGATTTTATATGTTTATTCCAATTACCCCACTATCTTATTGGATTTAATGAATATAGTATTTATAGATTACCCTAATCAGATTGTGGTAGTTCTTATAAAATATACTGTTATATATTAAAACATAAAGTAAGATCATTAAGATCACTTGAGGGTTGTACTGAAGATCTTAAGGAATGAGAATATGTATGAAAAAAATATTAAGTGTGATCTTTTCCCACATAAAGATTCATTTTTGGGTTATATAATCTCAGTTGAGGTTATATAAGGGGATCCATCAAAGATATAAGTAATTGAACATTGGAACAAACAAACAAATGGGATAGATATGTATAGTTTTCTTGGATTTTCAAGATATTATCGGCACTTTATGAGGTATTTCTCACAACTATCTAATATACTCACCAAGTTAACCCAAAAGGGAATCACGTTTTTTTGTACTAATGAATGTAATAAAAATTTCAATGATCTAAAAAATATGGTTGGTAAGTGAACCTGTGTTCACACTACCCTACAGTGGAGAAGGGTTTTAGATCTATATCGATGCATTGGAGAAGGTAATATGATGTTTTCTTATACATAATGATATGGTGATAGAATATAACTCATTCTAATTGAAGTTTCATAAAACAAATTACCTAAACCATGATTTGGATTTTGAAACAGTAATAATTGAATCGAAGATATGGAGGTATTATATTTAGGGATAAAGGTGTGACATATATATTAATCATAAATGTTTAAAGTATATATTCATAAAGATAGATTTGAATATGCACCATAGAAAATGTTTGGAGTTGGTTAAATATTATGAAGGTTAAATACATTACCTCCATGGGAAAATGAACATGGTGGTTTATTCTTTGATTTTAATGGATCATGATAGATTATATATGATGAGGATCACTAATGATCTAATATTTATGGATTTTAAAAGGATAAAAATTGAAATATTAAATAAAGGGTATAAATTTTATCTTTCCCAAGTGACTGTTCAACAATCAATCCATTTGAAGATTAAAGAAGTGATAAAAATGATGTAGATCTCCAGAATAAGGTGATCAATGTTCAGGTGTTCAATATTTATTATGATGGAATGATAAGTTTTAGGAACCAAGTGTGTTTCGTATGAGTAAAAAATATGACCAAATAGATATTGGAAGAATATCATACCTCATCATTGTCTATTTATCTTGAATGTAAAAATATATATAGAGAGAGATATAAAAGAATATTTATGGTTGGATAACATGAAGAGAGATATTGCAGAGTATGTATATCAGTTCTTGGTATGTTAGCAAGTTATGGTTGAGAGATATAATTAAAATGGGATGTTACAACCATTACCCATACAAAAATGGAAATGGGAAAACATCACCATAGATTTTTCAATTAGACTTCCCAAAAATATAAAAACTATAATGTTATTTGGGTTATAGTAAATCACCTTTAAAATTCACCACACTTCATTTCTATTATAGATGATTTCACTCCACACTATTTTTCCTATATATATTCTGGAATTTGTAAGGTTTCATGTAATACTATATTTTATTGTATATAATTCAGATCTGTGGTTTTCCTTATTGTTCTTGTGAACTCTTCAGAAAACACTAGATATAGAGTCTTGTTCTAATACTTCATATCATCCTCAGAGAGATGGTTAGTCTAAGAGGACCATTCAAACCTAGTATGTTATATTGAGATTATATTCTCTATAATTCAAAGGTTCTTGAAGTCAATACCTTACTCTAGTGAAATTTTATTATACAGATAGATTTCATTTGAGCATTTTGATGGCTCTTTATCAAATCCTTTATATAAATAAAGGAAACTATGAAATTATGAGATAAAATTGGAGAAATAAATCAATAGGCACCTGATCTAGCTAAGGAACTAGAAAATAAGGTTAGATATATTCATAAACACGTCAAAAAAATTATAGTCGACAAAATATTCATTATAAAAATCACTATTGAGATATATAATTAAAATTTTGTGAGAAGGTATTCCTATAAAAAATCTCCTTAGAAGAAAGGTATGATATTTTTATATAATTTAATACTGATCCCAAAATTTATCAGTCCCTTCAAAATTATTGATCATTTTGGGATAGTGGCATATCACTTGGTGCATCCACCAAACCTCTCTAATGTTCACAATGTGTTACATGTGTCACACCTGATGAAGTACATACCTAGTTCTTAACCTATACTAAACTCAAATATTTTACCATTGGGGAATGATCATTATTATGAGGAATAACCAATATAAATCTTGGATCATAGATATATTATTCCATGAAAAAAGACAACTCACCAAGTTAAAGATATATAAGGTGTCAAAGAAGGAAAATGTGGAGATCCCTTGGATGTTAAATCAGGGTAAGTCTCAATCTAAGTGAGAAACTGTTGATGATTATGAATATGGAAATAACATGTCCTATTATGATTTTTAAATATGTTTTTTGATGGATGAGGACAAGTCTATTTATTTGACCTCATCTGTTTACTTTGTACTTTTTATTTATGATTAAATAAATGGTCAGAATCATTACTTCTGGATGAAATTTTGTGGTATAAAAAGTTTTTATAAAATTTAAATATTTTTATTAATACATAATAAATAATTTCTAAATTTTTAGTAACGGCATTTTATTCTTGAAAAATATGTTTTCTTCAAAAATGGTTTTTATTATATTTTGTGTGTAGATATTAAAATTGATTTATACAATTTTAATAAATTTTATATTAATGGATATATATTATTTTTCAAATAATTATTTAAATATTATCTTAGGCTGAATTGTTTGGAATTTGTTTTTAAAGATTTATATTTAAGTGAATGGTGAAAATACCGATTTGTTTAAAATAGTCATTTCATTCTATTTAAAAGTTCCATTATGTATTGAATTTGATCTTAATATATCATATGACTATTTTAATTTTAAATAATATATTTAATTACAAGGGAATCGAAATTATTGTTGAATTTGGTAAAAGTTCTATTTTTTGTTTAAAAACCCATTTTTCTAAAAACTATTTTTAATACGCGCAATGTGTTTTTTATTAAAAATTTAAATTAATCTCTATTTATTAATGGATAAACATAAATATATAAATTAATTATTAAATGAAATATTTTAACATTAATTTTATGGTTTTTACAAGGAATGTAATGTAAGAAAATTCATATTTATACTTAAAATATGCTTCTCTAAAAACAGGTTTTTATTACATTTTTGAAACTCATTTAAAATTAAATTCTAAAAATTATAGAAAATTAGTGTGGTAAAATGTATTTTATATTTTAAATCATCATAATTAAAATTATTTAATAGGTTCAACCTAATATTTAGTCATAATGAATAGTAAAAACAAAAAAACGTGGTTATCATGGTTAAGGTTAAAACGGGTTTACTGAGGGGAAAAAGTACGTGATAATTGTTGTAATTCCACATAAACTTGTCAAATTATTATTTATTGAAGATATTTAAACCTTATATTATCATAACTTTTAATTATTTCCCATTTGGATCCACCTTCACTTGAAAGTGACCATATATTATTGAAGTCTTAGTAATTCCATGTGTGTCCCTACCCTCACATATGAAAGGGAACCTCTTCTCCTATCTTAATCAAGAAATTAGAAAATTTTATAATTAAAAATACTAAAAGAATAATTTCATTAATACTATATAATCTAGTCATCTCCAAAGAGTAATATTTCAATTCATAAGGTGTAATCGAATGAAGGTCTCTCAGAGAAGAGGTATAAGTATTAACCATGCTCTTTAAATTTTATTTGTTCTTCCACATTCTCCAAACATGTTGTACCCATAAAAACATGATTACTACAATATTATCAATATACTAAATTTTCATTATTATGATCTTACAATTATTTCCCACCTCTTCTCTATCAAATGGTAAGTGAAAGTATCGCTCATGCGTACGTGTGGATTACCCCCTCCACATTGCGATGTGATTCATTTTCCATTACCATATTTCATGGTAGTTTTTTATGGTTAATTTATTATATATATAATAATTATTCTATAATAATTATTCTATAAAATTTAAATTTTATTTTCCTTCCTTTTTTCCATCCATCAAAAATTGTAAACATCACTAATGAGTACATACGGACTACCATTTCCACAAAGTGATGTGATTCATTTTTCAATGCCACTTCATATGAATTTTTATAGAAGTGTGTAAAAAGATTAAATATTATATTTATTATATTATTCAGATTATATAAATTAATGAAGAATGATCAATGTGCATGATCTTTAATTTCCAAACTAAAACTTTCATGAAAAATTAAATAGTTAACATTGAGAAACAACGATTTGAGTAATGAATTATTAATAATTGGGTTTTGAAATGTTATAAGTGGGATATATATTGTATTATTTTCATGAATATGGTTCTTTTATAAGATTATTATAAATAATGATTTATTATTCATAAGATTTGAGTTCTAAATAATCAATCCATACTTGAGGTAAAGGTTTTATGTTAAATTCTCATTTTTAACAGGATTATTAATTGTTAGATTTATGATGATCAAATTATAAGATATATATCTATCAAATATTATGTATTTTCATAAAATATATTAATTTCATGACATTACATGTTTACCTTTAATTTTCCTCACTTTAAGTATTAAATATACTGAAGGAATGTTTTTAATGAAACTTGACTTTATTTCTCTCTTCAATCAGGAATATTTTTATTTCATGTCTATATTTTAATAAAAAAAATCAAGATTGTTTTTACCATTACCTAATGATTTTATAAAATCATTTTCACTCATTTTTTCAAAACTAATTTTTTATATTTTCAAATAGAAACACTTTAGGGTAAAGTGAGAACCAAAAAAGGTCGTACTGACAAGATAGCATGGCCCCCAAGGTGATCTACCATCTCTGGGGTGATCCACAATTAGGACCACTACACACACCCAACAGAGATCCGTCGATGTGTTACATCCATAAATGTGTAATTCCATCACACCACATCCCACATCCTCAAGACCCACATCCCACATTACCACCGATACACCAGAAGAATCCCCAGAAACCAGTGAGGCACCAGAGACCTATGTGAATTCCAAAAAGAAGGATTGGAATTTTGGAAGTAAAGAGAAAAAAAGTAGGAAAAACAAAGAAACATATCCATAAACTCAAAAAAAAACTTACCAGGGGAAGCAAGATAAGACAATAAGGAAGCTACAACTGGAACACCTGTAGATCCACCATGATCAACACCACCAAGACAAAAGAGAAATACAATAGTTATTCCACACTAGAGCCTCCAACAAAATCCAAAACATCTGGTTATCCATCACACTTCGAAAAACTGGGGTCATTCATAAAGGATAATAATGAAATGGAGATGGAGAACAAGGAGAAGAAGATCCATCCAGGCACAAAAACATACTGCAACAAGGCCAACATTAGAAATCAATACATTCATAGAACTACTGGGGGAGAGTAAACAATGACAAAGGGTTCTTTGATAGAGCTCTAGAATTTGGAACCATGGGACCAAGAATTGATAGGCCACCTACAAGGAACATCCAAAAAATAGATATTATTTCTAAATAGGGCCTAGATAACCTGATAGGGAGTGAATCAGCGTATGTATATTCTTTTCTAAATTATTCTTACCCTAATAGATCTTGACCACATTATTATAAGGGTCACTTTGTTTGAATTTAAATGTTAAAGTTGATCTTATTCTTTCCTTTTTTATCTGATGATTCTAATTTGAATTTAATGTAGGCAAGCAATCATAAGGAAGAAATTATTTTTACATGGTTCACCCTCACTGGGATATGTCACTAAATTCAATAAGACTTACTGGAAAAAATAATTTTCTGGCTAGATCATTTGTATGCCCATGATCACTGACTTTACAAGGATTAAGGTCTTGTCACTATATTTCCAACAGCCAATCCCTATGTCTCTTCCTCTAGACCACTGTTTTTGTGAAGGATCTTCATCTTCCTCTTCCTTCACTCACTTCTCTTGGAAGGGATCTACACACAATTTATATACTTGTAGGTCCCTCACATATCTCAAATTAATGCAGCATCCACTATATATATATGCTCTATTGAAGTCCATATTTCATCCACTAATGAATAAAACATTACCATAGATTTATTTTTCAACCCATTTCAAATAATTTTCTCAATTAACAATGTCTTTGTAAAGCTCCATATTTTTGAAGCTCAACTAGCCTTCATGAATATCCTTCTTTCATGAAGCTCAAACTTGTTTTGTGAAGCTCCTACCTTTCGTGAAGCTCACTCAGCCTTTATGAAGCACACCAATTTCTTGAACCTCAACTAGACTCCACAAAGCTAATTCATTTCATGAATCTTACATAGACTTTTCTAATTCCATTGCTTTCATGGTGCTCAAAACATGCCGTTGGAATTTACAGCCTTTGCGAACTTCTTCGCATGAAGTTCCTTTATGAACCACATTTTCAATGCTTAGAACATTTGGTTGGATTATATCCTTCACGAACATCTTATCAAAATACCTTTTCAACCCACCTTTGAAAACCCAAAGACTTCAAATTCTCGTTGAGTCTCACTCCTCCTCTGAAGGGGTAGAGGCCTATTTATAGGCATTCCATTGATTCTAGAACCTTTTGGGTCACATCATCAACAATTCATGATGCTCTTCCATTTCCATTGTGGAACTCCCCATTTAGGTGAAGATCCATGGAAACTTTCCATTTTTTTTCATAATCACAAAGCGTTCCTTAAAAAACCTCTATGGCCTCAAAAATCATTGCTACGCTCTGATTATCTAATCTCAATGCTCCTCACCTTCACCATTCATAATGATCATCGCTATTCATGGAGATCATCATCAGAATTATTTAATCCTTCATGAAACACTCTTCATGAAGTCCATATTCATGAAATTCAGGAATTTAACATAATTTAATTTGGTCTCAAGAAAATCCAATTTTCATGATGAAATCCAAACTCCAAATTTTACACCACAAAAATTTTGAAAACACTGGGAAACATCATCACCTTGTGTATGTTGTTTTCTATACTACATCCAAGGAATCCATTCCCTTTTCATGGATAATTATAAATATAATATGTCAAAAATATATGTGGACTACACAAGTCACCATGGAAACCCTCTTTTTCATCAAACACAATCAACCCAAAAATACTACAATTTTGACTTGAGGGATTTTTTCCCAGTAATATAATTGAGAAACGTGCCATTAGAGCTAAACCAAAGGTGGGAAATTCCATAGTAGGTGTAACACCCAGGGTAAATAAAGAATATTACATCTTTATATTTATCCATATTTGTAAATCAAATATTAATATTACTTTAAAGGGGATGCTATGCACAATGGCGTACCCAACACGCAACAACGAGTTTTTGGGAATCTTACGTTGCACTCTAATAATAAAATAATATTATTTTAAATGGTAGTTAACATGTAGCCGTTGTAATGGCGAGAATGGATAGAAATAACTAAAATATGATTATATATGTTTTTAAATGTTTTTACATTTATCCAATAAAAGCTAAAGGCTTAAAATACAGAAAGAATTCAATTTTAGGCGTATATGCCCTAATTTTCACTAAAGGTTCACTTATCGCCTTTTAATGGAGAACTGTCATTAAATATAGTTTTGATCACTCTTATACATTCTTTTGGACCAAATAAAACTCTTATTAAGAATCGGGACATCAAATTTTACTTTGTGTAAATTTTTGGTTTTTTTCTGATAAAGTTCATTTTTTAATGAATACTGTAAAATGTTGTATTTTAATTCAAAACCTCTTTTTAATATAATTTATTTATATGATTAGATTATCTTTTTAATTGGTTTTAAAGTGAAATTAGAAAATATTTTTACCATTAAATCCAATAGTGGTCGTTGGAATCAATTTCACTTTGAAATCGGACTTAAACTAGTGTCAATCTTTTGATACTTATTGTTTTATAAAAACACGCTATTTGCTCTGACAGCGGGAATTAATTATTGAATTAATTAATGTGACTTATATGATTTGAATTTTCTAAAATGGACTTCATTTTTGAATTCGGAATATCAAATATAGCTTAGGGTGAATTTTTGGTAATTTTCCGAAAAACTCCAATTGTTGATGAATAGTGAAACCACTAAGTGGTAATCAAGCAAACTGATTTTTCAGTTAAATGAAATTTTACCACTAATGTGTATTGAATTTTGAAAATCCGACATACATGGTTGTCATTAAGAAGTAAAATGTGTTTCAATGAGATTATAATAATTTTTTGGTGAATAGTAACTCATTAAGTTCTTAATCGCGATTAGTGGTAATTAGTGTAGTTTAAGGTAAAAATAATGCTTTAATAAAATGAAATGAACATGACACATGTCCCAACCTCATTGGTTGTGTCATGGCCGGCCATGACAAGCCATGGGTCAACTTGGGGACCCCATGGATCCACTTTTGTTGGGAAATGACATAAATTACTTTTTATTTAATGTTAAAGTGAAAATGACACAAACATAATATGTTTTACGAAAACAATTTTTAAGTGGGGATATACAAGTCCAAATTTTGATTATAAATAGTCATTGGAAAGATAAAAAGATTTCCTACATCATAGTAATTTTTTTATAATTTTTAAACATTAAATAAATTAAATTATTTATGACATCATAATGATGCAGTGATGACATCATTATTTAACGATTAAAATAAAATGGAAAGATAATGAAAAATCTACAACCTACACATGTCCAAAACCAATTGGATGAGTGTATTTCGATGCCTTATCACCTTATCCAATAATTATGTGAATGTGGGACCTTTTTAAACCGAAAAACATTTTCAAATAAAGTAATATTTCTTACTTTCCAAAAGTGACCCTCCTCTCCTCTTATAAAAGGCCCCCACGTCTACCTCATTTCACACACTCTTAAAGCCTTTGGCTCGGCCAACCCCTGCCCATTTTCTCTCTCCACATCCCTCTCCTCATCCTAGAGGATTAACGTTGGGCAGAAGCCTTTCAAAGGAAGCCTTTAGGCTCAACTCAAAAGGAGTTACACTTTTAAAGGTAATTCATTCTCTCATGTTCATTTGTTTTATTTTGCTTCTCCAACCCCCTAAACTCTTTTTATTTACTACTTTTGTAACAACAACAGTATATTCAATATACTAGGATGTTGTTATAAGATTTATTTGAGCTACACTCTCACACAACTACATCAAATGGTTAAAGAACATAAGGTTTCCGTGGATGGCGAAATTCTGCCTCCCGAAACGATGATTGTTCAACACTCATTTAACACCTTCAAAGGTGGCCATTATGATGTCAATATTTTTATATATGATATATAATATGTTTATGTTTTCCTTAAGCTTCTGTTTTTTTCATTTTGGGCATACCTTTATGGTTTCCATTATGGGTAAAACACGATATCTTCATTTTAGGAAGTGCGGACTACCGCCCCCTAAAAGTGATTTGATTCGTTAATACCATATGTGGGATGTGTAAAGGATAAAGTTAATGATATTATATATTTTATTATACTGGAATTATAATATAATATTATATCATTATTATTCCATTCCAGAAAATATGAAATAGAAATGGAAGTAGCGTTCATGCGTACGTACGGCTTACCGTCTCCATGAACGGTGCATTTCATTTCTTACCTCTAAATGTGATGTAATATTATAAATGAATGTATGTACTGGATATATATTACATATATGATATCTACATCATGAATACCATTCTGGACATAATGAACCTTTGACCAAATTAACAACATGTAAGTATAAGAAGTCTATTTTTGACTTAAGAACCAAATATCGGCAAAACAAATATTATTGACTTAAATGATTACATAATGTTTATGAAATGGTAATAAGTGATATAAAAGGAATAATTAACTTGAAAAGGGTTCTTAATGAAGTATAAATTAACTCAAGTTTATTATTCAGGAGATTAAAGAACGATCGAGTCAAGTCGGACTCGAGGTAAGGGATCCTACAACTCTCTTTCTTTTTAAGTACACTCTTTTATGTAATTTCTTTTAAGCTCATATTTATTATGAATGGGATGTTATTTTATATTACTCCTACTGTAATTTTTATGTTCATGTGATGAGAGACCCTATTCACTCTCATCAATCCATATTCGGGAGTTTTATGTGTTGCCGTTAGGCTGCCGAGTTTTCGTAAGGGATTTTTCATCTCACTTTTATTCCCGTGAGATTTATGCTACATTTGCCACAAATTCCATTGAGTGGTGTATGTACTGCCCATTATTCTACTCTTTGTGTAATATAATTTTGTTTATGAGTATTTACATCAATGATCTATTTCCCTTCTTTCATGGGGTGTATGTTTTGAAAGATACCCAAGTCGGTAAGGGGACCTTTCACCCTCCTCTTTTTTTTAAAAGACTTCTTTTGTTGGGTCTTTTAATTTACATATTGTTATGTTGGGATATGTTCTCATATATCCTTATTGATGTAAATTTTATATCCAAGTGATGAGATGAACTTTTTATCTCTCATCAACTCATTTTGATGTGATGCTGTTAGGCTGTCAAGGGAACTTTTTAACCCAATTTCGATTTCTTTGGGTTCAACATGTAGTCATTGAATATGTCATCCATTGAATATGTGTGAATGACCTTTTATTGTTTTAAACTTAATATCCACTTATATTGGGTGTATTTATATTTGTCACACATATTTTTGAGATTGATTTGTCCTTAATTTAAGGATACCTTCTTTATAAGGGATTTCATCACATTTGACATTTCTATTGAGGGTTCATTGTTGTTATGCACCAATTCACTCTTATATGGTGTATATACTGTCCGTTGGAGTATTATATCATGAATCCATTTATTCTCATGATATTATAAAGTTCTGACTAAATTTTATTCCTCAATTATTGTATTCAAGTGTCTCTAATTTTGGTAAAACCCCTTTAACCAAAATATCGTTTTAAATGTTTTAATTATTTGTTCTTATTAATATCCATGTTTTCAAAATGGGTTTAAGGATTTATTTATATGGATATTAATGGTTTAAAATTTTAAGCTTCAAGGTGATATGGGACACTTTGATTCAAAAATCTTTTTATTAAATGTTTTAAATGGTTTTGGAAATGGTTTCTTTTTATATGGATTCATTATTTCAAAATACTAAAATGTTATGTTGTGTTTGAAATGTGGAAATGTTTTGTTTCCTTTATGAATATTTTATGTGATACGTGTATGTTATGGTTCTTGGGCATTGTTATGAAAACGGGTGGTTCCGTGATAAACTAAGGGCGGGTGAGCCCGTTATAGCTCTCCAATGCATTGGGTAACGCGAAGGAGTGAAACGTTAAGGTTTCTCCGAAGAGATTTAGGGAATATACTGTGATGGGTATTCCAAACGTAACCAAGAGGGTTACTCCCTACGTAAGAATGTTATGAATGCCTCAAGTTACCTTTATGTCTTATGATTTCTATGATTTATTCATGATTTGATGAGGTAGGTTAAAGTGCCTATGTTTTATGGGTAAATTATGATTTCATTCTTGTGTATATATGAACTCATGTTTCCTTTACATATTTTTATATCCCTTACTGAGCTTTTTATGCTCATCCCAAGTTTTTGAAATGTTTTTTCAGGTCAAGGGAAAGGTACATGATAAGATGATAGAGTCAAGGATGTGTTAAGAAATATTCCATGTTTTATTTTCAATATGTTTCCGTTGATGGGAAGAATGGATACTATCTTTTATGTAACCACTTTGTTTAAATGTGGAATGTAATGCATGTTTCATGATCTAATTCTCTAAAACTCTAAACCTGAAAAGATCCTCAATGTGTAATCTTGTAATAACTCAAGATTAAGTAAGTTTTAAGGCTGGGGCCTTATAGTTGGTATCAGAGGTCGGTTTAGATAACTTTAGAGGTTAGGGTACTCTTTAAGCATAAGTGAAATTACCATAATGGTTAGGATTTCAGAAAGAGTCATAGTTTTAGATAAAGTGAATGAGTAAGTGTATCATAGTGTTTATCTTCCTCATTAGTACATGATTGTTTTGTTGATATACTCACACTGACCTTTTTGGTTTTAGTAAATGGCTGGATCTAGCAGGCACCAAAGTAACAGTGGATGTGAAGGAAACTGTAATAGTTTTTTGAGCAAGCAACTGAATGATATGGGAGATGCAATGAGAACTCTTCTGATTATCCTCAACCAACTATCTGGAGTCATGATTGACCACCTAAACCTTGGAGTGTTCTCTAAGGCATCATATATGCAAGAAACAAATCCCTACAGAAGTACAGGTAATAATCATAAAGGTATGTGTGTTCAAAAACCTATGTGTCAAAGATGTGGAAAGAAACACCTTGGAAAATGTTTCAAAGGGACAGAAATGTTCTATAGATGTGGAAATGAAGGTCATAAAGCAAGAACCTTCCATGGAAAAAGGAAGCATCCAGTTGACTCGAGGAAAGGGAAAGAAGTTCTTTCTGAGGGATCAATTGAATGTTTTAAATGTGGTGTTCATGGTCATTATGCAAACACATGTTCTATGAAGAAGTTTCGTGAATGGGGTCACCAAGAGCGTACCAATGTTTGTTTACCAATACCTAATGCCATTCCTATTGAGGATGAAGAAACTGACAATGACCAATCAAAGGTATGTACTATTTCATGACTATTGTTTTCTTATTTTGGAATCTTAGGATATGATTCATGATTTTGTTTGTAGGAAAGAGGTATTTCGGAATAAGTTGGAAAGGAATGGATAATGGATCATGAAGAATGTTGAATGAGTAATATGTCAACATATAAGGGCTTCAAGAGTTAGGGTGAAATTCTTAAGAGTGTTAAGTCTCTTTTGATGATGGGGTTACATTAGAAGACTTTTTATATTATGTGTAACCCTGATGTTTAATATAGGCAAATTTTATCCAAGGAATAGTTATCTTTTCTTTTGTGGACATAGTTATAAAGAACCATTAGGGTTTATATGATCCTTACTTTTGAGGTAATTATGGGTTATTATATGTTCTGATGGAAAATGAAAGGCATGAGATAAACTTGAGGTTAAAATATGTTATGATCATCTTTGAAGATTTTATCTCATTTTGGGGAATGTTTTAAGAATTATATAGTTTTGGAAAAAGGACAACACGCAGACCGTGTGACTACCCGTCGCATCGGACAAAGCTGCGGGAATCGAACCCACAACCAAAGTGCGACTGTTATTTATCGCCTACCACTGGACTACGTGAAGTCCCTGGTTAGTTTGACTGATTCTTTTCAGTTATATGATATTATGAATTAAGAGTAAGTTAATTTTGGGTTATTAATGAAAATGATTAACCTATCATGGAGGATATGTGATTAGGTTAATTACTTTCAATGCGAGACTTTAAGAGCAACTGATTTTGTTTGGAGATAAATGTTACGATTTAACTTGGAAGACTATGTGACTAAATCCTTCAAATATTTGGGTTTCAATATTATATTGGTTTACTTTGAAGAATTTTATGGACAAATTACTTATCGGATGGTCCTCGTTGAACTTTGGGTTTTGTTGGACAAATTTTGGAGATTAAGAATAGATTTTCTTTTTTATAAGGGGTTATCCTTTTCTAGATTATCTGATCTTGTACTAGCCTTTTATGGTTTTGGATTTGGTTAAAGTCTAAAGACATGGGATGCATATAGTTCTCTTTTGTGGATTAGGTGATTCTCTAGAAGTTTATTATAGTACTCTTAATGCAAACAAGTCTCCCTAAATACTCGTCTTTTGGAAAAAATATGAGTTTGATTAAGAAATATAGTAAAAGTTGAATGTCAAAATGATAAGTGATTATGTTTCCTTATGAATAAATTCCTCAATAAAAAGTAACTTAAAACAAAAATGGTGTCTATTAACTTTTCCTACTGGGGAATCGAATACCGTTTAACCCATCACAAGTTTGTGATTTTCTCGTGGTTAACTTTCTCCTAAACATGTTTTCTATCACTCTCCATCAGAACATGACCCTTTGTTTTTTCCTCCATGTCCATATTTTCATACTTGGAATCCTAGTATGGGTTAACTCGGGTGACCTTTGTGCTAATCTTTCTTTATTTTAAAGTTATTGTTTTACCGACTCTTGTTCCGATGTGGGACTTTCAAGGATGTTTCCAAGCCCAATTTTAAAATTGCGAGGACGCAATTCCCAAAAGGGGGGAAGGATGTAACACCCAGGGTAAATAAAGAATATGACATCTTTATATTTATCCATATTTGTAAATCAAATATTAATATTTCTTTAAAGGGGATGCTATGCACAATGGCGTACCCAACACGCAACAACGAGTTTTTGGGAATCTTACGTTGCACTCTAATAATAAAATAATATTATTTTAAATGGTAGTTAACATGTAGCCGTTGTAATGGCGAGAATGGATAGAAATAACTAAAATATGATTATATATGTTTTTAAATGTTTTTACATTTATCCAATAAAAGCTAAAGGCTTAAAATACAGAAAGAATTCAATTTTAGGCGTATATGCCCTAATTTTCACTAAAGGTTCACTTATCGCCTTTTAATGGAGAACTGTCATTAAATATAGTTTTGATCACTCTTATACATTCTTTTGGACCAAATAAAACTCTTATTAAGAATCGGGACATCAAATTTTACTTTGTGTAAATTTTTGGTTTTTTTCTGATAAAGTTCATTTTTTAATGAATAGTGTAAAATGTTGTATTTTAATTCAAAACCTCTTTTTAATATAATTTATTTATATGATTAGATTATCTTTTTAATTGGTTTTAAAGTGAAATTAGAAAATATTTTTACCATTAAATCCAATAGTGGTCGTTGGAATCAATTTCACTTTGAAATCGGACTTAAACTAGTGTCAATCTTTTGATACTTATTGTTTTATAAAAACACGCTATTTGCTCTGACAGCGGGAATTAATTATTGAATTAATTAATGTGACTTATATGATTTGAATTTTCTAAAATGGACTTCATTTTTGAATTCGGAATATCAAATATAGCTTAGGGTGAATTTTTGGTAATTTTCTGAAAAACTCCAATTGTTGATGAATAGTGAAACCACTAAGTGGTAATCAAGCAAACTGATTTTTTAGTTAAATGAAATTTTACCACTAATGTGTATTGAATTTTGAAAATCCGACATACATGGTTGTCATTAAGAAGTAAAATGTGGTTCAATGAGATTATAATAATTTTTTGGTGAATAGTAACTCATTAAGTTCTTAATCGCGATTAGTGGTAATTAGTGTAGTTTAAGGTAAAAATAATGCTTTAATAAAATTAAATGAACATGACACATGTCCCAACCTCATTGGTTGTGTCATGGCCGACCATTACAAGCCATGGGTCAACTTGGGGACCCCATGGATCCACTTTTGTTGGGAAATGACATAAATTACTTTTTATTTAATGTTAAAGTGAAAATGACACAAACATAATATGTTTTACGAAAACAATTTTTAAATGGGGTTATACAAGTCCAAATTTTGATTATAAATAGTCATTGGAAAGATAAAAAGATTTCCTACATCATAGTAATTGTTTTATAATTTTTAAACATTAAATAAATTAAATTATTTATGACATCATAATGATGCAGTGATGACATCATTATTTAACGATTAAAATAAAATGGAAAGATAATGAAAAATCTACAACCTACACATGGCCAAAACCAATTGGATGAGTGTATTTCGATGCCTTATCACATTATCCAATAATTATGTGAATGTGGGACCTTTTGAAACCGAAAAATATTTTCAAATAAAGTAATATTACTTACTTTCCAAAAGTGACCCTCCTCTCCTCTTATAAAAGGCCCCCACCTCTACCTAATTTCACACACTCTTCAAGCCTTTGGCTCGGCCAACCCCTGCCCATTTTCTCTCTCCACATCCCTCTCCTCATCCTAGAGGATTACCTTTGGGCAGAATCCTTTCAAAGGAAGCCTTTAGGCTCAACTCAAAAGGAGTTACACTTTTAAAGGTAATTCATTCTCTCATGTTCATTTGTTTTATTTTGCTTCTCCAACCCCCTAAACTCTTTTTATTTACTTCTTTTGTAACAAAAACAGTATATTAAATATACTAGGATGTTGTTATAAGATTTATTTGAGCTACAATCTCACACAACTACATCAAATGGTTAAAGAACATAAGGTTTCCGTGGATGGCGAAATTCTGCCTCCCGAAACGATGATTGTTCAACACTCATTTAACACCTTCAAAGGTGGCCATTATGATGTCACTATTTTTATATATGATATATAATATGTTTATGTTTTCCTTAAGCTTCTGTTTTTTTCATTTTGGGCATACCTTTATGGTTTCCATTATGGGTAAAACACGATATCTTCATTTTAGGAAGTGCGGACTACCGCCCCCTAAAAGTGATTTGATTCGTTAATACCATATGTGGGATGTGTAAAGGATAAAGTTAATGATATTATATATGTTATTATACTGGAATTATAATATAATCTTATATCATTATTATTCCATTCCAGAAAATATGAAATAGAAATGGAAGTAGCGTTCATGCGTACGTACGGCTTACCGTCTCCATGAACGGTGCATTTCATTTCTTACCTCTAAATGTGATGTAATATTATAAATGAATGTATGTACTGGATATATATTACATATATGATATCTAAATCATGAATACCATTCTGGACATAATGAAACTTTGACCAAATTAACAACATGTAAGTATAAGAAGTCTATTTTTGACTTAAGAACCAAATATCGGCAAAACAAATATTATTGACTTAAATGATTACATAATGTTTATGACATGGTAATAAGTGATATAAAAGGAATAATTAACTTGAAAAGGGTTCTTAATGAAGTATAAATTAACTCAAGTTTATTATTCAGGAGATTAAAGAACGATCGAGTCAAGTCGGACTCGAGGTAAGGGATCCTACAACTCTCTTTCTTTTTAAGTACACTCTTTTATGTAATTTCTTTTAAGCTCATCTTTATTATGAATGGGATGTTATTTTATATTACTCCTACTGTAATTTTTATGTTCATGTGATGAGATACCCAATTCACTCTCATAAATCCATATTCGGGAGTTTTATGTGTTGTCGTTAGGCTGCCGAGTTTTCGTAAGGGATTTTTCATCTCACTTTTATTCCCGTGAGATTTATGCTACATTTGCCACAAATTCCATTGAGTGGTGTATGTACTGCCCATTATTCTACTCTTTGTGTAATATAATTTTGTTTATGAGTATTTACATCAATGATCTATTGCCCTTCTTTCATGGGGTGTATGTTTTGAAAGATACCCAAGTCGGTAAGGGGACCTTTCACCCTCCTCTTTTTTTTAAAAGACTTCTTTTGTTGGGTCTTTTAATTTACATATTGTTATGTTGGGATATGTTCTCATATATCCTTATTGATGTAAATTTTATATCCAAGTGATGAGATGAACTTTTTATCTCTCATCAACTCATTTTGATGTGATGCCGTTAGGCTGTCAAGGGAACTTTTTAACCCAATTTCGATTTCTTTGGGTTCAACATGTAGTCATTGAATATGTCATCCATTGAATATGTGTGAATGACCTTTTATTGTTTTAAACTTAATATCCACTTATATTGGGTGTATTTATATTTGTCACACATATTTTTGAGATTGATTTGTCCTTAATTTAAGGATACCTTCTTTATAAGGGATTTCATCACATTTGACATTTCTATTGAGGGTTCATTGTTGTTATGCACCAATTCACTCTTATATGGTGTATATACTGTCCGTTGGAGTATTATATCATGAATCCATTTATTCTCATGATATTATAAAGTTCTGACTAAATTTTATTCCTCAATTATTGTATTCAAGTGTCTCTAATTTTGGTAAAACCCCTTTAACCAAAATATCGTTTTAAATGTTTTAATTATTTGTTCTTATTAATATCCATGTTTTCAAAATGGTTTTAAGGATTTATTTATATGGATATTAATGGTTTAAAATTTTAAGCTTCAAGGTGATATGGGACACTTTGATTCAAAAATCTTTTTATTAAATGTTTTAAATGGTTTTGGAAATGGTTTCTTTTTATATGGATTCATTATTTCAAAATACTAAAATGTTATGTTGTGTTTGAAATGTGGAAATGTTTTGTTTCCTTTATGAATATTTTATGTGATACATGTATGTTATGGTTCTTGGGCATTGTTATGAAAACGGGTGGTTCCGTGATAAACTAAGGGCGGGTGAGCCCGTTATAGCTCTCCAATGCATTGGGTAACGCGAAGGAGTGAAACGTTAAGGTTTCTCCGAAGAGATTTAGGGAATATACTGTGATGGGTATTCCAAACGTAACCAAGAGGGTTACTCCCTACGTAAGAATGTTATGAATGCCTCAAGTTACCTTTATGTCTTATGATTTCTATGATTTATTCATGATTTGATGAGGTAGGTTAAAGTGCCTATGTTTTATGGGTAAATTATGATTTCATTCTTGTGTATATATGAACTCATGTTTCCTTTCCATATTTTTATATCCCTTACTGAGCTTTTTATGCTCATCCCAAGTTTTTGAAATGTTTTTTTCAGGTCAAGGGAAAGGTACATGATAAGATGATAGAGTCAAGGATGTGTTAAGAAAGATTCCAAGTTTTATTTTCAATATGTTTCCGTTGATGGGAAGAATGGATACTATCTTTTATGTAACCACTTTGTTTAAATGTGGAATGTAATGCAAGTTTCATGATCTAATTCTCTAAAACTCTAAACCTGAAAAGATCCTCAATGTGTAATCTTGTAATAACTCAAGATTAAGTAAGTTTTAAGGCTGGGGCCTTATAGTAGGGGAAAGATAAAATACCAACAAACTAGTTTTTTTAAGAGGTTTAATGACAATTTATTAGTTGATAGTGCTCTGGAGTCCATGGAAATTCATGAAACTATGGGGTGGTTTTAAATGCACACCAAACCCTGAAATCAACACTGCACAACCGGAACCTCGATCGTTCCATGCCCAAAAGATAATTTGATAAGGGATAATGTCAAAATGAAATAAGGGTGGAAGGGATGATGAATCAGTGGTAGGGAAACCCTAGACCTCCAATTTATCTCATGGACGACTACATCACCCCCTTTCATACTCATTTTTGAAATGAGATAAAAAAAATTAAAGGCAATCTTCTCATCATTTTCTTAATAGGGTACTTTTAACTTTTCACTGAAAATAGGAATGAAATATTTGTTTTAACATACACGACATGAATGAATTTTTTCACAATCAGGAATTCTAATTGATTTAAAGAATACTTTAAATATTTCCATGTTTCTTGAGAGAGAAAAATCATTCCTTATTATTTAATAAATTTTAGTATTTTAAATAAGTGAATTCCAAATTTAAATATTGTTTTCCTTATGAAATGTTTTAGTAATACTTTAATTTTATTTTCATATATAAAAAAATATTTGATTTATCTTATGTTTTAATAGGGATATGATCTAAAGTTACCATCTTAATTTTTTTTATCAATGGTTTATGATTATGTTGATTAATTATTAAAGGAAAATATTTTATTTTACACATGTTAATATTTGATGTAATGATAAAGGTTTTAATGATCTTATAGTATACATATCAATCGATTATGATTATGTCATAGGTTTTTGGGTTGTATAGCTCTAATAAATTAGGTAAATATTAATTTTATATGATATCAAATAGTGTATGGGTGTTTATCCAAAGCCCAAAAGAGAGTGCATGGGAGTCTCTCACATGCCCAATTTAGGTATATGGGTATTTATCCCAAGCCTTACTTGTAATGAGTTTCCTGATGGGTATCTATGATGTTAGATTTAATTGATTATGGAAATTCACCACTATCTTATGACATTATTTTATTACAATTTTAGGCTCCCATGGATCATATTATTTGATCCCTTTATAATTCAAGTCTTATGAACTACCTAGATTTATGCCTTTACTTGTGATTATATGAATTGCTGGGTATAAATTTAAAATGTTGAGCTCATGTTATCATACCATTATGCACATGATAAGATTACATATGATCATTTATTGATATTTTTCTTATTTAATATTACTGATAATTTGATATCTCCCTTTCTTATGTTTCTATATCACCTGGATATGAATAAACACTTAAGTATGTTGCATCTAACAAGGTTGATAGTTGTGAAGAACTAAGAGGTAGATAATATAGATATTTTATGTACTATTTGTTTATGAATCCAAGTTACCAAATAAATTAAACCATTATAGTTCTAGAATGAATCATAATGTTATATAATGAATTTTCTTCTAAAATGTTGTAATATTTATGTACATAAAGATTGGTATCTATATCGAGTGGAATGTCTCATAGAAATTGGAATATTTTTTACATGTGGTAAAGGAGGGAGACAAGAAAAAATCTACTAAAGATATAGGAATATTTCATTTAACACATTGGAGAAAAATAATGTACTTCACAAAGACCTATTATAAATTATATTTTTTTGATGTGAATAAATTTTGAACTATAAAAACTAGTGAGATAATCCAATGGATTAAGATAAGAATTTATACAAACAACCTCTTAGACAATTGGAAAAATTAAAATCCTATGGAAAAACTCCTATTTAAGGGGATAGTGACAATTTAGTAGTGTAAGTACACTTATTTATCACTCTATATTTTTGAATGTATTATTTCATGTAATTTTTCACCACCTATTTGCCATTGAAAGAAGAAAACCTAGTGGTTTCATTAATGTATCCAAGGTATGTGAATATTTTTCAAGGTTTGTGGGATTATAATTTATTAGTCTTATTATCCATAATTTAGATAAATTTAATGTGATTTTATGAATTGATTTATCTAGTTAGAAAAAAATTATTTGTTGGGATAATAAAATCACATAACATATAAACCTATGATATTCTATCGATTCAAGGATGATTAACAATAAACTCTTAGTTAAAATGGTTGGAGGAAAACTAAATATTAGGGACAAGGATATTTTGAGGAAAATGATATGTTCCCTAAATTTATAAGGTCATCCTTTCTTTATAAATTATACATTGATTCATGAATTCAATTTGAATACCCTTATCTATTTTCATTCATATGTGTTATTTAAAATAGTGAGGTTGTAATTTATTTAAGGGGGGATAATGTAACATTATAGGTTTTACGAGCCATTAATTTGTTTCCCTATAATTATAAAAAATGTTTCTCTAATCTTTCAAAATAATGGATACTTGATTTTAGATTTGTCCACAAAAGATATGAACTAAGCTAAAAACACATTATTCAATTATAAAGGAACATTTTATTGACTTTACATGAAACCATTTATTATATATAATCGAATAATACACATAATGAATTATTATATTCATTAAAACTACAAAAGTTAAAAGGGGACAATTAATTGAAAATAACAACATATATTGAACTAGAAAATTTCCCAGACCATAGTTGCTTTTAAGAATCACCATTAGTGTAACAAAACCAAAAATTGGAAAGAATTCTAAGAAAAGAGTAAGCATTTTGTGAGATCTAAATTGAAAAATGTGGATATGATATGTGTAACATAAGAAGTTATAATGGAATAAATGATTTTAGCAAGCCTGTATATAGAAGTGGAATATGGAAACTGTAAATATAGTCATTGTAAATACGTTCATACCAAATATGGGCATTGTACAAATGGTCATTACAAAAACATATATCAAATAAATATACCATAGTTATGTATTGTTATTAAAAAATATAAAAAATATATTTTAGAAATCATATTAACAAAACAAAAATGTATTATCTGATTAAAATATTTTATTTTTATGCCCTAAAATATTACTATTAAAATCAATATTTGATAAAATTCAAAGAAAAATTGTAATATCATTATATTGATAAAATTAAATTATTAGTATATAAATAATTAATTATATTTATATTTAGGTTAAGATCAATTTATACTAAAAACGTATTTTCTAAAAATTGGATTTTCATGCACTATGAATTTTTTGAGACAAACAATATTAGGGAAAAACATTTATAAAGTTTATTACTAATATAAATTAAAAAAAATTAATTTGTAACTGATGTGAAATAAGATCAAGAACACATAATGTCTAAAAACTCATTTTTCTATTTGAAAAGTTTTATTTTTTATTTTTTATATGTTAATCTAAAAGGGAAAAGTTTATAAATTTTAAGATTTTAATTTGGTAAAATGAACATAATTATTTAATTATGGGTATCAAAATTATATTAGTAATAATTTTTGAGATATTTATAAAAAAAAATTATTTTTATTTAAATAGTGAAAAATACAAATCTTTTAAAAATTATGGATTTTATTAAAGTACCAGTATATAAGCAAGACATAGAATTTTATAAAACATTCTAATTCATAAAATATATATTCAATTAATAATTTTATTCATCTTAAATAAATTTTTTTTAATTTAAATTACTTATATTAACTTTATAAAATAAGAATAGTTTTTTATTTCTAATAAAAAACAATTTTTGGTTTTTCATTTAATTAAAAAAATAGTAGAATTAATTTTTGTTTTAATTTTAAAGAAATATAATATTTATTTTTTTGTAATATACTTTTTTATATTTAAAACCAAATAAATTGATAATATTATCCCACACATAAATTTTAAGTATAAAATGATCTTTTTTCTATTAACTTGTTTTTACATGTTAAGTGTACTAATACCAAAATTAATATATCTAAAACATTGAAATTTTATTTGATAAAAGTATTTAAAAAATTTAAATAATAAGTTTAAAATTATAAAATTATTTCAATTTTAATTTCATCTATTAAATATAGTTATTGAGGGTGAAGGTGGAGTTACCATAGTTAGGGTAAATTAGGGTAAAAGTAGTTTAACATAGTGATAATGATTTTCAATTGTGAAAAAATATGTATGATATTAGATTGTGGAGAGATTTTAGATCTTATATTTTTTCCCACACCATTACTAGTCATTTTTTGAGTCGTCCACCTTGAATAAGGGAATCAAATCAATGAAATTAAATATATTTTACATAAAACACACTCTCTATACTTATAAAAGGAGCTCATCTCCTTCCCATTTATCCACTAATCTAAAATATTTATCTCAAAAATATTGTACACTAGTCTCTCATCAAGATTCTCCACATTAATATGAATCTTTGGTCTCACAAAATGGTCAGGCTAAGGATGCTTCAGGATTTTCCCAAAAGAGAACTTCTAAGGGAGAGGTAATAATCTAAACCGAACTTTTCTAGTTCTTTTAATATTTTACACACCTCAAGTCCACTATATACATGATTTTAGTACAAAATATGATTGTAATTATGTTTATGTTTTATTATACTAATTTAATTTACATTTTATACCTTCCTCTAAAATCACTGAGAACAATGAAAATGTCGTCAAATGTATGTGAAGACTGTCACCTCTGGGAATGATGTGTTCAATTTTTCATCACTATAAATGTTATTTAATTAACTAATATGATATTTATAACAAGATTATAATTTTTAAATTATTATTATTTCATTTCATCCCCCCTCTCATCCCATAGAAAATTAAAGTGTTGTCCGTTCTTACGTGAATACTACTGCCACCATAAAATAACATGTTTTGTTTTCCATGACCACCTAACATGGATGACATTAAAAATGTAATTATTATATAAAATTGATATTTTTTACACCATTAAAATTATTTAAAAATAATATTGATAATTATATATGTTTTATTTGAAATAATATATCGTCATAACTTTAACCACCATAAATGGACCTATCAAAGTGTCTTTCTTAATGTGGGTCAATTTTGGGATAAACCTTGAAATTGTATTAGTATTTTTCTAATAGAACAATATATAACATAAAAATAAAAAACTATTTAGATTACTTTGTTATATTACAACATGTTTTACTATGTTCAGTGTAACGCCCCGACCCCAGTTACCCAGAGTCGGTGCATTATTACATAACATTGGCATGATCACAAGAAAGATCAAATCTCGAAAGACCGATTGGTTTAGTAGCCTTGGAAACACTAGATATATTCATAAGTTTTACATTACATCATAAAATGAAAAACTACTACAACAACATAATTTCTCCATAATCCACACTCATATCCCCACATAATATCCCTACAGGTCATTCATAACTTACATCTTCACATCCTGGGAAAAATAAAACATAGAAAAGGGGTGAGCTCAAATGCCCAGTAAGGATAACAATATAGTGGAACATTAAAAAATAATCATAAACATTTAAGGCAATGAATTACTAAAACAAAAGCCTTTTAAACTTGAACTTCAACATAGTATGGCAAAAGTAAAATGAAATAATGCCATTTACTTGTTCACATGGATATTCTACTAATCGAATAATCACATGCAATATCAATAACCACTTTCATAATGTTGGAATGCATAATGCCAGACTATCATAACCACATAGCCAAGGCCTCGTGCCAAAACTACAAATAATATTTTGCCAAGGCCTTGTGCCAAGACACTAGTTTGTCTCATGAGACCTACCGATGCATCGAGGAGCTATAGCGGGCTCCACCCGTCACATATTAAGTCCAATGCATTCCCATATGAAAAGGATTAAACATAACATAAACATTCGTATTAAAACTAGCATACGAAATGTCAATAATTTCACCATAAACTATGAATGGTATAAAAATATCACATCCATAGTCAAACATATCACAAAACCTTCAATACAATATAGAAGTTTTGTATCATAATAAATCAACTTCAAATAAGCGTAAAATCCGTCAAAGGATGTTGACATAGATGAAATCAAAACACTTTTTAGAGAAATATCTCTTTATATTTTTGAAATCATTTAAGATCCATATAAAATAAAACATTTTCTTGAAAATGTTCTTATAAGCTTGTAAGGTAAGCTTTGATGATTTTATAATGGCGGAAAATAACCGCACCCGCCGTATAAGTTAAAAAAACATTCTTATCTTAATTCTGTCGAAAAGGTTAAAAAGCACCTTGTTTGGAAAACGACGGAAAGATTACCTTATAAACCTCTTATAAAAAGTCAAACAAGGGTATAAATGACTTTAACCCATATTCTTTTAAATATTAAAAATGTTTTGAAATACATTTTGAAGAAACATGGACATGGATGATAACGAGGTCCCAGTAGATAATTATGTATAAACAACCTCGGATAATGAATAGATTGCGAAATAAATCCTTACCTTGTACTTTTCCTTTGTTGGGGTAGGTTAACCTCCTGTATAATGGTGAAATAATTATTATTAAATTATACAAGAATCATATACATTAATATGATATCATATATGATCTTTTAACATTGCTTTATTAATAATATCTTAGTATTATCGTCGTTTCGGGTGATAATCGATTCGTTCTTCTTAAATGTTTGGTTACGTAAGACATGTTTGTAATGGATAGATTATATCTTATTCATAATCAGAATGATATTAACATTATTTTTAACCCTAAAATGAGAATAAGACTTGAATGGATACGATGGATAATGAATCTCATCGCGTTCGTGGAGACGGTAGTCCGTACGTACGCACGAACGCTACTTCCATTTAATTTTTATTTTAAAAGAATCGAATCCAAATGATACATAGGTATATTAATATTACAGTATAATATAATATTTTATATATGTTACTTAAGTTCATTAACACCATCCTTTATACGTTCCATGTGTGGTATGAACGAGTCATATCATTTTAAGGGGGCGGTAGTCCGCACTTCCTCAAATGAAATTATCGTATGTATATACAACATGAAACGAATAATGGTATGAAATAAAATAGAATTACAGAAGATTATATATAAAATATATATCATTAATATCATATTTAATTACAGTTCCATCATAATGGCCACCATGAGAGGCGGTAAGATGTATTTGAACAATCATCGTTTCGTGAGGCGTTAGTTTTCCATCCACAGAAACATTATGTTCATCATCCATTAGATGGAGTTGTGTGTATGTGTAGTTTTAATCCTTCTTATAACAACATCCTAGTATATTGTGGATACTGGTGTTGTTACAAAAGAAAGTAAATAAAAAGAGTTTGGGGGTTGGAGAAGCAAAATAAATGAAAATAATTTAAGAGAAATTGTTACCTTTAATTTAGGTAACTCACTTTGGTTGGAACCAAAGGACTTCTTGAAATACTTTCTGCCTAAGGGGAAGCTTCAAGGAGGAGGAGAGGGATGTGGGGAGCTTATTTGGGTAGGGTTTGGACGAGCTAAGTGGCTTGAGAGGTGTGAGGAATGAGTAGAAGTGGTCTCCTTTTATAAGGGAGAGGAGGGGCTCTTTAGGAAAGAGTGAAAGTATTACTTTATAATTTAATTATATTCGGTTTATAATGGTCCAAAAATCATTGAGGTCAAAGATAAGATGACTCATATTCTAAATAACATCAACCAATAAGAATTGGACAGGTTTTAGATAATATTGTAATCATTATAATTTTATTTATTTAAATGATTTATTAATGAGGTAAACATTGCATCATTATTGTGTCATTAATAATTTAAATTATTTGATGTCTAAAAATTATAAATAAAATATCATTATGTAGGAAATCGTTTGAGCTTTATAATGAATATTTATAATCGAAAATCCAACATGTATAACCCTATGTAAAAATTGTTATTCTAAAAGATGTAAGCTTATGCCATTTTTATTTTTATTTTAACTTTATTAATATAATGTGTCCCTACCACATACAAGTGGCTCCAAGGGGTCCCCAAATCGACCCAAGGATGCCCATGGTCGGGTATGTGTCCACCAATAAGGTTAGGACACGTTTTAGGGTAATTTTGTATTATTATAATATTATTTTTTAACCATTATTTACCGGATTTACCCTTTAACCATAGTAAATAAAATATTTACCGCAGTAATTATTCAAAATGTGTAAAAATAAAAGTTACCTATTTACATAAGTTGGACATCCTGATTCTAAATATGTAATCCATTTTTCCAAATTCAAAACACAGAAGTGGCAGAAATTAATTTAAAATTAATTCTCGTTGTTAAAATAAAAAGCGTGTTTTTAAGGGATAATAACTATCAAAAGATTGACACTTGTTTATGTCTGGTTTAATTGTGAAATTATGTCCAATGACAAACATTAAATTAAATGGTAAAAATATATTCTAAATATACTTTAAAACCACTCAAATTCATAATTTATCAATATTAATTATTTTGATTAAAAAAGTTGTTTTTAATTAAAATTTAGTAATTTTCACTATTCATCAAAATATAAAAGTTATCCGAAAAGTACCAAAATTTCACCCTAGGCTAATTTCAATATTCCGAATCCAAAAATGAAGTCCATTTTCAAATATAAAATATATATGATTTCAAAAAGTAGGTATTACTATTCACAACGGCTAGTTTAATTAGTTGTGGTGTGTGTTAGAACTCGAGGTTGCGTACAACACACGCTATCGCATTATTCGAAGTGAAACGTACCGTGGAAGCTTGGGGTGTTACATTCTCCCCTCCTTCAAATAATTGCATCCTCTCAATTTCTAGGGTATTACTGCATAAAAAGACTTGGGTGGTTCTTCATCATAAGTTCCTCGGGTTCCCACGTTGCCTCTTCCATCTTATGATTTCTCCACAAAACTTTTACCAGACGCATCGTCCGGTTTCTCAGTACTTGTTCTCTTTTATCAAGAATCCTGACAGGCTCTTCACAATAAGACAGATCGGGTTCCAGTTCTAATTCCTCATAGGTGAGTACATGCGTTGGGTCAGGCATGTATTTTCTCAACAGAGATACGTGGAACACATCGTGAACTTTGGAGAGACTTGGCGGCATTGCCAATCGGTAAGCTACAACCCCAATTCGTTCTTGAATTTCGAAGGGTCCGATGTACCTGGGACTCAATTTACCTTTCTTACCAAAACGTATGACTCCCTTCCATGGAGATACCTTCAGGAAAACATGATCACCGACTTGAAATTCCAAATCCTTCCTTCGATTATCGGCATATCTTTTCTGCCTACTTTGAGCTGCTTTGATGTGATTTTGGATTACCTTAACCTTTTCCACTGTTTCCTCCACCAGTTCTGGGCCTACAAGTTTTCTTTCACCAACCTCATCCCAACAGGTTGGTGTACGACATCTCTTTCCGTATAACGATTCATATGGTTCCATCTGAATACTCGAATGGAAGCTATTGTTATAGGAAAATTCTACCACTGGTAAATATTGATCCCACATACCCTGAAAGTCAAGTGAGCAAGATCTAAACATATCTTCTAGGGTTTGAATAGTCCGTTCTGATTGTTCATCTGTCTGAGGGTGGTAAGCAGTGCTCAAATGAAGTTCAGTATCCAGGGATTTCTGAAGACTTTTCCAAAATCTTGAAGTAAAACGGGGATCACGATCAGAAACAATCGATAGGGGTACTCCATGAAGTCTCAAAACTTCATTAATGTATAGTCTTGCTAGACGTTCCAGGGGTAGATCTTCTCTTATAGCAAGAAAATGTGCTGACTTGGTAAGACGATCAACAATAACCCATATTGCATCGTTCCTTCTAGGAGTCTTTGGTAGCCCCATGACAAAGTCCATCGTAATATTGTCCCATTTCTACTCCGGTATGGGAAGAGGTTGCATGACTCCTCCAGGCTGTTGCCTTCCAGCTTTCACTTGTTCACAAACCATACATCTTGACACAAAATCAGCAATCTCCCTTTTCATGTTGTCCCACCAAAAATGTTCCTTCAAATCTCTATACATTTTGGTGCTACCAGGGTGTATAGAGAAATTGGAACTATGAGCATCATCCAGAAATTCCCTTTTTAGATCAGGTAAATCGGGAACACAAATTCTCTTCCCGAATTTCAAAATCCCATCTTCATACACAAAGTCTCTCAATCTCCCATCATTCACAGCTTTAATCTTCTTCTGAAATTCTTCATCATCGGTCTGAGAACTCTTAATCCTTTCTAGTAAAGATGGTTTGGCAACCATTTGAAAAAGCATTGATGTTTCACCTTCCTTGGTTATTCCCATGTCCATCTTCACTAGATCCATGAAAATTGGATCCCTTTCAATTCTCATCATGTTCAAAACTCCATGGTCTTTTCTGCTCAAATCATCTGCCACCTTGTTTTCTTTCCCCGGGTGGTAGTGTATCGTGCAATCATAATCCTTGAGTAATTCAAGCCATCTCCTTTGCCTCATGTTGAGTTCTTTTTGTGAGAAAATATACTTCAAACTCTTGTGATCAGTATAAATCTCACATTTTTCACCATAGAGGTAGTGTCTCCATATCTTCAAAGCAAAGATCACAACTGCTAACTCAAGATCATGAGTAGGATAGTTTTGTTCATGAATTTTCAACTGTCGTGATTCATAGGCAATAACTCTATCATTCTGCATAAGGACACAACCAAGTCCTTTCTTTGATGCATCACTATAAATAACGAACCCATCATTCCCCGATGGTAGAGTCAATATAGGAGCATTGACTAATCTTCTCTTCAGTTCTTCGAAACATTCTTCACACTCTTTTGTCCAAACAAATTTAACCCCTTTACGTGTGAGCTTCGTTAATGGGTTAGCCAATCGGGCAAAATTCTGGACGAAACGTCGATAATAACCTGCCAAACCAATAAAACTACGTACCTCAGTTATACTCGTAGGTTCTGACCATTCTTGGATTGCCTTGGTCTTAGAAGGATCAACAGAGATTCCATCTTTAGAGACAATATGGCCAAGAAAAGAAATATCCTGAAGCCAGAATTCACACTTGCTAAACTTCCCATATAATTCATGCCTCCTCAGAGTCTTCAAGATAATGCGCAAGTGATTTTCATGATCTTCGTAGGTTTTGGAGTATACCAAGATATCATCAATAAATACCACCACAAATTCATCGAGATACTCCTTGAAAACTCTATTCATCAGATCCATGAATACAGAGGGTGCATTAGTCAATCCAAACGGCATTACGGTAAACTCGTAATGCCCGTACCTGGTTCGAAATGCTGTCTTCGGAATGTCTTCCTTCTTCACACACAACTGATGGTATCCAGATCGAAGGTCAATCTTTGAAAAGTATTGAGATCCATGAAGTTGGTCAAATAAATCATCAATACGAGGTAGGGGATACTTGTTCTTTATCGTTATAGCATTGATCTCCCTGTAGTCGATACATAACCTCATAGATCCATCTTTCTTTTTAACAAAAAGAATAGGGGCTCCCCATGGAGAAACACTAGGGCGAATAAATCCCTTATTACTCAATTCCTCTAGTTGTTTCTTTAGTTCGACTAATTCTACAGTGGCCATTCTATAAGGGGTCTTCGATATAGGCCTTGATCCAGGAATTAAATCAATGGAAAACTCAACTTCTCGTTCTGGAGGATGTCCAGGTAAATCTTCCGGAAATACATCTACAAATTCTTTCACAACAGGTACATCCTCTATTTTAACATTCCTTTCCTCACCGACAGTTATTTCATTCTCTTCCTCCCCAATAATTGAATTAAGTTGAGCTACTGGGGGTGGATCTAAATAAGAATTAGGTGGTGAAGATTCTGCTCTAAAAATAAGGTGTTCATTATCATTATCATCAAGAATCGTAACCTCTTTCTTCTTACAATAAATCTTTGCATCATAGTCCGAAAGCCAGTCCATACCAAGGATTATATCAAACTCAATCATAGGTATGACGATGAGATCAGCAGATAAAGAAAATTTATGTGCTCTAATGGGGACTGATTCACAAAACTTTGTTGCAATGATAATTCCCTTAGGAGTTTTAACTGACAACTCCCTTATAAAATCAAATTGGAAATATCTAATTTTCTTAGCAAACTGGGAAGATATGAAACAATGCGATGATCCAGAATCAAATAATGCATTTGCTAAACTTGAGGAAACCATTAAATTACCTGCCACCACGTCTTTTGGAGCCTCTACCTCAGCAGTAGTGATATCATAAGCTTGGCCTTGATCCCTTGGCCTTTTCTGAGGTAAGTTCTCCTGACGCTTAGGACATTCATTTTCATAATGTCCCATCACCCTGCAATTGTAGCACTGAACGTTGGTGGCTTCCTTCTTCCCTTTGCAATCACGAGCTTGGTGGCCTTTTTCACCACACTTGTAACAGACTCCCATTCCCGTCAAGCAAGCACCGGGGTGTTTCTTCCCACATTTACCACAGGATGGATATTCAACCTTTCCTTTCTTCCCCTTATTTCCATTCCCAGATTGATCAGCAGGCCTCTTCTTCTCTTGCTTTGCTTTAAAGTCATAAGACTTAGAGAATTCCTTTTCGGTCTTGATAGCACATGAGACAATGTCTTTGTACGATGAAAAGGATTGTGAGACTAATGCTCGATGGAGAAATGGTTTTAACCCATCAAAGAAACGATAAATCTTACTTCTTGGGTTGCGAATATAGTCTCCAGCATACCTCTCTAACCTTGTAAAGTTAGCCTCATACTTTGTGACATTCTCATCCTCCTTTTGTCTCAGACTCAGAAATTGCCTTTCCATATCTGCTCGATGGTCACGAGGAAAGTATTTTTATAAAAACAGATCTTTGAACTCCCTCCATTACATATTTTATACTTCATCATCTTCCTTCGTATTTTGAATCAATGACCACCATTGATCAGCATCTCCAGTGAGGCGGTAAACTGTCATGATAACTTTTTCCCTTTCACTACTCCCCAAAGACTGAAATATTTTCTCTAGGGAAAATATCCATTGCTCAGCTACTAAGGGATGTGTATTCCCATTGAACGTTGGTGGTTGTTGCCTCATGAATCGATCTAACATTGATCCTCCATGCTGCGGATCAGGGTGCTCCATACGGGTAAGGTTATTATTCATAACCTGAGTATGTTACCCCAGTATGGTGATTAGCTGATCGGCACCAGTTGCATCACCAGCCCCACTATAATTATCTTGAGCAGGAGGGCAATCCCTACATGGAGTGCGTGCATTGATACAGTTTCCATTTCTTCCACTAGGCGCCATTTCTAAACAATGGCATAAACTAGATCAGATTATGAATCAAAATACATAATCTCATACCTATAAAACACTCAACATAAATTGAACTATTTATGGATATAATCCATAATCATAAAAATGTCGCCTTTGAGGATGTATATACTCATAAACCCTTCATAATGGTTTGTAAAGAAAATGAGAATTATCCTAAGCATATCCCCCGGGAGTGTCGTAACCAAGAGTGCAGCAAGGCCCGTTGTCGTCCACCAGTTCCCGTTCGAGTCTAGCTCAAAGTGGTGTTTTCGGGTTTTACCCCTAGGTACATCTGTGCCAGAGCCGCCTCTACCTGCTCGTATCCAGACAGGGATGTATTTCTCGGAAAACTCACAAAATCACTACAATACCAAAATTCTAGGAAGTTCTTCTACACTAATCCTCAAAGTTCATCTTAGGTCTACGTGCTCTAATCAGAGTTTATCTAAATCTAGCTTCCAAGGTTTGTATTAAACTTCCTCTGATACCAACTGTAACGCCCCAACCCCAGTTACCCAGAGTCGGTGTATTATTACATAACATTGGCATGATCACAAGAAAGATCAAATCTCTAAAGACCGATTGGTTTAGTAGCCTTGGAAACACTAGATATATTCATAAGTTTTACATTACATCATAAAATGAAAAACTACTACAACAACATAATGTCTCCATAATCCACACTCATATCCCCACATAATATCCCTGCAGGTCATACATAACTTACATCTTCACATCCTGGGAAAAATAAAACATAGAAAAGGGGTGAGCTCAAATGCCCAGTAAGGATAACAATATAGAGGAACATTCAAAAATAAGCATAAACATTTAAGTCAATGAATTACTAAAACAAAAGCCTTTTAAACTTGAACTTCAACATAGTATGGAAAAAGTAAAATGAAATAATGCCATTTACTTGTTCACATGGATATTCTACTAATCGAATAATCACATGCAATATCAATAACCACTTTCATAATGTTGGAATGCATAATGCCAGACTATCATAACCACATAGCCAAGGCCTCGTGCCAAGACTACAAATAATATTTTGCCAAGGCCTTGTGCCAAGACACTAGTTTGTCTCATGAGATCTACCGATGCATCGTGGAGCTATAGCGGGCTCCACCCGTCACATATTAAGTCCAATGCATTCCCATATGAAAAGGTTTAAACATAACATAAACATTCGTATTAAAACTAGCATACGAAATGTCAATAATTTCACCATAAACTATGAATGGTATAAAAATAGCACATCCACAGTCAAACATATCACAAAACCTTCAATACAATATAGAAGTTTTGTATCATAATAAATCAACTTCAAATAAGTGTAAAATCCGTCAAAGGATGTTGACATAGATGAAATCAAAACACTTTTTAGAGAAATATCTCTTTCTATTTTTGAAATAATTTAAGAGCCATATAAAATAAAACATTTTCTTGAAAATGTTCTTATAAGCTTGTAAGGGAAGCTTTGACGATTTTATAACGGCGGAAAATAACCACACCCGCCGTATAAGTTAAAAAAACATTCTTATCTTAATTCTGTCGAAAAGGTTAAAAAGCACCTTGTTTGGAAAACGACGGAAAGATTCCCTTATAAACCTCTTATAAAAAGTCAAACAAGGGTATAAATGACTTTAACCCATATTCTTTTAAATATTAAAAATGTTTTGAAATACATTTTGAAGAAACATGGACGTGGATGATAACGAGGTCCCAGTAGATAATTATGTATAAACAACCTCGGATAATGAAGAGATTGCGAAATAAATCCTTACCTTGTACTTTTCCTTTGTTGGGGTAGGTTAACCTCCTGTATAATGGTGAAATAATTATTATTAAATTATACAAGAATCATATACATTAATATGATATCATATATGATCTTTTAACATTGCTTTATTAATAATATCTTAGTATTATCGTCGTTTCGGGTGATAATCGATTCGTTCTTCTTAAATGTTTGGTTACGTAAGACATGTTTGTAATGGATAGATTATATCTTATTCATAATCAGAATTATATTAACATTATTTTTAACCCTAAAATGAGAATAATACTTGAATGGATACGATGGAGAATGAATCTCATCGCGTTCGTGGAGACGGTAGTCCGTACGTACGCACGAACGCTACTTCCATTTAATTTTTATTTTAAAAGAATCGAATCCAAATGATACATAGGTATATTACTATTACAGTATAATATAATATTTTATATATGTTACTTAAGTTCATTAACACCATCCTTTATACGTTTCATGTGTGGTATGAACGAGTCATATCATTTTAAGGGGGCGGTAGTCCGCACTTCCTCGAATGAAATTATCGTATGTATATACAACATGAAACGAATAATGGTATGAAATAAAATGGAATCACAGAAGCTTATATATAAAATATATATCATTAATATCATATTTAATTACAGTTCCATCATAATGTCCACCATGAGAGGCGGTAAGATGTATTTGAACAATCATCGTTTCGTGAGGCGTTAGTTTGCCATCCACAGAAACATTATGTTCATCATCCATTAGATGGAGTTGTGTGTATGTTTAGTTTGAATCCTTCTTATAACAACATCCTAGTATATTTTGGATACTGGTGTTGTTACAAAAGAAAGTAAATAAAAAGAGTTTGGGGGTTGGAGAAGCAAAATAAATGAAAATAATTTAAGAGAAATCGTTACCTTTAATTTTGGTAACTCACTTTGGTTGGAACCAAAGGACTTCTTGAAATGATTTCTGCCTAAAGGGAAGCTTCAAGGAGGAGGAGAGGGATGTGGGGAGCTTATTTGGGTAGGGTTTTGATGAGATAAGTGGCTTGAGAGGTGTGAGGAATGAGTAGAAGTGGTCTCCTTTTATAAGGGAGAGGAGTGGCTCTTTAGGAAAGGGTGAAAGTATTACTTTATAATATAATTATATTCGGTTTATAATGGTCCAAAAATCATTGAGGTCAAATATAAGATGACTCATATTCTAAATAACATCAACCAATAAGAATTGGACAGTTTTTAGATAATATGTTAATCATTATAATTTTATTTGTTTAAATGATTTATTAATGAGGTAAACATTGCATCATTATTGTGTCATTAATAATTTAAATTATTTGATGTCTAAAAATTATAAATAAAATATCATTATGTAGGAAATCTTTTTAGCTTTCTAATGAATATTTATAATCGAAAATCCAACATGTATAACCCTATGTAAAAATTGTTCTTCTAAAAGATGTAAGCTTATGCCATTTTTATTTTTATTTTAACTTTATTATTATAATGTGTCCCTACCACATAAAAGTGGCTCCAAGGGGTCCCCAAATAGACCCAAGGATGCCCATGGTCGGGTATGTGTCCACCAATAAGGTTAGAACACGTTTTAGGGTAATTGTTTATTATTATAATATTATTTTTTAAGCCATATTTACCGGATTTACCCTTTAACCATGGTAAATAAAATATTTACCGCAGTAATTATTCAAAATGTGTAAAAATAAAAGTTACCTATTTACATAATTTGGACATCCTGATTCTAAATATGTAATACATTTTTCCAAATTCAAAACAAAGAAGTGGCAGAAATTAATTTAAAATTAATTCCCGTTGTTAAAATAAAAAGCGTGTTTTTAAGAGATAATAACTATCAAAAGATTGACACTTGTTTATGTCTGGTTTAATTGTGAAATTATGTCCAATGACAAACATTAAATTAAATGGTAAAAATATATTCTAAATATACTTTAAAACCACTCAAATTCATAATTTATCAATATTAATTATTTTGATTAAAAAAGTTGTTTTTAATTAAAATTTAGTAATTTTCACTATTCATCAAAATATAAAAGTTATCCGAAAAGTACCAAAATTTCACCCTAGGATAATTTCAATATTCCGAATCCAAAAATGAATTCCATTTTGAAATATAAAATATATATGATTTCAAAAAGTAGGTATTACTATTCACAACAGCTAGTTTAATTAGTTGTGGTGTGTGTTAGAACTCGAGGTTGCGTACAACAAACGCTATCGCATTATTCGAAGGGAAACGTACCGTGGAAGCTTGGGGTGTTACATTCAGCATACTAAGATTGTTATGGACAAACTAATCAAACAACCCCGAGTAACTGACGTAAGCATAAAAAATATTAAAACTAAATAAATAAAAGATAAAAAATAGACCTCATAAAATTAAATATTGATGAATAAGGTTATTAGGTATATATTTAATTAACTTAATTTAATTATTATTTAATTTTATTTCAATTCTTTAGAAAATCTAGATCCATGGTAAGGGACATTTCATACCACCCTCATTACTTATTGGTTAAAAGTTCTATTTATTTTTATCCATTTTAGGAAATATTATTTTCATGTACTTATTATATTTTTGTGTATTTGTACCATAAATATATATCAAGTTAAATATAATATTTATAGCAGGGTTATAAATGTTTTTGGTTCCCTTAAAATTTTCCACATTTAAGTAAACCTAGTTTATATGAACTTTCGTATTTCTCATATCATATCAAGCATTCCCCCAAAAAATGTTTTTAAACCATGAATGGATTCTTAAAACCCTAATTATTTTATATATAACCATCTTGGTTCAATTAGGATTTTATTTAAAATGATAATTTATTTCTTTCTCTAAAAATAACTTTTACGTTTTTCACAAAGCATCACCTAAGTGATTTTCTAAATCTGATTAATACTATTCTTAGATCCTCACGGATGTCAATTCTATTTAATGGCGTGCTGAGGGGGTTATTTCCTTGCTCAAGGGGTGTAAGACAAGGTGACCCCCTATTGGGTATTTTGTTTGCTATTGCGGAGGATTACCTAAGTCAATGCTTTAATGAACTTTCTCATATGGGTATCTATAAGAGGATTAAAACTGGTATTAATGATCATGATTCATTCTATATTCTATATGCTGATGACATTTTATTGTTGGGGCAAGATTCAAAGAAAACCATATATTACATTAAGGATCTATTTGATCATTATGAGCCTGTGGCTGGACAGGCCATAAGCTGGGATAAATCCTCAATTGTCTTTGGCAATGGAATTTCTGCTAGAAAGAATAACAGGATCATCCGATATCTTGGGGGAAGAGGGGGTCCTTGACCTTTCAATATCTTGGGATTCCTCTTTTCTAGGGAATGGTGAAATGATAATATCTGAAAGGAATCTATGCTGGTATTACCAATCAACTTTCCAGCTGGAAAGGGAAATCTATGTCCATGGCTGGAAGGGTGTGTCTCGTGAACTCAGTTATTACATCCAAATTTGTTTACTCTTTCTCTCTTTACAAATGGCCGTGAGGGCTTATTAAGGAGCTTCAAATCCTGGTAAGAAACTTTATTTGGACAGGATCAATGTTTGAAAGGAAGTTGGTCATGGTGAAATGGAAAGATTGCATAAAACCTCTGGAAATGGGAGGATTAGGGGTCAAGGATCTACGCACCTTTAATGATGGTCTGATTGGAAAATTCACTTGTAGGCTGATATCAAATGATATTGATGATGAATTTATGTCGACCAGGTTCAAAAAACGGCTCATGAATGGATATAAATACTACCTCCAATCCTCGGTATAGGCTTCCCTCAAGCAGGCTTATGCAATGATTATGCAGGATACTAAATGGCTGGTCAGTAAGGACATCACTCTTAGCTACTGGAATACCTTGTGGCTGGATCAGCCCTTGCATTCCATGAATGTTCCAACCGAAGTTTCCACTTTGTCCATCTCAGATTTTTTATCACTTCAGACTTTGCAGGAGCTGAACATCTCTGACTATGTGTTATCTCAAATTCATAATTATGCTTTTATGGATTGTGACAGACTTATCTATCTTCCTAGAAAGACTGGAATTTTTGACCCCAAGGTGTTCTACAGGCTTGCTTATGGTGGTACCGATCATGCCCCAACATTGATCATGAAGTTCAGGGGCCCCTTCATTCAGCCATCCTAGTTTATCTTCATTTGGAGGATTTGGAAGAACAGACTTCCCACATCTGAACATTTGAAGAAAGCTGGTTTTCAGATGGCCTCCAAGTGTGCTTTATGAAGGTCTGGGGAGGATACCACGTAGCATATATTTATGGAGTGCAGGCAGGCCTAGCAACTCGGGAATTGCCTGGGAATGTTGTTCAGATTTGCGGTGGACTCTGAAATTCTTCTCGTTGACCTGCTGTCCTGCTGCATATGCACTGCAGTGAGCAGCTATGTAATCTTATCGATGATGTTATTGCAGTGACCATTGAATCCTTGTGGGAATCGCGAAACATGGATGTGTTTGATGGTGCGCATGAAGCTGTCCAGAAGGGAATGATCTCCGTTCACAAGGATGTGTACGTTGCGTCAATGATCCAGGATGGTACGATGGCTAATACCATTTCTGACCTTCCAACTCTGAGGTTTCTTGGAGTTTCTGGCGGACCCCGCAAACCTCGGATACTAAAGTATATCAGATGGATACCACTGATTTCACCGTTCCTCACATTAAATGTTGATGGAGCTGCGTCAGGTGCGCCGGGCCCATTGGGATGCGGATGTGTTTTCTGCACTTTTCGTGCGTTCGTCAAGGGTTGCTTTTATCATTACATTGGCCTTGGCACTACTTTTGAAGCCGAGCTATGGGTGATGATTCATGCTATAAGGTATACTGTCCAATATAATTAGAGATGGATTTGGATTGAATCTGACTCTATGATTGTAGTTCATGCTTTGAATTCTAGAACGCGTAATGTGCCTTAGCGTGTGCTCCCTCAGTGGGTTGAGTGCCTCCACTAATCTAGCCAAATACACATGGTTGTTTCTCATGTGTATCGAGAGGCCAATCAGGTTGCTGATTCATTGGAAAGAAAGGCTCTAATTGATTCTGATATGATGTGGTCCTTTACGGGCCCTGCTTATTGTGCTCCAATGGTGGATGCGGATAGATGTGGTGTGTTGTATACTCACCTATGTAATAACCCCTTGTACGCTTGACTCTTTATTTTTATCTATTATTTCTGAGGACCAGCCCACACTGGATCTTGATCTTCTTGCCATCACCCAAGTGATTCATTTTTATTATTTATTCACAGAGATCGTTCTCATGAATTTTATATATTGGAAGTCATTGTTTAGGTACTATGATTCTTTTTAAATTATGAAATAAAAAATATTTAATTCATTATTCTCTTCGGAATCCTTACGATTTATCTATTTTTTATTCCTAGAATCGGGATTATGAAACCCACTTCCTTATCATTGGTTTGATCATGCTTATGGTTTTTATATGGTTTATTTTCCTCATATGGAATAAATATAAATAATTTTAATTATGTAAAGGTTGTTCCTAGAATTTTATGTCCCTATAATTCATTGAATAATGATTTATATCACATTATAATCTATGTAAGGGACTTGGTACTGAACCTAATCCACCATGGGACATTGTCTGTTTTATAATGATAGTCTTAGGAGTGACCCCTGAATTTTGTTTATGATTTAATGTTTTGTGTTGTTTTTGAATGTATATGATTCCATGATATTATGATATAATTTCTTTATTACATGTTTCCATTATTATTATAATCTACTTTATGATATCATGTTATAGATCCTTACTCATATGTTAGGATTTATTTCCATATTTATTCCCTTATTGGGATTTCTATCTCACCATTTTCCTAATGTATCTTCCCAAGGGTATATTATATAATTTAAAGAGATTTGTGGGAGTTAGTAAAATGATGAAGAGTATGAAATGAAGATGATTTTTTTTACATTTAAGATGATTTTTTATTCATAATCTCTAAGATACACTAGAACTCTATATACTTGGTTTGTACTTGTTGTAAATCCATGTGAAAAATTATAATATAAAGTGTGTTTAAGGATTCGATCACTATACTTATACCTTGTGGTGCTAACATTCCATTGAATAATATTGAAATTAAAACTTTATCACCCTATTAATCTTATTCATTGATAAAATTACCTTCAACTCCAATATAAGGAACTTTTAATGATCTTCGAGTATGAATATGTCACCATATATAATTTCTTTACCAATTCTCATATTGACCCCACTAATTCCTTTATAAAAATTCTTTATCTAGAAAAATAACATCTTAACTCCATATAAATTTCTCAAAATCACATCCAAAGTAACCCTAGGTCAGTTTAATCAAGTGGGAGGGTAAATAGATCACTAATATTCTAAATCTAGTAAAATTGAAGGTTTTTTAGGAATTTTTAGTGCAAACTTGACTGAACTATATGGTCCTAATGATTGTGTGACCAATCATCCATTCCTTAGTAAATTTTATCTTTTACATACAAATACCCAATTGCAATGACTTTAAAATTTAATTTTATAATATATTTCAAAAACATACTTGTACAGTCACTTGGAAATAATATACAGTCCTCTAACCATGTACCTTTCAGTGTATCCTCCAAAAACCCTTCCAAAATGTCTATGTTCACCCAAAAATTTCTAAAACATCAATTTAGAAAAAATAAATACATTACATATCTTAAAACTTTCCATATATTTCTTTCCCATGAAACTTGATCTTTGTTATGTAAAACACTCATTTGGTTTCTGAGTAGACATATCTCACTTCACATTTTTATTGGAACTTTCACCAATATCTATGATAGATTTCTCAAAAATAAACATGAAATTTTTCAAGTAATTTTCTAATTAAATCATAGTTGGTTACAATTTTTCTCTCTCTTAATATTTATATAACATGATGGAGGTCATGTATTAAATAATTTTTATTCTCTCATTAATTATGACTTTTATATTTTTAATCTCCTTGATAAATTACAATTTTCATGAAAACAAATTGCATAATTATTTTCAGTTTTGATATTATTCTTATGTTAGGAATTTTTCTCTCAAATTTATTATCTCTTATATATAAACATTTATTCTCATCCATAACATGTTCTATTTTTTCCTTACATATCCTTTCCAACTTCGAACTCGTTATTCTCATTTGGGGAATAATTATTTTCAACATCATAAGTTGTTTCTTCTTTATTCTATTTAGAAAAAGAATCTTTGGTCATTCATCTTAAAAATTCTCATTATCTTCATTATTACCCTCACTATTTAAAATTACTTCTTCCTTTGATGGGAAGTTTCTCATTAAGTTTCTCCTCATTATTATTAAAATAATTTTCTCTTTTACTTTTGATATAAATTATCCCATATCATAAAAAACGCCTTTATTTATTACTTTATAGAATTATCATATAAACTATAATTATCATCTATCTCCTTTTTTAAATTGAAAGTTTTTATAAAAATGTATAATATTTCAATATTAAAAACATTTTAATGGAATTTTCCCTTATATTTCCCATTTACTCACCTAACTTATTTGATAATAAGGCTATATGTTAATCATATACCATAACAACACTTTCATATTTAGATTCAGCATCATTAAAAATCATCATATGATTGATTTATATATATTTAAAATATATAAATGGAATATCCTAATTACTTTTGACATTATTATTTAAATATGATCATCTTATCCATTTATATACCTCAAAAATGATTATAAAAATATTTAATGGTGAATTTTTCCATAACCCATTCTTATAAAGAAGATACATTCACATCAATTTTATTAAATATAATTCCAATCACCTGCTTAAAAAACAACTGTGTATTTAAAATTTTCACCATAACTATATATAGTACTCGTAATCATGTTAAATCTTATAAAAAATCATCAAAAGACTATTACTCTATCCTATTTATATCATTAAATTGAGTTTGAAAAAGTTCTAACATAATCACTATTAATTCATTATCTCCTCTATAGACAGTATTGTATTTATTCCATATAGAATTTTTATAAACCATAACATTTATTATATATTTCTAAAACTTATAATATAATAATGAATTTATCAGAAATCAGTAATACTAAGTGTTTTTTATATCATGATAAATAATTTTTATCATTTCAACGTTGAGTGAAGTAATTTATAGAATAACATGGTCCATCAATATTGATAAGTTCTTTCTAATAATTTTTGGATGTCATAATCAATTTGATATAATTATGATGCTTCACTTTATATACTCAATTGAATAAATCTTCAATATAAAATTGAGGCTCAAAAACCACTTATTGGTAACCCTTTTGATAATGATATAGGGTAACTAAGAGGGGATAAATCTTTGATCTTAAATCGATGTCCAGTAAAATAAATTTTTATCTCATCGCTGATTAGATAAAAATAAAATTTAACTCAAAACATACTTATATATAATTCTAACACACAATCATCAACATGGGATATTTTAACAAGCTTCACTACTTGATGGGATTTTCTAGTCCTTGGTATGTTTTAGTTTGTTTTCACTTTACATGGATATCCTTTAATAATCAATACAAAAAAAGGTGGTTTTAAACTCTTATAGAATATCTCCTAATAATAAAAGTACTCAAAAACTTCAATTATAAATCTAATATCAATTATATAAAATTGATACCAATGCTATAATTAACAATATAATTCAATGATTTCTTATCTCTATAGATATATATATCATCTTCTTAATAAATTCTTACTTCAACGGGACCAAATTTAACTCATTGTTGTTTCTTAGTTTTATATATATACTTCTAGTTTTTTCTCTAATTTTTTCAATATGTTTCACATTAATTTACGAAAAATAACTATCCTTCATCTTCATATTCACTTTTCTCTCTCATGATACTTAATTTTATTGAAGAATTAATTTCCTATAAAAAATAATTAGTACATTAAAATATATAATAACTCCTACATTGTTTACTATTCACCATTTGGACTTTTATGAATCATTTAAATCTAACAAAATTTGTAAAAATTTAATAAAAATAAATATAGTAAAATCTTGAATATAATTAGCATTGAATAAAAATACAAAAAATCTCAATTCACCAACTTCAACTTACACTTATGTATGCTTTACAAATTTTTTGTCACCATTATTTAGATACCAATAAAAAATATAAATTTCTTAAATAAAATTATGTCCATATATATAGAACACAAATAGTTAATTATTAATTACACAACATTTTTATAATTTTAAACCCATAGAGAAATACAATTCATTATTAAAATACCTTTACATTCCCCAAGTCTCACTTACACAACATTACTTCCATATATTTTCATTTTCAAAAAAATTATATTCATGGAACCTCTCATATATATCTCAATTTCATAGTCATCTAAATTAAGAGGTTAAAACTCATTCTTACATGACCTTTATAATTTTCAATTCTCACTTACACATAAAATAATTTCACTTATATGGTATTTTTATTTTCTCCTTAAATTTTAAACAATTGTAACTTTATTGTTTATTTATCTTGCAGCACTTGTTCAAACTAGCATGTGAGATTGTCAACAGTCTATACACTTACATAGACATCTTCATATTGTTCATTTATCTTAGGGATGCTTAATAAACTGGACTGGGATAGAGTGAGCTAATTCCAAATGGACTAAACCTAAAAATGATCAGCATATTTATGCCCACATTTAATGTGATCAAATAATGTTGATAGTGGTTTGTATATCATTTTCAGTATAATAATTGTTGGGTATTCCTATATTTGTAATTAATATTTAAAATATTTTAAAAAATTAAATAAAATTATTATCTTTGAATATTAAATATTAAATAAAAAATAGTTATCACAAAAATTTTAGCCTATATATATTAATTGTATACTTAAAATATATATTTATTCATTAAAAATATATAATAAATTTAAATAAAACTAAACAATGAAAAAATTATTTCTAACTCATGGGTTAGTCTATATAGGTTGGTCTTGATTCACTTAAGTCCATGGTTTTTTCCCCAATCTATTTAAGCCTATTTAAAATATGGTTTGTTGTTTACAAGTCCAGATCATCCCCTAAATTAAGGTACTGAACCTAACCCATAGGTTTAAGGACCACTAATCACTCCTAATAAATCTCTTAACCAAATATATTAATGAATACAAAGATAAATGTATTTTAATAAAAAAGGAAACAAAATATTGATCAAGTTATCTTATCACTTTATCATCAACCCTATTTAGATTAAATAATCTCCTAAAGCTCATGGGAAATCATCCCAATTATCAACAGTGGTCCAATAATAACCAAAACATATTCTTTAAAGGATGTTTTTTTTTACCAATTTTTTTTAAAAAATACATTTTTTTCATAGTTTATCCACTTTGTAACCTCTTCATTAAACCCAAAAAATTTCCCTCCTCTATTAATTTTATCTGTCCCTTGGCTTAAAAATGAATAAATATACTCATATACTCAATTAATATATCTTGTCTTATTGAAATATCCATAGTATTATTTCATAAAAATTTTATAATTTGAGATAAATGAAACAAAGGGTGCATATTAATCTGAGCAAATAATAATGGAGTAATGTACATTTTATAGAACCTAATCAATATGAACCCTTCACATATACCCAATAAATTATTTTAAAACATCCCCATTTATCACACTAATGCTATCTTTATTAATAAATTTTAGTTGAAAATATATATTCATAGCATATTTATAAAAATATCATCCTAAATCATTAGCAACTACCTAAACAATTATCATCAATAATAACATTAAATCATTGACTGCAAATCAAAGACCATTATTTATTCTCAAAAAAATTATAATTTGTCATCCATTTGAAAAAAAATTTACCATTGGTGTTTGAATTATATTAATGTTTTTTTAATCATTTAAAAAATTATGATGAAATAAAAAAAAATATAAAACATCATATTAATTAAAATATATTATTAAAAATATTATCATTCTTAAACATCAATGAAGAATAAATATATAATTTTTTTTTGTGATTTCATCGAATAAGATTTTCAAGAGAAACAAACCCATAAAAGTATAAATATATCTCATACCAAATCAATATTAATGAATATGAAGAACATATAGTGTACTTGTAGTTTTAAGTAATCAATATTTTATTATTCAATTTACATTTAATGGGGATTAGAAAAGCAGCATCAAAATTCATCCTTTCTCTAAAGAAATTACACAAAATACTAGATTCTCAATCATATTGAGAGGACTCATGAAAACTAAAGGGGTGTAGTGCCCTATATTTTGAGTAAAATTGTGATCAATAATAGATTATTGGTCTTTTCATACAAGATCATGCACACCCCCATCAAAGGGATCATATCCATCTTATATGCACTCTTGGTGATTTACATTAAATAAAGAGATTGAATGTAGAGAATATTCTATATCAGGTGCCATCTCCTGGAACCTATAGGTTACAACTCATTGGTACCTTATTCATTAAACACTAAAATGAATGTACTGATATATAAATGAATCATTATACAATTCAAAATTGATGTAAACCACATGAGAGAATATGGAAATGTAACATTCACTCTCATCCTATGAAACTCAGATCCTAGAATATAGTCCAAAAAAATTATACTCATAACCATTATGATATAATAATATCATAACCTATGATATACCTCTCATGAATATCATATCTTATATATCATGGGATATAATAGGATTTGATATCCTCTATTTCATTCTAGATAGAACAGTCCACCACTTTCACTAGAAAGTCATAAGGACTTGATAAAAAAATCACAACTATTTTTGAATACATCAAAAACTCTTTTTGATGCGATTTGTCAAACTATATTCATTTTGGAAAAAATAGTTTATCCATAATGTAATCATTGTCCAAAGACATAACTATGTGACCCTAGGGCCTTAGTCACATTGGGAAGAAATATGAAATCTCAATTTCATAAATGTAAGAAGTGTGTATCCTCTATCAAAGAATTAGTGATACTCAAGTTATTAAAGGGTCTAGTGTTATCTATATCAAACATATTCAATTATCTATATAATCATGTCCACAAAAAGTTGTATCATATAAATATTATATATACTTATAAAATCCCTTTACCCTGACATTTCATTACTACTAGTTATGGGACATTTCAATCTAGTATATTTTACCACATCCATTCATTATTCTATAAAATAAATTGATTTGGTCAGTGAATACATCATATTTTAATCATATATTAGATGATTATATCACATCTCCCCTATTATAGTAATTAAACACAATATATGTGAATCGTCTAACCATATCCATGTATTTCTTTTCTAAAATTCAATCAAGTTCTTATGTGTATTTCTCATTAAATGAGTGTTAAAATCACATCTAGGTTAACCTCCAACAAATGCCATAATCAAAAACATACCCAACCACCCCTAATAAGTTATGTCTCATGTATTATATATTAAATATATCAAATTAAGAAGTTTATCATGATATGTATCTTTCAAATCTTAGAGAATAGTGGTTGATAATATGAATATACCCTTATGTATATCAATGATTTTATAATAATCCATGAGATGTAATTTAGAAGTTTAGTTTAATTAACAAGTCTCAACTTATTACCTCATGATTCTATTCTTTATATCTCATATATAAATTTTGTATCAAGTATAATATTATACTCATGTCAATAGTATCATGTTATCACAACCCACAATACTCTGTAATGACCATCAATTAGGGAAAACTCAAAGTCATACTTTGAGGGAATGTTATTATTTCATTGGTCATGTAATAAAAATTGCAACACATATGAATGAAAGATAAATGAAGATTTTATTGTATAATAAAATCATGAAAAAATTATAACCATTAAATAAATATCTTATTTATCATATACCAAGATAATTTACATGACCCTATTATGATTAGTGTGGTAATGGATTAATTAATAGATCTTCTATATTATCCTCTATATACATAAAACAAATTATATAATCACCCATCTCAATGATCTCAATTATGATTTTGTATTTACGAAGAATTTGTTTGGTTTATTTGTGATACTAGGGTTCCTTATCTTGAGAAATTTCAAGACTTTTATTCACAATAAATCTAAATTACTCACTCAATACTAATAACCACCCCTAGTTAAGATATAAACTTTATAATCTAAAAAATTTCTTTTACAACATCTAAAGTAGTTATGTAATCTATCTCTATTTTTGAGTCTGCCATAGTGGATTTTTTAGAACTCTTCTAATTGATAGATCATATATTTAATTGAATCATGAAACCAAATTGAGATCTCATTTCACCTATATCATATTAAAAAATATAATTAGTGTACCCCTTTACACATAGCTTATCCTCACATCCAAATACCAAGAACATATCATTAGTCATTCTCAGTTAATTAAGGATATTCTTAATATTGATCCATTAACTCTCACCATTATTATATTAGCAACTACTATTCATTCTAGGAGTATAGAAGATGTCAATACAAGTATAAAATATGGAATACATGATATATTTTATGTTGGAGGCGTTGGGGATTCAATATATCCTTTCTAACATACAAGAATGATATTGAATCTTCCGTATATTCCTTCCATGAAACACTGGTAAACACTCATTTTTGGAGTTTCTATGACAAAATTATTTCTAACCTTACCAATATTTATATGCTGACAAAGTCCAATAAACATATTAAATATATATCTATAGATATTTATACCTAGTATGTTGGTTTCTTCATCCATGTCTTTTTTTGACAATAATTTACCCAACCACGTCTTTATAGAATGTAAATTTGGGATATTATTTATAATAAGAAGTATATAATATATATATAATATTAGAATACAAAAACACTTCAACTAATATTCTTAAATACACAAGAATAATTTATTCTCTTAATGAAACTATTTTCTTTGATTTAATCATAAAAGTAGATATTAAAACTATTACAACCCTTCTATAATCTATATATTTACTATTGTAACTTACATACCTTAGAAAACTAATTTGGTACTTTGAAAACTTTGGTTTGTATCATATAGAAATACTTGAGTGAATTTCCATTAGAAAGTGGTTTTTTCATCCATTTTATATATATCGTAATAAAAAAATTATTACTTCAAGAAATATTGAAATGGAATTTATTAACACAATAGGTGAAAATGTTTCTTCAGAGTCAATAACATGAATTTCTTTATAACCATTTAACACAAAGAATTATTTATTGGTATACACTATACCATCCAAATCTATTTTATTATGAAAAAACCTAGTTACACACTATGTGTCTCTCCCCATATAGTTCATCCACTAAGGTATAGACATGGTTAGTGTACATATAGTGAATCTCAAATTCTATGGCTTCTAACTATTTCTCAGAATCAAAACTCTTTTTGGCCTCTCGGTAGGTAGTAGTTTCAACTACTATGAAATTTAATTCCTCATAATTTACCATAATAAATTCACATTTATCAGGATTATAATGAATCTTTCTATAACACTTTATAGAACTAACTCAATCTATATTATTGGAATAATTCCAATTTATTGGTCATAAACTTCTCTAAGTTAAAACTTCTTCCAACTGAAACCTTAACTTATGTGTTCCTTCTCAAGAAAAAGACCACATAGATTTATAAAAACTTTTTTTAGAAGAATTGTAAAATTAATATCATGTATTATCTCATGGATACCAATAAATAATAATTTTTCTAATTTGGAGATGTGGTTATCTAAATACAAATTCCAGGCAGATGTTTTAAAACCCTAAACTCTCAAAAAGTAAATACTAGTATGTTTCTCATTACATTTATTATAAGGTTTCTTAATAAATACTTTATATGGAACATTATTAATTATCAATGCATCAGTATCTAGATCATAACCCTGTAATGAAATGGAAAGTCACACTGACTCATTATTAATCAAACCATGTTCAACAGGGTACCATTCCTTCTCTTAGGCTAACTGTTCCACTCATATTTTCTAGGTGGAGTGAGTTATCAAACAATTACACAATATATTACATGGTAAATTAATTCCCAGATCAAGTATTCCCCACCATAATACAATCATATAATCTTCATATTTTTTATCTATTGATTTTCTACTTTAATCTTAAGCACTTTTGATTTTTAAATGTTCCATACTTGTGTCTCATTAGAAACATATAAATATACAAACTAAATTCATTGTTAAAAGTAATTAAGTACATAAAGCCAAAACATTCTAAAAAACTTAATCTTCCATATACCTCATTATGTATGATATCCAAATATCCAATATCCCTCTCACCCTTTCCCTTAAAATGTGCTTCAATTATCTTTATTAATTAAACATTTTCATGTATATCCAATAATTAATAATTTAATGAGTCAAACAGTCTATATTTAAATATTATTTTTATTTTTTTTATTATTTATTTATATATTTAAAATAGAAACTCTGGCACACATCCTATGACCATGGAATTTGGATTCAGTGTAGACCTTCTTTCCAACGGAAAGCATTCACTGGGACTTTTCTAGTTACACTGTTGAATGTTGATTAGTCAAGATTATGAGAGTTTGATCATGTCAAACCCTTCAGTGGAAAATATTTATTATGCTAGTAATATTTTTTATATTTAATAAATATCCATGAATCTTTCCCAAACATCAATACAATACTAGTTACCGCTATGCTAGTGGCCAGTCATCGACATGAATCGATGTAAACATATTTATATATCAAAGGTTCTCTATAAATGGTATCATATATATATATATTTATTTATTTGTTTATAATATCCATAAATGGACCTATATTAACATTTCTCATAGGTTATCCATATTTAAATTATTAATTTAGTATATATTGGTTTAAATACAAAAAACTGGACACAATTGAGTTTATCACCATCTAGGGAGGTTGTATATGTTATGGAGTTGGGATTGAACCCATGATAGGGGATTCATATATATCAATATTAATGGAATCAGAGCCATATTATTTCAATATCAAGTAGTGTTACATGTAATACCTTTTAAATTTTTTTGATTAGGGCTGTCAAGGTTTCTTTTATGTTCATATAGTCATGTCTATGTGAGATTACTTTTAAAGTTATGTGTTTATGACCACAGGCTAGAAGGAAACAAATTCTAGGCAATGGTTAGTATGATAATTATGCATGATCGACCCTTTATGTATCTCATCATAAGAGGTGTGTTTCTTTCAGTAGATTTATATCATAGGTAATATGGTCCCTTTAAGAGAGGATTTTAAAACTATAAGAAAATACGACCAAAGGAGGTGTGACATATATTACAAGGAATGTGTCCTTGTGAGGATGGGTGGGGTTTTCTTGAGAGATATGGTATGGTTAGATATATTATTGGGTTTGTAATTCAAATATTATTCCTAGGCACCCTTATTAATAGTAATGAAATACCATGTAGTTCACGTTATATAGTTTAAGGTCATATGATAGGACAACACCATACAATTTACCATTGCGTGGTGTGGACATTGTTGTGTAGTTTTATGTTATGAGACTAGAACATATACATCATGAAAGGTGATAAAATCTAGGAATTATTAGGTATTATTCATAAGTGGAACTTGTGCAATTCACTGGGAATATTTTCCTTTTAATAATAATCCAGGGATTATACCAATCGCTCTTCTAGTGCTCAGGCATAATTGGGATAGATGCTTCCAAAAGATGCCTAAATATTTAGGTGAGTCTGTTAAAGGTGATATTTCTTTGATTACACCTATTACAAGGCCCTTAAATATATCTCTATAGATCATTGATGATTAAATGTGATGAAATCATGAATGGTACCATGGATAGGACTTACAACTTGTCATGAATCCTAGACTAGCATTTCTCATTGAGTGGAATCATGTCTACTAATGCGATTCTAAAAAATCCAATATGAGAACCATGAATTGAGAAACGTATCATGAAAATACTCATGACAGGATACGTATTTAACAATTTAATACATAATATTTATTACTCTAAGGGTCCTCTAGGTCTGGGAATAAAACCTAGGAGATGCCTTTTATCAATTGAATACACGTTCGATGTGGTGCATGTTAGTGTACATGACATGATAATGTGAATCTAGTATTTTGAAAGGATAAAAAAATAGGTATTCATGTAATAGAATTGGGTCAAAATTGGATCTATAGTGAAACTAAGAGAAATTTTGTACCTTATTGTAGAGCCAAGTGATGTTTCTCCTTGGTATAGGGTTGGGTAAAGGCTTCACACCAGTAAGGGGTTAGGTGAATGTTTCTCCCAAGTAGAGGATCAGGACAATGTGTCACCCTAATTGAGGATTTCCATGATTATTTCTCCCTGATGGATTCTTGAGTGAATGCTTCACTCAGGTGAACGTTTGAATGGATTTTTTACCCTAGTTGAGGCCTTACACAACTAGGATAAGCACATTGTATTCTATCAATTTCATCAATGAGGTTAAATCACTTTAGTTAGGGTTAAGTGGTCTTCCTTGAAGGTATTTATGTTCCAAACCTTTAGGAAACACAATTACTCCTTTGTTACATAAAAATAACTATGCCTTGAATTTGGGAAATCAGATAAAGAAATTTTGTTGAAACCTATCTTTATGCTGGTGTTATAAATCATCAGTTTCTATCCTCTGACTAAAAATGGGAGTCTAAGGGGGTTTATTTATATACCCCATATGATTAGGGTGAAAAAATGGAAGATAACTGCCACTACACCCAATTGAGGTTGGTTGATTTGTTCTAGGGACCTATATGATAACTTCAGAAAAGATAAGTCCTTATCAATGGGGAAACAACACATGCATGAAATCCTGTTGGGCACATTTTTAATGATTAGCGGAGAGATCCTAAGAGAAGGCTCAATAGGTTAAATAATCTTGGCTGGGAAAACAAGGCCTATATAAATCCACTTTTGTGTGAACATGGGAACATTAAAATGAAATTTTCTAGGTGAGAGAATATAATTGGAAACTATTTGAGCCTCTCCTCTTAGGGATTCTCCTAACATGTTAGGAGTTCCAATTCCTCATGAAAAAGAGAGCCAATAATCCCCCCACCCTCTTCATAATTAGATCTGATCAGCATTAAGAGGATTATATTCTATGGTAAATTTGATTTTGGCACACAAATTCCACCTATAAATGTTTTTTGTGCTCAAGTCACAAGTCTAATCTTTCATCAACAGTAGTATCTAGGAGAATGATGTACTGAGACATTAGTGAGATGTGTGCTAAGTCTTGGGAGAGAAGGGTGTTGAAACATTAGAAAACTTCATGAGGATTATAGAGTGAGTGACACATGGAGGTCTACATGAAGGATATAAATTCTTTCGAAATAGGGGAGGACCACACCCATTTGTGAGCATCTTCCATTGAAATAAGAAAATTTTGAAGCTATATGCACTCCCGAATCTTGATTCATTTTCACTAGTAAGGTAAGGATGAGAAATGCCTTTAGATCTAGCCTTTTTTAAATGAGTTAGGAGTACTCTATCAAGGTTCCTTAGTTTATTGAATTTACATAAATTTATAAAAGAAACTTGAGTTGGGGGGGATAGGTGAAGTTCCTTGGTGAATGACCTCAGATGAATTTTAACTTCATAACAAAAATTATGGTTGTCATTGTTCCCATCATATCTCTATTTTCATAAATTTTGTGTGTCTTCATTTAACTAAATAAATTAATTCCCATTTTCATGAAGTGATGGACTATGTTTTGAATTTGGTCTCAAATACTAAAACCTCATATCAAATAAAATAGACTCATGAGGACACCATATAGTATTTTCACTGACAGTGTATAGCCTACTTGTCAACTCTTTTGAAGACTATATGGAATCATCACCAATAAAACACACCATCTAAATTCATTCTATTATATGATCATAGTCTTCTAATAGATAATTATATCTAGAGACTAAAGTCCAATATTATTGGCTCATAGTTCATAGATTGACACTATATGAGGATATCCAACATATATTCAAGGGGATTATATGCCCATGAGGTAGAGGTCACCCTTATCTATGTAATGCATCATTGAAAAGCTTCATCAAATGATCGTGCCAATGTGTTAGATCCTCATTCAATCTACTAATCCTTTATTTTCCAAGTTTTTCCCATGGAACAACTGAAAGTATGGGTGGAATATTGAAACCTATGTCCCAAATGTTGTGTGAATCCTGAATAGAAGTGGTAATGCTTGGTTTTTCACACATACATTAAATTCAAGTATGAGTTAAATGGTCTATATATTTATGAGGTCTTATGGGTATAAAAAACATGAATTTATAACAATAATGATCTCATTCCTGAGTTTCTCAGTTGTTGGATCCCTTAGGTGAATAATTTCCATATACTTTGTAGAGATATATGAATTTCACTATGGGATTTATACATGTTCTTTTGTTCACTAATCTAGTAATACATGTATGATGAATTTTTTCACATTAAATTTTCTTATAAGGACCTTTAACGAACATATCCATTTGTTCAAACATTACTAAAGTATGCCACTAAACTCACTGGGAAGGAACTCAGCCCATGAATAAGCATTGGATTTGATACCTAGAAGAATATTTTCCTAGTTTCACATTGGGGTGGGACAACATTCAACTGCCCAATAAAATTCCCATTAGCATTGAAAAGGGGAGACCTTGACATATATTTTCCATAGTTATAGAGGGTTCAATTTAACAAATATGTATATGCCATTAAAATCGACATCCCTCCTCATACTCAACGCCAAAGAATTATATCCATGTTGATGATTAGATTCTTGATTTTTTTGGTGAATCTTATAACTATATTAGACTAAGAACATTTATAATGTAATCCATGTTTGTTAAATGGGATATTTTGGGTTTTTTATTCTTGTAATACTGAAAAATAACCATTTCCTACCACACATTTATGAAGGGAAAGTACCATTTCACATACTTAGTAAATTTTAGGAATTATGGGGATACATATTGCTGTATTCCAATGCAAAACTGATAGTCAGTGAAGTGAAAATTATGTGGTGTAAATTGATATTGGTTATTCAACTTGTGCATAATATTAATCCACCTTCCCTAAGGAGTGATAAATATTTTAATATCCTAATACTACACTCATATTCTAGATTATTTCCATGTGACAACCCTCCCAATGGTTCAATCATAGATGAATATAGTGTTTTGTATGAAATGAGGTTGTATAAGATGGTCATGAGGGATCAGATTATGGATATCTTAATTGAGTGTGATATCATTGGTGAAACTTATGTACCATACTAATTTGTGTTCCAAATCAGGTGCATCCAGAATTGGGAAGTAGTTCTATTAAAATACATAATAATAGATAAACATCCCATGGTAGAAAGGTAGTTATAGATATTAATGGCCTAAGATAACACTCAGGTCATTATCAATACTCCTTCATTGGATGTAGTTATCGAGTTGATGCTTTGATTTTCTTATGATTGGACATCATCATATACCAATGGGATCCCATATATTAGAATTCCATAAGTCACTATATATTATTCTATTTATATAAGGATAATTTCCACTATAATGTCTTATAATATGTGTACAATAATTAAAAAATCTACACTCATTGGTCAATCCTGAATATAGGCTATGGGATAGCTCTTTGTATAGGATCTGGTATATGAAGTGTCAAAACTAAGGAGTCAATCCAGAGGCAATGGAGTGATATTCTAGTTGAGGATGTGAGACATGGCAATTAGATAAATATGATAATGCTGGGGTCTTCTAAAATTGGTCAAGTGCTAGTTTACACTTCCCCCAACTACTTTAACCCAAACGTTGTTCTCATTTGGTTGGTATTATCATTGGATTGTGATTTCCTAGGGTTTTGGGTAGTCCTACAAAGCTATATTTGTATTTCACATATAAAAAACATCAAGGTGTCATCCACTATTAATTTTTAAATTACTCTTCATGAGGGTGTGAACTATCTCATGGAATTTGAAATGTTAGTGTATGTGATAGATGACTAGATTCAAGGAAATTACAATAAATGGTAATGTAGGGTAACATGGAAGTATTAACTAACTAATAAATTGATAGGGAATGAGATAACCTTGTTAACACCATTGATATTAGAGGACTTCACTTTCTAGGATATAACATTCCACTTTTCTTAATTTATAAAGAGTAGAGATACTGGTAGCACTAATGAGATATCTGAGTATATAATGAGGTTCCCTCCAATAAGTAAGTGTTGTGAAAATATACGCTTCCAAGGAGGAGTAAGAGAATTATTTTGAGAAAAAAAAATGACATTATAGGTTTTTGAGATATATATTATGTGATAGGTTGAGATAGGAGGGTATCTCTACATCCCCCCGGCATGTTCTAACCATTCAAGGACAAATCTTAACCCTTCTTCATCCAAAATTAAGCACTGATAGAGGGTAAATTCATTTTAAAGACATATTCCAACTTATAATAGGGATTATTTTCCAAATATATCTTTTTTTTCTTTATTTCATGTATGTATACTCAAATTCTACTTTCAATGAATTTTTATTGTAGAAATTCACCCCCCCCCCCCAAATAGGGACTCTATTGAGGTGGTCCCTAAGAGTGTTTAAAAGGGGGTTCATGATGGAACTATGCCTCCTATTTCCAAAAATAAATATATATTTTTTGAGAAATCATCAATTTAGTCTGTCTGAACCACCTACATATTCCAAAAATGAGGTGGATCAAGTATGACGGATCATTAAAAAATTGTGTTTTGAACCTCTATTATCAACTTTATATGCCATTATAGGGGTCATTGTATTATATAAATTCATAAATATGATATATGACCTCCTGAAAACAGGAATCACCCTCACCTCCTTTGATATTTTTATGATCTTCAACAGGGAACTAGAAGGATGTGAGTCTACTTTAATTATGTTTTCTTGATTTCTCCACTCTGGTGTGTAGATTTAAATTTATAAATCATATAGATTTTTCTATAGAGAAAAATTTGAGGTTACTTCATCAGCAAGAGATTGGGGACATTCCTTCCAAGGAAGTGAAAGTATCTCGAACTCCATAGTTAGAAAGGGAGGATTCCCCTGTGGAACCTAGAATAGAATCTAAAATTATTCCAATAGTTTTGTTTTATCATGACTCTTTCACCTCACAAAACAATGAGGTTATCAAAGTGGAGAAAGTTATAAATTGACTAGTTCTCTAAACCATGGTTGGAGATGGTTAAAAAATGTGACTTCATGTGACAAGCCTTAATTAATGATTGGTATTCCTACCACTATAAATGATATAACTCCAATTGAGGGAGAAACTAGGTATTTACCCCAACCAAAGGTGGAATCTATTAAGGGAACTAAAGCCCCAAGATTTTGTGAGTACATATAACATTTTTTACTCACCTTTTGGTATTTTTATATTGAATTATGTAGTTTCATTCATAATTTATAACATCACTATTCCATGATATATATATTACTATAGAGGGATCCATCCCAAAAACTCAACTATCAAAGCACTTGGAGGTCTGGATTTCTTCGAGACCCATAATCTCAATTAAACAATTTGAGTTAACACATTGAGTGAGTTATTTTACCATCATGCTTCATTTTATGAGATAAACTATAAATCCGACTAGGAGGATTTCAGAATATGATGATCCAAATGATTATATTTTTATAAAGATGTATGGAGTTTGGTATCACTGATTCCCTTGGATGATCTAATCATAAACATTCATAATCCCAATAACATTTTCATGATGTTGTAATATGATAGGGTTGATTACTATATGATCTATTAAGTCAATTTGTAGGTCCTCAAGAGATGATAACCAGAGCAGAAATCATATAAACTCTCTTTCAAACAATATTTTGCAACATGATTTTCTAATTATCAAGTTGAAACATCCAAATAATATTACTGTTATGTGGAGGAGGTAGATTGACAAAAGAATCTAGATGATCAAAATTCCATTTAGGTGAACAACCTCCAATGAGAGGTATATGCCACAAAAGAGTGTCTAGTGGAGTTCCAAAGTTTATTTAATGATGAAATGTCCAAAGGTAAGTCTATGAACCTTGGATGTAGAGAATTTGTTTCCTACTAAAGAATGTATGGCTTTTGATTTCACAAAACTTAAGCACAATATTGATAAACTATGTAAATCAATTGATGAACTCCATGCCTTCATAAAGTGTGTCTTGTACTATCAACTATTTAGAGTGAATCAAATATATGGATTATCCACTGACACTTTTATAATAAATGAATAAAATAATATTTTTTAACATTTTTAATTCATTGAGTCTCTTGTATCATTAAAATCACAATTTCATGATAATATATGAAACTATTAAAGATGAAAAATAAGAAAATTTATTCTATAAAAACAATGAGTGTAAAAGGGGTAAAGTTAATCATGATCTCAAACCGCTTGAGTCCCGGTGTAAATTTCCTTCTCAGTGTGTGCTCATAGATAGATATAGGAATATATTCTATCACCATATAGTAGAGTTGGTCTATTTGGATATGAGATATTGTTTTCTATAGGGTGTATGATCATGGTTGGGTATGGTCATATGTACCATCATCCTATACTGTAGTTGGTATATTTGGATATGAGAGATGTTTTCCACCATGTTGTGTTCTCATGGATAGGTATAAGAATATGTATCATCACTATACACTACATTTGGTCTATATTTTTATGAGAGATAGTTTCCTTCTAGGTGTATTCTCACATATGGGTATACGAATATGTACCTTCATTGTAAAATAGATTTTTACCATTTTGATATGAGAAATGTTCTTCTTTTAGGAATATTATCATGGATGGGTATAGGCATATGTACTATCATTTATGATATAATTGGTCCGTTTGGATATTATATATGGGTGACTCAACAAGATTTATATCATGAAGTTGAATTTTGGAAGGAGGATTGGAATTTTAAAAGGGGATTAAGAACCCTAAAATCTCACTTTTAAAATCTTTTTAATAATATCCAAACCAATATATTAGGAATTTTTTTATCTGAATTTTTCTATGGAAATTTACCTGTGATAATGGCTTGACATTTACTAGGGCCATATGGTGTACGTAACATGCCTTGTATGTTTTTTAAATTTTTTATAGCTCTATGTTTTTCCTATTTATTATATGTGGGATAATTAGTAGGTAACAACTTGGATTTTACTCTAGACATCAGTTATGGGTTCTCATCTAGACATGTTTTGTGCCTTCTTCCCTTTTAAATGCTCGATTTTTTCTAATTCATGAAAGGTGAATACCTAGTGACTGTTGTCTTAACTATTTCATAAGCTATCCTCTATGGATTTTCAACCATGAGAGTTTTACATTTCTTTCCTTGACCAATTATAGGTCTTGTAAGTGGGACCTATGTATCTAATATTTATGGTCAGGTAGCTTTTACTAAATGCCTATAAAAATTGATATCAGAAAACATTAACCAAATAATACTAAACATTATGGTCATGCAGCTTGACCAATGGATGAGAAAGTCTATTTATAAAGGGTGAGGGAAAACCCAATTTGTTGGACAGGCCAATTCTAATATAAATTAATTTATGAAGATATATATGAATTTTATTGTTATTATTCTTGGAAAATGGTTTCATGTGTTTTAGGGTTATAAAATTCTCATCTAGATCACTCTATTAATAATAATTATATTGATTAACCATGTGGCCTCAGGCATGACTCCTCGTACGCTAGATTCTATCGATGAGAAGTACATGTATAAAAAGGTATAATGGTGAGGATGTACCCTGGGTATTAGAACAATAAATAGAAATAAAAATAACCAAAATCATTCATCAATACAGCATCTATCGAAGTACACAAATCAAATAAAATAGAGTCAAAAAATATATGAAATATAGAATGTGGATCGAATAGCCATATATGCATTTAAGACTGATCTTCACTACACTGATATCATATATAGATAAATAAAAAACAAATAAAATACACTAAGGATCTACTATTATTCCAAGCCATACCTTATACCAATCTCGGAATCCCATCCAAACTACTCAAGATCAATTAATAAATCCTATGACTCATCCCAACAGGAACCTGTAACAAGTTTGGGATGCTCAGGTACCTATGAGTAGAGTAATCTCAAGCAGGGTGTGAGTACATAGCTTAATAGGACACCAACAATGTGGTCTTGTACTAACCAAAAAATGTGATTAGATGTGCATGTAATATACAATTCATAAATAAATAAATGATGAGAAAATCAATAAAATAATCAAAAAATATATATTTTGGGATGATGTTGTAATGTCTTTGATCACATCGTGTGAACCATTATAACCCATGTACCATGTACCACTATTTTCCCCCCTTAGTTTTTTTTACTCTGATCATCGATTATTACTTCAAATAGTGTCAGGGTGTTATTGAGCATGTCAATATGATCGCGCCAACCAATAACAACATACGGATTCTCCCCATGTAATCTTAAGTGAACCATAGAGCATAGACTTATTGTCATTAATATACCCATCCTCACGGAATGCAGGCTCAACTAACCTGAGTAAATATACCCATCCCCATGACATATATAAACAACCTCAATGGATATACTATCCGAGATATGTATACCCATCCTTGTATCGTTTCGGGATAATATGCCTTCCAATGGTAATATATCCATCTCTCTGGCATGTGAGATCATCCAAGTTGGGGTCATATAACTATCACCATATCATAGAAGGGTATATGGGAAACAATACCCTCATTATTCCAAGTACAATGACCTTTAAATTAAATACATTCCCAGGGGAATACACCATCTCATAGTGTCAATAATAAGCAATTTAAAGAATCAATGGCTCATATGCATACTGAAATCAACTCATCCACCAAACCCTTCTCGTATCATAACATAAACAGTGTTATAAGGTGATACCCATAGTCGTATGTGCCATAGGACATACCTCGTTGCATCCCCATAGGGATTACCAATCAACACAGGTCCCACTAAACAACTGAAATCGCCTCTTCAAATATAACATACACTAGTTTAGATTTTTTCTAACACTGGGCACCCACTAGGGTCCCCTTGATCAATAAAAATAAAGACACTCCACTTGTATTCCTTGGTCTCAAGTAAGCCACATGGATAAATGCCTGATTCCTATGGGATACTACATCCCTTGAAATAAATATCCTTATATCAAGGCCTCACTAGAAACATAGGAAAACCATGATGATAATTCTTGGAGAGATAGTATATGGCCTCTCTTAATCCTCAAGGTCACTCTGGGTAGGACTTCTCACCCAACTCAAAGTTGATCTACCTAAGATTTTTCACCTATTCCTAGTCATATCAAATGGGGTAGATTAACTCACCTATATCCAATGTGATAAATCTATTGGATTGAAGGTTTCATAATGGTATTATAATGCATATAAGGGGTGAGGTTTTCTAAGTCCACTCACCCTTACAAGGCAGTGTCAAAACCTCCTAAGTAGGGTCACCAAGTCCAATGGGTGTTATCCATACAGGCCTTGCCTCTCAGAGAGGTTTCATATATTTTTGGGATCATATCACGTCAAGACCTAAACCATTGGCATTTGAGGGTTCCAACTGGTGATCTTGGACCAACATGTCCAAGGTACAAGATAACATAGTTTAGGGTATTCAGTTAATTAATCAATTATAATTTAAAATTTTAATTCCATTTATACAATAAAAATGAATAGAATGGATCTACCTATAGTCATGAAATTTTACATAACATACCATATAATAAAATATATATATCCAATGTGAATTTACATGACACCACCTACCTCATGATGAATACCTTATATTTTTCACATCTCAAAAACTCATTGTCTGAGCACACCCAATCTCATCTCAGGTCCAATAGTCACCACCCACACTCTGGGGAACCTATATCAAATGATGGAATCACAATAAATTAATTACAATCAAATATAATTAATTATAACATTTATTTAAAAAATTAATAAACATTGAGAACTCACCAACCATCCAATGATCATCAATTATTTTCTCAAGAGGTTATTGGACACCCCTAACACACCTCGAATCCAAACTGATCAAAGACACATTCTACAAAACCAATTGCATCACTAAATAAATTAATTTTTAATGAATATCCAAAGAATAAATTCCATGGTTTCGAATACCATGGAAAATTAAATAAATTTTGGCACCCCAGACATTGTCTCGGGATTTCCTATATAAGGGTAGAATGAAATCCACATCATCAACATCTGATTTCACTATGCTCTGATGGAATCCGAATAAAAATCCATAACCATAGATCTAAAAAATTTATATAATAGGACCATGAAAATAAATATCATTATATGGATAGTATTTCCTCTAATCACCATGAAAATGACTCAACAATTTCCAAAACCAAAGAATAGCAAAGTAGTAAGGGATACACAGTTATCTGGGCTCGCATGGACAAAATTATAGAGATGGGGATGGATTACACTTCTAAAATCCCAATGGAGGAAATAGTAATTTTCCCCAATTTAATCCCACCACTAGCCGGTATGGGTACACAAACTATCTAGTGGAACCCTTGTACAAAGGGGTCTTACTATCCAGACATTGGCTAGTAGGTGGATGTTGTAGTTTTCACTGCAGCAAACCAGCCACCCTGAACTACTTCCAACTCACTCCTAATACTTCTCTGGACTCTACCTTACCCTAAACCATGTCTAAATATACATTTTTTAGGAATCAAAACATTTTTAATTCTATTAAAAATATTTATTTAAAATTAAATCCATTCAGAAAATTAAATTTCAAATTTTTCTTAAGATTTCCACGCTTGTAAAGCCATGAGGGACTACAAACTCCAGGCATATAAATTCTCATCCCTGAGATTTTTAGGTGGTTATTAAACCATAAAAACAGAATTTCTATATCTTAAATTAATCATCAACTAGCCATGTCCCAACCCGAGTCTCCAAACATGACTTTAAATCCCAACCTCCAAACTATAACACTTAATCCATTAAATCATGATCCAATATAGTAACCATTTCTGAATCACCGATATGGATTTTACTCAATCCCATATACCCCAAAACACTATCATGTTTTAATCTTAATCATAATCCTTTATATGGTTCTCCCCCACCATATTAATTAGCATATAACTTCTCATTCAATGCTTTTGTGCTTTTTCCACTATAATTTCCCATTATAACTCTATACCAAGTTCCAATGATGCACCCAAAATGATTTAAAAAATACCACACCCTATCACAATAGAAACAACTGATCATGGGATAGTACCACTCCTTATTCATTATTCTTAAGTTAAACCAAGAGTCTCATCACCCATCCATGAGGTTCATGCATAAATTGTATTCCCATGAAAAGGAACCAAACAATTCCTAAAACATACCCTTCATGTCCAAAATGATTCACCTGATGTTTTTACCAACCTAAAACATCTAATTGCATTAAAAAAATATAGTATAACCTCTTTTGGATGGATTATTCTGAAAATACTTGGAATTATTCATCGATGTTTCATCCATTTACCTGATCCAGATTCCTTAACACCCAAATACACCCAAATATTGTTCTGAAACATCTCTTGAATTACCAGCCTAACTTCATGCGAAAAATACCTTGGTTGAGTCTTTAACTATATAAACCTAGTATTCATGACTTATTATACCATGAACACTAATTAACCACTAATATGATCACATTTGGATCACCTAAAAACATAATGAGCCCAAATACCTTGATCTAGCTCCATCTAAAGTCCCATCTGGATCTCCTCCTAACATTTTATGAGTATTATAAATAAAACCAAAACCAATAACTCACTGGTATAAATATTTCCTATAAAATATTCAATTATTGCTTCTCATATATAATACAACAATCATATGAGGGTCAATTTCCCATAGTAAATATCCCACTACCCACCATGGGAGCATCCTTTTAATCATACTATTGAACCTAAACAAAACATAATAGCCAAAGCTCTATCTATCCCTATGTGAAATGAATGGGAAGGGAATAAACCTACTAATACTCAAGCACCATCATAATATCAATTGTGTTCTACTCCTATATCATAAAGATTTTTGTTCCCTCAAATGTCTTATAATTTAATACCCATCATATGTTTCTACTTAAAATTCTCCTCAACTATAACCTCAATAGGCTCTGTTTCCAAATATACATGTCACACTTCTTGAGCCATGCTGACCCTTCACCTTAACCCTTGAAGCATCAATCAAGTTCCAACTCAAATCGGTTTTCATGCCATGCATGATCCATTCAATTTTTCACCTATCTCTATAGAGACACTATAATTTCCCCCATAATACATGGGCCACTATCCCCCGAGGAAAGTCTTCAATACTCATTTTTCCTTAGTCTACAAAAACCACTCACCAATAAAAAATTAACAGGAATCACACATAACCCATGTTCATGAACTTGACATAATTTAATCATAACTTTTTCACACTTTCATTCCACCCAAATGGCATACCTCTCGGCACCATACACCTCCTGCATGTTTCTCACCTCAATATTAACAAAACATAATAGGGTTGCACTCTCTTTCCACCAAATAACTGAACTCAAGCTTACAAGAGTCGCATTTCACCAATACTAGGATGATTGTGCTTCGTGGAACTTCATTATTATCATACCAAGAGATCTTATATAACAAATTTCCAAAATTGGTTACTCAAACCTTCCAAGTTCTATTACATGACCATCAGTTGATGATGTGATTCTAATTCATGATCATTTACCAACACTCACACCTCATACTAAAATCCATCCATAATAATAGGGTCGATAACTTGAATGTAAATCCCTTAAAACCAGGTATTAGTGCCAAAAAATCAAGCACTTATGGTAAAAATCACCCAAGGAAATTCCTAGGAATATCTTGACCTATACAATATACCTAGTTGCATCACATGTACACCAGTCCCATGCCCCCAATAACATACCCCATATTTCCATCCTGAATTGACTATCAATCTCAAGATAACCCCTCACTCTAGTTTCTCTCCAAAAACACTATACACTAACCCTATAATGTGAAAGTAAAGTCTTGGAGTCTCAAAGTATGCCACATTTCCCAAAAATTCAATTATCATAAAAATAAACATCCCACAGGACATCATTAACTCTTTATTCTCAAATATCCCACAAAATCAAACATGCCCAACCCCCCCCCCCCCCCTCTCTAGGGTCTAACATACAAACTAGTATCGCATGACAATAACACCATCCCACTAGGAATTGATTCTCATGAGCATCCTTGCATAGGACTTCCCCCTCAAGAATCAGAATATTATCAGTCAATGACTCTATATATATAATTGTATCGTCCTAGATGATACATATCATAGAATAATAACCCAAATGTATATTCCAAACTATATGGTAAAATTTCATAGAGGTTGTTATTATCACTTTAAATTACTAATCATGAATTCTAACAACCCACAAGGGGTTTACCATGAAGGAATCAAATACCTAAATTGACTTAATAGGGTAACTCCATGTCCTATACACCAAGGGACGGTGTCTTCATCATCATGAGTTTCTTCATATAGATCGAAATGACCTGGAATTAGAATAGAATTCACATATAGATTGGCCTAGCTGATTAGAATTCCACCAAGTATGTATATATGAAAACATCAGGTGAATAGTTTCTAACACTTTAAATAGTTGAGCCTTATCCTTTAGTTTAAATAATTCCACTATCGAGGCTATATCATGTGAATCCTATTATATAGATTTTATGCATGAGATTCCTCTTTCCTATATAGGTCATGATCCAAAATCCACAACTGGACTCTTATTAGTGGTCCAAGATACAATAATCCAGTAACTCCTAAATCATAAATTACAATCCTCATTTGAATCACACTATATGAAAATCACAATAACCATAACAATGAAAACCAAGAACATCAATTCCATACACATGGTAACATGGAATTCTACTATGAAAGGTGTTTTCTAAACACCAGTTTGGTTTCCATCAGAAGCTCTGACACATCCTTATGTATCCTTTTTACTAAATCCTGAAAAAATTATAAAAAATAAATTCAACCTCAGATACCACTTTTTAACACCCCGACCTAGCTTGATCTAGGAATAGTTACTAAACAAGTTCACCATGTGACCTTACCCCCATCCCCCATATATTCCATAGGTCACTGAATAGAAGCAAAAATCTAAAGAGATGTCATAGAGAGGCTTTACCTCATGTATCAAAATACACAATAAAAAAATAAACAAAATAATCCATAAATAAAATATCCATACGATTATGTAGACCAGATAAATAATATAAAATAATACATGGAATGAAATGTGTCTCCAATAGTCATACATGCATACAAGACTAATTAACCACTAGGTTGATCACAAATAAATATAAATAAACAAAATAAATAAAATACACTAAGGATATAAAACCTCTCCAAGACATACTTCATCTTGATATATGAATCCCATCTAAGATAATCTAGCTGAATCATGAAATTTAAGGACTCACCCGAACCTAAACTAGAAAAAAGTGTGGAATTATTATGTTCCTAAGTGCAGTGATAGCCCAAACCAGGTTTGAGTAAAAAACACAATAGGGAACCACCAATGTGGCCATATACTAATTAGTATATGTGGTGATATGTGCATAAGACATGTTCTATGTAAGTAAATTATAGTTGAACAAGTACATAAAATAACCAAAAATACATGTATCATCAGAATTTCATAATGTCTTTTAGAAGTTGTGTGGATATTGTCTACCCATGTACCAAGTAACATTATTTTCGATCCTTAGGTCTATAACCCGGATCGACCATACTTTCTTTAGCTTGTTTTGAGGTGTATTTGATCATGTCTTGATGACTATGCTGACCAAAAAGTTCCTTTTTCCTCTCCCAATTATTTCTATGAAAATCTTTGATCATAGGGATACTAGAGATAATATACCCATCCATGTGGCATAGATTAACCCCCACAGGTGTAATACCATCTAGGGGAAAATATCCATCCCTAGGTCATCTAGAGAGCATATACCCACCAGGGGTAATATATCCATCCCCATGACATGTGGTCTTATCCAATCAAAGGTAATATACCAATCCCCATGGCACAGTCAAGAAATAGAGGCAATATACCCATCCTCGATCCAAGCACAATAACCTATAAAAGAAACACATGCCCAAGGGAATCCAACATCCCAGGGTGTAAAGAATGAGAAAGTAAAAGAAATGAGGGGTTTACCATATGAATGACCTTGATCAAACACCATGACATCCTTTTATTACAACATAATTGGGAATATAAGGTGTTACACGTAGTCATCTCAACCCAAATCCATACCTCATCACAACCCCATTGGGCTTACCAAGTGACTCGGGTCCCACGGAACACCTATGATCACAAATTCACATCTCGCATACACCCACTCGTGTTTTTTTTACATTGGGAATCCACAGGGGTCCCCCTTCAGTCAATACAAATAGAGGCACTCCAATTGGAGTCCTCGGTATCAAGTAAGGCACATGGGTGAATACCTAATTCCCAAGGGATACTATATCCCTCAACGTCATCATCCAAATAGTGTGGTCTTTCCAAAAAATGGTACACCATTCTAGAAAAAATCCAAGAGACAAAACCTAGAATCTCTCTATCCTCAAGATCACTCTACATAAGTCCGCTCACCCAACATAAACTCAGTCTAACTATGATTTGACCACCTATTACTAGTAACATCACATGGGGGAGGATCACTTTCCCTAATTCAACATCATAAGATTATTTTCTCGAAGGTGTCACAATGTTATTCTAATAAATTCGAAGGAATAGGTTGTTTAAATCCACTCACCCCTTCCATTCAACATTAAAATATCTTAAGAATGGCCACCATGTCCAAGGAATTTCATACATGCTATACATCTAAGATAGGGTGCATACATTCTAGGAAAGATATTAGATCAACTTCGTGACCATCAGTGGTTGAGTCTTCAAGATACTTCTGAAGGACCAACTTTTCCTAGGCGCTCACTCTCTTGGTTTAAGTAGTTTAGTTAATTGATCAATTCCAATATAAAAAGTTAATTTAGTTTACACAGTACAAATAAAAAAAAGGTATATTACTATAGTGGAGATCCCACACATTACATTATATATAATAAAAAATCATAGTCTTTTACATGATACCACCTACCTTATTAAGAATCCCTTTCTATTTTCCACATCTAAATAACTCATTATTATGCCACACTCGCAAACAAATCATCTCCAATGGCCTCCTACACTCCAGGGAACTTATCTCACAGTAAGGATGTCACGACCCATCCCCTGGGGCCCATATCATGACTACCCCAAGCCCTCCTTCCATAGGATAAGGGCTGACGACTACCACCAAAGGCATAAATCCCTAAACTGCGAAGGCATTGACTTTATAATAGTAAACAAACACATCAAAATACACAACTAGAAGAAAAACACTAAGTAAAACTGTATACAAAATAAGTGTTGGAAGGTAAATGGGGATGAAAATACAATCCCAATAGGAAATTACAAGTACAACTAAAGAAAGTACAACTGATGAAAAGTAAAGCAGCTATTGGGTCGTCCTTCGGGGTTCCTACCTGAAGGGTTGGTACAGATGGCCTCCTCTACACTCCACATCTGTCTGTCCACTCCGTGTACTGTCACACCAAGTGGTCCACCTATAGGTACCATCCAGTCCTGCTACTCTCTGCCTTAGTCAGCATTGTCCGTCATCTGCAACCAACACAACAAGGTGCGGGAATAGCTCATGCAGGGGTGAGTATAATGATACTCAATAGGGACCCCGAGACCCTCAAGGTCTCACTAAGTCCACCAAGGATAAACCACAAAGTATGAAATCAACGGATAACCATTACTTAGGTATATTCCCATACATATACCTAAGTTATCTAGTAACCCATATCAAACATGAGGAAAACACAAAAGTCATTGACTCAGCTCAAAAATCAGGATTTTATTCTAGGGGTGGTAACATGTAACACTCCCAGTCAAACTGTCGAAACCTCGGCTGCTGGTGTACTCTTCCTCTATAGAGTACTGTGGGCCTTCCACATAACACATAGTCACTTCCCACTATCCAGGACTATTGTGGTACTCTTCCTTTCGAGTATTGTGGGTCTGCTGCGTCACATAGAGGCGCTCCCCACTATGGGTCAGTCGCGTCACACAGAGTCACTCCCCCTCATAGCCTACTGAGATACTCCTCCTATCGAGTATCTTGAGTATGCCGCATCACACAGAGGTTCTTCCCACTGTGGTTCTGTCGTGTCACACCGAGGCGCTCCCCACTAGGATGGTCGAAATACTCTGAGTCGAAAGGTTAGCAGTCGTCAGGTGACTGCCAGCTATTAGGTCTCCATACTCCGCTCACTCGTCTCTGGGAGGATCCTCTCCACGATCTACTAGTCATTACCCCAACTATCATGAAGTCCCAAGTAGAAGTATCGCAATGGTCTGCCTCATCATAGGGGTCTCCATGAAACAGACAGTGCGTCAATCAGATGCTCAGTCTGTGAGTTATTGGCATTTCCGTTCCAGGGGCCCAGTTGGATTTTAGGTTCAAACCAACTCGATCGTACCCTAACTGTGTCCAAACCTCAAATGGGGTACTCCAAAAGAACTGTCTCGCTCTATGATTTCTTTCACCATAGACGGTTCGTTGATCGGACACTCGTAGCCCTAGTTATGGGTGAAAAGGTGTGTTCGGGTCAAACGGGTTAGGACTAGGGTCTGACCCGGTCTGCGGGTCTGACCCGACCCACGGGTCTGGCCCAGTCCATGGGTTTGACCCAGCCCGAGGGGGTGTCTTGGCCCGAGGTAGCAGCCCAGCCCGATGGAGGCCCAGCCTGAGCGCGGCCTGGTTCGAGGGGGCGGCCCGATCCGCAAGGGCGGCCCATAGGGGGGTCCGCCTAAGTTGCTCCAGGATGGTACCATGCACCCATGGAAATCCCAAATGAATGAAACAATCATTTGGGGACTGAACCGTCACCAGGTGGGGCTGGTCTTTGTCACACGAGACCCTGCGGGGTCCTGCTCCTCTTGGCTGGCCGAGCGGCCAGCCACTCCGCACCACCGGTGGTCGGCCCGATGTCATCGGCATCTGCTCTTCCGTCGCAGCCCACCCTTTCTGTGGTTTTGCTCCTCTATCACGTTCTACCATGGCCACAGTTCATCTCCTTCGTGCGGCGCGACGGCTCCGCTCCCTTCCGCTGCGGCCCAGCCTGGTCGTGGGTCTCCTCCTTCGCGTGGTGTGACGGCATCGCGCCCTTCCACCGTGGCCCGGCCTGGCCGTGACCCCCTTTCTTCTATGAGGCACGATGATTCCACGCCATTCCAGCAACCCGGTGGCCTTGCGCTGGTAGTTTCTTTCGCGGTCGGCCCTTCGTCGGTCGTCGTAGCCCTGCCGCGGTCCACTCTTCTGGTGGTGGTGTTGCACTGCCGCCGTCGTCATCAACAAGCGAGGTAAAACGAAGGGGGAGGGTCAGGCCGTGTTCGTGTGGCCCGATCCTTCCACGTTATGGTGATATCAATAGGCCTCAAAGAGAACAACTAAAGATTAATAACGGAGGGTAAAACTCAATCATAAAACAACCCTTACCCTGTATTGTTGTTCGTTGATGATGTTACAGAAAGTGACTGTCGATTCGTCATTCACCACATTCATCACACACTCCCAATTTCAATCTCATGCATCGGAAAGTTTCCAGGGTAGAAGACCGAGGAAGAAGCCTTTTCGGTGTTCTTCGCGTTCTTCGTTGGGAGTTCTTCACCTCCCCAAGCTCCACCAAAATACCAAGGGAAAAATAATAGAAGAAGATGCCAATTATTTTTTGGCACAACAATTCAAATTTTTGTGTTTAATTAAATGATACAACTCATTTAATTAATGGGGTGGAGTTGGTTCGAATTCAAAATTAGGGGAGGTGGAGAGTTTCAATTAAATGAAGAGAGTTGGCAAAAAAATTAAACAAAGGGAAGTTTAAAGGTTTCTCCACTTAATTGGGGGGTTCCAAGGGGTTACAAGCCCAGGTGGTCCCCACTAAAAATATCCTCCCAAGGGAGGTTATGTACGGGTGGGCCCCACTACAATAACCTCTCATGGGAGGTTATGGTGTGGTGGCCCCCACCTCTGACCACCTCTTGGAGGTTTTATCCACCAAAAATAAAAATAAGCTACACACATATTTTTATTTAATTAAAAACCCAAAAACTAACTTCCATTATTCACCAACTGTCATTGAGGTGAAAGTATTATTAAGAGAATATTGGAAATTTGAGTTCAATGGTGCCCTAGAATTTCAATTCCGAGCACCGGTTCAAAAGTTATAAAATATTTCACGCACGTTTACAGAACGTACCCAAAAAAACATTAGAAATTGATTCTGGGCACACCGGGCCTCAGAATCAAGTGCCGTAAAGTTTCACGGACTCGTAAAATTCCCATGTATGAAAGAAAAAAATAAAAAAAAATTCCGGGTCTTTACATTCTGCCCACCTCCGGGATTTATGTCCCTGTAAGCTACAACTCAAACTAAGGGAAAAAATGGGGGTACGGAGCACGCATCTCAGCCTCCCTCTCCCATGTGCTCTCTTGGAGGTTCCCGTGCGGCCAGAAAATGTGCACCAGTGGTATCGACCATCCATGTTGTACCCTCTTCTATTGATCCTCAATCCCCACTGAAACCTCCATGAAAGTCACCACGTCCTCGATGTCCATCTCTCCATGGACGATGATGTGGGAAGGTTCATGCACGTATCTCCTCAGCTGAGATACGTGGAAGATGTCGTGCACCCGATGCAACTAAGGTGGAAGAGATAATTGGTAAACCACCTCACCTACTCTACTGAGAACCTAGAAATTTCCGATGAATCTAGGAGATAACTTGTTTCCTCGGCCAAATCTCTATAGACCTCGTTGAGGTGAGACCCGTAGAAAGACATGGTCTCCATCCTCGAACTCCAGAGGTCTCTATCTCCTGTCAGCATATGACTTCTACCTGCTTTGTGCAGTCTTAATCCGGTCCTAGATGATCTTCACCTTCTCATTAGTAGCTCATACCATCTCTAGTCCCATTAGTGCTGACTCCCCAGGGTTTTTCCAGCACAATGATGATCTGTAGGATCGGCTATACAAGGCCTCTAAAGCTTCCATACCGATGGTGGAGTGATAGCTGTTATTGTAGTCAAACACTACCAATGATAAGTGATCCTCCCAGCTGCGACCAAAGTTGAGGACACAAGCTCAGAACATGTCCTCGAGGGTTTGAATGGTCTGCTCATTCTGACTATCTGTCTGAGGATGGAAGGTGGTGCTCAAGCAAAGCTGTGTCCCGAAAGCCTCCTGCAACCCCTTCCATATCCAGGAAGTAAACTGTGCATCACGATCAGAGACAATTGAGGAAGGTACTCAATGTAAACGCACAATCTCCTGCACATAGAGGCGTCCCAATCTCTCTAATATGCCCTTCTCTTGATCGGTAGGAAGTGGGCCAACTTGGTGAGTCGGTAAATGATCACCCATATCAAATGGTGACTCATGGATTTTTGTGGAAGACCCATCATGAATTCCATGGATATCCCATCCCACTTCCAATCTGAGACCTTTAAAGGCTGAACCAATCCTACTGGTACCTGGTGCTCTACCTTCACTTGCTAACAAGTGAGGCTCCATGAGACAAACTCTACTATTTCCTTCTTCATACCTAGCCACCAGTGCTATATACAGAGGTCCTGGTACATCTTCTCCACTCTTGGATGTACCACTAGAGGGGACGTGTGAAACTCCCTCAACACTTTCTCCTAAAGTGACATTGGCACCATAGTACATCTTCTGTAGAGGATGACGTGCTCCCCACCTTCTGAAAATCCATCAGGTGCCTGCCGTATAGATATCTGAGCACATCGCGTCTCACAGTCAGCATCTCCACATTGTGCCTCCCTGAATCGTTGAAGAAGTGGAGGAGTGAATGCAAGAAACTGTAGTAATGATGCTCCATCTCTATCCACAAATGATATGTTTAAAGGTTCCAACTGCTCTGTCACCTCTCCTAGTAGTTGTATACATGTCCTCCTGTTGAGCGCATCTGCAACAATGTTCCCCTTCCCAGGATTATAGACTATCTCGAAGTCATAGTCCTAGAGGAACTCAAGTCATCGCCACTATCTTAGGTTTAGGTCCTTCTGAGAGAAGATATACCTGAGACTCCTGTGATTAGAGTGCACGGTAAAACATTCACCCATAAGATAGTGCTGCCACATCTTCAAGGCTAAGACCACTGCTACTAACTCCATGTCGTGGGTAGCATAGTTCTACTCATGTTGTCTCAGCTACCGAGAACTATACGTGATCACAACTCGCTCTTGTATCAGGACACACCTGAGCCTGGTCCCTGATGCGTCGCAGTAGACTACGTACCCTATGCCTTCCTCTAAAAGCCTCAAGATGGGGGCACTATTCAGCCTCAGCCTCAGCTCTTGAGAGCTCTAATGGAATCTCTCCGAACACAAGAAGGGTTTCCCCTTCGTCAAGATTGATAGTTGTGCTGCAACTCTGTAGAAGTCTGGAAAGAATCTCTATTAGTATCCAGCCAAGCCCAGAAAACTCTTTACCTTCGTCACACTTCTGGGTGGCTCCCAAGCAAGTACCACCTCAATCTTCGCTGGATATACTGCAACTCTAGCCTCCGAGATGACGTGTCCCAAGAATTAAACCTCTCGACTCCAAAACTGGCACTTCGAGAGCTTAACATAAAGCTGGTGCCCTCAGAGTGTGTCCATTACTACCTGCAAATGGTAGGAATGCTCCTCCTCAGTAGTCGAGTAGATCAAAATTTCATCAATGAAGACCATGATAGATCGATCTAGGTAAGGCTGCAAGATCCTGTTCAGGAGACTTGTGAAAATTTCTGTAGCGTTGGTTACGCCGAAGGGCATAACCAAGAACTCACAGTGGCCACATCGACACCTAAAGGATGTATTATGAACATCCTCATCTCGAAATCTGAGCTAGTGATAGCTTGATATAAGTTCTATCTTCGAGAACCACCGTTCTCCCTTCAGCTAGTCAAAGAGGTTGTAAATCCTCAAGAGTGGGTACTTTTTCTTTATGTTCACCTGGTTTAGGTGACGGTAGTTGACACAGAGCCTCAATCTCTCATCCACCTTCTTGGCGAACAAAATCAGGGATGCTTAGGGAGAAACACTAGGCCGGATGGATCCCTTTCTCTACAAGTACTCTAGCTATACCTAAAGCTCGTGAAGCTCAGCGGGAGCCATCTGATATGCTGGAGTAGATATAAGTGTCGTTCTGGGGTACAGTTCAATGTAGAAGACCACCTATCTATGAGGAGGTAGTCCTGGAACATTTTCTAGGAAAATATCCGCGTACTGGTCCACCACTACAGGTTAATTTGGACTCTCCATATCAACTACTCCGAGGGTAAGGCAAGCCAACTGGTGAGTGATCTGTTGCACCCTCCTCCGATTAAGTCCATCCTTCACTACAAAGTTTTCCCTCTCACTGGTGAAGGTGAACCCAACCCCATTCGTGCAGACACACCACACTTTGTTCCAAATACAGTCGATTTGATCATGGACTATAGATAACCAGTCCATACCCAAGATGATGTCATAAGGCCTCGACACCACAATGAGGAGATCCCTGTGGAGTCAATAAGGTTTTCCTTATGACTTTTCCATTCCTTCTTGTTTTGAAAATCACAAACACCTTATCCTTAAGTAAAAATGCTTTCTTAAGGAAAATCTCTTTTGTAAGGGAAAATGCTTTCTTAAGGAAAATTGCTTTTATAAGGAAAATGCTTTCTTAAGGAAAATCGTTTTTATAAGGAAAATGTTTTCTTAAGGAAAATTGCTTTTATAAGGAAAATTTCTTTCTTAAGGAAAATCGCTTTTATAAGGAAAATTATCCTTATCATATTTTCATTCATATTTTTCTTAAGTATGAGATTCGGATTCGTTTTCTCGGAGTCATTAAAACTTTGATATAAAGCATTCTGTTTTAGGGTTCGGATTCTGGACAAGAACTATAAGGAAGTTTCATTCCGAATTCCGGATATGAACTCTGACTAAGTTCTATTCCAGATTCAGGATACGAATTCTGAAGAATAATTCTCATTATGAATTCTAATGAAGAAATCCCATTCCGAATTCTCATTACGAATTCCAATGAAGAATTCTCATTACGAATTCTAATGAAGAAATCCCATTCCGAATTCCCATTACGAATTCTAATGAAGAATTCTCATTACGAATTCTAATGAAGAAATCTCATTCTGAATTCTCATTACGCATTCTGATGAAGAATTCTCATTATGATTTCTGATGACGAATTCCTATTCCGAATTCCTACTCCGAATTCTCATTCCGAATTCTCCTATTAAACAGAATCTGATTATCATTGTTTTATACACTCTGAATTTATTCACTCCGAACCTTCACTCCGAAGTTTCTATTCCGAATTTTTATGTTAGAGTTTAAAACGATGTCGTGCATTCTGTTACACTTACATTGTTATAAAACGATGTCGTCCATTTTGTTATAAACTAACCGTTGTCCAAGTGACACGTGTACAGGTCCCTCCGAACTTTAAGGAAAATATGACCGTTGGAGAGGATCCGACCTTACCTATAAATAGGAGCTCATTTGAAAGAGATCGACGCTGATGGCTGATGCATATGCCGATTGTTGAAAAAGAGCTTACATGCTGTTGAAGTGATTTCTAGAGAGAGAGAGTCTCTTATTAACTCTCAAAGCTTCGTGCGACTTCGAATGTTGGTGATTACATTCGAGGGCTTCCGGGGATAGGAAGACAGAGGTGTCGACTACCTTAAAGATCGAGGGCTTTCTTGCTGAGAAAGACAGAGGTGCCGACTACCTTAAAAATCGAGGGCTTTCTTGCTGAGAAAGACAGAGGTTGCCAACTACCTTGAAGTTGAGGGCTTGCGGGGATAGCAAGACAGAGACTCCGATCTTCGTATCGAGGGCTTACCCTGGTGTGGGTAAGACAGACTTGCTTGAAAGTATAAATCAAGGGACCTTTATCCAAGGTTGTTGGATACCCTTCTCTTTGGGTTAAAAGACTATTATCTTGTTACTAGTAGTTTTTACTACTTGTCTTTATTCCGCTGCAATTTGTATCTTAAGGAAAGTATAACTTTCTTATACTTCCTTACTTACTATGATTAGTTTAGATTCTATACGCTTTAAGGTAGAATCTCATATTGTAACTTTTGTTAAGTTTCAATTTCCGGAATCATATTTCCGGAACCTACTTTTGGAATCCATTTCCAAGTTCAGTTCGGTGTTAGAGGTGTTGTGAATTTACTTAGTTTAACTTTGTTAAACTTAGCCCTTTCTTTTTCTTAAGGAAACTCTAGTTATTCATAACTAACTTTAAAGGTTCCAAAGGAATTTTTAAAGTATACAATTCACCCCCCCTCTTGTATATTGAGCATCTCATATTATATTTCGATCCTACAATTGGTATCAGAGGTTAGAAATCTCTTACTCTATACCATTCCTACATTTGGTATCAGAGCCAAGGTTACTGAAATACTTGTACTCACATACAAGTTTTTCTTGCTCACTTTTCTATTCCAAACATTGTCATTCCGGATTATCCATTCCGAACTTTTCCCATTCCGAACTTTGTTATTACGATTCTAAGCTACTAACAAGTTTGTATCTAAGTTATTTTTAGTATGGCAGGAATTAATGTTGGATCAATTGACAATCTGAATCCTACAAGGCCACCAATCTTCGATGGTAATGATTATGAATACTGGAGAGATCGTATGAAGACTTTTGTTATCAATACTGGAGTAGACAACTTTGTGATGCTTACTGGTGATTATAAAATTCCTGACAAGGAAGTCAGAACCTTTACTAATCAGGAAAAGCAAGAATATCAACTCAACTATAAGGTACGCAATACTTTACTATGTTCAATGACTAGAAATATATATAGCCAAATTTCTTCTTGTGAAGCAGCTAATTGTATATGGAAGAAGTTAGAGGTTACACACTTTGGGACTTCTAAAGTGATTGAGACTAGAAGAGCTATGCTTAGAGCTGAATATCATGGCTTCAATTTTCCTTATGGAGAACCTATCTGTAAAGTTCAACAAAGATTTATGACAATTTTCAACAGTCTACAATCTATGGGAGAAAAAGGTTTAGATGATGAAGCTCTTGTGGACAAGATAATTGACATTATGCCCAATGAGTGGGAATCCAAGAGAACAGCTATAGATGAGAATAGGAAGGTCACTCAAATTACTCTTGATGAATTATTTGGAACTCTTCTACAACATGAGACCAGAATGAAGAGAGATGCTGACAACATCAAGAAGAAAAATGGAAATGGTACTGTTGCTTTTACTACAACTTCGAATCAGATGAAAGCTAAGACTCCTGAGAGAGTAACCAGATCCAAATCTAAGAAAGTTATTTTCCAATCCGAATCCAGTGAAAGTGAAGTTTCAGAAAATGAATTAGCCAATCTTGCTCGAAGGATGAACAAGATAGCTGGACAGAGAAACTTTCAATCCAAGTATAAGAAGAAGGACAGGAAAGATAAGAAAGATGGAGAAGTTACTTGTTATGAATGTAAGAGAGCCGGACATATTAGACCAGATTGTCCTATGCTCAAAAAGAAAGAAAGGAAGGAAAGGCATTCAGAAAGGAACAGGAAGAAGTATTATAAAGCCAAAGCTAAGAAAGTTCTGAAAGCTAATGACACCTGGAGTGCCAGTGTTGGTGAATCTTCAGATGAATCTTCTGAATATGAATCTTCAGGACAGAAGAATCTTGGTCTTATAGCCAGATTACCTATTGATAATCATTGTCTTATGGCTAAGGTACGAAATGCTGAATCTTTAACCAATGTTTCTTTAAATCCTAATGATAGTAAGTATTATAACTCTTCTGATGAAGAATCATCTTCTGATGAGGAAAATACTTTACCTACTTATGAAGAAGTCTCTAGATTTGCTGAACTTCTTGAGATTGAAAATTCCAAACTCAACAAGAAACTTGATAAGGCAAATTCTAGGAATTCTATTCTTACTAAAGAGACATCAGATCTTTCTAAAGATCTTGATAAGAAAAATGCTGATTTTGAAAGTATTTCAAAAAATCTTGAGGAAGTAAGTTCTGAGAAGAATAAACTTTCTAAAGAGTTAGAAAAAGTAATTTCTAATAAAAATGTTTTCGAGCCTAACTCTAGTTCCAAAACTAATGATTTTGAGGATAAAAACTTGGTTGTAAAACTCAAATCCGAAATTTTTTCCTTAAATAAGTGTTTATCAAACTTTAGCCATGGTAAAGAAAATTTTGATAAGATGTATTCTCAAATACGACCTTTAAGAAATAAATCCGGATTTGGTTATACCCATGCAAAACCAGTTTTCAGTAACAATTATTTTGTTCCTCAAAGTGCCCCATTTTGCACCAAATGTCAATGTGGTGGTCACTGGGCAAGAAATTGTTCCTTAAACAAAACCCAATCCTTAGGTTTTCATAAAGCTTACTTTTCTAAGAAAATGTGGATTCCAAAAATTTTATTGTCTGGAAATCTCGGATCCAAACAAGTTTGGATTCCGAAAGTCTAACTTTGTTCTTAATTTTAGGAAAATAAAGAATGTTCCAGCAACAATATATGGTACATGGATAGAGGATGTTCCCGGCACATGACTGGTAACAAAAGATTTTTTGAAAAGATTATCAAAACGAAAGGAGGAAAGGTAACTTTCGGAGACAATGCTAAGGGAGAGATTGTTGGTATTGGTAATATAGTTTTTCTTGGTAAAACTTTGATTTCAAATGTTATTTTTGTTAAAGGTCTTAAGCACAACCTCATTAGCATAAGTCAGTTATGTGATGAAGGTTACCTTGTGAATTTTAGGAATGATAAATGCTTAGTTCACAATTCCAAGGAAGAATTTATTCTCTCAGCCAATAGGCAAGAGAATGTTTACACCTTAAACTTAGAAGACCTAAGAAGCCAAGATTTACCTTGCCTAAGTGCAATGGAAGATCATTCTTGGTTATGGCATAGAAGATTAGGACACTGTAATCTTAGGAACCTATGTAAACTCTCTAAGAAGAAACTTGTTAAGGATCTACCGGAGCTTAGATTTGATTCTTCTAAAGTTTGTGATCCTTGTCAATATGGAAAGCAACATAAATCTAGTTTTAAGTCAATCGGTGAAGTCTCAACAACCAATGCATTACAGTTAGTGCATATGGATCTTTTCGGTCCAACACAAACCGGAAGCATTGGAGGCAAATACTATGTGTTTGTTCTAGTTGATGATTACACTAGATTTACTTGGGTCTATTTTCTAGAAAGGAAATCTGAAGCTTTTTCTTATTTCAAAAGTTTTAGAGCCCAAGTTAAAAATGAGAAAAACCTTCCATTGAAAACTATTCATAGTGATCATGGAGGAGAATTTCAAAATTCTGATTTTGAAACTTTTTGTAGTAAGAAAGGTATTACTCACAATTTTTCAGCACCTATAACTCCTCAACAGAATGGTGTAGTTGAAAGAAGAAATAGAATTCTTCAAGAGATAAATATAACCATGTTGAGTGAATATTCTATTTCTAGACATTTCTGGGATGAAGCTGTAAGTACTGCTTGTTATACTATAAATCGAGTTTTGATTAGACCTTTTCTTAATAAAACTCCTTATGAGTTATGGAATGGTAGAAAACCAAGACTTTCCTACTTCAAGGTTTTTGGTTGCAAAGTATTCATTTTGAATACTAAAGATAACTTACATAAATTCGCACCAAAATCAGATGAAGGAATTTTCTTAGGTTATTCCACAACCTCTAAGGCATATAGAGTTTTTAATAAAAATACTTGTACTGTTGAAGAAACAGTACAAGTGAAATTTGATGAGTCAGATCCTTTTGTTTTTAAAACCTCCCAACCTACATCTTCAGATGTGTTTTCAAAAACTGATTATCAACCTTTGATAGAAGAACCTTCTGATAAGGAAATTGTTATAGAAGATATTTCTGAAACATTTACCCCAGAAGACTTTCTACCCTATGTTGATGAACAGGTTTTACAAAACCCAAATCAGGTGTTTCTTAAGAATCATCCCATTGATAGTATCATTGGTGATGTAAATCAACCTGTAAGGACTAGAAGTTCCTTAAGAAATGAAGTAGAACATCTAGCATTTCTTTCCCAATTAGAGCCTAAAAGCACTGATGAAGCTTTAGGTGATGATGATTGGATCAAAGCAATGCAAGATGAACTAAATGAATTCGAAAGGAATAAAGTCTGGACCTTGGTTAAAAGACCTAAGGAAACTTCTGTTATTGGAGTAAAATGGGTTTTCAGAAATAAATGTGATGAAAATGGAGTCATTGTTAGAAATAAAGCTAGACTTGTTGCTAAAGGCTATAATCAGCAAGAAGGAATAGACTATGAAGAAACCTATGCTCCAGTAGCTAGACTTGAATCTATCCATATTCTACTTGCCTTTGCAGCATTCTTTAATTTCAAACTCTTTCAAATGGATGTAAAATGTGCTTTTCTTAACGGTTATGTTCAAGAGGAAGTTTTTGTTGAACAGCCTCCTGGCTTTGAAGATACAAAACATCCGGATCATGTTTTTAGACTTACCAAAGCTCTGTATGGCCTTAAACAAGCCCCACGAGCATGGTATGATAGACTCACTGGATTTTTGCTTCAAAATAACTATGTTAAGGGAAATGGAGATCCATCCCTTTTTATAAAGAAAGATAAGAAAAATGTTTTGATTGTTCAAATTTATGTTGATGACATTATATTTGGTTCAACTCAGCAATCTTTGACTGACTCTTTTGCTAGTCTAATGAAATCTGAGTTTGAAATGAGTATGATGGGTGAGTTAACATTTTTTCTTGTTTTTCAAATTTCTCAAAAACCAGAAGGAACCTACATATCTCAACATAAGTATATTAAAGATCTTCTTAAAAAGTATGGTTATGACAACACTAAGAGTATAAGTACTCTGATTGGTACCTCAAACTCTTTAGATCTTGATGAAGCTGGGAAACCAGTAGATCAAACATCTTTTAGAGGTATGATTGGAAGTCTTCTTTACTTAACAGCTAGTCGACCAGATTTAATGTTTTCTGTATGCTTATGTGCAAGATATCAATCCAATCCTAAGGAATCTCACTTAAAGGCAGTAAAAAGAATTTTTCTCTACCTTAAGGGAACCATGGATCTAGGATTATTTTATACTTCTGGAAATGATTTTGTTCTAAAAAGCTTTTCTGGTGCTGACTTTGGTGGATGTAGAATGGATAGGAAATGTACATCCGGAACTTGTCATTTCTTAGGAGATTCATTAGTTTCTTGGTCATGCAAGAAGCAACATTCTGTTGCACTCTCCACTGCTGAAGCTGAATATGTAGCAGCTGGAAGTTGTTGTGCACAAGTGTTGTGGATGCAACACACACTCACAGACTATGGCTTGAGTTTTACTAAAACTCAAATTTTGTGTGATAACACAAGTGCCATTGCCCTAAGTAAAAACCCTGCACATCACTCTCGTGCAAAACACATAGATATTAGGAATCACTTTCTTAGGGATCACACACTCAAAGGAGATATTATTCTTCAGTTTATCGGAACGCAAGATCAACTTGCTGACATTTTCACAAAATCCTTGCCTTCTGATAGATTTGAATATATTAAACAGAAGTTAGGAATGATAACCGTAAGGTAATCTTCCTCAATTAACTTTCTGTTGAAAAAATCTCCTTACAGTAATAAACTCCTTTTCATAGGGGGAGTACATTTGATTGTTTGTTTAACAAAGTTTTTTCAAAATTTGTTTTCAAACATTTCGGAACGAAAATTTCTGGAATGGAACTTCCGGAACTACAATTTTCCAAACAGGATATTTTCGCAAAGAATACTTCTGGAATGAAAGTATTCATATTGAAAATTTCCGGAATGGAAAACTTTTGTACTGGTATTTTCATAACAGAACTTTCGTACTGAATCTTCCATAACAAGTTTTTATTTACTTTTTCGTATTGAGTTTTTCGTATTGACTTTTCGTATTTACTTTTTCGTATTGAGTTTTTCGTATTTAGTTTTTCGTATTGAGTTTTTCGTAGTCATCTTTATATTACCCATTACGAACAACTTTCCTAAGCTAATCCGAAAGGTATGATTTTCTTACCGAAGTTTTCGTAATCATATTTTACTTGCTGGCAATTTCTTATATTTTGTTTTTGGTTTTTGGATTTCTTAATTCTTTACTTTAATAAAAACCTCAAAAAGATCGGATTCAAGTTCTCAACCGTCAGATTTGATCTCAGATCATTTTAAACCGTTAGATCAACCGAGGAAGTTGAACCGTCATCCCATTGCCTATATAAAGGGGAACCTATTTTCGAGTCCCACATCGATTTCAAGCTTTTGCATGCTGAAGCTCTGACTCTCTGATTTAAGGCCATTCCGAACTTCAGTCTTCTTGATTCCGAACTTCTCAGAGACTTCAGATCCGAATGTCTGTAGAGTTAGCTTCTCAAGAAATGTCTTCAACCAAGCCTATTTCTCAGTGGTTAGTCTACAGAGAGAGGTTAGTTCATCTGAATTTCTTCAGCAACTACGATTCTATTATTTCAAAAAATATCAAGTTGAATGGCTGGGAAGATGTTGCGGTATCAAAAACCGGCAACCAAGATGAAGTCTACTCTTATTTTCTTGTTGAGTTTTATGAGTCGGTTGCTTTCTTCGAGGAAGATAATAGAGAGAAATTTTCTTTCAAATCGTATGGCAAGACATATAAACTTTCTTACACCAAGGCTGCAAGCTTGGTAGGATTATCCTATGAAGGAGAAGCCGAGTTTATTTCACACGTGTTGCCAGATTATTTGGTTAGTTTCAACAAGGAAAAGGCCTTAGAAATTCTCGGATTGGATGATGACAAGGCTCCGAAAATTGCAAGCCTATCTACAAACTTCCGGATTCTGGAGTTATGGGTGCAAGGGCTTATTGTACCGAGAAAAGGAGATAAGGATAGCCTGAAGAAAAGTGATATATATATCTTAGATTTCCTGATAAATCTAAGGAAGTTCAACTTGATGAAGCATATTCTTCTTAATATTGAAAATTTGAAGAAGGGGAATCTGAGAGCTCAGATTGTGATGTACCCAGCAATATTGTCAAACTCATAGTTCGGTGCCTAGAATCTTTCAAGGTAGCTTGCAGTTCTAAGCCGAAAGTTTGCAAGATCATGTTGCTCAGTGATGCCACTCTTAAAAGGATGAATATAGCTTTTGACAAGAAGTCTGGGAAATTCATTGATCTACCTCCTCAAGTAGAAGTGACTCCGAAAGTTGCTGATCCGGAATCATCTAAGCCGGTAAGGAAGAGGAAGCAAAAATAAGTGGTAGTCGAAGCTGAGGAACCCAAGTCTAAGTAAGTCCACTCTGCACCTCCTAAGTCTAAGAAGAAGAAAACCTATACTGATGAGGTTGCAGCGAAGTGGAGAGCTAACAAAGAGAAGAGGAAAGAAGGGGATCCGCAGTTCGGATTGGATCCTGCAGAAGCTAAAGCTCTGAAAGAGAAGGCTGCTGATGAGCTCGAGAAACAAGCAAAGGAGAAGAAGCTGAAGAAGAAAATGTCAGAAGCCGAGGCTGTGCAAGCATTGTTAAAGTTCAACGAAATGGTTTCAGCAACCATTCCCGTTCCGAGAACTTTTTCTCTGGAATCTCTACCTGAGACTCCAGGAATAAATCTTGTTACTCCGGAAGAGGCTGTTGCTACTGAGGAAGTAGAGCAAGTGGAAGAAGTTGAAGAAGCTGCTGAAGGAAGTGGTGAGACAGGAGATGTGCTCAAACAAGTAGATGAATATAAAGGAACTCCTTCGGAACACCTCTCGCTCCGAACATCTGAAGCTCAATCTTCGAAGCTTGTTACTCCAACTATGGAAGAAGAGAAAGGTGAAGAAGAAGTTTCTTGTCTGAGAGAAGAAGAACATCTTTCACTTGATGCTGCTCAGAAGGAAAATGTAGAAGTTGCTGATGAGGAAGATTATATTGTTCAAGTCTCTGATAGCGAGAAGAAATCTCCGGAACAGGTTTCTATTCTGGAAAAAGATAAGGGGAAACAAATTCTTGTTGATACCCCGAGTTCAGAAAAGAAGATGAGGAAGGAAGCTGGTAGTTCTTCGAAGAGGAAGTTGAAGCTTATTGAAGAAGAAAATTCTCCTAGCAAGATTTCAGATTCGGAGTCATCTTCGTTGGGGCATAATTTTGTTGTCCAATCTTTGAAGAAGTTGGTAGGAACCATTCCGACCTTCTCCAGTATAGACTCCAGATGCCAGATGCTCCAAAATGCGCTGAATCAGAAAACTGACTCCGTATCCATGGTTATGGATAAGTGTGTTGAGATTGAAGCCCAGTTCAAAAATTTCTTCATTGGTTACGAAGCACATAAAAGATCTTGCAAGAGAATGACAAGCTGGTCGAAGAAGAATGTGGAAGAGATGAGGTTGCTGGATGAGTTTCAGGATAATGTTAAGGATGCATTTGAAACCGAGGACAAGAAGATTAAAGAGCTGACTGCATCATTCGAAGAGAAATTGACAGAGGAAAAGAAATTTCGGATTCCGGAAGTGAGAGATCTGAATGGAAATCTCAATTCCGTCAATCAATGTTGGAAATATGAAAGGGATTATCGGATCGAGTTTGAAGAAAGGATGAAGGCTCAGGAAGAGAAGATGAAAGTTCGGGAAGAAAAGTTGAAGGCTCAGGAAGAAATAATTGAAGCTCAGTCAGCAAGAATAGTCGTCTTAGAGAAGCAAGCAGAGGAAGATCACAAAGACTTAAAGAAGATCAAGACGATTCTTAAGGGGCTAATGTCGAAGGAGAAAGATCCGAAATGACCAATCCGATCTTTTTGTTGTAATTATTTTGTTGCTAACATTTCAAATCTAATGAGAATCGTGCTTGTTGTTTCTATTGTTGTCTTTACTAATTTTTCAGGTACTTTGTTAAGTTTTTCCATTCCCTCCAATTCTTTTTGAAAATCACAAAGGGGGAGAAGGAAGAGATCCTTAAGAAAAAGAGGAAATCTAATAAGTGCTTATCAAAGGGGGAGAAAGGAAAAATACCCATGGAAAAAGAACTCTAATAAGAGTTTGTTTAAGGGGGAGTTTTTCTTAAAGAAACATCACTCCGGAAATATGAATACGATCCTTAGAGTTTCAAAGCCTAAGGGGGAGTTAGTCGTATTCATCTATATCCTTAAACCAAGGGAGATAAGCTTTAATGTGTTTCTTTCTTCTTAGAATAGCTTTTTCGTAAGGATGTTTGTGCTTTCCAAAAAGGGGGAGATTGTTGAGTCAATAAGGTTTTCCTTATGACTTTTCCATTCCTTCTTGTTTTGAAAATCAAAAACACCTTATCCTTAAGGAAAAATGCTTTCTTAAGGAAAATCGCTTTTGTAAGGGAAAATGCTTTCTTAAGGAAAATTGCTTTTATAAGGAAAATGCTTTCTTAAGGAAAATCGTTTTTATAAGGAAAATGCTTTCTTAAGGAAAATTGCTTTTATAAGGAAAATTGATTTCTTAAGGAAAATCACTTTTATAAGGAAAATTATCCTTATCATATTTTCATTCATATTTTTCTTAAGTATGAGATTCGGATTCGTTTTCTCAGAGTCATTAAAACTTTGATATAAAGCATTCTGTTTTAGGGTTCGGATTCTGGACAAGAACTATAAGGAAGTTTCATTCCGAATTCCGGATATGAACTCTGACTAAGTTCTATTCCATATTCAGGATACGAATTCTGAAGAAGAATTCTCATTACGAATTCTAATGAAGAAATCCCATTCCGAATTCTCATTACGAATTCCAATGAAGAATTCTCATTACAAATTCTAATGAAGAAATCCCATTCCGAATTCCCATTACGAATTCTAATGAAGAATTCTCATTACGAATTCTAATGAAGAAATCTCATTCTGAATTCTCATTACGAATTCTGATGACGAATTCTCATTACGATTTCTGATGACGAATTCCTATTCCGAATTCCTACTCCGAATTCTCATTCCGAATTCTCCTATTAAACAGAATATGATTATCATTGTTTTATACACTCTGAATTTATTCACTCCGAACCTTCACTCCGAAGTTTCTATTCCGAATTTTTATGTTAGAGTTTAAAACGATGTCGTGCATTATGTTACACTTACTTTGTTATAAAACGATGTCGTCCATTTTGTTATAAACTAACCGTTGTCCAAGTGACACGTGTACAGGTCCCTCCGAACTTTAAGGAAAATATGACCGTTGGAGAGGAGCCGACCTTACCTATAAATAGGAGCTCATTTGAAAGAGCTCGACGCTGATGGCTGATGCATATGCCGATTGTTGAAAAAGAGCTTACATGCTGTTGAAGTGATTTCTAGAGAGAGAGTCTCTTATTAACTCTCAAAGCTTCGTGCGACTCCGAATGTTGGTGATTACATTCGAGGGCTTCCGGGGATAGGAAGACAGAGGTGCCGACTACCTTAAAGATCGAGGGCTTTCTTGCTGAGAAAGACAGAGGTGCTAACTACCTTAAAAATCGAGGGCTTTCTTGCTGAGAAAGACAGAGGTTGCCAACTACCTTGAAGTTGAGGGCTTGCGGGGATAGCAAGACAGAGACTCCGATCTTCGTATCGAGGGCTTACCCTGGTGTGGGTAAGACAGACTTGCTTGAAAGTATAAATCAAGGGACCTTTATCCAAGGTTGTTGGATACCCTTCTCTTTGGGTTAAAAGACTATTATCTTGTTACTAGTAGTTTTTACTACTTGTCTTTATTCCGCTGCAATTTGTATCTTAAGGAAATTATAACTTTCTTATACTTCCTTACTTACTCTGATTAGTTTAGATTCTATACGCTTTAAGGTAGAATCTCATATTGTAACTTTTGTTAAGTTTCAATTTCCGGAATCATATTTCCGGAACCTACTTTTGGAATCCCTTTCCAAGTTCAGTTCGGTGTTAGAGGTGTTGTGAATTTACTTAGTTTAACTTTGTTAAACTTAGCCCTTTCCTTTTCTTAAGGAAACTCTAGTTATTCATAACTAACTTTAAAGGTTCCAAAGGAATCTTTAAAGTATACAATTCACCCCCCCCCCCCCTCTTGTATATTGAGCATCTCATATTATATTTCGATCCTACAATCCCAGCCAAAGCTCTTGCCTCCTACAGTAAGCTCACACTACCGGCATCAGCGCGTAATCGTTGATTCTTATCCCGTAGGAGTCTCTAGCTGTAAGAATCGATCTGACGGCTCTGTTGGAATCTCCGAGCTCCGAACTAGGGAAGTGGTAATGAATGAGTGACTTGAACCTGTGTCTATAAGAACTACAGCTAAGGTGGAGTAGACAAAGATAGTACCTAGAATCATCTTCGGAGCGCCATGTTCGTATGCCTCACCTGCCTAAAGCTGAGCTCTCCCCTGTCCAGTTGCTCCCTATGGTCGGGGTGGACCTCCTGTTGGTGGTGGTGGTGGTAACATCTTGTAACGTCGTCCACTGCCACCTCCACGACCAGCTCCTCTACCACGTCCGCCTACTGCCTATGGACTGCCTCAATCGAACCTCTGGCTCTGACTGGGAGGTCCCTTAACTATCTGTTGATCATCTGAACGTCAAGTCTGACAGTCACGAGCCATGTGACCATGCCCGCCGCATGAGTAACACTATTTTCTCTTGGCATATATGTCACTACCCCGAGTGCCCCACACATCTGATCCTAAGTCAGGCGGTCGTCCAATCGTGGTTCTAGTCCTCTTAGACCTCTGCCTCATTTGTCTACTGCCAACCGCATATGACTCCACTGCATGTCGACTAGTAGTGGGTCTTATTGCTGGTGACTTCTCTACCAGGAAACTCTCTACTAGGAGGGTTCTCTCTTACACCCCCGCCTGCGTCGGGATGTTGAGGGAGATCATCGATGCCCTGATCTCTCACATGAGCCCCTACTCAAACGTCCAGGCCCGGAATAATGGGTCTCGTACCATGTATGTGGAGTAGCGCGAGAGGTCGGTTAACCTCACTGAGTACTGAGCTACCGTCATGCTACCTTGCTGTAGATGCAGTAGCTCTTGTATTTGCACCGCTCGAAGGGTGGCCGAGACAAACTCCGCCCGAAACAGGCTCTCAAATTCTGTCCAGAGTAGTGTCTCCTCATCATGGACCTAGAGCATCAGGATCCACCATCTTTCTGTTGCTTCCTGAAGGAGGATGGCAGCAAGGATCACCATTTAGTCTGCTGGTGTCCCTGCTAGCCTGAAGACTCACACCATAGCCTCTAGTGAATCCTCAGCCGCCTGTGGGTCCGTCTCTCCATGGAACTTGGGTGGCATCTGGCACTGGAACTCATGCAACGCACTCAAGCGGCATGAATTGTCTACTGCTGGGGATGGTAGCATCGGTGGCCCAATGGAAAGTGGTACCACTGGTGCCTCTGCTGGTAAAGGGACATGCCCCGAGGCCTCGTCACTCAGTGGGTTGTCAGAGCGTACGACTCTCAAGGCTCTGTAGGGAGGCATTCAAGAAAAAAAATGTGACACGGTCAAAATATTATACCTAGTGATCTGACCTAGTTGAGCTGACTTAAGAAAACTTTTAAAGACATGCACACAATCAGTGTTTTCATGCACTAAGTCAAAAATTAGTAGTCAGGGTCCTAGTGTATGGATACGTCGGCCCTTCGTACCAACACTAGACTCTCTAAACAGAAAACCACACTTAGTACCCTTGACACTATTGCTTCACAGAAAATAATGATCAGAGTCCTAAGTTCTGCAGTAGAACCAACTCCTCTGATAAAAATTTGTCATGACCTGTCCCTCGGGGCCTGTATCGTGACTACCCCAAGCCCGCATTTCATAGGCCAGGGAATGGCGACTAGAACCAAAGGTGTAAATCCCTAAACTAAGAAGGCATTGCCTTTATAATAGTAAAAAAACACATCATAGTACACAATTGGAAGAAAAACACTAAGTAAAATGTATAAAAAATAAGTGTCGGAAGGTAAATGGGGCCGAAAATACAAACCCAACAGGAAAGTATAAGTACAACATAAGAAAGTACAACTGATGAAAAGTAAAGAAGCTATTGGGTCATGCTATGAGGTTTTTACCTGAAGGGTAGGTACAGATGGCCTCCTCTACACTCCATGTTCGTCCATCCGCTCTGTGTACTGTCACCCCAAGTGGTCCATATCTGGGTACCGTCCAGTCCTGCTACTCTTCCTCAGTTATCGTTGTCTGTCATCTGCAACCAACACAAAAAGGTGCGGGCATAGCCCATGCAGGGGTGAGTATAATGATACTTATTAGGGACTCTAAGACCCTCAAGGTTTCATTAAGTCCAACAAGGATAAACCACAAAGTATGAAATCAACGGATAACCATTACTTAGGTATATGCCCATACATATACCTTTGTTATCTAGTAACCCATATCAAACATGAGGAACACACATGATTCATTGACTTAGATCAAAACTAGGATTTTATTCTAGGGGTGGTAACATGTAACACTCCCGGTCAAACTTTCGAAACCTCCTCTGCTGGTGTACTCTTCCATTATAGAGTATTGTGGGTCTACCGCATCACACAGAGGTGCTTCCCACTATCCTGGAATGTTGTGGTACTCCTCCTGTCGAGTACCATGGGTCTGCTACGTCACACAGAGGCGTTCCCCACTATGGGTTTGTCGCGTCACACAGAGGCACTTCCCAATGTGGGTCTACCGCGTCACACAGAGGTGCTCCCTACTGGGCTAGTTGAAACAATGCGAGTCGAAAGGCCAGCAGTCGTCAGGTAACAGCCAGCTACAAGGTCTCCATACACCGCTCGCTCGCCTCTTAGAGGATCCACTCCACGAGCTACTGGTCGTTACTCATACTATCATAAAGTCCCAAGTAGAAGTATCACAAAGGTTTGCCTCATCATAGGGGTCTCAACGCAACAGATGGTGCGTCAATTAGATGCTCAGTCTCTGAGTTATTGGCATTTTCATTCCGGGGGCCCGGTTCGAGCGGGTGGCCTAGCCCGAGGGGGCAGCCCATGGGGGGGGGTCCGCCTAAGTCACGTCTCGGGGGTACCGCTTGCCCCCTGGAAATCCAAAATGGATGAACCGTTCAGGTGGGGAGAAAATTGGCACTAGGTGGTGTCGGTCCGTGTCACATGGGACCCAGCGGGGTCCCGCTCATCCTAGCTGGCCGAGCGGCCAGCCACTCTGCACCACCGGCAGCCGGCCCGATGTCGGCCGCCTCTGTGATTCTACCACGGCCCGCCCTGTCCGCGGTTCTGCTCCTCTGTCACGGCCCGCCCTAGCCGCGGTTCAGCTCCTCCGCACAGCGCGACGGCACTGCGGCCTAGTCTGGCTACAGCTCTCCTCCTCCGCACAGCGCGATGGCGCTGCACCATTCTGCCGCGGCCCGGCCTGGCTGTGGACCCCCTTTCTTCTGCACAGCACGATGGTGTCGCGCCCTTCCAGCGACCCAGTGGCCTTGCACCACTAGTTTATTTCACGGTCGGCCCGTCGTCGACCACCGTTGCCCCACCGCAGTCCACTCTTCTGACGGCACCATTGCCCCGCCGCCGCTGTCGTCAACAAGTGAGGTAAAACGAAGGGGGATGTTTAGGCCGTGTTCGTGCAGCCCGAGCGTTCCACGTTGTGGTGATATCAATAGGCCTCAAAGAGCACAACTAATGATGAATAATGGAGGTTAAAACTCAATCATAAAACAACCCCTACCTCATATTGTTGTTCTTTGACGATGTTTCGGAAAAGTGAATATCGATTCGTCCTTTTCCGCATTCGTCACGCACTCCCAATTTCAAGCTCGTGCATCAGAAAGTGTCCGGGGTAGAAGACTGAGGAAGAAGCATCGGTGGAGTTCTTTGCGTTCTTCATTGGGAGATCTTCTCCTCCCCAAGATCCACCAAAATTATAAGGGAAAAATAATAGAAGAATATGTCTATTATTTGTTGGAACAACAATTCAAATTGGTGTTCTTAATTAAATGAGACAACTCATTTAATTAATGGGGTGGAGTTGGTTTGAATTCAAAATTAGGGGAGGTTAAGTGTTTCTATTAAATGAAGAGAGTTGTCAAAAAAATTAAACAAAGGGAAGTTTAAATGTTTCTCCACTTAATTGGGGGGTTCCAAGGGGTTACAGGACCGGGTGGTCCCCACTGAAAATATCCTCCCAAGTGAGGTTATGTGCGGGTGGGCCCCACCACCATAACCTCTCATGGGAGGTTATGGTGTGGTGGCCCCCACCTCTAACCACCTCTTGGAGGTTTTAACCACCAAAAATAAAAATAAGTTACACGCTTATTTTTATTTAACTAAAAACCCAAAAACTAACATCCATTCTCAACCAACTACCGTCAAGGTGAATGTCTTCTTAAGTGAATACTAGCGCTGCAAGTTCAACGGTGCCCTCAGATTTCAATTCCGAGCACTTTTTCAAAAGTTATAAAATCCCGCTCGCATGTTTACTGAGCGTACCTGAACAAAACTTCAGAAATTGATTCTGGGCACATCGGGCCTCAGAATCTAGCGCCATAAATTTTCGCAGAATCGTAAAATTACCAGGTATTTAAGAAAGAAATTCCCATGGAAATTCAGGGTCTTTATAAAGGAACCAAAAATATTTAATTATAAACAAATATAATTAATTATACCATTTATAAAAAAGCTTAATAAACATTAAAAACTCATTTTCCATTCAATGGTCATCAGTTCCTACAGCAACAAAGTGTTGGCCACCCCTAACACACCCCCAAACCCAAATCAAGCCAAATCCCCATCATACACCGTCAATTAAATCACTAAATAAATTAATTTTTAATGAAAAATGAAAGAAAAATATATTATGAAGCGTACATTTTTTTATTCAAAAAACACAGATACCCGAACATTGTCTTGGGATGTCCTCTACTTGGGAAGAAAAAAAGTCCCTTCATCTACTTAGGATTTCACCATTCTTCAGTGGAATTGGAATAAAAACCCCTAACATGTTATCTCCAAAATTAGATATAAGATAAGGAGGAGAAATCAAAGATCACTGGAGGTATATGATTACCACAAATCACTACAAAAAATTTTCAAGAATGGATAAAAAGAGAATACCCAAGGGGGGAGGTAGCCTCTATCAGATGGGCTCACAAAGCCAAAAAGAGTGGGAGGAGGAGAGATATCCCTATAAAATTCCAAGGGGTAAAATTGTAAATTTTACCCAATTTAAATAAACCATATAACTGATATGGGTACACCATCTAGCTAGTATGGTTCCATCGACTAATCGGTGGAAACCAATATAATGGGGTTCTACTGTCCAACAACTAGCCAGTTATGGGCTCACCAACAACTCACCAATTGTAGTTGTAGTTTTCACTATAATATATTGGACACCACATATTTCCTCTAAGTCACACTTGATCCTTACTCATCCTTTCCCTTACTCCAAACCAAGTATAAATACACATTTTTTAGTGATCTCAACCTTTGTAATTCCATTGATAAATCTAATTCAAAATTCAACCCATACACCAAATGAAAATTCAAACTTTTTCAGAGATTTACACTCTTTTTTAAATATAATGAACTACAAGGGTCACACCATGAGGAGAAATAAATGTTCAAGAATAATATGTCACATTATTTCTATGAAAATGAGTATGATTTATGAAAGTGATACATTGAAGGTGTTTAATCCACTTGTGTAGTTAGGTTATGGGAAGAATAATCATAACTCAAGATTCTTGAATTAGAGATGGTGATATGGAATAAGTCAAAAATTTATGATCACTAACCACATTCTAATGATGAGTTTCATTATGATTTTTTCATGGAATTCATAGATTAGGGGACCTTCCCCTTATGAGAAAACATTCTGTCGATTTATAAGGCCTAATATCGAAGCATTGATGATTGATACCAAATAGAAGTGTCCCTTGTAGATGAATGTATTCATTACTGATAGCTATAAAAGGTTTATGATGATTCAAATACTTGAGGGATTAAGTGTTCATGTAATGAAAATTTTATTTAAAAGGGGATTGAGTACCCAAAAAGTTACACCAATATGCATGGAAAAACATTTGGTGTGAAGATATATGACATGAAATGACATTACTCTCTATTTTTCCAAGACCAGTGGATTCATCAAGAATATATTTTATTTTTTAGTACTATATGGTGGAATCTAAAATATTTTCCTTTTCCTTTTTAAATTTAATGTTTTGAAATTTGGAACATTGAGTGAAAGAGTTTTATGTTATACATCTTTGACCAACATATAAGTCACTCTATTTAGGTTGAAGGGTGGTGTTGAGCTGACCTGAATGAAGACCCAACACAATTAATGTTGTAATTCTAGAGAATCATTGTATGACATTTAAGTTCATAGTGATTAGACCACAAACCAGGTGAGATAGTCTGTTAAATAAGGGAAAAGGAAGACTTTATGTGAATGAAGACCCAACTATTTCTACACACTCGCTCAAGGTAAGTGTTTGTAATTTAAGGTAATAATGCCTGAAACATGGTATTAGTGATGTGATATGACAACCCAAAAAAGGTTCATGGGAAAATAGTCAACCAAAAACGTTTAATGGGGAAAGATGGGGGGTGTAAGTCATGTATTGAAACATTTAAATCAAGAAGATGAGATGGAATGAGTATATTTATGATGACCACTAACTAATATTTAATGATGGATTTTATAAAAAATCATCAAAGGTACACATATATTCGAGGACTTTCCCCTTAGGATGAAACATGTCTTTATTTGTTAGGGATGAATATAGAAGCACTAATGATCATTACCAGAAATAAGTATCCCTTAAAGTTGGATACACTCATTACTGATATCCATGAAAGGATTTTAGTGACTTAAACACTTAGAGAACAAATTGTGAAATGTGGAAGGAAACATCCATAAGATGTTCAAAACATCCTAATCTCAAAATAACCATGATTAGGATGTTTAGGGATAATGAATGGATAATGGATATGGATTATGACTTAGGAATGGGTATGAATTATTTGGTTCAAAAAGCACTGTATACCTAATAATAATAGGAATAAATTCACATATAGTTTTTATTAGGCCCCTATATGGATATAATTTACATTCAATAGAGGTCCATTTTATCAAAGAATTAGTGAGAACCAAGATATATTCCATGGTTGTGTCTAGGAGAATTCCCTAGTGCATATATAAATATAAATATATAGATCCCAAACACTATGAATATTAAGGAAAATGGTTCACTTTAACCTAGTATAGGATGACATATGTCATGTACCCTTACATAGATTTTTTTATCATATAGGGAATGTGGGGAATATATCTCACAATACTTTAATCAATTGAAGGTCACATAATATAGACCACTTTAATCAATTTAAGTCAATATATGATAGACCATGTTCCATTTAGTACATTATATGATAAGGATGACGGTGTACTTAAATTTAAGGTCGTACAATGAAAACATGCACCATGAAGTTTAATTTCATGTGGAAATGATATTTTTAAACCTCACATGAATGTATAGAAACCTATATTCCATGAGTAAAATCAAAAGGGTTTGTGGCTAGGTCTGAAATATATAGTTTGGGCATCACTACATATATTGAAGTAATATGAGTAAATCCACTCATAGTTCTTATGATATGGATGATTTATTTGGGTTGTAGATTTTTTGAACCATTACTTCGGTAAGGGAAAATGATACAATAATTATAGAGTCTCCAAATAAAGAGAGCCTTGTTATATGAAGGCAATTTTTGTTATAGTTTACTAGAAAATAAACTATATGTTGAAGGATCCTACATAGGTCTTGCACTTATATAGGATATGGGGAATACTTGATTTTCCATAGAATATTTTATAGAGATCAATGTGTCAGTGTAGATCTTATATGGATTTGGGTCCCATTCAAGAAAATTAAGCCACATAGGGTTGGTTTCTCAAAGCACATTAAAGTTTTTTAGGATGGAATACACATCATACAGTTTATTTTAATGAGACAAAGATTATTTGCTTCAAAGCTTAATGTCATGCATATAAGACTTATATTTCATTAAGTTTAAGATTATATGACTAGGACTGGAAAACATCAATAAATTTTAACCTATGAATACTTTAATAAATGAAAAACCATATATTGGGGGTCTAACACTTATCTAACTTGGGCATAGAATAATATGGGGTTGTCTCAATGTCGGACCTAATGGGGGAAAACAACTACAAATAAATTGAATCCATACATTTAGGTGGATTAGGGACTGGGTTAAGTCTTGTTTCTAGGCCTTGAGAAATAGTTCTATGTGTTCCTAAATATCCTGAAACATAATGAATTGATGCACATGTAGTTCCAAAAAAAGTGGGGGAATTTTATTTCAATATGTTCACTAAGAATTCCTATAGGCTTTGGCCATCATATAAGGATATTAGTACACACAAATAGAACATCATAAAAACATGATAGGTTTCACAAATTTGGTTTTTTAATCATGCAAACTAACATCATGTGATGGAAATGAAGATATATGAGTGTATTTTATTTTTAGTGTAAGTTAATGGATATAGATAAACCATACATTAAGAAATCCTAAATAATTCTAGTTATCATGTATATATAATGGGATTAAAAGTGGTTAGACTTTATGGATGGGTCCATGATATGATATCTAAGTGTCACTATATATCTGGTAATAACATGAGTTAATCCACAAAACAATCATATAAAATTTTAGAGTTTTCATTAGTGAAGGTTAATGAATGGAAAAAAACTTGCATAGGGAATTACTATATGGATCGAGATTCCATGTATGGAAATTAGGACATAGAAAGGGGTCTATTTAGGGATTTTTTTCATTAATGGTTATGGAATAAATATTAGCAGTTCATACGACATGAATCATAGATTAATATAATAATATGATTCATTATATTATAACATTAGTATAAGACATAATTTTATAGAATACACATAAGCATGGAAAATCATTTCCTTAATCAAGGCTCACTACTAAACTATCCTAATAGATTAGATTCACTCCCCATTAAATCAAATTCTTAGTCTAGGTTCACTCCCAAGACTATCGTATTGCATATATTCCCTTACTAAACTATGTTCAATACCCATTATAGTACTTATTATCACATCAAATGTCCATATTTACCCAATCCATTAGAGGGATATATAATTCCAAAACCACCCATCACATGCTGAAAATAATAAATATGTATGAAATAATATAATAAAAAATTCACTATATCATAACCCAAAAAAATTAGATGGTTTTTTTAAAAACATTTAATCATTTTATAATATAATAAACTATGGAAAATAAATGGGTTTCATAAATGTTTCATCATAACTTAATTAACCCATGGGAAAGAAACATGTTTCATAGAATCATCCTTAAATCGGCATCTTCATAATCCATACAAATAATAAAATTGGATATTATCCTTGGATTATACCCCCATTAAATCAAAATAAACATCATAGGATTTCATCATATATGAAAATTTCATTTAAAAGATCATTGGAACATTTCTTCAGGAAAATCCCATTTTCACTTTGAAATATGATATTGAAAATCTAAAAATTTCCCAAATATTAAGTAAATAATTTTCATTAAAAATTAACATGTAAAATTTTTAATGAATATTGAAATCATTTATTTTTTATGATGATGGGGAATTTTTTCATGCTATTTATATTAAAATAAATACTCCTTTCAAATTTTCAATAAAATGTCAAAAAACCCTCATTCAAAAAATGATAAAAAATCATTTTAAACTATCTTCTAATAATTAAATTTTTTTTAAAAATTACTTTAAAAAATAATATTATTGTATGAAAAATATTCTTGGAAGCATTTTTAGAAAAAATTGTTATGGGAGAAAAAGTATTTTCTACCGAAGATATAGATAAAGACAATCTTCTTTATAAATATTCTTTTGGTATCTTGAGTTATTAATGCAAGGAAAATGAATGGAAAACATTTAATATACCTAATAAATAATTTAGAATAAAATTTTCAGTATTCGTGAAAAATAATTCATAAAATTTTATTATCAAAAACTAAATTAGAAATAATCCTGATAAACAATGAGATTGAAACATAAATCTCTTACAACTATGGTAACCTTTGAAGTGTAATACCCAAGAAATAATAACTCAAAATGAAAAATAAAATATCATAATATTAATGATATTAATTAAAAAACATATCAAATAAACTATATATACCCATCATTAAAAAAATATAGATACATAATATAACATATTTCCCAAAGAATATAATTTGTGACAATCAAGCATTACCACAAGTTTGACTTGCTTTGAAAGCACTAGAACATCCAGTATAATAAATTTAAATTTATTAGAATTATATAAAAATCATATATATACTTATAATATCATATATGAAACACTCATTACATTCCAAACCCCATGTATAAATAATTCCTCATTAATATTGTTAATTTTGTGTGCTGATAATTTCATTTTTCATGAGATTTTCATATCATAAGTTGCATTAATTATACATTGATAATGGTTACACCGTATATAAAATTATAATAATGATATAAATATATTATATAATAATTATAAATATATATATTATTCATCAATAAAATGTATAGATAGAAAAATGAATTACACCGTTCATGGAGATGGTAGACGATATGTATGTCTGGATGTTGATTTCACTTTTAGATATATGGAATGAAAGAAAGGTAAATAAAATTTAACCTTCACAAAATAATTATTATATCACTTATATAATATATATCCATAAAATTTACCCTTATTCTCATCCACGTATAGCAAAATCAAAAAATGAATCACATTGCTTCATGGAGGTGGTAGTCCATACATATGCACGAGCGATGTTATCGTTTTCCAACTAATTGGAAATTAAGATGGTAGATACGATATTATCATTATAGAAGAATAATTATGTCATAAATATAATGAATAAATATTAAACATATAAAAATAACCATTCATTAAATATAGTGATGTAAAATGAATTGTATCTTTATGTGGATGTGGTAGTCCACACGTACGCACGAGTGATACTTTCACTTCTCATTTCATGGAATATAGGTTGGATGTTTATGGTTCCATAATCATAATAAAATTTAAATATATTGAGGATATTGAATTAATTCTTTTATGATTAATTCCTTGTATTTAAAGGATTAATAAGAAGAAATAAATTAAAATAGGTAAGGTAAGACGATTACCTCTTCTTTGGTATGCCTCCTTTACATCCTTTCTTAAGGACCCTTAGAAAGCTCTTTTAAGAATACTGAAACCTCTTCTTCATGAATAGAGAATATGATAAGATAATTGGGTAGGTTTTATTATATGTAATTTTCTAAAAGTGGTGTAAATAAGATAAATGAGGGGTGTCCTTTCATAAGATGGGTGAGCACACATTTAGAATTTCAAAAAATATTAAAATATAATAATTTTATACTCAACAAAAATGCAACCAAATGGACATAGGTTAAAATTTGGAATATGATGAAGTAAAAATAAATCCAAAATAGGTTTTATATAAGTTTAATTTAAAAACATACATTTATATATTGGTTTAACACCCCCCCCCCCCCCCCCCGTGGAAAACCTGTTTTAACCATAACTATGGCCACAAAAAAAATTATTTTTACAATTCATTATGATAAAAAATATAACGCCCTGACCCCAAAATACCAGATTAAGTGCATTATTTTATTAAATTGGCATTATTACAAGGAATCCATATCCCGAAGGACCAAATAGTTTAGTAGTTTTGGAAGACCATATACATACATAGGTTCAAAATTACAAATTGAAATGAAAAACAACATATAATATTTATTGGGAACATCCACAACTCGAAGTTTATCCCTGAAAATCATTCTTAATACAGCTCTTAGAGTCTTGGGGAAAATAAAACTTAATAAAAGGGGTGATCTTATATTTTTAGTAAGGCTAGAAAATATAGCAGAAGATATCATAAACATAAACCTTGGGCATCGTGAATAAATAAAAACACATTCCATTAAAAAAACATGTACATACTACGGAAGGAATAAGTGATTAATATAAAATTATATAATAAAACATAATCATGGGTATTCTACTTGTAATATAACTACATGAACATTCAATTATCAGCTTCATAATGATGGAAAGAAAAATTTGGGACATCAAAACCATACCATCAAGGCCTCATGCCATGACCATAAATAATCATACTATCAAGGCCTCATGCCAACACCATAGTTTGAATCATGAGACCTACCGATGCACTGAGGGGATATATTGGGACCCTCTTGACATTTACTAATTCCAATGAATTACTAATATTAATGGGTATCAACATAAACAACATACACATCCGTATTGAAACTAACATATGAAATGTAAATAACTTTCCCCAGTCATTAAACATAACCACTAACTATTCAGAGTAATATGGTGAATGGTTTCAAGATAGAACATCCATAGTCCAACTAATCATAAACCATTTAATAAAACATGGATGATAATATAATTGGATATAAACCTCAATTAAGTACAATATTTAACAAATTATGTTGATATAGATGAAGATGATTTTCAATGAGACCATTGAAAAATTATTGATGAAATAATCCTTAAACATTCCAAAGTATCCCATACCACCTTGAAATATTTAAATAACAAACCATTAGAATATCATGAGAATAAGGAGACTATTGATATGATATACCAAAGGGAATTACATGCACCACAAGAAAGTAATATGTGGTGAACAAGGCATATATCTCATAAAAGTTAAAGTGAGATGAGAAAAGTACTTTTTAATTTAGAAAGAAGAGTTCATTTGGAAAATAATTTGTATTTTTCATGAAATAAAATTATAAACATTTTTATACCATAAAATAAAAGGGAAGGTTATTGAAATTATATTTTAGGCTTAAATAAAGTCTTATTGAGTTGAAACATTTAAAATAGTTTTAAAAGAAGCTTTAGAAATAAAATATTTTAGTGTTGTTTAAGGAAAATATTAAAGGATTTTAAAGCACAAAGGCATGTTTTATTTCATAAAAACAGAAATGAATGAAAATATATTTTTCATGTTAGATTTTTTTATTTTATAAATATACCTATATATTAAAACAAATTATAGATTGAACTTCTAAATAATTAAGAATTCAAGAAGTTTTTTGAATGGGGCTTTCATTTCAAAAACGTTTTTTGAAATATTCTTTTAAAACATGTAGCTCTAAATAAAATAAATAAGGATTATGATTGGTACACATATTTAGAACATTAAAACATAATTTAGGAGGATTAAATAGGAATAAATAATAATTCCATTGAGGTGAGTAGAGAATAATATCAACCCTGATGAAAATGGAGGTTTGGGTGGGAAATACTAAAAACTTTGTAATAAATTGAATCATATGCCCAAAAATTAATAATCATAAAACTATAAATTTAATATCATTAAAATAAATATATTAATGATATAAAACATTAATGGGAAATATATATTCACCATACACAAGTAGTATTAGTGAATACCGAACATCTCACAAAAATGGAAGTGAGATGAAGAAATCGTTACCTTAAGTCTGAAGGTGTTCTCCGTATGATCATAATGAACTGAATAATAAAATTTAGGTTCATTAATTAATAATTATGTAACCTAATATCCATTTAATTTATTTATTATAAACTTTTTAATTTCATTAATTGAATTTCTGATGGATTAATATGTTCAATTTCATTGTTTGGGTTCATTTGTTTCATGATTGGTAAACTAATATACATGAACGGATAATTTGTGTAAAATGAGGATGGTTTTCTAGAATTGAAGTTATATGTTTTTAGTAAACATACATAAGGTTAAATGGTTGTATATTTAATTTTTTTACTTAGAGTGAAGATGAATAGTAATATAAATTATTTAATGATAACTATTTGGGTTAATTCACGGTTTTTGTTCACAATGAACTCATTTTTCTTTATGAATCAAAAACACATGTAAAGAAAGATTTTAGAACAATAGATGAGTCATAATATATATATATACATATATATATTATTATTTTTCAATAATAATAATGGTTTTGTGACTAGGATTGAATATGGTAATATAAATTGAAAACTCATCGTCCTTGAATGTGGTAAATCAGTACTTCTGAGATGGTGTTTTTTACTACTAGCATAAAAGAAGGGTAAAGGGGAGATGATAATAACTTATTCCATAATTATAAAAAAAATTAAATTACATGTATGGTACTGTATTTTTTGTAACATTTAGATTATATTATGTTAGGATAGGAAAAAAACAAAGGAACTTGAAAGGAAAGTAAAATAGTGGAAAAGAGAAATTTACCTCTTCAATAAATCTTATTTGGGAGCCTATTTAGGGGAGATGATTTCATCTATTATGAGACCAAGGGATTATGGAAGTGGGGGAGGATCTTGGGAGTATAATTGGGTAGAATTTAGACAAGGAAAAATATTTTATAATAGTGAAGATAATAGTTAAGGAGGGGTGGTATTTATAATGGGGTATAATAGGGGTTTCTCATTATTTTATTCATTAGTATAATATTTTTTCTCAAGAAATTGAATAGTCTTTATTCATGTGACCAAAAATATTAATAATTACCTGTGAGTTCAAACCAAGTGTGCCTATATCAGCCTTACATCACCTATGACTCAATAAATCATGTATTTTTCATTTATCGTAAATTATCGTATTTTACTATTCATCAAAAATTCATATATTTTAGAATAATCCCAAAAAATAACCCTATACATTTATAGACATTTATAATCCAAAAGTGGACTCAATTTTTTCAATATAATTTTCTAAATATGTGAAATTTAATATTTAAATTAAATCATTATTTACTTGAAAATACCTATTTTATATTTAAAACTCCTTTTATAATACCTTCCAAAATTAATTTTGGTCTCATAAAATTATACTAAAATAATAGTTAAAACAAAATATTTATTTAGGAACCTATTTTATGAACATGAATTAATTTATTAATTTAAATTTGTAATTAAACTTTTATCACTCACAAAAAATATGAATACTTAATTAACAATTTATAAAATATTCTACTTCATTTATAGGGTGTCGAACATTTATTTATACTTTCATGTGTGTGGTTACTATTCATAAAGGTAGATTATTATTCATAAGGGTATATTACTATTCATAAGGGTAGGTTACTATTCACCAAAAATTATGTTTGTTCTATCAGACTCCAAATATCACCCAGAACACAATCATGTATATCAGATTTTCAAAATTCAAATCATAGAAGTGGAAAAATTATGTTTATTAGCTCGGTTATAACAAAGTTTTTTTTTGTAGAGACTCAAATTTTTGTGCATTAAATATTAAATTTATTTTTAAATCTTTGTGGTGTTACAAAAAAATTAAGTTAAACTTATTAAAAAATATTAATTATTCTAATTACAAGTATTATATATATTTTATCAAATTCAACTCACAGTAGTGTTATATTTTAATTAAAATTAAACCCCCAAAACATGAATAAAATGAGTTTTCTAGAAAAAAAAATGTTTTTCAAAGTAGAAAACTTTTTATACCAAAATCCAACATAAAATTAATTAAATTGACCTAAATTTAATTATTAATAATATAAATTAACTAAGTTTTCTTTTAAAACCATTTTAAAAAAACTGTAGCTTTTAAATTCTTCAAATGAAAAAATAAAAAATCATTATTTTTCACTAATAATTGAAAAATAAATCTTCTCAATAAAGTATAAAAAATTAACTATGAGATAATTTTTACATGAAGATGCTAAAAATTATATTCATTTTTTAAAATAAATTTTATAATATTTTCAGAAATTAATTATATCATTTTCTCACAAAAAACCAACAAAACCAATTTTTGAGAAAAAAATGTATTTTTTAAGCATATAATGAATTTACTAAAACTGGGTACCTATTTTTAAATATATATAATTAATCCAAAGTATTTAAACATATTTTTTCAAAAAATATTATTCATATTCACTCCACCAATTTAATGACTATGTTATAATGGTGAACTATATCAAGGTTCTTTTAGACTCGGGGTTACATGCATTACAAACTATTGAAGAAATTAAATTTATTTTAAGATAAATATATCATAAAATATTAGGGTATTACATTATTCAAAAGTATCATTATATTTATAAAATCTAGAACCAATTATCCTTTAAGGAAGTATAAAATGTAAGCTTTCTTATTGAATACTCATGTAATTTGGTTTTTTGGATTTCTAGGTTGTGTATTGTGTGCAACATTTTATCATCAGTACTTTACAATTTTTCTAATTGTTTCTTGGACTTTTCATCTTTAAAATGATAATTTCAAATATATACATGAATTTATGGTAACTAAAAATTGATGGGTAAACTGAATATTTTCTATACACAAGCAGATATGGGTTCACTTGTGTATAATTACAAGTTGTGGTTAGATAACCCAATAAATAATGTAGGAGTTTTTCAGATAGTGTATCTTGCTCTTGTCCACCATATTTTAAATTATATTAGATAGTTCCTTATAAAATTCATATATTAGTCCATTTTTTGTTTCAGGATAATCTAATGAGTGGTTGGACTAAATATTTTATTCATGATACAACCTTTTCAAATCAGAAGTATTGAATTTTGAGTCGTTATATTTCATTATCATGTGAGGGACACAAAATATAGTAAAGATTTTAGACTTCATGAAATTGATGACATCCTTTGTCACCAATTCCATGAGAGATATTAAATTGTCCCATTTAGAAAATAATTTAATGGTGGTAGGGATGTACTTGAACATCCTGGCTGTAGTTGGGGGATATGGCCCCATGAAATCTATTTCCAATATAGGTAATAATAAGAAGTATTTGTTAACATGAAATATATTTAAGGGTTGATGGATGGAATTATCATTTATCTGATAGGGGTGGAATTTCCTGGTGATGTTCATACATTCTTTTTTCAATAATGGAAAGAAGTGTTCAAGGCACTTTATTTTATGAGAGTATTTTTCTCCTGACAGATGGAACCTATAGGTCCCTACATGGAATTTTTTCATGAAAATAAGGGTATATCCTTCTTTAATGAATAAAATTAGAAATCCATAAAATCCTTTTTTAAGAACTATATAAGAATTTTCTCCCTCATGGAGGATGAATTTATATAGCCACCACAATATATGATCTCTCCTGGCTCAGTCTGATGGAGGAATTCTGCTCTGGATGTAGTCCATCATGGGGGACATCCATCCAATAGTGATATCATTTTGTAAAGATTTCATTTCACCTTATAATAGATTATTGTTAATATTATTGATTTCATTGACATCATTATTGAATAATTGATAGATCATCATACAATGTATAATCTAAAGGTTGGTTTTTCTTTGTATTGATGTGCTAAGTATGTAGCTTTATTATACAATGCATTTTCACTTTCATTATACAAATGTGATATGTGATGAAATGTTTTCATAGAGTGATATTATATCATTAACCCTCATGCATAAACAATAAAAGGAGTCAATTATTCCTTATTAATAGTATATTCACCATTAATCTACTTGAACACTAACTTTGGGTCACCGTTTATGTTCAGTTGGGGCACTGGTATCTGTACGGTCAGCTCTAATCCTACAATAGATATTAGTGTTATGCTTCATTATTAGTGAATACCTAGGAAAACATGAAGGAATATGGTAAAATTACTCTTTTTGGTTTTCTAATAAAGTCTTTTTAAGTATATTTTAGTAATATATATAATATTTTTATTTATATCTTTGATAAAATGCGAAGGTATGGGATGTGTTAAGGAAATAGTGTTCAAATCCTATGTTCTATAAATGAACGTATGCATCATCATCCCTATGCTACGCAGAAAATTTCAAAAATTGATCAAAAAACCTATGTTCAGTGAATGAAAAATGTATAGAATATCAACCCTACATTGGAATCTAGAATCACTATTCATACCCTACATTTGAGAGTTTGATTGTATGATTAATAAATACTATGTTTGGAATTTTATGTTGAAAGGATGAATATATGTATCATCATCCCTACATTACTTTTGTACCCAACAATATGTGAAAAGGATATTATGGTTAAAGAACAATATGTTAGTAGAAACCCTACTCCACAAAGGGACCCTACACTATAAAAAACCAAACACTACACATATCAACCCTATGTTTGACTATTCAACATCGATGTTTTAAATCGAGATTTTTTTCCAAGAATCATGAAAATGTATTTGAAAATGTTACTGGATGATGAAAAACTTCTCTTTGACTAATTAAATGTGTGATTATGATTGATTAAAAGAACAATATTCAACAGAGAAAATAACTCATGTTCTAAAATAAAGTTATGACTCCCCTAGTAAATTTATATTTTAATATTCTCATTCTATTAGGAATTTTTCTTGGATCTGGGATACCATATAAATATATCTACATTATATATTCTACTTGTGTATCTTTTTTGAATTATATGTGATATAAAATTCAAACATATGATTGCCTTATTTTTAATATATTATATAGCTTTGCTGCAATGATTGATTGAATTTGTTATTTGTAGAAGATGCTACACTTTGGAGACATTCATATTTTAAAATTGTGCTCGCATTAGTTGATATTCATATTGAAGATCATTTTAAACCAGGATCACTTCATAATTATTCTTTATTGAAGACTTTTATTTCTAAAAAATATGATCCATTTACAATCAGTTGTTGTTGTTTCAACTGTGAAGATTAACCTGAACCATTAAAAATCAAAATATTTTCATTTATTAGAGTGTCAACCACTCGCACATGGTTGTGGTGAAGTGTATGCTTCTTGTACTAAGATGTGGATAATTGGTTTCTTGTTAAATAACCAAAAGGCTATGTTTAGCCTTGTCGTAATGTTAACAACTATCTATACTCAGTTGTGGTTTTGAAGGTCTTTTGTTAAGAGGACCTTTCTAGTGAAATTCACCAAGCTCACTGAGATAGAATTTGTGGAGTGTAATAAGGTATCTTTGTGGCCCAAACCACTATAAAATTGATGTATTCATTATTTATGTTTATATGATACTCATATTCATTATAGAATAGAATGTCGTATATCTACATAAATCACTAAGATATTTACAAACTATAATTATACTAGTGTTTTTAAAAGACACAATTCACACCCATCTGGTGTTACTTTGTATTATTCTGACTTAAAAATTGATATCAGAGGTGAGATTTTGGGATAAAGTTATATAAATATGAAACGAATAAGTTCTATACAAATAAGATGTTAATGGTTGATACAAAAGAAGGAATGTCTATGGTTTATGCTCTATATTTTAATGGTGACAATTTTGGATTCTAGAAATAAATAATGATTATCTATCTAAATAATCATGAATTCAAAGTTTATTCGAAGATCATTACTCCTTATGCAATTCCTAAGAAACTAGAAACCTAGACTGCTGAAACAAAATCTGAATTTGAAATCAATTAAAAATCAATGAATGAAATTATTTGTGAAATTGTACCAAATGAGTTTAATTGTGTATGACAATTTATTACTTCCTATGAGATATGGAAAACTATTGCAGTTTCTTATGAAGAAACATATAATATTAAAAAAATTAGACATGCTATTAGTATGCTAATGTTTGAAACCTTTAGAATGTTTGATGGTGAAAGCATAACATAGAGGAATGGAAGTTTAAGAGATATTGTCAATAATATTATTTAATTGGGAGATCCCATCAGTCAATCTGATCAAGCACTAAAAGTACTCAAAGTACATCCCTCAAAATAGAATGACATACCAATGTATATTCATCAATCATCACCTATAAAGAATTTTACAATGAAAGAATTGATTGGAAATATATATATTTATGAATCAGAAACTCAATTTGACATTGAATATCATAAAGGTTTAGTAAAAAGGGAAAATATTACCCTCATAGTAACATCTCATTAGTATAGCAGAAAAATAAAACAAGAAGACAAAAGGAGAAAAATTAAAATTCCTTAGATTCTGAAATGGAACTGGATTAGCTATTTAGAAAGTTCAGAATATTATACAAGAGGAAAAGAGGATTTGGAAAAACCTTTATGAAGTTTGAAAAATAACCTAGAGAATTATGATGTTATGAATGCGAAAAGCTTGGTTGCATCAGATCTGATTTACCTGAACTAAAAGATAAAAGGATAAGGAAAGAAAGGAAGTATTATAAGAATGTTGATTATGATTATAATGGAACAAACATCCATGAAGTCTACATGGAGTGAATATTAAGACTCCATCATCTCATAAATATTTGATTCAGAGAAAGAGCCACAAAAAATAGATGTCAACATGTGATTTATGGATAAGGAAGAAGAATATGTACAAACTTATTAATCCCCTGATTCTGGTACTGATAGTTGTTAAAATTATAAATTAGTTTCTTACTATTAAATGTTAGAAAAGAAAATTGAATATTTATTAAATAAGAATAAATCATTGAAAAATATTCACAATTATATTTTAGGTGAAAAATATACAATGCTAAAACAACATCAAGAATTAATTGAAAACATTAATTCATCTACATCACACTATATTGATCCTGAAAAACGGATAAAAGAATTACATGATAAAGTAGAATATTATAAAAAAATTCATCTTGTTTTTACTAAAGGATAAAATACTCTTAATGGTATTTTTGGAAAATGTAATTGAAATAGAAAATTTTTTAATAAGAAGCAAGCGTAAAAAAAATCAAAAGTATACAAAAAATATTACAATAGTTAACAGTTATTACACTAATAACTTTTACGTGAGAAATACTAAAATTAGTTCTATTAAAAAGAGGATTTTATTTCTAAAATTATTTCTAAAGAAAGTGATATAAATTATAGAAAGATAATATAGATCAGGATTCCCAAATATTTTCTAACGGACAATACTAGACCCAAGAAAATATGGGTACCAAAACAAACATATTTTTAAATTATTTTGTAAGAAAAAAGATACAGGAACAAAAATTCTATATGGTATATGGATAGTGGATATTCTAGACACATGAGTGGATACTCATCAAATTTACATACGATGACTTAGATGGATGGAGGTCTAGTAACTCTTTGTGACAATGCAAAAGGAAACATTATTGGAGTTGGAACTATTGGAGATCCAAAGATTATCTCAATCAAAAAAGTAATATATGTGCAAGGGATAAATCCCAATTTGATAAGTATCCCTCAAATTTATGATGATGAATTTTATTTTGATTTCTATAACAATTAATGTTGAGTTATCAAAGATGGAATGCTTAAGTTTAGATCACTAAGAATTGAAAATGTTTATACTTCTGATTTAAATTCCCTGTGTAAACAGAAAGTGAATTGTTTAACTACCATGAAAAATGAGTCATTTTTTGGCATAAATGTCATGGAAATTAAAATATATATGTTTTACATAAGTTATATAAGAAACAATTAGATTCATATTTTCTTAGTCATAAATTCTACAATGAGAGATTTTGTGATGCACTCCAAATTGAAAAACATCACAAATATTCTTTCAAATATATTATCAAAATTGCTACATATAAACCTTTAGAACTTATCCACATGGATTTTTTTAGATCATATAGAGTATCAAGTTTGGTTGTTGAATTATATTTCTATGTTTTAGTTAATGATTACTCTCGATTTACATTGGTATATTTTCAGAAACTCAAAAGTGTAGTATTCACTTTTTTTAAAATGTTTTTCAAAATTATTTAAAATGAAATAGGTTCTAAAATAATTTCACTAAGAATTGATCATGGTGGATAAATTGAGAATCAATACTTTTATTCTTTTTTTCTCAAACCTTGGTATTAAACACACCTTCTCTACACCAATAACATCTTAACCAAATGGAATTGTTGAAATAAGAAATAGAACTATTAATGAAATGGAAAGGAATATACCAAATGAATAGAGTCTTCCTACCTACTTATGGGAAAAATATGTAAGTACATCATTCTATATCATGAATAGAGTTTTAATAAGACAGACTTTTCAAAGGACACCCTATAAACTCTAGAATAATAGAAAACCTAAATTAATGTACTTTATAGTATCTAGATGCAAGGTTTATATCTCAAATACTAAGGACAACCTTGGTAAGTTTTATCCAAAAGTTAATAAAGGAATATTTTTGGGATATTATGCTACCACTAAATCCAAAAGTTTGTTTAATAAAAATTCAAGGATTGTTGAAGAATCGGTTCTTGTGAAGTTTGGTGAAACTGACCCTTTTATTAAATTGAAAGATCAAACTAAGGAAATTAATGATTCGTTTGAAAACATGAGACTTTAAACCACTTAAACAGGTTTTGAAAATTATATTAATAAAGTTCAGTCAATTTTCGAAGAATATAAAACTAAAAAACCAAAAATTATCTTACCAAGATAGTCTAAAACCTTAACAAAGCATTATTTAGAAACTATTACAGGAGACCTAGACACAAGAATTAGAACTCGAATAAATGTAGGAAACCTAGATGAATTTTCTACCTTTATATCTCAGTTAGAATCTAATCCGATTGAAAAATCGTTAAAATATGAGATTTGGATGTCAGCAATGCAAGAATAACTAAACTAATTAAGATGAAATGAAGTTTGGAAGTTAGTATAAAGACCATCCAATTATCCATTAATATAAACTAAGTGGTTATTTAGTAATAAATAGGATAATCAAGCCATCATAACCATAAATAAATCTAGATTAGTAGCTAAAGGATATAATCAGAAAGAAGGAATATATTATGATGAAACTTTCTCCCATGTAGCTAGATTAGAATCTATTAGAATCATTTAATCTTAGGCATCTCATATAAATTTTAAATAATATTAAATGGATATTAAATCTTCCTTTTTAAATGGATATTTGATACATGAATTTTATGTTGAACAACCTCCTCATTTTGAAAACCCACATAAACCAAATAATTTTTTTTAACTTACTAAATGTCTTTATGGACTAAAACAAGAACCTGGAGCCTGGTATAAAAGATTAAGTTCTTTTATTTTGAAAATATATTTACTAATGGATTAGCATATCCAATACTTCTTAAGAAAATAGTTTTTTCTAATATTTTATTTATACAAATTAATTTTGATGATGTTATTTTTTGTTCAAAAAATAAAAACTTTATAAGGAATTCTAAAAACTAATGCAAAAAATAATTTAAAATGAGTATGATGGGAGAATTGAATTTATTTTTAGGGTTTCAAATTTATCAAAAATATTATGGAGATGTTTTAAATTAAAGTAAATATATTATTGATTTATTGAAATTTGGACTTGAAAACATCAAGACATATACAACTCCTTTGGGTACCAATATAAAACTTGATTTGGATGAAACTTGAAAACTACATGACGACAAGTTATATAGAGGTATGATTGGAAGTTTGTTATATCTTACTACTAGAAGACCAAAAATTATGTTTTATATATGTTTATGTCCTATATTTCAGTAAAATCAAAAATAATCTCAACCTAAATCTGTGAAAAGATATTTTCGATATTTAAAAGGAACTATTTTTAAAACTCTTATTCATCCCAGAAACTCTTATTTTAATTTAATTTTATATATAGAATCTGATTTTGGAGCTGTATATTAGATAAAAAACCATAGGAACCTATCACTTTTTAGAAAAATATTATGTATCATGGTTAAGTAAGAAACAAGACTCAATTTCCCTATCAACAACCGAGGTAGAATGTGTATCTTTTGGTAATTGTTGTGCACAAGTATGGTGGATGAAAACACACTATTGAAATTTGGATTAAATATTAATGATATACTTATTTTATGTAATAATACTAGTGATATAAAAATTTAAAAAAATACTATAAATAATTCTAGGACAAAGAATATTGACATAAGGAATCATTTTCTAAGTATCGTGTTCTTAAAAAGGATATAACTTTAGAATTTTTTAATATCGAATATCAATTAGTTGTTATTTTTACTAAACCACTTCCTAGTGAAAGTTTTTATTTCATTAAGGGTGGGTTAGGAATATTTAATTTTAAATTAATGTTTACTAATTTGATCTTAATCTCACTTCTTTTATTTTAAGTAAACTTTATATGTTTTATTTAATTAATTATTACTCTTTATTTTTTCAGTTATGTATTAATTTTATTTAAATAGAATTTCATTTTAATTTTTTTATTCATATTTCCAAATTAAAAAGTAATGAGTATATTCTCAATTAGTATGAGAAAACCATATTCCTACTCATTATCTTATCCTTCACGTCATTTCAGTATTCAGAGAATCTCTTATTCTAGTTTACCAAAACCATAAACCTTTAAATCTTCAATATTAAAACCTTTAGAAATGGAAAATTCATAAAGAGTTGAAGATGTTGGTACAAGAGAACATGTTCATCAGTTGAAGTATCAAAAACTTATTTAGGGGAAGGTAACAATTTCAATTAGATAAATCAAACAAATATCTCATTAAATATTGTTATAAGGTTTCACGGTTTATAATTTTTTTTTGATAGAAATATGATTTTTTTTATATAGAAGTTAAAAGGTTCTATCTAAATGCTTCATTTAGTTTTGGATCTGATGAAGATGTTGTTTTTTCTAAGATCCCTCACGAAGAGTTTTCTATCTATTCAATTTAGATTGATAATATTTTGTAATGTTCCCATGAGGGGTAATTTAATTTTAATTTGATAAATATAGGATATGAGAAATAAATATCACAGTATATCATTTTTTTGCTTTTTGGAACTATAATTATTACTAAAATGATGAAAATATAGTGTAATGTTGATCAACTAGTCATGATGAAATTCATTCTATCTGGAATAGTGATAAGGATGGAAGATCTAGAGAAAGTCATTTATCAAGATATGTATATTATATTTTTTATTGAATAATATTAATATGAACTTCAATAGATACATGCTAAGGTATTTGGTTCATTACTATCATAAATGTGCCAAGATGGGTTTTTAGCCCTAAGGAAGCATTTTATCCCTATTGTTGCTAAGGCTGGGAAAGATTAGAGACATCCATTTTGTTCATGTATGTCATAAAAAAATATTCTTAGGGCTATGACTTTCATAAAACTAGGATTTTTCTAGAGTGCATCTTGAAATCATCTACTACCAGTTGGCATAGAAGAATAAGAAAGGTTGATGGTTGGAGCTTAGGTGGAGTAGTTACCTGTTGTTGGTTTTGTAATACCAAGTCCCAATGAAGAATTAGAATATACAATTGATGAGAAAATTATTCTTCATAGAGGAAGGATTTCAATAAATATTTCTGAGTCCATGGAAGTTTGACAAGCTAAAGAAGAAGAATTTTTTGAGCCGGAGGCTCATGTAACAAGAAATGTTGGAGAAGTATCTCAATGATATGATCAATTCAAGGAAATCGATCATAAGGATGATCATTCTAGTCATGGAAATATTTATTTAGTTATTATATATTTGGTTGATATAGGATAATATGTATTAAGAGATTAGGATGCGCTATGTTTTGGATTTGATGGAAATTAGATAAACAATAGCTCAATCCACTGAGTCTTCTGACTCATTGGAAAGAGTTACAGAAGATATGGTTCAATATTTTAATCATGTAAATGCTTAGAATCTGACTCTAACACAAGAATTTGAAATTTAAAGGAAAACTATTAAAGAGTTCAAAAGGTCTACAATTCCCAAAGCTGAGTTTGAGGCACTTAAATCCCAACTTAGAGACATTTAAGAATATTTTGTTTATGTGGGAGATCTTTAAGGGTTAATCGCATCTTTAGGTTGATAAATCAAGTCTCTGAAAGATGAATAATTGAAGAAGTTTAATTTTGATGAGATGAATCTTATGTTGGGAAGATAATTTCAATATATCAAGGATAGTCATCAAGATTGAACCTCTATACCTCAACCTGCTTATCCTGACTTGATAAAAAGATTTTAAGTAATAACTGTTGTGATGGGTGATTTTAATAGTAGGTTACACACTCTATTATGTGATAGTACACCAATGAATGTTCTTCTGGATAATAAGAGATATTTAATCATTCAGAAGACCTATAATGAATCCTATTTGGTACTATTAGTTCATCAATATAGAGATATATTGATAGCCTTTATTCAATCTAGAGAATTACTGAATGAGTTTGTTAAAGTGAATTTGGTGGAAATCTTGAAGAACGGGAAAGATTCAAGGAAGTTGCTTCAGCAAAGGATGGATGTATTCAACAATCATTTTTAGATCCTTCTAGTGAAGATTCTTTAGATTTGTGGTATTTTTAATACCATTCCTCGTCAAGATGCACCTTCATCTCATGGATATTCTGATGCAGAAAACCCTTCTGACTGGATCCCCTCATTTTAAATACTTTTTACGTTGATTGTGGGATGTATTCATAATATTTAAAAACATTTTAACTACATTTAACTTTACATTACTTTGATATTTTGTTCATTTTATATTTTTTATTTATTTTTTTATTTGTCTTAAAACTCAAACTTCCATATCACATATCTTATTTTTCTACACAATGGGATATAACTATCATTTACAGTTTAGTGATATATTAATTGTGGTTTATATCATTTTCTCTTTTAAACATTCTTTTTAATATCACAAAAGGTGGGAATATTTTAGGAACATATATTTTTGGGAGAAATATTTTAAATCTAAATAGTTCTATGAAAATGAAATATTTTATTAGATTATTTACAAATCCTATATTCTCTCTTAGATTTTTATGTGTTTTCTAATCATCAAAAAGGGGGATATTTTTGGGCATGTATTGTATCAACAAAACTTTATACTATATATTGATTTTTATGATCACAAACACACTTGGGCATCTATTTTCTCATCAATACTATGTACTATATATTGATTTTAATTCTCACAATTAACCTTTTTTTCTAATAAAGTTTCATTAAGTATATTTCAAGAATATATATCATGTTTTTATTTATATATTTGATTATATGCAAAACTATGGGATGTGTTATGAAAAACCTGTTCAAACCCTATGTTCGGTACATGAACATATGGATCATCATCCCTATGTTGTGATGAATAGTTCACATATATATTATCAACCCTACATTGAGTGAATGAAAAACATACGGAATATAAACCCTATATTGGAATCTGTAATCATTGTTCATACCCTACATTTGGAAGATTTAATGTATAGTTAATCAATGCTACATTTGGAATTTTATGATGAAAGGATGAACAAATGGATCATCATCCCAACACTACTTTTTTTCAATACGTTACGCTCAGAAGAAAGTATGGTTAAGGATCCAAACGTTGGTAGGAACCCTATTCTTTGAAAAGGAACATTATGCTACATAGTTCAACCCTACGTTTGACTATTCAATAGGGAGTTTTAAAACCAAGATTTTTCTCTGAGATTCATGAAACAGTATTTGACAGTATTATAATTTGATTGAAATCTTCTATGTGAATGATTAAAATATTGATAATTATTGATTCAAAGAACCATATTCAACAAATAAAATTACTCTTACTCTTAAGGGAATTTATGAACCCCCTACTCAATTCAAATTGGAATATCTGGGTTCTATTAGGTGTTTTTCTTGGATCTCAGATATCGTATCATGCTATCTTTTCTATATATTTTACCAATGTATATTTTTGAATTATGTGTGATATAAAATTCACACATAAATATACATTCTTGTAAATATATTTTAAATTTATACTGCAACAAATGATAGAATTCGTTATTTACAGAATAGGATATATTTTGGAGACATATATATTTTAACCTTGTGTTGCTTTAAGTTTACTACTTCTGTAAATTGATATTTATATTGAAGATCACTTGTAACCAAGATTGCATCAGAATTATTATTTATTGAAGACATTTATTTTATAAAAATAAGATTCATCTACTATCATTTATTTCTTCTAAAACAACAAAGATCAACCTTAACCATCAAACAAACAAACTCTTTTGATTTATTAGAGTATCAACTACTCGTACTCATTTGTGGTGAAGTGTCAGCTTCTTATATTAAGTTGTAGATAAGTAGTTCCCTATTAAAGAACCAAAAGGATATATTTTTCCTTATTATAAAGGTTTCAACTGTGAACACTCATTTTTGGTTTTGAAGGTCTTGTGATAAGATTACCTTTATATTGAAATTCGCCAATCTTGCAGAGAGAGAATTGGTGGAGTGTACTAGGTGATCTTTGTGCCCCGAACCAATCTAATTTTTTCATTATTTCTTTTTATCCATAGCTCATTTTCATTATATAATAGAATACTTCAGATCTAAATAAATTTCTAATAGATTTATAAACTATAATATTTTGTGAGTTTTGAAAATACACAATTCACCCCCCTCTGTTACTTTGTTTTATTTTGACCTAACAAGTATTTCCAATATAAATTTACTACATGAGATCCTAACAATAGAAATAAAACAACCATTTTTCTTCAACTCTTAGATCCCTTTAAATAAAATCCTCATTCAATAATCCATACACTTAATCCACATGTAATCCCTTTCAATAATAATTCACATGTCATGTTTTAATAAGAATTCACTTTCCATAATTCACGAGGCCTATCTAAAAATGGTTTTACACTTTACAAATATAGGGTCAAAGGTTCAAAACATGCTTTTTAAATATATTTTAGAAACCACATTAACATGTTTTAAAACTAGAATTGAGTAACACACTTAAAGTTCCATGTTTTCTAACTTTACTTATACACACATGAACTTATAAATGCATATATATTTTTGTTTGGGTGTGTGTGTTTCTATTTTCTCAATAATTCACACACTCCCATGTGAATTGATAGGTAGACACACTCACACACACACACAGATATATATATATATATGATTACCTTTTCATATTTTTATAACCATCAAAGATGAACAAGGATTTTTTCAAATATCACATTTATATTAAAATCAACCTTTAGTTATTTTAAAAAATTATTAACATGTCAATTAATCACATGAAATTAAAATAAAAAATTAAAGTGATAAAGGAGATTTCATTTTTAAAATCAAAATATATTTTAAAATTATCAATACTTTCTACTATAGGTCAATTGGTATTTTATAAAATAATTATTTTTCAAAATGTAAAAAATCATATTAATAAAAAAATTCAATTAGGGGGAAAATTAAATTGAAGGAAAATATCAAGTGAACTTCATTTTACCATCAAATATTCCATTAATATATCTAATATTATCATATAATAATAAATTCGAAAATTTTAAATAAAATTTTTTGATGATTCCCAAATTTAAATCCATTAATATAAGGAAACCTACCTAGAAGACATTGATTTCAATAGTCGAGGAAAAATATTGAATAATGATGAAAGTAAGAGCATAAAATAATATCTCACACCTTAGGAAATAAGAATCGAACAAAATAGGTGAAAGGAACCCAGCTAGGGTTTGTATTACTCACATGTATGGAAAAAAGAGAAAGGAATGAGGGAGATGGAAGAGGGAAAAGAAGGAGAAATATAAGAGGAAGGATTGTCTAGATGAAATACCCTTGTAATTACATGAAGAAATAAGGAGTAGAGTAGGAGGAGGCATGGACAATCCCTTTCTGGTAATGCGTGGTGAATTTTAGAGGAAGTGAGAGTGGATGGGGCATGCTATTGGGTAATTGGATGGAGGGTTATATTTTGAAGCATCATGATTTTAATTATTGGGTGATATGAATAGTTGTTGCATGGTTTACCAAAACCATGTGAAAATTATTCACCCTTATTTGGATGTTAAAAACAATCATATTGATAGCTCACATGGTTAGCGCACATGATAGGGAAAACATTTTTCCTACCATACAAAACGTCTCTTTTAAATTATAGATCTCATTTGTATAGTTTTTACATGGTTTGGACAACTATGTTACTAGAAAAGAGATTAAAATTTTTAAAAAGTAAAAAAACACCTAGGCCTTTTAAATAATTAATTAAAAAGTAAAATAATTAATTAATTAATATTTTAATGTTTGGGTGTGACAATCATGATTCTATATATTGGGATTTTTAAGATTAAAAGGGGGATTTTTTTTATATAGTGACCTGAATTTTCCATTGACAGAGTACTTGAGGTACCAATGGTATGATGAAGGAACTATTATATGCATATAAATTCATTTAATTCCTATAATGGTGTTGAAATCCATGTCTTAGTGGAAAACCATGAAATCAGAGTTGGGGTCATGGTCTCCAAATTAGGCATTAATATTGATTTTTTTGAGATACATTTTATTGGTCTTAAAATTCCCTTATATTTTTAAAGTGTAGGGAGACAAGTACAGTTCATTTTGGCCAAATATTGAAGAATAAAAACTGGGGTAAGGTTGTTTCTATAACTTTTTTCAATAATATCTCATTGTATATTAATGTCGTCTAGATCAATAGAGATATACAAGGGCTTGTTGAGTCCTTATATGGTAACTTCATGTTCTTTATCTATAAAGGATGTGAATTTATGGAACTCAACACGATCAATCTATTCATGGTATACTTTATCATTAGTGACCCCAACCATTAATTATTGATGTATTAAAAGGGGATCAATGATAACTTTGTAGATCTATTTGGAAAGGTGAAGGGAATCCACATTTGAGGTCGTAGTTAAGATGAAAACCATCTTCTATAATATATCATATTTTGGACTATAGGCCTATGTTTCCTATCATGATATTTCTCCCTAATCTTAGACTTAGAGTATAGTGTTGGATGTACTGGTGGATCCACCCTTATGTTGACATTTGAGAAATATTTTTTCTTTTGTGGGTTGGGTTGAGCTGAGCTTATCTCACTATAATATTGTCTGAATAGTTTTATCTTCACCACAAAGTCATATAATAAAATTGGACTTGAAATATATGTTCTAGAGTAGATTAGGGCACCCTTTTACTCCAGTAATGTGTATATCTTCAAGTTTTTATAGAATAAATTTCCTTACTGAATAGGTTTTTACAATATTGGATTCGATGTCAACCTTAACACCCTCAACATATTTAACCTTTATAACCTCTTCCCCGTTTTCCCCAATTATGGGCAAGGGACATGGTACATATATTTCTTCTTCATTAGAGAAGTGGTTTATCTAGTGTATCTTATTCATATAATCATACCATGACTCTTTATTTAATAAAAATAAATTTCAGAGTAATACCCATCCTCTAAATAATGGGTGTAGGAAATATTGAATGTTTGAAATTGAATTGGGAACTGACAAGGGTTATTTATCACTTGTTTTATTTATTTTTCACCAGTTACATTGAAATTTTAAACAATATCATGTTAGAGGATCTAGTTCACCATTATGGAGTAAAATAGTCTCGTAACTAGTTGATTAATTTATTCCATGTGATTATCAGGTTATCAGATGATCGATTTATTAGTCATATAGTAATAAAACTTTCACCAACTTCTACTTGGAATTTTCCACTATTCTTATTCCACATATCGCATGATTATAGAGAGACAAGTCACTTATTCCGGGGGTGTTCCCAATTTTACATTCATAGAATAAACCATCTCTTAGAGGGTATCATTAAATAAAAATCACTCTTATTTCGTGTTACCCTATATCTGATGGTATGGGAAATTTTCAAGGTGGACATTGAGGCCAAATTAATTGTGATTTTGAGCCACTAGTAGCTTAATAAATTGGTTTTCCATGGTAGCAATGAAGTTCCCATGGAATTTCTCTTTTTTAAAAGAATAAATTTTATTCTTATGATATTTTAATGGTTAATTCATATACTCCTTTATTACCTCTTAATGGGTATTCTGGTGTTTTTTTCATTCAGGTAGAGGTACCATGTGATATTTCATGGGGTTAAGTGTTAGAGCTAGTGTTAGGGATGGCTTTAGCGTAAATTTTATTATTGTTTTCTATCCTATCCCCTTATTTTTTCCTCATTGACCAAGATTTATCTTTTGAGTGTTAGATAACATCCTCTAACCTATTTTAAGAACTAAAAACTCTCTAAATCCAATAGGTTATTTTAGGAAAACCAACTTTATTTGTAACTTATCCTGGATATTTTCTATTTAAAAATCTAATATCATCTTTTGGGGGAGTTATGTATTCAAGGACTAGGATAAACCCGTATATTTACTAAATAAATCCAACACCCTCTCATTATCTTTCTATTTTCAATTGTAGGGATCAATGATCCTATTATTTCTCATTATAGGGATGAATTGGTAGATGAATTACCGATGAAGGTCTTCTCAACCTATGAAGGATCCAGTAGGTAGGTGTTTATACTATAAAAATATTTTTTCCATCCATAATCTACATGAATTATATGATCATGGATTCTAACTAGTGATCTATTGGTCCCATCAAGGGACCACATCGATAAAATAGTGTCGGAGATGATACTATGGGTCCCTAGTTCCATTAAATATCAACAAAATTAGATTTTTAAAGTTGGGTAGAGGAGGAATCGCATCTACTCATTTATGATATGACATCCTTTTTTGTTACACTAGTGAATTTATCCCTTATATGGCCTAAATTTGAGTTTCTAGGGACTTGATGGAGTCAAAACGTTCTTCTAGAACATCCAATTAGATAGACACTTTAGTAGAGGTAGCGGGTAGAGCCCTATATGGTCAGATAACCCATGTCTGGTATTGATATCTAGTATGAGTTATCCTAGGATATATTACCTAACATATATCTAGATATTTTCCCAAATGAAGGTAATTATTTATACTCACAATCCATTAGGATTATATAATCTATTTTCTTGATCCTAGAGCCTGTTAGGTTATTGTACTTCACCATCATGATTTTGGAAGCTTTATCAATTTGATAAACATACATTAGAGGATAAATGTTGGTTTCTATAAGAAATTTATACTCAGTTTGAATATTCACCCTATGTAATTAATCATAGAGTCACATTATTTTCTCTAACCTAGCATTATATTAGACCAATTTAACCTTAGTGGTTAGATTTCCAATTTCTTCAGGTAGTTAGTGGGATTTGGCCATTAACTTTCCTTTTTCTTTAGCTAACTCTCACTAAGGGGTGATATTTGGGTATTATAAAGAGATATTAGGATTTAAATCTAAATATAATGTCTGGTATACACACATTCCTCAAGTGTTTCGATGTAAACTATATTTTAGATAGATACTTTCCCATCATGCTCTTCTATATCTACATTTTACTCCAAGTTATCTCAGGGTTTGATGTTATTGGTATTCACTCATGCATAATATGTTGAAGGAATCATGTTTTATCAAAAGGAAAAGGGGATTTTTCACCAACTATATTTTTATAAATGGATAAATTATAATCCTCCTTAGTCTTCTCCTTATTAATATACTTTTTAAACATTTTACCCAGGTGAAGTATTATATGTTCTTCATGTTTCTCCCATGAATGTGATTTATATAGATTGATATTAAAGGATTCCCCAATATTATTCCCTAAGTGCACCCCCAAAAAGTAAAATGGTTCATACTATAGGAAGAATCATATAGTATTCTCCTATAATGCTTCCCCTAGAATGTATAAGGTCGAATTCCATGGGAAAGGAGGATTTGGTGATATAAATTTCACTAGCCCTATGGGTTGGCATTGACTTGATTCTTCTAGCATCACATCCTAGACCCATTGGGAACTTAATTATCCCAGGGGTGGTAGTTGTGGAAAAAAAATTACATATCCACATAGATTGGGGATACTCTTGTATCACCACTAAAGTGTGTATCACGACTGTCTTCTTGATTTCATGGGATTTAACCCATGAATGATTTTGATATAATGCATATTCTAAGCATGATTTTCCCACCATTGAGGGTTGATCAGTAATTGTAGAATTTTCCTTTCTTGGATGGGAGGCACATCCAAATTTATTAGAAACTTGGTCAAATAGTTTATTGATAGCCCATTCTCATTGAGTATTCCATTTATGAGCTTGATATATAGTGAAATTATACTATACAGACCATCTATCATATATAAATCATGGGCTTGATACATGGGATGAGGTGATAAAATTTCATGATTCCTTTCTTATTAAACTCTTCTATCTATTGAGTGAGGAAAAATTCTACACTCTATGTTTACCTCTTCCTCTTATATATAGGTCAAATAGGGAATCAGTAATCAATAGCTTTAGAGTCTACAAATAACTGAATCTTTAATGTTGGATATCTTCATACTAAAATCCAAACATTGGATATCTTGTAGTTAAAAAAGAAACCAATTTTATTTAGTAGTAGAGTTCACTTATCATCTTAACTTGGTTGGAATACACCCTACAATACAATTATTTCAACTATAGGTGGAAAATATTTTTCTGCTAATTTGAGCATATGTAATCCATGAATTTGTATTTAAATATATATATATATATATATAATTTTTTAATAAGTGGTGTATATAGTCTAGATCATGACCAGTATATTATCTTTGGCTTGTTCCTTCCTCATAACCATATAATTATCTTCCTCTTCTGAGGGGAATTCCTCCACTTGATCTGAAAAAAGCGGTAATTTCCTAGCTAATTTACTAAGGGGATAAAGACTATTTAGAATTTCCTCTATTAAATCAAATGGAAGGTGATCTTAAGGTAGTGTAGATAGAGACTATTTCTTAAATCTATTCTTTAGTTGAGATGATATATCACCTGTCAATGATGAGGAACTTGGTGCAGCTAGACTTGGTCTCTCGAGTGAATCTAAAATTGAAGGATTTATCATTGATGATTTAATAAAGGACCTTATTATCTAAATAAGATTTCATTTTAGTGATTCATGGCATACTAAAAACCCGAGGTAGTACCTCTATGGTTTACTTCATATTAGATATCATGGGGATGATTTCCATTATGGAATGGTGTTTTGATATAGGTAGGACGTCTGTAATATATTCCTTAGGGAGGACCATTAGGGTAGATGGTCTAGTTTCTATGGGGAGAAACTTCATGGTTACAAATTATTGATAAATTAAAAAGGGGATGGCCTGATTTAATATTTATCTTCATGATGAAAATAGGATTTTCATATCTCACATCATCATAAAACTTCTCATAGACAATATTTATGTCATTATGGGGAATACATTCATAGAAGATTCCTTGGGGAGGACCCCTAGAGATAATTATCATAGTACAATGGGGAGAAACTATATGCCTATAGACTATTTCTATTTTTTATGATGATATAGTATATTCTTGGTCCAGTATCAATATATATTGAAGGGCCTTATGAACATTGAGATTGATTAGGGTGAAAATATAAGCCTACTTCTAGCCTATATGTTTCCATCAGTGAGATTTATTTTGTATTCTTTTCTTCCATAAGTTGAGGTTGTACATTTTGTACAACAACCTTCATGGGCGGTACCCCTATATGGTGAGTGTCATTTTTTCATTGAAATATTTTGATGTACTTCTTGATATTGAGTTGGGATATGAACCTACCTTTTGATCACTACTAAAATATGTCGATGAGTTTCTTTGGAATGGATGAGAATATGAGAGCACCTCTTAGTTTCTATTATAATATGATAAGAACATTCCTCAAACTAAAAAGGAGTATAAATATAGGATTTATTTTGAGAAACTATTAGAATATACTTGTATAATCATGTGAGGTTGTCAAGGATATGAGCCTTCCCCAGAGTGGTTATCAGGATATTCTAATGAACTTTAGTTGGAATAAAGATATGAGCCTAATTCTATTCTTCATTCTTCCTCAAGAAATGTTGAATATACCCATGAATAAAAGTTAGAATATGGGTCTAACCTTGAGTAGGAATTGGGATATGTAGACGATCTTCTTCAATATTAGAGGATGTAGGGAGATGGTCTTTCCTTATAGTGGCATTCAGAATATTCTGACGGTCATCTTCCACTATTTCTATAATATAATGTAAAATTTTTAATATTTGGTTAGGGATATAAAATTTCCCTTCCATTTTCACTAGTATTTGATGACATTATTCTATAGTAGGAGTAGGGATCTGAACCTAATCTTTAATTAGAATGGGAATATGGGCCTATATTTTTACTTTTATTTCCATCAAGATATGTCAATGGGATTCATATACTAGGGAAATAATATATACATGTTCTCTGGTTGATGTTATAATATTATTGAATACTCCTCTTGATGCTTCCAAAACACACTAGTGGTCTTGTTTAATATGATCATAGATATGATCCTACTCTTCAGACTCTGTTAGGATATACTGATGGACATCCTCACAAGGTATAGGAATATGGGATTATTCTTAGTGTTTTTGAGTCTATTTCTTATGGTGAGATCTTCTTATGGAAAACATATCTTGAGTGGATAAGATTGGGGTCTCTAGATTTTCCTCCTTAGTGTGATTATTTGGAAATAGAGCCACAAAAAATTGACGATGATGATGGATTGTGGTATAAGACCACCCAAGCTACTCATGGATAGTAGTAAAATCGTGGTCGACCTCTTCCTCAACCTCCATAAGATAAGTATGGTTTTCAGTGTTACTCTGTGAGGAGAGACTCCCAAAATAGATAGATCTAGTGAATATTATGAAAACACTGAGATCTCCAACCATAAGTGATTAAAAAAATGATTAATAGTGATAATTAACAAAATAATAAGAATAGGGTCACAAATATAAAATTTTATTCTCCTCTTTAATGTTAAAACTTGTGTTTTGTACCAACATAAGTCATGTAACTCCCAAAACCTGGTGATCCAGTAACTCACACTTGGTATTATTCATCTCTACTTATTTATCACCCAAAATTGGAAGCTATAAATCTTTTCGATAAAGATAATAATTGAATTGTATCCTTTATTAAATGAATTTAGATCCATACAAATGATCTTTACCTTTCCTTCTTCAATTTTCATCATTCAAATCGAGAAATATAACCTTAATCTTCTAAAATTATGCTTTAATACTAGTTATTATGAAAATTTTGAGATATATTATGAAAAATAAGTATAGAATAATATTAAAAGGGATAAAAAAACAAAAGAGAAAAAAACAACAAACATAAGATTTATGTGGTTTTAGATAAATCCCTACATCCTCAAGGTGGAATAATAGTTTCATTATTTTTAGGATAAATATTACAATATTAATATCATAGTGTATAAAAAATATCTTCAAATGAGATCATGAAGTAATGTATTGAAAAAGAAAACTAAATTATGAAAAGTAAGTTCATTGTGATGAAGTAATGGTGGATGTAAATTTAGAGATATGAATTAACATATAATGTCCCCATTCAGATTTTGTATACACATTTTCCCAATAAATTAGGATCCACTTGTCTAAAAATGAAAGATTCTATCTTTCTCCCCACTTCCCATTGTTATGTGTATGTCCCATAAGGATTTATTTCCTAGAGGTTCCCACATGTAGTCTCCAAATTTGGGATTGTACCATTTATAAGATACTCATGGATTAGTGAATTTTTCACGTGATGCTAGAGGTATGGAATATATGACATTTTTCTCTAGGGTTGTTGTTCCATGACCTTCATTGTGAGCGTAACATACATTTGGTTAGGATGTTTAATATTAATAGGAGTAAATTTTTATTTCGATATTTCTTTAGATTTAAGGGAGTTCTATATGGATTTCTAAATGTACTAAAGGATCAGAAAATAGAAAAACGAACTCTCGTTAATTTGGTATCATAATTAATAGCATATTCAATCAATATATTTCATAATTAAAGGATTAAAATTGGGTTTACAATTATTTTTCTAATAAAAACTCTTGTTCACTTCCTATTCATATAATTTTGAGTCAGTGTAGAACTACTTTCAAAAGGAAGTTGGTCACTTGGACTTTTCTAGTAACGCCACGGAATGTGAATTAATTAAGATTATAGGTGATCGGTATAATATCACCCTTTAGGGATGATTATTTCCTACTATAAAATTATATAATATATTTAAAATATGTTTTTTAATCCTTCCTAAGCCCATGTTTGAGGGTGGTTACCACTATGCTAGTGGTCAGTAGTCAACATGTGTTGATGTGAACATCTATATATTATAGAGGCTCTATATTTATGTTATCATCTATAAGTATGAAATAATTTTTATCAATGTAACCATCTATACATATCTCAAATATTATCTATATTTATCTTGTTAATTAATGATTCTATAGTTTAAAGTCACATAGTTGGAAACTCTATTGTTTTTCACCATTTAGAGAGGTGGTGTATGTCACGGAGTGGGGATTGGGCCTATAATAGGGGATTCCTTTATATCCCTGTAAAGGGAATAAAAACCAAATAGTTAAATTTCACTTAACAGGAAACATCATACCTTTTTAAGTCATTTGAAAAGGAATCTCATCTTCTTTTTAAGGTCATGAAACCATTATCAAGTGCAGTACCATTTAAATTCATGTTTCTATGACCATACACTATTAATAAAAAGATTCCTAGAAATGGTTGATATAAAACTGATGAATGATCATCCATTTCTATATCTCCTCACAAAAAATATGTCACATTGACAATGGTTATATCACCGAGAATTTATCCCCTTTGAGAGAATATTATATGACTCCTAAGGTATATGGCTCAATGAAGAGTGTCGCAGATAATAAATAATATGGCCTAGTGTGTATATGTGGTATTTTTCATGAGGGATATAGCCCGGGGAGTGAATGGATAGATATATTTTTTGTTTTGGACCTAAAAGAAGAATCCTATTTATTATGATTAATATTAATTAAATCCCATATAGTTAAAGTTGCATAGTTTATGGTCATGTGATAGGACCACACCATGTAGATTAACATCATGAAGTAAAATAATTTCTATATTGCTTTAAATCATGTGACTTGTAAATCCACGTCATCAAATTAGTTATAATATAAGATTGAGTGGGTATAATGCATAGGAAAACTATGTTCACTTTATATGGAATATATCCCTCTGAATAATTAGTAAGATATTACACCTATTTTTTAGCTTTTACTCAGGCACAATTATCATATAGGCTTCCTAGAGATACCTAACCTAGTATGTGAGTAAAGTAATGGCTAGTTTTAGAATATTACACCTAGTAGGATTTCATCAGATATCTCTCCCTAGATTATTGATGATTCAATGTGATGAAATCATCGCTAGAAACATAGTTGGGACTTACACTATTTGAATAATACTAGTATTACATGGATCATTGAGATGAATTAGGTCATCCAATGCAACACTATATAAACCAAGATGAGTAGGATAACCCAAGGAAAGCCTCACTTATATCCTCATGATATGATCTCTTATTATCATGGTAAAACATGATTGTTATTACCAAGATGGTACTATTAGTGTGGGATGAAAACTTAGAAGATCCCTTTTATCAAGGGAATATGTGATTTATGGGGTTCACACTGTTATGCATGCCATAATTATATTAATCCAATAGTTTTGGATAAGGGTGTAAAATATGGGTTCTTAAGTATGATACTTGGGATAAAAAATAATCTTCCATGAAACCATAGTAAATGTGTCACTCTAGTGTGGATTCAAGTGATGATTTATCCAGATATATGGTTTGTTGAAGGCTTCATCCTAATAGGGGAAGGGGGATGTTTTCCCCTGGTGGAGGATCATGAAAATATTTTACCATAGTTAAGGACTAGGGTGAGTGGTTTTCCAAAATAGGGTTTTGTAGAATTCTTCTCCTTATTATATTTTTGATACAATACTCCACCCTATTTGAGGCCTTTCATAGTTTAGGTTGTTATATGGAACTCCACTAATGTCATCCATAAGTTCCAATTTCCTTAGTTAGTGTGATGTGATCTTTCATAAAGTTCTCACTTTCCCAAAACTTTGGGAAACTTAATTACTAATTTTTTATATAAAAATAAATGGGTTTTAACTTTGGGAAATCTCATAAAGAAATTTTGAAATATCTAAGTATGAAATGGATATGGTTCTCTTTGGTTTCCCTATTCCTACTAAAAATGGGGGGATAAGGGGTTATATTTGTAGACCCCATCTGACTAGGTAGAAATGATAGAATAATAACTTTCATTGTGACCAGGTATGGTCGGGTGCTTTAAGTTAGGGAGATTCTCGATTGGAATACATTTCCTATGGTTTTAGCATTGCTAAAGTAGTGTATTCACACACTCCGGGAAGTGGGAATTCACAAATCTAAATGAAACGATCATGGGTGAAGTGTAACCTAGGTGAAGCACTGAACTTAGATGAATATAACCTATAAAAATCAAAATGGGTGAAAACTTGGGGAGACTATAGAAAATGGGTCTATGAGAAATATAGTGGTTCTAGTTAGAATTTGAAACCTCTCCCAAAAATTCACCAAACATAGTTTGAGCCCAGATTCTTCATGAAATGGATCGCTAAGAATGTCTAAGGAGACAATGATAAAGATAGTTGGGATTATAATCAACTCTGACCTTCTAATTCTACATATTATAAATTATATTATCCATATCTATAATTTATAAATCATTTATCATATTCAAAAAGTTATAAATCATTTCATCCTTTAATATAGATAAATTATTGTTCTTAATAATGAATAAAATTCCCATTTTTTCTAAATAATATAAAAAAAATAAAATTTATATTAATGGTGAGAACATAATTGTTATTATTTAATTATAGAACTAATCCTCTAAGTATACTTGGATCATAAGTAATTATTCTGATGAAACATCTCTTACTCTATTACTAACATAAATATCTACTCCTCCCTTCATCAATTACAACTTATATTTTATTCAATTTTATTAGTATAAATGTGTGATACAAAACTCTTATATAATATCCATGAGTCTGAGTTGGTGGAATTGACTTATATAGCATTAAAATTCAAATGATTATAAATATTTTATTTGAAAACTATTATAAACCATAGATACCAATGTTGAATAGTTTTATAATATGTACCAATAAGATATCTCCAAATGATTATCATCATGTAATCCATAATTTATAATAAATACATATATGGGTGATTATCATGTTTTATATCTTTCTATCAAGGAATTTTAATTAATTTTAACCCACTAAAAATTATGAAACTAAACATCATATCTATATAGTGATCCAAGATCCATATTTCATCATGACCTATACTAGGTATCATGTAAATAAGTCATGACTATATCTGATAAACCGATATTGTTAATTATATCATATATGATTCTTAGATAGTATAGTAAATAACTCTTTATCCAAATAAATCAAATAGATTAACTCAACTATATTCCTATAGTGTTATAATAGTTGGGGAATCCTAGAAAAGTGTATCCCAAATGAAACACCAAGATCATGGAATATAATAGTTAGATTCGCCTTGTAACTTCATTTCCATACACAAGATAACTTATGGGCACATGATAGTTAGGGTCACCCATACTGAATGAGTGAGGTCTTGAAAAGTATTATTTTGTAATGAATAATGCACTTATTATTTATATGGTTTTACATTAATAGTCTCACCAACATAATATACATCATATTCATATTAAATTCATAATTTTTTCATCACTTGAAAAAATTATTATCCCATGTTTTATTCCTTTATGCATGCATGATTCTAATAATTTAGTTTTGTAATCCTTATTCCCTCTACCAAGGCATTCGGGTCACCTTAAGGCCTTAGGGCCACCCCAAGGCCTTTGGGCCACTTGAATGCAGGCCCTAAACACACTACAAAAAAAAAGGAGCTTCCCCAGAAGAGGATTCAGAGCAGGTGCACTCACCAGAGCAGAGACAAATGGATTGTCAGAATGATAGGGTATGTCTATGCCATCGGTACCAGCCTATGCTTACATGGGAAGCCTATCCAGATGGTCATGCAAAGGTGGAGAGCTACTATCAAGATGCAGATGTTGGGGAGGGGCAGTTCCTTGTAGATAGTCTGGTTGAATTCCCTAAGACCTTCGAGTCATGTAATCTCCTAAGCCTATGGGCCATGTAATCTATGATCCTACGGGCCTTGTAAGGGTTCCCCCTCATCCCTTGAAAGACAGGTTATCAAAAATCAACAAAAATGAAGGCCTTCAGGCCATTTAGGCAGGTAAATCCTTAGAATTACATGAGGTTGTAAATCTACACATGAATAATCTTAGAGGGATCAATAGATAAAACAACCTTTCTAGAACAAGACATAAGCTTATAGGATAGTGGGATGTTATAACCAAAGTCCCTCTGCTTGAAGAGACTTTGTGGTAATCTGTATTTTTCTCCCCGGTCTCTCATTACCATTCCAAAATCTAGGTATTATTCAGTTGATTGGTAATATAATGGGTCGGTACCTTTGTTATGATTCCCACACCAACTCGGTTTTCCATCCCATTTCACCAAGAATTTTCATCGAAGTTGATGTCTCAAAGAATCCAGTGGATTTCTTAAAGATCGATGTTGAAGGAGAACTATGATGGCACCATAAGGTATGATCCGATTAATGGGTTCAGTTCTGTGTTGGTTGTAATCACTTGGGTCAAAAAGTTAGTAGATATTGTAGAATCTCTTCTATTTTTCCTCAGAGAGATCCCCCTCAAGACCTTCTGGAAACTGTTTCGATTGCAGATCACAAGCCCTCAGAGATGGGCCAGTGGGCTACTAGAGTGATTGAAAGTTCTTATGTCTCACAGGAAGAAACTGAATCATCGATGCGAGAGTTGGAAGTTGGGGAATGCTTGGGTCAGCATGTGGATATATGTGGGGTTGTGCCAAAGATGTTTGAGGCCTCTAAGAAACATTTCTCTCCAAGTGTGGAGACTCCTCGGAAGCCATCTATGGTTTCTCAGTGCGACCTGAAGGTTTCTGGAATTTTTAGCAGACTTAAAGATGATTTGGGTGTTGGATGCTCTTCTAAGGCAACATGTGTTGTTGGAGGCGCTGTGGTCAGAATGGCTGCAGGATTCATGCAGGAGAAGGAATCATTTCTTGAGGAGAGGGCACCACACTCGAATGTTGATATGGTATGGCAACTAGATTCAATATCTAGTGGTTCCATGGTGAGTGATGCAGTGGGTGTGTATCCACACACTAGTGAGGACACCTCTTTGCAGTTTCAATACATGGTTCGAGGCTTTGTACAACCAAGGGGTTCAGACTTGGAAATGCTGAACATGAGGTCACAACCTTCTTATGATTAGAAGGTTAAAGCTTGAGGCATGCTAAAAAATTCTTAGAACTGGTTTGAAGTTTTGGGAGAAGAAGACTGTCAGGTTCTTGGGGAAGGAATTGAGATGGAGGATACACATGGTAAGGAACCTTCTCTAGTATTGGGGCTACCCAAGAGGAGGCAGATGCAATCCTTGAATCACCTGTTTATCCTACATAATTGGGCTTGGTAGAGAATAATTTCGATCATCATCGAGGAAGGGAAATAATACAATTATTGATTTAGAAGGCATTATTAAGCATAACTGGAGGACGGGAGGGAGGACGGACTACTCTAACATACCTAGTCCTCTTATTACATGGTACTCATGTAAGGGTAAAATCCCTTTTATGGGTACTAATAATGAGGGCAACAACTACACGAACACGAGGGAAGGATCTGATGAGCATGGGGACGGTAAGCGAGCATGTGGCTCACAGGACAACAATCGGGTGTCTGAAGAATCTATGGCTACTACAAGGGAAGTTGATCAGAATGGAGAATGGTAAATTCAATCTGAAGACATGATGTCGGTGATGGAGGATGATCTATAGCATCTTGTGGAAGGGCCTCTTTTCCATTGGTAGTTCATGGAGGATATTGATTTGGATAAAAATATGGATCTACTCATGCACTCGGGTGAGGAAATGAAGGAAGACGTCCTGGTGATTAAGTCAACAGAAGAAGATATTGATCAAATGATAAGTATATTTCTCCTAGTGGAAGGTACCAAGGAGAAAGGGGAGTGGATTAACAAGCAAGACCGTATATTGTTTAAGGGATTCAACATGGAAAAAATTAGAAAAGAAGAGTACATGAAATCCTGGGAGTACATGGAAACATTTTATGAAGCACTCCTTGAAGATAATCCAGGCAGCCAAGTAAATTAATTTCCCTAGAAACTGTCTAGGGAATTTGATTACAATCATCGCATTCTAGTGTTTAACAAGTTAGTATTATTTTTATGGTTGATCTGTTGAACTGTGAGGGTTCTCAATTTCCCCCTTAAAAGTGTTGGAAAATTAAAAAGTAAATTTTGATGGATGGATGTTACAATACTCTGTTTTACTGATGTTTGTATACTAGACTTATTAAAAACATCAGATATTGTATCCTATTTCACAGTTTAAATTCAAGCGATTACATTATATCATACAATATGGTATAAGGTATACATACCCTATAACTTTAACCAAAATAGAAAAGTTACAATATATCGTATTTTAAGACATGGATTCAAACGCCTTATGATATATAATTAATTCAAAAAAAGAATAAAAACATGTTTATATATTGAAGAATAAGTCCTTGATACCAGTGATGAGTTTTATTTCATTCATTTAAAGAACTTTTTAGAAATAACAAACCAATAAAATGCTTGATTTTTATTCAACATAATCAACAAGGATAAATAAAAAAAATATACAGATAACTTATAATACTAAGTAATCTATCTTTTACTCTTTCATGTGAACTTTAGGGGATCACTAAAGAAGAAACTAAGTTCCCCCTATGTATGAAGATAGTACCTCAGCCAATGTATCCTTGATCATATCAAGAGGATTCCAGGTCACTGAAGGGGTCCTAGTACTTTCTCCATGGAGAAACATATTGATCGAGGAAAAAGATAGTTTGGTCTTTGGCTTACAAGATTGTGAACACCAATAATAGAGGAATCATATCCCTTTAATAAGAAATATTTATTCTCTAAATTAAATAAATATATGGAATGTGGAGTGTCTGCTGTGTCAGGTGAAATTGCATGTCATCTAGATTATCCTACGAAAATGAACCCAAGGTAATTAAGTTCTCATAGAAAGTCCGGAACATTCATTAGAATATTGATACTCAAAAGTTATAAATAAAGATCAATTTATCTCATCCATAAAAATATTGGCGGCTAGTTAAAAATTTAGAGATAACTCTAGGAGATTTGTTCATTGAACTTGAAGTATTTGTTTTTTGAAAAAATAAACTTCATGGCCATATGATGATCTGAAGTTGGACCAAATATGTGATATATTTGGTAGGGGATATAAGTGATATATTCATAACAAGCCTACAGTTTTCCATGAGTTATTATCATAGATAAAAATAGAAAAATTAATATATAAAGAACAATTATATTGGGAAATTTTATTATAGAAGATTATGTATGGAATTTAGTAGGAGAAAATCGGGAATATCAAGAAGAGATTTTGAGTATTCCTGGGAGTATCTAGAAGTATCAAAAAATGATCTATTATAATATTATTAGTATAAAATGATATCTTAGAGATATATAACATGACTCAAAACACCTAAATAAAAATCTCAATAAGGTATAAAACCTATAATCTGGACTCAAAGAGAAGAATTAGATGAAAGAGGAACATTAACATTCCACCAATGAAATCAATATAAATCCTTGGGAATCTAAGCCAATATAGAAGATGATATCCAAGAAACTAACTACTTTGGAATGAAAGAGATGATTATACAAGGAATTGTTTCAAAAGATCAATCACAAATCAAATTCCACATATCCTAACTATGTCTAGAAGGAATATAAACCAAGTAAGATACATCCATAAGGGGTGCTAAATCATGGAATTTTCCTTATTTTAGATTGAATATTTTATATTAGAGAAACTATAAATGATTAGGTATTATACCATTGATACTATATTCTATCATTTAGTATATATCCATAGAATATAGATAGTTCACCGAATTTCATAGGAGCTACCTTGATGTGATGTAGGGAAATTTTGAGATATTATCTTAGGAAAATCATAAATTAGAATGGTTATCCATCAGTATATATCATTATCAGTCAAGGATATAACAATATCATCTTATTTTCTCAAAACAGAATTTAATATAAATTAATTCGTCTATTGGAATAGAGAAATGGTTAAAAAAATATTTATTTAACCTAATTCTTGATTTATGGCATGTTCTATTTTGAATAATATATTTTTTATTTTTAGAATTATTATTATTTTCCTAAACTATTATTTAAATAATATTCCTTAAATATATTCATCCAAAATCTTTCAAGTAGTTGTCTTGAAATAATTCAGCAGGCCTTGAATATTTATCTTTCTCAAAGTATAAACTTACAATATAATTTGGGAGTTTGGGGGGAAACAATGAGTTAGGTAATAAGAATCTATTTTATGCGGATACATTTCTTTCTGTTTGTAAAAAAGATTCCATATATGAGTTCATCATATTTACCAAAGGTTGAGGGTGTTACATGAAGATATGGGTGTTTTTCAAATAAGAATATTCTTAATAAACACCAGAAGAAATCATTCAAAAACCATTTTGAGGATGGAAAATTTAAAAGAAATAAATCACATAATAAAGTTTCAAAATCATTTGGAAAAAAATCATCAAGTAGTTTTTTGGGAAAGAATCTAGAAAACTCAAAGCAATATATTAAACCAAATAGAATCCTGAAGGATGTGAGTGAAAACATGTGGACACTCTTTTCCGTCATAGATTCTAATTAATGAAAAATGGGAATACCTTCAGTACAAAGAGATTCATCCTTTGAAGAAAATCAAAAATTTAAAAAGGCATGAACAAGAAAATATTTAAGCATGGGTCGTGCAAGTTTCATTATGGTTGCACAAGTATACTTGCGCGCCACATATGGTTCATGCAAGTCACTTGAATGCCCTATTATTTTTTCTCCCAAGGTCCTCAGATGGCCTATAAATACCCCTAGTGGGCCCCCTATTTCGAGGACGAAAAATCCAAAACTCAGATTCAAGCTCTAGTCGCCCTAGTCTCTCTCTGAAGTCTTCCAAACACTTCTAAGTAAATTTCTTGCCTAGAATGGAAGATATAAAGAGGAAGAATAAGGCCTAAGTGTTAGAACCCATTAACACTTGTGTGCCTAAGTGTATATCCCTTAAGGTAAATGGATAAAATTGTGTGCCGCCTTGTCCTCTCCTGGAAACTTGCGCGCCACCTATCTGAAAGCCTATAGGGATGATAGTAAGTGCTTCAATTTAAATTCTCCCAAGTATCATTTCATAGGTTATTCGTCGCCCAAGTGAACTCATGTCGTGCAAGTATACATGCGCGACCAGGACTAGTGCGCCCAAACAGCACTTGCACGCCTATCTCTTTTTGGGTGCCCCTCCTGCCTATTCACCTCTTTTCTTAAAATCCACCTTTCCTATTCAAGATATAGCCTTCAAACCCTTCTTCAAATCCATTTGTGGCATGGTTCCTTTTATTGGATTCCTTATCTAAAAATAATTTTGATAAGTTCTTTTGATCTAGGCCTCCTTATCAGGAGTAAGGACCAATCATAAGTTATAAGTCCCCTTTAATATGGGTATCCTTTTTAAGAGTAAGCCCCAAGTCCCCCCTAATTTGGGTCTCCTTCTCAAAAGTAAGTCCCAAGTTATAAGTCCCTTTAACTTTGGGCCACCTTCTCAGGAATAATCCCCAAATTACAATTCCTCTTAATATGGGCATCCTCCTGAGGAGTAAGCCGCAGTCTTAATTTACTTTTTGATTTGGGCCTCCTTCTCAAGGGTAAGTCCCATTCATAAGTCACTTTAATTTGGGCCTCCTTCTCAAGAGTAATTCCCAAGTTATAAGTTCCCTTTAATAATATGGGCATCCTCATTAGGAGTAAGCCCCTAATTAAGAATATAAATCTCCATAAAGCATAAATACCTTTATGGACCTTGTTAATAGGCATCCTCCTTAAGAGTAATCCCCAAGTTCCCCCTAATTTGGGCATCCTCCTCAGGAGTAAGCCCCAAGTTAGAGTATCAAAATCTCCATAAATCACAAATACATTTATGGACCTTGTTCCTAGGCTTCTTTCTAGAAGTAAATCCAAGTCTTCACTTACTTGGGCAGTCACACATACATAAGTCCCATGTCATTCTTTGTGACCACATCTTTCGTGGCACAAATTATCTGGTTTACTGATACCTCTTTTTTCTCACACCGAGCATGACTCACATGAGATTAGAGTGTAAAAGTAACCATGACACATCTCTTTGGGACATTAATCATATGTAAGCCCCACACTTCATAATCAAACTACATGGACTTTGATCTCTTCCTTAAATGTAGAGTATGTAGGAAGCCTTTATAAAGTTATACCCCATCACCTATTAATTCTCATCCATCCCATATGATGTTAAACTATATCTTAATTACTGAACTACGTGGGTTATGATTCCTCTTTAACAAGGATATGTAGGTAGCCCATCTGCGAGTACGATCCCAACTCTAAAATAATCCATGTACTTATGAATGATAATAAACTTCAAGTGCCCCACTGAGTTGCTTTAAAACCAGTATGGTCGTCATAATGACCAAGATATTTCTATTTAATGTATTGAGGGATACCATTGACTAATAATCTCCAATACATACGGATGATTCTCCATCGATGAAGAACCTCAAATACTTATAAAAGATTCTCTAAATCTCATACATATCAATCATTGATTGCCAAATCTAAAGGAAAACTCATTCTTTATGATTGGTAAATTAATAAGGATTATTGAACATAACTTAAATCTATAATAGAGTCCCAGAGTAGAAAATAATTCCCCTCAAAAAGGTGTGATGAGTCTGACCTCCCATCCTCTCGACCAATGCTAACTCTTAAGCCTCATCTGTCCACAACTAATGAGAACCTAACTTTGGAAATTTGGTCCAAATGTATATAGAATCATTTGATTTTTCCGGTTCTACGAATAAACCCGTTAGAAACTGATTGGAAAGTTTGAACCTTAAACTAATAAGGACATCCCCATTTTCTGAAGAAACAAAAAAATTGTGAACCCGGTGTGAATCCTTAACCAAGTTAAATGATGTTTTTCTTGTTTGTTAGGCCCCTATTAAACTTAATATGAGGGCCAGAAAAGCAATCAATAACATATGTTCTCATCCAAAAGATTTAGTGTCCAAACTTATCTTTATTATGTCTGTTATATCAAACATGCACTCCTTTCCATGATCTCTCTACGTTACAGAAATGGATTCTCTAAAGTTCACACCTGTGAATGTCTCGGTTGCTACTCCTGATGGATCCTCGTCCCCTCTAAGGATGACATCACCTACTCAGCATCTTTAATGTTGGGTATCAAATGTGTTGGTGAGGGAATACCATCAACATGGTACTATCCCGACTATGGAGGCTTCTCAACAATCCCTCTATGTTAATAATTCACCCTTGTTGTCCAGACAGCGATGACCAGTGATCAAGAAGCAGGTGATGCTAACCACCATCTCCAACCGTTTAGGGTTGTTATCCCCGGAACGCAATCACCAGTCCCTCCCATATTATGTTTAGGTGAACAAAGAGGTCACTCAAGGCCTCGGTTCAATAAGACAGGAGTCCTTCCTGAGGGATCCCATCGACAATCACCACCAGGCTCGTGCGGTAGTGCACCCTCAACATGATGAGGGTATCATATCTAGGGGTTCGACTATGGTTCCTCATACCCGAGAACACAAGATGAACCGCCAGAGGAAAAATTCGACCAACAGGTAGCAAGTTCTTACCTCTTCCCCCTCCGAAGAAATCCATCAACCTAGCTTGATGGCAGGCAACGAGCAGGCACACACACCTGTCTGTTCTAATTCCACTGTCCAGTAGACTTGTCTTGCAGCAACCCACCAATCCCATCAGGAAATTCCGACGGAGTACTATAGGAAGGAACATACCCCTGCTTATAATTCATCATCCAGTTAGCAGGCTCATCTAACTGCATCCAAATGAGCTCTCCAACCAAATATGGTGACCACCTGTAAACAGGAACATACACCTACTTACAATCACCAATTCTTTCAGCATCCTCGTATGCCAGTAATGAAGGAAATCAATCAACAATACTTGATGGGGAATATTCAGAAGGAACATACACCTGCCAATGTTCATCAATTCTGCCAAATGTCTCGTTTGGTAGCACCCGGAGAAGTCAGTCGGAAAGCTCCGACGACAAATTTGGAGCAGACTCAACTCTCTGCCCATATGCATAAGTACTGTCAGAATTCATTGACAGGAAAAGGTGGGTAGGAGGATGCACATACACCTATTCCAGACACGGAATGGACATATATTCCCATTCCGGCAGGTGAAGTCACCAAGCACATTCTGAAAATGGTGAAAGAGCATAAGCAAATCCCTGCCCATATTCTGGATGCCTGTCAGAATATTATAATAACTTCAGTAGCATCACAAGGAAAGAAACATGAATATATCCCTATCAGTGGAGTGACTCATAAAAACGTCACTTAAGAATAGATACACACCTCTGTCTCAGTCCAGGAGGGTCGTGGGACATACTCCCCCATGTTATACGGACAATCAAGTCGGGCACATACACCCGATTTGAAAGGAGATAATCAGACTAACCTGACCATTTCTTCTGAGCAGGCACATACACCTGCCCATAATAACCACTTTCGTCAACAATTGAATCCTCAAGTGAGTAATAAAAAGTCTAATAAAAATACCTGTTCAGCACAGTCAAGAAATCAAGATCTAATCTGCAATAAGGCCTTGCTCGATGCTGGAGTTCTTGATGCAATCAGACAATTGTTTATTGCAACTCAAGATTCTAATCTCTCATTTTCATATTCTAAAAGTAACAAAAACAATTCCGAAGGTCTTCATCAGACATTTCTTCATGAAGGCTTTCTTCATGACAGTTCGGTCGATCTTGAAGTATCATCTTCAGATGAGAGCCACAATAACCCTATGCGTGGCCAAAAGACCAAGGAGCAAGAGGTTTCATCTTTTTTTCTAACCCGCCATGGTGATCCTACCTATGATGATTAATTTAGCTGTGAAATTCCTCTCTGTAGTAGTAATTCTTATTGCGTAGAAAATTCTTCAAAGGACAATGCAGTAACGAGAAATCCCTCTTATCTTGAGGCACTTGAAATTGCGAAGATAGTCATTTCTGATTCTTTACCACTAGCAGGTGAAATAATTTCTCAATCAGAATATATCCCGGGGTGTTGGTCATTCTCCGAACCACCCTTGGGTCATTCAACTTCTAGTTTAATAAATGAATTCTCTACCAATCTTGTTGAATATGATAAAGCAACAAAGAAGCACCGGCTTTGGTCTAATCTGGTAGAAGAACCTTCATCGAATGATAAAGAGGAAGTACTGAATATGAGAAAACAATTGGAAAAAGGCGAAGTACCAGTCATATTTTGGTCTTTGGCTGACTCTCAGTATGATATTCCTGAAATGTTGATGGAAGATAGCATTCACGATATTCATCTCAACATGTGGAAAACTCTTTGTCACTTGAAAAAGAAAATATTACCTTATAATGAATATGAAAATCATGTTAAGATAATATAAGGGTTACAACACCAAATTGAATTGGCATCTCTCTCAGTTTCTCGACATCCCATGGTTGAAAAGCAGTAGAGAGCCCTTCAGCATTCATGCCTTGGCACATTAAAATGGTTGCGCCAGTTAATTACCAATGCCCCATCTGGTATTCATATCAGGGGATGGGGTGTTCATGGAGCACTACATTTCACTGTACTCTCCAGTCAACAAAGCCCGCCAAAAGTGGTCTCATGCAGTGTTATTACCCATGGTTGGCCACAGTCAATTGGTTTTGTGTGTAATCAAAGGCTTTCTCAGGAACAAGCCTCAACTAGTTCTTCCCAAAGTTAGGCATACAAAGAACAAGTTGTCGAATTACTCTTTCATCAAGAAAATGAGAATATAGAATAGGCTTCTCATTTAGAGTGTGCATATCATCAAGTGAAAGAAGTGTTAGAAAACATCCAACAGACATCTGAGCCAGTTTATTTGAGTGGATGTAGGTTGATGCATCTAGCCAATTTCCAGACTAAAGTCCAAAAAATCTGGAGAGCTTTTAAGAAAGTCTCAGATATAGAAGTTCGAGATCCACCTCAGCTCTCCAATCTAGGGACTCTTTTAACCCAACCCTTGGAATCAATAGACAAGATTCATGGAGTTGAGCAGGAAAAACAAGAACATCCCTGGTCCACCGGACTGGGGACTTTTTCAAATCCTCAATCTCTTCCTTAGTGAAAGTCGGTCTTCTCTCAATTAGGGAAGAAGACACACAAAGAACGTAGAGCCAAATTATCAAGAGACTCCATCCAAATTATGGTTTATCAAGAAATTCCTGAGGGATCAAATCAACAAAAGGAAATGTCTCATAAAGAACATGGAAGGAGACAGTATCGCAGAAATGCCTATATAAGGGATGCAATGCATTATGCATCGATAAATGTCATCAATGCCATTGTCACTAATCCCCCAGAACATGAGGCTCACTCAAAGGAATCAGATGAGGAAGTTCCTCTTCAAGATACTGTACACATGGAGGCAAATGAAGAAGGTGTACATACCAGAAATCAAAGTCTTACCCAGAATTTAGGTATTCCTTCAAATAACCAACTTCCCCCTCTCCTAAAGGATTCCGACAAGGGGAAAGGAAAAATCAGCTCACCCCTAACTCTGGAGAAGTCCAATCACTCTCATTAAAGGAAAGGTTCGCACAGTAGGAAGAAGAAATGAAGGAGTTAAGGAGGTTAAATGCAGAACTAATTCAAGGTAGTCTTCCTCCTAAGCATGTTGGATTTAATCACTCAAGGGGGTTTGTTGCAGCTAATGGGATGGATCAAGAATATCCCCCCTTTACATGTACACCCTCACAGGTCTAATCCTATGGGTCTTATGTGATAGCAACCAGTAGTACTACAATTAGTGACAGTACTGGCCACCAACCTAGACAAACTTCAGTTCTTTCACCTACACAGGTCCAAGCTCAACCAGATATTTCTCAAAAATTAATGAATACCATTGAGTCATTAACAGATCGGTTGGAAGCTATGGAAGGAAATCATGTCGCAATTCAACCAGATAAGAGAGCTTACCCTAAATGGGTAGATGCAATTCCTCCCCATCAAATTTTGCAAGTACCACATTCCCAACTTTTAATGGTTCAGAAGATCCAGAACAACACTTAACACATTTTGTTTCTTTTTGTGACCCTATGATGGGAACTACACAACAACAAGAAGTAGTTAAGCTCAGGTGTTTTGTACTTTCATTACAAGGACCTGTTTTTGTCTGGTATACAATCTTTCAATCCTGGTCAATTACTGGGTGGGAGGATCTCTGTCAAAAAATCCTTCTTCAATTCAACTCAATGTTTCCAAAAATGATAGTTTATTATCTTAAAAATTGTAAGCCAAGGGAAAATGAAAGAGTTTAATATTTCATTGCTTAATTAAAGGGATTAACATATTCCTTAAGTTTAGCACTCCCTCAAGAAGAATTTTTTCCAATATATGTGGAAAATTTGTGTGATGAATTATGCACACTGTTGATCCCTGTGAAATACACAGGAGGGTTTCAAGACCTTACTTCAATCGCTCAGCAGTTTGAAGATTCTCTTATGAAGACTAAAGCTAAGACTCGTGTAATTCCATCAGTTCCAGGAAGGAGAATAGGTAAAGCAGAGGCTGCTATAGTTACACTTAAACAAGCACCTATACCTGCTTCCACTTCAAAACCTTCATAATATTGAAGGGATCCACCTCTTGAACGTAAAAAACAAAGGATGCCTCATCAAGATTATCAAAAAGATCAAAGGCAGAAACAATTTTAAGATTTTAAGAATAAAGTTTATTCTTTACAGAATGAACAAGTTCATGGCTACTTCATCTCGGCTCTGGAAAACAACCTGGTTCAGTTGCCAAGGCCCAAAAGGCGGAACAAGGAAGGAGATGAAGACCTCCCCAACTATTTCCCATTTACTCATATATCGGGGCATCCAATTCAGGAGTTTTTTGTTTTCAAATTCCTCATGAAAAATATGGTGGACTCTGGACAGGTAAAATTGAATGGTTTTTCAGGCCAGGTAGCATGTGTTACTGCTACTAATCCAGAGGAAGGAGGCGAGTGGTAGGTAGTCAAAAGTAGAAATGTGCAGAAATATGATGATTGGATGGTCAGGAAAATGATCAACCTAACTCATTCCATTTTAAAAACACAATTCAATCAACCAATTATTTCTTCTTATATGAATTCCTCAGCAAAACCCCCTTCCTCATAAGGAAAATCTTCAAAGGGGTGGCATAATTCAAAGAAATAAGAACAGTCATAAGAAGACGAGTTCATGTCAAAACCTAAATTGTCTTTGACTCTAAAAGATTTTATGCCATCTACTTCAAAAGTATGGGCACCGCCCCACCAAATGGCATAGCCTGAATTGGCTAATCAGGAATAATCTTCATCATATGAAGAGTTGATCTTTGGTTTGGTTAATATGATTCATTTAACAGATATGTATGCCAGTTGTAGTTTCGATCTTGATGAGAATGAGTTCCCCGTATCAAACAGAGGAATTAGATGGAGTTCTAGAGGTTTAGGATATAGGGAAAGATGTGGATATTTTAAAAGCCACTATTCCAATCCTACCCCTACCAGAACTGTATATGCAGCCGAAACTCATGGAAAATCCCTTCAGTGGGCTCAATAAGAATATGAAAGTTCTTTCACACATGGAAGATTCAGTCCTGGAACAATTATTTTGGAGGATCGGTTGGAGGTTACACCTTCTTCCTCTCAGCAAGTAAATAGACCTAGTCGGTCTAATCTGGCAAAGCCAATAGTATTTCCAACTTCTACCCCGATACAAGATGCATATACTTCCAAACCATCAACTTCTAAGGAACTTTTGAAACCACATGTTCCTGTTGGGAAATGTAGACCTTTAGATAAAAATTATTATGTCTTGAAACATTTGGCCCAAGTACCGGCCAAGTTATCAATTCTAGATGCCTTGAATCTATCAAAGGATCTTCGGGAGGCACTCATTGAGGCATTGTCAAGTCCGCAGGAATTCAAAACTGAAATTGCTGCAGCTGAAGTCTACCATATAGAGAATGATCTGACAGAATTCCATGAAGTGATATCTTTTACAGATGAAGATAAAGATGATGTTGTACATGGACATATCAGACAATTATATTTATCTGGCAAGGTAAATGATGTAGATATCTAATGAACTTTAATTGATAATGGCTCAGGAGTCAATCTCATTCCCATTTGTATAATTCATCGATTGGGCTTCACCAAATCTGATTTATCTCCTTCTACCTTGATGTTGCAAGGATATGATAAAAATGAACAAGAACCTCTGGGAGAAATTACACTTAGAATTCAGTTTGGAGATCTTGTTTCTAATTCAGATTTCATGGTTATTCGTCAGGACACAACCTTCAACATTTTTCTTGGAAGACCTTGGCTACATCAACATGCATTCGTACCTTCGTCATACCATCAGTGTCTCAAATATTGTTTCAATGGTCAAATTGGGACATTTTATGGTGGCAAATACCCATTAAAAATATGTGAATCTCAATACATTGAGGCATATTTTTATCACATGGAGGGAAAAGAAAAATCGATGGTGAATAAGGTCACCAAAATTAATGCTCCATATGGTTTGGAAAAGATTCCAGTAAACCCATTTATACATGTGAGTATAGATTATGTGTTGTCTTTCAGTCAACTTTATAGGATAGACCCAAATCCAAATACTCTTATGAAAACTTCCATAAGGTCAATTACAGCAACCAATCTAGAAAGTATGGTAGAAATTATTGATTCACCAAGTAGTGATGAAAGCTCAAATGGAGATGTCTTCATTTCATCTGTTGAAATCCAGCAATTCTATACTTCATCAACCATATCAGAAGAAGTTATAGAAATACTAGAGGAAAATAATGATGTTGATTATCAATACATAATCTCTTATCTATCACCCCATAAATACCCTTCATCATCAATAGGGTCAGAAATGGCAGCCTCTTCTTCAAGATGTTCAAATTTTAACTTCTCCCCTGACCATGGAAATTATGCTTCGTCATCTACTATGCAAGTAGAAACAGAAGAAGTAACACATATTGAAGAAGAGGAGGAATATCTCAGGGATGCACCCCCAGAATTTGAAGAGGGTATCTTTACCATTGTGGATGAAATAAGAGAAATAAATCTGGGTACAAAAGAAGATCCACACCTCACTTTAATTAGTACGACCATAACTGTTGAAGAGCAAGGAATGTATACTTCTTTTCTAAAGAAAAATCTAGATGTATTTTATTAGAATTATACAGAAATTCTAGGTCTTGATCCTAATGTTTCCACTCATCATTTGGGTTTTCTATAATAACATCGAGGATTCAAGCAAGCAGCAAGAAGAACACACCCAACTTATGCCTCCAAAATTGAAGCTGAAGTGGATAAGCTTATCAAAGCCAACTTCTTCAGAGAAGTTCAATATCCCAAATTTCTGGCTAATATTTTCCCTGTGAAAAAGAAGAATGGAAAAATTAGAGTTTTCATTGATTTTAGAGATCTTAATCAGCATTGTCTCAAGGATGATTTTCCTGTTCCGATCACAGAACTCTTAATTGATGAAACATCTAGCTATGAAGCACTTTCCTTCACGTATGTTTATTCTGGGTACAATAAAATACAAATGGCCCCATAGGATGAGGAGTCTACAGCTTTCAGATCCCCTCAAGGTGTGTTTTTCTATCGGGTAATTCCCTTTGGCCTGAAGAACGCAGGTGCAACATATCAACGTGCCATGCACCGTATCTTCAAACCCTTTTTAGGGCAATTTTTTGAATGTTATTTTGATGATTTGGTGGTTAAATCCAGACAATGTTCTGATCACTTAGACGATCTAGAAATCATATTTCACAAACTTTGACAACACAATTTGAAGATTAACCCCTTGAAATGTTCTTTTGGGGTAACCTCAGGAAAATTTCTCAGCTTTGTTGTACGCCATCGTGTTATCAAAGTTGATCCTGAAAAGAAAAAATCAATCCTTGGTATGTCACCTCCTCGAAATTTGAAATAATTAAGTGGGCTTCAAGGAAACTTGGATTATATTCGGTGTTTCATTACCAATTTGGAAGGCAAGTGTTTACCCTTCACCAAATTAATGAAGAATGGAGTCACCTACCAATGGAACAAAGATTTCCAAGAAGCATTAGATATCCTTAAGAAGTTTCTCTTGATTCCACAGGTATTAATGCCACATGTTGAAGTAATACCACTTATCCTCTATGTGACAGCTTTAGAGTGATCATTGGGTGCCTTCCATTCCCAAAATAATGATGATGGGAACGAAAACAACATTTACTATCTTAGTCAGACTATGCTTGACGCAGAAACTCGATATTCAAGTATTGAAAAGTGCTGCCTAGCATTAATCTTGGTTGTTCAGAAATTGAGACACTACCTAAAACATCTTGAGGTCCAATTGGTATCTCGCAATAACCCGCTCAAATTTATCCTTAGACATCCCATGCTTACAAGACGTCTGGAAAGTTGGGCAGTTATTTTGCAGCAGTTTGATATCCAGTATGTGTCTCAAAAGGAAATAAAGGGCCAAGCTCTGGCCAATTTCCTTGTTGAACACCCATCTGTAGAAGATACATCTTTAGATATTGAAATTCCTGTTGAGGTAGTCTTATATATTCAATATAATCCTCAAACATGGTAAATGTACTTTGATGGTGCCTCCAAAAGTCCAATAGGGAAGAAATTGGAATATCCTAAATTCAACAAAGTTGGGTGAAGAATTGTGCTTATTTCCCCAGAAAAAGAAGTGCTACCATGTTCCTTCTTATTATTGGGATGCGTTACAAATAATGAAGCAGAATATCAAGCTCTCATCACAGGCTTGGAATTGGCGCTTCAGGCACAGGTGAATCACTTAAAGGTTAAAGGTGATTCAGACTTGGTAATCAAACAAGTCAATGGGGACTATGCCATCAGAAAAGAAGAGTTAATCCCTTTGTATGATTAAGTTATAAAGTTAATGGAGGAATTTACCATGGAACTGACATTTTCTTATGTCATGCGATCACAAAATTTCCAGGATGATGCATTGGCTAATGTAGCCACATCCCAAGAAGATCCAAACCGGGACGAGACAATCATCAGTATTTCCCACCATTGTGTAGTTTCACATTTTGTTCAAATTAGAACAAAGTAAATCAATGAAATCAGTCCCATTTCTGAACTATATGGTCGTACTATAGGATGGATGATACCTATTAGGGAATACCTTCAAAATGGAACACTCCCACCTGATAGAGCCGAGAAAGAACAAGTCTGGTGACGTGTGGTCAATTTTAATCTTTATGATAGCCCATATCAGCAAAAAATTCTTTATAAACGAGGTTTTGATGGAATTATCTTCAGATATATTGATGGTGAAGAGAAAATGTCTATCATGAATGAAGTACATGTAGGAGTTTGTGGTGCCCACCAGTCTAGACATATAATTTCTGGTCAAATCCGAAGGCTTGGATACTTATAGCCTTCAATGATGCAATATTGTGTTGATTTCACTAAGAAGTTTCATTCTTTCCAAGCATATGACAAATTCATTCATCAACCCCCAGAGTTTCTTCATACAGCTAAATACTCTTGGCCATTTTCCACATGGGGAATGGATGTAGTAGGACCTTACCCTTCTGCTACATCCAAGCAGTTTAAGTATATTATTACTGCTACTGACTTCTTTTCCAAATGGGCAGAGGAAATACCTCTCAAATAATTTAGTTCTAAAAGCATTGTTAGCTTCATAAAGTCTAACATAATTACTGGATTTGGTGTCCCTCATACCATATTGACGGGAAATGGCACCAACTTCTGTTCATATGAGGTAAGGAAGTTGTATCAAGAATACATCATCAAATCCAACCATTCATCTCGGTATCATGCAACGTCCAATGGACAAATAGAATCATTCAATAAGACTCTTTCAAATATACTACAAAAGATGGTGGATAAAGATAAGAAATCATGACATGATAAACGTTTTCATGCTTTATGGGCTTATTATACCACTACCCGCACTGCTACGCGGCCAACTCCATATTTATCGGTATATGGAATAGAAGTAGTCTAGCCCATTGAGGTCTAATTACCTTCACTCAGAGTAGCCATTTTTTATCAATCATCTACATATGAACAATATCAAAATCAATTGGATGAATTGGAATGATTAGATGAAAAACGATTGTGCACCCTGCACCACTTTCAAGTCTATCATAATCGAATAGCACGGGCTTTCCATAAAAAAGTTTGTCTTTGTTCATTCATTCAATGAGAATTGGTATTGGTCCTCATAACTCCAATGATACTAGGGAAGAAACCTCCAAAGCTTGATCCAAAGTGGTAAGGACTTTATTCAATACATAAGGTCTACTCTAATGGAGCTTATTCTTTAATCTCAATGGATGGAGAACTCATTACAACTCCAAACAATGCCAGATTCTTGAAAAATTATTTTCTGTAACACAAATAATTACATCCTACAAGATGTTAAACTGCATAACCATCGTCTTGGCTACACGATGTTAAACTATACAACCCAACATCCTACATGACGTAAAACTGTATTATCCTACATGACGTTAAACTGCTCACATATTCATCCTACATGATGTAAAACTGAAAAAGACCCAACGTCCTACATGACGTTAAACTGTATTTTTTCCTAGCTACATGATGCTAAACTATGCAACACTGGTCCATTTATATGTCCTTAAAATATTTTAGTCCTTACTGAAAGACTTTAAACTGCATGTTCCCTTTTTTCCTTGTTGTGGGACATTAAACTGCATAGCCCCTCTATCATCCAACATGACGTTAAACTGTTCCCCCTTTATCATCCAGCATGACATTAAAATGTTCATCCGAGTTGCAAGACTTTAAACTGCCAAGCACCCCATGTCTATGACACATGTCATTTAAATTGTGAAACAATCCCTTATATGTCATACATGACGTTAAACTGTGCATCATTAGGGTTGTTGCTACCTCTTGTTTCTCACACCGAGTATGACTCACGTGAGCATAGATTAAGATTCAACCATAAAACTCTCTCTGGGATGCTAACCATGCGTAAGTCCCAACACTATCTTCAGTTTGTCCTCAAGTAAAACTGGATCATCAATTTATTCTTCAATTGAACTACGTTGGATTTGATCCTTGCCTTCTAGGATGGGTATGTAGGCAACCTCCTGAGGTTCAAGCTCAAAACCAATCTCTTCATGTCGATTCACCTTCTTCTCATATGATATTGGTCTGTGATGTAGCCAAAAACCAATCTCTTCATGTTGGTTCACCTTTTTCCCACATGATGTTAAATTGTGTACGTCCCTTTTATCCCTACTACATGACACCAAACTGTGTATCACCATTGTCCTCGCTATATGACATTAAACTATACAGTCCCCCATTATCCCTCGCCTGAGAGGTAATAATCATTGACATTGATCTCCAATCATGTCATATTTCCAAGACTATGTGCATACATGGTAATGCTCGAACCTTTAATCTTGGTTCAACCCATCATTGCACTAAATTCCCCTTTCTCCCTTCACTTGTACAAACCAAATCTGTACAGAGGGTATTTCAAGAATTACTCCTCCAATGGCCCGAAGGCCTTCATTTTTTATTGATTTTTGATCATCCACATTTCAAGGGGTGAGGTGGAAGGTATTTCAATAACTATGTATGGCTTGATTCCCATCCTTATGGGATATGTAGGAATGTTCGAACATCCCTCGAATCCAGCCCCAAGTCTTTAGGCCTAACCCCAAATTCCACTTTCTGTCCCTTTGCTGAAAATTCCCCTTGTGAAAACATGAATGTGGTATGAAAACCCTGTTCTTTATTCACATCACATTTATAAAAAACACACAATGTGTATTACTCATTATGGTCTGAGCTCTATGACTCTAAACAAAGATCTTCTGCACTCTCGTCCCACATGACGTTAAATTGTATTTCAAAGTACAACATATGGCTTGATTCCCATCCTTATGGGTTACGTAGTGAAGTCCAACATCTCAATTCAAGACCCAGCCACAATATTATTATGGTTAGTATTGGTATGTGTATATCCTTTATACATTGGATAATTCCCATTTTGATGTGTCATATTCCTAACCTTAAATACTTCTAGATCTATATAACCCTTTTCTTGACTTCTAGTCACAAAATGTCAGATACCCGGGAATTCTTTTGCCTAACTATACAGCACATGCCCTTAGGTGGCCTTGCATAAGTAGTCTACATAATGGACCTATTAGTCAAAAGATGATATTATTTGACTATGCAGCCAATGCCCTTAAGTGCCCCTGCATAATTCAACCCCTTAACGAGTTTTTCAAATAGTGGTAACTTCATTCTTGGGGAGAAAACCTTTTTTGTCCTTATTGGTCTTAATGAAAATATGTAGGGACCCACAAAAATAGCCATCCTTAACATATTTGTCCCATACCCGTTTTCATGATATGAAAGTATTCAATCTATGGTTTATATTTCCCTTCCCTAAGTTTGGGTCAGACCTTCGCAAAAGTGACATTCATCCAATTCTTTGACAATATTTATTGGGAATATCATCTCCATATTCAAGTACCTCTCTCCATACAGTAGACTCTATGATTTGGAAAATTTGAATATCCATAAACTTTCACTGGATTTTATCAATAGAAAAGTAAAATTTATGAGAGTTCTTTTGCCTGACTATACCGCACATTCCCCTAGCCAGCCTTGTATAAACAAGTCTACATAACAGACATGTCAGCCAGAAGATGCTATTATTTGACTATGCAGCCAATGTCCTTAAGTGGCCCTGCAAAATTCAACCCCCTAACGGGTTTATTAAATAATGGTAACTTCACTCTTAGGAAATACTTCTTCTAATTCCTTTTATCCCTTTTTTCATATCATTCCTCAGATTCAAAATTTCTTAAGTCATATTTTACATGTTTTCCCCCATACTTGAATGTGGTAATATGTTTTCAGATAAATTATCAAGGAATTGAGTCAATTTTATTCCATTTTTTCAAAGCTATTAGACCTTAAGCATTAGCCATTCTTATGTCTGACGTGCATGAACTTAAAATGACCATAAAAGACAAGGGAAATCTGAAAAAAATTCAAGTCCCTGCTCACTAAACATACATTTAGTAAGATTTAGGTAATATTGAGCAATTAAAAGATGTAAAGTCGGTAGGGTTATTTTTCATAACCCTAGCAAAAATCAAAATATGCTTACTAGGCCCATTGGCTTAGGTAAAAATTTAGATCATGTAGCAAGAGAATGCAGGAACAAATGATTGAAGATGAAAGTGTTTTTCATTGATTCACAAGAGTTATAAGGACATCCATAGACTATAGTCTCTTCTCTTTTTCAAGAATTACAAGCGGATTTCAATATAACTCTTTATTTGATTTACGGCATCCTGAGCTTCATCAGCAGCCACTTGAAGTTCATGCACTCGATCAGCTTTACTCATTTCAGCTTAATGAAGTGCTTTCATGGCATCTGTGATGGATTTCATACCATTTATTTGAACTTCTTCCAGTGAATTGTTAAGTTGGTCATGTTTCCCAGTAACAGCATCTAACTGTTGCTGAAGGTGCATCTGCTGGACAACTTTCTCCTTGATCTTATGATTCATCTCCTTCAACTTTGTAGCATGATCAGCCTCAGCTCGGGACACCGCAGACTCAAATTCACTGATATTGGTCAACATCCTTGTCCTATCATGGACCCTGCATGCCAAACCCTGCGCGCCTACCACTTGCAGCCATAGTTCCTTGTTTCTTGTTTTCCTCAAAGTCAAATACTCTTTCCTTTTTCGGATCCAACTCTGAGGGGGGGACTTTTGTTGATGCTCCTTTCAGTCACAGAGTCTGATGAATGAAAAAGGAAAATACCTTAAGCACAAAGAGATTCATCCTTTGAAGAAAATCAAAAATTTACAAAGGCATGAACAAGAAACTCTTTAATCATGGGTCGCGCAAGTTTCATTATGGTCGCGCAAGTATACTTGTGCGCCACATATGGGTCGTACAAGTCACTTTCGTGCCCTATTATTTTTTCACCCAAGGTCCTCAGATGGCCTATAAATACCCCTTGTGGACCCCCCATTTCGAGGACAAAAAATCTGAAATTCAGATTCAAGCTCTGGTCACCCAAGTCTCTGTCTGAAGTCTTCCAAACAATTCTAAGGTAATTTCTTACCTATAATGGAAGATATAAAGAGGAAGAATAAGGCCTAAGTGTTATAAACCATTTACACTTGCGCACATAAGTGTCTATACCTTAAGGTAAATGTATACACTTACCCACTTTCTTGTCCTCTCATGGAAACTTGCGCACCACCTATCTGAAAGCCTCTAGGGATGATAGTAAGGGCTCCAATTCAAAGTCTCCCAAGTATCACTTCACAGGTTATTCGTCGCCCAAGTGAACTCATGTCATGCAAGTATACATGCATGGTCAAGACTTGCACACCCAAATAGGACTTGCGCGCTTGTCTCTTTTTGGGTGCCCCTCCTGCCTATTCACCTCTTTTTTTCAAATCCACCTTTCCTCTTCAAGATTTAGCCTTCAAAACCTTCTTCAAATCCATTTGTGGCATGGTTCCTTTGATTGGATTCCTTATCTGAAAGGAATTTTGAGAATTTATTTTGATATGGGCCTCCTTCTCAGGTGTAATCCCTAATCATAAGTTATAAATCCCCCTTAATATGGGCATCCTCCTTAGAAGTAAGCCCCAAGTCCCCCCTAATTTGGGTCTCCTTATCAGAAGTAAGTCGTAAGTTATAAGTCCCTTTAACTTTGGGAATCCTTCTCAGGAATAAGCCTCAAATTACAAGTCCTCTTAATATGGGAATCCTCATGAGGAGTAAGCCCCAGTCTTAATTTCCTTTTTGATTTGGGCCTCCTTCTTGGGTGTAAATCCCAATAATAATCCCCTTTAACTTTGGGCCTCCTTCTCAGAAGTAAGTCTCAAGTTATAAGTTCCCTTTAATAATATGGTCATCCTCCTTAAGAGTAAGCCCCAAATTAAGAATCTAAATCTCCATAAAGCACAAATACCTTTATGGACCTTGTTAATGGGCATTCTCCTTAGAAGTAATCCCCATGTTCCCCCTAATTTGGGCATCCTACTCAGGAGTAAGCCCCAAGTTAGAGTATCCAAATCTCCATAAAGCACAAATACCTTAATAAACCTTATTCCTAGGCTTCTTTCTGGAAGTAAATCATAGTCTTCACTTACTTGGGTAGTCGCACATACATAAGTCCCATATCATTCCTTGTGACTGCATCCTTCATGGCACAAATTGTCAGTTTTACTGATACCTCTTGTTTCTCACACCGAGCATGACTCATGTGAGCTTAGAGTGTAAAAGTAACCATGACACATCTCTTTGGGCCATTAATCATATATAAGCCCCACACTTCTTAATCGAACTACATGGACTTTGATCTCTACCTTAAAAGTAAAGTACGTAGGAAGCCTTTATAAGGTTCAACCCCATCACCCATTAATTCTCATCCATCCCATATGATGTTAAACTATATCTTAATTACCGAACTATGTGGTTTCTGATTCCTCTTTAACTAGGATACATAGGTAGCCCATCTGCGGGTACGATCCCAAATCTGAAATAATCCCTGTCCTTATGAATGAAAATAAACTTCAAGTTCCCCAGTGAGTGGATTTAAAACCAGTATGGTAGTCATAATGACCAAGATATTTCTATATAATGTATTGAGGGATACCATTGACTAAGAATCTCCAATAAATACGGATGATTATCCACCGATTAAAAACCTCAAATAAATATAAAAGATTATATAAATCTCATTCATATCAATAATTGATTTCCAAATCTAAAGGAAAACTCATTTTTTATGCTTTCTAAATTAATAAGGATTCGTGAACATAAGTTAAATCTATAAGACAGTCTCAGAGTAGACAATAATTCCCCCCAAAAAGGTGTGATGAGTCTGACCTCCCATCCTCTCAACCAATGAAAACTCTTAATCCTCGTCTGTCTACAACTAATGAGCACCTACCTTTGGAAAGTATGTCCAAATGGATATAGAATCATTGTATGTTTCCGGTTCTACAAATAAACCTGTTAGAAACTGATGGGAAAGTTTGAACCTTAAACAAACAAGGTCATACCCATTTCCAGAAGAAACAAAACATTAAGTAAAAATATAGTAAGTAACATATATTCCCTTAAGTAAAATATTTATTCAATTATTATTTTTGTTGGTTATATAGAAATAAGGGTCATAGAGTAGATACATGTACAGAAATAGACAAAATAAATTGTATTCTTAAAGTAATATTGATAGAAGATACCTAAGATATATTATTTTATTCTATCTAGGAAAAGTATATAGACTTCAATGATGATATTTTACATTTTTTATATTAATATTACTCAAAAAATTAAGTATTTAACTTGGATGAGAAATAGAAAACCCCTAATACAATTTTTATCAACCCTCAAATAGAAATGATTATAGCATAGTTTATTACTACATAAGACTCTCTAGAGCTAGTAATGCGATAATAGAATGATGTTTATCTAGTAAATTCTTTAAAAAAAATAAAATACTTATAGAAGGTATATATTATAAAGAAAGGAAAATTTCTAGAGTTGATTAGTTGTAGGTATACCAAGATTATTTGGTACAATATCAGGAAATGGCTAAAATCTTCAAGGATTAAGTGACAATTGAATACTCAAAAATAGAATAGGATTGTTTAAAATGTTTTTTATAAATCCATAATTGGTTAGAAATGCTATATAAATTAATTTTAAACAATTTTATTTTAGAATAATCTATATCGGTATAGATTCCCTCTTTTGAAAGGGATAATATTTACCAGTCCTAACTAAAATAGTATAAGTTAGTTTAACAAATTTATCTAATTAATTTTTATGAAGAGAATGATAAAATTTACATGTGGGTGTAGTGTGGATAAAATTGATCCAATATTTTCATGTATTACTTACAGATAAAAGTATTAAAAATAAAATTAAATATAAACATGTGGATCTAGAAGAATATAATGAAATTTCCACTAGATGGATGATATACCAGAGTAATCACTCATCTTTATATAAATTTATATAATACTAGAAGGTTGGATAAAATAAAGGGTGTGGAAAGTTTAATGCATATTTTTTAATATGAATTAACATTAATTATAGAAATGAATTCACAAATGTTAAAGCATAAGAGTGTAACTTGTCCTATAGAATGGGTTTCACCAAATCCAAAGGAATCACGATGGTAGAAGTAACTTCTTCTAGATGTGATCAAATAAGTTAATAATAGACTTGTAATCCCATATATCAAATAAGAATATGAATTAAGGTTAGAAGAATCAAGATCAGGAATATGATATTTGAATATAAAAGATATCAAATCAACCATACTCTAGATCCCTTCAGAAAATTAAAGGATATTAGTTGGAAAGGATAAAAGTACTTTAGTAAGGGAACTTAGAATGTTAGTTTTCATAAGGATAGTCAGATAATGGATAGCCTGAATATGAATATATAAGGATGTGTATTTTCATGTAGGATGTATGGGATCTTAATTAATTAGTTTAAATATAGGTAAGTGGAATATATTATTAAACCTGAGCATTGGTTGAACTGTATGTAATGGCCTAGTTGATATATGATGTGTACTCTCTTGAATAAGAATTTGGTTTTCAGAAATAACATGGAAATCCATAGAGTTTCAGGTTACAGTAGGTAATAGTGTAACATTATTAATTCAAGAAGTGAAAAAGGATATTCAGATTGAACTGAATGGGAAATCATTTATAGAGCAGTTTCTTTACTTTGTTCTTCAATTTATTAATTTTAAATCAATTCCTTAAAATATATTAGTTAGTAATGATATTTTCATAAGTAATTATCCTCAATAATTATATGATTCCAATTGATTTTGTAAAAACTAAAATGGTTCCATAATATCATGTATCTATTGTTCAAGTAGAAAGTAATCTATATGAGGATAAATAATACCATAGAATCATTGACCAGTAGAATGAATTAGTTGGAGTAAAAATTTTGAGTAAAACATGAAGAAGTGGCATTATCTAAGATAATATATTAATTATCATAGAATTGGTGAGAAACCCCTCTAAAATGTTATAAAAAGTAATTTATATAAGCGATAATAACTTTTAAGATAATTTCTTATCCATATAGAATGATTTTGGAGTTTTATAAATAGATTCTAGAATTAATCAATCTTGGGTTAATCAAGCATAGTGAAATCCCACATAGAAGTATATAATTCATGGTAATGAATCATGCTTAGAAATTTTTTTATAAATACAGAACAGTTATTGATTACCATGAACATAATAATTACATAAAATATGATTGTTATAATATTCCTAATCAGGAAATTTTAAGGAGTGGAATTAAGAATAAATAGGCCAATGGTATATTCTATGTTTGATCTTAATTTTGGATATTTTCATATTAAAATCAAAGAAAAATCAATACCATTTACAAGATTTAAAACACCATTAGGATTGTTCTAGTGGATATTTAAACCATTTAAACTCAATAATTACTTTAGATAATTCTATAGGATAATTGGTTGGGATATTAGTGGATTATCTCAATTTATGGCAGTATACATTGATAGTTTTTTTATTCAACAATAGTATTGAAGAGAATATCAATCACCTATAGAAAGTTATTGAAGTGTTCAAAAAATACGGTATGATACTTTGAGAAATAAATATAATTTAGATGTAACCTAATATATAGTTCTTGGGATTACATATCCAATGGAATAAAGAAAATCTATAACCACATATTTTATAAATGATAAAAAATTTCCTATATGAGAATACAGATCATAAAAAAATATAAGTGTTTCTTGGAATATTACTTTATAAAAGTGCATATATCAATGATCTAAAAATGATCTAATTTCCAATATAGAGAAAGTTATCTAATAAGTTATCATGTAATTAATTAGAAGAAGGTTTTTATGGGATAAAAACATTGATGTAAATAAATCATAGAACCACTCAGAATTGGAGTATCTAGATGGGGTTGAAGATCAACTTATCTTAGAGACATGTGAATCAAACATATCATGAGTATGTATATTAAAGATAATAAATATCCATAATAAAACTATAAATGGATACTATAGTTATTGTTTTACTAGGATTAATAATAAAAATCCTCTCCATGAACAATAATTGGTTGTAGTATTTAAAGGAATTATGGATAAAGATATTTTTTAGAGATAATATTTTACTATAAGAATATATGGTTCTGATATAAAAAATTTATGAATATCAAATTAAAAATATTTTCATAAGAATTATTAGTGAAATTTAGGAATGAATGTAAATAATATAAAATTAACATATAAAATATTAAATAAATTTAAAATATCATTCTAGATGTACTAACACGCTACTTTGACTCTTGAAGTTGAAATTGTAAAAGAAAAAAGATTTGGGAGATGTTCAGTTTTCATTGATAATCATATTGTAGAAGTATACTTAGTTATCAAACACTGAATTAAATATTACAAAAGAGATAAGTAATTAAAGAAAATAACTCCCTTTATAAGAAAGGTTATTCATTTTGTAAGAATAAATTTTCAAAAAAGTGTAAGTTCTTCGATAAGAAAAGTAAAAAAGACCAAAAATGTAAAGACCCCAACCCTAGTATCCCAGATTTAGTGGTAAATTAATTACATTAGAACTATAAATAAGTGGATTCATTATAACGGAACTAATTTTTTAGAAGTCCTAGTAAACTATTTATATACTTGAATCTCACATACATTTGAAAACATAAAATATAATTATTTGAAAACATTATTATTCTATATATATAATATCCTTTCATATAATTCATTTTACACTACCTAGAATCTTAAGAAAATGAAAAAAATAAGGGTGAGATCAAATTCTCAATAAGAGTTACATATAGAGGAAGTTATTTTGAGAAAATAAGGCATAATCAATATGGAAAGGTAAATAATAGAAAAAAATTCCATTTAATCAATAACTTGAGCACAAAGAATAATATGATGGGAATAAATGATTATCAAATAATACCATATAAATAATCACATGAGCTTGAAAATTATCAATGAATATCATAACAATTAAAATATTTACATGGACATCAATAATTTATTATATAACGATTGAATTCATAATTTCAAATATCTTAAACATACTATTAAGGATTTTTTTCAAAACATCATAATCATACCATCAAGGCCTCATTCTAATACATCTTTAATAAATGGGCAAGGAATATGCTAAATACCCAAACATGTTTGTCTCATGAGACCTATCGATACATCGGGGGGGCTATAACAGGATCCACCCATCATATAGTAAGTCCAATGCATTCCATATATATTGAATGATCAAATTTATACCAACAATATACCTCATCAATAAGTATTCATATTGAGTAATGAATATTGAATATCCAGTTTACCCAAGTCAATCAAGTATAAAAGAACCGCATATAGAAATTGTATACATTTTACAAAATAACAATATCCATGAGGAAAATAATATCAATATTTTTTATTAAAATTTATCAAAATAAAATTATTGTTTCAAGATAAATTTAATCACTAAAATATTAATAAAGTGATGATAGATGACCATTAATTAATCATAAAAGTAGATTTTGTTGTAAAATCAAATTATTTGGAGGATAAATAAATGAGTGAAAACATTTAAAATAAATTTTAATTAAAATAATTTATTTGTAAAACCATTTAAATTTAATTGAATAAGTTTAATATTGTAAAATTATTTTGATGACAATAAATTCCATGAATGTTGTATACATTAAAAAGAAACATTCATTTTGACTTTTTGTAAAGAAAGTTGAAAATGAAACTTTTGAAAAATTTAAAAAGATTCAATTAAAACATTTTAAAATGTAAATAATATCATAAAATTTTCTTAATAAACTATTTTAGTAAATAAAAATAACTTTTTAAAACAATTTTGAAAAATATGAACATAGAAGAAAAATATACTCGATCAAAATATAAATAAGATCAGATTTTATTTTAAACATTTAATTACTTGATTCAACTGAAAAATATAGGAAAAGATGTAGTAAAACATGTAAATTTATTAAATATCCATAAAATAAGAAAATATATGGAGTCTATGAAGTTTAGATTATAATATTTCTTTAATGAAAATATGATTAATCCCAAAAATTGAAATTGTAAAATAAATTCTTACATATTTGGTAACTTTTAAATTATAACCCCTTTAAAGAATAATATTGAATTAAAATTTTAATAAAAGTTAATATATATATATATATATATATTCATGTAAAATACATCAAATGGTCAGTATACACACCTCATAACAATATGTTCAAAATACCAAATATGTCTCAATGGAGTGAAAATTGATGTGAAATTGCTTACAAAGATCGTATAATTGAAGTAAGAATTAATCAATGAAATGATTATATATTAAAAATTAAAATCAAAAAAAGAAAAGTTGAAATTAAAAAAAATACAATTGGAGGTTATTTCATTCATAATCATGGAAAAACATAATCAATTTAGTGGAAGTATAACCTAATGAATTGAAATTGTATAAAGAGACCCCTTACTTCATGTTCATTTTACCTCATAAGTGATTTAAACATCATGTATAATAAATTTATATTTATTATAATTACAAAAAATAACTATATGAATATATATAATATAATATATGATCTATATATAACATGTCATCACCCTTTTATTAACAATATTTCTTTATTATTATTATTTCAAGTTTTAATTACTTCATTTCTCATGTATGTTTTGGTTTGGAAGTTTCTTTCCTTGAATTTTTTCGCATGGTTACATAATATCCATAATTTTATTCATTATATAAATATAATTTATACCCAATATATAAATATATTTAGCGTCATCCATAAAATATATAGATACAAAAAATATATTACACTATCCATGGAAATGGTAGGTCGTATGTACACATGAACATTATTTTCACTTTTCAGAGGATGGAAAGAAGGGTAAATTGTAGTTAAAATTTACATGATGATTTTTAAATAATATATTTCTAATATATTCATTAAATTTATCCTTATTATCATCCATTTAAACCATAAATTCAAAACAAATAACATTACTTTATGGAGGTGGTAATCCACTCGTACGAATAAGTGACGTTATAATATTCCAATAGATAGTAAGGTAAGAATATATATATGATAATATCATTAAATAAGAATATTGATTTCATAAATATCATATATATTCATTATTTATATATTTATAACCATCTAAGTAAATTGTTGAAGAAAAACAAATTACACCACTATGTGGAGATAGTAAGTCACAAGTACGCACGTGTGATGTTTTCCCTTTTCATAGGATAGAAAAATATATGGAAAATGGTTTTAACATAAAAATAATAAAATAGTATTATATTTATGATACTAGATTTGTTATTTTCTGATGGGTAAAATTGATTTACAGTACATTTAGTAAGAAATAAACTTAAAAGAGTTGGTGGAGATAATTACCTCTTCTTTGGTAGACTTTATTTAGATTACTTCTTAGGGACCCTTAGAATAGTATTTTAAGAAGGAAAAAACCTATAATTTTTCGATAGGTAAGTTTAAAATAAAATTGGGTAGGATTTGTTTCAGATATTTTTCTCAATAAGGTGTAAAGAAATGATCGGGGTTATACTTCTATAAGTGAGGGGTGGGGAACTCTTGAAATTACTTAAAGTATTATTTTAATATAAATTAAATTTCTCTAAAAATAGATCTAAATCTGACTAATTAATATATAAAATGAGTAGGAGTATAAATTATCTCCAAAAATAAAATTTTGATAGGTTTTGGTTATTTTTTTACCCTTATCTCAAAGTATTAATCCCTCGTTAACGATTTTGATGATTATCACGATAATAATGTTTTTACTATTTAAGGGTAATGAAAATTACTATAAAAGGAAAAGTGACACATAAATTGACAATGGTTAAAATTTTAAAACATATCCCATTAAATTTTCAAAAGATAATATTTTTATGAATTTTCAATAATTTAATAAATTGTTGTTTATTATAAAATATCATCAATATCATTTTTATAAATACATGTATTATAATATAATATGTGTATAACTCATTTAAAATGGTTAAAATGATACTTATTTAAATATAAGTACATTGTGGTCTTAATATAATCATAAAATCAATTTTTTTTCTAGTTTTATATATCATTTTAATCTTTACCATTTGGCTTGATCCCTTGGTTATGTAATTTTAACCTTAACTATGGGGATACCTTTTCTAATATTAATGAACTATAATGTTTAATATAAGGAATTTTATCATAATTTTAAATTGGATGATATTTAGACCATTTATAATTCTAATTTTCCTGTTTAAATGTATATATTATTTTTAAATAATTTAATAAAATATATTTAACATAAAGTACTATTAATGTCATTTCAAGAACTATTCCCATAATATGACTTTAAAATCAACATGAAATTAATGAAATTTGAATATAAACCTTTACCACATATATAATATATTGTATTTATCTTAAAATTTTGTGTACAACTTTAACTTTCCCAAAAAATATAACTTTTAATGTTTTTAAAATCATTTACTTGATTTTTTATTACATGTATAAGCGTTGTGTCGACATTTCAAAATAATTTAAGGTAATTATTTCACCAATAAAAAATAAAAAAAACAAAATCATAACAAATAATTATTCGTAAAAATAATCATTTAAAACGTAACATAATTTTTTTTATCCTCGTCACAAAATATTATATATAATAAAATCAAGAGAGTAGAATTTTTTACTTTATCTTATACATAAAAATTAAAAGGTTTAAAATCTAAGTTAAATGAAAAAATAATAATAATTTTGAAGTTTATTTGATTAAGGATGAAATATAATCATCCAATTTAATGAATTGAAGTGTTATCACATTAGTTTTAACACTGATTAAATCATTTACCCCATACCAATATGCTAAATTTTAACAAAGTCACTATTCATAATGCCTAAAAATAAAAGGGAACTATTTAAAAATTTGGAATAGCATAATTAAAAATATGGAATTTGTTTTTAATTATTAAATCTATATAATTTATATAAATTCATTTTAAATTAAATATCCAAAATGTGATGAAAATATTTTTCTAGAAGAAAAAAAAATTCTTAGGTTTAAAACAAATTGTATCAAAATCCATATAAAATTAATTACAATGACCTCAATTATATTATTCAAAATATAAATGAACTAATTTTACTTTTAAACCCATTTTAAAAATGTAACTTTTTCAATGTTTGAAAAAAAATAAAGTTTTTAATAAATATCTATATTTTTCACTATTCATTGAAAAATCATTATATTTAGAAAATTCTCTCAAATTCACTCTAAGATAATTTTGAAATTATAATTTCTTAAATTATATTATTTTTAAAAAAAATTTATAAAATTTATAGAAATTAATAATAATATTTGCTCACAAAAAGAGAAATAAATTTTTTTTGAAGAAAACGTATTTTGAAGAATCAAATGACTTTTCTAAAAATTTAGTGATTATTTCCTATGAATTTTTAAATAAATATTTATTGATTATAAAATTTATATATATATTTCATGATTTAGTTACTTCTATTCATACCCACCAATCCAATAGATTTTTTGTAATAGTTATAAAATATTAATATTTTATTATTCATTTTTATCTTTTACAGCCTATTGTATAAGTTGTCGAACATAGTGGTCTTTTAAAATATCAAGGTGTTACATTATACACTCCTTAAATAAATAGTATCCCCAGAATTTGAATTTTTCTTGGTAATCAAGGGTTTGATATTTTAAAATTCTTTTTTTGAAAACCCACATCGTCAAAAGTGTTAATACAACTCTTTGTTTAAAAGAGATAATGGGAAATATGAAGGCCATCTGAAATAGCACATAACTAGGTTTCAAACTATGAGAACATTAGTTGGAGGTGAAAATATAGACATAGAGGAAAATTATCATCCAAATAATTATGGATAGTGATATAGAACCTTGTTAATAAAAAAGTGAATGGTCATGAAAAATTTTATGACTAAAACATCATAAATTAATGAGGTTCTAAAAATACCATTGATTCGTCAGAAATTAATTAAATAGGATAAATTTTTTATTTAAATATCATTTACCAAGAGTTAAGGAATTCCATTACTATCTAGAATAAGAACATATCGTAATATAATTACTTGACAAGTACTATTCCATCTGTTAATTAGTTTTCACTATAATCTCTTATTTTTATCCAAACTATGAGTATTAAGGGATAATTTTTCATGCATGAAGCAATAAAATAAAATTATAATAGATCCCGTAATTCTCAAAAGAATATCAAATTATTACTAATTTATTTAATAAAACCAAACATTTTTTCATGATGGAAGTTAATACAAAAAATAAATAAACCTTCATATGAATAAATAATTCATTAATCTCCAAATATCAATAGTAAAACCAAAGGTTTAACATAGATCATTCTAATAAATAACATTATGTCCCATATAACCTTAATAACTATAGTATTAAATAGATTTTTAAGATAAAAATTTATCACATACCATTCATTTTAAAACTCCAAAAACATAATAGAATTATTACTAAATAATATTTTACATTAAACGTAACGGTTATATATACGTCAACCCAATTAAGAATCATCTAAAATATCATTAATCATCATAAAAATCCAAAAATTAGTAACTATGTGATCATGTAATATGCTTCCCAAAATCAACTAAATGTTTACCTTTTGAATCATTTAAGTAAAAAAATTAAACTAACCAGGACATCACGTAGGCTAGTGGTAGGCATTGCACCCTTTTCACCCATCGTTTTTGGGTTCAATCCCCATGGCCTCACTGGATATGATGGGTTGTCACCCATTATTTGGGTTATCCTTTTTCTAAAACTATATAACTCCTATGTCATTCTCAAAAATATTATAAACATCCCCAAAAATAAAATTAATTATTAAATAACTTTTTAACTACAAGTTTTTTCTATTCAACTTATTTTTTATACAAAATAAAATAATATGAATTGACTATTATTACCCTAACATCAATGATCATATTAACCCAAAAGGATTTCATTGAATTTAAACTTATTTCCAAAAAATATGATATCACTATTCCAAAAATAACATATACTAAACCAAAGGGTTGTATTCCCATAAATATCTCCCAAAATATTCTTAATAATGTTAAATTACCATCACATAAAACCTCAAAATATGTATCTATGTCTTTAAACATATGATCGTCCTTAAAATTATCAACCAAAGTCACTTTAGGTTTATCCTATATGACTATTCCATACAATATGTTTCCATAGGTTCTATTCACTCCTTCATCATAACGGTTCATAATGAAAATGTGAATTAACCTAATAAAATCCTTCTAGAGTGTCAAACTAGGTGCACAGTATGTGAACACTCACCATGCACCATAATGATGGTCGAGATATATTTGACCAACTAATTTTAGGGTTATTACCCCTATATGTATCTGTTCCAAAAAAATGTCTACTCCTAGTATCCAGATAGAAATATGTTTCTAGGAAAACCACATAATATATACCTCACCAAAAACTATATGATATTATCCTATAATTATACATATCCCTGAATTTTATTATATGGTTATGTTACCTAATCTTTTTTTCCAAAATATGATTCACCGGGTTTCTACTAAACTTCATCAGATACCAACTGTAAATACCCCAGCCCTATTAGCCCAAAGTTAGTAGTTACTTAATTATATTGGCAGTAGATATAAGCAATATCATCCCAATGGACCAAATAATTTAATAGTCTTGGTAAACTATATAGATGCTTGAATCTCACATATATTTGAATATATAAAATAAAAGGAAGTATTTACTTTGAGAACATCATTATTCTCTCTCTATCACATCCTTTCATATATTTTATTGTACACTTCCTTGTATCCTAGAGAAAGGAAACATAATAAGGGTGAGCTCAAATGATCATTAAGGGTTATGTATAGTGGAATCTATGTTGAGTAAATAAGGCATAATCAATATGTCAAGGTGAATAACTGAAAATAGTTTTCATTTCATCCGTAACTTGAGCACGAAGAATAATATGGTAGGAATAAATAATGATAAAATAATGTCATATAAATAATCACCTATTCTAGAAACATATAAATGTATATCATAACTATTAAAACAATCACATATACATCAATGAATGATTTCATAATAATGGAATACATAATGTCAAATAGATTAAACCTACCTAGAATTTATTTTACATTACATTATAAACATACCATCAAAGTCCACTTTTATGGATTCTGAGTCCCAGAGGCTCCAAGGTTCTCTATTTTTCATTCTCAAACATAAATAGGAAATTTATAGGATGAATCACTTCTCTAGGAATATGGGTTTTAGTTTCTCTTTTCATGCCTCCTGTGTGAATAAATTTAGTTGGGTTTTTTTGAAGGGGATGCTGTAGGTGGAGTTAATCAATGTTATAGTTCATTTTTTGTTGGTGAAGGTCATGTTTATTGGTATGTAAACTCTATTTTCCTTCATTTATTCCAGTAATGATCTTCAAGGTAGACAAGTTCTTTGTGTCTTCTTGGAGGCCTTTGACCCGATCATTTTTTCAAGGTTCACAGCTGGGGATTTTAATGCGATCATAGAAATTTATGAGAAGAGTGTGGCTCTATAAATTTCACTAATGGTATGATGGGATTTAGAAGTTTTATCACCATCAAGGGGATTCTGAACTTGGGATTCAATGGGTGTAAATTTAATTGGTGAAACACTGTAAGGGTTTAAACTATATTTGGAGCTTCCTTGATATATTCTTGTCCAAACTACAAGGTTGGGATTCCTTTGTGTGGGCTTATGTCTCGCATCTAACCTGCTCCTTGTCAGACCATGCCCCAATTCTTCTAGAGTTAAATAAGGGAGATGTTGAAAACCAACCTTTCTAGTATTCATCTAGATGTCACCAGTGGGAGGGTTTCATGAAAATGTTGAAGAAATCTTGGGATAAAGTGGAGGGTGAATGGGATTAGCTTGGTCTTTCAAAACATCTTTGATTCCTAAATAGGGATATTCAAAGCCGGTTGCTTTAAAATCCTTTGTTGGACACCAGTGTGGATGTCCTTTAAACAGATATTGGCTATATGGAGGAGGATCTTATTAATAGTTTGGATGAGAGGATGTTCTCACTCCTGTGTGATAAGCGCTCTTTCCTGTCAGAGAAGCTGGTAGATATTAAGAAGAATATCAAGGAGATATCTTGGACTAAATGGTTGAAAGAGGTAAACCACAACAACGCCTTCTTAGATGCATGTTTAGAAGAAAGAAAGTGCATGAATCTAAACTTAAAGCTGAATGATGGGTCTTATAGAGTGGGTGTTAATGTGGTAGGTTTCTTGGCCTTGGATCATTTTGAACAAGTGTGGGTGGGTGCGGCGTATTGTAGAAGGTCTGGGATGGGATTAACCTAGGATGAGGGATACTTCTCCACTAGTGTTCCTAGGATGTTTGAGGGCTCTAATAATGTATCTCTGATGGATATTCCCCTCGAAGAAGAAATTTTGGAGGTTGTGAAATGCAGGGACCCAAACATCACTCTAGGGCCTAATGGGTTCCCTAGGGATTTATATCTGGCAGCATGGGATGTTTTGGGGGTGAAAGTCATTTAAGTCATTCAGGAATTTTTTTTGGGGGTGGATCACTCAAGAGAGGCTCTTTCTTCTCTAGGATGGTTCTCATTATGACGGTTAAATATTCATCTAGCCTGATGCACTATAATCTTATTTTTTTGTGTAATGTTTTCCTATAAAATTATGTCAACCCTCATTACTTGAAGGTATAATGGAGTTATCCCACATATTATATCTCAAGAAAAACATGGATTTGTGAAAGGAAGGTATATTCAAGGGGAAAATGGAATAGCCAAAAATATGGTGGATGACATAAACATGAGGTTTATTGGTTCCAATGTTGTCATTCAGATAGACAGGGATAAATCCTAAGACAAGGTTGAATTAAGTTTTGTTATTTGGGTAATGAGGATATTTGGGTTCCGTGAAGGGTTCTCGGATCTATGTTTTAGGTGCTACTGTTCTTCGTGGCTCTCTATATCTCTTATGAGGAAATAATTCAGCTTCTTCAAGAGTGTGTAGAGGGTGATTCGGGGATATCCCTTATCCCCCAATATCATTATTTTGGCATAGTATGTCCTTTCAAGGAACATCAATAGGAGGATAGAGGATGGAAGGCTTCTTTAGTTCAAGCATCTAAGGTAGGTCCCTATTTCTCACCTTATGTTTTTGGATTACTTACTTTTATTTTCGAATGGTATGCAAACTTCACTTCATGTGCTTTTGATGATTTTGGATTTTTATGGTGACTTGAGTGAGCATCATGTGAATCCAAGGAATATCAACCTCTTCATATCCAATAAATGTTCATTTAGAAGAAGCAGGATTATTCAAGATATTCTGGATATCCAAAGGAAACAAGTTCCCAATGATCTATCTTGGGGAGCCTATTTCTAATGTTCGTATCAATAAACCCTTGTTTGAGGATATTACCAACAGGATTTTGGGGAGGAACCTCAATTGAAATAGAAAATTCATGTCCTTTAGTGGGTCGGGCACATTGATCAATGCAGTTTTAACTTCTATTCACATGGACACTTTTTCTTCAATTAATCCTCTAAAAGTTATGCTAGATAGGATTGATAAGATCATGAATAATTTTTTTTGGGACTCCAATGGTATGGTGTGGTGCCACTTGGCCTCCTATAAATACATGGAGAAACCAATAGATGAAGGAGGAATTGGTTTGTAGGATGTCGTTGAGGATATGTAGGCCATGCAGGCCTGCCAGGCTTGGGATGTTTTAGAAGGGAAGTCCCTTTGGGCTAGCTTATTCATAGGGAAATATGGAACCTGTTGGTAGAAAGATATAAGGCATAGTCCAAGACTATCTAGTATAGATATGTGCATTGTAGTACCCCCAGTTTCTGGTTAGTAACCCTTGTTTAATGCTTTTTAAGTACATGAAGCATAGGAAAATGGTTGGGAAAGTTTGGAGACTTTTAAAGGGTGAAAGGAAAAAAGGTGGTGACATACGGGCTTCGCACGGGTTTCTCAAACCATGTGGAAGCCATGCAGGTGGTGTCACCTTGGACAGAGGAGACCGCACGGCGTGCGCACAGTTTCGGAAAACCGTGCGAGGAGGCCATGCGGAGCGCCCCTTCCAAGCAGTGACTACTGCACAGTTAGCGCACAATTTGACTAACCATGCGGACAAACCATGCTCAAAGTCAACTTAGATCCTATTTTTAAGGATATAATCCATTTTATCTTTAAATCGATTCTTTTTTGCTCCTAGATGGCTCTAACTCGGGATTTCTCTCTGGTGAAGGTGGGAGAACACTTACCATGCATTTTGGAAGCGATCCGGAGGTTTTCCTTGGTGTTTAGAGGACGGTTGATCAAGGTAAGTCTCATTTCCTTGAGTTTTATTAGATCTCCTTCTTCCCTCTTGATGGATCCTTAGATCTACGCCCAAGAAGGGTAGATCTAAGATAGTGGATGACTTTTAAGTCTGGTTTTGGTCATGTTGGTGATAGGGGAAGGAATCTAAGGAGGTTTCGTGGTGTTTCGACCCGGTTCTTGGTTGGTTTCTCCTAATTTGGTTGAGGTAGGAGGCTTCACTATTGACTCCTCTGATTAGAATTGATTGTCTTGGTTTCAAATTGGTATATTTGAATGGATTTGATTGTGAAAATCAAGGAATAAATATTCTTTAGTGATGATTTATGGTTGAAATGAAATTGTGAAATCTTGGTGAATTGTTGTGCAAAGTGATTTGGCTTCTTGAATTTAAAATATTGATTTTAAATTATGGATTAGTTAGAATGGTAAATGGTTTGATGAAATATGGGTTTTCAATAAAAATGGATGTTTTGTTTAAATGGGTTGGTATTGAAATGGATTGATGAAATTGGTTCATTATTTTATTTTCAATAAAAGTATGGTTTTATTGAAATGGTTTTAATTGGTTGAACACACTTGGTTTTGATGGAAATGGCTTTATATAAGGAGTGTTTTATTGAAAGGATGGTTTTGTCATGATGGTTGTGAATGTGTGGTGTGTGTTCATGTGGCATATACGAGGCTTGGTTAAAATAGGACCTTGTGCTCAATGACAGATGTTTAATGGCACATGGTAACTATATGTATAAGGCTTGGTTGAAATATTGCCTTGTTCTCGGTGCCAAAGTTGTAATGGCACATGGGAAACAATTACCTTGTGACGACTTGGTAGGTCGACGAGAAACCGCTCATGAGTATGGAACTATCATAACGTAGCCTGCATGGTTGATTTCACGTGTTTTTGAAATGGTTGGGTATTCCAAAAAAGGATTTTTGTGAAATGGTTCGAAAGATTTTTTGGTTATTTTTATTGAAAAATGGCGTGTTGGAAATTGGTTTCAAATGCACTTGGATGTTTTTGGGTATGAATGGTTTTGGAAGCTTGTTTATATCTTATTATAAACTGTTTTGAGAAAATGTTTTATATAAACTATTTTATATAAATGTTAATAACTCTTATATCCTATTGGCATGAGTAAGGAAGTCATTGGGGAAAACCTACTGAGTTTTATACCCACCCTTTCTTTGTCACATTGGTGCTTTTGCAGATTTCATATTCCGGGACACAGGTAAAGGTATATCATCTTATTGCTAGTGTCTTGTGGTGATGCTTGGGAGATGTTGTGGAGATTGGAGCTTGTGGAGGATGGAGTTGTAGTGTCTTTTGAGAGTCTTAAGTTGTTCATCCATTGTGTACTTTGATGTTTAGTTTGGTTTTCCTCTATTGTTTACTTTGATGTGGGTTGAAATAAATGAAGTTGTTTGTTGGTCTTTCATTTGTTCATGCATCATATAGTGAATTTTTGGTTATGGTTGGTTTATGGGTTATTTCATAAGGGAAAATCATCCCCCAACTTGTATTTAAAACCCTTCGGAATTTATTTCTAGCCTTTGGCATCTTGGGGATGTCTCTTAATTCCAAGTAATGAATCGTTGTGCTCTCAAGACAATGAGAATTGGAGGGTAATTACAAATGGTATCATCTTATTTGGTCCCTGCCTAACAAGTGGTCATCGATGTTCTTGGTCTTGGATTAGAAATTCATTCTTTTCTATTCCTTGGGTCGAAATCTTAGACAAGAGTATGATTGTTGGAACTTGAAATGTATAGCATAAAAGGATATAGCTAACCTGTTTATGCTAAACTTCAAGTTACCAGGGTGTTGGGTACATAAGTGTTTTGGATACACTTCTAGAATGTTAGAAATCTCATTGTCATGGGTTTATCCAATGAGATGAGCATGACATGCATTTTAGAGGAATAAATTCCCACTAGGATTGCATATCTCATTTTAAGGAATGATTAAGGATATTGCGCAAGTGGTGAATTTTTGAAAAATGTAGAAATTGTTTTCAAGTGAAAGATTTTGAAAACAGGATATTTGGTTTATTTTGAAAAAAGGTTGATTTTAAAAAGGCATGTGGAATGTTTTCAAAAATATTTGAACATGGGAAAAAGGTTGTTTTGAGAACAATGTTGTGATAGATAATGTGATAGAATTTGAAATGCTAATACATCAGTTGCTAGAGAGTGAGATTGACCTGGGTTTGTTGTTGGTTTAGAAACTAGCATTGGGTAGGCATCGTAGAGACCAACCGGAGGTGGCCAATGAGAATGTGGTTTCACCTGAGCCCCAGGTGAACCCATAGCTAGTGAAAAGTATTGTGTAAGCTTTCCAAGATGTTGAAAGTGGGAATAAAATGGATGAACCAAGGAATCTGGATCATGCGGTTCAGTTTCAAAAGAAGAATCCACCCATCTTCAGGGGTGATTCGGAGCTAGAGAGGGCAGAAGCATGGTTGAGTAGAATGAACAAGATCTTCAAGTTCCTGGGAACCCCGATAGAGTTAAAAGTGAATTTGTCCACATATATGTTGGAATATATTACCCTTCAGTGGTGGGAGTTGGTAGTCCAAGCTGGGAAAAACCGGGGTATGATGTGGGAACGCTCTGAGGAATTTTTTAATAAACAATTCCACCCACATACGTTTAGAATTCATCATACGGGTGATTTGTTCAGTCTGAAGTATGTGCATATGTCTGTGACAGAATATGAAGCTAAGATTATGAGCTTAGTGCGGTTTTCACTCGAGGTGGTGGGTAGCACATCGTTGAAGGAAAGTATATTATAAGTGGGGTTAAGAAAAGAGATCTGTTCAAAAATAGAAGTTCTGTGTATCGCTGATTACACAGAGATGGTGAATCGAGCATCGGTGGCTGAGCGTGATCTGTTGGGAGCTCCGGGCGGAGGAAGCATGGTGGTACCCATGGGGAATAGTGGGAACTCTAATGCTGGGTTCAAGCGGAGGAGGGAAATTTACTCCCAGGGTGGGAACTCGACTGTTGCATGTGTGGTTGAGTCGTTGGGTTTAAGAGCAGAAATGATGCCTTCAGTTTTGAAACATCAAACTCCTCTTGGTCGAAGAGACTGCGAGCCTTCTTGTGTAGAGCATGTGGTATTGTTGTGGGCGAGGTTAAGATAACCTAAAATTTCTCAATGCTTGAGATGGATGGGTATGATGTAATCCTGGGAATGGATTGGCTGGTGGCGTTTAAGGCCCGCATCGACTAAAATGAGTGAATAGTGGATTTACGACACATAATGGCATTAGACATCTCATTAGAGGAGAGAGGCATGAAAGGCAAGGTGCAACGGGTTTGTTGGCACCATTAGTGGGCACATTATCATATCAGTTCACAGTGTTGTCATTGGAATTGTTAGACGGTGTTGAACAGGGTGATCTTCCAGTAGTGGTGGATTATCTCATGGATGTTTTTCCTGAAGAATTCTCTAGGTTACCTCCCATAAGAGAAGTGGAGTTTACGATTTATCTCCATCCGGGGACCAGTCTTATCTTACTTTCATCTTACCATATGGAACCTACTGAATTGAGGGAATTGGAAGTCCAGTTGGAAGAGTTAGAAAACAAAGGGTTTATCTGGCCTATAATGTCTCCATTGGCACCGCTAGTGTTTTTTTGTGAAAAAGGTAGATGAAACTTTGAGGCTCTATGTTGATTATCATAGACTTAAAGAAGTTACCATAAAGAAAAGATATCCACTTCCATGAATTAATGATTTTTTCGATAAGTTGAGGGGAGCCCAGTGGTTCTCTAAGATTTATCTGAGGTCGGGATATCATCAATTTCAGGTGAGTAAAGATGATATTCCTAAAATAGCTTTCAGAAGTAGATATGGCCATTATGAATATGTGGTTATGCCCTTTAGTCTAACGAATGCACCAGTGGTATTCATAGCATTGATGAATCAGATATTTCAGAGATATATAGATTCATTTCGGGTGGTATTTGTAGAGAATATTATGTTGTATTCAGAGGCAAGGGTGGAAAATGAGCAGCACTTGACAACAGTGTTGGGGATCTTGAGGAATCATTAGTTGTATTCCAAATTGTTAGGGTTGGGGTTCGTTCTCATGCAAGGGAATCAAGTGGTTGCTTATGGCTCACGATAGTTGAGGGTTCATGAGCAGAACTACCCAACTCATGATTTGGACTTCATAGCAATGGTCCATGCTTTGAAAGTGCGGCATCATTATCTCTTCGGTGAGAAATTCATGGTATGTACAGATCATAAGAGTCTAAAGAACATCTTCTCACAAATGGATTTGAACTTGAGGAAAATGAGATGGATGGAATATCTCCAAATGTTTCATTTCGACATAATTTACACACTAGGTAAGGGACATTGGTGGCAGATGCATTAAGTAGAAAATCATATGCTCAATTGGTAAAACAGGCATCGAACCGGTGGAAGTTGATGTCGGTTATAGATGAAATGTGGTTGGATTATGAAGAACAAGGTGATAGAGTGGTCTTCATCCCGGTTTTGTTGATTCCTAACTTGGTTGGCCTGGTTAAAGAGGCACAGATATCTGATTCTGAGTGTATGACCATGGGGTCGAGACCTAATGGTGGGGATACAATTGTGAGTCGACAACTGAATGGAGATTTAGTTTTGTGTTTTTGGAATTGGATGGTTGTACCAGTTTCTTTTCAGGAGTATCTTCTCAGGGCATACCATCATTCTAGGTGGGCTTTTCACCCTGGAATTCAGGAATTTATAAATCATTGAAAGCGCAGTTCTGGTGGGCTGGTATAAAAATAAGAGTGGATGAGTTTGTTTTGAGATGCTTGACTTATCAGCAGGTCAATGTAGAGAATCAGATGCCAGAAGGAATGATACAGTCTCTACCAATCCCTGTTTGGAAGTGGGAACAAATAGCCATGGATTTGTCATAGGTCTCCCAAGAACAGTCTGAAAGCACGATTCCATTTGGGTGATAGAGGATCAGCTAACGAAGTCAGCCCATTTCATCCCAATTCGTGAATCTCATATGGTGGAGGATCTGCCCAAAATCTATATTTAGGAGGTGGTAAAGAGGCATGGTGGTCCAGTTTCGATTGTATCAGATAGAGATCTGAACATCTCATTTCTAAAAATCCTTACAGCAAGCCCTTGGGGCACAGTTGACGATGAGTACGGCGTATCACCCTCAAACGGATGGTCAATCTAAGAGGACGATACAAACTCTGAAGGATATTTTGCGAGCTTGTGTCATGGATTTTGGTGGCTCGTGGGAGGAATACTTGTCATTGGTTGAGTTTTCATACAATAACAGTTAGCATACATCCATACATATGGCTCCGTTTGAAGCATTGTATGGGAATCCATGTCATTATCCACTATGTTGGGTGGAAACGGGTGAGTCCTCGATGGTTGGACCGAGCCTTGTCCAGGAGACTACGGAAAAGTTCAAGTTTATCAGGAAGAGAATGGAGATGGCTCAGAATCATCATAAATCGTATGTGGATCATCTTCGATGGCCATTTTCATTCGAGGTGAATGATCATGTTTTCTTGAGGATCTCTCCTAGATTGGGACATCATTGGTTTGAGAATTAGGGAAAATTATCTCTGAGGTATAGTGGACCTTTTGAGATTCTTGAGTTGGTTGGTGAGGTGGATTATCATTTGGCTTTTCCACCCAGGCTCAGTGTGGTGCATAATGTGTTTCTTGTGTCGCGGTTGAAAAAGTATCAGCTGGATCATGACCATGTGATTTGATGGGATCATGTTGAGCTAGAACTGAATTCTTCATTGTGGCATGTGCCAGTGTGGGTTGTGGATAGGCAAGAGAAATACTTGCATGGAAAAATCATCGGTCTAGTGTGGGTTTTATGGCAGCATGGTCAGATTCAGGAAGAGACTTGGGAATGCAAGAAAGAAATGAAAGAGTAGTTTCCATAACTCTTTCAAGAAAGCGATGGTTTTATACTCTTCGGGGATGGAAAGGCCAATGGTGGGGAGAATGTAGTACCTCGGTTTCTGGTAAGTAACCCTTGTTTTATGCTTTTTAAGTAAATGAAGCATAGGAGAAATGGTTGGGAATGTTGGGATACTTTTAAAGGGTCAAAGGGAAAAAAAGTAGTGGCACACGGGCTTCGCACGGGTTGCCCAAACCGTGCGGAGGCCGTGTAGGTGGTGTCACCTTGGACAGAGGATACCGCACTGTGTGCACATGGTTTGGGAAAACTGTGCGAGGAGGCCGTACGGAGCGCCCCTTCTAAGCAGGGACTACTAAACTGTTAGCACACGATTTGACTAACCGTGCGGACTAACTGTGCGGGAAGAAAACTTAGATCCTATTTTTAAGGATTTAATCCATTTTATCTTTAAACCCACTCATTTTTCTCCTAGACGGACCTAACTCGGGATTTCTCTCTGCTGAAGGGGGGAGAACACTTACCAGGCCTTTCGGAAGCAATCCAGAGGTTTTCCTTGGTGTTTAGAGGATGGTTTATCAAGGTAAGTCTCATTTCCTTGAGTTTTCTTAGATATCCTTCTTCCCACTTGATTGATCCTTATCTCTACACCCAAGGTGGGTAGATCTAAGATAGTGGATGACTTTTAAGTCAGGTTTTGGTCTTTTGGGTTATAGGGGAAGGAATCTAAGGAGGGTTCTTGGTGTTTCGACCTGGATCTTGGTTGGTTTCACCTAATTTGGTTGAGGTAGGAGGATTCACTCTCGACTCATCTTGTTATAATTGATTGGATTGGTTTCAAATTGGTATATTTGAATGGATTTGATTGTGAAAAGCATGGAATAAATCTTCTTTAGTGATGATTTATGATTGTGATAAATTTTTAAATCTTGGTGAATTGTTGTGCAAAGTGATTTGCCTTCTTGAATTTAAAATTTTGATTTTAAATTAAGGATTCACTGGAATGGTAAATGGTTTGATGAAAGATGGGTTTTCAATAAAAATGGGTGTTTTATTGAAATGGGTTGGTATTGAAATGGATTGATGAAATTGGTTTATTCTTTTGTTTTCAATAAAAGTACGGTTTTATTGAAATGGTTTGAATTGGTTGAACACACTTGGTTTTGATAGAAATGGTTATCAATAAGGGGTGTTTTATTGAAAGGATGGCTTTGGCATGATAGTTGTGAATGTGGGGTGTGTGTTCATGTTTCATATACTAGGCTTTGTTGAAATAGTACCTTGTGCTCGGTGCCAAACGTTTAATGGAACATGGTAACTATATGTATGATGGTTGGTTGAAATATGACCTTGTGCTTGGTGCCAAAGGTGTAATGGCACATGGGAAAAAATTACCTTGTGACGACTTGGTAGATCGATGAGAAACAACTCATGAGTATGGAACTATCATAACGTAGCATGCATGGTTGATTTCACGGGATTGTGAAATGGTTGTGTATGCCAAATGGGATGTTTTTGAAATGGTTTGAAAGCTTGTTTGGTTATTTTTCTGGAAAAATAACTTGTTGAAAATTGGTTTCAAATGCACTTGGATGTTTTTGGGTATGAATGGTTTTGGAAGCTTGTTTATATCTTGTTATAAACTGTTTTGAGAAAATGTTTTATATAAACTCTTTTATATAAATGTTGCTAACTCTTCTATCCTAGTGGCGTGAGTAGGGAAGTCATTGGGGAAAAAGTACTGAGTTTTATACTCACCCTTGCTTTGGAATTTTGGTGCTTTTGCGGATGTCGTATTCTGGGACACAGGTAAAGGTAAAGCATCTTATTGCTAGTGGCTTGTGGTGATGCATGGGATATGTTGTGGAGCATGGATATTGCGGAGCATGGAGTTGTAGTGTCTTTTGAGAGTCTTTAGTTGTTCATATGTTGTGTACATTGATGTTTAGTTTGGTCTTCCGATGTTGTGTACTTTTATGTGGTTGAAATAAATGAAGTTTTTTTGGTCTTTCATTTGTTCATGCATCATATATTTAATGTTTGGTTACAGTTGGTTTATGGGTTATTTCAAAAGGGTAAATCGTCCCCCAACTTGTATTTAAAACCCTTCGGCATTTATTACCAGCCTTTGGCATCTTGGGGGTGTCGCTTAAGGCCTAGTAATGACTCGTTGAGCTCTCAAGCCAATGAGAATTGGAAGGTCATTACATGCATGCTTGGGAACTTGGATTTTCTTAAGGGGTGGCCTGTTGGATTGTGGGGAGAGGTGAAATCAGTTTTTGGAAGGATATTTTGGTGGGTTTTAAAATTTTATTCCCAAGTTTTCAAGTTCCTGATATGATCTTTATAGAGGCTACATGTTTTCCTCCAATGATGGAGGCCATTTTGGATAGTGAACAGATGGACCTACTGAACAGCATCATAATGAATGATGAGGAAGAAAAATGTTGTTTCACCGGTTTGAGATCAGGTATTTTTAATGGTTATGATTATAGGAGGATGGTTCATATGGAGCATGTGCAAGTCAACACTTCTTATCAGTTATGATGGAAGGAGATTCCCCCACATATGAAATTTCTTTCATGGAGAGTAAATATCCAAGTCATTTTTATGTATGAAAACATTCTGAAACGGGGCATATCTTTTGATTCAAGATGCTTCTATTGTGCTAGTCACCAAAGGTAATATATTCCCCACTTGTTTCTTCATAGTGACTGGGTTTTCCATCTCTGGTTGTCCATGAACTTGTAGGTGTTCTCTGGTTGTGATATTCTGTCCATGAATTCTTTCATCATCAAATGGTTTCGGGGCTCGGAGGGCAATGCGATGGAGGAAAAGATTTGTTGTATTATTTTTATTTCCATCTACTGGATGATCTATAAGGCAAGGAATAGTGCAAGGACGGGCATGTAATCGTCTATGTTCTTCATTCGGGTCAGACTAAATGCATTGATTTGTGATATTGGAGTAATGATTAAGGGTGGGTTGAATTCATAGACTCTTTAATATTTTCTTAATTATTTGAGGGCTCCTGTTGTTTCTACTGCATAGTGGGTTAAATGGTTACATCCTCTAAGGGGATATAAATTCAACACTGATGGATCCTTCATGGAAGAATATATGAGAGGGGTGTTTTGTTACATGATTCCTCTAGATCTGTGATCTTTTCCTTTAGTGCCTTTTACAGTCCATGGAACTCCCTGAGTGCGGAGCTGCATGCTTTGTATTTGGGATTGATGCTGTGAAAGGAGTCAGGGGTGCAGTTCAATGAAGTGGTGTTATATTCTAAGGTATTTTTGCATACTATAAAAGGGGATATTACTCCTCTTTGGGATCTGATTTCTATTTTTAGATAGTGTTTTTTGTATTTCATCTCTAGTAAATGAATTCATCGGACATGGAAGGAAGCCAACTTCACAGCAGATGCTTTTGCATGGTTTGGTAGTGTTGAGGATCCTCTCATCTTCTTCAATAGTTTGGGTTCTCTTCCTATGGAATGTCAGAATTTCATACAAGGGGATTCCCTTGGACTACCCCATTTTTGACCTCCATAGGTCATGGTGATGTTCTTTGTTAGGCTCTTGTTATTATTTTTTTTAAATAAAAAAAAAACAACATTCTATCAATTTATTTCATAAACAATATGTTTCATCAATAAATATCTATAATGAGTAAAGAATATGTAATGTCATTATTTCTATAGTCAATCAAGTACAAAAACGCCATATGTAGATATGGTATATGGTTTATGAAATAATAATATCCATGATGAAAATAATATGTATATATATAATGAAAAATGATTATAATAAAATGAATGTCTCAAGATAATGTTAATGACCAAAAAAATAATCAAGAGATAAGATATGACCATTAATTCAACAAAAAAGTATATTTTGTAATAAAATAAAATATCTTCAAGGATATAATAAAATTAAAGTGAAGAATTTAAAATAAACGTTCAATATAGAATATTCTTTCTAAAACCATTGAAAACATGTATTATAATTTTTATATTGTAAAATGGTTGTGGTAGAGGTAAATTTAGTCAATGTCGTATACATTAAAAAGAAACATTCACTTTAACTTTTGGTAAAGAAAGTTGAAAATGAATCTTTTAGAATAAATTGTAGATATTCATTTAAAACATTTTAAAATTTTAATAATAATATAATTTTTTTTAATAAATCATATTAGTAAATAAATTTTTTTTTTGAAATAATTTTTAAAAATATAGAACTAGAATAAAAATATACCTGATCAAAAGATAAGTAAGATTGAATTTTCTTTTAAACATTTCATGTCATAATTTAAGGGAAAAATAGACGAAATTTTATAATAAAACATAGAAACTCCTTAAATATACTTATGATAATAAAATATATGTATTTTAGAAAGAATTTATTATAATATTCCTTTAATGAAAATAAGAGCAATCCCAAAAATGATATTGTAATATAAATTCTTACCTTTTTGGTAAATTTTAAATTATAACCCCTAAAAAGAGTAAACATGAATTGAAACCTTAATCATCATGAATAAATATATATTCATGTTAAATGCATACAAGTGGAATTATATACACCTAAAAAATAAAATGTGTCCATAATACCAAATATGTCCTTATGGAGTGGAGATTGAGGTGAAATCCCCTATAATGATCATGTCATTGAAGTGAGAATTAATTAATGAAATTATTATGTGTGAAAATTTTAAATCAAAAAAAAGGAAATTTTAAATATAACGTAATACAATCAAATTCAATTTTTCACATTATTATGGAATAACATAGTCAATAAATTATATGTATAACCTATTGAATGGAAATTGAGTTAAGAAACCCATTACCTCAAGTTTGGCTTTCCTCGTAAGTGCCTTAAAACTATTGTATAATAAATGTCTATTTATAATAATTAGATAAAATAACTATATAAATGTCTATAATATAATATATTATCCATATATAACATTTTATCACCCATTTGTTAACAATATTTTATTAGTATCATTATTTTAGGTGTTAACTGCTTTATTTTTCATGTATGTTTTGATTCGGTAGTTTCGATACTTGGATATTGATCGTGGTTACATCATATAAAAAAAATTATTACGATATAAATATAATATATATCAAATTTATAGATATTTATAGTCATCCAAAAAAGATAATGATAAAAAAATAATTACACCATTCAGAGAGATGGTGGGCGGTACGTACGCATGAATGTTGTTTTCAATTTTCAATGGATGGAACGAAAGAAACGTAAATAATAATTAAAATTTATAATATAATTTTAAATCATATATATCTTATATATTTATTAAATATATCCTTATTACCAACCATTTGAATTAGAAACTAAAAATTAATTGCATCGCTTCGTGGAGGTGGTGGTGTACACGTACAAACAAGCGATGTTGTCATTTTCCAAAAGATGGAAAGTAAGAAGTTACATGTGATATTATAATTGAAAAGGCCTATTTTTGTCTTAAATATCATATATATTAATTTTTTATATATTTTTATCCATCTAATTAATATAGTTTTGAAAAATAGATTGCACTGCTATGTGGAGATGGAAAGTCATACGTACGCAGGAGTGATGTTTACACTTTTAATAGGATGGAAAAGAGATATAAAATTATTTTCCAATGATCATAATAACATATAATTATAACTATGATACTGAATTTATTATTTTAAGATGATTTCAACAGATTTAGTGGAATTGGAATAAGAAATAAACTCAATATATCTGGTAATGATGATTACCTCTTCCTCAGTATATTTTCTTTAGGTCCATTTTTAAGAACCCTTAGAATGGTATTTTAAGAAGAAAATAACCTATAATTTGTATCTAGGGAATATTTTAATAAATTTTTTTGGTTTTGGTTGATCTAGGATTATCAAGAAGGTGTAAAGAAAAGATAGAAGGGGTGTCCTTTTATATGTGAGGGGTGGGGCAGTCTTGGAATTACGTAATGCATTAAATTAATATAAATTAAATTTAATGAAAAAAATGGATCTAAATTTATATAATTATAATATAATATGAGTATGAGTAAACATTTTCTAATAAAACAAAATTTGGATAATTTTTTGTTATTTTTGTACCCTTATATCTTACTTTTATCCCCATTAAATATTTTGACGATTACCATGATAAATATGTTTTTACTCTTTGGGGGTCATGAGAGTTACTATAAAAGTAAAAGTAACACATAAATGGGGTGTGGTTAATATTTTAATCCATATATCGATTCATTTTTAAAAAGTTAATATTTTTATGAATTTTAAATCATTTAATAAATTTTTATTTATTATAAAATATCATTAATGTCATTTTTGGAAATACATTTAATGTTATAATAAAATATAAATATAACTCATGTAAAATAGTTCTATAAATACATGTTTTCTATTATAAGTAAGATATTGTCTTAATATATTCATCCAATAATATTTTTACAAGTTTATATATCATTTTAAATTTTATCTTTCGGTTTAATCCCTTGGTTAACCAATTTTATCATTAACCATAGTGATGAATTTTTCAATATTAATGAGTTGCAATTCTAATTATAAGGGAAAAATTGGATAATAAATAGAAAGTAGATAAAAATTTAGACCATTCCTCATATTAATTGTTTTATTTAGTATTTTTTTTTATTTTTTAGATAATTTAATAAAATATTTTTAAAATAAAATGCTAATAATGTTGTTTTATGAACTATTCACATAATTTTGATTTACAAATGACATGAATGAAATGGAATTGGTATATAAAACTTTAAAATATATATAACAGGTTATATTTATCTTAAAAATTATTATTAAATTTTAACTCACCCATAAAATATTACTTTTAGTGTTTTTAAAATCATTTACTTGATTTTCTTACTACTTGCACAAGAGTTGTGTCGGTGTTTCAAAAGAATTTAAGATAATAATTTCATCGCTAAAATTTAAAAAAAATTAATCATATTTTAAATAAAAATTTAAAACTAAACATAACTTGGTTTTATCCTTGTCATAAAATTTTATATACATTAGAAGCAAGAAAGTGACATTTTAAACTTTATCTTTTACTTAAATATTTAAAAGGTAAAAATCAAATTTTAAGGGAAAAGGGGTTATATTTTCAGATTTTGGATGATTATGGAAGAAATAAACTCATATAATGAAATAAATTAAAGTTTTTAATTAATTTTAAACCTTATCACATTAGTTTTAACCCTAAATAAATGATTTACCTTTTACCAAGGTGATAAATTTTACCATGGTTAATATTTATAATTCCTAAAAATAAAAGAAACCTATTTATAAAATTTAAACCTACAAATTACAAATATAGAATCAATTTATAAAGATTAAATATTTATAATTTTAATAAATTAATTTTAATATAAACCCACAAAATGTGATAAAAATTATTTTCTAGAAAAAAAACTATTTTCTCAAGTATAAAAATTTGTTATACCAAAATACCTATAAAATAATTTTCAATGAACTTAATTATATTATTAAATATTTAAAAGGACTAATGTTATTTTTAAAACTCTTTTAAAAAAATATAACTTTTTAAATGCTTGAAACAAAAATATAGTTTTCAATAAAAATTGTTATTTTTTACTATTCATTGAAAAATTAGACTTTTATGAAAATTATCAAAACTTCAATCTAAGGTAATTTTAACTTTATAATTTTAAAAATGATATTATTTTTATAAAATAAAATTTATAAATGTTCCAAAAATTAATTATAATATTTCCTTACAAAAAGATAAATAAAAAAACATTTATGGAGAAAACATATTTTGAAGAATAAAATGACTACAGAAAAATGAGAGCTTATTTCTTAAGAATTTATCCATAAATTTTTATTTTTTATAAACTTTATATATATTTCGTAATTCGGTTACTTCTATTCATACCTTTAAATTCAACATATATTTTATAACATTCATAAAATAATAATATTTCATGGTTTGTTTAAGTTTTTTGTTGCATGTTGCATACACTATCAAACTAAGTGTGTTTTTTGGAATCTTGGGGTGTTACAAGGATGTAATACAAAATAATATTTAGGTAATAATTATAATTATAACATACATATTTATTTATTTATGTGTGCTCATAAAGACCACTACAGCACTCAATTTGAAAAAAAACTAAGAAACGAGAAGGCTCGGAAGAACTAAAAGATGGAAACATAAGGTGTTTCTAAAGGAAAAGATAAAACCATTTATAAAAATGAGGAAAACCAATTAGAAAATCAACTTGATCTATATAAATTTATATAAAAACATAATTGTAAGTAAGTTAAGAAATAACTATAAATCATGAATGGTGAGATGAATGAGGAGACAAATCTTGTAAAAGAAATATGGACATATTTACAATGGATTACAAATATTTATAGAAATAAATATATAGATAATCATAATATTTTCGAAAAATAAAAGAATGATAATATATTCAGGGGAGGATAAAATCATGTTATACAAATTCTCAATAAAACTAAATATCTTAGAAAATATTATAAGAAAATGGATTGGGATATGATTAGTTTGATTATCACCAATGAAATCTAACTGATTATCCATGTTTATAGTCATCTTGACAGAGTTCAAAAAATCAAGGAAATATGAATTGAATAATTTCTAGTCCTAAATAAAATTTATAGGATATAAAGAATATATATTATGAAAATACACATACCAAAAATGGACTTATCACTGAAAGAGTTAATCATGTTCTAGAAAGATTTCAAAATGGGAGTAATTCAGTTTTTGGTATTAAGAAGATAAATTCCACTTTTAATTGGGTATATTTTATGGTAAAGAAAGTCCTAAACAATATATATCCAAGACTACTATATTTTGCCTCAAACAAAGAGTATATCTGATAATAATATAAATTGGTTGTGTTATGAAACTTATACCTAGGGATTTGGAATAAAAAAAATTCTTGAGAGAATTCATTGAATCATAATTTAATTATTAATATTGTATAGAGATTGATTTGAATAGTATCTCTTATGGATAAATTATAATAGAATATATTGTCTATTTTTTGAAATATAAATTGAAAATAAAATATTATATGTTCTTTACAGGAGAAAACATGTTAGTCACTTTTAAAATACGACACATCCAGGAAGGAGATATGGAATATCTGGAAAAATTTAGTATACAAGTAAATTTGATCCTTGAAAATATCAAGGCATGGAAAAGAAATAAATAATAAATATTTATTTTCATGGAGAAGATCCATATGGCTATTAAAGAATTAATGAAAATGAACAATTCATAAAATGATGTCTCAATCAATGAGATGATTTATTCTCTGTAAATCTTAGTGGGATTCTTGGCAATAATCTAGAAATGAATCATATCTAGATGTATGAATAGATCAATTCAAACATGCAAGTTATCTTTTTTTCTTTTTTATGTTTGGTTTGCTATCAAATATTCATGGTTGTGGGTACTACCTTTTTCTTTCTTCAATGTTTTTTTTATTTTTATTTTTATTTTTTTCCTTTTTTTCTTTTAGGTTTTTCAGGAGTGTACACTATAAGGATCTTATTTATATCAATTATCATAATGAAGGGGTGGGTTGTCTTCTTGGAAATTTGTTCTCAAAGTACAACAAAAGACCCCTTCACCCTAATTATTCAGGGAGATCAACTTGAAAGAAAAATAAATACTTTTTTAATAATTATATCTCTATTATCTCTTTATTCTTCATATTTTTTATGTAAAGTGATTACCAAATAGTGAACTTATGAGCCAAAAATTGGTAATCCTTTTATCCTTTGTTTTTATATTGTTATGTTTCCATATTTGTGATTGTTTTTGAAACCTTTATAGATTGCATAAATGGAAATTTTGGATGCTTATAAGATACTTTCTTCCACTAGTCATATTAGAGTGTAGTGGAGGAAGAAAGTTAGCTAGAGTGATGCTTCAGATGTAATTATAGAACAAAAATTTATGTTGCATGGTTAGAGGTATTTATTATGAGTAGAAATGTTTTGAGTCTTGTATGAGGTATTACAAGAAAAAATGAAATTTCATTTATCTTAAAAAGTATCATCAAATACCATTATCTATCTTATCCTATGAAAATGAACCTAAATTAATTGATTTTATATAGAAATCCCAAAACATTAATTTGAAGATCAGAACTATAAAGGAATAAATTAGGTGCACTGAATCTCAACCATAACAAACTAGGTGGATAGTTTAAAATTTATAGATAAATATATGAGATATAATTAGAGAACTTGAATTTTTTTGAAAAATAAACATTATGTATATAATAATATCTAGAGTAAGACCAAATATTCAATATATTTCGTTACATCTCGAAGGGAGAGGTTTAGATGAATAATATAATTATCTAGGAGTTATTATCATATATAAAACGTTACTAATAAATATATAATGTGTTAGTATATCAGGGTGATATTATGAAGAATATTACCCCTCGACTTTAGAATGGGAAGCTCAAGAATATCAATAAGGTATTTTGAGTATTCATTAGATTATCAAATATTGTCAGAAATAGATCTTGTTATTATTACTAGGGAAAAATAGGAACTTGGATATATAAAATGTGTCTAATAATTCCTAAAAGAAAATATCAAGAATTTGGATGACCAAAAATCTAGACTCTAATAGATGAAGAAGAGGAAAGAGAAATTTTCTTCTTTTATCATTATAATCGATGTAAATATTTGTGATTCCAAGAGAGTATGGTAGGAAATATCCTAGAATCAAACTCCTTTGGAATGATAGAGAGGATTGTTCATGGACTTGTTTTATAAGTTCAATTGAGAATCAGATCCCACATATCCTAGATATATTCATGATAATTATAGACCAATTAATACATAAACAAAAGGGTTAACACAAAATGGTATGATCCTTAAGCTAGAATATGAAAATGATTCCAAAGAATCTATATATGATTGGGCTCTGGACCATCCAAACTATATGCTATCAGTTTGTTTATAGTCATGAACCATATATAGTTCACTCAATTTAAAAGGTCATTACTTGAGGGGTAATTCATTTAGATTTTTGGATATATTATTAAGACACTCATCAGTTAGAAGAACTATCCAATAGTATGTAAATTTCCTAATTGAGTAAATTCTAGTAGTAACTAATTTTCTCAGATAGATATTTTTTATAAATTCAATGGTTTCTTGGGATGAAGAATTAGTATAAAAGTCAAGGTAGATTTAACCAAAATCTATATTTGTGACATGTTATATTTTGAATAATACATTGTAATGTTTTATAAATGGGGTTATCTTATTAATCAAGGAGATCAAGCATACTCTTTAGATGTCCTTATCCAGAAGCTTCGAGGAAATTTTCTAGAAGTAGTTTAATAAGCCTTGAAGACTCATCTTTGTCAAAGTACATACATATAAGATACTATATGAATTTGAGAATAAATAAAAATTCAATTCATAAGGCTCTAATGTATATAGATGAATTCCATTAATGATATAAGAAATAATAGATATATATATTAGTTAATTCTATTTCCTAAAGGTTGAGGGTGTTGCAGTAAGATATGGTTGGGGTCTAATAATGAATGATATTTATACGAAATAGAATAAATCATTAAAAAATTATAAGGGTGGAAAGTGTTAAATAAATAAATCACATACGAAATTTTAAAAAGGATTTGGTAAAATAATACATCGAGTATATTTTTCTATAGGAAGCCAGAAAAATCAAAACAATATATTATAAAAAATAAAATACAAAATTATTTAAGATAAAACTTTAAGAGAAAAATATAGGTAGTACCCTAGATTCCCAAAAGAAAATCTTTATCTAGTTATTATTTTTTTAGTTCTATAAAAATAAGATTCATAGAGTGTACACATACCCATAATAGGACAAAACAAGAGGTATTCTTAAAGTAATATTGATGTAAGATACATCAGAGTTATTATTGTAACCTATATAGGGAGAAAATATATACTCAAATAATGAGATTTTATAGTTTTTATTTTTAGATTACTCATAATAGGATGGATCTAAATCAAACAAGGAATAGAAAAACAAAAAATAAAATTTTAAGTTGTATTTGAATAGAAATTATTTGAGCTGGGTTTAGTACTCCATAAGACTCTCCAAATCCAGCAGTACTAAAATAAATTGAAGGTGATCTAGTGCATTAATTGTAAAATAAAATCCATTTAGAAGGAATATATTACCAAAATCTTCTAGAATTAATAGATAAATAAATTCTATAAAAGATTTAGAGGAATATTTATAATGATTCTTCTAAATCCAAAAAGGGTAAGTGAGGATATTGAGAATAATAAATATACACATTTTAGAATAATCCATATCATCGTAAATTCTCTAAATAGAAGGAGAAAATATCTATGTATCATAATCATAGTATTGAATGTAATTTTATCTAATTTATCAAATGCATTATTAGGAGGAACCTGAGAAAGTTTTTGTTCAGTTAAAGTATAGATAAAGGTGATTCTATATTTTCATTTAGTGTTTATAGATGTAAGTACTAGAAGGACTTTAGAAGTAAATATCAACACAAGGAACTAGAAAAACACATTAGTATGTCCACCTAATTGGATATGTGCCATATAAATTACTCATCCTTATGTAAATATCTATAATATTATATGTCTATCTCTAAGTAAGGGTGTATAACTGTTCATGCATATTTTTCAGGATGAAGGAACATCAATTATAGAAATGACTCCAGAAGTGGTGAACCCAAAGAGGCTAAATTGGTCAAGATAATAGGTTTCACCAGATCCATAGGAAGTATTAAGGCATAAGAAAATTCTTCTATATGTGATAAAATAAGTTAGGAATTGACTTTTCATCTCAAAGATCAAAGAAGAATATGATCTGATGTTAGAATACCCAAGATCATAAAAATTAGATTTAAAGATAGAATATATAAAATCATACATACTTGATATACCATTATAAAATCCATGGATATTAATTGAACATAATTATGTAAACTCATAGAGTTTCATATAACATCACTTTATATAAGGATAATTCAATACAGGATGATATAAAAACCTATCTACAAGGATGAAGACTCTCATGTAGGAAATATTGGATTTTCCTTACTCAGTATAAGGATAGATTAGTGGACTACGTTTTTAAATCCAATAATTCATATAACTATATGTACTTACCTATTTAATATGGGATGTACCTTCTCTTACGCAATAATTAGGTTTTCCAAAATAACCTTGGAGTCCATAAAGTTACAAGTTATAGTAAATAAAAATGAAATATTAGTAATTCAAGAAGTGGAAAAACAATGTCTTGATTGAACTTGGGAGAATATTTATTACAAAAATGATTTAATTTATTAATTTATTATCATATTATTTATTTTTGGGTAATTAATTCTTCAAAAAATATCAACTAGTAATGATATTTTCTGAATAAATTTTTCTCGATAGTTATTTGATTCTAACCGCTTTTGAAAAAAATAGAAGTGGTTTTTGAAAATAATGTGTTTACTATTAAACTAGAAAATTATTATAATGGGAAAAATAATACCATAGAAATATTTACCACTGATAAGAATTTGTTGGAGTAAAATGTTGTATGATAAATGAAGATAATGTGTTAACCAAGTTAAGAGATTGCTTATAAGAGAAATAGTTAGAAAATGCTTTGAAATTATGAAAAAATGAAATTCTTGAAGCATTAATTACCCATAAAAATCTTAGTAATTACATATATAGAATTTAATTTCCTATATAGATTAAATTATTATGTACATTTAGAAATATATTTTATAATTAATCAATCTTAGGTTAGTCAAGAATAGTGAAATCCATCATAGTAGTGGAATTCATGGTAATGAATCATTATAAGAAATATCATGGTAATTTTAGAAACCCACGTACAAATAGAATAATTTTTTTCATATTTATTAGTATTATTGAATTAAATTTTTAAATACATTATAAAATAATTCCTAAAATCAAAATAGAAATTGTATTATTAAACTAATTTATTATATAATTATATTTAAAAAATTATTCTAAAATTATAGAATTTTAATTTGAAAAAACTAATTTCATTTTTAAATTCATCATTTCCAAATAATCTTTGGATTTATTCTTGATAATTTTCTGAAAATATTATATTTTTAGTGAATTGTCAAAAATACTAATTTTTGTAAACATGTCATTTATTTTCAGTAAATTAAGAAATTTACAATTCCCATTTTGTTTTTGATATAGTTTAACATAAAATATGTATTATTTATTTATATTTCATCCATGTTAATTCTTTTTAATCAATATTATATTGTATTTTAGAATATGTTTATTTTTGGTTTAAAAATGGTATTTTTCTAAAAATTATTTTAAAGTGAATAATGTTTATCCATATTAGTTAATTAAATTAATCTCTAAGGGAGAATTTTTTAAATGAAATTTATTGATTATATATCATTAAATATTAATTTATTTTCATAAAATGATTATTATTAGTCATAGAGTTAATATAAAATCATTTTTTCTTAAAAAATACACTTCTTGAAAATCGGCTTTTTCATTACGTGTACGAGTTTTGTTTTAATTTAAATTTTAACAATCATGTTAATTTAATTTGTTAAAATATATTAAATATTTTGAATCATAAGGTTAAAATTATTTAATAACTTTATTTTCATTTTTAGGCATAAAAAAGGTTAACGTGGTAAAAAAATATTTACTGCAGTATAAGTAAAACAATGTAACGGGTTAAAGTTAAAAGGTACAGGCTTAAAATATTTCAAAAATAAAAATTTAAATGGGTATTTGATGTGTTTTTTACTCCTCACTACCAACTTTATCTTAAAAATAATTGAATATTGTAAAATATCTTCCAAAACCTATAATCCCAACTATCCCCATGTACAAGTATTTTGGGTCTCATCCAAAGAAAAATTCAAATTTCTTTAACAAATCATTCAATGAGGAGTTATTCAAGTGGTAACTTTCTCAAACCACTTCTCTTAATTTCTCTTCCTCTTCTACATTGTACTAAACACATTCATCCATAAAAGAATAATAAATCATAAATAATTTTTAAACTATAATTTTATATTGATAATTTGATATCATATATGTATCCCTTTTATAATCCCCTCTTATTCAAGGAAACAAAACCATTATCCAAATTATGGCGGTTAATCGTCTCCATGGATAATGAGTTATCGTTGTTAATTATCTCCTTCTAGGATGGTCAGAAAATTATTATTATGGTTAGATAAGATTATAATAAGTATATTTTAACTTATTTAATGTTCTGTAAATAATATATAAACATAATATTAAATAAAATGAAAAGAATCTGTGATGGTTAGAAAAACCGTGAAAATAAACTAAACATTCATTAACATTTTATCAAATAAATAGTCCTCAAGTAAGGAAAAAATGATATATGGGAAAATTTAAACTTATTTAAGTTAATTAATATCATTTAATTCCACTTCTAGAGTATTATTCCTATTTTAAAAAAATATCCATAATTATACTCAAGTGAACCAACCATGAAACCATGAAATGAATGCTCCTCGAACGACAAAATTGATCATCATAACTCACTAAAATGGTCATAAATGAATTTAATAAAATTAAAATAAATCAATATATGTTGAAAATGTATTGAATTAAGAAATTAATAAATCTAATTATTTTATACAGGACATCAATATAAATTATAGAACACATTAATACACAAGGTAAGGGACCCCTCTACCTCCTCTCTCTTCTTTTCCTTTCAAGCACCTTATTTATTTTATGTATTTTATTTCCAATTACTATTGATGGGATATGATTTTATACATACCTGTTACATTATTTTTTATTTTAAAATGATGTTAGATTCATTTTTCTCCCATTAAATTAATTTATGAATATTTAAATAATATTGTGATGTTGTCAAAATTTTGTAAGGAAATTCATCTCAAATTCATTTTATTGAGGCATATTTTGATGTTATTAACCTATATTATTTAATGAGTTGTATATAATTCCCCATTAAAATATTATATAATGAATTTATCTATTATCATGATATTCAAGGTTCTTTAAATGGTAATCATTTATGAGGCATATGATTCAACTGATTATAAATTGGTATAGTAAATTATTAACTCAATTTCCATTCTTAGGGATAATCTTATAAGTCATTTTTTATGTCATGATAAAATTATTTGTGAAATGAATTTTTATTATATTATTTTGTATTTCCACTTTTTATGTTGATTTAGAGTTAATATACAAAATCTATTAATTTTATTAATTCTCAATTCAATGATATGACATTTGTAAAGGTTATTTTGATATCCAAATGTGATTTGATTTTTTAAAATATTTTATGATCACAAAGTGCAAGAATAAAAAAATATTCATAATATGATACTTTATCATTATACATGAGAAAGTTTTGGGTCCAAAAAACACTAGGTGATCCTATTACATATTATACGATGGGGTGTCCTAGATAATGTTAGGTGACCCCATTATATCCTATATGATGGGGTGGCCTAGATAGCATCAGTTGATCTCATTACAACTTATATGATGGGGTTCCCCATATAGCTTCAGGTAAAGCCATAATAGCTTTAAGTGCTCTTAGATATCTCTCCAACTCATTGGTTAATGATTATATTGAAGTTAGGATATATAGTTATTCCAATTAAAAGGGTTTTCAAAGGGTTTTATGAATGTGAAACTCCATGCTTCCAAAAAGGGTTTTATTTTCTTGTTATGGATTTTATTGATTTTATTTGATCTAAAAGTGTGTGTATTTTCATTTAAAAAATTAATTATTTCATTTCCAAAAATAAAATTGGGAAAATTTTAAATATTTTAGGGTATTTCATGTTTTCCATTAGATTAATGTATTTCCTCATTTATATCTCTTACTGAGATTTTGTGCTCATTATGAGTTTTAAAAAACTTTCACAGGGTTTAAGGAACCATAGGGATAAGGTTGAGATCAAGATGAAAAATTTGAATATTTTTTATGAAGATAAACCATGTTTTATTTTTAAATGCATTGTTTGGTGAAAATGTATATTATATATGAGTGTAAACTTATAATTTATGGGTTTACTATGTAAGTTTTATTCCTAATTTTATAAAAAACTAAATAGAAAAGATCCTCTATATTGTAATAATGTGAATTATAGTTTGAAATCACTAGAAAATGTAATGCTTATGTTTGGGTCCTTATAGTTGGATTTAGAGGATCGTTTTAGATAACTTTAGGGGTTAGGATAATTTTAATAGAATATCCATAAATGATTTTTAATTTATGGTTGATATGAAATAATAATGTAATTAAATATTTCCATGTTTCTTCATATAAACTATATCTATTTATTATGGTTTTCCATAGAGTCAATATATTAGTTCTTGTGGGAAGGAATCAAAAGGAAAACATCCTTCCAAATCAGTATCCTTAGATGGTTGGAATCAAAATATAATTGTTTTTCTGAGTAATGGATTATTTCAAAAAAGTTATAAATGGTAGTGGTATCCATTCTAGGGAGAATCTGGACCGAGCATAGAGGAATATTTCATTAGGGGATCATTTTAGGATAAAACGTCCTATATCTTTTAGTGATACCTCAGATCCAGAGGTATCCAAAGGATGGATAAATTTTTTGGAAAATATATTTGAATTCATGGGAAGTTTAGTATTCCAAAAGGTAAACCAAGTTGTTTGTCATCTTTAAGGTGAATCCAATTTATATTGGTCTCTAGTTAAGAATACTAGAGATTAATATGTTCTTGATGTTATGGAATTTGATTATTTTAAAATTATTTTTCAAAAAAACATTATCTTAAGACTGTTTGACTCAGAATAGAGATAAAATTATTATAATTGAGGGAAAAGGTGAAGATTCAATAGAGGCATATGAGGACAAATCCACAAGACTGGCTAAGTATGTGCTGAATTTTACTTGGGACATTGGTAGGAAAATTAATAGGTTTTACTCAGTGATGAAACCATGTTTTTGAAGAAACTTTTCTACATAATAATTCAAAAGTTATGAAAATTAGTTCTTTATACTGATAAATTTTAGATGTATTTTTATATCATGTATGTTCCTAGAAATGAAAACAGTAAGAAAGTGTCAATGTGGTAGGTAAAGGAGGAAAACCCAAAGAAGAATTTTGGAGGTAATCCCCCAAAATGTTTCAAGTGTGGAAAACAACATTTCATAGAATATATAACAAGATTTGGGAAGTTGTTTTGGTGTGTTCAATATGGTAAGTCTCGTGATTATAAAGAAAAGAGTCTTGAACAACCAAAGAATGGTGTAACTGAAATCCATCCAATGGTTACGTGTTTTAGTTGCGATGATTTGGTCCATTATGTTAACATGTGTCCAAATTTAGTTTCATGAGATTGAAATAATCATGATCAAAAATAGAAAATTGTAGAAAATTAATTTTCTAAGGTTGATGGGGGGTAATTAGATAATTTGGTGATATGAATGTTACATGTGAATTCAAATTATATCAATACACTGTTTGATTCTGGATCTTTATATTATTTCATTTATGATAAATTTTTAAGAATAATTGGAAAATCACATCATAAAAGTATCATATAACTTTTGGGGAAAACACTAGGTGGGAATATTAAAGTATTCAGGATATATATGACTCTTCTAATTATTATCGCTGAAATGGTATTTTCTAAATATCTTATTGATTTTCCCATACAAGGGTTTGGAATTATTTTGGGTGTATATTAGATGTCATTTTATCTTTATAATATATATTAGAGATAATAAATTTTTCTTCAATTATTTCGTACCTTTAATTGCCTAACAAGAAGGAAAGAAATTGATTAGAAATAGAAGTGAAAGTTACATAGAACGTGTACTTGAAAAACATGGGAACTACTCATATTAGTAATGTGATATTAGTTAATGAATTCATGTATGTATTTCCTGATTATCTGTATTTGTTTATTATTAATTAGGAGGATGAGTTTACTATTGACTTAGTCCCTGGTGTTAAGTCTATGTCAAATCCCCCTTATCGAATATCTCAAGTAGAACTTTTGGAACTAGAAAAGAAATTGTAAGAGTTGATAAATAAATGTTTTATTTGTCCAAGTTCTTCACCATGGGGTAATCCTATTTTATTTGTTAAAAATAAATTTGGTTCCAAGAGGTTGTGTATTGATAATAGTATTTTTAATAACATCACTATTAAGAACAAGTATATTTTTCCTCATATCGATGATTTGTTTGATTAGATCTAGACCACATAGAACTTTTCAAAGATTGATCTCAGGTTAGGGTACCATCAGTTGAAAGTGGAGGAAAATATTTTGAACACTATATTTCAGAATAGATATGAGAATTATGAGTTTTTAGTTATTCTATTTAGATTTAAAATTTACCCCACTATAATTCTAGATCTTAGGAATATATTATTCCATGAATATTTGGATATGTTTTTGGTTATTTTTATTAATGATATTTTTGTTTATTTAAAAATTGATGAGGATCATAAAAAATATTTAATTATTATTCTAGAAACACTTAAAGAAAATAAATTATACAAAAAATTTATCAAATGCGATTTTTTGTTATAATAGATTTATTTTCTTAGGCATATTATAATTAGAAAATGGAATTATAGTTGATCTCACCAAAAAAGTGGGTAATGAATGGACAATATGCACAAATGTTTCTAATATTGGATTTTTCTTGTATTAGCATGATGTTTATAATGGTTCTTTGAATACTTTTCATGGTTATATATCCCACTAACTAAGTTAACATGAAAATGAGTTAAGTTTATCTGGAAAAAATATTGTGATGATTGTTTTCCGGAACAGAAAAAAAATATTGGTAAATGATCCAGTTTTGACCCTACCATTGAGAAATGGTGATTTTTTATCTATAATAATGGTTCATTGAATTGAATGGGTTTCATTATAATGTAGAATGATTAGGAAATTTCTTATTCTTTACATCAATTAAAACCTCAAGAGAAGAATAGTCACACACAAGATTTATAATTAGATTCTGTGGTTTTTACTTTTTAAATTTGGGGGTATAATTTATATGGCACCAAGTGTGAAATATATACTGATCATAAAAGTTTAAATTATATATTTAATTAAAAATAGTTGAACATCAGGAAAATAATATGTATGGAACTGATTAAAGATTATGATTACACAATCAATTTCTATCTTGGAAAATCAAACATAGCGGCTGATGCCTTGAGTAAAACACATCATGCATCATTAACCATGATACATTTGGAACATGACCATTTGGTTAATGATTTTATGGATTTTGGATTATAATTTATTGATATAGGTACTTCCTCTATTTTTTTTAAGTTTCATTGTAATCATCTCTGTTAGATGGAATTTAGAAAGCTCATAAGGAAGAATGTGAGTTAAAGAAAAGGATAGAGTTGGTTAAAAGTGGTATGTTACCCTAATTTAATTTTAATTAAGAATGTGTTTTGAGATATTGAAAGATATTATGTGTGCCTTGTTATTCTCATAAGAAGAGTGAGTTTCTAAATGAATCTTATAGTTCCACATTTTCTATTCATCCTGGCGTCACTAAAATGTACAGAGACCTTTGGGAGTATTACTGGTGGGATGGAATGAAAAGATATATTGTTGACATTAATATGATATTTCTAACTTTTAATTAGGTTAAAATATAAAGTAAATTACTAAAGGGGGTGTTTCAGACTTTTCCAGTGCTAGAGTAGAAATGGGAAAATATATCCATGGATTTCGTGGTGGGATTACCGAAGACTTCCTAAGGTAATTTTGCAATTTGGGTTATTAATGATTGACTAACTAAGTGTACAAATTTTATTCCCATTAAAGATACTCTATATTTATATAAACTTTATCATATATATTAATGATATAGTTAGGTTATATAGATTTCCTCTCTCTATTGAATCAAACCATGAACCTAGATTCACTTCTAATTTTTGGAAAGTCTTTTGGAAGTCATTGGGAACTGAATTAATATTTGTGAAGCTTTTTATCATCAGTTTGATGGATAGTAAAAATGAACAATTCAAAACTTGGGAGAAATTTTATATTCTTATTCAATGGACTAATACGTAACTTGGGATCATAATTTTTCTTCAGTTGAGTTTTTGTATAGTATATGTTTTCATTCTTTTATACATATGGAACCTTTTGAGGCATTATATGGAAAGCGGTGTCGAACTCCATCATTTTGGGATGAAGTATGTGAAATAAAGTTGATTGGACCATATTTAGTATATTAAATTTATAATAAGAATAATATTATTTAGCAATATTTGAGGATGTCTTAGAGTAGGTAGAAGAGTTATGCAGATAACAAAAGGAAAGACCTTTCATTCGACATAGGTGATCATGTATTTCTTAAAATATATCTATGGAAAAGTGTTATGTGTTTTGGTAATAAGGGTAATTTAAGTACAAGTTTAATTGGACCATATTAAATTCAGGAGAATGTTGTATCAGTTTCCTACTAAGTGGACTTACCTATGAATTTATCCCATGTACAAAATATTTTTCATATTTCAATATCAAAAAAGTATGTCTCAGATTCATCACATGTTTTGATCCAGGAAGTGGTTCAGTTGGAAGAAAAACATTTTTATTAGGAATATACTATTTATATTCTAGACTACATATAAAAAGTATTGTTAAACAATGTAATTCACAAAGTTTGGGTTTTTTTGAGAAATCATTTGGTTGAAGAAGTAGTATTGGAATCAAAAAATGCTATGAGGGAAAAATATCCCCACTTGACTAAAAACTGAATAAAATTTTGATGAAATAGCTTCCAAAATAGGAATAATTTATAAATCCAAGTACTAATAGAATAATTTGTTTTCATACATATTATTATTCTTGAATTAAATAGTTTAATTCATTATAAAATAATTCTTAAAATCAAAAAGGAATTAGTTTTATTAATCTAATTTCATATATACTTATATGTAAAAGATTTATTTTCAAATTTAATAATTTTAATTTGAAAAAACTAATTTACTTTTTTAATTTATTGTGTCGGAATTATTATATAATTAATTTTTTATAAATTTATGAAAAGATTAATTTTTCAGTGAATAGTGAAAAATCCTAATTTTGGTAAAAATCTCATTTATTTTCAATGAATTAATAAATTTAAAAGTACCATTATGTTTTGAATATATTTTAAAGAAAAATAATTATAATTTAGTTATATTTCATCTAATTAAATTATTTTTAATCAACTTTATATTTTATTATTCAATAAGATAATTTTCGGGTTTAAAAACTGTATTTTTCTGGAAAAAAAAATTAAAGTACATAATATTTATAATTTTTAATTAATTAAAATAATCCCTAAGATGAATGTTTTAAATGAAATTTATTGATTATATATCATTAAATATTAATTTATATTAAAATAATTGTTATTATTATTATTATTATTCATATATTTAATATAAAATTATATTTTTCTTGAAAAATACACTTCGTGAAAACCCGCTTTTTCATCGCGTAAATAGATTTTGTTTTAAATTTACTTTTTAAAATTAAGTGAATTGAATTAGGTAAAATGTATTCTATATTTTTTAATCAAATTTTTTAAATTAGTTAATAAATTTATTTTAATTTTTATGAATAAAATTTACCGTGGTAAAAAAATATTTATCACTGTATAAGTAAAACAATATAACGGGTTAATGTTAAAATATAAAAGATTAAAATACCTAAAGTTATTTATGTTTTCATCAGCCTTAAAAATAATTTAAACATTATTTATAAATATAATTAAATTTAACTAATTTAACCTAAATTTGGTTGGCTTTAAATGCAAAATAGTCATTATTTAATCACTTAAAACCACCCCTCCTCAAGTTTAAATAACACTCCTCACTACCCCATTTATCCTCACAAGCCTTAATACTTTTAAAATATATAAAAAAATACTCTAATACCTACTCTACCCATTTCCATGAGATGATGGTCTCACCAAAATACCAATTCCATGTTCTTTATGGGATCATTTAAGGATGTGTTATTCAAGAGGTAACTTTCTCAAACCACCTCTCTTAATTTATTTTGTTCTTCTACCTTATCCTCACTACATTCGTCCATAAAGTAATAATAACTCCAAAATAATGTATATACTATAATATTATATTTATAATTTATTATATTATATGAATAACTTTTCTCATCCCCTCTTACTCAAATAAATGAAACCATTATCTAAAATTATGGCAGTTAATCGCCTTTGGGATAATGAGTTTTAATTTTCCATTACCACCTTCAAATTTGGTCAAAAAACTATTATTATTGATAAATAATATTTTAATAAGAATATTTTAACTTATTTAATGTTCTAGAACTAATATATAAACATAATATTAAATAAAATGAAATTAATTCATGATGGTCATAAAAACTATGAAAATAAACTAAACATTTATCATTAATGTTTTATCAAATGAATCGTCCTCATGATAGAAAAAATGATAAATGGTCCCATATAAAATATTAAAATTACATTATTACCATTTCATTATACTTCTTGAGTAGTATTACAATTTTATAAGAACATCCATAATTATACCCAAGTGAATCGACCAAGAAACCATGAAACGAACGCTCCTTGAACAACAAAATTGAACATCATAACTTTCTAAAATGGCCATAAATGAATGTAATAAAATTATAATAAATAAAATATGTGTGTAACATTTTTTTAATTTATTAATTAATATATATATATATATTATAGGACATTATGATCAAGTTTAGAACACATTCAAACACAAGGTAAGGGACCCCTCTGCCTCCTCTCTCATCTTTTCCTTTCAAGCACCTTATTTATTATATGCTTTTTATTTCCAATTCCTGTTGATGTGATATGATTTTCCATATCCCTCTTACTTTAATTTTTATGTTAAAATTATAAGAGAAACCTTTTTCTATAATTAAACTAATTTATGAATCTTTAAGTACTGTTGTGATACTGCAGAAATTTAGAAAGGAACTTTGTCTCAATTTCCTTTTGTTAAGGAATATTTTTATGTTATTAACCTATATCATTTATTGAGGTGTATATAATTCCCCATGGACATATTATATAATTAATTTATCTATTATCTTTATATTTAATGTTTTTTAAATGGTAATCATTCATGATTTATCTGATTCATCTGATTTCAAAGTGGTAGTGGAAATTCTTAATTAAATTTCCATTCTTCGGGTTAAAATTCTACTTAGTTATTTATGTCATGGTAAAATTATGTGTGAATTGAATTTTTATTATCTTATGTTTTATTTCCACTTGTTTTATATGGATTTAAAATTTTATATACATAATCTATTCATTTGATTAACACTCACTTCAATGATATAATATTTATAAATAGTATTTTTATATCCAAAAGTTATTTGAGTTATTAAAAATATTGTATGATGAATAGGTGGATGAATAAAAAACATTATCCATAATATGGTACTTTAGAATTATACATGATAAATGGGTGTGACCAGATAACGTTCGGTGAGATTTTTATGGCTTATATGATGGGTTGGACTAGATAGCATAGGGTGGGGCCATTATAGCATATATGATGAGGTGGCCTAGATATCATCGGGTGAGCCCATTACAGCTTATACAATGGGGTGTCCCAGATAGCACTATGTGAGTTCGTTATATATTTGGGTTCTCCCAAATATCACTCTAATTCATTGGGTAGTGATTATATTAGAATTATAATGTATGGTTATTCAAATTAAAAGGGTTTTAAAATGGTTTCAAAATATGATACACTAAGTTTCCAAAATGAGTTTGTATATTCTTACTTTGGTTTTTATTGTTTTTATTTTATAAAGAAGTTTTTTTCATTTAAAAATGAATTATTTCATTTTATCAAATAAAATTAATTTAAAGGTAAATATTTCATGGGATTTTATGTTTTTCAATGGACTAATGGATTTCCTCTTTTTATATACCTTACTGAAATTTTTTGATCATCCCAAATTTTAAAAAAATTATAGGGTTTAAGGAATAGTAAGGATAGAGATGAGGTCAAGATGAAAATTTTAATTTTTTTCATGAAGAGAAGCCATGTTTTATTTTTAAAGCCTTTTTTGTGGAAAATAAGGATACTATGTATAAGTGTTCACTTGTAATGTATGGTTTTACTATGTAATAGTTAGTCCTAATTCTCTAAAACTCTAAACCAAAAATATCCTTAGTATTTTAATCATGTTAATTCAAGTTTAAAATCACTATAAAATGTAATTCTTAAGTTTTTGCTCATATAGTAATGCCAGAATGGTTCCTGATTACTGTGATCTTAATATTTCCACAATGGATAATTTCTAAAATATCAGTAGTAAGGAAATTAAGTATTAGGATTATTAATTGGAGGAGATAGTGTATTTTAAAATTTATATTAAACTGGGATATTGTTAGATTATGTTAAAAGAATAGGTAATACCATTGATAGTATTTAAAACATCAGTAGGCTTCTCAAATGGCTAGTTATTACATTTGGACTCAAGAATGGGTCCAGAATATTCTGTAGGAAAATAGATAAGTAATTTGGTGTATTGACATAGTTTTTGCAAGTCTACATTGATGATATAATGGTATTAATAAAGAGTGCAGCAGATCATATCAATAACCTACAGAAAGTTTCTGATGTTTTTAGAAAAGTGAGGATGAAACTTTTAAAAAGAAATATCATTTGAATAAAACATATAATATAGTTATTAGGATTTTCAATCCAAGTAAGTCAAGATGTATTTCAAAAAAATATTTTATAGAATATAAAAACTTTTCTAGATAAACTTGTAGATCATAAACAGATACAAGTCTTTTATATCTCATTAAGTTTTGAAAGAGAATATATTAGAGATCTAGAAAAAAAACTTAACTCTAACCCAAATAATGATATCTAGTAAGCTAACATGGAACTGGACATAATAAAAATAAAAAAAAATAATGAAATCACATATATTAGGCTCTATTTGATTCATAAATTAAATGAAAGTAAAGTTCAAAAGATTGAAAAATGAAACTTATTATTCCATGGTTTAAGATATAATACCACTGGTGATAGTAATTATTTGAAGATGTATTTGGTATTTCCAATTAAGTAATATATAAAGGATATTAAAACACTCATAGTTAAGGTAGAATGATAATATTCCAACAAACAATAAAGGGAATAGATTTTTTCAAATCACGGGATCACTCTTTGGAAATCAATTTTCATGAATAGGATGAATAATAGAGAGATACTAGAGAGGATAAGTTTGAAAACATACTGAAATATATTTTAAATTAATCTCCATCAAAAATTGGATTTTAGATCCTTATAAAGGCCTTTGGGTAGAGATTACCTTATAAGTTGGCTCACACTTACACTATGATACTTGACATAAAGTGAAACCTAACATCACAAACTTTCAAAAAACTAGAAAAAAAAAGAAAAAAGTAGAGCATACAACCCTGAATCTTCTACTCCATACTGAACATAAAAAATAAAAAACTAGATAATTAGCATGTTTGAATTGATTTGTTCATCCTTTTCAAATATAAAACTTTTCAATATCAGTTCCTAAAATCCCACTAATTTGTACAAATATTCAATCATATCATTAACTAATACCACCTTTTATAACACCTTAATTTCCATCAATTTTTGTATGGTGCACTAGATATTCTCTATAATAATAAATATTTCTTCTTTATATTCATTCCATTATATGATATTTTCAAGGATTGTGTTATTTTCATTATAAAGTCTATTATATGTCCCATCTCTCCTTCGTAGATATATTGCTTGTTGATGTAATATTTAATCCTAAAGAGAACATAAAATATTTTCATGTTTTTTAGATTTGATCAAATAGATACTCCTTACTATCTAAATTCATTCATAGTATCCCATGTTCAAACTAAAATATATCCAATGTTTATATCTAACAATGATTCTTTAAATGGTTTATTTATGGTTCCTTTATTCTAGTTCCCTAAGTACAAGTTAAATAGTATCACCAATATATCTACTAATTTTGTAGGCTCAATGTGTAAAACCAACCATAGAAGCCTTGTATATTCATTTTTTAGCACTGACATTCCCATTAAAAGTATTAAATTAAAGATGGAATTTAACTTCATAAATCCAAAATACTAAACTCTCTCATTCCTAAATATTTCCATCACTCAATTAACTCTTTTGGTCTAATGATGTATTTGGTATATTGTGTTTTAGAATCCTTGTTCATAAAATCCTCCAAAAACCTATTCAATAATGAAAATTATTTTTTACCTTTTTCCTTGACCTTTTTAACTTTTCCAAGAATACTACAAACATAAAATTTTAATTATGTTTCTTCAATTCTGGTCATATTAATAATTTTCTAATATAGAATCTTATATTCTTCTATAAGATCTTAAAATCCCTTGAGAATATCTAAAACATGGTTTATATCTATCATGAATATTTGAAGACCCTTTTATTTTTTGATATGATTATAAATAGATGAGTATTTGTTTCTATAAATATTTATAACCCTTTATAAATATTTATAGATTTCTTCTTCTTAATTTTGCTCTTCATCTATCTCATCATCCATGATTTCAAGTTATTTTTTAACTTTCAGATGTTTATGTTCCTCCTAAACTTTTTTCTACTCAAGTATTTTTCTACTTGGTCCATCCATTTTTTAGAAATGTATTTATATTTCCTTTTAAATATAAATTTTATGTTTATCTTCTAGTTCATCTGAACCTTTTTTTTCTTGTATTTTTATACATTTAATGTTTTAATGTCATTTTTAACCACATGAAAATCATTAAATGTGGCTATTATCTTCATATTTATTTTCTAAAGATCATTTTACCACACTTCCTAGTCTTTTAAATTTTTGGCTAAAATAACCTTTACTTTTTATCATTCAATCTTACTATATGAAGAACCATTGTTCTGAAGGAATTAATTTTCTATAATTTTTCCCTTTTCTACATTTCATTTTTCATTTCTTTAATAACTAAGCATACCACCACATAATTATATTCAATGAAAAATATATGTCACTTGGATCTTATAACTAATTCCATTGCTACTACAAGAGTAAAAATAGTTTGTTAGTTCATATAGAATGATATTATATATTCCTTTAATATTTTCTATATTGGTCTTATAATATTACAATTCATTTCTCTATCACACCAAATTTTCCTACATAAACCTTTTTAATTTTATATTCATAAAAAATATAATAAATATTTATTTTCATAGTGAAATTATTTCTTAATGAAATCTCATTAGTCCTAATTCCTTTCAGGATTGTAATAAATAATTGTTTATATATTGGATAATTATTTTTCCCCTAGCAAAACAACCACTCTAGTATATACTAATACTATCATTACGGATCTTTTTTATCTTTAATATACATCCCCATGATGATACTAGTTAATCTATGTCTGAGATAAGTTGATCTTCACTCCCATGTGGATACTTCAATATTAAGAGGTTTTGAGATTTTTATATTAGAGTTCTGTTCACATCAGAGTCTTCTTCTATTTAGTTCCAAGGTACCTTACTAGATTCATTTGTTTAAATTACATCTGAGATCTTTTGTACATCTTTTATAAATAATATTTCATAAATTAATATTCCAAGAAACACTTATATCTTCTTACAATCTTAAAGCTCATTTTATAATGTTACATATTCTATGAAATATGTGGTTTAAGCTTCTCTTTTCTTAATTGGATTTATAATTCCAAGAACTCTATTTTATGTTTCCTCCAAATGAACTTTCCTTATAAAAGTAGCATCCCCTCATTTCTAAATAATTCAATAACCTCCAATATATTCTTAATATGCAGTTATGCACTCTTAATAAATACCATCATATCATTAATATATATTTACATAAAATTTTATAATCCAATAAATGTATTATTCATTATCCTATAGAATATTCCTTGGTAATTATTAAGTTTAACTGGAATAACTAGTCATTCATAAAATCCTACAAGAGTTATAAATACTGTTAATATTCTTACTTAATCCAATAAATGTATTATTCATTATCCTATAGAATAACCATTCTTTCTTTACCATTTTATTTCTCATTGTGATTCATTACTATGAACTCTGCACTCCTATAATGGTTTTCAATATTCTTGATTGACCCATTATTTAGTAATTATAAAACCTATTTCTTAAAATCCTTAAAAATTCTATCTAAATAGGTAATTATCTTTCTCCTTGTCAAGATAATATGATATTTAAGGGTAATTTTAGCTTATGTAATTTCCTTATGCCATAATTTTAGAGGGTTTTTTTATAAATTATTTGATAAATAATCTCTCATATTATCTCATGAATATTCTTAATTTAGTCTTATAAATTTTATGTAATCTAGTTTTTTCCACTACTCAATCTTCCTATGGTATTTTTTATCCTCATATGGATAATTTCCCACTTGAACAGTAGATGATTTGTTTTCTAGAACCATTATTGTTATTCCAGAAATATTTAGAATCAAATAAATATCAAGGATAATTCCTTATAATAAAATTTTACTAACTGATAAATTCTAAGGAATCAATTTAAAATCAATAAATCATCTAGAAACTGAGGAATAATGAAAATAAATTTTTCTATAAATATTCTCCCATTCCTCTCAATATGATCATTTTTTCCAACTTCTTAAATTACTCTTATTTTATTATTTTCTAACTATAACTTGAAACACTAAGTATTTCCAAGCTTATTTATAAAGTTTAATTCTTATATAAGAGAAGGAACATCTTGTATAAACTTGGTAAGTGCATATAGATCTACCAATTATTAGCATTTATAATGTATCACACACCTCTATCTTTTCACTAAGCAATTAAGATCTCATATATCCTACATGATAACTCCATCATCATAGATTGGTATTTGTACTTTCCTTTATATAACTATACTTATAAAAACTAATGATTTAGGAGCCTCTATAGAAGTATATTTATCTTTCTAAACTGAGATACATAAATTTTATTAATATCTCTCTAGTATGTCAAATTTTATATCATCTATATTAAAATATAATGATCCTAATATTGAGTTTTCAGACCTTAGATCATATTCTTATTTAATATCTTATATTAAAATTTTATTCTCATCTTCTTTGATCCCCAATGGAAGAAGTTTCTTCTACCTTTAGGTTTCCTCTGGATCAGGTGTAACCCATTATCATGGACAAGATATAATCTTTGTGTTTACCACATATGTATTCATTTTTATAAAGGATTTACATTTATCTTATAAGAGATTTGTAAACCCTTTCCCACCCTTCCTTAGAGTTGTCCTTCCAAAAATATAAAACATTATATAAATATGAGTAACTACTCTAAAACATCTTCTATTAGGTGGGAATCCCAATATATTCTACTAGTTTCTTATATTGTTCCTTACCTCTAAATTCTTGATAATACTTTTATCCATAAACACTACAAGAAAACTCAAGATCATATTTACCCATATTTCTGCAGTATAAAAATGTTCTCATTATTTTCCTGATAATTCATTAGTGAAATTAGCTAAACTTCTATACACTAATACATATGGGACAAGTATATCTTTTCCATTATTGATGACAAGATCTATACCAATATATATTATTCAAAAATTCACAAACTTATAATCATTATATATTTCTTTAATAACTCTTTATATCTTTATAAAATACATTTTAAATAATACTTGTTCTGTTTTATTGAGTTCAACTCTCTCTTTATCCTCAAATAATTTAGCCATCTCCCTATATAGTACCCCAAGACTTTCATTATGCCTAAAACCAATAAAATATAGGGATATTACATTCTCGATAATATATTCCTTATTAAGGGATTTTAGTTTCTAAAGAATTAACTAGATCACCTTCCATCTCATCTATATTTATTAGTTATAGAGAGTCTTATGGTGTACTATCCCTTTCTGGAATAATTTCTATTAAAAGATATATCAAAATTGTGTTGGGTTTTTTCTCCTCGTTATCTGAGTTAGATACATCATTTTAGAAGTAATATAAATAGAAATAATAAAACCCCTCATAGTCTGGGAATATATATTCTCCCCAGATATGCTTAAATAATAATTATAAGGTATCTTCTATTGGTATTTCTTTAATACCTCCTCTTTTTTACCACTTCTATACATTTTTCTATCTATGGACCATATTTTCATGGAACCCAAAATAATCACAATTGGATAGGGATTTTCCTTTAAGGTATCTAGTCTACTTCACATATTTTAACTTAAATGTTTCTCGTGCATCCTTCTAGATTCTATTTGGTTCAAGATATCATTTTGGTTCTTTAAAATTTCTACTTGAATATTTACTCAATGACCTTATTTAACAAAATACTTCCTAAAATTTCCTATATTATTTCCTTATTTCACACTTTTAATCATGAAAATATTTTTTGAATGTTTTTTCTGGTGTTTATCAAACTTCTTATTAGTTGTTATAAACCCATATCTTCCTACACCACCCTCAACCTTTGGGAAATATAATGAACTCATATATGGAATATTTCTTAAATTCCTTAATTTATAACTCTGAATACAAAAAAAATATTACTAATTGTATTATTGTTTCTTCTTGAAATACAAATTTATCTTAAAAGATTTTACTTTGAGAATGATGATTATTCAAGGATTTTTTTATTTACTTCATACCAACTTCTAAGAAGATTCATGATAAATAAATTTAAATAATTCACTTGATCTCCTGGTTATATAAAATAATAACAATGATGAAACTCATAATGATGTTCTTAAAAATATCATATATCATAAATATTGATTTTAGTTAATGTTTTTTAGGATTTTATACAAAATATATATCTCGATAAAACAATTGATTTTAAGAAAACTTCAGTTTGAGAAACTCAGCTTCTACCGGTATAACCTTGATTAGGAAAGTTACATACTCCTAGATACTCGTTCTCACTTCGATGTGTTTTAATACCATATCCAAAAATCTCTCTACATTACCCCTCAAGGTAGCAATTATGAAATTGAATACACTATATATTGTATATGACTATAAACCAACCAATAGTATATAGTATTAAAGGTTTAAATCCCATTCATCTTTGGAAACTTTGAGATCATTTTTTAAATCTAGATTAAGGATCATACCATATTTTGGAACCGTTTAGAATATGTATTCATTAGTCTATATTTCTCCTAAATATAACATAGATATCTAGAATTTTCTTCTCGATTGATATTATAAAATAATTCCTTGAATGATTCCCTCTATCATTCCCATGAAGTTAGTTTTTCGGAGATCAGTTTTCATACTGTCTTGGATTCCCAAGGATTAGCGCAAATTCTATTGGTGGGAGAAAAATATTTATATTTACTCTTCTTATTATCTTTATGTTTATCTTTTAAGTTATCTACCTTTTTCATCTTTTCATTTAATTATTTTTAGGAACGTTTTATATTTCCAAGATCCCATTTTCCCTAGTAATAATATTACAAATCTATTTTTGATACTTCTAGATAATCCAAGGAATACTCAAAACATATTCCTTATATTGTTGAGTTTCTCCTACTAAAGGCCAATCATAAAATTCTAAAGTATATCACCCTGATATACACTCTCTTTCTATATTCCTTTGTTGACTTAAATATATGATAATAGGTACTATATGATTAGAGGCTTCATTTAAATCTCCCAATTTAATTCATTTCCAAATATCTCATAAATTTATTCTAACTCTAGTTTCTCTTCTTTCCATGAATTTTAGATTTTAAAAACAAATAACTCAAGGATTTTAGAAAGGATAAAAATCACTCAAAAGGAGGGAAATGAATCAATATCCAAATAAAGGATAAAGGGACTTCCTATTTTCAACTCATAGGATTAATTTTTATCAATATCATTACATGAAACTGGTGAAGAATAAAGATATTTTGGAGAGATAATGACTTAAATAATACTAATTTCTATTTCAATTTTATTACCCAAAACAATTATGATGGATGTCCCTTATATAAGACTTTAGGAACGTCTTTCCTAAGAAGATGACAGATGCTTCAACTATGAGACTCAATATAAAGTAATGTATAACAACACACACTTTCTGTAAAAATAAAATCAAAAAAGTAAAGGCAAAATCAAAATCAAAATTTAAAGTGCACAAACCTGAATCTTCCACTATATACTAAGAATAAAAAATGTAAAAAATATAAATGGAATGTTTAAATTGATTTTTTCATCTATGTTGGATATGAAACATACCTAGATTAGCATATAGAATCCCTCTATGTTTTATAGATAATACATCATATTACTGATTGAGACATACTTTTCTCACTCTTTTATTTCCATAAATTATTTGATAGTGTGTTGGATCTTCTCTCTAAAAATAAATATTTATTATTTATGGGATTTATATGCCTTGAAATTTTCAAGGATCATGTTTTATTTCACCATGAAGTCTGTTAGATATGTCATTTATCCTTTCAAGATATATTTAATGTTGATAGTGAATATCATGTCTTCTCCTACAAAGAACATACAATTTTTTCATGTCAATTTTGATTCGATAAGATAGATACTTCATGCTATTTGGGTTTGTTCGAAAAATCTTTTGATCAAACCAAACTCTATCGAATATCCATCACTAAATTTAAATTTATAAAATGATTGATGGATATGTACTTTAGTCTAGTGCTTGAGATATATGTTTCATATCATCACCAATCTATCTACTAATATGGTTGGTTTGATGTGTGTAAACCATGATAGTATCCTTGGAAATGCAATATTTTGGAATATCTTTACTGTATTTGGTACCCAATTAATGGTTGAATTTATCTTCTTAAATCCAAAAAATGTAATTGATCCCATTCTAAAATTTTCTTAGAACTCAATGAACCCTTTCGGTTCAAAATTTATATCTTGTATAAGGAGTTTTAGAATCCTTATTTCTGATATCATCTAAAACAATTTCAAGAATAAAAATGATTTTGTTCTTATTTCCTTGATCTTTTTAATTTTTTTAAGAATACTAAAAACTAATACCATTAGTTTTATTTCATCAATTATGATCATATAGATCATACTGTGTTAAATTTTTTTATAATATTATATAATATCTTTGGAATAATCAAGCATATCTAGAACATGGTTCAGTCATCTCCTGAATATCCAATCAACCTTTTCCTTTTTGTTTAATATTGTAATAGTTGTGGATTTTTTCTAGATATATATATAGAATCCTTTAAAAATATTTCAATATTTTTTATTAGATTTGGATCACCGTCTAGATGATATTCTATACTATAAATTTATTTTGGAACTTGTTATCATTTAAGTTCCTTTGGAAATTTCTATTGATTAAGTTATTCTTCTACTTAGTCAACCTAGTTTTTAGAAATGGTTTTCTATTTTACTTTAGAGACACCTTTTATTTTTTTCTTTCCATTCCTCAAAGCCTTACTATTATAAGTATTTTCAACACATTGAGTTTTTTAATGGCCTTTCTTACCACACACAAAGCATTCTATATGATTTTTATCTTTAGACTTACTATGTAAAGATAATTTTTACTCACTTATTGGTCTTTCTACTTTTATTCTAAAAGAAATTTTAACTTTTAAACTTTTATTCTTACTATATGAAGAACCTTTCTTCTGAAGTAAATTATTATCTAAATTTATTATCTCTTCTATCTTTTTAAATTCATTTCTTTGATAATTGGTAATAATTCCATAGAATGATTACTAATTAAAACTATATATCACCTGGATCATATAAAATAATCCATTTCTACTACATGAGTCAAAGTATTATTTTTTTGTATCTAAAATTATATTATTTATTCATTTAATATTTTCAGTAATGAAATTTTAAGTTATTACATCATCACACTAATCTTTTCTGTATGATCCTTTTTAATTTTATTTTCATAAAAATTATATTTGAATGATTTGTTCTTATATTTAATGGTTTTCCCAATAAAATGTCATTATCCCGGATAACTTTAAGAACTGCAAGTGATTATAATTCACAATAAGGATAATTCTTCTCTATCCTAGAAAAAATACACTTTAGTATCTACTAATACTTTCATTGTGGATCATTTTTATATCTAATATGAATCCCCATGTTAATTCAGATTCATCTATCCCTAAGATAAGTTTAATTTAAATTCCATTTGGATACCCCAATTTTTGGAGATTTTGATTTTTCTACTTTAAAGTTATGATCACTTCACAGTCTTATTCTCTCCAGATCCGGGGTACCATACTAGAAACATTTCCCTATACTAGAGCTTAGATCATTTTTATATCTTTAATATATTCACTTTTGTAACTTAATATTATAAGAAACACTTGCATATTATTATGATCTATACACTTATATGGGAATTTTTCTGTCTTCTATGCAATATATGGATTAATCTTCCCTTTAAATCATTGTATTTTCAATCCCAATAACTCTATATTAGGTTTCAACAAAATAATATTTATTTCTAAAAGTATCATCCCCTATTTTATGAGCATTTCATAAACTAGTTCAAAGTGATTGATATGAACTTTTTTACTCTTGATAAATATTATTACATCATTAATCTTGACTTTCACTAACTGTGATATTCCACAAAATACCTCTTCCATTATCCTATATAATATTTCTAGTGAATTATTGATCCCAAATAGAATAATTATCCATTAAAATAATCCTAAAAGATTTTTACATGCTATAAGTTATATTTTTTTTCATATTAATTTTTCAATATCCTAAATTAATATAAAACGTATTATATACCATTACCCTCTCGTTCCAGATCTTGTTTCATAAAGTTTCTTGATTATGATGATTGTATCCATCATCCATTACGGCACCATTAAGATCAAAATAATAAATAACTATTATATATTTTCTACATTATTTTTTATTTTGATTTATAACCATGAACGCCACCCTTAATTGTTATATTTCATTATGCCTGAAACCCCCAATATTGATTAATTATATTTTTTTTCTCAAACTCATTAATCATTCCATCTTGATAGGCAATTATTTAACTCTATATCACCATATTGGGATCCTTAATAATAATTGTATCTTCTTTCATTACCCTCTACCTTAATTTCATAGATTTTTTATAAATTTTAAGATAATTAATCTCTTTAATTCGATATTCCTATTATTTATTTATCCTCACAATTTTTAATCAACCCAATTCATTATACTATTAAATCTTTCTATGGGGTTTTCTATGCTCATTTAGATACTTTTATTCATGAACAGTATATACTTTCATTCCTGGAAAAATTCTAGTTTTTTCAAAATCAATTGGAATTAGATAATTATCAATTATAATTCATTCTAAAAATATTTTTACTTGATAATATATTCTAAGGAATCAATTTTCAATCACGAAATCATATGTAAATTTTGGAATAAATCAAATAACCTTCTCTATAAATATTCTCTCATTTGGTTCAATCTAAAAATATTTTGAAATATATTTAATTAATACTATTTGATTATTTCTTACTATAACTAGAATGTCTATATATTTCTAATATAATACTGAAAACCTTATTCTTATAAATGAGAAGGCACATCCAATATAAACTAGGGAAGTACATATATTTCTACCAAGGAATATCTTTACTAATATAACCCACTCCTATATCTTTTCACTAAGTAACAAAGATCTCGTATATCCTATAAGATAATATTTATCATCTGAGATAGGTATTCAAACTGTTATTCATCCAATTATCCTTCTAGAAATTGATGCTCTAGGTTCTTATATTGAATTAACTTCATATTTTTCAACTTATATCTTTTTATTTTATAAAAGGAACTCAATTATTTCTGATTTGAGATTATATATCTTCAAATATAATCTTCTTGAACTTTATTATAACCTTATATCATTTTCTTCTTTGATATTTGAGAGGAAAAATCTATTCCTAGATTGTTTGATAATATTTGGAAGAAATTTCTTCACCCTTTATTCTTCCTCTGGATCTGGTGAACCCCATCTTTAGTCCAAGTTAGCTACTTATAGTTTTCCAATTTTAGATTAATTTTTTAAATTTATGTCCCTTAATCATATAAAATATGTGTAAACCTTTCCACACACTTCCATAGAGTTTTCCTTCAAGTATTATATGACTTTACCTAAATATGAGTAATTAATTTGACATATATTCTATCATGTGGACATACTGATTTCTTTGGTTAGTTCATCCTGTTGATCTATACTTCTGAATTCATGATAATAGTTATATCAATAAGAACTACAGGAAAATCTAGGATCACCTATACCCATGTTTATCCTATAAGAAAACTTTCTCATGCTCTTAATAATAATTCATTAGAAAAAATTTATAAACTTCCATCCAATGGTAAAATTAGGAATATTATATCATTTATATTTCTAAATGTTTATCTTAGTGGACCATGAAAACACACCTGAGAGGGTGGGTGAATCTAGTGTTGTCTAATTTTTTCAAATTACAATTTTTTATTTAAACCAAATAAACTCTTTTGGACTTGAATATTTGATGTCGACTAAAACAATTTTCTCTTTTGTTTTTTAACCTAAAATACATCTATATTAAATGCAAAAACAAATCAGTAAATTGCATAGGTGTTTTTACAAGGTTTTTCCGCTCCTAATAATAATATAATTTTTCATGCTAGGTGTGTTTAAGTCATGGATTATATACCAAAAAATTATAGATACATGTGATTCCCTAAACCGTAACTCTAAAAATTTAGTTTAAATAAAAACTATCATTACATGATAGATTTGAAATGAACCGAAGCATACCAATTTTAATCATCAATAATTTTAATATCACCAACAAATATCGAGGCACATATATTTTAAGGAACTTTTAGGTTTAGTGTTTTAGACAGTTAAGAAAAACCTTTAACTAAAAATTACCAAGTATATCTCATTAAATGGACATTTTTCACACTATATATGAAAATACTTAATCCGTTCACACAAGTTATTCTATTATACATATCATGTATAATGAATTTATTCATAACCTAGAGAAATGGAAACATAAGAATGGGGATTTAAAATTCTCAACAATGGTAAAAATATGAATTAAAAATCAAAGATCGAATAAGATAAGTATAAATAATATGGTAGGAATATTAGATCAAAACAATTCCATGATCAAGTGAAACTATGAGCATAAAATATCCATGGTTAACATCTAAATAAATAAATGTAAGGATGGAAATAATTGGTTCCTTAGTAATGAAATTTTTAATTCCATATATCTAATTTCATGCCCTAGGATAAGACATCATGATCTTAGAGATCATTATTTTACTGTCAAGGCCCTTTGTTTAGGTAATATTTTTTCCTGAGTAAGCATACATCAAAATACCCAAGCCATTTTGTCTTATTAGCCCTATTGATGCATCGAATGGATATATATAATATTGGTCCATACCTATGATTAATTAACTCAAATTTGTTCACCAAATGAAGGAATGAATAAGATATATAACACATAACCAATATTACTTAATAATCAATAAACATCCATATTAAATAATAAGTGTATGAATTTTTAATATTTCCCCAATCAGTAAATAGAATAGGTTTTTATATAAGAATCCATAAAACTAAAACCTTCTATGGAATGAGGTATACTATTATGTCAATAATTTCACAAATAAATCGATATATGATATCTTAGAGAGAACCCTTCAATCAAAGGAAGGAAATATAGAGTGTTCACAAAGGAAAGGCATTGAAAGAAACATTATGCATATAACAGAGGCTAATTTCGAAATACAAGAGAAACGGTCTATTTATGGGAGTTTAATCCCCCAAAATAAAAAATTATGATATAATTTAGAAGGAAATATATGAACAATATATACACCAAAAAAAAGGAAACAAGTGTTGAATACGGATCATATATCAATGAAGAAAAATTAAGATACAAAAATTCTTCTGGTAATTGTAATATAAGAATCAAAAGAGCAGGAGAGTAATACCATTAAATTTAAATATATTAAATTTACTTGAATTTAGTTTATAATTTAATACACCATATAAATTTAAATCTAGTTTCAATATAAAACATGTCTTATGGAATTGAATATAGAGACAAATAATACTTATGACTTTAGAAAATTTTAAATCAAAACCACTTGAAGGAAAGAATTTAAAATGGAACATTAAATATCATAAATAATGATAGAGTTGTAATATAAAATAAAAAAGGGTAATTAAGTACACTATACAATATAAAAAATGGTATATAACATAAACACGTCTCAATGAAATTAAATTTAAAAAAAAGAACACTTACAAGTAACACAGTCATTGAGGTATGAAAATTTTATAATAAGATTATAAGAAAGAATTATAGAACCCAAAAAAAAGAAGAAATAAAAACAATAATAATTATTCATTATATAGAATAAATCGATCTTTAAATAATATAGTTTCAATAAAAAAGTTTGTAACTTAATGGAAGAAAATTGAGTTAACAAAAACTCTTACATTAATTCCTGCTAAGTCAAAATGTTATCTAACCTTCTATATAACAAAAAAACTATATTAATCAACCATTTAATAACCTTTATCATATATATAAACTTTTATAAATTTTATCTTCAATTGTTCTCTATATTTATATTATTTAGGTATTATCTATTTGATAACGGATGTGAGTAATTTAGATTGTTTTAAACTAGTTCCATAATAGCAATGTTGTTCTTCATTATTCTCCAGAATTTCAGAATTCCTAGATCATATAAGGTATAATTGATATTTTATAATTATTTATAATATTATAATTTTACTCTATGATAGTTTTAGTTATGATTATTAAAGATGAAAATGGTAATGATTATGTTTTAGTGATTTTGAAAGAACAGGCGTTGGTGTCTTAACTAATGATTTTAATATAAATGTTACATTTATAGAAAAAAAATATCATTATTTACTTATTTATATAATATATTACTAGAAATTAAATCACAATAGTCATCCATGTTATAAATTTATATCATATTTCAAGTATATGGTTAAACCAAACCAAACAAGAACATGTCATAATTAATGGATGATTAAGAAGTGATTTAGTTTTCATATCATTATACCAGAAGCATAATAAACCTATTTAGTATTTATTAGTGTGATATATCAGAATTAAAAATAATTATAAGAATAATCTAATGTTGGAGTTTGTTTCCCATATCCAACTTTTTTGTACTTTAGATTACCAAATATATTTAAAAAGTGAATATTGAATATATCTTATCACATATTGATCATTATTCTACATGAATTTAATGTGATAATTATATTAGGTGTATAGTGAATCAAAATAGTTCAAATAAATTCCCCTCTATGATTAGAACCTTGAGATCCGATAATGGTATCTCTTAAATATTTGACCTATCATCAGTATTACAAACTATGACAAGGCACCGACTCTTAGGTGTGAGTGCACATAAGTGGGTGAGGATTCATCTAAAGAAGTTCAAACTTGGTAATCTATAAGATGTGAGATTATAAGGAAAAAATACCAATAGTAATTTTTCATATTTTTGTTTTATTGTATATTTCTATTTGCGGGCATGTGTAGTGGTCCTTCGAATTTAATATTTTTATTAAGACATATCATGACTCAAGTACTTAGATGTATTAAAGAAACTCATGACATACTATGTTCATGCTAAGTAAGATATATTGGGTATGAAATGATCAGTATATTATTAACGCATAAGTTAATAAATTTTTTTCCCTTCCATTTATGGAAGTTAATATCTTGACCCTTTCATTGGAATTGAACCTTCAAAATAAATTACATGGTCATGGCGATGTAGAAATGTTCATTCTAGATAATAAAAGAAAGATATATAAAAAATTAAGGTTGATGATGGAAGTATGTAATATTCTTGATGAGATATTGAGAAAAAGGAATTATAATACACTATCCACATTCGTATGTGATTGTCAACATTGAAACATTAACTTCATATTAATAGATGACTTAACCCATTTCTAGACAGCAATATTGAACTTTAGGTAAGACTGTTGAGGAGAAATCACTCCTAAGAAAGGACTCATATTAGGCTGATTCATAAGCAGTTCTCTTCTTGCTGGGATGGCTGCTAAGGTCGTTGTCACCCCATCTACAGATGGGGGGGATCTTACCTCGTCATCTTATCTCCCTATGCATTTCCTCCCTATCATTGATCCTTCGTTCCTTCTAGATTTTCCCTCTATCCTACCGAGCCCTAAAGTCCCCTCACTTGAATCTGAGATTCCCCAACATTATTTTTCCCTCTAGAAGTCTTCTCGGGCTTCTGATACCCTTCACCTCTCACTGGTCACTCATTTTGGTCGGCATCGTCCGTCGATGGACTCCTTCAACCATTTCATCAACGCCTCATGGGGTATGAAGGATCATGCTATTGTTGGTCTTTTGGACTCCTGGCACATACTGATCCAATTTTCTAATGAAGATGAGCTCACCTTAGCCTGGTCTTAGTACTTGTGGATTATTGGAGGATTTAGTTTCTCTCTCTTCAAATGGAAATGTGAATTTCATATGTTGAAGGACCCTCCATCTACTGCGATTTGGGTATGTTTTCTAGCCCTCCCTCTCCCCTTCCAAAATCATTTCATCCTTTGTATGCTTGGCAACCTAGTTGGTCATTTTCTGTGCTTTGATATTCATTCCAAATCCACGGATCCCATTTCATGATGTGTTTTCATTAAATTGGATGTGTCTTATACCCTGTTGATGTTATCTGGATTGAAGTTAGATAGGATTTCTAACGCCATCAAGTGGTAGTATTTGAATCATTTTCTGACTACTCTATGAATTTTGTTTGTATTGGGAATCTTCAATAGGTTCTTCATTGACGAACTCATAGGGGACCTCATGTTTCTTCCTTGAAGCCTTATTCTAAAGTTATTAGTTCACTTCCTTTACAGAAACTAAGCCTATAACCCCTTAGTCTGAGAAGTATTTCAAACAATTGTGCATACTTTATTGATATTATGAAATCAGCTGGTCGTTCTCTTCAAGAGATGACAGAGGTGGATCAGGGGCCCCTATTGGGGGTTGATCTTCCTGGTAAGAAGGTGGGCAGTGGCCCATGGAATACTTTGGATGACATCTCTGATAAGCCCTCCAAGACTGATAGACTCAAAAACAATGATCCAAAGGTTTTTGATATCTTCAAGCATCTGAGTACCGATTTTGGGGCATCTCCCATCATTTCGAAGGCAGACCTTATTGCAGGGGAAGTACATTAAGAATAGGAATCTATTCCCAATAGCAGTTGTGAGAATGAAGAGATGAAATAACCATTGAAAAGTACTCCTTCCCTAGTTATGGAGCTATCTGGTCAGATTTCAAGTGGACCGGGTAATCTGAATGACATATTTAGTACTAGTAGTAGTGTTTTAACCCTTGTGGATGCAAAGGTTATGGCAGAGAAACTTTTTTCTACATAGTAGAATATTGTTTTGTATTCGAATCAAGGGGGGATGATTCTTCAAAGGATATCAATACCCATAATCGCTTCTCTATTTTCATTGGAGATGGTAAGGAGAATTCAGATCCGGAAGGATGGAAATTGAACATTCCAAGATGGAAGCGGAAATAGCTTGGGTCAAAGTATTCAGAAGAAAAGGAGATCAGTGATAGAGAAGTGGAATCATATCCAACAACGGATCATGAGTAGGACTCCCAAGAGGACATCATGGTAGGTCCTAGCTCAAGGAAATGGAAACATGGAATTACTCTTCCTAGGAACTTTCCAGTCTTTAAAGGGGTGAGGAATAAAGACCTCACAAGGAATATTTGAATATTCTAAAGACTATAGTGACTAGATCATCTGGTAAGGAAAAGAGGAATGAGACAGAAGTAATATGGGTCGAGGTCTCAATAGTTTAAGGGGTCAAGAAGGTCTTTGACAAGAGGGTAAAGAAATATCTAATCACAGATAGTAAGGCTCCTGATGTATTTTTGTAAGTAGACAAAGGGGGTGTCTATAGATCATTCTTCACTCAAAGTAATAAATTCTAGAAGGATTTATACAGATAAACACTTCAAGATAGGAGATTGATATAATTTATGAGAGAATTATTCAAGTTGATGTAAACAATGATGATTAAATGGAGTGGATTCACAAACAAGAATGAATCTTGGCTAGAGGTTTCAACAATCATAAAATAAATTTAGAGGAATTCATTCAGATATGGGACAAAATGTCTAATCATCTTGAAGAACTCATCAACAATGACCCAAATATTTAGGTAAATTATCTGCAATGGGAACTCTACAGGGTGGCTAACTCAATAAATCTTAGTCTATTCTTTGGAAAATTTGTGATTTCCTTCAGTACGAACTTAACTTTATTTTATTCTGCATGGTTCCCCACTTCATCCATAAATTTTTTTTGAAATAAAAAATTCATTTTGGAGGAGGTAAGCCTATATAATGCCAACAAGGAAGAATCCTAGAGGGACGCACACTAAGTATCTCCATTGATCACAATTAAAATATATTTGAATTTAATTATTAGGATAAAACATATTCTGATGTTTGAGGAATAATTTTATTCAAGATTTATTGATTACATAAATTAAATAAATATTTATTCACATGGTAATTATTTAATTATATAGATATTTATTTATTTATTTATTTATTTATTTAACAAATAAATATTTAATTAAATATTAATTTGGGTGTTTGATAAATTTTGAGGATCATGAATAGTATTATATGAGTTCTGATGATAAATATTAATTTCCAAGATGGTAAAATAATATTTATCATTGTGCCAGTTAAAGCACACCATGAGAAAATTTTATTATTATTATCATTAGTATTATTACTACATGAAATGGGGTCATTTAAAGGTTTAATATATTATTGAGAGACTTTATGATAATAAATAATATTTTAACCCTAACCCTAACTCTATACATAGATGAATTTGTATATTATACAAGAGTTGATCAAATTGGATAATTGTTGTGTACATGGAAATCTAGAGCTCTCTCTCCTAGGATTAGAGAATGCTCTAGAGTTTCTTCACTCATTCCTAAGAAATTATCCTCCCTCCTCTGTATTTTTGAGAATAGGAGTACAAGGATGATTCATTAATCCTGAATGAATCACAAAAATAATCAAAGAGGACATTATAATATGATCAATCTGTCATTCTAGTACCTGGAAATACATCAACATTTTTTTAGAGACAAAAAAACATATTTGGATCACTAGTAGAGGGATTCTACACTTTGATCTTATAGGCATAACATTGGTCTACCTAAAGGGTTTCATTTGATCAACATATTCATAGAATAAAGATCTCAAGTACAAGGATTTTATTCTTCCTATACATTTAAATTAATTATAAATTTAACATGAAATATACTCTTAATTTTAGCCTGTTTATCAATTTTCATTAGAAAATATTAATTGTTCATTGATCCCACTTCATGTACATCATGGAATATCCATTTAATCTGAAAGTTTTTTAAAATAAGTGATTTTTCTACACCTAGAACCTTTAAGTGGAGTCAAATAGAGGTTACATTCAAATTAATAATTTTTTATTTTATTTTCAATCATTATTTATTTAAAAGTTATATTTCATTTCAAGTCTTAATTCATTCATAATATGTCATTGGGGTATCTTTTTCTCTTATTCATCTTTCACTCACATAACCAAGATTGATCAATAATTAATGAATAATGCATTTAAACAACCCATCTAGAGGTTCAAATAACTCTTTAGAGATAACATAGGGTACACAGTGTGGACTCCTTTATTATACCATGTGTACCCTTTTCCATTACACCTTGACACATGTGTAGAATTTGAGTCATAATTTAATTAATACGTGTTATATTCATTAAATGTACCACATATAGACCAACTAGGGTGGAAAGTAGTTATTATGAACTATATATCATGTAGTCCATATATTTTCAAGGTGGAGACATGGGGTCAAGATGCATCATGTAATTAATGCAACACATGTATTTAATGCACGACATATACAGGCTGGAAATTATGTAACATAAAGTAAACATTATCTATCCTTACTGCATGTTTTATCCCTCACAAATTTCTATGGTAATTATATGCTAAGTCCCTAGGAATATACTACTTAAATTCAGTGAAAATAAGTACACATCATGTGTCCATTATATACACACTGTGTACTTTAACTGTTTACATGGAAATAATAAATTTAATTAATTATTTCATTAAACCTCATTGACCAGAATTCTATAAGTTATTAAATTGATAGTAAAAATTGGTCATTTGTTTTTATATTATATTAAATGCCTGATTAATTACACATAATATTAAAAACTAAACGTCATGAAATTACAACAGAGGCCATGTATGTAATATATTATGTGAGTGTGATATATACATCAGGGACCATACTGAGTAGTTTTAATAGCTAATCATTGAGTTATATCCAAGTAAAAATATGAGTACGATTTTTATTAAACTATAAATAAATAAAAATTATTTACTTTATTTAAAATCACAATGGAAGTTAATATCTAGTATGATTGGATAGAATAAGATAAAATGAATTAATTGATTAATAAGATAATTAATTGGATCAATTTTGATTCATTTCTCTTATAAAATAATAAATTGCAATGAATTCCTTATATTCATTTTAAATTCATAATTGTTTCTTGTGTTTGACCGATTATGGGCTTAGACCAGACCTATGTATTTGTGGACTTTATTTAATTTTACTTTATTCCATGGATTTTCAATTACTTATTATTTAATTAAATATTATTGTCTATGAGTCATCCCTCCCTTACTTATTATGTAGAACCTACATGTCTAATACTCTTTTATAAAATTACTTTAACCAATTACTTAGTTCCCCTCACATGTGTGTGAGTTATAAAACATATATAAATAAAGGAGTATCTAAAGGTCCATGGAGTAGTTTCAAAGTGGAGCTAAGGAAAAGATGGTTCAAGATGGACCATAGGTGAAACTAACCCTGGAAACACATAAGTGGAGAAGTGGGATACTGTAACCTAAGCCAAGACTGATATAATTAGTTCTCCCCTAGGTTTATAGGTTGATTTATTTCCTTATAAAGAAATTAACTATTTGATAAAGATCGTGATTGGGACATTTATTTATTTATTTTATTTCTACCTATTGCATGATTTATTTTATGGATAAAAACTCGTGATCACATAAATAAATGGAATAATATGAAAATATAGAATTAAAAAAGTGGAATATACATATATTTTTTATATGAACATGGTTAATCAATAAATTATAATCCACTTAATATTAACAATACATGTAAAGGACACATCAAGAAAAATTTATGTATAATAAATAAGATCCCTTAAATAAATATTAATTTAGACTAAGCCTTCGAATACATGATTAGGAATGAAACTATAGGACTATGATTTGTCCCACAACTTGTTGGGGAACTTAATTTTATCAAAAATTTATTAAGAAAGTTTTGGGTTTACTTAACTATTTAACATCAATAATATTATACCTTGCTAGACTTTTAATAACTTAAAGGAGAATTGCGAGTAAACTCAAGATTGTCTTTATGGATTAGGGAGTCCACCCAACAAACCAAGGAGTTTCAATACCATAGTTTGAAAGGAATTTCCTGAATAAATACCTTTGAGTAATTTACCAAGACCTTGATTGGGTCTTGAGAAGGGTAAGATATATTCTTTCCACTATAATTACCATGCAACTAGACATTCTAAGTCCAATGGTGAGGGATGTTGGGAATTGATAAAATATTGGGAGACATATAATTAAATTTATTTTTTCACACTTTTAGAAATTAGATAATGTAATAAAAATATTCTTCAAATTATAGAAGAATCAAATTCCAAATTCAATAACCACAAAACTATCCCTGTGAACTCTATTGAATAAAGACAATATCCTTATATGCACAAACTTCCAAGAAAATGTACTAGAACTTATGAATTTTACTATGATAGAAAGATAATTTTTACATGATAGAATATAGTATTCATACTAGGCCCACATGGAATTTGAGTGAGGAAGAGTTACTTTTCTTTGAGAAATACTTGGACAATACACTAGATATACAGTATTTAATGTTATCTTCCTTGTCTAGTAAACTAAAAAATATCATGAGACCATGGTTGCATATGTAATTCCCAGTCATCTTCATGATATTTATAATGATAGAGAAAGACAAGAATAGTTTGAGACCTCCACGTCACTATACACATGAAATCTTAGAGAAGGAACACCAGTTGTATCTCATATAATCAAAATGATTGGAAACATTAGGTATTTATAAATCCTTGGGTTTAAACTAACAGATGACTTGTGCGTCGATATCAATCTATCATCGCATTCTTTGATATTATCTAACATAATTTTGAATTTAATCCTGAATAATATAGATAATTCACTCCCAGATCACCTCAACTTAATTCACATGACTGATAAGTAATTGAAGCCTAAAAATTCTTTTGTCCTTATGGTGAATAAGAGAAAAGGAAAGGTAAATATAACCAAGACTATTTCCAAGTATAAGGTTTTATAAACCACCCTTATAAGAATATAAGGGTCAAAGGGGAAGTGATGGAGTAGGATATTGTCTATTTCAGATGTTGAAATAAGGTCCCCTAGAAGAAAACCCGATATAGTAAGAAGAAATGTGATGCTTCAAGTATGTTCATTATCAAGTGTAACCTTTAAATTTATATGAATTTTGTATTTGATACCACATGTGTTTCTTATTTTTATATAAAAATTTTATCCTATTAGATTTCAAAACTTTGTGAGATGTGAGGTGGATTTTTAGGCTATAAATAAAGTAAATCCAAAAGCACTACCCATTGGAAACTACCACCTCACATTACCAAAGATATTGATCTTCATTCATCATTATTATTACTATATTATAGGAATTGTGAAAAACAATATTTTTGTATATAAATTAGATATGTAAGTAATTATTTTCATGATCTAAAATAAAGTTTAATTTTAAAAAAAAATACATATGTTATGGTAAGACACATTTACATAATTTTCTTTGCATGTAAGATTATGAGATTCATGTTTTGGCCATAGATAACAAATCTAATTCATATAAATTAGGCCACACCTAACTATAGAATCACTTATTAGGTCATTTAAACAATAAAATATTGACTAAGTTGCATAAATATGTTTATTTATATTCATTTTAACTAAGACCACTTTGTATTTTTCAAGCATTTTTATAAGGTTAAATGTCCAAAGATCCATTTAATGGAAAAAATAAAATGGCCACAGAGCTTCTAGAGTTGGGTCACACTAATGTGTGTGGACCATTCTCAGCTAAAGCAATGGTGGGTACTAATAATTCATAACTTTTACTGATGATTTTATTTGGTATGTATATATCTATTTAATGTGGTATAATACAAAATAATTTGATAAATTCAAAGAATTAAAAAATGATATTGAGAACTGGTTTGGTAATAAGATTAAGGAAATATTCTTAGAATATGTTTGAGAATATATTAATCAAGACTTCATTGACCATTTACAAGAGAATGGGATTTTATCCCAACTCACTCCTCTTTATACACATCAGTGGAAGTGTGTAAGTAAATGGAGAAACCACACCTTATTGGATATAGTGAGGCTGGTGATGAGTTATAAAAATCTTCAACAATCATTTTAGGGATATTAATTACAAAAAATAGTGCACATACTAAACCAAGTACAAACTAAATCCCTATATGGTTATATCATATCAATTATAGATTGGAAAGAAACATTTTTTTTCAAACATACATGTGTGGGGATGTGAATATTCTTTTAATGCCTCTTCAAGAAACAAACTTACACCCTAGGGAACAGATTATATCTTTATACCAAATGAAAGAAGGGGATATTACCTATAAGACCCATCTGAAAAAAAGGAAAGAGTATAAATATATTCCATGTTCCTTGAGAGTGAGAAAATATAGAAAAGTGATAGTGGGAGCGAGATGAGCATCGATTAATTACAAGCTCTTGATACAAAAGAGTTGGTATAAGAACAAATTCCATGATGTGTCATAGAAGAAACTGCTCCAGAGATACAAGTACTGTATAGGTGTACAAGAGAGGTTATAGAACCTAAAATATATGGGTAGGGGTTCTCTTAAAAGTATTATACTTCATCTCATGAAGTTTTCACTTGGTAATATCTAATATGGACGATTATGAGAACAATACCACCAATAGGAATTCTATATGTTTGTATGTCATTGGGTATTCCTATCTTTAAGCATGTGTAATGGTTCAAAGACTTTATGATTATTATTAATACATATCATGACTTTTGTTCTTATATGTATGGATGACACCCATGGAGCATTGTGTTCAGGCTAAGTAGGATACGTTGGGTATTTCGTGATTGGTATGTTAATAATGTATCAGTCGAGGAATGATTTCTCAATTCCATTTAAGGATGTTAACATCTTGGCCCTTTGATTCTAATGGAACCATTAAAATAAATTCCATGTCTATAGTGATGTAGACATGTTCATTCTAGATAATCAAAGAAATTCATATCAAGCATAAAGGTTAATTAAACAAGTAGGCAACCAGGTTGATGAGATATTGAGAAAAATGGAATATATTACACAGTCTATGATCATATGTGGTTGTTGATGTTATAATATTAAATTTTTTTTCTTGGGTTTCATAACCCGTTGGTAGAAAATAATCTTGGAATTTAGGAAATCCCTCCTAATACCAACAAGAATGAAACCTATAGGGTCAGACATTGAGTGTTTATGTTGATCTAAATTAAATTATATTTTAATTTAATTATTAAAATAAATATTATTCTAAAGCATTAAGTATTATTTTATTTAGGGTTTATTGATCACATAAATTAAATAAATATTTATTCATATGGTAATTATTTAATTACAAAGATATATATTATTTATTTATCTATTTATCCAATAAATATTTATTTATATATTTGATAAATGTTGAGGAGGATGAGTTGACCAAGATTATGTTCAATGATATATAATAATTTCAAAGATAGTAAAATAATATTTATCATTACACCAGTTAGCATATTCCATGTTAAGATAATAATATTAACATTATTATATGGAATGGGGTCATTTAAAAGTGTAATATATAATTGAGGAACTTTGTGAAATTAAATAATATTATAACCCTAAACCTAACTCTATAAATAGATAACTATGTCTATTTTTCTAGAGTAAGCTAAATCTTAGAATATTTGTGCACAATGAAATCTAGAGCTCTCTCTCTCTCTCAGGACTGAAGAACGCTCTATAGTTTCTTCTCTCAAGACCTATAGATTCTCATCCCTAATCCATCTTATTTATAATGGAATTACAAGGATGATTCCTAAATACCAAAGGAATCATAACAGTGGTCAAGGTGGACACCATAAGATAATTAATATGCCTCACCAGCACCTACCAATCTATCGAAATTGTTTGGATATCAAAAGAGAATTTGTGGATCATTGTAAGGGAGATTCTACACTTTGATCCTACAAGTATAATGATGGTAGACCAAAAGGGTTTAATATGGTCATCATATTCATCAAATAAATTTCTCAAGAAAATAATATTTTTTTCTTCCAATCCATTTAAATTAATTATAAATTTAACATGAGAAAACCACTTGGTTCTAGCACGTTTGTCAAGTTTCATCAGAAAAATTCATTGGTTATGGGTCCCATTTCATGAACATCATAGAATAACTGTTGAATATAATAATTTATAAGTCATACCTAGATGATATAAGTTCATCATATGTACCTAAAACCTTCATATAACCAATATGATGTTATTAAATAGTATGAAGAAATGATTTTTAACTCTTAGAACATTCCTTTGGATGGTTTAATTTACTATGAATTTTTATTTCTCATATTGTTAATAGGTTGTATAATTTTTCTTACCAGAATGTTTATAATTTCATAAAAATCATAGTTTCCCATTAAAACCATTCTCATGACCATCTATAAAATTTTATGATGAGGAAAAAAATAAAATTAATTGTTTCCTAGAGGCGGTAGCCCCCATGTACGCATGATTGATGATATCATTTTCTATAGAATTGGACAAATATATAATATGTTTTATCATTTAAGAATATAAAATATTTTATAATTATCATAATCATATATATAATTCAACATTAGGAAAATATGATTAATTTTTTTAGGTAAAACAAAACATGATACTTCCTCGAGTAAGTAATTTGTGCACATACACAAATGTTGGTTTTCTTTTCCTTAAGGGAAAAGGGGAAGATTTCTTAATTTTTATTTCATTAGCATAATAAAATTCATAGTTGGTCCTTGGATTAATGGTAAGCACCCTCAAATACTATATCAAAAATGGGTGTTCAAACACTAGTAGAATACTAACCTATACCAACGGTTTGGAACCGTTGGTATAGGCCTCCAAACCGTTGGTATAGCCTATACCAACAGTTTGGAGAACCGTTGCGAAGTAAGCCGTTGGGATAGGTCTATACCAACGGTTTTCCCAAAACCGTTGGTATAGACCTATCCCAACGGTTTTCAAAACCGTTGGTATAAGTAATATGAAAATCTATTCCAACGGTTATAAAACCGTTGGTGTATGTATTTCAAAAAAAAACATGTGGTGGGATTTGATCCCACAACCCCCCGTTTATAATTAAATTCCTTAACCACTAACCTAACATAACTTTTATAAACATAAATTCATAAATATATATATGTATTATCATAATTATTTAAAATTTATATTTATATAATGTTCTCGGGTAGTAGACCTGGAAGAAATCAAAGAATCTATCCCAACGGTTCTCAAAACCGTTGGGATAGGTGACAATTTCCAAACGGTTCTCCCAAACCGTTGGGAAAGGGGGGGGGGGTCTTTCCCAACGGTTCTCCCAAACCGTTGGGAAAGGGGTGTTTTGAGGCCCATTTCCCAATGGTTCTCCCAAACCGTTGGGAAAGGGGGGGGGTCTTTCCCAACGGTTCTCCCAAACCGTTGGGAAAGGGTGTATATAAGTGTTGGGAAAGATCTGATTTCCAGTAGTAAAACCCCACTGGGGCAGGTATTGTTATAGTACTGTAGCAGCGGTGGAACAGTTCATCGGTGGCATTGTAGTTTTGGTAGGCACTGTAGTGGGTACTTTAGTGGAAAAGGGTACTGTAGACGTACTGTAGAAGTGGTGGGATATATCAGTGGTGGGTAATATAGAAAATACTATAGGATTGGTGGTATTGTAGTAGATACTATTGCATATGAGTTATTATTCATAGAATTGGTCATGGGCTAAAAATGTAATGGGCTTCATGCCCACAGGGCTTTTTGGCCAAAAATATTATGTAATAAGGTGGCTTGAAAAAAAATCAGAAAAAAAAATACTAATTTCGTTATATAGGAATGAGAAAAATATATTAGGAAAATTAATATACAAAAGAAAATATATTATGTAACTCCCCGACCCTAGTTACCCAGAGTCGGTGCATTATTACATTACATTGGCATGATCACAAGAAAGATCAAATCTCAAAAGACCGATTGGTTTAGTAGCCTTGGAAACACTAGATATATTCATAAGTTTTACATTACATCATAAAATGAAAAACTACTACAACAACATAATGTCTCCACAGTCCACACAATTATACCCTCATAATATCCCAGCAGGTCATTCATAACTTACTTCTTCACATCCTGGGAAAAATAAAACATAGAAAAGGGGTGAGCTCAAATACCCAGTAAGGATAACAATATAGCGGAACATTCAAAAATAAGCATAAACATTTAAGGCAATGCATTACTAAAACAAAAACCTTTTAAACTTGAACTTCAACATAGTATGGCAAAAGTAAAATGAAATAATGCCATTTACTTATTCACATGGATATTCTACTAATCGAATAATCACATGAAATATCAATAACCACTTTCATAATGTCGTAATGCATAATGTTGAACTTTAATTTCTTTGTCAAGGCCTCATCCCAAGACCTAGGGGCTAACTGTAACCGGAACCCAACCCGGAGTGCCTCTAATAACCGGACACCAAACCGGAGTGCCTCTAATAACCGGACACCAACCCGGAGTTCCTCTAATAATAGGAGACCAAACCGGAGTTCCTCTAATAACCAGAGACCAAACCGGAGGGCTTACTTTTACCGGTCCCCAACCCGGAACATACTTGTCTAACACATTCATCTGAATGAAAGGTTGAAATATAACATAAACATTCACATTAAAAATAACTTATAAAATGTAAATACTTAAAACAAAAACCATGAGTGACATAAGAATAACTTATCCACAGTCAAAAATATCACAAAACCTTCAACAAAATAGGGATGTTTTGTAACATAAGAAATCAACTTCAAATAAGCTTAAAATCCATCAAAGGATATTGACATAGATGAAATCAAAACTATTTTAGAGAAATATCTCCTTTTTTTAAATCATTTTAAAAGTAAAATAATTATAAAATAATACATTCAATTTTAAAATATTCTTATAAGCTTGTAAGGGAAGCTTCGACGATTTTATAACGGCGGTAAATAGCCGCACCCGCCGTATAAGTTAAAAAAACATTCTTACCTTAATTCTGTCGAAAAGGTTAAAAAGCACCTTGTTTGGAAAACGACGGAAAGATTCCTTTATAAACCTATTATAAAAAGTCAAACAAGGGTATAAATTACTTTAACCCATATTCTAGTAAATATTAAAAATGTTTTGAAATTCATTTTTAAGAAACATGGATGTGGATGATAAAAAGATCCCAGTAGATTATTATGTATAAACAACCTCGGGTAATGAAGAGATTGTGAAATAACCCTTACCTTGTACTTTTCCTTGGTTGGGGTAGGTTAACCTCCTGTATAATGGTTAAATAATTGTTATTAAATTATACAAGAATCATATATATTAATATGATATCATATATGATCTTTTAACATTGATTTGTTAATAATATCTTAGAATTATCGTCGTTTCCGGTGTTAACTTACCTGTTTTCTTTTATATGTTTTGTTACATAAGCCATGTTTGTTATGGATAGGTTGTATATTATTCATATCCAGAATGATATCAAGTCCTTAAACATCATTTTTAAATCATCAAATGATAATTATACTTGAATGGATACGATGGAGAATGAATCTTTTCACGTTCGTGGAGACGGTAGTCCGTACGTACGCACGAGCGACAATATCATTCTTTTGATATTAAAATAATATATAAATGGTTTTTATATCATATATACAGAATCATTAACATGTTATATTTATTATTTACATGAGTTACATATCATTATTATACCCAACCAAATAATAATATATTGAATAACAATTACACCACGACGTGGAGACGGTAAGCCGTACGTACGCACGTATGGTGACATGTTATTCAAAGGGTGGATAGAATATTGAATATGGTTGTACCATATTTATAATAACATCACAGTATATATATGATACTGGAGTTATTATTATAGAATGGTAAAAACAACGGAAGAAGAAGTGGAAGAAGAAAGGAACTTGGAAAAGGGTGGTGAAATCATTACCTCTTCTTCGGGTTCTTTCTTTTGATTTGATCAAAAGGGCTCTTTAGGTTGGCTTTCTGATCAAAATAAGGACTCTAGGTTGTAGTGAGGGAAGTTGTGAGAGTATTTGGGCAGAGTTTGGCCAAACCAAAATTCTTTGAGGGTGTGAATAAATGAGAAGGAGGAGTGCTCTTTTATAAGAGGGGTGAGGGGCACCTTTGGAAAAGCTAGAGATATTAGTTTATAATAAATTAATATTCGGTTTCAAATGGCTCCAAAGTTTATTATTCAAAGGTTAAGGTGGGTATGGGTATAAAACAACTCAACCAATAGAATTTAGACAGGTTTGGGTACTTATATTAACCTTATCTTTAAGTATTAACTCTAAGTTAATTAGTTTCACTTTTACAATGTCTCTTTGTATTTTTATATAATATGGTTAATAAACTTACTATATACATCCAAGAGACCCCCAAGTGGTCAATTAATGATGAAAATATCATGATATAAGTCTCTTGTCCGAACATTATATTTTTAGGAATTTAATATCAATTAATAATATAATATTCGTTTTAAAAACGCTTTTATGTCAATTTTGACACTATTCAATAGTTGATTTTTGTGAAACTCGTAACAGAATTATTACTTCGAAAAAATTTAATTAAATGGTTACTAACATGTCATATTAACTTATAAAATTAGTTTAATTCATAAAAAGTCTCAAATTATATTTATTTGTGTATTTATAATATCAATTATTTTAAATTTTCACTATTATGGGAATTTCTGCATCATCATTGTGTCATAACTAAATTAAATTATTTAATTTCTAAAAATTATAAATAAACTATAATTATGTATGAAATAGTTTTATATTTCTAATGAATATTTATAATCTAAAATCCAACATATATAACCCTATGTAAAAATTGTTTTGCTAAAAGATATATGCTTGTGTTATTTTTGTATTCATTTTAACTTAATTAAAATAAAGTGTCCCTATCACCTACAAGTGGCACCATGGAGTCCCAAAATCGACCCAAAGATTCCTATGGTCGAACATGTATCAACCAATAAGGCTAGGACACGTTTTATGGTAATTTAGTATTATTATAATATTATTTGTTAACCCTTATTTACCAGATTTACTTTTAATCATGGTAAATAAAATATTTACCGCAGTAATTATTCAAAATGTATAAAAATAAAAGTTACCTATTTACACAATTTGGATATCCTGATTCCAAATATGGAATCCATTTTTCTAAATTCAAAACACAGAAGTGGCAGAAATTAATTTAAAATTAATTCCCGCTATCAAAACAAAAAGCGTGTTTTTAAGAGATAATAACTATCAAAAGATTGACACTTGTTTATGTTCGGTTTAATTGTAAAATTATGTCCAATGACCAACATTATATTATATGGTAAAAATATATTTTAAATATACTTTAAAACCACTCAAATTCATAATTTATCACTATTAATTATTCTGATTAAAAAAGTTGTTTTTAATTAAAATTTAGTAATTTTCATTATTCATCAAAATATGAAAGTTATCCGAAAAGAACCAAAATTTCACCTTAGGCTAAATTCAATACTTCGAATCCAAAAATGAAGTCCATTTTGAAATATAAAATATATATAATTTCAAAAATTAGGTATTACTATTCATAACGGCTAGTTTGATTGGTTGTAGTGTGTGTTAGAACTCGAAGTTGCGTACAACACACACTACTGTATTATTCAAAGGAAAGCGTACCGTGGAAGCTTGGGATGTTTCATTTTAAATTTTTGATGTCCCCATTTAGTCAAAAAATTTAAAATATTTTATTTAAAAAGCGTTCACTATTAAAAGTTGATAAAAGTGCAATACTGAAAATGAATCTGTTCTTGCATTATGTCTAAGAAACTCATAATATGGATTCTAAAATTATAAGGATTATATGAAGTTTAAAATTTAGTTAATACTATTCATAACCTCTTTTGAATGGATTTTTTTTGGTAAGTCATGGTGTGATTGAACTCGGTGTTGCGTGTAGTGCAACTTATTGAATTATTTTTAAGAAATAACACACTATGAAATCTTGGGGTGTTACATTCTCCCCTCCTTCAATAAATTGCGTCCTCGCAATTTGAAATTGTTCTTCGAAAATAAAAGGTTGAAAATAGAAAATATATTTGTGAGAAAACCCACATCGGAAATTGGGTTACTAAAATTTAGTTTTAATATGAGGAAAAGAGAAATGAAAGGGTCACCACCAAATTATGATCTCGATTAGGAGAACATTGGTGGCAATTAGAGACATATAATTGGAGGAAAAATGTAAATATTTATAGGTAGTGATTGAGGTCATCAATCACAAACAAGTTTAAAATTGAGGTCTTTAAATTCATCAATCTATGATGATTTAAAATTCCATCGATTCAACAAAACATAAGGTATTAGGATAACACATTTTTGACGTTTCAAAATATCTTAGTTGAAATCCCACATCGGAAAATGAATTAATGTGGCCTCTATTTAAAATAAAGAGTGGAAAGTATGAAGATTACCGAAAATAACACATACTAGGGTTCCATGTAGGAAAATATGGATATGGAAGAGAAATATAACCATCAATTATCTGATGGAGAGTGGTAGAGAACATGGCTATGAAAAGGAAAACAATCCCAAAGCCATAAATTAGTGATGATTTAAGGTACCATCTAGGACAACATTTTTGTTCAAAGTTCCTTTTCTTAATGTTGAGGAATTTATTTATGAGATTGGCTAAGATCATAAGGAGATATACTTACTTTATAATTAGAGTTTTATCCATTAATAAATTTCTACCACAAACTCATCTTTCACTTGTAAAAAAAATTCTATTTATACTATTCGTACAGGGTTCCAAAATAAATGAATTTATAATTAATATACCAAATCTTTTAAAAAAACTACATTATTTAATCCAGGACATATCATGGGCCAGTGGTAGGTGATACACCCTTGTCGCCCTTCGATTGCGGGTTCAAGTCTCGCGGCCTTGTCGGCCGCGACGGGTTGCCGCCCAACCTCTGGGTTGTCCTTTTATGGCAATCAAAAATTAATCTCAAACTAGAATTTATCCAAAATAATTCTGTCCAAACTCATAGTCCAATATTTATAAGGAAGGTAAACTTAATGTAGATCCTTTTTACCCCGTAATAGCATATGAATACCTTCATCATGTATTCTTTTAAAACACTGAAACATCCTGAATTACCATAATACTTATTGATTACATTCATGCTCCCTTATTCCATATAGAATGATGTATATACTTCATCAATCCAAAAAAAATTTAAACCCCAATAATGATGGAATATACAAATCATTAATCAGCTTCAAGGTAATCAAGAATAACCAATATAATTTATCCAAATCAATCACGTATTATTCTAAAATCACTACCTCAGTATCAGAACCATAATATGGTTTATCTTTCTCTCAACCATATATTTTCCAAAAATTTAACCTGCTATTGAGTCACTTTTCTTTGTTCCACACAATCTCAAGTCCTTAATGAAATAGTACTGCATTACAATCCTTATATACTCCATAATTATTATAACAAGTACATTGTTGATACAGCACTCAAATGAAATAATCAACATAAGAACTCTAATCATTCCTCTTCATCTGTGGTAGTATCATAACTTGATTATTATCCAATAGCATCATTTGCGGCATAGTCTGATGACTAGGACATAGGTTCGCGTAGTGTCCAAAATCCTTGAAAATGAAGCATTGTACATTTGAAACCATTTTCTTACCCTTGCAGTCACGTACTTTGTGCCCTTTTCCTCCACAATTATAACAAACTCTCATTCCTTTCAGACAAGTTCCAGGGTGTTTCTTCCCACAGTTATCACATGTGGGAAAATTCTTATTTTCCCTCTTCCCTTTATCCATCGTTCTCTCTTCCATCCTTTTCTTCTCTTGCTTCCCTTAAAAGCCATAGGACTCAGTAAAATCTTTACTTATCTTATCAACACATGATATTATTTCTTCATATGATGATAATACATGGGAGACTATTTCTCTTATAAATTCTGGCTTAAGACCATGAAAGATATGATCCTTATTTCTATTTGGATCATGTGCATTGCTGGAGTTCTCATTCCTCCTACTGGGCGCCATTTCTAAACAATGGTATACACTAGATTAGTTTATGAATAACAATACCTAATCCAAAACTTGTAAGACACATAACATAAATTAAATAGTTTATGGATATAATCCATAATCATAAAAATTTCTCCTTTGAGGAAGTAAATCCACATAAACCCTTCATAATGGTTTGTAAAGAAAATGAGAATTATCCTAAGCATATCCCCCGGGAGTGTCGTAACCAAGAGTGCATCAAGGCCCGTTGTCGTGCACCAGTTCCCGTTCGAGTCTAGCTCAAAGCGGTGTTTTCGGGTTTTACCCCTAGGTACATCTGTGCCAGAGCCGCCTCTACCTGCTCGTATCCAGACAGGGATGTATTGCTCGGAAAACTCACAAAATCTCTATAATACCAAAATTCTAGGAAGTTCTTCTATACTAATCTTCAAAGTTCATCTTAGGTCTACGTGCTCTAATCAGAGTTTATCTAAATCTATCTTTCAAGGTTTGTACTAAACTTCCTCTAATACCAACTGTAACGCCCCGACCCTAGTTACCCAGAGTCGGTGCATTATTACATTATATTGGCATGATCACAAGAAAGATCAAATCTCGAAAGAACGATTGGTTTAGTATCCTTGGAAACACTAGATATATTCATAAGTTTTACATTACATCATAAAATGAAAAACTACTACAACAACATAATGTCTCCCAGTCCACACTATTATCCCCTCATAATATCCCTGCAGGTCATTCATAACTTACTTCTTCACATCCTGGGAAAAATAAAACATAGAAAAGGGGTGAGCTCAAATGCCCAGTAAGGATAAAAATATAGAGGAACATTCAAAAATAAGCATAAACATTTAAGGCAATGCATTACTAAAACAAAAGCCTTTTAAACTTGAACTTCAACATAGTATGGCAAAAGTAAAATGAAATAATTCCATTTACTTATTCACATGGATATTATACTAATTTAATAATCACATGCAATATCAATAACCACTTTCATAATGTCGTAATGCATAATGCTGAACTTTAATTTCTTTGTCAAGGCCTCGTCCCAAGACCTAGGGGCTAACTGTAACCGGAAACCAACCTGGAGTGCCTCTAATAACCGGACACCAACCCGGAGTGCCTCTAATAACCGGACACCAACCCGGTGTTCCTCTAATAACCGGAGACCAAACCGGAGTTCCTCTAATAACCGGAGACCAAACAGGAGGGCTTACTTTTACCGGTCCCCAACCCGGAACATACTTGTCTAACACATTCATCTGAATGAAAGGTTGAAATATAACATAAACATTCAGATTAAAAATAACTTATAAAATGTCAATACTTAAAAAAACCATGAGTGACATAAGAATAACTTATCCACAGTCAAAAATATCACAAAACCTTCAATAAAATAAGGATGTTTTGTAACATAAGAAATCAACTTCAAATAAGCTCAAAATCCATCAAAGGATATTGACATAGATGAAATCAAAACTATTTTAGAGAAATATCTCCTTTTTTTTAAATCATTTTAAAAGTAACATAATTATAAAATAATACATTCAATTTGAAAATATTCTTATAAGCTTGTAAGGGAAGCTTCGACGATTTTATAACGGCGGTAAATAGCCGCACCCGCCGTATAAGATAAAAATACATTCTTACCTTAATTCTGTCGAAAAGGTTAAAAAGCACCTTGTTTGGAAAACGACGGAAAGATTCCTTTATAAACCTCTTATAAAAAGTCAAACAATGGTATAAATGACTTTAACCCATATTCTAGTAAATATTAAAAATGTTTTGAAATTCATTTTCAAGAAACATAGATGTGGATGATAAAAAGATCCCAGTAGATTATTACGTATAAACAACCTCGGGTAATGAAGAGATTGTGAAATAACCCTTACCTTGTACTTTTCCTTGGTTGGGGTAGGTTAACCTCCAGTATAATGGTGAAATAATTGTTATTAAATTATACAAGAATCATATATATTAATATGATATCATATATGATCTTTTAACATTGATTTGTTAATAATATCTTAGAATTATCGTCGTTTCCGGTGGTAACTTACCCGTTTTCTTTTATATGTTTTGTTACATAATACATGTTTGTTATGGATAGGTTGTATATTATTCATATCCAGAATGATATCAAGTCCTTAAACATCATTTTTAAATCATCAAATGATAATTATACTTGAATGGATACGATGGAGAATGAATCTTATCGCGTTCGTGGAGACGGTAGTCCGTACGTATGCACGAGCAAAAATATCATTCTTTTGATATTAAAATAATATATAAATGGTTGTTATATCATATATAAAGAATCATTAACATGTTATATTTATTATTTAAATGAGTTAAATATCATTATTATACCCATCCAAATAATAATATATTGAATAACAATTACACCACGACGTGGAGACGGTAAGCCGTACGTACGCACGTATGGTGACATGTTATTCAAAGGGTGGATAGAATACTGAATATGGTTGTAACATATTTATAATAACATCACAGTATATATATGATACTGGAGTTATTATTTTAGAATGGTAAAAACAACGGAAGAAGAATTGGAAGAAGAAAGGAACTTGGAAAAGGGTGGTGAAATCATTACCTCTTCTTCGGGTTCTTCCTTTTGATTTGATCAAAAGGGCTCCTTAGGTTGGCTTTATGATCAAAATAAGGCCTCTAGGTTGTAGTGAGTGAAGTTTGGAGAGTATTTGGGCAGAGTTTGGCCGAACCAAAAGGCTTTGAAGGTGTGAAGAAATGAGAAGGAGGAGTTCTCTTTTATAAGAGGGGTGAGGGGCACCTTTGGAAAAGCTAGAGATATTAGTTTATAATAAATTAATATTCGGTTTTCAATGGATTCAAAGTTGATTATTCAAAGTTTAATGTGGTTATGGGTCGAAAACAACTCAACCAATAGAATTTAGACAGGTTTGGTTACTTATATTAACCTTATCTTTAAGTATTAACTCTATGTTAATTAGTTTCACTTTTACAATGTCTCTTTGTATTTTTATATAATATGGTTAATAAACTTACTATATACATCCAAGCTACCCCCAAGTGGTCCATTAATGATGAAAATATCATGATTTAAGTCTCTTGGCCGAACATTAGATTTTTAGGAATTTAATATCAACTAATAATATAATATTTGTTTTAAAAATGCTTTTATGTCAATTTTGACACTATTAAATAGTTGATTTTATTGAAACTCATACAGAATTATTACTTCTAAAAAATTTAATTAAATGGTTCCTAACATGTCATATTAACTTAGAAAATTAGTTTAATTCATAAAAAGTCTCAAATTATATTTATTTGGGTATTTATAATATCAATTATTTTAAATTTTCACTATTATGGGAATTTCTGCATCATCATTGTGTCATAACTAAATTAAATTATTTAATGTCTAAAAATTATAAATAAACTATAATTATGTAGGAAATCGTTTTATATTTCTAATTAATATTTATAATCTCAAATCCAACATATATAACCCTATGTAAAAATTGTTTTTCTAAAAGATATATGCTTGTGTCATTTTTGTATTCATTTTAACTTAATTAAAATAAAGTATCCCTATCACCTACAAGTGGCACCATGGGGTCCCAAAATCGACCCAAAGATGCCTATGGTCAAACATGTATCAACCAATAAGTCTAGGACACGTTTTAGGGTAATTTAGTATTATTATAATATTATTTTTTAACCCTTATTTACCGGATTTACCTTTAACCATGGTAAATAAAATATTTACCGCAGTAATTATTCAAAATGTCTAAAAATAAAATTTACCTATTTACACAATTTGGACATCCTGATTACAAATATGGAATCCATTTTTCTAAATTCAAAACACAGAAGTGGTAGAAATTAATTTAAAATTAATTCCCGCTGTCAAAACAAAAAGCGTGTTTTTAAGAGATAATAACTATCAAAAGATTGACACTTGTTTATGTTCGGTTTAATTGTAAAATTATGTCCAATGACCAACATTATATTAAATGGTAAAAATACATTCTAAATATACTTTAAAACCACTCAAATTCATAATTTATCACTATTAATTATTCTGATTAAAAAAGTTGTTTTTAATTAAAATTTAGAAATTTTCATTATTCATCAAAATATGAAAGTTATCCGAAAAGTACCAAAATTTCACCTTAGGCTAAATTCGATACTATGAATCCAAAAATGAAGTCCATTTTGAAATATAAAATATATATAATTTCAAAAAGTAGGTATTACTATTCATAACGGCTAGTTTGATTGGTTGTAGTGTGTGTTGGAACTCGAAGTTGCGTACAACACATGCTACTATATTATTCAAAGGAAAGCGTACCGTGGAAGCTTGGGATGTTTCATTTTAAATTTTTTATGTCCCCATTTAGTCAAAAATTTTAAAATATTGTATTTAAAAAGGGTTCACTATTAAAAGTTGATAAAAGTGCAATACTGAAAATGAATCTGTTCTTGTATTATGTCTAAGAAACTCATAATATGGATTCTAAAATTATAAGGATTATATAAAGTTTAAAATTTAGTTAATACTATTCATAACCTCTTTTGAATGGCTTTTTTTTGTAAGTCATGGTGTGATTGAACTCGGTGTTGCGTGTAGTGCAAGTTATTGTATTATTTTGAAGAAATAACTCACTATGAAATCTTGGGGTGTTACATATTAGGGGAAATTAGTGCTCACATTGTGGACTTTGAATTTCCCTTCGATGACTCCTTGAAAAGGGAGGCCTTAAGATGATCTATTATCACTATAAGATCAATAAAATGAGATAAATTTATAGTTTAAGGAATAAGAGTACATTTTAAATCATCAACCAAATTTTTAGTGATACTAAATGGGTGATGAGAGGCCCCTTTTATAAGTGGTAAGAAAGACATTTTTTAAATATTTTAACTAAATATAAAGAGGGAATATGTTTCACATGTAATGTGGCTCAAAAATTAACAATAATTGAATATGAGATGATATAAGGTCCATAATAACTCAATAATTAATTTTTAAACATGATTTAAACAATTCTTTAAGTCCTTTTCTCTTAGAATTTTCACTTTTACCATTTTTCGTCTTACCATGGTAACTATGTTTTACCTGGGTAATTTAATTTTAATACTTAAAAATAAAATGAAATTTATTTCATAATTTGGACCTACTAATTCTAAATAATAAATTCATTTTATCAGATAAAATTTCTATGAGTAAGAAAAATAAAGTTTTACATTAGTGCATGTAACATGTAAAAACTCATTTTTATAAAAAATTGTATTTTTATGCTTAAATATTTTTTTTAGGATAAAATTACCAATTTATTTTATTTTGATGATAAAAATTGTCTTTTTATAAAACAAAATAAAAAATATGTGTCTTTAAAACCAAGCCAAAATAGAATTTTATCAATATAATATTTAATTTAAAAAATACCAAAAATAATTTCTTTAGTAGAAAAATATTGTTTAAGTTCATAAAATGTAAAACATAGGTTTTAAAAATTGATAATGTTATTTAAAAATGTATATTATTACTTATTAAGTTCGTATTTGATCAATTAAAATGTTTTATAAAGTTATAGGTCTTGATTATGTATTGATAATTTCATAAAAAGTTATAGTTTTAGTAAAAACTGTATTTTCACTATTCACATAAAAATAAAATATTTCAAACAAAATATCAAAAAAACATCTTAAGATAATATTCATTAACTTAATCTAAAAATAAATTTTATTTTATAAAATTGATGTTCTAAAATTTGAGAATTTATCTTTTAAATAAAAAAACATAATTTTAATAAAAACTATTTTCATAGGAAAAAAACATTTTAAATATATATATTAAATTTTCTTATTATTATTTACTATAAATTAATAGTAATATTGGTGTTAAAATATCATTAATATTAACAATATATTTTATACACAAATTATTTATTTTCTTAAAAAACAAATAAAATGTCAATTTTTAGAAAGGTTGCAATTAAAATCATAAATTAGTTTTATTAGAAATTCATCTATACTAATTTAATTTATCAATTATTTAGCATTAATAATGACATTTGTTTTTATTTATACATATATTCTATAATTTGGTTCCACCTATTTTGAACACCAATTCTACAACTATATTTTAGTGGTTGTATATTTTTTGTAGTTTTTTGTGGTTCGGTGTTGTGTGTATCATATGCTGTAAAACATATTAGGTGTTAAGGGAATATATAATTTTAAATATAATGGTGTTAAAATATAAGTGGATTTGTGGGATTTTTTATCCTAGCCCTTTCTCATCATATTATATAGGTACAATATGTTTACAATATTTCACATGCGAATATAAGATCAATCCCATTGCTTCTCTTCAAGATAACACCCTACTAGAATTCTCTCTTAAATCCCCTCCTCTTATTGATGTAGATTAACACTGATTTCCAATTGTTTCTTTACACCCACAAATAATTATTTTCTTCTTAAACTATATAAATTTGACTACCATCATTTCTTCAAACACAACAAAATAAAATCAACCTCTGAATATGTTAATAGGTTTTGGTTCATTACAAAATCTATTATTAGGAACTCAAATCAACTATTCTTCTCTCAAAATCAACATTGTAATCATGGTTATGTAACATTAACACTACTTACTCAACCTAATATTTTGGAAATTTTCCCTCTTCTTTATTCATCCTCAACTGTAACTAACTATCGTTATAGATCAACTCACTAAAAACTTTTTATTCTTCTTAAAAACCCAGTAAGTAGTATCAATGTATCACAGGCCTAATAGCACCTTATTCTTCCTTAATATATTTGTTTATCTCTCAGAAAATACAACTTCTTCTTATTTTTTCAAGAGTTTTCTTTTTTTTCTTGAATATTTCTTCTTCTTTCTCTCATCACACTCAGTTCCACACCTTATTCTTTTTTCAAGATTTTAGGTTCTCTTAAATGCTCACACTATTGAAAATATTTTCCCTTGAGTGTTATATTATTTTTTATATTGGAAAACACAATCACCTCAAAAGTTTCATGTCCATAAATACATGAATGTTTATATTCCTTTAATAGGGCCTTATCACATTTTTCATAATAGGAAATTCATTTGAGATAAACGAAAAGGTACATGTGCATAGATAATCATCATGATTTCCATATCTCTATTTTTTTCAACTCATGTGAGCATTATAAAAATACTCTTAATTAATTAATATCACTTTTTTAAACTTGTATGCATAAGTCTTCCTTATATTTTCCACAAAAACATTGAATATTTATCTTCTCAAATATACCACTATAAAATCTTCACTTTAATTTCTTTATTTGTATGAATTTCATACATAAAATTAACTTACAATATATACTATCTCTCTTGAACCATGAGATATTTTCCTAAAAATAATATAGGATCGAGCGTGAGACCATAAATGATAGCAACATCTCATCACTTTCTCTCTTTTTCAAATAGATTTCCTCATAAATGACCTAAACTTGAATGAATAGGTTGATCTTTTCTCATCAACATATATATTATTCTAGAAAACCCATAAAATAAATTTTTTTATCAATAAATTCATTTAGTTGATTCTTAATTAAATTTAGGATATAATTATGGCTTATCGTGTCTTCATGATGTTTAGGACACTTAATAATAACTTATTCATCATCCCATATGAATTTTATCTTTATATTCATAAATCTAGAAACTCAATTTTTCACCCATCATGAACTCAAAAATTCCCTAAGTATTAATGAATATGTTCTTCCATGTGTAGGTTTCATGGTACTTATTACTTTTAAAATTCCTATAGGTTGGCATAATTTCATTTTTTATAACTTTGATGTCACAAAAGTCCTCAAACTCACATGCAATTTATTTTATATGAATTTGGAATTATCATGAATAAGTTATCTGATTTGGATGGAATTAATATGATCTCTATAAAAGTTATAAATAAATAAATACAGTCATATGTTTTACCACTAAAGTCTTATAAAATTTCCTAAAGTCATAAAAAATAGTCAAGTCATGCGGAATTCTCAAATTTATACAAACCCATTTAAAATCTTATAATTTAAAGACTTTTCAAATATTCAGTCAACTAAATTCATATAAACTGAAGTCATATATTGACACTTGATGTCTTGTGATCTGATCCAAAGTTTTACAATATCCATGATTTCTAATTAAATGGTTTGAAGTTAAATGATTTCTATACTTATCCATTTTCTTCTTTTCTTCTAAAAATTACAAACTTCATGCAATGGATTTGGGGCTTCTTCAAATCACCATTATCCTCATAAAACATTTCAAAACCGCTAATAATAACTTCAATTAAATGTATGAAATATTGAAATAATTTCAAACCCATTTATCTTGCTTCCATGAACTTCTACTCTATAATAAATAATCAAAATAGTTTTTTTTATAAATCTCAATGCACTTGATTTCCAACCTCAAACTCAGACTGCATAACACTTTATCTAAGTGTACTTTAATTAATATATTTAGAAGCCTTAAATCTAAATTACACAAGGATGGCTTCTATAACTTATCTAGCTTCATACAATAACATAGAACATAATATATACCATGAAAAATACAGATGTTAGAGCTATCCAGTCTAGTCTAGATCAGTTAGTCTAACTCAGTTCTACATCCTACATTCACAATATATTTTATAAAATTATTCTTCTACTCTTGTATCATTTTTTATAGACATGAAAACTATCTCATGAATCATCACATGTTTTGGGGTTATTTATATATATATTCAATAGTTTTTATAAACCTGCACTCACATGAACATGCATATAAAAACATTTCAAATGTGAGTTTGTTTCCCCATTTGGTTAGATAGTCACTCCCTTTAAAAATTACATTCAACATGAACCAAAAAAGGTTAATATAGTTAAAAACATACCTTAGATCCGATTTTAAATGGGTTATTTATACCAACTCACCCTCAAACCTCAATTTTTAAAGGGTTTTTCTAGAATTCTCAGTTTAAAAGAAATTTTAAATATCTGATTACTTTACCTGACCTGAAAATTAAATTTTTATTTCAAAAGAACTTTTAAGGAAAATGTGGTAAACCTCTTAAGTTCAACATCAAAGATCAATGAGTGCAGTATAAAATCACAAAATCATTAAAAATGAGACTAATATTATTGGAGTCTCTTACCTGATATAGCTCCTACTGGAATGTCTTAACCTTCATATGCGGATCCTCCTTGATTAAATCTTCAAAATGATCGACCAACTTGTCCCAAGTCTGGATGTACTCCTCCGTGTCTGCCTTCCCTTTATTGAAGCCCCATGCCAAAATTTAGTCTTGTTGGTCGATCCATGACTTTTGTTCCTTGTTAACATCATTTCGGACCTCTCTTTATAATATTCTATTCAAATCCTCCTCTAGAGCATTGATCTAAAAAACCCCTCTCGGCACTTCTATCGTAGAATGAAGAATTAAGTCGAGGTATTTCTTTGTGCCCCCATCGGCCTTTTTTGTTGCATCACCTATCCCTTGGACCTCAGCAGATCCATTCTTGGCCTTAATCCCCCCACTGTTAATATTTGATCCCTTCTTTCGATCATGATCTTGAACTGTTGGTACACCTCCTTTATCCTTGGACCTTTTAGAAGATCTTGTTTCCATCGGCTTAGGAAGTTGGGAGTAATCTTTCTGCCCTTTGGCCTTCTTCCCTTTAGCCACAATACAGCCCCCCGCATCACAGTTCCCCTTTCGTCCTTTATTCTTCCTTTGGTTGTGGAGTCCTCTAACTCATTCAAAACTATCAATATAGAGTTGACTAGAGAGCTTATCATCATCCTCTTGTAATGGTGTCTACATGCCCAGTTCATCAGGTTGTTCCAGAACCAAGCATGCAGCCTCCAGGTCTCCGAAGCAGTTGGTTAGGGTAATTTCTGGAGAAGAAATGTTAGGAGATACCATGCTCAACGCCTTCACCCAGTCCTCATTATGCCCATGGGACCTACTGTCCAAAGAACCTCCCACTGTAGGTGCCTCTAGATTCAAGCACTCAGTCCCTGTCTCTTCCTGGTTTCCAATGGACTTTTCCACCACTTGCTCCATAAGTGCAATGGGGGAACGAACAGCTGGAAACTCTTACTGTCCACTCCCCCCAGTCGCTATAATTTGAAAGAATGAGGGGATATTACGAGCCTCCCTCTCCCTTGGCACTACTTGCTTGTCCCCAATAAAACCGCAGAAAGGAGGGACCTCAACCATCAAAGCAGGAAGATACGACCCATCCTCCAATAGAGGAGGGTTAGTACAGGTTGTTTGGGCCGGGAGAACTCCAGAACAGCTCTCCTTTGGGACCGATCAGCGAGACACATGACAATCCATATGCATATGTTTGAGACGACGGCAAGACAGAAAAAAAATCATAACAGTTCTCAAAAACCACAGATTGAAGGCATCACAGTTCTTCACTTACCTCAATCCAGACAGCTTCAATCGGAGGCTTAGAGATGTCCGCTTCCACGCATATACAGGGAGCAATTGGATGGTATAAGGATCTGGATCGCTCATCAAAGTCAAGGAACCTCCCGATGAGATTACCTAACATCCGGAGAATAGCAGGGTTTTGGAATGAGAGGGGAAGGCCCGGAAGGCGTACCCAAATCGCTGCAAGGGGTAGATCATGTTTCCAGTGAAACTCATAGCTCCATCGAAGGAGGAAAAAAACAAGAACCATCGCCAAATAGACGCCTTTCGACCAAGATGTAGAGAGATCTTCATCACAGGAAAAGAGAAGGAGAAACTGACGCAAATCCAGAAGGCCAACTACGACTCGATCATGTAGGGGCTAGACGCCAGTAACAAATCTGTTGAAACTACCGAGGGAAGGTCGTCTATGACCGAAGAGAGAAACCAGGGATAACCCGTGAAGCGATGTTGCCTCTGTAAACTCCTGTACAGAAATCAGAAGCGCAGGAGCCCCACAGTGAAGTGCGGGGACCTTAGGGAAAAGGCGTATGGGGGGAAATTGGGGAGTGAGGCCGGATTTGTGAACGGAGAGAAAGCTGAATGCGAGGAGGGGACGGGGGGTTTGGCCATCGCCGGCACCCGAGAGGGCCGCTGCCACGTCTAGGGTTCCCGACCCCCCTGTACTCCTATGATTACTTTACCTCTTTTAAAATATCCTCCTAAATTAATGATATAAAAACTTCTTCACCTTTAATTCCTAATATATGAGCACAAGTAGATTGATATAGGAATAAGGTGGACTTATAAAATCACTTTAATATTATCCATAAGACTAATACAGCTTTATCAATCCAAGGACTCATTTCTTTAAAGCTCTAGAGTGTCTATACCTCATTATAATTTTTCACTTTTTATTTCTTATATTTGATCACATTTAAGTAACATATATTTACTTCCATTTTCAACTTTAGTCATAACTAGAATTGGTTTCTTTACTTTATCAATTAGATCACTTTTACCTTGTCTAGCATGATCCATCTTCATATCCTTTCCCAACTAATCTATTTATATGGTCTAACACTCATTCTTCACATTATTAGATTTATTTTTTTATGTGGAATCCCTTTTCACAATATCCTTCTTGATAGTAGGATCCATTATATATTTGACCTTGTTTCTCATTTTTATTGGAAAAATAGTTAAAAATTTGATAGATGTGTGTCCTTCCTTCTTTGACCTCACATGTAACACTTCTTAAACTTTTAAGCTACCCATTTTTTTTATTCCTTCAACCTATTCATCAAGGATATTCACAACTATACCAATCTAGATATCTCTTTCCTAAATTAATTCTATTTTGGTCTTTAAATTTCTTCCTTCTTTATTGAGTTTCAGGTTCATATTTCAATTATCTATTATATGGCCTTATTTTCCACAGTAAAATTACTTCTTACCTATAGGTTAAACATCCTTTAACATTCTTCATTGGCTTCTTAGGAATATTTTATTAAATAACCTTCTTCACTAATTTATCTATAAAAAAATACTATCATTATTTATTTAGCTAATTTATGGTTTCTAGTAGTTCTCTATTATATTTGGTATATGAATAATGTCCGGTATGGTTATATCGGTAGTCATCATAGAAGTTACCACCAATGTTTCACAACTTACATAAATTTTCAATGTACTTAAATATGTTCTTCATGGATAGATTTATCCTTTTCTATATTATCATCTTCACTCCTATTGGTTTATTTTAAACTTAATTAATTCTCCCCATTTATCTAGGAGTTATATAACTTGTACATAGTAAAATATTATTCCAAAAATCCATGGGCCTATACCCAAATATAAAGAAACATGGGTATATTTAAATTAATTAATTTCTTCTCACTTTAGGCATCTTCTATCCAGCATGACACCCCTGTTGTTTTTAGACTATATCACCACCTTTTGGGATATTATTAGGTTTAAAAAAAATTAATAAATTCTACCCTCTACACATGACTTATTTGTAGGTTTTATATAAATGATACATTTCTATATTTTTATTATTTTTTACTTTTGTATTATATTTCTAAAAACTATATTCAAGACTAACTAATTTAACTTGACAGTGGCTTTCCTTTTTTGTATAATCTTGAGGTATAAATTTATCTAGGAGATCTAGGACACATCATTCCATCATTTTGATACATTCTTAAAGAAATATTGATTTCTAAATTTGTGAGGTAGCATGTGTTTTCTCAACCATTTAAGAAGACTTGGATTTTTGGGAATCTAGTTTTTCTAGTTTTACTTAAAAATCAAGACACTTTAAACAAAGAGTTTTCTTTTCCACCATATTTGATCTTAAGAATTATTCTATATGAACATTTATCTTATGAATTTTATCATATATAATTTTCCTTATCTTGACTAGGTAATTTTCCATCTCATTTACTCTCTTTTATTTAGCTTTGATTCGAACACACTTGACATCCATATAAAATTTTTATAATGCTTATCTAGTGAATGGAACACTTATTTGAATTATTTACCAAACACTTATTTCTCATATTATACTCCTTGAAAGTATTCATAAATAATTTAAATTATTTCCTTGTAAAGTGTGGTGGTTTATTATTTGATATTCACAATCTTTGTTTGAGTGTTATATGAACTTGTCTTATTTTCTAATGCATTCTCAAATACCATATATTCCTCTCCTAGTTATAACTTCTCATCATGAATTACTTTGATGAATCTAAATATATATGTCACTAATTCAGTTGTGTAATTATTCAAATAATCATTAACCTTAATAAATAGGTCTTTAATGGATTTAATTAAATCATTTTCACTAATTATAATTTATTTACTTGAAGAATAATAACCAATAAATTTACATGTTCAACTACCACTCTGAATACATTAATTTAGTGGTGATTCCTCTTTAACTTTTTAATTCTTCCTCAACTTCTCAGACTCTTTATTTTTCTTATTTATTGGATTTTTTGGAGAAAACTCTATGTTATAAGAAACTAGAATAGGGATAGATTATTCCTTATGATGGTCTTATAGAATCACTTCAAATATATACTTCATTAAATATCAATAAAAATACCAATAAAAAAATAATATATGATCATAGATATCCTTATTCCCTATTATAAAGTGTAGTAAACAATATATCCAAATTAGATGTGGTCTATACTCTGGTGTTGATTGTAAGTCCCAGTGGACCATGCAGACACACCTAAGAGGGGGGTGGATCATGTGTTATCTGGCTTTACCAAATTCCAATTTGTTAATTAAATATTATTAACCCATTTGGACTTGAAACTATAATACCAATTAATACTATTATATATTCTATTTTTTAACCTAGAATATATCTATATGGAATGAATATAATGTAGCAAATTTCAAAGGTATTTTTACAAGGTTCAAACCCTCCCAGTAATACTACTCTTTTTCATACTTGGGATGCCCAAGTCACGGATTCTATATAAAAATATTATATCAATACAAGTGTATATGTGGAATATTTTTACAATAAACCACTCTCACTATATTACATATGTGATATATGTTAACAATATTATGATTTATGCCTTTAACTACACATAATTATGAGTTTAATAGAAAATATTAATTTTCTTACATTATTATGATATTTTTGGTTTAGAGTTTTAAATAATTAGGAAAAAATATTATATATAAAACCCTTAAAAAAATTGGACACTCCCAAATAATATCTATTTATTTGAAAAAAATGGATTATTAAATTTAAACTTTTGATTCATTCATGTCTCTCTTTCTTTATTTCAAAAATGAGCCACAACATTAGGAAAATAAACCTTACTATAGTTCCTATTAATCCTTAGTCCCTATGTAAAAACATTTATAAACTTTGTATGAGAACAAAAATCTTGGTAAGGGATAGAAAAAGTAAAGGAACATGTTATACCATTTGAAAAAATATGAAATCCATGATAAATTATTCCCTTTAACATAATAAACTTTGAGCTAAAATATTCATTTAATTACTTAATAAAGTATCTTTATTACCAAATATTTTTCATAAAAAAGTTAATAATAATTAATTCAAAATCATAATCATGAGGTTTTCTTATAAAATATGATAAACCATGAAATCATTTCTAGAAAAAAATAGACTTCACCCTAAAAAGGGTAATAAACTTTATTAAATAATGGGCTTGTTTGATTACCATGTGAAATTAAAGTACTCCCATAAAAAATATTTTCTAAGAATATAAAATTCATGTAGTTTCCTTGTAATATAATCTTCCTAGAATACTTACAAGAACCCTAATAAATGGAATAACGTACTTGGTTAATTCCAATATAATTCTCTAGAGAACAAAATCATTACCCAATGAGTTGTAGAGATATATTGGGCTCACCTATCATCATTAAAAAATTCCAAAGACCTTAACATACATTAAACATATATAATATTACATTTAGTTCATAAAATTTTTTTTTAATACATATATAGAAAAACTTTTGTGTTTCATGTAAAAATATGGATAAACAAAATTCCCTTGAAAAATATTAAAGAAAAAAAATCCTAGATGAATGAGAAATAGAATATTATTTAAAAAAACCTTAAATTTTAAAGATGAAATTTCTTAAATAATTTTCATGTTAGTAGAAAATTATATTCATGCTGAATATGTTAAAAAAAATATTCCTTTCATACATTTCCAAAAATGACTTGTATAGAATATGTTAAAAAAACATTTTTAAACCATTGTATGTAATTTAAAATATTGTTTAAAATTGATATAAAAACCCACTTGAGAAAATTAGTAACATTCTTGGAAAATTTTAAGGAAAATGGATATTGAGGAAAAACTGTTGGAAAGAAAACATTAAAAAAATTAAATAATGTTTGAATAAAATCCATTACCTCGAGTCCAACTCACCGCGTTAATTATTTAACTCCCACATAATAAAATTATATTAACTATTTAATTAAATAATAAAAAATTGGTATTATTTAATTATCATAATAATTTTTATTTCATTTATTATCATGTCTTATATAGTTACTAAATTTTTTAAGTTCATGTTGTACGTTTTGAGGATGTTAAGTTCATAATCCCAAAACAACTTTGATAGGTTGACCATGGTCAAAGGGGTCATGGTTCTATCATATATATAATATTAATCATGAAATAATTATAATTTATATACATTATATATAACGACCCAAATTTTTTAATAATATTTGTTTCCTAATTTGTGTGTTATTTTATTTTATACTCCACAAAACTATATCCTTTAATTAATGAAGTGAGTATAAATAAATGAGACCATTGGGTTTCAACTATTATATGATTTTTGGTCAATATGACTATTGGAAACTAAACTCTTTATTTTATAATTATTGTTTATAAATACAAGTGATCATGGTTAATACAAAAAGAAGAGTCGATGGCCTCATCCAGTAGACTCGGGCCGTATGAAGGCCATCTGTCAGTGCTTGAGAAGGAGGTAGCATCTCTGGGATTTTCCCTGGACCAATCCCAAGCTGAGCTTCAACATGTGAATCTTGAACGGAATCCCCTAAGGGAGAAGTTCAAGATGATAGAAATCACCACTCAGGCAATGTTTTCTGATCCACCCCAAGATTTTATCAGTATAGCACACCTTACACTTAGGTCTTATACAGGTGTTATAAGGGGCTATGTAACGAGACCTTAGTTACATTGGATAATCCTTTTGTATAAAAAAAATTGTTATTTTTTATTATGTTAAATTTTTGAATTTCAAATGTCCAGATAAATGTAGGATGAAGTTCGATATTATTGATGAATTTTGGAAAAAGGGGTATTTTAAAATATTTTTATAAACATTAAATAATTAATAATGTGAAATGATTTTTAGAAAATTGTCTTATACAATTGTGACCAGTAAGAAATTTAGAGACTGATAAGATCAACTAAATTTTTAATGAATATTAAATTATGAATAATAATGTACCCTTATGAATAGTAATGAATAGTAAATCAGTCAAAAAATAGAAACTTCACCAATGAATGTATAAATATAATTTAGAAATCTTAAAAGTAAAAAATGGTAATAATATATGTATTGGTATTTTTGTATGTCATAAATATTTTAATTAAAATTTTATAACTAATTTAATAATTTAAAATAAAAAAGTATTTTCATAAAATGTAATAATAAATTGTTACTTTATTTTCTTATGGTTATATCATAATTTTATGGGACCTTGATTACTTTTTGAAAGTGTGACAATATAAGTTATAGTTTTAAAGTTGTTTTTTTAATAAATAATTATTTTATTTAAAAATTAAATTAAAAACATTTTGAAAATTATTTTCATAAAATGGAGTTCATTTTTGAATTCAGATCATCGATATTAGGTAAGGGTAAATTTTTTGGGGTTTTTCTCAAACAGTTGAATTTTTGGTAAATAGTAAAAATTAAATTTTGAGTTTCAGGTGTTTAATGACATCATTGATGATGTAATCATGATGTAATAAATCTGGTCGACTTTGGAATAGTAATATATGTTATGAGTTGTCCCAAGTGGGCAATACCATGGGAAAATTCCATGGTCAATCCCATGGTTATGAAAAAACCACTGATGAGGTGTCCCTTGGAAATTAATTAAATATTCCCTCACTTTTACTATAAATACCAAGTCATTCCCCCATTATGAGAGACCCTTTCCAATCTCATCGATTTATTTTCAGAATTTTTAAGCAACGTCGTTAGGCTGCCGAATTTTTCATAAAAGAAATATCATTTTCTCTTTTATTTCATGTTTCCTTTTCAAGTGGTATGTTATTCGAATATCCATATCATGATCTTATTATGTACCCGTTGTGTATTATGAATTATTTATGAGTGGTTGACCTTGTCTCCTCTCTTTTTAATGTTTTCTAAAATGATGTAATGTAGTCGTTATGATGCAAAAGTTTTGTCTCAAAATCACTCTCTTTTTCTCCATAAATTCTCTTGTATTATTTATGTGGATACCCAAATCTATTTTCATTTCTAGGGGTATTTATCAACACATAAAATGGATCTATTTGATTCTGTAATTTACATACATATAACTGTCACTCTCTTTCCATGGGTTATAAATGACATAATGATCTTAATTTTAAGTACTTTTTAAACATCATCATTTTGACATGAAACCCATTTCTTTGATTCTATTTGGGTTATTTATGAAATGTTTTACTATGATCTATTTAGATCACATTAAAATAAATACATATTAAGGGTGTGCCCTGATAGCGTTCCAATGCATTGGGTAAAGAATTAATCTCTAGAGTGTTGAGTCAATAAGGTTTTCCTTATGTCTTTTCCATTCTTTCTTGTTTTGAAAATCACAAACACCTTATCTTTAAGGAAAATTGATTTTATAAGGAAAATTTCTTTTATAAGGAAAATCGCTTTTGTAAGAAAAATTATCCTTATCATATTTTCATCCATATATTTCTTAAAGTATAAGATTCGGATTCATTTCTATAATTATCAGAATTGTTTGAAACTTCGATATGAAGCATTCTGTTTTAGGATCCGAATTCTGGATGAGAACTGTAATGAAGTTTGACTCCTAATTCCAGATGAGAACTGTAATAAAGTTTCATTCCAAATTCCAGATACGAACTCTGTTTAAGTTCTACTCCGAATTCAGGATATGAATCCTTATGAAGTTTGACATCGAATTCTCATTACGAATTCTGATGACGAATTCCCATTACGAATTATGATGACGAATTCTCATTACAAATTCTGATGACGAATTCTCATTCCGAATTCTCATTCCGAATTCACCTATTAAACGGAATCTAATCATCTTTTTTTATTCACTCTGAATCTTTTTAGACTCCGAAAATTATTTTTGGTTAGACTCTGAACTTTCATTTTGCTTACGCTTTTATAATTTGTCTACTCTTTAATATTTTTTTTACACTCCGAACCTTCACTCTGAATCTTAACTCCGAACTTTTTAGTTAAGACTTAAAATGATGTCGTACATTGTGTTACACTTGTTTTGTTATAAAACGATGTCGTTTATTCTGTTATAAACTAACCATTGGTTAAGTTATACGTGTACAGGTCCCTCTGACTTTTAAGGAAAATATGACCATTGGAAAGGAGGCCAACCTTGCCTATAAATAGGAGCTCATTTGAAAGAGCTCTATGATAACTGATGAATGAATTCTTCGACATTGTGCACACATGCTGTTGAAGTTATTTCTAGAGAGAGATGCTCTTATTAACTCTCAAAGCTTCGTGCGACTCCGAATGTTGGTGATTACATTCGAGGACTTCCGGGGATAGGAAGACAGAGGTTTCCAACACCTTGAAGTTGAGGGATTCCTTGCTGAGGAAGACAGAGGTGACCAACTACCTTGAAGTTGAGGACATGTAGGGATAGCAAGACAGAATCTCTGATCTTCGTATCGAGGGCTTACCCGGTTTGGGTAAGACAGACTTGCTTGAAAGTATAAATCAAGGGACCTTTATCCAAGGTTTTTGGATACCCTTCTCTTTGGGTTAAAAGACTTATATCTTGTTAATTGTAGTTTTACTACTTGTTTGTTTCCGCTACATTTTGTATTATAAGGAAATTATAACTTTCTTATACTTCCTTACTTGTACTACTGTTTCATTTAGATTCTATACGCTTTAAGGTAGAATCTCATATTGTAATCTTTTGTTAAAGTTTTCATTTCCGGAACCATATTTCTAGAACCTACTTTCGGAATCTCTTTCCAAGTTTTCATTTGGTGTGAGAGGTGTTGTGAATTTGCTTAGTTTAAACTTTGGTAAACTTATCCCTTTCCTCTGCTTAAGGAAAACATAGTTATTAGTAACTAACTTTAAAGGTTTCAAAGGAATTTTTAAAGTATACAATTCACCCCCCCCCCCCTCTTGTATTTTGAGCATCAACATCATTATTTCGATCCTACAATTGGTATCAAAGGAGGTCTCTGAAATACTTGTACTCACGTATAAGTTTTTCTTTCTCACTTTCTCATTCCTAACTTTCCCATTCCGAACTTTCTCATTCCGAACTTTGTTATTACGAATTTTTTTTTTACTAACAAGTTTGTGTGCCAAAGGTTATTTTAAGTATGGCAGGAATTAATGTTGGTTCTATTAATAATCTAAATCCTACAAGACCACCAATATTTGATGGTAATGATTATGAGTACTGGAGAGATCGAATGAAGACTTTTGTTATCAATACTGGAGTAGGCAATTTTTTTATTCTTACTAGAGACTATAAAATTCCTGATAAGGAAGTTAGAACTTTTACTAACTAGGAAAAGCAAGAGTATCAACTCAATTATAAGGTACGCAACACTCTACTTTTTTCAATGACTAGAAATATATATAGCCAAATTTTTTCTTGTGAAGCAGCTAATTGTATTTGGAAGAAGTTAGAAGTTACACACTTTGGAACTTCTAAAGTGATTGAGACTCGAAGAGCTATGCTTAGAGCTGAATATCATGGATTCAATTTTCCTTATAGAGAACCAATATGTAAAGTTCAACAGAGGTTCATGACTATCGTCAACAGCTTACAGTCTATGGGAGAAAAAGGGTTAGATGATGAAGCACTTGTGGATAAGATAATTGATATTATGCTTAATGAGTGGGAATCCAAAAGAACTGCTATAGATGAGAACAGGAAGGTCACTAAAATTTCTCTTGATGAGTTATTTGGAACTCTTCTCCAACATGAAACCAGAATGAACAGAGATGCTGACAACATCAAAAAGAAAAATGGAAATGGTATTGTTGCTTTTACAATAACTTCAAATCATATGAAAGATAAGAATCCTGAGAGAGTAACCAGATCCAAGTCTAATAAGATAGTTGTTCAATCAGAATCTAGTGAAAGTAAAATCTCTGAAAATGAATTAGCAAATCTTGCTCGAAGAATGAACAAGATAGCTGGTCAGAAAAATTTCCAATCCAAGTATAAGAAAAAGGACAGGAAAGATAAGAAATATGGAGAAGTTACTTGTTATGAGTGCAAGAGAGCTGGACATATTAGACCAGATTTCCCTTTTCTCAAAAAGAAAGAAAGGAAATAAAGGCATTCAGACAGGAACAGAAAGAAGTATTATAAAGCCAAAGCTAAGAAAGTTCTGAAATCAAATGACACCTAGAGTGCCAGTGGTAGTGATTTTTCAGATTAATCTTCTGATTATGAATCTTCAGGATAGAAGAATCTTGGTCTTATATCTAGATTACCTATTGATAATCATTGTTTTATGGCTAAGGTGCATAATTCTGAATCATTGACTAATGTTTCTTTAAATTATAATGATAATAAGTATTATAACTCTTCTGATGAAGAATCCTCTTCTGATGAAGAAAATACTTTACCTACTTATGAAGAAGTCTCTAGGTTTGCTGAACTTCTTGAGATTGAGAACTCTAAACTCAATAAGAAACTTGGTAAGGAAAAATCTAGGAATAATATTCTTAAAAAAGAGATATCAGATCTTTCTAAATATCTTGATAAGAAAAATGCTGATTTTGAAAGTATTTCAAAAAAACTTGAGGAAGTAAGTTCTGAGAAGAACCAACTTTATAAAGAGTTAGAAAACGTAATTTCTAAGAAAAATGTTTTCGAGCCTAGCTCTAGTTCTAAAACTGATGATTTTTAGGATAAAAACTTGTTTATAAAACTCAAGTCCGAAATTTTTTCCTTAAAGAAGTGTTTGTCAAACTTTACCCATGGTAAGGAAAATTTTGATAAAATGTATTCCCAAATACGACATTTAAGAAATAAATCCGGATTTGGTTTTACCCATGAAAAACCATTTTTTAGTAACAATTATTCTGTTCCTCAAAGTGTCCCATTTTGCACCAAGTGTCAATGTGGTGGTCACTGGGCAAAGAATTGTTCCTTAAACAAAACCCAATCCTTAGGATTTCACAAAGCTTACTTTTCCAAGAAGATGTGGGTTCCTAAAATTTTGTTATCCGCTAACCTCGGATCCAAACAAGTTTGGATTCCGAAAGTCTAATACTCTTCTTGATTTCAGGAAAATAAAGAGATTACCAACAACAATACATGGTACATGGATAGTGGATGTTCCCGGAACATGACTGGTAACAAAAGCTATTTTGAAAAGATTATCAAAACGAAAGAAGGAAAGGTAACTTTCGGAGACAATGATAAGGGAGAGATTGTTGGTATTGGTAATATTGTTCTTTTAGGAAAAACTTTGATTTCAAATGTTCTTTTTGTTAAAGGTCTTAAGAACAACCTCATTAGCATAAGTCAGTTATGTGATGAAGGTTACCTTGTGAATTTTAGGAATGATAAGTGCTTAGTTCACAATTCCAAGGAATAATTTTTTCTCTCAGCCAATAGGCAAGATAATGTTTACACTTTAAACCTAGAAGACCTTAGGAGCCAAGATTTACCTTGATTAAGTGCAATGGAAGATCATTCCTAGTTATGGAATAGAATACTAGGCCATTGTAACCTTAGAAACCTATGTAAACTCTCTAAGAAGAAACTAGTTAAGGATCTACCGGAGCTTAGATTTGATTCTTCTAAAGTTTGTGATCCTTGTCAATATGGAAAGAAACATAAATCTAGTTTTAAATCAATCGGTGAAGTCTCAACAACTAATGCATTACAGTTAGTGCACATGGATCTTTTTGGTCCAACACAAACTGGAAGTAATGGAGGCAAATACTATGTGTTTGTTCTAGTTGATGATTACACTAGATTTACTTGGTTTTATTTTCTAGCAAGGAAGTCTGAAGCTTTTTCTTATTTCAAAAGTTTTAGAGCTCAAGTTAAAAATGAGAAAAACCTTCCATTGAAAACTATTCATAGTGATCATGGAGGAGAATTTCAAAACTCTGATTTTGAAACTTTTTGTAGTAGAAAAGGTATTACTCACAATTTTTCAGCACCTAGAACTCCTCAAAAAAATGGTGTAGTTGAGAGAAGAAATAGAATTCTTTAAGAGATAACTAGAACCATGTTGAGTGAATATTCTATAGCTTGACATTTCTGGGCTGAAGCTGTAAGTACTGCTTGCTATACTATAAATCGAGTTCTGATTAGACCTTTTCTTAATAAAACTCCTTTTGAGTTATGGAATGGTAGAAAACCAAGACTATCCTACTTCGAGGTTTTTGGTTGCAAAGTATTCATTTTGAATACTAAAGATAACTTACATAAATTCGCACCAAAATCCGATGAAGGAATTTTCATTGGTTATTCCACAACTTCTAAGGCTTATAGAGTTTTTAATAAAAATACTTGTACTGTTGAAGAAATAGTACATGTAAAATTTGATGAGTCTGATCCTTTTGTTTTTAACCATCCCAGCCTACATCCTCAGATGTGTTTTCAAAAACTGATTGTCAACCTTCGACAGAAGAACCTTCTGATAAGGATAATGTTCAAGAAGATAATTCTGAAACATTTACCCTGGAAGATTTTCTACCCTATGTTGATGAACAGGATTTTCAAAACCCAAATCAGGTGTTTCTTAAGAATCATCCCAGTGATAGTATCATTGGTGATGTAAATCAACCTATAGGGACTAGAAGTTCCTTAACAAATGAAGTAGAACATCTAGCATTTCTTTCCCAATTAGAACCCAAAAGCACTGATGAAGCTTTAGGTGATGATGATTGGATCAAAGCCATGCAAGATGGACTAAATGAATTCGAAAGGAATAAAGTCTGGACATTGGTTGAAAGACCTAAGGAAACTTCTGTTATTGGAGTAAAATGGGTTTTCATAAATAAATGTGATAAAAATGGAGTCATAGTAAGAAATAAAGCTAGACTTGTTGCTAAAGGCTATAATCAGCAAGAGGGAATAGAATATGAAGAAACCTATGCTCCAGTATCTAGACTTGAATCTATCCGTATTCTACTTGCCTTTGCAGCATTCTTTAATTTTAAACATTTTCAAATGGACGTGAAATGTTCTTTTCTTAATGGTTATGTTCAAGAGGAAGTTTTTATTAAACAACCTCCTGGATTTGAAGATACAAAACATCCTGATTATGTTTTAGACTTACCAAAGCTCTGTATGGCCTTAAACAAGCCCCACGAGCATGGTATGATAGACTCACTGGATTTTTGCTTCAAAATAACTATGTTAAGGAAAATAAATATCCAACTCTTTTTATAAAGAAAGATAAGAAAAATGTTTTGATTGTTAGAGTAACTAAGTTTTTCAAAATTTGTTTTCAAAATTTTCGGAACTAAAATTCCGGAATGGAAATTTCTGGAACTGAAATTTTTAGAATGGATATTTTTGTATAGAAAAATTCTGGAATTGAAATTTTGGTATTAAAAACTTCTAGAATGGAAAATTTTCATACTGGTATTTCCATAATGATATTTTCATACCAAAGACTTTCATAATAAATTTTTCATTTTTCCTTTGTAGTGAAATTTTCATTCTGAAATCCTTATAATGTTTTTCGTACTGAGTTTTCCGTACTGAGTTTGTTTTTCGTAGTGAGTTTTGCGAACTGTGTCTTTTCGTAATAAATATTTTTTGTAGTCATTTTTATTATGTTACCCATTACGAATAATCCTCCTAAGACAATCCAAAAGGTATGATTTCCTTACTCAAGTTTTCATAGTCACACTTTACTTGCTGACATTTTCTTATATTTTGTTTTCAGATTATAATTTTCTTAAATATTTGTTTTAATAAAAACCTCAAAAGATCGGATTCAAGCTTTCTTGAGAATTGGTTTTCAACCATCATATCTGATCTCAGCTTGTCACAACCGTTCGATCAACCGTGGAAGTTGAACCATCTTCCCATTGCCTATATAAAGGGGACCCCAAATGGTTGTCCCACATCGGTTTTCAAGCTCCAGCGTCCTGAAGCTCTGCCTCTCTGTTTTAAGACCGTTCCGAACTTCAGCTTTCTTCGTTCCGAACTTCTCATAGGTCTTCAGATCCGAATGTCTGTCGAAGTAGCTTCTCAAGACATGCCTTCCTCTAAGCTGATTTCGAAGTGGCTGGTATATAGAGAAAGGTTGGTTCATCCTGATTTCTTCAAAAAGTATGATTCTCTTATATCTAAGAATATTAAGCTCAACGGATGGGAAGATGTTGCGGTGTCTAAGCCCAGGAATCAAGATGAAGTTTATTCATATTTACTTATAGAATTCTATGAGGCAGTTTCCTTCTATAAGGAAGATGGCAGGGACAAATTATTGTTTAAGTCTTATGGAAAGACTTATAAGCTTTCTTATTCCAAGGCAACCAGCTTGGTAGGGCTGAACAATGAAGGAGAAGCTGAGTTTATTTCTCATGTTTTTCCGGATTCAAAGGGAAGCTTTAACAAGGAAAAGGCTTTGGAAACTCTTGGTCTGTCAGATGATAAGGCTCCGAAGATTGCGTCTCTGTCTAGAAATTTCTGGATTCTATAGTTATGGGTACAAGGAATTATCGTACCAAGAAAGGGTGACAAAGATAGTTTGAAGAAGAGTGAGATATACATCCTAGATTTTCTGATAAATCTGAGGAAGTTTAATCTGATGAAACACATTCTTATTACTCTTGAGAATATTAAGAAAGGGAATTTGAGAGCTCAGATCATAATTTATCTATCAATCCTCTTAAAATTGATAGTTCGGTGCCTTGAGTCTTTCAAGGAGGCTTGCAAGTCTAAGCTAAGAGTTTTCAATATTATGTTGGTGAGTGATGGTACTCTCAAAAGGATGGATGTAGCCTTCGACAAGAAGACTGGTCAGTTTATTAATTTACCTGCTTAAGAAGAAATGGTTCAAAAAGTTGCTGAAACTGAATCCTCTAAGCCAGTGAGGAGGAGAAAGTTAAAAGAAGTTGAAGGTGAAGCAGAGAATCCCAAATCTAAGGAAGTTCATTCCGCTCCTCCAAAACCGAAGAAGAAGAAAGCTTACCCAGATGAGGTAGTTGCTAAGTGGAGGCAAATCAAAGAGAAGAGAGTGAAAGGGGAGCCTCAGTTTGGCTTGGATCCTGCGGAGGCTAAGGCCTTGAAGGAAAGAACTGCGGATGAGCTAGAAAAAAAATTGAAAGAAAAGAAGATTAAGAAGAAGATGTCTGAAGCTGAGGTAGATCAGGCTTTGTTGAAGTTTAATGAGATGGTTTCAGCGAACATTCATGTTCCGAGATCTTTTTCTCTGGAATCTCTACCTGAGACTCCAGGAAGAAACTTTGTTGCTCCAGAAGAGGCAGTTGCTAAGCCTGTTGAAGAAGTTGAACAAGTTGAGCAAGTGGAAGAAGAAGAAGTTGTTGCTGAAGGAAGTGGTGAAACTAGAGATGTTTTAAAGAAAGTAGATGATTATAAGGGGACTCCTTCGGACCATTTGTCACTCCAAACCTCAGAAGCTAAGTCTTCTAAGTTAGTCACTCCAGCGATGGATGTGGATAAAGGATAATAAGAAGTATCTTATCATACATAGGAAGAGAAACTTCTACATGATATTGCTCAAATGTAGAATGTAGAGGTTGGTGCTCAGAAAGTTTCTGATGAGGAAGAAAATGTTGTTCAAGTGTCTGATAGTGAAAAGAGAACTCCGGAATAGGAATCCATTCCGAAAAAGTACAAGGGAAAACAACTTTTTGCTGATACCCCGAGCTCAGTGGTAGTAAAGAGAAGGGAATTTGGTGATTCTTCTAAGAAGAAAGTTGAGCATTTTGAAGAAGAAGATTCTCCAAGCAAAGTTTCGGATTCGGAGTCATCTTCATTAGGGCATGACTTTGTTGTTCAGTCATTAAAGAAGTTGGTAGGTACTATTCCGACTTTCTCAAGTATTGATTCAAGATGCTAGATGCTCCAATATGCTTTGAATCAGAAAACAGACTTTATATCCATGGTTATGGACAAATGTGTTGAGATAGAGGCTTAGTTCAAAACTTTCTTTGTCATCTATGAAGCCCACAAAAGATCATGTAAGTGGATGACTAGTTGGTCGAGAAAGACTATAGAAGAGATGAGGCTCTTTGATGAATTCCAAGACAATGTGAAGGATTCCTTTGAGACAAAAGACAGGAAGATAAATGAGCTTACTTCATCCTTTGAAGAAAAGTTGACAGATGAAAAGAATTTCCGGATTCAAGAAGTCAGAGATCTGAATGGGAAGCTGAATTCTGTTTCTCAAAATTGGAAGTATGAAAGGGATCATCGGATTGAGTTTGAAGAGAAATTTAAGGCTCAGGAAGAAAAGCTTAAAGCTCAGGAAGAAAATCTTAAAGCTCAGGAAGAAAAGATTGAAGCTCAAAGTGCAAGAATTGTTGTGTTAGAGAAACAAGCCGAGGAAGACCATAAAGACTTGAAGAAGATAAAGACTATTCTTAAGGGTCTCATGGTGAAGGAAAAAGATCCAAAATTGACAGATATGATCTTTTGTTGTATCTAAATTTCTTTGTTGCTGAGCTTTCAAACTTAATAAAATTTGTGCTTGCTTGTTTCTTTTGTTATTGATACTAATTTTTCAGTTAATTTGTTATATTTTCCATTCCCTTGAATTCTTTTTGAAAATCACAAAGGGGGAGAAGGAAAAGAACCCTAATAAAGGGGGAAAAGAATCTTAACAAAGGTTGAGAAATAAAAAAAAAACTCTAATAGAGTTTATCTGAGGGGGAGTTTTTCATTAAAGAAGACATTCCTATTCGTAATGAAATATCATTCCGGAAATCTAGAATACGATCCTTAGAGTTTCATAGCCTAAGGGGGAGTTAGTCGTATTCATCAATATCCTTAAAACAAAGGGATATAAGCCTTAAGGTTTTCTTTCTTCTTAGATTTTCTTTTTCTTAAGGATGTTTGTGCTTTCCAAAAAGGGGGAGATTGTTGAGTCAATAAGGTTTTCCTTATGACTTTTCCATTATTTCTTGTTTTGAAAATCACAAACACCTTATCTTTAAGGAAAATTGCTTTTATAAGGAAAATTGCTTTTATAAGGAAAATCTCTTTTGTAATAAAAATTATCCTTATCATATTTTCATCCATATATTTCTTAAAGTATAAGATTCGGATTCATTTCTATAATTCTCGGAATTGTTTGAAACTTTGATATGAAGCATTCGGTTTTAGGATCCGAATTCGGGATGAGAACTGTAATGAAGTTTCACTCCGAATTCCATATGAGAACTGTAATAAAGTTTCATTCCGAATTCTGGATATGAACTCTGTTTAAGTTCTACTCCGAATTTAGGATACGAATCCTTATGAAGTTCAACATCGAATTCTCATTACGAATTCTGATGAATAATTCTCATTACGAATTCTGATGACGAATTCTCATTACAAATTCTGATGACAAATTCTCATTCCGAATTCTCATTCCGAATTCACCTATTAAACTGAATTTGATCATCTTTGTTTTATTCACTCCGAATTTATTTAGACTCTAAAAATTATTTTTGGTTAGACTCCTAACTTTCATTTTTCTTACGCTTTTATAATTTGTCTACTCTTTAATATTTTTTTTACACTCCGAACCTTCACTACGAATCTTAACTCCGAACTTTTTATTTAATACTTAAAATGATTTTGTACATTGTGTTACACTTGTTTTGTTATAAAACGATGTTGTCTATTCTGTTATAAACTAACCGTTGGTTAAGTTACACGTGCACAGGTCCCTCTTACTTTTAAGGAAAATATGACCATTGGAAAGGAGGCTGACCTTGCCTATAAATAGGATCTCATTTGAAAGAGCTCGATGATAACTGATGAATGACTTCTTTGACATTGTGCACACATGCTGTTGAAGTGATTTCTAGAGAGAGAGGCTCTTATTAACTCTGAAAGCTTCATGTGACTCTGAATGTTGGTGATTATATTCTAGGACTTCCGGGGATAGGAAGACAGAGGTTTCCAACACCTTGAAGTTGAGGGCTTCCTTGTTGAGGAAGACAGAGGTGACCAACTACCTTGAAGTTGAGGGCTTGCAGGGATAACAAGATAGAGACTCTGATCTTCGTATCGAGGGCTTACCCCGGTGTGGGTAGGACAGACTTTCTTGAAAGTATAAATCAAGGGACCTTTATCCAAGGTTGTTGGATACCCTTCTCTTTGGGTTAAAAGACTTATATCTTGTTACTTGTAGTTTTACTACTTGTTTGTTTCCGCTGCATTTTGTATTATAAGGAAAGTATAACTTTCTTATACTTCCTTACTTGTACTACTATTTCATTTATATTCTATACGCTTTAAGGTAGAATCTCATATTGTAATCTTTTGTTAAAGTTTCAATTTCCAGAACCATATTTCTGGAACCTACTTTCGGAATCTCTTTCCAAGTTTTCATTTGGTGTGAGAGGTGTTGTGAATTTGCTTAGTTTAAACTTTTTTAAACTTATCCCTTTCCTCTGCTTAAGGAAAACATAGTTATTCGTAACTAACTTTAAAGTTTCCAAATGAATTTTTAAAGTATACAATTCACCCCCCCCCCCCCCTCTTGTATTTTGAGCCTCTACATCATTATTTCGATCCTACATAGAGATGACAAGTTTCATGATACCTTAGTCAATAACCTTGGTAATTTTTTTATGACACCATGGGAATGTACCTTGGTGATATGTTCATGAATGTCTAAATGAAATTTTGTAGCCATATATTCAAATTTTGATTCATGTTCTTTTTATTATGATATGCCTCTTTTTTTGTTCCTCATTTCTTGTGTTTTTCATCAAGTTCTTATTGATATCATAAATAAACTGATTCCCTTGATTTCATTACTGGACCTTCTGTTCAACCTTTCCTTTTATGTATGTATCTAGGTTATTAGATGAAGCATTTTTAGTTAGGATGAACTTATTATGAAGCCTTAAAAGTGTATTAGAAGTATTTTTTATGTTTTTTTCATGTTTTATGTTTCTTATTTCCAAGACACTAGACTTTAAAGATACTCTGTTTGTAAAATGTAATGAAAATTTTTGTAATAAAAAGGTGGGATTCCATAGTTGGTATCAAAGGATAATTTAGTTATTTGTGGAAATTAGGATATGAAAACATTTGTAAGAACCCTATAGAAAGGTTTAAATATAGAAATACTTCCTGGTATTTTTGTGAGTATTGAGTAAGTGGTTTATCAACAAAATACATCCCAATTTAGATACGAGCAGGTAGAGGCGGCTCTGGCATAGATGTACCTAGGAGTGAAAACTATGACAATGAGTTTTAGGCTTGACCTGGGGTATCCTAGTACATGACAATGGGCCTTGTTGTACTCTTGGTTACGACACTCCTAGGGGATATGTTTGGTTAATCATAAGCTTTTTATGAATAATTATGATGGATTTATAGAGAAATGTAATTGTTTAAAGCATGAAGTTTTAAGACATAAAATCCTTTATAGTTAAAAGATTCATAAATGAAATAATCTTCTCACTAAGGTTTTATTATTTTAGAAAATGGCGGGAAATAGGAGGAATCGTGCAAATGGTGACTACAATGGACCATGCGCTGACGGCCATCTGATGGAAGCTGGAATGGAAACTTTCATGCAAATGATGAACCAACTGACTCAAGTTATGGGAAATAACTTGAATCAAGATGAGATACTGATCTCACTGCGATGGAAAAACTTTTTGTTGAATCATTTATGCTTCAACGATCACCAACCTTCAGTGGATCTACCAACCCATTGATTTCTAAATAGTGGATCAGCTCTATCGAGAAGATCTTTTCTGTGCTCCACTATTCTGAATAAGAGAAGGTTAACTTGGCTATTTATCTCCTAGAAGGAGAATTTTATTAGTAGTATGAATTGACTAAAAACACAAGTCCAAGAGTGTAAGTTGATGTTATGGATTGGGAAGAGTTCAGAGGGATAATCTTCAACAAGTATTTCCTCGATTGATGAGAACAAGAATGGAGAAGGAGTTTCTCAAGCTGAAGCTGAAGGAGAATGAATCTATGGGAATCTACGAGATGAAATTCACAAGGCTTTCATGTTACACCTCTATCTTTTTCATGGATCCAAATGGTATGGTCAATAGATTCTTCAGTGGGCAAAGACCTCATCTGTGGAATAATCTAGCCAACCGAGATTATGATAGCTATGAGGAGATCGTGTGAAGTGTGATGAAATTCAATATAGAGTTTGGTGAGATTCATTGGTCTCATAAATCAAATGAAAATAAAATATCGATGGATCCAAGCTTAGGGAGGAGCTTCGATCAGGGAACAGGAGGCAAGCAAGTACAACATCCCACGTGTAATAAATATGGGAAGAAGAATTCGGGGAACTGCCTGCTTGGGAGCGAGAAGAGCTAAAAGTGTGGTAAAGATGGCCATATTGTGTGGAATTGTCATAGTGAGGTAAAGACACAACTTTCCAACACTAAAAATAGGGGTAAGATGGTGCAAGCCATACCTAATTTCCAATGATATAAGTGTGGACAACTTGGGTACTTTGCTAATCACTGTCCAAATCCGAGTGTAGTGGAGGGGAATCACCATCATCCTCTGCAAGGGCCAAGGGAATAAGGTCATACTTTTGCAATCATTATGGCTGAAGTTGAATTTCCAAATGATGTGGTGGTGGGTACTCTTGTTGTTCTCCCAAAGCTATCAGGTAATTTGTTTGATTCTGGTTCTATGAATTCCTTTATTTCCTCTAATTTTGAAAAGAATTTAGAATCAACCCCTGATTTTCTAAAATAATAGTTATCAGTCAAGACTCCTTATGGGATTATCCAAGCATAGTTAGTGTTTAGAAACTCTAGTATTTACTTTAGTGAGAACAATCTCATCAAAAATATAGTAGTCATTCCCATGCTAGAATTAGACATTATACTTGGGATAGATTGGCTCTCAAAGTATAATACTAAGATCAAATGCAGAAACAAGGAAATCTCAGTAGTCTTGAATGGAAAACCTATAGTTATCTTCCAAGGAGAGATATCTCAAAATGATATTTTTCTAGAAGAACCTCCTATATCCTTATTTATGGATTTGACTGACGAAGAAGAAGAAGGAAATGAGAGTTTGAGGATAGAAAATGTCCCCATCATCCAGAAATGCATTGATGTATTTCCTGAGGAGTTACCTGGACCACCCCCAGAAATAGACGTAGAGTTTTCTATTGAACGTGTACCTGGATCACATCTGATATCAAAGACCCCATATAGGATGACAAATGTGGAGCTGGAGGAGTTAAATAAACAACTACAAGATCTTTTGGAGAAGAGGTTTATCCGACAGAGTGTGTCTCATTTGGGAGCACCTATTCTATTTATGAAGAAGAAGGATAAATAGATGCGGCTATGCATTTATTATAGAGAACTGAATGGGGTCACAGTGAATAACAAATACCCTCTTTCAAGAATTGATGAGTTATTTGACCAACTTCGTGAGGCTCAATTCTTCTCTAAGATTGATCTTAGATCTGGTTATCATCAATTGAGGGTGAAGAAAGAAGATATTCTGAAAACTACCTTCCGATCAAGATATGGGCATTATGAGTTTGTTTTTATGCTCTTTGTACTGACTAATTCACCTATTATTTTTATGGATTTAATGAATAAAGTTTTTAAGGACTACCTTAATAACCTTGTGGTATTTTTTATTGATGATATTTTTATATATTCTAAAAGTCACGAGGAGCATGAGGATCATCTAAGGGTTATTTTGAAAACTCTACAGAAGAATAGGATTTTTGGGAAGTTCATCAAATGTGAATTCTAGTTACAACAAGTTGCTTTCTTGGGGCACATTGTTACCAATGAAGGAATCATAGTTGACCCTGAAAAGACAAAATTTGTAGAGGAGTGGACTCAGCCTACAGCAATAACTGAGATTTTTAGTTTCCTTGGATTATCAAGATATTATAGGAAGTTTGTGAAAAACATTTCATGACTTTCTAATCCATTAACCAAGTTAACTCAAAAATGGGTCAAGTTCATCTAGACAAAGGAGTGTAAGGAATGTTTCCAAGAGCCGAAGAAGAGATTGGTTATTGCACCCATGTTAACTCTGCCCTCGAGTGGAGAAGGATTCGTTGTTTTTAGTGATGCATCTCTGAAAGGGCCTGGGTGAGTCCTCATGAAAAAGGACAAATTCATCGCTTATGCATCTCGACAGTTGAAGACTCATGAGAAGAACTATCATACGCATGATCTGGAGCTGGCTGTTGTCGTTTTTGCTCTAAAGATATGGAGGATCTATCATTATGGGGAGAAATGTGATATATACACAGACCATCAAAGTTTGAAGTATATTTTCACACAAAATTAATTGAACATGAGACATAGTAGAAGGTCGGAACTTCTCAAAGACTATGATTATTCAATTCATTATCATCCTGGAAGAGAAAGAAAAGTCGCTGATGCATTAAGCAAGAAAGACCCAATTTTTCTTTCCATGATGAGGATTCAAAGAGATCCTTTGATCAATGACCTAGTAAAGCTGGACATGGGAATTATAAGGTAAGCGACATCATCAACCCTAACCCAAATGATTTATCAAATTTCATTACTAGAGAAGATCAAGAAAGCTCAGAAATAGGATACTTTGTTACAGAAGAAGTCTGAGGTTTTGAAGGATGGTAAGTTTACTGAGTTAAATATCAATCAAGAAGGTGTACTGAAATTTCATACAAGACTATGTGTTCCATCTATTCTAGAAATAAATAAGGAGCTGATGGATGAATCTCATAGCTCTACTTTCTTTATACATCCTGGAAGCACAAAAATGTATAGGGACCTTCGTTATAATTATTGGTGGGATAATATGAAAATGGATATTATTGACTACACTTCAAGGTGCCTAGTATGTCAGCAAGGGGAGGCAGAGTTATAACTTCCTAAATGGGTATTACAACCACTACCCTTACCAGCATGGAAGTGGGACAATATCACTATGGACTTCATCACTGATCTTCCGAGAACTTCCAAAGGAAACAATGTGATATGGTTTATTATGGACCGTCTCACCAAGACTTCCCATTTTATCTCCATTCAGAAATATTTCTCTCTTGATCAACTTTCCATGATTTATGTGAAGGAAGTGGTAAGGCTGGATGGAGTTCCACTTATTATCGTATCTGATCATGATCCAAGGTTCACATCAAAATTCTAGAGAAGTCTTCAACATGCTCTGAGCACTGAATTGAATTTTAGTACGGTCTATCACCACCAAACTGATGTCCAATTTGAAAGGACTATTCAAACACTCGAGGATACACTAAGAACGTACTAAATAGAATTTAAATGTAGATGGGATCAACATATCCCTTTAGTTGAGTTCTCTTACAATAACAGCTTCCACTCGAGCATTCAAATGGAACCCTATGAAGATCTATATGGTAAGCGATGTAGAACTCCTACTTGTTGGCATGAATCTAGTGATAGAAAGATTTTTGGGCCAGATCTTGTGCAAGAGATGACAGAAAAGGTCCACGCCATCTAGCAACACATTATGGATACACAAATTCAGAAAAAGATCTATACCAACAACCGTTTAAGGGACTTAGAGTTTGATGTTGGTGACAAAGTCTTTCTTCGAATTTTACCTTGGAATAGATTCATGAGGTTTGGGAAGAAAGGGAAGATCATCACTAGGTACATTGGCCCCTATGAAATCCTTGATCGCATAGGACTAGTGTCCTATCAGCTTTTACTTTCTCCAAATCTAGCACAAGTTCATGATGTCTTCCACATATCCCTCTTGAGGAAGTACATACCTGGCCCTTAACATGTACTAAATCCAGAGGTGGTATAACTGGAACATGACCTCTCTTATGAGAAGCAGCTGGTGCAGATCTTGGATCGTAGAGACAAGGTTCTACGCAATAATATTACCCACCTTGTTAAGGTATTGTAGAGGAACCACAAATGCGAAGAAGCTACGTGGGAACCAAAGGAGTCTATAAGGCAGAAGTACCCACACCTTTTCTCTTCTAAGGGTACGAGTTAAAATTTCAGGGATGAAATTTCTTAAGGGGAGGAAGAATGTAATGACCCTAACTTTTGAATAATATTGGTTTCCAAATTTGTGTGTTATTTCATTTTATACTACACAAAACTATATCCATTAATTAATGAAGTGAGTATAATTAAATGAGACTGTTGGTTTTGGACAATTATATAACCGTTGGTCAATATGACCATTGGAAACTAAACTCTTTACCTTAAAATTATTGTTTATAAATACAAGTGATCATGTTTAATACAGAAAGAAGATTCGATGGCCTTATCCAGTAGACTCGGGCCGTACGAAGCCCATCTGTCAGAGCTTGGGTGGGAGGTAGCATCTCAGGGATTTTCATTAGACCAAGACCAATCTGTGCTTTAATATGTGAAGCTTGAACAGAATAACCTAAGGAAGAAGTTCAAGCTGATAGAAATCACCACTCAGGAAATATTGTCCAAGCCGCCCCAAGATTTTATCACCATAACACTCCTTACACTTAGGTCCTATGCAGGTGTTATAAGGGGATATGTAACGAGACCTTAGTTACGTTGGGTAATCCATTTTTATAAATAAATTTTTTATTTTTTAATATGTTAAATTTGTGAATTTCAAATGTTCGGATAAATATAGGATGAAGTTCCATATTATTGATTAATTTTGAAAAAAGGGATATTTTAAGATATTTTTGTAAACTTTAAATAATTAAAAATGTGAAATAATTTACAGAAAATTCTCTTCTAAAATTGTGACCAGTAATAAATTTAGAGTCTAATAAGATCAACTTAATTTTTTATGAATCATAAAGTATGAATAGTAATATAACCTTATGAATAGTTATGAACAGTAATGAATAATAAATCAACAAAAAATAGAAACTTCACCCATGAATGTATAAATATAATTTAGACATCTTAAAAGTGAAAAACAGGTCATAATATAACTATCGGTATTTTTGTATGTCATAAATATTTTAATTACAATTTTATAATTAATTTAATATTTTAAAATAAAAAATACTATTTTAATAAAATTTAATCATAAATTGTTACTTTATTATCTTATGGTTACATGATAATTTTATGGGACATTGATTACTTTTTCAAGGTGTTAAAAATAAGTTACAGTTTTAGAGTTTTTTTAATAAATAATGATTTTATTTAAAAATTAAATTAAAAATATTTAGAAAAATATTTTCATAAAATGGAGTTCATTTTTGAATTCAGTGCATCGATATTAGGATAGGGTGAATTTTTGGGATTTCCCTGAAACAGTTGAATTTTCAGTGAATAGTAAAAATACAGTTTTGAGTTTCGAGTGTTTAATGACATCATTGATAATGTAATCATGATGTAATAAATCTGGTAGACTTTTGAATATTAATATATTTTATGTGGTGTCCCAAGTGGGAAATACCATGGGCAAGCCTCTGGTTTTTCAAATACCACCAATGTGGTGTCCCTTGGAAATTAATTAAATATTCCCTCACTTTTCCTATAAACACCAAGCCATTCCCTCATTCATTTCATTCCAAAATCCTCCTCAACGAAGATCTGGTCTTTCTTCCTCCCAAGGATTCCTCCCAAGGTTCCCTCATGTCCCCCAAGGTCCCAACCTTCAAGATTTCGAAGATACTCTTGAAGGTAAAGGTACATTTCACCCTCCTCTTTTTAGTCATGATTTTATTTATGTTATGTCTTCTAGTTTCCATATTATTATGTGGGGGTATGTTATTATATATTCTTATTACTATCCATTTCATTTCCAAATGATGATAGACCCTTTATTCTCTCATCAATTTATTTTCTAAATTTTTAAGCGATGTCGTTAGGCTACCGAATTTTTCATAAAAGAAATAGCATCTTATTTTTTCTTTCATGTTTCCTTTTCATGTGGTATGTCATTAAAATATCCATACCATAATCTTATTATTTAACCATAGATTATTATGAATTATTTATGAGTGGTTTATCTTGTCCCCTATATTTTTAATGTTTTCTAAAATGATGTTATGTAGCCTTTATGCTGTAGAATGTTCGTCTCAAAATCTCTCTCTTTTTCTCAAGAAATTATATTGTATTATTTATGCGATTACAAAAATATATTTTTATTTCCAGGGGTATTCATCAATACATAAAATTTATCTATTTGATTCTGTAATTGACATACATATAACCATCACTCCCTTTCATGGGTTATAAATGACATAATGATCTTATTTTTAAGTACTTTTTAAACGTCAAGATTTTGACATGAAACCCATTTCTTTGATTATATTTGGGTTATTTATGAAATTTTTGATTATGATCTATGTGTATCACATGAAAATAAATAAATATTAAGGGTTTTCATTGATATCTCTTCAATGCATTGCGTAAAGAATTAATCTCTAGAGATGACAAGTTTCATGATACCTTGGTGAATAACATTGGTAATGTTTTTATGACACCTTGGGAATGAACCTTGTTGATATATTCATGAATGTCTAAATGAAATGTTTTAGAAACATATTCAAGTTTTGATTCATGTTCTTTTTATTATGATTTTCCTCTTTTTCCATTACTCAGGTCTTGTGGTTTTCATCAAGTTCTTATTGATATCACAAGTAAACTGATTCCTGTGATTTCTTTACTAGGCCTTCTGCTCACCCTTTCCATTGACCTATGACTCCAAGTTATTAGATGAATCTTTTTTACTTAGGATGAACTTATGATGAATCCTTACAAGTGTATTAGAAGAATTTTGTTATGATATTTTCATGTTTTATGTTCTTGATTTCCAAGACACTAGACTTTAAAGATCATTTGTTTGTAAAATGTAATTAAAAGTTATGTAATAAAAAGGTGGGATACCATATAATATATAATTTTATGACCATACATGAAAGTAATATATGAAAAAAGAATAATATCAGTTCATGGTTGTGGTAGTCTTCACATATGCACGAGCAACATTATCATTTTCCAACAGATAGAAGGGGAAGAAGGTAAGTAATTTCTTATATTTACAGAATCATTAATATGTTATGAATATAATAAATGTGTTATGAATATCATAAATTTTCATTAAATTAATCATAATAACTAATTATATAATGTGGTGATGAAAAATTAAACACATCGCTTTGTGGAGGTGGTAGTCCACACATCCGCACGAGCGAAGTTTTTACTTCCCATATAATGGAAAATAAGATGGAAATGGTTTTAAAAATAAGGATAATAAAATTTAATTTTATTATAGATAATTATATTAATATATCATTATATTTATTATAGTTATGAAGTATTTATAAGAATAAATAAATATTAAATAACTCGGTTAAGATTTATACCTCTACTTTGGAAAACCACATTTGGCTAACACCTTAAGTCGTGTAGGTTGCTCTTCTTGTAATAAAAGAACAAATAAAATGTGGTTAAATAAGTTATAAAGTTATTTATATATTTATTTTTTGAGATAAATGGATCAAATTATGGGAATATTATAGGAGAGTTGGTTCCCTTTTATAAGTGAGGGGAGTGACACTCCTATAATTATTCAATGTTTTAAAATAATATTAAGTTACTCAAAGGCTAAAGTATCACAAAAACAAAAGGAAAATATAAAATAAGTTTAAAATGTTTGAAATAATCTCATATAATAATAATTAAGATAATATTTTTTGACATTATCACTTAGTGTTTACCCTAATTAACTGGTTTTATCCTTTACCACAATAACTAATTTTTATCATGATAACTATTAATTATGAAAAAAATCAAATTTAACTCATTATTAAATACTAAAATCATGATTAAAAATATTAAATATATTTTTCAATCTTAAATTTTTATAATTTTCATAAACTAATTTTATTATTAACATTCAAAACGCAATAAAAATAGTTTTTATAAAAATATGTTTTTAAGATTAAAATTGAATTTTTACCAAACTCAAGTATAATTATGAATAACATAGAATTAATTTGATTATTTTTAATAAAAAGAGGTCTTTTTACTTTAAAAATCCAAAATATAATTTTACATTTTAAATACTTTAAAATAAATTATATTTTTAATAAAAATATGTATTTTTCTCTATTCACCTTAAAATAAAATATTTTAAGAAAAATCCCAAAAAATCAACCTATAATATATTTGATATAATGATATCAAATATAAACTAAATTTTATAAAATTTAATTTATAAAATGTGATAATTTTAATTATATTTAAAACTATTTAAAACATGAATAACACTTTAGTTAGAATAAAACTATTTCTTTCTTCAATTTTAAAAATCATATAAAATTATTATAATGAATGAGAATCCATAACATCTAATAATAAATATTAATATGATATGAAATTTATTTATTATTAACATTACTTGGGTTATTATATTATTCCCTCTTTAAAAATATAGAGTCCTAAAAATTTTATTCATTACTTAAATAGGTATGTATATATTTCTATCATAGGCTTTTCAGGTTCTCATGTTACTTCCTTAATCATGTAGTTCATCCACATAACTTTAATAATGTGAGCTAAATTATTTTGTAACACCTACTCTATATGATCTATAATTTTCATTATTCTTTCCATATAAGAAATTTTTTCTTCCAAATATACTTCCCCGTGACTCAAAACATGAGAGGCATTAGGTACATATTTTTATAATAAAAAAACATGAAACACATCATATAACTAAGACAAACTCATAAGAAAGTAATTCAAAAAGAAATTGATCTCACATTTTCTATAATTTCATATTTTCCATTAAACCATGGACTTAACTTTACCTTTTTATGAAATCACAAAACACCTTTCCATGGAGATATTTTTAATAAATCTATGACCACCTACCTTAAATTAAAGTCTTTAATCCTATTATATGAATTACTTTTATACCTACTCTATGCTTCCCTCATGTGTTGTGGAATAATATTAACCTTCTAAATCATTTATTCCACAATTTCTAGTCCCAATGAATTCCTCTCACCAAATTTATCCCAATGTGTAGGAGTTTGACACCACTTTACAAATAATGCCTAAAAATGTTCCATTAGTATACTAAAATGAAAATTATTATTATAAGAAAATTCAGCTAATAAAAGATGATAATCTTAATTTATTTGGTAATCTAATGAGAAACCTTGAATCATACCTTCTAAGGTATAAATTATTCACTTTAACTATAACACCCTTAGTTTTTAAGAATTTTTGTTCGAATAAATTTAATTTCTTTGATATCTTATGTTACATACAACTCCAAGTTTTAATGAAACATGACATACTATTAAAATATTATTATTTGATATGATAGTTATCGTCTATCCATTAGAATGGTGGGTATGAATAATATTAACTAAAATATGAAAATATATCATTTAACTAAAACATTATAGTTATTTTCTATAACATCCTGAGTTTTATAAGGTTTTATTTGAATAAATTTAATTTTTTATATAGTGTGGGTTACATGAAATTCTGAGTTTAAATGAAACATGGAATACTACTAAAATTTTGCTCTTTAATATGATAGTTATCACCTAGCTATTGGAATGGATGGTATGAATAGGATTAACTATATTTTTAAAATATACGGTTTACATAGGTATATAAAATGAATTATTTTGTGATCAATTAGCTATAAATGAAAAATAAAAACCATTTGAAAATAAAGAAAATGTTTTTATGAAAACTATTTCCATATACACAAACATGTTTTATCTTAATAAATTAAATAAATAACTTTTGGTGAATTATTTTAATAAAATTTATTTATTATATATTCAGTTAAATTTTTTACATTCATATTATGTGTTTTCTAATCATGAAATAAGAGTAAATATAATTTTACACTTAAAAATGGTATTTTTCCAAAAATGGTTTTTTTCACCTATTACGCACTTATTTTAAAAATAATTTTTGACAATTTCATAAAATATATTTGAAAATATAAAATTATGTTTTTAAATAATCAATTAAAAATTATCTTAGGGTAATTTTTAAAAAAATTTGAAAAGATTAATTTTTCAATGAATAGTGAAAAACACTAGTTTTTATTAAAAACTGCCATTTCATTTAAAGATTGTATAGGATTATTTTTATTTTATAATGTTTTTAAGAGTAAAATTATTTAAATTTTATATTTATTAATCAAATTTAGTTCATGGGAATTAATTTCACATTTATTTTTATAGAAAATGTTTTAAACTTTTGAACATTTTCTCTTTGGAAAACTACTTTCATCAAGTCTGCTGCTTTAATTTTAAATTAAATTTAGCCAATTTTGTCAATGTAATTTTTAAAAATTTATTCCATATTTTTAATTAGAATAATTTATATTACTTAACAATTTCAACTTATGTTTTGGTCAAAATAAGTAGTAAAAATAGTAAAAATTAATTACTATGGTTAAGGTTAAAACTGGTTTACTGAGGGTTAAACTAAAAATATAAGGTGTAAAATGACCTATAAAATTTTTCAAAAACTATTTAATGGGAATATTTAGACCTTATAACCTATAAGGTTATATAATACCCCATTTTTGAGCTTTTTTAATAGTAATTTCATGGTTACACTTTATTCTCTTCAAAATTTCTATGTGTATCATCTCCCCCACATATAAAAGGCCACCCCCTATCCTATCCACTTCACACTTCCAAAACAATTTGGTTTAGAAAATACCTATAAAAATATATTCCTTAAATCTATACCCACATAATATATTCCTTTAGGATATCATAAATCCAATCTAGGAAGGACTTATATTAAACTTAAAGGGGTTTTCTGAAAAAGTGGTAAAGTTTTAAATTACGTATTTTTATTTTACTTCATATTTTAACTCCTTAAAATATTATTAAATTGTTATGATATAATAAAACCACTATATTCTATATTATTATATTTTATTATTTAAATTTTATAACTTATATCCATCACTTATTCTATTAAATGGGTAATGGAATAGTTGATCTTATATACGGTGGACTACCACCTCACGAACCGATGTTATTCATTTTCCATCACCACCTATCACGAATAGACATAATGATGGATTTAAAGTTTATATATTATATTAATGATAATACTATAACTTTTTAATTATAATAACACATCTAAATTCTTACCTCCCAACCCATTGGAAAATTATAATACCGCTTCTGTGTATGGTAGACTACCGCCTCACAAACCAATGTGATGTGTTTTTCATATCCGTTTAACTTGGGTGGTAATAAGGATATATTAAATGAATATATATTATATTTACAATATAATTATATTTATTTAATTATTATATCACATATACATACTTACTTTCAATTATGTGGGGGATACGATAACACCATTCGCGTGTACGTAGGATTACCGCCTCGCGAAACGATGTCATTATTTTTTCACTAACGCTTTACATGGAAGGTAATTATAGTAAATTTATTGAATATATATGATATATATGACATAGAAATTATTTTTTAATGGTAATATATTATTTTTATTTCTTTTATTTTATCCGTCGATAAAATGGAAACAACGTTTATTTGTATGTACGGCCTACCATCTCCATGAACGGTTTATTTTATTTTCTATCTCAAACTTTAATGGATTATTCTAAATTAATATATATTGAATATATATATATATTATGTTTAAAAATATGGATATTATTTAACCATGATCAAATTAATAAGATATAAAATAATAAATCAAAACATACACGGGAAACAGAGCAGTTATTGCCTGAAACATGGTTTTAACATGGAATTGTTAATAAATGGGTAATAAAAGGTCTTAAGTAAATAATATATGGTATTATATATGTGTGTGTGTGTGTGAATGTTTGTGTGTGTGTGTTTCATTAATATATTAATTTTGTATGAAGGAATTTGAGACTTAAAATGTTGGATATTTTCCTAATTTGTATCCTTTGGGACACACGTTATGTTATGCACCTACCTTATTTTATGTGGTGTATATACAGACCCTCTAACATGTAATATCATGAATTTAATTATTATTATTATTATATTTTAAGTTTAATATTATTTTATTCTTTCATGGCCATTAATATTAAATGTTATCAAAGTGGTAAGGGTTTTATGATACAATATCATCGTTTATCGGCATTGTTTATGTTTATACTCCTGATAATAAAATATTATGATCTATATCTCAAAAAAATCTTGAATTGTATTCTACTATTTTTATTTCTTTAGAATACATGTTTTCCATTAATTTTCTCTCTTTATGTATTCGATATTTGAAAATATTTTTTTAAATGAAAACTGACTTTATTTTTATTTTTGGTCAAAAACCATTTTCTTACATATCCATGTTTTCTAAAAAAATTCCAAAAATGTGTTAAAATTATAAAAATAATACATTAATGAAATTTTTACCCATGTTATAATTTTTTAGAATTGTTTTAAAAATAAATCTTCATGTTTCTTTACATATAATTTATTTTTTTATTTTACCAAAAATGTTAAATAAATATTTGTTTTAACATGTACACCATGAATTAAATTTCACTCCGTCATAACCATTATTTTCATTGAATATTACTTTATAAGTTTTCAAGGTTATTTTTAAATAAAATTATTTTGAAAAAATGTTATATTTTAAAAAAAAAAGTGGAAAGGTTATTTTCCCCAAGAAATATATTAAATGATTTCTAAATCTTCCTTTATAAGTTTTAAAGGTTATTTTCAAAGAAAATAATTTTTTAAAAAATTATACAAGTTTTAAAAAGTTCCTTTCAAAGTGGAAAGTTTATTTTCCTCAAAAAATGTTATAAATTATTTTTAAATATTTCTTTATAAGTTTCCAAGTATTTTTGAACAAAATGATTTTAAAAATGTTTTATTTTTTAAAAAGTGTTTTCCAAAGAAGAAAGGATATTTTCCTCATGAAATGTTTTATGTGATCTTTAAAAATAATTTTTCATCAAATATGAAATCATTTTATATTACTTATTATTTACTGGGGATATGATCCTAGGGATACCATTATCTTTATTTCTTTGAATGGTTAATGCTTATAATGAAAATCTGTTTATGAAACTTGTTTCTCTTCTATGGGATATACCATGATGAAATGATTTTTAATCCCACTTCTTTTTCCACAGTTTTTAAACTATGATGAAATGAAGAAATTATAATTAAACTTTTTTCTTATTATGGGTTATGATATCATGAAATTTTTATGAAACCCATTTCATTTCATAGGTTGTGATAAGATGAATTTTTTATAATATTATGGCACAAAAATATATGGATTATGTGACGGGTGGGACTTATATATCCCTTAAATGCATTAGGTAATGATTAATGTTCTATGAGTTTAGTGGGTACATGGTAGGTTATCCCAATCCTGAAAGTTTGGTACACAAGAGGTAATTCCAAGTCTGAAGTAGGTACATAGGTGGTTATCCCAAGCCTGACATGTTATTAATGTCTTGGTGTCTATCCTTGATATAAGGTTTTCTATAATTTTATGTTTTCCACAAATCTATGTCTTATTCCAATGGTATTATTTCATGGCCCATGTTCATTGATTCCTTTATTATTCATGTCTTATGAACTATAGATATTTATTCTATGACTCATGTTTATGATCAATGATATAAAGGGTATGGTTTTTAAAAGTTGTTCTCATATTTTCATACCCATACTCTCATGTTTTATTGATATATACCTTGGTTACCCATACTTAGAATCTGATTTCACCCTTTTTTATGTTTAATTTCCCTAGGATATGAATAAATATATTATGAATGATATGTCTAAGAATGTTTCTAGTCATGAAGAACATAGTGGGAGATGATGTAGCTCACCATTGGACCAATTTTTTATGTGTCCATGTTTCCAAATGCACTAGAACAAAATAATTCTAAGATGTATCACTATTATATATGATAAATATTCATCTATTAAGATGTAAAATTTATGTATAAGAAATTCTGGTCTCTAAACTAACGATCCACTAGATTATGGATGAAAAACTTCACTGAAATTTAATTTAGTACCAAATTAATTTTTAAGTCCTTTCCAAAAATTAAAGGTAGATATGGGAACATAGTTAGATGAAATAGTGATTGTAACTCCATATTACGATACTATCTCATTAATATAAAGTAAATAAAGTTGATCCAAAAGCATTGTGCATCGAATAAGAAGAAAAGAAAAATATTTAGTTATTCGTTTAATAATAACCCAAATTGTATTGTTACCTCAAGATATCTTTGGTAACCCCACAAAAAAATTCATGTGTATACTCTCTTATCTCTATTTAAAAACTAAATAATGTTTAAGTATTACCTTTATTTTTTTTTACTCATCTTTAACATATTTATAATTCAAATATTTTATGGTAAAATTAGTAATATTTTTTTTCATTCCTTCCAACAAGTAATATTCTCAAATGTATTAATACATCATAGTAATACAGGGATAAATAAAAAAAATAGTGAGTTATGAGATTCACTCAATAATTTATTCTTAAATTGGGGATCACTTGCTATAAACAACCACTTTCTAAATATTATAAAACCTTCTATATCAATATTAAATTCAAGAAACATACCCTTCTTAAAAAACTCTATTCCTTGTTTTAAACCATGATCTTCCTTCTGATCATTCTTAATTATATCTAATAATGATGAATACACTGAAACTAAAATCAAAATAGAGGGAGTTTTTACATGAATAATTTCTGGGCCAAAATTAATTAAACCATTAACCAAATATCATGTTACAATAATAGCATAGATAATGATGCATTATCTTTTGGGATCAAGGTATCAACTATTTTATTTGATTTTCCTGGTTGATAGTGAATTGTGAAATCATAATACTTTATCATTTCTAACCATATTAATCACCTCATGTTCAACTATGTTTGAGTGAATATAAACTTAAAACTTTATAGTCAATATATATGTCACATTTTACCCCATATAAAATATGCTAACTAAATTTTAAAGTAAAAACTACCAATACAATCACAAGACCAAGAATAAAGTAATTATAGTTAATGATTATCAATTTATATGAAGCATAAAAACTTACTAAATCATATTGTGTCGATACACAACCAATTCCCCTCAATAAAGCATCACTATAAATGAAAAATTCACCATTTATTGTTAGAAAGGCTAACATTGGATAATTAACCATTATTCTTCTCTATTCCCGGTAACATTCATTACACTCTTTTTTCAAGATGAACATAATTCCTTTTCAAGTTAACATAGTTAATGGGATATATAACCAAGAAATTTTTTCAACAAATTGTTGGTAGTAGACCACTAATCCAAGAAAACTTCTAATATAAGTGAAAATTATAGGCCATGGACACCCTTCTACTATATTAGCTTTATTAAGATTAATAATTATTTCATATTTAAAAACAATGTGTCTGTCTAAAGAATTTTTTTGTAACCAAAATTCACATTTTCTAAATTTTCTATACAACTTATTTTATTTAAAAGTATTTAAAATAATCCTTATATATTTTTCATATTCCTCGTAACTTTTATAATAAACCATAATGTCACCATTGAAAATAAGCATTAATTCATCCAAATACTCAAGGAAACTCTATTCATATGATCCATAAATACATCAGGTGAATTCATCAACCCAAAATGAAAAACCAAAAACTCATAATGATCACATATAGTATGAAATTTCTGCCTCAAAATTTCTTCCTCTATCACTTTTAGCTAGTGATACTCAGACCTAAGATCAATCTTCCAAAAATATTGACCACCTTGGAGATGATCAAATAAGTCATCAATATGAGGCAAAATATACTTATTTTTAATAGTGACTTTTTTGACTGGTTTATAATCAATGTAAAACATCATTGAAACATCCTAATTTTTAACAAACAAAAAAGGTTCACTCTGAGGTGAAGTGATATTTTGAATAATCTCTTATCTAGAAAATCCTGTAATTTATTTTTCAATTACAATACCTCTAATAGATCCATTCAATAAGTGTATTTTCGAACTTGGATTAGATTCTATTAATAATTATATAGTGAATTCAACCTTCTGATTAGGAATAAAACTAAGAAAATAATCCAGAAATACAACCTTAAATTTATTTACAACTAGAACATCACTAATCTTTATAATTTATTTTTTTTCATAAATATGAGCATGATAAATATTACTACCATCTTTAATCAACTTATTAGTTTTTTAATATATTATCAAAGGTATAAACTCATTATTATGTACAAATTCAAACTCACTGTGATAATTTAATATAACTTCCTTAGCTCCATAGTCTATATTAGCATGATAAATAGAAATCTAATCTATAATAGGGAAAACACAAAACTTAATTATGAACAAGAAAACAATTTTTTTAGAAAAAACAATTCCATATATAATCATAGTAATATTCCTATAAATATTTGTATCTTTAATACTTTAAATATGAGTTTTAACCAAAAGTTCTAACTTTATTTATTGAGGTTATATTTCCATTTTACTATAAAATTTACCAAAAAACATTATAGACCCTAAATAAAATAATAAATTGGTATAATATTAGTAAAAAAGTAATGTACCTTTTACCACTTCATTTGATGGTCTTTAATTACTTCAGGTGGTCTCAAATAAATTTTCCACACCCTTCTACTTACAGTCTTTATGATTTATATCCTCCATGTTTATATTTGGATATGGATTTTCATAATGGATCATCTAATTATAATTATAATACCTTACTACCAAATTATCATTAATATTTTGACCATTACCATTACCTTTTCCCTTTCATTCTGAAGTCTATATCTCCCAACATACAACACCAAAAACACTTCCCAAATTTTATAAGATACTCACCAGGAAAATATTTCCCACACTTATCACAAGAATGAAATTAATCCCTCTTAGATTCATATTTCTTTGAAGATTACTTCAATATCTCTTTCCACTTGGAACACTTCTTATGATTGTTGTTTCAAAATTTAACAAACTCCATCTCAACCTTCTCAACACACCGCACAACATTATCATAGATTTTAAACTCTTGAGTGTCCAAACCTATTTATAAAAATGGTTTCAATCCAGAGTAAAATAAATAAATTTTAATATCATGGTCTAAAATTAAATTCGGGGAATAGCAATCCAATCTAGTAAAATTGGCTTTGTAGGTGGCAATAGAGTCCTCATCATTTTTCTTCAGTTCCAAAAACAAACTTTATACCCTATTTCAAACAACATTTGGAGAATACTTATCAAGGGAATGATATTTAAATATTGAACACTTAATAGGATCAATATCATCTTTCCCCTTGGTATTTTAACCAATTAACACCACTGATCAGCTTCACCATCAAAATGATAAATGGACATACTTATTATTGATGTTCAAAACAACCCAAAACTTCAAATATATTTTCTAGAGTATTGATCTGTCATTTAGTTATAACTAGATATGAGGTTCCACCAAATTTCAAAGGGTGGTGATTCATAAAATTATCTACTATAAAAGTTCTCCTATGTAGAGAGTTTAGTTACTCTCTAGCATGGGTACCATAATTAATAGCTTGTATAAACTTATTTAACACACATATAAACTAATTTCTTCCATATATAACCATTCTATATTATATATTATAAAGGATATAATCTTCCAAATTCATTTTCACTTTATTTACACTATTTTATCTATGAAAAATAATTCTAAAATAGGCATATATGAGATGAATCAACATGGTAGACCTCAAATGTTTCTAATGGTTATATAATCCATAAATTATTATCCCTTAAATTTATTTTCTTAATAACATCCTAACCTCTAAATTTATCTAAACCTTTTTTTTATATAAACTATAATGAATCATACATTTAATAACATATAATTATGAGTTTAATATTAAGGATTTAATTTTCATAAATTCTGATGATATTTCAGGTTTTGAGTTTTATATATTTGATAAAAAATCATACATATCAAACCCTTATAAAAAAATGGACCCTTCTACTCAATGTCTATTTTTTCTTAAAAAAACAGGATTCTTAAGTTTTAACTTTTGTTTCATTCAAGTCTCTTAGGATTAATTTAAAAAATGAGACACTTTAGCATGAATATATACCTTTTTATAGTTCTTAATCATCCTTATGTACTATAAAAAACATTTGTAAGATTATGATCTGCACAAAAAACATAAGTACATATAAATGAATGTAACATGTTAATCCATTTGAAAAACTATTAAATTCATATAAAAATTTTACCTTCTACATAATAAATTTTGAGCTCAAATATTCATTTACATACTCAAGAAATTATACTTATTACCTAATTTTTTTCATTAAAAAATCATAATCAATAGTGTTTCTTAGAAAATGTTACAACCCATGAAAATGTTTTTTGGAAAACCTTCCTTTTACCCTTAAAAGGTTTATAAACTTTCTTAAAACATAATCTTATTTACTAAACCTATGAAATAGAAATATTTCCATAAACATCATTTTGAAGCATATAAAATTAATTTATTGACCTTAAATATGTTTCTTCATAAAACACTTACATTATCCCTTACAAATGGAATAACTTACTTGATTGATTCAAAAATAATTCACCAGAAAACAAAATCATTACACATTGAATTAGAGAGCTATAGAGGGATCACCTATCTTATAAATAATTTTAAAGGACTATAAAATATATATAATACAAATAATATTTAATTACTATCATAAAATATCATAAAATATTATGTTTAACACGTATTTAGAATCACTTTCGGGGTTCATCTAAAAATAAGGATAAAAATAAATTTTATTTAAAAACTCTTAGAACAAAAAAATACCAAAAGATAGGAAATGGAATGTTATTTTAAAAACCCTGAAAGATTTTATAGTAATGTTCTTAAAGGATAATGGTTATTATTGTGGTAAATTCCTTGCATGCTGCATATATTAAAAAAATCTAGAAAATTTTCCAAAAATAACACGTATAGTAGACTTTAAAAAGATACCATTTTAAACCAATATAAGGAATTTTAAATATAGTTTAAAATATAATTAAAATAATAATTTGAGTATAATAATATAATTCTTGAAAAAAAATTAAGAAATGTGGATATAGAGGGAAATTTATTGGAATGAAAATTTTAAAACATTTTAAACATGGTTTTAATGAATATCTCTTACCTCGAGTTTGACATGCCGTGTGCATTATTTAACTCAAATATAATAAACTTATATTAATTATTCAATTTATTAAGAAATTTTTTTGTGTTTATTAACTTTTAATAATACCTTTTATCTCATTTTTACCTTGTCTTATATAGTTACTAAATCGATTAAGTTCATGTTGAATGTTTTGAGGATGTTTGGTTCATAATCCCAAAAAAAATTGTGGTTTGACCATGGTCAAAGGGTATTTGTTAAATTATATCCAAAATATTAATAATTAAATATATATTTATATTTATAATTTATATACATTATATATAATTTTAGAACCAATAATGGAATGCGAACAAGAAAAATGAATCACATCCCTTTGTGGAGATGGTAGTCCATGCGTACACCCGAGCAACATTATCATTTTCCAAAGGATAGAAGTGTAAGAAGGTAAGTGATATATTATCATAAAAATATCCTAGTTATTTCATTAATATCATGTATATTCATTAAATCCATTATAATAACTATCCTTGTGAGACGATGGTGAAAAATGAAACACATAACTTCATGGAGGGGCAGTTCACATGTACGCATGAGCAATGTTTTCATTTCCTATAAAATTGGAAAGGAGGGGAAAAGGGTTGTAAAATAAACATAATAGTATTTAAATATATTTTATATACTTATTTTATTATATCATCATGTTTATGATAGGTGTGAAGGAGGTAGAAGAATAAATAAATATGAAAGAACTCACTTAAGAGCTATACCTCTTCTTTGGAAAACCTCTTTGACTTACACCTTAAGCCTTGTAGATTGGTATTTTGGTGATACTAGAACTTATAAGACATGGGTAAGAAAGTTAATAATGTATTTTATAATGTACTAGATGATCTAAATGGACTAAAGTATGAGAACAAGATATAATATGGGGTTCCCTTTTATAAGTAAGGGGAGTGGCACACTAGTAATTATTTAAAGTTTTGAAATTATATTAAGTCAATCTCATGGTATAATGTCAATAAAATATGAAGTATTCAAATATATTATGATATGCTTTGTAATATTAACATATAATAATAAATTGAATAATATTTTTTTATCTTATCACTAAGTTTTTATCTTAATCAATTTGTTTTACCATTTACTATGGTAACTAATTTTTACAATGATAACTATTAATTATGAACAAATAATAAATTTAACTCATTAATAAATTTTAAAATAATATTTAAAAATATAAAATCTATTTTTTCAAGATTAAATTTATAGAATTTTTATATATTAATTTTAATATAAGCAAGCAAAACTCAGTGAAAAATAAATTTCTTTAGATGGGTTTTTAATCGTAAAATGAATTTATACCAAAATAAAGAATAATTATGATTCATATGGAATTAATTAGATTTTTTTTAATAAAAATGGGAATACTTTTACCTTAAAACTATTCTAAAAGAGATTTTACTTTGTAACCACTTTAAAATAAATTAAAATTTTTATAAAAATAGTTATTTTTCACTATTCACCAAAAATTAATCTTTTCATAAAAATCCAAAAAAAATCACCCAAATATGTATTTTATATGATTATATAAAAAATAAATTACATTTTATAAAATTTTATTTCTTAAATTTTGAAATTTTTCATTTAATTAAAATCATATAATACATGGAAACCACTTTAGTTGGAATAAAATTGTTTCTTTCTTTGATTTGAAAAATAATATAAAATTATTGTAATGAATGTGAATCTATAAAATATAATAATGGATATTAATAAGATAAGAAATTAATTTGTTATTAGAATTACCTAGGTTTTTCATGCAATATTACACATGTGAATATAAGCTACATCCCACATATTATCTTCAAGATATCATTCCACTATATTTTTCTCTTGACTCCCATCCTCCTCTTGAAGTTGATAAACTCTGTTGTCAAGATATATATTTACAACCAAAAAGAATGATATAACTAAAAAACTATATATCTCTCGTTTCCATCAATTATTCAAACCCAATACATGTAAATCAGCCTCTAAATTTGTCCTCCAGTTTTATTTCTTTATATAATTTTTTGTTGTAAAATCAACTCAAATATTCTCATCACATGCTTTTTATTATAAGATTGGGTATAAAAATTTATCATAGCACACTCAACCATGAATTTTGGAACCTCTCTCCCTTATTTATTATTTCTCAAGTTTAACTAACCAATAATACATATTGGATAACTATCCTTCTTTTCTTCTTCTTCTTCGAAACCCACTAAGTAGTATATGTGTAGCACAGTCCTAGAAGATCCTAATTCTTACTCAAGAGATATGTTTTTATCTCATAACTCGGTTCTTATTATTTTTTATTTTAGCATTATTTTCTTTCTTTCATATAACTCAATTTCACTCCTTCATTCTTCAATAGTTTTGGTTCTATCAGATGCTCACACCCTTTCAACTCTCTTTACAAAATTGGTATATTATTTTTCCTTCAAGAGAGCACCCTTGTGTTGAGAGTCTTTCACCTATAAATGCATGATTGAATCTATTCATTTTATATAGATTTCTCATATTTTCCGTAATTCAAAATTCATGTGATACAAATTGATAAATTCATATGCATAAAATCTCCACGATTTACATATCTACATTTTTCAACTAGACAAAGTATTAAAGAAATTCCATTAATTAATTTATCTCACTTTTGAAACTCATTTGTATAAGTATTTCTTGTATTATATACAACAGCCTTGAATCTTATTCTTCTCAAATATACTACTATAAAATATATATTTCAATTTCTCTATCAATATGAATGTCATATGGAAAATCAGCTTGAAGTGTAGACTCCCTCTCTTATATTATGAATGTTTTACATGAAAATGTTATGAGATAAAGCTTGATCATTTACATAGAAATATAATATCAAAACCTTTTCACTATTTATCAAGTATCTCTCTTCATAAATCACTTATTCTTATATTAATATGTCGATCTTGGACCCATCAACATATTTATTTTTACTAAAAACCCATGAAATTTAATTTTATTTGTCAATAAAGTCATTCAATTGATCCACATTTAAGTTTAATCTTGAATAATGACTAATCATAGCTTTATGATGTTAAATACACTTAATAATAGCTTCAATATCATCCCAAATGAATTCCCTCTTCATATTCTTAAATTTGGAAACTTTATTTTTCAACCAGCAATAACTCGAAACATTTCTAAGTATAAAATCATATGTTATTCCTTATATCGGTCTCATACTTTCTATGACTTTTAAAACATATATGGTTTATCACAATTTCATTTCATATAACTTTGTAAAATCATTAGGAATTTGTACAATTTGGATGGAAGTCTTATGAAAATACTTAGAGTCATATGATCTCTATCAAAGTCATATATAAAATATTGGAGTCATTTGTTTTTCCACTAAAGTCATATGATGTTACCTAAAGTCATACAAAACAATTGAAGTCATACAGAATGTTTAATGTTATACAAAATCATTTTAATCCATATGACTTCAAGACTTTGTGAATTTTTGGGAAGTTAAATCCATGAGAACTAAATTCATACGCTAACACATGATGTCATATTATATACTTCAAATTTGTATATTAGCCATGATATTATACAAAAGGGATCAAAGAAATATAATTTTTAGATTTGAAATTTTTATTCTTTTCTTATATAATTTCTATTCTTAAGGAATGGCTTAATTACTTCTTCAAATCACATCTGGACTCCTCAAACATTTCAAAATACCTTAGAATAGTTCCAATTAATTATAGGAATTTTTGAAAAACACATTTAACTTTCTTCTAAGTACTTTTATAGTATATTAAATACCCAAAATAGAGTATTTACAAAATTTTCAATGCACTTCATTTCCAACCTCAAACTCATCTAACATAACTCTTTATCCAAGTGTACTTTAAACACTATATTCCAGATCCTTTAATATTACTTACATGGGGATGGTTTCAATAAATTTTTTGTATTCTTCCAAGAACATTGAACCTAATATATACCATGTTAAATGTAACTACTATAGTTTTCCAGAACAATCCAGATCAATCAGCTCAAATCTATTCTACATCCTCTATTCTAAAAAACAATTAGGCAATGCTTCTTCTACTTTTATTACACATGTAATTTCCATTCAAACCAGATCAATATTTTTTCAATTTCCTTTGAATCTTTCAATCCAGATATTCAAAGGAAGAAACTTCATTACCCAACACATGTGGGAATATCACTTCCATTCAGTAGATACTAAATTCCATCACCCAAGAAATATTATTTATATGATTACATTAATAATTAAAACAACAATAATTGAAAAAAAAAAACAAAACATAAACCCAAGGGGGATTAAATCTCCCCCGTTGGATTGGTTATTAATTTCAAATTATAAAATTCACTCCAAATGTTAATGTAATTCTTCTCCCCGTTATTAAAAAAATCAAATAGAGGAAAAATTATTCTCCACCTTTTTCCATTTTAGGGAAATAATTATCCCCTAAATGAAATTAAATGTGGAATATTTTTATCCTTATTAGACCAAAATATATTTTCCACATTCGTTTCATAAGAGAATTAAATCTATAATAATCAATGAACACTAATTTCAAGTTATTATAAACATCATATTTGTAAAGAATCGTCAGAATTAAAAAATGGTATTCTTCCCATTGATTACTCTCTAAAATTCTAAGGGAAGGGTTCTCATCTCAAAATAAATCTTCTAATTTTAATAAATAAATCTTAGTCCATTTTTTCACTTCCATTGTTATAAATTCATTCCTTAATAGAAGTTTGATACCACCTTTATCTTAAAAATATTCCATTAATCAACCAACTATATGTCTACTTGAGAAAACTAAATGTAGAAAACAAGATAGGTGAATTTATAAAAAAAATCATAAAACACTCACGTTGTGATACCAACTCAGCACTTCACTTTTTAGGGGATATTTATATATATTATCAAGAAATTTAAAGAACCTTCACTAACTTTAAAATACACAACAAAACATTTCAAGTGTGTGTATATTTCTAAATTTGATTAGATAATACCTCTCTCTGACAATTATATTCAACATGAACCAAAAAAGGGTTAATATATTGAAAACCATACCTATAAATCTAATTTTTAAAGGGGTTATGATAAAAAATCAATCTCAAACTCCAATTTTTAAAAGGGTTATCCATAATTCTATGTTTAAAAGAAATTTAAAATATTTGGAAACTTTACCTATTTGGAAAGCTTCACCTAAAAGAATTATTGATAAAATTATTCACCTTCAATCACCAATATTTTATCACTCATATATTTATATGGGAATAATTTGGACATCCAAAAATACATTAATGTGATCTATAGGGTTGACATGGCTTTCTTAACCCAGAGGCTCTATTACTTGAAGGTATAAAGTATTTATACCTCGTTATTCTTTACTTATTTTTGATTTTATAGATTTGTACAGGTTTGGGAAGTATTTATTTCCTTCCTTTTTTAAATTTATTATTATCTTGAATTGGCTTCTCAAATTTAGTAGGTAGAGAAATTTCACCTTTTTAGCTTGCTCTATCTTTTATTAATTTTTCAACTAATCTATCCATATAGTTAGATACCCTTTCTTCACATGCACATAATTTTTTCCATGTTGGATCCACTTTCATAATATCTTTCTTGATGATTGTATTAATTTTTTATTTTCCCTTGTTTCTAATTTTTCCTATTATAATTTTCATACATTTGATAGCCACATATAATTCTTTTTTTACCTTCCACACACTACTTCTTCAGCTTTTGAGATACCCATTTCTGGTAGCCTTTCAACCACTTCATTGGGAACTTATAAAATAATACCAAACATATATCTTATTCATAAATTTATTACCATTTTGTTTTTATATTACTCTTGTGTTTACTAATTATTATGGGCATCATGTAATGACTGATGATTTAGAATCTCCTTCTACAGTAGAATCATTTCTTCCATATAGTTTGAATATCCTTATAAGCATTATTTATTGGATTCTTGGAAGTATTTGATTCAAAAACCACCTTCACTGGTTTATCTCCCAAACCAGACATTCATTTTTCCTCATCTTATTTCTAGTCATTGTTGATTATCTCTTATCTTTAGTATATAAGTTTTCCCCAATGGGGTTGTACTATTATTCATCATATTAATGAAAATTAATGTCTCATAACTAATAGAAATTTTTAAAGTACTCAAATCTATTCTTCATGGATATATTTATCTTTTTCTATATTATTTGATGCACTTCAGTGGGTTTCTTTGGAACTTTAGGTCTTCTCCACCATTATCCAAGCTATCAATAACATGTACATAATTAAATATTATTCTATAAATATGTGCCCCTATTCCCAGATCTCCATTAACACTAAAATATTCTAATTAATATATTTATTTTCAATTTAGGTTTATTCTTCCCACCATGACACCCTTACAAGTTTTGGGATGTTACACCATGCTTTTAGGATCCTATATTGGGGAAAAATGGGACACTATCACCTATACCATTGAATTATTGGTGGGTTTGAAAAAAATACACTCCCACATTTGAATAGTTTTTTAATTTTTTACTCTATTTCCATAAAAATATATTCAATGCTATCAAATTTAATTGGACAGTGGATTTTATGTTTATATGAGTTTGAGGTGGATGGTTTATAAATGATCTTACGCACATATTTCCATAATTTTGATTCTTCCTTTATGAAATAATAATTTATAAAGTTTTTATAATGGCATAATTTTTGTCAATCATTTGAGAAGACTCAAATTTTATAGAATACATATTTCTCAAATCTAATTCAAAATAAAGACACTTAAAATTAAAAGTGTTCTTCTCAGATATATTTGGGATTAATATTTCTTTATACTCCTACTTCATCTAAGGAATTTTATCCTCATTAATTTCCTTTATATCAACTAGGAAATTTTCTATCTCTTTAACTCTCGTTTATTTAGATTCGATTTAGGAACACTTATCATCCATGGAGAATTTATGAAACTTAAACAGTGTATAGAACACCTCTTTGAAAAAATTATTAAACACTTATTTCTCACATTAATATCTTTTTAAGTATTCATAAATCATTGAAAATATTCTATTTCAATGTGTGTTTCTTCTTTGACTTTCATAAAATTTGTGAGAGTGTTGTAGGAACTCATCTTCTTTACTAATGAATTATCCATTGCATAAAATTCTTCAGCTAGATGTGGCTTCTCATCATGAATTACATTAATGAATATGAATATATATGGCACTACTTCATTTGGTATATTATTTAAATAATCCTTAATCTTGAGAGAAATTTATTTTGTGAATTCAATGCAATCTTTCCCACAGCTTGTGCTTTCTTCACATAGGAATCATAACAAATATATTTATAAGTAAACCTCATACATAGACTACATTCAGCTAGTGGTTGTTTATATTTCACTTTTTCATTCATCCTCATCTTCTTGGATTATTTATTTTTCATGTTTATTATAGTGTTGTCCAAAATTTATATTTCAGTGGAAACAGAACAAAGGATAGATTCTTCCATATAAGGGTCTTCTAAAATAACTTCAAATTACAATTCAATAAATTTTATTAAAAATAAATTGATAAAAACCCATTACAATAAGAGATATCATTGTTATTTGAAATCAAGTGTAATAAATAGTAGATACAAATAAGAGGTATCCTATACTCTGATACCAATTGTATGTCTTGGTGGACTGTGTAGGAACACCTGAGATGGGGCATGAATCAGGTGTTGTATGTTTTACCAAATTCCAAAAAAAATTAAACCTTATCAACCCTTTGGAATTGAACCTTTGGTTACTATTAATACTATTAGATATTATGATTCTTAATCTATAATACACCTATATGAAATATAGATTAATAAATAAATTGAACGTGTGTTTTTACAAGGTTTAACCCATCCTAAGAATTATACTAATTACCATGATTGGGATATCCAAGTCATAAATTCTATAATAAAATATTTTTATCAATACAGGTGGATTTGTGGGTTGTTTTTACCCTAAACAATCCTCACCATATTACATAGGTGATATATGTTTACAGTATTATACATTTTAACATAAGCTGCATCTCATATTTTTTCTTCAAACTATTATCCCACTAGATTTTTCTCTTAACTCTCATCCTCCTCATGAAGTATATCAACACTATTATCCATAGGTGTCTTTGAATCCAAAAAGAATGATCTATTTTCTCAACTAGATAAATTCAATTTCCTTAAATAATTTAAATAAAACACATAAAAATCAACCTATATATTTTTACAGAACTTTTAGTTCTTCAAAAAATCTACTTATAGAAAATAAAATCAAATATTATTCACTAAAACACAATACTAAAATATAGGGTATGAAAATTTACGACTTCTCACTCAACCTCATATTCAAAAACTTATCCATATTATTTATTCTTCATCAAACGTAACTAACCAGTAGTGTAGATCGACTCACTAAACTCTTATTCTTTGAAACCTATTAAGAAGTATCAATATAGTATGGGATGGGTAGGTCATTCTTATTCCTCAATATATACACTAATCTCTTGATTCGTACTTATTCTTCTTCTAATTTCTTTAGGAGTTATTATTATTTCTCCCAACATAATCAATTCCACACCTTATTCCATCTACGTTATTTTTTCTTCTCTCCAATTCACACACCATTGCAACTATCTTCTCTCAAGAGGTATATTATTTTTTCTATAGGACACCACCCTTTCCTCGAGAGTCTCATAGCCATGAATTAATGAATAGTACTATTCCTTTTTTGGGGTCTTCTCACATTTTCCATAACTATAAATTCATGTGATACAAATCAATAGATGCATGTGAATAGATAATAGGCACAATATCCATATCTTTAATTTTTCAACTCAAAGGAGTATTATAAAAATATCCTTAGTTAATTCATCTCCCTTTTCAAAATCAAGAACATAATTCTTCCTGGTATTTTACATAGTATCCATGAATATTATTCTTCCAAAATATACCATTATAAAATATTTAAATAAATTTCACTAGTTATATGAATGTCATATAGCAAATCATATTATGGCATAGACTCCCTCTCTTCTATTATGAGATCTTCGTGTGAAAATAATAAAGGATCGAACTTGATCCTATACACATAAGGATTATCTTAAAACCTTCTCTCTCTTTCTCAAATAGATTGATTTATAAATGACTTAAAATATACTGAACATGTCAATCTTAGACTCATAAACATATGTATTTTTCATGAAAACACATGAAATTTGTTTTCTTCATCAAGAAACTCATATAGTTGATCCTCATTTAAATTCAGTCTATAATAATGGCTAATCATAGCTTGTTAATGTTTAAGACACTTAATAATGGCTTTATCATCATCCCAAATGAATCTTCTTCTAATTATTAAATATAGAAAATCAATTTTTCACCCAGTAGGAACTAAAACATTTCCTAGGTATAAAGTGATAAGTTCTACCTGGTATAGGTTTAATAGTTTTTATGAATTTTAAGATTCATATGATCGATCATAAATTCATTTCTTATGACTTTGAAGTTGGTTTCATTTTTACTTTCTTGTTTATTGATTTTTCTTAACCGATCATAGTTGATTGAGGCATCCATCATAAGGATAGCATGAGTCTATTCAAAGAATACTTCTAAATTCCTGTGGTCATCTTTGTATTTTTGGATAAAGTATGGATATGTGATGGTTATAGTTTCCATCTATGTTGATGGTTTCTTTATTTATTTTTTAGGAATTTTCCTTCGAATTTTCCATTTTACTCACCCCCTATGAAAAGGTTTGTGGGTAAGTTTTAATAAATTTTATGGGAACCATGGATTTTAAACCCATGTTTCATGCCCTTTCTAATTAATAATAACATTTTTCAATGATTATAATGTTATTATTATAATAATTGTTATTAATAATTTTTAATTATTTTATAAATAATAGTTTTTTATTTCATTATTAATCAGATAATTTATTACACAATAAATTGTAAACAATTATTATTAATTACATTATTATATCATATTAATTACCTTATTATTATTAATTTTTATTTATTAAATTATTTATTTACCTCTTTATAATAGACATATAACTCTATCTCCTTGGGTAAGCTTGATCATGTTATTTTGAGAAAGATATCCAAGTCTTTGATGCCATAATTTATTTTTCTATTTTAAGATTAGTTAGAATGAATTTTCAGTGTCACTAACCTAAAATAATTTTCTTTGTGTTCATTGTTATCTTATAAATACAAATCTATATTTCGTTCTCTTCACTAAAAACATGTCCTTCTAAAACACGACTTCATTTCCTTTATCACAAATCTAATATATGGATAATAAATTGTGTTTTACCACATTAACATATTGCATATTATTTAACTTCAACTAATATTTTATAATAACTAATGATACAACTCCTTTGAGTTTAAGTGATAAATAATTTAAAAAAGGTTTTTGATCCTTCCTTTCACTTCTCAACATCCTTCAAGATCTTTAAATCACCCATTATGTGTGATAATATCCACTATCCGGAATCCATGGACATTCCCTTTGTGACTTATTAAGTGAAACTTCAAAAATTAATTTTTTATACTTTTCTTTGTCTTTATTCTTCAGAGTATTTTAATTATTTCAATTCAAAATCAATAGTGAAAATATAATAGTGAAACATTATTCATCAATAAAACTTGTCTTCTCACATCATCCAAAAATCTTTTCTAATTATTGGAACCTGTTCTCAACCTTCAGGTTAGATTTTTCAAATTTCTTATGAACTTTTCTTCTTTGAGTGGGTTAAATCCCCCTAAAAATTTGACTTATAAATCTTTTATATTCATATAAACATTGTAAATTAAAATCACGCCTTTTTAACAAGTGATCAAATTCTCCATGATGCCAACAGTATCCATAGAATGCATACTTTCCACCCAAAATGTCACGACCCATCCCTCGGGGCTCGTGTCGTGACTACCACAAGCCCGCCTTCCATAGGCCAGGGGATGGCGACTAGCACTGAAGGCGTATTCCCTAAAACTGGGAAGGCATTGCCTTTATAACCTATAATACACACAAAAAAAGTACACAGTAAGATATGAACTCAAGTGAACTGAATAGTAAACAAAGTGAGTACAATAAGTAAAAGGGGCTAGAATACAAGACCAACAGGAAAGTACAAGGAAAACTGGAAAGTACAAGATGGATGATATGTGAAAATTAGATCCTGGATCATCCACTACAAATCCTACCTGAAGGGTAGGTACAGCTCACGAACGGTCGTCTTTGTAGTTCACCTCGTCAAACGTCCACCTCTAAGTTGCCTTCAGTCTGGGTACTCTCGTCCTCAGTCAGAGTTGTTTTTTGTCTGCACCAAACACAATAGGGTGCGATCATAGCCCGTGTAGGGGTTATTATAATGATACTAAGAAGGGACTCCGAGAACCTTAAGGTCTCACAAAATCCACCAAGGATAAACCACACAGCATGGAATCAATTGAAAACCCTACTTAGGTATATGCACATACATATACCTAAGTTATTAAGTAAACCCATCTCAATCATGAGGAAATCATAGATTCCTACTCAAAATCCCAATATCAACTGTTCCACAAAGGAAGGAGTACTACAAAGGTAATTACCACATAGGTACGCCACGGATAAGAATACCACAAAGGTATTACCACAAAGGAAAGTACCACACAGGTACGCCACACAGAAGAATACCACAATGGTATCACCATGAAGGTAAGTACTCAGCTCACCCCAGGAATAACTTAAGTACAATAGTAGAGATTATTAGATGTCACTACTAATTTATCTTACTCTTTTAAGAGACTCTGGTGTTGACCCACATAGGATCTCTCGGTGCTGACCCACATAGGATCGCTAGGTACTGACCCACACAGGATCGCTCGGTGCTGACCCACACAGAATTTCTTGGTGATGACCCACAAAGGATCACTCAGTGCTGACCCACACAAGATTTCTAGGTGCTGACCCACACAGGATCTCTATTCATTCTTCACATCACAGCCAATTATAGGGTTCCCGCACTATGCTCTCTTGTCTCTAGGAGGGTCCGCTCCACAATCCACTATTCAACACTCCAACTACCACGAAATCTCATGAAGAAGTATCTCAAATGACCCCCATGTCATAGGGGTCTCAACACAATAGACAGAACTTCAATCGGACACCTGGTCTTTGAGTTATTAGCCTTTTGATCCAAAGGGAATAGTTGGATTCGTGCTCGATCCAACCCGACAGTACTCCAACTTTATCCAAATCTCGGATGGGGTATAATCAAATGGACTGTCTCGCTATAGGGTTTCCAGTGCTGCTGGCGATTCGTCAATCAGACACCAAGTGCAAAAGTTATGGCTGGTAGAGCGAAATGTTCAATGTTGGACAGGGTCTAGTCCGACCCGGTCGGACCGACCCAGCCTGGGATGACCCAACCTGATTTGGGTCAACCCGGATCGCTGGGTCTGGTCCGACCCAGCCACCCTGGGTGGTTCAGAGGCCGTAAGGGCGGCACGGAGGCCGTGAGGGTGGCGTGGAGGCCACGAGGGTGACACGAGTCCGCGGGGGCTGTGGAGGCCGTGCTGGGGGGCGCGAGGGTTGTGGGGCGGTGAGGCCATGAGGGAGGGGGGCCACGAGTGTGGTGCGAGGCTGCGGGGGGGGGGGGCACGTGGTCAATGGGGCGGCGATGCTGTGAGGGCCACGGAGGGTCGCGGGGCGGCGAGGCCATAGGGGCTACGGAGGGCTGCGAGGCCGCGGAGTGGAGGAGGGTCGCGGGGCGGCGGAGGGCCGCGGGGCAGCAGAGGGCAGTGGGGCTGTGGAGGGCCGTGGGGCGGCGAAGGTCCGTAGGGCGGCGGAGGTCCCTGGGGCGGTGCGAGTCCGCAGGGAGGCGGTGGTGGCGGGGAGGTAGAGGTCGCGGGGTGATGGTGGCCGCTGCCGGCGGAGGCCGCGGGGTGGTGGCGGCTGCGGGCAGCGAAGGCCATGGGCAGCGGAGGCCACGGGGTCGTCACCTTTGTTGCGGTCGGCGATGTGTCAGTCGCCGCATCCATTCTTCGTCGTGGCCCAAAGAATCCTTCTTCCATCACAAAGAACACACCATTAAAGAAGAACGACAGAGGGGTCGGGTCATGTTTGTTTTTCCCGCATCCTCTACGTTAGAGTGGTAGAAAGCATATCAACAAAATCTTGAATGAAGAACATCAAACCTTACAACCTCCTGCAATAATTATTCCCAAACCCGTAGAAAAAGAAATCATTCGCAGATCAACTAGTTTGAGAGTTGACCCGTGTTCTTTGTTTAGAAGGGAGGAACATGGGAATCCATAATCACACATAATAAAAACCCTACCTTGTTCGTTTTTTGACGTCAGTGATGAGGGAAGGATGGTCATCTATTGAAGATGTCCCACGTTGGAGGATGTCCCAAGGAAGAAATAGAAGTCGTGCATTGGCGTTCTTTGTTGGAGGATCATTCTTCGTTGGCAAAGAAGAATTCCTCCAAGGTTCTCTCCCAATTTCCCTTTTCCAACACTTCCCCCAATTCCGCCAAAAAGAATAGGGTAGCCAATATGATATGCTTCCCCAATTTAATTGTTGGTACAAATTAAATTGGCATCGTAATTACATTGAGGTTGGCATAATAAATTTTGGGGAAACTTAATGGCCACCTCCCTCATTAAATATGGAGTTCAAGAGGTTTCCCCACATTTAATAGGGGATTTTAATGGGGTTTTAGTCTCTGGTGGTCCCCACCACCATAACCCATGTGGGAGTTTTTGGTTCAAGTGGTCCCCACCTCTTAACACTCCCATGGGAGGTTTAGGCTCAGGTGGTCCCAATCACCATAACTCAATTTGAGGGGTTTCTAAAATAGAAATATTAGACATTTTTATTTTATTTAATTCTTTCATGAAAAGCACAAAAAATATCTTTCACTCTCGACCCACTGTGGTCAAGGTGAATGTCTCCTTAAGCGAATATTGGCGTTGCGAGTTCAACGGTGTCCTCAGATTTCAATTCCTACCACCGGTTCAGAAGTTACAAAAACCCGCTCATACATTTACTGAACGTACTCAAAAAAAGTTCATAAATATATTCTGGGCACACTGGGCCTCTGAATCATGCTCCGTCAATTTTCGCGGACTCATAAAATTCCCATATATTTAAAAAACTTACATGGAAATTCTGGGTCTTTACATTCTCCCCACCAAAGGGCTTTACATCCCCGTAAGCCAGAACTAAAAACTAGGAAAACAAGTGGGGGTACTGAGCACGAATTTGATCCTCCCACTCCCATGTTCTCTTCTGGAGGTTCCCGTGCTTCCAACGAACGTGCACTAGAGGTATCGACCACCCACGAAGGACCTGCTCCTATTGATCTTAATTCTCAACTGGAACCTCCGTAAAAGTCTCTCGATCGTCGACGTCCATCTCTCCGCAGTCGATGACATGGGAAGGGTCGTGCTATCCTCAACTGGGATATGTGGAAGATGTCGCGTACTCGGTGAAACTGAGGTAGAAGTGCTAAGCGGTAAGCCACCTCGCCAACTCTACTAAGGACCTGGAAGGGTCCGATGAACCTTGGAGATAACTTGTCGCCTCAGCCAAATCTATGCAAACATCATCGAGGTGAGACCTGTAGAAAGACGTGGTCACCATCCTTGAACTCTAGAGGTATTTGTCTCCTATCCGCATAAGCCTTCGGCCTGCTCTGTTCAGTCTTCATCCACTCCAGGATGATCTGCATCTTCTCTATGGTATCTCGTACTATCTCTGGTCCCACTAGTGCTGACTCCCCTGGGTCAGTCGAGCACAAAGGTGATTTGTAAGGTCTCTTGTGCAATGCCTCAAAAGGTGTCATACTAATGGTGGAGTGATATTTTTTGTTGTATGAAAACTCTACCAAATTCAAGTGATCCTCCCAACTGTGACCGAAGTCGAGGACACAAGCATGCAGCATGTCCTTGAGGGTCTGTGTGCTCCGCTCAATCTGGCCATCCGTCTGGGGATAGAAGGCGGTGCTCAAACGAAGATGCATCCTGAAGGCCTCCTACAACCCCTTCCATAGCTAGGAAGTGAAATTTGTATCATGATTAGAGATAATCATCGAGGGTACTCCATGTAACCACACAATCTTCTGTACATAGATGCATCCCAAACTCTCTACTGAAATCTGCTCTCTGGTTTGTAGGAAGTGGGCCAATTGGTGAGTTATTCTATGATCACCCAAATAGATTCATGACCCCTGTATGTACGTGGAATTCCTTTCTTGAAGTCCATGGATATCCCATTCCACTTCCACTCTGGGACCACCAAAGTCTGAACCAAGCCTGTTGGTACCTAATGATCCGCCTTCACTTACTGACAAGTGAGGAACTTAGAGACAAACTCTAAAACTATTATCTTCATTCTCGTCCACCAGTGTTGTCGTCAGAGATCCTGGTACATCTTCACAACTCCTGGATGTACCGCTAGAGGGGATGTGTGTAACTCCCTCAACACTTCCTCCCAAAGAGACACTGGTACCATGGTACGTCCTCTAAAGAGAATGGCGTGCTCCCCACCTTCATAAAATCCATCAGGTTCCTACCCTGTGGATAGATGAGCATGTCGGGCCTTGATATCAGTGTCCCCATAATATGCCTCCCTGACTTACTAAATAAGTGGGGGAGTGACTATAAGAGACTGAAGAAAAGAAGATCCATCCTAATCCACAAAGGATATCTGCAAAGCATCTAGCTACTTTGTCGCCTCACCTAACAGTTGTATATAAGACCTCCTGCTGAGTGCATCTGCTATAACTTTCCCTTTCCCAGGAGTATAGACTATCTCAAAGTTGTAGTCCTAAAGGAACTCAAGCCAATGTCACAGTATCAGGTTCAGTTCTTTCTAAGAGAATATATACCTGAGAATCTTGTGATCAAATTATACTATAAAATTATTGTCTATCAAGTAATGTCACCACATCTTCAAGGAGAAGATCATTGCTACTAACTCCAGGTCATGGGTAGTGTAGTTCTTCTCATGTTTTCTCAGCTGTCGAGAACCATATGCGATCACTACTCACTCCTACATCAGGACACATCTGAGCTTGACCCCTAATGCGTCTTAGCAGACTATGTACCCTACACCCTCCTCTGGAAGCCTCAAGATGGGGGCACTAGTCATCATCTGCCTCAGATCCTAAAAAATCCACAGGCATCTCTCCAACCAAACGAAGGTTTTCCCCTTCTTCGTCAACACTGATAAAGGTGGTGCAACTCTGGAGAAATATGGAACAAATATCTGGTAGTATCCGGCCAAACCCAGGAAACTTCGTACCTCCGTCACACTCCTGGGTGGCTCCCAAGCAAGTACAACATCAATCTTCGCTGGATCCACTGCAACTCCAGCCTCTAATATGACATGTCCCAGAAAGTGAACCTCTCAGATCCAGAACTTTCACTTTGAGAGCTTACCATAAAGCTGGTTCTCTCAGAGTGTGTCAAGTACTACCTGAAAATGATAGGCATTCTCCTCCTCAGAAGTCGAGTATATCAGAATATCATTGATGAATACTACCACAAAGCGATCAAGGTATGGCTGAAAGATCTTATTCATGAGTCCCATGAACACTGCTGGAGCGTTGGTCACGCCGAATGGTATAACCAAGAACTCATAATAGTTGTACCGACATCTGAAATTCATCTTCTACACATCCTTGTCTCATACTTGGAGCTAGTGATAGCCTGATCTGAGTCCTATCTTCAAGAAACATCGGGCTCCCATAAGCTGATCAAAGATGTCATTAATCCTTGGAAGTGGGTACTTGTTCTTCACGGTCACCTGGTTCATGCATCGATAGTAGAAACAAAGTCTCAAGATCTCATTCGCCTTCTTGGTGAACAAAATTGGGGCTACCTAAGGAGAAACACTGGGCCGAATAAACTTTTTCCCCTGTAAGTCCTCCAGCTGTACCCGCAGCTCGCGAAGCTCCATGGGAGCCATCCGATATGCTGGTGTAGATATCGGTGTCGTCTCGGGGTACAAGTCAATGTAAAAGTCCACCACTCTGTGAGAAGGTAGACCCGAAACATCATCAGGGAAGACATCCGTGTACTAGTCCACCACTAAAGGATAACTCAGACACTACACATCAACTACTCTAAGGGTAAGGTTAGACAACTGATGATTGATCGGTTGCACTCTCCTCCAGGTAAGTACATACTATGCTGCAAAGGCTCCCTTCTCACTAGTGAAGTTAAACCTGGTCCCATCCATGCGGACACACCGCACTTTGTGCCTAATATATTCTATCTAACTATGGACTGTAGATAACTAGTCTATAACCAAGATAATGTCATAAGGCCTCGACGCTGCCACTGGGAGATCCCAACTGAAGCTCTCAAATCCTAGAGTAAGCTCGCACTGCCTGCACCAGTGTGTAATCATAGAATAAGCCCTCGTAGGAGTCTCTAGTTGTAAGGATCAAGCCAAACACTCTGTCGGAATCTTCGAGCTCTGAACAAGGGCAGTGTCAATAAAATAATGACTGGAACCTGTGTCTATAAGTGCTGCATCTAAGGTGGAGTAGACACAGATCGTACCTCGTATCATCTCTGGAGCACCGTGATCATAGGCCTCAGCTACCTGGAGCTGAGCTTTCCCCTGTCATCTTGCTCCATGTTTTCGGGGTGGACCACTTGGTGGTGGTGGCGGTAACATATCAAATTGTTTCCCACTGCCAGCTGCACAGATAGCTCCTCTGCCACAACCGCCTGCTCCATGTGGACCTCCTTAGTCGAACCTCTATCTCTACCTAGGCGGTCCTTAGACCGTATGTTGATCATCTGTATGGCGGGTTGGACAGTCATGATCCATGTGACCCTGCCCGCCACATGCGTAACACTGCCCGTTCCTGGAATGACTGGCTCTGCCTCGGGTGCCCCGCACAACCAAACCGGAATCATGTGATCGTCCACCTGTAGGTCTGGTCCTATTGGAACTCTGTTACATCTTTCAACTGCCAACTGTAGAAGACTCTACAATGTGACTACTAGTGGTGGGTCTCATTGTTGGTGACTACTCATCAAGGAAACTCTCCATAAATAGGGCTCTCTCTAACACCCATGCCAACGTCAGGATGCTAAGAGAAATCATCAAAGCCCTGATATCTCACCTGAGTCCCTGCTCGAAGGTTCGGTCCCTAAAGAATGTGTCCCACACCATATCAGTGGAGTAGAGTGAGAGGTCAGGGAATCTCATTGAGTACTGAGCCACAGTCATGTTGCCCTGTTACAGATGAAGAAGCTCCTATATGCACACTGCGCAAAGAGTCGCTGGGATAAAATCTACCCGAAACAGGCTCTTCAAGTCTGTCCAAAGAAGCATCACCTCATCGTGAACCTAGAGCATCAAACTCCACCATCTTCTTGCTTCTTCTTGTAGAGGACTGGTGGAAAGGATATCCATGAGATCAGTTGGTGTCCCTACCAACTGGAAGAATCTCACCACAGCCTCCAGCCAATCCTCAGTCGCTTGTGGTTCTATCTCTCCCTTGAACCTAGGTGGCCTCTAGCACTGGAACTCGTGTAACATTCTCAAGTGGCATGCACCCTCTACTGCTAGGGCTGGTGGCATCAGTGTCCCAATAGGTAATGGTACCTCTGGTACCTCTGCTGGTGCCTCTACTGGAAGAGGGCCCTACACCGAGGTCGTGTCGCTTGGTGGGATATTAGTGCGTACTATATCCGGAACCCTAGCTAGCTATCTGCATGGATGAATCCTGAAAAGAAACAGGTGTGCCACGGTCAAAAATTTATACCTCGTGAGATGACTCAAAGAGATCAAAAAGAAAACTCTTCAATACACACACGCAATCAGTGTTTTAATGCATTAAGTTAGAAATCAGAAGTCAGGGTCCTGGTGTATGGATATGTCGGTCACCACAAAAACACTGGATTCCCTAAACTGATAACCACACTCACTACACTTAACACTATTTCTATTAAAAATAAAGATAATAGTTCTATGTTCTATGGTAGAACAGACTCCTTTGATACTAATTTGTCACGACCCGTCCCCTGGGGCCCGTTCCGTGACTACCTTAAGCCCGCCTTCCATAGGCCAGGGGCTGAAGACTAGCACCGAAGGTGTATTCCCTAAAACTGGGAAGGCATTGCCTTTATAACCTGTAACACACACAACCAAGAACACAACAAGATACGAACTCAAGTGAACTGAAAAGTAAACAAAGTGAGTACAGTAAGTAAAAGGGGAGAGAATACAAGCCCAACTGGAAAGTACAAGGAAAACTGGAAAGTACAAGATGGCTGATAGGTGAAAAGAAACTCCTAGATCATCCACCAAGAATCCTACCTGAAGGGTAGGTACACCTCATGAACAGCCGTCTTTGCGGTTCGTCTCGTCTAACGTCCACCTCTGAGTTACCTCCAATCCTGGTACTCTCATCCTTAGTCAGTGTTGGTCGTCTTCTGTACCAAACACAAAAGGGTGTGGGAATATCCCGTGTAGGGGTGAGTATAATGATACTCAGAAGGGACCCCAAGACCCTCAATGTCTCACAAAATCCACTAAGGATAAACCACACAACAAGGAATCAACTAACAACCTTACTTAGGTATATGCCCATACATATAGCTAAATTATCAATTAAACCCATCTCAATCATGAGAAAAACACAGAGTCCAACTCAAAATCCTAAGCTCAACTGTTCCACAAAGGAAGGAGTACCACGAAGGTAAGTACCACACAGGTACGCCACGCAGAAGAATACCACCAAGGTATTACTATAAAGAAAAGTACCACATAGGTACTCCACACAAAATAATACCACAAAGGTATCACCACAAAGGTAAGGACTCAATTCATACTAGTCATAACTTAAGTATAGTAGTAGAGATGATTAGATGTAACTACTAATTCATCTTACTCTGTTAAGAGGCTCTGCTGCTGACCCACATAGGATCCCTCAGTGCTGACCCACATAGGATCGCTAGGTGCTAACCCACACAGGATCGCTTGGTGCTGACCCACATAGGATCGTTCGGTGCTGACCAACACAGGATCACTAGGTGCTGAGCCACATATGATCGCTTTTCATTCTTCACCTCACATCCAGCTACAGAGATCCCCCACTACGCTTTCTTGTCTCTGGGAGGGTCCGCTCCACAAGCCACCAGTCGATACTCCAACTTCCACGAAGTCTCACGAAGAGGTATCTCAAAGGACCGCCACATCATAGGGGTCTCAACGCAATAGATGATGCGTCAATCAGATGCCCGGTCTGTGAGTTATTAGCCTTTTAGTCCCGAGGTCCCAGTTAGATTAGTGTCGATCCAACCCAACTATACTCCAACTTTATACAAATATCCTGTCGGGTATACTCAAAGGGACTGTCTCTCTCCATGTTTTCCAGCGCCATTGGCGGTTTATCAATCGGATGCCCGGTGCCAAAGTTATGGCTGGTAGAGTGAAAAGTTCGAAGTTGGCCCGGGTCTGGTCCGACTCGGTCAGACCGACTTGGCCCGACCTGATCCGATTCAGGTCAACCCGGCCGGCATTGGGTAGTACGGAGGCCACAAGGGTGACGCGAGGTCGTGGGGGCTGCGGAGTCCGCGAGGGGGGCCGCGAGGGCTGCAGGGTGGAGAGGCAGCGAAGATCGCGGGGTGGAGAGGCCGTGGGGGGTCATGAGGGTTGCGCGAGTCTGCGGGGGGGGGGGGGGTCGCGAGGGGTGCGGGGCAATGAGGCCATAGGGGTTGTGGAGGACCACAGGTCAGTGATCCCACGGAGGGTCGTGAGACCACGGGGTGGCAGAGGGTCACAGGGTGGCGGAGGTTGTGGGCGGCACGAGGCTGCGGGGCGGTGGTGGCCACAGACGGCGGAGGCCTGTGGGTGGCGGTGGCTGCGGGCAATGGAGGCCATGGGGTGGAGGTGGCCACGGTAGGTGGAGGCCTTGGGGCAGTGGTGGCTGCTAGCGGTGGGGGCTTTAGGGCAGCAAGGAGCCGCGGGGCCATTTCCTTCATCGCGGTTGGTGATGTGTCGGCCGCCACATCCGTTCATCGTCGTGGCACAAAGTTGCCTTCTTCCATCGCAAAGAACACGCCATTCAAGAAGAACGGGGAAGGGTCTGGCCATATTTGTTTGGTCTGCACCCTCCGCGTTATAGTGTTCGTAATCGGATCAAAAAAATCTTGAATGAAGAAATTCAAACCTTACAACCTCCCGCAATGATTATTCCCAAACCCACAGAAAAAGAAATCATACGCGGATCAACTAGTTAGAGATTTGACCCGCATTCTTTGTTTAGAATGGAGGAACATGAGGATCCATAATCACACATAATAAAAACTCTACCTCATTCATTTTTTGATGTCGATGAGGAGGGAAGGACGGTCGTTGATTGAAGACGTCCCACATTGGAGGATGTCCTGAGGAAGAATTTGAAGTCATGCATTCGTGCTCTTCATTGGATAAGAGTTCTTCATTGGGGAAGAAGAATTCCTCCAAGGTTCTCTCCCAATTTCCCTTTCCAACACTTCCCCCAATTCCACCAAAAATAAAAGGCTAGCTAGTATGATATGTTTCCCCAATTTAATTGTTGGCAGAAATTAAATTGGCATCATAATGACATTGAGGTTGGCATAATAAATTTTGGGGAAACTTAAAAGGTAACATACCTCATTAAAGAGGGAGTTTAAGAGGCTTCCCCACATTTAAGAGGGGAGTTCAAGGGGGTTCTAGTCTCGAGTGGTCCCCACAACCATAACCCATGTGGGAGGTTTTAGTTCAGGTGGTCTCCACCTCTTAACACTCACATGGGAGGTTTAGGCTCGGGCGGTCCCCACCACCATAACCCATGTTGAGGGGTTTCTAAAATAAAATTGTTAGACATTTTTATTTTATTTTATTATTTCATGAAAATCACAAAAAATATCTTTCACTCTCGACCCTCTATGGTTGAGGTGAAGGTCTCCTTAAGCGAATATCAGTGCTCCAAGTTCAACGGTTTCCTCAGATTTCAATTTCGAGCACCGGTTCAAAAGTTACAAAAACCCACTCGTACATTTATTAAATGTACCAAAAAAAGTTTAGAAATTCATTCCGGGCACACCGGGCCTCGGAATCACTCATCGTCAATTTTCACTCACTCATAAAATTCCCGTATATTTAAAAAAATTACATGGAAATTCCAGGTCTTTATAAAAAATAGTGTTTTGTCCATATGTTGAAACATGCACTTCATTAATCTTTCACCCAACAATTTTTTTATCATTTTTATGAACAAAAAATTATAATAGTCTCTCAACACTTTTCATGTTTACTCTTGAAATATTTCTATCCCTTTTTAAACCATAATTTTTTGCATTTTTTACATTCAATATTCCAATCCCATAATTTCCATATTTCCAAGAATCATCCATTTTTTCAAAAACTTGGATTCATTTCCAAGTGACTTTGAATAAAAAATTTCCCTAACACTTCCAAGAAAATTTTCAACCATTTAATGTGATATTTTTTGTCCTAATTTATTTTTATTGTTATTTTAAATTTTAACTCTATTAAAAATCTCTTCTTTTAAACATTATTCAACTTCTAACACTGAATTTTTAAAATTGAATTTGATTTTTTTTAACTTCATTTCTGTCTCTAAATATTTTTGTTTAATAATTCCAATATCATTCTTATTTTATTTAATATTATATTCCATTTTAAATTTCAAATCATTAGATTCAAAAAAATATTCAATTTATCAATCACTTTAATTTTCTTTTACTTATTTTTAGCATGAATAGAATCATTTTTTCTTGAAGATTTATTATCCTTCATTAAGTTTTTAGTCACCTTATCAAATTTTGAGATCTTTGATATTAATTTCATGAGTTAATTCTTCAACATAAACTTAATTTCAATTTATTTATCACTTTATACATTTTTTCTCTCATCACTAGTAAATTCCTTGTTATTCACTTTAATAATCAACAATTTTTCATCAAATTCACTAGAATTATTGACTTACTCTTCATCCTTAGTTATATAATCACCCTAAAAATTTGATAATAAATCTCTAATTTTTAGTTTTATAAAAAAATAAACCTTTAATTTTGAATAAAAAATTAACTTTTCAAATTCTCTATCTTTATTCTTCTAGGAACTCCTTGGGTTCTCATTATCATATTCATATTCTTCTTATCCTTTCATATTTGGAAAATTTTCTATAAAATTTCTGATAAATCCACACATGAAACATATCAAAGGTATCTTTCATAGAACAATTCATTTTCCACTTCCCATACTTTTATAAATAAGTGGTGGGAGTGTTTTGAACTTCATTTCAACATATTCTTCTTCATCATAATCATCTTCATCCAAAACTGATTATTTCCTACTCTTCTCTTGTATCAATGATTTAAAGAAAATTTCCCAACCATCCTGGTTCTTATTTTGGAAGACACATCTTTCATAAGTAATTTTAATTCTATATATATCATCCAATGGAATTATACTTGGATTATGATATTAAAGTGCCAATAATTTTTGTATCAAACCAATCTAGAAGGATGCGTAGTATCTTCTCGAAAACTATAGAACCCTCTAACTTATCATAATAAACTTTGGTAGTGATCATAATTCCATTAAATCATGTGAAGGATTCATCTATTTTTTTCATCATCATTCATGTTGATGTCCTCATATTTCAACCTAAAAAAATTTAGAATGACTTTCTTCACTTTCACATTTCCTTCATAAATTTTTTCTAATTTATCCCAAATTCCATTCATAGTCTTTATTCCTTTCACTTTGAGATACTAATTTTTGAAATATGTGAAAATATGGAATTTTTACCATGGCCATCATTCACCATATTATTTTTATTAATTTTTTTCATAGTAAGGCCTTAAGCATGAGGAATAAATCCATTATTAGCTACTTATAAAACATCCAGACTAATTGATAATCGGTAAGGAAGTATCCAATCTTTCCATATATAATAATTTTACCATTGGATGTTTGAATCCCCATTTTTCAATTAATTATTATTTTCCATGTTCATAAAATAAATTCATATATCAAATATTCTTATATAGGGGAATACTTTTCACATAAAACTCAAAAAAATTGATCATATTTGATGGAAAATTGAATGATATAATACTACTTAAAAATAAATTGAAAGATCATTGATAATTCTTTGGGGATGAATCTATGAATTCAACTCCCTGAAACATTTTTAATTGAATGTATAGATTGGTGTCACGCATAGTAAAGCATAAAAAATATGCACAACATATTTGTACTTGGTTCACCACTCAGAATAAGTATATAATCCTTTGAATCATGGAGAATCACATTAGAACACAGAATCCACTTGAATCATTATGTATATTACAATTAGAAGGGAATATCCATGAACTTTTGGTAAATAAAAATTATTCTTACTTATGTAATGTGATTTGGAATGAAAAAAGATGTATATTTTTTTTAATAATAAGAGAGTCTTCAACTGAGTTAGACTTTCATTGATTGAAACTATTTTTATTTTTCTCCTCCTTCCACTTATTTTCTTATGCACACACTGTATCCTATCTCTTCTCTTCAAAACTATATTAAATAATCATATAAATACAACATGTAATACCCATGTGTATAGTTTTATATTGCATTGCTTTTACCCTATTTATATTCAAATTTCAAATTTGAAATACATAAAAGTAACCACCCAAAAATATCTTTCAAATTCAATTCATAATATTCATTAATTGAAATTATATAGGTGTAATTAATTATAAATCATGATGTGGCTGCATTTATAATAGTGTGAAAAAAAACAGGTTTCAATAACTATGTCTAAAAACATCTTTTATTTGTAGTGTGATAATAAACTTAATAAAATAATAGTTCTATTATTTTTTTCTTCATTTTTTCATGTTGTGGAATGAAACCATGAATTACTGTGTGATATATCAACCCACCTCAAAAAACCCATATCCTAATTATCATAACTTTGTATCATGGTGTGATTCCATCTTCACGGCATATAACTTATTCTTTTATTCTTCTGAATTCATCTTATGAAAATTTTAACTTCTGAATTATCCAAGTTAAAATTAAAAAAAATACATTTTATAAAATTAAGAATCCTATGTATCAACCCATATGTTTTAGGACTTCTTCATTTTTACAGTATGTCTGCTCAAAGTAACACATACAAACCATAGGGATACTTAGCACTTTTCTAAATTATCATTCCCTTTGATTACCCATACTTATCATAGAGGTACTAAGGAATATTCAAAATTCTCATTACCTTTTATATACCCATAAATATCATAAGGATACTCATAAACTTTCTAAATTCCCATTACCTTTGAGTAAATAACCCATATGTATCTCAATTATATTCAAGACTTTGTGAAATTTATTTCAAAAAGATAAATGCATGTATATATTAATACCACTTAGTGTTTTATCAAATTTGTGGATGTCTTCAAAGAGTAACCCATATATACACAGGGTGTTTAGGACTTTTTCAATTTTAAGCATCTAGATCAACCCATACATATATAGGGTGGCATGGGACTCGACCAAATTTCCAAAATCCAAATCAACCAAAATATATAAAGGGTGACGTGGGACATAACTAATTTCCCTAAATCCAAATAAACTCATATGTATAGAGGGTGTTAAACACTTTTCCAAATTTTAGAAATATAATCAGTATAGAGTAACTATTCATGAGGACTTTGCAAAATTTCAAACTTCTTTTGGTCACTAATAGAGTGACCCATGTGAATGTACTTATCCAAATTTCTTATCTCTTTGACTCAACACCATAATATTATATTATATATATTATATCTTCTAGACTCAAAAAAATCTATTTTCAAGACTAACCTATCTTCTGGATATCAGTTTACAGTTTCAAAAAATAAGTAACTTCCTGAATTTATTCATCTTCTAGATCTTCGGTCTTTTTTACTTCAAAAACATATCCACTTCTAGTAAATCAGTGAATTTTTGATATCTTCAAGTATGTCATTTCAATACAGACTTCCAGAATTTAAATATCAACATCCAAACAACTTCTAGATTTAAACCAAACTCTTATAGACTTATTCTATTCTCTTCCAACCATTCCAAAAATGTACAATGATATTTACCTCAAATAAAACACTATGTAACACTTGAGTTTGAACTTGATTGATGTGTTAATTATGATTCCCCTGGCCTACACTCATGAATCTAAGGCCATAAACACATACTATACATAATGGGTTCAATGCCAACTATAAATTCATAAACATAACAATCACATTATTACATGAATTAAAGAAAATATTACAATATATATATTCCCATGACCTTTTAGGTTTTTAGCTTTATATAATTATGAAAAAACCTAAACTAATAAATCCCATGCTCTTCCTCAACTTTTCTATTTTTTATATATAATAAAATACTTAATCCATTATAATTCCATAATATATCCCACAAAATTCTCCTCACAAATTATCTTATTAGTCATATCATTTTTCACATTTCTCTTCATGAATTAAGGAAATATAAATATAAAAAGGTGTGAGATCAAATTCTTAGTAAGGGAAGCATATAAATGATGCTATAAAAAATTTAAGCATGGTATACATAATATGGTAGAAATAAATAATCTGAATAATTTCATAATCAACTGAAATAGAGAGCATGTTATATTTAGGAGAATAAATGAAAATATGGATATAACTAATTTATGAAATGCATAATGTCAGACATCAAAAACATATTTCCAAGAATTTTTTCCAAGACACTAAATTATTATGGGAAGAGGTATACATCAAAACTCAACCTATTTCATCTCATGAGACTTGAAGATTCATAGAGGGGATATATAATTCTAAGCCTAACTGGTCACTTGATTGTATCCAATGCATTCACGATACCTTTCATATTATTCCCTAAGAAACCTTTTTATGAATAAAAATATAGCTATCTATATAATAAAAAATATGGAATATCAATACATGATCAACATGTGTTAGCAATTAATAATAATCAAGAATTTAAATACATATCCCCATGTCAATAAAGGGATAACATGATTATAACTCATCTTAATAAAGACAATGGATAGTCAAATAATACATAGATAACTTTCAAATAATCATCTATAATGGAATAATAATATATGGTCTGATAATACATTTACCCAAGACAATGAAAGGGATAACATAATCATAACTCATCCTACAAAATAAAGTGGGTGGTTTTAATAAAACATAACCTAGATTTAATAAAGGAAACATATAAGGATGTTGAAATAGATAAAAAACATCCTTACAAAATAATACTTGAACGATACCACCCATGAAGTGATCAGGGATTTGATTTTTTAGCATCTTGAGATCATTCCTCAAAAAGATAAAAATATATTAGAGTATAAATAGTGAAATATAAACCCAGTTAGGGTAAATCCTTTTAAAAATGAAAATTTAAATGGAAGTGAAAACTTAAAAGAGCTTTTAGAAAATATTTTTAACATTGACGTAAAAGACAATGTTACGGGTAACTTCAAAAAGTATTTTTCAAAATATTAAGTGATAAATATTTGAAAAATATTAATTTTTTAAAATAATATTCAATAATAGGGTCTTAAAAATTCATAAGTTTTGTCTTGTAGAAATGTTTAAAGTAAGATAAAACTTATGAAACTGAATGGGGAAACCCATTTTTATTATTTTCAAAATTACTTTGTTCAAAACTCATATTGTAAGAAGAGTAAAAAACATTAATTTGTATTAAACATTCATTTTAACAAAGAGTAATACAAAATACTGTATGATAAAAAATTATTTTGGGAGAACCCAATCATGGAAGAAATAATTTCATAAAGAAAAAATATAACTCAAGGAAAGGACTCTTGAGTTATCAATATCCATTATAGGAAACAAACTCCATGAAGCATGAAACATTTGAAAAGAGGGATATGTGGTAAAAATTTAATCATTGAGATGATACCACAGAATACATTCATATGGAATAATATACCCAGCATTATATAAAATAATTTCAAAATGATGATCATATCTCAATGAACAAAAAATAAGTTACCACAAACTTTTACAACTGGGGTAACACTTGAGTAAAAATACATTTGAAGAAAAGAATTTATTTGGATTAGTTTATACCATTAATTAAAAGGAAATAATGTAAATAATATATATGTGATAGTAAATCAATAAAACACATTACGAAGGAAACATGGTGCATAGCTTGTAGCATGTCTCAAATAATCAGAATCAAGACCAAGAAAACTTTTGAGGCTTGAGTAACACTTTAATCAAAACCCCTTGAAAGAGTGGAATTGTAATTTAAATTAAAATAATATGATTAGAAGATAATTCATGAAATGATATCTCAAATAGTTAGTATATACACAACATAAATGAAATTAGGTGCATAATACCAAACGTGTCTCAATGAGAGGAATTTGTGGTGAAAACCCTTACCTCGATCCAAATTCATTTTTCACTTGAAAAAATGTCTTCAGTAATTAAATTAATATCATTAAATACATACCAAAGAAAATTATTCATAAATATACCAATTTATACTTCTAATTTATAATCATTCTATACATATATATATATATATTAGTTAGTTTTTACCTATTTTCAACATCAGGTGTAAGTAATATTTGTCGCTTTGAACTAGTTTCACAAAAGTGGAATTGGTGTGTATTATTTTTCAAAGTTCCATCATTATTAGATAATATAAATTAATTAAATAGATATTACAATATATTTTATAAAGTTATAATTTTTATTTCATGACATTTTTTGTTACAAACCATGAAGATAAAATTTACAATGATTTTATTTCGGTGATTCTTAACAAACGAAAGGTGTTTTATTAATTAATGAGTTAAATATTGATATAACCTTACCAAAACTAAAAAAATTGTATATATTTATGTGATTTTATACTAGTAAATAATATCTCATGGTTATTCATGATATAAATTCATAGTATTGTTCAAGTAGGTGGTTAAACTGATGCAAACATGAGCCTACCATGATTAATGGATGATTATGAGGTGGTTTAGTTATAATATCATTATAACAAAAGCATATTTATATTTTTTTTATGATTATTAGTGTGATGTATTATAATTGTAAATATTTTTAAATAGAATATAATTTATATAAAGTCATTACTTATAAAGAAGATATCATTTTACACTTAGTTCGCTCGTTTTAAATGATTGAATTAATGATGATCATTTGTTGATTAAATCTTTAATAGTGTAACATCCCAGACTGAATCTCTAGGTCTAATATAGAGTTCCACATAACCCCAAGCATTCCTCCCCATGTTCCAGAAGATACTAATAAATAGTGATGTTTTAAGGTAGAATCATGGGGAGACTTTACCCTCAATCGGAGTAAACAAAAACAAAAAAAAATAACTAAACATGTAATTGGTATACATTCAGAGTTTAAAAAAACAATAATATACCATAAGTAATGGTGAAAATAGAAACAACATACCCAAATAGTCTTACCAAAATACATGTACATTAATCACCCACTAGGCTGATCATGTATATAAGTAATGAAAATAATAGAAGTGTGAGAGGATATACACAAAACTCCAAGCCTCACCTCATCCCAGTCTCTAGACTTATAGAGATATATCCCACCTAATGATGAAAATCAAGCCTCATATAATCCTATACCTATAAAAATTGATGGATTCTCATGTATCCAAGTTTCATGTCTACCTAAGCAGGTTATGAATGTAACTCAATAGGACACCGCCAACACGGTCCAGTACCCAACCAGTAAAATTTAGTGTACATGCATGGGATAATCTTGGAATAAAGTAAATAGGAAATATATAATTATAAAAACGTATCATATAATCACTAATGCACAATTAAGTAATAAATAACCACATGTTCATGTTCATGCACTTACCAAGCCGCTATGAACCTTATTTGTACTTTATTCATCTCTATATCAGAAGGATAAACAAAATATGTCAAAATATATCAGTAACTAGCCACATGGTTTATTCTTAAGGCATTGAGACAACATGTCCCTTAGCATCCACCAGAAATCGAGATTACTTCTCACTTAGAATTCACAAGGCTTCAAGACAACTTGTCACTTAACATCCTCAAGGAATAAAAACAATATCTACCTCGACATCCATATGTAATCAAGATAACATGTCACTTGGTATCCAAAAGTCATCAAGATGACATGAAACTCGGTATCCACAAGTTCTTTATACACTAATTTCACTACTATGGGTATGGCCTCAAGTTCACCATGCCTCTACCCTGTTCTCAGGTCCATTGTCATTATTATTGCAAGCCATGTGAACTCCCTCTCTAAGGGATAACTACATCATGATGGTCTACCAGTTTCGAGTACCCAAACAACATCTCCAAAATAAAGGCAATAACACAAAACAGGGCAGACCATATAAAGGCAGAACATGGGATGTCAATGTGAGAAATTATTAGCAACAAACAAATACATGTGATCATAATTAAACATGTTATAAAAAGATATGTTAGCAAATTCATGGAATTAAGCATCATATATGGGTCTCACAGACTACACATGCACCCACATGTGATTAAACACCAATCATGGTCTTATAGGCTACACACACACATATGTAATTAAGACTTTTCCATCATTGGTTGGCATCAAGCCAGTTCACAAGGGTCGATCATGGCCCTTGGCACTTTTCCCAATTACATTAGCTTGGTTCCTTTATTTATTAATACTTATAGATCATCAATTAATTAATAATATCTTTTTACTTATAATGTATTATGAATTGAAGTATCATTATCCCAAGGTATATAAACTCATATCACATGCCCATAAAATATTCATAATACCATATGGTAGATCACATGGGACCACAAATGGTGTCAAATCCAAGCCCAAAAAATCCCTATAGATTTTTCTGAGCCCATCTAAGTATGTTCAGCCTCTATCAATCATCATGAGGTTCTACACATGTCCAATCATTCCAAATAATTAATTATATCTAAATTTTAATTAATTTAATGAATATAAGGAACTTAAAAAATTAAGAAGGAATAATTTCCAAAGGACTTACCAAATATCACTACCTAGTCAGGATCATGACAACCACCAATGGAGGTTTTGTAACATGATTCTGACTTCATTATAGGAAAAATCATTATCACACAGCAATGAGAAAAAGGATAATTTGATATAATTAAATTATAACCTCTTATTATAATTCAACCCAGTGATATACCTTAGCTGAAACATTTTCCAACGGAGTTCATCCACTCCCAACAAACTTCTGATTCTAAAATGAAGAAAATATCCAAATTAATTCCATGATATTATGGAATATTCAACTCATTCAATTCAAAACCATAGAAGATATCACCAATGGATATACCTTCAATGAAACACCTATCAATGAAAGTGTTCATCATCATGGGGAATCCTTTTTCCATGCCAATCCAAAGCCTCATCATTTTCATAAAATTCCATCAAGATCCAAAATAATTGTCACCAATTATCTAATCAAGGTCAATTCAATGATCAATTAATAATCAATATAATCAATGGGAAGAGGATTTGAAGATAATTAAGACAAAAAAGGATCTTAAGGGAAAATTATTGCAAATAGGATTCATCCACAGTGAATGGCATAGCGATACACCACTATACAAGTAAGAAGGAGTCCAAGATCAAAGAAGAATGAAGGATATCACTCAAATTTTACATTGGTTTGAATCTAGATCCACCTTATATAAAGGGATAATTTTTAAGGGTGTAAAATAAGAGAACATGGCTAAATAATCCTCAAAATTTCTAGACAATATTCTTAATCTCAAGGGGTCTTCGATGACCAAAACGTCCCTTAGTAAACTTCTTCCCAACATGCCCCATCGACTAGTTGTTTGGAGTCCACCGACTATTTGGTGAGTCCTTCTAGGTAGAAGGTCTACTACCTACCTCACCAGTAAGTCGATGTAGGTTCACTAGATGTTAGTTGAGTCCTTATAGAAAGAATAACTTCTTCCCATTCCACTGGCTAGTTTGTGGCTGTAATAGGAGCCACAAATGCTCTAGGCCTCCTCCACTGAAATTCTAATCCTCAAGTCGCCCTCTAAGCTTCCATTTAGGTTCATAAACAACTCTTTAAGAATTTAAAATAGGAAGTATCTTGCTTCAACACCCAATTCTTTGAATGAGTCATCTACTGGATGAAAAGTTCAAGTTCCCTCTAAAATTCACCACCCATAATGATGTGGGTTATTACAGTCTCCCCACTATAGCACTATCATCCTCATGAAGTTTTGGAAGCATGTGAATAATGCCTCTAAATATTCGTTGATCACCATCCAAAAGTATTTATCTACATTCTATATCTGAATGAAAACACACTATTTCAAGGATTCACTCATTCTTAAACACCCACCATGATCTTATTAAATGACCCCAAGCACTACATAATAATCCAAGACAATACCTCAATGTCATCCAACATCAAGACTGGAATCACTATATCTGCCTAACTTGACACACTGTAGTGTCTTCAACTAATTCCTCCTGAAGTATCTAGGTGACCCCCACTATAGTAATATCAATATGAAACAATACTCTAGTAGTCTAATGATATTCTTGATGTGTTTTAGTTCCATTGAGATAAATCAAACACAATACATAGGTCAATATTCATCATCAAAACCCCATTTTGGGTTTCTATTTGAACCAAAGATTCTTCCCTGTATAACAAAACCTATATATGTTGAAATTTATTGAAAGGAGCTGGAAAATTATTACACCTCATTTATACCCAATATAATGAGATTTATGTGGTCCCAACCCACCACATTCAGATTCACATGGAAACACCATTCGGTAATTTTCTATCTATCTTCCTATAAAGTTTTCTGACCTAAGAAACCAAAGCTCCAAAAAACCACTAATCATAATTTCTTAGCCTTAGGGGCACCGTTAAATCAATATAACATCCTTAAAAAAGTACAAGGTGACTTCTATGTAATTATCCCTAGTTGATTCATCAACCACTTGCACTAGCCATAAGGCTCATAACCATGCACCAACGCACCAATGATCTAAATCCATCTCAATTGACACCGATTTTAATCTAAGGGTGAAACCCATACCTAGTCTCCATATAGTTCTATATATGAATCAAAAATTAGGTATTCTTCATAGAAAAAGATACTCTTGGGTCTTCTAGACATAGATCTCCTGGATTCACCATGATCATTCAGTGGTTGGTCCTACGCATAACCATGACCCTTTCTACATTAGAGTTATTTCACAAGTGACTAGGTCAATTTTCCCAACAAAGGGAGTATCATTATTATAGCCTCACATCACTTTCATTGTTTTACCCATCCATTGACTATTTCATTGTTGAATGTGATGACTAGGTATGATCGTCCATTCACACCCAATTATCAAGAAAGCACCAAACGCTACACACACCTGAATTACCTAGAACTTAATTCACTACAATCAATGATCCATTCATGATGTGTATAAAATTATCTATAATCCTAGGTGTGGGTGATAAATACTGACCCAGACGGGCCTTGTCCCCTCATGCAATCTGCCACTCTGAATTGCAGCATCTGCATCAAAGAAAAAATTCAGTTAAATTTACAATATGACCCTAATCCAATTTCAATGCCATATCCTTCCATAGATACATATCCATGTTCAACACCCTCTAGTATACAAATACCTATAAAATTTATACCAAACATGTTAGTTTTTAACTCCAAGGGAGACCTTGAACTAAAAATGTCAATGGCCTTGTACCACTAGCTCCTACGAGTTCATCAATAGAACCTGAAACATTTCCTATGGTATTATCACAACTGTAATTCACCAGTTCAACTGACCTTATTTGTAACCTCGAACATGAATTCTCATACATTAAGGAGTCTCTATTGAGGCATGATAACACCACCGGTTTTTCAACACATAGTGATATACTATGATTCAAGGACCTCCAAGCTAGAGTCACATGCCTCATTACCTTTCCATAATATATATGGAAACATCTAAAACAAACTTGACTACTATTTGTTATCTTCATTAAAATTAGAATCTTATTACTGCTAAGATTCACCAAAAATCACCCATCACATGGGTTTTAGTTCAAGCTGCTGAGAATCTACCCATGCTCTAACCCCCTAGGTCTGACCACTTAGGATCTTTCACTTAGAATCCAATGAGAGTTATATTACAAACCAACAATCCGAACAACCCTTGGTCCTACCCAAGATTCCATAAGCATCTAAGAACTCTGAAAACCAACCTTGTATCATAAGTACTAGCACTTGATGTTCTCCATACTTCTAGGTTTCAAAGAATCTTTAAAGACTTCTTTCAGGACTTAAAATGGTTACTCATGTGTACAAGTCATTTTCATCAATGAAAACTTTCCCTAAGTCATTATCCTTGACTATCCCTTCACAAGGAATATCCCCACTTAGGTTACCATCACGCAGCATACTCCCTAGTAACCAAAGTCACATTTCTAAGGACACAAGGTCTTACACAAGACTTGAATGGGGTATAACTAAGTGCCAAATCTCAAGGAACTTAATCTAGGCACATCTCTATAGACATTACATAAGGGATTAACTCTTATACTAACCACTTTGAGGACAAAGATGTCTAATTTGGATAAAAAGGATGTTATTTGGGCTATATGGATCACTCCACATAGACTATAGTCGATACCTTAATTAACCAAACCCAACTAATGGATACTCACACAATATTTATTACTAAGGAAATTAATTCCTGAAAATTACCTAACAAGTTACACTACACCATTAGAACATAGAGGGACCACACCATCATTGTTTTCATCATCATCATCACCATCGTCATTATTATCGTCCCCCAAGTTTACCACACTATAGTCCAACATATCCTTATATAATAAGTATATACACATAGGTTTTTATCAGAATATAATGTCACCAAGAAATTATATGTGTAAACACAGTACAAGTTGTTGACACTAAGCAGCTAAGTCCACTATCATCAGTACTATCACATACAAGTATAATATATGTCATTAGAAACCTATGTTTGGAAAATGATGCATGTGACACCTCTTTCCAATACATCCAAGAGTAAAATTCATATGAAATCACAAACATAAAAATCCATGTGTGTCACATAAGGTGAAATCATATAACCATAACAATGAAAACCAAGAACATCAATCTCATGACCTGGTAACCAAAACAACCCTCAAGAAAGGTGTTTGTGATGCACCAGACCAATTTTCATCACAATATTTTATGAATTCATATGTCACATGTCTACCAACTCCCCAAAATAGGAAAAAAAAATATAGGATCTTATGCCATTTTATAATAACCTTGCCTAAATCACAAGGCCCATGCTGGTGTGCCACATGACCTTAAGAGTGATACCAAATATACCATAGGCTAGAAACCAGAATTGGGGGTCTAAGGTAGAATCATGGGTTGATTATACCATCAATTAGAGTAATCAATAACAAATAAATAACCAAACATACAAAAATTATACAATCATAGGACATGGAATCAATAAAATACAATCAATAATAATGAAAATGAAAACAACAGACCTGAATGGTTATACCTAAAAACAAAGGCACGGATTGCCCATTGGTCCAATCGTGGATAAAAATAAAGAAAAGAACAGAAGTATAAGAGTATCAACATCAAAATACATGGCTCACCTCTTCCCAATATTCATAGTTAAAGAGAATGATCCCACTCAATGATCAAACCTGAGCCTTAACCCATTCTATACCTACAATAAGTGAGGGTTTCTTAGGTACCCAAGTGCTATGTATGCTCGAGTAGGGTGGGATTACAACTTATTAGGACACCACTAATGTAGTCTAATACCCAACTAGTAAGATTTAGTGTGTGTTCATGTGATAATATCATAATAAAATAAATAGAAAATACATAACTATGCAACTATATCTTATAATCACCAAGCACAAGTAAGAAATAAACACCCATGTGTTGAGTGGTAATGTTCTTACCAAGACACTACAAACCCCAGATATACTTGTTATAGATCTATGCTGAAAGTATAAACAAAATATGTTGGAAGATATCAAGAATTTTCCACAAGGCTGATCCTCAAGGAATGAAGATAAAATGTCACTCGACATCTATAAATCATCGAGGTGGAATGTCACTTGAAATCCATAAGGATTTGAGACAACATGTCATTTGGAATCCTAAAGGAATCAAGTCAAAATGCCACATGGAATCAAGAAAACATTTCACCATTATCCTAAATGCATTGAGATTAAAAGTCACTCAATATACACAATTTCATTGTACCCCAACATCGATGCCTCTCATCTAACCTCAAGGCAATCCTTCGCATACCCCTTGCTCAGGTCCATCATCATTATCATCATAATTTGTAAGAACTCCCCCTCTAAGGGATCAACACAATATGATGGTCCACATGTTATGAGTACCCAAATACATGTGATCATCATCAAACATGATATAAAATAATATTTAATCATACTCATGGAATCAAGCATCATATATGGGTCTTGTGGTTTACACTTTCACCCACATGTGATTAAACACCAATCATGTTCCCATGGGATAAACATGCATACACATGTGATCAAACCACAACCATCAGAAACTGGTATCAATCTAGTGCACAAGGGTCCATCCTATCCCTTGGTACTCTGTGCAATTACATTAGGCATGGTTCATTTAATTAATTAAGACTTAAGAATCATTAATTAATTAATCATTACTTGTTATTAATAACACATTATAAATTTAAGGATCATTCACCCAAGGTTTATAAACTCATATCAAATGCCTATAAACTATGCATAATATCATAGGGTGGAGGGCATGGGGCCACCTACCTCAAATGGAGTCAAATTCAATCCAATTAAATACCCACAACTTTATCTAAGTCAATCCAAGTTGGTTTGGACCACATAAATCGCCATGAGGTAATACTCATGCCCAAGTATTATAAATAATTAATTATAACTAAATTTTAATTAATTAAATGATTATAATGAACTTATAGTCAAAGGAAGAAGACATTATCACTGAAGGAATTACTAGATATCATTGCCTTATCAAATCACAACCAATCACCAATAGAGGGTACATAAAAAACTTTCAATTTCATTCTAGGAAAAATACCAAACATGTGGTAATAATATAAAGTTCAGTTTAATATAATTTAATTGGAACCTTTAGGATAATTCAACAATGTCGTCCAATAAAGCCCAACCACTCCTGGAACACTCCCAATTCTAAGATGAGAAAATCCCCAAATCAATTACTTGATGTGATGGATGATTAAACTCAATTTGAATAAAAAACAAATAAGATATTTCCAAGTTACATACCTATAATGAAACAACTTTCAAGGACATGTGTTCGTTTTCATGGTAGATTTTCTAGCCAGACCAATCCGAAGCACCATTATTCTCAAAAAATTCCATCAAGATCCAAAGGAATTATCACCAATTCTCAAATAAATATTATATCGGTGATCAATAAATGATGAAGATAATAAATAAGAAGAGGATTTCAAAATAATTGAGAAAAAAATGATCAAAGGGGATAATAATTTCAAAAGTATTTGTCCATGATGAATGGAATAGTGAACCACCACCATATGAAGAAGAAAGAGGACAGGATCAAAGAATAAAAAAGGATCTCACCTAGATTTACCATTATTTTGCATCTAGATCTGACCTAGATCAACGTACGATATTATAAAAAATAAGATAGGATAACATGTCAGAATAATCCTCAAAATTTCAATCTAATCCTCTAAACCCCGAGGGAGCCTCAGTGGCCAAAAAGACCAAAATTTCCTTTTAGAAACCACTACCCATCATACCCAAAAAACATTCTAGATGGGGTCCATAGGCTGGCTAGTGAGCCCTGCTGAGAAACAGGCCTACTTCATACCTCACTAGATGTCGAGTGAGTCTTACTAGGAATTAGGACTTCTTCCCACCCCACCAACTAGTCGGTGGTTGTAGTATCATCCTTGGATACTTAGGGCCTCATTTACTAAAATTAAAATCCTTGAGTCACCCTTATAAACACTTGTTTAATATGTTCAAAAAGTAAAAATATCAATTCAATACTCAATTCTCTGAACGGATCATTCTCTAGAAACAAAGTTTGAGTTCCCTCTAAAATTCATAACCCATAATGACATAGGTCATTAGAAATATGTTCTATAATTTTTCATACACAAGCCTTAATGATATAATAAACATAACATTTATCCTTTAATCTCATCCTCATGACCATCCATGTAAATTGATGATAAAAATAAAAATGAAAATTAATTGTTCCATGGATGTAGTAGTTCACATGTACTCATGGTTGATGGTTTCTTTTTCCATAGAATGGGAGAAAGGAGTAATATTGTAACACCCTAAAATTTTAAAATATGGACATCATATTCAATATTATATATGGAATAAAACAAAAATTGTATAAAGAAATATATCATCACAATACATTATGATATATCTACTATTTTAAATAAATTTAATATATTTTATAGATTACAATGCACAAAAAACTAAGTTATATTTTATTATATGAAACACTGAGTTTAGCTTACGTTGCATGAAATAATTTCTTTCTTTGATGGCTTATGCTACACTCAATGTAACATATCAGGTTTTTGGAGTGGGTTAAATTCCTCAACCTGGTTGAATTTTGGAGTTTGGTGATTGGGAAAACTCTTTTCTTGTTTATCATAACCTAATCTGAAGAGTAATATTGACCCAAATAATTATTTTAGGTAGGTTTTAATGCTTGGAATGTGATTATGGGTTTTGGTTGGGTTTCAGGTGTGTTGGAGGAAAAAAACCAAACTTTTCAAAGTTCCATGACTGAGGCACATGGTTTGGGAAACTCATGTGACTTCCTAAGGGAAATTGTGTGGCCCTCCTTCACTGGACACAATTTAATAAACCGTGTGGGAGTGAGGTGCATGGACATGTGGTAAATATTCATTTTTTAGTAGAGGAGTTCACACAGCATATGAATGGTTTAGGAAAACAATGTTCATGGAGTCATGTTTAGTACCACTTAGATAGTGGTTGTGCATGGGCTCTGTATGGAATGTCTAAATCGTGTGGGCCAACTATGTGTGATGTGGTTCCTAGGAAGTGGTTACTGTATGGTTTATGAATGGTTTTCCAAATAGTGTGGTAATCGTGCATCCTTTTAAAAAGGATAAAATTGCCATTTTACCCTTATTTTCTTTAAGAGGTATTTTCCTCTTTCTTTCTCCCTCATATTGGTTTCTCCTATAGTGGCCATGGGAGCTCTCCTCTCCCTCACCTAGGTGTTTAGCTTGATTATTCATCTGAGATCCAATTCGATCATCATCGGGTGTATTTGATCCACATTTGTTAGGAAATCAATCCTCTTGTATATTTTCGTCATTGATCTTGTCATATGGTGCACTAAATTAATACAATTAATTTTACCCTATTTTCATGGAATTCATCTAAAACACTAATTTCTTCCAAATTGGATTGATTTAGAGGCTGACGAGGTCATAGGGTAACAAGGTGTTGAGTTAATGTGACTCAATTACTATATTGGTGATTTCAACTCACCTTGATTGGGAGATGCGACTTTTGAAATCGTTTGAACATAGATAGGACATAGATTATGAGGTGTTGTTAACCACTCATGTGGTTAGAGGCCTTCGTTAGATGCGCCATAGGATATTGTTGACCATTAGTGAGGTTGGAAGTGTTTTTTTTATAAATCCATGTGGATGTTAAGGATCCATCGGTTGACAGTGTTGATACTATCATTTAGGGGCTAAGGCACAACATATATTGAGTTCGTTGGGCCAAGACTATAGGAGAGGGTGGATATCATTGTTCCTTGAGGTGTCAGTTGTTAAGCCAATAGTGTTTATTATTTTTAGGAAAAAAATCTTTGTGCCTCAAACGTTGGTCTTCGAGCTAATAGGGATTTTTTGAGATAAGGTTCAAGGGACTAAGTACATGGTTAGTATTCCTTTGGGACATTGGTCATGTTTTTAGACATGAGGTTTCATTTTCCATGAGGTTTCAGGTGATTCTATTATAGGTGGAACCCAAGGTTTCTGCTAGATTTATCTTTATCAGGGGATGCCATGGGCTTATGCTAAGGATCCTCTCCAATATCATTATATCGGTGATGGATGAAGTAGTTGATTTATTCCTTTTGGATGTTGAGCACAAGTTAATAAGGTTATATCAAATTATGTGATGTTTTGTTCTATTTATATTTAGATATGCATGCTTTATCATTTATGTAGGTTAGGCACACACTGGTGGTGGCCTACTGAGATTTATTCTCACACCCTACATGGGCCCTTAGGGATGCATGTAGACCCCATGATTTTGAGATCAGGTAATTTATTGAGCTTAGAATTTGTACCTTAGTGATCATATTGGATTTCTTATCATGGTATGGATGGTAAGGAACCATGGAGGTTTCTTCCTCAACTGGAGTTTCTTTTTATGTCTTTCCTTTTGTATCAATATGCTTATAGGTAGATACCGAGGTTAGCCATGGGTGACCCTATTTTCTTATTGATATGTATGACATGTTATAATATGAATTCTTATTTAAAAATGGTGTTTTATTATAAAAATTTTATGGTTTTATTTATTTTTTTCTCCATTCTTTATCTTGTTGTGTTTCTGCTACGGTAGGTTACTAGTCCTGTTTTCTTAGGGACTTTCTTCTATTATGCTATATTTATCTATTGATGATGATTATTATCATAAATATATAGTATAGTCTCTCTAATATCACTTCTTTAAATCCTTGCTGCTAGTCGATAGTATTTGGCATATGGGGAGCCACGCTTAAGGCTCAATGGCCCTCTGGCTCATAGCATTGTTTAGGTGGATAAACAGGATGGACACTAAAAATGGTATCAAATGGTGTTATTTTACCTCTTTTTGGGTATTAATATTTTTTATATGGTAGATCATATATTATTATGTTGTCAGAACTAGGTTTACAAGTCGTGTTTGGATGCTTGCAGCTCCATGCATGGAGGACGGAACAAGTTTCCAAGGGTAGAAAATTACTATTTTTATTTAATATTTTTGAATTTTATATGATTTAATCCTCCATTGGTGGACATGGGTGTGATTATTATTTTTTATAACATGTGAACCTTAGCCTGGTATGGAAAGGGAGGATTATGGACCCTTGGCTCGGTATGGAAATGGAGGTGTTATTATGCTTTATTTTTAGGTTCATAAAATGATTAATATATATGTGTGTATGTTTCATGATAAAATTCTTGTTATTTTAATTGAGAACCTAGATTTCACTAAGAGGGGTCGGGTTCTTTAAAGTGTCAACAAAGCAAGATAAGTAGTGTTTTTCTACCTAGCCTCTCTTTGGTGGAATTCTACTCAGCCATCCTAGGCATTAAATTCTAATGAAATCTATATGTTATACGTGATTTATGTATATATAGGAATGGATCAGATAAGAGAATGAATGGATTGATATGTGACACTTGAATATGATATGGGTGGGAGAGGGGCCATGAGGATGGATTTATATGTGATACATGGCTCTGATATGGGAAAGTAAGGGTCCATGATGTCGGATTTTGTGTGACATGGTTGTGATGGGGGAGTGTAAGGGAAATGAGATTGTGCTACTTATTATATATTTAACTATCTAAATTATATATATTTTTATGTATGATTAACCAATGTATTGGTATTCAGTGGGATTCCACCTAAATGGGTTCTATTGGAGCATCAAGAGGGCGATGATATGGTGTCATAGGAGTGTGCATAGGTTGAGACCCCTGAGGGTGGGGATGAGTCCCTAGAGAGTTAGTAAGATCATGGGCCACCAAGCATAGGTACAGGCTCCAGTATAGGAGGGGAAGCCATAGGATTTGATATATTTTAGGTTGTATCTTGATGATAAGCTAAAGGATATCCTCGTTTGTCTCATCTATGGGAATGGAAGGGGAGCTCAGGGAGGGGATCCTTCCATGGATTAAATGGATCACGAGTTCTAGTTGTATAACCCCCCCACTATTTCAGGGTGAGTGTGTAACTCATGTGGAAGAGAGATGGATAGAGTCAGTGCAGGCCATCTTTGAGTAGCTTGAGACACCATCAGGCTAGAGGGTGAAGCTAGAAAAATATATGACAAGAGGAATGGCTTAACACTATTGGGATGTAAAAGTTCAAGTAGGAATACATGAGGGGATATCTTGTAAGGACTTTGAGGCTAGGTTCTTTGAGTACTTCTTCCCTAAGACACTGATGGAACAAATAGATCATGGGTTCATAAACCTTTAGTAGGTAAATATGTCTTTGATGGACTGTGCATCTATATTCATGGACTTGTCTCATTTCATACCTAGTATGGTGGGTGATGAAACCATGAGAGTGAGGAATTTCAAGGTTGGTTTACATCACACTATTCAGGTGTAGGTAAATATCATTAGGTTATGTTCATTCTTAGAGGTTGTGAATCAGGTGATAATAGTAGAGGGATTTTTTACAGACCGGACATACTTGAGTTGGGTGATAGATTTGGGAGATTTCAGTAGAAATGCATTAGATAGCAGGAATCAAGGCTTAGAGGAGTCTTAGTAGGGTGTTTAGTCTAGATACTTAAGAATACCACTGAGGAGTGGGTCTTAGATAGTGTGCTTCCAGTATAGGTAGCCATGAAATTTTTTAACACAGTTTGATCGGGCACTGAAGGAGTTCCGAGCATACATATATGTTGTAAATCTCAAGTTTTTCTATAGGAAGCCTTCTCAAATGGCTGGAAATCAGGTATCGAGGCGTATTAGGGTTCTAAGGTCAAAGTGAGAGTGATACCAAGATATGGTAGCTAATATTCAGTTTTACATGGATTTTTTTGAAGAGATAGTGGGACCCAGTAGTGGGGTCAGTGTTCAACAGATAGTGGAGCAGTACAGGGATCTCAAGCTTCAAGCATTTGTATTTTGAGAAAGGTGCATGCAGTTGAGATGTTAGGGTTAGATCAAGCTAGTGATCCACTGATGTTTATAGGTACGTTATGGGTGTGAGTAGTTATCTTTTTATTTTGGAATGTTCTTTTTCATATGAATGTTCTATTTTGGGAGCACGAGGTGCACGGGATATAATTTCAGACTAACTAGATGCTGGTTAGTAGGTTGGAATCAGCTCAGATGAGTTATATATATATTTATATATATGAGGTTTGTGGTACTAGAATTATTTACGGGAATCAATGTGATGCAGAATTACAAGAGGTGTGTTGGAATCTGGGAATCGATGCGATGTGGGTCTCCTTAAGGTCTTTTAGAATCTGGGAATCGATGTGACATGGGATTTTTATGGGTGTCATATATGGAACATGTACTTTTGGGCATCTTATGAGATGTGCGGCCTCAAAGGTGCCATGTGTGTCATGGGCACGAGGCAAGAATCGGATGAGATGTAGTACATGATGGGTGACATGTTTCTATCATGGGGTGTGGAAAAAAATATTTCCTAATTTAAAATATATTAAAGTGGTTAACCTTGGTTGTCTCTAGATAGGTGCACACAAAAATCAAGATATCTCTTTTAATTAGAGGGAAAATTTGGATTTTTTGAATTTGTTTGATTTTGTAAACAAACTAAAGCAACGAAAAAAGAAAAAAAATTATAAAAATATTAAAAGAAATTGAAAAATAAAGTGATTGAAAATTGTGATATAGGAAGGTTTATCATGTCAAGTTCAATTTTTTCAAATTTAATGTTATCCTAGTTCTAATTTATCTAATACACTTATACTAATCTGATTAAAGTGGGATTCTGCGATCACTTCCTATCATTCCCTTGGTCAAATGGTGATGGTGAGAGTAAACCTTTCCAAGATATCATCTTAGTATACTCTCTTTAATATATGTGAGAGAGTTGTAGAAAATTGAATCACTTGACTTAGGCAATACCCGATCGGTTCTTGTTTATTCCAAACAAACTAAAATATCTACTACCCCTCCCACACGTACTAACGATTGTTGAGTACGTAACCACTAATCCCTAGTCTATTTCAATGTATATAAAACAAAACCTTTTGGATAGATAAAAATGATCATTACCCAAAGTAATATCAACAAAATAATCTAAAACCAAATACGATCATACATGATAATGAAACCCACTATTAGAAATTGAAACTAAATTAACAGAAGAGATAAATAATTTTATACCATTAAGTGCATGAAATCAATAATTAAAAAAGGAAAAAACAAACCTTTAACTAATTAATAATAATAATACCCCTCCATGTGAAGGGTATCCATGAAGAAGTGGGAAAAATAATTCATTAAAAACTAGGACGAAAAAATAGGGAAAATAAAAGAATAAACAAATTCCATCCAAGATAATTCCTCCAAAAATATTCTCCTATTATGCCCACCATATGACCAAATATTTACAATGTTCCTTATTAAAAGTTGTTAAAAATTATTTTTTATCCAGACTCTAAATGTTTTAATGATTATTTACATATGTAAAACATGTTATATCTGAATTACTCAAGAAAATGTTTTTTGGTCATGGATACCCTTTATCTTCCTCTAATTTGTCGCATTAAATGGATGCATTAGTGAGAAAAATTCTCAATGAAATTTAATTTGAGAATTATACCTTGAGGATTATTTCAAATATATTTGTAATAACCTTATTTGGAATTATTTTTCTTGATATATGACTTGTTTACTGGGATGGGTTCCATTCTGTCAGTCGGCCAAAAAATTCAACCTGATTGATTTGTTTAGGCTTGTTAAAGTTCAAATAAGATCTGGGTACAATTTAAGAAGTTAGATCCCACAAATAAATAAATCATAAAAAAATTAATCACTATAATTGGATCAAAATTTTAAATGTTATTATTGAAAAAAATGATAGAAAACAGTTAAAATTCAAAAATTAGGAACTTTTAACATTTTAGCCCAAAGTTTACCAAAAATACTAAAATGATGCAAATCAGCTCAAATTAATTAATTTAAAGGCATTAATCATTGAAAAACAAGTGAATCATGATTAAAGTGTTATATCTAGAAAATCCCCCATACTTATCACATGGAATCCTGGAAAAGTAAACATTAAAATCAAATTAAAGAAAATTCAAAATGCATACCCATGAGATCCACCAATTTGAAAACAAGAAAAAAATTCCATGCCCCCTAAAAACAATTATTTCAAGTTATCCATTCAGATAATTCAATACATTTCCACTTCATTACTCCTCCAATTCACATATGAGACATACCACACATGAAATTTATCTCATCTCACAAATGTCAACTTTTAATAAGGCTTTTCTCATCCAAACCAATACAAGAGTCACCATAGGCTTGATAAATTCCTAATTATCCACCCTATGTGAGTCAAGGACGTGTTTTTATCATGGGTATCTTTTAGGGTTGTTCATTTTCTTTTGTATGGTAGGATTTATGTGTCAAAAATAATAAGGCTGGATAAGTAGGTAATTGCTTTTTTTGAAGAAAAATTGCATGATTCAAATTTTCACTCAAGTATGGTCTCCTCCTCACTCCAATTAGTATAAATTCATCTCTAATAATATTTCAAAATATCATGGAAATCCCAAATAATCAAAATTTTATCATAAAAAATAGTATTTCTCTTATACTTTTTCCCTTGAAATCTCTGGATAGGCACAACTTTCTTTCTCCTTTAGAAGCTCTAGAAAAACATAGATTTTTTTATCCTAAAACCTCTAGAAAGGTACAAATTTCAACAGAATGTTTTTTCAGTAGAAAAAACAACTCTTAAACATTTTATTTTCAACCCAAATTATATCCAAATGAGGAATTACAACACAAGATAGCTCCCCCCAACACTTTGTTCAACTAGATCATGAAATTTCTCTTCAAGGGTAGGTTGGATAGAGAAAATTGGATTGTAAAGGGGATAACATAATAGGTTGTTCATGGATTATAAGGTATAAAAGGGTTAATTATACAATTTATACCAATATAAAAAGGATTATCTTTAAAATGGGGTTTTCAAATCAAATAAATGCCTCAATTGGTTAAAACACAAGTACATAAAACCCTCAAGTTTTGACAAGAATAAATAAAATTTTAGTTAAAGTAAGTAGAGTGTGGTTCTCTCAAGAAGTGATGGAATTTAAATAATATGACAAAAATGGTTCAGAAACCTCATAATAAATTGATTTCAATGAAAATTATAGTGAGACGTGGCATAGATTCAAAAATCATAGTAATTTTCTTGAAATTCCCAAAGAATTAAACTTGAAACAAAGAAATTTTTAGTATTAATTTAAGCTCATATTCAACGGATAAATTTTTGTACTCATTGACATGGGTTTAAAAAATGTAAAATATAATCATTTGATATCACAAGTTTAAAAAAAATAAAAAATTGAAAACAAAACACCCAAAATTTTGAAAAAAACACACATTTTTTAGAAAAATGTAAAAACAAACAAAAAATGAAAATCCTAAACAACAAATGTTCTATCCCCCACACTTAAATGATGAATTTTACTCAATGAATTCAATAAAATTTTACATGTAATTATATTTTAAATTGAATCGCAACAAGTAATAAAGTGGCAAAGAGAGGTACAACCTGACTTATTAGTAGTGCAATGTGAAGTTAATCTCCTAAGTGTTGCATACTGAAAACCTATAAGAAAAAGTAGAAAAGAAAACATAATAAATTTATTGAAAGAAATTAAAAAGATAAATAGAATGAAAATAGAATTATGGATCTTGGTTTAATCCATCAAGTGGGCCTCAGGTTTTGACTTCCTTTAGATGGGCAGTTCCAATTGGTTATCCCCAATCTCATGCTGGGTGTAGTTTCTTTGAGATTAACCATCATCACTTCTTCTTTCTAGCTTATACTTCTTCATTTTTTGAAGACTTTATCTATATATTATATAATATCCACCCCTATTAAAATGAGATACAACTTGCATAATGGGGGTAAGACAATGAATGAGTCTTCCTCTTTCTTGGTTTCCACTTTCACAACCTCTTCTTTATTCTCTATTGATTTATTTAGTTATGCTCCATCAATGGAATAATCAAAGGTAAAGTCATAGTGTAATTTTATTTGAACAAAATTAAAGGATGAAAAATCAATATAAAATTATTCTATTTTAATGTGAGTATCATGTGTCCTTTGTTCAACTAGTAAAGACACTTGAATCTCCTTATTCACTCCCTCTAATAAATGTTCAAAAAGTTTAAGGATCTCTAGGTGTTCTTCTTCAAGTGCATCATCTTTTTCATCTTCTTTATAATCTAATGAAATACAAGTTTTGGTTGATTCAGGAAATTTAACCCAATGGGTTGTAATATCCAATTAAGATTCTATAAAATTAGAATAAAAATAGGTCAATAAAATATCATCTCCATGAGTTTTTTCTGCTTCTATTTCTTCTTTAGTGGAAAGTTCCTTGTGGGGTTTAGTGGTAATATATGGATGTAGGTCTTTAAGATCTTCCATATTCTCTTAAAATTTTGTCACATGTGTGGTTTAATATTCTTCCAAATCTAGGGATATGTATAGTGGTTTTGATTCTTCTTCCTTGTAAGGTATGGGGAGATCATATTTCACCTCATATTCATTCCAAAAGTCATCCAGATCTCATTGATATCCCATATATACTTCATAAGTAAAATATTATTTATTAATATCCTCAAAAAATGGTTGATCTGAGCCAAATATATCTTCTTCTAATTCCATAAAGGTATCATCAGGTTCTTCAACATCAAAGATGAGTGGGGAATCCACTTCCACCACTAACTCAGGTTTAGGTTTCTCTTAATACACATGAAATATTTATTTCATTTGTATATTCATATCTTGTCTATTCTATTCAATTCATTGTAATTGATCTTTTATACTATTGTAATCCACTTGTACTTGATGTTTTACCTATGGTATTTCTTTATAAATATTGGTGGGAAACAAGGAAGTCACTTTTTATACCTCGACCATTTCTCAGTAAAATTACAAAAAGTACTCCTAGGATTCAATTAATTCTTTGTCTAATCCCTCCAAAATAGGGTATTTGAGGGGATATTTAAGGTATTTGATAATCTCATTGAATTAATCCACCTTTATGATTTGTATTTGATCTCCCCTAGTCTGTTTATCAAAGAAAGAGACATTATCCTATATAGACCAAGGTGAGTTAAACATTTTTTTAATTTGAAAATAGTCAAATATTTACAATTATATTATTGGAACTGCCTCCATAACAATGGTAATAAGTTTTTATATATGTCTATCATAAGGTGTGACAAAAATAATAATCTCCTAAGTTAAAAATCCATAAATTGGTTAACCTAGTTTATCTTTATAAGGGATCATGAAACAATAAATATATCACCTTTAATTAGAAGGAAAACATGGTTTTTTTATAAAAAATTGATTTAAAAAACTCAAGAAATGAAAAAAATAAATCAATTAATAAAAATATTGAAAACAAATTGAAAAATAAAGTGATTGAAAATAGTGAGATGAGAAGGTTGATCAGGTCGGTTTGAGTTTCCCAAATTCAATGATATCCTAGTTCTAATTTATCCAATTATCTTCTAATAATCCGATTAAAGTGAGGTTACATTATCACTTCATCTCTCTACCTTAGTCAAATGGTGATAGTGAGAGTAAAAATTTCCAATGTATCATCATGGTCTACTCTCCTTTCTATGTGAAATATAGTTGCATTGATTACCCTAATTTTACTTAAGAAATACCTGATTAGGACTTTTTTATCAAAAACAATAAAAAAATATCCACTACCCCTCCCACACGTACTGATAATTACTGATTACTTCACAAATAAGCCATGTTCTATTCCATTTTATCTATACCAAGACCTATAAGAGGGAGAAAAATAATAATTTAACAACATAATATCAAAAACAGAATCTAAAACCAAATATTATCGTACTTGATAATAAAAATTGTTATCAGAAATTTAAACTAACTTTATATAAAAGATAAAGGATTTTATACCATTAAATGCATAAACTCAAGAATTAAAAAATGAAAAAGCTCCCCTTCCCCAATCATTAATAATATTACCCATCAATTTGAAGGGTATCCATAAATAATGGGTAATAATAGGGCATTATAAAACTAAGAAGAATAAAAAATGTAAAAGAAGAGTATAAAAATTTATCCTTCAAAATCATTCCTCTAGAAGTTTTCTCTTATTATTCCCAACATCGAATAGAAAACCAAAAAACAATATTCTTACAAGTTTTTCAAAATGAATTTTTATGTCAATCCTCAAAGTTTAAATGAAATTTTACACATGTACAAAAAATTATGTCAGAATTACTTAAGAACACTTTTTAGGACTAAAAAGACTCTTCATATTACTTCACATTGTCACATTCAATGGATACCTTAATGAGTAAAATTCTTCATGAAGTTTAATTTTAGAATGATAATTTGAGTACTATTTCAAATAAATCTATAATAACCTCATTTGGAGGTCTATGGCCTGAGATTTGCCTCATTTACAAGATGGGTTTTATTCTATCGTCTAGAAAAATTTGTCAACTTGGTTGATTAGTTTGGGATTGTAAAAGTTAAAATGAGATCTAGGTCTAGTTGAGGAATATAAATCCCAAAAATTAAGAAATACTAAAAAAATAATCACTCCAATTAGATAAAATTCTAAATGTTATTCTTGAAATAATAATGTGATAAGAACTATTAAAACTGCATAATTAATCAATTTTCATATTTTTGCCCGAAAATTCACCAAAAATACTAAAATGATGAAAATAATATAACATTGAACAACTTTTCATCACTTTATTGGCTGAACTACTTCATATTATTTGGTATGAAATAAAGGTTTACATTCACAAAAATAACACTATTCATCTTTGTGCAGCTCAAATAACGATCTGCAATGTGATCAAGGAAGTCGGGATTGTGTAAATAGGTACATGCCACAACTCCATCAGAGATTTAAGTATCCTTCACTAAATCGATTTCAAAGGGAGATATAGCAAGCCAAGATGATCGGTAGGGGTGTTCTATAAACCCCCCTTCTAGATTGGATCAAAATAAATGTTGATGGTGCCTCGAAAGGCAACCTAGGACTCACAGGATATGGTATTGTGTATAGAGACCACAAGAGAAATATTCTTGGATGTTGTTATGGTGCATGTGGTTTTTTCACCTCCCTTGAAGCAGAGATATACAGTATCGTTATTACCATTTATCTCATTGTTAAAAATGGATGGATCATAGTTTGGATCGAAATCGATTGAACTACTATTGCGCAGGCCCTTTGACATGGAGTATTTCATCTTGCATGGGCACTCATGGCTGGATGGATTGGCTTCCTCCCGCATCTTTCAAAGATCAATCATATAATCACCCATGCTAATTGAGAGGCGAAAAGAGTCACATATGGCCTTTCCAAAAAAGGATTGTACAATGAATACATGTGGATAGAGTGCCTTCCACCTAAGCTCACCCCTTTCCATGAAAAATATTGTAATAAATTCCCCTATTTTAGACTTCTATAATTTGTTTTTGTATTTTTTATATATTTTATAACTTGGTCCCTTGACCAAGCCATCATCTTTAATAAATAAAAAATTAAATCATTTAAAAACATATGAATAATGATTAAAATATTAAATATATAAATGGATGTCAGATGTCACACAGGCTTGATGTGAGAACCTGATGAGGTGCAGGAGTGCCAATGCTTCACAAGAGGACTTTTGAGTCTTGGTATAGTTGGTGTACTATCAATTTATTTGAGTTTTGGTTTGATAAAAAATGGGGTAGGTAACTCTTAATGTGGGTAGCACTATGAGAGTGTTTACCTATTCCCTTTATGATTGGGGTAGATCAAGTTAATTTTAATGATATGGGTATATTCAATACCATCTTCGGGTAATGTTTTATAGCTCAGGGACAAGGTATGTTAAGGTGGATAGATTGTAATGTACCGAGTTTTTAGAGCATGTTGAATTCCTCAACCCATTCTAATTTTAGAGTTTGGTGAGTGGGCTAACTCTTTTCTTGCTTATCAGAACCTAATTATGAGAGTTATGTTGACACAAGGCATTTTTTTAGGTGGGTTTTAATTCTTGGAAAGTGTCTCAGGGTTTCTCTTGGGATTTGGATGTGTCGGAGGCTGAGAACCCAAAATTTTCAAAGTTCCAAGACTAAGGTGCATGGTTTAGAAAAACCATCCATCCCTCCTTCTTCACTATACATGGTTTAATAAACCATGCAAGAGGGTATGCACGGTTATAAAAGTAATCTACAGTTTTTAATAGAGGGGTTCGCACATCCTGCACATGATTTTGAAAAACCATTCACATGGTCTCACTCTTAGTTCCACTTAGACATTGGTTGTTCATGGGCTCTATATGGTTTGGTCAGACCATGTGGGTCAATCGTGCATGGTTTGGTGCCTAGGAAGTGTCCACCGCATGGTTTGCATAGGTTTTTCCTAACCGTGCAGTAAATGTGCAGCCTTTTAAAAATTAAAATATTTCATTTTCTATTATTTTCTTTAAGAGGTATTTCCATATTTCTTTCTACATCATGTGGGATTCTCCTCCAGTGGCCATGGGATCTCCCCTCTCCCACACCTAGGTATTGAGCTAGATTCTTCATCCAAGCTATGATTCGATCGTCGTCGAGTGTGTTGGAACTACATTGGTAAGGGTTTAAATCCTCTTGTATCTTTTCTTCCTTTCCCTCAACATATATTGTGATGAATCCATGCAAGCCTTATTACCTTATTTTTAGGAAATTCATATAAAATTTTAATTTCTTCCAAATCATCTTGAGTTTGAGACTGATATTGGACGAGAAAGATTATACCAACATGAGGTATGAGGTGCCTAGATTTCTCTTTGAATTATCTCATGTTTTGGGGGTGAATTATTTATTACATTATTGGGTTTTCTGAGAGACAGACTATAAATTAAATATTTTTCTTTTAAATTAATTAATTGATCCTTTTGATATGCATATAGGCATGCTCCCACCTGAATACAAATGGGTTAAAGATTGTTAGATGATTTAGACCTTGGGTATATTAGGATGGGGTGTTAATTTATTAAATTAAATTGTTTATATTAAATTTGATTAGTTCTATGGGAACAATAAGGGTGTGGATTGGGGATTGAGATGGTGTTGAACATCAGAATGAGGTGAATTAGTTTTTCAGGTTGGGTGAGGACCAGGTTTTATGAGTGACATTGATCACGTATTGGAAAACATAGTCATCAGATTGAGGTGACAAGGTCGTCAGGTTATGAGCATGGATCATGTGATATTAGATGGTGTTGATTTTCATATTTAGTGACATGGTCATAGGGTAACAAGGTTCCAGGATGATGTGACTTGGGTACAATGTTCGTGATTACTGCTCACTATGATTGGCCAATGTGGCTTTTGGTGTAACAACCCTGAATTTTATTAATGGAAATTATCTTCTTATAAATATTTCATATACTATAAATCACATAAAATCACATAGATAACACAATAAAAAACATTATCAATGAATAATTAATGAAATAATATTTGTTTCTAGAAATTGACGAACCTATACCAATGGAATAGATACTTGACCTTTGGAATAGTAATATGACCATTAGGAATAGTAATCTGGCCAATAGAATACTAAACTCACCTATGAAAGTATAAATAAATTTTATGTATCATATAAATGAAAATATAATATATTTATATCTTGGTATAAGTAAATAAATTTTTCAAAAATAATAAATTAAGTGTTGTTATATTTTTTGAAATGTAAATGGTTATTTAAAATTTTATAATTAATATAATTATTTATAAGAAAATTTATGTTCATAAAATATATTCATTAATTAATATTATTTATTATTATGATTATAAGATAATTTTATGAGGCCATAATTAATTTTTCAATGTTTCATAAAATCAGTTATAATTTTAAAATCAATATTTTTCGAATAAATGATGATTTTAATTAAAAAATAAATTTATCATATTTATAAAATTATTTTCATAAAATGGAGTCAATTTTTTAATTTTAAACTTCAAAAAATTGTTGGGGTTAATTTTTGGGATTTTTCTAAAATAGTTGAATTTTTGTGAATAGTGAATTATGGTAACTTAAGGTATTTAATATTTTAGCCAAATACATGAATTTTTTAGTCATGGTTGAGTAATGTATGATGTAAGTGGTCACTATCTCAAAATAAAATGTTTTATTTACTTTATTTAGTCACAATAATCATTAATATTAACAGTCTTGAGCCAAAATAATAAACTAACGAATAAAATAATCAAAAACACCCCTCTCCCCCACTATAAATACCACCCCTCACTACCACTTCTCCTCACACCATATAAGCCTTGGAGATTTATAATATTATGACCAATTACTCTCCCAAATATCTTCCCCATGTTTTTTTTATGTTGGTCTCATCAAAATACCTTTTCCAAGTCCCTTAAGGAGGTTCTCGAGGAGACAACACTCAAGAGGTAAAACCTTCCCTCTCTCTTTCAATTTCTTTTATTTTCTTATCCTTCCCTCACATAGCCTATCCAAATTAACATGATAAACATAGTATCATATATATACCAAGAAAATTTATGTTAATCATATATCCACCATCAATTCTTTTCTCTTTTCCTTTTCTTCTAAAAATAAAAACATCATCTGTGAGGTGTTGAGTCACCACCTTCATGGATGATGATCTTTCATTTTCTAATATCACCAAAAATTATGGTCATAAAACTAGTATAATGGTTAAAATAGATTTTAAATTTTTTATTATAACTTATCTAGTGTTTTGGAACCATTATATATATATAATATTAATTAATAAAACAAAACTAGTTCAGGATGATCGAAAAATACCAAAATAATCTAAACAGTTATCATTAACATTTTTTCTCAGGAATCATCCTCATATATTGAAATAAAATTATATATAAGACCATTTAATCTTATTTAAGTTCATTAATAACATATAATTTCAATTATATATAACTATTCCAATTTTACATTATCTTTTATACATTTATACAAATGAATCAATCATGAAGACCAAGGAAATGAACACTCCTGAATGACGAAATTAAATCTTATAAATCATGAAAAATTCCATAAATGAACTTAATAAAATTATAATAAATCAAATAAATATTTAATATGTTCTTAATTAATTAATTAATCTAATTTTATTATTCAGGATATTAAGTACAAGTGTAGAACACTTTGGGACATAAGGTAAGGGATTCTCTCTGAACCTCCATTGTTTCCTTTGGGTTGTACCTTATCTCTCTTTACCTCAATGTAATTATTAATAATTATTATTTATCCTTCATATTTTCTATAATTATTTTCCAAAAATATGTTTTTATCCTAATTATTCTTCCTTTTATGGGGAAATAAATTTTTTATAGGGTTCTCATCGCCAATTTCTTCCCGATATGAAAACTGATTAAAGAGAACTTCCCGGTTTATTACTCATTTTTAAGTGAACTCCATAATATTTTTTAATCCAATATTATTTTTATAAAATCTCTAATTTTATCATGAAAAATTATCTTGGTTCATTTTTGGTTTTATACAACAATTATTCCCTTTTTTAAATAATATTTAAAATAATTCTTAAATCGCACTAAAGTGGCTCATTTATAAAGTTTCTTAAACACACTTTCTACATGTTTTCAATATATTTGGATATCATTTATCATGATTTATTACTATTTTACCTTATTAATGTCCATTTATTATTTAAATCCACTCTTTCATGAACACCTTTATGATACGCCCATTGTTTATACCTTATGGCATGATTACAATACTCATTTCTTTTCATGGGTACCCCAATGTTTATTCCTTATATATGATTATTAATATGGAACACATATTCATGAAAATTTTATGATGAATTCTCCCAGATATTACTCTAATTCATTGGTTAATGTTTAGTCTCATGAGACGTCATGTCGGGATAAAGAGCAAACATGATTCCTTTATGGGACTTTGTCCACCATGTGCAATAGTCTTGGAAATTAGCCTTGACTCATGCTTATTCCATGTTGTGTGTTTTTTAAAAATTCTTATGATTCCATGATTACATGATCCTATATTCTATATTTTATTATTCCTTATGGTTATTCTTGGTTCATTCCTTTTTATGTCATTATGTTATGCCTTCTAAACCATGTGTTATGATTTATTCCTATGTTTATTCCCTTACTGGGATTTTAACTCGTCTCTTTTATCTATATATTCCCCCATGTTATCCTATGAAGATGTAAGATCTTAAATGAATTTAAGATATCATTATGGAAATTAAATAAAATATGTTTTTGTTTTTGTTTTATGCTTTCTAATTATGTACCTAATCTTCTAAAGACACTATACTTTATGATCCCTGGTTTGTATTTGATGGATAGTTATTCTTAAAGTCATGTAATAATATGTATAAAATGATAGGGTAACTATAGTTGTAATCAGATCAGGTTCTAGTTATTCTTTTATATTAGGACTAGAAAAATTTATTAATAACCCTAATGATAATTCTATCACCATGGATAAACTATATTAAAACTAATGGAATCAGAATTTAGGATATACTTCCCATTTACAAGTTTGTCCTTCTATGTTCAATGTTTCATTTTTATAATTTTATTAGCTATGTATTCAAAATAGATTAATTTTAATTTCTTTTTATTAGTTAATGTATGGAAATAGGATAACCCATTCCAATAATAAATATGATATTCAATACAACGATTTCACTAATGATATGCCCAACCTGGTGGAAGATGAAGTAACATATCTTGTGTTTTTTTCAATCTGGTTATCAAAAATTACAATTAATAATTGGAACATATTTTAGATTCCTAACACATTAAATATGATAATGATGGTGTATCATCAAATCTCGGGTAATAAATATGTTAAAGAAAGGAATAATCAATTCCCTACATGTTAAAAATATGGGAAGAATCATCCTAGAAGTTGTATCAAGGGGACTAGGAGATGCTTCAAATGTGAAAAAGAATGTCATAAAGAACCCAATTACCAAAGTAAAGTTAATATTTTTTTTAAAAAGATATAGGGAAATAAAATTCAAACTAGGGTACCATATACAGATTTATGTCGTAAATGTGGAGAATTTGGGGGTTTTCGAATTCAATGCTATATTTTAAGGGATGAAAATCATAATGAGCACCAATAATATTCAATACCAAGGGAATTATGAAGCCCCTATGATGAGATGGATCATGATGATTAGATTAAATTTATCCTCTAAACCAGAGTTTTGTTGTATTTTGCATTCCTTCTATATTATCATATCTTGTATGCTTTCAAAGTACATTGAGTCACCACCTCAAATGAATTGATTTCATCAGGGAAAATTTATATTATTATCGTATCATATGTTAACGTTTATGGAAATAAACTTCTTGAAAATAATATTTGTGTTCCTTTAGTGGATTTCGACGCTATATTAGGTATAGATTGACTATATTTCTACAAATACAACATCAATTTTTGAGAAAGGTAGATCACTCTTCACATCCTGAATCATCCTCAAACTCTATAAAAGTGTAAGGAGGATGATGAATATACCTTTAAATCATCATCTAAATTGTTTATATTATTTACTTATGAGAAATAATATCTCGATCAAATGATTGAGACAAACGATAGAATCATGCTTGATGAAATTCCCATTGTGAAGGACTACATAAATATATTCCCTAAAGAATTTTTTGGTCTTCCTCTTGATTGAGAGGTTTAGTTCTCAATTAAACTTATTCTTTGATCTCTATATATATTAAACACACCTTATAGAATTTACACCATTGTGTTAGAATAAATGAATAAGTGGTTACAAGAGAATTTGGACAAGGGTTTTATACACTCAAGATCTTCACCTTGGGGTGCGTCAGTCCTCTTCATCAAAAATAAGGACAGATCAATGTGCCTATGCATTGATTATCGTGAGCTCAATAAAATAACGATAAAGAAAAAAGTATCCCTTAACATGGATATATGACTTGTTTGAGTCCAAGTATTTCTATAAGGTGGACCTTCGGTTGAGATATCACTAATTAAAGTTGAGGAAGGAAGATATTCCCAAGACTGCCTTTCAAATAATGTATAGACACTATGAGTTCATAGTGATGCCTTTTGAACTCACTAATTCTATATAAATGTTTATGGAGTTAATGAATATAAAATGTTGAGATAACCTCAAACAATTTGAGGTAGTATTTGTCGATGATATTCTGATATACTCCAAAAGAAAGGAAAATCATGGGGAGAATTTTAATATTGTGCTAAAGTCTTCGAAAATGTAGAAACTATATACAAATTATAGTAAATATGAGTTCAAAATAAAGTAAGTATCACTATTGGGTGTTGTTATCACCAAAAAAAGAATATATGTGGACCCTTCCAATAAAATGGTAATTGAAGAGTATCTCAGGCCAACATATGTAATGGAGATCCATAGCTTCCTTGGTTTAGCATGGTATTACTAACGATTTGTTAAGAACTTATCATGAATATCAATCCCACTAACCAAGATGACTCAGAAGAGAGTAAATTTTATCAATACCAGTGAATGTGAATACTACTTCAAAGAGTTGAAAAAGAGGCTTATCACTACACCAATACTCACAGTACTGACAAGTATAGAACTCTTTATGGTATAAAGAAATTATTAAATTAGGGTATTAGGCTATGTACTAAGTAAAAGTTATAAAGTGATATCTTATGCCTCAAGGAAGTTGAAAATTCAAGAGAAAAATTATCCTTCACGCAATCTATAGTTGGAATATGTGATCTTCGGATTGAAAATTTTATAGCATTATCTCTATGGGGAGATGTGTGATATATATATATTAATCATAAGATCATCAAATATATATTCACATAGAATGATCTTAATGTTTTCTAGTGATTATGGTTAGATCTCATTAAGTATTTTGACTACTTAATTCACTACCAACCTGGTAAAGAAAATAAAGTGGCGTATGATCTAAGTAGAAAGGATCCTGAAGCTTTATCAATGATGATAATTGAGAAAGATTCAATATTCTTAGACCTTAAAAGTATATACATGGGAATTATTAAGTAAGGAACATTAAAAATCCTTTCTTAAATGATTTCTCAACCATCCCTTATGGAGAAAATAAAGGGGTCTCAAATAATTGATGTAGAAATTCATAAAAAGGTGGAAACTATTAGAAATGGGAAATATTTAGAGTTTAAAATTGATGAGGAAGGATTCATAAGATTTGGTTCATTATTATGTGTACCATACAATCCATAGATAAAGAAATATATTCTAAATGATTCACATAGCTCAACCTTCTCTATTCACCTAGGGAGCACAAAGATGTATCAAGATCTTTGAGAGAACTATTGGTGGGACAATACTAATAAGGAGACCACTAAATATACATTAAAGTGTCTTGTATGTCCACAAGTGAATACTGAAAGGAAAAATTTTAAGGGGATGATTCAACCATTACCCATACCAATATGGAAGTGGGAAAACATCCCCATATAATTTTTCACCAGACTTCCAAAGACATCTAGAGGAAATAATTATATATGGGTCATTTTTCATCATCTTATAAAGATAAGTAGCTTTATTGAAATTAAAGAGGACTTATCACTAGATCAAATTGCATGAATATACATCAGAAAAGTGGTATGGCTTCATGGAGTACCACTATACATTGTATCCGATTGAGATATAAGATTCTCCTCCAAGTTCTAGAAAAGTATCCAAAATGATCTAAACATTGAGCTAAACTTTATTATGTCTTATCATACTTAAACCAATGGCTAATATGGGTAGATTATTCAGACACTAGAATACATGTTAAGAACATGTTCTATGGACTTGAAGGGTGCATGGGACTAATATCTACCTCTGGTCAAGTTCTCTTACAACAATAGTTTCCACTTAAGCATCTAAATTTCTCCATATGAATCCCTTTAAGGGAAAAGATACTGAACATAGGCATGCTAGGATGAATTTGGTTAGTGGAATCTTCTAGGACCTAAAATGGTTTATGAAATTGTAAAAAAGGTAAAAACCATTCAGCAGCATAACTGGGCTACCCAAAGTCGATAGAAGATCTATGTAGGAAATCATAGATAAGACCTAGATTTTAAGGTTAGAGACATGGTATTCCTCCACATATATCCATGGAATAGGATCATTAGAATTGGGAAGAAAGTAAAGTTAAGTCCAAGGTATATCGGCTTCTTCGTGATTCTTAATCACATCGAATATATGGCCTATCGACTAGAACTTCCACTAATGATGTATCAAGTACATGATGTATTCCTTATATCCCTATTGATAAAGTACATACCAGATCCCTCACACGTACTGAAACCAAAGGTGGTACAATTGGAGAACAATCTCTCATATGAGGAGTAGTCTGTGAAGATCTTGGACTATAGAGATAAAGTTCTATACAAAAAGACTACTCACCTGGTCAAAGTACTATGGTGTAACCATAAGTATAAAGAGGAAACATGGGAATCGGAGGAAGCAATTAAGGATAATTACCCTCACCGATTTTCACCTTAATATGTTAAACGAAATTCTGAGGGTGAAATTTCATTAGGGGGGAAGATTGTAACAACCCTGAATTTTATCAATAGATTTTACCTTATTATAATTATGTAATATAGTATAAATCACATAAAATCACATATATAACACAATAAAAAATTTATAAATTAATAATTAATTAAATAAGAGGTATTTATAGAAATTAAGGAACATATATCGATGGAATGGTTAGTTGAACATTGGAATAGTAATATGACCATTAGGAATAGTAATCTAACCAATAGAATAGTAACCTCACCTATGAAAGTATAAATAAAATTTAGGAATATTATAAATTAAAATATAATATATTTATATCTTGGTATAAGTAAATAAATTTTTTAATAATGATAAATTAAGTGTTGGTATTTTTTGTGAAATGTAAATGTTTATTTAAAATTTTATAATTAATATAATGATTTAAAGGAAATTTATTTTCATAAAATGGATTCATAAATTAATTTTTTATTGTCTTATTAATTGAGTTATAAATGATGTATGTGGGAACTATATCAAACTCAAATTCTCTATTTACTATATTTAGTCACAATAATCAAAAATATTGATAATCTTGAGCCAAAATAATAAACTAATGAATAAAATAATCAAAAACACCCCACTCTTCCAACTATAAATACCACCCATCACCAAATTTTCTCCTCACACCATATAATCCTTTTATATTGATAATATTCTATAAAATTCCTCTCCAAACCCTATTACCCATGTTTTGGTCTTGTTTTTTTCATCAAAATACCATTTTCAAGTCCCTAAAGGAGGTTTTGAAGGAGGCGACACTCAAGTGGTAAAACCTTCCCTCTCTCTCTTTCAATTTCTTTTATTTTCTTATCCTTCCCAAACCTACCCTATACAAAGTAACATTATAACTCTATTATAATATATATACTATAATTTTATTATGATAATAATATATCCACTATCAATTCTCTTCTCTTTCCCTTTTGTTCTAAAAAGGAAAACATCATTCATGAGGTGTCGATTCACCACCTTCATAGACGGTCATTTTTTATTTTATAATATAGAATTAGTGGATGGTCATAAAACCGTTATAATGGTTAAAATAAATTTTAAAATATATATTAAAACTTATTTATAATTTTGAAAGCATAATATATACGTAATATTAATTAATAAAACAAAGCTAGTTCGTGATGATCAAAAAACACCAAAATAATCTAAATTGTTATCATTAATATTTTATCTAATGAATCATCCTTATATCTGGAAACAATGATATATAAGTCCAATTAATATTATTTAATTTCATTAATAACATATAATTTTAGTTTTTTGTAACTATTCACATTTTACATAATCTTTCATACATGTATGCAAATGAACCAATCATGAAAACCAAGGAAACGAACACTCCTGAATGATAAAATTGAATATTATAACTCATAAAAAAGGTCATAAATGAACTTAGTAAAATTATAATAAATCAAATAAATGTATAATAGTTTCTTAGTTAATTAATTAATTTACCTAATTTGATTATCTAGTACATTAAGTACAAGTACATAACACTTTCGGACATTAGGTAAGAAATTTTCTCCAAACCTCCATTTTTCCTTCGAGTTACACCTTATCTCTCTTTACCCCAATTTAATTATTAATTATTATAATTTAATCTTCCTATGTTAAATATTTATGTTCCAAAAATACTCTATCCCAATCATTCTTTATTTTACGGGGAAATATAGGTTTTATAAGTTTCTCATCTCCAATTTTCTCCCAATAAGCAAACTGATTAAAGGGAACTTCCTAATTTATTACCAATTTTCAAGTGCAATCCATAATATATTTTAATCCACCATTATTTTTTTTTTAAATAACTCATTCTATCATTAAAAACTATCTTGGTTCGTTTCTAGTTTTATAAAAAACAATTATTCCCTTTTCAATTTTAAAGAATCTTTAAGTATTTCCTTAAACCGCACTAAAGTGGATCATTTCTAAAGTTTCTTAAACACTATTTTTACATGTTTTCAATTAATTTGGATATGATTTATCATGATATATTCATATTTTCCCTTATTAATTTCTATTTATTAATTAAATCTATTTTTTATGGACACCTTTATGATACACCCATTGTTTATGCCTTATGACATGATTACAATGCCCATTTTTTCCATGGGTAACCCTTATGTTTATTCATTATATATGATTATTCATGTGGCATGAATATTCATGAACATGTTATAGAGGGTTCACCTAGATAACACTCCATTTAATTGGGTACTATTTAGTCTCATGATATGTCATGTTGGGATAGGGAGTAAACCTAATTCCTTTATAAGACATTGTCCACCGTGAGAAATAGACTTGGTAGTTATCCTTGACTCATACTTATGTCATGTTTTATGTTTTGTACACAATACTGTGATTCCATGATTACATGATCCTATGTTATACATGTTATGATTCATTGTGTTTATTCATTTTCCATTCCTTTTTTATTTCTTTATGTTATGCCTTCTAACCCATATGTTATGATTTAGTCCTATGTTTATTCCCTTACTATGATTTTTAGCTCTTCTATTTTATCTATGTATTCCCCAAGTTATCCTATGTAGATATAATAGATCAAAGTAATTTATGATCTCATTATGAAGATTAAATAAAATATTTTTTTAGTTTCTTTATTTCTAATTATGTACCTAATATTCCAAATACACTAGACTTTACGATCCTTGGTTTGTATTAAATGGATAGTTATTCTTAAAATCATGTAATAATACGTGTAAAAGTATAGGGTAATTGTATTTGGAATAATGTGCACACATATAGGACTCATATGATGAGGTGTTTTTTAATACTCATGTGGGTAAAGGCCTCTGTTATATGTGACTTAGGATGGTATTGACCATTAGTGAGGTTGGAGGTGATTGTCATAGATTTACACCTAGATGATGAGGAACCATCAGTTGATGGTATTGAGACCACCAATTGGGGGATGAGGTTAACCTTATGTTGAGGCCATTGGGATAGGATTATGGGGAAGGATTGATATCACTATTCCTTAGGAAGTTGGATGTTGAGTCGATGGTGATTATTATTTGGAGGATAGACGTAGTTATTCCTCATATATCGAGCTTCAATCCTATGAGGATTATATGAGTTGAGGTTCAAGGGGCTAGGTAATTTATTGGGAGTGCCTTCGGGACATTGGTTATGGTTTTGAACACAAGTTTTTAGTTATAACAAGTTTCTATGTGATTCTATTAGAAATGTAACCTGAGGGTTCACCCAGATTGATCGTCATCAGGGGATGCCTTAAGGAACCTCTCCACTGTTGTTATACCACTGATGGTTGAATAATGTGATTTATTCCTTGTGTATATTGAGAATAAGGGAAGAAAGTTATATTAAATTATGTAATTCATTATTATATTTATGTTTAGATACACCTACTTTATGATCGATGTAGGTTATACACACATTGGTGGTAGCCTACTGAGATTTATTCTTACACCCTACACAGGCTCTTCGAAACACGTGTAGACTTTATGATTTTGCGATCAGGTAAGGGAATGAGAAAAATAGATATACCTTAGTTATCATGTTGAGTTGTTTAGTATGTGGTTTATGCATTAGTTGGAGTTTCTTTTTGTGTCTTTTCTTTTCTATCATAATGTTTATAGGTAGATACTGAAGTCAGACACGGGTGACCCTTTTTTCTTATAAATATGTATGAATTGTTATGTTATGTATTCTTAGTTACAAATGAGGTTTTATTCTTTAAATGGTATTATTAGATTTATTTTTTATTTCTTCTGTTTTCGGATTGTTCTTCTACTATGGTGGGTTACTACTCCATTTATCTTATGGTCTTTCTTCAGTTGTGCTATATTTATCTATAGACCATGATTATTATTATTATCACCAAAGGGTATAGTCTCCCCACTATCACTTATTTAAAACCTCAATTATATTCAGAAGCCTTTGTAATATGTGGAGGAATTCTTAAGGCTCAGTGGCCCTCCCGCCCGTAGCACTGTTTGGGTGGCTAAATGGGTCGGGGCACTACATGGAAGACCGAGTTTTACCAAATACTATTAATATTATTATTTAAAATAAAAATTATCACCAAGATGCTAAATTGGTGGTTATAAATAGGATTAAAAAACTTATAAAAATATATGGTTTAACTTATCGGTTACCAATTAATTATAAATGAATATAAAATCAAATTGAATAGTGAAAATACTGACTTTTAAATAAAAACTAACTTTTCAATTAAATATTTATATGATTAGATTATATTTTAAATTATTTTTAAAGTTTAATTACTTAAATTATACATCAATTAATATAATTTATGTCATTTTAATCATTTATATATTGAATTTCGATATAAAAATATTATAAAATTTTTAACCTTTTCACTTTAAAAACTCGTTTACTCATCATATCTGTGATATTAATTTTAAATTACTTTTATCCACTTATGTGAATTTAATTTGGAAAAAATGATTCCATATTTGGAATCAGAAAATTTTATAATATCTAATAAGTCCAAATTAATTTTTTACCATAAATATTAGTGAAAATAATTAAAATTAATCACTACGATTAAGAGAAAAACAAGTTTACCAGGGGACTAATATTTAAAAAAAATGGGAAAATGACCTAGAAACATGTACAAAGCCCATTTTATAGAAATATTTAGACATCTAACAACATAGGATCTATTTTTATGATTTATTGGGATATTATTCCCTCAAAGTGACCTATAAAATAAGTAGAGTGAAGAAAACAACAAAAAAGATTCTTTTCTTACTTTTAATTTCTATACAGATTTGGGATTGGGGAAAATATAACATAAATGAAGTTATATATATACTTTTCAAATATAAATGATTTTTTTTATCATGATGATTTATTTTAATTTTTAAATATGAATTAATTACTTTGAATGATTAAGAAACGCCAATGTAATAATTATTATGTTAATAATTAACTAAAATAAATGATACTAAAAATATTAAGTGAAATAAATTGAAGGAATTATTATCTAACATTGATTTTTTAGATGATTAAATAAAGTTACAATGGTTTAAAAATAATATATTTGAATTCCATAATTGTATATATATTTTTAAATTCAAATTAAATAAATAATTCTAAAATTGACGTTAATGTTATTTTATTATAAATTAAATTTTATTAAATGATTTAAAATTACTAAAAAACCTATATTATTCTAAGTAATTTTTAAATGTTAATATATATAAAATATTTACCATTAATAGATCAATTTATCTTTTATAATGAACATATTTTCCCCTAAATAGTAAAAACTTTGTTAGTGTGGTTAGGGTTAAAGCAGTGCTTTTTCACACTACATGCGCTTCTGTTAAAGTTAATTTCCATCATAAATGGATTTTTTTATTTTATAAAATTTAAATATAATATTTAGAATAAGTGGGTATAAATTTTATAATAATTATCACTTTAATTTAGTCTTAACGGATAAATTACCTAGGTTAGAAAATTAGTTAGCTTAATAAAAACCAAAATGGTAAAATTAGGGAAACTTAAAAGTTAAGGGGAAAATAATAAAAATGCGTATATTTTTGCGTGTTGGATGTTTTTATCAACCATAATTCCCAAAAAATGTATTATTTTTCAATTTTGGAGTAACTTGAGTTAAGGGAGGCCTCCCAATACTGAATACTTTTGAGTATTTATAAGAATATCCATCCTCCTCAGCTATAAAAAGGAACTCACTCTCCCCCCTTATTAACACCTCTCAATCTAGTTTTCTCATCAAAACCCTACCCAAATAAATCCAAAAAAATCCCTCCCTCATTCTATAGTCCTTTTTTTATGCATAAATAAAACCGTTCTATGTTTTAGTGAAAACCTAAGGAGGAAACCCAAAGAAGAGGTAATGTTCTTCTAAAAGATTTTTTATTTTATTTCCATCTCCACATACTCCAATTATTATTATTAAATGATAATATAATAACCTCAGTATCTTCCATATACTAATAATTTTTTATTTTAAGTTTTTGAACTATAACTTTACACAATTCCATCAAATGGGTTGTGAAATCATTGTTCAGGTGTACGGAAGACTACCACCTCACGAACCGATGTCATTCGTTTTTTCATTACCACCTTTAAAGGTTGGGAATAATGATGGATTTATAGTTTATATATATTATATAGGATATTTATGATGTTTTTATTCTTCTTTAATTAGTATATTTCACATAAATTCATTATTTCTATTTTGTGAGAATATGACAACGTCGCTCGTGTGTTTGGCGGACTACCACCTCACGAAGCAATGTGATGCATTCACGATTTACATGGGATGTATTGAGGATGGTATTAATAAAAAATTTGTAATATATATGACATAATAATGACACTGGAATTATTATATATATATATCATTTAATTTTATTTCTTTTAATATAAAAAGAAAATGAGAACAGTGTTTATGCGTACATACGGCCTACCATCTCCATGAACGATCTATTTCATTTCCTAACATTAGATTTTATATATTAATATAAATAAATATATACTGAATATATATGATATTTGAATCATTTTTTACATTCTATATATGATGAATTCATGATCTAAGTAAGACTAACAAAAATAAAGTATACTTGAAAAACAAGGCAATTAACACTCCAAATGATGAAAATAATGAAAGATTATTAATGAATAGGTAATAATATGTTATCATATATGATTTTATAAATATTAATATGGTTCTAAAATGATTTAATAACATTTTTAAAACTATTATACATGATTTTAAAGCACGTTTAACCAAATAAAAGAGTAATGTAATGGATTTTGTCTCAAATTACATTACATTGAGAATTATTTATTATTATGCACCAATTCAACATTATGTGGTGTATATACTTCCCCTTTTACATGTAATATCATGCTTCATACTTCATGGTATTTTAAGTTCCAATTTGAATTATTTCACTAAAGGTGAATTGATTTGAAAATTACCAAGTGGTAAAAGTTATTATGCAATCTTGCTTTCTTTTGTGATTCTTAACATTCACTTAAAACAGACACTTTATTATAATTATTTTTAATTAAAAATAAAATTTATCTCAAATATACAGACTATTGTTTAATGGGTATTATTATTTCTTAAATTGTATACCATTTTTATATATCGTGTTTACTTTGAAATATATTGATTAATCGGTGAAATATTGATAAATATGTATCCTTTACTAAATATGGATATTTGATAAGGTTAATTGTTTATGAATTAAATTTATTATTATATATTTGAGGAATTATTTGGACTCATATGACATGGGTTTGAAACTATTTAAAGTAAACCCCTCGATGCATTGGTAGTCCCATGCGACGAATCAATTGGATAAATCATATGGGTTTCTACCCAGTATGTTTTAAACTATATTGTGAAAGGTCTTGACGTACAGGTTCCATGTACCAAGGAAACATGGAAGAAAATATTTAATCATTGCATAAATTTGTAATTCAGTTATTATTATCCATGATATTTTCACTATAAAAAAACCTATGGATGCATCTCATTCTTATATTATTGATTAAATGAAATTTTTTTCAGTTATTTACATTTCTATATTGATTTTTCCTTATCTAACTATTAAAATGGAATGTGTGATCAGTTATTTGCCTTACTATATTTATTATTCTCACTAATTCATTATTATTTCCTCTGTATTTAACCCTTACTAAGCACTTGAGATCTCCATTATTTTTTTTCCTTCTCTGGTTTATGAAGAAGAGATATTTTAATGTATTTTCAAGGATGTAGTTTATTATATTTTTTTGTGTAATATGTTTTATTTTCTTTTAACAATATAAAATGTTTATAATGTATATAATGTATATATTTGGTTCTATAAAACTGCTAAACTGATCAGTTCTTCAGGATTTGATTCCTTGTAATCATGTCAATGTTATAAAGTAAGGCATTGGCTCTAAGATTCTTGGGTCAGGGTCATTACAGTTTCTATCAAAAGTTTATTGAAACCCATGGAAACTAGATTTTGGAAAAATATATTAGATAACATAACCCTGTGAAATACTTTAAGGATAAATATATAAAAACATCCCAAAGAAACCATGTTTATGATTATGATATTAGATATGGTTAAATTTTTCAATTTATGTTAAGTATTTCACTAGTTTTGGGATTATACTTTATGTTTCATAATGATATGATCTAATATAGTGAATGTAATTATTTAGAAATGGAATCTATCAGAAATAATGTGAACCTCACCGATGCATGTGATCCAAAGAGTAAGAATGGTCATGTATTTTATGGGATTAATCCAATATTTCAAAGGTAACTAGTTTCCCAAACATTTTCATCATATTAGGACATACTATCATGTGTAAAAGAGATATATAAAGAGTTATATAAGTATTATTCCATTATATGGAAGCACAAGAAGTAGAGGAAAATTAGGAAAAATATTGACAAAGGGAAGAAGGGAAAGAAGTATTTTCCCACATGTGATAATTATGGAAAGAAACACCCCGGTGCTTTCTTAAAAGGATTAGGAGTTTACCAAAAGCATAGAGGTAAAGTCCACCATGATTTGGATTTCAAGGGAAATAAAAAAATTCATAATGTGCAATGCTTAAACTATAGAGATATGGGGAACTACGTAAATGAATTCCCCAAGAATCAAAGGAATATACCTTAGAATAATCTAAGGAATCAAGTTAAATCTTATGTTATTGATACAACTGAAGATAAATGATTAATTTTATTGTGTTTGGATCAAAAGATATTTCATTTAAGTATTTTATTAATTATACTTTAGTTATAAGAATTATGAAATGTATAAGGGTTTTATAGTACTACTTTTAGTTAAGTGTTTTAAAGTGTGTGTAGAATGGTAATGATGAATAAGGAAATGATTTAGTAGAAATATTATCTTCTTGGAAAAATGTGATTATATAACCCTTAATATGTTCTTTATGTTGTGATAATTATGTTTGGATTAATAAATGATTGATTTGGATAAAATAAATTTGATAAGTACTGACTACCTTGGAACTGATTAAGGATTTGTTGAAAAAGTGGTGTATACCATAATTTATAGAGTTTATATAATTTTTGTATTTAATAAATATATCAAATAATATATTTTTTACTTAATTAATAAGTAATCATTAATTTTTTCAATAAGGTTTTATGGTAATTCTAGGTATTACCATGTTTCGAGAGAATACATAATGAAGGTATTCACATGTTTGGTATGTGAAACTTTAGAGCTAATTCATGTTGTTTGGATTAATGATAAGTTAATTTTACAAATTCATTGACTTTATAAAGTTTTGGATATTGGTATTTTTGAATTGATATAAGGTTAACCATTTATGAAATGGTTTAAATTAATATTTATACAAGGTTTTAGAGATTAATGTATTACTTCACCATATGATACAACTTGTGTTAAAAGATAAAGTAGAAATAGTTTAAAGAACAACCAAATGATAATATTTCGTTTATGAAACAGAAATGTATAAAGTAAGTATACTTCCTTATATTCTTAGAGAGTGAAAGAATATCTCAACTCTTGGAAAAAGGGTCATGAAACAAAAATGTTGTCCAATTATCATCATTTTTTATGATATCAATGAAATTTTTCACACCTATGGTTTATGGCATTTTGGTCTTTAACTTTCTCCTAAACATGTTCTCTATTGTACTCCCTTAGTAATTGGGAGTTATTTTTCTCTTCCATGAACATGTTTTTATTTCACACTTATGTTCTACTATCTAGAAACCTAGTTATGTGATTATTCCAAATGACTTTTGTAATTACCTTTCTCTCTTATTAAGAGGATATTTTATTAACTTTTTTATGATGTGGTTTTTTCAACAATTTTATTTCCAAATGTAAAACCCTTTATTACCAAGAATCAAGTTTAAATTATGAGTATGTAATTTATTTAAGGTGGGGAGAATGTATCACCCTAGAATTTTAAAATATGAATATCATATTTGATATCATGTATGACGTGCAACACAAATATTAGAAATTAATATAACACCCTAAGACTTTATGATATATTTACTATTTTAAATAAATTCAATCTATTCTATAGCTTTCAATGCACACAATACTGAGTCAGTGTAACAACTCGGAATTTTATCAATGTAATTTCCCTTCTTATAATTATGTTATGTAAGTATAAGTCACAAAATCACATAGAGGAACCAAAAAAAATATTATTCTCATAAATAAATAATGATGTGTTAGTTATCAAATAAAATAATAAGAATTCCCAATATTGTAGTAGGATAATAAATATAAAATAAGATAACAAGAATGGGAAAATTTATATCTGCTCGATCCACTAGAATGACTGCACTCACAAACAAAGCTGTATAAATAAAAAATAATGTTGATAATAAAATATTAATTTAAAATATTAAAGTATATATAACCTTGGTAAAAATAGAAGTGACTAATGAATGGAATAAGAGGTATTTATATAAAGTAGTAAGCCCTTATGAACATTAAAAATATGACTCCTAGAGTAGTAACCTGACCATTGGAAGAGTAATGTGACTATTAGGAATAGTAATATGGTAGTCAGAATAGTAACCTCACTATGAAAGTATAAATGAAATTTAGGTACCATATAAATGAAAATATGATATATTTATATCATGGAATAAGTAAATAAATGTTTTAAAAATGATAAATTAAGTGTTGGTCTTTTTGTGAAACATAAATTTTTATTTACATTTTTATAATTAATATAATGATTTAAAATAAATTTTATTTTTAAAAAATAGATTCATAAATTAATATTTTGTTGTATTAAAATTATAAGATAATTGTATGATACCTTAATTAATTTTTCAAAGTGTTATAAATCAGTTATAATATTTAAATTGGTATTTTTTTGAATAAATGATGATTTTAATTAAAAATTAAATTTCTCATATTTATAAAATTATTTTCATAAAATTGAGTCTATTTTTAAAATAAACACGTTGTAAAATTATTAGGGTGAATTTTTAGTTTTTTTATAAAATAATAGATTTTTTTTAAATAGTGAAATGCATCAATTTATGGTATTTATCATTATATGTTAAATAAATGAAATTTTTAGACATGGTTGAGTTATGGATCATGTAAATGCCCATTATATAGAATTAACATTCTCTATTTACTGATTTTAGTAATAGGAATCAACACTATTGGTAGTCTTGAGCCAAAATTGTGACGACCCAATGTTTTATCAATGGAAATTCTTGTCTTATAAATATTTCATGTAATCACATGAAATAAAAAAATAATTAACTAATAATTACTATGTGACCATTAAACATAATATTGTCACTTCTGTGATTTTAATTTTAAAAATCTAACATTCACGGATGTGATCAGTAAGATTTTTGGAGTCAAATAAGACAAATTTAATTTTTGGTGAAGAGTAACTGACCCTTATGAATAGTAATGTTACCCTTATGAATAGTAATATGACCCTTATGAATATTAAATTGTCCAAAAGAATTGTAACATCACCTATGAATGTATAAATAAAATTTAGGCATCTTATAAGTGATAATATGACTATAGTAAAAGTATTGGTATTTTTGTAAGTTATAAATAATTATTTAATTAATTTAAAAGAAAATGTATGTTTATAAAAGTTATTTATAAATTATCAATTTTATGTCTTCTAGTTTTAAGATAATTTTATAAGACCTTGTGTAATTTTTTAAAACATTATAAAATTCATTATAGTTTTAAAATTTGTATTTTTCAAGTAAATTGTGATTTTAATTAAAAATTAAATTAATAATATTTATAGAATTATTTTTGAAAAATATATTTCGTTTATGTATTCTACATGTCAAAAAATGGTTAGGGTGAATTTTTGGGATTTTTCTGAAATACTTGAATTTTTGTTGAATAGTAAAATACGATAATTTACGATAAATGCTATATACATGAATTATGATGTCATCAGCTAATGTATGGATGATATAAGGACATTATCTCAAACTCCGATGAACTCTTTACTATTTTTTGTAACAAAAATCATTACTATTTCTTGTCTTATGGAAAAATAATAAACTAATTATTAAAATATTGAGAAAACCCCTCTCTCCTCCACTATAAATATCACCCCTCACACCCTCATTACATCACACCTATCAAGCGTAAATACCGGTACAAATTCTTCCCAAATATCTTCCCTAGCCCCAATACCATGTCCGGAAGACCTTGGTCTGATAAAAAAACCAAAACCTCTTCCCTAATGAGGCTCTCAAAGGAGATAAACTCAAGAGATAAATTCCTCTTTCTGATTCTTTTATTTTCTTTCAAGTTCTTTTATTTTATTTTTTCTTTCCTCAACTCCCTTCAACCAAATGGTATAATAACTCCAATAACATACATGTACTATAATTCTATTATTCTAATGTTATATTTTTTCATAATCTCTCTTTCCCCCTTTTTTTATACTATAAATGAAAAAACCGTCTGAGATGTGTTGATTTATCACATTCAAGGATGACGGGTTTTCAATTTGCATTACCATATTATAGACTTGTAATGAAACTATTTTAAGGGTTTAACCAGATAATAATATATTTATTTTATTATATTTAATGTTTTGGAATCCTTTTCCACACATGAAGTAAAATAATAATACAAACAAGTTAATTGTGAGAAAAATCGCTAAGTTAATCCAAATGTTTATCAATAATGTTTTATAAAATGATTCAACTTCACTCCAAATAACCAAATAAATTTTATAACCATGTAATATTCTGTATTTTAACTAATTTCATATAACTTAAATTTTGGAAAACCACTCCCATCATACATGTGTATCCAAACATTAATATAAGTGAACCGAACATTAAAACCAAAGAAACAAATGAACCTGAACAATGAAATTGAACCTCATAACCAATCAAAAAGATTATGAATGAAATAAAAAAAGTTATAATAAATAATTTAAATGTAAAATAGTTTACATAATCATTAATTAATGAACCTAATTTGATTATTCAGGTCATTAATATCAAGTGGAGAACACCATCGGACTTAAGGTAAGGGATCATCTCTATTTCACTTTTATTCAAGAATGTCCTCTATGTTATTCCCTTTTATGTGTAATCCATAATTATGGGGTATGATTTCTCACATCCCCCATACTTACCTCATGATTTATAAGTGATGAGAAACTCATTTCTCTCTCATTAATCCCTCTTATGTACACCTGATACCATATTGTTAATCCGCAATGGATTCTACCCAAACCTCCTTTGTTCCTTCGAGTTGCCTTATATTCATTTCACCAAATGAAGTTATATTATCTTTTTATGTGAATCATATAAATGATGTGTACATATACAAAATTCATTTATCAGTGAACTTTAATCATTCTCTTTTGGGGATATACATGTTTTTAAGTGATTTCATCCTCAATACTTCCCGATAAGCAACCATGTTTTAAAAGAACTTCCTAAATCCATACCCAATTTCAAGTGAACTATACCATATATTTTAATCCACCAATGTTTTTATAAAACCATTTTTTTATTATGAAAACATTCTTGGATGACTTTTGGTTTTTTACAAAAGATTATTTTCTTTTCTATTTTAAATTCTTGTTAGTTTTTTCCTTAAAACCGTACTAAAATGTTTTAAGGATAAAAATTATTAAATACTCTTTTCACATGTTGTCATTCCTATTTGAAATTACATAAAAAGATATATTCCTATTTTACCATATGAATTTCCATGTACATTCAAAAAAAATTTATTTCTTGGACACTTTTATGATACACCCATTCATTATTCTTTATGACATGATTATGATACCCATTTCTTTCCATGGGTGCCCTTATGTTTATGATTGTTTATGTATGATTATATATGTGGAAATAATATTAATGAACATGTTAAGATAGGTACTCCTAGATATCACTCCAATTTATTCAGTAAATTTTAGTCTCATGAGACGTTATGTGCGGTCGTCTTGGCAGTTAGCCTTGGCTTGTTCTACTATTTGCGACGATCTTGGTGGTTAGTCTTGTCTTGTGCTACCATGTGAAACGGTCTTGGCGGTTAGCCTTAACTCATTCAAAAGTCATGTTTTATGTTTCTGACACATTATTATGACTCCATGTTTATATGATTCCCTATTTATATGTTATGATTCCATATGTTACATTCCTTTTTATATCATCATATCATGCCTTCTATCCCATGTGTTAATGCTTGGTTCTTACGCTTATTCCCTTACTGGGCTATTTATCTCATACCTTTGTTCATGTGTTCCATAGGGACCCCTATGTAGATGTAAGGGCTCAAATGAATTTAGGATCTCTTTATGAAGATTAAATAAAGAAGTGCTTTTTAGTTCTATGTTTTTAGTTTTATATACCTAGTCTTCCAAGACACTAAACATTATGATCCTTGCCTTTTACTCTGATGTATAATTATGCTAAAAATCATGTAATGTTATGTTTAAAAGTATAGGATCTCTATAATTGGTATCATAGGATGGTATATTAATTTTTGGAGATTATAAATAGAGTAATATAGCAAGAACCTTAAGAATTGGACTAATTATAAGAAAACACCCCTAAATTTTGGTAAGTATCAAGTAAGTGGTTTATCAAGAAAATACATCCATGTATGGATACAAATAGGTAGAGGTGGATCTGGAACAGATGTATCTTAGGTTAAAACCCTAAAACACCGATTTGAGCTAGACTTGAATGGGAACTGGTGCATAACAACGGGCATTGTTGCACTCTTGGTTTGACACTCCCAGGGGATATGCTTTGGTAAATTCAGAATCTTGGTAAAAACCATTATTAATGGAATGAAAAAAAACCCATAAGAATATAATTTAATAAATAGATCAAGGATGACCTAAATTAAAACATAAGGAATCACAAGTTAGGATATACTTCTCCTTTAAAAGTTTATCCTCTTATGGTCAAAGTTTATTTTTTATGCTCAATAGCTAAGTATTCAAGCCCTATAATTATATACTCTTTTTCTTAGTTAATATTGGTAAATAAAATAACATGTGCCAATAATAAATGTGATAAGGAATATGAATATTTCCCAAATGATATGCCTAATATGAGGGACCGAATGATCAAAACTTCATGATAGTACTTTCTCAGCTGGCTCGAGTTATGAATAATAACTTTAATCATCTAAAACACCCTCCTCCTCCAGGTAAAGATATATTTGTCATTTAATACTTCATATGAAAAAGACCTCCCATGTTTAGGGTATCTTCTGGTCCCATCCTCATGTAAAAGTGGATTAACTCCATTGAAAAGATATTCTTTGTCCTCTAGTTCTCAGAAGAAGAGAAATTCGTATTGGTATTCTATCGTTTTGATGGGTAAGCTTATCAGTGGCGGACACTGATTAAGAATATGAAGTCCCAAACCCTCCATCTCAAGATGGAAAAATATTTCCTCAGACTCAAGCAGAAGGAAGATGAGTCCATCGGGGATTATAAAGAAAATTTCACAAAGCTTGCAAGGTACACCTTTGGATTTGTCTTAAACACCAAAATCAAGTTGGATCTCTTATTTAGAGGACTAAAGATGAGTCTATGAAAAGGGTTTTTGATTGCATACTTTGATAGTTATGAGGAGATTTTTTGTTATACCCTCAAGGTTGAAATGGATATCAGAGAATCTCATTGGTATCGTGGGCTCGGTGATAAGAAGAGGAAAATGGAATCTAATGTGGGTAGTTATACTAATAAATAACATGATGGAAAGAAGCCAGATCATCCCAAATGTAAAAATTTTGGGAAGAATCATCTGGGGTACTGTCTAATAGGAACCAGAAATTTCTTCAAATGTGGAAATTTGGGTGATCTGGCTAAAAAATGATGACGGTATATGAAGAATACCACTAATGTGAAAGAAAAAAAGGAAGGTTCAAATAAACACATAGCCTGTAGTGCAGTGTTACAACTAAAAGGATCATGGGAATTAAGAAAAAAGATTCCCTAAGCTAAGGGTTGCTAAAGGAAATCAACAATAACCTTCAAGGAAATAAGTAAAGACTTATGCTATCACTACTGTTGAGGTGGAGTAGGATAACGATATGGTGAAAAGTACACTAGTTATTCATTAAAAAATATAAAACGTACTATTTGATTCTAGTTCTATGCATTCTTTCATATATTGTAAGTTTAGTAAAACTATTCAAACATCACCAAAAAATTTTGAGGATAAGTTATCTATGAGAATAGTGAATGGGGAAATTATTGTTTTCATGGTTTATAACTTATCCCCGATTAACGTTTGTGGACTTAACCTCCAAGAAAATCTCTTTGTACTTCCTTTAATGGAGTTCTAATCTATCTTGGGAAATGATCAGATATCTTTATACAAATCCAACATCAACTGTCAAAAAAGGGAGATCAATCTTCGCATCTCTAAGCATCCTCTAATTCTTTACAATTGTAATGAGGAAGATGAATTTTCTTTAGAATAATTGTCTCAAGTGTGGATATTAATTCCTTATGATCAAGTATGTATAGATAAAATTATTGATACAAAGGATAGAATCATGCTTGAAAACATGCCTGACTGCTTCACCCAGGGGTGCGCCAGTCCTCTTCATCAAGAAGAAGTATGGATCAATTCGCCTCTGTATTTATTATCGTGAACTCAATAAAATTATGATAAATAACAAGTATCCCCTACTACAGATATATGATTTTTTTTATCAGATTTTTGGGGCCAGTTATTTCTCTAAGGTGGACCTTCAGTCATGATATCACCAATTAAAGGTGAGGAAAGGAAGATATTCCCAAGACTGCATTTTGAACGAGGTATGGACACTATGAGTTCATAGTGATTCCTTTCAAACTCAATAATTCTCGAACAATATTCATGGATTTAATGAATAGAGTCTTTAGATATTAACTCAAAAAATTTGTGGCAGTCTTTATTGAGGATATTCTGATATGCTCCAAGAGTAAGGAGAAACATGAGGAGAATTTGAATAATATGTTAAAGACTTTGTGAAGGGAGAATTTGTATGAAAAATATATTAAATGTGAGTTATGGATGGATGAAGTATCATTCTTGGGTAATTACATTACGAGCAAAGGGATATATTTGGACCCTTCAAAGATAAAGGTGATTGAAGAGTGGCCTAGGACAACATCTGTAACAGAGATCCACAGCTTTTTTTGTTCTAGCTGGGTATTACTGACGATTTGTGAAGAACTTTTCACAGTTGTCAAACCCAATGAACAAGCTGACATGGAAGGGGGTAAAGTTTTTCTAGACTCGATAATGTGAATACTACTTTAAGGAGTTGAAAAAGAGGCTAAGTCTCTAGTACTCACACTCCCAAAAAGTGGATAACTCTTTGTGGTGTATACTGATGCTTCAAAAAAGGTCTTTGGTTTTCTGTTGATTAAAAATGATAAAGAGATAGCCTACCCCTTAAGGCAGCTGAAAATCCATGATCAAAACTATCCTATGCATGATCTGGAGTTAGTGGTTGTGATCTTTTCATTGAAAATATGGTAGCATTATCTCTATGGTGAGAAGTGTGAGATATATATTGATCACACGAGTCTCAAATATATATTCACAAAAAAAGATATTAATATGTGCCAGTGAAGATGGATAGAGCTCATGAGGGATTATGACTGATCAATCCACTACTATCCTGGTAAGGAAAATAAGGTGATGAATTCTCTGAGTAGAAAGGATCCTGCATCTTTATCAATAATGAGAGTTGAGAAGGATTCAATCTTTTTATATTTGATGAGGATGGACATGGGAATCACTAAGGGAGTAACATCATCAATCCTTTATCAAATGATTGTTCAACCATCCCTCATATAGAAAATAAAGGATATTCAAAGAAAATATGTGGAAATTTTGAAAAGGGTGGAAGTTGTTAGAAATGGAAAATCCTCATAGTTCAAGATTGATGAGGAAGGAGTTATAAGATTTGGGTGATGATTATGTGTACCATCCGATCCAAATATAAAAAAGGATCTTCTGAATGACACACATATATCAACCTTCTCTATCCACCTAGGAATCACAAATATGTATCGATATCTCTGAGAGAACTTTTTGTGGGACAATATGTAGAAAAATATTGCTGAATATACATAAAATTGCCTGGTATGTCAATAATTGAAGGCTGAAAGACAGAAGTCTATGGGGATGAACAAATCACTACCCATACCAACATGGAAGTGGGAGAACATCACCATAGAATTTGTCACTGGAATTCCAAGGGAAACTAGAGGAAATGATGTTATATGGATCATTGTGGATCATCTTATAAATAAATATCACTTTATCTCAATTAGATAGGACTTCTCATTGGACCAAATTTCAAAGATATATATCAAAGAGGTTGTAAGGCTACATGGATTACCAATATCTATTATATCTGATCGAACTCTGAGATTTAGCTCGAAGTTCTGGAAAATTATCCAACATGCTCAAAGCAATAAACAGAATTTTAGTACAGCCTATCTTCCTCAAAATTATGACCAATATGATCAGACTATTCAAAAACTAGAAGATATGTTTAGAGCATGTTCTATAGACTTCAAATGAGTATGGGACCAACATCATCCACTATTTTAATTCTACTACAAAAATAGTTTCCACTAAAGAATCTGAATGGAACCACACGAATCCCTTTCTGGGAAAAGGTGCAGAACACCGACGTATTGGGATGAAGTCGGTGAGCATAAGCTGCTAGGACCTGAAATGGTAGACGAAATGGTGGATAAGGTGAAATCCATTCAGCAGCACATCAATGCATCCCAAAGTTGACAAAAGAGTTATGCAGACAATCATCAATGAGACCTTGAGTTCAAAGTTGGAGATATGGTATTTCTACACATATCTCTATGGAAGAAGGTCATGAGGTTTGGGATGAAAGGAATGTTAATTCCCAGGTAAATAGTACCCTTAGAGATTCTTAATCATGTTGGGTTTGTGGCCTATCGACTACCAATTCCACCTCCATGTCTAAATTACATGATGTCTTCCACACATTCCTCTTAAGAAAGTACATACCAGATCCTTCACATGTAATCATTTCAGAGGTGGTGCAGTTAGAGGATGATCTTTCTTATGAGGAGCAGCCAGTGAAGATCTTAGATTGTAGAGATAAATTTATATGTAACAAGACTAATCACATGGTCAAAGTACTATGTTGGAACCATAAGTATGTAGATGCAACATGGGAACTGGAGGAGGCAATGAAGGAAAATTACCCACACCTATTTATGCCTTAGAATGCAAAATGAAATTTTGGGGGTGAAATTTCATAAGGGGGGAATAATGTAATGGCCCAATGTTTTATCAATGAAAATTACCTTCTTATAAATATGTCATATAATCACATAAAATCACATAACAATGAACTACTAAGTACTATGTGACCTTTAAACATAATATTGTCACTTCTATGATTTAAATTTTGAAAATATGACATACACGGTTGCGATCAGTAAGATGTTTGGAGTCTAATAAGATAAACTTAATTTTTGGTGAAGATTAACTGACCCTTATGAAGAGTAATTTTACCCTTATAAATATTAATATTACCCTTATGAATAGTAAATCATCCAAAATAATAGTAACCTCACCCAAGAATGTATAAATAAAATTTAGGCATCTTATAAGTGATAATAGAACCATAGTAAAATTATTGGTATTTTTGTAAGTCATAAATAATTAATTATTTAATTTAAAATAAAATGTATTTTACTAAAAGGTATTCATAAATTATCAATTTTATGTCTTCTGGTTTTAAGATAATTTTATAAGACCTTATTTTATTTTTTAAAACATTATAAAATCGATTATAATTTTAAAATTTGAATTTATAAAGTAAATTATGATTTTAATTAAAAATTAAATTAATCATTTTTAGAAAACTATTTTTGAAAATTTGATTTCATTTTTTGATTCTACACATCTAAAAATAGTTAGGGTGAATTTTTTGTATTTTTCTGAAATACTTGAATTTTTTGTGAATAGTAAAATATGATTATTTACGATAAATGATAAACACGTGAATTATGATGTCATCATCTAATTTATGCATGATGTAAGGATATTATCTCTAACTCACATTTACTCTTTTCTATTTTTGTTCATAATATTCATTACTATTTCTTATATTATGGGAAAATAATAAACTAATGATTAAAATATTGAGAAAACCCCTCTCCCCTCCACTATAAATATCACCCCTCACACCCTCATTACTTCACACCTCTCAATCTTAAATTATTGTCCAAATTGTACCCAAATATATTCCATATCCCCTACCCTAGGTCTATTAGCCCTTGTTCTGATAAAAAAACCCAAACCCTCTTTCCTAAAGAGGCTCTCAAAGGAGATAAACTCAAGAGGTAAATTCCTCTTTCCGATTCTTTTATTTTCTTTCAAGTTCTTTTATTTTCATTTTTATTTACTCACATCCATTCACCCAAATGGTATGATAAATAAAATAACATAAATTTACTGGAATTCTATTATGATTATGGGATAGTTTATTATAATCTCTCATTCCCCCTCCTTTTATACTATAAATGAAAACATATGTGTTGATTTATCACATTCAAGGATGATGAGTTTTCAATTTGCATTACCATATTCTAGACTGGTCATAAAACCATTTTAATGGTTGAACCAAATCATAATATATTTATTTTATCTTATTTTATTCTCTGTAATCCTTTTTCACACAAGATGTAAAATAATAATACAAAACAAGTTAATTGTGAGCAAAATCGCCAAGTTAATCCAAGCGTTTATCATTAAAGTTTTATATAATGATTCACCTTCACTCAAAATAACAAATGAATTTTATAACCATGTAATATTATGTATATTAACTAATTTAATATAACTTCAATTCTATAAAACCACTCTCATCGTACATGTGTATCCGAACATGAATATAAGTGAACTGATCATTAAATCCAAGGAAACAAACGGACCTGAACAATGAAATTGAACCTCATAACCAATAAAAAAGATTATGAATGAAATCAAAAAGGTTATACTAAATAATTTACATGTAAAATATATTCTATAATTATTAATTAGTGAACCTAATTTTATTATTTAATTCATTAATATCAAGTGGAGAACACCATCGGACTTAAGGTAAGGGATCCTCTCTATTTCAATTTTATTCAAGAAAGTTCTCTATATTATTCCCTTTTATGTGTAATCTATAATGATGGTTTATGATTTCACACCTCCCCATACTTATATCATGATTTATAAGTGATTATAAACTCATTTATCTCTCATTAATCCCTCTTAATTACACCTGATACCATGCCGACAATCCATAGGGGATTCTACCCGTACCTCCTTTGTTCCTTTAGGTTTCCTTATCTTCCTTTTACCAAATTAATTTATCTTATATTTTTATTTGAATATTATAAATTATGTTTACCTGTACCAAATTCATTTATCAAAACCCTTTAATCATTATCTTTCAGGTATATACATGTTTTTAAGTGATTCCCTCCTCAATACTTCTCGATAAGCAAACTTGTTTTAAGGGAACTTCCCGAATACATACCCAATTTCACGTGTAATCTGCCATATGTTTTAAGACACCATTGTTTTTATAAAAAAGTTGTTTTTATTATGAAAACCTTAATGTATCACTTTTATTTTTTTATAAAATATTATTTCCTTTTCTATTTTAAAAGCTTGTTAGTATTTTCCTTAAAACCGCACTAAAATGTTTTAATGCTAAAAATTATTAAATACTATTTTCACATGTTTTCGCTTCTAATTGGCATAACTTTCCATGATATATTCCTATTTTACCTTATTAATGTCAATTTATGTTCTAATTCATTTCTTTTATGGACACTTTTATGATACGCCCATTCATTATGCTTTATGACATGATTATGATACTCAATTATTTCCATGGTTTCCCTTATGTTTATGATTGTTTATATATTATTATATATATGGAAAGAATATTTATGAACATGTTACCATGTATGAATCTAGATAGTGCTCCCATGCATTGGGTAAAGTTTAGTCTCATGAGACGTTATGTGCGTCGGTCTTGGCGGTTAGCCTTGGCTTGTGCTACCATGTGTGACGGTCTTGGCGGTTAGCCTTGGCTAGTGATACCATGTGAAATGGTCTTGGAAGTTAGCCCTGACTCATGATAAATTTATGTTTTATGTTTATTCCACATTATTATGACTCCATGTTTATATGATTCCATGTTAATATGTTATGATTCCATATGTTACAAGCCTTTTTATATCATCGTGTCATCCCTTATATCACATGTGTTAATGCTTTGTTCTTATGGTTATTACCTTACTGGGATATTTAGCTCATCCCTTTGTTCATGTGTTCCCCAAGAAAACCTATGCAGATGTAAGGACTTAAAGGAAGTTAGGATATCTTTATGAAGATTAAATGAAGAAGTTTTTTTTAGTTCCATGTTTTTCGTTTTATATACCTAGTCTTCTAAGACACTAGACTTTACGATCCTTGGATTGTACTCTAATATTTAATTATGCTTAAAATCATGTAATATTATGTGTAATAGGATAGGTATGCTATAAAAATAATAGACAAATGAATAAAATAATCAAAAACACTCATCTCCTCTCCCTATAAATACCACCCCTCACCACCCCTTCTCCTCACACCTTCTAAGTCTTTTAGCCTATCAATATTCTGCCTAATTACCTTCCCAACCATCTTACCCACATCCAAGACCTTATAGTCTCAAAAAAAGACCAAGTTCAAGTGTATTAAGTAGGTTCTCAAGGATATGACATTCAAGAGGGAAAATCCTCCTTTTTCTCTTTTAAATTATTTATTTCTTCTACCTTATCCTCACCTCTCCTATCCAAAAATAGCATGATAACTCCATTATCATATATATACTATAATTTTATTTTTTAAATGTAATATCCATTATAAAATATATTCTCTTCCCCTTTTATCTTAAAAATGAAAACACCATTTGTGATATGTCGATTCACCACCATCGTGGGTGACGATTTTTCATTTTCCATTACTGAATTTAATGCTGGTCATAAGACCATTATAATAGTTAAACCAGATTTTAAAATTTATATTATAAATTGTTTCATTTTTTAAACTAATATATATTTATAATATTAAATAATAAAACAAAACTAGTTCGTGATGATCAAAAACCCGCTAAAATAAAATAAGTTTTTATCATTAACGTTTTATCAAATAAATAATCCTCATATCAAAAAAATGATATATGGGACTATTTAAAATTAGATAAGTATAATAATACCATTTTATTACACTTCTGGAGTTTTTCTTCCATTTTATAAGAACTCCCATAATTATACTCAAGGGAACCGACCATAAAACTATGAAACGAATGCTCCCTGAACAACAAAATTAAACATTATAACTAATCGAAATATACATAAATAAACTTAATAAAATTATAATAAATTAAATATATTTTTAATGTGATCTTAATTAAATTATTAATTAATCTAATTTTATTATCCAGGACATTAATTGCAAGTGTAGAATGCATTTGGACATAAGGTAAGGGATCTCTTCAAACCTCTAATTTTTTCCTCGAGTTACACTTTCTCTCTCTTTACCCTAATGTAATTTTTCTTAATTATTATTTACTTATCCTAAATTATGTTTATATATTACAAATATGTTTATATATCTCGATTCATATTTATTTTGTTGGTAAATATAACTTTTATAGGGTTTACTTCTCAATTCCTCTCGATAAGCATGTCGTTTAAAGGGAACTTCTCAATTTCTTACTCATTTTAAGTTACACTTCATAAAATATTTTAATCCAAAATTATTTTTAAAATAACTCATTTTATCATGAAAAAATATCTAACTTAATCACCGGTTTTATATAAATAATTATTCATTTGTCCTCTTAAAAGTCTCTTTAATATTTTCTCTTAAACAGCACTTAAGTGGATTATTTCTAAAGTTTCTTAAACACTATTTTTACATGTTTTCACTTCAGTTAAACATAATTTATCATGATATATGAATATTATCCCTTGCTAATGTCCAATTATGATTGAAATATATTCTTTCATGGACACAATTATGATACACCCATTAGTTATGCCTTAGGGAATGATTACAATACCCATTTCTGTCTATAGGTAACCCTTATGTTTGATTGTTTATGTGGCACATATATGCATGAACATGTTATGATGGGTGTACCCAAATAGATATCCAATGCATTGGGTAATTTTTGGTCTCATGATATGTCGTTTATGGGGTAATGGAGTAATCTTAACCCATTATGATACCTTTTCAATCATGTGATACCATCTTGGTAGTTAGCCTTGACTCAAGCTTATTTCATGTTATGTGTTGATACCACATTATTATATTATAATGATTATATGATTAAATGTTCTATATAATGTTATTATACATTTTTATTTATGTTTAATTCATTTTATGTTATCATGTTATGCCATTGAATCGTGTTTTGTGCTTCTTTTTCATGCTTATTCTCTTTCTGGGATTTTTAGATCATCCCTTTTGTCTATATATTCCCCATGTTATCCTATGAAGATGTTGGATCTTAAAGGAATCTAAGAGATCATTTTTTTATTTTAATAAATATGTGATTTATTCTAGTTCCATGTTTTAAATTTTATATACTTAATATTTAAAATACACTAGACTTTATGATCCTTGGTTTGAATTTGATGGATGATTATGTTTAAAATCATGTAATAATGTATTTAAAAGGATAGGGTAAACATAGTTGGTATCATAGAATGGTCTAGTTATTTTTGGAGAATAGAATAAGAAAATATTATTAAGAACCCTAGGTATAATTCTGTCACCATGGATAACCTAGATTGAAACTTAGGGAATCACAAGTTAGGATATACTTTTCATTTAAAAGTTTATCCTTCTATGTTCAAAGTTTCCTTTTTATATTATTATTAGTTAAGAATTCAATCCCTGTAATTGTATTTTATTTTTCTTAGTTAATAGAGGGAAATAAAAGAACCCATGATAAAAATAAATATGATAGTCAATGTGATAACTGCCTTAATGTAATGCCAAATCTTATGGGAATGGGAGATCAAAACATCATGAAATTACTAACACAACTGGCTTAAGTTATGAATAATAACTTCAATCATGTGGAATTACCTCCTTATACTGATAAATAGAAAGTTGAATTTGAATCCTTTATGTGATAGAGGCCTTCTAACTTAAGGGGATCTTTAGATCCCCACATCAAATAACAATGGATTAACTCCATTGAGAAGATATTATATTTTATCTGATGCCTAGAAGAAGAAAAAATCATGATGGAAGTCTATCATTTTAATGGGGAAACTGATCAATGTGTACACTGATAAGAAACACAAATTCTAATAAGTAAATGGATTCCATGTAATGGGATGCATTCAAGAAAATATTTTTTCAGTAAATATTTTCCCTGAACTCTCCATCTTAAGAGGGAGAGGGAGTTCCTCAATCTGAATAAAAAGAAATATGAGTCTATCAAAGAATATGAGGAAAACTTCACAAGTCTTGCACAATATGATTCTATACTTATCATTAGTACTAAATGTAAGTTGGGAAAATTCTTTAGTGGGTTAAAACCAAGTCTAAAAAACCTTAGAAATTCGTGACTTTGAAAGTTATGAAGATATTTTTCATTGTGCCCTTAAAGTTTAGATAGAGATTGGTGATTATCAGTGGTCTCATGGGACTGGAGACAAGAAATGTAAGATTAAATTCTCTTCAGGAGATATAATAGAAAAATATTATGGAAGAAAGAAAACCATACATCCTACTTGTCAAAAGTGTGGGAAGAATTGTTTTGGAAACTACCTAAGGGGAACCAGAAGGTGCTTCAAGTGTATAAAAGAGGGACACTAAGCTAATCAATGCTAAAGTGAAATAAAGAAACCCACTAATGAGGAAGTGGAAAATAAGGTTTAGATGAACACTATATCTGGTGTGCGATTATTTGTCTACAAGTAATAGGGGAATTATGTGATCCAATTCCCTAAGCCAAGGGTTAACAGAGGAAATCAACAACAAAAACCTCCAAGGCAGCAAGGAAGGGAATATTATATCACTATTACTGAGGTGGAGACCAACAATGATGTGCAGATAGGTATTCTAGTTATTCATTTAAGAATAGAAAACAAACTATTTGATTCTGGTTCTATGTATTCTTTCATATCTTGAAAGTTTAGAAGAACTATTAAAACCCCACCTCAAAATATGATGGTTGAGTTATTTTTGAGTATAGAAAATTGGAAAATTATTGCATAAAAATTATATAACTCCTCCCCGATCAGATTTTGTGGACTATAACTCCTATAAAATCTTTTTTTACTTCCTTTAGTGGTTTTTTATGCTATATTGGGCATAGATTGACTATCATTACATAAATTAAACATCAACTATCAAGAAAGTGAGATCACTCTTCACATATAGAGGCATCCTACAATTATGTACAAGTATAATGAGGAGGATGAATCTCCTTCAGAATAATCAACTCAATTATGGATATTATTTCTCTATGATCAAGAATATCTATCTCAAATGATTGAGACAAAGGATAGGATCATGCTCGAAGACATGACCATTGTGAGGGACTATACTGATGTGTTCCCTAAATAATTTACTAATCTTTCTCTTGGCTGAGAGATTGAGTTATTAATTGATCTAATACCTAGATATCTGCCTATATCAAAGACTTATTACAAGATATCCACCATTGATTTGGAAAAACTGAAGAAGTAGTTACAATAGAATCTAGACAAGGGTTTCATATTACTGATTGCTTCATCATGGGGTGCACTAGTCCTCTTCGTAAAGAAGGAGGATGGACCAATGCATCTCTTTATTGGTTATTGTGAGATCAAAAAATTATTGATAAAGAATAAGTATCCCATTACAAAAATGGATGACTTGTTTGATCAAATATGTGGGGATAAGTATTTCTCTAAGGTGGATTTTCATTTAGGATATCTCTAATTAAAGGTAAGGAAGGAAGATGTTCCCAAAAATTCCTTTTGAATGAGTTATGGACACTATGAGTTCATAGTCATTCCCTTCAGACTCACTAATCCTCTAGAAATTTTCATGGACATAATGAATAGAGTCTTTAGATATTACCTCAAAAAATTTGTGGCATTATTTATAGATGATATTCTAATATACTCCAAGATTAGGGAGGAACATGAGGATCACTTGAATATTGTGATAAAGAAATTATGGAGGGATAAATTATATGAAAAGTACAGTGTAACACCCTGACCCCTCTAGACTGAAGCAGGAGCATTACTTGTGATATTGACAATATTAGAAGGAATAAAAATCCCGAAGTAATGATCAGTTTAGTTGTCTTGAAGAAACTAGATACAGAGATGTTACTCAAATTACATTGGAAAAGTTTACAAAATACAATACATAACGAAACTAAAAACTGCATCCACAAGAACTCAATAAACGATCTCCTCTTAATCACTTGTTTAAAGTAGACAATGAAATGGGTGAGCTCAAATGCTCAGTAAGGGTTAAAAATAGCAGAAGGATGAGTACAGTAATAAGTGAATCACAATCAATCTGACATAATCAATATGGTATAGTGAAAAAACGAATAACTAATTCCATTAATAAACTGAGAATTAAACTGCATCCATAGATTTTGTCATAGTGAAAACCTCATGGATAATAATAATAACTGATAATGAATAAAGATAATGCTTATTAATTGGACGTCATGTATCTGGAACATGAAATCATAATACTGTAAAAACGGTTTAATTCTATGGGTAGAAACCCATCTTATTTTTGGAAACAAACTCGAAGGGTTTGTCGCCAAACTGATTTGTCTCAGGAGACCTACCGATGCATCGAGGGGCTATAGCGGGCCCCACCCGCCACTTCATGTCCAAATTATTCTTTATACATTGATTCAATAAAATATCAATATTCCTTTTCAATATCCGTATAGAGTAGAGTATACATATTCATCAATATTTTTATAGTTAAAATAACATTCCAAATAAACACCGTATGTAAAATGGTACACGGTTTAGAACAAAAACATATACATGATATGAGATTATGGATATTTAATATAAATATAATTTCAAATGAAAATTTATCTCAAATGGGTAGTAGGTACACCACATAAGGATTATTAGGTGCACAATACAAAGTTAGTCACAACAAAATAGTAGTTGAGACAAAGTCTCTTACCATAGTGTAATCGGTCGAATCATATGACCAGAACTTAATAACCCTAAAATTAATCATTGAATAACATGAATATAAATATAATCATGTTATTATATATCAAATTGGAGTACACATATACCACATAAAAAAATAAGTGGCAAACAATGAAAATCTCACGGAAATGAAAGTGAGATGAGAAACCCCTTACAAACATTTTGGCATGGTAACGAGTGTTATTGAGAGGGATTAATGTGAGTTAATGGGGTATTAAATTATTTATATGTCACAAGGAAAGTATTGGTGAGGTGAAAAAACATACCCCATCATTAGGAATTAAAAATAAAAGGGCACAACATAGGGGTGATTATTGAACAAAAGTGAAAGAGAGAATCTCTTACAAAGATTGTATCATTAGAGTAAGGATAAATCAATAAAATATTTATGTGTGAGAAATAAAAATCCAAAAAAATATAATTGGATACATAGTATAAAATAATCAGAGTTAATTCACACATATTATTAGAAATACAAAACCAATGACATAGATGTGTAACTCAATAAATGGAAATTGAGTTAAGATATCCCTTACCTTATGCTTGAAGGTGTTCTTGACTTGTTATTTAAGACTTGAATAAACGAATTAGGATTATTAATTCATAAGTATATAACCTCTTATATATGTAAATGATTTATTATAACCCTTTTTAGTTCATTCAAGGCCATTTTGATTAGTTATAATGCTCAATTTCATTGTTTAGGCTCGTTTGTTTACTTGGTTTTAAATGATCGGTTCAATTATATTCAAGTTCAGATAAATATATAAGATAGATTTGGTTGTCCAGAAATGAAGTTATATTCTATTAGTGAACATCCAGAAGATTACATGGTTTCAAATTTAATTTGTTTACTTAGAGTGAAGTCAAATTATTATATATATAACCTTAGTGACAACCGTTTTGGCTAAACGGTGGGTTTGATTACAATGAACAAGTTTTACTTTTTAACATAATACCATTTGTACAAAAGTATTAAAGAACTAAAAATAGGATATATTACATATATAATAATCTGGATCAACCATAACACAAATTATTTCATGACCATAATTAAAGATTATAATAGAAATTGATAAACTGTTGTCCTTGAATGTGCTAAATTAGCATATCTCCAACGGTTCTTTCATTTATTTCAAATAAATGGTGGGGAAGGTAGATAAGGTAATGAAATATACCATTAGCATGAAAACATTCCATTACATGTATTTTACTAGATTTATCATACTATTATGGTGAGAAAAGAAACAAAAATAAAAAGACTCAAAAGAATTGAAAGAATTGGAAAGAAGAATTTACCTCTTGAGACTTCCTCCTTTGAGAACCTCTTAATGGGAGAGGTTTTGGTATTTTTAATAGGATAGGAGATTTTGTACGTGGGGGAGGATCTTGGGGAGAGACTTGGGCAGAATATTGGCAAGGAATAAGGATTGAGGGGTGTGAGAGGGAGAGGGGGTGAGGGGTGCTTTATATAGTGGAGGGGAGATGAGTTTTCTTAATATTATAATTATTAATTTATTATTTCCTCTCAAGACAACCAATAGTGAGTATTAAATAAACAATAATAGTAATATATTCATGTGAATTCGAACCAATTGGGATTACATCCATATATCACCATCAATGACTCAATTAATCCATTATTTAGCATTTATTGTGAGTTATCGGATTTTACTATTCATCAAAAAATCAAGTATTTCAAAAAAATACCAAAAATTTACCCTAACCATTTTTCGGTGTGTAGAATCTAAAAATGAAGTCTATTTTTCAAAAATAATTTTCTAAATATGATTAATTAAATATTTAATTAAAATAATTTTTTAATCAAAAAATATAAACACTTAAAATATTCATCTTCATTTTTAAGGTGCCTAAATTCATTTATACCTTCAAGGGCGTGGATACCATTCCTAAGAGTCATATTACTATTCATAAGGGTAAGTTACTGTTTTTAAGGGTAGGTTACTATTCATAAGGGTAGGTTACTATTTACCAAAAATTAAGTTAATTCTATCATACTCTAAATATCATCTTGAACACAACCGTGTATGTCAGATTTTTAAAATTCAAATCGTAGAGTTGGAAAATTTAAGTTTAATGGATAGGTTATAGATATCTCCTATAAGTAACCATGTTTTTTTCCATATAGGCTCAGTGATTCTTGAAATATAGGCTATAACTAAAATTTATTTAAGAGAAGCATACCATAAAATGTTTGGGGTGCTACATTATTCCCTCCTTTGGAAATTTCATCCTCAAAATTTTATGTATGAAACTCACCAAAAAGATGTGTGTGGTTATTTTTCATGAAATCCTCTAGTTCCCATGTTTATTCCTCCATATTATGTTTCCTCCAAAGAACCTTTACAAGACGAGTTGTCCTATTTCTCAATACTACCTCCCTTGCGTCAAGAATCCCAATAGGCATTTCACAGTATGACAAATCAGGTTCTGGTTAAATTTCTTCATAGGTGGGTACATGTGTTGGCTTTGGAATGTATTTCTTCAACAATGACACATGGAACACATCGTGGACTTTGGAGAGATTTGATGGCATCTCTAGATGGTAAGCTATAGCTCCGATTCTTTCCAGAATTTCAAATGGTCCGATATACCTGGGGCTCAGTTTCCCTTTCCTACTGAACCTTAAGACACCCTTTCATGGAGATACTTTCAAAAAAACATGATCTCCCACCTGGAATTCCAAATCCTTTCTCCGATTTTCAGCATAGCTCTTCTACCTTCTTTGGGCTGCTTTAATATGGGCTTGTATTGTCTTCACCTTTTCTATGGTCTCTTCAATAAGTTTCGGGCCTATAAGTTTCCTCTCACCAAATTCATCCCAACAAGTTGGAGTTCGACATCTCTTTCCATATAATGCTTCATATGAAGCCATTTGAATACTATAATGGAAACTATTGTTGTCGGAAAAATCCACCAAAGGAAAGTATTGATCCCACATACCTTTTAAGTCAAGAGAGCATGACCTCAACATGTCTTCTAGAGTTTGAATAGTCCTTTCATACTGTCCATCAGTTTAGGGGTGATAAGAAGTACTCATATGAAGCTCAGTATTTAAAGACTTTTGGAGACTTTTCCAGAATTTTGATGTAAACTGGGGATCTCGATCAGACACAATCGATATAGGTGCACCATGAAGTCTTACAACTTCATTAATATAAAGTCTTTCCAAGAGCTCAAATGGAAAATCCTCTCTTTTTGGAAGAAAATGTGCTGATTTTGTGATCTGATCAACAATTACCCATATTGCATCATTCCTTCTATGTTTCCTTGGTAGTCTGGTGAAAAAATCTATCGTAATGTTATACCACTTCCACATAGTTATAGGTAGAGGTTTCATCACTACTTTGGGATGTTGTCTCTCTGCCTTCACTTGTTGACAAACTAGACATCTTGACACGTGGTCGGTAATTTCCCGCTTCATATTATCCCACCAGAAATATTACTTCAAATCTCTATACTTCTTGGTGCTACCTGGGTGTATAGAGAGATTTTATCTATGATCATTGTCTAATAATTCCATTTTTAGATCAGGTACTGATGGAACGCATAACCTCTTCCCAAATTTCAGAACTCCTTCTTCATACACGAAGTTAGCCAGTCTTCCATCCTTGATAGCATTAATTTTCTTATGTAGGTTCTCATCATTAGATTGAGAGATTTGTATCTTCTCTAATAAATATGGTTTAGAAATCATTTGAAATAGGAAATATGTTTCCATTTCCTTAAAAATTCCCATATCCATCTTTAGTAGATCCAAAAATATAGGATCTCTCTCAATCCTCATTTGAGTCAGAAGTCCATGATATTTCCTACTTAATGCATCTTCCACCTTATTCACCTTTCCCAGTTGGTAGTGTATTTAACAATCGTAATCTTTGAGTAACTCAAGCCATCTCCTCTGCCTCATGTTCAGTTCTTTTTGTGTGAAAATGTATTTCAAAATCTTGTGGTCTGTATAAATATCACATCTCTCTCCGTAGAGATAATGCCTCTATATTTTCAGAGCAAATATTACGGATGCTAACTCAAGATCATGAGTTGGATAATTTTTCTCATGAGTCTTCAACTATCTTGTTGCATAAGAAATAACTTTATCGTTTTTCATAAGGTTGCAACCCAGTCCATTCTTTGATGCATCCCTGTATATTACAAATCCACTACTTCCAGATGGAAGAGTCAAAATTGGAGCTTTGACCAATCTTATTTTAAATTCTTCGAAGAATTATGTACATTTTTTTCACACAAACTTAACTCCTTTACGTGTGAGCTTCATTAGCGGGTTATCCAGTCGGGAAAAATTCTGAACGAAACACCGATTGTAACCTGCTAATCCAATAAAACTAAGTACCTCAGTTATGTTTGTTGGTGTGGGAAAATCTTTGATTGCCTTTTTCATCACAGGATCAACTAGGATTCTATCCTTATAGACAATATCGCCTAGAAAATAAACGGATTGAAGCCAGAATTCGCATTTTCTAAACTTCCCATATAATTTATTGCTTCTAAGAGTTTGCAGAATGGCCTGCAAGTGATTCTCTTGGTCTTCCTAGATTTTTGAGTATATGAGGATATCATCGATGAATACCACAATAAAGTTATCAAGATATTCCTTGAAATCTCTATTCATTAAATCCATGAAAACAGAGGGTGCATTTGTCAGTCCAAAAGTCAATACTGTAAACTCATAATGCCCATACCTGGTCCTAAATGTTGTCTTAGGAATATCTTCTTTCCTTACACGCAACTAATGATATCCAGATCGAATTTAAATCTTCAAAGAGTATTTAGATCCATGAATTTGATCAAATTAATCATCAATCTAGGGCGGATGATACTTATTCTTTATTGTAATAGCATGTATTTCCCTATAATCAATGCAAAGCCTCATGGATCCATCTTTCTTCTTTACAAAGAGGATAGGGGATCCCCATGGAGAAACACTAGGTTGAATAAATCCTTTTTCACTCAAATTCTCTAGTTGTTTCTTTAGCTCTACTAATTCCACAGTACCCATTATATAGGGAGTCTTTGATATAAGTCTTGAATCAGGAATTAAATCAATAGATAAATCAACTTCCCGCTATGGAGGATGTCCAGGTAAATCATCTAGAAATACATCAATGTATTCTTTCACTATGTACACATCTTCAATTTGAATATTTCTTTCCTTGCCCATAGATATTGGTTTATCTTCATCTCCAAGTATTGCATTTAGTAGAGCTACTGGGGGTGGTTCTAGATAAGAATTAGGCGGTGAAGTTTCTTCCCTAAAGACAAGGGATTCTATACCATTTTTAAAAATTGTAACTTCCCTCTTCTTAAAATAATTCTTCACATCATAATTTAACATCAAATCCATACTGAGAATTATAGCAAATTTAGTCATTAGTATGATGATAAGGTTAGGAACTAAATAAAAGTTTGGTGTCTGGAGGGGGATTAATCCACATGCCTTTGTTGTAATGATACATCCCCTAGGAGTTTTGACTGATAACTCCTTTATTAAATCAAATTGGACATATCTAATTTTCTTGGCAAACTGATAAGATATAAATTAATGTGATGATCTAGAATCAAATAAAGTGTTGGCTAAGTTTGAGGAAATAATAAAAGTACTTTCCACCACATCATTAGGAACTTCAACCTCTGCGGTTGTAATCGTATAGGCTCTCCCTTATTCTCTTAGCTTTTTCTGAGGCATGTTTCCTTGGCGCTTAGGACACTCACTTGCATAGTGTCCCATCTCTCTGAAATTTTGGCATTGAATATCATTGAATTTTTTCTTCCCCTTGCATTCATCAGATCGATGACCCTTTTCTCCACAGTTATAAGAGACTCCCATGCCTTTCAAGCATTTCCAAATATGATTCTTTCCACAGTTCTCACATAATGGAAATATCTTTGTTCCCTTGATATTCTTTGGTGCTTCTCCTTTTCCTTTTTTATCAGAGTACCGCTTCTTATCTTGGTTTCCTTTAAAAAGATTTGATCTAGCAAATTCCCTCTCTATTTTTATAGCACATGATACAATTTCATCATATGATGAAAATGATTGAGAAGCCAGTGCCCTTCAAATAATTTGCTTGAGACCTTCAAATAAATGATCAATATTTTATGCCGATTTATGTACATAATATACAGTATACCTAGCTAGACTTGTGAAAGTAGCCTCATACTCTGCAACACTATCTTCTTCCCTTTGTTTTAAGCTAAGGGATTTCCTCTTCATTTAAGTTCATTGATCACGACGGAAATATTTTTTGAAGAATATTTCCTTAAAATTCCTCCCTTACATATATTATATTTCTTCTTCCTCTGTGGTATTCTAAATCAAGGACTGCCATTGATCAGCGTCTCCCTTGAGAAAATAAACTACCAATACGACTTTTTCATTTTCATTGCATCTTAATTCCATGAATATATTTTCAAGGGACTTGATCCATTGCTCAGCAACCACTGGGTTAGTAGGTCTGCAAAAATATGGGGGCTTCTACCGCATGAAATGATCTAACACAGATGTGAAATGGTTATTTGTTACAACCTGAGTAAGTTGTCCCAATATGGTCATGATCTGATATGCTCCAACATTGATTGTGTTGACTTGCTCAGTAGGGAGATCCCTACCTTGCCCACGAGTATTGATTCCCCTTCTTCCTTTAGATGCCATTTCTAAATAATAGGATACACTATATTAGTTTATGAATCTCAAATATAAAATCACTCAACATAGATTGAAATTCTATGCATAGATAATCTTATAAACATGGTTTCTCTGAGGAAAATTTACATTAAAATCCTTCATAATGGCTTGTAAAGAAAATATGAATTATCCTAAGCATATCCCCCGGGAGTGTCGTAAACAAGAGTACATCAAGGTTTATTTTTGTGCACCATTTACCATTTGAGTCAAGCACAAAGTGGTGTTTTCGGGTTTTACCCCTAGATACATATGTGCCAGAGCCACCTCAACCTGCTCATATCCAGACAGGGACGTATTGCTTAAAAGATAAATATAATTCATTCCTTACCAAAATACCAGGACTTTCTTGTATGTTTTTCCTTAAATTCTACATTAGGTCTTTTTTCCCTACTATACATTTCCTACTCTAGTTTCCAAGTTTTCTAATAAACTTCCTCTGATACCAACTGTAACACCCCAGCCCCTCTAGACTGGATATGGTGTGTTACTTGTGATATTGGCATGGTTAGAAGGAATAAAAATCTAGAAGGAATGGTCAGTTTAGTAGTCTTCAAAATCTAGATACATATATGTTACCCAAATTACATTGTAAAAGTTTACAAAATACAATACATAACGAAACTAAAAACTGCTTCCATAAGAAATCAATAAATGATCGCCTCTTTGTCACCTGTTGAAAGTATAAAATGAAAGGGGTAAGCTCAAACACTTAGTAAGGGTTACAAATAGTAGAAGCATGAGTAAAATAATAAGTCAATCACAATCAATCTAAGATAATCAATATGGTATAGTGAATAAATGAATAACTAATGACATTAATAAACTGAGAATAAAACTGCATCCATAGATTTTGTCATATTGAAAAAATCATGGATAATAATAATAACTAAAAATGAATAAATAGAATTATTATTAATTTGATGTCATGTATGTGGCATATGAAAACATAATACCGTAAAAATGGTTTAGTTCTATGGGTAGAAAACCGTCTGATTTTTGAAACAAACTCAAAGGGTTTGTCACCAAATTGATTTGTCTCATGAGACCTACTGATGCATCGAGGGGCTATAGCAGGCCCCACCTGCCACTTCATGTCCAAATAATTCTTTATACATTGATTCAATACAAGAAAAATATGCCTTTTCAATATCCGTATAGAGTAGAGTATACAGATTCATCAATATTTCCATCGTTAAAATAACTTTCCAAATAAACACCATATCTAAAATGGTACATGGTTTAGAAAATAAACATATCCATGACATGATATTATGGATATTTAATATAAATATAATTTTAAATGAAAATTAATCTCAAATGGGTAGTAGGTACACCACATAAGGATTATTAGGTGTACAATACAAAGTTAGTCACAACAAAATAGTAGTTGAGACAAAGTCTCTTACCACAATGTAATCAGTTGAATCATATGACCAGAACTTAATAACTCTCAAATTAATCATTTAATAACATTAATATATATATAATCATGTTATTATATATAAAATGGAAGTATATATATACCACATACGAGAAATAAGTGGCGAATAATGAAAATCTCATAAAAATGAAAGTGAGATGAGAAACCCCTTACAAACATTTCGGAGTGGTAACGAGTCTTATTGCGAGGGATTAATGTGAGGTAAAGGAGTATTCTATTATTTATATGTCACAAAGGCAGTATGGTGGAGGTTCCAAAACATATCCCATCATTAGGAATTAAAAATAAAAGGGCACAACATAGGGGTGATTCTTGAACAAAAGTGAGAGAGAAATCCCTTACAAAGATTGTATCATTAGAGTGAGGATAAATCAATGAAATGTTTATGTCTGATAAATAAAAATAGACAAACTATAAGTGGATATACAGTATAAAACAATCATAGGTCATTCACACATATTATTGGAAATACAAAACCAATGACATAGATGTGTAACTCAATAAATGGAAATTGAGTTAAGATATCCCTTACTATATGCCTGAAGGTGTTCTTGACTTGTTATTTAAGACCTGAATAAACAAATTAGGCTTATTAATTCATAATTCCATAAACTCTTATATATGTAAATGATTTATTATAACCATTTTTAGTTCATTCAAGACCTTTTTTATTAGTTATAAGTCTCAATTTCATTGTTCGAGCTCGTTTGTTTACTTGGTTTTAAATGATCGGTTCACTTATATTCAAGTTAGGATAAATATATAATATGGATGTGGTTGTCAAGAAATGACGTTATATTATATTAGCGAACATACATAATATTACATGGTTTTAAATTTAATTTGGTTACTTAGAGTGAACTTCAATTATTATATCTATAACCTTAGTGACAATCATTTTGGCTAAACGGTGGGTTTGATTACAATGAACATGTTTTACTTTATAACTTAATACCATTTGTACAAAAGTATTACAGAACTAAAAATAGGATATATATTATATATATAATAATCTGGTTCAACCATAACACAAATGGTTTCATTACCAGAATTAAATATTATAATAGAAATTGATAAAATATTGTCCTTGAATGTGATAAATTAGCACATCTCAAACGGTGCTTTCATTTATTTCAAATAAATGGTGGGGAAAGGAGAGAAGGTAATGAAAATATACCATTATCATGAAACCATTCCAGTAAATGTATGTTACTAGATTTATCATACTATTATGGTGAGGAAAGAAACAAAAAGAAAAGGACTTAAAAAATTGAAGGAATTGGAAAGAGGAATTTACCTCTTGAGACTTCCTCCATTGAGAACCTCTTAAGGGGAGAGGTTTTGGTTGTTTGAAGAGGATATGAGATTTTTAACATGGAGGAGGATCTTGGGGATAGACTTGGGTAGAATATTGTCAAAGCACATGTCTTGAGTGGTGTGAGAGTAAGAGGGGGTGAGGGGTGCTTTATATAGTGGAGGGGAGAGGAGTTTTCTTAATATTATAATCATTAATTTATTATTTCCTCTCAAGATAACCAATAGTGAGTATTACATGAACAAGAAAAGTAATATATGAATTTGACTTCGAACTAATTGGGATTACATCAGCAGATCATCATCAATGACTCAATTAATCCATTATTTAGCATTTATTGTGAATTGTCGGATTTTACTATTCATCAAAAATTGAAGTATTTCAGAAAAATATCAAAAATTCACCCTAACTATTTTTCGACGTGTGGAATCCAAAAATGAAGTCTATTTTTCAAAAATAATTTTATAAATATGAATAATTAAATATTTAATTAAAATAATTACTTAATCAAAAAATATAAACACTTAAAATATTCATCTTCATTTTTAAGGTGCCTAAATTCATTTATACCTTCAAGGGCATGGATACCATTCATAAGAGTCATATTACTATTCATAAGGGTAATTTACTATTCATAAGGTTAGATTACTATTAATAAGGGTAGGTTACTATTCACCGAAAATTAAGTTAATTCTATCAGACTCTAAATATCATCTTGAACACAACCGTGTATGTCAGATTTTTAAAATTCAAATCGTAGAGTTGGAAAATTTAAGTTTAATGGCTAGGTTATGGATATCTCCTACAATTAACCATGTTTTTTTCCATAGAGGCTCAGTGATTCATAAAATATAGTCTATAACTAAAATGTATTTAAGAGAAATATACCATAAAATATTTGGGGTGCTACATTATTCCCTCCTTCGGAAATTTCATCCTCAAATTTTATGTATAAAACTCACCAAAAAGATGTCGGTGGTTCTTTTTCATGAAATCCTTTGGTTCCCATGTTGCTTCCTCCATAATAGGATTCCTCCAAAGAACCTTTACAAGACGAGTTATATGATTTCTCAATACTTTCTCCCTTGTGTCAAGAATCCCAATAGGCTTTTCACAGTATGACAAATCAGGTTCTAGTTACATTTCATCATAGGTGAGTACATGTGTTGGGTCTGGCATGTATTTCTTCAACAATGACACATGGAACACATCATGGATTTTGGAGAGATTTGATGGCATCGTTGGATGGTAAGATACAGCTCCGATTCTTTCTAGAATTTCAAATAGTCCAATATACCTGGGGCTTATTTTCCCTTTCTTACTGAACCTTAAGACACCCTTCCATGGAGATACTTTCAGAAAGACATGATCTCCCACCTGGAATTCCAAATACTTTCTCTGATTTTCAACATAACTCTTCTGCCTACTTTGGGATGCTTTAATATGGGCTTGTATTGTCTTCACCTATTCCATGGTCTCTTCAATAAGTTTTGGTCCTATAAGTTTCCTCTCACCAACTTCATCCCAGCAAGTTGGAGTTCGACATCTCTTTCCATATAATGCTTCATATGGATCCATTTGAATACTAGAATGGAAACTATTGTTGTAGGAAAATTTCACCAAAGTCAAGTATTTATCCCACATAACTTGGAAGTCAAGAGAGCATGACCTCAGCATGTCTTCTAGAGTTTGAATAGTCCTTTTAGACTGTCCATCAGTTTGGGGGTGATAAGCAGTACTCATATGAAGATCAGTATTCAAAGCCTTCTGGAGACTTCTCCAGAATTTTGATGTAAATCGTGGATCTCGATCAGACACAATCGATATAGGTGCACCATGAAGTCTTACAACTTCATTAATATAAAGCCTTGTCAAGCGCCCAAGTGGAAAATCCTCTCTTATAGAAAGAAAATGTGCTGATTTTGTGATCCAGTCAACAATTACCCATATTGCATCGTTCCTTATAGGTTTCCTTGGTAGTCTGGTGAAAAAAATCCATTGTATTATTATCCCACTTCCACATAGGTATAGGTAGAGGTTGCATCACTCCTTTGGGATGTTGTCTCTCTGCCTTCACTTGTTGACAAACTAGACATCTTGACACGTATTCAGTAATTCCCCGCTTCATATTATCCCACCAAAAATATTCCTTCAAATCTCTATACATCTTGGTGATACTTGGGTGTATATAGAAATTTGAGCTACGAGCATCGTCTAATAGTTCCTTTTTTAGCTCAGGTACTGATGGAACACATAACCTCTTCCCAAATTTAAGAACTACTTCTTCATACATGAAGTCAGCCAATCTCCCATCATTGACAGCATTAATTTTCTTGTGCAAGTTCTCATCATCAGATTGATATCTTTTTATCTTCTCTAATAATGATGGTTTAGTAATAATTTGAAAGAGGAAAGATGTTTCCCTTTCCTTAATAATTCCAATATCTATCTTTAGTAGATCCAAAAATATAGGATCTCTCTCAATCATCATTTGAGTCAGAAGTCCATGATCTTTTTCTACTTAATGCATCTGCCACCTTATTCGCATTTCCCATGTGGTAGTGTATTGAACAATTGTAATCTTTGAGTAACTCAAGCCATCTCCTTTGCCTCATGTAGAGTTATTTTTGTGTGGAAATGTATTTTAAACTCTTGTGGTCTGTATAAATCTCACATCTCTCTCTGTAGAGATAATGACTCTATATTTTCAAAGCAAAGATTATGGCTACTAACTCAAGATCATGAGTTGGATAATTTTTCTCATGAGTCTTCAACTGTCTTGATGCATAAGCAATAACTTTATCGTTTTGCATAAGGACGCAACCCAGTCCATTCTTTGATGCATCGCTGTATATTACAAATCCACCACTTTCATAAAGAAGAGTCAAAATTGGAAAATTGACCAATATGCTTTTCAATTTTTCGAAGCATTATGTACATTTTTTTGTCCACACAAACTTAAATTTTTTACGTGTGAGATTGGTTGGTGGGTTAGCCAGTCGGGCAAAATTCTGAAGGAAACGCCGATGGTAACCTTCTAAGCTAATAAAACTGCGTACCTCAGTTATGTTTGTTGGTGTAGGACAATCTTGTATTGAATTTGTCTTCACAGGATCAACTAGGATTCCATCCTTAGAGACAATATGTCCTAGAAAAGAAACATATTGAAGCCATATTTTGCATTTTCTAAACTTCCCATATAATTTATTACTTCTATGAGTTTGCAGAATGACCCGCAAGTGATTCTCATGGTCTTCATAGCTTTTTGATTATATGAGGATATCATCAATGAATACCACAAAAAAGTTATCAAGATATTCCTTGAAAACTCTATTCATTAAATCCATGAAAACATAGGGTGCATTTTCCTGTCCAAAAGCCATTACTATAAACTCATAATGCCCATACCTAGTCCGAAATGCTGTCTTAGGAATATCTTTCATCCTTACACGCAACTGATGATATATGGATCAAAGGTCAATCTTAAAAAAGTATTGATCTCAATGAAGTTGATTAAATAAATCATCAATCTGGGGTAGAGGATACTTATTCTTTATTGTAATAGCATTGATTTCCCTATAATCAATGCAAAGCCTCGTGGATCCATCTTTCTTCTTGACACAGAGGACAGGGGCTCCCCATGGAGAAACACTAGGTCAAATAAGTCATTTTTCACTCAAATTCTCTAGTTGTCTCTTTATCTCTACAAATTACACAGTATCCATTCTATAAGGAGTCTTTGATATAGGTCTGGCATCAGAAATTAAATCAATAGAGAACTCAACTTCCCACTCTGGAGGATGTCCAGGTAAATCCTCTGGTAATAAATCAATGTATTATTGCACTATGTGAACGTATTAAATTTGAATATTTCTTTCCTCACCCATAGATATTGTTTTATCTTCATCTCCAAGTATTACATTCATTAGAGCTATTGTGGGTGGTTCAAGATAAGAATCATGTGGTGAAGTTTCTTCCCAAATGACAAGAGATTATACACCATTTTCAAAAATTGCAACTTTCTTATTCTTATAATAAATATTCACATCATAATTTGATAGCCAATCCATACCAAGAATTATATCAAATTTAGTCATTGGTATGATGATAAGGTTAGAAACTAAAGAATGTTTTGGTGTCTGGAGGGGGACTAATTGATATGTCTTTGTTGCAATGATACATCCCCTGGGAGTTTGGATTGACAACTCCTTTATTAAATAAAATTGGACATATCTAATTTTCTTAGAAAACTAGGAATATATAAATGAATTCGATGATCCAAAATCAAATAAAGTGTTGGCTAAGTTTGAGGAAACAATTAAAGTACCTACCACCACATCATTAGGAACTTCAACCTTTGTGGTTGTAATCGCATAGACTCTCCCTTATTCTCTTGGCTTTTTCTGAGGCATGTTTCCTTGGCACTTAGGACACTCATTTTCATAGTGTACCATCTCTCTAAAATTGTATCATTTAATATCATTGAATTGTTTCTTCCCCTTGCATTCATCTGATCGATGACCCTTTTCTCTGCAGTTATAGAAAACTCCCTTTCCTTTCAAGCATTTCTCGAGATGATTCTTTCTACAATTATCACATAATGGGAATAGATTTGTTCTATTTCTCTTCTTTGGTGATTATCCTTTTCCTTTGTTATCAGAGTACCTCTTCTTATCTTGGTTTCCTTTAAAAAGATTTGATCTAGAAAATTCCCTCTCTGTTTTGATATCACTTGATACAATTTCACCATATTATGAAAATGATTTAGAATCCAGTGCCCTTCAAGGACTTGGCTTAACACCTTCAAATAAATGATCAATATTGTCTTCTGAGTCATGTACTTAATCTATGGCATACCTAGATAGCCTTGTGAAAGTAGCTTCATGCTCTGTAACACTATATTCTTCCCTTTGTTTTAAGCTAAGGAATTTCCTCTTCATTTCAGTTCGTTGCTCACGAGGGAAATATTTTTCAAAGAAAATTTCCTTAAAATTCCTCCATTCCATATCTTCTATTTTTTCTTCCTTTGTGGTATTCTGAATCAAGGACCACCACTAATCAGCATTGCCCTTGGGACAATATACTTCCAGTACTACCTTTTCATTTTCATTTCATCTTAATGCCTTGAATATCATTTCAAGGGACTCAATCTATTGCTCAGCAACCACCGGGTTAGTAGTCCCACTAAAAGATGGGGGCTTCTGCTGCATGAAATGATCCAACACAGGTTTGGAATGGTTATTCATTACAACTTGAGTAAGTTGTCCCAATATGTTTATGATCTGATCTGCTCCAACATTGACTGTGTTGACTTTCTCATTAGGGAGATCCCTACCTTGCCCAAAAGTATTTATTCCCCTTCTTCCGTTAGATTCCATTTCTAAATAATGGGATACACTAGATTAGTTTATGAGTCTCAAATATAAAATCACTCAATATAGATTGAAATTCTATGCATAGATAATCTTATAAACATGGTTTCTTTGAGGAAAAATTTACATTAAAATCCTTCATAATGGATTATAAATAAAATATGGATTATCTTAAGCATATCTTTCGGGAGTCTCGTAACCAAGAGTGAATCAAGGCTCATTGACATGCACCAGTTTTTGTTTGAGTCTAGCTCAAAGTGGTATTTTTGGTTTTTACCCCTAGATACATATGTGTCAGAGCCGTCTCTACCTACTCGTATCTAGATAGGGACGTATTGCTAAAAATATCCACATAATTTATTCCTTACCAAAATACCAAGACGTTCTTGTACGTTTAACCTCAAATTATACCTTGGGGATTTGTTCCCTACTATACATTTCCTACTCTAGTTTCCAAGTTTTCTACTAAACTTCCTCTGATACCAACTGTAACGCCCCGACCCCTCTAGACTGGAGCCGGTGCATTACTTGTGATATTGGAATGGTTAAAAGGAATAAAAATCCCAAAGGAATGATCAGTTTATTAGTCTTTAAGAAACTATATACACAGATGTTACTCAAATTACATTGGAAAAGTTTACAAAATACATTACATATAGAAACTAAAAACTGCATCCACAAGAACTCAATAAACGATCTCCTCTTTGTTACCTATTGAAAGTAGACAATGAAAGGGGTGAGCTCAAACTCTCAATAAGGGTTAAAAATAGTGAAAGAATGAGTACAATAATAAGTGAATCACAATAAATCTGACATAATCAATATGGCATAGTGAATAAATGAATAACTAATGTCATTGATAAACTGATAATGAAACTGCATACATAGATTTTTTCATAGTGAAAACCTCATGGATAATAATAAAAACTGATAATGAATAAAGAGAATTCTTATTAATTGGAAATCATGTATTTGGAACATGAAACCATAATACCATAAAAACAGTTTAGTTTTATGGGTAGAAACCCGTCTGATTTTTGGAAACAAACTCAAAGGGTTTTTCGCCAAAACTGATTTGTCTCATTAGACATACCGATGCATCGAGGGGCTATAGCGGGCCCCACCCACCACTGCATGTCCAAATAATTATTTATACATTGATTCAATACAAGATCAATATGCATTTTCAATATCCGTATAGAGTATAGTATACAGATTCATCAATATTTCTATAGTTAAAATAACTTTCCAAATAAACATTGTATGTAAAACGGTACACAATTTAGACAACAAACATATAAATGATATGAGATTATGAATATTTAAGATAAATATAATTTCAAATGAAAATTGATCTCAAATGGGAAGTATGTACACCACATAAGGATTATTAGGTGCATAATACAAAGTTAGTCACAACAAAATAACAGTTGAGACAAAGTCTCTTACCACAATGTAATCGGTCGAATCATATGACCAGAACTTAATAACCCTCAAATGAATCATTGAATAACATGAATATAAATATAATAATGTTATTATATATCAAATTTAAGTACACATATACCACATACAAGAAATAAGTGGAAAACAATGAAAATCTCACAGAAATGAAAGTGAGATGAGAAACCCCTTACAAACATTTCGGCATGGTAACAAGTGTTATTGCAAGGGATTAATGTGAGTTAAATGAGTATTACATTATTTATATGTAACAAGGGTAGTATGGGGGAGGTTCAAAAACATACCCCATCATTAGGAATTAAAAATAAAATGGCACAACATAGGGGTGATTCTTGAACAAAAGTGGGAGAGAGAATCCCTTACAAAGATTGTATCATTAGAGTGAGGATAAATAAATAAAATATTTATGTGTGACAAATAAAAATACACAAAATATAAGTGGATATATAGTATAAAACAATCAGAGGTCATTCACACATATTATTGTAAAGACAAAACCAATGACATATATGTGTAACTCAATAAATGGAAATTGAGTTAAGATATCTCTTACCTTATGCTTGAAGGTGTTCTTGACTTGTTATTTAAGACCTGATTAAACAAATTAGGCTTATTAATTCATAATTATAGAACCTATTCTATATGTAAATGATTTATTATAACCCTTTTTAGTTCATTCAAGGCCTTTTTGATTAGTTATAAGGCTCAATTTCATTGTTCAGACTCGTTTGTTTACTTGGTTTTAAATGATCGGTTCACTTATATTCAAGTTCGGATAAATATATAATATTGATGTGGTTGTCCATAAATTAAGTTATATTATATTAGTGAAAATTTAGAAGATTACATGGTTTGAAATTTAATTTGGTTACTTAAAGTGAAGTCAAATTATTATATATATAACCTTAGTGACAATAGTTTTGGCTAAACGGTGGGTTTGATTACGATGAACATGTTTTACTTTATAACTTAATAAAATTTGTACAAAAGGATTACAGAACTAAAAATAGGATATATTACATATATAATAATTTGGTTCAACCATAACACAAATGGTTTCATGACCAGAATTAAAGATTATATTAGAAATCGATAAATCGTTTTCCTTGAAGGTGCTAAATTAGCACATCACAAACGGTTCTTTCATTTCTTTCAAATAAATTTTGGGGAAAGGAGAGAAGGTAATAAAATATACCATTAGAATGAAAACATTCCAGTACATGTATGTTGCTGGATTTATCATACTATTATGGTGAGGAAATAAACAAAAAGAAAAGGACTTAAAATAATTGAAGGAATTGGAAAGAGGAATTTACCTCTTGAGACTTCCTCCTTTGAGAACCTCTTAAGGGGAGGGGTTTTGGTATTTTGAAGAGGATAGAAGATTTTGGACGTGGGGGAGGAACTTGGGGAGAGACTTGGGCAGAATATTGGCAAGGCACAAGGCATGAGTGGTGTGAGGGGAAGAGGGGGTGAGGGGTGCTTTATATAGTGGAGGGTAGAGGAGTTTTCTTAATATTATAATCATTAATTTATTATTTTCTCTCAAGACAACCAATAGTGAGTATTCCATGACCAAGAACAGTAATATATGCATGTAAATTCGAACCAATTGGGCTTACATCAGCAGATCATCATCAATGACTCAATTAATCCATTATTTCGCATTTATTGTGAATTATGAGATTTTACTATTCATCAAAAATTCAAGTATTTCAGAAAAATCCCAAAAAATCACCCTAACCATTTTTCAACGTTTAGAATCCAAAAAGGAAGTCCATTTTTCAAAAAAAATTCTAAATATGATTAATTAAATATTTAATTAAAATAATTTTTTAATCAAAAAATATAAACACTTAAAATATTCACCTTCATTTTTAAGGAGCCTAAATTCATTTATACCTTCAAGGGCGTGGATACCATTCATAAGATTCATATTACTATTCATAAGGGTAAGTTACTATTCATAAGGTTAGGTTACTATTCACCGAAAATTAAGCTAATTCTATCAGACTCTAAATATCATCTTGAACACAACCGTGTATGTAATATTTTTAAAATTAAAATCGTAGAGTTGGCAAATTTAAGTTTAATGTATAGGTTATGGATATCTCCTATAAGTAACCATGTTTTGTTCCATAGAGGCTCAGTGATTCTTGAAATATAGGCTATAACTAAAATTTATTTAATAGAAACATACCATAAAATGTTTGGGGTGCTACATTATTCCCTCCTTCAGAAATTTCATCCTTGAAATTTTATGTATGAAACTCACCAAAAACATGTGGGTGGTTATTTTTCATGAAATCCTCTAGTTTCTATGTTGCTTCCTCCAAATTCTGGCTCCTCCAAAGAACCTTTAAAAGATGAGCTGTCCGATTTCTCAATAATTTCTCCCTTGTGTCAAGAATCCCAATTGGATTTGCACAGTATGACAAATCAGGTTCCAGTTCAATTTCTTCATAAGTGAGTACATGTGTTGGGTATGGCATGTATTTCTTCAACAATAACACATGGAACAAATCATGGACTTTGGAGATATTTAATGACGTCGCTGGATGGTAAGATATAGCTCCGATTCTTTCCAGAATTTCAAATGGTTCGATATACCTGGGGCTTAGTTTCCCTTTCTTACCAAACCTTAAGACACCCTTCCATGGAGATACTTTTATAAAGACATGATCTCCCACCTGGAATTCCAAATCATTTCTCTGATTGTCAGCATAACTCTTCTTCCTACTTTGGGCTTCTTTAAGATGGGCTTGTATTGTCTTCACCTTTGTCGTGGTCTCTTCAATAAGTTTCGGGCATATAAATTTCCTCTCACCAACTTCATCCCAACAAGTTGGAGTTTGACATCTCTTTCCATATAATGCTTCATATGGAGCTATTTGAATACTAGAATGGAAACTATTGTTATAGGAAAATTCCACCAAAGGCAAGTATTGATCCCATATACCTTGGAAGTCAAGAGAGCGTGACCTCAGTGTGTCTTCTAGAGTTTGAATGGTCCTTTTAGACTATCCATCAGTTTGGGGGTGATAAGTAGTACTCATATGAAGCTCGGTATTCAAAGACTTCTGGAGAATTTTCTAGAATTTTGATGTAAACCGGGGATCTCGATCAGACACAATCGATAACGGTGAACCATGAAGTCTGACAACTTCATTAATATAAAGTCTTTCCAAGCTCTCAAGTGGAAAATCATCTCTTATAGGAAGAAAATGTGCTGATTTTTTGAGCTGATCAACAATTACCCATATTTCATCATTCCTTCTCAGTTTCCTTGGTAGTTTAGTGACAAAATCCATCGTAATATTATCCCACTTCCACATAGGTATAGGTAGAGGTTGCATCACTCCTTTGGGATTTTGTCTCTCTGCCTTCACTCATTGACAAACTAGACATCTTGACACGTAGTCAGCAATTTCCCGCTTCCTATTATCCCACTAGAAATATTCCTTCAAATCTATATACATCTTCGTGTTACCTGAGTGTATATAGAAATTTGAGCTACGGGCATCGTCTAATAGTTCCCTGTTTAGCTCGGGAACTTATGGAATGCATAACCTCTTCCCAAATTTCAGAACTCCTTCTTCATACATGAAGTTATCCAGTCTCCCATCCTTGACAACATTAATTTTCTTGTGCAGGTTTTCATCATCATATTGAGATATTTTTATCTTCTCTAATAAAGATAGTTTAGCAATCATTTTAAATAAGAAAGATGTTTCCCTTTACTTAACAATTCCCATATCAATCTTTAGTAGATCCAAAAATATAGGATCTCTCTCAATCCTCATTTGAGTCAGAAGTCCATGATCTTTCCTGCTTAATGCATCTGCAACCTTATTCTCATTTCATGGGTGGTAGTGTATAGAAAAATCGTAATCTTTGAGTAACTCAAGCCATCTCCTCTTCCTCATGTTGATTTATTTTTGTGTGAAAATGTATTTCAAACTCTTGTTGTCTGTATAAATCTCACATCTCTCTCTATAGAGATAATACCTCCATATTTTCAGAGCAAAGCTTAATGTTGCTAACTCAAGAATGAGTTGGATAAATTTTCTCATGAGTCTTAAACTATCGTGATGCATAATAAATAAATTTATCATTTTACATAAGGATGCAACCTAGTCCATTCTTTGATGCATCATTGTATATTACAAATCCACCACTTCCAGATGGAAGAGTCGAAGTTGGAGAATTGACCAATATTCATTTCAATTCTTCAAAGCATTCTATAAATTCTTTTGTCCACACAAACTTAACTCCTTTACGTGTGACCTTGGTTAGCGGGTTAGCCATTCGGGTAAAATTATGAATGAAACACCGATAGTAACCTACTAAGCCAATAAAACCGCGTACCTCAGTTATGTTTTTTGGTGTGGGCCAATCTTGGATTTCCTTTGTCTTCACAGGATCAACTAGGATTCCATCCTTAGAGACAATATGGAAAATAAAAAAAACTTATTGAAGCCAAAATTCGCATTTTCTAAACTTCCCATATGATTTATTGCTTCTAAGAGTTTGTAGAATGACCCACAAGTGATTCTCATGGTCTTCATATATTTTTGAGTATATGAGGATATCATCGATGAATACCACAACAAAGTTATCAAGATATTCCTTGAAAACTCTATTCATTAAATCCATGAAAACAGAGGGTGCATTTTTCAGTCCAAAAGGCGTTATTGTAAACTCATAATGCATATATCTATTCTGAAATGTTGTCTTAGGAATATCTTCCTTCCTTATATGCAACTGATTATATCTGGATCGAAGTTCAATATTCTAAAAGTATTGAACTCCATGAAGTTGTTCAAATAAATAATTAATCCAGGATAGAGGATACTTATTCTTTATTGTAATAGCATTGATTTCCCTATAATCAATGCAAATCCTCATGGGTCCATCTTTCTTCTGGACAAAGAGGACAGGGGCTCCCCATGGAGAAATAGTAGGTCAAATAAATCTTTTTTCACTCAAATCCTCTAGTTGTTTCTTTATATATACTAATTCCACAGTATCCATTATATAGAGAGTCTTTGATATAGGTCTTGTATCAGGAATTAAATCAATAGATAACTCAACTTCCTGCTCTGGAGGATGTCCAGTTAAATCCTTTGGAAATACATCAATGTATTCTTGCACTATGTTCACATATTCAATTTGAATATTTCTATCCTCACCCATAGATATTGGTTTATCTTCATCTCCAAGTATTGCATTCAGTAGACCTACTGGGGGTGGTTCTAGATAAGAATCAGGTGGTGAAGTTTCTGCCCTAAAGATAAGGGATTCTACACCATTTTCAAAAATTGTAACTTCCTTCTTCTTAAAATAAATCTTCGCATCATAATTTGATAGCAAATCCATACCAAGAATTATAGAAAATTCAGTCATTGGTATGATGATAAGGTTAGTAACTACATCATGTTTTGGTGTTTGGAGGGGGACTAATCGACATGCCTTTGTTGCAATGATACATTCCTTGGGAGTTTTGATTGATAACTCCTTTATTAAATCAAATTGGATAAATCTAATTTTCTTGGAAAACTGGGAATATATAAATGAATTTGATGGTCCAGAATCAAATAAACTATTGGCTATGTTTGAGGAAATAATTAAATTACCTACCACCACGTCATTAGGAACTTCAACCTTTGTGGTTTTAATCGCATAGGCTCTCCCTTGTTCTCTTGTATTTTTTGAGTCATGTTTCCTTGGTGCTTAGGAAACTCATTTTCATAGTGTCCCATCTCTCTATAATTGTAGAATTGAATATCATTGAATTTTTTCTTCCCCATGAATTCATCATATTGATGACCCTTTTCTCTGCAGTTATAGCAGACTCTCATGCCTTTCAAGCATTTCCTGATATTATTTTTCCATAGTTCTCACATAATGGGAATAGCTTTTCTCCCTTGCTCTTCTTTGGTGTTTCTTCTTTTCCTTTGTTATCAGAGTACCGCTTTTTATCTTGGTTTCCTTTAAAAATATTTGATCTAGAAAATTTCCTCTCTATTTTTATAGCACTTGATACAATTTCATCATATGATGAAAATGATTGATAAGCCAGTGCCCTTGGAAGACTTGGATTAAGACATTTAAAAAAATGATCAATATTGTCTGCTGAGTCACATATATAATCTAGGGCATACCTATCTAGCCTTATGAAAGTAGCCTCATACTCTGAAACAATGTCTTCCTCCCTTTATTTTAATCTAAGGAATTTCCTCTTCATTTCAGTTCATTGCTCACGAGGGAAATATTTTTCGAAGAATATTTCCTTAAAATTCCTCCATTTTATATCTTCTATTTCTTCTTCCTTCATGGTATTCTGAATCAAGTACCATCATTGATCAGTGTCACCCTTGTGACAATATACTGCAAGTACTACCTTTTCATTTTCATTTCATCTTAATGCCATGAATATATTTTCAAGGGACTTGATCCATTGCTTAGAAACCACTGGGTTAGTAGTCACACTAAAAGATGGGGGCTTCTACCAGATGAAACAATCCAACACAGGTGTGTAATGGTTATTCATTACAACCAGAGTAAGTTGTCCCAATATGGTCATGATCTGATCTTCTCCAACATTGATTGTGTTAACTTGCTCAGTAGGGAGATCCCTACCTTGCCCATGATTATTCATTCCCCTTCTTCCATTAGATGCCATTTCTAAATAATGGGATACACTAGATTAGTGTATGAATCTCAAATATAAAAGCATTCAACATAGATTGAAATTATATTCATAGCTAATCTTATAAACATGGTTTCTCTAAGGAAAATTTTACATTAAACTCCTTCATAATGGTTTGTAAAGAAAATGTGAATTATCCTAATAATATCCCCTAGGAGTGTCGTATCCAAGAGTGTAGCAAGGCCCGTTGTCATGAACCATCTCCCGTTTGAGTCTAGCTCAAAGCGGTGTTTTCGGTTTTTACCCCTAGATACATTTGTGCCAGAGCTACCTCTACCTGCTCATATCCAGACAGGGACATATTTCTTAAAAGATACACATAATATGTTCCTTACCAAAATACTAGGATGTTCTTGTATGTTTATCATAAGATTCTACCTTAGGGATTTTTTCCATACTATACATTTCCTACTCTAGTTTCCAAGTTTTCTACTAAACTTCTTCTGATACCAACTGTAACACCCCGACCCCTCTTGACTGGAGCCAATGCGTTACTTGTGATATTGGCATGGTTAGAAGGAATAAAAATTCAGAAGTAATGATCAGTTTAGTTTTCATGAAGAAACTAGATACATAGATGTTACTCAAATTACATTTGAAAAGTTTACAAAATACAATACATAACAAAACTAAAAACTGCATCCACAAGAACTCAATAAACGATCTCCTCTTTGTCACTTGTTGAAAGTAGAAAATGAAAGGGGTGAGCTCAAATGCTCAGTAAGGGTTACAAATAGCAGAATCATGAGTACAATAATAATTGAATCACAATCAATATGACATAATCAATATGGAAAAGTGAATAAATGAATAACTAATGTCATTAATAAACTGAGAATGAAACTGCATCCATAGATTTTGTCATAGTGAAAAACTCATGGATAATAATAATAACTGATAATGAATAAAGAGAATGATTATTAATTGGAAGTCATGTATCTGGAACATGAAACCATAGTACCGTAAAAATAGTTTAGTTCTATGGGTAGAAACTCATCTGATTTTTAGAAACAAACTCGAAGGGTTTCTCGCCAAACTGATTTGTCTCATGAGACCTACCGATGCATCGAGGGGATATAGTGGGCCCCACCTTCCACTACATATCCAAATCATTCTTTATACATTGATTCAATACAGAAGCAATATGCCTTTTTAATATCCTTATATAGTAGAGTACACATATTCATTAATATTTCCATAGTTAAAATATCTTTCCAAATAAACACTGTATGTAAAATGGTACACTGTTTAGACAACAAACATATCCATGATATGAGATTATGGGTATTTAATATAAATATAATTTCAAATGGAAATTGATCTCAAATGGGCATTAGTTAAACTACATAAGGATTATTAGGTTCACAATACAAAGTTAGTCACAACAAAATAGTAGTTGATACAAAGTCTCTTACAACAATGTAATCGGTCGAATCATGTGACCAGAACTTAATAAACCTCAAATTAATCATTGAATAACATTAATATAAATAGAATCGTGTTATTATATATCAAATTTAAGTACACATATACCACATACAAGAAATAAGTGGAAAACAATGAAAATCTCACATAAATGAAAGTGAGATGAGAAACCCCTTACAAACATTTCAGCATGGTAACAAGTGTTATTACAAGGGATTAATATGAGATAAAAATGTATTACATTATTATATGTCACGAGGGAAGTATGGGGGAGGTTTAAAAACACACCCCATCATTAGGAATTAAAAATAAAATGGCACAACATAGGGGTGATTCTTGAATAAAAGTTAGAGAGAGAACCCCTTACAAAGATTGTATCATTAGAGTGAGGATAAATCAATGAAATATTTATGTGTGAAAAATAAAAAACCACAAAATATAAGTGGATATACAGTATAAAACAATCATAGGTCATTCACACATATTATTGGAAAGACAAAACCAATGACATAGATGTGTAACTCAATAAATTGAAATTGAGTTAAGATATCCCTTACCTTATGCTTGGAGGTGTTCTTGACTTGTTATTTAAGACCTGAATAAAAAAATTAGGCTTATTTATTAATAATTACAGAACCTAATATATATGTAAATGATTTATTATAACCCTTTTTAGTTCATTCAAGACCTTTTTTATTAGTTATAAGGCTCAATTTCATTGTTCGGGCTCGTTTGTTTACTTGGTTTTAAATGATTGGTTCACTTATATTCAAGTTCAGATAAATATATAAGATGGATGTGGTTGTATAGAAATGAAGTTATATTCTATTATTGAACATCCAGAAGAATACATGGTTTTAAATTTAATTTGGTTTTTTGGAGTGAAGTCGAATTATTATATATATAACCTTAGTGACAACCATTTTGGCTAAACGGTGGGTTTGATTACAATGAACATGTTTTACTTTAGAACTTAATACCATTTGTAAAAAAGGATTAAAAAAACTAAAAATAGGATATATTATATATATAATAATCTGGTTCAAACATAACACAAATGGTTTCATTACCATAATTAAAGATTATAAAAAAAATTGATAAATTGTTGTCCTTGAATGTGCCAAATTAGCACATCTCAAACGGTGCTTTCATTTCTTTCAAATAAAAGGTGGGGAAAGGAGAGAAGGTAATGAAATATACCATTAGCATGAAAACATTAAATTACATGTATGTTACTGGATTTGTCATACTATTATGGTTCGGAAAGAAACAAAAATAAAAGGACTTAAAATAATTGAAGGAATTGGAAAGAGGAATTTACCTCTTGAGACTTCCTCCTTTGAGAACCTCTTAATGGGAGAGGTTTTGGTATTTTGAAGAGGCTATGAGATTTTGGATTTGGGGGAGGATCTTGGGGAGATACTTGGGCAGAATATTTTCAAGGAACAAGTCTTGAGTGGTGTGAGAGGAAGAGGGGTGAGGTGTGCTTTGTATAGTGGAGGGGAGAGGAGTTTTCTTAATATTTTAATCATTAATTTATTATTTCCTCTCAAGACAACCAATAGTGAGTATTCAATGACCAAGAACAGTAATATATGCATGTGACTTCGAACCAATTGGGCTTAAATTAGCATATCATCATCAATGACTCAATTAATCCATTCTTTAGCATTTTTTGTGAATTATCAGATTTTACTATTCATCAAAAATTCAAGTATTTCAGAAAAATTCCAAAAATTTACCCTAACCATTTTTTGACATGTAGAATACAAAAATGAATTACATTTTTCAAAAATAATTTTCTAAATATTATTAATTAAATATTTAATTAAAATAATTATTTAATCGAAAAATATAAACACTTAAAATATTCATCTTCATTTTTAAGGTGCCTAAATTTATTTATACCTTCAAGGGCATGGATACCATTCATAAGAGTCATATTATTATTCATAAGGGCAAGTTACTGTTCATAAGGGTAGGTTACTATTCATAAGGGTAGGTTACTATTCACCAAAAATTAAGTTAATTCTATTACTCTAAATATCATGTTGAACACAACTGTGTATGTCATATTTTTAAAATTCAAATCATAGAGTTGGAAAATTTAAGTTTAATGGCTAGGTTATGGATATCTCCTATTAGTAACCATGTTTTGTTCCATATAGGCTCAGTGATTCTTGAAATATAGGCTATAACTAAAATGTATTTAAGAGAAACATACCATAAAATGTTTAGGGTGCTACATACAGTGAATGTGAGTTCTGTATGGAAGAAGTATCATTCTTGGGGAATTTTATCACCAATAAAGAAATATCTATAGACCCTTCTTAGACAATGAAAATTGAGGAGCGTCCTAGACTAGCATTTGTAATAGAGCTTTGTAGTTTCCTTGTTATAGCTGGGTATTACCAATGATTTGTGAAGAACATATCATGATTTTCAAACCCATAAACCAAGATTACTTAGAAGGGAGTAAAGTTTGTCTGGACTAGTGAATGTGAAGACTACTTCAAAGAGTTAAAAATGAGTCTTATCACTGCACCAGTACTTATACTATTGACATGTGGGGAACTATTTATGGTATACATAAATTCATCAAATAAGGGATTAGGTTTTTTACTAATGAAAAATGATAAAGTGATAGCCTATACCTCAAGGTAGTTGAAAGTTCATGGTCAAAACTATCTCACACATGATATGGAATTGGTGGCTATTATCTTCATATTAAAAATATAGTGGCATTGTCTCTATAGGGTGAAGTGTAAAATATATATTGATCACAAGAGCCTCAAATATATATATTCATACAGAAGGATATTAATATATACTAGTGAATATTCTTAGAGCTCATCAAGGATTTTGACTGCTCAATCCACTACCATCCTAGTAAATAAAATAAAGTGGTAGATACTCTAAGTAAAAAGGATCTTGTAACTTTATCAATGATAAAAATTGAAATGTATTCAATCTTCTTAGACTTGAAAATGATGGACTTGGGAATCATTAAGGAAGGAACATAATCAATCTTTTCTCAAATTATTTCTCAACCATCCATTTTGAAGAAGATAATGGATGCTCAAAGAGATGATATAGAGATTCAAGAGAAGGTGGAAGATATCATAAAAGAGAAATACTCAAAGTTAAAAATTGAAAAGGAAATATTTTTAAGATTTGGGTTAGAACTATGTGTACTATAAAATCTTGAGATAAAGAGGGAGATTTTGAATTATGCACATAGATTGACCTTCTCTATCCACCCAGGGAGCACAAAGATGTATCAAGATCTCTAAGAGCACTATTGGTGGCACAATATGAAGAAAGTGGTCAGTAAATATATATCAAAGTGCCTGGTATGTTATCAAGTGAATGTTGAAAGACAAAATTTAAAGGGATGATGAAACCATTACCCATACAAACATAAAAATGGGAAAACATCACAAAAGACTCTGTCACCAGAATTCTGAATAAATCCATATTAAATAATTTTATATGGGTCATTATAGATCGTCTTAAAAGTAATATTCTCTTTATTATGATTTGAGAGGACTTAACACTCGAACAACTTTCATGGATATACACCAGAGAAGTGGTGAGGCTACATGGAGTACCATTATCAATTATGTCTAATCATGATCTGGTATTTACCTCCAAATTCTGAAAAAATCTCCAACCTGCTCTAAATATCAAGTTGAACATCAGTACAACTTATCACCCTCAAACTTATGACTAATCTGAGTAGACTATTCAGAAATTGGAAGACATGCTGAGAGCATGCTCAATGGACTTCAAAGGAGGATGGGATCAATATCTTATATTGGTCGAGTTCTCTTACAAAAATAGTTTCCACTCAAGAATCCAAATTAATCTATATGAAAACCTTTATGGTAAAAGATGCAGAACACCTGCATGCTAGGATGAATTTAAAGAACGTCAGTTTTTGGGACATGAAATGGTCAAAGAAATGGTAGAAAAGGTTAAGACCATTCATCAACACGTCAAGGAGGCCCAAAGTTGATAGAATAGTTGTAAAGATAATCATCGATGGGACTTAGAGTTTGAGGATGGTGATAAGGTATTCTTTTACATATCTCTATGGAATAAATTCATGATATTTGGGGAGAAAGAAAAGCTAATTCTCAGGTACATCGATGGATTTGAGATTTTTGATCATGTTGGAGTTGTGGCCTATCGACTAGCACTTCCACCAACCATGTATAAAGTACATGATGTATTCCACGTATCCCTTCTAAATAATTACAAGTGATATCCCTAACATGTACTAAACCCAGATGTGGTATATCTAGAAAATGACCACTCTTATGAGGAGTATACATAGAATATTTTGGACCATGGATACAAGGTTCTATGTAACAAGACCACTCACCTAGTCAAGGTACTATAGAGAAACTATAAGTATGAAAAGGAAACATGGGAATCGTAGTAAGTGATAAAGGATAAATACCCTCGCTTGTTTTCACCTTAGTATGTAAAAATAAATTTTGAGGAAAAATTTTCATAAGGGGGGGAATGAAACAACCCCAAATTTTATCAATACAATTTTCCTTCTTATAATTAGGTCATTTAAGTATAAATCACAAACATCACATAAAAAACCAACAAAATATTATTCTCATAAATGAATAATGGTAAATTAGTCAACAAATAAACTAATAATAATTCCAAATATTATAGCAGAATAATAAATATAAAATAAGATAATAAGAATATGAAAATATGGATCTTCTCGATCCACTAGAATGACTGCACTCACAAACACAGCTATAGAATTAAAACATAATTTTAATAATAAAATATTAATTTATAATATGAAACTATATGTAACCTTGGAAGAAAATATATGTGACTGGTGAATGGAATAATAGGTATCTATAGGAATTAGTAAACCCTTATGAACATTAGAAATATGATCGATGGAATAGTAACCCGGCCATTGGAATAGTAATATGGTCATTAAAAATAGTAATATGGTCATTATAATAGTAACTTATCTTATAAAAGTATAAATAAAATTTATGTTCCTTATAAATGAAAATATGATATATTTATATCATGGAATCAGTAAAAAATGTTTTAAAAAATGATAGATTAACTGTTGGTATTTTTGTGAAACGTAAATTTTCATTTATAATTTTATAATTAATATAATGATTTAAAATAAAATTTATTTTCATAAAATAAATTTATAAAATAATATTTTTTTATTATAATTATAATATAATTTTATGAGATCTTAGTTAATTTTTCAAAGTGTCGTAAAATTAGTTATAAAATTAAAATCAGTATTTTTCAAATAAATGATGATTTTAATTAAAAATTAAATTTCTCATGTTTAGAGAATTATTTTAATAAAATGGAGCCCATTTTTGAAATCTAAATGATGAAAAATGTTTAGGGTGAATTGTTGGTATTTTTCTAAAATAGTTGAATTTTTTTTTTTTGAATAGTGAGATATTGTAATTTACAGTATTTAGAATTAAAGTTAAATGAATGAACTTTTGAGTCATGGTTGAGTCATGGATGATGTAAGTTTAAATTATATCTAACTAACATGATATATTTACTATTTTTATTCATATTAATCAACACTATTGATGGTCTTGATCCAAAATAATAAACAACTAAATAAAATAATCAAAAGCACCCCTCTCTTCTCCCTATAAATACCACCCATCACCACCTCTTCTCCTCACACATTATAATCCATGTACCCTATAAATATTATATTTAATTACCTTACCAAGTATCTTCCCCATTTACAAGACCTACTAGTGTCAACAAAATACCAAACCAAGTTCCTTAAGGAGGTTCTCAAGGAGACGACATTCAAGACGTAAAATCCTCCCTCTTTCTCTTTTAATTTATTTATTTCCACTACCTCATCCTCATATCCCCTATCCAAAATAGAATGATAACTCTAGTATCATATGTATACTATACTTTTATTGTTTTAATGTAATTTTCATCATCAAATCTCTTTTATTCCCATTTTATCTTAAAAACGAAAACATCATCAGTGATATGTCGATTAACCGCCTTCATGGATGATGATTTTTTATTTTTCATTACCGCATTTAAGGATGGTTATAAAACAATTATAATGGTTAAATGAGATTTTAAAATTTATATTATAACTTTTTTTATGTTTTGGAACTCATATATATACATAATATTAAATAATAAAACAAAACTAGTTCATGATGACCGAAAAACCGCCAAAATAAACTAAACATTTATCATTAACATTTTATCAAATGAATCATTCTCATATTAGAAAATATAATGATATATGGAAACATTTAAAATTATTTAATTATATTAAAACCATTTCATTACACTTTTATAGTTTTTATTCCATTTATAAAAAACTATCATAATTATACTCAAGGGAACCGACCATAAAACCATGAAACGAACACTCTTGGAACAACCAAATTAAACATTATAAATCATCAAAATGGCCATAAATGGACTTAATAAAAAATTTATAAATAAAATATATGTTGAATTTGTTCTGAATTAAATTATTAATGAATCTAATTTTATTATCTAGTATATTAATTGAAAGTGCAGAACACATTCGGACATAAGGTAAGGGATCTCTCTAAACCTCTAATTTTCCTTCAAGTTACACTTTCTCTCTATTTAACCCACTTAAATTATTATTTATTCTTATATAATTCTCTTAAATTATTTTTATATGTTCCAAATATGTGTATATAGCTCAATTAATCTTTATTTTATAGGGAAATACAAGTTTTATAAGGTTCCCTTCTCAATTCCTCTTGATAAGCAAGCCGATTAAAGGGAACTTCCCAATTTCTTACCCATTTTCAAGTTCACATCTTAAACTATTTTAATATGATAATATTTTTATAAAATAAATAACTTTATCATTAAAAACTATTTTAGATCATCTTTTGTTTTATACAAACAATTATTCTTTTCTCTTATTTAAAGACTCTTTAATATTTTTCCCATAAACCGGACTAAAGTGGCTCATTTATAAAATTTATTAAACACTATTTTTACATATTTTCACTTCAGTTGGACATAATTTATCATGATATATGACTATTTTACATTATAAATGTCTAATTATATTTTAAATTCTTTCTTTCATGGATAATATTATGATACACCCATTGGTTATGCCTTATAACATGATTACGATACTCATTTCTTTCCATGGAAAACCCTTATGATTATTCCTTATGTTTGATTGTTTATGGGGAAAATATATGAATTATCATGATATGATGGGTGAACCCACATAGTGTTCCAATGCATTGGGTAATGTTTGGTCTCATGAGATGTCATTTATGGGGTTAGGGAGTAAACCTAATCCATTATGGGAATTTATCCACCATGTGATATTGTCTTGGCAGTTAGCCTTGACTCATGTTTATGTCAGGTTATGTGTTTCTAACACATTATTATATTCCCATGATTATATGATTCCATGTTCTATATGATATGCCTCTACATGTTTATTCATGTTCCATTCCTTTTATGTTATCATGTTATGACATTGACTCATTTGTTATGCTTATTTTCCATGCTTATTCCCATATTAGGATTTTTAGTTCATACATTTTGTCTATATATTACCCAGGTTATCCTATATTGATTTCAGAGCTCAAAGGAAGTTAGGATATCATTATGGAATATTAATAAAGATATTTTTTATTCTAGTTCTATGTTTTCAATTTTATGTACCTAATATTCCAAAGATAGTAGACTTTATGATCTTTGGTTTGTATTTGATAGATGATTATTCTTAAAATCATGTGATAATATTTATAAAAGGCCATGGTTACTATATTTATCTTTCATTATATATAACACTAAGTTTATCTTAAGTTACACGCAATAATGACTTTGTTCGATGGCTTGCGTTATACTCAAGACCGAGTTTTACCAAATACTATTAATATTATTATTTAACATGGTGATTATTTCCTAGCTATTAAATTGGTGGTTATAAATAGAATTAAATAAATTATGAAAATATATTATTGAATTCATTGGTTACTAATTAATTATAAACGAATATAAAAACTAATTGAATATAAAGTAAATGTTGTTATAAAAAATTATTTTTATACGCTAAAGGTGTTTTATATTAAAAAAATAAATTAATTACTATTAAAAGATGATATTAATGAGATTTATGTATTATATAAAATTTTTTACATTCATCCAATAGATTTTATATGCATAAGATAATAAAAAGCTAATTTTACGTATAAAATGCTATATTTTTCTAAAGGTAGTTTTACTACCTTTTAATGGCACACTTGTTTTAAAACTAAATTTAGAAAATTTTATAAATTTTATTTGAAAAAATAAACTAAATATTCTAAATATAAATTTAAAAAATATTTTAGGGTTAATTTTGATATTTTTCTACGAAGTTTTATTTTTTTATGAATAGTAAAAAATAATGACTTTTAATTGAAAACTGACTTTTCATTTAAATATTTATATGGTTAAATTAAATTTTAAATTTGTTTTAAAATTTAATTACTTTAATTATAAATCCATTAATTCAATTTATTTCATTGTAATAATTTTCATATTGAATTTTGATATAAAAACAATTCAAGCTTTTGAACATTTTCACTTTAAAAAACCTTCTTACTCATCATGTATACGAGATTAATTTTAAATTAATTTTAGCCTATTATGTGAATTTAATTTAAAAAATATGGTTCCATATTTGGAATAATAAAAATTTATAATTTATATTAAGTTCAACTTAATTTTTAACCATAATTATTGGTGAAAAAAATTAAAATTAATCACCATGATTAAGAGAAAAATGAGTTTACCAAGGAACTAAACATTAAAATTAAGGGGAAAAGGACCTAGAAAATTTTCCAAAACCCATTTTCTATCCCTATTTCAAACCTTCATACATTATTCTATATTTTTATGAGTTATTGGGATAATATTCTCTAAAGTTGACCAATATAATATGTTAAGTTAAGAAAAATACAAAAAATATTTTTTTATTACTTTTAATTTATATAAAGCTTTGGAATAGGGGAAAATATAACATGTGTTTATTTATGTATATCCTTTGGAATTATAAATGATTTTATTTTATCATTATAATCTATTTTAATTTTTTAAATATGAATTAATTACTTTAAATTCATAAGAAACACCAACAAATTAATTAGTTATTTAATAATTAAATAAAATAAATGATACTAAAAATATTAAAAGTGAATTAAATTGAATAATTATTATCTCCCATTAATTTTTTATAGGATTTAATCATGTTGAACTTTTTTGAAATTAATATATTTGATTTCCTTCATTATATTGATATTTTTAAATTCAAATTAAATAAATAATGTCAACATTCATTTTAATATTATTTTATTATAAATGATATTTTATTAAATGATTTAAAATTACTAAAAATTCTATATTATAACAATTTATTTTCAATATTAATATATATATATATAATATGTACCATTAATGGACCAATTTATCTTTTATAATTAATATATTGACCCCTAAATAGTAAAAACTTTGTTAGCATGGTTAGGGTTAAAGTAAAATTATTGCGCACTACATGTGCTTCTGTTAAAGTTAATTTCTGTCATAAATGGGATTTTTTATTTTATAAAATTTAAATATAATATTTATAATCAGTGGTTCAAAATTTTCTAATAATTATCACTTTAATTTATTCTTAATGGATAAATTACCTATGTTAGAAAATTAGTTACCTTAATAAAAACAAAAAATGTAAAATTAGGGAAACATAGAAGTTAAGGAATAAAATGATAAAAATGTGTCTATTTTTTGTGGTGGAGGTGTTTCATGACCATAATTCACCTAAAATCTATTATTATTCAATTTTGAAGGCACATGAGGTAAGGGAGACCTCCTAATAGTGAATACATTTGAGTATTTACAAGAATGTTGCTCCTCCTCAACTATAAAAAGGAACTCACTCTCTCCACTTATTCACACCTATCAAGACATTTGGATCATCAAAAACCTACCCAAATTACTTCCCAACATCACTCTCATCATAATATAATCCTTATTTTCGGCATGAAGAAAACCTTTAAAGGTTTTAGTGCAAACCTAAGGAGGAAGCCTGAAGAACAGGTAATGTTATTCTAAAATAATTTTTATTTTATTTCCTTCTACACATCCTCTAATTATTATTATAGAATAATATAATAACCTAAGTATCTTAAATATGTTGAGATATTTTTATGTTAAGGTTAAAATCTAAAAATTCACACACTTCTATCAAATTGGTTACAAAATCATCGTTCGTGTGTACAGTGGACTACCGCCTTGTGAACCAATGTCATTCATTTTTCTATTACCACCTTTCAAGGTTGGGAATAATGATTAATTTATAGTTTATATATAATATATTTTATATTTATGAATTTTTTATGATTATTTAATTATAATATTAGGAATAAATTCATGCTTTCAAATTTTTGGAATAAGATAATGTCGCTCATGCATACGGCGGAGTACTACCACATGAAGGGATGAGATGCATTCGTTCTTTACAAGGAATGTATTAAGGATGAATTTAATAACAATATGAAATATATATGACATAATAATGATACTTTAATGACAATATATATATATATAATTTAATTTTCTTTATTTCGATACAAAAAGAAAATGAAAACAGCGTTTATGCTTACGTACGACATATCATCTCCATGAATAGTGTATTTCATTTCCTATCATTGAATTTTATGGATTACTCTATATATATATATATACTAAATATATATGATATTTTCATCATGTTTTACATTCTGGATATGATTAAATAATTATCTAAGTAAGTGGAATAAAAATAAAAAGTAAAAAACAAGGCAATTATGTAACATCCCAATATTTTAAAAGGAAGCACTATTCCACATTGAGCTTAAACAAATGACTAAATATTATTATTTAAATGTGATAGTTATCACCTTGTTGTTGGAATGGTGTGAATTAATAATATTAAATAAATTATTAAAATATTATTTACACATGTTTATATAATTAATTATTTGGTTACCAATTAATTAGAAATGAAAATAAAAACCAATTGAATATAAAGGCTATGTTTTTATAAAAATCGATTTCATGCCATAATGTCATTTTAAATTAATAAATTAAATTAATCACTATTAGTAAAAAAACATTAATGAAATTTATATTTTATATATTAAATAAAAAAAATTTAAAATTTATCCAATAAGTTTTATAGGCTTAAGATAATATATCATATTTGAAGCATAAAAAAGTTATATTTTTTTAAAAGGAAATTTTGCTACCTTTTGATGGTGTGCATGTTTTAAAACTAAATTTTGAAACTTTTATAAATTTTATTTTAAAAAATAAACTTCTTTTTAGAAATATAATTTTTAAAATTACCTTATGGTGATTTTTTGGTATTTCTCTGATAAGTTTCATTTTTTGATTAATAGTGAAAAATACCGCATTTTATTTGAAAACTATTTTTTCATATAATTTGTTTCTATAGTTAAATTACATTTTAAATTATTTTTAAAGTTTAGTTAGTAAAATAATTCATCAATAAAACCAATTGATGTCATTTTAATAAATTTTAAATTGAAATTGGATATAAAAACATTTTAAACATTGAAACTTTTCACATTAAAAATCCGCTTTTTCATTTTGTCTGTAGGATTACTTTAAAATATAATTTTTTCAATTATCTAAATTGAATTAGGTGAAATGGATTCCATATTTTTTATCTTAAGATCCAAATTTTTTAGTAAGTTTATTTTTATTTTTACTCGTAAAAAATTTATCGTGGTAAAAAAAATTATTTATCGTGGTATAGGTAAAATAATGAAACAAGTTAAATTTAAAAGGTAAAGGCTTAAAATACCTAAAATTTACAACATATGATGATTTATTTATGTATTTATAGAACCTAACCATAATTTAAAACATTAATTATCAACCAAATTTTTAGAAATTAATTTCACATCAGTGTGGTTGGATTTAATTATAAAATAATCATTATTTAATCACCTAAACCCACCCCTCATCAAGTATAAATACCACCCCATTTCGCCTCACAAGACTTGAATCTCTTAAAATATCTATGAAAACCTATCCTCCTCACCCTCCCCACATCCAAGTGGTTCCGGTCTCAATAAAAGACCAACTCCAATCTCCTCAAGGGTTCCTTCAAGGATGTGATATTAAAGAGGAGGTTAAAGTATGCATCATTAATGGGAAGTGTGAGGTAAGGGATTTCATAACTCAATTTTCATTCATTGGGTTATACGTATAATTCATTGATTATATTATTCAAATATAATGTGTAGAATCCAGTTTTTATTTCTTTATATTGTATTCCCACTTCTCTATTTTTTGGATATACTTTGGTTGCATATAATCACCCCATTGATTAATTATCACCTCAATGATATGGACTTTATAAGGGTTTCTCATCTCACTTTTACTTCTATGATATATATTTCTTATTCACCACTTATTTCTTGTTTTTGGTATATATATACTACTCTTTGATATATCATATTGAGATTCTCATTATCATCATGGTATTTGTTACAACCCGCCTTATTTAAGATGAGGGAAGGGATAGCAAAGTGTCATGCCCTTCCTTCCTCAAGATGAAGGAGAGATAATGACTCCTGATTCCCACCTTCAATAGGCCCCAAAGCAGTGACTAGAACCAAAGGTATAGAATCTCATATAAAATGGAAAGCATTACCCTTTCTGTAGAACAATATTGGGAGATAAGATGGTAAATCCCAATCAACTCCAAATACTAAAAGTAAAAGTAAGGCCAAAATCCATTCCCACATGCATGTTCAAAAGTAAAGCTAATACAAGGTACAAAAAAAACTCCAAAGTAAAGTACAAAAATAAAGAGACTAAGTAGAAATAACAAATAATCCCAATTCCCAATCTATTAAATTCCATCACAATTCTAAAGGTCCTCCAAGAAAACTGAAAACATTTTTATATACATAGGGTGAGCATAAGAGTATACTTAGTAGGGAAACTAAATCTACTCGCGCACAAGTGGGGGAGAATACTAATGTCCCTATGAGAAAATAGTAGATCCTAAAAGCACTTACCAATTAATACTATACATCCTAGCCTCACCAAGGCATGCTCACCAAATAATTCAAGTCAAGTAAGGTAGTAGTATAATCACATCGACATTTGGGTATTTCTCACCACTTTCCCACTGGTTAACTGCCCATCCCTAATGGCTAATGTATTGATGCTACCACACTTCCCATATGAAATCCCACGGCCACAACCCGCCCGCAAACACCTGGTCCTCAAACCACACACAATCCTGGCCATAGACACCTGGGTCACAACAACCACACCTCTCACCCAAAGACACCGAGGCCTCATCCTGAAGACACTTGGGAAAACAAAATCGGCCCGTAAATACTTAGGCCTCTCATCCACAACAAACCAATCTGAAGGATCTGGGACTATAGTAAGCCTTAATCCATTACAGCCTTCTCAAATACGCTCAAGCGATAAGAACCGGAAGTGGGTGCAAGGAAGAAATTAAGTAACCAGTCATACATCCTCCCACCAGGATGTTGGGAAAAACACCCTCCCCCATGAAATGGGGGTGTTTGGCACATGGTTCTTAGCAAGGGTGGTATGTGTATAGAAATCACCAGGAACTAAAATTTATACATATAATTAATCCAACACTCAACCTAACATATGGTTTTCGAACAACCAAACAAACAATCCCACTATTACCACTTTTTGTTGCTACCCCTATATGCACAACCACACAGCACCCACTGCCAAGCATAAACCCAACCCCTTTTCATTTAACCAATTTACATTTATTAATTAATGGATTCAATTTAATTTATTCCAGTACTACCAGGGAAACTACCAAGCACAACACCTATAACCATACAGAAGGTGAAGATCCTGATAACCAACACACAAAAACCAACCTGCAATCCCACTACACACACATCGTTCTTCATAGACATTCATTCATCCATTTTCAACTATCATTCTTCAAAATTATAGAACACAATTATTCTCTCACAACCCAACCCTATGGCCCCGCTTCCCAAATAATTCCCAGATTTAGACCCACTATAAACAAGTTCATAACCACCCCACATTCCCACTTCCCAATGCCATTTGACAGCCACGACACAAACAAAGGTAGTACCACTTCCTACAAGTCTATCCATTCCACAATAAATCAATCTCTCGGACTGGGATACCAACATATCACATGTACTTCCCCACACACTAAACCCATAGAAACTACCATTAAACCACTGCTCCGCCATACATACATACCACACCCTTCTCATAGAACCAACTCCCCTACCTACCCATGTACCCATAACTGTTCTCCCAATAGCAGCACCACACAACTCACATAAGTTCACAAATCTCAACAGAACACAACACTCAGTCACACCTATCAAATAGGATATACTCATATTTTGGTAAACACTATTATTAGTCCACTTTTATAAACATGGGTGATCGCACAAGGGTTTTCATCCTGGGTAATTCATTTCAATTAACTGGGTATGTGTGATTATCCATATTAGAATTTACACCAATTGTTCATGAGGAAACAACAATAGTTATAAAGATTCACCCATGCATAGACAAAGACCACCAATGGCCATGATTTTCAGAAGGTATACATCCATAACAACCATAAAAGTACCAAAGATAACAAATAAAACAAGTGATCAATGTCAACCCATCTTCAATTTCCATCCCATTATTATAACAGGTTCTGTTATCTTTTTATTATCAAATTACTCATGCTCTGTTTATTACTTGTTAAAGAAAAGTATTCAGCCTTTCTTCACAAGAAATCACTAGTACACCCACCCCTCATGATTCATAAATAAATAAAGGCAGAATAAATCTCTACTAGATGATCAAAGGCTCGAAGTTCCTCCTTGTACCAAGAATAGGGGATCCTGTGAGTAGTAAGAAACTCCAAGAAAACTAAGAAGAAGGGGCTCTAGCATAGGAACATGACTCATCTATGGAGTAAGGCTCTAAACACACCAAGGGGAAATGAAAAACACACTAGGAATGGAAGATCCCATCTTTGAATAGCCAGATCCTATACTAAAGGAAGAACGGTTTCCAAAAGTCATTAACGTGGGATCATGGTAAAGATCACATGGTCTGAGTATATAAAATCCCTAGAGACATTAGGATACTAAATATCTAATTAATATCCTTTTAAAATCTATTAAAAACACCCAAGGAAGGCTTAAAACTCATTTTATGTCAAATAAGACATAAGAGGGGTGAAATTGGGAAAACTTAGGAAACTGGAAATTCAGTAGAGGGTGAGACATTGTTTGGTGTGCCACTATTTCGGTGTGGTACCATCATGGTTCCACCATTACTGTTCCACCATTACAGTTCCACTGTTATGGTTCCATCCTTTCAGTGAAACCATTTGGTGAAACGAGATTTTTGGCAAACCACTACGACCCCCAAGAACACCACAAGCACTGGATTTTCACAAAAGAAAGGACTGGGGAAATATAGATTATTACATCAAATACCTCTCAAATTATTCTTTCCTCTAGAATTTAAAACCAAACTCAGAAGGAAGAGGGTTCCGAATAACCACCCTGTAAGATACCTCCCAGGGACAAACCACTCTACATTGTTTGAAAACTAGAGAGAAAACCTCAACAACCAAGAACAAATCTTTGACATCTATCTCTTGAAAAAAAATATTGAAAAACTGAGGTCCCATTACCTTAAAAAACCATGAAAACACTAAGTAACTATCCAAACACATTGATTATGGATCTCCTTCCTCAATTTCAAGATACTATCTGATTTGGGTGGCACTGACTCGCCTGCACGGGTTTAATCGCATCCACATTAATGAGTCTCGATTAGGGATCAGGTCCTCCCCTCACCATAGTTGGGACTTTTCACACATATTTAAAGTATAAGGAAACATCATATTTTATAGAAATGAGGTAATACATTACATCATAAGCAAGGCACAAAGAAAACCACAAGAGAAAAACTCAGAATAGTTTCGGGTACTAGGCATGAATCTGTGACTCCCACTCCCAACTACTCTCCTTGAGGCCACCATACCTCCATAAGAAACAAACCAAGGGGATGGTTCATCCATGAATCACCTTCTCCTTATGATCCTCAATTCTTACTGGTCACTCAATGAATGTCGCATTGTGCTTTGATACCATTTTTTCATGACCTACCTTCTTCAAGATGAGGGAAGAGATAGCAAAGTGTCGTTCCCTTCCTTCCCTAAGATGGAGAGATAATGACCCCCAAGTCCCTCCTTCAATAGGACCTAGAGCGGAAATTAGAACCAAGGGTATAGAATCTCAAATAATATGGAAGGAATTACCCTTTTTTTATAACAAGATTGGGAGATAATATGGTAAATCCCAAGAAACTCTAAAAAATAAAATTAAAAATAAGGACAAAATCAATTCCCACAAGCATGTTCAAAAGTAAATCTAATACAAGGTACAAAAAAACTCCAAACTAAAGTACCAAAAGAAAGAGACTAAGAATCAATAAAAACTAATCATGATGCATGATCTAGTAAAGTCCAATATGGTCCTCAAGTTTCTCCTAGAAACTTGAAAATAGTTTTATATACGTAGGGTGAGCATATGAGTATACTCAGTAGGGAAACTAAAGCTACTTGTGCACAAGTGGGGGAGAATAATAATGTCCCTGTGATAAAATAATAGATCCTCAAAGCACCTACCAAGGAATACTAACCAGCCCAGCCTCACCAAGGAATGCTCCCCAAATATCACAAGTCAAGTAAGGTAGTAGTATAAGCACATCGACATTTGGGTACCCCACACCACTTTACCACTAGTTAATTGTTCATCCCTAACGACTAATGTCTTGACACTACCACTCTTCATATACGCAGTCCCACTACCAAAATCCACCCACACACACATGAGCCTCAAACCACATACAATCTCACCCGCAAACACCTAGGCCACAACAAACACACCTCTCTCTCGAAGACACCTGGGCCTCATCCTGAAGACATTTGGGAAAACAAACATGACCCAAAAACACCTAGGCCTCTCATCTACAACAAACCTGCCTAAAGGACTGGGGACAATGGTAAACCTTAAGCCATTATAGCCTACTCGGATACGCTCGAGCGGTAAGAATTGGAAGAGGGTATGAGGAAGAAAGTCAGTAACCAGTTATCCATCCTCCCACCGGGATGTTGGGAAAGACACCCTCCCCCATGAAATGGGGGTGTTTAGCACATGGTTCTCAACAAGGATGGGGTGCATATAGAAATCACTATGAACTAAAATTTATACAAATAAGTAATCAAACACTTGGCCCAACCTACGGGTTTCAAACAACCAAACAAATAATCCCTCCAGTACCACTTTTTGTTGTTACCCATATATGAATAACTACACAACACCCACTTCCAAGCATAAACCCAACCCCTTTTCATTTAACCACTTTCCATTTATTTATTAAGGTATTCACTTTAATTTATTCCATCACTACCGGGCAACTACCAAGCACAACACCTGCAACCATTCAAAAGGTGAAGATACTAATAACCAACGCACATCAACCAACTTGTAATCCCACTAGACACACCTCGTTCTTCCTAGACACCCGTTCAGCCATTTACAACTATCATTTTTTAAATTCACACCGCTCAACCCTTCTCTCACAACCTAACCCTATAGCCCCACTACCCAAAAAATTCCCAGATGCAGTCCCACTATATACAAGTTCATAACCACCCCATAGTCCCACTTCCCAATGTCGTTTTATGGCCATGACGCAAAAAAAAGGTAGTCCCACTGCCTAAAAGCCCATCCATTCCACAATCAATCAATCTATCGGACTAGGATACCTAAATACCACATGTACTTCCCCACACACCAAACCCACAAAAACCACCATTAAACCACCACCTAGATGGACATACATACCACACCCTTCTCACATAACTAACTCCCCTACCTACCCCTATACCTATAATCATGCTCCCAACAGTAGCACCACACAACTCACACAAGGTCATAAATCCCAACAGAACACAGCACCCAGCCACACCTATCAAATAGGATATATTCATATTTTAGTAAACACTATGATTTAGTACATTTTGATAAATAGGGGTGATCACAAAATGGTTTTCATCCTAGGTCATTCATTTCATTTAACTGGTTATACATGATTAGCCTGATTAGAATTTACACCAATTGTTCATAAGGAAATAATAAGAGTTATAAATCATCACCCATGCACAGAAAAATACCACCAATGACCATGATTTTAAAAAGTTATACACCCATAACAACCATAAAATAACCAAATATAACAAATAAAACAAGTGATCAATGTCAACCCATCTTCAATTTCCTACCCGTTATTATAACAGGTCATGTTATCTTTTTATAATAAAATTACATGTCCCTTATTTATTACTTGTTAAAGAAAAAGGATTCATCCATTATTCACAATTAATCACTAATACACCCACCCTTCATGATACAAAAATAAATATAGGTAGAAGAAATACCTATTGAATAATCAAAGGATCAAAGTTCCTCCTTGTGCCAAAAACAGGGGATCGTGTGAGTAGTAGGAAACTCCAAGAAAACTGAGCAGGAAGGGATCTAGTACAGGATCATGACTCCTCTAGGGATAAAGTATCTAAACACACCTATTGGAAATGAAAAACACGCTAGTAAAGGAAGATACCATCTTTGAAGAGCCAAACCCTTTATTAAAGGAAGAACGGTTTCCAAAAGTCATTAACATGGGATCATGGTCAAGATCACATGGTTTGACTATCTCAAATCCACCATGATGTTAATATATTAATTATTAAATTAATATCCTTTGAAACTCACTTAAAAAACCCAAGGAAGTCTTGAAACTTGGTTTATGTCAAATAATATCTAAGAGGGGAAAATTTGGGAAAACTCGGAAAACTGGAAATTCAACAAAGGGTAAGACACTGTTTGGTGTGCCATTATTTCAGTGTTCCACCATCATGGTGCCACCATTATGGTGCCACAATTTTGGTGTTCCACTATTACAGTGCCACTGTTTTAGTGAAACTATTTGGTGAAACATGATTTTTGGCAAACCCCCACCATAAACCATTATGACCCCCAAGAACACCACAAGCACTAGATTTTCACAAAGGAACGATCTGGGGAAATCTAAGTTATGATATTATTAAATGTTTAATTTTATAATTATTACTTTTATGGTGTATATTATTTGAATAGTTACAAATTGTAAGGTAATTCTTAACCCAATTTCCATTCTTTGGGTTAAACTTATACTTCTTGATTATGTCGTACTAATATTATGTGTGAAATGACTTTTGAATATCCTATATGGTATTTCCACTTATTTTATGTGGATTTACAGTGAATGCACATAATTTATTCATTTTATTAACACTCACTTCATTAATATGATATTTATTGGAGACTCTTTAGCTAAAATACCTTATTTTAAATGTTTTAAAGATTTATTATTATAAATCCTTCTATTTTATGTCCATGTTTTCAAAATGGCTTTTATGAATGTATTTATATGTACATGAATGTTTTAAATTTGAAATTTTATAATTTATCTTAAATGTTTTTAAAAAGGGAACTTTTTTAGGTTTTATGTAAGGGACATTATTTTAACAAACCCTCTTTTAAAGTTACTCTTTCAACTATTTTTACAAATTTAAAATGCAATGTTTTTTAACTTATGATGTATAAATGGATTTTACCACATTCATGACACATTAATTTTTTGAATCCTCATTTACAAGTTTACAATTTTATTTTCAAATAAAAAAATTTCATTTGTGATTGTATAGTTTTTTGAAACAAAATGAAAAGTGATTTCAAAATAGAAAAGTTATTTTCCTCAAGAATGTTTATTTTATACAAGATTTATGTGTTATTATTATGTTATGGTTATTGGGCATTATTTATGAGGATGGTTGGTTGTGTGATAAACCCAAGGCAGGGGAGCCCGTTATATCTCTCCAATGAATTGGATAATGGGATGGATTTAACTAATTTTGTTTCTCCTAATATATTATAGGTATAATACTCTGGTAATTATTTCAAATTTAACTATGATGGTTACTCTTTGGGTAGTTGAGAGAGTTTCATTATTTGTAGGAGTGATATAGTAATTATGTCCTAAGGCACCTATATGATTTTTCTATTCTTTCAAGTGAGTTTTTAAGAAAATGTTTGTAATGTGATTTAATGTTTTTCACTGTACTAAATTTTTATTTCTTTATGTCCCTTACTAATCCTTATATGCTCATCCCAAGTTTTTAAATTTTTTCACAGGGTAAAGGATGAGTAGGGTTGAGGATGAGGACAAGATGAAAATTGTGAAGATATTTCATAAAAATAAAACATGTTTTAATTTTAATTGGTTTCCTTTGGTGAGAAAAAATGGATACTATGTATAAGTGTCCACTTGTAATATATGGGTTTACTTTGTAAGAGTTTTTCCTAATTTTATAAAACTATAAACCGAAAATATATTGGGAAAAAGTTACTTCTAGTTTTAAAATAACTATAATATGTAATGTTTAAGGTTGGGTCCTTATAGTTGGTATCAGAGCAGGGTTTAGATAAATTTAGAGGTTAAGATATTATTTTTGAATTTGATAAAGATCCTATATAACCACAAGGGTTATTATATGATGGATAATTTTGGAGGTTTATGGAAATTTAGGTGGATTTTATAAAAACCTAAATCAAATAAGATATAAGGGGGTTGAAGGATTATAGTATTATAAATTTTTTAGGGTATTATATTTACCCTATAGATTATTTTTCATTTAATAAGTCATTTCATGTTTAATTGATGTTCTTTTCAATAGATTAAGGATCATTTGTCAAGATGGAAGGAAATGGATCTTAAATAACCTTATTATCCCTCCCATATTATTTTATCATCGCTATTATTACAAAATATTGTCCCAATGATTTTTATAGCTTCTTGAGTATTAAAATAACATACAAGAAATCGTTTTAGTTATCAAACACCTATTCTTTTCTAAAAACAATATGGGACATGGTATATTTTTCATTTTATTTCAAGATATTAACTCTTCCAAATCTCTTGAAAAGTGAAATACTAAAATTGGTGTGAACATATACTTTTTGAAAGTAGTAAAACATTCCAAAAGATAAATACAATATCAAGAATATCCTAAAATATATATATAAGGTATGAATTATTTTTCTTATGTTTTATGTATGAAACATTTTTATGTTGATATTGATGAATCATAATGATATAATTAATATATTTGATTGTAGGACTAAATTATGAAGGAAGAAAATTAAAAATCATGGTTAATGGATTAAGAAGGAATTTAAAATAAGGATGTGTTTTTTTATTAAGTTTTCAAAATTATTATATAGTGGTATTTTATAAATATTACGAGAATCATAGAATGCCTAAGGATTTTTCTATATTATGTTTTGTTTTCATAAATTTGGAAATATATTGTAGATGGAATCAATACCTTTGAAAAGTGGTAAAAATGTGATAATTTTTATGGTATCTGTAACCCTTAAGATTATGATATGAAAAATATCATTTGAAGAGTAATGATTTTAATTTTGGTGGACATATGTTTAAATTTATGGGAATCATTTTTGGTTTATATGATCTCTGTTTTGAGGTAATTTTTGATGAAAAATAAAAGGTATGAGATAACCTTTGAGGTTAAATATATTGAGGTTATTTATAGGATCTTTTTTTACATATCTATAATTTTATAAGGATTATATTAATATAGTTTTATAAAAAGGACAACCCACGGGAAGGGTGATAACCCATCACATTCGGAATGTCCATAAGGATTAAACCCACAACCAAAGGGTGACAAGGTTGTATCACCTACCACTAGCCTACGTGATGTCCTAGTTAGTATAAAATTCATTTTATTAATTTATAACATCTTATGGACAAAGTTAATTTCATTTTGGCATCGTATTTTTTATCATATTGATAACTGTGGGATTGGAAATTGATTTGAGGATAAAGTGATCGATGTTATGTTTAATATTTTGGGAACCTTATAATATTGATGTAAATAGAATATTATGGAATATTATTTGAGGAAAAAAGGTTTATTTGGATTTTATGGGAATATACAATTTTATTTATTCAGGTTATTTATATAAATAAACAGTATATATTAGAGATTATCTGATTAGGGAAATTGAAATTTAATATGATACCTTAAGAATGATTGATATTACTTGAAGATAAATATAAAATTTATCTTGGAATATTATGGGATCAAATCCTTCTGATTTTTGGGTTTCAAATTTTATCTTATAATATTTTGAGGAATTTTAAGGATAGTTATTTGTTGAATGAACTATGTTAAACTTTGGGTATTACTATAGAATTTTAGATATTAAAGTAGTTTTTCATCATATAATGGATTAATATTTTTGTAGAATAGCATTATATTGCATTAACAATTTTGGTTTGGGTAAATTATTAAATAAATGGGGGATATATAGTTATACGTTTGTGGATTTTGTGATATGTAGAAGTTTATTCTGATTCTTTAGGTGTGAAAAATAATCTTGAATAATCGTCATTTGGACAAAAGATGAGGATGAAATTATACTTGTAAAGTATATTTCCTTATGTTCTTATTCTAGGTAGTAAAATAATTCCTTAACTCTATAAAAAGGATTTTGAAATAAAAAAATTATTCGGTTACTTTTCATACCGAGAAATCAATGGTCTTATAATCCATCACAGGTTTACGGTTTTGTAATGGTTGAAATTTTCATGACCATGTTCTCTAACACTCTCCATAAAAACATGATAGTTAATTTTCACTTCCATATCTATGTGTTACTACATATAACCCTAGTATGTGTAATCTTAGGTGACCTTCGCACTTTCTTTTCTCTCTTTTCAAATAGATGTTTTATTGACCCTTGTACCAATGTGCAATTTAAAAAAAGGTATTTTGAAAATTAAAAACCATATAATTTTGATCCTGAGTTCAAATTTTGAGGTTGAAATTTATTAAAGGGGGATAATGTAACATCCTGATATTTTAAAAGGAAACATTATTTCACATCGATCTTAAACAAATGACTAGATATTATTATTTAAATGTGATAGTTATCACAGTGACATTGGAATGGCTGGAATGAATGATATTAAATAAATCATGAAAATACAATATACACATGTTTATATAATTAATTATTTGGTTACCAATTAATTATAAATTAAATAAAAACTAATTGAATATAAAGGATGTGTTTTTATGAAAACAAACTATTTCATGCCATAATAACATTTTATCTTAATAAATTAAATTAATCACTATTATTAAAATATATTATTGAAATTTATATGTTATATATTAAATAATATGTTTTTAAATTTGTCTAATAAGTTTTATAGGCTTAATATAAGAATAAATCTCATTTTAAGCATAAAAATTTATATTTTTCTAAAAATCAATTTTGCTACCTTTTGATGGTGCACATGTTTTAAAAATAATTTTTTACAATTTTATAAATTTTATTTGAAAAAATAAAATTATTTTTTGAAATTGAAATACCAAAATTACCTTATGGTGAATTTTTTGTATTTCTCTGATAAGTTTAATTTTTTTATGAATATTGAAAAATACTAAATTTTATTTGAAAACTTCTTTTTCATCTAATTTATTAATATAGTTAAATTAAATTTAAAATTGGTTTTAAAGTATAATTAGTTAAATTATATATCAATAAAACTATTTTAGGTTATTTTAGTCAATTTTACATTGAAATTGGATATAAAAACATTTCAAACTTTAAAACTTTTCACTTTAAACCCCCACTTTTTCATTTTGTTTATAGGATTAATTTTAAATCTAATTTATCAAATTATGTGAATTTAATTAGGTAAAATGAATTTCATATTTTGAATCATAATTTTGAAATTAGGTGTAAGGTATTTTTTATTTTTATTCATAAAAAAATTTCTATGGTAAAAAAATTATTTACCACGGTATTGGTAAAATAATGAAACAGGTTAAAGTTAAATGGTATAGGATTAAAATACTTAAAAATTGAAAAAAAAATGATTGGTTAAGGTTTTTCTTGACCCTAAACATACTTTATAACATTAATTATCGGAAAAATTCATGTAAATTAATTCCACCTCAATGGGGTTGGCTTTAATTATAAAATAATCATTATTTAATCACTTAAACCAACTTCTCCTCAAGTATAAATTACACCCCTCGCCACACCATTTCACCTCAAAAGACTTGAAGCTCCTTAAATATCTTTTAAAGACTCTCCTATGAGACCTCCCCAAGTCCAATTATTTTTTGTATTAACAAAAGACCAAATCCAAGGTCCTCAAGGGGTCCTCTAAGGAGGTGATATTTAAGAGGAGGTTAAAGTATGCACCACTAAATGGAAGCAAGAGGTAAGTGATTTATTAACTTAATTTCCATTCATTGGGTTATACATCTACTTTATTTATTATATTATTCCAAGATTATGTGAGTAATCCACTATTTATTTATTTATGTTGCATTATAACTTCTCCATTTTGTGGATATAATTTTGTTACACATAATCACCTCATTGATTAATTCTTATCTCAATTATACAAACTTTGTAATGTTTCATCATATCACTTTTACTTATGTGAGATATATGCCTTATTCACTAATTATTTATTGTGTGTGGTGTATATATACTTCCCTTTGATATATCATATCATGATTCTCATTATCCTCATGGTATTCAATATTTAATTTGATAATTATTACTTTTATGGTGCATATGATTCGACTCATTACAAAGTATAAGGGGATTATTGACCCAATTTCCATTATTTGTGTTAAAATTCTACCTCTTGATTATGTCATACTAATATTATGTGTGAAATGACTTTTGAATATATTATTTTGTATTTATACTTGATTTATGTGGATTTATAGTGATTAAACATAATCAATTCATTTGATTAACACTCACTTCATTGATATGATATTTGTAGGGGACTCTTTAACTAAAATACCTCATTTTAAATGTTTAAACTGTTTATTCTTCTAAATCTTTATCTTTAATTTCAATATTTTTAAAATGGTTTTTATTAATTTATTTATATGGATATTATTTTTTTAAAATATAAATTTTATAATTTCTCTCAAAAAATCAAAAAGGAAACTTTTTCAGGTTTTATATAAGGTAATTTCTTTTAAAAACCCCTTTTTAAAGTTACACTTTCAAATATTTTTAAAGAATTCTGTTGACACTAGAAAATGCATCCTCAAAATTTTTCAAATTCTTCCATTCATGATCCAAGATCGTAGCCCATTTCTCAAGATTCGATTTGGTAGGTCTTAGAGCCCAAACGGAGTTACGGATTAGGAGTTATGGATATTTGAAGTTGGGCTGGAAAACTGGATCGCGAAGCCAGTTCGCGAAGCCCCCCTCCGCGATCGCGGAGCGCTGCCGCAAAGCAAGGAGGTGGGATGCTCCGTGAACCTGTTTGACATTCGCAACGCACCATGAAGACCCTCCGCGAATTAAGGAGGTGGGAAGCTCCGCGACCACATTTGACATTCGTGATCCGCCACGGAGCAAGCTCCATCTTCTCACCGAGTGAGCTCTGCTTCGTGGCGCCTCTCCCCTATAAATACCCAGCTCTCCCCCATTCTCCAGAGGGCTACTCCGCCCCTTGGGTGGCCGATCTCCCGGTTCGTGGAGCTCCACTTTCCTTTGCGAAGCGGCTCCGTGAGCCCCTTCTTTGCGAGCAGCTTCCTTTGTCTTTCTGCTCCATGAGTCCATGCTCTGCGATCCCATGCTCTGTGAGACCATGCTCTGTGGGCCCATGCTCCACGATACCATACTCCACGAGTCCATTCTTTGTGAGCCCATTCTCTACGAACCCCATGCTCAATGAGCCCCTTTTCTCCGTGAAGCTACTTCGTGGGCCGGTCCCTTCGCTATCGTCACTGACCCCCATGAAAAATGGAGAGTCGCACCGCGAACTTTTCGGGTCAGGATGTCGGCATTTTCCATTGTGTCCTTATGCGCAGCCCCCTTCCACCTATGGAATACCATGATTTGAGAGACTCCTCTACACACCATGAAACAACTTGAGTCGACATATTCCTCTTGGTTCATTTCCCATGTCGTGAGTTGAGATTCTCATCATCAATTCCCCGAGTACCTTGAGTTGAACCATTCCTCAGAAAACTCCTCCAAACCCTATCACTTGGATCCTATGCCAGGTCGAACTAGAAAGGGCCACCCTTTCATAACACCCAACACCAACCATTGCTTGGCGCCTTGTTCCAACAGTCCTATCTATATGACTATAAACTATAGTGATCCCTATATAACAAATATAGGACGCCTCTTACTCCAAACAAGAGATGTCTTATACTCCTAGCATGAGATGCCAATAGTCCTCTCTACATGACTATAAATTGTAGTGAAACCTGTGTTCTAAACACAGGATACCTCTTGCTCTATACGAGAGATTCCTTATTCTCCAAGCATGAGATGCCAATAGTCCTATCTACATGACTTTAAATTGTAGTAATCCCTATGTTCCAAGCATAGGATGCCTCTTGCTTCAAACAAGAGATGACTTATGCTCCAAGAATGAGATGCCAGTAGTACTCTCTAAATTACTATAAACTGTAGTGTACCCTATGTTCCAATAAATGATGCCTCTTGATCCAAACAAGAGATGCCTTGTGCACCAAGCATAAGATGCCTAATGCCATGATTAAAATGGAGTAATTTCAAGAGCGTTAGAATTCGTTCAAACATTCCATCACTCTACCTCATGCTTTTTCTGTTCTTCATTCGGATCCTCATCCACTTCCATATCTGAAGGGACCCCCTAAAGGCTTGGTCTCATGCCGCATCGGCTCACCTACCGTCCTAGGCCAACACCCCGTAAGACTTTGGACAACACTTTGAGTGAGGTCCTATGTTTCGAACATGGTCAGCAGTCGACCCTCATTTGTTTTTCCCCATTTCAGGATAACGTGGTATGGATGTTGTGTTTTGAAAAAGGTCAACAGTTATCCTCTATCGTCACTCCACCCTCGCCACGTTCCGAATGTTTTGTTGGGCGGAAGAAACCCGAAAGAAGGAGGGATAGAAAAGGGTTTGGGGTTTGTAGGCACAAACCCAATTTTAAGGCTCAAAATAAATAAAGAATGAAAAACCGTAATGGAGGAAGTCTTGGGCGCCTTTGATTGATTGGAGATGTTGAAGGCCGCTACCAAGCTTCTTTGAAGGAGCTCCTTGGATGTGGAAGTTGTTGGAGCTATTGTGGTTCCCTTGGAGCAATCCGCCGGAGGTTTGCCAAATGAGGAGAATTGTGTTCGTTGGCTTCACAATGCTTAATTATGGTCCGGCAATTGTTCCGGGGCTTCAAGGTCCTTTATTTATAGAGGGGGAACCCTCATATGGCCGTTGGAGGCCTTTGGAGCCGTTGGAAAGGCTTTTGGAGCCGTTGGGAGGCAAGTGGAGCAGCCTGGTCAAAGCCCCAACGGCTAGTTTGACTGGGCTACCGGCTGGCCGGTGCAGGGCCACCGGCTGGCCGGTGCCTTGGCAGAGGAGGAGAATTCTGGTCCAGGCTCCACCGGCTGACCGGTGGAGGAGACACCGGCTGGCCGGTGGCAAGACAGTAGCAAACACTATTTGGGATGGATGCCACCGGCTGGCCGGTGCTATCACACCGGTTGGTCGGTGGACTGAATTTCAGTCCACTTGATGTGCTTCATGGCCCATTTCCTTGGCAATCTTTTGCCTATCATCCACAACACTTAAAAACAATGTTAGACAAATATGAAAGTGATTGTGATCATGAAAATCAAAGAGTGTGGGGTACAACAATCTCCCCCTATTTTGATGATCACAATCACTTATCTAAGCAATGTAAAAACTTAAATGAAGTCATGCTTTAAATGAAAAATTGAAAATAAATACTAAGCATGAGAGAAAAGATTCTCCCCCAATCAATCAAGAAATTTCTCCCCCTTTGTGATTATCAAAATAGCGTGGGGCATAAAACTTGATTGAGGGAGAATTGAAAATCAAGATCAATTGGAATTTTTGAAAATTGAATTGAAAATTTGAATAACAGTTTGAATTGAAAGTTTTGAATAAAAAAAGACAATTGAAATTTGAAATTTGAATTGAAAGTTTTGAATCAAAAATTGAATAACAGAATTTTGAATTGAAAAATTTGAAACCAAGGGTTGAAATTGAAAGTTTGAAACCAAATGAGATTTTTGAAATTGAGAGTTTTGAAGCAAAAAAAAATAATTGAAAATTTAAATTGAAAAAGGAATCGAAAGAGATTTTTTTTAAGAAAAATTCTCCCCCTAAATAAAACAAAATATCATCGGGGAAAATAAACTATTTTTGGCCCGGAGAGACTCGCAAGAAGGGATTTTTCAATCCATACTTGTCTCATGGCAGGTCTTCTCCTATAAAACTCGTCCGAATAAAAAATCGATTTGGGCCTACCATACCGGGCGTTTTGGCAATTACATTCATATATCATGTGCCCGGGTTTTTTGCAATAGTTACAAAATTTAAAACTAGAGCTCCCCCTTACAAAAACAGTTGGAGCATGGGAGGAGGAAGCTACATTGGTATATCCTAGCCCTTGGGTGGTTCTTGAAATTCGTTGGGAACCAAGCAATTTTGAAAGATTTTGTTCCCCTTGGGTGAATTTAGCTAGGGTCTCCCTTAGGTCTTTGATGGTTGATTCCATAGAATCAACATTTGGAAAATTTTGGATTTTAAGGGTCAACTCTTCCTTCTCTTTGAGAAGTTGTTCTTTTTCGGAAGAGAGTTTTTTGAAAGACTTTTTTAAAGCAACGAATTTTGATGATAAAGCATGAAAACCTTTTTCTAGTTGGTCTCTAGCGTGTGAGAGTTCTTCATAAGAAAGATGATTTAAAGAATTTGAATTTGAAGAACATGAGGAAGAGGAATCGGAAGAAGTTACCTCATGGAATGCCATTAGGCATTTTTTACCATTGTCGCTGAGGAGGAGGAGGATGAGGTGTCACTCCATGTGGCCTTGAGGACCTTTTTCTTTCCTTTTTCCTTTTGCGTGGCCCGTTTCTTGTTGAGTGGGCAATCGGGCTTGTAATGGCCCTTTTCGCCGCACCCGTAGCATTTTACCTTGGGCTCGGATCTTGCGGTGGGTTCTTGCTTTCGATGCTTGCGGGATTTCTTCTTCTTGTGCTTCTTCATAAACTTGTGCATTTGGCGGGCGAGATCCTCCATTTCCAAGTCGCCACTTGAAGATGAAGAGGATGAGGAGGAAGAGGATGATGAGGAGGAGCTTACTTCTTTTTGTACCTTGAGGGAAATGTTCTTTGGTGTCTTGATTGGTGTGCCCTCCTTTTGAGCTTGGCTCCTCATCGTGATCTCATAAGTCATGAGAGATCCGATGAGCTCCTCTACCGGCATATTTTTGACGTCCTTAGCTTCTTGGATCGCCGTCACCTTTGGTGCCCATGAGCTCGGAAGGACCCATAAGATCTTCTTGACCATCGTCTCGGCTGAAACATCATCACCAAGAGATTTTCTACCATTGCACACGTCAGTAAAGCGAGTAAACATTTCAGAAATTGATTCATTTGGGTGCATAGAAAAAGACTCAAAATCTTGACGAAACATGTCCAATCGAGTGTCCTTGACTTTGTTGGTCCCCTCATGGGTAACCTCCAAAAGTTTCCAGATCTCATGTGCGGAGGTGCATGTGGAAACTCGATTGAACTCATTTCGGTCAAGGCCGCAATGGAGAGTATTCATGGCTTTTCCATCAAGCTCGAAATTTCTAATGTCGGCTTGGGTCCATTTGGATTCGTCGGGGGTAGACAAAGTGTAACCTTGCATGACAATTTTGTAAATTGGATAACCTATGCTTCGTAAAAAGGTGGTCATGCGGGTTTTCCAATAATTATAGTCGGTCCCATCAAAAAATGGAGCCCGACCCAAAGAGTAGCCCTCGGGGGCGAAAGAGGTAGATGCCATCAAAAAGGATCTTTAAATTTGAAACCGTTTAAGGTATTACTCAAATTACCCCTCTGATACCAATTGTTGGGCGGAAGAAACCCGAAAGAAGGAGGGATAGAAAAGGGTTTGGGGTTTGTAGGCACAAACCCAATTTTAAGGCTCAAAATAAATAAAGAATGAAAAACCGTAATGGAGGAAGTCTTGGGCGCCTTTGATTGATTGGAGATGTTGAAGGCCGCTACCAAGCTTCTTTGAAGGAGCTCCTTGGATGTGGAAGTTGTTGGAGCTATTGTGGTTCCCTTGGAGCAATCCGCCGGAGGTTTGCCAAATGAGGAGAATTGTGTTCGTTGGCTTCACAATGCTTAATTATGGTCCGGCAATTGTTCCGGGGCTTCAAGGTCCTTTATTTATAGAGGGGGAACCCTCATATGGCCGTTGGAGGCCTTTGGAGCCGTTGGAAAGGCTTTCGGAGCCGTTGGGAGGCAAGTGGAGCAGCCTGGTCAAAGCCCCAACGGCTAGTTTGACTGGGCTACCGGCTGGCCGGTGCAGGGCCACCGGCTGGCCGGTGCCTTGGCAGAGGAGGAGAATTCTGGTCCAGGCTCCACCGGCTGACCGGTGGAGGAGACACCGGCTGGCCGGTGGCAAGACAGTAGCAAACACTATTTGGGATGGATGCCACCGGCTGGCCGGTGCTATCACACCGGTTGGTCGGTGGACTGAATTTCAGTCCACTTGATGTGCTTCATGGCCCATTTCCTTGGCAATCTTTTGCCTATCATCCACAACACTTAAAAACAATGTTAGACAAATATGAAAGTGATTGTGATCATGAAAATCAAAGAGTGTGGGGTACAACAATCTCCCCCTATTTTGATGATCACAATCACTTATCTAAGCAATGTAAAAACTTAAATGAAGTCATGCTTTAAATGAAAAATTGAAAATAAATACTAAGCATGAGAGAAAAGATTCTCCCCCAATCAATCAAGAAATTTCTCCCCCTTTGTGATTATCAAAATAGCGTGGGGCATAAAACTTGATTGAGGGAGAATTGAAAATCAAGATCAATTGGAATTTTTGAAAATTGAATTGAAAATTTGAATAACAGTTTGAATTGAAAGTTTTGAATAAAAAAAGACAATTGAAATTTGAAATTTGAATTGAAAGTTTTGAATCAAAAATTGAATAACAGAATTTTGAATTGAAAAATTTGAAACCAAGGGTTGAAATTGAAAGTTTGAAACCAAATGAGATTTTTGAAATTGAGAGTTTTGAAGCAAAAAAAAATAATTGAAAATTTAAATTGAAAAAGGAATCGAAAGAGATTTTTTTTAAGAAAAATTCTCCCCCTAAATAAAACAAAATATCATCGGGGAAAATAAACTATTTTTGGCCCGGAGAGACTCGCAAGAAGGGATTTTTCAATCCATACTTGTCTCATGGCAGGTCTTCTCCTATAAAACTCGTCCGAATAAAAAATCGATTTGGGCCTACCATACCGGGCGTTTTGGCAATTACATTCATATATCATGTGCCCGGGTTTTTTGCAATAGTTACAAAATTTAAAACTAGAGCTCCCCCTTACAAAAACAGTTGGAGCATGGGAGGAGGAAGCTACATTGGTATATCCTAGCCCTTGGGTGGTTCTTGAAATTCGTTGGGAACCAAGCAATTTTGAAAGATTTTGTTCCCCTTGGGTGAATTTAGCTAGGGTCTCCCTTAGGTCTTTGATGGTTGATTCCATAGAATCAACATTTGGAAAATTTTGGATTTTAAGGGTCAACTCTTCCTTCTCTTTGAGAAGTTGTTCTTTTTCGGAAGAGAGTTTTTTGAAAGACTTTTTTAAAGCAACGAATTTTGATGATAAAGCATGAAAACCTTTTTCTAGTTGGTCTCTAGCGTGTGAGAGTTCTTCATAAGAAAGATGATTTAAAGAATTTGAATTTGAAGAACATGAGGAAGAGGAATCGGAAGAAGTTACCTCATGGAATGCCATTAGGCATTTTTTACCATTGTCGCTGAGGAGGAGGAGGATGAGGTGTCACTCCATGTGGCCTTGAGGACCTTTTTCTTTCCTTTTTCCTTTTGCGTGGCCCGTTTCTTGTTGAGTGGGCAATCGGGCTTGTAATGGCCCTTTTCGCCGCACCCGTAGCATTTTACCTTGGGCTCGGATCTTGCGGTGGGTTCTTGCTTTCGATGCTTGCGGGATTTCTTCTTCTTGTGCTTCTTCATAAACTTGTGCATTTGGCGGGCGAGATCCTCCATTTCCAAGTCGCCACTTGAAGATGAAGAGGATGAGGAGGAAGAGGATGATGAGGAGGAGCTTACTTCTTTTTGTACCTTGAGGGAAATGTTCTTTGGTGTCTTGATTGGTGTGCCCTCCTTTTGAGCTTGGCTCCTCATCGTGATCTCATAAGTCATGAGAGATCCGATGAGCTCCTCTACCGGCATATTTTTGACGTCCTTAGCTTCTTGGATCGCCGTCACCTTTGGTGCCCATGAGCTCGGAAGGACCCATAAGATCTTCTTGACCATCGTCTCGGCTGAAACATCATCACCAAGAGATTTTCTACCATTGCACACGTCAGTAAAGCGAGTAAACATTTCAGAAATTGATTCATTTGGGTGCATAGAAAAAGACTCAAAATCTTGACGAAACATGTCCAATCGAGTGTCCTTGACTTTGTTGGTCCCCTCATGGGTAACCTCCAAAAGTTTCCAGATCTCATGTGCGGAGGTGCATGTGGAAACTCGATTGAACTCATTTCGGTCAAGGCCGCAATGGAGAGTATTCATGGCTTTTCCATCAAGCTCGAAATTTCTAATGTCGGCTTGGGTCCATTTGGATTCGTCGGGGGTAGACAAAGTGTAACCTTGCATGACAATTTTGTAAATTGGATAACCTATGCTTCGTAAAAAGGTGGTCATGCGGGTTTTCCAATAATTATAGTCGGTCCCATCAAAAAATGGAGCCCGACCCAAAGAGTAGCCCTCGGGGGCGAAAGAGGTAGATGCCATCAAAAAGGATCTTTAAATTTGAAACCGTTTAAGGTATTACTCAAATTACCCCTCTGATACCAATTGTTGGGCGGAAGAAACCCGAAAGAAGGAGGGATAGAAAAGGGTTTGGGGTTTGTAGGCACAAACCCAATTTTAAGGCTCAAAATAAATAAAGAATGAAAAACCGTAATGGAGGAAGTCTTGGGCGCCTTTGATTGATTGGAGATGTTGAAGGCCGCTACCAAGCTTCTTTGAAGGAGCTCCTTGGATGTGGAAGTTGTTGGAGCTATTGTGGTTCCCTTGGAGCAATCCGCCGGAGGTTTGCCAAATGAGGAGAATTGTGTTCGTTGGCTTCACAATGCTTAATTATGGTCCGGCAATTGTTCCGGGGCTTCAAGGTCCTTTATTTATAGAGGGGGAACCCTCATATGGCCGTTGGAGGCCTTTGGAGCCGTTGGAAAGGCTTTCGGAGCCGTTGGGAGGCAAGTGGAGCAGCCTGGTCAAAGCCCCAACGGCTAGTTTGACTGGGCTACCGGCTGGCCGGTGCAGGGCCACCGGCTGGCCGGTGCCTTGGCAGAGGAGGAGAATTCTGGTCCAGGCTCCACCGGCTGACCGGTGGAGGAGCCACCGGCTGGCCGGTGGCAAGACAGTAGCAAACACTATTTGGGCTGGATGCCACCGGCTGGCCGGTGGTCAAGCCACCGGCTGACCGGTGGAGCCTGGCAGTGGGCAATGCCTCTGCCAGGTCCACCGGCTGGCCGGTGCTATCACACCGGTTGGCCGGTGGACTGAATTTCAGTCCACTTGATGTGCTTCATGGCCCATTTCCTTGGCAATCTTTTTCCTATCATCCACAACACTTAAAAACAATGTTAGACAAATATGAAAGTGATTGTGATCATGAAAATCAAAGAGTGTGGGGTACAACATGTTTTGCATGTGATTCACACTTTTCACCTCCATTTGTTCGGATTGATTCCAATACCCCTTGGCATTATCCCTCTTGTGCACCAGCGCATATGTGAAGGCCTCAATCCACCAGTGGGTTGGGATGCCCTCATGGACAGACATGAGGAAGCCATTATGGGCAGCTTCCTTGTGTAAGCCCCATCCACGATTTCTGCTCCAGAGTGGCACCCGGGAAGTTTCCTTGCGTAAGCCCCATCCACCATTGCCACTCCTTAGCGGCACCCAGGCAGATTCCTTGTGTAAGCCCCATTCACCATTGTCGCTCCTTAGCGGCACCCGGGCAGCTTACTTGCGTAAGCCCCATCTATGATTGTCACTCCAAAGCGGCACCCGGGCAGCTTCCTTGCATAATCCCCATCCATGATTTCCGCTCCATAGCAACACTCGAGCAGATTCCTTACGTAAGCCCCATCCACGATTGTCAATCCATAGCGACACCCAGGCAGCTTCCTTACGTAAGCCCCCTCCACGATTGTCGCTCCATAGCGACACCTGGGCAGCTTCCTTGCATAAGCCCCATCCACGATTTCCACTCCATAGCGGCACCCGAGCAGCTTCCTTGTATAAGCTCCATCCACGATTACCGCTCTAAAGCGGCACCCGGGCAGCTTCCTCGCGTAATCCCCATTCACCATTGCCGCTTCATAGCGGCACACAGGCAGCTTCCTTGCATAAGCCCCATCCACCATTGCCACTCCATAGCAGCACAAGGGCAGACACCTTGGTGTAAGCCCCTAACCTTTCTTGCAGGAGACAGCACCCCTGCTCCTCATCACTTCCTCGGTCCCAAGGCTAGTGGAGGGCATGATATGGAATGGGGCTCCTCCTTTCTTCGGTCCCAAATCCCTCTCCCACTGCACTTTTTCGCCCTCGGGCCTCCATCCTGGAGTAAGCCCCGACACTTCTTGGGCCGCTCAACACGTAATCCCCTCTTCACTTCCCATGGACGCACCTTTCGCGATGTAGTTGTCAGGCCTTTGTTGCCTCTTGTTTCTCACACCGAGCATGACTCATGTGGGCTTAGAGTAAGCATCGACCATGACATCGCCCCGTCCCTCATGACGTTAAATTGTATTACAACCCATCCCGAACTACGAGGACTTTGATCTATTTCAAGGCATGGTACATAGGAAGCCTCCATGAGGTTCAAGCCCACCACCACCCGGTCATCCCGACCTCCTTCACATCAGTTCACCAACACCTTGGGCTGCCTCAGAGTGTAAGCCTTGCACCATACCCATCCCGAACTACAGGGACTTTGATCCATGTTAAGTCATGGTACATAGGAAGCCTCGTGAGGTTCAATCCCATCACCCATCAGACCCCCGGTCCATCTTCACGTCGGTTCGCCGACACAACCCATCCCGAACTATGGGGACTTTGATCCATGTTAAGGCATGGTACGTAGGAATCCTTATGAGGTTCAATCCCATCACCCATCGGACCCCCAGTCCATCTTCACGTCGGTTCTCCGACACAACCCATCCCGAACTATGGGGACTTTGATCCATGTTAAGGCATGGTACGTAGGAAGCCTCCACGAGGTTCAATCCCACCACCACCCGGTCATCCCAACCTCCTTCACGTCGGTTCACCAACACCTTGGGCCGCCTCATAGTGTAAGCCCCACACCATACCCATCCAGAATTATGAGTATTTTGATCCTTATCAGGGCATGGTACGTAGAAAGCCTCATGATGTTCAAGCCCCTCACCCATCGGACCCCCGGTCCATCTTCACTTCGGTTCGCCGACACAACCCATCCCGAACTATGAGGACTTTGATCCATGTCAAGGCATGGTACGTAGGAAGCCTCCCTGAGATTCAATCCCAACACCCATCGGACCCCAGGTCCATCTTCAATTTGGTTCTCCATCACGCCCCTTCCTGAACTACGATGACTTTGATCCATGTCAAGGCATGGTATGTAGGAAGCCTCCATGAGGTTCAAGCCCACCACCCGGTCGCTCTGACCCCCTTCACGTCGGTTCACCAACACCCTGGGTAGCCTAGAGTATGAGCCCCACACCACCTGAACTGCGTGTCCTTTGATCCTTGCCAAGTCAAGGTACGTAGGAAGCCTCCATGAGGATCAAGCCAACAACCATTGGACCCCAGGTCCACCTTCACGTCGGTTCACCGACCCCCACCCGAACTACGGGGACTTTGATCCATGTCAAGGAATGGTACGTAGGAAGTCTCCATGAGGTTCAAGACCACCACCGGGTCATCCCGACCATCTTCACGTCGGTTCACCCCCATCCCGCATGACGTCAAAATGTGATCCCATCCAGTGGTAAGTCGTTGTGATCCCATCCAGCGGTAAGCCATTGTGATCCCATTCAGTGGTAAGCCGTTGTGATCCCATTCAGCAGTAATCCATTGTCATCCCATACAGTGGTAAGCCGTTTTGACCCCATCCAATGGTAATCCATTGCGACCTCATTCAGCGGTAATCCATTGTCAACCTCATTTGGCGGTAAGCCGCCATCAGATGAACTACGCGGACTTTGATTCCCTGCCATGGGGATACGTAGGAAGTCTCTTCTAGGCTCAAGCCCATCACTCATGTCTCATCCTGACCTCTCCCTCGAGCCTATGTGTCTTGGGAAGGTCATTCCCAAACTCAGAGGTTCCACTTCCTTTGGGTCTCATCCATGCATCCATTCTCACGGGCCGCCTCTTCAGGTGTCCCATCGGTCCACCGAACTACACAGACTTTGATTCCCTACCATGGGGATACGTAGGAAGTCTCTTTGAGGCTCAAGACCAACACTACTGTCATATTCACGATGGTCCCATCTCATTCCCCCTCCACTTAATTCAACTCTCCATCATCCATCCTGATTCTCACCCGGGCCACCACATCCCGGTGAGATCATGCCATCCACATCCTCACTACTCTTATCAGTACTTGGGCTGTTATCCACGCGTAAGCCCCAGCATGTCTTCGGGTCGTTTTCCTCTATGTACACCCCGATTCATCACCCCTTCAAACTACATCCTTGTCCTCTACACAGGGTACGTAGGAAACCTCCATGAGGTTCAATCCCAGCCAATGGTAAACCATGGTGTCCCCCATCCTGGGGTGTACTCCCCTTGATCCGCCCTCAGTGGTGTTCAAATTAGCCATTACGGTGTGACATCTGCCTCCATTGAGAGCACTACCTCAGATCTGTCCTCATTGGGTGTTTTGATCCATCCATCTTCCAGGTGTTTCCTCCTTGGGATGTACCAATCTGATCCGTCTCTATGGGACATTATGATCACCCATATTCCATCTCCGCAAGACATTAAACTTGCGGCCTACCTCGTGATAAACATGAGATACCTGAGTAAAACCTCAAAAGTCACGCCTTTGGCGTAACCGTCTCCCCTAGATGTTAAACTTGAAGTATACCTTGTGTTAAATATGGAAAGATGAGGAAAACCTCAGAGACATGCCTCCGGCATTAGATACCCCATGACAGATGTGGGATGCCTCGAGTTCTGCACCCTTGAGATTCCCTCTTATGATGAAGAATACAAGTTCCCCAATATCCATGCATCCAGATATGCCTTGACAAGCCTGATGTTACCATCTACTCCGACCGAAGGTTTCTACCATGTCAAGACCCCAGGGAATGTCCTGACAAATGTAGTGTAATTAATCGACGTCAATGAAGATATGGCATCGAGAATGAGATTCACGAACCAAGACTTAATCTAGGAGGGATACCCGAACTAGGTAACATGTTCCGAGGAGAAATCCATGAAAGGAAGAACCGATATCCCATCATCCCATTTCGATCAAGGAGTAGACATCCCTGAATAAGGAACGGATGTCGCCCGCCTTTGGAAAGCGAGAATGTGGGGTAACATATGTGCATCCTCTACAAATGGATGCGCGCGCCCCGGAAAAAGCGTCGGAAACAAATTCAAAAACAATTTTTTTAACTTATATGGCATGAATGTATTTTCTTGATTTCATGATGCTTTAATATTTTGAATCTTCCATTATATGTTTGCAATTTTATTTTCAAATAAAAAAAAAATCATTTGTGAGTGCTCGGTTTTGTGAAAAAAAAAGTGATTTCAAAATGGAAAAGTTATTTTCCTCAAGAATGTTTCTTTTAAATATGATTTATATTATATTATTATGTTATGTTTCTTGGGAGTTTTTTATTATTATGTGTGGTTTTATGATAAATATAGAGAGGGTGAGACCATTATATCTCGCTAATGCATTGGGTAATGTGATGAAGTTAACCGATTAGGTTTCCCCTAAGAGATTATAGGAATAATACTACAGTGATTATTCCAAATGTAACTATGATGGTTAATACCTTTGTAGAAGAGATATCTACAATATTTGTAATAGTGATATGGTAATTATGTATCAAGGCACCAACATAATTTTTCTATGCTTGCTGATGAGTTTTTAAGAAAAGCTTTTTAATGGGTTTTCATTGTTTTCACTAGACTAATGGTTTTATTTCTTTCTATCTATTATTAATATTTATATTCTCATACCAAGTTTACAAGGTAATGGATTAGTATGGAAGATGATACAAACAAGATTAAAATTGTGAAGATATGTCATGAAAAGAAAACATGTTTTATTTTAAAAGGTTTTCCTTTGGTGGGAAAAATGGATATTGAGTATAAGTGTCCACTTATAATGTATGGTTTTACTTTGTAAGAGTTTTTCCTAATTCTATAAAACTATAAACATAAATGATCTTTGGGAAAAGAAAGTGACTTTTAGTTTTAAAATAACTAGAATATGTAATGTTCAAGTTCGGGACCTTACAAATTAACACCCAGAATGATGAAAATAATAAAATATTATTAATGAATGGGTAATAAGATGTTATCATATATGATTTCATAAATATTAATATGGTTCTAGAATAAGTTAATAACATGTTTAAACCCACTATATAGTCATTTAAAGCACGTTCAACCAAATTGGATCATAAGGGAAGGTATTTCATCTCAATTTTCATTTCATTGAGAATTATTTGTTATTTTTAACCAATTCACTTTTATGTAGTTTATATACTTCCCCTTTGATATATAATATCATGATTTATACTTAATTGTATTTTAAGTTTCAATTTAAATTATTTAATCCAAGTGATTTTACTTTAAAATTACCAAGTGGTAAAAGTTATTATGCAGTCTCACTTTATTTTTTGATTGTTAACTCTATATTAAAACAATCACTTTATTATAATTATTTTTCATTATACATTAAATTTATATTAAATATCTATATTCTTGTGTAATTTATATGAATATTTCCTAAATTGTATACCATTTTTACATATTATTCTTACTTTGAAAGATATTGATTAATTGGGGAAATATTGATAAATCTGTATCCTTTACTCAATATAGATATTTGATAAGGCACATTGATTATGAATTAAATTGATTATTCAATATATAAGGAATTATTTTAACTGGTATGAAATGGGTTGGGGACCATTTAAAGTAATACACATGATGCATTGGTAATCGCATGAGATGAATTAGTTGTCCGAATTTGATGGGTTTCTTCCCAGTATGTTTTAAACTATCTTTTTAATGGTCTTAAAGGTAAATGTTCCATATAAATAGGAAACATGGAGTCTAGTATTTAATAATTTCTATCATTCAAGATTCAGTTGTAGAGGTGAATATCGATGGATCCTGCATAGATGGGGTCATGAGGGGCGGTGGGGTGCTCAGAGATTGTTGGGGATCGGTCCTTCTGGCTTTTAGTGCCTTTTACGGTCCAGGGGACTCGATGGGTGCAGAGGTTCGGGCGCTTGCATCTGGGTTGGCGGTGTGTAGGCGGAGAGGAATGCATGTTGTAGAGGTGGAATCTGATTCTGAGTCTCTTGTGAAGATGTTACAGGGAGGTCACTGCATTCCGTGGGATTTGACCTATCTCATTCGTAGATGCAAGGTGGAGACAGGCCATGGAAGGGCCATTCACCACAGTTGGAGGGAATCCAACTTTGCTGCAGATGCTCTCGCTCGATTGGGCAGACAGGAAGAGCCTCTTGTCATTTTTGGAGGTTTGAACTCCCTCCCAAAGGAGTGCCTTACTATTGTGCAGGCAGATTCCCTTGGCCTCCATCACTTTCGACCTCCTTGAAGGGAGACCGCTTGTGTTGTAGCTCTTCTCTGAATAATAATAAAAAGTAACTTGCAGCTATTATTTAATTAGCATGTGTTCTAAGTTATTTACCTTTCTATGTTGATTATTCTCATTGATTCATTATTTATTCCACAATAATTAACCCTTACTAATCATTTGAGCTCACCCTTATTTTTTTCATTTCCCCTAATTATGAATAATACGTCTTTGAATGTGTTTTTTAAGGATTTAGTTTATTAGTTTTTGTTATGTATGATGTTTTATTTTCTTTTCCCAATGTAAAATGGGTATCATGTATATTTCTGGTTCTCCAAAACTACTAAATTGATTGGTCCTTTGGGATTTTATTCCTTGTAATCATTCTAATTTAATAAAGTGAGGAACTGGCTTTGGGCTTCTGGGATTGGGGTCATTAAAAATATGTTTTATTATTTTATAATTAGGAACATGATATAAATATAATAATTATTTATTAAATTACATTTTTTTCAACCATCATTTATGGTGGTGAAGTAAAATGAAACACCTTGCATCGTAGAGGTGGTGGTCCGCACAACACATGGGTGACAGTTTCATTTTTATTAATAGAAAAGGGAAAGGTGGTTAATGTTTTCACTATCATTATAATTAAATAAAAGTATAATAATGATATTTTTGTTATAATTTTAATATTTTTTAATATAATTTTATGGGAAAAAGTGAAGATAAATAAATTTAAAAATAAAGGAGAGGTTATAAATTTATACCTTAATTATTGGATTATCTCATTTGCAATGGGGATTAAACCTTTAATGGATGGTATTTGAGAATACCATAACCTTAATAATGTGGTTAGGAGTGTATATGATAGTATTGGGTATATTTTGAGATAAAATAATGGGTTTTTTTGGGAGGATAAGTGAGGAGAGGAGATCCCCATTTATAAGTGAAAAGGGATGACATTTTTGTAAATGATCAAAACATTTCAATAATGGGAAGTCACTCTCAAGGAAAGTGGCCCCAAAATTAAAAAATAATGGACTGTAAAATTAATAAGGATGATAATGGTCTCAACCACATATTACCACACATGTTTTAAACATGTTTTGGGTCTTTTACTCTTAGATTTTTTACCTTTACCCTTTTATCTTTTATCGTGGTAAGAAGTTTTTAACTAAGGTAACTTAATCTTTATGGATAAAAATAAATAGGCCCATATTAGGTAATTTTGACCCACTAAATAAAAATTTTAAATCCATTACATTTTATTCAAGTTATAAAAGTGATAAAATTGAATTTTTAAATAAAAATGTATAATGTATTAAAAACAATTTTTGAGAAAATATTAATTATGTTCTAAAATAGAAAATATGGATTTGTAAAATAAAACCAACATTTTTCAAATTATAAAGTCACATATAAACTAAATATTTGGTATTGGAAAATATTTTATGAATTTATAATTCATATTTATATACTAATAATGTCATAAAAGTTATATTATTTACAAAAATAGTATTTTTTCACTATTCATATAATAATAATTCTTTTTAGAAAAAACCTAAAAATACATCTTAAGTTTATATTATTATGATTAATCCAAAAATTATTTTCATTTTCTCAAAATTATATTTCTAAAATTTTATAATTTATTGTTTAAATAAAATCCCAAAATATAGTGGAAATTTTTTCATATTAAAAAATAGATTTTTAAAATGTTAACTATTATTTATTCTTATTTCCTATGAATTACTTATTAATTTATTGGTAATATATTATTAATATTATAAATATATTTTATTATTATATAGACATAATAAACATAAATTCTTGAAATAAAATATCAATTTTAAAAGAAATATTTTTAAACATAAAATGATTGTCTTGGTTGTTTTATCTATACTAATTGAATTTCATTCATATTAAATGTAGCCATTATTTTATTTATATAAATTTATTATAAAGTGGTTAATAATTTTCATTCCTGCTAATTCAAATTCTAGTTTTTAATAGTCGTACTTAATATTTATATTTTTATAAAAATGTATCGTGGTTTTGTTTTAATTTGTTGTTGTCTGTGAATAAATCTATAAAACACATTGATATATTTAAAGGTATTCATATATTAAAATTTTAGGGTTTTAACCCCCCCCCCACATAAATAAATTTTATCCTCATAATTTGACTCATAAGATCAGAGTGATTTATATAGGGAACTCATAATTAACCATACTCATCTAGATGATCATGGGTTTATTTAGGATGTGGAATGAGATTTATCAATTAAAAAAAATATTATAAGTGGTTTATAAAGAGACTTAACCCATTAATAATTTTATATATAATTATAATAAGGTATGAAGATCTAGATCCGTAAGAAATAACTTCCCACAAACCTATAAAATTGTTTATATGATAATCATACCACTAGTGGTTTTTATTTATAAATCAATACCCAATAGTTGGTGAAAACTTACATGACATAGGATTCTAGAAAATCTATAGTGAAAACTCATTATCGGATATATTAGTAACAGTTTCATAGGCTTTTCCTTATTCATGTGGTTGTTGGTGACTATCTCCCTCGTTATCCCATGTATTGGGGCATTGATTCTTATAATGCCCAATTCTATTATAATTAAAGTAATTGATTTTTATATATTTTTATTTCCCTTACACATATGAGTCTGATGACCTTAATCTCCACACTTGTAGCATTTAATCATCCATTTAAGGAAATTATCCCCACGTTTCTTCCCATATTATTGACATGTAGGAAATTGAATCTTATTCCCTTTATCATCTTGGCCACCCAAATTTCTATGAGATTTTATCCTTATATTCTTTAGTGTGTTTGGGATTTAAACTGTATTCACATTGTTAATAAGAATTCTTGCCAGCTAGTTTTGCATAATCACAAGATTTCTCACTCCATACCTTATCCTGTGAGGTTGTTTATTATGACATTTTTTTCATTTTAGATGACCTCTATTGTTGACTTATTTTCATTGGGATTTATCCATCATTAAAACAAAAAAAATTAACATGATGGATGATCGTTATAATATATTTTTCATAAATAACCATAGGAAAATTTAATCTCAAGATGTCTCACTTTATAACACTATCATGTTAGCTTATAGTTCTTATAACTCAACTTGTATTAGACTCAGTTCAACCTATATCACTCTATGTTTTAACCTATATCATTCTTGGTTTAGCCTAGGTTAATTTGAGTTGGGTTCTCTCATACTTCTTATCCTAATCCTCAAAATAGATATCCCAAATTACTATGAACATTCTTAAAATATTTTAAACCCAAAAATTATTGAAATTTATGCTCTTAAAATCCAAATTATCCTTTATATAGGAAAGAACATATAGTTTAATATGTACCTTAACTTATGAATCTATTCATTTCAATATATGTTATTCATGGTAATTTTCCTATTAGGTTATTTAACCTACACATATTCAAACCCCTCGTAATGATTTATAAAAAAAATATGAGTGAACCAAATCATATCCCCCAGAAGTGTCAAGATATGTGTGCAACTAAGCCTCTTTGTTGTGCACTAGGTTATTATTGATTTAATACTCAATCCACCCTTTCTAAGGTTATTATCCCTAGGTAAATTTGTGCCAAATCTTATATCCACTTATAGTATCCAGATAGGGATATAATTTCTTTGAGAACCACATAATATCTACTTTACTAAAACTTTGGGATGTTATCATATACATATAATTCTCGCTTAGACTTATCCCTAGGTTTTTCACTAAATTTCTCTTATCCCAATCCTCAAATAAAAAGTGAATTATTAACTTAATATTAACTCATATTTTATCCCAAAGGGTTATCTATTCCTTTTAAATTAGTATCAATCATAACTTATCAACCCTTAAATTATCCTCAACCAACATCCTAATATAAAAATTTATCTAAACCCTACTCTGATACTAATTATGATTCCCTAGACCCACACCCCTGAATCTAGTTCCATAAATACATACATTACATACTAGTTTTGATACCAACTATGAACTCTCAAACATAACTATCCCATATTTTCATGTCTTAAAGAAAATATTTTATTAAATACATTCCCAAGACCTTTTAGGTTTATACTTTTAGATAATTAGTAAAAAATATTAAATAATAAAGCATATGACCTTTATCATCTATTGGATATTTTTTCATTATATAAGAAAATAATTAATAAATTATAAGTCTTCAACATGTCCTACAAAATTATCCACACAATTTATCCAATTAGGAATATCATATATAATACTTTTCTTCATAACCTGGGGAAATATAAACATGAGAAGGGGAGAGATCAAACACTCAGTAAGGGAAATATATAACTAAATCTATCAAAAATATAAGCATGGTATACTTAATATGGAAAAAATAAATAATCTAAATAATTTCATAATCTTCTAAAACTAAGAGAATTATATATCCATGTAAATAAATGAAAACATGGATATCAATAACATTGATCTAATATAAATGGAATTCATAATACTTGACATCAAAAACATGTTGTCAATGCCTTCTTCCAAGACACTATCCTATTATTATAAAAGGTATACACTAGAAAACAACTTGTTTTGTCTCCTGATACAAATCAATGCATCAAGGGGATATATAATTTCAGTCCCCACTTATCACCTTATTAATTCCAATACATTCATCATAAGAGTCAACAAGACCTTTCATACCATTCACTATAGAACCTTTGACCGAATAAAAACATGGTTATCTGTATAATGGGGAATATGGAATACCAATCCATAAACAACATGTTTTATCTATCAATAATTATCAAGGATGTCAATAATTTTCCTCAAATAAATAAAGGTATAACATGATCATAACCCCTCTTGTTAAATAAGGTGGATGGTAAAATAATACGTAGTCAACTTACTAATAATCATCCACGTTGTAATAATAATATACGTTGTACTAATACTTTTCCCCATGTCAATAATTGTGATAACAAGATCATAACTCATCAATAGAAAATTGGATGGTTAAAACAAAACATAACCCCAATTTAACAAAGTAAACATATTTTGATGTTGACATAGATGAAAAACATCCTTATAAAAGAATGCTTAGATGAAACTACCCAAGAAAGGGTCAGGAATTAGATTGTTTGGTACTATGATTTCATTCCCAAAAAATATAAATATATATTATAGTACACATATTATAACATAAACTATATTAGGTTAAATAATTTTTAAAATAATAATGTAAATATAAGTTAAAAATTAAAATATCTTTTTGAAATCATTTTTAACATTGACGTAAAAGGTCGTGTTATGGTTCACATCCAAAATTGTTTTTCAAAAGGTGAAATTAAATATATTTTAAAACCATTACCTTATTAAAATAATATTCAATAATAGGGCCTTGAAAATACATAAGGTTTATATTGGAGAAATTTGGAGAAGAATATAAAATATATGAAAGTGAAAGGTGAAAAACCCCCTTTTTATTATTTTCAAAACTCCTTTGTTCAAAACTCACATTGTAAGAAGAGTAAAAAAAATCATTTGTATTAAACATTAATTTTTCCAAATATTATTATAAAATATACATATGATAAAATATTAGGGTTTTTTCACCCAAGCATGGAAGAAATAAGTTCATGACGAAACAATATAACTCATGGAAATGAGAGTTAAGTTATCAGTATCCCCCAAGGATAACATAATCCATGAAGCATGAAACATTTGAAAATGGTTTTATGTGGAAAAAATTTAAACATTGATATAATAACACATAATTAAATAAAATTTCATAATATACCCAATTTTATATGAAATAAGTTCAAGTGAATGATCATAACTCAATGAATTAAAATAGAATTACCAAAAACTATTATGACTAGGGTAACACTTGAGTCAAAATAAATTTAAAGAAAAGAAAGTGATTTATATTATTTTATCCCATTAATTAAAATTAAATTATATAAAAAAAATCACAGTATATTAAATCAATATAACATCATAAAAATGAAACATGGTTCATAACATATAACATGTCTCAAAGAATTAGAATTGAAACCAGGAAAACTATTTCAGCTTGAGTAACACTTAAATCAAAACCTCTTGAAAGTTTGGGCTTCTAATTTAACTTAAAATACCATGATTAAAATATAATTCATGATATTATATCTCAAATAGTTAGTATATGAATCACATAAATGAAATTATGTTCATAATACCAAACATGTCTCAAAGAGAGGAATTTGAGATGAAAACTCTTACCTTAGTCCAGATTCATTCTGCATGTGAACAAAATATCCTAAATAATTAAATTAAGTTAATTAAATACATACTTAACAACCTTATTCAAAACTATAACCATTTATACTCCTAATTTATAATCATTCTATACATATATATATTATTTAGTTTTTACCAATTTTTAACACTGGGTATAATTAATCTTTATCTCTTTAAACTAGTTTCATAAAAGTAGTGTTGGTATATATTATTTTTCTATATTACATCATTATTAGATAATATAAGGTACTATAATAGATGTTCCGATATATTTTATGAATATATAATTTCATATCATATTATTTTTGGTTACATACCATTAAGATAAAATTGGTGATGATCATGTTTCAATGATTTTTAATGAACGCAATTAATGACTTAAATGTTTATATAAACCTATTCAAAAAAAATTATCTAAGTATTTATATCATATTATACCAATAAATGAGTTCTCATAATCATTCATGATATAAATACATATCATTGTTCAAGTGGGTGGTTAAACCGACACAAACATGAACCTACCATGATTAATGGATGATAATGAGGGGATGTAATTGTAATATCATTATAATAGAATCATAATGATATTATCTGGTTCTTATTAGTATTATATATAATAATTTTAAATAATTATATAGTTAATATAATTTATATAAATTCATTAAATAGAAAGATGAGATTGTTTTCCTCTTAGTTTTCTAATTTTAAATGATTTAATTAACGATAATCATTTGTTGATCATATCACTAATAGGCTCTCTAATTTATCATATAAAAACCTTAATGTTATCATAAACATCATATTTTCCCTTTATTAAAATCCTCATGACCATCCATGTAAGGAGTTGATGAAAACAAAAATAAAATCAATCATTTCGTAGAGGTGGTAGTCCACACGTATGCATGGTCGACGATTCTATTTTCAATAGAACGGGAGAAAAGAGTAATATGTTTTATTTTTTTAGAATGAAAAACAAAATATAAATACCTTAATTATTTATTAAATTTCTCTTTTAGACCATAATTTTAAAGTGATTAAGGAAAACGACACACGTTGCGTCGTGGAGGTGGTAGTCCGCACAATGCACGAGTAACGATTTAGTTTTTCTTAATTGAAAAAGGAAAGAACGTTAATGATTGAAATATAATTAAAATAACATTACACTATAATAATTATACTTATGTTATAATTTTAATATGGTGTGATGGAATTTGAGGAAGAAGAAGTGCAGATAAAGAAATAGAAAAATAAATGAGATGTTAGAAATTTATACCTCACATCTTGGATTATCTCATTTTCAATGGGGAGGTTAAACCTTTGAGGGGAAGTCTTTTTAGAATACCATAACTTCTTTAAGGTGACTAGGAGTGTGTAGGAGAGTATTGGAAAGATTTTGGGTCTAACTAATAGGGTTTGTGTTGTGAGTGGAAGTGAGGATGGGGATGAGAATTCACTCTCAAGAAATTTAGTGTCCTAACCCGGTTTACAAATTTATCTGTGCTATGGGTAAGTGGACCACTAGGACTTATGTGTGCCTCCCCGTACACCAAAGTATATCGACTAGTAGTGAGGGTCCAAATAGTTGATAGTGGGGGAGACTATGCCCTATGGTGATGATAATAATAATGTTCCATATATATATATAGCACAGTAGATGAATGATCGTAATAGAGGAAGAAAAAAAGTAAATATATCAAAAGAATATAAAATATTAACAATAAAAACAATTCCAAAGGTATCATACCATTTTTTGATAAATACATATGTCAAGTAAGGTCATAAAAAATAGATGCGTAAGGTCTCCCATGGCTGACCACATAATTACATATATAAAAACCCAAAAAAAGGTCTATCTTGATGCAGAGAAACCACCTAGTTCAGTTCCATATATCCCATGGAAAAGAAGTACATCCCTAGTGAATAAGGTCCATATATTGATCCTAATCCCTTACCTGATCTCAAATCCATAAAGTCTGCATGCATCCCAAGGGGACCATATAGGGTGTGAGTATAAAATCAGTAGTCCACCACCAACTTGTGACTCTCTTACATCTATAATTATATAGTGTATAAATATGTAAATAAATAGCATCAACCCACACATAATAATAATCAACTCGCTCTACTTATGTTCAACATCCACAAGTGAGAATTTTACCTAATTCAACCAATGTCAGAGTATAACGACATATCCACAGTCATTTGTATCAGAACTACCTATGTATATCAACCTCATACATGAAATCTATCACATATTTTCATCTAACACCTCATATTCAACCAATAAAGTAACCATAGTCTCATAATCATGCCCATTAATACATCCCAGGTCCCTTAGGACTTCATTCAAAAATCACTATCAGCTCAATAGTATGAAATCCCAAGGCACGGTGATATATGTCCTCTAATATATAGTAAATATTCATCAACTCAACATCCATACATCTTGATGCATGGTTATACCCAAACTAAAATAATCTTATCCCTTCAGCCTCAATATAATAGTGAGCCTCAGTCCCCAATTCATGGTCTCAAACACCATATCCTATGGTTTTCTATCGGGATAACCTCCTCTATAAATGATTCTCAACACTATTCCCTAAGAAGTTATAACTATGGAGGAATCCACCCACAATGAGTGTTCAACACCATCAAAATTGAGTCCTATCTGTATGCACACAACTCCAACCAAAACTTCAGCTAATAATAGTGAGTGGAAATCACCAACAAGTACCTGAGCCACACCATCCAGAAACCTCTTGGCCACATGTGAACCACATCACCCAAATCTGGATGGTCAACACCATCCCAAATTCGGTGGGCCATGCCATCAGTCTAATGACCTTGTCACCTCAAACCCATTGATCATCATCACCCCATGTATCTCAGGAAAATCCCAACCTATTCCCATAGAACTCATATATCCATACCATTATTCAATTAATTAAACAACTAGAACAATATTCCCAAGCAATTAGAAAACCTCATTTCACCCATACCATGATATATATGGCCTTAATTCATTTAATATATGGGTATTAACCAAATACATCATCTTTTAATTATATAAAATCAAGGTATTTCAATATTTGGTCACACTCGGACCACCCCGTGAATGCGTATTTAAATACACACCCTATAGAACATGTAAAAATATGGATAAATCTAGGCATCACCTACCTTGTACTCTTAGGTTATTTCTTGTCAAATATAGACCTCTAATTCAATCCATATAAAAAAAGATGTTTTAGAAAAATACCTTGAAAATAGGGTAAATGAGCCCACATATAAATATCATTCCACGTGGATAAATAAAAGAATAAAAGAAGACAACATATAAAAGTCCTTATCGAGAGGAATCCATATCCACCAAAAAATATTGAATTAAAGCTCATATGAAGATGGTGGTTCAAATACTATAGGTGGGAGATAGAAGAGCTCCATAGACTGGGAAGAGCATTGGGCATGAATGGGGAGAAAAAGAGGGAAAGAAAATATTACAGAAGGAGGTTTTGTTTGGTAATTTCACCCATTTTAAAAAACCAAATAGTTTGTCCACACAGTTTAGAAAACTATATGCTAACCATGTGGTTCTCACTATCCAAAGGACATACACCTCACATGGTTTGGACACTCAGTTTGTAAAATCATGTTCCAAACATGTGGGTGAATCTACACACTTGTACTCTAATTCATGGTTTCCTAGAAGGGGAAACGCTATTCCAGAAAACCACTCCCCTTAACAAAATAGTCCACACTATTTGGGCCACATAGTTTGGGCAGCACAATTAGACAAACCATATACCAATTGTGCGCCTCTATCTATTTTTTCCAAAACCTATCATTAAGAGCCCTATGCTCTCAAAATCCATTCAATATTTAGAGGCACTCACTGAGACTTAAAGCCCATCTAAAATGACATAATTTTAATTCAAACTCTCATGTTTATCTCCTAAATCCCAAAACGAAAGTTGACCCATCCACCAAACATACAATTCAAATTTACCCTAGAAAATGACCCATTCAAAAACCTGAGACGTTACAACCTCCCCACCTTAAGATAGATCATCCCAGAGATATGTGGATTTATCCAGATATGATACCAAACATACCCATTTTATTTACATTAACTTGTTCAATCTTTGTTATTAGTCACAAACAATTCCCCTTTTGGCACTCATTGCCTTAGGAATTACCTACCAAGTCACTTCCCAACCTAAAATAAAATAAAATATTCTGATGGTTCCACAAACCATACCTAGAGATAAAGGTCCTACCATAATATACCATCATTCTTACGCCTCATCAGGAGCTCAATTACACCTATTCCATACCTGATGCTCATCAAATCTCGTATCTCATCAAATTCTCATTAGTACATGTATCGTACATGACACCCATGAGTCTTGAATATCATCAGATTCCCACAGATCCAACATCACATCTAATGATCAAAAGTAATCATGAATCATATATATATATATATATATATATATATATATATATCCATTCCCATCATAGTCCTAATACCTATGCACTACATACAATCCACACATCGTACCTTATGCCCACATACTAACCATCTCTTGGTTAATTCAGTTATCACACATGGATCTCATGCACCAAAACAGGCCATTACAAAAACAAAAGGGTTATTCCCACATTCACAGCATACCTGTAACAATATTTGGCTCCCTGGCCTGCTATGAACCTGCCAGATCAACCATATTCACCTGTTCTAAAGCTCGACTACCCAAGTATTAACCTCCCTATGAAGCTAAACCAACCACCAACCACTAACCCCACTATTAGTCTCTCTCTCCCAGCCATGACCTATGCATATAGAAGAATCCCAGATATAAGCTCTTATTATTGATCCTAGTCCTACCTTAGATCCTTGAGTCTGAACTGGTCCCTAACTTCTGACTGTATGAGAAGACTTCATGTAGAGCCTCTCTAGATCCCTATCTAACCACATGCTTGGCACTCCTTTGGATTCCTCTCACATTGAGTTTGAACATGCCTCAAATTCCCAAACTAGAAGCACACTATCAAAGAACCACCCATCTATATCCTACCCAAGTCTCTAGCCTGACTTCCCTACTCATACTCATCATGATCTCACTTCTATCTATATGTATCATCCCCACTAAGCTCACTTAAAATCATCACCTAAATCAAATACAAATGATCTGTCAAGTTTCCCTCAGCTATCAGTACCTGATTCACCACCTCTGATAATGATTTTAGTCTGAAGATATTCACATGAACCCTGATGGCGTGCCATAATCCATTCTCAAATCACCTCACCCTGGAAATGTTGTCGCCTACCATGGATGGTGAAAATTAGGATAGGTCTATGAAATTATTCACATAATCCACAACGGATGTATCTCCCCATTATTGGTTTGTGAACTCACAAGATAAATGTTCCCTAAATTTATTTAGGAAGAAATTCCTGAAGAACCAGGCCTCGAAATCCTTCCATTCCAATCCCTCATGCCTACCAGCCTGTACTTGTATATCCTGCCATTAATTTTCTGATCCTCTGAGCATGTTAGTAGATAGCTTCATCCTCCAACCTGGGGGTGTCTCAAGATGGTCAAAAATTATCTACACTAACTTGATATAGTTCTTTGATGCCCAAGATCCACCCTCACCCTGAAATAATGGTGGGTACTAAGACTATAACTCACAATTTAAATAGGCCATAGAAAGATTAGCTCCCTAAGCTCCCATATCAATACCCTTTATAACTCTCACTAAGTTAACCCTGAACTTCTCATCTAACCATGGTTCAAAATCTACCATCTGCTATAGCTATCCTGTCTGTACCATAGCCTGTGCCTATGGATCATTATCAACTTGACCCTCAGGGGCCTTATCCTAACCCTCATGGGCCTCATCCTATGCATACCCTAGAGGCACCACAAGTCTGCCCTTAGGATGCTCCATTGGAATTTGTCTAGGTGTTATCACACTAAAGACCAAACACCATAGACAATACATCTATAACAATAATATATGTTAGAGATAGGAAAAATTTTAATAGGTAACACATATCGCCATCCTTACACTCCTCTACCACACCCAAGTCACATATCATCAGGCATCATGGTCCCTTTACAACCCATAACAGAGTCATGAATCACATATCATCCAGCCTCATAGCCCCTTGCCTACCCATAACAAGATTAGGCATCACATATCATCTCGAATCATGGCCCCTTACCTACCCATATCAGATTCATTTATCACATATCATGTAAATTAGATATCATCAATATGGGGTGGCTGAGTAAAATTTCGCCAAAAGGCTATACAAAAAAATTGTTTATATTTTTATTGATATTTAAAAACCCACCATTTTCCTTTATTTCTGCCTACCCTTAACAGATTTAGGCACATACATACCATATATTCATAGCATCCCATACTGATCTCATTAGGAACTACATACCTAGGCAGGATAAGTTGAATGCCACCAAAAAGGATAAGTAGGAAAAAATTATTTAGCTTTTTGTTGAAACTTTAAACATCCCAACCCATATTAGCGTATTATTGGTTCTCAAGGACAATCACAGTCATATACACATATCATATAATCCTAAGTGCCTACCATGATTCATAAATACTCCACCCTTACTATATCAGGACAAGGATTAAAATATCATAATCCAATAACATTCACACTCAAGTTTTCCACTCAAGGTGGAAATAAATAAACTATAAAATAAAAAGGCATAACATAAATTTCACACCCCTGTAAACTTGGTCTATCCCCTATTCATGAGGATATAGGCACCCAAGAACGAGCTTTTTACTCAGTTCTGACTATATCCTAGTCTCTAGTCTACCATAGTCCAAATATTAGGACCAAAAAGGAAAAGAAACACCTCTAATACCATTTTTAGCATCTGGGCCAGTTTTTCCACTTTATTTGTGCTCTGATACAGGGGGCCACTAGTCCTTAAGAGCGCCACCCCACACGCCAATACACGAGTGATGATTTCATTTTTCTTTATAGAAAAATTAAATGAGGTTAATGATTTAAATATAATTAAAATAACATGACACTATACTAATTATATTGATGTTATAATTTTAAGATAGTGTAATGGAATTTGAGTATGATTAAATACAAATAAATAAATAGAAAAAGAAAGGAGATGTTAGAAATTTATACCTCACTTCTTGGATTATCTCACTTTCAATGGGGGTCAAACCTTTGAGGGGTGGTATTTTGAGAAGACCAGAACTTCCTTAAGGTGACTAGGAGTGTGTAGAAGAGTATTGCAAAGAGTTTGGGTCAAACTAATGGGTTTTGTGGTGTGAGGGGAAGTGGGGAGGGGAGATCCCATTTTATAAGTGAAAAGGGATGACATTATTATTAATATCCAAAAGTTTTTAATAATGATAAGTCACACTCAAGACATGTCGTGTCCTAACCTAGTTTACCACTTTTGTGTTCTATGGATCAGTGGAACACTAGGTATTAGGTTTTATTCTTCATACAAAAAAGTCTATTGACTAGTAGTGAGGGTCCAATTAGGTGATAGTGGGGGAGACTATACCCTATGGTGATGATTATAATAATGGTCCATATATATATAACACAGCAGAAGAAAGATCATAATAGAGGAAGAAATAAATTAAACATATCATAAGAATATAAAATAGTAACAATAAAAACAATTCCAAAGGTATCATACCATTTTTTGATAAATACACATGTAAGGCAGGTCATAAAAAAATAGATGAGAAAGTTCGTCTATGGATGACCACATAAGTACATATATAAAACCCCAAAAGAAGGACTAGGTCGATGCAGAGGAACCACCTAGTCTAGTTCCATCCATCCCATGAAAAATAAGTACGTTCATAGTCACTAAGGTCCATTTCTTGATCCTAATCCATTACCTGAACTCAAATCCATAAAGTCTACACACATCCCGAGGGGCCCATGTAGCATGTGAGTATGAACTTTTTAGGCCACCACCAACTTGTGTATATCTTACATACATTATTATATAGTGTATAAATACATAAATAAATATTGGCAACCCACACATAATAATAATCAACTCACTCCACTTGTTCTTAGTAGCCACAAATGAGCGTTTTACCTACTTCAACCAATGTTGGAATAGAATGACATATCCAGGGTCATTCATACTGGAAGTACCTCAATATCACAACCTCATACATGAAACCTAACACGTTTTTTCATCCAACACCTCATGTTCCACTAATCTAGTAACCATAATCTCATCATTATGCCCATTAATACATCCCAAGTCCCTTGGGCCCTTATTCAAAATTCAATATTGTCTTAACAGTATTACATCCCGAGGCACGATGATATCTATCCTCCAATATATATTAAATATTCATCAACTCAACAGCCCTAAATCCTAAGGAATGGTGATACCAATACTAAAATAATCTTGTCCCTTCGCCCTCAATATAACAGTGAGCCTCAGTCCCCAACCGATGGTCTCAAACACCATATCATGTGGTTTTCTATGGTGAGAACTTCCTCTATAACTGATTATCAACACTGTCCCCTAATATATCATAGCTATGGAGAACTCCACCCCTAATTAGTGGTCAATACTGCCTAAACTGAGTCCTATCTGTATTCACACAACTCCAACAACAACTTCGACCAACAACGGTGAGTGGAAATCACTAACAAGTACATGAGCCACGCCATCCGGAAACCTCTTTGACACATGTGAACCACATCGCCCAAATCTGGATGGTCAACATTGTCCCAAATTATGTTGGACATTCTCTCAGTCATATGACCTTGTCACCTCAAACCCAGAGATCATCATCACCCCATGTATCTCAGTCTAAGCCCAACCTATTCCCATGGAACTCATATATCTATACCATGATTCAATTAATTAAACAACCAACACAATATTCCCAAGAAATTAAAAAACCTTATTTCACCCATACCATGCCATATATGGCCTTGATTATTTTAATAGATGGTTATTAACCATATATATAACGACTAGGTTCTGGGTGCCACCCAAAAGGTGCCTTGTACCCGGCTGGTCACATGACCTCAAGCGCATTTCCCCGAATGTCATAGGTTGTCGACTAGTATCGAGGGACTTTAGTGTGATAGTGGGGAAACTATTCCCTCATTGGTAGAGTATCACAACATAATGATAATAAAATTCAACAGAAGAATCTATAATACCATAAAATAAGTAAACAATGGAAGACTGAAGGTAAATAAACAACTGGAGCACATATATAAATTTTTCATGTCACACATGTCTATGAAATCATTTAAACAGGTCACAATGTTGGAATACAAAATAGAAACCAAAGTATTGAAAAGTAAATAAACTCTAATAGCATCTCAAGACTCAGCTTGGCCGCATGCTCTCCATCTCCATAGAAATCAATTACCTGAAGTAGAAGGGTGCTTTCCCTTATCTATACCTACAACAATATAATCTGTTTGGGCCCAAAAGCATGACCCAAACAGGGTGTGAGACAAATCCCAGTAGGAAACCACATTAAGATCTGTGCCTAACTATCAGTGAATATATATATAGCAAGAAATATGAAAAATGAAGCAATAAACAAGGAAGTACTCAAAAGTAAACAATCCTACAGTTTCAACTAAATTCATTTACATTTAATATTTATTTAATAAATCAATCACAATCAACCCTCTGGTAAGTTCTCATAGTTTAAACCCTCTGGTTCAGCTTAGACAAAGACTCTCTGAGGAATAACTCACTGTCAATTCCTCTTGTGGCCTTTTGATAGTAACTACAGACTCTATGAGAAAGCACTAAATATCCAATTACCCCTATGGTCTCGCAATGTGAAACAACAGACACTCTGAGGGAGAACTCACATCCCTCCCCCCTATGGTCTCGCAATGTGAAAGGTGTAACAGACACTCTTGGGAAGCCCTCAGCATCCATTCCCCATATGGTCTCACTACACCAGGGTCTCACAGCCCTGTGTAATACAATAATGCACAAACGATATCCAACTATCAAAGTAAATCTCAAAAACTACTTGGCTAACAACTACAATGAATATCACAAGCATGTCATATAATATCATCTTCATCCTAATAACACTAGGCATGGAAAGCATAACATCCTAACAGGAAGTTCTATACCCAATGAAAACTATAAAATAAACATGGAAAAACACATCCATATAAAGGTAATAAACCCTATTCATAATCAAACACCCTTACTCAAGAAAAAAAGAATAGAAGGAAGTAACAAGGTTAAATTACCAAAACACACAATACCCTAAACTAGGTTATTGGGCACTTCTTGCATAAATTATTCAAAGAAAATTATGGAAAGGAACAAACCACCTACCTCGACGTTGTACGATCGATATAGTTGAACCTCAACCTTTTAATTGACCTAGAACACCATAGATCTACAGAAATTTAAAAAACACTCAATCTCCAATAACTCACACAAGAGGAGAAATCAAGAGGAGAGGATTTAGAAGAAGAAAAAACTCACTGAGGTTATTCCAATGCAATTGAAGATGTTTGATTCAGAGAACAGACAGCGGGTCGATGGCTCAGAGAAGATTTGTCAATTCTCGTCACTCCTGGACAAGACGGGGCTAGAAGAAGATGTTTCTGTGAATGAGATGCACCCCCGGTCTGTTTAATGAAATAAAAGCAAAATTACATGGTGTGTATTATTAATGAACACGTTGTGTATTCACCTCAACCAACCCCCAACATTAGCGGTCTTCCATGTCACCCCACACGACCATGTTTCAGCCTTTACATGCCCAAGACGCAATCGTACGCGGTAACAGGGTACACGGCATGTACTCCTAAGTACATGGCATATACTCCAAAATTTTCCAAAAACTCTACTTTTCCTCAAAATACCAAAAAAAATCCATACCTGAAAAGAAGATCTGGGTTCTTACAAACTTCCCCCTTAAAGAAATTTGTCCCCAAATTTCCCTAATAAGGAGGCATAGAAGAAGAATCCTCGAATAGCTTTGGCCATTGTGATCGCACATCAGCCTCCGTCTCCCAATTCTTGTCATGTACTCACCCATGCTACCACAACACCCATACCAGAGGAACAAACCAACCATGGAGAACCTTCACGCAGCGATCAACAATTCAGATAGGATGCTCCTCAAACAATGTGTCCACTTCTAACTCAACCTCCTTGGGTTGGAAAACTTGAAATGGGTCTAAGAAGTAACACCGCAACTGAGAAATGTGGATGACATCATGCATGTCCCGGTACCTATGAGGTAACTATAATCGATAGGAAACCGGACGGACTCTCTCCAAAACCTTAAACGGCCCGACATATCTCGGTGAAATATTTTCTTGTATCTTAATACTTCTATGTCCCAACTTTTGTGTGACACATAGAAAAACCTGATTCCCGACCTCGAACTCCAGATATTGTCTCCATCTATCAACATAATACTTATTTCATGACTGTGCAGTAGCCATCCTCTTCCGAATCATATCCACCTCCTATGTGGTATCCTCTACAAAAATAGGTCCCAATATAGCTGCCTCTTCTGCTTTCATCCAATATAGGGGTGATCGAAATGTCCTACCATACAAAGCCTCATATGGTTCCATCTGAATAGTCTCCTAAAAACTATTATTGTTAGAAAACTTCACCAGAGCTATGTGCTTCTCCCAAGAACATCAAAAATCTAGGACATATTCTCTAAGCATGTCATCCGGCACCTGAATCATACACTCAGAATAGAAATATGTCTGGGGATGGTAAGTTGTACTCAGAAGCACCTATGTACCCAAATCCCTCTATAGTCCCTAATAGACCTGAGAAGTAAAATGGGTGTCCCTATTTGAAATGACATAGCACAGAACCCCATGAAAACGTACATTCTTTTGAATGTACAACCTTCCCAACTCATCAACAATGATGGTCACATGACCTCAAGCGCATTTCCTTGAATTCCAGAGGTTGTCAACTAGCAGCGAGGGTCTTGGGTGTGATAGTGAGTAAATTATGCCCTAATTGTCAAAGTATCACAACAGAATGAAAATAATATTCAACAATAGAAGAAGTAATACTATACAATAAGTAAACAGTGGGAGAGTGAAGGTAAATAAACAATTGGATCACATATATAAATGATGCATGTCACACATGTCTAGGAAAGAAGCCAAACAAGCCATAATGTTGGAATACAAAACAGAAACCAAAGTACTAAAAAGTAAATAAACTCCAACATCATCACAATCCTCAGCTTGGTCCCATGCTCTCCAGCTCCACAATAATAAAGTACCTAAATTTGAATGGCACTTTCCCTTATCTATACCTACAAAAATATAATATGTTTGGGCCTAAAAGCATGACCCAAACCAGGTGTGAGACAAATCCCAGTAGGCAAACACCCAAAGATCTGTGCCTAACTGTCAGTGAATATATATATATAGCAGTAAATATGAAAAATGAATCAATAAATAAGGAAGTACTCAAAAGTAAACAATCTTTACAGTTTCAACTAAATTCGTTTACATTTACCAATTATTCAACCAATCAATCACAAGAAACCCTCTGGGAAGTTCTCACAGTCTAACCCCTCTATTTCAGCTTAGACAAAGAATCTCTGAGGAAGAACTCACTATTAATTCATCCTGTGGTCTTTTAATGGTAACTATAGACTCTTCGAGGAAGTACTCAATGTCCAATTCCCCATGTGGTCTCGCAATATGAAACTATAGACACTCTGAGGGAGCACTCACGTCCATCCCCCCTATGGTCTCGCAACATGAAAGGTGTAGCAGACACTCTAGAAAGGACCTCATCATTCATTCCCCCTATGGTCTCACTACACCAGGTTTCCACAACCCTGTGTAATACAATTGTGCACAAATGATATCCAACAGTCAAAGTAAATCTCAAAAACTACTTGGATAACAACTACAATGCATATCACAAGCATGTCATATTATATCAACTTCATCCTAACAATACTAGGCATGGAAAGCATAACATCCTAACTGGCAGTTTAAACCCAACAGCCAATATCAAACAAATATGAGTGAACTCATCCATAATAAGGTAATAAACCCTATTCATAATCAAACACCCTTACTCAAGCAAACAAATCATATCAGGAAGTAATAAGGTTAAATTCCCAAAACACGCAATACCATAAACTAGGGTATTGGGCACTTTTTGCACAATAATTTAAAGACAACTACGAAAAGGCACAAATCGCCTACCTCGATATTGTATGAATGATATAGTTGAACCTTAGCCTTTGAATCGACCTATAACGTCATATATCTACAGAAATGTCAAAAACTCCCAAACTCCAACAACTCACACAAGAGGATAAATCAAGAAGATAGGCTTTAAAAGAAGGAATAACTCACTGAGGTGATTCCAACGCAATCGATGGTGTTTGATTCAGAGAACATGAAGTGGTTCGGTGGCTCGGAGAAGATTCAGTGATTCTCGTCACTCCTAGATGAGACGGGGATAGAAGAAGATGTTTCTATGAATGAGATGTGACCCCGGTCCATTTAATTAAATAAAAGAGAAAGTACATGGAATGTACTATTAATGAACACGCTATGTATTCTCCTCAACCGGCCCCTGACATTAGTGTTCTACCATGTCACCCCACACAGGCATGTCTTGGCCATTACATGCCCAAGATGTGATTGTACGTAGTAACAAGGTACATGGCATGTACTCCTAAGTACACGGCGTGTACTCCTAAAATTTCCAAAAACTCCACTTTTCCTCAAAACACCAGAAAACAAGATCCATACCTAAAAAAAGATCTGGGTTCTTACAAACTTCCCCCTTAAATAAATTTGTCCCTGAATTTTTCTAATAAGGAGGTTCATAAGAAGAACCCTTGAAGAGCTCTGGACACTGCGATTGCACATCGGCCTCCCTCTCTTGAGTCTCCTCCTGTACTCACCCATGCTACCACAACACATGTACTAGAGGAATAGACTGACCATGGATAACCTTCACGCTGCGATCAACAATTCAGATAGGATGCTCCTCGAATGATTCGTCCACCTCTAAATCAACCTCCTCGGGTTGGAAAACATGAGACAAGTCTGAGAAGTAACGTCGCAGTTGATAAATGTGGAAGACTTCGTGCATAGCCTAGTACCTCTGAGGTAACTGAAATCAATAGGAAACCATAACGAATCTCTTTAAAATCTCAAACGGCCTAACGTATCTCAGTGAAAGCTTTCCCTATCTCCTAATAATTCTATGTCCCAAACTCGTTGTGACATGTATAAAAAACGGATTCCCGACCTCGAACTTCAGAGGTCATCTCCGTATATCAGCATAATACTTCTTTAATGATTGTGAAGTATCCATCCTCTTCCAAATCAACTCCACATGCTCTATGGTCTTCTGGACAAGATGAGGTCTCAGCACAGTTTTCTCTCCTACTTCCATCCAACATAGGGGTGATCGGCATGGCTTACTGTACAAAGCCTCATATGGTGCCATATGAATAGTTGGCTAAAAACTATTACTTTAGTAAAACTCCACTAGAGGTATGTGCTTATTCCAAGAACCTACAAAATATAGAACGCATTCTCAAATCATGTCTTCTAGCACCTAAATCGTACACTCAGACTAGCCATATATCTGGGGATAGTAAGCTATACTCATAATCACCTGTGTACCCAAAGCCCTCTGTAGTCCCTGCCAGACCTGAGAAGTAAAATGGGTGTCCTTGCCTAAAACAACAGTGTGGAACCCCATGAAAACATACAATATCCTAGATTTACAACCTTCCTATATCATCTACACTGAAGGTCTCCTTGATTGGTAAAAATTGTAAAACCTTTATGAGTCTATCATTGACAACTCAGACTACATATTTCCCTCGAGGTGACCTCACAAAACCTATCAAGAATTCCATCGCAACATCATTCCACTTCCACTCGGGAATGGGAAACTGCTGCAAAAGCCCTGCTGGTCGCTGATGATCTACCTTCACCTACTGACAGGTGGAACACCTCATGAAAAAACTAATGACATCTCTCTTCATTTCTAGCCACTAATACTGACGATGCAAATCTATATACATCTTGATGACACTAGTATGAACTTCCCAAACTGAAGAATTAAAAACCCTTATCATCTCCTCACATATGTTTGATGAAACCCATACGAGTACATGGAAACACAAGATCTCACTCTCGCCTATGGTCTATCCAGTAATAGGTTCCTCTCCTGACACACTCTCCAGTAGAACTAGGCCTTCATAATCTGATAGTTACCTCATTCAAACTTGATCAATTAGAGTTAAGGTAACTACTATTGAATAAAGAAACTTCGACCCCTATCTGTCATACACCTCCAAATTCATCTTAGAGAATAGATTCATAAGCCACCACTTACTACTGGCCTCTTAAACTACTTATATCTGAGTCCTCTTTCTCAACGCATCAGCCACTGCGTTGCCTTTCCCAGGCGTGTAGGAAATCTCAAAGTCAAAAGACTGAAGGTACTCAACCCACCTTTGTTGTCTCAAATTTAGGTCGTACTGAGTGAATATATACTTGAGAATTTTGTGGTTGGTGAAAACCACAAAACACTCTACCAAAAGATAATGTATCCAAAAATGTAAATAATGAACAACTGCAGCCAACTCAAGATCGTGCGTTGGGTAATTACTCTCATGTGGCATCAATTGTTGAAATCCGTACGCAATGACTCTGTCCCCCTACATAATCACTACTCCCATCCCGATACCTGATTCATCATAGTAAATAGTATATCTCTTTCCTGGATCTAGAAAAACTAGTATTGATGCTAAAGTAAACCTTTCTTTCAGCTCCTTAAAGGATGAATTGCAGTAATCTGTCCATAGGTACATCACACCATTCTTAGTCAGGCCCGTAGATGGAGCTTCTAAGTGTGAAAAGTCTTGTATAAATCATTTTTAGTAACTAGAAATCCCTAGAAAACTATGTACCTCAAAGAATTTCTTTGGATGCTCCCAAGAAACTACTGCTCTCACTTCCTCCAGGTCTACTGATACTCCTATCTCTAAGATAACATGACCCAAGAAGTGAATATGGTTCATCCAAAAGTGGCATTTTGAGAGATTAGCATATAACTGATGCTCTCTCAGTGCACTCAAAATGATCTCAAGATGGGTATCATGTTCGTGTCGAGTGTGAGAGTACACCAAGATATTGTCCACAAAAACCACTATGAAGGAGTCCAAGTATAGATAGAACACTCGGTTCATCAGTGATATAAAAACTATAAGAGAAATCATGAGACCGAACGGCATAACCACTTACTCGTATAGAGAATACCTACTCCAAATGGCTATAAGAGGTATATCTGATGGTCTAACGTGCAACTGATGGTAACCAGATCTCAATTCAATATTAGAGAGCACTCGGGCTCCTCGAATATGATCAAAGAGATCATCAATCCTCGGTAAGGGATATCGGTTCTTGACTGTTAATTGGTTCAGCTTATGATAATCCACACAAAGTCTGAGGTTACCATCCACATTCTTCACAAATAAAATAGGTTAATCCTAAAGAGAAGTATTGGGTCAAATGAAACTCTTTTCCTATAACTCTAACTGCTTATTAAGCTCATGTAACTCTAGTGCATCCATCCTATAAGGAGGAATGGACATCGGTACCACTCATGGCACAAGATCAATTGAAAATTCTACCTCTCTCTCTGGAGGAAAACCTGAAAATTACTCTAGAAAGAAATCTCTGAAATGATCCACCATTGGAGGAAATTCCATCTGTGAAGTCCCCCGGTCATCCAGATACAACCTAGAAATCTGGGTTGTAACTCCTCTCATCCCATGATGCTCAGGTCCCACTCTTCTCTCCTAGAAATCTAATTTTCCCTTATGTAGAAATGATCTACCCAATGGTGATGTGAATCTCACCCTATAGCGATAGAAAACGACAACATCCTAGAAGGGAACTAACCAATCCATTCCGAGAATGACGTCATGGCATGTTATCTCTATGACATAAAGGTCCCATAAGAAGTGACACCCATAAATATCAAGAGGTAACTCCTTGAACTGATGCACACTATCCATTATAGTCCCTAACGGAGTGTCCAGGGTCAAGATATCAGAAGAAATAAAGATATAGAGCTCAAGGATCTCCATAATATCAACAGATATGAATCTATGGGAATCCACTGTATCAAAAAGTGTGGAATATAAAACTGAGGCAACTAGAATCATACCTATAATTTTAGAGGGTCTGAGGTCCTTATCCTACTGGGTATGCTCTATCACAAAATCTTGACCTGTGTCATGGCCCTGTGAAGATGTCTGTGATCCCTAAGATGATCCATCCTATGGATGTCAAAAACCCTGTGTTTTACCACTACGACCACGACCTCCACCTTGGCCTAAAAGGCTTGAAGAACTCTAATTCCCTAACTGATGTGGGACTGGTGGTCCTAATCCAATATGAGGAGTCGAAACATAACCCCTATCACCAGCTACTGGTGAGAAAACTGACAGAAACGCTAAAGATGACCCATATTGCAGCAAGAATGGCACTGAACTGGGTCTCTTGTGCAATGTGGCCTTGTATGCCCACTCTTCCCGAACTTGTAGCATACCACCTGGCTACCTAAATAATTATTCCTTCTACTCAGATCTCTACACGTAGACTCCCTGTGATGCTTCATGCTTTCAGTCAGAGGGGTACCAATTCTGGGTGTCAAGCCACCCTGGCTGACAGCTCCAGAATCCATCAGGTTGCGCTAAGTGATCTGTGAATGGTTGACTATAGAAGTGATTGAAGTCAACCTGAATATGTTCACCTAATATTAGATTTTATGATTGATACAATCCTCAAACTTCCTCACCAGAAATAACTCATCACCCCCCAAAATGGGTGTGAAACTTTGCAGATCTATGAAGCGAGAAGAATACTCCATGACTGAAAGAGTACCCTATTCCAGACTCATGAACTCTTAGGCTCGATCTGACCTCAAAGTCTCTAGGTATAATTAATCATATAAGGCATGTTATAACTCATCCCAAGTGATAACCTGTTGGCTTCCCGCCTATGATATCACATCCCACCATCTCTTGGCAGAATCCCGAAGCATGTAAGTAGCGAGCTTCACCCTCCTCTCTGGTGGTGTCTCTGGATGCTCGAAGATAGACAGTATGGATTTTAACCATGACTATGCTGCCTGAGGTCCTCCATACCCTAAGAAAGTGGGAGGATATTGCTTCTGAAAAACCCATGTCAACTATGTCATAGATGTGGCAAGATGCGGTTCTCCCTGGAAGGTCTATATAAACCTCATGAAGCCTTTACGAAACTATTCATCAACACTTGTATTCGGAATGATGGTTGGTGCTAAGACAATCACGACGGGAGGATCTGCTGGTATTCCCTAATCTACCATGTCTGGTGTCTGATCGTTTTCCTATATCTGGTGTAGAATTGAAGGATGTCTCGGTGGCATGACTCTGCAAAGTCAAGTGCATGTCTTGGTTTAAGATTATCAAGGACTGAAATTTAGAAGTGAAAGAAAGGAATAGAAGAAAGAAAGAATCCAAGTTCTTTAAAACATAGATACACAGTGTGTATTACCCCTACACAACATGTTCCCCTAAGCCTTTACATGGGTATGTACTTTCTCCAAAACTAGGCATGTAACATCCCTACACACGATGTGTTCCTCCCAAGGACACGATGTGTACTTGAACTGATTCCCCCTACCTGAGTTCCTCTACATGGATAAGACACACGGTTCTCCTAGAACAAAACTAGACTATGTGTTTATGCTAGACACAGCGTGTACTAGAAGGATTTTACTGACCCATGTTGTTGGTCACATGGCTGGATACACAGTCGACTCTACATGACATGTTCAAGCTGAACATGATGTATAATACTTGAGTTTCATCCATCCATATTGTTAGCCACACATTTGGACACATGGTATCTACAACATGAAGTGTACGTCCGGTACATGGAATGTTCCACCAAAGATTTCCCAACCTTGTGTCTCTGCCCACACAGACAGTCACACGGTCAAGGATTACACAGCGTGTATATATAGTACACGACATGTACTTAAGAATAACATTTCCTTCCCAAATAGAAGGATACATAATATGTATTCATCAATACACACCGTGTATTCTAGGTTTTTCCGGACAGTTTTCCTCAAAAACTACTCTGGAACCCCATAAAAACACTAAAAACATTAAAGTTCCAAATTCCAATCTATGGGGACCCATACTCCCCACAAATCAAATCTTGGCATCATATTCATGTATATCACTAAGTATAACAGTGTAATCAATCACATGATCCACCAAATTTTGATCCATGAGGGCCCATAACACCTCAGGGACCAAATTTTGGTGCCCATTTGAAATAAACATTACATATTAGTAATACCCAATCAAATAGAAGGTATTATATCATGGAATCTATCACAACAGCATGTATACTTAGCGCAACATCTTTCATAACAACATGCAATCAGGAATGCACCCTAAATGGCATGACAAGAATGCATGACATGTGATCTCTATAAAGTGACTATATGATGCATGAGATGTCATACCCTCATCTCATCAGGTTTCAATATAAATAGAACCTCAATAACATCAATTATAATTGTACAAATCATGTGAATCACCTAACAGTGAAATTAAATCAACTATAATAATTTCAAAACCAGAAAAATTGAAATATTCAAGGCGTATTGGATTTTCCCTATACATGGGATAGCTACTCTCAGACACGATTTATTAACAACTACTTATTCCTTCCTATCCCTGTCTATAGGATCTAAACAGTAAGTCAAAGAAGAAAAGAATCCATTTGGTACAACTTTGTAATGACCTGGTTCCGGGTGCCGCCCAAAAGGTGCCTCGTACCCGGTTGGTCACATGACCTCAAGCACATTTCCTCAAACACCAGAGGATGGCGACTAGCAGCAAGGGCCTTGGGTGTGATAGTATGGAAACTATGCCCTCATTAAGTATCATAGTGTAATGATAATAATATTCAATAGTGGAAGCAGTAATATCATATAATAAGTAAATAGTGGAAGACTAAAGGTAAATAAACAACTGGAGAACATGTATAAATGATGCATGTCACACATGTTTATGAAAGCATCCAAACAAGACACAATTCTGGAATGAAAAACAGAAACCAAAGAACTGAAAATTAAATAAACTCCAACAGCATTTCAAGCCTCAGCTTGGTCTCATGCTTTCCAACTCCACAACAATCAAGTACCTGAAGTAGAAGGGTGCTTGCCCTTATCTATACCTGCAACAATATAATCTATTTGGACCCAAAATCATGACCCAGAAAGGGTGTGAGATGAATCCCACTAGGAAACCACTCAAATATATGCTCCTAAATATTAGTGAATATATATATTGTAGTAAATATGAAAAATGAAGCAATAAAAAAGGAATTAATCAAAAGTAAAAAATCCTACAGTTTCAACTACATTCATTTACATTAACCAATTATTGAACCAATCAATCAAAAGAAACCCTCTAAGAATTTATCACAGTATAAACCCTCTGGTTCATCTTAGATAAAGACTCTCTGAGGAATCACTCACAGTCAATTCCTCTTGTGGTCTTTTAATGGTAACTATAGACTCTCTAAGGAAGCACTCAACGTTTAATTCCCCATGTGGTATTGCAATGTGAAACTACAGAAACTCTGATGGAGAACTAATGTCTATCCCCCCTATGGTATCGCAATGTGAAAGGTATAATAGACACTCTAGGGAATCCCTCAATGTACATTCCCCCTATGGTCTCACTACATCAGGTTCCCACAGCCCTGCGTAATAAAATCACACACAAATGATATCAAACATTCAAAGTAAATATCAAAAAATACTTGTCCAACAACTACAATTCATATCACAAGCATGTCTTATAATATCAACTCCATCCTAACAACACTAGTCATGGAAAGAATAACATCCTAATAGGCATTTCTAGACCCAACTGCCAATATAAAACAAACATGGTAAAACACATCCATAGCAAGGTAATAAAACCTATTCATAATCAAACACCCTTACTCAAGAAAAAAATCATAATAGGTAGTAACTGGGTTAAATTTTCAAAACACGCAATACCCTAAACTCGGGTATTGGGAACTTTTTGCACAAATAATTCAAATATAGATACAGAAAGGCACAAACCACCTACCTTGATGTTGTACAAACAATATAGTTTAACCTAAACCCTTTGAATTGACCTAGAACATCATATATCTACAAAAACATCAAAAATTCTCAACCTTCAATAACTCACGCAAGAGGATAAATAAAGAGGAGAGGATTTAGAATAAGTAATAACTCACCGAGGTGATTCTAATGCAATCGACAGTGTTTAATTCGAAGAACGAATGGCAGGTCGGTGTCTCAGAGAAGATTCGGCAATTCCAATAACTCCTAGATGAGACAGAGCTAGAAGAAGATGTTTCTGTGAATGAGACGCAACCCTGGTCCATTTAATGAAATAAAATAAGAAGTACATAGTGTGTAATATTAATGAACACGTCGTGTATTCACCTCAATCGACCCCCAACATTAGTGGTCTTCCACATCACCCCAGACGTCCATGTCTCAGTCGTTACATGACCAAGATTTGGTATTACGTGGTAACAAGGTACATGGCGTGTACTCCTAAGTACATGGTGTGTACTCCTAAAATTTCTAAAAAACACCCCTTTTCCAGAAAACACCAGAAAACAAGATCCATACTTGAAAAGAAGATATGGGTTCTTACAATATACATCATCAATTATTTATATAAAATCAAGGTATTTAAATAAATGGTCACTCCCAGACCACCCCATGAATGCGTATTTAAATACTCACCCCATAGAACATGTACAAATATGGAGAAATCTAGGAATCATCTAACTTATACTCTTAGGTTCTTTCTTGTTGAATATTGGACTCTAATTCAAGACATATCAAAAGAAAAATAATTTTTAGGCAAATGACGTGAAAATAGGGAAAATGATCCCACATGGAAATAGCATTCCTTATAGAGAAATAAATTAATAAAAGAATAAAACAGATTAAATGCCTTACTGAGAGGAATCTGTAGCCACCAACAGATCTTGAATCAAATCTCGTATAAAGATAGAGGATCAAATACTATATGTGGGTAAGAGAAGAGCCACATGGCCCGGGAAGAGTGTTGGGCATGAATGGGGATAAAAAAAGGGAAAATAATAAGAAGGGATGGGTTGTTTGGTAATTTCAACCATTTTAAAAAACTAAACAGTTTGACTGTATGGTTTATAAAATTTTGCACTAACCATGTGGTTCTCACTATCCAAAGGATAGACACCTCGCACGGTCTACCACACGGTTTGAAAAATCATGTTCCAGCCATGTGGGTGACTCTGCACACCTGTAATCTAATGTACAGTTTCCTGGAAGGGGACACGCTATTCTAGGAAATCGTTCCCCTTAACATAATAGGCCATAGTGTTTGGGCCACACAGTTTGGGCTCCACAGTCATACAAACCATACGCCAACTATGCGCCTCTGTCTATTTTTTCCAAAACCGGTCTTTTAGAGCCCAATGCTCTCAAAAACCATCCAAAATATTGAGGAAATCACTGATCCTTAAACCCCATATAAAATGACATAATTAAAATTCCAACTCTCATTTTTATCTCCTGAATCTCAAAATGAAAGTTTACCCATCCACCAAACATTAAATTCAAATTTACCCTAGAAAATGGCTCGTTCAAAAACCTGAAACGTTACAACCTCTCCACCTTAAGATAGATCGTCCCCAAGATATGTGGATTTGTCTAGAGATGGTACTAAATATACCCATATTATTTAAATTAACATGGTCTACCCTGACTTTTAGTCACAATAAATTCCACTTTTGGCACTCCCCACATTAGGAATTACCTACCCAATCACTTGCCAACCCAAAAAAATCAAATATTCTGATGGTTCCACTGACCTTCCCTATATATAATGGTCCTACGATGACATACCATCATTCATTCACCTCATTAGGTGCTCAATTAAACATGTTTCATACTTGATGCTCATAAAATATCATATCTCATCAGATGCTCATTATTACCTATGTCGTATATGACACTCATGAGTCCTACATCTCACGAGATGTCCAAAGATTCTATATCACATTTGATGATCAAAAGTAATCCTATAATATATATATATATATATATATTCATTCCCATCATAGTCCTGATACCTATGAACCACAAAAAATCCTTGAATCATACCTGATGCCCACATACTAACCATATCCTGGTTAATTCAGTTATCACACATGCACCTCATGCACTAATACTGGCCATTCCAAAAACAAAAGGGCTATGCCCACATTGATGGAATACCTATAACCATCATTGGCTCCCCGTCCTATTCTAAACCTACCAGATCAACCATATGTACCTGGTCTAAATCTCAACTACCCAAGTCTTAACCCCCTATGGATCTACACCAACCACCGACCACTAACCCACTATTAGGTCTCTATCTCCCTACCAAAACCTATGAATATAACAGAATCCAAGATACAATATCTTGGAATTTCTCCCAGTCCTACCTCATATCCTTGAGTCTGATCAGGTCCCTAGCTCTCAGCTATCTGAGAAGGCTTCCTACATAACCTCTCTAGATTCCCATCTGACTACATTCTCAGCACTCCTTTAGATCCCGCTCATAATAAGTCTGAATATGCCTCATATTCCCACACTAGAAGCACAAGATTAAAGAACCACTCCTCTACGGCCTACCTGAGTCTCTAGGATGACTGACCTACTGATACTCATCATGATATTGCTTCTAGATACATGTATCATCACCACTAAGCTCACTTAACACCATCAACCATATCAAATACAACCGATCTGTCAAGTTTCCCTCATCTATCAGTGCTTGATTCACCACCTCTGATAATGAGGTTAGTATAAAGATATTCACCTGAACCCTGATGGCATGCCACAATCCATTCTCAAATCACCTCACCCTGGCAATGTCATTGCCTACTATGGAAGGTGAAAATTAGGATAGGTTTGTGAAATTCACCACATAATACACAACTAATGTATCTCCCTACTATAGGTTCATGAACTCACAAGATAAATATTCCCTCAATGTCATTGGGAAAAAATTCTCAAAGAACCTAGCCTCAAAATCCTTCCATTGAAATCCCTCATGTCTACCAACCTGTACCTATATATCCTTCCATCGCTTTTCTGATCCTCTGAGCATGTTAATAACCAGTTTCACCCTCCGACCTAGGGGTGTCTCAAGCTGGTCAAAAATCATCTCCACTGACTCTATCTAGTTCTTTGATGCCCATGATCCACCCTCACCCTGAAATAATGGTGGGTGAAGAGACTGTAACTCATGATTCAAATAGACCATGGACAGCTTAGCTCCCTAATCTCCCATGTCAATACCCTATGTGACTCACACCAAGCTCTCCCTAAGCTGCTCATCTAACCATGGTACAAAATATACCATCTGTTTTAGCTACCCCATCTATACCAGAGCCTGTACCTATGGATCAGGATCAACTTGACCCTCAAGGGCCTTATCCCAACCCTCATGGGCCTCATCCCATGCACGCCATAGCGGCACCATAACTCTACCCTTCAAATGCTCTATTGGAAGTCGTCTAAGTGGCATCACACTAAAGACCAAACACCATGGTCAATACAGCCATAACAATCATATATATCACAGATATGGAAAACTGTAATAGGTAACTCATTCTGCCACCCTTACACTCCCCTACCACACCCATGTCACGTATCATCTGACATCATGGTCCCTTGCCTACCCATAACAGAGTCAGGCATCACATATAATCTGGAATCATGGCCCCTTTCCTACCCCTAACAATGTCAAGCATCACATATCATATAGAATCATGGACCCTTACCTACCCATATCAGTTTTAGTTATTACATATCATGTACATCATATATCATCAATCTGGGGTGGTTGAGTAGAATGTCTCTAGAAGGCTATATTAAAAAACATTTTTTAGCTTTTTCTTATATTTAAAAAACTCACCTTGTTCATTTATTTTTGCCTACCCTTAACAGATTCAAGAACATAGATACTATATAAGCATAGCATCCCATAATGATCCCATTAGGAACCACATACCTAGGTAGGCTGAGTAGAATTCCACAAAAAAAGGATAAGAAGGAAAAAATTATTTATCTTTTTTGTTGAAACTTTAACAGTCCAACCCCTCTTAGTGTATTCCAGGTTCTCAATGAAAAGCACAATCAAATACACATATAATATGAGACTAAATGCCTACCATGATTCACAAATACTCCTCCCTTACAATACTAGGCCAAGGGTCAAAATATCATAATCTAATAACATCACGCTTAAGTGTGCCACTCAAGGTGGAAATCAATAAACTATAAAATCACAAAGCATAAAATCAATTTCCCACCCTTGGAAACTTGGTTTATTCCCTATTTATGGGGCTATAGGCACCCAAGCACGAGATCCTTACTCAGTTCCAACTACATCCTAGTCTCTAGTCTACAATAGACCAAATAGTAAGACCAACAAAAAAAGAAACACCATTGATACCATTTTTAGCATCCTGAACAGTTTTTTCAATTTATCTATGATCTAATCTAATGGGACATTAGGACTTAAGAGTTCCTCCCCATATACCAAAGGCTTCCGACTAGTAGTGAGGGTCTGATTAGGTGACAGTGAGGGAGACTATACCCTCTGGTGATGATAATAATAATGGTCTATATATATATAACATAGAAAAATAAAGACCATAACAGTGAAAGAAAAAGAATAAACACAACAGAATCAAATACAATAGTGGGAGTAATAACAAGTATAAAGTCATCATACCATTTGCAGATAAATACACACGTCAAGACAGTTCATACAAAATAGGGGAGCATGGTCACTCGTGGTTGACCACATGAGTACATATATAAAATCCAAAAAGAAGGTCTAGCTCGATGTAGAGGAACCAATTGGTCCAATTCCATCCATCCCATGCAAAAGTTGTACATCCCTGTTCACTAAGGTCCATCTCCTGAGCTTGATCCCTTATCTGATCTTGAAGCTATAAACTCTACACATGTCATGAGGGGCCTGTGTAGGGTGTGAGTATAAACTCAGTAGGCCAACACCAATGTGTGTCTATCTTACATCCATAATTATACAATGTATGCATAAATAAATAAATAGCAGCAACTCACACATAATGATAATCAACTTTCTCCAATTGTGCTCAACAACAACAAGTGAGTGTTTTACCTGCTTCAGGCAACGCTGGAGTGGAATGACATATCCATAGTCAATTATACCAAAAGAACCTATGTATCTCAACCTCATACATGTCACCCATCACCTCGTACCATTTAACACCTCATGTGCCACCAATTGAGTAATCGGCATCTCATCAGTATGCCCATCAATACATCTCAGGTCCCTCATACCTTCATTCAAAAGTCATTGTCAGATCAACAGTCTAATGTCATGAGGCACGGTGATACCAATCCTCCAATATATAATAAATCTATGTCGGATCAACAATCTGACGTTCCGAGGCATGGTGATACCAGTCCTATAATAATCCTGACCCTTCATTCTCAATATAACAGTGATCCTTAACCCCCAACTGATGGTCTCAAACACCATCTCCCATGTCTTTCTACAGTGAGAACCTCCTCTATAACTGATGTTCAACACCATCCCCTAAGCCATAATAACTATAGAGGCCTCCACCCATGATGAGTGGTCAATACCACCTTAATTAATTCCTATTTGTGTGCGCACATCTCCAACGACATTGTTGACCAAATATGGGGAGCATCAATCACCAACAAGTACCAAAGACACACCGTCTAGCATCCTCATTTCCACATACAAACTACACCACCCAAATCCCAATGGTCAACACCATCCCCAGTTCCGCAGACCATGCCCTCAGTATGACGACCTCGTCATCACAAACCTAGTGATCATCATCACCCCATGTATCTCAGGCCAAGCCCAACATGTTCCCATGGAATTCACATGTCCATACCATGATTCAATTAATTAAACAACTGGAACTATAGGAAAAACTCATTTTTTTGATGCGCTATTTGTGATGGAATAGGATTACCATCGCAAATACCTTTAGCGTGCATGCATGCCAAATGGAAGGAACCGTTACTTGTGATGGGTATTTTCTCCCATCGTAAACACTATTTTTCATAATAGTTATTTGCGATGGGAATTTATAACTCGTCGTAAATAATGTGTTGGCATAATAGTATTTGTGATGGGCTTCATCGCAAATAAATTTTTTATCGATGACTCCATTATTTATGGTGGGTACTATTATGACGGCCCCCATCGCAAATAGTTATACCACTACTGATCCAATATATATATATACCCCCTACTCAATTTTTCTCCCCTCATTCCTCTTCTGAGCTCTCTTATGTTCTCCTATTCTCCTTTTAATTTCTTCCTTTGAACGTTTTAATTTTTACAGGGAAGAAAACTTTAAAATTTGCATCCGATAAAAGATTTACTTTTGAGGTATTTTTAATGTTTTAAATTTTTAATTATTTTATTTTATTTTATATTAGAAATTAGTACCATTAATTAGCAGTAATTAGTTTTAATTAGAAGGAATAAGTTTTAATTATCAACAATTAGTTTTAAGTAGCAGTAATTATTTTTAATTAGTAGTATTTAGTTTTAATTATCAACAATTATTTATAATTAGTAGTAATTAGTTTTAATTAGCAGTAATTAGTTTTAATTATCACTAAGTAGTTGTGATTAGTAGAAACTATGTATAATTGATAAATAAATATTAATAATTAATAGATTTTAGTAATAATTCATAAATCTTAATAATAAGTAATAATAATTTACTATAATTTTTAATAATTAACAATAATTAGTAATTATTAGTAATTAACACTAATTTTTAGTAATTAATGGTAAATATTAATAATTTAAAAACAATTAATAAAAATTAGCACTAATCAGTACAAATTAGCAATAATCAGTAAAAACTAGCGGTAATTATTATAAATTAGTAGTAATTATTAGAAATGAATGGTAATTAGAAGAAAATAGTGGTAATTATTAGAAATGAGTGGTAATGAGTAGGAATTAGTAAAAATTAGAAAAAATGAGTGGGAATTAGTAAAAATTAGCGGAAATAAGGGGCAATTAGTTACAATTAGAAAAAATGAGTGTTACTTAGATAAAATTAGCGAAAATGAGCAGTAATTAGTTAAAAATAGCAGAAATGGGTGTTAATTAGTAAAAATTAGCGAAAATGAGCTTTAATTTGTTAAAATTAGCAGAAATTAGTGGTGGTAAGTAAAAATTAGTTGTAATGAGCGGTGGTTAGTAAAAATTACCTATAAAGAGCAGTAGTTAGTAAAAATTAGTGGAAATGAGCGATAATGAATAAAAATTAGCAATAATGAGCAGTAATTAGTAAAAAAATAGTGGAAATGAGCAGAAATTAGTAAAAATTAGCAGAAATGAGTGGGAATTAGTAAAAATTAGCGGTAATTATGGTTAATTAATAAAAATTAGAATTAATTAGTAAAAATCAAGGGTAATGAGAAGTAATTAATAAAAATTAGTGGTAGTATTTATTAATTAGTAAAAATTACTAGTAATGAGCATTAATTAGTAAAAAATATCAATAATAAGCATTAATTAGTAAAAATTATCGATAATGAGCATTAATGAGTAAAAATTATAGAAAATGAGAAGAAACTGCTAATGAGTGATAATTAGTAAAAATTACCAATAATTGGCGGTAATTGGTAAAAAATGTCGATAATGAGTGGTAATTAGTAAAAATTACTGGTAATTAGTGGAAATTATTAAACAATACCGGTAATGTGCAGTAATTAGTAAAAACTATCATTAATGAGTGTTAACTAGTAAAAAATAGTTGTAATGATTGGTAATTAGTAAAAATTACCAGAAATAAGCGGTAATTAGTAAATATTATCGGTAATGAGCGATAATTAGTAAAAATTAGTGGTAACGAGCGGTAATTACTAAAAAATACCAATAATGAGTCGTAATTAGTAAAAATTACTAGTAATGAGGGATATTTAGTAAAAAATAGTGGTAATGAGTGGTAATTAGTAAAAATTACCTATAATGAGCAGTAATTAGTAAAAAATACTGGTAATAAGTAGTAATTAGTAAAAATTATCAGTAATGAGTGATAATTAATAAAAATTACCAGCAATGAGTGGTAATTGGTAAAAATTATCGGTAATGAGTGGTAATTAGCTAGAATTGATAATATTTAGAAAGAAAAGTAGCAATAATTATATAGAAATGATAATATTTATAAAAAAATACCGGTAATTAGAACAAATTAGCAGTAATTTTCATAGTTAGAAAAAATTAAAGGTAATTAGATAAAATTGATAATATTTACAGGTAATATGTATTTTTTTATATTTTTTTGGATAGTATATTCCTTATATCAGATTAATCATAAAAAAATTATTTTCTATTTTTTAGAAAAATTTGGAATAAGGAAGTAGAAAACAATCTTTATTACAAGATCGGGATTGGATAAATGATCATTGGAATCCAAATGAATCTAGTATAAATCCTATATATATTGAGGGTGTTGAAACTTTTTTTACCATTTGCATCATCTAAACTAGAATTTGTTTCAGAAGGTACAATTAAGTGTCCTTATTAGAAATTTGATCTGAAAAGATTTGAAACATTTGACAGTGATGGGGGTTATCTATTGATTTTTGGTTTTTTGAAAAGATTATATATTTTTTATCAACATGTTGAACACAGTTCCATAGATGATACTAATAATTTGGTTCCAGATTTATCACGGTTTCAAACTTTAGTACAAGAGGTTTTTGGTCTGTCTTTTCAACAAACAAAAACTCAGAATGATATTGATATAACTCCTGAGTTATAACCATCTTGATTTTATGAGTTGCTAAAGTTTGTTGAATATGCCTTATATCCTGGTTACAAGATAAGAAAATTTAAAGCAGTTATAAAATATATGATTATTAAATCAGATAATAGAATGTTAAATAGCTATTTTGATCAGATATTCTCTTTGGTTAAATCGTTATTACTTGAAGTAATTGTTTTGTCTTCCAATTTATATTAGATAAAAAGGTTGGTTCATATTTTAGGTCTTGGTTATCAAAAGATTTATGCATATTCAAATAATTTCATCTTATATTATAGTGAAAATGAGTTGTCAGTTAGTTGTACTATATGTGGATAATTGAGGTACAAGAAGGCTCAACAAGGGAAGTCTAGATTGGTTCCCATTAAAAAGTTGAGGTATTTCCTTCTTACACCTAGATTGCAGCATTTATTTATGTCTTGAAACATAGCATCATTCATATCATGGAACAAATTCAATATTTAAATTATTAAAAGATTAAATCATACTTTTAATGGTGATTCAGAGAAATTTTTTGACCATGTATATCCTTGTTTTTCTTTAGAAGATCATAACTTATGATTGGTTCTTTCTACTGATGGTTTCTATCCATTTGGTTCATATGGTAGTCAATATTTTTGTTGGTCTGTCTTTATAACATTGTACAACTTACCTCCTTGGATGTTGATGAATGAACCATATATCTTTTAAACATTATTAATTCCAAGAAATCTAAAAAATAATATCAATTTTTATTTGAATCCATTGATTGATGAGCTAAATTTATTGTGGATTAATGGTGTCAGTACATATGATGTTGTTGCGGAATAGAATTTACTACTGAAAGTAGCATTAATGTGTATAATTAGTGGATTCCTAGTATATGGTAGGTTATATTTCTAGAGTACATATGGTCTAAAATCATATTCATGTTGTATGAGTGACAATAAATCGTTTATGCTCATCAGTTAGAGAAAACCTTGTTTTTTAAACTTTCATCACAGATTTCTTCCTATTAATCATCTTTTATGAAAGAATATAAATCATTTTATAAAAGGTGCAATTGAAAGAGATAGACCTCAAAAAATGATCTCAGGTATTGATTTAAAATATATTGTCTTTTCATTATCTCTCATTAACATTGGACTAATTATGAGCCAACAAAAAATAGATAGCTTAAGGAAAGATCACAATTGAATTAAATGAAGTATTTTGTGGGATCTCTCATATTGGTCTGATTTGTTTTTCTGTCACATGTTGTATGTCATGCATATTGAGAATAACTATTTTGATAATATATTTTATACAGTTTTGGATACACCTAGTAAGACCAAATATAATATAAAGGCATGATTAAATCTTGCCCAATTTTATAGTTAACCAGAACTTGAGTTGTTTGAAAATGACATATCATAGAATTTAATGAAGCCAAAATGATATTATACACTTTCCAAAGAAAATCATTTATTATTTTTTCATTGGACTATGGATTGAGGCTACTGGATGGTTATGTTTCTAATTTAGCTAGATTTGTCATAAATAATCATATTAAATGACTAAAAATTCATGATTTTCATGTTATATTAGAAAGACTTCTATCGATTTGATTTAGAGGTCTTTTGAGTTATTCTATTTAGGATGCGCTAAAATAAATATCATATTTTTTATGAGATATTTTTTGCGGCAACAACTAACTATGATGCACTTAGTAGATTTCAAGAAGATGTTGTTTTAATTTTATATAAACTAGAAAAAAAATCACTGGCTTTCTTTGATTCAATAGAACATTTGATATTACATTTATCTCATGAAGAAAAATATGGAAGGTCGGTAAATTTATGATGGATGTGCCCATATGATATATGCATACTGAAATAGAAGAAAAAGGTATATAAAAAAACATCAGTTGAAGGGTCATTTTCATAAGCTTGTTTGCAAGAGAAAATTTCTTTTTCCCTTTTCTCGTTATTTCCAACTAGAATATCCTTAAAAACATAACCAAATAGTCTACAATGAGGTAAATATGATAATGCATTGAATATTAAATTATTATTTTTTAATAATCTTAGACTTGGATTTGGTGGAGTTCATGAATTATAGCTTTTAGATGATGAACATTACAGGGCTCATACATATGTTTTGCTCAACTATGAATAAATGATACAATTTGTACAGTGAGTGATACTATCACCAATTCTTTAAATTTTTTCAAAAGTAAATTAATATTATTTTATTTTTTGATTATATGATGATCATATCAAGAAGTATTTTCTATAAATTACACCATCTTCCCTTGAAAAACATCTACAATATAATTTTTCTTACTGGTTTCAAATAATGGTAAAGTGAATTGTTTATTTTTTAACATATGAAATCAATTTATTATTTTTTATATTTCTAATTATTTTTCAATTTTTCAAGTATCACAACATGATGATAAAATTGATAATAGATTATTTGTATTTAGTAACCAACCGTACAAAATATTTAAATCTTATAATGCATATGTGGTGAATATTTTTTGATTTTATACACATACATATGGTGAATCAAAAAAACAATTAATATTGGTGTTTTCTTGATAGGATCTCATTATAGAGAAAGAAAAGTTGAATTTTATGGCATGCCGGATGAAATAATTGAACTATGTTATCTGAGGAAGAATTATGTTACGATATTTAAATATCATTGGTTTGATACTGATAGAGGATTGCAAGTTCATCTGTTACATGGAATCATCGACATTAAATATAAAAATCTTCTGGCAGTAAATGAACCATTTTTATTCTCATCAATCCCATCAAAATTACTATTGGAATTATTATGTTTCTTCAAGAGATTTAATTAATTTTTGCAGAATTATATAAATGAAATCCCATGAAAATTAGTTTATGCAAAGTGAATGTGGTTTTATTGAAGTGTAAGGAATTGAAATTTTTCAAGAGACATCTCCAAATACATCTTTTCAACGAAGAGATGTGAATATAAATGATGACACCCCACAATTACGGGTCACTGGTGATGATGATATTGATGATGTAATAAATGAATTTGAATTAACAAGAGATGTTGAAGCTTAAACTCCTATGGAAATTGATTATACTAAGGAGGAAGATGAAGATATTGACACTGTCGTATACGAAGATAAAGAATGAAACAATTACATGTTGGTTATAGTCATAATATATATATATATATATATAATACTCATCTTCAATTATTTTCTAACAAAATTCTTTTCATATTTCAAATGGATGAAATGACATTTGATGAGATGTTTTGTAGCCTCAAGAAGGCTATACTTCCTAATGAATAGCTTGATACTTCATTATATGATCCTCAAGTTATAGGTGATTCGTCAACTCAAAGGGGTCATGGTCTTGAGAGATTGATGATTCCTGAACCTATTTCTGAGTGACATCCACATATTGATTTTGATTCATGCATACGAAGGTATGTTCATTTGTGTAATTTAGTTAATTTTCATTATCATTCATTTTCATTAATTTATTTATGTACTAATTGGTTTATTATTTATTCTATTTTCCCATGGTTTTTCACATATGGTTGTTGGATAAGGGAGTTTTATTCTGCAAAATTATTTTTCTGGAGCATGTATGATGTGGGATCATATTCTCATTGATGTTAGGCACCACGTGTTTGATCATTGGATAGTACGTAAATATATAATATTTATTTTGAAATTTATTTAATTATTGACTTGTTATTATTAATTATTTGTAGGTTTTATGGTATCACATCGATGATAATATGCAGACCTCTATCTGTGAGTTCTGCATACTACTACAAAACAAGTTTTTATCAGCACTAAAAAAAGCCTTTATTAGTTCTAAGAAAGAAATGACAATCGAGGTGCTATTAAAAGGTGGTCCCTTTTATCAGTACTAAAAAAATCACTGATAAAGGCCCCTTTTATCAGTCCTAAAAAAATTTCATAAAAGGGTCCTTTATCAGCACTGATAAAAGACCCCTTTTATCAGCACTTTTTTAAAAGGGATGATAAAAGTCAAAAAAATTATAAAAAAATTAAAAACATTTTGAATCAGAGGGTCCTCATTTCAACAGCGCTTGATCCCCCCCCCCCCTTCAACAGTGATAGGAAGCCCTATGCACGAACCTACTACCCCTTTAACAATGCTAGGTGCACACCCCCCACCCTTTAAGAGCATTATCCCCCTTGTACCCTCCCACGCACCCTTCCCTTTGCTTGGATTCGAACCCGAGACCTCTCCCGTGCGTGCCTACACCTTTACCACTCACCCATCTTGTTTTTTTCTCCATTTAATGATATATCTGTTTATTTATAAATATTTGGTTATATTTATTCATATATTAATATATATTTATATTAATATATATAGTTATATTAATATATATATATATTCATATATTAATATATATTTATATCTATTTATTTATATATATAGTTATATTTTTTTATTTGTATATTTATTTGTATATTAATATATATTTATAATATTAGTTTTAAATACATTTATAAAATATGTTTTTTATGTGTTTATAAATAAATACATATATACAACATACACATACATGTATATTATATATATATGTGTGTGTGTATCTATAAGTATAAGTATATATATTTATATATTTTAATATATATTTACATATATTATATATTAATATGTGTATTATTATGTTATAATATATAGATAATATATATTAGTTTGTTAATACACATACACACACACACACGCATTATATAGGTTTATAAATATTCATATATTTGTATTTTAAATAAAATGGATATTAGTTTTTATTTAAATAAGGCTTATATATTGATAAATATATTTTATATATAAATATGTTTACTTCTTTATTTATAAAATTAAATTTTTATGTGTAAATATATAAAAAAAATATGTATATATTGTTATATATTTGATTATAAATAAAAATAAATTATGAAAAATGATAAAATTTCAAATCCATAATATCAATATGAATGTAAGATTTGGGAATAAATTCAGTCCCCTCTAAAAAAGGGCAAAAAGACCCCATTAAACAAGACTGCAAATCCATCGATTGTTAAAAAATTGGGATACCCCGACTAAAAACTTAGTTTTGGAGGACTTATGGGCCTTTTGGCCTTGAAAAATGTGAAAAAGTTTTACCTGTTTCATTAAGGGCATAGAGATCATCGTAGGCTTCAATTTGATATGTGGTAGAGCTCAAACGAACATCCGGATCAAAATTTATGGTCATTTCAAGTTTGAGTTATGTTTTCAACTTATTTGAGATATTTTATTAATTTTTTGATTTTTTGTGTCTTAAAATTGTTTTTAAATGATTATTTCTCAATAATAAGTAGAAAATTATTAATTAATAATATTTTAAAAAAAAATTATAAGTCATTTTCACTAAATATCTTATATATTAAGTGTAAATGTCTATTTATACTTATCTAAAATATATTTAAAAATATATATTATATTTATATCAATATAAATATATTTATATATTTATATATTAATATATTATTTTTTATGATTTTTTTGAAATATACCCTTTATCAGTGCTTGTAAAAAAACATTGATAAAGACCACTCTTTATCAGCGCTAATAAAAAGCGTTGATAAAGGGGTACTTTAAACAATGCTAAAAATGTTGATAAAGGGGTAGCTTTATCAGCGGTTTTTTAGCACTATTAAAGGGTGGCGTTGTGAAAACCCATTTTTGCGGTAATGGCATGTGTGAGTGTTTTCATTAATTTTTTCATAATCTGAGGAAAAGATATGAAGAAAGCTGAAGTCATAGTTTTGATCAGTCTATATTCTTTCAGGTTTAAGAGGAATTGTGCTCAAACTAGATGAAAGATAGTTTTTAGAGGAGTTCGCCATTAGGTCAGCAGAATTGGAGTAGGCAGGAGGTCACACATAGAGTTGGTAATCATACGTTCAGTACTCATCAATGACAACTGGTAAGTTCTTTTTTTAATAATTTATATAACTATAAATGTAGATTGTTTATTTTTTTATTCATATAGCCATTTTAGAAGCCTGATATTATGGATTTCAATGTTTACAAGAGGACATACATTGATCCTCTCACTGAAGATATCACTGGTGGTCGACAACGTCAGATTGTGGGCAGTGTATTTTTTTAGTTTTAAAATTAATTTAAAATAATATTTTAATTATTTTAATTTCAAATTTCATTTGAAGGAGTCGTATGAGGTCACAAATTCTCAAAAACATGATGATAGTCGGTAAACTATGCCCCTTAATAAAATAGGTCACACGGTTTGGGCTGCACAATTAGGCAAATTGTATGCCAACCATGGGTCTTTGTCTGTTTTTCTTGAACCTGAGATTTTAGAGATCGATGCTCCCAAAACTCATCCAAAATCTTGAGTAACTCACTGAACCTTAAACATCATCTAAAAACAACATAAAAACGCATTCAAACTCTCAGGTTTAGTGTTAGAGTGGGTTTCCTAGAACAAATTGTTTGTACTTTGATTACATGAATATTTAATATATTAAATATTAAATTCTTATTACATATTTTTCATTGATCTACATAACCATAATTTAATAATTTCCAAGAGTATTTTTCACATTGATAAGGTCGTGGAAGTTACCTACTATGATGAGAACCTTGAAATGCTATAACAATACTCTTAATTTAGTTCTACACTTGGGTAACATACTATGATGGGACACATAGTATATAGACCGTCAGGTGCGAGTACTCGTAAGAAGATGAGACTATTTCTCATGAAGTTTGCACTTGGTAATCTCCAAGATGATAGATTATAATAACAGACTCACCAGTAGAAATTTTTCATGTTTTGGTGTCATCAGATATTCTTATTTGCGATCATGTGTAATGGTCCTTAAACTTTAAGATTATCATTAATACATTTCACGACTCACACACTTAGATTTTCTGACGAAAACTATCATGCCATATGTTGGTGGGAATTAGGGTACATTGGGTGTGTCACAAATGACATGTTATAAATGGATAAGTTGATAAAGGATTTTTCCCTTCCATACTTATAGAAGTTTATATCTCATCCCTTTGATTGAAATAGAACTATCACCCTAAATTCCATGGTTATGGTGTAATGATGAGTTTATTTCAGTTAGTCAAAGAATTATGTATCAAGCATATAGGTTGATGACACCATCATGTAACATGCTTGATGATATATTGTGACAAAGAGATTATATTACACAGTGAGCATTCGTATGTGGTTGTCGTCATTGTGACTTTAAGTTTTTTCTCTTGGGTGCTTTGACCCGTTTCTAGACATTAATCTTGGACTTTTGGCAAGTCCACTTAATTCTAATGAAAAAGAATCCTAGAGGGTCACACACTAAGTGTTTCTAGTGGTCTCAATTAAATTCTATTTGAATTTATTTAATGTAATAAATATTATTCTCAATGCCTAGAAATAATTTTATTCAAGTTAAAATGATCGTATAAATTAAATAAATATTTATTCACCAAATTATGAATAAAATTTAAATATTTATTTTATTGAATATTTAATAAATATTTATTTACTAGTTTGTGAATAAAATATTTATTTAAGAGAATAAAATATTTATTTGGGTGTTCAATAAATGCAATAGGAGTTTAAACAGACCAAGACCATGTCCGGTGACAGAATAATTTTTTACGAGTCAGTAAAGATTATTTATCCATTTTGCACAAGTTGTCACACCACAAAATATTATTATTATTATTATGTGGCATGAGATTTCATTGATGGTTATAATTATATTTAATGGTTGCTATGTAATTAAATATTGTAACTGAAATCTCACCTCTATCAATAGACGAATATGTCTATTGTGAAATGGATGTGAATTAAATTCCAAGTCGGTAATAGAGAATTGTTAAGAACAAAAAATTCTCTCTCGACTCCTTTATGATCTCTCCATATAAATAATGAGAAACCAAAGGGATAATTTATTCAATACCGAAGAATAAATGATCAAGAACGGTCAACATAAGACATTTGATTCACCGTGCTAGCACCTGGAGATCGAGTGGAGTTGCTCGGAGACCAATGGAGCATTTATGGATCACCCCTAGAGGGATTCTACCCTTGAATCCTCCCAAGTGAAACAAATGAAATTTGGAAGGGCCATTTCGGAAAACCAACGATCTTCAATGAAGAATGTACCTATGTCCAGGTATTTAATTTCTTCAGATCGTAATTAAATTAATTTTAAACATGATGTAAAAGATCCTCTATCTCAGTTTTAGTATTTTATTTATTTTTCTATGTTCTTTATTAAATCCTTGGATATTGGAATTAATCATCATATTGATCCCATATTGATCATCGATTATGGAAAAAAGAAAAGTTGGCCCCATCCAACTACACACTTCCACTGCGCCCAGAACCAGCAAGTGGTATCAGAGGGAGGTTTCATTATTTATGATTATTTAATAATCATTGGTAATTTACAAATTTTTTAATTTATTATATCAATTCAAGTTTTATCATTCATTAAATTTGAATTACGAGATATTTTCTTCCTTCATCGTTTCTCATAGATCTAATAGAAATGATTAATTTTTTGATTAAAATTAAACCAAGGAACTCATCCAGAGGTGCCAAGGATTCTGTCCAAGTAACATAGCAGTACACACTATGTAATCAGAATTACATGTCATGTAGTTGTATTCAATGCATCAGGAGTAATTCAGCAATTACTCAACCTGTGTGCATTAATGACACATGGTGTAGTTAATTCTTACACCATGTGTTGACCAGGAAAGACAGGCACACGGTTGCTGAATTACACATTGTGTGGCCCACTGGACACGACATGTAGTCCATTTCAAATCATGGTCAGGCTGTGTATCTCATACATATCTTAGTCAACTGGTGACCGTGTAACCCAGAGCTAACACACTGTGTGGCTCACTGGACACTCCGTGTACTCCAAGATATCCAAATTACATCTCACACACTGAGTCCCTATGCATGTACTTCAGATAGACAGTGAAGGTAGTACCCACCGTGTAGTCGGATCTACACACCATGTATTGTTACCAAATTTCATAGATTTAAAAACTTTAATATTTGTGTAATGTTCATATTTTCATGTCATGTATAAATCATATTATAGGTTGTTACGCTAAGTGTATTGAAGAATAACACGTGGCCGAAAAAAATCATGTGATTCGTGTAATCATCTGTGAAGTATACATTGTGATAGTAGGCATTAAATTGTGTATGTCATATGTCTCAAAAGTAAAACAGTATACGAGCATAATACATGTTTTCTAGTTCTAGATGGGTATTCACCATGTTAACTCCAAGGTACATTTATGTGCAAGGCTAATTTTAAATGAATTTTTTAATCTGTTTAAAATTATAATGGATGAGAATCTCAAGGAAATTTAGAGAAGGATTGATTAATTAATGATAATAATTAATCGATTCGAGCGTGATTTATCTTAAATAATAATGATTAAATAACTGATTGGTAGTTTTATTAAATGTATAATTCATTTCATGCATGTGGATGATCATGAGATGGACCATACCTTTATATCTAATTGGTTTCCTTTTAATTTATTATTAAATTAAATTGTTGGTTTTTGTGCCATCACTCCTCATTAATATGTAGGGTATGCGTTCCCATGGTTTCTTTTATGTAAAATCCATTTTCCCTCACCTACATGTGAGTAAAATCATATGTAATGGATGGAGCTCCCAAGATAGTGGAGACGGTTCATGTTTGGAGTCGAGGTAAAATCGATCCAAGGAAATACAAAGGTAGATAGGTGGAAAGCTGTAAAACACAAACCTCAACTAGTTCAAGGAGTTTTCTACCCTAGGTCAACATATAGTTTATCAACGTCTAGATAAAATAACCATTAGAATAAGCTCATGATCATACCCTTCGTTTAATTTTTGTCAGTTTCATGATTATTTCATTATGGATGTGTTATCATAATCACATAAATGAATGAATGAATATGTAAAGACGGAATTTAAAAAAATGTATTATGTGTAAAAGTTTTATCTGAACATGGTTAATTAAGTAAGTAAGCATCCACTTAAATATTAACAATACATGTAAGGGATAAAACAAGACAAAAATTTATGCATAATAAAATAAAATCCCGCAACCTAATATTAAGTCATATTATGTCTTCTGTTACTTGATTAGGAACAAGACTCAATAGTTTGTCCAACCTGTATTGGGACACTTACTTTTATAAAAAAAGTTCTTATGAAAGTTTTGGGTTAAATTAACCATTTTACATCAAGAGGAGTACCCATTTCTATATTTGGTGTAATTTGGAGGAAATTGTTGAGAAAAATCCAATTTAGGATTTATGGATTGGGGAGTACACTCAACGAATCCAGTAGCTGCAAGCCCATAGTTGGCAAAGTCCTACCTACCTAAATACCTTAAAATAGCTTGAATAACCCTTGTTGGGGTTATGTGAAGGGGGATATGGATACTTTACACTATAATGTCCTAGAAACTAGACATTCCAAGTAAAATGGTGATGGATATTGGGACTTGATAAAATAGTGGGAGATTTAATAAAATTTAATTTATTATTTCTCACAAAATTGTAATAAATCAAAGTACTAATAATATGCTCTTTCAATTATAGAATAAAAATGAAAATCTCTTCATCCACATTATCCCTATGAGAAATACTGGATAAAGACAACCTTCTTAATGAGAGTAACTTCCAGGAATGGTTTAGATGCCTTTGGGTTATTCTACGCCCTGAATGGAAATCTTATGTGCTAGAGTCCTCATTGCCTGATCTGCCTACCCAAGAGGCGAGTGATGAAGAGTTCCTAGTCTATGAGAAACATATGAATGATGTGTTCAATGTTCAATGTTTGATGCTTTCATCGATATCTAGTGAAATCAAGAAATCTCATGAAAACATGGATGTGTATAGAATGCTTGAGCACCTTTGTGGTCTTTACCAGGAGAGAGCTAGACAGGAACGGTTTGAGATTTCCAAGGCACTATTTCATAGTAATCTTGGAGAGGGTTCCCCAGTTGGGCCTCATTTAGTCAAGATCATTGGATACATTGAGCGCCTGAAGGTTCTAGGTTTTAGACTCTCTGAAGAACTGGGCACCGATCTCATTCTCACATCACTCCCTCAGAGCTTCTCTAATTTTGTTGTGAATTTTAATATGAACAACATTGAGAAGTCTTTTCCATATATTCTTATCCTTTTAATTCAAGTGGATAAAGACATGAAGCGTGAAAAGACTTTTTTCCTTATGGTGAATAAAAGGAAAGGGAATGCAAAGATATTTAATCCAAAATCTTCTTAATGCTCTTCCAAGAAAAGGAAGATAAAAGGGAAGGCAAGGGAATAATAAGTTTTATGTTTCGCATGTGGCAAGAAGGTCCACTAGAAGAAAAATTGCACCTAGGTAAATAAGCAAGGGGAAGCTTCAGGTGCATTTGTTATCGAGTGTAATTTATCTATTTCTACAAATTGGGTATTGGATACATATTGTAGTGCTCACATATGTATTCAAATATAGGAACCAAGTAGATTTATAAAAATTGACTGAGGGGAGGTAGATCTATGAGTATTCAATGGAGCTAGACTTGATGTTGTAGCTGTTGGGGACTACCACCTCACGTTTCCAACGGAGATGGTCTTGATTTTAAAGGGTTGTTATTATGTACCTTCAATTACCAAAAACATTGTTTATGTATCCAAACTAGATATATATGGATTTATTTTCAAGTTCGAAAATGAATTTTTCTTCTTTTATAAAGATTGCATTTTTAATGGTAAGGCACATTTACACAATGGTCATTATGTGTTGGATTACACGAACCAGGTAATGGAAATCGATAACGAAGTTACTTCACATGACTCATACCACACCCAACTTTCGAATCACCTGCTAAGTCATGTAAATGAGAAATGCTTAACAAAATTACATGACGATGGATATTTATATTCTTTCGAACTAAAACCACTTGGTGTATGTCATGCAAGTTTACAAGGTAAAATGACCATAGCCCCATTTAGTGGGAAAGGTGAAAGGGCTAAAGAGCTTCTTGAATTAGTTTATACTGGTGTGTGTGGACCATTTTCAGTTGAAGCAAAGGGTGGGTACTCATACTTCATAACTTTTACTAATGATTTTAGTAGATATGGATATATTTACTTAATGAGGTATAAGTAGGATTCTTTTGATAAATTTAAGGAATACAAGAATGAATTCAAGAACCATCTTGGTAAGAAGATTAAGAAACTATGCTCAGACCGAGGTGGAGAATATCTTAATCAAGAATTCACTTATTACTTACAAGAGTTTGGGATCTTATCCCAACTTACTCCTCCTTACATTCCTCAGTGGAATGGTGTAAGCGAAATGAGGAACCACGCTTTGTTAGACATGGTGAGATCAATGATGAGTCATACAAGTCTCCCATTATCCGTTTAGGGATATGCGTTACAAACAGAGGCACACATACTAAACCAAGTACCAACTAAATCGATAAATGGTATTACATACGAGTTTTGGAGTGGAAGAAAAGACATGTTATCGAATTTACATGTGTGGGGAAGCGAAGCGTTTGTTAAGGCCTCTTCAGGTAACAAACTTGCACCATGAGGAAAGAAGTGTACCTTTATAGGAAACCCTAAGGAAACAAGGGGATATTACCTATACAACCCCTCGGACAAAAATTTTATAGTGGGAAGACACGCCATATTCTTTGAGAGGGTGAAAATATTCCAAAGAGATAGTGGGAGTGAGATAGAATTCGATGAAGTCGATGCTCAAGGCACACAAAAGAAGGTATAGGAGCAGATTCCATAAATCCTTGTGGAAGAAGAATCTGTTTCAGAGACACAAGAATTGTGTAGGAGTACAAGAGAGGTTAGAGAAACATAATTGTATGGTTTTCTAGTTACCGAGGATGGTGACTCGTTATTATTTGATAATAATGATCCTCTAACCTATAAATAAGTAGTAAGTAGAACAGATGTTGAAAAGTGGAAAGAATCCCTGAATTCTGAAATGGATTCCATGTACCAAAACCAAGTCTAGATTTTGGTAGATGCTCTCGTGGATGTAAAGACTATTGGTTGCAAATGGGTATTCAAGAAGAAACTGGACATGGAAGGACACTTTAGTACCTATAAGGCGCTACTGGTTGCAAAAGGGTTTAAATAGAATCAAGGTATTGACTACAATGAAACCTTTTCACCAGTTGCAATGCTGAAATTCATCAGAATTCTATTGGCCATTACTGCTTAGCATAACTATAAGATTTGGAAAATGGATGTCAAAATAGCCTTCATTAACAGGAACCATTAGGAAGATTTCTACATGACACAACCTGAAGGTTTTGTGACTCCAAAGAATGTCAATAAGATATGCAAGTTGCAAAATTCCATTTATGGATTAAAGAAAGCATCTGGGTCATGGAACATTTGTTTTGATGAAGCCATGATGGAATTTGGTTTTATAAAGAACGAATGTGAGCCTTGTGTCTAAAAACGGTTTAGTGGGAGTGCAGTCATTTTCTTAATAGTATATGTTGATGACGTATTACTTATTGGAAATGAAATATCAGTCTTACAGTCTGTTAAGGCATGGTTGAATAAATGTTTCTCCATAAAGGACTTGGGTGAGGAATCATATATTCTTGGGATCAAGATCTATCGTGATATATCCAAGAGGGTGCTCGGCCTAAGTCAAAGTACATATATTGACAAGATACTGAAGTGATTCAGTATGGAACAATCCAAGAGGGGATTGTTGCCAGCGTCACATGACATTCATCTTTACAAGAAAATGTGTCCTCGGACACGTGAGGAAAGAAAGAGAATGTCAAGGATTTCATATGAATCGGTGATTGGGTTAGTCATGTATGTTATGCTATGTACTAGGCTAGATGTCACTTATGCATTGAGTGTGGTAGGAAGATATTAATCTGATCCAGGTGACCGTCATTGGATGGTAGTCAAGACTATCCTTAAGTATCTGAGGCATACTAAGAATATATTTCTGGTTTATGGAGTAGATGAGGAACTAGTCATCATAAGATATACATATTCTAGTTTCCAGACTGATCAAGATGACATGAAGTCACAAACAGGATACATCTTCACTTTGAATAGAGGTACTGGGAGCTGGAAGAGCTCAAAGCAGGGTGTGGTCGCAGATTCTACAACAAAGTCCAAGTATATTGCAGCTTCTAAGGCAGCTAAAGAAGTGGTTTAGATGCGCAGCTTCATCCAAGAGCTGCATGTGGTACATAGCAGTAAAAATCCTATGACATTCTATTTTGATAATATTGCAGTGGTGGCTCTCGCCAAAGAGCCAAGGTCACATCAGCAGACGAAGCACATACTTTAGAAGTGTCATCTCTTAAGGGATTTTTCTCAAAGAGGTGAAGTTGCAGTGAACAGTATTTCCACGGAAGACAATGTGGTATACCCCTTGACTAAAGTCTTGACTTGATTATCATGTGAGGTCTAGCGGACTAAAAGTCATAGGCAGTTGGCTCTAGTCCAAGTGGGAGTTTGTTAGAGTTGGTGTCCTAGAACCAACTGTTTGTACTTTGATTACATGAATATTTAATGTATTAAATATTAAATTCTTATTACATATTGTTCATTGTTCTACATGACCATAATGTAATAATGTCATAGAGTATTTGTCGCATTGATAAGGTCATGGGAGTTCCCCGCTATGATGAAAACTTTGAAATTCTATGATAATATTCTTAATTTAGTTTTGCGGTTGGATAGCATACTATGATGGGACATGTGGTATATAGACCATCAGGTGCGAGTACTCGTAAGTATATGAGACTTCTCATAAAGTTCGCACTTAGTAATCTCCAAGACGGGAGATTATGAGAACAGACCCACCAGTAGGAATTTCACATGTTTTTGTGTCATCAGATATTACTATCTGCAAGCGTGTGTAATGGTCCTTAGACTTTAAGATTATCATTAATACATGTTACGACTCACACACTTAGATTTGCCGACGAAAACCGTAAATCCATATATTGGTGGGAAGTAGGGTATATTGGGTGCGTCATGAATAACATGTTATTAATGGATAAGTTGAGAAAAGATTTGTCCCTTCCATATTTATAGAAGTCGATATCTCAGCCCTTTGATTGAAATAGAACTGTCGCCCTTAATTTCATGGTCATGGTGTAACAACGAGTTTATTTCAGGTAGTCAAAGAATGATGTGGCAAGAATATAAGTTTATGACACTATTATGCAACCTGTTTGATGGGATATTGTGACAAAGGGATTATATTACACTATGAGTGTTCGTATTGGTTGTCATCGTTGCGACTTTAAGTTTTTTCTCTTGGGTGCATTGACCTATTGCTAGATAGTAATCTTAGACTTTAGGTAAACTCGCATAATGCCAACGAGAAAAAAATCATAGAGGGTCACACACTAAATGTTTCTAGTGGTCTCGATTAAATTCTATTTGAATTTATTTAATGGAATAAATATTATTCTCAAGATTTAGGAATAATTTTATTCAAGTTAAAATAATAAAATAAATAAATATTTATTCACCGGATTATGAATAAAATATATTTATTTATTTTATTGAACATTTAATAAATATTTATTTACTAGTTTGTGAATAAAATATTTATTTAAGAGAATAAAATATTTATTCGAGTGTTCAATAAATACAAGAGGGGTTCAAACGGACCAAGACCGTGTGCGATGACATAATAATTATTTACGAGTCAGAAAATATTATTTATCCATTTTGCGCAAGTTGACCCACCACAAAATAATAATATTATTATTATGTGGCATGAGATTTCATTGATGGTTATAATGAAATTTAATGGTTGTTATGAAATTAAATATTGTAATCGAAATTTCACCTCTATCAATAGACGAATACGTCTATTGTGCAATGGATGTGAATCCAAAGTCTGGAATAGAGAATTGTTAAACGCAACAAATTCTCTCTCGACTCCTCTCCGCTCTCCCCCTCTCAAGAACGAGAAACCCAAGGGAGAGGTTCTTCAAGACCGGAGAACGAACGACCAAGAACGATCGACGCATGACATTCGATTCGCCGCGCTAGCACCCAGAGATTGAGTGGAGTTGCTCAGAGACCATCGAAGTATGTGTGGATCATCGCAGAGAGATTCTACCATTGAATCCTCCCAAGCGCAACAAAGGCAATCTGGAAGGGCCATTTTGGACAACCAACGATCTTCAACGAAGAAAGTACTTAAGTCCAGGTATTTAATTTCTTCAGACCTTCTTAAATTAATTATAAACATGATGTGCAAGATCTTCTCTCTCAGTTTCGGTGTTTTCTTTCTTTGTATATTTCCTTGATTCAATCCGTGGATACTGACATTCATCGTCATATTGATCACGGATTGATCATCGATTATGGAAAAAAAACAAAGTTAAGCCCACTCAGTTGTGCGCTTCTGCTGTGCCCGGAACCAGCATTTAGGTCCTGAAGCCCAAAATGAAAGTTGGCTCGTTCACGAGACATACAAATTCAAATTTACATGAAAAAACGACCAGTTCAAAAACCCTGGACGTTACAAGGCAAGTTGATCCAAAATTGATAAATAATGGAGTGAAAAAGTCATAAGGTTGAACAAGGTCTCAATCACACATTATCACACAAAATTTAAACATATTTGATGTATTTTACTCTTAGATTCTTTACATTTCTGATTTTAGTTTTTACCGTGCTGACTAGTTTTTATCTCAGGAACTTAATCTTTATAACTAAAAATAAATTAGTCTTTAATAGGTAATTTGGACCCACTAATTGTAAATTTGAAATCCATTTCATTTGATTCACTTTATAAAAGTGATAATTTTTTTAAAATAAAAATGTATAATGCATTAAAAACAATTTTTGAGAAAATATTACTCATGTTCTGAAATATCAAATGCGGATTTGTAAATTAAAGCCAATATTTTTAAAATTATACAATCACATATAAAATATATAATTGGTCTTAGAAAATGTTTCATTAATTTCCAATTCATACTTATATTCTAATAATGTCATAAAAGTCATGTTATTTGTAAAAACAATATTTGGCACTATTCACCTAAAAATATTTTTTTTCTAGAAAAATTTCAAAAAATCACCTTAAGCTTATATTATTATTCTTAATCCAAAAATTATGTTCATTTTGTCAAATTAAATTTCTAAAATTTGATAATTCAATATTTAAATAAAATCTCAAAATACAGTGGAAAATTGTTCATATTGGAAAATAGTTTTTTAAAATGTTAACTATTCTTTATTCTTATTTCTTATCAATTACTAATTAATTTATTAGTAGTCTATTATTAGTATTATTAATATATTTTTATTATTATCTAACCATAATATACTTAGTTTCTTGAAATAAAACTTCACTTTTAGAAGGAAAAAATATTTTCAAGTATAAAATGTTTTTTGGTTGTTTTAGCCATACTAATTGAATTTCATTCATATTAAAAACAATAATTATTTTCTTTCTATGAATATTTCATAAAGTTGTTACTATTATCCATTCTCGCTAATTCAACAATTAGGTTTTAACGGACATACTTAATATTTATATTTTTATTAAAATATAACACAGTTTCGATTTAGTTCGGTGTTGTGTGTAGAACAAACTATCAAACACATTTAATTATTTAAAGGTATTTATATATTAAAATTTTCGGGATGTTATAGTGATAATAAAATAAAACACAACAACAATATCCACTTCTTCTTCTCTAAACAAACACCATGATGCTTCTTCTTCAACTCAAGATTGCGACATCTTCTTCATTCATGGGCTCAAATGTAATATAACTATAGCGATGGATAAAACCCTTCATTTTTATAAAAGATAAGCTCTGTCACTACAAATAAAACCAAATACGACATTGTATCTTTGCAATTAATGTTTGAGAGTTGAATTTGTTGTTCAAATAGAGAGGAGGGCAGTTCAAAGTTGGACCAGTTTGATTGGTTAAGATAGATAGTCATGTAGATTTATTATTTTAATTATTTCTCATATTATATTATTTTTATATACAACACTAAAAAAATGAATGCATGATATAATGCACTGAAATATCAATGTCAATTGAATGATTCAAAGATTCAAAGATTCATCATTCTCTACAAAATTGAAAATAAGAATAAATAAGAATGAAAAAATCGTCAAAATGTTTTAAAAAAATCCAAAAAAATCAAAATATAATGCACTGAAATTAAATTTCATGCATATAAACAAATAATTACCAAGTACGATATACATATTATAAAATTAAAATATATTGCACTAAATTTGATAAAGATTAATAACAAAAAAATTTGAAAAATGAATGCATGATATTAATATTTAATTTAATTTATTAAATATGAAAATCATTTCCAATTAAAATTAAGTTACATTTATTCATAAATTCAGACTTTAAACGTATCTGCTAGGCGATTAAAATTATACCTTTTGAATTTCAAGATAAAGAAGCTTTAAAAATGTATTTATCAATAGTTTTATTTATATTTTGTAAATACTAATCAGATAAATAATTATTAAAGAATGCATGTACATGTAGTCTGCTCTGCGAGCCGCTGCTCCTCCCCGATTCGGTTTCCCGGCTGCGCTGCGATTCCCTTTGCCTCCTCCATCTAGGGCAAATGTGCGCGTCTCAACAGTAGTAGGCTCTTCGGTGCCAAACCGAAGGCCTGATGGGGCCTTGCTGAAGGCGTGATGTACGCAAATGCTTTGAGAAATGTGTTCTCTACTGTAGGCTCCTTCTGTCTGTTTTAGCTTGTTCCTTGCTTACAATCATTGCGCTATTGTTTCAAATCGGCCTTTCGGATTCATTTCCCAATCTTTCTTTGCGTTGATGTTTTTCGACCCGTCGGTGAAGTTCATTGCGCCGCGGATGGCGGATTGAGGAAAAATCAGGGACAACGAGGTTAGGCAACGCCGAAGAATATACTGTGCAAACCATTGCTTTTTCGTATTGCACATATGTCGTCAATGATTTGACTCTTCCTTTTATATTTGGTTTGACATTTTTTTCGGCGTGATTCAGGCGGTCTCTATTCATCGAACCTGACGAAAGCGGTCGGGACTGCTATGTTTGCACTCGATATGCCGTGGTTGACGGTTTATAAAATGCTGGTCACCTACAGCGAAGAATATGCGAGCGAGTGCGCAACTGACCGAGTTTCTGAGTCGTTATAAATGAATTATCCGGGTTGAATTGAGTGGTGAAAATGCCCTGCATATTTTTTGAATGGCTCCGCGAGAGACTTTTTTAGCTTATAGTTTGTTTGAATCTAGAATGTGGTAGATATTTTAGGAATAATCTTCCCCAGATGCAATCACATTACGAGTTAACTGTAGAACATTTGCTTATCGATCGAAATAGATGGAAGTGAATAGATGAAGAAAGCAAGCGACATTCTTCGCAACAAAATTAAAGAAAATACCAAAAAAAGCAAACTAAAGAGCGGAGAAGAATGCAGCTGCTGTGCTGAAATGAAAGTTTCTGATCAATTCCTATGAAAATCTCAAATAAATTTCCGAGTGTCCTTTTTCGGCATAAGAGCAAATTTTTTGCAAAATGTTTGTTGATCGTTTGGATCTCTGCACACTTTGCCGTTGAAAGTTTTCTTGTCTCCTTATTTTTTAATGGAATATAAAATAACATTTAGCGATACCATTTTAGGTATTTTGAATTTCCTATTATTGTAAACATTTAAATTGGTAGGAAGGACAGAGCATTTTAGAAGGCGTTTGTTTTGAGGGAAGTTCGTGGACCGGGGTCAAATTTGGAAGGATAAATGACAACATCATGTGCACATCCCGAGCAGTTTTATTTTTATTTTTGATAAATGACCACATTATGATCACAGCGTGAAAATTTTGCTTCGGCAGAAACCTTAGCTAGAAATATAAAACTCCATTGCTTGCATTTAGTATTCTCAATTTATCAGGGGAATGGTTGTGGGAGAACATGTGTATATTCGTTGCATTTCATCTGCAGTTTGGCTTTGAAATGGCAGTTGGGATGGCATGCCTCTGTTCCTTCATTTCCATGGCCAATGAACACTCAGACAGGTATATCTCCTCCGCGGGACACCTGCTGGAAAGTTAAGATCCCCATCGTTCTTTCTTTCTTAATTTTGTTGATCTTCCATGGCTAGCGGACTGGCAAGCAGGCAGACGTCTGCACGCCCCCTTTTTTTTGCTTTTATAATTTTATTATAATAGTTCTTTAACAATTTCTCACGGGGCCTGTTTCACTTTCACGGGGCGGCCATGGGTGATCAATGAATTTGCTACTTTTGATGATGAATCATATTACATGTATTACGTATATAGTTCAAGAACCCAGAACCATTTGTTTGAGATAGGGGGATTTATCCCTGCATACGTTATTTCCCATCACCCATTTATTGCGTGTACAACCTGCCCCAACTTGCCCCCATTGCCATTTCATTTTTCATCCCATCAAACAATTTGCAAATTTTGAATTATTCCTAATTTTTCATTATTGGATCGATGTTCTTAGAGAAAGAAGGAAAGAAGATAAGGATGCGCGTCAATGGTTGGCCAGCAAAGGGTGAGGGGGCTGTGGTGGGGATGGTGGATAGAGCACAAGAAGCTGTGGATGATCGGCGTTTCGCTTTCATTATCACTGGTTTATTTGCTGCCGTTATAAAAGGCGATCCATTCTGTGATCCGTTCGTCCCCAATGTCGACGGTTTCGATTCCCAGCTTCGCCTGCCTATCACATTCATCCTCGTGTGGCTCTTCTGCCTCATCTGCTCCTTCCTCTCGAGGGCCCCTTACACAAAGGTCACCCGCATCACTGTCCTCACGATCCCCTTCTGCTTCTGCACTCACCAGTGACCGTCCGGTGCTTGCAGCCGCAGCCGCCGCTTCCCCAATCATCACCCACTCTCTGGTAATATCCACTCGCCTTCATTGGTCACTTGCAATTTATGTACTGTCATTACTGTTTGATTCTTTCCAGTTCATTATATGATTAGATCAATCTATTTTATTTTCCACAAACGTTCATATTCTCATGGATGTTAGGATGTCGCATGTAATTTGCATCCACCTTTGTTAGAAATCTGCAGGGCATGTTACTTAAGGGAATGGTTTTTTCTGTTTAGTCCTTTCAGATTCTAGGAAAATTTAAAAAATGGACGAAAGGGAATGTCGCTTTGTTTTGTTTGCCATTTCTTATGGCTGCAATTGGTAGTTCCACAGCGTGGGGACTGCGCCACTTGTGTTGAAGGAGGCCGGACACCCCACGTGTAGGGACTGCCCTTATCTTAATGCATAGCCACTCCCCGCCAAAATTAAAGCTCTTCCACTCGGAGACCCGGTTTCTTCGCCCCCACATAATTCTCTTCATCTACCGACCGGTCACTTCCATTTATTGGCCACTTCTCTCTCGCCCTCTCGTCGATTGTCGCTGCCATAACTTTCTGATTCTAAGTGCTCTCGATTTGGACGCGCTATCCTTTGGGTCTGTCGAGTAATTAGGTGACTAAGCGTTAGCGTGCCCGTTTTTCACTTTTATCATATTGGTCATATGCTGATTACTAATTATCATGACAATTGATTTGCTGAGAGGACATGGACTTTTTTCATATCGGTCATGCTAATTACTTATCATCTGTCAATTGGTTTGCAGCGAGGAGACATGGCCAGCAGCAAAACTTACGAGGAAGCCATTACAGGCCTTCAGAAGCTCCTCAGGTAACGTAATGCAGCCGAGTATGGAACGCTAAATGTTAATAGATGGAGCTGTTTGCATGCAGAAGCTGACAAGGTTTCTGCAGAGAGAAGAAAGAGGTGGGACCGGTGGCAGCCGCAAAGATAGATCAGATCACGGCGGAGTTGAAATCTGAGGAGGCCGACACCCTCGAGAGTTTGAAGACAGGATTCATTCGCTTCAAAAACGATAAATTCGAGTGAGTTTCTGTCGTTTCCCCTCTATTTTTAACGCTTATATGTTACGGATAACGAGGCATCATAAATTTGTACGCGCACGGTGTGGCAGAAAGAATCCAGAATTACACCGAGAGCTTGCCGAAGGGCAGAGCCCGAAGGTACTATTATATTGTTTTTTGGAATGATGTTATATCATCATGGATATATTTAATTTGTTGAGTTACAATTATATCATTCTTATCTGCCCATCCATGCTCGGCAGTTCATGGTATTCGCCTGCTCGGACTCGCGGGTTTGCCCGTCACACGTGTTGGACTTTCAGCCAGGTGATGCGTTCATGGTTCGGAATGTTGCTAACTTGGTCCCACCTTACGATCAGGCGAGCCTCCAAATTCCCCGTTTTATTATTAATTTTCGGACCCCATACGAATTTATTTTTAAATGAAACGTTTATTAAATTGCATTTTTTGATACTAATTGAAGTGGACCCCTCATTATTTTACATTCCCGCCTTCCCGTCCTTCGAGTCTCGGTTCTCCCTCGTACCATGGCCTCGTTACTCTGACATCGTTATATTAATTTGATTGAAATGCAATCATTTTTACGCTTGATAGGGATAATTACATCATTACCAATACAGTTAATTAATACTATTGAAGGACCAGATAATTATTTTTCTAAATTTATTACCTTGTGTATTGGTAATTCGATGTCATTCTCCCCCCACTTTTTTTTTTTGTTCTGTTCGGTTTTTATTTTCATTTTGTATAATCATCTAGGTCATTTTAGTTTAAATGCTAGTAAATAATTACAGGAACCAGGCTTCGTCCTCGACTGCGTTAATTAATGTTCTGATTTTGATGGTCGCCGCTACTTGCCATTGTAACAGGTGAAGTACGCAGGAGTTGGGGCGGCCATAGAATATGGTGTTTTACATCTCAAGGTGAACAATATCCTGGTCATCGGGCACAGCAGATGCGGCGGAATAAAGGGCCTCATGTCGATACCTGACAATGGCTCTGTTTCCACGTAAGCATAAACCCAGTACGGCCCACATTTAAATTGGGCCCGCTCGTGGGCCGGTCCACATTTTCAGTCCCACTGATCCATGGATGATCTGACACTGCAGGGATTTCATAGAAAACTGGGTGAAAATTGGGTTGCCGGCCAAGGCCAAGGTGAAATCCGAGCATGGGAATGCACCCTTTGAAGAACAATGCACGCACTGTGAAAAGGCAAGGCTTCAAGTGAAGGCTGTGGCGTTTTTAAATTGGGGTATTAGTTTCGTTGGTTTTCCCAATGCAGGAGGCAGTGAACATGTCGCTGGGGAACCTCCTGACGTACCCGTTCGTGAGGGAGGGGCTGGTGAAAAAGACGCTGGCACTGAAGGGGGGATACTACGACTTTGCTAATGGAAGCTTCCAGCTATGGGGTCTGGATTTCGGCCTCTCCCCTGCTGTCTCAGTATGATCATGAACCACAATTGGTTGAATCTTTATCCCCTTCTTCCCTCTTCTCCCACTGCACCTTCTCCTTTTGGTCATGTATGGAGCATATTTAGTTAACTTTAAAGATGGGGAGGAGTACTGTTTCTCATTTTGTTTCCCTTTTGATGGGCATTTGGTGACGCTGACTACCTTTCTTCACTAGTGCCTTTTTTTTTTCATGTCTTTCGTAGGTTCGAGATGTGGCTACGGTACTGCACTGGAAGCTCTAGTGACAAGCTTATAGATGTTTTTAAGACCAGGGACCCTTCATTTCCCCTTTGTTTCAACAAAAATCTGTAGGGGTTTCTAAACTGGAGGATCCCTCACTCCTAAATAACTGTTTTTTTTTATTGGGAATGAGCTCGTCTAGTGTCTTATTGTCTCACGAACACTCACTAAGCTACATGTTCCACTGGGATCACCATCATTTGGAAGTACAGCAGGGGATCTATGACTTCTCTAAGACGATCAAATAGAATTTGATGAAATGGAATAGAGGGTGAACTGGGTTCTTTACCTGGACTTCAACCCATCGGTCCAGTCTGATATCACAAGAAACAACTGGGGAGATCTCTTGGACAACACTTGCCCGATGGCGGAACAAGGTGGTGTTTGTGTCAACCATTGAGCGTTCATTTGATATGGGGCCTCCCCATCCATCCATGTCAGTCGAATGGGCTAGGGCAACCCCCATACTCTCATATCATGGATGATCTTCCCCCAAGCTCTCCTTCCGAACCACGTCAACAAACCCATTCCCCCCAACTCCACTCTAATCACCTAAGTCCTATCTACCTGTGTTTCCCCCACTGAGCAGATCCAGGTTTTATAGCTGGCCTGGTGTTATCCCACAACCCAATGATATAGCAAACAAACCCTACTTGGTTATCCAACTATAGCTGAGCAGTTGAACGCATTGAGTTCTTAGCTCGTTCTTGCGTATCATTCCTTCTACCATGCTCGTTGGGCGCCAATATTTTGTCTCGGTTGCTTGTCCCCACATCTATTTATCTCATTATAAGGGTGGCAAACCGATCACTAGTCCACCATTAGCTCAAAGGGTTCCAGCTGTACCCAATGGTATATACTTTAGCTATTAAAAAATAATTATCTTTAGTATAATTCTAATGAAACTCTCATAGTAAAATGCGTAGTTTCAAAGAAGTTTGTCTCTAATAATAAAAATATCTTTATATGTGTGTGTGTATATATATCTGTGTGCGTGGTAGTAATTAGAATGTGAATGGAATTTAAAATTTTTAGCATCACAACATTATTCAAAAACCCGATAGAGAAAAACAATGAGGTATCAAATCTTCAAAATTCAAGACTTCACATAGTAGCATTTTGATGGACACTTTATTGTTCAAAATGTAGCAAAATACTTTACAAAATTCAACGCCACAAGATCTATGAAAAATTTAGAAGAATAACATAAAGTAACGAAGAACTTAACGTCTATTGATGTTGAACCCTCACTACAAGGATTGAAGATGACTCCTCAATGACATGCAACAACTTCTCACTTCTAAAGGTATTTAACAATTGTGTAAATCACCATAACACTTCTCGATTAGATTTCTCCCACTACATGACCTAATAATACCAGATGTTACATGAGGAGAAAGAAGTGACATTCGACTTAAAATACCTCACAATTGAATGTTATCACCTTTGGTCTATCCTTATTTATATACGCTAACCTTAGATGCTTCGAAGATTTTGAGAGTAAAGACTTTACATCACAACTTTTGTAACATATACCGTACAAATTGATATAAATATTTAAAGTGTAAACATTCATTGTGATGCATTAGACATCTTGTTAATATCATCAAACGATAATTAGTCGACCATTTGATAGCCTCGGGCGAAAGAATCAAGAAGGGAGTACATGATATCCAATACCACATGCATATCGCTCCCAGTGATAGATACTGCAGAACCATATCACTTCAAGCAATGTCTCTGTCACTCCCAACACTAAACACTTCAAAACTTATATCAAGTGATATAAGCATACTACATGCATGCACACTATATCACATATAATGATACAACTACATCGCAACTCGTGACACAAATTTAGTGCATATAACATGTTTTAATCTTCAACTTTCATTAAGGCTTCTTAGACATATGCATATTTCACTTTATATCACATTAAATATAATAACTTGTGAAATCATACCCAAAAATCTTTCAGATATCCTCCAAAACTCATTTGGACCATTTATCAAGAAACTCTTTGTTTTTGTACAATCGCATCGATAGAAATCAAATACTCATTTACAAAACCTTTTGGGAGACCTTGCAAGCCTATGTAGATTTGGAAAATGTTGGAACCTGAGTTGGTCAAGAGAGGAGAATGATGAAGCCTACTCAAAGTTAGTTATGTTTATTGTCATTTGGTCTTAAAGGATGGAATATGTCCATGTTAAAGGCTAAAATAAGTTTTGATTTCTTTTTATGAAGTTTGAATATGTTTTGATGGAGAACAAACTACACCAATACTGAGGACGCGACGCTAGTCTAAGTTTTTATAAAAGATTCATAGAAATGATTTATTTTCATTGGATGCCATAAGGAGGAAAACCATGCTATTTTTTTACTAAACCACATCATTATTTAAAAAAGACGTTGTAACAAAATCTCTATACACTATGGGATAATTAAATCATGTCATGGTTATGAATGTGGTTCTTGTATAAGATTGAAAAATGGGTCAAGTAATTGCGGTTTTGAACATAGTGTGATAGTTTTACTAGAGAATTCTTCTAGAATATTCATGACAAAACCGTGACATTATATGCGGTGTTCATTAGATATGGGTTTCAAAATATGGAAGCGGAAAAAGTAGGGTTAGAGAGAACTGAAGTTCATGGTTTCAAAGTCAAATCATTAACTAAAAAACCATGTCTTAGGAAGACTATTCCACAATTTTAAGATTTCTACATGATTTATAGATTTGATTATATCTTCAGATATAGAAACATGTAATCTTTTACGGGATACATGACTGGACCATTATGGATAGTTTTGAGTACCAATCAGAAGGAGACAAGTGGCACAATATGTTAGAGATTTATAGAGGAGAAACCTTGAAGAGATTAATATTTGGAATGGAATTGAGATTATGCACAATAAGAGAGGATGGACTACTGCATATCTATAATTTTGATCAGGATACTATGTTAAGTTTGAAGAACATGCACGTTATTGAAGATATGTATTTATTCTTGGAGATAACACTAAAGATAAAAATCGACATCGAATTATTGTACTAATTTTCTATTGATAATTTCATTAAAATGAATCATGGGTTGATTTCTTTATGGCCTTATCTTCAAGAAGCGTCTGGAGGGATAAAAAGAGGTAGTAGTCCTTAAAATCAGTAATGAACCAATCCTAAAACTGTATTAACTCAATAGTACATTAGTGGATTCTTGGTATATTGACACATCACCATTTCATACTCCTTAAATATAACCCTTTTAGGTGAAGCAAGTAAAATATCTATGTCCTTATGCTTTAAATTCTTTCTTTGGTTGATGTGCTTGGTACGATTTAGGTGATAGATTTTTGTGTTCTTCTTAATACGAGAAAAAGACCCATTTAGAGAGAGAGTTTTCTCACCCTAAATCAAAACCTCTTAGGGTGACTTAGAACTTTGTGGTTGAAACACGTGGTATCAAAGATGAAATATTATCATTTGAAAAATATATCACCAATAATTTTTGACATGGAGAACATCGTCAACATGATGGGAGTTACATTATCTAACAGATGCAACTATTATATATGGAAGCATGAGATCACATCTTTAAACACCTAGGCTAGATGGATTATTTTCTACAATACATGAAATTTTAAGAAACTAATCCCACAAATATTTTATTAAGTGGAGCATAAAAGAAGATACAAATGGTTGGTAAAAATGCACAAAATGTCTTATCTCATGTACTCTCAGATCAAATATACATGAAGGTGCTGAGATATACATTTTCAAAAGATACATAAGACTAATTTTCCAATATCTATGAAGGAGAAAACAAGGTAAAGGAAGAAAAAAAAATCAATTTATGCATAATAAATTTGATGATTTGAAGATGTACCCTCATGTGAACATCGAAGACTTCTTTAAATGAATCATTGAGGTTGTTGGATTGATACATGTGCTTGGTGATATCATCAAGGATGTGGAAATCATGAAGAAAATATTGAGGAAGCTACCACCTTTGTAAAATCCCAAGGTTTTGACACTTGATGAATGCAATTTAGTAGAGTTATCTCTTGATGATGTTCAAAGTAGTTTGGTGACACATGAGATGAGGGTGAGGCATAAAGGTATGATAAGTAACTCATTTAAGGAGATGTTCAAAGCAATGTAGAATCTTTAGATCAACCATGATGGAGGTGAAGAGGATATGAGTGATGAATTTCTCTCAGTTATGGATAGTAGGTTCAAATGCGGTAAAGGTATCACAATGACCCAAAATTCAACTAAGTATTTTCATTAAATAAATATCATGGTAATAGATTATTCTACATGCAATGTCGAACCAAAACAAAGCATAGAACATTAAATAACCATTATAATTTATTTTTTAAGTTGATGAGTATAAATAGAGGTAACCACTTTATGAAATATATAAAGAAAAATGATCATTAATTTTAGAGTAGTTAGATAACTAATAAAATCACCTTACGGTTAAAAATGTATTTTTTTCTAAAATTATCTTTTTATACTCTTTATTTTAAGAAACTAAATATATTATAGAAAAGGTATATTTTTATATGAATAATATATATTTTTATATGAATAATATATTAACACTAATTTTATTAGTAATTGGTATAAAATAATACAGGTAATGGTTAATACTTTGAAAAATTATTTTCCTATAAAAAAGTTTTTCATTATATTTTATAATTTAATTTAAAACATAAATTATAAAATTTTAGAAATTTAATTTGAGAAAATTAACTTCATTTTTGGATTTAACATATCAATATCATCTTAGCATGAATTTTTTAGATTTTTATGAAATAATCAAATTTTTAGCTGAATAGTAAAAATTACTGCTTTTTTTAAAAACTATCAATTTTATGATATAATAGTGACTTAAAAGTTTAAGAAAGAATTTTTATATAAAAAAAATATTTATTAAGTAATTTAAATCATTTAAAAATAATATATTGAATTTATAAAACAAAAGTTTAACATTTTTGAAACTGAAGTAATATTTCACACAAAAAATCTTTTACGTGCTTATATTAAAAATTAGACTTTATCACTTTTAGAAATTCAATATAAAAAAATTTATTTCCTATTTGAGTTTAAAATTTAAATATTAATAAAAAAATTCAATTTTATTTTTAGGCATAAATATAATATTAGTAATATTAAAGTTAATTACTGCGATAATGGTGAAACAATTTTTTAAATAAATTATTTTATTAATATCGAGCAATTTTTATCTAATAAATCCAATCAGTCTAATAAATATAATGAATATAATATGATGTTTGAACCAATATATAATTATATTAACACTCATTCAATTGGTAATCGGTACTAAATAATATTAAGAAAACATAATGGTTAAAAGTCATTTTTTTACAAAAAACAGTTTTTATATATTATATATTTTAATTTAAAATTTGATTTTATCATATATATAAATTTAAATATACTAAATTAAAATTAAATCTATGTTCAAAACATCAAAATTTTCTAATATGGGTTACCTTATATTTTTAATTAAAATAGAAATTACTTAGTTAAAAACTTGTTACCAAGGTAAAAATCAAAATGTTAAAATGTAAAAATCTATGGTAAAAGACTTGAAACATGTTTAAAAAATGTGTGGAAAGTATTTGTTTAGTATTTATAGAAAAAATACCACTACACACTCCATTATTAAAAAATTTTGGTGTTATTGACCAAGGAATAATGTAATGATATTATGGAAGTTCAAAAGGTACTCCCAAAAGTACAATTTTATTCACTTATAAGGGGGATCACTTCAACCCTTTCAATGATACACTTATCATTTGATTTAATATTTAAAATATACAAAAATTACCTCTAATATAAATCATTTACTCGTAATTAATCTCACGATCTCTATAATTTATCTTAATTCCTTCATTTCCAAAGAGATCTCTAAGAGAAAATCCTTTCTCCATAATAAGAATTACCTTCATCGTAACCTTTTTTCCTTAATCTTCCTATTAAAAATATATTATATCCATAAAAATATAATTAAATAAGTATCATTATTATATTGATATGTTATTATATTAATGTAATAACCATTATTTATTTCTATCCATCCCCTAAAAAAATAAAAGCATCATTAGTGTGTTGCACAGACTACCATCTCCACAAATTGACGTTTTCAATTTTTCATTACCACCATTAATGGATGGTAAAAAGTATGAAATGGATGAATTAATATGATATATATAATATAAATATGATTTTAAAATATAAAATTATCATATACTTTATTTCCCTCTCATTCGTTGAGAATTGTAAACATTAATCGTGCATATGTGCAGACTACCACCTCCACGAGCAATGTGTTTCATTTTTCATTACCACCCATAATGGATGAATTTAAAAATATATTTAATATAAAAAAATTATGACCATTAAACTATTAATATTCTATATACTATGAAACTATTTTACGATGCTTTCTACCATGGTCAATATACACAAGGAGTTACAAAAAAATTGTCCGAACAACTTCAATTAACCAACGTAGGTAATAAAATAAAACAATAAATAAATATAATATGATAATAAATGGTATATATTAAATTAAATATAAAATAATAATTTTCTAAGAAGGTATATAATAAAATTAATTTGATTATTGTCACACCCGGTTTCTCAAGTGTGGTTTTTGATCCGATTCATTGGGAATCCCGGTATTTTTCTCAGGTTCTGGGTGTGACGAGTGTTGAATTTTGAAGTGTTCCTTTTTATGGTTTTTGTTTTGTGTTTGGTCCTTGGTTCATTTGGAAGCTCTTGGAGGGAACATGAAAATTTGACTAGAAAAGACCCTACACACAGTTTGATAAACCATGCGGCCAAACCCAGGTAACCGTGCGACAAATATAAAACCTACCACACAGTTGGCGCATGGTCGTGCAACCAATTAGGGGTGACCGTGCGGTCGGTCCCTATGGATTCCGTATAGTTTATGCATGGTTTAATAAATCATGCGGCCTAACCATGCGAGGTTTCCCAAAATTAAAAATTTGATTCTTCCAAGTTTGCCCCCTCAGGATTTTTAGACCCAAATCACCTCAAACCTTCTTCGCTAGGTTCATCCAAACCTAGGGATCCCTCTAAATTGCCTCCCAATCCATTCCCCCATCATTTTGTGTATATCTAAGAGATCTTCAAGTAGGGGCTATTTTTCTCATGGCATCCTCTATCCTTTCTTTTCCCTCTCCCTTCCACTTTTATTCTTTCTTGGTTTTCCTTTCTCCCTTAGTCATTCTAGACCTAAGGTTATGTTTTTCCAGGATTTTTATGGGGGGTTTGCTTTTCTAGGGTTGTTCTTCATAAATCTAGGGTTTTGGAACCTTCGTGGAGTGATTTCGGGTGGGCGTTGTCATTCCACCATGGATTTGAGGTAGGTTTCCCCTTTCACATGCCTTTATAATTTATGATTCACCTGTTTAATTATTTTTTCACCTCTACTGATTTATAAATATTGACATATGAACCTTGGATTAATTTTTTGCTGTGAAAAGTAGCGGGTTTTTCTTCATTCTGTGAAAATTAGTGTTTTTTCGGTAAAAGTTGGCACACCAAGTATTTGATAAAATGTTTTGTTATCTTTCTCATGTGGTTTGTGATACTTAAAAAATGTTTTAGTAAATTAAATGAATTTATGTCATAAAAATTGGTGTTTTATACCTTGTTTGGTGATAAATGAAATTGTTTTGTTAAATATTGCATGCCAAACATTTGATTAATAGTAGGATTGGTTTTTATTGGTTAATTGTGATATAAACTGATTAGTCTGGATTTATAAATGTATTGGCAGTGTGTAAAATTATATTTTGGGGTCCTTATATGTTTTCCAAAGTGGTTTTTATTTTTATAAAGAAATTAGTATTGGTTTTTAACGTGTTTTGACATGCGTTGTCGGTGAATGGCCCGTTTGGCCTTTTTGTAAAAATGGATTTTCTTTGAATGTGTAACATAAATTTTTTAATAAGATTATGTAAATTTTTTGATGTGAAAAATGGTTTGTTTACATATCTGTATGAAAAGTGGATTTTGTATCGTTGATAAATGCAATTTTTTGTGAAATGCTTAAAGGCCTGTTTGGAAACTTTGTGAAAATGGTGAAAATGTTTATTATGAAAACCTATTTGAATGTTTCTCAGGCCTTGTTCATGTATAATGGATGGGATTTACACACTTTGGAATCCTTTCAATCTATTATTAGAGTGCCTCAGTTGGGACTTTTTATGTTCTATCATTTCTATGGCATGAGATCGGTCCTTGGAGTGGCTTGGGGTGATGCCTGTGTTGATTTATTATTATATACATTCATGTGATTGGATCCTTGGATGGAATCGGTTGGATCACTCCCTTATACATGAGACATGAGAACCTGGTATATTGAGAGAATTTCTTGAAAATGATTGCTGCACTGGTAGTTAACTTACTGAACAGTGGCCCATAGTAGGTGGATATATTTGTGTTTATTGCTATGCAATTTTCCCTCGATTCGTTCTGAGTTAGAGTGGCCGAGCATATTGAGAGTTTTGATTTCATCATGTGTGGAATGCTACCGGGGAAGGGGTATCATGTATTAGTATCTTCTGGATTATTCTTGATCTCCTAGGTTGACACATGTCTACTGGTTATTAGTAGCTTGCAGTGATAAGCGTGATACTTATATGATTATTTCCATTTCCATTATTGTGTGATTACTATAGTGTATTCTTGTGTAATTTTTTCTTGGAAAGTGATGTGTTGATTTTAATAAATATTATGAAAATATTTTTTCAAAGAAAAGTGTTTTATCCCCTTCATACAATCTAAAAAATTTAGACCTCACTTTCTCCTGGAAAATACCAATGTCACACTAATGGAATGAAACTGTTTTTGGAAATGAATAAGGGCAATGGGTTGTACTTTTTTTTTAAGTAAAATGTGTAGAAAATAATACTTTGATATATTTTAGTTCAGACTTGAAATTGATGTTTCTATTATTTTAAAGGAAGTGCATTGATAATAGATTATTGGGATAGCCTACTGAGTTTTAATACTCACACCTATAGTTCTTTTTTATTTTTAGCTCTTGTGTAGGTTCTATCTTGAGTTTGTTCGCCTTGAGCGATAGTTGATCTTTGTGTTGGAGAGTGATCTTCAAGGTAATATGGAGTTGTCGTCAGGTTCAGTTGGTCTAGTTGTGCCATTTTGTTGCACCATTCAAATTCTTGTATAAATGATGTTCAACTCAGTTTAATTTATATATTGAACTGTTTGTGCATTTTTCTACTACTGGTTTATTGCTTTCTTTATTGGGTGAAATCATTCCATTGTTGAACTCTGTTGATGCCCGATACTAGTTTCCAGCCCATGGGGATCAGGAACACCCTTCGGGCCTTGCCATGAATCAGCTCGGGTGACTAGTTTAGGGTTGATCTGGGATGGTTCAACAAAAAATGGTATCAGAGGAGGCTAGATATTAACAGACCTTGTTTTTTAGAGCACCCTTTTGTTATTTGGGGATGTCAAGGTAGATGGAGTAGGGTTTTTGGGACGCAAGAGGTAGGTGTGGGAAGAGCGTCGTGAAACCTTTCTCATTCCGATCCTTGGGTTTCCATGATAAATCTAGTTTTGTTAGTTTCTTGGTCTTTAGGGATTATTTAGTTATTGGGATATGAAAGGGGAGTCGAGCTAGCGGTCTCCGTGAGCTTGAAGGGCTTGTAAATCCATGTGGAGTTGGGGGCATGGTCTTAGAAGGACCTCCGTGTTGGTGGTGTGTTTTACATGTGTCTACCAACCATATGGTCATGTCACCCACTGACACTGGTTCACTTCTTAAGTTATTCTGGGTCTCCTTTGAATTCTAATTTTTCTTTGTGAAAACCCTTGTGTTGGATTTTTGAAAAATGGGGTTTTAGTGGTAATGGTTGGATTTTGGGAAAGTGGGAAAGATGATTTTCAGAATTAATTTTGTGAAAGAATTCAGCAAAGTGGGTTTTTATAAAGTGACCTCTTGGGGGTAATATTAAAATGGTTTAATGGAATTAGGATTTATTAATCAAAACTAGGGGTTTATGGAAAGTGGATATTTGTTTTGGAAGTTGTTTTTAAATGAAAAGGAGTGAGTTTTACTCAAATAGTTTTGACGAAATTAGTTTTTTGAGGTGATGGAAAAATGTTTTGAATGAGATGAAAATTATTTATAATGGAATTATATGGGACTTCGTTTTTTTAATCATGGTAAAATGGTTTGATGTGTAGAATCTGAAAATGGTTTTTGACTTGGTGGTTAGTATTCCTTGGGATAGTAATTGATTTTTGAATTGAGTTGAATGGTTTTTTTGGAAAATGAGGTTGTTTTGTTTTATCCTTTGATGTTTACATGAGTGCTCACATGCATGGTTTTATTTGAAAATGTGGATGGATTCTCAATATAACATGGTGGATGGGTACCCGGGGTGGCACAAAAATGTTCATGTGAGTGAGACCCAATGAAACACAATTGGTGAGTGTGAAAATCCACCAAGTTTGATATATTTTATTTTGAAAAAGCGTTTTAAGCTTGAAATTACGGTGTTTTTTAGACCGTTGGTTATATGGCCTATTTTTCCTATGTCTTAGAAGTGTTGTTCATTTGGTATGCTTCCTCATGATTCAGAAGTGATAACCTTGTTGTGTCTTGAGATGTAATCTTGTTGGTGGCTCGGTATTGGAGTAGTGTTCAGTGGGTTTTTAGATATTTCTTGGAGATCTTTGAGCTGGTTTTCCTCTGAAATATTGTTTGTTCCATGTGAGTTTTGGTTTATGAGATGGGTTTGATAGAGCTAGTGATTTTATGGTTTCCTTGTTTCCTTGTGTTCTCCCCCATTGGGATATGATGAATTTTTTAGTATAGCTACTGGTGGTTCTCTATTAGAAATATTTCTAGTCTATCAACCTAATGATTTCATTTATGAGTATTAGAAGGTAAATCCAACTCTTTGAAGGATGCCCCAGCCCGTCTGTTGGAATAGAGAACTGTTTGGGATCAATCTAAAATGCTTTCCTGTTATTGTAATTATCTTGGTTATAATAGTGGTGTTTGATGATGTTTGGTGTGATTCACTATGTTCCTTGTTCATTATTCTCCTCGTTTGGAGTGAGAGAGAATGGTGATGTGTATCCTTAAGTCCTTGTTTTGGGTAAAAGTGTGCTATTTGAGGAGGTGAGTTTTGTGGTGTGTCATAATCCATTTCTTCTTCCTGGGAGTGTTATGTGGCTTTTTTTGGCTCTATAAGGAGTTCTGTTTTGGGATTAGCATCTCCTGATTGCGAGGTAGTAGATGCTTCATACATTAGAGCTCCATCCATAGGTTCCAGAGTGAAGCTGGCGAGTAGCCAGGAAACCCAGGGTTTTAAGAAGTTTGGACAAGTTTTTACCTTTAACATTACGGTGAGGTAGTCCTAGTATTTTTATTATTGTTTCTCATCACTGCAAATTTCCTCTTGTCACAAGAGTGTGGTGGACTTATCCCTCATGTAGTGTTTTTGGTTATGTCTTATTGGATGTGAATTTCTAATCAGTGTTCTTGTGTAGACCACCCATATGAATCGGGTGCATTCTAGGATTTTATCTGTCCATAGGTGAAGAGTGATGGGTATTTATCATTTGTGGTTTCTGTGGTCCAACAATTGGGCCCTTACCTTCCCTCCCCGTGTGGTGGGGGTTTTTGGTCAGGGTGGGAAGTTTTGGATTAGTTATTGTCCCCTCCGTTCGGGAGTGGGTAGTTTAAATGTTCCTATTGCATTATTCTTGGTCTGAGTTGATAGGTCATTGTAAGGGAGTTTTGGTTGGACTGTGTGGGAAAGTCCCAATTTTGGATCATGTTGAATTCTCGTTTGGTTATTTCTAGTTGTTTCTTAATGGTGGGGAGACCCACTGCGGGTCTCGTTGAGTTTTATTTTAAGAATTTTTCAGATGTTAGTTATTTTCTAATGGAGGAGATTCCATTCCGACCTCCCTTGAAATCATTTTCCTTTGTGAGGGATCTTGGTTTGGGTGATCATTGGGGTTATTGGGAGAAGACCCAAGGATCTAGCTCTTAATATTGTTATGGATGCAGTGTCTTGACTTTTCCCATTTGGGAAATAGTTTTGAGTTGTGGTTCTGTTTCGGGCAAGTGGAATAAGTTCTGTTGGTAGTGGGTGAGATATTCCTAGTTTAAGAGGTTGGATTGTGTAGTTATGTAATCCTTAGGTGTTGATCAATCAACTGTAAAGTCTTATGGATTTCTAGGGCTGGAAATCATTATTGGTCACACCTGGTTTTTCAAGTGTGGTTTTTTATCTGATTCATTGGGAATCCAGGTCATTTTATTGGGTTTTGGGTATGAAGGGTGTTTATTTTTGAAGATTTACTTTGTCTATTTTTTGTCCCATGTTTGTTCCTTGGTTCATTTGGAAACTCTTGAAGAGAACATGAAAATTTGGATTGAAAATACCCTACACATGGTTTGGCGCACAGCTTGATAAACCGTACGACCAAACCTAGGTAACTTTGTGACAAGTATAAAACCTACCAAATGGTTGGCGCATGGACGTGAAGATGATTAGGGGTGACCATGTAGTCGGTCCCCGTGGATGCCACATGGTTTCTTTATGGTTTAATAAACCGTGCGACCTAACTGTCTGAGGTGATTTTTCCAAGTTTTCCCCATCAAGATTTTTAGACCCAAATCACCACAAACCTTCTTCTCCAGGTTATTCTAGATCTAGGGATCCCTCTCCATTTCCTCCCATACAATTCTCCCCCCTTATTTGGTGTATATCTAAGATATCTTCAAGTTGGGGATATTTTTCTCAAGGTATTCTCTCTCATTCCTTCTCCCTCTTCCTTCCTCTTTTATTCTTTCTTGGTTTTCTATTCTCCCCTGGTCATGATCGACCAAGGGTTATATGTTTCCATGATTTTGATGGGTTTTTTGGTTTTATAGGGCTGTTCTTCATAAATCTAGGGTTTTGGAACCCTCATGGAGTGATTTCTAGTGTGTGTTGTCATTCCGTCATGGATTTGAGGTAGGTTTTCCCTTGCACTTGCCTTTATAATTTAAGATTCAAATTTTTCATGATTTTATTACCTCAAATGATTTATAAATATTGATATATTAACCTTGGATTATTTTTTTGGTGTGTAAAGTAGCGATTTATACCTTGTTTTTTGAAAATTAGTGTTGTTTTGGTTAAAGTGTGCACACCAACTATTTGATAAAATGTTCTATTAGCTTTCACAAGTGTTTTTTTTATATTTAAAACATGGTTTAGTAAATTAAATGAATTTATGGAATTCAAATAGGTGTTTTATACCTTATTTGGTTATAAATGAAATTATTTTGTTAAATATTTCCTGCAAATGTTTGATTAATTGCCTGGTTGATTTTTATGGGTTAATTGTGATATAAATTAATTGGTTTGGATTTATAAATGTATTGTTAGTGTGATAAATCATATTTTTGGGTTCTTATATAGTTTCCAAAGTGGCTTTTATTTTTATAAAGAAATGAGTATTAGTTTTTAATATGTTTTTGGCATGTGTTGCCGGTGAATGGCCCATTTGGCCTTTTTGTAAAAATGGATTTGCTTTGAAAGTGTAAGCTAAATGTTTTAAAATGATTATGTAAATGTTTTTATATGGAAAATGGTGTTTTTACATCACTTTATAAAAGGTGGATTTTTTATTGTTGATAAATGCTAGTTTTGTGAAATGCTTAAAGGCCCATTTGGCAACTTTGTAAAAATTGTGAAAATTTTTATTATAAAAACCTCATTTGGATGTTTCTCATGCCTTGTTCATCTATAATGTATGGGATTTACTCACTGTGGAATCCTTGAAATCCATTATTAGAGTGCCTTGGTTTAAACTCTTTATGTTCTATCATTTCTATGGAATGAGATCAGTCCTTGGAGTGTCTTGGGGTGATGTCTGTTGTTGATTTATTATTATATATATTCATGTGATTGGATGCTCGACTGGAATCAGTTGGCTCACCCCCTTTATACAAGAGACATGGGAACTTAACATATTGAGAGAATTTTCTAATAATGATTGCTGCACTGGTAGTTGACATACTGACCAATGAACCATAGTAGGTGGAAATATTTGGGTTTATTTCTATGGGATTTTCCCTCAGTCTATCCTGAGTTAGTGTAACGACCCGAAATTTTTTAAATAAATTTTGTTTCCTAATTTTATGTGTTATTGTTATACTCAACAAAAATGTTTCATTTGGTAACATGAGTATAATTAAAATGAGACTGTTGGGTTTTGACTGTTATTTGACCATTGGTCAATATGACCGCTGGAAACTAAACATTTTGACTATTGTCTCTAAATACAAGCAATCTTGGTTAATTAATATAGAAAGAAGATTCGATGGCCTCACCCAGTAGTCTTGGACCGATCGAAGCCCATCTAACATAACTTGGGAAGAAGGTAGCACCATTGGGCTTTTCTCTGGACCAAACCCAAGATGAACTTCATCGTATAAAGCTAGAACGGGATCGCCTTCGCGAGAAGTTCAAACTGATAGAAATTACTACTCGTGCGATGTTGGTCGAGCCTCCCTCAGATTCTCTCACCTTAGCACACCTTACACTTAGGTCCTATGCTGGTGTGATAAGGGGCTATGTAAGGAGACCGTAACTGTCTTGTGTAATCCTTTGTTTTAAATAAAATTTCGATTTCTTTTATGAATTTTCAAATGACCGGATAAATATAGTATGCAAATTTTTGATGAATTTTAGAAAAAGGATATTTTAAATATGTTTATGTAAACCCTAAATAATTAAAAATGTGTAATGATTTTCAAAAAATGGTCTTCTGCAATTATGTTCAGTACTAAATTTAGAGTCTAATAAGATCAACTTGATTTTTGATGAATAGTAAATTATGAATAGTGATTTTATGATTAGGATTAATAATGTGTCCAAATGGATTAGTAATCTCACTTAAAGAAAGTATTAAAATAAGCTAGGCACTTTGATTAAGTAATGTGATTCAATAAAATGGTTAAATAACGGTTTCATAAATTATTATTCAAGCATTAGTTTTTTCGGATGAATAGTGTTTTTTTAATTAAAAATTTAATTAAAAATAATTAGAAAATTATTTTTATAAAAATGACTTTATTTTTGAACTCAGAGCATCGATATTATGTTATGGTAATTTTTGGGGATTTTTCTGAAAAAAAATGAATTTTTGGTGAATAGTGTATTTATTTAAAAATAAAATTAAAAATATTTAGAAAATTATTTTTATAAAATGGAGTTCATTTTTGAAATCAGAGCATTGATATTTAGTTAAGGTGAAAGTTTGGGATTTTTCTGAGAAAGATGAATTTTTCAGTGAATAGTAAAAATGCAGTTTTAGGGTTTCGGTATGTTTAATGACATCATAATTGTGTCATGATGATTTCATGAGATCTTTTAAGGGTTGGCCGGACAAGGGTGATGAATTATTATTTTGGGGGCCCCATGTGGCCTAACTCCATGATAAATGCCAAGGGAGAGCACATGGGTTTGAGAAAAGCACATGTGAGGTGTCCCTTGGCCATTAATGCCTTGTCCCCTCACTTTCCCTATAAATACCAAGCCCTCCTCTCATCCATTCGACTCCCCATTCATTACCAACGAATTTCTGGTCTCATTACCTCCCAAGGAGTCCTCCCAAGGTGCCCCCAAGCCCTCAAGGTCCCAACCTTTGAGGTTTAAGAGTTACATTTTAAGGTAAGGGATCCGACCCCTCTCTTTCTTTTCAAGTGATCTCTTTTATGTCATTCCTTTTATGATCCATGTTCTTATTTTGGAGGATGTTCTTTTATACTCCTATTACTGCCCTTTTTATGTTCATATGATGAAAGACCCCCTCTTACTCTCATCATTTCGTTTTAAGAATGTTTAATTGGCGCCGTTAGGCTGCCGGATTTTCAAGGGATTCATTCACCTTTCTCTTTTTCAAAGTTCTACTTTCATGTCAAGTCTTTCAAGTTCATTTTAATTATGTTGGGGTATGATCTCTATATTTATCATACTGATCTTTTATGATCATATGATGAGAGACCCCATTTGATCTCTTCAATTCAGTATTTTGAAGTTTTAAGTGGCGCCGTTAGGCTGCCGAATTTTTAAGTGGTTCTTCACCCTTCTCGTTTTGAAGTTCTACTTTCATGTCAATTCTTTCAAATTCCTTTCTATTATGTTGGGGTATGATCTCTATATATATCATACTGGACTCTTATGTTCATATGATGAGAGACCCCATTTGATCTCTTCAATTCAGTATTTTGAAGTTTTAAGTGGCGCCGTTAGGCTGCCGAATTTTTAAGTGGTTCTTCACCCTTCTCGTTTTGAAGTTCTACTTTCATGTCAATTCTTTCAAGTTCCTTTCTATTATGTTGGGGTATGATCTCTATATCTATCATACTGGACTCTTATGTTCATATGATGAGAGACCCTATTTGACCTTGTCAATTCAATTTTGTTGAAGTTTAAGTGACGCCGTTAGGCTGCCGAATTTTCACAAGAGAAATCTTGTTTTTTTTTTCTTCCTTTCATGTTCTTCATTTCATATGGTACATTTTCAAATTTCAGTACCATGTTCTTAAATCCCTTATATTTTGTCCCTCTACTGTTTTATGGGTCATTTATGAATGTTTGACCCATGTCCCCTCTCTTCTCAATGTTTTCTAAAACCTTGTAACATAGTCGTTATGCTGCAGAATTTTCGTCGCAAAGTGTCTCTCTCTCTTTTCTAAAAATTATTTTATGTTATAAAGTGAATACTCAAGGATCTTATTTATACAGGGGTATTCACATATATATCAAAATGTTCTATTTTAAATTCTGGGATTTACATACATGAAACCCTCTTTCCCTTTCCGTGGGTTTAAAGTGACGTAAAGATCACGTATTTAAAGCAGTTTTTAAAACGTTGTGATTATGAAATGAAACCCATTTATTTTATGCTATGTGGGTTATTTATGAAATTTTTTATGAGGATATATGTGGCTCACATGATAATAAAGGCAAATTTAAGGGTGCGCCCTGATAGCGCTCCAATGCATTGGGTAATGATGTAACCACTAGAGATTACAATCTTCACGATACCTTGGTGAATAACCTTGGTAATTTTAAAATGACACCTTGGGGATGGACCTTGGTGATATGTTCATGATTGTCTATGTTAAATGATGTAGCCACATCTTCAAGTTATGAAAAAGTTTTATTTTTATTATGATATGCCTCATGATTTCATTTTCATGCCTTAAAGTTCTTTTCATGACTTTATTGATGTATCTCAAGTTCATATGTAAAATGTTTCACTTGTTTCCCTTGCTGGGCCTTCTGCTCACCCTTCCTTTTGATGTATGTCCCCAGGTTATGAGATGAAGTAATGAGCCTAGGGTGAACATGAGGACAAGCCTTTCAAGTGTTTAAGAAGAATGTTTTTTTTTGTTTCATGTTTTATGTTCCTTGTTTCCAAGACACTAAACCGTAAAGATCCTCAGTTCCGTGTAATGGAATGAAAGTTATGTTATAAAAAGACGGGATGCTATAGTTGGTATCAAAGGGAGGTTTAGTTATTTGTGGAAATTAGGATATGAAAACTCTAGGAAGAACCCTATAGAAAAGTTTAATATAGGAAATCTTCTTGTTATTTTGGTGAGTATTGAGTAAGGGGTTGCCAAGAAAAAACATCCCTGTCTGGATACGAGCAGGTAGAGGTGGCTCTGGCACAGATGTACCTAGGGGTAAAACCCGAAAACACCGCTTTGAGCTAGACTCGAACGGGAACTGGTACACGACAACGGGCCTTGCTGCACTCTTGGTTACGACACTCCCGGGGGATATGCTTTGGTAAATTCATAAGCTTGGTATGAACCATTGTTAAAGGAACAAAGATAAAATAAAATAAAGGTTCACATAATAATATATGATCATTCATAACCTAGATGGGAACCTAGGAGATCATAAGTTAGGGTATACCTTTCATATACAAGTTATCCTTATATGCTTTCAGTTCCTTTTCATGATTATTAGCTAAGTACTTAAGCCCCTAATTATGCTTTCTATTCTTAGTTAATGGTGGGAAATGGAAGAAAATGTTCCGACAACCAATGTGATAGGAAATGCGACGATTTTAGTATTAATATGACAAGGATGATTAGGGGATTAAAATATGATTATTATTTTGGAAGACGTTCATTATTTTGGGAACCATATTTGATCGAGGTAAATAGATTACTACGGTATTTTTATTGAGTAGTAAGGTTGACTTATATTTTGAAGAATCGATGAATTTAAGGTGAAATTATAGTAATTTAGGTTACTTATGGGAATGACTAACCTATCTTGGGTAAAATATGTTTAGGTTAGCTACTTTTGTTATAAGATGTTAGGAGTGGTTGATGTTGTCTGGAGATGAACAATGAAGTTGTTTTGGAAGACTATGTTATCAAATCCTTCTTGTATTTGGGTTTCAATCTTAGTTTGGTTTGTTTTGAGGAATTTTATGGACCGTTATTTATGGAATGGTCTATGATGAACTTTGGGTAGTACCATGGAACATTGATGATTTAAAAGTAGTTTCCATTCCTATGGGATTCTTTCTTTTTGAAGAGTTGTTTTACCTTAACCTTTCTGTTTTTGGGATAATGTTTAAAGATAGAAGAAATAGATAGTTAATCTTTTGTAGATTATGTGATTCTATAGAAGATGATTCTTGTGCTTTTATGAGACCAAGTGTTTTTGAATTCTCATCATTTGGAGAAAAGATTAGTGTTGGTAGGGACTTGTTAAAGGATGAAACTCTACTTGAAGGTAGGTATATTTTCTTATGTTTTTGTTCTATGTAGTAAATGAAATCCTCAAAATTATGAAAAGAAACGTAAAACAAAAATGTTGTTGGTTTACGTTTCCTACTAGGTAATCAAAGACCATTTACACACATCATAAGTTTGGGATTCTCTCATGGTTAACTTTCTCCTAATCATGTTCTCTATCACTCTCCCTCAGAACTTGACCCTTTGTTTTCTCCTCCATGTCCATGTTTTCCTACATGGAACCCTAGTGTGGGTTAACACGGGTGACCTTTGTACTTCCCTTTCTTTATTTTAAAGTAATAGTTTTACTTACTCCTTTTCCGATGTGGGACTTTCAATGAAATTTCAAAACCCAATTTTAAAATTGCGAGGACGCAATTTCTTAAGGGGGGAAGATTGTAACGACCCGAAATTTTTTAAATAAATTTTGTTTCCTAATTTTATGTGTTATTGTTATACTCAACAAAAATGTTTCATTTGGTAACATGAGTATAATTAAAATGAGACTGTTGGGTTTTGACTGTTATTTGACCATTGGTCAATATGACCGCTGGAAACTAAACATTTTGACTATTGTCTCTAAATACAAGCAATCTTGGTTAATTAATATAGAAAGAAGATTCGATGGCCTCACCCAGTAGTCTTGGACCGATCGAAGCCCATCTAACATAACTTGGGAAGAAGGTAGCACCATTGGGCTTTTCTCTGGACCAAACCCAAGATGAACTTCATCGTATAAAGCTAGAACAGGATCGCCTTCGCGAGAAGTTCAAACTGATAGAAATTACTACTCGTGCGATGTTGGTCGAGCCTCCCTCAGATTCTCTCACCTTAGCACACCTTACACTTAGGTCCTATGCTGGTGTGATAAGGGGCTATGTAAGGAGACCGTAACTGTCTTGTGTAATCCTTTGTTTTAAATAAAATTTCGATTTCTTTTATGAATTTTCAAATGACCGGATAAATATAGTATGCAAATTTTTGATGAATTTTAGAAAAAGGATATTTTAAATATGTTTATGTAAACCCTAAATAATTAAAAATGTGTAATGATTTTCAAAAAATGGTCTTCTGCAATTATGTTCAGTACTAAATTTAGAGTCTAATAAGATCAACTTGATTTTTGATGAATAGTAAATTATGAATAGTGATTTTATGATTAGGATTAATAATGTGTCCAAATGGATTAGTAATCTCACTTAAATAAAGTATTAAAATAAGCTAGGCACTTTGATTAAGTAATGTGATTCAATAAAATGGTTAAATAACGGTTTCATAAATTATTATTCAAGCATTAGTTTTTTCGGATGAATAGTGTTTTTTTAATTAAAAATTTAATTAAAAATAATTAGAAAATTATTTTTATAAAAATGACTTTATTTTTGAACTCAGAGCATCGATATTATGTTATGGTAATTTTTGGGGATTTTTCTGAAAAAAATGAATTTTTGGTGAATAGTGTATTTATTTAAAAATAAAATTAAAAATATTTAGAAAATTATTTTTATAAAATGGAGTTCATTTTTGAAATCAGAGCATTGATATTTAGTTAAGGTGAAAGTTTGGGATTTTTCTGAGAAAGATGAATTTTTCAGTGAATAGTAAAAATGCAGTTTTAGGGTTTCGGTATGTTTAATGACATCATAATTGTGTCATGATGATTTCATGAGATCTTTTAAGGGTTGGCCGGCCAAGGGTGATGAATTATTATTTTGGGGGCCCCATGTGGCCTAACTCCATGATAAATGCCAAGGGAGAGCACATGGGTTTGAGAAAAGCACATGTGAGGTGTCCCTTGGCCATTAATGCCTTGTCCCCTCACTTTCCCTATAAAAACCAAGCCCTCCTCTCATCCATTCGACTCCCCATTCATTCCCAACGAATTTCGGGTCTCATTACCTCCCAAGGAGTCCTCCCAAGGTGCCCCCAAGCCCTCAAGGTCCCAACCTTTGAGGTTTAAGAGTTACATTTTAAGGTAAGGGATCCGACCCCTCTCTTTCTTTTCAAGTGATCTCTTTTATGTCATTCCTTTTATGATCCATGTTCTTATTTTGGAGGATGTTCTTTTATACTCCTATTACTGCCCTTTTTATGTTCATATGATGAAAGACCCCCTCTTACTCTCATCATTTCGTTTTAAGAATGTTTAATTGGCGCCGTTAGGCTGCCGGATTTTCAAGGGATTCATTCACCTTTCTCTTTTTCAAAGTTCTACTTTCATGTCAAGTCTTTCAAGTTCATTTTAATTATGTTGGGGTATGATATCTATATTTATCATACTGATATTTTATGATCATATGATGAGAGACCCCATTTGATCTCTTCAATTCAGTATTTTGAAGTTTTAAGTGGCGCCGTTAGGCTGCCGAATTTTTAAGTGGTTCTTCACCCTTCTCGTTTTGAAGTTCTACTTTCATGTCAATTCTTTCAAATTCATTTCTATTATGTTGGGGTATGATCTCTATATATATCATACTGGACTCTTATGTTCATATGATGAGAGACCCCATTTGATCTCTTCAATTCAGTATTTTGAAGTTTTAAGTGGCGCCGTTAGGCTGCCGAATTTTTAAGTGGTTCTTCACCCTTCTCGTTTTGAAGTTCTACTTTCATGTCAATTCTTTCAAGTTCCTTTCTATTATGTTGGGGTATGATCTCTATATCTATCATACTGGACTCTTATGTTCATATTATGAGAGACCCTATTTGACCTTGTCAATTCAATTTTGTTGAAGTTTAAGTGACGCCGTTAGGCTGCCGAATTTTCACAAGAGAAATCTTGTTTTTTTTTTCTTCCTTTCATGTTCTTCATTTCATATGGTACATTTTCAAATTTCAGTACCATGTTCTTAAATCCCTTATATTTTGTCCCTCTACTGTTTTATGGGTCATTTATGAATGTTTGACCCATGTCCCCTCTCTTCTCAATGTTTTCTAAAACCTTGTAACATAGTCGTTATGCTGCAGAATTTTCGTCGCAAAGTGTCTCTCTCTCTTTTCTAAAAATTATTTTATGTTATAAAGTGAATACTCAAGGATCTTATTTATACAGGGGTATTCACATATATATCAAAATGTTCTATTTTAAATTCTGGGATTTACATACATGAAACCCTCTTTCCCTTTCCGTGGGTTTAAAGTGACGTAAAGATCACGTATTTAAAGCAGTTTTTAAAACGTTGTGATTATGAAATGAAACCCATTTATTTTATGCTATGTGGGTTATTTATGAAATTTTTTATGAGGATATATGTGGCTCACATGATAATAAAGGCAAATTTAAGGGTGCGCCCTGATAGCGCTCCAATGCATTGGGTAATGATGTAACCACTAGAGATTACAATCTTCACGATACCTTGGTGAATAACCTTGGTAATTTTAAAATGACACCTTGGGGATGGATCTTGGTGATATGTTCATGATTGTCTATGTTAAATGATGTAGCCACATCTTCAAGTTATGAAAAAGTTTTATTTTTATTATGATATGCCTCATGATTTCATTTTCATGCCTTAAAGTTCTTTTCATGACTTTATTGATGTATCTCAAGTTCATATGTAAAATGTTTCACTTGTTTCCCTTGCTGGGCCTTCTGCCCACCCTTCCTTTTGATGTATGTCCCCAGGTTATGAGATGCAGTAATGAGCCTAGGGTGAACATGAGGACAAGCCTTTCAAGTGTTTAAGAAGAATGTTTTTTTTGTTTCATGTTTTATGTTCCTTGTTTCCAAGACACTAAACCGTAAAGATCCTCAGTTCCGTGTAATGGAATGAAAGTTATGTTATAAAAAGACGGGATGCTATAGTTAGGGTGGCCGAGCGTATTGAGCATTTTGATTTCATCATCTGTGTCATGCTACTGGGGACATGGTCTCATGTATTAGTATATTCTGTATTATTATTTATCTCCTAGGTTCACCTATGCCTATTTGTTCTTAGTATCTTGTAGTGATAAGTGTGATACTTATATGATTATTTCTATTGCCCTTGTTGTGTTATTACTATAGTGCCTTCTTGTGTAATGTTTTTCTTAGAAAGTGATGTGTTGATTTTAATAAAGCTTATGAAAATTGTTTTCAAAGAAAAGTGTTTTATCTCCTTTGTACAATTTGAAAAATCTAGAAATCACTTTCCCCTTGAAAATACCAATTTCTTATTAATAGAATGAACATAATTTTGGAAATGAATAAGGGAAATGAGTTGTAATTTGTTTTTAAGTAAAATGTGTAGAAAAGAATACTTTGATATATTGTAGTTCAAACTTGAAATTGACATTTCTTTTATTTTAAATGAAGTGAATTGAGAATAAATTTTCGGGCTATCCTACTAATTTTTAATACTCATGCCTATAGTTCTTTTCTGTTTTTATCCCTTGTGCAGGTTCCGTTTGATTTCCTTCACTATGGGATACAATTGATCTTTGTGTTAGAGAGTGACCCACGAGGTCACATGGAGATAGTGTGGTCATAAGGTTCGATTGGTCTAGTTGTGCCGTTTTGTTTTACCATTTATATTATTGTTTAAATGATGTTCAGCACAGTTTCATTTATATATTGAACGCTTGTGAATTTTTTGGCTGCTGGTTTCTTTACTTATTTATTGGGTGAAATCGTTCCCTTGTTGTACTGTGTTGATGCCCGACACTAGTTACTAGCCCATGGGGATCGAGAACTCCCTTCAGGCCTTTCCATGGAGTAGTTCAGGTGACCGGTTCAGGGTTGACCAAGGATGGTTCGTGGTAATTATTCACAAAATTAGGTGCATGAACAGAACAAATCTGGAATAAGGAAAGGGTTTATGTCTCAATCAACCTTCATTGAGTAAGGATATGATATTATGCACCAATATTAATTTGTATAGTGAAACTACCACCCCCTTGACTTATAATATCTTAAATTATTATGGAATTTATAAATATTACATCCATTCATGCTCTTCCCTTCTATGGGATATGATTGATGTCTTCCCTAAAATATAAGGGGTTTTTTCATAACACAATATGATTTCTTGAGTTATAACATTTATACTTAAGTTTCCTATTTCAATTAATAAGGTATAACATATTTCTATCTTGGTATAATAAATTTTGATTCAAATATTCATTATTTATGAGTTCTATTCCTTCTTGAAAATGAAACTATGTTAATAATAATTCCCATCCTCTTAAACGACAACTTCCCCTCATCCATAATTTCCATTCCTTCCAATGTTCTCCTTCTTAATTTGAAGCCTAATTATGATTTATTTCATATGAATTTCATATTTTACTTATATTATTTTCAAAATAAAGTTTTATTATCCTTTCTATGATGTGATTTTTCATCAAAGGTGTTTTAAAACTTAAAAAAGGATATTTTGAAAACATCTTCGTTACTTTTGGGTTACACATTGTCTTTCTTTTTCTACCTTTTTATCTATCTTATTCTAATGTATTTCTTCCATATTATATATATATGTTTCTTATATATATAAATATTTTATTATACCTTTATGTTTTGAATATAATACATGTTTTAAGTCCCCTTAGAAATTCCCACTTTTAAGTAAATCTAAATTAATGGAACTTTTTGATTTATTATCTCATGAAAAGTGTCACCTACTTTTTTTTAAATGAATATATTTTTAAAGAAATCATTATTTTATGAAAATACATCCTAGTTAAATTATTTTTTATAGAAAAAATTACCTCTTTCCTTCTTTGAAAAGACCCTTAATTTATTTCATAAAGCATCACCCGAGTAGTTCATTTTTATTCATTCAACTCTAGATCTTTATCATGAATTTTATAAATTGGAATAACATGTTCAATACATATGTACCTTTTAAATAAATTAAGGTCCAAAATAATTTAATTCCTTATTCTCTTGGTAATCCTTATGATTTAGCCTTCGGTTATGGCCTGAATCAAAATTATGAAACCAACTTCCTTATCATGTGCTTGATCATGCTTATGATTTTTATATGAATTATTTTCCTCATGTGGAACACGTATGTATGATTTTTATTATGTGATGGGTGGCCCTAAAATTTTATATCCCTCTAAATAATTGGGTTAATATTTATATCTCATGAGTTATTATGTAAGGGATTTGGGAGAGAACCTAATCGAGCTTGTGACTTTTTCCACCATGTTTATGGGAATGGGGAGTGAATGCAATCCGCCATGGGACTTTATACACCATGTTTATGGGAATGGAGAGTGAAACCAATTCACCAGGTGATATTTTCTACATTATGATAATGGTCTTGGGATTGACCCTTAATTCATGCTTATGGTGTCATGTATTATGTTATTTCTATATATTCTATGATTCTGTTATCTTATAATGTGACTTCCTTATACCACGTTTCCATGATTATCTCACACTATTATGTCATGGTACATATTTTTATTTTGATATTACATGTCCTTACTTCATGATTTATGGAAAATATGATTTTCCCATGTTATTTTAATAATAATTTTTTCTATGCTCTTTTTTTCTCATATGATTATTATCAACCCCTGGATGAAACATGGACAAGTTTTCCCTTACCAAGAATTTGAGATCACCCCTTTATTATGTTTCCCTTCCCTAGGTTATGAAGATAAGTATAAATTTTGATATGTATAGAATGGGGTTTATAAGAGTTCAATTACAGATAAATGTTCACAATTTTTGAAAAATGAGTTGCCTGTCTAACTGGTCCTCAATGACACTAAACTAAAAGGTTCTCTAATCTATGTGATATTATTGTGAGATGTAATGTTTACATTATGGAAATGATGTAAAATAAATATTTGTTTATCCTAGGTCATCATAATTGGTATCAAAGGAGTTTTTACTTATTTTTAAGGATTAATAGAGTTATTTTTGAGGATTAGGATTAGAAAACTTTAGTGAAAAACTTAGGCATAAGTCTAATGGATAATCTTAAGAATAGGATAACACCCTAATTTTTTCCCAATGTTTTTAGTATGTGGTTTTAATAAAAATTACATCTCTTTCTGGATACTAGAAAGTGGACATGCCTATGACACATAAGAACCTAGGGAAAATCATCCTGAAAAGGGATAGTCGAGAAATGAATCGATCATCAATATGATACATGATTAGCGGGCCTAAGACTGCACACATCTATAGAAACTCCCAAGGGATATGATTTAGTTGTTCATATTCTCTTTATGAACCATTGTGAAGGATTGATTTCCTAATTACATTGAAGGACTAGGATGAGATTATAAGATAACCTAAGGTAAACTAAGATCAATCGTGAATGATATAGGTTGAACCAAGGATGATATAAGTTAATCTAATAATGATGTAGGTTAAACTATGAATGATATTAGTTATACAAAGAATGATATAAAATTAAATAAAAGAATTATAGGCTAACATGATGGTATTATAAAGTGAGATATCTTCACGTTAAATTTTACTTTGGTTATCTAGGATAATTATATTATGATGATAATTATTCATCACTAATGGTTTTAGTAGTTGCTTGAACTACAAGGAGCTGAGTTAATAATATGTACAATAGATAATGCAATGATTATATAAAAGATCAACCCATTGAAGTGAGAGATGGACTGATGAATTTTGTGGTTATTCTAAACTAACTATCCTAAAATATGATTAACCATGTGAGAATATTTGAAATATTGAACCCACAAAAGAAGATAAGGATGGATTCTCATAGGAACTTGAGTGATGAAGATGATAAGGGAAAGAATATTCAACATCCTACATGTTAATAATGTGGGAAGAAGCACCAAGGAAATTTCCTCAAATGGGATGGAAGATAATTTTCTTATGGTAAATGAGGGAATCAAGCAATAATATGTCAAGGTAAAAAGAAGGATATAATAAAGGAATATAATGTTCTTTTTAAGGACCCACTAAAGATTCAATGTTTTAGATGTTATGAATTTGGGAACTAAGAAAACCAACACACCAATCCAAGGGTTAAAGTAGATAACTGACACCAAACACCTCCTAGATCATGGGAACATGTGAAATCCTATTTAACTACTACCTTTTAGGAAAATAGTTATTTTTGCTCAATATTTTTCAATGTCTTATGTCATGTAAGGTTTCACCTATTAGGTATTGAATTATAAATAAAAAATGTTTGGTGGTATAATTGTTATATCCATTGTATATGAAACTAATTTGAGGTAAGTTATGAATTATATATTTATCTCTTCTTTACTTATTAGGATTATATTAGGAATGGGCTATCTCTTTTTACAAAGGGATCATAACAAATTACTTATAGGTAGATCTCACTTCATATCCTAAATCAACCCATGATCAAATACTGGTATATGGTTAATTAAAATACCCCTATGGAAAATACTCCCATTGTATGAGTTTCAAAATTGTGAGAAATAAATTTATTTAGGGAGGATGTAATGACCTGAAATTCTATTAAGTATTTTCATTTAATAAATATTATGCTAGTATCTTGTTCTACATGCAACACCGAACTAAAATAAACCATGAAACATTATACAACCATTATAATGTAGCTGATAAGTTGGTGGGTATAAATAGAGGTAACCAATTTACGAAATATATGTATAAATAAAGATCATTAATTTTAGGGTAGTTAGATAACTAATAAGATCACCTTATGGTAAAAAATGTATTTTTTTTTCTAAAATTATCTTTTTATGAGATTTATTTTAAGAAACCAAATATATTATAGAAAAGGAATATTATTGATATGGATAATATATATATTTTATATTAATAATATATCAACACTAATTTTATTATTAATTTATATAAAATAATAATAGTAATGGTTAATAGTTTGAAAAATTATTTTCCTATAAAAACAGTTTTTCATTTTATTTTATAATTTTATTCAAAATTTAAATTCTAAAATTTTAGAGTTTTAATTTGAAAAAATTAACTTCATTTTTTTATTTATCATATCAATATTATCTTAAGATGAATTTTTGATATTTTTCTCAAACAATCAAACTTTTTGGTGGATAATAAAAATACCGATTTTGTTAAAAAAATATCACTTTTATAATATAAGAACAACTTAAATGTTTAAGAAACCTTATATATATATATATAATATTTTTAATAAATAATATAAATCATTTAAAAATAATAAGTTTAATTTTATTAAATAAAAGTTTAACATTTTTGAAATTCAAGTAATATTTCTCACTGAAAACTCTTTTACATGCTTATATTAAAAATTAGACTTTATGATGTTTAGAAATTCAATATTAAAAATGAGTTTACAATTTATGTTCAGAATATAAATATTTTTTAATAATTTAAATTTTATTTTTAGGCATAAATATAATATTAGAAATATTAAATTTAATTACCATGATAATGGGGAAACAATTTTTTTTTAAAAATGAATTGTTTTATTAATATAAAATATTTTTTATCTAATATATTAAATTTATATAATTAAAATAATAACTCTAATATGATTTTTAAACCTATATATAATTATTTTAACACTCATTCAATTGGTAATCAATACTAAATAATATTAAGAACACATAATGGTTAAAAGTCATATTTTCTAGAAAAAATGTTTTTATATATTATATATTTTATTTTGAAAGTTGATTTTATCATATTTATAAATTAAATCATAATAAATGAATATTAAATATATGTTTATAAAATAAAAATTTGTTAATAGGGGTTACCTTATATTTTTAAATGAAATATAAATTACTTAGTTAAAAACTAGTTACAAAGGTAAAAAACAAAATGTTAAAATGTAAAAACCTATGGTAAAAGATTTAAAACAAGTTTAAAACATATGTGGAAATTATTTTTTGAGTAATTATAGACCCAACACCACCCAAAATCCATTATTATGAAATTATGGAGTCATTGACCATGTAATAGTGTAATGATATCATAGAAGTGTAAAGGCTATCCCCAAAAGTGACATTTTCTTCACTTATAAAAGGGGATCACTTCCACCCTTTAAATGGTACACTTAAAATTTTATTTACACTTTAAAATATACCCAAGTAAGCTCTAATATATTTAATTAACTCATAATTAAGACCCTTATCTCTATAAGTTTTCCTAAGTCCTTCATTTCTAAAGAGATCTCTAAGAGAAGATCCTATCTCCGATGTAAGTATTTCCTTCTTCGTAACCTTTACCCATAATATTCGACTTCCAAATATCCTATATCCAAAATAATATAATTAAATAATTATAATTATTATACATAGATGTTAATATATTTATGTAATAACCATTATTTATTCCTCTCCATTCGCTATGAAAAACAAAAGCATCATTAGTGTGTTGCGTGGACTACCGCCTCCACAAAGTGATGACTTATGTTTCTCATCACCACCATTAATGGATGGTAAAAATAATGAAATGGATGAAAAAATATTATATATATAATATTAATATTAATATGAATTTTAAAATTTCCATATACTTTATTTCCCTCTCATTTTTTGAGAAATGGTACCTTTAATCATGCATATGTGTGGACTACCACCTCCACGAGCAATGCGTTTCATTATTCATTACCACCCATCATGGATTGATTTAAAAATATATTTTATATAAAAACATCATGTATATAAAACTATTAATATTTTTTATACTATGAAACTATTTTATGATGCTTTCTACCTTGATCAACAAACATAAGGAGTTACTGGAAAATTGACTAAACAACCTCAAGTAATTGACGTACGAAAGAAAACTATAAAATAAATAAATATAATATGATAATAAATATTTAATATTAAATTAAATATAGAATAATAAGGTTCCCAATAATATATCTAATAAACTTAATTTTATTATTCAGGAAGTTAAGCACATGTACAGAACAAATCTGGAATAATGTAATGGTTTCTATCTCAATCACACTTCATTGAGGCATGCTTTGATATTATACACTAACTATAATTTGTATAGTGAAAATACTGAACAATTTAATTATAATATCTAAAATTATTTTTAAACTTATAAGATTTACTTCCTTTCATTCTCTTCCTTTCTATGGTCTATGATTATTTTATTCTCTAAAATATAATGGGTTTTTTATAACTCAATATGATTTCTTGAGTTATAATCTTTATCCTTAAGTATTTTCTTTAATTTCATATGGTATACCCTATTTATATTTTGGGAGAATAAATTTTGATTCAAATATCCCTTATTTATGAGTTATATTCTTTCTTTAAAACTCATATCTGTTAAAAATAATTCTCATCTTCTTAAATGGTGGTTTCCCCTCCTTGTCCATAATTTCCCTTCCTGCCAATGTTATAATTTTTAATTGGAAGCCTAATTATGTGTTATCATATGTGAAGTTCATATTTCCCTTATACTATTTTCAAAATAATTTTTTATTAAACTTTTTATAATGTGATATTTCAATAAAGGTCTTTTAAAACATAAAATAGAATCTTTTAAAAACACCCTCATTACTTTTGGGTTACACATTTTATTTTATTTTCTCCCTTTTTATCTATCTTATTCTCATGTATTTATTTGATATGATGTATATATTTTCCTTAAATATATACCTATTTTATTATAGATTTATTTTTTTGGGATAATACATGTTTTACATTCACTTCAAAATTCCCACTTTTAAGTAAACCCGACTTAAGAGAACCTTCTGATTTCTTATCTCAGGACAAGTGTCACCTACATATTTTTTTCACCATGAATATATTTTTAAATACCTAGTTATTTTATGGAGAAACATCCTAGTTAAATTATGGTTTTATAGAAAATAATAATCTCTTTCATTATTTAAAAACATCTTTCACTTATTTCATAAAGCATCACCTAAGTAGTTCATTCTTATTCATTATATTACCGATCCTTATCATGTTTTTTTCTAAATTGGAATACCATGTTAAAGAACCATGTACCTTTTTTAATTATAAAAGTATAAAAAAATTTAATTCCTTCTTCTCTTTGGAATTATTATGATTTATCCTTTGGTTATGCCTTGAATCCAAATTATTAAACCCACATCCTTCTCATGGGATTGATCATGCTTATGATTTTTATGATTTATTCTCCTCACGTGGCACACATATGTATGATTTTAATTATGTGATAGGTTGGATTGGAATTATATATCCCTTAAATTATTTGGTTAAATATTTATATCTCATGAGATGTTATGTAAGGGATTAGGGAGTGAACCTAATCCACTATCGGACATTCTACACTACGTTTATTGGAATGGGGAGTGAACCCAATCCACCTAGAGAGATTTTCCACTTTATGATGATGATATTGGTATTGAACCTTGATTTATGTTTATAAAATCATGCATTATGTTATTTCCACATATTCTATGATTCCATTATCTTATAATGTGACTTACTTATACGATGTTTCCATGCTTATCTCAGACTCTTATTTCACGGTACATGTTTTTTTCTTTAGAGATTACATGTCCTTCCTTCAGGATTTATGGACAAATATAATATTCCCATGTTATTTTAATAAGAAATTTCTCCATGCTCTTGTTTTATCATATACTTACTATCTAACCATTAATGACATGTGGATAAGTTTTCCCTTACCAAGATTTTTAACTCACCCTTTTGTTATGTTTCCCTTAACCAGATTATGAAGATAAATATAACTTATTAGAAGTATAAAAGTGGGTCTAAAAGAGTTTGATTATAGATAAATGTTCACAAGTTTTGAAAAATAATTTGCCTATGTAATTGGTTCTTAAATACACTAAACCAAATTGTTATTTGAGGTATGTGAGATTAATATAGGATGCAATGTTTAAATTTTGAAAATGATGTAAAATAAAGATTTGTTTAGCTTGAGTCATCATAGTTGGTATCAGAGGAGTGTTTAGTTATTTTTGAGGATTAGTCTAGTTATTTTTTGGGATTAGGATTATAATTTTTTTAAAACCATATGGATGAGTCTAATGTATAAGCCTATGTATAGGATGATATCTTAAAATTTCAACAATGTTTTGAGTATGTGTTTTTTTCTAGAAATTACATCCATGTCTAGATACTGGAACATGGATACAACTATGGAATAGATGAACCTAGGGTTAATCACCCTAAAAAGTGTTGGTTGAGGAATGGCCTGATCATCACTCTGATTCACGATTAGAGTCCTTAAGACTACACACCTTGCTAGACACTTCCACAAGATATTAATTGGTTGACTATATTCTCTTTATAAACCACTATTAAGGATTGATTTACTAGTTAAATTGAGGGACTAAGTTGAGAAGTATAAGATAATCCAAGGTAAACTAAGATGGATCACTAAGAATATATGATTAATCAAGGATGGTATAAGTTTATTTAAGAATGATATACATTGAATATTGGATGATATTATTTAAACAAAGAGTGATATAACATGAACTAAAATAATAATAGGATAAAATTATTGTTGGACTCCTCATGTGTTAATCATGTTTTAATGATCACAAATCCTATACATTATGTAAAACTTGTTAATCCTGTGTAATCTGTCTCAAATCATGTGTACAAATGATTAGTTTCTTTATGACTTAAATAATTATTGTAAACTATTTTGAGTTTGTGTTATAATGGATTTCCTTGATAAATGATTAAGTCTAATACATTCTATGAATATCACTATTTAAGTCTGTATACAAATATTAGGCTAAGTCTTAGAAACTGTGAGTCTGCCACCGGTTATGTTTTTCTGGAAAAGGACCCAGACACCATGACCATACACCATGACCAGACACCGTGACCAGACACCGTGACCAGACACCGTGACCAGACACCGTGACCAGACACCGTGACCAGACACCATGACCAGACACCGTGACCAGACACCGTGACCAGACACCGTGACCTAGACACCGTGACCAGACACCGTGACCAGACACCGTGACTAGACACTATGATCAGACATCACATCCATGCTACCGGTTCCTAATCTCTATATAACTACACCATCCTGACTATCTCATTGCTCAAATTCAAAGAAGGAGACACCATTTTAATGAGACACCATTTCAAGGAGACAACATTTCAAGGAGACACCGTTTCATAGAGACACCATTTCCATACAGACTGTGACACCATTTCTTAATCTGTTCTGTCATTTTTCAATTTAATATCTAACAATCATATTTGAAGCTTTTAAATGCACTGACACAATTAATGTTTCTTTGTAGATATGTCACCTGACAATACGAGGTACGAGTTGCAAAATACATGCATCCTATAGGCTCCAACACATGCACTCCAAGATTAAAAAGAACAACGTAGCCAGAAACAGAGGATAGAGAATCAATTAAGAGCATGATAACAAAGAAGCACGATCATTATTGAGAAAAGAAACAACACATGAAACTCAATACATTCGAAGAACAAACAAAGCATTCACTGAGATACCATTGATCAGAGTCGAGAACATCTTCGCAATACTGACTCCACGAAGAACATGAGCTAGATCTGAACCAAAGCACCAAACTTGCGATACTCTGTTACCCAAAAAAGGACCCAATTCTTACATATATTTCATCCTAGAAATCCAGAGCTGCATAGACTAACACTCAGAGAATTTCTAACCTTATCTCATCATTTTTCTCTGTTGTGTATTGTTTTTAGCTTTCGAGTAGTGTGTGTGTTTTTGTATAAAAACACACACTGTCTCCTACATTAAACTGAAGGGATAAAAGATATACTTCCTCTCACATATTTTTACACATGTTTTTTCCCATGGATAAGTGTAGAATAGGTCCTTGTGTGACCTGTTAGTTTATACCGACAAAGAACTATGGAATAGGTTGTGTAACCTGGACAGTCCTGTGTACTGTTGTTTACCCCGATCTAGGGCGTGGATCAAGTTTATTAATATAAACTGCTTGGTGGAAGGTGAACAACAAGTATAGTGGATTAGGTCTTGACTTGTGATTAAACCACTTGTTTTATATCCGCTGTGTTGTTTAAGTTAGTTTACTCTATTTTATTGTATAATTCAGAAATCACTAAACTTGTTTTGATAATTAATCTTATAAAGAAGTTATAAGTTCTTTGCCTTATTAGAATAGCTTAAAAAGTAATTTTAATAACTGATATTAAGATTAATGAGAATTAATCAATCTTCTAATAAGTTATTTAAATAGTCAAACATTGATAACCATATTACTTTGATTAACTGGGCTGTATTTATTTTTATTGGGGAACCTTTTTAAATAGAAATTTTTATAAATAATCAATTCACCCTCTCTTTATTACTTTACTCTAACCAACATTTGGTATTAGAGGGTGTTTTTTATTCCTATTAAGATTCTATTTTTCATCCTATTCAACTGTGATTTTAGTTGAACTTTAAAGATATGTAAATTTATGTTAATTCTAAATTTATATCTCTTTCAAAGTAGTTCTTTATTATGGATAACAGATTGGAAGGTGATGCAACAAACATACCACCATTCTTTAATGGAACAAATTGTGCCCAATGGAAAATTAAAATGAAAATGAATTTAAAAAGTATGGGTTTTGAAATTTGGTCTTCAATTATAGATGATTATAAGATTCCTGCTACTGATAAAATCACTTGGGATGACCCAACCAAGACTTCCTAGAATAAAAATTACAAATCCATGAATGCTTTATATTTCTCTTTAGAAGATGAAGAATTTAATAGAATTTCTACATGTAAAACTACCCATGAAATTTGGGATACTTTGTCTATTTCACATGAAGGAACTTCTAGTGTAAAATAAATGAGACTTAATACTTATACTATTAAATATGATAACTTTAAAATGAAACCTGATGAGCCTATTTCTGACATGTATCTTAGGTTCATTGAAATTTACAACACAATTATTTCTCTTGGAAGAGAAGTCATAGCTAATAAACCGATTATGAGGATTCTTAGATGCCTACCTGACAAATGGAGAGGAACCTTTGTATTTATTATAGAATTATACGACATCATCAAATTACCTGTAAAAGAACTCATTGGGAAACTGATGATGTATGAAGAGGAGTTGAAATTCAACAAGTAAGAGGAGGATGAACCCAAAAGAAAATCTGTTGCATTTAAGACCACCACTTCTAAACACAAAGAGAAAGGGAAATTGGAAGCATTTGTAGAAAGTTATAGTAGAGAACAATCATCACCTAATAGTGATGAAGAGATGACTCAATTATCCATAAGGTTTAAGAGATTTTACAAGAAGAATAAATTTTTAAGAAATCCTAACTTCAAGGGAAGATATCATCAAAAGGGAAGCTGGATGAAAGATTGGAAAAGAATTGACAAGTCTAATGAGATAGTGTGCTATGAGTGTAAATGAAAGGGACATATAAAGGATGACTGTCCCAAGATCATGTACAAAAAGAAGTATGAGGACAAAGATAGAAATTATAAAAAGGAAATGAAAGAAACATGGAGTTCTTTTGACGACAGTTCAAGTGACTCAGAATCTTCACATGATGAACAGGATAACAAAGCAAATATGTGTTTTATGAAAAAAACATCTGAGGTAACACTAGAATATCCTGTACACAATTCCTATTCTTATGGAGATGAGAGTGACTCAGAAAATTTGTCTAATGAAGAAATTTTTGAATACTATAATATGCTTGAAGAGACATGTAATGAACTAAATGATAAATATAAATCTTTAAAGAAACAACATGCTCTTACCTCGGCTGTTAAATCTGAGTTTACTGTAGAAAGGGAGAAAAATGCTCAATTACTCAAAGAAAAAAATGAAATAAAGATATCTAATGAGCAATTTAAAAAGGATCTTGAAAGTTTTACTAATGGTAAAGATACTTTGGTACAAATTCTAGGTAAATAGATTGCTCCTAAATATACTACTGGTATTAGCTATCAACCTGGTAAAAGAAATTTTAGAAGAATGAATTTTTTCTCTAAGTTTAGGACATACAAATTTACTCCTAGTTCTGGAAAACATTTATCTAGATCAAATAATGATACACTCTCTACTGTCTCAAGATTTTCTGGACCAAATAAAGTTTATTTTTCAAGTACTTTACACAATGCTTATAGGAAACCTATGAGGTAGATATGAGTTCCTAAAGAACTTTTCACTAATATTTCTGGACCCAAAAAAATATGGGTACCAAAATCTATTTTTATTTGACTATTTTTGTAGAAAAGCAGCTTAAAGAGTTATTGTAAAAGCTTATGGTATTTGGATAGTGGGAGTTCAAGACAAATGATAGGAGACTATTCATGCTTCAAGAATTTAATAAAAATTGATGGTAGACATGTCACCTTTGGTGACAATGCCAAAGGAAAGATCATTGTCCTTGGCCAAATCGGTAACTCTAACTTCGTTTTAATTTCCAAAGTACTTTTTTTTGATGGATTGAAATACAATATGCTTAGTATTTCACAACTATGTGATGATGGATTTCATGTTAAATTTAAAAATGATGCTTGTAATGTTTTTAATTCTAAAAATGAATTAGTATTTTATGCATTAAGAAATGAAAATGTATATTATGTTAACTTAGAATCTTTAGTTTCTCAAAATGCTTCTTGTTTAAGTGTATTTCACAAAGAGTCTTGGATTTGACATAGAAAACTAGGACACAATAATATTCAATACCTTATAAAGTTAACTAGGAAAATCTTAGTCAAAGATACCCAAACTTGAGTTTCCAAATGATAAAGTGTGCAATCCTTGTAAAAAGGGAAAGCAACACAAAATTTCCTTCAAACTGAAGAAAGAAGTGTCAACTTCTCAACCTCTCGAATTGGTTCACATGGATTTGTTTGGACCATCTAGAGTTTATAGTCTAAATGGGAATAACTATGTTTATGTTCTTGTAGATGACTTTTCTAGATATGCTTGGACTTTATTTTTGGCTCACAAAAGTGAAGCCTACTCTCATTTTACCAAATATGCCAAAACTCTAGAAAATCTTAGTGGACTTAGAATTAAATCCTTAATAAGTGATAATGGATGTGAGTTTGAAAATCAAGAGTTTGAATCTTTTTGGTCAAAAATGGATATAATCATAATTTCTCTGCCCTTAGAACACCTCAACAGAATGGAGTTATGGAAGCAAGAAATAAAACCTTGTAAGAAATTGAAAGAATCTTGCTTAGTGAATATGACTTACCTATTTATTTTTGGGATGAAGCTGTAAATAAAACATGCTATATAATTAATAGAGTGTTGATTATAATTATTCTTAAAAGAACTCCATATGAGTTATGGAACAATAGAAAACCCAAAGTAAGATACTTCAAAGTTTTTGGTTGCAAAGTCTATATCCTTAATACTAAGAAAAATATTGAAAAATTCACATCCAAGAGTGATGAAGGAATATTTAAAGGATGTTAAATCTCTAGGAAAGCATATAGAGTGTTTAACAAAATAAATAAATGTGTGGAAGAATCTATCCATGTCAAATTTGATGAAACAGATCCACATGATCCTAAAACCACTCTAGAGAACCTAGAGGATGATGTAGAAAATCTGGATAATAATTCAAAATTCTCTAACCATTGTGTGAAGGAATCTGTGAAAATTTCCAATTCTGGAAATTCTTTGGATTCAAGTTACAATGAACCTGACCTTGTTGAAGAACCTGAAATCACTAGTACTTATTTTTCTAGAGCTGTTAGAACTCTTAAGAAACATCCTTTAGATGCTGTTGTAGGAGATTTAGATAAAGGAACTCAAACTAGAGATTCTCTTAGAAATCAGGTTGGACATCAAGTATTCTTGTCATAACTTGAACCTAAAAACATTAATGATTCTATCAATGATGAATTTTGGGTGATGTCTATGCAAGAAGAACTTAATCAGTTTGAAATGAATAAATTTTGGAAACTTGTTGATAGACCCAAAGACACTTTTACCATGGGCACTGAATGGGTGTTTAGAAATAAGGTAGATGAAGCTGGTAATATAGTTAGAAACAAGGTTAGATTGGTAGTATACGGCTATAGTCAAGAATAATTAATTGACTATGAAGAGACCTTTGCACCAGTAGCAAGACTTGAAGCCATCATAATTCTACTTGCTTATGCTGCACATCTGAATTTCAAACTATATCAAATGGATGTTAAAAGTTCATTCCTAAGTGGGTATATAACTGATGATGTATTTGTTGAGAAGCCCCTGGTTTTAAAAATCCTCATTTTCCAAATCATATTTTTAAATTATCAAAAGCTTTATATGGTTTAAAACAAGCTCCAAGAGCTTGGTATGATAGATTAAGTACTTTTCTTATTTCTAAAGGTTTTACAAAAGGAATATCTGATCCTACCCTTTTTATAAAATGAATTTCCAATGATGTTTTAGTAGTTCAAATTTATGTAGATGACATTATATTTGGATCTTCAAGAAATTCTTTATGTATTAAATTTTCTAAAATAATGCAAAATGAATTTGAAATGATTTTAATGGGTGAACTAAATTTCTTTATTGGATTTAAAATCTTTCAAAATAATGATGGCATTATTTTAAATTAAAGCAAATATACTAGAGATATTCTAAAATGTTTTGGTTTGGATAGCACTAAAAGTAGTGAAACTCTATTGATTACTACTTTTAAGTTTGATCTTGATGAAAATGGAAAATTTATTGATCAAACCACTTAAAGAGGAATGATTGGAAGCTTACTATACTTAACTACTAGCCAACCTGACATTATGTTTAGTGTGTGTATGTGTGATCATTTTGAAGAAAACCCTAAGGAATCTCATTTAAATGCTGTTAAGATAATTTTCAAATACCTCAAGCATACACCCAATCTAGGAATGTTCTATCACAGAGGAAAATCATTTGAGTTAGTTAGTTATTCTGATGCTGACTTCAGTGGTTGTAAGTTAGATAGAAAAATCACCTTTGGAACATGTCACTTTTTAGGCAAGTCACTTGTATCATGGTGTAGTAAGAAACAAAACTATGTTGCCTTATCTATTGTAGAAGCTGAATACATAGCTGCTGGTAGTTGTTGTGCACAATTTTTTTGGATGAAACACACATTATTGGATTATGGATATCAATTTAGGCATGTACCTATAAATTGTGAAAATACAAGTGCTATTAACATCTCAAAAAATCCTTTATCACACTCTAGGATAAAACATATTGATGTAAGACATCACTTTTTGAGAGATAATTATCAAAAAGGTGATATCACTTTGGAATTCATTGGAATTGAATATCATCTTGCTGATATATTCACAAAACCATTAAATTCTGAAAGAATATATTATATTATACATGAATTGGGAATGATAAATCTTAAGTAGTAAGTATACTGTTTCATGTTTACGGTCTCACAGTTTCTATCTATCGGTTACTGTCTTAATATCTCCAACAATACGATTTCACAATTTAGAAATAACACTGTTATAGTCTCACTATGAAAGCTTGTTACAATCTCACTGTGAAGGCCTGTTATGGTCTCACTATGAAAGCCTGTTATGATCTCACCATGAAAGCCAGTTTTGGTCTAACCGTGAAATTCGGTTACGGTCTCACCATAAATATGCTTTATTATTTTATTTACATATTATAACCCGTATCATGGTAATTAATTATTTTACTTTTACTTTCCCATGCTTTTGTTTTTACTATGCTTGGTATACCTAAATGATAAAAATAAAAGAAGTTTCACTTCTTTCTTCACCCGAGCTCTATTATCTCAAACCATAACCCCTATTTCAATCTTACTCTCTCTCTTGAACATTCATTGAATGCCCAGGATGAAACACCCATCATCGCCAACCCTTGAGAAGTCTAGTTCAAAGAATAAGATGAAAATCGCTCCAAAGTTATCACCCAAAGGTCCTTTGAATCCGTATCTAGTGAACAGAGTAGTCGTTCTTGAAAAGGAAATTTTCCCCAAGGGGATTATGTCAAGAAATCCCTTATTATTAAAAGTACTAAATGTGAAAGTATGGCTGGATTGGTTTAAAAATGAGGATAGACCGATTTACTTGAAGCTAGTTGCATAGTTTTATCAGTTCATTCAATTTTCTTTTGATAAGGAAGATGATTTTGTTGTGAGAATCTGGACAAATGGAAAGAGATGTACCTTTTCTTCGAGGTTATGGGCTGCATGCCTGAGGATAAATCATGAGGGTATTTGTGAGGACTACCATAGAGGTCCTCCTCCTCTAAGTGAGTTATTTTTTTTAAAAGAAGCATTGGGAATCTTAACTAGAAATGAAACAAAGTGAAGAGCTATAACTGCTGAGCTAGATGGTGAAACCAAATTTCTGTTTAAATTTGTTTAGAATCTGATTAGCCCTAGAAAAGGCAATTTTTCTACACTCAAGTATCAGAATATATTATTGATACATCTTATGAAAAATGGAGATAAGATTAAACTATGCAAATATGTTATACTCCATATGTGTGAGTTGATCAAGACAACCTCTAAGTCAACCTCCTTGTTCTACTCAAGATTAATCTCAGCTATGCTTCATTAAAAAGGGTTGGTTAGAATAGATGAAGAAGCTATTAAGGACTATGAATTTTGTGTTTCAAAAGTTACAGTAAAGAGAATTAAAATCAGTTGGAATCCATAGATAGAAGCATGGGTGAAGGATAATGATAGGGTTTATGAAAAGTTCAATGCAGTGGAGCACTCTTCAAGGCCTAAAGACATTTTTAATTCTGGTTTGGAACTAGATGAAATTGTTTTGTATTCTGATGAGTAGGAAGAGGAAGAGGCTATTGTACCTACTGGGGAAACTGTTCTGGATGAGAAAGACAGTGAACCTATTCTCCAAGACTTAACTAAGAAGGAAATTCTTGTTCCTGAAGAAGTTGCTGATCTGGAAGAACAACCTGCTTCTAAAGAAGAATCCGTGGCTAAGGAAAGTGAAAAGGATATTGTAGAATAGCATATAAAAGAATATCTTTATCTTGTGAAAGAAGTTGATTATGAGGAACATGTGGAGGAACAAGTTGTTCATGAAATTATCCCATCTGCTGAAGAGAGAATGGAGCAGGCCATTCAGTTGGCTAGAAATAAAATTGGTGAGTCTATTGGGGATGAAATATTGGAATTAGACCAAGGATATAAATCTCTTATTTCTAATAAAGATTCACATGTTGAGGGGGATAATCACATGAATATGGAAAGTGTTAAAGTGCCTAATCCAGTTGATCCAAGATCAATGGATATATGGTATAAATTCCCTAGTTATTTTGATGTGAATGATTCCTAGGAAGACTTAATGAAAGGTATTGATCTGTCTACTATGTTTCAATTGAAACTAGTATTTTCACTTAATGTTATAGCTGCAAATAAACTTGAGCCTGTCTCATCTCCTATTCCCAAAACTTCACAAGAACCTTCCACCTTGGTGAGTAAGGATTATTTAAAATCATTTGAAGCTACCCTATTAGCTGGAGTTGAAAATCTAATTAATACTCAACCTACTCCTGTGAAAAAATTGAGTGAAAGAGATAATTCCCTATTGTTAAAGAATATTATTTGGTAGATTCATCCCAAGATGATTCATGAAATTCAGAAAGTCATAATTGAGAACAAAAGATTAAGTGATGAAGTGAAGTCTCTCAAAGGTATGGTTGAAGAAATGCAGAGAGTGATGAACTCAAGACCAGAACCTATTTCTAATCCTATTGAGGATATTAGTAGTAAGATTACATAGGAATTAGCCTCCCTGATTCAACCTAATCTAACCTCCTTGGCTGACAAGGTAGCTGAAATAAATAAGAAAATTGTTCAAGATATGCATGAGCTTGTTATTGGTCTTAACAAGTTGACTGGTGAGTATAAGGGATGTCTCCAGAAAGTTCTGAATCAATTGAAGTCCCTTACTTAATCTATTATATCTTCTAATACTTCTGGACAATCATCTCAACCCTCCTTATATATTTATCTTCTCAGAAAAGTTGTTAAAGAAGAAATCCAATCTGTGCTCAGTGGATTTGAAAAAGAATCTCTATATGTGGTTGTCAAAAACAGTGACAGAGTTCTTGATTCGTTGAGAATTCATTCCAAAATAGAAAATGATGCTCAGAAGAAGATTACTAATAATGTGGACTTCTACTTCAATAGTATCTTCTCAAAGCATGACATGAAAACCACTTCAAGTACCTTGTAGAGAATATGAGAATCCCTCCTGCCACTCAAGCATTCAAAACTCAGGTTCAAAATCTTAAGGATTTCACTCCATTATTGGAAAATTTCATGGAGAATAATTATGAATTTGAGAAAGACATGAATTATGGTGGTGAGATAGTTTCTGACTTTGTCAAACTTTTGAGGCCTTATCTTCATGTACAAAGCATTACTATTGTGGCTCTTATAGCTGTACCCTTGAGACCTAGTTCGCCTACCTTCTCATCCTTTGCCTTTTCCACTACCTCTATGTATGTATCTTAGGATCTGAGTCAGATCAGACCTGTTATCCTGGACCAACAGTTGCCTCGGTCTTCCACTGCACCTACCTTGGCCCTTTCTGTCTTTGATGGCCTCCCTTTACCTTCTCTGTTAGTTGCTTAACTTCCCTCTTCCACTTCTACTTCTACTCCTATGGCTTCTTCTAATGTTGCTTCCAAGGGAAAAGAGAAGACATCTGGTGCTGAAGAAAAATGAACACTATCTTTTGATAGGGATGATTTCTACATTTTTGTTGCTTATTGTTTGTAATGACACTTTTTATCCATCTAATGCATTGTGCAATCATCTTATCTATTATTTTATTTACTTTTGTATTATTTTTGATAATCCCAAAAGGGGTAGAGATATGCACACTGAGAGATATGAACACTAAGTAAAAGGATGAGACACATTCACTAAGAATAGATCTCTCACTCACATGATTTTTGATCATAACAAGGGGGATATTGTTGGAATCCTCATGTGTTAATCATGTTTTAATGATAAAAAATCACATAAATTCTCTAAAACTTGTTAATCCTATGTAATAATTCTCAAATAATGTGTACAAATGATTATTTTCTTTATGCCTTAAATAATTATTGTAAACTATTTTGAGTTTGTGTTATAATTGATTTCCTTGATAAATGATTAAGTCTAATCCATTCTATGAATATCACTGTTTAAGTCTGTATACAGATATTTGGCTAAGTCTAAGAAACCATGAGTCTTCCACTGGTTATGTTTTTCTGGCAAAGGACCCAGACACTGTGACCAGACACCGTGACCAGACACCATGACCAGACACCGTGAACAGACACCCTGACCCAAACACCGTGACTAGACACCATGACCATACACCGTGACCAGACACCGTGACTAGACACCATGACCAAACACTGTGATTAGACACTAAATCTATGCTACCAGTCCCCGATCTCTATACAACTATGCCATACCGACTGTCTCGTCGCTCAGAGGCAAAGAAGGAGACACTATTTCAAGGAGACACTGTTTCATTGAGACACCATTTCCAGAAAGACTATGACACTGTTTCTTAATCTGTTTTGTCATTTTTTAATTTAATCTTTAACAGTCATATTTGAAGCTTTTAAATGCACTGACATAATTAATGTTTCTTTGTAGACATGTCACCTGACAGTACGAGGTACGAGGTGTAGAATACATGCATCCTATCAGCTCCAACACATACACTCCAAGATTAAAAAGAACAGCATGGCCAGAAACAAAGAGAGGATAGAGAAACAAGAGCATGATAACAGATAAGCCCGAGAATTATTGAGAAAAGAACCGACACATGCAACTCAATACATCTAAAGAACACATGAAGTATTCACTGAGATACCATTGATCAGGGTTGAGAACATCTTCTCAATAAAGACTCCATGAAGAACACAAGCTATATCTAAACTAGAGCACCAGACTTGCGATACCCTATTTCTCACAAAAGGACTCAATTCTTACATCTGCTTCATCCTAGAAGTCCATAGATGCATAGACTAACACTCAGATCATTTCTAACCTTATCTAATAATTTTTTCTCTGTTGTGTATTATTTTTAGCTTTCGAGTAGTGTGTGTGTGTTTGTATAAAAACACACACTGTCTCATGCATCAAATTGAGGGATACAAGATATCCTTATTCTCACATCTTTTTACACTTTTTTGTTCCCATAGATAATTGTGGAATAGGTCCATGTGTGACCTATTAGTTTATACTGACAAAGAACTATGGAAGAGGTCATGTGACCTGGACAATCCTGTGTACTGTTGTTTACCCCGATCCAGGGTGTGGATCAAGTTTATTAATATAAACTGCTTAGTGGAAGGTGATCACTAAGTGATGTAGATTAGGCCTTGACTTGATACTGAACCACCTGTTTTATATCCACTGTGTTGTTTAAGTTAGTTTACTCTGTTTTACTATATAATTCAGAAATCACTAAACTTGCTTGGATAGTTAATCTTGGAAAGAATTTGTAAGTTATTTGACTTATTAGAATAACTTCAAAAGTAATTTTAATAACAAATATTAAGAGTAATGAGAATTAATAAATCTTCTAAGAAGTTATTTAAATAGAAAAACATTCATAATCATATTACTTTGATTAACTGGGATGTATTTATTTTTCTTGGGGAACCTTTTTAAATAGAAATTTTTATAAATACTCAATTCACCCCCCTCTTGAGTACTTTACTCTGACCAACAATGATGGTATTATAAATTGAGACATATTCAGGTTAAATTTCACTTTGGTTATCTAGGATACTCCTATTATGATGATAATTGTTCATCGCCCATGTTAACCCCTTTTGGTTTTAGCAGTTTTAGGAAACAGAAGGTGATCAATTAACAATAAGTGTGAGGGAAAATGGAGTGATTATATAATTGATCAACCCATTGAAATGGGAGTTGGAATAATAAATTTTGTGATTATTCCAAACTAAATATCATGAAATATTATTCACCATGTGATCATAGTTGAAATATTGAACCCAACAAATAAGTTAAGGATGGAGTCTCATGGAAACTCGAGTGATGAAGATGATGAGGGAAAGAATATTCAACATCCTAAATTCCAACAATGTGGGAATAATCACCAAGGGACTTACCTCAAGGGGACTAGAAGACTCTTTAATACTGGTAAAGGAGGAAATTGAGTAAAAATATGTTAACGAATAAATAAGGATACAGTGAAGGAAGATAATGTTTATCTTAAGGATCCGCTAACAATTTGATGTTTTATATGTGAGAAATTTGGGAACTGTGAAACCTAATTCACCAATACATGTTTTAAAGAGGAAAACAGACACTAAACACCTCCAAAATCATGGAAATAAGGAAAATCCTATTAAATAAGTATTTTTTAGGTAGAAAATGACTTTTCACTCTAGATTTTTTGATGCCTTATGTCATGTAAGGTTTCACCTATTAGGTGTTGAACTATAAAAAAATGTTTGGTAGTATAATTATTATATCCATTATATATGAAACTTCTTTGAGAAATGTTCTTCCTTATAGATTTATCTATTATTCATTTTTTAAGATTCTATTCAAAATGGACTATCACTTTTTACAAAGGGATGATATCAAATTTCTTATAGGGAAATCTCATTTCATATCATAAATCAACCCATGATAAACTACCAATAAATGGTTAATTATGATCTCCCTACAGAAATTACTTCCATCATATGAGTTTCAAAATTGCATGGATTCAATTTATTTAGGGGTGGTAGATTTTAAAGACCCAAAATTCCATTAAGTATTCATTAAATAAATATTATGTTAATTTTTTGTTCTACATGAAACACCGAACTAAAAAAAACCATGAAACACTATATAAACATTATAGTGTAGTTGTTAAGTTGGCGTGTATAAATAGAAGTAAAAACTTAATTAAATATATATAAAAATAAATATCATTAATTTTAGTTTAGTTAGATAACTAATAAGATCACCTTATGGTTAAAAATATTTTTTTCTAAAATTATCCTTTAATGCGCTTTATTTTAAAAAATTAAATATATTATAGAAATTTATATAAATAATATATATTTTTATATGAATAATATATTAACGATAATTTTATTATTAATTTATAGAAAATAATAATAATAATGTTTAATACTTTGAAAAGTTTTTCTCTTACAAAAACAGTTTTTCATTATATTTTATAATTTTATTTAAAAGTTAAATTCTAAAATTTTATAATTTTAATTTTAAAAAATTAAATTCATTTTTGGATTTACCATATCAATATTATCTTAAGATTAATCTTTGATATTTTTCTAAAGTAATCAAATTTTTAGGTGAATAGAAAAAATGCCGATTTTGCTAAAAAATTTCACTTTTATAATAAAATAATGACTTAAAAGTTTAAGAAAACCTATTTATATACAAAATATATATTTATTAAGTAATATAAATCATTTTAAAACACTATTTTGAATTTATAAAATACAAGTTCAACATTTTTAAAACTTAAGTAATATTTCACACAGAAAACTGTTTTACGTGCTTATATTAAAAATTAGACTTTATCACATTTATAAATTCAATATAAAAAATTTATTTCCTATTTATGATCAAAATTTAAATATTATTTAACAAGTTAAATTTTATTTTAGGCATAGATATAATATTATTAAGTTTAAAGTTTATTATTATGATAATGACGAAACAATTTCTTAAAACGAATTGTTTTCTTAATATCAAGTAATTTTTATATGATAAATTAAATTTATATAATTAAAATAATAAATATAATATTATTTTTAAACCTATATATAATTATATTAAAACTCATTCAATTAGTAATCAATGCTAGACAAGATTAAGAACACATAATGGTTAAAAGTATTTTTTCTATACAATTTTTTTATATATTATATATTTTAATTTAAAAGTTGATTTTATAATATTTATAAATTTAATTATACTAAATTTAGATTAAATATAGGTTCAAAAAATAATTTTTTTACCTTATATTTTTAAATAAAATATAAATAACTTAGTTAAAACCTAGTTACTAATGTAAAAATCAAAATATTAAAATGTAAAAACCTATGGTAAAAGATTTAAAACACGCGTGGAAAGTCTTGGTTGAGGAATTATAGAAAAAATAACAAAAAAAAATCCATTATTATTAAATTTTGGAGTCATTTACCATGGAATAATTTAATGATATCATGGAAGTGTAAATAGTATTTCCAAAATTGTCCTTTTCTTCACTTATAAAAGGGGATCAATTCCACCCTCCCATTAGATTTAACCTAGAAAGTATTCCCAAATTAACTATACTAGAATTAATTTAATCATAATTAAGTTCTTAATATCTATAATTTTTCCTAAGGCCTTATTTTCAAAGAGACCTCTAATAGAAGATCCTGTCTCCGATGTAAGTATTACCTTCTTCGCAACCTTTCCCCCCCAATATCCCTATTCCAAATATATTATATACATAATAATATAATTAAATGAGTATAATTAATATAATGATATATTATTATATTAATTTAATAACCTTTATTTATTCCTCTCCATAAACTAAGAAAAACAAAAGCGGCGTTAGTGCATTGCGTGAACTACCTCCTCTATAAAGTGACGACTTATTTTTCTCATCACCGCCATTCATGGTTGGTAAAAAGAATTTAATGGATGAATAAATATTATATATATAATATAAATATGAATGTGAAAGGTAAAATTATCATATAATTTATTTCCCTCTCATTCATTGAGTAATGGAAGCATTAATCGTGCGTGTGTGCAGAGTTCCACCACCATGAGCAATGTGTGTCATTTTTTATTACCACCCATCATGGATGGATTTAAAAATATATTTAATATAAAAATTATTTCAATAAAAATATTAATATTTTGGATACCATGTAACTATTTTAAGATAATTTATACTACGACCATCATACATAAGAACTTACAGAAAAATTGACCGAACAACCTCAAGTAATCAACATAGGAAAGAAAAAAATATAATAAATAAATAGAATATGATAATAAATGGTCCATATTAAATTAAATATATAAGAATAATTTTAATAATAATTTATATAATAATATTAATTTTATTATTCCAGAATTCATATGCATACGTATAATGAATCTGGAACAAGGTAAGAGTTCTCATATCAATCACTCCTCATTAAGGTATGTTTTGATATTATATACCAATATTAATTTTTATGGTGTAACTAATAACACCTTTAATTATAATATCATAAATTATTATTTAACTTTAAAACTTTACTTACATTCATGATCTTACTTTTTGTTGGCCATAATTGATTTCTTCCCTAAAATATAAGGGTTTTTTATAACTCAATATGCTTTCTTGAGTTATAATGTTTCTCCTTGAGTTTTTTCTTTTATTTAATTTGTTATACCTAATTTATATCTTGGTAAAATTAATTTTGATTCAAAATTAATTTATATATTAGTTCCACTCCTTGAAAATTAAATTATGTTAATAATAATTCCCATCCTCTTAAACCATGGTTTCCCCTCCTTGTATATAATTTCCCTTCTCGCCAATGTTCTTCTTTTTAATTGGATGCCTAATTATGTGTTATATCATGTTACTTTCATATTTACCGTATAGTAATTTTAAAATGTAGTTTTATTATCCTTTTTATGATGTGGTATTTCAATAAAGGTATTTTAAAACATAAATTGGGATCTTTTGAAAACACCCTCATTACTTTTATATTACACATTCTCTTTCATTTTCTATGTTTTTACCTATCTTATTATCATGTATTTATTTCATATTCTATATATATGTTCCAAATATATATACCTATTTTATTATACCTTTATCTATTGAGGATAATACATGTTTTAATTTCCCTTTTAAATTCCCACTTTTAAGTAAACCTAACTTTAGTGAAATTTATGATTTCTTATCTCATGAAAAGTGACAAATCCATAAAATTATTTTCACCATGAATAGATTTTTAAAACCATAATTGTTTTATAGAAAACCATATTAGTTAAATTATGGTTTTATAGAAAACAATAATAATTTTCCTTCAATAAAAATATCCTTCACTTATTTCATAAAGCATCACCAAAGAATTTCATTTTTATTCTTACTAATCCTAGTCCTTATCCTGAATTTTCTATATTAGAATACCATATTCAAGACCTATATCCCTTTTTAAATTATAAAATTCCAAAAAAATTTAATTCCTTCTTCTCTTTGGAATCCTTATGATTTATCCTTCAGTTATGCCTTGAATCCAAATTATGAAACCCCATTCCCTATCATGGGTTTAATCAAGCTTCTAATTTATATATATATTCCTTTACTCATGTGGAACACATATGTAATATTTTCATTATGTTATGGGTGAGATCAGAATTATATAGCCTTATAATTAATTGGGTAAATATTTATATCTTATGATATGTTATGAAAGGTATTATGAAGTGAAACTAATCCACCATGAGACTTTTTCCACTATGTTTATAGGAATCGGGAGTGAACCTAATACACCCTTGGATATTTTATACTTTATTATGATGGTATTAAGAGTTACCCTTGACTTATGCTTATGATGTCATGTATTATGATGTTTCCACATATTCTATGATTCCATGATCTTATAATGTGACTTTATTATATTATGTTTCCATGATTATCTCAAACTCTTATATCATGGTGCATGTTTTCTCTTTTGACAATGCATGTCCTTCCTTTATGATTTGTGGAAAACTATGATCTTTTTATGTTTTTTTATAATAAATTTATCCACACTCTTATTTTATCATATGCTTATGATCTAACCCTTGATGACATGTGGATATGTTTTCCCTTACTTGGCATTTGAGATCAACCCTTTATTATATTTCCATTCCCCAAGTTATAAAGATACATATAACTTGTGAGAATTCTATAAGGGGGTCTAGAAGAGTTTTATTATGGAGAAATTTTCACAATTTTTGTAAAATAAGTTTCCTATGTAACTAGTCTTCAAAGAAACTAAACCAAAATGTTCTCTAAGTTATGTGATATTATTGTGAGATATATTTTTTTAATTATGGAAATGATATATAATAAATATTTTTATAACTTGGGGTTTCATAGTTAGATTTAAAGTAAAAATACCATTGAAATTCCTTATTGAAAAAAATTTCATCATATATAAAAAATATTCCCAATAGTGATTATTTGAGAATATTATGAGAGGATTTATCATAAAATTGAATACAAAAGTTTCCCCTTTGATCGAAGGAAAAATATGAAAATCAATTTTGGAAATAAGTTTCAAAGGAAGATTCCTGTGGTATAGGAGGAAGAAAATTATGAATTTTATCTTAAAGAAGGGGAAAATGAATTAAATTATGATTCAAAAGTATCTATGATAGAAATTTTGGAAAATTCTCAAACTAAAATATTATATGAATATAAACTAGAAGGAATAAATTATATTAAAGTGTAATGTGAAAGAGAAACTGGGGAGTTCAGTACTCAAATGAATAAAATTTTAAATATAGTGGACTGTTAAAAAAAATACTTTGAATATATTGATTAACTTGAAGTCAAAATTAGTTGGTTTATAAAGGTAGTGTAAGATAAAGCTACTATCTGATAAAGACAAAGAGGAGCAGTTAACTACAAGTTAAAAATTGAGAAACATGCCAAGGAAATAAATTAACTTAACACTTACATTAAATCATAAATAATAAAAATATAATTAATTTAAGAATAAGTATTCACCCAAAATAAGAAATTGTAATCTTAATTTAAATATATAAATTCTACAAAGAATTTTAAATTTGGGGAATTCTCAGATGAGGAAATAAAAAAAGAGATGATAGAGGTATAAGAAATTTGTAGATTTGTTTGAATACTCAAAGTTCTAATTCTATGAGTAATATAGGACTTAGATATTAAGTTGAGTCTTTAAATATTCAAATGGTGAAAGGAAATCAAAAGTTTTGAGGAAATTATTGAACTCAATCATCAAGAGTTATCCAAAAACCTAAAAACTAATAAAATTATATGAAGATATAGAGTGAGAGTGAGAGTCCATTACCATTGATAAAGTTCCAATTCTATGGTTACTTATTCCATACTATTTACTATTATAACGTGGCAATAAGTTACCTACAATGAAAGGAACCCCTAGAGAAATAAATGGAGGATGAGAAAATATCCAACACAATAAAGGATAAATTAGTTTTATGGATATTATTTACACTACTCTAACGTTGGTCATAAATATTATGATAATATGCAAATTTAGTTAGGAAATAAATACATGGAAGGCTCAAAGAGAATGTAGAGATAAGACATAAACACTATTACATTGGAGAATAAATTATCTCAATTGGAATAAGAGGATAACTACATTACTGCTCATGTATAATGTAATGAGGATATGACCACTTATATCAACTTAAACATGAATTTATTAAATGGTAAAAATGATATGGATAAATCTATATTGAATAAAATCATACTAAAAAAATAAAAGAACTAGATCATGTGGATACTTTTTAGTTGGATTTCATCCCACATAATGGAAAACTTAAAATTATTGAAAAACATGAAAAATCATGTAGTTAGCATAATTTTTTTTTATAATCATGGTGTATTGGAGAAAAAAGGTAGTAGTATAAATATAAGGTTATATGGAGAAGATTTTAAAAACATGGACATAAATTTTATGGATAAGATTTGACATAATCAATTGAGTGTGAGTCAACTTCATGCCTTTGGGTTCAAATTTTCTTTTAATCATAAGGGAAACTTGATGAAATGAAAGCATAGTAATGTCTTAATGAAAAGAACGAGGATGAATAAAAATATATACCAAGTAGATAGAAAATAAATATCATATTTGATTAATATGTAAGAAGAAAATATCTTTTGGTATTAATGGATTAGGCATATACATTAATAATACATGTTAAATATTTTAAATCATAAACAAATGATTGATATTCTTAATATAAAAATTCATAGGGAAAAGAATTTTTATGCATGTATGAGAGGTAATATGATTCAAAATCCATATAAACCAATAAATAATAGGGTTTCACATATGATCTACTTTATTCACATGAATTTATGTGGTCCCATGATACATATTGGAAAAAGAGGAAAAATTTATTTTATCTTATTCATGGATGAATATAGAAGAATGAAATGTATTATGTTCATGAAAAAGGAGGTGATCTAATATATCAAAATATATATAAAGAATGCTGAAAATAAAATTTGTAGGATGATCAAAATTTTATGATCAAACTACGACATAAAATATAATTTCCCAAACCCTTACAACCCATTCCTTTGCATCTACATGAGTTTAGAGCTGTTCCTGAGGATAGATATGACTTTTTCCATCCTAAGGACCACCACACCATAACTATGGGAGTAGTGATGGATGTTTGAGTCCCATAAAGTTTTGATCATGGGAAAATCCATTTTGGATGAGTGTTTTTTAAGGGTTATCATTTTAGATTTTTCCATGCAATGCTTGGTGGTGAGTGAAATGTTTTCGGATGGCTCTATCTATAATGACCCTACTTTTTTTTGATGACTATTACATCATTTTAAAGATAAAAAACATAATAGTTTTACAAATCTAGGATCAAAAGGTTTAGTTTCTTTGTAAAATTAGGACCATAAATATATTTTACATAATAAATCACAAACATTTATTTAATTCCTTCTTCTCTAGATTCTTATTGGCCCTCATGTTATCCTTAGTAAAAGTATTCACCTGAGGATATATATCAAAATAAGGGGTGAGCTAAAATACCAGTAAGAGGATAAATAAGATACATGAAACATGGGTTATAATAATAATAATAATAATCAAAACATAATTATCATAAAAATGAGTGTAAGCATTAGATGAAGGAATGAAATATGGTAATGTATAAAAATAAAACAACATGTCATAGTGGTCAAATACCACACATAGTTGTGAACAAAGATAGCATCATATTCACACATATTTCAATTTATCTCATGAGATTCATCACATTAACCAATGAATTAGAGAACTATATAATTCCTGGAACACCCATCACATCAAAACATTTTCATGCGCTATATAATTCAGGGCACACTCGTCACATCTTAACATTTACATTATCATGCATTCCATATAGAACGTATATCAATCTTGAACCTAAAATATACCATGGAAAGGAATGAGTTTGATTTCATGAAGAATACATTCATGAATAAAATTCTGGTGGTTTACAAATGAAATAGGGAATAACATACTCTGTATAAGAATTATGAATCTTGAGTGAAGAATAAAAAAATCTCACAAGAAGTAAAAGATGTATTTTTGGAAAGAAGAGTTCTTGTGGAAAAATCTTTTCATTTGTCATAAAATCAGATTAGAAACTTATATATCTATAAAATAAAATGTAAATATAAAGAAATTATATTTAATTAACATTAATGGGATATCTATACTAAAAATGGAGTTAAAGAGGGAAAACCCAAAGGAAGAGTGTTGGGTTCAAGAATCCCCCTAACTTATGTCTGAATGCTTTATTCACTTTAATATCCTAGTTAATAAAATAAATTTAATTAATTAAAAAATATATAACCTTTTATACATGAATTTTATTCATTATATTTTTACTAATTTCATTTATAGGATTTTGTTTGAGTTATATAGTTTAATTTCATCGTTTGGAAGTGTTCATTTTCTTGGTTTTCATGATCGGTTCGCTTTCATATGAGTGTGGAAGTTCATGTAAAATTGGAATAGTTATACAAAATTGAAATTATATGTTATTAATGATATTTTATAAGATTGAATTATATTATATATCATTTTTTATATGGTATGGGGATTAATTGTTAGATAAATAGTTAATGAGAATGATTTAATTTATTTGGCGGATTTTACGACCATCAAGAACTCATACAATTTTATTTAATACCATGTTTATATATTTATTATAGAACATTATATAACTTATAATATGTATAATAAAATATTATTTAACCATAATTATGGTTTTATGACCATCCTTGAAGGTCTTAATGAAAAATGAAAATGCATCATCCACGGTGGTGGTAAATCGACACACCACGAATGATACTTTCATTTTTAGAATAAAAGGAAAAGGGAAGAGATTATAAGATGAATTATTCCATTAAAATAATATAATTATAGTATATAAAATATAATGGATTTATCATTCCTATTGTATAGGTGGATGTGAGGAGAGGATAATAAATGAAATGAAATTGAAAATAAAATAAAAGAAAAAGAAAGAGGACTTTACCTCTTGAATTTCCCCTCATTCAGAACCTGCTTAGGGAAAAGGGTTTGGTATTTTGATGAGACCAAAGTCTCATGGATGTGGGTAAGAGGATTGTAAATATTATTGGGTATAATTTTTACAAGGATCAAATCTTTGGAGTTGCAAGGATATAGGGGATGAGAGGGGTGTTTTCTCATTATTTTATCATTAGTTTTTTATTTTGGATCAAGACAATGAATAGTTTGAGAATTATCACTAAATATATTAAAATAATGAATGTGATTTTGATATTTTGGTCTTACATCATCCATACATCATCTATGACTCAATAATTCATGTATTTAGTTTTTATCGTAAATTATCGTATTTCACTATTCACAAAATTGAAGTATTTTAGAAAAATAAAAAAAATTCACCTTAACCATTTTTTGATGTGTATAATTCAAAAACAAAACTCCATTTTATGAAAATAATTTTCTAAATATGATAAATTTAATTTTTAATTAAAATAATCATTTACTTGGAAATACCGATTTTAAAATTATGACTGATTTTATAACACTTTGAAAAATTAATTAAGGTTTTATAAAATTATCTTATAATAATAACTCAAAAAATATTAATTTATGAATACATTTTATGAAAATAAATTTTATTTTAAATCATTATATTAATTATAAAATTTTAAATAAACATTTATGCTTTACAAAAAAACCAACAATTAATTTATCATTTTAAAAAATATATTTACTTATACTATGATATAATTATATCATATTTTAATTTATAAGATGCCTACATTTTATTTATAATTTCATAGGTGAGGTTACTTTTCTATTTGTTGGGTTACTATTCTTAACAGTCACATTACTATTCCAAAGGTCAAGTTACTATTCCATTGGTATAGGTTCCTTAACTTCAAGAAATACCTCTTATTCCATTAATTATTCATTTATAAAGTTTGAATTTTTATATATATGTGATTTTATGTGGTTTATACTATATGACATAATTATAAGAAGGGAATTTCCAATGATAAAAGTTTGGGTCATTACATTCTCCCCCCTTATGAAATTTTTACCCTCGAAATTTCGTTTTACATAAATGGGTGAAGGTATTTCTCCCTCATCAATTCCTTAGATTCTCATGTTTTCTCTTGGTACTTACGGTTCTACCATAATAATTTGACCATATGAGTAGTCTTGTTGCATAGAACTTTCTCTCTACAACCCAATATCTTCAATGGATTTTGGTTGTAAGAGAGATCATTTTACAATTGTACCACCTCTGAATTTAGTACATGTGAGGGATTTGATATGTATTTCCTCAAGAGAGATACATGGAATACATTGTGTACTTGAGACATGGTAGGTGGAATTTCTAGTCAAAAGGCCACAACTCTGACTCGATCAAGAATCTTGAAGTGGCCGATATACCCAGGACTCAGCTTTCCTTTCTTTCTAAATCTCATGATCCTCTTATATAGAGATATATAGAGGAATACCTTATCTACAACCTTAAACTCAATATCCCATCAACAATTGTCTTCATAGATCTTTTTTTGACTTTGGGATGCCTTGATGTTCTGTTGAATGGTTTTAACCTTTTCCAGCATTTATTCAACCATTTTAGGTTCTAGCAGCTTATGTTTACTGATATCATCCCTGCACACTAGTGTTCTACATATTTTACCATAAAGGGATTCATATAGAGATGTTTGGATGCTCGAGTGGAAATTATTATTGTAAGAGAACTCAAAAAGAGGAAGATGTTTGTCCCATCCTCCCATGAAGTCCATATAACATGCTCTCAAATTGTATTTTACTATCTAAATAGTCCATTCATATTTTCCATCACTTTGAGGATGATAGGCCATACTGATGTTCATCTTAGTGTTTAGAGTATGTTGGTGACTTTTCCAGAACTCTGAGATTAATATTAGATCTTGATCAGATACAATTGATACTAGTACTCCATATATCCTTACCACTTCTCTTATTTATATTCGTGAAATTTTATCCAGTTTTAAGTCCTCTAGAATTGCGATAAAGTGAGTTGTCTTTGTAAGATGATCCACAACAACCCATATAGCATTGTTTCATCTAGATGTCTTTAAAAGTATGGTGAAAAATTCCATATGGTGATGTTTTCCCATTTCCATTTAGTGTGGGTAATGGTTGCATCATCCCCTTATACTTTTTTCTTTCAGCCTTCACTTGTTAACACACCAGGCACTTTGATGTATATTCATCATTCTCCTTCTTCATATTGTCCCACCAATAGTTCTCTTAGAGATCTCGATACATTTTTGTGCTCCCTGGGTGAATAGAGAAGGTTGATATATGTACATCATTTATAAGCTCTTTATTTTTCTCTATATTGGATGGTACACATAGTCATGACCCAAATCTCATGACTCCTTCCTCATCCATTTGGAACTCTGAGGATTTCCCCTCTCTCATGGATTCTGCCTTCTTTTGAATTTCCATATCATTTCTTTGAGCATCCTTTATTTTATCCATGAGGGATGGATGAGTAATTATTTGAGGAAGGATTGATGATGTTTCTTCCTTAATGATTCCCATGTCCATTCTTTACAAATCAAATAAGATTGGATACTTATCAATTATTATCATTGATAATATTTTAGTATCCTTTCTACTTAGAGCATCCCCCACTGTATTCACTTTTATAGGATGACGGTGGATTGAGAAGTCATAATCATTAATGAGCTCTAACCATCTTCCCTGGCGCATATTAGGATCCTTTTGTGTCAATACATACTTAAGGATTTTATGATATATATTTTACACTTCTACCCACAGAGATAATACTGCCATATTTTTAATGCAAAGATCACAACTACCAACTCCAAATCATGCGTGGGATAGTTTTGCTCATGAATTTTAACCTTCCATGAGGCGTAGGCTATCACTATATCATTTTGCATCAGTAAATATCCTAAAACCTTATTTAAATCATCACTATATACCACAAAGATTTCCCCATTTTTCAGAAGTGTGAGTACTTGCACAATGATAAGACTATTTTTTAACTCTTTGAAGCAATATTCAAATTCACTAGTCTAGATAAACTTTTCCCCCTTTTGATTCATCTTGGTTACTGCATTTGAAAATCATGAGAAGTTCTTAAAAAATTAACAGTAATACCAAGCTAGACCAAGGAAACTATGGATCTCTATTACAGATGTTTTTCTGGGCCAGTATTGTATTGCCTTTATCTTAGAAGGGTCCACACATATTCCTTTACTGGTGATAACATGCCCTAAGAATGATAATTCCTCCATATAGAACTCACATTTACTATACTTTTCTTATATCTTCTCCCTTCACAGGGTTTTTAGAACAATATTCAAATGCTTCTCATGTTCCTCCTTGATCTTGGAGTATATCAGAATATCATCAATAAAGATTACTACAAATTTTTCTAGGTAATATATAAATACTATATTAATTATGTCCAAGAATATTTATAGAAAGTGAGTCTGAAAAGCATTACTATGAACTCATAGTGTCTATACGTCATTCAGAAGGCAGTCTTGGGAATATCTTCCTTCCTCACCTTTAATTGGTGATATCATGACTGAAAGTCCACCTTAGAGAAATACTTGTCCCCATGTAGTTGACTGAACACATCATCTACCCATGGTAGGGGATACCAGTTCATTATCATGATTTTTTTGAGATGATGATAATCGATGCATAGGCTCATTGATTCTTCCTTCTTCTTAATTAAGAGTAATGACACACCCCATGGTGAAGTAATCAGGCATATAAAACCCTTATCCAGTTTCTCTTTTAACTACTTCGTCTATTCCTCCAACTCAATGGTGTCCATTCTATAAGGTTTCATTGATATAGGTAGAGGTCCAAGAATGATTTTAATTTAGAAATTAGCCTCTCAGTTAGGTGAAAGACCATACAATTCTTCATGGAACACATCAGTGTAGTCCCTCACAGTGGGCATGTCTTCGAGCATGATTCTATCATTTGTCTCAATCATTTGAGTTTGATATGCTTGCTCATAAGGAAATAATATCCACACTTGAGATGATGATTTTGAAGAATATTCCCCCTCCTACTTAAAATTTTACATAATTAGAGGATGCCTTAATATGTGAAGAGTGATCACCCTTTCCCAGTAGTTGATGCTGGATTTGTAAAAAGATATCCAATCCATGCCCAATATAGCATCAAACTCTACCAAAGGAAGCAGGACAAGATTTTCTGGGAGGTTCAGTCCACAAATGTTTACTAGGAAGGAGTTATATACTTTGGATGAAATAATTTCCCCATTTTCCATTCTCATAGATAACCGAACCTCCATATTTTGAGGTGGTGTTTGAATAGTTATACTAAAATTTCAAGATATGAAAGAATTCATAGAACCAGAATCAAATAGTACATTTTCTATTCTTGAATGAATAACCAGCGTACCTGTCACCACATCATTTTTGGGATCTACCTTAGTAGTAGCGATGGAATAATATTTCCATTCTTCTTTTGGATTTGGTGGTTGATGAAACTAATTTACCTTAAGGATTCGAGGTTTAGTTCACTGTCTTTCATAGTTCCCTTGCTCTCTATAGTTGAAACATTGGACCATGGGTAGTTATCTCCTTCATTCCACCACATATTCAATCTTCCTCATATCACTTTGACATTCATGATCTTGGTAGCCTTCTCTCCCACAATTATATCATTTCCCCAACCCTTTGAGTAAGTTCCCATAATGATTTTCCCACATTTTTGACATGTGAGTGGTTGAGTTTGATTTCCACCCTTGTCATTAGATCCCCCATCTTGAAACTCCATCTTTTATTTCTTATCTCCATATCCATGGGACCATTCTCCAAATACCATATCTAGTTTTAGATAACATCGAAAAACTTCATCATAACTCCCAAATCCTTTAATTACTAGAGCCTTTAAAAGGTAATTTTTAAACCTCTAAAGAATCTATCAATTTTTCTATCATTGATGATAACAAAACCCAAATCATACCTTGAAAGACTTTTGAAATTTACTTCATAATTCATTACAGATTCAACTTCCTTTTTCTTCAACTCTATGAATTCTCTCTCTATCTTTGTACAAATATTATAAGGGAAATACTTATTAAGAGACATTATCTTAAAGTATTCCCACTCCATCTCTTTAATTTCATCCCTCATCTTGGTGTTTTTAATTAACTCCCACCATTTATTATCCTCTCTACCTAAATGATAAATGGATAGAGTCACCTTCTCCATATCAGAATAGTGAAGCACAAAAAATATATTCTCAATTGAGTTTACCCACTATTCCTTGATCAGTGGATCATAATATCCACTAAATTTCGGTGTTCATTACCACATAAAATACATGATAACCAGTTTCTCCCTCTTAGGTGAAGGAGGAAATTTCAAATTTAGTCAGGCTATTGTTCATATCCTAAGACAACTGGGTAAGAATCACCAATAAATTTTGAATTCCACCTCACAAGTCATTGGGGATGTTGTTCAAGAAATTGATGCATTGTCCCTCGCATGGGTTGTTGTCCTGGTTTTTACTGGTTCCCACCATTTTATAAAATAAAAAAGGTTAAAACAAAACATAAGTCAACAAGTTATGAATAAATAATTTATTTCTTTGTGCAATTAACTCAAAAGGAATAACTTATGGGATACCTATGTTTATCATTTTTCTAAAACAAATATTCTTGGGTGCTTACTTATACAAAGTCTCATATTAAGGATTTTTACGAAGGTTATGTGATCCAAATTCCCAAATTAACTAAACCGTGCTCTGATACTAACTATAGTGAACTCGTTTTTTATTACATGACTATTACATATTTTTAAAGATAAACAACATAATAGTTTTACAAATCCAAGATCAAAATGTTTAGTGTCTTGGGAAAATTATGACTATACATAGATTTTAAATAATAAAAAATAAAAATTTATTTAATTCATTATTATTTAGCTTCATATTGACCCTTGTGTTCTCCTTAGTACAAGTATTCACCTGAGGATATACATTAAAATAAAGGGTTAGCTAAAATCCCAGTAAGAGGATAAATAAGAGACATGAAACATAGGTGAGTATAATCATCATCATAACATCATTATCATAAATATGAGTGGAAGTATTAGGTAAAGTAATGGAATGTTGAAATTAATAAATAAGAAATATCATGTATTAGTGGTCAAATACCACACATAGTTGTGAACAAAGTTAGAATCATGTTCATGAATATTTCACTTTATCTTATAAGATTCATCACATTACCCAATGCATTAGAGCTCTATATAATTATAGGAACACCTATCACATCAAAATATTTACATGCGCTATATTATTCCTAGTGCACCCATCACATCATAAAATTTACATTATCATGCATTCCACATATAACATATATCAATATTGGATATAAAATAACCCACGGAAAGGAATGAGTTTCATTTAAAAAAGAATACATTCATGAATAAACTTTGGAGTTTTCAAATGAAAGAGGGAATAACATACTTGGTATAAGAATCATCAATCTTGGGTGAAGAAGAAACAATCTCACGAGTAGTAAAAGATGTATTTTTAAAAGAAGTTTTATTTTGGAAAAATATTTTTTTAAGAAAAATGGTGGCATGAATTGGTCACCCAATTCATACCCCAAATAAATTATTCAATAAATAAATAAGTTACAAGGGAATCACAAGGTGTAAAGCACTTACACCATTCAGAAGATTAAGGTGATATAAGGAGATGATATCAAGAGAAACATAACAAGATTTTGAGATTCGAAAGACATGATCTACATCTAAACTAGCCAAATCTAGAAAGGGAAAGTCACACCTGATGAGAGAGCCTCAAGCATATACCACTAGGTGCATACTGAAAGAACCAAAACCAAAAAATATGACACATCATAGATGCATTATAACACAGATTTGGACCAGCCTTAAATAATCACTAAATAACACAAAAATATTGGAAAAGGAGGGTGCTACTACAAGGTTAGAGAACTAAAAATCATACAAAAAACTAAAAAACCCAGTACAATAGCCATTGCAACAAACAAAAACTGAATTAAAGGTTGAATCATCAACAATACAAGAGCACTAATTGAAATTTAGAACACTGAGTTGAAAGAATACTTAACCAGTGAACAAAGGAAGTCAATACAGTGAAATTAAACAACTAGAATCAAAAGTCCAACATTATAAAATGTAAAATCTACCTCACAAGAATCAAAAGAAAAGAAAGTTGGGTCATGAGAGCCAAAACCTCAGGATCATGTGTTGTCGCCAAGAGAACACAACCTCATACTGTTGGATCCTATAAAAATACAACTTAACACCCAAAAATTATACTAAAGGTAGAGACATCAAAATATAGAAGGGTCACTCCCAAGGTATAACTTTTAAGTTGAAGTTGGAATTTTTCTTAAACACTTCCACCACTCTAATAAATATCCTCTTTTTGATTTGAAGGTCTTTATTAGCAAAACTTTCACCATTTTTGTATCTATTAAAGGAAATGGAATCATTCTCATCCATCCAAGAACCAAGATCTTCAGAAAAATACAACTTCTCTTCAAGTTGATAGGCATCCCTATAGGAAGGGTCATTTTTGGGGTCATTTTCAGTATCATCAGAATCAGTTGAGTCTGAAGATTCTGACTAATTATTAGTAGGCATAGGCTTTAGGGGTGCCTCAACCTCCATTGGGAGTGGTGAAGATTTAGTGATTTACTTCCTAGAGACATCTAAATATCTTGTAATAATTCTTCTTTCCAGGTGATAATAGTCTCTACGCCTCCTCGTTTTTTTAGGATTTTGGGTGATGTAACCATTGAAGTCAACCATTGGGTTTTCCTTTACTTGAACTTATTTTTAAGCAGTTTTCCTCAATTTTATTAGGATGTTCATCATCCCCCTAAAAAGATATGATAGAATCAGAAAGATCACCCTGAACCTTATTCTGAGTGTCATGTTTCTCATGTTCATCCAATGTGGCTGGAGGGTCAGTGGTGGTAATGGGGGTAGTAGGAAATGCATTAATATAGACCGATATTCCTTTATATTCAATAGGCATAGGAGGTTGGACAATGATTATCGTAGGCTCCTTAATCACATCTATTGTAATCCCCTCAAAAGGTATGACATCTGAGGGGCCAGCCTCAACTATGTTACAAACATCCAACACAAGACTTTGCCTGCCCTTTTCCACCCAAGTAGCTTTCCTGATCATAGGATGTGAGGGATTATAATCACAATCCTTCGAAGCATGTCCCAGATTGTGGAAATAATGGAAATAATCAGGTAACTTTTCTTAAAAAACCTCCTCAAAGAAACCATAATCACTATTTTGAAACCATATTTGAGATGTAAGTGCCTAAGAAACATCGATTTCAACACATACTCTAGAAACAGATGGTCTTGAAAGACTCCGCATCGCCGAATCTAGTTTTAGTGGATTGCCAATGAGCGTGGAGATCAAAAACATGGAATCTTATTTAAAAAAAATGAAATGGTAATTCAGGGAATCCAGTCCAGATTGGAAAAATGGGGGAATCGACATAGGGATAAAAGTTAGGAGTCTATTTAAGAACCCGCATGGAGAATCCCCAAAAAACCATGATTATTTCACCTAGATTCTATAGTAATCATCTTTGGATGAAAGATGAATGAGAACATTTGAGGAGTTCAAGAGGATGGTTTGAAAGACTGAAAATCCTATGTCTTAGAGAGAGTTTCTTAGGTATATCAGACATGTCCTACACTTAGGAAATTTCCCAACAAGCACAAATCGTAAATCCGATGCAAGAAGACTTACCTCATTTGTTGAGAAGGAAATTTCCAGTTGTCCACGATGCCAAAAATGTTTTGGTTTGATGTGAGGATAAAGAATCACAGATTCCTTAGTACAATGTTCGATGATATCGGGGGATCTTCTAGAAACAACATCATTTAATGATCTTGGTGTTGAAATAGGGTTTCTCACATCACCCAGTGTCCGGTTCATCGACCTCCTTCCTCTTTTGGAAAAATCTTTTCATTTATCATAAAATCAGATTAGAAACATGTATATATATAATAAAAGGTAAATATAATGAAATTATATTTAAGTAACATTAATGGAATATCCATACTGAAAATGGAGTGAAATAGGAAAAACCCAAAGGATTAGAGTTGGGTTCAAGAATCTCCTTACCTTATATCTGAATGCTTTATTCATTTTAATATCCTAGAAAATCAAATAAAATTAATTAATTAACAAATAAATAACCTTTTATTCAAGAATTTTATTCATTATATTATCATTAAGTTCATTTATGGGATTTTCTATGTGCTATAGAGTTTAATTTCATCATTTAGGAGTGTTCATTTTCTTGTTTTTCATGATTGGTGTGCTTGTATATAAGTATGGAAGTTCATGTAAAATTGGAATAGTTATCCAGAATTGAAATTATATGTTATTAATGAAATTTCAAAATATATAATTATATTATATATATAATTTGGTTATATGGTATGAGGATGAATCATTAGATAAATTGTTAATGAAAATGATTTAATTTATATGGTGGATTTTATGACCATCAAGAAATCATATAATTTTATTTAATTCCATGTTTATATACTACTTATAGAACATTATATAACTTATTATATGTATAATAAAATATTATTTAACCATAATTATGGTTTTATGACCATCCTTGAAGGTCTTAGTGAAAAATGAAAATGCATCATCCACAGTGGTGGTAAATCGACACACCACGAACAATACTTTCATTATTAGAATAAAAGGAAAAGGGAAGAGATTAAAAGATGAATTATTACATTAAAATAATAAAATTACAGTATATAAAATATATTGGAGTTATCATGTCTCTTGGATATGTGTAGGTGAGTAGAGGATAATAAATTAAATGAAATTGAAAAGAAAATAAAAGAAAAATAAAGAGGATTTACCTCTTTAATTTTCCCTCCTTAATAACCTCCTTAGGGAAAAGGGTTTAGTATTTTTATCAGACCAAGGGATCTTGTACATGAGGGAGAGTCTTGGGAATAGTATTGGGAATAATTTGGACAAGGATAAAATATTCTTAGTTATGAGGAGAAGAGGTGGTGAGGGGTGGTATTTATAAGGGAGGAGAGGGGTGTTTTCTCATTATTTTATTCATTAGTTTAATATTTTGGATCAAGACTATGGATAGATTGAGAATGATCACTAAATATATTAAAATAATTAAGTATATTTTTATATTTTGGGCTTATATCATCCATAAATCATATATTACTCAATAATTCATATATTTAATTTTTATCGTAAATTATCGTGTTTCATTATTCACAAAAAAATCAAGTATTTTAGAAAAAACCCAAAAATTCAACCTAACCATTTTTCAAAGTGTGGAATTTAAAAATGAACTCCATTTAATGAAAATAAGTTTCTAAATATGATAAATTTAATTTTTAATTAAAATTTTCATTCACTTCAAAAATATCAATTTTAAAATTATAACTAATTTTATAAAACTTTGAATAATTAATCAAGGTTTTATAAAATTATATTATAATCATAAGTAAACAAAATATTAATTTATTAATACATTTTATGAAATTAAATTTTCTTTTAAATCATTATATTAATTATAAAATTGTCAATAAACATTTATGCTTTACAAAAAATATAAACAATTAATTTATCATTTAAAAAAAACATTTATTTACTTATACTATGGTATAATTATATCATATTTTAATTTATATGATTCCTAAATTTTATTTATTATTTTATAGGTGAGGTTACTATTATATTGGTCGGTTTACTATTCTTAATAATCACATTACTATTCCAAAATCCATGTTACTATTCCATTGGTATAGGTTCCTTAACTTATAGAAATACCTCTTATTTTATTCATTCTTAATTTATAGAGTTTGAATTGTATTATATATGTGATTTATGTGGTTTATACTATATGACATAATTATATGAAGGTAATTTCCATTGATAAAATTTTAGTTCGTTATAGTTTTTATGGGAATTTTTCATTGTGTAGAGGTAGCCTAGCCTTGTCTGTTATGTATAGGTAAACGAGTTTAACTTCATGCGAGTTGTCACAGTTAAAATTTAAGACTGCATACATTTACACGAGGTTTCTCTTGATGATGGAGTACACCATGGGTAGTGAAATGCTTTAACTATCTATTTTAGATCTTTTTTTCATGGGAAATACACCTATGTAAATCGTTTACTACTGAAATACCATGGTTTATCCATTTTCATAAGCATCGAGGTGAGTTGAGGCAGAAGTTGATGAGACACAAAGTTTCATGCTAGGAAGGATGAAACAATGGTCATGGGGTATCTATATCATGGTATTCAATGTGGAATGTTGAAACATCTTGGGATTCATCCCTAGATTTTGGTACAAGTCATAGTAGTAGTTGAAGGTAAGTTTATGATGTTGCTAAAGGGTAAACCTGATTATCCTAACTTGTGTAGAGGTATATGGATTTCATGTGATGGTCCTGGAGAGTTTTTGAATCTTTCATAAAGGCAGTATTCAACTTGTGTGTGGGTATATCTATAGTATAAGGGTAGCCTCAAATCTTGAAAAAGGTAAAACTAGAATATTCTGAGCTTGTTTAGTTGAACTATGTTGTTTTTGAATCTTACATGAGGGTAGATAGCATAAAGGTCACATTTAAGGGTAAATATATGTATGGTTAACAAAAAAATTTATATTCCCTTTTAAATAAATATGTCATGATTTTAATGGAATTAAATAGGAATAAAAACTAAAAATTGTGGTGTTTAAATCTATTATGATTAATATAGAAAACATATTTAATCTCTCTAAATTATAGGAGTTTTCAATTTGTAGTGCGGGAGAATTAAATGGAAACTAATTTAATGTGAATTAAATTAGGTGATTTTGGTCAAGTATTTAAGGATATTTGGGTAAAATAATATCTGTTATTCTAAAGCTAGTTTATTTTTCCCATTCAAGTTACTTTACTTCCCTCAAGTCTGGGTAAGAAAACCCTAACTATTGAGTCAAGTGAGTTCTTTATGATCATTTTAGTTCCTTCCTATATTTTCAGGCCTATGCGATTATCATCTTTCCTTATCTATATTTGGGTATAATTCTCAATGAAACTTCTTCAAAGTAGGGGATTCAATACCCTATCTCTCTTTTATTTGTAAAAACTATGAGCTTATCATGAATTTTATCCCATTTTCAAATAGAATCAATTAACTTAAGAAATATAATGACTGAAAATATGGTAATTAAAAAGAGAAGTACTATACATGAATTTTGTTCACATTTCATCATTATTTCATGTGTAACTATTACTACTATCATAAATAAAATAATATTTATAAACAAAGGAAAATATAAAATTAAAGGGCATGGAAAATTTACAGAAATAATGTGATAGATGAGTTTAGGTTTTCCCTATTTAATGAAATCATTCTTAATATGAAGAGTGTTTTCTCTATGTTTTATTTATTAGTGTAATCCAATTTAAAGATGTGAATTTTTTGTTAACAAAAATGTGAAATGTAGTTGTTTTTTTAGAAACACCTTATAGAAATAAATGATAATTATAGATAGTAATTTTGATGGGATGTTTGAATAATCATAACTTGAGAGATGTTGATGTTAGACAATTTATTGTGTATGACTATAAGTATGATAGTTTCTTATTTATACATGGTTTGTAAAATGAGAGTTAGTTAGCATATGATGTGAGATTTATATGCGATTCCTGGTAGTATGGCATGGGATGAAATTAAAAACTTTGAACACTGGTATATGGTTGGAATAAAGGTAATGGTGGGATATTAATTTAATCTAGAAAGTGGAAAGGATGAAATAAATTGATGTAGGTTATGATCGTAATATAAATGTTTTAAATGATAGTAATGGGAGGAATAAATATGGGTGATGGCTGAGAGTGTTTTTTCATTAAATATGGGAAGAAAAGGGTATAATGAACCAAATAATTATTGGTAATGGTAAATTTGGAATTTTCTAAATGAACTATTAAATGATAAGCTACAATTGTTTTTATGGATGCTTTTGTATGGTTATTGGTTTGTTTGGATTATAGAGGAAGAAAAAGTGGTATATGGGTAGTGGTTAAAAATAGCGGAATATATGAGTTGTTTGAAGACTAGTTGTATGCACCCATAGAATGTGGGATCTTTGTGAGACTATATATTCATGTATTTTCTAATTATTTATAAATTTACCCATCCCAAGTCGAGTATATTATACCTACGCCAATTTTTGTTGGTTCCAGGTGTTTTCCCCAACATCCAGGTTGTTGAGGGTGGATGGATAACTGCCCCCGCTTCCTCACTCTCTCTTTTATAGTAGATTGGATGTGATGTCCCACAGATGATATGATCATGAAAGGTGTGAGATTGGAATGTTTTTTACCTAATAATATGGTGATGATGGGATAATGGTCATATGGTGGGGGTCGTTCATGGTTGGAGGAGGGCATGAGGTTGATTCCCTTTAAATTCGCAACACCCTACTGCTCTTGTTAAGAGGTGATGTATGTGGATGTGATGTTGTTATGATGTGATTGTATATTTCACAATGTCAACATGAGATGTTGGAACTTGATAGAGTTGGGGTAGGTAGGGTTGCGACCCGAACGACATTAGGTATGGAGGGATGAAAGAAAAAGACATTTGATATTGGGGTGTGAGAGAAGAAAACCAATGGTGAAGTGGTTGTGGGGCACCTATGATTTTATTCTTCTGAATAATAACTTATTATATTTATATTTTATACTTTATAAGTGAGATTTATGAGGTTGGGAATGGGTATTTAACTTAATAGGTGCATGTTGGTTCTAGTCATTACTCATTGGAGCATTAGTATGATTTTCTCACATTTTTACAAGAGGTCCCAAGGAGGATCCCACTGAGTATACATGTTATGATCAACCCTATATATATTTCAAGTGACTAGGAGGATTTTGGTGACTGAGATGGATCATGATAGCTTGGAGGTAGAGTTTCTATTAGAGATGCTGCTCATGAGTTGTTTTGGAATATTTATTTTCAAGATTTATTCTGTATGAAATGAAATGCATAATTTTATTTTATAATATTATTTCTTGGTTTATTTAAATGATGTGGTGCTTATCAATGGTTTATATCTTATCTCTCATTATTAAATTTATGTATTGATGGTAATGCCTCCCATTGTTTGTTTTATATCCTTAGTGTTATTCACCAACCTGAGGCCTATCAGAGGCGGGATTTATGGGTCACTACTTCTCTTAATTGTTAACCCAGGAGGGGTACCCATGGGAAGGGGGTGGGGGTGGGGGTGGGGTGGGGGTGAGGTTGTGATAGATCGGTATCAACTCAGATGGTTTATATATAGGATGCAACATGGGTTGGTAGGGAAATGGTATCATTTGATCTTAGTGTGTGACATAGGCTAGGGAAACTGACTAGGACACAAGATTTTAGTTCCCCCTATAGTCTGATGTAAGGACTTAGAGTCTACCAAATGACCAACTAAAGAGGCACTTATTATAGGGTATATACCTAGGAAAGGAACATGCATCATACCTATTTGTGGTTGTGTTTGAATAGGGTGATCTTAGGAATTAAATGAACCCAATTAAATAAATTTGAATGAATTCCATGCCACTAGGCTTAAGGATTTTGTTTGTGTCGATAACATATGTCATGGATTAAAGTATATAAAGAGAGGGTACACCTCCCCCATCACAAAAAATTATCTTCATGATACATTTTAAATCCACATAGGAAAATAAGGTCTGACCAAAGAGAATAATATCATGATACAGCGGATAGATTCCATTTATTTTTATACTTGCAGAAGCTCTATTTATAATGATATTTGTGCTTATATTGTTTGAGGAGTATACTATAGTGTTGAATTTAAAAAACAATTATGGGAAGTAATAACATTCACTTAGATTAAATGATGCATAGAAATGTTAAAATTTCTATAATTTATACCTGGGTGTGTCTTTGGTGATTTTTGATTTTTTAACAAACTTGGAGGATCCTTAAATCCAATTTAGTGAATTATTAAATCACATATTGCATAAAAACATATTATGTATTGATTTAGATTCTCATGTTTTGAACTTATTCACATTGATAGCATCTTAAAAAAATAATGATATGATTTTTTTTTTCAGTGATGGTTGAACAATCAGTACCCCACTTTTTATAATAGTTTAAGTTGGTTAAAATATTTGACCCTATCATGACCCGACCCAAGATGGGTCTCAAGACACAAATACCCCAAGTTCGCCTCCATAGACTAGTGGGTGGATAAAAGCATTGAAAGAAATATCCTAAATGGGAGGCCTTTTACTAAGTACATGTATGCACACACCTAAGTATATCAATGTAGAAGTGAATATGAATAATAATAAAAATATGAAACTACTAAAAAGTAAACCAAGCATGAAAAACCTCTAGGGTGTACAAGTGTACGATAGTAAAATATGAAAATTAAAGTGAAAAAATGAACACCCAACCAGAAATATGTACCAACCATAAAAAATGGAAAAGAAAACTGCTGAGTGAGCCTAACACCTGATCTCTAAGCTACGACCACCGTATGTGGTCTAAAGTATTAGGTATCCCTAAGATCATTTGAAGTATCCGCCAACCTATCCATATTATGCATAAGACATGACATGTTTAGTAAAATCCCATTCATGGGTGAGTATATACATACCTAGTAGGACACCCTGAAAGCTAAAGGTGGAGAATTAAGAGATACAACAGGAATAAAAGATAATAGATAGTACACATGATGAAAGATACAGTGAAAGAGAATAAATAAACCCAAACCAAGAGAGGGAGTAACCTCATCCAAGCACAAGGGGATCAACATGGTGAGTAGATTAACTACACATCGAGTCTTTTACACCCATAATAGGAGATTAAACTCATCCAACCATGGGAATCTAAACATGGAAATCACATGGAACACCCTATGAATCTTCTCATCTCATGGAAGGAGAGTGAAAAAATACAAAGGTATGAATAAAAAAGGTATATATATATACACAATCTTATTTAAAGAATCCCAAATGAGAGAGTAAAGGGATATCCATCTCACATCTCATCCTAAGAAGAAGATTACCCAAAAGTTACAAAGTCCATCAACAATGCCCAACATCTCATGCATCCTGATTATAAGTAACTGTCCAAGTCAAGACACACCTCATCACTATTCCACATAGTCAAGGGGCCATAAAATAAAATTAGAGGACCCACTCCTTAGTGAATCATGGGGTTTCAATCTATATGTATTTATAGAGGATGCACGCCCATGATGATGGGGTGTTCCACTCTGGTGTCACAAGGACCTGCAGCCTATCCGATTGGGGGGGGGGGGGGGGTCCACTTAGAAGGTAGAGGAACAGTGCCCATGCTGATGAGGGGGGGGGGGGGTTCCACTCTAAAGGTTAAGGAACTGCTCCTTGGTGTGACATGGGGGGGTTGACTATGGTCATCAAGGACCCTTTCCCTATATGATAGGGGGTTCCACTCAGAAGGTAGAGGAACCATGCCCAAGATGACGGGGGGTTCCACTCTATAGGTCGAGGACCCATGACCTGGTGTCACATGGGGGTTACAATATAGTCATCAAGGACCCATGAAATATCCAATTGGGGGGTTCCACTCAGCAAGAGTTTGTATATGACCCACTTTCTAATGCCTCAGTGAGGTTCCACTCTAGTGACGTTGATGATCCTCTTCCTGGTCACTATCATCGTCAAAAATTGCCTCAATAAGATCCATGACCAAAACATTTCACATAATATCTCAAAATAAAAAATGGAGGGAACCATCACGTTCTATGCATAAAAAAACTTAGGATAGACTACTCACAGGCCAAAATATGAGTCCAAACGAAGAAGATACGATAGATTGATATTTCAAAAAAAGGATCCAAGGGGTACATGATGCGTGAGGGGACCCACACAATGTGGGGTCCTGCTCCATCACCTTGTTGTGTCCCTAAATAGAATAGAACTCTTTGTCCATGTATTATTTCATGCTGTGTAGGTGGAATACACAGCATGTCCAAACAACTTGGGACCAGGCTGTGTCTGTGTACTTCAGTACATGATCATGGGTATGGAAGTATCCATGTACTTGACCCCATGTCCATGTACTTTGGTACATGACCTTTTTTCTAGATGTGTACTCCTCCATAGATTCTTTCTCATGTTATCCATCACATTGATCTTCCACTTGGGGATGAGGTACATGATGTGTAGGAGGGCTACACACCGTGCCATCCTTATAAATTTCTGAAACCCTAGCCTCCATAGCCAGGGGCTACATGCTGTGTATTTATCATAGTATACATTGTGTAGTTGGATTTTTCATAGATTTCTAGATCCATGATGAGAATTTCAATTTAGTCCATTCCTTTATAGATCATGCCTTGATTCTGCCTGAGTTTAGCAGATCTAGGAATTTTTTTTCATTTAAAATCATCTAGTGGTGGGAAATTGGCTCCGTCGATCCACAAGAGTTCTTTCATGAGTTCTAAATGTATTTTCACCTTTCCTAGCCTCATATTTGACCTCCAATCATCAAAACAAACATCCATGAACCACAAAAATCTCATATTTGTTCCTGATTCCTTGCTCATGAACCCATCTGTTGTACCCCTCTCTCTTGGATTTTAATGATCACAATCACTCTCATCGTGTTCTAACTTGTTTTCAAGTTTATTTGATGATAGGAAAAAGGTTGCCAAAGAGTTGGCCCAAGAAGACTGGAAAAGGACTCTCTGAGTCCACCACCCAACCGGTGGATTACCACCGGCCAGCCGGTGGTCTCTGGCAGAAGCAGTGCACTCTGCCAGGTGCCACCGGTCAGCCGGTGCCTGACCACCAGCCAGCCGGTGGAACCAGACAGAGAGCTTGCTCTCTGTCTCGACCACCGGCCAACCGGTGTCTGGACCACCGGCCAGCCGGTGGAACCAGACAGAGAGCTTGCTCTCTGTCTAAGACCACCGTCCAGCCGGTGTCCCAGCACCGGCCAGCCGGTGGAACCCAGACAGAAAGCTCTGGCTTCTGTCTGGAGCACCGGCCAACTGGTGGCCAAGCACCGGTCAGCCGGTAAGCAAAGTCAAACTAGCCGTTGGGCTTTGACCAGACTTGTCCACTTGACCCCCAATGGCTCCGAAAGCCCTCCAACGGCCATATTGAAGTATTTGGGGATATTTCTCCTATAAATAGATGAGGATGGATGCCGAGAACACTATCGATACATTGGAATGATATTTTGATCCCTTGAAGCTCTAACGACAAATATCTAAGGCTACTTGTGATCCACCTCCATCCTTGAAGCTTGGGCTGCCTCTACATCAACTACTCTCACACTCTTGGCGCTCAAGGCTTCCTCAAGTTTGTTATAATTTATTTATTTCAATTGTTTAGTTCTTCATTGGGCTTGTATTAAAACAAACCATCCTTTTCTTCCTCACTTTCATTTTGGGTTTCTTGCTACAACCATAATAAAAAAGCAAGCTGTACAAAGGTGATCTAGCCTACCTTAAAACGGCTAGTGGGTTTCTTGCTACAACCATTAAAAAGCAAGCTGAAGTAAATCTCTAAACGGTTGAGTTGGGAGCGGAGACGTAGGCTTTGGTTTAAGCCGAACTCCGTTATCAAATTGTGTCTTGCCCCTTTTTATTTCCGCTGCATTTATTAATTGTTTTTAAATTCTTAATTAATTTGTAAAAGGCAATTCACCCCCCCTCTTGCCATCACTCTCTGACCAACAATTGGTATCAGAGGGACGTTTGTGTAATACCTTAACCGGTTACAAACCTAAAATCCATAGTGATGGCTTCTTCCTCACAAGCACCTGAAGGGTATTCCATGACTCGGGCTCCATTCTTTGATGGAACCGACTACACTTATTGGAAAACTCGCATGATTACATTTCTTAGAAGTATTGGCTATCCTATATATAGAATTGTTATGCAAGGCTACACTCTCTCTAGCAAAGATGAGTCTAAATGGACCCCCGAAGACATTGCTAATTTTGAGCTTGATGGCAAAGCCATGAATGCTCTTCATTGTGGATTAGACCGTAATGAATTTAATCGTATTTCTACTTGCACCAATTCTCATGAAATTTGGAAGCTTTTGGAAGTGACCCATGAGGGCACTAAAAAAGTCAAAGACACTAGATTAGATATGTATCGTCAAGACTTTGAAAGTTTCACCATGCACCCACACGAATCTATTACGGAAATGTTTACTCGCTTTACTGATGTGTGTAATGGGAGAAAGTCTCTTAGAGATGATGTTTCTGCAGAGATGATGGTCAAGAAGATTCTTTGGGTCCTACCAAGCTCATGGGCTCCAAAGGTGACGACAATCCAAGAAGCGAAAGATGTCAAGAAAATGCCGGTTGAAGAACTCATTGGATCACTTATAACCTATGAGATTACCATGAAGAGGAAAGCCGATAAAGAAGGTAAAATCTTCAAGGAGCAAAAGAACATAGCATTCAAAGAAAAGCAAGAAAGCTCCTCCGATGATATCGGATCCGAGATTGCTCAAATTGCAAGAAAAATGAGAAAGTTCATGAAGAAAAAGAAGAATTTTCAAAGGGCACGAAAGGAAGAGCCAAAAGCAGAAAAAGAAGTTACATGCTTTGAATGTGGAAAGAAAGGCCACATAAAACCGGAGTGCTATCTTTTCAAGAAAAGGTTAAAGGAAAAGAAAAACAAGAAGGCTTTCAAAGCGTCAACATGGAGTGCAAGCGATGACTCCATGTCTTCAAGCGACTCAAGCGATGAAGGTGGAAAATGCCTAATGGCATTTGATGAGGTATCTTCTTCCGACTCCTCTTCCTCATCTTCTTCTTTTAATAATGACATGTCTTATGAAGATCTCCAAAATGCGAGAGATCAATTAGAGGAAGGTTTTCACGAACTTACTTCTAAATTTTTGGCCTTAGAAAAGAAACACAAAATTCTAATTTCTGAAAAAGATCAACTTCTCAAAAAGAATGAGGAACTTGCCCTTAAGGTCCAAGATATTCCAAATGTTGATTCTTTGAATTCAACTATTAAAGATTTAAGGGAATCTCTTGCCAAGTTCACCCAAGGTGAACAAAATTTGACCAAATTGTTAGGTTCTCAACGTTCGGCTAGAACCACACATAGACTTGGCTTTAACAAGCAAGCCACCTCTTCTAGAGCACCCACTACTTTTGTAAGGGGGATCTCTCAAAATAAATTTTGTAATTATTGTAGAAAAACCAGACATATGATTTATGAATGCGATTGTAAAAATGCTAGATATGGCCGCCCCAAAATCATTACCTACTCGGATGAATATCTTAGGATGTATCCCTCTAGACAAGTATGGGTTCAAAAGTCTCTTTTAGCTAATCTTTCCGGACCCAAACTTATATGGGTACCAAAATCTATTCTCTCTTGATTTTGTAGGATAAACACCAAAGAAGTAGGCCTTCGAAAGGCTCGTGGTATCTCGACAGCGGATGCTTGAGGCACATGTGTGGCGATCCCTCCGAGTTCAACTCCCTTGAAGAATTCGATGGAGGATACATCACCTTCGGTGACAATTCAAAAAGCAAGATCGTCGGAATAGGTACCATTGGTTTTGGTAGCTCCTCCTTAATTAAAGATGTTTTATTTGTTAAAGGTATAAAACATAATTTAATTAGCATTATTCAACTTTGTGATAGTGGTTTTTCGGTGAATTTTCAAAATGATTTATGCAATGTGTTTGATTTTCAAAACAAATTGATATTTTCTACTTTCCGTTTTCAAAATGTTTACATTATTGATTTAAAGTCTTTAGCTAGACAAAATGTTAAATGTTTAAGTGATCTTGACAATGAGTCTTGGCTTTGGTATAGAAGGTTGGGGCATTGTAGCTCTCATTCACTTCTAAAGCTTAATAAGAACAAGCTCATCCGTGACCTTCCTAAACTTAAGTTTAAGAAAGATTTGATTTGTGAGCCATGCCAACTTGGAAAGCAACACAAATCTTCTTTGAAATCTAAGAAGGAAGTGTCCACTTCAAAATCTCTTGAGCTCCTTCATCTTGATCTTTTTGGTCCTACCCCTGTAGAAAGTCTAGGTGGAAAATCCTATACCTTTGTCCTAGTAGATGACTTTTCTCGTTTCACTTGGGTTTTCTTTTTAGCTCATAAAAATGATGCTTGTATAACCTTTTTGTAATTCTCTAGAAAAGTAAAAAACGAAAAAGGATATAAAATTATATCGCTCCGTAGTGACCATGGAGGTGAATTCAAGAACAAAGAATTCGATGAATTGTGTTCCTCTCAAGGATAAAATCACACCTTCTCTGCCCCTAGGACTCCACAACAAAATGGAGTGGTTGAAAGGAGAAACCGAACTCTCCAAGAAATTGCTCGAACCCTCCTTAGTGAATTCAATCTTCCTCAATATTTTTGGGCCGAGGCGGTAAACACTGCTTGTTATACTATCAATAGAGTCCTTGTAAGACCCCATCTTAAGAAAACCCCCTATGAACTTTGGAAAGGCAAATTGCCCAAAGTTGGTTATTTTAAAGTGTTTGGTTGTAAATGCTTTATCCTTAACACAAAAGATAACCTAGGGAAATTTGATTCTAAATCCGATGAAGGTATTTTTCTTGGGTACTCCAACTCAAGCAAAGCCTATCGTGTCTTCAACAAACGTTCAAAAACCATCGAAGAATCATCTCATGTCAAATTTGATGAAACTCTTCCAAAACCTCACCCGGTCATTGAAGATGTTGAAGATAAGCTTGATAAGCTTCATTTGAATGATTCCTCTTCTCCTCCAAAGGAGGATGACCATCAAGAACCCTCTTCACCTTCTTCGCCTTCCACCTTTCCTAAGGTTTGGAAACCTTCTAGAGACCATCCTTTAGAAAATGTTATAGGTGATCTTCAAGCCGGTACTCGAACTAGAAGATCAATCCTCAACGAGGTTGAACATCAAGCCTTTCTTTCTCAACTAGAGCCTAAAACCATTAATGATGCCATTAATGATGAGAATTGGGTTCTTGCAATGCAAGAGGAACTAAATCAATTCTCTAGAAATGATGTTTGGACTCTTGTTGAAAGACCCAATGATCATCCAATTATTGGCACTAAATGGGTTTTTAGGAACAAACTTGATGATCAAGGAAATATAACCCGGAACAAGGCTCGCCTAGTAGCTAAGGGCTATAATCAAGAAGAAGGAATTGATTATGGTTAAACCTTTGTGCCCGTTGCTAGATTGGAATCCATTAGGATCTTGTTGGAATTCGTCGCTCACTTAAATTTCAAACTTTTTCAAATGGATGTTAAAAGTGCTTTTTTAAATGGTTTTATTTCAGAAAAAAATATTTGTTGAACAACCCCCCGGTTTTGAAGATCCAAAATTTCCAAATCATGTTTTTAAGTTAACCAAGGCTCTATATGGCTTAAAACAAGCCCCTCGGGCTTGGTATGAGCGATTAACAAAATTTATTTTAGAAAATGATTTTAAAATGGGTCAAGCTGATTGTACCCTATTTTTAAAACACACTTCCAAAGATCTTTTAATTGTCCAAATTTACGTTGATGACGTTATCTTTGGTTCAACCAAAGAATCTATTTGTACTGATTTTTCAGATTTAATGAGAAAAGAATTTGAAATGAGTTTTATGGGGGAATTAAAATTTTTCCTTGGTTTTCAAATCTTTCAAAATTCAAATGGTATTTTTCTAAACCAAGGCAAATACACAAACGAACTTTTAAGTCATTTTGGTATGGATCAAGTAAAGGAAATTAGTACCCCCATGAGTACTTCTTGTAAACTTACGTTAGATGAATCCGGGAAACCGGTTGATAACAAGCTTTATAGGAGTATGATCGGGAGTCTACTTTACCTAACTGCGACCCATCCTGACATCATGTTCAGTGTTTGCCTTTGTGCTCGTTTTCAAGCCAATCCCAAAGAATCTCATTTTAAATCGGTCAAAAGAATTTTTAAGTATTTAAAAGGATCCAAAAACATTGGTTTGTTTTATCCCTCTAATACATCTTTTGAACTTTCTTCATATTCGGATGCTGATTTTGGCGGATGTCAATTAGATCGTAAGAGTACTAGTGGAACCTGTCATCTGCTAGGCAAGTCCCTTGTTTCATGGAGTAGCAAAAAGCAAAACTGTGTTGCTCTTTCTACTACCGAGGCCGAGTACGTAGCAGCTGGTAATTGTTGTGCCCAAATTATTTGTATGCAGCACACTCTCTTGGATTATGGCCTTTCCTACGATCATGTCCCTATACGGTGTGACAAAACTAGTGCCATTAGTATTTATAAGAATCCAATACAACATTCTAGGACAAATCATATAGATTTAAGGCATCATTTCCTCCGTGACCATTTTCAAAAAGGGGATATCACTTTGGACTTCATTCCTACTGATTTCCAATTAGCTGATATCTTTACCAAACCGCTCCCGGTTGAACGTTTTGATTTTATTAAGGGGGAGTTAGGAATGATTCGTCAATGAGCACTATTAAATATTTGACTCTTTTTGGCTTGCTTATATTTCGTTTTAAGTTATTTTAACTCTTTTTATTTTATTTTAATTTTTTTATGAATTTCGATACCACCGGTCAACCGGTGGTACATCACCGGTTAACCGGTGGTGTCGGGTTTTCTTTTTTTTGGGCCGACCGGAGGAAGGGTTAAAATTAAAACCCTTCCCATTTCTCTCTCTCTCTCTCGTGCACCTCCTCCAGACCCGCGCCTCCTCCTTGCCCTAGCTTCCTTTCTTCCTCCTTGCCTTCTCAAACTCCATTTTATCTCATTCTCTCTCACTTTGTTTCCCTTTTTCCATCATGGGTCCTCGCTCTTCACGCAAAGGAAAGGGAATCGCTCAAGAAGCACCTACTCCTCCTTCAATCCCTCAACTTCCAAACATTTGGCATGACAGAGTCATTCTTCCTGGAAGAGTAATTGATTATTCTTGGCTTTCTTCTGCTCGTCTCGAGCTTTTCTCCATCATTGAATATCAACACTGGCATTCTTTTTTTGAACCTCCTGAGAAGGATGTTATTTATCCCCTTCTTGTCAAAGAATTTTATGCTCACCTGACGTGGTCGGTTTCTGACGACGTCGATACCATTTCTACCACTGCTCTTGGGCAAACCATCACTTTCACTTCTTTGGAGATTGCCAGGATGCTAGGGGTACCTCATGTTGGACCTCATGCATTTGCTCAGGGGGAGTTTCCTCGGGACCCTGATTTTGACCTTGCTGTCGCTCTTGAGCATCTCACAGGGCAGCCCACCGATCCCATTGTCAAGCTCTCCCAGCTCTCCCCTAACTATCACATCGTTGAGCGCCTCATTCAGACCACCCTTGCACCCCGTATCGGTGATCACGATACGGTGAAATTTATTGATATTTATCTTCTTTCTTATATCACCAGAGGCGTTCATTCCGCGCCGGTCCAAAACTCTACCTCACGGGCGCTTGTTGACCAAAATCTTTACCTTTCTTGATGTACCTCTCCGTTCTACCTCCTTCGAGCAACCAAAGAAGGATTGCATCATCAATTTTATGATGGTGCAATGGATGAACATTCGTTGGCATCCTTGGCGCCAGGAGTGGATTACTGACAAGGAGGGCCTTCTCAAGGCTTACTCTCCTCAGACACATTCACACCCTCCTTCCCATGCCATGCCTCCTGCCATTTCCGCTGCCTATCCTCTTTCAGATAGTGAGGACAGTGGTGATGATGAAGAGGAAGGGAGTGGTGACAGCGAAGGTGAGGCTGCTGCTGCTGCTGCTGATGAGGGAGATGGAGCGGGTGATGATGCACCGGAGCCTGCTGAGGCTGTGCCCCCTCCCGCTGAAACTGGTAGCTTGTCGGTGACGGCTGATCAATTCCTTCGCTTCCAGGATCAGATTGAGACCTGGCTCGACTTACAGTTTTCTTACTTCAGCTCTCAGTTTGATCAGCTCCACTCTCGGATCGATTCTCTTGATCGTCGCTTTGAGGCGGTCCAGGCTCCTCCAGCTCCTCCGACCTTCAGGCGTCGCCGTCACTCTCGGCCCTCTAGGAGTGAATAGAGCATTTCCTATTTTTTGGATTGTCTTTGTATTTGTATTTTGAATTTTCTATGTAACGTTTCATCTTTTATACCATTCAAGTTGTCTTATCTATCAATCCTTTTTGTCATTGCTTACTTCCTTATTATTGTTTTTCTAATTTTCTTTCCTATTTTTCCTCCTATTTTGATAATCCCAAAGGGGGAGAAAAACTCTCTATTACATAGTTACTTATTTCATTTAATTAAGTGCTCTTTTTAAAAGTTCAATTTTAATTTATTACTTTCATCAAAATCTGTTTTTAAATGGTAAGTTATTGATTTCAGTTGTTTCTTTTAAATAACCTATGATTACAATTTCAAAATAAACCATTCTCTTTATTTCAATCCTTTCAAGATTAATATCATTTTCAATACATGATACATCTATGAAATTCTTGTATTAAAATGATCTCTAAAATTTTCCATGTCCAAGTTTCTTATTTCTTTTTACTTGGCATATCCTTTTTAAAAGCTTTCTCATTTGTGATTGTGATCATCAAAATAGGGGGAGATTGTTGTACCCATCTCTCTTGGATTTTAATGATCACAATCACTCTCATCGTGTTCTAACTTGTTTTCAAGTTTGTTTGATGATAGGAAAAAGGTTGCCAAAGAGTTGGCCCAAGAAGACTGGAAAAGGACTCTATGAGTCCACCGGCCAACCGGTGGATTACCACCGGCCAGCCGGTGGTCTCTGGCAGAAGCAATGCACTCTGCCAGGTGCCACCGGTCAGCCGGTGCCTGACCACTGGCCCGCCGGTGGAACCAGACAGAGAGCTTGCTCTCTGTCTCGACCACCGGCCAACCGGTGTCTGGACCACCGGCCAGCCGATGGAACCAGACAGAGAGCTTGCTCTCTATCTAAGACCACCGGCCAGCCGGTGTCCCAGCACCGGCCAGCCGGTGGAACCCAGACAGAAAGCTCTGGCTTCTGTCTGGAGCACCGGCCAGCCGGTGGCCAAGCACCGGTCAGCCGGTAAGCAAAGTCAAACTAGCCGTTGGGCTTTGACCAGACTTGTCCACTTGACCCCCAATGGCTCCGAAAGCCCTCCAACGACCATATTGAAGTATTTGGGGATATTTCTCCTATAAATAGACGAGGATGGATTCCGGAAACACTACCGATACATTGGAATGATATTTTGATCCCTTGAAGCTCTAATGACAAATCTCTAAGGCTACTTGTGATCCACCTCCATCCTTGAAGCTTGGGCTGCCTCTACATCAACTACTCTCACACTCTTGGCGCTCAAGGCTTCCTCAAGTTTGTTATAATTTATTTATTTCAATTGTTTAGTTCTTCATTGGGTTTGTATTAAAACAAACCATCCTTTTCTTCCTCACTTTCATTTTGGGTTTCTTGCTACAACCATAATAAAAAAGCAAGCTGTACGAAGGTGATCTAGCCTACCTTAAAATGGCTAGTGGGTTTCTTGCTACAACCATTAAAAAGCAAGCTGAAGTAAATCTCTCAACGTTTGAGTTGGGAGTGGAGACGTAGGCTTTGGTTTAAGCCGAACTCCGTTATCAAATTGTGTCTTGCCCCTTTTTATTTCCGCTTCATTTATTAATTGTTTTTAAATTGTTAATTAATTTGTAAAAGGCAATTCACCCCCCCTCTTTCCATCACTCTCCGACCAACACCATCATGATTCCGGGGGTCCGATCAGGCTCGGTATCACCCGACAACATCGAACTGGGACTGTGGGGTCCAATTGGTGAATAATAGGAATAAATTGAGGGGGAAAGGCACAAGAACAATGGATTAACCATAATTGTCCAAGATTTATTAGTCAATGATCAAGAATGGGGATATTTGAGTTAGAAAAAATTGAAATAACCAATTAAATCGTTACATGGGAACATGTAATGGTCCAACAATTGACGCAGATCATAAAAATGATGATTTTGCTCAATCAATTTAATCAAATAGGGATTAAAATAAAAATGTAATATTCCTACATGGTTATTGGATCATTCATCATCTAAGAAAATGCTCTCCAATGAATGAATGAAGTCGTTGCATTTACTACGTCCCGATCTGCTCCGATCCAGAGTTTCATCTTCATTTGGTGTGATTTTCTAATAGAAGGAGGAAGGAGAAGCTCTCTGTAGATCCCAAGATTATGAGGATAACACTATTAAAATTTACATGGAAGTATAATTATAGATGTTTTAGTTAGGTTAAATTAATTAATGAATGAATTAAATAATTAATTAATCCACTGAACGTATCGCCAACGAGCGAGATGTACGAACACCCTGTGCCAACCTATTTTAGGTCTCTCTTAGGGTAAAAATCACATTCCAGACTCAACTATGGTATAAGATTTCTGATCTGATTTTATATTTATGATTTATCTCATTTTATTTAATAAACTATGTGCATAAACTATAAAATATATTTCATATTTTTATAAAATTAATTCTGGGTACACCTAGCCTCAAAATTGCACTCCATATCAACACCTAGATCTGGATATATATATATATATATAAATATTTAGAAGAATTAAAATAAAAAAATAGATCTCTATATCATTCCCCCCTTAAATATTTTCAATCCTAAAAAGAAAAACTAAACAAAAAACTCAGGATACTAAGCCCATATTTGGATCTCCCACTCCCAGGAACTCTCCTACACGTTTTTGTGCTGCCACAACATGTAAACGAAGGGGATGGCACATCCATTCATAGTACTCTCCTATCGATCCTTTATTGCTATAGGTAATCCATAAAGGTGGATCCATCCTTGATGTCCATCTCACCCAGTCAATGATGTGCATGGGGGAAATTCATGTATCTCCTTAGCTGCGACACATGGAAGACGTCATGCACCTGTTCTAGCTACGAGGGTAAGGAGAGGTGTTATGCAACCTCACCAACCCTCTGCATGATATTGAATGACCCAATGAACCTCAGGTATATATTGCCTCCCCATTTGAACCTTCAGAATCCTCATCACGGGGAGACTCTTAGGAAAACATGGTCTCCTTGCTTGAACTCCAAGGGCCTATGACGACGATCTATTTAAGATTTATGTCAGCTCTGGGCTATCCTCATCCACTCACAAATAACCCAGAACTTTTCCCTCACCACCTACACCATCATTAGGCGCACAAGAGATGTCTCATTGATCTATGTAAACCACAAGGGTGACCTAAAGGTTCTCCCATAAAGGGACTCAAAAGGTTATATACTGATAGTAGATTGATAGCTGTTTTTGTACACAAAATATACCAAGGGAAAGTGATCCTCCTAGCTCCAACCGAAGTCTATCATGAAATCCCTCAGCATATCCTCCAACACATAGATATTAAACTTATTCTACTCATTATTCTGGGGGTGAAAGGCTATACTCATCCACATTTGGGCCTCAAATTCTTCATATATGCCTCTCCATAATCCTGATGTAAACTACACATCATGATAGAAGATAATCATCGAGGGAACCCCATGAAGGAGAATGATCTCCAGTATTTACAAATTCTCCAAACTCTCCACCTAACTCTTATTCATGATAGAAAGTAAGTGTTCTGACTTCATGAGTTGATCAACTATCAGGAATATGAAATTATAGAACTTTGCTATGCAGGAAAGCCCTATCACAAAGTCTATGGATATGCGATCCCACTTCCACTCTGAGATCTCAAGGGGCCGCAACAAACCTTCCAGAACCTGGTGCTTAGCCTTCACCTACTGATAAGTGAGGCATCAAGAGACGAACTCAGCTATGCTCTATCTCATTCTGGATCACCAAAACTATCGATAAAGGTCTATTTACATCTTTACCACACTTGGATGTATAGAAAGGGGAGAAGTTTGGAACTCTCATATCACGTCCTCCCACATTTTGACTAGAACCACTATCCATCCGTGGAAAAAGATGACATGATTCTCTTCTTTAGAATATACATCTGGAAAGTATCTCATGGATATATGGTCATGAAAGGCCTCACAGTTGATGTCCCCCAGTTGGGACTCACTCTCATAATCGAGAGTAGAAAAGTCAACACCATCAACTATATAAAGGATGTACCCTCATACTCTACCAAGGTTAGCTACAAGGAAGAAAACTACTCAGAATTCTCCTGCACCAAGAGATCCTATGACTTTCTACTAAGAGAATATGCTACTAAGTTTCCTTTTCTCGGAGTATAGAATATCTTAAAGTCATAGTCCTACAAGAAATCCAACCAATGCTGCTGTTTCAGGTTAAAGTATATCTATGTGAAGATGTACCTAAGAATTTGATGGTATGAGTAAACAACAAAGTGATCCCCCAGAAGGTATTTCATTCACATACTTAGGGATAATACTACCACTACCAACTCTATGTCATGAGTATCAAAGTTCTTCTCATGGGGTCTCAACTACCTTGACCCGTATGTGATAAATTCTTATCGATGCATCAACACGCAACCGATACCAGCTCCCGAGGAATCAAAATACACTACGTATTCCATGCCCTACATTAGAAGTATCAACAAAGGGTCACTCCTCAGCCTCAGCCTCAAATCCTCAAAATACCTTTGGAATTTCTCAGACCAGATAAACAGTTTTCCTTTCCACTTCAGGGCTGTCAAAGGGGCTGCGATCTTGGAGAAGTCTCCCACAAACCTCCTATAGTATCCTATTAAACCAAGAAGGCTCACACCTCTGATACACTCTTGGGTGGATCCCAAGAAATAAACAAATCAATATTCACTGGGTCCATGACTAAACCATGCTCAAAAATTAAATTCCCTAGAAAGTGAACCTCATTAATCTAGAACTGGAACTTTGAGAACTTTCCATAAAGCTAGTGTTTTCAATGAAAATCTAGAACCAACCTCAAGTGATCAACATGTTCCTCCTATAATTTAGAGTAGATGAGTATGTCATTGATGAAGAAACCCAAAAAATAGTCTAAGTACGACTATAATACCTAGTTAATCAAATTTATAACCATAGTGGGGGAATTCATCACATCAAAGGTAATCACTAGGAACTCATAGTGTCCGTAGAGAAACTGGAACTCCATATTGGAACATCAACCTTGAGAACCCTCAACTAGTGGTATCCATACCAGATATTGATCTTTTAGAACCATCTTGCACCTTAAAAATGTTCAAAGAGGTCATCAATTCTTGACAAGGGGTACTTTTTTTATCATGTCCTGGTTCAGATGATAATAATCCATGTAAAGTTACAATCTACCATCCACCTTTTTCAAAAGAATCACTGGAGCTACCCAGGGGGACACACTGGGTCCGATGAAACCCTTCTCTCGAAGGACATCCTATAGTAACCACAACTCTCAGAGCTTGTTTGGGGTTATACGATATAATACAGAATATATTAAAGTGGTCTTGAGATGTAAGTCAATGAAAAACTCCATCTAACACTATAGAGGTTGTCTTGGAATGTCATTGGGGATGACATCCATATAATGCTCCACAATTGAAGGAATCCAAATGCCTAAGGATCTTGCTGCACCAAGGGATATACTCAGTAACTAATGGGTGATGGGTTACAACCTCCTTCTCACAGAACCCACTCTATCTACCATGATATCTCTCTCACCCATAAAGGTGAGTCTCATCCCATCAGTGTATAGGCATATAACTTGTCTGCAATGATAGTCAATATGGGCTCAAACAATGGAAAACCAATCCATACCGTAGATGATGTCATAGGGTTCCATCATGAAAACCAAAAGGTCCCATGTGAACCTTTCTCCACCAAGTGATGTCTCACACTACCGATAAATAAAAGATAGAGAAGAAGCATTCCTATTAGGAACCTCAAGACAAATTTTTTGGTCGAGTTCCTCAAATGGGAGCTCCAACTCTTACCCTAGGAGTATAGAGATGAATTAATGACTAAAAATAATGTCTAATAATACTGAATAAAGAGTATAATGAACATAGATTATACCTCTAATCATATTGTGCACCGTGGGGTCATAAACCTCCAAATATTATAGCTATCCATGACCCCAGCCACCAGCTCCATGATCCTGACTTGGACCTCCTAGTGGTGGTTATGGAATAATATCATAGATTCTTCCACCCACCATAGACCATCCTACTCTTCCAGACCTACCTCTATAGGGACCACCCTTCCCTCTCTTGGGAGATTTATGATCACGACGTTGCCTCTTCCATGGTGGTCTATCAGCCATTTTCCTATGCTACTCAACACACCTGACGGGTAGTCACATGATATGTGACCTAGAGTGTCACAATCATAGAACCGACCCTCTTTTGGATGCCCCTACACTATATCATTCCCCTAAAAATGTTCCTAATAATGATCGTGAGGAGGTCTCCTACATCGAGATCCTATTGTCTGGCGTCTGCGGGCTGTTGTAGACAACTCAGCTTTATGACACCCACTGCCATCTCCAGCTATCTGGTGTACCTCTGATATAAATCTCCCTATCAGTAGTTCTCGCTCCAGCACCCTGACATATGTGGGGATGAACAAGGGCACCACACTTGCACAGGTCTCTTTACAAAGTCCCTGCTCAAACTTATATTCTCAGAAGTATCCATCTTGAATCATGTTAAGGGAGTACCAAGTAAGGTATGTGAATCTCACTACTTACTCAGGTACTGTCATCACTCCCTATTACAGCTCTAGAAACTCCTGAATCCAAACCGAGTACAAAGAGGAGGGGTAGTACTCCTCATGAAACAACTACTGGAATTCAATCCATGAGAGTGTCAAATCATCTTGCATTTGGGTAACAAGACTCCACCAGCATCCAGTTGCTCCGTGGAAAAGGCTAGCTGCCAGTGAAACCACATGATCTGTCAATTTTAGATGAGCCTAAATACATGGAACACTGACTCTAGCTAATCCTATACTATATGAGGATATGTCTTACTGTGAAACATCAGTGGCCTCTGGAACTAGAACTCGTAGATCATGATAAGCTTGTACATATCCTCATCCAGATTTTCCAGGATGATCTACTTCTCAACAGGTGGAGGTGATACAACTTTCCCACCTGGATGAATAATATCATGGGATGGACCCTTAACTAAGGCCTCATCACTCATCAGATCATTATCATGATCTATAATTGGTATCCTATATGCCTATTATTATAGAGGCATTCTGACATTTATCAAGATGTACCACAGTTAGACGAGCATATATATATATATATAACAAAAATGGGAAGCATACTCTAGAAGGATATTCCAAGAATCAATCCTATATGATGCATGTACCATTGATCCCTATGACCAATGTCTCTGTATAACGAGTCGATAAGAAGATAGTCAAGGTCTTGGTGAATGGATATGTCAGCCGCCCATACCATCACTGGATTTCCTATCCTAAGAGCCGCACTCGAGACACTCTGATACTGTTTCCCTAATACCAACCAAATCCTCATAAGGGGACTACGCTAAACAATGTCCCAAGGAATGAACTGATATGATACAAATCTTTCATGACTCGAACCAAGTCGGGGCTCGAGTCGAAACTACCCCAAGACTGCCTCCATAGGCCAAGGGGTGGAGATAAGTGTTGAAAGGAATATCCTAAATGGTAGACCATTTCATAAGTACCTTTATGCACAAAAAAACCATATCAATGAAGAAGTGCAGAGGAATAATAATAAAAAGATGAAATATTTAGAAAGTAAACCAATCTTGAAAACCTCTAGGGTGTACAAGAGTATGAAAATTCAAACTAAAAAGTAAAGTTAAAAAATGAATTCCCAACTAGAAATATGACCCAACCTAACAAAACTATAATGAAAAACTAATGAGAGATCCTAGCTCCTGATCTCCAAGCTGCGACCACGGTACACGGTCCAAAGTACCTGGTATCCCTAAGCTCCTCTGAAGTCACCACCGACTTATCTGTCGTATTCATAAGACATAACACATATGGAAAAATATCATGAAGGGTTGAGTATATACATACCTAGTAGGATGCCCCAAAATATGAAGAGGTAGTAGTAAGAGATACAATAGGAATATAATAATGTAGATAATACACAGGATGTAAGATACAATGAAAGAGAACAACTCAACCCAAACCAAGAGAGGGATTAACCACATCCAAGTAGATGGGGATCAACATAGTTAGTATCTAAACTAAATGTTGAGTCTTTTCCACCCACAGAAAAAGAGTAAACACATCTAACCACGAGAATCTAAACACAGAAAGCACGTGGAATACCCCGTGCGTCTTCTAATCTCATGGAAAGGGAGTGACTAAATCCAAAGGTATATATACATAAGGTATATATATATGATCATTCACATAATACAAAATTAGTGAGGTAAAGATATCTGCATTTCAAAAATTAGTCCATGAAGAAGATTTTACAATAGTTCTAAAAGTCCATCAATGATGCCCAACATCTCACACATCGTTCTCAGAAGTAACCTTCCAAGTTAATCCATTACTTATCACTGTGACACATAGTTGAGGGAACACCAAATCCTAGTAGAGGATCCATTACCTAGTGTATCAGGGGGTGGGGGGGTGGGGGTCCATGCTATAAGTATCCATAGAGTACCCACACCCATACTGATGGGGGGTTCCACTCTGATGTCATTAGGACCTACACCCTATCCAATGGGGGGGGGGGTTCACTCAGAAGGTAGAGGACCCACACCCATATTGATGGAGGGTTCCATTCTAAAGTTTTAGGACCCACAACCTAGTGTGAAATGGGGTTCCACTCTGGTCATTGGGAACCCATTCCCTATCTGATAGGGGGTTCCACTCAGAAGGTAGAGGACCCACACCTAAGCTGACGGGGGTTCACACTCTATAGATCGAGGACCCATGACTTGGAGTGACCGGGGGGGGGGGGGTACACTCTAGTCATTGAGGGACCGCTCTCTATCTGATATAGGGTTAGACTTAGTAACAGTATGTATAAGACCCACAACCTGATGTGCTAGAGAGCCTCTAATCTAGTGTCTATGGCGATCCTATGCCTGATCACTACCATCATCAGGGATCACCTTTATAAGATCCATTCTTGGAAAATTTCACATCATATCCCAAAATACAAAAAGGAGGAACCATCATGTTCTATGTGAAAAAATACTCAGGATATGAAACTCATGGGCCATAATATGATTCCAAACAAAGGATATACAAAATATTGAAGTTTCCACAAAAGGATCCAAGGGGTACATGGTATGTGAGGGGACCCACATGATGTGTGGTCCCACTCTACTGCCTAAAACTACTAGAAAACAAGGATATACCCACTTTTATTCAAAAAAACATGGGTATAGGTCACCCATATAACCATTGTTTTTGTAAACCGTGGGAATAATTTTCGTGGGTATTTTGTTTCTTAGGAAGGACCTATACCCACAATTTTTTGGAGAACCGTGGATATAGGTTACCACTATACCAATGGTTTTTGTAAACCATGGGAATAAGTCTCATGGAATTTTTTTTTCAAGGGAAGGACCTATATCCATGCTTCTCCAAAAACCGTGGGTATAGGTCACCCTTATACCCATGATTTTTATAAACCATGGTAATAGGTTGCGTGGGAATTTTTTTTGTAGGAAGGCTGCTAGAAATCCTATACCCACAGTTTGACCAAACCATGGTTATAGGTTGGCCCATTATTTTTACATAATAATAATAATAGTAAATAATTTAATATATATATATTTATATTTGAATATAATAATAAAAAACATGTTGTAGGATAGTGGTAAAGTTGTTGGAGTGTAGGTGGAAGGTGCTGTGATCAAATCCCAGTAGATGATTTTTTTTAATAAGGACCTATACATATGGTTTGACCAACCCATGGGTTTAGGTTGGCCCATTATTTTTCTATAATAATAAAAATAAATAATTTAATATAAATAATTTTTTTATATATATTCATATATATATATATATATATATATTTTTGAATATAAGAATAAAAAAATGTGTTGTAGGATAGTGGTAAATTCATTGGAGTGTAGGTGGAAGGTGTTGGAATCAAATCCAAATGAAGAATCTTTTTAATAAGGACTTATACCCACAATTTGTTCAGATCATGGGTATAGGTATTTCCATTGAAATTTCCTCCACCAACGGTTTAAGAATAGTGGGTATAGGTGGTATATACCCACGATTTGGTCAAACCATGGGTATAGGTCTATCCAAATGGCTTGAGAACCCATGGTTTATAGAATCTTGGGTATAGGTAAATATTATAGCAGAATGCCCATATCCCTGACCAGTACACAAATTTTTATCCATGTAGACATATATTACATGTAGGTGGACTACACAGCGTGTCCAAACTACCCAGGATCGGGCCATGTTCATGTACTTCATTACACAAATGTGGGCCTGACCATGTCTGTGTACTTGAACACGTGTCCATGTACTTCGATACATGGCCATATAATCCCACATGGAGTCATGACCATGTGATCCATCACATGGCCCGTCTAATTGGGGATGAGGTACATGGAGTGTAAGAGGCATACACACCATTCCATCCTTACAAAATTTTGAAACTCTAGACACCACATCCAAGGGACTACATGTCGTGTGTTCATCACAATATATGGTGTATAGTTGGTTTTTTCATAAATATCTAGATGTGTGATGTGCGCTTCGATTAAGTCCATTATTCCATATATCCCACCTTTATTCTACCTTATTTTATGGTATATAGGCATCTATAATCATTTTTGGCTGTCTAGTGGCCGGAAACCAGCTTCGTTGATCCACAGGAGTTCCTTCGTGAGTTTCACATGTCTCCACACCTTTCGTCACCCCATATTTGAGATTTGATCATCAAAAAAACATCCATGACCTGAAATAGTCCCAGATTTGTGCTTGATTCATTGATCCATCCCTCAATTGTGAATATATCATGATTTTGGGGGTCCGATCGGGCTCGGTGCTGCCCGAAAACATCAAACCGGGACCTTGGGGTCCAAAAAATGAATAATGTGAATGAATTGGGGAGGGGATACATAAGAATAAAGATTTATCCATCATTGGTCAAGAATTATTGGCTAAAAATAAAGAACTGGGGTATTCAGGGTTAGAAAACTTTGAAATAAATGATCAAATAGTTACATGGCACATGTAATGGTCCAATAATTGGCGAAAATAATAAACATGATGATTATGATCAGTAAATTTAATCCAAGAGGGTGTAAACCACAAATTGAAGAGTCCTACCTAGATATTGCATCATTCATCATCAAATAAAGCACCTACCAATGATCGAAGAAAGACATTACGTGTGCTGCGTGCCGATCTACTCTGATCCAGAGTTTCATTGTCATCCGATGTGATTTTCAAATACAAGGAGGAAAGATATTCTCATGGTAGATCCCAAAATTATGAGGATAACCCTGGGTGAATCTCCATGGTAGTATACCTATAGATGTTTTAGTTAGGTTATATTAATTAATTAATTAATTAATCCACTAAACGTACCTCCAATTGATGAGATGTATGAACGCCCCATGCCGACTTATTTTAGGTCATGCTTAGGGTAAAAATCACGTTGCTTACTCAATTGTGGTCTCAAATTTCTGATCCGATCTTTTATTTGAGAGTTATCCCATTTTCTTTAAGAAACTATGCATGCACAATATAAAATATATTTAATATTTTTATAAAATTAATTCTTGTCACAGCAAGGCTCAAAATAAAATTCCGTCTCAACACCTAACTCTAGAAATATATATAGAAATATTTCAAAGTCTTAAAAAGTAAAAACCAGGTATCTACAAACCATGTTTATTTAATTTACTTTAAAACCATGATGTGCATAATTTATCAACGCATGAGAAGTTTTATTTAATAAAATGTTTACAATGATTTCAAAATGTTCTTACATATAGTTAAGAGTATTTATAATTTTTTTTATTAGCAATGTTATTTAAAAGAAATTTTAAGAATTTTGTTAATATTTTTTTGAAGTATAATTTAAAATTTACGTATCAAAATATTTTTTGTCTAGTTATAATTTTTTTCATGCATAGGTTTCATGGGAGAAATTTCATTTTTTAAACATTGATGTTTTTATTTAAGGTCATTTCAAGCATGATTTAGTTAATAGGAAACAAATTCTATAAGTTGAATAATTGAATTTAGAATTTGACTTGTGAATATGTTTAGGGTTCTTACTTATGCTAAATTGTATTGATATGTTGTAGTATTTTTAATTAGAATGTATCTATTTTGAATTTATTCATTCTAGTGAACACATACTTTATTACAATTTATAAATTGATGTGATTCTTAGTTCACTTTAATAAAATGTGGACTAACCACATGTAAGAGCATGTTTTACCTAGTATTATAGTCACCCTATTCATTAATCCTTCAAATTTTTTTAGAGTTTTTGTTTTTTTAAATGGATATCATGTTAATGTTTAAATATGATATTATCCAATGAATTTGTATTTGATTATGAATGAGTAATTTTCATGGTTCATGGATTAGTAGTTCTTATAGATATTGTGATATATCCATATCCTTACCTATTAAGGTTGTTTAAATTGTTTATTTAAACTAACCATGTTTATTTTATGATTGGGGTAAAAATATTTTTATGAAACATCACTATAATGTTGTGTTTGAAAGGAAAAATAAAGATTTATAGGATGAGGTATAGTTCCACTTTTATAAGAAGAAGACACTGAAGTTCCTAGAATTAGAATTAGGTCCTGGAGTTGAGGAATTTCTGGAAGATGTAGATTTATCCATTTATTTAAAAAGGACCTTGAACTAGTTTTTTGTTTCCTTATTAGTGGGTATGATCTGTGGGGTAGCCCGTCTTTGGTGGAAGATGGATCACGGTTTGATGGAGGGAGCCTCTTGGGATGAATTTATTATCTTGGTCAAGGAGGAGTTCATTAACCATGTGAGGAATCATGTTGAGAAGACCAATGGTGGAACTTCAAGCGGTGGATCTTGAAATAAGTGGGTTCAAGGAGCTAATCAACCTCTTGGGACTCAGGCACAACCTCAATCTTGGGGTTTTATAGGCTCTAGGTATTCTACATGGGGAAAGATGAGGTTTTTTTTATAATGGTGTGATGGGGGATAGAAGGTCCTAGTTCCCCATGATATTTAGAATTACTGGGTCTTGGCGAAGTGGTTAGTTTGACACAAGGATGGCTAGGTTTTCCATGTGAAATTGTAATAAAATATATATATTTTTTCTAAAATAATCTTTGGGATTTTTTGTTAAATGTTTTTTACTATTGATAGGTTAATTTTAGTTTTTTTGTGTTTTTATAATTTAGGATAATATTCCTTGCATCTAGTTCAAGTTTCGATAACGATGCTACCTCTATTTGGGAGGTATCCTCTGAGGAGCATTGGGAGGATGTTGATTCCATAGGTTATCAATGTTCTAAACTTCTTAGGTGGTGGTCATGTTATTTTTGTAGAAATATCTTTTATAATTGTACCATTGGGAGGTTGTTCGGACCATCAATTCTATTTTATTTTAGATTTTGTTTTTATTCTTGAGGATAAGAATGATTTTAGAGGTATATGATGTAATTGTCTAGACCCTTCTAGACAATTAATTTGTATTTTTAAGAGTCCAGAGGTGTTCCAGAGGCTAGATATGAGTTTGGAAATCTTGAGTACCACCCCACTCTAGCTATGGGAATGTTTCTAATAGTTTGAATTCCTTGAAGCTGTGAGCATGGGGTATGCTATTTTTCCCAAGAATTTTAAAAGGGTGAGCATTTTGTGGTGGGCCATGTGGTGCTTGGAACACCACGGTTAGTGAAATGGTCATGGGTGACCATTTCGATGTCCATTTCACATTATATAAATATAAACTAGGATTTAAAACCATGTAAAGGTAAAATATATTACCTTTATGTGAGGCATCACTATGTAAATGTAAGACCACATTCCTTTACGTGAGGACCTTCTTGACATTACAGTGCACCACAAGCAGCAAAAAAGTTTAACTAGATGTTTTAGAAGCTGTTTTGCATATAGAATCTACTTTTATGAATTGGGGACCACCGAAATGCCTTAGTTTATCCATTTTTATGTGCATGGTGGTGATTTGAGGTAAAATTTGAAGAGATTTTGAGTTTCATGTGAGGAAGGATGAAATGATGAGCAGGGGGTCTCTAAGCCGTGGTATTCGACACGGTAGGTCAAATTAGCTAGAAATTCTTCACTAATCCATGGTATAAGTTATGGTAGTGGTTAAAGGTAAGTTTTTTATGTCACACAAGGGTAATCTTGATTCTCTTAATTTTCATAGATTTATATGGGTTTTATGTGAGGGTCTTGGTGAGTTTTCAAATAGGCATAAAGGTAGTCTCCACCTTACATGTGGGTAGATCTATCATGTAAGGGTATTCTCAAATATTTCATAAGGGTAACACAACATATTTTGAGCTTGCATAAGGGTACTATGTAGTTTATGATTTTTGAATTAGGTATAGAGGATAAAGGTCCTGTGTAAGGTTAAATCAAAATATGGGTAACAAAAAAATCTGATCTTCCTTTTTAAATTGACTTGTGATTGGTTTAATGGAATTAAATGGGGATAAAATGGTAAATCATGGATTTTAAATCCGTTATGATGAATATGTAAATAATCTTTAATATCACTAAATTATAAGAGTTTTAAATGGGTTGTGTGAGTGAATTAAATTGAAACTAATTTAATGTGAACTAAATTAGGAGTGTATGGATGAGTTTGAGGATATGTAGGTAAAATAATATATATTATAAAGTAAAATTTTCCCATTCTATTTCATTGCTTTCCCTCAAGTCTAGGTGATCAAACCTTTCCTATCAAGTCCAGTGGGTTCTCCATGATCATTTGAGTTATTTCCTTTATTTCCTAGTCTGATTGATTATCTTTATCCCCCTCTATATTTGGGTTTTGTGTGTAGTGAATCTTCTTCTATCTAGGGGATCCAATACTACCTCTATTTTATTTGTGAAAAATGTTATTTTATCATTATTTTTATTCCATTGATAATTGGTATATATTAAATTAATAAACATAATAAATTGAAATGTGAAAATTTAAAAACAATATGCATTGTTCATGTATTTTATTTATATTTAATTATTATTTCATGTGATGTATCTATTTCTTCTATCATAAATAAAATATCACAAATAACCAAAGGAAAATATGAAATTAAAGGGTATGAATAATTTATGGAAATAATGTGATGCATGAGTCTATTTTTTTCATGTGAAATAATTTTTTTTTTAATTTTAAGAGTGTTTTCTATACATTTTATTTTTTAGTGTAATCCATGCTAAAGATGTGAATTATTTGTCACTGAAAATATGAATTTTTCACTTCCTTTGTTTCTTAGAAACACCTCACAGAAATAAACAATAATTACAACCAGTAATTAAAAGTTTTTTTTTGAAAAATCAAAACATGAGTGATGTTGATGTTAGTCCATGTATTGTTTATTATTAGAAGTATGACTATTTCTTTATATTGCGAGGGATATAAAATGCAAGGTGGTTAGAATATTATGTATTTTTTGTTAGTTATTCATGTCAGTATGGTGTGGGATATAATTAATGAATTTTAACATCGAGATGCAGTTGGAATAAAGGTAATGGTGGGATGTTAATTTAATTTGGAATGTATAAAGAAAAAAGTAAATTGATTTAAGATATGATTGGAATATAAATAAAATAAATGAATTAATAATGGAAGGAATAAATGTGGATGATGGTTGAGAGTGTTTTTATTATTGAATATGGGAAACAAATGGCATAATGAATTGAATACTGATTGTTAATGATAAATTATGAATTTTTAATGAAATTTTAAATGAGAAATTGAGGTTGTGTGTCAGGATGTTTTTGTATGGTTATAGGGTAGTTTGGGTTATGGAGGTAAGGATAGTGGAGGACGGGTAGTGGTGATGAAATGGTGGAATAGATGAGTTTTTAAGATTTCTTGTGTGAACCCCTAGGACAGGATCTGTGTGAGACTATCTATTGATGTATTTTTCTATGATTTCCAAACACATACCACCTAACTTAAGTATTTTATACAGATTCCAAATATATTGGTTCTAGGTTCTTTCCTAATATTTAGGTTGGTGAGGGTGGATGGATGATTACCCATTATTCCCTGCTCTCTCTTTAGTAGTATATTGGCTTTGATGGACTGAGGTTGGTACGATCATGAAAGGTGCATGAGTGGCATATGGTGTACCCAATAATGCGGTGATAATGGGATGATGGTTATGTGGTGGGGGTAATTCATAGTAAGAGTGAACGAGGTTGATGTCCATAATGTTCACGATACCATACTTCACTGATTCTGAGGTGATGGATGTGGATGTAAGAATCTGGTTTTCTATGAGGTACAAGTCCTTTAATTTCTAGTCAAATTATTTGGGTTTTACCAAATATGAAAGTCCAGTGAGGATATGGAAGACACATGGGTGTGCAAGGATTTTTTAGAGATTGGAACCCTAGTCAGTGAAATAAATCACTGGGCCACATAGTTATTCGCAACCATGCAACCCGATCCACATGGTTTCTCCTAACCATATGGAGAATTTCAAAGGGAAGAGGGGGAAACATGGTTTTCCATAACCATGAATATAGGGCTTCACAACCATTCTAAACATATTAAGTTTTTAACAGAGGTAAAAATCATGGTTTGCACATTGTTCCCAAACCATGCACATGAACTGTGTGAGATGGGTGTTGAGGCAGAGAGGTGCATACAGTTGGCATATAATTTGGACAAATGTGGGACCAAACTGTGAAACCTAGAATTTTTTGGTAAAATTACCAAATTTATCTTAATGTATTATATGTTTAAACCATCTTTATCTTTTCTTCATTCCAATGGAAAGGAGGATTCTTCCTCCCATTTGAGATCCAAGCCTCCCCCACCCAGTTTTGTTGATAAACCATCTGTCCGCACTCTGATTCGAAAACTCTTTATCTTGTTTAATGCACACTAGTAAGTACTATAATCATCCTTATTCCTTTCCTAATTTATCTTTCTATCAAGGGATTTATGTAGGTTCATGAACTTATGCCCTATTTTCAGGGCATTCTTCTATTTTTCCGATTTCTCTTGATTTGGACCAAACCAAAGGCTGATACTGGATGAGTGGTCCTCTACAGGAATAATGTAGGTGATCTAGTATTTATGTCTCAATGTTTAGATGTTTTATAATATGTTTTATTGTTCCACAATCCTATTTCATCATGAGTTTCCCCTAAATTTTTTCCACCTTCAAAAGGTTTCCTTAATTGAGAACCTTAGGACATTCTTAGGTACCCTTCAATTTTATCCACCCCTTGAGGTGTGCCAATACATTTTCCATTGTAATTATAAATGTCTAAATTTATAACCATATTCTATATGGTTTGTAATGAATTATGAATGTTGATATTATGAAAGAAATGAATAATTGTGGTGATATAACATGACTAACACACTTATGAATTTAAGATGAATTGAATAAAGGTGAGTGGTATGACCACATTAACTAATTAAATGGAAAAATGATTATTAAATTATTATTAGTAAATGTTAATGAGTTATTAATTAACTATTGGATCCTATTAAATACAATTATCTTTTATTATAGTTATACATGGGCATGGAAACCCCTTTGCATAATGTTATACATGCATGATTTCCCTTCTGCTAATTTATAAAATTGGGTTTCTCTATTATAATTTGGGCACAATGAACCTAATTTATTGTGTTATTGGCATGTAATACCTTCTACTATAGATTTGATACAGACATGGTGTCCCTATATCATGATACAAGCATGGTGTCCCTAATATGTGACACAGGCATGACATCCTTGTATTATGAAACAAGGGCATGGTGACCTGTACGAACAATAATGAATGGGAATGATGACCATTATGAGATATTATATATAGGAATATAGACCATAATTAATTATGATACATGGTCATGGTGGCCCTAAAACTATGATATAGGCATGGAGACCCTATACACATGATATGGGCTTGACGACCCTTACGATTGTGATATACGGGCATGACGACCCTTATTGTCATATAAGATCATGATGAACCTTCTTGATATGATAATAGGAATAGAGATCCTACTACTATGATACTGGGAATGGTGTCCCCTATAATTTTGATACTGAGCATTGAGTCCCTTGATACTCATGAGACTCATGCTGCAACTTATGGACACCTGAGTTACACCTTGGGTCTAAGATTGAAGTAGTATCCATATATATGTCTATATACATCACTAAATTTATAATCCATATATGTGTATACACATGGTTACCTATTTAGAGACTATCCTCCATAGTAAAAAGTAGATACCATCAGTCTGGTGTCCTTCTTGAACCAGAGCCGACCCTTCATAGCTTATTAATGTCTTTCATTATTATATGAACACTGCTATATTATATGTACTAACTAGATATTTATAGACAACATTGGTGGTATATTATTGAGTTTATCTCACACTCTATCCAGGACACTAATGGTACCCATGCAGATTATGTGAATATAGGTAGGGAAAAAGAAAATCACCTAGTGGTTAGTACTTGATTTTCTTATAGCATGAGAGAAGGTAAGCATATGACCGATCCATGGGTCATGATGATACTGGAGATAGACTTTGTTTTTTTTGTATTTTGGATACATCTATTGTATAACATGCTTGTATGTTCCATTTTTATATAAATATGACATATCATCATGTGGTATATGATTATCGATATTGTTGATACTGGCAATTTATGTCATTCATATGCTTTACCTTCCATTACCAATTTCCAGTTATTTATCATGATTATACATTTATCAATCTATTTTACCATCGTGATACTCTGATCATGAGGGTAAAATATCCCCACATTACCACCTTGGACCCTCACTACAAGTCATAAAACTCTAGCATACAGGGAGACACGCTTGAGGCCATGTGTCCCATCGGCATGGGGCACCGTTTAAGTGGCATCCGGGCCAAGACGTCCCAAAGTGGTATTAGAGGAATTTATTTTCTTTTATATTATAATTTGGGAATATTAGATAGGAGATTAGGAATGTATCGGAATTTGGTAATGAGTTGTGCCTGGGAGTAGATAACCCATGTATATGGAAATTCTAAATTTCATGGGATGGTACATGTTATTCTGTACTTTTCTTATTACAGTTGATCTGATTCCACCATTGGGTGAAACACATGATGTGTAATGTTTACCATTATTATTGAGTATTATAATCTATCCTTGGACCTATATGGTAAGAAAACATTGATCATGTATCATTTTGGTACCTTATAGGATTTATATGACATATATTATACCATTCCACATTTACTTATTGTGTGTATAGCCTACATCATGTTTTTGGTTCTTATTTACATGTCCATGAATTGTGCTAAAATTTCATGCAAGGATTTGATAAGTGAGTGGTTGGTATTAAATGTAAAACACACTTTAGTTTATAAAGTATATGAGCCCTTGTAAATTAGAAGTGGTGATCCATACAGTTCAACACATTAAAGGAATTTTTTTATATAAATTAGAATCATATTAAATGAAATTGAATTCTAAAGTGAAATGGTCACCATTAAATAGGGATTACAATTTCCATTTAAAGGGTGTTTTCCTCTGTAAATTAAAACTAAAAATCTGTATACTGGGACCTATATAGTGAAACATAGAGCTTGACCCAGACCCAACCTTAGTAGTGGGAAGTAAGTAGCATCTCTTATGTTCTATATAATTGATCATATTACCCATACCTGAATTTATGAGCAGGCAGAGAGGTGCGAGTTTTTCATAGGAAGGATTTTACCTATCCTATTCATGTATCTATGATCTTAAATCCGATCTATTCTATTTGAGGCATGTGTTGGAATTTATAGAGCTATGACACCAAGGCATCCTTCGGTCGTTCTCAAGGAGGGTAGTGATGACCATGCTATGGAGGTGGTATTCCCTAAGCCGCCGATGATACCTCCAGTAGTCCCACTTATGGAAACTACTATTATCCTTAATGTGGGTGATGATGTCCAGTTTCTAGGGGAGTTTCTGCAGCTTATGTAGACCATACATGGAGCTCTGAAAACTGGCCCTTCTATGGGAGAGCTTACACGGGAGTTCGAACAACAGTCTAAACCTAAAGTTCTAGGGGATGGTGGAACTAAAGATAAAAATTTATGTCTTGATATGGTCATGTATATATTATATCATCTTGAGACACCTCTTTAGAGGATATTAAAGCTCGCTACTTATATGATTCATGGATCCGCAAAATGCTGTCAGGATATTCTAAACTAGGGAGGTTAGTATTGGTAAGTGATTTGGAGGGATTTACAGTTGAGATTCTATGAATAGTTCTTACCCAAGACCCTGAGGGCTGATCATGCTAAGGATTTGATGAACCTTTAGTATAGTTCTATGAAAATTATGGGCTACTTATCTCATTTCATGGAATTTCAGTGCCTTGTGACTATCTATACTACTGATGATCCAAAAAAAGAGAGACGATTTTAGGATGGGCCTAGGCATCCTATCAATTTCTAGGTATATGTTTTCTAATTGAACACCATATCTGATATAGTGAAATATTCTCTTATCATTGAGTTAAACCCAATAAAGGAAGACAATTTGATCTAGGTTGTTTCAAGACCAAGTAAGATTAGTAGTTCTGTTAGCGGTCTGAAGTGACGCTTTGAGACTATGCATGTGAGAAGAAGTATCCAGGTGGCACCCAATGACAATTATGTGTTTTTTAACTAGTATGGGAAGCCTGATAAAATAATACCCATTGTCCCATAGACCCCGTAGAGTGTTGAGACTGGAAAAAATTGGCGAATATTTAGTGTTTTTGCAGGACCTTCCCATATGTGCATAGTTGGAGAGGATCATTATCATATCCACCATAATGAGTGGTATTAGTAGCACATCTAAAAATAGGCATCTGGAGTACTATCGACCATACAGTAAGCAGAAGAGGTCATTTCCATGGTATCCAAGCTTCATATATACAACACTAGTAAGCAGACCCACTCTAGGTAGTCAAGTTGCAGCATGGGGCCATAGATCAGGAAAGATTTATTCAGTGTAGTCTACACCGGAGGAGTAGGGTGTTAGGCCATATACTTTCTGAGGTACTATTCTAGTATCCTATACTATTTTATCTTCCTTATTAAATATAGGCTAATCACTATCATTTATCTATTTGGTTATTATGGAAATCCTTGGGATTGATATTTTATACTCCTATGGAATTATTCCAATTAACACCCCTTTTGGTTTAAGTTCGGTGAGTGTACATTAGTGTAAAGAATTCCCCCTTGAATAAGGTAACCATAATTTATTTTGGGACCTATTCATCCTTGATATGAAAGGATTTGATTTTATTCTCGAGATATACTATTTGGTACCCTATCATGCCTATGTGGATTCTTATCACCCGAGGGTGTCATTTACATCACCAAAGGGCAATACTTATATTCACAAGGGTGAGGTTGAATTTAAATCATGTTGTTGATTGTTTTAAGTATGTTTTCCCTGATTATTTATTCAAAATACATTATGAGAGTGAGGTTGAATTTACTATCGAGCTAGTGCTTGGAGCTTAACCAGTATCCATTCCTCCTTACAAGATGGATACTACTGAGTTGCAGGATATCAAGAGGTAGCTAGAGGATCTAAAAGATAAAGGTTTTATCTAACCCAATACTTCTCCTTGGGGTTCACCAGACCTTTTTGACCAAGAATAAGGACATAACCCTCAAGATTTATGTGGATTATTGAAAGTTGAATCAGATTACTTTGAAATCTAGTATCCCATACCTCATATAGATAATCTCCTCGACCAGCTCCGAGGAGTGAGGGTTTTTGTTAAAGATTGATTTGAGATCAGGCTATCACTAGGTGTATGTTTGACTTTTAGACACACCATGTATGGATTTATGTAGTTATATTGATTTATATGAGTACCTGGGTATGTTTTTTAGCCTTACAAACATTCCAGCAGTCTTTACGGATTTAATAAATAGTGATTCTATCCCTATCTAGATTCCTTTGCGGTGGTATTAATATTTGAAATTTTGGTGTATTATCATACTCTAAGAGACCATTACACTCATATTGATATAATTTTGAATACACTAATAGAGCACTAGTTGTATGATAAGATGAGTAAAGTTCATTTTCGGACTGATAAGGTTCACTTACCGGGTCATATCATCTTAGATATAGGAGTATTAGTTGACTCGATGAAGGTGAGAGCTATAGTTACTTGGGAGAATCCCAAGAATGTATTTGATGTAAGAAGTTTCTTGGGGATAGATGGTTACTATAGGAAATTCATAAATAACTTATCATGATTAGAAGAACCTCTTATGGGATTTAATAATAAGGGTGTGAAGTTTATGTGGTCATAGGCCTATGAGACAACATTTCAAAAGTTGAAAGGGAGACTAACTTTAGCACCAATCTTGATTCTTCCAGAGTTGGGTTGAATCTATAAAGTGTATTGTGATGCATCAGATATTGGGCTAAGAGATGATTTGATATAGGAAGATTGAGTCATTGAATATGGGTCAAAATAGATGAGGAATAATGAGAGGAATTAACCGACACATGATCTTGAGTTAGCAGATGTTGTTCATTCCTTGAATTGTTGGAGGCATTACCTACTATGAGATCATTTTCTGGTGTTTAAGGACCATATAAACCTTAGGTATACTTTGAAACATCATGAATTGAATATCATGAAATACATATGTGTAGAATAGCTTTTGTACTTTGAATTTTAGCTTTATTATATTCTCATGAATGGAAATGATGTTATCAATGCTTCGATTAGGAGGACTCAAACATAGATGGTTAGGAGCCCAGTAACGAGCTTCATCTTATAGACCTATTTTTTGAGATGCACATAAAGATGAAGGACTGTCATGGATAGTTTTTTACTTGCATTGTTATCAGTGACCTCTTCACTTCTTGAGAGAGTTAAGATGAGGTATTTTTCTGATCCAGAAGTATTTTTCTACAAGAGAGTATTTCTAGCGAGGTACCACCTTCGAATTGGTCTATCGATGGTGATGAAATCCTATATATACATGGGTGTATCTAGGTCCCTATAGATATGAGAGATGAGATGATGAAAGATTCACATTCTTCTTAGTATGATGTGTACCCAGGTATCTACAAGATGTATCATGATATGCACTGATAGTATTGGTGTCTAGGGATGGAACATTAAATAGTGGGTTTTATAACTAGGTGTTCCACCTATCAACTGGTGAAATAGGAACACGAGTATCCTAATAACTTGATACAAATATTAAAAGTTATGGAATGGAAATGGGAAGATTTAGGGATGTATTTTTTCATCATTTTATTGAAGTCTCCTTGAGGTAGTGATGTGGTTTGTGTAGTCCTTGAATGAATGATTAAAGTATCCCACTTCCTTCCTACCCGGGGGATTTTCTCAGTTGATTAGATGGGAAGAATATATTTCCATTAGATTAAAGACTACATGGGTTCACTCATACTATCATTTCATATAGTGATTTTCATTTCACATTGATGTTCTGGAAGAGGTTATAGAGAGCTATGGGTACATAGGTGCTTCTGAGTTCATCCTTTGACCCTTAGACCGATGGCTAGCCGAACAAACCATACAGGTACTAGAGGAAATTATTCAAGCATTTTTTCTTGATTTTAGTAGTTATTAGAAAAATAATATCACTATCATCGATTTATCCTATAATAATATATTCTAAGGGACTATAAAAATGGATCCTTTTGAGGCCCTATATGGTAGGATGCACTGTTCACCCCTTTGCTGGTTAGAGGTAGAAGAGGCAATGCTACTGGTTCCTCATCTCGTTCAGTAGAATTAAGAGTAGGTTAAAATTATTAGGAAGTAGATGCCTATTTCTCAATGTAGAAAGAAATAGTATACTGATCTCTATTGATAACCTCTAGAGTTTGATTCCAGGGATCATATTTTCACATGGGTATCACCTAGAATTAGAAATAAATGGATATAGAGGAAAGGGATGATGTCACCTCATTATTTCAGGCCTTTTGAGATCTTAGAGAGAGCCAGACATGTATAAAATCAGTTTCTATTACCTTAGAGGTATCATTCCATGCAAGAAATCTTTCACATTTCATAGCTTCTCCATTATCAGGATGACCCATATCATACTTCTGATCTCAAGGAGGTTGAACTAGATTCTAATGCTTATTTTGAGGAGTATACCATACACATAGTTGACCAGATCATGATGGACCTATGAGGATGGTATGTATCTTTAGTATAGGTGCTATTTAATAAAGTCCATGTATAGGATGAGACTTGAGAGTGGGAGGCCAACGTACTTTCTCAGTGGAAAAATTTATTCTCATACAAAATTCTAACACCCTTGGAAGGGAAACTCGGGGACAAGTTCCTTTTACGGGGGTAAGACTGTAAGAATCCAGTTTTTCTACGAGGCATGAACCATTTATTTTACATTATAATTATTTGGTTTTTACCTAATATTAAATACTAGTGAGGTGATGGAAGAAACATATGTGTCTAGGGACTGTTTAGAGCTTGGAACCTTGGCCGGTGGAAGAAATCACTGAGCCTCATGGTTAGTAGAAACTATGCATACCATCTTGCATAGTTTCTCCTAATCATGTAGAGAATTTTAGAGAGTAGATTAGGGCACATAGTTTTCCCTTACCATTCACCTATGGCTGCAATTCCATGATAAACACATGAAATTTACAATAGAGGTGAAAATCATAGTTTGTTCATGGTTTCCCAAACCGTGCACATGAACCGTTCAAGATGGGTGTTGAGGCATAGAGGTGCGCATGATTAACACATGGTTTGGCCAACCATTCAACCAAACCATATGACCTAGTAATTTTGAGTAAAATTACAAAATTAACCTTAATGTCTTATATGTTTAAAAAATATTCCTCTTTTCTTCATTCTAATGGACATGAGGCTTCTTCCTCCCATTTGAGCTTCAAGTCTCCCTCACCTAGGTTCATTAATAATCCATTCATTTAGAATCTGATTCAATATCCAGTAATATCATTGGATTCACAATGGTAAGTAGTCTAATAATCTTTCACCTTTCATCATTTGTCTTTATCTTGATGGAATTATTTACATATAGGTGCTTATGCCCTATTTTTAGGGTGTTCATTTATTTTTTCTGATTTCTACTATTTTGGACCAAACCAATGGATAATACTGGATGTGTGATCATCTATAGGAATAAGGTAGGTAGTCCAGCATTTATCCCTCAAATTTGAGATGTTTTATAATATTTTTTGTTGTATTTCATGTCGATTTCACCATCTTTTCCCTTAAATTTAACCCACCTTCAAATAGTTTCCTTAATTGAGAACCTTATGACCTTATTTGGTACCCTTCAATTTTATCCACTCATTGAGCTATTACAATAAGTTTTCCATTATAATTATAAATGTATAAATTTCCAACCATCTTCTATATGGTTTGACATGAATTCTAAATTGTGGTATGATGAAAGAAATGGATAATTGTGGGAATATAAAAAGACTAACACACTTATCAATTTAAGATGAATTGAATGGAGATGAGTGGTACAACCAAATCAACTAATTAAATGGAACAATGGTTATGCCCTTATTATTAGAAACATTTAATGAGTTATGAATTAAATATTGACCTAAACCATCGTTGAATCCAGTAAAAGTTTAAAATTTATAATCCTACTAACTACAGTATATGTGGAAAGTAGGGTTGAACCCACAAGGAAGGTAAATTTGGCCACTAATCTTCTAAAAAAACTTAGAAGCTCTACTATTGTCAGCAGCGGAGTGAATTTCCTATTTTTTTTACTTTTTGTAGTTTTTTTTCATGTTATTTATTAAGAAGTGAAGTGACACAACTCTACAGATCCTATATTTATACTAAGCTGAAACGAGACACAGTTGAAAAAAAGGGGAACATAGATATAAAAGTACTGATAAATAAACTACATTTTTAAAAGCTCAGGGAGTAATATCTATTCTATAGGTTTTGAAGGTGTTTCAATTCACTTATAGGTTCTTTCAGAGTACCACTGTAAGAGTATGACTCACCTCACTCTCCAGGAGTTAAGTCACACTAGCCAACCAATTTAAGAGTTCGCCACTCCAAAATTAATCTACTGTGAACTATTTGAAAATTAACAGTAAGACAAACTCACCGTAAGTATTGAATTATTTTGAATCTATTTTTTTTTAAAAAGTGTTTCCACAATAAATCTATCCAACTAACTGTGAAATTTTGAGATTATGTTCTAGTGGTACAAGTAATTAGATGAACTCAGTATTGATCTCGCTGATCAATACTGAGTACATTCAAATGATTAAGTGAAATGAGAATTAAAAGTAACCAGTAGAACTTCAATTTATCCCTGCACTAAATATTTAGCTAGAAATAATCTCTTATTATGCATACTAAAAAAATTAAATTACAAAGGAGAATAATTGAAAGAAGACAGAGGAAGTAAACTCCCTCTACTATCATGAACTGTTGCTGCTCCTGGACTCTTCCAGCTCTAATAAGTGGTTCCAGAGTCTCCCTACGGTCTCCTCTCCTCGGCACTGGCTCTCCAGATGTGTTGAATCAATGTATGTCTAATGAATGTCCTACTCGAATCAACGTCTCCCTCCAAAATTTACTGCTTGATCTACTTAAGTATCATGTTGTCTTCTGCTGTTTTTCACCGAACATCTTCCAACGACTTTGAAAGCCCTTCACAAATGCACCGCACAACGTGCATTTTTTTTTGCGACTGACATGTCGCGTTAGTTTTTCCATCGTAACTAACTTCTGCTAATTTAGTTACGTGAACCTGGATGGGGTTTCAACTATTGAATGAACCTGCGCAAGAAAAATAAACAAAACAGTTACTACATGAAGGGAAAAAAAATTATAGTTTAAGAAAATAAAAAGTCTTTTAAAATAATTAATAACTCTTAAGTAATGTTGTTAAATAAATTATTTTATTAGCATTACTAACAATTAATAATTATATTTCAATTAACTATAATGAAATAAAATTTATAAAAGATAAATCATGATAAATTATGTATTATAAGTTGAAGGAATTTGTTAATAAAAGAGATATTATTATTATTCAAAATAATAAGTTTTATTAATTATTAATTTTAATGCTAATTTTTTTATAAGTTATTATTTTTATTATTTTTTAATTAATTAACATCACTAATGTAAATTATAAATATTAAGTTTATTATTATTTTGAAAGTTTACATTATTAACATTTTAAGTTAACTAGTTTAGTTTAACTATAATTTAATTTATAACTTATTATTAGTATTTATTTTATAAACAAAATGTATTACTAAATAATTATTAATACATAATATTAAATTATAATTAATAAACTTTTTAATAATCTATTCGAACTTTAATTTAGAAATAACTATCAATTAATTACATAAAGTTTTATTTATGTTTCATAAAAAATTGTGTTTTATTAAATATATTATGTAAGTTATTTATTTATGAAAATTATTGCTTATTGTTTTTTTTAGTTTGAATTTTTATTTTAATTTTATTTTAATTATTTAGTTTTTCTTAGTTTTTTTAACCTCCCCCCCCAAATCGTCGCAACAGGAAAAGGGGGGAGGGTTTCTTCTTCGGCGCAACTCCGCAGCGGCGGTCCGGCTTCCCTCGGCTCCAGTGCGGCATGGAGGCTCCATCACAACTACCCAGTGGCATCCCGACTTCATCTCCCATAGTGACACATCCTTAAATCCGTAACAGCATGACTTGAAGACGACACCACTAACTCGACCTATTATGCTTCTTATTCCCACGGTGACAGGGGTTGGATAGTGGCAACTCCAGGTTTGCAACTCAGTAGTGTCTCTCTGTAATCGCTGTGCACAGCTCCTCCTCGCAGCACGATGGGTCCAGTGAAAACAGTGTGTTATTCATGTCCAGATCGGGTCGGCTTCGGTTCCTCCCTCACCAGCGACCTACTCAGCTTTGGTGGTGGTGTAGTGATTCATTGGTGGCATAGCTCGGACTTCGTCGATGATGCGGCTTGGCCCCAGCTTGCTGTGAGAAGGATGCTCTACTTAGCAAAGCAGGAACTACACTGGATTGTCCTCAGCTCGCTGGTGGACCAGAGGGGATAAAATGAGATTTGTTGTTGCTCTATAGAAAATGAAAGCGGTGAGAGTGGAGAAGTGACGAAGAAAAGAAGGGGAGGCACCGGTCGAAGAGGCTAACATCGAGGAGGTTACCGTTGGTTGATAAAAAAAGGCCAAGGTCACTGTTAGAAAAAAAGGGTCACTAATAGACCAAAATTAGAAGCTCACCGGTAGCTTAAATAATTTAAGGTTACTGAAAGAGTTAAAAAACACAGGTCACCATTACAAAAAAAGAAGAGGTTACCGCTAGAATGGTAGGTGTAGATCACCATTAGTTTAATAAAAACAAAGGGAAGAACCAGTGCGGGGTCACCGATAAAACCAAGGGTCACTAGTACAAATAAATTAAAAGGTTACCGGTAAAAATAAAAATAAAGGTTACCGGTACAACGAAAATAAAAAGGGTCGTTGATAGCTTAATTAAAATAGACAGGTCACTACTAGTATAAAATAAATAACAAAAGGTAACCTTAAAAAAACTTAAAATTAAAATTTAGGTCAACTAAATAAAAAGACTAAAAATAATTAATTAAAAGAATGTTAAATACCATATATTTAAAACAAGATTTTTATTAAAAATCAAAATATCAAAGCCAAAACTCGGATTATTAATTTGAAAACACTTAAATTAAGAACTGGATTATTAATAAACTAATATTATGAAAGACTTAAATTAAAATTACTATATGAATAATTACAAGGTAGCAGCGAGTAAAAATGAAAATCAACGGTGACTCATTAAGTTACCGATAGTTATAGTCTACCTCACCGGTTGAATAAAACCAATAAAAAATGAATAAATAATAAAACTGCATACATAAAATTAAACAATTAATATTTTAAAACTCTTAATTAATTAATTAAACAACTATTTGAATACATAAAATTAAAAGCGAACTACTTTATTTAATTAAAACTAAAATTCTTTACTTAATTAATTATCAGAACAATTAGACAAGTTAATAATTAAAGTTAAGATATCTTAATGAATCTATATTAAAGAATAAAGTATTAAGAAAAAAGTATAAATTGATTAAAACACAAATAAGTATATTTAAAGATTATTTATTATTAAAGTCAAATTATTAAATAGTGATCAGATTGGCATTAACACAACTAATAAACAAATAATAAATTTGGATAAAATAAGTAAGATTAAAATTATTATTTTAAATAATAAAAATACTTAATTAATTATAAAAATTGATTAATTGACACAGTTAGTTATAAAAATAAAAAATTACAATTATTTAGTAAAAAGTTCTTAAATAATTAATTAAATCATTAAAAATTAAGTAAAAATATGTGGCAAAACTATGTAAAAATAGAGCCACATCAAATTCCCCCACACATAAGCATTGTTTGTCCTCAAACAATCCCATGTTTTATTATCCTTGAGAAACAATGAAGTGTTTATTATTTTTCTCAAAATGTAACATGTCCAACCCTCAAAAAAAAAAACAGAGGGAAAAACATACAACAGGATTATAGAAAATGAATTACTCATATGAATCTTGCCTATGACAAATACTCAAGAGTAATTAAGAAAACAAAGACTATCCATCAAAGAAGATGTCATGCCTCATATGTGATACAACTTAGTAACTAACTTCAATCCAGACTTAAGTCCAATGTCTGAGAGTGACAAAAGGTAAAATTTATATGGAATTAAGGCCTTAACCAAGGAACTTTGTACTTTTACAGAATCCAATGTTCAATTTTTTTTGAATCACCTTATTAAAACATCCTAAATGATTTCCATATAGACCAATTGACCCCTTCTTCATCCAGTGTTCATCATTCCCCTCACCCTAATGAACTCATTTTTGACCCTAAAAACTTTATTTAATTTTTCCCAAGCCATGTATCATTGTGTTGAGCACTGTGCATTTCACTTATTCAGAGTGTATAGAGGGCTTATAGTAAACAGAAATGCACCCAACATCTAGGGTCTCAGAGACTCACCGTGGGATCCCAGATGCCCAAATTACTCCAGTTTAAAAAGATTTATATAAAAAACCATTTATATTGGCTCAATAAGATGAATAATTTTAATAATTAAAAGATGAATGAGGACCCTAAAATCAGAATCAAACTTACAGTTCCAAGGTTTATGATCATAATTCCACAAACATGTAACCCAAATCACTTTCAGAGTAGTTCCTAAACCGAATTTCCCTGAAACCACTAAGTAAGATCACTCAACAATCATCCAATATCATTAATTTCAGACTCAAATAAATTCTTAACTACCAAATAAATATTTTCTATAGGCAATAACCATTTGGAAAAAAAGTTAGTAGCCTAAAATTATGAAATAATTTTTTAAAAATTTTAACCATTTTTTACAAAAAGTTTGAAGTGAAGTGGGAATTGATGGGCTTTCATTAAAACATAGTTTAGCACAGTCAAGAATTGACCCCATACCCCACACTTAAAACCCAAATTTGACCCCAAAGTTGACTTCTAAAGTGGAGAAGAACAATTTAGCAATTAAGGTTCAAAACAAATTTTCAATTAAGTAGATTTATGACATGTATAAAGGGTCTCAATGAAGTAAAAAAATATTGTTTTCCACAATAAATAAATTAACAACAAGTTCATTAGCAAGTACATGCATTAATGTTTAAGTACAGTGAATAATTTTCAATACAGCTCAAAAGTAACAAGTGACATGTAAGTGTATTGTGTATAGGGTGTAAACATGTTAAAAAATTAGTTCAATAATGTGTTTAATAGAGCAGAAAAATGAATGCTAAAACACCCCAAATAAAAAGTAGATTCAATATAAAATATTTTAGTCTACATATACGCCCCCACACTTCAGGTAATGCAATGAAAGGTTTTAATATATCAATGAATTCCAATTTTCAACAAGGAGGAACATGCAGAATTTGTGTACATCATAATGACAAATAGCATAATTTTTATTAGCAAAAACAGGAGCAGAAATAAATGCATAAAATTGAAGTACTTCCCTGACTAAGTTCTTATCCAGAGATGATAATGGGAATTCCAATCCTTTATTGAAACAATCAGCAGCAACCTGAGACATAACCAGGAAACAAAGAACAAGCAGTAACATGTATTTCACAAAAACAGAGCACATAAGCATAATTTTATTCAATGGTTAAAAAAGAAACTACACAAAGACAAAAAGAACCATGGGTTGCCTCCCATGTAGTGCTAGATTTAATGTCCCCAGCCATACTTCATTCAAGAACAATTTTCAAGCACAGTGAATCCATCCAAGCCCTTCAGTTGTCCCTCAAAATAAAGTTTCACTCTCTACCCATTAACTAACATGAGTTTATTATCTTCACCTACAATTTCTAAAGCTCCATTTTTAAGCACTCTCACAACATTAAAAGTTCCAGATCACTTGGAATTTAGCTTCCTAGGAAAGAGTTTGAGTCTAAAATTAAAACGAAGAACCTTCTGTCCAGGTTTAAGCTCTTCGGTTTTTATGATAAAATCATGAAATATTTTAGTCCTCTCTTTATAAATCCTTGAATTATTATAACTCTATCTCCTAATCTCATCTAGTTCACTCATCTCAAGTAATATCCTCTCACTAGCACTCTTTAAATCAAAGTTCAGAGCCTTAACTGCCCAATAAGACATGTGTTGCAACTCCACAGGTAAATGAAAACATTTCCCAAACAATAGCCTGTAATGAGAAATACATATTAGGGTCTTGAAAGTAGTTCTATAAGCCCATAAAGCTTCATAAAATTTAAGAGACCAGTCTTTACTAGAGTTTGACACAGTTTTCTCAATAATTTATTTCAATTCCCTATTTTAAATTTCCTCCTATCCACTAGAATGTGGATGATAAGGAGTACTAGTTTTATGAACACATCCATATTTCTCCATCAAAGCTTTAAATTTTTATTTCTTAAAATGTGTTCCATTATCAGTGATAAAAGCTATTTGGACCCCAAATCTTGTAAAGATGTTCTTATTTACAAATTTTATTACAGAATTGGCTTGATTGTTGGGAAGTGCAACTGCGTCAACCCATTTTGAAACATAGTCAACAGTAACAAGAATATACTCATTACCATGAGATGATGGAAATGGACCCATGAAATCTAAACCCCAGACATCAAAAATTTCAACTTCCAGAATTCCTTTTTGGGGTAACTCCTGCTTCCTACCAACATTAACTAGACTTTGAAATCTATCACAACCCACTACAAAGCTCCTATCATCCCTAAAAAGAGTAAGCCAATAGAAACCATATTGTAGGACTTTTTAAGCGGTTCTTTCACCACTATGGTGACCTCCCCAAGGTGAGGAGTGAAAACTTTCTAAGATAGGCAACATTTCTTCCTCCGGTATACATCTTATAAGAATACCATCATCACATCTCCTAAACACCAAAGGATCATCCCAAAGATAATATTTAACTTCAGAAATGAATTTATTTCTTTAGTTATTGGACAGGTTTTTGGGAAAGACACCTACTGCAAGGAAGTTAGAAAAATCTACAAACCAATCAGATTTCCTGATTGAAAAATTAAGCAGCTTCTCATCTAGAAAGGAAGAGTTTATCTCCCTAGGATCTTCATATTGAGTAAGAGTAAGAGGAAGCCTAGATAGGTGGTCAACAAATAAATTCTCAGCTCCTTGCTTATCCTTAATTTCTAAATCAAATTCTTGTAACAATAGAATCAATCTAATCAGTCTAGGTTTAGTTTCCTTCTTAGACAGTAAGTACTTTAAAGCAGAATGATCAGTGAAAATAATGACTTTTGAACCTAACAGATATTGTCAAGACTTCTCTAGAGCAAACACAACAACTAACAATTCTTTTTTTATAGTGGCATAATTCTTTTGGGCATCATCTAGAAGTCTACTAGCATAATACACCACATCTAACTTCCTATCTTTCTTCTATCCAAGGACAACACCTATAACCATATCACTAGAATCACACATAAGCTCAAAAGGTAGTTTCCAATTAGGTGTAGTGATGATAGGTGAGGTAGTGAGTTTCTCTTTAAGAAAATTAAATGATTTCAAACAGTTCTCATCAAAATTGAAAGCTGTATCCTTGACCAACAAAGAACACAAGGGATTATTTATTTTGGAAAAATATTTTATGAATCTATGGTAGAAACGGGCATGCACTAGAAAACTTCTGGCACCCTTGACATTAACAGGAGGTGGTAATTTTTTAATAACATCAATATTAGCAGTATCAACTTCTAGACCTTTCTTTGAAACCTTATGACCAATAACAATACCTTCTGTAACCATGAATTGACATTTCTCCCAATTAAGAACAAGGTTAGTTTCAATGCATCTTTCCAAGACTAACCAAAGATTTCCAAGACAAGTATCAAAAGTACTACCCATAATGGAGAAATCATCCATGAAAACCTCAATGATTCTCTCAATCATATCTGAAAAGATAGCCATCATACACCTTTTAAAGGTGGATAAAGATCCAGACAATCCAAAGGGCATATGCCTGTAGGAAAATGTTCTAAAGGGGCATGTGAAAGTGGTCTTTTATCGATCCTTTGGATCAACAGAAATCTGGTTGTAACCAGAATACCCATCCAGAAAATAGAAAAATTCATTTCCAGCAAGCCTCTCAAGAATTTTATCCAAGAAGGGCATTGAAAAATAGTCCTTCCTAGTGGATTCATTAAGCTTCCTATAATATATACATACTCTCCATTTTGTGGCTTTTCTAACTTGGAATTCTTCATTTTTTTCATTTTTAACTATTGTGAATCCACCCTTCTTGGGGACAACCTGGACAGGGCTGAACTAAGCACTATCAAAAATGGGATATATCATTCCAGTGTCCAGTAGTTTGATCACTTCTTCTCTCACAACTTATTTCATGTTAGGATTCAATCTTCTTTGACACTCTACCCTAGGCTTATGGTCAGGTTCCATAGGTATTTTATACATGAAGAATGAGGGACTAATACCCTTGATATCAACTATTTTTCAGCCTATGGAAGATTTAAACTTTTTTAAAACACTCAATAATATTTATTCTTGATTTTCATTAAGTTCAGCAGAAATTATTAAAGGAAAAGTGGAGTTCTCACCCAAAAAATGAATATTTTAGATGAGCATGGATTGGTTTTAGCTCAAGAGCAGGTGGTTCTACACTAGAAGGAAGAATCTTAGGCCTGGGAGGTCCAAAATCTTCAACATACCTTCTGTAGGGAGTATTAAATGATGAAAGATTTTCAATTTCATGCTCAAATTCAGAAGTAATAGTGCCATTGTCCAAAGTGGGAAATTCGCTGTCTAGATTTTCCAGATCAGATTTTAACAATTTAATCAGACCAGAATCATCTAGTTGTCTTATATGTTCTCCCTCAATATCATCAAAGTGCTCATCAAGCTTGGTGTTAAAATAAATACCCTAAAATTCACTCAAAAATCACATATGTTTAGAAACAGTGGACTCTTCCATAGCAGAAACTGGACAGTTGTCCAGTTTTGAATTTTTTTCCAGATTTGGCGTTTGAGCAGAATTTTCAATTTCTAAGAAAGATTAAACAGGATTTTCATCTTCACAAATATTTTCTTCAATATAGGATTGATTTTCAGATTCATCAAAGTTTCTAATTGAGTTCTTATTTCTTAAGGACTCTAGCATTGAATATTTTTCAGAAAACATTGGTCCTTTAACATTTTTAAACACATTGAACTCTTCTTGTTGTTCTCCAATTCTAAAAATTAACTGACCTTTAGAGACATCAATAATAGCACCACCTGTGGCCAAGAAGGGCCTACCCAAAATGATGGGAACCTCTTTATCACACTCCATATCCAAGACTAAAAAGTCAGCAGGTAGAAACCATTTCCCAACCCCAACTAAAAAATCATCTACCAGACCCACAGGATGAGTGAAAGATTTATCAGCTAACTGCAGTATGACTATGGTGGGTTTAAGGTCACCCAACCTCAACTGTTGAAATAGTGAGTATGGGAGAATATTAATTATATCACCTAAATCACACAAATATTTGAGTTGATCAGAGTTTCCTAGTGTGAAAGGTATGACAAAACTACCTGGGTCTTTTAGTTTAGTTGTGATTTTCTTTTAAAGTACAACACTGCACTCTTCAGTGAGGCTATAAGTAGAAAATTCTTCTAAAGTTTTTTTGTTCAAAAAAATTTTCTTAAGAGATTTCAGATAATATGGGATTTGAATTAAATCTTGAATTAAAGGAATGTTTACTTGAAGTTTAGAAAGGAGACCAAGGAACTGAAGAAGTTCATCCTTGGTGTTACTTTGAGGTTTCAGCTTCTTAGGGAAAGGAATGGGTGGGGAAAAATTTTGCAGAACAGTAGGTATATCCCTCACCTCTTCTTCAAATTTTTCTTTTCCTTTATTACTTTGATTCTTAGATGAAGTTTCAGCTTGATTTTCATATGATAAATTCAAATTCTAATCATTTTCAAAACTTTTTTGTGAATTTCCATCATGTGAACAGAGCAGATTTTTATTTCCAGATTGAAGCAGATTTTCATTTGGGGTATTTTCAGTTTCTTTTTCAGTAACAGTTTGAGTATTAAGACCACTTCTAGTTACAACATCCCTTTAATTCTCTCTAGTGTTAAGTTCAGTGGTACTAGGAAGTCTACTGTTTTCCCTAGATGAAAAATCTCTAGCAAGTTGACCTAATTGTGTTTCCATATTTTTCATTCTAACATCAGTTTGCATTTTATCAAACTCATATTGATTTTGATGTTTGGAAAGTTGATTAATGTATCTTTCTTCTTGAAAGTTAATTTTATACAATATTATATCAATCTTAGAAGACATGTGACTATCATTTTTTCCTTGTACATTTTAAGACTCACCCCTCTGTTGATTTTGAAAATTTGGTCTTGGTTGATTAGAGAAATTAGGGGCAGTGGATTGTTTGATTAATCCTTGATCTTTCTAGGAAATATTTGGATGGTTCCTATAGCCTTGATTTTAATTATTTTAAAATGGATCTTCTTTAGGAGGCATCCTTGTACCATAGTTAACAAATTTTGAATTTTCTTGTTGTTGGGATGGCATGTAAAAGTTAGGATAGAAGTTTTTAGTATGACCAAACATACCACACTGGACACACTGTTCTCTTAATGATTGGTTCGTATTTTGACAGCCAAGTTGGTTAACAGTTTGTTTAGAATTCTGGTTCATTAAGGATTGAAGTTGGTTTGTGATTTCATCCAGTTGAGCTTGAGTTTCATTCATTGAACCAGTGTTTTGGTTAACATTTCTATTGAATATTTTCCTTTTTGAATTTTTATGTTAAGAATTAAGTTCTAGATTATTATAGATTTTTCTATGTTCTTCTTCTGTTTTATCATTGTAATTACCCCCAACATCTTGATCAACTAGATTTCTTCCAAAGTAGGAAAACCCTTCATAGAAAGTATCCATAAGCAGGTGAGATGAGAGTTGATGATGGGGACACTACCTAAGAAGATCCCTAAATCTATCCCAAGATTCATGAAAAGATTCTCTATCCTCTTGATAAAAACTAGTTATTTTAGGTCTGAGTTCTCCTATAAGTATTTGAGGATAGAATTTCATAATTAATGAGTTATACACTTGATCCCAATTTTCAAATATGTTCTCATCTAGACTCAGAAACCAATTTCTAGCATTACCTTTAAGGAAAAAGGGAAGGACTCTCATTCTAAGTTCATTCTCTGGGATTCCTAGAAGAGGTAATTTCTGCATAGTGTTATAGAAGTCTCTAATGAAGGCAAGGGATTCCTCATTAGAGAGTCCATTAAAAGAAGGTAACAGTGAAATGTGTGACTGTTTAAGTTCATAATTTCTGGCACTAGGAGATAGTCTAATGGATGATGGATTTCTTGAAACTTGAGGAAGTTGGAATTCCTTCATCCTAGTCCTTTCATTTTCTTCTAAAAGTTCTGGATGATTTTGATAGTTTTTAGGTGCAGGAACTTTATTATCTAAATTTTCCATTTCAGTTTTGTTCTTTTTTCTTAGAGCAGTGAGATGTTTATCTAATTCAAGGTTCAAAGGATCTAATCTAACACCAAAAGTTCATGTGCTAATGAAAACAATAATAAGAGACACTACACATCAGTAAAAACTCATCAAGAAGTGAAACAATTTTTTTCATTACAATTTTCAAAATTTTCAATTTTTTAAAGATTTTTATATATGTGTTTTTTTAAAAAGTTTTTTTAGAGTAATGGCTCGTGCCCTCCACGTCAATGGTGCCAAAAATTTGACCTAAACCATCATTGAAGTCGGTCAAAGTTTAAAATTTATAATCCTACTAACTATAGTATATGTGGAAAACATGGTCAAACCCACATGGAAGGTAAATTTGGCCACTAATCTTCTAAAAAAGACTTGGAAGCTCCACTGTTGTCAGTAGCGAAGTGAATTTTCTATTTTTTACTTTTTATAGTTTTTTTTCATATTCTTTATTAAGCAGTGAAGCAACACAACTCTATAGATCCTGTATTTATACTAATTTGAAATGAGACACAATTGAAAACAAAGGGGAATAGATATATAAAAGTACTAATAAATGAACTATCTGTTTAAAAGCTCGGGGAGTAATCTCCATTCTACTGGTTTTGAAGGTGTTTCAATTCACTTATAGGTTTTTGTAGAGTACCATTGTATGAGTATGACTCACCTCCCTTGCCAGAAGTTAAGTCAAACTAGCCAACCAATTTAAGAGTTCGCCACTCCAAAATTAATCAACTATGAACTATTTGAAAATTAACAGCAAGAAAAACTCACTGTAAGTCTTGAAGTATTTTGAATATATATTTTTTTGAAAAGTGTTTCCACAATCAATCTCTCCAACTGACTGTGAAATTTTGAGATTATGTTCTAGTGGTACAAGTAATTAGATGAACTCAATATTGATCTCACCAATCAATACTGAGTACATTCAAATGATTAAGTGAAACGAGAATTAAAAGTAACAAGTAGAACTTCAATTTATCCCCGAACTAAATGTTTAGCTAGAAATTATCTCTTATTATGTATACAAAAATAATTCAATTACAAAGGAGAAGAATTGAAAGAAGACAGAGGAAGTATACTCCCTCTACTAACATGAACAGTTGCTACTCCTGGACTCTTCCAGCTCCAAGAAGTAGTTCCAGAGTCACCCTACGGTCTCCTCTCCTCGGCACTGGCTCTCTAGATGTGTTGAATCAATGTCTGTCTAATGAATGTCCTACTCGAATCAATGTCTCCATCCAAAATTTACTTCTTGATCTACTTAAGTATCATGCTGTCTTCTGCTGCTTGTCACCGAACATCTTCCACCGACTTTGAATGCCCTTCACAAATGCACCTCACAACGTGCGTTTTTTTGTGACTGGAACATCGTGCTAGTTTTTCCCTCGTAACTAACTTCTGTTGAGTTATTTACGTGAACCTGGACAGGGTTTCAACTATTGAATGAACCTATGCAAGATAAATAAACAACACAGTTACTACATGAAGGAAATAAAAATTTATTGTTGAAGAAAATAAAAAGTATTTTAAAATAATTAATAACTCTTAAGTAATGTTTTAAATAAATTATTTTATTAGCATTACCAACAATTAGAAATTATATTTTAATTAAATGTAATGAAATGAAATTTATAAAAGATAAATCATGATAAATTACGTATTATAAGTTGAACAAATTTTTTAATAAAAGATTTATTATTATTATTAAAAATATGAATTTTTATTAATTATTAATTTTGATGCTAAATTGTTTATAAGTTATTATTTTTATTACTTTTTAATTAATTAACATCCCAAAGTAAATTATAAACATTAAGTTTATTATTATTTTGAAATTTTACATTATTAACATTTTAAGTTAACTAGTTTAGTTTAACTATAATTTGATTTATAACTTATTATTAGTATTTTATTTTATAAAAAAATGTATTATTAAATAATTATTAATACATAATATTAAATTATAATTAATAAATTTTTTAATAATCTATTCCAACTTGAATTTAGAAATAACTATCAATTAATTACATAAAGTTTTATTTATGTTTCATAAAAAAATCTATTTTATTAAATATCTTATGTAAGTTATTTATTTATAAAAATTAATGCTTATTGTTTCTTTTAGTTTGAGTTTTTATTTTAATTTTGTTTTCAATTATTTAGTTTTTTTTAGTTTTTTTAACCTCCCCCCCAAATCGGCGCAACAGGAACAGTGGGGAGGGTTTCTTCTTCAGCGCAACTCCGCAACGGCGGTCCGGCTTCCCTTAGCTCCAGCGCGGCGCGGCAGCTCCGACACAGCTACGTAGCGGCATCCCGGCTTCATCTCCCATAGTGACACATCCTTAAATCTGTAGCAGTATGACATGAAGACGACGACACCAACCCGACCTGTTATGCTTCTTCTTCCCACGACGATAGGGGTCGGACAGCGGCAACTCCAGGTTTTCAACTCAGCGACGACTCTCTGTAACCGCGAAACACAACAACTCCTCACAACACGACAGTTCCAGTGAAAAAAGTGCGTTATTCATGTCCAGATCGGGTCAGCTCCGGTTCCTCCCTCCCCAGGGACCTTCTCAACATTGGTGGTGGCACAACGATTCATTGGTGGCACGGATCGGACTTCGTCGATGATGCGGCTCGGCCCCAACTTGCTGTGAGAAGGATGCTCTACTCAGAAAAGTAGGAACTACCCTGGATTGGCCTCGGATCGCTGGTGGATCAGAGTGGATAAAAGGAGATTTTTTGTTTCTGTGTATAAAGGAAAGCAGTGAGAGTGGAGCAGTGATGAAGAAAAGTAGGGGAGGCACCAGTCGAAGAGGCTTACAGTGAGGAGGTTACCATTAGTTGATAAAAAAGTCCAAGGTCACTGTTAGAACAAAACGGTCACCGATAGACCAAAATTAGACGCTCACCAATAGCTTAAATAATTTAAGGTTAGCAAAAGAGTTAAAAAAACACAGGTCATTACTACAAAGAAAAGAAGAGGTTACCGGTAGAATGGTAGCTGCGGATCACCATTAGTTTAAAAAAATAAAGGAAAGAACCAACGTGGGGGTCATCGATAAAACCAAGGGTCACCGGTACAAATAAATTAAAAGGTTACTGGTAAAAATAAAAATAAAGGTTACCGGTACAATGAAAATAAAAATGATCACTGATAGCTTAATTAAAATAGACAAGTCACCGCTAGTATAAAATAAAGAACTAACGTTAACCTTAAAAAAACTTAAAATTAAAAGTTATGTAAACTAAATAAAAAGAATAAAAATAATTAATTAAAATAATGTTAAATACCATAAATTTAAAACATGATTTCTATTAATCTTAAAAATATTAAAGCCACAACTAAGACTATTAATTAGATAACACTTAAATTAAGAACTGGATGATTAATAAACTAAGATCATGAAAGACTTAAATTAAAATCACTATATGAATAATTACAAGGTAGCAGTGAGTAAAAATGAAAAGCAACGGTGAATCATTAAGTTACCGATAGTTATAGTCTGCCTCAGTGGTAGACTAAAACCAATAAAAATGAATAACTAATCAAACTGCATACATAAAATTAAACATTTAATATTTTAAAACTCTTAATTAATCAATTGAACAACTATTTGAATTCATAAAATTAAAAGCGAACTACTTTATTTAATTAAAACTAAAATTATTTACTTAATTAATTAGCAGGATGATTAGACAAGTTAATAATTAAATTTAAGATATCTTAATGAATCCATATTAAAGAATAAAGTATTAAGAAACAGTCTAAATTAATTAAAACACAAATAAGGATATTGAAAGATTATTTATTATTAAAGTCAAATTATTAAATAGTGAGCAGATTGGCATTAACACAACTAATAAACAAATAATAAATTTGGATAAAATAAGTAATATTAAAATTATTATTTTAAAGAATAAAAATACTTAATTAATTATAAAAATTGATTAATTAACAAAGTTACTTATTAAAATATAGAAGTACAATTATTTAGTAAAAAGTGCTTAAATAATTAATTGAATCATTAAAAATTAAATAAAAATATGTGGAAAAACTATGTAAAAATAGAGCCACATCAACTATTCGATCATATTAAAGTCAATAATCTTTTATTATGGTTATATATGGGCATAAAGACCCCTTTTCATAATTTATATGGGAATTAAGTCCATTTCACTAATTAATATAATATTGCATGGAGACCCTATAAAGACCTAGAATTTCCATGTAATTTTTTTTAATTAAATGGAAATTTTACCGGTCTGTGAAATCTGACGGCGCAGGATTCCGAGTCCCAGAGTGCCCGAAATGATCTGTCGAAGTTTTTGTTAAGCTTAAGTTAACGCACATAAGTAGTTTTCCTGAAAAAGTGGAATAACTCTTAAATGGTAACTCGTATCAGAAATCCAAGGGCACTGTTGGGCTCAGGATGACGGGTTTACCTTTGGTGCGACTTAAGATTAGTCGGTGCAGGACTTGTGTGAGAAAACCCAAAAATGACATAATCATAAATAAAATAATTAAATAAATTATTTCATTTTTCAAATGCTTATAACTCACAAATGGTAACTCGGATTAAAAATCCAAGAATATCGCTGAACTTGTGAGTGTATTCTTTCTTTAAGTAGATACTAACTTTGGATGGCGTGGGCCACCAGAGAAAGTTAGTTTTTGGCCGCAAATAAAATAATTAAGTGACAATTATTTTGTTGTAAAATTCATAACTTCTAAACGGTAACCCGGATTGAAAATCTGAGAGTACCATTGGGTTCGTTGGGACGTGTTTCACCTAGTTAGAGCCTAACCTTGATTGGCGTAAGTCGAGGGTGAATGATAATAATTTTACAAACTTTTTTTGGGTACGTTCAGTGAACGCGCAAGCGGCATTTTGTAACTTTTGAACCGGTGCTCGGAATTGAAATCTGAGGGCACCGTTGAAACTCGCAGTGCTAGTATTCTCTTAAGGATACTTTCACCCTCGACAAACTGTCTTCAAGATGAACGTCTCCTTAAGCAAATACCGGCACTGCGAGTTCAACGGTGCCCTCAGATTTCAATTCCGAGCACCAGTTCAAAAGTTACAAAATGACGCTTGCGCGTTCAATGAACGTACCTGAAAAAAATTCGGGTATCTGGTGATAAATCACGCATACAGCACTATGACTATATGTGTCCTCTACCGGTACCTCTGGTTGTAACTTCTGACCAAAGGGCGGTGATATATCTGACAAACTACCCAAAGGTACTATCTCAGGTAATAGTACACGTACTGAAACCTCATCACTATGTGGACCATCCTCATGGCCACTCACTGAAAAAGTCTAGTAGCTTATATCACCATCTTCTCTACTAGTGTTACAACTAGGTGGAAATCTCTAGAAATCTCCTCCAGCCAGCCCTCAGCTGCATGGGAATCTGTCTCACCTCGAAACCTCAAAGGCCTCTACTGCTGGAACTCATACGATTGCGCTCTGTCGGCGTGCATCGTACACCAGTGCGGTTGGTGGTATCTTCTTCCCTATGGGTGGTGGTGTTGCTGGTACACCACCCGATGGTGCCAACATAGTAAGAGGGACCTGCACCAGAGCCTCATCGCTCGGTGGGCCATCATCATGTACTCTCTGGGGAAGAGGAAGTGTTAAGGACAATTGAATCTGTAGGGTAGAAGACGTGGAAGGATAGATAGGAGAGCATCATGAAGTGGTGTATATTTCGACATGTTACAACCACCCCCTTATGTTGAACCCACCAGGCTTAGGGAGCTAGAGGACAGGAGAAGAGAGTAGCTACATGCGGTCAAGGAGTGCAACCCAATGGCCCTAGGAATGATTCAAGGTACGGTCTATGTCTAATACTAGCTGCCGTAACAATAGACATGGGTACCAATCATTCCTTCCTTCCATGAACCTTGACTAAGACCTAGAGTTTCCAGTTAAACCATTAACTTGACCCTCACATCTGGATATACCTTTGGGTGGAGACTCGATAATCACACTTTCGCCGACGATGTGATCTGACCCTTGAGGAGAGAGCTTCGGTTGTATCCTCTTAGTGGTAGTGTCGAGGCCTTACAACGTTAGTTTGGGTTTGTACTTGACATCCACAGTTCACACTTAGATTGACAGTATTAGGAAAAAAGGTTGTGGTTTATCTATAATGTTGGGATGAGGTTTTCCTTGGTCGGCGAAAAGGAAAACCCAGGCAGCATAGGATGGACTCATGCATAAGAGGGTGCACCTGATCACTCATGAGTCGGCCAGACTTACCTTTGTACCAGACTTCTCTAGAGTTGCAGCACCACTATCAGCCTTGGAAAAGAAGGGGAAAACCTTTGTGTGGTCAGAGAGATGCCATCAGAGCTTTCAGGAGCTGAGGAAGAGGCTGACTAGTGCCCCAATCTTGAGGCTTCCAGAAGAAGGCGTAGGGTATGTAGTTTATTGTGACGAATCAAGGACCGAAATCAGATGTTTCCTAATACAGGAGCGAGCAGTGATCGCATATGGTTCTCGGCAGCTAAGACAACACTAGAAGAACTACACTACCCATGACCTGGAGTTAAAAGCAGTGGTATTAGCCTTGAAGATGTAGAGGCACTATCTTATGGGTGGACATTTTACCGTATACTCTGATCACAAGAGTCTCAGATATATCTTCTCTCAGAAGGACTTGAAACCGAGACAACGACGTTGGCTTGAGTTCCTCCAGGACTATGACTTTGAGATAGTCTATAATCCTCGAATGAGGAACGTTGTAGCAGATGCACTCAGTTGAAGATCTGGTATACAGCTGCTAGGCGAGGCGACAGAGAAGCTGGATGCTTTACAAATATCCTTTGTAGATAGAGATGGAGCATCCTTTCTTCAGTCTCTTACAGTCAGTCCCCCACTTCTTCAGTGAGTCAGGGAGGCGTAGCGTGGGGATGCTGACTGCGACACACGACTTGCTTAGATATCCACAAGACATGCACCTGATGGATTTTCTGAAGGTGGGGAGCACGTCATCCTCTTCAGAGGATGTACTATTGTGCCAGTTCCACTTTAGGAGGAAGTTTTGAGAGAGTTTTAGATATCCCCTCTAGCGGTACATCCAGGAGTGGCGAAGATGTACCAGGACCTTCGACGACAGCACTGGTGGCCAGGTATGAAGTAGGCAGTAGCGGAGTTTGTCTCTCGATGCCTCAATTTTCAGCAAGTGAAGGCGGAGCATCAGGTACCAACAGTCTTGGTTCAGCCTTTAGAGGTCCCAAAGTGGAAGAGGGATGAGATATCCATGTAATTCATGATGGGTCTTCCATATACATCCAGGGGACATGACTCTTTTTGGGTGATCGTCGACTGAGTCACCATGTCGGCCCACTTCCAACTGACTAGAGATGGTATGAGCTACCACAGAGAAGGTGCAGATCATCCAGGAGCAGATGAAGACTGCACAGAGTAGAAATAAGTCATATGATGACAGCAGACAGAGACCTCTGGAGTTCGAGGATGGCGACCACGTCATTCTACGTGTCTCACCTCGACGAGGTCCACAAAGATTTGGCTTAGGAGGAAAGTTATCACTGAGATTCATCAGACCTTTTCAGGTCCTCAAAAGAGTTGGTGAGGTGGCATACCACTTAGCTCTTCCACCTCAGTTGCACTGGGTGCACGACGTCTTCCACGTATCCCAGCTGAGGAGATACGTGCATGACCCTTCCCACATCATTGACCATGGTCAGCTGGATGTTAACGATGGGGCAACTTTTATGGAGGTTCCAGTAGATATTGAGGATCGACAGGAGAGGGTCCTTCTTGGATGGTTGATACCTCTGGTGTGCGTTCGATGGCAGTACAGGAACCTCTAGGAGAGCACATGGGAATGGGAGTCTCAGATGCGTGCTCAGTACCCCCACTTGTTCCCTTAGTTGTGAGTTATGGCTTACGGAGACGTAGAGCCCTGATGTGGGGATAATGTAAAGACCCATAATTTCCATGTAATTTTTATTAATTAAATAAAAATTTTACGGGTCCACGAAATCTGACAGAGCGCGATTCCGAGGCCCGGAGTGCCCGGAATGATCCGTCGAAGTTTTTGTTAAGCTTAAGTTAACACGCATAAGCAATTTTCCTGAAAAAGTGTAATAACACTTAAATGGTAACTCATATCAAAAATCTAAGGGCACCATTTCACTTAGGATGGCGGGTTTACCCTTGGTGCAACTTAAGATTAGTCGGTGCGGGCCTCCTGTGAGAAAACCCAAAAATGGCATAATCGTAAATAAAATAATTAAATAAATTATTTTATTTTTCAAATGCTTATAACTCACAAAAGTTTACTCAGATTAAAATCTGAGACTACCACTGAACTCATGAGTGTATGATTTCATTAAGAAGATACTAACTTTGGCCAGCACGGGCCACCAGAGAAAGTTAGTTTTTAGTTGCAAATAAAATAATTAAGTGACAATTATTTTATTGTAAAATTCATAACTTTTAAATAGTAACTCGGATTGAAAATCCGAGAGTACAGTTGGGTTATTTAGGGCATGTTTCACTTAGGTAGATCCTAACCTCGACCAGTGCGAGTTGAGGGTGATTGATAATAATTTTCTGAACTTTTTTTAGGGTACGCTCAGTGAACGCGCAAGCGGCACTTTGTAACTTTTGAACCGGTGCTCAGAATTGAAATCCGAGGGCACAATTGAACTCACAGTGCTAGTATTATCTTAAGGAGAATTTCAACCTCGACCAACTTTCGTCGAGATGAAAGTATCCTTAAGTGAATACCGGCACTGCGAGGTCAACGGTGCCTTCAGATTTCAATTCTGAGCACCAGTTCAAAAGTTACAAAACGCCGCTTGCGCGTTCACTGAACGTACCCAAAAAAAAAGTTCGGGTATCTTGTGATAAATCACGCGTACAAAACTATGCCTATATGTGTCCTCTAACGGTACCGCCGGTTGTAAATGCTGACCAAAGAGCAGTGATATAGCTGACACACTACTCGAAGGTACTATCTCGGGTAATGGTCCACGTACCGAAGCCTCATCACTATGTGGACCATCCTCATGGTCACTCACTGAAAAAGTCTAGTATCTAAGATCACCATCTTCTCTACTGGTGTCTCAACTAGGCAGAATACTCCAGCAATCGCCTCCAGCCAGCCCTCAGCTGCGTGGGAATCTGTCTCGCCTTGAAACCTCAGAGGCCTCTACTACTGGAACTCGTACGATCACGCTTTGTCGGCATGCATCGTACGCCAGTGCGGTTGGTGGTATCTTCTTCCCTAAGGGTGGTGGTGCTGCTGGTACACCACCCAATGGTGCCAACATAGTAAGAGGGCCCTGCACCGTAGTCTCGTCGCTCGGTGGTCCATCATTGTGTACTCTCTCGGGAAGAGTAAGTGTTAAGGACAGATGAATCTGCAGGGTAGCAGACGTGGAAGGAGAGCTAGGAGATCAATATGAAGTGGTTTAAATTTCGGAATATTACAACCACCCTCTTATGTGGAACCCTCCAGGCTCAGGGAGCTAGAGGACAGGGGAATAGAGTAGCTACATGCGGTCAAGGAGTGCGACCCAATGGCTCTGGGAATGATTCGAGGTACGGTCTATGTCTACTACTAGCTGCCATAACAATAGACATGGGTACCAATCATTCCTTCCTTCCACGAACCTTGACTAAGACCTAGAGTTTCTGGTTAAAACATTGACTTGACCCTCATGTCTGGAGATACCTTTGGTTGGAGACTCGATAATCACACTTTCACAGACGGTGTGATACGACCCTTGAGGCGAGAGATTCGGTTGGATCCTTTTGGTTGTAGCGTCGAGGGATTGCGACATTAGTTTGGGTTTGGACTTGACATCCACAGTTCACACTCAGATTGAATATATTAGGCAAAAAGGTTGTGGTTTATCTACAATGTTGGGATGGAGTTTTCCTTGGTCGGTGAAAAGGAAAACCCAGGCAGCACAGGATGGACTCATGCATAAGAGGGTGTATCCGATCACTCATGAGTCGTCTAGACTTAACTTTGTGCCAGACTTCTCCAGAGTTGCAGAACCACTATCAGCCTTGGAAAAGAAGGGGTAACTCTTCGTTTGGTTGGAGAGATGGTATCAGAGCTTTCAGGAGCTGAGGAAAATGCTGACTAGTGACCCAATCTTGATGCTTCCAGAGGAAGGCGTAGGGTTCATAGTTTATTGCGACACATCAGTGACCATACTCGAATGTGTCCTGATGCAGGAGCAAGTAGTGATTGCATATGGTTCTCAGCAGCTGAGACAACATGAACAGAACTGCGCTACCCATGACCTGGAGCTAGCAACAGTGGTCTTCGCCTTGAAGATGTGGCGGCACTATCTTATGGGAAAACGTTTTACCATATACTCTAATCACAAGAGTCTCAGGTATATCTTCTCTCAGAAGGACTTGAACCTGAGACAACGATGTTGGCTTGAGTTCCTCCAGGACTATGGCTTCGAGATAGTCTATACTCCTCGGATGGGGAACATTGTAGAAGATGCACTTAGTTGGAGATCTGGTATATAGCTTATAGGAGAGGAGACATAGTATCTAGATACTTTACAGATAGCCTTTGTGGATAGATATGGAGCTTCCTTCCTTCAGTCTCTTATAGTCACTCCCCCACTTCTTCAGATAGTCAGGGAGGCGCAGTGTGGAGATGCTGACTGCGAGACACGACGTCCTCAAATATCCACAAGACAGGAACCTGATGGATTTTTTGAAGGTGGGGAGCACTTCATCCTATTCAGAGGATGTACTATGGTGTTGGTGTCACTTCAGGAGGAAGTGTTGAGAGAGTTTCACACATCCCTCTAGCGGTACATCCAGGAGTGGCGAAGATGTACCAGGACCTTCGACGACAGTACTGGTGGCTAGGTATGAAGAAGGCAGTAGCATAGTTTGTCTCTTGATGACTCACTTGTCAGCAAGTGAAGGCAGAGCATCGAGTAATAGAAGGCTTCGTTCATCCTTTAGAGGTCCCAAAGTGGAAAAGGGATGAGATATCCATGGACTTCGTGATGGGTCTTCCACCTATGTCCAGGGGACATGATTCTATTTGGGTGATTGTCGACCGACTCACCAAGTCGGCCCACTTCCTACTGACTAGAGATGGTACGAGCTACCACAGAGAAGGTGCAGATCATCCAGGAGAAGATGAAGACTGCACATAGCAGACAAAAGTCATATGCTGACACCAGACAGAGACCTCTGGAGTTCGAGGATGGCGACCATGTCTTTCTATAGGTCTCACCTCGATGAGGTCCATAGAGATTTGGCCAAGGAGGCAAGGTATCTCTTATATTCAATGGACCTTTTCAGGTCCTCAAAAATGTTGGTGAGGTGGCATACTGCTTAGCTCTTCTACCTCAGTTGCACCGGGTACACGACGTCTTCCACGTATCCCAGCTGAGGAGATACGTGCATGACCCTTCCCACATCATCAACCATGGAGAGATTGATATTGACGATGGGGAAACTTTTACGGAGGTTCCAGTAGAGATTAAGGATCAACAGGAGTGGGTCCTTCGTGGACGGTCGATACCACTGGTTCACGTTCGCTGGCAGCACGGTAACCTCTAGGAGAGCACATGGGAGCGAAAGTCCTAGATGTATGCTCAGTACTCCCACTTGTTCCCTTAGTTGTGAGTTGTGGATTACGAGGACGTAGAGCCCTGAGATGGGGAGAATGTAAAGGCACAGAATTTCCATGTAACTTTTTTAATTAAATGGGAATTTTACGGGTCTGTGAAATCTAACGGTGCGCAATTCCGAGGCCCGGAGTGCCTGGAATGATCCGTCAAAGTTTTTGTTAAGCTTAAGTTAATGCGCGTAAGCGGTTTTCTTGAAAAAGTGGAATAACTCATAAACGGTAACTCGTATAAAAAATATGAGGGCACCATTGCACTCAAGATGGTGGGTTTACCCTTGGCACGACTTAAGATTAGTCGGCGCGAGCCTCCTGTGAGAAAACCCAAAAATGGCATAATCGTAGATAAAATAATTAAATAAATTATTTTATTTTTCAAATGCTTATAACTCACAAATGGTAATTCAGATTAAAAATCTGATACCACTAATGAACTCATGAGTGTATTATTTATTTATGCAGATACTAACTTTGTCCAGCGCGGGCCACCAGAGAAAGTTAGTTTTTGGCCACAAATAAAATAATTAAGTGAAAATTATTTTCTTGTAAAATTCATAACTTCTAAATGGTAACTCGGATTGAAAATACAAGAGTACCGTTGGGTTGTTTGGGGCGTATTTCACCTAAAAAGAGCCTAACCTTGACCGGCGCAAGTCAAGGGTGACTGATAATAATTTTCCGAACTTTTTTTTGGGTACGTTCAGTGAACACACAAGAGGCGTTTTGTAACTTCTGAACCGGTGCTCAGAATTGAAATCTAAGGGCACCGTTGAACACACAACGCCAATATTCACTTAAGGAGACTTTCATCTCGACGACAGTTGGTCGAGGGTGAAATTTAGTTTTTGGGTTTTTTGTGGAATTAATAAAATAAAATAACTTCATTTTTTTATTTAGAGCTTCCATGTGGATATTTCAGGTGGGGTCCACTGGAACTAAACCTCAAGGTTGAAGTTGGAAGTGGGAAAAACCAGACCTTAACCTCCCATGAGAGTTTAAGGTGGTGGGGACCACCCAAACCATAACCTCTCATGAGAGGTTATTGTGGTGGGGACCACTGGGAATGAAGCCCCCCTTTAATTGGGAGAAACCCCTAACTCCCACAATTAATAAGGGAGAGCCTTTTCACCTACTCTACCATTAATCTTTCCAATGCTCCGCATCGTTGCGCCAGCGTAAATTAATTGCCTTGCCCCTTTTTAAATTATGTAACAACGTCGTTGGAATTTAGGTAGGTTCCTAATAAATGAACCATGATAAATTCAAATGCTCATTACCTACCTCTCCTCTCTCCTATATATATGGATCTTGGGAGGAGGATTTGGGATGACTTCACCAAGTGATGAAGCGCTGGTAAAGTGACGCGACACCCAACACTTGGAGGATTACGCTCTCCAATTAAGAACGCTTCCTCTACGAAGAACGCCGACGAGGAACGTCTCCGAATTCATTCTCTGAACCCCATTCGATGTGGGACATCTTCAACCGATCTTCCCTCCCCATCGTCATCAACAAAACGACGCACGAGCTTGGATTGGAATTGTGTGGTAGACACAACGAATGACGACAACACCATCTTCTTTCCCGCGACCCCGTCAACGAACAAAGGTAGGGGGTTTATTTTGTGTAACTTTCCTTTTCTTTTTCTCTTATTTGGATTGGAAAAGAATTGTTGCGTGGTTTTAAAATTTTTTTTGTTCATCTTTATTACTCTTTGATGAGCCAAGTGTTACCACCCTAAATGAAGAGGGTGTGGGACAAACCAACATGGCCTGACCCCTCCGTCATTCTTGTGTGTGTCGTTTCTTGGCATGGCGATGAAGCGATGTTGAAGGTGACGAAGTCACAGGCAAAGACCGCGCTTCCCAGAGCCTCCGCGAACCACACCGCCCCCGAGGCATTCCAGTTCCCCAACCGAGCCGACTCTGTGGGACTAACCACCGTCGGCCTCCCGCACACCCGACCACACCATTGCCGGTCTCCCGTGCGCCCCGACCGAACCCCGCCGACTCGACCTGCGCCGAACCGCGCACAATGAACCGCGCCAGCCTGAACCGCACCGCCCTGAACCGCACCGCCCTGAACCGCACTGGCCTCTCGGCTGCCTTCTGGCTTGACCGCGCCCTGCCTGGCCGCCTGTTGGCCCGCCTGGCGCACTGCCCGGCTGCCCGTCGACCCGCCTGACGCCTTGCCCATCCGCCCGCCGGCCCTCCTAGTGCCCTGCCCGACCACGCACTGGCCCCCCTGGCGCCCTGATCGGCCGCCTTCCATCCTGGCCGCGCCTTGCCCGACTGCCCGACGCCCCCCCCTGGCGCCCTTCCCGGCCGCGTGCTCGCCTGGCCGCACCCTTCCCGACCTTCACCCGGCAGCCCGGCCTCCTGAACCAGCCTGCGACCCCCCTCATTGTGCCCTGGACAAACTGGCCTGGCCATGACCTCTGGGCCGAGCCAAGCTGGGCCGTGCCCTCATGACACTTTGGGCCAAACCGACCTTGAGCCCTGGCCGAACCGCCCTAGCGGCCAGCTGGGCTGGGCCCAGCGGGCCGAGCCGAACCTAACAAGCTGGCCCGCCCAATGGGTCTGGCCAGACCCATCAGGTCTAACCAGGTCGAACCAGATTGGGTCGGCCCAGACTGGGTCGGACTAGGTCGGTTTGACTGGGTCGAACCGGACCCGGGCCCACTACCGACCCTTTACTTTCTCTGGCCATATCTTTGACACCGGGCGACCGTTTGACGAACTGTCTGCGGCACTGGTTTTCTTTGAGTGTGACGGTCCCTTTGATTATACCCCACTGTAGTTCAGAGTAATGTTGAGATACGGTTAGGATGGATCATTCACGAATCCAACCGTGCCCCCGGGACTAAAAGGCTAATAACTCATAGACCGGGCGTCTGATTGACACGCCGTCTGTCACGTTGAGACCCTTATAACGAGCCAGACCTTTGAGATACTTCTACGTGGGACTACGAGACATTTGGAGTATCAACTTGTAGCTCGTGGATCAGATCATCCTGGAGATGAGTGAGTATAGTGTTGAGTTATCAGACCAGTTCTGGGTTTACCCTCCAGCAGGGCTGGGTAGTGGGTTAACCGTTGACCTTTAGGGTTTACCCTCTAGCTGGGTTGGGCAGTGGGTTACCCAATGATCTCTTAGGGTTTACTCTCTAGCTGGGCTGGGTAGTGGGTTACCCATTGTCCTTTAGGGTTTACCCTCCAGCTGGGCTAGGCAGTGGGTTACCCGACAACCTCTTAAGGTTTACCCTCCAACTAGGCTAGATAGTGGGTTACCTGATAACCTTTAGCTTTTACCATCCAGCTGGGCTGGGAAGTGGGTTACCCGACGAACTCTTAGGGTTTACCCTCCAGTTGGGCTGGGTAGTGGGTTACCTGTTGACCTCTTAGAGTTTACCCTCCAGCTGGGCTGGGCAGTGGGTTACCCGATGACTTCTTTTAGAATCATCCCTTTCTATGAGGATAGTCTGTGACTTTTTTCTTTGTGATTACCAGAGTAGGACCCTTGGTTGTTTTTATTCAGCGATAAGACATCTTTGATGTGTGGATACCTAGTAGCTGGCTGAGACCTGGTGACTGCTGACCAAATAGACTTGGAGTGATTCGACTAGCCCAGTGGGGAGCACTTTGGTGTCGCGGCAAGCCCACTATACTTGATAGAGGAGGAGTTCTCCAACAACCATGGTTTCAACAATGCGTCTGGGGATTTTATTTGATAATACCCCTAGATTAAAATCCTATTTTTAGCTGAGTCAGTAAATTTTGTGTTTACCTCATGATTGAGATGGATTACTTGATAACTTAGGTATATGTATGGGCATATACCTAAGTGAGGTTAACTGTTGATTTCATACTTTGTGGTTTATCTTTGTTGAATTTTGTGAGACCTTGAGGGTCTTGGGGTCCCTACTGAGTATCATTATACTCACCCCTGCACGAGATATTCCCTCACCTCATTGTGTTGTTTACAGACGATGAACAACGCTAACTGAGGATTAGAGTAGCGAGACTGGACGGTACCCAGAGGTGGACCTTATGAGGAGTCGGTACACGGAGGAGACTGATGGACATGGAGTACTGAGGAGGATATCTGTACCTACCCTTCAGGTAGGAACCCCTGAAGGACATCCCAGTAGTTGCTTTACTTTTCTTTAGTTGTACATCTTTTTCAGTTGTACTTGTACCTTCCTATTGGGCTTGTATTCCGACCCCTTTACTTTTAATACACTTTGTTATAAAGTTTTACTTAGTGTTTTGCTTCTAGCTTGTACCCTATTGTGTGTTTTTACTCTTTATAAAGGCAATGCATTCCCAGTTTTAGGGATTTACACCTTTGGTGCTAGTCCCCATCCCCTAGCCTATGGAAGGTGGGCTTGGGGTAGTCACGGTATGGGCCCTGGGGGACGGGTCGTAACAGAACCTTCCGTTATAATTTGGGAATGATGACCCTCATGTATTATGTTATGGAATGGTGTACCTATACTGTGATATGGGAATTGAATCATTAATCTGTGATATGGGCATGGAATCCCTATATTATGAAACATAGGCATGGTGAACCTTATGTACAACAATGAATGGGCCTGATCAAACTTATGAGATATTATATATGGGCATGGAGACCCTCATTAATTATGATACATGGGAATGTAAACCCTATAACTATGATACATGCATGATGAACCTATAAATATGATACAAGCATGGAGACCCTTATGATTGTGATATATGGGAATGAAAAACCTTATTATTATATATGGGAATGATGAACCTTCTTGATATGATATTGGGCACGGAGACCCTACTACTACGATACTATGCATGATGTCCCCTATTATTGTGATATCAAGAATTGTGTCCCTTGATACCCATGAAACTCATGCTATAACTTACGGATTCCTGAGTTATACCTCGAGTCTAGGATTGTAGTATTTTCCATATATATGGTTGTAAATGTCAATACGTATATAGTCCATGTATGTGTATATATAAGGTTACCTATTCAAAGGCAATCTAACTTAGTCCAAAGTAGGTACTATCATCCCGGTGTTCTTATAAAATCACAGTTGACCCTTTAAAACTTATTAATGCATTCCATTATTATCTATACACAACCATATTATATTCATTAACTAGATACTTATATACACCATTGGTGGAGGCCTACTGAGTTTATCTCACACCCTATCCAATCCGCTGATGATACCTGAGAAGATTATGTGGATGTAGGTAGGGATACAGGAAAGAGCCCAGTGGTTGACACTTGATTTTCTTATAGCATGGGAGTGGGGAAGAACATGACTGAACTATGGCTCATGATGCTATTGGAGATAGTCTATTTTTGAATTTTTTGTATTTTTGATACATTTTTTGTAAAAAATTCTTGTATGTTATTTTTTTCTAGACATATGACATATTATATTAGTTTCTTGGGGTTACAAATACATTAAACACACACACACCACACACACTTAGGCCTGAATGGCAGGTCAATGCCCCCAAGGGATAACCCCCCAAACCAACCTCTTTATCACATTATATATATTTTTGGCTTAAAGTACTAGTGGGAATGAATTCCATTACATGGACCATAGACCTAAAATTTGGCCCAAGTCTCATTCTATGAAAAATACTACTACAGTACCCCCATATACTATAATCTCCACTACAGTACCTCCACCGCTACTATAGTATCTGCTAATACTACAATACTTGATACAATACCAAACACCACTATTTATCTATATATTTCACCACTATGATACTTTGATCATGAGGTTATAGTCTCCCCACTATACCATCTTATACCCTTGTGGCTAGTCGACATCCTCTGGAATACAAGGGGGCACACTTGAGTCCATATGGACCACCAGCCTGGGGCACCATTTAAGTGGAATCAGGTTGGGAAGTCACAATGGATGTGATGTAATGACGTATATCTTGATTACAACATGATATGTTGGACTTTGTGAGAGTTGGGTTAGGTAGGGTTATAACCTAATTGATATCTAGTATAAAGGGATGATATCATAAATATTTTACATTGGGGTGTGAGAGTGGAAAACCAGTGGGGAAGTGGTTGCGAGGAACCTATTATTATATTATTTTGATCATTATCTTATTATATTTGGATGAAATGCTTGGTGAGTGAGCCTTGGTGAAGCTAGGAGTAGGTAGTTGACTTAATAGGTGCATGCCCGTTTTACTCTTTACTCACTGGAGCATTATTATTCTTTTATCACATTCACATGAGAGGTCCTGAGGAGGATCCTATTGAGTATACATGTTGTGCTCACCCCTATATATATTTTAGGTGATCATGAGGGTTTTGGTGATTGAGTTGGACTATGATATCTTAGATATTGAGTTGATATTGGAGCTGCTTCTTATGAGATATTTTGAAGTTTTTATTTTGGATATTTATTCTATATGACATGGCATACATTGTTCTATTTTATCATATGAGATATTGGTTTACTTATATGATATAGTGTTGATCAGTGGTTTCCATCTTATATATTGTTCTTAATTTCATGTATTTAGGGTAATGCACCCATTGTGTGTTTCATACCCTCGATGCTAATTGCTAACCTAAGCCCTATTAGAGACAGGATTTGAGAGTCACTCCTTTTCTTTATTTCCAACATAGGAGGGATACTAGTGGATGATGGGGGGGGGGTGTCTGGACATGAAATACACCTCTATCAAAGAAAAGGATTACATGAAAAAGAATTAGGTCAAACATGATCTATCATCAGTGATAGCTCCATAAAAAATAGAGTTTTTGAGAAGAGAAACCACATGATGAACAATATACTGAAAAAACAACCCATTGAGAGTGGTATTTCAAGAAATTATTGGAATGATACTATTTTATATTGTGATATATACTCAAAATAGGTAATTGTTAAGTCCCAAAGAGTTAATAAAACAATATAATATTTGGAATATAAAAAACTTACTTTAAATCATTTTAGAATATTCAAAAGTAAGTGTTACCTTAAGAATAAATATGGAATGCTATTGAGCCCACTTTGAGATTGTGTGATATTTGTTATTAATAAGTAATACAAGATGATTAATGTCAATATGTGAATAAGAATAATTTATTGGATGTGATTTGGAGTTACCAAGTATATTGAGAAGAATAATAAAGGATTCTAAGTGGTATGAATATCCCTATACCCATTAAAGAGATAGAATATATTTGAGTTTTTGGAAGAATAGTTATACTATTTATTACTACTATTTTAGATATAGATTTATAAAGAGTTATAATTAAAACATTTACCAATTATAGCCATCTGAACTTGCCAAGAATCCAATCCACCATTGGTACCTGACCAACTTAAATCCCGGATCTAGTAGATAGAAATATAGAGGGTGCATAGAGCCCTCATGGGTCATTTCAGGTTTGAGAGAATAGGTAGGAAAATGGTTCTTATCATCCACATGTGTGGTTTAACATAGTAGGATATGAAAGAGCACTAGGTCCCATCAAAATTGAATGAGTGGTTAAGAGAGATAATTTATTTATAAAGGAGAAACCATCCTAGTAGAGTTTCAATGTGGGATCAAGAAAAACATGTTCACTATTCACATTTAAAAAGGAACATGATATCAGGCTCAAACCTATCCTATATAATATGTATTCCTTGAGAATACATGCCAAGATTTTTCTTCCCAATATTTTTTTCCTTTAAATCATAAGTTAGATTAAGTCACAATCTTACAGTAAATATAACGATACTACCCCAAGATTTGAAGATCTAAATACCCTGATGATCATGAGGCATTATCGTGGTTCAAATAAGAATAAAGGAAATGAGTTTGAGGCATTGTGAGGAGGAATATCAGTATTGTTGGGAATTAAAGGAATATACTATGTACGAGTATGAATATGAGTGATATATTGGAACATATGAGTCATCTAATAAAACATAGATACCAAACATCATGATTCAAAGCTGTGTGATCAAAGAAGAAATATCAAACAACTATGGAATTTCCATGATTCAAGAAGTGTTATGATTAAGAAGAGTGAATGAGAAATAAGAAATGACTAGAGGCTATCATATAGTGGTCACAATAGTGATTTTTTGAATAAGTTTTAATTGTACAACTTTAATACATAAATAAAAATGAAATACTGATTAATTCCATGCTGTAGTGGTAAACCTTTTAGGATAGCTGCTTCTCAATGAGTTGAGAAATTGGGAAAATAGAAAACCATGCCATAATGGTGACTATCGTGTGTATGAAAACCATATAACAACCCATTCTTTTCATCCATATATTTTACATCTTGTTAGATGAACATTCATTAAATAACATAACAAAAACACTCCAAAACCATATGGGTTTAATGTCATTGGAAAATTGGAAACATAAACAACTGGTTCATAAAACATATACATCATCTTATGATTATTCCCTCATAACTAAAACCCTTATCGAAATATCATAATTAATACCTTTATTCATATCTTGGGGAAACGAAACACAATAAATGGTGAGATAAAATTCTCATTAAGGGTAACCATAGGAGATATCAAATATTACACAAGCATAACATGAGCATAGGGGTATAGAACATAAACACAATAATTAAAAATTATTCCTTGCATATCAAAAATAATAATCTTGAGTAAGGATAAACATAGGATATATAAATCCATGATAATATGTAAGCATAATATACAAATGTGACTATGATCATAACTTAAAAAGTTCATACCCAACCTATCATAGATCATAAACATGGTTCATGGCAGAAATTTTATCATTTTAGAAAACATGGACCATAAGAGTGAGAAATAAATATAAATAAATCATGATCCATAATATCATGTCATAAAAGTTTGGTACCATCATAAATATAGTAAACCATTTCATATTTTAAGGTTAACTACTAATACCATCAACATAGTGAATCATGACACACCTATTTTCTATAGTGGATCAGGGCGCACCTATTTATTATATTTGATTAGGATGCACCTATTTCCCATAGTGGATCAAGCCCATAAAATTGTTTCCCATAATTATATTTTGAGATATAAATTGTTAACCAATGAATTTTATGGATATATAAGTCCCACACATCACATAATAAAAACTATACATATGTGTACTATAAGAACATAAATCTTTCATCATATTAGAACCCCTGAAAAGAAATGAGTTTGATAAACATTTTATCATAGCATAACCCATGGAAAAGAAATGAGTTTTATAAATATCATTCCATCATAAACATAAACCAACCATAAAAGTAATAAGGATAATATCCTTGAATAATATCCCCAGTAAATCATAAGTAACATAAAAAAATGGTATCTCATATTGAAAATAATATTGAGAGATCACTTGAAATAATTCTTGAAACAAAAACATTTCTATTTTAGAATAATTTATTTTAAAGAGACACACATTTATAAAGGAAAATTTTTTATTTCAAATAAAATTTTAATATTATAAATGAAGCATAAAATCATTAAGGTATCATTATATTTAGAAAATCTACTCATGCCGTATAAGATAAAAAATATTCCTTCCAAAATTTTATTGGAAAAGTTATAATGATCCTCATTTAGAAAACAAAAAAAATCCTTTAAAACCATTTTTTAAAAAGTTAGGAATTATTGAAAATGAATCTTAACAATCATAAGATAATATTAAAAAAAATTTGAAATAAAAAGGGAGTTTTTAGTGAAACTTTAAAAATATTATTTTTAAAAGAAAGTACCTTAGAAATATCATATCATTGAAGTGAGAAAAAATGAATATATTATGTGTATAATATATAAAAACATATAAAAAAAGTGGAAATAAAACATAAAATAATAAAAATTTATCTCACAAATATTCTTAACATGGCATAATCAATGATATATAATCTTAGCCCAATGAATGGAAATTGAGTTAAGAAATCCCTTACCACTTTGCAATCAGTTGGATCATATGACCCATAAAAGTAATAACTATAAAATGAAACATTTAATAACATTAATTTAATGTGATTCGTGATATTATATATCATATATAATTATAAACACCACATAAAATAAATAAGTGGTGAATGAGGCATATATCTCACAGAAGTAAAAGTGAGACGAGAAACCCTTTCCTCACGCTTCTTATTAGTTTTGCATACTTTAACCTTTTGTATAAAGCTTTAAAGAATGTTATTAATTCATTAAATAAAAATAATCGTATTTATAATACCTTATATTTTTATTTTATAACATATTACTACCCATTCATTAATAATATCTCATTATTTTAATTGTTTTGGGTGCGTTTATTTCATGGTCAGCTCACTTGTGTATAATGATGGGTTTTCTTATAAAATAAAAATAAAACTCTATAAGTGAAATAAAATGAAATTAATTCACTTAAATAATTTTAAATGATCCCATATATGATTTTTATTTCTGAAATGAGGATTATTTATTTGATAAAATGTTAATGATAAATATTTAGTTTATTTTTGTGGTTTTTATGACCATCACGAACTAGTTTCATTTTATTTAATATTATGTATATATATTAGTTCTAGAACATAAAATAGGTTATAATATGACTATTAAAATATTATTTAACTATAATAATACTTTTATTACCATCATGTAATTTGGTAATGGAAAACATACATAATCAATATTCACGGAGATGGTTAACCACCATAATTTGGACAATGGTTTCGTTTCTTTGAATACGAGGAGATAAGAAAAGGGGTGGATCAAAGATATTATATTTTACATATAAAATTATAGTATATAAATTATAATTGAGTTATTATTATTTTATTGGTGAAAGAGGTGAATGTAAGGTAGAAAAAGAAAATAAATCAAGAAAGGTTGTTTGAGAAAGTTACCTCTTGAGTATCACTTCCTTGATGACCCCTTAAGGAACATGGAATTAGAATTTGGGTGAGAAAAACAAAAATTGAACATGGGTAGATTGGATAGGAGAGGTTTTGAAATATATTTTAAAATATTAAATGATTTTTAGAATAAAGGGGGTGTTGAGGAGTGGTATTTATACTTATAGAGGAGTGGTTTTAAGTGATTAAATAATGATTACTATATATTTAATGCCAACCACATTTGGGTGGAATTAATTCCAAACAATTATGATGATAATTAATGTTTTAAAGGATATATAAGATATAGAAACATATAAAACACCTATTTATTGTTTTTTATATATTTTAAGCTTTTACCTTTTAACTTTAACCTGCTAAAATATTTAACCTATACTATGGTAAATCTTTTTTACCACTGTAATTTTTTTAAGAAAAAAATAGAAATGAATTTATATTTTTTTAAATCATAATTAAAAATATTTAATAAATTTTTAAAATTTTTAAACATATCATTTTAAAAATTAAATATAAAATTAAATCATCAAAATTCAATGAAAAATAATTTTTTGAAAAAATGTGTTTTTAAGCCAAAAAATGTACTTATACCAAAATAATATATAAATATTGATTAAATTTAATTAATTAGATTATATATAACTAAAAATTACTTAATTTAATTTGTGTTAAATTTAAAATCCTAAAATTAATTTTAAATATAAATAAAATCATTTTTTATAAAAATTGGTACTTTTAACTATTCACTGGAAAATTCAACTTTTCAGAAAATTAATAAAAATTCATACTAAGATAATTTTTAAATGATGAATACTAAAATGATGTTAATTTTATCAAATAAATTTTAAAAAATTTCAAAAAAAAATTATATTTATTTTCTCATATAAATTTATAAAAATCTATTTTTGAAGAAAACATATTTCTGAAGAATAAAATGACTTTACTTAAAATTATGTGAAAATTCACACAAAATTAATTAATACATTAACAATGAGTCGAATAATTATATATTTCTTAATATGTTTAATACTATTCAATACTTACAATTTAATATTTAGGTTATAATAGTCATGTTAAAATAATAATAATTCAGAGTTCGTTTAAGCTTGGTGTTCTATGAAAAGTAAGATACCAAAGAAATAAAATTTATTTAAAAAGATAAATACAATAAAATCTTTGGGTGTTACATTATAACCCCATTAAAATCAATTTCACCCTAAAATTCATTACATGGATACAAATATATGAGGATACCTCTACCTCATCACATACTTAGGCTCCCACATAGCTTCCTCAAATTGTTGTTTTTAACAAAAAACATTAACTAGTTGAGTGATATTATTTCATAGAACTGTATCTATATGATCCAAAATCTATATCATTTGTTATTCATAAGAAATATATTTATCTATTTATATGACTTCTGAGTTTAGTATATGTGAAGGATCAGGTATGTACTTCTTTATGAAAGATACATGGAACACGCCATGAACTTAAGAGAGTTTCGGTAGAAGTTTCAAATGATAAGATACTATCCTGATATGATTAATAATTTTAAAAAAATTCCATCCTCATAATTTTAAATTTCACTTTGAAAATTAAATATAAGGTTAATTACCACAAAAAATATAGAACAAATAGGTCTAAAAAGGCCATTAATATCATCATAAATGATGATAATAGGATAAAATTTTATTTCAAAATATTTTAATAAGATATAATTACATGATTTAATTTCATAAGTAAAATATTAATCTTTGGTTGTTCCTTGATAAATTTCTTCTTTATCTCTTACTCTAAAAACTGAAGTTGAAATTGCAATTCCTGAACAACTAGTGGATCATAATATCCATAATGGGATGACAAGTATTTCCTTCTATCTTTAGTTATCATCATAACAAAATGGTTAACACAAGTTAGCCAATATTTATAAATCTTAATATGGTTAAGTAACACATTAATCTCTAAAACCTCATCAAAAGTTTAACATAAAAAATTTCATAAATGGTTACCCTTATAAACCTACTAAAATATTAAAATACAAAACCTTTGACAGAAGGTTACTAAATTTTCAAAAACAAATTATCATTAATCCCACAAACAACTTAATGGAGATCTTAGTTATCACAAAACAAACATGTGGATATCATTATCATGTATTCTCTTAAAACATGGTAATACCCCGAATTACCATAAAACCTTACTGAGAACTTGCATGCTTTCAAAAATTAATTGTTTCCTCATACCATAAATTTAAAAAATCTGTAAACTCAATACATAAACCACCTTTTCATCATATTACTATTCATTTATATGGTAATTAATACCATAAAACATCTATTTATCTCATTTTTATCCCAAAATCATGCACATATTAAGGCTTATCTTTCCCTTAATCATGTTTTCTCTAAAAAACCACCTTACTATCTCAATCACTTTTCATGGTTACCAGTAACATTCAACATATACTTTCAAACACTTAAGGAAAAATTACAGTGGAATAATCCTTAGATGTTTAATTATTACATAATACCATAAAATCAATTCTACAACATTATTAATGTATTAAAATACATAAACACTCAATTATTTTACTTCCTTCTTAAACCATTAACTAGGCTTCATTGTTTTATTCCATAACACTTCTTTAAACTTATATGTCATTCATTATCTCTTAATCATAAAAAACATAACCATCAATCATAAAATTGTTTCTAATATATTTATGAGATTTCCTCCCAGGGAATAAATTTTCATAGTGCCCATACATTCCACATTTAAAACATTTAACTTTCAATGATTACTTAGGATTACCATTATTTTCTTCCATTTCATTAACTTAACCTTTCACTTTTCCTTTGAAATTATATAATTGGTTTCTGTATTATCCACACACAAATCATATTCTAATTACTTTGAAATATTCTCCTTGATTCCCCTTCCCACATACTTTAAATAAGGAAAATTAAACTTTATTTCCTCATTGGTCACCATGAAACTCTATCTTTATCTTATTAGATGGGTTAATAAACCCACAAAAGTTGAGATTATTGATCATATTATGAGATTTATGATTAAGAATAATAACTATGTTTATTATTATAACTCTCATTTCATTTGGTTTCTCATGAGGAAGATCATCCCATTGTCCATCACATTCACCATTAACATGAATCCTCATAAATCCAACTATTTTCTAAAACCCAAAAAGCATAGTGTGAGCAACAATAATCATAGGTGGAAACCACATAATCAAGATAATTTTCTTATAAAATTTTAATAAATGATACCTTTTTTATAATACTAGGTTACTCAATTTCATTACCAAAATTATATGATTTTAACCTATAATTAGACCTATCCTTAGGGGTCTTACTTAAGGTTTTGTCATCCTAGTTTCCAAAGGTTAACTAAATATTAATTTGTTGGAAAAAAATTCTTCAAGGTAACATTGCAGTATTTTTGGGTTTATTTTTTTATTAAAAAAGTTGGTTTAAAAGGTAAGTTTTGGATTCCAGAGAGATTTTTGACACCGTATGTTTAAAAATATCCAATACAAAGGAATGGATTCCCTGGAAGCAAGTACATAAAACTGTATACACAAGGTGACTCCATTTCCCAGTTTTTTCCAAAATTTTGGGGTCCAAAATTTTGAGTTTGGATAGCATTGAAAAAATTTAATTTCATTTAAGGCCTTATTAAAATATGGTAAAGTAATGAGTTTCATGAATATAGGATTCGAGAAGAGTGTTTTGTGAAGGATCAAAGAATATTGACAGTGATCTATGCAAATAGTGACGAGCATCATGAATGGAGAAGGTGAGGAGCATCATAAGTGGAGAATCATGGTGGAGTGAAGAGTTTTATGGTGATCTCCATGATTATTATAGGCATCACGAATAGAAAATTTCCATGGAGATTTTTGAAAAAGGGAGCATCACAGCGAAAAAGTGGGAGCTCTGCAAAATGGTGCTGACGTGGCCCGAAAGGTTCTCAAATTGTTAGAATGCCTATATATAGGCCTCTACCCCCTTCATAAGAAGTATCAAGACTTAAAAAAAATCTTAAGGTTATGGAATCGCGAAGGTGTTCATGAAGGGTGTTTCATGAAGGGTAGTTCACGAAGGTGATATTAAAAGAAGTTTTCTAAGGCTATAATCCAACAATATGTTATGACCATTAAAAAATTAATGTAATTCATGAAGGATAAGTAAGATTTGAGAAAAGATAGGATATTTATAAAGGATAGTTGATATTTTAGAGAGCGGTGTGCTTTATGAAGGCGAAGTGTGCTTTGCGAAAGGAATAATCTTCATGAAAGAACTAATTTTTGTGAAGGCTATTTGAGCTTTGTGAAAGAGGATCTTTGTAAAGGCAGTGAGCATCACAAAAGTAGTTATTAAGGAATTCCCTAGTAAATCTATGGTAAAGTGGTATTCATCAATTGGGTGAAAGTGGAAAATCAATAGATTATATACCTATAATTGAGGATTTGCGAGTTCCTGAAAATAAAGGGACCTACAAGCCCATAAACTGTAGGTGAATCCCTTTTAAGAGAATTGAGCAAAGGTAGATGAAGATGATGATCCTTTTCACCAGTAGAGGTCTAGAGAAAGAGACATAGGGAGGGACCCTTGTTAATGCAGTGAAAAAAACCTAAACCTTATAAAGGAAATGAGTTTGGGTATAAACGAGATCTAGCCTGAACCACCATTCTTGGCAGTGAACCTTAGTGGATTTGGTACAATTGGCACATTGCCATTGTATGCTCCTTGGATGTAGCCCAATGAGGGTGAACCAATTAGATTTTTTTGTGTCTTGTGCATGATTTAATTTTCACTCATATATTTCTATGGGAAATAAAGAGAAGAGAGTTTTGTTCAATGACAAAAAAAGATCTGAAGGGGTTATAGTTTTAATCGGTCATACCCTAATTCACCCCCCTCTCAGGGTATTTAACCTATATGGGATAACATAATCTAATACCAACTATAATGACCCACTATTTTTATAAATAAATATTACATCTAGATAGATTAATATTCATTACATAAAATAACAAAACCATGCTTGAACCATATGAGTTTAGTGTATTTAGATACTTGGAAACATAAATAACTGGTTTATAAAACATCTACATTGTCTCCCACTTATTACTTAATAATTATAACCCTTATTGACATATCATACTTAATAACTTTCTTCACATTATGGGAAAAAGAAACATAAGAAAGGGTGATCTCAGATGCTCAATAATGATAACCATAGGAGATATCAAATATTATGTAAGCATAACATGGGAATAAGGGAATTGAACATGAACATAACAATTTAAAAATATATAGTACATATCAAAAATAATAATTTTGAGTAAGAATAATCATAGGATATATAAATCCATGATCATATGTAAGAATAATATAAGAATGTGATTAGATCAAAATTTATGAAGTTCATACCCAACCTTTCATAGACCATTCACATGATTCATGACATAAACATTATCATCTCAGAAAACATGGACCATAAAAGTGATAAATAATTATAAATAAATAATGATCCATAGTATTATGTCATAAATTCATGGAACCATTATAAATATAGTAAACTATTTTATATGTCATGGTTAACTACCAAGACCATCAATACAGTGGATCAGGAAATAATTGTTTCTCATAGTGGGTCAGGATGCACCTTTTTTCCATATTAGATCAGGACACACTCATTTCCCATAGTGGATCAATCCTATAAACTTTTTTCCATCATTATCTCATGATATATAAATTGTTAACTAATTCATTTAAGGGAGATATATGTCACACCCATAACATAATGAAAACCATACATATGTGTACCATAAGAACATAAATCATTCATCATATAATAACCCATGAAAATAATAATGATAGTATCCTTGAATAATATCCCCAATAAATCATAATTAACATAAAAAATGTTATCTTAGATAGAAAATAATTTTTAGAGATTACTTGAAATAAATCTTGAAAAAAATATATTTCCATTTCCAAATCATTTCTTTTTAAAAAAGAGAAAAATTAAAAATTAAAAAATTTTATTTGAAAAGAACCTTATAATATTGTAAATGAAACATAAAATAATTAGGGTGTCATGATATTAGAAAAATCATCTCATACTGTATAGGTTAATTTTTTTTCCTTTTTTACTTTTGTTGAAACCGTCACAATGAACCTTGTTAAGAAAATGAAAAAATGAATCATTTCAAACTATTTTGTAAAAATGAAAACATGTGTAAAAATTAATTTAAATAAAATCATAATATAATAGTAAAAACAATAACGAAAACAATTTTATAAAACATGGACATGAAAGAAAAAGATATTTTTAAGGGAAAATTTTAAAAGATAATATTAAAAAAAATTCCCTTATAAATATCAAATAATTGAAGTGAGAAAAAAATGAATAGATTATGTCTATAAAGTATAAATACACATAAAAAGTGTAAATAAAATATAATATAATAAAATTTCATCTCATACACATTCTTAACATGTAATAATCAATTAAGTAGAAGTTTAACCCAATGAATGGAAATTGAGTTAAGAAATCCCGTACCATTTTGTAATCAGTCAAATCGTATGCCCCATTAAAGTAATAATTATCAAATGAAACATTAAATACTATGAAGGTAATGAGATTCATGATATATTATATAAAATGGGATTATATACCCCACATAAAAGAAATAATTAGTGAATATGGAATATATCTCATAGAAGTAAAAGTGAGATGATAAACCCTTACCTCAAGATTCTTTTTAGTTTTACATGATTTATCCTCTAGTATAAAGGTTTAAAGAATGTTATTAATTAATTAAGAATATATAATAATATTTATAATACCTTATATGATCCTTTTATATAATCTTATAGCTCATTCATTAATAATATTTCATTTTTTATTTTTTTGGGTGCATTCGTTTCATGGTTTCATGGTCGGTTCACTTGTGTATAATTATGGTTTTTTGTCAAATGGAAATAAAAATTCAGAAGTGATATGAAATAAAATTAATCCACTTCCATAATTTTATATGGTCCCATATATAATTTTTATTTATAACATTAGGATGATTCATTTGATAAAATTTTAATGATAAATGTTTAGTTTATTTTGGCGGTTTTTCTGACTATCACGAGCTAGTTTTGTTTTATTTAATATAATGTCTATATATTAGTTTCATAACATGAAATAGGTTATAATAAACCTATTAAATTATAATGAAACCATAATAATACTTTTATGACCAACATTTAAAGTGGTAATGGAAAACTAACAAATTCATTATTCACAGAGACAGTTAAATGCCACGATTTGTACAATGGTTTTGTTTCTTTGAATAATAGGAGATAAGAAAAGGGGTGGATATAAGATATTACATTATAAATATAAAAATAAATTATATAAATTATATTTTAGTTATTATTATTTAATGGGTTAAGGAGTTTAATATAATGTATAAAAATAAAATAAATTAAGAGAGGTTGTTTTAGAAAGTCACCTCTTGAATATCACCTCCTTGAAGGACCCCTTAAGAAACTTGAAGTTGGTATTTGGGTGATACCAGAAGAATATGGACATGGGGAGAGTGTGGAGGATTGGTTTTTGTAGATATTTTAAAATATTCATGGCTTGTGATGATAATTGGGGTGGTGAGGAGTGGTATTTATAGTTGAGATGGGGTGGTTTTAAGTGATTAAATAATGTTTATTTTATATTTAAAGCCAACCACATTTGGGTGGCATTAATTCCAACGAATTAGGATAATAATTAATGTTTTAAAGGGGTTCTAAGGTTTATAAACACATCAAACACCCATTTAATGTTGTAGTTTTAGTTATTTTAATCATTTACCTTTTAACTTCAGCCCACTACATTATTTTACTTATATTACGGTAAATCTTTTTTTTACCATGATAAATGTTTTATGCCTAAAAATGAAAACGAACTTATAACCTAATTAGGAACACTCAATTACAAATATATAATCCATTTTTTAAAATTAAAAACTCATATGTTTCAAAATTACATTTAAAATTAAACCTTCAAAATGCAATGAAAAACAGTTTTTTAGAAATATGTGTTTTTAAGCCCAAAAATGTACTTATACCAAAATAAGGTATAAATATTGTTTAAATTTAATAAATTATATTATATATAACTATAAATTAATTATGTTACTTGTATTTAAATTTAAAATCAATAAATTACTTTTAAATATAAAGAAAATGGGAGTTTTATAAAAATCAGTATTTTTTTACAATTCACTAAAAAATTAAACATTTTAGAAAATTCTCAAAAATTAATAATAAGATAATTTTTAAATGAAGAATCCAAAACTTATTTTCATTTTATAAAATAAATTTTATGAAAGTTCAAAAAATTAATTTTATTTATTTTCTTATAGTGAGCAATAAAAATCATTTTTGAATATAACATATATTTTAAGAATAAAAAAACCTTACTAAAAATTATGTTCATATTAATAAAGAATTAATTAAAACATTAAAAATTATCTGGAAATTTATATATTCAATATCGTGGTTAATACTATTCATTATCGCTAATTTAATGGCTTAATTATAATAATCATATTAAAATAATAATATCTTGGAGTTCATTTAAGATCAGTGTTCTATGAAAAGAAACCCATCGAATAGATTATCTTTATTTAAAAATATACATACAATAAAATATTGGGGGTGTTACAAACCACATGTGATAAACAATGAGAGAATGAAGAACATAACATTGTATTGAGCATTTTAGGAAAAGTGTTTTCCTACGAGAAACAGTGAGTGAGAATCTGATGTAGAGGTGTATGTGATAATCCAGATAAAGAGATAATGTATGAGAATTGAAAAGAGGTATACCACATCATGGTTCATTTTTGGTGAGAGTTTTTGAGAATCTATTGAAATGAGTAGTTTTAAGGTCTTGCATGAGGAGCTCCATGTTGTAGGGTACACTGTGTTAATTCATGCATTCATGTATACATGAAAATATCTCTTAGAATATTTCATAGAGTTTTAATAAAGAGAATATATTGCTTAATTTTGTGGAAATAATTTAAAAAAAAGAAGTTAATAAGGTTTCCATAAATAATGGAATGAAAGGTGATCAATAATGAGTCTATAGGAAATGAAAATATATGTTTGAATATAATATTGATGAAGGAACCAACACTGATTCAATTTTTCCCAATATATATGTTTTGTAGGTTAAAAGAAGTGAAGCAGAAGATATTTGATGCAAGAACCTTATTACATACATTATATATATAATATTAGATAGAAGCATCACTGTGTTAATTTTAAATCACCTATATTCCAATGAAGATTAAGTTTTACTGTTTTATAATTCATTGCAAACTAAATAAGAAGAATAAAGAGAAAAGTGATTCCTACCTTAAATACTATAGACTCTATTCAGGCTATAAAATTTAATAATTCCACCCTAAAACCTTAATTTTTTAAAATTATAAGGAAGAGTAAGTTCATTTGTGCTTCTATAGATCATATTACAAGTTGAGAAGGTGAAAGAACCAACCTACAATCATTTTATATAGAAGTATAAGAATGTTTAATGTAGAAAATATGATTGTTGTACTATTGATACAACCCTATGACTTCTGTGATTAAAAGGTATCCCACTTTATTCTTTTAAGTAAGTAGGAAGATCAATCCATATAGTCTATTAGGGACCCAAGATAACTCATGTGATCTTACTTCTTGGAATTTCAAGACCATTTTCATGTATATAAGGGTATTAAACCATCGTTTACTTTGTATTTGGAAGGTGTTGGGATAACAATTTCAAGGCCACACCCTTGATCTTTCTTTATTTAATAATAATAAGGAATCTTTGTGCATGGGATAATAACCATAACATACTGGGGATGTAGTCATCCTTAGGAAGGATAACCTTATTTAAAAACCTTGGTGTTCTCTTATATTGCAATTCTATTTTATATCTACACACATACAGACAAAATATGAGATAAATAAAGAGAGATATCTTCTCACTAAATAAGGGAGTTGGTGATAAAAGGATAAAGGTAAAATTGGAATAAAACTATACCAACACTGATTAACCCCCTCTTAGTGTTGGACATACCCCTATGTAATCCTAAAAATTGGTATATGAGCTACAGTCACACCTCTATTTTGGATTCTTTACTATTTTATGCTTGATTTTTTTATAAGTTTCTCTTTTAAAGGATATAAAAAACTTAGAGGAGTCATATTAACGACTGAATAGATTCTTATATATTCCAAACCTCTAAAGAACAAAAGGAAGAATGTTTTGATAAAGAAAATGAATATTTCAATCTTTAGAAAAGAGTAAGAAAATACAAATTCAACCTGATATAATCATGATGATATTTTAATAAGTATGAATATTGAGGAATTGTTTGATAAGTATAATGAAAATAAGATGGATAACAATTCTACCTCAGGTGCATCAGATTCCATCCATATACATGCAGTTATTGATCCCACTTTGTGATTGTGTTATATTTATATTCAATTATTAAATGAGTGGATAATTCATTATTTCAATATGTATTTAAGGAAGAACAACATGGAAGAATAAAGGAGTTCCTAATAATTTTAAAAAAATGGTTTGAGTTTCTAATAAATATATTATATTGTGCTATTCATTGTGAATATTACTTGATGTTTGATTGTTTTCCTTGAGACTTGGAACAAATTCTAGGTGATGATGTTACTATCCATCCAATGTATAAAGTGAAGGATAACCATGTATCATATGTAAATAAGATGATTGTTTGAGAAACATTTATGGTGATTGAAAATTCCAAATCTTATTGAAGATACTGATTAGTATTTCATATGTAGATCTATTTTAAGCAGAATTATTAGAAGAAAAGATTCTTCTATGGACTGAGGTGAGCAATGAATTATATATCTCTATGATTCTATTGATATGATTTAATAAGAATATAATCTACTGATAATTTCCTTATAACAGGGTCTCAAAATTTATAAGGATGATAAAATTAATTTAGAGAAGTTGAGTTTCACCATAAAGGTAAGAATATAATTATACTGTCTGTGTAAGGGTAACTCCAATAGTGTATAGGTAACACTATCATCACAACACTAGAATATAGGTAATCTAAACATTTTTTACCAATTTAAAGGTATTTTGATACCTATGTAAGGGTAAGAAAACATTTCTAATGATATATAAAAGTGGTCAAAATAATTAGATTCTATATAAAGGTAGTTTAATACCCATGTAAAAGTAACAATGAAAAAAATAGATGCGTATGGGTAATGAGTAATTCAAGAGATATATGTAAGGGCCATTTATACTATCTAATACCTACATAATGGTAACATGTGAGTCATACTACCTATGTATAGGTAACATAAGACCTGTTTAAAGGTTGTTCAGATACTGTATAAAGGTATTATGAGTTTCCAGTATTCTTATATTTTAAATAAATGAGTATTGATCACGATAATGACATATAGTGTTTCTTCATGTGAAAACATCATAATGATGAAAATCACATATTTATTCCAGTAGAGTTACATAGGTTGTGAGTTATATATCTCAAGATTCACTAACATGTTGCAATATACTTTGGGAATAAGAAGATGAACACGAATAATGATGAAGGTTGAGTTTATAGAGTTCATGCGATGAATTTGATAATTTTTTAAATAGGATGATACAAATTACAAGAATTCAAGGTGAAAATATAACATTTATTTATCCATGATCACAATATAAGAATTATTTAATTAAATTATAAGAATAAAGGGAGGATTACACATTGAAAAATGTATGATGAAAGAGGACAAGATGAAGCCACATAGTAGATAGTTTTGAGTGGTCTTTTTTATCATTGTGGTGATTATTATTTGAAAAATGGTATACTGAGAAAATCCATGCCATATTGATGGGAATTTTTTACAAGAAAAACACCTATGAGAAATAGTGATAAACAACCATATTATATTTGAGGCCATGGAGAATCAACACTAAAGATAAATGTTTCATTTCACAGAAAAGAACTCCACTACATAGATAAAGGATCCATGTTTCTAACCCTTGATGCATGCATATAGTGATGAAGATATTATCTCATGAGAGTTTTTTTGGAGAGATTCTATACTGATATGGAAGGTGGAACACCAAAAATATCCAACGCAGTTATTAATTTTTTAAATATAGTAGGACTTTGTAGATATAAGTTATGATATAGATAAATATTATATATTTAAAATATTTCATGGAGCTGATTTTTGAGTCTTAAGGTGATTTCAAAGATGAAAATACTTGCGATTTAAATGGGAAATAAAGACTAAAGATTATATATTTTTAAATAAATGGATTTATAAAATTTAAATACATGATAATAATAGAGTTAATTTATTATGTGATATTTTTCATGAATATATAAATACTTTAGGTTGAATAAATTAAGGGTGATAGAGTCCTTATAATATGTTGAAGAATATCACGTATGTATCAAAGAAATTATAAGAAACCTAGTACAACACATGTTGTGTATCCCATGTATAGAAGTCAAACAGATATATCTTAGTCCATTATGATGTGTTATAGAAGAAGAGGAAAAGTGAAATATAGTGGATTAATTATATCACACATTCAATAGGTTGATTAAGAAGCTGAGTAATCCTAACTTGAAATATTATGATATTATAGGATCTAAATTTGATCCAAGAAGCATTTGAGGTTACTTCTTTTTGAGTAAGCAGATCAAATTTTTCTAGGAGAGACACTCACTTATATGTTTGATATACTTTGAGGTAATACAAACCTATTATTGTATCTATAGAAGAAAGCTAAAACTTTCTATGGGATTAGTTGGTTCTAGTTTTGTATGGGTCCAAAGGTCATACCCTTAACCAAGCTTCTTATTATAAAAAATAATAAGATATGTGTACATAGGATAAAAACCAATATACAATGGGGGTTCATTTATCCTTATGGAGGTGAACCTAATTAAAAAAATATGGTTTCTTGTTGTGTGCTTTCCTACTTATATCATATACATGAAAACCAAGGATGAGATAAAGAAAGAGAGATAGAGAGAGATCAATTCACTAAACAAGTGATGGGGTAATAAGGGATAAAGTTTAAATTGGATAAAAAATAAATTAACAGTTATTCACACCCCTCTCAGTGTTGGATATATCCCATTAGTATCCTATTAGAGGTAATTATAAATTATTTTTATGATAGTTCCTATGATGAATCGAGAATAAGTAGACAAGACTATAATTATTAAGATCTATTTGATAAGGCATATGTTGAATCACATGCTTACATTGAATAAATCTTGCAAGGATTTAACAAGATTTTTATGTTTTTATTTTTTGGATCTGTTAATTAATTATATAATGAAATAAATTTCCTTGAAAATTAGTCATAGATGAATGGGAATTCCTTATAAAATATGAGTTTGAATAGAAAGTATTACTAATAAAATAGAGGTCAAAAGAGTAAGAAATTTGGATCTTGAAGAAAAGTGATCTATACTTTAGATTAATCAACTAAAACAAAATACAAGAGAAATAAGAAAGTATGGAATAAAGAAACAATTCATGTGAAGAAGTATCTGATGTTAAAAATACTCAACTTGAGGTCAAAATAAACAATATTAAAGAGATTGACCAGCTTTTATAATAAAAGAAAGAAAAAAATTATGATGAAGTTTGTAAATTATAAAATACCAGTAAAGAGAAGTTTAAAATAATATAGGATGATATAAACATCTTTAAAATGAAATACTTATATCTTGATGTTAAAATTGAAAATTTGGAATCAATTCAAGTAAGGATTTCCTATAATTTTTGAAAAAGTTATATTTCTAAACATATTTCCAAGGGATACTCTTTGGAAAAAATAAATTCAATGGGTTGTTAATATACCTCGAGATCATTTAATGATCAATATATAACAACCCCAAAAGAAAGGGTACTATCCATTTTAATTTCCAAAGAATTTTCTAAATCTATTTTCATGTGCAGTGAAGTAGTAAATAAAAAATATGTAAAAAATTGATGATTAAATATATAAAGGAGCCCAAAACTATATCTATGGTGGATATTAGAAATATATTGAAGGTATATTCCCTAAAAGGATCCCCTATGAAATCCAAAAAATCACAAAACAACAAAAATGTAATTCTATATAGGTCTGTATTCAAAGCCAAAGATAAAGGTTTGTGGGACATTTTTGGAATTATAATGTATTTGGACACAAATAATTTGATTTTTTTATAGTATATAAACCATTGGAAGAATATAAAATTCTACATTGAGGGGGAGAAATCCTGATATGAGGCAACAAACTTAGGTGAAAGGGAATAATATTTATACTCCAAATAGATTTAAGAAACATGAAAATATTCATGGACTATGCAGTGGAAGTGGTCACATGTGTGATACACGTCTATATAATCTTGTATAAAAAAATATAAAATATTATAGAATCCAATAAATAAAATTGAAACAACCTTGGGAAAGAAACTGATGGATAATTCCAACCATAATATTCCTAAGAATATTTCAATGAAGGATACAAGCGAGTCATCCTTGGGTGATAAAAAAAGGAATTCAACTCAAATAAAACCCAATAAGTCAAATAAGTGAACTAAAACAAGGAAAACTTGTTATTTCTATTGTGGGAAATTAGGACACACTAAGGATAAATGAAAGTAGGCTATAAAAGACAAAATTTATAGAGGAAAGTTAAATAAATATGGAAAATTAGTCCAAGAGAAAAATCAAAGGTCCGACTTAGTGAAGAATTTACTTGAAACACTATGTGGAAGAACCAAGATATTTGAGAAAAAATATAAGAAGTGAATGATCATTTTTCCAACTAATTCAGATAAATAAAAGAATATATATGAGGAAAAATTGAAATAAAGTTAAAAAAAGGAGATAATTCCATATGAAGATAAATTTAATTTCATGAGAGGTTGTAAAAGGATGAAAGCCTTGGATATCATATATTATTTTGTGAGAGGTGAAACAAGGTTGTTCAAAAATAAAATAAGTGTTTAAAATTATACAATTGTAATAATAAATCTCGATGAATATGAAAATTTCATTAGACTAGTGAAAACATTAGCTACAACTATGAGATCATAGCCATGGTCAATCTGAATTATGTTTACAGGACACCTATAGACATAGGAAGTAAAAATTATTTTGGATATATGGGAGATATATCCTAGGGAAAATGAGCTCATAGCTACATACTATCCTATACACTCTTATGGAAAAATTATTTTCATGGGAAGGGAGTAGGAAGAGTGTAGGAAAGGCCTATGACCACAGTTAAATGTGGATCAAGGCTTTAGGCTATTCCCAAGACACCAATGATCATAGTTAAACCTCAACTATGGATATATGCCACCTAAAACCATGGTAAAATGTATACCGTGGACATATTTCTTTTTTGAGAAACCTATGATCACTATCAAATATGGACCATGGCTGTAGGCCTTTCCTAGGATTCCTACGGACACAGTCCACCTTTTACCATGGCGATTAGTTCTAGGACCCACCATATTTTTAATTTTTTTATAATAATAATAATGATTATAATTTATTTCTATATATATATATATCTAGTCAAATGTTAGTGGTAAATTCTTATATTAAATATAGATAAGGTCCAGGGATCGAACCTCACCTGTGGTTTTTTGTATTTTTTTAAGGATATGACCATGGCCACATAGTGGTGTTAGAATAGTGTGATCTGTAAAAAAATATGTAGAGGCTTTATGGACATGGTCTCAAACCATGGCCATATGTTGAACCCCTATGTTAACACCAACTATCTTCATGACCACATGAACTATGGAGACAACCTATGTCCATGGTTTAAGGGCCTATTTCCATGGTTTTGACATATTGAAATAGGCTATTTTTTCAGTATTGAAGTGTTTAGAAGAATATTATATCTATAATTACCAACATATACTTAAATCCAAAAATTTATAGCATGATTTCAATAATTATTAAACATTAAATACCATTTAAATTCATTTTCATAAATATTTATATATTTTTACTTTGAAGGAATCAATATTACAATGGAATTCAATCTAAATACTCCCCAAAAATTGAATTAGATAAATATAGAGTATCATAGTTGAGAATATATTCTTATCCTTGGTTCTCTCACTATAGATAAAATGAGGTTCCAAATTATTACCATGTGATTTATTTTTATTTTTGTGTCAACTATGAAATAAATTGAAGGTGATTCTAGTTTTCAAATAGATAACTAATGAAGTGAAGTCAGTTGGAATAAATAATCTAGATACAAAGAAGTCACTATATTGATATGATATATCACATGGAATTCAAAATAAAATTTGAGGAAAAAATTATACCTTGATGAAGTAGATATGGAGATCATCCCTTGTGGGGGAGTTGATCTTAACAATATTCTAGACATATTTATTACATGAAAATCTAGAATTTATGGAAAGTTATTGAAATAGGTTATTGAAAAGTGATTTGTACTTACTATATAATATGGGGTTTTAAATAATCAATCTTAATATTAAGGGGGATAAATTATTTCGTCAATGATATAAGTAATGAAATTTTATAGAGTCATAGGGAACTTTTTTTCTAAAGACTACTAGCCATGTGTTAAATGTTTTAATTTGTGAGTTAAGATAAGTACAGGTATATCAAATTGTAATTCATAAAAAATGATATATCAATCAATTGGTATTAATTTATTCAACTTGGAGAATGTTTAAATAGCCTCTAAATAAATATATATACAATTGTATGAATTGGTATCATTTTATGGTTAATCAATGAAGAGATTTTTTGTTTAAATAAAACCATCATGTTTTATAAACTGAGAATGTATCACATATACTTTTAGTGGGATGATTGATATCAAATTACATAATTATGAAGTGATACTATCCTATTCTATGTACTTTTTATTTTTTATCAATACGATAGAGATAGATGAAAATTAAAGAAGTTAATCAGACATGGGGAGAGAAGAAAAGGTTATACATTATGAAAATAGACTGAATAAATGTATTTAAATACCAGTCTCTAGAAAGTGTTATTGAAAAAAATAGAAAGGGGAGATTTTTTAGCCAAATTTGTGACTGTTTTTAATTTTTTTCAATAAGTAAGACAAGATGATTGATTTCAATATATAAAGAATAATAATTTCTAGAATATAGTTTGGAATTTTAAAGTATATTGAGAAGAATAAGAAAGTATTGGAAGTGGTTTGGAAGTCCCAAAACCCATTAAAAATAGAGGGAAATTTTGAGGTTGTCATCTAAATATTTATACTATTTAATACTATTATTTTAATAAGGAATTCAATTTAATTATAAGAATTTGTTTTTCCAATAATATCCAAATCAACTAACCAAATATCTAAGATATCATTGGCAGCCTCCAAGCTTAAATCTTGGAGTCAACTGACTTTGAAAAATAGTGTGAATAGTTCTTTCATGAGTTGATACATGTGTTAGAGCATAGGGGGTTAAAGGGTTCTTAATATCCACATGTGTGAGTTAAAACAGTGGGCCACATGTGAGAACTGGTTCCCATCAGACTTCAATGATCAGATCTGGGAGAACATTTTTTATAAGGGAGAAACTATCCTAGTATATTTTCAATGTGATATTAGGGAAAACACACACACTTTTCACATTTAAAAATCACATGATATCAGACTTTAACCTATCCTGTGTAATCTATATTCATCAAGAATATATACTAATATCTTGTTTCCCAAGGTGTTTTCCACTATAAGATCATAATTTAGCTCGAGTTATTATCTCATAGTAAATATGACAATGTTAACATGATATTTGGCTATCAAAATACCATGATGATCATGAAGGTGTATTTTGGTTCAATTAGGAATAAATTAAATGGGGTTGAGGTGTCTTGATGAGTAATAATAGTATTGTTGTGAAAAAATGAATATATTGTGTTCGTGTTTGTGTACAAGTGATCTGTTGGAACATATGAGTCATCTACTTCTACAGTAATACTAAACCTGATGATTCCAGGTGATGTGATCAATGAATATATATCAATAGGCTATGAAATATCCATGATTTAAGTAGTGTAATGATTATGAATATTGAATGAGAAATAGGAAATGGGTAGAGTATATAATGTAGTGGTCATTATGGTGAGTTTTCAAAGCAAGTTAAATTACATGGATTTGATACATGAGGAAGAAATATGATAATGAAATTCATGCCATAATAGTGAATTATTCAAGATATTTTCTTCTAAAAGAGTTAAAAAATGGTGAAGGACAAACAACCATGCCATAATGATGAGTATGACGAGTGTTTAAACCACCTATGAGAAATAGAGAGTGAGTGAAGACCATGATGTAGTATTGAACATTTTAGGTAAAGGGTTTACTTTTGAGAAATGGTGAGTGAAAATTTGATGTGTACGTGACCATGATGAATCACATTACGTGAAAAAGGATGGGAATTAAAATGATATAGGATATGCTATGGTTAATATTTTTTTAGAAGGTTCAGAATATCTCAACATGAGAAGGTGAAAGGTCTAGTATCAGGAACTCTATTTTGTATGAAAAACTATGTTGATTCATGTATTTTTGTATATATGTAAATATATAATAGTTTATTTCATATAATTTTAATTAATAAAATTGATTTCCTAATTTTTTGGAATTATTTTTAAAATAAAAAAGGTCACGAGGTTTCTATAAATCATGGAAGGAAATATGATCAATACCGAGTCTATAGACTAGGAAACCAAAAGTTTGAATATGAAATTGCGGAATCACCATAATATATATTTTCTTTAGGTATAAGGAATTGAAGAGTAAGAGACCAAATACATGATCCTTATTATTAAATTTTTTTATCAAGGATTAGATTGAACTAGAGATGCATTCATGTGAAACCACTAGTGCAGTGAAGAAAAAGCAATTTCAGTGCTGTAACGTTATCTGCACACTTAAAAAGAATAAAAATAAGAAAGGACATTATGAACATGAATACCATTGATTATATTTATGAAATAGAATACAATAAATATAATCTACAACCTTCATATTATAGAATCACGAGGAAGAGTAATCTCAATTGTTTTTCCTAAGTCCATATTACAAGATGATAAGGTGAGAGATCTTACTTATAATCATTTTTTATAAAAGTCTAATAAATTTTGAGATAGAACTTATGATTACTACACTATTGAGACAACCCTACGACTGTTGTGAAGAAGAGGCCACCAACTTGATTACTATAAGAAAAGAATAATATTAGTCCATATGGTCTAGGTAGGACCTAATAAAAAAATGTTATCTTAAAGATGTTCTAGCCCATTATATTATTCAGAAGGACAATAAACCATTTCTTTCTTTGTGAATAGTCTATTCTAGAATAAAGATTCCAATTACACAACCTTTACCATGATTTATTTGATAATAAGAAGGTGTCTATTCATGTGGGATAATAACAATGACGTATTGGGGATGTAGTCATACTTTAGGAGGTGAAACTCATAAAAAACCAGTATTCCCTTATGCAATTATTCTATTCTATATCTGTATGCGTATTGAAAAAAGTAGATAAAGATAAATAGATATATCCAATCACTAAATATGTGAGAGTTGATAAATTGATAAAGGTGAAATTTGAATAAAAGTAAATTAACATCGATCCACCCCTATCTCAGTGTTGGTCACATTGCTATGTGATCCTCATACATACAAGGTAAATATTGTGATATAGTGGATGAAGGAATATTTATTTATAATTTAACCAAAAGTAAAAAATTTAAACTGCCTTAATAAAAGGATCCATAATATTTCTGAAATAAATGATTTTAATTTCATTGAATACATATCTAGAAATAAATCTAGAAATTCAAAAATGAATGGAATATATTATGAATACTATGAAATTTAAGTTGAAGTGGAATTATGAGTTAAGTGAGTCAATCATTAACTCAAATGAAAAAAGGATAAATAAAATTAATGAATCTAATATCATTTGTGATAAAAATTATTTAAAACAATCAGGAATATTGATAAGTGTCAAAAAAATATTTTGTTATCATAGGTAGAACTGATTACTTTTTAAAAGTGAAAAAGGATGATTTATGTGTTAAATACTTGAATAAAGAACTTGATTAAATTCAGAATAATCAGACTTGGGATCTTGTGAAGAGGGTTAGTAATCACAATTTCATTTGAATAAAATGGGTGTTCAGAAATAAACATTACAAGATTGGTAAAATGATCCGAAATAATGAAAGATTAATTTACAAATTATATTCTCAAATTTAAGGCATAAATGGTGGTGAGAATTTTGAACTAGTGGAAATAATTTAATCAATATGCTTATTTAAATAGTTATAAATTAAAAAATTATTTAAAATATATCCAATGGATGTAAAGATTCTATTCATAAATAGATTAATTCAATTGGAAGTTTACTTCGAAAAAAAAGATTTTTAACGTGGTGATGATTGAACAAATTTGTGTGATATTAAGAGTGTTTTATATGGTTTAGATAAGGAAACACAAGATTAGTATGCTTGATTTGATTTATACTTAAATAAATTGGATTTTAAGAGATATGGTGTCGATTAAAACCTTTAAATAAAAATCTCAAAGGAAGAATAATTCATGGTACTCATCTATGTTTATGAAATCATATTTGGTGGAAATAAAATGTAATTGATGGATTAATTTTCAAACATGGTGAGATATGACTTTTAAAATGTCTATGATTATAAATATCACTTACTTTCTTAGGATAAAAGTGAATTAAACTGGGGAGTATACATTTATCTCACAAACTAAGTATTCTAAGTAATTTCTAAAAATTTATAATACACAATATTGTAATATATTTTAAACCCCTATCATTGTTGGAACCAAATATGAAAGGCACTCTAGGTTTTTGGTGAAATGGAAGTTCCTTTTTAACATAAAAAACTTGTATTTTTATTCTTAATATATGAATAATCATTGCTATACATGAAAAATTACTCAATTTCCAATGAAAACTGTAGATTACTTGACTTTAGAAAGTCAAAAAACCAGAAGAAAAAAATATTCATATTTAATTTTAATTATTTTATGAGCAGACATAGAATTACCTCAACTTGTAATTCCCTCTTCATTGATGATCTGGTTCACTAAATCTCATAGTACCATTAGTATGCTGTAGGATCCAAGTGTAGAATCCCTCTATAAGTGATCTACATATATAAAAAAATCACTAAATTGTTCCATAGAATCACTATGTTTTAGTAATGATGATCCTAATCACTTGCACTATTCATGGTTGATTGTGGTAGAATTCTTCTTAAAGGAGGAATAACTCTTGATGTCCTCTCAATGGATTTAGAGAGGAATATAGTATATTCTATATTTCTATATCTCTCTCTATGGATTTATATAGTTTCTCTCTATCTATTGCATACACCAATAGTTATTATGGAAATTGATATAATTTGATATTTATTATGGTAGGCTTAGTATTAACAAAATTTCACACAAGACCCTTTCTAACCTTATAATTCTTAGTTGACCCCATGTCCAATAAAAATAATTATATTACTTTTAATCATTCAAAAATGACCAAAACTTTATGAATATAAATAAATATCAGTTACGAAAGTTCCTAGTTGAACAATTAAACATGGTCCCCTTTCCCTCATCGACATTAATAGACTCTTGAATAATGACTATTTATTTAATAAATAAATATCATTATATTTCTCATTGATAAATATAATAAAAATTATATTATCCAAAAAATGTAAATAAATATTTATTATTATTTAAATCACTTATACTTTCAAATAACTTGTGATTAAATCATGAAAATCAAACAAACCTGAATAAATATTATTTATTATAATTTATTAAATTCAATATATGAATTTTATTAAGATTTTGAATACACATAGTGTGTGACTCTATAGGATTATTTCATAGTGTCATTAGAAATAAATTCCTAAAGTACATGGTTAAAATATAGAAAAACACTGAAAAACCTATAAAGAAAGAAGTTAATGTTGCAACAAAATCGAATCTCTTACAAACATTTACCATGCAATATAATCCCTTTTTCATTATATCTCAAATCAAGAAAGTTGTATGATGGTTTCATAAACATATGTTCTCGGTGTATCTTTCTTTGACTTTCTAGAAATGAAATCACCCACCAAACATCATGGTCATGGATTTATCTAGGCAGCTCAATTCCATCAAAGGGCCCACTTCCATCAAAGGACCTAAGGGATATATCCTTTATCACATTATCTATTAATGAAATATCATGCATAACACAACCAACGTATTGTACCTCACTATGAGCATATGTCTTCATGATTATCATTAATACATCAAAGTACACGATTCATTATATCCATTAATTATAATCCTAAATTCTAAGTATCAATATACATATTTACTAATAGGAACATCCAATGACATATAGAAATATGGATTTCCTATTGATGGGTTTGTCATCATAACCTCTTATCTAGGAGATCCCTAGGGGTGAACACCCCGAGAAGGTGTATTAATGTCTTATGAGACTCCTTCCATTGATATCCTACATTATCTATGTCCCATAAGAAAATATCATCCGACCATAGAACAATATTCAAGGATAACATAGTGAAAGATCTAGGTTCTCATCATAACAGGGAATTTCTATGACCTTTCAGTGCTATATATATTTTTAGGACATTATCACCTAAAATTTCATGAAAAGTAACAATCATGATGTGATAATAAAGTTTATTTCTAATGAAAATATGTAATCAAGTACTAAATAAGTTGGTTTTATGGAACTAACTCCAATAAAATCTCACTTTCACTAGAGCCAATTGATAACAACTCTTAGTCAATTATCTCTCACATGATACTCATGCCACTGCTGAGATAGATACTTCATAAAGTGGTCTTCAACATTTTACTCTTTGAATACTTGAATCACTGAAACTTCATATCATTGATAAAAATCTCTCAATATTTTAAATTTAAAAAGCTTGTGATCTGTACTTTAATATGACCTCACATATTTGGAAAGGGCCACTTCTATAGTGTTATAATAGTAAACCACGATAGGGTATTGAATTCTAAACACCACATAAAGGTATTGGACAAAGTTAAAAATAAAAAATTATTCTTTGGATGTATCAAAAGCTACAATATACTCATTATTTGTTGTAGAATCGATGATAAATAGCTTCTTTAAAATCTTCCACATCACAGATCCTCCGTTGAGATAAAAAATTTCCAGACTGTCACTTCAGATAATTTTGATCTATATGAAAGCTATAATTTGTATAAAACTTGATGATATCTCTTTATATCCTCTATACACCAAGAAAATATCCTTAGTGCACCTTAGATATATAATGATTTTCTTAACAGTTGTTCAATTTTGTTCACCTGGATCTTCTTAACGTCTACCCACTATACTCAAGTCATAGGTAAAATCAAGCCATGTACATAACATGACATGCATGATAGATCCTATCATATAAGTGTATGGTATATTACTCATTCTCTATATTTTTTATTGTGCTTGAGGAAACATTTTATTGGAAATATGGATACCATGTGACACTGGAACCAATCCTCTATTGGATTGTTCTATACTGAACCTATTTAGTAATTAGTCAATATATGTACTATGAATTAGTCCAAGAAGCCTCTTGGATCTATCATGCCTAATATTAATCCCTAGAATGTTGGCTGCTTCCCCTAATTACTTTATGGATATGCACTTTATTAACCATATCATAACCTCTTGTAATGATGGTATCCCATTTACAATTAGTAATATGTTATCAACAAATACTATTATGAAAACAATTGTATACCCATTAATCCATTTATAAACACATGTCTCATATTCGTTCTTAATGAAACCAAATTATTTAATGGATTCATTTAACCGAATATTCCATGAATTGGGTGATTTTTTTAATCTATAAATGGATCTTTACAACATTCATACCTTTTTGTAGTTTCTTAGAGTCATAAACCCTTTTGGTTGTTCCATATACACATGCTTCTAAAAGTTACCATTATAGAAATTAGTTTTGATATACATATTCCAAATCTCATATTCATGGAAAAATGATATGGAAAGAATTTTTTTTATGGATTTAAACATGGAAACTAGATAAATGTTTTTGTAATAGTCAATTCCTTGACATAGTTTAAAAGACTTTATCCAATAGTCATGATTTATATGTATTTAATTTAACTTCTTTGTATAGTTTCTCTTGAATAATAATTTATACCCAATGAGATTTAAATTAATTTGTAGATTGATCATAATAAAAAATTAGTTTTTATATATGTAATTCATCTCATAATTCATAGATTCTTGCCATTTTATATGTTTTGACCTCTCTAAAACCTATTTTAAGGAGAGAAGATCATTATTTTCACACAATAATGAATTAGCATAATCGGTTACTAGAAAATTATATCTCTTTAGTTATCTTACCTATCTAGAAATCATATGCAGTACATGTGATTTAGGAAACAATTCTTCCATGGGGACCTATAGAATCTATTCCTGTACAACCTCTCATTAATCATGAACATCAAATTATTTTATTTCATTCTTTATCTAAATATTCTTCTTGAGGATGCGATCACTCTCAATAAAAATAGAATATCTTGTAGTAATTATTTTCTTTTCTAAATGGTTATATAGATAGTATGCACTTATTTACTTGGGATACCCTATAAAGATACCTTTCACACATTGAGGTTCTTGTTTATTTTTTGATATATCCTTAAAAATTCCCCACAACCCCATGCATGAACATATAAAAAAACAAGTTTCTTTCCACTCTATAACTTGAAGGGAATACCATTATCCACTTTAGTTGGTACTCGAGTATGTAAGTATGATTCTATATGGAATTCATATCCCTAAAAGTATAATGGAAGGATTTCATGACTCATCATTGACCTTACCATGTCTAGTAGTGTATGAATCCTCCTTTTACTAACACCATTCCACTAGGTGAATAAGGTTAAGTGATTTGAGATAAAATCCCACACTCCTATAGAAATTTGATGAAGTATTTTTTAAGATATTCACCACCTTGATTCGATTGAATTTTCTTTATCTTATTACTAAGATGATTCTCAACTTCATTATATAAGTCTTTTAACTTCTCAAAGGATTCAAACTTATACCTAATCAAGTAGATATAACCATACCTACTCAATCCATTGGTAAAAATAATAAAGTATGAGAATACACCTATAGATTCTATATGAAAATATACACAAAAATCAATGTGTACTAATTCTAGAAGCTTTGTTCCCCTTTCACATTGACCATCGAATGGTGGTTTTATCATCTTTCCATGTAAAAAAGGGTGACATATTTCAAGTAGTTTAATCTGAAAAGAGCCTAAGTAACCATCATGATAGTTATTTGTCAAATTCTTCTAATTTATGTGACCAAGATAGTGATGCCATAACTGAGAGTTAAATGAGTCTTGCGTATTTGTTTTGCTATCAATTAAAAATATTTGAGTTTTTTAAATTAATATATAAATATCACTACTAAATTGCGCTATACAATAACTATGTTATCTTTATAAAAATAACAGATCTTATTTCCAAAAATGAAAATAAATATATCCATGTCAAAATTGAAAATATATATAATGTTCTTGGTAAAACTATAAACATAATAAAAATTATTTAAAACCAAAATTAATCTTTCTGGAAATGTGAGATGGTAGTCACCATTGGATATAGCATCCATCCTTGCTCCATTGGCAGCCCATAGATCCAACTCACAAATGGTAACCTTCTTAAATCTACACGGTTATTTTATTTGGATAAAAATATGAGTACCAAAAGTAGTATATAATACCCAACTTGTATATATGAAAATATTACATTTGGTAATGAATAAACCTAAAGATTCACCTTTATTCTTTAGTTGGGTGGAATTCCTATTATAGTGGAATTGTTTTCTATATGAAAAACATACCACATCCTATTACTTTCTTTACCTATAGATCCTATTATTCTTGGAAGGATAGTTCTTTAGAGCCTTAGACATAAAATGAGTCTTCGAACCCTTTACCCTTTTCTTCAACTTTTTAGTCACCATAAAGACCATAGGTTTGTCACACCCCATGTCTTTATCAAATTTGGGAATAAGAGTAAAATGTTCTGAAAGTGACTTCTTGATATTTATTATATTATAATTCACAATAAAATTGTAATTTTTTTTAGGTATAACAGATAGAATGATATTTATGCACAACTCATCAGGGATATTAAACCCTAATATGTCTAGGCACTCAATGTAGCCAATCATCTTGACTATATGTGACCCATCTTGCACCAAATATCAAATATTACATATGGATAGTATAAGGCCCTGGCCTTAAACCTTACTTAATATTGAATTAAATGAATAATTCACATTGAGGATCTTTTCAGGTTTAGAGTTTTAGAGAATTAGGACATAACTATTACATCTCAAAAGATTACAAAGTATACACTTCTACTAAGTTTCCATAAAATAAAAACTCTTAAAAAGAAACATGTCTAGTTCCATGTTTTAGACAGCCTGACATTTCCTTGATCCCATCCTTGACCCTATTCAAATTTATGTCCTATGAAAAACATTTCAAAAAAAAAACTTGGGATGAGCATAAAAAGCTCATTAAGGGATACACAAAGAGGAAAAATGTTAGTTTTTCAAAACAATAAGTAAACCATGAATTATTTATCAAAGTAATACTTTTCACCTTTATGAAGTAGTATAAACTATTAAATGAATAAAACATCATTACTTACCCTTTTATAACCAAAATATTACCATAAAACCCATATACATGACATATAAAGGTAACTTGGTACATAAACATACTCAAATGGAATAACCATACGGTCGACTTCCACACATATCACTTAATGGAATAGCCGTACGACCGACTTCCATACACAATGAATTGGAGGTTATAACGTAAAAACCTGTCCTGGTATTCACGACACCACCCCTCATATGGTTTATCACGTAACCACCCGTCAAATGTCTAAGTACCATTATAAAATCATAAGACATAAAACAAATATAATGGAAAGAAAACATTTCAACATTTTGATCACAATATATCACTTAAATATATTGACATAACAAATCCATTATAAAAAACATTTTCAATACCAAAATACATAAAAGAGTATATGGTATTTATATCATTTTAAAAACATTACGGCTTGTTGAGGAAGCCAAATACCAAATAATACTCGCGGCGGCGGAAAGGTTGTTGTCACCGCGTACGTTAAAAAGAAACATACTTTTTGTCGTTTAGTAAAATGCTTCGTATAGAAAAAGATTACTTTTGTATAAAATTACAAGTCAAAGGGGTTTATACACCGTATAAAAGAAAGTCTTGTATTAGAACAAAATATTCCTCAATGAAAGGAGATTGAGACAATGTCCCTTACAAAGACGGTATCCTTGGATTAAGGATAAATCAATTACATAATTATGTGTGACAAAAGAATTCACCAAATATAAGTGGATATTAAGTGTAAAACAATCAGAGGTCATTTACACATATTCATAGAACTACATATTCAAGGAGTACAAGTTTATCCCAAAGAATCAAAATTGGGTTAAGAAGTTCCCTTGCAAAAATTCAACAACCCAAAAACGTCACTTCAAAATTCAGAAGAAGAGTTGATGAGAGAGAAAATGGTATCTCATCACTTGGACATAAAATTTACATCAATAAGCATATATAAGAACATATCCCAACATAAAAATATGTAAATTAAAATACCCAACAAAAGAAGTCTTTTAAAAAGAGGAGGGTGAAAGGTTCCCTTACCGACTTGGGTATCTTTCGAAACATACACCCCATGAAAGAAGGACAATAAAACATTTATGTAAATACTCATAAATGAAAGTATATTACGGAAAGAGTAAAATAATGGGTAGTATATACACCACTCAAATTAAATTGTGGCAAATGTATCATAAATCTCACGAGAATAAAAGTGAGATGAAAAATCCCTTAAGAAAACTCGGCATCTTAACAGCGCCACTTAAAACTTCCAAAAATGGATTGATAAGATCAAATAGGGTCTCTCATCATATTAAAATAAAGTTTACAGAAATAGGAATATAAAATAACATCCCCCAATATAACAAAGAGGAGCTTAAAATAAGTGACATAAAGGAGAGTACTTAAAAAGAGAGAGATTGGATCTCTTGCGAAAATTCGGTAGCCTAACGGCGCCACTCAAAAATTCAAAAATGGATTGATGAGAGAAAATAGGGTCTCTCATAATATGAACATAAAAATTACAGTAAGAGTAATATAAAATAACATCCCAATCATAAGAAATATGATCTTAAAAGTAATGAAATAAAAGAGTGTACTTAAAAAGAAAGAGAGGGGTAGGATCCCTTACCTCAAGTCCGACTTGTCTTATTCGTTTCTTTATATTCCTGAATAATAAACTTTGGTCAATTTATAATTTCTTAAGGAACTCATTTAAATATTATTATTCATTTCATATCACATATTATAATGTTATAATAATTGGTTAATAAAGTGAGTTCATATCAGACATTTTTTCCGATGTTTGGTACACGAGTCAAAAATGAACTTGTTTGAAAAGAATTTGCCATGTAGTTATAGGTACATCATCTCCAGAATAGTATTGATGTTTTAAATATCATATATATCCAGTATATATTTATTTTATACTATTAAATAACATTTTGAGATAAAAAATTAAAAGCACCGTTCATGGAGACGGTAGGCCGTACGTACGCATGAACGCTACTATCATTTTTTGGCATATTAATGGAATTAAAGTTAAAATAGAGATATATATATTATAATTACAGAATAATATACATAATTTATATGTAATATATGAAATATATATCCATTATATATATGTAATTATAATAGTACATAACATTTGGAGATAAGAAATGAAATGTACCGTTCATGGAGACGGTAAGCCGTACGTACGCATGAATGCTACTTTCATTTCTTTGGCACATTAATGGAATTAAAAATATATGAGAGAGATATATATATTATAATTCAAATATAATATATATGTTATATAGATCACATAAGTTCATCAATTTCATTCTTTATACATTCCATGTATTGCATGAACGAGTCACATCACTTGTGGGGGCGGTAGTCCACACTTCCTCAAATGAAATTATCACATTTTCACAACTTGCAAAGCATAAAGGTATGCATTAAATATAAAATACAGAAGAATAGAGAGGAAATAAATATAATATATATCATAAATAAATATAGTTCCATCATAATTTCCACCATGAGAGGTGGTAGGAGAAGATAGAACAATCATCATTTCGTGAGGCAGCAATTCACCATCCACGGAAACAGTATGTTCTTTAACCATTAGACGGAGGTGTGTGTAAGTGTAGCTCGAATAATTCACATAAAAACATCCTAGTATATTGAAGATACTGGTTTTGTTACAAAATAAAGGAATAAAAAGAGTTTAGGGGTTTGGAGAAGCAAAATAAAACAAAAGAACACAAGTGAAGACATTACCTTTAAATCGGGTAACTCCTCTTGGTTTGAACCAAAAGTTTTTCTTGAAGAGCATTATGCAAAAGGTGAGGATTAAATGATTAATAGAGGGATTTGGATAGATGAAATGGTCAGGGTTTGGCCAAGCCAAAGGGTTGAGAGGTGTGGGTAAGGTGGTAGAGGTGGGGGCCTTTTATAAGAGGAGAGGAGGGGCACTCTTGGAAAGTCTTGAAAAGTAACATTATTATAAAATGCTTTTCAGATTTTAAAGGTCCCACAATTATATATTTCTAGGATAAGGTGATAATAGTTCGAAATCCACCCATCAAATAGGTTTTTGACAATTTTAGGTCTTATATTTTACATTATCTTTTCATTTTTTTAAATCGTTAAATAATTAGGTAATCACTGCATCATCATGGTGTCATAAATAATTTAATTTATTTAGTGTCTAAAAATTATAAAAAAAATATCATGATGTAGGAAATATTTTAAACTTTCTAATAAATATTTATAGTAAAAAATATGACTTGTATAACCCCATGTAAAAATTGTTTTAGTAAAACAATACATGTTTGTGACATTTTAATTTTAACTTTAAATAAAAAAGTATTAATTTAATTTTCCTACCAAAGTGGTTCCATGGGGTCCCCAAGTTGACCCATGGATTGTCTTGGTCGGACATGACTCATACAATAAGGCCAAGACATGTTTCAAGGTCATTTTATATTATTATAACATTATCTTTACCTTAAATTACACTAATTACCTTTAATTGTGATTAAAAACTTAAAAGTTACTATTCACAAAAAATTATTTTAATCCCATTGAACCACATTTTACTTCTTAATGACAACCATATATGTCGGATTTTTGAAATTCAAAACACAGAGGTGGTAAAATTTCATTTAAACGAAAAATCAGTTTCTTTAACTACCACTCAGTGGTTTCACTATTCATCAAAAATTGATGTTTTTCAGAAAAATACAAAAAATTCACCCTAAGATATATTTGATATTCTGAATTCAAAAATTATGTCTATTTAAAAAAATTCAAAACATATAACTTACATTAATTAATTTAATAATTAATTCCCGCTGTTAGAACAAATAGCGTGTTTTTATGAAACAATAAGTATCAAAAGATTGACACTAGTATAAGTCCAATTTCAAAGTGAAATTAATTCCAACGACCACTATTGGATTAAATGGTAAAAATATATTCTAATTTCAATTTAAAAACAATTCAAAAGATAATCTAATCATATAAATAAATTAGATTAAAAATAGTTTTTGAATTAAAATACAACATTTTCACTATTCATTAAAAAATGAACTTTATCGGAAAAATATCAAAAATTTACAGAAAGTAAATTTTGATGTCCCGATTCTAAAGAAGAATTTTATTTTGTCAAATATAACACATAAAATTTTCAAAAAGTGGATTTAAAAGTGGTTCTCCATCAAAAGGCGGTTAATCGACCTTTTAAAGAATATTAGAATGTTTACGCTTAAAATTGGATTCATTCGCATTTTAAGCCTCTAACATTTATTGAAAAAAAGTAAAAATATTTGACAAACATATATAATAATTTTTTAGTTACTTCTGTTCATTACCACCATTAAAATGGCCAGGCATTAACTACCATTTAAAATAATATTATTTTATTATTAGAGTGCAACATAAGATTTCAAAGAAACTCGTTGTTGCGTATTGGGTACGCCATCGAGCATAGCGTTCCTTTTAAAGTAATATTAATATTTTATTCACAAATATGGATAAATATGAAAATGTCATATTCTTTATTTACCTGGTGTGTTACATCCTTCCCCCCTTTTGGGAATTGTGTCCTCACAATTTTAAAATTGGGCTTGGAAACTTCATTGAAAATCCCACATCGGAACAAGAGTCAGTAAAACTATCACTTTAAAATAAAGAAAGAGAAGTACAAAGGTCACCCAAGTTAACCCATAATAGGATTCCATGTTGGAAAACATGGACATGGAGGATAAAACAAAGGGTCATGTTCTGATGGAGAGTGATAGAAAACATGTTTAGGAGAAAGTTAACCACAAGAAAATCACAAACTTGTGATGGGTTAAACGGTATTTGATTCCCCAGTAGGACAAATTTACTGACAAAATTTTTTTTAAGTTACTTTTCATTGAGGAATTTATTTATGAGCATAAGGAAACATACTTACTAGTCATGTTGACTTTCAACTTTTACTAGATTTCTTACACGAGCTCATATTTTCTACAAAAGATGAGTATTTAGGATGACTTGTTTACATTAAGAGAGCTATAATCGACTTCTAGAGAATCACCTAATCCACAAAAGAGAACTATATATTTCTCATGTCTTTAGACCTTAACCAAAACCAAAATTATTAGAACAAGTTCCAAAAATGAATAATCCTTTATAAAAAAGAAAATCTATTCTTAATCTCCAAAATTTGTCCAACAAAACCCACTGTTCAAGGAAGACCATTCGATAAACAATTTGTGCATAAAATTCTTCAAATTAATCCAAACTAAGATTGAAAACCAAATATTTGAAGGATTTAATCACAAAGTCTTCCAAGGTACAAATTAACATTTATCTCCAAATAACATCAGTTTCTCTTGAAGTCTCATATTGAAAAGTAATTAACCTAATCACATATCCTCCATGATAGGTTAATCATTTCCATAGATAAACCAATATAAACTTACTCTTGATTCCTAAAATCATCTAACTAAAATGAATTAGTCAAACTAACCAGGGACATCACCTAGTCCAGTGGTAGGCGATAAATACCAGTCGCACTTTGGTTGTGGGTTCGATTCCCGTAGCTTCGTCAGACGCGACAGGTTGTCACACGGACTACGTGTTGTCCTTTTCCCAAAATTACATAATTATTAAAACATTCCCCAAAACGAGATAAAATCTTAAAAAATAACCATATCATAATTTAACCTCAAGTTTATCTCATGTCATTCATATTCCATCATAACATATAGTAACCCATAATTACCTCAAAAGTAAGGATCCTATAAACCCTAATTGTTACCTTTATAATTATCACCTGAACTTCCACACCGAGTTGGTTCTCTCACACAAGATGCATTAGAGAACTCACCAAGGTTCAAGTGGTTGATCATGACTCCTGATAGTTAGTTTAGAATAACCACGAGTTTTCTCATTGAATACACCATTTCATCCAATCTCTTAATCAGAGAACCACCACAGTTTCCTTCAAACCCATTATCACTTTGGTGCCTGCTAGATCCATCCATTTACTAAAACCAAAAAGGTCAGTGTGAGTATATCAAAAAAATCATCATGTGATAAAGAGGAAGATAAACACTAATATATCCATATCCAAGTTATCTCAAACTCATTCCAACATTCAAAAATAACAATGACTCTATCTAATATAATAACTATTTTGGTTATACACAGCTTGTCACTTATGATTAAACAACACTCTAACCTCTAAAGTTATCTAAACCGACCTTTGAAACCAACTATAAGGCCATGGACTTAAACCTTACTTAATATTTAATTAAATGAATAATTCACATTGAGGTTCTTTTCAGGTTTAGAGTTTTTGATAATTAGGACATAACTATTACATCTCAAAAGATTACAAAGTAGACACTTCTACTAAGTTTCTATAAAATAAAAACTCTTAAAAAGAAACATGTCTAGTTCCTTGTTTTAGACATATTGACATTTCCTTGATCCCCTCCTTGACCCTATTCAACTTTATGTCCTGTGAAAAACATTTCAAAAAAAACTTGGGATGAGCATAAAAAGCTCAGTAAGGGATACACAAAGAGGAAAACTGTTAGTTTTTCAAAATAAAAATTAAACCATGAATTCTTTATCAAAGTAATACTTTTCACCTTTATGAAGTAGTATAAACTGTTCAATGAATAAAACATCATTAATTACCCTTTTGTAACCAAAATATTACCGTAAAACCCATATATATAACATATAAAGGTAACTTGGGACATAAACATACTTAAATGGAATAACCATACGGTCGACTTCCACACATATCACTTAATGGAATAGCCATACGACCAACTTCCATACCCAATGCATTGGAGGTTATAACGTAACCACCCGTCCTGGTATTCATGGCACCACCCGTCATATGGTTTATCACGTAACCTCCTGTCAAATGTCCAAGTACTATTATAAAATCATAAGACATAAAACAAATATAATGTAAAGAAAACATTTCAACATTTCGATCATAATATATCACTTAAATATATTGACATAACAAATCCATTATAAAAAACATTTTCAATACCAAAATACATAAATGAGTATATGGTATTTATTTCATTTTAAAAACATTACGACTTGTTGAGGAAGCCAAATACCAAATAATACTCGCGGCGGAGAAAAGGTCGTTGTCACCGCGTACGTTAAAAAGAAACATACTTTTTGTCATTTAGTAAAATGCCTCGTATAGAAAAAGATTCATTCTATATAAAATTAAAAGTCAAAGGGGTTTATACACCATATAAAAGAGAGTCTTGTATTAGAACAAAATATGCCTCAATGAAAGGAGATTGAGACAAAGTCCCATACAAAGATGGTATCCTTAGATTAAGGATAAATGAATTACATAATTATGTGTGAAAAATAAATTCACCAAATATAAGTGGATGTTAAGTGTAAAAAAATCAGAGTTAATTCACACATATTCATAGAACGACATATTCAAGGAGTACAAGTTTATCCCAAAGAATCAAAATTGGGTTAAGAAGTTCCCTTGCAAAAATTCGATAGCCCAACGGCGTCACTTCAAAATTCAGAAAAAGAGTTGATGAGAGATAAAATGGTATCTCATCACTTGGACATAAAATTTACATCAATAAGGATATATAATAACATATCACAACATAAAAATATGTAAATTAAAAGACCCAACAAAATAATTCTTTTAAAAAGAGGAGGGTGAAAGGTTCCCTTACCGACTTGGGTATCTTTCGAAACATACACCCCATGAAAGAAGGATAATAAAACATTGATGTAAATAATAATAAAAGAAATTATATTACAAAAAGAGTAAAATAATGGTAAATACATACAACACTCAAAGGAAATTGTGGAAAATGTAGCATAAATCTCACGGGAATAAAAGTGTGATGAAAAATCCTTTAAGAAAACTCGGTAGCCTAACAATGCCACTTAAAACTTCCAAAAATGGATTGATGAGATAAAATAGGGTCTCTCATCAAATTAAAATAAAGTGTACATAAAGAGGAATATAAAAGAACATCCCCCAACATAACAAATAGGAGCTTAAAAGAAGTGACATAAAGGAGAGTACTTAAAAAGAGAGAGATTGGATCTCTTGTGAAAATTTGGCAGCCTAACGGCGCCACTCAAAACTTCCAAAATGGATTGATGAGAGAAAATAGGGTCTCTAATCATATGAACATAAAACGTAAAGTAAGAGTAATATAAAATAACATCCCAATCATAAGAAAGATTAGCTTAAAAGTAATGACATAAAAGAGTGTACTTAAAAAGAAAGAGAGGGGTAGGATCCCTTACATCAAGTCTGACTTGTCTTGTTCGTTTCTTTATATTACTGAATAATAAAATTTAGTTAATTTATAATTTCTTAAGGACCTCCTTGAAATATTATTATTCAGTTCATATCACATATTATAATGTTATAATAATTGGTTAATAATGTGAGTTCATATCAGACGTTTTTGCCGATGTTTGGTACATGAGTCAAAAATGAACTTGTTTGAAAAGAATTTTCCATGTAGTTATAGGTACATCATCTCAAGAATAGTATTGATGTTTTAAATAACATATATATCCAGTATATATTCATTTTATACTATTCCATAACATTTGGAGATAAAAAATTAAAAGCACTGTTCATGGAGACGGTAGGCCGTACGTACGCATGAACGCTACTTTCATTTTTTGTCATATTAATGGAATTAAAGTTAAAAGAGATATATATATATATATATATATTATAATTAAAGAATTATATCCATAATTTAGATGTAATATATGACATATATATACATTATATATATGTAATTATAATAGTACATAACATTTGGAGATAAGAAATGAAATGTACCGTTCATGGAGACGGTAAGCCGTACGTACGCATGTACGCTACTTTCATTTCTTTGGCACATTAATGGAATTAAAAATAGATGAGAGATATATATATTATAATTCCATTATAATATATATGTTATATAGATCACATAAGTTCATCAATTTCATTATTTATACATTCCATGTATTGCATGAACGAGTGACATCACTTGAGGGGGCGGTAGTCCACATGTCCTCAAATGAAATTATCGCATTTTCACAACATGAAAATCATAAAGGTATGCATTAAATATAAAATACAGAAGCATAGAGAGGAAATAAATATAATATATATCATAAATAAATATATTTACATCATAATGGCCACCATGAGAGGTGGTAGGAGAAGATAGAACAATCATCATTTCGTGAGGCAACAATTCGCCATCCACGGAAATAGTATGTTATTTAACCAGTAGACGGAGGTGTGTGTCAGTGTAGCTCTAATAATTAACATACAAACATCCTAGTATATTGAATATACTGGTGTTGTTACAAAAGAAAGGAATAAAAAGAGTTTAGGAGTTTGGAGAAGCAAAATAATACAAAAGAACACAAGTGAAGACATTACCTTTAAATCAGGTAACTCCTCTTGGTTTGAACCAAAAGGGTTTATTGAAGAGAATTATGCCAAAGGTGAGGCTTAAATGATGAATATAGGGATTTTGAGAGATTAAATGGGCAGGGGTTGGCCGATCCAAAGGCTTTAGAGGTGTGAGTAAGGTGGTAGAGGTGGGGGCCTTTTATAAGAGGATAGGAGGGGCACTCTTGGAAAGTCTTGAAAAGTAACATTATTATAAAATGATTTTCGTATTTTAAAGGTCTCAAAATTATATATTTAGAGGATAAGGTGATAATAGTTCTAAATCCACCCATACAATAGGTTTTTGACAAGTTTAGGTCTTATATTTTTCATTATCTTTTCATTTTATTTAAATCATTAAATAATAAGGTAATCACTACATCATCATGGTGTCATAAATAATTTAATTTATTTAGTGTCTAAAAATTATAAAAGAAATATCATGATGTAGGAAATATTTTAAACTTTATAATAAATATTTATAGTAAAAAATATGACTTGTATAACCCCATGTATTTTTTTTGTAAAACAATACATGTTTGTGACATTTTTATTTTAACTTTAAATAAAAAGTTATTAATGCAATTTTCCTACCAAAGTGGCTCCATGGGGTCCCCAAGTTGACCCATGGATTTTCTTGGTCGGACATGAATCATCCAATAAAGGTAGGACATGTGTCAAGGTAATTTCATATTATTATAACATTATCTTTACCTTAAATTACACTAATTACCTTTAATTGCGATTAAAAACTTAAAAGTTACTATTTAGCAAAAATTATTTTAATCCCATTGAACCAAATTTTACTTCTTAATGACAACCATGTATGTTGGATTTTTGAAATTCAAAACACAGAGGTGGTAATATTTCATTTAAATGAAAAATCAGTTTCTTTAACTACCACTTAGTGGTTTCACTATTCATCAAAAATTGAAGTTTTTCAGAAAATACCAAAAATTCACCCTAAGATATATTTGATATTCTGAATTAAAAAATGATGTCTATTTAAAAAAACTCAAAACATATAAGTTACATTAATTAATTTAATAATTAATTCCCGCTGTCAGAACAAATAGCGTGTTTTTATGAAACAATAAGTATCAAACGATTGACACTAGTTTAAGTCCAATTTCAAAGTGAAATTAATTCCAATGACCACTATTGGATTAAATGGTAAAAATATATTCTAATTTAACTTTAAAACCAATTCAAAAGATAATCTAATCATATAAATAAATTAGATTAAAAAGAGGTTTTGAATTAAAATGCAACATTTTTCACTATTCATTAAAAAATGAACTTTATCGGAAAAATATCAAAAATTTACAGAAAGTAAATTTTGATGTCCCGATTCTAAAGAAGAATTTTATTTTGTCAAATATAACACATAAAATTGTCAAAAATTGGATTTAAAAGAGGTTCGCCATCAAAAGGCGGTTAATCGACCTTTTAAAGAATATGAGAATGTTTACGCTTAAAATTGGATTCATTCGCATTTTAAGCCTCTAACATTTATTGGAAAAAAAGTAAAAATATTTGACAAACATATATAATATTTTTGTAGTTACTTATGTTCATTCTCTCCATTAAAACGGCTAGGCATTAACTACCATTTAAAATAATATTATTTTATTATTAGAGTGCAACGTAAGATTTCAAAGAAAATCGTTGTTGCATATTGGGTACGCCATTGAGCATAGAATTCCTTTTAAAGTAATATTAATATTTTATTCACAAATATGGATAAATATGAAAATTCCATATTCTTTATTTAACTAGGGTGTTACAGATAGTGCATTATAGATCTCATATCTCTATGATCTCACCTTTTCTTGACAACAATCCTAAAGGTGAGAAATGATGTTATACACATCTATATCCTCATATTACTTTAGAATCTTATTGGACATGGAGGATAGCGTGAAACATTATAAATCCATTTCATTATCCACATGTTTTATTTAGAGAGATACTTTTTCCTCACTAGCCTCCTTGGAAAGAGACCCAAGAAGTTGGGTTTACAACATATATAATTTCCATTAATGGATTATTATAACATGTAAGCACCTAATCCATTATTATAAATTCACACTGGTGAGAATTTTATAATTCTCTAGTATGGATAATAGTGATATTTTCTAATTCATTTGATTTTCTGTTTCTTTAAATTAATACCAGATTATTAGTACTTCTTTGATTACAAAAAATAGATTAATAAATTTAATTTTGACTAAATTCCATAAATCTCCCATTATTTTTTCAAAACCTAGTATCCCTCTCAATTAGTTTCATAATATTTCATTTCTTAGATATTCTAGTGTCAAGGATCCATTTTTTACTTTTCATAATACAAACTTGGGCCTAAAAAGTTATTTGAAGGGTTTTTGGTAGACGTAACTTGCCAACTGCATTAACTCATAGTTACTTGACCCGTTGAGCAGACTCTCCAATCTCGAAACCTTGAATAAATATTTCCTCAAACCTTGAGTATTTTTTACACTAAGTTGTACTTGGGAAGTCAACACTTGATGTGAACCAAGTTAAATAAACCCATAAATTTTAGCTAGATGTTACTTGATAATTGAAAGAACCTCAACTTGGGTTGGTCAAGCACTTTGAACTATGAGGTTGATTCTAACTCAAGTAATGGAAGGGAATACTGACATAATATTTTAGTTAAGGGATTTTTATCTTTATGTGTAAACTCAATTTTATCATTATCACATGCCTTGTTAAAAGTAAGTGAATTTTTATTAAGTGAATAATCAGGTATGATAAAATTTACTCATAAAATGGTTATATATTATTATATTTTACATGCTTATTAATTCATTTATTAAGAGATCACACAATATACAAAAATATAAATAATTAACCATGCAAATTAAATAAATAAAATAAAAGTAGAATGATATTGTGATTCTATAATGGTTATTTTATCTAGCATATGATAAACTAACACTTGAACCTAGGGTAAAACACCATAAATGGTAGCTTTATTCATGTTGAAGAATTCTACCTTTGTTCCCATGTATCACCTTGATTGGTTTCACCTAAGATCTTGAATTTGGACCACCTCCTCTCACCTGGGAGATCCATCCTTACATAATCTTTTACTTACATGTGGGTGAGGGGATCTAATGGATTGGATAAAGGGGGTTTACATAAGAGAAACTATGAGGACACAGGTTCTTACATAATAAGGAGGAGGGGAAGACACACATGTCATAAAATTTTAATTTTATCATAATAAATTAAAATAATCCAATCATATGCATAGGGATGGTTTAATCTCATGATCATCCAAAAAACATGCAACAAACATAAAATTTTAATCTAGTTATCAACTACTTTGATTCATTTATTAATTAATATAATATACGATGAATTAATCCAATTAACTCAATTTATACCAATTACATCCAAGCATCCTTAACTTACTATCATCCATAATTTGTAAAAAAAATTAATTTCATTTAAAACTAATGAAGTGCACATTTTCCCTTGGAGGAAATAATGTGTACTCATACAGATTACCTGAACATGTAGATTTTCAATTTAACATAAAGATTAATTATATGTACAATTATCAATCCTATGGAATGGTGTGTACTATCAAATCAATGACACACAGAACAAATGTAAATAGGTTTAATCATATATTCAAATTTTCTATGTTCATTAAAGTAAGCACATTATTCTCAACAGACTACATGACATGGACTTAATTTCACGATATGTATTATTTTCTTCCTATGTTTTTAATACATAACTAGGGACCGGGCATGTTTCCTACAACAGATGAGTTTGTGTTACATGGAATTTTATACATCTTACATAGTGTGTGGCCTTATAGTTTCATGACTCATCAATCCCCATGTCCTGTATCTAATAAGAGACATACTAGGACACCCCGTGTTCCTAGACATGATAAAATGAAGAATACATATAATGTATAGTGGTCACACAATGTGTAGTTATTAAAGAAGTGTTCCATTCTATTTATATCTACATGCCGATCCTATTTTATCATATTTGACCCGATATAGGAGGATACAGATTAGAAACACTAATACAGGGTGTGTATTTAGGCAGTACATGCTGTATACCCTGGTTTTGTCCTAGAAGAACCTTTGTCACCTCCTAATGGTGTTCTTTGGATATTCTATTTTTTTAATATCAACCATTTTTATTGGTTATGTTATCAAGAATAAAAAAGGTAAGATATGATTATATTTGTACATTAAAATGAATATATATGAAGTAAAAAAATTGAAAAAGCATGAAAACAATCAAAAAATAATAAATAATCATAAACTAAACATGGGACTGCTTTAATACCACTTGTAGGTTCCAAGAAAAGTGAAATAACCTTTATAGCATGGTCCACATGGAATTGTAATCTTAATTTATGGATAATCATTACCCCACATGACAAATAATTCCATGTCTAATGAAAACCATAGATTAATGACTAGAGAAAATGCCGAAACTAGAATGAGAGGATCTTCACATGTAATTTATAATTAAATAATGAGCATATATAGAATTGCCTCAACTTTCAATTACCTCTTCATTGATGATTTGGTTGACTAAATCTCATCATACCATCATTTCATTGTAGGATCCAAGTGAAAAATATATCTAGTAGTGATCCACATATCTATCACAATCTCTAAATTTCACTGTAGAATCAATGAGTTCAAGGATGACTGATCTTGATCACTTGCATTATTTGTGGTTTATCGCATCAAAATTCTTTTTAAAGGAGGAATAAATCTTGATGTTCACTCTATGGGTTGAGAGAGGAGGAAGAGAGAATGTTCTAGATCTTTGGATCCCTCTCTAGGGTTTAATAGAGTATCTCTCTATCCATTGTCCTCCAATGGACCGAAGGCCTTCATTTCTCTATCCATTGTGCACAACAAGAGTGATTATGGAAAATGATATAATTTGATATTTATTATAGAAACTTTATCATTGAAAAATTACACTCAATCCACTTTCCAAATTTACAATTCTTAGTTATCCCCATGTCCAAGAATAATAATAATATTATTATTAATCGCTTGATATGAACAATACTTTAATAATATAAATAAATATCATTTATACCATTTAATAATTAGAGTATTAAGCTTAGCCCACTTTCCTTAATAGATACTTACTAACCCCTGAATAATTACTATTTATTTAATAAATATATATCACTTCATTATTATTCGATAAATATAATAAATATTATATTTTCTAAACCTTTAAAATATATATTTATTATTACTTAACTCACTTATCCTTTCGAATAACTTTTGATTAAATCATGGAAATTAACCAAAACTGAATAAATATTATTTATTCTAATTTATTAAATTCAATACTTGAATTTAATCTAGATTATAGATTCACATAGTGTGTGACCCTCTAGGCCTCTTTCTCAGTGGCATTAGGAATAACTACCTAAAGTACAAGGTTAACATCTAGTAACATAATAAGGCACCCATATAGAAGGAATTTAATGTTGTAATGACATTCGACCTCCTATGAACATTTACCATGTAATATAATACCTTTATCATGATGTCTCAAATCAATATGGTTGAACTACTGTGAAATAAGACTTTACCAATGGTTTCAAACCATTGGTAAAGGCCTCAAAACTGTTGGTATAATCTATCCCAACAGTTTTATGAACCATTTGTGTGCGAGGTGTGGCGATAGCACTATACCAACGATTCAACTAAAACTATTGGGATAGGTTGCCTGGATTTTTAAAATACCATCAGTTTAGTTTTAACCATTGAAAATTGTCTCTACCAATGGTTTTGAATCATTGGAATAGAACTCATTTTCAAATTTCCCAACATTTATCTAACCGTTGGTATACACCTGTGGCAACCGTTTGATTTGAATCATTGGGATAAACTCTTGGTTTTCAAAATTTCCAACAGTTATCAACCCGTTGGTATACACCTATTATAATGGTTTAGTTTGAACTATTGGGATAGTGTCTGGTATTCACCATATTTCCAAACGGTTATCAAACCATTGGTAAATACCCCCTCCCTGCTACAATATAAATCAATAGCCTTCCCACTTCACACAAAACACAAAACCTGCAAGAAATAAGAATCAGCATGCCCAATGTAGACAAAACCTTTAACAAACAACAAATAGAATTCACACACCAAATTATAATCATGTTATTGCACATATTTTTCAACAAATATATCCTATTAAATTATATTAACTTAGTGAATCTAATGGTAGTTTAATGGTAACCACAAAAAAGATAACATGAATAATTTGACTCATGTTTTCCTCTTCCTCTTTATGAAATATCATAGTAGTTTAATGGTAACCACAACAAAGATAACATGGAAATACTAAAATTCATCTACATAATTTTGTAGGTATTGTAAACATATATGTTTTTATGAGAATATATATCTTTTTGGTGGGAGACACCATTGATAATGGATTGGTGTACCATTGTGAGATCAATCCATGATTTTGTGTGTGTAGAAGTTATGGTTTGGTATTGTTCCTTGCGTGAGCATAAACGAATTATATTAGTATGAAATCATAACATGTGCCTAGGATAATAGGAAAACATATAAACAAAAATAATGGATCATTGGATATAGTTAATTTCATTATGGTTATTATAGGTTTTTATAGTGCTTAGTGTCATGCTTGACAATTGGGTATGAACAGATGGTCACACTTAGTCATTTAATCCAGAGATAGACTAGTTGGGGTAAAGAAGACTTATAAAATCACTAAAAGGAGAAAATAAGGATTATTATATGGTAGAATCCATCAATATGGTCAGAATTTAATGACCCTATTGTGGGAAGGGTCATGGTACTGTGTAAGACTAACCATTGAATAGTCACGGTGACTCTATAAGATCAATGTGTAATAGACCTGAGCTTATCTAGTTTCGTGACGAATTAATACTATTTTATTTAGATGTATAAATGGATAGATAATAGATATTTGTTTTAGACTCAAAGTGAAATCAGTTCATACCAAGAGGGATTCATATCATTGGTGAATTAGCGCAAGTTTCAAATCCTAGTGGATGGTGTAAGTGTTTGGTGAACCAACTAGAGAAATTTCATTGATGTATGTTCAGAATTTGGTAAGGATGTTTGATCAATTTAATGATACCTCTAAGGATGAATGCATCATTATTTGAAGATTCATGGAGTGTTGGTTTTTGGGTCTAGTCACCTTTGTATAAATATGGATAAAAAAGTACCGACTATTGTTTTCCATGTGAACCTAAATGCGATGGGAAGGAACCATATTGATCTCATCGTATCAAGTATGAAAGAGGAATTTAATAATTTACTGGGGAATTTCTATAATTTTTTTTAATTTTCAGGTATTAGTAGTCTAAGATTACCTTTTGGTTTGACTCAGAAAAAATAATGATGTTTGGGTATTGACTTGTAAGCCGTGATTTGTGTGATCAACCGTGATGGAACCGAACTACACCAAGCATGTATTTTGACTATCAGAATCCTATTATGTATGAAAATTAATATGTAGGGGAGAACATTGATGCTTTTTTAAAAGTTGGTTAAAGAAACTATGGTGTTTTGAGGTAAAACGATTCCTTGATCATGGTCTTGATGTGAGAGAATAACGATCTTTTGGCTTAGCTTCTCGTGTTTTGTGATTAAAGTAATTTAGCAGGAGCGTGATGGGCCATTGAGAGTGAACATAGCCTGGAGGTGATGTATTTTTGTTCAAGGAAGTAATACATAGAAATATATGTGTATAAATATTGAATTAGATCATAATGAATGATTCATATTATACCACAACTTATCAAGGATTAGAAGTAATATGGTGAAGATATTGTAATGATCTGCATCATTATGGGTTGTGAATTTCAATGGGAACCTAAAATTTTCATCTAGTGGATGAATCATATAGATAATAGAGGATGGAAATAAGATTTTTACTATTTGATCATATTAAATATGATTTTATAGACTTTAATGAAGGCTCATAAGGGGATCAAAGATCGGGTTTTTAGCGGAGGAGGCCCAGAGAATCCATGGCTACTTCTGATTCCATAACCTAGACAATGGGGTGGTAAGAAGACTTGCTACCCAAAAAATATCATTAGGTAACCAATGGGGTAGGAAGAATTCCTGATACCTAGAAAGAATCACCATCCAATCGATGGACCCCAACTGGCTAGCGAGTGAGGTGCGCTGGGTAGTAGTTTATTTTGGATGTTTTTGGTATTTTGGAAAATGATTCCCCTTACATCCCCCACCCACCGACTACACAGCCCCCCTAAAACCCTCTCCCACTACAAATACCCCCCATAGCCACCCCCACTCTCTCACTACACACCCCCTCCCACTACACCCCCTATATAGCCCCCTATAACTAACCCCTCCCATTGCATAGCCCCACCCTCCCACTGCACACCACCCAACCCCTAGGATAGCCCCCCTATAGCCCCCACCCCCTAGAAAACCCCCACCTCCTGCAGACCCCCACCCCCTGGACAACCCCCACCCCCCCTGGACAGCCCCCCTACAGGCCCCCCTGCACACCCTCACCCATAGAAAGACCCCCACTGGACAGACTCCCACCCCCACCCACGCCCACCCCCGGACAACCCCCACCCCCTTCACACCCCCACCCCACCTGGATAGCCCACAACCCATCTCCCTAGACAAACCACCCCTTCCCAACCTGAACACCCCCTCCCCACTTGCACAACCCACACCCCTTACCCACCTGCACCACACCCTGGACAACCCCCTTACAGACCCCCACCCCCTAGACAACCCCCACCCCCTGCAGAACACACCCCCTGGATAGCCCCTAACTTGAATCGGGTCATACAGTGGATCAATTTCAAGGTATATAGCCTAATTTAAGTATGTTGTGTTGTCCAAATCCTGTGGAAAATGGGTAGACCACTATGAATCTTCTCTGATTTGATGATTTGAGTCATTTCAAACATGGATTGGTATCATAACTCACCCATGGAAGTGAGATATAAAAGTATGTTGTTATAAAAGATTCTAGGAAGAATGGTGCTAATGAGGATGGATCTATGAGTATCATGTAGATCCCTGCTTGTCCTAATAATATAGACAGTGGGATATAGAGTACTGAGATTCTTGTCTCTAGTGATGCAATGAATCATTCAGGACATGGTTTGGTCTTTGTTCCTACTCATGATAGGGAATTAAATCCTACTACTATTAAACCAATCACCCAAGGATGAATAGTGATAAATGGGATGAAGCTCTAATTAGTGACATGCCGATTCCATCCTCCCAAACCATTAGTGATTCAAATTTTCTATAGGGATCTATTTTGGTGGTACTTCCCACCTAGTGTAGAAAGAAAAATTATGTTTCTTCCTTTCCCTTAGCCTTAGGATTAGATAGTTTTAGAGGGACTGGGGATACAATTTTGGCCTATCTTGGAAAGGAAAATGATGGTTTAAAATATGGATTTAATAGGGTTTATCCCATGGATTCACATTTGGAGAATTCCAAGAATAGACCAAAGATAGACTTTTCCACTATGGGATTCGATATTCTTTAACCTATGGTGTAAAATATGGGTTTAACAGGGTTTATCTTACACACAATCCTCCCCACCTGCACAACGCACAACCCTCCCCACCTGCACCACCCCCCAAACAACCCCTACAAACCCCCACCCCCTAGAAAATCCCCACCCCCTACAGACCCCCACCCCCTGGACAACCCCCACCCCACTCGACAGATCCCACCCCCTCCACACCCCACCCCCTGGATAGGCCCCCAACCCCCTACACACCCCAACCCACCTGGACTGCCCACACCCCCTCTCCCTGAACAAGATACCCCCTCCCAACCTGCACACCCCCTTTCCCACCTGCACAACCCACACCCCTCTATCAAAAATGAAATCAAATATGTTTATAGTTTTCACTCCATCAAAAATAAAATAAAATCAAAATCTATCACACACCATTAAATCCATTTCTAAAGGTCTCAATGATATTTAATAAATTCTTATAGACAAAGATATTCAATTTCAAACATGAAAACTTGAATTTCAAAAGAGAAACCCTTTCTTATAATCTCAAAACACATTTAAATATCTCTCTATCTCCATGATTGAACCCTCTACATATGAACCATGTGGTTACTCATAACTGTTTGGTTAAACCATGAAATACCCAAAAAACTCCAAAATTATAATATTCCAATCCAAATATCAGTAGTTCTTGGAATGAACCAACATATGATAAAATAAAACAAGATAATCACTAAAATGATGCTAACCAATGGAGAGACTTGAATCAAATGAGAGACTTGAATTAAGATTGCGGAAAAACCGAATGAAAAAAATCCAAAATAAATGGAGGAAAAAGTTGTACTGGATATTCAGTCACAAAAAATCATCAAACATAAAATCTCAGTAATATTAGTCACAAAAAATCATCAAACATAAAATTTGAGTAATATCAGTAAAAAAGGTAATGAATAAATCCGTTCTCCATCACCATCACTATCATCACCATCATCATCATCATCAGCATCAGCATCATCCTCATCCTCATATCTATCCCCATCATCATCCCTACCCTCATCCCCACCATTATCCCTGTCCTCATCCCCAAAATCATCCTCGACCTCCTCTCTAGCCTCCTCCTCACCCTGGTCCTCAGTATCATCCTCCCCCTTAGCATATTCCTCACCATCTACAGAAACCATATCTTATTGAATTCCATAAGAACTACCACCTGGTGAAATATATAATGAATGCATCAATGAAATATATGCATCACAAGCCACACTGGCCTCTAGTGGATGTGACGGACATAAAACTTTCATCAATTTCATGAATTCAATGTTTTCCCTTTTAGTCCGTTATTCTACCTATGTGGCCCTTTTTTCAGCATGTTCTGCCTATTCCTTAACTTTTTACAACTCAGTGGAAGTACAATCGATACCTGAAGAGGGAAAATACCTCATTAGGACCATAAGCTTCCCAGGTTAGCAACATACTCTTCCAGAGTGTTCGTCTCCCAACACCTGATGTAAATGATCATTTGGCCCAAAATTATCAGGTTCCTGGGAATCAAGAGCCTCCAAAGTAATCTATTAAAAATTTAAATAGATTATTAAGTAAAAATATAGATATTAAAATTTTAATCATCAGAGTAAAACTTAAAATATGCTGTTGTGTCGCTTCGTTTAGAACACTTCCATATTCTTTCTTTCTACTCGAGGAAAATAGTTTTTTCTCGAGGAACGCGTCATTCAATATTGAATTTCTTCCTCTACAATGATATTGAATGTTGGAAACCATAATTGAAAATAAGTTACCAATAATGAATTTTATAACTAAATTTATATCAAAACTATAGAAATCGAATAAATTATGGAGGAATCAATAGAAAGTGCAAGTAATAAAAAATTTTATAAACTGTTGTACCTAATTCCTCTCCTGATCTAACATCATAGTATGCCCCAAGGTGTGAAGGTATTTTTTAGCATCAATGTTTTGTTTATTTTTTCAAGTTTATTACTAAAAAAAATTAATAATACAAAAGATAATATTAATGAAAATTATGAAAATTTTCATTTAAAAATCTCAAATGTGATAAATACCTTAAACTTAGTAGTCATCTAATGAGTAATAATTTTCTGATACTATTCTATCGGGAAATCATCCATGATAGGTACCACCTCCAACTCTATTCCAAATCTATAATGCTAGCCAATATACAAATCATATTTATAGCCTCTCCAAAGCTCACCTAATTCTTGTATACGTTTTGACCATGCACCCTAACCATTGGGGAAATTAAACCGAAGTTGACACAAAAATTTTAATTTATATAAATACAAAAAAAATATTACAATAAATCCAAAAGAATTTTTTATCTATATCTGTGTCCAAGAATTATCCTTGACTTCGTTTAGCAACTATCTCCATGAGAGGAGGCTGACAGGAATGATGTCGGAGTATTTGGAAAGCGTCTCCAAAACACTCCGACATTACTACCCTATTTTTTCTACTATTTTATTATCTTTATTGTAGTCCACCATCAACTGCGTGCGGTGGTTCCACACCTCATGCATGCATGTATGAACCCTCCCATGCCTCCTATCAGTAGATGTATCTATTATGAAATAAAAATAAAAATTATATCAATACATGTTATAAGGAAAATAAATTATGATATAAAAAATTGTTAGAGTTCTATAAATATACCTGTGGCAGTATGATCAGTGGGTGCTACTGGATCCATAGAAACTGAAGGAACACCCTATACAGGTGGAGTGACTCCTAGTGTATGCTCTACAAGTAAAGACTGTGGTGGAGCATGAGTCAAAGAAGATGGAATATAGAATCTCAAAGAGAAGGAAGTATAAGTAGAATAAGAAGGCATGGATGGCTGGACAAATGCCTGATATGAATGGGGTGTGTGAATCATCATCAGACATATTAAAGACGGGTGAATATGATCAAATGAAAAGGGTGGTGAAAAATGGGAGGCCTAAATATCCCATGTGTACCTAATAACACACCAAGACTAGAATTTGGGATAGATGATACGTTAGTGGGTGGGGTAGGGTCTAATCGGGTACACCGACTAGATCTTCTAGCTCTCGTACCACTCTCGCATGTACCACCATCCTAAGAAATGCGACCACTTCTAGAATCCTCATCAAATAACTGTCACCTGAATGGTGGATCCTACAAATTTTTTTAAAAAAAAATTAATCACAGGAAATTATATGTTATTAAAATATATATTTGAAATGAAATACTCATAACATGCACTAGTGGAGGAACACACATCTCATCCATGTGACAGTTGTTGTCCGTCATATTTTTTCATCGTATCTCTTCAATTAGTTTCATTTATTGCATTTGAAAAAAATAGAAGTAATTAGAAAATGATAACAAATGTGTAACCAAAAAAAATATAAGAGATGGGATAAGGGGGTTTATGGGTTCTGGGGTTAAGTAGCCATGGTAAATAAAACATTGAAATGTTCACCAAGTTAGAAATGTTGGTTTCGTAGGTTTGAATACAATTCAATTCCAAATTAGAAAATGAAATTCAAATAAAACTACAATCAAATATTAAAAATTCACATTAAGGTCAAGTTAGATACAACATATTTGTAATCAATATTAAATCAATTTGAATATTACTAACCTAAACAATCGAAGTTGGGATAAACCAAAATAATTTAGAACGTGGATGAATGATTCTATATATTTTCCACCATAAATTCAGGTTCATAGTAAACTCTAACAATTGAGCTATTGGAGTCATCAAAAGTATTAAATGGATTGGTTCCAATGGCAGTAGGGATGGTGTCAATTCAATCATCACCATAATTAAAAATATGTCTTGGAATTACTTCAATAATGACACAAAATTCAGGTTGAAGATGGTCTTTGACATAAAAAACATTTTTCTCCACTGATGCCAATACACATGGTTCATCAGTAGAAAGAGTGTGAGTCATATCAATTACTCGAAATCCACAATCATTAATAAATGTGCCCTACCTCGTCATTGAATGAAACCACTGACATTTCATCATAGTGACTCGTCCATGAGAGTAACAATCCAATATTATTATTTTTTCAATGAATCCATAATAACCTAAATTTTCAAATCGAGGTCTACTATCTGATGCACCAGAATAACAGTCTATTATGGTAGTAACCATAACACCATCATGTTTTTTTATCATGTTATTTTCCCATTCAGTGATAATAAATATGTACCCATTGATAACAATTGTTTTACAATCATGAACCATGATATTAGGAACAAAAGCTATAGATCTTATTTCCTCAGAGACAGAGTCAGTAGGAAAAAAAAATACCTGAAATATAAATGAATATTAAACTTAATTAAATATTGATTTAATTATTTTGAATAGTAATATTTTTACCTTCAATTTCAACCAATCAGAAAACTCTTTTCTCTGAAAAGTCTCTCTCCTTCTCAAAGATAAAGAATAATTATTTCTATTTATCATTGCTTTATGTTCCCTATAGATAAAAATTGGAATATTTTAATAGATATGTAAGATATACATGTTCAATTTACTTACCTGATGTAGTCATTGAAAAAATCAAAGTTGAAAAAAACTATGCGATGTGCCATCTCCCGCTCTTCAAGGATTAATGTCGTCAATGTATATGATCCAATAATTCCTCCTATTTGAGGAAGTGATGGAAAAATGGGTTCAATTTTATCATACTATTCTTCATTTCTCATTGTTCCGTTCATTCTTATAGTAAGATCATCTAAATACATAGAGTAGAAATCTATACATTCTTGAGCCATGTAACTGTTCCCGATAGAACCTTCATGATGATTCCTATTTTAGACATAAGAATTTAATGTGTACGTGTTTCTTTCTTTTGGATACATCCAACAAAAAGAAATAGGTCCTCCGAGATGTATTTTAGTTGGAATATGGATAGTCAGATGTATCATGCATGTGAAAAATGACAGAGGAAATATTTTATCTAACTCACACAAAATTAATGGGGCATATGCCAACATTTTTTTTCAAAAATACTTGGATAACTTCTTAGAAAAAATATCTCTAAATAAATGGAAAAACCAAATAACAGATAGCCTTACATTATTGAAAAAAAGATGAAATATTGCTAATGGAATCCACTCATGCAGAAGGACGTGATAATCACGAGTCTTCAATTATTTCAGCTTTAAATATTTTATGTCGAACCATTTAGATATGTTTCTTGAATAGCCATTAGGAACTTTAATAGTATCTAGTAATTCTAGATTTTTTTTCTGTAGGTTTCATCCCATAAGAATCACATGGAACTTTCCATTTATTTTCACTAATATGAATAAGATAGAATTCTAATCTAATGCCTTAATCCACCAAGTCACACTAAGATCGTAAATCATCTTTTGTATTTCCCTTAACATTTAGAAGAATCGAAATAAAAATTTCACATATATTATTTTCAATGTGAATTACATCTAATCAATGATGTAACAAATTGCTTGACCAATAAGGAAAATCAAAGAAGATACTCCTCTTCTTCCAATTGTAATAGGTTTCAGTGGAAACATTCTTTAACTTTCTAGATTTCATTTGACCCTTTTTGAATGAAAAACTGAAATCTTTAAATTCGTTAATCACATCAGTTCTAGACATACGCTGAGGTGAATCATCGGTCTCCATGGTATTGTCAAATCATTAACGGTTATTTTTATATGGATCGTCCCTTGGAAAGAATTGTCAATGTGCCATAAAACTGAAATTACAATGATGTTTCAATCTTATAGATCATGTATTATTCATAAAAATAGGACATGATAGTTTTCCCTTCGTGATCCATCCAGACATCATTACATAAGAAGAAAAATCATTGACCATACACATAATTGCAACACGCATATGAAATATGTCTTTGGAACATGCATCATATGTGTGCACACCCACATCCCAAAGAAGTTTCAAATCTTTTATTAAAGGTTGCATGTATACGTCTATATCATTTCTGAGATTATAAGAACTATATATGAGTATACTCATGAAAGTGAAAGCTTTTTTCATACAAAACCGTGGGGGAAGGTTATAAATGTGTATAAAAACCAGCCATGTACTATGTGAAGTAAGCATCTTACCAAACAGATTAAAACCGTCACATGGAAGACCCAACCTCACATTATGCACATTAGCTGGAAAACTAGGATATCAAGCATCAAATATCTACCATGCATATCCATCTACAGGTTGAACCAACTCATCATTAGTCTTCTTTCTCTCAGTATCATTCCATCACATTTTTATTGATATTTCATCATACATAAAAAGATTCTAGAGTCTAGAGATCAATGGAAAGTGAAACATTACATTCTATGGCACACTAGATGGTGTTACATCAACTTTTGGTTTCCAACAAGATGTTCCAAATTTTATACAATCATTTTGTTTAGTATTTTCCTCCCAAAATAAACTACAATCTTTCTGGAAAGAAATATTTTTTTTGAAAATCCAAGTTCCTTAACTAACTACCATGCCATATAGTGGTTTGAGGGAATATATATATAATCTAGAAGTAAGTCCTTCAAGAAGGTTAGAATGTAATCAATTGAATTATTAGAAATCCCATACATAGTTTTCCCATGAAACAGTCGGATTAAAAATTCCTGCTTTTTCATTTTACCGCATTGTCAATATACTGGAGTTGTAACAACATCATTCAATTTTTTCACCCTAAAAACATCACCATTTTCATTAGACGCATCATGTGTGCTCATATCTAAGTCTTTTTGGGTCGGAATCCTTTCTTTTTCATGATGAAGAATAAATAGAAACCGATCATATAACAAATTCTCCAATCCAGTTATCTCATTTAGATCATCAACATTTTGAGATTTCATTTTCTCCCCATTGTGATACCACACATAGTAGTTTTCTTGAATAACATATTTGGTTATGTGGCAGCTAAATTATTCACATCTCTACCAAGGTCTTCCAACATAATTGTAACATGGGAAGTGTCTGTGACCACTATCTGAAGCATTGTGAAATAAAAAATCTAAAAATATCTCTAAATTATTTTGAAAATCGCTTGAGATCTGATTGGTTTCATACATCCAACTTCTATCCATTCAATAAAAAAATTATTATAAGTCATTTCATCAAAATCGATTCAATAAGATTAAAGTTTAATAAGAAATATATTTAATTAAACAAGAATTGTTTACTTTATATGAAACCATAACTGACACACTACTCTATATGAGAATCATAATATAAAAGACAACAAAATACTATATTTATAACAAAATATGATAAATTAATATAAACACATGATATTTATTTCAATTATAAATATAATACCACGACAGTTGTACATATTAAGAGAACACATATAATATATGGGGGAATTTTGAGGGTCCTATACATCTTTTGTCAAAGAGAAGGAGAGATTTCAAATCCATGAGCATTTGAAGGAGAACACTAGTGGAAACTTAATCTTTACCAACAGTTTAAAACCATTGGTAAAGGCTGGAAAACTGTTGGTATGAACTATACCAATGGTTTTCCAAACCGTTGGCTATGGATTTGTGGGGATAGACATATCCCAACACTTCTTTGATAACCACTGGGATATGGCTTTAGAATTCAATATATACCAACAGTTACAAGAAATTGTTGGTGTAAATGTTTACCAATGGTTCTTTGATAACCTTTAGCATAGTCTTTTTGCAATTATAGCAGCTACCTTGCCTCCCCCTGTGCACCTGCAAAAATTACCCACAATATGAAATACAGAATTCTGAATACACACATACAACAAGTACCTAAAGTTCATATAGTTAACACATAATTCATACAAAATTCTGAATACCTGCAGTTCTGAATACACACATACATAATTATGAATACCCATAGTTATGTATTTAATTACTTGGTACACACATATAGAATACCCGAAGTTCTGTATTTAATTACTTGGTACACACATACATAATTAATACGACGTATATTAGTTCTGAGGGAACAGTCTCACAAAAACTCCCTTTTTATCTCATGCCTCTCATTGGAAACCACTTTCATTTGGGGAGGTGATCATGAGGTCGAGTGTGACACCAGATCATATCTAATGGTTTAGGTTAGGGTATTATAAAATGGTATTTTCCAATAGGGTTCACTAAATATTTTCATCTTGTTGCCTTGATTTTTGATAGGGTGTTCTGGAGATAGGATTGGTTGGACTTGAGATGGGGAACAATATCAGTTCCTAACTAGAATGTTGTCGTAGATCTTCAAGTCTCATAAAAATGGAATTTATGTTCTTTATTTTTTATGTTACATTTGATTTATGCTCATATTTAATGATGGACATGATATTGATATATTTATTTGAGGGATTTCGTTTCTATTCATGCATATTGTGAGGATTGTAGGATCAAATTCCATATTCATTCAGAGTGGTGAGAGAAGGAAAAATGGTTTCCCAAAATTAGGTCACATCAGAAGGAAAAATGGGTTAAGTTCTACTCAAAGTCACACATGACATTGAATGTTGTCAATATCAAGTTGATTGAAAAAAATTTTAGGGTGAATTTGGTTCATCTATTTAGGGTATAAATTTCTATTAGGATGTACTAATGCTTGATACATCATTATGGATTACAGTATAGTGGTGAGATAAATAATCATCTCAATTTTGAAGGCTTACTCACATCCCTTCCCCTTGTATGGTTCATATACTGATGTGGTAGAGAGACCAAGAACCAAAAAAATGATGTCTTATTAATCAAATAGAGAGGGGGATATTAAAAATTAAAGTTTCTAACTCATATATGAAGAATAACCTACCAAAATCTAGATAAATCAGATAAGGGTTATTGGTTTTAATTACTCAAGGAAAAATTTTATTTTTTACATGAATTTAATCTTTCAATATACTTACCTAGAAGGAGATTTACACTATGATGATTATAACCCTTGTGTTTCTAGAGTATAGTGATAGGGGAATCACATACTATGGGTTCAATGAATTCAATAATGTCGAGATATTTAGTTATACTATTCCATTTATCATGGTATTGGTTGGTGTTTAAGAGAGGGATCTTGGTCATGCTTCTCTGACATATATCATTTCACTAGTGATGGGTGTTGAAACAAATGGGAAGTTCCATTTATCTGTATTGATTATATTGGGATGGATATTTAATTGATTCATGAGAGATATCACACTCCTAATTTTCAAGGGGATCTGCTGTGATGACATTCAACATGGTGTTTTTCAATGGTTATGAATCATTTATATCATTTGTTGAGCTCACTTTGGGAATTTTATATTATATTATAAGAGGATAGGATTACAAGGTAACATTCTATCCCCAATCTGCAATGCACACATTCAGATATTCCTCCATGACAATCCAGTAGAGTACTACATAGATTTTAGTACATACCTTCCACATATTATTTTTATATCCATTGAAATGAGAATGATGAACCATAGGGAGAATCATAAAGATTAACCATTTATCACATGGGATCAAGGTCCTCATGGTGGTATGAGTTTCAATGGTATTCCAACAGGTGAGTATGATGGTATTTGAACAACACCTAAAGGTTCTATCAGATATATTATGTGATATTTTTAGTGTTAATCTCTAGAATAGAGAAGTGAATATTCAGAGATGGCCAGAACATTATGGGAAGTTGGTTAGTGGACAAATATTCCCACAAGATCTCATTATTTTATTCCTTTTTTTCAATGTCTTCTTCTTGATCATTCCAGACCATAGTGGGGAACTGAAAAGAAGTATAAGGAGGGAACTATGAAGACTTCATTTATCATTGTTATATGGTTGGAAGAAACATCATCTATAAAATATTTTCCTAGGTTTCAAAGGGATCATACAGAATATTATATTCCTTTAGTAGTATGTACAAATTGGATGGTGATTTGATGAATTCATCCTAAGTTATCTGATCTTTCTCATCTATATATTTTGGAGTATTTTTCTCATCTAAGAGTTATAGACTAGATATTGATTTCACTCCAACCTCTAGTGATAAATTTATATGGAGGGATGCCAATAATGTTAAAAATGGAGGCATGGACATTTCCTAAATTAAGAAAACTACCTTTTCTTATTTAAACATCATTCACTATCTTCTTGTTTAATCTTCCACTCATACATGGACCCACTCATTATTGTATTTTTTATGAAATATTTATATATTCAATGATGTTGGAATCATAGTCCATAAACATTTATAACAAATTCAGTATAAATTGAGAAAATGACCTTTTTTAAAAGTGTTTAAAGTGCCTCTTTTAGATAAATGAGGTCTGATTTCATGGGAGCATGGATTTCCAACCTAGAATATTAGTAGATATAAGTATGGAAGATAAAGTTATGTATCTTTCAGGACTAGGGAATATGTCTAAAATAAAATTTTTCCTTGGGATTTATGAGTAACACACGAGGTCTATTCATGAATTTCTTGCCAAGAAGTATCCATTACTATTCACACAAAGAAGGTAGACATCTTTTAATGGATAGAATAATGAATAGAGGACTTATTATACATGATAAAGAATATGTTTATAGTATAGATCCTAATATTTCCCAAGCTTGGAGTTGGGTATATAGTGTATATCAATTCAAATGATGTTGTCTTGGGAGAATTTCTGATGCATGGTAAAAATGTAGTTCTGTACATGTCTCATTATCTTTGACCCCATGAGTGAAACTGCACTACTCAAAACCTAAGGATGGTAGTGGTGGTCTAGGAATTGAAATTCTGATGACACTACCTCATTTTGTGATATTTTTCATCTATATAGACCAAAATATTCTATGGTATATCATCCCTCTGTGTGACCTAAATATTATTCATTGTTATTGGGTAGAGTATATATAAATTCTCAAAATCTACACCCTCACACCATGATATGTATCCTACCATAAGAATAAATTCGACACATGAAAAAAACAAATCAAAGTCCACTTATTGGGTGTAACATTGCACAGACCGCACAGACCTCACGTTTAAACAAAATCAAAATTGAAAAAAATAAAAAATAAATGCAGAACAGTAAAACTAAGGCAGATCTTATAGATTTGAAGTGTAAAACTAAATAATTTCTTGATTGAGGATGAATCTATTGGATGGAAGGAGTTTCACAGCCTAGGGTAAAGAGAGATATTTGGGAGAGCGTCAGTTGAAGGCTATAATCACATGGATGGGGAACTAAATGTATTCAGTATTTGGGGAAAACATTCCCAACAGTTTTAAAAAACCGTTGGTATATATTAGAAATAGGGAGGCTATCCCAACGGTTTACTCAAACTGTTGGGATAAGTTGATTCAAAAAATAGTATACCAATGTTTTGAACCAATTGTTGGTGTATTCCTCATATACCAATAGTTTTATAAAACTATTGGTATAAAAGTGTGGGTATAGCCCCTGTTCCCACCAGTGTTTCATGCTAGTTCCATCAACATATGTGGTCAATTCCCCTTTCTTTTAATTTCTATAAATGAAATTTTCCACCGAACACCATGGCCATGGATTTATCTAGTAAGTTCAATTCCATTAAAGGGAATGAGATATCAACTTCCATCAAGGGACTGAAGGGACAAATATTTTCTCACATTATCCACTAATTCATTATCACTCGTGACACACCTAATATATCCAAACTCACTGTGAGCATATGTAATCATGGTCTTTATCAATACATGAAACTACGCAAGTTATGATAACCATTAATGATAATCTTTAAGTCTAAGGATCAATACACATATACACTGATAGAAATATCTAATGACACATGAAAATATGGATTTATTACTAACAAGTGTGTTCTCATGACCTCCTATCATGAAGATTACCCATTGTGAACATTATAAGAAGGTGTCTCGACATCCTATAATCCTCTAACCCCTGATATCCTTTATTATCTGAATCATTTTAGATAGTATCATCTGGCCATGGAACAATATTCAATAATACCATCATGTAATCTCTAGGTTCTCATCATAATGGGGTACAACAATGACGTTTTAGTGTAACATATATTCTTAGGAAATTATCATATATAAATGTCATTAAAAGGAACAATCATGATGTGATAAGAAAAATTATTTATAATAAAAACATGTAAGGAAGTACTAAAGAAGTCATTTCTAGGTAACCGACTCCAAGAAGCACAAGGATAAAAAAATATTTGATCCATCATTATTTTAAATGCTGATTGGAAGCTTACTATAGTTAACAATAATGAGGATGAAAATTTTTTATACAAAATATTTAGCAACAATGATTTAATTGAATATAAAATAAGAGAATATTATGGAGGTCCATAAAATAATGAAGTATGTAAAAGGTAATATTGATTATAGTTTGAAGTACGAAGCAACAAGGAAGTGATATTTGGTGATATATTTTGGATATGAATTGGGTTGGAGACATCATCGAAAAAATATATACATAGAGGAGTATTATTTATCGGGAGTCTGTGCATTTTAAATCTTAGTAAGAATCAATAATACACTTCACTTAGCACAACTAATTAGAGTATATATTTGCAAAAAAATCTTTCACCCATTTAATTTGGATAAGAAAACTGTTTAAAGATCCTGGTGATGAAGTGAAGATTCACATGATGATATTGCATGATAAAAAAATTATGACTGAGATTAAAAATAATTTTTTATCATAATCTAGTTTTTGTATATTATTCTTATGATTTTTATATTATTTTTAGTGATTTATGGAATTAATACACCAATGTGGTGTGATTTTCAAGATTTATTAATGTTTTTGTGAAAAGAAGTGTTTTTTTTGTATTTAGAGAGATTCTTGAGGAAATGTTAGATATTTTATGCTATGATAGGTGTGTTAATGGCACAATATTGGCGATTGAAAATTAATATATGATGAGTCTTTGAGTCGTGACTTGGACCTAGGGCTATTCACAGTGAAGGAACATTGAGAAGAGGAGGATAATTGAAATTATAAGTGTTTTTTGATGGACTTTTCTTGCAAAGAAAATTATTAAGTGAGATATTTTTGGGTTTGGTGTCTTTTAAAAGGACAATATCTAGTAGTAACACTTAAGAATCTAGATGTAGAAATTACACTCTCACTATAACATGTCCAAAATAAGGCCAACAAAAGGAATATTATCAAAAGAAGAAAAATGGATTGAGTTTAGTGGATGCAGCATGAGTGATTGAGAGATCAATATAAATAGGTCATTTTGACCGAATGTAGTGTATTTTAGAAGAACATTCTTGAAGAACATTCCAAAAGGATCCTTGGATTTAGGATCAGTGGAATGAGTCTGGGAAAAGGTAGTTCGGTGGAAGCATAATATAGTATGAGTACCTAAAGGGGAAGAATCTAGAAGGATCTAGAATATAGTGAACATGTTCTAAAGGAATTCAATGAATTAAACATAAGGGATATCTTCCAAATACTGAACAAAAATCTTAGAGGTTTCTTGGTGATGTGTTGTTTAGAAGTCACTCTGAATATAAGACACTAAAGATGAATCACCGGATGAACTCCTTATTGATTTATAGAAGGATATATTGCATATAATCATTAGTGATAAGATCATAAGGTGACATAAATCATGAAATAAATGTTTCTAGTTGGGGTAGTGATTGTTATAGAAAATTTGAAGTTATAAAATCCAATAAATAGAGGGACACATATTTTAGATGGTGGTGTTAACTCGATGTCTGACTAGGGATCTCTATTATATAGATATTTTTACACCTCTGAAAAGTATGTTTGAGTGGAATAGTGAGGCCTAAAAAAGGATAAGGTGGCCCTCTTATGGGGAAGTAAAAATGGGCAAACACAAGTGTCTGAGGCATCAAATCCAAAAGTGAAGGTCAAGGAGGATGTTGAACAAAAGGAGGGTATTAGAAGAAGAAATAGGTTTAGTTGTTAGTGAGAATTATTCTGTTAGTGTGAGTTGGGTGACCAAAATGTGTGAGTTTCCTTGTAATATGAACTTCTATATGAATGAAATAAATTGATTCCATTTTTCCCATGGATGTCAGAAACAATTCCAAACCATGTCAATCCTTGTTGTTCCTTGTGATTATGTTTATTATTTCATGTTTGTGTGGTTTTTATTTTTGTTTTCATTATTTGTATTGATAAACAGAGGAGGAAAATAAGAATATTGTGATATGACTCAATATGGTGGCTGGGGTTATTATAATTTCTATTTTTGGAAGCTGAATTTGTGAGGGATATTTTGGAATAATGATCTATATTTGTGATTTTTGTGGTGTTTTGGATGCTTTTAATGGATTTTTTGATTGTAGGACCTTATATGGGATTCCCATCAAGTGGTATCAGAGGGTCTTGGTTATATTACTTAGTGGAAAAGAAAAGTGACCGAGTTTTTTGGAAATCATTCAATAAAAGTTTTTAAGTAAAGTAACTCTAAAACAATGATAATACTCAGGGTTTTGAGAATATTAAAAATATTCTTGATTTGATGGAGTCTTGGTCATGATCCATTATTGAGGTGATTTTTAGAGATTGTATGAAATACTTAAATTTTACATAAGTTAGTTGGTCTATCAATCTCAGAATCATATTCACTAGAATATGGAGGTACTACTAGCTGTGATTATGGTTATCGAAATTTCTTTGGCTGAAGGTGTTAAAAAACTATTCTATTCATTGGTTGGAATTCTAGAAGTGGTAGAAGACTGATAAATATTTGATGGAAGCTAATTATGATCTGATGGAAAGGCTATTTATCTTAGAGAATACTGGTGATGCTACTAATTGAGGTTTTATATGTTTCTTTGGATAGAGAAGTCATTCAGAAGTAAGGGAGATAAATATATGTCATAAAAAAGTTACAAGTATGGTTCCAAAAGTTCTAATTAGATCTTTTTACATGTTCTTAGAATAATGTCTCAGATAAATCCATCATTTATCAACTAAAATTATATGGGTTTTGGATATTGCCCCTATTTTCAATGTATTTGAAGATGTAAAGGGAGATTGTAGTAGGACTATTGGTGATCAAAAGATTAGTTCCCTAAAGGATATGTTTTAGAAGATACCATAACCTGTAGCTAAGGAAGGCGATTAAAATGTTACAGTGTGTCCACTAGATCCCATCATAGAAGTAGTGGTGTGTCATGGTTCTCATGTTCAATGGAATATGATCAATGGAAGAATAATGAATCTTAAATAGCATACTATTCATGCTGGGGGGTTATTGTTTATAAAAAAGTGTTGATAGGTTTTAATATCTAGAAGGTAATGACTAGAATGAGTGTTGTAATACTAGGGATTAGATTATTAGAAGAAGAAATATGATTCATTATTTTCATGAGTGAATCATATTGAGGGAGAAATAATGTCTTGAATTATATATCATGTGATGTATTACTAGAACTTAGTGGTAGGGAGTGAAATATTGAGTGGTTATGGATAAAGTTCATGTTCCATTTGTATATCTTATAATTTTTTTACTGAAATATATCTTCTATTGGAAAAACCATTATGTTGGAGGACTAGAAGTTGGTTCAGAAGAATTGAGTGTAAACTTCATATAAGTCTAGAATATTAATTAATGTTGTTACTATAATCTTTAAAGTTTTTCAAAATGAGTCAACCATAACCATGTTAAAACCTGATGAAGGATAAAACTAAGTTTAGGGTGTGTTTTTACATTGAAAAGTGTTGATGAAGAATTTGAACTACTTCCATCTTTGGGAAAATGATCTTTGGAAGATCATTAGATTAATTGAAGGACCTCTTGAATAGTTGTGGTATCCTTGAAAGGATCGAGACTAGGATTGAGAAGTGGGAGAAACATATGATGGAAAGCCTCAGTTTCACTGAAAGATGTTTTAGTGTGAGTTCATCATACTGATGAAATCAGAGTTTCTGTAAGGATAAGTTTAGGATGGAGGTCATTGTGATGATTCCATTGAATCCCACTATACCAAAAAACTTTTGGGTTTTAGAAGATCATGTGATCTGAGTTTTAGAAGAAGAGGTTCGATAGAGTGAGGCTATAGACATGATGTATGAATTCAACTTTTTGATGGAAATTTCAAAAAAAGTTGGAGGTTGAAAACTATGTTTTCCTATTTTCTTTGGAGTAATTTCATAAAGGCTTTAAGAATAGTTTTTTGAATATAGTGGAATAAAATATTGTGGTTTTAGATGTTGAAGTAGTATCTCTTTTATTGGGATCTTGTATGATCAGAAGGGAACATCGAGTGGAGAACCATATAAGTACTACAATAGAAGAAGTATGAAAGGAATCTAAGCTAAAAGGGACTTTGGTGTGAGCATTAGAATACTATTCTAGTGTGGTATTGTTAGAATTTAACTATGAAAACAAATCTCAGTTGGGAGATTTTTGGGTTTGGTGTTAGAAATGTTTTATGGGTAATGTGTTGGGAATTTTAGAAGAAAAATATTTTAATGTAACACTTGGGAACCTGGATATAGAAATTTCACTAGCACCATGACATGTTAAGAATAAGTATAAAAAAATGAACATTATCATAAGGAGATTAATATAATGTGTTTAGTGGATCCAATGTTAATGAACAAGATTTCACCATAATAATTTCATTCTGACTGAATGCATCATCTTTTAAAATAACATTTCCAAAGGAACCTTAGAGTCAGGATCAATGGAATGAGGCTGGGAAGAGGTAGTCTGACAAAAGAAAAGTGGAGTTTGAGTACAATAAGGGTAAAATTCTAGAAGTTGGTAAGAGTAATTCAACCATGTTCTAGAGAAATGCAGTGAAGAAACCATAAGGGGTATCTTTTGGATACCAAACATAAGTTCCTAAGGTTTCTCGATTAAGTGTTGTACAATTTTCACTTTGAAATTATGATAATAAATATGAATCTCTAGATACTCTCCTTTTAGATTTTCTTGATGGAGATGTTATGGAGAATCATTAGAGAGAATATTTTATGGTTATGTGCTTAGTGAATCAGAATTTGGAAGTTGGGGTGGTGATTTTTATAGATAATTAGAAGTCTCCAGATCCAATAGATGGATAGACTTATATTTTTTTTATAGCGGTGATGACTGGATGATCGGATGAGGATATCTATAAGATGTCAATTGGTCCACCTGTGAACATTATTATGGAGTAGAACTAATGTGTCTAAAGAAGGATGATGTGGATCCCCTTTGGCGAAGCCAACCTAGGCTCACAAAAGTTCCTGAGGAATTGACGCCAAAGGTAAAGATAGAATATATGAAAGGATGACAAATAAAATGAGGGTATTAAAAGAAACAATGAGTGTAGAAGTTGGTGAGACTTATTCTGGTAGTGTGAGTAGGTTAACCAAAATGTGTGAGTTTACTTGTAACTAAAACTTGTCTATAATGAAAAAAAGTTCTTTCGTTTCTCCCATGGATGTATGATGCAAGTACAAAACCACGTTAATACATATTTTTCATTGTGCTTGTGTTTTCTATTTAATTTTTATGTGGATGTATCTTTATTATTTTTTGTTCAGAAGGTGTAATAGAGGATTAATAGAACTATATGGGGAGATGACTCAGTCTGGTATCTGGGGTAACTAGGTTTCCCAATTTCAAAATTCAAATTCATGGGGGATCTTTCAAAATCATGTTATATAGTTGTGATTTTGGTGGTGTCATGGATACTTCTGATGGATTTTTCAAAATTAAGAGGTTCCATGGGATTCCAAATATCTTTATTCATGAAACATGAATCATAGAATTCCCTAAATATATGGAAAATAAATAAAACAAAAAATGGGGCAAACTTTATATAGCATCACTGGAGTAGCTATCCACCATGAGGAAACTGAGTCAACTAGGGAAGCATCATAATGGAAATAGAGCATTCCTATAATAGGGTGGATTTAGGAGAGAGTCCAATCCTTAGTGAAGGGTGAAAAAAAGTGATAATGAATGATAAATGGTCATAGTATGAGGTGAAACAACTGAAGGAAATGAGTGGATTAGGAGTGCGTTGTGATTATTAATGAGTGGGTAGAACAAGTTAAATTCTGATGTGGGATAATGTTACATGAGAACTTTTCAATAGAAATAACTCGTGTCCTGGCCAATTGGTTTGTGACATGGCCTTAGAACATAAATATTGGAAACATTCAGACAAATTTTGTTAGATTAATTGAAGGGAATGGTAAGATTTAGTGTAAATTCTATAATAGTAATTAACTCAATGATAGGAGGATGGAATAAAATGAGATGAATTTTATAATAGTCATGAATAAGATCAGAAGATTCATTCCCTAAGTGATTTATATAGTCATTTTATGACCCAAGAATCAAGAATTCAACTATGTCCTCTACTGGGAGATCATGTATATGATGTATTAAATAGAAACTTTGGATGTATTTTGGGGCCACCCTATAGAATGTAAGATGTTTTACTTTTCCAATAGATAGATATACAATTACACACTATGAATTAAAGATTCACACTGTGACTAGAGTTTAGTAAGAACACTCAATAATAATTTACAAAATATTATACCATGGCCAAAGGAAATCCCACCACACACTGGAGAAGCTAACTGAATCACTGAAGTGTACGCGAGTCATAGTCATGACCAAAATCTTCCATGCCACAATATGTCTAGTAAATAATAAGATATTGAATATATTGGTTGATCCGTGATGTTCTAAAGTCATGATTCTCATTAGGATTCAAAATTCAAAAAAGGTAAGGAACTGATTATACTGTGACAGAATGCGTCATGGTGTGACTTGTTAGATTGAATAAATAAAGGATGAAAATTTTCTATAGTACCTAGTCATTCACTCCACATCACTGAATTTCATGATGACATTCTATCTAATATAAATAGGAGTGTATGATTATTCTTTAAGGGGTGGGGGTGATTTCTGAATTCTATTAGTTTTTAACTCATTTTTTCCATTATAACTATTTTATGATTTCTTTAATTATAGATCTTACTTTGGGTGATTGTGTTCATTGATTAAAATATGTTCATTTTATTTTTTGATTATTATTTACATTAGGTTAAACTATAAATTTTCTATATCACCTATTATAATTAATTGTTAATGATCTATTGGTTTCTTTCCTTCCATGTATGGATAGTCACTTAAGGGATGAGGGATCAAGAGTAGAAGGATGTGAGTATTAACGTATTGCTAATCTCATTCATGGAAATTAGTTTTGATTAGGAATTAGTTTAGAACTTAATCCAATATTATTCCTTCACAAGAATCTAATCAGGAGGAGTTTCGAAGGAACCCCAAATAAATTAATCTAATTGAGTTATGGAAAACATATCAAATTTTTATTTTTCTTTAAGAGTCGATATTAATGATTCAATTTTAATGGATTTCCTTGAAAAAGGGATTCTTATTCATTTAGATAGAATTAATTTACATGACCATAAGAGGTTGTTAACCCTATAAATAATTTAAAACCAACTAATTTGACTAATTTATGAGTGAGAGAGGTAATTTATTTTGAATATATCCTTCAATATTGATCCTAGACCCTTATTTTAATTAATTATTTTCACCTTAATCAGTCAAGTTTCAATACTACTTAATCCAATGAACTTAGAATTTTTGAGTTAATAATACAACATAATAACTCTCAAGGACCACTCTACCTCCTCATGGGGTGATCTTAGATTTCATTATTCTATGTTACCATAGTTAGTGAAGTATTGAGAAATATATAAACTTCTAAAAATATGACAAGCCACAGGGATATAACCACTCTCCAAGGCTAGAAAAGTTTTTAGAATAGTTTCCACAGAGGCATGATGAACTTTTTAGTTTTAAAATTTATTATAATGACTCACTCTTTTCTCATCTAATTTCTATTTTAAAATTGTATTCTATTTATATGTACAAGGTGTTCTATTTTTACTTATGTGTGACATCTAGTGCATGGAGAAGACACCAACTACTTGATAAAGAAGAATGGAATTTCAGGAGACATAGGAGTACAAACCATAGATTGAGTGGGACTTTTTTTCACGTACCAACTATTATCCATGGAATAAATACACAACCCAACTACACTTGATAGATTTTATTCCTTGTTCACACATGTGGATCAATATAACAGAGCGCAAGTGATTCCTTAGGAGCGTACCTTCATGGATTACATCTTTCCATCCAGAAATTGTCAAAACCCTATTAATTCTTACTATTTTATATAATAAAAAATTTCACAATTAAACCTAAATCGATTCATATGATACATAACAATTGGTACTTTATTGGATTTTAGAGTGAGTCCCACAAAACTATTTTTCAAAATTTCTAGATATCCACAACACCTTTAAACAAAATTATGTCTATTAGTATTATATTAGGCTATGAATATTCCCTTTATCACTATGTGATAAAGCTAATGATTGGATGAAGAATCATCCCGTTGGATCAATGAACACATGGGATGAGATTGATAATTTTTTTTGGATAAATATTTTCCACTAGACTAGACATGGAAACTCAGAAGTGAAATCCAAAACATTGATCAAGTAGATAGAGAATCAACTTGGCAAGTATGGGAAATATTCAAGTAGAATCTAAGGAATTTTTGTCACCATAGATTCTATGTTTGGTTATAGAAGAAGACATTTAATTATGGATTATAACCCAAATTTCAATCCTGGTTCAAAGCTTCAGTAGGTGGAGGTCTCATGATAAAGACACCTAAGGGTGGTTGGAACATCTGGGATGAAATATCTAATAATGATAATCTTTGGAAAAGTGAGAGGTGACTGATGAGGATCAAAATTTACCATTTTTATTAATCTACTCACTTTCCTACTTAGGTGGAGGCCATAACAAAGAATATAGACACTATATCATTCCTATTTCAATAACCATAATCACTAACACCCATAATAGAGTTGGAGACTAGTGATATGTGTGGTGATTAACATGTTTATCTGGAGTTTTCAGAAAAGAAGAATATAAAAATCCCCTTGATTATAACTATGTTAGTTATAATTGAGGTCCACAACAATTTTAGAGTTCTTATAATTAATAGAGACCAGTGAAACCCTAGAAAAAAAAATTCAAGAGTGGAACCAATAAAAAAAGGGTATAATTATAATAAAAATCCTATATTAAATACCCTATAATGTTAAATGGATAAAGGAATAAATGTTACTAACCATTTTAACAAGGAACTACTTTATTTTTAGGAGACCAATTTATTAGAAATCTACAATTAAGCATGCTTGGTTTTGAGTAGTGTAAAGATAGGTAACCTCCTAGGAAGTTTCATAAGGTATGTTAATGTGAGGAAAAAATCACACTGGAAAGAACATGTGTTAGTCTATAGGGATATCCATTAGTCTGATGACCAGTTTGGGAATGTGGGTGGGACCTAGGGAGGGTACAACATGTTTCTATAGGGAAATTGGGATTCCTACAGGGCCCAATTATTATATTGGTATTTGAGGAGGAACCTAACTAGAAGTGTAGTGACACTGCCTAAGTTGAGATATAAGATCTATAATAAATATGTAGTTCTATGGGGGGGGGGTGAATATAACACCTATGAATGAAAAAGTTATAAATGAAAAAATATTACTACCCATGTTGAAAAGGTAAAAATTTATGTTCAGAAGTTTACCCAATTAGAACTCTTCTGTTAAGTTTGATTGGCTTGGAGCAGTGTTAGGATGGGTGACCTCCTGGGAAGTTTCTCAGGGTGAGTGTGAGTGAGGAAACACATGTTTATGGGGGAAATTGGGTTGCTTGTGGGACCTAATTTTTACAAGGATCACCCAAACACCTTCTTTAGTCACAAACCCAAGGGCCATTTCAATTATTCCTACCCCCTCAATCTCTAAAATTGTAGAAAAAAACTAATTCTATACACAATAACAATTTTGGACCTGACCACAATATCTTGTCCAACACCAAAATTCATCTCTTGAGGATTTCATTAAAGAATTTATTCAATGATCAAATCAATAGTTTTATATTCAATAAAATAAATTGATAAGCCATAAAACATCACTAAAGAATTGGTAATATGAGATCTAGAACCAAAAAAATTCAATTGTGTAAGATTTCTCAAACTATATCATGCTAGTTACTGGGTACACTACTAGGTAACTTGGAAACACACTAAAGGTAAGAGGAAAAGTATATGATGCTATGAAGCATATGTGATATGAAAATAATGGATCCATAATAATATGAGTACAATTTGGAAAAGAAGAAACTAGAGAAGGGTAAAGATAAGGAGGATAATGAGTAATAGGAGGTTGAAATATTTGGAAAGTAAGTTGAGACCAAAGAATAAAAGATTATAGAGAAGAAAATAGATAAACATGAAGGAGATATCAAACCTTAGATTCAAGAAGAAGAAAGATAAGAAGAATAAAATAACCCAATATCTTAGTTACCCCCTTCCATTCAATGATAAACTGTGGTATGGGAAAGTGGAATCCTAGTATAAGAAGTTTCTAAACATTTTCAAAAAACTTCATATCAATATTCATTTTGCTAAAACAGTTTCACAAATATTGGAATATGGAAAATTTCTAAAGGATATTTTTTCAAATAAAATAAACATATAAGATTTTGGATTTATATTTCTTATTGAAGTTTTATTAATGGTCATTTAAAAGAAATATCCCATCAAATATGATGGATCCAAGGATTTTTTCAATTCAAAACACCATTGGATCTTGTACTTATGGGAAGGTGATTTGTGACTTGGGTGTAGGAATCAATCTCATTCAAATGCATGTATTTTGAAAGATAGGATTTGATGAACTAAATTTGATAAGATAAGCGCTATAGCTCACTAATATATTAGTAAAATATCCATAGGGGATGTTTTAAGACATTCTTATTAAAGCAGGGAAATTTATTTCCACCGCTAATTTAGTGATACTCAAAATAGAAGAATAAGGGATATTCCTATCATTATGGAAGAAACATTACTCACAATAAAGAATGAATATATTTATCTAAAATAATAAAGACTTATTTTAAGAGTTTGTGAGGGGTATGATGTTTTTGAATTGTAAAATCTATGAGGAAAGGAATTGAATCAAAAGATTTCCATGCTATTTTCATCACTAAAGAAGAAGAGGAAAAAATTTTAAGCTTATAATAAGAGGTGGAGGAGAACAAAATGGTCCTTATTGATGAGATATTAGTGAAAAAATGAGTATAAAGTGATAAATATATAAAAATAATTCAAATTTTAAATAGGACACAACCTCGATTAATGGATTCTTATCTGGAGTTCCCTCCTTTAATCCCCATGCCATAGATTCTTGAGTTTAATCCACTAACATGTACATTTAGGTACTTAGTTTTGGTAAAAAGGATACCCCCCCATTTATTACAAATTCTTATATGACAAGAGAAAAATGATAAAATTTTCTAGCTATTTGAAGAGAAAAAAATAAGAAATTACTTGTGAAATCAATGATATCAATGGTATTAGTCTCATTATGTGTAAAAAAACAATTATTGTTGGAATTATGGATGGAACTAGATCATTACCCAAAATAAGACTATCAACACCAATTAATTATGTGGTAAATAAGGAACTATTGAAACAATTGGATTTAGGGATCATATTTTAAATCTTAGACAGTGAATGGGTTAGTTCCTTCTAATTTGTTTCTAAAAAGGGAGTTTAAGATTGGTGAAGAATAAAGAGAATGAGAATATTAAAAAAAACTATACTTTAATAATTTGTTTAAAATATATAAAATTTAATATATATACAATAAAAGATCACTTTCCACCTCCATTCATGTATTTTATGTTGGAAATATTGGTTGATCATGAGTTATATTATTTCTTAGACGGGTTCTCTAGTTATAACCAAACATTGATGGACTCGTATTATCAGTTATAGTCTACATTCACTTTACCATATGGAATTATTTCTTATCATTTCATGTAATTTGGTATGTATAATGTATCAATGAATTTCAAAAGGTTCATAACATATATCTTCCATGATATGATGGAATAATTCATGGAAATATTTATAGATTAATTTTTAATATATGGGACATCATTTGTAGTGTGCTTAAGAAATCTTGGTTTAGTTCTAAAAAATATGTAAAGAAAAATTCCTGGTACTAAACTAGGATAATATATAATTTATGATATATTAAGGAATTATACTTAGTAAAATAATTCCTAGACATATAATTGAATTTTATCCAATGAAGATACAAGTGATACAAGAGTTATCAGATTTGACCATGATAAAGGAAATTGGAATTTTACTTCGACATGTTGGATTCTATCATCGCTTTACCAAATATTTGTATAATATTGATCAACCAATCACTCATATTTGGGTTAAGGATGTTCTATTTAGCTTTTATTAATCATTAAAAGAACCATTCATTATTATAAAAATGAATATAGTGGATGAACCAATTACAATTTTTCCAAATTCGGAAATTGATTTTTTATTGATATGTGATTTGCTTGATTTCACTATGAGAGCTATGATGGGATAGTGGGATGATAATATCATTTTAACCCTTTATTATACATTCCACACACTCAATGATTCCTCAATTAACTACACAACTATTATTAATTAGCTAATTTATATGGTATTCTATTCTGATAAGTTTAGGCCATCTCTTATCCTCTCTATGATGATTTTATACACTGATCAGGATGAATTATGATAGTTATTGATAAATATAGATGAAAAATAAACACTAATTCATTGGATCCTACCATTGAAATAATTATAAATCAAGATAAAAGAAAAGGAAGTTTCAAAGAATGTGGTGGAAGACCACTTGTAAAGAATGAAACTATTTCTTGTGAAAGAGGAGGATGATCTTGAGATCAATGATGAGTTACAAGATTAAAACTATTTTATGATGATCTACACGCCTACCTATGGTTTGATGATATATAAAATAATTCATAAAATTATACACTTTATTCATTTTTAATATCACTAATGGAAGATATTTCTAGTTGACACAATATAATAATTCTGTGACGATCCACTTTTATTTATGCAATGTGAAGATAACCTAATCTAGAGGTGTGTGGCCAAATCTAAAATGAAATGAATATTTTAATTTTTTCATTACTCACCAATAAGAGGACACAAAATTTCTGATCAAATAGTGTCCAAAATATTGTAAAGGAAATTATTTTGGATCACCCTTCATAGAGATGCTAAAGATATTATAAAGAGATATGATTGCTACCAGAAGGTGGGGTATATTAAAATAATTAATGAAATGACATAACATCCAATTCTAGAAGCCAACATATTATATATGTGGGGAATTTATTTCATGGGTCCTTTAATAAATTATATGGATAAAGCATACCTTCTAGAATATGTTTATTATGTATCAAAATTGGTGAAAAATAAGCCATCTAGACTAATACATCCCATGTGGTCAGGAAATTATTAAATCAAAACAACTTTTCTTGTTTTTTAAACCATTTATTAATTATTAATGATTAGGAAAATCACTTAAATAACCACTTTATGGGAGGATTTATTAATAAATAAAAAATCAATTATAATAATGGCACCCTTTTCCGTCCAAAAAACCATGGGAAAGTGGAGGTATCCAACTAAGAACTCAAGTGAATTCCAGAGAAGATGGTAAAATCAATAATAAAATATTGGTACAACGATATAGAAAAAATATTATTAGTATACATAAAAAATATAAGATTCCCATTATTTTAAACCCATTCCATTTCATCTATGGGAATCCTTGATATTCACAAGTGGGGCATTGACATCAGTATTAGTGGAATGTGAGGAAGACGGGCATGGATTCAAAATAAGTTGGAGAGAAAACAAATTCTACAAATAGATGGGTTAGAAGCACTGTGAATAAATTCATATGAGAATGAGAAGATCTAAAAGGAAAAAAAGAATCACTTGAATGATCAATGCATCACCTGAAGAACATTTACCCTTGGAATTAAGGTATTTTTGTTTAATTGATGGTAGATTTTATTTTCAGGTAAGTTAAAGACATGGTATTGGAACCATTGATGGTGATAAATTCTTTCCACATTGATTAATGAAGATAAAAAGGAAGAATAGACCCCTGTTTAAAGTAAATGATCAAAGATTGAAGTTGTACATGGATATTTTACATATGAGGGACGTCTTCTCTCTATAAAGTTTCAATAAAGTGTTGAAATTTATGTCTATATGTTGATATAAAATGAATAAATGACTAGTAGAAAACCCAAATATTCTTTCTTGTTATAGTTTTTGTATTCTTTTAGAGTATGTTAAGAGTTTTTATAATGTTAGAGACTTTGGGAACTCTTCTATACTCCTATAATGGATCCTCAAAGTCTATAACATTATGTTTTGAGAAATATTTAGAGTTTACATGATAGATGGTGGTGAAATTATATAACCACTCCATGATTCAAATCAAGGAAGTGTAGTTTTTGGCGCATCAATCGTTTTCACATCATAATAAGGAAAAGTTAGCAGAACTTATAGATAACTAATTATCATTGGGAACCCACTAATACATGAATCAAGGTTATGAGGAAAACACTCAAACATGGAATATTTGGTCATGTTATGATAGAGGAAACTCATGCCATGACATGATCAGAGGGAAAACAAGCAGTACCATCCAATTAAATTCCCATATCATCATTCCACAAAGGCTATGAACAATAGAACTCTATTTCCTATATTTTGAACTAAGAAATGAGAATTTATTTACAATTTACTATCTATATCATGAATAAAGTTAATCACACCATGAAATAAATGAGGGATATAAAATTTTTGGTGCTAACCCTAACATGTGATGTGACCTCTTACCTTCCCCTCCTATGAATGGCATTAGTCCATCTTCCCCTTAGATCTACGAGTATCCAGAACCAAGGTTACACTTCATTTTTCTCTATTTTGTGATCCAAAATCTCACAATTTCCTAAAATCCTAAAATTATCACTTTCCAAATGTTTTCCTCTACCTGAAATTTCCATATTCGCCCAACTAAATCATCACAACTTTCCATCTCACCTTAAAATTCCTTTAAAATACCTCTTCTATACTTCATATCATGTAACCCATTTCCCATGGCTCAAAATAAATCCTCCACACCTAGAGGAATCTATGGTTTGGGTTAGTTTGGGTTTGTTAAAATTTTGGACCAAACTCAAGAAAAATTTCTTAGGTTGGGTCAAATCGGGTCGGTTCAATCAGTCCTTGTAAAAAATATATAGAAAATAATAAAAAATATATATAAAACTATAGATTTATTTAAAAGTAAAATAATAACTAAAAATTAATAATGATTGATAAATATAACATAAATATAATGTAAACATAATGTTGTATAATATTGTATAATGTAAATAAAATGTTATATAATGTAAAAATAATGGTATATTTATGTTATATTAAGTTATATTTCCATAAATAAAATGTTATATAATGTATATATAACATTATATAATGTGAATATATTATTATAAAATGTAAATATAAAGATATATAATATAATATAATTTAAATATAACATAACGATAACACCAATATAATGTAAATTCAATGTTATATTTATGTTATATCAGCGTTATATAACTTTATTATTTATTGTTAATTATTACTAATTGTTGGAAGTTAATATTTATTAATTAATATAACATATTATTATTTATTATAATTTATTAGAAATTATTTCTAATTAATTACCAATTACAAGTTATTTTTTATTAATTTTTATCAATTAATATTAATTTTTATCAATTATTTATTATATATACACATATGGTTGAGTCAGTTGGGTTAGTTTGGGTAAGAATTGTTCCAAACCATGACTTCATTCGACCTCACCCAAACTAAACTGACCTAACAATACCTCATGTAAAACCCAACCCAACATGACCCTACCCAGTCGTGTTGGTTTTGGACATCCCTATCCATTCTCAAGCCATAAGATAAATTACCCCCAACCAAAACCCTAGTGTGATCATCCAAGTGAAATAAAACCAGTTCATCCTCACCCTCCCACAACCCTTCCTCCAGCCCCTATTCATCATACAATTCCACTCCCCATTTATCCCAGAGGTAGGATACACTACATTAGCATGTTCATCCCTTCCTATAGTTTAAAATGTTTAACCATTTTAAAATATTGACCACGATTCAGAAGAAATATATTCATACCAATAAAATAGTGGAATTTGGGATTCTTTAAAATATAAATATAAAGGCAGAGTTTATAGAGGCTCTCCTAAAAAATAACCTAGAGCACATCTCATAGGTCTGAGAGGAGGCTTACCAAGATATTTTTTAGAGTTTTTTCTACACTAGATATTTACTTGGGGAAGGATGCCTTTCAAATTGGATAAAAAAGTGGATCCTTTCATTTTGATATTTTGGTGTGGGGTTGGGTGCATAAAGTTCTAATTTTTTGTAGACATAAGAAGAAAAGGTTTTGATCATCAAGACTAATAAGAGTCCAACATAGAAGTTGCTAACCCCAAGATTCAACATGAATCCAAGAATACAAAGTGCAAATAGATTATGATACCCCTTCAAGTATCCTTGATTGGGTCCTAGCCCATGATTGGTGGGCGATGAAATATTCATAGCGGGATGTGATCCAGTTGAAGGTGGTCATACTATCTAACATTTTAGAGGAGTTATAAATCAACATGGATTTCCAATTTTTCCTTTATTTGGATTGCTAGGTGAATAATTATAAAGGGATGATCATGTGGGGAAAAATTATCACCTACCTAGACAAGAAACATGGCATTTTTGATTCATCCATACCCCTCCAATCCTTGGTGAATTTATAGTTGACTAACCTCTATTTACTCTTCAATATGGGAATACTAAAAAAATATGGGTATGCAATATGAATGGGTGGATGAGTAAACATAAATTTCAAGTGTGGTATCATAGGTCTAATCTTAAGATTACTTTGAGTCCATGATAACCCCGAAACAAACCATATAGAGGATATCTAAAATACATGATAATATATATCCATACTATGCTACCTAGGTGGAGTGGTTTCATTACTTTGGAAGTTCCCTTGAGGCCATCATGGAGAGTCATCAAAATATAATTCATTCCATGGGTTTAACATTTATTTATCCTACGATACACCAATTTTCTTAGCCCCAAATCATCCCTAGTTCCACTACCATTGAGAGAAACATCTCCCACAATAACCCCTACCACTACATGAGATAATACTTATACATCCATCTAAGAGTTCATTGAGGTCCTGAATTTTGTCACTAATCTAGAGGTGCATTAGGATTATATATTTGAGGTCTGATAGAAGGTAAGGTTACTTGATATATATACTATGGAGGAGGTTATCTTTATTGATTCATCCACCAAATAGACATCCTCTCTCTCAATCAGAGAGCTATCACGGGCCCAAATTCCTAATCCAACCTTTTCCACTTCACTTTCACCACTAGAAACCTCTATAACCACTAAAAAAATCCTGAATCAACACTTTATAGATAATTAGTTAGAAAATACCTTGGATACCACACTACCAGTCCAATTAACATTGAGAAAGTAGATTCATCTAACCGAATTCAAAATACTACTCACGAGGAGGAGACCAGTAGGGAGTTAGGGGATGGTTCACCAAAGTCTTAGGATATCTCCCCATATCCCTTTTATTTTTTTGTGTGTTTTGAGTTGTATTTAATTTTGTTTTTGGTGATTACCCATATTCTATATAATTTTCCACTTAATGTTTATCTGTATTGATATATCTAAAACAATCCATGGAAAAAGAATTTGACCTGAACTTATTCATATGGATTATTGTTTATTTTCTCTAAACATAAAAATTTTAAGTGAAAGAATAACTCTATTATTTCAAACTACATATATTTTATAGATTCACAAAAAATCAAGCCATAGTAAGGGAACAATATTTATTAGGGGAGTTTTATCATTCTCTCTTATTATGCATTCTCATTTCTGTTTCAATAAACTTTTACTTAATTCTTTCTCACCTTGATCTTAAATAGCAAGGAAACTGGTTGAATTTAAGTGTGTGTGTCTGCGGGGGGGGGGGGGGGGGATTCTTGAACCCACTTTACTTTTGTTTTTAAATCATTGATTAAAGATACATTTTATATTATATTATTTATTTTGACTTGATAATTTCAGAAAAACCATAGAAATATAAGTAAAGGTTTTAGGTGGAATCAATTGAAAATTAATTTATTATTTACTTTTAAGATGAAATATAGAATGAATTATAAATTGAATTCTGAATTTTGGTTTTAATTTTTTAAAGTTATTAGTGATTGAATTATTATTTATAATTCATATATTGAGTTATTTTTAAATACTTTGATTACTATTCCCAAGAAGAATTTTGATCAATTTTATAATATTATTTCACAAACCCTATTTCTTGAGAGAACTCAATACATGCATCACTACCAGAAATTTAACTTATATCTCATCAAAGCATGGGGATTTTTTAGACTATATTGTTATGATTGAGGCCATTTTGACCCATTTATCCTTTGGAACCACCCTACATCTGGCCTTCTTTTTAACTCTATAGTATACAGGAACTATCTTGATATGAAGCCAAATTACAAGCCAATATATCCTTCCCAACTTAATTATTTTGGTTTAATTTCAAAATTTTTCTATTAATATTCATGAAAGACATTGGTGGAACATATAACTGTAGGGAGAGAATTAAATTTAGAAGAAGATGTGATATTTTTTTTAGGAAGTGTGGATTTTATTTAAATATACTTTTAACTATATTATTATAATTCCTATTATATTTTGGAGAAAAATTTCAGTAATGGGGTGTATTATGGACTTATTGATGATCACCTTCACTCCACATAAGATATTTTTATAATAATTACAATTATTGTCTTGAGGATACCAAATAAGGGTGGGGTTATTAGTGTAAGATTTGTTCTATATGAATTACCATTGAAAAAATTAATAAAAAAGAAGAAAAATAATAATATAAAAAAGTAAAATTTTAAATAAATATTAGAGGAAACCATTTTCCATTTAATCCTTCATGCTTGAGATGTGAATCATTGAGAAAGATGAGATTTACAGGGGGTGAATACACTTTAGGATGAGTAAAGAAGTTTTTCTCCAATGATTTTGAATAATATATCATATAGTCTATGTAATGAGTTTAAACTTAATTTTATAGATATGATTAATATGATTACATCATGAATTACCCACCTTTAACTTCAGAACCACTATATCCTTAATAAAAATTCCTCTTTATTTGCACAGTTTTATTTCTCTAATGAGGAATTTAGATGCAAATAAATCCTATGGATAGAATGTGCACACTTGATATTGAGCATAACATAAGCTTATATTTATCTTGGGTAATGAGTGACAACATTCCAGAGAGGAAGATCACGACATAGACAAGTATGTTTAGGTAAAATTTGAGAAATATTAGTGAAAAAATTGTTGAATTGGAGTGAGAGTTTAATGATGAAGCATGACTATATATCTATAAAGAATGATTTGTTAAAATGTAAATATTTTTAGTGAATCCATTATTCTAGTGACATGAATGACTTTGTTTTTCTCTTGTTGATGCCTGAATCCCTGAAAAATTGTTATTGAGATTCTTTTTTTGATGACATGTAATTATTAATGTGTGGTAGAATTTGATAATTTTAAATAATGTATAAGTTTTTATTATAATTTTAAGTGATTTTTGTCTTCATACTTCCTAATGTATTTTAATTTTTATGTCTTATTTAATGTTATGTGAAAAGAAGAGTTATTGAGAATTTGGAGAGATTTGGAGGAAATTATACACATTTTTTGAAATAAAAGGTGTTCTCATGGCGTGAATGAGTTGAATTTAGATTAAGAGATAATGAGTGTTAGAGTTGTGTTCATGAATAGGAGTTGTGATTCCCAAATAAACTTCAATCAAAAGAGAATAATTGAAATCATAAGTGTTTCATGATATGACACTTGAATTGTAGTGTTATCGAGAAGGAAGAAAAATAAGTGAAGCTAAAAGATGGTGACATCCTTAGACAACACCACTATAGAATCCATCCACCATGAGGCAGTGATGTTAGATTAGGAGTAATCATGGTGGATATAGATCATTCATAGTATAGGGTGGAACTGGGCATGAGGTAGATTCTTTTCATTGGGTGATTCCATATGAGAACGATTGACATGTTTTCATAGTGTGGGGTCGAACCACATGAAGGAATGAGAAACTAAAGGCACTCATTATTATCAAGTAGAATCTATAATAAGTGAAATTATAAATAGGAAAATATGATATAGAAACTATTTAATATAATTTATTTATTCCATGACCAAATCATTCACGGCATGGCCCCATAATTAGAAGATCGGAAAAAGTACTATAAATTCTGTAAAAGTATTTAAATGGTGTCCTAAGATCCATTCAAATTATATAAGAGTAATTCACATCATTATCAGGCGATGGTTCATTGAGAGATAAATTTCATAACATTAATGAACAATATCAGAAAATTCATTCATGTCGGGATGGATGTTTTCATTTTATAACCCAAAAACTAAGAAACCAGCTAAGTCCAATATATGGAGGTCATGTATATGATGTGTTGAAGAGAAACCTAGGATGTGTTTTGGTACCTCCTTTTGGAATGAAAGATGTTTTACATAGACAATGGTGATAAGTACCATGTTTCACCACTAATAATAGTGTCATGACTTGACTAGAGTTCAGGAAGAATAGACAATAAGAACCTACAAGATCTCACATCATAGCCAAAGGCAAGCACGCACAGTGGATGAGCTAACTAAAGTAATGAAGTGTACATGAGTCACATTCATGGAAAAAATCAATCATACCATGATGTATCTATTCAAAGATATAATATTATATATCCCATCCAATCTATATATATATCACTCTATTATTCTCATGAAGATTAAAATTTCAAAAAAAATGGAACCATTCACGTTGTGACATGCTCGATGGAACAAATAAAGGAATAAACTTTGGTATGTGCCCTATTGGTTCATGCTTCATCTCTAACTTTCACACAGTGACATGTGTTTTAATATATATTGGAGGGTATGTTAATTCTTAGGGGGGGGGTACTAATTCTATTAAATTTGTACTTGTTTTTATTCTCTTATAGTTGTTTTATATTTATTTGTTTTAAAAAATTACTTTTGGTGATTGTGATCATTTATTCAAGAAATTTCCTTTTGTTTTTATTTATTTTTTAATTTTTCTTTAATTATTATTTCTTTATACCAACTCTTAAAATGAATTGTTCACACATCATTTATTTCTCTCATATCATGCATTTTTAGTTTCTTAAGGGGTGAGGGAGCAAGATTAAAAGAATGTGAGAATTACCATATCACTAATCTTGTTCATGGAAAGTCATTCTGATTAATAATTAGTTTTGTAAGTTAATAAAATATTATTCATAATCATGAATCATATTAAGAAGAGTGTGTTGGTAAGAAATTTAAATCAATTAAGTGAATCAAGTCATGATCGGTAGATCATATTAATCTCTTTTATCAAGAGTCAATATTAATGAATCTAGGATAGTGGATTTCTTTGAAAAGGAATTTTTACTAGTTTAAATAGAATAAATTAACTTAACTATTAAAATTTGGTGACCTTATAATCAATTTTAAACAAATTAAATTGACTAATCCATGAGTGATATAGATAATATATTTTGAATTTATCCTAAGAGATTAATCTAAAATCACCCTGTTAATTAATTTTTTACACCTTAATCGGTCTATTTTCAATACCGTTTGATCTAAAATAATTATAATTTTCTAGTTAATAATATCATCTAATAACTCCCAAGGATCACTCCACCTCCATGTGGGACAGCCTTTGACTCCCCTATTATACATTCCCAAAGTTATTGAAATATTGAGAAATTTATAAATTTCTAAACTTTCATCTAGCTGTGGGGAAGTAATGATGACCTCATCTATAATGACTTGGATTATTTATGTAATATATTTTGGATATTTTATGGATTATTTTTGAGACTAGGAGATGATATGACATGTGATTCATAGGTCCGGTGTGCCCATAATAAATGTTTGAAATATATTAAGTATATTTAATAGTGCACACACACACACACAGTTTTCCTGAAAAAGTTGAATAAATTCTAAATGGGCACCAAGATAAAAAATATGAGGGAAAAATTGAGTCTAGAATTCAGGTTTTACCCTAGGCATGAAATAACCTTTGTTAGTGTGAGGATTCTGTGGAAAATTTGTTACAGTCGTAAAATGAAAAAAATGAAAAAAATGAAAAAAATGAAAAAAATAATAAAATATTTTATTTTATTTTATTTAGTTGATGTTGTGACATAACATCTTCTATAAATAAATGGTTAAAGTGAATTACTAGGTTTATTCTCTAAAAAACTTGAGATCTATAGGACTATTGGAGAGCCATTGGAAGATGATGATCAGATCGAAGACCGACAATCGGTGCGAGGCGAAATCTGTGGATCTCTACAATGATCACAACACTACTCTATTATTTGTTAATGATTGATCATAATCGAGGTATGAAATTGTTTGATTTGGATTTCTTTCCTCATTTTTATTTCTTTTACAAACACATATTAGTCAACGAACTTACTAATCCACAGATCATATGTACTGCGAGATGGGTTTATTGAGAGATTTTATTGGGATAATTTATTTTTAATTATTTATTACATATTCATTCTTCACTATAATAGAAACTAATGAAGGTAAACATGAAAATTAACCTAGGTCCATTCCTCAAGATTTTTCATTGTGATTTTATCCTTTATTTTCTTCTTTTATCATCAGGGTTTTTTCCTGATGGTTTGACCCAAATATTGAGGTATTGATCATTGTGCATCTATTTCTTGGTGAAATGATATGATATTGTAGATATAGACTAAGTATGAAATGAGGATTGTGTGAAGGTGGTAGCAGAAAATAGATTAAACCATATTAGATATTCCTATGTTTTTGCGGTGTGTGTGGTGTCGAAGGGATGAATGAGCACTGACTCTCATATGAATTGAATGGCTGGAATCCAAAGAACAATGATAGTAATAGATGAGCATACTGGATCCTACAATCCTAGTGAAAATCCTAGTTGGAACTTGTTCTAGAGGAGTATATGAATCCACATGAGTAAGAATAGTGGGATTATAGAAATATTGATCTACACATTGTGTAATCCAAGATTACATGGAGTTTGAAAACCTCCTAGTGGTGTCTATGGTTTCAGGATGAAGATAAGTATCACATTATGTGTGACAATGTCATACGGTGTGTGATACCTCCCTAAAGGATTTATGTGTACCTACAAGTGTACATGAACAAAGGTTGGAGTACATAGGCATTGGAACACCATGTACTCCTACATAAACACAACCATCTAGATGTACATGAGATAATAAGTGTACTAGTACATGGTAATAAGTACATGAGAAGTAACATGCGGTGTACTTCTACAATGGCATGGACATTGGCTGTTTACACATGCAGGACCCAGTATCGATGGGACACGATGTGTACCCATACTAAACACCGTGTACTCCTCAAATGTAGGACTGTATCCCTTTTCCTATGTGTATTGGAGAAGTTTATTTATGATGTGTTCTCTATATCTATTCCCTGAGGGTTAATATGGAATTTCCTCTTATACATAGGATAATGATCCCTTTAGCAGGACTACTTAGATAGAGTTGTTGGAATCATTCCTTGAGGCCTGGAGTGAGACCCTTTATTCATCTTCATTCCCTAGGTGGAGTTCTTGGTATCATCATGACCAACACTACGTAGGAACTAATCCTCTACTTAAAGGGTTAATCTGGTTTGAGTTGTTGGTATACCCCATGGCCTTGGGAGTGATCCTCATCTATGTATCATATCTCTACAGACTTCCAGTGTATACTTTTAATAGCAAGAACTAATATGAATTACCTCTTGGATGGACATCATCACTGTTATCAGACTTGTGGAGTGTGCTCTCCAAAATGAGTGATATGCGTAACCTTCAAGCTAGAATCCTAGGCTGGGGTTGCAATTACGACTACACCTTGATAATCCGTATCTTTATTGGGTATATCTGGATATTCTTGTTATATGTGATGTAGAAATATTCCTATATAGAGTTGAATATTATAATATTTTTGTATGATTTTTGGTTTCAGGGTGTCATACTGGGTATTTTTATACTCAATCCTACACAGACTTTGCCCACATGTTTTGTGTCTTGTGTAGATGAGCGACCTTTTGAAAGAGTCCCCGATTGACTAGGACCAGAGAGTTCTTAGTGAGACCAGAAATACTGAGGTGTATTCATAAAATATCTTAATAGTAGTTCTAAGTTTACTTTTAGGTTAGACTTGTTTTCAGACTCTGGGAGGTGATATTGTATTCAACCCGATTTACTTTCCTTTACTTCCTGTCATACTCAGGTTTTGGGATTCAGATGTATGCATGTACGGTTGTTCAGTTAATTTTACATTTCCGCATTGTATGGTCTTGGAGATGTATGCATGTGTATATGTACTCAGGATAAGGCCTCCCATAATAGTGATATTCCTACTCGGTGCTAGTAACCAGCCCCTGGCCTATTAGAGGCAGGCTTGGGGATTTGTGACATGGTCTCCATCAGGGTGGGTCATAATAAAGTGGTATTAGAGGAAGGTTATACCTTAGGTCTAGAGACTTTTATATTGGTTTTAGGCAACTCTGTTATGTGTTTTGAGTTTGGATTTCAGGATAGGGACTCCAGTTTTGCGGTGCCAGCTGACATATCCATACACCAGGACTCTGATCACCTTATTTTCAACTCGATACATGAGAAAATTGGTTGTAGGGAAAACAATGTTACATTTATCATATAAGAATGTGTTGTAGTTTCTATGTCATTCTTAAGTCATCTCTTTAGATATATTAATTGACTGTGGTACATATTTTTTGCTTTCAAGATGCCTCTATGATGTATTCTAGCTAGGATCCAGCATCAAGATCATGAGGTTGATCCCCTCAGTGACGAGGCATTAATATAGCGACTAGTTCCATAGATTTTACCTTCAGGTGGGGAACCAACTATACCAACACCTGTTGATCAGCATATGGTACCCACATTACCAGTGGATGAGTTATGCAGGTTGAGCATACTTCAAGAGTTTTAGCAAAAGATAACCCTTATGTTCCAAGGTGATCCTAACTCACAGGTGGATGATAACTATCTTGAGGAGATAAACCAAGTTTTATGTCTGTTTAGGACACCAACAGATCATATGGTGGTCTTGGCGGTGAGCCTTCTCCATGGATGAACAAGCAATGGTGAGGGTTAGTGACATAGTCTTACGATAAGGAGACTCTATAATGGTAAGAGTTTGATCACCCTTTCAAAAAATAGTTACCTATAGCTATGATGAGGGATGCACATATCATGGAGCTTCTATATCTCTAACAGGGTAGCATGACAATAGTTAAATAATCATCAAGATTTAACAACCTCTCCAGGTACTCGATGGATATGGTTTGGAGTTAATTATTTTGGGATCATACCCTTGAGTTATAATTGTGTAGATACATTCGAGTCAATACCTATATGAATTCCTACTTATACTGGGGTACTATATTAAGGTTTGGTGGTTGAGAGTTTATTAGTTGAGGAGAAATAGCCAATGGTTACTGGTAGTGGGAGAAAAGGAGTAGAGAGCTCACAAGAAGGGAGCCAACATTAGTCTTAGGGACCTAGACGTATGCGATATTTTAAGAGGAGGTACTAAGATAAAGGTTATACATTTTTGGGATCATGGGATGTGTACAATCATCCCATGGAGAGGTGGTGATGCTCATGTGATGGTAGGGTACATCTTGTATGAGAATGTATGACCCACCATAAAACTAATAGAGAGACCATGGATGGGCTGCCGAGGTAGAGGAAACAACCGGATAAGACATGTTTACAACATGGATGATGTGGAAGAAGATATGGGAGATAATTTATAGCTAGTATAATATTTGAATTTTTACCACCACCACCCCTAGGTGGTCCATACTAGGCATTGGGATATGGAGGATAGGGGTGGGGGCAGCTAGAGGTGGTCGAGTCTTATGACCCATAGGCCATCTGAATGGTTCTAGGTACAAACTATGTACTTTATACATTATAAAAAGTATTTATAAACATAGGTACTAGTCATTATTTTCTTTCTACCTATCTTGTTTGAGACTTCGATGTTTTTATTGAGCCCTTGGCTCAACCCTTTCACTTGGAGACTTCTATTAGATATGAATCATCGATCACACAATTGTACTAACAATGTGACCTAAATCATGGAGAAGAGTGTTTAAGTTGGGATATCTTTGTATTAGTGATGAGTCCTTAAAACATCTTCTTAGGTATATAATGGTTATCTATAGTTCATGCCCAGATTGACTCTTTCAGGCAGAGTATGTAGTGTGTTCGTAGTGATGGGACCAAGTTTTCCTTTATGGGTTAAAATGAAGCCCATACAATATAGGATGTACTCATTCATAGGAGGGTAAAATTTATTACTAATTAGTTATATGGAATGACCCTTGGTGTAGTAGATGTTATGAGTTTCCAGTTTCTTTCAGTGATGGAAGATTACGGTAACATCTTTCCTGAGGATGTTTCAGGGTTACCTCCGCACCAAGAGATATAATTATGCATTTATCTACACCATTTGATGACCTTGATATCTGCACCAACATATCATATGTCTCTCATATAGTTTCATGATATGAGGGTTCTATTTGAGTACTTATAGAGGTAGGGATTTTTTAGACCTAGTGTTTCACCTTGGGAAACCCTAATTGTTTCCCCAAGAAGGTGAACTAGAGCTTGAGGTTGTGTGTAGACTATCGATTCTTGAACTAGGTGACCATGAAGAAGATTTATGAACTACCAAGGATCAATGAACTATTTGATCAATTGAGAGGGGCATGATGGTTTTCTAAGGTTGACCTCAGGTCAAGTTATCACCAGTTGTGAGTACAAGATGAGGATATACTGAAGATGTCATTTATATTTTTCTAATGTCACTATGAATAATTGGTGATGACCTTCAGTGTGACAAAATCCCTAGCAGTTTTCTTAGGAATCATGAACTAGATATTTCAGTATTCCTTAGACTAGTTCATGGTATCTTTCATTGATGATATCCTTGTGTACTCAGAATCTGATGAGGAGCACGTGAGACACTTGAGTCTAGCATACTTTTTAGCAGTTGTGGAATAGATTTACAAGCACTCCCATCTTGAGATTTATAGAGGAGTGTGTCAAGTATGTAGTATTCTAAGATGCATCAGGAACTCATATTGGTTATGTTATGATGAAAAGGCAGTGATAGACTATGGTTCACATCAATTAAGAACACATGGTAAGAACTATGAGACCCATGATTTTGAGTTAGTAATAATATTATTTGCATTAAATACATGGAGGCACTACCTCATGGGTGAGTGGTTTATCATATACTCTAATCACAAGAGTCTCACACATACCGTCTCTTAGAAAGACATTCACTTGAGACATAGGTGATGGATAGAGTTCCTCCAGATTATGACTTCAAGATTGTATATACTCCTGGTAATGGGAACATGGTAGAAGATGATCTTAGCAGGAGATCTTGTTTGTAGTTGCTGTATATGGAATTCGAGCAGTTGGCCTCTTTGTAGTTATAGTTTTTGGATGGAGATAGAGAATCTTAACTCCAGTCGATAGTTTTTCTGCCTTTTCTTTTACAAATATTTATGGAGTCACAACTTGGGAATGTTGACTGCAAGACCCTACATACTCAGATATCCACCAAACATGCTATTGATGGATTTTATGAAGGCAGGGAGAATTTACTTATCTTTATAGGTGCATGATGGTACTAGTGACGTTGCAGGAGGAGGATTTGAGAGAGTTCAAATGTATCCTTTAGCGGTACATCCAGGTGTGGAAATGATATATCAATACCTTCGACATCAGTTTTGGTGGCCAAGGCTGGAGAAGGTAGTTGCAAAGTTTGTCTCTCGATGCCTTACTTGTTAGAAAGTGAAGGATGAGCACCAAGTTCCAGCGGGTTTATCTCAACCCATTGAGGTACCAAAGTGGAAGTGGGATGGGATATCCATGGACTTCATTAAGTTATTACCATGTATGTATAGGGGAAATGATGCCATTTAGGTGATCTTAGAGAGACTCACCAAGTCATCCCACTTCCTATATTTTTGGGAGATGAGTTCGGTTGAGAGCTTGAGATGCCTTTATGTGTAGGAGATAGTCTAACTCCATGGTGTTTCATAGAGAATAATTTCTGACCATTATGATAGCTTTAAATATGAGTTATAAAAGGTATTATAAGATGATTTTGGGACTAAAATATGCTTGAAAACAATGTTTCACATCTAGAATGATGACCAGACAGAGAAGACCATTCAGTTCTTGAAGGACATACTGTGGGCCTGCATATTGGACTTTGTCCATAGTTAGGAGGATCAACTACCACTGTTGGAGTTTGTGTAAAACAATATCCATCATTACATCATCATTATGGCACCATTTGAGGCTTTTTATAGGTGTTCCTCAAGTTAAATACTTTTCTAGACTGACCCAATAGAGTCATCACTTATGTGATCAGAGTTGGTATGAGCTACTATAGAGAAGGTGCATATCATCCAAGACTAGACGAGGACTATATAGATCAATCATAATTCTTATGCTAACTTACAATGTAGGCCTTTGGTGTTTGAGGAGGGACACCGTGTGTTCCTATGGGGTTCACCTTGATGTGTATTACAATGATTTGGCAATGTCAACAAGCTATCTCTGAGATTCATTGGACCTTTCCAAATACTATGTAGAGTTGGTGAGGTGAAAAACCGATTATATCTTCCTCCATAGTTAGACCGGGTACATTACGTCTTCCACATGTCACAACTAAGGAATTACACGCATGACCGATCTCATGTTATCAATTGGGAAGAGTGGGACATCAATGATAGATCTAGCTTTGATGAGTACCCATAAGAGATCATATATCGGTAGGATATGATCCTATGTCGATGAATGATTCCTTTAGAGCATGCTTAGTGGAAGAATGGGAATATTTAGGAGAGAACTGGGGAGCGGGAGGCTCAAATTCATGCTCAATTCCCACATCTTTACGTGTTTCCCTTATTTTGGATTTTTGGGATGTAAGGGCCCAAGGTGGGGAGAGTTTAATGACTTCGATTTTCCATGTAATATTTCTAGATATTATATAGATTATTTTCTAGACCATGCACTAATACAACCCATGATTATAAGGCCCAATGTTCCCAAAATAATTTTTTTAAATATATTAAATATATTTAATAGCACACACACACAGTTTTCCTGAAAAAGTGGAATAAATTTTAAAGACGGGCTCAAATCATAAATATGAGGGTACCATTGAGTTCAGAACATAGTTTTTGACCTAGGTATAACATAACATTTGTCAGAATATGGAATTTATGGAAAATTCATCATGGGTGTAAGAAGAATAAAAGAATAAAATAATTTATTTTATTGTATTTTGTGGGTATAGTGACCTAAATTATTCTATAAATAAGCGGTTATTGGGAATTACTTGGTTTATCCACTAAAAATATAGAGATCTAAAGGAACGTTGGAGATCCTTTGGAGGATATTCTGTTGTTGGACGATGACCATATTGAAGATTGACGATCAGTGCAAGAAGAAATCAGAGGATCTCACCAATGATCATGGAATAACTCCATTATTCAAAAGAGATCGATTCAAATCAAGGTAAGAAAATTTTTTATTGGGATTTCATTAACCTTTTTGATTTCTATGATGAAAACAAATCAATAAATCAAAAGATTGATCCGGAGATTAAGCATATTATGGGATGAGATTATTATGGGGTTTTATTGGGATAATTTCATAATGATTATTTGTTATCTCTTCTTTAATCATTCTAACTATAATGAATCTAGTTAGAAATGAACATTGACTGAGTTCCATTCCTTATGATTATTCATTGTGATTTCTCTCTCCTATTTTCTCCATTCATCACTAAGATTTATTTTTCCTGATGGTTTGAACCAAATACTAAAGAATTGATCATTTCACACCCATTTCTTGGTGCAAAAATCCAATATTGCAGATATATACACAATATGGAATGGGGATTATGATAAGGAGGTATAAATGAAAAAATTTGATTGGATTAGAGATTCTTGGGTTCATGTGGTGTGTGTGGTGATGATGGGATGAATGAGCACTAATTCTTGTATGAATTGAATAGTCCAAATCTAGTGAAAAATTATGGTAATGGTTTTCTAGACTAGATCCTCCATTCCCGGGGAGAATCTCAACCAAATATGGTGTTATAGGATTGGATAAATCCACATGAGTAAGAATAGTGAGATTTTGGAAATCGCAATCTACACAACATGTAACTCTGGATTACATAGTGTGTGGGACCCTCCTAGTAGCGTTTATGGTTTTAGGATGAAGATAAATATCACATGGAATGTGACCATGTCACACAGTGTGTGAAACCTCCCTCAAGGCTTTCCATGTACCTCAGAGGGTACACAAACATGGTCTGGAGTACACGAGCATGGGCATGGTTTGTACTCCTACACGAACATGACTGGCTAGAATGTACATGGGCTAAGCTGTGTATTGTTACACAGGAAATATTTCAGGGACAAAATCATGTTGTGTACTTCTACACGGACACAGACATAGTCTATTTACATGGGCATGAACCGATATCAAAGGGATATGGAATGTACCCCTACTACACACCATATGATACTTAAATGTTGGATTGGATCCCTTTTACTATGTATCTTGGACATGTTTTGTTAGGGTGTGTTCCCAATATACATTCCCTAAGGGTTAGTATGGAATCACCTACTACACATAGGAAAATGATCCCTTTAATAGGAATACTTGGATAGAGTTGTTAGAATCCTCCTATGAGGCTTGAAGTGAGATATACTATTCATCTTTGTTCCCTAGGTGGATTTATTGGTATCATCATGACCAAAACTATGTGGTAACTAATCCTTTATTTAGTAGGTTAATATATATTGAGTTGTTGGTATACCCCATCGCATTGGGAGTGATCCTCATCTTTGCATCACATTTCTTCAAATTTCCATTGTATACTTATAATGGTGAGACCCGATGATAATTACATCTCAACTAGACGTCATCAGTTCTATCAGACTCATGTAGTGTGTTCACCCATACACGTGCTATGTGGAACCTTCGAGCTGTAATCCTAGGATGAAATTATAATCGTGATTTCACCTTGAGAGTATGTTTATTTGTTGAGTATATCTATACATTCGTATTATATGTACTATAGACATATACCTATGTAGATACGAACATTATACTTTTGTTGTATGCTTTGTGGGTTTGAGGTGTCCTACTGGGTATTGTTATACTCTCCCCTTCACGAGATTTGTCCACACATGTCGTATCTTGTGTAGACGATTGACATTTTGAAAGTCTCTGAGGGACCAGGACCAGGTGGTGCTTAGTGAGACCAGAAAGACCGAGGTGTGTTCCTATGTCATCTTGACAACAGTCCCCAGTTTACTTTCAGGTTTGACTTGTTTTCGGACTCTTTGTGGTGGGCTTGTATTTGGTGCTGTTTACTTTCTTTTACTTCCTATCATACTCTTGTTATGATATTTATATGTATTTATGCATGTTTGTTCAGTTTTTTTTACATTTCTTCATTTTACGGTCTTGGATATGTGGGAATGTGTATAGGTACTTAGGATGAGGCCTCCCATGTTAGTGATATTCTAACTCTGTGCTATTCGATAGCCCTTGACTTATTGAGGGTGGGTTTGGGGAGTTGTAACACAGTCCCCATTGGAATGAGTTGTGATATGGGCCTAGCCACAACCACACACTAAGAATATTAAAGTATGAATTTATCAAATAAAAGGTGATACCACTGGTGTTCAATATGGAGAATATTGGAATTAATAACCAAGTGGCTAATATTTTTATAAATAAATTATCTACGCCAGTAATTGAGAAGCATCAGTTGAATATCAATGCTCAACCACCCTCAACAACCTGAGGAGGATTTGAAAATCCCCTCTACACATATTCATTTATTTATTATAATGTATATTTATTTATATATAGATTAAAATGATCATATCCAATATTTTTATTATTATGGGGTATTAGTGGTAATAATAGTGGAAGTAGAGTAATTTTACTATAATGTAAAGGGGTAGGAGAATACTATTGATAAGGGGTATTTAATTATAAGAGGAATGAATAAATGGGAAGATATTATCCATAGAAAATTTCTTTATTGAAAACAGGGGGAGTAAAATCATAAAATTAGTATGTAGACCAAGGTATAAAGATATTAACATACAAATCTATCTATAACTCCTATTTTATACATCAAGAATAGATTACATAGATTTATAGTGATAAACATGTTTATTTATTTCTATTTTTAGTTTATTAGGGTTAAGGGTATTATGAAGGATACATTTGGATATGTGAAAAACTTAATAATTTTTAACAAACCCAAAGGGTAGAATATTATAAACTAGGTGTTCTAAGAGAGTTTAATGATGTAAACCACTCTATGTTGGACATTATTATTATGAATTAGCCTTAAATTATATAATTAAACTATTATAAAGGTTAAAATAAGTTTAGACTTGGTTTTATTAAGTTTGAATATGTTTTTATGAAAGTAAAAAAATCACATAATTTACGAGGACATGGAGCAGGTCATGGTTTTGATCAAATATTGGTAGAAAGAAGATGTTTTTCATTAGAAACCATGTGGAGGAAAACCATGAAATTATTTTTAATTCACTACCATGGTTATTTTAATTATTGAATAAACTAGATTGATAAAATTATTGCACTCAGGTTTGTACGACAATCCCCTATGGGTTCATGACCAGGACTAACCACCATACTGCATGGAGGTGAGCCTCTTAGAAATTCATGAGTCCCACAATATGGCATGGGGAGATTTTAATACAAAAAAATAGAGAGTCATGATCAAACCCATTTCATGATACCATTTCCCTTTTTTATGGGTTTAATTACCTAGGGGAGAAAACCATACGAGCAGGGATGCTTAAAGTGTAGAATGTGGTGATACTTGAAAGCACTCATAGATGGTCATACAAACATGTACCTGGTATCAAATCTATGGGGGTATATTTATAAATAATTGGATAATTCATATGGGGAAATTGATGCTCCTAGTGATGTGTGACTCTCCCCTCAGTATCTATGACTAGGACTAATCACCCTGTTGTCAAGAGGTGTGCTTGTTAGAATGATGTGAGTCCCAAATTATTGTTTGGGGAGGTTTGAATATGCCTAAATAGAGTGGTTTAAGTCAAAACTTCTCATGGTTCCTTTTACTTATTACATTCATTTAATTACCTAGGGGGATAAAACCATGCGGTCAGAGATCCCCAAAGTGGGCAATGTCATGGAATTTGAGAGTGCTCGTGGATAGGCGTACATACCTGCACCCAAATTTTTATGCCCAAGGGAGTATTAAATTTGTTTTCAATGGTTTAATATGTGTTATATTGATAATGATGATTTTAGTATTTTTATGGATTCATAAAATGTGATTGGATTTCATTCTTTATTATCTATTTAAGTCCTTAAGTCTAAGATTTTACTTCCACATTGAATGGAAAAGTTAACCTATATGAGAAGGAATTGGAAGTCATGCTGGATATAGCATCCACTTAAGGCCATAAGATGTTTTATATGATCCCATAATTAATGAAAATAGTTCTTGAGGATAAAATTTGAATAAATTGAGTGGATAAGTTCAAGACTTAGTGGTATAAAGTGACCATATGAAGTGTAAAAACCTTATATAAGTAATGTGGATTGACCAAATGAAGAGAATGAATATTATATGAGGTTTATAGACCATATAAAATCCATGATTCTACATTAATAACCTGGATGTTCTATATGTATAATAACTAAATTTCACATAACTTCCATAAGTATGAGAAACCATTAGCATTAACCTTCTGTGCATATGAGCAATAAATCTATAAGGATCTTCTGTAAGTATGGACCTTATATGAGTTCACTGTAGAGTCAGGTGGTTGGCCACACAAATGAGATTTGATCTACCATATGTAAATATTAGAAATAACTACAAAAACAGTATTTAACTAACTGTGTGCTTAAAACCAACTAAATATATGAGTAGATTCTAACCTACCATATGGATAGAGGTGAATTGACCACACATTCATGTTGAACTGACCACATGTGTTCTATTCACAGTTGATATAACATCTACATTATGATATGTAAAGATACTTTGAGTAATTCAAATGACTGTAAGTATTAATATGATTCTTCATACAGTAAAATGAGATATTACATAGATAAGAATAAATCTAAAGAAAAATAGAGCATTCAAGATGTGGTATGGATTAGATTCCATGATAAATGAACACTTCCAAGATGAGAAGGTAAAATTAAAGTGTTTAAATATACATGAAATTCCACTTGCATATATGCAAGTTAATAAAGAATAAAATATAGTGATATTATGATTATTAACAAACCACAAGAGTAAATATTTAAAATGTATAATTAACTACATGGGATTTAATTGAGATTGAAATATTGAAGATATCATGTGATAAAGGAAGAACCAAATCCTTTTGGTCTTTTAAATGAGGATGCATATAAATACAATGCATCCATGATTTTAGGGACTCCTCACATGTGAATTTATGTCATAAGGAATCTCATGCATGATACATGCATGCATGTTATTATTGAATTGACGTAAATTTCATGGATGCGATAAGAACATGGATATTTATATATCGCATAAAATAATTAATAACGAGTATTCAAAATATTGAAACGAGGAATAATTCTATGATATTAAACATGAATTAATATTCATAATTAGCGAGGAAATAATTTAGATTCATTGTCCAAATTAAAAATTATTAAAACACCTACTTCTAATAATGATAATTAATGTAAATTTATAGACACAATATTTTTATGTATATATTGATGAAGGTGCTGAAATATAGTATTATGAGTAATGAGAATATTTTTAAGATAACTTACCAAGAACTTTATAGGAATTTTGAGATCATATATGACATCTATATCAAAGAGAGAGAAGGAAGAGGAGAACTTAGATTTGTTGAAGAGTTTTGAGACTAGTAGTTCTTCTAAAGTTCTTAAATATTATACCCTTTGATCCATTCTTCTTATGGAGGAAGATAAAATCAAAATTGGTAGAGAAGAAACCTAGATATTATCATGGTATTTCTATCACTGGAACACAATGAAAGTGGGTTATAACAAGGGTTTATATCCAATTTCAAGAGAATTATAGTTGGGGTGTATAACCAACTACTATTGTTGTGGGATTTGGGTGTATAACTAGTTATTGTTGTAGAAACTTGGAGATTTAATAGAGAATCCATGTTGGGGAGTATAACCAACATGGAAAGGAGAAGTATTTTATGCCAAAGTTTGTAAATATTGTGTGATGTGTTTTATCTTATTATTACTAAATACAAAGTGATACTGAGAGATAATATTAAGTAAATTGAGAACTATAACAAGTTTAAGAGGTTGAAATAAAAAGAGAGAGAATTTTAAAAATAAGACTACAGATTCACCCCCCTTTTAGTGGACAACCCACCAGGGGATATATAAGTGGTATTAGAGGAAGGTCAACTATAAATATCCAAGAATAATTATAAGGCATTGAAAATATTAAATAGATCAAAAAATGAGGCATTCCAACATTTTATGGGAAGAATAATCATAACCAGAAGAATATAATACTACCCTATCTCAATCACTTATCCCAAAGGTGAGAGATGAATTATAATTTGGGTTTCTACTTATTTCCAAAGGTGAAAATATGACTCATGATGAAAATAGAAATATGAAGTTAGATGGAAAGGCTCAAAATTATGACTTAATGTATCTGTTATAAAAGGTATACACTAAGGTCATGGGTCTTTAAAATGCAAATGAAATCTAGAAAAAAAAATTAAAAGTAGTTATGAAGGTAATATCAAAGTCTGAGAAGCTAACTTATAAGTCTTGAGGAGATAATTTGAAGATATAAATATAAATAATGATGAGGCTATCAATGAATAAATTTCAAGGGTCAATGATATTTTGATAAACATCTGGGGTTTTAGTGATAAATAGAAACATTCTCTCATTTTTAAAAAATTGATGATTAATTTACAAGATTTATTCAATTGAAAAATATTATCCCTAGAAGAAATAGATAATTTTACACTAGATGAGTTACATAATATACTCATATCTTATAAGATGAGGAAAATTAAAACTTTGAAAAAATAAAATAAAAAGATGAGATGACCTTTGATGTAATGAGAAAATGAAAAGGAAAAGAAGAATAGATTTTTGAAATAAGAGATTCAGATATTGAGGGAGATGAAGAGATTAAGGAGATTATTTTACTTATATCAAGAGGGTTTTAAAATGGAAAGTGGAAAAAATTCAAATAGTAAAGAAAATGATGGAAATTTTAAAGTATTGGACATTTTTCTTATGTCTGTCCAATGAAAAAGGCTACTAAATTTGAATATAATGTAGAATGTGAGAAATTTAAAAAATAGAATAAGTATAATAATAATAATAATAAGAATAATAATAATAATTCCAGTAGAATGAAAAGTGATTTTATGAGTAAGTAAGTGAAAACTGATTCAACTTCACGTATATATTCATATGAAGAGGTTAATTTTTTTTTCTAATGTTGAAAAAGGGTTTGATTCATCAAGTAGTGATGATGATAGAGAATAAAATATATATTTGGAATTAAAAATGAAGTATGAGTTAGAATCATGTGTTGATGAAATTACATAGCTCAAGAAAGAAAAGAAAAAATCACTAAAGGATAAAAATAAGGCTACTAAAGAAAAGGAGGTGCTAATTTAAAAGGAAGAAGCCTATGTTTATGAGATCAAAACTTAAAAGATGGAGGTAGATGAGAAAGAAAAGATTGTGTGTGATCATATATAATATTTGACTCATAAATAAGAGTAGTTTTTTAATATATAATCCATTTTTATCCTATTTCATCCCGAGTTGAACAAGGCCAGGTAATACTTCAATACATCAATAGAAGTTAATGGGGAATCTTCTCATACGGGTGTGATGAACTTTTCTAACAATCATGTAAAATTGTTTACCTATGAAATTAAAGATGTATTTTTTTTTATAATTGATAGTTTTGGAATAAAAAAAAAACTAAACCAATTTCGACTAATGTGGATGTTGAAAAACTCTCTTCCCCATTAAAGGAAGAAAGTAGTCCAAAAAGGAGAGCTTACCCTAAGAAAAAGAATGCCTACATTGAAGCAGGGCATCAATAACCTTATAATTGAAAGTTCTAGAATCAATCTAGAGCATCAAAATTTAGTGACTATTATTGGTGATTTGGAAGGCATCAAAACAATTCATATATTGTTTGGTATAATATGCCTCTTCTAGGAATGAGGCATGCACCAAGGGGAAGTTATGGTGAGAAAAGGATATCAAAAACTCAAAGGAAGCAAACTGTTAGATCTATATAAACGTTGTATAACCATGATATATTTGAGTCTTGGGAAGAGGTATGTGGTAGATGTGGGCTGGAGGGCCACCATTCATAGGTACACATGACTAGAATACCCATGGAAACTTATAAGGCTGTGATTGGAAAAAATAATCGCAAAATTAAGGAAGTTAAACCAAGTCAAAATAAGGTTACAAAGAAGTGAAATGAGAAGCTAACATAAACCGATCAAGTCCAGAAAGAATACTTGATTTCTTAGCATAACCAATTGGCTAAGGCTAAATAAATATAACAAGCATAAAAAAGTTTTGATTATAAAGGGAAGCAGGTGTTAGTAGAAGAAAAGGTAGAATATCTTTACAATTCATAAATATGCGGTGACTTAAAAATACAAAAGAAGATATGTGAAAGATGTGAGTAAACTATAAATGATGTGATTAATTACATGTATATTATTTTTACCCAAAATGAATTGATGAAATTATCATTAAGAAAACAATAATATGAGTTTTCTATTATTTATAAGGAATATATATATGTCTCTCAAATGAATACATGTCATGAATAAAAAATTAGTTCACAATCTACTAGGACTATTGAAAGGAAATTATGTGATGATATTTGAAGGAATGAATGATCTATGGAGAGAGGAAACTCTTATATTGACCTTTTATTATATGAAAAAGATATGTTCCCTATTTATTCTTTTTTTTTGTTTCTAGAACTAACATGTAGAGAATTTAAGGGGAAGTGTTTAGGATGTTAATATTGACAATAAACAAGACTATTTCTCTTAAGAAGTTATTATGAAAAAAATTATCCATGATTAAAAGTAAAAAGGTTCATCTCTTTAGGGGAAGAAAACTGTGAAGGAAGTTATAATTTTTTATTCCCAGAAAATCTATAATTTCTTAAAAACTTGGAAAACCCAAGGAATGATGTATCTAATCACAATTACATGCATTTTATTAGTTATATTAAATAAATTTATTAAGGTTGTGTGTTGGTTGATGAAATAGTGAAATAATGGGGGATTTTTTTTACTTTGCACTTGATCTTTTTGATGTGTTTATTGAGGCGTGTATAAGATACAAAATATTTCCTAATAAATTTGTTTTATACAACCTCAATTATTTTAAATGATAAATTTCTGAGCATAATATCACATGATGATGTGTTTATGAACAATATATATAACATTGGTTACATATATCTGATTTTCTACACTAGTCCAGACCACATAAAATTAGAGTAGACCAAATAAAGGATCTTTTCTAAGAGAACCATATGTTATCATTATTCACACAGATCTAAAAAAGGGGAAGAGTTTGAGTTCCTTGAAATAAATAAAAAGATATGAGAAGACACTTTCATTAACCTTTTAATTTATTTTCAATAATGGGGAGAATAAAGAATCTAAAAAAGAACACATATTGACATTAAGGAATTATTGTATTACCAAAAAATTCAAAGAGGGATATTTTTATGCCCAGGTGAGTATTATAATAATTTTCAATGGCTAAATATGTGTTTAGTATGGTGATAATGATTCTTGGAGGATTTTTATGGACTCATGATATGGGATTTGATGTCATGCATGATCATTCATTTAGGTCTATAAGTTTATGATATTTCTTCCATATTGAATTGAAATGATAATCCTCCATGATAAGGAATTATATTTCATGGTTGATATAGAATCTATTTAATTCAATAATATGTTTAGGTGGATTCCATGATTAATTATAGTGGTTCATGAGGCTAGAACTTGAATAAATTGAGTGTATAACTTCAAGAGAAACTGGTATAAAGTGACCACATAAAGTGTACAAAGATTTCATGGGTAATGAGAATAAACTTAATGAGGAGAATAGATCTTATGTGTGGTAAATCTACCAAAGTAAATTGATATTCCATGTTAATACCAGGAGCATTTCGTAATTTTGAGAATAAACTTGCAAAAACCTTCCATACGCAATAGAAACTGTCATTATAAACCTTACATATGTATGAACATGAAATCTATAAGGTCCTTCCATGATTAAGAACCTTCTATGAGTTCACTGTATGATTGGATAATTGACCACATGAACTATATTTGAACTAATATTTATGAGGCTTCAAACTAACTGCACAAACATGATTGAACCGACCATGCACTATAAACCAACCGACCATATGAAGAGATTCCAATCTACCATATAAACATATGTGACCTGACCACAGATTCAAGTTGAACTGACCACATGAGTTCTTTTCATGGAAGATATATCGACTAAATGTTGATATTTAAAGATACTATAAGTTTTTCAAGTGACCATATGTAGTAATATGATTATTCACATGTTAAAATGATAGATAAAAAATAGAATAATAAAAATTTGAGAAAAACAAGGAATATGAAATATGACATGGATGGGATCCCATGATAGATGACCACTATTAAGATTAGAAGGTGTGGTTGAAGTGTTTAAATATACATGTAATTCCACTTGAATTTATGTAAGTTAATCAAGAATAAAATACTGTGATATTTCAATTATTAACAAACCACACAAGGAAAGAGTTAAATAAAGAATAATGAACAAGGGATTTAAATGAGAGTGCATAATTGAAGATTTCACGTGAATAAAGAAGACCCTAATCCTTTTTTGTATTTAAATGAGGATGCATGTATATGTAATTCATCCATGATATAATGAAGTCCAACCATTTGAATTTATGCCATAGGGCATGTCATGCATGATACATGCATATGTTTTATTATTAAATTGATTTGGATGTTATGGATGATATGAGAACATAAATATTTATATATTTCATGGAATAATGAATAATGAGTCTCTAGAGATTTAAATGAGGAATAATTAGGTGATATTAGATATGAATTAATATCCCGGATGAATGAGGAAATAATTTGAATTGATTGAATGAATTAAAAGTGAAGAAAAATACATGTTTCCAAGAATGATAATTAATGTGAATTTATATACACAATATTCTTATGTATATATTGATGCATGTGATAAAATAAAGTATTTTTATTCTTGGTATTATTTTTGGGAGAACTCACTAAGAACTTTGAAAAAATAATGATATTTTATGAAAAATATATATTGAGGAGAGGGAAGGAAGAGGAGAAAAAAGATTATTCACGATATAGTGATGTGTTTTGAATATTGCATTATTTATAAAGTTCATAAAGATTTTACATGAGAAGCCCTATTGGTTGTGCCCAAATTTACCCTACAGGTATGCGGTCGTGTTAGTACAGGTAGGGGTCGAATCCACAGGGACCGAAGAAGAAACCTTGAGACACTTTGATTAGATACGGGATTGGCTATGAGGTGGCCAACTTTGGATTGAATTGATTTGAAGAAATATTTATTTAAATTAAATAACAAAACTAATAAAATTACTTGAATTAAAACAACTAATTAATGTGAGTTTATCCTAGGTTGTCTCTTGGGCTTGATTGGATGTATTTGTTTTTCATTTGATTTTCTGTTCATCGGTTCAAGAGGTATCCATTAAATGAAATAATTCCTCAATATCATTCTCTGATTTAATCCATACACAATTTCAAGTCTAATCACGAATTCACTTAGAGGATCAATTAAATGAGCACTCCAAGGAATTGGATCGTACTAGCACTCAAAATGTGTCGTCATTAAAGTCGGTGAAGACAAAGAAGAAGATAAAACAAAGAAAGGAACTCTTAAAATAAAGAACAAATTTAAGAATTTAAGAACATAAAATAACATTCAATCCAGCCCATGAAACTCCCTAGGATCAACCCATAAAAGTTTAGCCCTCCATTTTTGTTATTATATCAATGGAAGCAGGTAGTTGACTTAAAGAAGCGGGATTGAAGAGGAAAAACATTAATCAAAATGAACACTCCACCGTTGTGTGATGAATTCACAAGTGAGGGTGTGAATAAATTCACACTTCGATTCAACGGTATCAAAGTGTAAAAAAAAGGAAAATAAAAAGTGAATAGGAAGAAATTTTATTAAAATACTAAACGTGAATGAAATACTTACATTAGAGAAATTGACGATGCCATTACAAAATGAAAGCGGGAAATTACAATTGAAAGAAAAACTTGAGTTCAAAGGAAAATGTTAGATGATTATTTACTTCACCACCAGATCCTTATATAGGAATATTAGGAGCCTTATGTCCACCCCCAACAATAAATTCACCCCCCAAAAATTAAGAGAGTCAAAATGAGGGTGAAGAATCAAAAGGAAATTAACGTTACAAAGTTGACCACAAAACCAGCCAGATTCATCCTCCATTTTGACGTGTGTGTTTGACAATTCATACGGCCGAATCCGAAGGTGTCATAAATATAAAATATCTTCTTCAATGTGTATTATAGAATCTCTCAAAATTTCATGAAATTTGGCTCATCCGTTTGGAAGTTATGGTCGAAATGGTGGGACGGATTTCTGTGCATTAATGTCGGGTCCACCATTTAAATCTCAACTTCAGATCCCTTTATCATCAGGAAAACATCGTAATTAGCTCCAGCCACAGTTGAATAAAATGACCCTCATATTTGTATATTTCTACTGTATAAATTTGAGCTTCATTGGGCCTGGTTTCTGTGCCCCACATTTGTTTCATGGTCCTTGGGCCCATTATGCTTTTTCCAGCAAGTTTCTGCCTTCAGGCGTAAAATTCTCCATCTTCCTTTGGGATTAATCCAGCGGACCTAAGAGATAAAATGTTCCAAACAAAGTGATAAATAATATCACAAAATTTCAAATTCAGAAAATGAATATAATATTGTCAACAAACAAATGAATGATTGGTCCCAAATTTTCATTTTAAACATGAATTGCATTTTTGATGAGAAATGAAGTTCTATTTATGTAATGCACTACAAAAAATGTTTATAGACTTTGTAACAATGAATATAAAGATATTAAAAATTAATATTAGCCACTTTCAGTGACTAATCACACCCACCAACTTGAGTTTTTCTAGTCCCGAGCAAAATAAATTACAAATTTGAAATTCAAATCCCCTTTTCCAAAAAACATTTTAGTACACATTGCTCACCCAAATATCTAATACCAAAAAAAATTATGAAAACCCATCAAAATAATTAAAAACAAGATGAGTCCATAAGCATATCCCAAGCCCAAGCCCATTCCTTTGTTCAAATTCATCACCACATTTCATCCAATTCCAATTAAGCATGATAAAGTGTTGTGCATCATAAAAGATATGGGGGCCATTTTATTGTTCAAGGGGAAAAAATGGAAGCGCTAGGTGGGAATCACATTAAACCTTAAGATGCGTATCCATTTTTTTTTGATTTTATTTTTTTAACCACAATAGATATAAAAAGACTAACTCTGGGCAAGACAACTATGGAGTCACGATCCCCAAGTGCCGGACGCCACATATTTGGACAAAACATTGCTCTATGTGGTCATTTTTTTTTGTTTTTTTGGATACTAAAATTAAACTAAAAGTGACCCCAGAACCCTATGCTATAATGAAAGGGACCCAAGAACTCAAATTTACACCCACGATCCAGTAGACGTGCATTGTGGCATTTTTATTAAGAGGGTGAAAATGTAAACTTTGAAAAATCACATTAGACAACCGCACTTTCCAAAAACTATGCTCATGAACTTAAAATTGCATTAAAATCAGAATCAAAGCATCCAAATTTTTCGATATCCAATTTTAGAGTTTTCAATGTGTGTTATCATGTTCAAGGTTAATTGAATTTTTTCTTTCCATGCATGTTCTTATTGAAAAAAAAATCATTTTTTATTTCACCTCCCCCCAACATAGAATAACACTGTCCCCAGTGTTTAAAGAAAAGAAAAGTTAGAAGGGGGTAGGAGAGGAGTTCAAAGAAGAAATTTAAAATGATAATCATGGAATGAAGTCACCTGGTGGTTGATGATGATAGCGCATGCCATAGTCTCCCTTCAATCCTGGATTTGAGTCTCAGTGGCTTGGATGGTGGTGAATGGATTTTCCTTATGACTTATGACATGTCCTTTTATTTTTTTAACCTATAAAAACATAAAAATAAACAAAACAAAATAAACTGATGATATATTGTCTTCTTTTTAGATTTCTGGGTAAGGTATTACTCAGCGATCATGCCATGTGACACGAATGAATATGGCACTCCCCTTTTATACCCATCCTACCTCATAAAAGAAGAACAGTTCAACAGTCTATGGTAATTTATTATATGAAAAATAAAATTCTTCAAAATTATTAAAAACATGGAAACCATGGGTTTCCTCCCATGCAGAACTTTTGTTTAACATCGTTAGCTCGACTTGAACCCCCCAACTTATCCAATTCCAACTTTCAAAATTTTAATGAACCCATCGTTCTCCACTTCAACAAGATTGAGATTGATTGTTTTTTTGAAATTTGTTTCGTATGAAATCATATTTTGTACAATTATTGGTAAAATCCAAGGAATATCTAAAATGGCTGATCGAGTTGTTTCTATAGTCTTTCCTAAGACACAAAGGATAATTCCTACATTATTGATTTCATGATATCGATGAATTACAACTGAAAGGTCTTGTTTGTACTCTATAAAGGGATAATTTAGTGGGGATGAAAGGTTCATAATTTTGAGGTTGGGTTGATTTAATTTTCCTAAAAAAGATTGGAAATTTGAAAAATAACTTTCTTCTTTAGAAATAATATCTTCACTTTGAAATTGTGATTCCTCCTGAAAATTGTCCAGTTGAATGTCATGAATGGGTATAGACTCAATTTTTGTGATTTCTCATAGTGGTTCAATGATTGGTTCTTATGAAAATTTATTAATGGAGTTATATTCAGGAAACTCAATCCATGATGACAAATTTTCCCCTTGTGAATCCAAAAAATTAATTTCCTCCTGATTTAAATACCCTTCAACATTTCCTTGATCTTGTTCAGTTATCCCATATCCAAAGGTTAGTTCTTTTCTGAATTCATGAGAGGTTTTTGGGATAAAAGATTCATCTATCAATGATGTGGAAAGAACATATTGAGTGGGAATGGGTTCCTCAAAAGTCTTAAAGCTTTGTAATTCTAATCTGAAAGATGAAACTTATGAATTCATTTTATCCATTTGTTCACACAATTTTTCAAGAATTTTTTCAGGATTAGGGTTGATATATGTTTGTACATCATGGAATTCCTAATTATTTATCTTTTCAATCATTCTTGATAGATATGGAAATTTATCTTTTAAACATTCATCATCCCATTGATTGTTCATGTTATCGGGTGTGGGGTAATAATTCCAGTGTTGATCAAAGTAAATTTATATCTGAGGGGATTCCCATTGTTGATTTTCTATTTGATTCCAGCCCGAGTTTATGAAAGGAAATTGTTGATGATACTCCATTGGAGTTGAATGAAATTTGGATTTGGATTTTTTTTGGAAACACGAAAACAGAAAGGGGAAAAGAAAAGATAAATATAGGTGAGAAAAGAGAAGTTAGGTGAGAATAGAAGGTGGGTGTTCAAAAAAACTTACTTGGGTCCCAGAAAATGGTGCCAAAATTTGGTTGCGCCCAAATTTACCCAACAGGTATGCGGTCGTGTTAGTACAGGTAGGGGTCGAATCCACAGGGACGGAAGAAGAAACCTTGAGACACTTTGATTAGATGCGGGATTGGCTATGAGGTGGCCAACTTTGGATTGAATTGATTTAAAGAAATATTTATTTAAATTAAATAACAAAACTAATAAAATTACTTGAATTAAAACAACTAATTAATGTGAGTTGATCCTAGGTTGTCTCGTGGGCTTGCTTGGATGTATTTGTTTTTCATTTGATTTTCTGTTCATCGGTTCAAGAGGTATCCATTAAATGAAATAATTCCTCAATATTATTCTCTGATTTAATCTATACAAAATTTCTAGGCTAATCACCAATTCACTTAGAGGATCAATTAAATGATCACTCCAAGGAATTGGATCGTACTAGCACTCAAAATGTGTCGTCATTAAAGTCGGTGAAGACAAAGAATAAAATAAATCAAAGAAAGGAACTCTTAAAATAAAGAAAAAATTTAAGAATTTAAGAACATAAAATAAAATTAAATCCAGCCCATGAAACTCTCTAGGATCAACCCATAAAATTTTATCCCTCCATTGTTGTTATTCTATCAATGTAAGCGGGTAGTTGACTTAAAGAAGCGGGATTGAAGCAGAAAAACATTAATCAAAATGAACACTCCACCGTTGTGTGATGAATTCACAAGTGCGGGTGTGAATAAATTCACACTTCGATTAAACAGTATCAACGTGTAAAAAAAAGGAAAATAAAAAGTGAATAGGAAGAAATTTTATTAAAATACTAAACGTGAATGAAATACGTACATTAGAGAAATTGACGATGCCATTACAAAACAAAAGCGGGAAATTACAATTGAAAGAAAAACATGGATTCAAAGGAAAATGTTAGATGATTATTCCCTTCACCACCATCTCCTTATATAGGCATATTAGGAGTCTTATGTCCATCCCCAACAATAAATTCACCCCCCAACAATTAAGAGAGTCAAAAGGAGGGTGAAGAATCAAAAGAAAATTAACGTTACAAAGTTGACCACAAAACCATCCAGATTCATCCTCCATTTTGACGTGTGCGTTTGACACTTCATACGGCCGAATCCAAAGGTGTAATAAATAGAAAATATCTTCTTCCATGTGTCTTGTAGAAGCTCTCAAAATTTCAGGAAAGTTGGCTCATCCGTTTGGATGTTATGGTCGAAATGGTGGGATGGATTTCTGTGCATTAATGTCGGGTCCACCATTTAAATCTCAACTTCAGATCCCTTTATCATCATGAAAACATCAGAATTAGCTCCGGCCACAGTTGAATAAAATTATCCTCATATTTTTATATTTCTACTGTATAAATTTGAGCTTCATTGGGCTTGGTTTCTGGGCCCCACATTTGTTTGATGGGCCTTGGGCCCATTATGCTTTTTCCAGCAAGTTTCTGCCTTCAGGAGCAAAATTCTCCATCTTCCTTTGGGATTAATCCAACATACCTAAGAGATAAAATATTCCAAACAAAGTGATAAATCATATCCCAAAATTTCAAATTCAGAAAATGAATATAATATTGTCAATAAACAAATGAATGATTGGGCCCAAATTTGAATTTTAAACATGAATTGCATTTTTGATGAGAAATGAAGTTCTATTTATGTAATGCACTAAAAAAAATGTTTATGGACTTTGTAACAATGAATATAAAGATATTAACAATTAATATTATCCACTTTCAGTGACTAATCACCTATTGATATAGCCTTCTTTTGGGGGAAGATAAAATAAAAAATTAGTGTATAAATAACCCATATCTTATTGAGGTATTTATATCATTGGATCAAAACTAAAGGAGGTTATAGATTGGGTGTATAATAAGTTAATGGAGAAATATTTTTGGGGTGTATAACAAACTACTTATATGGTGGGATTTATGCATATAACTAGTTCCTATTCTAGCCACTTGAATATTTAGCGAAGAATCCAAGTTATGGTGTATAAACAACATGGAAAGGAGTGTAGTTTTATGCCATACCATGTGAATATTGTGTTGTATGTTCACTTATTTCATTATTATATATAAATTGAGACTGATAGATAATATTGAGTGGATTGAGAAATCTAACAAGTTCAAGTGGTTTAATTCAAAATGAGATAATTAAAAATATATAACAACTGATTCATCCCCTTTAGTGGTCAACCAAACCATGGGCTCTATAAAAAAAATATAGAAAAAAGATATTGTTAAACCACATTATGGTTATGAATATATCTCTTTGATAATATTGAAAAATATGGAATGTAATCATGGTCTTGAATGCGGTGATGATTGTTTTTACTAGAGGGCTATTAAAATATTCATGGAAAAAACCATGATGTTGTATTGTTAAAACTATGTCATGATGTTCATCATATATTGGTTTCAAAATATTGAAATGGATAAAAAATAAAAGGTAGAGATATTTAGACATTGTGGCTATCAAAGTCAAATATTTGACTGAAAACCATGTCATTGTTAGGAATTATATGTCTTGGTTTTGAAGATATTTTCATGATTCATATATGTTATAATATTTTAAAATATAGAAGCATGGAATATTTTATGGGATACTTAACTTTAAAATCATGCATAATTTTGAGGACCAAACTACAGGATACATGTAGAATAATAGATTGGAGTTTTATAGAGGATAAATCTGGATTATATTAAGGTTTGGAATGAAATTAAGAAGATAAACTATACAAAATAGATGAGAAACTAATACATATCCAATATTAAGAGGAGGATACTATGTCAAGGTTGATAAAAATTCTTGTTGTTTATGACTTGAATTTATTCTTAGTGATGTAGATAAATAGAAACACATATATCATATCAGAATATTGATTCTCTATTATTACTTTCATTATAACAACCTATGAGTTAATTTGTTTGTGAGCTTATCTTGAATAAATGAGTTGAGGATAAGAATTAGTGGTGATCCTTAGATTTAGTTATGAACTGATCATAAATTTAAATACAATTAATATTGAATTAGTGAATTCAAGGTTGATTAACACATCACTGGTGTATTCTTCATGAATCATACCCTTTTATGTAAACTAAGTAAAGTAATCATATCATTTTTTACTTTTATTTATTTATTTGGTTGATTTTATTTATATCATTTAGATGAAGGTTTTTTAGTTCTTATTATCATAAAAAAAATTCATTTAAAGAAAGTCTACCGACCCAAATTTACCCCAAAATTAGGGTGATTGGGACCTTGGTGGTTTCAATAATAGTGATTATGAATTCTTTATACATAACCAGAAGAAAAGTGTAACTTATAACAAAGTGTTACTCCTAATCATTCTATAAATGGATTTAGTGTGATATACATAAAATAAATTTATCTTCATAAACTTGAAAATAAAACAAAAACATGATTTCACCTTTATGAGCATGTGGTGAATCATATCATTGAGAAATAATAAATTGATAAACATCGGTTGAATCCATATGGATAAGTATTGAGGTTATAATTAAATTTAATTATTATTTAATGAAAAATATAAAAGAGAGATATGTTTTACTTTTGTGACAATTAAATAAGTGGGAAAAATAAATAAATAATAGTTAATCTAAATGTATTAACCTATAAATATATGAACTCCTCTAGAGTAACTCTCTTATATTTTAGGGAATATGAATTCAACTTGAAAACCTAAATCAATTAATTAATCATACTAATTTGTTAAAGTAGTAACCATTGAATTATCATGTACTTAGTTAATCAACAAAAATCTTTCAAATGGGAAAGTTATTACCCATAGGGTTGCATGTAATTCTCATTTTGGAATAGTATATGTTTTATGGTTTGTGAACATTGTGTTTCTATAACTCCTTTAGTATTTTTTAATCCATGGCCGCCTTTTAGTTTAAAATCATATGAAATTACATGGGATTTTATCATCACCACATCACCAATCCCCTTTGGAATTATATTTATTGATCAATCAAATAATCTGTTAAGTGAAATAGAGAAGTATAAAAAAAATAAAAACTCAATCAACAAATAGATTAAGAATAATTAATTCATTCCTAAACGCAAATTATATTTTTTGTGTAAGTCTGATGTAATTCCCTTTCCATCTATCCCCTCTTTATCTCTATCTAGGGTTGTTAGATGATCTCAGGTGTGTCTCCTAATATGCTAGAGGATGTTTAATGACTTTAATAGTCTATAACCATTAACATGGAGACTATACTCTTGATACCACCACATATAATAACAAATAAATAAAAATAATCTCATATAATATTAGAGTATACAAGAGAATATAGATAAACTCCAACAAGTAATAACAACAAATATAAACATGTTATAATGAATGTGAATCAATATAACATTCATAAGAAATACAAATAGGACTTCCCATTAGACTGATTATATATAAGATAAAAATAAAATAAACTAATAGTTGAGAATTATCCACAAACCACGGTTACTCTACATACTTGTAATAAAAACCCAATCCAATAACTCCAGTTAGATATCCTATAAAACTATTACATGAAATAAAAACATAAGGCTTAAATACTATAAGAGTCTATCACATGGCTTAAATTAATAAAATTTAAGATATATCCTAGTGAAATAAAGGGTGAGACAAAGTCATTTTCTAAGATTATTTTTTAATCATTCACTATATTAAAATTTTTTATTATTATTTATTATTTTTAATATTTATAAAACAATGGAAATATGGTAAGGGGTTGTATGGCATGAGAAATTAAATAAAATAAAAAAGAATAGTTGATGTTAGTAGGAAAGGGGTAGTCCTAGGTTTGGTTATCTTGGGACCTTCAGTATTTATTTTAATTGCTTATAATATTATTTATAAACTAATAAATCCAATTTCATGGATCACCATACTCAACTTAGATAGTGAGATCTAATATAATTTCAAAAAACTCATTATCACATCAAATCCCACCTTCTCCATGGTGTGAAGTGATTAATATTCCATGATCATAGACACACCACCATTTCTCACGCAATACCACTGTAAATTTATCACCCTTGACTCACACATATCCACTATACAATGTATGGTTTAAGAAAAGGGAGGGTAAATAGATGAGTTTAGGATTGAATTAGGTGGTTAGATATTTCTAAATATAGTGAGAAACCTACACATAATCCCTCTACAATCCCCATGACCTCATCACAAAAATAATTAAAAACATAAAAAAATTAAGTGTAGGGATATAGAACTTCTCTATAAATTAGCCTCAGGTTAGCAGCTCATAAACATGATCATTGAAGAGGAATAAAGGGGGATAACCACAAAACATAAGAAAAGTGTAAGAATAAGCTACTATATTAGAAACACAGAATACAAATTATAGTAAAATTATTAAACCTATGCTACAACATGAAGCATATTAAGTATAATATCCATCCCCTTATTAAATAATAAAGAGTTAAAAATGATGTTCATGGGATATTTTCAATGTTAATTTGGGTTATAATGAGATTACCTCTATGTAATTAGCATCCAAAACATTCTCCCTACTGAAATTACCCGGCTACCCCTATCTCTTAAAATTTCATAGATGAAGGTGAGATGGAATAATTGGGGAATATTTTCAAAAGATGGTTAAATAGAAAATATCCACTTTTATGCCTTACATGAATGTATCTATGTGAATTTGATTGTATAAAAGTTTTTAAGTTTTTTTTATAGATTTATTTTTTCAAGGAAAGTGATTGAGATTATGTTAAATGCCAATGTCTATTATGTTGGAGTTTCAGGGTATATCACATGGATATTGGAAGATATATCAAGTTAAAAGGATGTCTTGGGGTGAGTTTTTATATTGTGTTTATGGATGAGGTTCCATTATAAGAATTAAAAATTAATCATTTAGGTTGAGAGGATGATAAATAGTTGTAAAATTGTTGATGATTCTTATATGACATCTTGTATAAGGACCCAGCCTTAAAACAATACAAAATGTCGAATTAAATGAATAATTCACATTGAGGATCTTTTCAGGTTTATAATTTTAGATAATTAGGCCATAACTATTACATTTCATTTCAAAAATTACAAAGTAGAAAATTCTACATAGTTTCCATTTTTTTCATAAAATAAAAACTCTTGAAAAAAAGAGTTATGTCTAGTTCCGTGTTTTAGACAAAATGACTTTCCCTTGATCCCATCCTTGACCCTATTCATCTTTATGTCCCGTGAAAAACATTTTAAAAACTTGGTATGAGCATCAAAAGCTCAATAAGGTTTATAAAACAAAGAAAGAAAACATTAGATCATCAATACATACATAACATAAGCTCTTTAACATACCTCATGAAATCATAAGATTTATGAAATATACATAGGAATCATAAATCATAAAGGTAACTTGTGGGATACATAACATACTTACATTGTAGCTTTCACAACTACGCAGGGAGTTACATTTGGAATACCATCACAGTATATTCCCTAAATCTCTTAGGAGAAACATTCACGTTTACCTCCGTCACATTACCCAATGCATTGAAGAGCTATCTTAGGCTCACCCAACCTAGGTTTATCATGATACCACCCGTATTTGAAAAAAATGCCAAAGAACCATAATGTAGTCAAGCATAATAGAAAGATAACATTTCCACATTGCGATCACAATATATTATTTCAAGATATTTACATAATCAATTCTTTATCAAACCATTTTCACAAACCATTTAAAACATTTAATAAAGAGATTTTTGAATCAAAGTGTCTCATAACACTTTGAAAACTTTAAATGAATCATCATTTTAAAACATTAATGTCCATAAAAATGAATCATAAAAATCATTTTGAAAACATGTACATTAATGAGAAAAATTTAGAAGAATAAATCTTTAAAACATTTTAACCTATATTTGAGTTAAAGAGTTTTTAACAAAATGAGAGGTGATTGAATACAAATAATTGAGGAATAAAATTTAATAAGAACTTTATAATATCATCAGAATAAAGGTATTCATGACATAATATTCCAAAGTAAAGTATATACACCATATAAGAGTGAATTAGTGCATAACAACAATGAAGTCTCAATGGAATGTAAATTGAGACGAAATGCCTTACAAATACTGTATCCTTAGATTAAGGATAAATCAATTACATAATAATGTGTGAAAAATATAAATACACTCAATATGATTGGATATTCAATGTAAATCAATCCTAGAACATTAACACATATTTTTGTAAAAACAATACCAATGACTTGGATGTTTAACTCAATGAATGGAAATTGAGTTAAAATTACTCTTATCAAGTTCATATCGATGACTTGAGAATTTATCAATGGAGTGATTATGTGTACCAAAAGTATATCCAAACAAAGGGGAGTGGAAATTACAACATAAATAAATAAATTGTGATTCCACACATAATCATATCATGACATAATTAATAATTGGAAGATTAACTCAAGGAATGGAAATTGGGTTAAGAAGTTTCCTTACAGAAAATCGACAGCCTAACGACGTCACATTAAAATTCAGAAAATGAGTTTATGAGAGAGAAAATGGTATCTCATCACTTGGAAATAAAATTTACAGCAATAAGGATATATAAGAACATATCCCAACATAAAAATATGTAAATTAAAAGGCATAAAAATATAAGTCTTTTAAAAAGTGGAGGGTGAAAGGTTCCCTTACTGATTTGGTAACTTACGAAACATACCCCCCATGAAAGAAGGATAATACAATGAAGATGTAAATACCCACAAATTAAATTATATTACACCATTAATACAATAATTGGAAGTACATACACCACACAAAATTAAATAGTGGCAAATATATCCTGAATCTCATGTGAATAAAAAGTGAGATGAAAACCCCTTACCACGTTGTAATCAATCGAGTTGTATGACCAAAAGTTAATAACCACAAAATTAATCACAAAATACCATTAATATAAACATAATAATTATAATATATATCAAATGGTAGTAAAAAATACACCATATTCAAGAAATAAGTGGCGAACAATGGAAATCTCAAGGAATAAAAAGTGAGATAAGAAACCCCTTACCTCGTGTCTGACTTGACTCGTTCGTTCTTTAATTTCCTGAATAATAAAATAAAGTTAATTTATACTTTATTAATAAAATTTTAAAGTTTTTATTCCTTTTATATTACTTCTTACCATGCTATAAACATTATGAAATCATTTAATTTAATAATGGTTGTTTGGTCGATATTTGGTACTTGAGTCAAAAATGAACTTCTTATAATTACAAGTTGTTCATGCGGTAAAAAAAAATTATCTCCAGAATTATATTCATGATTTAGATATCATATATATCATATATATCCGTTATATATATGTATTTATAATAGTATATAACATTGGGAGATAAGAAATGAAATGCACCATTCATAGAGACGGTAAGATGTACGTACGCATGAACGCTACTTTCATTTCTATTTCATATTTTAATGGAATTAAAACTTAATGATAAATAGGTATATTATAATTCTAGTATAATATCAAATTTAATTTTAATAACTCCATCCTTTATACATTCCACATATGGCATGAATGAGTCATATCACTTAGAGGGGGCGGTAGTTCGCACTTCCTCAAATGAAATTATCGTATTTACCCACTATGGAAACCATAAAGGTATTCTATAAATAAAAAATACAGAAGATTATAAAGAATATATATATAATATATATCACATATAAATATAGTTCAATATTAATGTCCACCATAAGAGGTGGTAGGAGAAGACTGAACAATCAAGGTTTCGTGAGGTAGTAGTTCGTCGTCCACAGAAACAGTATGTTCTTTACCCATTAGATGGAGGTGTGTGTAAGTGTAGTTAGAATAATTATCATAACAACAAACTATTATATTTAGGATACAAGTGTTGTTATAAAATAAAGGAATAAAAAGAGTTTATGAGGTTGGAGAAGTAAAATAAAACAAAGGAACTTAAGAGAAGACGTTACCTTTAAATCAGGTTTCTCCCTTTGGTTTGAACCAAAACATTTAGTTGAGTCACCTTATGCCCAGGTTAAGTATTCTAAGAGGAGTATGTGGATTTAGGGAGCTTAATTGGGTAGAGGTCTAATAATCCATGGGGCTTGAGAAGTGTGAGAAATGAGTTATAAGTGAGGGATTTTTATAAGGGGGAGTAGGGACTCTTTAAGAATGTTTAAAAATATTATTTTATTATATAAATATTCTCTGTTTCTAAAGGTCCATAACTTATTAAAGTATAATATAATATGAATAATGTTCTAAATAATATAATAAAATAATAATTGGACCCGTTTTGTATATTTTTTTAATCTCTATAATCATATTTATTTAAATCATTCATTAATGAGGTAAATACTGCATCATTATTGTGTCATAAATTATTTTATTTATTTTATGTCTAAAAATTATAAAACAGATATCATGATTTAGGAAATATTTTTAGCTTTCAAATGAATATTTATAGTCGAAGATATAACTTATATTACCCTATGTAAAAATTGATTTACTAAAAGACATATGTTTATGTCATTTTTGTCTTTACTTTAAATTAATTAATATAAATTGTCATTATCATTCTTAAGTGGCTTCATGGGGTCCCAAAAACGACCCAAGGATGACCATGGTTGGAAATTTATCAAGAAATAGGATTAGAACAAATTTTAGGGTAATTTTATATTATTATAATAATATTTGTTTACCCTTATTTTCCATATTTACCCGTTAACCATGGTAAATAAAATATTTACTGAAGTAAATATTCATCATTTCTAAAAATAAAAGTTACCTATTTACACAATTTTGATCTCCTGATTCCAAATATGGAATCCATTTTTCCAAATTTAAAACAAAATAGTGGAAGAAATTAATTTAAAATTAATTCCCACTATCAAAACAAAAATCCTGTTTTTAAGAAATAATAACTATCAAAATATTAACACTTATTTATGTCAAATTTCAGCGTGAAATTACTTACAATGACCAAAATTGGATTAAATATTAAAAAAATAATATAATTGAACTTTAAAACCAATTAAAAATATAATCTAACCTTATAAATAAATTAGATTAAAAGGAACTTTTGAATTAAAATACAATATTTTCATAATTCATTAAAAAATAAATTTTATCAGAAAAATACAAACAATTTACCCAAAGTAAATTTTGATGTCCCGATTCTAAATAAGAATTTTATTTTTTCATATATAACATATACAAGTGACCAAAACTATATTTAAAGAGGGTTCGCCATCAAAAGGTGGTAAATCGACCTTTTATTGAATATAAGAGTATTTATGCTTAAAATCACATTATTTCTTATTTTAAGACTCTAAAATTTATTGGATAAATGTAAAAACTTTTAAAAAACATGTATATTCATATTATAGTTAGTTCTGTACATTTTTTCAAATACAACAGCTAGGCGTTAACTATAATTTAAAATAATATTATATTATTGTTTTTCAGTATGACCCAACGTTGTGAGCAATGTAAGATTTCAAAGAAACCTGTTGTTGTGTATCGGGTACGATATCGAACATAGCATCACTTTTAAAATAAAATTAATATTTAATTCAAAAAATTTAATAAATATAAAAAAAATTATATTCTTTATTTACCTGATAAGTTACATCCTTCCCCCCATTTGGGAATTACGTCCTCACAATTCTAAAATTGGGCTTGGAAACTTCATTGAAAGTTCCACATCAAAAAAAGAGTAAAAAAAATATCACTTTGAAAGAAAGAAAGATAAATAAAAAGGTCACTTGAGATAGCACATACTAGGATTCAATATAGAAAAACATGGATATTGAAGAGAAATAAGCCATCAAGGTTTGATGGAGAGTGGTATAAAATATGATTTGGAGAAAGTTAACCATAAGAAAATCACAAAATTGTGATGGGTTAAATGGTCTTTGGTTCCCCAGTAGGAAAACTTAACATAAAATGTTTTTATTTTAAGTTACTTTTCATAAAGTTGAGAAATTTATTTATGATCTTAACTAAAAACATAAGGAAACATACTTAATTGTCATGTATACTTTCATCCTTTACTAAATTTCTACCACAAACTCATCTTTTCTCCAAACGGTGAGTATTCAAACTGACTTGGTCACATTAAAAGCACTAGAATAAACTTCTATATTATCAGATAGTTCACAAAAGATGAACTATATATTTCCTCTGTCTTTAGACATCAACCAAAACCAAAACATTTAGTACAAGACCAGATAATCCCCAAAACAAGATAACACTTTATAAAAATAAATAATACTCTTAATCCCCAAAATTCGACAAACAATACCCAAAGTTTAGCAAGGACCATCCATTAAACAAATGTCCTTAAAATTATTCAAAGTAACCCAAAATAAGATTGTAACCCAAAACTCATAAGGATTTAATCACATAGTCTTCCACAACAAATCATAACATTTATCTACAAATAAAATAGACTACTCTTAAAGTCTCATATTAATGTGTAATTAACCAAATCAAATATTCTCTATGATAGGTTAATCATTTCCATAAACAGCCAAAATCACCATATTTCCATAATAAAAAAATAGATTCTTCCAAAATAAAATTCCACCATTACTCATAAATAGAAAAGATAATTATTCCTTGAATAAAATTTCCATATATCAAACTTTAGGGTTACACGTACTATAAAAAGTCTTCCAATGTAATCCCATCCTCAAAAGGGCCTTAATAATTTTAAGCATTTCATCATCTTAAAATCTACCATAACTCCTAAATCCCTTATATGTTGACTTCTTACTCATTCAACGTTCTTCATGATCCATTAACCATTCACTACCAACTTTTTCTGAAATACTTCTTTCCTAAAAATAAAATCATGAATCATATCCTAAGATTTAATAATATCAAAACATATGTTATGAAATAATCCATACCTTTCATTGGTCATTGTCAGTTTATTCATCCTCAATCGGAATGGAATTAGGTATTGGTAAACATATATTTGTACAATCATGGTGATCCCATTCCTAAAACTTCTTCATAGGACATCTGTTTGAATAATGACCATGCACACCACATTTAAAACATTCAATTGATCCCTTAGAAATAACTTCTTTCCATTTCCTAGAGTCAACCAGATGTTTCTTTTTTCCATGGAAGGTTCTTGCTTTATGACCTTCATTCCCACATTTATAGCATCTTACTGTACCTTTAAAGAATTTTCCTAGTTGTTTGTTTCCACATCCTTGAAAAATAGGTTTTTGAACATACTTACCTGCATGATTATTACTTGAACTTCTATAGGGATTTGTTTCCCGCATATACGATTCCGTGTAAAAATCACCATGGTTCCGATGGTAAATCATGACTCCAGATAGTTGGTTGAGAATAACCACAAGAGTTCTCATTGTAGCTCCCATTTCATTTAGTTTCTCATTCAGAAAACTGTCACAGTCTTCTTTACATCCACTGTTACTTTCTTGCCTGCTAGATCCAACCATTTACTAAAACCAAAATGGTCAGTGTGAGTATATCAGTAAAATCATCATATAATAACTAATTTGGAGGGTAAATACTAAGATAGACTTATTTATGTTATCTTAAACTCATTCAATTTATCTAAAATTATTATGGATCTTTATAATATGCTAACCATTATGGTTATGTCACTTATGCTTAGATAACACCCAAACCTCTAAAGTTATCTAAACTAACCTTTGATACCAACTATAAGGACCCGACCTTAAAACAATACATAACCTTGAATTAAATGAATAATTCACATAGAGGATCATTTCAGGTTTAGAGTTTTATAGAATTAGGCTATAACTATTACATTACATTTCAAAAATTACAAAGTAGACAATTCCACTCAGTTTCCATTTTTTTAATAAAATAAAAACTCTTGAAAAAAAGATTCATGTCTAGTTCTATGTTTTAGACAACATGACTTTCCCTTGATCCCATCCTTGACCCTATTCATCTTTAAGTTCTGTGAAAAACATTTCAAAATCTTAGGATGAGCATAAAAAGCTCAGTAAGGGTTATAAAACAAAGATAGAAAACATTAGATCATCAATACACACATAACCTAAGCTCTTTAACATAACTCATGAAATCATAAGATTTTTGAAATATACATAGGAATCATAAATCATTAAGGTAACTTGTGGAATACATAACATACTTACATTATTGATTTCAAAGATACATAGGGTGTTATATTTGGAATACCCATCATAGTATATTCCCTAAATTTCTTAGGAGAAACATTCACGTTTACCTCCGTCACGTTACCCAATGCACTAGAGAGCTATCTCAGGCTCACCCGCCCTAGGTTTATCATGAAACCACCCGTATTCGTAAACAATGACGAAGAACCATAATGTTGTCAAGCATAAATAAAAGATAACATTTCTAAATTACTATCACAATATATTATTTCAGGATATTGACATAATCAATTCTTTATCAAACCATTTTCAAAAACCATTTAAAACATTTAATAAAGAGATTTTTGAATCAAAGTGTCCCATACCAATTTGAAACTTTTAAATGAATAATCATTTGAGAAAATTAATGTTCATATAAATAAATCCTAAAAACCTTTTTGAAAACATGGTCATTAATGAGAAATATTTAGAAGAATAAATCTTTAAAACATTTTAACCGATATTTTAGTTAAAGAGTTTTTAACAAAATGAGAGACGCTTGAATAGAAATAATTTAGGAATAAAATTTAATCAGAACTTTATAATATCATGAGAATAAATAGATTCATGATATAATATTATAAAGGATAGTATAAACACCATATAAGAGTGAATTGGTGCATAACAACTACGAAGTCTCAATGGAATGTATATTAAGATGAAATCCCTTATATAAAATGTATCCTTAGATTAAGGGTAAAGAAATTACATAATAATTTGTGACAAATATAAATAAAATCAATATGATTGGATATTCAATTTAAATCAATCAGAGAATATTCATACATATTTTTATAAAACCAACACCAATGACTTGGATGTTTAACTCAATGAATGTAAACTGAGTAAAAATTTCTCTTATCAAGTTCATATCTGTGACTTGAGAATTTATCAATGGAGTTATTATGTGTATCAAAAGTATGTACACACAAAGGGGAGTGAAAATTACAACATAAATAAATAAATAGTGATTCCATACATAATCATAGCATGACATAATTAATAATTAGAAGATTAACCCAAGGAATGGAAATTGGGTTAAGAAGTTCCCTTATAGAAATTCGACAACCTAACTGCATCACCTTAAAATTCAGAAAACGAGTTTATGAGGGAGAAAAAGGTATATCATCACTTGAACATAAAATTTCTATCAATAAGGATATAGAAGAACATATCCCAACATAATAATATGTAAATTAAAAGATATAACAAAAGAAGTCTTTTAAAAAGAGGAGGGTGAAAGGTTCCCTTACCGGTTTGGTAACTTACGAAACATACACCCCATGAAAGAAGGATAATACAATGAAGATTTAAATACCCATAAATTAAATTATATTACATAACAAATACAATCACGAGAAGTACATACACCACACAAAAGAAAATAGTGGCAAATATAGCACGAATCTCATGGGAATAAAAAGTGAGATGAAAACCCCTTACCACGTTGTAATAAATCGAGTCATATGCCCAAATGTTAGTAACCACCAAATGAATCACAGAATAACATGAATATAAAAATAATCACAATATTATATATCAAAGGGCGGTAAAAAATACACCACATGCAAGAAATAAGTGGCGATCAATGGAAATATCACAGAATTAAAAGTGAGATAAGAAACCCCTTACCTTGTGTTTGACTTGACCAGTTCATTCTTTAATCTCATTAATAATAAACTAAATTTAATTTATACTTTATTAAGAACACTTTTCTATTTTATTATTTCTTTTATATCACTTATTACCATGTTATAAACATTATGCAATCATTTATGTCAATAATGGTTGTTTGGTTGATATTTGGTACTTGAGTCAAAAATGAACTTCTTATAATTACAAGTTGTTTCTGTGGTCAAAAATAAATTATATACATAATGATATTCATGATTTAAATATCATATATATCTAGTATATATATGTATTTATAACAGTACATAACATTTGAAGATAATAAATGAAATGCATCGTTCTTAGAGACGGTAAGTCGTACGTACGCATGAACGCTACTTTCATTTCTATTTCATATTTTAATGGAATGAAAAATTAATGATAAATAGGTATATTATAATTTTAGTACAATATAATATATAATTTCATCAACTCCATCCTTTATACCTTCCACATATGGCATGAATGAGTCATATCACTTTGAGGGGGCGGTAGTCCGCACTTCCTCAAATGAAATTATCGTATTACCCACTATGGAAACAATAAATGTATTCTATAAATAAAAAATACATAATCTTAGAAAAAATATAAATATAATATATATCACATATAAATATATTTCCATCTTAATGGACACCATAAGAGGTAGTAGGAGAAGATTGAACAATCATCGTTTCGTGAGGCAGTAATTCACAGTCCACAGAAACAATACGTTCTTTACCCATTAGATGGAGGTGTGTGTAAGTATAGTTAGAATAATTCTCATAAAAACAACCTAGTATATTAATTATATTGTTTTGGTTATAAAATAATGTAACAAAAAGAGTTTATGGGGTTGGAGAGGTAAAATAAAACAAATGAACTTAAGAGAAGACGTTACCTTTAAATCGAGTATCTCCCTTTGGTTTGAAACAAAAGGTTTAGTTGAATTGCATTCTTCCTAGGGGAAGGATTCTAGAAGGAGTATAGGGATATAGGGAGTTTAATTGGGCCAAGGTTTTACAAGACAATGGTCTTGATAAGTGTAAGGAATAGGTTAGAAGTGAGGGATTTTTATAAGGGGGAGGAGGGGCTCTTTAGGAATATTTAAAAATATTATTTTATTATGTAATGATTTTCAGTTTCTAAAGGTAAAAAACGTATTAAAGTATAAGATAAGATAAATCATGTTCTAAATAAAATCATCCAATAAGAATTGGACAGGCTTTGGATATTTTTTTATTCTTTATAATCATATTTATTTAAATCATTCATTAATGAGGTAAATACTGCATCATTATTGTGTCACAAATAATTTTATTTATTTGATGTCTAAAAATTATAAAAAATATATCATGATGTAGGAAATAGTTTTAGATTTAAAATAAATATTTATATTTTATTATATAACATATATAACCCTATTTAAAAATTGATTTACTAAAAGATATATGTTTATGTCATTTTTGTCTTTACTTAAATTAATTAATATAAAGTGTCATTATCACTCTTAAGTGGCTCCATGGGGTCCCAAAATAGACCCAAAGATGCCCATGGTCGGAAATGTATCAACTAATAGGATTATTAGAAATTATAGGGTAATTTTAGATTATTATAATAATATTTTGTTACCCTTATTTACTAGATTTACCCTTTAACCATTGTAAATAAAATATTCACTGAAGTAAATATTCATCATGTTTAAAAATAAAAGTTATATATTTAAACAATTTTTAACTCCTGATTACAAATATAGAATCCATTTTTCAAAAGTCAAATCACATAATTGGTTGAAATTAATTTAAAATTAATTCCTACTGTCAAAAGAAAAAGTATGTTTTTAAGAAATAATAACTATCAGAAGATTGACACTTATTTATGTCCAATTTCAAAGTGAAATTAATTCCAATGACCAAAATTGGATTAAATATTAAAAACATAATATTATTAAAATTTAAAACCAATTATAAAGATAATCTATCCATATAAATAAATTAGATTAAAAGGTAGTTTTGAATTAAAATATAGTATTTTCACGATTCATTAAAAAATGATTTTTAGTAGAAAAAATTACCCAAAGTAAATTTTGATGTTCCTATTCTAAATAAGAATTTTATTTTATCATATAGAACATATAAAAGTTACCAAAACTATATTTGAAGAGGTTTTTCCATTGAAATGCGATAAGTCGACCTTTTAATGAATATTAGAGTATTTATGCTTAAAATCAGATTTTTCTTATTTTGAGCCTTTAAAATTTATTGGATAAATGTAAAAACATTTAACAAATATGTATATTCATATTTAGTTAGTTATTTCCATTCCCACAAATATAATAGCTAGTCGTTAACTACCATTTAAAATAATATTATATTATTATTTTTCAGTATGACCCAACGTTGTGTGCAACGTAAGATTTCAAAGAAACTCTTCAGCATATCAAGTACACTATTGAACATAGCATACATTTTAAAATAAAATAATATATATTTAATTATTTTTAATAAATGTAAAAAATGTTATATTCTTTATTTACTTGGGATGTTACATCTTGTAAAAATGTTTATTATGAAATTTTGTGTAGTTTTATTCTTTATGCAGTGGAATGGATGGTGGAGTCATAGAGAATTACATGTGTAACTACTTTTCTTAGAACTTATTCTCACATAGTAGTGAGCCTATTACAATAAAGTTATATTAATGCAATCCTATTCCTTTCTGGTAATTCATAAGCATATTTTTTTCTAGTGATTAATTTACAAGCAATTAATTAATTTCTCAGTATAATTATTCTTATGCAGCCATGAAATCTCACACAATGTGTAGGCTGGATAAATGAATCTGATTTAGTGATATGACCACATATTTAATCCTAAAAAGGTTATTAAACTCATGAGTCAATTTTTGGAGTCAACACTGTAAGCCTGATGAGTTTACACCATGTCTATGAGTTTAACCATGGGTTTATCATAAGTATATAGAGTTTCCTACTGAACCATAATAGTAAAATCCTATGTTTTCATACCTTACATGATCCATGAGAATTACTATTATTTTTGATGTGGGTTATATTTAAATACTTGTATCTCACTGGGGAGGTAATGATTCATACTTAGTGAATCCCATGCCTAGTTCTCCTTATATAGGTGATTCCTAATCTTAGTTAATCCTACATAAAATAGAAATCCCTTTTACTTAACCTGCATCTCCTTTGACATGTTAATCACATGAAATCCATCAACCATATAATAATTTCATTATTAACTATAAAATGCATTAAAAACAAAATTTAAAGGTTTTTTCAATAACATTAAATTCTATAAAAAATAAAATAATTAATTAAAATCATGTTTTAGTTCATTTTCACAATAAACACATTATTTCATAAATAAAATTAAAATGTATTCATTTAAAATATTTTACTAAAAAATATATATTAAATAAACCAAAATTTATAATAAAATTTTCTAAAATACATGAATTTATCACTCTACCACACTTAAGATATTCCATGTCCCCATAGAATTACTCTCAATCAAATCTCCACTAATAATTAATTAAATCTCATGATCAATCTTTGTTTTATTAAATGTTATTTGTTAAAGATATAATTAAATATAAATATTAAAATTAAAACACATATTCAAATTAATCTTATTAAATTTCTTATCCCACTTCTCATGTTCAAAAATATTTACCCACTTATATAAAATTAATTCGATAAATTGATTCTCCTCTTGTTTATTCATGTTAAGTATTCACCTTCGCTCCCATTTATCTCCATATTCAACCAATTATTGACAATTTATTTTATTAAAATATAGGAATGTGAAATTGAACTTATTAAGTGAGTAGGTATAATCTATAATTGGTAATTATAAATAGAATATATCTCATAAGGCTATTTGGGATATCTAATTCCTAGAAGTAGGGTTTATAAACCGACTCACAAACTGGTCAAAAACTTTATTATTGAATTTTTTATTTTCAATAAACCTCATTGTGATTTTGGATAGTTTCAGAAACATTAGTTTGTATCCAAATTACTCAAACTACACCAATTAAAATGAATTTATATAATTTATTTTTTATTGATGATTCCTTGAATGTTAATTTTGTTTAGCATGTGAGTCACCCAATTTCAAGTTCCTTATTTCAGTTTAAGAATTCCAAATTGTTATCCTCTTAAATACTATTTAACTGAAATTAAATGAAAAAAATTAAAATAGAGAATGAATTATTTTAGGAATGTATTTATCTCCAAGATAAATCAAGATATGAGTTTACTGAAATAGAGAAGCTCAATGCAAACTTTATTAGAGTAAAAAAATAAAGGAGTGCACAATCAAACTAAAATAACAAGTCCCCTAAATTATACTTATTCATGAAAATACCATAAATAATTTCCTTAAGGATAGTTTAAATTAAAATTATATTAATAATAAAAACTGTTAGTACCAAGTCACAAGGAAAGGGGAAACCTAATATATTTAGATTAGTGGTTTCTTTATTTTCTCCAAAATGGTATTCAATGTAATACTCTAGATATTTTCTATCATAAAACCTATAATTAACACAAAAAAAAGAGAAAGTTATTAAAAAAAATGTAAACAATGGAGTGGAAGAAGAATCCCAGGTTATCCCTCTTAAGAGTGGATGCATTTTAATTGTCCATAACTAAATATATTTGAGATTATCCCCAACTATTATGGGAATTTGTATTTTATGATGAAAAACACTAAATCATTATTCTTCCACAACTATGAAACTTAAATACAATATAAAGGTCACCCTTTTCAAATAATACCTTTCTCACTCCCCACTTAATGTCAAGCATGTAATATAGTGGGGTTGAAAGTATGTAAGGATCCCCCTCATTAACATCAGAATGATGGATTATGGTGTCCACATAATCTATACCTACCTCAATGGTTTTTAGATTTAACTCTTATCTTATTTATTCACACATGGTCACGTCTTCTATGGCCTTGTCATCTTCATATCTCAGGGAAAGCACAATTATATGTAAATATATAATTTTACAATAAGGAAGATTAGAATATTGTTCATGATCAACATAATTAAAATTAAATGTATTTAAATAAAATAATTTACTCTCATATATTTCAACATATTACTCTTATTATTCATGAAATTATCTTGGTATATTACTCATGATGCTTGTAGGTTGTGTGTCATCAATTTTTCCCTCAAAGTAAATTCCATCTATTCTTGTTTCATTTTTATCATCATCCAAGACATAATCTAAGAGTGCTAAATCAATAGTTCACAAATAAGAAGATTGATTTTTAAAATTTACTTTATAAAAAAAAAATATAAGTGAATATAAAGTATTATATTCACCATTTAAAATTTTAGTTGGCTTCTCTTTTTCTTTATGGAGTGCCACTGGAGGGAAATATTAAATTTGAGGTATTGTAATGACCAGCGATTTCATTGTATGTTTTCTATAAATAAATAATGTGTTCGATGAATTTCTCCACATGAAAACCCAAACCAAAAGGATATAAACTGTTATAAGTTAGTTGTATAATTGGAAGGCATACATAGCAATTAAGGGATTATGAAAATAAATATTTATATATATAAATAAAATAAAGTTAACATTAAATATTGAATCAATTAGTGAAACTAATAAAATAATGAAATATATTCTCTAAAATTTAATTCCTTTCATGCATAATATATTTTCATAGGAATAAATAATTAACAATAGTTTAATTAATAATTAATAATTTTTTTTAAAAATATATAATAATAAAAAAGTCATTTTCTGATAATTTTTTTATACTATATTATATATTTTTAATTAAAAATAAATTTTATAAATTTTTGAATGAAAATACAACAAAATTAACCTAAATTTTGTATTTATCATGATCATATTTACTTAATATGAATTTTTTGTATTTTTATGAAGTAATTATTTTTTCAGGTGAATAATGAAACTATCAATTTTTTTAATGCCATCTCGTTTATGAAATTATTTTTTATATAGATACATTAAACGTTTTTGAAACCATTTTCCTAAATCATTTTATATAATAAATTATTTTAAAATAATATGATGAATTTATAAACTCATAATCCATATTTCTAAAAGTTATGCAGAGTTTAAATGAAAAGTTTTTTTTGATTGTTTTTTAATTAATTATATCATGATTAAATGATTTCAGTTATTTATTTAATTGTTAAATAAACACCATTTTAATTATAATAACTATTTTAAATTAATTTTAATCAATGAACATGATAATTATACATAATCATAAATATTATGTCTTAAAAATAAACTAAAAAATAGTTTTTTGAGCATTACATGCATTTGTGTTAAATTCAATTTTCTATACACATAAGATTTTTATTTTATAAATATGATTTAATACTTTTAATCATTGGTCCCAAATTATCTAATAAGGATCATTTTATTTTTTATGATTTAATTATAAATTATGTAGGAAAAACTAGATACCGTAGTGAAAACTGAAATTATAAATGTGAGTAATCTTAGAGATAAAGGGAATAAAATGTTTATTTTTGAATGGTGAAGGTTTTTATTGAAATTTTATTCCATAAAATATATTTTTTTATTAATTTTTTAGGATTTTTTCGGAGTGGATTCCCATTATTGAATAGTTTTAGGTTTTTAATTTTTTTTTCTTTTTTTCATTTTATAAAAATGTAACTCCTCTTCTCACTTCCCCTCACATAAAAACCCATAAATGTCAGCCCAAAATCTACCCAAAACTCTCCTACACACTATTATAAACCTTAATTAGGTTATCGTATTCTCAAAATACCACCCCTCAATGGTTTAATCCCCTTCGAAAAGTCGATAATCCAAGAAGTGAGGTATAACTTCCTAAACCTATCATTATTTATTTCTTTATTTATACATTTTTATTCTACTTAAAATTTCATCACTATCATAAAATGATAACATAAATATAATTATTATACTGGTATATTATTACAATTATTGTATAATATTTTTCCACCCTCCCCCTTTTCCAATAAGAAAAACAAAAGCTTGAATCATTTTTTATGTTCACTACAACCTCCACGACTCAACATTTTCTTTCATTTTACATAACCACCTTAAAAAGGTGGTAATAATTGTTAATTTAATATATAATTATTATATTAATTAGATATCTTATATTTTTAAATAATAAACCATATTACTCATTTTCCTTGTTCTATGTAAAATGAAATCATCAACTATGCATACCTTCAGATTACTACCTCCATGAGACGATTGATTTACATTTTTTATTTCATCACCGATTTATGTGGATGGTCTTGATAATGATTTTAAAGGATAAATATGATGTTTATGATATAATTAAGGTTATGGTATAAAAAATTGTAGAACCAATTAAGGATATGATTGATAAATATTATTGTGAATTCAATCATTTAAAATAAGTGCACTAAGAGGAAAATATTTAATTAAAATTTTGTAATATTTTAATATAAATTAATTATTATTATTATTCCTTTATAATTATTATATATCACACTAATAAATACTAAATTATATCATTATTCTATTGGTGAAATCATGTTATAACTAAATCACCTTATAATCGTCAATAAGCATGGTATGTTCGTGATTGGGTCTTTTGGACCACCTATTAAACAATGATATAAAATTATATCATGGATGATGATAAAAAAATAATTTATTTTATAATATTATATAAATATTTAAATAATTTTTATTTTGTTTCTATAATGGATATATCAATATTTAACTCGTTAATTAAGAAAACAAACTTCATTGGTTGAAAATTACAAAAAAAATATTCATTATCAATTTCAACTTCTTGGATAAATAATAAAATACCCATGAAAGGGAATTTATAATTAATAAATATTTATAATTCATAAATTATAGTAACATTAAAAAAAATTAATTATTAACTTTTGAATAAGAAAATATATCAATGCTTATCCTACAAAACTTCTACAAATGAGCAACACTATAAACACCCCATGTGGGAAAATAGGAAAAAACCAAATAATATACAGGTACAAAATGATTATAAAGGGAAACTAAATTTTTTTATTTTGGGGTGAATATAGATATAAAATATTATATTTATATATTTATATTTTTTATGCAGGATGGGTGAGTGCATCCGACAAAGTAGGGAAATAAGATATGGGTTTCTTTGTCTTAAATTTGAACCCCTTGCGACATGTTTAAGATATACAATATGTTCACTTTTAAATGGTATAAATATTTCACTAATGTAATTTTGTGTCAATATTATAATATATTTTCATGATATTCAATGTTATTTTAAAATTTTTACCTATCATGGTGTTTTGATTCAAAAGTTACAAAGGATTTAAGGGGTTTTTGTGACTCAAATTATTTCCATGGTTCATAATCACTCTTCTTTGACTATAATATTTAAATATTTATATATTATAACCTATTAAAAAGTTGGTTATTATTTAAAATATCTTTTATAGGGAAATAAAAACCCAAAAAATTCATCTTTGATTATTAACATTTTTCATTAAAATGCATTTTTTTAAGAATAATTCCCATTTCATTTAATGGAATTTTCTTCTATGTCTATGTTTTTAATTACCACCAATATTATACATTAACTTGTGTAAAATAAAATTGTTTTTATATAAAATGATCATTTTTTTCCTATTTATTCATTTTAAAACAAATGTTTCAGTATCTTCCTCAAAATGTGGGTTTTCAACAAGGTTATTTCAAAATGTTCAAATGGGTTTTTATAACCTTGTAGAATAAAAGATTTTATCATCCAATCCATATATTATTTTGATAAAATTTATATCCGTTTAAAATTTTCCATTATTAATTATTATTTTTAAAAGTAAATGTTATCTAAGTACCATCACTTCCCTGTTTTGAAAAATTTATGTCTTTTCAAGTCTTTATTATTAAATATTCTTTTAAAATCATAGTTTTCAAAGTATTTTCACTTCTACTTTTTGTAATTTTTTTGTTTTTTAAAGGATATTTTATTTAGAACTATTTATTATAAGGTTTTTAAAAATTATTATCTTTCTATTATTAATTTTTTTTAAATTAATTTACACTTTAACTTCTATAACAATCTTTAGAAAGGTTTCGTGAAGAAATTTATATTTTCAATTAATTTTTTCCCAAGGTTTATCTCCCATGAAGTAATGTTTTGATCATCCTCTATATGTTATTATGTTATGAATAATTTTTGAAAATGATATTTTTTTGTCATATGATTTCTTAACTTCATGTTATGTGATAAGTTTAAGAAACACATTCTTTTTTACATGGGTTGTTTAAGTTTTGATGATGATTAGTTTTAGTTAGCACACATATGTATGGATTATTTTGGGTGGGGTCCAATATAACCCTCCAATGCATTGGTTTAAGTTTATATCTCATTATATTTTTAGGTGTGTAGATAATAATTCTCTTCACATAGGATTGGTCATGATGGGTTTGTTCACATTTTCTTGTGTACACATGATGAGTTTTTGATATAAGCATGGAAATAATTGGTTTGATCATATATGTTTTCCTATGATTATGGTTTTACCACATTTACTAGTTGTTTATCAACTTATTCCAATTTCAAAAGATGCATTTTTTTTCTATTAAAATATATGTTTTCATGATCATTATTTATTTTTAAGTATTCCACAGTTTTATATCGTTCTCGCATGTTGTATGATTAATGATCTTTGTTTGATCCAGGCCATATCTTTTATGCTTCCCTAATGATATTTTAATGATATTTTGTTGCTTTGTTGATTTTGTGATTATCATACTTGTTATTATGATATTTTATCAATATATTTATGTATTCCTCATATTCACCTTCATTATTATGATCAAACATTTTATGATATGAATTTTACCTTACTAAGTGTTTGAGATCACCCATTTCTTATGTTTCTAATCCCCATGTTATGAATATGGTTGTATTATATGAGATGTATTTAAAGGGTATAGATTATAATGAGTATGTTTAAAAATTTTAAAGTGTTGTAAAACAATATTTAGCTAATATTCAAGACACTAAACCATTCGGTCATTGGGTTATGCGACTATTTGTGAGATGTGTTATTTGAACCATCATATTATTGTAATATTTTTGAAAAGTTTAGCATGGGTATCTATAGTTAGTATCAGAGTAGGGTTTATTTATTTTGGAAATTAGTTTAGTTATTTTTAGATATTAGTTTAGTTAACTTTGGTATTAGGGTTATATAACCTTAGTAAAAACTCTAGATATGATCTTAAGTATAGGATGATATCTTAAGATATTGGTAAAGTCCTGAGTATATAGTTTTCCCTAGCAATACAACCTTATTTTTATATTAAAAGTTAATACATTATATAGCATATATGTAATCTTGGTTAATAAACCTAACAAGGGTGGATTATATATTAAATTTATCATCACATGGTGCATAACAAAGAGTCCTAACTACACACTTGGTTAGACATTCCTATGGGATATGCTTTGGTTTATTATATTCTCTTTAAGAACCACTTTGAATGATTAATTTTCTAGTTAATTTGAGGGATTAGGATGAGGAATGTAATATAATGAAACTTAAAGTAACTCAGTTCAAACTAAGATTGAGATAGGTTTAAATAAAGGAGATATAGGCTAATGAGATAAGGTAAAATAACAATACTTTTTAAGGATATATTCCCTTTATTATTATGATAATGACCCTTTATTTTAAACATTTTTAACTAATTTCAACCCTTTTGGTTTTAGTAATGGATAAAACTAGAAAAAACCATGGGTGCGAGGGATAATGTAGAGATTACCTAAATAAAAAACCCATCAGAATGAGAGTTTGAATAAGAAAAATTATGATTATTATAAACAAGTTATTATGAAATATTGTTAAAAATGTGAACATAGTTAATGTCACAAACACACCAAATAAGATAAAGTTGGAGTATCATGAATGATTAGGTGATGAAGATAATAAATGATATAATGTTCAATTATCCACATGTAAAAAAATTGGAGGAAACACCAAGGGAATTTCCTCAAGGGGACTATAAGAGGCTTCAATTATGGAAGAGGGGGTTATTGTACATCAAACTATCAAGAAAAAATGAAGAGTTGGATAAAAAATGCAAGAAATATAGTTTATCCTAAAGTATTATTAACAATTCAATGTATTATGTGAGGTTAGCTTGGGAATTATCCAAGTAAATACCCTAATAAATGTATTAACCAAGATGATGAGCACTACTAACCTCCAAGACCAAGAGGATAATATATTGAATATGCATGCACTACACCCAAAGTGAATCCAAATATTTAAGGTATAATTAACCTATAATCCTAAGTTGTGAATGTATTTTTGTAATTTTATTATATGAAATCTACTATATCTAAGAACGTTTTTAATATCATTAAATTATAACCACTATTATTTTAGAATCAAAGAAAACATCTATTTTTATGATTATTGTATCCTAAGTTAAAATTTATGGGAAGGATAATCCTATCATTATCCCTCAATACAAACTTAATAAAATTCATAGAAAGGATTGGATATTCCCAAATAGATTCAATATTAATTTATGAAATAGGAAACTCAAATTTCATATCATAAATCAACTTATGACCACTTATCACTCCAAGGATGATTATGAACACTCTATGGAAAATAATCATGAGGTATGTTTAACAAAAATGTTTAAAAAGAAACTCAATATTTGGATACACCTCTTAGGAAGAAATAAATGAGTTTCATAGTCTCACATGAATTAGTTTGATTTATAACACATTGAAAATTAAATATTTAATAATATCTATCTTATGGATACCCTTAAATATATTCATTAGTAAGTGATAATTAAAATTGTGAGGGTAAAATTTATTTAAAGGAGGCAGAATGTAACAAACCATGATTTCAATGTATATTTCCCTTAAATAAATACTGTTTTGATGGATTTATCCACTTTAAACATTGAAATGAAACAAATATATACCATTATAAGGTAGCTATATAATTGGAAAGTATAAACAGTGGTAATGAGATTATGGATATATATATATATATATAAAATAAAGTTCACTTTAAAAATTGAATCAAGTAGTGTATCTAATAAGATAATGAAATATCTTGTCTAAAATTTACTTCTTTTCTAGTATAATATATTTTCATATGAATAGAGGATTAAAATTAGTTTAATTAGTAATTTATAAGAAACATGAAGAAGAATAGATAATATATAAAAACCAGTTTTTCGCTAAAAACATTTTTATACTATATTTGATATTTTTAGTTAAAAATGAAATTTATAACTTTTAGGATGTGAGTTTGAGAAAATTAATATCATTTTTAGATTTATCAAGATAATAATTACTGAAAATGATTTTTTTTTAATTTTTTAAAAGTAGTTAATTTTTCAAGAGAATTGTAAAAATAATGATTTTATTAATGCTGCCACTTTTATGAAATTATTTTATTATATAAATATATTGAAAGTAATTGAAACCTTTTACCTATAAAATTTTGTATAACAAATTATTTTAAAATTATTTTTTAAATTTATAAAATCTTGCTCAACATTTTAAAATTTTATGTAGTATTTAAATGAAATCTATTTTAACTGCTTTTTAAATTAATTATATCATTATAAAATGACGTTTTTTATTTTTTATTGGTAAATAAATAAAATTTTAATGTTAATAGTTATTTTAAATTAATGGGAATCAATTACATTGATAATTTTACCATAATCATAAATCATATTGCTTAGAAGTAAATGTTTTGAAAAATGGGTTTTTGTGCATTACATGCATTTATATTAAAATTAATTTTCAATATACATAGGATTTTTATTTGATAAATTGTATTTAATATTTATAATCAGTAGATACAAATTATATAATAATTTTTATTTTATTTTTAGGCTTAAAAGATAAATTACCTAGGTAAAAACTAGTTAACCTAGTGAAAAGTAAAATGGTAAAAGTGAGTTACCTTGGAGTTAAATTGAATAACATGTTTAAAAAATGTAACTTTTTGAATGTTGGAGGTTTTTATTTATCTTATATTCCATGTAATACATAATTTATCAATTCTTGATGCATTTGTTATAAGAGTGTCTTCCCATTATTGAATAGTTTTGGGTATTTACAAAAATGTCACTCATTTTCACTTATAAAGGGGGTACTTATATCCTCACATAACCACACTAAAAAATCCATAGGTTTAGGACAAAAATCTAACTAAAAATCTCTGTGAAACTCTTGTCCACCTTAACAAGGTTATGGTATTCTCAAAAACCAGCCCTTAAAGGTTTAATCTCCTTCATAAGGGTGACAATCCAAGAAGTCTGGTATAAGTTCCTAAACCAATCTTTCCCTTTCTATTTCATTATAAAATTTTATTCTTCCTAAAATTTAATTTCAAAATCATTAAATGATAAAATTATTATCTTTATTATATTATTATTTTATTATAATTATGGTATAATCATTAACCACCATTCCCTTTTCCATTAAGAAAATCTAAAGCGTGAGACATGTGTTATGAAGACTACGATCTTCAATTCACAACATTTTTTTCAACATACTTCACAAAATTAAAAGGATGGTTCTAATAGCGAATTCAATATATAATTATTGTAACACACAAATAATTTACAATATATTCCTTTTGTAATAAATTTAATTTTATTCCTAACTTCCTTTATACAAAACAAAAGTTAAGCTTATGTTATAATCAACATTGAGTTTATCTTGCATTACATGGAAAATTATTCTTAGATTTATCAACATATAACACTTAATTTATCTTGAGTTACATGCAACAAAGTCTTTATTTTATGGCTTACATTGCATATAAGACCACATTTTAGTGAATACTATTTATATTATTATTTAAAATGGGTAGTACCTCCCGAATGTTAAATTAGCAGTTATAAATAGGATTAACTAACTTATGAAAATATATATTTTACACAAATATAAAATTAATTTATTGGTTATCAATTAATTATAAATTAAAATAAAAACTAATTGAATGTAAAGGAAATTTCTTTATAAAAAAACTATTATGATGCGCCAACGGCATTTTCTATTAAAAAATTAAATTAATTACTATAAGGGAATGATATTAATGAAAATTATATAGTATATACTCAATAAAATATTATTTAAATTTATTTAATATATTTTTATAGGAATAATATAAGAACAAATTCAATTTTATGCTTAAAAACAGGTATTTTTCTAAAGGGAGTTTTGCTGCCTTTTAATGGCACATTTATTTTAAAACTAAATTTTGTAACATTTATAAATTTTATATAAAAAAATAAATTTCATTTTTGAAAGAATAATGTATGAATTAACTTAGGGTGAATTTTTTGTATTTTTTGGGATGTTTCATTTTTTGATGAATAGTGAAAAATTCTGAATTTTAATTTTAAACTCACATTTTGTTTAAAAATGTTATAGTGATAAATTATATTTTTAATTGATTTAATGTTTAAATAGATAAATTTAATTCTATTAATCTAATTTAGGTCATTGGGATCACTTTTATATTGAATTTTGATCTGAAAATATTTCAAAATTTTGAACAATTTCATATAAAAATCCCACTTTCTTATTCCATCTGTAGGATTAATTTTAAATTAATTTCCACTACTTTTGTGTTTTGAATTTAGAAAAATGTATTAAATATTTTTAATAATAGTATTTTATAATTTTTATTATGGTCAACCTATTTTTTTACAAAAAAATATTAGTGAAAACAATAAAATTAATTACAACTATTAAGAAAAAAACTAGCTTAGTAAAGGACTAAACCTTAAACTAAAAGGAAAAAATGACCTATAAACTTGTTCAAAATCCATTGTATGATCATATTTAGAACATATAACTATTTTTTTATATTTGTTTTTCTTATTTTAGACTCATGATGTAAGGAATACCTCTCAATAGTGTTTACCTTTTTATATTTTCAAGAATGCCACTCCTCCTCCACTATAAAAGGAAACTCACCCCTCACTTATTCACAACTCTCAATCCTTTTTATCATCAAAAATTTACCCAAATATTCTCCCAAAATTCCTATACTCATTCTATAAGCCTCACTTTGGGAAAAAATCGAACCAAGGAAGGATTTTGGTATAAACCAAAAGAAGTTATCTAAAGAAGAGGAGTTTAAAGGGAACTCAACCCAAAGGTAGTGTAAGGTAAAAGGACTTCTAGAATCACTTTTATTTATGTGAGTATTATGCCATATTCACTAGTTATTTATTTTGTGTGGTGTATATACTTACCTTTAACAATTTATATCATTAATTCCATTTATTTCATGAAATTCAATGTTTTAATTGATTTTATTCTTTCATGGATATCACAATTAAAAAGTTACTCAAGTAGTAAGTTATTCCATCCCACATTCATTTAATTGAGGAACATTTTGATGTTATTCACCTAGTTTCTTTTATACAATGTATATAATGCTCATTTGATAGTTAATATCATGAACACTTCATTCTTTATTGTATTTTAAGTTTCAATTTAATTATTTAATCTAAGGGGATTCGAATTAAGAGTTACCAAGTGTTAAATAATTTCATAACTCAATTTATTTTTATTGAGTTATATTAATTCCTTGTTGTTGTTAATATTATATGATTATGCGTATAATAAATTGTGACTATATATTATTGTATTTACACTTATTTTATGTGGATTTAAAGTTGATACAAAAAATCTAATCATTGGTTGATTCTTACTTTAATGTTATGGTATTTTTAAGGGTTTATTTCGCAATATCATTCTATTGAGATTGTTTATTCTTGAAATTAAATTAAAATAAATAATATGATAATTTTTCAATAAAAAATTTAATTTTAATATCCTCTGGTTATCCATGATATTTTTCATGTAATAGTACCATTTTCCACTCATTGGTGCTTAAAATGTTTTAGAAAATGTTTTTAAGAAAAACTAACTTTATTTCACTAATTGGTCAAAAATCAATTTTCTCTCAAAACCATGTTTTCTAAAAATATTTTCAAAAATATTTTTAACATTTAAAAAAATATTGATTAAATAAATTTATACCCATTTTTTCTTTTATTTTTTTTAAAAGTAATATTCTTTTCACTTTCCGAAAAAGGTAGTTTTCCAACCTTTTTACTATTTAAAAAGAATTTTATTTTTACCTCATATGAAATTACCCACCACCAATTATTTGAATATTCCTTTTAAATTTTACAAATTTATTTAATTTTTTTTAAATTAATTTTCAAATAATGGGATTTTCAAATTTTTTTTCAAAATGAAATGGATATTTTCCTCAATAATATTTTTAAAATATATTTTTATAGTTTTTTTATTCATCAATGGTAAGAACCCTTTATTTTTACCCTACTAGATACATGTTGTATTGATACCATCCTTACACATCCTATGGATGGTTTATTATCGATTTGGAAAAGGATTATATTTAAATTCAATTCCTTGATTCATTTTTTTATAGTAGACTTGAAATTTTCACTTTTATATTATCATTGGAGATTCAATTTCCCCTAATTATCCATATCATATATCATGGATATGTTTATTGATTAAATCATAGACCATTTTTATATACAATTTTTACATTGATTGTTATTTGATTAACTAGGAAAATATTTATAAATCCACATCTTTTACAAAAAATATATATTTTTTGATAAGGAATTTTTTTATTAAATTAAATCGATTATTTGATCTATGAGGAATGTTTTGGACATGCACTACACTGGTTGGGGGCCATTGGAAATAATTCCCTTGATTCATTGGTAGTATCATGGGATGATTTTAGTTAGAGAAAAACCCTTCACATTTGTTTCCTAGTATTTTAAATATTTTTAGAGGATAGATCTTGAAAGTCATTATATTTTGGACATATCTTGATAGTTTAGATATATTTTTACCCATAAACATAAACTATCTTGAGGATAGATCTCTAATGTAACTATCTTGAGGATAGATATTTATAGTTCAGATATCCAACATTATGAATTCAATCATTATTGTTATTCCATGTTATTATTTAGATAGTTAGAATATCCATGGTCAGGTTTAAAGATCATGTGATTATTTATATGGAATTATTTGATTATATTTTATTTAACTTTCATATTGATTAGGTTTATTGATTTATTATTGATTCTGTTATACTTAAACGTTACAGAGAATTTTATCTCACTATTATTATTTTTTTACTTTATCAAGGATTCCATAAATTGTAATAAGAAAGATATGCAAGGATATGTTAGGTGGAATAAATTTATTATCAAAAAAAATTATATTGTAATATTTGTATTCAATTTTATTATGAGAATCATTTATGTATATAGATTACCAAGACTAATAACCTCTTCAGTCCTTTAGGATGTGATTTTATTTTATCTATTCCAATGTAATGGTATCAGGAATCATCTCTAGGATTCTAGGGTCGAGGAACTGTAGTTGGTATCGAAGGAAGTTTATTAGAAACCTTGGAAACTAGATTTAGGAAAATATAAATTAGGGAACATAAACCTAAGATATACTTTTAGAATTAACATAAAAGCACATATGTATTCATCAAATTAATATTAATGGATACCATCATAAAATTATGGGATTAATGTTGATCATAAGTTATCATTCTGGAACACCTCTTTTATGTTTTATATGATGAGAGTATACAAAGATTAAGGATATTTTAGAATAAATTTATGGCAATACACCCCATTAGTTTAGAGAATGTTTTATTAGAAAAGTTATTTGAGGAATATTTCATTTACATTTTATAGACATAAGTTTATATGTTTTAATAAAATTGATAGATTATGTACAAATAAGGTTATTAAACTTTGTAAGGAAATATAATTAAGATATATTGAAAACCCTAGAAAAAAGGTTATTTGATGATTAATTTCATTTCAAGGATGTCCTTCATATGTTTTGAGAACATTATGGGAATTTTATTAATTTAGTTTAGTAAAACTTAAAACCCACATGTTGGGTGAAAACCCATTGTATCCATTGAGGTGGTGGGGATTGAACCCATGACCGAAGCACGATAAGTGTTTCATGCCTACCTATGGCGTAGATAATTTATTGGTCAATATTCCATTGTTTTTTATTAAACAATTTGACGGATAAATATTAATAATGAACTGATAATATTACTATTTTAGTTTATAGATTAATTTATTAACCATATTTGTTTTGGAAAATAGTTAGGGACACATATGAATACTTGTTATATGGATCTTACAATCTATAAAAATTGAATTTTAGTGCTTCAGGAATACTTTTTTTTATTGATTTCTTGGAGTAAATGGATAAATTTGAAATTAACCGAAGTGAAAAAAGGATGAAATTATATGTATAGAAATATATCAAGTAAGTATATTATGTTGTATACTTAGGTAGTAAAATAATTACTCAACATTAGGAAAATGATCTAAAAAAATGTTATCCTTATACCTTAATTTTTGTTAAATTGATGGTCTTTTAAGTCATCTTAGATTTATAGTTTTTTGGCCTTCAACATTCTATTGATAATTCACCTATTTGTGATTAATGAAATTAATAACTCCCTATAATTATCTATAATTTTCCTCCAAGTCCATATTTTTACTTGACACTATTGTTCTACTAAGTAGAAACCTAGTTATAATTTATTCCATATGACCTTTGTACATATCATTCTGTCTTATTAAGAGGGTATTTTATTAAATATTTTATGATATGAGTTTTTCAACAATAGTATTTACAGGTATTTAATTATTTATTATCTAGATTATGTTAAAATTGTATGTACTCAATTAAGGTGGGGAGAATTTAATACCCCAAGGCATTACAATATTTTCCTTTTAGAATAAATTAATTTTGTTCCTAGATTTCTTTATACAAAACCCAAAGTTAACATTAAACTATACATAACATTGAGATTAGATCACATTACATGAAAAATTATGCTTAAAATTGTTTATTTAGAACCCCAAATTTATCTTTCATTATGAACAATAATTACTTTTTCGATGGCATGCATTACACACAAGACTGAGTTTTACCAGATACTATTAATAATAATATTATTATTTAAAATGATAATTAGCACCTAGACATTAAACTAATATTTATAAATAAGATTAAATAAATTATGAAAATATATGATTTAAAAAATTATTAAATAAATTCATTGGTTATCAATTAATTAGAAATTAAAATAAAATCCAATTTAATGTAAAGGAAATGTTTTAAAAAAAACCTATTATTATGCACTAACAATGTTTTGTCTTAACAAATTAAATTTTGGGGAAATATCTTCATGAGTATTATATAATATATAATCAATAAAATATTTTTTAAATTCATACAATATATTTGATAGTCATAGGATAAGAACAAATACAATTTTATGCTTAAAAATTTGTATTTTTCAAAATGCAATTTTTCTACCTTTTAATAGTGAAAATATTTTGAAAACAATTTTTTTCACTATAATAAATTTTATATGAAAAAATAAACCTCCATTTTTAAAGAATAATTTAAAAATTAAATTATAGAAAACTTTTGGAATTTATTTGTGAAGTTTCATTTTTTGATGAATAGTGAAATATACTAAATTTTAATTGAAAACTGACTTTTCATTTAAATAATTTGTAACGTTAAGTTATAATTTTAATTGATTTTAAAGTTAAATTATATAAAGTTTACATATATTAATAGAATTTATGTCATTGGTATGACGTTTATATTTAATTGGGATATAAAAACTTTTCAAACTTTTAAAACGCTTCACTTTAAAACCCCACTTTCCCGTCCCATATACATGATTAATTGGAAATTAATTTCTAACACTTCTGTGATTTGAATTTGTAAAAATAGATTCAATATTTGGAATCATAAAAATTTATAATTCCTAGTATTTTCAACATAGTTTTTTACCAAACAATATTAGTGAAAGAAATTAAAATTAATTACAGTGATTAAGAGAGAAACCAGCTTAATAAGGGGCTAAACCTTAAACTTAAGGGATAAAATGAACTAGAAACTTGTCCAAAAGCTATTGTATGGACATATTTCAAAAATATTCCCTTTGGTTCTTTTTTTTATTTGAGTCAAATTATGTAAGAGATACCTCTCAATAGTTTCTACCTTTTTATATTTACAAGAATGCTACTCATCCTCCACTATAAAAAGGCACTCACCCCCTCACTTATTCACACATCTCAAGAATTTTGGATAATACAAAACCTGACCAAATAAGATCCCAAAAATCCATTCAATCATCCAAGAAGACTCAATTTTTGAGTAAATCCAATCAATGAAGGATTTTGGGATAAACCAGAATGAGTTACCCAAAGAAGATGAGTTTAAAGTGCATTCAACAAAAATGGTGTGTAAGGTAAGGGTATTTCTTGTCTCATTTTAATTTATATGAGACTTATGACATATTCACCACAAATTTATTTCATGTGGTGTATATACTACCCTATAACATGTTATATCATGAATTTTATTTATTTTATGATATTCAATGTTTCAATTAATGTTATTCATTCAAGGATCTCACGATTCAAAAGTTACTCAAGTAGTAAGGTATTCCATATCAATTTTATTTCATTGTATTTTAAGTTTCAATTTTAATTACTTCATCTAAGGGTATTTTAATTAAGATTTACCAATTAATAAATAAGTTCACACCTCAATTTATTTTCATTGAGTTATATTACTTCTTCGTTTTCATTAATATTCGATGATTATGTGTATAATGTATTTTATTATCTATTTTTTTTATTTCCACTTATTTTATGTGTATTTCTAGTTGATATTGATAATCAATTCATTGGTGGATTCTAACTTCAATATTATGGTCTTTTTAAGGGTTTATTTCATAATCTCATTCTAATCGAGATTATTTATACTTAAAATTAAATTAAAGGAAATTATATGATCATTATTCTATAAAAAATTAATTTTATTGTGATATAGTAATTAATGATATTTTTAAATTAATATTATCATTTTTCCACTCTCTAGTACATATTTTTTTATAAAATGTTTTTAAGCAAACCTGACGTCATTTATCTCTTCAGTTAGCAACCTATTTTCTCTCAAAACCATGTTTTTTTAAAATGTTTCCAACAATGATTTTAACCTTTTAAAATTATTTATTAAATACATTTTTACCCATTTTGTCTTTTAATTTTTTTAATGGAATATTCTTATCACTTTTTAAACAAGGAAATATTATATCCTTTTTAACATAAAAAAGAATGTTCTTTATTTAACTTGTATAGAATTACCCATCATTATTTATTTGAATATTATTTTGAATCTTTACAATGATATTTTTAAAGATATTTTTAAAGTGATTTTCAAAGAAAAGGATTTTAAAAGTTTTTTTCATACTAAAAAGGTTATTTTCCTAAATAATGATTTTAAAATATATTTTTATAGTATTTCTATTCATCAACTACATAAAACCTATATATTTACTCCACATGGGACATGTTCTATTGATACCATCATTATCCTTCCTATGGATAGTTTATGATTAGTTTAGAAAAAGGATAGTATTGAAATTTACTTACTTGATTATTCTTTTTGTAGTCCCCTTGAAATATTCACTTTTCTATGATCGTTGGACATTAAAATTTCACTAATTGTCTATATCATTTATCATTAATATATTTATTATTTAAACTGTATTCTATTTTTACATATGTTTTTTACATTTAAAGTTATTTGATTGGTTGGGGAAATATTTATAAATCTACATTTTTTACTCAATATAGATATTTGATGATAATGAACATTGTTTATTAATACATTAGATTATTTGATATACAAGGAATATTTTGGACATGCTGTGAATGGGTTGTGTACCATTGAAAATAAACCCCTTGATGTATTGATAGTATCATGGGAGAAATTCAGTAAGTGAAAACCCTTCAAATTTGTTTCCAATTAGTTTAAATCTATCTGGAGGATAGATATTGACAATAAATATCTTGAGGATAAATCTTAATAGTTTAGTCTATTTTCTACCCATACACTTCAACTGTTTTGAAGATTGATCCCGACAGTAAATATCTTGGGGGTAGATCTTGATAGTCTAGACATCAAACATTATGAATTCCATCATTATTTTTATTCCATGTGATTATTCGGTTAGTTAGAATATCCATTATAAATTTTTATGCTCATTTGATTATTTATATAGAATTATTGAATCATCTTTTATTTAACTTTCTAAATTAATTATGCTCATTGATTTATTATTGCTTCCATTGTACATAACCCTTACTAAACATTTGAGTTCACCATTATTTTGTTTTCTTTCCCCAGGATACCTTAATGTGTACTAAGAAATATATGCAAGGATATTCTTGATATAATCAAGTTATTATTGAAAAAATTATATTTTAATTTGTGTATTCAATTTTAATATGAGACTCGTGTATGTATTTAGTTTACCAATACTACTAAACTATTATGTCCTTTGAGATGAAATTTTATTGTATAAATTCCAATATAATGGTAGAAGGCACCAAATCCGGGATTCTGGGGCCATAGAACTACAATTATAATATCAATGAGATATTTTATATTCTGAAATTATATATCATATTACTCATTTTCCCTATTTTATGGAAAACACAATCATCAACCATTCATATGTTTGGACTACTGCCACCATGGGATGATTGATTTCTATTTTTCATTTAGTCACGGATTTCTATGGATTTCCATGAGAATGAATTTTATGGATAAATATTTTATTTATTATATCATTATAGTTATTTTATAAAAAATCAGATAACCTATTAATGATATGATCAATAAATGATTCTTGCGAATTCAATCATTTAAAATAAGAATATTAAGATGAAATTATTTAATTGATATGTTTTAATATTTTTATATCCATCCATTCTCTTTATTATTCCTTCATAATTATGATATATCACACTAATAAACACTAAATGACATCATTATTCTACTAGTTAAATGAAATTATAACAAAATAACCCCATAATCACTAATAATTATGGTATGTCCATGATTAGGTCGGTTTGACCACCTACTTGAAAAATTCTATAAAATTATATCCTAGATGATAATAAAAATTTAATTTATAGTATAATATGATAAAAATTTTAAATATCTATTTTTTTGGTTCTTTAAATGATACATCAATATTTAACTTATTAATTAAGACAACAACCTTCCTAGGTTGAAAATGACCAAAACATATTCATTGTCAATTTCACCTTGTAGGATAAAGACTAAAGTACTCATGATAGAAAATTTATACTTAATAAATCATTATAATTCACCAATTATAGTTATATTAATGAAATTAAAATTATTAACATTTGAATAAGAACAAATAATTATGTACATCCTATGTAACTTATACAAATAGACAAAACTATAAACACATGATGTGGGAAAGTAGGAAAAAACTAAATAATATACATGTAGACAATGATTATAAAGGGAAATTATAATATTTTTAGTTATGAATATAGTTTGGAAATATTATATTAGGGTATTTATTTTTGTTATACAGGAATCTCGAGTGTGTTTGACTAAGAATAGAAACATGGTAAGGGTTTCTTTATCTCAAATTTGAATCCCTCAAGACATGTTTAAGATATACACCATGTTTCCTTTACAATGGTGTAAATATTTACCTAATGAAATTTGGAATTAATATTATATTATAATTCATTAAATTCAATTTTATTTTAAAATAAATACCACTAATGGGGTTTAGATTGAAATCTTATAAAGGTTGTAAGGGGTTTTTGTGACTCAAATCCTTTACTTCGGTCATAATCACTCTTCTTTGAATATAATATTTCCTGAATGATATATTATAAAATATGAATTTTTTATTTTGTATTTACACATTATTTTCCATTGAAATCATGATCGAAAACAAATTCTTATTCCTTGATGGTTCCATTATTTTGTTTAAATTCATTTTTGTTAAGAATAATTTCCATTTAATTTCATGGAATTTTCTTCAATGTCCATGTTTTTACTTTCCACCAATTTTATCATTTACATAGTGAAAATGAAAATTATTTTAATCTACAATTATACTTTTATTAACATTTATTCATTTTAAAATAAGGTTTTCACCATCTTTCCAATGATTTGGGTTTTCAACAAGGTTATTTCAAAATGTTCAAAAGTTTATTTCTATCCATTCAAAAATAAAAGTTTTTATCATCTATTCCACATTTTAGTTTGATAAAATTTATGTCTTTTATATATGTTTATATTATTAAATATTTTTTTTAAAATAAAATTATAACAAATTATTTTCACTTCCCTTTTTTGAAACCTTTATCTCTTTTCAAGTCTTCAATATTAAAGATTATTTTAAAAGTAAAGAGTTAAAATTATTTTCACATATCCATTTTGAAGCCTTATAATTTTTCAAGAATATTTTATTTGGAAATATTTATAATAAGGTTATTCTCTTTCCATTTTCAATTTTTTTAAAAGTAAGTTACACTTTATCTTTTATAACAATGTGTAGAAAGTTTTTGTGAAAACTTTTGAATTTTCACATCAATATTTACTCTAAGGTTTATCTCCGATAAAGTGATGTTTTGATAATTACTTATATTTTATTATGTTATGAATACTTATGGAAAATTATATTTTGATTTCCAATGTTTTATTAAGTTCATGTTATTTTATAAGTTTAATAAATCCATTATTTTTCAATGGATTATTTAAGTTATGGAGGTGATTGATTTTAAGTGTCACACTTATATATTTATGATGATGGGTGGGTTCCTATATTTCCATCGAATGAATTTTTATAAGTTTATATCTAATGAGATAGTTAGGTGTGAAATTAATTATGTTTTTTACATATTCATGGGTGTGATGGTTTTTATCATATTTTCAGTCATGGACATAATGAGTTTGATCACATAGGAATGATAATAATGGGTTTGATCACACAAGATTTCCAATTATTATGGATGATTCACATTCACAAAATATTTATCAAGTTATTATAATTTAAAATGGTGTATTTCATTTTAATTAAATTATATGTTTTCAGGATCATGCCTTGTTTTTAAATTATTCTCTACTTTTATACCATACTAACATATTTTATGATTAATGATATGTTTTTGAGAAATGTCATATCGTTTATGCTTACTTAATGATATTTTTATGATCTTATATTGGTTCAAAATGTTTTATAATTATTTGACATGGTTTTATAATCTTTTATCAATATATTTATTTCATCATCATAATCATCTTTATGCATATGATCTAACACTTTATAATATGCCTTTTCCCTTACTGAGTGTTTGAACTCACCCCATTCTTATGATTTCAATCCATCAGTTATAAATATTATTGTATCATGCTAGATGTTTTAAAAGTGTTTATAGGATCATGACTATGTATAAAAGTTTTCAAGTATTATAAAATAATATATTTATATTGCTAATCTCTAAGACACTATACTTTTCTATCTTTGTATTATACGACTCTTTATGAGATATATTATTTAAATCATGAGATTAATTTATTATTTATGTTATGTTTATCATGTTTATATATAGGGATAAAAGTATATTCAAGTTGTGATTTCATATCCTTAAATAATTCTATATAAGTACAAGGTAATATAAGAAACCCTTACTTTGCCTTAACCACTTGCTGGTGGAACTCTAGGAAATATTGGGAGAAATATATTAAATCCTAGAACAAGGATTATATAATTGGATTTTAAGGTCTTGCTCTAGTTCCTCATGATACCTCTAAACACCTCACCATAATTTATTCTTTTAGGATCTTATATCTTCCTAGAGAGCAGTGTAACTATTACATTAAAATCTAAGGACGAGGAAAATAATGATTCATTTTTGAAGATTTTTTTTTAATTTTAAACAATTTTTTTTTATTAATCGAATAAAATTAAATTTACCTTCCAAAATACTTGTAAATAGTTCCAAAGTGAAAATATCCTAATACAAAGATCAAAAAAATTTAGTTTGAGAGATCTCTTAATGATGAATAGGGCTGGCCATAGTTGTTTCCCAAGGAACTTAACTGATTACTCTCTATTTTGAACATTAATTATTTTTAATTATTATTTTTAGTATTTATAAAATATAGAGAATATGAGAAATGGTTCCTATTGAGATAAATGGATGAATATAAAAAGAAATAATGATGTTAGTGGGGAAAGGGAGACTCTATGTTTGTCTAGAATGTGTCCTTTATTATCTATTTTAATTTCTTAAAATATGGTTTATGACCTAATCAATCAAATTTCATTGATCACTACTATAAAAATAGATTTTGAGTCTTAATTCACTTTCAAAAACCCCTTAATCACCTAAAATCCCACCTTTTATATAGTGCTAAGTGATGAACATGCCATAAACACAAACATGCTACCACTTTTCACTTGATCCCACATTACATCTTTCATACCTCGATCCACACATCTCTACCAAATGATGTATGGGCCAAGAGAAGGTTGGGGAAATATATGAGTTGAGTATGGAATGCGGTGATGATTGATTCCTAAAAGAAGTGGGAGACCTCAACAAAATCCCTTAATAAGCCCCACAACTTTATCAGAAATAAATTAAAAACATAAAAGAAATTGCTAACAATGACTTAGGAGATCTATGTAAACCACCCCTAGGTATTAGACTCAGGTTAGTAGATCATAACCATGAGCATTTAAGATTCAAAAAATATGAGAAACCCAAAATAAAAGAAAATATGGAGAATAAGATATTGTATTATAAATATAGAAAAATAATTATAGTAAAATTACTAAACCTATGCTAAAATATGGAGTGACTGAAGGCTACTATAAAACCATAAAAAATGGATATGATAACTGCTTAAATAAAATAGGGTGAGATTTTGCATGTATGGTATTTATTCTCCTTTTGTTTGGTTTAAAATGGGGTTTGCTCCATACATATGGCTTCCAAACCCTCCTTGATTGAAATTCCCCCTTAATCGTTAACTCCTCAAAAGAATGGGTGAATGAAACATGGAATAAATGGGGAGTATTTTACTTATTTTCACAAGAATTAAATATTACATTGTATATATTTTATTCATGAACCCATGTGTATTTAATGAGTTCATAGACTTTGGGAACTTCTCCTAGAATTTCTTAGAAAGGCAAGAACTTGAGATTGCATTATAGACCAACACATCTTGTATTGGATATCGAGGGTATATCAAGTGAAGATAGATAGTTGTGTTGGTTTAAATGAATATTTTGGGGTGACATTACTTGGTTAATTGATGGATAAGGTTTCATTGAGTGAATGTAGGCCGTATTGTTGAGGTGGAGATGATGATGAACAATGATGTGTTCATAAATAATCCTTTTCTGATAGACTTACTAGGAAGTTATTCTGACATGAGGTGCATGTTTATTACTATATAGTGGAATTATTGGTGGAGTTGTAGATAATTAATCATGGAGTATCTTACTTTAGAACTTATTCCCACATAGTTTCTCATGACTACAAGTTACAATGAAAACAATGATAGTCAAGAAGGTTATTTCATATCTGAAATGTCTTGAACATGGGATGAATCTAACATAGATGATATGGTTTTAATTTAATCACACAAAATCCATTTTAGTGCCTTTCTATTCATCCATAGTGCTCTTACCACTTTGGTTATTTTGACATGATCCAGAAGATAATCGGGTGGTTTATACAGAACCTTTTGTTTTTGTGATTCATTCCTACATAATGCATGTCCTAAATTTACTACTCTTAAATAATTATGCAATCACACATGGAGTGTAGATTAGCTAAATGAATTTTACTCAGTGATATATCCATGATTTTATTCTTATGTGAGATACAATACCTTTTTTATTCAATAACAGGCTATAGTTAATAAAAAATAACTCTTTAAGGATAAAATAATTCATATGTAGTGACTCCAATGTTTTTTTCTCCTTACATAGTTACTTCCCATGCTATGTTAATCCTACCTATCAAGACAAAAAAACTTTTAATTCCCATGAAACTCCTTAATTTTCTAAGATAATCACACATAATCCCTCATCCATGTATTAATCAACTATTTAACTATAAAAAATTAAAAATAAAAACACAATTTCATTGTTTTTCCATTAACATGAAATTAAAAAAAATCAATTTAAATCATGATTTATTCCATTTTCACATTAGGAATATTATTTTCAAAATGAATCTAAAATTTATTTATTTATAATATTCTAATATAAAATATATATTAAGTATAATAAAATTTATATTAAAATTTTCTAAAATACATGTATTTATCACATCCTCACCTAGGTTCCTATGTATGATGTGATCATATAATTTAGTAGGGTCCCACTAAGTTCCCCTTATATATACCATCATATTTTTGTATTCATGTACAAAAAATAAACAAGTAAGAAATAAGAATAGGAGTTATATTTCCATGTGCTAACCAATCCACCATGACGCTTGACTACACATGCTTTGGCCAATGATAGAAATAGAGGCCAAACCATGAAAAAAATCATCTTATATTCAACACTACCCTATAAATTATGGTAATTCCTAAAACCATGTTCTAATCCAACACGTAATATTCAAATACTCCACTAAAAATCAGTCCAACACACTCTCACTTAGGGAATGGTCACAACCACATTATATACTATGTTACATACCACCAACCTCTCACTCAAGGGGTGGTATGATACCATATCACAAGCCTAGCCTCATACAAATTCCCACTTACTCAGTTTACCATCACCCTCTCACTTCTGGTGTGGCCTCATATCGCATTTCTTTCCATGTTAAAACTACTTTTTATACCACAATCCTCTCACTCCGAGTGAGTCCACTTACCATGTCACAAAACACATTTCATGCCACAACCTTCTCACTAAGGGTGAGGTCACATACCATGTCACAACGCATATATCAAACCTATAACCTCTAACTTATGGTGTGGTATCAAAACATAGTTTCCCAAACATAGTCTTGAAATATTAATAAAAATGTCATACATACAAAGAAAACCTATCCTCCATCTAGGTACCCATCTATACCCATAACACTACTTATGGATGACACATGGATCTCAACCACCAGAGGCCTGACTAATCTTTCCCTACAAAAAAACCATAAAACTGAAAAAATATCCCAATAATCCTAAATCCACTATCCCATGATGACTCTTACACTAGTCAACACCACCCTACATGAACATTCACTAAGAATGTGGAAGGTACCTATCACACGTAATAACCCCACCCATTCTGAGGTATGAAATTATTCCACATAATCTAAGACACACCTAATAATTAAATGTAACCCTATACTTAGATCATCCTAATATCCCTCTATAAGGAAGTGTTACACCTGAGGGAGACAATTCTCCCTTTATCCTATAATTCCACTTGGTACACCCAATATTACTAGACATACCCAAATCCATTCCCAAAACCCATTTATCCATAATAACCTAATTAATATCTAACCCAATCCTCTTCTAAAATAATTACCCATTTGGTAATCCTATACATATATCACTGATCCTCCTTCCATGGTGCACATGATCTATTTCATGAGTAAATTATTTTATGGGGTTTCCAAGACTAACTAGCATGGATTCTTCTTAGCAATATAGCAACCATCCATAACTTTAACTCACCAAACTATATTTGAAGTACTACTCTATCTATTTATGAATATATCCTATATTTTTATTACTAATAGAACCCTCTTGGTATCTTTTTTCCATACTAAACCCAAAACCTTCTCAAGAACATGAAAACACATGAATAAACACATATAGTTAAGTATTCAGGGGACCTATCATATCTAAAATAGAGTTACCATACTCAATACATGCTTTCCCAATTCCATTGAAGCCTATCCAAGATCAGACCAAGCATCAAAATTCTCTCAAGAACCTATATCAATATTCTATCCTAACAAAATTAATTATAAAAATTTACAATTATTTATGCACAATTAATTTATTAAGTATAATCCATCAAAGGCTCATCAATTGGCCTCCCATGGTTGGAATCTCAAGCGATGACATTCACATGACCTATGTAATGCCTCTAAAACTCATATAGCTAGAAATTCCTTGATATTTTTTTAAAAATAAAGTAAATATAGTGGGATACATAACTTTAATAAAACTATAATTAATATCAGTTGTTTCCTATCATTAAATACCCTCTTTCAATTATTCTAAGAAGCCCCATGGTTTAAGATATATTTCACCACGATTCAGTAAAATTTAGTGAAATACCTAAATTAGAATAACCTAAAACTAGAGTATGATGAAGAGGGATAATAACATAGGGTAAATGAGTTGGAACACACCAAAAATATCTATGAAATAAATAAATGATCCACCCACATTTAATGGGTTTCAAAGGGGGGAATGAGGGAGAGTTGGGGGGGGGGTCGGCTTAAATGACCAACCTACTCTATTGTGATATTGGACTCTCACCTGAAACCCAATACCTTCCCTCAGAAAACATCATATAATTGAATGAGTCCCATCCAAACCATTTTCTAATACTTAATTCTCATAAGTCATAGAATCATCAAATATAATGTGGTTGTAGAACCATATACCATTCATTCAACCTTTACCATCAGGTAGATATCAAACCCATCATCTCATTGGATAACTAATACATTTCCAAACATCAACATCTATTATTACCCCTCCTTACTCAATGATCACATAATAATAAACAACCTAACACTCTCCACTAAAGGTTTTTCTATATCACCATTAACCCCATACCCATAAAATTGATCCTAAATAAAAATTGAGACATACCCTATGAAATCCTTTCTCATAAAAACATGTCATACTCAACCCACATGCATTGCTTCTATGATCCATGAGGTTGAGTTATCCTGAATAACCCTAATTAGAACCCCAAAACCACTAGTCACTGCCAAAAAATATTGACACACACCATCCCCTTAGGAATATAAATTACACGTGATTAACCCATTCAAGCTCATGAAATCATCCCCTAGCTGGTACCTCACACCTACTAATAATGTTTAGTGTTTTATCACATTCCTCCCATGAAGAGCCTAAAATGTTCTGTCAATATCCTATCTTACTCTAGATGAGACATTCCTTTCTATCACGATCCATGGGTACTTAACCGCATATAAATAGCATCCAACTCTTAAACAATCCAACATGAATATCTCATAATATTCAAACTCCACCATGATACAACACACTAACCCTCATGAACATAATGTGATTATATAATTATAAATTTTTATAATTAATTATTGATGGAATGGGGATTTAGATAGGTTACGAGGAATATGGTGGCACTTAGTATGAGATTGGGAAAGATTTAATAAAAAGGGAAAACATGATATGTGGATATTAAATCTATTTTAGAGGTAGGAGGTCCCTTACGAAATTAACTATATGTGTATCTGCATGTGTTTACTTATTATTTCTTCGGGATGAGTTAGGTATGAGTGGAAGAAACCAAATGGGTTCCATTGGTAAAAAAAGGATATGATGATTCCCTTAAGAGATAGAGTGGTATTTTAATAGAATGGTTTAGAGTGTTAAAGTGATGACTAGTGACTATATTGGTAAGGAGAATCCATGATAGTAATGCATAGAAACAATCTAAAGGGATTTTCTCATTCTACGGATCATATAATTAATTAAATGAGAACTGATAGTGTATGAGGAAGATTCCCAAATGTGAAATTCCTTAAGAAGTAGTCTAGGTTAGTGCCTTACCAGATATAAATCTAGGGGAATCAATTTCTCTGCCTAAAATAATAGGTACCTGGTGGATTTTACTAGGCACCTAGTATATTTCAATCGAGTACCCAGTGATAACAAATCAAATGAAATATTTATATCCCTGATCTATCCTTCTCTCAATCACCTGGAAATCCTTCATATCCTCCAAAAAAAAAACAATAAAAAATGTTCAAAAAAATATAATAGAGGTGTCATAAATCATTAATTCCTGATCCTGATCCCAATTCTCCAAAATCTTCTTTCCCTAAAGATAAAAATTCAAATTTCTTATGAATTCACAAATCCATAACAATTTGGTTCATTTTAAACCCCCCTTTATGATGATTCTCTTCCTTGATAAGCACATATAACAATTGTTTCTAATCAATCCACCATAAAAACCAATTTCCATTACCTTTTATCAAATCCAGTTGGTCACATCTTCACTATTCATTATCCCAATCATGAAAAATTGGTTTTTACTATAACTGTCAATTATTATCCCAAGCATGGATCAAATATATTTAAAATGACACATCAAATGCTGAAACTAACTTCTCATGACCAAAAACATGCAAAAGTTCATGTCGACTCCCCCATGCATTGATTTACCACTTGATATACCTACCATACCATGATATCAGACCCTCATATGAAACCTAAGGTCACCACCTAAGTGATATCACATAAGAACATGATCCCAACCTAACCTATTATCCAAGATATACTTCTCATTAAATACGATATTTTTCTAGAACCATATATGATTCATTCAACCTTTACCATCTGGTGAGTACCGAGCTCATATTATCACCGGTTAACAAGTACATTTCACAGCATTTACATCCACCACTATCACTTCTGACTCAATGATTACATAATAATAAACTGGAAGGAAACTCCCCACTATAGGGTTATCCATATCACCATCAATTCAGTACTTACATGCTTGATCTTCTACACCACATGAGAGTCACCCTGCATGATCCATGCTCATAAAAACCCAATAACCTCAACTCATGAGCATCACCTCCCTACCCCATGAGTCCAATATATACCAAACATCTCTAATTGGAATATAAAGACCCACTATCACCACCACCAACCATAGACACTCTCTAGATCCTATAGGAACATCATTTTTTACTTATTGAACCATGTCAAGATCATCCCAGTAGCCTTAGACCACTACCTCATTATTCTTAAACTCATTTAGTTTTATGTAACATTCCTCCCATTAAAAGCCTAGAAAGATCTTCTAATGTCCTATATCTATCTAGAAAATACATACATTTCAACAACGATACTTGGTTATTTTACCACATATAATTCCTATTTACCTCTTAAAATAGCCAATAAGATGACCTCATAATTTTCCCACTCTACAGTGATACAACACACTAACCCTATCAAACATCTTATAATCCTCCAAGTAGATAGAAATATTTCCTTGGAAACCCAAAAAATGAATCCCCATCCATCCCTATGATATATTAGTAATATGATCTATAGAAATTCAAAATACACCATATCCTAGGGAAGTTTTACTTGGAACTAACATTTGGAGATATTTTCCTAAGAAACTTCCCTTAAAAATATCTTTCTCACACTAACCTACTCACCAAACGATCACACTATAATGACTTTTCCATATCCTCAATGTTTCTTTTACCCTTGTAATTAAATACCAAAGTCATATTAATACATTCTCTTACAAGAATATCAAATATTACCACTCCTAGAGACCACCATGTCCCATATGGGTCTCACAACTCTGAGACATTAAAATTGTCCCTAACCCATTATAAGGATTTACCCTAATTTTAATGATGTAACCACAAGACAACCCCTTTAATTTACTCATTCCCATAATTCTTAAACATCCCCCTGAAGAACTAAACATGATTTCATTATCAACACAACTGAGGTAATACCCACCAAAACCAAATAATCAACCCCATAATTCAAAAATAACCCATATACAAAGGATCCATACATACATACTTCAACCTTAGTCACATACTCCCACACACCTGAAAGCACAAGAAAACCAATTAGTTTCCCCTTATAGAATGTGTGGCTCAATTATCCTTTTTACTAAATAACTTAGAACCACCTGTTAGTAAGAAAAACCATAAATACTCACCTATTACTAGCTCAAATATCACACCAAGAATCATATCTAAATATTCAAGAGAAACATCACACAACAACCCACATCAATCATGGGTTTTTACCACATACAACCCCTTGTAGAATAACCATTATAGGGTTTGTGTTTAACTCATAGACCAAATCAATATATAAAAAACCATAAAACCAATCACCTAAATGGATAACCCATTTACTTACATAAAAAAATATCAAGAACCACCTTACCCCTATACTAAACAACTCATAACCGACCATTAAATATGAATAACCACCACCTCGACTAGATACCACACCCTACTCACTCTAAATAGTTCCATACTACCACCCTAGGGAAAAACCACAATCCATCTCAACTTACTCAAGGGACTCTTCCAAAAACCCTACCCTCCAGACTAACCATAGAGGGTCTATAACCAAATCAATACCCCACATTCATACCAACCATATTTCTAATAATCAACCCCAATCCTAACAGAAATATAGAAAATATCTGGACCTACTCACTATATGGTGGTCATCTATCATGAATATAATAAAAATATATATATCAAAACAAAACACATAAAAATCATCATTCATATTCCAATTAATTAAGGTGGCAATAAAATGTTATTTTTGAAAACACTAATTAACTTATTATTGACACATTAATCAACAATGGTTTTCCTTTATCTTTCAAAAAACCTTTATTTTCACTTTTGAAATTATCAAAAAAATTTACATTTTAAAAAACACTTTCAAAAACACATGCAGTCAAGAATATGTCCAGGTATACTTATATGCCTATTATGATACATGAACTCATGCACCCATTCCACCATAGGCCAAGATTAAATGAATAAATACAAATTTCATCTCAAAACATCATGCTTTTATAAATATATAAATCAAAATAGTGTAAGGCATGAAAAAAAATCCCATACCCTTAGAACGTTGTATTTTCTACCAGAAAATGTGTTCAAAATGCACAGATCTAGTGTCCCATCCAAGTTACCCAAATTATTATCTTTGAGTACTAAGTCCCCAAATAGTAATGCAACCAAATCAAGGTTCTGATACCATCTTTTTAATGCATCAGTCTTGTAACCCTCCACTGGGCTAAGAAAATAGTGCCCCATGAATTTATCCATGCCTCCATGTATGATTGAAAAGACTATAACCATCAATGGGGAGACTATACACTTAGTGTCATCACATAGAATAAAAAATAAACAATAAAAATCTCATATAAAATTAGAGTTTGTAAGGGAACATAAATAAATACTAACCAACAATAAAAATAGAAATCAACATGCTATAAAAATGTAAATCAATAAAATATGCATAAAACAAACAATAAAGACTCACCATTGATACATTATTGTATAATATAAATAAAAAAATAAAATACTGGTGGAGATTTATCCACAAAGTAGGGTCCATACTTAGAAATAACACTAAATATTGATCTAACCACTCCAGCAAGATCACTCATAAAACCTACTACCTAAATTCGAAACACAAGGTATGCACATGCACCCATGTTCCTGAGTAGGGAATGATCATATAAATCAGTAGGGTCACACTATTTGAAACTTATATATACTATTATATTTTTTTATTCATGTATAAAAATAAACAAACAAGTTTTACATAAGAAAACACATTAAACATTCATGTGTTAACTAGAAAATAATAATGTTTTACCCCACTTACTTTTGGAAATGTAAGAAATAGGGGTATATCTGTCCTATAAACCATATCAAATAAACTACTACACTCTCACTCAGAGAAATGATCTCAAGAAAGTTCCATACCAAAACTTACTATCCAAATACTTCATAAAATTCACCCCAACAACATCTCACTTAGGGTAGGCCCATAACAACACAACATACCATGTTCTATTCCAGTTCCCTCTACCATAGGGTGTTTTATCATACCAAATCATATTCCAATACTCATATAATTTCCATATCACTTAGGGAAGCATCACTAACTCATTTAGGACATGGAATCATATCACATATCTTGGAACACTACATCATGTCTCATACCACCACCCTTTCACTCATGGTGCATCCACTTACCATAGAAGAAACCAAATATCATTCCACTAACCTCTCACTTTGGGCGAGGCCACATAACTTATCACACACCATATATCCTACCTCAACTCTCTCACTTAGGCTATGGTCTCACAACATAGGTGTATAAACATGGATAGGCAATATAAAAAATAATTCATAGAAGATGTAGCAAACCAATCTCCCATCTAGGTACCAATCCACACCCAATACACCATTAGAGGACAACACACATATATCAACCACCAAATGCTATAATAATGTCGTACTACCCAACACATCATGTAACTGAACACATCTTATAATGATATTAATGTCAGTATCCAGTGAAAACCATCTCACTAGTCTCCATTTCCTTCAACGAACATGATCTAATCAAGTAAAAGGTCCCTACCATAGGTAATCACTACACTAACTTATAGGTTTTCCATCCACCCACACGATCCAAAGCACACCTTGAAATTCAATGCAAACCAAACACATCCCAAATTATCTCTCTTATAAATCTATACACAAAAGGAAGACCATCTTCCCTTTATTCTCTACCACTGCTTGTCAAAAACATATGCCCTGGATATACCCCAATCCAATTATATAACCCATTTATCCATAATCCTCTATTTAGAACCTATAATAGACCACTTTTCAAGGATTTTATCCTTTAGAAATCATCCCTACACACCAAAAAGACTCATTATAAAGTGTACATGATCCTTTTCATGATAAAATGCCTTTATAGATTCACCAAGCCTAACTAACATGGATTCTCCATGGTGATGTAGTCGTTGGACATCACTTTAACCCATGAAACATTATTAGAGATACCAATCCATCTCTTAAGGGATATAACCTATCATTTTATTACCAAGGGGACCCCATATTTCCCTTTCTATCCATAATAATTATGAACCCTTGGAAATAACATGAAAACACATGCAAACACAGAAATGGTTAAGTTTTTAAGAGAGAACTTACTTTCAAAATAGAGTAATTATATTCGTAAAAAATGTTCCCAATTCCATTTAAGCCCTCCCAAACTTATACCAAGAACCACAATGATCTTGGTCACCTATATCATGCCACAATAGATAATTAATTAATTAAAATAATTTATAATATATTTTACATAATTAATCTCTTAGGAATAATCATCCAAATTTTTATAGGCTGACCCCACATGGTCGAAACCTTGAGAAATAATTGGCACATAAACCATGAAATTCATCTAAAACCCCTATGATCAAATGCTCCATGATTTCAAACTCAATTTATTTGAAATTCCATACATCTTTAGAGAAAACCCAAATAAAATTAGTGGGTGACATATCTCTAATGAAATGGAAAGAAACTATTGGTGTTTCCACTCTTTCAATTCCCTCTTTTCATTTGAATAATAAGACCAATAGTTTTAGATGGATTTAATCATGCTTTGACAAAATCCATAACCTTGAACCAACAAAAATTATAGGATGATGAAGTGAGAGAATAAAATAGGGATAAAGAGTTGAAACATACCTCAAATCACTATAGAATCACCACATGATCCACCCCCCTTCAAGTTCATTCAAAGGGGAGTAATTAGAGAGAGTATAAGGGGTTTGGTTTTCTAAAATGATCTTTTTTGGTATAACAGCCCAAAAATTTTATGGTATGATTATATTGAATACATTCTATTCAAAGCCTATATTTAATGAATCACTATGTCTTTTGTGAATAAAAACATTATAGTAGAAACTTATAATCTATCCATTAAACATAAATTTTCCACTTCTATGTTTTGAATTTCAAAAAATGGTCATCTAGAGTTGTGACCAGTAAGTCATTTGGAGTCTGATAGAACCAACTTGATTTTTTGATGAATCGTAACATACCCTTATGAATATTAAAATCAATAGTAATATGACCCTTATAAATAGTAAATAATGATAATATTTTAATTTCTTAAGGTAAAAAGATAATGAGATCTTAATTAATTTTTCAATGTGATATAAAACTAATTATACCTTTAAAATTGTTATTTTTTGAATTAACAATGATTTTATTTAAAAATTAAATTAAAAATACTTAGAAAATTATTTTCAAAAAATTAAGTTCATTTTTTAAGCCTACACGTCGAAAAATGGTTACGGTAAATTTTTGGGATTTTTCTAAAATACATGAATTTTTCATGAATAGTAAAAATACAGTTTTGAGTTTCCGGTAGTTTAATGACATAATAATGAAGTAATAATTAAATATAAAAGTATGGTCGACTTTTTTACAGTACATTATTACATTAGGTGTACAAAGTGGCTAAAACCATGGGCAAATACCATGGGCAAGCCCATGGTTTGGCAAAAACCACTAATGAGGTGTCCCTTTGAAATTATTAAAAAATTACCTCTCTTTTTCTATAAATATCCACTCATCCATTCATTTTAATTCCTTACAAATCCCTCATCCTAGATGATATTGTGGTTTTACCTCTATAAGAGTCCCTTCAAGGTGTCCTTAAGCCCCCAAGGTCCCATCCTTCTAGATCTAGGAGTTACACTATAAGGTAAGGGAACCCTTCATTCTCTTCTTTAAGTCGACACTTCTTTTATGTTAGCTATTTGAAATTCCTTTCTACTATGTTGGGGTTTGATTTTATTTATTATTTTTACTATCATTTTTATTTCAATATTATGAGATACACTTTTGTTCTCATCATTTCATTTTATGAAAATTTTAAGCGACACCATTAGGCTGCTGAATTTTCATAAGGGATCTCTCAACTTTTGTTTTATTTTCAAGTTAATCTCTTTTATTTTTTCTGTCCCCACCTCCTCTGTCCAAATGACCATTATAAAATCCAGTATCATCTATATACTGGAATTATATCATGTTAATGGAAGAACTATCATCAATATCCTTTCTCCCTCCCTTTTATCTTTATAAACAAAATCAACGTCCATGAGGTTCCAGTTTATAACCTTTGTGGACGATAGAGTTTAGTTCTTCAATTTCTTCATCATTACTGGTCATGAGACCATTTTAATGGTTGAAACAGATAAGAATAGAATTATTTCATATCATTAACGTTCTATAATCCTTACGCACTCATAATATAAAATGATAATACAAAACAAGTTCATTATGAACAAAACGGCCAAGTTCATCCGAATATTTGTAATAAACTTTTAACTAATGAATCATCATCATGGTATATAACCCAAAATAATTATAAGATCATTTATATATCCATAATTTTATTAATAAGACGTATTAACAATTATTTATGTTTAACCATGTTTCCAATGAACTTCCATTCATGAAAACAAGTAAACAAACCATGAAAACCATGGAAGAAAATGCTTCCAAGACAAGAAAATTGAACCTATTAAACCCATAGAAAGGGAAATGAATGAACCTAATAAGGTTATACTAAATAAATTACATGTATAGTAGGTTCTGGATTTATTAATTAATTAATCTCAATTTTGTTATTCACGTCATTAAAACAAACGAAGAACACACTTGAGCATAAGGTAATGGGTTTCTCATCTCACTTTCGTTTCCAAGAGATTTTCATTGTTCGCCACTTATTTCATATATGTGTACTTAAATTTGATATAAAATAACATTATTATCTTTATATTCATGTTATTAAATGATTAATTTGATGTTTATTCCGTTCTGGTCATATGATTCGACAGATTACATTGTGGTAAGAGAGTTTCTCTCAACATCTATTTGGTTGTGACTAAAATTGTATGGTGCACCTAATAATACTTATGTGGTGTACCAACTACCCATTTGAGATCAATTTTCATTTGATATTATATTTATATTAAATATCCATAATCTCATATCATGGATATGTTTCTTGTCTAAATAGTATACCTTTTTACATACGGTGTTTATTTGGAAAGTTATTTTAGATAAGGAAATATTGATGAATCCATATAATCTACTCTATACTAATATTAAAAAGGCATATTGACCTTGTATTTAATCAATGTATAAAGAATTATTTGGGCATGCAGTGGCGGTTGTGGTCTGCTATAGCCCCTCGATGCATTGGTAGGCCTCATGAGACAAATCAGTTGGCGACAAACCCTTCGAGTTTATTTCCAAAAAATCAGACGGGTTTCTACCCACAGAATTAAACCATTTTTATGGTATTATGGTTTCATGTTCCAGATTAATTATGTCCAATTAATAAGAATTATCTTTATTCATTATTATTTATTATTATTATCCATGTGGTTTTCACTATGACAAAATCTATGGATGCAGTTTCATTCTTAGTTTATTAATGACATTAGTTTTTCATTTATTCACCATGTCGTATTGATTATGTCAGATTTACTATGATTCACTTATTATTATATTCACGATTCTTCTATTTACAATGCTTAATGGTTTTTTGAGCTCACCCCTTTCATTGTTTACCTTGAATAGGTGATGAAGAGAAGGTCATTTATTGATTTCATGTGGTTGTAGCTTTTAGTTTGTTATGTATTGTACCCCGTAACCTTTTTCAATATAATTTGAGTTACATATCTATATCTAATTTCTTAAAGACTACTAAACTTATTGTTCCTTCATGATTTTTCATTCCTTTTAACCATGACAATATCACAAGTAATGCATCATCTTCATCCTAGAGGGGTCAGGGTGTTACAGTTGGGATCAGAGAAAGTTTAGTAGAAAATTTGGAAACTAGAGTAGGAAATGTATAGTAGGGAACAAAGCCATAAGGTATTATTAGAGGATAAACATACAATAAAGTCCTGGTATTTTGGTAAGGAATAGATTATGTGGATATTTTAATAAATATGTCCCTGTCTGGATACGAGTAGGTAGAGGTGGCTCTGGCACATATGTATCTAGGGGTAAAACCAGAAAACACTGCTTTGAGCTAGAATCGAATGGGAACTGGTGCACAACAACGGGCCTTGTTGCACTCTTGGTTACGGAATTCCCAGGGGATATGATTAGGATAATTCATATTTTCTTTACAATCCATTATAAAAGAGTTAATGTAAATTTCTCCTTATAGGAACCATGTTTATAAGATTAGATATGCATAGAATTTCAATCTATGTTGAGTGATTTTATGTTTGAGATTCATAAACTAATCTAGTGTATCCCATTATTTAGAAATGGCCTCTAATGGAAGAAGGGGAATCAATACTCATAGGAAAGGTAGGGATATCCCTACTGAGCAAGTCAACACAGTCAATGTTGGAGAAGATCAGATCATGACCATATTGGGACAACTTACTCAGGTTGTAACAAATAACCATTCCACACCTGTGTTGGATCGTTTTATACGGTAGAAGCCCCCATCTTTTAGTGGAATTACTAACCCATTGGTTACTGAGCAATGGATCAAGTCCCTTGAAAAGATATTCATGGCATTAAGATGCAATGAAAATGAAAAGGTAGTACTGACAGTATATTCTCTCAAGGGCGATGCTGATCAATGGTGGTCCTTGATTAAGAATACCACAGAGGAAGAAGAAATAGAATATATGGAATGAAGAACTTTTAAGGAAATATTTTTCAAAAAATATTTACCTCATGAGAAAAGAAATGAAATGAAGAAAAAATTCCTTATCTTAAAACAAAGGGAAGAAGACAGTGTTGCAGAGTATGAGGCTAATTTCACAAGGCTGGCCAGGTATGCTGTGGATTATGTACTTGACTTGGCATACAAGATTGATCATTTCTTTGAAGGTCTTAAGACAAGTCTTTGAAGGGCACTGGATTCTCAATAATTTTCATCATATGATGAAATTGTTTCAAGTTCCATCAAAACAGAGAGGGAATTTTCTAGATCAGATTTTTCAAAGGAAACCAAGATAAGAAGTGGTACTCTGATAACAAAGGAAAAGGAGAAGCACCAAAGAAGAGCAAGGGAACAAAGCTATTCCCATTATGTGAGAACTATTGAAAGAATCATCTCAGGAAATGCATGAAAGGCATGGAGTCTGTTATAACTGTGGAGAAAAGGGTCATCGATCTGATGAATGCAAGGGGAAGAAAAAATTCAATGATATTCAATGCTACAATTGTAGAGAGATGGGACACTATGAAAATGAGTGTCCTAAGCGCCAAGGAAACATGCCTTAGAAAAAGACAAGAGAATAGGGGAGAGTCTATACAATTACAACCATAGAGGTTGAATTTATTAATGATGTGATGGAAGGTACTTTAATTGTTTCCTCAAACATAGCCAACACTTTATTTGATTCTAGATCATCACATTCATTTATATCTTACCAGTTTTCTAAGAAAATTAGATATGTCCAATTTGATTTAATAAAGGAGTTTTCAGTCAAAACTCCTAGGGGATGTATCATTGCAACCAAGGAATGTCGACTAGTCCCCCTCCAAACACCAAAATTTGCTTTAGTTTCTAACCTTATCATCATACCCATGACTGAATTTGATATAATTCTCGGTATGGATTGGATGTCAAATTATGATGCAAGAATTTATTACAATAAAAAGGAAGTTACAATTTTTGAAAATGGTGTAGAATCTCTTATCTTTAGAGAGAAGACTTTTCCATCTGATTCTTATCTAGACCCACCCACAGTAGCTCTATTGAATGCAATTCTTGGAGAGGTAGAGAAACCAATATCTATGGGTGAGGAAAGAAATATTCAAATTGAAGATGTGAATATAGTGAAAGAATACATTGATGTGTTTCTAAAGGATTTTCCTGGACATCCTTCAGAGCGGGAAATTGAGTTTTCCATTTACTTAATTCATGGTGAAAGACCTATATCAAAGACCACATATTTAATGGCCACTGCAGAGTTAGTAGAGCTGAAGAAACAACTAGAAGAGTTGAGTGACAAAGAATTTATTCGACCTAATGTTTCTCCCTGGGGAGCCCTGGTCTTGTTTGTAAAGAAGAAATATGTATCCATGAGGCTATGAATTGATTACCAAGAAATCAATGCTATTACAATAAAGAATAAGTATCATCTACCCCAGATTGATGATTAATTTTATCAACTTCATGGAGCTCAATAATTTTCAAAGATTGACCTTTGATCTGGATATCATCAACTGAGTGTGAGGAAGGAAGATATTCCGAAGACAACATTTCGAACTAGGTATGGGCATTACAAGTTTATAGTGATGCCTTTTGGACTGACGAATGAACCATCTGTTTTCATGGATTTAATGAATATAGTTTTCAAGTAATATCTTGATAACTTTTTTGTGGTATTCATCGATGATATCCTTGTATACTCAAAAAGAAATGAAGACCATGAGAATCACTTGAGAATTATTCTAAGAACTCTTAGAAGTAATAAATTATATGGGAAGTTTAGAAAGTGAGAATTATGGATTCAATCAGTTTCTTTTCTAGGCCATATTGTCTCTAAGGATGGAATCCTTGTTGATCTTGCAAAGACAAAGGCGATCCAAGAATGAACCACACTAACAAACATAACAGAGGTACATAGTTTTATTGTCTTAGTAGGTTACTATCGATGTTTTTTTCAGAATTTCGCCCGACTGGCTAACCCGCTAACTAAGCTCACACGAAAAGGAGTTAAGTTTGTGTGGACAAAAGAGTGTATGGAATGCTTCAAAGAATTGAAAATATTATTTCTCAATGCTCCAATTTTGACTCTTCCATCTGGAAGTGATGGATTTGTAATATACAATGATGCATCAAAGAATGGACTGGGTTGCGTCATTATGAAAAATGATAAAGTTATTGATTATGCATCAAGATAGTTGAAGACTCATTAGAAAAATTATCCAACTCATGATCTTGAGTTAGCATCTGTAATCTTTGGTCTGAAAATATGGAGGCATTATCTCTACGGAGAGAGATGTGAGATTTATACGGACTACAAGAGTTTGAAATATATTTTCACATAAAAATAACTCAACATGAGGCAAATGAGATGGCTTGAGTTACTCAAAGATTTTGATTGTTCAATACACTACCACCCAAAAAAAGCTAATATGGTGGCAGATGCATTAAGCAGGTAAGATCATGGACTTTTGACTCAAATGAGGATTGAGAGAGATCCTATATTTTTGGATCTATTAAAGATGGATATGGGAATTGTTAAGAAAGGGGAAATATATTTTCTCTTTCAAATGATTTCTAAACCATATTTATTAGAGAAAATAAAAATCTCTTAATCTGATGATGAGAGTCTACACAAGAAAATTAATGCAGTCAAGGATGGGAGACTGGATGACTTTGTGTATGATGAATGATTTCTAAAGTTTGGGAACAGGTTATGTGTTTCATCAGTACCTGAGCTAAAAATGGAACTATTATACGATGCTCATAGCTCAAATTTATCTGTACACCCAGGTAGAACCGAGATGTATATAGATATGAAGGAATATTTTTTGTGGGATGATATGAAGTGAGAAATTTCTGACTACATGTCAAGGTGTCTAGTTTTTCAACAAGAGAAGGCAGAGAGACAACATCCCAAAGGAGTGATGTAACCTCTACCTATGTCTATGTGGAAGTGGGATAAAATTATGATGGATTTTTTCATTGGACTACTGAGGAAACCTAGAAGGAATGATACAATATGGGTAATTGTTGATCATCTCACTAAATCAGCACATTTCCTTCCAATAAGAGAGGATTTACCACTTGAGCGCCTGACAAGACTTTATATTAATGAATTTGTGAGAATTAATGGTGCACCTCTATCAATTTTCTCCGATCTAGATCCCCGGTTTACGTCAAAATTCTGGAAAAGTCTCTAGAAGGCTTTGAATACTGAAGTTTACATGAGTACCACATATCACCCCCAAACCGACGGACAATCTGAAAGGACTATTCAAACTCTAGAAGATATGATGAGGTCATGTTCTCTTGCCTTCCAAGGTATGTGGGATCAATACTTTCCTTTGGTGGAATTTTCATACAATAATAGTTTCCATTCTAGTATTCAAATGGCTCCATATGAAGCATTATATAGAAAGAGATGTTGAACTCCAACTTGTTGGGATGAAGTTGGTGAGAGGAAACTTATAGGCCCAGAACTTATTTAAGAGACCATGAAAAAGGTGAAGAAAATAAAAGCCCATATTAAAGTATCCCAAAGTAGGCAGAAGAGTTATGTTGACAACTAGAGAAAGGACTTGGAATTCCATGTGGGGGATCATGTATTTCTGAAAGTATCTCCATGGAAGGGTGTCTTAAGGTTCTGTAAGAAAGGGAAACTGAGCCCCAGGTACATCGGACCATTTGAAATTTTGGGAAGAATCAGAGCTATAGATTACCATTTAGCATTGCCACCAAATCTCTCTAGAGTTCATGATGTGTTCCACGTATCATTGTTAAAGAAGCACATGCTAGACCCAACACATGTACTCACACATGAAGAAATAGAACTGGAACCTGATTTTTCATACTGTGAAAAGCCTATCAGGATTCTTGACACAAGGGAGAAGGTATTGAAAAATTGAACAACTAGTCTCATAAAGGTTCTTTGAAGAAACCAGAATATGGAGGAAGCAACATGGGAACCAAAGGATTTCATGAAGAATAACCACCCACATCTTTTTGGTGGACTTTATAAATAAAATTTCAACGACGAAATTTTTGAAGGAGGGAATAATATACCACCCCAAAAATTTTATGGTATGCTTATATTAAATACATTCTATTCATAGCCTATATTTCATGAATAACTAAGTATTTTTTGAATAAAAACATTATAGGAGAAACTTATAATCTATCCATTAAACATAAATTTTCTACTTCTATGTTTTGAATTTTGAAAAACAGTCATCTAGAGTTGTGACCAGTAGGTCATTTGGAATCTGATAGAACCAACTTGATTTTTTGGTGAATAGTAACATACCCTTATGAATAGTAAAATGAATAGTAATATGACCCTTATAAATAGTAAATAATGATAATATTTTACTTTATTAAGGTAATAAGATAATGAGATCTTAATTAATTTTTCAATGTGATATAGAACTAATTATACCTTTAAAATTGTTATTTTCTAAATTAGCTATGATTTTATTTAAAAATTAAATTAAAAATACTTAGAAAATTATTTTCAAAAAATGGAGCTCATTTTTGAATTCTAAACATCGAAAAATGGTTAAGTTAAATTTTTGGGATTTTTCTAAAATACATGAATTTTTCATGAGTGGTAAAAATGCAGTTTTGAGTTTTTGGTAGTTTAATGACATCATAATGAACTAATAATTAAATATAATAGTATGTTCAACTGGTGTACAGTAACTTATGACATGAGGTGTACCAAGTGGCTAAAACCATGGGAAAATACCATGGGCAATCCCATGGTTTGGCATAAACCACTAATGAGGTGTCCCTTTGAAATTATTAAAAAATACCTCTCTTTTTATATAAATACCCACTCATCCATTCGTTTTATTTCATTAAAAATCCCTCATCCTAGAAGATATGGTGGTTTTACCTCTCTATGAGTCCTCCCAAGGTGTCCTTAAGCCGCCAAGGTCCCATCCTTTATGATCTATGAGTTACTCTACAAGGTAAGGGAATCCTTTATTCTCTTCTTTAAGTCGACACTTCTTTTATGTTAGATATTTGAAATTCCTTTATCATATGTTGGGGTTTGATTTTATTTATTCTTCTTAATGTAATTTTTATTTCAATATGATTCATATACCCTTTTGTTCCCATCATTTCATTTTATGAAAAGTTTAAGCGACGCCGTTAGGCTGCCGAATTTTCATAAGTGATCTCTGCACTTTTCTTTTATTTTCAAGTTCATCTCTTTAATTTTTTCTCTCCTCAACTCCTCTATCCAAATGAACATGATAAACTATAGTATAATCTATATACTATAATTCTATCATGTTAATGGAATAACTATCATCAATATCCTTTCTCCCTCCCTTTTATTTTTATAAACGAATTCAACGTCCATGAGGTTCCAATTTTTAACCTTTGTGGACAATGGAGTTTCGTTCTTCACTTTATTCATCATTAATGGTCATGAGACCCTCTTAATGGTTGAACCAGATAATAATATAAGTATTTCATCTCATTAGTGTTCTGTAATCCATACACACTCATAATATAAAATGATAATACAAAACAAGTTCATTATGAACAAAACAGCCATGTTAATCCGAATATTTGTAATAAACTTCTAACTAATAAATCATCATCATGGTATATAACCCAAAATCATTATAATATAATTTATATATGCATAATTTCATTAATAATATGTATTAAAAATTCTGGATGTTTAACCATGTTTCAAATGAACATCCATTTATGAAAACAAGTAAACAAACCATGAAAACCAAGGAAGAAAATGCTTCCAAGACAAGAAAATTGAACATATTAAACCGATAAAAAGGTCCATGAAAGAACCTAATAAGATTATAATAAATCAATTAAATGTATAGGATAATCTTGAATTATTAATTAATGAATCTAAATTTGATTATTCAGGTCATTAGAACAAACGAAGAACACACTCGAGCATAAGGCAAGGGGTTTCTCATCTCACTTTCATTTCTGTGAGATTTTCATTGTTCGCCACTTATTTCATATATGTGGTATATGTGTACTTAAATTTGATATAAAATAACATTATTCTATTTATATTCATGTTATTCAATGATTCATTTTATGTTCATTACATTATGGTCATATGATTCGACTGATTACATTGTGGTAAGAGACTTTGTCTCAACTTCTATTTGGTTGTGACTAACATTGTATGGTGCAACTAATAATCCTTATGTTGTGTACCTACTGAACATTTGAGATCAATTTTCATTTGAAATTATATTTATATTAAATATACATAATATCATATCATATATATGTTTGTTGTTTGAACTGTATTCCTTTTTATATACGGTGTTTATTTGGAAAGTTATTTTAGATAAGGAAATATTGATGAATCTGTATAATCTACGCTATATGGATATTGAAAAGGCATATTGATCTTTTATTGAATCAATGTATAAATAATTACTTGTACATGAAGTGTCGGGTGTGGCCCTCTATATCCTCTCGATGCATCGGTAGGTCTCATGAGACAAATCAGTTGGCGACATACCCTTCGAGTTTGTTTCCAAAAAATCAGACGGGTTTCTACCAACAGAACTAAACCATTTTTACGGTATTATGGTTTCATGTTCCAGATACATGAAGTCCAATTAACAAGCATTATCTTTATTCATTATCAGTTATTATTATTATCAATGATGTTTTCACTATGACAAAATATATGGATGCAGTTTCATTCTCAATTTATTAATGGAACTAGTTTTTCATTTATTCACCATGGTATATTGATTATGTCAGATTGACTATGATTCACTTATTATTGTATTCATGATTCCACTATTTGTAACCCTTAATAAGAATTTGTGCTCACCCCTTTCATTGTTTACCTTCAACGGGTGATGAAGAGAAGGTCATTTATTGAGTTCTTGTGGTTGCAGCTTTTAGTTTGTTATGTATTGTACCTTGTAACCTTTTTCAATGTAATTTGAGTTACATCTAAGTATCTAGTTTCTTCAAGAATACTAAACTGATCATTCCTTCAGTATTTTTCTTTCCTTCTAACCATGCCAATATCACAAGTAATGCACCGGCTCCAGCCTAGAGGGGTCAGCGTGTTACATTTGGCCCCCTTCTCACTGAAGAACGAAAGGGGAATGATAGTGAAATGATCATCATAACACTATTAGAAAAACCATTCTAATACATACCTAGTACCTATAATACTTTAGTAGGAACCTAATGGGGAACTATAAACCTATTGGAGTTCCACCAAACCCATAGCGTAACTCCTAGGGTTAATATCCACTCTACCTCAGCCATCAGGTACCCAATGTAATTCTACCAAGTACCTGATGGAAATTGTAGAAATTATACAGTTTTCCAATCGATCGTTCCTTCCACTGATCACTAAAATATTCTTAAAATACTCCAAAAAACAATCATTCATATCTAAAAGCACCTCATAGAGGTGTTCTAACTCTCAGATTCTAAATCTGAATCCCATTTATCAAAACATCCCATGATCTACATATCAAAGTTCAAATTTACTATGAATTCAATGATATGTAACGATGCATTTCATTACTTATAAATAAACCATATAATCAAATATATATTTTAAAATATAATAAAACAATGTTAAATCTTTTTTGTATGAATATGTAGTGATTCTTATCTTCTCGATCATAGTAAAATTCTGTAAGATTAAATATTCCCCTTTCTTAGTATCTAGTTATAAATTTATTCTTGTATTATACCTTTAATGAATTAGTTTTTTCTATTTTAATCTTTGAAATATATCTAGTAATATTTTTAGATCTAGTTGCTGCGATGACATGTGATTTTGAGGCATAGTAATCCCAGAATTGATATTTAAATAATATTAAATATATTAATATTACGCACGAGTAGTTTTCATAAAAATGTGGAATCACTCTTAAATGGAGTCTCATATCAGAAATCAAAGACATACATTCAGTAAAAAATACAGGCTCTACCCAAGGTATGACATACTATTTTTTGGTGTTGGGCATTTGTGAAAAAGTTGTCGTGAACGCAAATAATAAGTAAACAAATAAATAAATTATTTTTATTATAATGAATATGTGAACTAAATCAATCATCTATAATTACCCTATTATGGGTAAATATCAGGGTTATCCATAAAACCTTGGAGACCTTGAGGGGAACCTTTGGAGATGTATTGATAGATGAAAGTCTATTAGAGGATCATATTGGTACTGCATAGATCTTCTACACCAAGAGAGTTCATGGATCTTATCAATGATGAAAACACATAATAATTATTCATTAGTGATTATCCAAAACCTAGGTAGGAAATTTGATTTGTTTGCATTGAACCAATTTATTTATCCCAATTCAAACACTAATCAATTCCATAAATAATAATTGATTCATTCATTAATGGTTGATTTATTTTACGGTTGATTTATTTTTTAATCTTTTATTTTTTCTCTTCGTTCATCTATTCTATGATAATGGATTGAGGAAAAAATAGAATAATGTCCATGGTTCATTTATCATATTTTTTATGGTTTTATCGCCTATTTATTTTCTCTTTCATCATTGGTAATTCCTTTTTCCCTTGGTTTGATGAATACTATGTCGTTGATCATTGCATGATCGTTCTTCAGTACAATAGATCAATACAACAGAGTGAGGTTAAAAATCAAGGGTGTAATCAAGATGATAAAATTATAGAGGATTATAATAGGTAGACCAAAACTTAACATCAATTGCTGTTCTTCTCGGTTTTATGCATGATGATGGTGTGGGGATACAACATGGATCAAGGTGGCGATTTCCCAGGAGATCAGAGCTCAAATCCTAGTGATTGGTGATAGTTAGGGTATCCAAACCCTAGATCCATGATCTCTGAATATATTTGTAGCAACAATAGCATGGAAGGATTTTGTGGGGACGAAACCATGGATTTTTGGAAAACTCACATTACACGGCGTGAAATCAAAAATCACACAACATGTGAGACCCAATGGCTATGGTGCTCATGTTTTTTTGAAAATTAAATATCACATGTTGTTTGAAACTTGTCACACACACTATGACCCATTGTAAAAAGCTCGGTGTGTACTCTAGGAGTACATGGGCCTGTACATAGAGTGTCTGATGGGAATGGGTTGTGTATACATGAATGTACCGATACTATAACATGACTAGTTACATGGACATTGACACATACAAGATCATATATGGAGTACATGGGCATTAGAAGAGAAAAATAGGCATGAAAATGGGTAGTTCTAAATTTAGTGGTGTACACCATGTACCCCAAGTAAACACTGTATAATTACTCAGAGATGTCTTGGATCCCTTTATCTATTTATTATAGATTAGGTTCAGTAAAGTGTCATACCTTTCACCTTTCCCAAGAGTGTACAATGTGGAATTACATCATTGAAATTATATTGTGATCCCCTATATGGGTTTATTTTTGGATAGAGTTTGATTCATCCCTAATGGGATGAGGGTGGGATTCTGTATCTTTAATTTGTAGGGTTTTTTGTATCAGCACGACCAACATAAACAGAGAATCAATACCCTATATAGCAGGTAGATCCATTAGGGTTTTTGGTGTTCCATATTTTACCTTGGTTTGATACCTTACCTGGATGATAATATCTTCTAAGATATAGTGAGTACTTCTTGGGAGGGGACCAATGATCCTGACCTCTTGGATGAGGGTCACTAGTGATATCATGTCTCATGGAGTGATTATAACTAGAATGAGAATTACTTTGAATCCTCAAGTTGTATCCTATGGTTTGAAGCATTGGTTGACACCAATTAATATTGGTTGTCTTTTATGAGTATATATGGGTTTTGTTTCTTGTGATGTTGTTATGAGCTAACCACTCTTGATGCTTTATGATTAGTGATTTCAGGGTGTCCAATGGGGTATTTTTATACTCACCCCAACATGGGATTTTCCCACACATGTTATATCTTATGAAGACAACAAACCTTTTTATGGTACCTTAGGAGGGTTGAGATATAGAAGAACTTATATTGGTCTAGACAAATAAAGTTGTATACCAGTGTTAAATTTGACTGTATCCCCCTTCCTCTGAACTTTTTAGACACTTTTGAAGTTTTTTTGGGATTTTATTTATCCCCATTATCACTTTTAGTAGTTAATTTTCATACTATGATTGTGGGTTTACAGATGTATGCATGAATTAGTATCATTTATTTTACATTACAATACTGTATGGGCTTGGAGATGTGTACGCGTGTATAGGTACATTAGGATAATTCCTCCCATTTGTGGGATATGAATACTCAAAATTGTTATTAGTCCCCTAGAATATTTGAGGTGAGTTTGGGGTGGTCACACTTGGATTATCACTGACCATATGGGCACTAGTGGGTTAGGTCATGATAGAGTGGTATCAGAGGTAGGTTCTACCAAAGAATCAGAGTATATATTTTTGTGTATCAGTGAGATTGGATTGGGATTTATAGAAATAGTGTTAATGTGTTTGAAATATTTATTTTAGAACATATACTCTATTTTTGGTGTGCAGGATGACATATCCATTCACCAGGACTTTGATAAATTTCTTGTTCACTCAGTTCACATAGACACTAGTTGTAGTGAAAACTTTGGTGCATGCATCATATATGAATGGTTTGTGATTTCAATGTCATTATTGATTATTCTCCATATATATACTCTTTAACTTTATTACATATTTTTTATTTTAGGATTCCACCATGAATATAGCCAACCAGGATTCCAATGCGTGATCACAAGGATGGTCCTCCAAGTTATGAGGCTTCAATACAGGTATTGATATCCTATCCTTTTACACATATTTTACATGATTTTAAGCATAATTAACCATAAAATAAAACCAAATATAGTATATTCTAGTTTCTTTGGAAGATTAGGCATATAATTTGAAAATATGAAAGCCAAACTAAAAACAATCTTTATTTAGACTTTATAATGAGCTCATAACATCCATTGTGATATTACACCACAAAGGATAACTATAAAACCCCAAGATTTTGTGGGATATATTATTTTTATTTTCATTAATTTATTGTATTGTAAGCTACACCAATATTAGCTGATTCTGTACGCAACACTGTATTTTCCTAAAGTATATGCAATACTATTCTTGGCTTGTGTTGCACATAATTTCATGTTCTTTTGATAGAATTAATTTCACAAAAAACTGAGTATAGATTTCATTTAATTTATAAATTAACTAATTTTGGATTATTTTATAAGAAACACCAAATGAATCTTTCACTACATGCAAAACTGACTTGGCTTGTATTAGAAAAAAGAACAACCTTCCTTGATAGCTTGCGTTGTACGCAATATCGAGTTTCACTAAACAACAATATATTGTTAAGATATTATATAACTATCCATTATGAATAGTATTAAACAAATTTTGAATTTTATATAACATTATCATTAATCTCACAAAATTTCTAGAACATAATATGAGAACAAAATCATTTTTTTATACAATAAGTATTTTTCCTAAAATGCATTGTACTGCCTTTTGATGGCGCACCCATTTTAAATCTAGTTTTGACACTTTTATAAGTTAAATTTGACAAAAAATAAACTTATTATTTGGAATAGGGACATAAAAATTTACTTTTTTTTTGAATTTTTGGTATTTTTCTAATAAAAATAAAATTTTAATGAATAGTGAAAAATATTGCATTTTAACTCAAAACTACCTTTTCATTTAATTTATTTATATAGTTAGATTATATTTTTAATTGGTTTTAAAGAATAATTGGATTAAATTTTTATAATTTAATACAATTTTGTTCATTGGAAGTAATTTCACTTTTAAATTGGACATAAAAACATGTCAATCTTTTGATAGTTATTACTTCTTAAAAACATGATTTTTTGGTTTTGACAAAGGGAATTAATTTTAAATTAATTACTGAAACTTCTGTATATTGAATTTGAAAAAAATTGATTCCATATTTGAAATTATAAGGTTAAAATTGTGTAAATAGGAACCTTTTATTTTTGGACATTATGAATAGTAACATTAGTAATTATTTTATTTACCATGGTTAAAGTGTAAATCTGGTAAATAAGGGTACAAAAATAATATTATAATAATATTAAACTACCCTAAAACATGTACTAATCCTATTGGATCATATATTTACGACCATGGGAATCCATTGGTAGATTTTGGGACCCCATGGATTCAATTGGATGTGAAAATGACATTTTATAAGAATTAATTTAAATTAAAGACAATTATAACCTAAACATATATCTTTTACTAAATAGATTTTAATATAGGGTTATATAATAGATATCTATATCTATAAATAGTAATTATAAATCTAAAACTATTTCCTACATCGTGGTATTTTATTTATAATTTTTATTCATTAGATAAATATATTTATTTATGACACAATTATGATGTATTGATTACCTCATTAATGAATGATTCAAATAAATGAATTTATGAATATTTAAATAAATTTAATTTTAATGTTTTTTTGTCATCCAAGAATTTTATGGATTCAATTGGAATCTTAGGGATGAGTTAATGCCTTTGTTTTTAAGTAATAAAGTATTTATGATTTTTTTTAATAGTCAAGTATGAATAATATCCAAAATTGACATAATTCATTACTTAAAACATAAAATAGTTTACTAAATGATATTAAATTCATTAAAAATATAGGATTTATAAAAATAGTTAATATAAGTCCATATATTTCATATATAACTTTTTTGGGTTATTTGAAATGATATGACAATTACATTAACCCACAATGTGTAAATAACATGATATCACAATAAGATTAAAAAGGGTAAAATAAGGGTTAAACCAAAAAGATAAGGAAAAAATATATTAAGAACTTGTATAAAAATTATTGGATTATGGGTATTCAAATAACAATCATCTTATATTTTAATTAAATAATATGTGGACCATTTTAAATCTAAATTGAATTTATAATAAATTAATATTTTAGGACTTTCCTAAAGAGCCCCTCTCCTCTCTAATAAAGGGAACCTCCTTTCTCTCATATTCACTCCATTTTGAGCCTTCATGCTCGGCCAACCCCTGAAAATTTATCTTATAAAATTCCCTAGTTACATTATAGTGGTTCTATTCTTCTCAAAAGACCAACTCTAGTATCCTAAGAGGAAATTTAAAGGAGGAACATCGAGGAAGAGGTTAGATCTTCTACCGATTCTTTCAATTTTTTTCTTCTACATCCTCTTATTTAGTTGTTTTATTATAAAGTAATAACATCAATATAAATAATATAATGATATGTTATTATAAATATGAAACAACCCTAGTTCACATTCTATCCATCCTACGAAAAATGAAATCACTGCACGTGTGTACGTACGACTTACCGTCTCCACACTATGGTGTAATTTTTTTTAACCACCACTTTACTTGGATGGGTATAATGGTGGAAATAATAAATATATATGATTATTATAAAATGATACTAATTATGAGATTTTATACACCATTCACTTAAATACCATTCAACAATTATAAGAATGATATCGTCGCTCATGCATACGTATGACTTACCGTCTCCACGACGTGATGAGATTCATTCTCCACATTCACCATTAAATAATGATTATAAAGTATATATAATAAATAATCATGAAATATATTAAATAATACTGACACTATATTTATGTGTATATATATATATATAATTTACTTACTTCCATTCAATTTAATAAGGGAACAAAAACAGTGTTCATGCATACGCACGACCTACCATCTCCATAAATGGTGTATTCCATTTATATTATCTATCTATTATATATATATTTATATAATAAATTTATATATAATATATAAAGAATTTTTTACATTATTTATGTAATTAAATCATGATATAAGTAATAATATCAAAAATAACAATTCAAAACACATACAATAAATAAAAAGATTATTACAAAAAAACGTTACATTAACACGAAATTGACAAATGAACAAGTAATATAAAGTCTTAAGTGAATCATATATGATATCATAAATATTATTATGGTTATGTTACAAGTTAATAATATGTTTAAACAAACTATACAGGATTTTTGGACACATACGGAAGAAATCAGACCTAAGGTAAGGGATTATTTTGTTTAACTTTCATTTCCGTGGGACATATGCCTTATACACCACTTATTACATTTGTGTGATGTTTATGCTTCCCATGAATGTTTTTATGATTATTATTATGAAGGTTATGATATTTACATATTCATATAATTTTATTTATTTTATGATTCATACAACACGACTGATTATAAATTGGTAAGGGATAATTTTGCAAATCTTATCATTATCTGAGATTGTTTATACGTAATTATTTACTGTGGTTATATTTATCATCTATGTATATGATTTATAAATATGTTTTCATAAAATTTTTACTATTATTATATGTATGTTTATATTCATTTTTACCCCTTTTTTTACTTTTACTATGTGGTATGGAAGAAATCTTTCTTTTTTAACCATACGAGGTACTTTTTGACTTTTCCAGCAAAAGTACGTGGAGAATGTTTTTTAACTTATACAACATGAATGGATTTTTACAGTTTTATGATGCATTATTTACATGAATATTCCTCTAAACTATTTCATGTTTATTTTAAACTAAATTATCTTCTTTTAAAATTTCACGACATTTTGAGAAAAGAAAACATTTTGGAAGAAGAATGAATATTTTCCTCAAGAAGTAAGTTCAAGTGTTTTATTCAAATTATTTTCCATCTAATATGATGCTATTAAATAGGGATATATTTCATTCAATATTATTACTATGATTTTATTTAATTAATGATGTAATTATCTTTTTTATGTATTATGTTATAATGGCATGATATTTAAGAAACCCATTTTATTTCTTGGGTTATGCAATGATGAATGATTTATGTTTTTTTGGAACATGTAAGAATGATTTCATTATGTGGTGGGTGGGTCCTATATATCCCAAAAATGAATTGGGTAAATATTTATATCTCATTATATATAAATTAATGGAATGACAAGTAAATCCAGTTCAGTAGTGTAGGGCTAGAATGACTTGTAAATCTGGTTTAGTAATACATGGCTAGAATAGCAAGTAAATCCGGTTCTGTAATGGACTTTTTCCACTATGATGGTCTTGGCAGCAATGCCTTAGATACTATGGAAATCATATTCTATGATTATTAGTTTTACAGAATTACATGTTTTATTCCAATGCTATTATATCACGGTTAATGTTCCTTTATGATCTATGCCTTATATACATCCAAGATTTATTTCATGGATCAATATTTTGATGTTTAAACTTTATGTTCATGTTTTTATGTGAAAATTTTTATGGTTTGTTTTATGTTATCCATATTTACTCTTATGGAGAATTTGAGATCACCATTTTTTTGTTTTCTTTTCACCATGATATAAGGAAAGGTTTTAGGTAGGAAAACAAAAATGGGAAGATCATTATGGGAGATGTTGAAGATCTTTCACCATGATTAGAAGATTATGTTTCATGTTTACAAAGGCACTAAACTAATATGATATTTGGGCATATGTTTGTGTAATATATTAATTATTCCGAAAAAGAAATGTAATGTCCATGTACGTCAAGCTTGGGTCTCTACAACAACTTAGGGAATACATGAAGAAAAAGGGTTGAGTTAAAAATTCTAGTAAGGGACTAAGCATAGGAATACAACATAACACATGGGTTTAAAGGCATAACATGATGACATGAAGGCATGTAAAATGAATAAAAAAATGAAGACTAAAATATATAACATTGGAACATATAATCATGGAATCATAGTAATGTGGCAACAATACACAACATTATATAAGCATGGTTCAAGGCTAACCTCCAAGGATATATCATATGGCGGACAAATTCCCATAAAGGAATCATGTTCACTCCATATCCCAACATGAAGTCTGATGAGACTAAACATTACCCATTGAATTGGATCACTATATGGGTACACCTATCATAACATGTTCATGAATATGTGTTCCACATGAATAATCAAGCATAAGGGTTTCCCATGGAAATAATTGGTTATCATAATCATGTTATAAGGAATAACAAAAGGGAGTATCATAATGGTGTCCATTAAAGAATGAATTTAAATAATATATAGACATTAATACGGTAAAATAGGTATATATTATGATAATTTATGTCAAAATTAAGTGAAAACATGTAAAAAGAGTGTTTAAGATTCATTAGAAATGAAAAATTTTAGTACGGTTTATGGAAAATGTTAAACGGTGTTTAAAGTGAAAAAGGCACATTTGTTTTCATAAAACCAGAAATGGAAAAATGTAGTTTTCAATGATAAAATAATATATTTTAAAAAAAGTGGTGGATGAAAACATATTATGTATGGTACTTGAAAATGGCTAAGAAATTGGGAAGTTCCCTTTAATCGGGCTTGGTTATCGGGAATAATTTAGAAGGGGACCTTTTTAAAACATGTATTTATACATAAAATAAAAATTATATGATATGGATACAAGATTTTTTAACATATAAATATAATTTATAATAATAAAAATAAATAAATAAGAATTAAACTGGGATAAGGAGAGAGAAAGAGTAACATGAAGGAAAAATGGAGGTTCGGGTAGAATCCCTTACCTTATATCCAAAAGTGTTATACACTTGATCTTAATGTACTGGATAATCATATTAAATTAATTAATTAATTAATTCATAAAAATTTATACATTTATTTTATTTATTTTAATTTTATTAACTTTATTTATGTCCTTTTTATGAGTTATAAGATACAATTTTATTGTTCATGAGCGTTGATTTCCTTGGTTTTCATGATCAGTTACTTGTATACATGTATGGAAAATCATGTAAAATGGGAATTTGTATATATAATTAAAGTTATATTTTATTAATTAAAATATATAATATTAAATGGTTATATAACCCATTTGGTAATTTGGGGTTAGGATGAATCCTTGGATAAGACATTAACGATAACCGTTCAGATTATTTTGGCGTTTTTTCAATCATTACAAACTAGTTTTGTTTTATTAATTAATATCACATATATATAATGGTTATAGAACATTAAATAGTATTTAATACATATATTATAAGATTTTTAATAATAAAAATGGTTTTATGAATAGAATTTAAGGCATTAATGGAAATTGAAAACTCATTATCCTTGAATGTGATAAATCAACACATTAGAGACGATGATTTCGTTTTTATAAAAAAAGAAGAGTGGAAGATAAATGGTAATGAATTATTAAATTAAAATAATAAAATTATATTATATTTAAGGTATTGTAGTTATCATACCATTTGGGCGAGGGAATGTGGGGATAGAATAAGAAAATAAAAGAACATGAAAAGAAATTAAAATAAAAGAAAGAGGATTTTACCTCTTGAATCCTTCTTCTTGAGAACCACATTAGGGGGATTGGTTTTATAATTTTTTTTGAGAAAAAAGGATTATGGATGCGGGGGAGGGTCTTGGGAATATATTTGATCAGAATATTGACAATTATCAAAGATTTAGAGGTGTGAGGAGAATAGGTGGTGATGGGTAGTATTTATAAGGGAGGAGAGGGGTGTTTTCTCATTATTTTATTTAGTAGTTTATTATTTTGTTCAAGAAAAGAAATAGTGGCGATTATTATGACTAAATATAGTAATTAGGGCATGTTATTTCGATACAATGGTCACTTACATCATCCATTTCCCAATAATGAATCACAAATCTATTTATTTACTTATAATGTAAATCACCATGTTTCTCTATTCACAAAAAATTCAACTATTTTATGAAAATATTAAACATTTACCCAAACCATTATTAGACATTTAGAATTAAAAAATGGACTCCATTTTATGAAAATAATTTTCTAAATATGATAAATTTATTTTTTATTTAAAATCATCATTTATTCAGAAAATACCAATTTTAAAATAATAAATGATTTTATAATACATTGAAAAATTAATCAAGGTCTCATAAAATTATCTTATAATAATAAAACAAAATTATTAATTTATGAATACATTTAATGAAAATAAATTCCCTTTTAAATAATTATATTACTTATAAAATTGAATGTAAAAAATTATGTTTTATAAAAATATCAACACTTAAATAATAATTTCTAAACATTTTGTTTAATTAAATTATGATATAATTAGATCATATTTTTATTTATAAGATGGATAAATTTTATTTATACCTTCATAGGTGTGGTTCCTATTTTATTGTATGATTTACTATTCATAAGGGTCACATTAGTATTCTAAAGGTCAAGTTACTTTTTCATTGGTATAGGTTCTTTAACTTCTAGAAATACCTCTTATTTCCTTAATTATAAATTTATAAAGTTTTTATTGTGTTATTTATGTGATTTTATGTGATTTATACTATATGAAATAATTATAAGAAGGGAATTTCCATTGATAAAATTTTGGGTCATTACATTCTTACCCCTTATGAAATGTCAAGCTCGAAATTTCATTTTATATTCTAAGATGAAAATAGGTGTGTGTTATGCTACTACATAACTTCGTTTGGTTTCCATGTTGCCTCTTAATACTTTTGGTTCTTCCATAGTACTTTGACCAGGTGAGTAGCCTTATTGCGTATAACTTTATCTCTACGATCCATGATATTCACTGAATTCTTCTCATATGAAAGATCATTTTTAAACTATACCACCTATGAATTTAGTACATGTGAAGAATCCAGTATGTACTTCTTCAAGAGGGATATATGGAATAAAATGTGTACTTGAGATATGGTAGGTGGTAGTTCTAGTTGATACACCATAGCTCTGACATGATGAAGAATCTTGAATGGAATTATGTACGTGGGAATTAGCTTTTCTTTCTTCTCAAATCTCATGATCCTCTTCCATGTAGATATGTGTAGGAATACCATGTCTCCAACCTTAACCTCATGTATTCATCGATTATTGTATGCAAAGCTTTTTTATCAAATTTGGAATGCCTTAATGTGTTGCTGAAAGGTTTTCAAATTCTCCACCATTTATTTGACTACTTCAAGTCCTATCAGCTTACGTTCACCAACTTTATCATAGAATTCCAGCGTTATGCACATTTTTCCACAAATAAATTCATATGGATCCATTTGGATGCTTGAGTGGAAACTAATATTGTAATATAATTCGTCTATAGGTATATAATGGTACCATCTTCTTTTTAAGTCCATATAAAACACTCTCAAAATGTATTCGAGTGTCTAAATGGCCTTCTTAGATTGACCCTCAGTTTGAGGATGTTAGTTCATACTAAAATCTAGCTCAATGTTTAGAGCATATTGGAAACATTTCCAGAACATGGAGGTGAATCCCAGATCTTGATCGGATACAATCGATAGTGCTAATATATGAATCCTTATCAAATACTTGATGTATATCCATGCAAGTTGATATAGTGATAAGTCCTCTTTAATTGTGATAACGTGATCTATTTTTTTTTTGAGATGATCCACAATAACCCATATTGCATTGTTTCCCCTAGATATCTTCAAAAGTCCTACAAAACATTCCCTGGTGATTTTTCCCATTTTCGTGTTGGTATGGGTAATGGTTTCATCACACCCTTATACTTTTCCTTTAGGACTTCACTTTTTGAAATTCTATTAACTTTTATGTATATTTATCAATCTTCTTCTACATATTGTCCCGCTAATAGTTTTCTCGGAGATCTCGATACATCTTGGTGTTCCCTAGGTAAATAGAGAAGGTTGAGCTATGTGAATAATTCTGAAGATCTTTATTTATCTCATAATTAGATGGTACAAATAGTCATGAACCAAATATTATGACTCCATCCACATCAATATTGAAATCAGAGGATTTCCCATTTATGATAGCTTCCACCCTTTTCTGAATTTCCACATCATTCCTTTGAGCATCCTTTATTTTTTACATAAGAGATGGTTGTGAAATCATTTGGGAAAGGATTAATGATGTACATTTCTTAATGATTCCTATGTCCTTCCTTTTAATGTCTAAAAATATTGGATCCTTTTCAATTCTCATCATGGATAAGGATGCATGATCCCTTCTACTTAGAGCATCCACCACCTTATTTTCTTTATCAGGATGGTAATGGATTGAGAAATCTTAATATTTGTTGAGTTATAACCATCTTCACTGGTTCATATTAAGATCCTTCTATGTGAATATATATTTTAGGCTCTTATTATTAGTATATATCTCATGCTTATCCCCATAGAGATAATTCCACCATATTTTCAATGAAAAGATCAATGCTGCCAACTCTAGATCATGTGTAGGATAGTTTTTCTCATGAATTTTCAACTACCTTGAAGATTAGGATATAAATTTATCATTTTTCTTCCACACACACTCTAATATATTCTTTGAAGCATCACTGTACACCACAAAGAGTTCCCTACTTATTGGTAGTGTGAGAGCTTCTACAGTGATAAGCCTTTTTTTCACTCTTTAAATCAGTTCTCACATTCACTGGTCTAGAAAACCTTTTATCCCTCATGATTCATCATGGTTATGTGGTTTTATAGTCATGATAATTTCTTAAAATATTTATAGTAACACACAACTAGATCAAGGAAACTACGAATCTCGATTACAAATATTGGCCTCAGACAATCTTTGATTTCCTTTGTCTTTAAAGGGTCTACAAATATACCTTTACTAGTGATTACATTCCGCAAGAATGATACTTCCTACACCATAACTAAAATTTACTATACTTTACATATTATTTATCCCTTATAATTTTTTTAGTGTAATATTAAAATTCTCCTCATGTTTCTCCTTAAAATTAGAGTATATCAGAATATCATCAATAAAGACCACCAGAAATTAATCGAGGTAATCTATAAAGACCCTATTTATTAAATTAATGAATTTGTTTTGGATAATTAGTAAGTTAAAAGGGATTCATTATGAACACTTAGTGTCCATAACTCGTTTTAAAGGTAGTCTTTGTAATATCATCCTTCATCACCTTTAATTGGTGATATCCTGACCAAAGTTTCACCTTAGAGAAATAACTGACCCCACGTAGGTGATCCAACAAGTCATCTATCCATGGAAGCGGATACTTGTTCTTTATCATGATTTTTTGAGCTCACGATAATCAATGCAGAGGCACATTCATCCATCCTTCTTCTTGATGATGAGGACTAGAACACCCCATGGTGAAGAAAACGGGCATATAAAACCCTTGTACAGACTTTCTTGTAACTACTTCTTCAGTTCTTCCAACTCAACAATGGACATTATATAAGTTGTATTTGATATAGAAAAAGATATAGAAATAAGTTAAATTGAGAACTAATCCTCTCAATTGTAACGCCCCGACCCTAGTTACCCAGAGTCGGTGCATTATTACATAACATTGGCATGATCACAAGAACGATCAAATCTCGAAAGACCGATTGGTTTAGTAGCCTTGGAAACACTAGATATATTCATAAGTCTTACATTACATCATAAAATGAAAAACTACTACAACAACAATATTGTCTCCATAATCCACACTCATATCCCCACATAATATCCCTGTATGTCATTCATAATTTACTTCTTCACTTCCTGGGAAAAATAAAACATAGAAAAGGGGTGAGCTCAAATGCCCAGTAAGGATAACAATATAGCGGAAACTTTCATAAATAAGAATAAACATTTACGGAAATGTATAACTAAAAAAAAATCCTTTCAAACTTGAACTTTCAACACGGTATGGCATAAATAAAATGAAATAATGCCATTTACTTATTCACATGGATATTCTACTAATCGAATAATCACATACAAAATCAATAACCACTTTCATAATGTTGGAATGCATAATGCCAGACTATCATAACCACATAGCCAAGGCCTCGTGCCAAGACTAAAAATAAGATTTTGCCAAGGCCTTGTGCCAAGACACTAGTTTGTCTCATGAGACCTACCGATGCATAGAGGAGCTATAGCGGGCTCCACCCGTCACATATTAAGTCCAATGCATTCCCATATGAAAAGGTTTAAACATAACATAAACATTAGTATTAAAACTAGCATACGAAATGTCAATAATTTCACCATAAACTATGAATGGTATAAAAATAGAACATCCACAGTCAAACATATCACAAAACCTTCAAAACAATATAGAAGTTTTGTATCATAATAAATCAACTTCAAATAAGCGTAAAATCCATCAAAGGATGTTGACATAGATGAAATCAAAACACTTTTTAGAGAAATATCTCTTTATTTTTGAAATCATTTAAGAGACATATAAAATAAAAAATTTTCTTTGAAAATATTCTTATAATCTTGTAAGGAAAGCTTTGAAGATTTTATAACGGTGGAAAATAACCGCACCCGCCATATAAGTTAAAAAAACATTCTTACCTTAATTCTGTCGAAAAGGTTAAAAATGACCTTGTTTTGAAAACGACAGAAATATTCCACTTATAAAAAGTCAAAAAAGGGTATAATTGACTTTAACCCATATTCTTGTAAATAATAAAAATGTTTTGAAATACATTTTGAAGAAACATGGATGTGGATGATAAAGAGATCCCAGTAGATTATTACGTATAAACAACCTCGGATAATGAAGAGATTGTGAAATAACCGTTACCTTGTACTTTTGCTTGGTTGGGTTAGGTTAACCTCCTATATAATGGTGAAATAATTGTTATTAAAATATACAAGAATCATATACATTAATATGATATCATATATGATCTTTTAATATTGATTTGATAATAATATCTCAGTATTATCGTTGTTTCGGGTGTTAAATTACTTGTTTTATTTTATATGTTTTGTTACGTAAGCCATGTTTGTAATGAATAGGTTGAATATTATTCATATCCAGAATGATATCATGTCCTTAAACATCATTTTTAAATCATCAAATGATAATTACACTTGAATGGATACGATGGAGAATGAATCTTATCGCGTTCGTGGAGACAGTAGTCCGTACGTACGCACGAGCGACAATATCATTCTTTTGATATTAAAATAATATATAAATGGATGTTATATCATATATACAGAATAATTAACATGTTATATTTATTATTTACATGAGTTACACATCATTATTATACCCATCCAAATAATAATATATTGAATAATAATTACACCATGACGTGGAGACGGTAAGCCGTACGTACGCACGTATGGTGACATGTTATTCAAAGGGTGGATAGAATACTGAATATGGTTGTACCATATTTATAATAACATCACAGTATATATATGATACTGGAATTATTATTTTATAATGGTAACAACAAAGGAAGAAGAAGTGGAAGAAGAAAGGAACTTGAAAAGGGGTGGTGAAAACATTACCTCTTCTTCGGGTTCTTCCTTTTGATGTGATAAAAAGGGCTCCTTAGGTTGGCTTTCTGATCAAACTAAGGCCTCTAGGTTGTAGTGAGGGAAGTTGGGAGAGTATTTGGGCAGAGTTTGGCCGAACCAAAAGTCTTGGAAGGTGTGAAGAAATGAGAAGGATGAGTGCCCTTTTATAAGAGGGGTGAGGGGCACCTTTGGAAAAGCTAGAAATATTAATTTATAATAAATTCATATTCGGTTTATAATGGCTACAAAGTTGATTATGTAAATGTTAAGGTGGGGATAGGTCTAAAACAACTCAACCAATAGAATTTAGACAGGTTTGGGTACTTATATTAACCTTATCTTTAAGTATTAACTCTAAGTTAATTAGTTTCACTTTTACAACGTCTCTTTGTATTTTAATATAATATGGTTAATAAACTTACTATATACATCCAAGAGACCACCAAGTGGTCCATTAATGATTAAACTATCATGATATAAGTATCTTGGCCCAACCTTAGATTTTTAGGAATTTAATATCAATTAATAATAAAATATTTGTTTTAAGAACTCTTTTATGTCAATTTTGACACTATTCGATAGTTGATTTTTTTGAAACTCATAACAGATTGATTACTTATAAAAAAGTAAATTAAATAAATACTAATATATCATAGTATCCTAGAAAATTAGTTTAATTCATTAAAAGTTTCATATTATATTTATTTGGGTATTTATAATATCTATTAATTTAATTTTTCACTATTTTAGTAATTACTGTATCATCATTGTGTCATAAATAAAATAAATTATTTAATGTATAAAAATTATAAATAAACTATAATTATGTACGAAATATTTTTATCTTTCTAATGAATATTTATAATCTAAAATCCAACATATATAACCCTATGTAATAATTGTTTTTCTAAAGGATATATGCTTGTGTCATTTTTGTATTCATTTTAACTTAATTAAAATAAAGTGTCCCTATCACCTACAAGTGGAACCATGGGGTCCCCAAATCTACCCAAAGATGCCTATGGTCGAACATGTATCAACCAATAAGTCTATAACACGTTTTAGGGTAATTTAGTATTATTATAATATTATTTTTTAACCCTTATTTACCAGATTTACCCTTAACCATGGTAAATAAAATATTTACCACAGTAATTATTCAAAATGTCTAAAAATAAAAGTTACCTATTTACATAATTTGGAAATCCTGATTCCAAATATGGAATCAATTTTTCTAAATTCAAAACATAGAAGTTTCAGAAATTAATTTAAAATTAATTCCCACTGTCAAAACAAAAAGCGTGTTTTTAAGAGATAATAATTATCAAAAGATTGACACTTGTTTATGTTCGGTTTAATTGTAAAATTATGTCCAATGACCAAAATTATATTAAATGGTAAAAATATATTCTAAATATACTTTAAAACCACTCAAAGTCATAATTTATCACAATTAATTATTTTGATTAAAAAAGTTGTTTTTAATTAAAATTGAGTACTTTTCACTATTCATCAAAATATGAAAGTTATCCGAAAAGTACCAAAATTTCACCTTAGGATAAATTCGATATTCCGAATCAAAAAATGAAGTCCATTTTAAAATATAAAATATATATAATTTCAAAAAGTAGGTATTACTATTCATAACGGCTAGTTTGATTGGTTATGGTGTGTTAGAACTCGATGTTGCGTACAACACACGCTATCACATTATTCAAAGAGAAGCGTACCGTAGAAGCTTGTGGTGTTACATTCTCCCCTCCTTCAAATAAATTCATCCTCGAAATTTCTAGAATACTACCACATGAAAAGACTCGGGTGGTTCTTCATCATAAGTTCCTCGTGTTCCCACGTTGCCTCTTCCATCTTATGGTTTCTCCACAAAACTTTTACCAGACGCGTCGTCCAGTTTCTCAGTACTTGTTCTCTTGTATCAAGAATCCTGACAGGCTCTTCACAATAAGACAGATCGGGTTCCAGTTCTAATTCCTCATAGTTGAGTACATGCGTTGGGTCAGGCATGTATTTCCTCAACAGAGATACGTGGAACACATCGTGAACTTTAGAGAGACTTGGCGGTATTGCCAATCGGTAAGCTACAACCCCAATTCGTTCTAGAATTTAGAAAGGTCAGATGTACCTGAGACTCAATTTACCTTTCTTACCAAAATGTATGACTCCCTTCCATGGAGATACCTTCAGGAAAACATGATCACCAACTTGAAATTCCAAATCCTTCCTTCGATTATCGGCATAGCTCTTCTGCCTACTTTGAGCTTCTTTGATGTGATTTTGGATTACTTTCACCTTTTCCACCGTTTCCTCCACCAGTTCTGGGCCTACAAGTTTTCTTTCACCAACGTCATCCCAACAGGTTGGTGTACGACATCTCTTTCCGTATAACTCTTCATATGGTGCCATCTGAATACTCGAATGGAAGCTATTGTTATAGGAAAATTCTACCAGTGGTAAATATTGATCCCACATACCCTGAAAGTAAAGTGAGAAAGATCTCAACATGTCTTCTAAGGTCTGAATAGTCCGTTCTGATTGTCCATCTGTCTGAGGGTGGTAAGCAGTGCTCAAAAGAAGTTCAGTATCCAGGGATTTCTGAAGACTTTTCCAAAATATTGAAGTAAAACGGGGACCACGATCAGAAACAATCGATAGGGGTACTCCATGAAGTCTCAAAACTTCATTAATATATAGTCTTTCTAGACGTTCCAGGGGTAGATCTTCTCTTATAGCAAGAAAATGTACTGACTTGGTAATACGATCACAAATAACCCATATCGCATCGTTCCTTCTAGGAGTCTTTGGTAGCCCCATGACAAAGTCCATCGTAATATTGTCCCATTTCCACTCCGGTATGGGAAGAGGTTGCATGACTCCTCCAGGCTGTTGCCTTCCAGCTTTCACTTGTTGACAAACCATACATCTTGACACAAAATCAGAAATATCCCTCTTCATGTTGTCCCACCAAAAATGTTCCTTCAAATCTCTATACATTTTGGTGCTCCCAGGGTGTATAGAGAAATTGGAACTATGAGCATCATCCAACAATTCCCTTTTTAGATCAGGTATATTGGGAACACAAAGTCTCTTCCCGAATTTTAAAATTCCATTTTCATACAGAAAGTCTCTCAATCTCCCATCATTCACAACTTTAATCTTCTTTTGAAATTCTTCATCATCGGTCTGAGAACTCTTAATCCTTTCTAGTATAGATGGTTTGGCAACCATTTTAAAAAGCATTGATGTTTCACCTTCCCTGGTTATTCCCATGTCCATCTTCACTAGATCCATGAAAATTGGATCCCTTTCAATTCTCATATTGTTCAAAACTCCATGGTATTTTCCACTCAAAGCATCTGCCACCTTGTTTGCTTTCCCCGGGTGGTAGTGTATCATGCAATCATAATCCTTGAGTAATTCAAGCCATCTCCTTTTCCTCATGTTGAGTTATTTTTGTGAGAAAATATACTTCAAACTCTTGTGATCAGTATAAATCTCACATTTTTCACCATAGAGGTAGTGCCTCCATATCTTCAAAGAAAAGATCACAGCTTCTAACTAGAGATCCTGAGTAGGATAGTTTTGTTCATGAATTTTCAACTGTCGTGATGCATAGGCAATAACTCTATCATTCTACATAAGGACACAACCAAGTCCTTTCTTTGATGCATCACTATAAATAACGAACCCATCATTCCCCGATGGTAGATTCAATATAGGAGCATTGACTAATCTTCTCTTCAGTTCTTCAAAACATTCTTCACACTCTTTTGTCCAAACAAATTTAACCCCTTTACATGTGAGCTTCGTTAATGGGTTATCCAATCGGGCAAAATTCTGGACGAAATGTTGATAATAACCTGCCAAACCAATAAAACTACGTACCTCAGTTATACTCATAGGTGCTGGACATTCTTGGATTGCCTTAGTCTTAGAAGGATCAACAGAGATTCAATCTTTAGAGACAATAAGGCCAAGAAAATAAATCTCCTGAAGCCAGAATTCACACTTGCTAAACTTCCCATATAATTCATGCCTCCTCAGAGTCTTCAAGATAATGCGCAAGTGATTTTCATGATCTTCGTAGGTTTTGGAGTATACCAAGATATCATCAATACATACCACCACAAATTCATTGAGATACTCCTTGAAAAATCTATTCATCAGATCCACGAATACAGAGGGTTCATTAGTCAATCCAAACGGCATTACGGTAAACTCGTAATGCCCGTACCTGGTTCGAAATGCTGTCTTCGGAATGTCTTCCTTCTTCACACACAACTGATGGTATCCAGATCGATGGTCAATCTTTGAAAAGTATTGAGCTCCATGTAGTTGGTCAAATAAATCATCAATACGAGGTAGGGGATACTTGTTCTTTATCGTTATATCATTGATCTCCCTGTAGTCGATACATAACCTCATAGATCCATCTTTCTTTTTAACAAAAAGAACAGGGGATCCCCATGGAGAAACACTAGGGCGAATAAATCCTTTATTACTCAATTCCTCTAGTTGTTTCTTTAGTTCAACTAATTCTACAGTGGCCATTCTATATGGGGTCTTCGATATAGGCCTTGATACAGGAATCAAATCAATGGAAAACTCAACTTCTCGTTCTGGAGGATGTCCAGGTAAATCTTCCAGAAATACATCTAAAAATTCTTTCACAACAGGTACATACTCTATTTGAACATTCCTTTCCTCACCGATAATTATTTCATTCTCTTCCTACCCAATAATTGAATTAAGTTGAGCTACTGGGGGTGGATCTAAATAAGAATTAGGTGGTGACGATTCTGCTCTAAAGATAAGGTGTTCCTTATCATTATCATCATGAATCGTAACCTCTTTCTTCTTACAATAAATCTTCGCATCATAGTACGAAAGCCAGTCCATACCGAGGATTATGTCAAACTTAATCATAGGTATGATGATGAGATCAGCAGATAATGAACATTTATGTTCTCTAATGGGGACTGATTCACAAAACTTTGTTGCAATGATACTCCCCTTAGGAGTTTTAACTGACAACTCCCTTGTTAAATCAAATTGGAAATATCTAATTTTCTTAGCAAAATGGGAAGATATGAAACAATGCGATGATCCAGAATCAAATAATGCATTTGCTAAACTGGAGGAAACCATTAAATTACCTGCCACCACGTCTTTCAGAGCTTCTACCTCAGCAGTAGTTATAGCATAAGCTTGGCCTTGATCCCTTGGCCTTTTCTGAGGTAAGTTCTCCTGACGCTTAGGACATTCACTTGCATAATGTCCCATCTCCCTGCAATTGTAGCACTGAATTTTGGTGTCTTCCTTCTTCCCTTTGCAATCACGAGCTTGGTGGCCTTTTTCACCACACTTGTAACAGACTCCCATTCCATTCAAGCAAGTACCGGGGTGTTTCTTCCCACATTTACCATAGGATTGATATTCAACCTTTCCCTTCTTCCCCTTATTTCCATTCCCAGATTGATCAGCTGGTCTCTTCTTCTCTTGCTTTGCTTTAAAGTCATAAGACTTAGAGAATTCCTTTTCGGTCTTGATAGCACATGAGACAATGTCTTCGTACGATGAAAAGGATTGTGAGACTAATGATCGACGGAGAAATGGTTTTAACCCATCAAAGAAACGATCAATATTACTTCTTGGGTTATGTATATAATCTCCAGCATACCTTTCTAACCTTGTAAAGTTAGCCTCATACTTTGTGACATTCTTATCCTCATTTTGTCTCAGACTTAGAAATTGCCTTTCCATATCTGCTCGATGGTCGCGAGGAAAGTATTTTTCTAAAAACAGATCTTTGAACTCCCTCCATTCCATATTTGATACTTCATCATCTTCCTTCATGTTTTGAATCAATGACCACCATTGATCAGCATCTCCAGTGAGGCGGTAAACTGCCATGATAACTTTTTCCCTTTCACTGCTCCCCAAAGCCTGAAATATTTTCTCTTGGGAATTTATCCATTGCTCAGCTACTAATGGATTTGTACTCCCATTGAACATTGGTGGTTGTTGCCTCATGGATCGATCTAACATTGATCCTCCACGCTGCGGATCAGGGTGCTCCATACGGGTAAGGTTATTATTCATAACCTGAGTAAGTTGTCCCAGTATGGTGATTAGCTGATCGGCACCAGTTGCATAACCAGCCCCACTATAATTATCTTGAGCAGGTGGGAAATCCCTACATGGAGTGCGTGCATTGATACGGTTTCCATTTCTTCCACTAGGCTCCATTTCTAAACAATGGCATAAACTAGATCAGTTTATGAATCAAAATACATAATCCCATACTTATAAAACACTTAACATAAATTGAACTATTTATGGATATAATCCATAATCATAAAAATGTTTTCTTTGAGGAAGAATATACTCATAAACCCTTCATAATGATTTGTAAAGAAAATGAGAGTTATCCTAAGCATATCCCCCGGGAGTGTCGTAACAAAGAGTGCAGCAAGGCCCGTTGTCGTGCACCAGTTCCCGTTCGAGTTTAGCTCAAAGCGGTGTTTTCGGGTTTTACCCCTAGGTACATCTGTGCCAGAGCCGCCTCTACCTGCTCGTATCCAGATAGGGATTTATTGCTCGGAAAACTCACAAAATCTCTACAATACCAAAATTCTAGGAAGTTCTTCTATACTAATCCTCAAAGTTCATCTTAGGTCTACGTGCTCTAATCAGAGTTTATCTAAATCTAGTTTCCAAGGTTTGTACTAAACTTCCTCTAATACCAACTGTAATTCCCCGACCCTAGTTACCCAGATTCGGTGCATTATTACATAACTTTGGCATGATCACAAGAAAGATAAAATCTCGAAAGACCGATTGGTTTAGTAGCCTTGGAAACACTAGATATATTCATAAGTCTTACATTACATCATAAAATGAAAAACTACTACAACAACAATATTGTCTCCATAATCCACACTCATATCTCCACATAATATCCCTGCAGGTCATTCATAATTTACTTCTTCACTTCCTGGGAAAAATAAAACATAGAAAAGGGGTGAGCTCAAATGCCCAGTAAGGATAACAATATAGCGGAAACTTTCATAAATAAGAATAAACAATTAAGGCAATGTATAACTAAAACAAAAGCCTTTAAAACTTGAACTTTCAACATGGTATGGCATAAATAAAATGAAATAATGCCATTTACTTATTCACATGGATATTCTACTAATCGAATAATCACATACAAAATCAATAACCACTTTCATAATGTTGGAATGCATAATGCCAGACTATCATAACCTCATAGCCAAGGCCTCATGCCAAGACTACAAATAAGATTTTTCCAAGGACTTGTTCCAAGACACTAGTTTGTCTCATGAGACCTACCGATGCATCAAGAAGCTATAGCGGGCTCCACCCGTCACATATTAAGTCCAATGCATTCCCATATGAAAATGTTTAAACATAACATAAACATTCGTATCAAAACTAGCATACGAAATGTCAATAATTTCACCATAAACTATGAATGGTATAAAAATAGAACATCCACAGTCAAACATATCACAAAACCTTCAAAAAAATATAGAAGTTTTGTATCATAATAAATCAACTTCAAATAAGCGTAAAATCCATCAAAGGATGTTGACATAGATGAAATCAAAACACTTTTTAGAGAAATATCTCTTTATTTTTGAAATCATTTCAGAGCCATATAAAATAAAACATTTTATTTGAAAATATTCTTATAAGATTGTAAGGAAAGCTTTGAAGATTTTATAACGGTGTAAAATAACCGCACCCGCCATATAAGTTAAAAAAACATTCTTACCTTAATTCTGTCGAAAAGGTTAAAATGGACCTTCTTTTGAAAACGACAGAAAGATTCCTCTTATAAAAAGTCAAACAAGGGTATAATTGACTTTAACCCATATTCTTGTAAATAATAAAAATGTTTTGCAATACATTTTGAAGAAACATGGATGTGGATGATAAAGAGATCCTAGTATATTATTACGTATAAACAACCTCGGATAATGAAGAGATTGTGAAATAACCCTTACCTTGTAATTTTCCTTGGTTGGGGTAGGTTAACCACCTATATAATGGTGAAATAATTGTTATTAAATTATACAAGAATCATATACATTAATATGATATCATATATGATCTTTTAATATTGATTTGATAATAATATCTTAGTATTATCGTTGTTTCGGGTGTTAACTTACTTGTTTTCTTTTATATGTTTTGTTATGTAAGCCATGTTTTTAATGAATAGGTTGTATATTATTCATATCCATAATGATATCATGTCCTTAAACATCATTTTTAAATCATCAAATGATAATTACACTTGAATGGATACGATGGAGAATGAATCTTATCGCGTTCGTGGAGACGGTAGTCCGTACGTACGCACGAGCGACAATATCATTCTTTTGATATTAAAATAATATATAAATGGATGTTATATCATATATACAGAATAATTAACATGTTATATTTATTATTTACATGAGTTATACATCATTATTATACCCATCCAAATAATAATATATTGAATAATAATTACACCACAACGTGGAGACGGTAAGCCGTACGTACGCATGTATGGTGACATGTTATTAAAAGGGTGGATAGAATACTGAATATGGTTGTACCATATTTATAATAACATCACAGTATATATATGATACGGGAATTATTATTTTAGAATGGTAACAACAAAGGAAGAAGAAGTGGAAGAAGAAAGGAACTTGAAAAGGGGTGGTGAAAACATTACCTCTTCTTAGGGTTCTTCCTTTTGATGTGATCAAAAGGGATCATTAGGTTGGATTTATGATCAAACTAAGGCCTCTAGGATGTATTTAGGGAAGTTGGGAGAGTATTTGGTCAGAGTTTTGCCAAACCAAAAGGCTTGGAAGGTGTGAAGAAATGAGAAGGAGGAGTTCCCTTTTATAAGAGGGGTGAGGGGCACCTTTGGAAAAGCTAGAAATATTAATTTATAATAAATTCATATTCGGTTTATAATGGCTCCAAAGTTGATTATTTAAATGTTAAGGCGGGGATAGGTCGAAAAAAACTCAACCAATAGAATTTAGATAGGTTTGGGTACTTATATTAACCTTATCTTTAAGTATTAATTCTAAGTTAATTAGTTTCACTTTTACAATGTCTCTTTGTATTTTTATATAATATGGTTAATAAACTAACTATATACATCCAAGCGACCCCCAAGTGGTCCATTAATGATGAACCTATCATGATATAAGTATCTTGTCCGAACCTTAGATTTTTAGGAATTTAATATCAATTAATAATATAATATTTGTTTTAAGAACTCTTTTATGTCAATTTTGACACTATTCAATAGTTGATTTTTTTGAAACTCATAACAGATTGATTACTTCTAAAAACGTAAATTAAATCAATCCTAATATATCATATTATCCTATAAAATTAGTTTAATTCATTAAAAGTTTCATATTATATTTATTTGGGTATTTATAATATCAATTAATTTAATTTTTCACTATTTTAGTAATTACTTTATCATCATTGTGTCATAAATAAAATAAATTATTTAATGTCTAAAAATTATAAATAAAATATCATTATGTGGGAAATCTTTTTATCTTTATAATTAATATTTATAATCTAAAATCCAACATATATAACCCTATGTAATAATTGTTTGGCTAAAAGATATATGCTTGTGTCATTTTTGTATTCATTTTAACTTAATTAAAATAAAGTGTCCCTATCATCTACAAGTGGCACCATGGGGTCCCCAAATCGACCCAAAGATGTCTATGGTAGAACATGTATCAACCAATAAGTCTAGGACACGTTTTAGGGTAATTTAGTATTATTATAATATTATTTTTTAACCCTTATTTACCAGATTTACCCTTAACCATTGTAAATAAAATATTTACCACAGTAGTTATTCAAAATGTCTAAAAATAAAAGTTACCTATTTACACAACTTGGACATCCTGATTCCAAATATGGAATCCATTTTTCTAAATTCAAAACATAGAAGTTGCAGAAATTAATTTAAAATTAATTCCCACTGTCAAAACAAAAAGCGTGTTTTTAAGAGATAATAATTATCAAAAGATTGACACTTGTTTATGTTCGGTTTAATTGTAAAATTATGTCTGATGACCAACATTATATTAAATGGTAAAAATATATTATAAATATACTTTAAAACCACTCAAATTCATAATTTATCACTATTAATTATTTTGATTAAAAAAGTTGTTTTTAATTAAAATTTAGTACTTTTCACTATTCATCAAAATATGAAAGTTATCTGAAAAGTACCAAAATTTCACCTTAGGATAAATTCGATATTCCGAATCAAAAAATGAATTTCATTTTAAAATATAAAATATATATAATTTCAAAAAGTAGGTATTACTATTCATAACGGCTAGTTTGATTGGTTATGGTGTGTTAGAATTCGGTGTTGCGTACAACACACGCTATCACATTATTCAAAGAGAAGCGTACTGTAGAAGATTGGGGTGTTACATCAATCATTAGGAATCCCAAAAAACTCTTTGGGTAATGTATTAGTGTATTCCCTTATAATGGTCATGTATTCTAGCATGATTCTGTCCATTGTCTTAATCATTTGAGCTAGCTATGCTTGCTCATAATGCAATAATATCCACAATTTAGATGATTATTCTAAATGGGATTAATCTTCCTCCTAAAACTTATATAGAATTGGTGTATGCCTTAGTATGTGAAAGGTAAATCTCCCTTTCATGATATTTGATGATGGATTTGTATAAAGATAGCCAATCCATGTCCAATATAGCATCAAACTCTACCAAAGGAAGTACGATAAGATTTTCTAGGAGGTTCATTCCACAAACATTAATAGATGAGGAGTTATATAATTTAGATACAATAATTTCACCATTTTCTATTTTCACAGATAAATCAACCTCCATATTTTGTGGTGGTACTTGAATAGTTATACTAAACTTTAAAGATATGAAAGAATGCGTAGAACCAGAATCAATTAGTATGTTCACTATTCTTGAATGAATAACTAGTGTACCTGTCACCACATCATTTTCATGATCCACCACAATAGTAGTGATAGAATATGAACTTCCTTTCTACCTTGGAGTTTGTTGTTGTTGATTGCCTCCAACAACCCTTGGCTCAGGGAAATGGCTTGTATAATTCCCATGTTCCTTGAAATTGAAACACTATACTACATGCTAAGTGTTGATCTGAACCTTTATTTCTTCTTATGTATTGAGATTATTCATATCCCTTTAATAGTTATTATCCATATTCCCCTCTCTCCCACATTTTAAGCATATCCTAGTTCTCTTTAATAAGTTTTCGGGATTCTTATTCCCACACATTTGACATGTGGGATGTTGGGTATTATTTACATCATGGTATTTATCTATTGATATGCCCATATTAAACTCTATTTTCCACTTTTTTTTCACCAGGACCATGATATCACTGAGAATATATGATCTCCATTTCATCCTTAAGGGAACAATAGAAAATATACTCATAACTGTCGAAGTCCTGAATCACCAATGTTTTTTGTATAGTTGTCTTCATTCCGCTAAATAATCAATACACCTTGATTTAGGTGTTCATGAGAAAATCAGAGGTATATCTTGCAATCCTTGTGAAGTTTATTTTATATGAACCAATAAAATCATCTTTCTTTTTCATCAGTCTAGGGAAATCCATTTCCATATTAAGATGTATTTTCAGGAAAAATATATATTGAAAAATAATTTCTCGAAATCTATCCATTATATGGAATAGATTTACTCATTGGAATTTGTGTTCTTGATTAGTGTATACCACTTATCATATTATCTATCAAAATGATAGGCCACCATCACAACATTCTATTCTTCTTATTAATGGAGGACAAATAATATCCTCTCAATGGAGTTAATCTATCGTTCTGTAAGGATGGTATCCGAAGATCCACTAAAAATGGTAGGAGTTTGATGCATTAAGGATTCAACAGAAACATGATCTTTCTTAGGAGGAGGGTGTTCCACATGATTAAAGTTATTATTAATAACTTTATCCATCCATGTAAGTACTTTCAAAATGTTTTGGGTACCTATTCCCATCATATTGGCATATCATTAGGTAAATCATCACATTTCCTATCACATTGATTGTTATAAAGGGTTATTCTATTTCCATACATTAACTAAAAAAACATAATGTATAATTAGGGGGATTTAATACTTATCTAATAAGAATATAAAAAAACATGGAACATAGAAGGATAAACTTTCAAAGGAGAATCATATCCTAACTTGTGATTCCCTAAGATTCAATATAAGTTATGCATGGTGATATAATTATCCCTAGGGTTCTTTATGAAGTTCTCTAGTACTAATATCCAAAAATAACTAGACCTTTTTATGATACCAACTATAGGGACCCTGGCCTTTTACACATATTATTACATGATTTTAAGCATAATTTACCATCTAATACAACCAAGGACCATAAATTATAGTGTTTTGGGAAGCTTAGGTACGTAAATTGAGATCAAGAAATCCAAAATAAAAATACCTTTTATTTAAACTCCATAATGAGATCCAAAATTCAATATAGATCTTATATAAGTGTAGGATAACTTGGGGAATACATGAAAAAAGGGATGAGCTAAAAATCCCAGTAAGTGAATAAGAATAGGAATAAAATATTGAACATAGGTTAGAAGGCATAACATGATGAAATAAATTCATGTAAAATTAATAAAAATAAGGAATAATAACATTTATAACATGGGAACATATAATCATGGCATCATAGGAGTGTAGAAACAACACAAAACAGGACATAAGCATGAGTCCAGGCTATCTTCTAAGACTACATCACATGGTGGAAAAAGTCCCATAAAGGAATCAAGTTCAATCCCTATCCCAACACGAAGTATCATGTGACTAAACATCACCCAATTCATTGTATCACTATCGAGGTTCACCTATCATAATATTTTCATGAATATGTGTTCTACATGAATAATCAAGCATTAGGCTTACTCATAGAAATAATTGGGTATCATAATCATTCAATAAGGCATAAAAAAGAGAATATCATAATAGTTTAAATAAAATAATGGATTTAAATCATACATGTAAATTAATAAGTTATGTGAAAATGAAGTTAAAACACGTAAAAATAGTGTTTAAGATTCATTAGAAATGAAACATTTTAGTGCGGTTTAAGGAAAATATTAAAGAGCGTTTAAAGAAAAAATGGAATATTTGTTTTAATAAAATTATAAATGAACAACGTTATTATTACATGATAAAATGAGTGATTTTAGAAAAATAATTATGGCTTAAAACATATTATGTATGGTACTTGAAAATGTGCAAGAAATTGGGAAGTTCCCTTTAACCAGGCTTGCATATTGGGATGAATTGAGAAGGGAACCTTTTTAAAACTTTTATTTCCCCATAAAATATGGATGATATGATTTGTATAGATGATTTTAAAACATATAAACAGAATTTATAGCAAGTACATAAAAAATAGTGAAGCATTACATTGGGGTAAGAAGATATAAAAAGTAACCTTATGGAAAAATATAGGATGAGGTAGAATCCATTAACTTATGTATGAACGTGTTATTTATTTGATCTTAATGTCCTAGATAATTAGATTAAATCAATTAAATAATTAATTAATAACCCTTTATACATGTATTTGATTTATTATAATTTTATTAATTTATTTCATGAATTTTTTGATGAGTTATAAGATACGATTTTATCATTCATGAGCATTTGTTTCCATGGGTTTCTTGACTAGTTACTTGTATACATGTGTAGAAAATCATGTAAAATTAGAATGGTTGTCTAGAATTAAATTTATGCTTTTTAAATTAACATAAATAATATTAAATGTTTATATAATTCATTTTTTAATTTGGGTTTATGATGGATCATTAGATAATATGTCAATGATAACCATTTAGATTATTTTGGCATTTTTCAATCATCACGAATTTTGTTTGTTTTAATAATTAATATCATGTATATATAATGGTTAGATAAAATTAAATAGGATTAAGTACATATATTATAAAAAATTTTAACCCTAAAAATGGTTTTATCACCATAATTTAAGGCAGTAATAAAAATTAAAAACTCATCATCCTTGAATGTGATAAATTAAGACATCACAGAAGACATTTTCATTTTTAGTACAAAAGGTAGGGGAAGAGAAATGATGATGAATTATTACATTATAATAATACAATTACATTATCTTTAGGTTACAATATTTATCATACCATTTTAGTGAGGATAGGTGAAGAGATAACAAGAAAATAAAAGAACATGAAAAGAAATTAAAAGAAAATAAATAGGATTTTACCTCTTGAATCCTTATTCTTGAGAACCTATTTTGGGGGATTGGTTTTGGTTTCTTATTGAGAAAAAAAGGCTCATAGAAGTGTGGTATGGTCTTGGTAAGTTTTGTTTTATAATTTTGACAAGGCTTAAAGATTTAGAGGTGTGAGTAGAAGAGGTGGCGAGGGATGATATTTATAGGGGAGTAGAGGAGTATTTCTCATTATTTTATTCATTAGTTTATTAAATTTTTTTCAATACAAGAAATAGTAGGGATTATGGTGACTAAATATTTTAATTATTTTATGTGAGTTCAAAACAATTGTAACTTAAATCATCAATTACTCAATCATGACTCAAAAATTCATTTATTTACTTATATTGTAAATTATAGTATTTCACTATTCAAAAAAATCAACTATTTTAAAAAAATATAAAAATTTCACCCTAGAAATTATTTTATTTTTAGAAATAAAAAAGGAATCCATTTTATGAAAATATGTTTATAAATATGAGAAAATTAATTTTTAATTAAAATCATCATATATTTGGAAAATAACAATTTTAAAATTATAACTGATTTTATAATAGTTTGAAAAACTAATCAAAGTCTCAAAAAAATATCTTATAATCATAAGACAAAAAAATATTAATTTATGAATACATTTAATGAAAATAAATTTTCTTTTAAATCATTATATTAATTATAAAATTTAAAATAAACATTTATGTTTTATAAAAATATCAACAGTTAAATAATAATTTCTAAAAGAATTATTTTCTTATACTATGATATAATTATATCATATTTTCATTTATAAAATGGATAAATTTTATTTATACCTTCATTGGTGAGGTTACTATTCTATTTTTTGGTTTACTATTCATAAGGGTCACATTATTTTTCCAAAGGCCAAGTTAGTATTTCATCAGTATAGGTTCCTTAACTTCTAGAAATACCTATTATTTCATTAATTATTCATTTTGAAGATTTTATTGTGTTATTTATGTGATTTTTTTGTGACTTATACTATATTAAATAATTATAAGAATTTAATTTCCATTGATAAAATTTTGGGTCATTACAACAGGGGCATATACAGGAGGTAGTTTCTTTGGGTGGGTTTCCAGTTATTCCACCACTTGAAGTGTAGCATATAATAAGAAAAATACTGGATGAGGATACACACATACTGAGTGAGTATCATGTTTTTCATAGGTAATGACATCCCAGGTTTTATGGGGATCTATACCCCCATGTGTTTGAGTACCGACAAGAGGTAGTAAATCGAGTTTTTCACCTCATGAGGACACATATAGAATAGATGCAAGTCATTATAGCAAGTATTTTTCAGGGATCTGTTGGGTGATGGTGGAGTCTATTGACTCAGTCACATGATGAGATGACTCTCTCTTGGTCATAATTTTAGTGTCTCTTTAGGGAGGAGTTCTATCCATCTATGTTGTGATCAATTCACATCCATGAGCTTCTAAATTTATAGTAGGGAAGTTTGACCATGATGGAGTATTCAACGATGTTTTCTGATCTCTTGTGATACTCCCTAGATATGGTATGAGATATATTCTTAAGGTCATGGACCTTTGAGAAGGGATTATGCTAAGATATCAGGGCTTTAGTGATATATCTGTGCATTTGCACCTATAATGGAGTTCTTGAGTGGGATTTAGTTGTAGAGAGATTCTTGGTAGAGAAGATATCAATAGTGGGTGTTGGTAGTGGGAACTGAGGACCTATGACCAAAAAAGAAGTTAGTTGATGAAATTCATAGGGATTTGGTCATGCTAGATGATTTTGAAGATGATACTAAGATAGATTATTGGTGCTTCAGGGCTCTTAGGATGGCTCAAGTGAGATGAGGGATATGAAGTGCTTCTCATGTGATGATTGAGGGCATCATGCTAGAGATTGTCCAACCCATCATACAATTTAAAAGGATATAGTTGAGGGACTAAATACGTATATATAGATTCACGATTAAAGAGTTATTCATGGTGATATATGTGGCATAGGGGAAGGTACAGTTGCAGTCAGTGGTAAGTAGTTTGACCTATTACCACCATCACCCCTAGGTGGCCCATGTTAGGCTCAGGTAGCTAGTGGTTAGGGACATGGACAATAATAGGATGTTGAGGTCTATGAATAAGAGTCTATTGGAATTATTATAGGTATGGTCTATTTAGACTCTACTTTAGATACAATACTGATAGAAATGGGTTCAATCCACTCTTTTCTTGTTACTTATATGGTTCATGATTTAGAGATTTTGACTGATCTCATTGATTAACCATTGTTCTCAGAGAATCTAACAAGAGGTCAATCAGTGATCAATCACTTATAATAATAGTTTGACCTAAAGCTTTGAGTTAAGGGATTTATATGAGATCTCTTTATAGTAATGATGAGGCCTTATGATGTCATATTAGGTTTATACTAGATATCCATTGTTCATTCCAGGATTAACTATTTTAGGAAGAGGATATAACATGACCATAATGATGGGATGAGTTTTTCCTTCATGGGTGAGAAGTAAAAGCAAGAAGACTATGATTTACTCATACATAGAAGTGTGTATCAGATTACTCACAAGTTGTATATAATCAATCTTATAAATGTAGATTCTATGGGTTACCAATTTACTACTATATTGGTAGAGTACAGAGATGTACTCCCCAAGGGAATTCTAGGCTGAACTCCTCACCGAGAGATAAAATTATTAATTGACTTATACCATGGGATGGAATCAATATTCTTTTCAGAATATCAAATGGATTCCATAAAGATTTGAGATATTAGGATGTAGTTGGAGGAATTATAGAGGAAGGGTGTCATGAGACCCAGTGTTTCCCCATGGGTAGCCCTAGTGTTGTTCACCAAGAAGGAAGAAAAGGTCTTGAGGTTGTGTGTGTGTATTATTGGAACCTATACCAAGTGACTATGAAGAATATGTTTCAACTCTCATGGATAGATTACCTCCTTGGTTAGTTGAGAGGGGCACGATGGTTCTCAAAGATTGAACTTAGATCTGGCGATCACCAGCTATGAGTATGTGATGAGGTTATATCGAAGACATAATTCATATTTAGATAATGTAACCATGAGTACTTTGTGATAACATTCAGTGTGATCAATTCCCTAATGGTGATCATGGGACTCAATAACCATATTTTTCATCCTTTCTTAGACCTATTTGTGTTAGTCTTCATCAATGATATCCTAGTATACTCGAAACCCAAGAGGGTTCACATGAGACACTTGTGGTTGGTTCTAGATGCACTATGAGAGGAATATCTTTATGGAAATCTATAGAAGTTCCATTTATGGATTAAATAGGTCCACTTTTTAGGACACGTTATCTCAGATGGTGGTGTAGTAGTGGACCCAGCCAAGGACAAGGCATTATTAGATTGAGATACACCTAAGAGCATGATGGAGGTATGATGATTCCTTAGATTATTAGGATATTATAGGATATTAATTCTTGATTTATCATGGGTATCGACACCTTTGATATATTTGGATCATAAGGGGAAATATTTCATTTGAATAGAGAGGTTCCAATAGGACCTTATGGAGTTGAGTCAAAGTTTGATGAGTGACCCCATCTTAATATTTCCAGAGGAGGGTGTTGAGTAAGTAATGTTATTAAATGCCTCAGGGACTCAAATTGGTTGTTTTTTGATATAGAGATAAGCTGTGATTTCCAATGGGCATTGATAGTTGAAACTACATGAGAAAAAATACACAACCCATGATATTGAGTTGGAAATGGTGGTCTTTGATATGAAGATGTGGAGAAACTACCTTATGAGTGATAGGTTTATCGTCTACCCTAACCACAAGAGTCTCATGTATATATTCTCTCAAAAGGACCTTAACTTGAGATAGAGAAAATGACTAGATTTCATCAAAGAATATGAATTTGAGATAGTATATACTCTTAGGAAGGGAAATGTAGTGGTAAACACTCTCAAGAGGATATATTATTCTTAATTATTGACTGAGGAATCAGAGGAGTGAGCTTAATTACAGTTTTCCTTAGTGGACAAGGATGATGATTCATATCTATAGTCTACGTTTGGTACTACACATCTTTTATATCATTTTGTAGAATCTTAGCATAGATAAATCAACTGTGAGACCATACGTACTCATATATCCACTAGACGTGCTCTTGATAGATTTTATGAAGGTGGGGAGAACATTATCAGTTTAAGAGGATGGAATATGGTACCAGTGATGTTGTGGGTGGAGGTGATGAGGGAGTTTTATACATTCCCTTTAGAGGTATAACTAGGCGTGGAAAATATGTAATAGGACATCTGATGTCAGTTTTTGTGGCCATACATGAAGAGGTGTGTAACAAAGCTTGTTTCTCGATGCCTCACTTGTAAACAGGTGAAGGATGAGAAACAGATTCTAGTGGGTTTGGCTTAAACCTTCAAGGATCTAGAGTGAAAGTGGGATAGGATATCTATGTATCTCTTAACTATGATACAATGTATGTCTATAGGATATGATTCCATCTGGGTAATCATAGGCAGAATCACCATGTCGTCCCACTTCCCAGATTTCTTAGTGAAGAGTTTAATTGAGAGCTTGTGATTGCTTTACATTTAGTAGATATCCCAGATCTGAAAATTTACCTTGATTATTATTTTAAACCATAATTCCCACTTCACATCATAATCATGAAGAGGATTTTAGGAGGCCTTTGGGACTCAGTTGTGTTTTAGCATAGTGTTTTACCCCCAGACTAAATTACAGACTGAGAGGACCATTTAGATTTTGGAGGAAATGCTGCAGGATTTTATGTCGGACTTTATCAATAGTTCGGAGGATCTCCTAATATTGGTGGAGATTTCATACAAAAACAACTACCATTACACCATCAATATGGAACTATTAGAGTCATTTTTCAATCAACCCTGCATGTCCTCACTTTTTTAGATGGATCCAGGCGTGACAGAACTCATGGGTGTAGAGTTGGTGAGAGATAAGGCATAGAAGGTTTAGATAATCTATGAGTGGATGAGGAAAACATATATCTTTCCTAATTTATAAAAATACAGATTGAAATATTCCATTAGAGTTCGAAGAGGGATACCAACATAGATTATGATTATTTTTACAAGATGGAAATCTATATCTGAAATTCATCAGTCCTTTCTAGATAATGCATTGATTTGGTGAGGTGGCGTACCTATTGGATCTCCCACTATAGTTAGAACAATTACACGACATCTTCCACATGTTGTAGCTGAGGAGGTAAATTCATGGACCATCACATATTATCGACTAGGGAATGATGAACACTGTGGATGAAGATACTTTTATATATTAACTAGTGGATATTAAGAAGTGGTAGGATATGATCCTTCATGGGAAAGAAATTATTTTGGTGTTTGTCTGATGGTGGAACGAGAATCTTCAAGAGAGAACCTAGGAGAAGGATACCCAGATGCGATCTTAGTACCCATATCTTTTTTAGGTATTCATTTTCTATTATTGGAAAAAAATATCTAAGTTGGAGAGAAAATAATGTCTTAGTTTTTTTCCATGTAATGATTTTAAATATATCTAATAATATTCGTAGGTCTAGTTTCTTCGACAAAGCATGATTCCAAGGCTTAGTGATCTGATAATTTATATTTAAATAATATCAAATATATTAATATTTTGTGCATGCAGTTTTCATAAAAAAGTGTAATAACTCTTAAAAAGTGTCTCAAAATAGAAATCTAATACCATTGTTGATTCTAGAATATTAGATTCATCCTTGAGGAGATATAATATTTATTAGCATTGGGAATTTGTGAAAAAATTGATGGAGATGAAGATAATGAATAAATAAATAAATAAATTTAGTTTATTGTAATGACACAACAACATAAATATATCCAATATAATACACTATTATGGGTAAATCTAAGAGTTAGATACATAACCATGGAGTCCTAGAAAGTATCCTTTATATATATGTTGGCTGAAAACATCAGATCAGAGGATCAGATCAGTACTGTTTGGATCGTCTACCCCAACAAAGTTTTTTGATCTCATTGATGATGACAATACAAAATCATTATTTTTTATTAATTAAAAAAAACTTCAGGTAGGACATTTGATTTATATTTATTCATTTATTTTATTTATCCCATTTCAAATTCTAATCAATTCAATAAATGATAATTGTTTCGAACATCAGTGGTTAATTTATTTGTTCATGGTTTCTTTTTACTATTTGTTATTCTATTATATGACAACAGATTGAGGCCAAAATAAAAAAATCATAGGTTCATCCACCATGTTTATTTTTTATGTTTTTCTCTCCCATTTCTTTGCACATTAATTATATAAAATTACTTTGGATTGTGGTTTGAATAATAGTAGTTATTTGATCATTGCACAACCATTATTTATAAAAATAGACCAATATTGTAGAGTGATGTTCATGATAGAGGGTGATATCAAGGTGATATAATGATGAATGATGGTCAGAGGTAGATCAAAACAGACTGTCAATTCTCATTCTTTCTGTTTGATGCATGGTGATTGTGTGGGGTAGAGACATGGATAAAGGTGGCTATTTAAAAGAATATCGGAGACTTGATCCTAGAAACCAGTGATGATAGGGGTTAGATGACCCCAAATCCATGATTCCTAGCTAGGTTTACAACAGCAGTGACACAGAAAAATGAAGTGGAGAAGGGATGATGGGTTTTTGTAAAACCTGCTTTATATGGAATGAAATCCAGAATCACATTCCATGTGGGACACTCTAGTTGTGACACTAGGGTTTCCTTGGAAATTAAATATTACAGTCTGTGTGACATCTTTCCCACACTTTTTGACACCTGTCACACACTGTGTGACCCATGGATGGTGGCTTGACATGTACTCTAGGAGTAAACAGGAATGTACACAACCAGGAACACATGAACAAGTAGAGTACACATGAATGACCCGATTCTTAGAAATGGCCCGGTAGACAGACATCGCTAGATACATGGTCATGTCTGGAGTAAACATGCATAAGAAGAGGAACAAAGGCACATACATGGGTAGGTATAGATTTAGTTCTACATAATGTGTACCCTAAGTATACACTATGTAATTCCCCATAGTTGGATTGAATCCCTTCATTTCTTCAGTATAGACCAAGTTCGGTCAAGTGTGATACATTGGTACTTTCCCACAGGGGTACAATGCAACATTATGTCCTCAACATTGGATTGTTATCCCCTTTATAGGTTTAGTTTTGGATATATTTCATTGCGTCACCTTGTGAGATTGGGGTTGGATCCTATATCATTCTTGGGGGCGGGGAGGGTTTATGGTATTGGTGTGACAACTATGCATAGGGTATTAGTCCCCTATCAAGCAGGAAAATCTAGTTGGGTTTTTTATGCCCCCCAATTGACCTGAGTGTGATCCCTTTCCTCGATGAATAGATATTATAAGGTCTATTGAGTACTTCTTAAGTAGGGCCCAATTATCATAACCTCTTGGATGATTGTCACCAGTGATAACATGACTTGTGGAGTGAGTACTCCTAGAACAAGCGTTACCTTGAAGCATCAAGTAGTATCATGTGTTTAGAAGTATTGGTTGAGACCAATTGAGACCTATTTTATTTTACGAGAGTATCTAAGATTTGTTTATTGTATTGGTATTATGAGCCAACTAATATTATTGATTTATGCTTAGTGATTTTAGGGTGTTATACTTGGTATTTTTATACTCACCCATGCATGGGATTTTACCACACATTTTAGGTGTTATACAGATGAAATATCTTTTAACGATACTCTCGGTGGACCGAGAGTTGGAGAAAATTAGATTGAGATAGATATATCGAGGTGTATACTTGTGTTTCATTCCATGGAAGTCCCCTTCCTCTGAGTAGGTTGGACTCTTTTTTATTTTTTTTTTCAGAATTTTATTCAGCCCCATTGTTTCTTTCATTACTTTATTTTCATACTCTGATTGTGGGTTTATAGATGTTTGATTTCATTAGTATCTATTGTTTTATATTTAAGAATTGTATGGGATAAAATATTTGTGTGTGTGGGTATAAATATATTAAGATAATTCCCCCCAGGTGTGGTATATACATACTCGACGCTGGTCACTATCCCCTAGATTATTAGAGGTGGGAATGAGGTGGTTACACTTGACTTACCACCAGCCAGGTAGGCCACGGTGGGCTAGTTCATGACACCCCCCTTCTCTACTTTGAGTGTATTATATATCTTTCAAGTGTATACCCTGATATAATTAAATTTTTACATGAAATATATTTATTCTTCTTTTTTACTCAATAATGAAATCTATGTATAATGTCTTTGATTAATCTTGAAAAGTCTATTTGGAAATTAAATTATTCTTGTATTAAAACAATTAAAATCACCGATACATGTTCTAAAATGATTATATAGTACCATATAGAAAATAAGAGAGTGATATATTTTCTTAATTATATCTATGATAAGGATAAATTTTAAATAGTTTTCAATTAAAAATAAATTAATTTACTCTATGGAAATAAAATAAACTATGAATAAAACATGTTCTATCATGAACCAACCAAGGTAATTCAATCACGATACCCAAGATGGCCCATCGTAAGGTTAAATAATATTTCTATTCATAATTAGAAGGCAAATAACACTAAGGGTATCAAGATAATATTTTGGGAATTATTTCCCCCAACCTACAAGTAACATAATGAAATTGATTTCTACTAGGAATTTGACATGACCATTCCATAAGTTAGACTAATCAAACATAAGGAATAATCATTTTCAAAAATGAAGTATATAAAAAGAAATAATATTATTAAAAATGAATTATTAATGATCCATAAAACATAAACTATAATTACATTAAGGATAAATCAACAAACATTCCAGTAAAATATATGTTATTTATAAATAGTAGTCAAATGGAAACAAAACTAGGAATGAAAGAGGCGAAATTAGATGATATGGGAATTTAAATAATCCCAAATTAGAAGCCAAGAATAAAACAAGAAGAAATCACATCTCTATGTGAAATGTATGAATCCTATACACATCACCTTCTTTATAACCCAAACAATGCTATGATCTAACACCACATCAAAGTAGATCTTTTATTTTGCTTGTACCATGTGAAACCGATTCTACACACACAACAATGTATTTTTACAGGGTGTGAGAATAAATTAAAAATGTATACCACTATATTTAGTATAAATTTTTATTAAAATATAAACAAAACTATGCTTTTATTTAAATGAGATAATATGAAATACACACTTTTTTTATAAATTCTAAAAATCTATAAATATATGAAGAATTTATTTTAAAAACCTTTTAAATTTCAATAATCCAAAACATTATATCACCAATTTATATTAATTATAAAATAAATATTCATTGTTTTAAATAAAAACTTAGATAAAGTATCCCATCACAGGCTAAGTGGATCAAAGTGACATAAGACATAATTTCGCTAATGGAACCACTTTTCTAGGAATGATGCAATCCTACCCACTCACCCAACTTGAAGACTCTAGGAATGATCTGTGGAACTAACCTATCATGCCACTCTATAACTAATTAGGGGTATATATACATTTAAGTCACCCTCAAATGGATTCTATAAAAGTGGTTTTAAACATAAGGATAAAAACATAATATTTCATTTAAAATCACAAACCTCACTTCTATGAACTCCATTAATAGAAACAAACATTTTTATTAATGATTAAAAATATTAAAAAACTAAATAATCAATAACTACTATATATATAATTCAATTGTAAATTTGATTTATTAATAGATGCCAAAATATTAATACATGAGTTCCTTAATATGAAAAGTTCAAGGAAACCATATTTAATGTCAACTAAAAAAATTATTGAACCTAGTAATAAAATTATTTACCATATTAACCAATTTAAATATCATTTTAAACTTAATAAGATATTGATGAGTACCCAAAATGGGTATAAATAATTAAAATCCTTTCAATTTTCTCTTTTAAAACATTTTTATTCAAATAAATATGACATATATGAAGTTTATTTGTAAAATGAACATGATTTTTTTTTAAAAAACACTAAAAAATTTAGTTCAAAACTAGGTTATACAACCCCTATGAACCCATATCATATAAAAAAGATAAGAAAAATATCAAAGAATAAGGTTTTTAAATATAAAGTAAAGAGGTTATATAGCTATTTTCCAAAGGTTTTATGGATAATAAAATACGGGGATGAGAATGTTTTTTTAAAAAAACTTGCAATTTTCATTCCATTCAAGTATTATGTCTATCGATTTTTTATGTTACTAATAAATTTTTTTTTTTAATAATATAACTAAAAACTATACAAAATAATTTTAGGAAGTCTAAAATAAATTGATTGATATTTTAACTATTACCACTGAAAGAGTTAACATAGTGTAAATTAAAAAGCAAAACTTAGAGAATTGGTTAAAAAACCAAATATTACCTTAAGAAATATTATTTAAACCACACTTTTAAACCAAAGTATAAGGTGGATCTATGGAAAAGATCTAAGTTATCCATGAATTTAAAACTTTGGTATGTTATCCTAGATTTTATACCTATAGTAAGGTCTATCTTCATATCCTTGAAATCCCTTGACTAAACCTATCCATCACATCTCACTTCTAGGCACCAAAAATAATTGACCTCTTTCTTCCTAGAAATATAATCCCTCGATACTAATGCTTGGAAATTAATATTTCTTGCTGTCTTAGAAATCCCTCAATCACGCATGATAATAAGAATAAAAAATACATTTGAAACCGATGATAGATTTAAAATGAAAACCTTTTGACAATATATCTTAGTAGATTCACTTAAAAAGAAAAATATCAAACCAATTTATAGTTCTATCAACAACAATAAATTGAAAAGTATAAATAACAACAACACATTTCAAAAATCTCTATATTGATATTTAAACATGTACATATGATGCTTAAGGTTTGTATTTATTTATAGGAATTATTGAAACTAACTCCAACAGTTGGATTCTAAAAAAATTAGAGTTATTTGCAACTACATTGTAAGTAGCTTATTCATCTATTGATTAATTTAGTTTGTTTCTTAATCTACTAATGAGTTAAATCAACACTACTATAGTAATTCGAAATCTGATGTATGTAATATGTCACAAATCTTTTTATCACTATATTTTCATAAAATAGTTTCAGTAATTTGGTATTTCATGGTACTATAAGTTCATTCTATACAATTATCACAACATAATAAAAAAACCAATTTAGATTATTTTCATATAAAGTTTATTTTGATATAAAAAATATTGAAATTAATTTATTTATTGAATAAATATTTTCCCCATTTTTAAAAAACATAAGACATGTAAGAAAATTTGAAAAGTATTACTAAAATTAAAAATAAATATCCCTATAGTCTTCATGACTGAAATATATTTCCATTTGTTTTGAAATATAAATTAAAAAAACTTCATTATAAAAAATGAAATTTACTCCCCTTTTAAGAAATATTGATAAAGAAAATAACAATATAAGTGAATATATAAGATAAAAAATATAAAAATATTTCTTTAAATTTCTCCCCCTTAGTGAATTTGAAAAACAAATACACAAGAAAAAAATATAATAAAGAAGTAAAAATTTAATTATGTATGATAATTTTTCAATCATATGTTTTTATTTCTTCTAAAAGTTCTAATGCTTTTAATATATTTAAGAAAAATACTTTTTTAATGGTTAATGTAATCAGATTGTTCTACAACAATTCCATTTTTTTCCATGATTTCCTATCTAAAAACATCATTTTATAACGTGAGTTCAAGTTGAACATAATTTTCTAACCTAGAATTAAGGATCTTATTAGGAATCTTCATATAATAGAAGATATGGCTCTACATTATCAAAATTTGAACTTCACCTTCTTCACTAATAATTAGAGATATTTATTTATCAATATTTGATGCTCTTACTACATTGGTAAGGAAACCCTTAATATTTATAGATGGTCTTTTGAGATTATACAGATAAAATCTAATAAAGATACTCCCATCGATAAAAATTTCAATTTATAAAAGTGAAGATAAAAAAACGTAATGTGAAAGAGCCTTGATATCATAGACCTTATATATAAATTTAAGATTTCTTTCATCTATGAAATTTTCATTTGATATATGATTTGTTCTCAAAGACTTTCATAAAAATGAATGGCCAAAACATAAATCATATAGTCTCTTTTAAGAATTAAATTTAAAATTTATCTAAATGGGAAAATAAAAGGACACCTTTTTAAAAAGTTTTAACTACTCCCCCTATAAGAAATAATTAATAAAATTTATAAATTTAAATATCTCTTACTATATTAAACAATAATAGAATGGGGATAGTGAAAGAAATATTTTAAATGATTAAACCTCCCTGAAGTTATATTTCTGAAAAAATGGACAATATTCCTTTTTTCAAGATGGTATAAGAAAAATTTTAGCAAAAAAATTTAAATCATTACAAAAAATGTAAATAAAAAATGATAAACTGATAATATTGAAACATCACCAAAAATGAAAAATCTATAAGCTTAAAAAACTGATAAGATTAAAAAAACTAATAAGATTGAAAATAGATAAGTCTGAAAAACTGATAAGATTGAAAAATTAATAAGATTTAAAAACCGATAAGATTAAAAAATTGATTTTATTGAAAAACCAATAAGTTTGACCAATCGATAAGATTGATAAACTAATAAGATTGAAAAACTATTGATATTGAAAAACCAATAAGTTTGAAAAATCATTAAGATATAAGAAATGCTAAGATTGAAAAAATGATAAGATTTAAAAACTATTAATTTTGAGAAATCAATAATATTAAAAAGCCAATAAGATTGAAAAACCAATAGGATTGAAAAGCTGATATGTTTGGGAAACCAATAAGATTGAAGAACTGAAAAGTTTGAAAAATTATCTCCCTTATTTTTTAATATAAGAGTTTCTACTGTAGAGTGATTGATTAAATAAGAAGTTTATTGAATATCACTTAAGTTTGATTATTCCCAAATTCTATTTAATAAATTCAAATCCATCAAAAGAAAGTGATTTTGTAGAAATATCACGAAGACAATTTTATGTTTTGATAAAGTTGAGAAAAATATCTATTTTTGTGTGTGATACCTTAGGAAATAATATCTTACATCTATGTTCTCTAGTTATGAGTGATGTGATGGATTTCTAGACAAGTAAATATATCTACTATTGTAAAGAAATTGATTTCGAGTACAAATCAAACAAAAAACTGTGACTTTGTTTTGCATCCCCAATACTTAAGAACAATAACAGTTATATGCTATGTATTCTGCTTTAGTAGCGGAAAGTAATAAAAAATGTTGTTCATTTTTTGATCATGAGACTAAATATTCTCATAAAAATGACATGCTTTGGAAGTATATTTTCTATCTAACGTATTGCCTCCAAAGTCTACATCTGAGAAAATTTATTTGAATAAAATCATTTATATAAGAATAAAACAATTCAAGTTATGAATTACCATAAATGTATTACAAATTATATTTTACCTCTTCAAAAAGAGATTCTTTTAAATTAGATTGAAATATCATAAATAAACATACTTAAAAAATAATGACTGGTCAATTGGTTGTTAGATATTGTAAACTTCCACTCATAATGATATAAATATTTTAATCTACTGATTCACTAGTTTCATCAAGATCATGTTTGATAAAAGTTTCTACCAGAGTACATATGGTTTATTCATTTTGAAAACCAAAACATTTGGGAAAATCTATAATACATTTATACTGATTTAAAATATATTTTTTTCTAGTTTTTGAAAAATATGAAAAAATGAAAAAGTTAAGTTCTACCATTATACTCATTTCAAACTCATTTTTGATAAGTTCAGAAATAATATTAAAAGTATATTTTTGGGTTGAACCAAAAAATACTTTAATTAACATATATTTGAAAAAATGCTATTTTTTAGAATTTTATTTATACAATGGGATGGATTAACAATTCATTTAACATAATTATTTCGAATCAAATATTCGGTAAGTCTATCATTCCGAAATCTTAGATATTGTTTAAGTGTATAGTGTTCTTTATTATGTTTAAAGTCTTTATATAAAAATTTAATATCTTCAAAACCAATAAGTTGTTAAACAGAAAATTCATATTGAACATAACCATTAAGGAATGTACTTTTCACATCCATTTGAAATAAAGTAAACTTTTAGAGAGTTAAAAAGGAGAATATGATCCTGATAGATTCTAATATAGATACTAGTGAAAAAGTTTCACTATAGTTGAAGACTTATTATTAAAAATAACCTTTAGAAATAAGTATTTTTTTGTTCCAAATATTAATTCCATTTTTATAACATTTTATTCTAAAAACCCATTTTACACCGATTACCTACAGATCTATGGAATGTTTAACTAGGTTATAAAAATGGTTCTATTCAAATTTATTTAGATATTATTAAATAGACCTTATCCAAATTTTATATTTTAAAACATCCTCTACTATTTTATGTTCAAATTTTGATAGGAAGGCGTGATTTTCATAGTGAATTATTAAGGAAGTTCCAGTTTTAACTCGTTGAATTACATCTCTAATAATATAATTATATGAATGATTCATTAAGATCAATTGGTTTTTGGGTAGAATGGAAAGTTTATATTCAATTAATGAATACACAACTTTCTTTAAAGTAATATTTAGATATTGATAATCTGATGGTCTTACTTATGAATTATTTTTAATTAGTAGTTCTAAAATATATTATATAAAAATAATAGAAATATTTTTGAAAACAAAATCAGAATTATAAATTTTTTATATTTTAAAAAAATGGTTTAGTTTTATAGAACATTATATGAAACTTTTCTTAAACAACATTGGTTATTTTACTAAAAACTCTATAAGCCTAATTAGTTGTATAATAACCCATAAAAACCCCTTCATTAATTTTTTGGTCAAATTTATATATATGATATTTTTTTATTTAGGATGAACACTCTACACCCAAAAAACCTAAAGTAGTAAAGTTTTAACTTTATTCTAATCCAAATCTCATAAGGGGTTTTATTATGAGAAGTTTCGAGTAAAAATTTATTTAGAGTATAACAAGCAGTTCTCACAACATCATCCAAAAAATTAATAGAAAAAAACTCACCTAAAAATGTTTGAGTAATTTCAGAAAGAATTTTATTTCTTCGATGAGCTACACCATTTTTTACATTTTACATGGTGCATAGAAATTCTGAGTAATAACTTTTTTACTAAAAAAATTTAAAATTCAATGTTAAAATATCACAACCACGATCACTATGGATAGTTACAAAAGGTAGGTTTTTCTCATTTTTAACATAATCATGGAATACATTAAAATTATTAAGTTCTTCTAATTATTGAGTGAGAAAATTAACCCATGTGGATTTATTTTAATCATAACAAAATACATATAAATAGTATTTTCCTCCAATAATTCATGTTTCTATGGAACCAAATAAATACATGCACACTAACTATACATATTTGGTAGTAGAAAAATCAATTTTATATTTAAAGCTAGACTTATGTTTCTTAAATAAATGAAAAGGATCATATACTTTGGTTGAATTAAACTTAAATTTAGATAGACCCCTAACATGTCCTTTAAAAGAAATTTTTTATTGGTGTATGAGTTAGAGTGTTCTAACCTCCTATTATATAACCCATATAAGTTTCTAGTTTTCATTAAATGATTAAAATTCTAATGAGTTAGTTCTACTAAATCGAGGGTGTAAAAGGTTTCATACATATTAGTAGATAAAATATAATTACCTTATAAACATTGAACTTTATATTTATCATTCCTGAAGTTTAGAAGATATCCCTCATAATATTACTAACTTATGCTGATATGGTTTTTCTTATGTCTTAAAAAACATAAAACATTTGAAACATAAGTTTTTTTTAAGAAAATAAAAATCATCAATTATGATGAATTCACAGTGAGCATTATCCCCCAAAGTGACCCATCCTTGTTTAAATCTATTTAAATTCTAAAAGTTAAAGTTTTCTCCTATCATATGTTGAGAATGAACATTGTCCATATATATTGTGTTTTTACTAATTTTAATCATATAATTTCCATGAAAAGATAAGATTTTGTTCGTGTCACCAACACATGTTTGGGTTCTGTTATGTTGGAAAATTATATTTTAGGAACCCACATCAGTTCAACTATTTTATGTTTTATAAATGATACTTATTTTGAAATAAATGTTTACTGGAAACTAAAAAGACATTTTTTAAAGAACAATACTTACTCTGCTGACCTCTTCTTTCAAATTTGGTATAAAAGGTTCACTTTTAGTTAAAAATAATTTGATTGAAAATAAGGTTTATCAGAAGTATAATCAATTCCATTTGAAGATATAGAGGGTATTATTTTTATATAAATTTTATCAAAATTCTGTTTACATTATCTAAAGTTTAAAAAAATATTTATTTTTAAAAAATATTTTGATTTATGTTGAATAATCAAATTTTGATTATGTAAATTTTGATAATCTGAATTCTGATCAACTAAATTTTGATCAATAGAATTAGTTTTTGAATATAATTAAGTTTAATGTTTTGAAATTCATAAAGATAATTTCAAAATTATTTTTTAATATTTAATATATTTTTCTTCAATAATTTCATAGGAAATTTTCAATTTTCAATTTTATTTATTCATAATAGTTATATGTCTAGCCATTTTATCAATAGTAGGTAAAGTTTCATCATATTATGGTGAATTGAATTTTTAAAAATCTAGTGAATTATTTATTTCATATTATAATGAATTTTAATGATCATACGTAGTATTATAAGTGAATTTAGAATAAATAATTAAATTTTTAATGGATTATACAATTAACTTTTCCATGAATTATTTTCTATTCTATGGAATATTTGAATTGAACCAACTATTTTCTATCTTTCCATTCGACTATCTTCTGAAGAACTATAGGATGAGGTGTCACCTTCACTAGTACTGCAATGGTTCCTATTTTTATAATTTGCATGTTTTTGGTGTTAGAGGTTTTAAGGGAATGATCATAGGAGGAAATATTGGAGTTATATTTTAATTTTGGAAATAGAACAATGTTTCAACATAGAGGATTACATTGATCTATGGAGGCTTGTTGGAGGATGGTATGGCGGCATAGAGAGCCCAGTTGTGGCATAGAGGCCTATTGAGTGGAGTTTTGGTGGTTCTGTGTATCATATTAGCGAATTGTAATATTAAATAAATTTTATAAATTACTAATATTAATTAATTAGATATTATAGAGTTAAATTCATTATAATAATATTAGTTAATTTTTAAGTCAAAAGGAAAAAATATTTATTTCTTAAAAAATGGGGTTTTCATGCATTATGTAGTTTTATTTAAATGCTTGTTTTCTAAATTATTGACTTTAATTTGAAAAAATTAACTTTTATTTAAATACAACCTGTCAAAATTATCTTATGATGAACCTTTTAGAATTTTCTGAGAAGTTTTATTCTTCAATGAGTAGAGAAAAATGGTGTTTTTAGGGAAAAATTTATTTTCTTTTAAAGTATTTAAAAATTAAAATTCTATTTTGGATTAATTTTAAAATTTAATAAGATTATTTTAATTAAAAATAATACAATAAATGTTGTCACCACATTTTGTATGTTTAATTTTAATTAAATAATAATCAATATTACACATTAATTTTTTATAAAAAAAATTATGCTTAAAAAATAGTTTAAAAAAAACTGTTGTCACCACATTTTGTATGTTTAATTTTATATTAAATTCTACCAATCAGTTCATTAGAAAGTAGTCTTTCATACCCAAGATTGACGGTATTATTTCCCATTTTATGGATATGTAGTTGGATATAGGTTACTAAATTAACATAAAAACATATCATTATGTGTTATATAAAGAAGTTAGTATTGTAGAAAAATTGAATTTTAACACCCTAAGAAATTGTGAAATATATTTTTCAAATAAATTTAGTCTAATTGCTTTTTTGATGTAAACACAAAACTATGTTTAGCTTTCAATACATAAAAAACGAGTTTAAATTAAACGTTGAATACTATTAAAAATTTATTATTTAAAATGATTGTTTTCGTGTATCCAACTTAATGGTGGTTATGAATAGGATTAACTAAATTATGGAAATATATGGTTTAAACATGTATATAAAATGGATTCTTTGGTGAAAAAATAATTAAAAATGAAAATAAATGAATACATTTCTGAAAAATTATTTTTTTATACAACAAATATCTACCTCAATAAATTAAACTAAAATTAAATTGGTTAATTGTTTTATAAAAAATTAATAGTATATATTTAACCAATTGTTTAACATTTATCTTATGTGTTTTCTATAAAATAGATCATAATAAATTATATTTTACACTTAAATAACATTTTTTATAAAAAAACATTTCTAACACCTTAATAAGAACCAATTTTAAAAAATTATTATTTACTATTTCAGTAATGTTATTTTAAAAAATAAATTTCATTTTTTAAATCATAATCTCAAAATTATATTAGTGTGAATATTAGGGATTTTTCTAAATGGGTAAACTTTTAGGAATAGTGAAAAATAAAAAATTATAATATAAATATTCCATTTCATTTTAATTATATAAAATGTTAAAATATATTTCAAGTTTGATTTTTATTAATATTATATAATTTATATATGTATATTAATCTATTTTACTTAATTTTAATCATTTTCATGTTGAATTTTGATATAAAAACTTGTAAACTTTTGAACAATTTCTCTTTAAAAACACGGTTTCTCATCACATCTGTGGGACAAATTATAGATTATATTTTTTCACATATATAAATTAAATGTGAAAAATGTATTCCATATTTCGAATCATAATAATTTATATTATATAATATAATTATATTAAATTTTGACTTTAATGAATATTTTAATAATAATAGTTATTTATACAGGTTAAGATAAAAATGGGTTTACCGTGGGTTAATATAAAATGCAAATGGTTAAATTTACATACCTAATTTTTTTTATAGATATATTTAGACTCCATATTGTATTATTATATATAATACTACATTTAGGACCCTTATAACTAGTGAATTATGTGGTTACACCTTTTTATTTTCAATAATTATATGTGTGTCACTCACCACACATAAAAAGGCCTCCCCTCTCTTATTATCTTCACACCATGAAACCATTTTTCATAAAATACCAAACCAAATAAGTTAAAAAATTCTCTCCTCTCATCCAAGGAGACTTATTTTTGTGATAAATCCAATATTGGAGTGCTTTTGTGAAAACCTAAAAAGGATTGCTGAAAAAGGGTAAATGTTCTTCAAATAGTATTTTTATTAATTACTTCCTCAAACTCCTTAAATTATTATAATAACATGATGATATAATAAAAATAGTATATCACAAATAATAGGATTTTATTATGATAATATTTTAACCTACAACCATCCAGAGTTCAATAAAATTTGTTACGAAATTATAATTCAGTTGTATGGTGGACTACCACCTCATGAAATGATGTAATTTTATTTTTCATTACAACCTCTCACAGTTGGGTTTGATGATGAATAAAAATTATTTATTGGTAATTATAAAATAATTAATTCTCATAATTATTTATTTCAAATATAACTTTTTTACATTCCACTCTGTTTGGTATACAATAACATCATTCATGTTTTTAACGGACTACCGCCTCACAAAGCGATTTTATTCCATTTTCACTAATTCTTTACATGTAAGTTAATAAATATTTTATTAAATAATATATGTCATATAAATAAAATAATTATGATATTAATTGAATATTTATCATTTTTAAATGATAAAATATCATTTTCTTTCTTACCATTTCACTCACTAAAAGATGATAATGTCGTACATGTATATGTGGTCTACCGCCTTCATGAAGTGATGAAACTATCTATTTTCATTTCCAAACCACATGAATTATATGTATAAGTACATTTAAAATAATAATACATTATTTATAATATAATAATAATTATTTTATGATAAAATATTATCTAACACCATTCTATAATGATTTTTGACAAAAATGGAATTGTTACTCAGGTGTACATATGAACTACCATCTCTATGATCGTAACATACTTACTTTATCAAAATCATCATCCATGATTGGTAAGAAAAATATATTTCATTTATAAATATGATAATTATTTTATTATTATAATTATGGATATTATAGAACCATGTTAAATATATGAGGACCAAAAAACAAATCAATACATATACTAAAATCAAATCGATTATTACATGAAATACAATTTTAACAAGGAATTGATTCTTCAAGGGAAAAATAGTTATAATTAAATCATATATAATATGATATGATATATATATATATATAATTATTTAAATTTAATATATATAACAACCTTATTTTACTAAACAATACGTTCTATTGGGTTAGAAAGAAGTCAATACTTATGACAAGGGATTTCTAGTCTCTCATTTATTTTACTGAGACATATGAAAATTTACCACTAATTTTTTTTGGGTGTATACAATGAAAATTTGACAAGTAATATAAAAAATATCATAATTTTAGTTATATTTAAAAATTATAATTTTTTAATTTTTGTTGGGTAATATGATTCAAAAGATTACTAATGTTGTTGGGGATTTTCATCTCAATTTTATTTTCAATGAGAGAAATTCCATATTTAAAACATGGTTCATTTATGTGGTAAATAAAAAACCCATGAATCTATTTTATGATTCTTATCCTTAATTGTTTTTTGAGTTACATATCCATTTTAGGACCTCTCTTTCATGGAGTTTATGATTCCAATGTTACCAAAGATATAAGGGATTTTTTTCTCTATTTTATTTACATGGGACATATATTATGTTATGGACCTATCATTTTTTATTTTGTGCATACTTGGACCTTTTTAAATTTAATCTCAAGAATTTATATATTTTGATGATATTTTATGTTTCATTTAATTTTATTCCTTCATAGAGGTTATAATTCAATTTTACCAAAGTCGTAAGGATTTTATGTAACAATATAAACATTTATTGAGCTTAATTATGACTCCTGGTTAAATATTTCCATCTATTTCTAAAAAAACACATGAATTTTTCTCTCCTATAGTTATTTATGTACAAAACATTTTCTTTCATTTTCCATGATTTATTTACTAAATAGTCCATAATGAATTTTTTATATGAAAAATTATCTTATTTCTCTCTTCCAAAACCCTTTTCATTTAAGACCATGTTTAAAAAAATATTTTATTATTCATAAAATTATTTATTAAAAAAATTACACATTTTATACTTTTTAAAGTGTTTTTTAAAAGGAATATTCATTTAATTTTCCAAATAACTACTTTTTCGATTTTATCTAAAATTTGAATGGAATCATTGTTTTAATGTTTAGGATTTGAGTGTAGTTTCCCACCATCTTGAAAATTCTTTTAATTGAATATTACTTTTAATGTTTTAAAACTTATTTTTTAAAAATATTTTACAAAATATTTGATGTAATATATGTGTTTTTAGGGATATTAACCATGGATACAATTATTATTATTATATATCTCAATTGTTTATCATGACAGGATATTTATGAATCATGTTTTCCATCCATGTGTTATACCGCCAGATAGTTTTTATGAACCATACTTCTCATTCAATGGGTTAGACTATGATTAAATAATTAAATTATTATGAAACACATATCTTTTCCATTGTTTATGGTATGTTGAAATGTTTATGAAACTCATTTCATTTCCGGGGTTATGATATTGTGGTACACATATCTATGATTTTTATTATGTGAGGGGTGAGAGCTATATATATCTCAAATTAATTGGGTAAATGATGACATCTCATGTGTAAATATGCTATTCTAGAACCAAATTACAAGCTCATAATGTTACACATGAACATAATTATATGTTCAAAATAATACATGTGAACCTGATGACATGTTCACATTATTATGAGTGAACCAGATTACATGCTCACTATTTTAGGCAAGGAACTCTCTTTCATGTATAGAATGTTATTCATGGACCTTTTTGGAATTCTACAAGTTTATGGGAGGTCATGTTTTCATTTTCTTATCCTGACGAGTCAACCTATCTCTATTTCTATATGTTATAAAGAATTTAACATTATGCGTATTCAAAAAATCAATATGTTATTCAAATTTTATGCTCTCGGGGATCAAGCTCATCATTTCCCCTTTGATTAATGTCTTATTAATTTCAAATATTTATTCCATGAATCTATATTATCATATTTGTTATACATGGTATGGTTTTCAAATGTTATTATCATGTCCTCATACACTAATGTTCTTGTTATGGATTTGTATCTCCTTTTTTTACCCTTAATAAGAATATGATCCCATGTTTTCTTATGTTTCCTTTCCCCAGGATGTGAGGAAAATATTAATATATGGTCTTTTATGAATATTACTACATGGGAATATATTTATGGGTGATGTTAAATACCTTTCTCAAATTTAGAATATTTTGTACATAGCATACAAAGACACTATACTATTATAGTCCACATATGCATGTTTCTTTGTTGTATTTAATATTCATAAAAAATTATGTATTATCTATGTATGTGATGCATGGGTTTCTATAGTTGGTATCAGAGGAAATGATTATTTTACCTTTAGAAACTATTATGAGAAAACATTACTAAAATCCCTTTGGAAATTTCTAAAGATATTTCTAGGGATCTCTCTAAGTATAATTTTATGGACGATTCAATGTATAGTAAAGTATCATGAAGTTATGGTAATAAATAGATTTATCAGATTCTAAAAATGTATCCGTGTTTGGGTACTGGAATTTTATGTTGCTCTAGAAAAGTGGTATATATGGGTAACAACTCCAAAAGGGTATATTTGGACAGACATGATTTTTACATAGTTCATAACAATGGGCTATATTGCACACCTGGTTTGACACTATCGAGGGATATTCATATGAATTTCATAAACTCATTAAAAATTTAAGGAAGGATTTAAATAGATTATGATAATGAATGGCCTGGTATAAACATAATGGGGCATTGAATAAAACCCCTTTTCTCAACTCAATCAAATATATCAAGTTATGACTCATGATGAACATCTAAATGAGAATATAAGGGAGCAACTTTATTTTAAGTCCACCATGAGAAAATTACTATCTTTATTAAGAGATTCTGCTAATCCTGTAGTTTCTATGAAATGGATCAGTACCACTGAAATATTTTTTTTCACTAGTGTTTAGAGAAAAAAATATATTTTGACTGTCTACTATGGTGAAGGTGTGGTGGATCAATGGTGTAATCTTTTAATGAATATTTAGAAATTATAAACAACTAACTCCATAAAGTGGGATGGGTTTAAAATATTATTTTTCAATAATTAATTTCTACATATTATTCATAATAAAATTCAAAGTAACTCATCAATCATATATAGAAGGATATTGGATCTATTGGTACCTATGAAGTAGTTCATACAAGACATGTGGGGTAATCTTCAGGAATTATAATTTATCCCAAATATATGTTTTGGAAATAATTTTGTAGGTAAATAAATATTCAATGGTAATTAATCATAAGACACACTGGATGCAATGAATAAATTATTTCTTCTGATCTAAAGTGGAAATGGAAGTTTAAAATATTATTGGTTTTGGTGATAAGATATGGAAGATTGGGTGCCATGTAAATTCCAATGATTTTTCACCTAGAGGGAATAAAATGTTTCCAACTAGTACATTAATATTTTTTGAAAGGATCACATAGGTGGTTTCCTAAAAAATATGAAGGTATTTCAAGAGTTTGATGTTTGGGAATCAATAAAAATAATGTAGAAGTAGTCTGAATAGGATGGTAAATGAAATGAATAAATAGATAGAGAGGGATAAATATATCTCAATAGGATTCACTACACACAATCCAGTGTTTCTAGTGAAAAGTTTTTTTGCAATATGATAATCAATTACCCAATCCAAGGGAAAATGTATTTGATAAGCCATAATATACTCTAATGAAATTGTTAAAATGAAATGACTATTCACTTATAATGGATGAATTGAATCATTATAATTGGGAAAAACATATCATCCCCTACATTTTTGTGAATTTTATTTTTGATTTTGTATAAATTCTCCCTATGGTAGTATTATTTTTATTCAATTAGTTACACATAATTTTATTATCTCCCTATAAATTGATTATGTTATAATTAAATCCCATTTTATATTCTCTATGTACAAGGATAAAGCTAGTATTTCATTGATAATGTTTTTATACATAATAAGTGCTTACATAAGGAATAAAGGGTTCATTATTATTTTTAAGTATATATATATACATGTAAGATCAACATAAGAGTTATCAATACAAACATGGGATTATGAGTTTAAATATTATCATATATTTAAATTCATTGACACCATTTTTTAGTTTTTTTGTGATGACATTTTATCAAAACTAAGAAATATTATGTGATGATTTTGGAATCACAAACCACTGGTTTTTATGTGTTTTAGTGACAAGGTAATTTGGTGAGTAATGCCTTTAAAAATTTAGTACATGTGATTAATGGTACTAGTAACAATTAGGGTATATCATATACTTTATGTTGAGGTAATTATGGGTTTTATTTGATCAACATTCTAATTCATCACATGTATTTAATACAAGATAATATTTCTCTTTGGATAGTATTTCTAGAATATATATTAAGGATGTTGTATGGTTGCATGGGTCACCACATATAGTTTTTTCTGATTGAGAAACAAAGTTTACCTCAGTGTCTTGGAGAGGTATTCAGAAATATCATGATACAAATTTGTGTTTCCAAACATATTATCAACCTCTAACATATGATAATTATATAGAAAGAATATAAAACCTATAGGATTTTCTATGATATTTTTATATGGATTTCAAAGGTTATTGGTATCAATTTTAAGGCCCTAGCCTTAAACATTACATAATATTTAATTATGTTAATAATTCACAATGGTGATATTTTCAGATTTGGAGATTTGTTGAATTAGGTCATAACATATACATAACAATTTCAATATTACATGTAGGCACGTCTACTATGTATCAACTTTTTCATAAAATAAACACTCTTAAACAAAATTTAACATGTTTAGTTCCGTGTTTTAATCATTGTGATTTTCCATGATCCCATCCTTGACCCTATTCCACTTTATTTCCTATGAAAATAATTTCAAAAAACATGCGATGAGCATAAAAAGATCAGTAAGGGATACACAAAGAAGGAAAGCTATTAGTTTTTAAAAATAAAAATTAAATAATGAATACTTTATCATATGTAATAATTTTGACATTTACAAAGTTGTAAATACTCTTCACTGAATAAAATATCATTATCTACCCTTTTGTAACCAAAATATTACCATAAAACCCATATAAAGAATAAAAAATATAAAGGTATCCTAGGACATAAACATACTAAAATGGAATAACCATATGGTCGACTTCCACACTTATCACTAAATGTAACAGCCATATGGCCAACTTCCATACCCAATGCATTGGAGGTTATAACATAACCAACCTTCCTTGGTTTATCATGGCACCACTGATCATTTTTTTATCACATAACCACCCATAAAATATACAAGTACCATTAAATAATCACAACACAGAAAACAAGCATAAAGGAAAAATAACATTTCCACATTGTGGTCACAAGATATAATTTCCATCCTGGAAGCTTTGATGCTATCTTTAGAACGTGGGTGGGTTGATATTAGCATTGAATCTGACTGCCTCACTGTGATCGATGCCATTAACCACAACAATGGCGGACTCCAGTCATTTGGCCTCATCATCAGAAGAATTCTCTCACTCTGCCAATCCTTTTCATTCTGTACCTTCTCCTTTACCAAAAGGGAAGGCAACAATGCGGCCCACCAGTTGGCAACATCAGGCCCCTTCGAGGCCAACCAGCTCTAGCTGGACACTTTTCCTTCGTGTCTTTGCATATAAACGTCTGCTGATATTCGTAATTAATGATATCTGTTTTTTCTCAAAAAACGAAACAAAACAAAACAAAAAGATATTTATATAATCAATTCATTTAAAAAATTAAAAAGAATAGTTTTGAATCAACGTGTCCCATACCACATTGAAACTTTTGAAATGAATTTACACTTTAAATCACTCTTTTCTATATAAACAAAATCCTTAAAACCTATTTTGAAAACATAGACATGAAATATAAGATTTTAGAATAATAAATATTGAAAACACTAAGAAAAATGTTTTACTTAATGTTTCCCATACCACATAAGAAACAATTAAAAACATTCAATGTTGTGAGAATATAGTAATTAATGGTATAAAATATCAACAGGTCATATATAAACCCCAATGAATAATAAAGTTACACAATATCAAGATATACCTCAATGAATGGAGATTCAGACGAAATCCCTTAGGAAACTTTAGTAGCCAAACAACACCACTTAAAAATTCATAAAAAGAGTTGATGAGATTAAAAAGGATATATAATCACCTAGACATAAATTTACAGAAATAAGGATATAGAATAAAATATCTCAATATAAGAGAAGGTAAATTAAAATACAAAAGATAAAATAAGAATTTGACTAAAAGATGAGGGTGAAAGGTTTCCTTACTGATTTGGTAACTTATGAAACATACACCACATGAAATAAGGATCATACAATGAAGATGTAAATACACATAAATTAAAGTATATTTCAAAAGTAATAAAGTAATGGTAATTTCATACACCAAAAAAAAGGAAATAGTGGAAAATATAGCATGAATCTCATGGGAATAAAAAGTGAGATGAAAAACGCTTACCTCATGTCTGGTTTGTCTAGTATTTTCCTTGTTCTTCCTGAAAAATAAACGGTAGATAATTTATACTTTATAAGGAACTTTTTTCAAGTTCATTATTCCTTTTATATCACTTATTATCTTGACATAACAATTATTTAATCATTTGAGTTCATATTAGACGTTTTGCCAACGTTCGGAGCTTCAGTCAAAAATGAACTTGTTATAATTACAAATTGTCCATGTGGTTAGACGTACATTATCTCCAAAATGATATTAATGATTTAGATATCATATATATATATTATATACCAGTATATATTTATTTATAATATCACATATAATTTGGATATATGAAAATGAAATGCACCGTTCAGGGAGACGGTAAGCCGTACGAACTCCTGAATGCTACTTCCGTTTCATTTTTTTCATTTTTAAGGGAATGAAAACAAAATGATACATACGTATAATATTATTATTCCAGTATAATATCTATGTTATATATGTTACATAATTTTTTTAATTCCATCCTTTATATGTTCCATGTACGGTATGAATGATTCATATCACTTTGAGGGGGTAGTAATCCACATTTTCTCAAATGAAATTATCATATATATACAACATTTAAATCATAAAGGTATATTATAAAATATAATTATATAAGAATATAGATAATATAAATATCATAAATATTATATATAATTACATTTACATCATAATTTCCACCATAAGAGGTGGTTGGAGAAGATTGAACGATCATTATTTCGTGAGGTAGTAGTTCGACGTCCACAGAAACAGTATGTTCTAAACCCATTAGATGGAGGTGTGTGTATGTGTAGTTCTAATAAATATTATAACCAAAACCTAGTATATTGAGGATATTGGTGTTTTTATTTAAAAAATGAATAAAAAGAGCACAAGGAGTGGAGAATTAAAATAAAAGAAAATAATTTGAGAGAAGACGTTGCCTCAAATTGGGTAACTTCTTTTTATTCGAGAAAAAAAGGGCTCTCTTGAATATCATTTCTCTTAGGGGAATGATTTTATGAGGAATATAGGGACATTGGTCAATTATTTGGGTAGAGTTTTGATAATAAAAGGGGCTTGAGAGTTGTGAGTACTTAGTTAGAGGTGATGTCCTCTTATAAGAGGGAGGATGTGCCTTTTAAGAATGTTTGAAAATATTATTTTATTAGAAACTGAATATCGATTTCAAAAGGTACCAAAATCATTAAATTATAAGATACAATGACTAGTATTACAAATTATCACAAAAAGAACGATTTTAGAAAAGTTTTGTTTTCATTTTAAACCTTATTATTTAGCATTAACCCTTACTTAACTAATTTAACTTTTACCATAGCTTCTTGTATATTCATACTATATGGTTAATATAGTAACAATAGAACAACATGTGACCCTAAATGGATCATTAATGATATTTGTAACATCATATTTTTAATTTGACCAAATCATATATTTTTAGGACTATTTTATCATTTAATAAAAAACTCATTTATGTCAACTTTTATACTATTCATATCATGACATTTTTAAAAATCAAAACCAACTTGATTAATTCAAAAACCATTAATTAAATCAAAGATAATAGTTAATCTTAATCTATAAAATTTGGTTATGTCATAAAAATGTTCAAAATAAATTTATTTTAATATTAATAATCTCATTTATTTAAAACATTTATTAATAAGATAATCATTATATCATCATTGTGTCATAAATAAATTTATTTATTTGATGTCAAAAATTTATAAATAAAATATCATGATGTAGGAAATATTTTTATATTTCTAATTAATATTTATAATCAAAAGGATCAATTATATAACCCCACATTAAAATTGTATTAGGAAAACAATACATGTTTATGATTTTTTTATTTTTACTTTAAATAAAGAGTTATTAATGTAATTATCTTACCCAAGTGACTTCCAAAGGCCAAAGGTTATACCCAAGGATTTTATTGTCCTTCCATGACTTGTACAAAAAGGTTAGTATACATGTTAAGGTAATTTTATTTTATTATAATATTAGTTTTACCTTGAATTAGCATATTTATCTTTAACGGTGGTAAATAAAAATAAAAAAATACTCTTCACCAGAAATTATTTTCCTCTTATTGAACCAGATTTTACTTACTGATGAAAACCATGTATTTTGGAATTTTGAAATTTGATTCACAGAATAGGAAAATTTTCATTTAAATGAAAAATTTGGTTTATTAACTACTTTGTAGTGTTTTTCACTATTCATAAAAAATTGATCGTTTTTAGAAAAATACCGAAAATTCACCCAAATATAATTTGAATATTCCAAATTCAAAAATGATGTCTATTTTACAAAATTAAAAACATATATGTTTAAATAATTAATTTAAAATAAAATTCCATTGTCAAAACAAGATACGTATTTTTAAAGAAGTAAAAACTACAAAAAGATTGACATGTGTTTATGTCCAATTTCAAAGTAAAATTAATTCCAATGACCAAAATTAGATTAAAAAGTAAAAATATAATCCAATTACACTTTAAAACAAATTAAAATGATAATCTAACCATATAAATAATTTATATGAAAAGATAGTTATGACATAAAATGTAGTATTTTTTACTATTCATTAAAAATGAACTTTATCAGAAAAATATGAAAAATTCACCCAAAGTAAATTTTGATACCCCCATTCAAAATAATAAGTTTATTTTGTCAAATAAAACATATAAAAGTGAAAAAAACTAGATTTAAAAGGGGTTATCCTTTAATAGGCAGTAAAACAACCTTTTAAAAATATTAGAGTATTTATGCATAAAATTGAATTCATTGTTATTTTAAGCCTCTAAATTTTATTGGATAAATGTAAAAAAAATTAACAAACATGTATAATCATATTTTAGTTTTTTCTATTCATTCCCTCTAATACAACAACTAAGTGTTAACTACCATTTAAAAATAATAATATAACTATATTATTTTTTGGTATAACTCAACATTGTGTCCAATGTAAGATTTCATAGAAATCTGTTGTTGCATGGTGAGTACGCTATTGGACATAGTAGCCCCTTTTTAGAAAAATGAAAATTGAGTTCACATGTATTAATAAATATGGAAATGTCTAATTCTTTATTCACCTGGGATGTTAAATCCATCTCCCCTTTTGGGAATTTCTTCCTCACAATTTAAAAATTGGGTTTTGAAACTTCATTGAAAATCCCACATCGGAAAAAGAGTCACTAAAACTATCACTTTAAAATAAAGAATAATAAGTACAAATGTCACCCAAGATAACATGTACTATGATTCCATTAAAACATGGACATAGAGGAGAAACTAAGGGTCATGTTCTGATTGAGAGTGATAGAACACAAGACCAAGAGAAAGTTAACCACCAGAAAACCACAAACATGTGATATGTTAAATGTTCATTGGTTTCCCAGTAAAAAAATATAAACGAACAATGTTTTAAATTTATGTTCCATTTCCTAAATATTGAGAATTTATTTATGAGATTTATTTAGGACACAAGTAAATATACTTACTTTTCAATTAGAGTTTCATCCATTAATAATTTTCTACAACACATCATTTCCCCAAACTATGAGTATTCAAGATGGCTTGTTCACACCTGAAGCACCAAAATTGACTTCTAGTGAATCACATAATAAAAAAAAGATGAACTATATATTTTATTTGTCTTTAGACATTAACCAAAACCCAAATAGTTATTACAAGATCATATAATCCTCAAAATGATAATCCTTTATTAAAAGAAATACAACTCTTAATCATCAAAATTGACAAAACAATACCCAAAGATAAAAAAAGACCATTCAATAAACAATTATATTAAAAATACTTCAATATAATCCAAACTAATATTGAAACCAAAAATTCATAAGAATTTAATCACATAGTCATCCATAATAACACTTAACATTTATCTCCAAATAACATCAACTAATCTTAAAATCTCATACTAAAGTGTAATTATCCAAACAAGATATTCTCTAGGATAGGTTAATAATATCTATAACTTACCCAAATAACCATATGTCCACACAAAAAACATAGATTCTTCCAAATTAAAATTATACCATTACTCCTCAAATTAAATCTCAAAGTATTCTATTTTCTTTTGTCATATAGGGTTCCCCAAAAGGGATAACGTCTTCCAAAATAATATTTATCACTTAATCACCAAATAAATTTTCTATACTAAGGATATCCATTTGATAAATCATAAGTTACAAAAATAAACATATTTTTTATGCATAAAATAATTTAAAAAAAGAATTAGTCATACTAAATAGGGACTTCACATAGTCGAGTGGTAGGTGATAAATCCCAATCGGACTTTGGTTGTTGGTTTGATTCTCATAGCTATGTACAACATGATGGGTTTCCACATGCTCTGCATGTTGTCATTTTCCAAAAACTATATAAGTTTATAACATTCCCAAAATGAGATAAATTCCTCAAAAATAATCATAACATATTTTTACCACAAATGTTATTTCATACATTGCATTTTCATCCCAAAACATAATAACATGTAATAGCCTCAAGTACAAGGATCATATAAACACAAATTGTTATTTATAACTATATCTACATAAGAAAAGATAATTCATCCTTGAATAGTATTTTAAAATAAAAAACTTTATGGTTACACATACTAGAAAATTGTTTCCAAAGTAATCTCATCATCAAAATAGCCTTAATACTTTTAGGCATTTAATCATTATAAACTTTTCTATAATTTATAAATACCTTATTTGCAGTCTACTTACTCATTAAATGTTATTCATGATCCATTAACCATTCTTTTCCAACTTAATACATAATAATAAAAACAAAATCATGAATCATATCCTATGATTCAATAATTTCAAGACATCAGCTATGAAATAATCCATACCTTTCATTGGTCATTATTAGTTTCCTCATCTTCAATTATAATATAATTAGGTATTGGTAAACATATATTTTTATGGTAATCCTGATCCCATTCCCTAACCATCATCATAAGACATCTATTTGTATAATGACCATTCACACCACAATTAAAACATTCAATTCATCCTTCGGAGATAACTTCTTTCCGTTTCCTAGAGCCAACAAGACTCTTCCTTTTGTTATAGAATGTTCTTTCTTTATGACCTTAATTACGAAATATATAGAATCTTCCCATCTCTTTTAAGAATTCCCCTATGTTTTTCTTTCCAAATCATTGACACATAGGTTTTGAATATACTTACTTTTATGATTATTACAAGAACTTCTATAGAGATTTGTTTCTCACATATATGATGCCTAAAAATCCCCGTGGTTCAGGTGGTCAATCATGAATCTAGATTTCTAGTTGAAAATAACAACACAGTTTCTTATTACGACTCCCATTTCATTCATTTTCTCAATAAAGAAACTTTTATAGTTTTCTTCACATCTATTTTCATTTGGGTTCATGCTAGATCCATCCATTTTCTAAATCAAAAAATGTCTGTGTGATTATATCGGTAAAATAATCATATAATATCTTATGAGGAGGTTAAAAACTAATATATACTTACTCATGTTATCTTAAACACATTCAATTTATATAAAATATATATTAACCTTTATAATATTCTAACCATTATGATTATGTCACTTATTCTTAAATAACACCCTAACCACTAAAGTTATTTAAACTGACCTCTGATACCAACTGTATAACCCCTACCTTAACCATTGCAAAATTTGAAATTAATTTAATAATTAAAATTGAGGATCTTTCCAGGTTTATAGATTTAGAGAATTTTTTCATAAAATATACATAACAATTTTAATATTACATTTAGACACTACTACTCAGAATCTATTTTTTCATAAAATAAAAACTCTTAAAAGAAAAGGAACATATTTAGTTCCACGTTTTAATCATCATGGTTTTTTCTTGATCCCATCATTGACCCTATTTCACTTTAAGACCTATGAAAAAAATTTAAAAAAATATGGGATTAGAATAAAAATATCAGTAATGTATACACAAAGAAGGAAAATTGTTCATTTTTCGAAACAAAAAGTAAACCATGAATACTTTATCATATGCAATATATGTCACCTTTATGATGTAGTAAATACTCTTCACTAAATAAAAGCTCATTTCTTAAAATTTTGTAACTATAAGATTACCTTAAAACCCATATAAAGAACATATAACATATAATGGTAACTTGGTATATAAACATACATAAATTAAATAACCATATGGTTTAATTCCACAAATATCCCTAAATGGAATAACCATACGACTGACTTCCATAACCAATTCATTATAGGATATAACATAACCTATCGCCCTTGGTTTATCACGGTACCACCCGTAATTTGTTTTATCATTTAACCACCCATAAAATGTCCAAGTAACAATAAATAATTAGAATAAATAAAACTAGAATAAATCAAAAATAACATTTCTACATTGCGGTCACAAGATATCATTTCAAGATACTGATATAATCAATTCATTTAAAACATTCAAAAGAATTGTTCTGAATCCAATTGTCCCATAACACTTTGAAATTTTTTAAAATAATTTACACTTTAAAACACAATTGTACAAATAAATAAATCTATAAACCCCATTTTGAAAACATGGGCAAGAAATATATGGTTTTACAAGAATAAATATTTAAAACACTAAGAACAAATTTTTAGTTAAAGATTACCATACCACATAAGAAAAAAAACATTTAATATCATGATAATATTGTAATTAATAATATAACATATCAACAGGTCACATATACACCCCAAAGAATAATAAAGGTGAACAATATCAAGATATGTCTCAATGAAAAGATATTGAGATGAAATCCCTTACGAAAATTCGGCTGCCTAACGGCGTCACTTAAAAATTTATAAAATGTGTTGATGATAGAAACAAGGGTATATAATCACATGGAAATAAAATTTATAGAAATTAGGTTGTATATTAACATATACCAACATAATATAATGGAAATTAAAAGACATAACATAAAATAAGTCTTTGAGTAAAAGATGAGAGTGAAAAGTTCCCTTGTTGATTTGGTAACTTATAAAACATACACCACATGAAAGAATGATAATAAAATGAAGATTTAAATACCCATAAATTAAATCATATTAGAAAATTAATTCAATAATGGGTAGTACATACACCAAACAAAAGGAAATAGTGGCCAATATAGCATGAATCTCACAGGAATAAAAAGTGAGATGAAAACCCCTTACCTCGAGTCCTACTTGTCTTGTATGTTCTTTGTTAAACCTGAATAATAAACATAAGTTAATTTATAATTTCTTAAGAACTTTTTTAAAGTTTATTATTCTTTTTTTATCACATATTACCTTGCTATAATAATTAGTTAATCATTTGAGTTCATATCAGACATTTTGTCGATGTTCAGAACTTGAGTCAAAAATGAACTTGGTATACTTGCAAATTTTCCATGTGGTCAAATGTAAAATATATACAGAATGATATTAATGATTTATATATAATATATATCTTATATATCCAGTATATATGTATTTATAATAGTCCATATAATTTGGATATATGAAAATAAAATGCATTGTTCATGGAGATGGTAAGTCGTACGTACGCATGAATGCTACTTCCATTTCATTTTTTTTCATTTTTAAATAAATGAAAACCAAAAGATAAATTGGTATATTATTATTCTAGTATAATATATATGTTTTATATGTTACATATCTTTATTAATTACATACTTTATATGTTCCATATTTGGTATGAACGAGTCATATCACTTTGAGGGGACGGTAGTCCGCATTTCTTCCAAAGAAATTCTCATATATATATAACATTAAAAGCATAAAGGTGTGTTATAAAAGAGAATTAGAGATTCATAGAGAAAAAATAAGTATCATAAATATAATATATAATTACAGTTCCTTCATAATTTCCACCATAAGAGATGGTAGGAGAAGATTGAATAATCATCGTTTCGTGAGATAGTAATTCACCGTCGACAGAAACAGTATATTCTGAACCCATTAGTTGGATGTTGGTGAAAGTGGAGTTTGAATCCTTCTCATAAAAAACCTAGTATATTGAGGATATTCGTGTTTTTATGTATAAAATTAATAAGAATATCACAGGGAGTGGAGAAGGAAAATAAAATAAAAGAACATGAGAGAAGACATTACCTTAAATCGGGTAACTTATTTTGTTTTGAGCCAAAGGGATATCTTGAATTGAATTATTCCTTAGAGAATGATTTATGGAGGAAAAAAGGGATGTTTGGAACTTATTTGGGAAGAGTTTGGACGATCATAGGGGCTTTATAGGTGTTAGTAATGGGCTAGAGGTGATTTCATTTTATAAGAGGGAGGAGGAGCTCTTTAGGAATGTTTTGGAAATATTATTTTATTATAAACTGAATTACGATTTCCAATGGCCCAAAACTCATTAAAAGTGAAGATAATATGACTAGTATTTGAAATATTCTCATAAAATAGTTTTTAGATAGGTTTTGGTATCATTTTTGACCTTATCATTTATCTTTAACCCTTAGTTAACTAATTTATCATTTACCATGCTTTCTTGTATATTCATACTATAAGGTTAATATAGTTAAAATACAATTCCCAGTGGCCAAAAATGGATAATTAATGATATTTTTAAAATCAAATATGTTATTTGGACGAATCTTAGATATTTGGGACTATTTTATCATTTAATAAATATTAATTAATTTAGAAACTCATTTATGTGAATCGTTATACTATTCAAATCATGACCTTTTAAAAAATCCAAACCAACATGATTCTTTCTAAAAACCTTTATTAAGTCAAATATAACAAATCATCCTCATCTATAAAATTCGTTAATGTCATTAAAAGTTTCAAAATAAATTTATTTTAGTATATGTAATTTGATTTATTTAAAACATTCATTAATGAGGTAATCATTACATCATCATTATGTCATAAATATATTTATTTATTTGGAGCCTAAAAATGATAAATAAAATAAAATTTTGTAGTAAATCATTTTATATTTATAATTACTATATATAGTCAAAAATATCAATCATATAACCCTATATTTAAATTGATTTAGAAAAAAATACATGTTTAAGATATTTTTATTTTTAAATTAAATTAAGAGTTATTTATGTCATTATCTTACCCAGGAGGATTAAAAAGGCCTATGGTTATACCCAAGGATTTTATTGGTCTAACATGACTCATATAATAAGTTTAGGACAAGTGTTAAGGTAATTTTAGATTATTATATTATTATTTTTACCTTGAATTTCCTTATTTACCATTAACCAGAGTAAATAAAAATTAAAAGTTACTATTAACCAAAAATTATTTTCATCTTATTGAAAAGTATTTTACATAATAATGATATCCAATTATATCATATTTTTGAAATTAAATTCACAACAGTAGTAAAATTTCATTTAAATGAAAAAGTCATTTTTTATCTCCTATGTACGGTTTTCACTATTCCTCAAAAATTAAACATTTTCAGAAAAATACCGAAAATTCACCCAAAGATAATTTTAATATTTCATATTAAAAAATAATATCTATTCTACCAAATTCAAAACATTGAATTTTAATTAATTAATTGAAAATTAATTTCTGTTTCTAAAAATAGACAGAGTGTTTTTAAGAAGTAAAAACTACAGAATATTGAAATGTGGTTATGTCCAATTTCAATGTGAAATTAATTCCAATAAAAAATATTGGATTAAAGGGTAAATATATAATCCAAATGAAATTTAAAATAATTTTAGAAGATAATATAACCATATAAATAAATTATATAAAAATACAGTTTTGACATAAAATGCCATATGTTTCACTATTCATTAAAAAATGATCTTGATCAGAAAAATACCAAAAATTTACCCAAAGTAAATTTTGATATTTTGACTATAAAGAAGAAGTTAATTTTTTCATATGAAACATATAATAGTAAAGAAAACTAGATTTAAAAGGGGTTCTCAATTAAAAGGAGATAAAACAACCTTTTAAAAAATTTAGTTTGTTTATTCCAAAAATTAGATTCATTCTCATTTTAAGTCTCTAAATTTTATTGGATAAATGTAAATTTTTTTAAAAATATATATAATCATATTTTATTTATTTCTATTTATTCTCGCTAATACAATGTCTAGGAATTAACTACCATTTAAAAATAATAATATTACTATATTATTTTTTGGTATAACTCAACATTGTGTGCAGCGTAAGATTTTAGAGAAATCTTTTGTTGCGTGTCGAGTAAGATATCAGACATATCATCCCTTTTTAGGGAAATTTATATTTAATTCAAAAATATTAATAAATATTAAAATTTTATATTCTTTATTCACCTGGGATGTTACATCTACAACTTCCTAAAGTTTATTTTTTATGAAACTGAAAAATTAAATAAATCATTTGGATGGCTTCTTATAAATCCCATTATTGAAATAAATGTATAAATACAACATACTATAACAAAGTTAGATAAATAATGATAGTAGAAACTGATCTATATAATTAAGGAGAAGATAAATTTAGATCCATTCAGAAATATATACATGATAAGTTCGCAAAAATATTATATAGATAATCATCGATGTGATTTGAATATATTGGTACATTTGAAATTATTGATTATATTTGAATCATAGAATATTTCATGGTGCTTCCACTAAAACTAATTCATGTTCCTAATGTGTTCTATGTATCTCTCTTGAAAATACAGATACCGAATCTATCACATATAATAAACTTAGAGGTCATACTAAAAGAGCATGATATTTTATATGAGTAACAATCAGTAGTGGTTATAGAGTGAATATATATAGTTATATAAAACAAGGACCACATACATGGTATATGAATTGTGGAAAAACCACTAGCTTAAGGAAGATATGTGGGAACCTGACGATTTAATGAGGTAAGAGTATCCTTAATAACTGGTAGAAATGTTATGAATTTTGAGGGTTAAATTAATTTTATGGAGGGTAGAGTGTAACACCATGAGATTTTGTGAAATTTATTTTTTCAAATAAATTTTATAAATTTGATATTTTTCATTGCATGAATCACCATGTGTAGCTTGTGTTACATGAAAAACATAGTTTAATCCAAACGTGAAATGTGATAGCCCCAATCCCAATGCCCATAGTTGAGGGCTAATTTTGTAACAGCCCAAGATTTTATGAAAAATATTCTTTTTAATTTCACTAATGTCTTGTGTTGTACGCTACACCAAAAGGAGCTTTCACAACATGCATCCTTGACTTTCCTTGCATTACACGCAATCACAACCTTCCTCGATAGCGTGTGTAGTACACAATACTGAGTTTCACGAAACAACGATATGCTATTAAAATATTACTAAAACTAGCCGTTATGAATAGTAATAACCACTTTTTAAATTTTAGAAAATTTATCTCTCAAAATGGACTTCATTTTTGGATTCGGAGTATCGAATTTAGCCTAAGGTGAAATTTTGGTACTTTTCGGATAACTTTCATATTCTGATGAATAGTGAAAATTACTAAATTATAATTAAAAACAACTTTTTTAATCGAAATAATTAATAGTGATAAATTATTAATTTGAGTGGTTTTAAAGTATATTTAGAATATATTTTTACAATTTAATACAATGTTGGTCATTGGTTGTAATTTCACATTTAAACCAGACATAATCAAGTGTCAATCTTTTGATAGATATTGTTTCTTAAAAACACGCTATTTGTTTTAACAACGGGATTTAATTATAAAATTAATTAATGAAACTTCTATGTTATGAATTTGGTAAAATAGAATTCATTTTTGAATTCGGAATATGAAATATAGCTTAGGATGAAATTTTGGCATTGTTCTGAAAAACATCAATTTTTGATGAATAGTGAAACTACTAAGTGGTAGTTAAAAAAACTGATTTTTTCATAAAACTTAATTTTACCGCTTCTGTGAATGGAATTTCAAAAATCTGAGAGACATGGTTGATGTCAGTAAGTAAAATGTGGTTCAATGAGATGAAAATAATTTTTGGTGAATAGTAACTTTTTACTTTTATTTACCACGGTTAAATGTAAATAGGGTAATTAAGGGTAAGAATGATATTAATATTATCCTAACACATGTCCTAATTCTATTGGAAAAGTGTATCTCGACCAAAAACAACCCTAAGTGTAAAATATTATCATTTAGGCCCACCTGGATTAGATTAGGACATTTATTATTATTTAATTCAAAGAAGAGTTAAAAGAGTTAAAATCAAAGTTTATTTACTAAAACATTTTAATATAGGGTTGTACATAAGATAAATTCGACTATAAATATTCATTAGAAAGATAAAACGATTTCCTACATAATGGTATTTTATTTATAGTTTTTAGACATTAAATAATTAAATTTATTTATGACACAATAATGATGCAGTAATTATCTTATTTATGAAATATTGACATAATTGATGTTATAAACACCAAAATAAATGTAATTTGAGACTTTTTATGATTTCCACTAATTTTTAGGTTACTATTATATATTAGTGTTGATTTAATCAACTTGGTTCGAACATATAATTCTGTTATGACTTTCACAAAAATCATATATCAAATAGTGTCAAAATTGACACAAAATAGTTTTTAAATCAAATATTATATTATTAATTGTTATTTTATTCCTAAAAATATAAGGTTCATCCAAATGACTTAGATAAGGATATATATTAATAATAAACAATTTTGGGTTCGTTTTGCATGTTATAGTAAGTGTATTAACCATATAGTGAAAGAAAACAAAAAGACACAGTAAAAGTTAAATTATTTAACTTAGAGTTAAATCTAATTGATAAGGTTAAAATAATACCCTAAACTTGTCTAAATACTATTGGTTGATAGGAGTTAGACCCATCCCCACTTTAGCTTCGAAATAAGACCCTTTGGAACCATTATAAACTGATTTTGACTTTAATATAAAATAATATTTTGAGATATTCCTAAGGTGCCCCTCTCCTCCCTTATAAAAGGTCACCTCCTCCCCCTCCTCCTCACACCAATTTGAGCACTCAAGCTCGGCCAACCCCTGCCATTTTCTCCTCTACACTTCCATAGAATAATCCTAGAGGTCTTGGTATTCTTCAAAGACCAATCTTAGTTCCCTAAGTGGAGGATTCAAAGTGGCGTTCCAAAGAAGAGGTAATATCCATTACCAATCATTTCAATTTATTTCTTCTTCAACTTCTTCTTCTTTAGTTGTTTCATGATAAAGTAATAACATCAGTATTACTTACATACTGATATGTTATTATAAATATGAAACAACCCTAATTCACCTTCTATCCATCCTACGGAAAAATGAAATCACCGCGCGTGCGTACGTACGGAATACCGTCTCCACGCCGTGGTGTAATCTATTTTCCACCACCACCTTAATAGGATGGGTATAATGGTGTAATTAGTAACTATATATGATTCTTATAAAGTGATATTGATACTGAAATAGTCTACATACACTTCAACACAATTCCACGACCATGGGAATGATATCATCGCTCATGCGTACGTACGGACTACCGTCTCCACGACGCGATGAGATTCATTCTCAATGATTAACCATTCATGAATGATTATAAAGTATATATAATAAGTACTAATGAAATATATGACATAATAATTATACTGGATTTATGTAAATTTATATGTATTTCATCTACTTAATTCCATTCACTTCCATAAGGAAACGAAAACAACGTTCATGCGTACGTACGGATTACCGTCTCCATGAACGGTGTATTTCATTCCATTTATAGATATATTATATATATATATATTATGAATATATATTATATATAAATCATGTTTTACATTCTGGATATAAGTAATCATGATCCATGTAATCATATTAATAATTACAAGTTAAAAACACGAACGACAAATGAGATGATTTTACCCAAAATGCTACTTTAACATGAATTTACAAAATAACGGGTAATATAAAGTCATAAGTGGACCATATATGATATAATAACAATGAATATGATTCTTAAATAAGTCAATAACATGATTTAAATCATTATACAGGAGGTTCGGACACTTACAAAGCAAGTCGGAACTAAGGTAAGGGAAATATCACAATCTCATTTTTATCCGAGATTGTTTATACTTTAGTATTTACTGGGGTGTATTTTATCTTCCACATCCATGTTTCCTCAATATTTAATATTATTTCCATTCACCTACAATTGTTTAAATCCTATTTTACCCTTCGGTGAGTTTTTAGTAAAGAATATGAAAGGAATCTTTTGTCGTTTTTCGTACAAAGTACTTTTTGTCTTTTCTGACAAAAGTACGAAAAGAATGTTTTTTTTAACTTATATGACATGAATGGATTTTTAAAACATTATTTCCAAGAATCTTACTTTACAAGTTTTCAAGTTTATTTTTAATCAACTTCTTTTAGTTTAAAGTTGTATGACATGTTAAGAAAGGAAAAATGTTTTTTAAGAAGAAAAGATATTTTCCTCAAGAATGGAGTTCAAGTGTTTTATCAAAATTATTTTCCATATAAGATAATAAAGGGTTATGTTTTTATCCCTATTATTACATTGATTTGATTATGTTGTGATGGAATTATTTTTATGAATTCCTTTATGTTATATGAATTGTTTTATGATGTCATGATGTTTAAGATTCCCATTTGTATTACATGGGTTATGCAATGATGTATGATTTATGATTTTGTGGCACACATAAGAATGGTATCATTATGAGATGGGTGGGACCTATATCTCCCTCCAATGCATTGGGTAAAGATTTTATATCTCATGAGATAGACATGGCTGGAACGGTAGGTTATACCGGTTCAGTGAAACAGGACTGAAACGAGGGTAACTCGGTTCAGAAAGGGACTTTGTCCACTAAGATAGTCTTGGCAATGAGTCTTGACTAATAAGAAATGATTCTCTATGACTATGTGTGTATGCCACAAAGTTTAATGTTTTAAGTTATGATTATTGTGATTACATTTCACTACCATGATTCATCCCATGTTATGAAATTATGATCTCTTTTGCAGGTTAAGATTTCCAAAAGTTATGTGCTTGTGTATACGATGTGATTGATATTTCTTTTGTTTACCCTTACTGAGAATTTGAGCTCACCCTTTTATGTTTACTTTTCCCCAGGATATAAAGAAAGGTTTTAGGTATATAAAAAAATAGGAAGATCTTTATGGGAGGTGTTGAAGATCTTTCACCAGGATTAGAAGATTATATTCCGAGTTTCCAAAGACACTAAACTATTACGATCCTTGTGTGTGTGTTTTTGTTATGTACTAATTATTCCGCAAAGATAATGTAATGTCCATGTAGGTCAAGCTTCGGGTCTCTACAAATTTTGTATAATGGCATATAGAAAACTGATCAAATCATCATGGATCAATCAGTTTAGTAGTCTTTAAGAACTAGATATATAATTAGTTTCATAATTACATTGGTTATTAAATATAATGAAGGAAAATAAACTCCTTCATTGACACTTATTCAAAAAATACAATCTTTATAACCTAGGGAAGGAAAACAAATAAAAGAGTGAGATCAAATTCTCAATAAGGGTTACATATAGTGTAAATAAGAATCCTTAATAATTGAATTATATTAAATAAATAATAATAAATATGGAAAGTCATATAATGGAAAAACACATGTCATTTAATAATTAAATTGGGAATGAACATGAATCCATCAATTATTTCAATGTGAATAATCACAAGGAGATTAATAATGTGATATTTAATGGAGGAATTTCCTAATTATCAGACACCATGTATCTAGAACATGAAATAACTACCCTCAAGACCTTTCACATGAGTATTTAATTCTAAAAGTACAAACCTATTAAATTTGGCCAACTAGTTTTGTCTCATGAGAACTATCCATGCATCGAGGGGAAATAAAATGTCACTCCCCACCCATCAATGAAATTTAAAATAATTCTTTTAATATATATTCTATTAAGGAAATATATTCCTTATCAAAATATCCATATTTATTAGAGGATATGGATTTATCAATATTTCCCTAGTTAATCAAATTACATTCAAAGTAAACATTATATGTAAACATAGTATAAGGATTATGAAATAATCATATCCATTATATGAATATTTAATAGAAAATATAATTTAAAATGAAAAATTATCTCTAATGGGTAGTAGATACACCATAAAAAAATTTATTAGGTTCACAATTCCATGTAAGTGTCATTAATGTGAAAATTTATATGAATTCCCTTCACTTGTAATCAGTCAAATCATATTCCCATAAAAAATAATATTTTTCAAAACAAATAGTGAATACCATTAATATAATGAGATTAATGATATGATATATCAAATAAATGTATATACACCTTACAAAAGAAAATAAGTAGTAAATAAAGACTAAATATCATAGAAGTAAAAATAAATTGGTAACCCTCACCTTCTTCTTTCCTTTAGTTGAACATGCTTTATCCTCATATTGAATTATTTATGTAATGTAATTAATTTATTCTAGATCCATATCCATATTTATCAAATATTATTATCTTATATAATCTTATTACAATTTTGTTAATAATATATCATCATTACAATTGTTTTAGGTGTCAAATATTTTGTTTTCATTTGAATGGTTTGTTATGTAAGTCTCAGTTATTGTGAATAGAACACAATTTTTTCATCCATGTTAATATATTATGTTAATAGATATCAGATTTATTCATTATATATATTTATTGTAATCATTATTTAATGTTGAATATGAAAAATGAATCATATCATATCATAGAGATAGTAGGTTGTACGTACGCACAAGTGACATTATCATTTCCTAAATCATGAAAGGGTAATAGGTGGATGATTTATAATTTTTTTTATAGAATTAATATAATTTAATAATAATCATACATATCCATTATTTCCATCATTATGTACATCCATGAAATGTGGTGATAAAAATGAATTACACCATTGTTTGGAGATGGTAAGTTGTATGTACACACGCTTGAGGATTTCATTTTTCATAGGGAGGATAAAAGTTGTTATATAGTTTTAACATTATCATAAAACATCTATGTATATTGTAACATCTCGACCAATCACACCTCTAAGACGGTGGCCAGACTGGTGAGTCACATTACCTAAAGAGCATATCCCCAAATGCTAGAGGCTTCCGACTAACAGTGAAGGCCTTTTTAATGTGTTTGGGGGGAAGACTATGCCTTCACAAGTAATAGGTAATACAAATCAGAAGAAATAAAATTTATAAAAAAATAGTGGATGCATATAAATAAAAAAATGCATGAGAGTAAAATAAATAATCCCAACAGAATACGTAATTAGTGCAGAAGTTTATAAATAAAACTAGATACAAAATGATGTTAGATATTATGTCCATACTATCGTAAAGGTTCAGAAATTGGAAACGAAGCATACTATCAACTGAAACGAAAATATACAAAGTATAAAAATTGTATAACAAGCAAGGCTCTGTCCTATTCCCCCAGTATCTATCCTAAGAAGCAAGAAACAATCATGCATCTAAAGTAGTATGCTTCCCTTTATCAAAACCTGTTATCATAAAATCTACTTATGTGGCAACGAAACCCAAGTAGGGGCATGAGATAAAATCTCACTAGTTCGGCACCCACGATTACTAAACATTACCATTTTTTTAAATAATAAAAAGTTGTGTAACATTATATAATAAATTCAAGCAGTTAAATAGACAAACTAAATATGTGTAATTAGGTATGATCTTCCTCGGTACACATATCACATTACATGCTTCGACCTAAGCTTGGAGTCTGAATAACGTATCTCTAGGAAGCAGGATGTACACATATATAGATTCCTAGGAAAAAAAAGTAAAAATAGAGAGGTGGAATACCCCAGTATTGTGCTTTAACTTGGAGTCTAAATTTTGAGTCAATAATTTATGTTTCAAGATACCAGAAAAATATCAAAATTCTCAAAAAACACTAAGCAACATTAACATAAACCATCAATGCATCATTATTAATATGTTCAAGTAGATATTTGGAGTCTGACCCCATCCTGAAGGTATCTCTATGGTACATCATTAAAATTACCCAATACCACCGAGATCACCCATGGAAATCCCCCAATAGACCAAGTATCTTTTGGGGCATGGTTTTACCTTGAGTCTGTCTCAATCTAGAAAAAAGGTGTCGAGAATCACTTGGGGATTGGAATAGACACATTGCTAATGGATCCATACTTGATGGGCCCTTTGGGAAACATTATCACTTATAAATATTTAGAAATATTGGGAAATGTTGGGATGGAAAAGCCCAAGACACCACCCGCAGCACGTAGTGGTTACTAGTCAGGAATAAAGAGTATATGTTTGGTCGATAATATGGAACCCACACTATCTCCTCACCCTAAATTTAATTGAAATTTCACAGCAATAGATATGGCATGGTACTCATGTATAATTTCCACTTGAAATTTAATAAGATACAACCAACTGACTCAATATATTAATTTCGTATCACAATATAATATTTAACAATGAAAGATATTGTATCAGAAAAAGTAGAAAAATGAACTTTTTAATTAATGATTAAAATTTAATAATAAACCAAAAAGATACAACAATTCATGGTATATAATTATTCTAAAATGATTATTTGTTATAAACACAACAGAAAGGGGTAGCGTAACGCATGCAATTAGTTAAAGCGGGAAGGAGGTGGTGCGCACCACCTAGGGAGGGGGTTCACCACACACATGAGAGGGGGAGAAGAGGAGGATAGAAAAAATACAATGAAAAGGGAAAGGAAAGAAAAAAGAATAAGGGAAAAAGTAAAAATAAAATAAAAATAAAAGGGGATTGAAAGGAAAATCAGAATAAATATAAAAAATGGTTAGCCGATTTTTCTTATTTTTCTATTCTTCTCATTCCTGATTTTAATTTCAATTTTTTATTTTTATTCATTTACCATTTCATTTAATTTATTAATAAATATTTTAATCATTTGTAATTATTTTTAACCCAAACACTGCACTAGGGAGCGACATGATATTTTACATAAGGCCCAAGAAATTATTTAAAAAAATTAAATACATTACCTGCATCAGCAACAGGGTTCACAGGCATGCGCCATGGTTTCCTTTAAGGATTTGGACATAAAACCATAATGGTATGTACATTGGTTTATGTCAAGGCATTACAATAATTGAAATTATGATTTTTTAATATTACTCATCAATGAAACCATTAATAATTTTAAAACAACAACCATTAAAACAAATATAATTGTTATTAAATTAATATTTATTGCACATTTTTATTTAATTGTAACAATTAGTAACATCACATTCATTAAAGTGTCCATTAATTATTTACACTACAACACAATTTATTAGATGTGGAACTAACTTTTTATTTTTTTATTCAACAAAATTATAATAATAATAATTAAATTATTATTATTATTTCTAATTGTCCTAAAAAATATTTATTACACAATTAAATTATATTCTGGTGAAATCTAACAAAATGGCTGATGCTCGAAAAAATTATCCCTTCCTCAGGTAAACTTGACGTCTCAGAACTATCGGTGGTCTCAGATTTCTCATTCAACACACTGTTTGTGAGAAAATAATTATTTATTATAAAAAAATAATGGAATAAGAAATTAATTTAAAATAAAGAGGGTATTATCACATGTGAGGATTCGAAACACCCGACACACATCAATGTTATACCCTTCTTAGGGTAATCCCGATGTTCCAGACCTAAAGGTGGTCTCATATTTCTCAAACGTCACATAGTTTTTGAGTTATTTAATTATTTTGAATAAAACACACACACATTTGAATAAAATAAATTAAATGTTTTTATTCTATCAATGCCAAGAGTCTACAGGTCTTAGAATATAACACTGACTCATCATCAAAGTATAAACATATTTCATGGAATATTACAATGTTTTAATAAGGATTTTACCCTTCATTTAATTTGTTTCTATTTTAATTTTAATTTAACAAATCTAATAAAATTTGTTTAAAAGAAACAATGTAGTGTCAACTACCAAAAATAAAAACATTTAAAGCTAGGTTTAAAAACTGACATGCCCAGCTTGTGGATAAAAATTAATTTCTTTCACTTTTTCGGTTTAAATCACCGAATGTTTCAGCTTTTGCACATTAGAACTTATCATCCATGTGTAGCATTCGGGAACAATGTATCCTTCAACTAATCCACTAGGTTCATGAAGTCTCACAAAAAAGGCTGGGTTGCATCTCAAAATTCCCAACACACATTCAAGCATTGGTTAGGAAAATGACACAAAATATATTTACATCTGATCCAATGCCCATTTTCCTACTGATTCACTAATACTGTAATTATCCAATCACTTTTTGGTAGAGACACAACCATGTCATCATAAAATTAACCATCTGGTCAAACAAACTTACCACCTTTGGCTTTAACGTTAAAAATAGTAAATTTCTGATTCACAACTACTTCCACCGTCGAAATTTCCTAAAAGTCACAACCTTTAGCTTTCTAGTGAGGCTTCTCACCTGATTTTTGAAATAGATAAGATGGTCAATTACCATTGACATAAATTCCCATGTCAAGATTGTTTTTCATGAAAATCCATGGCTGAACCAAACCACACTCGTCTCACATGAGGAAATGCCAAAAAATGGTCCTTCACCGACGGATTCCATGAACAAGAGAGAGAACTAGTCAAGCCACTCTGACCGACCATTTAAGAAGATTCTTGGATTAGATGACCATCGTTTTGTGAACTAAACTGTGATTCCTTCATTCATGGTATCTCTAACTCACTTTGAACATGTCAACAGAAATTCATACTTGAAATCTGGTGACATTCCTTGATTAAGGCATCACCGAGACCAACAACAAATCTGGGTAACCATGGATTGTAACAACAATAGTGAAAAGGAACTAATGAAAGGTAGTATATACTTTGTGTTTACGAGTGAGATGTTGGTACAAGGAAATTATGTCCATGTCAAAACATTGACTGAGCCCTGAGCGGCATCGACCTGGTGATCAAGTTAGATGAATCGTCTGGTGTATAAGAGTTCATCAAGAATTCCTAAACGAAAATCCAAGGGTCACTCAAGACTAACAAATCCCCTATTAGATCCACAAATTTAGCATGAATCATTAGGAGACCATTAAATTTGTTCAAAAACTATTAAATCTTTAGCATAACGTAAGACAGATGCTCCCTTAGTGCATCCAAGACGAAGGGAAGATAGGGGACATGCATGTTTCATAAGGAATGGTACACTAAGATGATTATAATGTTATCATAATATTAGTTGAACCACTACTGGTCAATACCATATAAGAAACACAACTTCACTTGCCAACGCACCATCATTAACTGATCACCGAGCCCTTGCCACCTGGGGCATCCCATGATCGTTCAGGCTTAACCACCATAATCCACTTAGGAGCAATGGTGCTACTAAAAGGTTGAATACACCACTAAACATTACAACGTAGTACTATTGAGGAAGAACCACCATGTTTTAAAGTTCACAAGTCACATGATCATTTAATTAGGACTGGCCATCCTCTAGTGGTATTATTTGGTTGTGATCCTTATACCGAGAAGGAACATGTATTTACGAAAAAAACATGAAACTCCCAACCCTAGGGGTGTTCTAATCATAAAAAGGAAGAGACTGACTAGCCTCTAAAAAAGTGAACTAGGTTATAATCACCATAAGCACAAATGTTTTTAAACGTTTGACATGAAAACTGAATCAAACTGATTGGCATGTCAAAACACCCAAGTCTCTGGAAATCATCTTGACCATTGAGAAAAACATGATTCCATTAACACAGAATTCATTGTACTATTAAGATGACCCTAAACGTATTTAACAGTGCATGACATGACTATTACACTGAAATCAATTGGCTCATCACAACGTTAAGAACTCGACGACTCCCCATATGTGAACACATACTACCCTGAGGTGATATAGAAGAAAGATGAATTTTAACTCAGAGGACAGTGTATAGAGTCATCCATCACTATGGAGAATAGAGGGTTGAACATCCCATGAAGTAGTTGACCATGCCCAAGGCACGACTAACCTACTAAAAAAGCAAATTAACCAATAATCAATCCAAAAAAAAGTCTAGAATAACATGACCACCCATTCAAACAAGGGGCTCATTTAGAAGTAGAGGGGGTATGACTAGGGACAAAATCACACAACAACAACAACAAAAGAAGAAATATCATAGCATTAGCAAGGCTATTATGTTCTAGGGGTTCTATCTACAACGAGCTATCCCCTTATGAATACAAAAACGTCAACCCTATATCTAGGTCATGCCAATAAGAAATTCATTAGGCACCCATTTAATTTCACAAAATAAATTTTCAGATGTGTCCAATTATATATCACACAAGCAATCACGTCACTAAATGAATCTAATAGAAAGAAATATTTTGTAATCATAAAACTATAACATTTTAAAAACAGATACATGATTGCTAATATGCATTGAAGCATGATACAAGGAAATTATGCTAGTAAACAGGTAGCATGGGAATTGGACAACATTCTAAATATATCACCAAAACATGGTATCTAAACCGGGATACTAAATAAATACAAATAATTCCATGTATTCAATGCACATAATTTGAAGCAATAAGCAACCAAAAATGCAACAACATGAAATGGAACTAGGAATGGATTGTGAATTCCAATGTACCTATTATGATGCATGAAATGATTCATCCTTTCACAAATAGAACAATGGTTAAATATCATAAATTCCATAAAATCATAAGCAACAGAAATTACACCAATCACTCAATGTGAAGTTATATCAACTGTAACATCAAAAATCATGAACAACAATCCCATCCCTGGACACTTGGTCATTTCACATATGTGGGATAATCAATCCCAAGAGTTACTACTAACCAAGTGCTGAAACATTCATAGTATCATGTCTTCTAACCCAAAATAGTAAGACAAAGGAAAAACCTCCTCTCATACCACTTTGTAACATTTCAACCCATCTCACCTTTATGAAGGTGGCCGGAGAGGTGGGTCACATGACCTCAAGAGATCTCCCTGAATGCCAGAGGCTACGAACTAGGAGCGAAGGAATTTTTAACATGTCTGTGGGGGAGACCTTCCATCATTGTTAATGGGTAATACACAGCATAAGAAACAAAAATTTATAAAAAATAGAGGAACCATATTAATAAGAAAACTGTAGTAGAAGAAAATAAATAATCCCAACTGAATACATAATAAGTGGAGAAGTTAATAAATAAAACCATATACAACATGATGTCATGCTATGATGTCTATACCAAAGTAATGGTTCTAAAAATTGTAATATAAGCATGATATCAACTGAAATGAAAATAAACAATGTGTGACAACTTCATCATGAGAAATGCTCAGTCCTCTTCACCTTGTCTCCATCCTAAGTAGCAAGAAACAATCAAGCATAAAAATAAGCATGATTCTCTTTATCAATACCTTCGATCATATAATCTGATCAGGGGATAATGGCGCAAGAGTAGTGGAGTGAGATAAAATCCTAGTATGCTGGAACCCACGGAGTCTAAAACATTCCATTTTATTAAAATAAATAAAATTAGTGTAACATTATATAGTAAATTCAATTAGTTAAATAGAAAAACTAAATATGTGTAACTATGTATGATCCTCATCAGTACCCATATCACATCACCTACTTCGGCCCAATCCATGAGTCTGAATAAAGTACATGTTGGAAGCAAGAAGTAAACATATATATATAATCCTAAAAAACAAATTAATCCAATAGAGGAGCCATACCCCAAGCTTGTTCATTATCTTGGAGTCTAAATTATGTGTCAAAAATGTGTGTTTCAAGATACCAAAAAAATATCACAATTCTCAAGATACTCAAAGCAGCATTAACATAAAACTTCAATGCATCATTATTAATATTATCAAGTTGAGAGTTGGAGTATGATCTAGTATCAAAGTTATCGCTATGGTATATCCATTAAATTACCCAATATGAATGAGCCCATCCAAGGTAGTCTTCTGAAAGACCATGTATTGCTCAAGGCATGGTTTTACCACGAATATGTCATAATCTCTCGAAAAGGGGTCGAGTGTCATCTGAGGCTTGGCATAGCCAAATTTCAAATGGATCCTTCCTCAATGAGCCCTTTTAGAAACTGTATCACTCATATGTATTTAGAAATCATGGGGAAGTCTCATCCTGTAAAAGCCTATGGCTCCATCCCCCGACATGTAGTGGTTACCAGTCAGGAACGGATAGTCCATGTGTAACAACCGAGGTATCTTTAGAATAATACATTTTTCATATCAATTAATATTTATGAATAAGATGTTAATTTTATGTTAAGGAGGACACTTTTTTCAATAGAATACTGAACACGCAACAACGGGTTGATTTGAAATCTTATGTTGTACACAACCTTGAGCTTTACAGAATAATAATATAATATTATTATTATTTTAAATGGTAGTTAGGGCATAGATGTGGTATTTTTTACAATTAACATAACTAAATACATTATTATTTCACATGTTTATTAAATGTCTTTATATTTATCCAATAAATGTTAGAGGCTTGAAAGAATAATGAATCTGATTTTAAGGAAAAAAAGTCTAATATTCTTTAAAAGGACAATTTACCACCTTTTAATGGAGAACCCTTTTTAAATCTAGATATTTTCACTTTTATATGTTCTATTCGACAAAATAAACTTCTTATTTAGCAGAGTGAAATAAAAAATTTACTTTGGGAAAATATTTGGTATTTTTCTGATAAATTTCATTTTTTAATGAATAGTGAAAAATAATGCATTTTAATTCAAAATTGTCATTTCATCTAATTTATTTATATAATTATATATTTCTTTTAATTGGTTTTAAATTGTAATTAGATTATATTTTTATCATTTAATCCAATTTTGGTCAATGAAAGTAATTTCACATTGATATTAGGCATAAACACATGTTAATATTTTGGTAGTTTTTACTACTTAAAAATACGCTTTTTGGTTTAGACACTGGGAATTAATATTAAATTAATTTTTGCAGCATCTGTATTTTAAATTTAGAATAATCTATTACATATTTGGAATTATGAGGACCAAATTTTTTAAATTTTTACCTTTTATTTTTCAACATTATGAATTGTAACTTTAGTAAATATTTTATTTACCATGGTTAAATGTTAAATCAAGTAAATATATTTATAAAATAATATTATAAAAATATTAAATAACCCTAAAAAAAATTCTAACACTGTTTGATGAGATATGACTAACCATGGTCATCCTTGGGCCTATTTTGGGACCACATGGAGCAACTTTTGTGTGAAAATTACATTTAATTACTTTCAATTTGATGTTATAGAAAATATTACCTAAACAAGTATCTTTCACAAATTTTTTTTCATATTAGGTTATATAAGTGATATCTTAGACTATCAATATTAATTATAAATATCAAAAAATTTCATATATCATGGTATTTTATTTATAAATTTTAGGCATCAAATAAATAAATTCATTTATGACACAATGGCGATGTAGTGATTACTTTATTAATGAATAACTTAAATGTATAAGATTATCAATATTAAAATAAATTTATTTTGAAACTTTTTATGTCATAAAAAAATTTTAGGTATGATTATGACTTTTTATAGTTGAATTAAAGATGTTTTTTCGAATGAAACATGTTGTTATAGATTTTTAAAATGTAATTATACAAATAGTATAAAAATTGACATAAATTTGTTTTTAAATCAATTAATATTTTATTAAATGATATAATAGTCCTAAATATATAAGATTCTTAAAAATTCCATATATTATGTAAAAAATGTCATTAATGATCCATTTTTGGTCTCCTGGGATTTTTTAGTAACTATGGTAACCATATATTATGAACATCCAAGAAGACATGGTAAAAGTTAAATTAGTTTAGTAAGGGTTAAATCGAAAAGATGAGGTCAATTTTATGACCTAAACTTGTCTAAAATCCATTTTCTGTTAGTATTTATACCCATCCACATATTAACTTCAGAATATACGACTTTGGTGTTATCATAATTCGAAAATCAACTAATAATAAAATAATATTTTCAAAATGTTCTAAAGTGCCCCTCCTCCCTCTTATAAAATGACATCACCTATAAACCTTACTCACACCTCTAAGACCCCATTGTATCATCCAAACACTACCCAAATAATCTCCCAATATCCCTATAATCATTCTATAATCCTTACATTGGGTATAAGGAAATTAAATATTGTCTTTTATCTTAAATCAAATGGAGTTACACGATTTGAGGTAATGTCTTCTCTCAAGATTCTTTCATTTACTTTTCTTCTACAACCCCCTAAACTCTATTTATTAATTTTTTTATAAAAAATATAATCTTAAATATACTAGGTTTTTTATGAGAAGTATTTGAACTACACTTACACTCACCTCCATCTAATGGGTATTGAACATGTCGTTTCTGTGGACGATGACCAACTGCCTCACGAAACGATGATTGTTCAATATTCTCGTACCACCTCTTATGGAGTACATTATGATGGTAATATAACTATATATGATATTTGTTTTATTTATTTTACATATATACTTCTTTAATTCTCATTTATATCATACGTTTATGCTTTTCAAGTTGTATAAATATGATACTTTCATTTGAGGAAGTGCAGACTACCGCCCCCTCAAACTGATATGACTCGTTCGTTCATACATGGAACTTATAATGGGTGTCATTAATGAAATTATATATGATATTATACTATAATTATAATATAACTATGTATAATTTAGTTTTAATTCTTTCAAATAAGAGAAATAAATGAAAGAAGCGTTCATGCGTACATACAACTTACTGTCTCCTTGAACAGTTCATTTCATTTCTTAAATCCAAATGATATGGACTATTATAAATATATATATATATATATAATGTATATATATGATATATTTATGATATCTAAATCATGAATTTCATTTTAGAGATAATATACTTTTGACCTCATGGACAATTTCTAGTTATGACAAGTTCATTTTTGGCTCATGATCCGAACATCAAAAAAATGTCTGATATGAACTCAAAATAATTAACTAATTGTTATTGAAAGGTAATAAGTGATATTAAAGTAATTATAAAATTTAAATAGTTTTTGAAGAAAATATAAATTAACATAAGTTTATTATTTAGGAAGAACAACGAGCATATGAGACATGTCAGACTCGAGGTAAGGGGCTTCGTCTCAATCTTCTTTCATTGAGGCATATTTAGATAATATATACCTCCTTCTTTTATACAGTGTATAATAATACCCTATAACTTTTCCTTTCATTAAAATGGAATATTTTTTCTACAAAGAATTTTACTAAATGACAGAATGAATGTTTTTAATGTATGCAGCAAAAATGACCTCTTCACCACTGTAATTGTTATTTAGCTTCCTCTATAAACTATAATGTTTTTAAAAGGAAAAGAAATCCATAGTTCCCTTTTTTTTTGTTTTGGTGTTTAAAATGGTTTTTATAATGGGCTGAGTATTTCAATATCTTGAAATGATTTCTTGTGATGTCATTACTTAAATGTTGATATTTTCAATATTTTATGTGTTATGATTATATAATGGCACTTGGATATTTGAGGGGTGGTTACGTGATAAACCAAATGACGGGTGGTTCCGTGATAAACCAAGGAAAAGTGGTTATGTTATAACCACCAATGAATTGGGTATGGAAGTCAGCTATATGTATATTCAATTTATTGATATGTGTGGAAGTCAAATATATGGTTATTCAATTTAATTAAGTAATTTATATGTTTACTTTATATGTGATATGTTGCTTTTATGGGTTTTATGGTAGTCTTTTGGTTACTAAAAAGGGTAAACAATGAGCATATATTCAGTTAAGTGTTTTTGCTACTTTTTTAAATTGAAAATTATTACTTTTTTATAAATTATTCATGGTTTACATGTTATTTTGAAAAATAATAGTATTCCTTCATTATTTATCCCTTACTGAGCATTTTAGGATTTCCCATGTTTTGAAATTTTGTTCACATGATTTAAAGGTGAATAGAGACAAGCATTAAATTAAGGAAAAGTTGCGATGTTTAAGAATAAAATGAAACCATGTTATATTTTTGAATCTTTTGTTTTATGTGTGTAAATGCATAGGGAGTGGAAGTTAATAGTTTATAATAATAAAGTTGTTATGTATAAGATATGTCCTGATTAAATAAAGATCTAATCCTAAAAAGATCTTAAATTTGAATTATTAACTTAATTAATGTCTATGAAGTGTTTAAAGTTGGGGCCTAATTGTTGGCATCAGAGTCCGGTTTAGATAACATTATAGTTTAGGGTGTAATTGAATCATAAGTGACATAACCATAATGGTTATAATGTTAGAAATATTATTAGTTATTTTAAATACATTAAATGAATTTAAGATATCAGGAATAAGTGTATCTTAGTTATTATCCTCTTTATAAGATAGTATGTGATTATTATAATGATATACTCACACTGGCCTTTTTGGTTCTAGTAAAAGGCTGGATCTGGAAGGCATCAAATTAACAATAGATGTGAAGGAAACTGTGGTGGTTTTCTGAATGATCAACTGAACAAAATGGGAATTGCAATATGAACTCTTTTGGTTATTCTTAAACAACTATATAGAGTCAGGATTTCCCACTTGAACCTTGGTGTTTTTTCTAAGGCATAATATATGTGAGAAACAAATCCCAATGGAAGTTCAGGTAGTAATCATAAAATTATGTATATTCCAAAACCTATGTGTCAAGGATGTGGAAAGAGACACCTAGGAGAATGAATCAAAGGGATAGTAAGATGTTTCAAATGTGGTAATGATGGTTATAAAGTAATAACCTACCATGGAAAGAAGGAAGCATCAAGTTCACTCCATGAAAGGGAAAAAAGTTCTTTCTGAAGGATCAATTGAATGGTTTTCATGTAGTGTGCATAGGCATTATACACATATATGTCCTACGAAGAAGGATTATGAGTGAGATCAGTAGGATCGTACAAATGTATGTTTACCAATTCTTAATGCTATTCCAATTGAAGATTTGGAAACTAAAAATGACCAAGGAAATGTATGGGTTGTTTCTTAGCTCATGTTTTGACATTACTGAAATCTTAGGACATTATGCATGACTTAATTTGTAGGAATGAAGTATAAATTAATAATATGGAAAAACATGGAAAAAGTATCATGAATAATGTTTTATGATTAAGATGTCTACATTTTAGGAATTGAAGAGTTAAGTTGGATCTATGGATGATGATATGTTTAAATGTTTTAATGAAAGGATTACATTGGAAGACATTTTTTAGTATGTGTAACCCTGAAGTATGATTTGTAAAAATTATATTAAATGATTAATTATATTTTATTTTGTGGATATAGTTATAAATAACCATTTGGGTTTATATGATCCTTGTATTTGAGGCAATTATCGGATATTACTTTATGGGATGAAAATGAATAGGTATTAGATAAAATTTCTGGTTAAAATATGTTTTGGTTATTTTTGAGGAATTTATCTCATTTTTTGAAATATTATAAAGTTATATAGTTTTTGAATAAGGACAACACCCAGACCGTGTGACAACCCATCGAGTTAGAAAAAGTTACAGGAGTTGAACCCACCACCAATGTGCAGTTGGGATATATCCCCTACCACTGGACTATGTGAGGTCTATGGTCAGTATGACATATTATTTTTTAGTTAAATTATTTTATGGATCAAGAATAAGTTGATCTTGGTAACACATGATTTATAAAATGGATATCCTAATTATAGGAAAATTATTTGGTGATTAATTGTTAATGTTTATTTTGGAAGATAATATATCTATTGGGAACACTAAATGCTTAAGGAAAATAGAATACTATGGGATATGATTTGTGGAGTAATGAATGAAATTTTATTTTGGAAAAATATATATGTTTTTAATGTGTACATATAGTGATTTGGGTTATTTATGGAAATGATTAACCTATACTAGGGAATATGTGATTAGATTAATTACACTTCAGTATGTGAATTTAAGAGTAGTCGATGTGATTTGAAGATAAATGTTATGATTTACTATGGAAGACTGTGTGATTAAATCCTTATTTGTTTTGGGTTTCAATCATAGTTTAGATTAATTTTAATAATATTAAGGATAGTTGTTTATTGAATGGTATCTGTTGAACTTTGGGTATTGTTTGTAGAATTTTGGAGAACAAGAGTATTATTTTTTTTATAAATTATTGTCCTTTTGGGGATTATCTGCTCTTGTACTAACTATTTTGTTTTTAGTTAATATCTAAAGATAGGGTAAATATATAGATCAATTTTTTAGATTATGTGATTCTTTAGAAGTTGATTCTATCACATCCGATGTGACCAAGTAATCATGAATACTCATCGTTTGGAGAATAGATGACTTTGTGGATGAAATATGATTAAAGGATAAAACACTACATTTCAAGTATGTATATTTTCTTATGATCTTAGTCTAGGTAGTGATAAAATTTTCGACTCTATGAAAAGGATCTTGAAAAAAATCCAATACACTTGCTTTTATTATCAGAATTTTACCCTACCGCAAATTTATGGTATTGTGGTGGTTAAAGTTTCATGAATTAGTTATCTATCACTCTCTATTAATCTATGAGAGTTAGTTTCTCTTCCATATCCATGTTTTCATGAAAGGAATCATAGTATGTGTTATCTTGGGTGTCCTTTTTAATTTTCTTTATTTCTTTTAAAGTGATTGTATTATTGATCCTTTTTCTGATTAGGACTTTCAATAAAGTTTCCAATCCCAATTTTAAAATTGTGAGGACGCAATTTCCAAAAGGGGGGAAAGTTGTAACATCTAACGTATCAATAGAATAATAAATTTTCATATCTAATCATATTTATGAATAAAATATTAATTTTATGTTAAATATTACACTTTTTTCAATAGTGTACTCAATACGCAACAATGGGTTTCTTTGAAATCAGATCTTGCACACAACTTAGAATAATAGAGAAAAAAATATAATAATATTATTATTTTAAGTGGTAGTTAACGCATAGCCATTGTATTGATGGGAATGAACATAATTAACTAAATTATGATTACACATGTTTTTTAAATGACTTTACATTTATCCATTAAATTTTAGATGTTTGAAATAAGAATGAATCTTATTTTAAGCATGAAATACTCTAATATTCATTAAAAGGTCGATTTACCACCTTTTGATGGAGAACCCTTTTTAGTTCTAATTTTTGTAACTTTTATATGTTCCATTTGACAAAATAAACCTCTTCTTTAGAATTGGGACATCAAAATTGACTTTGGGTAAATTTAATTTATTTTTCTGATAAAGATCATTTTTTAATGAATAGTGAAAAATAAATCATTATAAGTCAAAACTATTTGTCATCTAATATATTTATATAAATAGATTATCTTTTTAATTAGTTTTAAAGTGTAATTGGATTATATTTTAATATATTGATCCAATTTTGGTTATTTTAATTAATTTAACATTATAATTGGACATAAATACATGTCAATATTTTTGTAGTTTTTACTTCTTAAAAACACACTTTTTGGTTTTGAGTATGAGAACTAATTTTAAATTAATTTCTAAAATTAATGTATTTTGAATTTAGAAAATTGATTCCATTTCTTGAATCTGGAGGTCCAAATTGTGTAAATAGGTACATTTTATTTTTCGATATTATGAATACTAACTTCAATAAAAAATTATTTACCATGGTTAAAGGGTAAATATCATAAATAATAGTAAATAATAATATTATAAAAATATTAAATTACCTTAACACATGACTTAACCTATTTTATGATATTATTCCGACCATGTGAATCCTGGAGTTGATTTTAGGACCCCATGAAGCCACTTGTGTGTTAAAACGACATTTAATTACTTTTAATTTAAAGTTAAGGAAAATATAACCTAAACATGTATATTTTACTAAAATAATTTTTATATTGAGTTATATATAAGATATATTCGACTATAAATATTCTTTATAAATCTAAGACAATTTACCACATCATGTTATTTTATTTATAATATTTAGAAATCAAATAATTAAATTAATTTATTACACCATGGTGATGTGGTGATTACCTTATTAATGAAAAATTTAAATAAATGAGATTATAAATATTAAAATAAATTTATTTTGTAAATTTTTTTGACATCCACAAATTTTTTTGATGTTTATGACTTGTTATATTTAAATTAATGATGTTTTTTTAAAGAATAAAATTTATTATATATTTTTAAAAAGTCAAGATATGAATTGTATAAAAATATACATAAATGAGTTTTTAATTTAATTAATATTTTATTAAATGATATAACAGTCCTAAAATCTGAGATTCATCCAAATAAACTATATTATCATAAAAAAGTTATTAATTATCCATTTTAGGGTTTCTTTGAATTTTATAGAAACTATGGTAACCATATATTTTGAGTATACAAGAAGACCTCGTAAAAGGTAAATTAGTTTATTAAGGATTAAAGTTAAAAGATACTGTTAATTGTATGACCTAAACATGTCTAAAAGACATATTTTGAGAGGATTTATACCCATCCTCATCTGATCTTATAATTACATCTTTTTTTTGTTATTATAATTTGAAAACCAATTAATAATAAAATAATATTTTCAAACTTTCATAAAGTGCCCCACCTCCCTCTCATAAAAGGAAACTGACTCAAACCCTTATTCACACCTCTTAGGCCCCCTTGTCTCATCCATCCTCTTCCCAAATAAGTTCCAAACATCCCTATATTCTTTTTATATGCCTTACATTGGGCATAATAAAATTAAAGAGTCCATTTTGGTTTAAATAAAAAGGAGTTACCCGATTTGAGGTGATGACTTCTCTCAAGATTCATTCATTTATTTTCCTTTTATAACCCACTAAAATATCTTTATTAAATTATTTCATAACAAAATAGGTATCTTCAATATACTAGGTTGGTTTTATGAGATGTATTATAACTAAACTTACACACAACTTTTTCTAACGGTGTAGGGTCCTGAAAATTCCTCAAGGGGGAAATCCAATTACCCCAAAACATGGAAAAGGACCGAACCGGTCCGCGCACCGGCTTCCAGCAATAGTACGCGGATGGTTTGGCAGACAGCCCTTTTGTAGACACTGTCGTTCATGAAATGAGGGTGAGGCACCTCCACGGGCGCGAACTCGGAAGACCGCCGATGAATCTAGGCCGGCCCACCGCAGCGAACCGCGCCAACCGGCCCACGCCGTGCGCGCCGTCGTTTGAAAAATGGAGGCGGAGCGCCTATGCGGCCGCGGAACACCGTCGTCCACGGAATAGAGGCAGATTGGTGTGCCACTGTGAAGCAACCCCACCACGACTCATGAAATATCCCAGTTGACCGAGTCATCCATGGGTGGGAATTTCTTCATGGGCTTCCGCAAAGGCTATGTGCCTATCCTCCTCGTGACTCTATAAATAGTGATCGAGGGGCAAAAAAAATAGAGGACATGAAAGACAGGTAAAAACCTATGGGGAGACGCTGGAGAAATCTCTCCCAGCAGTCCGCAACCATCCGCGGACCCCATATCGTCCACAGATGAACTCTTCCACGGAGAGGAGAAACCAGTCCGCGAACTACATGCGGAAAACTCCTCCGCGACCAGCCCTTAATGGACATCTCCTTCGCGGACGACCATCTCCTCCGTGGACCATTGTCGTTTGTGAAATAGAGGTGGAAATCCTCCGCAGGTGCGAAGTAGGACGGGTGCCAGCCCCTTTGCAGACACCCTTCACGGACAACCATTCCATGAAAAATGGAGAGTCGCACCGCGAACATTTCAGGCAGGGTCAACAGTATTTTCCACTGCACCCTTATGCCGCTCCATCATCCGTCCTATACATTCCATGAGTCGAGCTACTCCTCATGACTCTCCTACAACACCATTTCCTAGCTCCTTTTTCTAGGTTCATCCAGAAAGAGCCGCCCTTGCATAAGTCCCACACCAACCATTGCTAGGTCTCTCCTACCTAGTCGTCCTGACCACATGACGTTAAACTGTATGGATCTCGTCCTAACCATATGACGTTAAACTATACAGAAATAATCCTTTCTACATGAATATAAACTGTAGCATTCCCTTTCATTCAATAATTGGATGCCTCTCGCCCCATGCAAGAGATGCCTTACGCTACGTTTACAGTGGCATAACTTCATGAGCACTGGAATCCATTCAAACATTCCATCAATCCACCCCATGCTTTGTGTGTCCTTCATTCAGATCTTCATACTCTTTCATGTCTGAAGGGACCCCCTAACGGCCTAGCATCATGCTGCATCGGCTCACCTATTGTCCTGGGACAACGCCCCAGATGACTTTGGATAACACATCGAGATAGGTCATGTGTTTCTAACATGTTAAGCAGTCGACCCTCATTTGTTCGTCCCCATTTCAGGCTAACGCGATATGGATTCTGTGTTTCGAACACGGTCAATATTTATCCTCCATCACCATGCCACCCTCATTGTGTTCCTAATGTCGGGCATGTAATTCACACTTTTCATCTCCCTTTGTTTGGACTGATTCCAACACCGTTGGCGTTATCCCGCTAGTGCACTTGCGCATAGGCGTTAGCCCCCATTATATTCCTCAAACCGCCAATGGGTTAGAATGACCTCATGACCATGCATGAGGGAGACACCATGTACGTCCATCTCAGAGTAAGCCCCGAACTTCTGGGCCTCCTCAGTGTGTAATCCCCAATTCATCACCCTAGGCCGCCTTCATGCGTAAGCCCCACTCTGCTTCTCATGGACGCACCTTTTGCGACGTGATCCTCTGGTCCCTGCTGCCTCTTGTTTCTCACACCGAGCATGACTCACGTGGGATTAGAGTAAGCATCGACCATGAAATCCTCCTATGGTCCTCCTCAGAGTGTAAGCCCCAATATAACATCTTGGGATTCCCCAGAGCGTAAGCCCCAAGCCAATTCGAACTACATGGACTTTGATCCCTGTTTCCTAGGCGTGGTACGTAGGAAGCCTCTCCAAAGTTCAATCCCAACAACGGGTCCTTCCGACCCCCTTTCACGTTGGTTTACCAACATCTTGGGCATCCTAAGAGTGTAATCCCCAATCCATCATTCGGGTCTACCTCAGAGTGTAAGCCCCAGGACAATGCGAACTACGTGGACTTTGATCCCTGCCTCCTAGATAGGGTACGTAGGAAGCCTCCATGAGGTTCAAGCCCACCACCCATCAGACCACTTGGTCTCTCTTCATGTCGGTTCCCCGTCACCTAAGCGAACTACATGGACTTTGATCCCTGCCTCCTGGATAGGGTACATAGGAAGCCTCCTTGAGGTTCAAGCCCAACAACCGGTCGATCCGATCATCCCCGCATCGGTTCACCAAGCCACTCCTAGTGCTGCCTCAATCGAGTTCCAACCCTTCGGTGTCATTAATCCAATGAGGGATGGTAAACCTCGGGCATAAATGATTCCGAACCCCCGCGTCTAGTTGAACATTTCCCACAAAGGTTAAATCTGTGGATACTATGTTTGGGTATAAACCAAAGATTCGTTAACATGTGAATACGTCTTAAATCTATAAGAGAGTCCTAGAACATGCAATAATTTCCCCCCAAAAAGGGTGCGATGACCCTGAATTCCCATCCTCTCGACCAATGTGAGTTCTTAAGAGTCACTGGTCAGGCTATCCGGCGAACGCCTACATTTGGAAAGCAGGTCCATCAATCATTGGATATAGAGACGTTGGGCGTTTCGTGGCTGAAAACCAGAACGAAACAAACGGGTATATTACATATTGTTTTTGTGTATGGTGAACTACTGCCTCAAGAAACGATGATTGTTCAATCTTCCCCTACCACCTTTTGTGGTGGCCATTATGATGGAACTATAATTATATATGATATTTATGATATTTATTTTATCTTTATTCTTCAGTAATTTTCATTTAGAACACAACTTTTTTTCTCATGTTTTATAAATACGATAATTTAATTTGAGGAAGTGCAGACTACCACCCCCTCAAAATGATATGACCCATTCATTCCATACGTTGAACATATAAAGGATGGACTTAATGAAATTATATATGATATTATACTAGAATTATAATATATCTACGTATAATTTAGTTTTCATTCATTTATATATGAAAAATAAATGACGATATCGTTCAAGTGTACTTACAACTTACCATCTCCATGAACTTCATTTCTTAAATACAAATGATATGGACTATTATAAATACATATATACGATATATATATATAGATATTATATATATGATATCTAAATTATTAATATAATTCTGGAGATAATGTACTTTTGACCACTAGGAAATTTTTAATTATAAAAAGTTCATTTTTGACAAAAGTTCCGAACATAGACCAAATGTCTGATATGATCTCAAATAATTAACTAATTTTTATCAAAACGTAATTGGTTATATAGAAGAAATAATAAACTTAAAAAAGGTTCTGAATCAAGTAGAAATTATCTTAAGTTTATTATTCAAGGAGAACATGGAACATACGAGATAATTCAGACTCGAGGTAAGGAACATCATCTCAATATCCTTTCATTGAGGTATATTTCGATAATATATACCTCCTTTTATATGGTGTATAATAAAACCCTTTTACTTTTACTTTCATTGAAATGGAATATTTTTTCTATGAAGTGTTTTACTAACTGAAATAATGTATTTTTTAATATATTTGGCGACAATGACCTCTCCGCCGTTGTAATAATTATTTGGATTCTTCTATAACCCTTAATATATTTAAAATTTAAAGAAATCCCTTATTCCATTTTTGATTGTTTTGGTATTGAAAATTGTTTTTGGAGTTGATTGAGTATTTTAATATATTGAAATGATTTCTTATGATGTTATTACTGAAATATTTATATATGAAATACTTTCTATGTTTTGATTATATAATGGTACATGTACATTTGACGGGTTGTTAAATGATAAAACAAATAATGGGTGGTTCCATGATAAAATAAGGATGGGTGGTTACGTTATAATCTCTAATGAATTGGGAATGATAGTCGGCCGTATGGATATTCCATTTAGTGATATGTGTGGATGTCAACCGTATGGTTATTTTGTTTAAGTATGTTTATGTCCCATGATATATTTATATGTTATATGATTTTTCTATTGGTTTTATAGTAATATTTTTGTTAAAAAATGGTAAGCAATGAGCTTATATTCGGTGAAGTGTTTTTTATACTTATTTTATGTGAAAAGTATTACATTATGATAAAGTATTCATGGTTTACTTGTTGTTTTAAAAACTGAAATTTTTTCTTCATTATGTATTGAATAATGATATTTTTATACTCATCCCAAGCTTTGAAATGTTTTTTAGAGGATTTATAGGTTAATAGAGTCAAGAATGTGATCAAGGAAAAGTTGTTATGTTTAAGCATGAAATGAAACCATGTTCTTTTATAAACGTTTTTGTGTTATGAGTGTAAATGGATAGTGAGTAGAAGTTTCTTCTTTGTAATAATAAAGCTGTTATTTATAAGTTATGGCCTAATTATCTATAGCTCTAAACCTAAAAATATCCTCAATGTGAAGTATTAAATTAATTCAAGATTATAAAATGTTTAAGGCTAGGGCCATACCCCATGTGTGGGTCCATAATATGGAACCCACATTTTATATCCACCCTAAATTAATTCAAATTTCACAGCAGCAGATATGACATGATATGAAAGTATAATTGGAACTTGAAATTTCAGTAGATACAACCAAGAAACACAATATATTAATTTAGTTTAGCAACATAAGATTTATCAAGGAAATATACACTATTCGTAAAAGTAGAAAAATTCACTTTTTAATTCATTAATAAATAGGCACAATAAACTAACCAGATCCAACAATTCATGGTTCATAATAATTCTAAAATGATTATTTTCTTTAAACACAATAAAAAGGGGCAGCGTAACACTTGCAATTAATTAAAGTAAATTCTCAGGCAAACAGTATTAATACCAAACATGTCGGAACACCCAATGAGGTTTTTGACCATGTTGATATAATTTTATAAATTTAATTTATGATATATAAGGCATCAATGATAAAATGGAACAATTATTTTGAGAAAATTGGTTAAAATTGGACAAAGATGGTGGGATCTGACGAACGGGACAACCGTGTGTTTTTTTATAAATCACATAAAAACAAAGGGAAAGTGAGTATAATCCCAAAATTATTGTTGTAGAAGATCCTATGATACGCGGTAGCATTTTATTTTAACTAAAACAGAAGAAAACATAAAATTTTATAAAAATTTCAAATCTTGGGTTACTTCCTGTGGTAGATGGCGAAATGGATTTAGAACAAGATCACAAGATTCATTGTGAGTGGGGTACGAAATATTGAGAGGTTCAATGTGCATCAAAAGAGGACAAAAAATTATGGGAGACGAGATCATGGTGACCTTCTGAAGCGGGAAAGAGGTGGTGCGCACAACCAAGTGAGGGTGGTGGGCCACGCACAAGAGATGGGGAGGAGATGACGGGGAGAGAAAGAAAGATAGAAAGAAAACATAAAGGAAGGAAAGAAATAAATGAAATAGGGAAAATGAAAAAAAATAAAATAAAATAAAAATAACAGGGGAGAGAATGGGAAAAAAATAAAAAAAATGATTAACCCATTTGTAATTATTTTTCTATTCTTCTCATTCCCTCTTTTAATTTTATTATTTCTTTTAATTCGGTTTACATATATATTAATTTATTTAAAAATATTTTAATCATTTTTATTATTTTTAACCTGAACGTCATTCTAGAAAGAGACGTAATATTTTTCATAAGACTCGAGAAATTATTTAAATAATTTAAATAGCAACCTTGGATCTGCAATAGGGTGTGCAAATATGCACTTAGGTTTAATTTATAGATTTGAAAATGAAAACATAATGGTTTGTACATTGGTTTATGTAGAGATATTACAATAATTAAAATTATTATTTAATATAACTCATCAATAACATCGTTAATAATTTCAAAAAACCTATTAAAAAAGATAATGGTTATTAAATTAATATTGATTGTAAATATTTATATAATTGAAACAACAAATAATATATAATTAATTACATTGCCTCGTTATTATTTACACCACAACACAATTTCTCAATTTTGGAAATACCTATTCATTTTTTTTATTTTATACTCAAATAATAATATCAATAATAAAAATATTATTTTTATTTCTAATAGTCCAAAAAAATATTTATAATCAAAATAAATTATCTTTGGGTGAAATCTGACAAAACGTATGATGCTCACATAAGTTAAACATTGCCTATGGTAAATCCAACATCTCTGAACTATTAGTGGTCTCATATTCATCATTCGACACACTGTTTGTGAGAAATCAATTATTTATAATATAAAAATGGAATAATAAATTGATTAAAAATAAATAGGGTATTATCTAATGTGAGGCTTCCAAACACCTGACACGCATCAAAGTTATACCCTTCATAATGTAATCCTAGAATTTAGGACCTAAAGTTGGTCTCATATTTTTCTTATGACAAACCGCTTCAAAGTTATTTCATTTTTTTGAAAAAAAACACACACGTGTATGAAATGAATAAATTTAATATTGTTATTCTATCAACTTCGAGTGTATTCGGGTCTCAAAATCCCACGTTGACTCATCATACAACTCTGAAAATATTTCATAGAATATTCCAATGTTTTAATAATTATTTTCCCCTTCATTTAATTTGTTTCGATTTTAATTTTAATTTAATTAATTTAATAAAATTTATTTAAAAGGCACATTGGAGTGTCAAATATCAGAAATAAAAGTTTCTCACACTCATTTTTTAAACTGACCGGCCTATCTAAGGGAAGAAATTAATTTCTATAACTTTTTTGTTCGGTTCAAAACTTTGAACATTTCATATATAGACTACACTGAGGTTATTACATTTGAAATGAAATAACTCATGAAGTGTAAGTAGAAGAATATGAAAACTTGTAAGATTTTATAACGAAGATTGCCTCTTCCTCAACTGACATCCTTAAATATCTTCTTAACGGATGTAGGGTTGAACTTTTGGAAGTTAGGAAGCCATAACAATATAAATATGCATGTTTACAAGGAAAATGGATTGATTTATATCGAGTTATAATACTCAAGGTAGAGAAATCAAATTAAGGAAGGAGTTCTCTTATAAAATTGAGGCAAGGGGAACCCTTAGAAATCTTTAAAATGTTAAATTGTAAAAAATTATTTTCCAATCCAAATACCAAAAATTGTTTATGGATTCAAATAAAAGATGATACATGGTTGAAATATAATATTCCAAAAAAAATTTACATGTTTTATTTTTATTTTTAATCTTATCATTTTTATTGGTCTTATTTCAGTTATTTTAATTTAAATTATGGTGACAATTAATTTATTATTAAAATGATGTTATTTTTAATTATAAAATGTAAATTTGAACATAAATGAATAATTTATCTGATTTTAGACTACAAAATTATCAGAATTTATTTTTAAATATGTCTTATTTATTTTAAATAATTTATTAAAATATTATTATGATAAATATCATTAGTGTCAATTTTTTAAATATTCATTACTTTGACTTTAAGGAAACAAAGAAAGATAACATCAAACCAAAATATTTAATAATATTATAATAATTCATAATAATTCATAAAATTAATGGATAACCTAAATTAATTAAAATTATGTTTATTTTAATATTTTTAAATATCATTTTTTTTCACAATAATAAAGTCATTATTGCATCATTGTTGTATAATTTTTTAAGGTGATTATTTATTCACTAAAGAAAATAAAATGATGTAAGTTAATATTTTATATTTAAAAATAAAATTTATATTCAAAGATATATTCTTAATAACACTATATTAAAAATAACACAGTTATTAAAATATAAATTGGACATGTTTATATGTTCTTTAAATAAAATATTAGAAATATCATAACCTCATCCAAATGGTCCCCCAAAATCATAACTAAATTTAAATCATAAAAATAAGTAAATTATGTTTGAAATTTACACTTATATTATTCCATAACCTACCTTTTTCCACATGTGGAAACATAAGATATCTTAATGATAAATAAAAAGACATTTAGATATTTTCTTAAATTTAAATATTATCCGTCATTTTCATTTAAAAGTTTCATTATATAACTCATATTCTAACTATAGGTGCTAATGGTTGAATAAAAATCATTAAAAAGTAGTTTATAATGTTTAATATAACTTTATAATCCATATCATATTATTCATACATTATATTACTCAATTTAAAATGTATTGTGGAAACAATAATTTCAACATTACTATTCAGATTATTCAAAATTGAAAGGGAAATATTTACCAACAATGGACATTTGGAATCCAAATATTGAATCTATATTTCTGAAATAAAAAATATTTAATTTGAAGAATGTAATTTAAAATTAATCTCTTTAAACGCAATAGAAGACACATTTACTGAAAAATTAAATTTTAAGCCCAAAAATGAACTTATACCATAATAATATACAAGGATTATTAAAATTATTGAGGTTATGTTATTTATATATAAATATTTCATATTTACTATTCATATCAAATTCAAATCATATAGAGGTCTAAATATAATAGAATTGACAATTTTTAAATATCATTATTCTACAATACTGACAGGAAAATAATTATTTTCTTAAAAATGAAAATAATTAACCATAATATTGTGATTAAATAATTAATGTCAAAATTATGTTTCTTTTTTCAATATATATTATGAAAAGTTCAACATTTATTTTTTTTAAAAATACCCCATTCAAAGGCTGTAAAAAAATCCATTAGAAAAATATAAGCATTTATTCGTAAAATTGGATTATATTTTTATCTAATTACTATAATTTATTTTAATTATTGTCAAAATATTTTATTTAATATAGAATATATAAATTTCATAATGTGGTTAATACTATTAAATCTCACTAATTTAATGACTAGGTTGTGATAATAATAATAAATCATTGTTTGTTTAAATTTGATGTTACATATGTTGTAAGGCATAAAATATAATGAATTTTAAAAGAGGCATAATATCAAATCATGGAGTGTCAAATTATATTCTCCCTAAATAAATTTCATCCTCACATTTTGAAATTTCACTTCAAAAATAAATGTGTTATAATTTAATATTCATTTCTTTAAATCCCACATCACAAAAAAAAAGATTCCTAAAAAGTCTTTATAAAAAAGGTAAATTGAAATATTATGGTCACCCAAAACTAGGATTACAGATAGGATAACATTCATGAAAATATTGAAATGGAAGGGAAATATGACCATTAGGTTCTGATGTAATGTGATAGAAAACATGGTAATTAGAATGTTAACGATCACCGAACTGTAAATCTATGATCATTTAAAAGACAATTGATTTCTCAAAAATAAAAGTACATGGATTGAATTTTTATTCTAAAACAATTTTCCTCGATTTGATACAATTATTTCCATCTAAATAATAAATTAAAAATTTAAACCTTATTTATTTATTTCAATTTCATAAAAATGTTCTCATCCTTTGGTTGTGCTTCAATCTAGTTTCACTTGATCTCATATAATAAGAAATGGATATACATGATGAATTTGTTATGACTAAAGAACTTTAATCAAATGAACTAAAAGTAATTCATTTGGACTATAAATATTTACCAAAATAAAAATGGTTAGAACATATTATCAAATATGATAAATTTAAATTTAACCTTATACAAAAATATGCATTGTTCAACATAATCCATTCCATAAGTAGCTACCTCATGACTCGTTCACCATAAAATTTTCCAATTTAATATCCAAAAAATCTTGAAGTATGATCAGAAATTTTAATAAATCAACATTACAATAGATTATCCAAAAAAATTAGATCTTATTATCACGTACCAGATATATAAATACTATGATCGCCTTTAAAACCTTAATGAAAAAAATTAATTCTTCCAAAACAATCTCAATTTTTCAAATATGTTATTTAATTCCAAATATTATGTAAACCATAAAAAGATGACATAAACCATCAATTAACTACCCAATTTAATATTCCTAAATACTAACCCATAAACAACTTTTTTCATCAAGAATATATTATGGGTTATATACAATCAATCTTGTGTTTTCCAAAAGATTAACATTCCATTGAATCAATTTTCTAGGTCATTAGATCCATTCAATATATGATCTCAAATCAATGAAGAAGAAGTATTCTAATACAATAATTATATATATCTCCATAATTTCGTAGATAAAATAATTATACAACAAAATTTTTTAATCTAAAAAAATTATTCATCCCTCCTCATATTTGGTAATAAAATAATATTTATAATGATCCCTTATATTCCTTTCGATATAGCCCATTACATATTGGGGATGTGTTTTACATAGTTCCACATATCCTTACTCTTTAATAATTTAATATCATTTATTTGTTTCTTCCCCTTTTGTTAATTAGCTTTATAAACCTTTTCCCTATAGTTATAACAAACAATCATACATTTAACTAATTTCCCCTGAACATTCCTTCCAAATTATTATATTATATAAATTTAATTATTCTCCTATTTATCATATATTCTTTTCCATTATTAAGGTTGTCATAAGATATCTTAGTCTACTGATTTAACTTGAGCATAAAGGATACAGAAAATTCATTATCTTTTTTGATTGTATATAGTACTATTTCATCATATGGTGAAACGTTTTTGGAGATGACTTATCTTCAAAATACTTTATCAAAATTATCAAATAAATTATTATTTTGACTCATTAGATTATTTAAATTGACATGGTTCCAATTTCTTATACTCAGTTTCATATCAAAAATATGGAATACAAAAGAATAAATCATATCATTGTGAAACAAAATGTATAATCCCAAAACTAGTCAAATACATAAAAAAATTGAAATATTTTTGAATAGAAACCTCATAATCATAGACAAATTTTCATCAGGATTTTCATATACATTTATTTTTAAATTTAATCTTAGTGTCATATTGCCTAATCTAAGATTTTCAAAATATATTTCTCAGGGTTTTATCTAAACATTTTCAAATACAAACTGTAAAGACACCAACCATATTATACCAGAGAATGTGCTTTACTTTATTTTAATGGCATAGATTCAATAGATAAATCCCCAATGATTGATCAGTTTAGTACTATTGAATAACTGGATACACAAATTGATCTGTTATTTCATTTTTTAATTAAATATAACAAAGGAAATTAAAATGCATCATTGATACTTATTTAAAAAATCATCTTCATAACCTGGGAATGTGAAAGAATTAAACGGGTTAGCTCAAATGATCAGTATGGTTTACATACATTGAAATCATGAATCAATAATAAGTCAAATATATTTAATAAGGCATAATAAATATCTAAATGTATGTAACTAAAAAACATTCCATTTAATTAAATAAATAAAAATAAATCCCGATATTTTTTTAGAGTGAAAAATATCTTAGATAGTAACAAATGAATACTAAATGATGAAACTTATTGATTATAGGAAACCATGTATAAACATCATGAAACAACTATAATAAACACCATTCATAAGATAGTTTAAAGCTAACCGTGGAAACTAGTTTAATTTTTCCAAGTACATTTTCTCATGATACATGTTGATACTTCTATGGGATATAAACAGTCTGAAATTATGTATCACTATAAGTAAATTTCATTATTGATACATAGATTTAATTCATGAAATATAGATGTTATCACAATATCCTTATTGAGTAGAGGATACATATTTATCAATATTTCCGCAGTTAATCTAATAACATTCCAAGTAATCACCATATGTATAAATGCTGTATAGTTTATGAAATAATCATATCCATGATATTAATATCCAATAAAACTATAGTTTTAAATGAAAAGTGACCTAAAAGGGGTAGTATATGAACCACATAAAAAATTTTATGTGAAAAATACATTGTAATTATCAAAGAAGTAATAATTGAGATGAAGTCCCTTACAACATGTAATATATTGAGTTTTATGCCACATAAAAAAATAATTATAAAATGAAACACTAAATAATATTAATATAAAGAGATTAATGATTTCACATATCATAATTTAGTATATACACCACACATAATAAATTTGTGGTAAATAATGAATAAATATCATTGAAGTAAATGTGAAATTGGAAATCCTGACCTTCCACTTCCATTTAGTCGAACGTTCTTTAACCTCTTTATAATTTATAATGAATTTTTTATTTACACTAGAACCATATTAATATTTATCATAAATTATTCGCTTATATCATATTATCACCTGTTTGTAAATAATATTTTGTTATTAACACTATTTTGAGTATTAATTTCTTCATTTTACTATTCATGTTTTGTCATGTAAGATCTGGTTCTTGTGCATATGGAATTGTTCTATAATCTCCAGAATTATATTATGTTCATATATATCATATTTATTCAGTATGTAAATTTGTTACAATCATTATTTAATGTTGAATATAGAAAATGAATTGCATCGCACCGTGGAGATGATAGGTCATACGTATGAACCCCCTGAATGGGAGTAGATGGTGTATTAATTTTTCTATAACATACTTATAATTTAATAATTATCATATATATGAACTATTTAAATTTTTATAACTATTCTTTTAAAGTGATAATGAAAGAATATTCCATACAACTTGGCGACGATAAGTCAGACGTACACTAGTGCAGTGCTTTCATTTTACATAGGATGCATAAAAGATGGAATATGGTTACCCCATAATCATAATAATATATCATTATATATATGTAATTGGATTTATTACTTTATAGTTTAAACAAAACATGGTTACTCATTTGAAGAAAAAAATAATTGAAAGAGTTGATAATGTTGATTACATCTTATTCAGCTAACTTCCTTTAATATATTCTGAACCACTCTAGGGTTAGTCTTTTGGACGGACCATAACCAGAATAAATTATATAATGATGTTTATAATATAAATTTATAGATTTTGGTTGAGAAATAAGTCTAATAGTGGAGAAATAAAATGTAGGATATAGTTCCCTTTTATAATTAAGGTGAAGGGAACCCTTAAAAATTTTAAAAATGTTAAATTATAATTAATTAATTCACTACGAAAATAACACCAAATTGGAATTTATTCAAATACAAGATTATATATGGTTGTAATATCGCCATAAAATAAATTTTTACATGATTTGGTTTTATTTTCAAACTTATCTTATTGATTCACATTAGTAAACATTTTTTATTTTAATTGTGGTAAAAAATTATTTAATATTAAAAGGTTGTAATTTTTACTTATAAAATTTCAATTAGACCATAAAATAATAATTTATGAAATTTTTCGACAAAAAACTAATTGCATTTTATTTTTAATTATTTTTATTCATTTTAAATATATTAATAAAATATTATATTTATTAAATATCATTAATATAAATTTAGATATTATTCATTACTATGACTTTAAGAAAAACAAGGGAGCAAGATGACATCAAACACAAATATTTAATAGACCTGTAATATTTCATAGCCATCTAAAAATTCATGTAGAACCATAGTTAATGAAAATTTTATTTATTTTAATAAATTTAATATCATTTATTTTATTATTTCATTTATATAAGAACTAGGGAGTCTTCATTGTATAATTAGTTAATGTGATTATTTCTTCAATAAAAATTAAAAATAAAATATCATGACGTACATAAATCTCTTATCATTCATAATAATATATATAGTAGAATATTTCTTCTATATGGAACCAAATTAAAAAGTAATATAGCTATTAAAATATTAATGTCACATATTTGTGTTTTCATTGAATAAAATATTATAAATATCATAACATCATAATAATGGTCCCCAAAACTAATAAAAAAATTTATGTCATTAAATAGAGTATGTTAATTTCAAAATTTATAATTAGTTTTATTAATAATTTACATTTTTCTCCATGTGGACACTTACGAGATGTTTTTTAAAAAGAATGTGACATTTAGTGATTTTCAATAATTTAAATAACATCAAATTCATTTTCATAATGAATTATCTATTAAATAACTAAAATTAAAACCTTATCTATTAAGGTTGAAATATAATTCATCCAATGATATTTGTAAATGTTTTAGTATATTTTATGAATCCTTATTAAATTAGTTTTTTCCTAAATTACCCAATTTACAACTTACTGTGGTAAGAAAAATTAGCGTGGTTAATATTCATATTGGTCAAAATTAAAAGAGACCTATTTAAAAAATTTAGACCCACAAAATAAAAATATGGAATAAAAATTTAATATTCAAAACACATATGTTTATGAACTTAATTTAAAATTAATCTCAAAAAAATCACTAACAAATAGTTTTGTTGAAAATATATATTTTGAATAAAAAAATGTACTTATATAGAAATAATACACGAGGAAGTTTAAAAAGAAATGTATTAGATTATTTATAGATAAAGATTTATTATTTTCTAATGAGATCAAATTAAAATCATAAATAGTCCTTAATATAATGTAGTGGATAATTTTACAACAATCTGTATTTTTTATTATTCACTAAAAAATAAATATTCTCTGAAAAATAATAGAAAATCACCCAAACATAATTTTGACCTTATTAGATTAAAAAATAATTTCATTCTATTCAATAGAATTTATAAAAGTGAAAAAATATTATTTTCCAAACATGTGTAGGAATATAAGTCTGTAAAACTACGAATAGAAAAATAGTCTTTTATGCACAAAAGTTGATTCATTTTTATGTTGTACAGATATAATATCTTGGATGAATGTAAAAATATGTAATTGAACATATAACATACAAATTTCATGATTTCATTAAAAAAATAATTCCCTCTAATTTAACTTCTATGTTATACTAATAATAATATCACATTGTTTGTTTATGTTGGGATTTCTATTCAATTTAATCCATAAAAAATATTCAATTTAAAAAGAGTCAAACTGGAAAACATTAGGTGTTACATGAAATACTATTAAAATATTATTACATAAAATGATAGTTGTATCCTAGAAACTGGAATGGAAGGTATAGATAATATTATCTAAATTATAAAAATATATGGTTTACCCATGTATATAAAATGATTTATTTGGTGACCAATTAACAAAAAATGAGAATTAAAAATATTTGAAAATATTTGAAATAATTTTATAAGAAAAGTATTTTTTATTAAAAACCCCCATTTTTACACAATAAATTAAATAAAACACTTTTGGTGGATTATTTTATTTAATTTTATATATTATATATTTAATCAACTATTTAAAATTAATCTTATGTGCTTTCTATACTTGAGATAGGATCAAATCCAATTTTATTGTTAAAAAGTAAATTTTTCTAAAAAATAGTATTCTCAAATTTTCTGAACTTATATTAATACTAATTCTTGATATATTTTTATAATTTTTTTTGAAAAATTTAATTAATTTTTTTAAATTCATCTTGTCTAAATTTTCATAGAATAAATTTGTGGTAAATTTTTGAAATAAATTGATTTATTAACGAATAGTGAAAGATACAAAATTTTAATTGAAAATTGTGTATTCATTTAAAATATTAATAAATTTTAATTTTATTTTGAATTATTTATTAATTAAAATTAGTTACATTATGTATTTATTAATCCAATTTAATTCATTGGAATCATCTTTATTCTGAATTATTTTGTAAAAACCATGTAAACTTTTTAGCATTTTCTCTTCAAAAACATACTTTTTATCGTGGATGTGAGATTAATTTTTTTAAAGTATTTTTTTAATTTATTTCTTATTATACCTCATTAAATTCATACTAGACCATGATGTTAAAAAAGGATCAGTATAATAAATATGTTTTTAATGAAAAATAATATTTCCAACTTCTATTAAATGGGTTATAAAATCTTCATTCGCGTATACATCAGAATACAACATTGAGAATCGATGTCACTTGTTTCCCCATTACCACCTCTTGATGTTGGGTATAATGATGGATATAAATTATATATTTGTCATTAATAAAAAAATTCCCTATTCAATAATTATTTCAGATATATAATTTTACATTCCCTTCCATTGCAAATACAATAACAGATCTTTTGTGTACCCTGGACTACCGCCTCGTGAAGTGATGTAATTAATTTTTCACTAACACTGACTGAAAATTCACTTTTTATTTGATTTTCGAAATCTGCTTTAAGGATAAGTGATAACCCAGACCGAGCCATACATGAGATAACTGATTCAAATTTCAAAATTCAAAAACCCAAAATCCAGCATCACGACCGCCTCTTTCACGAACAGTCCTCCCAATACTATCATCAAAAATCGCGAGCCATCATTATGAACCATCAGGTCAGATCTCGAGACACGAGCTGCCTTGAAAATACCAATGCAATGACTGCTAGTGAGAACACACCGGGCCTTGTACCACCGCTGATTCAAATCACCAAAACACATTCAACCTAGCCGAGCTGCTTCATCTCATCACCAAAATGCACAATGACTTCACCGCCGTAGAAATTCCATAACCAGACTTAACAGAAAATCCTAAACATGAACCAGATAAACCACAACAGACCCCAATCAAAATCATAACCCAACTACGTCAATCAAACACCACTGTCAGAGACCATCCTCGTCGAAGCGCAAAAATGTTTGACACATAACTACTACAAACAGCCGAAGACTTCCACCATAATAAAACTAGAACAAAAATTATATCATAGACATAGACGAACTCATCATCGTACAAACCTCAAATATATCCAGAACATGTCGTGCAATAAGCATATTCGACCGCCAAATCCCACCTTCCAAAACCTTTGGAAACTCTTCTACATATCTGACTCGGAGAGGGGCAGTGTGTCTTGGGATTTGGGCAGGGAAAAGTGTATTCGATGCCTCCTTGCTCGCTAGGACTGAAACCTAAAGCCAAATCCAAGAAGTGGCTGACACGGGAGCACTTGAGAAACCCTCAGCCAACAAACCACATATCCCAAAACCATAGTGTAACCCTCACTCCAGATCCAGAGTGGGGATGAAGCAGCTGAGACCTTTAGTACCCACCATCATCCCTAAGATAAAAAACACCAAAAATCTGCACCACTGGAAAAAAGAGATCGACACCATAGAGGAAAGGAAGAGGGTAAGGGGAGGAGAGGGAACACCAGACCGATACGCCGCTGGAGCCGAAGAGTAGGGTTTCACTCACTAAAATATGATAATGTTATTTGTGTATGTGTCGACTATAGCCATCACAAAGCGAAGTGACCCTCTCTATTCATCAACACACCCCATGGATGATATGGATAAGTATATTTTAAGTAATAATATTTTATTTATTATATTATTTTGATTATTTAAATATAAAACATTTCCTAACTACTTTCTATAATTATTGTTGAAAAATGGAAATGTTACTAATGCGTACATTCGAATTACTTCCTATATAATCGTTACATACTTCATATCAAAAAACCATCATTTGTAATTGGTATAAAAATTATAATTTATGTAAAAATATGATAATTTTTTTAATTATTATTCTTGATATTATGTAATCATGATCATATATAGAGGATATAAAATATAAAATCAAAGCATATATGAAAAAATAGCTACTACCCGAAACATGATTTTAACAAGTAATTATAAATAATTGGGTAAAAAATGCCCATAAGTAAATGATATATTATTTGATATATATATTTATAAATATATTATATATTTATATAAACTTATATTTAATATAATGTAGGTTTTAATGTTAATGAAGGAAGTCAATACTTTAGGTAATGGATTTCTAGTATCTCTTTCGGTTCTAGAAGACATATTAAACATTACCACACATTTATTTCCAATGGTGTATTTAAATATGATCTGAAAAGTGTTATCCTTAATATTTTAACATTAATTATATTAAAATTTTTAATTGATATTTTTCATTATTTGTTCTTAAATTTTTAAATATTACTAAATCGGTAAAGGATGTTTTTCTCACTTTTATTTTTGATAAGATAAAGGTCCTATTCACCGTGTGTTTATTTTATGAGGTGAATATACTACCCAAAAATTTATTTTATAATTATTATCCTTATATATTTTTGGATTTTCATTCCATTTTAGGATCTATACTTTATTGGGATTATGATTTAAATTATTCCAATGTGGTATGGTATTTTTGTCTCAATTGGATTTCCTTTACTTATATATCATGTTATGAATCAATATTATTTTTTTGATGTGTATATATATCCAATATTAAATATAATATCATGAATTTAATTATTATCATCATATTTTATGTTTTATTTTATTTTATTCTTTCATGGTTCCTACCATTAAATGTTACAAATGTGCCAAAACATTTATGTTATAATCTTATCATTTATCAAGATTATTTGTGATTGTGTTTTGAATAATAAAATCATATCATCTATTCATCCATAAATAAAATATTTTTTCATCTCCTATTATAGTTTTTATGATATATTTATTCACTTCATTTTTTCTCTTTAGGTACCCAAGGGTTCAATATGATGTTTTTAAGAGAAGTTGTCTTAATTTCTCACGTTGAGAATGATTTTTCTTCCAAAACCATGTTTTCAAAAAAAGGATTAAAAACATGTTTTTATCATTCAAAAAATTAATTATTAATAAAATTGATAACTATGATATAACTTGAAAAAGGTTTCTAAAGGAATATTTTTATTATTTTCCAAATAATTCCCTTCTGGGTTTTACCAAAAATGTTTAAGGAATCTATGTTTTAGGATGTACGACCTAAATGAAGTTTTCTAATATCATAGCCATTATTTTATTTAATAAAATATTAAAAAAATAAAGTTTACTTTTAATTAAAAATATTTCCAAAATATTTATTCATTTATATTATTAAAAAAAATCAAAGAAAATTTATCTTTATAAGTAAATGTTTTAAATTATATTTCAAAATAATTTCCCATCAAATATAATATCTATTGATGTTACTTATTCTTTTCTTGAGATATGATCCAAAGACACGATTATTATTATTTTTCTAAATGGTTTATCATGAAAATATACTTATAAATCCCATTTCTCATCAATGGGTTTTACCATTATAAAATAAACATGATATCCACTTATTTATCCATGTTTTACGATATGATGAAATAATGAAATGATTATGAAACCAATATATTTTACATTTGTAATGATATGATGAAATTCTTATAAATACTATATCATTCCCTAAGATATGATTTAATTAATGTTGTATGATCTTGTGATACAATTACATATGATTTTATTTATGTGACATTTGGGACCTATATTATCCTTCAATTCATTGGGTAAATATGGATAAATCATGAGTCAATATTTTTGGTATGAACATGATTATATGTTAAATGTTTTATTTGTGGACTTGATTACATGTCCAAAATGTCATGTATGAACCTGGTTATATTTTTTCAATGTTATGTCTGAACCTGATTACATATTCAATGTCTTCTCTGTGGAAATTTTTTCAAGTTTATAATTTTATTCATGGACCTAGTTGGATGTCAATAAGTATATGTGATAATCATTTTTATGTCCATAACATATTGAGTGACCACATATCAATTCAAGCAAGTTCACAATGTTTTAAGCTAATTTATACATAAAATATCAATATATTATTCCAATATTATTTTTTCAAGGATCATTTTCATTAATTACCTTATGATTCATGTATTATTATGAAATAATATTTCTTCCATGACTGTATATTATGATATTTGACATGCATGTTATGGTTATCAAATGTAATGCTCTAGTTCTCATACCATTATGTTCATGTTATGCATATCTGTCTCCCTTGTTTAGCATTACTGGGAATCTATTCTCCCCATTTCATATGTTCCCTTTTCCATGGTTGTGATGAAAGGATTTATGTAGGGTATTTTTGTGAAGTGTACTAAAGGGGATGATCAACGTATGATATTTTGATGATATTTCAGCTAGTTAGAAGAGTGTGTACCTAGCCTCCAAAGACACTAAAATATTATGATAATAAATAATGTGTTTGTGTAATGTATTGTATATTCATATAAAAAGAGGTATTATTTATGTTTTTGTTGATATATTAATAATATTTTATGTTTTTTGAATTTGAAATAAAATAAAAATGAATTTTATGAACATGACCTATGATTCATTTATCTTGATTAGTTTTGAACAAAAATACTTCCTATGATATATTTAGGATCAACTCATGGGATGTAAGATGTTTTTAGGGGGTAAGGGAGTGCTTTTGGTATATATTTTCTGAATAAAACTTATTTTTATGTTTTAATTAGTCAGGTGAGGGGTATCCTTTTATAATTTGGGGATGAGACACACGTCGTTTTTTAATTTTGAGAAAAATCAATTATACACATTCTTTTATCATGCCAAAATCCTCTAAAATATGTCAGTATATTCAAATAGATGTGATAAGGTTGAAATATATCCATGAAATGGGTGTTGTAAAAAAATTTAGTTCACTTTAACCCTTTTAGTTTGAGTTTAACCCAAAGATAAATCTGTTATTACCTTAACCACAATGATTCATTTTTACAACTATTTTTATTCAAATTATAAAAAAATTAAGATGAACTGATAAGATAATATAAATTAGTCTAATTTAAAATATGTAATCCATATTTTCAAACTAAATATATAGATGTAAAATATTCCAATTTAATATTGTACCCTCATATGTTATAAAAAACGGGGTTTCCAAAGGGAAAATTTTCATAACTAAATAATGATTTAATATCATACTTTACTATATAATGTATTCCAAAAAACTAAATTTAAGTTAGTATATTATAGTTAAAGTAATTTTTTTACAAGATTTTTAAATTTTATGTTAACATTGTGAATAATTTTAAAAATGGGTTCTTCTAATAAAAAATCTGTATTTTTAACTATTTATTAAAATAATGAAACATTTTAAAAATATCACAAAAATTCCTCACAAGTTAATTTTAAAATTTTTATTTGAAAAAATATGTTTCTTTTATCAACCAAATACTAATTAAGTTTGAAAATTTAATTTTAAATTATTTGTGAAAAGTATGACAAAACCTTCTTTTAGATATTGTTTTTCAAAAAACATTTCTATTACATTAAAATCTTTTTATTTTATCAAATTTAATAAATAACCATAATTTTTATTAATTATTTAGTCATAATCATACACAAAAACATAATGTATAGGTTATAATGGTCATGTTTGAATAATATCTTAATTGAGTGTTGTGTTTTTTTAAACATGGTGTTGCATACATTGAAATTTATAGAAAAGGTTGAATTTATTTAATTGGAAATAAATTATAAAGTCTCAAGGTGTTACATTATTTCCCCTTAAAAAAATTTCATACTCAAAATTTCAATGATATTACAATCTGAATAGACTTTGGTAGTTCATCTTTATAACATGCTTTGGTTCCCTTGTAGTTTCATCCATTTTATGATTTCTCCAAAGTACCTTTACGAAATGAGTCATCTTATTCCTCGATACATTCTATCTAGTTTCAAAATTCTGTATGGGTTATTCTCATAAACATTGTTCATCATCCAGTTCTATTTCAAAATGGATGAGTAATGAATTGGTTCTATCATGTACTTCTTTATCAGGGATATATAGAATACATCATGTACTTTTCAGAGTCTTGGTAGAATTTACAAATGATAGGAAATTAACCAAATTATTTCAATGAATTGCAAATATATGATGTACATGGGTATCAGTATTACATTCTAATCGAAACAAATGACACCCTTCTATATTGATACTCTTAAGAAGACATGTTCTCTCATATAGAATTCCAAATCCTTCCTCTGATTGATGAAATAAATTTTTTCCTGCATTTAGAATCATTAATATATTCCTTAATAGACTTTATCATTGTTTTTATATCATCAACTTGTTTTCGGCCAATAAGTTTTGTTTAACCAATATCAACCCAACTAGTTGGAGTATAACGTCTATTTATATATAATTCTTTATAAGAATCTAATTGAACACATGAATTGAAACAAATGATATATGATTATTATACCAATGGTAAATAAAGGTCCCACATTTCTTGAAAGTCAATTGATAATGACCTAAACATGTCTTTAATTATTTCATTAATCCTTTTGTATTATCCATATATTTTATGATATTTGGTAGTTCTCAAATAGAGCATAGTATCATGGTCATTATGAAGACTCATCTAATATTTTTATGTAAAATAGGGTTCACAATCACACGTGAACTAGATTTATATTCCATGAAGTCTTATAACATCATTAATATATAGAATTATGAGAAACCCAATAGGTATACCATTTATTATAGGATGTAAATATGCATATTTGGTTGGAAAATAAATAATAACTGATATTTAATATCTTTTTCAAGGAGTCCTTGGTAGTCCTATAAAAAAATTACATTTTAATTTAATCCCATTTCAATATATAAATAAGAATAAGAAATGTGAATCCTCTAGGATGATGTATCATATCATTCAATAGATGAAAAAATTATCATATAGAAACAAAATTAAAAATTTTACAATTCATCTTATCCTAGAAAATTATTCCCTCAAATACATATATATCTTGGTTCTACTAGAGTTTATAGAGAAATTATAGCTTTTAATATGTTTAAAAAGTATTTTTTTTATCTCAGGTATTGAAGGAAAATATAATCTAATTCCACATTTTAAACAAAAACATAACAAATGAAGTCTAATAATTTACCATCATTCATAGTTTTAATTTTCTTGTGAAATTTATCATTATTATATTACGATATTTTTTTATAACAAATATGGGTTCATAATCATTTGAAAAATCAATGAAATTCCTCCTTTATTAATGATTTCTACGTCCATCATTATTAGATCCCTGAACATCAGATCTATATTAGTACTAATTTTTCTCTATAACTCCTTTATACTTTCTACACAATCCATCTTCTACATTATTTTCAATCCTTGGGTGGTACTGTATCAGTTAATCATAAAATTTGGGTTTCTCGATCCATATACTTTTTACCAAATTGAGCTCTTTTTGTGAAATGATGTAATTTAGTAATTTATGATCAATGTAGATCTCACATTTTTCACCATAAGGATAATTTATCTAAATCTTCGTTGAAAATATTAAATCATCAATCTAAGGATAATGATTTTGATAGTTCTTTTTAGGACTCTTCAATTTCCATGATGCATATGGAATAAATTTATTATTTCATTAAGAGACAACCAATTCCCTTCTTCAATGCATCATAGTATAACAAAAACATGTAATTTCTTGATGGTATTTTCAAAATATGATCATTGAACAATATTTTATTCATTTAATAACAACATTATTTATATTCCATTATCCAAATGAACATAATACATTACATGTAATTTTAGTTAAAGAGTTTTGAAAACCAGAAACATTTCCAATGAATCACCTATGGTTACTAGCTAAAAATTGAAATTGTGTAACTAAGCATTGTTCATGGGTTTAGTAAATTATCCTAATGACTATATTTTTATAGTATCAACTGATATTATATCCATGGACATGATATATTCCTGAAAAAAAAACTTCTTAAACCATAAATCACAGTTATTATATTTCCCAAAAATCTATTTCCTTCTAACTATCACAAGAATAATCCCAAATTGATTCTAAGTTTCCTAATATATTTTAAAATACCCCAATATATCATCCAACGAATACCATAAAAATCAATAATATATAGCTTAAATACATTATTCATTAGATCTATAAAAACATACATTTCCTTATTAAATATAAATGTGATTACTATAAAATCAAAATTTCTATTCATTGTTCTGAAATATATCTTTAGAATATCTTCCCTCATGACACATAATTGATGAAACCCAGAATGTAGTTTGATCTTTTAAAAATATTGAGATCAATGAAGTTGATCGAATAAGTCATGAATGTGATGTAGAGGATACATTTACATTATTATAATTGCATTGATTTCCTTATAATTACATCACATCCATATAGATCCTTCTTTCTTTTCAATGAATAGAGGATGGTCCTCCCATGGTGGAACACTAGTTATCACACAAATTCTATTATTGTTTCTTCAACCCCACTACTTACATATTGGCCATTATATATGCATTCTTTGATGTTATTATTTCATCAAGGATTGGACCAATGGAAAATTCAACTTCATGATTGGGTGGATTTCCAAGAAATTTTATATGAAATATATAAATGTATCTCTATACAATAGCTACATTAACAATATAAATATTACCTTACTCATTCATAGATTTTTTTATCTATCCTTCCATAAGAATATCATTTGGAAGAGCTACAAGGTTTTAATCTAGACATGTCTCTAATGACGATTTCTCTTCCCTAAAGATAAAGAGTTCTATATTTTCATCACGAATGGTAATATCCTTGCTATTGTAAAAAATTTCTGAATCATATTTTAAAATATAGTACATATAAAGGATTATATAGAATCCATCCACAGGTATAATTATAAGTTCAATGAAAACAACATGTTTATTAGTTATAATGGGGACTTCCTCACAATTTTTTATTACAGTGAGGCTTCCTCTAGAAGTTTTAACTAACTACTACCTTCTTTAAGTGATAAAGAAATATCCTATTTTCCCAGAAAACATGGAAGATATAAATGATTCTTAAAATCCATAATCGAATAAAGTATTATCTAATTATGAATCTATGATTAATGTACATCCCCCCACAACATTGGTTACTTCTACTTTAGCTATCGAGAATACATGATCATTGACCTCTCCCCTTAGCCTCTTCTAAGGTGTATTCCCTTAATACATGGGGAATTCTTTGAGTATTCCCCACATCCATCCAGTTAAAACACAAAATAGATATGTTTTCTTACCCTCTTTTAAATTATTTAACCTCATGACCCATATCTACACACAAATAACCAACTCCCCAGACCTTAAATCATTTTACTAGATGATTATTTCTATAGTTATCACAATATGGAAATTTATTTGTTATCAGAAACTTCTTTGAAAAATTATATTTTTCCTGGTTCCAATTAGACCACTAATTTTATTAATATCTCTTGAACATATAGGATATAGATTATTCATTAACCTTTTTATGGAAAATAAAACTATTTCATCATATTATGAAAATGTCTGAAATATACATTTCTTTTAGATACTGTGTGTAATAACTTTAAATAAATGGTCTATATTATCTCCATGTTGCATATGTAATCTATATAATTCCCGGATAACATTGTAAGATAATTTCATATACTAAGAAACACTTTTTTCATGTTTTTTCTTTAAGGTGAGGATATTTCTCATCCTTTTTGTTTGTTTCCAAAGAGAGAGATATTTTTCAATGAATTTATATTTAAAATCATTCTAATAAATTAGTTCTATTTACTATTCCTCCATATTATTTTGGATCATATACCATAATTTAGAAGAATGTACTTTCTAAAAATACACTTTATGTGTAACAAAGTCTTTTTTAATGTATCCAAATGTCATAAATGTCTTCTCAAGAGACTTAATGCATTTATCAACTACCATTGGATTAGTAGTCACACCAAATGATGCGGTATTATATCATATGAAGTGATCCAACATAGTGAAATAATTATATTTAACTGGTTTCTCTATCCAGTCAAGGTTATTTTTTAGATTCTAATTAAGATGCACTAAAATATCCATGATCATCCCAGTTCTAATAACTATTGTATTTCCTTGCTCAGTCGGTAAATATATACATTGGAAATGTGTATTGATACCATTCTTCCTTTAGGGAATAATTTCCTAATAATGTCATATAATATATTAGATCATAAGATAATGAATTTTAAATCATATATTATTATTCTAAATACAGTGTAAAACATGAAAGAAATTAAAAACAATTATGTATTTTTAATGTCAAAATTATAAACAGGGTTTCATTAAGGGTATCATTATTTTCAATCCCTTTAAAATGGTTTTTAATGAAAATGAAAATTATAATATGTATATCCCCTAAGATTTTCCAACCTGGTGTGTATTAAGGCTCATTTTCATGTAATATATGATGATTGTGTCAAGCCCAATATTCCCTTTTCATAGTTTTTAACCAAGGTAAAACAATTCTAGAACCACATCCACTTGTTGTATCCACGCTGGGATGTATTATTAGGGTAATCCACATAAACTATTCCTTACTAAAAAAATAATATGTTCCTCAATACATAGGCTCAATGTATATCATAAGGCTTGTTTATTGATCTATGTATTTTTTTTAATGTAGTTCCCAAGGATTATACTAAACCTCCTCTGATACCAACTGTAAAAATTTCAACTATAGTAACCCATATTCTTTTTCTACTTTAATATATTTTAATATATAAAATTATTCAAATAAAAAATAATTGATCAATTTAGTGTTTTTAGAATACTATACATATATGATACCCATTTTACATTGGGAAAATAAAAAAAACATAAGAAAATAAAATGATCATCATCCTCAAAAATCCATCAAAGGATTCATATTCATAATATAGTGAAAGGAAAAAATAGTTTTCTAAAATTATTATTAATGGTTACATAATCTAGAATTTATGATAAGTGAAAAAAATAATATTTAATTTAAATTGGTAAATAACTTAACACAAATTCTATTTAATCAATTACTATGGCAAGATATATGGCATAATCAATTTAAAAAGGTGACTAACTGAACATACATTCAATTTAATAAATTAACAGATTACCAAATGAATCCTTTGATAATATCAATGTAAATTTATAATGGATAATAATAATAATAACTGAATTATAATTGAGGGAAAAAATTAATTATCGGATGCCACGGTCATAGGCATCATGATACATGTACTATCAAGATCATTCAGAAGATATATAAAATCTCGGGGTAAAAGCCCATCTGATTTTGCCAACCAATTGGTCTCCTGAGACCTAATAATACATTAAGGGGATATAGAAAATCTTTTCCCATCTAAAATTTAATGTCCAAATCATTCCACGTATATCAAATAATCTATTTAATTCTCAAATCAATATCTATTATCATTAAATATCTGTATTGAGAAAAGATACTAATTTATCTATATTTATACTATTAACCAAATTACTTTTGATGTAAATAAAAAAATATAAAATTGATATAATTATTAGGTTATAATCAAACCTATCATACAAGAATATTATGTTTATGAGAAAATTAATTTGCAATGATAATTTATTACAAGAAACTGATTGTTTCAAGAGAAAGTAAACTATCTCAAAAGAAATGGAGATTGTACAATAAATTAATTTTCACTTAAGTATTTTATAAATTATAAACCCTTGAAAAAAATACATAAAATGAAACATTAATAATCATGAATAAATATTTATTCATGATAAATACATCAAAGGGGTAGTATATACACCTCATAAATGTGAATAGGTTCATTTTAAAAAAATGTGTCTTAGTGAAATTTAAATTGAGATGAAATACCTTACCTCAGGATTTCATTTAGTTGAACATGATTTAACCAAATTTATAATGGTTTTAAATATGTTATTAATTTATACTAGATCAATAATAATTTTTAAAATTATAGGTGTTATCCTTTTATAACATTTTACCAGTGGTTTATTAATAATTTTCCATTATTTTCCTTACTTTATGTTTTAATTTTCTTATTTTCTAAAGTGTATTTTTTTTTAAATGATCTAATTCTTGAATATAAGATAAAGATAAATAGTATTTATAATCATATAAAGGTTATAAATATATATATATATATTCATTAGATAAATTTCTATAGTCAGGTTTTATATTTAAATATTGAGAATGGCTCACATTGCTTCATGAAGATGGTAGGTCTTAAGAATGCACGAGTGACATTATCATTTCTTTAATGGGTGGCCATGTGAGGAATTTTATAATATATTATTTTTATAAAATAATTATAATTCTATATAAATTCCATATATTCACTAAATATATCTTTATTAACATCCATGTAACAATTATGTGAAAAATGAATCACATCATTTGTGAGATGGTAGTCCACCAGAGACATAGGAGACATCATCCTATATTAAACAGAATGAATGTTAAGAAGATATATATGATATTTTCAATAGATATATAATTATATCCCAATTATATTTTATATACATTAAAAATAATTATATTTTTCCATCAGGGGTGTTGACGGGAATTGGAGTTCCATCTATTTGAGAGAAAGTAGTCCACTGTACATACAATTAACATTTATGTTTCCCATTTGATTGAAGAGAATATAAATATATCTGTCATAAAATTAACATAGTATTGTATATATAGTTTTTAGATAATATTATTATTATAATTGGATTATTGAATAATACTTAATGGAGCTTTAATATCAAATAAAATAAAAATGATTGTTTATGAACGTTACATCTTCTTCAGACGACCTCTTTAGGTTTCCCCCAAAACACATCATATGATAGATTTATTATAGAAAAAGTAAATTAGGATGTTGGTAGGGGATTATTTAAGTTAATTTTTTGGTATTGGGTTAGAAAAATGGACATATAATTGTGAATATGGAAGGATAGGGTGTGACCTTTTATAAGTGGGGGAGAGGACACACATGAACTATTTTGAAAAGAATCAATTACACCAAAATTTTTATAATGTACAAAAGTCTCCAAAATGGGTCATTATCAAAACTTATATGATATAAGGTCTATATATGTTAATAAAATGTGTTTATACTTTTTTTATTGGTAATTATAACCCTTATATAGTTAGCTAAACCTTGGGGAAATCATTTTTTTACCGTAACTGCGGTAATTAATTTTTACCGCTTTTTACTATTCATAATGGTGAAATATTAAGATAAAATTATTAGATAATATAAATTATTCTCATTTTAATATGGAATTTATTTGTCCCTATTAAATTCACATAATATTCAGAATAAAATTTAAAAATATAACTATAGACGTGATGTAAAAGTCGGTTTCAAAAGGGAAAATTCTGATAACTATAGTAGATTTTAATATCATAATTCATTATGAATGTTATTAAAATAATCTAAAATTTATTTATTACATTTTAGATAATAATTTTACATTAAAACCAATGTAATAAAAAATAAAAATTGGAATATAATTTGAAAAAAAATTTATTTTTCAATAAAAATTTAGTTTTTTAACTATTCATTGAAAAATGAAACATTTCAAGAAAATACCAAAAAAAATACATAAGATTATATAGATATTATTATTTAAAATTTTAAAATAATAATATCAAATTCATTTTATAAATTTGGAAGAATAATTTTTAAATAATGTTCACAAATCGCAACTTCACCGTCTTTAAAAAAACATTTTTAGGGAAAACATTCTTTTTTATTCAAATAATTATTACTTATTTTCTCATAAATAGATGACCATAATTTTAACAATTTAGTTAGTCTTATTAATAAATTAAAACATAATTCTAGGTCATAATATTTATGTTTATATAATATTTTAATTGAGTATTGAGTTATGTTTAAACCCAGTGTTGTGCGCATTGCAACCTATCAAATAGATTTAATTTATTTAAAAGAAAATAAATCATAACATATTAGCGTGTTACATTTTTATCCATGACTCCATAAATTTATTATATACCCCATAGATGTCACATTATTTTGAATTTTTACTCATAGTTTCCCTACCCATCTCTAATATCAACCATTGGTTTCTCACTTTTCATTAAAAGTGTTTTTATAATAAAAAATATAATTTAAGTCAGTCCAATATCAACCACTACTATTATATGGATTAAATTAATTTATTATACACTAACACATCCACTTAACAATTCATCTTTTATAGAAAATATGTGGGATATCATAATATTGGGAATATATAAATCATTTTCATCAATTTAAGTAAAAATCATTCCCTAAAAAATAAGATGATTAACTATCTAATCCTTTTATAGATGGAATATTTTTCTATAAAAAAGAACAAAACATTCATTATTTAAGGTGTTCATGTGTTTCATATATATCAACAACAACAGAGATATCAAAAATAAATAAATTCTAATCATTATGAAAATGAATAGAATTTTTTTATAATATCGTTATAAATATATTTATTTTATTGTAAATTTAATAAAAGATAACTTTATCTAAGACTATATATTATACCATATTTGATATGGGATAAATTTAATCCTTAAAATAACATGTTATGATATTATATAATGTCCACATGTGAGAGTAGAACACCACCTGGGTGCGTGAATTAGCTTCTTCAATATTGACACACTAAAACTCATTTTGATATTATTGGCTAGTGAAATTTAGTCTTAATATAAACAAAATGAAGGTATGAGATAAAGAATTATAAAAAGCAATGTTTATAATATGTTTTAGAATGTTTACATAATGTTTTAAATGAGTGTCTAAAACTTATTATATGATTGCCCTGATACGTTTTTATGTGTTCTATAATTATTATCAAATGGAAAGAGAATAGTGAAGGAATATGGTCTTGAACATCATGGATATTAATGAACCAAATGATCATGAACTTTATGATCAATTATCCATTTCCACCATAAGTGGATCTGGAATTTGGACAAATATTTCACCATTGGTCTTCTCACTAGTCCCAAGAAAAATATCAGTAACATGTTCCTAAGAATGTTTGGGTGGTTATCATAACTTCTATAAGAACTTCAATACTAAAAATATTTATATTTTTATAGGCTAAATTAATTATGACATAGATGTATGTTTTGTGACTAGATTATCATAATTGAAGGATATATATTAAAGATCAATCTAAATATCTCATCTGATTTAGTGTGTCAGAATTCATTATTATATGGACTTTGTATCCACTAATATATATAATTAACATATTTTGGTTTATCCATAATCATTCACTATATGAAATTGGGGCATTTGCGATGAGATCCCATTACAAGTACCCATTTCTGATGGGTCCCCGTCCCAAATACCCAATTGTAGAAAATGACGTCACAGATAGATTTTTCTACATCATACCGTTGAAAAAAGTATATATTTACAATGGGATGTAGCTCCATCGCAAATAGGTTCATGTTGGTTTTGAAATATCATATTGTGACGGTCCATCTCAAAATTTGTAAATACTATTTACGGCGAGCCCATCACAAATAGTTTTAAAAAATAATAATATAATAATAATATTAATGAAATAATATTATTATTATTTGTACAAAAATTAAATTAAAACGAATAAAATAATATTCATATAACAATAATAATATTGATAATAAAATAATAATAATAATAATAATAATGAAATAATAAAATTAATATTACTAATATAATAAAAAATTATAAAATAATGAAAACCTCAATATTCACGAATAATATAATAAACTACTAAAAATAAACAAAAATAATAACTATTAATATAATCAAAATAGTAAAAATAAAATAATCAAAAAAATAATTAATAAATTAATAAAATTATTTAAAAACTAAACAATGCAATAAAATAGAATGAAAATTAAATAATTAATAAAAAATGTAATATTTGCAACAATATTAAAAAACACTATATAAAAATGTAGATAGTTAATATTAAAAACATAATTTACATTGAAATGTTTGATCATAAAAAAATAGATCACTAAGGGGGGAGGGTCGTCTAGAGGAGATGGTGGAGGGAACTCCATCCCTAAACCACGAGTCAGACGTCGCATGTACTCCAACTACTCATGCTCCTGTTGTTGTCGCCATCTACTCATCTCCTCATGCATCTCCTCCTAGTGATTTAGCTATCATAGGAACTCTTCATACTACTATTATGGTCATTGACGCATCTCATCCTTCTCCCGACACATACTCTCTATAAGCTCACTCTACGCTCGCAGCTGCTCTAGATGTTGTGAAATAGATGATAAAGTCTCTCCACGAGCTCATCTCAAGCTAGATTTTGACATCTCTACAGTGCCATAATAACCCAAAGGTGTCAATCGAGTGATGATACAATTAACTTGCCATTTCTTGAAGGAATTCCTAGCCAACTGCATCCATGTTGTCTCATCAAGTCAGTTGGAACAAGTCTGAGTATCGGTCTCTGACTGACTCTTAGTCTGTGTCTGAGAGGTCATGACCTCATATGACTCTGTCCATTTTAATTTAATAATAAAATAATTAAAATATTATTTTTAGTTAAATTCTAAAAAAATAAATACAGTATACTAACCACAATCTAACACTAGTGAGCACCTCTAATCTCTCCAATAGTGAAATCACTATACATCCAATGATAAACGTCAAAATTCAAAATATCAGGTTTTTCGACTACCTATATAAAGATAATATTAACTGTTTACATTTAAATTTATATAAAATACTTAAAAAAATTACTTAACATATGCTTCATATGCATACTTACCACCTATCTCCCCCAATTTTTTCAGTCAAGCGATGATCTCCTCTAAAAATGACCACCCAACTAGTGTAAAAATAATCTATCCCGAACCTGAGATGAAATGTAATCAGTTCGGTGGTCACAAAAAGACTCATCAAACTATGTAACTCCGGTATTATATATTTCTTTCCTTCTTAAATTGCGAAAAAATGACTGCAACACTGACGAATAGTCACCTGCCATGCCATCCCAATATCCCCACACATGCTCTCGTCGATGGGATACCATAAACACAATAATTAATTTATAATATCAAGTTAATAATTAAATTAATTTCAAGATAAATATTATTTATTTTTATACCATCCAATGATCTAACATGTGGTGTTTCACATCAACGATAATATGATCCCATGAGACCCGTGATTCAAAAAAATAATTTCACAATAAAGGGAACCCCTATGAAGTATCTATATGTGTAAAGATGTGAAAAAAATTAGAATATAAATGAGTTATTGAAAAATAACTAAAATAAATAGGTAAACATACGTCTACATGCATGGATCAAATTCCAAACATAGATGTCGCTTGTGGATCGGGTTTGGGATCATCAAACATGCAAGACCACACCCCCTCTGAGCCTCTATTGAACCACCATTAGTGTGGGGGTTAAATGACCCAACATCCTACTTGACTAAAGGTAAATCATCTTGCTGTAACAAAAGATATATATCATCTTCCATCTAAAACATGAAATTAATGTTGTTAGAAAAAAAACTAAAGAAACTATTATATATATAGATATATAATATATATGATTATATCCTATATTTAAATGTGTCAATGTTTATCTTCATCCTCATTATTATATCTGATGATACCAATGTCTCCATATTAATCCTTAGCATCATAAATTTCTATATGACTTTCAGTTTCATCATCTCTTGTCATTTCACATTCTTTTGTAACATCATTAACATCATTGTCACTATCGACCCATAACATTGGGGCATCATCATCGATATTCATGTCCTTTCATGAAAAATATAGATTTGGAAAAGTCTCTTGAAAATTTGCAATTCGTTCCACTTCAACGAAACAACATTTTCTTTATGTAAACTGATTTTGTGAGATTTAATTTTTATTATCCTCCACCAATAAATAAAATCTCTTAATGTTGCACAATATTTTGAATAATAAATTTTATGTTCCTGAGGATCCAATTCAAATTGTTTATTTACTATAAGAAGAATTCTATATTTAATATCAATGATTCCTTGGGTTGGATGAACACAGAAGCCTCCTTTAATATTCAACCACTAACATTTAAACATCATTATATAAAGTTGTCCCAGATAACAGAGTTCCATAATTTCTACCAGCATGCCATAAAATTCAACATTAGTTTCTCTATGATGAGATCCTATCAAGAAAACACCACTACTCATTGGTTTTTTATTCCCCATATGCACGTGTATGAAACTTGAAACCATTAACCATATATGCATGATAAGATTTAACAATTTTTTATTGTGGATTAGTTAATACATGCAATTGATTATAAATATTATCATCATGTTAAGATAACTGATGATTTTTAAAAGTGTATAAATATAACATGTAATAAATTTATTTTATATTTTAAACCTAAATTAATTTAAGTTACCTATTTTTAAACCTATATGAAAAGTTTTATTCTAACATCATTCATGAACAAGTGCTGTAATTTGTGAAATTTGTTTCTTGATATGATTATCAAATAACCTACAAGTAAAAATAATGAATTTATTGTAGCAAAAATTATTAAATGAGTTATTTGATAACTCACTGTATAAATGGTGTCATTTCTTCAGAGTTGAGAAGAACATATGTATGACCTATGTGATGTTCATCATATGAAAGTTATCATTCATGAACTCCACCGATTACATATTCGGGTTAATTGAAAATTGAAAATTTATTTCCCATTTCACCATCAATGATTCCCTTGTTACGAACCATACATTTTTTTTGGATATTTAGATTGAATGTAAATACAGAAGAAAAATAAAATTTCTACTTGAAAATAATATTCAACAATTGAACATTCAACTGATGCTTTGTTACATACTTTTTTCTCTAATTTCTTCATGAATATATTGAATCGGTTCATCCATCGAAACTGTAATAGACCTCCACATTCTTCATTATGCAGAAAATGTAATATAAAATTTTCTATTAACTTAAACAAATATGGTGGGAATATTTTTTACTGTTGACATAAAATTAAAACAATAGCTTCCTGTAGTCTACTTAGTGAATCATATTCAATTATAACTACCAAAATGTATCAAACAAAATATTATATGTCTATTATAACATCCCAAATTATAGAATTCAACATACCACTTAATCCAATCAGTAGAAGTCTTTCCATTATAACGTCACAATATTGAATTTTTAATCTAGTAATATGACTATTTATGACATATTAGACTAAATTGGAAACATAACCATCTAGAAGTATAAAATCTTAACTCCATATACAAAATAAAAATTTATTCTTTTTAGAGATTGTATAATCTATTTTTGTTTTCATTAAATTTTGTGATCTGATATTTTCAAATAGTTTATGTTCTGGTCACCTGTAAATTTGGGAAATATCTAATATTGCCTTTACATTATCTTTGATTTTACTTGGTGTATCCAAAACTATATGAAATAAATTATCAAAATATTTCTTCTCAGTATGAAAGAAATAAAACATGTGATATACCACCATATCAGACCAATATGGTAGATCCAAAAAAAATCATATGTTTTATCCAATTGTGTTCTTTCCCAAAACCATCAATTTTATGTTTGTTTATTGTTGGTCCAAATGTGATGGGAGATAATAAATAGAAAAATTATTTTAACTCTATACCTGAGATTATTTTTGTAGGTCTATCATTTTCAATTATTCCTTTTATGAAATTATATTTGTTCCTCCAAAAAAGAGGATCAGATGGAATGAATCTTTGTTGATAGTAGAAAACAAGGTTTTTTATCATTGACATGTATAAATAATTTTATATCTGTCATTCTGTATAGACATGATTTTGGACCATGTTTACTCTATCCAGATAACATGTCATATGTTCTTAAGTCGCTAATTGTCCACAACAATGAAGCTTTCAGTATGAAATTTTATTTTGAAACAACATCAAATGTAATGAAATCGTTACTCCAAAATGTATTTAACTCATAAATAAATGGTTTCAAATATATATCAATATTCTTTTACAAAATTTCTAAAATTAAAAATGATAGAAAGATATATGGTTCCTTCATCAACATCCAAGGTAGTATATTTTAAGGAGTTATAAATACATGCTAACATGAATATTGACTAACATAAGAACCAAATAGACAGAAACATTCAGTTAAAAGGCCTAGTCACACATTTCGGGATTTTAATGAAAAATATAGATTCACATGGTCAAAATGATTCTATAAATCACCATATGAGGGATTATTTATGGTTTAAACAGTTGGAATATTAGTTTTGTTCCACGACATCAATGTTATTGTGTCATGAGAAATAAATAAATGTTGAAATCTAAGTGTAAGAGGGAAATATCTCAATTGTTTTATAAGAATCAATGTGTAATTACCTTGTTAATCCTCTTTATACATTGATTTTACACATGTGGGACATCAATTAAATGAATCATTTTCACCATAATATAATATGAAATCCTTTGATCATGCTTGAATCTTATGATAACCAAGACCCAGATTACGAATCAGCCTCTTGCTCTATTGAAATATGTAGGCAACTATAGGGTACTAAAACCATCGCAATGGGAAGAAAATACATCCATAATTACATTTCATATGGATGAAAGCATTATTAAAGGACTAGTGAATAAAATGGATGAAAATTGAGTTGAAAATTTTGGAAGAAACATGAATAAATTAAATTTATCAATAGTTTTAAGTGACCTACATACCATCACTGGGGAGGGTTCATGGAATGCATGAATTGCGAACTATTGGTACATAAAAGGGACCAAGACACAATGTCACATGAAGCGAAGGAGAATGAAACTAGGAAACTTCAAACCACATCTTTGGTGGAATCAGGCACCCAAAGGCCATCCTTATATTGTCTGGTGTACTCAAAAGTTCGCAAACGAAGCAAATCAGTAGGGTTCTGCGAACCAATACTCACAAATTGAAGCATCCACAAACCTCAGTTGACCGAGTCTTCTATGTATTGAGATATGTATATATGGGCTTCCTCAAAAGTGTCAAATTCCCATAGATATTTTTTTTCCTAGTTCTCTATAAAAATAGAACAGACAGACAATGAATGGAAATACAAAGAAAGAATGGAGGAGACCCTAGAGGTTGGAAGAATGAATTCAGAGATCATTCTGGCTTCAGTTTAAAATCATCAACAAAGTTCAAATTGAAAACCATGTTTACATAGGTATAACCCGTTGAGAACCATAAAAGAAGGAACTTAATAATAATGGGTAAACCACGAACCTAATTGATGTCATCATGAACTACAAATTCCTTGCGGATGAACTCCCTTCAAAGAACAGGATCCAAGACCCTCCTTCAATATGGTGTTCAAGATGGTGTATCACTATGAGTATTGAACCTAGAACTATGTATTACATCAGTATATGGATGGAACCTAAATAAGTGTGTCGTACAACCTCTAGGAAAGCGTACCACTATGGTATGAAATGGTCTATAGCCAAGCCCACATACTGCTTTGGTATGCAGAAGACCCCTCTACCTGCATACCAGAATGGTATGTGGAGCTCCCCCCCATTATACATGACAAAACTTTACCAAGAATGGGATGTCTTTGGGTTTCCTTCCCTTCAGCACCAATCACTCCCCTCCACTACCGTTCAGTCCTGTATATTTCCTCCACAAACTAGACACCATGCACTAGTACAAATCATCCTCCAAAGCAACTAGACTTGTATGATCAAATCATCAGGTGCATCAGCACACCACTTTGAGTCTACATACCCATGGTAAGAGGAGTCGTGAGGTCTCCCTCCATAATGATTTGGACTCATGGGGTGTTTATAAGTATACATTCCCATGGTAACTTGGATTCCAACCATGGGATGCTAACGTAAACCTCCCTGTTCTAGGGATAAAAGGAAATCAATTCCTTTTCCATTCAATGAGGAACGATGAACAGTTGAATGAATCATGTTCTATCCTCCTTTTGATGAGAGGGAACATTACTCCCTATTCCTAGAGAGCAGTTTTGGGCACTCCCACATATGTAAGTCCATAATATTTTGACAGTCGAGCCACATGACCCCCAATTTCATCCCACATTGATGGGTTCATTGCTCCAAGCCATCACCTACCCTATCCTAAGGTTCTTCCTCCACAGGCCCGCCCTCTCCCATCAGTGGGAGAGGAAATGTGTGGTTTTTAATTTCTCTCACATACTCTTGTTTCTCACATTGATTATGACTCACATGGGCATAGAGATTTGTGGTTATCCCAAAATCCACACAACCAACCCATCCTAAACTACGAGAATGATGATTCTTATTCAAACTAAGATACACAGGATGCCTTCTTGAAGGGTTTATCTCAAAAGGGGTACACATCCAAAAGGGTTCACCCAATCATGTCCCCTAAAATGTGTTTCTCCCATTCATAATCCTCAATCTTACTAAACTACATGGGATCTGGTTCCTCTCCTAAGGATACATAGGAAACCCATCCTATGGGTCTGATCCCAACATCTAGCCACATTTTGTCCCTTGGATGATGATAGACTTTAGATCACCTTATCGAATGGCTTAAGTCAGAATTCCCTCTGTAGCATCAAATCCAAGCATGTCTATGATGATCCTAAAAACCAGGGGTAGCCCATAGATACAAACTTTGGGAGTTTACCAAGGATTCAAGAACATTTTAACAAGACATAAATCTATAATAATGTCCGGGAATAGGAAATAATTCCCCCCAAATGGTGTGATTAGCCCAAACTCCCATCCTCTAAACCAATGGATTCCGTTAGTGTCATCGGCCAAATAGAAATCCAAAAATATCCTTCCTTGGGAAAGTAGGTCCATGAATCATGGATACATGGGTCATTGAGTGTTTTTGGATCTAAAATAAACCCATTGGAGACCATTTGAGGATGTCATATCCTATGAGGACTGATTGCACAAATAATTGACCCCATTAAATCTCTCGCTGGGACCATTTGAATGTGGAAACTTCTTATTAATGCAAAAGGGATAAACTACCCAGTCTCCACTGGGTCAATTCAATATCCTATTGAAGGACAACGAAGGGGATCGGGTCGAAACAAAGGTGGTAATGATAAAGTCTCTATAATAACAGATGAATTCTCATTACCCATCAGATCATTCTTTTAATTTTTCCAAAACTCATAAACACACTGCCTCAGAGGGAGAAATAAAAATTATGAGCCTGGCATGAATCCTTAATCCAAGGTGGAAGTTTTACCACACTCATGTCCCTTTGCTCATAACAAAAAAATAAAGGCGGCCAAGATGAATCTCCAATTATGCATATGATCAAAAGATGCTACTTTGACGATGTTTTTTATCTATATATTTCACATATATATGTTGTAGGTATCCGTAGGTTAACCTTTGATCCAAATGGAATCCCGATGGCTAGTGCAGACACAAGCCTCAGCGATTCCGTAGGCATTCGGAACCCTGATGAAGGGCATGACCCCCTCACCTAACCAGCGTCATCAACACTGGGTATCCAATAGGCTGAGTAAAGAGTACCACCCAAATGTCACTCTCCCATTGTGGAAGCCACAAGAAAATCCCTTTAGTCTGTAAAAGTTTTCCATCCACCTCCTCATCTATAGCTGAAGCCCCATCACAAGGAATCCCCGGTGGTCGTCTCGAACTGTTTTGGATGCATATCCCCCGAGAATGACAACATGTACCTCCCTTTTCTTCAGGAGGTAGATGAAGTCGATGCTTGTGATTTCATCTCAACTGCACAAGGGTCCTACTCACAACCTCTGTCAGATTACGTCACCGCCAACATCGGGTGACCATGTATCCTCACTCTGAAGAGGATCTTATGTCAAGGGCACCTAATGAATTCTAGAAGAATAGGGGCCCTTGAGCTTCCCATGGAGGGAAGAAAATATATAATCAGGAACATGTTGTCACTCTAGTTCATGAGGAGATATTCTATCATATAAATGTGGTGTAATTAAATGGTCAAACATTCAACTCTTCCCCCTCCACTAAATCCCACCATAGAAATAGGGTGGCACAATACGAGAATGTGTAGGTTCCAGTGAGTTCTAGTTGTTCCCATTTTGCAGAAAGAGTGGAATATTATAGGTAGATGCAAATATTTGATAATGCACAAGAATTCCATTATCCAAATAGGATTAAAACTAGAAACAAGTATGTACAAATACCTATTGATGCATAATAATCCTACCATAAAAATATTGCAGCAAGAAAATATGAGTAGAGTAAAATTCATCAGGGTGTATACAAATATCGTGAGAAAAATATATCATCAGGAGAGAAAATGAAAATTCATACTTGTGAATATGAAGACCACCTATCATATACGGTGGAAAATGGAGAAGAAAATCAGATATAGACTCGTTCCAATATCCAAACATAGAAGAAAAGTTAGTATCAACTAGCAACCTATAGAGGACCGGAGTATGTTCAAACTCTTGATATAACATCGGAATGGGCCTTCATACCTATTCCAACAATAGATGTTTCATCAAAAATCTTGGAACAGATGGAAGATAAAACATTGATTCCATTCCATATTCTCAAAACATGCCAAGATATAATCACATTGATGGAAAAGGCGAGGAACCAGTCCCACAACCCGGTTTCCTTGAATTGAATGACGTAATCGCCAAATGGATTAGTCACTTCAGAGTAGTTATGCATCCCTAATTCAGTCCATAAGGGTCGACGGAAATATCCTGCGGTACACAGGTAATCAGATCAGGAACAAATACTTGTTACAAATAGGGGATTCAGGTACAACATAGTGGCCGCTCCAAGGGAGGTACATATTCCTTCACAAAATCAATATTCTCATTGGCATGTCCCGAAGAAATCACGTGAACTAGTAAGACAAAGCCCAAAAATGAAGGTCGTTACCAACAACATGCGACCCCAATTTCCTACAAGAGAGTTCCCAAAAAAGAAATTCTTCAAAGGAAACTAGAAAATGAAGACCACATACATGATCCTGCTCTATTGGAAGACATTGTTCTTGATGTCCTCGAATACATATACATAAAATCTCAACACCATATCTGTCAATTACCTAATTATGGAAGTGTCAATAGTAGTTGTGAAGGTCCTCCTTATAATGTTGCTACCAGTAGCTCCGAAGGTCCTCTTCAGGGCACCTGTGGGAGATTACTCTATGGGTCAGGAATGATCAATCAAAAGAGCCCATCTCCTGATTCCTATTTATTTATCCCTACCCTTAACCTGAATATTAGACAACAACAAGATCATCCCCTTTCTATGATCTCCTCTGATGGTCCTCTCTATGGTATATGTTGTTGATATGCGTCTCTCTATAGTTGCACGCCGAGTCATGATGGAAGTCCTCACCATAAGGACCACCATCATGAAGTTCCTCCCCACAATGGCAGTTGATGTGAAGTCCCTCTACAGAGTAAAATCAAGAAATGAAAATTTCCCCACCTCATTTCGTATATGCTCAAGCCCCCCCCTAGTTTTACACAATAGAAATTATCCTTGAATATTGATATCAATCTATGATAGTAGTCTTTTCCATAATAGAAATCATCGAGAAGGTCCTACCCTTAGTGACATTAAGCATTAAAAATTTACTCCTCTCACTATAGCATATCTTAAAGGTCCTACTTGGGGTATACATCGCAGGGGCACTCCCCACGGTTGGGCATCATGTTTCCATTATAGCCCCACCATTGTAGACAAAATTGCAAAATTCATCAACGAAATCAAAATTCATACTAGAAAGAATGTCCTCCTATTTCTGGGATAAATGTGAGAAATCCCTTTTATGCTAGGAAACTTGGAAAGATGGAGTCATAAATATTAGACAATTTTTTAATGATGAGTGATATCCTTTCTCAACCAGAAAATGGTCCAGGTCTACGCTCATCTTTTGAGCCCCCTACTCTGATCACATATTAATGAGGCTCCCACCATCTATGTTGCTTGTAATAAAATTACTATGAAGAAGTTAAGATGGGAATATCAATTATAGGAGTCTTCAGAAGAAAAATAGTAGGACATGTTGTTCATGAGAAGAGGACTATATAAGGATATTGTACCAGTGATGTATTGGCAAACAACCACATCTAACTTCAATATACCAAGGGATTTGTCTAAGGAATGTATCTATAAAATTATCCTCAATATCTTGATGACTCTTTACCAGGTAAAAAAATGTTATTTCCCTATGAAGGGTATGCAGACTATGTCATCATATTAGGGGATATTTTCAGTCTAATTGACCTAAAATCCCCCCCCCCACCAAGTCTACACGATAGACCTAATTAGAAAGGAGAAAGAAAAACCTTGAACTGGCTTACCTCCATTCACTGCATAAGTTGCATTGCCTCATTGGCGACGCCCCGACTAGAGTTCATATTTGGGGATAGAGAGAACATGGAGCTCTAAACTTCACCCAACTTCCCATCTAGTAGACCTCATTAGAAATGAAATCATGTAATTTAATTACCCAAAGGCAGAAATCAAAAAAAATATGTTCCCTGTAAAGATGTAATACTCACAAAAACTTTCCCAGAATAAGTCTCAAAAGCGTCGGGCCCAACAAGATCAGGACATCACAAATATTTTAAGCCTTGAAACCGAGTACATCCAGTATACTTCCCACCTATGTTAATCTAACTAGAAAGCAGTGATCATATTTTCAGAAGCTAACAAATCTCGTGTGGAACCAGCACCATACTCATCTCACACACGCACAAGAGTTAGTGAAATCAGAAAGGTGGAAATAGCATTGGCTACGACCACAATGGAAGAATTTCCCCAGTCCACAGAGCTGGGATCATTGTTATCTCAAAATTACCCCATATGAATAACAAACCTAGGTTGTAGTGCATCAGTGGAAGAACAAGAGTAGCCCCATCCCACAGGGGTGGGGAAATATTTACCTCATGTTCCCGCACAATGGATGTATGTATTCTCCTGTTTGAGAAAAATGATGAGTATATAGGTCACCTATTCAACCCCATACCATGGTTCATACCTTACAAGATGAAGGCACATTATGAGGTTAGATTCAGGATCCATTCAGGAAAATTTTCACCAAGAGACCCGAAGAATTCCGCATAATGGAAGGAGAAAGTCCAAAAGAGGATAAAGAATCCATCTTATCATTCGTCACAGGGTACACCACCCCCAATGCAGTATGCATCAGGGAATGTGGTAAATGTAAATTCCACAGATCTAACCGTAAATGATATAAAAGTAGAGGACATAAGAGAAGATGTTTCCCTCCCAGAGGTGTCCCACACCGAGCCTGATGGAGTGCATATCTAGAACCAGAGAGCGGTTTTAAATTTGGGTGCCTCATCAGTCAATCCAACATTACCTTCCTCACAAAACCCCATCATGGAGAAGAATACATCTTAGTACATCTATGAACCACTTCCTCTTCCCCCCTGAGAATGTTTCCCTCACTCTTGAGTAATCATTCGCCAAGCAGGAGGTAGAAATGAGAGAGATCAGGAGAATTAATGTCGAGTCATGTCAAGAAAGCTATCTTTCCTGATTTTTCCCCTACAGAACGTCAATGGGTGTTCCTAGAAGAGATTACCCTTCCATAGGAACTCATCTCGGTAAATGATTTCAAGATCACATCTCTATCCAATCTAGTACTAGGACCATAAAAAAACTTAAACCTGGACCTGGAAGGATATCAAGACTTCTATCCATTAGAAAACAAGCTAGAGTATATTCAGGTGAACACGCAAAGGACACCCTTGGCTGGGTATCCACGCAAAATCCCAGCATCACCGGCACGTTTACCTTTGGCCCCTATTTCACCCTCCCAAGCTCACGTCCAGAAGGATATACAACAAGTCCTATTGAATACTATTGAGCAACTAACAACTCGACTAGAATTCATGGAAGGGATACATGCTTTGATAAAACCAGAGCACAAACCCTACCCTGAGTGGATGAGTAATGTTACACCACATCCAAAATTTGGAAACCCCATATTCCTAGTGTTCAAAGGTTTAGGAGACCTGGTATGGCATATAATGCACTATACCTCTTACTTTGATTGCATTATGGTCAGTCTGGAGTAACACGAAGTAGTAAAACATTGGTGCTTTGTGTGAACCCTATAGTGTCCAGCCTTCATATGATATAATATCTTTCTAGATAACTCAATCACAGGCTATGTGGACCTCCAACAATAGTTTTTCATCTAGTTCAGTTTGAAATTTCCTAAGAAAATGACCAGAATTATCATGAATTGCAATAACTGAGAGAATGAAAAACTTTTAGACTTCATTACAAGATGTAATGGCCGAACTTATTCCCTGAAATGGCTGCTTCTCTGGGATGAATGTTTTTTTATGTGCATCGATAAACCCCCTGATGAATTGCACACACCGCTCATTATAGTGAAGTTTATAAGTGGGTTCTAGGATTTCGTTTCCATTTCCCAAAAGGTAGAATACTCCTTGAAACAACCAATATCATGTCTCGGGTAGCCCATAATCCCCATGAAAAAGGAAAGGAAAAGATGATGTGGATTCTATCATGCTTAAGCCACCCCCAGCACCAGCTCTTGTTTCACGGCCTCCTGAAAACAGAATGGGACCCCATGTATGCCAAAAACGACCCCCCAACTCGGCATGATGAGTGAAGGGGTTCTAAAATAAATCAGTTCGAGGAATGAAAAAATAAAGACTAATCATTCTGAGATGACCAAGTATGCGACTACATAATAGATTCCATGAGCTGAAACTTTCTATGGCTACCAGAGCTAAAGTAACCTAATGAAGTGGGTCTCAACGATTTTCCAAATTATTGTCTCTATCACTAGATAATGGGGAACTCCTTCCAGATGTGCTTCATCTTTAAGGATCTCTTGTAAAAGAAGGTGGATTCTGGACAAGTCAAGTTGGGTCCACTCCAGAAAAAGTGGTGTTTGTTTGCACCTTATATACAATAGAAAAATAGGAATGGAAACAGTCACCAAAAAATGGGAAAAAACTTGGTAGTTGGATGACTTAAAAAATAGTCAATCGAGCTTATGGAATCCTCCAGGAATAGTTGAAGCAACCAACTATGCCCCCAATAGCTCCTTATTCAACACAACCTTCATCCTCTACCCCATATTCCTCTGAGGGCCAGAAGGGAATAATATAAGAGCAAGAAGATGAGTTGAAACCAATGTCGAAGCTCGTCTTGACACTTTTGGACTTCATGCTAGCAGACTTGGTATGACTGGCACCACCCTGGAAAATCGTACAACGGGCACCGCCCTGCCAAATAGAACCATCATAAGAAGATAGTCATATAGAAGCATTATCATATTAAGAACTGATCTTCAGCTCCATTAATCTCTTTCACTTTATGGAACCCTTATATGATAGAGACTATGAATTCAAACCTGAATTTTGCAGGTCCAACCGGTGGTCCAAAGGAAGAGGTCTCAATGGACAAGGGTGTCCTGGATGGCATGATCATGGAAGGAGTCAAAATGTCAGCCAAGGCATAGCTACAGTTGTTGATATGGTGAAAACCCATAGAAGAACCCTCTAGAAAACATAACAGGAACTAGAATGTTTCTCCGCCTTCTCTAGAATAAATCTGAGCCCAATCATATTTTAGTGTAAGTCAGAGTAAGAACATATGTCCAATTGCTTAATGCATACAAGAAAACCAATTCGGACAAACTTAGATATCGCAACAACACCATTATATCCTATCATAGATGATGGACCATCATGTCCAATGATCAAGCCCCTAATGTGAGCATGAATGTAAATCCCCGAGCTGGGAAGTGCTGACCATTAGAGTAAAAATATGATATTCTGATTCATCTAGGCTCATTACTAACAACTATACTGATTCTAGATGCCTTGAGTCTGTCTGCAGACCTAATGGATCCACTCATCGAATCCTTACTATGTCTCTAAGAATTTGAATATGAAGTAGCAGCGGCCAAAGCCTATTGAAAAGAGACCAATCCAGAAGAATTCCACGCATTTATCTCCAAAACAGACAAGAATGAAGTATCCATCATGAAAGGTCACATCAAACCCTTATATGTGTCTATAAAGATAAATGAAATCAATTTGTTAAGAATATTCATCGAAAAAGGCTCTGGAGTCATCCTCCTCTCGCTATTAATACTTCATCGGTTGTGCTATAATGGGGACATTATAACACCCTACAACACAACTCTCTTGGGATATGAAAAAAGTGAGTAGAATCTCTTGGGACAAACAAGCTTAAAACATTTCTTGGATACCTCATGTCTGATTTTGAGTTTCTAGTAGTGCAAAAAAGTATAACAATCCGCATCGTTTTAGGGAGGCACTGGCTGCATCAGCATGTTGGGAATCCATCATCATGCCATTAGTGAATCAAATATTACACTAATGGAAAAATGGTACATTTAATGCTGATAAATACCCATTTGAATCTTTTGAGTTTCATTACATCGATACAGATTTCTATGAACTAAAAGATAAGTTGTCTTTGGACAATGACATCGACGTGATCATTGTCCCCGAATTGATTGGAAATGGCTACCGTTGATCCCCTCCAACTGGTTGGGGAAGATTATGTATTATCCATACACCAAGGTGAATATATAACTCCATGATCGAATAAATGTTCAGTCATCTACATGATTTATGTTATAGACACCATGTTTAAATAAGCTAAAGAGAGGGATGGCCCAAATAACATTAGGGAAATCCCAAAAAAAGATGCTCATAACCCGTCCTTGGGACCCCATACGGTTCCTGCCTTACTCACTAAGGAAAGAAACAATTTCTCTCCCAATAGTAGAGAGTTAAACTTGAGAATCTGTCCTCCATTAGATGATGAAGAAGATGATAAATAGGATGATCAAGAATAAGAATAAGAATACCTCAAAGATGCCCCTCCCACATTCGAAGATGGTGTCTCCACCACAATCGATGATCTTTGGTATATAAACCTGGGCACCGAAGGTGACCTGCGGCCCACTCTGAATAGTGTGTCTATTCCATTCGAGGATAAATAGGAATATTCCTCCTTCTAAAAAAGAATCAATATTGTTTTACCTGTAACTACACAAAAATAACAATCCTTGATCCTAAGATCACCACTCATCATATAGGTGTGCCGAAAGACCATCATGGTTATAAGAAGGATTCCAAAAGGAAAAAACTGACACATGCTAATAAAATAGAGGCTGAAGTTGACAAGCTAATCAAAGATAACAACATCTGGAAAGTCCAATATCCAATCTGTCTGGCAAAAATATTCCATGTCAAAAAAGCGAATAGACATATTAGAGTGTGTATTGACTTCATAGACCTAAATTGGAAAATCCTAAAAGATGATTTTCCAGTCCCAATCATAGAATTGTTTATCCATGAAACCACCATATATAAGGACCTCTCTTTCATGGACTCCTATTCTAGATACAACTAGTTCTGAATTTCCCAAGGAGATGAAGAATCTATTGCTTTTAGGGACTCTCAGGTAGTGTTCTTTTATAAGGTGATGCCCTTTGGTCTAAAAAATGTCGATTCTACATATCATCAAACCATAAATCACATTTTCTAGCCCTTCCTGGGAAACTTCCTTGAGTTTTACATTGATGATCTGGTGGTTAAATCACGACAGTGCTCAAACCACTAATCAAATATTGACATAATCTTCAAAAAACTGTGACAACACAGTTTAAAGACAAATCCTCTAAAGTGTGATTTCGGTGTTACCTGTAGGAAATTCCATGGCTTCATCATAACCCATCGTTGCCTCAATTTCAACCCTATAAAGAAAAAATCCATCCATGACTTGTCTCCATGTATCAAACTCATTGAGTTGAGGGGTCTCCAGGGACACCAGTTCTACATTCAAAGCTCCATATCCAACCTTGTGGGAAAAAGTTTACCTTTCACCATGTTAATAAAGAAATGGGTTACGTATGAGTGTTATAATGATTGTCAAGAAGCGTTTGAAAATCTCAAAAGATTTCTCCTAATCCTATCGGTATTGATGCCTCCAGTTGAGAGGATACCACTCATTTTTCAGGTAACCACCTTGGAGCAGTCATTAGGTACTTTCTTTGCACAGAAGAATGATGCCCGCAGCGAGAACAGTCACTATTACTTCAGCTGAATAATGATCAATGCAGAGACTCAATATTAAAGAATCAAAAATAACTACCTAGATATAATCTGTGGAGTTTTTAAACTTAATCATTACCTACAACACCATGAGGTCTATCTGGTCTCCCGTTGAAACCCTCTAAAGTATATCATCAACCATCCCATGCTAATTGGTTTCCAATCACAGTGGCCAGTCATCCTACAATAGTTTTATACATGGTATGTGCCCCAAAGATCCATCAAAGGCCATGAATTAGCATAATTCTTAGAGGATCACCCCATGGATTAAATGACCAAATTTGATACTGAATTTTTGGATGAAGTAGTCATCCCTGCTCAAGGAGGCCCCATGTTATGGGAAATGTACTTTGACGGTGCTTCTAGGAGCCCAATAGGGAAAAGGATGGAGGATCCCAAGTTCAAAAAAGTATGGTTAGAAGTTATACTCATATCCTTGGAGAAGGCCTCCTTACATTACACCTTCCTTCATTCAATGGGATGTACAAATAATGAGGCATAATACCAGTCCCCCATTACTGACCTAGATCCAGCACTTCATGATCGAGCTGAAAACCTAATGATAAAAGGTGATTCCAAGATGGTCATCAAATAGATCAATGGTTACTATAGCATTAAGAAACAATTATTGGCCCCCTTGATGAACCATGTTTGAGAACTAATTGAAGAATTCCCATCAAAACCAAATATGGCCTATGTTCCCATGTCACAAAATGCTCATGCAGATGCATTGGAAATCATAGTTTTAACCCTAGTTGATCCAGACCGGGATGTAACAATCATCAAAATTACACACTATCTGATGGATTTTCCCTTTATTAAGAACAATAAGAATTAAATCTACAGGATTAGCCCTATTTCTGAGTCTCATGGTAACACCACCATCTAGATTACTCCCATTTCAAATTACCTCTGTAGGGGGGGGGGAGCTCCCACCAGATAGGGCTGGAAGAGAACAGATCCAGAGGCCGGAAGTCATGTTTCTCTTATAAAAAGGCATAAACCAAGAAAAATTCATCTACAAAGGAGGCCTTGAAAGAGTCCTTCCTAGGTGAATCAACAGAGAATATACTCTTGTCGTCCTGAAAGAAGTTCACACCAGAGATTATGGATCACACAAATGAGCAACCATGCTCTCTCCTCAAATTTTATGTCACGGATAGTATTGTCCTATTATGATGCAGTATTGTTCCATATCTCCCAATAAGTTCTATTTCTTCCATGTTCATGCCAATTTTGTTCACCAACACCCAAAGCTACTTTACATAGCTATGTACTCCTGTAAATGTTCCACTAGGGGGATGGATATTGTGGGACCATATCCCCCTACCAAAACCAGATAATTTACAATCATTCTCAAAGAAACAGAATTCTTCTCCCAATGGGCTGAATAAATACCCCTTAAAGAGGTCATAGAAAAAAAATAGCTTTATAAAGGCCAAAATCATTACCAAATTTGGTGTCCCACATACAATACTAACGAAAAACAACACCAACTTATGATATTCTGAGGTGGACAAGTTATACCATGAGTATAGAATCAAATACAGTCATTAATCTCACTACAATGTTGCGACCAACAACCAAATAGAGGCATTGAACAAGTATATGTCCAACATACTCCATAATATGGTGGATAAAGACTAGAGATTGTGGCCAGACAAGATCTTTCATGCATTATGGGATTACCGAACTACAAACCACACTGCCACCCAGAAAACCCTATACTCACTAGTGTATGTGGTAGAGGTGGTTTTTCCTATTGAAATTCAATTTAAATCTCTCCGTGTGGACATTTGGGATCAATTTTCCATGGATAAACAATCCTAGAGACTGTTTGATGAGTTAGAGTAGCTGGTTGAGAGAAGGTTGCACACATTTCAGCATTTGAAGGTCTACCAAAATCGGATCGCACAAGCCTTCAACAGAAAGTTTTTTCTTCAGTCTTTACTCAAAGGAGAGATGATTTTGGTCCTCATAACCCTAATGATACTCAGTAAGAATCCCCAAATGCATTAGTAAATGTGGGAGGGACCATATTTCCTTCATATGGTCTATTCCAATGGAGCATATGCCTTGATATCAATTGATGGACAGATCATCACGGCTTCTACCAATGAATTGTTTCTAAAGAATTACATTTCGTAATTGTGATAACATATAGTCCAAACTATTTTATTGATGAAGCGTTGTCGTGCATGATCTCAAAAATATTTATAACTATTTGAAGCATAGGGGCTAGCCTAAGTCCTTTACTGGAGGAGCTTTTGTGTTTAATCAATCACTTCTTCTAATTCAAATTTTCAATATTTTTTTATTTATGAAAATAAAGTAAATGAAATTATGGTTTTAGGAATGATAATTTAATATAAAGTATTGTTTTTTTTTCAAAGGTTGGGGCCGAAGCCTCATTTTATTATTAAATCAAAGCAAAGACCTCTTTAACTGGGTAGAGGGAGACCCATAACATAGCCTGAAGGCCCAGTGGTCATTTAACCCATTACATGACCCGTAGGCCCATTTTGTTGGCCCAAAGACCATTCTGTGAATAGTACTTCTATAGTACCTGCGTTGCTACAGTACTGCACAATACCCGCTACTACTACAGTGCTCTGCCGCCGCTACAGTGACCCGCTGCCACTATAGTGCTCGCCGCTGCTACAGTACGCTACAGTACTGCTACAGCAACCTGCGCCCAATGGGTTATGAACCCCCATTTTTCATGTAGATTTAAGGGGTTCTTACCACTAAGACAAACCCCGACTACATTTAATATAAAGTAATGTAAACATGCAATGCATAATGCAGACAGAATGAATGAAAACAAAATGATGTTATATAGAAAGGATATATTCCTGAGAGATTCCCTCGGATTGAACCTTCATCATATCATTATTAGTTTAAATTTTAATTAATAAACACACTCTATCATATGCGTGAATATACTCTTCTATATGTGGTTTTGAATATACAGTGCTCTAAATGATCGTCGAGAGACTGCACATCCACCTCCTCGATCGTGGGAAAAAATTACATAATATAAATTTATGTCTTGGGTGCCATATGAAAACACCAAGGCACCTTACCCACTAAGACCCCCTTGAACAAACTCTAATAAAATAAGAAAAAATAAAAATGAATGTGAAATGACGTGAGTTCAACACAGGATTGATCCCCCGAGAAGTTCCTTGGGTTAGTTACTCATGATCACGAGTATAAGAGATCACAGTGGAGAAGGACGGGGTGGAAAACGAAAGATAAAAAAATGAGAATGAGATTAAGAAGAAGGGAAAAATATATTAAAAATTCATAATACTATTAAAATGGAAATTAACTAAAAAAATGGTAAATGGAAACATAGATGTTCCAATGCTTTGAGAAGGGGTGAGGATACATATTTGTAGGGAGAGGAGGTGAACAATTCTCACTCAAAACATTTAATCTAAATGTTTTCACATAGATGTCCCTTAAATTACCGAATTTGTAATATGTTGCATCACCAATGTTGTTCCATAATGTATCCTCAGTTTAAAATCAAAATTTCAGCTATGTTGGATGCGCCTATAATGAGTCATGAATTTATTATTGATGGTTTCTTTTACTGGATGCAGGTTCCAGGACTGTTCCTTCACAAATATGTCATTTAATGTCCCCCATAATGGATTCCAAACGCCTTGAAATTTATTGGCTAAACTTAACATCGTTTCCTAGTGTCTCTCCAATTAGAATCATCCTAATTTGATGTGTTTATACGAAATTGATTATGCATTACTGAAGTGGGTTACACGTAGTCCATCCGAGAAAATCATCAACATCAATGAATTGTTAGGCCCATAGATGGACGAACCAGCTCCTGGTCATGAAGAAAAAATTGGAAGAAATTAAATAAGGCGTCTAAAAAATTTGAATCACAACACTGGGATATATATTTTATGAGAAATGAAAATAATACCCCTATGATAACAATCTTTTAAAATTGATGAATTAGAACATTTTTGTATTTATGCTCAAATTACAACTAAAACCTAAAAATGTGACAATTGCTCATACAATAACACTATAGTGGGATTATAAACAATGATTTACAGTATAAAAGTTATCAAAATTTGAGATTTATCACTCCCCCACACTTAAAAATTTCACTCCTGGTCAATCATCTTAAATCCAAATCAAAATCCACACAACAATCAAAAATGAGAAAATATAAATGATCTTATCCAAAATAAAATTCCATCATGTAAAATTTATGAAAAACAATCCGCTCTAATTTCCATTTCAATCATTAAAATATTTTTAACCTCATAAATCAATCCATGTCCCAATCACATCTTACCTCACATTGAATTTTATGTCACTCTACACTCAAGAATAATTGAATCTAGAGTTAGGCTCTTACTTGAAATCACATGTATCACCATAGTTTTGTGAAAATTATCATTTCTACACAGCGTGAAAAATGAAAATGAATTAAATCATGAGGTATTTAATTAATGGTTCAAATGATTTTGTGGCTTAGGGTTGGTGGGAAATTTTTTGAAAAAAGCTTCAGGCCAGAAAGAGGAGGTTGGACTTTTAAGTGCAATGAATAATTAATTCCAAGGATAAAACATGAAATTTATCTCTCAATCCCGCTTGAAAATGTTATAAAAAAACCACCCATATTTTATGACATGATACAAAATATAAACAGTGATTATAATGAAAGATATCATCAAAGTTATGCCCTTTTTTCACAGATCCAGAAAGGAACAACTTTATTTTCAATTTTTTTCTTTTTGTTCATTTTCTTTTTCATTTAGGATGAGCTGAAAATTGAATATAATGAATGAATGACAATTCATGCTCTAGATTTTTGAGAGGTACATGAGTCATAAAAGAATGTACAATGAGTAATTCAATCACATCTCCATTTTTTCATTTAATTTTGAAGGAAAAATGGATGAAACAAATAAAGCACAATGAAATGATGACACATGGACAATTATCTTATTATCCAATGCTCAAAATATTGACAAACACATCGCACCACCCATATATAATGCACATCCCTATGAATGCACATGAAAGGCCCTTCCCCCACACTAAAACCTGAAATATCCATGAAAAAATACTAAAAGTACGGGTAGGTAAGGAAAAAATGTTGAGTAATGTTGCATAAACATATAATGGAATTCATGGTGTGTAAGTGATTATGAAGGATAAATGTAAAGGTGGGTATCAAGATAAAAAGTGTCTAGGCAAATAGATGCCTCAATCATTTTAAATATATTCTATGAAATCAAAAGCTTCGAAAGAGAATATTCACAAATTCATGTTCTCACACAAAATTCATGTTTCCCTCAAGAATGTGTGGGTATTAGGAAGAATATGTCAAATTAGTTTAGAATACCTCATAGGATTGGAAAAAATATTTAGAGCCAGTGTCTCATGGTAGTGGATTTCAAAAATCAGTCAAACTCATAAAAATTCGTGATAATCAAATTCATGAAAAAAAATTCCCATCAATGATCACATAAAATTCATTACTTAAAAAGTCATTTCAACTCTTTAAAAATCAATTGATGTGTGAAAAGTGATAATAATATTCATTAATGCTCAAAAAACATAAAAATATGATAATAAATGAAAGGATCATAGGAACTAAGTAGGTTGACACTCCCCCACACTTAAATTTCACTACCCTATATTTTAATTCAAAAAAATATAAATATGAAGGTAGAAAAACTAAGGGAATGAAAGATATAACCTATTATTATTTTTGAATTCGATGCCTTGAGTTAAGCTCCTAGAATCTTGCACTTTAAGACTACAAGAATGAAATAAAAATACATAAGAAAAGTAAATTAAAAGAAATAAATAGTGAAAAGAAAAGAGATAATGCTTGGTTTAGACCCCCCAAGTGGGTGCTAGGTTTTACTGCCCCTAGTCAGGTAGTTTCAGTGGACTATCTCCAATAAAAAATGTGGGTGTGGTTTCATTGAGATGAACCAGCACATGTGAGTTTTCCTGAGGTCTATGAGTAAACATTAAATGTAGAGAACCCCAATGAAGATAACGAAGTTACCAACCCCCAAGAATGAATAAAGATGAAATTTGAGGATTGAAGTGGGAGGGAATAGAATATAGGGGTGCTCCCTATTGACTTCTGTGGTGTCCTCCTCCATATTGTATGCAATTTTTTGTTGATAAGGTAGTCACACCACCATCTTCTCTGACTCTTCTTCTTCAACAACCAACACTTGAGTGGCCTCTTCTTTAACATCCACAGTTTTCTCTACTTGTGCTGTATTAGAAATTTAAAAGAAATTTAATTCAGAAAAAATTTATCTTGGATAAAATTATAACCTGAATAATTTATAACAAAATCTTACCTTTCAAGTAATTCATCATGGTAATTGATCTTTTTAGGCATGACCATTGAAAAATCAATCTCAGCAAGTGCATCTTCTTCATTATCTTCCAAATCAAGAGAGATGTAGAATGTTTCTGATGTTTCATCACCAAGGATGGGAAGATCATGTTTCAAGTTATCTTCGACAATTTTATTCTAAGATTCTTCAAAAAAAATTTGATCTCCCATCAATGCATCAGTTGGAAGGTGTGCTTCAGGGACCTCCTCGAGCAATGGCCAAGTGTGAGATGATGTGATTAATTATTTAAATTTCTTTTTATTCACCATCCTGAGGTTCTTTGACATAAGGAATTATAGGTAAAATCTCTTCCACAAGTCATTCTTTCTTAGGTTCCGACTCAGGTTTCAGCTCAGGTTCGGGTTTCTCCTGGGATATGCGTACATATTCAGCAATCCATTCTATTTGGATCTCCAGTTTTTTCACTTTATCACTAATCCTTTGAAACTGATCGTCAATATCATTGCAAACATTTTCTAGCACATGAGATTGTTCAGTCCAAGAATAATAATTTGAATTGAAAGAAAACATGAACAAAGAGTTTTTTAATGTTTTTTTAAAATTTATGATATTTTTTGGTTTTTTTAATTAAAGAAAAAATATTTACAAAATTTTAATGAAAATGTTTAATGAAAACAACTTTTCTCCCTATCAATTATGCCAATTTGATGAAGTTTTGTCTTGGGTGCTCTCAAAAATATTTATAACTAAGTGCAGCCTAGGGGCTGGCCTAGGTCATTCTCTTGAGGAGATTTTGGGGTTAATCAATCACTTATTCTAATTAAATTAATTTATATTTTTTTATTTATAAAAATATAATTTAAATGAAATTTTGGTTTTAGGAATGAGAATGAAATATAAACGAATGTCAACATGCAATGCATAATGCATACAGAATGAATGCAGACAAAATTATGTTAGACAGAAAGGAGATATTACTAAGAGAATTACCCAGATTGAACCTTCATCGTCTCATTATTATTTTCAAATTTAATTAATAAAAACACTCCATAATATGTGTGAATATCCTCTTCTATATGTGGTTGTGAATATACAGTGCTCTAAACGATCACCAAGAGACCGCACATCCACCTCCACGATCGAGGGAAAATATTACAAAAGAGAATGATAAGTCTCAGATGGCAAGTGGAGACACAAAGGCGCATTACCCACTAAGATCACCCTTGACCTAACTCATATGAAATAAGAAACAATAAAATTGAATGTTCAATGTCTTGGGTTCAACACTGGACTGATCCCCCGAGAAGTTCCTTGTGTTAGTTACTCATGATCACAGGTATAAGAGATCGCAGTGGAGAAGGATATGGTGATAAACAAAAGATAAAAAATGAGAATGAGATTAATAAGAAGAAAAATTATATTAAAAATTCATAATACTATTATAATGGAATTAAACTACAAAAAAATGTAAAATGTCCACACAGAAGTGCAAATTCTTTGAGAAGGGGTGGGATACATATTTATAGAGAGAGGAGGTGATGAATTCATACTCAAAACATTTAATCCGAAAGCTTCTACATAGATGATCCATTAAATTATTGAATTTTTAATATGTGTCTTCATAAATGATGTTCCATAATGTCTCCTTAGTAAAATCTCAATATTTAATCTTCATTGGACACTCCTATAAGGAGTTATTGATTTATTATTGACAGTTTCTTTTTCAGGATATAGGTTCTAGAAATCTTCCTCCACAAATATGTCATTTAATGTGCCCCATAATGGATTCCAAATGACTTAAAATATATTGGTTAAAATAACCATCAATTATTAGTGCATCTGCAATTAGAATCGCCCGAATTAGATGTGTTTAAACCTAATTGGTTTCCATTATGGAAGTGGGGACCACGATGTCTGACCAGAAAAATCGTCAACATCAATGATTTTTTACTGCCTTTAGATGGACGAATCAACTCCTGGTCTAGAAATTTTTTTTGAAGGAAATTAAATATGGAGTCTAAAAAAATTTAATCATAAAATTTGGACAAATATTTTATGAGAAATGAAAAAAATACCTCTCTGATAACAATCTATTAAAATTGAATAATTAGACCATTTTTGCATTTAAGCTCAAATTACCACTAAGACCTAAAAATGTGAAAATTGCTTATACAATAACACTATGGTTGGATTATAAACAATGATTCAATATATAATATTTATGAAAATGTGAGCTTCATCAATGACCCAAAACTATGAGTCGTCATACTAACCACACGATGTTAAAATTTTTCATAGATGTCCTTGCAACACAACACTAAACCGAGATATCAATGTCCTCACTGCATGAATTTAAACTACACAGCATAGAGTCTTAGCTGCTTGATGTTAAACCGCATAGCATAAATCATCCCAATCTCACAATGATAAACTGCTTGGTTCCCAACGAACTATGTACGACTTGATTACAATTCCTCAATGGGATACATAGTGACACTTTGACCCATGATCCTGGACCATCCACCAAATGAAAAAATGCATCTATTATATAATCTATCTCCCCATATTATAGGGGAAATCCATGTTGCTCCTTTCTTCTCACATAAAGTACAAATAACATGATATTAGGATAGTGGTAATGATTCCATTACGTAAACAAACTATAGAGGAATATAATGGACCCAACACCCATAGAGAATGAATCCGAAATGCCCCTACCCCTATATCCAATTAAGATTGGTACAATTAATATTCAAAACTATGTATGGCCTGATTCCGGCCCTTGTAGGATACGTAGTGATCCCTGGATTAGAAATCCCGGACCATTCACCAATTAAAGAAAAATTCCCTCTCATGTACCTACACATGGACCAAGACTTTATAGGGAACATTCAGAACTACGTATGGCTTGATTAATTACCTTTCAAGATACATAGTGATGCACTGATTTGACATACTAGCCAAGACACCAATTAAAAAAACCCCTTCATTCATGTGCAGGTCAGACTTGTGTGAGAGAATGCATGAACGATTCTAACTGCATGACATTAAACTACAAGGTTCTTCAAGAGTCATGTTCAGCACGATTCTCAACATTATGTGATCTTGATCATGCCCCCAATTTCCAGAACAAAAAGTTTAATGAGATGAAAGAAATTCAAAATTCGAATTCTGACACTCATAAGGAGTCAAAAGACCTTGCTTCCCCCTACATATGAATCAGATCTATGTGGAAGATTCATTAGTTCATGGAGGATCACAATCAATATATTTCCTATGTACCTAGACAAATCTTTATTGTTTGTCAAAATCTATACTATAAGAATTATTGGGTCCCCATAAACATTCATGTCCATTTGAGATGGAAGTCTAGTGTCTTTTCAACACCATTTTGACTATTCACATCATGCCCTAGTGGCTCTGTATATGATGCCTACCAAACAGTCACCGACCAAAGGAAAACTTGTCCTCAAGAGAGTCCTCTCCTACCTCTATACCTAATGGATTATAAGCACCATGTCATTCCTCTTGATCCATGTTTCCCCTAGGACTATGGTTTACACCTTCTATCATCACTCATGTCCAAAGAAAGCTAGAATATCCCAACCAAGATTAACTCAAATATTTTTATGGTATTTGTGACAAAATTTCATTATTGTATGACTCTAAACTACACAACATAACATTCTTACCGCAGGACACTAAACTACAAATCCAAAAATGTCCTAATCGTATGACGTTAAACAACAAGGTACTCCAAATATGGGGTGAATTCCTCCCCCTACAGATGATCCAAATCTACGTAGGGAATTACCCATTCCCATTAGAAAATCACGGCCCGAATGATTCTAATTTATCCAGATACACTCCTTCCATACCTAAAAATTCATGTTTTGATTAATCATTAATCTTTATAATCTTCAAAGACCATCGCAGATGGATGTCCATTTTCATGTGGTCACCTTTTTTACTATTCACATCATGACCTGGTGGATCTGCATATGATTCCTATAAGGTGACCATTAATAAAAGGAAAATTCTTCCTTAAGAGAGTCCTCTCCTTCCTCGGTATGCCAGATGGCTTCCAAGCCATGTGGCATCCCTCCTGATTTAAGATCCCTCACAGTTATAGATTACATTATCTTTCTTACCCACATTAGGGATATATTAGAACATTCTAGCCCAATTCACCTCTCACCAATTTTGAGAAATAAATATACACAATCCATATATGTGAAGTTGATATACATATAAAAAATTACCCCACTTATCTCTGGGTCTCTTGGTAATGTTTAGCTAATGATATCCCCCCTTTCATGCTTAGGCACACCCCTTTTTAGAGGCCATATTCTATGTTCAGAAAGGTCTTTGTATCCATAATCTATCATGGCCATCGGTGATGGAAGGTCAATGTCATACAAACACCTTTGCTTGACTATTCACATCATGCCCTGATGGATCTAAAAATGTCACCTAAAAATGACCGTCAATCAAAGGAAAATTAATCCTCAGAAGTGTACTTTCCAATTTTCATTTACCTGCATGACATTTAAGTCCCATATCACCCACTAAATTTGGGAAACCCCTTGGATAGTAGCTTACATATCTTTCCCTCTATGAACTCCAAGAGAATAAAATTATTTCTAATGGAACTGATGATTCACTAGCCCTCCCTTACACAAGTAAGAATCTTGTGGGAGCAGTTTCACATCCAAAAATGATACAAATTTCCCTAATACTTTCAGACATCATTCCTCAAACATGCCACCCACTATGGCCCCCAACCTCAAAAAAATTCAATGTGTTGTAAATCATCCCATTTCATCGGAGATGGAATTCCAGTGTCCAGAGGACTACCTTGTTTGACTATGGACATCATGCCCCGGTGGCTCTTCATTGATTCCTAAAAAACGTGCTCTAATCAAAGGAAATTTTTTCCTTATGTGTGTCCTCTCGAACCTCCTAATTCCTAAAATGTCTCTCAACCCTCATATACATCCAAACCTCACAAAGTTAGAGTCATTAAAAATCCATCATTCATGAATGAGATTATTAGGACATTACGGGCTGATGAATCCCAAAATGGGGCCCCTCCCCCATTATTTTTGGTCCAAGATCTTCATCCTTAAAAATTATTAATAATTGTTCTTGGATGAACAATAAATAGATATTGAAAAAGACAAAATACTCGCAAAGAGTAAAAACCCTCAAAGGGAACCCCTATATAAAGGTTGAGTACCAGCTCATTAAACCTATACTGCATATGTTTTAGGCAATAAAAAATGATGACCTATGAGAAACTAAAAAGATACATAAATCTTATTAGGAAAAAAATACACAAAGCGAGGCCTATGAAAAATTAATTTTATATGTTCTAAGCCTATATCAAATAGGATTAGGAAAAAAAGCGGGTAATAATGAATAATAAACAAATGTTTTTGTGGTTTTCCATAGAACCATTGCATTAGTTGGACTACGCTCGCTGAGTCCCACAACTCATGACAAAATTAGTGTCTTATTTTATTATTTCAAATTAAAAGTTTTTAATCACAATTTAAAATTAATACATGATTGAAATAATTATTATATGGTTGATTGTGATTAATTGACATTATAGGAAAAGGAAACGAAGAAGTATTGGGAATAAATTAGTTCCATTATGTTCAACAAATAGGGGAATATCCCTAGTTTGGAGTATGTATATAGTGTCGAGGGAAAATGTGTACATCATGACTTGGGAATGTTACAATAAGGCTCAGCTTTCCCTTTCCAGAAAAATGGCAAGTGACTATCATGGGTCATCAATATTTTTCTCAAAATAATCTCTCTCATCTGCTTCAACCTTGACCATTGGGCGCTCTCGTTCTATAACTACTTTAAGGTCCCGCCCTTTCATCTAGATAGCTACATAATTGTCACCCAAATAGGGTATTTGAGCCTTTAACCTTGCTATTCGAGACTAACATTCTTGTGGATATTCCTTTTGGGATATCAACAAATCATGATCCTTCGCCTCTTTAGCTGTTAGGTGATCGAGTTCCTCCAAAACAACTCTGATGTTCGTTAACTAATGATGGGAGGAATTGAATTTCTAAATATTATACTAACAATAATGAAGGTCTTATCAAGAAATCCCAATCTAGTAAATAAGAAGATGTATATTATAGTAATTAAAGCCAACAGAAACAAACTCAGTAAATAACCACTCAAAATTATTTGTCTCATTAGCAAAGATAGCCAAAGGTGTTTCTGTGGCAGGGGCCCGTAACTAATGCCATGCCTGTTTTCAAACTACCAGATGAAATCACACGGCACCAAGGCCTTGGTAATCCCCTGTTTAAATAGTTATATATAAAGGAAGTGTCATTATGGGAGTGGGAAGGGATCTAAGATAGGTTACCCAAGAGGGGGGGCTCTTCTTACCATCAGATGGTTCGACTGTTGGAGCCAGACATGGAGGACTAGCCGCAACATATTTGGTATCAAGTGAAACTCTATTGGGGACAATCTCATTACTTCCATAAGAGGTATCCACAAGAGTGGATCAATCTGAATCACTACTCACCAAGATAGGTTGCACAGATGAAGCCCCTTCTAAATGCATCTGATGGTGAATTGAGTGTCTTCTCACCACAAAGGCAAGAACAGATGGTGTAAACATTGTGTCCACCATAAGAATATAAATAAAATGTGTAGATATCATAGTCACCACTAGATAAGGAATATAGGGAATGGCCATTATGACCATGATGTGGAAAAATACAACTAATGGATCATGGACCTATCTAATTGGTCTTTTCAGCACCCTGTCGAGGTAGCATCCCCCCGACATTTGGTCATATTCAAGTTATAGAAAATTGGATCTTGTCATATTATGGATAATAACCTACAAAGAGGAAACTTCTTAAATCATCATAAGCCATAACTATTAATGAGTTATGCGATGATATTCCCCACATAACTAAATGAAAGGAAGAAATGCAATTTGTTGAAGGCAGTGAAATTTCCTGGAGATTTGGTAAGGGATGTATGGCTCAGAAATGGCCACTCAATCTATGCGAGCAATGAGAATCTCATCCTGAAGCATGATAATGTATGATAAAACCTCTAAATAAGCACAACTCTCACCTCTCAATGTCCCAAGAGGTGTAGGGTGAGGTGTGAATGATAAGTAAAAAGCATCATCCAGCAACCCAATTGAATTGCTAATTCTTAAAGTCCTGGGACAAAAAATTTTGAGAAGGGTAGGTTGATAGTTAGAGCAAGGAACCTTCACAGTGTGTCAATATTCATAATGTGGGAATTTTTCTGCTATCCACCAATATAAGAATTGAAACTGTAAACTGAGATGATGTAGAGGTCTACCTTCTTGCATATTCCACAACAAATCATAATGTCAGGAAAGAGTAGGAGTGTCCATATGAATTGGTCAACCCTCTATTAACATAACCTCCATCATCATAGTTCAAGACTTTACTCTGGTATATAATTCACGGGATAAGAAGAGCCATCATCTAAAAACCAGATCAAGGAATCCTACTAATATATGCATAGGTGGCATGTCCGGTTCAAGCTTATATCCCCTAGTAGTATATCATCCTGCTTCGAGGGTGGTAAAATATGACCCTATAATTCATTGAGACTCATGGGATGAATGAGTTTGAATATGGAAGGTTCTTAGCTTAGGCCCATTCACATACAAAAACGAACCTATCCAATCCTCAAATGGGATAAGAGAGCGAACCCAGAGGGGGTGAAAAAGTAATCCATCTGCCATAACTAGTGGGATCTTTGTCAATGGGGACACATGGTTGGTATCGCCCTAAGTAGAAGCTTCCAGAAGAAATTCTTCATACATATACCCATGGATGGGGTTCTCTCCGAGCAAGTAGATTTCCCATAAGCAGATTCCCACCTCCCAAAACGACAAATGGAAGGTGTTGGTGCTTGAACACTAGTGTCTTGACAACTGAGGAATTATTTCTCCTAGAGAGAATGTTGTGAACATGGAGACCCAAGTTGCCTGAAATAAGTTCACAACATACAACAAGTTAGGGGACTATAAACAGGTTTGGCATACCATGAATTCCCAAGCCCATTCTTCGGAGAAGAATCCTCCAGTTGGGAGGTTCTATTTGGTGCTCCACACACTGTTAAGGTTTTCTCAGGAAAGGTTGATAATGGATGGGTACTACAGGGAAAATAGTCTCAAGATATTGTTGCAACACTGGCGATTTCCCTAACTCTATGTGAACCCTACTAATATGAACACATTCTCAAATATTGGAGTAGTTATGACCTCTATTGTTGAGGAAATATTGGCATGATCATTACCTAGTGGTGCATCTAGGAGAACGAATGGAGTATTAGGGTGAGCCAGTGGAAAAGGTACATCATCAGGAAGACCAAAGACATAAAGTTGAAAATTCATAGATAATGGGTAAGATAAGAGCTATGGTGTGAGGATATATTTTAATAAATTATCCTGAGGAACAATGTAGGATGGAAGATGGTCTTAGAGTCCTCAACTATGGTTTCCCTCATCTACGTAAATTTCATCAATGTCTGTGAAAGATCCATTGTATCCTACAAAGAATGATCCAGAATCGCACAAAAGTAAGTCCAATGAGATAATGATTGGATAAAGACCAGAAAAAAGGGTCAATGGACATAAAGGATGGTTTTCATAGGGCTCTACGTATTGATCCCGAAAATGGTATGTGGAAATCATTTCTCACTTACTACAGGATACACAAAAACAATCCCCACATACTATTGTGGTACACAGAAGCTATACCGCATACAATTGCAATATGCGAGAGTCCCACAAAGCACTGGCCCATAGAGCATTAGCCAAAAAACAGAAGGATTCACAAAAAGAATAAACCTTGAACAAATACTTCCCCATGCTGATATTTACTATTTTTGTTTAAAAGTTTGTGTTTGGATTAGTAAGTCTTAAAGTTCAGTTATCCAGTGTATGTTCGGTGTGTGGGACACACAAACCATTTAGACCTCTCTTATACGGAGATACAAATTTTAGTTTTAAATTCCATAACATAGTTCTCCAAATCCAAAATCCGGTTCATGGGCAGAATCGATTGAGAATAGTTTGGTTCATGGCATGTACAAAGTTGTTCGTGAATACATATTTTGCAAAAGAGATGGGACATTGATGTAGAGAAAGTTGAGGGAGAGTTGATATTACTTTTCTCCGTGAAAAAAGGTAAAGGAAAAATGACTTGGGAAAATATATATAGGTGTGGTATCCTATAACCAAACCTCTGTGTTCTACCACAAACCTCTCCATTTTAGGACTACTTCAACATCGTAATAGTCTCCTATTATTTCCAAACAGAACCCATTCCGATGGTGGCAATTCTAGGACCCTAAAAACTTCTAAAATGGAAGAAAATAGTACCACAACCTCTTTTCAAAATGAATAATGTATTCCTAAATGTCTAGTAATGAAAATGGATGCAAATTGAGTTGAAAATTCCAGAAGAAATTTAATGAAAATAAATTTATCAAGATTTTTAAGTGACCCAAGTACCATCACCAAGAAGGGTTCACAGAACACAAGAATCGAGAACCGTTAGTATGAGGAATGACCCACAAGGTGTTAACCCACATAGCGATGGTCATAGAACCCTGAAACCTGTGAACCACATCTTTGGAAGAATCAAGACCATGAAGGCCATCAACATACCGTCTCGTGAACTCAAAAGTTCACAGATGAAGCAAATCAGCCAGGTTTTGTGAAGCATGACTTTCAAATTGCAACCTCAGTAAACCCCGGTTAATCGAGTCTTCCTCATGTTGAGATATATCTTCATAGGCTTCCACAAAAGTTGATGCATTCTCATAGATATATTTTCTTTAGTTCTCTATAAAAGGAGAAAAATGGACAAAGAAATTTCAGACAAAGAAAGCACAAAAGAGACCCTAGAGGTTAGAAGAAAGAATTCAGAGAGGATTCTAACATCAGTTTCGAATCATCATCGAAGTTAAAATTTGGAACCAAATTTCTATAGGTATAATCAGCTGTGAACCATAAAAATAAGGAACATAATAATAAATTTTAAACCAAAAACCAAATTGATGTCATCACGAACTAAAAATTCATTTTTAATGAACTCCCTGCAAATGATACATTCCAGGACCCCCTTCAATATAACGTTTCAAATAGTGTATCTATATGAGGATCGAACCTCACGCTGCATACTACATTGATACATGAATGGAACTTGAAGTGGCCTGTAAGACCACCTCCAGGACCATGTACCACTATTATACACGATTCTCTATTCCAATGACTATGTACTGCTTCAGTATGTGGATGACCCCTCTACCCATATACCACTCTGGTATGCGTAGCTCCTCCAATCATGAATGAGAAAACAGTTCGCGAAATGGGGTGTCTTCAGGTGTCCTTCCCTTCGGTTCCAATCTCACCCCTCCACTACCATACAGTCCTCTATAGCTCCTTCACGAACCAGTCCCCCGACACCAGGCCAAAGCCTCCTCCAAATCCACCAGACCCGTATCATCATATCATGTGGCACATTAGTATACACTTTGAGTCTACACACACATGGTAAGCGGAGTCTTGAAGGCTCCCCCCACAATGGTTCAGATTCCCGTGATGTATGTACGTCTACATTCCCATGGTAACTCGCAGTCCAACCAATAGATGCTAATATGAACTACCCTGTTCTAGGGATTAAGGGTGATCACAAGATTTTATATTCAATGATTAGTGATTATCAATCGAAGGAATCATATTTTCTTTTCCTTTGGATGGGAGTCAATAGTCATCCCCTTTCCTAGAGATCATTCTTGGGAACTCCACCTAATGTAAGCCCTAATCTTTTGAGATCCGAGCCACATGACCACAATGTCATCCCACATTGAAGGGTTCATTACTCTGCTCCCTTTCCCACCATTGCCTCTACATAATCCTCTATAGGACAACCCTCTCCACTCGGTGGGAGATGAGGTGTGTTGTTGGTTGGATCTCTCACATCCTCTTGATTCTCACACTGAGTATGACTCTCATGGGCTTAGAGCTTTGTGATTATCAAAACATACACACAACTAAACCATCTTGATATATGAGAACATTTATTCCTATTTAAATCAGGATATGCAGGATTCCTTCTTGAAGGCCTGAGTTCAATAGGGGTTCCCTTCCAAAACGGTTCACCCAATCATGTCCCCTAAAATGGGAAGCTCCCAGGTGTAATCACCAAGTATAACAAACTATATGGGATCTTATTCCTCTACATAGGATACAAATGAAGCCCATATTATGGGTATAATCCCACCATCTATCCATATTACATCCCACCTAGATAACAATAAACTCCAGAGCATCTTATTGAAGGGCTTAAGTCAGTATTGCCTCTGTAGCATCAAATCCATGTATTCCTACGATGATCCTGAAAACCATGTATAGCCCATGGATACAATCTTCGGGAATGATCCAAGGATTCATAAACATATGAACATGAAATAAATCTATAAGAGCATCTGGGATTAAGAAATAATTCCCCCCAAAAGGGTGCGATGATCCTGACCTCCCATCATCTCGACCCATGGAGTGATTAACCGGCATTGGTTAAATCATCATCCAACGAGCACCAACCTTTGGAAAGTAGGTCAATGAATCATGGATGCTAGGGATATTGGGTGTTTATGGCTCCACAAATCAACCCACTGGAGACCATTTAAGGATGTCGTAAATTAAAAGGACTGATTTCCCACATAATTAACCCCATGAAATCATTCGTTGGAACCAATTTACTGTGGAACCTCATTCATAATGCAGATGGGATAAACTGACCAATCCCCGTCGGGTCAATACAGTCCCGCTGTAAAGGATAACGATTCATATTTGGTCAAAACAAAGCCGGAGTTGTGAAATTCTATATAATTAAAAAAAAATCAATGAAAATTTATCTTTATAATTAAATGTTTTAAATTATATTTCAAAATAATTTCCCATAAAATATAATATCTATTGATGTTACTTATTCTTTTCTTGAGATATGAACCAATGACCCGATTATTATTATTTTTCTAAATGGGTTATCATGAAAATATACTTATGAATCCCATTTCTCATCAATGGGTTTTACCATTATAAAATAAACATGATATCCACTTATTTATCCATGTTTTATGATATGATGAAATAATGAAATGATTATGAAACCAATATATTTTACATTTGTAATGATATGATGAAATGCTTATAAATACCATATCATTACCTAAGATATGATTTAATTAATGTTGTATGATCTTGTGATACAATTACATATGATTTTATTTATGTGACATTTGGGACCTATATTATCCTTCAATTCATTGGGTAAATACGGATAAATCATGAGTCAATATTTTTGGTATGAACAAGATTATATGTTAAATGTTTTATTTGTGGACTTTATTACATGTCCAAAATGTTATGTATGAACCTGGTTATATTTTTTCAATGTTATGTCTGAACCTGAATACATATTCAATGTCTTCTCTGTGGAAATTTTTTCAAGTTTATAATTTTATTTATGGACCTAGTTGGATGTCAATAAGTATATGCGATAATCATTTTTATGTCCATAACATATTGAGTGACCACATATCAATTCAAGAAAGTTCACAATGTTTTAAGCTAATTTCTACTTAAAATATCAATATATTATTCCAATATTATTTTTTCAAGGATTATTTTCATTAATTACCTTATGATTCATGTATTATTATCAAATAATATTTCTTCCATGACTGAATATTATGATATTTGACATGCATGTTATGGTTCTCAAATGTAATGCTCTAGTTCTCATACCATTATGTTCATGTTATGCATATGTGTCTCCCTTGTTTACCATTACTGGGAATCTATTCTCACCATTTCATATGTTCCCTTTTCCATGGTTGTGATGAAAGGATTTATGTAGGGTATTTTTGTGAAGTGTACTAAAGGGGATGATCAACGTATGAGATTTTGATGATATTTCAGCCAGTTAGAAGAGTGTGTACCTAGCCTCCAAAGACACTAAAATATTATGATAATAAATAATGTGTTTGTGTAATGTATTGTATATTCATATAAAAGAGGTATTATTTATATTTTTGTTGATATATTAATAATATTTTATGTTTTTTGAATTTGAAAGAAAATAAAAATGAATTTTTATGAACATTACCTATGATTCATTTATCTTGATTAATTTTGAACAAACATACTTCCTATGATATATTTTGGATCAACTCATGGGATGTAAGATGTTTTTAGGGGGTAAGGGAGTTCTTTTGGTATATATTTTCTGAATAAAACTTATTTTTATGTTTTAATTAGTCAGGTGAGGTGTATCTTTTTATAATTTGGGGATGAGACACATGTCGTTTTTTACTTTTGAGAAAAATCAATTATACACATTCTTTTATCATGCCAAAATCCTCTAAAATATGTCAGTATATTCAAATAGATGTGATAAGGTTGAAATATATCCATGAAATGGGTGTTGTAAAAAAGTTTAGTTCACTTTAACCCTTTTAGTTTGAGTTTAACCCAAAGATAAAAATGTTATTACCTTAACCACAATGATTCATTTTTACAACTATTTTTATTCAAATTATAAAAAAATTAAGATGAACTGATAAGATAATATAAATTAGTCTAATTTAAAATATGTAATCCATATTTTCAAACTAAATTTATAGATGTAAAATATTCCAATTTAATATTGTACTCTCATATGTTATAAAAAACGGGGTTTCCAAAGGGAAAATTTTCATAACTATAGAATGATTTAATATCATACTTTATTATATAATGTATTCCAAAAAACTAAATTTAAGTTAGTATATTATAATTAAAGTAATTTTTTTACAAGATTTTTAAATTTTATGTTAACATTGTGAATAATTTTAAAAATGGTTTCTTCTAATAAAAAATCTGTATTTTTAACTATTTATTAAAAAAATGAAACATTTTAAAAAAATCACAAAAATTCCTCACATGATAATTTTAAAATTTTTATTTGAAAAAATATGTTTCTTTTATCAACTAAATACTAATTAAGTTTGAAATTTTAATTTTAAATTATTTGTGAAAAGTATGACTAAACCACCTTTTAGGTATAATTTTTCAAAAAACATTTCTATTACATTAAAATCTTTTTATTTTTACAAATTTAATAAATAACCAAAATTTTTATAAATTATTTAGTCATAATCATACACAAAAACATAATGTATAGGTTATAATGGTCATGTTTGAATAATATTTTAATTGAGTGTTGTGTTTTTTTAAACATGGTGTTGCATACATTGAAATTTATAGAAAAGATTGAATTTATTTAATTGGAAATAAATCATAAAGTCTTAAGGTGTTACATTATTTCCCCTTAAAAAAATTTCATACTCAAAATTTCAATGATATTCCAATCTGAATAGACTTTGGTAGTTTATCTTTATAACATGCTCTGGTTCCCTTGTAGTTTCATCCATTTTGTGATTTCTCCAAAGTACCTTTACGAAATGAGTCATCTTATTCCTTGATACATTCTATCTAGTTTCAAAATTCTGTATGTGTTATTCTCATAAACATTGTTCATTATCCAGTTCTATTTCAAAATGGATGAGTAATGAATTGGTTCTATCATGTACTTCTTTATCAGGGATATATAGAATACATCATGTACTTTTCAGAGTCTTGGTAGAATTTACAAATGATAGGAAATTAACGAAATTATTTCAATGAATTGAAAATATATGATGTACATGGGTATCCGTATTTCATTCTAATCGAAACACATGACACCCTTCTATATTGATACTCTTAAGAAGACGTGTTATCCCATATAGAATTCCAAATCCTTCCTCTGATTGACGACATAAATTTTTTCCTGCATTTAGAATCATTAATATAATCCTTAATAGACTTTATCATTGTTTTTATATCATCAACTTGTTTTGGGCCAATAAGTTTTGTTTAACCAATATCAACCCAATTAGTTCGAGTATAGCGTCTATTTATATATAATTCTTTATAAGAATCTAATTGAACACATGAATAGAAACAAATGATATATGATTACTATACCAATGGTAAATAAAGGTCCCACATTTCTTGAAAGTCAATTGAGAATGACCTAAACATGTCTTTAATTATTTCATTAATCCTTTTGTATTATCCATATATTTTATGATATTTGGTAGTTCTCAAATAGAGCATAGTATTATGGTCATTATGAAGACTCATCTAATATTTTTAAGTAAAATAGGGTTCACAATCACACGTGAACTAGATTTATATTCCATTAAGTCTTATAACATCATTAATATATAGAATTATGAGAAACCCAATAGGTATACCATTTATTATAGGATGTAAATATGCATATTTGGTTGGAAAATAAATAATAACTGATATTTAATATCTTTTTCTAGGATTCCTTGGTAGTCCTATAAAAAAATTACATTTTAATTTAATCCCATTTCAACATAGAAATAAGAAGAATAAATGTGAATCCTCTAGGATGATGTCTCATATCAATCAGTAGATGAAAAAAATAATCATATAGAAACAAAATTAACAATTTTACAATTCATCTTATCCTAGAAAATTATTCCCTCAAATACATATATATCTTGGTTCTTCTAGAGTTTATAGAGAAATTATAGCTTTGAATATGTTTAAAAATTATTTTTTTTATCTCAGGTATTGAAGGAAAATATAATCTAATTCCAAATTTTAAACAAAAACATAACAAATGAAGTCTAATAATTTACCATTATTCATAGTTTTAATTTTCTTGTGAAATTTATCATTATTATTTTACGATATTTTTTTATAACAAATATGGTTTCATAATCATTTGAAAAATCAATGAAATTCCTCCTTTATTAATGATTTCTATGTCCATCATTATTAGATCCATGAACATCTGATCCATATTAGTACTAATTTTTCTCTATAACTCCTCTATACTTTCTACACAATCCATCTTCTACATTATTTTCAATCCTTGGGTGGTACTGTATCAGTTAATCATAATATTTTGGTTTCTCGATCCATATACTTTTAACCAAATTAAGCTCTTTTTGTGAAATGATGTAATTTAGTAATTTATGATCAATGTAGATCTCACATTTTTCACCATAAGGATAATTTATCTAAATCTACAATGAAAATATTAAACCATCAAACTAAGGATAATGATTTTGATAGTTCTTTTTAGGACTCTTCAATTTTCATGATGCATATGTAATAAATTTATTATTTCATTAAGAGACAACCAATTCCCTTCTTCAATGCATCATAGTATAACAAAAACATGTAATTTCTTGACGGTATTTTCAAAATATGATCATTGAACAATATTTTATTCATTTCATAACAAAATTATTTATATTCCATTATCCAAATGAACATAATACGTTACATGTAATTTTAGTTAAATCATTTTGAAAACCGAAAACATTTTCAATGAATCACTTATGGTTACTTGCTAAAAATTGAAATTGTGTAACTAAGATTTGTTCATGGGTTTATTAAATTATCTTAATGACTATATTTTTATAGTATCAACTGATATTATATCCATGGAAATGATATATTCCTGAAAAAAAACTTCTTAAACCATAAATCACAGTTACTGTATTTCCCAAAAATCTATTTCCATCTAACTATCACAAGAATAATCCCAAAGTGATTCTAAGTTTCCTAATATATTTTAAAATACCCCAATATATCATCAAATGAATACCATAAAAGTCAATAATATATAGCTTAAATACATTATTCATTAGATCTATAAAAACATACGTTTCCTTATTAAATATAAATGTGATTACTATAAAATCAAAATTTCTATTCATTGTTCTGAAATAAATCTTTAGAATATCTTCCCTCATGACACATAATTGATGAAACCCAGAATGTAGTTCGATCTTTTAAAAATATTTAGATCCATGAAGTTGATCGAATAAGTCATGAATGTGAGGTAGAGGATACATTTACATTATTATAATTGCATTGATTTCCTTATAATTACATTACATCCATATAGATCCTTCTTTATTTTCAATGAATAGAGGATGGTCCTCCCATGGTGGAACACTAGTTATCACACAAATTCTATTATTGTTTCTTCAACCCCACTACTTACATATTGGCCATTATATATGTATTCTTTGATGTTATTCTTTCATCAAGGATTGGACCAATGGAAAACTCAACTTCATATATTCTTTTTATATGCCTTACATTGGGCATAATAAAATTAAAGAGTCCATTTTGGTTTAAATAAAAAGGAGTTACCCGATTTGAGGTGATGACTTCTCTCAAGATTCATTCATTTATTTTCCTTTTATAACCCACTAAAATATCTTTATTAAATTATTTCATAACAAAATAGGTATCTTCAATATACTAGGTTGGTTTTATGAGATGTATTATAACTAAACTTACACACAACTTTTCTAACGGTGTAGGGTCCTGAAAATTCCTCAAGGGGGAAATCCAATTACCCCAAAACATGGAAAAGGACCGAACCAGTCCGCGCACCGGCTTCCAGCAATAGTACGCGGATGGTTTGGCAGACAGCCCTTTTGTAGACACTATCGTTCATGAAATGAGGGTGAGGCACCTCCACGGGCGCGAACTCGGAAGACCGCCGATGAATCTAGGCCGGCCCACCGCAGCGAACCGCGCCAACCGGCACACGCCGTGCGCGCCGTCGTTTGAAAAATGGAGGCGGAGCGCCTATGCGGCCGCGGAACACCGTCGTCCACGGAATAGAGGCAGATTGGTGTGCCACCGTGAAGCAACCCCACCACGACTCATGAAATATCCCAGCTGACCGAGTTATCCATGGGTGGGAATTTCTTCATGGGCTTCCGCAAAGGCTTTGTGCCTATCCTCCTCGTGACTCTATAAATAGTGATCGAGGGGCAAAAAAATAGAGGACATGAAAGACAGGTAAAAACCTATGGGGAGACGCTGGAGAAATCTCTCCCAGCAGTCCGCAACCATCCGCGGACCCCATATCGTCCACAGATGAACTCTTCCACGGAGAGGAGAAACCAGTCCGCGAACTACATGCGGAAAACTCCTCTGCGACCAGCCCTTAATGGACATCTCCTTCGCGGACGACCATCTCCTCCATGGACCATTGTCGTTTGTGAAATAGAGGTGGAAATCCTCCGCAGGTGCGAAGTAGGATGGGTGCCAGCCCCTTTGCAGACACCCTTCACGGACAACCATTCCATGAAAAATGGAGAGTCGCACCGCAAACATTTCAGGCAGGGTCAACAGTATTTTCCACTGCACCCTTATGCCGCTCCATCATCCGTCCTATACATTCCATGAGTCGAGCTACTCCTCATGACTCTCCTACAACACCATTTCCTAGCTCCTTTTTCTAGGTTCATCCAGAAAGAGCCGCCCTTGCATAAGTCCCACACCAACCATTGCTAGGTCTCTCCTACCTAGTCGTCCTGACCACATGACGTTAAACTGTATGGATCTCGTCCTAACCATATGACGTTAAACTATACAGAAATAATCCTTTCTACATGAATATAAACTGTAGCATTCCCTTTCATTCAATAATTGGATGCCTCTCGCCCCATGCAAGAGATGCCTTACGCTACGTTTACAGTGGCATAACTTCATGAGCAGTGGAATCCATTCAAACATTCCATCAATCCACCCCATGCTTTGTGTGTCCTTCATTCAGATCTTCATACTCTTTCATGTCTGAAGGGACCCCCTAACGGCCTAGCATCATGCTGCATCGGCTCACCTATTGTCCTGGGACAACGCCCCAGATGACTTTGGATAACACATCGAGATAGGTCATGTGTTTCTAACATGTTAAGCAGTCGACCCTCATTTGTTCGTCCCCATTTCAGGCTAACGCGATATGGATTCTGTGTTTCGAACACGGTCAATATTTATCCTCCATCACCATGCCACCCTCATTGTGTTCCTAATGTCGGGCATGTAATTCACACTTTTCATCTCCCTTTGTTTGGACTGATTCCAACACCGTTGGCGTTATCCCGCTAGTGCACTTGCGCATAGGCGTTAGCCCCCATTATATTCCTCAAACCGCCAATGGGTTAGAATGACCTCATGACCATGCATGAGGGAGACACCATGTACGTCCATCTCAGAGTAAGCCCCGAACTTCTGGGCCTCCTCAGTGTGTAATCCCCAATTCATCACCCTAGGCCGCCTTCATGCGTAAGCCCCACTCTGCTTCTCATGGACGCACCTTTTGCGACGTGATCCTCTGGTCCCTGCTGCCTCTTGTTTCTCACACCGAGCATGACTCACGTGGGATTAGAGTAAGCATCGACCATGAAATCCTCCTATGGTCCTCCTCAGAGTGTAAGCCCCAATATAACATCTTGGGATTCCCCAGAGCGTAAGCCCCAAGCCAATTCGAACTACATGGACTTTGATCCCTGTTTCCTAGGCGTGGTACGTAGGAAGCCTCTCCAAAGTTCAATCCCAACAACGGGTCCTTCCGACCCCCTTTCACGTTGGTTTACCAACATCTTGGGCATCCTAAGAGTGTAATCCCCAATCCATCATTCGGGGCTACCTCAGAGTGTAAGCCCCAGGACAATGCGAACTACGTGGACTTTGATCCCTGCCTCCTAGATAGGGTACGTAGGAAGCCTCCATGAGGTTCAAGCCCACCACCCATCAGACCACTTGGTCTCTCTTCATGTCGGTTCCCCGACACCTAAGCGAACTACATGGACTTTGATCCCTGCCTCCTAGATAGGGTACATAGGAAGCCTCCTTGAGGTTCAAGCCCAACAACCGGTCGATCCGATCATCCCCGCATCGGTTCACCAAGCCACTCCTAGTGCTGCCTCAATCGAGTTCCAACCCTTCGGTGTCATTAATCCAACGAGGGATGGTAAACCTCGGGCATAAATGATTCCGAACCCCCGCGTCTAGTTGAACATTTCCCACAAAGGTTAAATCTGTGGATACTATGTTTGGGTATAAACCAAAGATTCGTTAACATGTGAATACGTCTTAAATCTATAAGAGAGTCCTAGAACATGCAATAATTTACCCCCAAAAAGGGTGCGATGACCCTGACTTCCCATCCTCTCGACCAATGTGAGTTCTTAAGAGTCACTGGTCAGGCTATCCGGCGAACGCCTACCTTTGGAAAGAAGGTCCATCAATCATTGGATATAGAGACGTTGGGCGTTTCGTGGCTGAAAACCAGAACGAAACAAACGGGTATATTACATATTGTTTTTGTGTATGGTGAACTACTGCCTCAAGAAATGATGATTGTTCAATCTTCCCCTACCACCTTTTGTGGTGGCCATTATGATGGAACTATAATTATATATGATATTTATGATATTTATTTTATCTTTATTCTTCAGTAATTTTCATTTAGAACACAACTTTTTTTCTCATGTTTTATAAATACGATAATTTAATTTGAGGAAGTGCAGACTACCACCCCCTCAAAATGATATGACCCATTCATTCCATACGTTGAACATATAAAGGATGGACTTAATGAAATTATATATGATATTGTACTAGAATTATAATATATCTACGTATAATTTAGTTTTCATTCATTTATATATGAAAAATAAATGACGATATCGTTCAAGTGTACTTACAACTTACCATCTCCATGAACTTCATTTCTTAAATACAAATGATATGGACTATTATAAATACATATATACGATATATATATATAGATATTATATATATGATATCTAAATTATTAATATAATTCTGGAGATAATGTACTTTTGACCACTAGGAAATTTTTAATTATAACAAGTTCATTTTTGACAAAAGTTCCAAACATAGACCAAATGTCTGATATGATCTCAAATAATTAACTAATTTTTATCAAAACGTAATTGGTTATATAGAAGAAATAATAAACTTAAAAAATGTTCTGAATCAAGTAGAAATTATCTTAAGTTTATTATTCAAGGAGAACATGGAACATACGAGATAATTCAGACTCGAGGTAAGGAACATCATCTCAATATCCTTTCATTGAGGTATATTTCGATAATATATACCTCCTTTTATATGGTGTATAATAAAACCCTTTTACTTTTACTTTCATTGAAATGGAATATTTTTTCTATGAAGTGTTTTACTAACTGAAATAATGTATTTTTTAATATATTTGGCGACAATGACCTCTCCGCCGTTGTAATAATTATTTGGATTCTTCTATAACCCTTAATATATTTAAAATTTAAAGAAATCCCTTATTCCATTTTTGATTGTTTTGGTATTGAAAATTGTTTTTGGAGTTGATTGAGTATTTTAATATATTGAAATGATTTCTTATGATGTTATTACTGAAATATTTATATATGAAATACTTTCTATGTTTTGATTATATAATGGTACATGTACATTTGACGGGTTGTTAAATGATAAAACAAATAATGGGTGGTTCCATGATAAAACAAGGATGGGTGGTTACGTTATAATCTCTAATGAATTGGGAATGATAGTCGGCCATATGGATATTCCATTTAGTGATATGTGTGGATGTCAACCGTATGGTTATTTTGTTTAAGTATGTTTATGTCCCATGATATATTTATATGTTATATGATTTTTCTATTGGTTTTATAGTAATATTTTTGTTAAAAAATGGTAAGCAATGAGCTTATATTCGGTGAAGTGTTTTTTATACTTATTTTATGTGAAAAGTATTACATTATGATAAAGTATTCACGGTTTACTTGTTGTTTTAAAAACTGAAATTTTTTCTTCATTATGTATTGAATAATGATATTTTTATACTCATCCCAAGCTTTGAAATGTTTTTTAGAGGATTTATAGGTTAATAGAGTCAAGAATGTGATCAAGGAAAAGTTGTTATGTTTAAGCATGAAATGAAACCATGTTCTTTTATAAACGTTTTTGTGTTATGAGTGTAAATGGATAGTGAGTAGAAGTTTCTTCTTTGTAATAATAAAGCTGTTATTTATAAGTTATGGCCTAATTATCTATAGCTCTAAACCTAAAAATATCCTCAATGTGAAGTATTAAATTAATTCAAGATTATAAAATGTTTAAGGCTAGGGCCATACCCCATGTGTGGGTCCATAATATGGAACCCACATTTTATATCAACCCTAAATTAATTCAAATTTCACAGCAGCAGATATGACATGATATGAAAGTATAATTGGAACTTGAAATTTCAGTAGATACAACCAAGAAACACAATATATTAATTTAGTTTAGCAACATAAGATTTAACAAGGAAATATACACTATTCGTAAAAGTAGAAAAATTCACTTTTTAATTCATTAATAAATAGGCACAATAAACTAACCAGATCCAACAATTCATGGTTCATAATAATTCTAAAATGGTTATTTTTTTTAAACACAATAAAAAGGGGCAGCGTAACACTTGCAATTAATTAAAGTAAATTCTCAGGCTAACAGTATTAATACCAAACATGTCGGAACACCCAATGAGGTTTTTGACCATGTTGATATAATTTTATAAATTTAATTTACGATATATAAGGCATCAATGATAAAATGGAACAATTATTTTGAGAAAATTGGTTAAAATTGGACAAAGATGGTGGGATCTGACGAACGGGACAACCGTGTGTTTTTTTATAAATCACATAAAAACAAAGGGAAAGTGAGTATAATCCCAAAATTATTGTTGTAGAAGATCCTATGATACGCGGTAGCATTTTATTTTAACTAAAACAGAAGAAAACATAAAATTTTATAAAAATTTCAAATCTTGGGTTACTTCCTGCGGTAGATGGCGAAATGGATTTAGAACAAGATCACAAGATTCATTGTGAGTGGGGTACGAAATATTGAGAGGTTCAATGTGCATCAAAAGAGGACAAAAAATTATGGGAGACGAGATCATGGTGACCTTCTGAAGCGGGAAAGAGGTGGTGCGCACAACCAAGTGAGGGTGGTGGGCCACGCACAAGAGATGGGGAGGAGATGACGGGGAGAGAAAGAAAGATAGAAAGAAAACATAAAGGAAGGAAAGAAATAAATGAAATAGGGAAAATGAAAAAAAATAAAATAAAATAAAAATAACAGGGGAGAGAATGGGAAAAAAAATAAAAAAAATGATTAACCCATTTGTAATTATTTTTCTATTCTTCTCATTCCCTCTTTTAATTTTATTATTTCTTTTAATTCGGTTTACATATATATTAATTTATTTAAAAATATTTTAATCATTTTTATTATTTTTAACCTGAACGTCATTCTAGAAAGAGACGTAATATTTTTCATAAGACTCGAGAAATTATTTAAATAATTTAAATTGCAACCTTGGATCTGCAATAGGGTGTGCAAATATGCACTTAGGTTTAATTTATAGATTTGAAAATGAAAACATAATGGTTTGTACATTGGTTTATGTAGAGATATTACAATAATTAAAATTATTATTTAATATAACTCATCAATAACATCGTTAATAATTTCAAAAAACCTATTAAAAAAGATAATGGTTATTAAATTAATATTGATTGTAAATATTTATATAATTGAAACAATAAATAATATATAATTAATTACATTGCCTCGTTATTATTTACACCACAACACAATTTCTCAATTTTGGAAATACCTATTCATTTTTTTTATTTTATACTCAAATAATAATATCAATAATAAAAATATTATTTTTATTTCTAATAGTCCAAAAAAATATTTATAATCAAAATAAATTATCTTTGGGTGAAATCTGACAAAACGTATGATGCTCACATAAGTTAAACATTGCCTATGGTAAATCCAACATCTCTGAACTATTAGTGGTCTCATATTCATCATTCGACACACTGTTTGTGAGAAATCAATTATTTATAATATAAAAATGGAATAATAAATTGATTAAAAATAAATAGGGTATTATCTAATGTGAGGCTTCCAAACACCTGACACGCATCAAAGTTATACCCTTCATAATGTAATCCTAGAATTTAGGACCTAAAGTTGGTCTCATATTTTTCTTATGACAAACCGCTTCAAAGTTATTTCATTTTTTTGAAAAAAAAAACACACGTGTATGAAATGAATAAATTTAATATTGTTATTCTATCAACTTCGAGTGTATTCGGGTCTCAAAATCCCACGTTGACTCATCATACAACTCTGAAAATATTTCATAGAATATTCCAATGTTTTAATAATTATTTTCCCCTTCATTTAATTTGTTTCGATTTTAATTTTAATTTAATTAATTTAATAAAATTTATTTAAAAGGCACATTGGAGTGTCAAATATCAGAAATAAAAGTTTCTCACACTCATTTTTTAAACTGACCGGCCTATCTAAGGGAAGAAATTAATTTCTATAACTTTTTTGTTCGGTTCAAAACTTTGAACATTTCATATATAGACTACACTGAGGTTATTACATTTGAAATGAAATAACTCATGAAGTGTAAGTAGAAGAATATGAAAACTTGTAAGATTTTATAACGAAGATTGCCTCTTCCTCAACTGACATCCTTAAATATCTTCTTAACGGATGTAGGGTTGAACTTTTGGAAGTTAGGAAGCCATAACAATATAAATATGCATGTTTACAAGGAAAATGGATTGATTTATATCGAGTTATAATACTCAAGGTAGAGAAATCAAATTAAGGAAGGAGTTCTCTTATAAAATTGAGGCAAGGGGAACCCTTAGAAATCTTTAAAATGTTAAATTGTAAAAAATTATTTTCCAATCCAAATACCAAAAATTGTTTATGGATTCAAATAAAAGATGATACATGGTTGAAATATAATATTCCAAAAAAAATTTACATGTTTTATTTTTATTTTTAATCTTATCATTTTTATTGGTCTTATTTCAGTTATTTTAATTTAAATTATGGTGACAATTAATTTATTATTAAAATGATGTTATTTTTAATTATAAAATGTAAATTTGAACATAAATGAATAATTTATCTGATTTTAGACTACAAAATTATCAGAATTTATTTTTAAATATGTCTTATTTATTTTAAATAATTTATTAAAATATTATTATGATAAATATCATTAGTGTCAATTTTTTAAATATTCATTACTTTGACTTTAAGGAAACAAAGAAAGATAACATCAAACCAAAATATTTAATAATATTATAATAATTCATAATAATTCATAAAATTAATGGATAACCTAAATTAATTAAAATTATGTTTATTTTAATATTTTTAAATATCATTTTTTTTCACAATAATAAAGTCATTATTGCATCATTGTTGTATAATTTTTTAAGGTGATTATTTATTCACTAAAGAAAATAAAATGATGTAAGTTAATATTTTATATTTAAAAATAAAATTTATATTCAAAGATATATTCTTAATAACACTATATTAAAAATAACACAGTTATTAAAATATAAATTGGACATGTTTATATGTTCTTTAAATAAAATATTAGAAATATCATAACCTCATCCAAATGGTCCCCCAAAATCATAACTAAATTTAAATCATAAAAATAAGTAAATTATGTTTGAAATTTACACTTATATTATTCCATAACCTACCTTTTTCCACATGTGGAAACATAAGATATCTTAATGATAAATAAAAAGACATTTAGATATTTTCTTAAATTTAAATATTATCCGTCATTTTCATTTAAAAGTTTCATTATATAACTCATATTCTAACTATAGGTTCTAATGGTTGAATAAAAATCATTAAAAAGTAGTTTATAATGTTTAAGATAACTTTATAATCCATATCATATTATTCATACATTATATTACTCAATTTAAAATGTATTGTGGAAACAATAATTTCAACATTACTATTCAGATTATTCAAAATTGAAAGGGAAATATTTACCAACAATGGACATTTGGAATCCAAATATTGAATCTATATTTCTGAAATAAAAAATATTTAATTTGAAGAATGTAATTTAAAATTAATCTCTTTAAACGCAATAGAAGACACATTTACTGAAAAATTAAATTTTAAGCCCAAAAATGAACTTATACCATAATAATATACAAGGATTATTAAAATTATTGAGGTTATGTTATTTATATATAAATATTTCATATTTACTATTCATATCAAATTCAAATCATATAGAGGTCTAAATATAATAGAATTGACAATTTTTAAATATCATTATTCTACAATACTGACAGGAAAATAATTATTTTCTTAAAAATGAAAATAATTAACCATAATATTGTGATTAAATAATTAATGTCAAAATTATGTTTCTTTTTTCAATATATATTATGAAAAGTTCAACATTTATTTTTTTTAAAAATACCCCATTCAAAGGCTGTAAAAAAATCCATTAGAAAAATATAAGCATTTATTCGTAAAATTGGATTATATTTTTATCTAATTACTATAATTTATTTTAATTATTGTCAAAATATTTTATTTAATATAGAATATATAAATTTCATAATGTGGTTAATACTATTAAATCTCACTAATTTAATGACTAGGTTGTGATAATAATAATAAATCATTGTTTGTTTAAATTTGATGTTACATATGTTGTAAGGCATAAAATATAATGAATTTTAAAAGAGGCATAATATCAAATCATGGAGTGTCAAATTATATTCTCCCTAAATAAATTTCATCCTCACATTTTGAAATTTCACTTCAAAAATAAATGTGTTATAATTTAATATTCATTTCTTTAAATCCCACATCACAAAAAAAAAGATTCCTAAAAAGTCTTTATAAAAAAGGTAAATTGAAATATTATGGTCACCCAAAACTAGGATTACAGATAGGATAACATTCATGAAAATATTGAAATGGAAGGGAAATATGACCATTAGGTTCTGATGTAATGTGATAGAAAACATGGTAATTAGAATGTTAACGATCACCGAACTGTAAATCTATGATCATTTAAAAGACAATTGATTTCTCAAAAATAAAAGTACATGGATTGAATTTTTATTCTAAAATAATTTTCCTCGATTTGATACAATTATTTCCATCTAAATAATAAATTAAAAATTTAAACCTTATTTATTTATTTCAATTTCATAAAAATGTTCTCATCCTTTGGTTGTGCTTCAATCTAGTTTCACTTCATCTCATATAATAAGAAATGGATATACATGATGAATTTGTTATGACTAAAGAACTTTAATCAAATGACCTAAAAGTAATTCATTTGGACTATAAATATTTACCAAAATAAAAATGGTTAGAACATATTATCAAATATGATAAATTTAAATTTAACCTTATACAAAAATATGCATTGTTCAACATAATCCATTCCATAAGTAGCTACCTCATGACTCGTTCACCATAAAATTTTCCAATTTAATATCCAAAAAATCTTGAAGTATGATCAGAAATTTTAATAAATCAACATTACAATAGATTATCCAAAAAATTTAGATCTTATTATCACGTACCAGATATATAAATACTATGATCGCCTTTAAAACCTTAATGAAAAAAATTAATTCTTCCAAAACAATCTCAATTTTTCAAATATGTTATTTAATTCCAAATATTATGTAAACCATAAAAAGATGACATAAACCATCAATTAACTACCCAATTTAATATTCCTAAATACTAACCCATAAACAACTTTTTTCATCAAGAATATATTATGGGTTATATACAATCAATCTTGTGTTTTCCAAAAGATTAACATTCCATTGAATCAATTTTCTAGGTCATTAGATCCATTCAATATATGATCTCAAATCAATGAAGAAGAAGTATTCTAATACAATAATTATATATATCTCCATAATTTCATAAATAAAATAATTATACAACAAAATTTTTTAATCTAAAAAAATTATTCATCCCTCCTCATATTTCATAATAAAATAATCTTTATAATGATCCCTTATATTCCTTTCGATATAGCCCATTACATATTGGGGATGTGTTTTACATAGTTCCACATATCCTTACTCTTTAATAATTTAATATCATTTATTTGTTTCTTCCCCTTTTGTTAATTAGCTTTATAAACCTTTTCCCTATAGTTATAACAAACAATCATACATTTAACTAATTTCCCCTGAACATTCCTTCCAAATTATTATATTATATAAATTTAATTATTCTCCTATTTATCATATATTCTTTTCCATTATTAAGGTTGTCATAAGATATCTTAGTCTACTGATTTAACTTGAGCATAAAGGATACAGAAAATTAATTATCTTTTTTGATTGTATATAGTACTATTTCATCATATGGTGAAACGTTTTTGGAGATGACTTATCTTCAAAATACTTTATCAAAATTATCAAATAAATTATTATTTTGACTCATTAGATTATTTAAATTGACATGGTTCCAATTTCTTATACTCAGTTTCATATCAAAAATATGGAATACAAAAGAATAAATCATATCATTGTGAAACAAAATGTATAATCCCAAAACTAGTCAAATACATAAAAAAATTGAAATATTTTTGAATAGAAACCTCATAATCATAGACAAATTTTCATCAGGATTTTCATATACATTTATTTTTAAATTTAATCTTAGTGTCATATTGCCTAATCTAAGATTTTCAAAATATATTTCTCAGGGTTTTCTCTAAACATTTTCAAATACAAACTGTAAAGACACCAACCATATTATACCAGAGAATGTGATTTACTTTATTTTAATGGCATAGATTCAATAGATAAATCCCCAATGATTGATCAGTTTAGTACTATTGAATAACTGGATACACAAATTGATCTGTTATTTCATTTTTTAATTAAATATAACAAAGGAAATTAAAATGCATCATTGATACTTATTTAAAAAATCATCTTCATAACCTGGGAATGTGAAAGAATTAAACGGGTTAGCTCAAATGATCAGTATGGTTTACATACATTGAAATCATGAATCAATAATAAGTCAAATATATTTAATAAGGCATAATAAATATCTAAATGTATGTAACTAAAAAACATTCCATTTAATTAAATAAATAAAAATAAATCCCGATATTTTTTTAGAGTGAAAAATATCTTAGATAGTAAAAAATGAATACTAAATGATGAAACTTATTGATTATAGGAAACCATGTATAAACATCATGAAACAACTATAATAAACACCATTCATAAGATAGTTTAAAGCTAACCGTGGAAACTAGTTTAATTTTTCCAAGTACATTTTCTCATGATACATGTTGATACTTCTATGGGATATAAACAGTCTGAAATTATGTATCACTATAAGTAAATTTCATTATTGATACATAGATTTAATTCATGAAATATAGATGTTATCACAATATCCTTATTGAGTAGAGGATACATATTTATCAATATTTCCGCAGTTAATCTAATAACATTCCAAGTAATCACCATATGTATAAATGCTGTATAGTTTATGAAATAATCATATCCATGATATTAATATCTAATAAAACTATAGTTTTAAATGAAAAGTGACCTAAAAGGGGTAGTATATGAACCACATAAAAAAATTTATGTGAAAAATACATTGTAATTATCAAAGAAGTAATAATTGAGATGAAGTCCCTTGCAACATGTAATATATTGAGTTTTATGCCACATAAAAAAATAATTATAAAATGAAACACTAAATAATATTAATATAAAGAGATTAATGATTTCACATATCATAATTTAGTATATACACCACACATAATAAATTTGTGGTAAATAATGAATAAATATCATTGAAGTAAATGTGAAATTGGAAATCCTGACCTTCCACTTCCATTTAGTCGAACGTTCTTTAACCTCTTTATAATTTATAATGAATTTTTTATTTACACTAGAACCATATTAATATTTATCATAAATTATTCGCTTATATCATATTATCACCTGTTTGTAAATAATATTTTGTTATTAACACTATTTTGAGTATTAATTTCTTCATTTTACTATTCATGTTTTGTCATGTAAGATCTGGTTCTTGTGCATATGGAATTGTTCTATAATCTCCAGAATTATATTATGTTCATATATATCATATTTATTCAGTATGTAAATTTGTTACAATCATTATTTAATGTTGAATATAGAAAATGAATTGCATCGCACCGTGGAGATGATAGGTCATACGTATGAACCCCCTGAATGGGAGTAGATGGTGTATTAATTTTTCTATAACATACTTATAATTTAATAATTATCATATATATGAACTATTTAAATTTTTATAACTATTCTTTTAAAGTGATAATGAAAGAATATTCCATACAACTTGGCGACGATAAGTCAGACGTACACTAGTGCAGTGCTTTCATTTCACATAGGATGCATAAAAGATGGAATATGGTTACCCCATAATCATAATAATATATCATTATATATATGTAATTGGATTTATTACTTTATAGTTTAAACAAAACATGGTTACTCATTTGAAGAAAAAAATAATTGAAAGAGTTGATAATGTTGATTACATCTTATTCAGCTAACTTCCTTTAATATATTCTGAACCACTCTAGGGTTAGTCTTTTGGACGGACCATAACCAGAATAAATTATATAATGATGTTTATAATATAAATTTATAGATTTTGGTTGAGAAATAAGTCTAATAGTGGAGAAATAAAATGTAGGATATAGTTCCCTTTTATAATTAAGGTGAAGGGAACCCTTAAAAATTTTAAAAATGTTAAATTATAATTAATTAATTCACTACGAAAATAACACCAAATTGGAATTTATTCAAATACAAGATTATATATGGTTGTAATATCGCCATAAAATAAATTTTTACATGATTTGGTTTTATTTTCAAACTTATCTTATTGATTCACATTAGTAAACATTTTTTATTTTAATTGTGGTAAAAAATTATTTAATATTAAAAGGTTGTAATTTTTACTTATAAAATTTCAATTAGACCATAAAATAATAATTTATGAAATTTTTCGACAAAAAACTAATTGCATTTTATTTTTAATTATTTTTATTCATTTTAAATATATTAATAAAATATTATATTTATTAAATATCATTAATATAAATTTAGATATTATTCATTACTATGACTTTAAGAAAAACAAGGGAGCAAGATGACATCAAACACAAATATTTAATAGACCTGTAATATTTCATAGCCATCTAAAAATTCATGTAGAACCATAGTTAATGAAAATTTTATTTATTTTAATAAATTTAATATCATTTATTTTATTATTTCATTTATATAAGAACTAGGGAGTCTTCATTGTATAATTAGTTAATGTGATTATTTCTTCAATAAAAATTAAAAATAAAATATCATGACGTACATAAATCTCTTATCATTCATAATAATATATATAGTAGAATATTTCTTCTATATGGAACCAAATTAAAAAGTAATATAGCTATTAAAATATTAATGTCACATATTTGTGTTTTCATTGAATAAAATATTATAAATATCATAACATCATAATAATGGTCCCCAAAACTAATAAAAAAATTTATGTCATTAAATAGAGTATGTTAATTTCAAAATTTATAATTAGTTTTATTAATAATTTACATTTTTCTCCATGTGGACACTTACGAGATGTTTTTTAAAAAGAATGTGACATTTAGTGATTTTCAATAATTTAAATAACATCAAATTCATTTTCATAATGAATTATCTATTAAATAACTAAAATTAAAACCTTATCTATTAAGGTTGAAATATAATTCATCCAATGATATTTGTAAATGTTTTAGTATATTTTATGAATCCTTATTAAATTAGTTTTTTCCTAAATTACCCAATTTACAACTTACCGTGGTAAGAAAAATTAGCGTGGTTAATATTCATATTGGTCAAAATTAAAAGAGACCTATTTAAAAAATTTATACCCACAAAATAAAAATATGGAATAAAAATTTAATATTCAAAACACATATGTTTATGAACTTAATTTAAAATTAATCTCAAAAAAATCACTAACAAATAGTTTTGTTGAAAATATATATTTTGAATAAAAAAATGTACTTATATAGAAATAATACACGAGGAAGTTTAAAAAGAAATGTATTAGATTATTTATAGATAAAGATTTATTATTTTCTAATGAGATCAAATTAAAATCATAAATAGTCCTTAATATAATGTAGTGGATAATTTTACAACAATCTGTATTTTTTATTATTCACTAAAAAATAAATATTCTCTGAAAAATAATAGAAAATCACCCAAACATAATTTTGACCTTATTAGATTAAAAAATAATTTCATTCTATTCAATAGAATTTATAAAAGTGAAAAAATATTATTTTCCAAACATGTGTAGGAATATAAGTCTGTAAAACTACGAATAGAAAAATAGTCTTTTATGCACAAAAGTTGATTCATTTTTATGTTGTACAGATATAATATCTTGGATGAATGTAAAAATATGTAATTGAACATATAACATACAAATTTCATGATTTCATTAAAAAAATAATTCCCTCTAATTTAACTGCTATGTTATACTAATAATAATATCACATTGTTTGTTTATGTTGGGATTTCTATTCAATTTAATCCATAAAAAATATTCAATTTAAAAAGAGTCAAACTGGAAAACATTAGGTGTTACATGAAATACTATTAAAATATTATTACATAAAATGATAGTTGTATCCTAGAAACTGGAATGGAAGGTATAGATAATATTATCTAAATTATAAAAATATATGGTTTACCCATGTATATAAAATGATTTATTTGGTGACCAATTAACAAAAAATGAGAATTAAAAATATTTGAAAATATTTGAAATAATTTTATAAGAAAAGTATTTTTTATTAAAAACCCCCATTTTTACACAATAAATTAAATAAAACACTTTTGGTGGATTATTTTATTTAATTTTATATATTATATATTTAATCAACTATTTAAAATTAATCTTATGTGCTTTCTATACTTGAGATAGGATCAAATCCAATTTTATTGTTAAAAAGTAAATTTTTCTAAAAAATAGTATTCTCAAATTTTCTGAATTTATATTAATACTAATTCTTGATATCTTTTTATAATTTTTTTTTGAAAAATTTAATTAATTTTTTTAAATTCATCTTGTCTAAATTTTCATAGAATAAATTTGTGGTAAATTTTTGAAATAAATTGATTTATTAACAAATAGTGAAAGATACAAAATTTTAATTGAAAATTGTGTATTCATTTAAAATATTAATAAATTTTAATTTTATTTTGAATTATTTATTAATTAAAATTAGTTACATTATGTATTTATTAATCCAATTTAATTCATTGGAATCATCTTTATTCTGAATTATTTTGTAAAAACCATGTAAACTTTTTAGCATTTTCTCTTCAAAAACATACTTTTTATCGTGGATGTGAGATTAATTTTTTTAAAGTATTTTTTTAATTTATTTCTTATTATACCTCATTAAATTCATACTAGACCATGATGTTAAAAAATGATCAGTATAATAAATATGTTTTTAATGAAAAATAATATTTCCAACTTCTATTAAATGGGTTATAAAATCTTCATTCGCGTATACATCAGAATACAACATTGAGAATCGATGTCACTTGTTTCCCCATTACCACCTCTTGATGTTGGGTATAATGATGGATATAAATTATATATTTGTCATTAATAAAAAAATTCCCTATTCAATAATTATTTCATATATATAATTTTACATTCCCTTCCATTGCAAATACAATAACAGATCTTTTGTGTACCCTGGACTACCGCCTCGTGAAGTGATGTAATTAATTTTTCACTAACACTGACTGAAAATTCACTTTTTATTTGATTTTCGAAATCTGCTTTAAGGATAAGTGATAACCCAGACCGAGCCATACATGAGATAACTGATTCAAATTTCAAAATTCAAAAACCCAAAATCCAGCATCACGACCGCCTCTTTCACGAACAGTCCTCCCAATACTATCATCAAAAATCGCGAGCCATCATTATGAACCATCAGGTCAGATCTCGAGACACGAGCTGCCTTGAAAATACCAATGCAATGACTGTTAGTGAGAACACACCGGGCCTTGTACCACCGCTGATTCAAATCACCAAAACACATTCAACCTAGCCGAGCTGCTTCATCTCATCACCAAAATGCACAATGACTTCACCGCCGTAGAAATTCCATAACCAGACTTAACAGAAAATCCTAAACATGAACCAGATAAACCACAACAGACCCCAATCAAAATCATAACCCAACTACGTCAATCAAACACCACTGTCAGAGACCATCCTCGTCGAAGCGCAAAAATGTTTGACACATAACTACTACAAACAGCTGAAGACTTCCACCATAATAAAATTAGAACAAAAATTATATCATAGACATAGACGAACTCATCATCGTACAAACCTCAAATATATCCAGAACATGTCGTGCAATAAGCATATTCGACCGCCAAATCCCACCTCCCAAAACCTTTGGAAACTCTTCTACATATCTGACTCGGAGAGGGGCAGTGTGTCTTGGGATTTGGGCAGGGAAAAGTGTATTTGATGCCTCCTTGCTCGCTAGGACTGAAACCTAAAGCCAAATCCAAGAAGTGGCTGACACGGGAGCACTTGAGAAACCCTCAGCCAACAAACCACAAATCCCAAAACCATAGTGTAACCCTCACTCCAGATCCAGAGTGGGGATGAAGCAGCTGAGACCTTTAGTACCCACCATCATCCCTAAGATAAAAAACACCAAAAATCCGCACCACTGGAAAAAAGAGATCGACACCACAGAGGAAAGGAAGAGGGTAAGGGGAGGAGAGGGAACACCAGACCGATACGCCGCTGGAGCCGAAGAGTAGGGTTTCACTCACTAAAATATGATAATGTTATTTGTGTATGTGTCGACTATAGCCATCACAAAGCGAAGTGACCCTCTCTATTCATCAACACACCCCATGGATGATATGGATAAGTATATTTTAAGTAATAATATTTTATTTATTATATTATTTTGATTATTTAAATATAAAACATTTCCTAACTACTTTCTATAATTATTGTTGAAAAATGGAAATGTTACTAATGAGTACATTCGAATTACCTCCTATATAATCGTTACATACTTCATATCAAAAAACCATCATTTGTAATTGGTATAAAAATTATAATTTATGTAAAAATATGATAATTTTTTTAATTATTATTCTTGATATTATGTAATAATGATCATATATAGAGGATATAAAATATAAAATCAAAGCATATATGAAAAAATAGCTACTACCCGAAACATGATTTTAACAAGTAATTATAAATAATTGGGTAAAAAATGCCCATAAGTAAATGATATATTATTTGATATATATATTTATAAATATATTATATATTTATATAAACTTTTATTTAATATAATGTAGGTTTTAATGTTAATGAAGGAAGTCAATACTTTAGGTAATGGATTTCTAGTATCTCTTTCGGTTCTAGAAGACATATTAAACATTACCACACATTTATTTCCAATGGTGTATTTAAATATGCTCTGAAAAGTGTTATCCTTAATATTTTAACATTAATTATATTAAAATTTTTAATTGATATTTTTCATTATTTGTTCTTAAATTTTTAAATATTACTAAATCGGTAAAGGATGTTTTTCTCACTTTTATTTTTGATAAGATAAAGGTCCTATTCACCGTGTGTTTATTTTATGAGGTGAATATACTACCCAAAAATTTATTTTATAATTATTATCCTTATATATTTTTGGATTTTCATTCCATTTTAGGATCTATACTTTATTGGGATTATGATTTAAATTATTCCAATGTGGTATGGTATTTTTGTCTCAATTGGATTTCCTTTACTTATATGTCATGTTATGAATCAATATTATTTTTTTGATGTGTATATATATCCAATATTAAATATAATATCATGAATTTAATTATTATCATCATATTTTATGTTTTATTTTATTTTATTCTTTCATGGTTCCTACCATTAAATGTTACAAATGTGCCAAAACATTTATGTTATAATCTTATCATTTATCAAGATTATTTGTGATTGTGTTTTGAATAATAAAATCATATCATCTATTCATCCAGAAATAAAATATTTTTTCATCTCCTATTATAGTTTTTATGATATATTTATTCACTTCATTTTTTCTCTTTAGGTACCCAAGGGTTCAATATGATGTTTTTAAGAGAAGTTGTCTTAATTTCTCATGTTGAGAATGATTTTTCTTCCAAAACCATGTTTTCAAAAAAAGGATTAAAAACATGTTTTTATCATTCAAAAAATTAATTATTAATGAAATTGATAACTATGATATAACTTGAAAAAGGTTTCTAAAGGAATATTTTTATTATTTTCCAAATAATTCCCTTCTGGGTTTTACCAAAAATGTTTAAGGAATCTCTGTTTTAGGATGTACGACCTAAATGAAGTTTTCTAATATCATAGCCATTATTTTATTTAATAAAATATTAAAAAAATAAAGTTTACTTTTAATTAAAAATATTTCCAAAATATTTATTCATTTATATTATTAAAAAAAAATCAAAGAAAATTTATCTTTATAAGTAAATGTTTTAAATTATATTTCAAAATAATTTCCCATCAAATATAATATCTATTGATGTTAGTTATTCTTTTCTTGAGATATGATCCAATGACACGATTATTATTATTTTTCTAAATGGGTTATCATGAAAATATACTTATAAATCCCATTTCTCATCAATGGGTTTTACCATTATAAAATAAACATGATATCCACTTATTTATCCATGTTTTACGATATGATGAAATAATGAAATGATTATGAAACCAATATATTTTACATTTGTAATGATATGATGAAATTCTTATAAATACTATATCATTCCCTAAGATATGATTTAATTAATGTTGTATGATCTTGTGATACAATTACATATGATTTTATTTATGTGACATTTGGGACCTATATTATCCTTCAATTCATTGGGTAAATATGGATAAATCATGAGTAAATATTTTTGGTATGAACATGATTATATGTTAAATGTTTTATTTGTGGACTTGATTACATGTCCAAAATGTCATGTATGAACCTGGTTATATTTTTTCAATGTTATGTCTGAACCTGATTACATATTCAATGTCTTCTCTGTGGAAATTTTTTCAAGTTTATAATTTTATTCATGGACCTAGTTGGATGTCAATAAGTATATGTGATAATCATTTTTATGTCCATAACATATTGAGTGACCACATATCAATTCAAGCAAGTTCACAATGTTTTAAGCTAATTTATACATAAAATATCAATATATTATTCCAATATTATTTTTTCAAGGATCATTTTCATTAATTACCTTATGATTCATGTATTATTATGAAATAATATTTCTTCCATGACTGTATATTATGATATTTGACATGCATGTTATGGTTATCAAATGTAATGCTCTAGTTCTCATACCATTATGTTCATGTTATGCATATTTGTCTCCCTTGTTTAGCATTACTGGGAATCTATTCTCCCCATTTCATATGTTCCCTTTTCCATGGTTGTGATGAAAGGATTTATGTAGGGTATTTTTGTGAAGTGTACTAAAGGGGATGATCAACGTATGATATTTTGATGATATTTCAGCTAGTTAGAAGAGTGTGTACCTAGCCTCCAAAGACACTAAAATATTATGATAATAAATAATGTGTTTGTGTAATGTATTGTATATTCATATAAAAAGAGGTATTATTTATGTTTTTGTTGATATATTAATAATATTTTATGTTTTTTGAATTTGAAATAAAATAAAAATGAATTTTATGAACATGACCTATGATTCATTTATCTTGATTAGTTTTGAACAAAAATACTTCCTATGATATATTTAGGATCAACTCATGGGATGTAAGATGTTTTTAGGGGGTAAGGGAGTGCTTTTGGTATATATTTTCTGAATAAAACTTATTTTTATGTTTTAATTAGTCAGGTGAGGGGTATCCTTTTATAATTTGGGGATGAGACACACGTCGTTTTTTAATTTTGAGAAAAATCAATTATACACATTCTTTTATCATGCCAAAATCCTCTAAAATATGTCAGTATATTCAAATAGATGTGATAAGGTTGAAATATATCCATGAAATGGGTGTTGTAAAAAAATTTAGTTCACTTTAACCCTTTTAGTTTGAGTTTAACCCAAAGATAAATCTGTTATTACCTTAACCACAATGATTCATTTTTACAACTATTTTTATTCAAATTTTAAAAAAATTAAGATGAACTGATAAGATAATATAAATTAGTCTAATTTAAAATATGTAATCCATATTTTCAAACTAAATATATAGATGTAAAATATTCCAATTTAATATTGTACCCTCATATGTTATAAAAAACGGGGTTTCCAAAGGGAAAATTTTCATAACTAAAGAATGATTTAATATCATACTTTACTATATAATGTATTCCAAAAAACTAAATTTAAGTTAGTATATTATAGTTAAAGTAATTTTTTACAAGATTTTTAAATTTTATGTTAACATTGTGAATAATTTTAAAAATGGTTTCTTCTAATAAAAAATCTGTATTTTTAACTATTTATTAAAATAATGAAACATTTTAAAAATATCACAAAAATTCCTCACAAGTTAATTTTAAAATTTTTATTTGAAAAAATATGTTTCTTTTATCAACCAAATACTAATTAAGTTTGAAAATTTAATTTTAAATTATTTGTGAAAAGTATGACAAAACCTTCTTTTAGATATTGTTTTTCAAAAAACATTTCTATTACATTAAAAGCTTTTTATTTTATCAAATTTAATAAATAACCATAATTTTTATTAATTATTTAGTCATAATCATACACAAAAACATAATGTATAGGTTATAATGGTCATGTTTGAATAATATCTTAATTGAGTGTTGTGTTTTTTTAAACATGGTGTTGCATACATTGAAATTTATAGAAAAGGTTGAATTTATTTAATTGGAAATAAATTATAAAGTCTCAAGGTGTTACATTATTTCCCCTTAAAAAATTTTCATACTCAAAATTTCAATGATATTACAATCTGAATAGACTTTGGTAGTTCATCTTTATAACATGCTTTGGTTCCCTTGTAGTTTCATCCATTTTATGATTTCTCCAAAGTACCTTTACGAAATGAGTCATCTTATTCCTCGATACATTCTATCTAGTTTCAAAATTCTGTATGGGTTATTCTCATAAACATTGTTCATCATCCAGTTCTATTTCAAAATGGATGAGTAATGAATTGGTTCTATCATGTACTTCTTTATCAGGGATATATAGAATACATCATGTACTTTTCAGAGTCTTGGTAGAATTTACAAATGATAGGAAATTAACCAAATTATTTCAATGAATTGCAAATATATGATGTACATGGGTATCAGTATTACATTCTAATCGAAACAAATGACACCCTTCTATATTGATACTCTTAAGAAGACATGTTCTCTCATATAGAATTCCAAATCCTTCCTCTGATTGATGGAATAAATTTTTTCCTGCATTTAGAATCATTAATATATTCCTTAATAGACTTTATCATTGTTTTTATATCATCAACTTGTTTTCGGCCAATAAGTTTTGTTTAACCAATATCAACCCAACTAGTTGGAGTATAACGTCTATTTATATATAATTCTTTATAAGAATCTAATTGAACACATGAATTGAAACAAATGATATATGATTATTATACCAATGGTAAATAAAGGTCCCACATTTCTTGAAAGTCAATTGATAATGACCTAAACATGTCTTTAATTATTTCATTAATCCTTTTGTATTATCCATATATTTTATGATATTTGGTAGTTCTCAAATAGAGCATAGTATCATGGTCATTATGAAGACTCATCTAATATTTTTATGTAAAATAGGGTTCACAATCACACGTGAACTAGATTTATATTCCATGAAGTCTTATAACATCATTAATATATAGAATTATGAGAAACCCAATAGGTATACCATTTATTATAGGATGTAAATATGCATATTTGGTTGGAAAATAAATAATAACTGATATTTAATATCTTTTTCAAGGAGTCCTTGGTAGTCCTATAAAAAAATTACATTTTAATTTAATCCCATTTCAATATATAAATAAGAATAAGAAATGTGAATCCTCTAGGATGATGTATCATATCATTCAAAAGATGAAAAAATTATCATATAGAAACAAAATTAAAAATTTTACAATTCATCTTATCCTAGAAAATTATTCCCTCAAATACATATATATCTTGGTTCTACTAGAGTTTATAGAGAAATTATAGCTTTTAATATGTTTAAAAAGTATTTTTTTTATCTCAGGTATTGAAGGAAAATATAATCTAATTCCACATTTTAAATAAAAACATAACAAATGAAGTCTAATAATTTACCATCATTCATAGTTTTAATTTTCTTGTGAAATTTATCATTATTATATTACGATATTTTTTTATAACAAATATGGGTTCATAATCATTTGAAAAATCAATGAAATTCCTCCTTTATTAATGATTTCTACGTCCATCATTATTAGATCCCTGAACATCAGATCTATATTAGTACTAATTTTTCTCTATAACTCCTTTATACTTTCTACACAATCCATCTTCTACATTATTTTCAATCCTTGGGTGGTACTGTATCAGTTAATCATAATATTTGGGTTTCTCGATCCATATACTTTTTACCAAATTGAGCTCTTTTTGTGAAATGATGTAATTTAGTAATTTATGATCAATGTAGATCTCACATTTTTCACCATAAGGATAATTTATCTAAATCTTCGTTGAAAATATTAAATCATCAAACTAAGGATAATGATTTTGATAGTTCTTTTTAGGACTCTTCAATTTCCATGATGCATATGGAATAAATTTATTATTTCATTAAGAGACAACCAATTCCCTTCTTCAATGCATCATAGTATAACAAAAACATGTAATTTCTTGATGGAATTTTCAAAATATGATCATTGAACAATATTTTATTCATTTAATAACAACATTATTTATATTCCATTATCCAAATGAACATAATACATTACATGTAATTTTAGTTAAAGAGTTTTGAAAACCAGAAACATTTCCAATGAATCACCTATGGTTACTAGCTAAAAATTGAAATTGTGTAACTAAGCATTGTTCATGGGTTTAGTAAATTATCTTAATGACTATATTTTTATAGTATCAACTGATATTATATCCATGGACATGATATATTCCTGAAAAAAAAAACTTCTTAAACCATAAATCACAGTTATTATATTTCCCAAAAATCTATTTCCTTCTAACTATCACAAGAATAATCCCAAATTGATTCTAAGTTTCCTAATATATTTTAAAATACCCCAATATATCATCCAACGAATACCATAAAAATCAATAATATATAGCTTAAATACATTATTCATTAGATCTATAAAAACATACATTTCCTTATTAAATATAAATGTGATTACTATAAAATCAAAATTTCTATTCATTGTTCTGAAATATATCTTTAGAATATCTTCCCTCATGACACATAATTGATGAAACCCAGAATGTAGTTTGATCTTTTAAAAATATTGAGATCAATGAAGTTGATCGAATAAGTCATGAATGTGATGTAGAGGATACATTTACATTATTATAATTGCATTGATTTCCTTATAATTACATCACATCCATATAGATCCTTCTTTCTTTTCAATGAATAGAGGATGGTCCTCCCATGGTGGAACACTAGTTATCACACAAATTCTATTATTGTTTCTTCAACCCCACTACTTACATATTGGCTATTATATATGCATTCTTTGATGTTATTATTTTATCAAGGATTGGACCAATGGAAAACTCAACTTCATGATTGGGTGGATTTCCAAGAAATTTTATATGAAATATATAAATGTATCTCTATACAATAGCTACATTAAAAATATAAATATTACCTTACTCATTCATAGATTTTTTATCTATCCTTCCATAAGAATATCATTTGGAAGAGCTACAAGGTTTTAATCTAGACATGTCTCTAATGACGATTTCTCTTCCCTAAAGATAAAGAGTTCTATATTTTCATCACGAATGGTAATATCCTTGCTATTGTAAAAAATTTCTGAATCATATTTTAAAATATAGTACATATAAAGGATTATATAGAATCCATCCACAGGTATAATTATAAGTTCAATGAAAACAACATGTTTATTAGTTATAATGGGGACTTCCTCACAATTTTTTATTACAGTGAGGCTTCCTCTAGAAGTTTTAACTAACTACTACCTTCTTTAAGTGATAAAGAAATATCCTATTTTCCCAGAAAACATGGAAGATATAAATGAATCTTAAAATCCATAATCGAATAAAGTATCATCTAATTATGAATCTATGATTAATGTACATCCCCCCACAACATTGGTTACTTATACTTTAGTTATTGAGAACACAGGATCATTGACCTCTCCCCTTATCCTCTTATAAGGTGTATTCCCTTAATAAATGGGGAATTCTTGGAGTATTCCCCACATCCATCCAGTTAAAACACAAAATAGATATGTTTTCTTACTCTATTTTGAATTCTTTATCCTCATGACCCATATCTACACACATATAACCAACTCCCCAGACCTTAAATCATTTTCCTGGATGATTATTTCTATAGTTATCACAATATGGAAATTTATTTGTTATCAGAATCTTCTTTGAAAAATTATATTTTTCCTGGTTCTAATTAGACCACTAATTTTATTAATATCTCTTGAACATATAGGATATATATTATTCAATATCCTTTTTATGGAAAATAAAACTATTTCATCATATTATGAAAATGTTTGAAATACACATTTCTTTTAGATACTTTCCATAATCCCTTTAAATAAATGGTCTATATTATCTCCATGTTTCATATGTAATCTATATAATTCCCGGATAACATTGTAAAATAATTTCATATACTAAGAAACACTTTTTTCATATTTTTTCTTTAAGGTGAGGATATTTCTCATCCTTTTTGTTCGTTTCCAAAGAGAGAGATATTTTTCAATGAATTTATATTTAAAATCATTCCAATAAATTAGTTCTATTTACTATTCCTCCATATTATTATGGATCATATACCATAATTTAGAAGAATTTACTTTCTAAAAATACACTTTATGTGTAACAAAGTCTTTTTTAATGTATCCAAATGTCATAAATGTCTTCTCAAGAGACTTAATGCATTTCTCAACTACCATTGGATTAGTAGTCACACTAAATTATGGGGTATTATATCATATGAAGTGATCCAACATAGTGGAATAATTATATTTAACTGGTTTCTCCATCCAATCAGGGTTATTTTTTAGATTTTAATTAAGATGCACTAAAATATCCATGATCATCCCAGTTCTAATAACTATTGTATTTCCTTACTCAGTTAGTAAATATATACATTGGAAATGTGTATTGATACCCTTCTTCCTTTAGGGAATAATTTCCTAATAATGTCATATAATAGATTAGATCATAAGATAATGAATTTTAAATCATATATTATTATTCTAAATACAGTGTCAAACATGAAAGAAATTAAAAAAATTATGTATTTTTAATGTCAAAATTATAAACAGGGTTTCATTAAGGGTATCATTATTTTCAAACCCTTTAAAATGGTTTGTAATGAAAATGAAAATTATAATATGTATATCCCCTAAGATTTTCCAACCCGGTGTGTATTAAGGCTCATTTTCATGTAATATATGATGATTGTGTCAAGCCCAATATTCCATTTTCATAGTTTTTAACCAAGGTAAAACAATTCTAGAACCACATCCACTTGTTGTATCCACACCGGGATTTATTATTAGGGTAATCCACATAAACTATTCCTTACTAAAAAATAATATGTTCCTCAATACTTAGGCTCAATGTATATCATAAGGCTTGTTTATTGATCTATGTATTTTTTAATGTAGTTCCAAAGGATTATACTAAACCTCTTCTGATACCAACTGTAAAAATTTCAACTATAGTAACCCATATTCTTTTCCTACTTTAATATATTTTAATATAAAAAATTATTCAAATAAAAAAGAATTGATCAATTTAGTATTTTTAGAATACTAGACATATATGATACCCATTTTACATTGGGAAAATAAAATAAAACATAAGAAAATAAAATGATCATCATCCTCAAAAATCCATAAAAGGATTCATATTCATAATATAGTGAAAGGAAAAAATAGTTTTCTAAAATTATTATTAATGGTTACATAAACTAGAATTTATGATAAGTAAAAATAATAATATTTAATATAAATTAGTAAATAACTTAACACAAATTCCATTTAATTAATTACTATGGCAAGATATATGGCATAATCAATTTAAAAAGGTGACTAACTGAACATACATTCAATTTAATAAATTAACAGATTACCAAATGAATCCTTTGATAATATCAATATAAATTTATAATGGATAATAATAATAATAACTAAATTAGCAGTGAGGGAAAAAATTAATTATCGGATGCCACGATCATAGGAATCATGATACATGTACTATCAAGATCATTCAGAAGATATATAAAATCTCGGGGTAAAAGCCCATCTGATTTTTCCAACCAATTGGTCTCATGAGACCTAATAATGCATTAAGGGGATATAGAAAATCTTTTCCCATCCAAAATTTAATGTCCAAATCTCTCCAAGTATATCAAATAATCTATTTAATTCTCAAATCAATATCTATTATCTTTAAATATCTGTATTGAGCAAAGATACTAATTTATCTATATTTCTACTATTAACCAAATTACTTTTGATGTAAATAAAAAAATATAAAATTGATATAATTATTAGGTTATAATCAAACCTATCATACAAGAATATTATGTTTATGAGAAAATTAATTTGCAATGATAAGTTATTACAAGAAACTGATTGTTTCAAGAGAAAGTAAACTATCTCAAAAGAAATGGAGATTGTACAATAAATTAATTATCCCTTAAGTATTTTATAAATTATAAACCCTTGAAAAACATACATAAAATGAAACATTAATAATCATGAATAAATATTTATTCATGATAAATACATCAAAGGGGTGGTATATACACCTCATAAATGTGAATAGGTCCATTTTAAAAAAATGTGTCTAAGTGAAATTTAAATTGAGATGAAATACCTTACCTCAGGATTTCATTTAGTTGAACATGATTTAACCTAATTTATAATGGTTTTAAATATGTTATTAATTTATACTAGATTAATAATAATTTTTAAAATTATAGGTATTATCCTTTTATAACATTTTACCAGTCGTTTATTATTAATTTTCCATTATTTTCCTTAGTTTATGTTTTTATTTTCTTATTTTCTAAAGTGTATTTTTTTTAAAATGATTTAATTCTTGCATATAAGATAAAGATACATAGTATTTATAATCATATAAAGGTTATAAATATATATATATTCATTAGATAAATTTCTATAGTCAGGTTTTATATTTAAATATTGAGAATGGCTCACATTGCTTCATGAAGATGGTAGGTCTTAAGAATGCACGAGTGACATTATCATTTCTTTAATGGGTGGCCATGTGAAGAATTTTGTAATATATTAATTTTAAAAAATAATTATAATTCTATATAAATTCCATATATTCACTAAATGTATCTTTATTAACATCCATGTAACAATTATGTGAAAAATGAATCACATAATTTGTGAGATGGTAGTCCACCACAGACATAGGAGACATCATCCTATATTAAACAGAATGGATGTTAAGAAGATATATATGATATTTTAAATATATATATATATTTATATCCCAATTATATTTTATATACATTAAAAATAATTATATTTGTCCATCAGGGGTGTTGACAGGAATTGGAGTTCCATCTGTTTGCGAGGAAGTAGTCCACCGTACATACAATTAACATTTATGTTTCCCATTTGATTGAAGAGGATATAAATATATCTGTCATAAAATTAACATATTATTTTCTATATATTTCTTAGATAATATTATTATTATAATTGGATTATTGAATAATACTTAATGGAGCTTTAATATCAAATAAAATAAAAATGATTGTTTATGAACGTTACATCTTCTTCAGATGACCTCTTTAGGTTTCCCCCAAAATACATCATATGATAGATTTACTATAAAAAAAAGTAAAATAGTATGTTGGTAGGGGATTATTTAAGTTAATTTTTTGGTATTGGGTTAGAAAAATGGATATATAATTGTGAATATGGAAGGATAGGGTGTGGCCTTTTATAAGTGGGGGAGAGGACACAAATGGACTATTTTGAAAAGAATCAATTACACCCAAATTTTTATAATGTACAATAGTCTCCAAAATGGGACATTATAAAAACCTATATGATATAAGGTCTATATATGTTAATAAAATGTGTTTATACCTTTTTATTGGTAATTATAACCCTTATATAGTTAGTTAAACCTTGGGGAAATCATTTTTTTACCGTAACTATGGTAGTTAATTTTTACCGCTTTTTACTATTCATAATGGTGAAATATTTAGATAAAATTATTAGATAATATAAATTATTCTCATTTTGAATATGGAATTTTTTTGTCCCTATTAAATTCACATAATATTCAGAATAAAATTTAAAAATATAACTATAGACGTGATGAAAAAGTCAGTTTCAAAAGAGAATATTCTGATAACTATAGTAGATTTTAATATCATAATTCATTATGAATGTTATTAAAATAATCTAAAATTTATTTATTACATTATAAATAAATAATTTTACATTAAAACCAATGTAATACAAAATAAAAATCTGAATATAATTTGAAATAAAAGTTATTTTTCAATAAAAATTTTGTTTTTTTATCTATTCATTGAAAAATGAAACATTTCAAGAAAATACCAAAAAAAATACATAAGATAATATAGATATTATTTTTTAAAATTTTAAAATAATATTATAAAAGTCATTTTATAAATGTGTAAAAATAATTTTTAAATAATGTTCGCAAATCGCAACTTCACCGTCTTTAAAAAACATTTTTAGGGAAAACATTCTTTTTTATTCAAATAATTATTAGTTATTTTCTCATAAATAGATGACCATAATTTTAACGATTTAGTTAGTCTTATTAATAAATTAAAACATAATTCTAGGTCATAATATTCATGTTTATATAATATTTTAATTGAGTATTGAGTTATGTTTAAACCTAGTGTTGTGCGCATTGCAAGCTATCAAATAGGTTTCATTTATTTAAAAGAAAACAAATCATAACATATTAGCATGTTACATTTTTATCCATGAATCCATAAATTTATTATATACCCCATAGATGTCATATTATTTTGAATTTGCACTCATAGTTTCTCTACCCATCTCTAATATCAACCATTGTTTTCTCACTTTTCCTTAAAAGTGTTTTTATAATAAAAAAATATAATTTAAGTCAGTCCAATATCAACCACTACTATTATATGGATTAAAGTAATGTATTATACACTAACACATCCACTTAACAATTCATCTTTTATAGAAAAAATGTGGGATATCATAACATTGGGAATATATAAATCATTTTCAGCAATTTACGTAAAAATCATTCCCTAAAAAATAAGATGATTAACTATCTAATCCTTTTATAGATAGAATATTTTTCTATAAAAAAGAACAAAACATTCATTATTGATGGTGTTCATGTGTTTCATATATATCAACAACAACAGAGATATCAAAAATAAATAAATTCTAATCATTATGAAAATGAATAGAATTTTTTTATAATATCGTTATAAATATATTTATTTTATTGTAAATTTAATGAAAGATAACTTTATCTAAGACTATATTTTCGACCATATTTGATATGGGATAAATTTATTCCTTAAAATAACATGTTATGATATTATATAATGTCCACATGTGAGAGTAGAACACCACCTGGGTGTGTGAATTAGCTTCTTCAATATTGACACACTAAAACTCATTTTGATATTATTGGATAGTGAAATTTAGTCTTAATATAAAAAAAATGAAGGTATGAGATAAAGAATTATAAAAATAAATGTTTAGAATATGTTTTAGAACGTTTACATAATGTTTTAAATGAGTGTCTAAAACTTATTATATGATTGTCCTGATACCTTTTTATGTGTTCTATAATTATTATCAAATGGAAATAGAATAGAGAAGGAATATGGTCTTGAACATCATGGATTTTAATGAACCAAATGAGCATGAACTTTATGATCAATTATCCATTTCCACCATAAGTGGATCTGGAATTTGGACAAATATTTCACCATTGGTCTTCTCACTAGTCCCAAGAAAAATATCAGTAACATGTTCCTAAGAATATTTGGGTGGTTATCATAGCATCTATAAGAACTTCAATACTGAAAATATTTATATTTTTACAGACTAAATTAATTAGGACATAGATGTATGTTTTGTGACTAGATTATCATAATTGAAGGATATATATTAAAGATCAATTTAAATATCTCATCTGATTTAGTGTGTCTGAATTCATTATTATATGGACTTTGTATCCACTAATATATATAATTAACATATTTTGGTTTATCCATACTCATTCAATATATGAAATTGGGGCATTTGTGATGAGATCGAATTACAAGTACCCATTTCTGATGGGTCCCCGTCGCAAATGCCCCATTGTAGAAAATGATGTCGCAGATAGATTTTTCTACATCGTACCGTTGAAAAAATTATATATTTACAATGGGATGTAGCTCCATCGCAAATAGGTTCATGTTGGTTTTGAAATATCATATTGTGATGGTCTATCTCAAAATTTGTAAATACTATTTACGGCGAGCCCATCACAAATAGTTTTAAAAAATAATAATATAATATTAATATTAATGATATAATAATAATATTATTTGTAAAAAATTAAATTAAAAATAATAAAATAATATTCATATAACAATAATAATATTGATAATAAAATAATAATAATAATAATAATAATGAAATAATAATATTAATATTACTAATATAATAAAAAATTATAAAATAATGAAAACCTCAATATTCACGAATAATATAATAAACTACTAAAAATAAACAAAAATAATGACTATTAATATAATCAAAATAATAAAAATAAAATAATGAAAAAAATAATTAATAAATTAATAAAATTAATTAAAAACTAAACAATGTAATAAAATAGAAAGAAAATTAAATAATTAATAAAAAATGTAATATTTGCAACAATATTAAAAAAGGATATATAAAAATGTAGATAGTTAATATTAAAAACATAATTTACATTGAAATGTTTGATCATAAAAAAATAGATCACTGAGGGGGGGGGGTCGTCTAGAGGAGATGGTGGAGGGAACTCCATCCCTAAACCACGAGTCAGACGTCGCATGTACTCCAACTACTCATGCTCATGTTGTTGTCGCCATCTACTCATCTCCTCATGCGTCTCCTCCTAGTGATGTAGCTATCATAGGAACTCTTCATACTACTATTGTGGTCATTGACGCATCTCATCCTTCTCCCTACACATACTCTCTATAAGCTCACTCTACGCTCGCAGCTGCTCTAGATGTTGTGAAATAGATGATAAAGTCTCTCCACGAGCTCCTCTCGAGCTAGATTTTTACATCGCTACAGTGCCATAATAACCCAAAGGTGTCCATCGAGTGATGATACAATTAACTCGGCCTTTCTTGAAGGAATTCCTAGCCAACTGCATCCATGTTGTCTCATCAAGTCAGTTGGAACAAGTCTGAGTATCGGTCTCTGACTGACTCTTAGTCTGTGTCTGAGAGGTCATGACCTCATATGACTCTATCCATTGTAATTTAATAATAAAATAATTAAAATATTATTTTTAGTTAAATTCTAAAAAAAGAAATACAGTATACTAACCACAATCTAACACTAGTGAGCACCTCTAATCTCTCCAATAGTGAAAACACTATACATCCAATGATAAACGTCAAAATTCAAAATATCAGGTTTTTCGACTACCTATATAATGATAAAATTAACTGTTTACATTTAAATTTATATAAAATACTTAAAAAAATACTTACCATATGCTTCATATGCATACTGAATGTACAACTACCAACTCAATGTGTTACCACCTGTCTCCCCCAATTTTGTCAGTCAAGCGATGATCTCCTCTAAAAATGACCACCCAACTAGTGTAAAAATAATCTATCCCAAACCTAAGATGAAATATAATCAGTTCGGTGGTCACAAAAAGACTCATCAAACTATGTAACTCCGGTATTATACATTTCTTTCCTTCTTAAATTGCGAAAAAATGACTGCAACACTGACGAATAGTCACCTGCCATGCCATCCCAATATCCCCACACATGCTCTCATCGATGGGATACCATAAACACAACAATTAATTTATAATATCAAGTTAATAATTAAATTAATTTCAAGATAAATATTATTTATTTTTATACCATCCAATGATCTAACATGTGGTGTTTCACATCAACGATAATATGATCCCATGAGACCCATGATTCATAAAAACAATTTCACAATAAAGGAAACCCCTATGAAGTATCTATATGTGTAAAGATGTGAAAAAAAAATTAGAATATAAATGAGTTATTGAAAAATAACTAAAATAAATAGGTAAACATACGTCTACATGCATGGATCGAATCCCAAACATGGACGTCGCTTGTGGATAGGGTTTGGGATCATCAAACATGCAAGACCACACCCCCTCTGAGCCTCCATTAAACCACCATTAGTGTGGGGGTTAAATGACCCAACATCCTACTTGTCTAAAGGTAAATCATCTTGCTGTAACAAAAGATATATATCATCTTCCATCTAAAACATGAAATTAATGTTGTTAGAAAAAAACTAAAGAAACTATTATATATATATATATATAATATATATGATTATAACCTATATTTAAATGTTTCAATGTTTATCTTCATCCTCATTATTAAATCTGATGATGCCAATGTCTCCATATTAATCCTTAGCATCATAAATTTCTATATGACTTTCAGTTTCATCATCTCTTGTCATTTCACATTCTTTTGTAACATCATTAACATCATTGTCACTATCGACCCATAACATTGGGGAATCATCATCGATATTCATGTCCTTTCATGAAAAATATGGATTTGGAACAGTGTCTTGAAAATTTGCAATTCGTTCCACTTCAACGAAACAACATTTTCTTTATGTAAACTGATTTTGTGAGATTTAATTTTTATTATCCTCCACCAATCAATAAAATCTCTTAATGTTGCACAATATTTTGAATAATAAATTTTATGTTCCTGAGGATCCAATTCAAATTGTTTATTTACTATAAGAAGAATTCTATATTTAATATCAATGATTCCATGGGATGGATGAACACAGAATCCTCCTTTAATATTCAACCACTAACATTTAAACAACATTATGTAAAGTTGTCCCAAATAACAGAGTTCCATATTTTCTACCAGCATGACATAAAATTCAACATTAGTTTCTCTGTGATGAGATCCTTTCAAGAAAACACCACTACTCATTGGTCTTTTATTCCCCATATGCACGTGTATGAAATCAGAAACCATTGACCATATATGCATGATAAGATTTAACAATTTTTTATTGTGTATTAGTTAATACATGCAATTAATTATAAATATTATCATTATGTTAAGATAACTGGTGATTTTTAAAAGTGTATAAATATAAAATGTAATAAATTTATTATATATGTTAAACCTAAATTAATTTAAGTTACCTATTTTTTAAACCTATATGAAAAGTTTTATTCCAACATCATTCATGAACAAGTGCTGTAATTTGTGAAATTTGTTTCTTCATATGATTATCATATAACCTACAAGTAAAAATAATTAATTTATTGTAGAAAAAATTATTAAATGAGTTATTTGATAACTCATTGTATAAATGGTGTCATTTCTTCAGAGTTGAGCAGAACATATGTATGACCTATGTGATATTCATCATATGAAAGTTATCATTCATGAACTCCACCGAATCCATATTCGGGCTAATTGAAAATTGATAATTTATTTCCCATTTCACCATAAATGATTCCCTTGTTACGACACATACATTTTTTTGGGATATTTAGATTGAATGTAATGACAGAAGAAAAAAGAAATTTCCACTTGAAAATAATCTTCAACAATTGAACATTCAACTGATGATTTGTTACATAATTTTTTCTCTAATTTCTTCATGCATATATTGAATCGGTTCATCCATCGAAACTATAATAGACCTCCACATTCTTCATCATGAAGAAAATGTAATATTATATTTTCTATTGAGTTAAACAAATATGGTGGGAATATTTTTTACTGTTGAAATAAAATTAAAACAATAGCTTCTTGTAGTCTACTTAGTGCATCATATTCACTTATTACTAAAAAAATGTATCATAAAAAATATTATATGTCTATTATAACATCCCAAATTATAGAATTCAACATACCTATTAATCCAATCAGTAGAAGTCTTTCCATTATAACATCACAGTATTGAATTTTTAATCTAGTAATATGACCATTTATGACATATTAGAAAAAATTGGAAACATAACCATCTAGAAGTCTAAAATCTTAACTCCATATACAAAATAAAAATTGATTCTTTTTAGAGATTATATAATCTATTTTTGTTTTCATTAAATTTTGTGATCTGACATTTTCAAATAGTTTATGTTCTGGTCACCTATAAATTTGGGCATGATCTAATATTTCCATTACATTATCTTTGGTTTTACTTGGTGTATCCGAAACTATATGAAATAAATTATCAAAATATTTCTTCTCAGTATGAAAGAAATAAAACATGTGATATACCATCATATCATACCAATATGGTAGATCCCAAAAAAAATCATATGTTTTATCCAATTGTGTTCTTTCCCAAAACCATCAATTTTCTGTTTCTTTATTGTTGGTCCAAATGTGATGGGAGATAATAAATAGAAAAATTATTTTAACTATATACCTGAGATCATTTTTGTAGGTCTATCATTTTCAATTATTCCTTTTATGAAATTATATGTGTTCCTCCAAAAAAGAGGATTAGATGGAATGAATCTTTGTTGATAGTAAAAAAACAAGGTTTTTTATCATTGACATGTATAAATAATTTTATATCTGTCATTCTATATAGACATGATTTTGGACCATGTTTACTCTAGCCAGATAACATGTCATATGTTCTTAAGTCGCTAATTGTCCACAACAATGCAGCTTTCAGTATGAATTTTTTTTCTGAAACAACATCAAATGTAATGAAATCGTTACTCCAAAATGTATTTAACTAATAAATAAATGGTTTCAAATATGTATCAATATTCTTTTACAGAATTTCTAAAATTAAAAATGATAGAAAGATATATGGTTCCTTCATCAACATCCAAGGTAGTATATTTTATGGAGTTATAAATACATGCTAACATGAATATTGACTAACATAAGAACCAAATAGACAGAAACATTCAGTTGAAAGGCCTAGTCACACATTTCGGGATTTTAAAGAAAAATATAGATTCACATGGTCAAAATGATTCTATAAATAACCATATGAGGGTTTATTAATGGTTTTAACAGTTTTAATATTAGTTTTTCTCCACTACATCAATGTTATTGTGTTATGAGAAATAAATAAATGTTGAAATCTAAGTGTAAGAGGGAAATATCTCAATTGTTTTATAAGAATCAATGTGTAATTACATTATTAATCCTCTTTATACATTGATTTTACACATGTGGGACATCAATTAAATGAATCATTTTCACCATAATATAATATGAAATCCTTTGATCATGCATGAATCTTATGATAACCAATACGCAGATTACGAATCAGCCTCTTGCTCCATTGAAATATGTAAGCAATTATAGGGTCCTGAAAACATCGCAATGGGAAGAAAATACATCCATAATTACATTGTATAAGGATGAAAGCATTATTAAAGGACTAATGAATAAAATGGATGAAAATTGAGTTGAAAATTTTGGAAGAAACATGAATAAATTAAATTTATCAATAGTTTTAAGTGACCTACATACCATCACTGGGGAGGGTTCATGGAATGCATGAATTGCGAACTGTTGGTACATAGAAGGGCCCAAGACACAATGTCCCATGAAGCGAAGGATAGTGAAACTAGGAAACTTCAAACCACATCTTTGGTGGAATCAGGAACCCAAAGGCCATCCTTATATGGTCTGCTGTACTCAAAAGTTTGCAAACAAAGCAAATCAGTAGGGTTCTGCGAACCAATACTCACAAATTGAAGCATCCACAAACCTCAGTTGACCGAGTCTTCTATGGATTGAGATATGTATATATGGGCTTCCTCAAAAGTGTTAAATTCCCATAGATATGTTTTTCCTAGTTCTCTATAAAAAGAGAACAGACAGACGATGAATGGAAAGACAAAGAAAGAACGGAGGTGACCCTAGAGGTTGGAAGAATGAATTCAGAGAGGATTCTGGATTCAGTTTAAAATCATCAACAAAGTTCAAATTGAAAACCATGTTTACATAGGTATAACGTGTTGAGAACCATAAAAGAAGGAACTTAATAATAATGGGTAAACCACGAACCTAATTGATGTCATCATGCACTACAAATTCCTTGCGGATGAACTCCCTGCGAAGGATAGGATCCAAGACCCTCCTTCAATATGGTGTTCTAGATAGTGTATCACTATGAGTATTGAACCTAGAACTATGTACATCAGTATATGGATGGAACCTAAATCAGTGTGTCGTACCACCTCTAGGAAAGCGTACCACTATGGTATGAAATGGTCTATAGCCAAGCCCACATACTGCTTTGGTATGCAGAAGACCCCTCTACCTGCATACCAGAATGGTATGTGGAGCTCCCCCCATTCTACATGACAAAACTTTACCCAGAATGGGGTGTCTTTGGGTTTCCTTCCCTTCAGCACCAATCACTCCCCTCTACTACCGTTCAGTCCTGTATATTTCCTCCACAAACTAGACACCATGCACTAGTACAAATCATCCTCCAAAGCAACTAGACTTGTATGATCAAATCATTAGGCGCATCAGACCACCAATTTGAGTCTACATACCCATGGTAAGAGGAGTCGTGAGGTCTCCCTCCATAATTATTTGGAATCATGGGGTGTTTATAAGTCTACATTCCCATGGTAACTTGGATTCCAACCATGGGATGCTAACGTAAACCTCCCTGTTCTAGGGATAAAAGGAAATCAATTCCTTTTCCATTCAATGAGGAATGATGAACAGTTGAAGGAATCATGTTCTATCCTCCTTTTGATGAGAGGGAACATTACTCCCTATTCCTAGAGAGCATTTTTGGGCACTCCCACATATGTAAGTCCATAATTTTTTGACAGTCGAGCTACATGACCCCCAATGTCATCCCACATTGATGGGTTCATTGCTCCCAGCCATCACCTACCCTCTCCTAAGGTTCTTCCTCTACAGGCCCGCCCTCTCCCATTAGTGGGAGAGGAAATGTGTGGTTTTTCATTCCTCTCACATACTCTTGTTTCTCACATTGAGTATGACTCACATGGGCATAGAGATTTGTGGTTATCCCAAAATCCTCACAACCAACCCATCCTAAACTTTGAGAATGCTGATTCTTGTTCAAACCAAGATACACGGGATGCCTTCTTGAAGGCTTGATCTCAAAAGGGGTACCCATCTAGAAGGGGTCACCCAATCATGTCTCCTAAAATGTGTTTCTCCCATTCATAATCCCCAATCTTACTAAACTACATGGGATCTGATTCCTCTCCTAAGGATACATAGGAATCCCATCCTATGGGTCTGATCCCAACATCTAGCCACATTTTGTCCCTTGGATGATGATAGACTTTAGATCACCTTATTGAATGGGTTAAGTCATAATTCCCTCTGTAGCATGAAATCCAAGCTTGTCTATGATGATCCTAAAAACCAGGGGTAGCCTATAGATACAAACTTTGGGAATTTACCAAGGATTTAAGAACATTTTAACAAGACATAAATCTATAATAATTTCCTGGAATAGGAAATAATTCCCCCAAAATGGTGTGATTAGCCCGAACTCCCATCCTCTAAACCAATGGATTCCTTCAGTGTCATCGGCCAAATAGAAATCCAAAAATATCCTTCCTTGGGAAAGAAGGTCCATGAATCATGGATACATGGGTCATTGAGTGTTTTTGGATCTACAAACAAACCCATTAGAGACTATTTGAGGATGTCATATCCTATGAGGACTGATTGCACAAATACTTATCCCCATTAAATCTCTCGCTGGGACCATTTGAATGTGGAAACTTCTTATTAATGCAGGAGGAATAAACTACCCAGTCTCCACTGGGTCAATTCAATATCCTATTGAAGGAAAACGAAGTGGATCGGGTCGAAACAAAGGTGGTAATGAGAAAGTCTCTAAAATAACAGTTGAATTCTCATTACCCATCAGATCATTCTTTTAATTTTTCCAAAACTCATAAACACACCACCTTAGAGGGAGAAATAAAATTATGAGCCTGACATGAATCCTTAATCCAAGGTGGCAGTTTTACCACACTCATGTCCCTTTGCTCATAAAAAAAATGAAGGCGGACAAGATGAATCTCCGATTATGAATATGATCAAAAGATGTTACTTTGATGATGTTTTTTATCTATATATTTCACATATATATGTTGTAGGTTTCTGTAGGTCAACCTTTGATCCAAATGGCATCCCGATGGATAGTGCAGACACATGCCTCAGCGATTCCGTAGGCATTCGGGACCCTGATGAAGAGCATGGCCCCCTCACCTAACCAGCGTCATCAACACTGGGTATCCAACAGGCTGAGTAAAGAGTACCACCCAAATGTCACTCTCCCATTATGGAGGCCACATAAAAATCCCTTTAGTCTGTAAAAGTTTTCCATCCACCTCCTCATCTATATCTGAAGCCCCATCACAAGGAATCCCCGGTGGTCATCTCAAACTATTTTGGATGCATATCCCCCAAGAATGACAACATGTACATCCCTTTTCTTCGGGAGGTAGATGAATTCAATGCTTGTGATTTCATCTCAACTGCACAAGGGTCCTACTCACAACCTCTGTCAGATTATGTCACCGCCAACACCGGGTGACCATGTATCCTCACTCTGAAGAGGATCTTATGTCAAGGGCACCTAATGAATTCTATAAGAATAGGGGCCCTTGAGCTTCCCATGGAGGGAAGAAAATATATAATCAGGAAGATGTTGTCACTCTAGTTCATGAGGAGATACTCTATCATATAAATGTGGTGTAATTAAATGGTCAAACATTCAACTCTGCCCCCTCCACTCAATCCCACCATAGAAATAGGGTGGCATAATACGAGAATGTGTAGGTTCTAGTGAGTTCTAGTTGTTCCCATTTTGCAGAAAGAGTGGAATATTATAGGTAGATGAAAATATATGATAATGCACAAGAAGTCCATTTTCCAAATAGGATGAAAACTTGAAACAAGTATGTATAAATACCTATTGATGCATAATAATACTACCATAAAAATATTGCAGCAAGAAAATATGAGTAGAGTAAAATTCATCAGGATGTATAAAAATCTCGTGAGAAAAATATATCATCAGGAGAGAAAATGAAAATTCATACTTGTGAATATGAATCCCACCTATCATATACGGTGGAAAATGGAGAAGAAAATCAGATATAGACTCGTTCCAATATCCCAACATAGAAGAAAAGTTAGTATCAACTAGCAACCTATGGATGACCGGAGTAGGTTCAAACTCTTGATATGACATTGGAATGGGCCTTCATACCTATTCCAACAATAGATGTTTCATCAAACATCTTGGAACAGATGGAAGATAAAACATTGATTCCATTCCATATGCTCCAAACATGCCAAGATATAATCACATTGATGGAAAAGGCGAGGAAACAGGTCCACAACCTGGTTTCCATGAATTGAATGACATAATCTCCAAATAGATCGGTCACTTCAGAGTAGTTATGCATCCCTAATTTAGTCCATGAGGGTCGACGGAAATATCCTGCGGTACACAGGTAATCGGATCAGGAACAAATACTTGTTACAACTAGTGGATTCAGGTACAACATAGTGGCTGCTCCAAGGGAGGTACATATTCCTTCCAAAAATCAAGATTCTCATTGGCATGTCCCGGAGAAATCACGTGAACTAGTAAGATAGGTCCCAAAAATGAAGGTCGTTACCAACAGCATGCGGCCCCAATTTCCTACAAGAGAGTGCCCAAAAAAGAAATTCTTCAAAGGAAACTAGAAAATGAAGACCACATACATGATCCTGCTCTATTGGAAGACATTGTTCTTGATGTCCTCGAATACATATCAATAAAATCTCAATACCCTATCAGTCAATTACCTAATTATGGAAGTGTCAATAGTAGTTGCGAAGGTCCTCCCTATAATGTTGCTACCAGTAGCTCTGAAGGTCTCCTCCAGGGCACCTGTGGGAGATTACTCTACGGGTCAAGAATGATCAATCAAAAGAGCCCATCTCCTATTAGGTTATCCTTACCCTTAACCTGAATATTAGACAACAACAAGGTCATCCCCTTTATATCATCTCCTATGATGGTCCTCTCTATGGTATATGTTGTTGATATGCATCTCTCTATAGTTGCACGCTGAGTCATGATGGAAGTCCTCACCATAAGGACAACCATCATGAAGTCCCTCCCCACAATGGAAGTTGATGTGAAGTCCCTCTACAGAGTAAAATCAAGAAATGAATATTTCCCCACCTCATTTCGTATATGCTCAAGCCCCCCCCCCCAGTTTTACACAATAGAATTTATACTTTAATATTGATATCAATCTATGATAGTAGTCTTTTGCATAATATAAATCATCGAGAAGGTCCTACCCCCCTTAGTGACATTAAGCATTAAAAATGTACTCCTCTCACTATAGCCTATCTTAAAGGTCCTACCTGGGGTATACATCGCAGGGGCACTCCCCACGGTTGGGAATCATGTTTCCATTATATCCCCCAACATTATAGACGAAATTGAATAATTCATCAACGCAATAAAAATTCATACTAGAAAGAATGTCCTCCTATTTCTGGGATAAATGTGAGAAATCCCTTTTATGCTAGGAAACTTAGAAAGATGGAGTCATAAATATTAGACAATTTTTTAGTGATGAGTGATATCCTTTCTCAACCAAACAATGGTCCAGGTCTACGCTCATCTTTTGAGCCCCCCTACTCTGATCACATATTAATGAGGCTCCCACCATCTATGTTGCTTGGAATAAAATTACTATGAAGCAGTTAAGATGGGCATATCAATTATAGGAGTCTTCAGAAGAAAAATAGTAGGACATGTTTTTCATGAGAGGAGGACTAGATAAGGATAATGTACCAGTGATGTATTGGCAAACAACCACATCTAACTTCAATATACCAAGGGATTTGTCTAAGGAATGTATCTATAAAATTCTCCTCAATATCTTGATGACTCTTTACCAGGTAAAAAAATGTTCTTTCCCTATGAAGGGTATGCAGACTATGTCATCATATTAGGGGATATTTTCAGTCTAATTGACCTGAAATCCCCCCCTCCCAATCTACACGATAGACCTAATTAGAAAGGAGAAAGAAAAACCTTGAACTGGCTTACCTCCATGCACTGCATAAGTTGCATTGCCTCATTGGCGACGCCCCGACTAGAGTTCATATTTGGGGATAGGGAGAACATGGATCTCTAAACTTCACCCAACTTCCCATCTAGTAGACCTCATTAGAAATGAAATCATGTAATTTAATTACCCAAAGGCAGTAATGAAATAAAATACGTTCCCTGTAAAGATGTAATACTCACAAAAACTTGCCCAGAATAAGTCTCAAAAGCATCAGGCCCAACAAGATTAGGAAATCACAAATATTCTAAGCCATGAAACTGAGTACATCTAGAATACTTCCCACCTATGTTAATCTAACTAGAAAGCAGTGATCATGTTTTCAGAAGCTAACAAATCTCGTGTGGAACCAGCACCATACTCATCTCACACCTGCACAAGAGTTAGTGAAATCAAAAAGGTTGAAATAGCATTGGCTACCGCCACAATGGAAGAATTTCCCCAGTCAATAGAGATGGGAGCATTGTTATCTCAAAATTCCCCCATATGACTAACAAATCTAGGTTGTAGTGCATCATTGGAAGAACAAGAGTAGCCTCATCCCATAGGGGTGGGGAAATTTTTACCTCATGTTCCCACACAATGGATGTATGTATTCTCCTGTTTGAGAAAAATGATGAGTAGATAGGTCACCTATTCAACCCCATCCCATGGTTAATACCTTACATGATGAAGGCACATTATGAGGTTAGATTGGGGATCCATTCAGGAAAATTTTCACCAAGAGACCCGAAGAATACCGCATAATGTAAGGAGAAAGTCCAAAAGAGGATGCAGAATCCATCTTATCATTCGTCACAGGGTACACCACCCCCAATGCAGTATGCATCAGGGAATGTGGTAAATGTAAATCCCACAGATCTAACTGTAAATGATATAAAAGTAGAGGACATAAGAGAAGATGTTTCCCTCCCAGAGGTGTCCCACACCGAGCCTGATGGAGTGGATATCTAGAACCAGAGAGCGGTTTTAAATTTGGGTGCCTCCTCAGTCAATCCATCATTACCTTCCTCACAAAACCCCAACATGGAGAAGAATTCATCCCAGTCCATCTATGAACCACCTCCTCCTCCCACCTGAGAATGTTTCCCTCAATCTTGAGTAATCATTATCCAAGAAGGAGGTAGAAATGAAAGAGATCAGGAGAATTAATTTCGATTCATGTCAAGGGAGCTATCTTTCCTTATTTTTCCCCTACAGAACGTCAATGGGTGTTCCTAGAAGAGATTACCCTTCCATAGGAACTCATCTCGATAAATGATTTCAAGCTCATATCTCTATCCAATCTAGCACTAGGACCATAAATAAACTTAAACCTGGACCTGGAAGGATATCAAGACTTCTATCCATTAGAAAACAAGCTAGAGTATATTCAGGTGAACTCGCAAAGGATACCCTTGGCTGGGTATCCACGCAAAATCCCAGCATCACCGGCACGTTTACCTTTGGCCCCTATTGCACCCTCCCAAGATCACGTCCAGAAGGATATACAACAAGTCCTATTGAATACTATTTAGCAACTAACAACTCGACTAGAATTCATTGAAGGGATACAGGCTTTGATACAACCAGAGCACAAACCCTACCCTGAGTGGATGAGTAATGTTACACCACTTCCAAAATTTGGAAACCCCATATTCCTAGTGTCCAAAGGTTTAGGAGACCTGGTATGGAATATAATGCACCATACCTCTTACTTTGATTGCATTATGGTCAGTTTGGAGTAACACGAAGTAGTAAAACATTGGTGCTTTGTGTGAACCCTATAGTGTTCTGCCATAATATGTTATACTATCTTTCTAGATAACTCAATCACAGACTAGGTGGACATCCAACAATAGTTTTTCATCCAGTTCAGTTTGAAATTGCCTAAGACAATGACCAGAATTATCATGAATTGCAATAACTGAGAGAATGAAAAACTTTTAGACTTCATTACAAGATGTAATGGCCGAACTTATTCCCTGAAATGGCTACTTCTCTGGGATGAATATTTTTTTATGTGCATCGATAAAATACCTGATGAATTGCACACACCGCTCATTCCAGTGAAGTTTATAAGTGGGTTCTAGGATTTAGTTTCCATTTCCCAAAAGGTAGAATACTCCTTGAAACAGACCAATATCATGTCTCGGGTAGCCCATAATCCCCATGAAAAAGGAAAGGAAAAGATTATGTGGATTCTATCATGATTAAGCCACCCCCAGCACCAGCTCTTATTTCACGGCCTCCTGAAAACAGAATGGGACCCCATGTATGCCAAAAAATACCCCCCAACTCGGCAAGATGAGTGAAGGGGTTCTAAAATATATCAATTCGAGGAATGAAAAAATAAAGACTAATCATTCCGAGATGACCAAGTATGCGGCTACATAATAGATTCCATGAGCTGCAACTTTCTATGGCTACCAGAGCCAAAGTAATCTGATGAATTGGGTCTCAACGATTTTCCAAATTATTGTCTCTATCACTAGATAATGGGGAACTCCTTCCAGATCTGCTTCATCATTAAGGATCTCTTGTAAAAGAAGGTGGATTCTAGACAAGTCAAGTTGGGTCCACTCCAGAAAAAATGGTGTTTGTTTGCACCTTATATACAATAGAGGAATAGAAATTGAAACAGTCACCAAAAAATGGGAAAAAACTTGGTAGTTGGATGACTTAAAAAATAGTCAATCGAGCTTATGGAATCCTCCAGGAATAGTTGAAGCAACCAACTATGCCCCCAATAGCTCCTTATTCAACCCAACCTTCATCCTATGCCCCATATTCCTCTGAGGGCCAGAAGGGAATAATATAAGAGCAAGAAGATGAGTTGAAACCAATGTCGAATCCAGTCTTTACAATTTTGGACTTCATGCTAGCAGACTTGGTATGACAGGCACCACCCTGTAAAATCGTACAACGGGCACCGCCCTGCCAAATAGAACCATCATAAGAAGATAGTCATATAGAATCATTATCAGATTAAGAACTGATCTTCAACTCCATTAATCTCTTTCACTTGATGGAACCCTTATATGATAGAGACTATGAATTCAAACCCGAATTTTGAAGGTCCAACCGGTGGTCCAAAGGAAGAGGCTGTAAAGGAAAAGGGTTTCCGGGATGGCATGATCATGGAAGGAGTCAAAATGTCAGCCAAGAAATATCTACAATCATTGATATGGAGAAAACCCATAGAAGAACCCTCTAGAAAACATAACAGGAACAAGAATGTTTCTCTGCCCTCTCTAGAAGAAATCTGAGCCCAGTCATATTTTAGTGTAAGTCAGAGTAAGAACATATGTCCAATTGCTTATGGCATACAAGAAAACCAATTCGGACAAACTCGGAAATCGAAACAACACCATTATATCCTATCATAGAGGATGGACCATAATGTCCAATGATCAAGCCCCTAATGTGAGCATGAATGTAAATCCCCGAGCTGGGAAGTGATGACCATTAGAGTAAAAATATGATATTCTGATGCATCTAGTCTCATTACTAACTACTCTACTGATTCTAGATGCCTTGAGTCTATCTGCAGACCTAATGGATCCACTCATCGAATCCTTACTATGTCCCTAAGAATTCGAATATGAAGTAGCAGCGGCCAAAGCCTATTGAAAAGAGACCAATCCAGAAAAATTCCACGCCTTTATCTCCAAAATAGACAAGAATGAAGTAGCCATCATGAAAGGTCACATCAAACCCTTATATGTGTCTATAAAGATAAATGAAATCAATGTTTTAAGAATATTCATCGAAAAAGGCTCTGGAGTCATCCTCCTCTCGCTATTAATACGTCATCGGTTGTGCTATAATGAGGACATTATAACACCCTACAACACAACTCTCTTGGGATATGAAAAAAGTGAGTATAATCAATTAGGACGAACAAGCTTAAAACATTTCTTGGATACCTCATGTCTGATTCTGAGTTTCTAGTAGTGCGAAAAAGTATAACAATCCGCATCGTTTTAGAGAGGCACTGGCTGCATCAGCATGCTGGGAATCCATCATCATACCATTAGTGAATCAAATATTACACTAATGGAAAAATGGGACATTTCATGCTGATAAATACCCATTTGAATCTTATGAGTTTCATTACACCGATACAGAGTTCTATGAACAAAAATATAAGTTGTCTTTGGACAATGACATCGACATGATCATTTTCCCCAAATTGATTGGAAATGGCTACCGTTGATCCCCTCCAACTTGTTGGGGAAGATTATGTATTAGCCATCCACCAAGGTGAATATATAACTTCATGATCGAATAAATGTTCAGTCATCTACATGATTTATGTTATAGCCACCATGTTTAAAGAAGCTGAAGAGAGGGATGGCCCTAATAACATTAGGGAAATCCCAAAAAAGATGCTCATAACCCGTCCTTGGGACCCCATACTATTCCTGACTTACTCACTAAGGCAAGAAACAATTTCTCTCCCAATAGTAGAGAGTTCAACTTGAGAATCCTTCGTCCATTATATGATGAAGAAGATGATAAAGAGGATGATCAAGAATAAGAATAAGAATACCTCAAAGATGCCCCTCCCACATTCGAAGAAGGTGTCTCCACCACAATCGATGATCTTTGGTATATAAACCTGGGCACCGAAGGTGACTTGTGGCCCACTCTGAATAGTGTGTCTATTCCATTCGAGGATAAATAGGAATATGCCTCCTTCTTAAAAATAATCAATATTGTTTTACCTATAACTACACAAAAATCACAATCCTTGATCCTAAGATCACCACTCATCATATAGGTCTGCCGAAAGACCATCATGGATATAAGAAGGAAGCCAAAAGGAAAAAACTGACACATGCTAATAAAATAGAGGCTGAAGTTGATAAGCTAATCAAAGATAACAACATCTGGAAAGTCCAATGTCCAATCTGTCTGGCAAAAATATTCCATGTCAAAAAAGAGAATAGACATATTAGAGTGTGTATTGACTTCATAGACCTAAATTGGAAAATCCTAAAAGATGATTTTCCAGTCCCAATCATAGAATTGTTTATCCATGAAACCACCATATATAAGGACCTCTCTTTCATGGACTCCTATTCTAGATACAACTAGTTCTGAATTTCCCAAGGAGATGAAGAATCTATTGCTTTTAGGGACTCTCAGGTAGTGTTCTTTTATAAGGTGATGCCCTTTGGTCTAAAAAATGTCGATTATACATATCATCAAACCATACATCACATTTTCTAGCCCTTCCTGGGAAAATTCATTGAGTTTTACATTGATAATCTGGTGGTTAAATCACGACAGTGCTCAAACCACTAATCAAATATTGACATAATCTTCAAAAAACTGTGACAACACAGTTTAAAGACAAATCCTCTAAAGTGTGATTTCGGTGTTACCTGTAGGAAATTCCATGGATTCATCATAAACCATCGTTGAATCAATGTCAACCCTATAAAGAAAAAATCCATCCATGACTTGTCTCCATGTATCAAACTCACTGAGTTGAGGGGTCTCCAGGGACACCAGTTCTACATTCAAAGCTCCATAGCCAACCTTGTGGGAAAAAGTTTACCTTTCACTAGGTTAATGAAGAAATGGGTTACGTATTAGTGTTATAATGATTGTCAAGAAGAGTTTGACAATATCAAAAGATGCCTTCTAATCCTATCAGTATTGATGCCTCCAATTGAGAGGATACCACTCATTTTTCAGGTAACCACCTTGGAACAATCATTAGGTACTTTCTTTGCACAGAAGAATGATGCCCGCAGCGAGAACAATCACTATTACTTCAGCTGAATAATTATCAATGAAGAGACTCAATATTAAAGAATCAAAAATAACTACCTAGATATAATCTGTGGAGTTTTTAAACTTAATCATTACCTACAACACCATGAGGTCTATCTGGTCTCCCGTTGAAACCCTCTAAAGTATATCATCAACCATCCCATGCTAACTGGTTTCTAATCACAGTGGGAAGTCATCCTAAAATAGTTTTATATATGGTATGTGCCCCAAAGATCCATCAAAGGCCATGAATTAGCAGAATTCTTAGAGGATCACCCCATGGATGAAATGACCCAATTTGATACTAAATTTTTGGATGAAGTAGTCATCCCTACTCAAGGAGGCCCCATGTTATGAGAAATGTACTTTGACGGTGCTTCTAGGAGCCCAATAGGGAAAATGATGGAGGATCCCAAGTTAAACAAAGTATGGTTAGAAGTTATACACATATCCCTGGAGAAGGCCTCCTTACCTTACACCTTCCTTCATTCAATGGGATGTACAAATAATGAGGCATAATACCAGGCCCCCATTACCGACCTAGAGCCAACACTTCATGATCGAGCTGAAAAACTAATGATAAAAGGTGATTCCAAGATGGTCATCAAACAGATCAATGGTTACTATAGCATTAAGAAACAATTATTGGCAGCCTTGATGAACCATGTTTGAGAACTAATGGAAGAATTCCCATCAAAACCAAATATGGCCTATGTTCCCCTGTCACAAAATGCTCAATCAGATGCATTGGAAATCATAGTTTTAACCCTAGTTGATCCAGACCAGGATGTAACAATCATCAAAATTACACACTATCTGATGGACTTTCCCTTTATTAAGAACAATAAGAATTAAATCAATTGGATTAGCCCTATTTCTAAGTCTCATGGTAACACCACCATCTAGATTACTCCCATTTTAAATTACCTCTATGGGGGGGGAGCTCCCACCAAATAGGGCTGGAAGAGAACAGATCCAGAGGCCGGAAGCCATGTTTCTCTTATACAATGGCATAAACTAAGAAAATTTCCTCTACAAAGGAGGCCTTGAAAGAGTCCTTCCTAGGTGAATAAACAGAGAATATACTATTGTCATCCTGAAAGAAGTTCACACCAGAGATTATGGATCACACAAATGAGAAACCATGCTCTCTCCTCAAATTTTATGACATGGATAGTATTGTCCTATTATGATGCAGTATTGTTCCATATTGCCCAAGAAGTTCCATTTCTTCCATGTTCATGCCAATTTTGTTCACCGCCCCCAGAGCTACTTTACATAGCTATGTACTCCTGGAAATTTTGCACTAGGGGGATGGATATTGTGGGACCATATCCCCCTGCCCCAACCAGACAATTTACAATCATTCTCAAAGAAACTGAATTCTTCTCCCAATGGGCTGAATAAATACCCCTTAAAGAGGTCATAGAAAAAAAAATAGCTTTATAAAGGCCAAAATCATTACCAAATTTTGTGTCCCACATACAATACTAACGAAAAACAACACCAACTTATGATCTTCTGAGGTGGAGAAGTTATATCATGAGTATAGAATCAAATACAGTCATTAATCTCAGTACAATGTTGCGACCAACAACCAAATAGAGGCATTGAACAAGTCTATGTCCAACATACTCCATAATATGGTGGATAAAGACTATAGATTGTGGCCAAACAAGATCATTCATGCATTATGGGCTTACAGGACTACAAAGCACACTGCCACCCAAAAAACCCTATACTCACTAGTGTATGTGGTAGAGGTGGTTTTGCCTATTGAAATTCAATTGAAATATCTTCATGTGGACATTTGTGATCAATTTTCCATGGATAAACAATCCTAGAGATTGTTTGATGAGTTAGAGTAGCTGGTTGAGAGAAGGTTGCACACATTTCACCATTTGAAAGTCTACCAAAATCGGATCACACAAGCCTTCAACAGAAAGTTTTTTCTTCAATATTTACTCAAAGGAGAGATGATTTTGGTCCTCATAACCCTAATGATACTCAGTAAGAATACCCAAATGCATTATTAAATGTGGGAAGGATCATATTTCCTTCATATGGTCTATTCCAATGGAGCATATGCCTTAATATCAATTGATGGACAGATCATCACGACTTCTACCAATGAATTGTTTCTAAAGAATTACATTTCGTAATTGTGATAACATATAGTCCAAACTATATGATTGATGAAGCGTTGTCTTGCATGATCTCAAAAATATTTATAACTATTTGAAGCATAGGGGCTAGCCTAAGTCCTTTGCTTGAGGAGCTTTTGTGGTTAATCAATCACTTCTTCTAATTCAAATTTTGAATATTTTTTTATTTATGAAAATAATGTAAATGAAATTGTGGTTTTAGGAATGATAATTTAATATAAAGTTTTTTTTTTCAAAGGTTGGGGCCGAACCCTCATTTTATTATTAAAGCAAAGCAAAGACCTCTTTAACTGGGTAGAGGGAGACCCATAACATACCCCGAAGGCCCTATGGGCATTTAACCCATTACATGACCCGTAGGCCCATTTTGTTGGCCCAAAGCCCATTATGTGAATAGTACTACTATAGTACCCGCGTTGCTATAGTACTGCACAGTACCCACTGCTGCTACAGTGCTTTGCCACCGCTACAGTGACCCGCCGCCGCTATAGTGCATGTCGCTGCTACAGGACGCTACAGTACTGCTACAGCAACCTGCGCCCAATGGGTTATGAACCCCCATTTTTCATGTAGATTTAAGGGGTTCTTACCACTAAGACAAACCCCGAATATATTTAATATAAAGTAATGTAAACATGCAATGCATAATGCAGACAGAATTAATGCAGACAAAATGATGTTATAAAGAAAGGATATATTCCTGATATAATCCCTCGGATTGAACCTTCATCATATCATTATTAGTTTAAAATTTAATTAATAAACACACTCTATCATATGCGTGAATATACTTTTCTATATGTGGTTTTGAATATACAGTGCTCTCAATGATCATTCAGAGACTGCACATCCACCTCCTCGGTCGTGGGAAAATATTACAGAATATAAATTTATATCTCGGGTGGCATATGAAAATACAAAGGCGCCTTACCCACTAAGACCCCCCTTGAACAAACTCTAATAAAATAATAAAAAATAAAATTGAATGTGAAATGACTTGAGTTCAACACTGGATTGATCCCCCGAAAAGTTCCTTGGGTTAGTTACTCATGATCACGAGTATAAGAGATCACATTGGAGAAGGACGGGGTGGAAAACGAAAGATAAAAAAATGAGAATGATATTAAGAAGAAGGGAAAAATATATTAAAAATTCATAATACTATTAAAATGGAAATTAACTAAAAAAATGGTAAATGGAAACATAGATGCGCCAATGCTTTGAGAAGGGGTGAGGATACATATTTGTAGGGAGAGGAGGTGAATAATTCTCACTCAAAACATTTAATCTAAATGTTTTCACATAGATGTCCCTTAAATTACCGAATTTGTAATATGTTGATTCACCAATGTTGTTCCATAATGTATCCTCAGTTTAAAATAAAAATTTCAGCTACGTTGGATGCGCCTATAATGATTCATGAATTTATAATTGATGGTTTCTTTTACTGGGTGCAGGTTCCAGGACTTTTTCTTCACAAATATGTCATTTAATGTCCCCCATAATGGATTCCAAACGCCTTGAAATTTATTGGCAAAACTTTACATCGTTTCCTAGTGTCTCTCCAATTAGAATCATCCTAATTTGATGTGTGTATACCAAATTGAGTATGCATTACTGAAGTGGGGTAAACGCAGTCCATCCGAAAAAAATCATCAACATCAATGAATTGTTAGGCCCATAGATGGAAGAACCAGCTCCTGGTCATGAAGAAAAAATTGGAAGAAATTAAATAAGGCATCTAAAAAATTTGAATCACAACACTGGGATATATATTTTATGAGAAATGAAAAGAATACCCCTATGATAACAATCTGTTAAAATTGATGAATTAGAATATTTTTGTATTTACGCTCAAATTACCACTAAAACCTAAACATGTGACAATTGCTCATACAATAACACTATGGTGGGATTATAAATAATGATTTACAGTATAAAAGTTATCAAAATTTGAGATTTATCACACCCCCACACTTAAAAATTTCACTCCTGGTCAATCATCTTAAATCCAAATCAAAATCCACACAACAATCAAAAATGATAAAATATAAATGATCTTATCCAAAATATAATTCCATCATGTAAAATTTATGAAAAACAATCCGCTCTAATTTCCATTTCAATCATTCAAATTTTTTTAACATCATAAATCAATCCATGTCCCAATCAAATCTTACCTAACATTGAATTTTATGTCACTCTTCACTCAAGAATAATTGAATCTAGATTTAGGCTCTTACTTGAAAATCACATGAATCACCATAGGTTTGTGAAAATTATCATTTCTCCACAGCATGAAAAATGAAAATGAATTCAATAATGAGGTATTTAATTAATGTTTCAAATGATTTTGTGGCTTAGGGTTGGTGGGAAAATTTTTGAAAAAAGATTCAGGCCAGAAAGAGGAGGTTGGAATTTTATGTACAATGCATAATTAATTCCAGGGATAACACATGAAATTTATCTCTCAATCCCGCTTGAAAATGTTATAAAAAAACCACCCATATTTTATGACATGATTCAAAAGATTACCAGTGATTATAATGAATGATATCATCTAAGTTATGCCCTTTTTTCACAGATCTAGAAAGGCACAACTTTTTTTCAATTTTTTTCTTTTTGTTCATTTTCTTTTTCATTTAGGATGAGCTGAAAATTGAATATAATGAATGAATGAAAATTCATGATCTAGATTTTTGAGAGGTACATGAGTCATAAAAGAATGTACAATGAGTAATTCAAGCACATCTCCATTTTTTCATTTAATTTTGAAGGAGAAATGGATGAACCAAATAAAGCACAATGAAATGATGACACATGGCCAATTCTCTTATTATCCAATGCTCAAAATATTGACACACACATCACACCACCCATATATAATGCACATCCCTATGAATGCACATGAAAGGCCCTTCCCCCACACTAAAACATGAAATATCCATGCAAAAATACTAAAAGTACGGGTAGGTAAGGAAATATTATTGAATAATGTTGCATAAACCTATAAGGGAATTCATGGTGTCTAAGTGATTACGAAGGATAAATGTAAAGGTGGGTATCAAGATAAAAAGTGGCTAGGCAAATAGATGCCTCAATCATTTTAAATATATTCTATGAAATCCAAAGCTTCGAAAGATAATATTCACAAATTCATGTTCTCACACAAAATTCATGTTTCCATCAAGAATGTGTGGGTATTAAGAAGAATAGGTCAAATTAGTTTAGTATACCTCATAGGATTGGAAAAAATATTTAGAGTCAGTGTTTCATGGGAGTGGATTTCAAAAATCAGTCAAAATCATAAAAATTCATGACAATCAAATTTATGAAAAAAAAAATCACATCAACGATCACATAAAATTCATTACTTCAAAAGTCATTTCAACTCTTTAAAAATCAATTGATGTGTGAAAAGTGATAAGAATATTCATTAATGCTCAAAAAACATAAAAATATGATAAAAAGTGAAAGTATCATAGGAACTAAGTAGGTTGACACTCCCCCACACGTAAATTTCACTACCCAATATTTTAATTAAAAAAAAATATAAATATGAAGGTAGAAAAACTAAGGGAATGAAAGATACAACCTATTATTATTTTTGAATTTGATGACTTGAGTTAAGCTCCTAGAATCTTGCACTTTAAGACTACAAGAATGAAATAAAAATACATAAGAAAAGTAAATTAAAAGAAATAAATAGTGAAAAGAAAATAGATAATTCTTGGTTTAGACCCCCCAAGTGGGTGCTAGGTTTTTACTGCCCCTAGTCAGGTAGTTTTAGTGGACTATACCTAATAAAAAATGTGGGTGTGGTTTCATTGAGATGAACCACCACATGTGAGTTTTCCTGAGGTCTATGAGTAAACATTAAATGTAGAGAACCCCAATGAAGATAATGAAGTTACTAACCACCAAGAATGAATAAAGATGAAATTTGAGGTTTGAAGTGGGAGGGAATAGAATATAGGGGTGCTCCCTATTTACTTCTGTGGTGTCCTCCTCCATATTGTATGCAATTTTTTGTTGATAAGGTAGTCACACCACCATCTTCTCCAACTCTTCTTCTTCAACAACCAACACTTGAGTGGCCTCTTCTTTAACATCCACAGTCTTCTCTACTTGTGCTGTAATAGAAATTTAAAAGAAAGAGAATTCATAAAAAAAATTATCTTGAATAAAATTATAACCTGAATAATTTATAACAAAATCTTACCTTTCAAGTAATTCATCATGGTAATTTATCTCTTTAGGCATGACCATTGAAAAATAAATCTCAGCAAGTGCATCTTTTTCATTATCTTCCAAATAAATAGAGATGTAGAATGTTTCTAATGTTTCATCATCAAGGATGGGAAGATCATGTTTCAAGTTATCTTTGACAATTTTATTCTAAGATTCTTCAAAAAAATTTTGATCTCCCATCAATGCATTAGTTGGAAGGTGTGCTTTAGGGACCTCCTCGAGCAATGGACGAGTGTGAGATGATGTGATTAATTATTTAAATTTCTTTTTATTCACCATCCTGAGGTTCTTTGACATAAATAATTATAGGTAAAATCTCTTCCACAAGTAATTCTGGCTTAGGTTCCGACTCAGGTTTCAGCTTAGGTTGGGGTTTCTCCTGAGATATGCGTACATATTCAGCAATCCATTCTATTTGGATCTCCGGTTTTTGCACTTTATCACTAATCCTTTGAAACGGATCGCCAATATCATTGCAAACATTTTCTAACACATGAGATTGTTCAGTCCAAAAATAATAATTTGAATTGAAAGAAAACAAGAACAAAGAGTTTTTTAATGTTTTTTTAAAATTTATGATATTTTTTGGTTTTTTTAATTAAAGAAAAAATATTTACAAAATTTTAATTAAAATGGTGAATGAAAAAAACTTTTCTCCCTATCAATTATGCCAATTTGATGAAGTGTTGTCTTGGGTTCTCTCAAAAATATTTATAACTATGTTCAGCCTAGGGGCTGGCCTAGGTTGTTCTCTTGAGGAGATTTTGTGGTTAATCAATCACTTATTCTAATTATATTAATTTATATTTTTTTATTTATACAAAAATAATGTAAATGAAATTTTGGTTTTAGGAATGAGAATGAAATATAAACGAATGTCAACATTCAATGCATAATGCATACAAAATGAATGCAGACAAAATTATGTTAGACAGAAAGGAGATATTACTAAGAGAATTACCCAGATTTAACCTTCATCGTCTCATTATTATTTTCAAATTTAACTAATAAACACACTCCATAATATGTTTGAATATCCTCTTCTATATGTGGTTGTGAATATACAGTTCTCTAAACGATCACCAAGAGACCACACATCCACCTCCACGATCGAGGGAAAATATTACAAAAGAGAATGATAAGTATCAAATGGAAAGTGGAGACACAAAGGCGCATTACCCACTAAGATCACCCTTGACCTAACTCATATAAAATAAGAAACAATAAAATTTAATGTTCAATGTCTTGGGTTCAACACTGGATTGATCCCCCGAGAAGTTCCTTGTGTTAGTTACTCATGATCTCGGGTATAAGAGATCACAGTGGAGAAGGATAGGGTGATAAACAAAAGATAAAAAATGAGAATGAGATTAAGAAGAAGAGAAAATATATTAAAAATTCATAATACTATTACAATGGAATGAAACTACAAAAAAATGTAAAATGGCCACACAGAAGTGCAAATTCTTTGAGAAGGGGTGGGGACACATATTTATAGGGAGAGGAGGTGATGAATTCATACTCAAAATATTTAATCCGAAAGCTTCTACATAGATGATCCATTAAATTATTGAATTTGTAATACTTGTCTTCATAAATGATGTTCCATAATGTCTCCTCAGTAAAATCTCAATATTTCATCTTCATTGGACACTCCTATAATGAGTTATTGATTTATTATTGACAGTTTCTTTTTTTGGATATAGGTTCTATAAATATTCCTCCATAAATATGTCATTTAATGTGCCCCATAATGGATTCCAAACAACTTAAAATTTATTGTTTAAAATAACCATCAATTATTAGTGCATCTCCATTTAGAATCACCCCAATTGGATGTGTTTAAAACTAATTGGGTTTCCATTACGGAAGTGAGGACCATGATGTGTGACCATAAAAATCGTCAACATCAATGATTTTTTACTCCCTTTAGATGGACGAATCAACTCCTGGTCCAGAAATATTTTTTTAAGGAAATTAAATATGGAGTCTAAAAAAATTTAATCAAAAAATTTGGACAAATATTTTATGAGAAATGAAAAAAATACCTCTCTGATAAAAATCTATTAAAATTGAAGAATTATACCATTTTTGCATTTAAGATCAAATTACCACTAAGACCTAAAAATGTGAAAATTTCTCATACAATAACACTATGGTGGGATTATAAACAATGATTCAATATATAATATTTATGAAAATGTGAGCTTCATCAATGACCAAAAACTATGAGTTGTCATACTAACCACATGATGTTAAAATATTTCATAGATGTCCTTGCAACACAACATTAAACCGGGATATCAATGTCCTCGCTGCATGAATTTAAACTACACAACATAGCGTCTTAGCTGCTTGATGTTAAACCGCATAGCATAAATCATCCTAATCTCACAATGATAAACTGCATGGTTCCCAACGAACTACGTACGACTTGATTACAATTCATCAATGGGATACATAGCGACACTTTGACCCATGATCCTGGACCACCCCCCCCCCAATGAAAAAATGCATCTATTATATAATCTATCTCCCCATATTATAGGGGAAATCCATGTTGCTCCTTTTTTCTCACATAGAGTACAAATAACATGATATTAGGATAGTGGTAAGGATTCCATTACATAAACAAACTATAGAGGAATATAATGGACCCAACACCCATAGAGGATGAATCTGAAATGCCCCTACCCCTATATCCAATTAAGATTGGTACAATGAATATTCAAAACTATGTATGGCTTGATTCCGGCCTTTGCAGGATACGTAGTGATGCCTGGATTAGAAATCCCGGACCATTCACCAATTAAAGAAAAATGCCCTCTCATGTACCTACACATGGACCGAGACTTTATAGGGAAAATTCAGAACTACATATGTCTTGATTAATTACCTTTAAAGATACATAGTGATGCACTGATTTGACATACTAGCCAAGACACCAATTAAAGAAAAACCCTTCATTCATGTGCAGGTCAGACTTGTGTGAGGGAATCCATGAACGGTTCTAACTGCATGACATTAAACTACAAGGTTCCTCAAGAGTCATGTTCAGCCCGATTCTCAACATTATATGATCTTGATCATGCCCCCAATTTCAAGAACAAAAAGTTTAATGAGATGAAAGAAATTCAAAATTCGAATTCTGACACTCATAAGGAGTCAAAAGACCTTGCTTCCCCCTACATATGAATCAGATCTATGTGGAAGATTCATTAGTTCATGGATGATCACAATCAATATATTTCCTATATACCTAGACAAATCTTTCTTGTTTGTCAAAATCTATACTACTAGAATTATTGGGTCCCCATAAACATTCATGTCCATTTGAGATGGAAGTCTAGTGTCTTTTCAACACCATTTTGACTATTCACATCATGCCCCAGTGGCTCTGCATATGATGCCTACCAAACAGTCACCGACCAAAGGAAAAATTGTCCTCAAGAGAGTCCTCTCCTAACTCCATACCCAATGGATTCTAAGCCCCATGTCATTACTCTTGATCCATATTTCCTCTAGGAATATGGTTTACACCTTCTATCATCACTCATGTCCAAAGAAAGCTAGAATATCCCAACCAAGATAAACTCAAATATTTTTATGGCATTTGTGACAAAATTTCATTATTGTATGAATCTAAACTACACAACATAATGTTCTTACCGTAGGACACTAAACTACATAGCCAAAAATGTCCTAGTCGTATGACGTTAAACTACAAGGTACTCCAAATATAGGGTGAATTCCTCCTCCTACAAATGATCCAAATCTACGTAGGGAATTACCCATTCCCATTAGAAAATCACGGCCCGAATGTTTCTAATTTATCCAGATACACTCCTTCCATACCTCAAAATTCATGTTTTGATTAATCTTTCATCTTTATAATCTTCAAAGACCATCACAGATGGATGTCCATTTTCATGTGGTCACCTTTTTTGACTATTCACATCATGACCTGATGGATCTGCATATGATTCCTATAAGGAAACCATTAATAAAAGGAAAATTCTTCCGTAGGAGAGTCCTCTGCTACCTCAGTATGCCAGATGGCTTCCAAGCCATGTGGTATCCCTCCTGATTCAAGATCCCTCACAGTTATAGATTACATTATCTTTCTTACCCACATTAGGGATATATTAGAACATTCTAGCCCAATTCACCTCTCACCAATTTTGAGAAATAAATATACACAATCCATATGTGTGAAGTTGATATATATATAAAAAATTATCCAACTTATCTCTGGGTCTCTTGGTAATGTTCAGCCAATGATATCCCCCCTTTCATGCTTAGGCACACCCATTTTTAGAGGCCGTATTCTATGTTCAGAAAGGTCCCTGTCTCCATAATCTATCATGGACATTGGTGATGCAAGGTCAATGTCATACAAACACCTTTTCTTGAATATTCACATCATGCCCTGATGGATCTACAAATGTCACCTAAAAATGACCGTCAATCAAAGGAAAATTAATCCTCAGAAGTGTACTTTCTAATTTTCATTTACCTGCATGACATTTAAGTCCCATATCACCCACTAAATTTGGGAAACCCCTTGGATAATAGCTTACATATCATTCCCTCTATGAATTCCAAGAGAAGAAAATTATTTCTAATGGAACTGATGATTCACTAGCCCTCCCTTACACAGGTAAGAATCATGTGGGAGCGGTTTCACATCCAAAAATGATACAAATGTCCCTAATACTTTCATACATCATTCCTCAGACATTCCACCCACTATGGCCCCCAACCTCAAAAAAATTAAGTGTTGTAAATCATCCCATTTCATCGGAGATGGAATTCCATTGTCCAGAGGACTACCTTGTTTGACTATGGACATCATACCCCGGTGGCTCTTCATTGATTCCTACAAAACGGGCTCCAATCAAAGGAAATTTTTTCCTTATGAGTGTCCTCTCGAACCTCCTAATGCCTAAAATGTCTCTCAACCCTCATATACATTCAAACCTCACAAAGTTAGTGTCATGAAAAATCCATCATTCATGAATGAGATTATTAGGACATTCCGGGCTGATGAATCCCAAAATGGGGCCCCTCCCCCATTAATTTTGGTCCAAGATTTTCATCCTTAAAAATTATTAATAATTGTTCTTGGATGAACAATAAATAGATATTGAAAAAGACACAATACTCGCAAGAGTAAAAACCCTCAAAGGGAACCCCTGTATAAAGGTTGAGTACCAGCTCATTAAACCTATACTGCATATGTTTTTGGCAATTAAAAATGATGAACTATGAGAAACTAAAAAGAGGCATAAACCTTATTAGGCAAAAAATCCACAAAGCAAGGCCTATTAAAAAGTCATTTTATACATGCTAAGACTATATAAAATAGGATTAGGCAAAAAAGAGGGTAATAATGAATAAGAAACAAATGTTTTTGTGGTTTTCCACAGAACCATTGCAATAGTTGGACTATGCTGGCTGAGTCCCACAGCTCATGACAAAATTAGTGTCTTATTTTATTATTTCAAATTACTAGTTTTGAGTCACAGTTTAAAATTAATATATGATTGAAATAATTATTATATGGTTGATTGTGATTAATTGACACTACAGGAAAAGGAAACGAAGAAGTATTGGAAGAAATTAGTTCCATTATGTTCAACAAATAGGGTAATATCCCTAGTTTGGAGTCTCTTTATAGTGTCGAAAGAAAATGTGTACATCATGACTTGGGAATGTTACAATAAGGCTCAGCTTTCTCTTTCCAGAAAAATGGCAAGTGGCTATCATGGGTCGTCAATATCTTTCTCAAAATAATCTCTCTCATCTGCTTCAACCTTGACCATTGGGCGCTCTCGTTCTATAACTTCTTTAAGGTCCCTCCCTTTCATCTAGATAGCTTCATAATTGTCACACAAATAGGGTATTTGAGCCTTTAACCTTGCTATTCGAGACTAAAATTCTTGTTGATATTCCTTTTGGGAAATCACCAAATCATGATCCTTTGCCTCTTTAGCTGTTAGGTGATCGAGTTCCTCCAAAACAACTCTAATGTTTGTTAACTAATGATGGGACGAATTGAATTTATAAATTTTATAATCACAATAATGAAGGTCTTATCAGGAAATCCCAATCTAGTAAATAAGAAGATGTAGATTATAGTAATTAAAGCCAACAGAAACAAACTCAGTAAATAACCACTCAAAATTATTTGTCTCGTTAGCAAAGATAGCCGAAGGTGTTTCTGTGGCAGGGGCCCGTAACTAATTCCATGCCTGTTTTCAAACTACCAGATGACATCACACGGCACTAGGGCCTTGGTACTCCCCTGTTTCAATAGTTATATAGAAAGGAAGTGTCATTATGGGAGTGGGAAGGGATCTAAGATAGGTTACCCAAGAGGGGGGCTCTTCTTACCATCAGATGGTTCGACTGTTGGAGCCAGACATGGAGGACTAGCCGCAACATATTTGTTATCAACTGAAACTCTATTGGGGACAGTCTAATTACTTCCATAGGAGGTATCCACAAGAGTGGATCAATCTAAATCACTCCTCACCAAGATAGGTTTCACATATGAATCCCCTTCTAAATGCATCTAATGGTGAATTGAGCGTCTTCTCACCACAAAGGAAAGAACAGATGGTGTAAACATTGTGTCCACCATAAGAATATAAATAAAATGTGTAGATATCACAGTCACCACTAGAGAAGGAATATAGGGAATGGCCATTACGACCATGATGTGGAAAAATACAACTAATGGATCATGGACCTATCTAATTGGTATTTTCAGCACCCTGTCGAGGTAGCATCCCCCCGACATTTGGTTATATTCTAGTTATAAAAAATTGGATCTTGTCATATTATGGATAATAACCTACAAAGAGAAAACTTCCTACATCATCATAAGCCATAACTATTAATGAGTTATGCGATGATATTCCCCACATAACTAAATGAAACGAAGAAGTGAAATTTGTTGAATGCAGTGAAATTTCAAGGAGATTTGGTAAGGGATGTATGGCTCAGAAATGGCCACTCAATCTATGCGAGCAATGAGCATCTCATCCTGAAGCATGATAATGTATGATAAAACCTCTAAATAACCACCACTCTCACCTCTCAATGTCCCAAGAGGGGTAGGGTGAGGTGTGAATGAAAAGTAAGAAGAATCATTCAGCAACCCAATTGAATTGCTAATTCTTAAAGTCATGGGACAAAAAAATGTTGAGAAGGGTAGGTTGACAGTTAGAGCAAGGAACCTTCATAGTGTGTCAATATTCATAATGTGGGAAGTTTTCTGCTATCCACCAATATAGGAATTGAAACTGTAAACTGAGATGATGTAGAGGTCTACCTTCTTGTATATTCCACAACAAATCATACTGTCAGGAAAGAGTAGGAGTGTCCATATTAATTGGTCAACCCTCTATTAACATAACCACCATCATCATAGTTCAAGCCTTTACTCTGGTATATAATTCACGGGATAAGAAGATCCATCATCTAAAAACCAGAGCAAGGAATCCTACTAATCTATGCATAGGTGGCGTGTCCGGTTCAAGCTTATATCCCCTAGTAGTATATCATCCTGCATCAAGTGTGGTAAAATATGACCCTAGAAATCATCGAGACTCATGGGATGAATGATTTTGAATATGGAAGGTTCTTATCTTAGGCCCATTCACATACAAAAACGAACCTATCCAATCCTCAAATGGGATAAGAGAGCGAACCCAGAGGGGGTGAATAAGTAATCCATCTGCCATAACTAGTGGGATCTTTGTCAATGGGGACACATGGTTGGTATCGCCCTAAGTAGAAGCTGCCAGAAGAAATTCTTCATACATATACCCATGGATGGGGTTCTCTCCGAGCAAGTAGATTTCCCATAAGCAGATTCTCACCTCCCCAAATGACAAATGGAAGGTGTTGGTTCTTGAACACTAGCGACTTGACAACTGAGGAATTATTTCTCCTAAAGAGAAAGTTGTGAACTTGGAGACCCAAGCTGCCTGAAATAAGTTCAGAACATACAACAAGTTAGGGGACTTTAAACAGGTTTGGCATACCATGAATTCCCAAGCCCATTCTTCAGAGAAGAATCCTCTGGTTGGGGGGTTCTATTTGGTGCTCCACACACTATTAAGGTTTTCTCAGGAAAGGTTGATAATGGATGGGTACTACAGGGAAAATAGTCTCAAGATATTGTTGCAACACTGACGATTTCCCTAAATCTATGTCAAACCTACTAATATGAACACATTCTCAAATATTGGAGTAGTTATGACCTCTACTGTTGAGGAAATATTGGCATGATCATTACCTATTGGTGCATCTAGGAGAATGAATGGAGTATTAGGGTGAGCCAGTGGAAAAGGTACATCATCAGAAAGACCAAAAACATAAAGTTGAAAATTCATAGACAATGGGTAAGATAAGAGCTATGGTATGAGGATATATTTTAATAAATTATCCTAAGGAACAATGTATGATGGAAGATGGTCCTCAGAGTCCTCAACTATGGTTTCCCTCATCTAGGTAAATTTCATCAATGTCTGTGAAAGATCCATTGTATCCTACAAAGAATGATCCAAAATCCCACAAAAGTAAGTCCAATGAGACAATGATTGGATAAAGACCAGAAAAAATGGTCAATGGACATAAAGGATGGTTTTCATAGGGCTCTACGTATTGATCCCGAAAATGGTATGTGGAAATATTTTCTCACTTACTAATAGATACACAGAAACAATCCCCACATACTATTGTGGTACATAGAAGCTATACCGCATACAGCTTCAATATGCGAGAGTCCCACAAAGCGCTGGCCCATAGTGCATTAGCCAAAAAACAGAAGGATTCACAAAAATAATAAACCTTGAAAAAATAATTCCCCATGCTGATATTTACTATTTTTGTTTAAAAGTTTGTGTTTGGATTAGTAAGTATTAAAGTTCAGTTATCCAGTGTAAGTTCGATGTGTTGGACACACAAACCATTTACAGCTCTCCTATACGGAGATACAAATTTTAGTTTTAAATTCCATAACATAGTTCTCCAAATCCAAAATCCGGTTCATGGGCAGAATCGATTGTGAAGAGTTTGGTTCACGGCATGTACAAAGTTTTTCGTGAATACATATTTTGCAAAAGATATGGGACATGGATGTAGAGAAAGTTGAGGGAGAGTTGATATTAATTTTCTCCGTGAAAAAGGGTAAAGGAAAAATTACTTCGGAAAATATATATAGGTGTGGTATCCTATAACCAAACCTCTGTGTTCTACCACAAACCTCTCCATTTTAGGACTACTTCAACATCGTAATAGTCTCCTGTTATTTCCAAACAGAACCCATTCTTATGGTGGCAATTCTAGGATCCTAAAAAATTCTAAAATGGAAGAAAATAGTACCACAACCTCTTTTAAAAATGAATAATATATTCCTAAATGTCTAGTAATGAAAATGGATGCAAATTGAGTTGAAAATTTCAGAAGAAATTTAATGAAAATAAATTTATCAAGATTTTTAAGTGACCCAAGTACCATCAAAAGGAAGGGTTCACAGAACACAAGAATCGAGAACCGTTAGTATGAGGAATGACCCACAAGGTGCTGACCCACATAGCGATGGCCATAGAACCCTGAAACCTGTGAACCACATCTTTTGAAGAATCAAGACCATGAATTCCATCAACATACCGTCTCGCGAACTCAAAAGTTCACAGATGAAGCAAATCATCCAGGTTTTGTGAATCATTACTTTTAAATTGCAACCTCAGTAAACCCCGGTTAATCGAGTCTTCTGCATGTTGAGATATATCTTCATAGGCTTCCACAAAAGGTGATGCATTCTCATAGATATATTTTCATCAGTTCTCTATAAAAGGAGAAAAACGGACAAAGAAATTTCAGAAAAAAGAAAGCACAAAAGAGAACCTAGAGGTTAGAAGAAAGAATTCAGAGAGGATTCTGAAATCAGTTCCGAATCATCATCGAAGTTAAAATTTGGAACCACATTTCTGTAGGTATAATCAGCTGTGAACCATAAAAATAAGGAACATAATAATAATGTGTAAACCAAAAACCAAATGGATGTCATCACGAACTAAAAATTCGTTTTTAATGAACTCCCTGCAAATGATACATTCCAGGACCCCCTTCAATATGACTTTTCAAATAGTGTATCTATATGAGGATCGAAACTCATGCCCCATACTACATTGATACATGAATGGAACTTGAAGTGGCCTGGAAGACCACCTCCAGGACCGTGTACCACTATTATACACGATGCTCTATTCCAATGACTATGTACTGCTTCAGTATGCGGATGACCCCTCTACCCATATACAACTCTGGTATGCGTAGCTCCTCCAATCATGAATGAGAAAACAGTTCGCGGAATGGGATGTCTTCAGGTGTCCTTCCCTTCGGTTCCAATCTCACCCCTCCACTACCATACAGTCCTCTATAGCTCCTTCGCGAACCAGTCCCCCGACACCAGGCCAAAGCCTCCTCCAAATCCACCAGACCCGTATCATCATATCATGTGGAACATTAGTATGCCCCTTTGAGTCTACACACCCATGGTAAGCAGATTATCGAAGGCTCCCTCCAAAATGGTTCAGATTCCCGTGATGTATGTACGTCTACATTCTCATGGTAACTCGCAGTCCAACCATGAGATGATAATATGAACTACCCTATTATAGGGATTAAGGGTGATCACATGATTTTATATTCAATGATTAATGATTATCAATCGAAGGAATCATATTTTCTTTTCCTTTTGATGAGATTTAATAGTCATCCCCTTTCCTAGAGATCATTCTTGGGAACTCCACCTAATGTAAGTCCCTAATCTTTTGAGATCCGAGCCACATGACCACAATGTCATCCCACATTGAAGGGTTCATTACTCTTCTCCCTTTCCCACCATTGCCTCTACATCATCCTCTATAGGACAACCCTCTCCACTCGGTGGGAGATGAGGTGTGTTGTTGGTTAGATCTCTCACATCATCTTGATTCTCACACCGAGTATGACTTTCATGGGCTTAGAGCTTTGTGATTATCAAAACATCCACAAAACTAAACCATCTTGATCTTTGAGAACATTTATTCCTATTTAAATCTGGATACACATGATTCCTGCTTGAAGGCCTGAGTTCAATAGGGGTTCCCTTCCAAAATGTTTCACCCAATCATGTCCCCTCAAATGGGAAGCTCCCAGGTGTAATCACCAAGTATAAAAAAACTATATAGGCTCTTATTCCTCGACATAGGATACATAGAAAGCCCATATTATGGGTATAATACCACCATCTATCCATATTCCATCCCACCTAGATGACAATAAACTCCAGAGCATCTTATTGAAGGTATTAAGTTAGTATTGCCTCTATAGCATCAAATCCATGTATTCTTATGAAGATCCTGCAAACGTTGTGTAGCCCATGGATACAATCTTCGGGAATGATCCAAGGATTCATAAACATATGAACATGACATAAATCTATAAGAGCATCTGGGATTAAGAAATAATTCCCCCCAAAAGGCTGCGATGATCCTGACCACCCATCATCTCGACCCATGGAGTGATTAAGTGGCATTGGTTAAATCATCATCCAACGAGCACCAACATTTGGAAAGTAGGTCAATGAATCATGGATTCTAGGGATATTGGGTGTTTCTGGCTCCACAAATCAACCCACTAGAGACCATTTAAGGATGTTGTAAATTAAAAGGACTGATTTCCCACATAATTAACCCCATGAAATCATTCGTTGGAACCAATTTACTGTGGAAACTCATTCATAATGCAGATGGGATAAACTGACCAGTCCCCGTCGGGTCAATACAGTCCCGCTGTAAAGGATAACGATTCATATTTGGTCAAAACAAAGCTATAGATGTGAAATTCTATATAATAACAGAATGCTCCTCACCCGTCAGACCATTCTTTCCATTTTTTCCATACACAAAATGCGCCGCCTCAGAGGGGCAAACAACAACACATTTACTTCAGGTAGAAATTTTTTTTACCAAAGATAATATCTAATCAAAATAGCTATTAGACATTCCATTATTTCATTTAATATCCATAAATTTAAGAAATGCTTCATATTTTCTTATCATGGAGCCAGGAAATAAGGAAACATCAACAGACCTCAACAACTCACAAAAATGAGATGGTTCAACCTCATGAGTTAAATTAATATCATCTTAAGTTTCAGGTAATTAAAAAGACAAATCCTCCACATCATGTACTAAACTTGAAAATCCTGCTGTATCCATAACAAAATTATTATTATCTTCTCTGAAACTGTGTTCACCATGTTGATACCAAAAAAAATAATCTGGTTGAAAATCAAGATGCAATAAATTATGCCCAATGTTTTCAAATGTATCAAATGTTTTCATAGCATATTTTTTTACCAGGACCCTTAATTTTCCCTTCTAAAAAAATATATATATTTGAATATTCAAATGATAAGAATGATTTAACACCCTCAATATATATGATTAAATTCATAATAGTTTTGATTCTTGTGCTTGTTTTTACATGCACGGTCATCAAATAATGATTTTTTTACTACCTTATTCAATATTCTCCAAAAATATTAAATAATTTGTTTTTTATATAATCGTATTTAAGAAAAACACTATCCAAAATGAGAAGACAATTAAATTCCATTTTATATCAAATGATAATAATTTCTATTATTTCACACTTATTTATAGTATTTTTTTAATCTTGTATACTAATATACAATAACTTATAATATATGATACTAATTACCACTAATTATTATTAATTATAACTAATTCTTACTAAAAATTGTTAATTATCAGTGACATAATTTACAATGGATTGGCAGCAGTTCATTTTCTCCATGACCCATCTCTACTATCTCTGACAGATATCACTATGAAAAATCTTCTTAGATATACAAATATCAATTTTTGTATGCACGAACATAGAGATCCGAACAATGAGGCTTCCCTACCCTCCATCTTTGTGCATACGGAAATTGATATCCATACCTCTAAGCTAAATTTTCACAGTGATTTCTATCAGAGACAGTGGAGATGAGTCATCAGGAAAAATATCCCCTTTTACCGACGACTCATCTCCTTGAAAATTTATCAAACTGAAATTAGTATGAAAAAACTACTCTAAAGTATGCATATCCATTTTTTATCCATGAGAATGGGGAGCAGGAAGGCCTCGCCATGCTACCCTCCATTTTTGTGCATACAAAAATGGATATTTGTACATGAGGACATATTTTTCAGAGCGATTTTAGTGGGAGAAAATTACAAGTAGATAAGGCATTGGGAGAAAGGGGGCCACCAATCTATTGGAAATTATGCCAAATTATTACAATTTTTTACAATTTATTACCATTTATTTGTAACAAATAACAATTATAACTAATTATTTCTAATTATTTCTAAATATTTCTAAATATTGCTAACTATTACTAACTATTTAAATTGATTACTAATTATTATTATTTATTAATAATTATTAGAATTTTTTACAAATTATTAGAATTATTAGAATTTATTACTGATTATTTGAATTTGTTTGTAATTATTAGTAATTATTGTAATTTATTGACAAATATTAGAATTTATTACTAATTATTATAATTTATTACCAATTATGATAATTTATTTATTACCAATTATTAGAGTTTATAAATTATTAATAATTATTACTAATCTATTACTAATTATTACTAATTTATCACTAATTATTAGAATCTATTGGTAATTGTTATAATTTATTACTATTTGTTACAAATTGTTTCTAATTATTTCAAATTGTTTCTATTAATTACAAATTATTGCAATTTAAAATGTGGCAATTTATAACAAATTTTTTGTAATTTATTTCAAATTGTATAAATTTATTACAAATTGTTGCATGTTATTTCAACTTATTAGAATTTATTTCAAATTAATATAAATTGTTATAAATAATTATTTTATTATAATTTATTACTAGTTATTTCAATTTATTACTAATAGTTAGATTTTATTACTAATTATTACAATTTATTACTAATTATTACAATTTAATACTAATTATTACAATTTATTACTAATTATTACAATTTAATACTAATTATTACAATTTATTACTAATTATTACAATTTGTTATAATTAATTAATAATTATTACAATTTTTTATTAATTATTATAATTTATTAATAACTATTACAATTTATTACTAAATATTACTATTTATAAGCAATTATTACAACTTATTATTAACATTTACAATTTTTACAAGTTATTATTAATTATTCTTAATTATTACATTTTATTCGTAATTATTACAATTTATTTATAATTATTACAACTTATTCCTAATTATTACAATTTATTCATAGTTATTGCAATTTATTCATAATTTATAAAATTTATTACTAGTTATTTCAATTTATTTCAAATTATTAAAATTTATTACTAATTAGTACAATTTTTTACTAATTACTACATTGTATTACTAATTATTAGAATTTGTTACTAATTATTACTAATTATTACAATTTTTTCCTAATTATTACAATTTATTCCTAATTGTTACAGTTATTAATAATTATTACAATTATTACTAATTATTAAAATTATTACTAATTATTACAATTATTACAAATTATTACAATTTATTACTAATTATTATTAATTATTACAAATTATTACAAATTATTTCAAATTTTTACTATTTGTTACAAATTATTACAAATTATCTCAAATTATTACTTATTAGAACAATTTATTACTAATTATTATAATTTATTACAATTTATTACTAATTTTTACAATTTATTACTAATTATTACAATTCATTACTATTTATTGGTAAATATTTCTAATTATTACTAATTATTACAATTTATTACTAGTTATTAAAATTTATTACTAATTATTACAAATTATTACTCTTTCTTAAAATTTATTACTAATTATTACAATTTATTAATAATTATTAGAATTTATAACTTATTATTACAATTTATTATGAATTATTACAATTTGTTACTAATTATTACTAATTATTACTAATTATTAGAATTTATTACTAATTATTAGGATTTATTACTTTTTATTACTAATTATTATAATTTGTTACTGATTATTATAACTTGTTATCAATTATTAGAATTTTTTATTGATTATTGCAATTTATTTCTAATTATTACAGTTTATTACTAATTATTCGAATTTATTACAAATTAATTGAATTTATTAGTAATTATTTGAATTTATTAATAATTAATCGACTTTATTTCTAATTATGGAAATTTATTATTATTAGTCGCAATTTATTACTAATTGTTTCTATTTATTACTAATAGTTGCAATTTATTACTAATTATTGCAGTTTATTAATATTTTTTGCAATTTATTAGTTTTTTGCAATTTATTACTAATTATTCCAATTTAATAATAATTATTGTAATTTGTCACTAAATATTGTAATTTATTACTAATTATTGCAATTTATTACAATTTATTACAACTTATTATAATTTAATACTAGTTATTACAATTTAATTCCAATAATTGTAATTTATTACAATTTATAGAAATTTAATACTACTTATTAAAATTTAATAATAATTATTACAATTTAATGTTAATTATTAAAATTTAATACTAATTATTATTGATTAATATAATTACAATTAATTAATACTAATTCATACTAACCACGCATAATTATTTGTAAAAATTCACATAAACAATGATAAATAAAACTATTGAATTGTAAATTAAATTATCAACAGCTTATTAACAATTATTAGAACTAAAATAAATTAAAATGAATTAAGTGAAAAATAAAAGAAATAGATAAATACCTTAAAACTGAAGCTTTCGAATGATATAGGTTGCGAATAATGTATCGAATAAAAATATTAAACTATGAATAATTTTGAGAGAAAATGTTCCATTAAAGAGAGAGATGAATAGATAATTGATTTGAATGAGGGAAAAACGGGTGGGGTATATATATGTTAGATTTTTTGAAATGAGATTATTTGTGATGGGACCCATCACAAATTCCCTCCGGTTAAGAAAGTCTTTTAGGACGGAGCATGTCGCAAAAGACCACCTGCTGACAAAGAATTTGCGATGAGATATATATATCCTTGAAATTGTAAACACACCATCAGGTATTTGCAACGGGATACTATAGTCCGTAAGAAATACCCTTTCTCTCGTTTTGGGATGTAATGTGTGCCAATTATTTTGCGATGGGAAGCATATTCCGGTTTCAAATATATTATTATTTGTGATGGGCTGGTTCTCCCGTTGCAATTGCTCGGTCTTCTCGTAGTGATTGGGGAATGGAATATAGATCACATTATTCCATTCAAACCCAAAAATATTATATCCTTCCGTACTATTCCATAAACCTTCCATCTAGTAGTGTTTTCATCTAGCTTGTTGGGTTACATCCTTATGACCCGCTAATTTCTCTATAATAAGAAATGATGACCTTCCATCATCGTTTAACCCTACCACTATGTTTCCTTATGAAATATTTTCATAACATAATCATTATTTAATATTGAATGATTCCAATAGGATGAATATAACTCCCATTCTTCACTAACAACATACATTTTAGTGACTTCCTTTACACCATGATCTCCTTTAACTAATGTTTACTTTATTGATTTTTTATTACACCTTTTCTCTATATGTTTTCTAACTTATCATCAAGCATATTTTCAATAAATAAAACATGAATAAACCTTCAAGGCTCATAAATAATTTGACTCAAGAGACATGTTATAGAATACAACCATTGAAAAACTTGTCTAAAGACTACATTATAGATTAATTGATTTGTTGGTGAATTTTAACTCTTAATGAAAATAGCAATTCCATATTGAAAATATCTCAATTGAGATCAACTCACATCTCATCCTTTGTTAATTTACTATATGAATGCTCTTCATTATTTTAAATTACAAGACTCATCAACATACCCAATCACCAATGGATCTTCAAAAATAGATTGAAATTTCTAACATTTTAATAATATTTAAATGTCATATGGAAAATAATTCTTCTAGTGAGTTATGAATTTATCTATCAGGTCTTCCTCATTTTAAAAAATGGATACTTTCATAACCCTTACTTTACCACATTAAATAAAAACCCTGATGTTATTACATATCTAAAGAATTATTTTTTCATTTTTCCTATCATTTACTTCCTGGTAAGAACAATATCTATGAAATTATAATAATTTATACAATGAAATTATAAGACTTAATATGTAAAAGAAATTATTTGTGATAATATTGTGAGTTTTTAATACTTATATTGTTTCAAAATCTATAATATACTTGTATTCTAAAAAATAGGATGGTACTGGATACAATGATCTTCTCATGTCAATGTTTTAGCTCAATTGTGGTAATATCTTAAATATACCAATTTGACGATAGCTTTATATACATAATTGACATCCACCACTCCTTCCTCTATATGTACTATGAACACATCACTAAATATATTTCAAATAATTTTAGACAGTTAAAATTACTACTCAATACTTTTCCATCATACTTTTTTGATATTTTTTCAAACTAATTTTGGAATATGAAATATCAAATGTATTTTATAAAATAGAATATGTTATAGTTTTTTAGAGTTGGTTCCCTAGAAACCTTCTTCTTTTTTAATTTGTGATAAACCAATATTCACTGTATGAATAATAATAAACTACTTACCACATTATGATTGTTCTTCTCCATGACGTAGTATGTGATAATGTCAAAAGAATACCTATCGTATTAAAAGGTCAAAGCAGATCCTTGCTAGGATGAGAACCTGAAAGTACCATGACACTATTCAGGAATATATATTCTATGGTCGGATGATATTATTTGAAGTGACACAAATGATATTGGCTATTAGGGTTGGGGACTCATGAAACATTGAGGATCCTTCTCATGGTGTGCACCCTTAGTAATATCCAAGAGGATATTATGAGAACAAGACCCACCGGTTGAAAATCCACATTCATAAGTGTCATTGGATCTTCTTATATGTGGACTTGTATATTGGTCCTTAGACATTTAGATTATTATTAATGGGTATTAGGACTCGCAGACTTATATGTTTTAACGAAAACTAGGTCAACAGATGTTTCTGTCGAGGTAAGATATGTTGGGCGTGTCCCAAGAAATAATGAATTAATGAATAATGGAAGAAAGGATTTTTCACTTCTTTAGAAATAGATTTCTCAGGCCTTTTGATGCAAATGATATAGCCTATCTAAATCCATGTCTATGGTTTTCTCTAGGGAAGTTCAATTCTGAAATGTTAAACAATGAGAAATAAATCACATGGGTTGATGGCACATGCATACAACCCACTTGATTAGAGATATCAGGATAAAGATATTATGTTAAACGGTAGAAATTTGTATGAGGTGACATGTCAGTGCGACATTAACTTATTTCTCTTGGGTTCTTTGACCCTTTGCAAAAAGTATTCTTGGACTTTAGAATGAAATTAATACTCATGACAATATCTATATATCATTTTATTACTATGTTATATTGAATTAATTTGGATTGAATCAAATATAAATTGAGAGGAAATATTTTTTGTAAGAAGGGGATAATTTGACACCTAAATATTTAAATATTTAGTTATAAATTATGTAATTTTGTGTTTGATAGTGTGTTCCACATGCAACACCAAACATAAATGAACCACATATTACTATAGAAATATTAGTATTTAACTTTGACCATCATAACCAAGCCATTGGTCTAGAGATTATGAATAAAAGTAACTGTAATACGATGTACATATATAATTAAATTATTAAAAAAATATATTGATTAATTTATTTTAAATCAGAACAAAATATTAACTAAAATCATATAAGATTAAAGGACATATTTTTTCTAAAAACCCTTTTATATGATCAAATTTTATTTATCAAAATAAATTATGTTAATCATTAATGATGAACGTTTTTAATGAAATTAATTGATCACATATTTAATAAAATATATTTAACATTCATATAATGGTTTCTACTTGATAAGGAAGGAATATAAATACATTTAATACATTAAAAAGACATTTTACTAAAAAACGGTGTTTATTTATTTTTGTGCACGGATATCATGATTAATTTCATCTAAATTTTGAAATTATATTATTTATTATTGTAATGATTTTTTGATTATATTTTAAAAATAATCTAATGAAATAATTTTGGGATTTTTTTGGAAAATATTGATTTTTGGATGTATAAGGAAAAATAAATATTTTTAAAAAATAGTAATTTCATTAATTTTAATCAAATAAATTTCAAATTTTTGTTTTGTTTTTCATATGAATTAATATTTCAAAAGGTTAATTTTATTAATAAAATATCAAAAAAAATTATAATACTCAACATTATACATTATTTTGGAATAAATTTTATTGTGTTTAATGTGGTTATTTTTTTTATAAAAAAACCGTTTTTCATTATTGTTTACACATTTATAATAAAAATTTATTTATAAAACTTATGGAAACAAAATCATAGAAAATTTGTGCCACATTTTTTATATTTATAATTTTTATACCTCTTGTACCCCTCGTGGTTTAATTTTCATGATCACAATCACTCTCTTATTTATCTAATCTTGTTTTAAGTGTTTTTGGATGATAGGCATGATTTCAGGATGCCAAGGAATTGGGCCAAGAAAGAGAGGAGGAAAAAGTGGACTGATTTCAGTCCACCGGCCAATCGGTGGATGACCACCGGCCAGCTGGTAGTGCCTGGGCAGAAGGCATCCCCTCTGTCCAGACCACCGGCCAACCGGTCTCCCATCACCGGCCAGCCGGTGGAACCCAGACAGAAGGGACAGCTACTGTCTCAGCACCGGCCAACCGGTGGCCTCCTCACCGGCCAGCCGGTGGTGCCTGGGCAGAAGTCCTCTCTCTTTTCCAAAGCACCGGCCAACCGGTGGCCAAGCACCGGTCAGCCGGTGGAGCCAGTCAAACTAGCCATTGGGCTTTGACCAGACTTGCCCACTTGACCCCCAACGGCTCCGAAGGCCTCTCCAACGGCTCCAAAGACCCCCAAAGGCCATTTGAGGGTTCCCCCTCTATAAATAAAGGACTAGGAAGCCCACGGGTACACTTTTCAATCATTTGGCGAACCTACAACGAATTCCTTCAAGGAACCTCAATTGCTCCAACCCATTTCCACATCCAAGGAGCACCATCAAAGAAGCTTGGGAGCGCTCTTCATCAACTCCAATCAATCCATTGGCGCCCAAGACTTCTCCTCTTTACGGTTTTTCATTATTTATCTTTTTGAGCATCATTTTGGGTTTGTGCCTACAAACCCCCTCTTTCTTTTATCTTCCATTTGTTTGGGTTCTCACACCACCTTCAAGGTGTGAAGAGGTTAGTCAAGCCTTCCCTTTAAAAGGCTTGAGTCATAGGTGAGCTAGCCTTCACCTGTAAGAAGGATAGTGGGTTCTTGCTCAACCAATAAAACCAAGTTGTAATAGGTTCTAGACTACCTTAAAGTCTAGTGGGTTTCTTGATAAAACCATTAAAAAGCAAGCGGTAGTAAATCTATCAACGGTTGAGTTGGGAGCGGAGACGTAGGCCTTGGATTTAGGCCGAACTCCGTTATCAATTTTTGTGTCTTGCCTCTTTTATTTCCGCTGCGCTTTAACTTTGTTTTAAATTGTTAATTATTTTTAAAAGGAAATTCACCCCCCCCCTCTTTCCATCACTCTCTTCCCAACAATTGGTATCAGAGGCAAAATTTGAGTAATACCCTAACCGGTTTCAAATTCAAGATCCTTTGTGATGGCTTCAACTTCTTTCGCCCCCGAAGGCTATTCTTTGGGTCGTGCTCCATTCTTTGATGGAACCGACTACACTTTTTGGAAAACTCGCATGATTACATTTCTTAGAAGTATTAGCTATCCTATATATAGAATTTTTATGCAAGGCTACACTCTCTCTAGCAAAGATGAGTCTAAATGGACCCCCGAAGACATTGCAAATTTTGAGCTTGATGCCAAAGCCATGAATGCTCTTCATTGTGGGTTAGACCGTAATGAATTTAATTGTATTTCTACTTGCACCACTTCTCATGAAATTTGGAAGCTTTTGGAGGTTACCCATGAAAAGACCAAGCAAAAGGAAAAGAAGAAGGCATTCAAGTCCACATGGAGTGATAGCTCCACATCCTCCTCCTCCTCCTCCTCAAGTGACAACGGTAAAAAATGCCTAATGGCATTTCATGAGGTATCCTCTTCCGACTCCTCATCCTCTAGTTCTTCCAATTCATTCAATCATTTATCTTATGAGGATCTCCAACATGCTAGAGATCAATTGGAGGAAGGTTTTCATGAACTTTCCTCCAAATTTATTGCTTTAAAAAAGAATTTCAAAAAACTTTCTTCCGAAAAGGATCAACTTCTCAAAGAAAAAGAGGAGTTGTCCCTCAAGATCCAAAATCTTCCCGATGTTGATTCTATGGAATCAACAATCAAGGATCTAAGGGAGTCTCTTGCAAAGTTCACCCAAGGTGAACAAAATTTGACCAAATTACTAGGTTCCCAATGCATATCTAGAACCACCCAAGGGCTTGGCTATTCCAAGAAAGCTTCCTCTTCCCATGATCCTACTATTTTTGTATGGGGGAGCTCCCAATATAAATTTTACAACTATTGTAAAAAACCCGGGGACTTAATTTATGAGTGCAATTGCAAAAATGCCCGGTATGGAAGGCCCAAAACTATTTTCTTTAATGATGAATTTCATAGGAGAAGACCCGCCACAAGACAAGTCTGGATTGAAAAATCCCTTTTAGCGAGTCTCACCGGACCAAAATTTGTCTCGGTTCTAAAATCCTCTCCCCGGTGATTTGTTGTTTTTATTTAGGGGGATTTAGGATTGTTTAAGCCTTTTTGTGTTTTTCTTTTTCAAAACTTTCATTTCAAAACTTTCATTTCAAAACTTTCAATTCAAAACTTTCAATTCAAAACTTTCAATTCAAATTTCAAAAATTTCAATTGGTTTAAAATCTCTATCTTTTTTTTCAATCTTTTCCCTCAATCAAGTTTTATGCCCCATGCTATTTTGATAATCACAAAGGGGGAGAAATTCTTGGTTGATTGGGGGAGAAATCTTTCTCTCATGCTTTGCTTTACTTTTCAATTTATCTTTTAAAGCATTCCTCTCATTTCAATCTTTTACATTGCTTGTTTTGGTGATTGTGATCATCAAAATAGGGGGAGATTGTTGTACCTCGTGTACCCCTCGTGGTTTAATTTTCATGATCACAATCACTCTCTTATTTATCTAATCTTGTTTTAAGTGTTTTTGGATGATAGGCATGATTTCAGGTTGCCAAGGAATTGGGACAAGAAAGAGAGAAGGAAAAAGTGGACTGATTTCAGTCCACCGGCCAACCGGTGGATGACCACCGGCCAGCCGGTAGTGCCTGGGCAGAAGGCATCCCCTCTGTCCAGACCATCGGCCAACCGGTGTCCCATCACCGGCCAGCCGGTGGAACCCAGACAGAAGGGACAACTACTGTCTCAGCACCGGCCAACCGGTGGCCTCCTCACCGGCCAGCCGGTGGTGCCTGGGCAGAAGTCCTCTCTCTTTTCCAAAGCACCGGCCAACCGGTGGCCAAGCACCGGTCAGCCGGTGGAGCCAGTCAAACTAGTCGTTGGGCTTTGACCAGACTTGCCCACTTGACCCCCAACGGCTCCGAAGGCCTCTCCAACGGCTCCAAAGACCCCCAAAGGCCATTTGAGGGTTCCCCCTCTATAAATAAAGGACTAGGAAGCCCCAGAAATACAAGGAAGCCCACAGGTACACTTTTCAATCATTTGGCGAACCTCCGGCGAATTCCTTCAAGGAACCTCAATTGCTCCAACCAATTTCCACATCCAAGGAGCACCATCAAAGAAGCTTGGGAGCGCTCTTCATCAACTCCAATCAATCCATTGGCACCCAAGACTTCTCCTCTTTACGGTTTTTCATTATTTATCTTTTTGAGCATCATTTTGGGTTTGTGCCTACAAACCCCCTCTTTCTTTTATCCTCCATTTGTTTGGGTTCTCACACCACCTTCAAGGTGTGAAGAGGTTAGTCAAGCCTTCCCTTTAAAAGGCTTGAGTCATAGGTGAGCTAGCCTTCACCTGTAAGAAGGCTAGTGGGTTCTTGCTCAACCAATAAAAGCAAGCTGTAATAGGTTCTAGACTACCTTAAAGTCTAGTGGGTTTCTTGCTAAAACCATTAAAAATCAAGCGGTAGTAAATCTCTCAATGGTTGAGTTGGGAGCGGAGACGTAGGCCTTGGATTTAGGCCGAACTCCGTTATCAAGTTTTGTGTCTTGCCTCTTTTATTTCCGCTACGCTTTAACTTTGTTTTAAATTGTTAATTATTTTTAAAAGGCAATTCACCCCCCCCCCTCTTTCCATCACTCTCCGCCCAACAATAATAAAATCAATTAATATGTCTCAGCTTCTTTTTATCCATAATGAATAGTAACTATGGAAAACATTTATCACCATAGTAATGGGTAAAATTGGTTAATCGGGGTTCAAATTATGGGATATGGTTTCAAAATATATAAAAAAATTATTATTAGTTTTAATTATTTCATCCATCATCAATACAATAAAAATAATAATTCATTCGGTGCCACTTGCCTTTTATTATGACCTCTATATTATTTTATGTTATGAAAAATTATAAAAATTCACTCTATTTCATTAAATATTTCAAATATTTTATAATAAGGGTAAAAATTGGATACTATTGATTAAATAAAGCTTATTTTGAATACATTTACTTTATTTTTATGATATTAATTAATTATTTATCCATATTGATAGTATAATTTCAATGAATGCCAACATAACACTGATGCAACACTTTTGCAAGTAATAGAAAATGAAATAAATAATTACAAAAAAACAAAAGTATTATTTTTTTTACAATTTATGGTGTCCTATGAAATTAATAGATAATTAAAATGTATCAGTTATAGTAATAGATTATATATTTTCTTTTTCAATTTTTATAATGAGACTTTTAATGTCACGATATGTGAATAGTTACATAAATGAATTTAAATAGTTTAGTATGTTTTAAAATAATTTATAAATTATTTTAAAATTAATAAAATCTAATCTTTCCTACTGTGGATGTGAAATATTTGACCCTATCATTCATGGTTCAAGTATGTACCACATTCCATTTTTAAAATTACTTTAATGATTCTTAAAGATTGAAATATGAGTTACAAGGTTTAAGGTTAATCATGGATAATAAGGGGTTTAAATAAACACAACATTTAAAAATGATTAAATTTTCATGGATAAATATTTTTCCACCATATACTCCTTAAATTCATATATATAACTTTGGATCCATTTTATATGAGTTAGATTTATATTATATAATAATATTTCATGTATTTATTAGATTTCCACCCACCTCACTTTTTAAATAGCATCTCTACTCATCTCCACCCACACCTCTAAAGTTATTTATCTTATGGATGATATTTATAAAAAAATTCCAAAAAATAATCCTTATTTATTTTCGGTCTTGGTCTCACCAAAGTACCAATCCTAGAAGGCTTAATGTGTAAGCCACCAAGTATTTCCAAATAAAAGGTATAACTCTTATCTGAGTATAATCATTTTATTCATTCTTCCACCTCATTTAAATATCCTTTAAACAGTATGATATAATAAAATATATCCGATCCATATATATAAATTTTATTATTTTGATTGAATAACCCTTATTCATGCCCTTTTTCCTCGTATGGGAAATAAAATCATCTTTTGTGCGTAAGTATGATCCACTGTCGACACGAAGTGTTGTATTTCATTCTCCATAACATCCATTTATAGTTGGTAATTATGAAGGATTAATGTTTATATATTATATTCAAAAGATAATAATTATTTTATAGATTATACTTTATTTAAATTCTTTCCCTCACATCCATTGAAAAATGATAATGTCACTCATGCGTATGTTAGGACTACCAATTCCATGAAGCGGTATAGTTTGTTTTTTTACCACCTAACTATTATGCTTATAAGGATAGAAAAAATAAATATGTATTTCACATATAAAAATGTTATGATTCTATAAAAGTAAAATAACAGTTAATTTTTTTTCTTGTTGACCCTGTAGAAAAATAAAAATATTGTTCATGTCTTTGAATGGAAAATCATTTACATCAAATGAAGTAATTAATTTTTTATGACCACCTTACATGGATGTCTATAAAATAATATTTAATTTATAAAAATTTTAATTATTTCATGGTTAATATTCTTGATATTTTGGAATAATGAACATTTTTACCATGGTCAACCTAATCAAGTTGTTTGGGATTTGAAAATTAATGTCTTCAAAACAAACAACATTATCTTAACTGGTTTTGTAAATAAATAAGTCATGGTAAAAGTTGACATAAATAGAATAAACATGATAATGTTTATTAATAAAGTATAAAACTAATAAAATATGAAAATTTATGATTAAGACAATGCACAGATGATTTGGGAAATGAGGTATGGGACATAAATTTAATTTCTTTTAAGGATTTATTTGAAATAATATCTTCTCCATGTCCTTGTTTATCATATGATTCAATAATGTTATAATTTAGGGTTAAATGATCATAAATTACCATTTTAATATTCTTTTTTATTTTCAAATTATTAAATTGAATCATTTCAAATTTTTCTATATGACTCGATTATAAAAGTTTCTAAAATTGTTAAAATAATTTTATATTTTAATATTTGTGACATGAAAATAATTTCTTATAATCATGAATATTATTTTCATTGAATATTCCTTATTAAGATACAATTTGTTATTAAATAAATCCTTATTCTATATATTTTTTAAATTTTTATTAAAACTATTATAAAAAAAAGTGATATATTTCTTGAGTTTTCAAATAATCGTTCAATTTTTATTTTAATGTTATTTTATTTAATTTCAATGTGTTTTGTTTATTCTTATACTTTACTAGGTATTAAATATAATGATTCCATCCAGTTTACTTTTACAGATGTATTATGATCATGTTGTTCTATTTATCGACAAGGGATACTATTTATATTTCATATGCTAGTTTTACAATATGACTGTTTATAATTTTATGTATTTTATTATTATTAATTTATATAATGAATGAATTGTAGTTAGTAAGTGACTAGTGGGGACTAGATATAGATAGACTCTTGATTCATCAATAGGTCTCTCGGGAAACATCAGCCTATGTTGTGGTGTATTCTTACACAATTATTTGTAATTTCATTACACAAGACCTTGATGTTATGTTTATGATGTATTGTAAAAAGGCCTTAAAGAATTATTATAATCCTTGGAATTATTAATTCCATCATTATGAAATTAGTTATTTTCATCCATGTTATTATTAATATTTTTTATGTAGTTATATTTTACATTATAGTTGATAACTATTTTTAAAAAAATATTATGATTTCATAAGATAATAAAAGGAATATTGTTTTGAAATACTTACTATAAAATAAAATGTGTAAGATTTTATTTCTAATTTAACGAATTCATGTTTTCAATGATCCCTCATGAGTCATGATTTTATTCATTATTTTTTATTATGAAATGTTTTTGAAAAAAAATGTGAAAAGGGTTGATTTTATTAGTAAGTATGTGATTATTTAAAATACAATTGATACTAAGTTAAACATAAAACAAAATTATGGGATATTCCATATTCCAAATTGATTAATGGGTTTCACTAGTTTTATATCCCTTAGAGATATTTTTTTCTCATCCCAAATTATTAAATATTTTTTAATAGACTAAAATATGACAAGGAACTATAGAAAATATTATTTTCAATTACTAATATCTAGTTTCAAAGAATAAAATTTGTTTATAATGGATTATGTGTTTAACTTTAAGAATTCTATTTTTGTGTATTAAAATTGAAATTGAGTCGACGTTAAGAATTTGTATTTCAAGGGTTCCATTTGGAAGTGTTTTTACTAGAAATATAAAACTCTAAATTTGAAACATCCCTAAAATGAATTAAATTATAACTTTTATTATATAAAATTTAGTTATATTTTTCTTATGTTATGGGTTATTACAAAAATATATCAACACCATTTTTATTGTAAGGTTGAAACACATAGAAAACTAATTGTAGTCCATTGTGTTTATACACTATGAAAATAATTTTTTTAATGTTGCATAAAAAATAAGCAAGAACTAAATGAGAATATTTAAAATTGAAATTTCATATAAATATTTACCTCATTCAATAATAATATCATTTCAATTAATATCATTCATTATTTAATGCATAATAGTGTAAGGAAACACCATCTAAATCTCTTATAAAACTAAACCTCATTCATTATATCTAAATCCAACCGTAATTTCTATCAATATGGTGAATAGGGTTTGTGGGATAATAACATTTCCATGATTAAAGGAATAATTAATAATATACTAGGGGAAAACAAGAGAATATGTTGAGGGATCTAATGAAATAAAGAATACAAGGATTAGAATCCAAAGAAAATAGTGGGGTAGATCTACCTTTGTGCACACACCATAAACTAAATAAGAAAGAAAGATAAAGGAGGATAAATATTTTAAAATCATGTGGTTGGGGTATAGAATTTAAAATATTAATAAAACTAGGATTATATCAAAGTTAGGTCGCATAGTTTTGTAAAATGTGGGAAAACTATGTGACTAAAAAATGAAACAAGTAATACATCTACCCAGTTTGACCACATGGTTTACCAAAACATTAAAATAAACTATATTGAAAAGTAAATAATTTTTTAATGGTCCCCCACATACACCCCACAAGTTCTTTAAAAAATTCCAATTTCATATATCGAGATTTTAAACTGAATTGTCCCAAAACTTTTTATTCTATTTTACACAATTTTTTGCCAAGCATGATTTACCCATGCATAGAAATTGTCCACTGACTAAAAATGAACTAGAAATTTCAATTTTATTGGGATTATACATGTTTATTTCTAAACCATTCGCACTAACCATGAAATACATTATAAATCAATATTAAAAGTAATATTTGAAACTAAAACTCTGAAAAAAATTAAATTACACAAAATTATAGATGATATAAAGAATACATATCTGGGGTTGCCATAATTATTTACATTATTCTAATATTTTCCCCTAGAAATTCTTTAGTAAAGGAAAATTCATGAAACTTTAAACTCTATACACCAAATGAAATTTAATTAAAGGGATTAGTGAAAAACTCATTAAGATCCTTCTCCATATCAATTTTATCATTACTAAATAAACCAATTTTTGGTTTTGTGGGATCCTCAAAAACATAACTCCTTAAATGATGAGATCCAATATAATTGAAGAACCATCATATAAATCAGGAATTAAATGTTTTCAAAATCCAAAATAGATACCAAAATAAGTGAAAAAACATGATGCATCATGCTCCCTTCATAGTTCCCCAAATGAAAAAACAAAGAGAAAACATCATATTTGGGCCACAACCTAAAGAAATATTGAAATTTAAATTTTCAAAAACCAAACCAAGAACATTCATGCAACCCCATTATAAGATATATTGAACATCTTGAGCCGAATGCACCTCGAGCCTCAAACATCACCACCATTACAAAGTTTCACATTTGAATAAAATCATTGTTATCACTAATCATCATCATTGTCATCATAGCACATCATCTAAAACTTCATCATCATCAAAATTTCCTTTACACTATGCTGGAAAAGGTTCCCCAATCATAAATGATGCCATCAAACTCACAAGAAAATCACTAGAACACTGTCAACCAAACTATAAACAAATAGGAAATTGAAACCACCACTACAAAATAGAGAGTGAATCCAGAAAAAAGCCTCACTCATAGAGGATCAAGATTTTCTAAATCACTACCATCATTGAGTCGAACCGTCATCACTATAGAACCATAGTTTATATCTATGATGGAAAACCAAAATCCACCAAACCTAGACCATCTCAAGAATATTAGAAGCCCAAAATGTAGGAAAATAACCAATCAAAGTTACATAACACCAACAGTTCAAACCCTTGTACCATAACCACTGAGGGAACCTGGAGAATCAAAGAAGCCCTCCATAAGACATGCTTTCTAGAGCACTTAGCCTCTCATACAAGAACATCCCAGAACCAACTATGAAACCATTACACTCAACCAACCTGGAATGTTGTAAGGGATATTGTAGACATAGTAGAGTGAGATAGGATCTAAACTCCACAATGAGCCTTGAAGAGGAAAGCACCATCAACCTTGTGGAAATCATCAGTGAAGAAAAATCCCTACCAATGAAAATGAGTGTAAATACCTCCAAAATATTAATAAATGTACCAAAGTAAAATAATCATACACGGGACAAAACATTAGTAAACATCAACCATGGACCATTTGATTAAACATGAAACAAAAACTGTATTCAATAACAACTGAGATGAGTCCTATACACTGACTCCCAACCAGGAAAACCATCCAAAAAAATAATAAAAACCCTCATACTGAACTAAATGATATCAATCACAAGAGGAGGAATCAAGGGAAAAGTATAATGAGGAGTCCATAGATGAATCCACTAAACCAAACTCCAGTATAATCCCAAACAACCATAGTGACTTCTTGATGAACCAAGGTTGGGTTTTGCCCAAAGGTGATAGTGGTAAGTTCATAGGTGGAAGAGAATCATATCCATGAAATGTCAGTGAATAAATGCTAAAAATGGGATGAGGAGAACTACAAATAAAGAGGGGATCCTGAAGAATTTAGAGGATGAAGAATTTGAACAAGTAAAAAATAAGGTTACTGAAGAAGAGATAACAAACCAAGTAGGATAAAACAACTTCATATAGAGGATGTAAATAACCACAACAATAGTAAATGAGATGGATAAGTGAGCCACTCCAAATCAAATGGGAAGTACCCTAGATAGATGAGAAGCATGATCAAGAGAGAATACTTAGAGAAAGTTAATCCATAAAAATTTCTAATATATCATTAATAACATAAGTTCAATAAAACATCAAAAAAATTATCATTACTCAAATGAGATATAAAAATTCTCAATCAAACTGGACCAACCACAAGAAATATTTCATCCAAAACCACTCAAAAAATTTCAAATGAATAGATACCGAACATAAGTCTCCCCACCTTTATATTTAATCTAAAATGGTGTGAACAATGAGAACCCATTTGAATATAAGTGAATTGATAAAATAATTAAAATTATATAAATCAATAAATGAAACTATTCTAATACACTTACAAAACCTAACTATAGTAAACATGAATATATTTACATAAATAGAATAAAATACGAAAAACCTCCAAAAGACCAAATGATAGGATAAACTAAATCCATAACATCACAATATAAAATAAATGTATCGAATCGATACATTACTCAACATGAAACAACACAGTTCTATCATGAAGTTGTGAAACAACATCAAAATGTAACATGGGTCGTAGGTTATAGAGAAACATCTTATATTATCCCAGTAGGGAATCTTAACTGTGTGACTTGAAAGGTCCCACAAGAAATAAACTATGTATTATACATACCCAGGAACATAGACTCAGATTCCCCATGTCTCATCCATACAACCCATATTCATGCATAGAAATCACTATAAAAATAGAATTACCATCTAAGAATAATGAGAACCAAATATAGAAATTATATATCATGAAACTACCGGTCACATTATAATGTTTTTATTGATGTAACAAATAAAATGGTAGACACCATAAAAACACCACTAATATATACTCTTCATGATAGAATCCCATAACAATAAAATCAACCAAAAACCAATTAGATTATCCATCATTAATTGATCCATCAAATCAAGGATAAATTTTCTAAATTACTCAAACCAACTTACCCGGTCACTAAATATCCCATCTAAAAAAACACTATCCTTTCTAATTTAATTATTAACTACCACAACACTATCAGGAAAAATTAAATTTATAAAAATTTCAATGTATTAGCTGAGATACAATTTGAAAATAGACCACCCCTAAGGATAAAACCCCTACCTTTAAATAACAACATGAAAGGATGTATACTTTAAACAATACGAGACAAAACACAACCCAACCATGTATCTTAAAATAAATCAAATTGTCCCAATGTTCCTCAAGGGATCAATTGAAAATCACAATCCATTAAAACCAGAAAAAATTCAAAATATCCATTTTTTATAATTTATCACACCTTCAAAATCAATAAATCCTTGTTTGAACATGAGAACTATTATATAAAAACTAATAAATTACATTACAAATATAATATTATAATCTGTAATCCCAACTTCTTTAATTAAATGAATTCACATAAATACCCCTTTCCTTTTAAAAATATTAGAAATATTTAAAACATTTCAAAATCCTTCAAAATATATAACACCCAATAAGGGATGATATCATATAAGATATAATATTTTTATTGTTTTAAACCCCCATCCTTTGTTAAAATACTTGACCTAATAATAAATCCGTGTTGTTATTTCATTTCAAAACACATATTTATTTTCATTTTTAAATCAAAATTCATTTTAAAATCCTAAATAATTTCAAAATTTCATTATAAAATTAACCATATCTAAGAAAATTAGAAAAAAACCATTTTTATTTTATAAATATTTCATAAGCACTTATTTAACACTAAAAACACCTTTTATAACATCCATCGTTTCTTACACTGAATCAGTTTCACCACAACGATTTAAATAAAACATTCCAAAAACCATGAACACAATTTGAATTGAAATAATTAGTATATACTAATATACACCTTGATTATTATTTTCACTACTAGGGTTCAATGGAATATGATCCATGAATCGAGTAGTACAAGTATCAAAACCAATTTAGATATAGAACTATGCTTGACATGGAATTAGGGTTTTACATTTAATTTTCTGATCATTTCCTATTTCCAAATATGATTCCTTAGTCATGCTCATGTTCACTATATGGGTTTCTTATACATGAAATATAACATAATATCAGTGGTTAATTTTTTATTACCATCAAAAAATCATGTGAAAAGCCTAATGTAAACTCAAACAATTCCATTTTCAATAAAAATAACACCATCTCAATTCATAATCCATTAAGAATAATCATAGAAAATTCCAAAACTGAATAACACATAGAACCTAAATGATTAGTGTGATAGAGAGATAGAAAATATGTCCCCATATCTATCCCTTGAATTCTAAAAATCCATCACCAATCAATCATACTCCCCAGATAGAAAAATAGTGATTCCAGAACAAAGCCCTCATTTCAGTTCTATGATTTGATACCAATTTTGTAGAACTATCTTGGTTTGACATGACATAACACCTAGAATAATTCACTACTAGGCTGAAATTGAATTCATGGTCCCTAGAGTCTACAAACTATTTCCTAATTAACAAGAATACACACATATGATCTATTTCACCCATAAATATATAAAAAATTAAATGAAAAAATACAACATGTTATAAAAAGATATTTGACATTAATTCAAATAAAATAAGAAGATATAAAATAAAAAAATGAACAAGAAACAAGAATTGAAAACATCCATCCAAAATATAAATCTAGAAAAATATAGAAAAAAATCATTAAGGAAAAATAATAAATGAAAGTTGTGGATTTAGAAGACAAAACCTCCCTCTAAAAATAAAAAACCAACCTAATAAACCTCCTGAATAGATCTATGTTACCCATGATCACTCACCATAAATATATATCTATCAGTTGAGATAGATTATCACCCAACTGAAATTGATACTAGGTATTCTAAAATAAAACATGGGAGCTTCAACAACAGCAATACATTTGTGTGAATTCATGGTGCTTTTAAAATTTTCCCAGTAACATCTCACCACAGACTCTATATAATACTCTTCAAATGAAACATCATGAATTCTAGTTTAAAAATAATATAAAAAATAGGATCATTATATTTTAATATGTTACAATATTTCAAACAATCAAAATAATTTTCCACTTCCCTTTTTAAAATTATAAAACAAATTTTTCTAAAAATAAGTAATAACCTGTTTAAAATCAAAACTATCAAACACAACATTTAGATACATATTTTCATTAAAATTCCTAATAACCTAATGGATAAGGGATTAAAACGTACATAAATAAAAACCTATATAGTTTTTTTTCTATTTTAAAAAAAATAACTCTATGATAGTTATTATAAATAGTTACCTCTTTACTCTATAAATGGAACATCCTAATCTATTAAAGAAAGAATCTGAAATTAAACCCAAACACAATAGAAATAAAATATAACCCTCAATAGCCCTAAGATATCCAAGGGGTCTAACTAAAATGAAATATCCAATAAATGTTTCAATGGGATGAAATAAGTACTCAGGGATATAAAACATTTATTGAAAGAAATATCTTAAATTATCTTTAATATGAACCAAGCATTATGGTAAACTCACTTTGCTCTAATACGAATGATACTCGACCTGGTTTACTCAGTGAACTCTCTCCAAGGTTACCTTAATAGATACTAGAACATACTCATTTGAAACCCCTATGAGTCACCCAATACAATATATGTATACCACTAATATAGAGTAACTCTCCTAGATAACTATCCATTAAGTATAAATTAAACTAGAGTAACACACATATAGTGATTCTATTAGCTACCCAGGTTCCCAAAATAGGTCAATATGGAGGTAAATAATAAAAATGAATGAGGCTATTTCGTGAATCAAATATACTAATGTTCATTGACATAATCTAAATATATCCTCTTATACCATTGAAATAATCATCCCATTTGATATTACTTATTCTAACATAATATAAAATTGATGGAAAATAAAAATCACCCCCTTAGGGCCTCAGAAATTGGTACATCACATAAAACAAAAAGGTTGATCAATAATGGTACTAAATAATGATATATTTCCTTTACAAAAAACCAAATGGTAATTTCAAAAATAGGCCTACATTTCCAATCCCCATTTCATTAATTTAAATTATATTTCCAAACATCCCTTTAAACCAAATTTTATAAACACTCATTTAATTTTATTTCAAATTAAATTTTTTTTATGATATCATACTATAAATAAAACAAAAACACTAGAAAAAAATTATCATGGGTTACACTTCTCTTTTTATCGAACACCATTTTTAAATCAAGAATCACAACTATTTAAATACAATTAGTATAAAGAACCTCCTTTAAAACACCAAACTGGTGAAAATCATCCCATTCAAATATTTAAATACATTTTAATGATCTATGTAGGTTTCATAACAAACTCCTGGAATTAAAAACCATTTTATTTAAAATCATATTTTGAATCATATCAAACCCCCTTTTATGCCAATATATAAACTAATAAAAAATAAATACAACCCACTATAGGTAAAACCTATGAATATAATTTTATAATGAGTAATTTTAAATATTCATGCATTGCATGACTTGAATAAATTGTACATTTCATATAAATACCTAATTCATTCATGAGGTATTTCACCATAACAAATCCACTTTAATGCTGAACACACATTTGAATAATCTAACACCAAAAAAACACAAAAACCACCAAGACACCATTATTGGGTCTACCATGAACCCCAATTTGAGCCACAGGGCCAATAGAGTTTGTGGAATAAATAAAATCCATGAGGAATGGAAGAAGGAATAAGAAAGTAAGGGAAAAGTTGAAAATACCTTTAAGGATCAACATGAAATTTGGGATAAGAGGATTTGAATCGTTGGGAAATGGAGGGGAAGAGATCTGTTGGTGTACCATTCCATTTTCCAATTGATAGATGAGGATAAATGATTCTAAATTCAATTTAGTTTTGTGGGTGGGATATAAATTTAAAATTTTGAAAAAACTATACATCTCACATGCTTAGATTGTATAATTATTTATACCATGTTGTAACTGTATGGTTGACATTATACAAGCATTACACACCAACATGGTTTGGTTACATAGTTAACCAAACCATGCGCCGACCATGAGAACTACTCTATTAAAAACATTTTCACAACCATATGGTGCTCTATATGGTTTCTCATAATCATTACCAATATGTGAAGTAACAATTCAAGAATAAAGGGTCTCATATAGTTTTCACACTAATTATCATGATTTGAGATAAACTATTTTTTAGTCATGTATATAAACCATGCACTAACAAAATGAACTACAATGGTCCATTTTATCAAGATTATACATAGTTTATCCTAAACAATGTACAATGACCTAGTAATTGATGTAAACTCATAAAATGTTACAAAATCAAACATAACTATATAAATTCATAGATTACCTTAAAATTATATATAAAATGAAACATTTAGGACATAGGAGTGTCAAATAAATCATTATATACATAATAAATAACGAATCTTATGAATATTTCACAAGTATTTATCTATGGTTATGATAATGTTTAAAAAACATATGATGGTATTTAAGAACTTAATTATATTTTGGAAGGAATTAAAATGGTTATGTCATAGTTTAAATTAAAATAAGAATAAAGGAAATGGTTACACCGATGTTTAATTGCAGATTTCATGACATGTGGGGAAAATAATTATTTAAATCATGATGTAAAAGTATGAATAGTATGAAATAATTTATTACTAGATGGAAATTCATGAAGCTTGAGATATATTTTATTTTAATAATATAATTACTGAAGGGTACACTATATTTTATATGTAATTTAGATGGAACATTGGTTTTGATGTGAATTCATGTAATAAACATGTACCACTGACTCCTGGGATGGTCACTAATGAGCCTATCCATTGGATTTTCTCCATAAATATGTGTATAGTCATCATATACATGAATATTTATTTTAAAAAAATGATTAATATAGATCATATGGTATTATCTACAGTTTATTATAGTTTAAGAATCCTTTGGGGTTATTCTATTGGTTTTTATTATCCTGTATGTAAATTGGGACATGCTAGATTATAGGGTTCTCTATGAAGACTGAATAATTACAATAGATTTTTGGGCCATCTAAAAATGTGAATGATTTTATCCTTGGATTTAAGGTTCACTATGAAGGATAAAGGTTTTCAATAGAGTTTGTTATTATAAAAGAATGTGAATTGGGTTGTGTTGGGATTTATGGTCCACTATTTAGACTTAAAGGATACACTATAGTTTTATAATATACATAAAGGTAAATTATGTTTCATGTGGATTTAAGGGTCCCATGGTTTATTTAATCCGTATGATATAGTTTTATTTCATCCAAGAAGGTGAATTGGGTTTCAAAAGGGTTTGGGATCTACAAGAGGAGTTGAAGGTTACCACAAATATTTGTGTGATCCAAGTTGTAATGTTTGGTTATATTTGATTTTATGGTCAATGAGGAATATATAAACATTGGGATGGATTTTTTTATCATTTGGGAATATGAATTGGGGTTTATAAAAAGGTAAATATCTTATAGTTTTAGGATTAGGACTATAGAGGATCTTCATTATATACCACATGTGGGAGTAAAAAAGCATATTGTTTTATCTCCTAATTTTAATCCATATAACATTGTGTAACACTAATCATTGAAAAATGACATGTAAATGTTTTCAAAAAGTGAGAAAAAACAACATGAATTTTAAAATTATACGATAAGGGATACCTAATTTGTATAATTTTTGGAAATATAATCCATCAATTTTTTTAGGGTTATGTAAATGGAGACAATGTGGTATTTTTTTATGTTCTAACCAAGGTTAATAAATAATTTTTTATTGTTTTTTCACATATGATAAATGTCATGAATTTTTTTTATATTACTAGGAATACATGGTTAATGATAAATATAAAATTCATATGTGATAGTCATATTGAGGAGGCATATAAATGAACCCATCATAATATGAATTATATTAATGTATGGGGCTTACATGTATTTAGTACCATAGAAAAACATGCTCCCATAAATAATTAAATGAAAAAAAAATAATAACCCCATGTGAGATAGATTATAGTTGATGTTAGGTTGGATATACAATAATTAATCTATTAACAGAGTAAAAATACAAGCTAGGGAAGGTGTGAAACATAAAAAAAAATAATGAATCCACATTAATATATAGTCTAGAAACCTTGAATGTTACCATAATAGGTCCAAGAATTCAAATTCTATGTATTATGACTGGGACTTATTAATGAGATCACTATGGAATGATAATGATTAATAGTAAAAGTTGGTTCATAAATGTATGGATAAGGAAATTAAATAATATGAGGGGGGATTATAAAAAATATCATTGTTGGGTTTTAGGGACCTTTTATGAATTTGGATGTTATTTGAGGTAACCTAGAATAGAGATTAGTTCATAGAGGACAAAAAAGAGTAAAAGTGATCTTATGGATAGAGAACATACATTAATAATGGGGTATTCTATATATGAATGGATTTTAGTATTTAAATAAGGGAACCCAATAATTATCACGCTTTATGGGAATAAACCCCATTTAGGATAGATATATTCATTGAAATTAAGTTGTATGAGATTCATTGGACTTCTGATCATGTATTAATGTAATGGTTATGTGTCCCCCTTTTTGAGGGATTTAAAAAGAGTATGTTTCACATAAGATTCTAGATAAATTGATATTTTCATGTTGCATGCATAGTTATGAGGTATTCACATATATGTGTGGCCTTTGAGTGTATGTATCAGCATGAGAACATAATCTAGAAAAATATAAATACGTATCATTTCTCTTTTGGGTAGGTTATTAACATATGTTAGTTTAGTTTGAAATGTGAGTTATACTTAATGTGTATGAATATTTGATTGTATTGATATGGGATACCCTTAAGGATTTTAGAATTTATATATTTCAAGATGTGATAGAGCATTTATAAAAGTGTTTTATGTATATTTAAAATACAATATATAGAAAAATACTATTTAATGGATTCATAATCATAGGTGTTTTGTATAGATACTATTTGAACCTAAGAAACACTTGGGGGAGTAAGGGTATTAGAAATAATTTTCTTTTTTATCCCTTATTTACCAGTCCAGCATTGAAATTATCACCCACGATTCAATAATATTAATTCAATACATTTAATTTTTTAATTATATAAACATAAAACACATATAGAAAGTAAAAATGACTAGGAACCATATTTTACATTATTCCAAAAAATGGGTTAATCCAAGTTTCATAGACAAGAATGTGATGGTTTAACAAGGATTTAATACTCATAGAAAGGTAATTGTATTTGATTCAATATGGTAACACTAACAATGCCATGTTAAATTCAACTACATTAATTAATGCACTACTCAATTAAGGAATGAATAATTTTATATACTTATCTATCTAGTCAATATCTTTATTGAATAAATAAACCGGTTTAATTTTTTAATCATAGAGAGTTTCTCTTGTATCTCCTATATGAATCTTATTTTTCTTCTATGAACAAGGTGATTCAAAATTCTAATATATTCTGGTGGAATATGCTATTTCTCATAAACTATAAAATTATTTATTTATATATTGATATTTCCAAGAAAAGAATTATAATTTATGGTCCTCTAATTTAATGGCTATATATATATATATCAATAATAAATACTATATCCTTCTCTCAAATTTAAGCACCCGAATCATTTTTTACACTATTTTAGAAAAAACATATCATATGAAATCCCATTATTTTTTTATTTCATATTCATATTCATGGCCCATTCAAATATATCTATCTATTTCTTCTACTTATCTATTATTTATTTCTTTTTAAAAAAAATACTTGATATATAAATTTTATTTAGATCACCTTATCTCAGAAACCGGTAGAGTAGATTATATAATTAATAAATGCAAGAATATTTAAAGAAGAGTGGAAGTAAAACCACTCTCCAATATGATTCATGATCTATTACATGTTTCTTATATCATAATATTATTGTAAATTTGAATAATATTTTCAAATGAATCTCTATTTGTTTCAGTAATTTTGAACCATTCAATAAATACTAAAAAATATTTATTTAAATCCTCCTATTATAACTCTAAAAAATACAAAGAAAAATTATTAAAAAACTTTTGTTTAAAACCACAAATTATTATAGTACAATTACTGTATTTAAATTTAAATTTATCTTTAATTTTAAACAATTAAAAACTGCCTTTAAATTTAATGAAATTCTAGAAAAAATATCATCATTGAAATTCACCACAATATTATGACATGATATTTCCAATAAATGTATTAGTGAACTATACTTAAAATAAAACTCCAATAAAATATATATTAAAAAAACCACATTATAATTTAATTAATTCCTTATAAGAAAACTATTAAAAGTTCCTTGTGCAATTTCCCACTTGGAAATTTCATCTTTGTCATCAATAATATAATTGTCACGTTGCATAGGTCCACAACTGTAACCCCAAATTATCATCATTTTATATTTCCTATATTATTTATCTCTTGAAAAATTAGCCTCATCCATAGCCTTATCAGGGGAATGGTTACTAAAAGCTATCCCTTTTGAAATCCCCATGATATGGACCATGATGTAGTCAGTTTCTTCTACACATTTTAACCGTTAAACATATGTATTTGAGTATTTGATGAGAATCATAATACCACATAAATTAATGATATATTTTTCTTAAAAAAATTAATTACTCCAATAGATTATAATACATTGAAATTATAGTATAAGTGAATTTTCATATAGTATACCACTGTAACCTTTCTATAAAAATGTATCTATGAATAGGAATGTAATAATTTTTTTTAATGATAATATGATAATTTTCTGAAAAAATAAAGGCTATTTTATTGAGAAAAAATATCTAGCTTACATGAGTCTAAAAATAGAAGACTTATCTTTATTTCTATGGAGAAGTGGAATGAGTTAATTAGGTATCTGATCTTGTTATAAAACATCAACACCAATTACACATTTGTTAGAAAGGACATCTGCCACCGAATTTTCTTCCCTATAAATATGAGTGTTAATATACTCTATGGGAAAAATATAATCTATACATTTGTTCAATTTGATGGTGACCATCCAATATAGATGAGATGCTCCAATCCAAATAGAAGAAATAATAATTGAAGATTCACATTCAAGCCATATCAAATACCACTAGAAGTTCATAGCATGCTCCACTACTAGGATAATTGCATGAATCTCTGCCAAAATTGAAGAAACAATACCATAAGTTCCATAAATAAAACCCAGGATGAAACCCCAGTGATCCCTGAAGACGTATCCATAACTAGAATAACCATGATTTCCCCTCAATGCCCCATTTTAGATATCTTTAATCTATACTTAAAGAGGTAACTACCAAAAAACCTCAAATGTACCATACAGAGGATGAAAATTCCCTTTAATAACCACCTCACTAATAACATTCAAGTCATGAATTGAATTATTGAAAAAAATACTTCTATGGAATTTCAACCTCTTTGATAGACATAAGAATAACTGATAAAGCATCACCAATTTTGAAAGAATAACATTTATAGACTACTTTTTCCTATAATACCAGATGAAATGTAGTAGCTACAATATATCCACATAAAACGGATCCAACATATGTAGTGAAATCCCCAAGTAACGCCATCTGTGGACAAAGCTGATATTGGAGTATGTTTTAGGTAAATGGACTTTAAATATGTCGAAAATAACCCTCCACCTATCCGAAGTAGCAACATTATTATAGGAAACAATCGTTCACATCCTCCTTGTGTTTATGGAAAAGAAGACATAACGAACAAATAGAAATACCATACTGGTGAAGGTACCTGTCAGTTGTAATTTTCCCATTAGAAATTATCTATGAAAGGATAGACTTCTAGGGTCTAATGAAGCACATGTGAAGTTTTTTTAGCCATTTAATGTTCATGTTACAGTGTACAACATGCCTAAAAAACAATTTCGAGGTAAAATCCCCATTAGCAGCAAGACCCCACACCTAAAAATCTTCTTAGTTGGAGAAACATAAGTTTTTCACAGTGTTAAGGATAAAATATGGACGACCCTCCATATTCCCAAGTTGATATTTGATAGCAGCATCCATGTATAGATTACTATGATCATCCAAAATTTCATTAAAAAATAGGACTTCTAGTCCAGTTGGCTTTCCAAAAAATGAGAAGTGACTCCTTCAAGACCAACCATCTGGACTGTAAATTAATAGAATCATAAATGAGTTTGAAAGCAGACCATACCAAAGAATAAATGGGACTAAATGATCCATTCTTATGTTTAAGAATGAATTCATTCCAAATAAAATCTTGAGCCTCTGAGTTTCTATTAAAAATTCTCCACACAAAAAAAGGATCTTGTAAGGATTCATTGAAGGACACAAGGCTCTTGATGCCTAACGTCCAACTTCATAACGTTTGCAGCAGATATTCCATGATACCATAGAAAACATTTATTCAAGGATATTTCCACTCCAAATAAAATTCTTAATATTAATACTTATGCTCTTGATTATAAATGAATGAAATTTATACAGTATAAAATAGTAAATAAACTAGGAGACAATGATAGCCTTAACAAAGAATACCTGACCAGACATGGATAAAGTTTTATTCCTTCCATGTGGAAAGTTTCCTTATAACCTTCCCAATAATATTAGAGAAATAACAATCCTTTGGCCCTCCCCAAATCATAGAAACACCAAAATAGGTAAATGGGATAGCACCCTCATTAATACTCAAAGTCTGGATAGTTTCATTCCTCTTGGTATCTTGGATATTCCATCCAAAATAGACAAAAGACTTTTTCTAGCTAATCTCTTATCAAGAAACTTTTCTATAGTAGAAAACATACACATTAATTTTTTTGATATTTCTTCGATCCACTTGTGTGAAAAAAATGATATCATCTATTTATAATAAGTGACTGGGAGCCACCAATCCCATCCCATCAGTTATATGTTTCATCTAGCTGTTGTTATCCATAATGAAAAAATTTGGATAAGTTAATACTAACAAATTGATAGATGATTGCAAATAGTGGATCACCTTGTCTAACACCTATGAAGCAATCACAGTAGCCTTCAGGTGACCCATTAATCAAGATAGAGATGTGTGCCTACCCATGAATGTATTTGACCCAAAAAATAAAGACACTATCAAATCTAAACACGTAGAGAACGTTACAAATAAATCTCCAGTCCATTTTATCAAATGCTTCCTAATATCAATCTTGAGAGCAATATTGCCACCCTGAGTAGATTTCTTGTGAAAATTAACACAATCTAATATTGTGATATGATAGTATTGAATTGATCTTTCCCTAATAATTGTTTTTTACAAATTAATTATTATTTTTCAATAATTATCTTTTATGCTTTAAAAAAATGTTTTCTTCAAAAATGGTTTTTATTGAATTTTTTTCCAAGATGTTATAATAAATTTTTTAATAAATTTTATTTGAATAAATAAACATAATTTTCTAAATAATAATTTAATAATTATCATAGTTTGATTTTTGTTAATTTTCTATAAAATATGTTTTTTAGTGAATTGTTAAAATAATGTATTTTTTTAAGAAAACATAATTTTATTTTCTATCATTTTCAAAGTTGTCTTTTGATTTTTATTAGTTATAAGTTTTATCTTGATTATTTTTATAAATAAAATTATTTTATTCATTATGTATCAATATCATATTTGATCCCAGTATACACATTCTTTCAAACTTTAAATGGAATTTATCATAAAATTATTTCTCTTTTTTTGAGTTTTTTTATATTAAATTATTATATAAAATTTATAGTAATTGGATCTGATTAAATTGATTCTATATTATAAATAATATTGTTTAAAATTATTAATTTTCCTAATTTAATTTTTTTGATGATGAATATAAACTAAGGTAGAAATATTAGAACCCAAGTAAAAATGGTGAAATAATTAAAATAAGATTAAACTATGTGATAATGTCGCACTTTTTTTATATAAATTCTCAATGTATGAATTTATATTGTCTATTATCTTCTTATTATTTAAATTTAGTTTTTTATTGGACACATTTAATTAAATATGACATAATAATTCATTTTTTATTTAAAACTTTCAAGGTTTGTTCCCCCTGTAATAAAAGGTCATTCATCCCCTCTCTTAGTTTCACTATTTACTCCACCTTGATCAAACAAACCCTAGAAATTTCTCATATAAACATCCGTATATATGAAATATAGGTAATGGTTTTCATAGAAGACTATTCGAAGGATCCTCATGTTGGTATCTAATGAACTTCTACTGAAGAATTTGTAATCTCTTTACCCTATCTATATCAATTAATTTCTTGTTCCACCTCCTAAAAATATACGGTTCCCATTATAAAATAATTAATTAATTATCTTAAAAATATTAAGTTTTTATTATGATGATTTTTCATCATTTTTTCACATCATTTAAATGAAATTGTAAATGAAAATTTATGCTTGGGTGTAGATGTTTACTATTACTCCAAGGTAAAGATATGATTCATTCTTCAACAACATAAATAATAGTTGATTATTAGAATTTATTCAATATTAAAATATGATATTTATAACAAAATATACTTTTTTAGTTCTAATATATTATCACCCTTGTTACTATTCTATCAATTCAAAAATAATATTTTCACTCATGTGTGTGTGTGGATTATCACTTCAAAAACAAAATTTGATTCATTTTTCATTTTTTACATTACATGGATTTAAATATGAATAGATTTAATTAATATATATATATATATAATCACTATGATTTAATAATTCTTCTATATAGTTTATTTATTACTTAACAGTTTTTTTTCAATCGCCTTTTGGTGGAAACATCAACCGTGCGCATGTAGAGACTACTATATCCACTGTGTTATTTAATTCATTTTTCATCATGAATTTATATAAATAATAAATACAGTATGTATGATGAATAAATTTGATAATTAATTCACTATTAAGAATCTATATATGAAGAAATCCTTACCTATGTAAAAACAATGTATCCATATAACCGAAATATACATGAAAAAAGAAGCTCTTATCACCCAAACTAGTTAATTTAATAAATAATTGTTCATATACTAGTGATAATATTTTACAAGTAAATCATATTTTGTGTGATATGTATGAATGTGGTTATGTAATTACTTTATAATAAAAAAATAATAATACATGATATTTTTTTATGTATTAAGCAAGACAAGACTAGAAGTACTAGAGGCATGTTTCAACCCCATATTAATCGAGATTATTTATGATTGAATTTAAATAGAGTGAATTATATGTTACTTATTTGATAAAATCTTTTAAATTTATTTTAAAATGGTTATTAATAAAAATTTCAAGTACTTTCACTATTTTCTCTCTCCTCGGTGTTTAAAATTATTTAAAAATGTTTTTATATACGGGACTACCTCATTTACTTGATGGTCGATGACAATTTTATTCCATGTCCAAGATCATCTAAATCGTTTTATGAATGTGATTTTTTATAAATATAATTATATAAAAATTAAATTTTCATAGATTTGAATTTATTTTGGGATTCTTTTGAAAACTAATGTTACAAAATTATTTTGAATAAGTGGTTTTTGAATTTTTTTTTTTGATGGTGTCAAAGTACTATTTTATTTTAATATATATAGAATTCAATGATTTTACATTCAACATAACCATTTTTTCATTAGAATATTAAAATGAAATATATATGTTTATTTTAAAATATTCATATTTTCACAATGATATTGGAATTAATAGTTGAAGATTTATAAATGGAAAATTTATGTTTTCTTATGTTGTCAAAGAAACTTTTGTATAATCTTTTAAGGGAATTTTTCATCTTATTCAAAAACATTTATGGGGTATTATGTTTAATTTGTGATAATATATAATGATTCTATATAATTTATTTCTATATATTGTGTGTGGTAATTATTATTTATGTTTTATTCTATGGATATTTATTTTTAGAAAGGGTTAATTATGTTATGATAAAATGATTATGAATCTCACTTATTTTCAAGAGGGTATGAAATGATGAAATGGTGTTTTTTATCTTCTGGAACACATATATATGGTTTAAAATATGTTATGGGTGTTCCTGATATGTCCCTCATATGAATTATTTAAATAAATATATCTCATAAGATAATTATAGTGAATGATTTGATGTGCTTGACCCACTATATAAGACAAGTTGTGATGTACGATCCACTTTGCTATGGGAAATCTGTGTTGATGTATGATCAACTATAATACGGGTAACAATCATTGATTCCATATCCTCTATGATATTTTGGTATTTTTTATTACCCTTGACATATCTTATGGTTTATATTACTATTATTGTTCCACAATCTAATGAAATGTTTTCCATGATTATAATTTTAACCTATGGTTCATGAGTGATTTATTTTTATTCATAACTATAATGTGTCATGTATTTTGAAATGATGAATTTTTTTTTCATAAATCTAGTTTATGATTTTTGAATGATTGGTTATCAACACTATATTTTATGATCCTGGTATAATAAACATATTATTATATTATGATTGCATATAATCATCAATTTATATCTCCCATGTTTACCCTTAAAGAGAATTTGATATCACCCTTATCTTCTTTCTTTTTTCCATGTTATAATGAATTCGTTTATGTAAAATATGTAAAAAAATATTATAATGTGAGAATATATTTACTGAGGTTTTAAAATATCTATCATTAAATAAGTTTTTTATGTATCTCATCATTTAGTATAGTAAACCTCGTATTATTTTGGGGAATGTGATTTTTTAGATGTATTGCATATTTATCCAAATTGATAAAATAAATATGTATGAAATACATCGGTCTCCTCAAGAATAATATTAGTCAATCAAATATAATATATACATGTATTTTTATCATATTAATCAAAATAAATCTAACATAATCATATAAAATTTAATCAATATTAATCTTCTATGTATATTTTTCATTAAACTAGAATGATAATAAACATCATTATAACTCCTTCTACAAAATAATTAATGAATCATTATTTAACATATTCACATGAAAAATATATCATGAGAATTTTATATATTGAAAAAAAATCATTGAAATTATATAAATCATGATATGTGATAATTTCAAACTCTACATGATTCATTAATTTAAGGCTTAATATTATATATGTAACACTTGAGACTATTCTATAATAGGTAAACAATATATCCCAAACTAGCATGCATTACACAATTTAAAAAAAACATTATTCATAAATTTATATAATAGATTAATATAGTAATTTTAAATTTACTATAGTAAATTAATTTTTGAATTAATCATATCAAAATTAGATTAGAAATTATTTTTAAAACTTTTCTAGAAATAGTTGGGATTTATAAAAATTATTCTTTTCAAGATACATGAAATTTATTGGACTATACCATTATATAAGAATGGATTGTAAGTTAATAAAAAATCATTAACAAAATTAATATTTATATAAAAATGTTATACATCTTATAATATTATTTGAACTTATAAATCATACAACATGTATTTTTATAACCAATTAAAATATTACATGAATTAAAAAACATTTTCCAGTTATTTTTTTAAATCAATTATTTTCAATGGAGTTTTCTTTCAATTAAAATACTATTATCCTTTATTTATTTTGTAATAAATTAATTTATTTCATTAATATATATATATATATGTAATGAAATATTGTTTGAAATATATAATTTTTTATCATAAGAAAAATATTTCAATAAAAACATGTTTAACATAATTTAGTGAATTTGTTATAAAGTTAAATTTTCACACACATATAAATTTTATTTGATGAAATTATTTCGAATTTTTAAATTAGATGAATAAAATTTGGTTAATATTAAACCATACAATTTTTTATTAAAATTAATTACTGAGGATATAAATTAATTACCAATATAAAAATAAATTAGGTTAAAAGGTAAAAGTTAAAGGAAAACCCAATAAATCATCAGAATTTATATAAATAGAGATTTTTTGAGGTGATTTGGGACCCAAATTTAATTTAGTATTATATTTTTCCATTTTTTATCCTTTTAAACGTTAATATTATCCATATAATATTGAAAATCATAGGGTTACTCCCAAAACTACAAATATATTAATATATAAAATGGTAACACCATCACCACATCAAGACTCAATTTATTATATAATTACATCTTTAAATGATTCCAATTTAATCTAAATGTATCCCTTTGAAATGAACACAAACCCCTTATCACTGATAAATAGCATATGATCTTCAAATTCTAGGATACTTCTAGGGAAAATTCATATCCACAATGTGAGTATTATAAACAAATTAATTTTCATATAAACTATATTCATTAAAATAAATACTAGACACATTAATAAAATAATATTCTTACCATTTATATATTTCAATGTTACTATATTACTATTCTAATGATTATTTATTCATATTCCCTATCCATTAAGAAAAACAAAATCATTGTTCGTGCATTGTGGGAACTACCATAACCATGATGTAGCATGTGTAAATTTGCTTCAAATAGTTTTAAGGATAGATAAAGTGGAAATATTAAAATATAAAAATTTTGTTTATGATTTCATTAAAGTTATATCATTCCAAATTATTGAACGTATTAATCATAAGATAAAAAGAAATATTCATTAATTTAATCATTTAAAATAAGCATAGTAAGAGGATAACACCTATTCAAATTGTGTATTATTTTAATATCCATTAATTATTACTAAAATTACTTTAAATTATTATATATAAATCTAATAAAAATTAAATAAGATCACAATGATCCAGTTATAAGGTGGTTTCAAAAAACCACCCTATAATAATTCATTAAATCAGAGTATGTTCTTATTTGGGTCGGTTTAACCACCTACATGACCAATACTATGAATTTACATAATTAATGGATATAAGAATAAAATTAATGATATATTATTATATAAATTTTAATATAGTGTTTTTTGGTTCAATTATTTTTAAATAAATATTGAAGTCATTAATTAATAAAACACACTTTGATCATTAAGAATCATTGAAACATTATTGTTAGTGATTTCATCTCTAAGGAAAAAAGAATAAAACACATAAAATAGATTTGAAACATCATAAATTATTATAAATAAGACCTGAAATAGTCTTTAATAAACTATTAATTATGCATTTTTTAATAATAATGAACATCAATACGACTATTATGAAACGAGTAGAAATGTTAAAAACTATAATCACCTGATGTGGAAAATAAGAATAATTGATATAGAGAATGACTATATATAAATAATTTAAATGAAAATGGAATTTATTATGCTTTTATATTATGTGATAAATATAGGTATGATTATTATACATGATTTGGAAGTGCATTATAGTAAGTTCTAACAATTGGTTAGGGGTTTCCATTTCAAATTCATCTCTTTGAGACATATTTTATATTAAAAACCTAATTTCCTTTTATGGAATCTTATAAAGAGAATTTACCTTCATGTAATCTTATAAAGAGCATGTACCTTTATGTTTAGATCATATTGGAGAATATATTCAAAATTATTAGCCAACTTGGCCCAAATTTTTATATATTCACCTACATTGATATTTTTCTCATTGAATCCTCATACAAAAATTTTATCCTGTTTTTTTCTCATATGGTTCTTCTTTATAGGATTATACACTTCTTATAGTTAACGGCTGTGATATAGATTAGTTCTAATTTCATTTCTTCATTGGAATGTAAATGAAGAACCAAATGTTTTCCTTTTCCTTTTTCCACTCATTATTTTTTAGGAACTTCCACCTTTCCTCTATACTACTCTACCCTTTCTTAAAATATACCCCACTCCCATTTGGAATAGTTAATAATTATTTACTTTCCAAAACATGGATTTATGATCCTCCCTTCTACTCCTTGGTTCTACTAGTAGACCTGGTTTACATTGGATTTAGTGCACTACTAGAAAAACAGGTATTTGCGACGGGTCATTTGCGACGGGATCCCGTCGCAAATGGCCTTTTGCGACGGGGTCCCGTCGCAAATGACCCTTTGCTGAAAACGGTGTCGCAATAACAATTTTTTGTGATGGGCCCGTCGCTAATGCCCTTTTCCGCGACGGGGAGAATCCCCGTCGCAACTAAACCTCCGTATATTTGTAAAAAACTATTTGCGACGGACACCGTCGCAAATACCTGTTGCGACGGGCACCGTCGCAAAAACTATTTTTCAAAAAAAAAATAATACTATTTGCGACGGGAATAGTATCCCGTCGCAAATACTATAAAAAAAATAAAAAAAATAAATTGTTAATAAATTATTTTAATTAATATAATAATAATCCAATTATAATTCAAAAATAAAAAATAATAAAATAGTAATAAATGATTTTAATTAATATAATAATAGAATTATAATTCACAAATAAAAATAATAAATTATTTTAATTAATATAATAATATAATTATAATTCAAAAATAAAAAATAATAGAATATTAATAAATATTTTATAATGAGACAGAAACTACGAATAGAAAAAAAATCATATTTTGATTTCACAAATTTTATAACATAAATACAAACTCTAATCTGAAGGAGGGGGGAGGGGGGAGGGGGGATCTGCAGATGGTGGTGGAGGAAACTACATCCCTAAAGCATGAGTGAGTCGGCGCATGTACTCCATCTGCTCCTGATGCTGCTGTTGCCACCGACTCGTCTGCTTCTCGTACAACTGCTGCTGGCGTCGACGCTCCTCCTCATGCTGCTGACGCATCTGCTCCTGCTACTGTCGGAGACTCTCTATCAGTGCAGTCTGAGATCGTAACTGATCCTCATACTGTGTAGCAGAAGAAGATGCACGAGCTCCTCTCGAGCTGGACGCCGACATCGCAGCACTGCCATAATAATCTCCGGGAGTCAGTTGAGAGCTGATACCAACTACCCGGCCCTTCTCGAAGGCATACTGGGTGGCCTGCATCCATGCCACCTCATCAAACTGATGGCTAGTGGTCTGATCTGATGACTTGGCCTGACTCTCAGGTCGGGCCTATGATGCTGCGGCCTCATATGACTCCTATAGTTGCAATTTAAAATTAAAATTGTGAATATATTATATACAGTTAATTTTTAAACTTGAAAACAAATAATACTAACCACGATGTGATGCTGACGATCACCTCTGAGCTCCCCAGTAGCAGGATCACTATACATCCTTCGATATACGTCGTACTCCGTAATATCGGGGTGCTCGACAGCCTATAAGAATAAAAAATAAACTGTTAAAATTTATATTTATATAAAATATTTATAAATAATATACGTACCAGATGCTGTCTATGAGTACTGAAAGAACGACTCCCAGCTCGATGAGTCACCTCCTGTCTCCCCCGATTCTGCCTCTCCACCGATGATCTCCTCTGAAAGGCACCACTCAACCAGTGCGCACATAATCCATCCCATACATGGGATGAAATGTACTCTGGTCAGTGTGCTCTACATGACTCGTCAAAATCTGACACTCCTACTTTCTTCATCGCAGCTTTTCTTAAATTGTGAAAAAACTGACGAAGGTGATCACGCATGGACACCTCCCATGCCTCGTGGATGGCGTCACGCATGGTATCCTCGATCGGATACCATAAACCCTACAAATAAATCAAAATATCAAGTTAGAAATGAAATAATTTTCAAAATAAAAATTATTTATTTAGGTACGTACCAACCAATGGCCGAACATGGCCTGCTGCACATCAATGGAAATCTGCTCCCATGTGGTCCACGGCTGAGAGAAATAGTTGCGCAAAATAGTGATGCCCTATCCGACTGCTATATGCAGAAAACTGTAAAAATAATAAAAATTTATTATGTGAATAGATTAATGAAATCTTAGTCAAATCAACAGGTTATCACACAGGTTATCACACCTCTGTGTGCATGGATCAAACCCAAGACATGGACGTCACTCGGGGACGGGGTTAGGAATCATCAATCGTGCAAGACCGCGCCCCCTCTGCGTACTCCCTGGAGTGCCTGCAGGCTGAGGGTCATCTGGCAGCAACTCATCAGCATCAAAAGTCAAGTCAGCATCCGCCAACTCACGAAATGTGGCGTCTTCCATCTGAAACAGAAAATGTTAATGTTGTTAGCAAATAATTCATAATTACTATTATATATACATATCTACATATTATGATTGTATATAAATACCATGGAATTCTATCAGTGTTCATCTTCATCATAATCTTCATATATGTCATTGTCATCTTCATATTCCTCCTCAACATCATCGATATCCATTAAAGTTACAGTTGCTTCATCTCTTACCATTTCAAATTCATATGTGACATCATTAACATTATCGTCATCACTGACTCTTAAATGTGGGGTGTCGTCATCGATACTCATGTCTCTTTGCAAAAAAGATTGATTTTGAGTACGCTCTTGAAAAACTTCAATTATTTGCACATCAGTGAAAGCACATTCACTTTGACTAAACTGATTGTCTCGAATTTTGATTTTTATTACACTCCACCAATCAGTCAAGTCTCTTGATGTAGCACAGTACTTTGCGTAATAAACTTGATGTGCCTGTTGAGCCAATAAGAATGGTTCATTTACTGCGAGAACACTTTTACATTTAATATCGATGATTCCATGAGTCGGATGAACACACACGCCTCTCTCTGTATCCAACCACCGACATTTGAACATGGTTATGTAATGTTGTCCAAGATAACATAGTTCAATGATTTCATCAAGTATGCCATAAAAGTCAACTTCATATTCTCGATGATGAGATCCTCTCAAGCTAACTCCACTGTTCATTGTTTTTTTCGATTCCCCATATGCATGTGTGTGGAATCGAAATCCATTCACCACATATGCATTATAAGTTTTAACAAGTTTGGAAGGTGGGTTACTCAATACACACAGCCGTTTGTCAATTTTATCAGCATGTCGAGACACCTGAAAATTTGTGAAATAATTATCAATATAGTAAACTATACATTGAATGAGTTGCTAAAAGCTAAAGAATTTATGTTACCAGTTTTTGAAACCACTGAGAGAAATTTTTCAGTCGATGTTCTTCGAGAGCAGCTGCTGTAATTTGTGGAATTTGTTTCTTGATATGATTATCATACAACCTATAAAAACCAAAGTTATTTACTGTAACATAAATGATAGAATAAGTGATATAAACACTTATAGTACAACTGATGTCATCTCTTCACAGTTGAGTAGAACATACGTATGAGCTCTATGATGTTCATCATCTGAAAGACAGCGTTCATAAACTCCACCAAAACCAAGCTCTGACTGGTTGAAAACAGATAATTGATTGTCGATTTCATCAATATTCCTCTCGTTCCTTCCCATTTGGTTGTGTTTTGATGGATACTCAGATTCAAAATAATGGGAGCAGAAAAAAGATATTTCATCTTGCAAATAAGCTTCTGCAATAGATCCTTCAACAGATGCTTTGTTACGTACTTTTATTTTCAATTTTTGAATGCATCTTTCAAATGGGTACATCCATCGAAACTGTACTGAACCTCCACATTTGGCTTCATATGGAAAATGTAACATCAAATGTTCCATTGAGTCGAAGAAAGACGGTAGAAATATTTTTTCCAGTTTACATATAATTAGAACAACATCTTTTTCAAGTTTGCCTAGAGAATCATAATCTGCTGTAGCCGCACAAATTTCCCGAAAAAATTGAGACATGTCTGTTATGGAATCCCAAATCACAGAATTCAACAGACCTCTTAATCCAATGGGTAGTAGTCTTTCCATTATAACATGACAATCATGACTTTTTAATCCAGTAATATGACCAATCTTTACACATCTACCCAAATTGGAAGCACAACCATCTGGAAGTCTCAAATCTTCAATCCACTGACAAAATAATAAACGGTTTTCTTTAGACAGTGTATAAGCTGTTTTTGGTTTCAGTAACCTTTCTGTTCTGACATTCTCGAACAGTTCCAATTCTGGACGCCTGCAAATTTGGGCAAGATCTAAACGTGCATTTACATTGTCTTTGCTCTTTCCTGGCATATACAAAACTGTATGAAACAAATTATAAAAACAGTTCTTCTCAATATGCATGACATCTAACATGTGTCGGACCAACAAATCGGACCAATATGGCAAATCCCAAAATATGCTATGTTTAATCCAATTGTGTTCTTTCCCAAAACCAGAAATTTTCAGTTGGTTTATTGTGGGACCAAAAGTGATGGGAGGTAATGAAAGTACAACTGATTTTAACTCCGAACCTGATAGAATTTTTGGAGGTCCTTCCCTTTCAACTGTTCCTTTTCTGAAATGAGATCTGTTTCTGCGAAAAGGATGATCAGTTGGAAGAAACCTGTGATGACAGTCAAAATAACAAGGTTTCTTTCCATGAATGAGCATAAATGCTTTGTTCTCTCCCATACAGTAAGGACATGATTTCTGACCATGTGTACTCCAGCCAGATAATATCCCATAAGCCGGGAAGTCACTTATTGTCCACATCAATGCTGCTCTCAGTATGAAATTCTATTTTGTTGCAACATCATATGTACTGACACCAGTACTCCACAATAAATTTAATTCATCAATCAATGGTTTCAAATAAACATCAATATTTTTCTTCAGATGTCCTGGAATTAGTAAAGTCAAAAAGATATATGGCTCCTTCATCAACATCCATGGAGGTAAATTGTAGGGAGTTAAAAAAACAGGCCAACATGAATATTGACTACCATAAGATCCAAACGGACAGAAACCATCAGTGGAAAGCCCCAGTCGAACATTTCTAGCTTATAAAGCAAAGGATGGATGCACTCTATCAAAATGTTTCCATGAATCACCATCAGCTGGATGATTCAAGATTTTATCGGTTGAAATATTCTCTTTATTCCAGGACATCATTGTCGCTGTATTCTTAGACATGAATAAACGCTGGAGTCTGGATGTAAGCAGAAAATATCTCAACTATTTTACAGGAATCAAACCAGACTTCCCGTGTTTTCCTTCTTTATATCTCAGTTGCCCACATGTGGGACAACTATCCAACGACTCATTTTCCCCAGAATATAAAATGCAGTCATTTGAACATGCATGAATCTTCTGACAAGTAAGTCCCAAATTTCGAACCAGCCTCTTACTCTCATAGTAATTTGCAGGTAAAACATTTCCTTCGGGTAACAGTGTTTTAAGAAAAGAAAATATCTGGTCAAAACAGGTGTTTGAAATTCGGTTATCTGATTTGATAGCCATAAATTTTGCAGTTGCTTCTAATTTTCTCATCTTGCAGCCAGGATATAATGCATCCTCAGCAGACTTCAACAACTCATAAAATTCAGACGGTGCCAACTCAGGATTTGAAGCTATATCAGCCGGAGTTTCTGTGTGTTGAACAGATGAACCTGCAACATCATGTACTAAATCTTGAAACCGGGATGGATCCGGAATCAAGTTGGTATCACCTGCTCTGGAACTGCGTTCACCGTGTTGATACAAAAATACATAATCTGATTGAAAACCAAAACGCAAGAGATGTTCTCCCACTTTGTCAATCGTGTCAAACGTTCTCAATGCACATTTTCTGCAAGGGCATTTTATTTTGCCTTCTGAAACAAATTCTGGATTTGATGCCGCAAATGATAAAAAAGTCTCCACATCCTCTACATATACTGGATTTAAACCAGAACCGTTTGGATTTCTACGTTGATTTATCCATATGCGGTCACCTAATAATGATTGTTGACGACCTCGTTGTTCCATATTTCTCTATAAAATATAAAAGCATTACTGGTTTTGAATAATTTATTAGAAAAAACACTCAAGCTAGGATAATTATAGAGTTTAGATCATACACGACTGACGCAAACTTTTTATTGAGATAGACCAAAAAAATGACCCTTTAAGAATTGAATATGTTGAGAATAAAGCAAAACATGTTACAAATATTGATAATTTTAATATTATATAAATTTTTTATTATTTTCATAGTACTAATATTATTGGTAAGTATTACTAATTATTACTAATTATTACTAATTATTGGTAATTATTACTAATTATTACCAATTATTGGTAATTATTACTAATTATTTCCAATTATTGGAAATTATTACTAATTAATACTAATTATTGATAATTATTACTAATTATTGGTAATTATTACTAATTATTGGTAATTATTACTAATTAATGGTAATTATTGGTAATTATTACTAATTATTGGTAAATATTACTAATTATTGTTAAGTATTACCAATAATTGGTAATTATTACTAATTATTGGTAATTATTACTAATTATTGGTAATTATTACTAATTATTGGTAATTATTACTAATTATTGGTAATTATTACTAATTATTGATAATTATTGGTAATTATTAGTAATTATTGGTAATTATTACTAATTATTGGTAATTATTACTTATTATTACTAATTATTACTAATTATTGGTAATTATCAGTAATTATTGGTAATTATCGGTAATTATTACTAATTATCGGTAATTATTACTAATTATTGATAATTATTACTAATTATTGGTAATTATTACTAATTATTGGTAATTATTACTAATTATTGGTAATTATTAGTAATTATTGGTAATTATTGGTAATTATTGGTAATTATTGGTAATTATTGGTAATTATTACTAATTATTACTAATTATTGGTAATTATTACTAATTATTACTAATTATTGGTCATTATTTGTCATTATTGGTAATTATTACTAATTATTGGTAATTATTACTAATTATTGGTAATTGTTACTAATTATTGGTAATTGTTACTAATTATTGGTAATTGTTACTAATTATTGGTAATTATTACTAATTATTGGTAATTATTACTAATTATTACTAATTGTTACTAATTATTACTAATTGTTACTAATTATTGGTAATTATTACTAATTATTACTATTTCTTGGTAATTATTGGAATTTATTGGTAATTATTACTAATTATTGGTAATTATTTCTAATTATTCTTAATAATTACTAATTATTCTTAATTATTACTAATTATTCTTAATTATTACTAATTATTCTTAATTATTACTAATTATTGGTAATTATTACTAATTATTGGTAATTATTACTAATTATTGTTAATTATTACTAATTATTGGTAATTATTACTAATTATTACTAATTATTACTAATTATTACTAATTATTGCTAATTATTACTAATTATTGCTAATTATTACTAATTATTTCTAATTATTCCTAATTATTACTAATTATTACTAATTATTACTAATTATTCCTAATTATTACTAATTATTACTAATTATTGGTAATTATTGGTAATTATTACTAATTATTGGTAATTATTACTAATTATTAGTAATTATTACTAATTATTACTAATTATTACTATTTAGCGGTAATTATTTTTAATTATTACTAATTATTACTATTTACCGGTAATTATTTCTATTTACCGGTAATTGTTACTAATTATTACTAATTATTGGTAATTATTACTAATTATTGGTAATTATTGCTAATTATTGCTAATTATTGCTAATTATTCCTAATTATTCCTAATTATTCCTAATTATTACTAATTATTCCTAATTATTACTAATTATTACTAATTATTTCTAATTATTCCTAATTATTACTAATTATTACTAATTATTACTAATTATTACTAATTATTCCTAATTATTGGTAATTATTTATAATTATTCCTAATTATTCTTAATTATTACTAATTATTCTTAATTATAACAAATTAGTGGTAATTATTAGTAATTATTAATAATTATTACTAATTATTGATAATTATTACTAATTATTGATAATTAGTAATAATTATTACTAATTATTACTAATTATTGGTAATTATTGATAATTATTACTAATTATTGGTAAGTATTACTAATTATTGGTAAGTATTACTAATTATTGGTAATTATTACTAATTATTGGCAATTATTACTAATTATTACTAATTATTGGTAATTATTACTAATTATTACTAATTATTACTAATTATTACTAATTATTACTAATTATTACTAATTATTACTAATTATTACTAATTATTACTAATTATTAATAATTATTACTAATTATTACTAATTATTACTAATTATTGGTAATTATTGGTAATTGTTCTTAATTATGAGTAATTAAATGAATAATTACCAATAATTAGGAATAATAACATTATTAGTATATTTTATTATTAATATTAAAATAATATAATTTTCTAATTTATATACAATTCTCCTTTCATCTGTGTGTTTTCTATCTCCATATACAAATAATACATGTAAAGACAGCAAACCCACAGATGAAAATAGAATTGTATATATATAAAAAATTATATTATTTTAATATTAATAATAAAATATATTAATAATTAAATAATGTTATTATTCCTAATTATTAGTATTTATTACTAATTATTAAGTAATAAAACAATGTAAACATAATTAAATTACAACTAATTAAGAATAATTAAAACTAATAAAACATTAAAAATAAATATTAAATTTAAATAAATATAAATACCTTGAAAATTGATCTGAGGTTGATCTCTGATCGTTCTTCAAAACTTCAATTTCAACTCCGAAGAAAAAAATTAAACTTGAGAAAAACTGAACTGTAGAAATAAAATTTTGAGAGAAGAAGAAGATGGAATTTGAGAATGATTTGAAATAAACGGATGGGGGTATTTATAGGTTAGATTAGTTGCGACGGGACCATTGGCGACGGGTTTCCCGGCGCAAATACTAGTATTTGCGACGGTACCCGTCGCATATACCTTAGCCATCATTTATTACGGTCAACGGTTAAATAGTTATTTGCGACGGGACCCATCGCAAATAACCACCTGCCGACATACTATTTGCGATGGGGGAATATTCCCGTCGCAAATACCTTTTACCGCCGCTGGTTATTTGCGACGGGAATATACCCCCGTCGCAAATATGTTTCCCGCGATTTGGCGCGCAAAAGGCGCCAGTCCTTTTGCGACGGGGAAAGCTATCCCGTCGCAAAAAGCTACTTATTTGCGACGGGCAAATACCCCCGTCGCATATAAGTTTTTAACAGGGCTATTTGCGACGGGATTTATTCCCGTCGCAAATAACCCGTCGCAAATACCCATTTCTCCCGTAGTGGTGGATGAGAGTTATCTTTCTTTCCTTTAGCTCTTTTCCCCAAAATCACAAACACCCCCCAATATCCTGATTACCTTTCCATGCCTTTTTCATTCATGATCTATGAATAACTCTTTAATAATATCATATCACACTATCATTTGAGTGTTCACTATCTTCCAATAAATCATAGTCTTCCTCATAAAACTCTTGGTCCCCTCTGGTACTTTCAACTGGTAAGGGAAATTCAATATGGCCTGGACCTTCCTCACCCAGTCCTGCATAATGTTTTCATAGATTAATGAGTGGTCCTTTGATTTATATTCTTTATTTATCCACATAATAACTAATAATTAACTCCTAGGCCTTATCACCAAGAGATACATCATTTTGTTCCTTCTAGTTATGCTTCTAAAGAGAGGTTCCATTACCCAGGAACACATCCAATTGACATGGATCCATAGAAGCTTGTTCGCACACCACCTCCTCTCGAAAAATGACCACCATTGATCCACAAACTCCCAAGTCCCATTTCAGGTAGTCAAAAATAACCCCAAGCTTAGGATTTTCAACCTTTTACCTTTCTATGCACTGTGTGAAATCTGGTGCTGACTTAGCCTGAGCCTCTAATGGGTTCTCAATTATCGTTCTTTCCTCCTCCAGTAAGACTTCACAAAGAAGCGTCCTTAAAGATAATTGTTATTACCAATATAATTTAATAATATAATATTATTGTGTATAATTATTTATTTCATGATATAATTGGAATTATAAAACCCAATTCTATAAATGTTAAGGGAGAATTATTTAGAGAATTCAAATAGATCAAGGAAAAGTAGACATGATTACCACAACTAAATATGAAGTTCATAATCATATAGAGTCATGTAAATTGGTCATTTCCAAAAATTAAATGGTGATTTATATTATTATATATCACAAAAATAATTATTATATTACGTGTTTATTTATAACATTACATACCTCACTAGGTTCTTTGTAATGAATTCATTAAATAAGATATTGTTTACGATGCTTTTGTCAATGATCGATGCCTGATGTGTTATTATTCATCGATGTGTTTAGTTTCCCCACATAAATTTTTTCCATAGGTGGGATACATTCATCAATTCATTAGTGATGTATTATCCTTGATCGAAATGGGATGATATAATGCCAGTCCCTCATTCCATGGATTCTACCTTTGAATATGTTTCCTAGTTCAAGTCTCCCTCATGGATTTAGATGTAGTTTGTCAGACTCATTCTTAGTGTCATATCTTAATAAATTCTTGTTAATTATAACGCATCTATTTAGACATTACAAGTAGTATTGAAAGGGTATAAATCTTTGGTCGAGGGAGTAGTCATTTTGGGAATCACTGGCATGTTTTGATGCTGGATCATTTGTCGCAAGTTTTCTTCCTCGTAAGAGGGATTTTAAAGGGCATGGATCTCGAGGTATACAGGTTCGGTCATGATATATCTTATTCTATAGGCATTTCTTTCCGGGTTTTACTCAGGCATCCCATTTTTATCACATGTTTACAATTTATCAGGTCATGAGTTTGACATCATGCGGAAATGGAGTGGACAGATCAGGATTCTCATTAGAGGCAAATCAGAGGGATACATTCCAATAAGTAAGAACATGAAAGGTTTACCATTGGATAGGTATGAACTCCACAAGAGAAAGGTCCTTGGATGGTGTGTCTCATAGAGATAGGTTTTTAACCCATGAAGGATGATCTCAAAAGCACTATGGCTGTATGAAAGAGGAGTATCCCAAAGAGGGAACACCATAATGATTTACTAGATGGATGGGTCATAACACAAAATGGGAGATGACCCTGGGTGGTGTGTCCCATAAAGATATGGTTTCACAATTTTACGGATTATTTAGAAACCATTGAGGGTGGATCAAAGATTTGTATCCCGAATAGGGAACACCTAAAAGGATTATCAGATGGATGGGTCAGAACTCCCTATGAGAGTGGACCCCAGGTGGTGTGTCCATTGAAGGGAAGGTGTCACATTATGAAGCCCGATCTAGACTACACTATGTAAAGATTAGAGAGGTCCATCCCTAAGAAGTAACACCTAAATAGTATAACATATAGATGGATCTGAATGCCATATAAGAGAGTACCATGGGTGGTGTGTCCCATGATGGGAAGATATCACACCATGAAGTCTGGTTTGGACACAACTATGAGAATATTAGAGAGTTGAGTCTTTTAAGTGGGAACAATTGTATTTTTTACCATATGTATGGGTCATAAAAACAATTGAGATCAGACCCTGGGTGGCGTGTCCCATGTAGGTAATGTGTCACACCATGAAGGGGTACATCCCTAGGAGGATGAAACCTTGTTTTACCGTTGGATGGGATCAAAATCCAAGGAGGCATCCAACGTACCCTGTTTAGAGGAAAGGGATCAAAACCTACATATTTCATGTGATGGTGAGGGGAGTATACAAAGGATATACTCATATATATATGTCATTATCTCCCTGGGATTTTTTGACCAAGATAAAATTAGGATAGATACGAATGGAGTGGGTGAAATAGATAAAATGGATGGGATAATTGATGTATCAAGCTTTTACCTCAAGGATGTTTACTACATATTCTAGTTATTTTGTAATCAATATCCACATAGTTCTGAATCCCCATGAATTTTAACGTCATGTGGTAGGGACTATAATGAACTAATATGAAAAGGATAGAATATATGGAATGAATAAAGTGTTAGGATTGAACCTTAGAGAGGTTTCCTACATATCCCAGCTTGTTCAGAATCAAATTCCTTGTAGTTAGGAAAGGCGGGAATTTAGGCTTACACCTAATGAGGAGTTCCATGGATGCGGAGAATAGGGTTGGGGATACAATTGGGAGATTCCCAATTTGGTGGGGAATGATGGGGCTTTCACCCAGAGGGTTTCCCATTTGACATATTGGGGCTTTCGAAAAAGAGAGGCACAATTGGATGTTGTAGTTTCATCGAAATATATAACCTCTTAATCCACATGAGTCATGCATGGTGAGATAAACAACATGAAGTGGTATTTCTGACTCTCGTGTTGTGAATGATGTGCCGATGAGAGATGGTGTGGGTCTTATGCATAAGTGTTTCCTAAGGAGGAAGTCATTCTATATTAGAATGATCTCATTTCATGTGAGGATGATTTCATTCAATGTGACTTTAAAATAGAGCAGCATTCCAATGGTGTGTTGGGAATTATGTGTGAATAATGACTAAGGTTCACATGAATATAAAGACTAAAAGAAGGGGGATAAAGGATTGAGAGTACGTGAAGTGAGATATTCCAGGTGCGCATCCCCCCTCTGGCCTATGTGGAGGATTCCACTCTATGTGCGGAGGATTTCAACCTATGTCACTCATAGACAGTGATATCTTAGACTCTCTATATATGGGAGGATCATATTTTTAACATCGTGTGTTAATGACATTGGTGAGAGTCTGTTTTATGTCTTGTAGCACAAATGTGGGGGACACACTCTTCACCCCATGCACTTACATAACCTTTTCCCACCAACCATTGGGGGAGGGAATGCACTAGGAATGCTATGATATGATTTTGTGGAGGAGTGGTTAGTCATGGGGTTCATGTAATCATGGCAATAAAATCCATTAGAATTCATATGTTAAAAAGAGAAAGGTAGGGCACCGTAACAAGGGACACCCCATGAGGGACTAGGAAATAAATATTCACAAGGATGGATTGCTACATGGAATATAGTCTCAGGAAACAATGGGCCTCACTGGGATGTGCTTTGTGAATATTTGGTGATTTACAGAGGATAAGATATTTGTAAAGGGAAGGTCATCATGAAGTATGGTGACCCTGCCTAGGATTGAATTTTGGAGCTGGAAAATGAGTGATTCATGAGAGAGGAATTCTCTGTGAAGCCTGAAGTACCCTGAAGGGCCTTCCACCTCTATGAACGGAGTATTCCTTCATGAAGGGAATCCCTATATTATTTGGGTGTATGTTGGAATAAGGGTGTGGGGGTTTCGTGATGCTCCAGTACCATTTTTTATTCATATTATGTTGGTTTCTCGGTTCTCAATGGATTTTTGAAATGGGATTTTGAAAGATGAAAGGTCAGAGTAAGTATTCCATTGAAGGGAAATGGGATGAATATTTATACGATGTGGGATTCGCGTTTCTCAGTGGTGTTCTGCGAAGAAAGAAAGAGATATGTGAAAGGGAGATGCTCCATTGGACTCACGTAGCCTTCTATCACCACCTTCATGTGGTCGTGGAGGGTGTAAGACTTGCATGAGTTCCATCTCAACCACATTTGTTGTGGAGGTGAGGGGTCTTTAGGAAGTTTTTTTGTGTGGTAATCCTTATAAGTTTTGAGGCAGTTTGAGCTTGGATTGCATCCAAAACTGTTGTGGCTCCCCTCAACATATCCCAAGGAACATATTTTTGTGCCAACACCCCCCATAGTATCAGAGCCGATGGGAAATGTTGGGACATATTATGAAGAAGAATAATTTAAAACAAAAACAATAGAAATGATGGATCACAATGAACTTATTTGTGTAGCCCATGGGAATGGAGGCCACCGCGAAGCTTAGTTATCCACATGCCTATAAATAGTTCCCATAGGTCCCACATCCATAATATATATCCAAGAATCATATCACCTGATCTATAACCTCTATAATGTACCACTCCCCGTGAATAAATCCTTCTAAACCGAGTTCCAGATCCTTTTCTCCATGAATTCTACATAGAAAATTGGGTCATCTTGATCTTCTGTTGATTTAAAAAACACACTAAGTACATCATAACTTTATGATTCAGAGCATTAGAAATGAGCTTCAATAAATATCTATGAAAACAATGATAGTTGTTTTCCCAAGTATTTGATATTAGGGATGTTCATCATGTTTCTCAGGTGGTCCTTGTGGATTCTTCCTGAGGGTAATAAATTTTAAAGAACATCATGTTTATGGAGTATGTTTGGATCCATTATGAGCATGAATTTGTTCTTTCAATGCTATTAGGAGTTCACAAGGACTATCTTATATGTAATTAGTATGTATTTTAGGGCTTCGATCTAAGGGATGGGGTCTTCATCCCGGATGTGAGTATAGATGAATGAACTTACTTGTTCAAAGTTACACCTCAAGAAATACAAGTGGAAGATATTTCCTGACTGCCACATCTGGAAGGATCAGATGACCTTCTCAACCAATTTCATCAACAACCAAACTATATACATTAATGGGATCGATCTGAAGGATGAGGTTCCACCACTACAATATAAGAAAATAATTAAGTATGGCCTAGGAAACATAGATAAGGTGTGGATCAATGATTGGGATCTGTGAAATGGCAGAAACCTCAATTAGGAATGGGCTTCAGACTATAGGTTGTGTACATATTTCACTGTGTTCAGGAAACAATAGTATTGAATAGAACTTTATTTAGTGTCATGGAATTCATAGTTTCATGTTTATCAACCATGGGAGGTCATGCAAAAGTTACCTATCATATGGTCATCAAGGACTAACTCATTTTATCTTCATCAGGTTGAGGTTATCATGAGCCTCTAGGACCTCCATTACATTTCTAGAATCATAGTTTTATAGGACATGTATGATGAATTCCACCCTATAGAGAAGTCATGGGAGGGTGAGTAGAAGATTTTGTGTTCGGAGAAGGTGTTGAATAGAGTAGGGAACTTCTCAGAATAATCTTAGTATGATGGATGTCTATTTTAAGTAGTGGTTCAGATATGCAAGGAACACCATGTTAGAGGAGTTTGTTGATGGGGAAGAGGTGGCCAAGAAGATGCCAAAAAGGCCCCACACCTATCCATGATTACCCCATGTAGGCAAGGATATATCTTAATAGAGGATCATGGAAGATATTAAATGGAAATTATGGGGGAATATCAAGTAGTGTGGAGAACCATGTTATAGGGCCTACGACTGGGGTGGAAGAAACCGATGGGTCATTCGGAACCAAAGAGGATGAAGAAACAAAACCAAAATCCCAAGATCCTGAAATTTTTTATGGGGGACCACGTCTTGGTATACCAATGATGAAAAAGTGGGAGCATTATACAACCCAACATCTCTTTCATAAGTTTATTTCCTTAAAGAGACACATCTATTGTTGTTTGATCAAGTATACTGAGATGTTACCTATCTAAATAGAATATGTAGTAGAATGTTCTCTTCTATGAAACATGGTTAGAGGATCTAAGATCCCTTCCCCAATAGGTGTGTTGGACCATGTGGAGCTGGCTATTCAATTGGACTAGAACATGGCCTTTAGTGGAAATTAAATTATGGCTCTGAGTGGTGCTTCAGAAAGGGTAGCGCACAGTGATGAAGGTAACGCTTTGTTGAAATGGGGTCAAGTTATTATGATCAACCTCAAGAAATAGGGCCCATCCCATCTGACATAATTCTAGAGGATTATCCATCTGTTGACCTTCTAGAAATGTTCCCAGAGTAAAAGCCTACATACCCTAAGGAGATGGATGAATCTAATTCTGACATGGCCCAGTAATGTTGCATCATTAGGAACCAGGAATGGAAGTGTATTAATATTTTCATTGATTAGACCCCGGAGAAAAAATGGATAGGCTATATGGGGGAACAAAGCCAATGTAAGTGTAGTATGTGCGTTGAGGGGAAGATGGTTTGAATGTACACATGTTAATCTACGACTACCTCAACCAAAAGATATTGGAAGAATACAAAAAACTGGATGTCAAATGGAATCAGGAAATGATTGTTAGCATTCAGAAGCTCTGGGACTCTTAACATGGGATCCAGTGCCTATAAGTACAGTCAAATGAGTTTTACTCCTTATTTTCCACCCAATATTATTAGTTCATATGACTAAGGTCCCAATAGTAAGAGGATCAAGTGTAGATAAGATATGTGTTGCATCAGTCACTTGATCACTTGGACAAGCTCAACAGAGCACAAATTAGGATGGATGGTCTTCATCCGAAAGTTGATGGGGAACAAGTCGAGCCTATGCAGTAGCAACAGATCCTGGAGGCCACACACCAACTGTCAGAAGATCTAATGATCTCAATCCTTTGAGTAGATCCATATGTGTTGGATTATTTTTGATACGTTGTTTCATGGATACATTCATTTACTACTTTAAATTAACTCACTTCAACCATATTATTGAGAAATTAATGATATGTCCCTAAGCTCATATTGGCCATTCCCGGTGTGGGAAGAAAGAGATGACAACCTAATTGTTCACTTTATATGAGAGTGATAGATAACCATAAAAAGATCAGTTTTTGCTATTATTGACTAACCATTATATGTTTTTCATGATAAGAGATTCTATGGCTGGAGAATAGGAATCTTGTAGAAGAAAAAAATCAATCCCCAACGTTCTATATTTCCCAAAAGATATAATGCCAAGTGCGCTGGAAACAATAAAAAAAAGAATGAAAAGTGTTAATCCCAAAAAAAATTTAAAATATAATGGTAGAAGATTCATGATACAGGGAAACTATTGACCATGATTGAAGCACATTATCCACATCAGTTATCCTGAAGTGGGAAATACAAAAAGTGTTCCAACCTATGACCATGTTTGAAACATGGTAACTCTCTTGAAATGTTTTCAAAAGTCTTTGGTAATGTTGTCTATCAACTGTAGGTGGGAAAAAGTAGAATGAGACCAGGAAATTAAGGGCTCCCTTCAAACACATAAAATTAAATGGATCCAAATAAGGGGAAATAAATTGGTGGTAATGAATGGAATGTTCAAAAGGATTCGAACACTCAGAAAATTATGACATTATGGCACAAATCACATGGTGTAAGTTTATTGTTCTGAATAGAGTGTCACCTTGGATATAGAGAGAATGGTGAAGATGAAAATAATGTGGTAAATAACAATCATTAGTAAAGGAACATTCAAGTGAGGTCCTTTAGGTTATGTACTAGGAATCCATGAAATATTAGGTCTTGAAAATGAGGAGGATGGAAATACAGTTTAACTTTATAAGGTGAGGATGATGTATGATACCATTTAATTTAATTATATTAGGATGTTTTTCATTGTTCAACAACATGTGATATGGATGTTGCGTACAAATTAAGGTCATGTTGTATGGACCCTGAAGAAATGTTTAATATTCGGTGTTATGGACTTTGGAGATCTCTATCCCTAATACATTTTTATGGTATAGAAAGAATAAACCCAACATGAGTGAACCAAAATAGGATTTCATACTACACAATAATTAGGACACGAGAAGGAGTCTTCCATATTCATGAATTTGTAGTGCGGTATAATGGAAAATCCTACATGAATGAGTCTAAGGAGGCTCAAAAACACACCACACCTTTCTAACATGGTTTTTAGTTTTTTTTTCATAGATTTTTGACCATAAAGAGCTCATGTGAGGCTTAGATAGATCAGTAAACCAACTACCTGAATTTCTAACCACACATGATTCATACAAGGTGTGGGAATAAAGGAATGGTACAAGGGACAACCAGGCATGTAAGAGAACACATTATAGAAAAAATAAGGGTGGAATTCAACCACAATGTATGTGAGTGAGAAAGAGGAAATCTATAGAATAAAAGATCTAAATAAAAAGGGAAACGGGAGAGTAAGGATCAGCTGCTAACCATGTTTAGAACACAGAGATCACAACCGCACCAGTCAGCAATGGGGAATGAAAACACAAAATCTATTATTAACCTAGTTTGAAACACATGATTTTCTGTTTGCTAACGGAGATCCATTAGGATGTTTTCCCAAAATAGGAGGTGAGACAAAGAGTTATGAGAACAAAACTGTTAGGCGGTCTATCTAGAATTGAAATAGTATGAAGAACTAAAACAACAAACAATCAATGTATATAATTAATTTATCTTTTATATTTGAACCTAGGTATGAAAAATAGTTTAAATTCTTGTTATTGAGACTATATGGGAAATTTTTCATTCCAAGAGTATATATGTGGCATGCAAGAAATAAATCCTATTGTGAATGAGGGCCCCATAGGGCCAATTCCACATATATATCATGAAATTAAATTCAAATAACATAGTTTCATGGTACATGGACTATAATCGAGCCCAATGAGGGGACAAAAGATGGATAAACACGTAGATGAACCCTTATAAAAAATACCCAAGCATCTCTATGTATCCCACAATTATAGTAATCAATCCAAATGTTGATATGTAATACTTCATCGTAGGATACATTTTGGAGTTGGTGGCCTATAAAAAACTAAATTTGTACTTTATTCATTAATAAAAACCTTATCACATATTGATTGTTCTTCTATGTGACAATGTATGTGATAATGTCCTAAGGAAAGTTGTTGCACTAAAGGGCCATAGAGGATCCTTGGAATGATGAGAACCCATAAGTGACATAAAACTATTCTTAAAGATATATTATATGGTCGGATGATGTTATTTTAGGGAAAAAATAATACATTCCATTAGAGGTGATGTCTCATAAAACATTGAGGCTCCTTTTCATGGTGTGCTCCCACGGTAATATCCAGGTGGATATTATGAGAATGAGTCCCACCAGTAGAAAATCCACATTACATAGTGTAATTTGATATTCCAATCTGTGGACATTTTAATTGGTCCTTACACTTTATGATTGTTATTAATGGTTAGTAAAACTCACGCACATAGATGTATTGATGAAAACTGTGATGACACACTATTTTCAATGAGGTAGGAAATGTTGGGTGTGTCACGAGTAATACTATATTAATAAATAATGCGAGAAAGGATGTGTCCCTTCTGTTTCATAACTGAAGTTGATACCACAGGCCCATTTATGGAATTGATATAGCCTAAATAAATCCATGCACATGGTGAGGTATGTGAAAGTTCAATTCCAAGAAGTCAAATAAAGAATAATCAAACATATAAGAAGATAGAACTAGCATGAAACCCACTTTATTCAAGATATCGAGACAAGGGGATTAAATTACAAGAGAATATTTTGTAGGAGGCTACATTCCATTACATCATTAACTTCCTTCTCTATGGTTTCCTTAGTGTGTTTCTAGACACAAACCCTTGACTTTAGGTAGGCTTTTCTTAATACCACTAAGAAAGATACCTAGAGGTTTACACACTAAGTGTGTCCATGTATCGCAGTTAAGTATTCATTTAACAAGTTGAATAATGATTATTCCTAATTTTGTGTTAATAATTATTCATGGATGCTTTCCCACATTTATTTTGACACAAGTCCTTAGAAAAAATATATTGTGGTAAAAATAATAAATTTATTAGCGATTAATTGAGTGATATTTATTTAAAATATAAACAAACATTATTCAAGGTATAACAAATATAGTTTAGGAAATGAAGAAAATGGAAAAATAGAAGTACAAGCTGTATATATTAATATACATGCCATGTAGTTTTTCTGGGGATTTGTGAGAAATAATATTATATATTTAATTAAATAATATTAGTTGTAATTCCATGGGTGCATGTAAAATAATAATAATAGTTAATTGTTATTATTAGACATGGGGTCTTACAAAGAATTAAATGAAATGAATAAATTATTTCATGTAATTAATTCATTTTATTATTCTATGTAATTAAAATCCCTATTATATTATTCTCACTAGCCTAGCCATTTTTTTGTTTTTGTACAACGGTTCTGAAAAAACACTCAAGCCAAGAGAAAATTCGTTTTCTTCCAAGAATGCTCTCATGTATTGAGAGAGATCCTCCTATATCATTTCAAGGAGAGCGCTTCAAAAGTGGCTCTCGAGGAGATCGACGAAGGACATTTCAAGAGAAGGCCATTCTGTGCTAGCACCTGAAGATCCCTTTGGCAATGACCATTGATACGTGGAGCACATGTGGATCGCCGCTAGTGGAAGCCAACCCTTGGCTTCTACAATGCAACGATGGATCACATTGGATCGTGACCAGAAAAATCAATAGAGAGAGAAATCAATCAAGGTAATTCTTGTATTTTAATTAAATTAATTCCAACCAACATATGATAATTCTCTTTATGGTTTCGGGACTCCACCATTTTTCTTTCATTCTTCGTTCTATTATGAAGATATGTCATTTTATCATCATGAAAAATCTCAGATTGATTGTTGTTAAAGGAAAAAATTAAAGTTGGGTACACCCACCAACATGCTTCCACTACACCCAAAACCTACAGGTGGTATTAGAATGGTCATATCATTGATTATAATTATTTAGTTATTCATTGATGATTTACACATTTAATAATTTAGTTGTTTAAATTAATGTTAATAATTATACAAATATGAATATTGAGATCTATTCCTCCTATTTCAATTCTCGTTCACCTCACAGAAACGATCTTTTCTTTAAATATTGATTAAAATAAAATAGAGGATCTCATACGTAGGTGCCAAGGCTTCCTGGGCATACAAAACCAGAACACACAACGTGTATTCTGTAGTACAATTCGTGTAGTATATGTTCCATACACTAGGACTGGTCTGCCAAACCCAGACATGTGATTGAGTCTATCTAAGTCTTAAATGACTCTCTGTGTTGACCCGAAATAGGTAGAACATTGTTTCTGTATTACATGTTGTCTGACCCACTTGAATTGACATGTAGTCCTTTTGAGTTAGGGTTGGACCATGTACTGTATACACAAATTACATGGCTAGAGACCATGTAACGTGAATCTACATGGCATGTGGACCACTGGGCACGCCATGTACTCTGAAGATTTTTGATGTAAATCTACACACCATGTCCCCGGTCATGTACTTCAGATGGACGGTGAACAATATAACTCACTGTGTAGTTGGAACTACATGTCATGTACTCATTAAAATTACACAGATTTATAAAAATTTATAATTATATTATACAAACCGTTGAGATGTATACAATTCAGTGAGCATAAAGTTGTGGAACAACACATGATAGGTGTTATATATATGCGTGTGTTTAATTTAACATCTCTATAATGTTCATTTCTACTCATTGATTAGTTTTGAATTAAAATTCACTGGGTTGCCTCCAAGATACAAGTTACATACAAAGATAATATTAAATTAATTTATTTGTTTAAAATTATAATGGATGAGTATGTCAAGGAAATTCATAAAATGTTTTATGATAATAGGATTGGTTAATTAAAGATAATTAATTGATTCGAGCATGATTTAGCTTAAGAAATGATTAATGAAATGAATTCTAGTTTTATTTATGCATAAATATCATTGTATGTGTGGATGATCATGAGCTGGACCAGGACCTTTGTATGTGGATGGTTTCCTTTAATTAATTTATTTAAATTAACATTTTTGGTCTGCAAGCCTTCTCCTCATTAATATATAGGGCCTATATTCCCACGGTTTCATTTATGTAAAACCCTATTTTACCCCTCAACTATGAGTGAGATCAAAGCATATATAATGGATTGATCTCCTATGCTAAAGGAGGTGGCTCAAGTTAAAATCCAAGACGAATCCAATCTAAGGAGATACAAAGGTGGATAGGTGGAAAGCTGTAAACAAAAACCTAAAATTGTTCATGGTGTTTCTCCCCTAGGTCTTGGGTCAGTTTATCAACCGCAAGAAAAACTAAACAAAATAAAATTCTCATGATCATAACATTTATTTTATTTTTTTCATTTTCATGGTTTATTTATTGAGGGTTTGTTGTCACGATCACACAATTAATAAATTAAATAAGAATTCAAGATAGAACTAAAATATGACCGGATTATGCTTAAATATTATCCTATACAAGGTTAATCACATATGTATATCCCATTTAATATTAAAAATCATGATATCAAAGATAATAAGATGGGAATTACGAATAAGGATAAAATCCATCAAAGAAATATTATGTTAGTATAGCCTTCCATAATATTGGTTAAAATTGAACCATAGTTCAAATTGATTGACCAACCCTAGTTAGGGTGATTTCATTTATCAAGGAACTATAATTCAAGGTTTTGGGTTAACATTACTTGGTTCACATCAAGGGTTGACATCCAGAGAAGGACAGAGTGTGACCCAAAGGAAAAGGTTCAGTAAATACAAAATAAAAGGATTTCAAGGTTGGGGAGTCCACTAAGTGGATCCTGGAGTTACGAGTTAATGCAGCTGGCATTTGGTATGCCTCCCTAAAACATTTCAAGTTTCTTGACCAACCCTAGTTGGGGGAATGCAAAGGAAAATATGGATCCTTTCCACTAGAATATTCAGGCAGTAAAATTCTCCAATTTCAGTGGTGAGGGCTATTTGATTTTGATAAAATAGTGGGAGACTAATAAGTATTAATTTATTTATTTGTCTCAGTTTTATCATGATAAAGTACTAAATCAATGATAATCTTAAATTGTAGAAATGATAAGAAAGATGACATCAAACATATAATTACGAATCGTACTCCAGAAGAAAAATCTTCTCACTGACACAAATTCCTAGGACTGGTAGAGGTGTTTACACATCATCCATCACCACGAGAAAAAATTATATGTGCTGGAGGAGCCTATTCAAGTTTACCCTAGAAAAGAGTCTAGTAATGAGGAACTATATATTTAAATGAAACATATGGTTGATGCCACAAATGTCCAATGTTTCGTGCTATCATTCATGTCTAATGAGGTCTTAAAGCAACAAGAAAACATAGATGCGTATAGAATGATGTACCACCTTAAGGATCTCTATAAAGATATGGAGAGACATGAGACATATGATATCTCCAACACTTTGTTAAAACTATTCTTAGAGAGTATGCGCTAGTTGATCCTCATAAAGTCAATCTCATTCGCTACATTGAACGCCTGTAAATCTTTTAGATTATATTCCTAGATGAGTTGCGTGCAGATCTCACCCTATCATCACTTCCCAAGACCTTATATAGCATTATTTTCAACTACAACATGAGTCAAAATGTGAATAGTCTATCGTAACTTCTACCCATAATTCACCAAGTAGATAAGGATATGGGGCATGAAAAACCCACAATACTTATGGTGAATAAGAAAAGGAAGGACATGGAAAAGGGGCTATGGACTTACAAATTGTCTGAATCCTTCAAGAACTATCCCTATAAGAAGGTTAAGATCCAAATGCAGGGAAAGGAATGAGATAAATAATGTTTTTCAAGTGGAAAGCTATGCCACTGGAAGATGTACTGCACCCAGAAGCAAGGGGATACTAAATTTGAATTTGTTATCAAGTGTAATCTTTCCATTTCTACACATTGGGTATTAGATACAGCTTGTAGGGACCACATCTATATTCAAATTCTTGAAAAGGTATATCTAATAAGATTTACAGAGAGGAGGTTCATCTACGAGCTTCCAGTGGCGTGAGGCTGGCTGCATTGTCCATTGGCGATTACCATCTCTCATTGCCAATTGGAATGATTTTGGTTTTTCATAACTATTATTATGTGCCTAGTGTTACCAAAAACATAATTTATGTATCATGTTTTGATATGGATGGATTTATTTTCATGTTTTTAAATAAGGTTTGTTTCTTTTATAACAACAATCTATGCTATGGTATGACGAATTTAAATTATGGTTTGTATGTATTAACTTACAAAAACCAAGTGTTTTTAATCGATAATGAAAAAACACACACGACTCATACAACACCTAGTTGTGGCATCACTGACTTGGTAATGTAAATGAGAAATGCTTGAAAAATCTATGCCAAGATTTTTATTTAGGCTATACTGGGATAAAACCACTTGATAGATGTCACGCTTGTTTACATGGAAAAATGACTAAGCCACATGTTAGTGGACTGGCGGAACTGGCCACAGAGCTTCTAGGATTGGTACACACAGATGTTTGTAGACCATTTCTAGTGGAAGTTAGAGGTTGATATTCTTACATCATTACTTTTAATGATGATTTGAGTAGATATGGATATATCTATTTAATTAGGTATAAGTTAGAGGCCTTAGAAAAATATATGGAATTCAAGAATGATGTAGTGAATAATCTTGGTAATAATATAATGAATCTTTGATCAGATCAAGGTTATGAATATCTAAACTAAGAGTTTATCGATCTTCTACAAGAGTTTTGGATTCTATCTCAACTCACTCTTCCTTATACACCACCATGGAATGGTGATAGTGAGTAGAGGAACCACACATTTTTAAACATAGTGAGGTTGATGATGTGTCATGTAGAACTTACATTATACTTTTGGGGATACGAATTGAAAACTACAGAACACACATTAAATCGAGTTTCAACTAAGGCAGAAAATTGAATTCCCTCTAAGATATGGAATGGAAAGAAACCCATTTTGTCTCACACACGTGTATGGGGATGTGGGGAATTTGTAAAGTACTCTTCGAGAAATTAACTAGAACCTCATGGAATTAGGTGTATCTTTATAGGATATCCCAAGGAAATGAAAGGATATTACCTATATAACCCTTTAGGCAAGAAAATGAATGTCACCAGATAAGTTGTATTTCTTGGGAGGGAGCACATCCTCAAGAGGTATTGTGGGTGAAAGATTGAATTTGATGAAGTTTATGCTCAAGATACATAGGAGTTGCTACAGAAACAATTTCCACAAGTCCTGGCCAATGTGGTTCCAGATACACAAGTACTACGCAGGAGCTCAAGAGAGGTAAGGGAACCAGAGAGATTTGGTTTCCTAGTCACCAATGACGGTGAATAATTATTGTTGGAAAATTATGAACATTCATCCTATAAGGACGTAGTAGAGAGATCAAGAGCTACAAAGTGTCTAGAAGCAATGAAACATGAGATTAATTCCATTTATTAGAACCAATTCTGGGTTTTGGTTGATGATCCAATTGATGTAAAGCCTATTGGATGCCAATGGGTATTCAAGAGAAAGCTGGACATGGAAGGTCAAGTTAGCACCTATAAAAAAATTATAGAGGCTATAAGATTTAAACAGTACTAAGGAATTTATTATGATGAAACCTTCTCTCTAGTTACCTTATTTAAATTCATAAGAATCATACTTTCCATAGCATCATACCTTGACTACAAGATTTAGTCGATGGATGTTTAAAAAACATTCCATAACGAGAATATTTTGGAAGATGTCTATATGACACAAGAAGAAGGGTTTGTGACACCAGGTGAAGAAAAATGGGTTTTCAAGTTGATGAAATCCATTTATGTATTAAAGAAAGCACCCCAGTAATGGAAAATTTGATTTTATGAAGCCATAATGGATTTTTTTCTCATTAAGAATGAATATGATCCATGTGTTTATAAGCGGTATAATGGGAATGTGGTTGTTATTCTAGTAGTATATGTTGAGGACATATTACTTATTGAAAATGATATACCAATCATATAGTCAGTTAAGGACTGGTAAAACAAGTGTTTCTCCATGAAATACATGGTTGAAGTAGCCTATATTTTAGGGATCAAGATCGTTTATGATAGATCTAAGAGGCTACTTGGACTAAGCTAAGGTACATACATTTACTGGATACTAAAGAGATTTTTTAGGGACCAATCCAAAAGGGTATTAGTTCTAGTGTCACATGGCCTACATCATTCTATGAAATTGTGTCCTTAAACACAACAGGATAAAGTTTGTATTACTATGATCCCATAATCTTTGGTTATAGGATCCATCATGTATTCCATGTTATGTACCACAATTGATGTTGCCTATGCACTAAGCATGGTAGGAAGATATCAATCAGGTCTAGGAGAATGACATTGGATTGATTTTAAGGCTATACTTAAGTATATTTGAAGAACTTATGATATGGTCCTCGTGTATGGAGGATATGAGGAGTCTATCATCCGAGGGTATGGTGATGGTGGTTTTCAGACAGATCAGATGTCATAGTCTGGATATTTTTTCTTTATCAACAGTGGAGTAGTGATCTAGAAGAGTTAAAATAAGCCAGTTTTCATTCAATATACTGTAAATTTCGAATATATAGTGGCTTTGGATTCCGTAAAGAAAGCCTTTAGGATTCCGAACTTTTTACATGATCTTGATGTGGTGCATATAAGTAGAGACCCTATCACATTGTATTGTCATAATACTGCAGTGGTGGCTCTTGAAAAAGAACCAAGGTCACATCAACGGACAAAGAACATTCTTTGGATGTTTCACATATGGAGTGATTTCTATCAAATAAGTGTATTTGTAGTGATAAAAGTTTCCACAGAAGAGAACATGGTAGACCCCATGACTAAAGGCCCCTCTCAATAGAAGACTGAAGATCATGTGAGAGCTAGCGGGTAAAATGTTTTTAGCAGTTGGCTCTAGTCCAAGTGGGAGCCTATTGGAGTTTGTGGCCTAGAAGAAACTAAATTATTTACTTTATTCAATAATAAATACCTTATCCCATACTGATTATTCTTCTTCATGATAATTTCTATGATAATGTCCTAAGGACAGCTGTTTCACTAAAGGGTTATAAAAGATCTCTACTATAATGAGAACCTGGAAGTGCCATAACACTATTCATGAAAATATGTTCTATGGACTGATGATGTTATTTAAGGGACAAAAATAAAAACAATCCATTAGGTCTATGGACTCATAAAACATTAAGTCACCATCTCATATTGTGTGGCCTTAGAAATGTCTAGGAGGATATTATGAGGATGAGAGCCACCAGTAGGAAATCCACATTTCATAGTATCCTTGGATATTCCTATATACGAACATGTGTATTGGTCCATTGAATTTGATATTATTATTAATGGGTATTACAACTCACAAACTTATATGTATTGAATTAAATGTGATGAAACACTATTCATAGTGAGTTAGGATATTTTGGGTGCATCACGAGTAATAATGCATTATTAGATAATGCGAGAAAGGATTTTTCCCTTCTGTTTCATAAAGGATTTTGATATCTCATGCCCTTTGATAGAATTGATATAGCCTAAATTAATCCATGAACTTGTTTAGGTATGGCCATGTTCAATTTAGAGAATTAAAAGAATTAAAAATAAAGCACATAGTTTGATGGCACAATCATGAAACCCACTTGATTTGAGATATCAAGATGAAGGGACTACATTACACTATAAGTGTTCATTGGAGGTAACACATCATTGAAGTGTTAACTTCTTTATCTATTGGTTCTTTGGCATGTTTATAGATTCTAACCATGTAATTTTTGTAGGCTCCACTTAATTCCACTAAGAAAGAGTCTTAGAGGGTTATACACTAAGTGTGCCCAAGTATCTGGGTTAAATATTCATTTACCATGTTGAATATAGATTATTCTTGATTATGGTTTAATAATCAATCAAGGATGCCTGAATTAATTTATTTTGACATTAGTTATTGGACATAATGTATTATGGGTAAAATAATATATTTATTAGATAGTAATGCAGTGATATTTATTTAAGAAATAAATAGCCATTATTAGAGGTCTGATAAATGTGGTGGAGGAAATAAAGAAAATGGAAATTAAAAATTACTTGTCATGTATATTACTATACACTCTATGTATTTTTTATAGGGATTTATGAGAAATAATATTATTAACTAAATTCAATAATATTAGGTGTAATTCGTTGGGTGAATGTCAAGTAAAAATAATTTCAACTATAATTATTAGACATGGGTTTTTACTATGAAATAAATTAAATGAAAAGACTATTTTGTGTAATCTATTCATTTTATTATTCTAAGTAATTAAAATCACATTTATTCTATTCTCATTAGCCTAGACATTTTTTGTGGTTATGGACAATGGATCTGAAAAATCTCTCAAGCTAAGAGAGAATATTTTTCCTCCAAGAATGCACTCATGTTACGAGAGAGATCATTCTCCACCAAATCAAGGAGAGTGCTTTGGAAGTGGCTCTCAAGGAGATCGAAGGTGGACATCGCAAGCAAAGGCTCTTCCATGCTAGCACCTGAATATCCCTTCGATGATGTCCAGATATATGTGGAGCATGTGTGGATCACTGCTAGAGGAATACTACACTTGGATTCTACGATGCAACGATGAATCACATTAGATCATGACAAGAAACATCAACGGAGAGAGAATTTCTTCAAGGTAATTTTTGTCTTTTAATTAAATTAATTCTAACCAACATATGATGAACCTCTCTATGATTCATGGAATCCACCCGTTTTCTTTCATTATTTATTCTATTCTGAAGATCCAATGTTTTATCATCGTTATAGATCTTGGATTGACCATTGTTAATGGAAAAAATAAAATTTTGCTACACCCACCAACGCAATTCTATTACGCCAAGAACCTAAAATAAAAAAAACAGATAGGGACAATACTCTCTCAATAGGGAAATAAATAATTCCATGAATATCGTGGGGTATCTTGAATTTCTTCTGGTCATGGATATAATTTAATATCATGAATTAAATGTGCCAACTCTTAGTTTAATGTGAGAGAGTTTAGACCATAAATGATATGCTATCCGAGGTTGATATCTGAAATGTGGTGTAATGATAAACCTGATGTTAGTGATAGAAATAAGGATAAATAACACATAGTATATTCTAGGAGGGATATGTACATAGTTTGAATTTATGATGTTTGTACTGTAGGATCTCGGTTTATGGATCTGGAGTTTAGACCTCAGGGGGGAGTCAATTAGCAGCTGGGCCCCAAGAATCATTCTCTTGGAATCAACACATATCCCATAAGGATTAGAATGAAGCCATACATAGTTATTAAAATCCCATGAAGATTTAAGTCATGTGGTAATTAAGTGGGTGAATCAAAGTGAAAATGGAGGATATTGTGGATGGACACATGATTGATGATTAGGGAAATACTTTATATTCCATGAGAATGGGAATCTTGCCATGTGTAGTTCTGATAGGTGGCATTGTAGTTGACCCGTGAAAAAGTCGTCATCCTCCCAGGAATGAATACCATGATGTTATGTCATTTTTTCATGTGGATAGGATGATGATTCCATTGTTAAAGGTAATGTTACAATACTAGTCTATGTAGTTTAATTTCATAAGGTAAGGTCTCTAGTTCATATTCATTTTGTTTTCAAGTGTCTATGTCATTTGGGGGGTGTTTCTATAGGGATGTGTGTGGAAAAATAACTATAAAACCAAAGTGACCGAAGACCATAGATCCCCTATGTCACACAGTGTACTCCCAAGGGAAACATAGTCCAAAATGCAAAAAAGGATGAAATTATGGTTGGTCCCAAAGAAAAAATGTATAGAAGTTAATAAATATCCAATAAGGATGTGAATCAAAACACGCATAGTTTTGGAACATGAAATGGTAGATGACCAGTGATGAAGGGAATGTTCTATCAGGTTGGAACATCGTAGTGGAATTGTTCTATTTAAATTCATACTTTATAGACTATATAGTTCTTAGTTTAAGGTCTTATAATTCATACCATTATGTATTATTATAAATAATATTTACCTAGAATGGTTAGGTGACTAACCTGATAGGAATTAAAACCAATAAGGCTGGTCTCCACACCTCATATTCATATGGAGACATGCATACCGTTTATTGTTGAGATTCATAGACATGAACTCATAGTTTATGGTCATAGAGTTTAGACTGTGGGAATCTTTGTTTTGTGTCATAGAGTTTGGCTGATGCTCCCAAATTAATGCCTTGTACCTAGCACTTTCCACTCATTATGATAATAACTCTTTAAGAAACTTGGCATTGGTTAGAGGGGAGATGTGCTCCCCATCCATTGTGACCAATTAGTTTGAACCATTAGGATAAAACTTATGGATAATATACATACCTTCCCATTTAGGTTCCAAATTTTACAACATCTTTCATACTATCATCGGTTTTCAGACAGACAATATTGCATCACATTTGAGTAAAGAGAGGAGGTGAACCTTTTTGTTGAATGATTTTTCTATCATGTTCTTGTGTCTCTGTATATTGTATAAGGCTTGAATCTTATTCTATTAATGTAATAATAGATACTCTAGAAGGACCTCAGTTATCCTTCCTAATGTATGTTGATAATATAATGTTTTTAGGAGTGATGGAATGTGGATCACAAGACTTAGGACTACCTCTATTCAGTAAACTAGGGAATATGGAGTCACATTGGTGGAATTGAGAGTTTTTGTATGATTATCCAAGATAACATTGGGGATAATATTTTTACAATGTATCTGGATCTAGGAAACCATATTCTACAGGATGTTAGAGAGGTTTTTGTTGAACTCCTTGATCTGTCCATTTATCTATGCGTGATTGTGAGAATTATGGTTGAACTGGATACTATACATTTCAAACAATCTCTTCAGATAAGAACCATGTAAGTGGGTTCCACTATCCCTGAGACAAACATGAGGGAATCAGAATTGATGGATGATATTGAAGCTCAAAAATTCAAAAAATGACAAGGTCTTTACTTATTTAAGATTAATCACTTCATTAAAAATTCAAATTAAATATGGTGTGGTCACAGTGAACCAACATTGGGGAGATGATTATCGTGAATATGGTACCATGGATTCGAGTCCTCAAAATGAAAATAACCAAGAATAAATGGTAGTATATAGGAGATTTAATGGTCTATGGAAAAAATTGTAATGGATCTGACATGTGTAGAACCTATTGGAAAACTAAATTAATTCACAGAAAATGATGAGCAATAAGTATCCTAGCATATGAATATATTGGAAGAGATTAAAACCTACCTAATGAGAACCACAAGACCCAACATGAATATCATACATAACATATGTATTCTCTTATTCCTAAATGAAATATAGGATAATTCCATCAGACCCATGTTTTTAGAGAGTCTTCTGGCAGTTGCGCCCACTGTGGAGGGTGAATTGCATTGCACACTATAACATTCTCCCGTGTTCACCTCTGTATGAAGAGTGAACATTATACTGGAGAAAAAAGATTATGTGATTTGTACAGTTGGAGGTTTCATCAGTTATGGGGGGGGGGTCTAAAGGGAATGGTTTGGAGGAAACATTGGTTAGGTAGTTTACCTATTGGATGTCAGCATCATCTATGATGAAAGGGGCGATAACCCTTTGGTGTGAAACATGGATGAACAGATCATCCTAGTTAGGGTTTGTAAGGGATGGGGATAAACTAGACATGGAATTAAATCAAATATTTTATGTCTTAGGATCATCTTTCATATAGGGATGATAATGGAATTGGGCCATCAGTTGGAAAGTGCAGTCTAGCAATATTAAGAGTTCTGGATTCTTGATGATGTAGTCAATGATGATTTTCACGATGCATAATTCAGAGTATCCCTTCACATGTATGTGAGGAAAATAAATATTGATATCTATATCAAGATAAGAAAAAAAAATATCTGGATACTCTACCTCATTGTTAGTTTAGTCTTATGGTAAAAGGAACTATTAAAATAGGAGTACTTGTTTCAAGGTGATGAAGACAATCCCCAATCCTACACTGATGAGATGGGGATCACTAATCTTTATACTAGTTGGTATTTATGGGGAACTATTGAAATGAAAATTCCAAAAGTGAATGGTATGATCCACTAAAATCACAGCCTGTTCATGAAAATCAGGTACCAGGTACTGATCTTCATGTGTTGGATGAGAAGGAAAAATTCTAATAAAGCCTAACCCTTTTTTGGAATTCTACGGCATAAACCTAATGTCAAAATAATCAAGATTCACTAACCAGTGTAATATAAGACCAATCAACGTTTTTAGATACAGTATATACTTCATTGGATCTACATGGGATTCCAAATATATCTCACAGTGCAACAAATAGTGTCTCGACTTCAACAATGTGAAAACTAGTGTGAGGCAACACTTCTCGATATGAGAGTATTTGAACATCATGTCAAGGAGAATAAAACTGAGATAGTATAAGATATTCTCTATCACTTTTTTCTATTCTTGTGGGTTACTAGTACATTGAGGGATTGTTCTAGGTAGGTCATGTAAATAACCAAAATATTTCTGGAGATATGTGGCATCAGAACTGGTGGATGTAGCTCATATTTCATGATTGCAACAAATGAGGCATGACACTCTTAATCCCACTTATATAAGGAACCATTTATCATGATCCTAGAAAATATCATACACTTTCCATCAAAATTCACAATGAATAGAAATATGTAGGCTAAGTGGCATTGGAGGCCTCAGAGGTCCCGTTGATTACCTGGGGAAGGAATGTGGATGATGGACTTGATCTTCTCTGGGAAGATCTCAATGCCTTTGTATATTATGATGATGATGTGAAACATCCCATGTGAAACATTAAAAGCACACTTTGAGGGGTTCATATTTAGATGTCGGGACCAGAAGAAGCTAAACAATTTACCATGATATCTGAGATGGTCCTGATATTGGAAGTATTTGACCACTAAATCATCCATGTAGCATTCCAATAGCATTTTGATAATTGTCTTAATGATTCAGTTCATAGGACATAAATAATTGGATCATGAATTCTTCAAACCAAAGGTCATTACATAATAGCATAAGGTCCCTTGTGGAACTCTAAAGGAGTTGGAATCATTATCTTTGAGATCCATCTAGATATGATGTACCAATTATCCCCATCCATGAAAGAGATATCCTTGAATCCATTTGTGACATCGATCAACAACTCCGTAACAGTCATGGGAAATCACCCATAATTAACTGGTGGTTGTGGTCATGTATGTTGATATATAATCTTGTCTATATATTATTATTATTAAAAGATATGATGTTGTCTATCCACATAGGGTACTGGACATCTTTGATAACATTGGCATTGATGAGCTTGTCAACTTCAGCTTTAGCCTCAAGCATGGAATCGTGAGTAATGTGCATTATTCTATGAGGATGATTGAACCTGTGATGGGTTTCTATGAGACCGAGATGGTGGATGGTGACCTGAGGGTGTAGTCCTAAAATCACATCCTAGAATGAGGAAATAAAATCACGATGTTGCTTATGGAATTCCATGTACTGATATTGTCCACCAAAAAGCATGGATGCATTAATCTACATTGGCCTACGATCATCCTATGTACCAAGGATCACCTGAAATAGATCATCAATAGTGGTCGAGACACCCTCCTCAAATTCCGGAGGAGAATATTTCAAATTATCTTCATTGGAGTCAGGGGAATCTATGGGAGTAGATGGATCTTCCAAGATGACTAATTCTGGGGGAACATCGATTCCAGCTTTTTTGTAAGACGTGGAATCCTCATGGGGACATTCTTTCCCTACTGAAATCATAGTTACAAAGTCTATTTATTCAATCACATCTGAAATTCAACTTTGGGATCCATGATTTTTTTTGAAATCTATAACGATATGTTAGTTTTGGTCAGTTTAACTTATCTCGGTGGAACAAGAAGGTCTAAAAAACACTTGTAGCATGGGTGACAACAACATGGAACCTAACATGTGTTGGGAGTTATGGTATCACCTGATCCTGAATGGTGTAGAAGTCAAAGGTAAAATTCTAACATTCCTTTAACTTGGGGACTTATCTTACATTATTTTTAGATATGATAAATTAATTTCCCATGTCTAGTGTTATAGCCTATAAATGATGAATCATAAGGAAAATTCATTATACAAATCCATCCAACAGTTGTTTAATTCTATACCTGGCTTAACATATTCTGTTTAAACCTTATTTTCCTTTCCATTGTAATAAGAAGAATCTTTATAATGGGATTCACAAGTGGAAAATATAGATGTGTCCCTTTTTATCACACCCACTTGACCATTGAGGGACTACATGAGGTACTTGTTATATGAGGAGGTAAATGATTCATGAAGATGGAGCAAGGGCAATCCCATCAGTGCGTTTTAGTTAGTATCCTATGAGATGACCATGAAATCAACATTTTATACCAAACCCCCAAACTAGGTCTTCAAATGGATCTCTCCACGTGGTCTCTACTTGGTCATATCATAACCTTATATCTACATGTCATAGGGACTCAGATCTACCACAATCATCCGTATCTTGTAAAGCGTCTGGGTCAGGATGAGATTGATCTTGAAACATGTTTCAACTAGACAGTGATAGAACACCATTCCATTATGCTATAAGGTGATGTACAGTGGGATAGTTTTCACTTCATGAAATATCCTTGATTTTCTTTGAAGAATGAAATCACTTATTGGAATTATTTCCTCTCTTCCTCATATAAACAGAAAGTCTATGCGACTACTACCTCTATTTCCAACTAGAGAGGCATTTAAATGATTCTACGAGGGAATCATGCATATCCTTTAATAGATAGTAAGAATCAAGGATAAAGATATTTTTAGGGATTATGGAGAAATTTTTAATTACATAATTCATACATGCTAGGAGAATGTTTTTGTCTAAAAGAGGTTATTCATACCAAGAAGGCATGGTGGAATTCACTGGATGAACTAGGGGGTTCTGGATGGAGCTAGAAATATCCCGATTCCTTCTGAAAAAACTAGCCAAAAACTACCAACAGTAGACTTTTAGATGTCTGGGATCCATCTACATATAAACATGAATGATCATGATGAGTCACATCTATTACACCTATTTGAGTACCACAATCAATTTTAGAAGAAAATCCCAAAAAAGAGTTTGAGAGTATTGTGCTTATCAGGTCCTAAGCAGAGCCTAATGTCTAGTCTTAGTGGCATGTATAACTACCCATGATTCACCATCAAGATCATTCTAGTGGTTTTAATATCCACAGATCCTTCGATGATGGCATCGACCTGAGAAATTTGGGGGATCTTCCTGATACTCTTCAACATCAATAACCATGTAGGGATCCACAAAACTAGATAGTATTCATTAAGGAGAAAACCTAGCGGTTTTTAGAGGAATCTTCCTATACCGGGTGGATTCTTGGAGCGATACCTAATTCTAGAGACATTATGTATCTAAGAGTCGTGATGACATTGATGATGATGGTGGTATATTTATTCTATACAACCATTAGTGCCTGCTCTTCCGAGACAAATAAAACCTCTATGTGGATTCCAATCATTCAAATATGGCATGACAACTTTAGGAGGTTTATGCTATATTAAGAGTGTAAAGATGATGTAATGGGAATGAGAGACTACATTATGAGCTGGCCAAATGTCATAGTTTTGAGTTCAGTAGCTGGATATTTTTTACTAGTCGCTAGAAACATCACTATCATTTTCAATATTAGTGGAGAGGCATGCCACATATAACAGGTAAGGGCCCTGTATGACTACACCATGTACACCTATTCTTGGAGCCATCCTTTGAACATGTACCATATCTTGATGGTGAGACCATGGATCATGTGGTAAGGGAAGTATTTAGGGATATCAGTGATCTCACCCACCTATGTATTTCTACACTCTATAATCTTTATATTTCCTTGATCTAAGGTTCAATGGAAATACCTCAGAACCTAGGCATCATTAAAAGAGTATGTTTGGTTTTGCATCTTTGGGAATAGAACACTAATAACCTAACCCTAATGAGGGGGTGGATCCTAGCTAGGGTCTAGAGCAAGATTCTATATCCTAGGCAGTGGTTCTAGATGGGTTGGTGGCTGTCGATTACGTGGTGGGTGGTGTTAAGCCTCAGACTGGCCTTGTTTCTATTAACCTATGCAAGGCTATGGTTGAGGCTACACTGGTAAGAACTTTGGTATCTTGGGGGCCTCATTCTCAGTGGCAACATTAGTCATTTAATGAGAATCTCTCCTATTAGAATCTAGAGGAGTTGTCAACCAACCCTTCTTTTCTTGATGCAAGGATTCCTCTAGGTGTTTATCCTTGTTAGATATATCATGGAACCCACCTAGGAAGTTATGAGTTATGAGGGTGGGGACTAAAACAATATTAAAATTCCCCACCCGCATAGATAGAATCAGTTTTTGAGTTAGCGGGATGTCTATTGAATATTTGATGCCATTCCACTATGTTATAATGTATATGACGTGTTCATATGTCTGTTGGATGCACTTGAATTGGTCGAGAATACTGGTCTTATGGGTGGTGAAGGTGAAATGATAGGGAAACTGCATGTGGATATCTTCCCAACTAGGGATGAACCCATTTGGTAACTATTTTTGCCAGATGAATTTAGTCCCTTCAAATTTTTAAACGAATTATTGGAGCATGGATTTTTCTGGCTGATCTAGAGTTCCCAACATGGGTCTGCACTTTGAGATCAAGTGGTTCAAATGTTGGAGTGGGTCAGCCATCCTATATAAGGAGATGATGGTAGTATTCCAATAACATGGGGGCCTACATATAATCCACCCAAATAGGATATGACATTCCATTAGGTGGGATCTCTACCTGTTAGATTTCCAAGGCTTCATGGTGAGCAGTGGGATTGTAAATAAAACCACTATTTTGGTTATTCCTATCATTTTTTGGATTCCTAAACATCAATGTCTTGAAAGAATCATTAACTCTATAATAATTTCTAGTGGCTCATGTAGTGGCCTATGGAGCTTACTATGGATATGATCGATCTGGGTCCTAAAGAGGGTCATTATGTTTTTATGGAAGATTTACTGACATGTACTGTGGTGATTTTCCATAGGCTCTGGTTTCCACTCTTTTTGGATGCATATGATTTCTAGGATCGATCAGGAGTAGCTGGTCCAAGATGACATGTGGATGCCCCTATATCCCATGTAGATGAGGGATATAATCTTATCAAGGACCACTAATGTATGGATTCTTCTCTTTAAGGAACACATCATGTTTCTTTTAAATGATCCTCCTTTTTTCTGTATTCTGTTAGAGCAAGGTTGACATAACAGGATCAAACTCTATCTTTTGTGTAACATCATTCAGATTAAAGGGGAAAAAGGTACCATTCTATAAATTACTCTTTATGGGGTCTCGACCGATGGGCAATGATGCTGAGGGTTATGTAAAACCAAACACATGCCTTTTCTTTTGAGTGATAACCCTTGTATGAGAGTCAATATTATAGTGCACTTCCCCATGGGTTGGGTTCTCCCTATTGGATCCTAGATCGGTGTAACCTTATCTGATTATCCCATTGAGAACCTTGTTTACTGTGATAATTCCCAAAGGAATATGCTCAATATCACCTTGTAGGTCAGGTTTCCACAAGATTGGACTGAATTGGAGAGAAATATACATCCCTCATTCCTGAATCTCCTCATCCGAGGAAGCCTCTTCAATAATTCTATAGAGAAATATGAAGATCTAGAATCATCATTGTTCAAGGGTACAATGGTATCAATGCGACATGGTATGTTGTTCCATCAAGAGTGCTTCCAACTCAACCGTGAATCACTACTATTCAATGTTATTGAAATGATATCGACTCGTTGGGTAGACCAACTGATGGCCTTACAGGTGAAAGTGCATCACCTAGATGGATTGGTTGTGTATTGTAACCACATCCTAGGTGAGAGACAATATGATGTCTAAATCGGGATTGGAAATTGACCAGAACAACTTATAAAATTGATATGTGATGAGAGTGTCCCATAGGGTTTCCTTTTCCGAAGTGGGGTATGACTCTTATTTTCCATAGTCATGGATAATTAGTGTACGAGGAACAGAATTCATCACTTATTTGGGATTGTGCAATAGTGGAAAATCCCATGGAGAAGATATTTCATAGGTTGCTTGATCAACATATGATGGGTCGTCTCTCAGAGGTGGCACCAACCATATCATCATTACCTTATAGTACTAGGTATTGGACAAGGCCTCTTGTATGAGGGTAGAAAACACTGGGGTTTAGTCTGGAAGTTCTCTTAATCTACTATTCCTAGGAATGACTCCCAAAGATCTCGAGTTCTGCTTGTGATTGAAACTAGAGATTATAGAGATTACTACATGGAGAGACCATATAAGGGGACCACACCATCCTCCTCAATAATATACCATAAAAATGATTTGGGGGTTCATTGAACCTCACCGACAAGAATGATGAACCTCACCCATCAGGTTCCAACCATATACTCTGATATAGAATACTGGGGTGAAATCTCCATCATGAAATCAAATTCGACTTTAGAATGTGATAAAAAAATGGGATCAAGAACGAATTGATGCTTCCCATCTATTTGACTTCAGTGGTGATGATTTGATCTTCTACCTCGAGATGAATTTCTAGGATAAGGACATGTCTCAGTATAAGGATGGACTACATACTAGAGGGTGTTGGGCTGGGGAGGACCCCACTTGGACTATTATGAGAGTACGGAGGGACTTCACTTTGGGTGCTGACATAGCATGGAGGACATCTTATTTAGTATTTGGGGACATGGGGAGGGCATCATTTTTAGTGGTTCATGATTCAAGGGGTGCCTATAGATACATCAAATTGGGAATTGGAAGCCCCCCCCCCCCCAATGTGTTGAGTATCATAAGTTTTCGGAGGGCCACCATACAGGTTATTGGATGCATGGGTTGGACCTCTGTGGTAGGGGTTTCTAGATCAGGGATGGACTCTATTGGATCTAATGGAAATATTGGGAGGACCTCCAACTTGGATGGTGGTGATAGAATGTTGAGAGCCTTTGTATTAATAGTTGGTAATTTGGGGAGGGCCTCCTCTTTGGTAGATGATAGAGTAGGAAGTATCTCTGCTAGAGCTAGCAGTGGTGTGAGGTGGACCTTTGCATGAGAGATTTTTGACACATGGATAACCACTATATAATGATCTATAGGCACTAGGGGGACAACTTTTCTATATGTTGACAAAGAGGGGAGGACCACTAATTTTACAAGTATTGCGAACATGTGGAGGACCTCGATATTAGGTGAGATAGTTGGGATAACCTCCACTCTAGAAAGAAATTATTATAAAAGGACCTCCATACTAGATCACATTATCACAACATGGATCATAACGGCTATCGATGATGCCAACAATAGACATATTCAACCCAACCTGCTTGTTGGGCAGCTATGGTCTTGATCAGGGCTAGTCGCTGATGTTCTCCTACTCTATGGTAGTATAGAATTGTTGGTATGCCTATGTGATGGCATGGGCCACTAAATCCATGGAAGATGATTCCCCCTGATATTAATATTCCTGATATTTCACAAAACGTTGGTATTGGGGCATTTGGACTAGGGCCGACAGAGTATTGGAATTGTCCACTTATTCTTTAGCTTGGATGATCGGTTACTGATGATGTTGATGGGGCCTAGTGAGTGACCTCCTTGGGAGATCTCTGGAAATAGTCATAGTTGGGGTGACTGAATAATTCCCCACCTCATCATCATAGGGGATCAAGTCATAGTATCACTCTAGGGAGATGCTCCCAAATTGGATCGTCATTGGAGTGGGGATCTGTGGCTCCCTATGTATCCCTTGGGGTGGTTGTTCTGGTGAGGTGTGAAAGCCTCCAGGTCCTGGTGGTCAATGTCCCTCTAGGTAATGACCCTCTCCAACTCATTGTGGCATATAGGGGTGTCCATAACCCTTTTATGGATGACCTCCTAAGGTGATACATGGTTTGGGAACCCGGTAACTGTAGTCATGGATTACATTATGGTGGGGGTGGAGTCATGTGAGATTTCCACATTAACATTTCATCTTCCCCTACATCTATGGGTAGTAGGTGATTGGTTTAATACAACATTGATAAGGGAAAACATGATGATTTGTCTTTCAATATGCATATCAGTAATCCAACACCAAATTCCCCAACATTTTCCAATCCTATAAGGTTGGAGATAGATATCAACACTAACGATGACACAGATCATAATTCTGAATGATTTATTAACCCAATGTCTAGAGGGTTCCATGATAGAACCAATATTTGATTAGTGGGACCCAACCCCAAATATCTGGATCTGGTGACATGCCCATCTATGGATGTATCAGAATATAGTTGTTCTGATGATGAGGAGAATAGTTTCTTTTTGGCTTCAAAAAATTGACGCCTAACACTTTCCCTATTTCATGCTTCCTCGCATGTTATTCATCCCAAACACAAATTTTTTCCCCACATTCTCACTTTCCATTGGTGGGGTGAATTCATTATTTATTTTGTTATGTCCTCTCATTGATCGAAATTGGATAATGTGATGTTATTCCTTCCTTATATGGAATCCACCTTGAAATTTTTCTCCTTGTATAAATATCCCTCATATATTAATATGTAGATCATGAAACTCATTCCTTATTCCATCCCATGGTGGACCCTAGTTAATTATGAAACTTTTTGTCTTAACATTCCAAGGGGTATTGATAGGGAAGAAACCTTTGGTCAGTAAAGTAGTCACATTGTGGATCGATGGAATGTCAAGATGCGGGAACATTGCTTCCCTGTATTCCTCCTCATATGAGGTCTTGTCAATAGTGTGAAACCTGAGGAATCTCATGTCAGTCATAAGGGATATTAGGCCAGATTCATGTATTTTGATATTTTTCTCAGGAATCCCATATTTATAATGGTTTAATAGTGTAATAGTTCATGAGTTTAATGACTTACGAAGATAGAGTGGACTGATCAAGATGCCCAGTGGAGGTGGATTAGAGAGATACATCCCTATGTGGAATCACCTAACATGATCACAATTGGATGGGTTAGAATGTCAGAGGAGAGTTGAATCTGGGTGGCGTGACTTACAAAGATAAGGTTTCACACCATGAAGGCTGATTTGGAAACCACTAAGGGAGGTTTAGAGAGGTGCATCCCTATGATGATCTAGACACTACTAAGGGTGGCTCCTAGAGGTGTATCCATAAGAGGGAATTCCTGAAATGTTTACTAGATGGATGGGTCAGAAAGCCCTATGAGGGTGGACCCTGAGTGGTGGGTCTCATGAAGATATTGTTCCATACTATAAATTATGATATGAACTCCTTTGATAGAGGATCAAAGAGGTTCTCCCCTAGGATGAAACACCTGAAAGGTTTACTAGATGGATGGGTTAGAACACCCTATAAGAGAAGAACATGGGTGGTTTTTTCCATGAAGGGAAGGTGCCACACTGTGATTTATGATGTGGAAACCACTGAGGGAGGATAATAGAGGTGAATCCTTAGGAGGAAATTCCTATAGGGTTTACCATTTGGATGGGTCACTAATCCCTAAGAGAAAGGACCTTGGGTGGTGTGTCCCATGAAAAGAAGGTGTCACACAACAAATTCTGATCAGGACACCACTTTGGGTGGACCATAGAGGTGCATCATGATGAGGGAAAAAAGGGTTATTGGATGGATGGGTCAGAACAAACTATGAAAACAGACCCTAGGCCATTTGTTCCATGATGGGAAGGTTTCACACCATGAATTATAATCTGGACCCCACTATGGTCAGATTAGAGAGGTGTATCCCAATGAGGGGACACCAGAATGGTTAACCAGATAGATGGGTTGGTAGACCAAATGGGAGCAGACCCTAGGTGGTGTGTTCCATTAATGGGAGTGGTCACTCCATGAAGGGGTACATCCCTTGGAAATAGGCACTAAGGATTGACATTGGTCAGGACTGAACCTCATGAGTCTTCCTACATACCATGTTTAGTATAGAGGGATAAACACCCACATAGTTCAATGGATAGTGTGGGGAATATGAAAAATAGATACCTAGATGGATGGAATGATCTTACTAGGATGTTGTGGGCCAGATAAAATCAGGATGGATACGAATGGAGTGGGTTAAAATGATGGAATGGATGTGATGGTTGAATTATCGAGCATTAACCTCATGGAGGTTCCCAATGTATCCCAGTTATTTGGGAATCGAATAACAAGTCTTTATAAATCCCCATGTAGTTTATTTTCATGAAGAGAGGATGAGAGTGAATCGATGTGGAAAGGATGGAAGAGATGAAATGGGTTAAGTGTTATGATTGAACCTTGGGGAGGTTTGATACGTATCCCAACTTGTTCGGAATCAATGTCCTTGTATTTGTGAAATGGGGGCATTGGGTTTTATAATTAAGAAGGAGGGCCATAGAAGTGGAGCATATGGATGGGGCATACTCATAAAAGAAACCCAAATGGGCGGGGCATGATAAGGATTACACTAGGAGGGTTTCCCTTATAAAACTATATGGATTACACATATGATCAAACTAATTGAAGGATGAAGTTTCATGGTCATTTCTAGACTCTATTCCCACAAGAGTCATGATCGGTATGAGAAACAAAATGTAGCAGCAAAATTGACTATCATGTGGAAATATATGTGCGGATGAGAGATGGATTGAGGATTACACATAAGTGCTTCTTGGATAAGATGTCATTCTATATGAGGAGGATCTCATTTAGTGTAATTAATATCTCATTCCCTGTTATTTGTACACATAAAATCCTATCATAGGTGTGTTGGGGCTTACAAGTGAGGATTTCCTAAGGTGCACCAAGAAGCAAATCCCAAGGGGAGAGGGAGGAAAATTGAGAGTGTGGGAAGTTATATTTTGTTGGTTCACATCCCCCCTCTAGAGTGTCTAATGATGAAAATCTATGTGAGGAGAATATCATTCCATGTCACTCATACATTGTGACATCCTTGGATTTCCACACATAGAAGGATCAAAACATAACATTTTGTATAAAGGATGTTAGATATTGGTAGTATTATATCCTATAGTTCAAATGTGGGGGAATCAATCATCACCCCTTAGACATACATAATTTTCTCCCATTAACCCTTTGGGGAGGGAAGGAAATCGAAATTCTAGGATACAATGGTGTAGAGGAGTGGTCCCCTATGAGGTTCTTGTTAGGATGGTTATACAAGCCATTAGTATCCATATACTGAATAGAAAGAGGTATGGAACCATAAAAATGGAGACCTCACGACGGAAAATGAAATCACTACAAATAATATAGGGTGCATTCATAGAAGAGGGTATCACAATGCATGGGGCATTTTTGAGAGTTTCTTCAAAAATCTCTAGTTTTTCATGGAGGAAAGGAGCTTCAAGAAGTAAATTTCTTGACAAAGCTTGTTGACCATGCCTTAGCGTGAAATGAAGAGATGTAAAAGGATTTCCCCATGAAGGAGGAATGATCCATAAAGCCTCATGTACCATAGAGGGAATTCCACCTTCGTGGAGGGCGTAGGGATTCACAAAAGGAATCCCTAAGTTATTTTTGTGTATGAAGGAACATGTGAATGGGGTTTATTGATGCTCTATTACCTTGGATGATTCATTTTATATTGGTTTGAAATTGATCAGAGGATTCCTAACATGCGTGATTAGAAGTCAGAATGTTGGAGTAACTATGAATTGGAATGAGAATGGGACCAATATTTTTTGGTAGTAGGATTTCCGATACTTGGAGTTGTGATGTGAAGAAAAAGTGAGATTCGTAAAAGGGAACAAATCTTTTGAAATCTTATAACCATATGTCACAGCATTTGTACAGACACAAAGGGCATTAGACTTCTAAGGGTTCCATCTCAGACACATGGTTTCATGGAGGTGAGTGGTCTCTGTGACGTTTCTTCACAAGGATAGATCTTAGGTGGATTTCGAGTCCATTTGAGCTTAGATTTCATCCCAAATGGTTGTGGATCCTCTCAACATACCCTAGGGAACATATTTCAGTGCCAAATGACACCAAGTGGAGTTTTCTGAATAAAGAAATTTATGTTAGGTTGTTCTAATTATGATGTATGGGTATACCTAATTTCCAAACTCAGATATTATACACATGGTATACTTTTATATGATCCTTCATATGGACTTAATCTCAATGTACATAACAGGAATTCATTTATAAGAGAAGGATATTGTGATTTACGAAGATAAGGTGGAATATCATGTCTATATAGGGTAACAATCATAATCTAAATCATGTCTTGATCAATATATAGTATCTATCTATAATGAAATTTTTGGTAAATAATAAGATCAATAAAAAAATATGGATGAGAAAACTATCATAATAATAGAGGATATATAGATGGTATAAAATTTAACTAATTGTTTTCTATAATAATTACATGGTCATCCATCAGATCATGAAATTATGTTCTCTGTTTAACTCATTCCCGATTCAATAACTATACATATAAATCTTTACTGAATAAATCCTCTAGAGATGACGGGGGTATCTAACCAATTGTAGGATTCTAGTGAAAAGGGTGTTATATTCTGTAGAGTTTCACTACAGGGATCCTCTACATTACTTGTGAAAAAAAGGATATATATATATATATATATATATATATATATATGAGATTATGTGTCAATTATAGGAAGATGAATTTCATCACTATAATGATTAAGTATCATTTTCCACACCTTCATGAATGATTTTATCATCATTAAGGATCATAATACTTTTTAAAAATCAATATTTTCTATGGTTACTATCATTTAAGGTTGAAAAGAATGGCATAATGAGCACATCATTTAATACAATGAATGATAAATATGATTTTTTGGCATTTCCTTTGGGATTGACTAATTAAACTTCTATATTCATGTATATGATGAATAGGGATTCATGCAGTATCTTGATAACATTTTACTTGCATTCTTTGATTATATATTTAAACACTCTAATATCTATGAAGATCATGAGAGTCATTAAAAAAAATTATTTTATATCATTATCAAAATAAAAAAATATTGGTTTTTAGTAAGATTACATTTTGGCTCAATGAATTTCAATTCATAGACACATTTTCTCAATGCATGGAATGTATGTTGAAACCTCAAAGACAGTTATAATTATATAATGGCTTGTACTAATGAACATATAATAGTTGTGTTGTTTTTTACAATTAACAAGTTATTTCTTGGCATTTTTTTCAAAAAACATCCCTATTTTCCAACCCATTAACCATGTTAAAACATAAAAGGGTTAAATTAAAATGGTCAACATAATGTTTGCAATGTTTTGAGGATTTTAAAAGGACTGAGATTAATGAAATTTTATTCAATATCCCCACAAATAAATAATGATTTTTAATTTATGTTGATTCTTCAAAGAATGGACTTGGTAATGTCCTTATGAAGAATGGTAATGTGATTGCATATGTATCAATGAATTTGAAAATCCATTAACAAAACTATCCATATAATTACCTTGAGAAGGAATCCATAATATTTTCTTTGAATATATGAATATAATACAACTATGGTGAAATATGTTATATATTTAAAAACAATAATAGTTGAAGTATATCATATCTTAGGTTCAGCACAACATGAGGCAAAAAAGATTGTTGTAGCTACTCAAGGACAATGATTTTTTGATACATTACCACCAAGTGAAGGAAAAAATGGTGAATAATACATTGAATAATATATACCTTTTTATTATTATGATTATGAGGATCAACAAGGATACCAAATATTATGATTTAGTACACATGGATATCAATATTTCTATGAAAGGGGATCCATCATTCCATATCAAATAAATTATTAAACAATCCTTATTATAAGGTATAGAGAAGTCCCACCAAAATGATGAGAAATTGGAATTTAAGATTTACTAATTCAACAATTGGAATTTGAAAAACATCATATATATAGATATGGATTGTTGGAGTGTGGGATAAGGTTAATTGATCTATTCACACCCAAAATTAAAATTAATATTCTATATGAAATTCAATGCTAAAATTTATATGAAAAACATGGAAGCACAATGATGTATAAGGATTTAAGATAATATTTTTAGTGGGATGTTATGATGTGGGAATTATATACAATGTATCTAGATGCTTAGTATTCCATCAGGAAAAGTCTGGAAGATAATATCCTAATGGATACATATAACCTCTTCCAATACATAAATGGAAATGGGGAAACGTTACCGTAGAAATTTCCCCTAGAATCCTAATAAATCTAAAGAATAATGATTCTATATGGGTCATAATTTATTATCTTACTAAGCCCACCCATTTTATTATGATATGAGAAGATGTACCCTATGAGAGCCTAAGCTAGAATATATATCAATGAAATACTAACTCTTCATGGAGAACCTATGTCAACTATATCTATTCATGATACTCAGTTTAAGTTGAAATTATGGAACTATATTGAATGGGATATCCAAACTGAGATAAAATTAAACACCATCCATCATCCATAGTGTATCATACTCGACCTAATTTTCCACTCGTATAGAGTTATCATACCAGTTTCCACTATCTTTAGGCATGTATCCTCATAAACCAAAGGCCGGTGACTAATAGCAAGGGTAGAAAAGAGAAATAGTGGGAAACTATACCCTCAGGGGATAATATAATAATAGTTAATGTGAATATATAACATGTACAACAAGAAAAGACTTTTTAAACTCAACCCAAACCCCATAAATTGTGGATGTACAATCAATATCATAAAATAGTGGATGATTATCTAAATAAAATATAAAGTAATAAATAAACTCAACAACATACCACTTTCTACTACTAAAATAAAACATGCCTACAATAATGGTTATATAGAAAACATCCAGAAGGGTCCCCAAAGGCTAACCTCAGGATAATACATACATATAAGATGCATGATGAAACTGAAAGGAAAACTAACAAAGAAACTCTAGTTGAGGAAAGACCCCAAAGTCCATTTCTATCCATCCATTTCAAACATGTACTATGATCTAGCTCATACGACAGTATCATTACATGAATATAAAATCATAAATTCTACAAGCATTGGAATGAGTCAACGTGGGTTGGGAGAATGAGTCTTATTAAGATACAACCAACCTGTTCATACTAAGAATATGTTTTCAGTAGGTTTATGAGTTATAAATAAAAAGAAAAAGTGTAAAAATAATATATAATTAATCACACACTTCACTGGTAATTAAATCCCACCCATAATTTCTCATCTACATCATCCGACACAAGAATCACTAAAAAGGAGCAGATCCTTGGACAATGGCCCAAAGTATACCATTATATCAAAATAGCCCAAGTGAACCCTCATGTTCCTCCTCTAAATGAGTAACATTGAACCTCATTCCATTAGAATCCTCATGTCCCAAATCAAGTCACCAACATCCTGATGGTACTCCCAAAAAAATGTATTTGGTCCCTCATACCCCATATTGAAAGAACCCATCAGCTTGAAGCCCGAAATCTTGAGGCACAATGATACCTTTCCTAAAAGTAACATATTCATTAGATTACAACACGATATTCTATGGAATAGAGATATCTATCCTCCCATAGTAGTTTAGGCCCAATTTCCTTAGTACAGTGAGCTGAAACCCCCAACTGATATCCTCAATTATATCATATGATGGATCTTCACCTTCCCCATATACTTCTAGGTCATGCACCCCCAAACCAATTACATATGCCACACTATCATGGGCCTCTACCCCAATGATTTTTCAAAACTATCTCATCACTAGGACATCTTGTGTGCATAAAACTCTAATAAGTTCTTTGGTCATCACGGGTGAGTAACAATACCCAAAATAGTAACTAATCCACATCCTACCCGAACCTCATGGCCCTTTGACCATATCGAAGAATTCTTATGGCCATACCATCTAATATCACATGACATTCCCTCCACCGGATGGAATTTCCTCCTCAATAGGACTTCTATGACTACCAATCCTATGATCAACATCACTCGAATATATTTAGGCAAAGCCCAATGAGAGGACCACGTCACCTCATTCCCATTGTCCATGCCATGTCAACACATCGATCTTAGCCCATCATGATCCATTGGATCACAAGATCATATCATAAGAATTTTATGTATATAATTCAGATTATTTGGAAAAAAATTAAGTTAATTTAAATTTATATATCAAATTTAATAAAATAAATCAAAGTATATAAGAAACCCACCCAAACTTGATACCCAATTGGTCAATGGCCTCTAACTTGGCCTCACACAAGTGAATAAGGTTTGGGCTTTCCCAACGAGATCTCATAATTTCATCTAATGAATTTAACATCAAGTGTTAAAATTAAAATGATTCTCACTCATCTACCCAATTACATGCTAAAATATCACCCCCAAATGTCCTAGAAAACATGAAGAAAGTTATGCATGTTCTACATTGGAGTTTTATATGTAGGCATGTCTGGTATTATCCTCTAACTTGAATAGGATTGGATGAAGTCTTAGTGTTTGTCAAATGACTTGAAAATAGGGAAAATGACTCAAACAGATTTAGCATTCCATGGGGAGAGATCAAAGAAGTAGAGAAGTATTGGTGAGGAAAGCATTAACGAGACAGATCAAATGAAACCAACAGATATTAAAACATAAGTGAGATTAAGATATGGGATCAAAATCAAATGTATAATGAAAAAAGGTTCTTCCAATATTGTATGTGTACCCCATAGGGAAAATAACAGGAGAAATAACTTAAATATAAAAGAGGAAAAAATATTAATTTTTCCAATTTAAAGGAACTCATTTTTAGCTCACATGGTTTTATTAACCTTGAAAAAACCATGTGTGCTATAGTGTTGATGTATATCCTTAGTGGAACTCCCTGTACATCATGGGCATATTTTTTAGAAAACTATGCACAAACAATTCCAAATCCCTCTATAAAAAATGTGCAGTTTCAAAAATAACCATACAACCCAACCAACATGATTTTACAAACCATGAGGTAGTATAAATTTGGGCCTCATGCTTTGATGGGAAAGGTCAAGTGGTTAACCCTAAACCATGAGCCTTGAGCTGAAACATCAAAACTTGTCCTTCGGGACTTTGATACTCCCAAAACCTTTCCAAATAACTTATAAACTCTCAATACTTATAACCCTATCCAATAACCTGATATTGGGTTTATGTAAGACACTGAATTAGGTTCTAAAAATAAAAAAATTATTTGGAATACCCACCAATTAAAAAATTCTAAAAAGGAGAGGATTTCATCCTGATTCATAAACAAAGAAGTTACACTCAGACTGAAGAGTAATATAAATAAACTATTCAGACATTAGAATACATGGTGAGGTATTATTAAATTAATATACATGGTATGTGGGATCATTATCAATTTATAGTGATGTTTTCATAAAATTATAGCTTCCATTAGATCATCCATATGGTATCATGAGAAGCATAGTAAAAGAAGATGTCTCATACTCCAACCAATTTTGATGATGTTATAGAATTAAATTTTGTTTTCTCTGATATTCGTATAGGAGATTTGTGTAAATATAAAAACAATAAGAGATGATATAAATATATTTTGAATTGGAAGAAGAAGTAGTCTAATAATTGAAATAATAAAATGTTATTTCTTGTTTGGGATTGTGAATTCTTGAATATTTCACCAAATAATAGTGTTATATGATTTGGTAAAATGGGAAAGAGAAATTCTTAGTAAATTGGTCCTTTTTAAATATTAGAAATATTTGTGAATTTATCTTACTTATTAGATATTAATCCCTTATATTATACGGTACATTATTTCATTAGTGAAAATTTTATTAGAATGTGAATGGAAAATCGCGGCTGCGCTCGTCTCTCACAACGGCGAGATCTCAAAACCCTAACTCTCGAATGCTCAAGCAGGATTAACTACTATCTCTCGATCTGCGCTTGAAATGGCGATTGCAGATCTTATATGGGATCTGCACTCGAAAGAAACGGAGAATCGCATTGCAACGTCTCCGGCACCAAATGCAAGGGTTAAGGGTATCTCCTTCATGGAAGCACTGACCGGTTCTAAGCTACCCAAATCGCCATCGACGAAAAATACCAGGATCAAGAAATTAGAGGATGGTGGATTTTCTGTGGAAGCTGACCCAGGTGCGATCCAACAACGAACTCATCTCTGTAAGTTCTCTGTTATGGGTCGTGTCGCATATCTAAAGGGGGATAAACCATGGTCCTTTGCTGATTTGAAATTTAGAATTGGGGCTTGCTGGGGTTTCAATAATTGGAAACTTGTTCCAATTGGAAAAGGTTACTTCCATATTTTTCTCACTTCACAATCTGATTTGGACCATGTATGGAATGTGGGTAACCTAAACCTAAAACCATGTCTCCTTAGACTCTCAGAATGGGACTTTGCGTTTAATCCTAACGTGCATAGAAATAACACTGCACAAGTTTGGTTTAGGTTTTTTTAATCTAAACTGGTTTTTTTGCATCCCCAAATCCTTAATGACATTGCTGCTTGAATTGGCACTCCTCTAAAAATTGACCATAGGACTCTCAATGGCGACCTTGGTCTGTATTCTAGAGTCTTGATTGAGGTCAATTTGGAAACAAAACCACCTCAAACCATTACCTTCTCTGCTAAGGATTACAAAACAATTGTGAAGTTGGAACATGAGAGGATCCCTCCATATTGTGAATTCTGTAAGGTTGTTGGGAATTCCATCCACAATTGCTGGAAAGTCCACAAACAGACTCCACAACCAAGCAATTCTGGCTGGACTGAAGCCAAAGGAAATAGAAGAGTAAAAATGTCCAATTTATAGAAACCTGAAACTTCCAAAAAGGGAGAGGACAAATGGGCTGTAAAGACCAATTCCTTTGCACTTTTAGACTCTGACAAAGGTAAGTCTTGGGCTGTCCTAGTTGAGGAAGAAGATGTTGAAAAAATTGACCAGGATATTAAAGATTATATTGAAGAGCAAGTCTGAGACATTTTTTCACATACTCTGCAGGATGATGATTCTGCTGGCCTTCTCACTGAAATTGTTCCCCTTTGGTCCCTAATTTGCAGGAGATAATCTTGGGTCCTACGAACTTAGGTTTTAAGATGTAGGAGGGAAAGGCATCTTCCACTGAGCATCCCTCACACGATGCTCTTTTCACTGCTGACGACACAGTTTTCCAGCAATCTGCTAATACTGTGGACAACAACAAAAAGGGTGGCCTTTATTATAAGGCTGCCCTCTTATCTTCACCTTTCAGTAGGGACTCGAGGAAGGAAAGTAGTGACACCTCCCATGATCCAGGAGAGATGAATAATTCTCCTCATGTTTCTTTTCCTGACAATCTAGTTTCCCAAGCTTCTAACATGCAGGTTTCAAATATGGAGCAGCAAGCCCCTTTGGAAACACATATATCTCTCTAGAGTAAACAAAATATTACTTAAAAGGAGACTACTTCTAGAGTTTAAACTAGAGAAAAGATCGCTGTCACAAAAAAAAGGGGGGGACAGCCCCAGCAAAAAAAGGTATAAATGAATATTTTATATTTGAATTGTCAAGGGATTGATAACCTTGAAACTTTAAATGTTCCTAGGAGATTTATCACCACTCATAAACCTAGACACTTTTCCATTGTTGAACCTAAAATAAATTATGCCTCTAGATTTCAGCATGCTTCCCCCTTTGGTTATTCCTTCCTAGGGGCTTGTAGTAATGGGATATCTTGTGAATCTTTATGGATTTTTTCTCATTCCTCTATTCAAAATATAAATATCTTCAATATTACTAACCAACCCATTACATGTGATTACATCATTGATAATACTCGTGTCTACACTACCTTTGTTTATGCCTGCAATAGATATCAAGATAAACGAAATCTTTGGAATGATATTTACCAACTGCGTATCTCAATCCATAACCCTTGGTTTTTAGTCGGGGAATTCAATGCTATTCTGACACCTAGTGAAAAAGTTGGCCCTTCTCATGACTCTATCTCCTCCAGGGAATTCAGAGCTTGTATTGAACTTAATAACATTACGAAAATTAACTTAATGGGTGCTAAATTTACTTGGTTTCGTAAGCATTACAATAGGATCGTCGCTAGAAAACTTGATAGGGTGTTTACTAACGACCATGCTCTTGATAAATGGGATAATATCTCCAGTATTACCCTTGCGAAGATTGCCTCTGATCACCACCCTATTCTAGTTAGTTTCTCTCATAACCCAAGTAGGCCTAAGACTCCTTTCAGATTTAATGTTTCTTGGTCTTCTGATCCTGATTGTAGGGATGTCATTGAAAGCACTTGGGATAATATTCATGATCAAAATAATGCCTTTGCTTGTCCGGTGAAATTGAAAATGCTAAAGCAAGTCCTAAAAAACTGGTGTAAAGAAAAATCTAATGAAATCGATAACGAGATCAATTCTCTGGAAAAAGAACTTACTAAATTTCAAAACGAGAATTCCTCTTCTAACTTTGCTCACGATATTCAGCACGAAACAAATATTTCCTCTATACATATCAATTTACTTAACTTTAAGGATAATATTAAAAAGAAACTCTTCAAAGCCAAATGGATGAATGATGGGGATAGGAATACTAAATTCTATAATTCCCTTCACAGAGTGAGAAAAGCGTATAGGCCCCTTGCTTACCTGAGAGATGGGGATCAGATTCTTGATTCCGAGGAAAGCATCGTCAATCGCATTTTCTCTCACTTTTACAATGTCTTCAATGGGATTGATATAGATAGGGGAATTAGGCCGGATGTTATCCCGACTTTGGTTACTGATGAGGATAACTTGTTACTTAATAGCACCCCTCTTGATCATGAAATCAAAGACACGGTCTTTAGCCTAAAATAGGATGGTGCCCCTAGTCCGGACGGCTTCAATAATGGTTTTTACCAAAAGCACTGGGATGTTATTCAGGATGATGTTTTCCAAATGGTGAAAACATTATTTGCTAATGGCACTCTTCCTCATGGTCTTAATTCTCAATTTCTTGTACTTATCCCTAAAAGTGATAATGCTGATGAAATTCACCTCTTCAGACCCATTGCTCTCATAAACTCTCTCTTTAAGATCATTACTAAATTGATTTCCAATAGAATTACTATGATTAGCAACAGAATTGTCTCTTGGAACCAATTTGGATTCATCAAGGGATGACCTATCCAAGAATGTATCTGTCTTTCCTCTGAGTCTACTATCCTTTTCAATAGGAAAACGAGAGGTGGGAATGTTGCTATCAAGATCAATATTGCTAAGGCTTTTGATACGATTGACTGGAACTTCATGTTTAAGGTCCTTAGGCAGTTTGTCTTCAATGAAACTTTCATTAATAGGGTTAAAACCCTCTTCAATTCAGATCATATTTCCATACTCATTAATGGTTCTCCTAGAGGATATTTTAAATGTTCTAAGGGTGTTAGACAAGGTGACACCCTTTCTGTTATTCTTTTCTCTATTGCTGAATACTACCTCAGCAGGTTGCTCATCCGATCTTTAGAAAATCATAATATTAAACCTAACACGGCTGCTAGAAATTTGACCACCCCCTCACACCTTCTTTATGCTGATGATATAATTATCTTTATTCAAGGTGACAAAAAGAATATCAATAATCTTAAAAATATCCTCATCCATTACCAAGAAGTGTCTGGTCAATACATAAATTGGAATAAATCTTACATCTATTTTAGTAAAGACTTTTCCCCCGGTAGAAAACTCAGAATTTATAGTTTCTTAGGGGTCAAAGAGGGTTCTCTACCCTTCAATTACCTTGGTGTTCCTATTTTCTGGGGTAGGCCGAAAGAGGACTTTTTCAGTCCTATCATTGATCAAACGCTTAGACAGATTTCATCCGGGAAGGGCTCAAACCTTTCAATGGATAGTAGAATTTGTCTGGTTAATTCCACTATTGTCTCTAAATTGGTCTATTCTATGATGATTTATAAATGGCCTAAAGGTAGTTTAAAGAGAATAAATACCACCATTAAAAACTTTGTTTGGACGAGTAGTACCTTGGAGAGGAAATTGGTTACTGTCCCCTGGGATACCTATTGTAAACCAATTGATAAATGAGGTGCTGGTATTAAAAATCTTGCTAAGTTCAATGAAGCTCTCCAGGCTAAGCTTACCTGGAACCTAATTCATAATGACTATCCCTCGATGAATTTTCTTAGAGCTAGATGTCTCAATAAACTCATAAACAATCAGGGCCACTTTTTTACTTCCTCTATTTGCCCTTCCATTAAAAACACATTCAACTCTATTATGGCTAATTCCAGATGGATAGCTAGTAAAGACTCTAATTTAAGATTTTGGTTTGACAATTGGTCTGGATCTCCCTTGTTCTCCTTGATGTCCAATAACCACCCTTCATTTCTCAATAATGATACCATAAAGAATGTCATGATCATTCTTAACCCAGAATTTCCTGATGAAATAAAACAAATTGTTGAGAGCTACCCCTTCACTAACACTAATGATTTCCGGATATGTGAAGCTTCGCCCAATGGAATACTTGATTATAAAAACTACTACAATCAACTTTTTAGGAATGCAAACAACACTTTATCCTGGATTAAAAACTTCAATAAACCCTAGCTTAAACCTTTGAGATTTACGTTAATTTGGAGCATTTCACATTCCAGAATCCCCACGGATGATTGCTTACAAATATTTGGGATTAATCTTTGCTCCAAATGTCGAATGTGTAATCAATATATAGAGTATATTAATCATCTTTTCATTTCTTGTGATATGTAAACTGCTCTCTGGCATTATATTTATGACATATTTGAGTGCATATGGTCCCTGGATAGTTCTATTACTCTACAGATTCAATGATGCATGAACATTTCTGATTCCCAATAGATCAAAAATCTTTTTCTTGCAGCTGTGACTGAGCTTCTCTATATAATCTGGTATGGTCGAAACGATTTTACTTTTCGTAATAAATCTTTCCAGCTCAATGCAGGTAAAATTAAAATTCTCATGGCCATCCGTGAGGCGGCCTCGATTCAAAAAGATCAATGCAGCAACTCGATTCATGATTTTGGGATCCTTCATCGGATTGATGTGAAAGGTAACTATCCTCATCCAAAGTCTACCTTTGAAGTGTTCTGGATTCCCCCTCCTTCAGGATGGATAAAAGTTAACGTTGATGGTGCCTCAAAAGGCAACCCTGGACCAGCGGGTTGTGGTGCTATTTTTAGGAATCACCAGGACCAGACTCTTGGATGCTTTTATGGATGTTGTGGTACTACTTCCGCGCTAGAAGCGGAGATGCTGAGTGTTATCCATGCTATCTATTTTGTTAGGCGATGCAAATGGAACAACATCTGGATTGGGAGTGACTCCACTACTATTATCTAGGCCATTTGGGGTGGTACTATTCATCTTTCCTGGCCACTCACTGCTCGCTGGATTGATTGTTTAAACTCACTTTCTGGGATCAACTTCATCGCCACTCACACATACCGTGAAGCTAATAGGATTGCTGACAGGCTTGACAATATGGGTGTCTCTCATGCTATGACTTAGAGGGACGATCTTCCTCCTGAATTACTCCCTCTTTATGTTAGGGATGTTAACAAAATTCCTTATTTCAGACTTATGTAATCTCTCTTTATCAATAAATTTTGGTGTTTTGGTCATTGACCAGAACACTACCTTTAAAAAAACATTATTTCATTCATGTTCCACTACTATGGATGTAAATTCTTGTTAAAATTTATGTTCTCACATATGAGGGAATACCAATAGAGAATGACATATCATAAAATGAGGAACCTATACAGGTTCTTTACATGAGACAGAACATACTACATAATTGGAAAACTCATTTAGTGAAAGTCTCTTAGAGAAATCACAAAATATAAGAGGCCACATGGAACCCTAAATTACTCATAACGAATAATAGTTCACATATTTCAGTAATTGATATATATACACCAATTTTGGGGGAGAAATTATTTAGGGAATAATTTAGCACCCAACATTACATTGTTGTAGGAAATAAAAAAACCATGAACTGTCTTGAAATTTACCTTATAAAGATAATTTATTCATAGCTATATTTTTATAGATTAATTAAATAAGGCAAGAGAGGGTAAAATAAATTCCCTGTCTTCTTTTGGTAATGATAAAAGGAGAATATAGTAGAGATATGATCCACCATCAATGGATGGTTAGAATCTACTATGATTATTAGGTTCTCACTAAGGCCGTGTATAAATGTGGAAGCTATTCGTAGTAATCCATTTATGGGGGTCGGATGGAATCCTTTGGATTTGGTATTCATGTTGAATTTCGATGGCTCCTGTATTGTTAGGGAGATTGAGGGGTTAAAAAAATAATTGATTGGTGGTCATGTGGTTCATATAATTTAATAGATGAGGTAAATATATTTTTTCAAGGAATATATTCATTAATATTGGTCTTATGTTGTGCAAATGTTACAACCTTATATTTCTAAAGATGAATCGCATTCAGCGATGTTGGTTAGGAAACTCAACGTGTTAAGGAATCCACCATGGCAATTAGATTATTGTGTTAGGAACTAAAAAATTAAATTCATACAAGGAATTATTTTTTTTCACATATATATGCAATGAAATTTTTAGCTCATTACTTAGCTAGGAAATGGATACCATGAGAGAGTATGATTTTTTACACCTACTTGTGATACTTTCGTGATGGGTCGATGCTCATTATGAAAGGGGATGTACTAAGCCTCCTTTATTTTTATCCCCCATGAGACGATAGTTTTTTTTGGTATGTATAAATTTTCTTAAAAAAATTAATTTTCATTCATTCATCTTAGTATTAATTCTTTACCAGTTTTTGAAAAGGTTTGTTTTAGTTGAAAATGATGTCTTTCAAGAAATAAAAAATTTATATGAATTTTCTATTATATAATGTTAGACAGAATGTTTAGAAAATATTTTACCTAATAATATATGGATTTAACAATAATATTAAAAAACATACAAAATCATTTACATAGAAAATATATGAGAAACATTATTACAACTAAATAAAATTCTACATTAATTAGAAAATATTTTGAGCCTTTTCAATAAATGAATAAATTCAAGAAAGATTCTATTTTTCCTTCCATAAAATTATCATATAAATTATTAATTTTATAATAAATATATTTATGTTATTATAATATGAGCCCAAAACTATTTTACATTATAAATATAAAATTAATTCTTAAAAACATTATTTCTCAAAAAATGGTTTTTATGTTATTAAGAGTGTTATATTATAATTATAATTTTCCAACTTTTCAAAATGTTATTTGATAAACTTTTATTAAAATTTTAAATCATAGGTACCAAAATAGGAAAATTTTAGGACTTATTCTTTTTATTAAAATAAATTAGTATTGTTTGAAATTAATTGGAGTCGTAAAAATAAATTTGTATAAAAGTGTAAATTTAAAATAGAAACAACTAAATCACATTAATTTTCCTCAAAAAGAGTATTTATGTCATTTTAAACCCAAAATACTTTTAATCTACACATTTCTTCATTTTTTACTTTTACACTTGAAAATTACCCGAGATTATAGAAAATGTTAGGGTTACTCCCACAATTACACTCCCTTCACCCATAAAAGGTTAACATCTTCACCAATTCAAGAATAACCTATCTTTATAATTCCCTTTTGCAAATATGAAATCTTCACCAAAATATAACCTTACCCAATGAACATAATCCCCAAGAAACACATATTTATCTAAAGAATTCATATTCAATGAGACATACAATTGAAATTCAAGTCATTTCCATGAGTATTATCAACAAACTTATTTTTCATTTTCAATATATTATTTTAAATTTTCCTAGAAAAATTTATAGAATGAAATTATTTTCATGTATATAATATAATGTTATAATAATATGGTTATTATAATTATTTATTCATTTACCCCATCCATTAAGAAAAACAAAACTGTTTATTGTGCATTGTTCAGATTACTGCCTCCACTATATAACAGGTTTCAATTTCCTTAAATAAATTATAAAAATAAATATAAATACAGTATTAAATTATAAAAATATTTTTTTGGAATCATTATGTTTTTTATGAAATAAAATTTAACCTATTATTGATTTTATCAATAAAATATCATCGTTAATTTAATCATTTAAAATCAGCATACTCAAAGGATAACAATTTATTGAAATTATGAAATATTATCATATAAATTATTCCATATTGATTGTAAAAATTATTATGTATCACACTAATAGAAACTAATTATGAATGTTATAAACTCAATATAATGATATTATAATGAAACTACCTTTTAATCCTTTATTAAATTTATGAGTGTCCTTGTTCGGGTTAGTTTAACCACCTATATGAACAATGCTACGTATGATTGTCACGAATGACTATGAAAGAATGATTCCTAGTATAATATTAAATAAATGTGTAAATATATGCTTTATTTTGGTTCTAGAAATTATATATCTATATTTAATTCATTAATTAGGAAAACACACATCGATTGTTAAGAATCCCTAAAAAATGCTTATTATCTATTTCACCTTCAAGGATAAAGAATAAAATAATCATAAAATAGATTTCAAACACAAGAACTTATTATATTTCACCCATAATATTAAATTTAATGACCTATTAATTATTAAATTTTTATGAATAAAGAATAAAAATATAGATATTTGGAAAATATTAAAACCGTTCGAAACTATAATAACCTGATATAGAAAACTTGGTGAAATCATAAAGATGATGAATATTTATGAAGAGAAAAAATGAAAATAGTTATAAGTAAGGCTATTAATAATGTTAATAATATAGTTATGTTTATGATATTGGAGATTAAGGGACATTCAAGTATGTTTGGATAATATATATTCGTTTTCCTTCTCAAATTTCTCTCTTTGATACAATTTTTATATTATGCACCTAATTTATTTTATATTGTGTATATTATTCATATTATTGGTATTATACTAAATTTAATATATTCAATGTATATAATTATAATATTAAATACCTCTATTTTAAGATTTTATGTTTTGATTTTTACCCAAGACATATATGTGATTTCTTTCAATATCTATTCTTTCGGACTCATGTTACAATCACCACCAATTTTTCTCTATGTAATGAATAAATATCCATGGAAGAACAATATACATGTTACTAATAGAATTTAAGTGATTTAAATGTCTATATTTTTTTCTCTATCTATAATATTATATTTATTAAATGGTTTAACTTTCTATGGTGGAAACCCATCACATGTTGTGGTAAAGAAAATGTGTGTGTAGTTTATTAGAAAATACATCCCTCTCTTGATGATGGAGAGTGGATGCGATTGTGCAACCAATAAAAATTGGGGTAATCACCCATAATATAGATGAATGACCAGTGAATAAATAACATTTGTGATGCATAATGAGTGGGTCCAATACTATAGACATTATGAGACAATCTCTAGGGTTATTCTATGGAATATTCACATACTCTTAATAAATCATGATGAATGATTTTTTATACTATTTCATTTGTCACCTACCAATAAAAACTATTTAAATGAATTACTTTATTCCATGTATAATCTAGTAAATTTAACTTACACATGACCTTTTATTTCATTGATATGAATTCTACATGTTGCTTTTATAACACTTGAAAACATCAATGCTTATTAAGGTATTTTCTCCTAGACATCCACATTATTCAATTGAATACTAATGTATTTGATTGTTATATTTATCATTATTTAGAAAACCATGTTTTATTCAGTAAGAGTTTTTTTGGATAATGGTATGAAATGTAATGATGACTCTTATAGAGAATGCATCTGATTAATCTTGTGACAATTGGTGCCTAGAATTATATAGAATATTTATTCATCAACATGTCTCATGAGAAAAAACATGTTGGGTTTTAGTGTAGTTATCAACCCATGAACAGAAATTTTTCTTTCCACAAGGCCATGAAAAACAATTTGGGATGTCTTTTATTATTTGTTTTGTTTATATGAGATCAATTATTATTATTATCCATGATTTTGTGATTTATAATTGATATCACATGCCCTCATTTTAATATTTATTGTGGATTCATATTGTTCATTTATTCTTATTATATCACATGTTACATATTTATTTTATATAATATTACACTATATTATGTTCCTTACTAATAATATAATATCACTTTTACTTGTTTTAATTTCCCCAAGGAACCTATAGGATGACAATACGTATTTTTAGGGATAATATTGGAGAGATAATAATTTTATCACAACACGTTCATGTAGTATTATATGTTTCAAGGGTTAATTTATGTATATATGTAGTCATATAAGAATGCTAAACTATTTTATCCTTTGGATACTCTTATATTTTTCAACAATAATGTAATATAATTATTAGATTTGGGTTTTGGAGTCTGATAAGTAACAATATTAATACATAGGGATATATAGTGACCTTTACATTTCTATTGTATTAACCATGTATCGTTCCCTATATAATCTTATATAGTGGTTTAATGAAACATACATAGTCATTGTATTACCATTACACAAATCATGTTTCAACACAAATAAATAATATCTACAACTACTTCAATACATATAAAATATATGATAATTATTCCAACTCCAAACATTATTAACATTCAAATATCCTTGAATTTCCTTGAAAACTCCATTTAACAACTAGGACTACTCCAAAAAAACCTCATGAAACATAACCTATTACATATATCAATTCATAAACACAATTATCATAAATCAAAACTTCCTTCATGATGTGAAATACCTCCTTGAATCCAAAAACAATGCTTCATTAATCTCCATTACATCCTAGAAATCATGAAAAGATTATATCCAAATATTTTACTCAATTAATTCCTTGAAATCACTATCATAATTACTTAGACATGTTGTCCAAAAAATACCACATATAAACCCTAGACTCATTAGTATCCCCCATTGGAGTTTTTTGACAATATAAAATATTTTATAAGTCTATATCTCATCTTATTGGAACTATGTGTTTAATTTTTTATCAATGGTTGAATATATGAAGTGGTGATTCATGGATAGTTATTAAGGATTCAACAAATTTCATTTTATATCATTCTTTGACATATCTCTCATTTAAATTGTGAAGATTGTTTGAAACAATATTAAATACAAAAAGGTATGTGAAAATGTAATTTTAAGGATGTGAACAATGTGTTTAAAAGGTGAATCTATCTCATATTTTGGTGAGGAATTCAAATAAAACCATGAAACAATATTTTTATATATTATTAATGGGGAGTTATTTGGGGAGTCTAGTTTGGAATGTAATAATTGAAATAGTTTATATTTATATTTTTTTGGCCAAAAATTAGGGTGCATGAGGATTTATTTATGAAGACTATTTTTTGCAGCATTATTTGAGTTAGTCATTATTATTATTATTTTGAGAAAATTATGGGGCTAACCAAGGATACCCAAGGAGGACAAATCCAAAACCTATGAGAGTAAGGTTAAACCCCTTGGGATCCATCATGAAAATGGTATTATACTATGTTAAGAGATTATAAGGAGGTTACATGGTCATGAATAGGTCCATACATAAAACATGTGTGGAGAGTGGGTTCATGGTTCCCATAGGGTGATGAGGTGGACCATAAGGGGGTGAGTGGGTCGACTCTGCCCTTGTGGTTTGTGACAATGTTTCAAGTGAAAAACCTCAATGTCAGCTTAAGAACATAGTGACACAACAACAAAAATATAATCACTTGATTGATGGTAAGTCTTATGTCAGAATCATGAATAAAGGTGTATTATTCATTTAATAAAAAATGGATAAAATGGATAAAATGGATGTAATCATATCTTTTCTTATTAGCCATACGTGCATGCATTATTATTGTCTTATACCTTTTTTGAATCAATAAATGATCATATAATTGTCATCTTCCATTAATGTGACACATATGCTATTCCCATTTCCATAATATTAAAACAAAGATCTATACCACATTTATGAAGGCTGAAACAACCTCCAACAATCTAGGCAGGTCCGAAACACTCATTATATAGGATATTCACGCACTGATTAACATGAAAAAAATAACACGTGTGGATATGTAACCTAATTTGAAGCCTCATAAATCGAAATATTGAGATAGAAAGATTAAAGAAACTAGTATGATCAAAATAAGATATACATATAGTTTTACTTGAATGTATATACATCTTGAATGAGAAAATTATTTAATTCCTATGGGTGATATCAATTTGGGATTTTGGTGAGAATTAAATTCTATAGGGTCTATTAAAATCACTATAAGCTCCATATCTAAACTATATCGTTATTCCACAACATTTTTTTATGTTGTGGAATCTTAAAAATTGACATTGGAATGAGTTTTTATTTGTAGGAATCTATATTGTAATGCCTAAAGCTAAAACATATGAAAATATGTGATATTTGTGATTTTAGAAATCATGAGGGTGCTTCTACATTGAATATGCACTATGGAAAAAGGGATGTTGTGTTTCATCATGGAAGAATGGGATACAACATATTATCCATGGAGTGATAAATAATGAATTTCTATAATTGAGAATATTCAAATACCATGTAAAATAATGTATGATGATCATGTCCTCAAGAGGATTAAATAATTATAAGATAGAGATTTTAAAATAGAGATAAATTAGGAATCATATAACAAACATTAATGATAAGATAATGCTTCTACAAATCAAAAGATATCCAAAATTCATATATGGATATATTGAAATGTGATAATTTTGATAATATTACTCATGTTAACATTAAAAAATTTATATGTCGTACTGGTAGAGAAAATTCATACGCATAATTGAAAGGTTATTTTGGGAACACAATACATGAAAGTATTAATAAACCAGAATAATTAATAATTTATCATCTAATAATGAACTAAATAACATGAGAAAGACCATAAGACCTATTTACTAACTACAGAGGATCTTGATGTGTACACGAGAATGTGTGATCCAGTATGCTCATGAAAGTGGATCATCAAAAGATCTTCCAATAGTGTATTTTATGTTCTAAATAAGAAGAAGATGGTTCTTAGGAGTGGGGGATACAACCAGTTGCTGATGAGACTTGAGGAGAATAAGATGGTTTGTAGTTATAAACAAGTGAGATAGAAGAATAAGATCACTGGAGGAATAACAAGGATAAATTAAAGGATTGGTTACTAGACTGTATAACCAGATTCTACTTGAATCATTGTAATTGATAATAAGATTATAGTGAAGTATCCATGTTCGGTGGTATAACCAACAAACAAATGAGTAGTCCTTTCATCCAAATCATTATAATATTGTCTTCTTCTCTCATAATTATTACAACTTCCCTCGATGTAATATTGATAGATTATATTGAGTGGATCAAAAACCTAAATGTTTTTCAATAAGTTTAACTTATATGTTATATTCTAAAACAAACATACCACTATTTCACCACCTCTTATTAGTTGCACTAATTCGGTATTAATATTCCACTATTATCACTTCCCCTTTACAAATAAAATATAATGGAATCCCTTCCTTATTTCCTTATTTTTATCACTATTATTTTCACTCCATTTGATTTAACATGGTTCGTGAACAAACATTTTCAATGGAACACACACTAATATCAATCATTCAATGATTCTTGATTTAAGGGATATCATTCTCCCCCTTAAATTTTACCACATTCTCTTCATAATAATATCATCTTCTGATTCACCCGGTAAATCAATTTTATATCATTACAACTCCCCTTTTGGTATCCTATGTGTGTTTAACTACATGGAAAATAATTGAAAGAAATCCCCTAATAAAATTTAGTTGGAACTCTATCTAGGGAAAAAACTTATTAACAAATTAATTCTATCTATAAATAAAAATTATATTATTATGAAAACACAATTAGAATTAGTTAGTGAAAAATCATTTTAAATAAAAAAATCCCAAGAAAAAAATAGTTAATAAGATTTAAAGTACATGGATGAGGAACATACCACAAAAAAGTATAATGTATACTTCATATCAATTAAAACAAATGATACAACTTGAGTCTATTAAATATTTATGTTAACAGACCTAACTCTCCCCAGTTATCTTCATATTCTAGGCATCACATGTTGAAATTATTTTATTAAGGGAGGCATTTTTTGACACCATATTTCTTATATCATTCATTCTTTAAGATACATTAATGTATTTTGTAAATAATTGAGTTAATACCTTCATGTATGTTTATAACAAGAAAACCTATAACATATAAAATTCATGTATCTACATTTTAGAGTCCACCATCTCCCTTGGAATACCATTATTTTGAACATTACAAAAATAACATATTCTAGTTAAAAATAGCCTTTAAATCTTCCATAAAACATTAAGAACTATTTCATGAAGGTGATACATTTAATTATAACTAGATTTCATCATCTCCTCATTATTATTACTTCATTTTTCAATTTTAGAATTATAATTATGATTTTAAATAATTATCTATTCAATTAATACATATAATTCAACTTTCAATACATGTATAGTGAAATCCCCAAATATCTCTCATTATATTTGATTTTAAACAAAATTAAAAATAGGTGATAGGGGTGACAGTATACATCTGAATATGCCAATGGTTATTGGCCTTTGTGAACAAAACCACTATTCTAATCCTTTTTATTGGTGTAATTATCATTAAACAACTTAAAAAACGTCCTCTATAATAATTTTATTAGAATTAATCATTTCATTTGGATTTGAATTTTTATATAGAACATGAATAATCCCATTACATCTCGTGTTTTCTATCAGGGAACCCCTGTTAAATCCCTATTTTTGAAGCTCAATAATCTATGTAAAGAGAAAACCACTAGTTTCTATTTCATGCCATATTTTATTTTGAATGAATCCACTCATGTATGCTTCGTTATTTCCTATATTAATTTCAGCAATAGAAACATCATTATTCTTTCTACTCCATTCATATTTTGTTTCATTCCAAAAATACCTATGTTATAATAACTCTAAAATTTTATCATAGATCACATTTATTTTTTTATTGTTATGATTTATAATTCTGGAAAAAGTACCTTGTTATAAAAAGTTATATTTATTAACCATCGCTGTTAATTTTAAACACTAAGGTAAAGAATTTCAAAAAATTGTGATGTTTTCTAGTCGAGAATTTATAAATATATTTAGGATATTATCTATTATCTCAATCACTTACACTTATACCCCATGAAATACATTGATTACATCCCACAAGTTATTTAATGTATTCATTCTATGGGTGACCATTCTATCCATATTTTCTACATCATCCTTTATTAGCATGTACTGTCAAATATCCTCTTCCGAATATGGATTCAAACCCCATAACCCAGCTATTAGAGGGATAATAATCATGGAAATGTAAAACATAATGACATCATTATGGAGTGGAATAATGTTTTCCCTATATGATTTTAAAATCAATGAAATGTATTACTCAATGAATCCCTATATATGGATAGGTATTCTACAATAATAACATAAATTGTCACATGTCCCCCTTAAAATCCACTAATTTGATTGAAGATCATATATTATTTTCATATTTATATTCAATTAAATAGATTTTTAGAATACAATTGTTTCCTTCATGTTATCTATTATTGGTTTATTATCTTATTTAACTAATAATAAACCTTCACTAAATCTAGTATTTATCTTAGTAATTGAACCTTGTTCTTCATTTAATTTAGGCCTTTATGATTTATTATATTAACATTAGGCATGTTTACTTATTGTCATAGTTTCTTAAATGTATTTTAATTTTTTATTTGTTTACATTCACATCATGTTAATATGATATCTTTCACCAAATAATGAATTTGACATGTCCCGCTTTCTTTTTGAATATCTATAATTATTTATTTTATTTTATTTACGTATGAATTTAAAAAAATCCTTATTTATTTTATCATATTTCCTTTTACATCTTTCTGATAATTTGGTATTTTTATTCTATATTTCAAATATAAAAAATTCGATTTTTCATTAATGATGTTAATCTAGAATCCATAATTATCTTCATTATTTTTAAAATTAATTGTTCAATAATACATATTCCTTGAATATATATTTCTTTGAGATTCTTAAAAACCATCATATAGAATTTTCAAGATCAATTTGTTGATTTATTTACAATTTTAACTCTTTTTGAAATATCATCATGATTTATCCTCAGAGAACCCATAATTTATTATTTATCATTTATTTCCTCATCATATGTATGTAGTTCATCATCATCACAAAATCTTCTAAAACCATTCCTTTGAAATAATTCTCTCTTTTGTTACTCATTCATTAAGAGATTTAGTCTTATTATTTTATTCTCTAATTAAAGAATTTAGTTTTTTTATTTCCTTATATTTCTCTTCAATTCATTACTTTTAATCCAACCACCTCTTATGAGATTATTTGGTTAGTGGTTAATAATTCATTTCATTTTCATGTTGATTAATTTCTACATCTAGTAGATAATAATTTTTATAGGATTCCATCAAAAGTATATTTATTATTCTAGTTTTCTTTATTTATATTTCTTATTCAAAAATAATACTTTTAATTAAACTTGAATGTCAAATCCTATATATGGTATATCTTATTGTTGAACATTCATCTTTCCCTCTCAAGATGTTTGAGACATAGTATTTGAAAAAATGAACTCTATGGTTTAATTCTCTATATTTCACAATTAAAATAATATTAGAAACTATATATATATATATATATATATATTAATAACAAAATAACCTTAATAATATGACACCACATATTGGAAACAAAGTCACCATGATAGGGGTTTTTATTTAATCATGTTTTTACAATAGTTTCTCTTATTTATTTTTCCCTTATATATGATTCCCTTATTAACCGTTATACTATGATTTCAAGAACAATAATTCAACTCATTTTCTATTTCACCTAAATCTAGATCACAAACATGTATAAATTACATATGAGAGGGCACTAGATTTTACACGGATCACCAAAACTATAAAATATAAGGAGTAAAGATAAACAAATGAGTTATTACGTCAAAGATGTAATAATACTACTAGGGAAATGGATTTGAGAACTATTTACTTCCAATACCAATGAATATTCATGTTCTATAGTCTCACACAGTACTCATGTTATGAAAGATTTAGCTTATAGAATTGAGGGTATCATCATGATTGTAAAGTCCCGGTTCCGAAAGCCACCCAGAGGTAACCATACCTGGTTGGTTACAAGGACTCAAGCGCATTTCCCCGAATGCCAGAGGCTGCTGACTAGCAGTGAGGGACTTGGGTGAGATAGTGGGGAAAATATTCCCTCATTGGCAGAGTACACAGCAGAAGTAAATAGATATACAATAGTGTAAGTAGTAATAATACCAAACAACAGTAATAGAGTAAGACTGATAAAGAAACGACTAGAGAATATATATATATATATATATATATAAATGATGCATGATACATATATGTCTGGGAAAGCATCCAAACAAGTTACAATTCTAAACATAATTCTAAACCAAAGTACAAAATGAAAACTAATAATAAACTCCTCAGCATCGCAAGACTCATCTTGGTCCCATGTTGTCCAGCTCCACTGCAATCAAGTACCTAAGGTAGAAGGGCGCTTGCCCTTGTCTAAACCTACAACAATATAATATGTATGAGCCCAAAAATGTGGCCCAACCGGGGTGTGAAATGAATCCTAGTAGATAACCACCACAAGATCTGTGCCTAACAGTCTGTGAATATATGGCAGGTAAAAGTGCAGAAAGTGGTAAACAAGTAAGTACTCAATAGTGACCAAACCACAGTTTCAATATCAAGAAACAAATAAGAAAGCAGATAATCACAATAGGTAACCCTATGGGAAGCACACGCAGTCTAACCCCTCTGTTCCTACTTAACAAGTACATGCAACCCTCTAGGCAGCACACACAGTCTCATCCCTCTAGTTCTGCTAAAGTATAGACTGTCTGAGGAAACAATCATTGTCAATTCCTCCTATAGTCTCATATCGGTACTAAAGGCACTTGAGGGAAGCACTTACATCACATTCCCTATGTGTCCTGCATCTAGGATCTATATAATCCTTGAGGAAGCACTCAACGTCAATTCCCCCCTATGGTATCGCATCGTAATATTATAAAAGACACTCTGGAGAATCCCTTACGTCCATTCTCCTTATTGTTTACTACACTAGGTTCTCACAACCATGTGTAAATCAACAAGTATAACATCGTGTATCAGCCAAAGTAAACCTCAAGAACTACATGGCTAGAATTATACAGCATAATAGCATAACAGAACAATAGTCACACCATCCTACAATACTAGGCATGGGAATGTAAACAGCAGCCTTACAGGAAAACTAGACCCAAAGGTCAAAATAGGGAAAACATGCATGGGAAACACATCCAAAGAACAAAAATTTACCCTTTTCACAATAAATTATCATCTACTTAAGCATACAAACCTAGAAGGAAAACAATAGGGCTAATATAGTAAACGCGCAATACCCCGTTCATGGGTATTGGGAAAATTTTCACATAAAAATCAATGAAATTAAACATAAAGGCAAAAACCACCTACCTAGACATTAGGATATCATTATAGGTTAACCTCGAGGCTTGAATCACCTTATAATGACGGAGATCTACAAAAAAATAAAAAAGAATCAAGAGGGGATAACTTGAGAAATAATAAGAATCATGAAACTAACCTCAACAAGAACATAGAGCTTACCGAGGCGATCCCAAGGAAACTCACTGTGGCCGAATCGGAGATTAGATGGAGGTTCAGGGGCTCAGAGAATGATCGTGGCCATACGGGTTCTCTCGGATAATGAAAACCTAGAAGAAGATAGTTCCAGTGATTAGACGCGACCCTGGTGTGTTTAATGAAAAAAAGAAAGTACACGACGTGTACTTTTGAAGTACAAAATGTATAGTTTTCGTTTATATACCCCGCATTAGGCGGCCTCTAGGTCACCCCCACATGGTTGTGTGAATGGCCGCTACACAGCCAGCACACAGCTACCCACTGTAACCAAGTACACAACGTGGACTCAAAAAGTACATGGCTTGTACTTCAAACATTTCCAGAAATTCCTCTTTTTCTCAAAATTGACCAAAAAAAGAAAAACATACCTAAAAAGAAGATCTGGGTTCTTACAAACTTCCACCCTTAAATAAATTTTTCCCTGAATTTTCCTAGCAAGGTGTTGTAGAAGAAGAAACCCCGAACATCTCCGACCACTACGATCATACATCGGTCTCCCTCTCCCAAGTGTCGTCTTGTACTCGTCTGTGCATCCATATCACCCATACCAGAGGAACAGACCAACCACAGAGAACCTTCGTACTTCGATCAAAAATCCAGATAGGGTGCTCCTAGAAAGAAGCGTCCACTTCCAGCTCAACCTCCTATGGTTGGAAAACATGAGACAGGTCTAAAAAGTAACGTCAAAGCTAAGAAACATTGAAAACTTCGTGCATAGCCCGATACCTCTATGGTAACTGCAACCGATAGGCAACCATACCAACTCTTTCCAACACCTCAAACGGCCCGACACACCTCGATGAAAGCTTACCCTATCTCATAATCCTCTTGTGTCTTAACCTTGGTGTGACACATAGAAAAACTGGATCCCGGACCTCGAACTCTAGAGGTCATCTCCATTGATCATCATAAGACATCTAATGATACTTTGCAGTAGCCATCCTATTATGAATCAGCTATATATGCACTATGGTCTACTGAACAAGACGGGGTCCCAGCAAAGCTGCCTCTCCTACCTCCATCCAATATAAGGGTGATCATCATGGCCTACCGTACAAAGCCTCATAAGGTGCCATCTAGATAGTTTTTTCAAAACAATTGTTGTATGAAAACACTACAAGAGGTATATGCTTCTCCCAAGAACCTCCAAAATCTAGGATTCTTGCTCGGAGAATGTCCTCGAGAACTTGAATCATACCCTCAGACTGGCCATCTGTCTAGGGGTGATAAGCTATACTCAAAAGTACCAGTATACCCAAAGACTTCTGGAGCCCCTACCAAACTCGAGAAGTAAAACGAGCATCTCTGTCTGAAACAATGGAGTGTGGAACTCATAAAGAAGTACGATCTCTCAGATGTACAATCATCCCAGCTCATCAACACTGAATGTCTCTTTGATCGGAAAGCAGTGAGTGGCCTTCATAATTCTTTCAATGACAACCCATACTAAATTATTCCGGAAAGGCGACCTCGGAAACCCTGTCACAAAATCAATCGCGACGTCATTCCAATTCCACTCGATAATGGGTAACTGCTGTAGAAGCCATGCTGGTCACTGATGCTCCACCTTCACCTACTGAAAAGTAGAACACCTCATGACAAAACCAAAAACATCCCTCCTCATATGTAGCATCCAATACTAACAGTGTAGATCACGATACATCTTGGTGACACCAGGATGAAATTCCCAAACTGAGGAATAAAAATCCCGCATCTTCTCCTCGCGTATATCTACGGGAACCCATATGCATCCTTGGAAATGAAAGATCTCATCCTCACCTATGGTCCATCCAGGAATAGGTTCCTCTTCTAACGCACTTTCCCACAGGACTAGGCCTTCAGAATCTGATATATTCCACATTCGTACTCGATCAAAAGGGAAGAGGTAACAGCTACTGAAGAAAGAAAGGTTTTCCTCTGTCTATCGCGCACCTCGAAATGCATATCCAAGAATAGGGCCATCATATGACACTCACAACTGGCCTCTTGAATTGCCAGCATCTGATTCCTCCTACTCAACGCATCAGCCACTGTTTTGCCTTTCCCAGGCATGTAGGCAAGCTCAAATTCAAAATACTGATGGTACTCAACCCACCTTCACCGTCTCAAATTCAGATCATGCTGAGTGAAGATGTACTTGAGACTCTTGTGGTCAGTGAAAACCACAAAATGATATCCCAGAAGGTAATGTCTTCAATATTGTAAGGCATGAATAACAGCTGCTAACTCCAGATCGTGCGTTGGGTAATTCCTCCTGTGTGGCCTCAACTACCGAGACTCGTATGCAAGGACTCTATCTCCCTGCATAAACACAGCTCCCAGCCTGATACCTGAAGCATCACAATAAATAGTATAGCTCTTTCCCGGCTCTGGAAATACTAGTATCGGTGCTGAAGTCAACCTCCCATTCAGCTCCTAAAAGGATGACTCACAAGAACCTAACCATATGAACTTCACACCCTTCTTAGTCAAACTCATCAGTGGTGCTGCTAAGTGTGAAAAGTATTGTATAAAACATCTGTAGTATCTAGCTTGCCCTATAAAGCTCCACACCTCAAAGAAATTCTTTGGATGCACCCAGGAAACTACTACTCTCACTTTCTCTGGATCAATTGACACTCCGGTCTCTGAGATAACATGACCCAAGAAGTGAATTTGATCCATCTAATGGTGAAATTTTGGGAGATTAGAATATAACCGATGCTCTCTCAATGTACTCAAAATGATATCAATATGGGTAGCATGGTCATTTCGAGTGTGAGAGTACACGAAGATATCATCCATGAATACCACCATCAAGGAATCCAAGTATGGATGGAAGACTCAGTTAATCAGTTCCATGAAAACTGCAGGCACATTCGTGAGACCGAACGTCATAACCATATATTGTTATAGTACATACCTACTCCGGAAGGCTATAAGAGTATATCTAATGGTATAACACGCAACTGATGGTAACCAGACCTCAAGTCAATCTTCGAGAACACCCAGGTACCTCGAAGTTGATCAAAGAGAACATTAATCCTCGGTAATGGATACAAGTTCTTGATCATCCACTAGTCCAGCTTCTGATAATCTACAGAAAGCCTGAGAGTGTCGTCTCCCTTCTTCGCAATCAGCACAGGCGAACCCCAAGGAGAAGTGATGGGTCAAATGAAACCCTTTTCTTGAAACTCCTCCAACTACTTCCTGAGCTCCTCCAACTCTGGTGTAGCAATCCGATATAGAGGAATGGACACTGGTGCCGCTCTTGGAACAAGCTCAACAGAAAATTCCACAACTCGCTCTGGAGGTAAACATGAAAAGTCCTCTAGAAAGACATCTCTAAAACGATCCACCACTGGAGGAAAGTCTAACTGTGAACTCCTCTGATCATCCTGATATAGACCAGAAATCTGGGTTGTAACTCGTCCCAACCCATGATGCTCTGGACCCGCTCTTCTTGCCTGGACATCCCACTCACCCTTATGAAAAAAAGATACACCATGTGGTGATTTGAAACTCACCCTACAATGATAAAAGTTGACGAATACCTAGAAAGGAACTAACCAGTCCATTCCGAGAAGGACATCATAGCATGTCATCTCTAGGGAATAAAGGTCCCATAAGAAGTGACACCCACCAACCTTCTAGAGGTCACTCCCGGCACTGATGTACACTAGCTGTTCTAGTCCCCAACGGAGTGTCTAGCTTCAAAATATCAGTATAGGAAAAGATACAGGGCCTAATTCACTACACAATAGCAACAGATATAAATCTATGGGAAGACCTTGTATCGAAAATAACTGAAGATAAAACTAAGGCAAATATGATCGTACCTCGAACTGTAGAAGGTTTGGGATCCTTCTTCTACTTGGTCTGCTCTACTACAAAGGTCTGGCCGGATCCGTGGCCCTGTGACCCTACCTGACCACTCTATGCTTATCCACTATGCTGTCACTGAAAGACTGGAAACTGGCCACCATGGCCACAGCCTCCACCTTAGCCTGAACGGAAGAAAGAACTCCAGTTCCCTAACTAGGGAGAAACTGGTGCTACTACTTCTAAACGCGGAGTCATAGAAGAACTCCTGTCAGTAGCAGGTGGTGATAATATCTAACATAAGAGCTAAAGATGACCCATTTTTCTGCAAGATCAGCACTCCACTAGGTCTCTCTGGCACTGCGACCTCATATGTCCATCCCTTCCACACTGGTAGCATAACACCAGGCTACCTGAAAGTGTCTCTCGCCTCCTTGTATCACCGCATGAAGACTCCCAGCGGTGCTTCCTACTGTCACTAGGAGGGATGATTACACCAGATGTCGAGCTTCTATAGCTCACAACTCTAGAATCCCTCAAATTGTGCTCTATGATTAGCGCCTGGTTGACGATATAAGTGATAGAAGTCAACCAGAATATGTTCACCTTCAGTCAGATGTCGTGCCTCTGACCATCCTCTAACTTCCTTTCCATGAATAACTGATCACTTCATGAAATAGGCGTAAAGCACTGGATCTTGGTAAAGTGGGAGGAAAACTCCATAACAAAAAGAGTACCCAGCTCCAAACTCATAAACTCTCGGGCTCGATCGGCCCTCAAGGTCTCTGGATAGAAGTAGTCATAGAAGATGCACTAAAACTCCTCCCATGCTATAACATGATAGCGTCCCCCCTGTGAGATCACATCCCACCACATATTGGAAGAGTCCTGAAGCATATAGGTAGTGAGATAGAGACTCCTCTTTGTAGGAATCTCCAGATTCTCAATGATCGTCAGTAAGGATTCTATCCATGAATCTACATCCAGAGGTCCTCCTTCCCCTGAGAAAGTGAGAGGATACTGTTGCTAGAAAACCTGCATTAAATCTGCCATCGATAGGGTAGGAGGTGGTGCTCACTGAAAAGTCTACATCATCCTCATGAAGCCTTCCCTGAATAGTGCATCAGCACCGGTATCAGATATAACTACTGGTTCCATGACTGACACAATAAGAGGATCTGCAGGAAGTCCCTGGTCAGCTGTATCCGACCTCTAATCACCGCTCCGTAACTGGCGGACAACTAGAGGACATCTTGGTGGCAAGACTCTGCAAGTTCAAACACACACCTTAGATTAGGATAAAAAGGGACTGAAACATAAAAGTGTAAGAAGGAAAAAAGAGAAAGAAAACATTCATGTTTTACAAAACATGACTACACGACATGTATAACCCCTATATGGTGTTTTCCCTTAATTCATTCACATGGGCATGTACTTCTGCCAAAACTGGTCATGTAACACCCCAAACACACGGCGTGTTCACCTAACACACGGCATGTACTTGAATCCTCTTTCTCTTACCAAGTAATTCTACATGGTTAAGCCACATGGTTCACCTAAGACAAGACTACATGGCGTCTTCACAGTAGACACGACATGTACTGGACAAGCTTCACCTAGCCCATGTAGTCAGTGACACGTCCTGACACACGGCTCACTATACATAGCATGTTCCAGGTGGACACAACATGTGTTAGAAGAGCTACACTTACCCATGTTGTTAGCTACATGGTCGGGTTCCTAGGATTACACTACATGGAATGTTCAAGCCTGACACGGTGTGTATAACCGAAGATTTATCCATCTATGTCATTTTCCACATAGGCAGACACAGGTTCAACACCGCATGGAATTCACAACCGGTACATGGCATGTTCCCACAAAAATTTCCCAATCCCGTGTCTCTAACCACATGGTCTACAACACGGTTAAATACTACACGACGTGTACATAATTTACACAACTTGTACTTAAGAAAAATAGTTTCTTCCTGAATAGAAGAATGCAAGGCGTGTAGTCAAAACTACACGGCATGTATTCTAGGTTTTTATGGATAGTAAGCCTTGGAAACTACTCCCGAACCTAGAAAAACACCGAAACAAACATTGAAGGTGCTAAATTCTGATCTGTGATAGCCCACACTCCCCGTGAATCAAATCTTCACATCTTATACATGTTATAACAAGGTAAAAAAGTCAATGATCCGTCATGTTCCGGTCCATGAACCACCATGTTCTGGTCCATGATGGCCCATAACACCGCAAGAACCAAAGTTTTTCATTCATTCGGACAAAACATTACATAACAATACCCTATCAAAATGTAGGTATTTTTATCAAGGAATCTATCACAACTGCATGAATATCTAGTAGAATATCTATCATAAGAACATGTAATTTCTAATGCATCCCATATGGCATGGCAAGAATGCATGACATGTGATTTCTAGAAAGTGCCTATATGATGCATGAGATTTCCTACCCTCATCTCATCGGGTTGCAATAGAAATTGAACCTCAATAACATAAATAATAACCTGCACAAAAGGTGTGAGTCACCTAAAAGTGAAAATCAAGGCAACCATAAACTTGCAAAACCAAAAAATTGCATTAATGAGGTAGATTGGCTTTCCCTCTATAAGGGTTAGCTACTCCTGTGCACAGCTTATTACGAAGTACCTATTATGTCTTATCCCTGACTATAGGCTTCAAATAGTAAGTCAAGAGAAAAGAATTCTTCTGATACCACTTTGTACCATCCCAGTTCCGAAAGCCACCTAAAGGTGCCTCGTACCCGATAAAACTATAATACAAACTACATTCTTCTTCTGAATGTATGAATATGAATCATTTCATCCATTTTTTATAAAAATACTATCTTTACAATATACATTCTTTATAATATTTCGTACATTTCTTCTTAATTCAGAAAAATGTATCTAGGAATTTATTCTTTTTCAATATTATATATTTCTTCATTAAAAAATACCAAATATTGAAATGTTTCATAGATCACACACATTGCATAATTGCATTGATTAGTTTATATACTTGCTCAATTATATGAACTATATTGAATGAAAGTGGTCAAACTAAATTCCATTATTCTTAATAATATGTTCTAGTTGGCCCATTCAATAATATTATTGATACTTTTAATAATCACATAGAATCATTCTCCATGATCATCGATCATTTTTAGTACTGATTTAAATACTGCATAATATTTATTTAAATCAATATATAAATTTTCCTAAAAATAAAAATAACATTTTCCTGAAAACTCATTATTTGAAAAACCCAATCATCATAGATTGATTCCTACGATTATATATTGAAATATCAATAAAATTAATTCTATTAAAAACATCTATTAATAATCCCGAATGTTTTCAGAAATATATTCATTGAACTTTACTTGAATTCCATGAATTAATATTTTCATTTAAAATATGTTCATAATATTTTCTTGATGAAACAAATATAAAATAATTCTTCATATAATTTCTACTATTACAAAAAATTATTTTAAATTATATATTCATTTATGAAAAAAAATGTTTGATAACATACTATACACATAACACTTAACCACAATGAACCTTGGAGTGTAGTGACCTCAACCCCAAAAACCTGGAGCTGGTGTCGTACTCTATTAAATTGGCATAAATTAAATATAATTTTATCTTGAATGACCCAAATGTTTAATAGTATTTGTAAACTATAATCAAACTTGGTTCTCATATTATATTTGAATATGAAAATTTTAAAAATAATTTTGTTCAATAATAACATTATTCCATCGAGCATATCCCAACATACTAGTCATAGTCACTTTCATGGACTCCTAGGAAGAGGAAAAAAATAACGGTGAACTAAATTTATTGGTTAGTGTTAATTATAGATAAATAATTCATGAATCAAAAATAATTATAAATATCAAATTTATATAAATTAACACACATTGTATATAATTAATAAACTTAGAAAGAAGTGCATCCAGATATAATATCTATGCTAAAATATCCTCGATAATAATCAATATGTAATGGTAAATTACTAAACACACATTCCATTTAAATAAAATGAGTGGATGAATTTATAAGTAATAATCAATACAAAAAGGTAAATAACTAAAAACACAAGCCATTTAATCTATAAAGTAAAAATGAAATTCTTGTAGGGATAATGTCATAGTAAAAATCATCATATAATAATAATTAAACTCATAATGAAGGGAGTTATTAATTATTATATATAATGTCTCAATAACATCATATATTTGATGTCATGATCATTCACAACATGGTTGAAAATACAAGTAAATACCCATTTAATGCTAGCTTAACCAAAATGTATCATGATACCTGCAGATTCATTGAGTGGATATGTAGTATCTACCCCACCCATCATTATAGGTCAAAATCATTCCTAATTTATCATGTAATATATTTAATTAATGAACAACATTCTTCATCATATATTATTTATATTCTGTAAATAATACCAACTTATCAATATTTCCCAGATAAAAAAATAGTCATTTTAGAAAACATTATTTAAAAATGAAACAAGGATTAAGAAATTAACATATACAGGATAAATAACATGTATATTTAGGGGATGTATAATTTTTATTGATTATAGGAAGGTGAATATTTCATGAGAAAGTGAATGACTAAAAAAATCAATAAAATGAATGTCAATACTTTCCCTGGACAAAGTTATCATTAACTATCAAGGGAAATATTAATGATGGAATCGACATCTACCAATTATAATAACAGTAAAAGATTTTTTTAATTTATGATTAGATATACCATAAATTTATCATTAAAATTATATTACTAAAAATATCCTTTTCATTTTCAAAAAAATGAATATCTTTTTCTTTGAAAAGAAATTTTAAAAATATTTTATTAAAAAATACTCTCTTAAATATAAAAAGGAATATTCAAAGAGAAGATGGTCAAGGTGGTGGGTAATTCTATACTTTCCATAAAATTAAAAATATAAAATTACTTTTCACTCAAATATGGTTAGTAAATTTTATTATTTAGAAAAGATAGAATGATATTCCTTTCAAATTTTTAGTAATATAAAAAATGGGATTACATTGAAAATGAAATAAGATTCCTTTGAAAACATTTCATAAAGGGTAAAGTGGATAAAAAATCATTTGATTAATTATTAGGAAAATGATAAATCATTTTGGAAAACATTTTTAGAAAACATGGATTGGTAAGAAAATATATTTTTGATCGAAGTAATAAACAATGTATAATTTCCATAAAAGTATCTTATAAAAACATTACTGGAGATTGTAAAAATGGTACTATTAATTGAAAAATATTACTAATTAGAATATGAGAATAAAATGAATGGTTTTATTAAACATTTATCAAATGATATATTTTATGTTGAATTTATGAATAAAAAATCACGATGAGAATGAGATTGTGAAATAATAAATTATAATGATTATAATGTTTAAATAAGTATTTGAAAGTGAATAGATTATGTGTATTATCTAGAAATACAAATAAAAAGTTTAAATAAAAAATAATATAATAAAATTTCTTTGTATGCATAATCATAGAATATCAAAGGCAACGAAGAAGTAGTATTACCAAAAAAAGAAGTCTATTTATGAAATTCTTTTTGACTTGGAAACATTTAATTCAAATCCCCTGTGATTAAATGATTAAAATTAAAACATAAAACACCATTTAGAATGAATTATTAATGATATTAAATGAAAAAATTGTTTTATATACACCATATAAAAAAACTAGGTGCATAACATTACAACATGCCTTAATGAAATGAAATTGAGATGAAATATCATATCTCATACTTGCTTTTGATTGAACATTCTTTAGCAACTTGTATAGAGGCTTTAAATTTTTTTATTAAAGTATAATATAATATCAATAATATTTATAATATAATATATTATCCTTTTATAACATCTTATTTCCCATTAATTAATAATGTTTCATTATTTTCCATATTTTAATTGTTAATTGCCTTGTTTTATCATGCTTGTTTCTTCATGAATGACCAGGTTCATGCAAAAATTATATAGTTTTATGATCTTTGTACTAATAAAAATTAAATAATTATCATATTTTATATCAATTTTAATTTTAAAACCAATCATTAATGATGGTTATGAAAAATTATATAAGTTACGATCATGGATACAATAGGTCATATATACACTTTATTAATTCTTTCATTTTCCAAAGATCATTTTGGAATGAATGTAAGTAATATAATATATTTATAGAAGGATCATATGATATATATAATATAATATAATTATATATGTATAAAATTCATGTGGTGTGGTAATAAAAAGGGAGTCACATTTTTTGTGAAGGCTATAGTCTACATGTACACAAACTATGCTACTATCTTTACATGAGTAAAAAAACAAAGAAAGAAAATGATAAATGTAGTATCTCTAGAGAATGGTAGATTTTTCCTGAATTACATAATTATTCCATTTATATAACATATAACTATTTACATTATATTTATTCCCATCCATGGGAAGCATTAGTTAATGATGAGTCACGTCGCATCACAAAGAGGTAGTCCATGGTACACACGAGTGATATTATCGCATATCCTACTGAATTTGAGGAATATAAATATATATATATGATAAATTTAATATAATGGTATAAATATTTTATAAATATTTTATATATAATTTTTCTATTTATGATACCCTACTATGAGAGGATGAAATGGAAAAAAGAATGACATTAGTTCATGAGGCGGTAGTACATCGTTCACCCGAATGATGATTTCACAATCCATTTTATTGATGTGTATATATTTTAAATTCATGTAATTATTATACAATCATCATAATATAATTAATATTTTTATACTATTATATCATCATTATATAATAAAAATAAAATTTTGTGGATAAATAAGTAAATTGAAAATGTTTGTCGATGAACATCACATCTTCTTCGGGTATCCACCATAGGATTTCACTAAATCCATCAATGGTTTCATTTATGCCTAAACTAACTCTTCTAGCATGAGTTCAGGGAATTTATTTTGGTATTTATTTTTTTAATCCAAATAGATTTAGATGTGTGGATAAGTGAGGGGAATGAGTGCCCTTTTATTAGTGGGGGGACACAGATGGTATTTTTTAAAAGAATTTAGTGATGTCAAATTTATATAACTCCCCACAACATTAAAATATTTTTATTTTTAAAGAATTTTTTTCTTGATTTCTTTATGTGCAACACTATGTTGGATTTTGTTACACAAAATATTAAGTTCCATTGATAGCATATAAGACATAGAGGAGCAATATTAGAAGTGTATATAAGATACCAAAATATTATAATATTTTTTTTATTGTCAATATTTTTTTTGTAATATATCCATTATATTTGATAGAAATATGATAAGAACAAATCCAATTTTATAGAAAATAATGATTTTATTTTTTCAAAAGTCGGTTTTATTGCCTTTTAATGTTGCACGTATTTTAGAAATAAACCTTGACCATTTTGTGAATTTTATTTTCCCTGAAAAAATAATTTTATAATTTTTAATTTCAAAATTATCTTAGGGATAACTTCTACTATTTTTATAAGAAGTTTAATTTTTTGGTGAATTGTGAAAAAATAATGTATTTTTGTTGAAACTGCATGTTTTTAAATATTTGTTAATGTTAAATTATATATTAAATTTAAAAGAAAGTAAAAATAGATCAATTATAAATATTTTAGTAAAATGTATGGAATTTGAGTCACATTTATGTTTAATTTAGAAATAAAACATTGTGTACATTTGAACATTTTTACTTTAAAACCTTATTTTCTTACGACGTCTGCTGGATTATGTTTAAATTTAATTTTTCAACTTCTGTGAATTGAATTTGTAAAATATGATATAAAATGTTGTAATATTGTATAATATATATATTATAATAAAAATTTACCATAATAATTAGTGAACGAAATTAAAATTAGTTATACTAATTAAGGTAAAAATGAGATTATTTTACCATTAAACATTAATATTAAAAAAGGAAAGTGGCCTACAGACTTGTCCAATACCCTTTGTCTGGAATTATTTTGACCCATGAAACCTTAAACTCTAATTATTTTACTTTTTGAGACACTATTCTATGAAATTTACGTATATAATAAGTTTAGTAATGAATAGAAGGAGAAGGGAACCTTCCTTACCTTTAATTTCAATAAATCTATCGTATAAGGAAAAAATACCTAAGTTCAATTATAAATATTATTTTTAATGATAAATTATATTTATTCACTATAATAATTTATCTATAATTTTTAGAGATAAATTGGTTACATAAAATGATTATGAAATGCAAACAGACTAATTATTTAGTTAATAATTTTCTAAAAATAATGTTACTGGAAATATTAAAAGTAGATCAAATTGATTGAATTATAGTATTACATTATTTTTTAGAAGAATATATCATGTTAAAAGGTTTTATCTTAATATATTAAACTTCCATAATTTTATTTATATTTTTAAATTATCATTATGTAAATAATGTCGAAATTTACATTAATGTAATTTTATAATAAATGATATTTAATTGAAAAATTTAAAATTACTAAAAAACTTATATTCCTAAAATAGATTTGTAAAAGTTAATAAATATAAAATAGGGTTTATTTATGGTCCAATTGATCTTTTATAATGAACATATTTACCCCTCACATTGTTAGTATAGTTCAGGTTAATGTATTGTTATTATGTGTGATATGTGATTCTCTTAAAATTAATTTCAAACACACATGGTATTTTTGTTTTGAAAATTACATATCATATTTAATTTTCTTCTAGTCTATATTTTATAAAAAATATCACTTTATTTTTTCTTAATGGTTAAATTACATGGGTTTGGAAATTAATTACCCTATTGAAAACCTAAAAAGGTATAAATAGAGAAATGTTTATGTTAAGGAACAAATTGACAATAATAATTTTTTCATGGATGATTAGATAAGTCATAAATTCACATTAATCCATTATTTTTAAATTTTGGAGGCATATAATGTAAGGAATATATCTAAATAGTGTTTACTCTTTTTATATTTATAAAAATGTTATTCCCCCTCCACTATAAATGAGCACCCCCATAAGTTACTCATTCCTCTCAAACCTTGTAGATCATAAAAACTATGTAAAAATAATCTCAAAAAATAAATCCCACCATCCTATAATCCTAAATTTTTGTAGAAAGAAAACCAATGAATATAATGGTATAAACCAAAAGGAGTTACCCGAAGAAGAGGTAATATTTTTCAATGAGATCTCCTCTTGTATTTCTTTCACCCTAGATTCAATTATTATCATAACTTTATTATATAATAACCTTAATATCCTCAATATACTGATATTTTTTTATCTTATTTTTTTCCAACAATTTGTAACACTTTTATCAAATGGGATATACAGTCATCGTCTGTGTGTACGATGAACAACCACCCCACAAACTGATGTCATTTATCCTTTCATTGCCACCATTCATGGTTAGAAATAATGATGTATTTATTATTTACATATGATATATGTAATATTTATGATGTATTAATTCTTTCTTAATTATTATATAGAATATACCTCCATGCATTCCTTTTTTAGGGAATATGATAACATCCTTAGTGGAGGTGTGGACTACCACCTCCTCAAAGTGGTGTGATACGTTCACACTTTACATTAAATTTATTAAGGATTTTTAAATAAAAATATGTGATCTATATGACATAAATATGACACTAGAATTATAAAAAACATATATACCATTTACTTTAAATTATTTTAATATGAAAAGAAGAAAGAAATATTGTTCATGTATACCTAGACTTACCGTCTCCATGAACGGTGTATTTTATTTCCTATCTCAAAAATTTATTAATTTATATTTATTTATATATAATGAATATATAGAATTTTTAAATCATTAATTATATTTTTGAGATTATTTAATCGCGATTTATATTATGGTAATAGAAATGAAATCTCAAAACATACTTGAAAGACGAGGCAATTAACACCCAAAATGATGAAAATGAGGAAATATTCTTATTGAATGGATTATGATATATTGTAAAAGGATTGTATATGATATAGTAAATTTTAATTTGGTTCTATTATAAGTTGAAACATGCATAAATAAATTACTTATGAGGTTAAATTGCATTCAACCAAACAGAAGTGTAAGGTAAGGGATTTTCATCTCACTTTTTACATATGTGTGATAAAATTCATATTAAAGACTTAATTAATTTGTGGTGTATATACTAACCAATTTTATATATTTTGTAATTAATCCTTTTATATTCATGATTTTTTTGGTTTATCTCTTTCAAGTTGTTTTACCATAAAAATTACCAACAGGTAATAATTATCTTGTAGTATCACTTTCTTTTGTGATTGTTAACATTTTATATAAATAGTCACATTATTTCAATAATTTTTAATTAAAAATTTTATTTGGTTGTTATAGAAAATCATCTTTTTAACATTACTTTTCATTAAATTTTACAAACTGAGGACCTTTAAAGTCTAGTGTCTTGGAAATCAGGACCTAAATACATGAAAACATAAAACACTTTTTTAAATCACCTTTTGAAGCCTCTTGAAGAGATCATCCTATGTACAGTTACTGCATTTCATAACCTGGAGACATACATCAAAGGAAAGGGTGAGGAAAAATCCCAGTAAGGAAAGCAAGGTAATTAGTTTACTTGTGATATCAATAAGAACCTGATGAAAAAACATAAATACATTAGCAATGGAAGTAGATGCATTTCATAATGAAATTATCTTAAACCATAACATGAATATGTGGCTAAAAAATTTAATTTAGAAATTCATGGACATATCACCAAGGTTCATTCCCCTGGTGTCATAAAAATTACCAAGGTTATTCACCAAATTATCACGAAACCTGTTATATCTAGAGATTAAATTCTTTCCCCAATGAATTGGAGCGATATTTGGGTGCACCATTAATATGTATTTATTTTTATGTTATCCACATAGATCATAATCATATATTTCATAAATATCCCATATAGAGTAAAAGAAATGGGTTTCACTTCAAAATCATGATGTTTTAAATGTACCTAAAAATAAGATCATTATGTCATTTATAACCCATGGAAAGGGAGTGATAGTTATATGTATTTAAATTCTAGAATCAAATATATCAACATAATGTCTTTATGAATACCCATATAAATGAAATAGGTTTAGGTATTTACAAAAATAAAATAAGATAATTTTTTAGAAAAAGAAGAGGTTTTGAGATTAAAATTATACAATATAACAGCTATATAACATGGTTTTAGAAAATGTTGAAAAGCGTTGGGAAAAATTCAACCACTCAAAAAAAACTCATAATATAGTATAGACCTAGAATAAAAATATATAAGACCATGGTATGAATATTTGAAGGAAATACCATATGAAAATGAAACTGAAAAGAAAAGAGAATATGCGATTTCATTTACGAAAATTTGGCAACCTAACGGTGTTAATTAAAAATTCAGAAAATTGGTTGATGAGAGAGGAAAGGGTCTCTCATCAATTATACATGAAATTAATAGTAATATGGATATAGAAAATCATACCCCAATATTATAATATGGAAACTAGAAGACATATCATAAAAGAAGTCATGACTTAAAAGAGGAGGGTGAATGGTTCCCTTACCTTGAAGAGTAACTTCGAAAGCATGAAGGCTGGGACCATGGGGGCTTGAGGACACCTTGGAAGGAATCCTTGGGATTTAAAAAGACTATAACATCATTTATGAGGATTTTTGAATGAAATTAATGAGGTAATGTCTTGGAATTTATAGAAAAAGTGAGGGAATATTTAATTAATTTCCAAGGGACACCTCATCGATGGTATTTGAAAAACCATGTGTTTTTTCATAGTATTTTCCCATGGAATTGGCCTCATGGGACACCTCATAGAATATATTAATATTATAAATTCAACCAGAATTATTACATCATTAATGATGACATTAAACACATCGAAACTCAAAATTGTTTTTTCACTATTCACCGAAAAACAAAACATTTTTTAAAAATCTCATAAATTCAACGTAACCTAATATCGAAGATCTGAATTAAAAAATGAATTCCATTATATAAAAATAATTTCATAAATATTTTTAATTTAATTTTTAAATAAAATCATTATTTATTCAAAATAAGCAACATTAAATCTATAACTCCTTTTGTAACACCTTGAAAAGTAATCAAGGTACCATAAAATAATCATATAACCATAAGACTATAAAGTAAAAATTTATGATTATATTTTATGAAAATTCCTTTCCATTTTAAATTATTAAATTAATTATAAAATTTTCAATAAAATATTTATGACATAAAAAATACCAAAACTTATACTATGATCGTTTTTTTACTTTTATGATATCTAAATTGTGTTTATACACTCATGGGTGGATATTATATTTTTTTGGCTGATTTACTATTCATTAAAATTCATAAGGGTTTGCAACTATTGCTACTTTACTATTTACTAAAAATCAAGTTGATCTTATTAGACTCTAGATTTCTTACTGATCACAACTGTAGAAGACCATTTTTTAAAATCATTTCACATTATTAATTATTTAATGTTTATATGAATATTTTAAGATAACATTTTTACAAAATTCATCAATAATATTAATCTTATATTTATCCGGACATTTGAAAATCTCAAATTTTATCATAATAAGAAATAACAATTTTATTTATACTAAGGGTTTAAAAAAGTTTCTAAGGCGTTTTTACATAGACCCTTATAAAACTTGCATAGGACTTAAGTGAAAGGTGTGTTGTGGTGTCAGATTCTTGGGCGGCTCAGGGAACATTTCACGAGTGGTGATTTCTTTCAGCTTCAACTTCTCCCTTAGGTGATTTCGTTCAAGCTTCACATGTTGAAGTTCAGCATAGGCTTTTTTCAGAGTAAAGCTCTGTGATTCTACCCCCTTCCTAAGCTCCGAAAGATGGGCTTTATACGACCCGAGTCTACTGGATGATGCCAATAACTCTTCTTTTTGTATTAATTAACCAATATCACTTGTGTTTATAAATAATAATTGTAAAGTCAAGAGTTTATTTTCCAATGGCCATATTTACCAATGGTTATATAATAGTTGAAACCCAATGGTATCACTTCATTAAATAAAGTATATAGTTTTGCTGAGTATAAAATGAAATAACACACAAATTTAGGAAAAAAATATTATTCAAAAGTTCGGGTTGTTACATTCTTCCCCCCTTAATAAATTTCATCCGCAAAATTTTAACTCGTACCCTAGGAAGAGAAAATGTGTGGGAACTTCTACCTCATAAACTCCTATGGTTCCCACTTGGATTCATCACATTTCTGGTTCCTCCACAACACCTTAACAACGTGGGTAGTCTTGTTGCATAGAACATTATCTCTACAATACAAGATCTCCAATGGATGCTCCTCATAAGAGTGGTCATGTTCTATTTTTACCACCTCTGGATTTAGTACATGTGAAGGGTCAGGTATGTACTTCCTCAATAAGGATACTTGGAAGACATTAGGAACTTGTTCTTGATTTGGAGGAAGTGCAAGACGATAGGCCACTACTCCTATGCGGTCATGGATTTCATAGGGGCCAATATACCATGGAGTGAGTTTCACATTCACCCCAAACCTCATGACTCTATTTCAATGTAAAATTCAAAGAAAGTATTTGTCACCAACATCAAACTACAATTCCCTTAGACGGTTGATGATATAGCTCTTTTGCTGACTCTAAGCACCCTTAATGTGTTATTGGACGACATGGAATTTTTCTGTCATCTCTTGCACAAGATGAGGCCCAAGAAGGTTTCTTTCACCAGCTTCATGCCAACAAGTAGAAGTTTTACATCGCTTACCATAACAGCTTCATAAGGTTCCATTTGAATGCTCGATTGGAAGATGTTGTTGTAAGAGAACTCAACTAAAGGGATATGTTTATGTCATCCACCATTAAATTCCATTGAGCATGTTCTCAGCACATCCTCGAGTGTTTCAATAGTCCTTTTAGATCGATCATCAGTTTTGGGGTGATGGGTCGTATTGCAATTCAATTCATTGCTCAGAGAATGTTGAATACTTCTCAAGAATTTTGATGTAAAACATTGATCACGATTTGATACGATAGAAAGTGAAACTCCTTGCATCCTTACCACTACCTTCACATAAATCATGGAAATTGGATCAAGATAGAAATCTTCCCGAATAGAGATAAAATGAGATGTCTTGGGGAGACGTTCAACAATAACCAATATCGTATTGTTTCATTTGGAAGTTCTCAAGAGACGAGTGATGAAGTCCATAGTGATATTGTCCCACATCCATGCTGGTTTGGGTAGTGGATGTAATACCCCTTTAAGAAGTTGTCACTCTGCCTTCACTTGCTAACATACCAGGAACCTTGAAGTTTAGTCAGCAATCTCCCATTTCATATTATCCCACCAATAATGATCACGAAGGTCCCTATAAATTTTTTTGCTTCCAAGATGTATAGAGAAAGTTTAGCTATGATCATCATTCATATGCTTCTTCTTTATTTCCAGAATAGATGGAGCACATATCCTCATACAAAATTTCAGTACACCTTTTTGATCAATATTGAACTTAGGAAACTTCCCATCCTTTACAGACTCAAACATCTTCTGTAACAAAGGATCTTATTTCTGATCTTTCTTGATCTTATCTTGTAATGATGGTTGAGAAATCATTTGGGTTAGGGTTGATGATGTCCATTCCCTTATAATTCCCATGTCCAGCTTTACTAGATCATTGATCAAAGGATATCTTTGAATCCTCGTCATGGAAAGAACAACTAGGTCTTTCCTACTTAATGCATTAGTGACTTTGTTTACTCTTCTAGGATGATAATGAATTGAATAATCATAGTCTTTGAGAAGTTCCAACCATCTCTAATGTCTCATGTTTAATTACTTTTGGGTGAAAATATACTTCAAACATTTATGGTCTGTGTATATATCACATTTCTTCCCATTAAGATAGTGTCTTCATATCATCTGAGCAAAAACGACTACATCCAGTTCCAGATCATTCGTAAGAAACTTCTTCTCATGAGTCTTTAATTGTCGAGATGAATAAGAAATGACTTTTTCATTTTTCATGAGAACACACCCAAGACCTTTCAGAGATGAATCACTAAATATAAATAATCCTTATCTACTTGAGGGAAGAGTTAACAAGGGTGTAGTAACCAATCTCTTCTTCAGCTCTTGGGAACATTCCTCAGACTCCTTTTTCCAGATGAACTTGACCCCTTTTCAGGTTAACATGGTTAATGGATTAGAAATTTTTGAAAAGTTTTTCAAAAAACTTTTATAATATCCTTCTAATCTAAGGAACCTTCTAATCTATGTTATTGTTTTAGGCTGAAGCCATTCCTCTATGACTTTAGTCTTTTTTGGGTCAACTCTGATTTCTTTATTGGTAACAATGTTCCCCAAGAAAGAAACTGGTTGTAACCAGAATTCGTATTTTTAAACTTCCCAAAATCCTATCCTTCTATAGATTTTGAAAAATAACCCTTAGATGATCCTCATTCTCCTCATGAATTTTGGAATATATCAAAATATCATCAATAAAAACTACCACAAAGTTATCAAGGTAGTTATTAAAGACTATATTCATCAAATCCATAAAAATAATAGGTTCATTAGTTAGTCTGAAGGGCTTAACAACAAACTTATAATGCTCATATCTTGATCAGAATGTAGTTTTTGAAATATCTTCATTCTTCACCCTCAATTGATGATAACCAGATTTAAGATCAATCTTAGAGAAGAATTGTCCCCCACGAAGTTGGTAAAATTATACATCAATTCTTGGAAAAGGGTATTTGTTCTTCATTGTGATCTCATTCAGTTATCTATAATCAATTCATAGCCACATAGATCCATACTTCTTCTTCACAAAGAAGATCGGTGCTCCCCAAGGAGACACTCTCTGTTAGATAAAACACTTCTCCAAAATATCTTGGAGTTGTTTCTTTAATACCACCAAATTCACTTTTTCCATCCTATATGGGGTCTTTGATATCGGATAGGATCCATGTATGAGTTCAATGGATAACTCTACCCCTCTTTCTAGGGGAGTTTCGGGTAACTCCTCAAGAAATAGTTCAACATATTCCAGGATGATGGGGACCTTTTATATCCCTAAAATCTCATTTCCTTCTTCTTCTTCACTGATCAACTACATAAGGAAAGATATAAGAGGTTTTTCTGGACAAGGATCAGGTTGAGATATCTCTCCATGGAAGATAACTATAGGTTTTTCATTCAATAGTACAGAGATTTCCTTGATTCTGCATTTGATCTTAGCATTATACATTGAGAGCCAGTCCATCCCTAGTATAATGTCGAATTCCATCATGGGAATGACTTCTAGATTTACAATAATTTTTTACTCACTAAATTAATTACTAGAGTTTCCAAAACCTGACGATGCTTGTACAATCCCACCTGGAGTCTTGACAAATAACTCTACTTTTAGAAAATCGGGGGTTGATTTTAAATTTTTTGCAAACATGGAGGAAATAAAGGAATGCATAGAACTCGAATCAAACAAAGTACTTGTTATCTTTGAGAGAAAAACAATAGTACCTACCATCACATCATTCTGCGCTTCAACTATGGTCGTAGTAATTGCAAAAGTTTGACCATTTTCTTTTGACTATTACTGAGGCTGATGGTGATTCCCCTCCACCACCCTCGAATTTAGACAGTGATTGGAAAAAGTTCCCATGTTTTCCACACTTATATCATTGGAAATCAGGTAGGGCATGCACCATCTTCCCATTGTCGTTAGGGTTGGGAAGTTGTGGTTTCACCTCACTATGAAAATTCCACACAATATGTCCATCTATACCACACTTATAGCACTTCCCACATCCATGCAGATAGTTCCCTGAATGCTTCCTCCCACATTTATTACATGTGGGATGTTGTACTTTCTTACCTCCTCTTCCATGATCTAAGATCCTCCCTAAGCTTGGTTCCATCGATATTTTCTTATAATTGGATTTATGAGACCATTCCATCTCACCAAACTTCAGTTCTACTTTCATCGCACTTTACACGATCTCCTCATAACAATCATAATATCGGTTGGCTATATTCTTCCACTGATGAGGTCTCAGTCCACCAACGAATCTATCAACCTTACCATTTGGATGTATGACAAAGCTAGACATATAATGTAACACCCCAGGTAAATAAAGAATATGACATTTTTATATTTATCCCTATTTGTGAATAAAATGTCAATATTAATTTAAATGGAATGCTATGCTTGATGGCTTACCCAATACGCAACAACGAGTTCCTTTGAAATCTTACGTTGCACTCTAATAATAAAATAATATTATTTTAAATGGTAGTTAACTCCTAGCCATTGTATTGTCAGGAATGAATAGAAATAACTAAAATATTATTATATATGTTTGTTAAATGTTTTTACTTTTATCCAATAAATTTTAGAGGCTTAAAATACAAATGAATCCCATCTTAAGCATTGAATACACTAGTAATTTTAAAAGATTGTTTTACTACCTTTTGATGGAAACCAATTTTTTTAAATAAAACTTTTGATAATTTTATAAGCTATATTTTTCAAAATAAACATATTATTTATGATTCGGACATTGAAATTTACCTTGGGTTAATTTTTGGTATTTTTCTAACAATGTTCATTTATCAATGAATAGTGAAAAACACTGCATTTTACATCAAAACTGTTTTTTCATATAATTTAATTATATGGTTATATTATCTTTTTAATTTGTTTTAAAGTGTAATTAGAATATATTTTTACCATGTAATTCAATTATGGTAATTGGGATTAATTTCAATTTGGAATTAGGCATAAACAGGTGCCAAACTTTTCATAAATATTGTTTCTAAAAAACCCGCTATTTGTTTTGACAACGGGAAGTATTTTTTAAATTAATTATTGCAATTTATGTGTTTGTAATTTGGTAAAATGAATTACATATTTGGAATCAGAAGGTCCAAATTATGTAATTAAGACTCTTTTGTTTTTGGACATTATGAATAGTAACGATGGTAATTATCTTTAATTATTTTGATTAATGAGTAATCGGGTAGTTAAAGATAATAAGATAATATCATAATAATAATAAAAAAGACCACAAAATGTTTCCTAAAGATACTGGTTGTCTCATGGCCGACCATGGGATGCCTTGTGCCAAACTTGGGGGCCCCATGGAATCATTTTTGTGAGAAACTGACTTTTTATCTATTTATTTTTAAAGAATGTTAAATGTAACAAAGAATGTATCACCTAAGTAAAATATTTTTAATTTTCTCTACATAAATTATATTTTGGACTATAAATATTAATTATAAATATAAAAATATTTCCTAAATCATTGTATTTTTTTTATAATTTTTAGACATTAAATAAATTTAATTATTTATGACATCATGATGATGCAGCGATGACCACATTATTTAACGATTTAACTAAAATGGAATGATAATGTAATATCTAAGACCTAAACATGTCCAAAGCCTATTTTATGGGTGTATTTCGAACCCTTATCACCTTATCCTCAAAACACATCAATGTGGGACCATTAAAATCCGAAACTCATTTGAAAATAACGTTACATTTTATACCTTTCCAAGAGTACCCCTCCTCTCCTCTTATAAAAGCCCCCACCCCTACCTCCTTAACCACACTTCCAAAGCCTTTTTCTCAGCCAACCCCTGACAATTTTGTCTCTACACATCCCTATCTAACTCCTTGAGGCCTCACGTTGGGCAGAAGACTTCCCAAGGAAGCCTTTTAGCTCAAACCAAAGGGAGTTACCCGATTTTAAGGTAATGTCTTCACTTGTGTCCTTTTGTTTTATTTTGCTTCTCCAACTCCCTAAACTCTTTTTATTCGTTTATTTTGTAACAAATACAGTATATTCAATATACTAGGATGTTTTTATAAGAAGTATTCGAGCTACACTTACACACACCTACATCTAATGGTTAACGAACATACTGTTTCTGTGGATGGCGAATTTCTGCCTCCCGAAACGATGATTGTTCAACATTCTTCTAACACCTTAAAATGTGGCCATTAAGATGACAATATATTTATATATGATATATAATATGTTTATGTTTTACTTAAGCTTCTGTATTTTTCATTTATGGCATACCTTTATGGTTTCCATTATGGGTAAACGTGATATCTTCATTTAAGGAAGTGCGGACTACCGCCCCCTCAAAGTGATTTGATTCATTAATACCATATGTGGTACGTATAAAATATATATTTAATGATATTATATATGATACCATACTAGAATTAAAATACTATTATGTATCATTATGTTTTAATTTCATTAAATATGAAATAGAAATGGAAGTAGCGTTCATGCGTACGTACGGCTTACCGTCTCCATGAATGGTACATTTCATTTCTTATCTCAAAATGTTATGTAATATTATAAGTACACATATATAATGGATATATATGTAATATATTACATCTAAATTATGGATATAATTCTGGAATTATAAAATATATATATCTCTCTCATTTTGTTTTAATTCCATTAATATTGCAAAAAAATGAAAGTAGCGTTCATGCGTACGTACGGCCTACCGTCTCCATGGACGGTGCTTTTCGTTTTTTATCTAAAATTGATATGGAATAGTATAAAATGAATATGTACTGGATATATATGATATATATTATATATACATCATGATTATAACTCTGTATATAATGGATACATGAACAACTTGTAATTATAAAGAGCATATTTTGACTCAAGTACCAATGATCGTTTAAATGACCGTTATTAACTAAAATAATTACATAGTGTTCATGACATGGTAATAAGTGATATAAAAGGAATAATGAACTTGAAAAAGGTTCTTAAGGAATTAGAAATTAACTCAAGTTTATTATTCAGGATATTAAAGAACGATCGAGTCAAGTCGAACCCGAGGTAAGGGATCATACTCCTCTCTTTCTTTTTAAGTACAATCTTTTATGTCATTCCTTTTAAAGCTCATCTTTCTTTTTATTGGGATGTTATTTTATATTACTCTTACTGTAATTTTTATGTTCAAATGATGAGAGACCTTATTCACTCTCATCAATCCATTTTGGAAGTTTTGGGTGGCGTCGTTAGGCTGCCGAATTTTCGTAAGAGATATAACCTCTCTCTTTCTTTTTAAGTACTCTCCTTTATGTCACTTCTTTTAAGCTCATTTTTTTTATGATGGGGGATGTTATTTTATATTCATCTTTCTGTACATTTTATTGTAATGAGATGATATACCCTATTTGATCTCATCAATCCGTTTTTAGAAGTTTTAAGTGGCGCCATTAGGCTGCCGAGTTTTCGTAAGGGATTTTTCATCTTACTTTTATTCCTGTGAGATTTATGCTACATTTGACACAATTTACTTTGATTGGTGTATGTACTGACCATTATTTTACTCATTGTGTAATATTCTTTCATTTATGAGTATTTACATCAATGTTGTATTGTCCTTCTTTCACGGGGCATATGTTTCGAAAGATACCCATGTCGGTAAGGGAACCTTTCACCCTCCACTTTTTAAAAGACTTCTTTTGTTGGGTATTTTATTTTACATATTGTTATGTTGGGATATGTTCTCATATATACTTATTGATGTAAATTTTATTTTCAAGTGATGAGATATCTTTTTTTTATCTCTCATCAACTCATTTTGATGTGACGTCGTTAGGCTGTCAATCGAACTTCTTAACCCAATTTTGATTTCTTTGGGTTCAACATGTAGTTATTGAATATGTCATCCTTTGAATATGTGTGAATGAACTTTGATTATTTTACACTTAATATCCACTTATATTTGGTGTATTCATTTTTCACACATTATTATGTAATTGATTTACCCTTAAACCAAGGATACCGTCTTTGTAAGGGACTTCGTCTCAATCTCCTTTCATTGAGGCATATTTTGTTTTATACACAACCTTTTTTATATGGTGTATAGACCCCTTTGACTTTTACGTTTATTCAAAAGGAATATTTTTTATACGAAGCATTTACTAAACGACAAAAGGGAATGTTTTTGTCGTACGTATGCGGCGACAATGACTTCTCCGCCGCCGTGACCATTATTTGAGTTTCGGATTCCTCTACAAGCCATACCTTTTAAAAAAAGAAAAATAAATACCATGTTTTACTTTTCTTTTATTTTGGTATTGAAAATGGTTTTCATAATATTTTTATATCAATGTGTGGTATTGATATCTTTTGATTGAAAGGTGGAAGTGTTATGTTTCCTTTATGCATGTTTTATGTGATACGATTATGTTGAGGTTATTGGGAATTATTATGAAGACGGGTGGTTCCATGATAGACTAAGGGAGGGTGAGCCCGATATAGCTCTCCAATGAATTGGGTAACATGAAGGAGTGAAACGTTAAGGTTTCTTCGAAGATATTTAGGGAATATACTGTGATGGGTATTCCAAACATAACCAAGAGGGTTACTCCCTATGTAAGAATGTTATGAATGCCTCAAATTACTTTTATGTCTTATGATTTCTATGATTTATTCATGATTTTATGAGGTATGTTAAAGTGCTTAAGTTTTATGGGTAAAGTATGATTTCATTCTTATGTATACATTTACTCATGTTTCCTTTCCATATTTTTATATCCCTTACTGAGCTTTTTATGCTCATCCCAAGTTTTTGAAATGTTTTTCACAGGTTAAGGGAAGGGTACATGATGTGATGATAGTGTCAAGGATGTGTCAATAAAGAATACATGTTTTATTTTAAATATGTTTCTGTTGATGGGAAGAATGAATACTGTCTTTTATGTAACCACTTTGTTTAAATGTGGAATGTAATGCAAGTTTCATGATCTAATTCTCTAAAACTCTAAACCTGAAAAGATCCTCAATGTGTAATCTTGTAATAACTCAAGATTAAGTAAGGTTTAAGTCTGGGGCCTTATAGTTGGTATCAGAGGTCGGTTTAGATTACTTTAGAGTTTAGGGTATTCTTTAAGCATAAGTGACATTACCATAATGGTTAGGATTTCAGAAAGAGTCCTAGTTTTTAGATAAAGTGAATGAGTAAGTATATCTTCCTCATTAGTACATGATGGTTTTGTTTATATACTCACACTGACATTTCTCTTTTTAGTGAATGGATGGATCTAGTAGGCACCAAAGTGATAATAGGTTTGAAGGAAACTGTGGTGGTTCTCTGATTAAGAGACTGGATGAAATTGGGAATTCAATAAGGAAACTCGTGGTTATTCTAAACCAACTATCAAGGAGTCATGATCAACAATTTGAACCTTGGTAAGTTCTGTAATGCATCATGTACAAGATGACCAATCGATGTGGAAGTTCAGGTAATAATTATTAAGGTAACCATTAGGGTTTATATGATCCTTACTTTTGAGGTAATTATGGGTTATTATATGTTATGATGGAAAGTGAAAGGCATGAGATAAAATTGAGGTTAAATTATGTTATGATCATTTTTGAATAATTTATCTCATTTTGGGGAATGTTTTAAAATTATATAGTTTTGGAAAAAGGACAACACGCAGACCGTGTGACAACCCGTCGCATCGGACAAAGCTACGGGAATCGAACCCACAACCAAAGTGCGACTGGTATTTATCGCCTACCACTGGACTACGTGAAGTCCCTGGTTAGTTTGACTGATTCTTTTTAGTTATTTTATTTTATGAATTAAGAGTAAGTTGATTTTGGGTTATCTATGGAAATTTATTAACCTATCATGGAGGATATGTGATTAGTTTAATTACATTTCAATACGAGACTTTAGGAGCAACTGATGTTGTTTGGAGATAAATGTTACGGTTTAACTTGGAAGACTATGTGACTAAATCCATCAAATATTTGGGTTTCAATATTAGTTTGGTTTACTTTGAAGAATTTTATGGACAAATTGTTTATCGAATGGTCCTCGTTGAACTTTGGGTTTTGTTGGACAAATTTTGGAGATTAAGAATAGATTTGTTTTTTTTAAGGATTATCCTTTTTGGGTATTATCTGATCTTGTACTAACCTTTTTGGTTTTGGTTTTGGTTAGATTCTAAAGAAATGGGAAGTATATAGTTCTCTATTGTGGATTAGGTGATTCTCTAGAAATTGATTATAGTACTCTTAATGCGAACAAGTCTTCCTAAATACTCGCCTTTTGGAGAAAATATGAGTTTGATTAAGGAATATAGTAAAAGTTGAAATTCAACATGATAAGTGATTATGTTTCCTTATGAATAAATTTCTCAATAAAAAGTAACTTAAAACAAAAAAAAATTCTATTAATTTTTCCTACTGGGGAATCGAATACCGTTTAACCCATCACAAGCTTGTGATTTTCTTGTGGTTAACTTTCTCCTAAACATGTTTTCTATCACTCTCCATCAGAACATGACCCTATGTTTTCTCCTCCATGTCTATATTTTTCTACATGGAATCCTTGTATGGGTTAACTCGGGTGACCTTTGTACTTATCTTTCTTTATTTTAAAGTGATTGTTTTACTGACTCTTGTTCTGATGTGGGACGTTTAAGGATGTTTCCAAGCTCAATTTTAAAATTGCGAGGACGCAATTCCCAAAAGGGGGGAAGGATGTAACACCCCAGGTAAATAAAGAATATGACATTTTTATATTTATCCCGATTTGTGAATAAAATGTCAATATTAATTTAAATGGAATGCTATGCACGATGGCTTACCCAATACGCAACAACGAGTTCCTTTGAAATCTTACGTTGCACTCTAATAATAAAATAATATTATTTTAAATGGTAGTTAACGCCTAGCCGTTGTATTGACAAGAATAAATAGAAATAACTAAAATATGATTATATATGTTTGTTAAATGTTTTTACTTTTATCCAATAAATTTTAGAGGCTTAAAATACAAATTAATCCCATCTTAAGCATTGAAAACATTAGTATTTTTAAAAGATTGTTTTACTACCTTTTGATAGAAAAACATTTATTTAAATCAAAATTTTGACAATATTATAAGATCTATTTTTCAAAATAAACATATTATTTATGATTGGGACATTGAAATTTACCTTGGGTTAATTTTTGGTATTTTTCTGACAATGTTCATTTATCAATGAATAGTGAAAAATACTGCATTTTACATCAAAACTCCTTTTTCATATAATTTAATTATATGGTTATATTATCTTTTTAATTTGTTTTAAAGTGTAACTAGAATATATTTTTTCCATGTAATTCAATTATGGTCATTGGGATTAATTTCACTTTGGCATTAGGCATAAACAGGTGCCAACCCTTTCATAAATATTGTTTCTAAAAAACCCGCTATTTGTTTTGACAACGGGAAGTTTTTTTTAAATTAATTATTGAAATTTATGTGTTTGTAATTTGGTAAAATGAATTACATATTTGGAATCAAAAGGTCCAAATTATGTAATTAAGACTCTTTTGTTTTTTGACATTATGAATAGTAACGACGGTAATTATCTTTAATTATTTTGATTAATGAGTAATCAGGTAGTTGAAGATAATAAGATAATATCATAATAATAAAAAAAGACCACAAAATGTGTTCTAAGTCTACTTATTTTATCATGGCCGACCATGGGATGCCTTGTGCCAAACTTGGGGGCCCCATGGAATCACCTTTGTGAGAAAGTGACTTTTTATCTATTTATTTTTAAAGAATGTTAAATGTAACAAAGAATGTATCACCTAAGTAAAATATTTTTAATTTTGTATACATAAATTATATTTTGGACTATAAATATTCATTAGAAATATAAAACGATTTCCTACATCATTGTATTTTTTTTATAATTTTTAGACATTAAATAAATTTAATTATTTATGACATCATGATGATGCAGCAATGACCTCATTATTTAACGATTTAAATAAAATGGAATGATAATGTAATATCTAATACCTACACATGTCCAAACCCTTTTTGATGGGTGGATTTCGAACCCTTATCACCTTATCCTCGAAACACATCAATGTGGGACCATTAAAATCTGAAACTCATTTGAAAATAAAGTTACATTTTATACCTTTCCATGAGTACCCCTCCTCTCCTCTTATAAAATGCCCCCACCCCTACCTCCTTACCCACACTACCAAAGCCTTTGGCTTGGCCAACCCCTAACCATTGTATCTCTCTAAATCCCTATATAACTCCTTGAAGCCTCACTTTGAGCATAAGTCTTCCCAAGGAATCCTTTTAGCTCAAATCAAAGGAAGTTACTCGATTTTAAGGTAATGTCTTCACTTGTGTCCTTTTGTTTTATTTTGCTTCTCCAACCCCCTGAACTATTTTTATTCATTTATTTTGTAACAAATACAGTATCTTAAATATACTAGGATGTTTTTATAAGAAGTATTTGAGCTAAAATTACACACACCTACATCTAATGGTTAAAGAACATACTGTTTCCCTGGATGGCGAATTTCTGCCTCCCGAAACGATGATTGTTCAACATTCTTCTAACACCTTCAAAGGTGGACATTAAGATGACACTATATTTATATATGATATCTAATATGTTTATGTTTTAATTAATCTTCTGTATTTTTCATTTATGGCATACCTTTATGGTTTCAATTATGGGTAAACGCGATATCTTCATTTAAGGAAGTGCGGACTACCGCCCCCTCAAAGTGATTTGATTCGTTAATACCATATGTGGTACGTATAAAGGATATATTTAATGATATTACATATTATACCATACTAGAATTAAAATACTATTATGTATCATTATGTTTTAATTCCATTAAATATGAAATAGAAATGGAAGTAGTGTTCATGCGTACGTACGGCTTACCGTCTCCACGAATGGTACATTTCATTTCTTATCTCAAAATGTTATGTAATATTATAAGTACATATATATAATGGATATATATGTAATATATTACATCTAAATTATGGATATCATTCTGGAATTATAAAATATATATATCTCTCTCATTTTTTTTAATTCCATTAATATGACAAAAAAATGAAAGTAGCGTTCATGCGTACGTACGGCCTACCGTCTCCATGGACGGTGCTTTTCGTTTTTTATCTCCAATTGATATGGAATAGTATAAAATGAATATGTACTGGATATATATGATATATATGATATATACATCATGATTATAACTCTGGATATGATGGATACATGAAAAACTTGTAATTATAAAGAGCATATTTTGACTCAAGTACCAATGATCGTTTAAATGACCGTTATTAACTAAAATTATTACATAGTGTTCATGACATGGTAATAAGTGATATAAAAGGAATAATGAACTTGAAAAAGGTTCTTATGGAATTAGAAATTAACTCAAGTTTATTATTCAGGAGATTAAAGAACGATTGAGTCAAGTTGGACCCAAGGTAAGGGATCCTACTCCTCTCTTTCTTTTTAAGTACAATCTTTTATGTCATTCCTTTTAAAGATCATATTTCTTGTTATTGGGATGTTCTTTTATATTAATCTTACTGTAAGTTTTATTTTAAAATGATGAGAGACCCTATTCTCTCTCATCAATCCATTTTGGACGTTTTGGGTGGCGCCATTAGGCTGTCGAATTTTCGTAAGAGATATAACCTCTCTATTTCTTTTTAAGTACTCTCCTTTATGTCACTTCTTTTAAGATCCTCTTTTTTATGATGGGGGGTGTTCTTTTATACTCCTATTTCTATTAATTTTATTGTAATGTGATGAGATACCCTATTTGATCTCATCAATCCATTTTTGGAAGTTTTAAGTGGTGTTGTTAGGCTGCCGAGTTTTCGTAAGGGATTTTTCATCTCACTTTTATTCCTGTGAGATTTATGCTACATTTGTCATAATTTCCTTTGAGTGGTGTATGTACTGACCATTATTTTACTCATTGTGTAATATTATTTCATTTATGAGTATTTACATCAATGTTTTAGTGTCCTTCTTTCACGGTGCATATGTTTCGAAAGATACCCATGTCGGTAAGGGAACCTTTCACCCTCCTCTTTTTAAAAGACTTCTTTTGTTGGGTCTTTTATTTTACATATTGTTATATTGGGATATGTTCTCATATATCCTTATTGATGTAAATTTTATGTCCAAGTGATGAGATATCTTTTCTTTAATCTCTCATCAACTCATTTTGATGTTACGTCGTTAGGCTGTCAAGGGAACTTCTTAACCCAATTTCTATTTCTTTGGGTTCAACATGTAGTTATTGAATATGTCATGCTTTGAATATGTGTGAATGACCTTTGATTATTTTACACTTAATATCCACTTATATTTGGTGTATTCATTTGTCACACATTATTATGTAATTTATTTACCCTTAAACCAAGGATACCATCTTTGTAAGGGACTTCGTCTCAATCTTCTTTCATTGAGGCATATTTTGTTTTATACACAACCTTTTTTATATGGTGTATAGACCCCTTTGACTTTTATGTTTATTCAAAAGGAATCCTTTTTATACGAAGCGTTTACTAAATGACAAAAGGGAATGTTTTTGTTGTACGTATGCGGCGACAATGACTTCTCCGCCATCGTGATCATTATTTGAGTTTCGGCTTCCTCTACAAGCCATATGTTTTTAAAAAAAAGAAAAATAAATACCATGTTTTACTTTTATTTTATTTTGGTATTGAAAATGGTTTTCATAATATTTTTATATCAATTTGTGGTATTGATATCTTGTGATTGAAAGGTGGAAATGTTATGTTTCCTTTATGCATGTTTTATGTGATACGATTATGTTGAGGTTCTTGGGAATTATTATGAAGACAGGTGGTTCTGTGATAGACTAAGGGTGGGTGAGCCTGATATAGCTCTCCAATGCATTGGGTAACATGAAGGAGTGAAACATTAAGGTTTCTCCAAAAAAATTTAGGGAATACACTGTGATGGGTATTCCAAACGTAACCAAGAGTGTTACTCCCTATGTAAGAATGTTATGAATGCCTCAAGTTACTTTTATGTCTTATGATTTCTATGATTTATTCATGATTTTATGAGGTATGTTAAAGTGCTTATGTTTTATGGGTAAAGTATGATTTCATTCTTATGTATACATGTACTCATGTTTCCTTTCCATATTTTTATATCCCTTACTGAGGTTTTTATGCTCATCCCAAGTTTTTGAAATGTTTTTCACAGGTTAAGGGAAGGGTACATGATGTGATGATAGTGTCAAGGATGTGTCAAGAAAGAGTCCAGGTTTTATTTTAAATATGTTTCCGTTGATGGGATGAATGAATTCTGTCTTTTATGTAACCACTTTGTTTAAATGTGGAATGTAATGAAAGTTTCATGATCTAATTCTCTAAAACTCTAAACCTGAAAAGATCCTCAATGTGTAATCTTGTAATAACTCAAGATTAAGTAAGGTTTAAGGCTGGGGCCTTATATGTAATGTGAAATCCTTGTAATTTTCATCTCATAGCTTCCAACATATTCATTATCCATCTGCTTCATCTTGAGAAACTTTTTCTCCATTCTTGTTCTCATTGATTGAGGGAAACAATTATTGATGAATATCCCTCTGAACTCTTCCCACTCCAAAGATTCAACTTCCAATATTGTCCATGGGGTTTTAATCAGTTCCCACCACCGATCCTCTTCTCCCTCTAAGCAATAAAAAACCAAAGAAACCTTCTCTTGTTCAGAATAGCGGAGCACAGATATGATCTTCTCAATAGAGCCGATCCAATGTGAAACAATCAATGGGCTAGTAGATCCACTGAAGGTTGGTGGTCATTGACACATGAATGATTCAATAGAAATTTATTCCCTTGGTAGTTAGATCGGCCTCTCAGCTTGATTCAAGTTATTTCTCATAACATGAGTTATTTGGTTCATCATTAGCATGAAAGTTTTCATTTCGGCTTCCATCAGAGGGCCTTCATTACATGGTCCATTATGGTCACCATTTTCATAGTTCCTCTCATTTCCCACCATTTTCAATAAGAATAAAACCTTATTGAGATGATTATTCCATTTATAAATCTTTTAACTATAAAGGATTTTATGTCTAAAGACATTATTCTTTAAAAATTTATATTTATCTATAAATCCTTTATAATGATTTATAAAAAGCTTATGATTAACCAAACATATCCCCCAGGAGTGTTGTAACCAGGAGTACAGAAAGACCCATTTTCATGTACCAGGATACCCCGATTCAAGCATGGTACTCCTTGTCAGAGTTTTCACTCCTAGGTGAATCTATGTCAGATCCACCTCTACCTGCTCATATTCAGATATGGATGTTTTTTTTTGATAAACCACTTACTCAATACTCACCAAAATACCAGGAAGTATTCCAAAATTTAATATTTTCTATAGTATATTTACTAATGTTTTCATATCCTAATTTCAATAAATAACTAAAATTTCATTTTATTGTAACTTTATAATTCCACCTTTTGGTATAACATTTCATTACATTTTACAAACATAGGGCCTTTAAAGTCTAGAGTCTTGGAAATCATGAAAAAAATACATAAAAACTTAAAACACCCTTTTAAATACCATTTAAAAGCCTCTTTAAATGTTTATCCATTGTAAAACTAATGCATCTCATTACCTGGAGACATACATCAAAGGAAATGGTGAGCAGAAATCCCATTAAAGAAAGCATGGGAATCAGTTTAGTTTTGATGTTAATAAGAACATGATGAAAGACATAAAGACATGAGTAATAGAAGTAGATGATTTTCATAATGAAAATAACATGAACCATAATATGAATATGTGGATACAACATTTAATTTAGACATTCAGGAACATATCACCAAGTTTCATCCCAAAGGTTTCATAAAAATTACCAAGGTTATTCACCAAGGTATCATGAGACTTGTCATCTTTAGAGATTAAATTCCTTACCCAATGCATTGGATTTCTATCAAGGTTCACCATTAATATGTATTTATTTTCATGTGATCCACATAAATCATAATCATAAATTATATAAATAACCCATAGTGATTAAAAGAAAAGTGTTTCACTTCAAAATCGTGATGTTTTAAAAGTACTAAAAAAAGATCATTATGTCATCTATAACCCTTGGAAAGGAGTGAGGGTTATATGTATGTTAATTACATAATAAAATAGATAAATATTATTTCTGGATAAATACCCCTAGAAACGAAATATGTTAGGGTATTCACAAAAATAAAATAAGATAATTTTTGAGAAAAAACGATAGAGAGGTTTTGAGACGAACATTCTGCAGCATAACGACTATATAACATGGTTTTAAAAAACGTTAAAAAGAGAGGGGAAAAGAGTCAAAATATCAAAAAAAACTCATAATATAGTAAGGGTATAGAATAAAAATAAATAATATCTTGGTATGGATATTTGAATTAAATACTATATGAAAATGAAACTCTAAAGAAAAGATATAATGAGATTTCTTTTATGAAAATTTGGCAACCTAATGGCATCAATTAAAAATTCAGAAAATCTGTTGATGAGAGCAGAAAGGGTCTCTAATAAATTGGAAATGAAATGGAATGTTATATGGATATAGATGAATATAACCCAATATAATAATATGGAAACTACAAGATATAACATAATTGATGTCATTACTTAATAGAGGAGGGTGAATGTTTCCCTTAACTTGAAAAGTTACTTTGAAAGCTTGAAGGTTGGGACCTTAGGGGATTGAGAAAACATTGGGAGGACTCCATGGGAGGTAATAAGACTATAAATTCGTTGAGTAGTATTTTGAAATGAAATGAATTGGGTAATTCATTTATATGTATAAGAAAAGTGATGGAATATTTAATTAATTTCCAAGGGACACCTCATCGGTGGTATTTGCAAAACCATGGCCTGGACCATGGTATTTTCCCTTGGTATTGTCCACAAGGGACACCTCATAGCATATATTAATATTAAAAAGTCAACCAAATTGATTAAATCATTATTACATCATTAATGATGTCATTAAACACACCAAAACTCAAAATTGAATTTTCACTATTCATTGAAAAACATAGCATTTTATAAAAATCTCATAAATTCACCATAACCTAATATCGACCATATGAATTAAAAAATGAATTCCATTATATGAAAATAATTTTATAAATATTTTTAATTTAATTTTTAAATTAAATAATTATTTATTTTAAATAAACAACTTTAAATCAATAACTGATTTTTTAACACCATGAAAAAGTAATCAGGGTCCCATAAAATAATTGTATAACCATAAGACAATAAAGTAAAAATTTGTTATTATATTTTATGAAAATAAATTTCCAAATTAAATTATTAAATTTATTATAAAATTGTAAATAAAATATTTATGAAATAAAAAAAATATCAAAACTTATACAATGATAATTTTTTAACTTTTAAGATGTCTAAATTTTATTTATACATTAATGGGAGAAGTTTGTATTTTATTGCCAATTTACTATTCATAAGGGTATGTTTCTATTAAAACTTTACTATATATTAAAAATCAAGTTGATCTTATTAGAATCTACATTTCATTGTGATCACAACTTTAGAAGGCCATTTTTTGAAAATAATTTCAAATTATTAATTATTTAAAGTTAACATGAATATTTTAAAATGAAATTTTTACAGAATTCATCAATAATATTCATCCTATATTTATTTGGACATTTTGAAATCACAAATTTTACTATAATAAGAAATAAAATTTTTATTTATACCAAGGGATTACAAAAAGAATCTAGGGCCTCGTTACATAGCCCCTTATAACACCTGCATAGGACTTAAGTGTAAGGTGTGTTATGGTGACAGAATCTTGGGGCAGCTCGGACAACGTTTCGCGAGTGGTGATTTCTATCTACTTGAGCTTCTCCCTTAGGCGATTCCATTCAAGCATCACATGTAGAATTTCTTCTTGGTCTTGGTTCAGAGCAATGCCCAATGATGCTACCTCCTTCTCAAGCTCTGAGAGATGGGCTTCATATGACCCGAGTCTATTGGATGAGGCCATCGACCCATAATTCTTTATTAATTAACAATGATCACTTGTATTTATAAACAATAATTGTATTGTTATGATTTTAGTTTCCAACAATCATATTGAACAACGATCATATAATAATTGAAACCCAATGGTATCACTTCATTAATTAATTTATATAGTTTTGTTGAGTATAAAATGAAATAACACAAAAATTTAGGAAACGAATATTATTCAAAATTTCAGGCCATTACATTTGTTATATCCATATTATTTTTTGATGGATATTATTATTTCCTAAACTATAAACAAATTTTATATATGGTCTTTAATTTTTTGATTTACTAGGTAAATATTAATACAGTTGTATCCTTTACAAAATATGGATATTTGATAAAAAATGGTTGTTCATGAATTTAAATCAAATATTATATATATGAGGAATGATTTGGACAAGAAATATATGGTTTTGTGACCTGTTAATGGAATCCCATTAATGAATCAGTAGTCTCATGGGATGAATTAAATTGGACAAACCCTTCATTTTTGTAACTAGTATTTATTATAAACTGCATTCTGAAAGGCCATGACATCAGAGTTAGGTTTGGGATAAAAAATAAGTTTTTAACCAGTATGTTTTAAAATATCTTGCGAATGGTAATGACATTAAGAGTAATTTGTTCATTAGAAATATAGAATATAATAATTATGCATTATGGGCATTCAATATTCGTTTCTTTTTATCTAGAGGATTTTCACTACAATACAATCTATGGATTCATTTCATTCCCATTTTATTGATTAATTATAATATGTATTAATTAATTTCCCTTTACAGACTATTTATGAGTTTACTTTTCAATTTATTTATTAAATGGAATATTTTTTCATTATTTACATTTTTATATTGTTTATGCGTATTGATTTATTATTGGTTCCTTTTTTAACTTTACCCTTATAGTTCATTTGAGATCACCCTTTTTTGTTTCCTTTCATTGGATTCCATAATGTTTCCTAAGAATGATATTCAAGGATACACTATATGAAATAATTTTATTACAGAAAAAATTATGTTTTAATTTTTTTATTCATTTGTAACAGAAGACTCACATATGTATCTAGTTTACCAAGACCAAAAAATTGTTCATTCCTTTGTGATGTAATTTCCTTGTCTCTTATACCAATGTATTTTTTGAAGGACACCGACTCCACACTTACTGTGGTAGGGTGTATATATTTGGCATTAGAAGAATTTTAATAGAAAACATGGTAAATAGATTTAGTAAAATATTTATTAAAGAACAAAAACCTATTCTAGACACTAAGGAAAAGTATAGAAGACCATCTAAAATCATTTTTGTGATTATTAGATTAGTTACACATAACTTTTTCAATTTTTTTAAGTATTTCTCTATTTTGGATATTATAAATTATTTTTTGTAATTATATGATATAATATAGTGTATATATCAATTTAGACATGGAACCCATCAAATGAAATGTGGGCCTCAATAAAGCAATTGGTCTATATGGTACGAAGGGTCATTAATTTTGTGGGTCTATACCGATATTACTAAGGGAACTATTATACCAAACATTTTAATCATTTGAGGAAATAATAACATGGACTAATTACATAGGTAAATAGTAAAATATGAATTATGGCTTCAAAGATAATTATAAGAAGAAGAGTAATTTACGGGAAAGGATGGATTATAGGAATATGGGAAAGATGTATTTTCCCCCATGTAAAAATTGTTGAAATAATAACCTTGTGAATTGTCTTAAAGGATTTGGAAATTGTTATAAGTGTAGAGAAAATCTTTAATAGGAAAAAAATGAAAAGTGATATATGAGAAAAAAATTATATTCATTGTTTCAACAATATTATTATAAGAAACTATGTAAATAAATTCCCTGTGAATCATTAGAATGTACCTCGGATGAAGATAACAGATCAGGGACATTCTTATTTTATTATCATGGACAAACCAGAATGATTATTTTTTTATGTTGGGATTCATGATATATTTCATTTTAGTGTTTTCCCAAATATATAATGGTTATATTAATTATGGAATATATAAAGATTGTATTATAGTAATTTTTCATTAAGGATTTGGATGAATATATTTAATGGTATCGATGAATAAGGAAAATGATTCAACTTCAAGTTGTTCCTCTTGAAAAAAATGTAGTTGAGGGAATGATAACCCTTAATGTGTTCTTATTACTTTTATAGTGATGTTGGAATATGGTTATGATGTATTTGGATAAAATAAATTAGATAGTACCAACTACTTGGTAACCGGTTAATGGTTTGTTAAAAAAAGATTTATTCTACCATTGAAGGAGTTTACAAAATACATTTATGTAAGGAATATATAAAACAATCCATTTTTAAATTTTTTAATAAGAAAGAAATATATTTTTATATATTTTTATGGTAATTAAATTTAACAAAAAAAAATTAATAGAATGCATGAAGAAGGTTTTCAAATGTTAGGTATGTGACGATTAATAACCACTTCATTTTTTTGATAAGTTAATTTTCGAAATTAAGTGACCTTTTTTCTAATTTTTTGGATCATAATATTTTATTAAATATTAACATTTATGAAATGATTTATTTTTATATGAGGATGGGATTTTATATGTCACTTTACCATATTATTCCACTCATGCTAAGAGATGAAGTAGAAATAGTTTAAGGAATGTCCAAAGGATAACATTCTGCATAGAAAATAAGAATATATCAAGTAAGTATATTTATATATATTCTTTCAGAGTGAAATTATTATGCAAATATAGGAAATGGATATTGAAATAATGAAATTATCCTATAATTTTCATATACTATGAATCAAATGGTCTTTTAGATCATCAAAGATATTTTTTTGAGGCCCTTAACTTTTCATTGATCAATTATATTCTTATGACCACTTACTATAGTTATTCACGGTTTTATTACATTTACATGTTTTCTTTTACAACCTATGTTCCCCTACGTGGGATTATAGTTATGAGATCTTTATACTTCCAAATAAATCTTATTAATAATATATATTAATAACCTTTTTAAACTATGGTATTTTTTATAATTGAATATTAATATTTCAAACCATAGATTACATTGATCAAGTTTGAATTATAAGGTAGTAATTTAGTTAAGTTTGAGAGAATATAAAACACAATATATTTAAAATATTTTAATTTTATAATAAATTTAGTTTTTTGCTAGTTTTTTTATATTCTACATAAAGTCACCTTAGGTTACACACAATATCATGTTCCTTCCATTTCATATAACACACGCAAGAATAAGAGTATAATTTTATATAACATCCTAAAATATTATGATATATTTATTTTTATAATATATATTCAATATTTTTTTACATTCATCCAGTATAATTTATAGACATGTGATAAGAACAAAACTTGTTTTGTGCATAAAACACAGTTTTTCTTTGAATATAGTTTTTCTACATTTTAACAGCATAACTAATTTTTAAAACATAATTTTCCATTTATAAATTTTTTTTAAAAAATAATATTCATTCATGAATTATGAATCTAAAAATTATCTTAAGGTGTTTTTTTGTATTTTTATGAGATTTTTGCATATTTTTATGAATAGTCAAAATATAACGACCCATACATTACATACATTGTTATTACTTCATAATTGAAGCACACTTATTACAACATATAACAAAAACATGATAGGACCATATAGTTATAGTGTATTTAGAAACAGGGAAACATAAACAACTTGTTTATAAAGCATCTACATTGTCTCACGTTTATTTCATCATATCTAGAGTCCTGTTTGGAATACCCTACTTAATATCCTTCTTCCTGACCTGCGGAAAAGAAAACATACAAAAGAGTGATCTAAAATTCTCAGTAAGGGTAAATGAAGAAGATATCAAGCATATCATATTCATAAGAACATAACATTTTGAAAATATTATCATGCAAAAGAGATCATAATATCATGACATGGGATAAATCATAGTAGTGACATGTAATCTGAATAATCATAACTTAAAACATGATACATTGTAGAATACACACATAGTCATATAAAATCATTTCTTATTAGTAAAGACTCATTGCAAAGACTATCATAGTGGACAAAGTTCATTTCTGAAACAAGTTCACTCCTCATTCTAGTCCTATATCACTGAACCGGATTAACTTGTCGTTCCAGCCATGTCTATCTCATGAGATATACATCTTTACTCAATGCATTGGACGTAGATATAGGTTCCACCCATCTCATAATGATACCATTCTTATGTGTACCACAAAATCATAAATCATATATCATAGCATAACCCATGTAATAAAAATAGGATTCTTAAACAACATTCCATCATAACATAATCCATATAAGATAAAAGGACTTCATAAAAATAATTCCATCATATCATAATAAAATCAATGTAAAAATAGGTATAGAAACACAAACATATATTATCTTAGATGGAAAATAATTTTGATAAAACACTTGATCTCCATTCTTGAGGAAAATATCCTTTCTACTTCAAAATCATTTGTCCTTTCATAACATGTCATACAGTTTTAAACTAAAAAAATTTAATCAAAAATAAAATTTAAAACTTGTAAAGTATGCTTCATGGAACTAACTTTATATGACAACATAAAAATCCATTCAAGCCGTATAAGTAAAAAAACATTCTTCTCGTACTTTGGCCAGAAAAGTCAAAAAGTACCTCGTACTAAAAATGACAAAAGATTCTGTTCCTAACTTTCACTAAAAACCCACCAATGGGTAAAATTGGATTTAAAAAATTATAGTAGTATAGAAATAATATTACATATTGAGGAAACATGTATGTGGATGATGAATATTCCCCAATAAATTCTGAAGTATAAACAATCTCGGATAAAAATGAGATTGTGAGATTTTCCCTTACCTTAGGTCTGATAAGCTTTGTACATATCTAAATCTCCTGTATAGTGATTTAAATAATGTCATTTACTTTTTCCAGAATCATAGTAATTATTATGATATCATATATGGTCATATTTGTATCTACTTATTAATAATATTTCACTGCTACTTGTTATTCGGGTGTTCATTGCTTTATGTTCTTATGTGTGTTTTGTCAAATAAATTCTTATTACACATTTTAGGTTATAGATACCTCATTTACAGAATGATATTAGTGTAATATATGTCATATATATTCATTAAATTCATTTATATAATCATTATTCAAGGAAGATCATTTAGAACGAGTCGCATCACATTGTGGAGACGGTATGCCGTACGTACGCATGAGTAATGATATCTTTCCCATAATTATATGAATGGAATTGGAGTTGATGATATAATATCTCAGAATCAGAATCAAGTTATAATAATAATATATAGTTATTCTTTACACCATTATACCCATCCTAGTAAGGTTGTGGTGGAAAACAGATTACACCACGACGTGGAGACGGTATTCCGTACGTACGCACGGGCGGTGATTTCATTTTCTATAGGATGGATAGAAGGTGAAATAGGGTTGTTTCATATTTATAATAAGATATCCATATATTATTGATACTGATTTTATTACCTTATAATGAAACAACTAAATAAGAGGAAGTAGGAGAAGGAAGAAACTTGAAATAATCGGTAGAAGAGATTACCTCTTCGTCTACGTGCCTCCTTTAATCTTTTTCTTAAGGGACTAGAGTTGGTCTTTTGAGAAGAATAGAACCTCCAGAATATTACTAGAGAAGTTTATAAGAGTAATTTTCTATGGTTGGTATATATTTCATGCTCAAAGTTGTGTAAAGAGGAGAGGGAGGTGGTGCCCTTTAATAAGGGAGGAGAGGGACACCTTTGGAAACCTCAAAAATATTAATTTATAATAAATAAAACCCCAAATAAAAACTTCAAAAAATGAATCATATTCAAATATTAGATGGGATAGGGTTGTAATATCATCAACCAATAAAATTTATACATGTTGGAAATTTATTTTAAACCTTATCAACTTGATTTATCCTTATTTAATCTATTTAATTTTATTTGTGGTAATAAGATTCTAAATTTTAAATTGTTATAAATATTTACTTATGTGTTGTGAATTGTATATAATTGGATAATATATAACATTTTAGACCATATAAAATTTAATTTATAAATTTTAAATATTTTTTTGATTTTTAAACAATTTTATATTATGTTATTTTTATAAAATAACAATAGTGTCAATTTTGACACTATTCATTTATTTGAATTTAACTAAAATCCAAACAGAAGATATGTTCGAAATAAAAGATTTATGAGAATAATAACATGTCATATTTATCTATAAAATTCGTGGATAACATTAAATAGTTCGTATAATATTTATTTTAATATTTTTAAAACCATTTATTTGATATTTTAATCAATAAACTAATTTCAACATCACTATTGTGTCACCATTAATGATAATTATTTAATCCCTAAAAATTCACATGATTTATATAATTTCATTATCTTTCTAGAGACTATTAATGTTCTAAGTTTCATGAGTTTTATCACTAAATTTAAATTATTATACTTATAAAATTTAAGATAGCGACATGTCATCACTTTCTTTGGTTTTAAAAATAATTAAATTATTTATGTGCTTAAAAGCCCATAAAATGAATCTATTCTGACCCTTAGTTTATATGGGTTGACTCTTATTCATCCAATAGATTTTTGTCAGGAGTTAGGGTAATTTTATTATCTTATTTTTACCTTTAATTACCCAATTTACTTTTAACTGTAGTAAATAAACATTACTGTAGTTTCTATTCATAATGTAAAAAAAATAAAAGTAACCAATTATCATAATTTTGACCCACTTAATACAAATATGGAATCCATTTTACAAAATTAAAAACACATAAGTTGTAGTAATTAATTTAATATTAATCTCGTTGTTAAGAAAACGGGTTTTAAAAGTTAAAACATTGCCAAAGATTGAAATGTTTTTACCTAAAAATTCAATGTAAAATTAATGGTAATGACATAAATTATATTAAATGGTAAAAGTATATTGTATTTATATTTTAAAACTATTAAATATTATAATTTAAACATATAAATTATTGGGATGAAAATTTTTGTTTTTAATTAAAATAAAGCGTGTTTTTTCTATTCATTAAAAAATGAATGTTATCAGAATAATATGAAAATTTTATCCAAAGTAAATTTTTATATCCTTATTCCAAAGAATAATTTTATTTTATCAAATTGAAATTATAAACATTTCATGAACTAGATTTAAAGTGGTTTCCCCATCAAAAGGCAGCAAAACTGCATTTTTTGAATACTACTAATTTTACCTGAAAATTTTATTTTGTTCTCATACCATGTTCTAGAAAATGTGCAAGATAATGTTATAAAATTTAAAATGTAGTTAATATTATTCATAACAGATAGTCTATAATAATATAATAAAAATATATCGTTGTTTATTGAAACCCGTTATTGCGTACTACACACGCTATCGAGGAAGGTCGCAATTGCGTGTAACGCAAGCCAAGACAATATTGTGTGTAGTGAAAGATTCATTTGGTGTTGCATATAACATAAGACATACAAAAAATATTTCTCATAAAATATTAGGGTGTTACATTCTACACCCCTTAAAATGAATTTCTCCCTCGAAATTCGTCACTTCGTAACAAACACATGAAGATACGTCTCCCTCATCATATCCTCAAGTTCCCATGTAGCTTCTTCTAATTGGTGGTTCCTCCATAAAACATTAACCAAGTGAGTGGTCTTATTTCGTAGGAGTTTTTCGCTATGATCCAGAATCTCTATTGACTGTTCTTCATAATAAAGATCTTTCTCCAGTGGTACAACTTCTAATCTTAGTACATGCAAAGGATCAGGTATGTACTTTCTCAAGAGAGATACATGGAACACATCATGAACTTGAGAGAGATTCAGTGGAAGTGCCAATCATTATGCTACCTTCCCAACACAATCCAGTATTTCAAAAGGACCAATATACCTAGGGCTCAGCTTTCCCTTCTTTCCAAATCTCATTACTCTCTTCTATGGAGATATTCGTAAGAAAACTTTATCACCCACTTCAAACTCTAGGTCTTTTTGTCGTTTATCGGCATAACGTTTTTGTCAACTCTGAGCTTCTATTATGTATTTTTGAATAGATTGGTCCTTTTCTGCCATCTCATCAACAAGATCAGGTCCTAATAGCTTTCCTCCCCCAACTTCATCCCAGAAAGTTGGAGTTCTGCATTTCTTTCCATAGAGAGCTTCATAAGGAGCCATCTGAATACTGGAGTGAAAGCTATCATTATAAGAAAATTCCAACAAAGGTATGTGTTGATCCCAACCACTTTTGAAATCTATAGATCATGCCCTCAACATGTCTTCTAGAGTTTGAGTTGTCCTCTTATAATGGCCATCTGTTTGAGGATGATAAGCAATGCTGAAACTCAACTCTGTATCTATAGTATGTAGAAGACTTTGCCGAAACTTCGAGGTAAACCTCAGATTCCGATCAGATATAATAGAAATTGGTACTCCATGAAATCTTACAACTTCCTTTAAATATATCCTGGAAATCTGATCAAGAGATAAATCCTCTCTAATAGCAATGAAGTGTGTTGACTTTATAAGACGATCAACTATAAACCAGATAGCATTATTAACTTTGGATGTTTTAGGAAGTCTAGTGACAAAGTCCATAGGAATGTTTTCCCATTTCCATTCTAGTATGGGTAATGGTTGTAACATCCCCTTAGACTTCTATCTCTCAGCTTTAACTTTCTGAAAAACAAAGCATCGAGAGACATATTTAGCAACATCTCTTTTCATGTCATCCCACCAGAAGTACTCAATCAGGTCCCTATACATCTTTGTGCTTTCACGGTGAATAGAGAATGAAGAACTATGAGATTTATCCAATATTTCCTTCTTTAATTCTGGGATGGGAGGAACACAAAATCGATTCCTGAACCTTATTATTTCGTCACAATCAATGTGGAATTCAGGAACATTTCTCACATTCTTTTGTAACTCTACATATTCTTTCTGTGCCTCTTTAATCTTCACATGTATAGATGGTTGAAAATTCATTTGATAAAGATAAGATTTTTCCCATTCCATTATAATTCAAAGATCCATCAATTGTAAATCCATAAATATTGGATCTTTTTTGATCCTCATCATGGACAAGCTAGCATGGTCTTTTCGACTTAATACGTCTGCCACCTTGTTTGCTTTCCCTAGGTGGTAATGAATTGAGCATTCGTAATCCTTAATCAGCTCCAACCATCTTCTTTGGTGCATATTCAACTCTATTTGTGTGAAAATATACTTTAAACTTTTATGATTAGTATAAATATCACACCTTTCACCATAAAGATAATTCCTCCAAATCTTTAATGTAAATATTACCGCAGCTAACTCCAAATCATGAGTTGGGTAATTTTGCTCATGTATTTTCAACTGTTGTGAGGCATAAGATATCACCATATCATTTTGCATGAGAACACACCCTAATACCTTCTTAGATGCATCACTGTATATCACAAACCTTTCTCCACTATATGGAACTGTGAGCACAGGTTCACTAGATAACCTTCTTTTTAACTACTTGAAATTATCTTCACACTCCTCCATCCAAACAAACTTAACTCCTATTTGAGTCAACGGGGTGAGTGGATTAGATAATAATGAAAAATATTTCACAAAACATCGATAATATCCAGACAAACCAAGAAAACATTGGATCTCAGTTACTATTTTTGGTCTTGACCATCTTTTGATAACCTCTGTTTTGCTGGATCCACATATATCCCCTCTTTTCAAATTATGTGACCCAAAAAATGAATCTTTTTTAATCCAAAATTCACACTATGTAAATTTGGCATAAAGTTTATCCTTTCTTAGGTTCTTTAATAAAATTATCAAGTGATCTTCATGTTCTTCCTTTCACTTTGAATAGACAAGAATATCGTCTATAAAGAATACCACAAACTGATCAAGATAGGCTTTAAAGACTCTATTTATTATATCCATGAAGATAGAAAGGGAATTAGTAAGACCAAATGGCATCACTATAAATTCATAGTGTCCAAACCTTATACGGAAAGCTATCTTTGGTATATCCTCCCTTTTGACCCTTAATTGATGATACCCTGAACAAAGATCAATCTTGTAAAAGTATTGAGCTCCATGTAGTTGGTCAAATAATTCATCAATGTGTGGAAGAGGATATTTTTTCTTGATAGTGATCTTGTTAAGTTCTCGACAATCAATGCAGAGTCTCATTGATCGATCTTTCTTCTTAACAAAAAAGAATAAGTGTTCCCTATGGTGATTCGTTAGGGTGTATGAATCCCTTATCAAGATTCTCTTGGAGTTTCTTCTTCAATTCCTTAAACTCAATTGGGGCCATTCTATAAGGTGTCTTTGAAATGGGAATTGCACCTAGTATGAGTTCTATTGAAAACTCAACTTCACGATTTGGTGGAAGACCAGGAAATTCCTTTAGAAATACATCATAAAACTCCAATACAATGAGTGTATTATTAATCGTGAGTTTTTCTCCAACCATTTGAGATAAATAACCTTCATTTATTGGAATCATGACCCATAAAATGGAAGAAATTTCCACTGGATGGTTATATTCATCCTTCTATCGATAGATGATCGTTGATTGATCTAGAATATGAAATGTGACTTCCCTTATTTGGAAATTGATATTATCTCCATATAATGAAAGCCAATCCATGCCAAGAATCACATAAAATTACACTATAGTAAGGATCACAAGATTTTCAGGAAGCACTTTCCCAAAAACTTCAATCGGAGAAGAATTATAAACTTTTGATGCGACTATTGTTCCATTAGGGGTTGTCACAGCTAACTCAACATCTAATTGTTAAGGTAATACGTCGATACCCTTAGAAAATTCTTTAGAAATAAAAGATTGGGTGGATCAAGAATCAAATTAAACATTTTCTACTTTAGAGTGGAAGGTAAGTGTACCTTTCACCACCTCGTTATCGTACTCCACATCGCTGATAGAAATTGCATGTGACTTTCCTTTTTCATTGGCCTTAAGAGTTTATTGACATCGATCATCATCAACAACCCTTGGATTAGGGAATTGATTAGTATAATGCCCCATTTTCTTTCACTTGTAACATTTAAGTGTAGGAGGTGAATTCTGTGTAGCCTTTTCTTTGTTCGCATCACTACACATCTTTTTCCCATCATTGTGGCATTCAAAAGCCTGATGAACATCTTTTCCACATTTGAAACATTTACTTGTCCCTTTAAGACAATTACCTCCATGTTTTTTTATACTTTGAGCATAAGGGAAAACTCATCTTCTTTTCAGTGTGGTCTTTAGATTTCCCTTTGAATTTCATTTTCCTCTTCTTATCAAACCCATATGACTTATGGGTTACTCCAATATCTATCTCAACCTTGAGAGCACATCGAACAATTTCATCATAGCTATTGAAGTCCCTTACGTCTAATGCTCTTAGAAGACTTAGTTTTAATCCACTAAAGAATCGATCGATCTTACTCTCAGGTTGGATAATAATCCAAGAAGCGTACCTTGCAAGACTTTTAAAATTTTCTTAGTAGGTACCAACTGATTCATCATCCTTTTAATTTAGTTCAAGAAACTCCTTATCCATCATTGTTCGAAGAATATGAGAGAATTACTTATTGAAAAATATGTTCATGAACTCATCTCATTCCTTGGACTCAATTTTGTCTCTTTGCCTCGTATTCTTGATAAGATTCCACAATTGATCAGCTTCACCTTCCGAACGATATACTGCTAAGATGAATTTATCATGTTCAGAACATTGACGAACTGAAAATATCCTTTCAATGGTACTGATCCATTTTTCAGCCACTAATGGATCAGTAGACCCACTGAATGAGGTTGGATGCTGCCTCATGAAGGATTCAACAAAATGTTGCTCCTTCCTTTGCTCATATAGACATCCCGCATGATTCATAGCTTTAGAAAGTTGTGTGAGCATGGATAAAAGATTTTTCATTCCAACTCACATAACATTTGGTTTCTCAGGGGGACAATCATTGCATTTCCCATCGCATTCATCATTACCACGGTTCCTTTGGGTTCCAGCCATTGACTAAAACCAATAATAATAGTGTGAGAAACACTAATCATAATAGGAAAACCACATAATCAAGAATAAAATTTCACACTTTAGGTCTTATCATAGCTTATTAATGGACATTTCTAAAATACTAATATTGTGTTCTATGCTTAGACATAATTTTAAAGTTCTTACTAAGGATTTCACATCCTAGTTTACAATGGTTGACTATACCTTTCCTCTGATACCAACTATAATGACCCATACTTTACATACATTGTTATTACTTCAGAATTGAAGCATACTTATTACAACATATAACAAAACCATGATAGGATCGTATAGGTATAGTGTCTTTATAAACTGGGAAACATAAACCACTGGTTCATAAATCATCTACATTGTCTCCAATTTATTTCATCAAATCTAGAGTCCCTTTTGGCATATCCTACTTAATATCCTTCTTCCTGACCTGGGGAAAAGAAAAAATACAAAAGGGTGAGCTCAAATTCTCAGTAAGGGTAAACGAAGAAGATTTCAATCATATCATATTCATAAGAACATAACATTTTGAAAATATTATCCTGCAAAAGAGATCATAATATCATGACATGGGATAAATCATAGTAGTGACATGTAATCCCAATAATCATGACATAAAACATGAAACTTTGTGGCATGCACACATAATCATATAAAATTATTTCTTATTAGTCAAGACCAATTTAAAAGACTATCATAGTGGACAAAGCCCATTTCTGAAATGAGTTCACTCCTTGTTCCAGTCCTGTATCACAGAACCGGATTAACTTTTCATTCCAGCAATGTCTATATTAGGAGATATAAATCTTTACCCAATGAATTGGAGATAGATATAGGTCCCACCCATCTCATAATTATACTATTCTTATGTGTGCCACAAAATCATAAATCATATATCATAGCATAACCCATGTAATAAAAATGGGATTCTTAAACATCATGCCATCATAACATAATCGATATAAGATAAAAGGACTTCATAAAAATAATTCCATCACAACATAATAAAATCAATGTAAAATAGGGATATAAACAGAAACCTATATTATCTTAGATGTAAAATAATTTTGATAAAACACATGAACTCCATTCTTGAGGAAAATATCCTTTCTATTTCAAAAACATTTTTCCTTTCTTAACAAGTCATACAATTTTAAACTAAAATAAGTTAATTAAAAATAAACTTGAAAAATTGTTAAGGAAGATTCATGTAAATAATGTTCTATGAAATCATAAAAATCCATTCATGCCATATAAGTTAAAAAACATTCTTCTCATACTATGGCAGGAAAAGTCAAAAAGTACCTCGTACTGAAGATGACAAAAGATTATGTTCATAACATTTACTAAAAACTCAAAAATGGATAAAATTGGATTTAAAAAATTTTAGGATGATAGAAATAATATTAAATATTGATGAAACATGGAAGTGGATGATAAATATTCCCTAGTAAATTCTGAAGTATAAACAATCTCGGATAAAAATGAGATTGTGAGATTTCCCCTTACCTTAGGTCCGATAAGCTTTGTATGTATCTGAATCTCCTGTATAACGATTTAAATAATTTCATTGAATTATTCAAGAGTCATATTAATTATTATGATATTATATATGGTCATATTCTTATCTTCTTATTAATAATATTTCATTGCAACTTGTTAATCGGGTGTTCATTGCTTTATGTTCTTATGCATGTTTTGTCGAATAAATTCTTATTCACATTTTTAGGTTATAGATACCTCATTTAAAGAATATTGTTAGTGTAATATATATAATATATATTCATTCCATTCATTTATATAATCATTATTTAGTGAAGATCATGTAGAATGAGTCGCATCACATCGTGGAGACGGTAGGTCGTACGTAAGCACGAGCGATGATATCGTTCCCATAATTATATGAATGGAATTAGAGTTTATGATATAATATCTCAGAATCAGTATCATGTTATAATAATCGTATATAGTTATTCTTTACACCATTATACCCATCCAAGTAAGGTGGTGGTGGAAAACAGATTACACCACGGTGTGGAGTCGGTATTTTGTATGTACGCACGCGTGGTGATTTCATTTTCCACAGGATAGATAGAAGGGGAAATTGGGTTGTTTCATACTTATAATAACATATCAGTATATGAGTGATACTGATGTTATTAATTTATAATTAAAAAACTAAATAAGATTAAGTAGGAGAAGGAAGAAACTTGAAATAATCGGTAGAAGAGATTACCTCTTCCCCGACGTGCCTCCTTTAAACATCCTCTTAAGGGACTAAATTTGGTCTTTTGAGAATACCAGAACCTCAAAAATATTACTAGGGAAGTTTAAAAGAGTAATGGGTAGGTTTTAGCTGATATTGAAGGCTCAATGTTGTGTATAGAGGAGAGGGAGGAGGTGTCTTTTTATAAGGGAGGAGAGGGGCACCTTTGGAAACCTCAAAATTATTAATTTATAATAAATCAAACACATCTTAAAAACCTCCATAAATGACTCATATTTGAATATTAGATGGTATAGGGTTGTAATCGCATCAACTAATAAAATTTAGAAAAGTTGGAAATTTATTTTAAAACTTATCAACTTGATTTAGCTTTATTTAATCTATTTAATTTTATTTGTGGTAATAAGATTCTAAATTTTAAATTGTTATAAATAATTACTTATGTGTTGTTAATTTTTAATAATTGGATAGGTTATAACATTTTAGACCATATATATTTTAATTCATAAGTTTTAAATATTTTTGTGATTTTTAAACAATTTTATATTATGTTATTTTTTAAAAATAACAATAGTGTCAATTTTGACACTATTCATTTATTTGAATTTAAATAAAATCCAAAAAAAAGTTATGTCCAAATTTAAAGGTCTAATAGATTCATAACATGTCATATTTATCTAGAAAATTAGATTATCGCATTAAATATTTCATATAACATTTTTTTAATATTTTTAAAACCATTTATTTGATATTTCAATCAATAAAATAATTTCGACATCACTATTGTGTCACGTTTAATGATAATTATTTAATTCTTAAAAATTCTAAATAAATTCACATGATGTAGATATTTTTTTTATATTTCTATAGAATATTCATGTTTTAAGTCTCATGAAGTTTAAAACTAATGTGAAATTATTAAACTTATAAGCTTTAAGAGAGTGACATGTTGTCACTTTCTTTGGTTTTAATAATAATTAAATTATTTTTACGGTCAAAAGCCCATAAAATGAATCTATTATGATCCTTAGATAATATTGGTCGACTATTATTCATCCAATATACTTTTTTCAGGTGTTAAGGTAATTATAAAATCTTTTTTTACCCTTTATTACCTGATTTACCTTTAACTGTAATAGATAAAAATTACCGTACTTACTATTAATAATGTAAAAAAAATAAAAGTAACCTATTAAAATAATTTGGACCCACTGAATCCAAATATGGAATCCATTTTTCAAAATTCAAAACACAGAAGTTTCATTAATTAATTTAAAATTAATCTTGTTGTTAAGAAAACGTGTTTTCAAAGTTAAAACATTTCCAAAGATTGAAATGTTTTTACCTATGAATTCAATATAAAATTAATGGTAATGACATACATTACATTAAATGGTAAAAATATATTCTATTTATACTTTAAAACAACTCAATATTATAATTTAACCATATAAATTATTACGATGAAAAAATTTGTTTTTAATTAAAATATAGTGTGTTTTTACTATTCATTATATATACGAAAGTTATCAGAATATCATGAAAAATTTATCCAAAGTAAAATTTTATATCCTGATTCCAAATAAGAATTTTATTTTGTCAAATTGAACTTATAAATATATCAAAAACTATATTTAAAGTGGCCACACCATCAAAAGGTGGCAAAACTGTATTTTTTGAATACTACTTATTTTACCTGAAAATTTTATTTTGTTCTCATAAAATGTTCTAGAAAATGTGTAAGATAATCTTATAAAATTAAAAATTTGTTTAATAATATTAATAATGGCTAGTATACAATAATATCATAACAATATATCGTTGTTTACGGAAACCTGGTATTTCGTACTACACGCGCAATCAAGGAAGGTCGTGATTGCGTGTAATGCAAGCCAAGCCAGTGTTGTGTGTAGTGAAAGATTCATTTAGTGTTGTGTATAAAAAAAGTCATAAAAAACATTTCTCATAAAATCTCAGGGTGTTACAGTAAAATACTAAATTTTAGTTGAAAAATTCATTTTCATTTTAGTATTTATTAATGTTTGTATATATTTTAAATAGTATTGAAAGTTAAAATGGATCCATTATAAATATATTAATATAATTTAATTCGTGAAATAATTTTTATATTTAATTTAGATATAAAAATATAGTGAAATTTTAAAAAAATTAACTTTAAAACCGTGCTCACTCGCCATGTCTATGAGATTAGATTCAAATTTAATTTTTCCACTTTTAGGAATTGAATTTGAAAAAATGGAAATAAATAGTTTAAATGAATATAATATTTATAGTCTAATAATATCAATGTAATTTTTGGAAATAAATATTAGTTAAAGAAGTTAAAATTAATTATAGTTATCATGGAAAACATTTGATTACTTTGTGTTTAAAATTTTATTATAGTGAAAAAATAAGACATATTCTTTTCCAAGACCCATTTTATGGACATATGTTGACCTTTGTAACATTATTCTTCATTTATGTTAATTTTTCAAACACTCTTCCATGAAATTTACCTTTATAACATGTTATGTAATGACAAATACAAAAAAGGAACCTTCATTGCCTTTAAAATCTTTAGAGTTATTAGGTAGGTCAAAAAATACATAGGTTCAACAATAATATAATTCTGAAAGATAAATTATCTTATTCATCATAATAATTTATATATAGTTTGTAAATATGAATTAGAAAATAAAAAATCTAAATAAAAACCTACACAATAATTATTTAGATAACAATTAACTGAAATATATGATACTTAACATACTAAAAGTTAAGAAAATTGATTGAATAATTTTATTACATAAATTTTTTAGATGAATATATCATATTTCACATGTTTGATAATAAAAAATTAAAATTTTAAAATTTTCAAGATATTTTTATATTTAGATTTAGTAAATAATGTTAAAATTGACATTAATGTTATTTTATAATAAATGATATTTTATAAAATGATTAAAAATTAATAAAAATTAATATCTTCTAAAAATAGATTTTTAAGTGTTAATAAATATCTAATATGGTATATTTATAGACCAATTTATCTTTTATAATGAAATTATTGACCACCAAATAGTAAAATCATTGTTAACATGGTTCAAGTTACGTGCGCATCTTTTAAAATTAAATTCTAATGTACATGTGGTTTATTGGTAAGTCATATATCATATTTATAATTATGTGGTTACATATTTTCCAAAAATATCACTCCAATTTTTTCTTAATGATTAAATTATCATGGTTCGAAAATTAATTACCATAGTGAAAACCTAAAAAGGTCAAAATAGGAAAACATATATGTTAGGGAAAGAAATTTTAAAAATACCTTTCATTATATATGGTGTAGGTGTGTCTCAAACATTATTTAAATTTAATCCATTATTTTTTAATTTTTTATGCACATGATGTATGGAATACCCCTCAATTATGAAATCCTTTTTATATTTACAAGAATGTCACTCTCCCTCTACTATAAAAGGGTACTAATGACAACCCTCACTTATTTACACCTCTCAGAACATTTTTCTCATCCAAAAAATTCCCAAATAAGCTCAAAAAATCCCTAACCATATCCTAAAATACTATAATTGGGATTAAAGAACACAATGGTATACTTTTCGTATAAACCAAATGTTGTTTCCCAAAAAAAATATGTAATGACCTTCAATGAGATCTTTTATTTTATTTCTTTCTACTCCAATTATATTATTCTTATATAATTATTTTATAATCACATTAGAATCTGAAATATATTTTTATGTTTTTATATTAAAGGTAAAACCTATATGTTCATGCACTTCCATTAATTGGTATAAGCATTCATCGTTCATGTGTACGGTGGACAACCGGCTCGCGACCCGATGTCGTTCGTTATTCCATTACAATAATTCATGGTTTGAAATAATGATGTGTTTATAATTTATATACATTACATATGATATTTATAATTAATTTATTGTTATGTAAGTATTATATAACACATAACTCCATTAATTAAATTTTTTGGGAATATGATAAGATCATTTGTGGATGTGTGGACTACTACCTCCTTAAAGTGATGTGATTTGTTCATGCTTTTCATGTAATGTATTAATGATGGATTAAAAAAATATTTTATTAAAATAACATAAATATGATAATTTAATTATATTATACATATATTTTATTCAATTTTCATTTTTTTAATATGACAATAAAATAGAAACTACATTCATGATTACATACGGCCTACCGTCGCTATAAACTGTGTATTTCATTTCCAATCTCCAAAATTTATATATTACCATAAATAAATATTTTTTGCATATATATAATTTTTACATTATGGTTTCAATTATTTATATTTTTAAATAATGCTCTATATAACAGAATCAAAAATTACAAGTCAATAAATAGTCGAAAAAACAAGGTAATTAACACCCGAAAAGATGAAAATGATGAAATATTATTAATGAAAAGGTTATAATATGTTATAAAAAACAATATATGATATCAAAAATATTAATATGATTCTATTATAAGTTAATAAAAAAATTTGAACCATTATATAGGAGGTTAAGGTGAATAAAACCAAAAGGGATTGTTTGGTAGGATATTTTCATCTCACCTTTTTACATCTATGAGATAAAGGTAATATTAACCACTTACTTATTTTTTGTGGTGTTTTTACTATCCCTTTTTATAAATTATATCATTAATCCTTTTTCTGTGTGGTATTTAAATTTTTATCTTAAAATATATCATCTAATAGGGTTTAACTTGAAAATTACCAATAGGTAAAATTTATCTTGAAATCTCACATTGTTTTGTGATTGGTAAATTTATATTAAAAATCAATTTATCATAATATTTTTTCATAACATATTTTATTTCATTATGATATCCATATTTCTATTTGATTGATATGGATATTTTTTAAAACGTTTTCCATTTATAAATAATTTATTTTCTTCAAATTTCATATATTTATAGAGGAAATATTGATAAATTCGTATCAATTACCCAATAATGATATTTGATTGGGCACATTTTTTGTGAAATTAAATTGATTATTCAATATATGAATAATTCGTTAGAAATTAAATACATGTGTTTGTTAAAATTTAATTAAATCCCCTCGATTAATTGGTAGTCTTGTGGGATGAATTTAGTTGACAAAATCCTTCACGTTTTTTACAAGTATATATTAAAATATCTTATGAATGGTCTTGAGAGTAGTGTTAAGGTTAAAAAACCCAAATCAGTTTTTAACTAGTATGATTTAATCTATTTTTTGAATGGTATTGGTTAAAAATTTTATGTGTAACATTGAAACATAGCTTCCAATAATTATGAATATCCTTCGTTCAGTATTCTATTATTATTATCTAGAAGATTTTCACTATGAAAAAATATGTGGATTCACTTCATTATCAATTTATTGATTAAATAGAATGCGTATTTATTTATCTACTATTCTATATTATTTACAAATTTCATTCCTTGTTTGTTTATTACATGGAATATGTTTTTAGTTTATTTCATTTACATAATTATTACTCACATTAATTGATTATTTATTCCAATGTACTCTAACCTTTATTAGAATTTGAGCTCACACTTATTTTTTCCTTTCCCCAGGATTCAATGATGTGTATTAAAAATATTATGCAAGTATATACTACAATAAATGATATTATTATTGAAAAAAATTTGTTTTAATATTCCTATTTATTTGTTATACAAGACACATATATGTATCAAATTGACCTAGATAACTAAATTTTTTGGTCTTTTAGGTTATGATTTAATTGTATCTTATTCTAATGTAATGGTATCATGATGCATGTTGTAGTATTACTAGGGTTTGTTCACTATTATTTATATATAAATCAAAATGGGCCATTATTTAATCCTAGAGGTTTTAGGGTCTAAATATTTTTAGATAATAGTTTTTTAGAGTTTAATTGGAAATTTTAACCCTTACCTCATCATTTTAACCCCAATGAAATCAATTTTTACCACAACTGTAGTAAATTATTGTTATTCTTTTTACTATTAATTTTTTTCAAAAAAAATAATTTCAAATTATTATAGATAATAAATTATTATCTTTCTAATTCCTCTATCCAATTTAGAAAATAAAAATAACATAATTGTAAATTTTTTATTTAAAATTAATCTCACGAGGTTGAGAATAAATTGAAGAACTAAATTAAAAATATTAAAAATATTAAATTTTATATATCATATATAATTATTAAAATGATTATAATGACCATATTTGGATTAATTAATACAAAAATTATTCTTATTAAACTTCAAAAATAATTAATAATATAATTTAACCCTATAAATTATTTTAAAAAATGTATTTTTCATTTAAAATTTTGTATTTTAGAATATTCAACAAAAAATATTAAACTTCATAGACAATTAAGAAGAATAAAACCCTAATATAATTTTGAAATACCAATATAAAAAATGATGTTTCTTTTTTTTTATTAATATTTTCTAAAATTTGTAAAAAATTATTTTAAATTATGTGTACAAATACCTACTAAGTTTTTTAGAAATAATATTATTTTCAGAAAAGATTTAATTTTCATTTAAATGATTGTTATTTAATTTTAATTAACATATAATAAATAAGAATTTATAAACTATGAATTTTAATAGTTCATTTAATCTTATTAATACCATCCACTCTATTTTTGAGGAGATAAATTTCATATTAAAAAATAATATTAATATTATATTGTATTTTGGAAAAAATCAGCCTTGCGTGCAATAAAGGCTATCATAGAAACTCATTATTTCATGTATCATAAGATAAAAATAAATTAAATTTATTTTAAAATATATATTATAAATTATAGGGGGGTTATATTCTTTTTTTATCTAGGTGATTCATTTCATACATATTATCAAATAAAATTCCCTAATTTTAGAATGTTGGGGTATCAAATTCTACCCAACATGAATTAATTGTCTCTCCACAATTTAAACATGGTCACGATAATTCGGGGTTTGATATTCAAAAATTACTATTTTTATTACCCACATCATAAAATAGTTTATAAAATATCCTCTTAATAAGAGAGAAAAGGATACACCAAGTTTTTATGAAATAACACATATCATGGATTGCAAGTAGGTGAACGTTGGAAGCTAGTAAAGATGTGGACATGGAGGAAATCATAAATATTTATTGAGAGTGATATTTGTAATTAATCATAACAAGGGGAATGATCAATGTAAATTTATGGGTCCTCAAACCATAAATATTTTATTATTTAAAATATCATATGATTCATTGAATATGAATGTAATAGGGTTACATTTTGTATTTCAAGATCATTTTCCTAATATAAAGGAATTATTCTTCTATATAAGAATATAAAGAAATATAAATTTTCAACATGTTTCCATTTAATAATAACAATTTCGTCCTTTTTTATTATTTTATCACTTACTCTAAGAAATTAATAACAAAAAATGTATTTTATGCCAAAATCAATAAAATTATCATTTAAGATATCATAAGATCTCTAAATAAGTGAAAAGTATTTCCATATGTATCTATATATACTCTGAAACCAATATAGTTAATATATTATTATCAAATACTAATAATTAATACCATTGTTTCATCATAAATATTTATTAATCCAATTGTTTACCTATAACAAATAACATATTAGCTAGAACATCGTGTCGACCAATTGTAGGAACTAAACCATTATCCTACTTGCGTCATGGGATAAATCCTCATGGACATTCCGAACATGATGAATTTTTACTTGAAACAATTTTTTCCATTTTTATATACTATATTAATATAATTCCTATAACATTCATAGAAAAATATGACGGACCTCCCTAAACTAAAAGTGATAATTAGACAACCTTTTTATTATGGTTTTCAACACAAATTATTTTTTTTATTAAATTAAAATAATATTATTAGAAAATTATTACACAACCATTAATAATAATATTAACCCTAACGGGTATGAATACCCTTTAACTTATATCTAAAATATTTAAATGTGTTATTGTTAAAATAACATTTTCACTAAAACATATAATAAAATAACGAGTTTTATTGCCATCAATTTATCCGTAATTATCTTCAATCATGGTATAATATCATCATATAAAACCAAAAAAGAGGTGATTAAGACAGTCAAATTACAATCGATAATAAAATAGTTATCCCTAGATAGTATCCATAACCCTTAAGTTAATTAAGTCATATAAGATTCTAATTAAATCCAAATATGTTTCATGATTCATATAAGAAAAATACCAATGATAAAAATACATCTAAATTTAATATTTTTAATCTTAATACATAAATAATTCTTTCATTTTATTTCTAAATATTTCTTCTGTAGTATATGGTTTATCATACGTATATCCCCCAAATTTATCAAATTGGGTGTGCATTATGGCCCAATATCATGTACTAGGTAATGTTCTAGTCAAACTTGATGCACTATTTTCATAGTTCTTACCCCTAGTTACATATGTACTAGAACAATATCCATTTGTATGATCCAGACAAAAATGTGTTTCAATGAAAATATAAAAAATCACTATCCTAAAAAATAATTAGGACAGTCTTATAGACTTATCATCAAATCTATCCTAGGTTTATTTTCCCTAATAAATATTATCCTAAATCTAGATCTCATGTTTCTACTACACTTCCTATGATTCCAATTGGAGTGACCCCCACCCCCTTTAAGCCAAATCTGGTATCGTACAATATTACATTGGAATATGATACACGAAATTGCATCTTGAAGGATATAAAGTTTTAGTAGTCTTGGTAAAATATATACATACATGGTTCCCATATTTAATTTAAATAAACAAATCACAACATAATTCTTTTATAATTACTTTTTTAACATAAATTTTATCCATGCATGTCAGTTGTAAAAAACAACATGGAATCCTCAGGAATGGAAACAATATAAAGGATACCGCAAATCCTCAATGGGGGTTAATCACATCGGGATATTTTATGACTTAATAATCATAATCAATATATAATAGTAATAATTAAACACACATGACATATAATTAATAAAATTGGAAGGAAGTGTATCAAAAAAATTAAGGTGAAAATCTCTTATGTAATAGTCAATATGTCAAGGTAAATAACATAACACACAGGGAATTTATAAAACATGACCACATGAATAAATATGACGTAATAAATATAGAATGGTAATTAACCTAAAAAAATCACTTTAATCAAACAATGAAAATTAAATAAATTCATAGATAATATCATTGTAAAAATATTAGGTATAATAATAATATAATCTTTATTAAAGAAATTCATAATTATTTGATGTCATGACTCAGCCGTATGATACCTCAACCATTAATATCTTTTACAAGATATTTTAAACTATAGGTAAAATAAGTTTAATTCTAGCCTAACAATTTTTTTATCTTGGGGCATACTGATGCATCATGGGTCTATATAATTCAGATCCCCACCCTTCACTATAGGTAAAACTAATTCTTTATATATCACGTACTATATTTAATTGATGAACAACATTAATTATAATCAAATATCTATATTGATTAAATAATATGATTCTTTTATACTTCCAAGATAAAAAATTAACGTTCAATTTATAAAATCATATGTAAAAATTGTATAAGGTTTATGAAATTAAAATATCCATGATAAATAATATGGATATTTAGGTGAAATTTAATATCCAATTATCAAAAGAAAGTTACTATTTCAAGAAGAAGTTGATTACAACAAAATTGAATCATATAAGTGAATGTCAATACATTCCTCGATAAAAGTAATCATAAACCATCAAGAGGAGAATTAAAGATGATATAAATTTATACTTGTTGATGTAATAATAAATTGTTTTTGTCATTGATGAAAATAAATACCATAAAAATGTATTTTAAAAAATTATTGATTAAAATATACTTTTCATATTGAAAAACATATTTAAAATACTTTTTTATGAAATTAACTATTAAAAACATTATAAAAATCGATTCTTATAAACTAACAATTGAGTCTTCATTTAAATGATGATCATAATGGAAGGTAATTTTGTACATGTCGAAAAATTGAAAAGGAACATTCTTTCTTCACTCTAACAATGTTTTTAATGTTCTTTGTTCCAAAACATATAATAAGATTGCCTTCACATTTTTCGTAAAATCCAAATAGGGCTTGTCTTGAAAACAAAGTAAGGTTCTATTGATTATTCTAAAGAGTAAAAACAGTTAACAATTACATTTATAAATCATTTTTAATATGTAATATTATTATTTAAAACATTTGAAGATAACATGGTTTTAAAAACCATATTTCCATCATAAGGTAGAAATGAAGTCGAATTTTCATTAAAACATTTTATAAAACCATTTAAGTAAAAATGTGTTGATAATGTATTATTACATGAAATTGATCATGAATAGTATATGATAATTAAATGGGTTGTAAAACAATTATTAAATTATATATTTAAGTATGAATTTTAGAATAAATAATCATGATGATAAATTGATTGTAAAATTAAACCGTACAATTATCATAACATTTATGTGGTGATTATTTAATGAATTGATTGTGTGTATTTTCTGTAAATTCACAAAACAAAGTTAAAATACAACATAAAATATTCATAATTAAATAGAACCATAATCATATAAAATCAATGTCAGCTAAGAATTAGTATAACCCAATAAAAAGAAGTTGAGTTATGAAATTCTATACCACATAGTAAATTTTAATTCAAATCCATATAAGATAAAATATTCCAAATTGAAACAAGAAATTTCATTTATAATGAATTATTAATGATATTATGTGTCACATAGGATGTATATAAACCATATAAAAGAAAATTGAGGAAAAATTACAATATTCTTCGATGAAATGAAATTTAGATGAAATCCCACACATCATGCTTCATTTTGATTGAAATTTCATTAACATAAAATATATTAGTTTAAAATTTTTATTAATTTATAAAATAACCATATTTATATTTATAATATCATATATATTCCTTTAATAAAATCTTATTACATTTTCATTAATAATATTTTCTTAATTTCATTGTTTTTTGTGTTAATTGATTTGTTTTCTATTATGTGTTCCATCATCAATGAGCTAGTAATTTCACAAATTACATAGATCTATCATAAATAAGAATAATAATAATGATATAATTATCATATTTTTACATAAATTTTACTCCTAAAATAACTCCTTAATTATTGTTATGAATAATGAATTATATTGTTATCAGAGAGATGGTAGGTTGTACGTACAAATTAGCAATGCTTCCATTTTTTCAATGAAAATTATGTAAATAAGGTATGTAACATAATATATTTATAGAATAATTTTAATATCATATATACATATTCTATAATTATAAATATCATCATTTCATGTGGGGATGAAAAGAGAGTTGCATCACTTCGTGGAGACAATAGTCCACATGTAAATAAACGATATTATCATCTTTATGTGAGTGAAAAGAAACAAAATAATATGATATGTATTGTGTTTAAATAATGATAAACATGTATGTGATATCATAATTAAATCATTTAAAACACGTACAATTATTAAAATTAGTTTTCACATTCTATGTGAATCATTATTGAAAGACGAATCACGTCACTACACGAGGTGGTAGTGCACTACACACAAGATAAACGTTATCGTTAATACTATGGAATGAAAGGAAATAAAATATATATGATATAGTAACTAAAAAGATATAATTATAATAAAAATATTATATATATACTTTATTTTGATCATCATACTCATCCATGTGAGTCAGAAAGGGAAAAAATGAATGACACATGTTCACGAGGATGTAGTTCTCCCTACACATGAATGATTATTTCGTAGCCCATTTTGTCGAAGTGGATATGGAATTAGGACATAATTTTTTTTGAAGAAATACCATTATATTTTATATTCTGATTTTATTATATTATAATTTTATAATAAAAAAATTATGTATGTGGATAAATAACTAAAATAAATATGTTTGTTGTATAACATCACCTCTTATTTGGATATCCTACATAGGTTTTCACTAAAGCCTTCAACAGTTGAATTTCATCCAAAAATAAGGATTATTGGATTATGGGATGTAATTTTGAATTGGACTTTTTTATGTATTTTCTAATCAAAATGGCTTGATAGGAGTGAATAATTTAAGGGAGTGAGTACATTTTTATAGGTGGGGGAGAAGATACACTTGGTATTTTTAAAATAATTTGGTGCTCCCAAGTTTTTTATATGTGAATTTGGTAAAAAATTGAGCATTATTTAAAACTAGAGGTTTAATGGAATATTTATGGCTAAAAATAGTTTTTTACAAAGATTATAGGTAAATTTAACCCTTATCGTTTCAGTTTAACTCTCGGTAAATTAATTTTTTCTCTAACCGTGGTAAATAATTTTAAAAAATTTTACTATTCAAGTTAATAAAAAAGTTTTTTGAATTCATTAAAAAAGTCAATTTATCATGATAAGAAATAGGTAATCCATTTATTATAATTAAAATCATATAATTGGAATATTTTTCATTAAAACTAATCAAGCATAAGTAATAAGAAAATTGGTTTGAAAAGTGAAAATGTTTAAAAGATTAATTTTTTTTGTATCAAATTAAAATATTAAAATGATTTAAATGATATAAATTTGATTATTGCATATAAAATTGATCTAATTAAACATTTAAAACAACTAATAATATAATTTAACAATATAAATTATATAATTAAAAAGTATTTTTCAATTAAAATTCAATATTTTTCACTACTCATTGGAATAATAATCTTATAAAAAAATCCCAAAAATTCAACAGAAAAATTATCATATTTATATTTTAAAAATGAATTATATATTTTCATAAAAAAAATTAATAAATTTTATTATTTTTAATAATTCATTTTAAATTATTTTTTAAGAACACCACTAATGTTTTTTCTGAAACAATACTATTTTTCAGAAAGAAATTTTTTTCTTATAAATGATGGTTATTTTATTTATAATCCACAGATAATTAATAAAAATTGTAAATATATATTTTCAAAATTTATTTTATACTAATCATAATCTATATTCCAACTTCAATAAGATAAGTTTTATATTTAATGATAATATTAACAGTATATTGTTTGGTAAAACTCGATGTTTCATGTATCTTAAGATATCAAATATATTAAATTAATTTTAAAAGAAATATATTTTAAAGTCATATTGTGTTATATTATATTCTATGTTAGGTGCCTCATGTTGTACAGGAAATCAAATAAAATTTCCATGTTTTAGAATTTTAGGTTGTTATATGGAGCATTATGTAGCATTTAAATGTAGTTGTGGAAGTGGAGGGTAAAAATAGATATAATAAGTTTAAAAATTATATCTAGAAATAAAAATAAATAGAATTTTTGGAATTTAGGCATTGATGAAAATAGAATATGTGTAGAAAACTAACTACTGATACTTATTTGTGCTTTAAAATATTACTTTTCAATTAAAAGGATTTTATGGGTTCTTTTTTTAAGAAACTAGATATATTAGGGATAAAATATATTATTTTTATGAATAATATATTGACTTTTATTTTATTAGTAATTGAAATAAAATAATAATAACGGTAGTTAATTTTTTTTAAATATTATTTTCTTACGTTATAATTTTTATTATATTTTTATAGTTTGTATATAAAACATAAATTTTATAATTTTATAATTTTAATTTGAAAAAAATATTACAATTTTTAGATACATAATAATTATATTATCTTGATTCTAATTTTAGGAATTTTTCTTAAATAGTTCATTATTAGGGAAATATTGAAAAATAATGTTTTCACCAAAAATGTAAAAATTTGGGATTCGTCTTTATATAAGAAGGGACTTGAAGTTTATAAAAGCATTTAAACAATAAAATGTGTGTTTAATAAGTAAAAAAATAAATTTTTATTAACATTATAAATTTATAAAATCTATGATTATAATTTTAATGACAGAAGTCATATTTTAAATTAAAATGTTTTTTAGTCATTTCATTCAATAAAGTATTTATTTTGTAAAAAATAGTTCTTCAATTATTTTAAGGCCAAATAATAATTATTTACTCTATAATGAACCAATTTATAATTTTACTGTCAAGTACATTGAAATTTTCACTCTATGTATAAATTTGTGCATATTTATATTTTTTTAAAATATGGGCTTTTATGTATTGCATGGGATAATGTTAGAATAGAGTTTTGATACTCATAGAATTGTTAATTGATAATTTTTTTTATTTTAATCATTATGTAAAAATTATGTATTAAGGGTGTTTTTATTCTTATGCATTAAAAGTAAATTAACAATGTAAAAACTACATTCCACAGTAAAACCCGAAATGGTAATAGTGAGTATTCTAAGAGTAAAGGACATAAAATCATGAATGAAGCATGTTTAAAAATGAATCATGAAGATATTTTTAACCTTATCATATCCCCTAATAAACAATTTTACATTTTTTTTACCACATGACAAGTAAAACATACACTCTCTTTTAATTATATAGAAATATTTACAAAAATTATATTCTCACAACTTATAAAATGGACCTCTCACCACCAATTCAAGTCCAATGAAAAAATAATTCACATAATGAACGTATTATTTTATTCCATGTCTTATAATAATTTTTCACTTTATTAATATCATTTTCATAATATATTATTAAATGACCTTCATTTCCAAGGAGACATCCAAGGGAAATCCCAAGTCCTCAATCTGAGTACTAATTTTCCATCACTTCAATTATTTTTCATATTTGTTTTCAAAATATATTTTTCTCATTTATATATAATGACATAATTATTTTATTCATTCTAAATTTATTTTTTCACAGGAAATAACTATTAATCACATTTCCCATATTCCCTTAATATAAAAAAACTAGATCAGTTTATGTGTGTGGACAACTACCTACACGAAGCATCATGTTTCCCTTTCCTTACACACCATACACATTTTTATATATTGTTGAATTTAATAAATAACAATAACGTTTATAACATATTATATATTCCTAAATGATAAAACATATTTTACAGTTATTCCATTTTATGTAAAATGATATAGTAATATCTTAGGTAAATAAAGAATATGACATTTTCATATTTATTAATATTTGTGAATTAAATGTTAATTTTACAGAAACGGGTATTTTATGTTCTTTTGTATACCTGAAACGCAACAATGGGTATCTCCGAAATCTCATGCTGCACAAAAGGCTGAGTCATACTAAAAAATAATAATATAATATTATTTTAAATTGTAGTTAACACCTAGCCATTGTATTAGAGGGAATAAATAGAACTATCTAAAATATGATTGTACATTTTTGATAAATATTTTTACATATTTCCAATAAAATATAGAGTCTTAAAATGTGAATGAATCTATTTTTAAGCATGAAATACTCAAATATTCTTTAAAAGGTCGTTTTACCACCTCATGATGGAGAATCTTTTTTAAATATATTTTTTGTCAATTTTATATTTTTATTTTGAAAAAATAAAGTTCTTATTTAGAATTGTGAAATAAAAATTTATGTTGGGTAAATTTTTGGTATTTTTTTGAAAAAGTTCATTTTTTTAATAAATAGTGAAAAATACTGCATTTTATGTCAAAACTATTTTTTTCATCTGATTTATTTATTTTGATATATTATATTATCAATTGGTTTGAAAGTATAATTGGATTATATATTTACCATTTAATCCAATTTTGGTCATTGTATGTAATTTCATTTTGAAATTGGTCATAAACACATGTCAATATTTTTTTTTGTTTTTACTTCATAAAAACATGCTTTCTAGTTTTGACAACAGAAATTAATATTAAATAAATTTATCAAACTTATATGTGTTGAATTTGGTAAAATATACATTATTTTTGAATTTGTAATATCAAAATTATCTTTGGGTGTTTTTTTGGTATTTTTCTGAAAACCTTCAATATTTGATGAATACTGAAAAACACTACATAGTTGTTAAAAAAATGACCTTTTCATTTAAATTAAATTTTAACGCTTATGTAAATTGAATTTAAAAAATACAATATATATGGTTTTCATCAATAAGTAAAATGGTGTTCAATATGATGAATATAATATTTGGTGAACAATAACTTTGGATTTTTATTTACTGCGGTTAAATGTATATAGGGTAATTCGTGATAAAAATAATATTGTAATAATATTAAATTACCTTAACACACGTCCTAACATTATTGGATGATTAATAGACAACCATGAAAATACTTTTTGTGAGACCTTTGTCATTTAAAAGCTATTTGGGTTAGATAATGACATTAATAACTTTTTGATTAAAGTAAAAATAAAAATATCATAAATATATATTTTATAGATAAAAAATTTTTAATGTGGAGTAATATAATTGAAATCTAAGACTATAAATTGTCATTATAAAGATAAAAATATTTCCCACATCATGTTATTTTATTTTTAATTTTTGGAAAACAAATAAAAATATATGTTTATAACAAAATGATTATGAAATAATTACCTCATTAACAAATGTTTTAAATAAATGAGAATATAAATATGAATATAAATTTATTTTGAAACATTTAATTCCATCCACGAATTTTATAGAAGCTTTTGACTTGTTATATTTGAATTAATGAACTTTTTTTGAAAGAATCTAGTTGGTTTGGATTTTTTAAAAAGTGTTTCTATGTATAGTATAAAAATTGATATAAATGAGTTTTTAAATCAATGAATATTTCATTAAATGATAAAATAGTTTTAAAACTATATTATTCAGCCAAATATCATATATAAGGTGGAAAATTTCATTAATTAACAACTTGTGGTTATATTGTCATTTTATGGTAACTATATTAACCATATAGAGTGAATACAAAAGAAGACATGGTAAGAGTCAAATTAGATAACTAATGGATAAAGTGAAATGATAAGGTTGTCCATGAAACCAAACAATTGTCTAAAACATATTGGTTGAATTTTATTTTAATAATAGTCATCTTATCTTTCAATTTAATTAGTTTGGGACCTTTTTAAAACTAAATTGGATTTATAATAAAATAATAATTTCAAACTTTTTTAATGATCCCCTCCTCCCCCTCATAAAATGTCATTACCTCTATCCCTTACTCACACCTCTCAATCCCCCTAGTATCATCCAACCTCTACCCAAATAATCTCCCAACATACCTATATTCATCCTAGAATCCTTCCCTTAGGCAGAAGGCAATTCAAGAAAATATTTTGGTTCAAACCAAAGGGAGTACCCGATTTAAAGGTAACGTCTCCTCTCATGTTCTTTTCTTTTATTTTCATTCATCGCTACATATTATAATATTATTCATTTATTACATAACAACACAAGTATTATAAATATAATAGGTTGTTTTTATGGAATTATTTGAACTAAAATTTCACACGCCACCATCTAATGTGTATAAAACATACTATTTCTATCAAAGATGAACTAGTGCCTCACGAAATTATGATGGTCCAATATTCTCCTACCACCTCTTATGGTGGAAATTATGATTTAACTGTAATTAAATATTATATTTATGGAATTTAATTTATCTTTATTGTTCTTTAGTTCTCTTTTAGAACATACCATTATGCTTTTCTATTGTATATATATGATAATTTCATTTGAGGAAGTGCGGACTACCGCCCCCTCAAAGTGATATGACTCATTCATACCATACATGGAATGTATAAAGGATGGAATTAATAATATTATGTAAAAAATATAACAATATATTATACTAGAATTATAATATACCTATCTATTACTAAGTTTTCATTCTTTTAAATATAAAATAGAAATGAAAGTAGCGTTCATGCGTTTGTTCAAATTACCGTCACCATGAACTGTGTGGTCATTTCATATCTCCAAATGATATGGAAAATTATAAATACATTTAAAATGAATATATATTATATATATGATATCTAAATCATGAATATAATTCTGGATATAATGGAATTTTTACCACATGGAAAAGTTTTAATTATAACAAGTTCATTTTGTACTCTAGTTCCGAACATCGGCAAAATGTCCAATATGAACACAAATGATTAAAAAATTGTCATAGAAAGATAATAAGTGAAATAAAACGAATAATAAACTTTAAAAAGTATCTTAAAAAATTATAAATTAACTTATGTTTATTATTCAAGAAATTAAAGAATGAATGAGTCAAGTCGGAAATGAAGTATGGGACTTCGTCTCAATTTACTTTCATTGAGGCATGTTTTGATAATATACACCTATTTATTTTATACAATGTATAATAAACCAATTTTACTTTTATTTTCATTCAAACTGAATCTTTTTCTATGAATTTTTTTACTAAACAACAAAATGAATTTTTTTAATGTTTGCAGTGACAATGACCTCTCCCATGCCGTAATCGTTATTTGGCTTCCTTTATAAGACTTAATGTTTTTTTAAAAGGAAAAGAAATAACTTATTCTATTTTTGGGTGTTATCATATTAAAAATGGTTTTTGGAAATTTAATAATTATTTCAATATCTTTAAATGATTTCTTATTATTTAAAATAAAATTTTATTAGTGAAATGTTGCAATTTTTAATATTTTATGTGTTATGATTATATAATGGTACATAGACATTTGACGAGTGGTTACATGATAAACTAAATTAAGGTTGGTTTCATGATAAACCAAGTATGGGTGGTTACGTTATAACCTCAAATACATTGGGTATGGAAGTCGTCTGTATGGATTTTCTATTTAGTGATATGTGTGGAAGTCAGTCATATGGTTATTCCATTTAAGTATGTTTATATCCCACGTTACCTATAAATGTTATGTGTGAATTATATAGATTTTTTTGTAATATTTTGGTTACAAAAGGGTATGAAATGGGATTCTATATAGTGAAGAGTATTTACTACTTCATAAAAGTGAAATGTAGTACTTATGATGTAGTATTCATGGTTAAATTGTTATTTTAAAAAACTAACAGTTTTCCTTCTTTATGTTTCCCTTACTGGTATTTTTTATGCTCATCCCACGTTTTTGAAATGTTTTTCACAAGACTTAATGTGGACTAGGGTCAAGGATTCGATCAAGAAAAATTTATGATGATTAAAACATGGAACTAAACATGTTACTTTTCTTTTAAGAGTTTTTATTTTATGAAAAAAATGGATACTAAGTAGAAGTGTTTACATGTAATATTCAAATTGTTATATATATGTTATGACCTAATTCTCCAAAGATTTAAACATGAGATGATCCTGAATGTGAATTATTAACTTAATTCAAGATTATGAAATTTTTAATTTTGGGGCCTTATAAATGGTATCTGAGGTCATTTTATACAACTTTTGGAGTTAGGATATTGTAAAATTAGTATCCATAAATTAAATTATGGTAAGATTGAAATGATATAGCATTTATAGATTATCATGTTTCTTAGACTATGATTTTTAATTGTTCATAATGGTTTTACTCGGAGGAAATAGGGAATCTATGTTGGGAAGGCATACAGAAGAGAATAAAATTCTAAATCATCATCTTGAGATGATCAGAATCGGAACTAAACAATTTGTTGCAGTAATGGATCAGTTGACACAAGTGACAAATGTTGGTTGTTTTTATTGATGACATTTTGTTATAATTTAAAGAGGAACATTAATGTAATTTAAGTGTTATCTTTCATACCTTAAAATAAAATAAATTCTATGGTAAAATTAGAAAGTTTGAGTTTTGGTTACAACAAATTTCATTAATTGGTCACATTATTTCAAAAAAATGGAATAACTACTGATCCTGCTAAAATAAAAGTTGATGAAGAATGGCCAATACCAGAAAATATAATCGAGATTCGTATTTTTCATGGTTTTTTAAACTATTATAGAAGTTTTGATGATAATTTTTCATATTTTTCTAGACCAGTGACTAAGTCTAATTAGAACGGTGTAAATTTAATTTGAATATAATAATGTGATGATTGTTTTTAGGAATTGAAAATAATATTGGTGAATTCTCCAGTTTTGGGACTTCCTTCAAGAAATGGTGAGTTTATTATCGATAGTGATGCTTCATTGAAAGTACATGGTTGTGTCCTTATGATGAATGATCGGGTAATTTCTTATGCTTCACGTCAGTTGAAAACCCATGAGTTAAATTACCCTACACATGATTTGGAATTAGCTGATGTTATTTTTTCATTAAAAATTTGGAGGCATTATACTTATGGTGTAAAGTGTGAAATATATACTGATCGCAAAAGATTGAAGTATATATTCACTCAGAAGGAATTAAACATGAGACAAAATATATGTCTAGAATTAATCAAGGAATATGATTGCATGACCTATTACCATCCAGGAAAGGCAAATAAAGTGGCTGAATCTTGGAGCTGAAAGTGTAATGTTACCTTAACCAAGATATGTTTGGAATGAGATACTCTATTTTTTGATCTGATGAATTTGGGATTTTAAGTTTTTGGTGTAGAGAATTACTCTGTTTTGTTTTAGGTTTCAGTACAATCATCCCTAAGATACAGAATAAATAAAGCACAAAAAGATGACAGTTAGTTGTAGAAAAAGGTAGGATTGGTTCAGAAGGGTATGTTTCCTAAGTTTAATATTGATAGATACTGTGTTGTGACGTTTATAAGGATATTATATGGGTCTTGTGATTCGGAGTTGAAGAAAGAGTTTTTATGTGAATATTATAGTTCTCCATTTTTAGTTTATCCTGGCAGTACTAAGATGTACATTGATCTTTGGGTGTATTACTGGTTGGATGGAATAAAAAGAGAAATTTCTAATTTTACCCTAAGTTTTTGGATTTTTCAATAGGTGAAAGCAGAGATGTAATTACCAAAAGTAATGCTTCTACCTTTATAGGTGCCATAGTGTAAATGGGAAAATATATCCTTGAAATATTTTGTGGGATTAACGAATACATCATGAGGTATTAATGCAATTTGGGTTATTGTCGGTCAATTGACTAAATATGCTTTTTCCTTCCTATTTGAAATAATTTATATCTAGATCACCTTTCTCAGTTGTAGGTTATAGAGATAGTCATGTTACATGGAGTTCCCATTGCCATTGTATTTTATTGTGATATGAGGTTTGATTTTAACTTTTCGAAAGGCCTTCAAAAATCATTGGGTAATGAATTAAATTTTAGTATAGCTTTTCATCCACAATCATATGGGCATTCTGAACAAAAAATTCAGACTATGGACGATATGCTATGTTCATGTTAAATGGATTACCATGGATGTTTGGACCAATATAATTCTTTGGATTAATTCTCTTATAATAACAGTTTTCATTCCATTATACAGATGGCCCCATTTGAGGCATTGTATAGAAAAAAATATCAAACTCCATCTTTTTGGGATGAAGTAGGTGAAAGGAAGTTGATGGACCCATAATTGGTAGAAGAGATGGTAGAGAAATTTCAATTGATTCATAAGCACATGAGAATAGCTCAGAGCAGAAAGAAAAGTTATACTGATAACCAGAGGAAATATATTTCTTTCGAGGTAGGTGATCACGTCTTTCTCAATGTTTCTCCATGGAAAAGTGTGATGTGTTTTGGTAAAAAGGGAAAGTTGAGTCTCAGATTCCTTAATCCCCTTGAAATTTTGGAAAATTTGGATCAGTTTTTTACAGAGTGACATTACCCCCATTTTTATCCCAGGTACATAATGTTTTTCATGTTTCAATGATGAGAAAGTATATTCCAGATCCATCTCATGTTTTGAGTCAAGAGGTAGTTTGGTTGGAAGAGAAGCTTTCTTATGAGGAACAACCGGACCAGATTCTTGAACGAAGAGAGAAAGTGTTGCAGAATAAGGTAATTCATATGGAAATGGAATTATGAAATAACCATATGGTGAAGATATAACATGGTAATCATAAATTCTAGGAGGGATAAATACCCCCACTTATTTGATATATAAATAGAATTGTAGGGACACAATTCCCAAAAGGGGGAAGGATGTAACAACCCAGGTAAATAAATAATATAAAATTTTCATATTTAATAATATTTGTGAATTAAATATTTATTTTACTTAAAATGGATTGCTATGTTCAATGAATTACATGACACACAATAAATGGTTTCTCTAAAATCTCATGTTGCAAATAAGGCTGATTCATTCTGAAAAATAATAATATAATATTATTTTAAATGGAAGTTAAAGTGTAGTAGTTGTATTGATGAAAATAAATATAACTAAGTATAATATTATTATACATGTTAAATATTTTTACATTTATCTAAAAAACTTAATAGGCTTAATATAAGAATGAATCCAATTTTAAGCAAGAAATACTCTAATATTCTTTAAAGGTTGTTTTACCGCCTTTTGATGGAGAAGCCTTTTTAAATCTAGTTTTTTTCACTTTTATATGTTATATTTGAAAAAAAAATATTCTTATTTATAATTAGGACATAAAAATTTACTTTGGGTAAATTTTTCATATTTTTCTGATAAAGGTCATTTTTTAATGACTAGTGAAAAGTACAACATTTTATGCCAAAATTGTCTTTTCATTTTATTTATTTATATGATTATATTATCATTTTAAATGGTATTAAATTGTAATTGAATTATATTTTTACAATTTAATCCAATTTTTTTCATTGGAAGTAATTTCTCGTTGAAATTGGACATAAACACATGTCAATCATTTTTTAGTTTTAATTTCTTGAAAACACGCTTTCTAGGTTTCACAATAGAAATTGGTTTTAAATTATTTATTGAAAAATATATATCTTGAATTTGTTAAAATAAACATCATTTTTGAATTTCTAATATCAAAATTAGATTTTGGTTGATTTTTGGGTATTTTTCTGAAAACCATTAATTTTTTGTGAATATTGAAAAACACTACATAGTAGTTAAAATCCTGACTTTTTCATTTAAATGAAGTTTTAACACATATTTGAATTGAATTTAAAAAATTATACATACATGGTTGTCATTATTATGTAAAATTTGGTTCAATATGATGAAAATAAATTTCTTTTGAATAGTAACTTTTGATTTTTATTTACCACGGCTAAAGGTAAATAGGGTAATTCAAGGTAAAAAAATATTATAATAATATAAAATTATCTTAATACTTGTTCTAAAATTATTGAATGAGTCATGAATGACCAATATAGTCCTTGGAAGATAATTTTGTAAATTGAAAGCCATTTGTGTAAGATAATGACATTAATAAATTTTTATTTAATATAACAATAAAAATATTTTAAACATGTATAGTTTTTGTAAAAAAGTTTTATTGCCTGGTTATATAATTGATATATTTGAATATAAATAGTCATTATAAATTTAAACATATTTTCTACAACATTGCATTTTATTTATAATTTTAATACATCAAATTAATAAATTTATATTTGACACAATGATAATGTAATAATTACCTCATTAATAAATACTGTAAATAAATGAGTTTATAAATATTAAAATAAATTTATTTTGAAACTTTTAATTACATAAAAGAATATTATAGATGAGTATAACTTCTAATATTTTAATTAATGATGTTTTTTTTGAAATAATCAAGTTAGTTTGGATTTATTAATATGTCATGATATTAATAGTATAAAAATTGAAATAAATGAGTTTTAAAAATAAATTAATATTTTATTAAAAGATAAAATAGTCCTAAAAATATAATATTCTGGTAAATTACTTAAATAAGGTTTAAAATATCATTAATGGTCTAATTTTTGTTTTATTGGCATTTTATGGTAACTATATTAACTATATAGAGTTAATACACAAGAGGACTTAGTAAGAGTCAAATTAGTTAACTAAGGGTTAAAGCTAAATGATAAGGTTAACTTTGCAACCAGAAAATGTATAAAACCTATTAGTTGAGAGGATTTATAATATTAGTCATCTTATCTTCAAATTTAATGAGTTCAGGACCATTGGAAACGGAAATTTAGTTTATGATAAAATAATATTTTTGAACATTCCTGAAGAGCCCCTCCTCCCCCTTATAAAAAACCATCACCTCTAACCCTTACTCAAACCTCTAAATCCACATTGGATCGCCCATATTCTGCCCAAATAATCTCACAACATACCTATCTTCCTTTTAGAAGCCTTCCCATAGGAATAATGAAATTCAAGAAAACATTTTTGTTCAAACCAAATGGAGTTACCCGATTTAAAGGTAATGTCTCCTCTCAAGTTCTTTTCTTTTATTTTCATTATACAATAACAAATCTATTATTATTATTTAATAAAATAACAAAAACAGTATCTCCAATATACCAGGATGTTTTTATGATATGGATTTGAACAACACTTATACACAACTCCATCTAATGGGTATATAACATATTATTTCTGTGGACGGTGAACTACTACCTCATGAAACGGTGATTGTTTAATCATCTCCTACCCACACTTATGGTGGACATTATTATGAAAAATTAATTATATATGATATATATGATATTTATTTTATCTCTATGATTTTTAAATTCTCTTTTAGAACATAACTATATGCTTATTATGTTGTATATATACGATATTTTCATTGAGGAAGTGGGGACTACCGCCCCCTTAATGTGATATGACTCATTCATAACATACATGGAACGTATGAAGGATGGAATTAATGAACTTATGTAACATATATAACATATATGTTATACTATAATTATAATATACCAATTTATTATTATTCTTTCATTCCATTAATAATGAAATTGAAATAAAAGTTGTGTTCATGCGTACGTACGACTTATTGTCTCCTTGAACGGTGAATTTCATTTCTTATATCTAAATGATATGGAATATTATAAATACATATACAATGAAAATATATGATATATATGATATCTAAATCATGAATATCATTCTGTATATAATGTACTTTTTACCACATGGACAATTTGTAGTTATAATAAGTTCATTTTTTACTGAAGTTCTGAAAATCGACAAAATGTATGATATAAACTCAAATAAATTACTAATTTTTATATCAAGGTAATAAGTAACATAAAATGAATAATAAAACATTAAATTTTATTAAAAATATATAAATTAACTTAAGTATATTATTCAGGAAATTAAATAATGAATGAGTCAAGCTGGACATGAGTTAAGGGACTTCATCTCAATATCCTTTCATTGGGGAATGCTTTTGTAATATACACCTCATTATATTATACTATGTATGATAAACCCCATTTACATTTATTTTCATTCAAAGGGAATAATTTTTTTGTGATGAATTTTACTAAACAAAAAAAGGAATTTTTTTAACGTTTGCAGCAACAATGACGTCTTCGTCGATGTAATCGTTATTTGGATTCCTCAATAACCCTTAATGTTTTTAAAAAAAATACCTTATTCCATTTTTTTTATTAGAAAAGGTTTTTGTAAATTAATTTATTATTTCAATATATATAAATTATTTCTTGTTATTTAAAATGAAATTTTATTAATGAAATGTTGATATTTTCAATATTTTATGTGTTATGATTGTATAATGGTACTTAGAAATTTGACGGGTTGTTACATGATAAACCAAATGATAGATTGTGCCATTATAAACCAAGTATAGGTGATTAAATTATAACCTACAATGAATTGGTAATGGAAGTAGGCCATATGGATATTCTATTTAGTGATATGTGTGGAAGTTGAACATATGGTTTTACCATTTAAGTATGTTTATGTCCCAACTTACCTTTATAGGTTATGTGTGCTTTCAATGGGTTTTATGGTAATGTTTTGGTTAAAAATGGTAATAAATGAGATTTTATTTAGTGAATAGTATTTACTACTTCATAAAGATTAAAATTATTACTTATGATAAAGTATTCATGGTTGATTTGTTGTTTTGAAAAACTAATAGTTTTCCTTATTTATATACCCCTTTACTCTTCTTTTTATGCTCATTATAAGTTATTGAAATGATTTTTCATAGGGATTAATGTGGAATAGGGTCAAGGATGGGATCAAGGAAAATTCATTATAATTAAAACATGGAACTAAACTTGTTTCTTTTCTTTTAAGAGTTTTTATTTTATGAAAAAATGGATACTATGTAGAAGAGTCTACATGTAATATTCAAATTGTTATGTATATATTATGACCTATTTCTCTAAATCTCTAAACCTTACAAGATCCTCAATGTGAATTATTAATATAATTCAAGATTAAGTAATTTTTAACTTAGGTTCTTTACAAATATCATTGATTGTTGGTACATGTGGACTACTTGTAACACACAAAAAGTTTAAAATATTATCATTATATTCAATTATGTATGTGACACTCAAGACAAAGAGTATAATGAAATATAACATCCAAATTATTTATGATATATTTAATAATTTAAATAAAATCAATCTATTCTACAAATTTTAGTGCACATAATACTAATGTAGCTTGGATTACACACAGCAATAACTCTATTCATTGGCTTTCGTTACACAAAAGGCAGAGTTTTAACGTTGACTATTTAAATTTTTATTTAAAATGAAACTTATAACCAATATGTTAAATTGTTGGATATTAATATAGTTCAATAATGTATGGAAATATATGTTTTAAATAAAAAAAAGAATTTATTAGTTATAAATTTAACAATGAAATGAAAATAAATACAAATTTAATATAATAGAAATGTTTTTATATAAGAATATTTTTCTATGCCCAAATTAGTTTTATCATAATATGTTAAATTAATTAATACACGTGAATGACCCTGATGAAATTTATATATTATATATTTAATGATATTTTTTACATCTTTACAATATATTTATTGGAATACGATAAGAAGAAATATAATTTTACTCATAAATAGATGTAGTTTTCTAAAGACAGTTTTCTACCTTTTGACGACACATTTGTTTTAAAACTATAATTTTAAAATTTAGAATTTTTTTTTAAAATCATTCTTAATTTTTTAATATTAATTTAAAAATATAAATAGGGTGATTTTTTTCTGTTTTTCTTATATGTTTCATTTATTAATGAATAGTGAGAAATAATGAATTTTAATTGGAAACCTAATTTTTATTTAAAATATTTAATTGTTAAATTATATTTTGAAAATTGTTTTAATGTAAAATTATATAAGTTATAAATATATTAATTAAATTTATGTCATTTTAATCATTCTTATAATACATTTGGATAAACAAAATACCAAACATTTGAATATTTTCTCTTTAAAACCCCACTTTCTCATCACATATGTGGGATTACTTTTAAATTAAATTTTTTCACGTATATGATTTTATTTAGTGAAAATAGATTCCAAATTTTTAATAATAGTAATAATCTCTAATTTCTAATTGTGTCAAATTAGTTTTTTACCAAAAATATTAGTGACATAAAATAAAATTAATTACACTGATTAAGATAAAAATGAGTTTACTTAATTAATAGACATTAATCATTAGGGACCAAATAAACAATAAAATTATCCAAACCCCATTTTCTTGGAATTTTTATACCATTTAATTTATATTATTTATATAATTTTATTATTTAAACCTTTTGGTAGGTAAAAAGGGGTATATTTAACTTCCTTTTAAAAAATACCAAGTATGTCCCCTCTCACGCTTATAAAAACCACCAACTCACCTCCTATATTAACACCTATAAATCCCATTAGATTAAATAGTAACTTCCCAAGTAAAGTATTCACATACATACCCTAATCCTAGAAGGATTAATTTGGGATGAAATATAACCAAGGAAGTATTTTGGTAAAAACCAAATGTAGTTACTTGAAGATGAGGAAATGTTCATCAATGTACATTTTTGTTTTATTTATTTATCCAACCCCTTAAATTATTCATATTATATTATTTTATAATAAAATAATTATCTAAAATATAATTTTTTTTGTTAAGGGAACCAATAAAAATCACACCAATATCTATCAAATAAATTATGCAATCAGCGTTTGTGTGTACCGAAGACTACCACCTCACAAACTGATTTCATTGATCATTCCATTACAAACGTCCAAAGATGGTCATAATTAATTAAATAATTTTTATATATGATATTTATAACTTTTATTATGTTATTAAGATTATTTAATCATTATATAACTCATAACATCATTATTTCCATTTTGTGAGAATAGGATAACGTCGTTCCTGTGTACAACGGGCCACTACATCGTGAAGGGATGTGATTCATTCAAACATTACAAGGAATAAATTATTTGTTAAATTAAAATATTATATATATATATATATGAGATAAAAAAATAATATAATTTTAATATATATATATATATATCTCATTTAGTTTTATTTTCATTCAATATGACATGAAAATGGAAACTATGTTAATTCGTGTGTATGGGGTATTGTCCCGATGAATGGTGCATTTCATTTACTATCAATAAATTTTATGTATTAATATGAATAAAAATATTTTGAATATATATTATTTTTATATCATGTTTTATGTTTCATATATAATTAAAAAATTATTCAACAAAGTGAATGAAAAATATAAATTCAAAACATATACAAAAAACAAATCGATTGTTACCCGAAATGTAAATTTAATATGGAATTATTAATAAAAGGGTAATGAAAGGTAACAATAAAATCATATATGAATATAAAAATATTAATATTTTTATTTAATAAGTTAATAAAATGTTTCAAACAACGATATAGGATTTTAAATCATGTTTGACTAATTAGAAGTGTGGGGTAATGGTTTTTTCATCTAACTTTTATTTCTCTCAGATATATGTTGTATTCACATTTTAGTTTTATTTTATTATGTATATAAAGACCATGGATGTGTTATATTATTATAATAATTAAATTTAAAGGGATATAAATATGTATTTTATTATTTCTCTTTCATTGGGTTTACAATTTCAATGTTACCAAAGCAGTAATGGATTTTTGAAACAATTTTTCTTCTTTGAGCCTTAGGTCGTGTTATGAAAGTATATTCTTTTATGAGGTGTATATAAATAATAATTAAATGTTGTATAATGAATATAAATATAATAATGATGTTATATGAATCATTTAATTTTATTCATTTAGGGTGATTATGATTTGATGTTAGAAAAGTGGAATGAGTCTTCTCTTAGAATCTCATTATTTTTCAAGATTATATATGATTAAGTCTATGATGTTGAAAATTTATAATTAACATGAATTATATTAAAATATTTTTATTAATGATAATTTAATGTAATTTTATCATTTTTTTACTCTTTGTTACCTAAATTTTTTGATAAATTGTTTTTAAGAAAATATGAATATAATTCTTTCTTCGATCGAAAATATGTTTTATTTGAAAACAACATTTTCTAAAAATGTTATCAATTTTTTTAAATGTTATTCCAAATATGAAATGATATTTTAGACAATAAATGTTCTAAATTATTTTTAAAATATTCCTTTATAATTTTTCAAGGTTAATATATTTGAAATTTATTCTCAAAATGATTTATTTTTAAAAAAAATTGATTCTCAAAATGGAAAGAATTTTTTCATAAAAATGAAATTTGTGATATTTTTATGTATTTACATTCACAAAATTCAAAAACCCTTGATGTTTTGTAACCCCAAATGAGCATATTTTTTATCGATACAATCCTTATTCTCTCTCCCTATGGATTATAATTTCTCTAAAGAGATTATCATGGTACCCAAATTCAATCCATTGGTTAACTATGTTATAAAATGAATAAAAACTATTTCAATGTTTTTTATTCATTTTTTAGTTCTTAAACATCGTATACAATGTGGTGGCATAGATAGCACTAGGGGATAATGTTACATCTTAGATGATGAGAAGCCTAGGTAGAATTGGGTGATCCTATTACGGCTTAGATGATGGGGTGTCCCATATAGAGTCGGGTGAGCACGTTATATCGTGTATGGTGGGTGGCCTAGATTGAACCAGGTGATCATGTTATAGCTTGTGCAATAGGTCCACCTAGATATCACTCTAATTTTTAAATTAATGATAATCTTGGATGTCAGCCGTAGGGTTATTTAAATTAAAATTGTTTTGACATAGTTTTATAAATGTGATGCTCAAAGTCACCGATAAATGTTTTACTTACATTCAATGGGGTTGTTATGTTTTGTTTGATCAAGATTGATATCACATAGATCGTGATTATTAATTATTATGAATATTTCACTGGTTAAAGCTGCTTTCCATGATTCCATGTTTTATGATCTAGGTATTGATGGGTACGAATATCCTTATGTTATAATCATGCAATTTGATTATATCATCACACTCAAATGCACATGTAATTAATATTTATGAAATTCAATTGCCAATGATTATGTTTAACCTTAATTATCATTTTATCCCACCCTTCTTATGTTTATCTATATGAAATTTATTAATAAATAGGTTGAATAAATTTTGACTATAAAGGATTTCACAAGGTTGATATTGATGAATGAATATGAAATAAAAAAATATGGGTATAATTGGGGATGATATTCATCATTATGAACCATTTATTTATGAGCCCAAGTTTATATGATTTAATCCTAATTCTCTAAGGCTATACACCTAAAAGGTACTTGAGAATGTAAGTGGTCCATTTTTCCCTTATTCTGTTGTAATATTTGGATTGAAAATAATGGGTCATAATTATTGGATTCAAATTTAGAAATGGAAATTTTATAATTTCAGCACTATATATAGAAGTGTGGTCCGGGGGTGTTATAGTTGGTACAAAATAGAAAATGTACAAAAACATGGAAATTATGATTCTTTCATTTGAGGTCATCTTATGATTTGTGGATACCCTCATTGGGCTATAAAATTGTGTATGATAATATGTTCAATATTTTAGAGACCTATATGATATTTTTAGTTGAAAAACTTTTGAAGTTGTTAATTAAATATTTGGAGGTGAATTTTCAATTAACATATTTTTAACACATAGGATCAACATTAATTTATCTAGGGAGGAATTTTTTTTCAAGATTAAGGAAAAAATGGTTTACATGTATTACGGGTGAAAACTCATTATATTCAGTAAATTTGTAGTGCATGAACCCATGATCAAAGTACAATAAGGGTTTCCTTCTTACCACTGACCTTTGTGATGTCTTGGTTAGTATAAAATTTTTATAGGTAATGATTAAATTTATTCCATAAAAATATTTTTTTTATTTTTGGAATAAAATTTGATTTATTTTGGATGTATATATGGTCAAATACTTCTGCTCCTTGGTTTTCGAACATAGTTATGAAATGCTTGATTGATTTTAAGGAAATAATTTATGAAATTATTTGTCTTTATATTTGGGTATTACTATTTAATTTTTATTATTATTCTATTATATGATGTTTTTTGGGAATTATATTACCTTGTGATAACTATTTTGTATTTTTTAATGTATAAATACACAAGGAATATCTTGTTGTCCCTTTTATGGTTATGTGGTATTTAATATTTTTTTAGTGCATAAGGGATTCAAAAATCTTAATGAATACAAATTGTTTGGATCAAATGATGGGATTGTAGTGAAAACTAACTAAAGGATAAAATTATACTCAAAAAGTATATTTTAATATTCTATTCATATATATCCTAATATAATTTAACCAATATAGGAAAAGGATCCTAAAACAAAATTTTATCATATTACAATAATCTCTTATGACATAAATGAACATCATAAAATCTCCTTGGATTGTGGTTTTGTTATTTTTAACACTCCCTTTATCATTAAATTTATAGTTATCGATGATCTTGGTCACTCTATATCCTTATTTGGGATATTGGTTTTTCTTCCATTCACATATCTTCACTTTCTACCGATTCAATCATATGTAATGGCCTACTAATATGTTATTCCCAATGACCCTCCTATTTACCATTAAATTATATCAAGAAATGTTATAGTTACCCTTTTTACAAATAGGGTTTTTAAAAATTAATTACAAATTCCCAAACATGTATTACAAAGTTAAATTTTATATTAAGATGATTCTCTTTTTAAAATGGTGGATTATGTAACACCAAATAATTTTAAAATATGATCATCATATTCAATTGTGTATGTGACACGCAACACCCACAATATAAATCAATATAAAATCCTGATACTATATGAAATATTTAATATTTTAAATAAATTTTATCTATTATAAATATTTTAGTGCACACAATATTAACTTAGATATTATTACAGGAAACAACTACTTTCATTGATGTCTTACATCACTCATGGCTGAGTTTTACCAAATCTAATTAATATTATTAATTAAAATGAAAATTACCTCCTAAAAATTAAATTAGTGGTTATGAATATGATTAAATAACTTATGAAAATATATGGTTTAATGAAAAATATAATGAGTTTATTGGTAACCCCATAATTATAAATGAAAAAATCTAATTGAATATAAAGGAAATATTTTTATATAAAAACAATGTTTATACACCAAAAGGAATTTTATCCTAATAAATCATATTTATTACTAATATTGAATGATCATTATGAATTTTATATATTTTATATTAAATAAAATTTTATCAAATTCATAAAATATATTGTTTGGAATAATATAAGAATAAATCAAATTTTACACATAAAAAGATGTATTTTTCTAAAGGAAGCTTTTCCACCTATTGAACGTTCACTTATTATAAAACTAACTTTTGAAACATTTATAAACTCTATTTTAAAAATAATACATCATTTTTTAGATTTTATTGTCAAAATTATCATTGGGTGAATGTTTTGTATTTTTGAGAAGCTTTATTTTTTGATGAATATTGACAAATAATGAATTGTAATTGAAAAGAGACTTTTCATCTATATAATTTATAATGTAAAATTGTAATTTAATTTGGATTTAATGTAAAATTAGATCCCTTATTACTATATTTTTCTAATTTATCTCATGGTAATAATTTTTATATTTAATTTTGAACTAATAACATTTTAATCTATTGAACATTTTTCAATATAAGAACTAGCTTTCTCATCACGTCTTTGAGACAAATTTTAAATTGATTTTTACCACTTATGTGATTTTAATTTTCAAAAATGGATTCTATATTTAGAATCATAATAATTTATAACTCTAAATATGTTAATCTAGTTATTTACTAAAAATATAAGTGAAATTAATTAAAAAAAGTTATAGTGACTAAGTTATAAACGAGTTTACTTAGTGGTAAAATGGTAATATTAAGTGTCTAAGTGACATAGAAACATGTCCACAACAAATTATATATTTATATTTTGAGAAAAATATTTATTTTTTCTTGTTTTTTGAATTATTTGAGACTTTTTGTAGGTAAGAAGGTGTGTTAAGCTAAATTTCTTTTGAAAACTACCAAGTTTGTCCCCTCCCCCACTTATAAAATGCCACCACCTCTCCTCCTCTCATGAAACCTAAAAAAAACTTTGGATCATCCATGAACTTGAAAAATATGGTATTAACTTACCTAACCTCATACAATAATCCTTATGTTGGTAATAAAATCATCGAAGTATTTCCTTTCATGAAAACCAAAAGGAGTTTCCCAAAGAAGAGGTAGCTTTTATCAACGTGCACTTCTGTTTTATTTATTTCTCTAACCCCTTAATTTATAATTGTACCATTATTATATAATAACCTCTATATATTAAATATTATAAAATTATTTTATGATAATTTTAATACATGCACCCACGCACACTTCCATCAAATGGATTACGAAATCATTGTTCTTGTGTACGATGAACTACGACCTCATGAACCGATGTCATTAATTATTCTATTACTATCTTTCATGGTTGTCCATCAAGATTAAATTACTTATTATAAATTATATTTTTGATATTTATGATTTTATTATGATTCATTAATTATTATATAACACATAACTATTTTTTTTAAATTTTTTACGAATACGATAACATCGTTCTTGTTTACAGTGAACTACTTCCTTGCAAAGAGATGTAATTCATTCACGCATTACATGGAATATATTAAGGATGATAATAATAAATATATATGATATATATAACATAAAAATGATATTGTAGTTATAATATATATATATATATATATATATATATATTATACTTTTGTTTCTTTCAATGAGACATGAAATTTGAAATAGTATCCATGCATACGTGTAATCTACCATATCCATGAATAGTGTATCTCATTTAATATCACTATATGTTGTTGAATATAGTAAATAAATTCTTAATGAATATATATTATATTAATATATTGTTTTACATTATGTATATTATGAAAAATTTAACAATATGAGCAGACAAAAAATATAAATACAAAACATATATGAAAAACAATGTAGTTTTAACTATAAACTTAAATTTAATATGACTAAAAATTTAATTTTTATTATTTTAACGAGAAAAAAGAAGAAAAACATGGAATTAGCGACTAAAGTGGGTCGAAAATGGTGTATTCCATGGGTATCACCCTTCACAAATTACTTATTATCATTAGGTAAGGGCCCCAAATAATTATAGAAAATAAGAGTGTCATCTGGGTTTCCTTTTTTATTAAGAGAATCTACATCAAAATTAACTTCTCTCAATGTGTGGGTAACATGAATACCCAAGAAGAAAAAATGATCATAATGATAAAATAGGTCAACTCCCATGGAGGTCTACCCTTCCCAAATAAGAACCCAACCAACACTGTGGAATCTGAATCCACTTATAAAATCTAAATTTTTAAGAATATACACTATATAATATTGGTGACCGTTGCACTTACTTATTATACTATTGATGTAATTGGACTTTATATGGTACTTAAGACAATAATAACTGATCCACAATTATCTCTAACTATTCCGACCCATTTTATTTTTCATGAATTAAAAACGACATCAATGTTAATGTAATGATATGTGATATGTGGCATCCACTAGACCCCACTATCCATCCTTCTACAATTTCCTTCTGAGTTGGCACAGAGCCTTGGAAAACAAACCTAGATCATTGAAGCAGATAACCCAAATTTTATGGTTTCACCCATTGTTTCCCTCAACACATTCACCGATACCACAAGGAATATAATGGAAGTATTTCTCTCATACCTTTCCCTATTATTAGTTTCCCAAAAGGGACCAAAATACTACTAAGATGGTCACTACTCTTTCCTTACTCTCAAACCCATATAGTCTCGCAACCTAAAACCATTACTGGAGGATCTTCTATAAATTATTCTAGAATCCCAAAATATTAAATCCATTCCTCATGAATTTCCATAACACCATTCCCCATTTTCCTTAAAAACATGCCACATTGATTCCTTTTGTGGTGAATCACAAAACTGACTTATAGGAACCATGTAAACTTCCTTATTCATGATATTTTCATCCATAGGGGACATAATATTCCACATTCCCCAGGACAATTAATTCAACATTCATGTATTATCATTGATCAATTTTTTGGGTTCCCATTTTTTTCAAATAAATAGAATGCATGAAATGTTTTATGTCTGTAATGCTAAATTTCCCTAAAGTATTCCCTTACAAAAAAAATATAGATGGTTATTAAACTAGAAAATGTTATCTTATATACTATTATATTCATTAATTATATTTTAAATGAGGAATTACAAATATTTATTGTCCTCTATGAAGGTTATCTGTCAAACTAGACAGCTCGAGAGGGATATGGTTTACCCTACCAAGTTCATCTTCTAGATGTTTCAATCATGATTACAAAAACCCATCAAGATGTATCCATAAATTCATATAAATGAGTAATCATGCATCATTAAAATCATGTAAATATACCAATTCTTATTGACCATAAGTTCCAGTTTTATCCATATATGTCTCTCATAAACGTCCCATAAGGAGTCCCCTTCAATAATATCCCATGTAATTATGGTATGCATTGAAAAATGGTTTTCAAAACAATTCAGTGACATATTCAACCATCATCAATCTATTTACCCATTTTTTTCAATGACACCTAGTGGAAGCTTTCACTCTTATTCACATCCTAGAAGAAGTTTAACATTATATTCTATAACTTTTCAACAGTTTCGTTTATAGGTTTGATAATAGAAACAATATTCTTTGGTATCCATGTTATGATAATATTTATCAAATTAATTCATCCACCAAATGAATGAAATTTATTTATCCAATTGTTAATTCTTCATGTGTCAAATTGGTGATCCCATAAATGAATGTATTCTTAATTCAACCTATTGATATGGGGTATCCAAGTAAATGTATTATTAGTTTCATCTTTTTCATACTGTGTTTTTCCGGAATTGTATTGTTTCTTATTATTTAACATTTATTTAAAGTATACATGCTGGTCTTGTTGTGGTTAACACGATGTCAACTCAAGTCTTATATTATATGACAAATATTAATTTTTTTATTGTATTAAATTAATAAAATATTTCAAAACACTATAGAGGATGTTACATAACATTCAACAAAACAAATTGTGAGGTAATGGTCTTTTCTCATCTCATATTTATTTATGTGATATATATAATGTATTCACCAGTTATGTTTTTGTGTATATACATCCCATTAATGTATTGTATGATTCTAATTCTTAATGTTTTTTGGATTTACAAATAAATTTCATTATATCTCATTCATTGGGCTTAAGGTTTCAAAGTTCCCAAAAAAAGTAATGGATTTTTTTCATAATTTTTCATCATTGAGACATATGTCATGTTATGAACCTATCTTGTTTTATTAGGTTTATATACATCCCCTTGGATATTTTATATTATTAATATTTTTATTATCATTATATTTTGTGTTTCTTTTAATTTTATTATTTAATTGTGATTACTATTCAAATTTACAAAATTGTTAAGAGTCCTTTATAATAATATGATAGTTTATCAGGATTTTATATATCAAAGTATTCAGTGTTGAAATATTATAATTCTCTTAAATTCTATTATCATATGGTTATCCACAACATCTTCAAGTAATTATACCATTTTTCATCTCTATAGTACTTTAAAAGTTTGAGAAATAATTTTATATAAAATATAACTTCATTTCACTCTTTGGTGAGAAATCTGTATTCTTTCAAAACCATGTTTTCAAAAAATCTTTTAAATTTTTTTAAAGTTATTTTAAATCCAAATGGGTATTTTAATCAATAAAGTTTTTAAATTATTTATAAAATAATATTATATACTCATTCATGGTTATTATGAAAGACAATTATTCTCAAAATAATTTATGTCTTAAAAGATGTGATTTTCAAAATAAAAAAAAATATTTTCCTAAAAATTACTTTAATGATATTTTAATTATATTTAAATTCAAAAATGTCATCAACCCTTGTTTTTTACTATCCACCACTAGGAATATTTTTTATTGGTTATATCATCATTCTTTCTCTGGATAGAATATGATTATTTCTAAGATATTTTCATGGTACTCATTTCCTTTCAATTGGTTAATAAAGTAATAAAAATAACAATGATGGTTTCTATGAGTTTTATTCATGTTGTGGTTCTTAAAAATATTATTTGATGGGGTGTCCTAGATAGAATAGTGTGATCCCCTTACAGATAAGATGATGGATTTGAACATATAATTCTAGGTGATACTATTATAGCTTAGACGATGGGGTGTCCCAGATAGCACCAGGTGATCCCATTATAGCTTATATGAATGGGTGTCCATGATAGCCATGGGTGAGCATGTTATAGTTTATTTGATGTGTGCACCTTGATAGAGCTCAAATGCATTGGGTAATGATAATTTTTTAAGTTATCCATATGGTTATTCTAATTAAATGGGTTTTGATATGGTTTTAGGAAAGTGATGCTTTATTTTACCGATAACTGTTTTAATTACATTCTATTGGTTTGTGATACTTCATTTGATCAAGATTAATATCACGTGTCTCGTGATTATTGATTATTACGACTATTTCTTCTGTGAAATCATTATTCCATGTTTTTATTTTTAATGATCCTGGTGTTGATGGGTATGAATATTTTTATGTTATACAAATGCACTTCGATTATGTCATCATAGTCATATTCTTTTCTTATGCACATTAATAACATTCAATTGCTAATTCTTATGTTTACAATTACTAATCATTTTATACCACCCATATTATGTTTACTTTTACCTTGGTTATAAATATTTAGGTAGTATGATTGTTTCTATAATGGATTTCAAAAGGATGATATTTATGACCTAATCTAAAATAACAAAACCTGGGTATAACAGGTGATGGCATTGATATTTATGAAATAGTTGTTCATGATCCCATATTGATATGATTTAATCATAATTAAAGAAAACTATAAACCTAAAAGATATTGAAAAAGGAAATTGATCAATTTTTTATTTTAATTTTGTAAAGTTTGAATAAAAAAAAGGGTCAAGATATCATCCTCAAATCCAAAAATGTAATGTTTAGGATTTCAGTAAAGGATCTATGAGTGTGAGTCCTAGGATGTTATATTATCGCTTCAATGAAACAATTGAATTTTATTTCTTTTTTTTCATTACCAATATTAATTCATATTCATAATAATGTCTTATATTAATAAATATTACATTTGGGAATCTATTATGTTTTTTAATGAACATTTTTTTAACCTATTAACAATATGAGATATAAACAATAATGGTAAATTTTACCATCCAAAATTACATTATAAGCGATAAAATGATTCATTTATACTATGTAAAACCATTATATATGTTATCTTTTTTTATTGTGCTTTATAATTATTATATATCACACTAATAGATGGAAGATATTGTCATTATAGTTATAGTATAATGAAATTATAACTAAATCACCACATAATCATCCATTAATTATGGAATATTATTACTTGGTGCTGTCAAAATACATTCTTAAAAAATGCTATAAAATAACACCATTTATGACTATGAGATCATAATTAATAATAATATAAGTTATAAAATGGGAAATAAATTTTTTCTTGGTTCAAAAATGGTATCATTAATATTGAACTCATTAATTATTATACCATCGCTTCATTGTTAAAAATCATTGAAACATGATTTCTGACCATTTCATCTATAATAATCATAACAAAAATACCCAATAATTATATTATAAAATTATATATATTTACAAAACTTCAATTAAGTTACCTTTTATGATCTATGAATGATGAAATTTTTTAGAATAATTAATAAAAACATAATTATTAATAAAGTAGTTCAAATAATAATGATTACTCACACATGATATTGAAAAAAAATAATAACTAAAAAAATAAATATATAGTATAATTATGTTTAATGATTATCAAAGGTTACATATAATAGTATGGTTATTCAATTTCTAATTAATAAGGTTAAATATTTATGTATGATATTCATTCCCTTTATTAGAATTCATGAATTAAGTTAAGGATTTGTAAAGGCTAAAATTTCTTCCAATGACTTAGTAACTTTTTTATAGATCTATATTATTTAATGTTTTATTTATGGTTAAAAAAATACTATATTATATTATTTCATCCTCATTTAGGGGGTCATATATTTCATCATTTTTTTCCTTTATTAAATTATTCATACTTTAAATATTTTGTTACATGTAATGGTTTCTCCATATCAAATTTCAATTACTTGAGAAATGTTAATGTTATACACCATAATTTCTCTTTTATTGTTCAACTACTAACTCATTGATATTTTATATCATGATTATCTAATTATTAATAGTATTTAATTTTCCATTCAAAAATTTATCTTTCAAGGGGTTTTGATTTGAATGTTGCTAAAATCATAAGTATTTTTTGTATGTTTTCAGTTCAAATATATATGAATGATATTTCACACCACAATTAATTTTGTATGGTTTATTCATTACCCTATTTATGTCAAGTATAATCATTATATTTAAATTTCAAGGTATCCCAAACATGTTTTTTTAATTATTACAATTCCACTACCATAAGGGTTTTTGCATCCAAATTGTTTTTGTTGAGAACTGATTTATATTAACTAATTCATTACTTTTGTGTTATTAATCATTTTTGACCCTCTAAATCCTATCATACTATTATATTTTGGGGAATTAAACTCATGAATACCTATCACAATCTTTTTTTATCTAAATATTCCTCTTTTATAGGGATGATTTTTATCCCAATCCCTTTCATTTTTTAGCACTCTATATCCGATTCAATTTATTAAATGTTGTTAAAATAGATTTGATATATCGAATGATTTAGAAAATTATTGACCTAACTATATTTCATAAGTCAAGAAAGAATTCGTTTTAGGGATGCTAAAATTGAATTATCATCAAATTATAGATTGGGGATATATTGGAAATCTATGTACTTGTTATTTCTATATGAATGTATATCAATTTCAATGGAATGTGGGTTATGTATTTTATATTTTATTAAATACTTTATATGATTAATTAATTATAATTAATTATTTATGGATGGGTATTATTATAGAGATCCCCTCTATGACATGATACCTTGAATAAAATATTTCTTGGACATATGACCTTCACCTCACAATTTAAATATTCTATGTCAAGAAATAACTTTTATGAAAAAGTGGGAAAAAAAATGTTCATGATTAAAAATGGAACATAAAAGCTCATATGAGAAAAAATAATCATTCTTAATAAAATTGAAATAGTTTCAATGATCAACCCTATATTATTTCCATTAGATATAGGTTAGATCCATGTATGGATTTTCCATGATGAGCTTGTAAATATTTAAGGCCATAATTTCATGCATCTGTATATGTTTTTCCAAGCTAGGATTCTTCTCATTGAAGTGATGTATCAAAATATAATTCTATATGTCAACCCAAGAAGACATTTCATCTTTCAAATCTACTTGTAATTGTATTTTAAAAATTATATGTGCATCCTACATAAAAATATTTATGAAGAAATAATTATACAAAATATCTTCCTTATAATGAGGGATTTGCTCTTCAACCACTTCTTTTTCAGTTACCTTTTTTCCTACACCGTTTGGATAATTAACAATAGAATCTAAATTGGGTTCCAGGATAATATCCCTAACTTCCAAAGTTCCAAAAACAGATTATATTTCCTTTATTGTTCTACCTTTTCTCCCATCTTCCCTATCACTGGATGATTAATCATTATTAACATGTATACCAAGCATCTTAATGACATCATTAACATGTATAGATTTGACTATCCTTGTCACTCAACCTAACATTTTATATTAACCTAATTATCTGAAAGTCTTGGATGTTGCTAAATTTTAGTATTTTTTATGAGGGCTTAATTTATTCCCTTGATGACTATGAAATTACTAGAGAGAAGGTTGCCTTACCATTTCTACAACCAAACAATGCACTCATAACCATGTGGGGATCCTGTACATAGTTTGTAATTTGTAGTGAGTTTGTATCCTTATTAGACAATTTAGTGTCCCCAAGAGACCTCAATCCACCCTTATTCTTTTTTAATATTGGAATGTATTTTTTCCATCCTTGTGGATCCACATTACCCATATTATCCCTATTAAATGAAGTTATTTTTTTATGATGTGTAGAGCATGGTGAATTTTTTACCCAAGAGACCTCCAACCCAGAGTGACTAAAAAATTCGGAATAGGGAGGAACTGTATCAGATAAATATGTCTTGGAATTAATTGATTATTATTATAAAGCACCAGGTTTCCAACTTCATGAATAATCTCTTTCTCTTTTCCAATTCCTCCAACATTCATTGCATCAACAATGGAGGAAGAAACCATTCTTATGGATGTCCCAACTTCACTAAGAAACTGTGTTATCAAGCTAAAAACCCCAAAATAATGGTTCAAGAGGGAACATGAGGCTTCCATCATTGTTCCATCATAACTAGTACCAATTTAAAGATAGGATCCGTGTAATAGGCTGTTATAAAATTCCAATGATCAATAGAGAGGGAAGTTAGATGAGTTTAACTCATGGTGTCCAAAACAACAACCCCCTAATGGTCCTTACTACCTCCCTAGTAATATGAGAATAATATCCCCAAGATATTATAGGATGAGAATAAATCTATGAATTTTTAAAATAAAATATGTTGTCTACTCTAAAATTATTCTACAACTGATATCCACACCCACCCAATTAGAGGTTTTGAGAACTAGTTATTTTTACCCATGTGACCTTTCATTTTCATTTTAATCAATCGATATATTATAATAACATTTTCATTTATATAATGGATTTATTTTTATTTTTTATTTTTCTATATAATTTATTCCCATCTCAGGATCACATTTGGTCATTGATTTTTAATTCTTATATCTAACCTTATTGAGTGTTAGATCTCACCTCATTTTATTCCTATCCCAAGGTTATGAATAAATTTATTAAAAATAGTATATCTATAATATAAGTATACATTGAGTGTTTTTGGGTGATTTTGAGGACATATAAAGATGATGTAGTTTGTTATAAAGTGGAATAAATTTCCCTTTGGTAAGTAAGACATGGGATTCTTTAATTAAATGTTTTTTTACAACTCTCTAAAACTATAAACATAAAAGGTATTTCAAATGAATGTGACTCAATGTTTTATAGTGATATTTCTTATTGATGGTTATTTTTTGTCACATGTTTTCTTTTCAAAGATTGTATGTAAAGATAGTGTTTTTAAGCATTGAATCTGGTAGTGCAATTCCATAGAGTAACAGTACACATCGAAGGAGGGTTTATATAATTGTATAGGATAATATGTTAGATGTAGATATTTTAATGGTTAAAAAGTAATATTTTATCAAAATTTAAAATTTATTGATAATATTTTTTTTATATGTGAGGTAATAGTGAATATTTTATGGCTTTAGATAATATATCCTTAATGAAGACTCTAGGTATAAGTCTATGTATAGTATAACTTCTTGATGTTTTTGGAAAGTCGAGTGTTTGTAGTCCTCCTACAAATTATGTCCCTTTCCTTGATAATATATGTGGATTTGGGATCTAGTATAGATTTAAAAAGGGGAAATAACCTTGAAAAGGTTTTATATGATATTAACTCAATAGTCACTTGGTGAATGATATAGAGTCCCAACTTCTCACCTGTTTTGAAACTCCCAGGGGAAATTTATTAGATATTCAAATTCTCTTTACAAAGAAAATTGAATGACTTATTCTTTTAATTTATTTCGTTAAGTATTATGAATGAAACAATAATAAATAAACTAATATTGAATTGATAGTGATTTGGGTAAAACAAATATGATAATGTATGAATTTTTAAGATTAAAAAATTTTGTCATTTATTTTTTCATGTAATTATTGTACCGTATTATTCTTTTTTGTGACTATCAACCATGTTTAATTATTTTTGTTTTAGTAATGTATAAATCATAAAGTATTACATTTTTCAATAGATACCATATAAATGTGAAGATTATCCAAAATATTAAGGTTCGAGAAAATAAATGATGTGATAAAACTTTTGATAATAAAAAACCATCTATCAAGAATTATGATTAACAACACGAAAAGAGTTGAAATCTTAATACAACAAAAGAAGAGTTGAATGGAACCTCTTATAATTTCTCATTAAAAAGTTGATGAATGAAATAATGTTCAATTTTTTATATATCAAAAATTTGAGAATTAATACTGAGGAAAATGTCTTAGGGGAACTAGAAAAAATGATTTTTCTGTATAAGAAGGTAATAGAATGAAAATTTATTGAGGAAAACTTACAAAATAGGTTAACATAAAGAAGGTAAATTAATTTGTTTTCTAGTCACATCAATTATATTAAGGTATATGCCTCATTTTAAAATACATCTTGAGTTATTTCTATCTTTTAAATAACATTGAATAATTTTATTTTTAATTAATATCTAAAATTGCGAGTATGTAAATTATTTAGTGGAGGGGATAATATAACAACTTAAGATTTTACATTATATATTTCCTTACAAACAAATATGATTTGTATAGTGTTTACACACAACATTAATCCACAATAAACAATAAAACATTTTAAAATTGTTAAAATTTCTACGTTGAAATCGAATTTATAAAACATGTAACAAAATTAAAAATTATATGTAAAAATAAAAAGAAAATAATTATTAAAACTATGGTAGTGATGAAAATTAAATTAGTATAGCTACAAAATAGAAAGAGAGATTTATTCATTAAAATGTAACCTTTCTTAAAATATAATTTTTATGTGTTCTTTTTTATGAAACATATTATATTATAGAAAAAATATGTTTTGGATATGAATAATATATTAACTTTAATTTTATTAGTAATTGATATGAAATAATAAAAATAGTAATTAATATTTTAAAAAAAATTATTTCTTAGTTAAAACATATTTATTTATATAATTATATATAAAAATAGAAATTTAAATTTTTAATTTTTCATTTTGAAAAAATATATATATTATTTTTAAATTTATTTTCTAAAATATTATATTAAGATGAATTTTTTGGTATTTTTCTAGTTTTTTTTTATAAATTTTCAGAATTACAGTTTTTACAAAAGCATTAAATAATATAACACTATTATTATATAAAAAAGATCAATTTGTAAATAAAACATTTTAATTGATTGAAATTTTATTATTTATTTAAACTGAACTGGTTTATTAACCATTTTAAATTCTTAATGCCTATGATTAGCATTTTATGGACATCAGTAATATTTTCCAATAAAAATAGTTTTTTTTCTTTTGTTTAAATTATATTTTATTTTAGTGAAATTTTGTTTTGTATTTCTATTAAATAAATAAACATTTTTCTAATAAACCTAGTTATATTAGGAAAATAATATAAATTGAAACTTTTAAACTACACATAAATTTTAACTTAAAAAACACTTTTTTTGAAATTGGGTCTTTTTTCAAGGGATTCGCTAATATTAATATTGATTCTTCATAAATAGAGAAATATTATTTGAAATCATAATTTAATAATTGTGGTAAATATTTAAATATAATTTAATCTGGAAATGTTATGAGGAAATAGAAATAAATTACCTAGGTAAAAACTAGTTACAAAAGTGAAAACAAAAATGGAAAAAGTGAAAATTCTAATACTAAAGAACCTAAAAACATGACTCAAACATGTATACGAATGATTTGATGAAGATTGATTAATTTTATATCATCCCACACTCAATAATTGTCCATTTTTTGATCCACTTTACACATGGACCATGTTCTATATTTATCTTACTTTTATAATATATACATAACTTCTATTCTCTTCCCATATAAAATGGGCCTCTCACCACCCATTCAAGGTCGCTGCCAGTTTTTTTTCATTTTTAAATTCTACACTTATTACTTAAACTAGAATCATATTTCACCCATATATTCTTCTTGATCACATGGTATTATTTTATGTCATCCCTTTCCAATTAGTGTTCCTATAGAAATCCTATTTCTTTAACATGTGTATGAATTTTGCCTAATTAATTTTCTTTTATATATTAATTTTCAAATATATTTTTTCATAAATATATAATTAAATATATATATATATATATATTGTTTATATATAATTTCATTATTATAAGGGAATTGTTATTAACCACCTTTCCCCTTTTCCATTAAGGAAACCAAAAATGACATTTGTGAATTTGTCTAGATGACCACCTACATGAAGAATCATGTTTCTTTTTCCATAACCACCATACATGATAGGTAATAATGAGTAATTTCATAAACATTAACTTTATTTATAATAAATTTCATATTATTAAAATATAAAACATATTTTACAGTTATCTCTCCCTAATTTAAGTAATATTATGAACCATTTTTACGTGTGGAAAACCATCTCAATGGAAATATTTATTTCAAAAATTTTGTTTTCATCACTATTATTCATGGATTATCATAAGAATGATTTTAATGGTTATATATGATTTTAAACAGTTACTATGTTTATAGAAATTATCATCAGTCATCTTATTGACATTATTATCAATAATGATTCATGATAAATTCAACTATTTAAAAGATCATTCTAATAGAAAAAATGTATTCCCTCTTCATATGTAATAAATTTTTATAGTTTATATTATTATTCTACATATTTAAAAATCAGACATATCACAACGATAATAACCCAATAATGTCATTATTCTTTTTGTATAATGAAATTAAATCTAAATAACTTCATAATAATATATTTATTATTGTAAGATCTTGTTTGGTTCGGTCAAACTACATATTTCAAAAATACTTTAAATCAGTATCAAGGAAGAAAATGGGAAAATAATTACTGATAGTATATAATATGAACAAGTAAATAACTTTTTTTAATTTCAGATATGTAATATAATAATTTTTACTAAGCTCATTAATTATTATATCACTATTCATATGTCAGATATCACTGAAAAATGATTGTTTCCAAATTCGTCTACAAGAACCATAGAAAAAAAATATAATTTAATGAAATTATAAAAATATATATAATTATAACAAATAAATTCAATTACATTAAAAGATATTATAATGATGAATATTTGGAGAATAATTAATAAAAATTTCGCTATTGTGAAACTTTCTTGAAATGATCACGATTAGTCACACTTAATTTTAAAAATAGGTTAAAAATAATTAATATACCTATAAAAATTAATTATAAATGAATCATATATGTGGATATATATATATGAAAAAGTCCCATAAATGGGTTATTAATATTTTTTTATAATGTTGATTGAGTGGATTAACTGAAATCCAATAATCAATTTACGAGTTTGTGCAAACTAAATTTTCATCTATTGAGTTACAAAATATCCTATTAAAGTATATTATTCCAAGTTTTATTTTTTCCTACATAATGAAAGAAATTTATATTATTTTCTCTTTATTTTTCTTAGGGTTTCTTAATTCTTCCTTGTAACCCCAAAATAAAATTATTCTTACCACAATGATTTTATAACTGGTAAGGGTCCCTCTTTGTCAAATTTCAATTCCTTAGAACATTTTCATGTCACACACTATTCTTTATATTTTTTGGTTAACATACTGATTCATTGATATTTTATATTGTGATTCTATTAGTATTCATGGTGCTCAATTTGTTATTCAAATTATTATTCTTTTTGGGGTTTGGGTAAAACATTTCTAGAGTTGTAAGTGTTTATTGTCACTATTTTCAATTCCATCTAAAAAGAATGATATTTCACACAACAATTTCATTTAGATAGTGTATTCATTTCCATATATAATTCAATTATATATAAAAAATCCATCACATTGTATTTTAATTTCATGCCATCCCTCTCATTTTTCATTGATTCTTACATTAACATTTACTTAAGTTTGTTTTCATCTCAATTTTACTTCATACAGATATTTTTCATATTCACCACATGTTTCATTTTTTGTTATTGGTCATGTATTATATTCTAAATTAGATCATAATATTTTTTTGACTAAATTCTCATAAATATATCAGTAATTATTCCAAAAAAATATTCATATGTTACATGCACAATTTTCCCTCTAATACCTTTTAACTCTAAAACTCTATATTTCCAACTTTCGTTGAACAATATTCACTTAGATATTGTAAGTTAATTTATTTTAGAAATTATTACCTTAACCACAAAGCATTACTTCATGTGATGATATTTTTTGGGATTCTTACATACAAATATATTCTAATTATGGAATGGAGTAATATTTACAGTCATTATACATCGTATTTCACTATATATGCTTATAGATTAACATTAAATGTGGGTTATGTATTGTATGGTAAGATGATTCCATCATAAGATTGATTTATTGGAACAAATTGTTTTTGGGTGGGGCTCTATAGATATATTCCCTTGATGTATCTATAGGTATCATTATAGAAAATACCAATGGCATTCATGTGTATTCCTTCCCCAAAAAACATATTTTTTAGATAGAGTGCCTTAATAGTCTAACCATGATGAATAATATCATGTTGTCTTTGATTTGGAAATTGAATTATCTTTCTGAAGTTATGCATTTCACTTCTATGGAACACTTTATTTTTATCAATGTGATCTTTTCATTTCCATTTTTATCTGTGGATGTATTTTCCCTTTAGTTTCATTAGATTATGAACTTATATTGATTATCTATTCTATCCAAATTATTTGTACTCATTTTATTCACATTTATGATCTTTGAATATTGTCACTTATGTTTTCCCTTACTAAAAGTTTAAGATCACCCTTTATTACCTTACTATTTCCCTAATTTAGGGGAAAATATATAACATGTTATATGTCTAGAAGAGTAGCATGTTTGTAGAGTTTTTTAAAATATTTTGAATTCTTATTATGGTTTATTTTCTTCCTAATATAGTAGAATAATTCTTATTTGATGAGAATTACATCAGAAGTTTTTGTTAAAATATTTTTGTTACTTTATAAAACTAAAAACCTAAGTGGTCATTCAAATGTAAGTGACCCATGTTACGACCCATCCCCTGGGGCCCATGCCGTGACTACCCCAAGCCCGCCTTCCTTCGGCCAGGGCTAGGAAACTGGCAATAAAGGCATAAAATCCCTAAACTGGGAAGAGATTGCCTTTATAAACTGAAAACACACATAACAGAGTATGTGCTAGAAGTAAAAGAGTAAGTAAAGTGGTATACAAAGAAGTGCTGGAAGTAAAAGGGGCTAGAAATACAATCCAAACAGGTAAGTACAAGTAGAACTGAAAAACAAGTACAATGGAAGTAAAGTAAAGTAGTTACTGGGACTTCCTCTGTTGTTCCTACCTGATGGGTAGGTACAAATGGCCTCCTTTTCACTCCACGTCCATCTTTCTCCTCCGCATACCGACTCATCGTAAGGTCCACCTCCGGTTACTGTCGAGTCATGATACTCTGATCCTCAGTGAGAAATGTCCATCGTCTACATCTAACACAATGAGGTGCGGGGATTGCCCGTGCAGGGGTGAGTATAACGACACTCAGTAGGCACCCCGAGACCCTCGAGGTCTCACAAAATCCAACAAGGATAAAAAAATGTTTGAAAATTGAAAGATAACCCCACTTAGGTATATGCCCATACATATACCCATGTAATCAAGTAATCCATCTCATTCACAAGGAAACACAAGAGTTTCTGGCTCATCTCACACAGGTATACAACTTATGTTGAGATATAGAGATGATTATATATAGCCACTGAATCATAAGAGTTGTCGGACCAACACATGATCCAGGACGAGCTATTCTGTCGGACCAACACATGATCCAGGAATAGTAGTCAGAACTGTCAGACCAACACATGATCCAGGAATAGTCATCAGAGATGTCAGACCAACACATGATCCAAAAACAGAAGTTATAATTGTTGGACCAACACTTGATCTAGGATTAGTCGTCATAACTGTCAGACCAACACATGATCCAAGAACAGTCATCAGTGCACAGCCAACCACAGAGTTTCCACAAAGCACGCTTGATTCCAGGAGGGTATGCTCCTCAATCCATGTGTCGACACGTCAACTACCACCAAGTCCCACGAATTAGTATCTCAATGGTTCATCTCATCGTATGGGTCTCAATGTAATAGACGGTGCATCAGTCGGACGCCCAGTATGTGAGTTATTATCTTTTTAGTCCCGTGGGCCCAGTTGGATTTGTGTATGATCCAACCTGACAGTATCTCAAAATTACCCTGAACTCTAGTAGGGTATACTCAAAGAGACCGTCATTCTCCAAGGAAACCTGCACCACTGACGGTTCGTCAAAAGGTCATCCGGTGCCAAAGTTACGGCCAAAGGAAGTAATAGGTTCAGTAATGGGTCGACTCGGACTGACCCGTTGGGTCTGACCCTGCCCGTTGTGTGGATCAGCCTGCTAAGATTGGCCTGGTCCACTGGCTCCCGCCAAGTGGACTGCGGGGGCGGTTCGGCCCGGGATCGGGGCCAGTTTGGCCCGTAGCATTGTGAGAGTGTGGCTTGGCCCGATGGGCGTGAGGGAGCCGGGACGCCTGCTCGGCCGAGATCACATGGGTCACGTGGATTCCGGCTCGGGGGCGTCCTGTTCGGGGTGGTGTGCGTGAAGGCCGGCTCGAGGGCGGCTGGGCAGGCCGCGGTAGGGCACCGGGGGGGGCGCGGGCAGTGCACCGGGAGGGCCGCGGTCAGGCGGCGAGGTACTGGGTAGGGTGCTGGGAGGCAGCTGGCAGGTGTTCAGGGTGTCGGCCAGTGCGTCGGGAGGCCGCATGCAGGCATCCGGGGCACCAGGAAGCGCGCCGGGAGGCCGCGGGCATGCATCTGGGGTGCCAGGCATCATGCCGGGAGGCCGAGGGCAGGCAACTTGGGCGCTGGGCAGCGCGCCGGGAGGCCGGATGGGCACTGGGCACTGCGCTGGGAGGCCGCAGGTAGGCGGTTGGGGTGCCGAGTAGCACTCCGGGAGCCCATCGGGGCGCCGGGCAGCACGCTGGGAGCCCTGCGGGGTGCCGGGAGCCCAGCGGGTCGTCGGGCAGTGCGCTGGGAGGTCGGGGGCCCGCGGGGCACCGCAGGGGCGGTGCAGTCCACAGAGGCCGTGGGCAGCGCGACCTTGTCGTTGCCGCCTGCATCGCCCAGTCATTGTTATGTTGCCATGCCAGAGAAACATCACAAGTGATCGGTGGAGGGAGTCAGGCCATGTTATTTGGCCCACACCCTCTGCTTTTAGGGGTGATAACAAAAGGCTAATCAAGAGAAGAATATAGTCAGCAATACACCCGCAAAAATTCCTTTCCAATCATTGAAAGAGATAAGAAAAAGGAATATCAACATGTAATAAACACCTACCAGGATTGTCGAGCGTCGACGGTGAAGTCACGGGAAGAAGATGTTTCTTCTTGTTGGGTGTCCCGAGGAAGAAGTTGAGGTCGTGCGTCTGCGTTCTTCATCGGTGGAGCGTTCCTCGTTGGAGAGAATAATTACCCAAATTCTCTCAACTCTCCCCCTTTTCTAACACTCTCCTCCAAAAAAATAATTTCCCACCAAAATGAAATATGTTTAGCTATTTTATTTTTTTGGAATAATTAAAGTAAGCTTCATTTAATGTAAATTGTTGGCATTATTAATTGGGAGGATCCCAAGGGACTCCCTCACATTAAGGAGGCATAATTATTGTAAGGAAACATAAATCCACCTCCCTCATTAAAGAGGGAGTTCATGAGTTGAGTGGTCCCCACCATTCAAACTTGAATTGGGGGTTTTACCAGCTCGGGTGGTCCCCACCACCGAGCATTCAATTTGGAGGATAAATCTTTTGTGGTCCCCACCTCCACAATAATCAAAGATGAAAATAAATTTTTTTCACAATTTTATTTTTATTTTATTCTTTCACGAAAAACCTAAAAACTCTCATTCACCCTCGACCATCTGTCGTCGAGGTGAAAGTCTCCTTAATAGAATATTGGCACTACGAGTTCGATGGTGCCCTCAGATTTCGATTCTGAGCACCAGTTCAATGTTACAAAATTCCGCTCGCACGTTTACTGAACTTACCCAAAGAACAAGTTTGTAAAAAATATTATCAGCCACCCTCGACCCACTGCAGTCATGTTTCGTCTTTGCCTAGGTGAAAGACGCCCCAATGATCCCACGGTACTCTAGGATTTTCAATTAGAGTTACCGTTTAGAAGATATGAGTTTTATAATAAAATAATTGTCACTTAATTATTTTATTTATGGCCAAAAAATAACATTCTCTGGTGTGCCGCACTGGCCAATGTTAGTATCTTCTTAAAGAAATCATACACTCACGAGTTCATTGGTGGTCTCAGATTTTTAATTTGAGTTACTTTTTGTGAGTTATAAGCATTTGAAAAATAAAATAATTTATTTAATTATTTTATTTACGATTATGCCATTTTTTGTGTTTTCTCACAGGAGGCCCATGCCGACTAATATTGTGTCACGCCAAGGTTAAACCTACCATCCTGAGTGCAACTGTGCCCTCAGATTTCTAATTCGAGTTATAATTTCAGAGTTATACTACTTTTTTTGGAAAACTGCTTATGCACGTTAACTTAAGCTTAACAAAAACTTCGATGGATTATTCTGGCCACTCTAAGCCTCGAAATCGCGCTCCATTAGGTTTCACGGACCCGTAAAATTCCCATTTAATTTTAAAAAAAATTACATGGAAATTATATATCTTTACATTCTCCCCACCTCAGGGCTCTACCTCCCTGTAAGCCACAACTCACAACTAAAGGAACAAGTGGGGGTACTGAGCACACATCTGATCCTCCCGCTCCCATGTGCTCTCCTAGAGATTCCCATGCTTCCAGCAAACATGCACCAGAGGTATCAACCATCCAAGAATGACTCACTTCTGTTGATCCTCAATCTCTACTAAAACCTCCATAAATGTTTACCCATCATCATCGTCCAGCTCGCCATGGTCGATGATGTGGGAAGGGTCGTGCATGTATCTCCTCAGTTGGGATATGTGGAAGACATCATGCACCCGGTGAAACTGAGGCGGAAGAAATAAGCAGTATGCCACCTCTCCAACTCTGTTGAGGACCTAAAAAGGTCTGATGAATCTCGGAGATAACTTGCCTCCTCGGCCTAATCTCCATAGAAGTCGTCGAGGTGAGACCCATATAAAGACGTGGTTGCCATTCTCAAACTCCAGAGGTCTCCATCTCCTATCACCATATGACTTCTGTCTGCTCTGTGCAGTCTTCATCTGCTCCTAGATGTTTTTCACCTTCTCTTTGGTAGCTCGTATGATCTTTGGTCAGTAGGAACTGGGCCAACTTGGTGAGTCGGTCGATGATCACAAAAATATAGTAATATTCCATAGACGTATGTGTAAGACCTGTCACAAAGTCCCTGGATATATCATCCATCTTCCACTTTGGGAACTCTAAAGGTTGAACCAAGCCTTCTGGTACTAGATGCTCTGCCTTCACTTGCTGATAAGTGAGGAATTGAGAGACAATCTCCGCAACTACCTTCTTCATACCTGGCCACTAGTGTTGTCGTTGAAGGTCCTACTACACCTTCAACACTCCTGGATGTACCGCTAGAGGGGAAGTGTGGAACTCCCTCAACACTTCCTCCTGAAGTGCTATTGGTACCATAGTACGTCCTCTGAAGAGGATGGTGTGCTCCCCACCTTCAGAAAATCCATCAGGTGCCTGCCCTGTGGATATCTGAGCACGTCGTGTCTCGCAGTCAGCATCCCCATGATGTGCCTCTTTGACTTGCTGAAGAAGTGAGGGGGTGAATATAAGAGACTGAAGAAAGGATACTCTATCTCTATCTACAAAGGATATCTATACAGAATCCAGCTGATATGTCGCCTCGCCTAGCAGTTGTATAACATACCTCTTGCGGAGTGCATCAGCAACAACGTTCCCCTTTCCATGAGTATAGACTATCTCGAAGTCATAGTCCTCAAGGAACTCGAGCCATTATCGTTATCTCAGGTTCAGGTTCTTCTGAGAGAATATATAACTGAGACTCTTGTGATTAGAGTATACGGTAAAATGTTCACCCATCCGATAGTTTCACAATATCTTCAAGGTGATGACCACAGCTACTAACTCCATGTCATGGGTAGCGTGGTTCTGCTCATGTTGTCTCAGCTGCAGAGAACCATATGTGATCACTGCTCTCTCTTTCATCAGGACATACCAAAGTCTGGTCCCTGATGCATCTCAGTAGACTACATACCCTTCACCTTCCTCTGGAAGCCTCATGATAGGGGCACTAGTCAGCCTCTCCCTCATCTCTTGAAAGATCTTCTGAAATATCTCCGACCACACGAAGGTTTGCCCCTTCTTTGTCAAGGCTGATAGAAGTGCTACAACTGTAGAGAAGTCTGGAACAAACCTCTGGTAATATCCAACCAAAGCACACATCCCTCCCCCTTTGGGGAGGTAATCCTGGAAACATATTTTGAAAAGATGTCCCCATGTTCTCTCACTTTGGATTGGAACTGAAAATTCAAAACTCTTCCTTCCACGAGGGTAAGGTTGGCTGACTCAGGAGTGATCGGTTTCACCCTCATATGCATGAATTTATCCTGTGCTACCTGGGTTTCCTTTTTCGCCGACTAAGGAAAACCTCATCCCAACATTGTAGATAAACCACAACCTTTTGCCTAATACAGTCAATCTGTGTATGAACTATGGTTTCCCAATCCATACCCAAACTAATGTCGTAAGGCCTCGACGTTGCCACCAAGAGGTTCCAACAAAAACTCTCGCCTCAAGGGTCAGATCACACCATCAGCGTAACTGTGATTATCGAGTCTCCTCCCAGAGGTATCTTCAGATGGGAGGGTCAAGTCAAGGGTTTAACTGGAAACTCTAGGTATAGGACAAGATTCGTGGAAGGAAGGAATGATTGGTACCTAGGTCTATTGATACAGCAACTTGTAGTAGACACAGACCGTATCTAGAATCATTCCTAAAGACCTTGGGTCACACTCTTTGACTGCATACATCTACTCTCTTCCCCTGTCCTCTAGCTCCCTGATCCTGGAAGGGACTATAAAGGCGGGTGGTTGTAAAATGTCAAAATGTACACCACCTCATGCTGCTCTCCTAGATCTGCTTCCATGTCTGCTGCCCTGTAGATTCATCGGTCCCTGTCACATCCTCTTCCTAAAACTTCTTGCACGCCAATGTCTCTAAGACAAGAGCCAGTTTCCTGCTTTCCCACTACTAACATTCACTGGTTTTATCCTCTCAGGTAATTAACATTCAACCACAAAGGTTATCTCTATCATCTAGAGAAAAGGTGTTGGATCGAATGTCCTAAAACACACCTCACTCGGTAGTCTGAGCCCTAAAGCAGTGATCTTATCGTATTCATCGAGTACCAGGAATGATCGGTACGCCTCGATGAATACTAAACTACCGAAATGTCATCCTGGCGAAGTTGTAAAAGCTCTAGAGAACTCTTAGCCACTTCCTCAGGCCAGTCCTCAGCTACCTGTGAGTCGGGCTCCCCTCAGAGCATGAGGGTTATCTGATGCTGAAACACATGTATGTCACTAATCCTACATGTGTCATATACTGGTACCAACGGTTGTAATTGCTGACCAACAGGCATTGATATAGATGACACGCTACCTGAAGGTACAATCTCGGGCAACGGTCCACATACCAAAGCCTCATCACTATGCGGACCAACCTCACAGTCACTCACTAAAAACACTAGTAGCTAAGATCAATATCTCCTCTACGAGTGTCTCAACTAGGCGAAGAACTCTAACAATTGCCTCCAGCCAGTCCTCTGCTACCTGGGAATCTGTCTCGCCTCGTAACCTCAGAGGCCTCTGCCGCTGGAACTCATGCAACACGCACAGTCGGTGTGCACCGTCCACCACTGCGGCTGGTGGCATGTGCTGCCCAACAGGTGGTGGTACTGCTGGTACACTACTTGAAGGTGCCAACATAGTAAGAGGGCCCTACACGGGAGCCTCATCACTAGGTGGGCCATCATCGTGTTCTCTCTCAGAAACCCTAGCAGGGTGTCTATGCAACAACATCCTGATAAGGAACAGGTGGCCACGGTCAATAAGTTATACCTAGTGAGATGACTCAAAGAGACCACAATGAAAACTCTTGGAAAACACACGCAATCAGTGTTTTCATGCACTGAGTTTGAAATCAGAAGTCAGGGTCCTGGTGCATGGATACATCATCCGCCACACCAACACTGGACTCCCGGACTGAAAACCACACTCGGTACTCTTAACACTATTACATCAATGAAAATCAAGATTAGAGTCCTAAGTTATGGGGTAGAGCCGACTCCTATGATACCAATTTTTCACGACCCGTCCCCCGAGGCCCATGTCATGACTACCCTAAGCCCCCCATCCATAGGCCAGGGGCTGGCGACTGGAACCAATGGCCTAAAATCTTTAAATTGGGAATTCATTTCCTTTATAAACTGAAAACACACACAACAGAGTACGAGATGGAAGTAAAACACTATGTAAAGCTGTGTAAAAAAGAAGTGATGGAAGTAAAAGGGGCCAGAAATACAATACCAAAATAAAAGTACAAGTAAAACTGAAAAACAAGTACAACTGAAGAAAAGTAATTCAGCTATTGGATCATCCTCCAGTGTTCCTACCTGAAGGGTAGGTATAGATGGCATCCTCAGCACTCCATGTCTGTCAGTCTCCTCCATGTACCAAATCATCGTAAGGTCCACCTCTAGGTACCATCAAGTTCGGCTACTCTGATCCTCAATCAGTGTTTTCCATCATCTGCATCCCACATGTTGAGGTGCAGGCATAGCCTGTGCAGGGGTAAGTATAACGATACTCAGTAGGGACCCCAAGACCCTAATGGACTCACAAAATCCAACAAGGATAAACCACAACGTATAAAAATCCACAGATAACCCCACTTTGGTATATGACCATACATATACCCAAGTTATAAAGTAATCCATCTCATTCATGAGGAAACACAAGAGTTGTTGACTCAGGTCACATAGGTATACAACAAATGTTGAGAGATAGAGATGTTTAGATATAGCCACTGAATCATCAGAGCTGTCAAACCAACACATGATCCAGGACCATCTATTCTGTTGGACCAACACATGATCTAGGAATAGAAGTCAGAACTGTTGGACCAACACATGATCCAGGAATAGTCGTCAGAGCAGTCATACCAACACATTATTCAAGAATAGAAGTCAAATTTGTCGAACCAACACATGATCTGGGAACAGTCGTTAGAGCTATCAGACCAACACATGATCCAGGTCTTGCTATTCTTTTGGACCAACACATGATTTAGGAACAAGAGTTAGAACTTTCGGACCAACACATGATCTAGGAACCGTCGTCAGTGCACAGCCGGTCATAGGGTTTCCACAAAGAACAATTGATTCTGAGAGGGTTCGCCCCTCAATCCAAGTGTTGACATGTAAACTACCACCAAGTCCCATGAATAAGTATCTCAATGGTCTGTCTATTCATAGGGGTATCAACATAATAGTCGGTGTGTCAATCGGACTCCTGGTCTGTGAGTTATTAGCTTTTTAGTCCCAGGTACCCGTTTGGATTCGTGTATGATCCAACCTGACCATATCTCAACATTACCCTGATCTCCAGTGGGGTATACTCAAAGGGACCGTCGTGCTCCAAGGAAACCAGCACCACTTACAGTTCATCAAACGGTCTTCCAGTGCCAAAGTTATGGCCAAAGGAAGTAACAGGGTCGGTAATGGGCCTGGGCCCAGTCTGACCTAGTCGGACCGACTCAGTCCAACCCAGACTAGGCCGGACCGGTCTGGGTTGACCTAGAAAGACCCATTGGGTCTGACCCAGCCCATTGGGTGGGTCATCCTGCTATGTTTGGCCCAGTCCACTGGGCCCGACCCAGCGGACTGCGGGGGCGGTTTGGCCTGGGCTCAAGGCCAGTTCATCGTGTAGCGTTGTCAGGGTGAGGCTCGACCCGGATGGCGTGAGGGAGCCGAGACACTGGCTCAGCTGGGTGCACGCGGTTCACGCCGAGGCCAGCTCGGGGGAAGCTGGTTCGGGTTGCCGAGCACGAAAGTCGTATCGGGGGCGGCCAGGTAGGCCACAGCAGGGCACCGAGGGGGCCGCGGGCAGGCGGCCTGGGTGCCGGGCAGCGTGCCAGGAGGGCCGCGGGCAAGCGGATCGGCGCAGGGCCGCATGCCGGGAGGCCGGAAGGGCACCGGGAAGCACGCTGGGAGGCTGCGTGCAGGCAGCCTGGGCGCTGAGCACCAAGCTGGGAGGCCGCGGGCAGGCGGCCTGGGCGTCGGGCAGTGCGCCGGGAGGTCGCAGGCAGGCGTTTTGGGCGCCGGGTATCGCGCTGGGAGGCCGGCTGGGCACCGGGCAGTGTGCTGGGAGGCCGCAGGCACACAGGGCACCGCAAGGACGGCATAGTTCACGGAGGCCACGGGTAGTGAGGCCCTTTTGTTGTTTCCTCTGTTGCCTTGTCGTTGTTAAATTTCCATGCTGGAGAAACAACACAAGAGATCGGCGGAGGGAGTCAGGCCATGTTAGTTGGCATGCAGCCTCCGCGTTTAGGGGTGATAACAAAAGGCTCATCTAGAGAAGAAGATTGTCAACAATACACCCTCAACAATTCCTTTCCAATCATTGAAAGAAATAAGAAAAAGGAATATTAACATGTAATAAACCCATACCTGGATTGTTGGGCGTCGTTGATGAATTCGTGGGAAGAAGACGTTATTTCTTGTAGGGTGTCCCGGGGATGAAGTCGAGGTCGTGCGTTAGAGTTCGTCGTCAGTGGAGCATTCCTCATTAGAGAGAATGATTACCCAAATTATCTCAACTCTCCCCCTTTTCCAAAACTCTCCCACAAAAAAAATAATTTCCCACAAAAATGAAATATGTTTATCAATTTTATTTTGTTAGAACAATTAAAGTTGTCTTCATTTAATGTAAAGTGTGGGAAATATTAATTTGGAGGATCCTAATGGACTCCCTCACATTAAGGAGGAATAGTTATTATAAGGAAACCTAAATCCACCTCCCTCATTAAAGAGGGAGTTCATGAGTCCGGTGGTCCCCACCATTCAAACATGAATTGGGGGTTTTACCAGTTCGGGTGGTACCCACCACCGAGCATTCAATTTGGAAGATAAATCTTCTGTGGTCCCCAACTCTACAATACTCACACTGGTGTTTCAAATAAATATAAATTGTTTTCACAATTTTATTTTTATTTTATTCTTTCACGAAAAACCCAAAAAATATCATTCACCCTCGACCATCTTCTGTCATGGTTAGGCTCTACCTAGGTGGAACACGCCCTAAAAAACCCAACGGTACTATCGTATTTTCAATCTGAGTTACCATTTAGAAGATATAAATTTTACAATAAAATAATTGTCATTTAATTGTTTTATTTATGACCAAAAACTATCTTTCTCTGGTGGCCCGCGTCGGTCAAAGTTAGTATTTCCTTAAAGAAATCATACACTCATGAGTTTAGCAGTGGTCTCAGATTTTTAATCTGAGTTACCGTTTGTGAGTTATAAGCATTTGAAAAAGAAAATAATTTATTTAATTATTTTATTTACTATTATGCCATTTTTTGGGTTTTCTCACAGGAGGCCCGCGCCGACTAATCTTAAGTCACACCAAGGGTAAACCCGCCATCCTGAGCGCATAGATGCCCTCGGATTTCAGATACAAGTTACCGTTTAAGAGTTATTCCACTTTTTCAGGAAAACTTCTTACTCGTGTTAACTTAAGCTGAGCAGAAACATCAACGGATCATTCTGGGCACTCTGGGCCTCAAAATCGCGCGCCATCAGATTTTACAGACCTATAGAATTCCCTTTTAATATAAAATAAAATTTACATGGAAATTCCAGGTCTTTATAACCCAATATTATTTACATATATTGTAACTATTAATGGTTAAAATTGGGTCTCTTAAATTCATTTAATAATTGGAATGAAAAGAAGGTGTGTTTGAGAACTAAATTCGGGAAGTGAGTCTCTACCGTCAACACAATTGAATGGTTTAGTTAGGATCCTTTGAAAATAGTGTCTAAAATTCCTATCACCAATTATAACTTTTCAATTTTATCCTACTTCTTTATAATCCAATAGTAACCTTCCATGAGTCCACCATGACAACCAAAATGCATGTGGAGGGCTTATCCGTTTTTCCTAAGTTTCTCTCGAATGCAACATGATGAGTTGCATGGAAGTTCAATTTTCAATTTCCCATTTTATATATAATTTAAATGAATATACTCTCCCATGATCTCTATAATAGAGTAATTCATAAAGGTTTGTTTTTTTGAAATCACCATGATATGGTCCACGACAAGGTCATTGTCTTCTTCATGTTTAACCTTTACAAACACATACATTTCAATCATCAACTAGAATAATCTGAGTTCCTAAAATATAATATTATCCACTATTATAATTTATTAAATCCATGTAATTCCAACATACTTATAAAAAAATTAATAAGTTATAATCTATCATATAATGTTTTCTTTGAACCTGAGCTAGAATCAACACCCTTGTTACTCCATCACTTGAATTATTCATGCATCTCAATGAAACTTATTCACTAAACAAATCACATAATAATTCTAAATATAAAATATAAAATTGATATTTAAAATATATGAAGGAAAAGATATGGGACTTCAAAACTATGCATGATTTAAATCCTCGCGGGTTAGTAGTATTCACATATAGAGGGGTCTAGAGGGATCACTACACTATTGTTTTATTTTACTTATGTTCTTCTCTATTTTATCTAATATTGAGGTTAAATGAAATTTATGTGTCGCTTTATTGAACCTTAATTTTAATATGTTACACCCCTCAAAAATCATACAATTAATTACCTTAATACGTCTCAAAATTCAGATCTTCATTTAATTTCGAAACATTATTAACATCCAAATATCCTAGAAAATCATACACAAATTAATATAATAACTTTGAATCCTTGAAACATTATTCATGAAATATAAAATTTTTCATAAATCAATGATTCAACTCCTTCATCATACATCATAAAATCTTTAATGACATGAAATAATTCTTTTAATGAACAAAAGTTCTCCAAACATCACCATTAATTTGTAAAAATCATCCAAACATGACATCTAATTTTTTTCTACTATTGCATCGTTCAACTCCTCTACAATACTTTTATACACATAATTTTGATAAATAAAATATATAAAATAGTGGTTTCAATTTTTTATCCATGTTTGAAATAGATTCAACCTCATAATATTTTTTGTTTCAAAAAAACATTGATGATTCATATGGATATGGTAGCACAAAAATTTTCATACATGGGGACATCTATAGTTAAATTTGACATGGTCATTGAATAGTTTTCATGCTTTTTGAATCCCATAATTCATTATGATACTGATTCATACCTATATTCATTTGAAAACATCAATGATTCCTATAGACACACTAATTTATGTGTTTCTCATATATATAATGGGAGATTTATAAACACGATTGAATGTGTATTAGGTTATACTCAAAAAAACCTTTTCCTCCAAAATCAGATAAACATATTTTAAATCTTTAATATTGATCATTGAGAAATATTTTTATTCCCAAAAATTGTCTACACTAAGAACCAATTCATCATCTTTTCACTTTGTGATAGTATTCATTAATTAATTTATTTAATAAAAATGTTTTTTTATTCATTACTTCATGGCATGTGATTATTGAATTTTTATTAAAAATGGTTCTATCATTTTATGAAATAATTTGAATTGTTTATTTAAAAAATCCTTACATGTTATTATGATATATAATTTTGTGTTTTATACAATAATATTTTAATTATGGTAATTAAGGTCAAATTGCACACATTTTTAGTTATAAATGTTCCATTAATTTTCAATATATATTTTCAGACTAAAAAACATTAATTTTAATGTTTTTCCAATTTTATTTTATGTTTTTTAATTATATGTTTTATTCATATTCATAAATAAAATATTATTTATATTTTATTAAATTATATTCATTCATATAAAAATTAGGTATATAAGTTTTTTTTACCTTTTTATAAAAATTATTTACAACAAAATTAGTTATAAATTTTAAAATATAAAATTATTAATATGACTAATTTTTGTTATGTATTATGTTATTATATCATCAATATTATTGATCAAAATTATTTATATTATATTTGTTAAATTATTTTAATTTAATTACATAATTTCTATGGAAATTATTTATTATAATCACTATTTGTATTATTTATATATTTAAACCAAAGTCTTATTTCTTTGATACTATAAGTAACTTTTATTGAGTTGTCTAGCTTGAATGGTGATCACATTCATGCATCTAACATTACAAAAATCATGGAGAAAGTTAATCCCACATAAGGCTACATGTGTCGCATCCCTATATGATAAGTAATCTCTATTGAAGAATGGATTATTGATACACAATAGTATGTTTCCCTAGTCAAAATGAGAACAGTGTAACCATTATTTAGGGGGATTATCAGTAGTTTTGTTCCCTAGCTATGACATTCACATCTCAATTCCCATGTCATTAACATGGACTATGGAACCAAAAATAACTAACTATGTAATAAATTCATACAATGATATGGTAGTTTCATGTATCACATTTACACCATAGGAAGAAACAAGATACATTCCCTACCATCAATGCTAATGTGGAAAACGATAAAAATTGACTATTTTTGTACAACAAAAAAACAAACCACCACTTTCATTTCTGAATGATGTCATTGATGATGACAATTAAACTATATATGAATCCATATATTTGGAGGGACATAGACCGAGCCTCCAACACACCAGGGATGATCCACCATCATTTCATTGGATATTAGTAATACTATATAATATATTTGAAGAAAGATTCCAACCCATATATATTTTTATTTACACATGTGGACAACTTGTATAAAAGAAGCACTAAATCTGTTAATAAATAATTAAATTAGCTTATAGATGTACCATATGTAATTATCACATATAAGGGCGTGTGGAGAGGTATAACCAAATCTATTAGAATATACAATAATATTTTAGATACAATGAAAATTTATGCATTCATGATTAAGATCTATGTTACACTTACATTAATTGAATCAATATAAGAGAATAAAAAAAATTATGAAGCTTATAAATTTGTTATAAAATTTTCCAAAGTTCACAGTCAATAGAAGGGGGTCTGTAATTCAATGTAACGTGAAGTGAAACACATGATAATATTGATGGTGATAAACTAAAACTAGTTAATAAGTTTAGTGTGTGAGAAAAATAAGAAGGAGAAAATAAACATTCCAAATGAGGTGGATGGAGTCTTTAAGAGAATCCTAAAACATCCATCTATATTATCTTAATTTATATATTTTATTTTGATTCTTATCTCATATTTTGGTAAATATTGTTATTATGTAAAATGATTTTAGTTGATTTTTTTTTTTTTGAAATGGAAACAAATATAATTTTATGATTTTGTCACTTATATATTGAGGATTATTTAGTTGGTTAGAATATGGATTCTCTATGTATAAGACTAAATAAAAAAGTGTAATTTCATATAAGGCACTTGGAATCTATACATAGACTCTAGATAAATGCATTTTATGTGGATGTAAAATAACAGTGTTTATCATTTATTAATAACTCATCTTATAAAACTATATATAATTCAATGGGTAGTATAGTCAAGTGATATACTAGACATTTGTTATTTAAAAACATAGAAAAATAAAAAATATGATATTGATGGTGAATTAATAGAACCTATAATACCACCAAAATATTAAACTCATTTCTCCTATTTGAGGACTACTAAGAAAATTTATTATTTCCTATATATTCTTTAGGAAGTCATATAGGTGAATTTAGAATGCATATATTTGAAAATAGTAGTGGTTTCTTACTACATTAGCATTACTATTATAAATTCATATGTAAATTTTGTTGAATTATTATTCCCCTCCCAATGTAATCCATTCTATGTGGAACTTTTAAACCTATTTATAACCCCATGTGACTATAAAACACAATTTTTTATACCCATAAATTATAGGAATATAGGATTAAAACCTATATATAGATTCATATATAATTCTACATTTTTAATATTTATATCGTAAAATTGAACAATGAATACTTATAATCCAAAACATACCCCTATGCAGAAACTACTCCATTTCTCATCTATATTTTATAATGTCAACACATATTCACATAAAAGGGATCAAAAATCACATTTTCACTATTTATAGGGAAATGGATTTGATTTTTCATGTGTTTTTGAGAATAAATTCATAGAGTAAAAAATAAAAAATAACAAAATATGAAATATATAAATACAAAATATCAAAAAAGCAATATTTTCATCCCTATTTTAATTATAGATAACAAATTCATTAAAACAATCAATTTATTTTTAATTATTTTCATTTTATATTATATAAATAATCAGATAAATTTTATTTCAAATCTATGTGTTTTTTATATCTATTAATATGGTTGAATTGGCATATTGGGATCAATATGGGAACATTTTTAGAATTTGTGGTTTTATTGAACATACATTTTTATACTAAGAAAAAATATGGTGAGTATTACCTCCCAATATAGAAGAAAAATAACAAGATGCATGGTCATGTGTGAAATATATGATCATTAAAAGATTTGAAAACGTATTGGTAGACCATGAAATATTATCAAACAATTCAAATATGTTACTAAATATTTGTAGTTCATGATGGATAGATTATGTACCAAATTATACTAAACAATGTCATATATCCAAAAAACATAAAAAGACAGTCTTATTATATTTAAAAGGTATAATAGGAGAAACAAGAATTGTATCATAGAATAGTACATGTACAAATCATTAATTTAGATATATAGATATCTGTAAAATATGTATAAACCCAAATCTATATTTTAGTTGAAAAACATTTGTAGAAAAAATTATATATATAAATATTATATTCGTTCCTAAATATGATGTTCAAACAATTCCATGGTAACCATTAAATGAACCTCAATTGGATGACTTTATTTTAGTTTAATGTGAATAAGTGTCGCACTTAACATGGAAGATAGAAAGGATATTTCTACACATTTTGTGTTTTCACAAACACTATGGGATTTAGTTACTTGAAAAAAATTACTTATCTAGTGAATTGGCGGAGGGAATAAACCACTAGTGGTTGGTATTTGGTTTCATCTATTATATGACAAATGGGGTCTCAAGTATTCATATACATTTTTTTGATCCATTTTAAACCTAGTTTGAGCTTTGAAAATGCCTATTATTAGTATGTTATATAGATATGGTTGTATCATTATTCAATAGATTTTATTTAACAACTCTTTTGGATAAAAATATCAACCAAATCAAATTTTATTTCCATTTGATGGTATAACTTTTAAGGTAATTTTCTTCAATGTTAACACTTCTACATAGATGAATCCCACACATCCAACTAGGAAACACCCACCTCTATCCACCCTATTTCTATACTCCCAAATGAAATCTTGTGAAAATTATTCTTCCATGCCCAAATAAAAACATAAAAAACTTATTATAGAGTGAATTATAGGATGAAACAATGTTCTAACACATTCCTAGATGTGCAGATGACTAAATACTACCACATGTAATCCCATGTATTCATTCATGTAATCCTAATAGTATCCTTTTGTTCCCAAACATAGGTGAGTGCACACTAAGAAAAATACATGTTCATTTCTAGATGAAATGATAGATGTACCATAATAAATATGAAATTCAAATCAATAATTTTACATAGGTTAAAAAAATTATTTTCGGTAGTTACTTCCATGACCTATGATCTGATTCTGATGATTCATATGAAAGAACCCACAAGGAACACCTTTCTTAATGTTGTTTGATGTATTAAAAACAAAAGGAACTACAGTGAAAAAATCATATTCCCCATAGACTCTTAGAAATCCATTATTTTGATATCCAAATTATTACCCCTAGAGGAAGTTAGAAGGAAAAGTCTCCCAAAATATATTGGATGACCCAGATAAAGTCTTCATACACCCAACCTCTTTCATTTTTTTCATGTGTAGTAATCAGGGGGTCACCTGTGTGATTTAATAATATTCATATGATTATCTAAAATATTGAAACTCATATCCCTCAAGGCCTTATATTTGTGACCATACTGACAGTCATGTCTATATAAATTTTATTGTACCTATATCATAATTTCATTCACAACAACCCATTCACTAATGTAACTTTCCTAAGAGTCCATTCACCTCGGTTACAAACTTGGGAACCCATACAGACAAAGAAATGTATAGTGTCTTCTCTAGCACACCCCTATTCAAAATCAAAATATATGTAATAATTTAAATAATTATTCTGGATACCATAGCACCAATCATTGATATCATTTAAATATAGTGTCTCGTGTCATGAATTTTTAGGTCCAAGTCAAATAGGATTTGGTTGAACATGTGAAAACCCCCACCTTGATCAAGAAATAATCATTAGGTCCTGATTATCCTCTTGGTTTTCTCAAATTGATTATGTTAATATCCTTTATATGGTTTCCAAAAATAAATTTATTTGATGTACTCTTTATGGTTCCCTATAATAATTTATGTCAGGATTGCCCTTTTGAAATACCAAAATGGATTTAGGTGAGATACACTTCTTTGTTACAAGAAATCCCCCCACTAAAAAAACTCTTCCCTGATCCTATGAAATATTTAGTCAAGAATATACTATTTGTGACTATAAATCATTTAAACTAAATCATTTTTAAGATTAAATTATAATGTGAATCGTTAATATAAGTCCCACATGAAACCATTCTAAGAATATTTTTTCATAGTAGTCCATAATACATGATTTTCAACTAGAGAGAAGTGGTCATGGATTCAATATACTAAATGTAAACACTATGATTATGAGGTTACTAAGAAAATTGAAATTATTTACTTATTTTCACATATTAAAATAATTTATGTTGTAATTAGGTTCAAACCAATAAATAATATTTGTGAAAAATCCATGAAAAAAATTGTAAATACATTCGGTGTTGTGAAATGAGAGAATAATAAAGCAGAATTGAAGAAACAAGCCTGAAACCTTGAATGATCTGATGAATTATAATATAAATGATTGAGATAAAAACCAATGATAATGTTATGGGTAATTTTCATTGCTATTGATGTAACCTATTTTTTAGCATTCATTGTTTTATGGATAAATGGTGTTTTCTATATTGGTTGGATATCACCAGTACCTTCTATTGATCATAATGGTTATTTACTAGGTGTGTTTTTTATTCATTCAATCATTTAATTAATTATAATATATATAGTTAAATTAATATTTTCATGTTCTTATATTATATTTATGAGGAACAACATGATAAGAGAAAATAATAATGTATGCGGTAAAATGATGAATAAAAAAAAATATTATTTTTCATTAATAATTTAATATAAAATGAGGCTTTATTAAACTAGATAGTGTATTTTAAAATCTATAACCATAGATGAAAAAGAGGGGAAGAATATAATTATCTATTAAAAATATTCAAATCCATCACATACTACCATTGAGACATAGGGTTCATCCCCACTAATGATATCATGCTCTTTACTCCTGTGTTGAATGATTATTGTACTTTGCAATTAATGATAAGGGTTATGTTCTCTTGAATTAATTAACATGTCAAATCCAACTCAATCATTTAAAAGTTAGTAGCAATGATCTAATTAGTATTATCCTTATATCTTCATTCACTCTTTGTTATCTTTATCATGTAATTCGATGAAATATAATATAATTACCATAGACTCCACATGTGTTCTTGATTGATTAATTCATCCCTACTTCCTTGAAAAAATTTAGTTCATCCCCCAAGAATCTCCCTTCTTGATAAAATCCAAATTTATTAACAATGATTCTAAATTTTCCCCTAAAATTATTGTTACAACATCTATTTAGTGGGAACTAATCTGTTTAGTTAAACATTTGGGAAAATATTGTTTAACATATTCAATGATAAGATTCCTTATTATTGATTATCTATTCAATATTTAATAACTTCATAGTTCAGGTTTTAGGAAAAATATTTCACAATAATCCCTTATATTTTTTATTATTGTGATTTTGGTAAACTCTATTACATAGGCCCAGGATTGATATTCTTTAACAACTATTGTTGTCTTCTTCCCATCAATCATTTCAGAAAAATTATAAAAAAAATATAATATATAAAATGAATTTGATCAAATCAAAATATATTACATGGTGATATTAATACAATATTAGAGACACTATACTGAGCCCATCCACCCTCTAGATCAATGTGTATCTTAAATTTTCACCACTGCCACTAGAATAAGAACAATTCCCTTAACACCAAGACTATAAGAAAATGGGTTTATTCGTGATCTCTTCACAATGATGATATTTTTTTTCTTCAAATTTATTTGTTAGATCACCTAGTCTACATAAAGGAATATATTTGCAGGTGACTCATTAAAGATGATTGATTCCCCCTATATTTTTTTCAATATAGTCCTAAAAAGGGGGAAAACAATGATAAAATTCATAGTATAAAAAGAATGTAATACTTATATGAACATTTATCTAATATAAATTCATTTTTCATGGGATTGTTTAGTCTCCATTCATCATTTTATGTGATCCCAAGTAGATATCTAGCCATTCTAAAAAATTTACATAATCATGGCTTGATCATCTTTTGAAACTCAACATGGCACTGGTTTTCATCCATCCTCAGTAATGTACCCAAATAAAGATCTTTTTTTTTTGAAAAAATTGTTAACTCATAACTTTTTTCATCACATATGTGTGAGATACCATGTTTCAATAGATTGTTTCACTATGAAGGTCTGATTATATCTCTATAAAAAAATTCTGAATTGGTTTCATTATTATTAGAGTAATTGGAATTTTTTTCTATTGAACAAGAAACTGACCTTATATTACGAAGTTAATGAATGATAAAAATCATATTTTCTATCCATTAAAAGATCTATATAGGCTAAATATGAATCATTATATCTTTTTAAATCATGGTCGGACTTGGATAAAAGGATGGAAGTTTTATATTCATGGAGGAGTTGTTATAATGAGGCTACATTAATACATTTTATGGAATGACATAGTAGAAAGTTGGATAAGTAAAAGAATCATATGGACAACAAGACATATAACTTTTTCAACATAACACCATAAAACACTTATGAAAATATAAATTCATTAAAATATATGAAAATAAACTAAGGGATCGAAAAATACTTATGATAATTGAAAATGACGTACTAAAATAACACATTTCCATTTTTTTAAGATAGTAAAAAACATCAAAATATAGAAAATTAGACATGAATTTATTCCAAAAAATATATTCAAATATAAAAATTTGAACATGAAAATGTTAAATTTTTAAACACTACATTCCTAAAAATATACCAAAAATTAAAATGAAATTATTATTCCACAAAAACAAAAAAACATTACAAATCCATGAGAGAAATATCCCAAGAATGATTTAATCGTTTTGGATCAAAACACACATGATTTTGTCACGATATCCAGAGAATACAAATTTCATAAAATATTATCCATTATTAAAAATTTCACTATTAAAATCAGAATTTTAAATTAAAACTCAATTATTTCCTAAAAGTGATGTTGATAAAATGTAGTAAATTAATGCCACATCTGATCCCACCACACATTACTAACTTTTTATCCTAAAGTAATCAATTAAACTTATTCAATTGATATTGATTAATTTCATAAATGATATTTTTCAAAACAAAAAAGATGTGATCTTTAGATATGTTTTTCTATATGAATTCTATTATGTAATTAAAAAGTATTACTCTATTGAAATGAATTTTGTGGAAAATAAGAATGATTAGGTTTTAAAAAGATGATTAATTTTTGAAATATTGAATGAAAATTTTAAAACATCACAATGAGATAAATAAAACATCAAAACTTCTCTTTTCCCATAAGATGAATAGAATCATATAATAATCAAATAATAATTGGATACAATGAGTGGATTAGTGAGATTAATATTAAAAAGAAACATAATTTTTTTATTAAACATGGTTATATAAAAAAATTACTTTTCATAATGATTAGTTCATTTCATATCCCATATGATTTAAAATCATATTATTTTAAAATCTAATAAAAAAATTTAAAAAACAATTATGTTCAGAAATCATATTTTAAATTTTTGACCCAGATTAAGAATTTTTAATAGAGAAATGGAAATTATGTTACAATATTTAGCTCATGGTAGATTAAAAATGATAAACAACTCAAGGTAAAAAAATAAATATTAAGATAATTTTTAATCCCTTTAATATAAGAACTAATTCTTGAGAAATAAGCAGTTTTGAACCAATTTCATTTAATATTTACATACTCTAAATGAATCACAACTTATAAAATTAAATGACCCCACCCCACACAAAAAAACACAAATTTTTTCCAATTGTGAACATTAATGTTTAAGAAACAATTTAATATAGATTATCTAAAAAAAATTTTCAAAAGTATCATTAAATTAAAACTATATTTCTATAATGTATTTCAATTTAGTATGATTCCGCAAAATTCTCATAATATTTCCCAAATAGATTTTATTATGAAAATGATTTTTTTTAATGATAACATATTAGGATTTTTTAAAATGCCTTAGAATGTTTAATTTTTATTTTTTGATTATTGTATCTAACAATATTTCATTTCATATTTCAAATTATATTGAGTTATATAGTGGATAATTCTATCCACAAACCTAGTTTTATGTAGTAGAATGTTAAAACCATTAAAAAACTAATTCAAAAATGAAAACATTATCAACCCAAATGAATCAATTAAAAAATAATGATATGAGAATAGTAAATTGAAAAAATTAATGGAAACCCCAAAGATTATGGATGATTTTTTATTTTATTCCAAACTAAATAAACTTCTTAACTTTTGTTATATAGAATCACTCTAGCTAGTCATATTTATTCTCCTAAAAGTTGATCCATATAAACATTGGAGTCTAATTGGTCAGAATAATGGAGAAAAACAACATTTTGAATTTAAAATAAGTTCTCATCTAGTTTATCTTGGATATATATTCCTTTTCAATTGAAAACATGTGGAATTATACACTAAAAAGAATCATGACATCTTTAACATATATTAAATTATAGTGATAGTTATAATTTATTGTAAGAAAAAACTATATTTTATTCCTATTTAAAAACAATATAAATCACAAAAATGACAATGGGTTAACTCCTAGTATTCATTATGATTTATTTATTTAGTTAGACAAATTGGATTCTCAATTTCAATTGAATATATTGAATCAATTATCTTAGGATACCAAAAACCTTTCTACACCATTTTACTTTTATCTAGTAAATACCATTTATTTACCCTACATTCACCAAATATCCATTAATAAACACTCTCAGTATAGTTATGGTCTGACCATTTACAATTAAACATTAATGAAAAACATTCATTATTTAATTTAAATAAATAACCATATGACCATCCTTGAAATCCCTATTCTATATGATTAAGTCTTGGATTGTTTTTCCTTCCTTATAAATCCTTTAATTTTTATAGAATTAAATATAGTATCCTTTAGCACCCCAACATCTTGAATATCTCTCACACTAGAATATTTTAAGTCAAAAATAAAGGGATTAACTGGACAAGATTACTTATTCAACATTTTTATAGAAAAATAAAAAAACATTTAAATAGAAATATGTATAGAGACATTCCTATAAGAGTTTTAAGGGCATTCATGTATTCCCATATGTCCTTATCTAACATCAACAAAATTTATTCACTTCAAAGACACCTATATTTTACAATAATATGTTTCCTTATCTTATTAGTGATTTCAACTTTTACAATGAATTGAGGGTGTCAGGTTGGACTTTTTTTTCACAAACAATTATTTTCCTATTAAATAAATGGAATTATAAGTATTGATATTATTTACATATCTAGTGATAATAGACATGAGAAGAAAATTATTCTTACACAAATAAAATTATTTTGAGGGGTAATATTATGAATCAATTAAATATTTTCAATATCTACATATGTCCCACACTTTGAAATGTTTTGGACAAAAACTATTACCTCAATGACCATAAATTTAGATTTTTTCCATTTCAAAATTAATTATTCCTCTTAAATCCCCAAAACAATTATTCATTATTTTATAAGAAATATTCAATCATGTTTCCCATTGGTGAAAATTAATCTATGAATATTTCACTTATCCTCTCAATTATATCTGAAAAATATCCATCTTACAACATTGAAAGGTAAGAAATTCACCATATAATAAAAAGGTAATTTTGTGGTATTGAAATATCTTAAAGGGGTATGTAAATGTGTTTTTATCCAGTTCTCATTGGGCTAAGATAATCTAGTTGTATTTAGAATAACAAATCAAAAAATATAATAATTGATTTCCTTATAGCCTCGTAAGAATTTTTCATGAATAGAATTATATGATGAAATTTTCTAGTGGGTTTATTGATATTACTAAAATCAATTAACACTCTTCATTTGGTCACCTTCCTAATGTGGATTTTCATATCCTTATCATTTTTTATAATAGTGAAATTTCGTTTTCTTAGGGACCACATTTCCTTGGCTGGCCCAAGGGCCGCCAAATATGAGATATATAATCCACGTATATTAGGTTACATGGTGTGTATCACCTACCCAGGGTCTACCTATGTCTCATTGTTCCTATAACACCCCACCCATCACCAATTAGATTAGAAAATAGTTTTCGGAGAACATTGCAGAGTATTATTCCAAGTAATTAGAAGTGGTTTTAAAGTTTTTATTCAATTATTTCTATTGAAATTGTTTTTGGTTTTATATATGTTATTTTTATTTTTTTCCTTCCTTATATTATAAAATGTTCTAAATAATTATTTTCTAAGTTTCATGTGAAGGGAATTATTTGGAGAAATATTATTGTGTGATATAATTTCCCACCTAACATGGGAACATTAGTGTGTTTTTTGTTGTCATTTAGTGAGATATAAGGAAGGTTCATGACTAATAATTCTCTAATAGTGGTCCTTTACATTATGGTTTATCTTATTAGGCGTGTTTTGTTGTGTGTATGCATATTGGTTTGGAATAGTCTTGATGTACTTCTAATTTATTTCTATTTGTAGTCTTAGCCTTCCACATTTATTTATTTTCTATTGTACTCAAATATTGTTCATGTATTGGTATTTAATTTCATTATATGATTTTTTATTCATGTATCATTTATTATTCCTTTCATATTTTATTTTTTTCTCAATAGGTAGTATGCGTTATTAGGGAAAACCATCTCATAATGTTCTATTAATCCCCTGTAATCTATTTCAAGCCTTTGGTGTCTTGGGGGTCTCATCTAAATCCACTACCACCTCCATATCTTCCCAATAAAATGGGTGAGGGGTGGGATGTTACAGTTACACATTACATGTAGCTCTTTATAGACACATTGTTTCATCTCTAGGTACGTGGTGTGTATATGTTGGTAAAATCCATTCCCATATTTTCTCCATGTGCCTACATACGTGAGCATGTATGAGTAATAGGTCATGCTCATATACTCTAAATGTGCCCATCTTCCTAGCTATGATTGTGCATGTGTACCTCCGGGGTACAAATAGATCCACAAACATCATTTCATAAATCATGTGAAACATGTAACATATTGTGTGATATTACTTTATCTTTAGAAACCCTATCCCCAAAAAATAGGGTAATACATGATATGTGTTTATGGAACAACACGTAGTATAGTCAAAATTTTCCTAGAAATCTTTGTTATTCAAGGTGCCTCACCACTCCACCTTCTTCCCCAATTCCACCTCAACCACACATTAAAATCATTAATATATTCTAATTGACTCCTATCATAAATTCATTATATAATTTGTCTTTCTACCTACAAAAATCACTTTTGGAATTTCACCATACTATCATAGTGTGTTAAAATGTGAATTGGGAATCACTGGTCTAATCTTGAGTAATATTGAATCATCCACCACCATCATCTCACCTATATCTTGAACCCACAAATATGATATCGATCTGTTTCACTGAGGATAAAATTTATAATTATCAAATAACTGAAATTTACATAACCAGAAGTAAAGTAAATTCTGACGATGAATCATTTGAAAAACATGGGAAGAAATCCATGAAGCACCTAATAGAAATGAACAATATTAATTATTTCATCTGAAATCAATTATGTGTTATTATAATGATTAATGAAATACCAAAAATAAACAATAATAATATTTTCCAAAAATCTCAGGTAAATAGACCCACAACCGCAACACAATAAACACATAAATCAATCTATTAGTTGATTAGAATCACTTTTTTGTGGGATAATTAAATAGGAAAATAAATAATGAAAAAACCCCTACCATAGGTTAATATTGATGACTGATGAGAAATAAATATGAAATTTCAACACTGTTAGAAACCATTAAATCCATTTTCATTTGTGATCCTTGTGGTATACTGATTACCGATATTAAATCCTAAATTCCAAAACTTCTCCTCTACTTTCTCCTCTAGTTTCTCAAGGGCATAGAGATAGCCTTGAATATTTTAAATATTAATTTATTTATGACAAAAAATTAATGTAATATTTATTTAAAATAATTAAATAATTATTTTAATTATTTAATTATTTCACCCATGATTTCTCCTAAAAAACACCAGACACCAGTCACTAAATGAGATTATATTAAACCTATAGTAAAACCCATAATCTGGATTAAACGATGGTATCATATTTCAAATTTGACACTCTATTCAGGTTTAATTATATTATTACATAAAAATTGTGTGAATATTAAATTAATATATTTAATATATATTTAAAATCAATACTAAATCACATCGGGCCTAAGAATCCTACATCGTCTTAGTGCCTATATTTCATAATATTCATTAATATACTTCAATTATTTAAATGGAAAAAAATAAGATGTTACCCACCACCTTAATTATTTTTATACTATAATGAAAATAATTATTTAAAATATTAGGGCACTAAGCCTGAAGCTTGGCCTCCATATCCAAGGTTCTCTCCCCAAGATTCTCATGCTTTCACAAGACATAGACCAATGGAATCTCTCACAAATAGTGAATTGTATCCTTATGATCTTCAATCTATAAAAAGTTCTTTAAAATGGTAGCTTCATCATTCATATCTAACTCACCCTATTTTGTTACATTAAATGGGTCATTCTTATAACTCCTCGGTTGTGACACAAAGAAGGCATTATGTTACTTGTATAACTGATCTGATTGGGACATGAGGTAAACCACCTCACTAACCATGTGTAGTATCTTGAAAGGGACTATAATTATTGTAAATAACATTCCACTATGTAAAATCACCATAATCCATGTCATTATGATACACTTAGAAACTTCTGGTACCCCCCTTAAAAATCAAAATATTGCCTTCAATGTTCTGTATAATACATAAAATTTCTCTCTGTAGCCCGAATCAACTTCTAGATGATCTCCAACTTCTATTTCATTTCTCAACCCAACTATAGACCCCTTAGTGCTGACCCAAATGGATTAGTTGAATATAGTGGTGACTTAGAGGGTCTCTGAAACAAATACTTGTATAGTTCCTTCCTACTAGTGGAATGATATCTATTGTTTTATAAAATATCCATAAAGGGTAGGTGATCGCTCTAACAACATACAATGTAAAACATTCAAGATCGCATCATATACTCCAAAACCAGAATAGTCTTCTTTTTATAAAGGTTATTTTGTGGGTCAAATGCCGTGCTAAATTGCAATTAATTCAAAAATTCTTCTTGTAATCATCTCTATAATCATGAATTGAAGTGAGAATCGTGATTTGAAATGATCATTATAGAATCTCTGTGAAGTAGAAAATTTTCCTATAACTAAAGATATCAAAAGTTATCTTCTCAAATCTACTAACACATATCATGGAAGGATTTTTACATGGTTAGTTAGTATATGATCACCTAGATAGAATCATGTAATCTATAATATCATCAATGATTTATCATGAAGTTCATAGATATTAAATCCACTTCCACTATGGAACCTCAAGGTGTGGAGCTAAACCCCCTGTAACCTAGCACTCCCCCATCACCTACTGATAAGTTAGGCATCAGGAGAAAAACTGCACCATACACTTCTTCTCCATTTACTGTCATAACTAATATTGAAGGTCATAGTACAACTTTTCATCACCTAGATATACCACTATGGAGGATGTATGAAACTATATCATTAAATCCTCACACAACATCAATAGTTCCATTCCTTTATTTATAAAATATTACAAACTCTCCACCTTTAGAAAATTTATCATGAGTATTTATGGTTGATATTTGAGTATGTAATGTATCCCAGTTAATCTCTTCGTGATTATAATTTTCAACATGTTTTTGAAGTTGTGGTGTAAAAAAATATTTGATGTAATCTTTATCATCCTTATCAATGAGGAAAAATTAATTTGAGGCTAATTTCTCTAACTCTTCATCCAACTAAAATGAAAAAGAAATCATACTAATGTAATCTACCAACATTTTTCCATTTCGAAGAGTATAAGCTATATAAAAGTTATAATCCAATTGTAAATATACAATTTTTATTGTATCATGTGAAGATCCTTTTGGGAGAAGATATACTTGATACTTGTGTGGTCATAATAAATTTTAAATTACATAATCATATGGTAGTGCCTCCAAATATTTATGTAGTATACTACCACTTCCTACCATAGATCCTGGGTTACATAGTTATTATATTTTTATCTCAACTTCTAGGACCCAAAAGAATCACTTCTTGCCTTTATATTTGTACTTGAAAATGTTTTCCCCAAGGAATCGTAGAACACTACATACTTGATACCCTCCTCCATAAATCTCATGATAGTAAATCTTTTCAACCTCTATTGAAAATCCAAATAAATAATACTAGAATCTTTTCATACATATGAATGGATTCTCTTTATAGTTCAATGTAGTCAATGGTGATGGTATTCTAAAGAAATTGAGCAATAGTATCATATAGTACCCTACCAACCTATGGAATCTCTGTAACTATGTCATGCTCTTCAGTGGATCCAAATCTAACATCCCAACATTCTTCATAGGGTCCACTACTACACCCAATTCTCAATTGACATGTCCCAAAACATTGAAATCTTCAATCTCGAATTGAATAATAATGACCTTTGCATTATTCTGGTGATCTCATATTTAGTCAAGGTCCATCAACCAATGTCTCACATGATCCTCCTCAGACATTGAGTATTCTATAATTTCATCAATGATGACCCCAAAAAAACCATTCTATGAAAGGATGAATGATCTTCTTCATGAGTCCCATGAACAAATCTTGGGCCTTTAAAAAACCAAAATTCATTAAAAAGTACTTATAATGACTTTAGTGACATTGGAATGATGTATTCAGTATATTCATGTCTCATATTCATAGATGGGGATAACCTGATATGATATCTATCTTTAGGAAACATGTTTTCCTTCTCATCTAATAAAAGTAGATTTAGATCATTGATAGTGTATAATTATTCTTTACAGTCACTGAGTTTAGGCTATGTTAATCCACACACAACCACAATTTTGTAAAATGATCTTAGTAAGGGAAAATTTCACCATCCTCTTGCAGTTAAAGACTTATTTTATGTTATTAAATTTCAATTTTCAAATGTTGGGATATATTCTTCTATATCCATATTTTTGTACATTTTATTTTCATGTGATGAGAGACCCTTTTCTCTCTCATCAACTCATTTTATGAATTTTTATGTGATGTTGTTATGTTGCTGAATTTTTGTATGGGGACTTCTTAACCCAATTTCAATTCATTCGGTTAAAATTTTACATCTTGATTATGTTGTGCTATGAATATGTGTGAATTCCGACTTGTTGTTTTACCCTTAATTTCCACTTATATTGGGTGTATTTATATTTTCGGTGTTTTTGTATTGAAAATAGTTTTTTGAAATGGATTGAGTATTTCAATATCTTGAAATGATATATTGTGATTGCAAATTAAATGTTATTACTGAAATGTTGATATTTGAAATAGTTTATGTGTTATGATTATGTAATGGTACTTGGACATTTGATGGGTGGTTATATGATAAACCAAATGAGGGGTGGTGTCATGATAAACCAAATATGGGTGGTTACATTATAACCTCTAATGCATTGGGTATGGAAGTCACCCATATGGCTATTCCATATAGAGATGTGTGTGGAAGTCAATTGCATGGTTATTCCATTTATGTATGTTTATGTACCATGTTACTTTTATATGTTATGCAGGATTTCTATGGGTTTTATGGTAATATTTTTGTTACAAATGGGTAAACAATGGGCTTTTATTTAGTGGAGAGTATTTACTACTTCATAAAGGTGAAAAGTATTACTTATGATAATGTATTCATGGTGTACTTGTTGTTTTGAAAAACTGACAGTTTTCCTTCTTTATGTATTCTTTATTGAGCTTTTTATGCTCATACTAAGTTTTTTAAATGTTTTTCATTGGACTAAAAGTAGAATAGGTTCATGGATGGGATCAAGGAAAGGTCATAATGATTAAAACATGGAACTAATCATGTTCCTTTTCATTTATGAGTTTTTATTTTATGGAAAAAATGATACTAAGCATAAGTGTCTACATGTAATATTCAAATTGTTATTTATATGTTATGATCTAATTCTCTAAAGCTATAAAACTTAGAAGATCCTAAATGTTAATTATTAATTTAATTCAAGATTATGTAATGTTTAGGTCTAAGGATTTATACTAACCCGTAGTGGGGATAAAACTTACATGATGAGGATGTCATTCCACATTATACCCTTGAAGGGATGAACCATAGGAACACACTCAACTTATACTGGCATAGACTGAAGAAATAGATTTCTGCAACAATCCATGAAAAAATCAGACAACGTTATCTGGGGGTACACAACATGACTCATGTACCCCTGACCTACCAGTGTTTACCTATTCCATATGGAATGTAGCTCTATATATACAAAACATGTTCTCTTTGAGAACATGTTGTGTAGAGTTCATCAACACTCATCTTTTTTCGTCCTCCCATGCCCATATACTTGACCATGTCTGAGTATAGGGTCATTCCATTGTTCTCTACCCATACAAGTGTGCCTAGTCATGGTTGTTCCCATGTACCCCGAATGTACATTCCAATCTTTTAGCCATAGGTCACATGGAATATGACTTATGTCACATGGAGTGTGATATTGTTTTCTCCATGGAGACTCTGTAATTGCAAAATGGTCGACTACATGGCATGTATAAATGGTATTACACACAGTATAATAGTATTTCTACCAAAAATCCTATAATGTTATAAAAATATTTCTAGAACACCTTAATTTCTATTTCCACATCAATAAGACCCAAAACTAATAATTTAGGGAAGACCGAGTCTTTCCATCACTGATCAAAAAAAACTATCCTTCGATCCACTTGAATTTCAATTGTCGTCACACCACACCATTTCCAAACATCCCAAGTAAAATTTAAAATTCCTGTTTTAATCCCAGTCCACCTCTAATAATCCACGATCAACATCACTCCTTAATCACACCCTTGATCATGAATCATACCCTATGTATTGATTTGTGTCATCATAAATTATCATTCAATGATGGAATACCCTATATTGTTCAAACCATCGATCAGGGAAATACTAGTGATTAATCATGTGAAGAATGGGGGAAGAAATCAATGAAATCAAACAGAGGAAGAAAACTCACATATTATTCAAGTTGGACTCGATTCATTTTTTCTAGAATGACTAATGAAGAAAAATATAAAATATAATAATAATTTTTCTAAATCCCAAATAAATAATCTTGCACTTGTAACTTGAAAGAGTTGGAATTAATCTATTAGTTGATTCAATTCTTATTCATATTGGGATAAAAAATGGGAGAATATCCAATAAAAACAATTTCTTACCATAGATTAATATTTATTTATAATGAAAAAAAAATCTATATTGTCATCACTGTAGATATATGATAACATTTTCATCTTTGGTAATCCTTATACTGTACCAATAATCAATCCAAAATCCTAATATCTTCCACTTCCCCTCCACACCCCACTCAATTCTTATGGTTATAAAGATGAACCAAAAAATTGAATATAAGTTTCTATTAATATGGGATAAATAGGATAGTTTTTAATTAAAATAATTACATAAATATTTTATTTTATTTAATTATTTCATCCCCGATGAATACTAAGCCAAAAAACCCAAAAACAATGTATATTATGTTGCACCTTGTGTAAAACCCACTTTTTGGCTTAATAGAAATCGTATATTTCCAATTGGATTCTCATTTACTATGTTATTAATTTAAATAAAAAAACATGTACATGCGTGATATTAATATAATTAATGTTTCTATAATGTTGATATCGAGCCTCATTAGGAATCATAATCTCGATCCACTGTAGGGTCTATCTTTGAAAATACTCCTTAATATATTTCAAATTTTTTCATGGGAAAAATTGAGAAGTACCATGATCATTATAAGATAATAAATTGATATTGATAAATAACTGAAAACAACTTCACCACCATTTTCATTTTCTCAAAAAGAGAACAAAACTCACTAGTTATGGATTTGTATCTTTATATGTATTTTTAAAATAATAAATCTATGAACATTAATTCTTTTTAAACAAGGATATTTGGGGAAAAAATTATGATCAGCACCGCTTTTATGAACCTTTTTAAAAAATATTAAGACTATTAACACCAAATGTTGAAAAAATATGACAACGTTATTTTAAATGATGAAAATTTTCATTAATTAATATTATAAATAGAAATATACCAGAATAAGGTACTGAATTTTTTTAATTAATATAGTACTATTTATTATTAAAGAGTTTAAATTATTTATTTGGAAATCAGGGGTAAATTTAAGAGACTTGGTAACTCAAAATACATTCATAGAGTTATAAAATTTCTTATTGAACATTTTTTTCAATGTGGTTCTATTTAAATTATTTAATATTTTGTTATTTTTGGAAAATGAATCATTAATTCAAATACAATGTCACTGATTTTATTCATTAACTTTTGTTGTGAAAACAGTTGATTGCTTTTGTAAAAGAGAATCATAACAATGACATTTACATTGATGATTTAAAAATGTTTTCATAAAATATATATTATTATTTGTTTTACATTTTAAACTCTACATAAATAATTATATATCCCTATGGAACTTTCTTTCATTTTCCCCTCCATTTTTTTATAAATAACTTATTATTTTTGAATGATCATTTTTTTTATGTCAAAAAATTTATTTCATGTTGTTATGATTTTTAGAAATGTTATGAAACCCATTTTTATTTATGTGTTTTCTTTTATAAAAGTTAATTATTTCTATTTTTATGTTCTATGAAATCCATTTTATTCACATGTGTTATATAAGAGAAGTGAATGAAATCCATTTAGTTTTATAAGAAAATATTTCATTTTTCCTCTATTTATTAAGATATGTTTATGATTGATATTAACGTCAAAACATATGTACATATGACGAGGGGAGGGGTATTATGTCACCATCCAATGTAATTATATTGGCATTATTTTTTTCTAAAAAATTTAAAAAAATTCTGAAATATTTTCGAATTTTGGAACTAAGACGTTGTTAGATTTTGAGGCTCCGTAAGCCCGGGATTGATATTATTAAAATATTAAATATATCAATATCATGTGGATTCTATTTTTTTAAATGATATATATCCTAAGTTGGACCTCAGATTTGAATGTGGAGACCTTAGTTGATTATGTATTTTATTTCTGGCTCTTTGAGAGTCTTAAGGTTTGTCGGTTCCAAATTATTAGTTGAGTCCACCATTGTATGGTGCATCATGTGAATTTATTATTTTGATTAATTTGTTAATTTGATAAAATTAAAATAACCCTCCCACTATAAATACATAATTATGATTATATTATAAGTATTATCCATATAAATTATACTGGATTTTATAGGAAGATGATAGAATTAGTTTTTGGTTAATTGAAATTTGAAGATGAACGAGGATCTGATCGAGATAGTTCAAGAGGGAGTGAATGTAGCGGGTCTTCTCCTTCATTGGAGAATTCATTAATCGCCAACGATCAATCTAATATTGAGGTAGGAAATTTTCATTATGGTTTTATCCCATTAAAATTTTAAGATGAATGTGAAATAATACTTTTCCAAAATTAATTCATGGAAGGATCTCTGTTAGGTTGACCGACATTTAATTTCTCTTCCAAGATCTAGGAATTTTATATTTGTTCATTGTTGATTCTTAATGCTACTATAATCAACAATTATTTAATTTATTCAATTATTTAAAAATACACTTTATTCGATGATAAATTTGTGTCTTATGTCATTCTCCCTATGTTCTCGACATTCATCATCCAAAATTAGATGATCGATTATTCGACGATATTCAGAAATACCGAACATTGTGAACTACTTATTTGGAATAATGGGTTATGGTCATGAGTATGGATTTGGATTTTAGAGTTGTTTCATATGTGTGGAGGAGATTATGGGAACCTGAATTTGTATTTTGTATAGGTGGTTTACAAGCTGGATTGAGTGGATCTCTTCCAAAGTGTAGTGATTGATGTTTTTGAGAAACAAGAGGTTGAAATCCATCCACCAGTGATGATGGAGTCCTCTTATGGTTATAATTGAGTTACCTAAATCCTAGAATATGAATTTGATATTAATGGTCATGATGGAGGTTGTTTTAAATAATAAATGTAAGAACCCTACTTATGGTCGACTATGTTGTGCGATGTTTGTTATTATCATTGTATTAAAAATAATTATACTAATAGTACAAAAAGGTTCTTTTATTTTTTTTTAATTATAAATATTTATATAATCCCCCTTCCCCCTATTATTTTATAATATATATATATATATACATATTATTTAATAATAATATAAAAATAAGAGAAAAATAAATGAAAAGTAAATCAAGTGGGGCCAGAATGTGAGCCATCGTGGTATGAGGAGAATGGGGAGTTATGTTTTTAATTATTTATTATTATTAATGATAATAATAATAATTTTTATGATGAATTTAATAAAGAAGGATGAATGCTTGGTGTGCACAGTGTTCTAGGGAAATGTGGGGAGATTCGTTTGTGGATGTAGGGTCCTGAATAATCCGCAAAGGAGAATGAGAATCCCCTTTAATCCAAGGAGATTCTTCCCAATTTCCCCCTAAATAATTGGGAAAAGTGTGGACAATACTCAAAGGATGGCACAAGATGAACAGGTCCACAGACCGGTCCAATGATAACGGTACGCGGCCAGTTCCGCAAACCGCCCCCTCCACGGACCGCTGTCGTTCGTAGAACAGAGGCGGGGATCCTCCGCGGGCGTGAAGCAAGATGGGCGCCAACCTGGTCCACCATCAAGAACTGTCCTAGCCGTGATCCACGTCAACCGGCCCAGACCGCATCCGTGGTCATTCGCAGAATGGAGGTGGAACCCTATACGGCCGCGAAGCACTCCCCGGGCTAGTTTGGTTCGCGGGGGAGGTGCGTTCAGCCCCCCCCCCCCCCCCCCCCCCCCCCCCGCGAGTTGCGGATTGACCAAGTCATCCGTAAACCAGGTTTCCGGTCATGGGCCTCCGCAAAAGGTTCCACATGACCACATATATGTCTCTTTCCCCACTCTATAAATGGATATGGAGAGGGAAGATGAACGGGGAGATCGATCAGATTTGAGTGGAAGGATTTCGAAGGAAGGAGCTTAGGATTTCGCAAATAGTGAAGTTCCGGTTCGTAAACCAGAACAGGTATGAAGATGTAAATGAATTAATAAGGAACTGAAGATTCATAAAAACTTGGTGAACCAAGAACTTAAAATAACATATAAAAGAAGACCATGAACCATGGCCCCTTCGCGGATGCACTCCCCGCGGACCAGGGAGTTTATGCCCCTTTTCCGATCCGTCACACCGCGTAGAACCCTCCTACGCGATCGAAACCCCGACCGATGAACCTCCGACTGGCGTCTCCCTTGGCCGCCGCTGCTCGTGTGGACCCCTCTGCATGCCAACCTAGTACGCGGGCTGAACCTAAAGCCACAAACCACCCTGGTTTGCAGGATTCCCATCAGTCCGCGGACCACCCTGGTTCACTGACAGCCTCTCCAGCCACGTAACACCTCCATACGTAAAGGGCACCACCCCTCATACACCCATGTGGCCCACAAAATCTTTCTAAGTTCCCATTCCCCGAGCCGAATAAAATCCTTCCTATCTGGCATGATCCTTCGCAACCCCCTCATTGGCCCATTCATCTGCCCCGAGCTGAGGCCTCCACCAGAGCCACCGGACCCGTGTGATGTAACCTTCAGGCACATCAGTGCACCATTTTGAGTTCACATACCCACGGTAAGCGAGGTTGAAGGGGTTTATCCAGCCCTTGATTGGATTCATGAAGCATTCATGGGTTCACATTCTCACGATAATACGGAGTCCGAGCCTGGGAGTCCTTTTTCTGCCTCTCTACTCGCCAGGAGGGGGGACCACACGTCCATTTCCCTTCAGCTCTGGCGGTGACCACTTCTCCCCCCTTATGGGAGTTAGTGGGCAACCATCCTGGTTTAAGCCCCTGTATTTTCTTGCTGGTGGTAGCATCCATGCACCTCCATACTTCCTCAGGGCTAAACCCCAAGGAAAGGTGGGATGGGCATCGGCGCCCCTCCTTTCTTCGGTCTCAAATCCCTATCCAATTAGGGTTTGTCACCACTGGGAATCCCTCCTGGAGTAAGCCCCACACCATCCTCGCTGGAAGCAAATGACCCTGCTCCTTTCAACACGGAGGGTTCATTACTCCGCTACGCGACTTCTACCTTCCGTGAACATCATGAAGGAGAGTCCAGTGGTACCGGCCTTCTTCTCTGTTCATTGTCCGTCTCCCATTTCCTCGGTAGGGAGAAAGTGTGATGTTATCCAAGTTTTTTGTATTCTCTTGTTTCTCACACCGAGCATGACTCACATGGAATTAGATATTTTTGATGTTCGTGGCACCCGCACAACCACGGTGGATTAACCTGAACTATGTGGACTTTGATCCCTGTCTCCTAGGCAGGGTACGTAGGAAGCCTCCCCGAGGTTCAAGCCCAACACCCGGTCGATCCGACCATCTTCATGTCAATTCACCACACTAAACCTGGGAAGCCTAGAGCATAAGCCTCATACCAAACCGCACTACGTGAATTCTGATTCCTCTCACAGGGATACGTTGGAGGCTCGTACCACAGGTTCGATCCAAACGATCAAGTCGTTATCTGTCCCCCCTGGATGACAATAAACTCTAGAGTGCATGGTTACGAGGCTTTAAACCAGTGTCGTCTCAATGAGTCCAGACTCCTCGGGGTCATTAATCCAATGAGGGTTGGTAAACCTCAGGCATAAATGATTCTGAACCACTGCGTCTAGCTGACCATTTCCAACCCGGAGTAATTTGTGGATACTATGATTATGTATAAACCAAAGATTCGAGAACATATGAATATGTCTTAAATCTATAAGAGAGTCCCAGAACATGCAATAATTCCCACCAAAAGTGTGAGATGAGCCCGACTTCTCATCCTCTCGACCAATGTGAGTTTTTAAGCATCGCTGGTCAAACCACCCAGCGAACGCCGGCCTTTGTAAAGCAGGTCAACATATTGTTGGATATTGAACTGTTGGGATTTTCGAGGAAAACACGGTGCACCTGATATGAGTGATTAAGAAGAACACAATCTTCTCTAATCGACCGTCAGGTAGCGCATGTTTCTCCCCCACGATCCTGTCGTGCGCCGCGAAACAAAAAATGGTGAACCCAACGTGAATCTTTAACCAAGATTGACAGATTTAACCTCCCACCCTATTCCCCCTTTATACTCACAAGGAGGGCCATGAAAGGTCATTAATTACACATGGGGGCATGAGATACTGCTTTAATGGGTTTGTTGTTTGTATTTGTTAAAATATTTTACAAGTACCACTCAGAACTCCCTTCAATCCAATGGTGTCACAAAGGAACTCACGGGCGTGTGCTTCCAACAATGCAATTACTGGACTTCCTCACCAATGGAGGACCCTATCACCTACCCAGTGTCTTCAACGCTGGGTCTCGGATACGTTGATCTAAATCTACCACTTGAATGGTACTCTCCCAATGGTGGAGGCGGCCATGCACACCATCCAACCAGCCAGGACTTCCTCACCAATGGAGGACCCTATCACCTACCCAGTGTCTTCAACGCTGGGTCTCGGATGCGTTGATCCGAGTCTACCACTTGAATGGTACTCTCCCAATGGTGGAGGCGGCCATGCACACCATCCGAGTCTACCACTTGAATGGTACTCTCCCAATGGATGAGGTCGACGCTAAGGACTTCATCCCCACTGAATAGGGGTTCCGCTCCAAGGCCCCCGCTGGAAGACGTCATCGTGGTCATGCCAGGACTCAACATCCTCACGATAAAGAGGATGTCACCCCGAGGATCTAGGCCCATGCTCCCCGAGCTTCTGCCCCTCGGACCGCCCGACAAGGGTAGAAAACGTTCAACCAGGGACCGGTCATCACCTTTGTCCCTGTGGAGGGGCTCTGCTGCCCAGTCACTGAGACGTATCACGAATAATAACATACACATGTTTGCTCCTCAAAATCCCACCATCTAGACATGGCAGCATCATACGAGTAGGCGTGCATCCCCGCCAGGCTCCATCATGCCCGTCGCGCACACATGACAACATCTATCGGCAGGCACCTCTCCCTTCCCAGGGTCGTGAAGCCCACCAACCCGACGTGGTGGCGACCCAGTGCTTGCAGGACCATCTCCTAGCAGATGCTCTTGACTCCTACCATCCCAGCATGGTGGAGATCAACAAATCCCGCCATCCAGATGTGGCGGCAATTAAAAGGCGTGCACATATTCCTGCCAACAAAGGCCACCAACTCTATACGGTGGGAAACCGACCTATTCCGAACCAGCTCCCTACAAATGCAAGTAAATTCTATCATCTCGATGTGGCAGAAAATGGAGAGATAAACCGACATATCCCGGCCCAGGGGCAGATTCATTCACCTTCCCTGACACAAGATAATTGTCAGTACCCACTGACCACCGGAGGACCAGAGCAGGATATTCCTACTCAGATACTGGAATGGGCCTTCATAACCATCCAAGCCAAAGATGTCTCTCTGCATATCCTGGAAATGATGGAGGAGCAGGTATCAATTCCAGATCATATCTTGCAGACTTTCCAGAATGTAATTGCATCAGCAGCAAAAACAAGGACTCGGGCCCGTGAGCCCGTCTCCCCAATTGAGACGACTCATCTATGAGACAAGGTAGCTGCCTTAGAGTAGATCGGCATCCCTTCTTCCACCCAGGAGGGTCATCGGCTATATTCTGTGATACAAGGGCAACCAGATCGAGCATCTTCACTCATTCCAACTGGGGGACACCCGTCCATCACGGTGGATGCTCCAGGGCAGGCATATATTACTGATAAAATTCAAGATGTTCGTCGGCATATCATAGAAACATTATAGGACCTAATTAGACAAGGACCCAAAGGTGAAGGTCGTTGTCAATAGAAAACAGTCACTACTACCTGCAAGAAAGTGCCCCGAACGCACCGAAGGAAGCCGGAAAATAAAGAGCGGGTTCATGACTCCGCTCTGCTGGAATCTAGGGTTCCCGATGCTACTAAGCACATATTGAAGGATCAGAACCCTGCCCACCCATTACCATATTATGGGAGTGATAGTAGCAGTTGTGTAGGTCCTCCCTACAATGTCTCTACCAGCAGCTCGGAAGGTCCTCCCCAGATCACCTGCGGGGGTATCCCCCACTGGAATATAATGATAGATCACAATATATTCTCTTTTGATGCGAGTCACGACATCCCTTCACGTGACTTGATGATCGAGCAGCAAGAAGGACCTCCACTTGTTGTGGTCCACCCTGAAGGTCCTCCCCGGGGTATACACTGCAAGCACTCTCTATGCAGTGAGACCATAGATTATGATAGTAGTCCCCACTATCATAGTCGCAACTGTGGAGGCCGTCCCCACAGTGACGTCTCATCACAACAACAAGGCCCTCCCCTTGTCGTGGCCTACCCTGAAGGTCCTCCCCAGGGGTTACGTTGCAACGACACTCCGCGCAGCTGGGTATCAAATCATAGTGGTAGTCCTCGCCACCCTAATAACGGAGCTCTACCTCTTAGAGACATCAAGCAACGATAAGTCCCTCCCCTCATTGTGGTATATTCTGAAGTCCCTCCCCAGGGTGTACCATGGAGATATTCTCCCTTTGGTAGCTATAATGGTAGTCCTCTCCATTGCAGCAGCTATGATGGTAGTCCTCACCACCATGGACGCCATTGAGAATGTCCTCCCCGCAGTGGCCCCAAGCAATAAGAAGGTCATCCCCTTATCACAGTGTGTCTTGAAGGTCCTCCCTAGGATGCACATCTAACGTCAAACCATGATGGTCATCCTCACCATGATGGCAGTTATTGCGAAGGCCCTCCCCGTAACAACGCTACGCAGCCAGATGGTCCTCCCCTTGTTGCGACACACCTTGGAGGTCCTCCCCAGGGTATGCACTACAAAAGTCCTCTATGCAGTGAGGCATCAAGCATTAATGGTATTCCTTTCCATTGTGGCCGCCATTGCGAAGTCCTCCCCGCAATGACATGTCATATTGACAGGAAGGTCCTCCCCCTTCCAAATCAAGAACAGAAAATCCCCCATATGCCGGGGCACTCAAAAGGATGGGATTAATCAATTCAGATTCCCAACTAGTCGCCAACTACAACCTTCTTCAATCGGGAGATGTTCCGAGTCCACGTTCATCTTATGAACCACCTTGGAATTGCCCACATTATAATTTGATACTTACCGGTCCCAATGCCTCTGACCACACTATCAGTGAGCATCTCAGTTGGGCTGACCAGGTAGAGGAATCACTAGCGGAGGAGTATGCCGACATGTTTCACCTGAGGAAATGACTAGCCAGGGATGATATACCAGTTATGTTTTGGCCCACGGCCACCTCTCAATTCGACATACCCATAAAGTTGTTGAAAAAATGAATGCACAAAATCTGCTACAATATATGGAAAACCCTCCACCGGCTGAAATCATGCTTCCTACCCTACGATGGGTATTTAGACCATGTCAAGACTATAGGAGACCTCCTGTGTCACATCAACCTAGAATCTCTTTCGTCGGCGTGGAAACAACGACCCAAGAGGAGTAATGGAATCACGGAGATAGCCTGCCTCTGTGCGCTGCACCAGCTACGCCGCCTCATTGGTGACACTCCGATGAGATTCCATATCTGGGGATAGGGGGAACATGGAGCTCTATATTTTAGTCCACTCCCCGCCTAGAAGAACCCATTTGGCATGGTTTCTTGCAACGTCATCACGTCAAGACAACAATCGAGTGGAATCCCTACTTAGGAAAGAAAACACACCCAATAGAGACAGGACTTGAGTAAGTCTCTGAAGCGTCAGGCCCGACGGGAAAAAGACATCCAAGAACTCCTGAATCAGGCCACCGAGAGCATACAACAGACCTCTCGCATATGAGAGGCCAATCAGCGGTTATTTCCTGCCTCCCCAGAATGGATTGATTCACAAGAGAACTCAGCACCAAACCCAGTTCACCCCCAAATGGGGGCACACAAGATCAGGCAGGTAGCGATAGCAACAGCCACTGCCGCAATCTAGGGTCAACTCTAGCCTAAAGGGCTAGGGGCATTTTTAACAACAAATTCCCCTGTAAGACCAATAAAAATGGGAAGAGACTCAACGTCCAAGGAACCGAGCCAACCCCATCCCTCAGAGCTGGGGGAATTTTTACCACCTCAACAACAACCTCCCCCATGAGAATTAGTATTCTTTCATCTAGGAAAGATAGTCAGAAGAGGAGGTTCCTGCCCTACCCCATCGTTTGAATCATCATCCCCTCTGAAAGGGAGGCATACAGTAAGTTTTCATAAAAGAACTCTCCGCGTCACCCTTCGTCAAGGAGTCCAAAAGCAATCCCAGGACATGAAAGGGAAGACCAGTAAAAGACGTGGGAGATCCTATTCCTATTTGGAAGATGATATCTTCTCCGCCCCGTGATATGCATCCATCAACAACAAAGAGGTCAACCCCACAGGTAACACCGAAGATGGTGAAAATCCAGATGGATCGGGAAAGGATGGTTCCGGTCAGGCTGTGACTCACAACGAACCACCAGGTGTGCACACCCGGAACCAGAGGGTCGCTCTAAATAAGGCCACCCCTTCAGATAACCTTCCTCTACTCACCCTGCGAGCTCCCAATAAGGATAAGAAAAAAATATTGGCCACCCTTAACCCGCCTCCTTATCTCGATAAAAACGGGCCACTTACACTCTAAGAGAGGTTTGCTCGACATGAAGAGGAGATGATAGAATTGAAAAGGATTAATGTCGAGCTACATCATAGGAACTATCCTATTGAAAGTGTTTCCCAAGAAGGACTACACCTCGCACTCCTAGTAAGTGAACCTAAAAGACCAAGGTTTGCCTCGACAAACGTAGAACGGTCAGGGATCCTGCCCAACGAGGCACCAGGCCCATCCAACTACCAAAATGTTGATTCGGATGGATACCAAAACTTCCCTCCACTCAGGAAGAAACTGAAGAGAGTATGTATGAACCCTATAAAGGTGTCACAAATGGCACATGCACCCCTGGTGCCAACTGAGCTGGATCCTCAAGAAATTCCTCGGGCTACACCTGCCTAGGACCAGGCCCAACAGGATGTAAACCAGGGTCTCACCAACACCATCAAGGAACTAATAGCTCTATTGGAAGCAATGGAAGGTCGACGCACTCCAATACAGCCAGAGCAGAAGCCCTACCTAGATTGGGTGAGAAACACACCACCTCCACCCAATTTTGGGAACCCTGTATTCCCTATTTTCAATGGATCAGGCGATCCGAAACAGCATTTGATGCACTACGCGTCTTATTGCGACCATATGATGGGAACTCCGGAACAACAAGAAGCAGTGAAACTCATATGCTTCGTATAGAACTTGAAATGATCTGGCTTCGTCTGGTATACGAGTCTACCAGCCCAATCAATAAAAAGATGGGAAGACCTTCAGAAGTAGTTCTTGTTCCAATTCATCTCAACATTGCCTAAAACAATGGTCAGCGACCTCATAAACTGCAAGCAGAGGGAGAACAAGAGGGTCTCAGATTTCATCGCTAGATGGAATGGTCTGACCTACTCTCTGAACAGGCCAATGCCTCAAGATGAGATACTTTCCATATGAATCGATAATCTTTGAGATGAGTTGCGAACACCGCTCATACCAGTGGAGTACACCACTAGATTCCACCATCTCTCAACCATTTCCCAAAGAATTGAGGACTCCCTGAAGAGGACCAATTTGAAGTCCCGAATAGCCTTGCAGGCTCCCACAAAGAGAGCAGTTAGAGCTGAAGCGCCCTCTGTCACGCTCAAGCCAGCCCCTGTGTCTGCTCCACCGCTCAGGCCACCACCAAATCGTCAAGGGCCCCCTATATATCAGTGGCCGCCTCCACCTAAGAAGGACGATCAGAGAGGATCGAAGCAAAACCAGTTTGAGGAATGAATACACAAAGTATACTCGTTCCGGTCAGGTCGAGCTGGGACCACCCCCAGCACATGTGACATATACTTCTACCACCGACTCTGACAAATGTGAGGGGTGGAAAGAAGTCACCAGCAAGAAGGGGTATATGTTTGATGACTGGATGACTCGGAAGACTATCAATCGAGCCCAGGGCATACTCTGAGCACAACTACAACAGCAGGTGTTGCCACCAACAACCCCTAATGCCGCACAACCGAAAATATCGGCCTCACAACCCTACATGACTCGTTCATCCAGGCGTAATCAAAAAGGGAGGAAACAAGCACAAGAGGAGTAGTCTGCAACGAGGCCAAAGTTAGCCCCGACACTGGTGTATTTTATGCCCTCAAACTTAGTGCCATGGGCACCAACCCACCAAATGGAAATATCAAGGACAACTGAGTGGGTTGACTTGTCAGAGGATGAGGAGCCAATATTCGGTTCCATCAATGTCATCCATCTTATGGAATCATTCCCTGATGAAGGGTATGGTTATGAACCCGAGTTCCCGACATAAGGAACTGGGGTGAGGAATCACAGAGGCAGGGGATACCAGGGGAGGCGCAGTCGCAGCTGAAACCAACCCTACGGTTGGACCTCGTCCCAAACCGTTAATATCCCACAAACCCATGGGAGAGCCCTTCAACAGACTCAGCAGGAGAAAGAATGTCCCTCTTCTCCACAAACAGCCACTCTGGCCCCGTTATTCTATGGTACCCATCAGAGGAGGAACAAGCATCTAGCCGCCAAGTGCACACAAACAGACCGGTCGGGCAAAATTCCCAAAACGTGGGAACACCGTTGACATCTGACCCTGTGGCCGGTCCCTCCTCATCACATACTCCAACTCACAAAGTTCCGGCTAGGACTCTCACACCAATAGAGAAGCATCAGCCACTAGAGAATAAATATGATATCCTTAAGTATCTGGCGTTGGTACCAGCCAAACATTCAATCTTTGATGCCCTGAGTTTGTCAGTCGACCTCTAGGAGGTGCTTATAGAAGCCTTGCTCAACCCCCAGAAGTTTCAAGCCGAGGTAGCTGCCACCGAGATTTACTGGACGGAGACTAGATCAGCTGAATGCAATGCGGTGATTTCCTTCCCTAATATGGATGAAGAATCCATCATGCAAGGACACATCAAACCACTATATATGTCTGGCACACTAGATGATGTTGATATCTGCAAAGTCTTTATTGACAATGGCTCTAGAGTTAACCTCCTTCCCCTACGTACACTCCGTAAGTTGGGCTATAGCGAGGGTGATTTAATACCCTCGGCCACAACTCTACTAGGTTATGTCAAGAGTGAATAGAATCCAATGGGAAAAATTAAGCTAAAGACCCATTTTGGAGACCTTATTGCTTACTCTGAATTCCTGGTGGTCCGGCAGAACACAGCATTCAATGCCCTACTGGGAAGGTCATGGATCCATAAGAACACGGCCGTTCCTTCATCCTACCACCAGTGTATTAAGTACTGCATCAATGGGAAATGTGGGACATTGCACGCCGACAAGTCCCCTTTCTAGATCTCCGAGTCACACTAAATTGATGCTTGGTTTTATGAGAAAAAGAAGAAGAAGCCTTTGGTCGATGGTGTCGACTGGATCCCCACTCCAAATGGTCTGGAAATGGTTCCTGACGACCCCCTCAGACAGCTTTCTAGAGACTATGTACAGCCCATCAACCATGTTGAGAGTGGGGATTCAACTTCAGAAATGCACTCAGCTGTCCTCATGACTTTAGCCATAACAGCCGAGCGTGAAAATGTGGGAACGTCTACCAACCCTCAATTTGGGGGCGAATACTTGAGTGAGGACGCCCATAATGCCTCGCCTCCAGACTCTTAGGAGCCCAAGTCAAGAGCTCTCCCCTTGTCGGATCAAGAAGATGAGGATTTAGGAGAAGAAGAGGAGGAAGATCTTAGGGATGCACCTCCCAAATTTGAGGAAGGTATCTCTATCATGGTGGACAAGCTCAGGGAAATAAACCTGGGTACCAAGGAAGACCCGAGGCCCCCTCTTGTTAGTGCAGCCATGTCTCCCGAGGAGCATGAGGTATATACCACTTTATTAAGGCAACATCAAGATTTTTTTGCCTAGAATTACACAGAAATGTCGGGACTCGATCCCGAAGTGGAGACGCATCACCTAGTTCTACCAGAAGACCACCGGGGCTATAAAAAGGCCGCCAAAAGGACACACCCCTCACATGATGCCAAAATAGAGGCTGAAGTTGATAAACTCATTAAATCAGGATTCATTCGGGAGGTCCAGTTTCCCATCTAGTTGGCCAATAGCATCCCTATCAAGAAAAATAATGGACAAATCCATGTTTTCATTGATTGCAGAGATCTCAATCGACATTGTCTGAAAGATGATTTCTTGGTCCCGATCACCGAGTTATTAATTGATGCAACATTCAGGTATGAGGCTCTCTCCTTCATGGATGACTATTTTGGGTATAATCAAATCAGGATGGCCCAAGAAGATGAAGAAGCCACTACCTGCATGGCCCCTCAAGGAGTATTTTGTTACAAGGTTATACCCTTTGGTCTCAAGAACACTGGTGCCACATATCAGCGTGTCATGCATCGTATCTTTAAACCATTCATGGGGAGAGTCATTGAATGATACCTGGATGACTTGGTGGTTAAGTCCGAACAGCGCTCAGATCACATGTCTAACCTTGAGACCATCTTCAATAATCTTCGACAGCATATTCTGAAGATGAATCCCTTGAAATGTGCCTTCGGAGTTACCTTAGGGAAATTTCTTGGCTTCGTCGTATGCCATCGTGGCATCGAAGTTGACCCTAAAAAGAAAAAGGTAATCCTTGGCTTACCACCTCCCCACAATCTCACCGAGTTGAGGGGATTCCAAGGTCACCTGGCCTATATCAGGCGGTTCATAGCCAACCTGGTAGGAAAATGTTTTCCCTTTACCAGGTTAATGAAGAAGGGAGTCAGGTACCAATGGACAGATGACTGCCAAGATGCGTTCTACATCCTAAAGAAGTACCTCTTAATCCCATCAGTGCTCATGCCCCCGGTTGAAGGAAGACCTCTCATCCTATATGTAATGGCCCTAGAGAGGTTTCTGGGAGCCTTCCTCGCACAAAATATTGACACCAACAGTGAAAACAGTCTCTATTACCTCAGTCGAACCATGATTAATGCTGAGACTCGATAATCAAACATCAAGAAGAGTTTATTGGCCTTGGTCTTCGTAGTTCCAAATTTGCGACATTATCTGCAGCATCATGAAGTCCATTTGGTCTCACGTAGTAACCCGCTCAAGTACATCCTTAGCCACCCAATGCTTACCGGGCGCCTATCCCGATGGGAAGTCATCCTGCAATAGTTTGACATCTAGTTTGTGCCTCAAAAAGCCATCAAGGGCCAGGCATTAGCAGATTTTCTGGCAGAGCACCCTTCAATGGGGACCAGCGCACCGGACGCCGAGCAACCTGATGAAGACATATTCTAGGATCAAGAGAAGTTCCCAGCATGGGAAATGTACTTCGACGGTTCAACCTGAAGCCCAGCCGGGAAGAGGATGGAAGGTACCAAATTTAACAAGGTGGGCTTGGGGATAATATTCATGTCCCCAGAAAAGGCAGTCTTTCCATATTCCTTCCTCCTGTCGGAAGGATGTACAAACAATGAAGTGGAGTATCAAGCCCTCATTGCAGACCTGGAGCTCGCACTCCAGGCACAAGTATAACACCTTAAGGTAAAAGGTGACTCTGAACTAGTCATCAAGAAAGTCAATGGTGACTATGCTATTAAAAATGAGTTGATTCCCCTATTTGACCATGTGTGAGGGTTAATGGTGTAATTCTCCATAGAACCAACATTGACCTATATTCCCCGGTCTCAGAATACCTAGGCTGACGTATTAGCTAATGCAGCCACATCCCTAGCCGACCCAGACCGGGATGAAATAGTTATCAGTATTGCTCAGTGTCAAATGGTCTTGTCGTTTGTTCAAACTAAGATGGAAGAAATCCACGAAGTCTTTACTATCCCTGAACCATATGCTCCTGTCACCGACTTGATGACCCCCATTGCAAACAACCTTCAACGGGGAGAAATTCAATCAGACAAGGCTGAATAAGAGCAAATACGGAGAAGTTCAATCAACTTTGTCCTATATGGCGACGCGGGTCAGCAAGAGGTCCTCTACAAACAAGGCCTCGACGGAATCCTCCTCAGATGAATTGATGGGGAAGAAACCACTGCCGTCATGGCTGAAGTACATGCTGGAGTATGTGGGGCACATCAGTCGGGGTCCAAGAATTCCCATCAGGTTCGAAGACTTGGGTACTATTGGCCCACAGTGGCACGAGATTGCGAGCACTTAACTGCAAAATGCCACTCATGCCAAATTCATGCCAACTTCATACACTAAACCCTGGAGTTACTTCATCAGTACAAGTACTCCTGGACATTTTTCATCTGGGGAATGGACATCGTGGGATCATATCCTCCCGCAATATCCAAATAGCTGAAGTATATCCTCACAAAAACCGACTTCTTTTCCAAATGTGAAAATGTTGTACCCCTTAAGGATGTCAGGGCAAGAACAATTGCCAGCTTTTTGAAAACCAATATCATCACCAGATTTGGTGTCCCTCATACCAAAATGACGGATAACAGCACCAACTTATGCTCTGCTGAATTGGAGAAACTATACCAAAAATATGGTATCAAGGCTAACCACTCATCCCGCTACCACGCAGTGTCCAACGGACAGATAAAGGATTTCAACAAGACCATGTCCAACATTCTACAGAAAATGGTGGACAAAGACAAAGAATTGTGGCCAGATAAACTCTTTCATGCATTGTGGGCTTATCGAACCACGATCTGCACCACTACTCGGGCTACTCCGTACTCATTAGTATAAGTAACAGAAACGGTCCTTCCCATTGATCTCGAATTACCCTCACTCCGCGTTGCTGTTTGTGATCAATTATCCAATGATGAGAAATCAGATAAGAGGCTAGGTGAATTGGAACATCTAGACGAGAAGTGGTTCCACACTTCGCACCATATGAAAGTATATCAGAACCGGATTGCACGAGCCTTCAATAAAAAGGTTCATCTTCGGTCTTTCTTGGAAAGAGAATTGGTATTGGTCCTCCATACCCCAATGATACCCGGAAAGAAACCTTCAAATCTGGTGCCCAAGTGGGAGGGACCATATATTATACACAAGGTCTACTCCAATGAATCGTATGCCCTGATCTCCATGGACGAGCAGTTTACTACTGCTCCTACAAATGTGAGATTCCCAAAGAAATATTTCGCATATAAATGAAAAGCAGTTATCGTCTGACCTACAAGATGTTACACTGCCAAGAACCCAACGGTCCAAACTCTGTGACCCTAAACTAAGAGTATTTCGTTCTCAGCATCATAACTAAAAGCAGTTATCGTCCAAGCTGCAGGACGTTAAACTGCCAAGCACCCAACGGTCCAAACTCTATGACGCTAAACTATGAGTATTTCGTCCTCACCATTATAACTAAAAGCAGTTATCATCTGAGCTGCAGGACGTTAAACTGCCAAGCACCAAACGATCCAAACTATATGACCCTAAACAAAGAGTATTTCTTCCGAGCTACAGGACGTTAAACTGCCAAGTACCCAATGGTCCAAACTCTATGACCCTAAACTAAGAGTATTTCATCCTCACCGATATAACTAAAAGAAGTTATCGTCCGAGCTTCAGGATGTTAAACTGCCAAGCACCCAATGGTTCAAACTCTATGACCCTAAACTAAGAGTATTTTGTCTAAGATGCAGGATGTTAAACTGCCAAGCACCCAACGGTCCAAACTCTATAACCCTAAGCTAAGAGTATTTCATCCTCACTGGCATAACTAAAACCAGTTATCGTCTGAGCTGTAGGAGGTTAAACTACCAAGCACCCAACGGTCCAAACTCTATGACCCTAAACTAAGAGTATTTCTTCCTCACCGCACGATGTTAAACTGCATGGATTTTAGAGAACTATGTATGGCTTGATTCCTGCCCTCGTAGGATACGTAGAGACGTAGGGATCCCTTATCCTGTCCCACACACTCCTAAATGGAATAAAATTAAAAAAATGTCCCCTTCTCCTGTGTAAAGACCAGCCCTTCATGAGGTTTACTTCTTTAATAGAACTACTTACGACTTGATTCCTGCCTTCATAGGAAATGTAGTGATTCCAGGGTTCCCCATCCTGGCCCAACCACCCCTGAATAAAAGTTAAAAATTCTCTCTACCACTGTGTATGGACCAGCCCTGCATGGGGTGTAATCCTCTTCCTTACCGCATGACGTTAAACTGCACGGATAAGGATAAAAAAAAATCCCCTTCTCCCCCGTGTACAAACAAAACCTAAACGGGGTGTATTTTCTTTCAGAGAACTACGCGTGGCTTGATCCCTGTCCTTTCAGGATACGTAGTGACGCCTGGATTCTGTATCCTGGCCCAGCCTCCCCCAAATGAGGTTTAAAAGAAAAAAAATCCCTTTTCCCCCGTGTATGGACCAAACCTGCATGGGGTGTATTGTCTTTTAGAGAACTATGTGAGGCTTGATTCCTGCCCTCGTAGGATACGTAGTGATGCCATAATTACACACCAAGGCCCATTCCCCTCAAATGAAGCCAAAAATACCCCCCTTCCCCCATAGGGACCAGACCTGCACAGGGTGTATTCCCCAAAAGAACTATGTGAGGCTCGATTCCTACCCTCACGGGATACGTAGTGACGCCAGGGTTCCCCATCCTGACCCAGCCTTTCAAAAAAAATTCTCTCTCCCCCGTGTACAAACCAGACCTGCACGTGGTGTATTCTTCATCCTCACCGCATGATGTTAAACTGCACAGATTTCAAAGAACTACATGAGGCTTGATTCCTGCCCTCGCGAGATACATAGTGACACCAGGGTCCCCCACCTTGGCCCAGCCGTCCCCAAATGAAAGTCAGAAATTCCATTTTCCCCTGTGTATGGACTAACCTTGCGTGGGGTGTACCTCCTTCAGGGAACTATGCATGGCTTGATTCCTGCCTTCGCAGGATGCATAGTGACGTTAGGGTTTCCCATCCTGCCCCATCCATTCTCGAGTGAATCTTTAAAAAAATTCCCTCCTCTCCCGTGTATGAACCAGATCTGCACGGGGTGTATTCCACATCCTCACCGCACGACGTTAAAACTGCACGAACCTCATCTTCACTGCACGATGTTAAAACTTCATGGACTTCATCTTCACCGCATGATGTTAAAATTTCATGGACTTTTTCCTCACCACAGGACGTTAAAACTGCACGGACTTCGTCCTCACCACATGACGTTAAATCTTCACGGACTTCGTCCTCACCACACGACGTTAAAACAACACGGACTTCATCACGCCCCAGCCAAGATATATGGCGAAACGAGATGTAAATACTCCTTATGCATTTGGATTCATCCTCTCCATACATTAGACTCCATGACCTGGATAATTATCGATCTTCATAACAATTCACGGCCATCAGAAGTGGAAAGTTATCGACCTGCGGACACCTTTGCATGACTATGCATACCATGCCCTCAGCGGCTCTACATATTGATAGCCCCTGGCCTGTCTTCCAAAATAAAGATTTACTCAGGTGATACTCTTCCTAGCTTGGTACGCTTACTGGCCTTAGAGCCCCCATATCATATCTCCCAATACAGAAATTTATGGTGTAGTGTTTTACAAGTTTGTCCCCATTTTTTTTCACATCCAAACATTCCTAGGGTATCCCTACCCAGTTAGCCTATGTATCCTCCTGTGGTTCACATGACGACTTGCATCTACGAACATCAAGCCCGGGCTAGGCTACTTTAACTCAATGGACAATTACAGTGAAGATGTATGCTTGTACACCATTATCGTCGCATGCCGAACTCTGTAATATGAGAATTCTCGGATTTTCATAATCTTTAATGGCCATCAGAAGTGTAAACTCATCGACTCGGGGACACCTTTTCATGACTATGCATACCATGCCCTCAGCGGCTCTGCATATTGATAGCCCCTGGCCCATCTACCAAAGGAAAGATTTCCTCGGGCAGTACTCTTCCTAGCTCCGTAATCTTACCGGCCTCAGATCCCCTACACCACATCTCTTAATCTGGGAAACCTCAGAGATACAGTTTACAACCTACATCCCCCACCCTATTCAGAGTCTATCAGATCATGGTAACTCAGTTATCCTTCGAGTGACTGCAGCAATAGCCACCCAATGGTCCAAGCTCTATGACCGCTAAACTAGGAGTAATTCATCCTTACCGCGTGATGTTAAACTGTATGGAGTGAAGGTACACCCCCATGTGCAAGATAAATCAATGCAGGGAGCTCTCTAAGATTTAACAGCAACCAGGGCCGAATATGCCCGACATGTCCAGATATTTTCTTACCAAATGACAGAATTCGTGGCCCGGACAATTTCGGATCCTCATAACCATTCACGGCCATCGGAAGTGGAAAGTTATCGACCCGTGGACACCTTTTCATGACTATACATACCATGCCTTCAATGGCTCTGCATATTGATAGCCCCTAGCCTGTTTACCAAAGGCAATATTTCCTCAGGCGATACTCTTCCTAGCTCCGTACGCTTACCGGCTTTAGAGCCCCCATATCATCTCTCCTGATCCAAGAAGCCTCAAAACAACTATTTACACCATCAACCATTTTCCACGCTTTGGACATGCTGAAATATTCAATCCCAGTTACATTATAATCAAGATCAGCCTTTGCAACTATGTCCTTACCGCATGACGTTAAAACGACATGGAAAAGCTTGGTCACTTGGCGTAAAGCTACAAAGACCAAGCATTAAACATCCAGGGAAATTCCTCCAACTACAGGAATTTTCACTGGTTTAAAAATGACCTCTGTCCTCACTGCACGACATAGAAAATGCAAAACATCAGCAAAAAATTCCCCCCGTCCTCCATGCATGATGTTAAACTGCACAACATCCATTAATAATGCTTCGTGTCCTTATCGCATGACGTTAAATTGCACGGAATCCATCCTTACCGCATGACGTTAAACTGCATGGTCAAACCTGTCATGGGTTCAGTATGGAATAGAGGCTTTTCTCTGTCTCTCAGTGCACAGGTCAGACCTGCACAAACCACCGTCTCACACCAGCGTGAGAAGGAATGACTTCACCCATTCTCGGGAAATTTAGCCAAGATGTTTCTCCCGTATCTAGGCACCCTCTCCTCAAAAACCATACTCTATACTTAGAAAATGCCAAACTATCATAAGCCACCCCTGGTGGTTCCGAATCTCAACTTCCCTGAAGTTGCTTGGCTATTGGGAGAATGAAATCATTTACCCAAGGACACCTTTGCATGACTATACATACCATGCCCTCAGCAGCTCTACAAATTGATCACCCCTTTCCCATCCACCAAAGGCAATATTTCCTTAGGTAATGCTTCTCTTTGTATGCCTCTTGGCCCTTAAGCCCCCATGTCCATCTCGGGATTCAGAAACCCTCTGAGCTAAAGTTTACCAGCCTCTTTCACGACCCTGCCTGAATATGGTGGAACGTCTCTAATGAGATTACCGAGAACCAGGAGAATTTGTTCCATTTTAAATGATGTCCCAGTTGCATGACTTTAAACTGCGACAAGCTCCAACCATCATTTGCGCTAGATAAATTCATAGGATAGGGACCCTGAGTCCACACTCCTGATTAATACAGATGTTCTCAAACCCTTTCAGATGTCACACACCCTTTCTGATCCACCCCTGGTGGTTTTCATAATTCTCTAAGCCACCCATGGTGTTGTACATAATCCAGACTTTCGTGAAGTACTCAGGCCATCAGAAATAGAGAGTCATTGACTTAAGGACACCTTTGCATGAATATGAAAACCATGCCCTCAGCGGTTCTGCATATTGATCACCCCTGGCCCGTCTACCAAAGGTAATATTTCCTTAGGCGATTGTCTTCCAACCTATGTATGCCGATACAGCTCACATGCCTTGAGACATGCCCTGCATGTCGTTCAAATCTAAACATGTTCTCCCCACATGCGTCTGAAAGATATCGAGACATATTTTAATCAACCAAACCCCATTAGGGGCCTCACCCCACCATATCTGGTCAAAGTTTTTCAACCTAAAACGTCAATAATGATAGTCTTGTCGGTGGGACTTTAAACTGCTCACAAAAAGAGGAACAAAGCCTATTTGGCCGAAAACCCGAAAAGGGAGACCTAAGAAAAAGTCGGGCCATAACCGCTGGGTCTACACCAAATGGGCCCAGGAAAAATTAGGGTATTAACAGAAAAGACAATAAGTTTGTGGGGGTTTTCTACAAAACCTTAGCAATAGTCAAACTATGCTCGCTGGATCCCATGGTCCAGGAAAAAGTTAGTGTTTGTTTCTATTTTCATGAATTATGATTAATTCTGATTCAGTGAGTTGTTATTTATGCAACAATTGTTCCAGTAACAATAAAATTTCACAGCAAGGAAATATTGACATAGATTATATTCTATTTGAACAAAAAGGGAGGACGTCCACAAGCTGGGGCCTCTCCCTCACAGTAATGAAAAAAAAGGGGGTAAGCAAAATAGAGTGTACAAGAATGGCTCTGACTGTCACAAAGGATCCTGGCTCGCTCTCTCCATCAGATCGGAAACCGTACGGCGGAGGTTGTTGTGAGTATGCTCTAGCACGTCCTTCTCCCTGGCCTCAACCTCGGCCACCGAACTAGTATGCCCCACTGTTGTTTGTAGATCATTGATCCCTTTCCAAGTGGCTTCAAGATTACTGATCAGAGTTGAAAACTGATACCTCATCATTGCTACCCGTACTTCACATTCATACAACTTGATAGATAAGGCAGCCACCTGATCTCGAGAGCTCGCCTCCTGTGCTATCAGTTGATGGAGCTTTATCATGGATTCCTCCAAGGCACAGGTCCCGCAATGATAGGTGGTGAGGTGATAAAGTTTGCGTTCATTAGTGGAAACTTCCTCACAGGCCATTACAACCTGGCAAGTGAGAAAATAAAACTGCTGATAGTCAAAACCACCTGACCCCAAACCCAGGAAGAGTTGTCAGAGAGCTTTAGTTTTAGTTTCCATCTCATCCAGAGGAGTTTCGGCAAAAATCTCACAAATCCAGGGCCAGGCCCACCTGCGCACTGCTCGGTGGTCATCCATGACACGAGGATCTTTGGTATACTTGCTAGATGGCACGAGAATGAAGTCTGGCATTGCGATCAATGCAGACATGTGCATGCTAGAATATGGTTCCGAAGCTGGAAGGTCTGAAGCTTCTAACCCAGGTTCGGGCTTGGTAATCAAGTTTCTAAGTCTGGTTTTGGCTGGTAAAACTTCCGGAATTGTCTCGTTGGGACCCGAAGCCACAGTTTCATCCTCATCCATGTCCAAGAAGGTTGGTTTCGTCTGATATTCGGCCGCCGAGGGGCTAGGAGACGAAATTCCTCTGAGTCGCTTTGACCGATGAACCATCAGTCGGTCCTCCCTCAGAGCCGATGAGGAAGGTGCGGTAGGCACAGTAGCCGCAATGACTCCTAATTTAGGAACCTGCCGGATAGCCTTCCCTAAAATCCCATCGGGATAATGTTTTACCCACATTCTTGCGTACTCCAAGGATAGGCTGGAAGCCGCTCCTATTCCAGGCAAGGGAATGCTTGTGTTAGATCCCTCCTGTATCAGCATCAACCACCATTGACGGAGAGTGGCCGGGTGCAGTCCTCAAGCCTGAGGAGGGGGAAGGGAAACATGGAATTACATACACCAAAACTGGTGGAAACAATAATGGGGGAATACAACCCGCACAACAAAACCCCATCAATCCACGTGGACAAAAACCCATACCATAGTGAAATCACATAATAACTCTCCTACAGGATCCCCCTATGGTTGTCTACCACGACGCTGAAAGGGGTGGGGTAGGGAGCGAAAGAAAACATGGAGAAGTCACTTAGAATCTTGATGACTTCATCAGAACTGAGGGACTTCAAGCGAACCCCAGCTATATCGAGGAGGGTAGGCTGAAAGGTAGGAAGAGAGATGACTGTGTTATGACAACATTCATAACAGTGACAATGATTCGCTATCCAGCCATATAATAATTGAAATGGCCCACTCAGATAGTAGGGTGACCCGCCCTCCAACATGTGGCTTAGTAGTTCATATATACGAGCCAATGTGGGCACGACCAAATTCATCGGGCGACCCTCTTCCAACTCAACTGCCATTATCAAGGTGCAAGACCTGATGCCTGGGTTAATATCCTGAGAAGGAAATAGTCACCCACTCAAAAACATAGAAAATAGATCTGCCAGCATGATCATAGGTGGAACACCAGGGCGCACCACGTAACCCTATGAAAGGTAGTCGCTCTCCTCCAGAACCGCCCAGTAGGAACTTGGGATGGTTCGTGACTGTTGAGAAGGATGAGACCTGGGGTGCTTGATCTTTGACACAAGACCAGTGGTGTTTAGAAATAACCATATCCAAGTGCTATAGATAATAAAAGAGCGGTCATTCAAGGCCTGACCCAGTGACCGCTCCACTATAACCAGCAGATCCCTCGCCAATGAAGGCACTTGTTCGACGTCGTCCCATGCATCAGGAGTGGGTAGAAACTCTTCATACATCTCACCAATGATTGGAATCCCTCCCAATTGGTAGATGTCCCATAAACTAATGCAAACTTCACCATGGGCAAGGTTGAAAGTATTAGTTCTTGAACATCAACGACTGAGCAAGTCAGGCAGGATCAATGACGGTGGGTAAACATCAAACTGGGAGGCCCACACTACGGAGTATAGATTGACTGCTTCCAGTGACTCAGGAGATTCCTGGAAATGATGATGGACCCAGAAGTCCCAGGCCCAGTCATTTGAGAAAAGCCCACCAGACCAAAGATCCCACCTAGGAATCCACACCGCATCAGGATCCACTCGAGCAAGGTTGATAATAGAGGGGTAACTCTTGATGACAACTTCTTGAGAGAAGTCTTGAGTGCACTGATTGCTTTGGGTCCAAACATGGCCTCTCAAAATAAAAGTGTCTTTCGGATTAGAATCAGAGATCATATCCCCCAATGAGGTAAGGTTCGCCTGAATGCACTTTGGTGACACTTCCAAGCAAGGAGACAGAAGACCTAAGAAAGTAGTGGGGATAGGGACATTGTCTTGAAGATTGAAGCCGTAAAGTAGAATTCGATTTGATAGTGGATAACCCAAGAGCTCGGGAGAAAGCAACTACTTCAAGACACCACCGTCGGGAATGATGGATCAACTAGGGTCCTCTTTGATGCTCTCTTCTATATGAATCATAGCTAGACGTCTCCCTGGACCAATCGAGAGAGGCTCAGTAGCAGACCTGGGTGCAGGGCGAGGGGGAACCATGTTTTCTCCCTGCATTATAAAAACCATGCAAATGGTTTGTCATTAATAATAAAATCTGGAGAAAATACCAAGCATATGGAAAAGGAGTTAAGAATCCTTCATGACAAGGTCTGCAAGCAGGCCTCAAAAATATGGTTTGTGATGACTACATCCCATGAACCAACCCTACGCGGAAGAGGTCCATTGTACTCTGGCCCACGGAGCGTTGGCCAGAAAACCGTGAACCAGGTTGCTCCGCGGAATCTTAATCCTAGATTTAAATAGTTAGTTTCATAATACTTAAGAAATTTCATAGTCTGGAAGATTTTAGTCTGAGGACCATCAAAACCACAAAGCGAGTTCCTACGTAGCCCATGGAGACTTACTTTTTAATTAATTAAATGTGTTAGTTCGCGGCTAGGAGATTGGTATACGGGTGAAGGTGGGTGCGAACGAGGAATGGTTCACAGAAGCGGCAGCTAGTTCGCGGACGAGGCATTTCCTGAAGGAACGATCACGCGGAGAAAAAAACAAGAGATCTCTGGTTTCACGAAGAATCCGGTAAAAGACAAAGGAAGGACCCTCGTATTTATAGGAGTGGTCCCCTACCGGGTCCACTCACCTACCGCAAACCATCCATGTTTCAGGAACACTCTACATCGGGATGGCCTCCTCTTCACTTCGATCGGACCCCATTCCGATGGGGGGAATTTGTAGGGTCCTAAAAAATCCGCAAAGGAGAATGAGAATCCCCTTTAATCCAAGGATATTCTACCCAATTTCCACCCAATGAATTATGGAAAAGTGTGTACAATACTCAAAGGATGGAACAAGACGAACCAGTCCGCATATCAGTCCAATGATAATGGTACGTGGTCGGTTCCACGAAGCCCCCCCTCCGCGAACTGCTGTCGTTCACAGAATAGAGGCGGGGATCCTCCACGAGCACGAAGCAGGATGAGCACCAACCCGGTCCACCATCACGAACCGCCCCAGCAGTGAACCGCATCAACCAGCCCAGACCGCATCCGCTATCTTTCGAAGAATGGAGGTGGAACACTGAGCGGCCGTGAAGCACTCCCTGAGCTAGTTTAGTTCGCGGGGGAGGTGCGTTCAATGCCCCCTGCGAGTTGCAGATTGGCAAAGTCATCTATAAACCGGGTCTTCGGTCATGGTCCTCCGCGAAAGGTGCCTCATGACCACAGTTACGACTCATTCCCCACTCTATAAAAGGAGATGAAGGGGGAAGAAGAATGGGGAGATCGATCAGATTCGAGTGGAAGGATTTCGAAGGAAAGAGATTAGGATTTCGCAAACAGCGAAGTTCCGGTTCGCGAACCAAAACAGGTATGAAGATGGAAACGAATTAATAAGGAACCAAAAATGCATAAAAACTTGGTGAACCTTGAACTTAAAATAACAAAAAAAAGACCACGAACCATGGCCCCTCCGCGGATGCACTCCCCACGGACCAGGGAGTTTATGCCCCTTTTCCGATCTGTCGCACCACATATCACCCTCCTACGCGGGCGAAGCCCCGACCTATGAACCTCTGACTGGCATCTCCCTCGGCCGCCACTGCTCGCATGGACCCCTCTGCATACAAACCTAGTACGCGGGCCGAACTCAAAGCCGCGAACCACCCTGGTTCGCGGGATGCCCATCAGTCCGCGGACCACTCTGGTTCGCGGATGGCCTCTCTAGCCATGTATCACCTTCCTACGTGAAGGGCACCACCCCTCATACACTCGTGTGGCCCTCCAAATCCTTCATAATTCCCATTCCCCAAGCTAGATAAAATCCTTCCAATCTGGCATGATCCTTCGCAACCCCCTCATTGGCCCATTCATCGGCCCCGAGCTGAGGCCTCCACCAGAGCCACTGGACCTGTGTGATGTAACCTTCAGGTGCATCAGTGCGCCATTTTTAGTTCACATACCCATAGTAAGTGAGGGAGAATGGGTTGCTCCGGTCATTTAGTGGATTCCCAAAGAATTCATGGGTTCACATTCCAATGGTAATGCGGAGTCCGAGCCTGAGAGCCCCCTTTCTGCCTCTCTACTCACCGGGAGGGGGGACCGCACGTCCATTTCCCTTTCAGCTCCGATGGCTACCACTTCTCCCCCTTCTAGGAGTTAATGGGAAACCATCCTGGTGTAATACCCTAGATTTTCTTTCCATAGGTAGAGTCAATGCACCTCCGTACTTCCTCAGGTCTAAACGCCAAGGAAAGGCAATATGGGAATCGACGCCCCTCCTTTCTTTGTTCTCAAATCCCTCTCCCATTAGGGTTTGTCACCACTGGGAATCCCTCCTAAAGTAATCCCCACACCATCCTCACCGGAAGCCAATGACCCTACTCCTTTCAACATGGAGGGTTCATTGCTCCGCTATGCGACTTATACCTTCCGCGAACATCAGGAAGGAGAGTCCAATGGTACCGGCCTTCATCTCTGTTCGTCATCCATCTCCCCTTACCTCGGCAGGGAGAAAGTGTGAGGTTAGCAAAGTTTGTTGCATTCTCTTGTTTCTCACACTGATCATGACTCACATGGTCTTACAGAGTTGTGATGGTTGTGGAACCCACGCAACCATGGGGGATTAACCCGAACTATGTGGACTTTGATCCTTGTCTCTTAGGCAGGGTACGTAGGAAGCCTCCCTAAGGTTCAAGCCCAACACTCAGTCGATCCGACCATCTTCATGTCAGTTGACCACACTAACCTTGGGAATCCTAGACCATAAGCCCTATACCAAACTGAACTACATGAATTATGATTCCTCTCATAGGGATACGTAGGAGGCCCGTACCACGGGTTCGATCCAAACGCTAAAGTCATTATTTGTCCCCCCTGGATGACAATAAACATCAGAGTGCCTAGTTATAAGGATTTAAACCAATGTCTTCTCAATGAGTCCAGACTCCTTGGGGTCATTAATCCAACGAGGGATGGTAAACCTCGGGCATAAATGATTCTGAACCCCTGCATCCAGCTGACCATTACCCACCATGAGTAATCTGTGGATACTATGCTTGGGTATAAACCAAAGATTCTAAAACATATGAATACATCTTAAATCTATAAGAGAGTCCCGGAACAGGAAATAATTCCCCCCAAAAGGGTGCGATGAGCCCGACTTCCCATCCTCTTGACCAATGTGAGTTTTTAAGCATCGCTTGTCAAACCACCCAGCGAATGCCTACCTTTTGAAAGTAGGCCCATGTATTGCTGGATATGGAACCATTGGGAGTTTTGTGGCAAAAACTATGCACCTGATATGAGTGATTAAGCAGAACCCAATCTTCTCTAATCAACTATCGGGTAGCGCACGTTTCTCCCCCACGATCCCATCGTGCGCCGTGAAACAGTGGATCTCATATTTTAAATGTGGTTTTAAAATAATAATAATATAAAATATTATAATTATTATTTTTATTATGAACCCTTTTTTGGGTCTCAAATTCCCTGTACGATGTTGAAAAAATGAGACATCTATGGAAACTTTACCTCTATATTGAGGTGTTTAGATAAAGAAAAAAATTGGGTACCTTTTCGAACTTGTGAATCCTACCAATTTAGTGACATACAAATGTCTTATAGAAAAATGTGTTTTTTAACCGAGTATCTAATCTAGGAAATTAAATATCATATCCTGAGTATTTTTCTATGAGAATCGTAATGGATGTGTATGTTTTTCCATTAAAGTACATTTTGAGGGAAGTATTAGGGGATTTACATTTTATCCTGATGGACCAATGGAAATCCTAATGCGCTTTCCATTATTTTGGCCAGACTCATATTTTTTATAGATATTTACATATCCAACCAATGTTTCCCTGTAGAACATGATTTTATAATTTTTAGTTCCCTTCATGATATGAAACAATATTTTCTAAGAGTGATTCTAATTCAAGAGATGTTCATTGATGTCTATGAGAAGGACGAATCATTGGATAGATTCCAAGTAGAGATAGTGCTCCCATATTCATGTTTTTGGTCTTCTATCCATGGGGATGATACTACCTTATCTCACTAATTCATTGGTCCCCATACTCTTTAGTCAAATTGTAATGGTACTCCCCTATTTAGAGAATGAGTGATATATCTATGAGGAAAACACTCCACTATCTCACTAGGAAGTGGGTCATCCATACTCATTAGTCAGGTAGAAATGGTACTCCGTATTTAGGGTGTGGGTCCTCTATCAATGGGTATGGTACTCCCATGTCACATAATGGAATGTTCCCCCCATATTCCTTACAAATATAGATATGGTATGCACCTATACATTTCTGAGTCCTCTATCTATGGAGTGGTACTCCCCAATCTTGAGCACTGACGGGGTGTGGGTGTAATGTCTTAGAAATTATGTGAATTGTTTATTTATACGGAATTATTCTGAGACTGTGTTCTCTAACAACATGTGATTTTATGGCTCAGAGAGCCTGTAATGGAATTTTGAACATTATTTAAGGTACAATCAATAAACGCATAAGAAGGTTTTTCTAAACTAGTGATCAAATCAAAAATATTAGGATACTGTTGATTTCAGAATGTCAAGACTCACATAGAATGGACTTAACTTTGGCTGTCAACAGCTGAATGGAAAAGTTTACTTTCATAATTTTTGGGAAAAATAATAAAATAGCATAAAAATTTATTTTATTTTCTTTTTCCATCCAATGAGCAACGACATGGCGACACAGTTGTGCAGTGACGAGGCAGTGATGAGGTGCATTTAGGTGGCTCATTAGTAGACCGTATCAGATAGGCTAATGATGAAATAATGTTAGTGTAACAGCATAAAAAACACAACGTCGTAGCATAACTGAAACACTACGACATGATTTATTTTTTATTATTTAACACATTGGTGGAAAGAGAATAAAACATAGAGTATTCGTTGATGAAACTCTAGAGAATCTCCTCTTCAATATAGAAAGATGAATGACAGTAGATCTTCATCGTCTTCGATGCACCATGAAGAACGAAGCCGCAAGTGACAATGCTGACATCATGAACTCTGGAGGAAGAACACTTTGGAATGAAACATCAAAGAGTTAGGGGTTTTATTTTTATTTCAATGTTCTTCCCTCCTCTTATTTTTCTCGAAACGATGAACACAGGTCAACCCATGAAAAAATTGATCCATAGTTCATTCATTTATGTAGGAGGGTAAAGTTTCTTGGGGATTTATTATTTGGGATTGAATCATTGCATGAAATGATCGAACTTCAATCCCCGAACCTCCCCCTTGATATAAAATTCAAACACGAAGGGCCCGAGCCGACATGAACAAGGCCCGAGCCCCTCAACTCATGCGTTCTTGATGGTCGCATTCCTGAAATGGTATAAATTTGATTCTGATTCCAGAGTAGGGATGGAGGCATCTGGGTAAGCCTATAGGTGTATAAGTATTATAAAACGAACCATCAGAGGAACTTAGGTGGCCTACGGAAGGTGTCTTCAGTGCGGCACTACAAGCGCAGTGACAGTGGTTACTGGCGGTGCCAACCGGCCCTGGCTTTCGACGCGCCATGATAGCAGGAGGAAAAGACCAACCGGTCATAGCGGTAAGAGTAGCGATGCCAGGAGGGTGACATATAAAGGGGGTGGCCCTCGTTATGGCCACCCAGATCGGCTGGACAAGATGCGACCCATCGACTATGGCAGGAGGAGGAGAGCTCGGGGCATCCCGCAGGGCAGAGGAGACTAGACCGGGCCAGTTGTCGGATCCAGGGTGGGTAGCACACTACCAGTCCACCCAACTAGAAGACTTGGCTAAGGAGGGTGGGCTGCTCCCCCAACCTAGCGGGCCAGGCCGGTCCCACGCCCAGTTGGTCGGACCCACACTGAAGGATCGAACCTGCACCGATAGGACGGACCCACACCGGCGGGCCAGACCCGCACCCAGTGGGTCAAACCCATGCCCTTCAGGCAGGGCCGGACTACACTGGGTCATTGGGCAACTCGGTGGGCTAGAACCTTGGCCAAACCAAGTCAGGTCCAGCGAGGCTTATTGGGTCTGTCCCACTTCCTGGTCGAACCAGACCGACCCCAAACTGAACTAGTTCAGGTCGGGTCCATCTAATTGAACCGGGGTATGCGGGACCTCTAGGATGGTTTGTTCCGGTCGGTTTGACCGGTTCAGACTAGGTCCAGTCACAACTGGCCCCTTGTTAACTAAAATTCTCGTATCATGAAAACTGTGAGTTCAATTTACGGGTTATTAGAGAAGTTGAGACCCTCTTGATGAGGTGGATCAATTGGAATTCTTTTTTTTACTTTATTGGTATTCAAGAATAAAATAATGGATTTAGGAGAGGTTCACCAAAGCGTAGTATGTATAGAACCCTACGGTTGGCTAAGACCAGAAGATTGATCGAGAGTGGCCCAGTTGGAAGCGGCTCTGTGTGACCCGGCATTCCCACGGTGGGGAGCGACTCTGTGTGACCCTACAAACCCATAAAACTTGATTGGAGGAGTACCTTAGTTCATCCATGGTGGGAAGTGTCTCTGTGTGACCCGGAAGGCCCACGATGGGGAGAAACTCTGTGTGACACAACACACCCATGATACTCATCAGGGATGAGTATGACAACAGCCCAAGGTTAGTAAGAAGAAACTTTTGTGTGACCTAGCAGGCCCACTGTACTCGATTGAGGAGGAGTTCTCTAGTAGCTTATTAGTTCGATGATGTGGATAACGAACCTAAAATACCTTCCTTAGAATATACCTGTTGTGAGATACCTTTTGTTATGAACTTTTACATCATGTTATGATTTGAGGATTATTGTGTGGTCATTCTGTTTTAATTTGGGGTCCCTAATGTGTTTTGGGTTACTCACTGCTACCCGGGCCCCTCCCATGCATGTCGTGTCCCGTGAAGATGATCGACACTTTGATAGAGACCTTGGTGGACTGGGATCCAGTGGATCCCAGTGATACAGGACCAATCAACCCTTCAATGGTGTACTTGGTGGCCTAGGAACAAGTGGGGCTCAGTAGGACTAGGCAGACAAGATATACTACTTTGGCTTCTAGTGGCCTCACTATTCTTATGATCATGTGGGGTTTTCTGCAGATGGACAAGAGAGATCATTTTTGTACTTTGTTGTTTTAGTTCCTTATTTTGGGTTTGTTTCTGGCCAACATTCTTTCAGTTGTATTTTGTACATAGTTTGGTATTAGTATTCTTGTTTTCCCTCTTTTAGTGTGTTGGGAAGTGGTTGGTCATGTCTGTGTATAAAGGTACTCAGGAAAATGCCTCCCACTTGTAGGTTGATTCCTTCAATGCTAGTCGTTAGCCACTGAGCTTTGGGAGGTAGGCATGGAGTATTCACAGCATGATCCTTGGGGGATGGGTTATGAAAAAGTGGTATCATAGTGGTGGTCGACACTACCATAAAGATTGGGAGTATATGTTTTGTTTTAGGGAAACTGTGTAATGTTTTGTGAGTCTTAATTTTAGATTAAGAGATTATAGTGTTGGTGCAGCCACCTATGTATCGATACACTAGGACCTTGAATACATGAAAACATTGGTACCATAAGTGTCTCTTTATGTTCTGTTAAATAAAATTCAGCTCACTAGGTATAATATTCTAACTGTGGTACATCTTGATCTATATCATTATGCCTCCATGAGGATGACAATCCAGGATCCTGATATGAGGTCAGGAGTATAGCATGCATAGCAACGAGGCATCCATTCAGGGATCATTTCTATAGATGGACCCTCCTGGTGGTGTACCAGTGCGACCACCACCTGATGGTTAGAATCTATTGTCAGTGGTTCTAGCAGAGGACATCCGTAGGATCAGTTCCCTACAAGATTTTCATAGATAGATACCTCCCAGGTTTAATGGAGAGACGGATCCTCAGGTTGTTGAGGACCGGGTGGAGGTTTTTACATGGTTCATTCTTTTAGTGAGAACACCACCTGACATGATGGCGATCTTGGCAGAAAGACTTCTGCAGGGCTCAAAAGGGAGATAGTGGAACTTGACCACCCAAATTCAAGATGAGGCGACCCTTACCTATGTAGGATTCAAGTGGATTTTCTGGGATGGGTTTTTTTTACAACCTAGCGCTCTATGTGCATTAAAGAGATGCTTCACCTTCAATATGGAAACATGATGGTGGCTGAGTACTTAGCAATGTTCACTGAGATTTCCCACTACTCCACAGACATGGTGCAAGACCCTTTCTTTAGGGATTGAGCCTTTCGATGAGGGGATCTGTCCAGAGAATATGGCATCTGTGTTGTCTCTTAGTATCCCTAACTAGGACGAGGTGATGAAGCAAGCCCTTATTGTGGAGATATTCTTGGTGGAGTAGGTGCCTACAGCACACCCCAGGCGATAAAGTCTTCAGTAGTTGACCCCAAGTGTGCCTGGTCTTTCAGAAGATGACCCCAAGTCTCAAGGTCGACAGTGTAGGGCTTCCAGTAGAGGGGGAGTCAGCAGAGATCTAGGTAGTGCTTCATGTGTGGCGTGCAAGGACACATGGTACTTGACTACCCAACCAACCGTACAGATGACCAGCAGACAGTCGAGGGACCACTAAGGCAGCGTCAACGATTCGAGCGAGGAGGTTTGCAGGGTGGTGGTCATGGAAGGGGAGCTGGTCGAGTGGCAGGAAGTGGGCGACGGTTTTAGGTATTATCTCCACCACCCCCACGTGGTCCACTTGGACCTTAGGGTTCAGGTTAACCGGGGTGAGCTCAGCTCTATGTAGTAGAGGATTACGACCAGAACACTTCGGAGATGATCTAAGGTACAATCTGTGTCCTATACACCCTAGATGAATTAATTATAGACACAAGTTCTAGTTACTCCTTCCTTTACACGACTCTCATTCAGAGCTTGGAGATTCTGGTGGAGCTGTTGGATCGATCTTTACGGCTAGAGACTCCTATAGCAGATGACATGATGATTACGCACTGGTTCTGGAAGTGTGAACTCACTCTAGGAGGCGATACCTTTAACTAAGATCTCCTAATATTGCTGCTGAGGCCTTATGATGTCATATTTGATATGGACTAGTTATCCACATACCATGCTCAGATCGACTGTTTTAGGTGTAGAGTGCAGTGTGTTCGTATAGATGGGGCAGGTTTTCCTTCACTGGTGAGAAGGAATCCCTTGCAGTGCAGTACAAACTCTCTCCGAGGAGGGTTCAACCAATCACACACCAGTTGGCTAGCATCACCCTCAGTGAAGTGGATGAGAGAATTACGAGCTTCCATATAGTAGTGGACGAGTATAAGGATGTTTTTCTTGTGGATGTTTTGAGACTACCTCTTCGAAGGGAGGTAGAATTTTTCATCAACCTTTACCCTGGGACGACATCGATATCCAAACTGACATATCAGATGGCTCTCATGGAGCTTCATGATATGACAGAAAACTAATGGAATTGTAGGATAAGGGGTTCATAAAGCCCATTATTTCACCATGGGGAGCCCCATTGTTTTTTTCCAAGATAGATGATGAGATTTTTAGGTTTTGCATGGACTTCCAGTGCCTAAACCAGGTGAACATGTAGAACAAGTATCCACTTTCTAGAATTGATGACCATTTCGACCAGCTGAAGTTAGTGAAGTGGTTCTCAAAGATAGACCTTAGATCAGGCTATCACAAGCTTCATGTACGGGATGTGGATGTACCAAAGACAACATTCTGGTGCCAGTACAGCCACAAAAAGTTCCTTTTAATTTCTTTCATCATGACCAATTCCCCAGCGGTTTTCATTGGATTTATGAATAGGATCTTCCAACCTCACCTGGACCAGTTCATTATGGTCATCCTTAATGAAATATTGGTGTACAAAGATTCAGAGGAGGATCACACTACACACCTATATATAGTCTTGGATACACTCTGAGAGCACCAGATTTATGGTAAGATCTCGAAGTGCTAGTTCTGGATTCGGAAGGTCCACTTTCTGGGACACACCATCCAAGAGGTTAGAGTTGTGGTAGATCTAGAAATGATAGAGGTAGTGCTTTCTTGGGATCCACCCATGAGCGTGACTGAGGTGCGAAGCTTCTAGGGGTTGGCTGGTCACTATCGGAGTTTTGTAACTGAGTTTTCCAGAGTAGCATCACCATAATTAGCCTTGACACGGAAGGGAAAATCCATTATGTGGGCGCATAAATGCATGGATAGTTTCTAGAAGTTTAGGAAAAGACTGACTAGTTCCCCCATCTTGATACTAACAGAGGAGGTTGTTGGGTATGTAGTTTACTGTGATGCATCAGGGACCAAATTGGGTTGTGCCCTAATGCAGGATGAATCAGTGATATCCTAAAGCTCACGAAAGTTGATTTAGCGTGAGAATAACTACACGTCCCATTACATGAAGTTAGCAGTGGTTTTATTTTCCCTAAAGACGTGACGACACTAAATGATGGGTGAACAGTTTACTATCTACTCCGACCACCAGAGTCTCAGGTATATTTTCTCACAGAAGGACCTAAACATGAGACAAAAGTGATGGATGGAGTTCATTTAGGACTATGACTTTGAGATATTCTATAATACTGGGAAGGGGAACGTGCTGGCAGACACACTCAACAGGATTTCTGGTTTACATTTGATAAGTGAGGTGTCGTGGTAGCTAGTCGCGATGTAGATATCCTTCATGGATGATGGTGAAGTTGTTTAACTTCAAGAAATGATTGTTACTCACCCACTCTTATAGTGAGTTAGAGAGGCATAATTGGTGGATGTTACTTGTGTTGGATGACGTGCTCAGTAATCCTTAAGATGGTCTCCTGGTTGATTTTAGATAGGTGGGGAGCACGTCATCCCTTTTAGAGGATGTACCGTAGTACTAGTGATGTCATAGGAGGAGGTGTTGAGGGAGTTACATACATCCTCTTTGGCGGTACATCCAGGAGTGGAAAAGAAGTACTTGAACCTCTAACTCCAATACTGGTGGTTGGGTATGAAGAAAGCAGTGGCCAATTTTGTTTTATGATTCCTCACTTTACAGCAAGTGAAAGATGACAATCTGGTTCCAACAGGCTTCGCCTAGCCACTCGAGGTACCAGAGTGGAAATGGGATGGTATCTCCATGGACATTGTGATGGGGTTTCCACGTACTTCCATGTGACACGCTTCTATTTGGGTGATCGTTGATCGACTCACCAAATCATCCCACTTACTACCCATTCAAGAGTAGGGACCGGTATAGGGTATGGGATGCCTCTATGTCTAGAAGATAGTGTGGTTTCATAAGGTGCCTTCGATGATCATCTCAGATCCTGATGCTCTCTTTACATCTCGGCTGTGGAGGGGATTACAGGAGATGTTCAGGATGCAGTTGAACCTTGAGTATAACTTTTCATCCCAAAATAGATGGTATAATAGAGCGAACAATACAGAACTTGGAGGACATGCTACGTTCTTGCATCCTAGATTTTAGACATAGCTGGGAGGAACACCTTCCACTGGTGCAGTTTCCATACAACTACAGCTATAACTCCACCATTAGTATGGAACATTTGGAGGCCTTGTATGGGCGACCTTGAATATCACCCCTATTCAAGAAAGACCCCGGGGAGTCGACAATCATGGGTCCGGAGTTGGTACGTGCCACCACTAAGAAGGTTCATATGATTTAGGAGTGGATGAGGACTAAATAGAGCAGGCATAAGTCTATTGTTGATAAGAGACAGAGACTCTTGGAGTTTGAGGAGGGTGATCATGTATTTCTTTGGGTCTCACCCCGAAGTGGATTGTACATATTTGGCTGGGGCGACAAGCTATCTCTGAGGTTAATTGGACCTTTTCAGATCCTATGTAGAAGAGGAGAGTAGTTGTACTACCAATCTCTTCCCCCACAGATACACCAGGTGTATAATGTTTTCCATGTGTCTTAGATGAGGTGGTACGTGCATGATCCATCACACATCATCGACTTGGGTGATCTGGACATTGACGATGGGGAAATGTTTTCAGAGTTCCTAGTAGAGATAAATGATCGAAAGGAGGGGGTATGACATGGGTGATAGATTCCTCTAGTGCAAGTCTGGTGGTAGCACAAAAATCTCTAGGAGGGAACATGGGAGCGGGTGGTTAATATTCTTGATAAGTACCACCATCTATTTGATTAGTTTTTGTTTTGGATTTCTAGGATGTAAAGACCAAAGGTGGGGAGAAAGTAATATCTGGGAAATTCTGTGTAAATTTTATTTATATGGAATTATTCTGAGACCACGCACTATGAAGACATGTGATTCTGAGGCCCAGAGAGCCTGGAACGTAATTTTGAACATTTTTTAAGGCATGTTCAGTAAACGTGCAAGCGAGTTTTTATAACTTCTAAACCACTGTTTAGAATAAAAATATGATTACACCATTGGTTTTAGAATGTTTGTATTCTCTTATAATGGACTTAACATCATCCAGAAAGTGCCGAATGGGAATTTATATTTTCTTACTTTTCGAGAAAAATAATAAAATAATTAAGAGTATGTTTCCTTTTCATTTTTCATCCAAAGAGTGGTGACACGATGACGCTATAGAGTGGCAATGAGGCAGCGACGAGTTGCATTAATGACGCTCATCAATGGCCCATATCATGTAGTGTAATGATGCAATAAAGTAATCATAACAGCTTAATGATGTGACGTCGCAACGTAACTGGAATTCTATGACATGATTTCTTTTTTATTGTCTAACATGTTGGTGGATGGAGAATTAAACTTAAAGGATTCTATGACAAAACGCCAGTGAATCTACTCTCTAATGAAGAAAGAATAATGCCAGTGAATCTTCATCACCTTAAATTCACCTCAAATAACACAAATATAATTGATGATGTCGACATCTTCAACTCTCAAGGATGAACACTTCGACATCGAACATCAAGTAGGTAGTGGTCTGATTTTTATTTAAAATTTTATCCCCGTACTTCTTTTTCTAGAAGAGAATAACACATATCAACCCAAGAACAAGTAGATCCAAAATTTTTGCATTTATGTGAGATGGATACTTTTATTCGGGATTTATTATTGGGATTCAAGCCTTGCATGAAATGATTGAACATAAATCCCCGAACATCCCCCTTGATTTAAACCTCTAATGCGGAGGTCTCGAGCCGACACGAACATGGCTCGAGCACCTCCTCTCATGCATTCTTGATGGAAACATTATCTAAGTGGAAATAATTCAATTATGGGTCCTGAGTTGGGATGGTGGTCACCTTGAGAGGCCTTTAGGCACAGAAAAATCATAAAACGGGCCACCGGAACAACTCCGGTGTCTCGCAGAAGGTGTCGACGATGCACTGTCGGCATGTCGCGGCGACGGGAGTCACAGCACCAGGAGGGAACCACGTGAAGGGGGTGTCCCGTATCTAGGGCACCTAGATTGGATGGATGAGCCAAGTTCCGTCAACCACGGAAAGAGGAGGAGACCCCGCGGTGTCCTGCGGGGCAATAGAGACCAGACGTGGTTGGTTGCCGCATCCTTGCCGGGCAGCACATCGCTGTCCCGCTGAGCTGGCACACCACCGGTCTTCCCACCTAGAAGACTAAGCTAAGAAGGGTGTTCCAGAACTGCGTCAGTGGGCCGAACCCACGCCCTTCTGGCCGGGCCAGACTAGATCGGGTCGTCGGGCGACCCGGCGAGCTGGACCCTTGGACAAACTGGGTCGGGTCCAGCAAAACTTTTGGGGCCTGGAACACTATCTTGGTTATATCAGACCTACCCCAACCTGAATCAGTTCATGTCTTGTTAGACTAATTAAACTGGGGTATGTGGGACCCCTGGGTCTTGTTGTTCAGGTTGGTCCGACCGAGTCGGACTGGGACCCGTCACAACCAGCCCCCTATTTACTAAAATGCTCATATCTTGCCAATCGTGCATCTGGTTGATGGAACTCTTGTGAAATTGGATACCACTTGATGAGGGTGACCTTTTGGAATGCTTTTTGGTGACTTTAATGGATGTATATATGTGGAGAATGTCTTGAGGATTGGTTCTCCCAAATGTGCTATATACAGAACCCTGTAGTTGGCTGAGACCTAAAGACTGCTCGGCAACGGCCCTGTGAGAAGCAGCTCTGTGTGACCTGATAGTCCCACAGTAGGGAGAATATATGTGTTACCTAGTAGGCCCATAGTACTCAATAGTAGGAGTACATCAATTCAGACAAGGTGGGAAGCGACTTTGTGTGACCCGGCAGGCCCACGGAGGGGAACAGCTCTGTGTGAGCCAGTATACCCACGATTCTCATTGGGGATGAGTACCACATCAGTCTAAGGTTTGTGGGAAGTGGATTATGTGTGAATCAGAATTCTAGATGCACTCAATAGATGAGTAATTCTCTAGAACCCTAGGAGTTCGATGATATATCTGACGAAGCTACTATCACTACCCAAGAATATACATGGTGTGAGCTGCCTTATGCCATGTTCATTTGCTTCGTGCTATGCTTTAAGGATCGCAGTGTGGTATTTCCATTTTGTTTTGGATTCCCTATTGTGTTTCTTGTTACTCACCCATTCACGGGCCCCTCCCATGCCTGTCGTGTCCCGTGTAGATGATCGATGCTTCAATAGAGACATTGGTGGACCGGGACCCAGTGGGGGCCATTAAAACATGATTGATCGACGCTTCAATGGTAGACTTGGTGGACTAGGACTAGGTGGGGCACAGTAGGACTAGGAGGACATGAAATACTACATTGGCTTCTAGCAGCCTCACTACTCTTACAATCATGTGGGGGTTTCCGCATATGGCCATCAGAGATCCTTTTTTTTAATTTTTTATTCCAGTTCCTTTTGTATGATTCGTATTCTGGCCTACTTACTTTAAGTTGTACTTTGTACTTAGTCATGTTTTAGAATATTATTCCCCATTCAGTGTTTTGGGACGTGTTTTGGAGTGTGTGTGGGTACATGTACTCAGAAAAATTCCTCCCACTTGTAGGTTGACACCTTCAGTGCTAGTCGCCAGCCCCTGGCCTATGGGAGGCGGGCTTAGGGTAGTCATAACATGGGCCCCAAGGGATGGGTTGTGATAGTGATTCCTTATAATATATTTAATCCCTTTTAATGTGAAGAATAGTTTTTAGGAGTGATACCATCAACTTATACTATAGTGAAGTTACATAGTCTTCATAGTTTAATGTTGTGGCCCCCTTGTCTATAGTGCACAGTAGCGAGGTGTAGGTCCCTCAAAATGATTCCTTTTATGATTTCATATGATGTTGGGAATTGAAGATGGTCCTTTAGAGTTACAATAAACTCTTTATACTTAGATGGTATGTGTGGATGGATATCCCATTTATCTTTAATTTTCATACCTTGTTGATTATATCTTGGTTATGGATGTTTTGGTTATAATTATGGTTATTGTCTAATTTTTTAATTTAGATGCCCCCATTGTGATGAGATGAATACTCTCTATTTATGATTTTAGTTTTGTGATTTTAAATTTCCCTATATATTTTTTTCATAATCCCTTTGTGGGGATTTTCCACACATGTTATGACTTATTCAGATGAAATACAAATTAGTAGTGACTTTGGTGGACCGTGTATTAGTGGAGATTGGTAGTAAATGGTGATGATAACTATATTTGGTGTCCAAATTATGGGATCTTCAGCCAAGATCTCCCCTTCTACTCTCCTTATAACTATTTTTGTCCCCCCCCTATAATTTTGGTTGAATGTTTGTTTATCCCTTTTTCATTTGTATTATGATGAAGTGCTATGTTAGATTTTACTTAATTTTATTGCATGAATTTTTATATTTTTGAAGCTATAGTGATTCATATTCTACTGAATTACATCATGGAGATGGTTGAATGTGTGCATATAGGTAAATTAGGGTAAGGCCTCCCTTTTTATATCATGCCACTTGGATCTTGTCATGTTAAACAAGCCTATTGATGGTGGGATTGAGGTTGTGACTACTTGGATTTCAGATTTTCAGGTGGGCCTCGATGTGATGGGTTGTTATAGAATGATATCAAAATAGTTCATTACTTGATACAATGTTTCATGTTTTCTAGTTATGGTAATTTTTTGGGAATGAGGTAAAATGTGTCAAAGTGTCTCAAGCGTGGATTTCCGGCTAGGGAACCTAGTGTTGGTGTGGTGGCTGACATTTCCATGCACCAGGACTCTGAAAACCTAGATGTCTACAAGGTATATCGAGATATAGATTTCATGGAAAAAAATCGTAATTGAATTGTATAGGATAGTGACTTTGACTGTCCATCTTGAGTAATCACACTAGATATGATATTTGATTATGGTATATCTTTATAACATTCAAGATGAATCTATGATGGCATCTAGGTATCGTTTTGAGATAGTCTAGTAAAAATGATTAGTTCAGTGATGAGGCCTCAATTCAGGGAACCATCTCAATGATTTTTCACCAAGCGGACACTAAGTAGTGTTATAACATATTGGGCGGAAGTAGAATACCTATATGGATCTAAAAAATGAATATATGTATGTTGAGTTATTGGTATCTTAGGAAGATGGTATGATGGTATAATGATTCATAGATCATTATGCAAGATACATTGGCTAATCCCACTAATTTATTTTTAATAAGACAAATCCCCAATCAGTAGATTTTTTATTCAATTAAATGATTTTAGTTTTATGGTTTGTACAAACCCCAAATAATTAGATGGTTGTGTTGGCATCCAGTATTCTCTATGGGTCATTTGTTGGTTCCAGATGTACAAGAATATGACACCACTATTTCAAGTGTTTATATTGGGTTTTAGAGATAGATATGTGTGGGATTTCATAGTGATCCAAACTACCCCTTCTCATGTGGTTGAGGGCTGGAGTAATCCTATTTTATGAATTTAAAACATATATAGGACCCCTCATGATGGTTGTACAAGAAGTAGGACTTATCAATGATGATTTGATGCATCAGTAGATCCTTATGTTGGTAATTTTTAATGTTTCATCAAATATACAATTAATATGGATACTTCTACCAAGATTCTTTCCTATGTGGTTATTGAAAACAATGAATGTGACTTAGTGACACCCAATGTAGATAGTGTCATGGTGTAGTGCATGAGTTCCTTAAATTGTATATTTGGGGTTCTATTTATGGGGATGTTTTAGATTGATCCCTGATTAAGGAGAACTAGTAGTCAAGGGGAAATATGAATTTATGTGGTGGGGGATTGTTACCCCAAGGCTACAAGTGTTCTTCATGTGAAACCCAAATATTCATTGGTCTTTTTCTAGTTTTGTTTGATGGTCACAATACATTTTTCATTCATACACCCCTGTTTGAGACCTAGTGATTCTAGTGGGGACTTTTTTTGAGACAGTTGTGTTTAAGGATCCTATTAATAGTAGTTTTGAGTACACATTAATTTTAACTGTGTGATCTAACACTTCGAGTGGAGAGGGCCTCACAAAAACTATTTTTAGTAGAAGTGGGACTCCATGATTTTTTCCATAGTTTGGTCTAGTATTTTACCATCCATTCTCATATTATTACTACCTGTGAGTGTATAAGTGTTGTTGTTTTGATGGTTTGGGGTTTTCCACATTTTTTAAGGAGTGATCCTTTGTGGTGGTCAAGATGATATTATTCATATGAGGTTACCACCACTTAAAAATTAGTTATCTAGTCTAAACATTGATGCATCAAATGTTATGACCCTTCTATTTCCTGCAACGGTGGAGGAGTATGAGGGTGATCGATTTGAGGATGTTCCATGTTAACCACTCCAATGAGTGTTTTTTCCTTTAATTTTATTATTTATGTCCTAGATCTATTCTATCATATCAGATTACCACATTTAGTAGTGATAGGTGGAGGTGAAGTTAGAGGATTCAGTAGATAAGGGGTTTCATAAATCCCATTTTGATTTCCTGGGAATCCTTTTGTTTTTCAACTAAAATGTGAATGATATCTTCAAGTTAGGTTTGGGTTGGAATCACATGATCTATGTGACTATCTAGGGGGATTATCCACCATTATGAATCAATGACCACTTCACCTAGTGGATATGTGTGAAGTGGATCTCATTGTTTGACATGATGAATGGTTATCACCAGCTTCAATTTCAAAAGGTGTATGTACCTAGTATGACTTCCTAGTGTCGTTAAAGTTTCATTGAGTTCCCAGTGATATCCTCTGGAATGGTAAAATCCCAAGAAGATTTATTTAGACTTATGATCCATATAATTAACAATTATTATATCAATTTGTGGTAGTCTTCTATGATGGAACCCTCATGTCCTTGGTGTTAGAGTTTGAGCATGTGAGAAACTGAATCATGGTGATAAACATGCTTCAAGAGTTCTAGTCATATGGTATCTCTTCTTGTGTGAGTTCATGATTTGAAGGCCCACATATTAGGATATTTATTTTCAGTCATGAGATTCATCCTAATGAGTTTGAGGTTATATGATATTGATGGCCAACCAGGGTGGGGTGTTGTTAGTAGATTCGCATAGTTATGTTTTCTTCCTACTTCTGTTGAGTGAGGTCAATGAGTTGTTAACATCTTTTCCATTTACTATTTTTGGTGAGGATGGTATGGTGCACCTCTATATGATAGATATTACCCCTAATCTCATTATCATGATAGGGAGGCACAACACAGAGATACTGACATATGGATTTTGTGTCACAAGATATCCACAAGATATGTCGTTGGTGGATTTTTTGAAGTTGGGGAGCACAAAATCCCTTTTCATGGTATGTTGTTGGAACAATTCTTTCTTTAGGGAACATGTGTTGAGGAGGATTTTTCCCCTTAGTATCACACCTAGGGGAAGTGTTGTTGTATCAATATCCTGTTTCTTTGGCATTTGTGTCCATTGATTTCATGTATTATTTTTATGTTTAACTCATGACATCTCACTTATCTATAGGTGTGGGTGGATTTGCTCAGTGGAAATAGAAATCAAATGGTGTTTTGTGGTTCTCATGAAAGAGATTCCATGATTGAGGAGAGGCCATGTCACTACTTGAGTGATCATAGAATGACTCACCCAATTCAGTCACTTGATAACCATCTAAGAGAAGATCTTAGTAGATATTTTTTTATTCATATTTGTGTATGAGGTAGTATTCCTCCATTGAATTCCCTTTAAAATCATTCAAAACATGATTCTCACATGACATCATGATTATTAAAAGGGTGAAGGGGGGTTTTTGGAATTTATTACACTTGATAATCATTTTTTTACCTTAAGAATGTGTCCATCTTAATCAGATCCTTGGTGTTGTGGTTAATATTCTTCAGGTTCTCATTTTTTTTGGGTCATAGATGGGAGGAATAGCTACCATCAATGAATTTTGTGTATCATAATAGTTTCCAATCCCCCATTAAAATAACATCTTTTTTGGACACATATGGATTTCCTGGGGGTTATCTATTATATCGGTTGGATCCATTGGGAGAGAGCACTTGTGCACCTAGAGTTTGTGAAAATGATAGTCATGAAAGGTGCCTTTAATCAAGTGGAAAATAAGGACTACTCATAGACATCACGAGTCCCTAGAGGACTGATGATGGTGGCCTTTTGAGTTAAATGATGATATCTTTTGTTCAGATACATCTCAAATTCTCTAGGGTCATGGGGTTTTGAATTGGATGGTACATGTAGTTTTATTATACCCACCTTTTTGTATATCATGTGTGTTTCAGGGATAAAAATCTTGGAATGAGTGAATGATGTAGTGACCACTTTTTCCTTGAAATACATTGAAATATTTTATGACATATTTTTGGTGCTAGGTGCTGAGACAATGTGGCATCCATTGACAGGTGATCCCAGAATTGATATTATAAAAATATTAAACATCTTAATATGACAAGAACATTTTGTTTGTAGAAATCATAGAATATATCCTATGAAAAGCCCTAGATTAGAAAGATGAGACCACATTTCATTCTAGAATGTTCATTCTACCCTAGGCATTACCTATGGTTGGTCAAAACTAGATGTTCTATTGAGTTAGTCATTTGTGGGAGCATTATGTGAATTACTAAATTTGAAAACATTAATTTATTTAATACAACTAATATAATCTTCACTACATAAATATGATTTCATAGTGATGTTTCTAGGGTAAAATACATAACCCTTGATATATCTGAGAGGAGGAGGAGAGTGTTCTTAGTTGGAGAATCAGAATCAGAAGAAGAATTATGATTATAAGGAGGTGGATCGAGAGGTAGTAAACCCAACAAGTTTACTACATCACTAGAGTACATGTTCATCACCAACAATCAAACAAATATTAAGGTAAGGTATTTTATTTTTGGTTTTATCCCTATTAATGTTTTATATGAATGTTCATTAATCATTTACCCTAATTAACTTTTTAATCGATCTTTATTTATTTTTATAACATTTTATTTGACATCCTTGATCGCATAAATTGATATTTCTTCCTCATTGATCCTCTCTAGTATTATAACCCACTGTTCATGCATTTCGATAATGATTCACAAACAATAACATCATTCATTTGAAGCTAAATTTGTTTCTTGTGTCTTTATCCATCCATTATTTGAGCTCACCATTCGTAATCAGTTGACCAATGATTCAAAGATATCAGGGAATACCGATCATTGTGTGTTTGTTATTTGGAGAACAATACCACGTTCATGAGCTCAAATTTGTATTTGTGAGACATAATGATTGTGTGGTATAGATTAATGGAACACAAATATTTATAAGGTATTGGTTATTTTTTCTAGATTGATCAGATCTCTCTAAAAGAGTAGAAATTTAGGTTTCCAAAAAATGGGTGGCCTTTGGTGGGAGATTTATATTATTATTATTACTATTATTAACATTTATATAAGAGTTTTTTATTGTTTTTAATTTAATTATATAAATTTAATGAGGCCCTCATTCCCCAATTATTTTATAAAAATTATTATATAAATATATTCTGTATAATAATAATAATAATAATAATAATAATAAGAAGAAACATAAAAATGAATAAAAAAATGAAAAGGAAATCATGAGGGGTCATGTATGATAACTAGGAATGTAAATGGGGAATATGGAGTTCATTTTTTATTTATTTATAATTATTACTGGTAATAATAATAAAATTATTAAAGGAGGAGCACCGACCACCTGGGTGCACACTTTTCTCAGGAGAAATGGGGGGAACCTCGTGCGCGACTCTCCTCTCTTAAATGAGGTTTTAAAATAATTATAATATAAAATATAATAATTATTTTTTCATGAAACCTCATATTAGTTGTAAATTACCTGTACAATATCAAAATTATGATATGTCTATGCAATCATGACCCTGACATTGTGGAATACAATTCAACACCAATGGTGGGTTACTTTTTCTAACTTGTGGATCTTGACTATGAAGCAACGTATGTAAATGTTATAGAGAAATGTATTTTTCTATCGCGTGTACCATTTGGGTGAGTAAATAGATATCCTGAGTGTTTAACCATGATAATTGAAATTTCATGGTCCCTTTGGTCACTCATGGTCTTTTGTGGTGACATATTTGGTTAATAGAAATTTTATCCTGAAGGACGGATGACGAACCTCATGTGCTCATTAGTCTATTGGATAGAATAAGATTTTTTATAGTGAGTATCATATGTTAATATGTTTTCCATATAGAATTAAATTGTGGCCTTCATAGTGGATTTTGAGATATGATGTAAGATTTTAAATGGTTGAAACCTCTTTACATGATGCTTGATTGTAGAGACCCGAAGCTTGACGTACATGGACATTACATTACATTTGCGGAATACTTAGTACAAAAAAAACACACACAAGGATCGTAATAGTTTAGTGTCTTTGGAAACTCGGAATATAATCTTCTAATCGTGGTGAAAGATCTTCAACATATCCCATAAAGATCTTCCCTTTTTTTTACCTAAAACCTTTCTTTATATCCTGGGGAAAAGAAAACATAAAAGGGTGAGCTCAAATGCTCAGTAAGGGTAAACAAAAGAAATATCAAACACATCATATTCATAAGAACATAACATTTTGGAAATCTTAACTTGCAAAAGAGAGCATAATTTCATAACATGGGATAAATCATAGTAGTGAGATGAAATCCCAATAATCATAACTTAAAACATGAAACTTTGTGGCATACACACATAATCATAGAGAATCATTTATTATTAGTCAAGACTCATTGCCAAGACTATCTTAGTGGACAAAGTCCCTTTCTGAACCGAGTCACCCTCGTTTCAGTCCTGTTTCACTGAACCGGTATAACCTACCGTTCCAGCCATGTCTATCTCATGAGATATAAAATCTTTACCCAATGCATTGGAGGGAGATATAGGTCCCACCCATCTCATAATGATACCATTCTTATGTGTGCCACAAAATCATAAACCATACATCATTTCATAACACATGTAATAAAAATGGGAATCTTAAACATCATGACATCATAAAACAATTCATATACGATAAAGGAATTCATAAAAATAATTCCATCATAACATAATAAAATCAATGTAATAATAGGGATAAAAACAGAAACATTTATTATCTTAGATGGAAAATAATCTTGATAAAACACTCGAACTTTATTCTTGAGGAAAATATCCTTTCTACTTCAAAAACACTTTTCCTTTCTTAACATGTCATACAATTTTAAACTAAAAGAAGTTGATTAAAAATAAACTTTAAAACTTGTAAAGTATGCTTCTTGGAAATAATGTTTTAAAAATCCATTCATGTCGTATAAGTTAAAAAAAAATTCTTTTCGTACTTCTTTTGGAAAAGTCAAAAATTACCTCGTACGAAAAACGACAAAAGATTCCTTTCATATATTTTACTAAAAACTCACCGAAGGGTAAAATTGGATATAAACTATTTTAGAATGATGTAAATATTACATATTGAGGAAACATGGATGTAGATGATAAAATACACCCCAGTAAATTCCAAAATATAAACAATCTCGGATAAAAATGAGATTGTGATATTTTCCCTTACCTTAGGTCAGATTTGCTTCGTAAGTGTCCGAACCTCCTGTATAATGATTTAAATAATGTCATTTACTTATTACAGAATCATATTCATTGTTATTATATCATATATGGTTCACTTATGACTTTATATTACCTGTTCTTTTGTAAATTCATGTTAAAGTAGCGTTTTGGGTAAAATCGTCTCATTTGTCGTTCGTGTTTTAACTTGTAATTATTCATATGATTACATAGATCATTATTACTTAATTATAGAATATAAAACATGATTTATATATAATATATATTCAGAATAAATATATATATAATGGATCGATAAATGGAAAGAAATACAGCGTTCATGGAGACGGTAGGTCGTACGTACGCATGAACGCTGTTTTTGTTTCCTTATTGAATTGAGTTGAATTAAGTAGATGACATACATATATATACACATAAATACAGTAGCTTTATAATGTCATATATTTCATTATTATTGCTTTTATATACTTTATAATCATTCTTAAATGGTTAACATGGAGAATGAATCTCATCGCGTCGTGGAGACGGTAGTCCGTGCGTACGCACGAGCGATGATATCATTTCCATAATTATTGAATTGAATTGGAGTGGATGATACAATATATCAGAATCATTATGATTTTATAATAACTATTTATAGTTATTCTTTACACCATGATACCCATCCATGTAAGGTGTTGGTGGAAAAACAGATTACACCACGGCGTGGAGACGGTATTCCGTATGTACGCACGCGCGGTGATTTTGTTTTCTGTAGGATGGATAGATGGTGAAATAGGGTTGTTTCATACTTATAATAACATATCAGTATATGAGTTATACTGATGTTATTACTTCATAATGAAACAACCTAAGAAGAAGAAGTGGAAGAAGAAATAAAGTTGAAAGAATCGGTAGCGGAAATTACCTCTTCTTTGAAGCGCCTCTTTGAGACCTCCTTTTAGGGTACTAAAATTGGTCTTTGAGGAATACCAGAACCTATAGGATGTTTCTAGGGAAGTGGATAGGAGAATTTGGCAGGGATTGGCCGAGCTTGAAGGCTCAAAGTTGTGTGAGGAAGAGAGGGAGGAGGTGCCCTTTTATAAGGGAGGAGAGGGGCACCTTTGGAATAACTAACAATATTATTTTATTATAAAGTCAAGTTCGGTTTTAAAAAGATCCAAATTTATTTATTTCTAGGATAAGGTGGGGATGGGTCGCAATCCTCTCATACAATAGAATTTAGACAAGTTTAAGTTCCTATTTTAACCTGATCATTTAGATTTAACATTAAGTTAAATAATTTTACTTTTACCGTGTCTTCTTGTGTTCTTACACTATAAGGTTAATAAACTTACTATAAGAAGCCAATAGAACCCCAAGTTGTTTATTATTAATATATATAACCTTATCTAAGTAATTTGGCCGAACCTTAGATTTTTAGGAATAAAATAACAATTAATAATATAATATTTGTTTTAAAAACTATTTTATGTCAATTTTGACACTATTTAGTAATTGATTTTTGTGAAAATCATAACAGAATGATAAGTTCTAAAAAGGTTAATTAAATAAATAATAACATGTCATATTAACCTATAAAATTAGTGGAATTCATAAAAAGTCTTAAATTACTTTTATTTTGGTATTTATAACATCAATTATGTCAATATTTCATTAATAAGATAATTACTGCATCATCTTTGTGTCATAAATAAATTAAATTATTTGATGTCTAAAAATTACAAATAAAATACCATTATGTAGGAAATCATTTTATATTTCTAATGAATATTTAAAATCGAATTTATCTTATGTATAAACCTATATTAAAAATGTTTTAGTAAATAAACTTTGATTTTAACTCTTTTAACCCTTCTTTAAATAAATTAATAATAAATGTCCTAATCTAATCCAAGTGGGCCTAAATGGTCATATTTTATTCCTAAGTTTGTTTTTGGTCGAATTACACTTGTACAATAGAATTAGGACATGTGTTAGGGTAATAATAATATCATTTATACCCTTAATTACCATATTTACTTCTAACCGTGGTAAAAAAAAGTAAAAAGTTACTACTCAACAAAAAATTATTTTCATCTCATTGAACCACATTTTACTTACTGACATCAACCGTGTCTCTCGGATTTTTGAAATTCCACTCAGAGAAGCGGTAAAATTAAGTTTTATGAAAAATTCAGTTTTTGTAACTACCACTTAGTGGTTTCACTATTCATCAAAAATTGAATGTTTTCAGAAAAATGCCAAAAATTAGGCCTAAGATATATTTGATATTATGAACTAAAAAATGATTTCTATTTTACAAAATTCAAGACATATCAGTTGCATTAATTAATTTAAAAATTAATTCCCGTCGTCAAAATAAATAGCGTGTTCTTAAGAGATAATAACTATCAAAAGATTGACACTTGTTTATGTCTGGTTTAAATGTGAAATTACATCCAATGACCAACATTGTATTAAATTGTAAAAATATATTCTAAATATACTTTAAAACCACTCAAATTAATAATTTATCACTATTAATTATTTCGATTAAAAAAGTTGTTTTTAAATAAAATTTAATAATTTTCACTATTCATCAAAATATGAAAGTTATCCGAAAATCACCAAAATTTCACCCTAAGATAATTTTGATATTAAGAATCCAAAAATTAATTCCATTTTGAAAAATTAAATTTACAAAATTTCAAAAAGTGGTTATTACTATTCATAACGGCTAGTTTTAATAATATTTTAATAGCATATCGTTGTTTAGTGAAACTTGGTGTTGCGTACAACACACGCTATCGTGGAAGGTCGCGATTGCGTGTAATTCAAGCCAGGTCAGAGATGTGTGTTGTGAAAGATCATTTTGGTGTATCATATAACACAAGACATTAATGAAATTAAAAAGAATATTTTTCATAAAATCTCGGGGTGTTACATTCTACCCCCCTTAAAATGAATTTCGCCCTCGAAATTCGTCAGGGTTATAAATGGTTTACTATTCGAAAGTTTCTTTAATTGAAACCCACATCGTAAAAAGGAATACCAAAACCAATATTTAAAAACGAAAGTATGAAACGTAACGGTTACCCAAATAAACTAATCCTTGGGTTTCCACATAGGTGAAAATATGGATATGGAAGAAAAATCTAACCATCATGTTCTGATGGAGAGTGGTAGAGAACATGGCTATGGAAAAGCCAACAATCACAAATCCATAAATTTGTGATGATCTAAGGTACCATCTGATTAATAAAATATAAGAGCACTAGGACAACATTTTTGGTTTTCAAGATCGTTTCCCTAAAGTTGAAGAATTTGAATACTTACTTTATTTTTGTACAATCTCGCTGTTGTTCGTGCCTTGAACAATTTCCACTTCATCTCTTAAATAAATGAAGTTGAATTTGTTATTCGTGAAGTGTTAGCAGATCATGTGATAGAATGACGGGTCATTCCATCTGTCTCAAACAAAAGGTTAGCAAAAGTTATTAAATATACATAAGTCATTCTATAGTGAGATTAATCATATTGGTTCCTAAAATGGACTTATACTTCATATATCATACTGCTTAATATAATAAAACTAGTTTCTACTAAACAGGGACTTCCTGTAGGCCAGTGGTAGGCGATAAAGGCCAGTCGCACTTCGGTTGTGGGTTCGATTCCCACAGCCTTGTCCGATGCGATGGGCTGTCACCCGTCCGACAGGTTGTCCTTTTTCTAAAGCTATATTACTATAACATCCCATCAATAATATCGAAAAAAATTTTATCCTAACTTATGTCCAACATAATCCATTATAATATTTAGGCTTATCTAAAATACTTCGATCCAAGCTCATAGTATAAAGAAAATGATTACTTGAAATGTCACAGAATAATCACGTGAATGCCATCATTTATCCCCCATATATCATAAGATATATCTTGTTGGTCAAATTACAAACATGTGAATACCTTAATCATGTATTCTCTTGAAGAATGAATACCCATTGAACCTTAGTGAAAACATGAATGCAGTTAAAAGTTAACACTTTCCACATACCAAAATCCTCAAAATTCTATATACTCAAACCATGATATCACTTAGTCCTTATATCAATCATGAGCTCATGAATACTGTCAAATATTTCATTTTCTCGTTTTCCCTTCATTATGCGCATATTATCTTTTTTCCAAAAATATCTCAATCACTTTGAATACCACATTAGACCAATACATAAATATTCCAATACTTTATGATACAACATTATTTTGGAATCCCATTACATAAAAACTTAATCATTCCACCACATCGTTGTCATATTCAACATCGCCAATAGTGATCGCATGTGACTTCCCTTTGTCCTTTTCCTTAAGCGGTTGCTCATGTCGATCATCACTAACCCTTCGATTAGGGCATTTATTAGCATAATGCCCCATTTCCTTGCACTTGAAGCATTGAAGTGTTGGTGGTGCGTTCTCTATAGTGTTTTCTTTATTCACATCATTAGAAACCCTTTTTCCATTACTTTGACACTCAACTGCTCGATGACCTTATTTTCCACACTTAAAACATTTTCTAGTCCCTTTAAGACAATCTCCACCATGCTTCTTTCCACACTTTGTGCATAAGGAAACATTCATCTTCTTTTCACCATTATTTTGAGATTTCTCCTTGAACTCCATCTTTCATTTCTTTTCAAAACCATGAGATGGATATGTAACACCAACTTCCATTTCTACCTTCATAGCACAACGCACAATTTCTTCATAGCTACTGAAGTCTCTTATAGCTAATTCCCATCGAAGACTTGGTTTTAAGCCACTGAAAAATCGATCAACTTTACTTTCAGGTTGGATGATAATGCTAGATGCATACCTTGCAAGTCTTGTAAAATTCGCTTCGTATATACCAACAGATTCATCACCCTTCTGCTTCAGCTCAAGAAACTCCTTTTCCATCTTTGTTCGAAGAATACGAGGGAAGTACTTACTTAAAAACAAGTTCTTGAACTCGTCCCATTCTATGGACTCAATTTCATCTCTTGGCCTCGTATTCTTGATAAGATTCCACCATTGATCAGCTTCACCTTCCAAACGATATACTGCTAAGATGACTTTATCATGTTCAGAACATTGAAGAACTGAAAATATCTTTTCAGTGGTACTGATCCATTGTTAAGCAACAAGTGGATCAGAAGTCCCACTGAAAAAAGGTGGGCGTTGCCTCATGAAGGACTCAATAGAATATTATTCCCTTCTATGCTCATTTGGAAGTCCAAAATGATTCATAGCTTGTGTAAGTATAGAAATAAGATTTTGCACTCCATCTCCCATAAAATTTGTTTGTTCAGGAGGACAATCATTGCATTGTCCATTGCATTGATCAACACGGTTCCTTCGGGTTCCAGCCATCGTCTAAAACCCAAAAAGAATAGTGTGAGAGGCAAAAATCATGCTAGGGAAAACAACATTATAAAGGGGGAGTATCCTCAATATCTAACTTCTTAGGTTAAATTCTAAGATCGTTACCATAGTTATAGGACTGTATCCTATACGTATACTTATCCTTAGGGACATCCCTAGACAAACCTTATAAATATCTCTAGGGATCTCACTAAAGTTCTCGCATCCTAGTTTCCAAAGGCTGACTAAACCTTTCCTCTAATACCAACTGTAGAGACCCGAAGCTTGACGTACATGGAAATTACATTACATTTGCGGAATACTTAGTACATAAAAAAAACACACACACAAGGATCATAATAGTTTAGTGTCTTTGGAAACTCAGAATATAATCTTCTAATTGTGGTGAAAGATCTTCAACATCTCCCATAAAGATCTTCCCTTTTTCTTACCTAAAACCTTTATTTATATCCTGGGGAAAAGAAAACATAAAAGGGTGGGCTCAAATTCTCAGTAAGGGTAAACAAAAGAAATATCAAACACATCATATTCATAAGAACATAACATTTTGGAAATCTTAACTTGCAAAAGAGAGCATAATTTCATAACATGGGATAAATCATAGTAGTGAGATGAAATCCCAATAATCATAACTTAAAACATGAAACTTTGTGGCATACACACATAATCATAGAGAATCATTTCTTATTAATCAAGACTCATTTCCAAGACTATCTTAGTGGAAAAAGTCCCTTTATGAACCGAGTCACCCTCGTTTCAGTCCTGTTTCACTGAACCGGTATAACCTATCGTTCCAGCCATGTCTATGTAATAAGATATAAAATCTTTACCCAATGCATTGGAGGGAGATATAGGTCCCACCCATCTCATAATGATACCATTCTTATGTGTGCCACAAAATCATAAACCATACATCATTTCATAACCCATGTAATAAAAATGGGAATCTTAAACATCATGACATCATAAAACAATTCATATACGATAAAGGAATTCATAAAAATAATTCCATCATAACATAATCAAATCAATTTAATAATAGGGATAAAAACAGAAACCTTTATTATCTTAGATGGAAAATAATCTTGATAAAACACTCGAACATTATTCTTGAGGAAAATATCATTTCTACTTCAAAAACACTTTTCCTTTCTTAACATGTCATACAATTTTAAACTAAAAGAAGTTTATTAAAAATAAAATTGAAAACTTGTAAAGGATGCTTCTTGGAAATAATGTTTTAAAAATCCATTCATGTCGTATAAGTTAAAAAAAACATTCTTTTCGTACTTCTTTCAGAAAAGTCAAAAATTACCTCGTACGAAAAACGACAAAAGATTCCTTTCATATCTTTTACTAAAAACTCACCGAAGGGTAAAATTGGATATAAACTATTTTATAATGATTTAAATATTACATATTGAGGAAACATGTATGTGGATGATAAAATGCACCCTAGTAAATTCCAAAATATAAACAATCTCGGATAAAAATGAGATTGTGATATTTTCCCTTACCTTAGGTCTGATTTGCTTCGTAAGTGTCCGAACCTCCTATATAATGATTTAAATAATGTCATTGACTTATTACAGAATCATATTCATTGTTATTATATCATATATGGTTCACTTATGACTTTATATTACCCGTTCTTCTGTAAATTCATGTTAAAGTAACGTTTTGGGTAAAATCGTCTCATTTGTCGTTCGTGTTTTAACTTGTAATTATTCATATGATTACATAGATCATTATTACATAATTATAGAATATAAAACATTATTTATATATAATATATATTCAGAATATATATATATATATAATGGATCGATAAATGGAAAGAAATACACCGTTCATGGAGACGGTAGGCCGTACGTACGCATGAACGCTGTTTTTGTTTCCTTATTGAATTGAGTTGAATTAAGTATATGAAATACATATATATACAAATAAATCCAGTAGCTTTATAATGTCATATATTTCATTATTATTGCTTATATATACTTTATAATCATTCTTAAATGGTTAACATGGAGAATGAATCTCATCGCGTTGTGGAGACGGTAGTCCGTACGTACGCACGAGTGATGATATCATTTCCATAATTATTGAATTGAATTGGAGTGAATGATACAATATATCAGAATCATTATGATGTTATAATAACTATGTATAGTTATTCTTTACACCATGATACCCATCCATGTAAGGTGTTGGTGGAAAAACAGATTACACCACGGCGTGGAGACGGTATTCCGTACGTACGCACAAGCGGTGATTTTGTTTTCTGTAGGATGCATAGATGGTGAAATAGGGTTGTTTCATACTTATAATAACATATCAGTATATTATTGATACTGATGTTATTACTTCATAATGAAACAACCTTAGAAGAAGAAATGGAAGAAGAAATAAAGTTGAAAGAATCGGTAACGGAAATTACCTCTTCTTTGAAGCGCCTCTTTGAGACCTCCTCTTAGGGTACTAAAATTGGTCTTTGAGGAAGACCAGAACCTCTAGGATGTTTCTAGGGAAGTTTATAGGAGAATTTGTCAGGGATTGGCCGAGATTTAAGGCTCAAAGTTGTGTGAGGAAGAGAGGGAGGAGGTGCCCTTTTATAAGGGAGGAGAGGGGCACCTTTGGAATAACTAACAATATTATTTTATTATAAAGTCAAGTTCGGTTTTAAATAGCTCCAAATTGATTTATTTCGAGGATAAGGTGGGTATGGGTCTCAATCATCTCATACAATAGAATTTAGACAAGTTTAAGTTCCTATTTTAACCTTATCATTTAGATTTAACATTAAGTTAAATAATTTTACTTTTACCGTGTCTTCTTGTGTTCTTACACTATAAGGTTAATAAACTTACTATAAGAAGCCAAACGAACCCCAAGTTGTTTATTATTAATATATATAACATTATCTAAGTCATTTGGCCAAACCTTATATTTTTAGGAATAAAATAACAATTAATAATATATATTTGTTTTAAAAACTATTTTATGTCAATTTTGACACTATTTAGTAATTGATTTTTGTGAAAATCATAACAGAATGATAAGTTCAAAAAAGTTTAATTAAATCAATAATAACATGTCATATTAACCTAGAAAATTATTTTAATTCATAAAAAGTCTTAAATTACGTTTATTTTGGTATTTATAACATCAATTATGTCAATATTTCATTAATAAGATAATTACTGCATCATCTTTGTGTCATAAATAAATTACATTATTTGATGTCTAAAAATTACAAATAAAATACAATTATGTAGGATATATTTTTATCTTTCTAATGAATATTTAAAATCGAATTTATCTTATGTATAAGCCTATATTAAAAATGTTTTAGTAAATAAACATTGATTTTAACTCTTTTAACCCTTCTTTAAATAAATTAATAATAAATGTCCTAATCTAATCCAAGTTGGCCTAAATGGTCATATTTTATTCCTAAGTTTGTTTTTGGTCTAATTACACCTGTCCAATAGAATTAGGACATATTTTAGGGTAATAATAATATCATTTCTACCCTTAATTACCCTATTTACTTTTAACCGTGGTAAAAAAAAGTAAAAAGTTACTACTCACCAAAAAATTATTTTCATCTCATTGAACCACATTTTACTTACTGACATCAACCGTGTCTCTCGGATTTTTTAAATTCTACTCAGAGAAGCAGTAAAATTAAGTTTTATGAAAAATTCAGTTTTTGTAACTACCACTTAGTGGTTTCACTATTCATCAAAAATTGAATGTTTTCAGAAAAATGCCAAAAATTAGGCCTAAGCTATATTTGATATTATGAACTCAAAAATGATTTCTATTTTACCAAATTCAAAACATATCAGTTGCATTAATTATTTTAAAAATTAATTCCCGTCGTCAAAACAAATAGCGTGTTCTTAAGAGATAATAACTATCAAAAGATTGACACTTTTTTATGTCTGGTTTAAATGTGAAATTACATCCAATGACCAACATTGTATTAAATTGTAAAAATATATTATAAATATACTTTAAAACCACTCAAATTAATAATTTATCACTATTAATTATTTCGATTGAAAAAGTTTTTTTTAAATAAAATTTAATAATTTTCACTATTCATCAAAATATGAAAGTTATCCGAAAATCACCAAAATTTCACCCTAAGCTAATTTCGATATTACGAATACAAAAATAAATTCCATTTTGAAAAATAAAATTTACAAAATTTCAAAAAGTGGTTATTACTATTCATAACGGCTAGTTTTAATAATATTTTAATAGCATATCGTTGTTTAGTGAAACTTGGTGTTGCGTACAACACACGCTATCGTGGAAGGTCGCGATTGCGTGTAATTCAAGCCAGGTCAGAGATGTGTGTTTTGAAAGCTCCTTTTGGTGTAGCGTATAACACAAGACATTAATGAAATTAAAAACAATATTTTTCATAAAATCTCGGGGTGTTACATTGATGATAGTTGTGATCGTGCTGGATCATCATAGAGATTTAGGGTAGAGATGCAACTCCACTATTTAGGGAGTGGGTCCTCTATTTTATGGGATGGTACTACCCTATAGCACTAGGGTGTGGGTCACACATACTCTATAATTTGGTAGAGATGGTACTCCCTTATTCAGGGTGGTGGCCATTTTCTACGGGGACAATACTACCATGTCACAATAGGGCATGCATCCCATATACTCTTTAGCTAGTTAGAGAGGGCACTCTTATTTCAAGGAGCGGACCCTTTACCTATGGGGATGGTTCTCTCCTGTCACACTATTGGGTCAATCTCGGTAGTCATTAAACATATAGATACAAAACTCCCTTATACGGGAACAAGTCCTCTCTCTTTCTAGTTATGGTAATTTATTGCGAATGAGGGAAAATGTGTAAAAGTGTCTCAAGCATGGATTTTGGGCTAGGGAACCTTGTTTTGGTGTTTTGGCTGACATTTCCATGCACCAGGACTCTGAAAACCCAGATGTCTACAAGGTATATGAAGATATAGATTTCATGGAAAACAATGGTAATTGAATTGTATAGTATAGAGACTTTCACTGTCCATCTTGAGTAATCACACTAGATATGGTATTTGATTGTGGTATATCTTTATAACATTCAAGATGAATCTATGATGGAATCTAGGTATCATTTTGAGATAGTCTAGTGAAAATGATTAGTTCGGTGATGAGGCCTCAATTCAGGGAACCATCTACAATGAGTTTTCTCCAAGCAGACACTAAGTAGTGCTATAACATATTGGGCGGAAGTAGAATACTTATATGGATATAAAAAATAACTATCTGCATGTTGAGTAATTGGTATCATAGAAAGATAGTATGATGGTATAAAGAGTCATAGATCATTATGCAAGATACATTGGCTAATCCCACTAATTTATTTATAATAAGACAAATCCCCAGTTAGTAGAGTTTTGATTCAAGTAAATGGTTTGAGTTTTATGGTTTGTACTAACCCCAACTAATTAGATGGTTGTGTTGGCATCCAGTATTCTCTATGGGGAATTTGTTTGTTCCAGATGTAGAAGAATTTTACACACCTATTTTGAGTGTTTATAGTGGGTTTTAGAGATAGATATGTGTTGGCTTTCATAGTGATCCAAACTACCCCTTCTCATGTGGTTGAGGGATGGAGTAATCCTATTGTGTGAATTTAAAACATATATAGGACCCCTCATGATGGTTTTACACGAAGTATGACTTATCAATGATGATGTGATGCATCAGTAGAGCCTTATGTTGGTAATTTTTAATGTTACTTCAGATATACAATTAATATTGATACTTCTACCAAGATTCATTCCTGTGAGGTGATTCAAAACAATGAGGGTGACTTAGTGACACCCAATGTACATAATGTCATGGTGTAGTGCATGAGTTCCTTAAATTGTATATTTGGGGTTCTTCTTATTGGTATGTTTTAGATTGATCCCCGATTAAGGAGAACTAGTAGTCGTGGGGAAATATAACTTTATGTGGTGGGGGATTGTTACCCAAAGGCTACAAGTGTTCTTCATGTGAAAACCAAATATTCATCAGTCCTTTCCTAGTTTTGTTTCATGTTCACAATCCATTTTTCATTCATACACCCCTGTTTGAGACCTAGTGCTTCAAGTGGGGACTTTTTTTGAGACTATTTTGTTTAAGGATCCTACTAATAGTATTTTTTAGTACACATTAATTTCAGCTATTTGATATAACCCTTTTAGTGGATAGGGCCTCATGAAAATATTTTTTAGTAGAAGTGGGACTCTATGATGTTTTCCTTAGTTTGGTCTAGAATTTTACCATCCATTCTCATATTATTACTACCGGTGAGTGTATAAGTGTTGTTGGTTTGATGGTTTGGAGTTTTCTACATTTTATAAGGAGTGATAATTTGTGGTGGTCAAGATGATATTTTTCATAGGAGGTTACTAACACTTACAAATTAGTTATCTAGTGTAACCATTGAAGCATCAAATGTTATGACCTTTCTATTTCCTGCAATGGTGGAGGAGTATGAGGGTGATCGATTTGAGGATTTTCCATATTAACCACCCTGATGAGTGTTTTTTCCTATTATTTTAATAGGCATGACCTAGATCTATTCTATCATATCAGATTACCGCATGTATTAGTGAGAGGTGGAGGGGAAGTTAGAGGAGTCAGTAGAGAAGGGGATTCATAAACCACATTTTGATTTCCTGGGAAGCCTTTTGATTTTCACCAAAAATGTGAATGAGATCATCAAGTTAGGTTTGGGTTGTAATCATATGATCTATGAGACTATCTAGGGTGAGTATCCACCATTTTGAATCAATGAACACTTCACATAGTGGATATGTGTGAAGTGGATCTCATTGTTTCACATGACGAATGGTTATCACCAGCTTCAATTTCTAAAGGTGTATGTACCTTGTATGACTTCCTAGTGCCGTTAAAGTTTCATTGAGTTCCCAGTGATATCCTCTAGAATGGTAAAATCCCAAGAAGAGTTTTTTTAGACTTATGATCCATATAATTAACAATTATTATATCAATTTGTGGTAGTCTTCTATGATGGAACCCTCATGTCCTTGGTGTTAGAGTTCGATCATGTGAGAAACTGAATCATGGTGATAAACATGCTTCAAGAGTTCTAGTCGTATGGTATCTCTTGTGGTGTGAGTTCATGACTTGAATGCCCACATATTAGGATATTGATTTTCAGTCATGAGATTCATCCTAATGAGGTTGAGGTTGTATGAGATTGATGTCCAACCAGGTTGGTGTATTGGAAGTAGATTCTCATAGTTATGTTTTCTTCCTACTTTTGTTGAGTGAGGTCAACGAGTTGTTAACCTCTTTTCCATTTACTCTTTTTGGTGAGGATGTTATGGTGCACCTCCATATGATGGCTATTACCCCTAATTTTATTATCATGATAGGGAGGCACAACACAAAGATACTAACTTATAGATTTTGTGTCACAAGATATCCACATGATATGTCGTTGGTGGATTTTCTGAAGTTGGGGAGCACAACATCCTTTTTCATGGAATGTTGTTGCAACCATTAATTCTATGGGGAACACGTGTTGAGGAGGATTTTTACCCTTAGTATCACACCTACGGGAAGTGTTGTTTTATAAATTTCCTGTTTCTTTGGAATTTGTGTCCATTGATTTCATGTATTATTTTTATGTTTAACTCATGAAATCTCACTTACCTATATGTGTAGTGGAGTTTCTCGGTGGAAGTAGGAATCAAATGGTGTTTTGTGGTTCTCATGAAGGAGATACCATGATTGAGGAGAGGTCATGTCACTACTTGATTGATCATAGAATGACTCACCCAATTCAGTCACTTGATAACCATCTAAGAGAATATCTTAGTAGATCTTTTTGGATTCATATGTGTGTAGGAGGTAGTCTGCCTCCATGAAATTCCCTTTAAAATCATTCAGAACACGATTCTCACATGAAATCATGACTATGAATAGGGTGAAGGGGGGATTTGGGAATTTATTACACTTGATAATAATTTTTTTACCTCAGGAATGTGTCCATCTTAATCAGATCCCTGGTGTTTTGGTTAATATTCTTCATGTTTTCATTTTTTGGGGGTCCTATATGGGAGGACTAGCTACCGTCAATGAATTTTGTGTATCACAATTGTTACTAATCCCCCATTAGAATAACCTCTTTTTTGGCCACATATGGGTTACCTGGGGGCTCTTTATTATATTGGTTGGATCCCTTGGGAGAGATCACTTGTGCACCTAGAGTTTGTGAAAATGATAGTCATGAAAGGTGCCTTTAATCAAGTGGAAAATAAGGACTACTCATAGACATCACGAGTCCCTAGAGGACTGATGATGGTGGTCTTTTGAGTTAAATGATGATATCTTTTGTTCAGAGACATCTCAAATTCTCTAGGATCATGGGGTTTTCAATTGGATGGTACATGTAGTTTTATTATACCCACCTTTTTGTATAGCATGTGTGTTTTAGGGATAAAAATCTTGGAATGAGTGAATGATGTAGTGACCTCTTTTTCCTTGAAATACATTGAAATATTTTATGACATATTTTTGGTGCTAGGTGCTAAGGAAATGTGACATCCATTGACAGGTGATCCCAGAATTGATATTATAAAAATATTAAACATATTAATATGACAAGAACATTGTATTTTTAGAAATCATAGAATATATCCTATGAAAAGCCCTATATTAGAAATATGATACCACATTTCATTCTGGAAGTTCCATTCTACCCTAGGAATTACCTATGGTTGGTTAAAACTAGTTTTTTGGTTGAGTCAATCATTTGTGGGAGCATTATGTGAATTACTAAATTTGTAAAAATCAATTTATTTAATAAAACTAACCTAATATTCACTAAATGAATACGATTTTATAACGATTTTACAAGTTTAAACCATATAACCCTTGATATATCTGAGAGGATGAGGAGAGTTTTCTTAGTTGGAGAATCGGAATCAGAAGAAGAATGATGATTAGAAGGAGATGGATCGAGAGGCAGTAAACCCAACAAGTCTACTACATCACTAGAGTACATGTTCATCACCAACAATCAAACAAATATTAAGGTAAGGTATTTTATTTTTGGTTTTATACCTATTAATGTTTTATATGAATTTTCATTAATAATTTACCCTAATTAATTTTTAAATTGATCTTTATTGAGTTTTATAACATTTTATTTGACATCCTTGATCGTATAAATTTATATTTATTCCTCATTGATCCTTTGTAGTATTATAATCCACTATTCATGCATTCCGATGATGACTCACAAACAATAACATAATTCATTTGAAGCTAACTTTATGGCTAGTTTCTTTCTCCATCCATTCTTTGCGCTCACCATTCGTAATCGGTTGATCAATGATTCAAAGATATCAGGGGATACCGATCATTGTGTGTTTGTTATTTGGAGTAAAAGATCACGTTCATGAGCTCAAATTTCAATTTTGGAGACATAATGTTTGTGTGGTGCAGATTAATGGAACACAAATATTGATAAGGTATTGGTTATTTTTTCTAGATTGATCAGATCTCTCTAAAATAGTAGCAATTTAGGTTTCCCAAAAATGGGTGGCCTTTGGTGGGAGATTTATATTATTATTATTATTATTATTGAAATTTATATAATAGTTTTTTATGGTTTTTAATTTAATTATATAAATTTAATGTGGCCCTAATTCCCCCATTATTTTATAAAAATTATTGTATAAATATATTCTGTATAATAATAATAATAAGAATCAGAAACAGAAAAATGAATAAAAACAAATGAAAAGGAAATCATGAGGGGTCATGTATGATAACTAGGAATGGAAAGGGGTAATATGGAGTTAATTTTTCATTTATTTATAGTTATTATTGGTAATAATAATAAAATTATTAATGAAGGATCGTCGAGCAGTGGGGTGCACACTATTCTCATGAGAAATGGGGGGAGCCTTGTGCGTGACTCTCCTCTCTTAAATGAGGTTTTAAAATAATTATAATATAAAATATAATAATTATTTTTTTCATGAAACCTCATATTGGTTGTAAATTACCTGTACAATATCAAAATGATGATCTGTCTATGCAATCATGACCCTAACATTGAGGAATACAATTCAACACCAATGGTGGGTTACTTTTTCTAACTTGTGGATATTGACTATAAAGCAACGTATGTAAATGTTATAGAGAAATGTATTTTTCTATCACATATACAATCTGGGTGAGTAAATAGATATCTTGAGTGTTTAACAATGGTAATTGAAATAGCATGGTCCCTTTGGTCATTCATGGTCTTTTGTGGTGAGATATTTGGATGATATAAATTTTATCCTAAAGGATAGATGACGAACCTCATGTGCTCATTAGTCTATTGGAAAGAATCAGATTTTTTATAGTGAGTATCATATCCTAATAAGTTTTCCATATAGAATATAATTGTGGCATTCATTGTGGATTTTGAGATATGATGTGAGATATTAAATGGGTGAAACCTCTTTACACGATGCTTGATGATAGTTGTGATCGTGCTGGATCATCATAGAGATTTAGGGTAGAGATGCAACTCCTCTATTTAGGGAGTGGGTCCTCTATTTTATGGGATGGTACTCCCCTATAGCACTAGGGTGTGGGTCACACATACTCTATAATTCGGTAGAGATGGTACTCCCATATTCAGGGTGGTGGCCATTTTTTACGAGGACAGTACTACCATGTCACACCAGGGCCTGCATCCCATATACTCTTTAGCTAGGTATAGAATGCACTCCTATTTCAAGGAGTAGACCCTCTACCTATGGGGATGGTACTCTCCTATCACACTAGTGGGTCATTCCCCGTATTCATTAAACATATAAATACAAAACTCCCTTACACGGGAACATGTCCTCTCTCTTTCTAGTTATGGTAATTTATTGGGAATGAGGGAAAATGTGTCAAAGTTTCTCAAGCGTAGATTTCGGTCTAGGGAACCTAGTGTTGGTGTGGTGGATAACATTTCCATGCACCAGGACTCTGAAAACCTAGATCTATTAAAGGTATATTGAGATATATATTTCATGGAAAAAATGGTTATTGAATTGTATATGATAGAGACTTTGACTGTCCATATTGAGAAATCACACTAGATATGATATTTGATTGTGGTATATATTTATAACATTCAAGATGAATCTATGATGGCATATACGTATCATTTTGAGATAGTCCAGTGAAAATGATTAGTTCAGTGATGAGGCCTCAATTCAGGGAACCATCTACAATGAGTTTTCTCTAAGCAGACACTAAGTAGTGCTATAACATATTGGGCGGAAGTAGAATACTTATATGGATATAAAAAATAACTCTATGCATGTAGAGTAATTGGTATCTTAGTAAGATGGTATAATGGTATAAAGAGTCATAGATAATTATGCAAGATACATTGGCTAATCCCACTAATTTATTTATAATAAGAGAAATCCCCAATCAGTAGAGCTTTGATTCAAGTAAATGTTTTGAGTTTTATGGTTTGTACGAACCCCAACTAATTAGATGCTTGTGTTGGAATCCAGTATTCTCTTTGGGGAATTTGTTGGTTCCAGATGTACAAGAATATGACACACCTATTTTGAGTGTTCATAGTGGATTTTAGAGATAAATATGTGTTGGCTTTAATAGTGATCCAAACTACCCCTTCTCGTGTGGATGAGGGATGGAGTAATCCTATTGTATGAATTTAAAACATATATAGGACCCCTCATTATGGTTGTACAAGAAGTAGTACTTATCAATGTTGATGTGATGCATCAGTAGAGCCTTATGTTGTAAATTTTTAATGTTGCTTTAGATATACAATTAATATGGATACTTATACCAAGATTAATTCCTGTGAGGTGATTAAAAACAATGAGGGTGACTTAGTGACACCAAATGTAGATAGTGTTGTGGTGTAGTGCATGAGTTCCTTAAATTTTATATTTGAGGTTCTTCTTATGGGGATTTTTTAGATTGATCCCTGATTAAGGAGAACTAGTAGTCAAGGGGCAATATGACTTTATGTGGTAGGGGATTGTTACCCCAAGGTAGAAAGTGTTCTTCATGTGAAACCCAAATATTCATCGGTCCTTTTCTAGTTTTTTTCATGGTCACAAGCCATTTTTCATTCATACACCCCTGTTTGAGACCTAGCGATTCAAGTGGGGACTTTTTTTTGAGACTGTTGTGTTTAAGGATCTTACTAATAGTAGTATTGAGTACACGTTAATTTCAACTGTTTGATCTAACCCTTTGTGTAGAGAGGGCCTCACGAAAAATATTTTTTAGTATAAGTGGGACTCTATGACGTATTCTATAGTTTTTTTCTAGTGTTTTACCATCCATGCTCATATTATTACTATCAGTGAGTGTATAAGTGTTGTTGGTTTGATGGTTTGGGTTTTTCCACATTTTATAAGGAGTGATCCTTTTGGTGGTAAATATGATATTATTCATAGGAGGTTACCACCACTTAAAAATTAGTTATCTAGTATAACTATTGAAGCATCAAATGTTATGACCTTTCTATTTCCTGTAATGGTGGAGGACTATGTGGGTGATTGATTTGAGGATGTTCCATGTTAACAACCCCGAGGAGTGTTTTTTTCCTATTATTTTATTAGGTATGACCTAGATCTATTCTAGTATATCAGATTACCACATATATTAGTGAGAGGTGGAGGAGAAGTTAGAGGAGTCAGTAGCGAAGGGGATTCATAAATCTCATTTTGATTTCCAGGGAAGCCTTTTGTTTCTCACCTAAAATGTGAATGAGATCATCAAGTTAGTTTTGGGTTGGAATCACATGATCTATGTGACTATCTAGGAGGAGTATCCATAGTTTTTAATCAATGTCCACTTCACCTAGTGGATATATGTGAAGTGGATCTCATTGTTTCACAAGACGAATGGTAATAACCAGCTTCAATTTCGAAAGGTGTATGTACCTAGTATGATTTCCTAGTGCCGTTAAAGTTTCATTGTGTTCCCATTGATATCATATGGAATGGTAAAATCCCAAGAAGAGTTTTTTAGACTTATGATAGATATAATTAACAATTATTATATCAATTTGTGGTAGTCTTATATGATGGAACCCTCATGTCCTTGGTGTTATAGTTTGAGCTTGTGAGAAACTGAATCATGGTGATAAACATGCTTCAAGAGTTCTAGTCATATAGTAGCTCTTGTGGTGTGAGTTCATGATTTTAAGGCCTATATATTAGGATATTTATTTTTAGTCACGATATTCATCCTAATGAGATTGAGGCTTTATGAGATTGATGGCCAACCAGGGTGGGGTATTGGAAGTAGTTTCTCATATTTATGTTTTTTGCCTACTTTTGTTAAGTGAGGTTAACGAGTTGTTAACCGCTTTTCCATTTACTCTTTTTGGTGAGTATGGAATGGTGCACCTTCATATGATGGCTATTACCCCTAATTTCATTATCATGATAGGGAGGCACAACACAGAGATACTAATTTATAGATTTTGGGTCACAATATATCCACATGATATGTCATTGGTGGATTTTCTAAAATTGGGGAGCACAACATCCTTTTTCACAGAATGTTGTTGGAACCATTCGTTCTATGGGGAACAGGTGTTGAGGAAGATTTTTCCCCTTAGTATCACTCATAGGGGAAGTGTTGTTGTATAAATATCCTGTTTCTTTGGAATTTGTGTCCATTGATTTCATGGATTATTTTTATGTTTAACTCATGACATCTCACTTAACTATAGGTGTAGGTGGAGTTTCTTGGTGGATGTAGAAATAAAATGGCGTTTTGTGGTTCTCATGAAGTAGATTCCATGATTTAGGAGAGTCCATTTCACTACTTGAGTGATCATAGAATGACTCACCTAATTTAGTCACTTGATAACCATCTAAGAGAAGATCTTAGTAGATATTTGTGGATTCATATGTGTGTACGAGGTAGTCTGCCTCCATTTAATTCCCCTTAAAATCATTCAGAACATGATTCTCACATGGAATCATGATTATATATAGGTTGAAGGGGGGATTTGGGAATTTATTACACTTGATAATCATTTTTTACCTTAGGAATGTGTCCATCTTAATCTGATCCTTGGTGTTTTGGTTAATATTCTTCAGGTTTTCATTTTTTTAGGGTCGTAGATGGGAGGACTAGATATCATCAATGAATTTTGTGTATCACAATAGTTACCAATCCCCCATTAGAATAACCTCTTTTTTGGCCACATATGGGTTACCTGTGGGTTCTTCATTATATTGGTTGGATCCATTGGGAGAGAGCACTTGTGCACCTAGAGTTTGTGAAAATGATAGTCCTGAAAGGTGCCTTTAATCATGTGGAAAATAAGGACTACTCATAGAAATCACGAGTCCCTAGAGGACTTATGAAGGTGTCCTTTTGAGTCAAATGATGGTATCTTTTGTTCAGATACATCTCACATTCTCTAGGATCAGGGGGTTTTGAATTGGATGGTACATATAGTTTTATTCTACCCGCCTTTTTGTATAGAATGTGTGATTCAGGGATAAAAATCATGGAATGAGTGAATGATGTAGTGACCCCTTTTTCCTTAAAATACATTGAAATATTTTATGACATATGTTTGGTGCTAGGTGCTGAGACAATGTCAGATCCTTTGACAGGTGACCCAGAAGTGATATTATAAAAATATTAAACATATTAATATGAGAAGAAAATTTTATTTGTAGAAATCATAGAATATATCCTATGAAAATCCCTAGATTGGAAATATGAGACCACATTTCATTCTGGAATGTCCATTCTACCATAGGCATTACCTATGGTTGGTCAAAACAAGACGTTCGGTTGAGTCAGTCATTTTTGGGAGCATTGTGTGAATTACTAAATTTTAAAAAATTAATTTATTTAATAAAACTAACCTAATATTTACTACATAAATATGATTTTATAATGATTTTACAAGGGTAAACCACATAACCCTTGATATATCTGATAGGAGGAGGAGAGTTTTCTTAGTTGGAGAATCGGAATCAGAAGAAGAATGACGATTAGAAGGAGGTGGATCGAGAGGCAGTAAACCCAACAGGTCTACCCCATCACTCGAGTGCATGTTCATAAACAACAATAAAACCAATTTTAAAATAAGGTATTTTCTTTTTGGTTTTATCCCTATTAATTTTTTATATTAATGTTCATTAATCATTTACCCTAATTAATTTTTAAATTGATCTTTTTGGAGTTTTCTAACATTTTATTTGACATCCTTGATCACGTAAATTGATATTTCTTCCTCACTGATCCTTTATAGTATTATAATCCACTATTCATGCATTCTGATGATGAGTCAGAAACAAAAACATCATTTATTTAAAGATAACTTTGTGGCTTGTGTCTTTCTCCATCCATTCTTTGCGCTCACCATTTGTAATCGGTTGATCAAAGATGCAAATTTATCAGGGAATACCGATCATTGTGTGTTTGTTATTTGGAGTAAAATATCACGCTCATGAACTCAAATTTGGATTTTGGAGACATAATTTTTATGTTGTAAATATTAATGGAACATAAATATTGATAAGGTATCGGTTATTTTTTTCAGATTGATCAGATCTCTCTGAAATAGTAGAAATTTAGGTTTCCCAAAAATGGGTGGCCTTTAGTGGGAGATTTATATTATTATTATTATTATTAACATTTATATAAGATTTTGTTATTGTTTTTTATTTAATTATATAAATTTAATGAGGCCCAAATTCCCCCATTATTTTTTAAAAATTCTTATATAAATATATTCTGTATAAAAAAAAATAAGAAACAGAAAAATGAATAAAAAAATGAAAAGGAAATCATGATGGGTCATGTGTGATAACTCGGAATGGAAAGGGGGAATATGGATTTAATTTTTTATTTATTTATAATTATTACTGGTAATAATAATAAAATTATTAAAGGAGGAGCACCGACCACCTGGGTGTACACTTTTCTCATGAGAAATGGGGGGAGCCTCGTGCGCGACTCTCCTCTCTTAAATGAGGTTTTAAAAATAATTATAATATATAATATAATAATTATTATTTTCATGAAACCTCATATTGGTTGTAAATTTTCTGTACAATATCAAAATGATGATCTGTCTATGCAATCATGACCATGACATTGAGGAATACAATTCAACACCAATGGTGGATTACTTTTTCTAACTTGCGGATCTTGACTATGAAGAAACATATATAAATGTTATAGAGAAATGTATTTTTCTATCGCGTGTACAATTTGGGTGTGTAAATAGATATCATGAGTGTTTAACCATGATAATTGAAATATCATGGTCCCTTTGGTCATTCATGGTCTTTTGTGGGGACATATTTGGTTGATAGAAATTTTATCCTAAAGGATGGATGACGAACCTCATGTGCTTATTAGTCTATTGGAAAGAATCAGATTTTTTATAGTGAGTGTCATATCCTAATAAGTTTTCCATATAGAATGAAATTGTGGCCTTCATAGTGGAGTTTGAGATATGATGTGAAATTTTCAATGAGTGAAACATCTTTACGCGATGCTTGCTGATTTTTGTGATCGTGTTGGATCATCATAGAGATTTAGGGTAGAGATGCAACTCTGCTATTTAGTGAGTGGGTCCTCTGTTTGATGGGATTGTACTCCCCTATAGCACTAGGGTGTGGGTCACACATACTCTATAATTTTCATAGAGATGGTACTCCCTTATTCAGGGTGGTGGCCATTTTCTATGGGGAAAGTACTTCCATGTCACACCAGGGCCTGCATCCCATATACTCTTTATCTAGGTAGGGAAGGCACTCCTCTTTCAAGGAGTGGACCCTATACCTATGGGAATGGTACTCTCCTGCCACACTAGTGGGTAATTCACCATATTCATTAAACATACAGATACAAAACTCCCTTAAATGGGAACATTTCCTCTCTCTTTTGATTAGTACACCCCCACCTTCTGCCTCCAACTAGGTGGGGGTCCACCACTAAGTGTCACTCCATTGTTTGTAGTGCCCAGTGATGAGGAGCACGTAAAGTCCTGGACCGTAGTAGCAGAGAGAAGATTGCAACATTATTGCAGTGTAAATAGATACAAATAATCAAACCCAAAGAACCTAATAGTTTATTTTTCTTGGAAAACTAGATATATACTTAAAATTCACATTACATTTCAAAAAATAAAATACCCAATTAATTTTCTTTGAGAATGAAATTATTATCCTTATTGTATACCTACATATCAATAAAAAAATTCTGGTGTCCTTTGAAAAATAAAACATAATAAATTTGTGATCTGAGATACTCAATAAGGGTAATTGTACAGTGAAATATGTTAATAAATAAAGCATAAAATAATGTTAAGGAAAATAACTGAAATACATTCCATCTAATCAATAACATAGTCACAATATGGAAGGAATAATTTGTGATAAAGTAATTTCAAATAAACAATCACATGAGCATGAAACTTAATTATCGATATTATAAAAAATATAATAATCACATGGATTATCATTATCTAAATACGTAATAATATAATCCATAATATGGGAGATCTGAAACATACTATCAAGGCCATAATGAAAATATATATATAAAAGTGTAAAGCCTCAGTCAAAACCAAAGCTAGTTTGTCTCATAAGACCAATTGATACATCAAGGGGCTATAAAGGGACCCTATTATCACTTAAAAGTCCAATGTATTCAACATATCATTAACTAATAAACTGAATCAACATGACTTAAAAACCGAATAAATATCTGTATTGAAAGAACTAGTCATACAAAATATCAATACTTAACTCGTTGAATTTAATCATAGACAATCCAAAGAAATATGATGAATGGTATCATTATATTACATCCTTGATATAATATTCAAAAATTATGTTTACAAAGGTGAGAATAATGTAATGAGAGTACTATAATATTTTTTAAATAAAAGACCTCTTTTCTTTGAAAATAATTTTTAAAATCTAAAAAACTATTCACATAATAAAGGAATCTTTTTCTTTGGAAAGAAACCTATTAACCTGTAATGTAATGATCAAAAATTTATGGTTTCTTTATAGTGTAAAATTTAGTTTATGTAATATAAGATAAAAAATATTATTTTAACTATAGTTAAAGAAAATCCATAAATAATGTAGTTTGGGAATATATAGAAATAACCATTTTAGAACATTTTATAAAAATTCGAAAAGGGGTTAAAAATGAATTTAATGAATCCCAAGGCAATATTAAAAAATCTATTTTTTTAAATCATGTATGTATAAGTGAAATATTCCTCATAAAATACTAACAAATAAACAATCCTAAATAATGATAAGATTGGGAAATAAACACTTACCCTTTCAGGTTGTTTTTAATCATAAACCCCATGAAAGAAATAATTTCAATTGAAACTTCAAATACTTTGAATAAAAAGTGATCCTTGATAGAATATTTCAAAGGGGAATTATATACCCCACAAAAAATAAATATGTTTTGAATATGGCATATGTCTCAGAGAAGTAAAAGTGAGATGAGAAACCCTTACTTCAGATTTGACATCCATTGTACATGTTAGAATCTCTTGTTTAACTAATATCTACATATTAAAATCCTATTATAGAAACATAATCATCTATATTAGAAAACATATTATTTAAATATTATATTATAATTCCAATTTATTATTATTTCATTGTTAAAATCACTAATTCAGGTGGTAACTGGTTTATTTTTCGTGTATGGTTTGATGGATAGTTTCAGCCCATATAAATTTATCACAGTTCCATCATTTCTAGAATATTATTTATTATTTAAATATCATATATATTAAATATATATGTATACATGAATTCATCCATACATATTGAGACAAAAAAATGAATTTTGTCTTATATACAAATCAATGTTGGTTTCATTTTTCGATAGATGGAACAGAAGAATGATAATTAAAAATCAAAAAATATATATTATATCTATTATATTTCTATATTTATAAACATCCATGTAAAGTGATGATAAAAATGAATTACACCTCTACGTGGAGATGGAATGTTTTATGTATGCACACATAGTGGTTTTTGTTTTTCAAAGGATGGATAAAAGGTGTAATATGATCATCACATAATCATAATTAATTCTCCTTATATAGATAATAATAGATTTATTAAATTATAAATAATATAACATATTAATAAAAAGTATAATAATAAATAAACATGAATGTTTCGATAAAGATGATTACTTATTTTTCGACACACTTCAGTTATATCATTTCTTATGGGGTCTAGGGTTGGTCTATTAGAAGGACTATAGACACTAAACCATGGATAAATATGTTTAGATGATAAATTTACCAACATTTTACGATCTATATGGTTCAACGTTATGTAAATAAGTGAAGGAAGGGGTTCCCTTTTATAATTGATCTGCGGGGCACTTTTGGAATTTAACCAAATATGACAATATAATTAATCTACTATAGATCAAAATGTTTTCAAAAGTCCTCAAAATGAATAGTGGATTACTTTTTAAACCATATATTATTATGATTTTCCAAATTCAAAATGGTTATAATTTTTATGTAATTTAATACTATATTATTTTGATAAAATATGATTTTTTTCAATTTTATCAATATTCATTTAATTTGACTTTGAATACATCAATATAAAGAGAGAATTTAAATATAATTATTTCAAACCACTCTAATATTTCATATAGATTTATAAAATCCTTTTGAAACATTTAACCAATCAAATTATATCAAAAATAATTTTATTAGAATCCTTAATTTATTTTTTATTTAGTTTAAGAAACATAGTTTTATCATTATGTATGAATTTAAGGCAGTTATTTATTTAATAATAGTTAAAAAAATTACCATGATTTAGATAAATATTTTATATTTCAAAAAAATATCTACTGTAAAACATATCCTCTGCATTAATAATTTTCCAAATACTACACATATTTCAAAAATAGTGTGACATGTTTGACTTTTTATTAAATAAAATATTTTAATGGACATAATCTTATATTAGTGTCCCTAAAAAGTACTCAATTCGTCCCTTTAATGATTTCAGTTGAGATTTACTAAAATAATATGATTTATTCACTTTTTTGGGACATTAAATGGTGTTATCATTTTATTTGTGGTGTTTTGAAAATCATTTTTATTATTTTGTGGCTCCTTATACAAGAATTCTGCCAGTGTTGCATAAGCTATAAAAGTAATCATTTCATATTTAAAAATTAAATAAAATTAAAAACATAAAATTACATAAATATTTATGAAGATAATTACTTATATAAATTAATTATGTCTATTTACTCATATTCATGTTAAGAAAACTTATTTAATCAATTATTTTGACATTTATAGCCATACGTAAGAATTGCACAATCATTTATATGATATTATTATTTTTAACAAAAAAAAGATTAATATATCATTAATAATAATCATTTATTGATAATATTTAATAAAATGGTTATGAAAATACTTTATACCTCTCAATGTTTTATAAGACACTGAATTTGACTTTTCCAATGTTTTGTATGAACTACGTTAGCACTAAAAGAGATTTTCAAATTTACCATGAAACAAATTATAATTTACATGTTAAAACTAATTTTTAATGAAATTAATATTATAATATCATTTTTCTATCATTACATAATTTAAATACAAATTTATATCATAATTATGTCTTGATGATATCACAATTGAAACCATGATTTAAAAAAATGCATTTTTCTAATATTCATCAAAAAAATATGTTTTTCTAAATATTAACAAAATTTCATTGTAGAATATATTTTGTTTAATGATTTAAAAAATTAACTTAATTTATTAATATAAATTTTCTACAACATACAAAAATTCATTATAATATTAACTCATATGAAGAAAAAAAATACATTTTTTGATAAAACATATTTCTGAAGAATAAAACAACATTATTAAAAAATTATGTTATTATTTTAAAATCATTTCACAGTAAATTTATATTTAGTATGATATATACTATTTTAATAAATAATATCTTCATATTCATACTATTCAAATTAATATCAAGTTTATAACAATCATATTTTAATAACTATATTTTTAGGTTTATTTAGAATCAGTGTTTCATGAAAAATAAGCTATTGAAAATAGTGTCATTTTCAAAGATCAGGGTGTTACATTCTACCCCACACTAATAAATTTAATCCTTGAAATTGAAACTTGAGTTTTCTAATAATAGGAATGAAATTGAAAAAATAACATAGTGTAAATCCCACATCCTAAAAAGGGTTAATAACATTTCCTCCTAAATTGATGTAAAGGGAAATGTAAAGGTCACCACAAAACTAGGATTCTGAATATGACACTATTAGTGGGAGGTATAATTCAAGATATTGATTAAAAATATAAATATCAAGTATTGTTTGAGAGATATATAAAACATGATCATTATAAATTTAACTATAAAAACCCACAAATATGTGATGAGTTAAAATACCCTTTATTTCTCTTTATGTAGAGTAAATGGATAATGTTTTTTTTACGCCATTTTCCAAAATTTGGGGGATTATTTTACCATTTAGCTAACAATATCATAAAAATAAAATGACATGATTTATATTTACACTAACAGAATAATCTTGTCCTTTAGTTGTGCTTGAATCTCCTTCCACTTCTTTTCTTACACTATGAAATGGATATTTGAGTTGAATTTCTAATAACCGGAGCACTTTTAATGTATCAAAGTATCTATAAGTCATTCCTTAAGCCTAAAAATATTAACTAACCACAGAATGTTCATAAAAATTTATCCAATATGATAAATCATACATTATCCCCAACCAATAAAATACAATGTTCATATTAAACCATTCCATAAGTGACCATATTAAAAATTAGAGAAATATATTAAACATTATACCAAAACAACATAAAGCAGTTCATAATGTCATATTCCAATCCTATGAATACATTGATCACATATTCTACAAAAACATGGTAATAAAATGATTCAATATAAAACCTTAACGAAAACATGTAAGCTTTCAAGAATTAACTTTATCCTTATTCTTCAAATAAAATGTAATATTTTGGATATATTCCATAAATCTAAATATGCTACTAACTCTATCAAATATAGTATAAACAAATTTTTCAAAAAATCATTATTTAGTTCTGATATAGTTAGTACTATCAAAGTTAATTTATTTACAATATCTCAATACCAAGATCATATAAATTGTTATCCTCCCTCAATCATGTGTCTTCCAAGATGTTCTACTTATATCCCATTCACATTTATTGGTCATTAATTTCATTCAACATTTTCTATCAATTCCTTTACGAAATGGTACCCTAATACAATCCTTTTACATTTCATGGTTCTTATAATAGGAATTTGATTAATAAAAAATTTGAAACCATATTTCTTGGATCCAAATACAAAATCTCATTAATCATTCCACTTCGACTATATTAATAGAACATTCTTGAACATGATCGCATAGAATCTTTTGAGATGTTTTCCAATGACACTTTGGGAATTTATTTTCATAGTTACCCATCTTCTTATAGTTGAGACATTGTACATTCACGGATTCCTTCTTTCCCTTTCAACCAGGATAATGGTGTCCCTCTTCTCCACACTTATAGAAAATAAAAATTCACTTCAAGAATGTATTAGGGTGTTTCCTTCCAAAATTATCACATGTATGAAAATCCTTCTTTCACTTTATCAATTTTTTGTTCCACCATCCTTTTATTATCTTGAATTCATTTAGAAACACAAGACATGTTGAATTATTTCACTATATTGATACCAAAATATAATGTTTCTTTTATATGATGAACATGTTTGGGAGACCACCTTCCTTAAAAAGATTTTTTAATCCCTTTAAATAAATGAACATTCTTACAATTTGGATTACGTATGAAGTCTGCAACATAAATTAAAAACCATGTAAATTTATCTTTATTCAAAGAAACAACTTCTTCTTCCTTTTGTCTTAGACATAATAATTATCTCTTCATATTTGTTCACCATTATCAAGGATGATATTTTTTCTTGAAAATTTCATTAAATCCTTCCATGACATGCTTTGTATTTTCTCAACATCTTTAGTGTATTGAATCAATTACCCCCATTTATATGCGTCCCCTAATATAAGATAATATTTCATAAAAACCTTCTGCATTTAATTACATACAAAATCGATAAATATATTCTCTAAGGAAGTTCTCCATTTCTTATCTAGAAATGAATTTGTAGTCCAATTAAATAATGGATATTTCTAGTTCATTAAGCGATATTTCATTGTTACACTATGTTGTGGATCATAAGGATTATCCAAATGGAAAATGGTATTGATCATTACATAAGTCATCTATCCCATTGTTGTTAATATTGATTATTCTCTAGGTGTAGCTCCTTCTCCAGATTCATTTTCATTCATAAGAGGGTAATCTCTACATGGATTATATGAATCAACATGGTTTCCATTCATTCCTAAAGGTACCATTTTTAAATAATGGTATACACTATATTAGATCATAAAAATAAAAAATATTATTTATATTATCAAAACTTGTGGAACTCATAAAATAAGTTGAAAATTTTGGTATAAATAATATCTAAATAAAACCTTAATTTCTATTGGAATATTTATAAATTCTTACACATAGTTTTTTATAAAATATATTTTTTTCCTAAAACTAGTTCCAAATTTATCATTTAAACTTCCTTAGATACCACCTATAATACCCCAACCCCAGTATCCCAATGTTAGTCGTTACATTATTACATTGACACTAGATACTAAGAATTACATCTCAAAGGGATAAATAGTTTAGTATTCTTTCTCAAATAGATAAATATTTGAATTTCTAATTACATTATAAAGCATAAAATTTAAAAAATTATTTGACAATAGCATTTTTCTCCTTGAATGTTTTTAAGAAAATACTTGATTTATGTGTAAAAACATTTACCTTAAAATCAAGTAATAAATAGGTTTTCAAGAATTTTTATAGTTAAATAATGAAAAATATAAGTTTTTTTAAAATTTTTATAAAATAAAAAACTGTATGGAATATTAAAACAATTTCATTAAAATAAAATCCCCAGAAATAGATTTTCATTTGAATAACATATAACTTACTGTCACGACTCCCTCCCACCAAAGATGCCCCTCCGGAGCTGGCAATGGTGAAAGGGAGATAATGACCCCCGAGTCCCGCCTCCAGTAGGCCCCGGGTTGGCGACTAGTACCAAGGGTATGAGTTTTCACAAATATGGGAGGCATTACCCTTTTTATTATTTTGAATCGGGAAATAGGACAAGTCAACCACCAAAAAGGGAAAAGAACAAGTGTATATAAATAAACCCAAACCAAGACCACATGCATGTTTAAACTATTTTTATAACAAGGTACAAGTACAAGGAAGCTCAAAAGTACAATGCCAAAGAAAACAAGAGAACAACAACTGCAACAACTCCAACTGCCCGACTAGTAGGGTCCCGCACGGCCCTGGTAGTCCTCCTGGAAACCTGAAAGTAAACGTAGGGTGAGCATACAAGTATACTTAGTAGGGAAACCTAAAGCTCTCGTGTACAAGTGGGGAGACACCCTAAGGTCCCGTGAGAAAACAGAAGAACCAGAAACTAACAAGGAAAAACTATCCACCCAGCCTCACTGGTCACACTCACCAAGTAACACAAACAAGTTTAGTATATATATAGAACAAAAGTATTGGGTACCCCACACCATTTCCCACTTAATTAGATGTTGCTCTTCCTAACGGCAAACGTCCTGACGCTACCACACTCTTCCCGCCCGCACACACCTGGGCCAAACCACGCATCCCGCCCGCACACACCTGGGCCTCACAACCACGCATCTCGCCCGCACATACCTGGGCCACAACCAATAACCCGCCCGCAGACACTTGGGCCTCATCCCGAAGGTTCTTGGGAACGGTAAGCCTGCCCGAAGAGTCTTGGGCTAAAGGTCGCCTCAAGCCATCACAGCCTCCGAGACCTACCCGAAGAGTCTTGGGTGTAAGGTCACCTCAAGCCATCATAGCCTATGGAAAAAGGAGCAGGAAGGAGCTAGTAACTAAGGGGGAACACCCTCTCCCATAAAATGGGAGTGTTCGGCACTAGGTGCTTGACATGGGTGTGGTGCGAAAAAACACAAAGATACAATTATATATATACATATACCAAACACACAGCCCAACCTATGACTTCTTAAAAAGAGAAACTGAGCATGTGCCTCGGCACTGCTACCACGAAGCATGCATCAACAACCAAACAATCATCCCCCAACCCCATTTAGGTTTTCATGTTTCATGCAATGGTTTAACAAATTATTACTACTGGGCAAATATCATCCAGACAAAACCTTTCACAAACATATCTCTGCCATCCACAACCAAGGTTAGGTAAAACGCAAGCAACCACATGCTATTTCATTTACAAAAGATTATCACAACCATGCAACATTCCATCATTCATTTATTTCAAAGTTCCACACATAAAACCCTTTCCACACACAAAACATTTCCGCATTTGAAAACACCTTTTTACTTCAAAACACTTTTCATAATCAAAACACTTTTCATAAATAAAGGCATTTTCCACAACCAACCACTTCCCATTCCAACCCCATCGTTTACAAAACATTTCACACCTCCATGTTTCCACCATCAACCATTCCAATAAGATCACCACCCAAACGTCGCAGCCCCGCTGCTCACCCAAACCACAACAGCCCACAAAAACACCCCCAACACATGCCACGTAACCAATCCAACACCCACATGTTCATTATTCCATTTTGGTTCAACCGGGGTGATCACACAAGGGTTCTAGATTTTCATTTAAAAAGTCAACTTTACGTGATTTACCAATTTCCACATTTCATGAAGTTTCCATCCATAAGAAAATACAGAAGGAGAGGGCAACATTTAATTGCATAAGCAAAGGCCCCCCAATGACTGTGATTTTCAGTAGGTAGAAGCTCATTCAATTCACAAATATAATATCACAGGATATAAAAAGTAAGGTAACAACAATCACTAACTTCCCAACCTCATTCTTTAACCAGTTATTATCTTTATTTAAAGGTTCAACCATTTCTCATGAAAACAAAAGGATACCCACCACACATGATACACAAATTAGAGAGACAAAGGTGAGATCCCTACCTCAAAAGGTCCTGATCACGTCGCTTCCGACGACGTCCTTCGGTGTCCTCCGCCTTCGCCAAACCTGACAAACGCCTCCTAGGATGGAAGCTGGAGAAGGAAGGCCGAAAGGAAAGGTGACAAGTTCGGGCTTAGAAGCTTCATCTCGTCGCTACGATCCTGTGGCCGCTGACGGATCGTAATTCGGAGCTCGGACAAAGAAGTTAGAGGAGGAATACTTCTCGATCGTCCAAGAGCGTCGTCGTGCGAAGAAGAAACGATTGGTCTGGAAATAATCCGCGACCCTTTCTTATATAGGCAACGAATAGGTAAAACAGTATGCAGCGTGTATTGATGAATACACGGTGTGACCGTGCACCCGTTATGCGTTTTGACTGGTCAACACACGACACGTCACGCGGTTTCTACGCGTTTTAATAATAAGACGTTAATTTTATTAATATGTGTGTTTCGTTGACCCGAGACATAACTCATAAAAAGGTATTCATCACTGGGCTTAAAATGACCGTCTTAATTACAGGATTACACTGCCGCTGACGGTTCGTCATTCCAACACCATATGAAGAAGTTACGGTCAAATTAAGATTATATAACCCAAAACAAAAACATTATTATTATATTATTTAATTTAATTTAACACTTATTTTCTTTCCATCTCAAATAAGAACTCACGCTCAACATGTCTTAAAGTGAAGCGCATAAGCCCCCATGATTGACTCCACTTTTATATTATCATTATTATCATTTAATCATTATTATATTTTTAAAATTTCTCTCTCCAATCACAATTATATTTATGCCCCTTTATTTCCCCTCACGCCCAGCACATCATAAGATTTCAATTTTTTTCATTTCACCTTATTTCCAAAATTATTATCATAATAATAATTAATACTACACCAAAATTGGCGCCTCCCTTCCTAATTCCATGCCCAACATGCCCCAACCTTCATTCCTTTATGGTTTTTATTATTTTCTTTATTATTCCATCACTTTGTAATCTCTCTCCAATCTCACTTCAATACCATTATTAATAAAATTAATATTAATAATACTCATCATTAATGTTCAAATTTAGTCCCATTAAATTATATTACCATAATTATTCTTATATTAAACTAAAACCATTCCATGTGACTCAAAACCATTTCATTTAATTGAATTAAATGACAAAACGAAATTAATATAACTTACATATTCAACCCCTTTTTAATACATTTAATTTCATTAATCTCTCGCACATAGTTTTACGTCATCATTGTTATTACTCTTTTTCAATAACAATAACAATTCATTATTTCATTTTATTAACTCATCGCCATTATTATTTTTAATAACAATAATATTTATGCTCATCGCATTGACTACATTAAACCACCGCGTTGGATATCTGAATCCAACCATTCCACATCAATGTCACGTAACATACGTCAATTTAATTATTCAATTATATTTCTTTTATTTCACATTGATTAAACTAAAACCATTTTAATTTAATTAACACCAAATATTTTCAAGCCATCATAATATTAATAACACTTACGCTACACATCTTCATTTATTTACTTGCAATAAATATCATAACTCATTTTATTAATTTATCATTAATATTATGAATAATATTAATAACGCAACACCTATTATTATTATTCTAATTTAATTCCAACAATTTCTCAATTAATATTAAACTAAACGCCTTATTTTTTTTAAATTCTTATTTAGAATTAAAACCCCTTTTAATTTAATTAATCAAGCACTTTATATCACCATCTTTATTATTTAATATAATAAACTGACAAAACATCTTTTAATTTTTTTTAAAAAATCTTCTTCGTTTTTATCATTAATAATTATCATTGTTACGCACGCCGTGTTGACCACATCGATTTCAACAAAGGAATGGACCGGAGGGGTCCGGTCCATTACACTTACCTTTTCAAAAGTCAGGCTTGGGTTCGTAAATTCAAATTAATGATTTAAATATATTAATTAAATAACAAAATATAAATTTTATTGAAATATTCTCATCCAATAGTATAATTTAATATGTTTTTTCAATTTTTACCCTTATCAATTTAGTTTGACCCCACACAGATATACATATTTTAAGCTTAACCATGGTAACCGATTTTTATTATTTTCAGTATTCATTATGAAAAAAGTACGTTGAACCTATTAAATTATATTAAATATTCATATTAACAATATAGAATAAAATTTATCAACATTAATTCATATTTTTTTAAGAATTTAATTTAATATTAATCCATGAAGGGTGATGAGAAACAGTTTTTTAGACAACTGGATTTTTAAGAAAAAAAATACATTTACTCTAATTACAAGACTAGTAAAAAAATAAATACTTATAAAATAACATTATTTATTATATAATATAAAAATTTAATTGAATTAAATAATCAATAGTTATTTATTTAATTAAATAAGATACAAAAAAATTCCACACATCAAAGTAGTTTTTAGAAATGTGAGTTTTTAAGAAAAAAGAGTAACTTATACCAAAATAAATTATATTGAAGAAGTTAATGTGATTAATTATAATGTATCTATTTAAATTTGACTTATTATACATCAATATAAAATTCAAATCACTGTGATATACTTTATTTTAAATAAATAACACTTTTTAAAAAATTGTATTTTTTACCATTCGCTGGAAAATAAATATTTCAAGAAGAATCCCAAAATTTAACCCAAATAAAATTGTAATATGATTATTTTTAAAATTATTAGAATTTGGAAAAATAAAATTTCTATAATTTTCCAAAATTAATATTAATATCCATTCAAAAAAATCAATAAAAATCATTTGTGAAAAAATTTATTTTTCAAGCATAAAATAATTTTTCAGAAAAAAAAATTATTTACTAAGAATCATTAATGAAAATTTTAATATATAAATCCATTATGTATATTATTCATAACATACTAATTATAATTCATATCTTCGAATTTAAGATCTATACTATGATAGTCACATGAAATAATTCTATTTCATGGTTTATTTAAACTCATTTTTGTGTGTTATATAAGATATTTAACATAATGTTCTTTTTTAAAATATATGTGTCTTATAAATGAGATCACCCCATTCAAATCTTTCTGATATATGGGAAACTGTTATGAGATTTATTTTTTAATTCATGAGATTATATATTATTTTATTTATTTTTATCCTATTTTTCTATTCAGGAACCCTAGTTTCTCAAGCCCCATCCATCTCTAAAATGAATGGAAATTACCCATGTATCCCTATTATTAGTTGTCACTTTCATCAAAAAAATATCAATACAATATTTCTAAACTTCTTACGAAACTCATGAAAATAACACCACTGACTTATATGAAATCATAACCCGTGAGTCGGAACGAGTTATGAGCACTTCTCAAAAGAACGCGCCGCACGCTCCGCCTCTTTTTGAAAATATTCCGACCGTTGGGGGCCCCTCTACAGGGCTGCTGTCGTCGCCTGTTCCCCCTCCTCCGATCCCGGCTCCTGCGGCCCTCCCTCCCGTAGCTCCTCCGTCCACCTCGTCACTCCCGCTTTCGTCCCTATTTCCCGGCCCTCCTTTCACGACGCTCTCTGTGGCTCCTCTCCAGCCACGGGCCATTTTCCGGCGGTCTCTCTGGGGGTTCCACTGTCTTCTCGCGACGGCACTCGGGTCTGTAGGGATATCCCTACTTCGGCGTTTCAGGAAGCAGCGGCTAGCTTGCATCTCACACTTATAGCTCGTTTCGGTGTCACTAAACCTTCTGTTGCGGGCTTTCAGTGCTTCGTGGACTCATGGGGTCTCCCCCTTCCGGTGCGGATCTCAGCTCTTCATCACCACTCCTTCTGCTTTGTAGTGGTCATGGTGTGGACGATCGGTCCTTGTCAGTAGTGCCGATGGGTTACACCTTCGAAGGCTCTTTACCTTCCACTAAGGCAGTCTCTTACCTGGTGCATGCAATGGAAGCCCCCCTAAATAAGGCCCCTGGATTTAAGAGGGTGCCCAAGTCCTCTACAGACAGCAGGGGAAGTGGCCGAGGGTCCCGTTAAGGCATTGGATCCCCCTCGAACGGCATCATATCTAATGGTATTGGCGCGCGCACAAGATCCCAATCCAAGAAACTCAAGGGACAGTTGTCCTCCCACTTCAAGAAGACCATTCAATCTGGGGCCAATCCGAGATCCTTGTTTACCCAATGACTCCCTTGATTATCTGGAATGCCCGAGGTATAGGTGCTCGTGTCAAAACGGATTTCTTAGTTTCGGAGGTTCCTAAACATAAGGCCATGGTGGTGGTCATCCTTGAGCACAAGCATCATTCTAGAAAGATACTTGATTTCTCGAGGAGGCTCAAATTGCATGGCTATATGCATGCTGAACCGACTAATAAGCATATTTGGATTTTCTGGCATCGTCTTGTTTCGGTGGTTCTAACCCAGGCAGGGGAACAATTCATCAGTGTTAAGGTCTCCCACGGCTTACAATATTTCTTCGTCTCCTTCGTTTACGGATGCTATGACCTCTAGCAACGGGAGTCCCTTTGGAATTCTCTAAGCATTTTTGACCCTGGTAATACCCCGTGGTTCGTCGGGGGGTGGGGACTTCAATGTTGTTGTGGAACTGGAGGAAAAAAGAGGTAGAGGTCCTTTCAACAGGAAGGCCAGTCTGAACTTCCCTCAATTTATGGCTGGCCATGGTCTCATGGACCTGGCGATAACTTTACTTGGTGCAATAACTGGCGGGGTTCCCAGAGGTCATGGAGTCGTCTGGATAGATGTCTGGCCAACTTGAACGCTATCTCTGTCTTCAGCAACACCCAGGTAACCCACTTGGTGGGCGGCTTATCAATCCACTCCCACCTTGTGCTCTCTGTTGCCTCTGGACAGGTGCATCATGCCCGTTTCCATTTCTATCATCACTGGGTCAGAATCCCTGGCTATAGAGACATAGTTAGGGACTCCTAGAGTGCTCCCACACAAGGCCATTCTTGGATAGCCTTCCACAATAAACTAAGACTACTGAAGCAGAGGCTCCAAGAGTGGTCGAAGGATTCCCACCTGGCCAACAGAGACCTGGATGAAGCTATGCAGGAGGTTGATCGTCTCGAGTGGTGTCTTGAAGTAGACTGGTCTAATCGGTCCTTCGAGGAGCTTGCTAGAAAGAATGCGCTTTTGTCGGATTTATTGCTGAGGCAAGAGAGGCAGGACAGGGAGGCTACTATAATTTAGTGGCTTAAAGAGGGAGACAAGAACACGATGTTTTTTCATGCATGCATTAAGGAAAGGAATCGATGGAGCAAGCCGAACATCGACATGGGGGATGGAACTTTCTCTGACGATCGAGAGGTGATGGGGGAGCTAGCTGGCTCCCACTTTCGTGCCTTGCTATCTGGTCCTAACATGAACTTTCCCAATGGTTACATAGGGATAGACATGGGGATCTTTGACAGGATCAAACCCATTTTCCCTACCCGTGATAATGAAGCTCTGGGCGCCATTCCGTTGGAGGATGAAATTTGAGATGCCATGCTGCATCTGAACCCGGACAGTGTGGCGGGTCGAGACGGTTTTCCCGGTAACTTTTATAGAGCATAGTGGGACATTGTGAAGAGGGACTTAATCATAGACATTCAAGATTTCTTCAGGGGTGGTCCTTTTCCCCGTGTTGCATGCGCTACTATTGTTGTCCTCATTCCCAAATCCAAATCCCCATCCTCCATTGAGCACTTCCGCCCGATCAGTATGTGCAATATGACATACAGGATTCTAGCCAGCATCATCAGTGCTAGGATCTCCAAATTCCTCCCCACTTGCATATCCAAGGAAGAACACGGCTTTGTGAGAGGGAGATCCATTCAGGGAGCGATCGGCTTGGCCCAGGAAATGGTCTAGGATCTTAACATGAAACCCCATGGCTCAAACATGGAGATTAAACTTGATATGAGCAAAGCATACGACCGGGTGGAGTGGAGATTCATCAATAGGGTTTTTTGCAGGTATGGGCCTCTCCTCCTGGAGCACTGATATCATTTTCTGTTGTTTTAGTTCTGCCTGGTTAGCGATCTCCCTAATGGGAAAAACTTTTGGGTTCTTCAAATCAACTCGTGGCCTTTGGAAAGGTGACCCACTCTCTCCGAGTATTTTCATCATTATCCAGGACATCCTCAACCGTCTCATTCTCCACAGCATCAGCACAGGTGATATCTTCCCTTCCACAGAAGGTCAAGACTCCCCTCTGTTTCTCACCTTATGTTTGCGAACGATACCATTCTCACCAACGCGTCTAGCATGTCAGTGTGAGTCATTAACAAAGCTGTGGAGGTCTATTGCTTTTGGAGTGTCCATAGCATCAAAAAGAACAAAAGATATTTCTTTATCTCTCGTAATTTCTCTTATTGCTGTGCTCTTACAGTGAGCCATTCTCTGGGTGAGAAATAAGGTAGCTTCCCCATGCAGTACTTGGGAGTGCCCATTTCCCCGAAGCCTCTACACATCTGAGATTTCGACCACATTGCCTGTAGAATCATGGAAAGGGTGCTTAATTGGACGAACCTCTTTCTTTCCTTTGGTGGCATAATAACTCTAGTTACCAGTGTTGTCCTGACTACTTCGATCCATGCACTATCTGATGTTAAGGTTCCAAAAGGGGTGATACACAATATGGATAAATTTTTTGATGGTTTCATATGGGACCCAACGCCGGAGGGAAGGAGGCATTGGGCCTTGTGGAATAGATTGTCACGTCCCACCAGTGATGGCGGTATCAGCATCCACAGCCTTGTCGACGCCCTATCCTGCATGCATGCAAAAATGGCATGGGAGGTGCTGGAAAAGCGAATCCTGTGGGGGTTAACCATGCATGATTGTTACGTCGGGAACGGGGCCTCCGGGGTCGGGCTCACCATCTGGATGGAGATCGGACCCCTTGTCGCTTCCCTCAGGCCACACACCCGCTGGATCATCGGAACAGGGGAGGTTCCTTTTGGCATGATAACTGGTGTGGAGAGCCCATTGGGTATCCGAGCTGCCCTACCACCAATATATCCTTCAGGGGGGCCATTAACTACCCGTCTTTCACTAACTATGTCCTCACCAAGGATCAGATGAATGTGTTTCATCTCATTGTCATTAATTCGAATCCGGACCGGTGTGTGTTCACCCTGTCCTCCTCAGGATCTTTCACATCCAAGGATTTCTGTCGAGTCCAGGCCATGCCAACCGGTGCTGAAGAATGGAGTGCCACTCTTTGGGATAAGTCAATTCCCGCAAAATTCAGTTTCCTCTCTTGGAGGATCCTCAACAGGGAAATGCCCACTTAGGAGAACATCAAGTGGTGTGGCGTGAGCATGGATTCCCGCTGTGTTTGCTACAAAAGGCATCAGGAGGAAAGCTCCAACCATCTGTTCTTTGAGAGCGACTGGGTGAGTGATGTGAGACGCACAGGGTGGACCGATCTTCATGGCGTAGGGCGGAGGTTGAAGGATATAGTTCAGGGAAAAGTGTTGGATGATGGGTACGGATAGTGGATGCAAGTAGTCAATCAACGTTATATGGAGTGCGACCTACTACTTAGACAACACACTTAAGGGGGGGATGTGTTGGCCAATCCACACAACAACGCACTTGGGTTGAGGCACGAAATTGGGGGATTTGTGATCTTGGATCACCAATCTAACTTGTATATTGACAAGGAAAGAATGCACAAGAGTTAGGAGAAAATCCAGGACAATCCTCACACAACGGAGAGAAACAAAGCATAAGCTCTCAATTAAATCTTCAATGCCAATACAATGCCATGGGGTGGCTATTTATAGCCAAGGGGGTGATACAATGGTCAAGGGTCTAATACCCTAAAGTCATAAAGTCTAATCCTACCTTATCCCCTTAAAAGTCAAAAAGATAAAATCCAAAAAAGACTTTTGGAAAAGTAGCACACAACTTTCCAACATAGCCCACTGGATTTGACTTTGAGTCCATAGCCCACCGAATTTGACTTTGGTGTCCAAAGATGCCATTTCTAGAATCCTCCATGTGGGCAGGGCATCCAAATTCGTGCAACCATGTAGACCAAGCTTTAAACATCAATTTTAGGCTTGAATAAGTTATATTATAGGCCCATTTTCTTTATCCATGAAAGGCAAGATCCATTGGGCCTTTAATGAAGCAATATGTGCGCCCATTGTAGCATTGAGCCTCATTAATCTCCCTCGCGTCATTGGGCCTTGCAAATCCAACTCTTCCTCTCGTACAATGGACTTGGTGCCTTCGAGATGGTTCTCATCATCCTCCCCCTCTTGAAAAGGAGTCGTCCTCGACTCTTCATCCTCTGCACCCAAAAAAGGATAAAGATCAGAAACATTGAAGGTGACACTTACACCATACTCACCTGACAAATCTATCTTGTAAGCATTGTTGTTAATATTCTCGAGCACTCGGAAAGGTCCGTCTCCTCATGGCATTAGTTTTGATTTTCACTTGTCATAAAATCTCTCCTTTCGCATATGAATCCAGACCAAGTCCCCGGGCTTGAACAACACTTGTTTGCGAACCTTGTTTGCACGATCAACATATTTTTGAGTCATCCACTCGATATTTTTCCTTGCCTTTTCATGGAGTTGTTTGATGAATTCTACGCGCCCTTTTGTATCCATATTAGTTTCTTCCTGCAAAGGCAAAAAAACTAGATCAATAGGGGCAAGAGGGTTAAAACCATAAACAATTTCGAATGAAGAATATTGAATAGTGGAGTGCTTGGCCCTGTTATATGAAAATTCCACATGTGGAAAACACTCCTCCCAATTCTTGATATTCTTCTTGGCAATTGTTCACAGAAGGGATGATAATTTCCGATTCACCACGTCTGTTTTCCCATCGGTTTGTGGATGACAAGTAGTGGAAAAGAGTAACTTTGTACCCAGTTTTCTCCACAAGGTCTTCCAAAAGTAACTAAGAAATTTTGTGTCTCGGTCCGACATAATGGTCCTTGGCATTCCATGATGTTTGACTACTTTCTGAAAGAAAAGTGTTTCAATGTTAGTGGCATCATCGGTTTTGTGACAAGGAATAAAATTTTCCATTTTTGAAAACCGATCCACCACAACAAAAATGGAATCTCTCCCCCTCTTGGTCCGTGGTAAACCCACGATAAAGTCCATTGATATGTCCTCCCAAGGGGTGTTGGGAATTGGGAGAGGAAGATATAGTCCATGTGGGTTCAGTTTCGATTTGGATTTATGGCAAACAATGCACTTTCCCACAAATTTCTCAACATCTCTAGATATCCTATGCCAATAAAACTGCTCACTAATAACACTTAGAGTTTTTGAAACACCAAAATGCCCCATTAACCCACCCGAATGTTACTCCTTTAGTAAAAGTAAACGAATAGAGAAATTAGGAATGCAAAGCTTATCAATCTGAAATAAGAATCCATCATGTAAATCGAACTTTTCCCAACTAACTCCAGGTTTAAAATGTTCATAAGGTTCTCTAAAATCACTATCAGTGGCATATAAATCCTTAATGTATTTAAAACCAAGAAGTTTTGAATCCAACAAGGATAAAAGAGAATATCTATGTGAAAGTGCATCGGCCACAGTATTTTCTTTACCCTTTTTATGCTTGATGACATATGGAAATGATTCAATGAATTCCAGCCATTTAGCATGTCTCCTATTTAGTTTATGTTGGCTCCTAAGGTATTTAAGAGCCTGGTGATCAGAATGGATCACAAATTCTTTAGGCCAAAGATAGTGTTTCCATGTTTCTAGTACTCTAAACAATGCATACAACTCTTTATCATATGTAGCATAGTTTAGAGTTGGGCCATTTAACTTCTCACTAAAATAAGCAATAGGCTTACCTTCTTGAATGAGTACTCCTCTTATGCTAATTCTGCTTGCATCGCATGCAATTTCAAAGGTCTTACCGAAGTCTGGAAGTGCAAGTAGAGGGGCATGGATGAGTCTCTCCTTTAGCGCATGGAAGGATTTTTCTTGAGTTGTCCCCCATTTGAAAGGAACATTCTTCTTTGTCAATTCATTCAACGGTGCTACTAGTGTGCTGAAGTCTTTCACAAATCTCTTGTAAAAACTAGCAAGCCCATGAAAACTTCTTACCTGTCCAACGGAGGTTGGAGTTGACCATTCTTGTATTGCTTTGATCTTCTCGGTGTCCACTTAAACTCCATTGCCACTCACAACAAATCCAAGGAAAACAATCTTATCGAGACAAAATTCACACTTTTTTATGTTTCCAAACAGTTTTTCTTTCCTTAACACCTCTAGGACTTTTCTCAAGTGATCTACATGTTCATACAAAGTCCTACTATACACCAGAATATCATCAAAGTAAACTACCACAAATTTTCCAATATATGCACGTAAGAAATGATTCATTAACCTCATAAATGTGCTAGGTGCATTGGTGAGACCAAAGGGAATGACTAACCATTCATAAAGTCCATGTTTTGTCGTAAATATAGTTTTCCACTCCTCTCCTTCTTTCATCCTAATTTAATGGTAGCCACTTCTTAAATCAATTTTTGAGAAAATAGTTGACCCATTTAATTCATCTAGCATATCATCTAACCTAGGGATAAGATGACGATACCTGACCATGATGTTGTTGATGGCTCTACAGTCAATGCACATTCTCCATGTTCCATCCTTCTTTGGTACTAGAAGCACCGGTACCACACAAGGACTAAGGCTCTCTCTCACATATCCCACATCTAATAGCTATTGAACTTGCCTTTGAATTTCTTTTGTCTCTTCTGGATTGGTGCGATATGCTGGGCGGTTCGGTAGTGATGCTCCAGGTATGAGGTCAATTTGATGCTCAATACCTCTAATGGGTGGCAAACTTGGTGGCACCTGTTCAGGAAAGACATCATCATACTCCTGCAACAACGACTCAACAACATTTGGAAAACATGGTAAGTCATTAGTATTTAGCAACACCTCTTTGTACATGAGTACTAGGAGGGTTTGTTGTGAAAACAAAGCTTCCTTAACCTCACTCTTTTTTTCCAACATCACTCTTTTATCTTCTCTCAAATTCTTTTTCTCACTTGATTTTTCTTCGCTCTCCATTTCTTTTCTTCTCTAATTTTCTCTCTTTCCCTCATTCTCTCCTTTTTCATTTTCACTCTTTTTTTCCTCATCACTCTTTTTTTCTTTTCTCTCAGAATGTGATCTTCCAGAATTTGTTTCGGGGACATGGGATTGAGGGTTATAGGTTCCCCTCAGAGTACAAAAGAATGAAGATTCAAGAAACCGTCATGGGTAACACGCTGATCATACTACCATGGTCGTCCCAACAACAAATGACAGGCCTTCATAGGAACAACATCGCACAAGAACTCATCTTTGTACTTCCCGATGGTGAATAGTATCTTCACTTGCTTGGTGACCTTCAGCTCCCCGCAATCATTCAACCACTGAAGCCGATATGGATGTCTATGCTTCAAAGTAGGAAGTCCCAACTTCTCTACTAACTCGGTGCTCGCAACATTACTATAGCTTCCTCCATCAATAATAACACTACATACCTTCCCATTGATCATGCATCGTGTATGGAAAAGGTTATATTGTTGCTCCTTTTCTCCAATAGTCATTTGTGTACTTAAAACTCTCCTGGTGATAAGAATCTCACCGTCTTCCGCAAATTCCCCATTATCAATTTCTGGAGATTCTTCCCCCTCTTCCGAGCTCTCTCCATCGGTCTCCCATTCTCCATACTTGTTGATGGTCATGGTGTGCCGGTTTGGGCACTCACCAGTAATGTGACCCCTTCCTTGACATTTGAAACACTGAATATCCCTATTCCTGGTTTGGTTAGCCTCAAAATTAGGTTTTTTAGGTGGAAGAATTACCTTGTCACTTTTGCGATCAACCACCTCTTTTTCCTTTGATGGTTCTCCAATCTCTTTCCTTGGATTTATCCACAGTGTGAAAGGGGTAGTGGGTTTCCTCATGTTGCTCCTCCTTTTGATTTGTTGTTCAATCTTGGTGTCTTGGTGGATCATATCTTGTATCTCTACATGGTGGTACATCTCCACTTGATCCGCAATCTCCCGATTGAGCCCATGTAAAAACCGTGCCATGGTTGCCTCCGGATCTTCCTCAATTTTTGCCTGAATCATGGCAATTTGCATCTCCTTATAGTAATCCTCTACGGTCTTACTCCCTTGGGTGAGCCTCTGAAGTTTGTTGTGGAGATCTCTATGGTAGTGTGAGGGAACAAAGCGCTTCCGCATGGAAAACTTCATGTCTTCCCAAGTTTGGATAGGACGTCCTCCATATCGGGCTCTCTCCTTTTGAACTTGATCCCACCATATTAATGCATAACCAATGAATTCAAGGGCTGCAAGTTTTACCTTTTTCTCCTCAGAATAGGTATGACAAGAAAAGACTTTCTCGATCCGCATCTCCCACTCCAAGTATGCTTCCGAATCGCTTGTCCCTTGAAATGAAGGGACCTTCACCTTGATACCGCCAAGTAGGTCATCATCATGTTGTCTCCTTTTTCCTCCTCTAGGTTGTTGGTACAACCTCCTCCTTTGTGGGACATCATCAAGATCATCTTCAAAGTTCATTATTTCCTCCTCCATGATGTGGGGACGACGTGGTGCCGGAGCGCGTCGTGGGTTATCATGGAACATCCTTGGGCTTGGTTTATTCTCCAATTCATCAATCCTCTCATGTAACACCTCCAACTTCCGATCAAGAAGCTTCTCAAAGTGGCTTACCAAAGCTTGCATTTGTAATTGCGTAGCTTCGGGTGCGGGAGATCGACTTCGACTTCCTTCATCGCTAACATGAGCAATTTTCTTCCCAAGATCTTCTGCCATGATATGTTATGCAAACAGGAAGGCCGGTCTAGCTTTCCCTCAATTTATGAATGGTCATGGTCTCATGGACCTGGGATTCACAGGCGATAACTTTACTTGGTGCAATAACTGGCGGGGTTCCCAGAGGTCATGGAGTCGTCTGGATAGATGTCTGGCCAACTTGAACGCTATCTCTGTCTTCAGCAACACCCAGGTAACCCACTTGCTGGGCGACTTATCAATCCACTCCCACCTTTTGCACTATGTTGCCTCTGGACAGGTGCATCATGCCCGTTTCCATTTCTATCATCACTGGGTCAGAATCCCTGGCTATAGAGACATGGTTACGGACTCTTGGAGTGCTCCCACACAAGGCCATTCTTGGATAGCCTTCCACAATAAACTAAGACTACTGAAGCAGAGGTTCCAAGAGTGTTCGAAGGATTCCCACCTGACCAACAGAGACCTGGATGAAGCTATGCAGGAGGTTGATCGTCTCGAGTGGTGTCTTGAAGTAGACTGGTCTAATCGGTCCTTCGAGGAGCTTGCTAGAAAGAAGGCGCTTTTGTCGGATTTATTGCTGAGGCAAGAGAGGCAGGACAGGGAGGATGCTATAATTCAGTGGCTTAAAGAGGGATACAAGAACACGACGTTTTTTCATGCATGCATTAAGGAAAGGAATCGATGGAGCAAGCCGAACATCGACATGGGGGATGGAACTTTCTCTGACGATCGAGAGGTGATTGGGGAGCTAGCTGGCTCCCACTTTCGTGCCTTGCTATCTGGTCCTAACCTGAACTTTCCCAATGGTTACATAGGGATAGACATGGGGATCTTTGATAGGATCCAACCCATTTTCCCTACCAGTGATAATGAAGCTCTGGGCGCCATTCCGTTGGAGGATGAAATTCGAGATACCATGCTGCATCTGAACCCGGACAGTGCGGCGGGTCCAAACGGTTTTCCCGGTAACTTTTATAGAACATAGTGGGACATTGTGAAGAGGGACTTAATTATAGACATTCAAGATTTCTTCAGGGGTGGTCCTTTTCCCCGTGTTGCATGCACTACTACTGTTGTCCTCATTCCCAAATCCAAATCCCCATCCTCTATTGAGCACTTCTGCCCGATCAGTATGTTCAATATGACATACAGGATTCTAGCCATCATTATCAATGCTAGAATCTCCAAATTACTCCCCACTTGCATATCCAAGGAATAAAACGACTTTGTGGGAGGGTGATCCATTCAGGGAGCGATCGACCTGGCCCAGGAAATGGTCCAGGATCTTAACATGAAACCCCATGACTCAAACATGGAGATTAAACTTGATATGAGCAAAGCATACGATCGGGTGGAGTGGAGATTCATCAATAGGGTTTTTTGCAGGTATGGGCCTCTCCTCCTGGATCACTTATATCATTTTCTGTTGTTTTAGTTCTTCCTAGTTAGCGTTCTCCCTCATGGGAAAAACTTTTGGGTTCTTCAAATCAACTCGTGGCCTTTGGAAAGGTGACCCACTCTCTCTGAGTATTTTCATCATTATCCAGGACGTCCTCAACCGTCTCATTCTCCACAGCATCGGCACAGATGATATCTTCCCTTCCACAGAAGGTCGAGACTCCCCTCTATTTCTCACCTTATGTTAGCGAACGATACCATTCTCTTCACCAACGCGTCTAGCAGGTCAGTGCGAGGAATTAACAAAGCTGTGGAGGTCTATTGCTTTTGGAGTGTCCAGAGCATAAAAAAGAACAAAAGATATTTATTTATCTCTCGAAATTGCTCTTATTGTCGTGCTCTTACAGTGAGCCATTCTCTGGGTGAGCAATAAGGTAGCTTCCCCATGCAGTACTTGGGAGTGCCCATTTCCCTGAACCCTCTACGCATCTGAGATTTCGACCACATTTCCCGTAGAATCATGGAAATGGTGCTTAATTGGATGACCCTCTTTCTTTCCTTTGGTGGCATAATAGCTCTGGTTACCAGTGTTGTCCTGACTACTTCGATCCATGCACTATCTGCTGTTAAGGTTCCAAAAGGGGTGATACACAATATGGATAAAAATTTTGCTGGTTTCATATGGGACCCAATGCCGGAGGGAAGGAGGCATTGGGCCTTGTGGAATGAATTGTCACGTCCCACCAGTGAAGGCGGTATCAGCATCCATAGCCTCGTCGACGCCCTCTCCTGCATGCATGCAAAAATGGCATGGGAGGTGCTGGAAAAGCGAACCCTGTGGGGGCTAACCATGCATGATAGTTACGTCGGGAACGAGGCCTCCGGGGTCGGGCTCCCCATCTGGATGGAGATCGGACCCCTTGTCGCTTCCCTCAGGCCACACACCCGCTGAATCATCGAAACATGGGAGGTTCCTTTTGGCATGATAACTGGTGTGGAGAGCCCATTGGGTATCCGAGCTGCCCTACCACCAATATATCCTTCAGGGAGGCCATTAACTACCCGTCTTTCACTAACTCTGTCCTCACCAAGGATCAGATGAATGTGTTTTAGCTCATTGACATTAATTCGAATCTGGACCAGTGTGTGTTCACCCTGTCCTCCTTAGGATCTTTCCCTTCCAAGGATTTCCGTTGGGTCCAGGCCATGCCAACCGGTGCTGAAGAATGGAGTGCCACTCTTTGGGATAAGTCAATTCCCACAAAATTCAGTTTCCTCTCTTGGAGGATCTGCAACAGGGAAATGCCCACTTAGGAGAACATCAAGAGGTGTGGCGTGAGCATGGATTCCCGCTGTGTCTGCTACAAAAGGCATCAGGAGGAAATCTCAAACCATCTGTTCTTTGAGAGCGACTAGGTGAGAGAGGTTTGGGAGTGCTTTGGTGCCTTCACCGGTTTTTCTGTCTCATCTATGGCCAATCAGCCCTTTATCCTTCATTGGTTCCATGGTGTTGGGGCGCAACGGAGGTGCGTGGTACCTCAAACACACAAAACCAGGAACAAGAACGGAGCAACACACGAATTTTACGTGGTTCGGTCGTATGACCTACATCCACGGGAGAAGGAGGCTGGTTCACTATTTCATTTCTCTCCGATTCTCGTCAGAGGATCACAAAAATACATCACACACCGAACATCCATGGGATTTTGATCCCGTTTTATAGAGAGAAGGAAAACCCATTTCTTCTCCGGTAGGTGGAGGGTAGCTCATCTACCCTTGGAGTCTTCCCTGCCGGCTGCTGGAGGTCCATGAAGGCTGCCCGTCCGCTGTAGTTGGTTGCTGCCTGAAGAAAACCTGCTGCCAACCATGCTGCCGACCAAAAAAGACCGCTGCATGGAGTAATTGCCGACAAATCCTCCGCTGAAAACTCTCCAAATTGGGAGTGGCCCCCACAAATCTCCCCCTCACGACCAATTTGGGGTAGAAGCTTCACCTGCAGTCTCTTTGCAGGCATTGAAAACTTCCTCAGCAAATCGAACACGCTTCTTCACACCAGATGACGTGGCACTTCCAGCATCTTCACTCGATCTCGGGCTGACTGCGATCCCCATCAAATGATACAACCCCTGGGACTCCTTCCCAGTAAACATCGTTGCATCCCCACGTGAGACTTCCAATACTCCATCTGCTATGGAAATCTTGAACCCTTTCGCATCGAGCCTACTCAATGATATCAAGTTCCGCCTCATCCTCGGAACAAATTTCACGTCTGCCAGTTTACGAACTGCTCCACCGGGTGTCTTCAATTTTACTGTCCCAACTCCTCGAACCTCGCATGTTGACCCATCACCAAGTCGCATTGAGTCTCGCACTTGCTGAAAAGTATCAAATGTACCTCTCGTCGTACATATGTGTGCTGAGCTCCCCGAATCCAGAACCCATCCGTCTTCCTTTGGATTTTGAGCCTGCTCGTTCTTCCTCTTTAGAAATCGGCATTCCCGCTTCATGTGCCCGTATCTTTTGCAGTAATGACACTGCACTTTTTCCCGTTCAACTCGCTCATCTGAGTGCACGCTTCCCGTTGTCACGCAGATTTCATCATCTGCATATAATCCTGTGATGTTCACATCCTCCTCTTCAACTTTCTTCTTCCCATCAACGTACCATTTGCGCTCTCCACAATCACTTTTATAGTGACCCTTCTTCTCGCACCAGAAACACGTGATTTCGCTCGGATCACGTCCCCTGGATTTTGGCCGCCATTCTTTACCTCCTGTCTGTCGATGTCGGCTCCTCCCACGTTGATCATCTCGTATCGTCATGATTTGATCACCTGAATGCGTCGTGGGTCTTCGAAATGCTTCTGAATCTTGAAGCGACGCCATCACATCGTCCTGCTTCAATGTATCCTTCCCTACGAGCAATGCAGTCACAAGCCCATCAAATGAGCTTGGTAGTGATGACAAAAGCAAAAGTGCTTTGTCTTCCTCTTCAACCTTCACACCGAGCCCCAATAACTGCGTCAGGATCTTGTTGAATTCATTGGTATGATCCAACAAATTCGCTCCCTCGTCCATGCGCAATTGGTACAGTTTCTTCTTCAGGAACAACTTGTTGGTCAGCGACTTCGCCATATATCGCTGCTCCAACTTCTTCCAGATCTCCTTCGGTGATGTCTCATCCAGCACCGAATACTTTACCTCATTCGCCAGACATAGGCGAATCGTGCTGACGACCCGCATCTCGAGCTCTTCCCAATCACTGGCACTAGTTGTCTCGGGCTTTTCTCCGATCAACGGTTTGATCAGGCCCTGCTGCACCAAAAGATCCTTCACCGTGCTTTGCCACAAACCGAAATTGTTTCGACCATCGAACTTCTCAATGTCAAATTTTGGTAGTGCCCCGCCACCCGTCATCGTCGTCGTCGGAAAACGCGATCACCACCGTTGATGTCACACCCTTTAATCACCGCCTTAAAGAGTGCGAATTTTCGAAAACTAACCGTACGGATGCGTCCGGAATGGTCGAAATAGTCGGAATCGACTCCTGGATTGCCGAAATCGGACACCAATTGACCGAGATATGGTCAAAACACGTTCAACGGTCCAGATCGCTCGCTGACGTGGCGCTGACGTGTCGCTGACGTGGCACGCCTGAGCTCTTGCCGGAATCTCGCCGGAATTGTTGCCGGCGGCGTGAACAGTGCCTTCTTCTCCGGCACGGGGTTACTGTTCACCCGCGGGTTTGACCGAACTTTGACCGGCCATATCTCCTTCGTTTCAACTCCGTTTTTCTCGCCGTTTGCACCGTTGGAATCGTCTCGCCGTCCTCTTCCCGAATCTGCCCTCAGAAAAATTTTCCGACCACTTTCAATTTTCTAGCCACCGGAAAATTTGTCGTCGTCCCGTCGGTTCACCTCCGTTCGCTCCGACTCGCCTCTGATACCACTTGTTGGGGCGCAACGGAGGTACGTGGTACCTCAAACACACAAAACCAGGAACAAGAACGGAGAAACACACGAATTTTACGTGGTTCGGTCGTATGACCTACATCCACGGGAGAAGGAGGCTGGTTCACTATTTCATTTCTCTCCGGTTCTCGTCGGAGGATCACAAAAATACATCACACACCGAACATCCATGGGATTTTGATCCCGTTTTATAGAGAGAAGGAAAACCCATTTCTTCTCCGGTAGGTACTACCCTTGGAGTCTTCCCTGCCGGCTGCTGGAGGTCCATGAAGGCTGCCCGTCCGCTGTAGTTGGTTGCTGCCTAAAGAAAACCTGCTGCCGACCATGCTGCTGACCAAAAAAGATCGCTGCATGGAGTAATTGCCGACAAATCCTCCGCTGAAAACTCTCCAAATTGGGAGTGGCCCCCACACATGGGTCTGGTGATCAGGGCCCTGAGAAGAGAGTTCTCTCCCTGGTGTTGCACGCAGGCTGTTGGAGCATGTGGCAGGCACGAAATAGATATCTTCATGAGGGGGTTTCATCGTCGGTGCGAGCGATCATTGTCCGCATGAAAAATCTCTTTATCGATATGGTCAGGGCGATTAACGATTGGAAGGAGGCTCCTACTCTGCAACGCCTTCTTCCCCGCCACCCCAATCCTCCTCTAGTCACTAACCGCCCACTATGGCAACTGGGTCAAATGGGATCCGCTGGCGAGGGGTTTCAAACTTAATATTGATGGGTCCTGCGTCTCAGGCAATATGCGCGGCGGGGGGATCATTCGCGACTCTTCTGGATCGACCATCCTGGCTTTCTCTGCTCGGTTGGGCCATGGCACTTCTCTTTTAACGGAGGCTAAGGCCATGATGGTGGGTCTTAATGAGTGCCGGAAAAGTAGGACAATCCTTACAGAGGTTGAGACAGACTCCATTTTTGTTTTGAATGCTCTCTAGGGTCTCAGTGTTGTGCCTTGGTCCATTGAATATGTTATTCGAAAATGCCTCCGCCTTCTTGACAATGGCATTAAGACCTCCCATACCTGGCGCGAGGTGCAATAGGGCAGTAGATTACCTCACTGCATGCGACCTTCCTGACTCAGAGTGCTTATTTTTTCATGACATTTATAGCCTTCCTCTGGTTGGTAAGATTATTTTTAAGGAATACTCCCTTGGTCTTCACCACTTTAGACCCCCGTAGTCTTGTTTGACTCTACCCTTCCTGAGGCCTTTGTGTGTTTTACTTTACTTTGAATAAAAAAATTTGCATGATAATGATGTTCCATAAAAAATAATATATGTAATTACATTAAATTCATTAATAAAAAAATATTTTTTACCTTAATTTATTGAATTCCTCATAAAAGGACGATATATAAATCTTATTGAATAAACTTTAATAGAGTTGTAGTTTTAATTTCAATTCATGTTCATAAAGTGTTTAAAATAATACCATTTTGACATGTGTAAAAAAATTATTTATATTCTATTTATCATAGTAAAATCAGAGACATTATAACCTCAATCAATCACTATCAAGGTTTTTTAACGAATATGGATACACTGTTGATGAAATAGTTCATTATTATTCTCCAAACCCATTTTGAAAATGTTTTCCAAGTCCCAAAAATCTAATATATTAAATTTTCTTTGTTGGAAAATTATTATAAAAAACATATTTGATCCTTTTCACCAAGAAATCAAAATTTTTAAAACTTATTTCATTCCATTAATCATAAAATATATAAGCACAATGAAAATTGTTCTTTATGTCACCAACATAAAGTATTTTCCATAATATTTTATTACTCTCTACAATTTACTCTAATCAAGACCCCTTAATATTGAGTGTCCCATCATTTCTAAATTTCCCTAAAACTTCCTTTTTCTTTAAAAAATATTTCATAATTTTTAATCTCATATCAAATAAGATAAACACTTTCTATTCATAATCATTGAATATTCATTCTTATAATCATTTAATAGTTATTCAACTAAAACATATTCCCATTTCCTTCAATTTTCGTTTTTTGAATAATTTGATAATTTTTATTCACACTCAATTCATATGGATAAATAGTTAGAGTCTTCAATTATTATTTCTTGAATAACTTTATATCATGAACATATCACTATTATTCTATCATCACACTGATAACTATTTTTTTTTCTGAACTATAATTATAGAATACTCTTAACATGTTTCCAAACACATCGACTTCCTTATTTATTTTTTTTCCTTTAGCATTTTCCGTATATTTTTAAAAAAATTTATATTTCATGATTTTATAAATTTCTATAAATTTTCATCACCTTTTAAAAAATATTATTCCTTTGGCATTTTATTCTTATAAATATAGTATTATCCCAAATCTAATGCCTTGTGTAACCTTTTACAGGGGTATTTTATAATAAAAAAATAATTTATATTCATATAGGATTGAATAATTTAGTAATTCCCCATTTAACATTCAATAACTTCTAGTACCAAATTCTTAATCTGAAATTTTATTTTTTCCCCTGTGGTTTTATGCTTCAATTTGTTTTTGAAAGTTTTAATGTTATCTTTCATTATTATTATCCTTTATTTTTATATCCCCGTTAACATTCTTATTTTTATTAAGTTTCACCATCAAATTCCATTTACATTTACTAACATTGATTTCTTTTTAGCATCAAAATAATTAGTGTTTTTTGAAGTTTGTGAGTCTTTATTAAAGTTCATATTCTCTTTCTAAAACATTTAGATTTATGGATTATAATCACTAAAAACTCTCTTTTATAATAATTCGTATTTTTTCCTCATAATTTATTTAACTACAATCTTCATTACTTGTGATTTCATCATTATTCACATTAGTGATCAGTTACGTTTAAATATACCCAAATGAAGTATCAACTTCAATTTTTTCATGAAAACTGTATTCATCATTCAAATTAGACAGTAAATTTATATTTATTTAATGTTTATAAACATTTAACTTATCTTTTAAAGGTAAATATATATATGTTAACATTTATGTTTCCATCTTCAAGAAACTCAATGTGAATTCAACTTACTAAACACATTATTAAACCTACAACTTTTGAAAATTTGTAGTAAAACATCAAATAACTCTACCCTTAAATATATTCAATGGATTCATTCCTCATGATATATTTATTCCAAATGAAATACTTAATATGAAAAATAAATTCATCTTTTAATATATTTTTCAATATATATACCATATTTATAAATATATTATTGTGTATTAACATCACCCCAACTGTATTATTTCTTTTTATAATTAAATAATATATCCTCATTAAATTTAATTTTTTTCATGAAAAAATTTCCTTTCATCATTTCATATCCAATAAAGATTCTATATAAATAATCCAATGGAAGGGTGTTATAATCCTGATCATCATCTATCAACACAATTGTATGTAATTTTTCCTTGAAAATGTATGGTATTGTTTTGAAAAATTTTAAAACAATAAAGAGTCTTGTAATAACATATACTAGATAATAAATACTCATAAACTATTGGGAAGAAATCATAATGAAATTCATAATCATTAGTTGAAATGCCTTTATAATTATGATGTAAAGTCTATTATTTTTATTCTTTCACTTTAATATTTCATTCAAAAACAATTAGAGCTTCTCCCTACAATGTTTTTGAATTATACTCCTTTTGAAAATAATGTATAACATAAATAACAGTGCAAAACAATTTTCATTATAAACTTAGGAATCATTTTCATTGTTTAATAGATCATCCACCTTCATTGATGAATTTTATAAAAGTGGGATATGCCCTTTTTAACTACAAACATATTTGGACTAATAAAAAATTATATGGAATCATTTTATCTTAAAAAATATGATAGTTCTATCTGTAGGTAATTTTAGTTCCTTTTTTCAAAAAATTCATATGATTAATTATGAAAAAAAATTTTAAACCAAGATAGCATCAATTTTTATGTAAAAAAACATCACAGAAGGAATATTTAATCACCATGAAATTGTAGGAGGAAACATAATCACACTCTAATAATTATTGGGATGATCCAATAATGATTCTAGTTCACTAAGATATGGGGTGAATTAGTGAAAAATACTTCAATTTTACATTTTTTTTATTTCTATAAAATTAACTTCTTCCAGTTATTATCTTGATCTATCTTATTGATGTAAATTTTACCCAAAATATCAATGAAAGCATACAAAAGTAAACTCAATATACAAGGATCCCCACTAAATTAGAATAGATATAAATGTTAAATGATCTAGAGATCCCAGGATAATACAGTTCATTTGAATCATCATGAGGAAGATAATGAGTAGAAAATGTACGTTACATTATAATGAATGAAAAAAATATCTCAATACAAGATTATAAGAATCTCACCTTGAATCAATTATATTACAAATCTTCCTTCTTTATTTTATGATTTAGTAATTTTTTCCTTCTCCTATGATGTTGTTATTTTTTATTGAGAATATAGGTTTCTTCCACACCAATTAAAATAAATGAATAATTATGAAGTCCTCTAATTCATAGTACATAATAATGATTTAATTATATTTCTCTAAATAGAATAACTGTTGTGTATACTTATTCCTATTTATATTATTAATATTCTATTATTCTTATCTTTTGTCTTTTACACTTTATCTTAATATTTCAAAATTTCACACCTTTTGTTCATGGAAACACTCACACAATACTCTAACTAAAACTCCCACCATAAGTTTTGAATATAAAATTAAAACAACATCTCTCTTAATGTCTACAAATTACATTGGAAAATTGATAAGATATGTCACTTTAGAACCAATATATGTGATTTTGGGATGTTTGTATTGAATTAGACTATTCCCATGTTATTCTAATCAATGTATTTCACTGGTTTCACTCAAAATTGGAATAAATTAAATACATTATGACATGTAAGGATTAACTACAACATACATAGTTTAATTATGTTGAACTATTTTTGGAACTTATCCTCACAAATAATAGAATTATCATGAAAAGACATATTACATTCTCCCATGTTTGACAACCAAAGGACCATGCATTCATTCTATAACATAGTCACATGTGATTTAGTTGATATGGTTTTTTCTTAAGATGACTTGGATAAATCATAAAATGGAATTGTATTACTTGTTTTGATTTCTAGCCATCTTATAATTCTAACCATGACCATATAACTCTCTTAGGATAATTTTCATCAATGAGTCAATATTCTAGACCATGGATTCATCTAATGTTCTATAACATAAATTATTTCATTTTTGTATCTATACATTAGACATACTTGTCTATATGTTTTATACTTTATTTTAATCTTCTCACCATTTATAACAAGCCATTATATCATTCTAAGGAATTTTCATCTATGGAAAATGAAAAATATATTTTATATATTGGAATTCAAAATATTATAAAAGGATGTTTTTAAACTAAAATAAATTTACTTTCTCATAATAAATGATTATTTAAACAATTTTTTTTTAAAAATAACATTGCGATAAAAAAGTAATATCACTCTAATTTAGAAAAATTTATTCTTATTATACATCTTATATTTAGATCAAATACCATACAATGTTTTTTGATAACACATCCCATTTTACATTCAGCACGCCTATAAAGTGATTATACACCTTATAATCTTCAGATTTAACGGATAAAATATAAACCCCAATCATGTTGGAAAAGTCATAAAAATTATCAAGAAGTACATATCTCCATTTTTTAATGTTAAGATCATCAGTCCACACACATTTGACTGAAAAAAGATAAGGGTTTTTTTGATCGCCCTTACCTTGTGACACATCTTCACTATTGATACGTTATGACACGTGCCAAAAACTATTGAGTTTATAGTGACTCAAAGTTTTTATATTTCATAGAGTTTCATACATGATCAAAATAATAATTTTCTTCATACCCAAATAGATATTTCTTCTATAACATTACTTATTTTACACCTTTATACTCATGAAAAATTATCATTTATAATTGGATAACTGAAACAATTTTCCATTAGATTTATGTACCTTCATAATGATAGATCAATCATTAAATATCCTTATGAAACATATTTATTTAATATCACTTAATCCCCACAATGAAAAAATTGATAAAAACACAATAGGTTATGCCTCAATCCATAAATAAAGAGAAAATTATTGGATTCCAATTTTTCCTCCCCAATTTTAACACAAAAAATTACATTTACAATAACTAATCCAAAATTTCCTAAAGTGACATCTCCCTAATTATACAATTGGATATCATTAATAAAATTATAAGTACCTGATCCTTATTAAACCCAAAAAAATAGATAATAATTTAGCCTCAATTATTTTGAGCATCTCTTAATGATTATAATTTTAGAGAATCGGTTCATCAGTCATAAATAATAAAACCATAATAAACATGTTGGAAACATCCTCTTAGTATACATTTTTTCAAAAATAAAAAACATATAAAGAATTTTTTTTTCTTTTCAATTAAAATATTTATAATTTTCAACCAAACTTCTTCTTTATTCATACTAATCAATAGAACCTATGAAACAAATGTAAAAGCATGATATGAGCACAAAATATTTATTAATGGACATCGAAAAAAACATGTTAAAACAATTTAAAACATTGAGATCATAAAATGTGTGTTACTTAAACATAATAAACATTGGTCTCAAATAATCATTTACATATATATAAGATATCACCTCTATTTCCAATTATTTTCATAAAAATTTAAAGAAAATTATGATGTATGAATAATAATAATGATATTTCATTAAAAAACATGAGAACCCATGGTAATCATTTTCGTACAAAGATAAAATCTTACCCTAAAAGAGTATACTCCGTCCATTAAAAATATTATTAACTTATCTTTTAAAATCAAATGATATCCCTCAAAACTCATTAGAAAGCATAAATATGTCATGTAGTTTCCTTGGGACATCAAATTATTTAAACAATTATATGAACCCTTATAATTGAAATGACCATTATGTTTAACATCAAATATAATTATCTATAGACATGATCATTACCTAATTCATTGGATAGTTATATCGGTATCACCAGTCATCATGACCTTTATCAGGATCACCTATATTATAGATCTATATCGATATCAAATACCATCCTAAAAAATTTATAAGGATTATATCATGAATTATATATGTTATTCTTCTACCTTTTAACCATGAATCCTTTGAAAAAAAGGTTTTGAACCCACATGAAAAACACTTTCAGATATAAAAATACACTTTATTTTAAAACCAAAATTTCAAAAATAAATACCCAAATAGAAAATAAAGGAGGATTTTTCTTTGAAGAAAACATATAATATTATATTTTAATAAAAACCTTAAATAATAGTTATGGTTTTAGGAGAATATGTTGAAACCATATAACTTAAAATATAATATTCACTTCAACTTTTTTAAATAATTTCAAATCATTTAGTAAAAATATTTATTTTAAAAAACTCCATTAGAATGTACATAAGTTATCTTTATAATTAATTCATGTCTATATAAATCAATTAGTAAAAAAATAGAAAATATTTACATGCAATAATAAAAGTTATAAAATCAATCATTCAAATAATGAAAACATAGTTTTTATGTTGAATTGTCACATACATCGAGTTTGGATCATCATATAAGTTCTTAATATTTCGGAATAGTAGAACATGTTAATTATTAAATGATTAATAACATTTTTAATGTTTTAGTCATTTTATTTTATTTATTACCATGTTTTATATAATTTATTATTTAGTTAAGTTCAAATTAGATATTTTGATGATACTCAGCTTGCATATCCAAAATTACTTCAGTAGGTAGACTATGGTGAAAAAGTCATTATAATATCATTTATTAACTAATAAAAGTGAGATAATAATAATTTTTATACATTTGATAACATTTTAAATCAAGACATGAAATATGGTTATGAAAAATGTGCCATGTTATTATCATAGAGATAGTAGACTGTATATACACTTGACTAACATTTCCATTTTTCAAAAATTATGCTGGATAGTAGTTATGTATTATTTTATCTTTATATAATTACAATAATATAAAAAATATAATATTATTTATTTTCATAAACTTATATATTCCAATTAAGTCATTTTTTATGAAAAATGAGTCACTCCGCTTCATGGGGGTGGTATTCCACACATATGAATGGATAAAGTTATCAGTTTTCAATGAATTTAATGGTACTATTGTTTATGAAAAATTATTATTATGGAAATATATATATTCCCAAAATGTAATATATACATATATATACATTAAATTCATCATTATAACTAGCTTTGTGAGTTTTAGATGGAAATGAATTACATCAGTTTGTGAGGTAGTAGTCTACCAAATACACGAATGACAGTTTTAGTTTCCATTTGATTTTAGGTGGACATGGATAAGGTTATGAAATTAACATAAAAATGTACCATTTTTTCAATATAAATATTTTATTCGTTTAACAGGTTTTATGATGATTTTAAGGAGTTATAATATGAAATAAAATGAAATTTCTCAGTAAAGAACTATAACTCTTCTTCGAATACAATCTTTTTCCCTATACCTAATCCCATACTAGGATAGTTTTCTAATGAAACCAGGTCATATTGGTTATGTGGAGTAATTGTATGAATGTATTTATTAATGGATTTATTGAACCAAAAATAGTTTGATTTATTAAGAAAACAAGAGATCATAATCTTTTTTATAAGGGTTGGGAGGGGAATAGTCGGAATTACTTGTAGTATTAAATAAATATAAATTAATTTTCATGGTAAAATTGTTCCAAAATGAGATATTCCAAAAAAGGCATTCTTTTGGGTCAAAATAATCTCATCCAATAATTTTTTTACTTATTTATACTATGTTTTGGCCCTCAACCGTTATTTACCCCCACCCCCTCCCCTTACTATTTTTAGGATTACCACAATATTAAATGTTTTTTGGTGAAGGAGTCAATAATGTTACCATAAGAGGAAAAGTTACCCATAAATTGAATAGGGATGATGTTATCAACCATATACCATTCATTGTGTCAAATATAATAATTTTTAGATTTTTAAATCATTTAATAAAGAATTATTTATTATTAAATATCATTGATTTCAATTTTTGAACCATTCAGTTAATTTGAATTTTAAAATAACATGACCAGAATGGAATTAGAATTATATAAATTTAAAAGTACCTATTATTTTTTATCTATCAATAAAATTAGTTGGATACTAAATCTCAAGGAAAAATTTATTTTTAGTGATTTTTAAATAATTTACTTGATTTTTCTACAAATGGAACAAGTAGTGAGTCGACGTTGCGTAAGAATTTAAGGTAATTTTATTATTTGTAAAAATTGAAAAAAATAACCATGATAAAAAATAATTTATAATTTACATGAATTTTTATAATGGAATATTATTTGTTTGAATTTATATCATAAAAAACTATATATTTGAAAAATAAATAGTGTGATATTTTTACATGATATGGACATCAAATAATATGTAATTCATTTTCAAATAAAATAGCACCAAATTACCATTAATTATAATCTTAGACGAGTAAGGCCTAATTTCACTAAAAATGATTAAATTAATGTATTATGGTTATTTTTAGTCACTATAATTTTATTCTTAAATTTATTTACCAGATTTACCCTTACCATGGTGACAAATATTACTACAGTTTCAATTCAGATTGTCTAAAAATAAAAGTAAGATATTAACCTAGTTTGGACCTCATAATTACAATTATTGAATCTATATATATAATTTTAATTAATAAAAGTAGAATAAATTTATTTATTATGGAAATAAAAAATTCTATGAAAACAGTTTTTAGAAATATGTGTTGTATGAACAAAAATGAACTTATACCAAAAGTAGGTATAATAATGATTCCTATGAAATTAGGTTTATTATTTCAAATAAAAAACACTTGTAGTACCCTCGGTTTGAGGTATGTGGCCTTTTTTTATGCTTTTTTATGTGTTTAAAGCACGTGGGATGAGTTGATAAGAGGTTGGGAGAGTTTGGAATGGTTTTGGATGAGTTTGGAGGCATTTAAAGGGGTGCACAGTTTGAGCACGGTTAGTGGAAACCGTGTAGATTCTCTAGGAAACTGTTCAAGGGAGACAGTAGGCTTCGCACAGCCTGCACACGGTTTTCCAAAATGTTCGATGAAACCATGAAGACCCTTTCTCTCTAGGCAGTAGTTTGCGCACGGTTATTGCACGGTTTGACAAACTGTGCAGGCTAACTGTGCAGCCACTTAAAAATAGGGTTATAAGTTCCGGGCTCCCTCGGGCTTAACCTATTTCACCCCAAAAATCCTCCCACACATGGCTCACTCGTGATTTTTGGTTCTCAAAGGTTGGAGGGGATCTCCCACGCGATTTGGAAGCGCTTTGAAGAGGTTTCTTGGCAGATTGAAGGTGGTTTCTCCTGGGTAAGTCTCTCCTCTTGGTTTCCTTGTGTTTTCCTCTAGATCTACATCTCTATCTTTCTTGGTTTTCCATATCTAAACTTTTTGTGTGTAGATATAGGGTTTTGGTTTCCATGGATGATGTTTTTAAGGATTTTGAACATTGGATAAAGGGATCTAGATATGTTTTGGTGGTGCGTTCGCCGGATTTGAGGTGCGATTGCTTGTGGGTAAATTTCTCAGGTACCCTAAAGGTAGGTGGCTTCTCTCTCGACTCCACTTGGTTAGAGCTAGTGGTTTTTGGTTCCAATTAATTTTTTTGGATTGAAATTAATTTTGTTTTTATGTTCAAAGTTTCTTGAAATTCCATTTCGGGATTTTTTGGGAAAAATGGGGTTTTATGGTGAAATGATTTTGTTGTGGATTTTAAAATGGAGATTTTAAAATGGAGATTTTAAAATGGGATTATATGGTTGTTTTTTCAAAATTATTGAAGGAAATGGTTTTAAATAAAGAGTTTATTTTATTGAAATGTTGTTTGGCATGGAAAATTATTTTTAATAAATGGGTGATTTATTGAAGTGGATTGATATGCAATGGAATGGGTGGATTTCATGATGTTGGGATTTTGGTGGGTTATATGCTTAGTTGGGCTTGTTTGGAATGTGGTGTGGAAGTGGAGAGAAGTACAAATATAAAAATGGTATGGATAGTGGATGGAAGGACCACCATCAATGGTAAGTGGACGGGAAGTGCAACTAAAGTGTGAATGGGTGAACGGGTTGGACGGAAGCTCCAATGTTTGGTTGCTGGTTGTTTTGTTGTGCATTTCTTTGCATGTTGGAAATTTTTGTGCTAATGTGAAATGATGAAATGACTTGTGGCATGTTTGGTTGGCTTTCCATTGATTGCTAGGTTTGGGTGTGATGGCTTGGTAAGGGCTTGTTTGGCTTATGAAAATGGTTTCACTTGTGATTTATTTATATAAACTGTTTTATATAAATGTGTTAATGGTTTTATCCTAGTGGCACATAGAGGGAAGTCATTTGGGGAAATCCTACTGAGTTTTAGTACTCACCCCCTGCTTTGGCATGTTGGTGTCTTTGCAGATTTCGTGTACCGTGACATGGGAAAAGGTAAGGCATCACCCTCCTTTAGTGGAGCATTGTGATCCCTTGGTAGAGCTTGGAGCTTGGAGCTTGGTGTGGAGCTGTGGTGGTGTCATGGCTTGTGGTTTTTGGTTGTTTAGTTTCCGCAGTGTACTCTGATGTTGTGTGGACATGTCTGGTTGTATTGGGTTTGAGTTGTGTTGTGGAACACCTTTTTTGTCTTTTGGGAATGCATGGTTGGGTAATTTCATTGACATGTATCGTATAGTGGCTGCTAGTGGATGGTTTGGTTGGTTTTTTCTTAAGGGAAAATCGTTCCCCAACTTAATCTTGAAGCCCTCGGTATTTATTACTAGCCTTTGGAGTCTTGGGAACATAGCTTAAGGCCATGTATCCCTCACCGCCTCCTCAAGCCAATGAGGTAGGGGCGGGGTGTTACAAGTGGTATCAGTTTGTTCAGTCCTTTGGAGTTGATTCTCGGATTTGGTGTTGACATTCGTTGTGGTGCATTCCTTGAGTCAGGATGGTAGCAAGGCATAGGAATGTCGGAACCAATAATGTATAGCATAAAATGACGTATCCAACCCTTTTATGCTGAAATTCAAGTTACCAGGGAGTTGGGACAAAAGTGTTTTGGAGACACTTATAGGCATTGGAAATCTCATTTTCATGGGTGTAGCCAATGAGATGAGGATGACATGCATGGTAAAAATGAATTCCCACTAGGATGAATATTTAATTGGGCATAATGATTTATGGGCTGAATTGAGAAATGGTTTTGCGAATGTGTGAGATTGGAATGTGAATAAATATGGTATTTTAAAAATGGTTTGGTTTTCAAAAATGGTGAAATAAGGCCAATGTGTAAAATGTGAACTTGTGTAAAGCCTTGTGTGATAGTGTTATGTAATGTGATTTGAAATAGGATTTTGTGATGTCTACGGAAGTGAGAAGCATGGTTGTTTGTTTCCTGTTTATAGAAATGGCACCGGGTAGGCGTTGTAGAGACCAAACAGAGGAGGCTGCTAAGAATGTGGTAGCACCTGAGCCTCAGGTGAACTAGAAGCTAGTGAAAAGCATAGTACAAGCTTTCAATGTCATGGAAAGTGGAAATAAAGTGGATGAACCAAGGCATGTAGATCATGTGGTTCAGTTTAAAAAGAAAAATCCACCCATCTATAGGGGTGATTCAGAGCTGGAGAGGGCAGAAGCATGGTTGAATAGAATGAACAAGATCTTCAAGTTCATGGGAACACCGGTAGAGGTAAAAGTGAAGTTGGCCATGTATATGTTGAAAGATCATGCCCTTTAGTGGTGGGAGTTGGTGGTCCAAGAGGGGACGGACCAGGGTATGATGTGGGAAGCCTTTGAAGAATTTTTTAATAAACAATTCTACCCACATACGTTCCAAACTCAGCATACAACTGATTTCCTCAGTTTAAAGCAATAGCTTATGTCTGGGATGGAGTATGCAGCTAAGTTTATGAACTTAGTGAGGATTGAACCTGAGGTGGCGGGTAGCACGTCTTCGAAGGAAAAGATCTTTGAAGCGGGATTAAGGCAAGAAATCCATTCAAAGATAGTGGTGCTGTGTATAGATGATTACACAGAGATAGTGAATAGAGCCTCTGTGGCTGAGCGAGATTTGTTGGGCGCTTCGGGCAGAGGAAGCATAGTGGTACCCATGGGGAATAATGGGAACTCTAATGCTGGGTTCAAGCGAAGGAGGGACACTTATTCCCAGAGTGGGAATATGGCATATAATCTGATGGTAGGATCAGTAAATCTTCCTCCAAATCCCTAGAGCAAGCCGAGATGTTTTCAATGTGGTTCTGTGAGCCACATCAAGTGGGATTGTATGACACAACCTCGAGCATGTAATAATTATAAGCAGATGGGGAATCTGCAGCGTTATTGTCAGAATGCTCCGAGGTCGGGTGTGCGTGATACTTCTCAGGGATCACAGACATCGTATGCTTCGACTGGACGGGGATAGCAGCACACCCTTCATCTGCAAAGTAAAGTGGGTCATGGTCATTCTCAGAATACCACGACACCTCAGCAGGCCAATAAAGAGAAGAGTGTGGAAAGCAAACATGTGTTTGGAGTTGAGCAGGTTATGGTGGATGACCAGTCGGGACCATCCACAGTACAACATACTATTCTTGTAAATTCTACCTTGATTCAAGTGTTGTTTGATATAGGTGCTTCACCTCTTTTATTTATGCACGCGTGGTTGATTTGCTGGGTTTAAGGGTAGAAATGATGCCCTCGGTTTTGGAACTTCAAACTCCTTTGGGTCAAAGAGAGTGTCGAGCCTTCTTGTGTAGAGCATGTTGTATCGTTGTGGGCGAGATTGAGCTAATGTTGAATTTTTCAATGCTTGTGATGGATGGGTATGATGTAATCCTGGGAATGGATTGACTGGTGTATTTTAAGGCCCACATTGACTGCGATGCCCGGACAGTGGATTTTATGACACACGATGGTGTTAGACATCCCATTAGAGGAGAGAGGTATGAAATGAAGGGTGAAACGTGTTTGTTGGCACCAACAGTGGGCACGTTATCGTATCAGTTGGTGGTGTTGTCATTAGAATTGGTAATGGGTGTTGAGCAGGGTGTTCTTTCGGCAATGGTAGTTCAGTTCATGGAATTTTTTCTTGAATAATGCTATGGGTTACCTCCCGTAAGAGATGTGTAGTTTACGATTTATCTCCTTTCAGGGACCAGTCCTATCTCACTTCCGTCTTATCGGATGGCACTAGCAGAATTGTAGGAATTGAAAGTCCAGTTGGAAGAGTTAGAAAACAAAGGTTTTATCCGGCCTATCATATCTTCGTGGGCAGCGCCGGTGTTGTTTGTGAAAAATGCGGATGGAACTTTGAGGCTATGTGTTGATTATCGTAGACTTATCCAAGTTACAATAAAGAATAGATATCCACTCCCACGAATTGATGGTTTTTTCGACCAGTTGAGGGGAGTCCAGTGGTTCTCTAAGATCGACCAGAGGTCAGGATATCATTAATTGTGGGTGAGGAATAACAATATTACTAAAACATATTTCAAAAGCAGATATGGCCATTATGAATATGTGGTTATGCCCTTTGGTCTAACGAATGTTCCAGTGGTGTTTATGAAATTGATGAATCAGATATTTCAGAGATATATGGATTCATTTGTGGTGGTGTTTGTAGATGATATTCTGGTGTATTCAAAGACAAGGGTGGAGCATGAGCAGCACTTGGCGATAATGCTGAGGATCTTAAGGGACCATCAGTTGTATGCCAAATTTTCAAAGTGTGACTTTTGGATATAGGCAGTTCGTTTTCTTGGCCATGTGATTTCTGAAAAAGGTGTTTTAGTGGATCCAGAAAAGATAGAGGCTGTTATCTCGTGGAAACCGCTAAAGAATGTGTTTGAGATACGTAGTTTTCTTGGTCTAGCTGGGTATTATCAGCATTTTGTTCGTGATTTTTCACATTTGGCTTCGCCAATGACAGCTTTGACAAGAAATAATGTTCTATTCCAGTGAAATGAACAATGTCAGTAGTGTTTTGAAGAGCTAAAGGGTCACCTTACATCAGCACCAATCTTGGTTTTTCCAGAACCAGGAAAAGGGTACGTGGTGTATTGTGATGCATTGGGATCAGGGTTGGGGTGTGTTCTCATGCAATGGAATCATGTGGTTGCATATGGATCACGTCAGTTGGGAGTGCATGAGAATAACTACCCAACTCATGATTTGAATTTGGCAATAGTGGTCCATGCTTTGAAAGTGTGGCGTCATTATCTCTTTGGTGAGAAATTCACGGTATATACAGATCATAAGAGCTCAAAACATATTTTATCACAAAGAGATTTGAACTTTAGGTAAAGGAGATGGATGGAATATCTCCAGATGTTTGATTTTTACTTGATGTACACACCAGGTACGGGAAATTCGGTGACGGATGCATTAAGTAGATAATCATATACTCATGTGGTAAAACAAGCATCAGACTAGTGGCAGTTGATGTCAGTAATAGCCGATATGTGGTTGGAATGTGAAGACCAAGGCGATAGAGCGGTCTTATTTCCGTTTTTGTTGATTCCTGACTTGGTTGGCTTGGTTAAAGAGGCACAGATATCCGATTCCAAGTGTGTGACCATGGGGTCGAGACTCAATGGTGGGGAGACCATTGAGGGTTGAAAACTGAAGGGGGATTCAGTTTTGTGTTTTTGGAATCGGATGGTTGTAATAGTTTCTTTTCAGGAGGATATTCTCAGGGCGTATCATCATTCCAGGTGGACTGTTCATCCTGGAATTCAGAAAATGTATAAAGCACTGAAGGCGCAGTTCTGGTGGGCTGGTATGGAATGTAGTGTAGCTGAGTTTGTTTCGAGATGCTTGACTTGTCTACAGGTCAAGGCATAGCATCAGAGGCCAATACGAATGTTGCAGTCTTTACCAATACCTATTTGGAAGTGGGAGCAGATAGCGATGGATTTTGTCACTGGTCTCCCAAGAATGGTCAGAAATCATGATACCATTTGGGTGATAGTGGATCAGCTAACAAACACAGCCCATTTCATCTCGATTCATGAATCTCATACCGTGGAGGATCTGTCCAAAATCTATATCCGAGAGGTGGTAAAGAGGTATGGTGTTCTAGTTTCTATTGTATCAGATAGAAATCCGAGGTTTACATTTCGTTTCTAGAAATCCTTACAGCAAGCCCTTGGAACTAAGTTGACCATGAGTACTACGTATCACCCTCAGACGGATGGTCAATCTGAGAGGACGATACAAACACTGGAGGATATGTTACGGGCTTGTGTTATGGATTTTTTTGGCTTGTGGGAGGAGCACTTTTCATTGGTTGAGTTTTTTTACAATAACAGTTATCAGGCATCCATACAGATGGCTCCGTTTGAAGTGTTGTATGGGCGGCTGTGTCGTTCTCCACTATGTTGGGTGGAAACGGGTGAGTCCTCGATGGTTGGACCGAGCCTTGTCTAGGAGACTACAGAGAAGATCAAGTTTACAAGGATGAGAATGGAGATGGCTCGGATTCATCATAAATCGTATGCGGATCATCGTCGACAACCATTGTCGTTCGAGGTGAGTGATCATGTTTTCTTAAGGATCTCTCCTAGGTTGGGACATCGTCGGTTTGGAAAGCCGGGAAAGTTATCTCCAAATTATATTGGGCCTTTTTGAGATTCTTGAGTGGGTTGGTTAGGTGGATTATCATTTGGCTTTTCCACCTAGGTTCAGTGTGGTGCACAATGTGTTTCATGTGTCGCAGTTGAAAATGTATCAGCCGGATCATGACTATGTGATTCGATGGGATCATGTTGAGCTAGAACTAGATGCTTCATTGGTGAACGTGCCAGTGCGGGTTGTGGAGAGGGAAGAGAAAGTCTTGCATGGTAAACGCATCGATTTAGTTTGGGTTTTGTGGCATCATGGTCAGATTCAAGTGGAGACTTGGGAGTGGGAGAAATAAATGGTCGAGCAGTGGCCTGAGCTATTTCGGCAAAGGGCAGGTTCACTACTTTTCAAGGACGGAAAGTCCAATGGTGGGGAGAATGTAGTACCCCTGGTTTGAGGTATGTGCCATTTTTTTATGCTTTTTATGTGTTTAAAGTGCATGAGAGTAGTTAGGAAGAGGTTGGGAGAGTTTGGAATGGTTTCAGATGAGTTTGGAGGCTTTTAAAGGGGTGCACGATTTGAGAACGGTTAGTGGAAACCGTGTGGATTCTCCAGGAAACCGTGCAAGGGAGACAGTAGGCTTCACACATCCTGCACACAGTTTTCCAAACCGTGTGAGGCAACCGTGAGGACCATTGCTCTCTAGGCAGTAGCATGCACACGGTTTTCCAAACTGTGCGGGCTACCCATGAGGCCACTTAAAAATAGGGTTATAAGTTCTGGGGTCCCTCTGGCTTAACCTATTTCACCCCAAACTTACTCCCACTCGTGACTCACTCAGGATTTTCGGTTCTCAAAGGTTAGAAGGGCTCTCCCACTCGATTTGGAAGTGTTTTGAAGAGGTTTCTTGGTGGATTGAAGGTGGTTTTTCCCAGGTATGTCTCTCCTCTTGGTTTCCTTGTGTTTTCCTCTAGATCTACATCCCTATCTTTCTTGGTTTTCTACATCTACACTTTAGTGGATGCGTTGGTTGGTTTTGTCTTAAGGGAAAATTGTTCCCCAACTTGGTCTTAAAGCCCTCAGCATTTATTTCCAGCCTTTGGCGTCTTGGGAACGTCGCTTAAGGCCAAGTAGCCCTCACCGCCTCCTCAAGCCAATGAGGTAGGGGTGGTGTGTTACAACTCTTATATTAAATTATGATATAATTCGATATTTTAATGAATTTATTCAATGAAAATAAATTTTAGTTGAACAAAAATCAGACTTTTTCAAAATTCACTAAAAAATTACTAATTAAAAAAAATTAAAAAATTACCCTAAGATAATTTTGATATTCTTATTTTAAAATGATGTTAATTTTCTTAAACTAAAATTAAGAAATTTTGAAATGAAACTTTTATATCAAATATTAGGTTTTAATATAACTATATTTATATAAATAAAACTATTTTCATATTGATTGGGAAATTACTTATTGTTCACGAAATAACTATATAAAATCATATTCTTGAAAGCTAATAAATTTTTACATTTATATGCTATTAAATTTAATTGTATTATCACATTATTACCCTTATTGGAAATTGATTCCAAAATATGATATTCATTACTTAATCTAGTGGGGATATTTTTCCTTTATAGTACTTTAGGATTCCTATATTGATTCTTTAACCATATTGTTCTCTCAAAAAACCATAACAACATGAATTAACCTATTCAAAAAAATTAATCTATGTTAATCAATTATTAATTGATTTACCTCATTAGAATGTTCCTCATCCAATTAAACTACTTTTGGAATCAAAACATGAGATGTATCTAGGAAATATTGTCTTAACAAAAAAACATGGTATAATTCATGTACCTAAGATAAATTTAGAGATAAGGCCTCTAAAAAATTAAGTGATCCATCATTCCCCTATAAATAATAAAGTCCAATGAACATCATAATTAATTTTTTTTTATTTTTACTCAAACACAGATCCCTTTTCCAAGTGGATACTTTATAGAAAATATAATTGTTTACATTGATAGAAATATCCTCCCTATAGTGATCCACATAACTTTTCGACATGTTTTGATCCTTCCTCAGGTAATGTTGAATCATATTCTCCATATTACATAGTTATTCTTTCATTTATTATTCCAAAAAACATCATTTATCATACTTCATCGTAACAAACTATGGTCCAACATCTCTTTCCAAATAAATCCCTAAAAGATGGCATCTATATACATGAATGAAAAATGTGATTATAGTAAAATTAAACCAATGTTAGATGTTGATCCCAACATCTATGTTATTGCATTGAACAAGTACAGAATATGTATTCTATGGTAATTATTATTTTATTGGATTGTCTATTAGATTGAGTATAAAAAGTAATATTGAAATTTAATTCATTGCACTATGACTTCGGAAGTCCTTCAAAATGGTGGTGGTAAAACTGGAATCATGGTCAGATAAAATGGAGAGAGGAACTCCATGTAATCAAACTATATCCTTGAGGTATAGTATAGGAAACTCATCTAACAACATATTATCATGAATTGGATGGAAATGTTCATATTTTTTTAATTGATCAATTGTTACCCAAATTGTATTTCTACATTGAGATGTATTTTTAAATCCAACAAAAATTGCCAAAGATATAATTTTTCATTTCCACTTCGGAATAAGAAAATGATGAATTGTCCTCTTTGTTAATTTTCATTATTGTTTAACATGTTTACATTTAAAATATTTAATGGAAATGTCTACAATATCTCTTGTAACATCCCATTATTGTCTTCTGGTCTTCGTAAACCAACTTTCGTTAAATTACTAATATCTTATGTGAAAAAAATTATTTATTCGTGATTTTTTATAACTTCTTAAAGGCCTTAACTGCCAGATAACATCTTGGAATATTTAATTGAATATTTTTAAGGTTTGAAAATGATTTATTATGAGATTGTGAGACCTATATAGCCTCGGTGAAGACCAAATAAGATATTAATTTTATTATATTAAGTGTGGACAGTTTATTCATAATAATTGAATAACTCTGAAATGGTGGCTCATATAAGAAATATGAGACCATGGTTATATCTGAAACAGGGTGTTTACCCAATGAGATATAACATTTGAAGGTGATGGAATTAGATGTATTGCTTGTGAAAGAATGTTATTAAATAAAATTTAATATGTTATTTTATGAAAAATAATTAAATATATCCCAAATGGTGAATCATATAGGAAATAAGAGACCACTGATGGGTCTGAAATGAGGGTTTCACCCTAGATGGGGTATAACATTCATATAAAATTTATGTTTTTATAGCTTGATCGTGATAACTACATTATTATTTTTAATTATTTATTTATTCTAATTATTAAATTACAAATCATTAATATATCTTAATAAGTGCATCTTATAAAAAATTAGAGTCTACCATTGGATCCGGTATGGGGATTTTACCCTAGATGGGGTTTAAATTTTATACTCAAAGAGCATTTGATCAGGTATCTAATTAATGTATGTTTTTAATAACAATATTAAATAATTGACATTATTATTATAATTTAATTATTAATTTAATTAATAAAAAGTGGAACACACTATTCATCAATCTTCACTAAACAGTAACATTCATTTTTTGATGATTTATGGATTCAAAATCTTCGATTTTGGATCAATTTTCACCATTTCAGTTAGAAACGCATTAATGGAGAAAATTATATCCCTCCACCATCAATATTCATTTGAAATAGTGGATTAAATTAAGGTTTAAATTCTTGGTCTATTGAACTGTACACATATTTGGGTTCTAAATACCTGAACCCATAGGTTGTGGTTCGTGGGTGAATTGTTAGATTCCAAGGACCCCAATTTCATCATATATGTGGTCAGTAGGACTACTTGTGTGTGTTTTTCTAATCTAGTGATGGCTACCCATTCACATGAGGCTCCTATGTGGGGCACCCATGGTTTGGGTTGTTTTATTTTATTTTACTTTTATTTTTTATATTTTTTTTTCAATCTTCTCCCTTATATAACATCTTCATTATTGATCTAAATTATACATCGTTGGAACCTTTGAATTTATCTCAATAAGTTGAGAAAAAATACATTTTTTTTCCAACAGAAGAAAGGTATTCCTCAATTCAATTTTTCCCATTATAAAACAAATTATTTTAAATAAATTATAGAAATATAAACACATGGAGTTGTGGTGTGCTAATTTATAAAATTTTCATATGATAATTTCATTGAATTATTTATTAACAATTATAATTATTATTGAATATAATTATAAAAAATTATTTGTGGATAATTGCATACAATTATCAATGTATAATTTCTGATAGAAAATTATTCCCTGTTTTATCAAAGGATAATTCTGATAAATTTTCAAAATATATACCATAGAATTATCAATTATAATCCCACTATATTATCAAATTAATTTTTTAAAATAAAATTATAAAATGTTGTTTTCATGTTATCACATGTTATATTTTAATAGATAATTTGAAATTATCCATGAGAGATAAAATATTATTTCATGTAATATTTTAATCGGTAATTTTGGAAACTATCTATGAGAAATAATGTATCATCACATGTGTTATTTTATTTCTTTTTGAAATAAAATAACTGGTATTGGTTCTAGGAACCATTGAAAAACATCGACCATTGGTGTGTCGATGCTTATGATCATAAGGTTGTGAGGAGGTGTATTGAACTACGCAGTGTGGTCTATCTTTTCTTATAAGACTAAAGAACTTGAGGCAGGTGGTTCTATCCCGATTATCCAAATTTATTAACTTTATATTTCTTTATTTATTTCAATTATTCAAACTTGATTTTACTCAAATTGGTACATCCCAATTCCAATGAATTAAGTGATTTTGAAATAGTTTTGGCATAAAAAATAGGAAACTCCCAATTCTATTGAATTGGGGTGTTCTAATGGAAATTGGATAATTTAATTTATTGAATAATAATTATGGAATTTATGAAATTGATTTCAATTAAATTGTTGAATTTAATTAAATTAATTAATTTTGGAATGATGTAATTGGTTTTGAATGGATTTAAAACTTTTTAGAATGGATTAAAATGTTATGATATATACCCAGTGGTTTTATCTTATAAATGGGCCTAGTTTTTATATCAAATCCCATTTTTCTTTCAAATTAAAAATTGGAAAATAAATGGAATAATATAATTAATTATATTTCTATCAATCATAAAATGAATTTCCCATCATTTATTTTGTAAGAGAACATGGAATACTAATTTAATTGGTGAGTTATTTGGATGCACTCTACCATATTACAATGTTCTAAAACATACATGCAGCATGTCACATCCCTTAAGAAATGGTGACTAGTCCTCTCTGACCAATTTCAAGAGGACGTATGTTTACACATATTTCCATGATCACTTTAAGAATGTTGAGTGTTATAGCCAAAAATAATATCATATCTTTTTGGAAGATGACCATGTTGCTCGCTTGTTTATTCATATATGAGATATAAATGTATGGAAATATTGATAAAGCTGTTTTACATTAACCTTATGAATTTATATAATTTTTTATATAAAAAATTTTATTTATACCATTGTTTTAGAAAAAATCAATTTATGTAAAGTGAAGCCTGTGATTTTAAAGTATTTTCCATCATTTTAATTGGATAGAATGATTTGTGCAAATATTTTTTAAAATTCCCAATCTATTTATTGTTAAAACTAAAAGTAATCCTATGGTTAATCATTTATTTTCATATTTTATGGAATCTGAGGTGAGACTCTACTATGATTCTTAGCTCACACCTTACTTGTGCCTTCGGTTGTCTGTAGATTTCTCTATTCCAAGTTCGAGCAAAGGGAAATGATCTCTTGGAGGAGGATGTAGTTGTTGAACCTCGGTATGGTTAGTTGTGTACTTTTAGAATTGGGTTATTTTTTATAGTTATGGTACTTGGGTTGTAGTATTGTGGGATTGTTTGTGCCTTTTTTATTCTGGTACATTATTCCTGGTAGACTTTTTATTGATATGCATATTGTTTGATTCCTTTATTTCTCCATTGTTAGTGGAAAAATCATTCCCACTCTCAGTTTTTATGATGCCAGGTGCTAGTCTATAGCCTGTTGGGAGGGGGAAATTTCTTCAGGATATGTCAGGGTAGGCTTAGTTATCACGTTACCAGGGTACTCAGGCTGGTTCGTAACAAAATGGTATCAAATGTAGGTTGAGCTTTTGTATTGAAGTCAGTATGTGTTGCAAAATCTTGTTGATACTTATGAAGTAGTTGTGATTGAGTGTTTGGAAATATCTCATTGTAATGAACCTTTTGTTTGTAGAGGTCGTTATGGAATGAAATATTATGGATTATTTCTAGTATTTTCCATATTTTGATTTGTATAAAGTAAAATCTAAATATTTTTTTTCTTTTTGTTGGGATTAATTTCCCTTATTTCTCTATTTGAGGACTACCTAATGATTTCAATATTGTATGTTGATGTTTTTTAACATCATGACTTTGAGAAGAGATATGAATTGGATCTAATAGAAGGTTACTGCTGAACCTTAGTGAAATAATCCTATTGTGGATGCGAATATGGTCTAGGTGATCGTGCGTACTATCCAAGCTTTGCGGTAGGCACTGCCACCAGCCTCCATTCAGGCTCCAACTATGGATCCTCTAGGGGATGTTCATCAAAATCATTCTTAAAGTTCCTTCTCCAAAAACCATCCCATTTCAAAGGCTCCACTGATCCTTATTATTCTTTGTATTAGTTGGGAAAGGAAGGACCTCAGTTTGATTTCCTGGAGACACCGAATGAGATCAAGGTGAAATGTGCGACCTTGGTGCTTGGGGGACCAAGTAGGAGATTATGGGAAACAATGGTTAAGACAGAGAAATATGAAGTCATAGAGTTGAAAGAATTAAATATTTTTTTTCATTGACCATATATATTCTGAGTTAAAGGTGTTGGACAAGGCTTTGGTGTTTTTCAAGCATGAGAAGATTGACATAACTCTGAATGAGTACTCAAATCACATTTCTCAGTTGGGGTAGTTTTCACCTAAGATAATATCTAATGATAGGATGAAGGCTTTAAAATTTTAATTGGGTCTTCAATCAGATATATGTTCTTAGGTTTTCTTTCTATGCTACCCACTTATGCTGATGTGCTAGATAGGGAAATTATGGTTGAGATGGACCAAGTTTGAAAGTCAAGGTTTATGAAATATCATTTTTCTCCCAATGGTAGTGTGAATTATTTTAATGGAAAGATGAATTTTTATGACTCTAATAGTGGTTCTCGACAATATATTCATTTTGACCTCTTATATTTCTTGTATGAAGCCGTTTGATATTCTACCTGTGTATCCCGCTAGGGAATTCAAAAAGGGTCTGCACTGAGGCAACCATGAACCATGGCTCCTATGGATGTTTGGGATCTTTTAAAAGTTTTGCCAAACCTTTTACACTTTTCTTAGTGGCACAAGATCATCATCACCTCCAAAAAAACAACAGGGAAATGAAATGTTTCACGTATAAAAGGGTTCCATCCAGATGCATCGATAATGAAGCTTTTCTACGCAGTGTAAGAGTCTTTAGAGGAAGCTAATAAGGGTCTAGAAATTGCGAGAGGTATGATTACTATATCATTGTCTTTAGTGACTGCTCTATTTGATACCATTTCATCTCACTCATTTAATTCAACTCGTATTGTTAATCTTCTTAATCTTGCATTGGAGATTTTGTAGTCCCTCTTGTGTCTTATCTATATTAGTTGTCGACATTGCATTGATTTTCAAGAAAATCAACATAAAATCTCTTAATTTTATATTCAGGATGGATTGGCTCATTATAAATAAATCCAAGAGATATTGTTTTCTTTTATGGGTCTACATTACAACACCTAATGGTGTGTCTCTTCTATTTCAAGGAGAATGGGACCCAAGGGGGAGAAGAGCCAAACCTTCTTATTTATAGTTGAGGAAATTGATATCAGTGTTTTATTCTGATCTAGAATCAGATTCAATGTGTGGTGGTCTCCCTATAGTTTTTATTGAGATTCCCTTCATCTTTAATTCTAACTTTTCATGTTTATTGTCGGTAATATAGGTTGAGTTTTCCATTTACTTGATGACTGCTACTCATATAGTTTAAATTCTCTCTTACCTCTTGTCACTAGTTAAACTGAAAGCATTGAATTCCTAGTTTTTTGATGATATGTGGATGAAGCTCCTTCCAACTGATCACATCCCTTTGCATGAAATATATTGTAATAAAATATCCTCTTTTAGGCTTCTGTAATTTGTTCTCGTATATTATATAAATTTAATGCCTTTGGTCCCTTGACCAATGCATCATCTTTTAAAAAAAAGATCATATTGAGGATATGTTTTTTTCTTATGTCCTTGAATTTGGTGGGTCTCGAGATGATCATTTGGGGATGTTTTAGTTTTCTTATAAAAATACTTACAAGTATGTGATCAGAATGGATCCTTTTTAGGCCTTTCATTACCTTCCTTATAAATCTCCATTGTGTTGGTCGGAGTTTGGTGAGTGTTCCCTAGTTGGGTTGAGTTTGGTCTAAGAGATGAATACAAAGATTCAGTTGATTAATCAGAACATTTTAATGGTATAAATTATATATAATTCTTAAAAAAATCATCGCAATGGACCCTTGGAATTTCCAGTTGGTGACCTAACATTTTTGAAGGTTTCACCCTGGTTGGGTAATCAACGGCTTGGGTGGAAAGGGAAGCTTTCTCCTCATTTTGATGGACCTTTTGAGGTTGTTGTGTAGGTGGGGAAAATTTCATATCATTTGAAACTACCACTGAAACTAACATTGATACAAAATTTGTTTCATGTATCTCAACTTCAAAAGTTTTTATTTGAACCAACTCATATTCTGAGTTGGTGTAATATTGAATAAAAACCTGATTTATCTATTATTAAACTACCAGTTAGGGTTGTTGATTCTAGGACCAAGGTACTTTTTGGGAGGATGATACATCTGGTCCATGTGCTATGGAATCATGGTTTTGATTATCATGATACGTGGGAGAGGGATGCACTAATAAGAGAGCAATTCCCTCATCTTTTTGATTTCGACACTTCTTTGTAGGCTTTTTGGGGAAGAATCTTCCTTTGGTGGGAAGGTTGAAACATCTTGTTACAATTTTCATGTTTTCCTAAACCATGTTATGTTGAATTATTGATATCTAAAGTGGAAAAATGATATATCAGTGATTTTTTTATAACTGTGTTAAAGGCCTTAACTGGTGGTTATCATATTGGAATATTTAATTGAATATATTTTTTGGGTTTAACACTAAGTTGGATTGAGATTTCAAGAAATAAAAATCCTTGAAAAAGGCTGAATAAAAATATTAATTTTATTATATTATGTGTGAAAAATTTATTCAAAAGAATGTAGTAACTCAAAAATGGTGCATCTTATAAGAAATTTGAGAATATTGTTATGTCTAAAACGTGATGTTTACTTTAGGAGATGTATAAAATTCGAAGGTGTCAAACCTTTGGATGCCTCGCTTGTGAGATAATGTTATTAAATAATCTTTTATATATTATTTTATTTATATAGTTAAATATATCCCAAATGGTGCGTCGTATGAAAAATCTGATGCCACCAAAGGGATTGGATTAAGGGGTTTACCCTATGCGGGGTATAACATTCATATACAACAGATATTTGGATGGATCGTTCGTGATAAAAACCTTTCTTATTTTAATTAATTATTTATTCTGAATTTTAAATAATAAATCTTAAATATATCCCAAACTGAGCATTATATGAAAAATATGAGATAGTTGTTGGGTCTAGAATGGGGTGTTTACTCCATGTGGGGTATAAATTTTATATATAAAGAGTGTTTGGTAAGGCCACTAAATAATTTATATTTTTAATAACAATATTAAATAATTGAATTTATTATTTTGATTTAATTATTATGTTAACTATTAAAAATTGGAATGCACTGTCCAAACATATTCCCATAATCATAACCCCTATTTTTTGAAGATTTATGGTTTAATTTTGGATCGTTTTTCACTTTTTTAGTTACTAACACATTAATAGATAAAATTCAATCCCTCCACCATAAATTCTAAGTTGAAACTATGGATTAAATAAGGGTTATATTCTTGGGTGAATGGATGGTATGCGGATTGTGGTTCTAAATACTTGAAACCATAGGCTGTGGTTCTTGGTTGAATCATGCGAATCCACCAACCTCAATTTATTCATGCATGTGGTCAGTATGTCTATTCATCTCGTGTGGTCTTCTCTTCAGGTTATAGCTACCCATTAAAATGGTGATCTTGTGTGGGGTCCCATGGTTTGTGTTTCATGATTTTTTTTTTATTTCTATCTTCTCTCTTCTATAACTTATTTTTTATTGATCAGAATTTCACGTCATCGGTACCATTGAATTCATGTTGTTGAGTAGAAGAAAAATAATATTTTTGTTTCAAAGGTAGAAATCTATTCCACGATCTGATTTTTCACATTTTAAAATGGATGATTTTAAATAAATTATCAAATGATAATCACAGGGAGTTTTCAAGTAATAATTTATAATGTTTTCATAATATAGTTTACTTGAATTATTAATGAACAATTAAACATCATATCAAAAATTATTATCAATAATTATTAATAGAAAATTGAATAAAATTATCAAAGGATCATTTGTGATGAAAATTATCATACGATAGTTTTGGAGTGATAATTTGTCAAGAGAATTATTATATGTTAGTTGTAGAGTGATAATTTGTATGGAATAATTATTATAATATAATTCAATTTTTTTAATAGATAATTATAAGGTAATTATCATGTGTCATATATTATAATAATTATCATGATATAATTTAATGTTATATCAAACAACAAATATAATAATTTTTAAAATGATAGAATCAGGGAATTATCTGTGATAATCTATCAATAGTATCAAATGATTTTTAAAAAAAATAAAGTTATCAAATTTTGTTTATCTTATTATGGAATGTCATATTTTAATGGATAATTTTAAATTTTATATGAGAGATAAAATATTATCTCATGTAACATTTCAATCGGTAATTTTGGAAATTATCAAGGACAAGTAATGTATCTTCACATATGTTATTTTACTTCCTTTTCAACTAAAATAAATGGTATTGGTTCTAGGAAACCTTGATGAACATCGACCATTGGTGTGTTGATGCATACAATAATAAGGCCATGAGGTGGTGTATTTAACCACACAAGGTGGTTTATATTTTCCACAGACATAGATGACCTTGAGGTAAGTGGTTTTATCCTGATTAATGGATTTGATTAAAATTTTATTTCTTGATTTACTTAAATTTATCAAAATTGCATTCAATAAATCTGATAAAACCCAATTATAGTGAATTGGGAGATTTAGACATTGTTTTGGAATGAAAAATGGGAAAACCCCCAATTACATTGAATTGGGGTGTTCTTGTGGAAATTGGTTAATTTAAATTGTTGAATTTAAATTATGTATTTGATGGAACTGATTTCAATTAAATTGTTGACATTAATTGATGCAATGAATTTTAGAATGATGGAATTTGTTTTGAATGTATTTAAAACATGTGAAAATGGATTAACACTTTTTGATAGAAACATAGTGGTTTTATAATGGAATGAGGCATGTTATTGATTAAACATATTTTTTAGTTTTAAATAGAAAATTAGAATTGAAATCTAAGAATGGGTTTAATTTTATTCTATGAAGTATTAAAATAAATTTCCCATCATTGATTTGTAAGATCACATGGAACCCTAAAATATACATCCCTTAGGTGATACTCTACACTATTACAACATTCTAATATATATATGCAATAGGTCACATCCCTTTGGCGATAGTGAAAAGTCCTCTCTGAACAGTGTCCATATGAAGTATGGGTACACATATTGACATGATCACTTAGAGAGTGTAGAGTCCTATAGCCAGAAATAATATCATAACTATTTGGAATACGAACTTGTTGATGTCTTGTTTATTTATATATGAGATATAAGTTTTTTCCAATGTTGATAAAGCTACTTTACATGCCCCTTCTGAATTTATATAAACTTTTTTATATAAATATTTTATTTATGAAATTACTTTATAAATATTCCGTTATTGTAAAGTAAAGCCAATTGTTTTAATGTATTTGTAATAATTCGATTTGGATTACATGATTTGTTTAAATATTCTTTAAAATTAAAAACCGTTTTATATTTAAAATTGAAACCACTCATTTGGATCATCTTTTATTTGCATTTTTTATGGAATCTATTTTGAGACCCTTTTAGGTATTTTATCTCACACCCTACTTGTGTCTTTGGGTGCTTGTAGATTTTCTCCTTCTATGATAGATCATAGAGAATGAAGCAATTGAACCTTACTGTGGTGAGTTGTGTTCTTAGGGATTTGGTTGTTTTTAACTGTTTTGGTACTTGGGTTGTAGTACTTTGGGATAGTTTGTGCCTTGATATATTCTAGTAAATTACTCCCAGTGGAGTTTATTTTGATATTCATACTATTTTCTTCCATTATTTCTGCATTTTTAGTGGAAAAATCATTCCAAATATAAGTTTTTATGATGACAGGTTATAGTGGATGACCATTGGGGATTGGACACACCCTTGGGGATATGTCAGGGTCATCTCGGTTATTAGGTTATTGGGGTAACTAGGCTGGTTCATGACATATCATTTTTTTCCATCCCTCTAGAAAGGTTCCTAATGGTTTTTACGCAACTTAGGGCTTCTTGTATGAATAGAAAAAAAATATCTATGCGATTCACTCAACAATTATCTTTTACCCAAAGAATCAAATTGAACTCAAAATCTCTATCAAAATATGGTAACACATTCTTTATCAATATTATATTAGGGTGGATTCCCATTCTCAATAGATTATACATTTTACTATAAAAAATTAACTTCAATATATTCTTACTTAATCATTTCTATCAAGGGTTATTGTTCTAACACTTGAAACAAAAAATGATAAACTTTATACATACACCATTTCTAATATAATATTCAACAAAATTTTAACCAAATAATCATGTTCTACATGTAACATAATTAATGATGATATATTTTTCTAACACTATATACCATATACTCTATTTTTTAGGATGGTAATGGATCATGTTGTAATAATATTTTATCAATTCTATCCATCACCTATATGTCATGTTCAATTATATTTGAGTAAATATATAATTCCATTATTTATGATTATAATATATTTCATACATAACTCCATTAATAGATGTCAATAAAATTAAATAAAATTAAAAAATTTCCAGTTCGTGTTCATGATTGGGATAATTTTTCTGATGGGGTTTTAATTCACTTGAAGCATATGATTTTCTAGATCATTTTGAATCATAAAAAAACCAGTTTCCATCAATAAATAATAGATTTCGATAAAAATTCATCATTTCGAGAGGGAATGGAAAAATTTGGATCATTCACAAATTTTATTTTTAGTCCCTAGAAATAATCACCACCCTCTTTCTTTTATAATAATTTTACTCATTTTTATTTATTTTTTCAATGGAATTATAATCCGTTCAAATGTTTAAATAAAAATCAGTAGTAAATCACTAATCCTATAAAACTGAAAGTCATTTTGAAAATTATAGGTCTCCTCCATTTATTAATATCATTAGTTTCAGTAGTGTAAATAGTTATTATATCATTATAAATAATTCACATGATGATATAAATTGTATATAACCAAAAGGTGCACTTAATAAACTTTCCATGAAGTTTATTTTATTTTTTGGTTTGAAAAATAATCTTTAGTTGACCTTCATGATCATAATGTGTTTTAGAATATACCGGGCTTTCATTAATAAACCCAACTAAATGATTATCTAAATAGTCATGGGAAACTCTATTCATAATATCCATGTATAAAGATAGATCATTAGACAAACCAAAGGGAATAACTAAAAATTCAGAATACCCATATTTAGTTTTAAAATATTCCTTCAGAATATCTTCCTCTTTATACTCTAACTAATGGTACGCTCACTAGAGTTCAATCATCAAAAAATAAAATGCTAAGTGGATCTAATAAATAAAATTATTAACATGAGATAAATGCTGCATGATATTAATATTTGTTTTATTCAAGGCACAATAATAAATGAAAAGACTCATTGAAATATATTTTTTTAAAATAAATAAAATAGGAGCACCCCATGGATATGTTATAGGACTAATAAAACATTCACTTATAAATTACCATGATGGATTTTTCAATTACAACTATTCATCATGAGCCACTTCATAAGAGGGTTTCAAAATTATCATAGAATTAGAAACTAAGTCAATATTTAACACAAATTCCATAATAGGTATAATATCAAGAAGCTATCTTGGAAATACATCAAAATATTCATTCACTATAGGGAAATCACTGATGTATATAGACTCTACCATTTCAATAATATGTTCCAGATTACATATATTTCCATGTTTTAATATTTTATTAGTTTCATGATATGTTATCAAAGTTATGAATTAATTATTTTATATATCTAAAACTAATTTTGAAAATGAACATCATTATCTCTAGAATGAATCATATCATGGTAAACATAGATACAATCTATACCCAAAAAAACATCAATATCTATAATAGGATAGAAAATAAGGTTTTCTTGTAAACCATTTCCACATATAACAAACATGATGATGATAATAATTTATTTTTTCCTTTAAATAATTCACTAATATAGTTTAACCAAATATTATTGCTTCATATATTGATGTGAAATTTATACTTTGTTATAAAATTTAAAAAAAATGAAAGAGTGTGTAGACCCTGAATAAATTAATAAATTTTAATAATTTGAAAACATATTTATGTACTTATCACCATAACACTAAATGGTATGACTTCCTCAAAAATAGTCCTAAAGGAGTTATCCACACCATTCAGTTTGTGATCTTGATGATTTCAATCCTTATGCATTATATTTGGACATGTACTCACATAATGACCCATCTGATAAGAATTACATATTTTTAACCTCGATTTTTCATTATTTCTCTAATCAATTGATTTTTAGCCAGAATCCAAATGTTCAAACCTTCCACATTAGAAACAATTCCAAAATTTTATTATGTGTTATTCAGAGTTCTTTTTACCACACTTATCATAATATGAGAACATTACATTCTTACCTCTTAATAACTTTAAAGGATACTACATCATTTCCTACCATCTTGAACATTTATTTTTTTTATTACGGAATACACGTTCATCATCAGAATCTATTTCTACCTTCTCAACACATCAAAAAAAATTCCAAAACAAATTCAATTTAGGAAAATCTAATACCATTAAAGTCGTGATGCTTAGACTATAGGGGACACAAATAGCATAAGGTCATAATGTTTTGACCCACTAAATATAGTTTGAGGTTATGTTGCACAGACGATAGGATATTACTTTATAATAATTGATTATTGATCTTAAAGGGGAATATTATTGATAAAGGGTACACATTGTGGTTATACAGAAAACTCTAATGTGAATGAGGAACAAGGAGGTATACACCACACCACGAACCCCCAAGAGAACACTCAGTCCAAGGGTGAGAAAGGATGAAATTACTATTGGTTCCAAAAAAAAAATGTTTGGGGCTTCTACCTATCCTGTAATGAATGTTAATCATGCCACATGTAGTTTCAGAACATGACATGGTATGTGACCATTGAAAAATGAAATTTCCTCTAAAATGAGAACATCACAATGGCACTGTACAGTTTAGAGTCCTCCAACTTGGACTGTAGGGTTATTATTTTAAGGTCATAAAATTTGGACCGTGAAGGGGCATCTCAACCATAAGGGATATGTGAAGCACGACATGAGTTTCCCAATATGGATGAGGACCGTGACATCTGGTGCTTCACAAAACACTTCTGAGAAGATTCACATGCAGTTTAAAGTCAAGATTCTTGGACTCAGGTTCCAAATTTTAACATCATGTGATGGGGACATAAATTCCATGTTTAAGGTAAGGAACTATGGACCATGTGATTGTGCAACCATTCCATGTGTGTAAAAACTCTACCAAAACTCTTATGACCATTTTAGTTGTTCATTGTGTGATAAACAAGGAGTTGAGATGATTTCCATGGCATATGGAAGATCACAATAGGGGAATGGAGGACTCGGGTTGAGGATTCCTCAATGACAGTGACCCGCCTTCCCAATATGCAAAGGTGAACATAGGGGTAACAAAGATGGTGTTGGAGTTACACTAGAATATAATGATGTTGCAAATGGGATTTGTGACACCTGATATCTTGGACAAAAAGAGGGTGGCATGATGATGGAGGATAACTACTTACCAAGTTCACAACACAACATCCATATCATGTAACCGGGGATGATATTATAAAAATTAGGCTAGACCATTGACCATGTTCAAAACGTAGGTCCTATCCCAAAATATCATTCAAAATCTCTTGGGTTGTTGACCCATGATGGTAGGTGAGCCATGTACCTAGGAATAATGCGGGTAGGGGGTCCCATAAAACGTGAAGGATGATTGGGGCCCAAATAAATGGACACATGAAGTATAGAAACTAAATGATATAATTTCCATGTATAATCCAACAATCCAATTTTTACACTACAATGCATTTGACCATGTTAGTGTGGCATATTAGGTAGAGAGATTCATATCCCTTTTCTAGGAGAGAGCTTATAAGATAACTCTTGGATGTGACATAGCGGTGGACCAGTGTCATGTGTAGAGGATGATGATGAGGGGTAAAAATTTTAATGAACATTTTGATAGAATTGAAGACAAAATATCTTGTTGTATCTACGTATCCCATAAGGATGGGAATCAAGCCATACATAGTTCTTGAATTTTGTGATGTTTAACATCAAGTGAAAAGGATACTAGTTGTAACATAGTTTATCATCTTGTGACAAGGAAGATAAGGGAGTACCTTCAAAGGAATACGAATAACATGACCACTATAATACTATGTGAATGAAGACAATGAAATTCCACGATACTCCATATGTTCCCAGGGCAGGCCTATGGCTAGGCCCGAAGAAAATGTGCCTACGAGTTGCTTCATATCCCACGAAGATGGGAATCAAGCAATATGTAGTTCCTTAATTTAGTTATGTTTAACGTCATATCGAAATTATAAGAGTGAAATGACGTGAAGAAGAAAGAACATTGTGTATGGACCCAAAGACAAAGTTTCTAGGCATCACTATGTATCTTGTAGGGATGGGAACCAAGCCATACATAGTTTTGAATGCTGGAATTGTAGATGAATAGTTCCAAATGTGATGTCCTCTTAGGTGAGAACACCATGTTGTTGTAATGATTTTCATCATGTAGTGAGGAAAATGATGTCACTGCGTAAGGTCATGTGATGGTACTGGTCCATGAATTTTAACGTCATGAGGTAAGGATGGGGTAGAAAAGTTTAACATCATGTTTCAAGGATGCATTTAGATAGTTCCAGGTCACGTTTTCCAGACTAGAGTCTCTTATTTTAAGGTCATAGAGTTTGGACCAAAATGTCATATATCTTAACGTCATGTGACCAGGGTGATGGTGCAGGGAGGTTTTACTTCCTATAGCTTGGATGAATGTGTCTTATAATAAGTAATTCATGAGGAGCTCATTATTGGTCAGAGGAGGGATTTTATCCCCATCCATAGTGACCAAAGAATATGTGTAGTTGGGATAATAATTATGAATACAATAAGGCCATTCCCAATTGGGATACAGGTTTTCTTGTTTATTTCTAGCTATCATTGGCATCCTTAGATCTAGTATTGTGTCACCCTGAAGGAAGGACTAAATATGAACTTTCTTGCTGAAATCTTTAACAATCTTGTTATGGTGCTTCTCTAGAATGTGAATGTCCTAGAACTTATTTTCATCAAGGGATTCTAGTTTAGCTAGATGGAATTATGATATTTTTTGATATCTACTAGTCATAGATAGATGTGTGGAGTGACAAATAGTAAATTTTGATGGGAAATACTAATTCTGTTTTGTATACCAAGGAATATGGAGTCTCCTGGGTGGAATTACGATTCATTTTCCTATAGACCCAAAGATCCTAGGGATCGTATCCGTCCAATTTTTCTTGTTCTATCTAACCATATTATAAAAAAATTTGGATAAGGTATTATTGAACTCCTTGATCTAGACATTTTCTTGAGCATGGTATTAGGAAGTATGGTTGCACCGGATGTTGTAACTGACGTAGAATTTCATTAGCTCAGCTGCTCAGAAAGTGGTGTCCTTATCAATAAGAAAATAATGAGTTACACCAAATTTATGGATTATTTTGGTCCTCAAAAACTCAATAATATAATAGGCCTTGACTTGTTTAAGTGGAATCTCATCTTCCCACATAGAAATGAAATATTTCATGGTCAGAATTAACCTGCACTGGAAAGCTATTACTGGTGTATTTTCTCCCACAACATCGATTATCGAGACCATAAAGGGAAAAGAGCACTTAGTTGTATATAGAGGCTTTGGTAGTTGATTCATGAAGTTGGCATGAATCATACATGAATGGTACCTCTTAGAGAACTTGATATAGTCACGGACCGTTGGGGTCCAACATTATCTCAAATACTTGAAGATCTCTTTAGTATGCATCATGAAATTCCTACATAAACATAGTGGAAGATCTTCAACCATACTTGAATATCTATATAGTAAGAATCATGAAAATCCTATATAAACATAGGGAATATTATCTCTTTGAATGAAATAGAGGTGAATTATATCAAATACACATTTATAGATAATCTTCTCAAGTATGGAACCACTCTGGAGGGTGAACTTCAACGCACACCTAGAGATTCTCTCTTGTCTATCTCTTTCTAGTAGGAGAGTTACATCAAGAACATAATAGATGATGCGGGTTGTCCAATCAAAGGCTTATCTAGCTACGAGAGTATCTAGAGGACTCGATTTGGAATCATTGGTGGTAATATGTATCACTTTTTGGTTTTCATAATCAAATAGAGTAACGGTACTGATAACCCTTAAATGAACCCAATGGATGATCAAAAAGTCATTGTTGGGCTCTGCAAGAGATATGACTAGACTGGCCAAGGAATTAGGTTGACCATTATGTGACGTGGGAACATGATTGACCTCTAGATGAGAGTGTAACTGGTACATCAGATGATGAGTTTGTTATAGAATGAGAACATGTTATGGATTCCTGACAATGTATTCAGAGTTGATATAATTAATTACTACAATAGAGTCTCCCTTATCATGGTGGTGGGGAACGTCAATATAAAGGGATAGATCTATACAAATGATGACAGACTTATACTCAACCTCATTTTTGGAATTAACTTTGAATATCATGAATTAATGTAGAAATACATCCCACATGGGAGGGATGCAGAAAATTCCCTAGCCTACTTTGTTGAGCCTGGGGTTATTAATCCTTCTACCGTTAGGGAATTGGGAGGAACCATAGAAATTTATCATCCAATATGGCATAACCTGGTCCACTGAAAATATGGCCTCATCTGGAAAACAATGATTTAATGACTACTATGTGTGGGTTGGATGCACTACCAGAAAGTCTTCCAAAGACAGACCCTTGATGGCCTTCTGTTGGAAAACCTAATGTCGAACTATTGAAATATAACCATCCAACGAACTAAATGGACTATCAATATGGGGTGTTTTATGATATACATTATTGGATCCAAACTAGACACCATATTTATCTCAAGATATTGTAGATAATGTTGCAACATCATTAATGTGAAAACCAGCACAAGGAATCTATTCTCAATGGAAGAATATTTGGTATCTGTGTCAAGGATCATACAAATGAGGTAATATAAAGTATTATTTTTTCCTTCATGGTTCATATAAGTCAATAGGGCTCTGAGAGATCAATCTAGGGTGGTTATATAGAGGAACAAAATATTCCTAGAAATTGGTGGTATCATTAACGGAGGCTGTAACAGATACTTATTAATTTCTTTGAAGATGGTCTGACAATCTTGTTACCACTGGTAGATGACACTATTCTTCATGAGTCTATAAATGGTCTTACACATACCTTCCAAAATCACAATGAAGAAGAATATGTAGGATCTATTGACTTAAAGGTCTTAACGAACCCAAATATTTCTCAAAGGAGGCATCTTCCTGATCTTCTTGATCTTTGCTAGATCAATATCAATGCCAATGTATCGAAAAACAAAGTTAGAAAAGATCCTAGAGGTACCCCTAAAGTCACACTTCAAAGGGGTTATAATCAGATAGAGGGAGTTGAGGATTCCAAACTCATTCTAAATATCTCTTAGATATTCCTGACACTGGTGGGATTTGACCACCAAGTCATCCATGTAGCATCCCACTAGGGTCTCGATGATTGGTTTAAAGATATGGCGCATCACACATTGATAGGTAGATCCTATATTCTTTATACCAAAAGGTATTACCTAATTGTATAAGGTCCCATGTTTCACTATTATGGTGGTGGAATCTTCATCTTCTAAGAGAATTTGGATTTCATCATATCCACAATACCCATTAAGGACGGATAGAGCCTCAAACCCAGAAGTGGCATCGATCAACAACTCTGTCATTAGAGGGGGTATGTTGTCTGTGGATAGTTATAGTTTCGATCCCATGTTTCGATGAATATTCTAAATTTTCTATTATTATTCTTGATGGGGACATTTTTGGATGACCATAATGGGTATTGGACTTAATGAGGTTAGATTTGATGATATTATCAACTTCAGCATCAACTGTGGCACCATGATAGGCATGCATCTTCATGGGAGGTTGATGGAACATGTGATGACTCGCTAGGACACCAAGGAGATGGAGGGAAACATGAGGGTCTAGTCATATCATATCATCATAGATCCTATAAAATAAATCATGACGCTTCTTTAAGAAGCCAAAAACTATATTTGTTCATCTATAGGCATGGATTCACTGATTAATGTTGTCCCCATATCTATCTCGGTGCCAAAGATATCTTGAACTAACTTATCAATGGTGGTGGAGACACTTTCTTTGAAAGAGGGTGGAAAATAAACCAATTCATATTCATCATATGATATTGGGAAAACAATTGGAGAAGATAGTTCATCCAAGTTAGAAGATTTTGGAAGAACATTGGTGCCTTCATGGGGTGATGTAGAATCTTCACTAGAAGACTCCTATACCACTAAAACCATTGAGACAAAGGTTGTCAAACTAATTCCATTGGGCCTTAAACTGAGGGTTCTACTATTGATGATGTCAAAGTAGTTGTGTTGGGTTAGTTTGTGATGATTCAACTAGGATAAGTGGAACATGAAGTTATAGATTACCTTTGTAGACATGGAGTGAACATCTCGATACCTCATAGTGGTAAGACGATCATGCATCACTCGAGCTGCACCTGAATATGAATAAAAGATAATCATACAACATTGTTTTTACATGGGAATGTTTCTTCCCCCCATCTTATAAATGAAAAAGAAGTGTCCTAGGTATGGGGTTATGGCCTCCCACCAGTTAATCGGGAGTATGTAAGAAGCATCCATGTCTGTATAAGGATCTACCATAGTAAAAGTGTTCTCAACGTCATTTGTCTAAACCGTATATTACTTTATCTTGTAATAGTCTACATAAAAATTTCATGCTTCACAAGAGTCAAAGGGAGATGAATCACGTTGGACCATACCAACTCAACCATTGAGGGAGTACTTGAGACATTGATGATATGATTACAGAACTTTTCCCTGTAGATGAAGCCAAGTTCTACCCATCAGTGCATTGTATGATGTATCCTAGAAGAAAAACCTGAATTGGGTGTTTCCAATCAAGCCACTAAAATGGGTCTTTAGGTAGATTTTACAACACTGCCTCTGCTCGTTCCGGTCAAAATCCTAAATATTTGGGTCGGAGGGACTCTGAACTACATCGGGGAGTTGTATATTATAGAGTGTCCAGGTCAAGATGTGATTTATCCAATAGCCTACATGGACTAGAATGCAGTGGACGTCCACTCTATTGAACTTACTAGTGATGTGTAGTGAATTTATGTTCCCCTACACATGTGAGCCTTCATATTCTCCCTAGAACAAGATATCATCACATAATTTTGATCTCTTGACGTCCTTGACATGGAATGAATCACCACCAGATACCTCTATCTCCAACTATAGGGTTCTCTTCATTACCTCTTTGAGGGATTCCTGCATCTCTTTGGACTTGGTTAGGACCTCGAGAATTGATATATTTGCAGAAATAATGGAATTGTGCATGATCACATCATACTTCTGTGTTAGATGCACATTTCTACCAGAGAGAGGTTTCTCTTTGGAATGTGGTATGAAAAGATTTTTTTGTCAAATAAGTCAATTATAGAATGTGATGGGGATATACTACTTCTCACTTGCTGAACCAAACAAAATCACTACCAACTGACTAAATCTTGTATACAGTAGGTCACATATGATCATAATGTGGTCACAACTATTCTGCCTATTTGAGTATCATGATCCGTGGTGGATGCGAGTATGAAATGATAGAAAGAGAGGACTATTTCTATTTTGATGTATGATGAACCTATTGTCTTGTCTTAGTCTCATTCATGATATGGCTAAAAGCCCTTACCTAATAATTCTGACAATTCACATATCCATGACCCCTTTGACATTGGGGTCGTCCAAGGACATTAGGAGGGATTTCGTGATACTTCTCATCATTAGGGACCATATATAGGTCCACCAAATAAATGGGTTTCAAAGAGGCATACACTTTGTCATTATTCGAGGAGCCTTTTGATACTGTAAAGACACTAAGGGAAATTATCATCTCTGGAGGCATGGAATCTTTGAGGGTGTGGGATGGCTCTAGAATCAGTGGGGGTCTTTTCATTCCATTACACCATCAGTGTCTGATCTACTGAGGATAAGAATGATGTGGCATGAACATATAAGCGGTAGCTGGAGAAGGTGAATAATCTTCAGGAGACTCAGGATAATTCAAAGAGGAATGGATGACATCATGGAAGTGAGCAATTACTCTATGATCTAACCAATCATTATACATATAAAACCCACTACTCGAGACCTGCCACCATTCATCTTTAATATCACTATCATCATTTTCAATGATTCATGCTACCTATGACATGGAGGATCCCAACAAGACTAAATTATTATCAACCTGGTCCTAGAGTCAGTCCTTGAACACATAACATTTCTTGATTTTGTATCCAGGATTCATTGATGAGGTCAGTAGTTAGGGAATTAAGTGAGCTCAGACTTGTGGGGATTCCTACATTTTAGTAGCTTTAGAATTCCTTGACCAATGGTAATATAGAAATAACCAAGAACCTAGGCCTCATTGAATGATTAGTTCCAGTTTCTCTTATCTGGGAATATAAATATGGGAGAATGTCTCTAATGAGGGGTTGGATCCTATCGATGGGATAGAGCATGATTGTATCACCTAGTAGTAAGTTCTTAGTGCGGTGGTGTCTTCAAATTTTTCGATGGGTGAGGCTGATCTTGCGGTTCAGCCTAAGGTTGATTTCTTCAGTGAGGATATAGATGAGGCTCTATCAGTAGCCATTATAGTAGCCTAGGGGACACTATCTATGTGAAAATAGTAGCATTTTACTTGGAGTATCTGCTCACATGAGTTGTATGAATAAATAGACACCCCTTCTTAGCTTGTTTCAAGGCTTCCTCTAGGCGCTCACCCATGTCAGATAAATCCTAGAATCCACTTGGGAAATTCTGAGTAATGATAAAGGGAACCAATTCATTATTGTAATTCCTCACACATGGCATCATATGTATTTCATGAGTCATCAACATGTCGAGTGAATATGTAAGGCCCTTCCACCTATGTAAAAAGTCTACAATGCGCTCATCTTGATATTTTTTTCTCTTGAGGAGGTTGAAGTTAGATATCTTATGGGTAGTGGATTTGAACTAATAAATAAACTGCCTACAAAGATCCTCCCAAACAGAAGTGGACCTAATGGGTAACTGGTTGTACCAGATGAATGTAGTTCCTTCTGATGTTGGTATGAATTACCAGATCTTGGTTACTTCCTGTTGTGTTGGAGTTCATATCATGGGTCCACATATTAAAATAAAGTGTTCCAAGAGGCGAAACTGGTCACCTATCCCATTAAAGGAAGAGAAGGTAGGAATCCTGAAATCTGTGGGTGCTTTCATGTCATCCACCCATATGGTATATAGATTTCCATTAGGTGGTATTTCAACATTCCATGTCTCAAGGGAATTGAGGTGGGTGATGAGATCAGCCATTATATCTTCCTAATAGGGGTTCCTAACCACTAAGAAATTTCTAGGCTCTTCCACATGATAGGAAGGCTCAATGGCTTGTGGAGAGACTAGAGCAACATGTGGAGCTTCTAGGGGAATGACATATGGAGCTTCTAGAGGAACAACTAGAGACAGGTATTGATGATAATTCTCATTCAAAATGGATAGATTTGAGGAAAAATATCATGGTCTCTTGATAAAGGTTCAGGTCTATACCCTGACAGGATACACAATATTGTCAAGATCGATTGGATGAAACTAGATAATGAAGACTTGTGACTTATCCTAATGTCCTAGAGGAAGAGGGACATGATTTTATCGAGGATCACGGCAGTACGGATTTTAATCTTTATGGAACTTAACCAAGATATTGTCAATGAAAATTTTCAATTTTTCAAGCTTCTGGATCAAAGAAGCCTTAGCTGGATCAACCTCTGTCATCTGCACTACATCAGATGGATTAGATCATATAGATTTCCCAATATGTCTTTCACCCAAGTGGGGGTCTTGAACAAATGGAAATGACTTGTATAGATCTATATGGACATGTATATGTATTTGATGACAAGTGATGATCCACATATGAGCATCCACATGGTAATTATCTACCCAGGGAGGTGATTCATCATTATCATGTCCTTACTAGGAACCCTTATCCTTGAAAAGATTAATTTCATCCATATCTTCCATGACTACACCTTGTGGTATATCCTTAATATCACTAGGAAAGTCAGGTTGGCGTAGAATGGGACTAATGTGAATAGAAGTGTACTTCTTTCATCCATAGATCTGAACATGTGGCATCACTACTTTAATAAATATATGGAGCATGGTGAATCTCAGAAGACATTCTTTCTTATGGGTCCGGTGATAACCCGATGATGCAAGGTGAAGATCCACGAGAAGTGCTACTAACTCAACCATGAGACATTACTGACTGATGATATCGTAATAATGTGTTTCTCATATAGTCTGATCGAAATACATGACCTCATCTTGGTTGAGTGACTAGAAAATGTCAATGTTGGGAGTAACAATTGGCTGGAATGTCTTGTACAATTGATCAGAATCTAGAGTTTCCGACAATATTATCTTCTCAGAAGTGGGATCTAACTCTTGGATTGTTCACTCTTCAATTAGGTATGATTTATGAAATGGTAGTGGCACTGATATAGACCATTTTTTAGGTAGAATATAAGGAGGGAAAAATTCAACATGAGATGAATGACCTCCGCTCATTGGGTCATCTACTGGGGGTGGTACTAAACACATCATAATGTCCCTGTACAATGGGGTATTGAAAAACACTTCATGTATAATGGTGATGGATCTTAGTTTTTATTCTGGTGGGTGATCATCATATACTTTTTCTATAATAACGCTTAATGATAACATGTTGAGGTAGATAATTAAACTATAAATACATAGAGGGTTGCACCAAAAAAACCTCGAAGGGATCCAAATCATCTCATCATTATATATAACTATGAATGGATTTATGGATTTGGTGCATCTCACCTTTTTTATGAAAAAAATCACATGTTATGATCCTACCCCAGACTATATTGCAGAGGATCAGGGTAAATTCTCCATCATTGAGTTGTATTCCACTTAAGAATATGAGAAACACACTAGATTGAAAATGAGATGACACCACTATGAGTTCTTCCTTCAGCAGAAATGGTTCACGCTTCTTCCCCATGATGTCTTGTTAGGGTAGGGTATATTTTTGGAATGGGGTGGCCCTACATGTGGGTTGGTGATGGATCAGGGATGACCTCTGCTAGAGCTGGATAGAATATAGGGATGACCTCTGTATTGGTTGTCTTCAATGTAAGGAGGACATCCACTGGGACTACTATGATAGTGGGGAGGACCTCCACTATGGGTTTAGATATATGATGGAGGACCTCTACATAAATCACTGGGGACATGGGTAGGACCTCTTTGTTAGCCATGAAAGTGGTGAGGACCTCCACTTTTGTGATATAAGGTGTGTGGAGAACTTCAACATATATCAAAATTTACATTGGGAGGACCACTATGTTAGTAATCCTGGGTATGTGGAGGGTCTTCGTACTTGTTTCTAGATTCTCGAGGAGGACCTCTTTGGTTGTGAGTGTTCGGGTGGGGAGGACCTCCACTGGAAATAGAGATAACATTGGGAAGACCTCAATGTTTTCTTTTTTTTGGAATGTGGAGGACCTCTGAACTATTTAATGGAGAAGTGGGGAGGACCTCCAATTTGATGGGCACGGGATCAGGGAGGACCTCCACTGGTGCTAGTGATGATGCAATGATGGCCTTCACATTGATTGTCCTTAGAACAGGGAGGACCTTCACATCGAGAACAGTAGGTACGAGCTGGAACTTCATTCTATATGTTGAAAAAATATAGAGGACCTCTACCTAAATCACTTATGAGGACATGGTGAGGACCACTATGATGGGTGTGATATCAGGGACGAAATATGTTATAGATGGTGATGGTATGGGGAGGTCCTCTATAATAAATCTCATTATCACAGGTTGATTCCAAATGGTTGTTGGATGCATCGGTGATCGAAAGAGTCAACCCATCCTAACCGTGGGTTGAATAAGGTATTCATTTTGGTCAGCCATTGAAGTTCCATTACTCTACAGTAGTAGGGAATTGGTAGTATATGTCAGTGGTGGAATTTTATACTAGATCTCTGAGATATGATACCCCCTCATGGGCATCTTTTGGAGCTGCGCCTCATGTTGGTGTCGGGTTATCCATCCTGGGACCCATGAAGAAGGGGTGTAGACCACCATTTTTTCGATCTGTAAGATAGTATATTGGTGTAATTGATGTGGTCTCATGGTATCCATCCTTGGAAGCTCCCTAGTAGTAGTCACAACTAATTTGATCCTAGAATACCCAGCTTCATCAGTGTAGGGGAGTGAGTAATAAGATCCCTCTAGGGTGAGGCTCCCAAAGTAATTGTTTGTAGGAGTGAGGAGTAATGGATCCATGTATAACCCATGGGGTGAGACGGTGATGGAGAGGCTTAGAAACCTATAGATCCTACAGGTCCATATCCCTTGTGGGAATTACCCTCTTAGTTATACCATCATATGAGTCAATCAATCAACCTCCTCTAAAAAATGTTTGAGGGTGAGATTGGGTGTGAGCTCCATGTAGCTATGGTTGTGGATTATGTCGTGATAGAGGCAGAGTGACATGGGATTTCTGTATGTTTGTTCATCCTACCCCTGCATCGCTGGGTGAGGGAAATTGGTTTCTTGTAGCTTCAGTCATATAAAGAAGAAAGATTTAGCTTCCAGTATGGATATAAGGAAAAAAATGCCCAATTCACTAGCTCCTTCCAATCTCCCATGGATAGAATAAAGATCCATGTTGATGATGTTCTAGACTGGAATGCCCAATGATTAACTATCCAAATATTTGTTGAGTTCCTAGAAAGGCTCACTTTTATCAGGTTGGGGCATGGTTTCAGATAGCTACATCAAGTAAAACACACATATGTTTATGTCTCAAACTCTAATAATTCGCATGGGTGAATCCGAAATGTTTCACATAGGGTTCACTATTTCTATTTCTGATTCTTTCCACTGAGTCATACGAACCACACATGTGGTCATTTTCTAACAGTGCATTTTAGCCCGCATTCTATCATTCCAATCTTAGTGAAATCATCAATTCATCAAAGATATTTTTTTCTTTGTTTGATATGGGATGATGGGATAATGGTTCCTCCTTCCATGGATTCCTCCATGTAATGTTTCACCTAGTCCAAGTCTCCCTTATAGAATAATTTTTTTATTAAACTTCTTCCTGATGTCACCTCTTTGTGGACACTATTTAATTATGTTCCTTATTTTTAGAAATTATAGACGGTCAAGTCCAAGAAACAACCTTCTATATTTGGACTAGTCATGTTGTGTATCACTAGAATGTATGGGAGCTAGAACATTAGAACACCATTATTCTTTATAATAATAAGAACTCTCAAGGGTGTAGAAAGATAAGGCATACCATGTCAATTACATTTTATTTCATGCTATACAAATGTATTCTATGTTTTTAACTAGGGAAACTATGTTTAAAACAAGGTATGCCTTGTGTTTAACATATAGTGAAGATGGAGGGTTGCAAGTTTAACATCTTTCCAAGATGGAGTGAACTGTCCAGAACACTTCTAAATGTGGATCATATCATTACATACCTTGGAGGGAGAATATAGATGGTTTCTTGGATGGATGAGGTAAGATTCCCAATGAGAGAGGAACTTAGGATTTTGTGTCCCATAAAGGCAAGTTCCACACCATAAAGCATGATCAAGACACCACTGAGGGTGAATCAGGGAGATATACCCCAATTAGAGGGAATACAATGTTTACCATTGGCTGGAGAAGGACGCAAAATTAGTGAGGACCCTAGGTGGTGTGTCCCGTAAAGGGGATGTTTTGCACTATGAAGGGGTAAGTCCCTAAAAGGGAAGCACCAATTTTTACTAGATGGATGACTGAGGATGCCCAAATAACAAAGACCATGGGTGGTGTCTCCCATAAAGGAAAGGTTACAAACCATGAAGGGGAATTTACCTAGGAGGGAAAAACCAAAGTCTACCGGATAGATGAGCTTGGATGCCCAATGAGAGCTTACATTGGGATGGAGTTTCCCATAAATTGAATGTTTCACACCATGAACGCTGATATGGACACCACATAGGGTGAATCCAGGAGGTATGAACCAATGAGGGGGACACCAAGGCTTACCATTGGTTGGGATTTAACCTTGGGGAGTATTCCAAATTACCATTATTTGAAGATAGAGATACAAAACCACATATTTCAGTGGAATGAGATGGGATTACACATTGAGATTACCCATTGTAATATGCTTTTCTCATGGTTGGATTGTGTGGGGATTATGCATTGAGACTGCCTATATGAATGGTGTGATCCCAATGGGATCTAGTGGCCTATGTAAGAATACAGATGGATATGAAGGAAGTGGGAGAAACGGGTGGAATGGATGGGATTATGATGGTGTTATGATTGAACCTCATAGGGGCTTCCTACATATCCTAGTAAGTTGGGAATCAAATTACATGTAGTTATGAAAGGGGGGAATAATGATTAGTTGTAGAAGCTTCCCGATGGACCTAGAAGAGATAAGGTCACCCAAGTGAAGGGAATGATTTTCTTAGGATATGTTGATGGGAGTTAGCATCATAGAGGCTTCCTATGTATCCCAGTTAGTTTTGAATCATTGTATATGTAGTTCGAATAGAGGCATTAGGGATTATTCCTACAGAGGAGGCCCATGTGATTTCTCATATGGACACCACTGAGGATTGATCATAGGGGTGCACCCATAGGAGGGAGAACAAATATTTACCATTGGTTGGGATTGAAACTTTGGGAGGCTTCATAAGAACCCTTATTAAAAGAAGGAGATTCAAACCTATGTAGTTTGGTAGATGGAGAGGTGATTATGCACTAATATTATAATTCTCTAGAAGATTTCTCTTAGTTGGGTTATGTGGGGATTACACACCAATATTTCCCTATTTAATGGTGTGATCCCACTAAGATTTTGTGGCCTGGGTAAGAATCAAGATGAATATAGAGGAAGCGAGAGAAATTGGTGGAATGGATAGGTTGTGGATGGTGTTGGGATTGAACCTTAGAGAGGCTTCCTACGTGTCCTAGTAAGTTGGGAATTAATGTCCACGTAGTTCAAATAAAGGAATTGGGCATTATAACTAAATAGGAGGCCCATGTAAAGGCTGGTCTAGACACCATTGAGGATGGATTATAGGACTTAAACCCTAGAAGGGGGCACCATCATTTACCATTGATTTAGATTAAAACTAGTGGAGGCTTCCTAAGTACCCTTTTTAGATGATAGGTATTAAAAAACACATTGATCGGTGGATGGAGTGGGGATTATACAGTAATATGACCTTTTACAAGAGGAGTTCTATTGTTTTGATTGTGTGGGGTTTTCCCAATAAGACTGCCTATAGAGAAATTGGTGATGAAGCCCCATGGGAGAGAAATATATGAGAGGGATCCAGTTTCCATATCCTATATGATTGTTCCGGAAATTTTACCCATGTGGAGACCACAGTTTGAAATCATGTGTTGAGGATATTGTTGCTAGGAATTTTGATGTCCAATAGCTCGAATGTGGGGGACTCACTCCGCACCCATTAGACTTATATAACTGATACCCACCCGCACTTAGGAAAGGGAAGGCATCATGAATTCCTAATGGGAGTAAGGTGAAGGATTGGTCAATAGTGGGGTCCATATTAGACAAACTATTACAAAAAATAACAATCCATTTTCAAAACTATTCCACAATGAAATATGTATGAAAACAGAACAAGGGACACTGCATAAGGGACCAAGAAATCACTATGCACAATCCTAGAGAACACCACATAGGAGGTGCATGCTAGACATGGGATTTTTATACAATTGGACAAAAAGTATGGTGGTTATAGTACAATAAACCCATAGATCCTAATGAAAGGGTTATGTACAAGATTTGAGGTTTGAATGAAAAAGAGAAGGCACTGAGAAAAAGATGAGGTTTGGAAGGAAATGTGTTGCATTCAAGGGGGATATTTTGATCGCACATTCCTTAGGGAAAAAGGAAAATAGGAGAGGGTAAAGGCCTTGTAGGTCCATAAAAAGGGGGACTAATATGGGACTATTTGTGTATGATCATGTACCTTTAGGGGTTCATGGTTTATGTATTTTCTTGCAAGAGGAAATCCTATGCACGTAGTATTGACGATTCAGCTTCTAGACTATTACTTTGAAGAAAGGGGTGCCCTTATTTTTAAACACAAATTACTAGGCAGTGTCACATAAGAAGTTTGGTGGAGAGGTGGTTGTTTGATGTTACATTGGGTGTGTAAGATACTTATGCGCGGACCAGACTTTTACACACCAAACTCTCCACTTTTGGGAACCATATATAACAATTTTGGGGTGTATGGATCAAAAAATGGAAATTTTAAATCACATTGGGTGTGTAAAGGTCTTTTGTGAATATTTTAGTCTTGCGTGCATTTCTCAAATCCTGTGATTTAGTCCCTTAGGATTCTCAGAATGTTTTGTTGAGTCAAACGTTGTCTTTAGTTTGCTTAAGGATAACCATCTACTACTTCTAGTGGAATTAAGCACCAACACACACTTATCCAATATATTAAAGTAATTTATCAGGTTTATTTTTATTCCTTATCATATTATATTTAACTTTAATTACCAGATTTTATATTACTATGGGGAAAAATAGTTATTAGGGTTACTATTAATGATAAACAAAAATAAAAGGTAAATATTTAACAAATTATGATCTATTTATTTAAAATATTGAACCTAATAATCAAAATTTATTTTCTATAAGTGTTAGATTTATTTTAAAATAAATCTTAAAAGACAATGAAAAATGGTTTATTGAAAAATACATTTTAAGCCAAAAAAATGAACTTATAACAAAAAAATGAATATTTATAATTCCAATGAAATTGAGAAGATAATTTATAATTCATGTATACTTATTTTAAATTATATAAAATTGTGTTTTTATATTATATTATATTTTAAATGAAATTAAATTTTAAAAAAAATAATTTTTCAATATTTTATAAAAAATCACTCTTTTATGAAAAATATAAGAATTTCACCAAATGTAAATTGTTAAATTATTATTTATGAAATGGATATAATTTTTTCAATATGATATTATAAAATTTTAAATATAAAATTTTAAATAAAATCTATTGATATAAAAAATAATGTTTAATAATTATAAAAATATCTCATTTTTTATTGAAAGATTTCATAATAATCATATAATAACTACATAAAATCCAAATCATGAAAACTTATAAATAATAAAATAGATTTACTATTTAAATTAAATGGGGTTGAACAATATTTTTTTGGACATGTGGATTCAGAAATCACTATAAAATATACATTTCATTAATATTTTATCTACAGTTTATTTGACCCTAGACACCAATGATTTTTTATAATAATTCCTCCACTATATATATGTGATGTTATAATTAATCTTAAATTTTCCAATAATTATTTTGAATAACTTATTGGACTTATTTCATTGTTGATCACACCTCCGATAATTTTTCGTATGAGAATTATATGAGTTATGAAATTATACCATGTTTTTGAGATGTTTTCTCTTCTAAGATTTTGTAGCATTCTAATAAATCATTCTCAATTATTGAATGATATTTTATTTAAGGAGTGGAATATTATAAGACAACTCTTGTATTTTCAACCCATATAATTAAAAACTATAAAATCTTCCTTAAAAGTGAAATATACATAGTTTGAAATTAGGATAATCCTAACCTAATTTTTTAACATCCATAAATTTTGGAATCCATATATTTTGTTTATATTTATTATTTATAGAAGAATATTTATTTACATTGGACATTACATTAGTATTTACCAGGATACACTTATTATCACACATCTTACTACCATTATATAGTTCATTGTTTCCCCTGAGATTACAAATGTGTGTTTTCCCTCCTAGGAAAAACAATCACCTACTTCCCTTTATTATCATTATTTACATAATATACATTAGATTAATGTGATTCCAAATATCGTTAATATAACTATGGGTTTAAAAAGAATCCAATATTATAGAGCATTCATGAACATCCACCATATATTTTTTAAATGATTAACTAAAATTTTTTCATAGAGTTTTCAAAATAAAATAAATGTTACTCTAGATATTTTACTTCCGTTTTATTAGAAATAAAATTTTATTTTTCAATGTGAGTAATCTTATATTTAGAAATAATTATTTCAATAATATAAACCATTTTTTGGAACATATATTTATATCTTGTTAATTTATTAATCTTTTCATTAACCATGTTTCTTATTTAATAAATCATCTCCTCCATCAAATAAATCTTTCTGACTATAATGATTCCTATTTCATTTCCATAAAAACAAATGTTACATTATTAATTGAAACTACTTTGGTGACTCTTCATTCTAACTCGAATATTCATATTTAATATAGGAATGATAAGACCATTTAGATTTACCCATGAATAATGTAAGGTATTAATTATCCAATTACTCATTCTCTTTTTAACATTCATTGGAAAAACATATAGAATCATGTTTTTAGAGAATGTTCATTTTTATAGCAACATAATAAATATAAACTCATTATTTATGAATTCCTAACATAATTTTCCATAAAATAGAAGTTTAGGATCTAGAGGTATAGTGTATTTTGAAGATTAGATAAAAAATTGATCAACATAGATGTAAAACCATTATCTTTATAAGGAACTCCACATAGTGCACCAAAATCCCATCAATATTCTAAAATATCATAGAATATCATTGGAAAAATACATAAGGAAAAGGGTGAGCTAAAAGGCTGAGTATGTGAATAAACCTAGAAATGAAACATAAAATGAGGGTCAATATGAAAAAAAGGATGCCATAAAGTGGCCGATCATAAAAATGGATACATGGAATAAGGAAAAGATATCATAAGATCATAATTATATATAAATAAAATATAACATTATATTATAAAATATATCAATGGACGCTCCTAATAATGTCACCAAAATGTAAAAAAAAGTCATATTGGGGATTAGGTTTTACCTCAAATACCATATATAACATATCATTATATAATAATACTTACCTAATGAATTATATGGATATAGAATATCAAAACTAACCATCACATAAAAATCATATTTTTATGTTCCACATGAATAAAATAAAAAATACATTAATAATAAATATGATTAAAACCCTAAAAAGAATGTGGGTTTCATAATAAAGATACAAGGAATAACCAAAGGATAAATAAAAATGATTCCCTACAGAATATGTAATTAAATAATCTGGATATTCATATTTTAAAAGGAAACTTAATTCAATATCATTGAGTTCCAATACACATATGATGAAATATAAAAATGAACTAAATTGGTGAACCTTTATGAAATATGTAATGGATCTTTATAAATATGGATATACAATTTTGTTTTTTATAAAACCATTTTGAATAAATACGATTATCTATAAAATAATGAGTATTTTTTAATAATTTCATCAAATAGAAAAAATTATGGTGGTGAGGCATAACATGATATTTGAAAAAAAGTAGTTCCTTTAAAATAGGTTTACTTAAACATTGTAATTCTAATGTGAATTAAAAACAAGTAAAACCCCAAAAATAGAAAATAAATTTTACTATATATATATTTAGGATATATATATATATAAATAGAAGATGTTATTGAAAAAATAATTCACAAAAATGGAGAAAATAGAAGAGAATGTGTAACTCAAAGGTAATAGGGGAGTTATAGAAAATATTTATTTATGTTTTAAAGAAATATTATTGAAATTAAATATCATAAAAAGATAATCAATCATTATTATAAATATAGGAGAAGGTAAAAATTATTTTCACATGAGATAACACATAATTAGGTTTCCAATTAAAAATGGTGACATTTAAGGGAAGGTAAATTATGTAAATGGAGGGGAAATTTTGTTTAAGAGGATTGGAATTATTCTTTACCATGGTAAAATTTAAAGAATTATTTGAACTCATAAATAAAATTATTTGAAACAAAATTGATATCTCAATATATAAATAGGTTATAAAATATAAAATTAAAGAATAAACTCAAGTAGGAACATAATAACTCAAGAATGAAAATAAAGCTATGAAAGACAATTATATTTAATGGATAACATCAATTAAAAAATAGAATAAATAAGGGAAAACATTTAGGTTTCATTGTATTATTTAAAAATTCATTATGATATTAAAAATCTAGATTGATATATTTACACTATGAAAATATTTGTTACGGAATAATATTAAAGTGTTCCTCAATAATGATTGATTCATATTGAAATCCTTACATATTGTTTGAATCTTATTTTCAATAGTACCAAACATCATGAATAACCAAATGGTATTAATTATAATAATTCCAAATAATTTTATCAATCAATATTTTTATTATATTATTTTGTTTTCATCATGAATATCCATTTTATTGTTTTGATTCCACTTATGTCTGATAATTAATGTTCTTTGGTAGATTTTTGGGAAAAAATCAATTTATGTTGAAAAAGGATCAAGTATTCTAAAATAGATTCATAATCACTATAGTATTAGATTATTATGTCTAATATTATTTAATTATCACATAATTTATTCATGTAAATGGGTTTTCTAGGAATGGACTCAAATTAGAGAAGGTATGTTGATATCTCATTCTTAGCGGTAAAATTTAGGATAACTGTTTATTTTTAATATCACATATAAAATTTTTTATAATATAATTTCAAAATTTAAATGGTTTAATAAAAAAAATTATATATATATTACATACATGTTTTATTCCACCCATATTATTCAGCCTGGAAAATGAGTTAGATACATCATCACACAAAGGAGCTAGTTCGTACATACATTCGAGCGACACTAACATTTTTACAGAATAAAGAAAATGTATAAAAAGAAATATGATATAATTTATTAATATTTACAATTTAATAAATATAATATTATTTTGTTATATATATTTTTTAACAAGATATGAGAGGATGTAATGATTTATTTTTCACTTCATTCATGCTGGTGGTAGTCTACAAAAATGCACATGACCTTTTTATTTTTCCAATGATTTAGAAGGATGGTATAAAATGGATATATCATAACTATTAAAAAAGAAATGAATAATAAAAATTGTGTGTTATCATATATTAATATATAGAATAGGTTTGACATGGTAGGTGTAGAAATGAACTAATATGGGGTGTTGTAAAATATTAATGCTCATTTGGGATGTTCTCCTTTGGTAAAAAAACATAAGAAAATATAGAATGGACTTTGGGAAAGATCAAAGTTTCTAATAAGTAAGGAGATGGACGAGGACATAATATTATAGATGTTTTATCAAGTCTAAGGTGATTTTTATGTTTTTATAGGTATATGGGTGGTCATTCTTATTATAATTTTATGATAATTAAATTTTTCACTCATATAAATCTTTAATATATAAGGATCAGATGTTTCACATGGAATGTGAATACAATATTGATAATAATAGTGTACTATAGAAAAATATTAATAAATTATAAACTATAATATCCAAACATGTTTGAATTTTTTTAAGATATTTATTTTTTAATTTTTTTTCTTCATATTTTTGGTTTTTATCGAGGTAAATAATTTTAATCTAATTAATTTGTTTTTAATTAATAAAAATAAAATGATCCTTTTTAGATATTATCAAAACAATAATTCTATATATGAAATCAAATTTATAATTTAAAATACTTATCTATAAGAAAAATTAACTTTAACATTAGTTAATATAAGGTGAAAAAACATATTTTTAGAAAAAAATGTATTTTTAGGAAAGAGATTTTTGTTTAAGAAAAAATTATGATATATATTGATTATATTGATGTTAAAATATTAATTGGTATACATTTTATATTTAATTATTGTTAAAATAAGTTAGAAACCTAATTCCACAACATGAAAATTTTAATAAAATAAACAGATGAAAAACAATTTTTGTTATAACTTTACCTCTATTTTATATAATTTTATTCATGGGATTTATTAATAAAAATTTATTTAAAAAAACAATGATTAAAATCATAAACTAAATTTTTTAATTTAGATAGTGTTTCAAAAAAATTCATTGAATTCTTGTTTAATAGTTTAATAAATGTTATTGAATTAGTAAAATTATTTTTTTTACTATTCACTTAAATATATATTAATTTAAAAATATATAAAAAAATAATTCTAATGTATTATTGAAATTATAAAACGAATATTTTTCACATTGATCTAATTTATATTGTAAAATTTATTAATTTTATCTTAAAATTGAAAACTAAATATAATGAAAACCATTTTTCGGGAAATATGTTGTTTTTAAACATTAAGTGTTCTTAATATTATTTAACATTATATTATATTTATAAATATATAATATAGGAAATTTCATATATAGTATTATAATGGTTTTAAAATTAATATATTATGATAAACTATACAATAACTAACAAACCATATATTTTTTTTAAAAACTAACTTATATAATAAAAATTGATTCAATAATTAACTTTAAAATTAAATATTCATATTCATAAATTTGATATTACAACTTCATCGACATTAGAATATTTATTTAATTTTTTAATATTCAAAATTTAATATTTTAATATTAATAATATTAATACATATACAAAAACCATAAATATATATAGATATTAATGTATATGAACCTAATATCATGTATTTATGTTATTGCATGTTATATTTTTTTAAATTTACTATCTAAAAATACCTGACAGTAGTACATCTATTAGATATATAAAAAATGAACAAAATGTCAACCAAAATAATTTATATGAATGTATCTATAATGGCATGATTTTATTCCTATATATATACGTACTAAACAATTTGTTAATTATAATATAATTTTTTAAGAAATATTTACTATTTCGTATTATAAAATTTTCAAAATTCATTCTCATTAAATAGTTATGTTCATCATTTTAGATTTTCCTTGCCTGCTGGTGATACATAAGGATAAAACATATCCAAGATATTTACAATACTTGATGATTTTATTCTTTTCTATCAAATTTTCCCTATTTATTTATATAAATTTAAAGGATCTACTAAATCCATATAAAGTAACAATTTATGGTGTTTTGTAATTAGTTTTATGTTTTTTCTTGTAATTCCCCACTAATAAATGAAAATACAGATTAATTTTGGTTTAGATCATGTAGATAAATTTTTTAAATATATTTTTTCAATCCTTTTTTTGTGGAATAATAAAAAGTTTGTTAAATATATAAACATATATAATTATAATAATAATATAAATAATACTAAAAATATTAATAATAATGGATCCTAAAGCTGGAGGTGTTAAATTATTACCCTTTGATAAGTTACAACCAAATAATATTAATTATCATATACCAACAAAAATAGACTAAAGGTATCTAAATTAAATAAATGAAGCATTGTATAATTTCTAGATAGATATCAACCAAAGAAACATTATAAACTCATTATTAAAAATAGTTATATCCCTAATATAGAGTTTTTCTCCATATATTAGTGTATGAGTATATCATTATTTTGTTTCAATATGAAAATTATAAAATTTTTACTTATATAGTTTTTATTGTTACCCCTTAATGGATAAAATATCACTGTTTTATCTGAAATGTGATTTCACTATTCTAGATAATTTTTTATCTAAGTGGAGGGAATAAATCCATCACTAAAGTAACATTAAATTTATCTAAAGAAAGGGCAATAATTTTTCCAAAAGTCACATTCCTATACTATTCAACATTTAATAGAGTAATAATACCACTAGATCATTTATTTCATAACTAATTCCTTTGTGTGTTTATTTAATGATCTCATCAGATTTCATCGATATACTAGAGTTCCTAGAATCAAATTATTATAATACATGTACAAATCCATATTTAATGTCACATCTACCTTAAATAAAATGATTTTAATTGAGTGTAGTTATTGTATAAGAATTACATTAACCTTGTTGTTTTAGAGTTTGGTGATGATTGTAATTTTATTTAGTCCATAGATTATGACATTGATTATGATAATACCCAAGTTACCAACACCCAATACCTTGGATTCATAATGGTACCTCTTCATGAACTATTTTTCTTATGATCATGTTAATCGATCTCTTTATTAACCTTTTAAAATATAATGATCAATGAACTTATATAACAGATGCAATGAAACTTCCAATACCCTTTAGGTAGTCTACTTGGCGATTCATTCCCCTTTTTTACTTAGAGGGTATTTCATCTTATTTCATTTGTCAACATTTTCAATTGAACATTTATAATACTTTATACTTCTCTTCTTGGGTGAAATTATGATATCATCTATGGTAACATTATTAATAATTTTCCATGATGCTTGGTTTAGCATAATAAACTGATTTATCATTTTATCTCCCTTATAATGGGTAAATAATGTAACACCCCAGGTAAATAATGAATATAACATTTTAACATTTATCCATATTTGTGAATAAAATATTAATATAACTTTAAGGGGGATTCTATGCTCGATGGCGTACCCAATACGCAACAACGAGTTTCTTGGGAATCTTACGTTGCACTCTAATAATAAAATAATATTATTTTAAATCGTAGTTAACGCCTAGTCGTTGTAAGGGCGGGAATGAACAGAACTAACTACAAAATGATTATATATGTTTTTTAAATATTTTTACTTTTTACAATAAATTTTAGAGGATTAAGAATTCGAATGAATCCAATTTTAAGTGTAAACATTCTAATATTCTTTAAAAGGTCGATTAACCGCCTTTTGATGACGAACCTCTTTTAAATCCACTTTTTTGAAAATTTTATGTGTTATATTTGAAAAAATAAAATTATTCTTTAGAATCGGGACATCAAAATTTACTTTGTGTAAATTTTTTGCATTTTTCCGATAATGTTCATTTTTAATGAATAGTGAAAAATGTTGTATTTTAATTCAAAACCTCCTTTTAATCTAATTTATTTATATGATTAGATTATCTTTTGAATTGGTTTCAAAGTTAAATTAGAATATATTTTTATCTTTTAATCCAACAGTGGTCGTTGGAAATAATTTCATCTTGAAATTGGACTTAAACTAGTGTCAATCTTTTGATACTTATTGTTTCATAAAAACACGCTATTTGCTATGACATCGGGAATTAATTATTAAATTAATTAATGTAAATTATATTTTTTGGATTTTGTAAAATATACATCATTTTTGAATTCGGAATATCAAATATATTCTGGGGTGAATGTTTGGTAATTTTCTGAAAAACTTCAATTTTTGATGAATAGTGAAACCACTAAGTGGTAGTTAAAGAAACTGATTTTTTGTTTAAATGAAACTTTACCACTTCTGTGATTTGAATTTCAAAAATCCGACATACATGGTTGTCATTGAGAAGTAAAATGTGGTTCAATGGGATTAAAATAATTTTTTGGTGAATAGTAACTTTTAAGTTTATTAATCGCGATTAGAGGTAATTAGTGTAATTTAAGGTAAAAATAATGTTTTAATAAAATGAAATGACCTAGACACATGTCCTACCCTCATTGGATGTGTCATGTCCGACCAAGAAAATCCATGGGTCAACTTGGAGACCCCATGGAGCCACTTTGGTAGGAAAATGACATCAATACCTTTTTATTTAAATTTAAAGTTAAAATGTCACAAACATGTGTTGTTTTACTAAAACAATTTTTAAATGGGGTTATAAAAGTCATAGTTTTGACTATAAATATTCATTAGAAATATAAAAATATTTTCTACATCATGATATTTTTTTATAATTTTTAGACACTAAATAAATTAAATTATTTATGACACCATGATGATGCAGCGATTACCTCATTATTTAACGATTTAAATAAAATGAAAAGATAATGTAAACTATAAGAACTAAACTTGTCACAAAACTATTGGATGGGTGGATTTAGAAACCTTATCACCTTATCCTCAAAATATATCATTTTGGGACCTTTAGAATCCGAAAATAATTATATAATAAAGCAATATTTTATAACTTTCCAAGAGTGCCCCTCCTCTCCTCTTATAAAAGGCCCCCACCTCCACCACCTTACCCACACCTCTCAAGCCTTTGGCTCGGCCAAACCCTGACCATTTCATCTCTCCAAATCCCTCTCTTCATCATTGAAGCCTCACCTTTGGGAAGAATCCTTTCCAAGGAAGCCTTTTAACTCAAATAAAAAAGAGTTACCCGATTTAAAGGTAATGTCTTCCCTTGTGTTCTTTTCTTCTATTTTGCTTCTCCAAACCCCTAAATTCTTTTTATTCCTTTATTTTGTAACAACACCAGTATCTTCAATATACTATGATGTTTTTATGTGAATGATTAGAGGTATACTTACACACACCTTCGTCTAATGGTTAAAGAACATACTGTTTCTGTGGATGGCGAATTTCTGCCTCACGAAACGATGATTGTTCAATCTCCTCTTAACACCTTTCATGGTGGACATTATGATGTCACTATATTTTATATATTATTTATATGGTATTTATGTTTTCTATATGCTTTTTAATTTTATATTTAAATCATGACTTTATGCTTTTCATGTTGTGAAAATGTGATAATTTCATACAAAGAAGTGTGGACTACTGCCCCCTCAAGTGATGTGACTCGTTCATGCAATACATGGAATGTATAAAGAATGAAATTAATGAACATATGTGACATATATTACATATATATTATACTGGGATTATAATATATATATCTCTAAATTAGTTTTAATTCCATTAATATGACATAGAAATGAAAGTAGCGTTCATGCGTACGTACGGCTTACCGTCTCCATGAACGGTGCATTTCATTTATTACCTATAAATGATTATGTAATATAATAAATACATGTATATTATGGATATATATGATATATATGATATCCAAATCATGAATATAATTCTGGATATAATGAACCTTTGACCACACGAACAACATGTAATTGTAAGAAGTCCACTTTCGACTTAAGAACCAAATATCTGCAAAACAAACATTATTAACTTAAATGATTACATAATGTTTATAACATGACAATAAGTGATATAAAAGGAATAATTAACTTGAAAAAAGTTCATAAGAAATTAGAAATTAAATCAAGTTTATTATTCAGGACGTTAAAGAATGATCGAGTCAAGTCGGACCCGAGGTAAGGGATCCTACCCCTCTCTTTCTTTTTAAGTACACTCTTTTATGCCATTTCTTTTAAGCTCATATTTCTTATGATTGGGATGTTATTTTATATTACTATTACTTTAAATATTATTTTAATATGATGAGATACCCTATTTGATCTCATCAATCCATTTTTGAAGTTTTAAGTGGCGCCGTTAGGCGGCCGAGTTTTTGTAGGGGATTTTTCATCTCACTTTTATTCCCGTGACATTTATGCTACGTTTGACACTATTTCCTTTGAGTGGTGTTTGTACTGCCCATTATTATACACTTTGTGTAGTATAATTGCATTTATGGGTATTTACATCTTCATTGTATGACACTTCTTCCATGGGGTGTACGTTTCAAAAGTTACCCAACTCGGTAAGGGGACCTTTCACCCTCCTCTTTTTAAAAGACTTATTTTTGTTATGTCTTTTAATTTAAATCTTATTATGTTGGGATATGTTCTTATATATCCTTATTTATGTAAAATTTATTTCCAAGTGATGAGATAACCTTTTTGTCTCATCAACTCATTTTCTGAATTTTAAAGTGACGTCGTTAGGCTGTCGAAGTTTTACAAGGGAACGTCTTAACCCAATTTCGATTTCTTTGGGTTCAACTTGTAATTCTTGAACATGTCATCCTATGAATATGTGTGAATGACCTATAATTTTTTCACACTTAATATCCACTTATATTGGGTGTATTTATATTTCTCAAACATAATTATGTGATATATTTATCCTTAATTTAAGGATACCATCTTTATAATGGATTTCATCTCAATTTACATTTCCATTGAGACTTTATTGTTGTTATGAACCAATTCACTCTTATATGGTGTATATACTATCCTTTGAAATATTATATCATGAATACCTTTATTCTCATGATATTATAAAGTTCGGATTAAATGTTATTCCGAAATTATTTGTATTCAAGAGTCTCTCATTTTGTTAAAAACTCTTTAACAAAAATATCGTTTTAAATGTTTTAAAGATTCATTATACTAAATATTTATCTTTAATGTCCATGTTTTCAAAATGGTTTTCAGTATTTATTTATATGGACATTAATGTTTTAAAATTATAATTTCATTAAAGGCTTCAAAGTGGTATGGGACACTTTGATTTAAAAATCTCTTTCAAATGGTTTTTGAAAATGGATTGATTAATTCAATATCTTGGAATTACTTATTGTGATTGCAAATGAAATGTTGTTATTGAAATGTTTATATTTTCAATATTTTATGTGTAATGATGGTACTTGGACATTTTACGAGTGGTTACGTGATAAACCATATGACGGGTGGTGCCGTGAATACCAGGACGGGTGGTTACGTTATAACCTCCAATGCATTGGATATGGAAGTCGTCCGTATGGATATTCCATTAAGTATGTGTGGAAGTGGAACGTATGGTTATTCCATTTAAGTATGTTTATGTAACAAGTTACCTTTATATGTTATGTGTTCTTTATATGGGTTTTATGGTAATATTTTGGTTACAAAAGGGTATGTAATGGTCTTTTATTCAGTGAAGTGTTTTTTACTACTTCATAAAGGTGAAAAGTATTACTTTGGTAAAGTATTCATGGTTTACTTATTGTTTTGAAAAACTAACAGTTTTCCTTCATTGTGTATCCTTTACTGGGCTTTTTATGCTCATCCCAAGTTTTTGAAATGTTTTCCACAGGACTTAAAGATCAATAGGGTCAAGTATGGGATCAAGGAAAGACATTATATCTAAAACATGGAACTAGACATATTTCTTTTTAAGTGTTTTTTTTATTTTATGGAAACTTAGTAGAAGTTTCTACTATGTAATCTTTTTAGATGTAATATTTATGTCCTAATTCTCTAAAACTCTAAACCAGAAAAGATCCTCTATGTGAATTATTCTTTTAATTCATGATTAAGTAATGTTTAAGGCCGGGGCCTTATAGTTGGTATCAGAGGTTGGTTTAGATAACTTTATAGGTTAGGGTATTCTCTAAGAATAAGTGACATTACCATAATGGTTAGGATTTCAAAAAGATTCCTAGTTTTAGATAAAGTTAATGAATAAGTATATCTTAGTGTTTATCTTCCTCATCAGTACATGATGGCTTTTTTGATATACTCACACTGACCTTTTTGGTTTTAGTAAATGGCTGGATCTAGCAGGCACCAAAGTAACAGTGGATGTGAAGGAAACTGTGACAGTTTTCTGAGCGAGAATCTGAATGATATGGGAGATGCAATGAGAACTCTTGTGTTTATCCTCAACCAACTATCTGGAGTCATGATTGACCACCTAAACCTTGTTGATTTCTATAAGGCATCATATATGCGAGAAACAAATCCCTACAGAACTACAGGTAATAATCATAAAGGTAAGTGTGTTCAAAAACCTATGTGTCAAAGATGTAGAAAGAAACACCCAGGAAAATGTTTCAAAGGGACAGAAATATGCTATAGATGTGGAAATGAAGGTCATAAAGCAAGAACCTGCCATGGAAAAAGGAAGCATCCAGTTGACTCGAGGAAATGGAAAGAAGTTCTTTCTGAGGGATCAATTGAATGTTTTAAATGTGGTTTGCATGGTCATTATGAAAACACATGTCCTATGAAGATGTTTCGGGAATGGGATCACCAAGATCGTACAAATATTCTTTTACTAATACCTAATGCCATTCCGATTGAGGATGAAGAAACTGACAATGACCAATCAAAGGTATGGATTATTTCTTAACTTTTGTTTTCCTATTTTGGAATCTTGCGGTATGATTCATTATTTTGTTTGTAGGAAAGAAGTATTTCAGAATAAGTTGGAAAGGAATGGTTAATGGATCATGAATAATGTTGAATGAGTAAGAAGTCAACATATAAGGGCTTCACGAGTTATGGTGAAATTATTAAGAGTATTAAGTCTCTTTTGATGATAGGGTTACATTAGAAGACTGTTTATAGTATGTGTAACCCTGATGTTTGATATATGAAAATTTTATTCAAGGAATATTTATCTTTTCTTTTGTGGACATAGTTATCAAGAACCATTTGGGTTTATATGATCATTAATTTTGAGGTAATTATGGGTTACTATATGTTATGATGGAAAGTGAAAGGCATGAGAAAAAAATGAGGTTAAATTATGTTATGATTATTTTTGAAGATTTTATCTCGTTTTGGGGAATGTTTTAATAATTATAGATTTTTGGAAAAAGGACAACACACAGACCGTGTGACAACCCGTCGCGTCAGACAAAGCTGCGTGAATTGAACCCACAACCAAAGTGCGACTGGTATTTATCGCCTACCACTGGACTACGTGAAGTCCCTGGTTAGTTTGACTAATTCTTTTTAGTTAGATGATTTTATGAATCAAGAGTAAGTTTATTTTGGGTTATCTATGGAAATGATTAACCTATCATCGAGGATATGTGATTAGGTTAATTACTTTTCAATATGAGAATTTAAGAACAACTGATGTTATTTGTAGATAAAAGTTAATTTGTACCTTGGATAACTATGTGATTAAATCCTTCAAATATTTGCGTTTCAATCTTAGTTTGGTTTACTTTGAAGAATATTATGGAACAATTGTTTATCGAATGGTCTTCGTTGAACTTTGGGGTTTTTTTGGGAAAAATTTTAGAGATTAAGAATAGATTTTCTTTTTATAAAGGATTATACTTTTTTGGATTATATGATCTCATACTAACAATTTTGGTTTTGGATTTTGTCTAAAGACATGGGAAATATATAGTTCTCTTTTGTGGATTAGGTGATTCTCAAGAAGTTGATTATTGTACTCTTAATGCGAACAAGTCTTCCTAACTCGTCTTTTGGAGAAAATATGAGTTTGATTAAGGAATCTAGTAAAATTTGAAAGTCTACGTGACAAGTAATTATGTTTCATTATGATTTAGTTAAGCTCAAAAATAAATTCCTCAATGAAGAGTAACTTAAAACAAAAATGTTGTCTGTTAACTTTTCCTACTAGGGAATCGAATACCGTTTAACCCACCACAAGTTTGTAATTTTCTTGTGGTTAAATTTCTCCTAAACATGTTTACTATCACTCTCCATCAGGACATAACCCTTTGTTTTCCCCTCTATATCCATATTTTCATACTTGGAATCCTAGTATGGGTTAACTCGCGCGACCTTTGTACTTCTCTTTCTTTATTTTAAAGTGATAGTTTTACTGACTCTTGTTCCGATGTGGGATTTCCAATGAAGTTTCCAAGCCCAATTTTAAAATTGCAAGGACGCAATTCCCAAAAGGGGGGAAGGATGTAACACCCCAGGTAAATAATGAATATGACATTTTCACATTTATCCATATTTGTGAATAAAATATTAATATAACTTTAAAGGGGATGCTATGCTCGATGGCGTACCCAATACGCAACAACGAGTTTCTTGGGAATCTTATGTTGCACTCTAATAATAAAATAATATTATTTTAAATTATAGTTAATGCCTAGTCGTTGTAATGGCAGGAATGAACAGAACTAACTATAAAATGATTATATATATTTGTCAAATATTTTTACTTTTTACAATAAATGTTAGAGGATTAAGAATGCGAATGAATCCAATTTTAAGAGTAAACATTCTAATATTCTTTAAAAGGTCGATTAACCTCCTTTTGATGACGAACCTCTTTTAAATCAACTTTTTGACAATTTTATGTGTTATATTTGACAAAATAAAATTCTTCTTTAGAATCGAGACATCAAAATTTACTTTGTGTAAATGTTTGGCATTTTTCCGATAATGTTCATTTTTAATGAATAGTGAAAAATGTTGTATTTTAATTCAAAACCTCATTTTAATATAATTTATTTATATGATTAGATTATCTTTTGAATTGGTTTAAAAGTGAAATTAGAATATATTTTTACCATTTAATCCAATATTGGTTGTTGGAATTAATTTCATCTTGAAATTGGACTTAAACTAGTGTCAATCTTTTTATACTTATTGTTTCATAAAAACATGCTATTTGCTCTGACAACGGGAATTAATTATTAAATTAATTAATTTAACTTATATGTTTTGGATTTTGTAAAATAGACATCATTTTTGAATTCATAATATCAAATATATCCTAGGGTGAATTTTTGGTAATTTTCTGAAAAACTTCAATTTTTGATGAATAGTGAAACCACTAAGTGGTAGTTAAAGAAACTGATTTTTCGTTTAAATGAAACTTTACCACTTCTGTGATTTGAATTTCAAAAATCCGACATACATGGTTGTCATTAAGAAGTAAAATTTGGTTCAATGGGATTAAAATAATTTTTTGGTGAATAGTAACTTTTAAGTTTATTAATCGCGATTAGAGGTAATTAGTGTAATTTAAGGTAAAAATAATGTTTTAATAAAATGAAATGACCTAGACACATGTCCTACCCCCATTGGATGTGTCATGACCGACCAAGAAAATCCATGGGTCAACTTTGGGACCCCATGAAGCCACTTTGGTAGGAAAATGACATTTATAACTTTTTATTTAAATTTAAAGTTAAAATGTCACAAACATGTGTTGTTTTACTAAAGCAATTTTTAAATGGGGTTATACAAGTAATATTTTTGACTATAAATATTAATTATAAATCTAAAAATATTTTCTACATCATGATATTTTTTTTATAATTTTTAGACAGTAAATAAATTAAATTATTTATGACACCATGATGATGCAGCGATTACCTCATTATTTAAAGATTTAAATAAAATGAAAAGATAATATAAAATCTAAGACCTAAACTTGTCAAAAACCTATTGTATGGGTGGATTTATAAACCTTATCACCTTATCCTTGAAATATATCCTTTTGGGACCTTTAAAATCCGAAAAGCATTATATAATAAAGTAATATTTTATAACTTTCCAAGAGTGCCCCTCCTCTCCTCTTATAAAAGACCCCCACCTCCACCACCTTACCCACACCTCTCAAGCCTTTTACTTGGCCAAACCCTGCCCATTTAATCTCTCCACATACCTCTATTCATCATTGAAGCCTCAAATTTGGGTAGAATCCTTTCCAAGGAAGCCTTTGAGATCAAATAAAAAAGAGTTACCCGATTTAAAGGTAATGTCTTCACTTGTGTTCTTTTCTTTTATTTTTCTTATACAAACCCCTAAACTCTTTTTATTCCTTTATTTTGTAACAAAACCAGTATCTTAAATATACTAGGATGTTTTTATGTGAAGTATTTGAGCTATAATTACACACACCTTCGTCTAATTGTTAAAGAACATACTGTTTCTGTGGATGGTGAATTTCTGCCTCACGAAACGATGATTGTTCAATCTCCTCTTAACACCTTTCATGGTGGACATTATGATGTCACTATATTTTATATATGATTTATATGGTATTTATGTTTTCTATATTCTTTTGAATTTTATATTTAAGTCATGCCTTTATGCTTTTCATGTTGTGCAAATGCGATAATTTCATACGAGGAAGTGTGGACTACCGCCCCCTCAAGTGATGTGACTCGTTCATGAAATACATGGAATGTATAAATAATGAAATTAATGAACATATGTGACCTATATAACATATATATTATACTGGGATTATAATATATATATCTATCAATTAGTTTTAATTCCATTAATATGACATAGAAATGAAAGTAGCGTTCATGCGTACGTACGGCTTACCGTCTCCATGAACGGTGCATTTCATTTCTTACCTTTAAATGATTATGTAATATAATAAATACATGTATATGCTGGATATATATTATATATATGATATCGAAATCATGAATATAATTCTGGATATAATGAACCTTTGACCACACGAACAACATGTAATTGTAAGAAGTCCACTTTCGACTTAAGAACCAAATATCCGCAAAACAAACATTATTAACTTAAATGATTACATAATGTTTATAACATGAAAATAAGTGATATAAAAGGAATAATGAACTTTAAAAAGGTTCATAATAAATTAAAAATTAACTCAAGTTTATTATTCAGGACGTTAAAGAATGATTGAGTCAAGTCGGACCCGAGGTAAGGGATCCTACCCCTCTCTTTCCTTTTAAGTACACTCTTTTATGTCATTTATTTTAAGCTCATATTTCTTATGATTGGGATGTTATTTTATATTACTATTACTGTAAATATTATGTTAATATGATGAGATACCCTATTTGATCTCATCAATCCATTTTTTAAGTTTTAAGTGGCTCCGTCAGGCGGCCGAGTTTTCGTAGGGGATTTTTCATCTCACTTTTATTCCCATGAAATTTATGCTACGTTTTCCACTATTTCCTTTGAGTGGTGTATGTACTGACAATTATTATACAATTTTTGTAGTATAATTTCATTTATGGTTATTTACATCTTCATTGTATGACACTTCTTCCATGGGGTGTACGTTTCGAAAGTTACCCAACTCGGTAAGGGGACCTTTCACCCTCCCCTTTTTAAAAGAATTATTTTTGTTATGTCTTTTAATTTACATATTATTATGTTGGTATATGTTATTATATATCCTTGTTGATGTAAAATTTATTTCCAAGTGATGAGATACCCTTTTTCTCTCATCAACTCATTTTCTGAATTTTAAAGTGACGCCGTTAGGCTGTCGAATTTTTAGAAGGGAACGTCTTAACCCAATTTCGATTTCTTTGGGTTCAACTTGTAATTCTTGAACATGTCATCCTATGAATATGTGTGAATTACCTATGATTGTTTCACACTTAATATCAAATTATATTGGGTGTATTTATATTTCTCAATCATAATTATGTGATATATTTATCCTTAATTTAAGGATACCATCTTTATAATGGATTTCATCTCAATTTACATTTCCATTGAGACTTCATTGTTGTTATGAACCAATTCAATCTTATATGGTGTATATACTGTACTTTGACATATTATATCATGAATACCTTTATTCTCATGATATTATAAAGTTCGTATTAAATGTTATTCCGAAATTATTTGTATTCAAGAGTCTATCATTTTGTTAAAAACTCTTTAACAAAAATATCATTTTAAATGTTTTAAAGATTCATTATTCTAAATCTTTATCTTTAATGTACATGTTTTCAAAATGGTTTTCAGTATTTATTTATATGGACATTAATGTTTTAAAATTATAATTTAATTAAAGGCTTCAAAGTGGTATGGGACACTTTGATTCAAAAATCTCTTTCAAATGGTTTTTGAAAATGGATTGATTAATTCAATATCTTGGAATTACTTATTGTGATTGAAAATGAAATTTTGTTATTTAAATGTTTATATTTTCAATATTTTATGTGTAATGATGGTACTTGGACATTTTACGGGTGGTTACGTGATAAACCATATGACGGGTGGTGCCGTGAATACCAGGACGGGTGGTTACGTTATAACCTCCAATGCATTGGGTATGGAAGTCGACCGTATGGATATTCCATTAAGTATGTGTGGAAGTTGACCATATGGTTATTCCATTTAAGTATGTTTATGTCCCAAGTCACCTTTATATGTTATGTGTTCGTTATATGGGTTTTATGGTAATCTTTTGGTTACAAAAGGGTAAGTAATGGTCTTTTATTCAGTGAACAGTTTTTTACTGCTTTATGAAGGTGAAAAGTATTACTTTGGTAAAGTATTCATGGTTTACTTGTTGTTTTGAAAAACTAACAGTTTTCCTTCATTGTGTATCCTTTACTGGGCTTTTTATGCTCATCCCAAGTTTTTGAAATGTTTTCCACAGGACTTAAAGATCAATAGGGTCAAGGATGGGATCAAGGAAAGACATTCTATCTAAAACATGGAACTAGACATGTTTCTTTTTAAGTGTTTTTTTATTTTATGGAAACTTAGTAGAAGTGTCTACTATGTAATCTTATGAGATGTAATAGTTATATCCTAATTCTCTAAAACTCTAAACTAGAAAATATCCTCTATGTGAATTATTCGTTTAATTCATGATTAAGTAACGTTTAAGGTCAGGGCCTTATAAATAATTGAGGTATTCTCTATATTTTCCATCACGCCCAAGATTAAATTTGATACTTATGTTTCCAAAAAAATAAAACCTATAAGGATAACATTAGTGATTATCATTTCACATCATTTATGTATTATCATAATTAATAACATGAATCTTATTCAAATATAAAACCTTTTCTCATTTTACATCATCATGTTTTCTTATAATTACTTTAGTTATACCTCTATCAATATTAGTTAACCTAGGTTACATTAATATGGGTTTTATAATACTTCTCACAGTATTCCTTCTATGTATTATGGAAATCTATCCTTTAGAGCAGTTCGTAAAAATTAGATGATCTACCAAACCATATCCAACAAGAGTTTCTATCTATGTATGCATTCTTATGCCCACTAATCATAAATACAGGTGATTATCGAATCAACTCATAACTATTAATTTTCAAGGATATTTTCCCTTAGTGAATTTTTTCTATAGTTATATCATCTTTCCATTATCTAAACATTGATAAAATTTGAATGAAAAATATTTTCTGAAAACATATTAAAATATTAGGACTTTATCATATACTTTGACTCACATATAGTTTTTTCACTAAGTTTCTCTCATCGTAATCTCCAAAAAAACTAGACCTTACTTTGTTACATATTTTAGTAAAATAATCTTTAAACATGCTTTATTTCATAATTTTTTTCATAATTTTCCAAAAAAATACAAGTCGTGCATCTATATGTATTATTTCCTTGGAATATTACATTTTAAAATAAATCAACTTAAACAAAGAAGATTCCTAAATATTTAGAAATTCAAATAGTGCTCTTAATTAATTTTTATAATCTATAATAATGAAAGATATCCCTAGGAAAATAAATATGTAAAAGGGTGAGTTTGAAATCCCAATAATAGGATAAGAATTAAAATAATGTATAACAAGATAGTAAAGAGGCATAAAATGATATTATAAAGATGATGGACATTTAAATAGATAAAAAAGATGGTAATTATTCCACATGATCATAAAAATGTGTAAAAAATAAAGCATTATATTAAAAACATATTCTGATGGTCACTCTTAAGACCATCACTATAATGTGGATGAAGTACTATATTGGAATAGGTTCACTCTGTACTCACATTCATTACATATCAATATATTTGAAGCATTTACCAAGTAATTTTAAGGATATATAATTATTGTAACACCTTTCATATAAATTGAAATCATATATTTTCTTTCTGCATGAGGAAAATTAACCATAAGTAAATCATAATCACGATCTAACCTAATAGGAGGAAGTGGGTTTAATAATTCTGACTCAAGGCATAATAAAAGGATAAATCATAAGGATTCCCATTATATAAATGAAATATATCATTTGGGTTAATATTTTTGAAAATACAACATAATTCTTGATCATTGTTTTCTAATATAGATATTTTATGATAAGTATCTAGGAGGAAAAAATAATACAAACATACCACTTAGGTGAAGAATTATGAAATAAGTAAAGGTTATTTTTAATGAAATGATTTCCCTATTTTTTTCCATAAAAAGTTATTCATAAAAATATATTTTTACATAAAATAATGATGTTTCTTGAATCCATTTATGTAGTAAAATCAATTTTGGTGGGTGATTCTCAATATGTGACAAGTAATATGAAATTTTAATTAAACCATGATTTCCTAGATGTCTGAATATTAAAGGGAACTAAAATCATTTATAACCTCGACATGATAAGGGTGTATTACTAGATTTGTATGTATTGGAAACATGTAATAAAATAAAATAGATTCAGGAGAATATTATTACATATGAATTAAGAAAAGTATGTATAATGTGTAGCTCAAAGGTAATGAGGGTGGTACAAAAGATCCCTTTTTAATTTTAAATCAACTTTGCTGAAATAACATATCATAAAAAATGATAATGTAATATTATATGAAAATAAGATATGGTATATATGAATTCCCCAAGAGATAACATATAATTATGATTCCAATTTAATTTAATAAATTTTCAGGAATAGAAATTATGGACAATGAGGGGAAACCATCATTTAGGGGGGGTCAAAAATATTTATAACATAGTTTCATTTTCAAGAAATATTACAAATAAAAAATAATGAATGTTTAAATGAACAATGATCTTAAAATATAGAAATAGGGTAAACCACATGAAATTAAAGATTGATATCAAGGAGGAACATTATAACTCAATCAAGTAAATTGAGTTATGAAAGACCCCTATATTATAGGGATGATATCAATTTTATGAAATAGTAAGAATGATCATGAATTGAAGATAATTTTCCTTTTCCAATAATATTTTTTATATTAAAAATATAGGGGTACTTTTAAACTATAAATATTAAGATTTATTCATAATACCAAATAATTCTTCAATGAATGGTGATTGATTTAGAAACCCTTACATTGTTGCTTAATGCGCTCTGCAACTGTGCTTAACTACTAGAATAGTCAAATTATTATTATCAAAAAATATATAAAACACTTCTCTATATATATTTATTTTTATAACTACAATAACACATATAATGTTTGAATATATCATTTTCATTGCTTAATAATATTCATCAATTAGATATTTTAGAGATATATTCACTATAATTGTATTATGTAATTTTCTAATAAAAATGGAAATAGTTTTATTATCACTAAATTTGTTCAAATAAATTATATTGTATTATTTAAAAGAATGATATCCAAATTTTATAATTTCAATTTTAAAAAAATAATATAATATTTAAAATTATCATATCAAAATTGTCATTAGAATGAATTTTTAATATATTTATGATAAGTTTCAGTTATCAATTAGTAGTTAAAATATACTGATTTTATATGTAAATATATTGTATTTGAAAATATATTTTTTTCAATTATTTACAATTTAAAATTCTATTTTAGATTAGTCTAAAAATTTACATTGTTCATTTTGATAAGAAATAATCATATCATGGTCTTTGGAATGAAATTTATACTTCAATTTGTTATAAAATCAATTTTATACTTAAAAGGATTTTTTCTGAAACCCCAATTATCATCAAATTTTGTGGGATTAATTTAATATTAAACTATTCCACCTCTAGATCCCTAATCATGAAAAATCGAATCCGTATTTAAAATTATGATGTCCAACATTTCTTAATAGGTCTGTTTAATTTTAGCCTTTCTGAATAGTAAATATAGAAAAGTTTTTGTACAACTATAATGGTAAAATGGGTCCATTAGGGTTAAATATAATGTGACAAGGATTAAATTTCATTAAAAAACTTGAATTTATATAATTGGATGAGTCCTTTCCATCCATACTCATCCAAACATAGAATATATTACGCTTATTCAATTTATACTTGTTTCATTCCATTATAATAATTATGTAAATTGTTATGTCAAAAGTGTCAATATCTTGGTTTTAATGTTTAAAATATTTTGTGATAAGGATAAAAATTACTTCTGTTATATTATAAATGGTTATTTAAATATGAATCTAATTTTTATCATGATAAGTTATTTTATATATTTATAAATGAAAAAATTACACAAAGAGATTACACAACAATAACTCAGTGCTTGTGTAATCAGTATATAAATAATGTTTATAATTTTAATAACTATAAAAGAAATATTTTTTGATTGATTTATATTTTCCCAAGAATTTTTAATTAAAAAAAACATTTATGTGATGTTGAAATGGATAATATTTTTTCCCCTACCTAATGGGGCTCGAGCTGCAACTCCCCAAGCCCACCTCCATAGGCCAGGGGTTGGCATCTAGCATCTTGTAGGCTATCACACACATGGGAGGCCTTAGACTATAGTATATGTATGCATGCACTCACAAAAACTTCAATGATCCAATAAAAAGATAAATAAAAATTAAAAATTAAATTCATGAATACATCTATACCAAACCAGTGTACACCATAAGTACAAAATCGGAAAATAAATGCTCACCAAAATAAATTTGTAAAATTTATCAACCTTCTTATATGGAGGGAATCACTACCAAATACACCCACTAAAATGCTCCTCAGCTAGCCTCCGGTAAACACTCCTTCTGGTCTAGCTCACTAAGCTCGGCCTACTCTTGGTTCTCTAGGGAGTCTATCAAATGTCATGTGGTATTCACAAGACACAACACATGCCAGAAAACCCCAAGAATGAGTGAGTATAATGTTATTCAGTTTCCACCCCACAAACACAAATTAAATGGATTAAACTAAAATAAATCATCCCACTCAACCCAGTCAACAGGAACCCATATGAGATAGAAACTCCATCTTGAGACTATCCTTGGATAGACACTACATGCCATATCCTGCAAAATGGTGTTCCATAAAATATTTGACAACACCTTAAGTAATCCCCTAAATACACATAGATATACTCCTCTCAAAATCAACGTATCACGAGGTTCTAACTTCATATCCATTGAGAGGTTCTTCAATGTCCTATAATTTCTGTATAATTGTTTTTAAGTATATGAAATTATTTTGAGGCATCCAAATTTGACAGTACGTGATTCTGAGGCCCAGAGTGCCCGGAATGATCCGTCGTAGTTTTGTTAAGCTTTAAATAGCACACATATGCAGGTTTCCTGAAAAAGTTGAATAACTCTTAAACGGTTACTCAGATGAGAAATTTGTGGGAATCATTGCATTCAGGATAGCGGGATTACCCTAGGGGTGACATAGATTTATTCAGTGTGGGACTCCTGTGAGAAAACATGAAAATGGCATAACTGTAAATAAAATAATTATATAAAATGATATTATTATTAAAATGCTTATAACAATCAAACTATAACTCGGAGTAAAAATCTGAGACCACTGCTGAACTCATGAGGGTATTCTCTATTTAGGAATATACTAACATTGGCCGGCGTGAGCCACCAGTGAAAGTTAGTTTTTGGTTGTTAATAAAATAATTATTTGACAATTATTTTATTGTAAAATACATAATGTCTAAACGGTAACTCAGATTGAAAATATGAGGGTTCTGTTGAGTTCACTGGGGAATGTTCTCTTTAGGTGAAGCCTATCCTTGACCGACATGGATTTAGGGTGAATGTTAATAATTTATTGAACTTTTTTTGGATACATTCAATAAATGCTTGAGTGGAGTTTTTTAACTTCTGAACCATTGCTCGGATTAAAAATCGGAGGGCACCATTGAATCCACATCGCCAGGATACGATTAAGGGAGGCTTTACTTTGATCGTAGTAGGTCCGGAGAAAATGTTATGTTTTGCGAATTTTTAAATGAAAAATAATTTTATTATTTTATTTCATATTCTCCAATGGACAAGTAAAGGGGTGGGGCCAGCGATGTGTTAATCAAATAAATGGATTGACTTGACAACCCTTAATTGTGGTGTATTTGGAGAATTAAGAAGCTTCCTAAATGATGAGCCCCATTAAATTTTAACATTGTTACTTACCATCCCCCTCTCTTCTATATATGGAGCTTGGGGAGGGGTATCGACATAGATTCTCCAATCAGCGAAGTGCTAAAGGAGCACCACGACTCCAAACACATAAAAGATAGAGATGATCCCAGTAGAAGGTGATAGGTGACACCGAACCATGAATTGGAGGACAACGTGCAAGCGGTGTCGTTAGAATCCTGTTGCAGGAACAAAGAACACTAACCCACCTTCAAGCATGGGCCTTTCTCCAACGATTCAAGGTAGGGGGTTTATTCATTTATGTTTCCTTAAAAGATTCCATATTCACTATTCTTGAAAATTATATGAATAATGTGTGTCAACCGACTAACGGGTTGATACTTGAATCATTCATTTTGTTGGAGGTTGTTACGGGGTATCCTTGTGGGGTTTTATTTGTTGTTTAATAAAAGAAATTGTTAGACCCATTTTATCCTCCCATTGATCAGGAGCTAACGCAGAGGGAAGGGCCTAATGAACATGGCCCGAATCCGCTGCAACTTCGTTACCCTTGCACCTTCCATGGAAGACCGTCGGCATGCCGACACCAACCTTCTATGAAGGACATGACCCACCAATGCACGTTGCTATAAGAGGTCACGAAATGAAGCTACGGTGGACATCAGAGTGGTAGGAACCAGACGGCTGTGAAGGAGGTGTGGTGCGCCATCGCGCACCACTGGTGTGCAAAGGGGTTGCGGCTCGTCAGTCGTTGTAGACGGAGGAGGCGACTGGCTCATCGGCCGGCCGTAGAAGGAAAGGGTGGTGCATCATCAACACTTTCGGTGAGCAGAATACCGCGTCTGAAGTTGCGGTGGAGGAGGCAGAACTTGCACCTCCGGTGGGTTCCACGGAGACCGGGCGGTTCCCACATGGCGCCGCTTCTTTAAAGGTCGAACAACCTTTGGCTGTTTGGGATCTCGGGTGAGCGGCTCCCATGATCCACCTATAGAAAGATTCTTGGCCCATTCCCTACATGGAAATACTTCCCTCTAATAGGCTACTGCCATAGGGTTTGGCCGTGCCCCACCGGCCGGGCCGCTCCTCGCCGCGGGCCAGGCTGCGCCCCTCCATGGGTCGGGCTTCCCTTTTGTGGGCCCATCCCAACCCTGGTCAGGCCACCCTTGTGGGCTGCCCCTTTTGCAGGACATGCCAAACCTCAACCCAACGGTCCGAGTCCACTGCAGCCCATCCCAGACCGGGTCGGGCTGGGTCGGTCTGACTGGGTCAGATCGGACCGGGGCCCGACCAGGCCTAGAAACACTTAATGGGCCTTATCTCGAGAACCAGACATTTGTTTGAAGAAATATCTGTGGAGTTGGTATCCTTAGAGCGAGATGGTCCTCTTGGATTACTCCATGAGTGTTTTGTAGAAACTTGGATTACGACTGGGTTGGATCGCACCCGAATCTAATCGAGCCCTCGACACTAAAATGCCAATAACATAAAAATTGGGCATCCAATTGACGTCTCGTCTGTTGTGTTAAAACCCCTATGACACAAAATATCATTGGGTTACTTCTTTGTGAGGCTTCGTGCTGGTTGAAATACAACCAATGGCTTGGGGAGCGGTTCTTCCAAGCGCGCTACGTACAGGACCCTGCGACTGGCTAAGACCTGACGGCTGCGGATATTTTGACTCAGAGTGACTCAATAGCCACGGTACATGATCGGGAGGAGTACCTCAGTAGGCCACAGTGGGGAGCATCCACGTTATACAATGGAGAAGAGTAACTCAGTAGGCCACGGTGGGGGAGCGGCTCTGTGTGACCCATCAGACCCACAATATGCGGTGGGGATGAGTACCTCCAAAGTCCAAGGTTAGTGGGAAGCACCTCTGTGTGATGTGGGAGACCCACTATACTCAATATAGGAGGAGTTATCTAGCAGTCAAGGTGTTCGACGGTGTGACTAGGAATGTTACTTGTTCATAGGCATATAGAATCTGTCACTAATTATCAGCATTAATATCGATTTTATAGGGGTCAACATCATATCCTATTTCTCTGAGTTGTATATCTGGTTTGATATGAGACTCTAATTGAGATATGTCTATTTCTTTGTGATTTGTGATTGTGATCATGATTTTTGGTTTTCCTTGTGAAATTATGAGAGACCTTTGGGGGCCTCGGGGTCCCAACATAGTATATTTATACTCACCCCGGCACAGGCTATGCCCGCACCTTGTTGTGTCTTGTGCAGACGACGACAGGTTGGGCTGAGGTTTGAGGGATCCATGACTAGGTGTTACGAAGATGAGATAGGTGGGCGTAGAGTGATGAGGAGGCGATCTATACCTACCCTTCAGATAGGATACTTAGAGGATGACTCAGTATATATTTTCCCTTTTTCAGTTGTATGGTTCCATTCAGTTTTATTTTTACTTTTCAGTTGTACTCATACGTTCAGTTGTTCTTTTATTCCGTCCCCTTTTACATTCAGAACTTCTTTTACTCCAACAGTTTACTTCACTGTTGTTTCTTGTTGTGTTCTCGGGCCATGTGTTAGTACAGTTTTAAAGGAAATACCTTCCCTTTTTAAGGAATACACCTTTGGTGCTAGTCATCATCCCCTTTCCTATGGAAGGTGGGCTTGGGGTAGTCACGGCATGGGCCCCGAGGGATGGGTCGTGACAATGTTGTATCAGAGGAGTCGGTTATACAGAAAAACTAGGACTCTGATCATTTCTATGCGGAAATAGTGTTGAGTGTTATGAGTGTGGTTTTCAGTTTGTGGAATCCAATGTTGGTGCAGCGGCCGGCGTATCCATACACTTGGACCCTGAATCATGATTTCCAACTCAATAAAAAAAAACATGGATTGCATGTGTTATTTGAAAGTTTTTCTTTTTTATTTCATTGAGTCAGCTCACCAGGTATAACATAAAGACTATGGCACACCTATTCCTTATCAGGATTCCACTGCATAAATAGCTATCTAGGATTCCTGAGAGATTACATGATGACAAACCACTGAGTGACAAGGCCCCTATGCAGGTCCCTTTTAATGTTTTGGCACCTTCGGTGGTGTACTAGCAGCAGCACCACCTGTTGGGTAGCAGATGCCACTGGTCCCACCAGTAGGGAGTGCATACCAACATTGCGCGTTGCACGAGTTTCAGCGGAAGAGGTCTCTGGGGGTCCGAGGAGAGACAGATCCCAAGGTAGGTGTGGAATGGCTAGAGGTTGTGGCATCGGTTTTCTGCCTAGTTAAGACACAGGTAGAGAAGATGGTGATCTTTGATGCTAGTATTTTTTTTTCAATGAATGACCATAAGGATGGTCCGCATCGTGATGAGGCTTCGGTATGTGGACCTTTTCCCGATATAGTACCTTCGGGTAATGTGACAGCTATATCGCTGACTATTAGTTAGCATTTACAACCGGCGATACTGGTATAGGATACATGTTTGTTTAGTTACTTACACATGCTTCAGTATCAAACACCCCTCAGGTTCGGAAGTGATCCCGTCTCACAGGCGGCTAAGGATTGGATTGAGGAGGTGACCGAGTTTCCATCTTTCCAGGGCACCATTTGATCAGATGTCGGTCCTGGTAGATATCCTTCTATGTGGCTCAGCAAGATGACGATAGTGTTTATGTTACCTTGATCTTGCGCAGAGGTGAATCTTTTGTGGACAAGCTTGAGAACCTTCCTCAGAGAAGGGGGTCTCTTGACATAAAGAGCTAAGGGATGAGTGTTCCCTAGAGCTTCTACAGCTTTAGCAGGATGACATGTTAGTATCTGAGTATTCATCGAGGAATACCGACCATCCAAGGTACTCAATGAATACATTTTGGTCAGTGCTTTAGGGATCAGACCTTAGAGCGAGGTGTGTTGAGGGAAATCCAAGACAAAAATTTTCCTCTATGCATTCCTACTTATGTTAGGGTTCTAGAGAGAACCTTTATTGTTGAATGTTCTTTTGATGAGTGGATATAGCCAGTGAATATTAGAAGTGGGAAAGCAGGAAACTGACACCAGTCTCAAGGACCTGGGCATGTATAACGTTTTGGGAAGAGGAAGTAATAGGGACATACGAATCTGAAGGGTAATTGATGTGGAAGTGAAGCAAGGAGAGCATCATGAGGTTGGGTATATTTGGACATGTTACAACCACCACTCCAATGTGGTCCCCACATGGCTCTGGGAGCTGGATGATAGGGGAAGGGAGTAGATGCATGCGGTCAAAGAGTATGAACCAAGGGCTCTAGGAATGATTAACGGTATGGTCTGTGTCTACTACTAGCTACCATATTAATAGAAATAGGTACCAATCATTCCTTCCTGCCATGACTTTTGTATAGGACCTAGAGTTTCCGGTTAAACCGTTGACTTGACCCTCACGTCTTGAGATACCTTTTGGTGGAGACTCGATAATCACACTTATGCTGATGGTGTGATCTGACCCTTGAGGTGAAATTTCTAGTTGGAAACTATAAGTGGCAGCATTGAGGCCTTACAAAGTTAGTTTAGGTATGTACTAGACATCCATAGTTCATACTCAGATTGACTGTATAAGGCAAAAAGGTTGTGGTTTATCTACAAAGTTGGAATGAGGTTTTCCTTGGTCGGTGAAAAAGGAAACCTAGGAAGCATAGGATAAAATCATGCATATGAGGGTGCATCCGATCAATCTTGAGTCAGCCATACCTACACTTGTGGAAGTATGAGTTTTGAGATTTCAGTTCACAACATGAGTGGCAGAGTGCGGGGAAATCCTTCCAAAAGTTATTTTCAGGATAACCTCTCAAAAGGGAGAGGGACTTCTATTTTGGTTGGTTACTTCTAGATATTTTTACCTGACTTCTCCAAGGTAGTGGCACCCTTGTTAGCTTTGACTAAGAAGGGGGAGACTTTCCTATGGATGGAGAACTGTCGGCAAAGCTTTCAGGAGCTAAGACAGAGACTGAAAATCATAACTACGCTACCCATGACCTAGAGTTTGCAGTAGTGGTATTTGTGTTGAAGATGTGACATCACTATTTGATGAGTGAATGGTTTAATGTATTATACTAATCAAAAGAGTATCAGCTTTAACATCCCACAGAATTCCAAGAACTTGGGACAACGATGATGGCTAGTGTTCCTCTAGGACTATGACTTTGAGATAGTCTATACTCCTAGGAAGGGGAACGTGGTAGCAGATGCACTCAGCAGAAGGTATGGTCTACAGTTGCTGAGTGAGGAGAAAGAGCAGCAAGCCACGTTGCAGATATCATTCATAGATAGAGATGAAGCAACTTACCTCCAGTCCATGATAATCACTCCCCCACCCCTTTAGAGAGTTAGGGCGGTGCATCTTAGGGACTTTAACTACAAGGCTCTATGTGCTCGGATATCCTCAAGGTAGGCACATGATGAATTTTTTGAAGGTGGGGAGCATGTCATCCTCTTCAGAGGACGTACCATGGTACTGGTGGCGCTACGAGTGACGGTGTTGAGAGAGTTCCATACATTCATTTTAAGGGTACATCCTGTAGTGGCGAAGATATACTAGGACCTCCAGCATTAGTACTGTTGGACAGTGATGAATGAAGAATTGGAAGATTTTGTATCACGATGCCTCACTTTTCAGTAAGTGAAGACTACACAATGCCGGCAGAAGTCTTATGCTGACAGGAGATGGAGACCCTTGGAGTCCATGTAGGGTGACAATGTCTTCCTACAGGTCTCACCCTGATGATGTTTGTGTAGATTTGGCTATGGCGGAAAGTTATATCTGGGGTTTATCAGATCATTATAGATTCTCAGAAGAGTGGGAAAGGTGGCATACCGTCTTTATATTTCCCCACAGATGCACCAAGTGCATAATGTTTTCCATGTGTCACAGCTCAAGATATGCATGCATGATCCATCGCATGTTATCAACTAGGTCGAGTTGAACATTGATGATGGGGTGACTTTTACAGAGTTCCCATTAGAGATAGAGGATCAGCAGGAGTGAGTCTTTCGTGGATGGTCGATCCCTATGGTATGCGTTCAGTGGCAACACGAAGACCTCCAGGAGAGAATATGGAAGCAAGAGGCTCAGAATCGTGCTCAGTACACTCATATGTTTTATTTACCTTTGTTTTGGATTTTGGGGATGTAAATCAACAAGGTGAGGAGAATATATTGTCCTGGAATTTCCGTATATATTTTTAATTATATGGAATTATTTCGAGGTCTCGCAATATGAGGGCGCAAGATTCTGAGGATTGGAGTTCCCAGAATGATCCGTCGAAGTTTGGTTAAGCTTTAATTAGTGCGTGTAACTAGTTTTCTTGAAAAAAGTGTAATAACTCTTAAACTATTGCCCATATTAGAAATATGAGGGCACAATTGCATTCATAATGGTGTGTTTACCCAAGGTGTGAGTTAAGTTTAGTTGGTGCGAGCCTCCTGTGAGAAAACTCAAAAATGGCATAACTGTAAATAAAATAATGAATAAAATTATTTTATTTTTCAAGTGCTTATAACTCATGAATGGTAACTTGGATTTAAAATCTGAGACCACCACTGAAATCATGAGTGTATTCTCTCTTTAGGTAGATACTAACATTTATCGGCGCGGGCCACCAGTGAAAGTTAGTTTTTGGCCGTAAATAAAATAATTAAGTGACAATAATTTTATTGTAAAATCCATTACATCTAAACTCTAACTTGGATTGAAAATTTGAGGGTAACATTGAGTTTTTTGGGGGTGTTTTCTCCTTAGGGGGAGCCTAACCTTGACCATCATAGGTTGAGGGTGAACGTTAATAATTTATTGATTTTTTTCAGGTACGTTCAGTAAACACATGAGAGGATTTTTATAACTTATGAACCATTACTTGGATTAAAAATATGAGGGCACCATTGAATCTGCAATGTCAGGATTCACTTAAGGGAGGATTTAATTTGACCTCAGTAGGTCCGGAGATAAATTTGTGTTTTGCAACTTTTTAAATGAAATGAAATAAAATAATTTTAATATTTTATTTCATATCCTTCAACGGACAAGTAAAGTGGTGGGGAAAATGATGTGTCAAGATAATAAATGTCTTGACATGCCAACCCTAAGTAATGATGTCGTTGGGTAATTAGGAACCTTTATAATTGATGAGCCCCATTAAATTATAACGTCGTTACTTACCCTCCCCCTCTCATATATATATGAAGTTTGGTGAGGGTTATCTACATAGCTTAGCCAAGGAACAAAGTGCTGAAGGAATATTATGACGTTGGACCCTTAGAAAATGTATCTAATCCTAGCAGGAGGTGATGAGTGTCACTGAACCATGAACTAGAGGACGACGTGCTAGCAATGTCATAAGAAGCCTGTTGCGGGAACGAAGAACACCAACCCACCTTCAAGCATGGGAATTTCTCCGATAATTTTAGGTAGGTGGTTAATTCATTTATATATCCTTAAAATATTCCCACTTCCCCGTTCTTGAAAATTATACGAAGAACTTGGGTCAACTGACTAACAGGTTGATCCTTGAATCATTCATTTTGCGAGAGGTTGTTACAGGGTATCCTTGTGAGTTTTTTTTTTGTTTTTTAATACAAGAAATTGTTGAACACATTTTATCCTCCCATTGAGAATGAGCTAACATGGAGGTCGTGGGCCAAACGAACCCAGCCCGAGCCCTCCACAACTTTTTTACCCTTGTTATTTCTGTGGAAGACCACCAACGTGGAGACACCGACCTGATATGAAAGAGGAGACACGACAACACATGCCACTAGAGGAGCCCACGAAATGATGTAATGACGGACATCGGAGCAGCCAGAACCTGGCAGCCATGTAGGACGTGTGGCATGCCATCGCGCGCCGTCAGTGTGCAAAGGGGCCACGACTCATCAGTCGTGACATACTGAGAAGGTGGTCGGCTCGTCGGTCGGCTGCCAAAGGGAAGGGCGGTGCGCCGTCGTGCACTGCTGGTGAACATTAGACCGCGACCGAAGCCACGGTGAAGGAGGCACAACTTGCCCCTCTAGCAGGTTCTGCGGCGACCGGACGGCGCCCACATGGCACTTCTGCTTTAAAGGCCAAACACCCTTTGGATGTTTGGGATCTCGGGGGAGTGGCTCCCCCGAGCCACCTGGAAGAAGCACCGCGGGCCGCGCCCTTCCCTTCCGGACCACCCTCCAGTGGGATGCCACCAGCGGGCCGAGCCGTGCCCCACTGGCATGTCTGTGCCCCATCGTGGGTCAGGCCGCCTTAATGTGGGTTAGGTCATGCCCCACTCCAGGCCAGGTAGCCCCTTTGCGGGCCCCTCCCTACCTGGGTTGGGCCACCCTTGTTGGCCGCCCATTTTTGGAGGCCAGACCAGACCTCATCCTAGTGCACCGAGTCCGCCACGGCCCAGCCCAGACTGGGTTGGGTCAAGTCGGTCTGACCGGGTCGGCCCAGACCCAGGCCTAAAAACACTTAATTGGCCTTATCTTGAGAACTGGATTCCCGTTTGATGAATCTTTTGTGGTGTGGGTATCCTTGCAGCGAGATGATCCTTTTGGCTTACTTCATGAGAGTTTTGGAGAAACTTTGAGTATGACTCGGTTGGATCACACTCGAATCTAACTGGGCCCTGGGCACTAAAATGACAATAACAAACAGACCGAGCATTTGATTAATGCATCGTCTATTGCATTGGAACCCTTTTGAAACAACGGATAATAATGTTACATATTTTTGAGACTTAGTTCTATTTGAAATATGATTGATGGCTTGGGGAGCGGTTCTCCCAAGACTTCTACGTACGAAACCATGCGACTGGCTAACACCTAATGACTGTTGACTTTTCGACTCAGAGTGACTCGATGGCCATGGTACGTGATGGGGAGGAGTAAATGAGCAAGAAAAAGTGGGGAGAGGCCACGATATGAAATGGGGAGGAGTACCTCATCAGGCCATGGTCGGGTAGCATCTCTGTGTGACTCGGAATACCCACGATACATGATGGGGAGGAGTACCTCAGTAGTCCAAGGTGAGTGGGAAGTGCCTCTGTGTGACGCGTCAGACCCACTGTACTCGATATAGGAGGTGTTCTCCAACAGTCAAGGTTTTTGACGTTATGAATAGGAATGTTACCTGTTCGTAGTCCTAGAGAATCTATGGCTTGCTATCAACATTCATAGCGATCTTATGTGGGTCAGCATCATATCCTGTTTCTCTGAGTTGTATACCTAGTTTAATATGAGACTCTAATTGAGTTGTGTCTATTGATTTGTGCATTGTGATTGAGATAATGATTTGTAGATTTCCTTATGGAATTCTGAGAGACCTTCTGGGGTCTCAGGGTCCCTAATAATTATCGTTAAACTCACCCCTACATGGGCTACACCCACACCTTATTATGTCTTGTGTAGACGACGAGCAGTTGGGATGAAGTTTGAGGGAGCCAAGACTAGGTGGTACGTGGAGAAGATAGGAAGGTGTGGAGTCATGAGGATGCATTTTGTACCTACCCTTTAGGTAGGATCCACAGACGAGGAATTAGTAACTGTTTTCCCTTTATCAGTTGTATTGTTTCTTTTAGTTGTACTTATACTTTTCAGTTGTAATCGTACTTTTAGTTGAGTTTGTATTTCGTCCCATTTTACATTCATCACTTCTTTTACTCCAGTAGTTTACTTCATAGTTGCTTCTTGTTGTGTTCTCAGACCATGTGTTTGTACAGGTTTAAAGGAAATGACTTCCCGTTTTAGAGAATACGATTTTTGTGCTAGTCTCTAGCCCCTGGCCTAAGAAAAGCAGTCTTGGGGTAGTCACAGTACGATCCCCAAATGACGGGTCATGACAGATTCTTACTAGAGGCTCTAAAGAAACAATAGACTTGAAGAACACACTCCATGATCCCAGTCATCCCTAATGGAACTCATCCAAGAGATACACTCCATTTAGTGCATCTCATCTATCCCTAATGAGATTTCTAAGAGATAACACTTAATGGGGTATGAAATATATGATGGAAAAACACCTCCATCTAAATGGGAATACATATAAGAGATCACTATCATTAGATATTTCCTCCAAGAACATCATATTGCAACTCGGTGGATCTAGATAATCAAATTGGGGATCTCTTACATCCTAGATGTGGGGTGTTGTAAACCCTACTGGAACCACTTAAGGTTTGAATCCTCAAAAACAGGATCCCTCCCAAGAAACACTAGGGGATACTATGAACCCAGCCTAGAAAAACATAATCCACATCTTCTATGATATGGGATCACACCTAGGATCTTATAGGGGATAACACCAACCTAATTTAGTATCATATATATATATCTCATAGAGGGGATCACTCCTAGGATCCACTGGGGGATACCAAAACCCAATTTGAATCACAACACTCAGATATAGGATCGTTGCATACGCAGTGTTAGTAATCAGGATTCCATAAAGCCCATATGGTATAATCCAAATAATAGGAGATCATATTCCAAATGATATCACTAACCCTATATAAAAAATCTGCTAAATAGGAGATCATATAATAAATGATGTCGTAATCCTACTGAAACAACCCATTACATAGGGGATCATAAATTAGGTGATACCACCAATCCTAATGGGAAATCCTAGAAGATAGGGGGTCTCCACCCATGTAATGTTAGTCATATAAATTCTGAGAACCTAATATAGGGAAATTATATAAATAAGGATCCCACCCCAACCCCTCTACGGTGATACTACAACTATAACAAATTGATTGAGGACCCTACCCCAGCCTTCTAATAGGTATGCTATAACTCTATCCAACCTCACCCTATTATGGGGATCAAAATCCTATAATAAGGATGTAATTCCACACAAACCCTCCTAGGGAAAATCCATGGGAGCTCACTCAACCTATTCCAGTCCAAATATTTATATCCCAAGTGATACAACACCTTATCTCACCTCTCATATATTATTACAAAATTGTTGCCACCATCACATTCTATAAGAAAAAATGCTCACGGTATCCTACTCATAGGCCTGAATACGAGCCCCAAAGAAGGATATAAGAAAACCAAAAACTCCATTAATAGGAAACTACACTGAATGTAAGGGGGTCACATGTTATGTGACCTCGCACCATCACTTGGCCATGTATGGACTCCACAAAGCTCATCTAGGCAAGTTTACCACACGTATTTTACCCCTTGGTACACGATGTGTCCCAGTTACACCACCCTTTAGTCATGTCTCTTTCATGTGAACATGCCCTAATCCGTGTTTCAATGTACTCTAGCTGTATACTATTACATGGAATTTTACATCACATTGATTCCTTATCCATGTCCTTAAGCCACATGACTTTGGGACACTAAATGGTGTGTATCCTTTTGTACACAACATATAGTCCCCTAAAAATCATTTCCCTATAATGGGAAGAACATATAGCATGTTCCTCTTGTCTACATATCGTGTTGGTGGGAAAATCCATTAGAAATTCCCTATGAGTATCCTAGATCATTATCGTTCACCCTAAAACACACAGATTGACCCTTTAGGGATCCCTAATAGGCATCTAAGGGATATACAATCTTAAAACTATTTCTAAAAAATGGTATCGTAGCATAGAACTCAAACCTCCTTCCTAATGGTGAAATAATAAGGATTCAAGTTCGAAAATCTACTTAGAAGACTCTATTAAAAGATCCCAGAGTGATTGTAGTCATGATCACAGATCTACGATGCCTCATTCCTTTGATTCGGTCCTTAGGTTGTCCTTTGGATAATAGGGGAAATGTAGCATCTGATCCTCCTAGTATGTGCAAAAAATGGATGGGGGAGGATGAATAATTATTTAATTTTTATTAAAACAATATCTGCCATTTAACTCCCTGTTTCCAACTTGCCTCCAACTGAATTCCCAACAAAATAATTGTTTATGCCACACCTATGGTAGACATGACATTTTGACCTCATCACTGGTCTTTGAAAATATATCTGACACTCCCATTGGGTATTAACCCACATTTATAAAGAAACTACACAAGTGTGATAAAATGTATTTAATATTTGTATTATCACTGCACATAGGATCTTAGGACACTAGAACTCCACGATGAATCACTACATAGCTTCAAAATTATTCTGAGGAATATTCCTATTCTAAAAGACAATCCCAATTCACTACATCCTCCTCATATTAAGACTTTTCAAACCCAAAATTTCAAATACTAGCCACAATTAAAGAAGATGATCTCTCAATTGTGACTCCCACCCCAGTGAGATCACCAATAGAACCAAAAATGACATTAAGGGTTCATGTGCTACCCACATAAACACACATAGGGGAACCACAAGGACTACCTCACCCAATTCAAGCACTATTAGGTCTACATCATGCAACAAAATTTTCACATGTATCCTTAGCTATGAAATGTGGGAAAAAAATCAAACACTTGGTCCATCCACATCAATGTGGTCTACCGGTACACTACCTCACTAACATGACTTAGACACAAAAACCCAAATCCAAACACAAAAATCAAAGGAATTCATCCACTACACTTTGATACAATCATTTTTGGGTGGCACTATCATTCCCAAATGGTTTTGGATTGTTTCTCAATAACATGTCTTAGTGGGGAATGTGTCCCTCATCCTTGTGATTTTAAATTCATTACAAACTGAACCACAAAATCCTCAATATTATCACATAAAAAACAAGTGCTGAACACAAAAGGGTACCAAAAACCAATAGGTCTTACGTGGAACACACAACGGGTCCTACAATTCCCTCAAACAAAACATTCGACATACAACCCTTCCCTGAACACTCATGTCAGTGGGGATCATCCACCAAACATTAAAACTATCCTCTTTCAGAATCACTGACACACCGTCTTGCTTTTAATCGTGTCACAAAAAAATTTCTTGGTGGAGGGGGGATGGATCCCTATCCCCTGTGAATTCAAAGCTACAACATGAAAAAACAACACCAGGTCTTAAAAATGCCCCACATCACTGTGAATGAACCATGATCATGAAGAGGATATAATGGTTGGCTTACAACAATCATCAAAACATTGATATTTATTAATTTTTGGGTAGAAAAAGAAAACAGCAAAGGCATAAAAAAAGCAGGCCCACAGCGCCCCACACAACAATTCTAGGGGGGCCGAAAGTAGTGGAGGCCCAGGGCATCCCCTGGAACCAAGTTGACCCCCTCTGGTTTCATGGAGCTAGCAGTGTGGAAGCAAAAGTGAGCTGGACCGGGGACATCAAGAGAGGCAAGATGGTTTGCTACCTTATTCCACTCATGCCAAGTGTGGGTTACGCTGATGTTATTGGTGATCATACTTTGGCATGCCCTCGTGGTGTAGTGTATAGACCATGGAATGGAACCGAATCCATGCAAAGATTTGTGAAGGATTTGGGAATCAGTTTCGACCTGTGATAGGACGATACCTTTTTGGCGACACAAAGAGAGGCCCAACAACAGTGCCTTTACCTCAGCTTGAAGAGAGGATCCGTGCCCCAAGCGCCCTGAGAAATCCATGATAACTAACCCAAATTGGTTTCAAAAAACCCATCCTCCATGAATTATCCCCATGCTGCAAGACCCGTCAGAGTTGAGTTTGAGCCCTCTGCTTGGTGGAGTCCACCCAACCCAGTTACCTCTACTGGTGCTACTTCCCGGAGAATTGCTGACATTACAAGTTTGAAGACGTCGAAGAGTGGGCGCCTCCTTCCATTGGGAAAAAGATCTGATCAAGTCCAGTAAAAGGAACTCTGTACGAAGTGAAATTCCCCGTCCAGAGGCGATAATTCCTTCATGACGAGCCTTGTTCCGTGCTTTCCATATTGTCCAGCATCCAGCATGAAGAACCATAGTGTGGGTCGTCTGTTCAGGGCCCCTCTCCACCGAACCGTGAAACCATCTATCCAGAAAAGGCATGTCGACCATGTGGTTATCAGAGAAAGCCGTAAACTCACAGAAATATATCCATTCCGCCCTCTCCCATTCTCCTTCAAAGAACAGGTTATTTGTGCATTCCTCTCGGTGCTCCGAGCAGTAGTGACACCTCGAGGCCAAAGGGCTGCCACACCTCCTAATGTTTTCATCTGTGGGTATGGATTTGTGCCGCATCCTCTAGGTAAGAAAGTTCTGTTTGATCGAAGTTTCCTTGGTCCAGAGGATCGCGTTCCAAGAAGAGTTGTGATCGGTAGTGGCCAAGGATCGCCGAAAATCCCTCGAAGAGAAGGAGCCCGATGCAGAGAGAGTGAAAAAACACCTGTCCAGATCAGAGTTGATTTCAATAAGGTTGAAAGTAGAACGTTGATCATCGTCAAGGACTGTATCAAAGAAGGTCGGGTGATCACTAGCCTCTTTAAAAGTGAGCGTAGTTCTCGGGCACCCCGAGAAGCCAAGGATGGTGCCAACCTAGTTATGATGCCAGAAGAGGATGTCCCCCTTCCCACAAGCCATCTGGAATATGGTTCCAACGCCGTGATAAAGGGAGAAATCACCGACCAGAAGGGGGAAACATTGCTGACGCTCCCAAGCTCGGATCCTGCATGGGAGTTGTGCATGGTGATCCCCCAAAGTGTGCGTTTTTCCAGCACCTCCCAATCTATCTTTACATGCATGCACATGAGCGTGTCGTCGAGTCAGCGAACATTGATACCCCCTTCCCTGACTGGTCTCACCACCCTGTCCCATGAGGCCCAGCGACATCTACCCTCTGCTTGTGGATCCTAGATAAAACCAGCGAGAATATTTTCAATCCTGTTAATGGTGCTCTTAGGGACTTTGATCAACAAGAGAGAGTGGACAGGGATGGAAATAAGTACGCTGTTAACCAGCGTTATCCGTCCCCCGAAAGAGAGGAAGATGTTCTTCCAGTTGAGTATTTTGTCCGTGATCTTGTTGAAATGCCGTCGAAGTCACATACTCGAAGCCTCCCCGAGGAGATCAGGGAACCCAAGTATTCCATGGGGAAATACCCTCTGTGCATGTACATATATTGCTGTATATCATGGGGCCGAAAAGCCCCGCATCCGTTGGAAATGAAAAAGTTACTTTTGGCCTTGTTAATGACCTTCCCACTCCAAAGACAATACTCATGCATGATTCTGTTGAGGCCATTGATGGACCGCCGACTGCCATTTGTGAAGATGAACGTATCATCCACGAACATCAAATGAGAGACAAGAGGGCTCTCCTTCTTCGGTGGTAAGCAATGACCTCCCCGCTATTCATGCCCCTGTGCAGGTGTCGACTGAGGACATCTTGGGAAAGAATGAAGAGAATCGAGGACAAAGGGTCACCCTGCCTCAACCCGCGAGTAGACTGGAAAAAACCATAGCCTTTTCCCATGAAGGTGACGGCCAACCATGAAGGGATGAAGCACCTGAAAATGATGTTGACGTTCCATGGGGAGAACCCCCTTCTTTCCAACACCTTGTTGATAAAACCCCACTCAACACGATTGTATGCTTTACTCATGTCGAGATTGATCACCAAATTGGAACCACACGTCTTGAAGTTTAAATCTCTGATCAACTCCTGTGCGAGAGCTATGTCCCCCTGGATTGACCTTCCCTTCATGAAGCCGTGCTGTTCCAGGGACACACACCACGGGATATAAGCGTATAGTCTTGCAGTAATCAGGCTGGCCAAAATCTTATAAGGGAAGTTGCACAAGCTTATTGGCTGGTAGTGAGATATAGAGGATGAGTTTTTGGTCTTGGGTATGAAAACGATGGACGTGGCACATGCTGCCCTGGGAAGGTAACCCCCTCGGAAGAAGTCCCGAACAGCAGAGACGATGTCCATCTGAATGACGTCCCACGAGGCTCTGTAAAATGACCCCGGATACCCATCGGGCCCTAGAGAACTTTCGGGGTTAAGCCTCAACATGGCTCCCTGAATCTCCTTCTCATCCGGAATGGCGCTCATGTCAGTATTGTCCTGGGTTGAGATTTGGTTAGATATTACATCAAAATAACCCCCTTCCTCCCACAGATATCCATTGGGAAAACATGTGTTGGGGCCGGCGAGTAGATATTTCAAATATGCCAATGCCATGACGCCAATAGTGTCACTGTCATCGGAGTACCTACCGTCATCCAGTAAGATGTTGGGAGTCACCGTTCACCTCCGTTCCTTGATGCAGGCGTGGAAGTTGGATATGTTTTGGTCTCCCTCTCTCAGCTAATTGATCCTCGACCCTTCCCTCGCAAGGCGTTCCTGCTTGAGGAGCATGTCTGCCATATCATTATTTTTGGTGGACAAGTCGTTGAAGGTTCTATCATTCCACTTGGCCTCCAGGTCCCCCTCAAAAGCACATCAATTTATAAAATATCTAGAAAGATGTCCCATAGCCATTGAAATCATACCACCACATCTCTTGCAGCTGACCAAAACTATCATGGAATCCCTAAGCCTCAGACCCTCTGTCCTGGTATATCATCTTGAAATGTTGTGAATGTTTGGATCCCTCAGCCTACCATTAGAGACCATCCATCGAGGTCTCATTTCTAGCATTCATGGAACTAATGATTAGATTTTTCATATCCATAAATCTGTACACCATCAAGGACCAATCCAATACTTCAACATAGGTGGAAATACACAACAACACCGTAAAAAACCTGATCTCCCAGTGAAAGACCTTATAAAAGTTCAATACTATGAATAAAGGGTCCTAAACCATATCTAATGTTTAAAGAGTATTCTATGTGAACCAGGTTGAGTACTCTTCCACGGTCATGCTATTCTCTCAAAGCTACAGAAGCTCATAAATATACACCAACCTCAACATGGAAGGATATTTTTCCTCCCTAAAGAGCTGCTCAAACTTAGCCCAGGTGGGTATCGCCTCATCGTGAGTTTTCCTTACTGAACTCCACCATCACTCGGATGAACCATGAAAAAGGTTCACTACTAGGACCACCATATGATCAGGAGGTTTCGTCACAAGGCGAAAAGCATACGTGACTACCTAAATCTATTCATCAGCTATACGGGGGTATAGATCACCCTAAAACCTCAAATTTTATTTCCTTTGGAACTCCTACAGTGTACTGACCTTGTGTGCATCCTTGGCCTGCACTTCCGACATAACTTGTTACTAGACGGGTGTTTTCTCAACTAGAATACCACCAAAACGTCCACCCTTAAAACCAATTACCTACACGGATGCATCGACTTAGTTAGTATCATCTTCACAAACTCACTACTGGACCCTTTTTGGAAATCCTTATGGAGGAATCTTGAAATAAAAAATTATGATGCACCTCAGTCAAAGAGTATATCTCTAGAGGTGACTCAAGAAGGATAGAAAAACCCAATACCAAGTAATATATGATGAATATACCAATTATTTCCCTATGACCTATGTAAAAATGTAATAATTTGAAAATTTGCTTATTATGTATTGGTAAATTATTATGTTGGCTTCCACACCAACACAAGAGTCCCTAGCCTGAATTTCAAACTCAAAACACACAATATTTATTTATATGGAACCCAAACCCGTCTAATGACATGGTGGTCTCAAAGTGGAACCTTCTCTAATACCAATCTATCATGAACTGAGCCAATGACGCTCGAACTATGACTCTCAAAGAAAAAATCTATAAGATAGGGGCTTACACATATCATCGAGTAGGCTATCATACATACAGTTGGCCTTAGCCTAAAGTACATGTACGCAAACACCCAAATACACATCGATCAAATAGTGTTGTGATATATAAGAAAATGGAATGTAAATTCATGCATAAATTTATCAAAAATCAGAGTACAACAGAAGTACAAACAAGAAAAATAAAGTCCCACAAAAAGAAAATGCTAAAGCAACAAACTTTCTCAGATTTGGGTGATCGTTGTCAAATTTACCTACCAAAAAGCTCATCATCCAATCTCAGGTAAAAACCCATGTCACTCTTCATCACTAAACTCTACTTGCTCTAGGTTTTCCTAGGAATCTGTCAAAAATAATGTGGTATGAAAAAGACACAACACATTTAAGAAAATCACAATTAGGTGTGAGTATAAAGATACTCAATAGGCTCCCCAAAAACCCAAAATAATAGGGAGAAACTGAAAGGAATAAATTCAATCGACCCGGATAGAGAGATCCTAATCAAGAGAGAAACTCCGTCTTTAGACCATATTTAACTGTACCCGACTATTAAGCTCATACCAATTAGTGTTTCATCTGAGATATGAAAACACCGCAAGGAATCCTATAAATACACCCAGATATACGAATCTCAAACTCCAAGTTTCATGATGTTCTAACCTCATATCCAGCGACAGGTTCCTACTTGAGGCTATAAAGAAACACAAAACTTGGAGCACACACTCCATTATACTAGTCATCCCAAATGACACTCATCTAAGAAATACACATCATTAGGTAAAACCAATCGATCCCCAATTGCATGTTTGAGAGATACCACTCAATCGAGTATCAGAAAGCTGATGAAAAAAATACCATCATCCCAAGGGGCATAAACATCATAGATCATGATAATTGAATATAAACACAAAAAATTTCATGTTGGAACTCCTCATATCATGATACTCAGATAGGGGATCCCTCCCATTATAGATAGATGACATTTTAAACCCTACTAGAACCACCCATGGTCTCAAAACTCAGAAAGAGGATCCCTCTCAGGATTCATTAGGAGAAACTTCATAACCCATCTAAAAAAACATAGGCCACGTCTCCTCAGATAGCATATCACTCATAAGATCTGCTAAAGTATACCACTAACCAAATATGGTATCAGAAAGATCTCTCTTAGAGAGGGGATCACTCACTAGATCGGTTGTGGGATACCACAACCCAATCTGACATCCCGAAGATCATGAATCTCTAATAGAGGATCATAACCCATATAGTGTTGGTTATGATTATTCCATAAACCATGTTTCATATGATTTTCACAATAGGTGATTGTACTCTCGATGACGCCACAAACCCTACATAAATGTATGTTGTGTAGGGGATCATATAAGCAATGATTCCCCAACCCTACTGATACTTACCAGCATGTAGGGGATCCTACTCTAGATGATACCAAAACCCCATATGGCTATGATTATAGAGAAGGGATCTATGCCCATATAGTTTCGGTCACAGTAATTCGGAGAACCCAATCTAGGGAAAACAATGGGCTATAGGATTCTTCTGTATCCCTTCTTGGGGGGATACAATAATTATAAAAAGTGTTAGATTATCCCACTACAGACTTTCCAGAGGGATGATACAACTCTATCAACACTCACCTTATTGAGGGGATCATAATCCTATAATGAGGATGTATTTTCAAGAAAACACTAAAAGGGATGAACCAAGGGAGATCACTCAATCACTACGTGTCAAAACATCTCTAACCTAATAGATCCAAAATAGTGCCTTATCTCAGATCTATTAGGCCCCAAACAAGGCCACTGTCATATTCTAAGTGGAAAATTCCTCATGATAGGCTACTCGTAGGCCTAAATATGGTCCCTAAAAATTTAGATACAAAATAAAGAAACTTCTATAAGAAGATACTACACGACATGTAAGGGGGTTACATGACCTCTGACCCCGCCTTACACCTGTCCACGTAGTCTCTTCACATATCACAACCAGTCGTATTAACCACCCATAATTTTTTCCTTAGTACACATCATGTCCTAGATACACAGACCCTTGGTCGTGTCTCTTTCCTATTCCTCTTCCCAACACCTCGTGTTTGTGTACTCTATTTGTGTAGTATTACATGGTTGTGTACATCACATGGATTCGTTGGCCATGTCCCTAGGAATGTGGACTTTGGTCACTATATGATGAGTATCATGTGTGTAAAGTTGTGTAGTCCCCTAAATGTCATATACCATTAATGATAAGAAAACATGGTATGTTAATCTAGAATACATGTCATTTAAGAAGAAATATATGTCAGAAATTCCATACGTGCAGCTCAGATCACATTTATTCACCCCAAAACAAACAAATCGACCCTAGAGGTCTCTATAATAAGAATCTAAAGGATCTAAAACATTAAAAAGATGCATAAAAAATGATATCAGTACATAAAACTCAAAACCACCTACCTCAAGGAGAAACACCAATGCTTTTTGGTCAAAAGAACGCTCAGAAGCTATTTCTCCACGACCCAGGAGAAATCACTGTCACGATCAGAGATCAACAATGCCTTGTTTCATATATTCGGTCATTAGGTCATCCATCCTTCGAAAGGGGAATAGGGGATTAGGATTCTCATTGTGTGTGAACCAAATGGGTGGGGGAGGAATATTTTTTTTATTTTTTGTTAAAATAGTATCCTCCATTTAACTCCCCACTACTACCTTGCCTCCAACCAAACACTCGGCGCTGAAAAGGATTATGTCATTCCTATGAAAAAATTGATGTTCTAAACTAAAAAATGATCTCTAGAAATATGATATAATAATCATGTTGGTATTTAATCCACATTTCCAAAGAATCATATCTTGTGTGGAAAAATATATTGAATATTTTATTATCACCACGCCAAGGATTTCTGGGTCCCAAAACTCCAAGCTGACTTAGTGCTTGGATTTGATAAAATTATTAGACATTTTCTAATCTGAATGGTCATACGAGAGTCTCTATAATATTTTAATTTACTTTTTTCATTTAGATTCCTAATTAAAATTAAATAAGCAGTTACAAAAATAAAATAAATGATATTTTGAGTGAAAAATATTTTAATAAAAGATTCAGAATTGTTAAAAATTCTTCATTGTACCAAATAAATTTAATATAGTTAAACATATAAACCATGGCCTATTATTTTTTCACTTAACCTTTTATGGTAAATTCCATGACACCTAGAGTGTTAATAAACATTTACATCACATTAATTATTAATAGGGTTAATGAGGGGTTAAAAGAAAGGCAAAAGGATAAAAAAATCTTATAATTATGTCCACAATTTATTGAATGAGATGATTTAGGAGAATAATTATCCTAAAATATAATTTCTTAGGTTCCATTTTCCCCTAATTATTAATTTATATTTTTTAATAATGTAAAACATCCCAATATTTTCACCTCCTCACTTATAAATATGCACCCTATATCCCCACTTTATCACACCTTTTGAGAACTATATATCACCCAATACCTACCCAAATTTCTAACTGACATCCCTAACCATGTCCCATTTTCCATAGTTTTATCATAATGATATCCTAGTAAGGATTTTAGTATAATGATAAATTGTTTTTTTTAAAGAAGATGTATTGTTATGAACCTAGAATTCTCATTCTTTTTCTTCTTCTTCCTCTTTAAAATTTTCATCAAACATGATGAAATAACTAAAATAATATATATATATCTATTGAATTTTTATAATGAGGTAATTTGTTATCCATCACCACATATATTGACTTTTTAGAATGATAAATTATATATATATATATATATATCTATTTGTGTGTGTGTGATATTATTTAAATTTTTATAATTTTATAAAGATAATATATCATTTACTTTCACAAATTTCCAACTTTTTGTTAAATGATGACAACATTCATTCATATGTGTGGATTACCACCTCCACAAAGAATTGTGATTTTTTAAAGTAAAATCACATGGATACTATATATAATTATATTTAGATAATTAATATGATAATTATCATATAAAAATAATTCCAATATGATAAAATTATACTTACCTTCTTAATATCACATTCAATGAAAAATGGAAACATTACTCATGAATACATAGGTCCCACCTTCTCATTGATTATAACATAATTAATTTTTCATAACCATCCTTCATGTCATGTTTTAAAAATAAAATTAATCTAAAAAAATGATAATTATTTTATTATTATTATTATGTAAATGATGTAACAATGAAATATTTTACCATAATCATTTTTCCAAAATCGTTTTGAAAATTTTAGATGGATAATGTGAAAACATACATTTTAGGTCTACTAGGTCAAATACCCTGGGGGGTGGCTATGTGGGGTGAATCCTGGTATGACATATTAAAACAAATAGACCTTTTGACCTTGTTTCATTATTAAATAAAACTCTTCTTTCTCTATCTTTACCTCAAATAAGTATAACCGTAAATTAAATATTGCACGAGACACAAAAATATTAACTTGGTTCACCCTCATGGGGAAAAATAATAGGAGAATACAATAAAAATGGTCTTGTGAACCAAATCACTAAAAGTGCACTATGGTTTAGAAGGGTCGTAGTGGAATCATTGTCCCTCTGGGTTTACAACAAATCACAATTTACAATCTCAATGATCTCTCAATTAAATTGTTTTCACTAATTCTTTAGAAGATCCAATAACAGTTTACATGCTTGTAGGTCCCTTCATTATCTCTATTGAATGCATCCTCTAATGTATATATATGATCTATTAATGTCTAAATTTTATCAACTAATGAATACTACATCACCATATTCATACTAGGCATCCTTAAATCTTTTTCACAATCATCACTGTGCCTTGCACATAAGTTTTATGCTTTCCATGAAAAACCTCCTCTTATGTGTGACTTCAATTTTACACACAAATCTAGTCTTACACACAACTCCATTATGGTAGTTTTTATTTTGAGGCATTTATATAGATATAAATCAATTATGAAGGGAATTTTATAACACATTTTACTTTATATTGAGGGTTTCTATAGGATTATTTTTATGTATTTTATATGGATCATTTTGAAAAAAGATATAATAATTGTTCTATTTATACATATATGTGGTCAAAGGTTTTTACTACTACTATACCCATTATTTTTTATTTAAAATATATTTTATTTTTCCATTATTTATTCAAATAAAAATACTTTTCCATTTTTTATCAGTATTTTCAAAATGAATTTTAAATAGAATTGGAATTTAAATGTCAAGAAATATTCTTATTATGGATGGAAATAATATTTTTATTCAATGTTTCATGTGTTGTGATTATATTATAGTTATTAGAACTATTTATGATAATGTGTGATTTTATTATAAACCAACAATAGGTTATTTAGTTATAAGAAAAGGATGAGTGAGCATAATGTAGCTCTCCAATGGATTGGGTAAAATGATAGAGTGGAGTGGTTACATTTCTCCTAATAGATTATTGGAATTTAATATATAGGTTATTCCATTTGTAAGAGAGATATAATATTATTTTCCATTTATCTACAAGAATTGTTTATTAATTATATGGGGTTTTTATAAAATTATTATTATTTCATAAGGTAAGATATTGAGCTTATGTTTAAAATATTGAATATTCTACTTCTTAAGGCAGAAATGTAGTTTTTAATGGTTTATTATTATTTAAAATAAATATTTATGAGAGTTATGATTTCATTTAATATTTATTAGGAATTTTATATGATATTTTTTGATTTATAAAAGTTAATTTCTTTTGTAAAATGGTGATTATTTTTAGATCAATGTCAATTTTCAATAAGGGTAAATTTATTTGAGTATTCATGGACTAACAAGTTCTTTTCTTTCTATCTTTATTTACTTTTAAATTTTCTTTACTAAAATATTTTCTCTCATCCCAGATTTTAAAATTTTATTTATAGAGTTTTAAGGTTGAGTATAGAAAATTAAATGGTAAACATAAATTTTTTTAAGATAACTTTTGATAAGAAAACATGTTATATCATAACTGTTTTTTATTGGTGAAAAAAATGATAGTGATAGGAAGTTTCCACTCAGTATTATAATATTTATATATGTAAGAGTGAAAAATTAAATATCAAATACTCTAATTCTAAAATATATTTGAGAATATAAGAAATATATTCTTGTTTACATACAATTTAGAGATTATTTATGGCACGATCCTTGAACTTCATATAATATCTAAGTTTAAATAATTTCATATTTTTGGATAATGTATGTAAATACCCATAATAGATTTGATATTTCTGTATATAATGATATATAATTTTAATAATAACATATTTTTTGTCTAAAATATGGCTGTTCAAAATAGTTTTCCACAAAAGAAATAGGGAATCTATTATAAGGTGGAAACAAGATTATAATATCATTCCAAATTAACAACATTGGATATTTATAATTCAAACTGTGAAGTTTATTATTGTAATTGTTTAGTTGAAGATGGATTTAAATAGTAGTGGTCTCTATTCTAGAGAGTTTCCAGATCTACCAGTAAGAAGTATGTTGACAGTGGATCATTTTATTGGGGGAAAACCTCTAGTATTTAGTGGATCTTCAAATACAGTGGAGGATGAGTGATTGATTAGATCCCTAGATATGATATTGGAAGTCATGGGTAATTTAGATATTCTAAAGGTAACACTTTATATTTACTATTTTGAAGGTTAAACCCATAAATGGTGGTTAATGATTTTCAATAGTAGAGAAACATTAGTGATTGATGCTATGGAATGAGATATATTTATGACTGTTTATACTGGGAATTATTTTTTTAATTTTTTCAACTTTGGATGAAAAAATATTCTTCGACTTAAGTAAGATGCAGTGTGATTCAGTTGAAGCGTATAAAAAAACATCACATTATTATAGAGGTACACACAAAATTTTATCTGGCATCTTCAAAGTAAAATTAAAAAATTTGGTACTAGATTAATTCCATTAAATTGAGGGTGAATTTTCATTCCATGAATTCAAACTTTATGAGAAAGTTTTCTGATTGGCATAAAAGGTAGAAATTGAGTTTCTTAATGATATTTTATTCAATGAAAAAAATATAAAAAATGATCTAGATTATATATGAAGGGACTAAATAAATCAAATAAATTTAAAGGTAAGAAATCATGTTTCCATTTTGTGATAGGTGTTGTAAAAAGACTTATGAGGAATGTGTTACGATTGGTGGGATGTTATTACAATGTGTTATGTTTGGAAATATATATCATGATGGGAAATAAAAGGATACTGGTATTGGTAAGAATAATATTTATAAACATGTAGTAAGGTATTTTAAATTTAATGAGATAGGTAATTGGGTATATTTATGTCATAATAAGAGAAGAAATGATGGGAGTTAGTAAGACTATTAGTAGACGAGTGTGGTTCAATCCTATAAAAATACTTCAAAATATGTTGTGGTTTCAAAAAAAATGGTATCATGTGTATTACATGTTTATTTAGATTATTATAATGACTTCTTTAATTCAGGGTCTAAAAATTATTTCATTTCTGAGAAAATTTCTCAAAAATTTAAATGTTCTCCCCAAAAAACAAAATTATGAATTTTAGTAAAAATAGTTTTTTAGGTTGAAGGAAACAATAATTTACAATTATAAGCATGTTATTATATATGGAAGGGTTTAACCTAAAATCCTTTTGGAATTTCATATTATATAATTTAATATTATTACATGTATGGATTGGATTTTAATTTATCATGCTAAGATGTATTGTCAAATAAGTGAAGTTATTTCCCGAAATGAGTTTCAGAGAGTGTATAATAATCAATCCATACCATTTATGACATATCAAGTAGTTGTGAGACTATTAGGATATGAAAATGTATATCACCCTTCACATATTATTTAAAATAAAAGAATTGGATAGATATTTGATGTGATGTTAGTAAAAGAAAAATTATAATTTTTCCTAATTAGCTTCTCAGTGTTATACCTGATCAAGAACATGAAATTTCTAGTGAGTTATTATATATTTCTAAGCCAATTTTAAAACCCCTAATCGAATATATCAAAGAGAACATTTGTAATTGAATGATAAATTTATGGATTTTCTGTATAATGGATTTATTTATCCTAGAAGTTTGATAAATAGTGCTCTTATTTAGTTTTTTAAAATACAGTTTAATTATGAATTCGAGGGATTATAGATATTCGAATAAAATAAAAATTATGAATTATAATATGTCTCCCCATATCTATAAAATTATTTTTAAATCCATGGAGCTCATTATTTTTCAACGGTTTACTAAAGACCAAATTACTATCAACTAATTATGATGGAATGATGAAATTCCAAAAAAATTGTTTCAAACATGGTATGAGAATGATGAGTTTTTCATTATAGCCACTGATTTAAAAGATGTTGTAGCTATATTTATAAGTCTTATTAATAGATTATTTTATAAATATTTGGATATTATTTTTTATTGATGATATTTTTAAATTTTTTAAAAGTGAATGAGGATTATGAAATACATCGATGAATTGTTCTACAAACCTTGAATGAGATGAAGGTAAATCATAAATATATAAATGTTTTTTACAATAGATTTCATTCCTTAGAGATAACATAAATAAATATGGTGTAAATCATGGTACTTCTAAAACTAATATTTTGGATGATTCTCCTAGATGTTAAATTGATATTAATATTCATAGTATTCATGGGTTAGTAGGCTATTACTATTAGTTTTTTGAAAACAATATATAGAAATCTATCCCACTAAAAAGTTAGCTTGAAAAAAATTTAGGTTCATTTAAATTATTTAATGTGATGATTTTATCCAAGTCTTGAAGATAAGATCAGTGAATGTTATAGTTTCGTATCTTCTATCCATAAATGGTTACTTTTTTATCTATATTGATGCTTCATTGAAAGAATTTGGTTTTTTTTAAATTATGTAATTACTTATGATTCATTTCAATTAAATCATTATGAGGAAAATTATTCTCTTATTGAACTTAAACTAGTAGCTATAGAGTTATCTTGAAAAATTTAGCATCATCATTTATACAGAGTATTGATTTAAATATATATAGATCATAAATTGTTTATGTATATATTCACCTAGAAAAAGGGAAAATATTACCAAAAAACTATAACATGGTTTTTCTTTCACCATATTAGTGTTATTCTATAGAAACATTAGTTACAAATCATTATAAAATCCAAATTAAACACTAATTGGTACATGATGATCTTTGATAAACATGGTCATGGTATCCATCTTCATTCCCTACTACCGGAACATGAATACAAATTTCCTTGAAAATTAAACATTTCTATTTATTTAAATTTAATGATAAATATAATAAAATTATGTGTAATAATTTATTATGAATTTTTGTGATTTCTCTGATCACTCAAAACATCCATGTTTTTAATTTGTGATTTTTATTACAACAAAATACCTATGAGCATCTAGAGGTAGAGTGTATCTATAATTAGGAGTAGATCTTGTTGAAATCCCCAATGGCCTCCCAAATATCACATATGATAATGGTTCCCAAAATCATACCGCACGCACGACTAGGATAATCATTCCCATAGAGTTGACCATATTGTTCATTTTGGGAGACTGAGAAGACCCACATAGGATTAACATCCCATTGTTCATTTATTTTTACCTATAAATAAAAAATAAATCATAATTAAATAAATACTTATTAGAATAGTGAAAATTGATAAAAAGTTATTACAATGAAAAATGAATTCATACCCAAGCTTCATTGGTAGGATCATTTACATAACTCCCATTAGAGTTTGTATGAACATCCAAACAATATTATGTTTAGTAGATTTAGTGCCCTAAAATATCTAACTACATTAAACAATGATAAATAAAAAATTAATATATGAAATATATAATGTTATCTTATCAATATTTAAACTAATGAAAATATTATCAAAGTCAATCTGTTTCTGGAAAAACCATTTAACCTAAAATTGTGGTGGTGATTTGTTTATCTCATGTTGATGAATTATTACATAGAAGATCCTAAAATAAATAAAATGTAATTTAATAGTAACATATGGAATGAAATCTCCATTTCATATGAATGTTTTTATGTAAAATGATATTAATAAAATAATATATATTTTAATACTATGTGATTCTCATGATGATGGATATCAAAAAACACCTTCCATTTCTTAATAGGTAGACCTTCCAGTACCATATCATACTTCAAGTGAGTGTCCAATGATTTTCCATTGAATTAATTCGATAATATTAATTTAAAATCATTCCATTTATTAACAAAAGTTTTTAATGTCCACATTTGTGTGATCATGTCAACAATGTTAAAGTAGAATAAAATATATACAAATAGATTAATTTTTTATATATTTTAATTTAAATACATAATTACATTCAATTATATTATAATATATTAATATTTTATTTATATTAGAATAAAATATTCATAATTACATGATTGAGGCATTTGCCTCCAATCAGAATAGGTAATTGGAAGGGTAACCAGATTCATCACAAAATATCCTAGAAAATAGACAAATAATCATGTGGAATCATCCTTAGGGACCCCGTAATAGTCATGTGGTAAAACAATCATCAATCTATTCAGCTTCAAAACATATGAATTGTTCCAATTTGTCTCTATTATAACAATGATGGCATGTTTTATGAAAAAATAGGTTTTAGTAAAAAATGAAATAGAATTATTCACATTAAAATTTGTACCAATAACTGTCACCCTCAAATATCCTAATGATGAAATTTGAGTGACGTAATTTTCCCTCAATTATGAACATGATGAATGGGGAGAGAATTTTCTATATGATGATGGAATGGAGAAGGATGGTGTTCCAAAAAATGACAGAATTGAAGAGGGTGTGGGAGATACTGAACAGAGGCAGACATATGGTTTCTTAATTGTTTTAGGGAGGGAAATTGATGGATTATCAGATATCTGTATGGCCGATAGAATATAAACTGGGAGTCAAATGTAGGCATTGAAATTATTATTCCATGGAATTTATCTAATTTAAACGAATTAAATTAACATTAGATCATATATTTCAAAACAAATCATCCAGAAAAAATAGAAATGATAAAAAATTAAAAGTAATGAAAAAATATACATATCTATGATAATTAATGAATTCAAAAATAACATATCTGGTTGAAAAATTAATGTATGTATTCAGATACAATCATTTTTTCATTCAATCATGTCATTTTCCATCTCCATCATTATTTCATCTACATCATCCACTATTAGAGATTAATATTTTCAATATCATAATGGAAAAAGAGGTTTGTTTCTTTTTATTATTGAGATTCAATGTCAGAGTTTAAATCTTCCACTTTTCACCCATATCATGCAATTATATTGGTTTTATGTGAACAATTACACTCCAACATTCATCCATAAAATTTTCTTCATAATATACCTTTCACTTTTGTAATGAGAAGATATAAAAATCATGTAATTCATGGTCATTTACATCCATCAAGTGAGAGAAGTTCACAGAATTAAATTGAATGTAATCTCTTTTAATACCCCTAGTTATATCAACCCACATCAATTTGAATAAAACAACTAAAAATTGATATGCTAGTTGAATTAGATAATATAAGTCAAAATTTCATATTATCCATATTTGGAAATTGTATGTATACCCCTATTATGTGTTTTCATACCCTCTTCCTAATAAATTATAGGAAATTTAAATCCATTAACATTTTATATGTCCAATTCCATAGCTTGTTTTATACAGACATGATATAGAAACATAAAATCTTTTGAAAACTTTTTCTAAGTATTAGTATTCAAGATCTAAAAAATGAAATATACATTATTAGATTTCCAACATATATGTGTCAACCTAATAACTGTATTGATTACAATTTTTATAAACATAAAAAATGTGAAAAATATTGAATAATATATTTTTAGATGATTTTGTTACTTAATTCTCATTTTGTGTTTGGATTTTCATTCATCTAATTATTTTTATCCTAATATCTTCAATAAATAGATCTGTAATTTCCCTATTCTTAAGAACATATCAATGTTATTATAAAAATTACATTTTTTCAGTGTGACATTTGAGATCCTCTAAACTGATCGATCAATATTAATAACGATTTTTTATTTCCCAGATAGTTGATATTGAGTTGATCTGTTATCAACACATAAAAATTGACTGAATATTGTCTTAATAACATCAAAATGTCTAGAAAAAAGGTAAGATTATTTGATGATAAATTTCCTTTAGAAATAGAGCATTAGGGTTCAGATTTATATTTCACATATGATTTAAAATGACCATTGTATTAGTGAAATAAAATAAATAAAAAGTAATTATGTATTTAATTAGGTGCCAATAATTTTTCACTTAAAATTAAAAACACTTAAATAATGTGAATTTAAATTGGATACATCCATCTATAATGTGCATGGTCTCCTAATTTAGTTTCCTCCATGTAATAAACCTTTGAATGCACCATTAAAGTCGAAAATTATGGAGGAAATATCATCTACATTGAACAAAGTGTAAATAAAAATATCTCCTAAATGATTTCAAGATCACATAGTTATAGATTTTTCCCACGTACTTTTTTAAAGAATGTGAAAATTAGAGTACAAAATTAGTAACATTTTTAGGTTATAAAGTACACAATGATAATTGTAGTAACTTCTATAACAAAATATGCGAATCATTAAATTTCAATCCATGTAACCTATGATGAATTTAATTAACACACCTTGATGTATTACTTGAATACCCATCACATATCTTAAAATTTTTTATACTTCAATGGTATATAACATTATCTCTATCTTACAATTCAAAAACTACTAAAATATATATTCCATTATCATCTGGTCAAATTTCACAATTTTTGTTCCTTGTTTGTAAGTCATTTCGAGCATTGAGATGGACCTTCTATTTGCCTTTTTCATTAATAAATGTGAATATTACATATTCACAAACATTTTTCTTAATATGCATAACATTGGTATTATTTCGCAAAAAATTAAATTCCCAACACATATGTTTGAAGAATATATTTTTTTCACCCATTAAGGAATTCTAATTTCACTTGATGATACACTTATGACTCATTTCAAACTATCATTAAAATGAAGCTCCTTTATAAACTCTATTTCAGTACTTCCATGTTCCACAATTTTGGAAGCTTTCAAAAACATTAGAGGTGTTGTTTGACTAATAAACACAATGAATTTTGACTTGTTCAACTAGAATCAATGAGATGCATTGTGAATTTTTCTATGGAACTAGAAGAACTTGTTTTTAATGTATGGTATTCATTGAAGATCAAAATCAATGTTAGAAAAGGATAATCCAATCCAATGTAAATTTTCCAACCAAATAAGTTACTATGTTTGAAGAACTCATTAATGGTCGATATTAGACCAGCAAACAATTTTATCATTATTATAGGAGATGCATAATATATATTAACACCATTCCTCAAAAACTATTGTAATTCATAAATTAGATGTAGAAAGTATACATCAATATCATTTCTAGAAATATTTTTGAGGAATAATAATTGAAATGATAAGATATGTTTCATTCATAGAGATCCTTGATGGTAGAATATAAGGGATGAAAACCACCGTCCATATGCCATAACTGGCGTTAAAAGTCCAGTTTTGGTTAAATACATCACCAACCAATCTCTATCACACATTATTAGTATCATTTGAATAATTTATATGTAATTAATGAAATTTCATCCATGCTTTTGAATCAATTTTAAAATGAAATAACATATCATTATTATTATCAATAAAATTCCAATACATGTGATTGGTTATTTTTTATTACATGAATAATAATTGAAATTATGTTTTTAAAGGTAGGTAACACCAAACCTTTGCAGATGTGTTCCTTTTTATTCTTCTTTATAGTAGTATGTCGATTTGGACTTCAAAAATCACTATTTATGTCTATCTAGAAGAAAATCGGTTTTCAATCCTGCCTTTTTTAATGCTCCCCCCAATAAAGTATGCAAACATCAGGATATTAATTTATTTTTTTATAATTTAGTGTAACATTTTTAACACCTTAATCATATAATAAAAATACTCATAGATATTGGATTCTTGAAATTCATCATTGAACAATTCCAATATCATAGACATCTCCTTATTCTAAATTTCACATTTTCATTTTATATGGTACAACATAGATAGAAAAGATAGTTTTTAATATTTCAATAATCCACCATAAAAATATATATATAAATCCACAACTTATTCTTGAGAATCATTTTTATACTCATTGGATTTCCCGATTACATTATATATCATAAAATCAAGAGTAGGATCCAATGATTTGTTTGAATCCTGATCTGGTTTCCATATAGTCCCAAAAACATCACATTTCATGTTTCTATTTCTATCACCCTCAACTAGTTGTTTTGATATGTTTTGATGTTTATGTTGTAGTCTTGAAATTATGAATGAATAATTTATAATATTTTTCATTTCATTTTCTATTTTTGAAGAAGTAGGGATATTGGTCTATTATTTTCTTTCATCTCTCAAATGTTCTATAATGTTCGATACTCCATTCCTAATCCAACATATATATATTGAGCATTGATATTATTCAATATCAATTGTTCATAAACATCATATCTATTAAACCATATAAAAAATTAACATTTATTACATGTAAATCTTGTTTTCCCATTAATAGATTAATTATAAATTTTAAAATCTAAAAACTACCCCAATCCTTTAGTATACTGAGTAGTGTTCCATAGAAATGTGATCCAGCTTTTACCCATATATATCACAATGTGCCTAAATTTGTTTAAAAAAATAAAAACACATAATTATTACTAAATAATAAAAGAAATAAAATGGAATGAAGAAAACATAACTAAAGTTGTTATAAAAATAGTAATGTATGTACTAAAAAGGATAAAAATAATTAGGAGAAAAACAACACAATCATTAATTGAAAATAGAAATCATGGGAGAAACACCCTATGGTGACTATTTCAAGGTGAACCTAGTAATTATAGTCCACCCTAGTAGTGTATTTTGAGTTCTAAAACATATTTATCTACATGGGGAGTCATATAATACTTCACTATCATTTTTATTTTTAGAGGGACTCTTCGTATCTAGGTTATCTTACCAAGGAACCCTATGTTTCTCAAAAGTTTTATCAAACAAGAACAAACAATAAAAGATAATACTTCTTTAAGATTTAAATGAACTATTACCTTTTAAATACATATATTCATTTATATAACTAATAAAATAATCAAGGTTAATATTAAAAATATCTATTATTATTTCTATACCCACAAATTTAACACATTTATGTATATACATATCTCCGATTGCACAAATTCACATTTTCTCCATTGAATTTGAATACAGAGACAAATATATGTATACATATGTATATGTGTTGAACCAATATATATATATATCATATCCTAAAACAATTAAATTAACAGTCAAAAGGTTGCCCAATAATTTAAAAAAAATTTGTGTGTGCACATAATTAATGCAGGATTTTAACAAACATTAAAATAGGGAAAATCCATAGATGTTGTGTGGAGAGAAATTGATCCTTGAATTCCACATAATATACCTCTTGAACATAATTATTATTATAATATGAGATCCAAAAAAGGATTAAAAATACATTCATGTTGTGTTCCATAATTTATATACCCAAAAAGAGGCCACATGCCTGAAACTCGTTGTCTTTGAAAATGGTGGCACTATCCCACCTGAACAAGGTTCGAGACACCCTAGAGAACAATGTATGAACTAAAATCAATAAAAATATAATTAAAATCTATCTAAAATGGAAGAAAGAATGAAAAAAATGAAATCAATCGAAATCCATCTCCTTCAATTTTCATAGCAAGTATTGGCCTCAATAAGGACTCACAAACCATATACACCAAGAATCAAAAAATAAAACACCCAACATCGATTTAGTGTCTAGTTGGGTTTTTTGTGAAGTGAAACCTAAAAAATTCATCACATTCCCCCAAATAAGTAACAAAATTTTAATAAATATTTTAAAAACACTAAACAATGCTTTCCAGAGAACATTAGTCATTCCTTACATAGTAATATTAAATAAATTTCACAACATTTAGTCTCTATTAACAAGAACTTGAAGTAGTGCTTAAGAAAAAAGTTAGGCCTTCAATATTATTTCACCCACAACCAAACAAAGTATGTTGTAGAGCCTCAAACAACAGACAACATCCCATAACCATATAATATAATTATTATTTCCTATATATAAAAAACAACAGGCTAAGGAAAAAATAAATATTAATTTATTAATGGAATCACATTATATTCAAATAACAAAAAGAACTGATATTTTCACTTCATTATGGTGGTGTGTGAAGATTTAAGGAAAGAGATAAAATCAGAATAACTTCAGTGAGGAATAAAATTTTAAAAATTATGGGATTTGATCAACAAACTAGGTTGAGTAGGGATCAATTATATATATATATATATATATATATATATATATATATATGACGTAGGTTATGAGACTTCAAAACAATTTTAGGGGGAGTTCACACATCATAGTGAGATTTATATTTGCGGATTCATACTCGTAGTGAGATAAGGGTTCATAGTTATAGGCAGGGTTTAGGGTTTTTAGTGAGAGGAGGTAATATAGTGGCAACATTTTATCTAATGATTAGATCTGGTTTGAGGAAAGAAGTGTTTAGATCTGTCTATGGGTTGAGGATTGACGATCGAGGGGGTGGGCTAGAGGTGGTGAGAAAGGGGTGGAAACAAGTGGTATTATTGGTGGGGAATCGATGAGGGGGAGCATTGGTAGTGAGGGTTTAATGGAAAGGAATGAAGAAAGTGAGGGCTTTGACTGGGGGGCTCGGGGAGAAGGTGGAATATATAGAGGGATAAGATTTAGAGGAGAAGGGGTTGAAGGGGCCCAACGATGATTTCTCGAGGGAAAATCCCCACTATGAGAATTAAATATGGGGATGAGGGGTGGGGGAGTTGGAGAGGGGGTGGGTTTTATGGGGGTGTTATAGAAGAATAGTTTTCCTCAGAAAATGTAAAATATTTAGCATCGATAATTTTGAAACCACCACAAAATGATGTCTGTTTCTTTAGTGGTAGTTTAAGAAATCACTTCCAAAAATTGCCACAAAAATTCTATTCTGGGGTGAATCTATGATATATTAGAGATAATAAAGTTGTGTTCAAAGATTTCATGACTTTGATAACATAAAAAATATTTGGGAAATTGATTATAGGTGGATGTGATAGTTTTCTAACTCATATTGTTAAAATTAATGAGGCTATTAAAATTAATCATGTGCCAGTTGTAAATGACTACATGGATGTATTTTATGTTTATTTTCTTGGTGTTATTCCAGATCAGAAGGTTGAGTTTACTGTATAATTACTACCTGATACCAATCCTCTTCCAAAACCCCCTTATCAAAATGATCGATTGGATATTTTATAATTGAAAAAGTAATTACATGAATAATTTTATAGATGTTTCATATGACTTGGACTTCACCATTGTATGGACCTGTTTTTTTTTAAAAAATAATGATTGGTCAGTGATACTTTTCATTGATTATAGATCATTTAATAACATCACAATTAATAAAATATATCATTCTACATATATTAATGATTTTTTTCATTAGATATAGGCATCTCAATATTTTTTTTATGGTTGACCAGAGGTTGGGGTACCATCATCTAAATATGAAAGATGCAGGTATTCAAAAGTCTATATTTTCAACCAGATTTTAGAAGTGTGAGTTTTTAGTTATCCTATTTGGGCTATCTAACACACCTGGTGTATTTATGGTCCATATGAATAGAGGTTTCGAAAAGTTCCTAGAATTTTTTTTTGTTGTTTTATAGATGACATTTTGGTAAATTATAATATTTTAGAGGAACAATAAAGACACTTTAGAATTGTTTAAAAACCCATAGATGAAATTAAATAGTATGGTGAATTAATAAGTTTGAATTTTGGTTGCAAAAAATTTATTTCTAGTTGTATATTGTTTCTAAAGATGGTATAAATATTGACCATACTAAAATGAAATTTGTTGAAGAATGGAATGACCCAAAAATATCTTATAAATTCATAGTTTTATTTGATTATTGGGTTACTGTAGGTAGTTTGTTAAATATATTGATCAATTTTCTATCCCACTAACTAAGTAATCTTGAAAATGAGTTAAATTATTCTTGAAAATTGAATGTGATAATAATTTTAGAGAACTAAAAACGGTGATTGGTGAATTCTCCAGGTTAGGAAATTTTACCCAGAAATGTGAATTTTTTCAGCTATATTAATGATTTATTGAAATGAATTGTGTGTTCTATAATGTAGAACGATCTGGTAATTTCTTATACATTATGTCATTTGAAACCTCATTAGTTAAATTACCAAACAAATTATTTGGAATTAGATTCTATTATTTTTTAATTAATAATTTTGATGCATAATTTATTTGGACTAATGATTGAAGTATATATTGATCATAAAAGTTTTAAGTATATAGTCACTCATAAATAATTGAGCATTAGATGGATACGATTGATGAAATTGATCCTAGATAATCATTTCACAATTCATTACCATTATTTAAAATAAAACAATGTTTTCTATGTTTAGATTCAAAAAATAAGGAAAATTTATCTATGTTATGATTAGAATTAGAACCTTTGGTTCATGATTCGAATTTTTTTCTGAGATGTTTTGGATGTTGGGAAATCATTTGTTTTGTTTTGTGTTTCAATACACTTTTATTAATTAGAAATAATTATGCAAGTTGGGAAGGAAGATCAATCACTACAAAAAAGGTATAATTCCTTATGAAGGGTATTTTTCCTGATTTAATATAGATAATGAATGTGTTTTATGATTTTGAAAAACCTTATTTGTGTCATCTATTTCACAGTTTAAAAAAGATTTGTTGACTGGATCTCATAGTTCCCCATTTTTCATTCATCTAGGAAGCAATATGATATACAGAGAACATCAAGAGTAATACTAGTTTGATGAAATAAAAATACATTGTTCTAAATTCACCATTATGTGTTTGAATTGTCTCATGTTTAATGTATAGAAAGATTTTTTGATGGAAATTCTTAAACTATTTCTAGTATTGGAGTGGAACTGGGAAAATATATAAATATATTTTTTGGTATGATTTACAGAGACATATCAAGGTAATAAAGAGACTTTTTTATTGATGATTAATTAAATAAATCTATAAATTTCCATTTCATTCGTGATAAAATTAATTTAGACCTTAATTCATGATTTTATTTTAAGGATATAGTTCATTAACATTTTTTTATCTCTTTATTGTATCAAACCATGATCGTGGGTTCACATCAAATTTTTAGAAAAGTCATTAGAAGTCAATGGATACTAAATTAAATTTCTGTGAAACCTTTCATCCACAATCCAATAGGTAGTCTAGGTTTAAGTTTTTGTCTATGGAAGATATTCTTAATTCATATTCCATGGATTAACAAGGAATTTAGGAACAACACCTTTTATTGGTTTAGTTTTATTATAATAACTGTTTTAATTCCAATATATAGATAAAACCATTTGATAAATTATGTGGAAAGTGGTGTTAGAAACATGATTTTGGGATGATGTAAGTGAAATGATACTAATGGGACAAAATATGGTTGATTAAATGGATTAAAATGGTAATTTGATTCAGAAACATATGGGAAAGGCTTAGAGAAGATACAATAGTTACACAGATAATCGGGGGAAATATATTTATTTTGAGGTAGGTGATCATGTGATTTCTAAAAATATCTCCATGGAAAAGTGTTTTTAATTTTGTTAAGAAAGGGAAGATAAGTTTGTGCATCATTGGAAAATATTAAATCCTATAGAAAGTTGAATTATTTTCCTCCCAGGTTTATATTCCTCCTAGTTTGTCTTTGATACACAATTTATTTCATGTTTCTATGTTAATGAAATATGTTCTAGATTCATCTCATATTTTGAAACTGGAAGATTTTTAGTTGGAAGAGAAAATTTATTTTAAGGAACAAGCTATTCTGATTCTTTACCATAGATAACAAGTGTTGAGGAATAATGTGATTCACTAAGATAAGGATTTTTTTCAATCCATACGTTTGAAGAGGAAAAATGGGAATCAGAATATGCTTTGAGGGAATGATATCCCCACTAATTTAACAGATGAATAAAATTGTGATGTTAGAATTTATAAAATGTGGGATATGTTTAAAAACATAGTTTATTATATAATTAATAATTTTTATATTTATTAATATGAATTATATTTTTATATTAGTTATAAAGATATTATTATGTAATTTTTAAATCAAAAGGGAAATAGTTATAAGTATACTATTTTCATTTAAGGTTTTATTTAAAATATAATTTTATAAATTTTAGAATTTGAATATTTCTATATGAATATAATTTTTTAAATCGTAATATATAATTTTTTATATGGTGTAATTGTGGAAATTTTTGGAAAATATTGATTCTTCAGTGAATATTGATAAATACCAATTTTTGTTAAAAGGTATAAATTTTCAATAATATAAGAATTTAAAAAGTCCCAATGTTATTTTAATAGGATTTAATTTAACTTAGTAATTATTTAGTTATATATAAAAGACTCAATTAACTTTCAATTGAATTTTTGTTTGTTTTTTATAGGTTTGTTTTTGTGCATAATAACGGGTTTTCCTAAAAGCTTCTTTAAAAAAGAATAATTTTTTAAAATTCTCATTTCATAAAATAATACCCAATTGGGAATTTATTAAACTAAATATATATATATATATATATATCATTAACTATTTTTTTTTTCATATAATGAATATTATTATTAATAGAGTTAATATAGAATAATCTTTTCTTCAAACAAAATACTCTCCTTAAAACCCCATTTTTCATCACAACTATAGGGTTTTTTAAATTAAAATCTCATACATATGTGAATTGAATTTTTTAAAATGGATTCTATATTTTTAATCAATATAATTTATATTTTATAATAATTTCAAGTAATTGTTTTAACAAAATAAATAGTAAAATGTCTAAAATTAATCGTCATGGTAATGGTAAAAATAGATTTACTGTGGGATAAAAATATATACGAGTAAAAATAACCTAAAAATGATTAAAATATATTTTATTAACATATTTAGACTTTATTCATTTTATTCTCAAGAATGTTTCATTATTAGAGCCATGTGATATGAAAAAATGTTGTGTAGAATTTGTTTGCTTCAAAAATTACAACTGTGCCACGCACGTCACTTATAAAAGGACACCAAATATCATCTTCTATTCACACCTTCATAAACCATTTATTTAGAATATACCTAACTTAATAAGTTATATAAATCCACCATGTCATTCAATAATGCTTATTTTTGGACAAAATCTATCCAAAAAAATATTTCGATGCAAAGAAAAAGAAGTAACCCGAAGAAGGGGTAATGTTCTACAATGATCATTTTTATTCTATTTAATCCTACAGCCCCTTAAATTATTACTAAAACATTATTATTTAATAATATCAGCATATTATATATATTTTTATTTTATTATATTAATATAATAACCTCTACCCTTCTCCTCTTCCATCATATGGGTGGACTACCGCCTCATGAACTGATGTCATTTGTTTTTCTATTTCTACCTCCCACAGTTATGTATGATAATTGGTATAAAGTATATATTTTATCCTTATGACCTAATTATTTCACTAGGGTAATTATATCATACATATAAATTTTTATATTACATTCCATAAGGGTGACAATAACATCGATTGTGTGTATGGTGGACTACAACCTCTTGAAACGATGTGATTCTTTTTTCACTAATACGTAACATAGAAGATAACAAGTGTAAATATACTGAATATAAGTGACATAAATGAAATAATTATTGCATTCATAGATTATTTATCTTCATTATAATATAATATATCATTTTATTTCTTATATTTCCACTCATTGAATAAGTGATAACATCATCCGTGTACGTGTGGACTTCCACCATCACGAAGCGACATGACTCTCTTTTCATCACCACAACATGTGGATGATATATATAAGTATATTTAAAGAATTTAAATGTTATATATTATATAATTATCATTATTTAAAGGTAATATTTTACATTCCTCTTATCCATAATGATTTTCAAAAAATGGAGACGTTACTCATGCGTATGTACAACCTATTATCTACATTGTTATTACACACTTCATTTCTCAAAAAACCAATAATTATTAGTAATAAAAGTATAATTTATATATAAATATGGTAATAATTTCCTTATTATTATTCTATATATTTTTAAATGATGGAATATTTGACCATTGTGAACCTTCCTAAGTCATTTTTGACATATAACCTGAATATGTTCAAAACATCCGACATACACTTAATTAATTTACTAATCACATATAAAATGGTAGTAATTGAAAAAAAATTAACATGAAAAATGTTATCAAGAAAGTAATCAATTAACATAAATTTATTATTTGGTAATATAATGACACATGTGGCATGTCCGACTCATGGTAAGGGACTTTGTCTCCATTTCCTTTCGTTACGGAATATTTTGACGTTATACACCTCTATCCTTTTATAAGGTGTATATACAGCCTCTTTGACATGTAATAACACAAATTTCCCTACTATAATGGTATTTATTGTTTTTATTAATTTTATTCTTTCATAGGGCGTATGATTAAAATACTCTCAAAGTGATAAGAAACTTTTCTTTATAAAAAGAATTATCATTTAATGTTTTCAAGAAAAATCTCTTTCTATTACATGTACATGTTTTTAAATTAATTTTATGGAAGTATTTATATTGATATAAACTATTTAAAATGTTAATTTCATTTCACTTTTACTTAATTTAATTTTTTTTCAAAACGAATCATTATACTTATTTTATATGGAATGTTTTTAAATAATGGAAAATGAAATTTTCTATTTTTAACGTTTATGGTAACAATTAATTTTTCCACCACCATGAATATAATTTTATTTCTAGATTCATTTTCATGATTTTATGTATTCTTTATAGAATTGTTTTTATATTTTTATTTATCTTTTGAATTGATTTTTTTTCCAAAATAAAAGGGTATTTTGGTCTTGAGAATTGGGTTGTAAAATACAAAGGTATTTTGTTATCCAAACGTGGTTTTTTTATGAGTATAAAATAGTTTTTAAAATTATTTATGATAGTAAAGTTCAAGAATAAATCGTTTATTCATGCTATAGTACTTGAGAATTATAAATGAGAAATGGGTTTTCCCAGATAACATCTGGTGATCGTATTGCACATTATATGATGTGGAAGACAAAATAACACCAAGTGATCCCATTAAAACTTATACGATTGTTGAGAATAGATAGTAAGAGGTAAGAATATTTAGCTTATATGATGGGGTGTCCTGGATAGATGGGTGATCATGATATCTCTTAAACAATGGGCATGCCGAAATAGTGCTCTAAGGCATTGGGTAAGGATTATAATTGAATTCAGCCATATGATTATTTCAATTAAATGGGTATTGAAATGGATTAATGTATATGATGCTCTAAGTCACCCATAAAGTATTTTTTAATTCATTTAATGGTTTATATTATTTATATGAGAAAACCATGTATATGTTTTTCATGTGAAAATACATTATTTATTTTTCTTAAAGAACATTGATAAAATGGAAAATATTTTGTGGGATTAATTTTTTTTGGACTAACAGTTTTCTTTATTTTTATAAAACATATTGATATTTAAGTTCTCAACCCATGTTTTTAAATGTTTTTCATATGATATTTAAGGAAAAGTATGATGTGAAGTTAAAATTCATGAAGATTTTTCATGGATTGATGTAATTTATTTATTTATTTTAAGAATGTTGTATATAGTGGAAAAAAATGATACTAATTGGGGTGTCCACTTGGTATTATATAGTTCTATAATATTTGAGTTATGTCCTATTTCTCAAAAACAATGTACCTGAAAATATCCCCAAAGTAAAAAAATGTAAATTCTTCACTATAACTCAAGATTATTTAATGTTTATTCATGAGTCTTTTCATTTATATACTAAAATATTATTTTTAATGAAATATAAAAATAATGAAATATATTTTTTATAGTAAAAGGGGTTTTATGAACATTATTTGGAATTATTGTATAATAAATTCTTCAATTTTATTGTATTAGTAAAATAAATATTTTTCACAATTCACCTAATAATAAATTATTTTACATAAATCTAAAAATATCATGATAATGTAATTTAGAAGTTATTTATAAAATAGTGAAGTTATATTTATCTAATTAATATTCCAATTTTTTTTTCAATTTACATTTTAAATAAAATTCAAAATATAAATAAAACCTTATTTTATTGAAAATTTATTTTTAACCATATGTATTTTTAATAATATCTCAAATTAGTTTATAATTTAAAAGATGTTAGTATATTAGTTCATATATAATATGTTCAATATGTTTAATTTAATATATTAGGATAAAATATACAATACATAACAAAATGGTTCTTTGAAAAGAAAAATTACTTTTACAATAAATATGTATTAACAAAAAACATTAAAAATTAATATTTATATTCTAAAATTTACTTTTAAAACTCCACTGATATTGAAATATTTATTTCAATTTCATATCTAAATAATAAAATATTTTATTACTAATATTTTTAATATTAAAATGTAACTTATATTAATTTATATATATACAGATAGTATTTTTATATAAATTTTTATTTCATTATTAGAAGTATTGTTTCAAATATTATTCTTCACAATACATGAATTTATTATACCTATTAGATATATGAAAAATGACTATATTTTCAATGTTCATATTTGTAATGACCATATTTGCAACGACCATAACTACTATATTTTAATTCTTATATATAGACTTACCGAGTCACTAATTCATCCCAATCTCACTTGTAAAGGAACTGTTCTTATTTCCTATAATACCTTTTCTTGATTATTTCGTCAATTATAGAGATCTTACTCATTATAGGTATTTCTTGGATTTGGTGACTCTCAAGGTTGTATATGATTTAGGTCATTTTTTAGTTATGAATATTTAATTTATTTATATTAATGGCAGCCTACTGATTGATACACTTTTAAAAGATAAAATTCATATATGGTGAGAAATAAAAATTTTTCTACCATATATAGATTTATGATCTTTTGTTATAATGTCTCACTTATGAACAAATATATTTTATTTTGTTTGGTTAATATTTTGTATAGAATATTTTGTAATCATGTTTCAATACTTTTCATATAATAATGAATCATTTTTTAGAATTATATACATAAATAATAATAATAATAGTAATTGTAATAGTAATAATAATAATGTATACTAAAACCATGGGTGTTATATTTTTCATTTATGTGTTTTTCCTTCCATTCTGTTCGATGAAAATTTATCCATTGTGTCTACTAGGCACATTGTTTCTTTTAGATGACCTTTTTGAATGATTATAAATTTCATCAGAATTATTTTTCATATGTAAAATATTTAAAAAATATTAATATTTATGTAATTTAAAGACATTAAAGGAAATATTCAATTTCATTTAACTTTGCCTCACTATATGTCTTTTTAAAAAAATGATTTGAACCCATAAAAACATATGGAAGTATCTTTAGTATTAATTTCATCTTCATTAGTATTCTTTGGTTAAACATATTTCAATATTTTTTATGGATTTCAATATCATATCCATCAAATATTTTCTTTTTCTCATTAAGGTTCACCCACTTCACATGTGAGTGGAAGTCAAAGAATTATTTATTTAATAAATATCCCATTAATCTAATTCCTAGTCCTATTGGGAAATAAAATTCATCACATTTATCTAAGGGAATCATCATTAAATTCATCTCTAATATGGAATCCTTAATAATATATCTAGATCTTTTAATATTGTTAATATTGTTTTTACTATAATGAAGAAATCATATTCAAATCATATTATCCCCTGAAAATATCCTCAAATTGATCCCAAAATCTTTTTTAAGAAAGATGAATTCAATTTCTTATTTTTGACATTTATATCATGGACATTCTAATAAATTAAATTTATATTTTTTTTATCCCATAGGTGATTTATAATCATTCACTAAGTGTGATGAAAGTATATTATTTCTTACATCTTCATTCGAATTGAATATTCCCTTTTTCTAAAAACTTATAAACTATCTCAATTTTGGGAACATATGAAATCCCCTGACCTAAAATGTAGGAACTCATTTAGTGTGGATTTTATTCATATCCTCTATTTATATCATCAATAAAAAGACATTATCAATGTTAAACAAACATATATCCAAGATAAATAATCATAAAACCCCATGATGATCCATCTAATATCATGCATAAAGCCTTGGTGATATTTAGACACCACTGGGGGAAGTGTGGTAAAAAATTACCCACTCTCAAAAAACATTTCTCCTATGGTTAGTGATTGTATTTCTAGAATAAAACAACTTGATTTTTAGAGATAAAGTGATTAAGTAAACAAATGACACAATGTTTTTTAGAAGGTTTTTTAACTCTAGTTTTTGAGTGGATAATCCCTATTGAAAAATAGTTAAAATACCAATAAGAATGTTCTTTAAATATTTTCAACAAGGATAATAAGATAATTAGGAATATTTTACTAAACTATGATTGAAGAAAATAAGTAAAAATATTTACTAGTCAATAGATATTTGAATCCCAAACTCAAGTACCACAATAATTCAAATAACATCTTCAATATTATTCTCATCATAATTCCAAACCAAAAAAATCACTAAAATACCAACCAAGTTATTTTACAGTCTCATATTTATTTTCATCCAACACTGGTCAAGGCGATACTCATTATATTTATATATAGCTCAACCATTATGAGATGTTGAATCATGTTTTAATATTATGTAAAGATCCAAAAAATGAAAATATAACTTTCAAAAAATTCTATTATATCAAGAAAATCATCACACCAATTGTGATATGGCCATAGGTAATGAAGTGTGGTCACATTATTTTATCAAATCTAGTGAAGTGATAAATTTTTACATCCAAAATCATCGCGGTGAGAATAGTTCATTTTCATTAAATTTAAAATGGTTAGAAAATAATATTGTATGGTTTCAAATACATGTTTCACCAATGTTTAAATGTATTATCACACTAGTATAATATGATCCTTATAATTCCTTAGGAATAAATTAAGAATGAAACTATTACTATGATACATAGTGAAACCGGTGTGTGGCACAAGGACACCTATTATAAAAAATATCCTCATTGAGGGATAACAACATGAACACCAATAATATTCCAATAGAAGTGAACTTATAAAATATCAGCCTCTATTTTAATGTAGATTATATGTAAATAGTAAAGCAGATGAACTCATTGAAAATAGGGCATATGATCCAATACATAAATAAATCAGTTGAGGAAAAGAAGAAAAACAAACCAAGCCTAAGGAATAAAGATCATGCCTACAGGTAACTAATGAGATGATTGGATTTAAAATAAGAGTTTTTATGATGAATTAGGATCAAAACCTTTTAATAGGGGAAAATGATATCATCTAAGAGAAAAAATACATCTTCTCTGCTAGAAAATAGAGAAAAAATAGGGTGGGTGGAGTTTAAAATATTTATGGGAAAATAATTATTTCAATAAAAATTTATAGGGTTTCATTATTTGCTGGCACTATTGGAAAAACCATGTTCTAACCATAAGAATAGTACTCCCTCAATATGGGGCCCAAACAGTTTGTCCAAACACATTGAGAAACCATGATCCAACTGTGTTTTATTATTTTACTAAAAGTACAGGTGGATTGCACAATCATGTTCCCCCAGCTACAAGAATTTATCAAACTGTGTGACCTGTTTTCTCTATATGTATATCCATTCATAGTTTCCTTGTACTATGTAGTCTAGATCATATGGTTTATACTAACCATTCTGACTAGTGGAATTTTCCAAATACTGGGCCTCCAGGATCTAAAACCACCCCAAAAATCTCGTGTTCTCATTATGCACTCAGTTAGGTCAAAGAAGTAATTTGATTGAAAATTAATGCATTTTTTACCTCATATGAAAAAACTGGGATTTAATGTCTCCCCTCTTAATGTAACTCATCCTGGAGTTCATTTCCAAGGGCATAGAAATGATATATAAGAAGATTTGCTGCCACTGATCATGTTTTTTCAGCCTCCCACCCAAATGTATTATTCAATACCAAGCCATGTACCTATATAACCTATACTAAATGGAAAAAATAGCCTCAAAGATCCTTTTTTTATTTTAGTAAATAATTCCTACAGGACAATTATATTTATAAGTATCAACATCATGCTCAAAATCCATGAGATCAAAAGTACGAGACTGACCATCATGATAATGGAGAAGGTATTAAACATGGAAGGAGTCATACATGGAATGGTACCTTAAGGTAATAGAAATTGATAATCTAATAGCAAGACTATTTCCAATATCTCATATGGACCAAAATAATGATTTGACACATTCGTTTTCCTAAGTAGCTGTATATTCCTAGATCTTGGTGATATATATAAGAAAACAAGATCCCAAACCTCGAACTCCAGAGATCATCGATACTGATCAAGATAATATTTCAGTATAGAATAAGTGGTAAAAATATTTTTTTTCTGATGAGATGAACCAGATCCAAAGTCTACCGAATAATATGAGTACCCAGTAGCACTACCTCTCCTCCCTCTAACAAGTATAGTGGTAAAGAGAACGACCTATTGTAGAGGTCCCCATAAATATCCATCTGAATAATCCCCCAAAATATTTATTTGTAGTTAAACCCAGCAAGTTGGATATTATTCTATGAAGAACATCCAAAATCGATGATGAAATATCAAATCATTTCCTCTAACACTTATATAGTATTTTTGGACGGGCCATCATTCTGAGTTTAAAATTATGTTCCCAAAAGCACTTATTTAACCACATCCTTCAGTATAAACTACCATAAAATTAATGTAAAATTAGAATCTCTATCTAAATTGATAGTGAGAGGGACCCTATGTGACTATATATTCTCATGTACCTAAATATTTCCAAAATCATCAACTGATAAATTCTCCCAGAAAGGAAGAAAGTGGGATACATTCCATAGTCAATCCCCAAATTCAAAAACAGTATCACTACCTCACTGAGACCTCAGTAAGATAATGATAAAATCCATAGAAACATCCACCCATTTCAATTATATGTCTAGTAATGCCTGTAAAAATATATAAAGTCACTAGTGATGAACCTTAACCTACCAATTAGTGGACTAATTAGTTGTAAAACCCACTATCAGATGTTCTATCCCTGGTCACTAATGCTATCAATGCATATTACGATACATCTTAGAGATACTTGGGTCAACTGTCCACTGAGAAGCATGTGAATCTCACATTATCTCCTATATCATATCTGTGGGAACCAATATATACACATGTAGGGTTAGTATGCCTATATATTTTCTAGATCAATCCAAATATGGGCCCTCTCTAGTAATACTATCTTGCAATACTAATCCTTCATGATCTAATAACTCCTCCATAATCACTCTCTCTAGAATTGAAGAGGTAACTGATTGAGATGAAAGTAAAGACTTACCTTGATAGTCCCCAACCTATAGGTGCATGTTATGAAATAGGTACATGAGTTGGATCTTCTTTCTAGTGTCCTGAACTACCTGTGTCAGAGTTCTCTTACTATAATAATCGATAAAAGAATTTTCTTTCAAGTTTTATAGGCCAGCATAAAGTCAAAAAACTAAATAATTCTATCCATTTTCACTTCTTAAGGTTCAAGTCATGATGTTTGAAAATATAGATGAGGATTTTCTAAATCATAAATAATAAAAAATATTTTCAGCAAATTTAATTCCTCAAAAAATGCAAGGTGTGAACAACAACATCCAACTCAAGATCATGTGTCGGGTAATTCCACTCAAGAGGACTCAACTTTTCTGTCCCGTATGCAAAGAATTAGTCATCCTTTATCATAAATACTCTTTTCTTTATACATAATTCATAATGATATATTGTATAGATTCTTCTCGGCACTGATATAATCAGGATTAATGTTGAAGTTAATCTCCCTTTCAGATCATAAAAGGCCATATCCCATGATTTAGAATATATAATCATCAGGTACCACTTATTTATTATATTATTAGTTTCTTATTATCATAATATATCCTATAATATGTATATTTGGTAACTAGCTAGCCCGATAAAACTTCAAATATTAAACGCATACATGGGATATTAACAGGTTACTAAAACTCTCACCTTCTACAGGCCAACTAAAACTCCTTCCTCTGAGATAACATGACACAATATGTGTACCATATAGATCCATAAGTGACATTTACAAAGCTTATCATATTTTTGGTTCTCTCTCAATGTATTAAAAAACAATTGGAAGATGTTTGGTATGGTCTCTTAGCATATGAGAATGCACCAAAATATTATATATTAAGACTTTGAAAAAGTAATCTAGATAGGGACATAAAATTATATTCATTGAATACATAAAGTTAATGTGTGAATTTTTAAGATTGAATGGGATAAATAAATACGAGTAATGATTGTAAAAACTATATAATTTCATACATGGAATATTTAAAGGCATGACTGGAACCTGATTATAACCCATTCTCAGGTCGATCATTAAGAATACCATCGCTCCTATGACTTGGTCAAAAATATCTTCTATACCAGGTAAGGGATACATGTGTTTCATTTTAAAAAAAAATTCAAATTCAGATAATCCAAACAAATCCTTAAGGTTCCATAAGACTTCATGGTGAAAAGAACCATTGAACTCTATGGAGAAGTTATGGTCTGTCTAAAAACATTGGTTTCTAAATCATTTACTTTCCTCTTGATATATTGTAACTCATTAGTAGACATTATATAATAAGAAATGGATATTGGTGCTACTCTAGGAACTTTCTTGATAATAAAAATGTCTTCTCTCTCAAGAGGTAGTATAGAAAATTCATTTTGGAAAACATACCCGAATTGATTGACTATAATAGGGAACTCAGTATGATGTAATACCTAATCATTCAAATAAAGGATATATATTTTGGATGTCAATACACATTTAAAATCATTCTATGGTCCATCACTACTATAATGTACATACCACTAACCCTTATAAATATATGTAAAACCATATGATGATGTAAACGACACCCTATGGTAATCAAAATACACATAGGCATGATAAGGGATCAGCCATTCCATCTTGGGATGAAATCAAATATCATGACCTCAAAAAAGAAGGGGAACCATATGAAATGATGGAATCCTTCCACAAGAGGGCAGTTCCTACATAGGAATACACACTTTGAGCACACACCAAATGTTATATCTAGTCTCACAACACCATCGGAGTACTCAACAGAAAGTCCAAGGATCTGTACAAATATATATGGAGATGAAATAGTGTGATGCACCTTTATCGAAAAGGGAAGAAACTATAGTAGAGGATATTATAATATTGCCTCAAAAAATAGAAGGCCCGATAACCTGCTCCTTTGCTGTAGGCTGTACTGAATAAATATAGAATGATCCCCAGCCCTATGTTTCACCATTACTACATATAATAGGTCCTCTCTACTGGCGTTGTATATCAAAATCCAAGATATAATGTCCATGAACTCTTCCTTTTCTTTTATGACTGGTATTCCTCCAGGTACATTCCTAGAGAGGTGATATTACCTTTCTCCTAAAGTTAGATCTAGGATGTATCCTCTCCTAATTGGCATAGATTAGATGCTCCTACCGAAATGCTGAAGACACCCCAATCACCCAAAGCCTCAACACATGAAAAGGACACCAGGACAATGTGTCTTCTTATTCCAAGGCATCTCTTAATGGTGATAAACTATTTATCTTTCATTATGTGTCACTTACCTACCTCATCTCATGCCTGAAGTCTCAATGTGTTTTATTTGACAACTAGTCGATCTGGTATCCATTCTTGGTTCAAAACATCCTTAACACATATCACCTGCTTCCATCAGGTTCTACTCGGTGATAACATCCAGGTTCAATATATCAGATAACATAGTCAACAAGAAAACATTTACCTGATAATGAATAGGACACCAAAGTCCATCCTCAAATCATCTCGCTTTATCTATCTCATCTGTTATATAAATAGATGTGATGTTGTAAACCTATATAAATTGATATGTATAGTCTATAACATTCATAAAACCTCTTTCTATGTTCATTAACTATATTTTATGAACAACCCCAAGGTATTTAGCATAAATATTCCTAGAATATTGACTCGAAATCCCTCCAAGTCAATTCTTGATACTGACCTCCCTGGTTCAGAATATCCCACTAATGCTTGGTAGATCCATGAAGAAAATAGGTGGTGAGATTCACTCTACTCATAGGTGTGTCTCAAGATACTCAAATAATGACATAAATGTATCCATGCATTATTCTATAGCCTATGGTCAAATATCTCTGGAAAACATGGGTGGATATTATTGTTGGAACTCCTGATTCAACTCTCCCGTAGAATGAAAAGAGTGTTTGACACCCTATATTTTCTTCATAACCCATATAAAATATCCCTCGAACTGGGCATTGTCAACCATGTCATAAATAAGCAGAGATTACCCATGTAGAACATCTAGAGGAATCACTAGAGGATCTGTTCCCACCAACTTTGAAGAAATGTTTTCACTACCCTCTTGAAAAATGACTAGAGGAATTCATGGCGGCATAACTTTGTAATGAAAAATGAATGCCTTATATAGGATTAAATTGAGATAAATTCATAGAAACTCTAATAGGATATATAAAATCTTTCCGATTTTAGTCACTCTCCTCTATCTTATCATAAATATAGTACCTGGTGATAGAAACATTATATACCATAAGATAGATGCTACCTACAACCCAGTTCTAAGGTCATGTCTGGGTAAAGATATGTGCTTTATAGTATGATCCCAATATACAGAGTATCAATTTAAATTTATAAAGGAAAACACCATTTAATATAAATTTGAACCCTTATTTATTAGAACCATTCCCTCATCTTGAATTTATTTTTAATTGATTTCAGTCTCATTTGTAATGTTTTCCCTTAATGTTTGAACAGTTTGGATCACTATTTCCAATATACATGGGACCAAAAAACTTTTAAACTACATTGTGAAATGTTTTTAAGAAAAACCTGTCTTTTATCAAGTCCCTATATTAAATAATATCTTTTCCCATTAATGTCACAAATGAAACATAAAATACGGCCATGCAATGCAGAAATGCATCATACATGTCATTGAATAATTCATGGTATGTGAATTCTAATAGGTTCCCAAAATTACGCTTGAGATCAAATACCCTCCTCTCATCAGAAAACACTAATATAAAATACTCAATATTATAAATAATAAGATCATAATTAATTTTTATCAGTAATTAGTTTAATCAAATCAACTACAATAAGAAAAATACAAAACAACAATTATTTATTCTAGGAAACTTGGTATTAGCCAGAAGGTGGGTTAGCTACACCTATGAATGGATTATAAACAAGCACCAAATCATTCCTAATATCATTTACTTTTCCCAAAATAAAAATTTAAGAAAATAAATATTTAATACCAATTTTTGACATCTCATCCTAGGTTCCACGGAAAATTACCCCGAACCAATGGTCCAAATGGCCTCAAGTGTTCCTTTCTATATTAAAGATGTTGTTTACTGGTAGGGAGGGCTTCCAGTGTTTCTGTGTGGATACGGTGACCATTGGTTAGAGTATCATAGTAGTGTATTCAATAGATAAGTAGAATAAAGATGTCAATAAATATAAAGAAAACATAAGAACATATAAACATCCAAGAACCAAATATTAATCAGAAGAATTAATATAAATCATCTAAAAAGATAATGGTTTAATGTTTCTACAAAATAGGGAAAATATTTATACAAGGAAGAAGGTATTAAATATAATACATGATATACAAATAGAACAAAAATAAAAAAAATAATATAGCATCTAGATCTCCAGCCCAGTAATATACAACCAAGCTCCCATCCTAAGTCAAACAAAAAATAATGCATTCAAAAGTTGATGATTCCCCTATTTCTAGACCTGTATGTATATATTCTCCCTGGGTACCATAAGTGGCTCAGATAAGGTGTGAGTTAAAGTAATAAGTCTTCCACCAATGACGTCTATAAGTATATAGTTAGTGAATATAATATGGATTTTTTCAGGTAATAATGGTAAGTATTAGATAAACTATAAAGGGTCGGATATTGTTTCACAGGGACACAGAGCTGATAGTATCTTCTTCAGCTAAAGCCATATAGTCTATAAATAAGTATCCACATGTATTCACACATATATAATATATACTAAGTGAATTATACAACCATATTTATATTTATAATACCATTATACTAGACATGAAGAATAACTCAGATATCCATAAGCTGTAGAATTGGAATCATAAGTATCAAAGGACATAATTAACAGTATAATAGTAGTATGGATATCCATTCCCAATATTATGGAAATAAAGGTCACTATTTACCAGTATCTTAATCAAAATGATTCTATTTTTGTTCCTAGAAAAAATGGGATTCCATGCCCAGTATCATAATTATATGGTCTTCATGCTGGTATATAACAACAGGGGTCAATATTCCCATCTATCACAATAAGGGTCTTCATGACCATATAACATATATAAAGGATCTCCTTGCATGTATATCAAAATAAGGGTTATCATGCCCATATCATATTTATAATGTGTCTCCATTCCAAAATCAAATTATTTCTAGGGATTCCATGTTTATATATATAAACAATAGAAGGGATGCCACACCCATAAATATATATACAATAGAAGGTCCTCCATTACCAATTATTTCAATTATAAATATCCAAGGCTTTAATAAGATCCATTATTTAATTCACAACTCACAAATATTCATTTATAACAAGGGAATTAATATAGTTCCATTTAATTGGTTGATGTGGTCATGCCACTCACCTCAGTTCATTTCAATATAGATTGATATGTGGATAGTCATTATACACCACAATATTAATCTAATACATTTATTTTGACACAAATTGAATTCATTTCAAATCAATTTAGGTGATGATTTGGGAATTTAGACATTTATATCCACAATGGAAAAATTATTAGCAAACCTCATGGTGTGGCGACAATTGAAGGGGCCTAAAAGGTCACAAAGCTTCCAATTAATATAACAAATGTGAGGAGGATTCATTTTTTAGAAAACTCATGGTTAAACTGACATGTGGCACAAAAACACATAATATAAAACATCTTAAATGTTTAGGATAAGAACTATAACACCTACCTTATTCTGGTATAGAATCACTCATTCAGTATCGACCTTTGGTTTGGTCTGGAACATATGACACTTGTAAAATAGAATAATGACCTTAAAAAGGGGCATATGAGCCTACACCTAAATAACAAAATATAGGGAATGTTTAATGATAAAATTATCCTAAGGAATAAAGATAATTCTTGGAGGAATCCAACATGTTGAATATAGATTGGATCGGGTGGAATAAGTTTTATAGAATTAAAAGAAAAATAATAATTTCACCAAAACATTATTGGGTCCCATGGTTTGGCCACACAGTTCGCCAAACCATGCACCAATTGAGGGAACCACACTATCTCAAGAGGGCATCTGCATGGTTAGGACATGTAATTTGAAAAAAACAATCCGCGAATATGATGTATGAATCTTCTAAAAGGTGCAGTTGGATCGCAATTGTATTGTCCACTAGCTGCGTGGTTTCCTCAAACTATGTGGCATTATTCCACCCTCTCTCTAGCCATGAATCATTTCCTCAATGCAAAAATCTTGGGATGCATGTTTTCAAAAAACCATTCAACCAAACTCTCTTTTCCAAAAATCAGGCCTCCAAGCTGTAATCAAACCTCGTACAGCCTAGACACTCCCATATTTTCATTGAAAAATTTCATTATATCAAGAAAATAATTAGAAGTAAATTTAATGGATTCCTATTTCATAGTAAAATCAAGGTTCTTATAGAAACACACTCATGGATCCTGTACTAAAATTAGAAGAATTAAATTTCTTGGTGTTATACCAATAAATGTGGCCTAATTTGAACCAACCAAAACTTACAACATCAAAAATTAAATATGGGATCTATTACAAATATAAGGATATTTTAGGTTCATATTTGTAGAGAATTAGAAAAAAAATCAGTATAATAATAACCATGAATTTTTGTGAGAATTATTACTAATATATGAATCATTTAATTTTCTATATTATTTCATTTTCATCGATCCTAATCAACCTTAAAACCCTATTATTTTTTTCAATTCAGATGAGCCCAGAAATCTTGGGGACAAATGAAAATAAATATAGATAGTCAGTATACCATTTTGAAAACATGAGATCATAAAAACGAGTTTCATTTTACATAATGAACTATTAAATTAAATAATATTACACTTACTCTTAATTCATAATAACTACATAATGTATTTTAAAAAAATTATAAGAAAACAGAATAGAGAAATCATAATCTTGAGGGTTTATTTAGAAATCATGATAATACTTGAAAAATGATTTCTTAAAAAATATTGTTTTACCCAAAGGGTTTCATCATTGATTTAAGACAAATGATCAATATCTTACCTTATGAAAGAAAACTATTTCCATGAATAATGATTCATAATAATAAAAAATTTATGTTAGTAACAGAAGACATTATTTTAATATCACTCTTACATGTGGAATAACCAATACAGGAAACTTCCAATATAATTTACCTGATAACATATAATTTCCCATTGAATTTGAGGGATATAATGGACCCACCAATCCTAGACGCATAACATAACCACCCATACATGGTTTATAATGAAACCACTCATCCTTAGTTTATATCCAAACCAACATTCTAAGAATTTTATCAGAACAACCCATCCTTGGTTTATAATAAAACTAACCATACTTTGTTTATAAAAAAACAACTTATCATAATTATTAATTCCCAAGAAATAAAAAATAATCATAAAACATTGATGTATTCATTTTTCATCTATATATTAAAAACATAATCTTTTCATGCATAAGAAAACATTTACTAATATTAAAATATACAGTTCTTTTGATTTTTTTTGAAATAATGTAGAATACAGGGATGTTGGTTTTTTCCTTGATGAAATCTTGTAATATGTTAATGGAATCAAAACATCAAATAACTGTTATGTTTTTAGGAATATCAATTTTTTTTGTATACATTAAAAAAGAAAATTCTTTTAGTGTCTTTTAATAAAATTAAAAAACATCCATAAAAATAATCTTTTCAAAATCCATCATAAGAAAGATACATAAAATTTCATTTATAATTAATTTATTTCCTTACAAGTACAAATATATGTTATTTTAAAAAATTAGTACATTGAAAAAAAATATGTATAAAATAAATCTTTAAATAATTTAAATTGTGGTTATTAACATAAAGTGCACCTTATAACAATTATTACTCATGATGTACATTCTTTATATCCTTGAATAAGAAATATATCTTAATTAATTAATTTATTAAGAACCATTTTCATGTATTTTATTCCTTTACCATGTTATAATCATTTACATAAAGAATTATGTTCACATAAAATATTTTGATTCTATTTGGATGATATGTCCAAAATGACTTCAGTAGGTTTAATATTATCAAACAGGTAATTATTACATAATATCCTAAGTAAAAATAATGACATAATTAAAATTTTTATTACCAATATACTTTTAATAAAAAATATTAGTTTTTTAAAAAAATTAACTATGTTACATTAATGGTCATGGTAAGTCATACGTACGCCTGAGTACCACTTACAATTTTCAATGATCATGATGGAAATGAAGTAAGAGTTATTATTTCACTAAAATGTGATCATTAATATCATATAATATTGGTACATAAACATATATACATAATTCATATGATTTTTTATGTAAAATAAATCACATTACTTCTTGGTGGTGGTAGTCGACATGTACACTTGAATGACATTACCATTTTTAATGAATAGAAAGGTAAAAAAGTAGATTATATGTCAACCTTAAATCCAAATAAATTTGTTATGAATTTAATATAAATATATATAAATTAAAGACAAAATTTTACCTATTCATGAGTGGTGGCTATAAAAGTAAAATTACAATAGTTTGTAGGGTGTTTCTTCGCCATACACATGATCGATGATTTCATTTCCCACTTTATGGATGAAGGAGATGTATATAGGTCATTTTGATAACAAAAAATTACCAAAATATTTCTTTATATATAATTATTTTTTTATATCCTTAGGTTTTATGATGATTTTATGGAGGTTAAGGAAGAAGTAAAACTAAAACAATCAGTTAAGAGCTATACCAATTCTTCATATAATCTCATTTTTTACCCCTTCACCCTTGGATGATTGGGATTATTCTTAAAAAAATCATCTATAATGTGGGGAGATATTCTAGGAAAAAATTTGGGATGGTATTTTTTATCCAAATAGATTTTGACATGTGAATAAAAGTGGAGATTATGTTTCCTTTTTCTTGTGAGGGTAAGGGCGCTCTTGGAATTACATAAAATAGAAAATTCATATTAATATATTTTCCATGAAAGAAAGAATCCAAAATAAAATAATTTGAATATCTATGAGGGTAAGACAAAATATGATCATAAAATAAAATCATTACAATATTATATTATTTTTTCACAGTTATATATCTGTTTTTACTCATGTTAACCCGTTTTGATAGTTTCTATAATTATGATGTTTTTTAATCGTTAGGGGTAAATTATGCTATAATAAATAGAGAATAGAACCATAAATTTAATATATTTTATATTTTAAAAAATATATAATTCCCTTTTACAATGATATGTTTTTCAGAAATTTTAAATCATTTTAATAATTCTAAATCATTTAATAATATATTATTTATTTTAGGGTAACATTAATATAAATTTTTAAACTATTATTCTAATTTAGAATGGAAAACACCAGAATGATAATGTAATTTGACTATAATCCATTAACACCTCTCTAATATATTATTTTTATCAAAAAAACATGGATAAAAATAATTAATTGAAATTATATTAATTTTATAATTTTTAAATTCATTTAGTTTTTTTGTAATTAATTGAATAAATATTATGTCAGTTTTGTGTATGCATTTAAATTAATTATTTCAACCCAAAACAATTTCTATAAATTATTATGAACAAAATAATTTAACATTAAAATACACATTTACAAATCAAAATAATTTTTTCATCCCTATCAGAAAAATATAATAGGTATAAAAAGTATACGAGTGACATTTTTAACATTATCATTTATATAAATATTATAAAGAAAATAATGAAGGATAAATGAAATAAAATTTCATATTTTAACAAAATGGTTGGAAATAAATGAATTAAACTAATTAATTAATATAAAAACAAGTTTTATATTCATTTTATAGTTCATCTCATATTAATTTTTACCATAATTACCCGATGTACCCTAAATGTGGTGATAATTATATATTACGATGACTATTCAGAATGAACAGAAATAAAAAGTTCATACATGAAAAATTCAGAAATCATGCTTCAAAATATGAAATAAATTTTTAAATATTTAATTCTCATAATTGGAATAAAAAAATTTATTATTAAAATAAAAAATAAAATGAAAACTAGTTTTTTCAGAAAAATTCTCTTTTGAGTACAAAAATGTTTTTCTATGGAATTCATAAAACGATTGATTTTAATAAAATTTATTTGTTTATTCATAATTTAATATAACTAATGTTTCTTTGAGACCATTTTAAATATATTTTAACTTCATAAATTCTAAAATAAAAAAAATCATTAAAAAATCATATTATTCACTATTAAATCGAAAATCATTATTTTTAGTAAAAATCCAAAATTTGACACTAAGATAATTTAAATATAATGATTTAAAAAATTATATCATTTTTATTAAATAAATTTTTTATGATTTTTATATATTAATTATAATATTAAATCATGAATGGAAAAAATAATTTTTGAGGAGAATGTATTTTTAAAGAATAAAATGACATTACTACCAGTTGAGGGGTTGTTTCATTATTATTAAATGATGAATTTTAATTAATTAATTCTTTTATATATATAATAATGTGGTTCTTACTATTTATACCCTCTAATTCAATTTTTAAGATACAATTAACATATTTAAATAACACTATTTCATAGTTTTGTTAAGATTTGTGTTACATATATTGTATGTTATCGAACATAGCCTTTTACTTAAAATCCCAAGATATTACACTCTTACACCTTTAATAAATTTTAACCTCACAATTTTAAATTTTATAAAATACCATTTTTTAAATATCACTTCATAAAAATGGTTAATAAAACTTCTTGTTGAAAAAAGTGAAAAGGGATGTATAGAGGGAATCCGAAAAAACATATACTAGGTTTCCAAAAATGAGAAAAATATGGTTTGTGAAAATATTGACTAGGAAGAAAATATAATGTACAACTTTATCATTGTGAGTGACATAGGACATTGATCAAAGAAAATTTATTTATCAAGGGAAATTTAACAACCACAAAACCATATACCCCTGAGGTTTTAAAAAGACCATGGATTCATTGGAAATGAAGTTAATAAGACAATTATTTTATTTCATGATCCATTTCCAAAATTTAAGGAATTATATTACAATGAAGTATAATTATAGAATGAAATATACTTACATTAAATGTATAATTGAATCCATTAATCAATTACCACTATAACTACATCCTTTTCTCTAGAAAATTATTATTGAATATAATTTTTTTATTCGTAAAGAACTAAAATCAACTTCTAACTGATCACATAATTCTAAAAAAAATATATTCCTCATATAATTATGGAATAAAAAAACACAAATGGTCTGTACAATGTATTATAATTCCCACAATAAAGAAACCATCATATGATGAAATAAAAAATTTATCTTCAATGCCTCAATAATAACCTATGATTATCATCTTAGATCCTTTGATAAATAACTAAACTTAATTTGTTCAAAAAATTCCTTACTAAAATTAAAACCAAAATGCTAGAATGATTTTATAACATATTCATCCAAGATAAATTTATTATTTATATCCAAATAAAGTCAATCACTCTTAGAGGCTCATGCCAAAAAATTATATTTTCTAAACATTAAATCTATATGATATGATAACTATAAAAAAATATCTTAAATAACCATAAGGATGCATCAAAGTCATAAAATCATAAAGACATATAAAAATTTTTTATTAAAAAAATATAATGTAATTATATTCTATTTGCACAAGTTATATAATGTTACTCAAAATATGATGAACATACTCAATAATAACCCTAATAAATTTAATGAAATATAATTTTATAACATAACTGGTAATCACTTACAAATAAGATAACATCCCCAAAATAGAATACCATTACTCTAAGATAACCCATATCATTTAAACTAAGGGTTACATATACCCCTATGCAACAAAATACATCACCAAATATTATTAGAAGCCTCAAAACACCATTGTATAAAATATCAAAAAGATATTTCTAATACAGTATAATTATGATCAACCATTAACATATAAACCAATTATGGCATGTATAAATCATCCTATATCCATTCATGGAAAAAATAATAATCCCCAATGATATCTAAACATTAATATGATGCAAATTATTACACCAACAAAACCCAAACATTGGATCTAGTGTTAAAATTATATAAATAAAATTTATTATTATGATATAAATAAATGTGAGCCAATTTTAACAATCCAAAACATTAAAATTGAAAACAAAATATAGGTTCACAAGCATATATAACGATATTTTATGGTTTGAGTTATATTTAATTAGTAAAAACACTTACATAAAAGTACACATTATTTTAAGGGAAAACTATTCCAACTATTCTCATCTTTTCTTTTTGAGAATTATTCCTTCATCATAATTCATATAAATCCTTAAACCCCTATATATATATATTTTAATTTGGTATATGAAAAAAAATGTCATTAATGGAAGAATAAAAATAAATAAAAATATTACATTAGTATAATTTAAAAATGTGACACCATATAAGAGTTTTTTCCTTGAGTACATTAAACATTGAGCTAAAATTATAATTTACTTACTTAAGAAATCATCTTCACTACCAATTTTTTTAAAAAATATTTTATAAAAAAAATAATGGAAAATAAAACTCATAAAGGTTTCAATAGAATACATCAGAATCCTTGAAAAAACATTTTCATTAAAATATTACCTTTACCCAAAAGGTCACAATAATCAATTTAAAATAATTTAACACTAGATTGACTTGTAAAATAAAATTATTTCCATGAAAACTAATTATATATAATATAAATTTAATGTATGGATGTTGATATATCATTTTAATATATATTATACCAGTAGAGTAATAAATATAATCAAATTATTGTGTATTTATCAAGAGAAAATAATCATTACCTAGTGAATTTGAGGGTTATAATGGACCCACCATCCTGGTATTATAACGTACCCACATTTCCTTATATTATAACAAGACCATACATCCATGGTTTATATCAAACCCACCTTTTGTTATTTTATGTCAAAAACAATAATTCTTTCATTATAAGGGTATAACCTTCATCATAAAAATTTACCAAGAACCCTGTAATAATCATAAAAGATGAAATCTTTCAATTTTATTCATTATAGTCAGAAAAATATTCTTCACAACAATAAGAAAACATTTCCAGATAATGAAATATCCATTTCATTAAAAATCATTTTTGAAAATACCCATAAAATAATGTACAAGGGTTTTAAATTTAAAAAACTGTAATCTTGTAATGAAATCCAAATATGAAATAATGGTTATAGTGGTGGGAATTCCCATTGATGTTTCTTATATTAATATAGAACATTACTTTTGGTTGTTGTAACGTAAGAAAAATGTTACATAAAAATATTCATTTTGAAATAATTCATAATAAAGACACATAAAACTTACATTATAATTTATTAATTTATATGTAAATAATTGTTTTTTGTGAATATGGTCATGTAAGGTAATGATTTAGAAAATAAATATTTAAAACATTTAAAACACGATTTTTAATGTCAAGGGAGTCTTAGCTTGAGTGTGACTCACCATGTACATTTCGTATATTATAGACTAATAAAATTATGTTTATTATTTAGTTTCATATACCCTTTTTTATTTTTTATTCTACTTACCATTTTATAATCATTTTATTAATCAATTATTTTCACATCCAATTTTTTGATGGTATTGTTCTAAAATTTTCAAAATGACTTCCCTAGGTTTACTATAATAAAATAAGGAATTATTCCAAAATCACTATAATAAAAACAATGTAATAATTTTTATTTTTATATATCAATTTCACTTTTAAAAGTAACTATAAATTATGGTTATGAAAAAATAACTATATTACAATCATAACGACACTATGTCATAGATATGCATTAGTAGTGCTTCCATTTTTCAATGATCATGATAGCTATAAGGTGAGTGATATTTTATCTTTATAGAATGATTTTTAATATCATATTATCTAATTAAATAAACTTATATGTATCATTAATATGATTTAGTTATGGGAAATCAATTACATTGCTTCGTGGAGGTTATAGTCCACACGTATGCATGAATGGAATTAGAGAATTTCTCAATGATTGGAAAGGTAACAAAGTAGGTGATATCGTATAATTAAAAAGTGATAAAATTTTCAGGAATATCATGTGTGTGAGTATATATATATATTAAATCCATCATTAAATATATCTATGAGATTCAGTGATGGAAAATGAATTATCTATTTTTGTGAAGTGGTAGTTCACTTTACGCACGATGAGTTGTTTTTTCCCACTTAATGGAAGAATGATATGTATATAGGTTATGAAACTAACATAATATAATCTTATTATATGGTAGATAAATATGTTATTATATCATATTGTTTGAATAAGATGTTAAGTAGTGGAATAAAAAACCATACCAAAACATTTGGTTAAAATCTATACTTCTTATTTACAAAATCAATTTTGATTTTGACAATAAGCCCTCTAATGTTAGTATTTTGACTAAAACAAGACCTAAATAATGATGGGATGGATTTAGGTTGTGATATGTATAATTAAAATTATTTTAGGTTGTGAGAAATAGGAGAGGGGGTTCCCTTTTATAAGTGAGGGAATGGACAGTCTTGAGATTACAGAAAATATAATATTAATTTAAATAAATTTCTTGGGAAAAATTTTAAAAAATAATATAAGTAATAGAAAAGATGAGAATTGGTCTAAATAATATCTTTAAATGCAATTGATGGATTTTTAACCTTTTTTATACCCTTATCTCTTTATTTTGACATACATTAACCCTTATTGATAATTACCACAATAACATTGTTTGTTATTCAATAGAGGTAAATATAGAAACTAAAAAAAGAAAATAGAACCATAAATGGATAATAGTTGATATTTTTAAACATATAACAATATATTGGTAAAATATAGTATTTTCAATAATTTTAAAAATTTATATAAATTTTTTTTATAAATTAGCATTAATGTAATTTTTAGAACAATTAATTTAATTTGAATTTAAAAAAACATGAAAACAATGGAAATTAATTCAAATCCATTAAAAATTCTATTATGTGTTATTTTTATCTATAAAAAAATTGTGACACACTAATTCATTTGAATTGAATTACTTTTAAAATATTGATAATCATTTTATTTAATTTACTATTAATAGAATAAATACTATATCAGTATTTCATCCTCATTTAAGGTAATTATTTCCTCACAAAAAAAAATATAAATTAAAACAATAAAAATCACCATTATAATTAAAAAAATGTTCATAACCAAATATAATTAATTTCCATCCCTATTATAAAATTTTATATAAAATGAAATTAAGAGAGTGACATTGTTGACCTTATCCTTTACATAAATATTATAAATTTGAAAATTAATGATATATAAAAAATGTCAAAATTTATAAAATTTCATATCCAGTAATAAAATGCACTCATCAAATAAGATGAATTTTTATGGCTATTTATTACTCCTTATAATATTATTTTAACCTTTTTTAAATGATTTACCTATACTATAGTGATAATTATTTAGATCGATTACAATTCATTATGACCTAAAATAAAAGGGTCTTATTTAATAAAATTATATCGCATGATTCTAAATATGGATTCCATTCTTCAATATTAAATTGAAATAAGCGTAATAAATTAATTTATTATTTAAAATGAAAATGCAACGGAAAAAATGTTTTTTCATAAAAATATATTTTAGTTAAAAAAGGTATTTATATAAAATTCAAACATAGTATTGATTTAAATAAATTTATTTGGATTATTAATAATTTCATATAGCTAGTATCACTTTTAATACATTTTAAAAATAATGGATCTAAGTAAATGGTAGACTAAAAAATATAGTTTTCAACCTAATCACAATTTTCATTATTTACTAGAAAATAAATATTTTCTGAAAAATAAATAAAAAATCACCCTATGATTATTTTTATATGATGAATTAAAATATGACATCATTACTAAAAAAATTGTTTCAGTTAAATTAATTAATTTCAATATTCACTGAAAAAAGTAAATAAAACCAATTCTTAAATAAAATGTACTTTGAAGAATAAAATTTCTTTACAAAAAAATGATTGTTTATTTCCTGGGAATAAATAAAAAAACATGTATAGACTATTAATTATATATATATATATCATAATTTGGTTAATACTATTTATTAACTCCAATTCAAAGTCTAGTTAATAATGGTCATATTTAAATAATAACATTTCGTAACACATTTAATCTTGAGTTTTTGTATATTTTATACTATAAAAATCGCCATTAATTCAAAATTTTAAGATATTACAATGTCACCCATTATTAAAATAAATCCCCACTATTTTTAATTTAATGAAATACATTTTATGAAATCTCACATCATAAAAAGGGTTGATAAAATATAATTTTGAAATGATAGAAAAGGGAAATATAATGGTCATGCAGAATAGTAGATACTAGATTTTAGAATTTAAGAGAATTAGTTAGATTTATTAATGTTTAAATGGATGAAAAATTAATGTCCAAATTAATGATGGGGATTGAAAGATTAAATTTATGAGAAGAGTTTTAATGATCATGATAAATTCAATGACCCCAATACCATAAAGCAAGGAGGGTTTTAAAAAAGGCATTGATTCATTAAAATGAATGTAATAGTATAAAATTTTTATTTTAATATTCTTTTAACAATGTTGAGTAATTAATTTAACATTAATAAAAGTAATAAAAGTAAAAATAATTTCTTGAAATTCATAATTTTTACTTTAATAAATTTCCACCACAATCTCATCCTTTGACCCAAATTATGTGTATTTAAGATGAATTTTTTGTGTGGATGGATCAATAAAATAAACTTATAATAGATATAATAATTAAAAAATTTATAATAATATATTTATATAATAATTATTTATTAATAAAAACCCAAATGGTAAACATAATGTAATATAATTTCAAAAATGTATAAACTATCATATGATAAAATACAATTAAAATATCTAAATCCTCTTCAATAATAACAAAATATCATTATACATCATTTCATAAATAACAAACAATAAAATTATTTAAAAATATCAAGAAAATATAAAAAATTAGGATTAGCATGATTTTATCACAAATTCTTCCATGATAAATTTAAAATTTATCTCTTAAATACATCAACCACTCTAAAAGTCTCGTACCAAAAATTTATATTTCTAAATCATATAATCCCAATGATATGATAATTATCTCCATAATTAACCTAAATCTCTATAAAGACACATCATAATCATATATGCATCCAAAAATAAATTAACACCAATATTCATCAAATAATATCCCATTATATTATATTTTCAATAATAATATAATTGTCTATAAGATATGATGAATATCCTCAACAATAACCTCAATAATAGAAATATTAATAATTTTTAGAACCCAAATACTAATCTCATAACTTACATCATACATGACCTATGTTTAGTTTCATTATTCTAAAATATTACATCTCATTAAACCGAAGGTTACATATACCTCAGCCGAATAAAACTTCTCACAAAATAACATTGATACCCTAGAAATCCTATCCCTAAATACTAAAAAAGGTATATCGAAGACTTTAAAATTATTATCAAACATAAATATATATACCCATGATGGTATCCATAAAAATTTTGCTAAGTACTCATGAAATTTCACAATCTCTATGTAGTATTAACCATTATCTGATAAAAACTATAACAATTGAAAACTCGCACTCACAGATCTAGTTCCAAAATAATAAACCCAACATTTATGGATTTAAAAACAATAAATGTGTCCAAATTTCAACCATATAAAATATACGACATTAAATTGAAATATGTTATCACTTACATAACCAATGGTATTTTGGGTTTATAAATTTAGATAATTTTCATAAACTCTTAGCTAACAATTACCATACATTTATGTTTGTATTACTCCAAAAATAAGAAGAATTTATTTTCCAAATTTTCCTTCATAATCATTAATAATCATCCATATATCCAGGTAAAAAACATTCTTAAACATTAGATGATAAATAAAATCTCTATAATGGTAATATAAAAAGAAATAAATATACTTTTCAGTCTATTTTAAAATCATGTGACCATAAAAGAGATTTTTTATATATCACAATAAAATTTGAGCTCAAATAATAATTTACTTAATTATGAGATTATATTCACTACCCATTTTTTTAAACACATGATATAAAAAAATAAAGGAATAATGAAAATACTAATAGTTTCTCTATAAAAAATTATAATCTATAAAATTCAATTTCATAAAAACTTGACTTTTTTCTAGATAGTGTGTAACGATTATTTTAAAATCCATGATCATTATCTTACTATATTGAATTAAAATATTTCTAGGGAAAAAATATTATGAATAGAAATGTAATATCAGTAACTTGGGCTATCATTTTCACATCACTCATACAAGTGGAATTTCCAAAATAGATAAATTCCAACATAATTATCTAGATAACATAACCATTTTCCAATGAATTGGAGTGATATAATGGACCCACCAATCATTGGATTATAGTTTAATCACTTGTACATTATTTATAATGAATCAAAATATCACTAGTTTAAATCATATCCCCACTTCTATGGTCTATATAAGAACCACCCATCATTGATTTATAATAGAAAAAAATAATTCTTGGTCTATTAATGAATAACCCATAATAATATATAATTCCAAAGAACCCTAAAATATTTATTAAATTAGGATGATTTCATTTTTCATCATTGCATTAATAAAAAAATCTTCTCACCCATAAGAAAACATTTCAAGATATTAAAATATCCATTTCAGTTGAAATATATTTTAAAAACACCCAATACAAAGGGAATGTAGGTTTTCTATTATATAATTAAATACTTTAAATGAATAAAAACAACAAATAATAGGTACAATTTTGGGTGAAATCACACCATATTCCTTTTAAAAGAATATTCCCTCTTTTTTGCAAATAAAGTAAGAAAACCTCGATAAAATATTCCTTTTTAAATCCTTCATAAAAAAGATTAAGTAATTCACTTTATAATTTATTGGTTTTTATATAACTATATATAAAAATTATTTTTAATAATATGGATAGATAATGAAATAATTTAATAAATAAATTATAAAAAATATTTAATATGATGTCTTTAAAGTATAGTGTCCCTTATGTCAAGTCTGACTCATCATACATGTTTCTTATTTTCATAAATAATAAAATTATTATTAATTATTTAATTTATGAAGAAATATTTATATATTTTCATTCTTTTTACCTTTTTATAATTAATTACTAAATCAATTACCTTCACATCGGAAGTTTTGATGATATTAAGCTTGTATGACCAAAATGACTTCTGTAATTTCACTATAGTCAAGTAGGATAATATTCTATAATATCCAAAATAATAATCATAAAATAATTATATTTTATATATATCAATTATACTTTAAATTCCCACTATGAAGGATGAGTAGTTAAAATGAACTTTCTTACAACCATAGAGATGTTAGGTCATTTGAATGCATGAGCAACACTTCCATTTTTCAACATTCATGATTAAAAGACACAAAAATACTATTTTATCATTATATGATAGTCATAAATATTATATTATATCATTAAATAAACGTATATATATCATCCATATGATTTGGTGAATAAAAATGAATCACATCGATTCATGGATATAGTAATCCATATATACACAAGTGCGCTGTTACCATTTTTCAATAAAATGAGAGGTATGAAAGTAGATGAAATCAAATATTAATAAAATGATAAATATTTCATGAATATAATATATATTTATTCAAATTATATAATTTGGTATATCCAGTCTTGATAGGAATTGATGGAAAATGAATTACCGAGGTTCATGAGAAGTTATTCATCTATACAGACGATCGATGGTTTAGTTCCCCACATTATAGATGAAGAAGATATATATAGGTTATTCCATTAGAATAATAATATTTTATTACATTGGTGTTAAATTTTTTATTATATCATTATGTTTTAAGAAGATATGAAGAATGTGGAATAAGAAATAATACTAAAACATTCAGTTAGATGTTGTACATCTTATTCAGACAATCTAAATTTTTTTATTCCTTCATCCATATAATGTTATTATTCAACCTAAAAAAAGATATGTAGAATTAGGTTATGTATTATTTAAAAGGATTTGGGAAGTAGTTTTATTAAATAAATAGATTATGACGTGTCAAAAAATTTCTTGTGATTATGTCCTTTTATGGGTTAGGGGAGGAGATCTCTTGGAATTTATAAAATTATTAAAATAATATAAATTATTTTCATAGAAAAGCTCAAAACTTATATAAATAAAAAATATAAAAATTATGTGTCAAAATAATATCATCCATAAAATTCGGACAACATTTGATTGGGTTTTTAAAATTATCTCTTTGTTTTAACCTACATTAACTCCTTTTGATAATTACAATGGTAACAAAACTTATTACTCATTAGTGGTAAATATATTTAATATAAAAGAATATTTACTAAAAAATAATCCCTAAATTATATTTTAAAACATATACTAGTCATTTTTTATGATTATAGGATCCTTGGGAAATTTAAATCAATTAGTAAAATATTATTTATTTGAAAATAACATAAATATCAATTTTTGAACTCTTAATTTAATTTGATTTTGAAAACAACCTAAAAATGGATTTTAATTAAATTTCATTAACACATCTATAATATGTAATTTTTATCATAAAAATTAAATTTGCAAACTAAGAAATTCAAATTATTTTTCTTTTAATATTTACAAAACCATTTATTATATATTTCAATTATATAACTAAATTATTTGTCGATATTGTGAAAGAATTTATTGTAATTAATTAATCCCTAAAAATAATTAATAAATTAACATGAAAAATATGTAATTTATCTTTAAAATTATGATTTACAACCTATGATTATTTTTTTCATCCATATGAAAAAAATTATAGATATTTAATATAAGAGAGTGATATTTTTTATTTTATCCTTTACTCAAATATTATAAAGCTAAAAATAAAGGCTAAATGGATATAAAAGAATTCATTTTGAATAAATTGATAGAAATTTTTGAAATAGACTCATCCAATATGATAATATTTTGTGTTATGGTTATTTTTAGTCCTTGTGATATTATTTTTAACACTAGTTACACAATTAGCAATTTCTGTGATGGTAATTATTTTCTACTGCTACTATTCATAATGATTAAAAACTATGCTTATTTAAAAAATTTATAACACGTGATTCAAAATATAAAATCCATTTTTCAATATCAATTTTATATATGTGGACAAAATTAATTCAGGGTTAAAAATAAAAAATTCAACAAAAAACATTTCTCATAAAAATTTATTTTTTAGTATACATTTTTTTACTAAATGGAACTTTGAAATATATTTGAATGAAATTAATAATATTAGTAATAATTTAGGATAAATATTATTAAGTTGAAATAATTTAAATTTAATTTATCTTTATAAATTCTTGAATTAGAAATACTGTTTATAATAATGATTAGTATTTCTAAATATTCACTGAGAAATCAATTTTTTTAGAATATTACCAAACTTTTAACCAAAAATATTTTATAATATTATTATTTATAAAATTAGATCATTTTATAATAGAAATTTTATAAAAAAAATTCTAATTTAATTATAATATTCACTAAAAGAAGGTTATAAAATCAATTATTGAAGGAGAAATATTTTTGATAAGTAAAATGACATTACTAGAAATTTAGCTCTTATTTTCTAAGAATTAATCAATACATTTTAATGGTATTTTACCTTTATATATTTATATTTTAAGGAATTTAATACTATTCATACCTTAAAATTCAATGGATAGGTTATAATGGCCATATTTAAATACTAATATTTTTTTGTTCTTTTATGCTCGGGGTTGCCTATTTTATACGGTGTGAAACATAGTATTTATTTTAAAATATTAAGATAATACAATGTGTGAAATGTTTATATGGTTTTAAAATATTTCATATATATAATGATTTTTTAAATATAAAGTATTTTTATTAAAATTCCATATAAATTGATCATATGAAAGAATTAATATCATAATGATTAACAAATGTTCTTTTATATATAATGTACATAATATCATACCTAAATTGAAAAGTTTTTAAAAATTGTTTTTTCTTCATTAATAAATTCATGTATCATGTTTAAATTTATGAAATGTTATTTCATTTTTCAATTCCTTAAATTATCAATAGATATAAATTATTTATAGTATTAGTTGATGAATGATTTATTTTTAATGTGATATAATAATTCATTATATTTTCACATAAGAATTTCGGAAGTTATATGGATGGTATGCTAATCATTTTTTTTTTCATTTTCATATGGCCGGTTTAAGGGTTTGCCGGTACCCAAACACCATTTCACCACATCCAGAAACTTCACCACATACAAAACAGAACCGCAATTCAAATTTCGAAACCAAATTCAAAATCCCGCCAGCCGCCTCGATCCGCGACCCAAGCTTCAACCTACATGACAGGCCTCGAGCTGCGCACCTGCCATAACAGTTCCTGTCTGATCAGTCCGCACGCCATGCGAAGTCCACGCGATAGCCCGAGTCACGCGCCACCCTTCACCGGCGACGGAATCGTCATCATCATATCGAGCCGCGAGACCGCCTCGAGCCGCGTGCCTACACCAGGTCTGAAACCACAACAGGATCGCCGACGAGCTTCTCCGGCCTCCGTCGACAACGCAACGGCATCTAAACCAGAACGCCGGTGAGCTTCACCGACGCCCAACCTCACGCACTTACCCGCGCCGGCGACGAGAAACAACCCATCACCGCCGGTCGATCCCTTCACCGATTTCCACGAGGCAGAAACTCTCGTCACTAATATCAACGAAGAAACCCTCGACACAGAACAGCAGACCCAACCACAAAACGCAAAACAGAAAACTGAAAGAAAAAAGAACAACATCAGAACCCGTCGCCACCTTCAGCCCTGCTGGAGAAGACCTTGAAAACCCCCAAATCACACGCATCCACCCTAGATCTAAGCTGTAACCCCAAAACTAGGGCCGGCTCCACAGCGTGAGGACCACGAACCCACAAACCCGCTCGTGGCGTATGCCGGAACTTCTAGCAACCTCGTCGCAACCCGGTCTTAGGTTCATGGGTCCAGATCCGAATGCATCGCGAAAACACGGGGCCTAGAGGAGGAGCGAGCCTGACCTAGCCGCAGAGGAGCGAAACAAGGGAAATCAAAGCCATCACTCTAGGGGGAGAGGAAGGCGACGACGGGAGGAGAATCGCCGCTCAGAGCCCCTTACGGGCTCATTTATATGGATGGTAAAATAATTGATTTAGTTTAATTCTAACTTGACATTAGGGTTAATTAGTTTGTGATATTTAATTATGAAGTTATTTATAATTTTTAAATATTAAGTGTTACAATTGATGAATAATTTTATTCTATATTGTATAAAGAATTGTGGGTATAAGGATTATGGGTTTGACTACTCATTGGCCATCAAGAAAATGATTTTCCTCAAAATTTGGGGATTGGATACCTATAATGCCATGATTTTTTTAATGGATTGAAGATTTAATATGATTTTTTGACGTTATATAGAAGTTTTTCATATACCTTATACATAAGATAAATTAGGTTATATTTAAAAAGTTTAGTATTCTAATTTCAATAGTAAAAGATGTTATGATTTTTATACATTTTTATATATAAATTCTGATTGAACATATAGAAATCATAGAGTGAATTTAGATTAAAAAGTAAATCATTATAGTAATAAAATAATGAAAAGAGAATCAATGATTTAAAAATAATATATTAAAACCCCTTTATATTATAATGTGTTGGGTGTTTTTTTGGGGGGGTAATATAATCAATTGGTAAGTTCCTTATTATTGGGGTTCATTAGTTTCAATGGATAAATACAATAAAATTGGTGAACACAACCAAAGACTCTCCTAGAGACGATATTTCATATTTAATTTATAATTATTTTAGATCAAGAAATAATTTGACCATGATAATCATTTGGATAAATTTAAATTGGTTATGTTGATGCATTTTCATTATCGTAGAAAATCTACGTGAGTGTTTTTTCCGTGTATCCACACGTGGTACATAAATCACTGGAATACATTATTTATATTTTAGTTCCAACACAATGGAACCTAGTTCATCATGACATACACCATTAATCACTATGTATATATTCCATTTTTTATATATGATTCGGAAGGGGAGTATGAGATATTTTTCCTCAAGGATTGAGATAATTCTACAGAGACAAAATATATAGAATTTGATCACCTATACTAAGTCACTATTTACTGTAGGGACAATCAAATATAAAAATTTATAAAATGATTCAAAATTTTGGGACTTGACTAAATTATTATAGCAATATGTGTGTTTAAGGATGAACCCATGAGACAGTGAAATATCATTTTATTAAATTATAATGATTAATTGATTATTTATTGATAAGGATAATGAATAATTTTTTTTAATTAAATATGAGAAAACATGTTTGTTTTGGTAGATTTTGGGTTCATTTGTGAGTAAATTTGGAAATTAAATTGATTATAAATATTTACTATTGGTATTACGATGGAGAAGGATCCTTTTCCACGGTGCCACCTACATAAAAAAATTACACCATGTTTCTAATAATTATGTTGGGTTTTTAATGAATTAATTATCTATAGACATGTTAAAGATATTTCATATGATAAAAATAATCTTCTATATCACGTGATTTACTTTCATGGTAGGAGGTATGATTTCATGTTATGAATATGTGGGGATTAATCCCTTTGAAACTTATAACAGCCTCCCATCACATACTATCCTCAAGCATAAAACCTAGAATTTTATGGTGTGTATAAGAGAATAAAATAATAGATAATTATTTACCATTTTTTTTCTATTTTCTCCTCGATATTTTACTTTAAACCTTTTAATAATTCCATGAACATCTCCAAATGTGAATTAAAATTTGACATCATGATTATTATTCATTCCATCCTCTTTTTTATGGAAACAATACTACACCATATCATACCAAAATATAAATAAAACACAAAATATATGCAAAAAATTATATTTTGAATTAGAAAAATAATGAATTTTAATGTTTAAAATTATATGAATAAAATGAACTTGTCACAGACCAACACACATAAACTCACACTTTTCCTAAATAATGAAATCTATGAAAAATATAAAGGATGATAACTGAACCAAAATTTAAAATATAAATTTCAATACAATCATATATTAAAAAGACAATAATTCAATAAAGTATTTCATAAAAATTATCATCGACACCTGAATTTTATATAAAATAGGTAAACCATGAAATTTATATTTTCTTTATTCAAAATTACAATTATAAATTATTTTTCCATTAATAATTTAAAATTCCTTTTTCGTAATTCATGGAACATGAAATTTATATCTATTTAAAAAAAATTTCCACTCACCACTCAATGTATAATTGTAAACATATTTCTTTTCAGATTCCTCGAATAATGATTCATACTATAATATTGAAATTCATATACATTCTCCACTATATAGAGATTAAATAACAAATTAACATAACATATTCACTCTTAGGATCAAATGAAACTATAGTTTAAGGGTAAGTGGGTAATTATGTACAAACATGTAAATATATAAATGGAAGATAATATCTAAAAAAAATTTCATGATAATAAAAATTAGCTTGATGAAAATATTCATCCAGAGAAATTATATATCTATTTTTCCAAAACTCAACGAATGGTCAAGATTAAATGAAAAATAATGAATGATTCATCCAAAATAATCTTTTTATTTTCCTTTATTTTTTTCAATATCAAATTTCTATAAGTATCACGTCTACCAAATTACACTAGAATCTAAAAATCATTGGTCAAGTAAATGCTAAATGTTTACCTTAAAAAACGTAGCCAATTTTTATTTTTTATATGTTTTGGAATTTATTTGAATGGATATAATTTTTTATCCTTTTATTTCTATAGGGTGTGTAATAAAGCAAAATGAAACAATTTTCATGAACCTTACCAATATCCCCATCAAATCACACCTAACCTATCCATTTTAATATACATGTCCCCTCTACCATGTAATCATATTCACATACTAATTGTTTTTATAATCATGAAAAATACAATGACTAGTGTTGGAAGTGATAATATATTCATCTCATGTGTTTCTTCTATAACATGGTTTTTCATGGATTTTTTTGGTTTAAAATGGATAAATATATAGATACGTCTATGTATAATAGAGTAAAATAATATTACTCCCTCATTTTAAATGAATGATTATGAAATAATCCATTTAAAAAAATAGAAAAATGTTCTGTAAGTAAGCTTCACATGTTTTAGAAGAAATATGGTTAAAATTGAATGTCAATATTAGGATTAGAAATTTATTCAGGAATAAGAAAATGTAATTGGGAAATCACTCAGGGAATTTGACACCAATAGAAAAACAATCCATGTAAATTATAGATTCTAAAATCATACAAAATGTCAAAAACATTATTTCACAAAAAACAACGGATTTCCCAAATCATGATTTGTCAAATTTAAATATTCATGTTAATCATTAATTATTCATTATCCCATTTCACTCATTTAAATTATTAGAAAATAATTTCAATACATGGAATTATTATTATCCTTAAAAATTATTTTTATCATTCATTAAAGAACTTATAAAATTAAGAGCATGAGGAATTAAATTTAAAATTAATATTTATTTAGATGAAATGTAGAGTAGAATAAAAAAATTAATAAAACTAAAACTCAATATCATTTATTTAATTAATTAAATTCATATTTTATAACAAAATTTATTTTATTATTATTATTATTATTTATAGATAGAGTTATACCTTTTTATATACGTATAAAATGAAAATACACATAAGGATGTGTATGCTCTTTTTTTAAAAAAAAGAAATATTTGGGATATAGTTCCTACACATAATAAAATTATTATTAATCTAAAAAACTCTGGTTTCCTACAAAAATTTAATTTTTTAGAATTTCTTGTTTGAACTTACCTCCTCCTAGATCAATGAATGAGTGATTCTAAATTAGTTTCCCACAGTAGATCGAAAAATGAAAATAATTGTTACATATCCATGTAGGTCATTCATGGACCATATTATGATAATAATATAACTCTGAACATGTGAAACACTTTCTGAACTTTAATCTATCTAATCCACTCACATTTCTTTAATCAAAAAAAAAAATCAACAAGTCGTGTAAAATTTATACCTACTGGCCCTCTTTAAACATGGTGATATCACCTGCTCCTCTGGTGTGAGTGATATGATACCTCAGTTTCCTTCAACGCGTTTCAATAGTTATATCATTATCTTTTCATGAACATTACAAACCACATGTGTTTATTCAATTAAAAAAATATTCATTTTATGGAATGCCATCTTTTTTGAGGTCACCGCCTTTTATATCATAATTCTTCATCACCTGGTGAGTGTTAAAACTCACTTATTTGATTCCAACTATTTTTACTCGTTCTCAACATTTAATTTTAATCAAATATCATTTAGTGGTCTATAATATTATTTCCAATATGAGGGGTTCATCTATTCCTCTACGATTTTCACTAAAAATTCCACCATGAAATATAATTTTTTATCATATACTATTATATCATTAATGATCACTTGGGGGTATTTCACCAACTGATCCTTTAGCTAGAGGTCAAGTCATATTCTCTTAATCATTTCTAAAGCTAAGTAATTGAACATGATGTATGAAATGATATTCACTCTTTCACAAAGGCCATAAAGTTCTTCCAAAAATTCAATATACCAAATATTTATAGAAATATAAAAAAAATCTAGAGCCTTCGATTTTCAGTATGTATTTTCATACTAATTCCGTTCACTCTATAATATGTTGAATGGTCATAATTTCTTATAGCCTCATTATATTGTACATCATATCCATCATGAATATGTCATATATTAGCATATTGGATATGTCATATATATAAGGGATATTAATATGATTTTTTTTTATGTTTTTCAAATAATAAATTTTATACATTGATTTTCCCTTATTGAAGCCTATGATGGAATAGTAATTTCATCTTAAAATGAGAATTTTTTTCATACATATAACTAATCTATTTTTCCTTTTTATTATTTATTTCATATCCCTTTTAATTTGTACTTTCATGGTTAATGGTTTTAGTTCAAAGTATTTTTACTTCATCGGGTGATGGATTTAATGTATCATTATGGGATGGATTTTGGGTGGCCAAGAATCACTTATCATGACCTCTCAATAAATTGTTCAACAATTTGTATGAAATGAAATTATATATTCTATATTAGAAAATTGTGATATCTAGAGTGATCTTTAAAATAAATGATCCTAACCATAGTGCCCTTAATGAACATGTCCAAGGATTCCTTTAATATATGGATATGACTTGAATGTGATGGACATATTTGTGCATATTTAAATCGAAATCCAATTTTTTGATACCCACGTACTTATTAATCTTGTAGTTTCCAACCCTAGAATTTATTTCCTAGATTTTAATTGAAAAAATTATCTTCTTTGATGTATTTAAGTTGGGGTTTTTGTTTCCCATCATGATGTCTATTTTTTCATTACCTCTCCCATAGAGGCTGCCACCCATTCATTATTGTTGACCATGTATATTCTTATTCTTTTTTCCCTTCATATTTCCACAATAAATTCTTACTTGAAATCTCATTGATTTTATTATAACTTTCCTCATGTTATTTATTCATTAATGATACTCCCACCGAATCGTTGGAAATAAAATTGTTTCCCTATGAAAGACATTTATATAATGTTTTAATTAATCCAAACATATCAAAATTATGTTAATAAGATTTTATAATCATCTGCATGGAAAATCCCTATTTTTATAGAATTATTCTTACTAAAATTTATTACAATTCAAAAAAAGCGCCAAATATTCATTTATTTTGATGAAAGGAATAATCTGGTGAGAAAGACTCTTGAAAAAACATCCCATTTGGTGATAGAGTGGCTGGAAAGCATTCTATTTATTCTATTAATCACTCTCTTAATGAAAATAAAAATTGAAAAGTCTAACCAAATTACAAGAAATACATTGAGATTTAAATATATATCATGAATAGTTAAAAAATATTAAAGAGACATAAATAATACATTAATCTTGATATTTAAATAATATAGAATACATTATTCACATAATACATGTATTTAATGGTTTATTGTAATTGAATTTTTTTGCAAAAAAAATCTTATTATATAAATGCTGCAAATAGTTTTCCATTATTTTGATTGACTAGACCCTTTCCTAAACATTTCAAATGATTTAATCAACTTCATAACCAGGGGAATATAAACATAAAAAAATAGTGAGCTCAAATGATCACTAATAGGAAAGTAATTCGCAATATATTACAGGAAAATCTTGAATGGAATATTAGGAAACCATAAATATATAATTATGTTATCAAGAGACCATATACGATAGTTAAAAAATATATGGGACACACATTAGATCATAAAAATATTTTTAAGGAAACATAAAACATAAAACATATAACATGTGAAAAAGGCATATGGTGCAGCATACGTAAAATTCATAATTGTGAAAAATTTCCATTTCATGGAAAATAATACATATTAAAACAAAGGAATAATATGATACAATTCTTAAAAAATTTCCATAACCCGATAATAATAAATTTTTATAAAAAATATCTTAGTAAAAACTATGTGATAGAAGTCCTTATTCATACACATATATGAACAAATACATTATGTCAATACTTTAAAATGTGAGCAAACACATCATGTTAATTCCTATGTCAGCGGAACCATTATGTCTAGGCCGAGATATATCATGAGATTTTATAATTTAAAAACTTATTGGGGTGATTCATGAGCCCTCTCATAATTATATATACACATTTCCTTCACTAAATTTTTTTTTGGCATAACTAAAATAACGTGTGGATGAAAAATGTGTTTCCTAAACATATCACATAACCATAACATAAGAAGTCATATACTAACATTATTTTATTATTCAATTGGGTTCATAAAATAATAAAATATAATACATAACTTCATGATATATATATCATATTAATATAATGAGAACTATATCATGATATTTTCTTAAAAATCATTTTATATTAATTATTGTAAAAAGATATTTATGGATCCCTCATAAAAAAGAATCAATTATTTTTAAGTGGAATGAAAAGAACACCATTATTGTAAATAATTTTTGTTCAAAATACCTTTTTATTTAGAAATATGTATTTAACGTCAATAAAATGGAATGACTCGGAAAAGAGATGTTCAATAATAAATTTTGTAACTCAAATATTGGATTATGAGTTACTATGTTTGTTAACATTACCCTTTATTTCCATGGAATTAATCAACCTAATATATAAAGAACATAATAAATTTAATTACATATTTTATAAATTTATTCTTATAAAATTATATTTATAATATTATTAATATAAATTCTCTTCATGTACCAAATTCATGTAATACATTTTCAACATTCATTAGTAATAATCTAAAATATTTTGAACTATGTGTGTAAAAGTGGTTTGATTATCCTTATTCAAAAAATATCATCATTTAGAAACAATTAATTTTTATAAAATATATTTTTTAAAAATTATTATTTTGTTTTAATTCTATTACATGGCAGTTTTACTTGTATTTCATAACAAAAAAAATGGCGAAGAACAAGATTAATTTTTTTACTAATATCAATGGTTTACCATATAATGATTGTTAATGATTAAGTTATTAAAAAGTAACCAAATTAATTATATATATACCATATAAATATAATATATATTAATATAATATAATATAAAAATATCCATGTTTTCATGTGATGGAAAAAATAAAAAATATTTATCATTGTGGTGATAGTTCGCACAACACATGATTCACATTTTAATTTTTCTCAATGGAAAGGGGAGTCAGATTATTCATTGTACCATGATTATTATAAAATAATATTATAATAATGATAATTTTTAATCATTTTAAGATGGTGAAATGAAATTTTAGTAAGAATAAAACATTATAAACAAATATGAAAATAATGTTTTAAGAAATTCTACCTAACTTCTTCGATTATAGCCTTTTTTCAAATGGATTAACATACTACAGGTTAGAATTTTGAGAAGAAAACAACCTAATTAATTTATATAAGTGTTTAATAATATTATTGGTTAGATAATGGGAAAACTGTTGGGTTTTATGGGTGACTAAAGTTGAAGAGACATGTTCACCTTTTATAATTGAAAGGAGTGTCATTTTGGTAAAAAATAAAAAATATTCAACAATGGGTATTCAAACTATAGAAAAGTGCCACCAAAATTTCTAAATTACGGATTAAAGAGAAGATATAGTTGAAAAATACCTTCAAAAATAAAAAATTAATCACTTTTAAAAATGTTATTTACTTTTCCTTCAAAGTTACCCACTTTTATAATTTTGGTTTTCACTATTGTCATAACACCCTGAGATTTTAGGAGAAATATTATTTTAAATTACATTGATGTCTTGTGTTGCACGCTACACCAAAATTAGATTGTGTTTCGCAACACCAAACAGAGATTTCACTACACACAGCCCTGACTAGTATTGCATTACACGAAATCAATACCTTCTCTGATAGCGTGTGTAGTACTTAATATCGAGTTTCACTAAACGAGATATTATTAAAATATTATTATGAACTAGACATTATGAATAGTAATACCCACTTTTTGAAATTTTATAAATTTTATCTTTCATAATGGACTTCATTTTTGGATTTGGAATATCGAAATTAGCATAGGGTGAAAATTTGGTAATTTTCTAAAAACGTTCAATTTTTTATGAATAGTTAAAACCCCAAGTTATTGGTTCAAACCAACTTTTTATAATTATTTATTTTATTTAAATTTATTTTAGGTAAAAATTGATACATAATACCTATATATGTTCAATTTAACTCATTGGAGTCATTTTATAATAAATTTAGATATATAAAAATTTTATTGAACTTTTCACCGACTTTTACCCACCTTCTAGGAGAATTTGAGAATTTAAATAAAACTTAATTTTACCACTTCTATGAGTGGAATTTAGAAAATATGAGAGACACGGTTAATATCACGGAGTAAAATGTGGTTTAATAAGAAAAAAATAATTTTAGGTGAATAATAACTGTTTTCTTTTATTTACCACGGTTAAAAGTAAATAGGGCAATTAAGGGTGAAAATGATATTATTATTACCCTAACACGTGTACTAATTATATTAGATAAGTTTAATTCGACCAAAAACAACCTTAGAAATAAAATATTACCCTTTAGGTCCACTTGGATTGGATTAGGACATTTATTATTATTTTATTTAAAGAAGTGTTAAAATAGTTAAAATCAATGTTTAATAACTAAAACATTTTTAATATGGGGTTTTACATAATATTAATTAGACTATAAATATTAATTAGAAATATAAAAAGATTTCCTAAATAATTTTATTTTATTTATAATTTTTAGACATTAAATAATTTAATTTAATTATGACACAATGATGATGCAGTAATTACCTTATTAATGAAATATTAACGTAATTGATGTTATAAATACCCAAATAAATATAATTTGAGAATTTTAATAAATTAAACTAAATTTTTAGGTTAATATGACATTTTATTATTGATTAAATTAAATTTTTTCTAACTAATCATGCTGTTATGATTTTCACAAAAAATCAATTATCAAATAGTGTCAAAATTGACTTAAAATAGTTTTTAAAAAAAATATAATTTTATTAATTGTTATTATATTTATAAAAATATAAGTTTCTTCCAAATTACTTAGATAAGGTTATATATATTAATAATTGACCACTTGGGGTACTTTTGTCTTGTAATAGTATGTTTATTAACCATATAGTGTAAGAAAACAAGAAGACACGGTAAAAGTTAAATTATTTAACTTAGAGTTAAATGTAAATTATAAGGTTACAATTGTAACCTAAACTTGTCTAAAACCGATTGGTTGAGAGGATTTCGACCCATCCTCACTTTATCTTCGAAAAAAGTCACTTTTGAGAAATTATAAACAGAATATGACTTTATTATAAATTAATATTTTAAGTTTTTTCCTAAAGTGCCTCTCTCCTCCCTTATAAAAGGGAACCTCCTCCCTCTTCTCTTTACACAATTTAGAGCCTTCAATCTCAGAAAAAACCTAAATAGTTCCCTTAAAAACTTCACTAGAAACATTATAGAGGTTCTGTTCTCCTCAAAAGACCAAATCTAGTGCCTTAATAAGAAGCTTAAAAGAGGTGCGTCAAAGAAGAGGTAATCTCTTCTATCGATTCTTTCAAGTTTATTTCTTCTTCAACATCCTCTTATTTAGTTGTTTAATTGAAAATTAATACAACAAGTATCACTAATATATTGATATGATATTAAAAATATGAAACAACCCCATTTCACCTTCTATCCATCCTACTGAAAATGAAATCACTGCGCGTGCGTACATACGGAATACCGTCTCCACGCCGTGGTGTAATTAGTTTTTCCACCACCACCTTACTTGGATGGGTATAATGGTGTAAAGAATAACTATATATGGTTATTATAACATAATACTAATTCTGAGATATTATATCATCCACTCCAATTCCATTCAACAATTATGGTAACGATATCATCGCTCGCGCGTACGTACGGATTACCGTCTCCACGACGCGGTGAGATTCATTCTCTGTGTTAACCATTCAAGAATGATTATAATGTATAAATAATGAATAATAATGAAATATATGACAAAATGAAGCTTCTAGATTTATGTATATATATATGTCATCTAATTGCTTCCATTCAAGTCAATAAGGAAAGGAAAACAACGTTCATGCATACGTACGGCCTACCGTCTCCATGAGCGTTGTATTTCATTTCATTCATCTATATGTTATATATATATATAATGAATATATATGATATATAAATCATGGTTTACATTCTATAAGTAATTAAATCATGATATAAGTAATAATAATATCAATAACAACAAGTCCATACAGGTATGATAAATAAAATGATTTTACCCAAAATGTTGCTTTAACATGGAATTTACAAAAGGAGGGGTAATTTAAAGTCATAAGTGAATCATATATGATATCATAAATATTAAAATGATTTTTTTATAAGATAATAATATGTTTAAACCCACTATATAGGAGTCTCATACACATAAAGAATAAATTTGACATAAGGTAAGGGATAACTGTTCCAATCTCGTTCTTATCCGAGATTCTTATTCGTAAGTAGTTACTGGGGTTATTGTTATCCTCCATGTCCATGTTTTAGAAAAATGTTTTTCTATATGTTTAATGTCATTTCTACCCATTTTTGACTTTTACCACATGTTATGGAAGGAATCTTTTTTTTACCATACGAGGAACTTTTTAACTTTTCTGGAAAAAGTACGAGGAGAATGTTTTCTAACTTATACGGAATGAATGGATTTTTACGGTTTTATAATGCCATATTTTCATGAAGATTACTCTACAAGATTTCATGAATATTTAAAAAAAATCCCTTTCTTTTAAAATTGCATGGCATTTTGTGAAAACAAAATGATTTTGAAGAAGAAAGGATATTTTCCTCAAGAATTCATTTCAAGTGTTTTATCAAAACCATTTTCAATCTAAGATGAAATTATTTCATATGTGTATGTTTTAATAATAATGTCTTTATTATTTACATGGTTTGATTTTTCTTGTGATGAAATGATATCAATTTGTTTTATATGGATTATGTTATGATGAGATGATTTTTATGAAACCCATTTTATTATTTGGGCTATGATGAATGATTTATGTTTATGTTGTGGCACACGTAAGAATGATTTCATTATGAGATTGGTGGGACATATAACTCCCTCCAATTCATTGGGTAATGATTTATATCTCATGATATAGATATGGCTGGAATGGTAAGTTAATCCTGTTCAGTGATAAATGACTGGAAAGAGGAGTGAACTTGATTCAGAAAGGGACTTTGTCCACGAAGATGGTATTGGAAGCAATGCCTTCGCTACTATAGAAATCATATCATGTGCTTAATGGTTTTCCACAATTAAATGATTTATTCCCATGCTATTTTATCATGATTGATGTTCCTTTATGATCTATTCCTTACGTACTGCCAAGATTTATTTCACAACTCAAGATTGTGATGTTTAAAGTTTATATTCATGTTTTGAAGTTATAATGTATATGTTTTGTTTTATTTTCTCCATGCTTACCCTTACTGAGAATTTTAGCTCACCCTTTATATGTTTTCTTTTCCCCAGGATATAAATAAAGGTTTTAGGTAAGAAGAAAAGGGAAGATCTTTATGGGAGATGTTAAATATCTTTCACCAAGATTAGAAGATTATGTTCCATGTTTCCAAAGACACTAAACTATTACGGTCATTTGGTGTCTATTTTTGTTATGTATTAAGTATTCTGAAAATGTAATTTAATGTCTATTTACGTCAAGCATTGGGTATCTACAGTTGGTATCAGAGGAAAGTTTTAGTTAACCTTTGGAAACAAGGATGTGAAAACTTTAGTGAGATGCCTAGAGATATTTCTAAGGTAAGTCTTGGGATGTCCCTAAAGTTAAGTATAAGTATAGGTTATAGTACAAGAATTACGTTAACAATATTAGAATTATACCTAAGATGTTAGATATTGAAGGTACTCCCCCTTGATTATGATTTTTTCCTCTCGCAATATTCTTTTTGGGTTTTAGAAAATGGCTGGAAACAGGAAGATTCATGATAATGGAGGATATGATGGACAATGGAATGATATTATTCATGATAAACCTAATGAAATTGGATCTGGAAGTCAACATATCATTATTATGCCTAATCAGAAATCTCACAATATGATCAATAATCTCAACTTTGGTAAGTTTCCCGTCTCAGCTAATATAAGAAAGATGGAGTTTCATGATGATCATAGAGGAAAGAAATTTCAATTTCCCTCATGTAAATCATGTGGGAAGAGGCATCAGGGAGAATGTTTCAAAGGAACCAGAAGATGCTTTGGGTGTGGAAAAGAAGGGCACAAATCCAATAATTGTAAAGGAAAAGGTTCAGTTAACACTATGAAAAAGGATAATGGTATTTATAAGACATCAACAATGGTTAAATGTTTTAAATGTAGAATGTACGTGCATTATAAAAAACCAATTCCCTAAGGGAAAATCTCATGAAGAGAATCAACATGGTCATATGGGCAGTATTTATGTGGATGATGATGAAGAGACTATAAATGATATATGAGATGAAAGAAATGATGAATCTCAGTCTGTGGGTTAAAAAGGTAGTGGAATGATTATATGTTTATCGAGAATAATTTATGGTACTATGGAATAAAGAAAAATCTAAGGATTGTTACACTGTTGTCTTTCCTTGAGTTTTTTAAAGTATATGATGAATGGTACCAGTAACCATGAAAGGTTATTAAAATATTTTTGGAAGGTAGATGATATGTGCATAATGAAAGGATAAGGAGATAATGAGATTTTTGATAGTATTAATGAGCTCATGACTGGTATAATGACAAAGTGATATCATGGTTTGAGTGTACAGAATTTTGGGATTTTGGTATGTGGAAAGAGTTAACTTTTGACAACATTCATGTTTTCACTAAGGTTCAATGGGTACTAAAGTTTCAAGAGAATATATGATTAAGGAATTCACATGTTTTGAATGTGACCAAAAAGATATATATGTCTTATGATATACGGGCAATAAATGATTATATTCAATTCTTGGTAGATGACCTTTCTCGTAATCATTTTATTTATACTATGAGATTGGACAGAAGTATTTTGGATAATCCTAAAGATTGGAATGGGTTATGTGGGACATAAGTTAGTATTGTTTAAGGATAGAAATTTTTTCGATATTATTGATTGGATGTTATAATAATGTAGTTTTACAAAGAAGACAACCTGCAGGATGGGCGAAAACCCATCGCTTCAGACAAGGCTGTGGGAATCAAACCCATAACCAAAGTGCGACAGGCCTTTATCACCAACCACTAGACTACAGGAAGTCCCTGGTAAGTAAAAACTAGTTTTATTTTATTAAGCGCTATGATAGATGAATTATAAGTCAAATTTTGTAATCATATATGATTAACCTCACCATAGATGGACTTATATATATTTGGTAACTTTTGCTAACCTTTTGTTTGAGACAGATGGAATGACCCATCATTCTATCTCATGATCTGCTAAAACTTCACGAATGACAAATTCAACTTTATTTCATTAAGAGATGAAGTGGAAATTGTTCAAGGAAGGACCAACAGTGAGATTGTACCAAAATCAAGAAAGTATTTCTTCTAATTCCAATTTTTTCAACTTTAGGGAAATGATCTTGAAAAACAAAAATGTTGTCCTAGTTCCATCATATCTGATGAATTAGATGGTACCTTAGATCATCACAAATTTATGGCTTTATGATTGTTGTCTTTTTCATAGCCATGTTCTCTATCACTCTTCATCTAAACATGATGTTTAAATTTCTCTTCTATATCCATATTTTCACCTATGTTGTCCTATGTGGAAACCCAGTGCTGAGTTACTTTGGGTGACCGTTATGATTCTAACATTCATTTTTAAAATGATGTTTTAGTATTCCTTTTTACGATGTGTGTTTCTATGAAATAAACTTTCAAGTAGTAAACCATTTATAACCCCGATGAATTTTGAGGGCGAAATTCATTTTAAGGGGGGTAGACTGTAACACCTCGAGATTTTATGAGAAATATTATTTTTAATTAATTTGATGTCTTGTGTTGTATGCTACAACAAGATTATCTTGCGCTATACGCAACACCAAATGGATCTTTCAATACACGCAGCCCTGACTTGGCTTGCATTACACGCAATCAAGACCTTCTCTGATAGCGTGTGTAGTACACAAAACCGAGTTTCACTAAACGAGAAATTATTATAATATTATTATGAACTAGCCGTTTTGAATAGTAATATCCACTTTTTCAAATTTTATAAATTTACTCTTTCAAAATGGACTTCATTTTTGGATTCAGAATATCGAAATTAGCCTAGGGTGAAATTTTGGTATTTTTCTGAAAACGTTCAATTTTTGATGAATAGAGAAAACTCCGAGTTAATGGTTAAAACCAACATTTTATAATTATTTATTTTATTTAAATTTATTTTAGGTCAAAACTGATACATAATACATATGTAAGTTCAATGTAATTCATTGGAGTCATTTTATAATAATTTTAGATATATATAAATATTATTGAACTTTTCACCGTCTTTTACCCACCTCCTAGGAGAATTTAAAAATTTACATAATACATAATTATACCACTTCTGTGAGTGCAATTTCGAAAATCCGAGAGATATGGTTAATATCAAGGAGTAAAATGTAGTTCAATAAGATAAAAATAATTTTTGGTGAATAGTAACTTTTTACTTTTATTTACCATGGTTAAAAGTAAATAGAGTAATTAAGGGTAAAAATGATATTATTATTACCCTAAAATATGTTCTAATTCTATTATATAAGTGTAATTCGACCAAAAACAACCTTAGAAATAAAATATTACCCTTTAGGTCCACTTGTATTAGATTAGGACATTTATTATTATTTTATTTAAAGAAGAGTTAAAATGGTTAAAATCAATGTTTAATAACTAAAACATTTTTAACATAGGGTTATACATAAGATAAATTTGACTATAATTATTCATTAGAAATATAAAACTATTTCATACATAATAGTATTTTATTTATAATTTTTATACATTATGTAATTTATTTTATTTATGACACAACGATGGAGTAATTTCCTTATCAATGAAATATTAACATAATTGATGTTATAAATACCCAAATAAATGAAATTTGAGACTTTTTTTAAATTACACTAAATTTATAGGTTAAATTGACATGTTAGTATTTATTCAATTAACGTTTTTGGAACTAATCAGGTTGTTATGATTTTCACAAAAATCAATTACCAAATTGTGTCAAAATTGAAATAAAATAGTTTTTAAAAAATATATTATATTATTAATTGATATTCTATTCCTAAAAATCTAAGGTTCAGCCAAATGACTTAATAAGGTTATATATATTAATAATGAACCACTTGGGGTTAGTTTGTCCTGTTATAGTAATTTTATTAACCATATAGTGTAAGAAAACAACAAGACACAATAAAAGTTAAATTATTTAACATAGAGTTAAATCTAAATGATAAGGTTAAAATAGTAACCTAAAATTGTATAAAACCTATTTTTTGAGAGTATTTCGACCCCTAATCACTTTATCTTCGAAAAAAGTCACTTTGGAGCCATTATTAACTGAATGTGGATTTATTATAAAATAATATTTTATATTTTTTTCCTAAAGTGCCCTCTCCTCCCTTATAAAAGGGCACCTCCTCCCTCTTCTCTTTACACAATTTTGAGCCTTCAATATTGACCAAAACCTTCCCATTTCCATTATAATCTTCCCTAGAAACATTATATAGGTTCAGGTCTCCTCAAAATACCAACTCTATTACCTTAAGAGGAAGCTTAAAAGAGGTGCATCGAAGAAGAGGTAATCACTTCTACCAATTCTTTCAAGTTTCTTTCTTCTTCAACTTCATCTTCTTTAGTTGTTTCATTGTAAAGTAATAAAATCAGTATCACTAATATACTGATATTCTATTATAAATATGAAAAAACCCCATTTCACCTTCTATACATCCTATGGAAAATGAAATCACTGCGCGTGCGTACGTACGAAATACCGGCTCCACGCTATGGTGCAATTAGTTTTTCCACCACCACCTTACTTGGATGGGTATAATGGTGTAAAAAATAACTATATATGGTTATTATAACATAATAATTATTTTGAGATATTATATCATCCACTCTAATTCCATTCAATAATTATGGGAACGATATCATCGCTCGTGCGTACGTACGGATTATCGTCTCCATGACGCGATGCGATTCATTCTCCATGTTAACCATTCAAGAATGATTATAAAGTATATATAATGAATAATAATGAAATATATGACATAATGAAGCTACTGTATTTATGTATATATATATATATCTGTGTGTGTGTCATCTACTTACTTCTATTCAAGTCAATAAGGAATGGAAAACAATGTTCATGCGTACGTACGGCCAACCGTCTCCATGAGCGGTCTATTTCATTTAATTAATCTATCTATTATATATATATTCTGAATATATATGATATATAAATTATGAATTACATTTTGGAAGTAATTTAATCATGATATAAGTAATAACAATATCAAGAACAACAAGTCCAAACACATACGATAAATAAAACGATTTTACCCAAAATGCTGTTTTAACATGGAATTTACAAAAGAACGGGTAATATAAAGTCATAAGTGAATCATATATGATATCATAAATATTATAATGATTCTGTTAGAAGTTAATAATATGTTTAAACCCACTATATTGGAGTCTTGGACACATATAGAAGAAATTGGACATAAGGTAAGGGTAACTGTTCCAATCTCGTTCTTATCCGAGATTCTTATTCGTAAGTATTTACTGGGGTTATTGTTATCATCTATGTCCATGTTTTATAAAAATGTTTTCATGTATGTTTAATGTAATTTTTACCCATTTTTACTTTTACCACATGTTATAGAAGGAATCTATTTTTTTGTTTACCATACGAGGAACTTTTTGACTTTTCTAGAAAAAGTACAAGGAGAATGTTTTTTTAACTTATATGGCATGAATGGATTTTTACAGTTTCATAATGCCTTATTTTCATGAAGCTTACTCTACCAGATTTCATGAATATTTTCAAAAAAATCCTTTTCTTTTAAAATTTCATGGCATTTAGTGAAAAGAAAATGATTTTTAAGAAGAAATGATATTTTCCTCAAGAATTCATTTCAAGTGTTTTATCAAAACCATTTTCAATATAACATGACATTATTTCATATGTGTATGATTCAAGAATAATTTCTCAATTATTTACATTGTTTTATTTTTCTTATGATTAAATGATATCAATTTTTTTATATGGATTGTGTTATGATGAGATGATGTTTATGAAACCCATTTTATTCTTTGGGTTATGATGAATGATTTAGGTTTATGTCGTGGAACACGTAAGAATGATTTAATTATGAGATGGGTGGGGCCTATATCTCCCTCCAATTCATTGTTTAATGATTTATATCTCATGATATAGACTTGGCTGGAATGGTAAGTTAATTCGGTTCGGTGATAATGGACTAGAACGAGGAGTGAACTCGATTCAGAAAGGGACTTTGACCACTAAGATGGTGTTGGCAGAATTGCCTTGGCTACTATGGAAATCATATCATGTGATTAATGGTTTTCCATAATTAAATGTTTTATTCCCATTCTATTTTATCATGATTTATGTTCCTTTATGATTTATGCCTTACTTACTGCCAAGATTTATTTCACACCTCAAGATTTTGATGTTTAAACTTTATGTTCATGTTTTGAAGTTCAAATGTATATTATTTGTTTTATTTTCTCCATGCATACCCTTACTGAGAATTTGAGCTCACCCTTTATATTTTTTCTTTTCCCTAGGATATAAAGAAATGTTTTAGGTAAGAAAAAAGTAAAGATATTTATGGGAGATGTTGAAGATATTTCACCAAATTAGAAGATTATGTTCCATGTTTCCAAAGACACTAAACTATTACGGTCCTTTGGTGTATGTTTTTGTTATGTATTATGTTTTTTGCAAAAGTAATTTAATGTCTATGTACGTCAAGGTTTGGGTCTCTATAGTTGTAACTAGTTTTTTACATATGTATTTTATATATTAAGAATGAAAATATAATAATAATTATCCTAAATGTGGAACTAGTGATAATAAATAATATATATAATTTATTAAAAAAAATGTGTATAGAAAATTAAATTTAATAGAAACTTTCAAAAAATATTTATTTTTGAAAAAATTTATTTTTAGGAAAAAAATTATATGATTAGGGTAAAATTATCAATAAAATTAATTTGAATAAATATAAAATAACTATTAATATTTATTTAATATTTATTTAAAAATAAAATAATTAAAATCCTTGATTTTCTCACATTATAATTAATGAAAAAAAGTCAAAAAAGGTTTTCATTAAAACACTAAATATATTTTAAAAATAATAAGGATGGATTTATAAATACAAAATAGTATGTTAAAATATTATATTATAATTTATAATACATTGTTTAACATGAAATTTTTAATAACATTCAACACATTTAGAAAATAGTTTCTTTAAAGTGAAGGTATTGAAAAAATCTAAAATTTCACCTACTAATTAAATATTTAAAAAAAATGAAAAACTTATTCATAGATAATATGATTATGATAAATAAAAAATGATGTTAATTTCATCAAATTCACTTTTGAAAATTTCTAAATTTCATATTATAATAAAATCAAAACCTATCTTGAAATCATCCGCCTATAAGAAACTAATTTTTCTTATTAATTATTCTTTTAAAATTAAGGTTAATCCTAAATAGATCAAACCTCAAAAAAAATTATTAAATAAAATTTAATAATATGAATGTATTTAATTATTTTTATAGTTTTGCTAATTATGTAGATATTTAAAGTTAGCATTATTTTTTTTGTTTTTTTTCTTTTTATAAATGTATCTTGTTATATATATATATTTCATAATGCTTTTATTACTCTTTATATAATCTAATTTTATAGAAGCCTTAAAATTGTCTAAATTATATTAATTTCAATGTTACATATAGAGAAATTATTCAATAATATTATTTAATTAATGTTGAATGTAACACCCCAAGCTTCTACGGTTCTCTTCTCTTTGAATAATGCAATAGTGTGTGTTGTACGCAACATCGAGTTCTAACACACACCACAACCGATCAAACTAGCCGTTATGAATTGTAATACCTACTTTTTGAAATTTTATAAATTTTATCTCTCAAAATGGACTTCATTTTTGGATTCAGAGCATCTAATTTATCCTAAGGTGAAATTTTGGTACTTTTCGGATAACTTTAATATTTTGATGAATAGTGAAAATTACTAAATTTTAATTAAAAACAACTTTTTTAATCAAAATAATTAATAGTGATAAATTATGAATTTGAGTGGTTTTAAAGTATATTTAGAATATATTTTTACCATTTAATACAATTTTTTTCATTGGAAATAATTTCACAATTAAACCGAACATAAACAAGTATCAATCTTTTGATAATTATTATATCTTAAAAACACGTTTTTTGTTTTGAAAGCGGGAATTAATTTTAAATTAATTTCTGCCACTTATGTGTTTTGATTTTGGAAAAATGGATTCCATATTTGGAATCAGTATGTTCAAATTGTGTAAATAGGTAACTTTTATTTTTAGACATTTTGAATAATTACTACGATAAATATTTTATTTTCCATGGTTAAAGGGTAAATCCGGTAAATAAGGGTTACAAAATAATATTATAATAATAAAAAATTACCCTAAACCATGTCCTAACCTTATTGGTTGATACATGTCCGACCATGGGCATATTTGGGTCGATTTTGGGACCCCCTGGTGCCACTTGTAAGTGATAGGGACACTTTATTTTAATTAAGTTAAAATGAATACAAAAGTGACACAAGCATATATCTTTTAGAAAAACAATTTTTAAATAGGGTTATATATATTGAATTTTAGACTATAAATATTCATTATAAAGCTAACACGATTTTGTACATAATGGTATTTTATTTATAATTTTTAGACATTAAATAATCTAATTTATTTATAACACAATGGTGATGCAGTAATTACCATAATAGTAAAAAATTAAAATGATTGATATTGTAGATACCCAAATAAATATAATTTTAGACTTTTTATGAATTACACTAATTTTATAGGTTAATATGACATGTTATGAAAGATTTAATTAAATTTTTCAAAGTAATAATTCTGTTATAATTTTTACAAAAATCAATTATTGAATAGTGTCAAAATTGACATAAAAGTGTTTTTAAAAACAAATATTATATTATTAATTGATATTAAATTTCTAAAAATCTATAGTTCGGCCAAGAGACTTATATAATGATATGTGTATCATTAATGGACCACTTGGGGGTATCTTGGATGTATATAGTATGTTTATTAACCATATAATATAAAAATACAAAGATACATTGTAAAAGTGAAACTAATTAACTAAGAGTTAATACTTAAAGATAAGGATAGTATAATGACCCAAACCTGTCTAAATTCTATTGGTTGAGTGTTTTTTGACCTATACCCACCTTAAAATTTAAACAATCCACTTTTTATCCATTAGAAACCGAATATGAATTTATTATAAAATAATATTTCTAGATTTTCAAAAGGTTCCCCTCACCCCTCTTATAAAAGGGCACTCCCCCTTCTCATTAACTCACACATTCAAAGCCTTTTGGTTCGGCCAAAATCTTCCCAAATACTCACTCAACTTTACTCAATTCATCCTAGAGGCCTTCCTTTAGTCATAAATCCAACCTAATATCCCTTTTGATCAAATCAAAAGGAAGAACCCGAAGAAGAGGTAATGATTTCACCACCATTTTCCAAGTTCCTTTCTTCTTCCACTTATTCTTCCTTTGTTATTACCATTCTAAAATAATAGCTCCAGTATCTTATATATACTATGATGTTATTATAAATATGTTACAACCATATTCAGTATTCTATCCATCCTTTTAATAACATGTCACCATACGTGCATACGTACGGCTTACCGTCTCCACGTTGTGGTGTAATTGTTATTCAATAAATTATTATTTGTATGGGTATAATAATGATTTATAATTCATGTAAATAATAAATATAACATTATAATAATTCTGTATATATGATATAACATCCAATTATATATTATTTTAATATCAAGAGAATGATATTGTCGCTCGTGCGTACGTACGGACTACCGTCTCCACGAACGCGATGAGATTCATTCTACATCGTATCCATTCAAGTATAATTATCATTTGATGATTTAAAAATAATGTTTAAGGACTTGATATCATTCTGGATATGAATAATATACAACCTATCCATTACAAACATGTCTTACGTAACAAAACTTATAAAATAAAACGAGTAAGTTAACACCCGAAACAACGATAATACTAAGATATTGTTAACAAATCAATGTTAAAAGATCATATATGATATCATATTAATGTATATGATTCTTGTATAATTTAATAACAATTATTTCACCATTATAAATGAGGTTAACCTACCCCAAACCAAGGAAAAGTACAAGGTAAGGGTTTATTTCTCAATCTCTTCATTATCCGAGGTTGTTTATATGTAATAATCTACTGGGATTTCTTTATCATCCACATCCATGTTTCTTCAGAATGTATTTCAAAACATTTTTAATATATACAAAGAATATGGGTTAAAGTCATTTATACCCTTGTTTGACTTTTTATAAGTGGTTTATCAAGGAATCTTTCCGTCATTTTCCAAACTAGGTCATTTTTAACCTTTTCGACAGAATTAAGGTAAGAATGTCTTTTTTTAACTTATACGGCAGGTGTGGTTATTCTCCGCCGTTATTACACCTTTGAAGCTTCCCTTACATGCTTATAAGGATATTTTCAAAATAAAGGTTTTCTTTTATAATTATGTGATTTTTAAATGATTTCAAAAAAGCAATATTTCTCTCAAAAATATGAAAATCCAGTGCAAATGTATAAGTATTTAACGCAAGCTTAAAAATGCTTTCAGAAAACCCGACTGTTGAGTGTGGTAGATAGGAAGGGATTGGGATTAGACCCATCATGTCCTGTAATTAGTCGAGCAGTCTCAGAATTAGTTATTTTGTTTTTAGAAGCTTGCATAATATTTTCAGAAAAGCACTGGAGTATATTTGAGCAATTTTAAACATAAGTATCTTCTAAAAAAATTGCATCGGGAGGTCTCATGAGACAAAATAGTATCTTGGCATAAGGCCTTAGAAAAATATTATTTTTAGTCTTGGCATGAGGCCTTGGCTATGTGGTTTTGACAGTCCGGCATTATGCATTCCATCATTATGAAAGTGGTTATTGATATTTCATGTGATTATTCGATTAGTATAATATCCATGTGAATAAGTAAATGGAATTATTTCATTTTATTTTTTCCATACTATGTTGAAGTTTAAGTTTAAAAGGCTTTTTTTAGTTATAAACTGCCTTAAATGTTTATTCTTATTTATTAAAGTTTCTGCTATATTTTTATCCTTACTGGGCATTTGAGCTCACCCCTTTTTTATGTTTTATTTTTTCCAGGATGTGAAGAAGTAAATTATGAATGACCTGCAGGGATATTATGAGGGGATAATAGTGTGGACTATGGAGACAATATGTTGTTGTAGTAGTTTTTCGCTTTATGATGTAATGTAAAACTTTATGAATATATCTAGTGTTTCCAAGGCTACTAAACCAATCGGTCTTTCGAGATTTGATCTTTCTTGTGATCATGCCAATGTTATGCAATAATGCACCGACTTCGGGTAACTGGGGTCTGGGTATTACAATTGGTATCAGAGGAAGTTTAGTACAAACATTGGAAGATATATTTTGATAAACTTTGATTAGAGAACATATAACTAAGATGGAATTTGAGGATTAGTATAGAAAAACTTCCTAGAATTTTGGTATTGTAGAGATTTTGTGAGTTTTCTGAGCAATACATCCCTGTCTAGAAACTAGCAGGTAGAGGCGGCTCTGGCACAGATGTACCTAAGGGTAAAACCCGAAAATAGCACTTTGAGCTAGAATCGAACAGAAATTGGTGCATGACAACGGGCCTTGCTGCACTCTTGGTTACGACACTCCTGGGGAATATGCTTAGGATAACTCTCATTTTATTTACAAATAATTATGAAGGGTTTATGAGTATATACATTATCAAAGAAAACATTTTTATGTTTATGGATTATATCCATAAATAGTTCAATTTATGTTAAGTGTTTTATAAGTATGGAATTATGTATTTTGATTCATAAACTGATCTAGTTTATGCCATTGTTTAGAAATGGCGCCTAGTGGAAGAAATGGAAATCGTATCGATGCACGCACTCCATGTAGGGATTTCCCTCCTACTCATGATAATTATAGTGGAGCTAGTGATGAAACTGGTACCGATCAGCTAATCACCATACTGGGACAACTCACTCAGGTTATGAATAATAACCTTACCCGTATGGAGCACCCTAATCTGCAACATGGAGGATCAATGTTAGATCGATTCATGAGGCAACAACCACCAACATTCAATGGGAGTAAAAATCCCTTAGTAGCTGAGAAATAGATAAATTCCCTAGAGAAAATATTTCAGGCTTTGGGGAGTAGTGAAAGGGAAAAAGTTATCATGGCAGTTTACCGCCTCACTGGAGATGCTGATCAATGGTGGTCAATTGATTCAAAACATGAAAAATATGGAATGGAGGGAGTTCAAAGATCTGTTTTTAGAAAAATACTTTCCTTGTGTCCATCGAGCAGATATGGAAAGGAAATTTCTGAGTCTGAGACAAAAGGAGGATGAGAATGTTGCAAAGTATGAGGCTAACTTTACAAGGTTAGCAAGGTATGCTGGAGATTATATAAGTAACCCATGAAGTAATATTGATCGTTTATTTGATGGGTTAAAACCATTTCTCCATCAAGAATTAGTCTCACAATCCTTCTCGTCATACGAAGACATTGTCTCATGTGCTATCAAGACAGAAAAGTAATTCTCTAAGTCTTATGACTTTAAAGAAAAGCAAGAGAAGAAGAGATCTGTTGATCAATCTGGGAATGAAAATAAGGGGAATAAGGGAAAGGTTGAATATCCATCCTGTGGTAAATGTGGGAAGAAACACCCCGGTACTTTCTTGAAGGGAATGGGCGTCTATTACAAATGTGGTGAAAAAGGCCACCAAGCTCATGATTGCAAAGGGAAGAAGGAAGCTACCAATGTTCAGTGCTACAATTACAGGGAGATGGGACATTATGAAAATGAATTTCCTAATCATCAGGGGAACATACCTCAGAAAATGCCAAGGGATCAAGGCCAAGCTTTTGCTATCACTACTGCTGAGGTAGAAGCTCCAAAAGACGTGGTGGAAGGTAATTTAATGGTTTCCTCAAGTTTAGAAAATGCATTATTTAATTCTGGATCATCGCATTGTTTCATATCTTCCCAATTTGCTAAGAAAATTAGATATTTCTAATTTGATTTAATAAGGGAGTTTTCAGTTAAAACTCTTAAGGGAAGTATCATTGCAACAATGTTTTGTGAATCAGTCCCCATTAGAGCACATAAATGTTCTTTTTCCGCTGATCTCATCATCATACCTATGATTGAATTTGATATAATCCTCGGTATGGATTGGATTTCAGATTATTATGTGAAGATTTATTGTAAGAATAAGGAGGTTATGATTTTTGATGATGATGATAAGGAACACCTTATCTTTAGAGCAGAATCGTCACCACCTAATTCTTATCTAGATCGACCCCCAGTAGCTCAACTAAATTCAATTATTGGGGAGGAAGAGAATGAAATGACTGTGGGTGGGGAAATGAAAGTTCAAATAGAGGATGTACCTGTTTTGAAAGAATATGTAGATGTATTTCCGGAAGATTTACCTGGACATCATCCAGAACGAGAAGTTGAGTTTTCCATTGATTTAATTCCGGGATCAAGGCCTATATCAAATACCCCTTATAGAATGGCCACTGTAGAATTAGTTGAACTAAAGAAACAACTAGAGGAATTGAGTAATAAGGGATTTATTCGCCCTAGTGTTTCTCCATGGGGATCCCTTGTTCTTTTTGTTAAAAAGAAAGATGGATCTATGAGGTTATGTATCGACTATAGGGAGATCAATGCTATAACAATAAAGAACAAGTATCCCCTACCTCGCATTGATGATTTATTTGACCAACTGCATGGAGCTCAATACTTTTCAAAGATTGACCTTCGATCTGGATACCATCAGTTGTGCGTAAAGAAGGAAGACATTCCCAAGACAGCATTTCAAACCAGGTACGGGCATTACGAGTTTACTGTAATGCCTTTTGGATTGACTAATGCACCCTCTGTATTCATGGATCTGATGAATATAGTTTTCAAGGAATATCTAGATGAATTTGTGGTGGTATTTATTGATTATATCTTGGTATACTCCAAAACCTACAAAGATCATGAAAATCCCTTGCGCATTATCCTGAAGACTCTGAGAAGACATGAATTATATGGGAAGTTTAGCAAGTGTGAATTCTGGATTCATGAGATTTCTTTTCTTGGCCATATTGTCTCTAAAGATGGAATCTATGTTGATCCTTCTATGACCAAGGCAATCCAAGAATGGCTATCACCTACAAGTATAACTGAGGTACGTAGTTTTATTGGTTTGGCAAGTTATTATCGACGTTTCGTCCAGAATTTTTCCTGATTGGCTAACCCATTAACGAAGCTCACACGTAAAGGGGTTAAATTTGTTTTCACAAAAGAGTGTGTAGAATGTTTCGAAGAACTGAAGAGAAGATTAGTCAATGCTATTATATTGACTCTACCATCGGGGAATTATGGGTTCATTATTTATAGTGATGCATCGAAGAAAGGACTTGGTTGTGTCCTTATGCAGAATGATAGGGTTATTTCCTATGCATCACGAAAGTTAAAAATTCACGAGGAAAACTATCCTACTGATGATCTCGAGTTAGCAGCTGTGATCATTGCTTTGAAGATATGGAGGCACTACCTCTATGGTAAAAAATGTGAGATTTATATTGATCATAAGAGTTTGAAGTATATTTTCTCATAAAAAGAACTCAACATGAGGCAAAGGAGATGGCTTGAATTACTCAAGGATTATGATTTCATGATACACTACCACCCGGGGAAGGCAAACAAGGTGGCAGATTCTTTGATCAGAAAAGACCATGGAGTTTTGAACAATATGAGAATTGAAAGGGATCCAATTTTCATCGATCTAGTGAAGATGGACATGGGAATAACCAGGGAAGGTGAAAAATCAATTCTTTTTCAAATGGTTGCCAAACCATATTTACTAGAAAGGATTAAGAGTTCTCAGACCGATGATGAAGAATTTCAAAAGAAGATTAAAGCTGTGAATGATGGGAGATTGAGAGACTTTATGTATGAAGATGGAATTTTGAAATTCAGGAAGAGACTTTGTGTTCCTGATATACCTGATCTAAAAAGGGAATTGCTGGATAATGCTCATAGTTCCAATTTCTCTATACACCCTGGGAGCACCAAAATGTATACAGATTTGAAGGAACATTTTTGGTGGGACAACATGAAGAGGGATATTGCTGATTTTGTGTCAAGATGTATAGTTTTTCAACGAGTGAAAGCTGGAAGGAAACAACCTAGAGGAGTCATGCAACCTCTTCCCATACCGGAGTGGAAATGGGACAATATTACGATGGACTTTGTCATGGGGATACCAAAGACTCCTAGAAGGAATGATACAATATGGGTCATTGTTGATCGTCTTACCAAGTCAGCACATTTTCTTGCTATAAGAGAAGATATACCACTGGAACGTCTAGCAAGACTATATATTGATGAAGTTATGAGACTTCATGGAGTACCCCTATCTATTTTTTCTGATCATTATCTCCATTTTACTTCAAGAATCTGGAAAAGTCTTCAGAAAGCCTTGGATACTGAACTTCATTTGAGCACTGCCTACCACCCTCAAACCGATGGACAATCAGAAAAAACTATTCAAACCTTATAAGACATGTTGAGATCCTTCTCACTTGACTTTCAGGGTATGTGAGATCAATATTTACCTCTGGTAGAATTTTCCTATAACAATAGCTTCCATTTGAGTATTCAGATGGCACCATGTGAAGCGTTATACGGAAAGAGATGCCGTACACCAACCTGTTGGGATGAAGTTGGTGAAAGAAAACTTGTAGGCCCAGAACTGGTGGAGGAAACGATGGAAAAGGTGAAGGTAATCCAAAATCACATCAAAGCAGCTCAAAGTAGGCAGAAGTGCTATGCTGATAATTGAAGGAAGGATTTGGAATTTCAAGTCGGTGATCATGTTTTCCTGTAGGTATCTCCATGGAAGGGAGTCATACATTTTGGTAAGAAAGGTAAATTGAGTCTCCGGTACATCGGACCTTTCGAAATTATAGAACGAATTGGGGCTGTAGCTTACCGATTGGCAATGCCGCCAAGTCTCTTCAAAGTTCACGATGTTTTCCATGTATCTTTGTTGAGGAAATACATGTTTGGCCCAACACATGTACTCACCTATGAAAAATTAGAACTAGAACCCGATCTGTCTTATTGCGAAAAACCCGTCAAGATTATTGATACGAGAGAACAAGTACTGAGAAACCAAACGACGCGTCTGGTAAAAGTTTTGTGGAGAAACTATAAGATGGAAGAGGCAACGTGGGAACCCGAGGAAGAACCACCCGAGTCTTTTCATGCGGTAGTATTCTAGAAATTTTGAGGACGAAATTATTTGAAGGAGGGGAGAATGTAACACCCCAAGCTTCTACGGTATGCTTCTGTTTGAATAATGAAATAGCGTGTGTTGTACGCAACATCGAGTTCTATCACACACCACAACCGATCAAACTAGCCGTTATGAATAGTAATACCTACTTTTTAAAATTTTATAAATTTTAACTCTCAAAATGGACTTCATTTTTGGATTCGGATTATCGAATTTAGCCTAAGGTGTAATTTTGGTACTTTTCGGATAACTTTAATATTTTGATGAATAGAGAAAATTACTAAATTTTAATTAAAAACAACTTTTTTTAATCAAAATAATTAATAGTTATAAATTATGAATTTGAGTGGTTTTAAAATATATTTAGAATATATTTTTACCATTTAATACAATGTTGGTCATTGGACATAATTTCACAATTAAACCGAACATAAACAAGTATCAATCATTTGATAGTTATTATATCTTAAAAACACGCTTTTTGTTTTGACAACGAGAATTAATTTTAAATTAATTTCTACCACTTATGTGTTTTGAAATTGTAAAAATGGATTCCATATTTGGAATCAGGATGTTCAAATTGTGTAAATAGGTAACTTTTATTTTTAGACATTTTGAATAATTACTTCGGTAAATATTTTATTTACAATGGTTAAAGGGTAAATCCAGTAAATAAGGGTTAAAAAATAATATTATAATAATAACAAATTACCCTTAAATGTGTCCAAACCTTATTGGTTGATACATGTCCGACCATGGGAATCTTTGGGTCGATTTTGGGACCCCATTGTTCCACTTGTAAGTGATAGGGAAACTTTATTTTAATTAAGTTAAAATGAATACAAAAGTGACACAAGCATATATCTTTTAGAAAAAAAATTTACATAGGGTTATATATGTTGTATTTTCGACGATAAATATTCATTAGAAATATAACAAGATTTCCTAAATAATGGTATTTTATTTATAATTTTTAGACATTAAATAAGTTAATTTATTTATGACACAATGGTGATTTAGTAATTACCATAATAGTGACAAATTAAAATTATTGATATTGTAGATACCCAAATAAATATAATTTGAGACTTTTTATGAATTAAACTAATTTTCTAGGTTCATATGACATGTTAGGAATTCTTTAATTAACTTTTTTCGAAGTAATAATTCTGTTATGAGTTTTACAAAAATCAATTATTGAATAGTGTCAAAATTGACATAAAAGAGTTTTTAAAACAAATATTATATTATTAATTGATATTAAATTCCTAAAAATCTAAGGTTTGTCCAAGAGACTTATATAATTATATTGGTATCATTAATGGATCACTTGGGGGGTATCTTGGATGTATATATTATGTTTATTAACCATATAATATAAAAATACAAAGAGACATTGTAAAAGTGAAACTAATTAACTAAGAGTTAATACTTAAAGATATGGTTAGTATAATGACCCAAAACTGTATAAATTCTATTGGTTGAATGGTTTTCGACCTATCCCCACATTAAAATTTAAATAATACACTTTGGATCCATTATAAACCGAATGTAAATTTATTATAAAATAATATTTCTATCTTTTCCAAAGGTGCCCCTCACCCCTCTTATAAAAGGGTACTCCCCCTTCTCATTAACTCACACCTTCAAATCATTTTGGTTCGGCCAAACTCTGCCCAAATACACTTTAAAATTTACTCACTTCATCCTATAGGCATTACTTTAGTAAGAAATCCAACCTAAGATCCCTTTTGATCAAATCAAAAGGAAGAAACTGAAGAAGAGGTAATGATTTCACCACCCTTTTCCAAGTTCCTTTCTTCTTCCACTTCTTCTTCCTTTGTTATTACCATTCTAAAATAATAACTCCAGTATATTATATATAATTTGATGTTATTATAAATATTCTACAACCATATTTATTATTCTATCCATCCTTTGAATAACATGTCACCATACGTGCGTACGTGCGGCTTACCGTCTCCACGTCGTGGTGTAATTGTTATTCAATAAATTATTATTTGGATGGGTATAATAATGATTTATAATTCATGTAAATAATAAATATAACATGATAATAATTCTGTATATATGATATACCATCCAATTATATATTATTTTAATATCAAGAGAATGATATTGTCGCTCGTGCGTACGTACGAACTACAGTCTCCACGAACGCGATGAGATTCATTCTCCATCATATCCATTCAAGTATAATTATCATTTGATGATTTAAAAATAATGTTTAAGTACTTGATATCATTCTGGATATTAATAAGATACAACTTATCCATTACAAACATGGATTATGTAACAAAACATATAAAAGAAAACGAGTAAGTTAACACCCGAAACAACGATAATACTAAGATATTATTAACAAATCAATGTTAAAAGATCATATATGATATCATATTAATGTATATGATTCTTGTATAATTTAATAAAAATTATTTCCCCATTATACAGGAGGTTAACCTACCCCCAACCATGGAAAAGTACAAGGTAAGGGTTTATTTCGCAATCTTTTCATTATCCGAGGTTGTTTATACGTAATAATCTACTGGGATTTCTTTATCATCCACATACATGTTTCTTCAAAATGTATTTCAAAACATTTTTACTATTTACAAATAATATGGGTTAAAGTCATTTATACCCTTGTTTGACTTTTTATAAGTGGTTTATAAAGGAATCTTTCCGTCATTTTCCAAACAAGGTCCTTTTTAACCTTTTAGACAGAATTAAGGTAAGAATGTATTTTTTTTAACTTATACGGCAGGTGCGGTTATTCTCCACCGTTATTACACCTTTGAAGCTTCCCTTACAATCTTATAAGGATATTTTCAAAATAATTATTTTCTTTTATAATTATGTGATTTTTAAATGATTTCAAAAAAGATATATTTCTCTCAAAATTCTGAAAATCCAGTGCAAATGTATATGTATTTAACGCAAGATTAAAAATGTTTTCAGAAAACCCGAATCTCGAGTGTGGTAGACAGGAAGGGATTGGGCGTGGACCCATAATGGCCTGTAATTAGTCGAGCAGTCTCAGAATTAGTTATTTTGTTTTCAGAAGCTTGCATAATATTTTTAGAAAAGCACTGGAGTATATTTGAGCAATTTTAAACGTAAGTATCTTCTAAAAAGATTGCATCGGTAGGTCTCATGAGACAAAATAGTGTCTTGGAAAAATCTTATTTGTAGTCTTGGCACGAGGCCTTGGCTATGTGGTTATGATAGTCTGGAATTATGCATTCCATCATTATGAAAGTGGTTATTGATATTACATGGGATTATTCGATTAATAGAATATCCATGTGAATAAGTAAATGGAATTATTTCATTTTATTTTTTCCATACTATGTTGAAGTTCAAGTTTAAAAGGATTTTGTTTTAGTTATACACTACCTTAAATGTTTATTCTTATTTATGAAAGTTTCTGCTATATTGTTATCCTTACTGGGAATTTGAGCTCACCCCTTTTCTATGTTTTATTTTTCCCAGGATGTGAGGAAGTAAATTATGAATGACCTACAGGGATATTATGAGGGGACAATAGTGTGGACTATGGAGACAATATGTTGTTGTAGTAGTTTTTCACTTTATGTTGTAATGTAAAACTTTATGAATATATCTAGTGTTTCCAAGGCTTCTAAACCAATCGGTCATTCGAGATTTGATCTTTCTTGTGATTATTACAATGTTATGCAATAATGCACCAACTCTGGGTAACTGGGGTCGGGGCGTTACATTGAAAAACAAGTGTCATTATTTTTTAATCTGTTAATTTAATTTCATCCTCAAAATTTTATTGCACAAAAGAAAAAAGGATGGGTATTTTTGTTTCATCATATCATCATTTTTCTATTTATATTCCCTTTATTTTTATTTCTCCATATATCATTGACAAGATGAGTGGTCATTTTTTTCAATGCCTTATATCTTTAACAAATAATTTACACAGGGTTTACCACATATGAGAGGTCATGTTTTAGTTACACAGTTTCTAATATTAGAAAATGTGAAGGGTCTGGAATGTACTTTATCAAAACTGAGACATGAAAAAAATCATCTACTTAGGAGATGGGTGGAGGGAGATATAATAGACAACCTACAACCTTAGAACTATCAAGGATTTTTAAGGGCTCGTTATATCATAGGCTCATATTACATTCTAAAAGCTCATAAATTGGTTCCATGGTGATATTGAAAGGAACACCATGTCACCAACATCAAAATATTGATCTCATCAATGATTTTTTTGGAACTCTTCTATTGACTTCATGACACATTTTATATGTCACTGAATGGTTTTAAACTTTCTACTATTTTGTAGAAAATGTCTGAACCGATGATTTTTCTCTATCCAATATCATCCAAACATGTTGGAGTCCAACAACTCTTCATATACAGATCCACATATGGTTTAATATGAATCTTTTATTTGAAACCATTTTTATATGGTAACTCTTCTGTAGGATGGTGTTGATACCAAAATCATTGTAAATCAGTCGAACAAGATCTGAGAATATAATATTGGGTTAAAATTGTCCTCTTAGACTAACAATCTATCTAATGATGATATACATTTCTAAAACATAGCTCTATATCTAATGATTTTAGAAGACCTATCCAAAATCCTTAGGTAAATCTCAAATCTTGATCAGATAAAATAGATAGAGTTTCTCCATAATGTCTCACTACATCCATTATATTTAACATAGTGACTTGGTCATGGGAGAAATATTCTATGATTTAAAGAAAATAAACTAACCCGTTAAGGTGATCTACTAGAACCCAAATAATATTATGGCCATTAAAATTTTTCATGAGTCCTGGGATAAAGTCCATGGAGCTATTTTTCCATTTATATGTTGGTTTGTGTAGTAGATGTAATATCCCATAAATATTTTATTTTTCAACCATTACATATTGGAATACCATGAATTATGATATTTATTCTGCAATATATCTTTATATACAATCCCAAAATAATTTATTCTATGAATCTCCTTAAATAGTTTTTCTTCTATGATGGATAGATAAGGTTGATCATTAAGCATAATACAAAAGGTATTTGTTAGGAACAATATGGGCCTATATACCCTGAGAGGGGGGGGGGGTGAATCAGGGTATGTATATTCTTTTTCAAATTCCTTCCCGCCCCACTGGATCTTGACCTCTTTATTACAAGGGTAACTTTGTTTGCAATTGTGTGTTTATTATGATCACTTCTTTTCTTCTTTATCTGATGATGATGCTTTAAATGCAGTGCAGGGAAGTAAGCAGACAGACACAAAGATTTTTACTTGGTTCACCCTCACTGGGCTACGTCCAAGGAGCATATGCCGACAGGTTGCCGGTCGTACCAAATTCTACTCTTCTTCACTAGATGTGGATACAAAGTTCGGGCTAGATCACTTCTATGCCCAGGCTCACTGCCTTTACAATGTTTAGGGTTAGCTCACTACTTTCCCAAGGGTCACTCCCTGTTTCTCTCTCTCTGGATCACTGCCGGTGGAGAGGATCACCTTCTTCCTCTTCCTAAGCTCACTACTCTGGAAGGGAATCCACTCACAGTTTATAGACCTGTAGGTATCTTCATTTGCATGAATGAATGCATCTTCCTCTGTGTGTAGATGCTCTGTTGAAGTACAACTTTTACCCGTAGATGAATATCTCTTTGCACCGAAGGTATCGGGCAATGTACCAGCTTCCACGCAGTCCGAGAAGCACCACTGGAACAAAACCTTACTTGGCGCGCAAGTCAATCTCGGCGCACAAGTCACAACGGGCGCGCAATTCCTCCTCAGACACTTGCGCGACTCAAGCTTCCTCAACACCAAACTTGCACGACTCTCTTCCTTTTACGCACAAACCAATATTGGCGCGCAACTGCCAACCGTCGCGCAACTTCTAACACCGACGCACAAATTCAACTACTGGCGCGCAAATTCACCTACGCGACCCACACTCACCACTTGCGCGACCACCACACCTGCGCGACGGGAGATCTGATTTCTCAAAGTGTTGAAATCCGGTGAGAATGAGGGGGGGGGGGTGGTCCAGTATTTATAGGAAATCTGACCACCCTGCGCGATGGCACGCAAGTCACCTGCGCGACCCCGTTTCGGCACGCAAGTCCCCTGTCATTTTAGACACTTGCGCGACCAACACCCGAACTTGCGCGAACCTTTTTCCTTATCCATATTTTGATCTTATGATCTTGAAAAACATATGGTGCGCAAGTTTCCTATACTCCAAGTCCTCAGCGCGCAAGTCCTTTTTCCAAAAACACTTTTCTTCATTTTCTGATTTTCAGGCCCTAAAATTTGGCAAACACTGGAAAACGACGCCACCTTGTATCTGTTCTTTTGTATCGCCTACAGATCATCCATTCCTTTTATCGACGTTCTTGAATCAAACATGGATCGTTGACCTCAGCTCTTGAACTCGACATTCCACCATGAAATCCTCCTTGTCAACAAATTTGTATATCATTGTTTTGCTTTGTCAACAATCACTACTCAGATGTCCACTTTGTCAACAAACATAATCACCTCAAAAATGCTTGAATGATACCTTGAGGGATTTTTGCCCAACAATCTCCCCCTTTGGGTTTGTTGACAACTCTTCCAAAACAAAGATACGTCGTTGATTCTTCAGCCTCCATTCGCCTCATTGCGATTCTGATAGCAATCAAGGATTTACTCAACACATACTTTAAGCCCACATGAGCAATGCTCAGCGTGAGAAACAAGAGTAAATGAAAAGTTCATCAATGAATCACTTTATCTATGAAAACCACTGTTGACACCAAACTGATACCAATTTGTACTAAACTGATACCAATTGTTGATGGATTTGTTGGAAGACCAATGTTTGGTTTGGAAATAGTCTTACCACTTTCCAACACCACTCTTATGCTTTTTTCACGATCCTCAGCTGTCATGATATCTATTCTTTGATCGATCACTTCTAGCATCGTCATATTTAATACACTCCCCCTTTCTCATTGCTCCCCCTTTCTGGCCGCTCCACCTGTCAGCTTCTCCCCGTATCAATTATGATTTATCAAATCTCCGCACTGTCTCCCCCTTGAACAATCACTATTTTCTCCTCCTTTAACAAACACTTTTCTCCCCCTTTGTCAACGAACCCAAAGGACACTCCTTTGTAGTCTGTAACATAGTAGAGAACACATATTAGCATTTTAGGGAAAAACACATCATACATCGGGGAGAGGGGGGGGGGGGGTGTGGTTGCACATCCACACTATTTCAAGTGTGGGAAATCGACTGAACTCCCAGAGCCAGTCGATGCCTCTCAAAATATTCCTTGGGTAAGGCCTTTGTCAGAATATCTGCAACCTGTAACTCTGTAGGCACATACTCCAACTTCACGATGCTGTGCTCAACCAAGAAATACATAGTCCGCCAAGATAAAATGCACCTCGAGATGTTGATTTACTGTCATCCGCTGAACCGGCCCAGTCTGCATCAGTATATCCCAATAACTCTGTCTGAGACTTGTCGTTATATGTCAGTCCGAAGTCCACTGTGCCCTTGATATACCGAAGTATTATTTTCACTGCGAGCATGTGACTTTCCTTGGGATTACTCTGATATCTCACTGCTTGGCATGTGGCGTAAACAATATCAAGCCTTGTCGCAGTCAAGTACAACAGACTTCCAATAATTTGCCTGTATTCTGTGATATTAACTATCTTGCCATCATCATATTTTGATTACTTTAATTTCTGAAATAAAGATTGCAATCAACTCCCCCACGCTGAAAACCAAGATTCTTCAAATACTGATATAGCCTCGAGTACCATGCTTTCAGTGCTTGTTTTAGCCCATATAACGCCTTCTTGAGCCGACAAACCTTGTTCTCATCCTCATAAATGAGAAAACCATTTGGCTGCTCGACATACACTTTTTCCTCTAGAATCCAATTCATGAATTCAGATTTGACATCCATCTGGAAGACTTTGAACTTCCATTGCACTGCAATGGATAGGAATAAGTTGATTGTCTCCAGCCTTGCAACCAGTGTAAATGTCTCATCAACTTCAATATCTTCTTTCTGGGAGTATCCTTTGCACACTAACCGTGCTTTGTTTCGAATCATATTTCCATCCTCATTCATCTTGTTGCGATAGACCCATTTAGTCCCGATGACATTCTTGTATGCTGGCCTCGAAACAATCTCCCACATCCGATTTTTCTCAACCTGATTTATCTCTTCATTCATGGCCTAAACCCAGTTTTCATCTTCAACTGCATTAGCAAAACATTTCATCTCATCATATGATAGTAATGATGTATGCTGTAGTGATTTCATTCTTCTTGCCTAAACTGGAGCTGACTAAATACTAATGATATTCTACCTGTCAATTTCAGCTTGACTCTTTGGATTTTGTGCAGATAAGGATTTTACATCCTCGTACTCACCATCAGTATCTTCTTCTGAATCAACTTTAGTGACTTTAACAATCCCTGGGTCTCTTACCACTTCCTTACTTTCAACAGAAAACTTTTCACTATGTCATTGTTCATTGTTCAATAAAGTCATTTCTTTGAACATCTTCTGTCAAATTTTTGTTGACACACCTTTGATTTTCTCTCACAGCTTCTTGGTATCCTGAAAGAAGTCAGCTAATACCACATTGTTAGAACAGAATAGATAATCATGAAATCATGTGTGTTACTGCTTGGCCTCCAGTCATTCTTCATGAAAATAAACATTCATCCTTCATATCTCATTGTGATCTTGCATCTGGTTAAGATATGAATGCTCCCCCTGTGTTATGAAACTCTTCCATCTATTAGGCCCACAACCATTCTTTTCTTCATGCATCATTTATTCTCATATTCCAATCAGAATTGAGCCATTAACAAAATCTCTAAGCCTACTGAGTTGGCACTCGGTGTAGGAAACAAGATACAAAGTCAATAACACAATCACTTCCTATAGTGCTCTTTTCCTCCCTTTCATCATCAACTTTGATACCTGATTTGAGTCAATCAAAACACTGAAGCATATCACATCTCCACTTTGAATCTTTAGATGCCACTTCCCCTTGGATCGTATCTCCCTAAAACCTAAAACACATGAATCATCAGTTAATAGCATTTATATACATAGGGAGAGGGGTTTCTTCTGAAATCCTCAAGAAGAGGATTGTGGTTGATCCTGATGGGTCAACCCTTTGATTCTTTCTTGTAGAGCATCACACTCTTTCCTTGCTTCTTCTAACTGTCTAGACAACATCAATTGCTCTGGCCATATGACTAAGCATTTAGTACCCACATGCTGAGCCTTTTTCTGATATGTAGATTCTGCAGACTTAGATTTTCTCACCATTTGGGGTTTAAACCCACTAGTACATATCTCTGCCTTTGATGTTCCATCAAAATTACATTTCCCTTGATTCCTGCTCTGGGTAAGAATATCTCCATTTTTCATATTCCCTTGCTTCTTCCACCATTGCAAGGATCTTTCACATTCCTCCACTTTTCGCTGTGGGAAACGACCTACGGATTTTTCAATGCATTCTTTGTTCGTCTTTCTTTTATCAGATGTCTGAGTCACCACACTTTTTTTCACTAGTGGTGAGTCCTCCATTGAACGTTCATTCTTCTTTATCACTGCTGGAGTAGTGTTTCCTCCCTTTTTCTTCCAGATTTGTTCATGTTCATTCTTAGAGGTCGGTTGTGAGTGTGACAGAGGAGGTGACTGATACACCTTTCGTTCAGCTCTATATGATTACCCTGAGGCTCTAAACCTATTCTCCAACTTTCCACTTTGTCTCCCAGTGTATAATTTCACACTTTGCATCACTGGAGTTGAGAATCTCTTCTTGAGTCCCTTTTCCTTTTCTACTTTCTTCTTGCTGCCTTGTCTTTCCAAATGCCCATAATCAGAACATATAAAACATTTTCTATTAAGGGAATATCTCATTTCATCATCTCTCATTCGAGATATTGATGCAGCTTGAGTTCTTCTTCTGGCATTGATATCTTGAGCTTCATGACACATATTCATGGTGTTTCCCATTCTTTCACAGTAATATCATCTAATGAATGTTTTCCTCTGAGAGAATCTCCTCTCTGATTTCACATGACGCTTCATCTTATTCTTAGATTCATCAAAGTTTCTATTTTCAAAGCCTGATATGTATTCATGAGCCTCTAAACAGAATCTTGATGTGTGGCCATGAATCCCACAGAAATAGCACATGTCGTCACTTCTTTTTGTAACCTTCCTCTTAGGCCTATCTCCAGCACCTATAGGTTTTTCTCCACTCCTGCAACTGTTCACAGCTCTCTTCTTATCATGCATGGGAGGTGATTCCTCAAATCTAATACCAGCTTTTCTGAAACATGCTGGTCTTTGAGCTAAGAAAATATTCTGTTGTTTCTCTTCAGAAATAGCATATCTGATCTTCATTTTATCATCACTTGTCGAAGGATGATCAAATAGAAAGTGTAAGGCATCCTTCATTTTTGGCATTTCATTAGCATTGGATTTCTCCACTTCATTCTTTACTGATTCTAGATCTTCTTCCAACTTTTGAATCTTCATATCCGTTGATTCGATTTGGACATCAAGTTCTTCCTTGAGAAGCTTTCCTCTACTCATATCATCTTCCAACTCACGTGTCAGCTTATCCACCATGTCACTCTGCTCCTTTACTTTCAATTTTTCTTGAGAAATAGAATCAGAACAACATGCATTGTCTTGTTTTATTCTTTGATTATTCTGAACTAGATCAGATAGCTGTGTTGCAAGATCAACAGTTATGTCTTTCAGATTCTGAACTTCATCTAACTTTTGATTCTCTTCATAATCACCAGCCTTCTGTATTCCTTTCGTTTTAGCCATCTTTTGTAGTTCTTCACCCTGAGAATCATTCTTCTCCTTTATCTCAGTAGCTACATCAATAAGCATTTGATTTAAGCCTCTTAGCTTGTTGATCTCAATTTCCAGTTCTTGGATCCGAATGTCTTTAGACTTAGTTTCATTGGTGTTTCCAACGTAACTTGGAATATCAGGTTTTTAGATGAACTTTACTTGATCTTTAACTTTTCTATTCAAGCCATCGATCTCCATTTTCTGTTCTTCAATCTTAAGCTTATACTCACCAACTGATTCTGAGTTCTTTGGTGCTGATAACTTGAGTTTATCAATTTTATCCATCAACTCAGACTTCTCTTCTTCTTGCTGCTTCATATAGAGTTTGGCATCATGAACCACTTTGTTAGCTTTCTTGGTTTTGGCTCTCCAAACATCTATCTCTTCAAGAGAAGCCTCTAACTCAGCTTGCATATCTATTCTTCCTTCAATTCTTTCTTCTTTATCATCACATTGAAGTTCATGTACTTCACTCATTCCTGCATCCTGCTTGAGTGAATCAATCTTTTCCCTATCAGATTCATCCAGACCTTCCTTCAGTAAGCCGTTTGTTTCTCTTAATTGAATCACACTTTTTCCATACACACTTCCACACTAAGGAATAATACCTTACTTCTGCTTCTTCTTTGATGTTTTTCCTTTTACCATGGTAGATTGAGATAAGAGAAAATTGTATCTTCAACCACACAGATCGACTACACCAAGTCGAGGCAAAAAAAATCTGATAAAAGAAACCATCCCTCTGATACCAATTGTTAGGACCAATATGGGCCTATATACCCTGAGAGGGGGGGGGGGTGAATCAGGGTATGTATATTCTTTTTCAAAGTTCTTCCTACCCCACTGGATCTTGACCTCTTTATTACAAGGGTCACCTTGTTTGCAATTGTGTGTTTATTATGATCACTTCTTTTCTTCTTTATCTGATGATGATGCTTTAAATGCAGTGCAGGGAAGTAAGTAGACAGACACAGAGATTTTTACTTGGTTCACCCTCACTGGGCTACGTCCAAGGAGCATACGCCGACAGGTTTCCAGTCGTACCAAATTCCACTATTCCTCACTATATGTGGATACAAAGTTCGGGATAGATCACTTCTATGCCTAGGCTCACTGCATTTACAATGTTTAGGGTTAGCTCACTGCTTTCCCAAGGGTCACTCCCTGTTTCTCTCTCTCTGGCTCACTGCCGGTGGAGAGGATCACCTTCTTCCTCTTCTTAAGCTCACTACTCTAGAAGGGAATCCACTCAAAGTTTATAGACCTGTAGGTCTCTTCATTTGCATGAATGAATGAATCTTCCTCTGTGTGTAGATGCTCTGTTAAGTACAACTTTCACCTGTAGATGAATATATCTTTGAACCGAAGGTATCAGGAAACGTACCAGCTTCCACACAGTCCGAGAAGCACCGCTAGAAAAAAACCTTACTTGGCGCGCAAGTCAATATCGGCGCGCAAGTCATAACCGGCGCGCAAGTCCTCCTCCGACACTTGCGCGACTCAAGCTTCCTCAAAACCAAACTTGCGCGACTCTCTTCCTTTTACGACCAAACCAATATTGGTGTGCAACTGCCAACCGGCGCACAACTTCTAACACCGGCGCACAACTTCAACTACTGGCGCACAAATTGACCTGTGAGACCCACACTCACCACTTGCGCGACCACCACACCTACGCGACGGGAGCTCTGATTTCTCAAAGTGTTGAACTCCGGTGAGAATGAGGGGGGGGGGGGGTGGTCCAGTATTTATAGGCAATCTGACCACCCTGCGCAATGGCGCGCAAGTCACCTGCGTGACCCAGTTTCGGCGCGCAAGTCCCCTATCATTTTAGACACTTGCGCGACCAACACCCGAACTTGCGCGAACCTTTTTCCTTATCCATATTTTGATCTTCTGATCTTGAAAAACATATGGCGCGCAAGTTTCCTATACTCCAAGTCCTCGGCGTGCAAGTCCTTTTGCCAAAAACACTTTTCTTCATTTGCCGATTTTTAGGCCCTAAAATTTGGCAAACACTGGAAAACGGCACCACCTTGTATCTGTTCTTTTGTACCACCTCCAGATCATCCATTCATTTTATCGACGTTCTTGAATCAAACATGGATTGTTGACCTCAGCTCTTGAACTCAACATTCCACCATGAAATCTTCCTTGTCAAAAAATTTGTATGTCATTGTTTTGCTTTGTCAACAATCACTACTCAGATGTCCACTTTTTCAACAAACACAATCACCTCAAAAATGCTTCAATGATACCTTGAGGGATTTTTTCCCAACAGTATTCCTTCAATTTTAGATTTGTTGGGATACACATCTTGGCTACAAACCTTATAAATCTGTATTTATCAAATTTTAACATCCGAATAATCTATAAAATTTTCGATAGCTCCAAATCATCTTTATATTCCTCATTGGTCATTACATAAATAGAAGGATGAAAAATGAGTTGGGAAATATAGGTTTTATCTCTCTTTATTATAAAACCAAATTTTATTATCTAATAATGCATGAGTGTTGTGTCTTTTTCGATAGAATTATTTTATATAATATCAGGATCACTCCTATTTAGATAATTATACTCCTTACATTCCTTTCTCAGGAGGTAATGTACTGAGAAATCATATTATTTTTCATCTCATATAATCTCTTTTGATGCATATTCAACTCCATTTGTGTGAATATATAATCAAATATCTTATGATTATTATATATATCACTATATTCTCTATAAATATAATGTCTCTAAATCATCAATGATATTGTCCCTACAAAAAGCTCTAAAACATTCATCAAGTAATTATTATTATGTTTCATTAATATTTATAAACCATAAAAAATTAATTTATTATTATATATGTGGAAACAACCCCAAATATTTTTTAAATCATCACCATATATTATAGACCCTTCCCCAACATAGTATAATATATGTATAGAAGTAGTTAGCGACATCTTATTCAGTTCATTAAATAATTATTTACATTACTCTATATAAGAGAACATTACCCCGTGCAACCTCTTAATTAGTTCCTTAAATAATTGTTCACAGTCCTCTATCCAAGAGAACATTACCCTATGTCAAATTGGATTGTAGTTTTTGTAGCCATGAGAAATTTATAACAAATCATTGGTAATATCTTATTAACCCAGGATAATTATAGTTCTCAATTATAGTGGTTAGGGAGGTCTATTTCTAGATGACTTCAAACATTGATGAATCTACTAATTTTATATTTCTTGTGATTTAATGTCCTGTGAATGACAATTTTTATATCTATAATTCAACTTTGCTAAAATTTTCAAACATTATCAATTAATTTAACACAATTCATATTGAATACCATCTATAATGAAAACTCGAAATTTATGAAGGTATTCTCGAAAGATATTATTCAGTAGATCCATTCATATAGTAAGGGTACTTGTAAGTCTAAAGGAAATCACTGTAAACTTATATTGTCTATAATTTGTATGCAGATCTATATTTGAAATGTCTTACCTGTTGACACTAAAATAATTGTATCCAAATATATTTTCATTTTTAAGAAGAATTGATTCCCTCATAGTGGATTAAATAGATAATCAATATGGGGAATGAGATATTTTTTATCATTATTTTTATGCATATGATTATCAAGGAAAATATTAATTGATCAATAATTATTTATAAAAAAATGTTGGTCTCATCCAATGGGGAACAACTGTAATGTATGAATCCCTTGTCAACATTTTCTTACATGTTCTTATTTAAATCATCAAATTAAATTCGATCCATTATATACATACTCATCTAGATAGGAATGGATCCAGGCAAGAGTTTGATTGAAAACTAATACTCATGCCCTCCGGGAAGACCATGTTGTTAATGTTTAATTACATCCATATATTCTCATACAATAAACATGTTATAATTTTATAATTCCTATTCATGTAATCCAAAAGTACCTCATTATTGGGTACCATAGCCCAAATTACATAAGATACAAAAATAGGGACATCATAATCATTCATTCATAAATACATGAAAATAATATGATTTGGGATATGAATTAAGATTTCTATATCCAATAAATTATATATTATTTATGTAGGGAAATCTATTCCACACCCATTATTATGTCGAATTCAACCAAAGGTAATGTAATTAAATCTTTAATAGGTATCCTCCAATAAATCTCAATGAAATAGGATTTTTAAATCATAGATGTGATCATTGGGCTATATATTGGTTTAGGTAATATTTAAATATATTTTTTGGGTAATTATTTAATATTCTTTCAATGTGTGACATAAAATAATGTCATAATCTAAATCAAATAATGTATTAATAGATCAATAAAAGTGACCATGTGTCCCTTGCATCACATCATTATCATTATTTACTTTAGAATTAGTTTTGGCAAATATTGTTTCTTACTTCCTTGATTTGGGGGTTTTTAGGGAAATGTTTTGTTCAATGGCTCTAGGGTTGGGGAATTGATTCACATAATAACAAAAATCCTTCCACTTGAACCATTTTAGTATGATATGATCATTAATAGGGAAATTCATCTTTTATGTAGAGTAACTAAAATTCTTTTCATTGATTTAATTTTTAAGAGCCTTTTGAACTACTATACCACACTTAATAAAATTCCTTGATCCCTAAAAAAATTATTTGGTGGATTTATCCTAAATTAATTTCCTAAAGTGATTTGTGATTTATTCCCACCAATTTTATTATCCTCAAAATACTATTTTTTAATTTTATGAAGAAAAAAACTTTTATGGATGATTAGAAACTTCACAAAATAGACCATACTAAAATCCAGAAAAGTAGAAAACATCTCCCGTATATAGTCCTCTACATTAAAATAGAAAATAAAATTAAAAAAATGTATATATATCCACCATAGAATGCAAGCCTCCTTGAGTTTCACACCTTATACACCAGTCAACATCATCCTTATCTACACCCCATCATCGATGAAGAATCGGCTGAAGCATAGCAATATCACTATATAAAGCCAAAAACACACTAAAACATGTCCCCTAATAACCACAATTAACTTCATGAACAAAAAAACCAATATAAGAGTTCTCTATCCATCAAGAATGACCATCTAAATACATGTACCATGAATGATGCAACTGACTGCAATGCTATGGGTGAAAACCATATCAACCAATTTAGGAGTCACATGAACACCATCTTCTAGGACCTATAACCTAAAACACTAACTACCAATAAAAAACCATCATAAAACCTCTACAAGAACTATCCCACAAAACAAACTAGTCATGATGAGAAAGAATATGAGTCAATAGAAATTTTTGGAGAGGAGATGCCTTAACATAGATTGGTGATCTTTGAGTGGACCACAAACCACATTCTTTTGGACCACCAATAAGAAGATAAAAAACACATGTCTGAAACTATATAAACATGCGATATTGATTTAATAACCTATATGAATGTTTAAAATGCAGAATAACTCATTTTCCATGGGGTGGAGAACTATACCACAACATGACCATTCAATTCAAGTAAAACCTGTAGTTATAGGTGACACTAGTTAAAACAAATCCTTGACCCAAAATGTATCCCCAAACACCATACCATGCCACCAAAAACACCATTATACCAACTTAAGACATGGTCCATTACAACGAAATGGGTATAAAGGTAAGAGTAGGGTTAATTATTCAGTGAGGAAGATCTGCTGAGATATGATACCACCAAAAACAAATCCCACAAAAGATTTTTTTTTTGATAAAAATATGAGGTTTCTTCAAAAAATTTCATGTAAAAAGAGAGGTGGTAGATACAATCAAGGGATAAGAAATGATAGGGAACTTCCAACTGAAAGGGAACCAAAAAACCAAATAGTTTTAAGAAGAATAAATAATGATAAATAAAGAGGAATAAAATAGATTTATTTTATTCTCAATATTAGTGATAAATCATGTTGCATACCTCACATGCCCTATGACATTTTCTTTAAAAGATCAAAGTGACACATTATCATTTTTTTCAATTCCCTAAATTAATGATCCCTTATTACTTGAAGATCCCATGGAAATTATGTAGTGAAAAATATATTCTCAAACGCATACCATTCCTTATAGTATATTTCATCCTTATTTATATTTTTCATAATTAGACTCCACCACTAGTAAAATTTACATTATAAATGATATATGACCAAATAAACTATTTCATGGTTCAAACATTGGAGAATGGAAAATATATTTTCCATTTCACTGACCCACTACTCAATATATATTCGATTGGAAGACCTTCTAAAATTGGGTGGATGTGGCATTATAAATGATCCAATAATGTTTTTTTCCTCCTTGGTGAATTTAGGAGTTTACCATGATTTGGGGTTTCCCCCAACACATGAGATAGTTGGGTGAGAATTGCTACAAGATCATAAATTTTAACCCGAGTCTCATTATGTTTCCCAAAGAAAAATCTATGCATTATCTATTTCAGCCATTGTTAACTCAGTTCATTTGGGTTCTTTATATTTCATTGAGTAATGGAATACCAATAATGATTATAATTAAATTTATGATTGTACGTAAAAGGGAACTATAAATATAGAAAATGTATTTTATAATTACACGAATATATTAGACTATGTATCTATAGGTTCCAATCTAGGTTATATATATTTGGTGCCATAACTATAATATTTATATATAAATTCAAACCCATCATAATGGATTGTGAATAAAATTAGATTAACCAAACAATATCATCTGGGAGCCCCAAATTAGGTGAGTATTAAGATACCATTCATAATTCCCTATAATAATGACTAAGATATATTGGACCCACTCTTTTTGAGTTTTTACCCCTATATTCATCTATAAAAAAACCATGTCTACATTTAATATCCTTATATTGATAAATATATTTTGAAAACTGTATAATCCATTATTTATCAAAACATTATGATGTTATACTATACATTTCCCCATCTCTTATAAATTTTCTTAGATTTTTTCTCTAATGTTATCTAAAATAATCTCTAAACATAAATAATATTATCTATGAAATAATTAACCCATCCTTTTAGAAATACTACAGAAACACAATGTAAATATTAATTTATAAATACATTAATATATTGATTAAAATAAAATATTACAAAGTAGTTTCATAATCCATGAATTAAAATACTTAGAGTCTTAGAAATTAGTTATATAAACATCTTATTTTAAAACACATGAAAATATTTTCCCATTATTGTGATCTTTTATAACATTTCCAAGAAATTTCAAATGATGTTATAATATTTATAACTTGAAGAATTGAATAATAATAAGGGTTAAATATCTGATACTCAGATAGGGATAGTATATATAATAAATTATTTGATTGTAAAATTGAGATGAATTTTTTGAAAAAAATATCTAAGTTGTTATAATAACATATATCATATTCAAAATACATGATATATCAACATAAAAACATAAAATTAACCATAAGGAAACATAATTTATACAGTATATAAAATGTCAACATGAGATAATGTGTGTGGTACTTGAAAATGAATAATCATGAAAATATATAATTTATTAAAAAAATCATCATGAAACATATATTAAATTGTAAATAAACATGGTAATGTGTCATAACTTGGTAAATATGAAAATTTGGAAAACAATAAGTATAATAAAAATTATGTGATAAAAAATTATTGCCATTCTCATGTGAACAAACTTATTATGTACATGCCTCAAAATTCTCGATAAAAAATCACTACTAAAACTGTTTGAACAAAACCATTATATCCATGCTTGTTTGTCTCAAGAGATATAACCTTATACCAAAGAATTGGATGTTGATATAGGGATCCACCCACCATACTACATATATTTTTGATTTACATAAAAAATCATTATCATAACTTAAATAACCTATGGAAAAAGAATGGGTCTCTTAAACATGTCACGTTACATGAGCAATATAAATCATAAAATATAAAATTATCATTATCTAAAAGGTTTATGACATATTAAAATATCAAAAATCCCTTCATAAGGGATATATAAAATTAATATAATTGGAATGAAGTCATGATAATAGTTTTTTAAAACATTTGGTATTCATCATTGTCAATGTCATAGTCATGAGCCCATTTTGAAAAACTGTATGTTTTTTTAAGATTAATAAAAATAATACATTCAGTGAAATTTATTTTGGGTAAAAAATATTTTCCCTCCAAAAATAATGAATGAACAATAATAAAAAATCAATGACCTATAAAATTGACGTTTAATAAAAAAATTACATAACTCAAAGAAATAATTTTGTATCACCAAGTCCCCTGCAGTTACCCTTGATTTCCATAGAATATTTTATCCAAATTTATCATAAATATAAATATATCAATTACTTATTTAATAATAATATTCTTATATACATCTATTTATACTCTTCATTAATAATAATTTTGTTTATTGGTAATATTTTAATCACATTTCAATTTCGAGTGTTAATAATATAAACCATTCTTAACTAGGTTCATAAAATCTGTGTTGGTCTTGTAATTTATTTTCCATAATATCATAATTTGATAATATAAATGGTTTAATAATTTATTTTTAATAAATCATTATAATGTTAAAATTAAATTAGATGGGTTTTTTCATATTTCATGGAAACAAATATTTTGAAGAACAAGTTTCAGGATTTTTACTAATATTTAGGGATTCCCTTGTAATGATCATTTATTTTTGTGTTATTAAAAAAGACCCATATTAATGATATATATTTCATAAAAATATTTTCTATAATTAAGAATATTTACCAAAACAATTAATTCTTTTTTCTTAAGTAAAAAATATAAAAAATGTTTATTCATGGATGCAGTAGTCCACACAACACACAGACCATGATTTCATTTTTATTAATGGAAATTGGGAGTGTGATAAATATTTTAACAGTATTAGAAGAATATAAAATAAAAATAAAAATAAAAATAAAAATAATTATTTTATAATTTGAAGATAGTGAAATAATATTTTACGATTGATAAATGTGTATAAAGGAAAAGAAAAAGAAAAATTGGATTAAGAACTTATTACTATCTTCTTTGATTATCACCTTTGCGAAGGGGATTAAAAAATTGAGGAGATGCATTTTGAGAAGAACATAAACCCATTAAGGTAGATATGAGTGTATATAATATGTATAAAAAGTTTATGGTCATATATATAGGGGTATTACAGGGACATGATGTAAGAATAGCATTGCCTATTTCATAATTGAATGATATTGCCATTTTTGTAATTAGTCAAAAATATTTAATAATGGGAAGTCATAATATTTAAATGTGCCTCAAAAATTAAAAACTAATGTAGTGAATGGAATATATGTTAATATACACTTCCAACATTCAATAAAAATCATGTTTTAAACATGTTATACCATTAAATATATGATTACACATTTTACCATGACCGTTTTCACCATAGAAACTAGTTTTTTCCCGTTTTAATTTTTACATGAACGTAAAAAAGTAAAATTATCCTAATTAAAAAATTTGAGTACAATTATTTTAAATATTAAATTAAAAATTTCAAAATAAAATCCTATGTTTTTGGAATAATAATTTAAACCCAAAATCCCAAAAAACATGCTTTTAGGGAAAACAATTATTTTAAATAAACCATGTTTATGATTAAGGGAGAGTTATCAATGAATTTTTTTTCAATTAATTTCACATAATTATATTCATTAAAATATTATTTATTTAATAATAAAATAAACAAAAACAACATTTTATTATGTTATATTTATTTAACAAAAATAGTCGAAAAATATTTTATTTTAGAATAATAAATAAATTTTAAAAATGTTGAACCTGGGTTTTAAAATTCTTAAAAGTATTTTAAAATTAAATTTTATAATTAAATTTATATAATTTAATATAAAAAGTTTAAAATTTAAATGCATTCTTAAAATTGAAGACATTAATAAATCAATATTTTTACTAGAAGAACAATTATATATAGAAAAAATACTTAAATGCATCATAATCTAATATGAATGTGATAAAAAATGGATGTTAATTTTTAAAAATTAACATCGTAAATTTTTTAAAAATAATATTGATATAAGATTATAAATTATTAGGAATGAAATTATTTTATAAAAAATAATTTTTCTAGCATATTAACACTTCTTTTAAAATTAGTTAAAATAATAAATATATAAAACATGAAAAAATACACTTTAAAAATTATAGTTTAATTATAAGAAAATATTTTATTAGTTATTCATTTAATCTAATTGTTTAAATATTAAAAGTGAATTTATTTTTTATTCTTTTTTCGAAAAATATATTTATTTATATTTATTTGATAATCCTTTTAGTACTATTTATACATTCTAAATTTATAGATACCTTATAATAGTCTATATTATTTTTATTTCATTGTTGTCTATTGAGAAAGTAATCATACATATTATATATTAGACTTTAATAAAACTCCCAATGTGTGTATTTATATCTTTCCGTGTTAATATGGTGAATTAAAAGATGTTAGAAATCATTTTAAAGGTTGTTATTTTGGTTTTATAATTGTTGGTTATGACAAGTGAGACTAGGATTCTTGTTTGTTGTCATGTATTGGATGGACTCCCATAATCTGTACATGTTTATAGCCAAGGTTTTCTTGCTGGTACCTCGAAAAATTGTTAATTTTTATTCTGTTGTAGTAATTTCACATTTTTTCCAATATTTGTTTTCAGACATGATTTTGGATGTATTTGAACATTTCTTTTCCATTTGATCATGTGGAGTGGTTGTGAAAAAATAAATAAATATGAAATCCTCATATGAGAAAATAATGCATAAAATGGGAAAATAAAATATTTATAAAATTAATAAAACAAAAATTATTATGAATCTATCCCCATAAATGGACCCAAATTTTAATGGATCTTATGGTGTGGTAATTTCCTAGGGGGATAGTTCAATTTTATAATTTATAAAAATACTCAAACATTATCAAAATATCTAATTTTTCATAGTAAGAGGTTAGTTCATGGTCAAACCCATGAGATGGTAAATTTGGATTTTATGTAAATTAAAATATTGTTTATAGTTTCTTTTATTAGTATAGTGAAATCAAAATTAGTTTTAATTAAGTATGATAAAACATTTCTGGTTGTGTAAATTATATGTTCTTATGTGATTGAATTTATAAATTAAATTGATTGGACATGTCTCATTATCGATTTAAGATGGAGAATGATCCTTAATCTTATTATCCCCTCATTAACAAAAAACATACATCTTATAGTATGATAAATTATTTTGGGTAAATATTGAATTAATTTTCATCATACTAATTTTTAACATGATAATCCAAAATTATGAAGCGTTCATATGAGGTATAGGAGGAAAAGTTGATTATTTTATTTTTTATTTCTTATTATCATTAACAGTGGTTAGGAGAAAAAAATAATATAATACATGGAAGAATAAAAAATAAATACAGAAACACAAACATTAAAAATATATGAAAAACATTCATACATGCACACTACTCAATTGTTTACATCACCCATGTAAAGATGGGATTTACATGTATCATGATACTCATGAGTGGGTGATATGGGAAGACAAAATAAAATTATAATTCTTACAAAATTATGGATTATCCCTGTGGTAGACTCTACATAAGTTAAGCACTTAATAATCAAGGATCATCTCTGTTATAGAATTTTTTTATGCACACCTTATCCTTATATTTATATGACAAAATACACCCATGAGTGGATTAAATTCCATAAAATCATTTGTTATATAAATCCATGTCAAATTTGGTGGTTATAAGGAATATATGTCATGGTCTTGATTAAAATTTGACAAAAAATTGAAATTTTGGGATCCCTTCAAATTGTTTCATGGCGTGATATATGTTGTCTTGTTGTGAATTTTCATAACTGAATCTATCTAAAACTTTTCACACCCTCCCTTCACAGCCTATCCACATACCTGTATGAATCTATGATTTTTTAAAATGTAAATGAATGAATCATGCCATGAATCACGATGTCTAGTTATATTTTTTTTCACCTCAAGCCTCCCATTTATGCATTGAAATCAAGAATCAAACATCTCATGAAGTGAATTCAAATTTTATGACATGAATCTTTTTCATCACAATAATATTTTTTCTTCTTCAATATTTCATTGTATCGTAAAACAATATAAATAAAACAACACACATACATACAATAATTCTCATACAAATTATAAAAACATTTAATTTTAATATTTCAAAATTTATTAATAAAATGAAACTATCACACAATAAGTATTCCAATCCCATAAAAATGTGGTATATTTTTTAATATATACTTAGAGATAATGAAAGATAATTTCACAAAGGAAACTATCAATAAATTTAATACAACTAATACCCATGCCAAATAATAATTATAATAATAATGTTTCCCATAATATGCACTTATATAATTTTTTTTAAACGAATAAATAATTATTTTTTAAATAAATTTTTAATAGAATATATTATTTCCATCATGAGCTTATAATTAGTCATTAATCATCCCTTGAAATTTTATGAACTATAAATAATAACATAATTAGTCAAATAATTAGAAATTCATTCAAGATATATGTAAATATCAAATTCAATAAACTAGTGAATAAATAAATATTTAATTTTTACATTATGAATAATAAACTTGAGATGAAATTAAACTCCCATATTCTAAAATATAATATCTCATGATTATGTATTTATGTGATAAATACCAATTGATGAGTTATTATTCCAAATTTTAAAGAAATATTTATTCCTATTATTAAATTAAATAGAATATGAATTCATTCTAGTTACACATTCTGTGTGGTCTCCTATTCCTCATTATTATTAGAATTATAAGATCTCACCTAATGTCCTTGATCAACATCTACAAACATGTTAAGGAACTAATAAGGAAATGTTTTAATTTCAAAACAATAATCACATTTCTATGCATTCTATTTTATAATATAATCCATTAGTCTTCTAATATCATATCATACATGATAAATACATGTATCATCACACTGAACATTGGATTTATCATTATTCTACTTTAAGAAAATGAATTTTTCAAGGAACTACCATTGAAATAGATTTAATTAGATATTTTAATTTTAACCAATTGGAATGAGATATATTATTATATTATAATGGATATAAAAAATAATTTTTCCCCTAATCGATAAATTCTATATCACTTATAGAACTCTAAGGGTAAGCTACCTCATCGTGAGATTATATTATCATAATTTTCATTAATACATAAAAGTAAAAGACTCATGAAGTATTTTTATAATAATATCTTTTTTAAGAACCAATACAATTAATTCCAGACATGAATATCCAACGACACATAGGCATGAGTATTAAATATTAGTGGGTTTATCCTGATGACCTCCCTTTCGTTAAGACCATAAGGAGTGAAAATCATGAGATGATTTCCCAACACAATTTTAGAACCCCACACATGATGTTCAAACATTTTTTATCGTCTATCAGAAATATATTATCTAGATCATTAGAAAAAATATTATATATAATGTTATGGTATCCATATATTCTCATTGTATTTAAGAACGAAAATATCCAATGGAAATAAAAAGTGCACTAAGAAAATTATTAAATTTATGTTAAATAAAATAGTTATCATTTTATCATATTTTATGTGTTGATATTTTTAAATTGAAATTAAATAATAGTTACCTATTTCTATTGAAAGTACATCAATAGGATCCCACTTTCTCTAGTTCTAAGTACTAAAAAAAAATTTCTACCTAATTCTCACATGATATTTAGGCATATAATAAAATAAGTTTTTATAAAATAGTTCAATCATATTTTATTCTATGGACACAACACATACTATAAATTTAGCAATATATGAAAAATCCCTCAAGAGATGATACTTCTAAAATTTATGCTTTATCAAATGATGTGTCCTTAGATAAATTGATAAAACCACTATTGAAATATTATCATTATAATTAGTGATATCATAATTAGTACTATGTGAAACTCCATGATCTTGTATACAATTTGGTATCTATAATTCTTTATTAGTTTTATAAAAATCTATAATATAATTAAAGTTCTTTCTATAGTTGGTGACCATTTTATTTATATAACTTTTCATTTTTATAGCTCCTTATTTATGAAAATACAAAAAACTTGTATATGATTTCATATCATTCTAATCTATTTAGAAATTAGGAATTTAATATTCCCTCAAATGTATTTTCTCATATCTTCAACTAAATAAGATCATATCATTTTTAAACCTTTGGTAATTTATAAAGGACATTATAATATACAAATGTTTCTATATTTGGACTTATTAATATCATTCAACCAAGGTCAATTAATATCCAATATCGAGCCGTTTACATAGCTTATAATAATTGATTGATCCATAAATAAAATATTAAGGGATTATAACAATAATTTTTTCACATATTTTGTCAAAGGAGACATTTTATTATCGATATATATATTTTTTGATAGTGGATACAATCCTCCCATATATTTTCTAGTACATAATCTCTTCAAAAACATGTCAATGTATGTACCCCTGAATTAGTCCATGTAGCCTCCAAGATATATCTACATAGTTGATGACTATGAGAATGTAGGATTATTCTATTAATTCCTTAATAGAGAATTGTTTATTTAACCACATTGTAAATAAATTTATGACATGTATCTCATTTCCCATTAGTAGTATATAATAAACATATAATTCTATAAAAACTAATCCAATATCACTTATCGTATTTTCCAAATAGTGATAATATAAATTATTAAAAATAAAATTTATCTTTTGGATTCCTTAAAATAAATGTTCCATGATATTGATCCTTTATTTAGTACATTAATTGATCTATGAAATAAGAAAATCATATTAAAATACTTTGGGATCTTGAAACCCACTGTTTGTATCATATTTATATATTACATAACGTTTCCATTAAAGAATGATGTCTTAAGCTCCATTTTCTAAATTTCATAATACAAGAAACCAAATATCTACTGTAGAATTATTATTAATTAATTTATAAAAAATAGTTAATTTTTTCAAATTAAATTCTATTTTTACTTTTTTATAAACAATTTGGAAATAAATCACGATTTTTTTGTACTAAATTTACTATAATTTTCCAATTCCATCTTTAATACCCATTTCTAAAAAACATGAATTCATATAGTCTATATGATCTTAGAAAAATCAAACATCATTTCAGTATATGGAATCCATTTTAGAAGTTAGTGTTTCTTCACTCATTGTGACTTTTGAGATCCTTATTTATTTCTTGTAGGAATTAGGTTCATTATTTTAAAATGATAATGTATCATTTTCCTTTTTATACTAAAATATATATTTATTTGGTTCTATACCATCTATGGTGATCATACAAAGTACCTGTTTCACTAAAATAGTTTCTCCCCTGGTCTTATGGAATATTTTCAAGTATGAACTCCCAGGTATCTTGAGTCTCAAATTTATTGATGTCTATATAATTCTCATTATCCAATTTGAAAATATTATTCTATTATGGAAATATAAATTATTTATCTATGATTTATTTTCTATATTTGGGGTCAACAAGGTAATATCAACATATTTTGGTTGTATATCCAATAAAGATAAACCAAGGGTAGTAAGATTCAATTTTTCTATAATAACTAACCTAAACAATGTACCCACATCCACACACACACACACACATATATATAAGAAAATGTGACTTTTTATCATACCATAATCATATGGTATTCTACTCACCACTTTAGTTGGAACTCAATTTAGTGGGTATATTTTAGTCTGTAATGTATATACTCAAGAGGATACAATAATATAATCACAAAAAATCATCAATATCAACATGTCTAATATAGTAAACTTCTTGAATTCACTACATACAATACAATGTGGGTAATATTCATGAGTGAGTTTGTATTGTAACAAAAAACATATAATATAATCCATGAATTCTTGGTTAATATACTAGCCACATTACTCTGAGTGGTGTTTCTTTATCATATTACCAATATAATTCTCTTCATAATTATTTTATTCCTCAAATTTCATAACAAAATATGAATTATACCTCATTTTGTAAATATATCCACATATATTTAATTCAAAGATACTGGTTATTAATTATATGTATCTACCTTTAGACAAAATAGGAAAATATTTACATGAATCTATGTAAACTAATTTTATAATCTCATTGGATCTATAATCATTTCCATAGGGTAGAGAAGTGGCCATTTTCCCTTATAAAAAAGTGTTTTATGTATCCAATTTTTTAGGGTAAAAATATTCAAAATATATTTCATAATATGATTTTTTTAAAACATCAGATTTATATAAATAAGTGAGTGATAGAAAAATGGGTGTGATATGATTCATTTGAATATGATTCACTATCTATTTTCAAGGATTTTTATTTCATATTCTAGTATACTAAAACCATATATCAAATTTTTCATTCCATAATATATTATATATTAATAAAATTACTATAATAAATTTAATAACATGAAAACAAATCCATACATATCTAAACTATACATAAAAAATAACTTCTTAGATATACTGGTCTCAATATAAAAATTAATTAAAGAAACAATTAATTGAGATAGCAATTTGTGATAGTGGTCTTTGACAACCGTATTATCTAATCTCACTCTATTAGAATATTATAGATCTACCACACAAATAGAAACATTAGAAAATCTAAATATTTACTATATTCTAAAAACAATTTGATATTAATAAGAAATTTGTAATACAAAATTTATATAAATATATATATCACTAGATAATGAATGTATTTAAAGATTTAGCATTCTTCTTCACTAAGTAATGATTCATCATCTACTAGACTTTATTTCCAAGATAAATATATAACCAAAAGGCCCAGGAGTGAATCAGAGATCCACCCCTACCAAAATTGATTAAATAAAGTAAAGTACAAAGACAAGCATCAGAGGGGGGGTTTGCAAAGACGGGAGAACAACTTCCCACCCGCATCATCCTCAACAAAGCGCACACAACACTCGGGAGCAACAAAGGACCATTCCGAGCATGACTCCTCAATGGCCTTCTTGGATAAAGCATCAACAACCTGATTGGCCTCCCTGTAAGCATGGGTCACATCAATGACAATGAGATCAAGAAGACGTAGACATTCAATCCAATGAGGCATTAAAACCCAAGGAACATTCCTGGATCGCTTCTTGAGAATGTCCACAGCCACCATAGAATCCGATTCCAGCCATATAAATCTCCAGCCAAAATGGACAGCATAATTAATGGCTTTGATCATCGCCCATAACTCAGCTTCAATGGCAGAGCCCTGCCCAATATAATGATAAAAACAGCCTTTGACAAAGCCCCGATAAGTACGAAAGACACCGCCACAACCCGAAGGTCCTGGTGATCCAGCCGCCGCACCATCAACATTGATTTTCAGCCAGGAAGGAATAGGAGGAATCCATCGGATATATTTTAGGACCAATGGTTTCCTAGGTCTGCCGCTCACACCGAAGTTCCTCAAGAAAATGAAGTCATTCAAACCATTTTCCATGCACCCAGTTTGTATCTTAGAAGCAGTACAAACAGACCTGTGAATAGCTCTAATACCAGAAAAAAAATTGGGCATGGTGTCCTCAAAGAGTTGAGCATTTCGAGCCCTCCAAATGAACTCAAGCAAAGAGGAAACTGCAACCATAATAATATTTCTAACCTGATCACTGCACCGGCCCGAAGCAGCAGACTGGAGTAGATTATCCAGAGAGGTGACATTCAAACAACACCCAGTCATATCTTGAATATATTTCCAAAGCCTGGAAGCAAAGGAGCATGAGAAAAAAAGATGATCAATAGATTCCACAGCCGCGCGGCAGATGGGACAAGCCGAGGCCATGTGGAAACCAGCTCTTTGAAGGGTGCAGTGGACTGGGAGTCTTCGTTTCCAGATTTTCCATAAAAGCAAATAAACGGAAGGCGGAATGAAGATAGTCCTGTATGCAAGCAGCCACCGAGGAGTAGGAGTCTGCCCATTATAGAGGAATCTGTACATATCTCGTGTGGTAAGAATGCCATTGCTACTCGGTTCCCAAATAAAGGTATCACGGTCCATGTACCGATAATTGAGAATTTCAGATTTAAAATGGGGAGGGATGAGCTCCAAAAATTCTGGACTGGCAGCCTGCAGGTCAGAAATCCGAGCAGTTGACAGGTGGGAAGGGATCTGGACAGCCTGTTGAATAGGTCTGGAAAGCCAAGGAGTGGTCCAAATATTCAGCATTGAGTCCCTACTGACCAACCATTTTGTGGAGGCCGAAAACCCAATAAAGGAAGACCTCAAAGCAGGCCAGACAGAGGATAAAAGATAGTGAGGATAATCTGCCCAAAGACGTGAGATAAACCGGCCAGCAATGAACTCCATGGAATAATCAGAAGATGTGAGGAGGTTCCAGGTAAATTTGCTAATCAGGGCCTCATTGAAAAGGGCCAGATCCTTCTCTTTATCCTTTCTATAAATCATTCTCTTCTTATAAGGGTATTGTGAAGGTGCCTTAGGCATTAAACATAACTTATAAATCACCTTACATTCCCTGTTGATTAGAATATGGAAAGAATTTTTTTCAAGATTAATGACTTAATTATCTTGCACAAACAAATTTGGGAGATAAAGGAGAATATTTTTTATATATAATTTCACAATATAACATGAGAAATATTGATGTAGTGAGATGAGAATGACGACTTTGCATGAATCCTTAGGTATCTTGAATATCAAAATATTTAAATGATAATTCAAAAAATATTCAAAACATGGTATTTTAATTTATAAAACATTCTTGTACATTTTATGTAAAGAGTGACATTGATATTCCACACCACTATGTTCTTTATTTCCCAATACTTATGTCCCATAAGTAAAGACCCTGACCGAAGTTTATCAAAGTCGATGTCCTGTTTTATTAAATTGGTATAATAACAAATGCATTTGAATCTGGAAGAACCAAATAGTTTATTAGTTTTGGAAAAAAATATACAAACATGAGTTTTACATTATAACTTAATGGAAAAACAAGATAAAAACTCCATTAGAAACATCCATAAATCCTCGATTATCCCCACAAGTCATTCATAATATACATCTTAACATGCTGGGAAAGAATAAAACATAAGAAAGAGGTGATATAAGATGATTAATACGAGTATTTAATATAGTTTAATTTAATATAACCAGTATGTTATGGTGATTGATTAAAAAACATGCCATTGGAGCATTCTCTTGATCATAATTTAGAAAGAATAAAAGATGAATAAATAATGCCTTATAATTAATCACATGAGAATGAAGTTTAACAATGGATATTATATATGTCAAATAATCACATGGATTATCAAATAGTTATTTTTAATGAGTAAATTAATAATTTTAGACATTAGAAACATATTGTTGAGGCCTTGATTGAGACATCTAAAAATAAAGGGTAAAGCCTCAGCCAAATCCATTTCTATTTTGTCTCGTGATACCTGCCGAAGAATAAAGGGGATAAAAGGAGCCCCAACCATCATATACTATGTCCAGTATATTCTTAATATTAATTTAGTTAAACATAAACAATATATACATGTGAAATTTAAATAACATTACCTAATATTTATTCATAACCAGTAACCATTCTAATTAGTATGGTGAGTTGTATCCAGATAGGGCATCCAGAATCATACTGATTATAAACCATTTAATTAAATATGGTAGATGATAATGATAACATAAAAATTTATATACATAATAATATTCAATAGTGGAGTTCAAATAGATGAAAACACTCTTATAAAATCATCTAGGAATTATTGAAAAAAATACTATTTTACTTTCAAAAGAAGAGTTCTTTTTGAAAAATCATTTGTATCTATCATAATTGTTTGTATAAAAATAGAAATCAACAAATATAGTTATTCATGATAAAAATATTGATTTTATAAAAATAATGGTTTCTTGAAACAGATAATGAATTGGACTTAAAAATGGGTATGAAATCGATAATTTATATTTAATCGGGATTGCATATCAGGAAGAATTGGGAAGGGAACCTTGTAAAACATATATTTCCCCATTAATGAAATATGATATGATCTAAATAAAATATTTTTGAATATATAGACAGAATTTTTAATATATATATATATATATATATATATATAATGGTTAATTAAAATGGTATAATGGTGGAGAAAGGATAACCTGAATGAAAATAGAGGTTTGGAAAAAAATCATACATTATGCCCAAAAGTGTTATTCACTTGTACTTAATGTCCTAGATAATGAAATTTGATTCATTAAAAAATTTATTTATATCCACTTCAACATTTATTTTTTTATTATATATTTATTATTTTCATTTATTTCCTTTTTGATGAGTTATGAGATTCAATTTCATCGCTCGGGTGCGTTCTTTTCCTAGGTTTTCATGATTTGTTTACTTTTACACGTATATAAGAGATCATGTGAAATGGAAATAATTTTTTAGAATTGAAATTATATTTTATTATTGAAAATAACAAATATTAAATTGTCATATATATTATTTTTTCCATATATGAGGATGATTCCTTAGATAGAACTCTAATTATACTCGTTTAGATCATTTTGGCAGTTTTTCGATCATCACAAAATAGTTTTGTCTTATTAATTAATATAATGTGTATATATTGGTTCCTGGATACTACATAACATATCATATGTATAAAAATATTTATTAACCATAATTATGGTTTTATAACTAAACTTTAATGTGGTGATTGAAAATTAAGTCACATTGTCCATGATGGTGGTAAATCGGAAAATCATGTATGATGTTTTAATTTTTAGAATTAGAGGGGGGATAATGGGTCAGGTGATGGATATTCCATTTACATAATAAAATTATATTATATATATATATATATATATATATAAAATAATGAAGTTATCACGCATATTTGGATAGAATAATTAAGGATAGAATATGAATAAAGAAAATTAAAATAAATTGAAAGAGAATGAATTAGGATTTACCTCTTGAATATTTCTCCTTGAGAACATCCTTAAGGAACTTTAAAATGGTGTTTTGGTGATACAATAAATACAAGAACATGGGGTTGGGGTTTGGGAGATGGAATTGTATGAAAATAATAAGACATCAAGGATTTGGAAGGTTGATGAGAAGAGGCGGTGAGGGGTGATATTTATAGTCAGAGAAGAGAAGTGTATTGGAATATTTTATTCATTTGTTTTCTATTTTGGCCAAAAATGAATAGCTTGAGAATAATCACTAAATATAAAAAAATAATGAAGGATACATAGATATTATGGGCTTACATTATCCATAAATCATATATGGCTCAATAATTCATGTATTTATTAAGTACCATATATTACTTTATTTAACTATCCAAAAAACCATGTATTTTAGAAATATCACAAAAGTTCACCCTAAAGATTTTTTGATGTGTATATTTATAAAATGAACTATATTTTATGAAAATAATTTTATAAATATGAGAAATTTTATTTTCAAATAAAATCATTTTTTACTATAAAAATATAAATTTTAAAATTATAATTGTTTTTATGACAATTTGAAAAATTAATTAAGGTCTCATTAAAATATATTATAATCATAATAAAATAAAATATTAATTTATGTGTCTATTTTATGAAAATATATTCTCTACTAAATCATTATATTAATTAAAAAAATGTAAATAAATATTTACGACATTAATTTTTTCAAAAAAACAGTTGTCATTTTTTAAACATTTATGTACATATTATATGAAACAAATATACCATATTTTCATTTATAAGGTACATAAATTTTAGTTATTATATAATGGGTGAGTTTAGTATTCTATTGGTTATATTTTATTCTTAATGGTCACATAACTATTCCAATGGTCATATATAATAGTATATTACAGTTTTAATCTCAGTGTTTCATGAAAAGCTTAAAACATCAAGGATGATAAATTTGAAAAGAGACAATCTATAAGATATTAGGGTTTAACATTTTCCCCTCCTACAAAAATTTCAAACTCAAAATTTTCATAATGACACCTTATAAAAATATTTGAGCAGTTCTTCAAAACAAATCCTCCACTTTCCATGTCTACTATTCAATTGTATGATTTTTCAAAAGTAAATTTACCAGTTACGTCATTCGATTCCTCAACACCTATAATCAAATGTCTAGATTTGGGATAGTCTCATCATAGTAAGATGAATAGAGGTCCAATTATATTCCTTCATAAGTGAGGACATCTGTTGCTTTTGGCTTGTAATTCGTTAACAATGAGATATGGAACACATTGTGTACACTAGAGATCCCAGGTGGAATTTTCAAATTATAAGCTACAACTCCAATTCTCTCCCAAATTTTAAAAGGTCTAATTTACCATGTGCATTGGATTCCACTCTTTCCAAGTCTTATAACACAATCCAATGCAGATACATTCAGAAAAAATATGATCCCTTAGATAAAACTCAAAATCATATCCTCAGTTCTAAATTTTTCCTACTTTGAGTTGCTTTGATATAAGTTTTAATAGTATTTACATTTTCTATTGTTTCCTCCTAAGTTTTTTAGCCTACAAGATTCCTTTCACTGACTTCATCCTAACAAGTTGGTGTATGAAATCTCATTACACAGAATTCCTTATGTGGTTCCATTTTAATACATGAATGGAAACTATTATTGTTGGAAAACACTAAAAAAATGTATATAATGATACTACATACCTTGACAGTCAAGTTGGAATGTTCTCAACATGTCTTCTAATGTTTGTATCAACCTTTATGGCTTACCATCAGTTTGTGGGTGATAAGAATAACTCAAATGAGGCTCATTATACAAATATTTATGAATACATTTTTATAATTTCGATGTAAATCGTGGATCTCAGTGAGAAAAAATATAAATAGGATCCCCATGAATTCATACAACATCATTAATGTTGATTCAAGAAAATCACCCAGGTGGAAATTCTTCCCTTATAGTGAGGAAATGTGCATATTTGTTATATCAATCCACAATTACCCTTATTGCATCATTCTTTAATGGATATTAGGTTAATAAATTGATCTAATCTATATTAATTTCATCCCATTTCCATTAAATAATATGATGAGATTACATTACACCTCTAGGATGCTGCCTTTCAGCCTTCACATATTGAAATACTAAACATCCTGATTAGTAATTTCCAACTTCATATTATCCCAACATAAATTTTACTTTAAATATACATACATATTAGTGCTATTAGGGTGTATAGAGAAATTTGAGCTATGGGAATCATCCAATAATTCACTTTTTAAATTGGTTATAGAGGGAACACAATGTCTTATCCCAAATTTAAGAATACCATCTTCATAAATGACGTCTATTAGATTCTCATTATTCACAGCTTTAATTTTCTTTTAAAAATTTTCATCATCAGTTTGGGAACATTTAATCCTTACCAATAAATATGTTTTGGATACCAATTGAAAATGTATTTATATTTCACCTTACTTGATACATACCATATACATCTCTATTATATCCATTTATAGATGGTTCTTATTGATCCTCTTCATGTTCATAAATCCATGACCTCCTATTCACAATGTATCTTTTACCTTATTTTCCTTCCCTAGGTGGTAGTGTATTGAGAAATAATAATCTTTTCATAGTTAGAGTTGTCACCTTTGCATCATGTTGAGTTCATTTTAGAAGAATAAATAGTTCACACTCTTGTGATCCTTATATATCTCACATATTTCACCTTAGGGGTGTTGTCTATATATTATTAGAGAAACGATAACATCTTATAACTAAAGATCATAAGTTGGATAGTTATGTTACTGATATTTTAAATTCCCCTGATGCGTGGTAAATAAATCTATTAATATACATAAGTACAAAACCAATTCCATTCATTAATGCATCACTATAAATCAGAAATAAAACATTTTCTGATGGTAGAGTCAGGATCAGAGAATTCACTAATCTTATCTTAAATTATTCAAAACATTCATCACATTTTTTTCCTATATAAACTTATACCCTTTACAACTAATCTTGGTTAACAGGTTAGCTAATCATGACACATTCTGAATGAAATGTCAATAGAGATGTGATAATCAAACGATATTATGTTTCTTAGTTATGTTCCTTAGCATAGGCCATTCATTGACTACCGTTATCTTCACAAGTATAACTAATATTCCATACATAGAGACAATATGCCCAAGAAAAGAAACTTTTGGAAGCTAGAATTCACACTTTCTGAACATCCCATTAACCCTTTGTTTCTAAGAGTCTCTAGAAAAACTCACAAGTGGTTCTCATGGTCCTCATATATTTTAGAATATGTCAAGATGTCATCAATAAATAAAAAACAATCATCAATATATTTCTTGAAAATTATGTTCTTTTGATCCATAAAAATATAGGGTTTATTAGTCAATCTAAATGGAATTACTGTAAACTCATAATCTTCATATATGGTTCAGATTTCTATCTTTGCAATATATTCCGTCCTTACATGAAATTGATGATATCTATATTGAAGTTAAATATTAAAAAAATATAGATCTTCAAGATTTTTATCAAATAAATCATCTGGTAAATGAACATGATACTTCTCCATTATTGTAATAGAATATATTTCTCTATAATCAATGCATAGCCTCATGAATACATCTTTATTCTGAAAAATATAACAGGGGATCCCCATGGAGAAACACTAGGTAGAATAAATACCTTATCACTAAATTTATATACTTACTTCTTCAACTCTACTAATTACACAGTGGCTAGTCTATAAGGATTCTTTGATATAGGTCATTCACCACGAGTTAAATTAATATTGAAAACAACTTCCCCCTCTGGAGGATGTTCGTGTAAATCCTCTGTAAATAAATCAATGTATTCCTACATAGTATGTATATATACAATTTGAAGATTTCTTTTCACATACATAGATGATGTTTTCTCTTCCTCCCGATGAATTTTATTTAGGAGAGTTGTTTAAGGTGTATATGGATTAGAACTAGATAATGAAGATTCTTTTTTAATGATAATCAATTCTAAATCTTCCTTGGAAATTTTAATATCATTCTATTTATAATATATTTTCACATCATATTTTGAAATAAAATACATATCAAGGATTATATATAAATAAACCATAATTATTATGATAATGTTTAAAACTAAAGAGTGTTTATGTGTCATAAAGGGAACTAATCTACACATCTTTGTTGCAATGATGCTTCATTTAGGATATTTGATTGTCAACTACCCTATTAAATAAAAGTGGGAATGTCTAATTTTCCTAGAAAATGGAAGATATAAAATAATGTGATGATTCTAAATCGAATAAATCATTATCTATGTTTGAGGGAATTATTGATGTACCTACCGCCAATACTTAGGAGCTTCAACTTCCTCAGTTGGGATCACATAAGCTTGGTCTCCCTCCCTTACCCTATTTTGGGGAATATTTCCTCGATGCATAGGAAAATAATTTGAATAGTTTCCCATATTTATACAGTTGAAGTATTGAATATTTGTAGTTAATTTCCATCCATTGAAATCATAGTCTTAGTTGTCTTTTTCTCCACCCATGTAATAGACTCTTTTTCCTTTTAATCATGCATTGGGGTGTTCCCTTACACAAGTATTGTACATTTGAAAAATTTCCCTTTTTCTTCATTCTTGTATCCATTAATCCTTCTGACACCCTATTATTCACTTTTTTCCATTAAATTCATAAGACATAGATAATTATTTCTCTTTCTTGATAGCACATGAGACTATATATTCATTTGATGAGAAATTTTGGGATACCAGTTCCCTTCATAGGAATTATTTTAAACCATAAAAGAATCAATCATTATTTCTCCTTGGATTGTGTATGTAGTACTTGTAATGATTTTCTAACCTTGTAAAGTTGGATTTATACTTCACAATGTTTTCCTCCTCCTTTTGTTTCTGACTAAATAATTTCCTCTCTATATCCACTAGTTGTTCAAAAGGAAAATATTTTTCTAGGATAATTTTCTTCAAATCATTACATTCCATAAATGAAATTTTTTCATCCTCATTTGAGTTTTGAATAGACTACCACCATTGATCATCAGGTCCTGAGGGATTATAATCTCCCATGGTAACCTTACTGTAACACCCCGAGCTTCCACGATACGCTTCTCTTTCAATAATGCAATAGCTTGCATTGTACGCAAGTTCGAGATTCTAACACACCACGACCAATAAAAATAGCCATTATGAATAGTAATACCCAAATTTTGAAATTATATAAATTTTATATTTCAAAATGGACATGATTTTTGGATTCAGAATATCGAAATTAGCCTATGTTGAATTTTTGGTATTTTTTCTGAGAACGTCCAATTTTTTATGAATAGTGAAAAATACTTAAAAACAACTATTTTAATCAAAATAATTTATAGTGATAAATTATAATATTGAGTGGTTTTAAAGTATAATTAGAATATTTTTTTTACCATTTTATCCAATGGTGTTCATTAGAATTAATTTTACTTTCAAATTGGACAATCAATTGTCAATCTTTTGATATATATTGTTTCTTAAAAACACGATATTTGTTGTGACAGCGGGAATTAGTTATAAAATTAATTAATGAAACTTATATGTTTAGAATTTTGTAAAATAGACATCATTTTTGTATTCTGAATATCAATTATATCTTAGGGTGAAATTTTGTAATTGTATTGAAAAACTTCAATTTTTGATGAATAGTGAAACCACTAAGTGGTAGTTAAAAAACTGATTTTTCGTTTAAATGAAACATTACAACTTCTGTGATTTAATTTTAAAAAATCCGACATACCTGGTTTTCATTAGAAAGTAAAATGTTGTTCAATGGGATTAAAATAATTTTTTGGTGAATAGTAACTTTTAAGTTTAATTAATCACGATTAAAGTTAATTAGTGAAATTTAAGGTAAAAATGGTATTATAAAAATATGAAAATACCCTTAAACTTGTCCTACACCTATTGGATGAGTCATGGACGACCAAGAAAATCCATGGGTAAACTTGGGGACCTCATGGAGCCACTTTGATAGGAAAATGACATTAAAAACTTTTTATTTAATGTTAAAATAAAAAGGTCACAAAAACGAGTTGTTTTACTAAAACAATTTTTAAATGGGGTATACAAGCAATATGTTTTACTATAAATGTTCATTAGAAATATAAAAATATTTCCTATATCATGATATTTTTTTTATAATTTTTAGACATTAAATAAATTAAATTATTTATGACACCATGATGATGCAGCGATTACCTCATTAATTAACAATTTAAATAAAATGAAAAGATAATGTAAAATCCAAAACTTACACTTTTCAAAAACCTATTGGATGAGTATATTTAGAACCCTTATCACCTTATCCTCTAAATATATAAGTGTGGGACCTTTAAAATCCGAAACTCACTATATAATAAAGTAACATTTCATGACTTTCCAAGAGTGCCTCTCCTCTCCTCTTATAAAAGGCCCCCACCACTACCACCTTATTCACACCTTCAAAGCCTTTTGCATCGGCCAAAATCTGCCCAAATACTCTATAAACTTCCCTATATTACTCTTAGAAGCCTCACTTTGGGCAGACTTCTTCCCAAGGAAGCCTTTGTCTCAAATCAAAAAGAGTTACCCAATTTTAAGGTAATGTCTTCTCTTGTGTTCTTTTGTTTTATTTTTCTTCTCTAACCCCCTAAAATCTTTTTATTACTTAATTTTGTAACAAAACCAGTATCCTCAACATACTTGGATGTTTTTATGAGATGTATTTTATTTACACTTACACACACATTCATCTAATGGTTAAATAACATACTGTTTTTGTGGTTGGAAAATTTCTGCCTCACGAAACGATGATTGTTCAATCTTATTTTAACACATATCATGGTGGCTATTATAATGAAACTATTTTTATATATGATATATATTATATTTTTTTCCCTATGATTCTGTATTTTTCATTTATGGCATACCTTTACGATTTCCATTTTGGGTAAACGCGATAATTTCATTTTATGAAGTGCGGACTACCGCCCCCTCAAAGTGATTTGAATCGTTAATGCCATATGTGGGATGTATAAAGGATGGAGTAAATGATATTATACATGATATTATACTGGAATTATAGTATACCTTTATATAATTATAATTTCATTCCATTAAATATGAAATATAAATGAAAGTAGCGTTCATGCGTACGTGTGGCTTACCGTCTCCATGAACGGTGCATTTCATTTCTTACCTCTAAATGTTACATAATATTATGAATGAATATATATACTGGATATATATGATATATATGATATCTACACCATGAATATAATTATGTAGATAATGGATATTCTACCACATAAATAACTTGTAATTATAAAAAGTTTATTGTTGACTCAAGTACCAAAGATCGTCAAAACAACCGTCATTAACTTAAATGAATAAATAATTTTCGTAACATTGTAATAAGTGATATAAAAGGGGTAATGAATTTGGAAAATGTTATTAATCAAGTGTACATTAACTCTACTTTATTATTCAGGAGGTTAAATAACGGTCGAGTCAAGTCGTACACAAGGTAAGGGAACTTCTTAACCCAATTTCCATTCTTTGGGTTAATCTCCTACTTTCAAATTATGTCATTATATTATTATGTACTATCTTGTATTTGTACTTTCTTTATGTGTACCTATAGTGAATACACATAATAGAACTATTTTATTTAAAAAATGATCTTTGTAAGGGACTTCGTCTCAATCTCCTTTCATTGAGGCATATTTGGTTTTATACACAACTTTCCTTTATACGGTGTATAAACCCCTTTGACTTTTAATTTTATTCAAAAGGAGTCTTTTTATACGAAGCGTTTTTACTAAACGACAAAAGGATTGTTTTTTGTACATATGCGGTGACAATGACTTCTCCACAGCTGTGACCATTATTTGAGTTTCGGCTTCCTCTACAAGCCATAACTTTTTTTAAATGAAAAATAAATACAAAGTTTAAATTTTATTTTATTTTGGTATTGAAAATGGTTTTGAAAGTGTTTTTTTATTATATCAATGTTTTGTATTGATATCTTGTGATTGAAATGTGGAAATGTTATGTTTCCTTTATGCATGTTTTATGTGATACGATTATGTTATGGTTTATGATATGGTTAAACCTGTTCATATAAGGAATGCATTGGACTTAATAAGTGACGGGTAGAGCCCGCTATAGCTTCTCGATGCATCGATAGGTCTCATGAGACAAACTAGTGTCTTGGAATGAGGCCTTGACAAAATATTATTTGTAGTCTTGGCACGAGGCCTTGGCTACGTGGTTATGATAGTCTGGCATTATGCATTCCATCAATATGAAAGTGGTTATTGATATTGCATGAGATTATTCGACTAGTATAATATCCATGTGAATAAGTAAATGACATTATTTAATTTTATTTTTTCCATATTATGCTGAAGTTCAAGTTTAAAAGGATTTTGTTTTAGTTATACATTTCCTTAAATGTTAATGTTTATTTATGAAATATTCTTCTATATTGTTATCCTTACTAAGCATCTGAGCTCACCCCTTTAAATGTTTTTTTCCCAGGATGTGAAGAAATATTTTATGACTGGCCTACAGGGACAGTCTGAAGGGGATAGAAGTGTGGAATATGGAGACTATGTTATTGTGATTTTTCACTTTATGATGTAATGTAACATTTATGAATGTATCTAGTGTTTCCAAGGCTACTAAACTAATCGGTCTTTCGAGACTTGATCTTTTGTGATCATGCCAATGTTACGCAATAATGCACCGACTCTGGGTAACTGGGGTTAGGGTGTTACAGTTGGTATCAGAGGTAGTTTAGTACTAACCTTGGAAGCTAGATTTAGATAAACTCTGATTAGAGCACATAGCCCGAAGATAGACTTTGAGGATTAGTATATAAGAACTTCCTAGAATTTTGGTATTATAGAGATTTTGTGAGTTTTCCGAACAATACATCCCTGTCTGGATATGAGCAAGTAGAGGCAGCTCTGGCACAGATGTACCTAGGGGTAAAATCCGAAAACACCTCTTTGAGCTAGACTTTAACGGGAACTGGTGCACGACAACGGGCCTTGTTGCACTCTTGGTTACGACACTCCCGGGGGATATGCTTAGGATAATTATCATTTTCTTTACAAACCATTATGAAGGGCTTATGAGTATATACATCCTCAACGAAAACATTATAATGATTATGGATCATATCCATAAACTGTTCAATTTATGATAGCTGTTTTACAAGTATGGAATTATGTATTTTGATTCATAAACTAATCTAGATTATTCTATAGTTTAGAAATGGCACCTAGTGGAAGGAATGGAAACCGTGTCAATGCACACACTCCATGTAGAGATTGCCCCCCTGATCAAGATAATTATAATGGAGCTGGAGATACAACTGGTGCTGATTAACTTATCACCATACTGGGACAACTCAGTCAGGTTATGAATAATAACCTTACTCGTATGGAGAACCTTGATACGCAACATGGAGGATCCATGTTAGATCGCTTCATGAGGAAACAACCGCCAATATTTAATGGGGGTACAAATCCATTTTTAGCTGAGCAATGGATAAACTCCTTAGAGAAAATATTACATTCCTTGGGGAGTAGTGAAAGGGAAAAGGTTATCATGGGAATTTACCACCTCACTAGAGATGCTGATCAATGGTGGTCATTGATTCAAAAAACAAAGGAAGATGATGAAGTATCGAATATGGAATGGAGGGAGTTCAAAGAGATTTTATTAGAAAAATACTTTCCTCGTGACCATCGAGTAGATATGGAAAGGAAATTTCTGGGTCTGAAACAAATGGAGGATGAGAATGTCGCAATGTATGAGGCCAAATTTACAAGGTTAACAAGGCATGCAGCAGATTATAAACGTAACCCAAGAAGTAAGATTGATCGTTTCTATGATGGGTTAAAACCATTTCTCCGTCGAGAATTAGTCTCACAAACCTTATCGTCGTACAAATATATTGTCTCATGTGCTATCAAGATAGAAAATGAATTCTCTAAATCTTATGACAATAAAGTAAAGCAAGAGAAGAAGAGAACGGTGGAACAAGAGACAGATAAATGGAAAAAGGAAAAGAAGGATTTTCCATCATGCGATAATTGTGGGAAGAATCACCCCGGTACTTGCCTAAAAGGAATGGGAGTTTGTTATAAATGTGGAGAAAAAGGTCACCAGGCTCGTGATTGCAAGGGAAAGAAAGAGGCTATCAATGTTGAATGCTACAATTGTAGGTAATTGGGGCATTATGCAAATGGATTTCCTAAGCGTCAGGGAAACATACCCCAGAAAAGGCCAAGTGATCAAGGACAATCTTATACTGTTACTACAGTTGAAGTGGAATAAATAATTTATTGGTTCTTTTGGACCTAAGGATTATATTCTGGTTATAAGAATAATGTGATATATATAAGGATTATACTAAAGTACTTGTTGTTTTCATTAAGGTTTTAATATGATGAAGGTAATCATATTTTTGTATGTGACAATAAGAGAAACTTTACTTTGTCTGAGGAATCTGATGATACAATTGATTTTGAAATTTAGAGACATTTTAGAAAATGTCTGGACAGAGGTATTTTGGATAACTATAAAGGTTGGAGTGGATTAAGTTGAACTTTGGATATTATTGTTTAAGGTTAAAACATTTCTGAAGATTATTTTTGGAATATTATAATATTATACTTTTAGGAAAAGGACAACCTGCAGGTCGGGGGATAAACCGTCGCGTCGGACAAAGCTGTAGGAATCGAACCCACAACCATAGTGCGGCAGGCCTTTATTACCTACCACTAGCCTAAAGGAAGTCCCTAGTTATTAAAAAATAGTTTTCCTAATCTAAATGGTATGTGTTAATATTTGAAACTGACCTAAACTGTCGTTGAAGTCGGTCAAAGTTTAAAATTTATATTCCTACTAACTACTGTATATGTGGCAAGCAGGGTCGAACCCACAGGGAAGACTATTTTGGCCACTACTTTCTAAAAAAAAAACTCAGTAAGCTCCACTGTTGTCAGCTGTGGAGTAGTTTTCTTATCTTTTTTTTATATCTTTTAATTTTTTTTTATGATTTTATACTCTGCAACGTAAAACTACAATTCCCTTGAAAAACTCGTTCTACCGTCACTAAAACAGAATACAACTGAAGAAAAAATGCAATGAAGAAAATAAGATGCTGATAAAAGACAACAGTAAAGAATGCTCGGGGTTCATTCTAGTCTACTGGTTTAAATTGTTTTTCCTTTTCATGTAAAAGTACTGCTTCGTACCACTAAAAAGAGACAACTTACTTCCCTCGCCAGGAGTTAAGTTGTCGAAATTGTTCAACTTAGAGTTCGCCACTCCAAGAAGTTCAACTTCATACAAATGAATTAAAAGAACATCAATACAAACTCACCGTAAGTACTGAAGTTTTCATTACAAGCTGATTATTTAAAAGGTGATTCCATAATCGAACTCGCCGAATGATTACAGAGTTCAGAAAATTTAAGTGCATGTGGTACAAAGCAGATGAATGAAATTAGATTTGATCTCGCCGATCAAATCTAATCATAGAAGAATTGGTTAATGAGAAGGAAGAAAAAGATGCCAGTAGAGCTAGAACTTTCCCCGAACTAAGAGACTTAGCTAACTATACTATTCATTATCACAGCAGTCATAGGAAACAATTCCGAAACAGAGTACAAAAGTTTAAATCGTGAGGGAGAAGGAACTCCCTAAAAATGCTCTGCTCCTAAGTTCCTGGACTGCACTGCTCAGCATTGTTCCTCGATCGTCTCTCCACAGGTAAGTGTATGAATGCCTCCGTCCATGAATGTGTCGCCTTTTTTTAATCCGAATGGAAGCCGCCCCAAAAACGCTGCTTGATCTGCTTAAATACTATCTATCATCTGCTACTTGTCACTGCATGTCTTCCACCGACTTCATGTTTTCCTCACGAGCACACCGCACACGTGTGTTTTTTTCCGCGACAGGCACGTCGCGCGAGTTTTTCCTTTGTAACTAACTGCGAATGATTTAGTTGCACGTACTTGGACGTAAACTTGACTCCTGAATGAACCTGCCTTGTTTTAAACAAAATGAAATAAATAAAACTCAACGAGAGTTAACTAAAATTTGAAAGATATTATTTAAGATTACTGTTATAATACCAATTAAAAGTAATTTGAGTTAATTATTAAATAAATAAATTAAAAAGTTTATCAAAATGCTATTAATTTCATTAAATTAATAAATATAAATACTAAATACTAAATTATTTTAGTGTATCATATTTTAACTAAATCATTAAAAAGTGACACTATAAGTATAAAAGTAATAAATTTATAACATAGATTGTATTAGTAAATTTTATTATTACTACATTAAGAAATTAAGTTGCTCGTTTAATTTATTATTGAGTTAATTCTCATTCAGTAATTAGAATTAATTATTAAGTTTTAAATAATTTAAAAAATATATTTTATAGTTTATTTATAATTATTTTTATCTAAATTTATACTTTTAATAGTAAATTAATTAATTATTAGAACTTATTATTAATTAAGTCTTAAATTTTTCATTCTATAATTCATCCATTTAATAAAATTATAAATGTTTTAAATTGAAAATTTTAATAAATTATTTAATATTGACTTGACTAAGTTAAAGAAGCTTTTATGAAAAATTAATTTAACATTAACTTTCCTTTAACTTTTTTTCTTTTCTTTTTGTGTTTAACTTTTTTTACTTTACTTTTTTCTTTTGACTTATCTTTTATTATTATATGTTTGTTTGTTTATTATTATTATTTATTTTTATTTTTTAATACTCTCTTCTCCTCCCCCAAATCGGCACACAGCAGGGGGGAGGGTTTTGTGCTCTGCTTCTTTCTTGCAGAGAAGCGATGCGGCAGCCTCCAACAGCACCAGGGGAGCAGCTCGGCTACTCCTCAAGACGCCGCGACATCTCGGAAAGCCACCTTTTGCTTCTTCTTCACCACCAGAGGCGGAAACCTCCTCATCAGCACGCATGAAGACCCTACTACACAGTTCATCTTCAGACAGGTCGGGCATCCCCTTTCTTTAGTGAAGTGCACAAGTGGGAGAGTTCCATTTCCTTCCTCAAGCTGGTCAGCGTTGGTCTTCCTCTACTCCGCAATGGCGCGATGTGGTCTTCCTCTACTCCGCGGCGGCTCTCGGCCCAGCTACAGTAGCATCCCACAATAGCCTCCTCTTCGGGTTCAACTCCGTTACAGTGTTACTCGTGGCATCACATTGTCTCTTGTTCACTACCGTAGCCCTCGGTCCTGCGTCAATTGTCGATCTGCAGGAATTGAGTCTCCAGCTCTACTGTGGTTGAAAAATCAGCATCGGCAAAATGAGTCAATGCGGGTAGCAGTAATGGTGAGGAGCAGAAAACTTGAGTAACAGTGAGGATTTCAGTATGAGTTATTCTGACGGTGAGGTTTGAGAGATGAAGCAGGGGACGTGACCTATCGGTGAGGTGGAAAAACGAGGGATATCAGTGAGGATGCTTAAACAGTGAGAGTGAGGTCACAGTGAGGCTGGAAAAGGGACAGTAGGGTAGAGATAAATTGGGTAATAGTGAGGGAATGGTAGGATATAACAGTGAGGTGCAGGTAAGATGGTAATAGTGGACTTAGGCTGAAATAGTGAGGAGGTTACTGTTAGGTAAAATAAAGAGTCACTGTTACAAATAAATTAGAAGTTACCGTTAGAATGCTAAGAGTGAGGTGCAGGGCACTGTCTAACAGTGAGAGAGCTACTGACAGAGGGAAATAAAAGGAGATGAAGCGCAATAGTGAGGTGGTCACTGTTAGGTAAAATAGTGAAGCAGGGTTCACTGTTAGGCTTGGAAAGGGACAGTGTTAAGCTAACAGTGAGGTTTGAGATGAGTTTGCATAACGGTGAGGTAGAGAAAGTAAGTGGGTAACGGTGAGGTAAAGCGGCGCAGGGTCACCGTTACAAATAAATAGTAGCCTACTGTTACGCGATAGAAATAAAAGCTCACCGGTACCCGACAAAAATTAAAAAGGGTCACCGTTATAACTAAAATAATATAAAACGTGACCTTCAAAAATTATTTTGTACTAAAAATTAAAACTTTAAACAATATAAATATGAAGAATGAAAATAATTAATTAATTAAAGATTAGTATCATAAATTTATAACAGGATTTTTATTAAACCTTAAAATATTAAAACCATACCTAAGATTATTAATTGACAACACTTAAGCTAAGAACTGAATAATTATTAAACTAAAATAATAAAAGAATTACATTGAAATTACTATATAAATTAATTAAAGAGTACCAGCAGATGAAAATGAAAAGCATCGGTAACCCAATAAGTCACCGCAAGCTCTTATCTACCTCACTGGTAGACTAAATTCAAAATTCGGTGTCTTAATAATTAAACTACATACATAAAATAATATAATTAATGCTTAATAACTCTTAATTAATTAATTAATTAACTATTTTAACACATATAATTAAAAGAGAACTATTTAAATTAATTAAAAACACAAATTATTTACTTAAATGATTGGCAGAACACGTTAATTAACATGTTAACCTATTCTATTGTAACTATATTAAATGATTAAATATTAAAATAAAGTCTAAGTTAATTAAATTGAATTACATAGATAAAATAATTGTTTATAATAAATATTAACTATTATAAAGTTAAGCAGATTTAAATTAACCAAACTAAATAAGACATAATTAGAGTTGAATAGTTTAGTAAGATTAAAATTATCAATTTAAAGACTAAAAAAACATAATTAACTATAAAAAAAATGATTAATTAACATATTTAGTGATAAAATTACAAAAGTGAAAATATTAATTAAAAAGTGTCAAAATAATTAATTAAATTGATAAAAATTAAATAAAATATGTGGCAAAACTATGTTAAAATAGAGCCACATCAAATTCCCCCACACTTAAACATTGTTTGTCCTCAAACAATCCCATGTTTTATTCTCTTTGAAAAAAAAATGTGAAATATACAAATCAGCAATGTTCGGAGAAGTTTCAACAGAGGACTCAAAAAGTGTGCTTAGGCTATTGAACACATACCTCAAATAAAGTCTCGCCTAGAACCACTACTCAAAGGGAACTCAAGTAAACCATGAATCATCCATAAATGAAGGTGTCCTGCTTCATATATGACTCTGCCTAGTGACTTACTTCAATCCAAGCTCAATTTCTAAATTCAAGAGTGATAAAAGGTAAAATGAAAGTGGAATCAAAACCTTAACAAAAGGAACTTTGTACTTTGACTAATCCCCTTGGTTCCAAAATTAAAACATAGATAATTTTTTTTGAAATCACTTTATTGATACAACCCAAATGACTCCCATATAAACCAGTTGTCCCCCTCTTCATCTGGAGTTCATCATTCCCCTCACCTTAATGAATTAATTTTTGACCTTAGACACTTTATTTATTTTTCCCAAGCCATGTAATTTGTGCCAAGCACTGTGCAATGCACTTATTCAGAGTGTACATAGGGCTTATAGTAAACAGAAACGCACCCAGCATCTAAGGTCTCAGAGATTCACCGTGGGATCCCAGATGCCCAGTATTACTCCAGTTTCAAAAGATTTATATAGAAACCATTTACATTGACTCAATAAAAATGATCATTTTTATAAATTAACAGAATGAAAAGGCTCCTCGGATAAAAGTCAAACTTCCAGTACCTAAAATTATGATCTTAAATCCACTAAAAGATTTCCCATATCACTCTCAAAAGAAGTTCCTAACCAAAATTCATTAAACCACTAAACAATTCCACTCAGCAATCATCCACTAACACTCATTTCAGACTCAAAGCAAGACTCAACTTCCAATCAAGCACCATCCTAAGGCAAGACTCATTTGAGTGCAGTGTAAAGACTAAAATTGTGAAGAATTTTTTTTTGAAAAATTTTGACCATTTTTTTGACAAAAAGTTTAAAAGCAGTGGGAATTGATGAGCATTACAATTAAACACAGTTTATCACAGTCAAGAATTGACCCCCTCCCCCACACTTAAAAACCAACTTTGTCCCCAAAGTTGAATTCTAAATATGGAGAAGAACAATTAATCAATTTAAGGTTCAAAATAGATTTTCAATTTAGTAGATTATTGACATATATAAAGGTCTCAATGAAGTTCAAAATTTAATTTTGCCACAATGAATAACTTACAGCAGATTCATATCCATACACACATTAAAGTGACAAATATTTTCATTAAAGCTCAAAAGAATTATATAACTTGTGGGTGCACAATTAATTGGGTGTAAGCATTTTAACAAATTGAGTTCAATAAAATGTTCAATATAGCAGATAAAGTTCATGCTAAACACCTCAACGAAACAAGCAGATTCAAATGATCAGCAGCATGTACTCCCCCCCCACACTTAGTTTCATGTAGTGAAAATGTTTTATCACAATGCAATTCAGTTTTTTAAATCAAGGAGGATCATGCAGATTTTTAATTCATTAGTTACACGACATGTAGCAGAATCTTATAATACAAGCAGAATTTTAAGCAAGCAGAATTTTAAGCAAAAACATAATTTTAATAACCAAAACTGGAGCAGAAAAATAAGTGCAACAAGTTGAAGTACTTCCCTGACTAAGATCTTGTGCAAAAATGACCATGGGAATTCCACTCCTTAGATGACAGAAGCAGCATTCCTAAAAACACAGAGTATATAGACCAGGAACAATTATCCAGCAAAAACAGAGCATATATAAGCATACAAAGCAACACTTTATTCAAAGTAAAATAAGAACAGAACAAAAGTAAAAACAAAGAAAGAGCATGGGTTGACTCCCATGAAGCACTGAATTTAAAAGTCTTCAGTTAGACTTTATTTAATCACAATTTTTTATTTATTAACAAAACACAAACCATGGGTTGCCTCCCATGCAGCGCTAGGTTTAAAGTCTCCAGCCAGACTTCATTCAAGAACAGTGAAAGCAGCCAAACCCTTTGGCTGCCCCTCAAAATAGAGTTTCAGTCTTTGCCCATTAACCAACATGGGTTTATTCTCTTCACCAACTATTTCCACAGCTCCATTCTTCAGAACTCTCACAACAGTAAACGGTCCAGACCACTTAGACTTCAACTTCCCAGGAAAAAGTTTAAGTCTAGAATTAAAGAGGAGAACCTTCTGTCCAGATTTGAACTCTTTAGTTTGAATGATAGAATCATGAAAAATTTTAGTCCTCTCTTTATAAATCCTTGAATTATCATAACTCTCTCTGCTAATCTCATCAAGTTCACTCAACTCAAGCAATCTCCTCTCACCAGCACTCTTAAATTCAAAGTTCAGAGCCTTAACTGCCCAATATGACTTATGTTGCAACTCCACAGGTAAATGACAACATTTCCCAAATAACAGCCTCTAAGGAGACATACCTATTGGGGTCTTAAAAGCAGTTCTATATGCCCATAAAGCTTCATCCAGTTTAAGAGACCAGTCTTTCCTAGAGTTTGACACAGTTTTCTCAAGAATTTGTTTTAGTTCTCTGTTAGAAATTTCCACTTGTCCACTGGACTGTGGATGATATGGAGTACTAGTTTTGTGAACACAACCATATTTTTCCATCAAAGATTTAAACTTGTAATTCTTAAAATGTGTTCCATTATCAGTAATAAAATCTCTTGGTACTCCAAATCTTGAAAAGATATTCTTTTTCACAAATTTTATCACACTATTTGCTTGATTGTTGGGCAGAGCTACTGCCTCAACCCACTTTGACACATAATCTACAACAACAAGAATATACTCATTCCCATGAGATGATGGAAATGGACCCATAAAATCTAATCCCCAAACATCAAAAATTTCTACCTCCAAAATACCCTTCTGGGGTAACTCCTGTTTCCTACCCACATTACCCAGCCTCTGACACCTATCACACCCAACCACAAAACTCCTAGAATCCTTAAAGAGGGTAGGCCAATAGAAACCAGATTGCAGGACTTTTTGAGCGGTCCTATCACCCCCATGGTGACCCCCCCAAGGTGAAGAATGACAACTTCCAAGAATAGAAAACATCTCTTCCTCAGGTACACATCTTCTAAGAATACCATCAGCACACCTCCTAAACAGTAAGGGATCATCCCACAAATAATATTTAAGCTCAGAAATGAATTTCTTTCTTTGATTATTAGACAGATTTTTGGGAATGACACCTACTGCCAAGAAGTTGGCAAAATCTGCAAACCAAGCAGATTGCCTGACTGAAACAGTGACCAGTTTTTCATCAGGGAAGGAAGAGTTAATCTCCCTATGATTTTCATATTCAAGTTGAGTAACAGGAAGCCTAGATAAATGATCAGCAACTAAGTTTTCAACTCCCTGCTTATCCCTAATCTCTAAGTCAAACTCTTGTAACAATAAGATCCATCTAATCAGCCTGGGTTTAGTTTCCTTTTTAGACAGCAAGTATTTTAAAGCAGAATGATCAGTGAAAATTATGACTTTTGAACCTAACAAATATTGTCTAAACTTTTACAGAGCAAAAACAACAGCTAACAACTCTTTCTCAGTGGTAGTATAATTCTTTTGAGCATCATCTAGCAATCTACTAGCATAGTATACCACATGCAATCTCTTATCCCTCCTCTGTCCAAGGACAACACCTACAGCCATGTCACTAGCATCACACATAAGTTCGAATGGTAGTTTCCAATCAGGTGCAGTGATGATAGGTGATGTAGTGAGTTTCTCCTTAAGCAGATTAAATGATTTCAAGCAGTTTTCATTAAAATTGAAAGGAGCATCATTTACCAATAAAGAACACAAGGGCTTAGTGATTTTAGAAAAATCCTTTATGAATCTCCGGTAGAAACCAGCATGCCCTAGAAAACTCCTAACACCCTTAACATTAACAGGAGGCGGCAGTTTTTGAATAACTTCTATCTTCGCAGTATCAACTTCTAAACCTCTCTTTGACACTTTATGACCTAGCACAATACCTTCAGTAACCATGAACTGGCATTTCTCCCAATTTAGCACAAGATTGGTTTCAATACATCTCTCTAAGACTAACTCAAGATTTCCTAAGCAAGTATCAAAAGTACTCCCCACTATAGAAAAGTCATCCATGAAAACGTCAATGATTCTCTCGATCATATCAGAAAAGATAGCCATCATACACCTTTGAAAGGTGGCTGGAGCTCCACACAACCCAAAGGCCATTCGCCGGTAAGCAAATGTTCCAAAGGGGCATGTGAAAGTAGTCTTCTCCTGGTCCTCTGGATCAACAGGAATCTGGTTGTAACCAGAATACCCATCCAGAAAACAGAAAAATTCGTTTCCAGCAAGCCTCTCAAGCATCTGATCAAGGAAGGGCATAGGAAAATGGTCCTTCCTAGTGGCTGCATTAAGCTTCCTATAATCAATACAGACTCTCCATTTTGTGGCTTTCCTAACTTGGACTTCTTCATTTTTTTCATTCTTTACTATAGTGAAACCTCCCTTCTTGGGGACAACCTGGACAGGGCTGACCCAAGCACTATCTGAGATGGGGTATATCATTCCAGTATCTAACAGCTTGATTACTTCCTCTCTCACAACTTCTTTCATGTTTGGATTTAATCTTCTTTGACATTCTACCCTAGGCTTATGATCAGGTTCCATAGGAATTTTGTGCATACAGAATGAAGGACTAATTCCCTTGATATCAGCTATCGTCCAGCCTATGGCAGATTTAAACTTTTTCAAAACATTCAACAGTTTTTCTTCTTGGGTTGCATTTAGTTCAGCAGAGATTATTACAGGCAAAGTAGAGTTCTCACCTAAAAATGAATATTTCAGATGGGCAGGGATGGGCTTCAGCTCAAGATCAGGTGGTACTACACTCGAAGGAAGACTCTTAGGCCTGGGAGGTCCAAGATCTTCAACATATTTCTTGTAAGGAGTATTAAAAGATGAAAGACTTTCAATTTCCAGTTCAGATTCAGAGATAATAGTGCTACTGTCCAAGGTAGGCAGTACACTATCCAGACTTTCTAAATTTGAATTCAGCAGGTTAATCAAAGCAGAATCATCTAATTGTCTTAACAGTTCTCCTTCAGTATCATCAAAGTGCTCAGAAGTGTTGGTGTTAACAGAAACACCCTCAATTTCATTCAGAAAACCCCTAAGTTCAGCAACATAAGACTCTCCTACAACAGGAACTGGACAGTTGTCCAGTTCTGGAATATTTTCCAGTTTGGCTGTTACAACAGAATTTTCAGCTTCTAGAACAGATTCACAAAGATTTTCAGCTTCACAAATGCTTTCTTCAACAAAAGAATGATTTTCAGATTTTTCAATGAGTTCAAGTTGATTCTTATAAGAACATTCAGCTTCAAGAGACTCAATTTTTGAACAGTTTTCAGAGTAAGTTGGTTCCTTAATATTTTTAAAAACATTGAACTCTTCTTCTTGCTCACCAATTTTGAATATCAGTTGACCCTTAGACACATCAATGACAGCTCCACCTGTGGCCAAGAAGGGCCTACCCAAGATGATAGGTACCTCTTGATCACACTCCATATCTAGAACAAGAAAATCAGCAGGTAAGAACAATTTCCCAACTCCAACTAGTAAGTCATCTAATAGACCTATAGGATGAGTAAAGTATCTATCAGCTAACTGTAGTATGACCGTGGTAGGTTGAAGATCACCCAACCTCAACTGTCGAAACAGTGAGTATGGGAGCAGATTAATACTAGCACCTAGATCACACAAACAATTCAACTGACCTGAATTACCTAGAGTACAGGGGATGACAAAGCTACCTGGGTCTTTCAATTTTGGTGGGATTTTCTTTTGAAGCACAACACTGCACTCTTCAGTGAGGCTGTAGGTAGCAAATTCTTCAAGGGTTTTCTTGTTTGAAACAATTTTCTTCAAAGATTTCAGGTAAGATGGGATTTGAATTAAAGCTTGGATAAAAGGGATGTTCACTTGAAGCTTAGAAAGAAGACCAAGGAACTGAAGAAGTTCAGCCTTGGTATTACTCTGAGGTTTCAGTTTTTCAGGGAAAGGGATGGGTGGGGCAAAATTTTTCAGAACAGTAGGCATGTCCCTCACTTCTTCAACAACCTTTTCTTTTCCTTTATTTTTTTGATTTTTAAAACAATATTCATCTTGATTTCCAGGTGAAAGGTTCAGATTCTCATCATTTTCGACATCTTTCTGTGAATTTCCAGATTGTGAACAAAGCAGATTTTCATTTGCAGATTCAAACAGTTTCTCATTTCGAGCATTTTTTACAGTTTTTTCAGCAACATTTTGAGTATTCAGCCCACTCCTAGTAACAACAGCCATGATATTCTCCCTAGGATTCAGTTCAGTGGTACTAGGCAACCTACCCTTATCCCTAGAAGTCAAATCTCTAGCTAATTGGCCAAGTTGTGTTTCCATATTCTGCATTCTCACATCAGTTTGCATCTTGTCTGACTCATATTGACTTTTCTGTTTATTAAGTTGAGTCATGTACCTTTCCTCTTGTGAGTTTATTTTATTCAATATCTGATCCAATTTAGAAGACATTTGATTATCATTACTTCCTTGAACATTTGAAGACTCTCCCCTTTGTTGACTTTGAAAATTTGGTCTTGGTTGGTTCTGATAATTAGGGGCAGTTTGTTGCTTAATAATACCTTGATCTTTCCATGACAAATTTGGATGGTTCCTATAGCCTTGATTGTAATTATTAGAAAATGGATCTTCTTTTTGAGGCATCATAGGACCGTAATTAACAAAGTTTGAGGTTTCAGATTATTGGGCAATTAGATCAACATTAGGACAAAAACATTCAGAATGCCCAAACATACCACATTGTGTGCACTGTTGTCTAAGAGATTGATACCGATTCTGGTTTTCAACTTGGTTAACAGATTGTTTTGAATTCTGGTTCATTAATGTTTGAAGTTGGTTAGTGATTTCAGCTAGTTGTGCTTGAGTTTCATTCATTGAACCAGTATTTGAATTGACAGTTCTATTAACTCTTTTTCTTCTTGAATTCTTATGTTGAGAATTAAGGGCCAGATTATTGAAAATTTGTCTCAACTCTTCATCAGTTTTATCATTGTAATTACCCCCAGCAGCTTGATCCACTAAATTCTGACCAGAGGAGGAAATCCCTTCATAGAAGGTGTCCATAAGGAGATGTGAAGGGAGTTGATGATGGGGACACTGCCTAAGCAGATCCTTGAATCTATCCCAAGCTTCATGGAAAGCTTCTCTATCCTCTTGATAAAAACTAGTGATTTTAGTTCTAAGATCTCCTTTTAATCTTTGGGGATAAAATTTCATAATGAATGAGTTATACACTTGATCCCAATTCTCAAAAATATTTTCATCTAGACTTAAAAACCAATTTCTCGCATTCCCTTTAAGGCAAAAGGGAAAAACTCTCATCCTTAGTTCATTTTCAGTGAGTCCTAAAAGTGGAAGTTACTGCACAGTATTGTAGAAATCTCTAATGAAGTCCAGAGAGTCCTCATTAGAGAGCCCATTGAATGCAGGAAGCAAAGATATATGTGACTGTTTTAATTCATAGTTTTGAGCTCTAGGACTTAATCTAATAGATGATGGGTTGCTTGAAACTTGAGGGAGTTGGAACTCTCTCATCCTAGGCCTTTCATTTTCATCTAACAGTTCTGGTTGGTTATGGAAATTATTATGTTCAGGGATTCTGTTTTCTTGATTTTCCATTTCAATTTTGTTCTTATTTCTTAGAGCAGCTAAGTGTTTATCTAGTTCAAGGTTTAGAGGCTCTAATCTGACACCAGAGTGTCTTGTGCTCATGCACTCAGTAATAGATAGTTTCGGCAGTGAAGACTCAAAATGCTAAGTAACAATTTTTATTTAAACAGTTTTCAAATTTTTCAATTTTTTTTTAACAGATTTTTAAATTTGTATTTTTTTTAAATGTTTTCTTTTTAGAAATGGCTCGTTCCTTCCCTGGCAACGGCGCCAAAAACTTGACCTAAACTGTCGTTGAAGTCAGTCAAAGTTTAAAATTTATATTCCTACTAACTACTGTATATGTGGAAAGCAGGGTCGAACCCACAGGGAAGACTATTTTGGCCACTACTTTCTAAAAAAACTCAGTAAGATCCACTGTTGTCAGCTGTGGAGTAGTTTTCTTATCTTTTTTTTTATATCTTTTAAATTTTTTTATGATTTTATAATCTGCAACGTAAAACTACAATTCCCTTGAAAAACTCGTTCTACTGTCACTAAAACAGAATACAACTGAAGAAAAAATGCAATGAAGAAAATAAGATGCTGATAAAAGACAACAGTAAAGAATGCTCGGGGTTCAATCTAGTCTACTGGTTTAAATTGTTTTTCCTTTTCATGTAAAAGTACTGCTTCGTACCACTAAAAAGAGACAACTTACTTCCCTCGCCAGGAGTTAAGTTGTCGAAATTGTTCAACTTAGAGTTCGCCACTCCAAGAAGTTCAACTTCAGACAAATGAATTAAAAGAACATCAATACAAACTCGCCGTAAGTACTGAAGTTTTCATTACAAGCTGATTATTTAAAAGGTGATTCCATAATCGAACTCTCCGAATGATTACAGAGTTCAGAAAATTTAAGTGCATGTGGTACAAAGCAGATGAATGAAATTAGATTTGATCTCGCCGATCAAATCTAATCACAGAAGAATTGGTTAATGAGAAGGAAGAAAAAGATGCCAGTAGAGCTAGAACTTTCCCCGAACTAAGAGACTTAGCTAACAATACTATTCATTATCACAGCAGTCATAGGAAACAATTCAGAAACAGAGTACAAAAGTTTAAATCGTGAGGGAGAAGGAACTCCCTAAAAATGCTCGGCTCCTAAGTTCCTGGACTGCACTGCTCAGCATTGTTCCTCGATCGTCTCTCCACCGGTAAGTGTATGAATGCCTCCGTCCATGAATGTGTCGCCTTTTTTTAATCCGAATGGAAGCCGCCCCAAAAACGCTGCTTGATCTGCTTAAATACTATCTGTCATCTGCTACTTGTCACTGCATGTCTTCCACCGACTTCATGTTTTCCTCACGAGCACACCGCACACGTGTGTTTTTTTCCGCGACAGGCACATCGCGTGAGTTTTTCCTTTGTAACTAACTGCGAATGAGTTAGTTGCACGTACTTGGACGTAAACTTGACTCCTGAATGAACCTGCCATGTTTTAAACAAAATGAAATAAATAAAACTCAACGAGAGTTAACTAAAATTTGAAAGATATTATTTAAGATTACTGTTATAATACCAATTAAAAGTAATTTGAGTTAATTATTAAATAAATAAATTAAAAAGTTTATCAAAATGCTATTAATTTCATTAAATTAATAAATATAAATACTAAATACTAAATTATTTTAGTGTATCATATTTTAACTAAATCATTAAAAAGTGACACTATAAGTATAAAAGTAATAAATTTATAACATAGATTGTATTAGTAAATTTTATTATTACTACATTAAGAAATTAAGTTGCTCGTTTAATTTATTATTGAGTTAATTCTCATTCAGCAATTAGAAATAATTCTTAAGTTTTAAATAATTTAAAAAATATATTTTATAGTTTATTTATAATTATTTTTATCTAAATTTATACTTTTAATAGTAAATTAATTAATTATTAGAACTTATTATTAATTAAGTCTTAAATTTTTCATTCTATAATTCATCCATTTAATAAAATTATAAATGTTTTAAATTGAAAATTTTAATAAATTATTTAATATTGACTTGACTAAGTTAAAGAAGCTTTTATGAAAAATTAATTTAACATTAACTTTCCTTTAACTTTTTTTCTTTTCTTTTTGTGTTTAACTTTTTTTACTTTACTTTTTTTCTTTTGACTTATCTTTTATTATTATATGTTTGTTTGTTTATTATTATTATTTATTTTTATTTTTTAATACTCTCTTCTCCTCCCCCAAATCGGCACACAGCAGGGGGGAGGGTTTTGTGCTCTGCTTCTTTCTTGCAGAGAAGCGATGTGGCAGCCTCCAACAGCACCAGGAGAGCAGCTCGGCTACTCCTCAAGACGTCGCGGCATCTCGGAAAGCCACCTTTTGCTTCTTCTTCACCACCAGAGGCAGAAACCTCCTCATCAGCACGCATGAAGACCCTACTACACAGTTCATCTTCAGACAGGTCGGGCATCCCCTTTCTTTAGTGCAGTGCACAAGTGGGAGAGTTCCATTTCCTTCCTCAAGCTGGTCAGCGTTGGTCTTCCTCTACTCCGCAATGGCGCGATGTGGTCTTCCTCTACTCCGCGGCGGCTCTCGGCCCAGCTACAGTAGCATCCCACAATAGCCTCCTCTTCGGGTTCAACTCCGTTACAGTGTTACTCGTGGAATCACATTGTCTCTTGTTCACTACCGTAGCCCTCGGTCCTGCGTCAATTGTCGATCTGCAGGAATTGAGTCTCCAGCTCTACTGTGGTTGAAAAATCAGCATCGGCAAAATGAGTCAATGCGGGTAGCAGTAATGGTGAGGAGCAGAAAACTTGAGTAACAGTGAGGATTTCAGTATGAGTTATTCTGACGGTGAGGTTTGAGAGATGAAGCAGGGGACGTGACCTATCAGTGAGGTGGAAAAACGAGGGATATCAGTGAGGATGCTTAAACAGTGAGAGTGAGGTCACAGTGAGGCTGGAAAAGGGACAGTAGGGTAGAGATAAATTGGGTAATAGTGAGGGAATGGTAGGATATAACAGTGAGGTGCGGGTAAGATGGTAACAGTGGACTTAGGCTGAAATAGTGAGGAGGTTACTGTTAGGTAAAATAAAGAGTCACTGTTACAAATAAATTAGAAGTTACCGTTAGAATGCTAAGAGTGAGGTGCAGGGCACTGTCTAACAGTGAGAGAGCTACTGACAGAGGGAAATAAAAGGAGATGAAGCGCAATAGTGAGGTGGTCACTGTTAGGTAAAATAGTGAAGCAGGGTTCACTGTTAGGCTTGGAAAGGGACAGTGTTAAGCTAACAGTGAGGTTTGAGATGAGTTTGCATAACGGTGAGGTAGAGAAAGTAAGTGGGTAACGGTGAGGTAAAGCGGCGCAGGGTCACCGTTACAAATAAATAGTAGCCTACTGTTACGTGATAGAAATAAAAGCTCACCGGTACCCGGCAAAAATAAAAAGGGTCACCGTTATAACTAAAATAATATAAAACGTGACCTTCAAAAATTATTTTGTACTAAAAATTAAAACTTTAAACAATATAAATATGAAGAATGAAAATAATTAATTAATTAAAGATTAGTATCATAAATTTATAACAGGATTTTTATTAAACCTTAAATTATTAAAACCATACCTAAGATTATTAATTGACAACACTTAAGCTAAGAACTGAATAATTATTAAACTAAAATAATAAAAGAATTACATTGAAATTACTATATAAATTAATTAAAGAGTACCAGCAGATGAAAATGAAAAGCATCGGTAACCCAATAAGTCACCGCAAGCTCTTATCTACCTCACTGGTAGACTAAATTCAAAATTCGGTGTATTAATAATTAAACTACATACATAAAATAATATAATTAATGCTTAATAACTCTTAATTAATTAATTAATTAACTATTTTAACACATATAATTAAAAGAGAACTATTTAAATTAATTAAAAACACAAATTATTTACTTAAATGATTGGCAGAACACGTTAATTAACATGTTAACCTATTCTATTGTAACTAAATTAAATGATTAAATATTAAAATAAAGTCTAAGTTAATTAAATTGAATTACATAGATAAAATAATTGTTTATAATAAATATTAACTATTATAAAGTTAAGCAGATTTAAATTAACCAAACTAAATAAGACATAATTAGAGTTGAATAGTTTAGTAAGATTAAAATTATCAATTTAAAGACTAAAAAAACATAATTAACTATAAAAAAATGATTAATTAACATATTTAGTGATAAAATTACAAAAGTGAAAATATTAATTAAAAAGTGTCAAAATAATTAATTAAATTGATAAAAATTAAATAAAAGATGTGGCAAAACTATGTTAAAATAGAGCCACATCAGAAACCTTATAATATTGGGATAAATATAATATTTTTGAGTTCTATTATCTTTTTGAGTGAAAGATGGGTTTGTGGAATGAAACTCTACATGACAAGTAAGTATATTTCCTTACATTCTTAGTAAATCTCTTAAATAAATTCCTCAAATTTATGAAAGGTAACTTAAAACAAAAACGTTGTTGGTTAACTTCTCCTATTGGGGAATCAATGATCGTTTAACCAATCACAAGTTTGTGATTTTATTGGTGTTAAATTTATCATAATCTTGTTTTCTACAACTCTCTATCAGACCTTGATGGTTTGTTTTTCCACCATATCCATATTTTCATAGAATCCTAGTATGGGCTATCTCGGGTGACCTTTGTACTTCTCTTTCTTTCTTTTAATGTTATATTTTTATTAACCTTATTTCCGATGTGGGTTTACCACTAAGGTATTTTATATTTTTAACCTTTTATTTTCAAATAAAAATTTATAATTGTGAGGACGCAATTTATTAAAGGAGGGGAGAATGTAACACCCCGAGCATCCATAATACACTTCTCTTTCAATAATGCAATAGCTTGCATTGTATGCAAGTTTGAGATTCTAACACACCGCGACCAATAAAAATTTCCAATATGAATAGTAATACCCACTTTTTGAAAGTATATAAATTTTATATTTCAAAATGGACTTAATTTTTGGATTCAGAATATAGAAATTAGCCTATGTTGAATTTTTGGTATTTTTATGAGAACTTCCAACTTTTTATGAATAGTGAAAAATACTTAAAAACAAATTTTTTAATCAAAATAATTTATATTGATAAATTATACTATTGAGTGGTTTTAAAGTATAATTAGAATATATTTTTACCATTTTATCCAATGGTGTTTATTATAATTAATTTCACTTTGAAATTGGACATAAATAATTGTCAATCTTTTGATATATATTGTTTCTTAAAAACACGTTATTTATTGTGACAACGGGAATTAGTTATAAAATTAATTAATGCAACTTATATGTTTGGAATTTTTTAAAATATCCATCATTTTTGAATTTGGAATATCAATTATATCTTAGGGTGAAATTTTGGCATTGTACTGAAAAACTTCAATTTTGATGAATAGTGAAACCACTAAGTGGTAGTTAAAAAACTGATTTTTTGTTTAAATGAAACATTACCACTTCTGTGATTTGATTTTCAAAAATACGACATACATGGTTGTCATTATAAAGTAAAATTTTGTTCAATGGGATTAAAATAATTTTTTGGTGAATAGTAACTTTTAATTTTAATTAATCGCGATTAAAGATAATTAGTGAAATTTAAGGTAAAAATGGTATTATAAAAATATGAAAATACCATTAAACTTGTAATACCCCTATTTGATGAGTCATGACCAACCAATAAAATCCATGGGTCAACTTGGGGACCCAATGGAGCCACTTTGGTAGGAAAATGACATTAAAAACTTTTTATTTAATGTTAAAATAAAAAGGTCACAAACATGAGTTGTTTTACTAAAATAATTTTTAAATGGGTTTATACAAATAATATTTTTTACTATAAATATTAATTAGAAAGATAAAAAGATTTCCTACATCATTATATTTTTTTTATAATTTTTAGACATTAAATAAATTAAATTATTTTTGACACCATGATGATGCAGTGATTACCTCATTAATTAACAATTTAAATAAAATGAAAAGATAATGTAAAATCTAAGACTTACACTTGTAAAAAACCTATTGGATGATTATATTTCGAACCCTTATCACCTTATCCTCGAAATATATAAGTGTGGGACCTTTAAAATTCGAAACTCATTATATAATAAAGTAACATTTCATGACTTTCCAAGAGTGCCCCTCCTCTCCTCTTATAAAAGGCCCCCACCACTACCACCTTATTCACACCTTCAAAGCCTTTTGGCTCGGCCAAAATCTGCCCAAATACTCTCTCAACTTCCCCATCGTACTCCTAGAAGCCTCACTTTGGGCAGAATGCTTCCCAAGGAAGCCTTTGGCTCAAATCAAAAAGAGTTACCCGATTTTAAGGTAAGGTCTCATCTTGTGTTCTTTTGTTTTATTTTTCTTCTCTAACCCACTAAAATCTTTTTATTACTTAATTTTGTAACAAAAACAGTATCCTCAATATACTTTGATGTTTTTATGAGAAGGATATTATTTACACATACACACACCTTCATCTAATGGTTAATGAACATACTGTTTCTGTGGTTGGAAAATTTCTGCTTCACGAAACGATGATTGTTCAATCTTCTTTTAACACCTCTCATGGTGGACATTATGATGACACTATTTTTATATATGATATATATTATGTTTTTGTTTTCCTTATGATTCTTTATTTTTCATTTATGGCATACCTTTACGATTTCCATTATGGGTAAACGCGATAATTTCATTTTAGGAAGTGTGGACTACCGCCCCCTCAAAGTGATTTGAATCGTTAATGCCATATGTGGGATGTATAAAGGGTGGAGTAAATGATATTATACACGATATTATACTGTAATTATAGTATACCTTTATATAATTATAATTTAATTCCATTAAATATTAAATATAAATGAAAGTAGCGTTCATGCGTACGTACGGCTTTCCGTCTCCATGAATGGTGCATTTCATTTCTTACCTCTAAATGTTACGTAATATTATGAATGAATGGATATATATGATATATATGATATCTACATCATAAATATAATTATGGAGATAATGGATATTCTACCACATAAAAAACTTGTAATTATAAGAATTTTATTGTTGACTCAAGTACCAAAGATCGACAAAACGATCGTTATTAACTTAAATGACTACATAATTTTTGTAACATTGTAATAAGTGATATAAAAGGGATAATGAATTTGAAAACGGTTCTTAATCAAGTAGAGATTAACTCTAGTTTATTATTCAGGAGGTGATTAGCCACTAAATGAGGCTAATATTCATTGTTAATATATATAATATTCATGTGCTTTATTATTCATAAACACCATTTTAGTGCATTTTACACATTGAACATCATTTCACATTATGATTGTAATACCTTCTTAAAATGTACTATTATGTGGTACATTTTTTAACATCATTTAAAGTACCCAATGATTCATCTGATTTTAAGGAATATAATTATAAATATTTTAATTTTATATTTTTGGAAATTGATATACACTTAAATATGAACATGTTTTATTCAGGGATCAGTGGAGAATTCCTGGAGGATGATGGAGATATTTTGAAATGAAAGGAAGCAATTCTGGAGAAGGCAGATTGGACACCAGCCCACTGATGAGACTTTGGGGCCCAACATAAAAGCCCAATTAATCACAAATTTCGTGGGATGATAGAATAAATTTAAAGAAACAAATCACTCTTCAGGAGATAATGCTAATTCAGCCTCCATGGTTATCATTGAGGAGGCCCAAGTTAGAGATAAAATTCTGGTCCAGATTCTGCAGCCCAGAACAACATCTCACTAATATGCTCATATCTCGGAATCGGAAACTCCAAATGGGCCCAAATTTTACAGGCGGTTAGAAGACATCTAGAGCTGCATTTTCTTCTTCAATGTCCCACCCTGATTCGGCCGTCTAGAAGGTCTTTCAGACGCGTCTGTTCGGTGAAGGAAATCTGACTTCCACCTCGGGTCAAATGTAGAAAAGTTTAAATTCCACAAGCTTTCCACCACCTATGGCCTACCAAAATTAATTGAGATGCTTTGTACTGTTTTAGGCTCGACCCAAGGCTCCCAAAATGCCTATTTAAGGCAGTGGTGGTGAAGGAGTTGAATATCTTGGATGCTTTGTTCAATTGTAATGTTATGCTGTATTTTTGTTGCCTCAAATTTGTATTTCACATGTAAGTTGTTCAATTCAATTTAGTTTCTTAATAAAAGTTCTTCTTATACTCTTATTATGTTGTTCTTCATATCACTTTGATACCGTTGGATCAAGGTGTGAATTTATTCACACCAACTCTTGTGAAATTATTCACACAACTGTGGAGTGATCATTTTATTTTTGTTGTTTTCTTTACTTCTCCATTTCCTCCTTCATGAGTCTACTTTCCGCTTCCACTGAAACCATGGGATCAATGGAGGGCTAACCCACTTATGGGTTGATCCAAGAGAGTAGCAAGGGGCTGGATTGGATGTTATTTATCACCTAATTAATGTATAATCACTTCTTTAATTGGGATTTTTATTTGATGATTTTTAAACTCGATCATCCTTGTTGAATTTAAGGCCACACACTTCAAGTACTAATACGAACCTTTACCTTGAAGTGATCAAAACTTTGATCCTTCAAGTGTATAGGTGATTAGTATTAAAGGGTGTAGGCATTAAACCAGTAAGTGATGATATTGTTTTATCTCCTTAAATGAACCCATCTCAAATTTAAGAAATTGAAATCATTAAAAAGAAAATACGTACAATCCACCCCGAGGAATAAACTAGGATCAACTCATTATTTTAAATTGAATTCACTTAAATTTGTTAGATATCTTTAAAATCCATCCAAAATCAATCCAATTTGGCCACTTCATAGCCGAAAACAGTCCATAGAATGTACGTGTCTATAGGTTTCTTCTTAGGTCTCTGTGGATTCGATAACCCAAGCTAAACTACAAGGACCGTCTTACCTTCTTATCTTGGGTAAATTTGAGCGAGAATAAAATTTTATCACCGTTGCTGAGGACTCGATTAAGTCATCTAAACACCCATTCTATTCTCCCCCATTTCTTCTTTTCTCATCTAAATTCTCTTATCTTGTCCCTTTCTCGTTTTTTTCTTTCGGCGCATGTCCGCCTACACCCGCGATCAATCAAACCATCTAGTTAGGGTGGATAGTCCTGGGGTTGGGGAGTCAAGTACACCAAGGGAACTCATTCCATTATATCATAATCTTCCTAATACTTTAGAGTCCAAAATTGAGCCAATTTCAATGTAAGGTCTTCAAAGAAACCAACTCATAAACCCGGGTGGGAACTAAAATGGAAACCCAAATGAGGCAGCCCCAAACTTGGGGAATGAAATTGATCAAACCATGAATGACTACCTCACAACTTCCTGGACCAATGCCCCCTCATGCATTAGACACAATTCCCTAGGAGATTCCAACTACATCTTTAAACCCCATGTCCTAAACCACCTTCCCACATTCCATGGAATGGAGTCCGAGATGCCATACCTTCACATTAAGGAGTTCAATGACATTGTAGAAACCATGTGTCCCCCACATCAACTAGAATCAGCTAAGATGAGGCTATATCCTTTTTCTTTAAAGGATCGAGATAAAAATTGGATAAACAATTTGAGACCATCATCCATCAACTCTTGGGACCAACTACAAAGAGAATTCTACAAAAAATACTTTCCCCACCACAAAACAATTGCACTTAAAAAGAGTATCCAAAACATTTTTGAAAAAGAGGGAGAGTCATTCTATGAAACATGGGAGAGGTTCAAAGACACTCTAAACATAGTCCCACACCATGGTTTTTCTATTCCTGAACAAGTGACAATTTTCTATGAAGGTTTGGGTCCGGGGAACAAACAATTCATTGACATGATATGTAATGGAACCTTTAAAAACAAAGCCCCAAATGATGCTTACGAGTATCTAGAAAGCCTTTCTGAACAAAACCAAACATGGGGAACTTCACCTTATTCTGAAAATCCATAAAGAACTACTGGAATTCATACACTTAGAGAAGAAGAAATCCTTAGGGCTAAACTCGCAGCACTCTCTAGGAAGGTTGAAGAGATAGACCTTAGGAAAGTCCATGAAATCCAAACTGTTGACCCTGTTTGCACAATTTATGACAAACATGACCATAAGACAGACAACTGCCCAACCATTCCATCCATCAAGGATGTTCTCTTAGGAGTACCCCCAACAGAAGTAAATTCTTTGAACTTTCAAAAGCCTCAATACCAAAACACCTTCAACCCTAGGTATAACGACCACCCAGGCTTCCACTGGAAAGATAAACAACAACCTAGCCAACCACAGGGACAAAATACTTACCCCCATCAGAACAACCAAACCCATAACCAGTTCCAAAACCAACCTATCCAATACCAACAGCCACCGGTCCATTTTCAACAAACCATCCCACCTCCAAAATATCCCCCTGGGATAAACCAACCTACTCAAGCACCCACCAAAACTATTCCACAAATCCTACTAGAACAATTGTGCAAACAAATGGAGAGGATGAACTCAGAAGTCTCTTCCCTAAAACAAGAACTTCAAACCATCAAAACAGGAAAGGCACCCATGCCTACTCAGGCGGTGCCATCCTCAACATCAAAGGGAGAGTCAAGTTGTGCTCAAACAACTCATGAACAACTAAAGGTTGTGACTGTTTTAAGAAGAGGGAAATCAATTAAGAAACCTGAAAAACTAATTCAGAACCCACCTGAAGATTCAAACTTGGATGAAAATTCAAATGAACCACAAGATCAAACTGAGGAAACTGATAACATTTTCAAGGAAACAACTCCTCAACAAACGACCCCACAACCGGAACCATTTCCTCAACGCATGAGGGGGAAACCCAAGCCTGAACTGAGTGAAACATTGAGGGAAATCTTCTCACAAGTCAAGTTGAACATTCATCTTCTCGATGCAATCCAAACCATACCTTCCTACTCAAAGTACCTTAAGGAATTGTGCACTTTTAAAAGAAAATTTTCAGATAAAAACCAAGTCCTTTTGGTTGCTAATGTGAGTACCACCATTCAAGGGACCATTCCTCCTAAGTTGAAAGACCCGGGTTGCCCTTACATCAATGTTGAACTAGGATAGAGCAAAGTTGCCAAGGCCTTGTGTGACCTAGGTGCTAGTGTTAATCTCATCCCATATGCTGTGTACTTCCAGTTAGGCCTAGAAGAGCTCCAACCCACATCTGTCACACTTCAGCTTGCTGATCATAGCATTAGGGTTCCAAAGGGGATTTTAAAGGACGTTCTGGTAAAGGTTGAAAACTTTATATACCATGCTGACTTCATTGTCCTTGACAACCATCCAAACTTAGGAAATAAGGAACAAACCCCAATCATCCTTGGTCGTCATTTTCTTGCAACAATCAACTCTGTTATCTGAGTTCGAAATGGGAACATGACCATCAACTTTGGCAACATGAGTCTAGACTTGAACATCTATAATGCAAGCTCACAAATAGGGGATGGCGAGGACATTCATGAAGTAAACATGATAGGAAGCATTGATAATGAATCCATGGAACATCAAGGAATATTTGATGAATGTTTAAGTCAGGATGAGATTGATTTCCTTTGTTCATATGAAGGAAGTTTATCTCCTTGGCTTGAATCATTTTCAAATTTCTCTTATGATGAAGTCTTAGGTCCAACAAGCAGTGAAACCTTTCAAGAAACCACTTTCATGGAGACCACTCCAAATTCCTTCCCTAAATATGATCAAGCCAATCTAGTAGATGAAACTTCTACATGTGGGGAATCAATCCTATCTGAAACTCTAAAAAAAGAAATTGATCTTGATCCAATGTCCCAATCTTCTACTGAAATTCTGAACCAACCTGATCTTGAATTGAAGGAACTTCCTGCTGCACTAAAGTATGCCTTCCTAGGGGAAAATCAAACACATCCAATAGTCATATCTTCTTCTCTTGAAGCCAATCATGAGGGGATGCTTCTAGATGTCCTTAGGAAACACAAGAAAGCCATTGGTTGGACCCTGTCTGATATTCCTGGGATTAGCCCACTTATTGGAGCTCATAGGATTACACTTGAATCTGAATCCAAACCATGTCGTCAACCTTTGAGGAGACTCAATCCAAATCTTATGGAGGTGGTAAGGAAACAACTTCTTAAGTTGTTGAAAGCTGGTATCATCTACCCCATAGTTGAGAGTGAGTGGGTAAGCCCAATTCAAGTTGTCCCAAAGAAAGCTAGAATCACTGTGATCACTAATAAGGACGGGGAAATTCTTCCAACTAGGGTGAGTAGTGGCTGGAGAGTCTGTATTGACTATAGGAAGCTCAACTCTTGTACCAAGAAGGACCATTTTCCCTTGCCCTTTATTGATCAAGTCCTCGAGCGAGTGGCGGGTCATCAATTCTATTGCTTCCTAGATGGGTACTCAGGGTACAATCAAATCGAGGTCTCCTTGGAGGATCAAGGGAAGACAACCTTCACCTCTCCATTCGGCACCTTTGCCTTCAAACGCATGCCGTTCGGGTTATGCAATGCCCCTGGAACCTTCCAGCGGTGCATGATGGGAATCTTCTCAGATATGGTAGGGGATTTTCTAGAGGTCTTCATGGATGACTTTTCTGTCTTTGGGGATACATTTGAGGGATGTCTGCAGAATGTGGAGAGAGTCTTGTCAAGATGTGAAGAAAAAAATATGGTCCTAATCTGGGAAAAATGCCATTTCATGGTTAAAGAGGGACTTGTTCTAGGCCATCTGGTCTTGAGTAGGGGTATTGAAGTTGATAAAGCAAAGGTTGACATCATTCATCACCTTCCATCACCCAAAACTTTCAAGGAAGTGAGGTCTTTCTTAGGACATGCTGGTTTCTATAGAAGATTCATCAAGGACTTTAGTTCAATATCCCGTCCCCTTTGTGCTCTCTTAGTAAAGGATGCTCCATTTGTTTGGACAGAAAGCTGTGATGGTTCATTCTCAACCCTCAAATCCTCTCTCACCTCTCCTCCCATTATAAAATCTCCAAATTGGAACCTTCCTTTTGAAATTATGTGTGATTCCAGTGACTTTGCTGTAGGAGCTATGTTAGGAAAACGTTGTGATAAAACTCCTTATGTCATTTCTTATGCAAGCAAATCCTTAAATGATGCCCAAATCAACTACACCACCACTGAAAAGGAGTTACTTGCTATTGTATTTACCTTAGATAAGTTTAGGTCCTACCTCTTAGGATCACCCATCACTGTGTTCACGGACCATTCTGCACTAAAATACCTCTTCCAAAAACAAGATGCTAAGGCTAGACTGATTAGGTGGGTCCTTCTCTTACAAGAATTTGACCTCACAATCAAGGATAAAAATGGAGTTGAAAATGTTGTAGCTGATCACCTCACTAGGATGGAATTCAAAGACAACTCAAATCACCTTTCTATGTCTGATTCGTTTCTTGATGAACACCTATACTCTGTGAGTGACTTCCCTTGGTATGATGACATAGCAAATTTATTAGTGATAGGAGTCATTCCAAAATTCTTAGGGACTCAAGCTCGAAGGAAATTTCTTTCTGATGTTAGACACTATGCGTTTAATGATCCATACCTCTATAAGTTCTGCCTTGACCAAGTCATTAGGAGGTGTGTTCCAGATTCTGAACAAGAGTCCATCCTTAAATTCTATCATAGTGAGGCATGTGGAGGTCACTTTTCCTCTAAGAAAACATCTGCTAAGATTCTTCAATGTGGTCTTTTCTGGCCCACCCTCTCAAGGGACTCCTACACATTTTGTGAAAGTTGTCCTATGTGTCAACAAGTAGGGTCCATCACAAAAAGGAATCAAATGCCACTCACTCCCATCTTAGTGGTTGAAATATTTGACTGTTGGGGAATTGATTTCATGGGTCCCTTCCCAAACTCTCGGGGATACCTCTACATACTCTTAGCAGTTGATTATGTCTCAAAATGGGTTGAGGCCATTCCCACTAAGTCCAATGATCATCAAGATGTGATTTGGTTTCTAAAAGAGGACATATTTTCATGATTTGGAATTACTAGGGCTATAATCAGTGATCGAGGAACCCATTTCTGCAACCGCCCATTCGCTTCACTCATGTCTAAGTATGGTATTTCTCATAAAGTGTCCACTGCATACCATCCTCAAACCAATGGTCAAGCTGAGTTAGCGAATAGGGAGATTAAGCAAATTCTTGAAAAAACTTTCAACCCCTCTAGGAAAGATTGGTCTGAGAAACTCTTAGATGCTATTTGGGCCTATAGAACTGCATATAAAACCATTTTAGGAATGTCCCCATATAGGTTGGTTTATGGTAAAGCATTCCATTTGCCAGTGGAGATTGAACATAAGGCATTTTCGGCAATTAAAGAAATGGATTATAACCTCTCATTGGCCGGAACAAAAAGGAAATTAGATCTCAATGAACTGGAGGAACTAAGGATGGAGGCTTGTGAAAATTCAAGGATAAATAAAGCTAGAGTTCAAGCCTACCAATCTAGGAATATCAAGGTCAAACAATTTGAACCGGGAAAACTTGGGCTCTTGTATAGTTCAAAACATCATTTACACCCGGGAAAGTTAAGGTCTAGATGGTCAGGACCTTTCATAGTGCATTATGTGTACCCCCATGGGGCAGTAGAAATTCAAGATCCCACAAGTGGTTACATTTTCAAGGTCAATGGTCAAAGGTTAAAACCATTCATTGGATCATTCAATAAACAGGAAATAGAGGTTGAGTTAACTGAGCCAACCTATGAACCAGGAACAAATTAATAGATTTAGGGTCCCTGTCGGGCTAACGATGTTAAACAAAGCGCTGATGGGAGGCAACCCATGGTTTTCAAGTTTCCAATAATTTCGTTGTTTTAATCAACTTTGTATTTTAAATAGGGTTAATGAGACATTTTGATATTTCGAAAAAAAATAAACTGTTGACCTGTTCTTCTATAATGAGTATGGATGGGTATGAAAGGGGAGCACCATATTCATTCGTGTCACGTGGTGTGATCTTTGAGTAATACCTTACCCAGAAATTTAAAAAAGAAGACAATGTAACATCAGTTTGTTTTTTTTATGTGTTTTTAGGTTAAAAAATTAAAAAACAAAAAATAAAAATATAATAATAATAAAACGTCCATGCCATAGGCCGTGGGGAAAACCCCGTCACAACCGGCGAAGCCGTGGGGACTCGAACCCGGGACCGAAGGGAGACAGGGGCGCTCGCTTACCACTGACCTGCGGCTTCTTGTGCTTCCTTATTCTATAATTTTTATATATATACTTATATTTTACTTCCTTTATTATATATATATATATTGTTTTTTTTGTTTGTTTTGTTTTTCCGTTTTCCACTAGGGAACTTTGCAAGCGACATGGATATCAAAGGAATAAATTGGAGCAACAAGAACTTCAAACTTCAACCACCAGGTGACTTCATTCCATGACCCTCATTTTCAATTTCCTTTTTGAAAATTCATTCTCTACCTCTACCCCCTTCTAAATTTTCTTTTATTTAAACACTGGGGACAGTGTTATTTTAAGTTGGGGGGGGGAGATAAAATAAAAAAAAATTCTTTTGTGTCAAAAAAAATGAATGATTTGAAAAAATAATTAAATGGAAGGAAAAATTCCTTTAACTTTAAACATGGTAATAAACATTGCACACTTCGAAACTGAATATAAAATAATTTAGTATACCCTGATTCTGATTTTAATCCTTGTATAATTTCATGAGCATAGATTTTAGAAAGTGTGGCTGTCCAATGTGATATTTCATCGTTTATATTTTCATCCAAATAAAAAAATCACAATGCACGTCCTTTTGATAGTGGGGTATTAGTTTAAGTTCATGGGGTCCCCTAAATAAATAGCATAGGTTTGGTGATCATTTTAGTTTAATATGAGTATTTAAAAAAAAAAATTGCGCGTAGAGCAATGAAATGACCTAATGCGTGGCTTTCGACACTTGGGGATCGTGACTCCATAGTTGTCTGGCCCAGAGTTAGTAATTTTATCTCTATTTTTGGTAATTTGAATTTGTTTTTGACTAAGTTAACTCGAGATGATGCCCGAGTATGTGGGATTCACTTGGTGCCCTAAGGTCTTTGAGCCTGAGAGTCATCGGAAAAGTCTCGCTACAGGGGTTGACTCTTTTTGAGTGCAACTTCAATTACCATGGCAAAATTGCAAAAAAAAAAACAACAACAAAAAAAACAAAAACAAAAAAAAATATACAAAAAAAATGAATACTCATCTTAATATTGAAATGAGATTCCACCTAGCGCTTCTGTAATTTCCCCCTTGAATAAAGATGAACCCCCCATGTCTATTGTGATTCACAACACATCCTCATACTTAATTGATATTGGATGAAATATGGAAATGAATTTGAACAAAGGAATGAGCTTGGGATTGGGATATTCTTATGAAAATATCTTTTATTAAAATATTTTTATGGGTTTCATGATTGTTTGGTATAAGTTTTTTTGGTTATCATTGTGTATTAAAATGTTTTTGGAAAAGGGAATTCGAATTTCATATTGTTGAGATATATTTTGCTCGGGACTAGCAAACCTCAAGTTGGGGGGTGTGATTAGCCACTAAATGAGGCTAATATTCATTGTTAATATATATAATATTCATGTTCTTTTCTATTCATAAACACCATTTTAGTGCATTTTACACATTGAACATCATTTCACATTATGATTGTAATACCTTCTTAAAATATACTATTATGTGATACATTTTTGAACATCATTTGAAGTACCCAATGATTCATCTGATTTTAAGGAATATAATTATACATATTTTAATTTGATATTTTTGGAAATTGATATAAACTTAAATATTAACATGTTTGATTCAGGGATCAGTGGAGAATTCATGGAGGATGATGGAGATATTTGGAAATGAAAGGAAACAATTCTGGAGAAGCCATATTGGACACCAGCCCACTGATGAGACTGTGGGGCCCAACATAAAATCCCAATTAATCCCAAATTTCGTGGGATGATAGAAGCTATTTCTAGAAACAAATCCCTCTTCAGTAGATAATGCTAATTCGGCTTCCATGGTGATCATTGAGGTGGCCCAAGTTAGAGATAAAATTCTGGTCCAGATTCTGCGGCCCAGAAAAAAATCCCACTAATGTGATCATATCTAAAATTCCGCAACTCCAACTGGGCCCCAATTTTACAGGCGGTTCTAAGACATCTGGAGCTCCATTTTCGTCTTCTATGGAACACCATGATTCGGCCGTCTAGAAGGTCTTCCAGACGCGTCTGTTCGGTGAAGGAAAGCTGACTGCCACCTCGGGTCAAATGTGGAAAAGTTTAAATTCCACAAGCTTTCCACCACCTATGGCCTACCAAAATTAATTGAGATGCTTTGTACTATTTGAGGCTCGACCCAAGGCTCCCAAAATGCCTATTTAAGGCAGTGGTGGTGTAGGAGTTGAAGATCTTGGATGCTTTGTTCAATTGTAATGTTATGCTGCATTTTTGTTGCCTCAAATTTGTCTTTCACATGTAAGTTGTTCAATTCACTTTAGTTTCCTAATAAAAGTTATTCTTATACTCTTATTCTGTTGTTATTCATATCACTTTGATACCGTTGGATCAAGGTGTGAATTTATTCACACCATCTTTTGTGAAATTATTCACACAACGGTGGAGTGATCATTTTATTTTTGTTGTTTTCTTTACTTCTCCATTTCCTCCCTCATGAGTCTACTTTCCGCTTCCATTGAAACCATGGGATAAATGGAGGCCTAACCCACTTATGGGTTGATCCAAGGGAGTAGAAAGGGGCTGGATTGGATGTTATTTATCACCTAATTAATGTATAATCACTTCTTTAATTGGGATTTTTATTTGATGATTTTTAAACTCGATCGTCCTTGTTGAATTTAAGGCCACACACTTCAAGTAATAATACGAACCTTTACCTTGAAGTGCTCAAAACTTTGATCCTTCAAGTGTATAGGTGATTAGTATTAAAGGGTGTAGGAATTAAACCAGTAAGTGATGATATTGTTTTATCTCCTTAAATGAACCCATCTCAAATTTAAGAAATTGAAATCATTAAAAAGAAAATACGTCCAATCCACCCCAAGCAATAACCTAGGATCAACTCATTATTTTAAATTGAATTCACTTAAATCTGTTAGATATCTTTAAAACCCATCCAAAATCAATCCATGTTGGCCACTTCATAGCCGAAAACAGTCCATAGAATGTACGTGTCTATAGGTTTCTTCATAGGTCTCTATGGATTCGATAACCCAAGATAAACTACAAGGACCGTCTTACCTTCTTCTCTTGGGTACATTTGAGCAAGAATCAGGAGGTTAAAGAACGGTCGAGTCAAGTCAGACACAAGGTAATGGAACTTCTTAACCTAATTTCCATTCTTTGGGTTAATCTCCTACTTTCAAATTATGTCATTATATTATTATGTACTATCTTGTATTTCTACTTTCTTTATGTGTACCTAAAGTGAATACACATAATGGATCTATTTTATTTAAAAAATGATCTTTGTAAGGGACTTCGTCTCAATATCCTTTCATTGAGGCATAATTTGTTTTATACACAACTTTCCTTTATACGGTGTATAAACCCCTTTGACATTTAATTTTATTCAAAAGTAATCTTTTTATACGAAGCATTTTTACTAAACGACAAAAAGAATGTTTTTTTTGTATGTATGCGGTGACAACGACTTCTCCGCCGCCGTGACCATTATTTGAGTTTCAACTTCCTCTACAATCCATTAATTTTTTTAAATGAAAAATAAATACAATGTTTTAATTTTCTTTTATTTTGGTATTGAAAATGGTTTTGAAATTGTTTTTTTATTATATCAATGTGTTGTATTGATATCTTGTGATTAAAATGTCGAAATGTTATGTTTCCTTTATGCATGTTTTATGTGATACGATTATGTTATGGTTTATGATATGTTTAAACCTGTTCATATGAGGAATTCATTGGACTTAATAAGTGACGGGAGGAGCCCATTATAGCTCCTCGATGCATCGGCAGGTCTCATGAGACAAACTAGTGTCGTGAAACGAGGCCTTGACAAAATCTTATTTGTAGTCTTGGCACGAGACCTTGGATACGTGGTTATGATAGTATAGCATTATGCATTCCATCATTATGAAAGTGGTTATTGATATTGCATGTGATTATTCGATTAGTAGAATATCCATGTGAATAAGTAAATGGAATTATTTCATTTTATTTTTTCCATATTATGCTGAAGTTCAAGTTTAAAAGGCTTTTCTTTTAGTTATACATTGCCTTAAATGTTAATGTTTATTTCTGGAAGCTTTCGCTATATTATTATCCTTACTGAGCATCTGAGCTCACCCCTTTAAATGTTTTATTTTTCTCAGGATGTGACGAAATATTTTATGACTGGCCTACAGGGATAGTCTGAAGGGGATAAAAGTGTGGACTATGGAGACTATGTTATTTTGATTTTTCACTTTATGATGTAATGTAACATTTATGAATGTATCTAGTGTTTCCAAGGCTACTAAACTAATCAGTCTTTCAAGACTTGATCTTTTGTGATCATGCCAATGTTACGCAATAATGCATCGAATCTGGGTAATTGGGGTTGGGGCGTTACACTTACCCCTTTCATTATATCTCAAAGTGAGAAATATTTTTTATAAGGAACTTATGAAATAATCCAATTCAAATGGGTTTGTAGTCTAACTAAATGTTGGAGGTTTTTTTTATAAAGCGGTATAAGATTTATCTTCTACATTGTGCATCGCGATTCTCGATATAGGTAAGTTTATTGTTCATAAACTGATATAGATGTCCAAGTATAGTTATAAGTAACTCAACACCAGTCGTAGCTTTAGTACGAACATCATTATCTTGCATAGGAAAAAAAATCCCTACATGGGATACATGCATGGATATGGTTCCCATTCATTATACTAGGATCTATTTTTAAATAATGGAATACACTAATTTTGGTTATTAATAAAAATTAATAATTTTAAACTTGAAAAACACTTAACATAAATTGGAATTTTTTTATATCTAATATTTTAATAATAAATATGGTTTCTTTGGGGACTTATTTACTTTTAAATCCTCTATAATGGTTTGTAACGAAAATTTGAAAAGACCTTAAAATATCCCAAAGGAGTGTCTAACCTGGTACACATTAATGCCCATTGTCGTGTACCAGGATACATAGAGTCGTGCCCAACACATCTTTTCATATTTGTCACCCCTAGGTATATTTTTTCTAAAATGAAATCCACTTTTTGTATCTACATAGTGGTGTATGTATAGGAAGACCTACTGTAGTTGACGAAAAGTGCTCAAGTGCTAAAGAAAGTTTCCAAATGACAAAGTGAAGTCATATTCGAACCTGTGGACCCCATCCAGGGGGCCCGGAGGGGGCCACGTGAAATAAATTCATAGGCGCACGAAAAAATTATGTCCTGCATGGAAAGTTCTTGGATTCGCGAAAGTTCAGCACGAGGGCGTGAAATATTCCATGCCCCACTCCTCTTGGCCTTCATTTCACGCTTTCGCCTATGCTGCGCAATGTTTTTGTGCAAACAAGGTTTCCGCGCCCCCAAACGTCTATAAATAGAAGACGACCCCTTCCACTTCGGGGAAAAAGAATATAAATCGACTCTCATGCACAAAATACATCTTCCGCATGCGCAATATGGCCTTTAAGTACGGTTCTTTTCACTCCAAGTCGCCCCAGGGTCTGCCTTCACGCGAGCTCCCCATGGCTTAGACTAAATTCCAATCCCTTCGGGGTCCGCCCCTTGAATGCAATCCCTTCCATTTCACAAAGGCTAGAAAATTGTGCGCAATCCCTCCAAATTGTGTGCACCCCTGTCCTTGCGCACAGCCTCTCCCGCTTGCGTACAATTCAAACTCCTTGCACGCAATCCTTCTAGTTGCGCACAAAACATCGGATCCAATTATGTGCAAGTATCAAGGATTTCACGCCATCCCGGTTTTTTTCGCGCAAGACTATTATTTTGCACGCAAGCCTTAAAGGTTGCGCACAATTCCCTAGTACCCTTCACCTCAGTGCTCCCTGGGTGCCACCTTTCGAGGGAGCCTGATGCTCTCCTTATGGATGGAATTCACAGGTTCCATTCATGCCGTGTGCATCCATATCATGCAATGTTTTCCCATGAGACCTTCTAGACTTGTGAGAAGTAACTTCAAAGTCCCTTGTATGATACCACCCGTTGCATTGCTTTTCCTAATGATTCTTCGCATAGGCACGCTAATGGCTATTACTTCTTCGCATAGACATGATAACGTGGACCCCTTGATGGTTAGTTCCATGACACCCCCTCGCAACGGCATTGTCGATGCCTTCTATCCCACAAGCAGCAAAGGGTACCAGTTATATATGTCCTAGGGGTGCGGAGAAAACCCACCTCGTCCGAGCTACACGACGTTAAATTGCCAATCACCTCGTCCTCAACACATGACATTAAATTGTGACCTGGCCCCATGCCTTGCACGTAGGGTCCCCCCACCTTGGACATTCTCCATGCCCACTCGTCTCCACGCGGATGGAATAATCCCTCACAGGGGGTGATATACTCCTTAATGGAGTGGGGTTCGTATGTGGGGAAGGGAAACCACCATGGTATAAGCCCCTATCCTTTTGTGAAGGAGGTAGAACCCATGCTCCTCCTCACTTACTCATTGCCAAGGACAACAATGGGCATGATGGAGAACGGTGCTCCCCCTTTCTTCCATACCAAATCCCCCTCTAGCTGCGCTTTGTTGCCATTGCGCCTCCATCCTGGAGTAAGTCACAACCACTTCAGGCTGCTTACCACGCATAAGCCCTTGTTTCCTCTCTGAGCCGCTCTGCGCATTAGCCCCACTCCATTTACCATGGACGCATGTTTCACGATGTGATCATCGGGTCTCTTATACCTCTTGTTTCTCACACCGAGCAAGACTCGCGTGAGCTTAGAGCAAGAACCGACCATGAAAACACCTTGGGCCGTCTCAGAGTGTAAGCCCCAACCCATCCTGAACTATGGGGACTTTGATCCATGTGAAGGCATGGTATGTAAGAAACCACCACAAGGTTCAAGCCCCACCACCATGGGCCACCTCAGATTGTAAGCCCCAACCCATCCCGAACAATGGGGACATTGATCCATGTCAAGGCATGGTACATAGGAAGCCTCCACGAGGTTCAATCCCCAAACACCTTGGGCCGCATCAGAGTGTAAGCCTCAATCCATCCCAAACTATGGGGACTTTGATCCATGTCAAGGCATGGTATGTAGGAATCCTCCATGAGGATCAAGCCCCAAACACCTTGGGCCGCCTCAGAGTGTAAGCCCCAATCCATCCCGAACTACGGGAACTTTGATCCATGTAATGGCATGGTATATAGGAATCCTCCATGAGGTTGAAGCCCCACCACCTTGGGCAGCCTTAGAGTGTAATCAACAACCCATCCCGAACTACGGGGACTTTGATCCATGTCAAGGCATTGTAAGTAGGAAGCCTCCATGAGGTTTAAGCCCCAAACACCTTGGCCGGCATCAGAGTGTAAGCCCCAATTCATCCCTAACTAAAGGGATTTTGATCCAGGTCATGGAATTGTACGTAGGAAGCCTCCATGATGTTCAAGCCTCAGACACCTTGGGCCGCCTCAAAGTGTAAGCCCCAACCCATCCCGAACTATGGGGACTTTGATCCATGTCAAGGCATGGTACGTAGGAAGCCTCCACGAGGTTCAAGCCCCACCACCATGGGCCTCCTCAGAGTATAAGCCCCATCCCATCCCGAACTATAGGGACTTTGATCCATGTCAAGGAACGGTACGTAGGAAGCCTCCATGAGGTTCAAGCCCCAAACACCTTGGGCCGCCTCAAAGTGTAAGCCCAAATCCATCCCGAACTACGGGGACTTTGATCCATTTCAAGGCATGGTACGTAGGAAGCCTCCACAAGTTTCAAGACCATCACCTGGTCGCTTTGACCACCATCACGTTGGTTCACCCCCATCCCGCATGATGTTAAACTGTATTCTCCATCTGACTACGTGGTCTTTGATTCCCCTCCATGAGGATACGTAGGAATCCTCCACGAGGCTAAATCCCATCACCCATGACTCATCCTGATCTGTCCCTCGAGCCCATGTGTCTCAGAATGGTCATGCCCCAACCCAGAGGTTCCACTTACTCTGGGTCCCATCCATGCATCCATTCTCATGGGTCGCCTCCTTAGGTGTCCCATCGTCCCACCGAACTATGCAGACTTTGATTCCTCCCCATGGGGATACGTATGAGGTCTCTTCGAGACTCAAGCCCAAAGCTATCGTCCATCCTGATTCTTACTCGCGCCGCCACATCCCGATGAGATCATGCCACATATTTTCCCTCCAAATCATTCGGGAAGCCGCCCACGTGTTGTCCCCAATATTGGTGTTCCCTCTAGGGGTTCCTCAATATGATCCACTCTAATCAGTGTTACGATCAATCTGATCTGTCCCCACTGGATGTTAAACTTGCAGCATACCCCATGTTAAACATGGGAAGATGAGGAATTACTCAGATAAATTCCCAAGGAAAATGATTCCCCTCATCCGATGTGGGATTCCTCGGGCTTCCGCGCTCTCGAGAAGCCCTATAATAGGGGACAGAAGACAGACATGCCAACCCCTCAACGTCAAGACATGCCAGAGGTGCCCATAGTGGCAACTACCCTAACCAAAAGGTTAATTCCCTGACAAGAATCCTTGTAACAACCTGACAGAAGCAGTGTAATTAACTAGTGTCCATGAAGATATGGCACTGGGAAGAGTTTCACGAACTACTTATTAAATCTATGAGGGAGACTCGGACTAGGTGATGAGATCTGAGGAGGAATACAAGGAAGGAAGAATCGACATCCCATCAACCCCTTTCAATCATGGAGTAGACATCCCTGAATAAGGATTGGTTGCCGCCCGCCATTGGAAAGTAGGAATGTGGGCCAACAGCCATGCGTCCTTTGCGTTACAGATGTGCGTGGATCGGAAAATGCATCGGAAACAGAAATGGAGATCCCTATGTGAATGAATTCTCCTCAACATGTACACTAGTAGTGTTTGAGGAACCAATGGATTATCTTTTCATCAGATTCAGTCGCCCGGAACCAGGTCCCCAAGCAAATAGCGGGCCTGACGTGGAACTCACCAGAAGATGGGATAGTCAGGACGTTGATCATTCCGTTCTGCGATGTTGTCAGCGTGGATACCTATTACCAAGCATGAAAAATGGAACGACTTTGGGGTAATGGTTGTCGATATATTTTCTTATAAGTGTTAATGAGTTCATCTCCATGCTTTTAGTAGCCAAGTTGTTGCATCTAGAGCCCGATCACCTACCCACTGACGCAGGGGAGAGGGCAATATCGACGCGGCTACCCCACACGGTTCTTCCTCTTCCATGATGGCTTCGACTGCCACGACTGCTGGGCACCCACGCCCCCTCTTCCCATCAGAAATTATCGAGTGCAGGGTAATTAATGACCTTTTACACAGGTACGAGGAGGATGGGATTATCCCCACCAGGGATATGGCCCGCTTGGATCTCGAGGTAGCAGCGCCTCCCCGTAAATGCCGCCCACGAGGGCCGCACAGGGAGCTGCTGCTCCCCAGCCCAACATTCAATACTTTAATGATAATTTCCATGGAACACCTTAACAACTCCCACCCGTACGCTGACAAGGTAGGGGGTGTCTGGGTTGGTCCAATCAGAGTCCCGCTTCAAGGTCTCTCGATGAGGGCTCCCGCCAGGCCGTGTCAGCGTTGCCGCCTGGTTCCCCAAGCCAAGGAGCAAGAATGCCACGCGCCTGCACCACCGTCTCTAGTTCATCAAACCTGGTGCTGGCGTTGGGCGCAAATGTAAGAGGTCGCCCACCATGGGGAATCAACGTCAGCGACTACTGTGGCCTGAACCATCGCTAACTCATATCACCAACTCCCCAAATACGTTGAGTAGGAGCAGTTATACGTCTGGCCTGGATCAAGTCCCCAACCGCCCCATGGGCAGGTTTGGTCGACTCTCCCAGTTTCCAGCACATGTGATGGCCGCTGTGGACCAATTCGCCGTAATTCCAACCAGTGTGGAGTCCTATTCCATACCACTACTACGGAAATTGCAGGCCCTCACTATTTCCAACCTCGTCTTGGAGGTCTGCCCCACGCCACATTCAACCCTAGATAGGGTCTTCACTATGGCTGCAACACTCCATGTGGGGGTATCTCCTGTACTCACTACGTTGGGTACGGAGTCACTCCCCCTGCTACAGACCGTGATTATAGAGACATTGCATGTTCGGTCGCTTGCCAACATGGAGGTCCTCCCCATGTCCCCGTGCCAATCAGCAAAGGTCCTCCTTGCCCCAGCAATCGGAGAGGTGGAGGCCAACCCCACTTCACTAATGCCTAGCATAGAAGTCACCCCTGTGTCCCTTTTGAAATTTTTCTGGGTGCTCCTCACACCCCGGCTTTCTCAAGTGGGAACCCTCTCCGCCCCAGCGCCAGTGCGGCCAAAGGACCCCATGTCGGAAATCAGCCCTGTCTCGAGGAACCACCCAGGGGAAGGAAGGCGGGTCATCACCGCCGCAAGAGGAATTCTAGGGAAGGCCATACATGAATCAATCCAGTCCGCTTCTCGAACTCTAAGGCGGAGTATGACTCGACGCTGGAGCCCTCTCCTCCGCCCTCCAAGTCAAGGGCTGGGGCATAAACAAGGCACTTCAGCCTCATGCTCCCGGAATGCGAGATCCATATGATCCCTGCCTTTATATGAAGGTATATCCAGGAGGACGAGAACTTGGCGTGTCCCTAGGGACCGAACACATAGTCACCACCATCATCTCCGGAGGCGCCTTCTGTCAGGGATAGATACTACATAGAGCTATTTTGGGGGTCAATGGCAGGAGAGTTGTGACATAGCAGACCCTCAATGGATGATGATGTTGTTTCAGGGGCTTTGGTATCCCATCCATCCTATCATGATATAGAGGCCATGTTACTACAATCCTCATAGGACAACCCAACATTCAGCGGCCAATCAGCCCACTCGCCGTATTCTTTGCCTGCTAGCCCCCTGGCCCGGCGACCTACCTCAGTGCTGCCAGTTCCTTAGCCACCCTCATATGAAGAGTGGGGAAATCAAAGGACAGAACTTGAATCTAAGCCAAGGAGCCTCTGGACCATCCTCACAGTAGGCCATTTCCCTGATAAATTTTGGCTGGTCGTAGGACCAAATTTTGGTATTCCAGAATCACTCACCTCAGAGGAGTTTGAATGTTTTTGCCAGACCCTATGGGAAACTCACTACCATCTTCGCCATTAGCGGGTGACTTGTCTTGGGATCCAAGAGCACCTTGAAGACATTGGTGAACAATTCCATCTGGCTGACCTGGCCACACTCCACATGATCCAGCACCCCGAGTCACCTGGTCACCACAGTACCCTCCAACAAAAATGCGTCCATAGTTTCCAAACACTCCACAAAGATATTAATGAGGCTACCCCCCATGAAAAATTCCGTGGCTGGGGGTAGTACACTTACCTCCTATTCAGTTCTCTTCACTGGCAACCCGAAATGCTTGGAGACACTAAATATATACCCCCGAGAAGAGTTGCGGTAAACATGACCGATCTCTCAGGAGGGGAAAATGAGCTGGAACTTCTCAATGGGAACCTTCTCTCTGAAGATGTTCCCCCACTGTTGGACCCATCAGGGAGAGTTACTCACCAGTATAGGAACCTCTTGGGCCTCCCTCCGCCTACTGAGGCATTAGTACTCATCCAGAATCTCGGTAAGGGAAAGGAGCATATTGGGGTCACCAAACACTTTGGCCCATCTGTCTTAGTGCAAGTGACAGAGGAAGAGGAACCCGAGAAGGACATGTTGTGCCAACAAATTTCCATGTATAAGATGTTATTAGATGAACTTCTAGCTGAATGCATTGCGAAGTGATGACCTGACTATGGTGATCCTAGGCCGGGGCAGCAGGGGCAGGAAAAACTACCCCTCGGCGGGATTCCCCCAGGCAACCCTGATCATGCCGCATATGCTGTCAGGGAGGAAGTTGGAGCTCATGGAATGAGGGTGCGGTATGTCTCGTCAAACCCTCATGAACAGCGTAACAATCCTAGGAACCCCGCTCAGGCTCCTCCGGCATCCCCAAGGGTCCCTCCACCAGCTACCCCACGACCCGCTGAGCCTGTCTACCACATTGAAGAGCCCGACAATGCGCTCGTGGTTTGGGATCCCCATCAAGACAGGGACCCTCGTCTAGAAGATCCAATGGAAGCACTCATCGCCTACATAGAGGCTTTGGAAACGTGATAGGTGGCCATCCCACCTGATGGTAAGCCATATCCAGCATGGGTGGATGATATTCCAGCACCCCCAAGATTCGGAAACCCCACCTTCTCCCCCTTTAATGGGATAGGGGACCCACCACAACACCTATCTCACTTTAACTCGAGGTGTGGGCCTATGTTAGGGACCCCGGTGTAGCAGGAGACCACCAAGATCTGTTGTTTTGTTCAGACACTGGAGGGGCCATCATTTGTTTGGTACAACCAGCTCCCCGTCAGATCCGTGACCAGCTGGGAGGACCTTCTCAGGAAGTTCCTTTATCAGTTCTGCTCTACCACTCGGAAAACGAACATCTCATACCGCTTCAAGTGCAGGAAAAGGCCTGATGAGAGAGTCGTAGACTTTGAACCCCATTGGAAGGGGCTCACATACTCGCTTGACATGCCACTGACTCAGGAGAAATTACTGATGATGTGTGTATGGAATGTCAAGACAGAATTGGTTCCTTCCCTGATAACTCAAAACTATCTCGGAGGGTTTTGAGACTTATTAAATAAAGCCTAGTGCCTCGAATAAGCCCTACAATAGGCCATCCAGGAACGTCCGCTGCCCCCTATAATCCCAGCATAGAGGGCTGCCTGAGCCGGGCCCGCTGCGATGGCCTAGGTAAAGGCCTCTAGGAAGTTAGAATTGCTACAAGTGGAGCCATCTCTGCATCCCCCAGAGCGGTCCGTGACCACGGGCACAGTTTCCAGCCCAACAATGACCACCTCAGAACCAGCAGGGGCCCCCTCGTAACGCGCCACCACCACCTAGGTGAGACAATCAAGTTCTTCCTCCTCGGCAGGCTCCTCTGGCCCCCCATTTGGGTCAGGCTCTTAGAGCCCCCTTTCCATACATAAGGGATCGACCCTACTCGTTCATCGAGGCTTAGGTCCCCGGTTACTACCGTAGCGCCTTAGATTAGAGAATTGTATGACTTCTTGAGTGCTTGAAGCCAGATGAGGCGCATCTCACTGATCACCCAACTACTTCCCTTATCAGTGGATCCTATGGCCCACCATCAAGCAATGATATGTGTTCATGGACTGGCTCCAAAACCAGATTGACAGCAAAATAGTCAGGTTGGGCTCGACCCCAGCACAAGTGGTGGGTGTCTTTGTCAGGTCAGATAGCGGTAGCGATGGTGAAGGTGAGTGGCAACAGGTTTCATACCGCGGGTCCTAGAAGTATAACGACTATATGGCTCACAGGGCAGTCTCCCACTCCCATGTCATTATCCTTGCATGCCTGAATCAGCCGGAGCCTTCAGAAGCTGCAGCCACAAACCCTGCGTCATCATCCCAACCATCCTCTTCCCAGAAGTGCAGGCATCAGCGGTGTAAGAAAAAGCAACGCGCCCCACCAATGTCGCCATTGTCCCGAACTCTCGGCGACTTTATGCCCCTGGATATGGGGATTCCCCCCAGAATCTGCCCAGTGGTGGATGCTTCTTCAAGCTATAGCCAAGGGTACACTTTTATAATTACCCACACTTATTATATACATAATCTTGAATTTATTCAAGAAAACACTTCCTTTTACATTGAGGATCTTTTCAAGTTTAGAGCTTTAGAGAATTAAGAAAAAACATTCATAACATTACACATTGTTACATAATGGATACCATAAAATATGTTTCTATTTTTCTCAGAATATAAAACATTAAAACTTAAAAACAAGACTCCTTGACAATTCTTCAACATTTAACATGTCTTAATTCCTTGTATTACTCAAACATTAACCTGTGAAAAATCATTTAAAAACTTGGGATGAGCACAAAATCTCAGTAAGGTATGAAAAAGAAGGAAAAATCACATTAGTCCATGAATACTCATAACGTATGAAAACATTTTCAAAAGACATTATTTCCACCCATAAATACTTACTTTGTGTAACATGAGATTTACACAAGATCCACACAAACATAAATATAATCATAGAGGTATCCTGGGGCATTACTTATATAATCTTATAACCATCTTGGCTACCTTAAAATTTGTAACCCTCACGACTACCATACTTTGTGTAACCATCGCAGTTACACGTGGAGTTACCATACAACCGACCTACAACTTACTCATACCCAATGCATTGGAGGGAAATATAGGTCCCACCCTTCATCATAAAAAATGCCCAATAATGAAAACATAATCATACAACATAAATAATAGCATAAAAACATTGCTTTTGAATCTTGTAAAACAGAATTTTAAAAGAGGATTTTAGAAGAAAAGTCCCTTATAAACATCATATACTTTAAGTGAGACTTAATAGAGTGGATGGAATATGTATATACTCTATAAATACACATAATGAAACATAATATAAACAGAACCCATCACACAAACAATTTAAATAGCCCATAAATATTAAATTAGAAGGTTAACCTAAAGAATGGAAATCGAGTTAAGAATTCCCTTACCTTAAGCTTGTCTTACTTCAAACTTGTTAAAACCTCCTGTATAATGGTTAAAAGAGTGTTATTAGTATTTTATATAAACATTTTCATGTTTATAACGTCTTATATGATCATTTAATAACCTCATTTCACCCATTAATTGTTAGTATTTTGTTCCTTGCATTATTTTGGGTGAGTTCTTTTGTGATTTGCACGATTGGTTCATGATGAATCGTTCTTGTTGATTGGAAGTGAAACTCCAAAATTGGAATGGAGTAGTATTTATGTCACGACCCGACCCTACCCAGGTTCGAGCTGCAACTACCCCAAGCCTGCCTCCATAGGCCAGGGGCTGGCGACAAGCGCCGAAGGCACAAAAACTCAGGGAGGCCTTTGCCTAAGCACCTGTACACACACACACACGCAACACACTCAATGAAAAAGTGCAGAGTAAAAGAAAAGACAAGCAAAGAAAAGGGAAAATTCTATATAAATAACACAAATGTGCATCGACCTCTAACAGTACAAATTACAGTGCTGATAAGGAAAGAGGGGAAAACACGCGCCCAACAAGAAAAATTGCCACAACCCGACAATAGGTAAACAAAAAGGAAACAGCTGATGGGTCTCCTACCTGGAACCCGGCCACGACCACCGCACACGGTCCAAGATCCCAAGCTCCTACGCTCCACTGAAGTCTCGCTCCACCTGTCTGTCATCTGCAAGGGCACACCAAGTGCGGGAAAAGCCTAAGCAGGGGTGAGTATAAAAATACTCAATAGGATACTCCGAAGGCTCGAGGGAGCAACCAAGGAGGTACCGTAGGGTGAGCAGTAGAGCGAACAGGAAAAGTAGAGGAGTACAACTGAAAGTGCAGTAAAGAGTCCAGCTCAACCCAACAAGAGGAAAGAGGGTAGACTCGTCCAGACACAAGGAGCTGGAAACGGTTAGAAGATGAACTTTCCATCGAGTCTTCGCTACCTATAGCAGGAGAGTTGACTCGTCTAACCACGAGAAGCTAGACACGGAAAGCACGTGGCATACCCCGCGCGTCTTCGCCTCTCCTGGAAGGAGAGTAACCAAACCCAAGAAGTGGGTACTAGAACAAAGTATATACAAGTCCATATGCTCAAAAAAGAATCCCAAACAAGATCATAAGGGGATCTCCATCTCGTAGCTCAGCCCCAGAAAAGAGTATCCAACAGCCCCATAAGAAAACACCATCGATGCCCAGCATCCCGCACGTCTTCCCCGAACCGCAAGCCAAGGGCTCCTCATCACACCTCGACACTATCCGCTTTGGGTGGCACTAACTCGTCTGCAAGGTTTTAGGTCACGTCACAAGGACACGTCTCAGTGGGGGGAAGACGCTACTCGTACTTGAGAGTTCTGGGGGAACGTCAACCACAACTTGTCACTGCCCCACAGTCGAGAGTTCTACTCAAAGTCAAGCCGTCACAACACTGACCCATATAACCAAGGGTCCTGCTCCGGTAATCACGGAGGAAAGCCACATGCTAGCCTAGTAGAAAGGACTGAGCCTGGAATACCAACGGATGACCCACTGCCCAGACCCACTAGAGGGTAGTTCATAACCAGATATCGGGTGACCCACTGCCCAGCCCTGCTAGAGGGTAAACCCCAACACATCATCAAGCGACCCACTGCCCAGCCCAACTGGAGGGTAAACCATAACACAACATCCGGCGACCCACTGCCCAGCCCCGCTGGAGGGTAGTCCATAACACATCATCCGAAGACCCACTGCCCAGCCCCACTGGAGGGTAGACCTGGAATAAGTCGACATGCGACCCACTACCCAGCCTTACTGGAGGGTAGACCTGGAACTAGACGACGAGCGACCCACTGCCCAACCCTGCTGGAGGGTAGAACCTAAGAGGTCGTCGGGTGACCCACTGCCCAGTCTCTACGGGAGGGTAAACCATAAGTGCGTCGGGCGACCCACTGCCCAGTCTCTACAGGAGGGTTGACCCTAAGAGCGTCGGGTGACCCACTGCCCAGTCTCTGCTGGAGGGTAAGCCCTAGAAGTCAGCGAGTAACCCACTGCCCAGCCCCGATGGAGGGTAAAACTCAGAACTGCTCTGGCCATCTCTACTGGAGGGTATAACACCGGCCACCCGAACACGGAGTGGGTATCACACAACCACCCAACTCCAGAACAACTCTCCCAAAAGAGGTTTAGCACCTGTTCCATCACGGGGTGCCACTAGCACCACTACCGACCAATCCATCGTGAACGAAACCAGGGGGAGACCACTCAACCCTGCTGGTCAACAAACGAGCACCGAGTCAGGGGAAAAACTCCACCCTTCTGGTCAAACAAACACACAGAGGTACCCTCTACGTCATGAGAGGTCAAAGTACGCAAACCAGAACCCATCACGCACGTGGGGCCCACAAAACGTGTGGCCCCATCGCAACCCCAACCAAGTGCCCAAATGTATTAGGTACAAACCACACGTACCTCCAAGCGCTCCCGTATACTCCCAGAGTATACCTCACTTCCAGCCCAAGGGCTATCGTGCAAACGACACCCAACGTCAATGCGAAGGCGTGACTTAACAACTCCACCTCAAAGGCCCAGACGCGGCCAACCAAATATCGTGAACCATTTATATCACTCTCCCAAGAATGCGCGATCACACGCCAAGGGTTTGCTACAAACATGGTAGGATGAACCGCCACCGGAGCACCTTTCACATTCCACATTTCCCAAGATCACGCAAGAGGCTCCGCATAGCCAAACGGATCACACCGTTGTAATCCTCACGAAAAAAACGCGAGATCGACTACTTACTCACCTCCAACGGATATCCGACGGAAAAGGTCACCAACACCGGCTCACGCCCGAACGACGTCCCGTGATCCTGAGCCTTGGCCCCGAAAACAGTCGGGCGCATCGCACCATTGCGATCCCCTCAGGAAAACACATCAAAGGCACTACTCACATGAGTGCAATGGATATCCGGAGAAAAAGATGTATTCCGGCGCATCGCACATGAGCGGTGCCACATGGGACCCGCAACCCGGTCCCAAATCTCAACTAACGGATCACATCGTTGTGATCCTCTAAAAAAAAAACAGACAAGATGGACTACTCACTTGTCCAAAATGGTCGCCCAGTGATAAAGATGGAAAGTCACCGTCGACGCCCAAACTGCCCTCATGGGCCCCACACCATCGTGCCAAATTATGGCGAGTGGATTGCACCATTGCAATCCCCTCGGAAAAACACCCAACATCGACTGCTCGCATGCCCCGAACGAACGTCTGAGGAAAAAGTCGCTAAAAGCTGCACGCATCTCAAAAGACGGGTCGTGGATCCCACGCATCAACTTTGGCCTCAACACCTGAAACCACCCTGGAAACCTCCGCCTTGATTCCAGGGTCCCAACGCCACTGACGGCGCTCAAAACGGACGTCGGACGCGTCCGCGCCGTCCAAAACAAGATCCCACGAAGAAACGACTAACCCCTCGTCGTATGTGTCGCGCCACCGAGGCCCCTCGTTTTGGGAATTAAAAATTCACGAAACCATCTCAAAAAGTCCCTCTCATCGATACGGTTCCACCGCCGCAAACAGCACTCAAAACGGACACCCGTAGAGGAAAATACGGGTGTCCGAACACCGAGGGGGCAGGACCCCTGGGGCAGGACCGGCCTAGACCGGCCGGTCCGCCCGACCTATGCCGGCCCGCGGCTTAGCCACGCCGGCTAGCCGCGGACACGCGGTCCTCGTGCAGACCAGACACGAGGTCCGGTCGCGGCCGCCGCGTGAAGACCCGCGCGGCGCGGGTCTTTGTCGCCGCACAGGGGTCGCGCGCCGCGACCCCGCGGTCGCCGCTCCCTGGCGACCACCGCCTCGCCTGGCGCTCCGCCAGACACCCCCACCGACGCCCGAGCTCCCCGCTGCCGCGCCCAGCGCCTCCACCGTACACCTGCGCCGACGCCAGCAAACACCGCCTAAGGCCGCCCGCCACACGCCGTGACACCGCCTGAGGCCGCCCACTGCCCCAGGGCTTGCCAGACCACCGGAAAAACCCGCAACCTTCGACGATCAATCTCGGCCTCCTCCGAGCTCAGATTTTGATTCTGAAAAATGCGTTGGAGAGATAAAAATATATAATACGCATCTATGGGATTTTTTTGAATGTTTAAAATAAAATTGACACATAATAATTGAGGAATGAAAACGCAACGGAAACCTCCTACCTCGCTGCGCTTCGCCCGGAGCTTCGCGTCGATCCACCGGCATCACCGCACCTCAGCGGAGTCGCCTCGCCGGACCGTCTCGCCGGAGATGGAGGAGGATAGGGGAGGGGTTTCTCTAGGGGGTTCAAGGGAGAAGGGGGAGGGGGAGGGTTTAAATAAATAAATTAATGATTTAATTAATTTAAAACCCCCGAAAAGACCCGCATCTGAAACTCCCGACGGGGTCGAGGTTAAGCCTCCACTAGGGTAAACACCACCTCCCAAGCACAACGGAGGTCTTATAATTTTAATCCGAGACCCCGTTCAAAAGTTATTAAACTTAGCGCCCAAAGCCGCCAAATTACAAAAACGCCCCTGGGGCCATTTTTCACAGACGGGCCGCGCCCGCAAAACTTATACCCCTCCTAGGGTAAACAGCACGCTTCGAACTCAAAGGTGCCCTTGGTTTTCCAATCCGAGCCACTGTTTAAGAGATACTAGTGTTTCACCATTAAACGAATAAATTAATCTATTAATTTATCCGTTTAACCTTCCGGAAGCGAGCAAGGGGTCCAAACATCCCGTGCCGACATGTTTTATGTCGTTCCTAGGGTAAAAACCCCATTCTGGACCCATACATACACTTGGATCTCTGATCCGGAACTTCGTTTAGGAGTTATCTCATTTATTTAGCGTTTCCAGTGTGAACGCACTGAAAATTTAATTCCGGCCACTCCGGGGCTCGGAATCGCACGCCGTCTGAAGGCGCTGCTCTGGAATATCATCAAGAATATTCCAAAGTATTTCATAGAAAATACTGGGTTCTTACAATTTACATATTTCCAATACCATAATTTATACCATTTATCACTTTTATGCTTTATATGAGAATGACTTATAAGTTAAAACATTAATGATGTTTGTTTAGATCATTTTAGTGGTTCTTTGATAATAACAATGTCATTTTGTCTTTTAAATTAGAACCATGAGTACAAAATAATTCCAGAACCATATATGGGTCATAAAAAATATATTATAACCTGGTTCAACCATATAAATGGTTTCATGACCAGACTTGAAAGAATTAATGGAAATTGAAAATACATCGTCCACGATGTCGGTAATTCGACACAAATGGACAATATTTTTTGATTCTTTAAATAAGTGGAAGAGGAGAAGAATACTGATGAGGTATTTTCCATAATCATGGTAACATAATGAATATACATGATTCTAGAGATTTCATGCCTCCTGGATAAGAGGGAGTGAGGAAAGATGAAAAACGAATCATGAAATAAAAGAAAATCTTGAGAAATTTCTCACGAAAATTCGGCAGTCTAACGGCGTCTCTTAAAATTTCATAAAAACAAGATTGATGAGAGGAATGAAATATATCATCATTCATACAAGATATGGATAGTAAGGGAGGAATATTTAATGAAATATCCCAACATCAGAAAAAGGGAATGGAAGAGAATAACCAAAAATGAAAGAAAAGAAAGAAAATAAAAGAGGTTGTTTAACTCTTGATCTATTCTCCTTGAGATCCTTCTTAAGGGCTTTGATTTTGGTCTTTTGGTGAGACCAGCAGCTCTAGGACGTGGGGAAGAATATTAGGGAGGGAATTTGGTAGAAATTAGACAATGCTCAAGGCTTGAGAGGTGTGGGAGGAAGAGGGGAGTGAGGGTTGTATTTATAGTGGAGGAGGGGAGGTATTTTAGATCATTTTAATCATTATTATAATATTTTTATCAAGACTGAATAATCCAAAATAAAGTGGCCCTAACTAGTGATAATATCATGTGAGTTCGAAGAAAGTGTCCTTTTATCACATATGATGTCATAAATAGTGCATTTTTACTGATAAATTGATTATACAGTATTTTATCGTATTTCCCTATTCACCGAAAATTCAAGAGTTTCAGAAAAATACCAAAAATTTACCCCAACCATTTTTTGACATGTAGAATTAAAAAATGAACTCCATTTTTCAAAAATAATTTTCTAAATATTATTAATTTAATTTTTAAATAAGGTCACAGTTAATTCGAAAAATAACAATATTGAAGTGCAATTAGTTTTATGTGACATTGGAAAATTAATTAAGATCCCATTATCCTATTTCCTTGGGAAAATAAAATAATAATATTATTTACTATTCATGAGGTCATATTACTATTCATATTACTATTCATAATACTATTCATAAGGGTATGTTACTATTCACCAAAAACAAGTTTGTTTTATCAGACTCTAAATAACATATTAAACACAATTATAGATGACAGTTTCTTGAAATTCAAAACATAGAAGAAATAAAATTATGTTTCAGGGATACTTATAAATATATACCTTAAACAAAATTTCAAGCATTTTCAATTTATTTTTAGAAAACCTTGGGATGTTACATTATCCCCACCTTCTTGAAATTGCGTCCTCGCAATTTTATTTACATATTAAACAACCGAGGGTATTTTTCCCTCATAGCATTTTCAGACTCCCATGTTGCTTCTTCAAGCAGGTGGTTTTTCCAAAAAACCTTTACCTGGTGGATTACCTTATTCCGCAATACCTGTTCTCATCGATCAAGAATCGGAACCGGTTTTTCTTCATAAGAAAGGTTCTCTGCCAGCTGAACTGCTTTCGGCCTCAAGACATGTGATGAATCTGGAATATACTTTCTCAACATCGAAACATGAAAAACATTATGTACCTGAAACAAGCTCGGAGGCAAAGCTATGCGGTATGCAACCGTTCCAACTTTATCCAAGATTTTAAAAGGACCGATGAACCGTGGACTTATTTTCCCTTTCTTACCGAAACACATCACACTTTTCTAAGGAGAGATTTTAAGGAAAACATGGTCACCTACCTCAAAAGAGAAGTCTTTCCTTCTGTTATCTGCAGAACTTTTCTGCCTACTCTGAGCTGTCCTCATGTGTTGCTGGATCATCCTCACTTTCTCAGCCACTTCTTCTACTAATTCTGGCCTCATCAACTTTCTTTCACCGACTTCATCCCAAAACGCAGGAGTCTGACACCGCTTTCCATACAAGGCCTCAAAAGGTTACATTTGAATACTGGAATGGAAACTGTTATTACAAGAAAACTCAAATAATGAAAGATACTGATCCCAACTTCCCTGATAGTCCATTGAACAAGCTCGAAGCATATCCTCCAAAGTTTGAATCGTTCATTATGACTGCCTATCTGATTGAGGATGAAAAGATGTACTGAAATTCAACTCTGTGCCCAATGACTTCTGAAGTCCCTTCCAAAATTTAGAAGTGAACTTGGGATCTCGGTCAGACACAATGGAAAGAGGAAATCCATGTAACCTGACAATATCCTTGAGGTACAATCGAGAAAGCTGATCCAATGTCATTGTATCTCGAATAGAAATAAAATGCACAGACTTTGTTAGCTGATCAACAATAACCCAAATCGCATTGTTACCTTGAGAAGTCTTTGGTAGTCCCACCACAAAATCCATGGATATATTCTCCCATTTCCACTCTGGAACTGGAAAAGGCTGAAGCATCCCCTTCAGTAACTGCCGCTCTGCTTTAACCTGCTGACATGTCAAACATTTCATTGTAAAATCAGCAATATCTCCTTTCATCCCATTCCACCAATAATACTCTCAAAGGTCTCTGTACATCTTAGTACTTCTAGGATGAACAGAAAATGGAGAACTATGAGCTTCACACAACAATTATTTCTTCAACTGGGAATCACAAGTCACACACAAACTTTTTACAAATCTTAAAACACAATCTTTATCAAGATTAAATTCTATCAACTTACCCATTTTAACTAATTCTACCTTTTTCTGTAGCTCACAGTCTTCCCTCTGCGCTTTCATAATTCTATCTGACAACGAAGACTACACTGAAACCTTAAACAAAAGAGAGGTATTCCCTGCACCAACAACTTCTAATCCAAAATTCATCAAATCATTAATCAAGGGATCATGTTCTAAACATAGCATGGTTAATGATGCATGATGTTTTCGACTTAAGGCATCCACTACTTTGTTTTCTTTTCCAGGATGGTAATTGATCGTGCAGTCATAATCCTTTGTCAGTTCTAGCCATCTTCTCTGCCTCATGTTTAATTCCTTATGAGTGAATATATAATTTAGACTTTTATGGTCAGTATATATTTGGAATTTGGTTCCGTATAGATGATGCCTCCAAATTTTCAAAGCAAAAATCACAGCAGCCAATTCCAAATCATGTGTGGGATAATTTAGCTCATGAGGATTAAGTTGTTTCGAAGCATAGGCAATTACCTGATCACTCTGCATCAAAACAAAACCAAGTCCCTTCAAAGAAGCATCATTGTAGATGAAAAACTTACCATTCTGAAAAGGTAAGGCCAAAACTGGAGCATTCACCAATTTCTTCTTTAGTTCCTGAAAACAAACATCACATTCCCTTGTCCAAACAAATTTAACCCCTTTCCATGTTAACTTAGTTATGGGGCTAGATAACCATGAAAAGTTATTAAAAAACCGTTGGTAATAACTTTCTAATCCCAGAAAACTACAAATCTCTGTAACATTTGTGGGTCTTGGCCATTCATCAACTACTTTTGTTTTGACAGGATCAACTGTTATTCCATCCTTATTTACAATGTGCCCAAGAAAATAAATCTGTTGTAACCAAAAATCACACTTTATGAATTTTGCGTATAGTTTCTTTTCTTTTAAAGTTTGTAAAACAACCCTTATATGTTTTTCATGCTCATCTCTATTTTTAGAAAAAACCAGAATGTCATCAATAAATACAACCACAAACTTATCCAAGAACTCATGAAATACTCTATTAATAAGATTCATGAATACAACAGGTGCATTAGTTAACCCAAATGTCATAACAACAAATTCATAATGCCCATATCTAGTACGAAAGGTTGTTTTTGGGATGTCATCCTCATTCACCTTCAGCTAATGGTATCCGGATCTCAAGTCTATCTTGGAAAAGTACTGAGCTCCCTGGAGCTGATCAAACAAGTCATCAATATGAGGAAAAGGATACTTTTTTTTAACAGTGATGTTATTCAAAGATCTATAATCAATGCAATGTCTCATGGAACCATCTTTATTTTTAACAAACAAAACAGGGGCTCCCCATGATGAAGTGTTGGGACGAATGAAGCCTTTAACAAGAAAATCCTGCAACTGATTTTTCAATTCAAGAAGTTCTATTGGAGGCATACGATATGGGGGTTTTGAAATTGTCTTAGCATAAGGAACTAATTCAATTGTGAATTCGACTTCTCGTTCAGGTATGACACTGGGTAACTCCTCAGAAAAAACATCATGGTATTCATTTACCACTGGCACATCATTAATTTGAATAGTTCCCTTGTTTTCAACAATATGAGCAAGATAACTTTCATTTCCATCTTTTAGTAGTTTCTCAGCTTCCTGATATGTTATTAATTGTATGGGTTCATTCTTGTATACAAACCGAAAATCTTTCTGAAAAACATCTTCTTTAGCTCTACAGTCAATCATAGCATGATAATTAGAAAGCCAGTCCATCCCCAGAATAACATCAAACTCGACTAAGGGTAAAACAAAAAGGATTGCAGGTAAAGTCTTTCCACATACCAGAATAGAAATATTCTTATAATTCCTCTTTGCTATAACATTTCCCCCTGGTGTTTTAACAAAAAGTTCGGGTCTCATTTGTTGAGGTGATATTTCCAATTTACTAGAAAATTTCTCAGATATGAAGGAATGTGTAGACCTCATATCAAATAAAACATTAGCAAAATCTGAGTGAACAAACAAAGTACCTGATACAACTTCATTGGATGGACCAACACCTGCTGACGTAGTCGCAAAGGATCTCACTACACATTTTTTCTTGTAGTCTGGCTTCATTGCATCATTTGGATCCCTCTTTGGATAGGCATTTGCATAGTGACCCATCTCACCACATTTAAAATACTTTACAGTTTTCTTATCAGGAGTAGTCTTTGGATCATTTTCATTGAAATCTCGGGCCATATGTCCAAACTTACCACATTTAAAACACTTCCCAGTTTTGATAAGACATTCCCCAGGGTGCTTCTTGCCACACTTTTGACAAACTGGAAGCTGGATTTTCTTACCATCAGATTTCTTTGGTTGATTCTTACCCATTTCTCTCCAACTGGACCTCTTCTTATCTTTGTTTCCAAAATGCATGTGATCATCAGAAAACTCCATCTCTACCCTCTCAGCACATCAGACAAGTTTCTCATAACTTTTGAATTCACGGGAGGCCAATTCCCTTCGATACCTTGGCTTCAATCCTGAGTAAAAGCAGTTGATTTTGCTATCAAGATCCAGAATAAGATTTGGAGCATACCTCTCCAGTCGGGTGAAGTTCGCCTCATACATAGCCACTGAATCTTCTTCATTTTGTTTCGATTCAAGGAATTGCTTCTCCATTCTAAGTTGTACCACCTTAGGAAAATATTTTTCAAGAAAAAGGCTTTTAAATTCATCCCACACTAAGGAATCAAAATCATCTCTACGCCTGATATTATTTACCATTGACCACCACTGATCAGCTTCCCCTTCAGAACGATAAATGTCAAGACTTACCTTTTGATTGTCCGAACATCCCATAACATCAAATATCTTTTCAAGGGATTTAATCCATCCTTCTGTGCCACTGGGTCAGAAGATCCATTGAATGCAGGAGGATGTTGTCTCATAAAATGTTCCACCACTGTCATGTTCTGTTGGGGCACCTCTATTTGGTCTCTTTCATGGATTCCACCACCATTTATTTCCTGCGTTAGCTGAGCCATTACTATCACAAACTACTCGGTTCCAATCCCTACCATTTCGGGCTGTACATCAAGAAGGATGTCATTCTGTCAGTGCCTCTCCTCTTTAGCATCCATGTTCCTTCTGCGAACAACCATTCTAAACAAACATTTCTTAGATGAAGAGATATTGTAATCTTTAAATTCTATAACAAATTAAACATAGAGTGAAAATCATTTATGTTATTCAATTATCACCACCCTAACCCCTAAAGTTATCTAAACCATCCTATGATACCAACTATAACGACCCGCACTTATTACATACATAATATTGAATTTATTCAAGAAAACACTTCCTTTTACATTGAGGATCTTTTCATGTTTAGATATTTAGAGAATTAAGACAAAACATTCATAACATTACACATTGTTACATAGTGGATACCATAAAATCAGTTTACATTTTTCTCAGAATATAAAACATTAAAACATAAAACAAGACTCCTTGAAAATTATTCAACATTTAACATGTCTTCCTTCCTTGTATTACTCATCCATTAACCTGTGAAAAATCATTTAAAAACTTGCGATGAGGACAAAAGCTCAGTAAGGTATGATAAAGAAGGAAAAATCACATTAGTCCATGAATACTCATAACGTATGAAAACATTTTCAAAAGACATGCTTTCCACCCATAAATACTTACTTCATGTAACATGAGATTTACACAATATCCGAGCAAACATAAATATAATCATAGAGGTATCTTGGGGCATTACTTACATAATATTTTAACCATCTTGGCTACCTTAAAATTCGTAACCCTCATGGCTACCATACTTTGTGTAACCATCACAGTTACACGTGGAGTAACCATACGGCCGACCTCCAACTTACTCATACCCAATGCATTGGAGGGAAATATAGGTCCCACCCTTCATCATAAACAATTCCTAATAACCAAAACATAATCATACAACATAAATAATAGAATAAAAACATTTCTTTTGAATCTTGTAAAACAGAATTTTAAAAGAGGATTTTAGAAGAAAAGTCCTCTATAAACATCATATACTTGAAGTGAGACTTAATAGAGTGGATGGAATATGTATATACTCTGTAAATACACATAATGAAACATAATATAAACAGAACCCATCACAAAAACAATTTAAATAGCCCATAAATATTAAATTAGAAGGTTAACCCAAAGAATGGAAATCGGGTTAAGAATTCCCTTACCTTAAGCTTGTCTTACTTCAAACTTGTTAAAACCTCCTTTATAATGGTTAAAAGAGTGTTATTAGTATTTTACAGAAACATTTTCATCTTTATGAAATCTTATATGGTCATTTCATAACCTCATTTCACCCCTTAATTGTTAGTATTTTGTTCCTTGCATTATTTTGGGTGAGTTCTTTTGTGATTTCCACGATCGGTTCATGATGAATCGTTCTTGTTGATTGGAAGTGAAACTATAGAATTGGAATGGAGTAGTATTTACATATTTCAAGTACCATAATTTATACCATTTTCACTTTTATTCTTTATATGAGAATTACTTATAAGTTAAAACATTAATGATGTTCGTTTAGATCATTTTAGTGGTTCTTTGATAATAACAACGTCATTTTGTATTTTAAATTAGAACCATGAGTACAAAAGAATTCCAGAACCATATATGGGTCATAAAATATATATTATAAATTGTTTCAACCATATAAATGGTTTCATGACCATACTTGAAAGAATTAATGGAAATTGAACATACATCGTCCACGATGTCGGTAATTCGACACAAATAGACAATGTTTTTTGATTCTTTAAATAAGTGGAAGAGGAGAAGAATACTGATGAGTAATTTTCCATAATCATGAGAACATAATGAATATACATGATTCTGGAGATTTCATGCCTCTTGGATAAGAGGGAGTGAGGAAATAAGAAAAACGAATCATGAAATAAAAGAAAATCTTGAGAAATTTCTCACGAAAATTCGGCAGCCTAACGACGTCTTTTAAAATTTCATAAAAACAAGATTGATGAGAGGAATGGAATATATCATAATTCATACAAGATATGGACAGTAAGGGGGAATATTTAATGAAATATCCCAACACAAGACAAAGTGAATGGAAGAGAATAACAAAAAATGAAAGAAAAGAAAGAAAATAAAAGAGGTTGCTCACCTCTTGATCTCTTCTCCCTGAGATCCTTCTTAAGGGCTTTGATTTTGGTATTTTGGTGAGACCAGAAGCTCTAGGACGTGGGGAAGAATATTGGGGAGGGAAGTTGGCAGAAATTAGACAATTCTCGAGGCTTTAGAGGTGTGGGAGGAAGAGGGGAGTGAGGGTGGTATTTATAGTGGAGGAGGGGAGGTATTTTAGATTATTTTAGTCATTATTATAATATGTTTATCAAGACTATGAATAATCTCAAATCAAGTGGCCCTAAATAGTGATAATATCATGTGAGTTAGAAGCAAATGGCCTTGAATCACTTATGATGTCATAAATAGTGCATTTTTACTGATAAATTGATCATACGGTATTTTATCGTATTTCACTATTCACTGAAAATTCAAGAGTTTCAGAAAAATACCAGAAATTTACCCCAACCATTTTTCGATGTGTAGAATTCAAAAATGAACACCATTTTTCAAAAATAATTTTCTAAATATTATTAGTTTAATTTTTAAAAAAGTTCACAGTTAATTCGAAAAATAACAATATTGAAGTGCAATTAGTTTTATTTGACATTGGAAAATTAATTAAGATCCCATTATCCTATTGCCTTGGTAAAATAAAATAATAATATTATTTACTATTCATGAGGTCATATTACTATTCATATTTCTATTCATATTACTATTCATAAGAGTATGTTACTATTCACCAAAAAACAAGTTTGTTTCATCAGACTCTAAATAACATACTGAACACAATTGTAGATGACAGTTTCTTGAAATTCAAAACATAGAAGAAATAAAATTATGTTTCAAGGATACTTATAAATATATACCTTAAACAAAATTTCAAGAATTTTCAATTTATTTTTAGAATACCTTAGGATGTTACAGCTTTGGTTAACACTATTGAGTTGGTAAACCCCTATATGACTCCCGATGGGGGGGATATCCAGAAAAACCTCCCCAATGACCCTAGACAACGCCAACGTCGGTTGATCCATGAACATATGGGTCGTCGGGGCACGTCACTTGGCACTTCCAGCCAGGTCATGCATGCCACTAAGACCAGACAGCAGGCCCAGTGCAGGGATCAGCCCTCGCAACCTCCCAATCCGGTGTCAACAGGTCCGCCTCCACCACCGTTTGTGCTACTGGATCAGGAAGAACCACTTCAGAAATGCCACGTCCAGCTTCTCCCCGCTACAGGCCGATCTTAGTCATCTGGTTCTCAACCGACATCCACTCTCTAGGCATCGACAAGTGAGCAACGAGATATTCCTAGTACCAGTCGGCCGGTGGTCTGGCCGGCAGGGCTCACCATGCCTTCCATCACAGAGCGACTCCCTACAAGAAGAAGTTTGCGCCTCGTGCAGAAGTAAGATGTTCTCAAGCACCTCGCAGGTATCACAGTGAGGCTTTCCATCCTTGAAGCCCTTCACCTATCACCAGATTTGCACGAATCACTCGCTGAGACTTTAAGGAGCCCCCTCGAGTTTGAGACGGAGGTAGCAGCTGAAGAAGCTTTCCATGTTGAAATAGTTGAGGATGTCGAATGTCAGGACATCATTATGTTCTCTATAGAGGATGAATTCTCCCCCATATAGGGTCACATCCAGTCATTGTATATCACCGGCCAATTTAACGGCATGGAGGTGCACCGTTGCCTTGTTGACACCGGCTCTGGGATCATCCTTATCCCAACATGGACACTACAGAAGCTAGTGTTGTATGAAGATGACTTGACTCCCTTGGATTTAAGAATCCATGGATATGATAGGACAGAGTAGACCCCAGTCGAAAAGATCCATCTAAAGACCCAGTTCGGTGGCCTAGTGGCCGGCACCGAGTTCATGGTTGTCTCCCAGGACACTGCGTAAAATGCATTGATGGGTAGGCCATGGCTCCACCTGCATGTGGTGGCCCTCTCATCGTATCACCAATGCCTCAAGTACTCCCTTAATGGTCAAGTGGGCGTACTCCAAGGTGATTCATCTCCTTTCGCCTCTTGTGAAGCCCGATACTTGGACGCTGACTATTACAATAACAAGGATAAACAAGTTCAGGGAAGTGATGTTGAGCCTGTCACCGCTACGACCGACCCTTGGGAAGGCCTGAATGATGCCTTCTTCTTCCCAATCCATTGGTTGGAGGCTATGGCCCCCGATATAGGGAAATGTTTTCTCATTTCCCGGACAAGGAGGAATAATTCTCTCAAATCCAGGCGGTGTTGTAATATCACTTTTTATTCTTATACGAATCAGGCTCCAGTGATCTCGAAGCCTCCCACTCCCATCAGGTATTGGGAAATCTGGATCATGGCAACGACGATACATCATTATTGTATATTTCACCAGGCTGGAATAAGATGGCTCTGGCCAACACACCACTACTGCTTTGATATTTTCATGTGTGTCCCATTAGGTCGGAGACCAGATGGGGTCAGGTTGATATCCTTTATAGGCATGGTCTCGGCAGTGCCAGAGTTCCCCGATGTAATAACCACTTCCACACAAGCTGATATCGGCTTCACATCAGGGTTTGGTAGCTCAAAAGCAGTTTTCCCCGTAGAGGATACCTAAATAAGTGGAGAAGAGGATATAGAGGATGCCCTCTGCCTTTGAGGAAGGCGTCTCTGCCATGGTCGATGAGTTGGTATATGTGAACCATAGAAGCGAGGAAGACCAGAGACCAACATTGATCAGCATCGTAATGTCCCCTGAGGAGCAGCAACGGTATGTAGGTTTCCTTAAACAACATCGTGATATATTCTCCTGGAGTTACAATGACACGCTGGGACTAGATCCTCTGGTAGCCGTCCACCACCACGGTCTTCCAGAAAATCATCACGGGTTCAAGAAGCCTCCCCGAAAGATGCACCCTTCTCATGGTGCCATGGTCGAGGCCAAATTTCAAAATCTCATTAGGGACAACATCGTCAAGGAGGTCTAGTACCCCAAGTTGCTGGACAACATTGTACTAGTCAGAGAGAAGAATGGGCAAATCAGAGTCTGTATAAACTTCCGGGATCTCAATCGCCATTTTCCAAAGGATGATTTTCCCCTTTCAGTGATGGAACTGTTGATCGACGCTACAGTAGGGTTCCAGGCCCTCTCCTTCAAGGATGGTTACTATAGATATAATCATATCTGGATGGCCCCTGAGGATGAAGATTCCACCGTTTTCAGGGTGCCCCAAGGTAATTTCTGTTACCAGGTTATGCCCTTCGACCTAAAGAATGCAGGCGTCACCTATCAGCGGGCCATGCATCACATATTCAAGCCAATCCTCGGGACGTTGGTGGAGTGCTATGTGGATGATATTGTAGTCAAATCTCGCCAGCGCTAGGACACTATCAAGGATCTTGAGAAAGTGTTTGGCTTCCTCCGTTCCCGCCACCTGAAAATGAACCCGTTGAAGTGTGCCTTCAAGGTCTCCTCTGGGGAGTTCCTTGGCTTTCTTTTCAGGTACCGGGGCATCGAGATCGACCCGGAGAAGATCAAGGCCATGATCCAGATGCCTCCCTTGAGCAATATTCAGGAGCATCGAGGTTTCCATGGCCACTTGTCCTACATACGATGATTCATTTACAATATGGATGTCATTTGTAATCCCTTTTCTCGGATCATGAATAGGGGAAGAACTTATGAGTGGGACGAGGAGTGCCAGATCTCCTTTGAGGAAATCAAGAAATATTTTCTCTGGCCTCTGTTTTTGATGCCAACCGTCTCCGAGAAGCCACTAATCCTATAAGTGACTGCCCTGGAATGGTCCCTTGGCACCCTTATCACCCAAAAGAACAATAAGGGGATAGAGAATAGCCTCTACAAACTCATCCGCATGCTCCTCGATACAGAGACCAGGTACTCCTCCATCGATAAAAGATACCTTGCTCTTGTATTAGCCATGCAGAAATTGCAACATTACATGCAACACCATGAGGTACATCTGATCTCTCGGTTAGACCTGTTGATGTACATCCTAAGCCGTCCCATGTTGACTGTCCGACTAGCGCGGTGGGTGGTAATCCTCCAGCAATTCGACATCAGGTTCATGCCTCAGAAGGCTATTAATGGGCAGGAGTTGGTAGACTTTCTAGCTGCCCATCCAACCACTGTGGATCCGTCCCTGGGCATGAATTTTATTGATGAGGCAATCCTCCAGTCGATCATGCCATCCCATGTTGGAAAATTCACTTTGATGGTGCCTCCCGGAGCCCCACTGGTAGGAGGCTCAAAGATCCCAGGCTCAATAGAGTAGGCATGGGTATTGTCTTTATCACCCCGGTGCAAGCCATCCTTCCATACTCATTCTTGTTGTCAGAAGGATGCACCAAAAACGAGGCAGAGTACCAGACCCTCATTACTGGTCTCGAGATGGCCTTTGAGATCGACGTGCCCCATTTTCATTTGAAAGGGGACTCTGAGTTAGTTATTAATCAGGTCAATGTCGACTATGTTGTTAGAAATTCATAGCTCGTACCATTTTTAGAACGCACTCTCCAGCTAATGGCCCAGTTCCCTTCTCGGCCAGAGGTTATCCATGACCCTCGGTCACAGAATGGTCGAGCGGATGATTTGGATAGCTTTGCCGCATCACTTGCAGATCCCGAACAGTATTATCTGATTATCCATTTGGAGCATCGGAGAGTCATATCTCTTGTTACCATAGATGGTGATGAAATCCCATAGGTAAGTCATCCTACCGCCAGGGCCTCTACGTTAAGACCCTCAGGTTATCTGGATGCGTTGATCAATGTGGTTGCCAATTGGATGACACCCTTGGTCTAATATCTCCAACACGGTAATCCCCCATCAGACCGGGCCGCGCACGAGCGAATCTGATGCCGCGTGCTGTATTTTACCCTCCAGAGTTGTCCCAGCCTTGAGCCAATCCTCGATAAGCACATATTTTATGGTGTTATTCTCCGTTGCATTCAGGGGGTTGAGATTCTTCAGCTCATGCAAGAGGTTCACACTGGTTCCTGTGGTGCCCATCAGGCTGGTCCAAAACTGTCTCACCAGATTCGAAGACTAGGGTATTTTTGGCCCTCCATGATCCATGACTGCATCATGTTCTCCAAGAGTTTCCACGCGTGCCATGTTCATGCTACCTTTGTGCATCGACCACCAGAGCTTCTCCATACTACCAAGTACTCTTGGCACTTTGCAGTCTGGGGATTAGATGTCGTAGGACCATACCCACCGGCAACGACTCTCCAATGCCAATTCATTCTGACCGCTATGGATTTATTTTCCAAGTTGGCAGAGGCAATTCTGCTCTAGGAAGTCAAGGACCATTCTATCATTGACTTCATGAGTTCCAATATCATCCATTGATTTGGGGTTCCGCACGCTATCCTCACCGATAATGGCACCAACTTCCGAGAAGCCGAGTTGAAGAAGTTATACGCCAATTACGGTATCTTCTCTAACCATACCTCCCACTATCATGCGCAAGAAAATGGATAGATTGAGGCATTCAATAAAACCCTCTCTAACATTCTGCAGAAAATGGTTGGTCATAACAAGAAGAGTTGGCCGGATAAGCTCCCCAATGCCCTCTGGGATTATCGAACGACGACTCGTAATTCCTCCCAGGTGATCCCATATTCCCTGGTGTACGGAACTGAGGTCATCCTGCCCATCGAGATTCAATTTCCCTCATTGCGCACAATGGTTTGTCACCAGCAAGCGCCAGATAGAGTGGTCGAAATCCATCTAGATGAATTTGAAGCACTGGACAAGAATAGGCTTCATGCCTTGCACAACCTAGAAAGGCATTAGAGCAGGATGTCTTGGGATTTCAACAAGAAGGTTCTCCTCCCCTCTTTCATTCAAGGCAATTTGGTATTATCCCTCTGGGCACCAATGATCCCGGAAATAAACCACCCAAGTTGGAGCCCAAATGGGAAGGACATTTCATTGTTCATAAGGTTTATCCCAATGGATCATACTCCCTACTTACCATGGATGGTGAATGTATAACTCCTCCCACCAATGCCCGGTTCCTTAAACAATTTTTTTCTTGACCCTTATGGGTCCTCAATGACCGTAAACTTGATTACCAGTCCTACATGACCTTAAAATGTTGGTCCCGCATGACCCTAAACTGCACGATCATCCCGCATGACGTTAAACTGCATGCTCGTCCCACATGATATTAAACTGTATGTCGTCTTGCATGACATTAAATTGTATGCCATCCCACATGACGTTAAACTGTATGTCGTCCCGCATGATGTGGAACTGTATGTCGTCCTGCCTAACGTTAAACTTTATCTTCAAGAACTATGTGTGGATTGATTCCAATACTTATGTGATACGTAGGATCGCCTGACCATTTAGATTTCGGGTCTATCCCCATCTCTTAGAGATATCCTGATCTCCTGGTCACCTAGGCCCCATGGCCTGTCCCTCTCCACGGGGGGATATACGGGTGTTGTACAAGGTTATACCCTCCTTTTCTTTAGGTTTTTTCCACCATGCCCCAACTTCTCCTGGGAATTTGAAATCTCTTATATTCTATCAAGATGAGCCCCCCGTACACTTTGCAGTGGTTCGACAACGTGCCTACGAGTACTCCGGTATATGACCTAGAATGTCCGATTCAACTGGGGAAAGTTTCCATCTACTTGTCAAGCTTCATGGTCCTTTCATTTGGCCCCCCTGTTATCTTTCACACACGAAGGGACCCCCAAAAATGGAATGGATACTAGTCCTAAGGGATATCCTACCGTCACGGGCCAATGCCCCCAAGGGTTTCAGATAACAAATTGATACAAATCTCGCATTGCGAACATGGTCAGCGGTCTATGCTCATTTGTTTGTCCCCATTTCAGGCTAACATGACGGGATGTTGTGTTGCGAACATGGTTAGCTGTAATCCTCAGTCTTCACGTCATCCCCTTCATGTATTTAATGTTGGTTACATGATTCCCATTATGTTCCACCCCATTATGTCCAGGTAGAATCTCGACACTCTGGGCACTATCCCTCAGTGCACCTCTCCTCGTTAGGGGGACAAAGCTGTAATCCGTTGTTCTTCGAGGCTCCCACGATCAGAGATCTAAGACCATAGACTAATATCTATGTTAAGGGATATGTGTGGCTCAATACTCATCCCCATGGGATACGTGGGATCGCCCAGACATCGTGCTTCTGGGTCCATCTCAACTGGGAGCCAGTTTCTTCCACCCCATATCCTCTGACCCTCACTGGCCTCCAGGCCCGAGGCTCCTCTCCCGGAACCGCTCATGGTGGTGGTGTGGACCTCGTCCTCATTCACCATGGGTATTATTTATTACATCGTTCGCATTCCCTCAGGTCCAAGACGCATGAACTTAAACTATGTTGTCTGGTCCTATCACATAACCTGATACCGTGATAGTATCGTCCTGGCCGCACGACAAAAAACGACACTACATTGTGATGAACTCATCATATGGGGCATCACGTTGGGTATTAGTTATCCACCATACCATTCATCAACTCCCGTATACAACATGATTCTTTTGGCGACATCAGGAATTTCAACCCTAGGCCCATCGCTTTATAAAACCCCCCCATTAATATTAAATGACAAACAAGATACATCAAATACAACTTATTTTGGTGCGAGGGCTAGAACCACACGCCACTTTCATCCTTTTCACTGGTAACTTACCGTGCCGCCACATAGAACTACATATGCCTTGATTCTCATTCTCATGGGATACGTAGGAACACTCGAGCAATTCCACATGGGCCCATCCTAATTTTCGTGTTCGGTCCCTTGAACTAAAAAATTCTCCAAGGAACACATGGTGTGGACCTCTTCCTCATTCATATTGGGATTCATAATCAACTTACTATATACCTCCTTCATTCCTTACTGATCCCTGGTCCAAATTCTATGAACTTAAACTAAGACCCTTCCCAGAACTATGTGTGGCTTGATTCCCATATTTATGGGATACGTAGGAATGCCTAGAAATTTTGTCTCTGGTCCAGCTCTAGGAACCACAAATCCCATCCTTTAACCCACCATCATCCCCTGGGCCTGACCCCCCCCCCCCCCCCCGTGGTGTTGTGTAACTACAAAATTTGCCCTGAACATGTTCTGGATGCCCCATAATAACATTGGGAGGTGACGGTTCCCTTATCAGAGAGGTCCTATCTAAAAATAGGGATCATCCATGATCCGATTAACGTGCCTGCCCAATGTGCTTCCACCATAGTGGCGTAATTTTGGGAGTGTTTGATTCTGTGTGAACAAACCACCACTTCACTTTCCACGCTATGTGTGACCCTTTATTCAGACCCTCATCCACTTTCACGTTTGAAGGGACCCCCTAACAGTATGGATTATTGACCCATGGTTAGCTTACTGTCCTGGGACAATGTTTCGGAAGACTGATCATGTTTGATGGGACCCCCTAACAGCCTGGATTCTTGACCTATGGTCCGCCTGCTGTCCTGGGCCAACGTTTTAGAAGACTAATAGACGATATTTGAGTTAGGTCCCATGTTGTGAACACGCTCAGTGGTGACCCTCATTTGTTGTCCCCTTTTCTAGTTAATGCAACGGGGATGCTGTATTTCGAACACGGTCAACAGACATCCTTTTATTGCCACGCCCCTCCCATAGTGTTTCGAATTTCGGTAACATGATTCACATTTTTCATTCCCCTTTGTTCGGACTGATTTCAATGCCCCTGGAATTGCCCCAATCGTGCACTAGAGCACATTGAGAAGATGATACATTGATTGGTCTGAGGCCCTCTTCCTTTGATTGGGCCTCCCTCTTCTCATCGGAAATCCGGTTTTGAATCTCGAATGCCCAAAGCTTGGTTGAAACTCCCACGATCAAACAAAGTGATAGTACGATCATCCCTTGTTTCTCACATTAGGTACGACCCACATGAGCATAGGGATGGATTGCTATTTATTTTGGGATTATGGTTGAGCCTGTTAATCCAATGGGAGAGGTATCACACATGAGAGATTAGAGCTTTTCGTGCAAGGAAATTCGTATGGACCATGGGACTTGCGGAAACGTTTATAGGCTAAGCCTGGGTTCCACACCGCACAAAAAGGAAAATTCTACGCCTTTTGAGTTTTTTTGTGCCGCTATAGATTTTTTCATGCATGGACCCCACTGAGACTCACATTTCAGCGTTTCCCTCAGAATCTGACCGTTGCGACCCCTCACCGAACCAATTTCGAGGGGGGGCATTTGTAGATGCGGAAAAGTGCTGGGGAAAGTTTCCAAACGACAAAGCGAAGTCACATTCAGACCCCAGGGACCCCGTCCAGGGGGCCTGGATGGGGCCACACAAAATAAATTCAAAGGCGTGCGAAAAACATATGTCCCGCGCGAAATATTCCTGGATTGGAAAAAGTCTAGTGCGGGGGTGCAAAATATTTCGCCCCTGCCCCGCTTGGTCGACATTTCGCATCGCCGCCTTCGCCGCACAATTTTTTCGCACTGACAGGGTTTCCGCACACCCAAACTCCTATAAATAGAAGGCGAACCCTTCCACTTCAGGGTGAAAGAATCTAAATCATATCTCATGCGCGAGATCCATCTTCCACATGCACAATATGGCATTCAGGTACGATTCTTTTTGCGCCATGTCTCCAAAGGATAGCCTTCGCTGGAGATCCCCATGGCTTAGACTAAATGCCAATCCCTTCGAGGTCCACCCCTTGTGCACAATCCCTTCCATTGGAAGCAGGCCGAACAATTGCGCACAATCCATCCCAATTGCATGCACCCTTATCCTTGCGCACAGCCTCTCCCACCTGCACGCAATTCATACTCCTTGCGCACCATCCTTCTAGTTGCGCACAAAACCATGACTCCATTTATGCACAAGTATCACCGATTTCATGACAGACCGGTGTTTATCACACATGCCTATTATTTTGAGTGCATTCCTAAAAGGCTATGCGCAATTCCATGGGACCCTTGACCTTGGTGCTCCCTGGGTGCCTCCTTTCGAGGGAACCTGATGCTCTCCTTATGGATGCCATTTGCAGGTTCCTTTCATTCCCCAGGAATCCATATCATGCAACGTTTTTCCATGCGACCTTCTAGGCTCGTACGATGTAACTTCAAAGTCCCCTGAACGATATCGCCCATTGTGTTGCTTTTCCTCATGCTTCTTGGCATAGGCATGCTAACAACTATTGCTTCTTCGCATAGCCACACTAATGGGGACCCCTTGATGGTTCGTTCCATGAAACCCCCTCGCAATGGCGTTGCTGATGCCTTCCCTCCCACAAGGAGCAGAGGGTACCAGTTATGTAAGTCCTAGGGGAGCAAAGAAAACCCAACTCATCCTAGCTGTAGGAAGTTAAACTTCCAAGCACCTCATCCTCAACACATGACGTTAAACTGTGACCTGGCCCCATGCCACACACTCTGGGTCCCCCCACCTTGGAAATTCTCCATGCCCACTTGTCTCCACGAGGATGGGATCATCCCTCACAGGGGGTTATATCCTTCTTACTGGAGTGGTGTTTGTCCGTGGGGAAGGGCAGACACTTTTTTGTAATCCCCTAGGCTTTCTTGCAGGAGGTGACACCCATTCTCCTCCTCACTTCCTCGGTGCCAAGGACAAGAAAGGGTGTGATCGGGAAAGGTCCTCCTCCTTTCTTCCATCCCAAATCCCCCTCCCGCTGCGCTTTGTCACCATCGGGTCTCCATCCCTGAGTAAGTACCAACCCCTTCGGGCTGCTAACCACGCATAAGACCCTGTTTCCTCTCTGGGACACTCCACGCGTAAGCCCCACTCCATTTGCCACAGATGCACCTTTCGCGATGTGATCGTCAGGTCTCTGTTACCTCTTGTTTCTCACACCAACCATGACTCACGTGAGCTTAGAGAAAGCACCGACCTTGACAACACCTTGGTACACCTCAGAGTGTAAGACCCAACCCATCCCGAACTATGGGGAATTTGATCTATGAAAAGGCATGGTACGTAGGAAGCCTCCACGAGGTTCAAGCTCCACCACCTTGGGCCGCATCGGAGTGTAAGCCCCAACCCATCCTGAACTACGGGGACTTTGATCCATGTCCAGGAATGGTACGTAGGATGCCTCCACGAAGTTCAAGCCCCAAACACCTTGGGCCACCTCACAGTGTAAGCCCCAATCCATCCAAAACTACGGGGACTTTGATCCATGTCAAGGCATGGTATGTAGGACGCCTCCACGTGGTTCAAGCACCAAACACCTTGGTCCACCTTAGAGTGTATGCCCCAATCCATCCCAAACTACGAGGACTTTGAACCATGTCAAGGCATGGTACATAGGATGCCTCCATGAGGTTCAAGCCCCACCACCTTGGACCACCTCAGAGTGTAATCCCCAACCCATCCCGAACTACATGGACTTTGATCCATGTCATGACATGGTACGTAGCAAGCCTCTACGAGGTTCAAGCCCCAAACACCTTTAGCCGCCTCAGAGTGTAAGTCGCAATCCATCCCAAACTATGGGGACTTTGATCCATTTCAAGGAATGGTATGTAGGAAGCCTTCACGAGGTTCAATCCCCAAACACCTTGGTCCGCCATAGAGTATAAGCCCCAACCCATCCCGAACTACGGGGATTTTGATCTATGTCAAGGCATGACACGTAGGAAGCCTCCATGAGGTTCAAGCCCCACCACCTTAGGATGCCTTATAGTGTAAGCCCCATCCCATCCTGAACTACGGGGACTTTGATCAATGTCAAGGCATGGTACATATGAAGCCTCCACAAGGTTTAATACCCAAACACCTTGGGCTGCCTCAGAGTGCAATCCCCAATACCTCCTAACCTACGGGTACTTTGATCCATGTCAAGGAATGGTACGTAGGAAGCCTCCACGAGGTTCAAGCCATCACCTGGTCACTCCGACCTCCATTACGCAAGTTCGCCCTCGTCCCGCATGATGTTAAACTGTATTCGCCATCTGAACTATGTGGTCTTTGATTCCCCTCCATGGGGATACATATGATTCCTCCACGAGGCTCAATCCCATAACCCATGGCTCATCTTGATCTCTCCCTCGAGCCCATGTGTCTTAGGAAGGTCATGCCCCAACCTGAAGGTTCCACTTTCTCTGGGTCCCATCCATGCTTCCATTCTCATGGGTCACCTCCTCAGGTGTCACGTCATCCCACCGAACTACGCGGACTTCGATTCCATTCCACGGGGATACGTAGGAGGTCTCTTCGAGACTTAAGCCTAAATCCATCATCCATCACGATTCTTACTCTTTCTGCCACATCCCGGTGAGATCATGCCACCTCATTTCCCTCCACAGTATTCGGGAAGCCCCCCATTGGTTGGCCCCAAAATCGGTGTTCCCTCCATGGGGCTCCTCAATATGATCTACTCTAATCAGTGTTCTGATCAGTCTGATCCGTCCCCACTACATGTTAAACTTGCGGCATACCTAGTGTTAAACATGGGAAGATGAGTAAAACCTCAGATACATGCCCATGGAATATGATTCCACATGTCCGATGTCGAATGCCTCGGGCTTCCGCGCACTTGAGAAGCCCTATAATAGGGGAAAGAAGATATAAATGCCAGTCCCCCAGCGTCAAGACATGCCAGCGGTTCCCAACGTGACTACTCCCCTAACCGAAGGTTGCTCTCCTGAACAGACTCCTTGGAACGTCCTGACAGAAGCAGTGTAATTAACTGGTGTCCATGAAGATATGGCACTGGGAAGAGTTTCACAAACCACGTATTAAATCTACGAGGGAGACCTAGACTAGGTGACGATCTATGAGGATGAATCCATGGAAAGATGAACCGACATCCCATCACCCCGTTTCGATCAAGGAGAAAACGTCCCTAAATAATGAGCAGATGCTACCCGCCTTTGGAAAGCAGGAATGCGGGGAAACAACTGTGTGTTCTTTGTGTGATGGATGTGCGCGCCCTAGTGAAAGCGTCAGAAATACCTACATAATAACTACATTAAAAAATTCATGTATTTTATTCAATTCATATCCTTAAATAATATCTTAGGGTTATGTTCTATAATATTTTTCTTCTAAATCTATTTTCTATGGTTCCTATTAAACTTCCCTTTATTTCAACAGTAAATATCCCAAACCAAATTTCTTGGAGTCGAGGCCTTAATTTATTACATTAGTATAATAAAAAATAATGCTGCATACCAAAGGACGAAATAGTTTAGTAGTTATGGAAAACTCGAAACAAACATATGTTTTACATTACAACATGATGTAAAATCAAGATAGAAACTCCATTGGGGAAAATTAAAAACTTCTAGATTATCCTTGAAAATCATTTATAATATAAATATTTTCATCCTAGGGAAAATAAAACATTATAAAGGGGTTATATGAGCTACTTAGTAAGGGTAACATATATAGTTGATGCTAATATGAACAATAATTCATGGTGAATGACTAAAAACAAATCCCATGAGAATATAATCATTAGCATAATATGGAAAGAATTAGAGTTCAATAAATAATTCACATAAATAATAACATGATAATTATTATTAACCATAGATATTATACTAGTCAAAAAATCATATGGGTTGTCAACAAATAATTTCAAAATTAGGGAATTAATAATTTCGATCTTCATAAACATACCATAGAGGCCTCAGTAGAGATATCTGAAAATAAATGGTTAAGGCCTTGGAAAAATCTATTTCTGTTTTGTCTCATGAGACATATTGATGCATTAAGGGGCTATAGTGGGGATCTCACATCACTTATTAAGTAAAATTTATTCCTCAAATTAATTGGTTTAATCATAAAAATATATATATATATTAAATTTAAATAAAATTCTTGAATCTGTAAACATAATCACTAATCATTCTAAGTAGTCTGATGAAAGATATTAAGGTACCACATTAATAGTAAAACTAGTCATAAACCATTTAATAAAATAGGGTAGATAATAATAATAAGAGATAAAACTCAATAAATCATAATATTCTATAGATTTATTAAAATAGAAGAAATTACTTTAACAAAATCATATTAGAAATCTTAAGAGAAATAACCTTTTTTAATTTGAAAATAAGATTTTTTTGCAATATTATTTATATTTCACATAATTGTTTATATAAAACTAGAAATGAAAATATCTAGTTATTCATGAAAAAAGTATTGATTTTATAAAAATTATGCATTATTAAAAAAGAATATGGATTTTATTTTAAAATGGTTAAAAAACATGATGTTCCCTTTAATCAGGATTGCCTATCGGGAAGAATTGAGAATGTAACCTTATAAAATTGCATTTCCCCATAAAATAAACATGAACTAATATGGATACATGAGTTTGGAACATGTAAAAATTATTTATAGTATTTATATAAATGTAATGATGAATTAAATTGAATTAAATAGGGTGAAATCATAACCATAATGAAAATAGAGGTTTGGGAAGACACCAATACCTTTTGTCCGAAAGGGTAATGCACTTGTAATTAATATCATTGATAATGAAATTAGATAAATTAATAAATTAATTCACAACCTTTTCAACACATTTTTTTATAGTTCTATTATTTTTATATATGTCTTTTTTGATGAGTTGTGACATTCAATTTCATCATCTGGTATAGTTCTTTTCCTTAGTTTTCATGATTATAGTACTTTTACATGTATATAGAAGATCATATAAAATGAAAATAATTATATAGAAATGAAATTATATGTTATTAAGGAAAATAATTAATACATACTTGTATTATATATTATTTTGTTTTGAGATATGAGAATGATTCATTAGATAAACTCTAATGATACTGATTAAGATCATTTTGGCGGTTTTTTCGATCTTCATGAACTAGTTTTGCTTTATTAATTAATATCATGTATATATACTAGTTCCAAAATACTTAATAACTTCTAATTGTTAAAATAAAATATTTTTTAAACATAATTATGGTTTTATAACCAGTATTTAAGGTGCTAATAGAAAATGGAGTTGTGTTCTCCACGATGGTGGTAAATTGGCACATCACAGACGATGTTTTGATTTTTACAATAAAATGGGGGAGGACATTGGGTTTGATGTATGATCTTCCATTAACATAATAAAATTATATTATATATAAGATACTATAGTATTCATGTAGGTTTTTTCAGAAGAGGTATGTATATAATAATAAGAAAATAATTTAAAATAAATAAAAAATAAAACAAATAAGTATTTTCCTCATGAATTATTCTCCAAGGGAACTTCCATAAGTAACTTTGAAATTTCCATTTAGTGTGATATGAAAGACCATAATTAGTGGGAGGGGTTTCTAAGAGAAATTTCTATAATATAATAAATCTTTAAGGCATTGGTACTCTGATGAGAAGATGTGGCGAGAAGTGGTATTTATAGTGGGAGGAGAGAAATATTTTTGAATATATTATTCATTTGTTTGTTATTTTGGTTTTATAATTTTAATAGTTTGATGATTATAACTAAATATATTAAAATAATTAAGTATAGTTCAAGAAAATGATCGTATATCACCCATACAACATCTTTGACTCAATAATTCATGTATTTACTAATGATGGTAAATTATTGTATTTCAGTACTCTCCAAAAATTCAAGTATTTTAGAAAACTTTAAAAAACTCACCCAATCCATTTTTTTGATGTGTATAATAAAAAATAAACTCCATTTTATGAAAAAAAATAAAAATATATAATTTTTGATTTTTAAATAAAAAAACTACTTACTCGAAAAATTATGATTTTAATATTATAACTTTTATTGTGACACATTGAAAAATTATTTATGCTCCTATAAATCTATATTATAATCATAATAAAACAAAATATTAATTTATGAGTATATTTTATGAAAATATATTTTATATGAAATCATTATGTTAATTATTAAATTATAATTAAATAGTTATGACTTACAAATATACAATTATAAATTTATCATTTTTAAAAAATTTATTTACTTATTCCATGATATACATATACCATATTTTCATTTATAAGATGCCTAAATTTTATGTATACTTTTATGGGTGATTTTACTATTCTATTGGTCATATTACTATTCCTAATGGTGATAATATTATTCTAACGTTCATATTTAGTAGTATACTACAATTTAGAACTCGATGTTGTGTAAAGCATAAACTATCAAGGATGATAAATTTTAAAAGTGTCAGACTATAAGATCATGGGGTGTTACAACGATGTTGATATGGATTTTATATACATGACTTTCTGAATCTTATTGATCACACTAGTCATGGATGACAGTATGATGAATTTCATATCCAATAAGTCTTCCACTTGATTCCAAAATATATTATTATCCTCTTCACTATACAAAATATTAGATTATTAGGAACTAAGAACTATGTTAGATATTTAATTCTCTCTTATAATATAATAATGGGTATGCTCTAGTACTATTCTCAGTAGTTAGTACCAGTCATTAGAATATTTATAGCTAATATAGATCACACAGATATAGATGTAGTTTAATATATTTCCAATTTTCATTAACAAAAAAAAAATTTATATTTTATATTGATTATTGTTTAGGATGTAATTAAATATAATAATCAGTCACCCTTTATTTTATCAGAAACCAACAATAATCTCTGCTTAATTTAAAATATCCATTACTAAAGATATTGTAAAGGTTATGATCCATTATTTTTCAGGTAACAAAGGTATTGTAAGATCCTAAACTATTGTCGAGTCATCTTATCCCATTTTAGGTAGTTTTTATGGTTTTAGGTACCTTTTTTTGGATTTGTGGATTGGGGTGCATTTGGGTGAGATTTTAAGAAAAATTAATAGAAAGAGGACTACTCAAGGTTTGAAAAACCATGTCCCTAAACTCTGGTAACCGTGTGCCCCTAGGCAGTGAGGGTCTGCATGGCTATAGCATTATTTGATAAACCATGCGCCTCTTTATGAGTAACTGTGCGCCCCTACCTAGGAAACTATGCACGCTAGTTTATATTATCCAAAAATAAGTTTTTAAATCAACTAATCCCCTAGAACCCCTATATGTCACCCTAGTCTATCACTTGATGAATGGTTATAAATCCAAGATAATTACAGAGATATTTCAAGGTCATTTAAACATAGATTATCAAGATTCAAAACCCAGATTAAAGATCCACTCTCTTCTTAATAAGTGGATTTCATCCCGTTTCTTCATCATTCTTTCCACTATATTTCTTTGATCTTTTCATGGAATATATTAAATGTTTCCATAGATCTAAGCATATGTGTTGAGATCTAGATCTATGATTATAGATTTAGTTCAATAGTTACAATATCTTGATGCCATTGATATTAATTTTAGGTTTGGTATATAGATCCAGATCTTGATTGATGTCACTATGCAGCTCGGATTTTGGCGATTTCTATAGGGAAAACATCCATCAATGAACTAAGGTGGGTGGTATAAATAAAACTCCCATATTCATGGATTTGATTTTTGTATATGATATTATTGATTTGTTAGCTTCCCTTGATAATTGATTTCCTAAATTGGTGTAATTAAGAGTGTGGAATTGAAATATTGTTTCCTTAGTGGTTAAATAGATTATTGAACCATAAGGAATAGGGGATGTCCAAATCTATGATTGATTTGGGGGATTGTTTATTATTTGGGATATCGTAATTGAGATAGACAATTTGGTGGGGTTTGAAATAATTAATCAGGGGAATCAATTATGAGATGATGTTTGGCTATATGATATAATTAATGGTGAATTAATTATGTTCCATGATATTGATTAAGATAATTAATTCTAAGATTAATTGTGAAAAGATAAGATTTTTTTGGATAATTAATTGTGGAGGATTAATTATGGAATAATATTTGTGTTTATTAATTAATAAATTGATGAATTAATTAATGGGTTCTGTACTTAGAAAATTGTTTTCTAAACTAACAGCCTTTGATATTTTTAACTAATCATTGGATTAGTAATGTAATGATGGGGTTAATTATGATGAATTAATAAATGATTTGAATGTTTTAGAATGTGGGTGATAGACATGGAATTGTATACCAATTGAGATATTGGAGTGCGAGACATGGAGTTTTACCCCAACAGTTGATAAAATGGGTTGTGAGGTTGAGTGGTAGACATGGCGATCTACACCAATTGAGAAAGAGGGGTGTGAGACATGGTGATCTACACTAATTAAGATGTTTAGTGTTATATATGTTGTTCTAACCCAAACTAATTATAATAATGAATTGTGGGTTAAATTAGAGACATGGATCAAACCCGAGTTTAATGTGATAAGTAAAGAATGCATGACAATGTGATAACTGATTAATTGTGAGTTGAATTTATTGCATTATAGAGTTACATATAATAAATTTTGGATAGACTTATTTTAGAAACCGTTTATTGTGGCCTTCTGAGTTGTACTCATACCCTATTCAAGATGCCTAATTTCCACCCGAACAGACTTTGTTGTTACAGGACTGGATAAGGTCAAGACCTTGGGATAGATTGTTTTTTGAGAATAGATAATTGGTGGGGGAACCTGACGTGGTTCGGGACCCATGTGGGAGTTATTATGTACTTATTTCCAATTTAATTATAGACACTTGGCACTAGGATTGACATAGCTTTCTTATATTTTTAGTTGAGTGTTGTATTTCTTATTTTGACTATCATGCGACTTGGTATTGTTCTGGTTATTTATATGTTTCCACACTTGTCTGTTGTTGATTGTATCTGTTGGTGTTTTTCTCTGATAAAAGAGGGTATAATCTCCCCCTAACTGACTTACCAAACCCTCACTACTAATCAGAACCCTCTAAGTTATGGGAAGGTGTGCTTGAGAGAATAAGTCCAAATGTATTAGGGAACCATTTAGTGGAACCTAGTTCATAATGTTACAAAAATTATTCAAAGGATCTGTGTTTATTTATTCTTATTTTGTCTTAATATTTTAGGAATGTTAGATAGGAGGCTAGGAAGAGTCAATTCTTGGTAATGAGCTCATGCATGGGAGTTTCAAACCCATGTACATGGGATAATCATGGAACTCATGGTGGGATTATTGTGATTGATGTTTGTTTTTATATTTGGATATTATTTCACCTTTGGTGATTCACTTATGGTTGAATGTGAAAATTGTTTTTGAAGATTTTTTATTGTTGATTCATGGCCTAAAGAGGCATGAGATTTCAGACTTCATGCATCTTTATAGAAACTCGGGGATACTGTGACATGTATCATTATAGTCATTCCTGGGATAATGGGTAATGGGTATGTTGTTGAACATAAATTGTTTTCCTTGTTGTTAGATTGAAATAAAAATGGTGTCTAATAAGAATGGAGAAATATTGAAAAATGATGAAAATTGAGAACAATTGGGTATCTAAATGAGAAACTTGTTAATGAAAATGATCATACCATTATTAACAAGGATCTATGAATATAAGGGTTATGGGTAGTGATATTTCTTAAGTGATGACCCTGTGGAATGAAATGGAAAAAAGGATATATATTGAAACATGTTTTTTCTTTCTCCCCTTATGTAAATGTAATAAAGTTGTGTTGTGAGACCTAAGACATGTATTTGGAATTGTAGAGAATATGTCTCGACGACACTTATTGAGAGGGAGACTGAGGTGTATAACTTGGAATGAACAACTATAAAGGGAACATGAGGCACTGTTGGTAAAAGCTGAGGAGGAAGGGGAGAATTTCCAAGAGAACATTTCTCATTTCATGCAATTCATGGAGAGAGGATGATGGTGGGTTCTGGAAAACATGTCTATGTTGACAAGGGATTTTCAGCTGCAGAACCCACCAATTTTTACTAGGTAGGGATGACCTGAGGGTGGTAAATTCTAGATTGAATCTTTAGAGATGATACCTGACCATTTGGAGACTCTAGTGGATTGGAGGGTCATGTTGGTTACCTATATGCTATGAGGGTCAGTGAAGTGCTAGTGGGACATTCAGGTATGATCTGGAAAGACTGATGATATGTTATTAAAGGAATTTTTGGAGAAGTTCTTAGAAAACTTCTATCAAGATACACTAAGACAAGATAAGGCTTTAGATTTTATGCCTCAAACCCAGGGAAGCATGTCCATAATGGATTATGCTGAATGTTTCACAGATTTTTAATATTGTGCATCTACTTTGGCGACATATGAGGCTATATCAGCAAAATGATTTCAATACATACTTAGATGTGCTATTATTTCCTAGATGAATATCTTTAGGATAAATAAGTTATCAAAAGTGGTGAATCAGGCTCTCATTTTAGAGGGGAGCCTGAAGGAGGCTTCTAGTACTGGACTGGTATCTGTCACTATATGATCAAGAAGTACAATTTCCAAGAAAGGAAGATCTGTTATGAGAAATTTACTTTGGATAGTATAATGAATATTGAAAAATCAGGTGAAACAATGGTTGAAGATATTACTCAGGTGCATTTCCACTAGTGTGGTAAGTCGGGACACTACCATAGACTTTATCCTTGACCACCATTGGAGTGCCGATTTTGCGGCAAGATAGGACCCTCACAGATATTTTTCTAGAAGTAGTGATAGGATCGTGCTGAAGGAGTATTTGTTCCGAGTAAGAGTATGGGAAGGGGGTCATCTACACAATATAGGTCTGGCAGTTGGGGTTCAAATGGTATAAGAAGTAGAGTAATTGTACATGTTTTTTCGGGGTATGAGAATATGTATCAGTAGAGTGGTTCTACTTAGGGGAGTCAGATAGCACCACCAGGTAGAGGGGAATGATAGTTACATGAGGTGAAACCTACACTTGTGGAGAGAGAGATGATGGGCTATTGATAGTGAGAGGTTCTATTCATGTAGATTCTACTTTATCTAGTTCCTTATTTGATACTAGTTCCTCTAATTTCTTTATATCTATAGATCATGTTAATGGTTTGAGCCAGGATGTGGAGTCCATAAGGGGAGTAATGAATATTGATACATTGTTTGGAACACGGCCTAGAGATATTTTTCTATGTAAGGGTTGTTCACTAGATATCGAGGAGTATCATTTTCTTTGGGATCTCTATATTCTTTCTATGATGGGCTTCAACCTGGTTATGGGAATGGAGTGGTTTGTCGTATACCGAGACCACATTGATTGTTATCACAAGAGAGTGATCTTTGTGTCTCCTAAGGGTGACCAGTATGTTCATCGTGGAGAGGGGGATATCCAGTCAATCCGATAAGGTCCAATTACTCAACAACTGGGAGAGCTCACAACCCATGTTTCTAATATTTTTCTCAATGACGGTTGTGGTATGCAATGCGTCCTTCCACCATTTGTAGAAAAATTCCATGATGTATTCTCTCAAGACTTCTTAGGGATTCCACTTAAAATAGATATGTAATTTACTATTGAGCTCATGTCAGGGGATAAACCAGTATCTATTCCACATTACATAATGACAATGAGTGAGCTTCATGAACTCAATACTCAGTTAATGGTTATAGAGGAGAAAGGGTTTATCCATCCATGTATATCACCTTGGGGATCACCTATGTTGTTTACAAAGAAGTATTATGGGAGTTTACATTTGTGTGTCGATTAAGAGAAGCTGGACAAAATGACTTTCATGAACTGATTCCCACTTATTTATATCGATGATGTGTTTGACTAGATAAATGGATCTTCAGTGATCTCAAAGATGTATTTGGGACCAGGTACCGATCTGTTGAGAGTTCGGACTTCTGATATACCAAGGGATGCTTTTAAGAGAAGGTATGGCATTTATGAGTTCTTCCTAATTCTATTTGGGTTGATGAATGCTCAAATAGTGTTTATGTAATAGATGAACATGATATTTTGTCTATACCTAGATCAATTTTTGGTGGTGTTCATGGACAACATCTTGGGGTACTCTAAGACTCGTGATGATCATTCCAAACATCTTGACATCATCTTGAGTGCATTGAGAAAGCATCAATTATACACGAAGCTATATAAGTGTCCGTTTAGGATTGAATATGTATAGTTTTGGGAGAACATCATCTTAGAAGAAGGTGTGGAAGTGGGGACGGAAAAGGCCCAAGTAGTGGTTTGTTGGGAGCATCCCAAGAATTTTTTCAATATCTAAAGATTTTTTGGATTAGCTGGATATTAGTGGAGGTTCAACCAGGACTTTTCCCGATTAGAAGCACAAATTTTGGGTTTGAAAACAAAATTATAATGTTTTAATGGTTGGAATCATGCTATAATGATTTATAGGATTTAAATAAATTCATTAAATCACCATGAATTTTGATTTTACATGATTTAGGTGAGGAGTACACGGTGTATTGTGATGCATCTGGGATAGGATGTGGAGCTGTGTTGATGCAAGTGGATCGAGTCATTGATTATGGGTATTGACATTTGAGGCCACATGAATAGAATTACCCCCAAATGAATTCAAGTTGATATTGGTGGTTTATTCTCTTTAGTGTTCTTCACACAATCTTTTGGGTGAAAATTTTACAATTTTTAAAAATCATAAATTCTTGAATTACATCTTTTCAAAATGCGACATGAATCCTTGATACCGATGATGGGTAGATTATATACTATCCTTTTATTTTGAGCTAGAATAGAAAACTAGAAAAATGAATAGTGTGGATGATGCCTTGATCAAGAAAACTCAGTCTCAATTGGTACATGAGTCGAGTACAGAGTGGAAGATGATGAATTTTCTGGCTGAATTGCTTGTGGTGTTTCATGAGATTAAGGAGAAAATGAATCAACTTTCAGTCATAGTGGAGTATACAATTTTAAGAGGGATAGGTGATAGGAAAAATGGGGATTGGGAGTTATTATCCTTGAGGGACAATCATGAAGGTGGGGATACACCTTCAGACTGAATGATAAATGTTGATGAGATCATCTATGTGAAAAATCAAATTGTTGTTCCAATGAGTATGTGAGAAGAACTCATGCAATAATTTCATGATCCAAATTTTATGGTATATCCTTAGGTGAAAAAAATGTATCATGACCTATGATGATATTTTTGGTTGAGACATGAAAAATGAGATAACAGGATTCGTGACAAGATGTCCCACCAGTCAGCAGGTGAAGGAAGACCATCAACGACATGGAGGTCTATTTTAGCTATTTCCTATTCTAGAATGGAAGTGGGATGACATGATTATGTATCCAGTGGTAATTATTCCAAAGATGATAACAGATAACGATTCAATTTGGGCCATTGTGGATAGACTAACAAATGTAGAACATTTCTTTCATATCATGGGAACCTTCATAGTGGAGCAGTTGTGGGAATTGTATGTTCAAGAGATAGTCTGTTTGAATGGGGTTCTATGGGATATAGTTTCAGACTGTGACTCAGGCTTTATTTTTCGTTTCTAGTAAGGCTTGTAGAAGGCACTTTCCACACATGTTTTTTCAAGTACGACTTTCCTCCCACAGAAAGAAGGGCAGTCAGAGAATACCGTACAGGTGTTAGGGGATATGATCTAGGCATATGTGCTTGAATTCAGTGTTTCTTGGGAGATGTATGTTCATTTAGTGATGTTTTCCTATAAAAATAGTTATCCGTAAACTATACAGATGGTACAATATGAGGCACTTTTTAGTAGACCTTTTAGATCACTGATATTCTAGATAGAGTCGGGTGAGTCAGAGCTATTGGGACCAAGTCTCATGGAGGAGATATTGGAGTTGGTGTAGTTGATTCGAAAACGTATGGCTTTAGATCAAGGTAGACAAAAGTTTTAAGCTTATATATGTAGATGACCTCTGTAGATTACATAGAGTGATCGTTTATTCCTTCGGGTGTCGCCTATGATGGGTCACCTAGGATAGAGTGGCCAGGAAAGTTGTCGCCCAGGATTTTAGGACCGTTTGAGGTAGTGGAGAGAATTGGTATGGTGGCATACTGATTGGCCCTTCCAAAAAAATTCATCACTATGAATAAATATTTCCATGTGGAAAAACTACATTGGATTCACCACAACACTTCTCATATGATCGATGTGTATAAATTTGACCTTCAGATAGATGTATCCTTTAAGGAGCATCAGATACATGTGATGGATCACAGTGAGTAAGTATTGAGAAGAAATATCATGCTGATAGTTCATGTGTTATGGAATTATGGACATGTTTGAGAAAAAACATGGGAATGGGAATCATACATGAGGGATTAATGACCTAATAATTTTGGCTTCGAATCTTAGTGATGTTTAGGAGTGTAGCTCAAGGATGATCTATTAAAAGGTTGGGAGATTATAATATCTCGACCTTTTACAAAGTCATATCAGGACCATTTTTAGGTATTTTTTTTATTTTTAGTACATTTGTTTTGGAGTTGTGTCTTGGGGTGAGTTTGGGTGAGTTTTTAAGAAAAATTAACGGACATAGGGTGATGCACTGTTTGTCCATGGTTTTTGAAACCTTATGCCTAAACCCATGTAACTGTGCAAACCTAGGAAGTGAGGGTCCACATGGTTAGAGCGCGGTTTCATAATCCATGTGGTACCATACGTGTAGACATGAAAACCTAGATATGTAGGTCTACACAGTTGGTGCATTGTTTACCCTAACTGTCTGCCACTACCCAGGAAACTGTGAGCACAAGTTTCTATTATCCAAAAATTAATTATTAAATCACCCAAACCCCCGACACCCATCTATTTTGACCTAGGATCGGACTTGAAAAATTATCGTTCATCCTAAAGCTTTCCAAATGGATTTCAAGTCCATTTGAACACCATTTTTGAGATCTAATTCATAAATTGAAGATCTAATCCCTTCCCGATAAGTGGTTTTCATCCCATTTATTCTTCCATTATTTCCACTATCTTTCTTTTATATTTTAATGGATGATCTCCACTATTTCCATAGATCTAAACCTATGTGTTGAGATCTAGTTCTTGGATTTTAGATCTAGATCCATAGTTGAAAGATATAGATTTCTTTGATTTTAATTTTGGGTTAAGGGATTTATATCTAGATCTTGATTGATGTTGTTGTGCGGCCCACAATTTTGAGATTTCCTACGGGAAAGAATCCAACAATGAACCAAGGTAATTGGTCTAAATCGGACTCCCATAGTCATGGATTTGATATATGTATGTGATATTATTGATTTTTTAGATTATCTTGATAATTAATTTCCTAAATTAAAGTAATTGGGATTGTGGAATTGACTTGTGGTTTCCTCGGTAATTAAATGGAAGATCGAATCGTGGGGATAAGGGGTTGTTCAAATAGATGATTGATTTGGGGTAATTGTTTATATTTTGGGTTATTTTAATTGATATATAGAATTTTGTTGGGTTTGAGATATGTAATCAAGGGGAATTAATTATTAGATGATGATTGGCTATGTGAGATAATTAATGGTGAATTAATTATGTGTCATTAAGTTGATTAAGATAATTAATTGTGAGATTAATTATGATAAGTTCATATTTGGTTTAAATAATTAATTTTCTATAATTAATTGTGGAATAAGATTTGTCTCGATTGATTAATTAATCAATCAATTAATTAGTGGGTTGTGTACTTAGTTAATTGTTGGGTTAACTAATGGTATTTGATATGTTTAACTAATTGTTATATTAGTAAGAAAATGTTGTGTTTAATTTGGTTGAATTAATAAATTATTTGAATGATTGAGAAACTGGCTTCTAGATATAAAATTTTAGACCAATTGAGATTTTGGGGCGTGAGTAATGTCATTTTACCCCAATAGTTGATACATGTGCTTGTAAGGTCGAGTGATAGAAATGGAGATCTACATAGATAGAAAAATAGGGCTGTGAGACATGTAAATATACACCGATTGAGATGTTGAGTGTTAGACATGGCTATCTACACCAAACTAATAAAAATGATGAATTTTGAGTTTAATTAGAGACATGGATCAAACCCGAGTATAATGTGACAAGTATAAATAAATGAAAATGTTATAAATATTTAATTATGCATTGTATTTATGGCCTTATAAAGTTTCATGCACTATCTTTTTTTGGACTTGTTTTAGACACAGCTGGTGGTGGCCTACTAAGTTGTACTCACACCCTATTTGGGCCACCTAATGAGCACCCAATATGACTTTAATATTGCAGGATGGGATAAGGGAATGGCCTTGAGAGAGGTTCCTATTTGGGAATGAAGCATGGGTGAGGGAACCGAATGTGGTTCAGGACCCACTTGGGAGTTATTGCGTCTTTATTTTCACTTCCATTGTAGACACTTGACACATAAATTGTCATAGTATGCTTTAACTTTTTAGTTGAGTATCATATTTCTTGTTTTTACTATCATGTGACTTAGTATTTTTATAGGTATTTATATGCTTCTGCAATTTTGAATTTTTTTTTCTTCAGTTGGTGTTTTACTCTGATAAAAGTGTGCATAATCTCTCCATGACTAATTTAACAGGCCATCGTAGAGCGTATATGTAAGTGATCTTGAGGGAATGCAACTAACTGGCTTGGGACACCGTTTAGTGGCACCCGAGTCGTGACATTAAAAAGGGGTATTAGAGGGTTTTTGTTCTTTCTTATTCTTTTTCATACTATTTTTGGAAAGGTAGTCACGAGGATAAGATAATTCTAAGCTTGGTAATGATCTCGTGCATTGTAGAATCAAACCCATGTATGGGGGAAAATATGGGTGCTCAGGGTGGGTTTGTTATGATTGTTTTTTGTTGTTACAATTAGATATTATTTCTACTTGGGTGACACTCTTGTGGTGTGATGTGATAATTGTTTTTTATAATTGTTGATTATTGATTTGTATGCTAAAGAGTAATGAGAGTTGAGTTTTCATGCATCATTCTAGTCACTAAGGGTTATTGTGACATGCATCATTTTAGGCACTTATAGGAAAACATGATACGGGTAAGTTTTTGAACATAAAATGTTTTCCTTTTTGTGAGATTGAAATGAAAATGGAGTCTAACATGAATTGAGAAATATTAAAAAATGATGCAAATTGAGAATAATTGGGTGTCTAAATGGGAAATTTTTTAATGAAAATGTGTTTACCCTTGTTAACTACAACCTATGAGTAGGAGGGTTAAGGGCAGTGATAGTGCCTCGATGTTTACTGTGAGGAGAGAAATGAAAAATGGACATGTTGAATTTTTTTTTGTTTCTTATTCATTTATTTAAATTTTGTAAGTTTATGTTGTGAGAACTAAGATTTCTGTTTGGAATTGTAGAGAATATGCCTCCACAATTCTTGTTTAGAGGGAGACTGAGGGGTATGGCTCAGAACAAACTTTTATACAGGGAACTTTAGACACCGTTGGTGAAAGAGGAAGAGGAAGGGGAACAACTCTGAGATAAATTTCCTTATTTCAACAAATTCATGGAGAGAGGCCCATAGCAGGATCTAAAAATCATGTCTGAGTTCACAAGGGAGTTTAAACTACGACACGCTCTGACTATTACTGGAGAGGCTGGACCTAAGGGATCAGAATTCGGGATTTAATCCATATATATGATACTTGAACATTTGAAAACTTTAGAATATAGGATGGTCAATGTGGCCACTTATATGCTACGAGGGTCGGTGAAGTGCTGGTGGGACATTCAAGTACAATATGGAATGACAGATGATATATTATGGAAGGAATTTCTTGAGAATTTATTGGGACACTTCTATCCAAAGACATTTAGACAAGATAAGGCTTTATAGTTAATGAATATATCCTATGGAAGCATATACTCAATGGATTATTATGAATGATTCATAAATTTATCACATTTTTCTCCAACTTTGGCTGGAAATGAGGCTTCTTTGGAAAAACAATTTCAAGATGAACATATATTTGAAATTATGTCCCAGATAAATATATATAGGCTGAAGATGTTCTCAGAAGTGGTTAATCATGATCTCATGTTGGAGGGGAATCTGAAGGAAGATCCAAATACTAGACATGTAGCATTCACTGGATGATCTAGAAGTGCGCTTTTCAAGAGCAGGAATCACCGTTATGATAAACCTAGTTTGGACAGTGGAAAGTAAGGTGGACACTCATGAGGAACATTTTCTTAGGATATTACACAGGTGCTTTTCCACCAGTTTGGTACGCCGAGACATTACTTCAAATGTTGTCATCAACCACCAGTGTTTTACCAATTTGGCAGCAATATGGGAAACCTATAGAGGTTATGTAGGATATAGTGATAGGTCGGTCCTAAGGGAGAAACTGCGCAGAGTCCTAGTGTGCGAAGGGGTCATCTACACCACGTAGGTCTGGAAGTTGGGGTTCTATTGGAAGAGGATATAGAGGTAATGGACATGATTATTCAGGGTATGAGAACCCGTATCAGCAGAGTGGTTCTACTTAGGGGAGTCAGACAACGCCACATGGGAGAGGGGTTGGACAGTTACATGCGGTGCAGCCTACACTTGTAGAGAGTGAGGTTGGGCCATCAATCATGTGAGGTACTATTCTAGTAGCTTCTAGAATATCTAGTGCCTTGATTTATAATTGTTCCTCTCATTACTTTATATTTTCAAATCGTGTTAGTTTTTTGAGATGGGAGGTCGATTCCTTAAGAAGACTAATTAATATAGATACACCATTTGGAATACGACCTAGAGATATTTGTCTATGTAAGGTATGTTCAATAGAGATCAAGGCGTATCATTTTATTTGGGATCTTTATGTCCTTGATATTATGGGATTTGAACTCATTATGGGTATGGAATAGTTATCCCCATAATGAGACCACATCGATTGTTATCATTGGATGGTGACCTTTGTGTCGCCTAAGGGTGACCAGTATAATCATCATGGAGAGTGGGATATCTAAGTGAGTCGAGCATGGACAACTATTCATCAACTGGGAGAGCTAACATCCCTTGTTTATTGTCTTTTTTCTTGATGATGGGAGTGGTAAGCAATACATCCTTCCACCCGTTTTAAAATAGTATCAAGATGTCTTTCTTAATGACTTATAAAAGTTTCCACCTGAGAGAGATGTGTTATTCAATATTGAGATCATGCTGGGGGCTAAGCCAGTATCTATTCCACCTTACAGAATGAAACCGATTGTGCATTAAGAACTCAAGACTCAGTTATAGGGGATAGATGATAAAGGGTTTATGCTTCCAAGTACGTCTCCTTGGGGATCACCTATGTTGTTTCTAAAGATAGCTGATGACAGTTTATGTTTTTGTGTTGTTTACTGGAAGCTAAAAAAATGACTGTGAAGAACCGATATCCACTTTCGTGTATTGATGATTTGTTTGACAAGCTAAAGGATGATTCTGTGTTATCAAATATGGATTTGATATCAGAATATCATCATGTGAGAGTTCAATCTTTTGATATACCAAAGACTACTTTTAGTAGAATTTATATATTTAATGAGTGTGTCGTGATGCCGTTTGGGTTGAGGAATACTCTAGCAGTGTTTATGGAATTGATGAACAAGTTATTTCATCCATACCTAGAACATTTTGTGGTGGTGTTCATGGGAAACGTCTTGGTGTACTCCCAGAATCATGATGATCACACCTAACATCTTGACATCATTTTGAGTACACTGAGAAAGAATTATTTATATGCCATGTTTTCTAAGTGTCAGTTTTGGATTGACTAGGTACACTTTTTGGGGTACATCATCTCAGAAGAAGGTGTGGCAGTGGACCTAGAAAAGGTGCAAGTAGTGGTTTCATGGGATCATCCCAATAATTTTTCTAATATTTGTTTTTTTGGGATTATTTGGATGTTACATAAGGTTCATCCAATACTTTTCCTGATTGAAATCACTATTTTAAGGTTTGAAAAAGAAATGGATAATTTATGAGTGGATTGAATCATGTGAGAATTATTTTTAAGAGTTAAATAAGTTCTTGACATCAGCACCAATTTTCATCTTTTCTGAGTCAGGTGAGGAGTACATGGAGTATTTTGATGCTTATGGGATAGGACTCTGAGCTGTGTTGATGCAAGGGGATTGTTTCATTGCTTATGGGTCTCTGGAGTTAATGCCACATGAACAGAATTACCCCACAGATGACCTCAAGTTGGCAGAAGTGATTTATGCTCTTAAATGATGGTGACACTGTCTTTTGGGTGAAAAGTTTATTGTTTTTACAGATCAAAAAATATTAATGTACATAATTTCATAGTGTGTTTTGAATCATCACCAACAAATATGGGTATAGTATATGGATACCTTTTATTTTGAGATGGCATATACACCTAAAAAGGGGAATAGTGTGGATGATGCCTTGAGCAGGAATACTCAGACTCAATTTTTACATGAGATGAGTGCAGAGTGGAAGATGATGACTTTACTAGCTCAAATTCATGTGGTGGTTCAATATAGTTACGTGAAAATGACGCTAGTTTCATTCACGGGGGAATCTACACTTTCTAGAGGGATTGAGGACAGGTAGTACAAGGGTCATAAGTTCTTATCCTTGAGGGAAAATCTTGAATGTGGGGAGACAAATTTTACTAGATGATAGATGAGGATGAGATCATCTCTGTGAAAAATAGGGTTGTTGTTCTTGCAAGTATGCAAGAGGAACTCATGTGGTAATTTTATTCTTCAAAGTGGGTGGTACATCCTACGGTGAAAAAAATTTACCTTGACCTACAATGATAGTTTAGGTGTCTAGTCATGAAAAATGAGATAACAGGTTTCATGAAAATATGTTTCACCTATTAGTAGGTGAGGGTAGAGAATCAATGAACCAGAGGTCTATTGTAGTCGTTGCCTTTTCGATAATTGAAGTGGGATGATGTGAAAATGGATTTTATAGTTTCTCTTCCAATGAAACATAGAAATAATTCTGATATATGGGTCATTGTGGATTGACCTACAAAGGTATCAGATTTATTTCCTTCATGGAAACCTTCAAAGTACAATAGTTGGAAGAACATTATGTTTGGAAGATAGTCTATTTTCATGGGGTTCCACGGACTATAGTTTGAGAATGTGACTCATGATTTACTTTATATTTATAGTAGGTCTTTTATAAGGTTCTTAGCACACATATTATGTTGAGTATAGATTTACCCCAACATATAGATGGGCAGTCAGAGCATACCATAGAGATTTTAGAGGATATGTGACAGGCATGTGTGATTGATTTTTTTAGTTCTTGGGAGAAGTACTTGGATTTAGTGGCTTTATCCAATAACATCAGTTATGAGGAAACTATATAGATGGTACAACATGAGTCACTATATGGTAGACCTTATAGATAACCACTATTCTAGATAAAGTCGGATCAGTCAGAGATGTTGGGATCAAGTCTCGTGCAAGATATATCAGAGCTGGTGTAGTTGATTCAAAAATATATGGCTATAGATTAGAGTAGACAGAAGTCATAAGTTAAGAGAAGAAGATAGACCCTAGAGTTTAAAGAGTGTGATCATGTATTCCTTAGGGTTTCTTCTATATTGTATCACCACATGATATAGAGGTAGGGAAATTTGGTGACCAGGTTTGTAGAACCATTTGAGGTAGTGGAGAGAATTGGGATGGTGGCATACCGATTGGACCTTACACATAAATTCAGTTATATTCATGATGTTTTCCATGTGTCAAAACTATGGCGGTATCACCCAAACACTTCTCATATGATCAATGTGGATATGGTTGATCTCGAGATAGATATGTCCTTTGAGGAGCATCTGATACTTGTGCTAGATTGTACTGAGAAAGTGTTGCGGGGAAGGACAGTTCTAATAGTTCATGTGTTATGGAAACATGGGCGTGTTAAAGTGAAAACATGGGAATGGTATGCATACATGAAGGATCAATGACCCAATATTTTTGGCTCGGAATCGTAGTAATTTTTGAGAGTACAGATCAAGGAAGAGATGTTATAAGGTGGGGAGATTGTAAGATCTTGACCTTTTATGGAGTCATCTCATGCTCGTTTTCCAGTAGTTTTTGTTTTTTTATGTACCTCTATTTTGGATTTCTGTATTGGGGTGTGTTTGGGTGATTTTTTAAGAAACATTAATGGATAGAGTGATATGCACGGTTGGGCATGGATTGATAAACTGTCCACCTAAACCATGGTAATAGTGAAACCCTAGGCAGTGAGGGTCCGCAGGGTTAGAGCATAGTTTTATAAATCAAGAAGATCTTTAGGAGTAACAATGTGATATTGGAATGTGAAATCCACACTGTTGGTACATGAATTACCCAAACCGTGTTCCATTACCCAGATAGTCATGTGCATGAGTTCTTATTATATGAAAATTAGTTTTTAAATCTCCTGAACCCCCGAAACCACTATATTTGAACGAAGGCTCGGACTTGGAAAATTCAAAGTGATCCTAGAGATTTCTAGAGGGATTACAAGGCCATTAGAACACCTTTTTTCCATATCTAAAGCCCATATTAAAGATTCCCTCTCTTCCCAGTAAGTGGATTTTATCATGTTGCTTTTGTTTATTTTCTCTATCTTTATTTGATCTTGTCATGGAAGATATCCACAGTTTCCATTGATCAAAATTTATGTGTTGAGATCTAGATCTAGGATTTTAGATCTTGATAGGGAGTTTCATGATCTTGATTTCATTGATCTTAATTTTGGGTTTAGGGATTTAGATCCAGATGAACATCGACGTCATTGTGACACTCAGATTTTGATGATTTCTAGTGGGAAAACATATGTCAACAAACCAAGGTAGGTTGACTAAATTGAACTCCCATAGTTATGGATTTGATTTGTGTATGTGAGATTATTTATTAGTTATATTATCTTCTTTAATTGATTTCTTAAATAGGAGTAATTATGAATGTGATATTGACTTGTGGTTACGTTGGGGATTAAATGGATGATTGAACCATGGAAATAAGGGATTGTCCAAAGAGTTGGTTGTTTTGGGGGAATTGTTTATGATTTGGGATATTGTAATGAAGGTATAGAATGTGGTTGTATTTGAGATAATTTATTAGTGGGAATTAATTATGAGATGATGTTTGGATATGTGATATAATTAATGGTTAATTAATTAGGTGTTGTGAAGTTGATTAAGAAAATTAATTATAAGATTAATTATGACTAGTTAAGACTTGGTTTGGGAAATTAATTCGGGATAATTAATTATGGAATAAGATTTGTGTTTATTAATTAATTAATTGATGAATTAATTAATGAGTTGTGGACCTAGTTAACTGTTGGGTTAACTAATGGTCTATGATATGTTTAATTAGTCATTAGATTTGTAAGGGAATGATGTTGTTATTTGTGATGAATTAATAAATGATGTGAATGATTGATAAATTGGGTTTTAGAGATGATGTTTTAGACCAATTTAGATGTTGGGGCATGAGACATGGCATTTTTCTCCAATAGTTAATACAAGAGCATGTGAGGTCGAGTTTTAGAAAAGGTGATCTACACCGATTGAAAAAGAGGGGTGTGAGACATGGTGACCTACACTGATTCAGATGTTGAGTGTTATACACAGAGTTTCACACTAATATAATGATAATGATGAATTTTTCATTGAATTAGAGAAATGGATCAATCATTTGTTTAACGTGACAAGAAAAGAATAAATGAGAATGTGATAAATATTTAATTATGCACTGTATTTGTTATCATATAGAGTTACATTCACTATATTTGGGATGGAATTATTTTAGACACTATTGGTGGTGTCCTACTGTGTTTTACTCACACCCTATTCACGCCACCTGATCGGCACCTAAGAAGACTATATTTTTGCATGACTAGATAAGGGAAATGTTGTAGGATAGGTTTTTGTTTGGTAATGGAGCATTGGTGAGGGGACCAGACATGGTTTAGAACCCACTTTTAAGATATTGTGTCTTTGTTTTTATTTTCATTTTAAACCCATGACATATGCATATTAATATCATGAATTACTTTTTTAGTCGAGTATTGTATTTACTGTTTTGACTATCACGTGACTTGTTATTATTATAGTTATTTATATGATTCATCACATGTTTATTGTTGATTTATTCCTTTGTAATTCTTCTATGATAAAATAGGGTATAGTCTCTCCATGACTGACTTACCAGACCCTCTATGCTAGTCAAAACCCTCTAGCATACAAAGAGTTGTTCTTGAAGGAATGTGAACAACTAGCTTGGGGAACCATTTAGTGGTACCCGAGTTGGGACATTACAAACACTCACTACCTAATTTTAAATATCCAATAAAAATGTTATTCTCTAGGATAGGATCAATATTTCACTTCAAATTAACAAGATAAAAGCCTTATAAATATTTTCACAGTTATTTAGTTTGGATTTTCATTCCAAATAGATTAAATTATAGGTCCATGATATGCTAAGTATATCCCCCAATCCAGAAATCCTTAACTCATATTTTCTCAACACTTACCTTCATGTCACACTAAGTATTCCAAAGGAAATAAACCATTGATTCCATCTTGTTTAAGTTGGACAAAGGATTTTAGATGAGCTACATAAAATTACATTGAACTATGGTTACATTCTAACTCAATTTTTGGAAGGTGTTTTCAAACTATATATTTATAATAAGGGATATAATTTAACATATTGGAAATTGTTTCATCAAATTACTCACATTTATTTTAATATCTTGTGGAATTTTCATAATTAATTAACCATGTAGGTAAAATAATTTATATATAATAATTTTGTTTTGGTGTTATATTCATAATTATTATTATTTAATTTATCCTATGCGACCATGTAAAAAAGTATAATTAATTTATTCATTATATAAATAAATAAATAACCATGCATGAAAAAAATTACTGTATTATGGGATATTATCATGGTTTTTTATCAACTGCTCAGTTTTTTGGTAGTTTTTCTCCATAAACCTATTTATATGATGGGTTGGATTCAACATGGTGCAAGTCTAAAACCATATTCTCTCACATGGAGCTCAAGAATATAGATTTTATTACTCACACATAGGGGAGGAGTACCACGATGTAGGGTTATAAAAATTAATCCTAAGACATAAAATCACATACATATTAATGTATTTAATGATGATACACAAATCATGATATTTAATTTTATAATTTTATTATATAAAAATTGTAATATATAAGTAAATAAAATGAATATATCCAACCCATGTGTATGTATATCATGCTATTGATTAATAACAACATAATATACCACTTGATTTTAATTTCCCCTTTTATTCATTTAAATTTATTCTATTTATCATAAATTTACTAGAATTAGTAGGATAACAAAAAACTAATTAATTCATTATAATAATGTTCTATTAAAATATATCTAGATATATAAAAATACTCTCAATCTATATTATTATAAATAAATTAAATTAATATAAAAATAATTTTTAAATAATTAATTACATGACATATAATTTAGAAGTTATAGAATATATAACAATAATGTTAGATTAAATCAATTTCTATAATTTAATACATGTGTGAAGTGTATTATTACTCAACATGTTATGTGACGCATGGCGTGTGTGGTCCTCATCACGTACGAAGTATTTTAATGCTAGTTATTCCTATAAAAAATATTATGATATTCATGGTGTTTATTTTTCTAGGTAAAGGCACACAATCTATGTGCCATGTAAGACAATATAACACACCATAAATATATGCACCTTTTACTGCTAGAAATGCATGTGATGTATAGAGTCTATACAATGATAGTTACATGCCATATATTTTTATAACTTTTCCATATAAATTATTAAGTGTTTATACTCACATGAAACACCAAAAACACTCAACTAAAAACTAGTTTGGAATAATACCTAACATGTGGAATATAAAATGAGCTATATATTATGTAGTTTTGAATTAATTTAGTTATTGTGTATGTTGACCCACACAAAACATAAAAAAATTTACTTTTTGAAACTAGAATGGGTTGATAGGTGTTTCATGGAATATACATTCCATCGAAATTCTAGGTAGTCTGCATCATTGAACAAGAAGATAATATGTATTTTGTACTGATGTCATGTATTGACCAAATAGATTAACACAACTTTCATGTGGTGAAAAAAATGTGGGCTTACATTAAGTGTACACCATATATATTCTATGTAATAATTGTAGAACTATGTTCCATACTAGAGGTCCAATATAAGGCCTTTAATAACACCATGTTTCAAGTTATATAGAGAGATTAGATTTACATGGAACACACATAGTGTGAGTTGACAAAGAGGGAAAACTATGTAATATACCATTATGAATCATGTATCCATGTCATGTTTCTACTGACTTTAGAACCTATATATGGGATATTGACTAATTTTTCATGTATTTGGGAACTATTTATAGCCATACAAAATAATATTATAAAATTATCTAGATATTTAGATTATGAATGAAATGATAGAAATAAAAAAATTCAATTGAAAATGCAAAACCGATTAATGAGATTATAAATAATTATAAATTATAAGGTGACTTCATTAATTCCATTTTATGTTTATAGGTCATATTGGATGGAGTGGGAAGTTTTATAATTTTTCTTTTTTATAATTTTAATGGATAAATATAAACAATATGTTGAATGCAACCTAAAAATACTTTAAAGGAGGTATTTTAAATTATATTTATAATTAAGTTTATGAAATAATTACATTATACATGATAATTCCCTTGATAAATTTTCATTTATTATTTTTATGTGTTTTTTTCATGTTAATGAATCCATGTAAGGACTTTTCTTGGTGTATCCATATATACTCCATGAATATTGGGGTGAAAATTTTGGTATTCTCTATATTATTGTTATGAAATGTAGTGCTTTATAATATTGATCATTTATTAAAATTATGAATTCTCTTGTTGTCTCAAAATTCATAAGATATAGCATGGTACATTTTATCTCTAGTCCTGAGATAATTCTAGAAAGCTTTCCATGTAGTAAAATAAGTCTATCAATAAAAAAATATGATATATTTTAATTTATCTACTTAAGGTTAACCATAGATAATTTCACAATTTCCCTTATTAATATATTTAATCCAAGTAATTTCACAAGTAAAATAATAATAATAAAAATATTTTTATTATATCAAAAACATTTTTTTAACTAAATATCATTTTCAAATAAAATAAATTAATAATTATTCAAATTATAGTAAATAAAAAATATCGTTTCAATAAGGGTATTCACTTGAACTATTGATCCTCCTTCAAAATTTATCAAACCTTGAATTAAAAAGTATTTATTGAAATAAATATATTTCATCTGAATAATAGATAAATCATACATTAAAAAAACGCAATAATAAATAGTTATTGTAATTATAATGTAACTTATTAAATATATGTGTCAATATAATTTCTCAATAAGGAATCAAAAAATATTTTTTATGAACTTATAAATAATAAATAAGAGATAAATTTCATGATAGGTATTCTGAATTCAAATGTCTCTTGATTTAATGTTCATGTGATCTACATTGATTGAATAAATATAATTCAAAAAAACAAGAATAATAATTATTTGTTATTTGAAATTCAATATAATATGATAAGATTCCTGGTATAAATACTGTGTGGCTCTATTAGATTATTTTAGAATATCATGAGTTGAACATATGTAATGTCAAAGATTAATAATCCAAAATATTTCATGAAACCCATCGAGAAAAAGGAAATTACACAGTAATTAAAACCTAGATATGTATGAAACTATGTAATATAATCACTTTTTCTTTTTATACTTCATCATGAAGGATCCATACTTGTTCCATCAAAATATACTATTAGTTTACCATTCCTCAACATTATAAAATGAATATATCAAAGAACTACCATGTCCATGAATTTAATCAAATAGTTAAATTTAAATCAAAGGAACATATAAATTTTTGTTAAATTAATATTAAATTAAAAAATACATTCTATAATTTTTAGATAAATTACACCTCAATCAGGACAAACCCATGTATTATATAACAAAGGGAGCATATAAATTCATTTTTTTGATCTATACATCAAATAATGTAATTTAGGATATATATTAATAATAAAGTAAATTATAAGGAACAAGAGACATGCTCACAGATAGAAATATCTAATGATACATGAATATGTTAAATGTTTTTGAAAGTATGTCTTCACAACCTCCATTAGAAGACACAAAGTTTAATTTTTATGATAAAAAGTACTAAGGTCTTACAAAACCCCACAAACTGTTTTTAAAATGTCATATGTTTCCCATCAGACATATGTTATGTAAACCATATAATAACATTTTTAATATTTTCATGGAGTCTCTATATTCTAATTATATTAGTGAATTGTTATAAACCTTTGACCCAACAAATTATTTAAGGACATTATCACAATAATGTTAGACCAAATTATAATAATTATGTGTGAATATTTTAATTAACACTAGGGTAACAAAAATAAAAATATTTACTTGGTTCTAGGGTGATAACTACAAAAATATATTCCTTCCCCTAAAGACATATTTAAATACCTCAGTTTTGAACACAGAAGTGTATTTTTAAACATATATAGCTATTTTATAACCAGTGTAATGAAATTAAGAAAAAAGAAACATTGTGAATTATATGAATATTCCATTTTTGTTCTTCGGTTACAAATAACGAGGAATCCATATATGTTTTCATACCCATGTAATCTAGTTGATTTTATCCTAATGATTGATTTGGAGAATGATTTTTCCACTCAACTATCCAAGAATTATATGTGATATGATTTACCCGATTTTATACCTTCTATAGTTATATATTATACTTAAATAAGAATATAAAAAATTCTTGATAAAATATATATCATTGTGAATAATATATTTTTTGATTTATTAAATCTAAATTTTAGTAGAATTTTATTTAATTTGATTTTATTCAAAAAGGATTGGTAGTTTTTATCTCACAATTGTAGGATATTATTAATGTAATTATACAAAAATGCCTAAATTATTTAATTCCATAAATGATATATTTTACTATCTAATATATATTTATAGATCCTGGGTTTTTTATTATGTTAAAAAATTAATGGGATTTTTAATTGGTAAATAAATTTGAAAAATTATTTGGATACTAGAAAATTCAATGATTGACCTAACACATCGTTGGTAGAACAATGTAACATGTATTGAATATGATAATAATCCTTATTCCAAATATAGTATAATTTTCTCTAAAAAATAATTATTCAATTCACATTAATAATATATAGAAACCACTAAAAATAAATCGATTACAACATAGAATCTTTGAATTTATAATAATGTCATTTCATCACTAATAGAGTCTCATAAATAAACCCTAAAGATGAATCATAATTCCAATGTACTTCAAAATTGTAATGTGAGGCTCTAATTAAAATAATGTTAACTTCACTATACTCCCAATATTATGATATCTTAATAATGAAAATTTGACAAATAATTCACATTAAAAATGTTATCCAATTTTAATCATCATTATGACTCTCTATATTTTATATATTTAGGTTGTCACAATGGATGTATCTAGTGGGATGTAATATATATCCTTGAGGTAAAACTTATTTCAAATTATAAATCCAATTTCATTTTAACATATTGTTCCCTAAAAATATTTAACAATATTTTATGTTTATACTAACATAGCCTTAATTATTTAAGAAATTATATTTAACATTAAAATATAAGAAAATATTATCTTTTTAAAGCCACCACCCACATAAATTCTTACCTATGGTGAATAAAATTAGTCAGATCCTCCAAATCATTCCAAAAAAAAACAAAAATAAGTGTAGGGCCCTAGAATAATGAATCTTGTCTATGGATATCATCTCTAGGACATGTGGGTATCATGTATAATATATATCATCTCTATTTATGTCATTGCATCAAAATAAAAAATTGGAAAACAACACCTCTACTATTCTTGATCAAGAGTTGAGATACAACATTCCATATATGAGTTAGTTTTGAAATTTTGATTAATATAATGAAGGATAAATAGATGTATTATCCTATTTGAAGTGATTCAAACATTTAATATACCCTATTCTAATCACAAAATTTTGACCCAAATGGAGGTTTTAGATTAGGTATATTAGGATGAAGATGGAAAATTGGGATAATAGATTCATAAATTGAGGTAATAAATCGTACAAGATAGAGATAAGGGGGATGATCCAAGGATATAACAACTTCAATATTTATGTTAAATATAGGAGGATAATTTTTATAATTTCAATGATTACAGATTAACTCTAAATAATATTTATTTAAGCTACATTATACCTATTTTGATTTCATATATAACATTGAAATGAATCAAGTTATTATAGTTTTTAAAAATATATGTTTATATTCAATTAATTTTATTGTTTTCCTATATTAAAATAATTTTATTATCAATTTAGCATATAAATTAATGATTATTTATTTATTGTTAATTGATTCAACATAGTTGTGATTCAATAACTGAATATTGAGATTTATATTAGCATAATTGGTAAAATAATAATCATTATATATTAAACTATATGGTTATATAATAAGTGAATGTTGATCATAGCCTTATAAGATAAAGATATATCATTTCCAACTTGGTGAGTGAAGTATAGAGAGTGATATCTACATGTTTTCAATGAAATCCACCAATGTGTGCACCTTAATAACACATACTATATTCTATTTTAAGATAGGTAGCTGGAATATTTTATATAATAGAGTGGGAGACCCTAATATTTTATTTTTCTTCATAATTAATCTATATGTGTACTAATAAATTAATAATAAATTCCTTGAGATTTTATGATATATAATTTTAAAGAAACTAGGGATGGATTATCATCACATTCATATGAATAAAGGGAATACTTACATATGCTTTAGTGATTTTTCATCCCTTTCAATGGTTTTTCACTCCTAAAGGCGGTAATTTCTTAGTTGTCAATCTAGTTTTGGTTGTTTCTTTCCATTCATGTACAACTCTCTTGAAATGTTTCCTTTCCCTATATTATTTTAAATTTAATTTTAACAAGGTGCATGTGATATTCAACTCTTTTCTCTATTAAGATATCCCTGATTTTCACTTAAATTGTTTTTCATTAATTAATGTTTTCTTTTTTTCATAAAAAATTCACTAACCAAAATTATAGTTTTTTATAGGGTTATAATGGGGATTTAATTTTATTTTTGTAAGATAAAGAAATTATTTTTTAGAAAGTGAAAAAACAGTAATGGGTAAAACATAATTAAAAAAATTATAAAATTTTGAAAATCAAAAAGAAATCATTAGAACCTCCACTTTTACATTACTTTTAGTTGACCTCATTACCATATAATATGGATAAAATTATTTTTGTATCAACTATTATTATAATCATTTTTATTATATGATTTGAACATTTTTGGGTAGAGGATCCTGATGAAGAATATTTTTATCATATGTGAAAACATTGGTCATCAATTTTTTGAATGTTATGGATAAAATATTAGGATTTTCTGTGAAAGGGTTGTCCAAATGAAGAAAAAATGAATTTTAAAGAGGTTATCGAAGTATATGATACTAAAGAATAACTCAATGATGTAATAACCACTTCACGACCAACTTATTGGTATCTTCTGTGTAATTTCATCATTACATAGGTAGTGGAAATGAATTTACATTACACTGTATGTGTGGAAATATAATGTTTTATTGTAACATTTGATGTTCTTAAGGTTACTACAATGGACTTTCTTAGATATGAAGAATGAATTTTAATTTTTATGAGTAGTGGAGTAACCTAAATATGGTGGTTCCTTTTTAGGAGAACACGTACCCTAACCAGCTGATGATGATTTAAAATAAAGCCTGATTGAAGGGATTAAAAACTATTAATTTTTTGGGAGTAAACCCAATAAAATTTCATGAAATTGAGTGTATTTCAATTTTATTATATAGGATTTCTGGATAATATGTAAATATATTGGAATGGAAAAAACAAGGAAAATGATATAATATTGAAGTTGAAAATTACATATTTTCCTTGTTTAAATTAAATTTTACTATTATAGTTTTCATATAATTTCCCTACTTATGTACATATTATTATAATTAAATAACCAACTATGAGTGGCAGATTGATTACTTATAGGTTTTTTGTGTGCGTAATCCAGTTGAAAATTCTTATCCATAAATATATAAGACAAAAAATTACCCTGTAATAAAGGATCAATGTGATGGGATAGATATATTTTATGAAAATAAAAATAGAGGAATGTTATATTTTATTTTTTAACCCAAACATATTTGAACCATTTACATTGAATATGTAAGAACATATATATACAGCATAGAATAAATATTTCATAACTTATATAAATGAGAGTAAAATTAGTGTTCGACATCAAACAGAAATATCACACAGATTTATTGGCATTAGATATGTGACTAAATGACCAAAATCCATTTTGAAGAGTAAAATAAAAAATTAGAGTTATGTACCATTTAAAAACTTCTATTCATAAATTATAAAAAATATTACAAGGGTATTCCAAATTTAAGTGATTATTTTATTCAATATTAGTCCCATTAACATATTAAGTTAAACACATGTCCTGGATTAATGAATAACAACAAAAACAATGTGCATTCCATTTTATTAATGCTAATAGATAGTGAGGTTAATATTGATATCAAAATAACTTTGATAAATTTAATTATATTATTAATATATAAGCTGAATTAATGAACTATGAAACAGAGTAGTGGGTGAGAAAATATCGAGATTTTTATTTTTGATGGGGTCTTCTATTAAAATATTATATCAATTTGTTTCTTTTTATTTAACATTAATCAACCCCAGACATAAATTTTTTCAAAAAAATGAAACGTGGTTATAAATTGTATTGAGATTAATAAAAATCCTATAAGTATTAACTCATGTGTTGAGGGATGTTATTAGAGTATTGTTGTTATTTTGAATAAATTTATCAGTATCATTTCCTTTGATTGAGTGTTTATTCGAATATGATAGATATTTATTTTAATATATTCCACAAAATTTTGATAAAAACCTTACAACATTTCCTAGATTATTTAGTTCCTCAAAAATATTCAAATTAATGTTAATTAACAATAGAGGATGAATATTTAATTTTTTTATTATTATAAATAACTTATGGATACTAGATGAGAATAATAATTGTACATAGTAATATGATTCTATAAAATTAACTGGTAATATTTCGAATGAACTGGTAAGATGTTGCATAATTCAATAGAGGTATATAATATATAACCTATCTAAGGATTTTTCATGTTAACTGCCTTATAAGTTGCTAAAGTGAAAATTATTGATGTGTAATGCCTTAAGAATATATTAGTTCAATCATCGTATCATGGAGTGTTTATTGAAGGGATTAATATGAAAACAAAGCCTCATGGGGAATTATTTTGGATAGAACTGAATGTATATATAATTCCATGGTGGAACATGAAACTACATTAATATCAATGACAAGTTCATTGAAATATTGGGATCATGATCTTCTTTTGGTTGAATATTAACACCCAACATAAACAATACAGTCCCGCCAATATAATGACCATTTCACGACTAAGTATTTGTGTTTTTAAAACTATCATAGGTGATGTATCCTAGAGTATATACAATATACACTTTATTTCTAATGAATAAGGATACATTATATTTAATTACTATCATTAACCTCTTGAAATTATCTTATATTTTAATTCACCATAAAACCTAGTTTCTATAAGATGGATGTTAAAAAATACCTATTATCAGTGAGACCATATAAAAAGGTTCAGATTGACATTAAAAATATGTTATTGACATGATATTTAGGTAGTTAAATATAAGGGTGTTAAAAAAGAAAAATAAAATATATCTCCTACAACATAGTGGTGGGTCCTTACAGTTATGATGAGGAAAGTGTTAAGAGTGATACCCATATATTCGTGATTGAAAATAACATTAGTTTGGTCCCAAAAAATGAAAACTAGATATGAAGATTGAGACATCTGGTAAAAAAATTTAATATAACTAATAGGGAGAATATAATGTCTATAAAAGGATATTAATAAATAAACTTATGGTAACATGATACATAATTTTCAAGGAAATATGAAGTGATAAGATATAATTCTAACCCCACTAGTTATGGATGTTTATTAGGTTAGTATGGTCGATTGGTTGATTTTTTTATATTGATGTTATTTTCATATCCCCTTTAACTATTCCCCACTACTATAGGATCTATACTCTTATCTTTTAGTATTTTTCAAGTTTATTCTAAAATTTCTTCTCCATATATCCTCACTCCTTTTATTACCCCGTAGTTTTTACAGCATTTTTTTAATTCCAACAAAGATGTATTATTATTATATTCATGTTCTTTTGATGATGACCTTGTTACTCATAAATATTGTGTGGCACAAATTAATGGTTTTTGTTTTTTTATAATAGAATATATCATCTAGAATCTTGACCCTCAAATGGAAATGATGTAATATAAAAGTATTTATAATTTCATTGGTAAAAAATATAATAAAATTACATATCAAATTAATGTAAATCACGATAGTTATGAAATAAAATATTTATCTTTGACAATTGGATTAATCATAATAAAAAAAGACATTATGATCAGTAGTAAATAATGAAATTATTAATGGATCCAACCAATCAATGTTTCTTATATAGTGGAAAAATTAATTTTTCATTACAAACACTTCTCTAATTATCAACTAGTAATCCCATTCCCCAAAAATATCCTGATACTTATTATAAGAGTTTTAAGGATTCAATATATTCCTCCACTCTTAAGATTTTATCCATGGTTTTTATGTTTTAAATGAAATATTTTAAAAAATTATATGTTTATTTTTAAATAAATACTAAAACTTTTCAATCATGAATAAGAAATATATGAGATATTGGTGGTTTCATGCGAATTGGTTATATATACGATTGTTGAGGGATCTTTTCTGGAAACTTATACTCAATGTGATTGAGTGTGATAAGGATACATAGATAATAATGTCTCCATTTATGAATTATGTGGATTCAAAATTCATTCTATAATCATCACCATAAGGTTTTAAATATATCCATGAAAGGTGTATGATGATTAGATTTATTTAATTATTAACTAATCTCCTAAATATATTAATGGTTTCTAAATAGGGATTCAGAGTAACTTGATTTTTTATGTTAAATGTTCAAATGGGTAATATTTTGATATGAAAAAATAATACTAATGTGGAAATTTATCAGTCATAGTTATTGATAACTAATGGTGGATTCTGGAAGATGGGGTTGAGATTCTATTAATGAAAATCTGGTCATTATGGGGGAGTTTTCTATAAAACCTAATTGTGTTCATGAAAATCTATATACCTCAAAATTTATTTATTTAAGATTCATAATTTATTATTTTATATTTAATGTTATATGGTATTAAAAATACATTAAAAAGTTGTTTCAAATATATATAAGAGTTCAAAATTGATGGAGGATATATTTATAGATAATTAAGTGTAAATTCACATATTGAAGAGTGGTGTTGTTTCATAAAGGAATTTAATATAATGTATCACATTAAATATTTATTATATGATAAAAAAGAATGTGTTTTCCTTCCATTTTTGAGGTATGTAGATTTTCATAAGAGAGGGGTGGTCAATCAACATGACTAATTTTACCAAATTATTTTTTATATAAATTTTTTCCCTTTAAACTTTTCATTTAATATATAATCCTCTATTTCCTATTATAATATAAGTGGATTTAAATATAATTTATACAACACATAATACCACATTAAATTCATATGGTAACATAATGAGAAACCAAAAAGATTTTTTCAAAGTTTTGTCCCAGTGTGGGTACCTAATGCTTGTAGTGTTCAGTTACCAGAATAACATAAATTGTCATAAATTAAATTTAGTGAATAAAAAATAATTTGAGGGTATCATTCTATCTAAAATTAATACAAGGGATTGGTATGCATCATCATTTTACCATGTTTTTAAACTATAGTTATAAGGTCGACTTGTATTATTCTTAACATTTAGTTTGGTATCATCCACATCTAAATTTTTTATATATATCCTTAATGATATTAAGAATCATTAATTCAATAATTTTGGACTAAAAAGTATCCTATATTCCATTAATGGTCCTCCTTTAAGAAATAATTTTGAATAAGAACATCATTTTTCATCAGATTCCCCAATATCACTATAACAGGATCTTCCTCATTGATGAATTGGTTTTCGACTACTAATAGTTGTTTTTAACCTTTATAAAGCATGTTGTCCATATCTCATCCATGTATTAATGTTAGATTGATTAGTTTATATCAGGATCATGTTATATTACTCATAAAGCTTCTAAATATTCATCGTAAAAATAGGGATATCAAAATACTAACATTTATGTTTCTTTGAAAAAATATTGGTTCCTTCTAAATATCAGTGGGTTCTTTAACTTTTATATAGTGATCATTTAGGAATGCATTTCCCATTCTCTTCTATTTATTATTGTAATTTTAAAATATAATCAAGATAGAAACACTATTAAATCTCTTTCTCAATCAACTTCTATGTTATAATAATATTATATAGATTACTACTTTTACTCTATATATTGTTCTTTGATTCATAATTTTATACTTTAATAATAATTTTCGGATTATCTCTTCACAATATCAAATTATTCACACATACATTATTAAACATAAATTAAATAAAACCAGAAATATATTTTTATCCCATTTTAAACACCTTATTCTTTGTTCTTGTAGATTTATAATTTATATCATATTAGTATATTTTTATATATTAAAGATAGAAATTTTCTTCAACCACAGTTTTATGATCTTCTCTATAACTTTAACAAAACATGAGAGTATATTTTTCTATTTTAATATGTAAATTCACATTGATTTTTAATTAAATACTTCCTCCATAATTATAATTTAACAATGGTCAGAATATCTAAATTTAATATACATGAGATATGTAAAATTAACTTATAATATTCCATAATTACCATGAATAAAAAATTACCACACATTAATAAATATATATAATGGTAATTATATTATGTTGTTCTTTTCTTGATTAATTAAAGATAATCTTCTTAATATCTAGTATGAATCACAGTATCATTTGAATAAATTTATATTTATTTCATTGATGAATTAAACTGAGATTATATAATATATTTTTATTAAGAATAATTTTATTGAAATATTAGATATTTCATTCTTATGAAATTTGGAAATTTTCTAATGTGTAAAACCATATGTATGACTTTAAAAAACATTATATCTTTATGTGAGGAATTTATAATATGAAATGTATAAATATATTTACCATTTCAAAATAATAATTGGAATTTTCGTAAATATATTATATATGTTCAAAATATATTAAACAAATATATATGTTTTTAGAGTGAGATGAATTATAGAGACAAAAGAAGAATGGATTTTTCATAATGATGTTTTAAAAAATACATATGTTTTGGGAAACATTTATTTATCCATACTCATTCTATGAGGTTTATTATAAATGCAATAAAATAATTATGTTTTCCTTGAATTTTCTAAATTTTATTGTGACATTAAATAGGAATCATATATATGAAATGAAAAATCATACGTATCACATAGATAATATTAAACACATACCTCAATGAAATCTATATACACTTTCCTAATATAATATTATATATATTAGAATGTTATTCACTTTATCAAATCATTATATTATAAAAATATTAAAATAAATGTTATCTATAATTCCTTATAAAAATTGTGACACCTTATTATTCGAAAAAAATATTTATATTTACAGAGGCACCATACAATGATGATTATTATCCCCATATATAAAACATCCAAATAATATTAAAATAAACATTGAATCTTTTGAATTCAACAAATTTTATTCTTAAATTCTCTAAAACATCTTAAAATAATTGAAATAACTTTTTTATATATAATTATATTTCCAATTATCTTCAAAAAATCTATAATACATTTTTTTGACATTTAATTGAACTATTTATTTTAATTCAATGAAATTCACCAGCCCATTAATTCCTTCCGTAAATAAACATTCTCAAACATCTATCCAAGAAATATAATACATTTTATATAGAAAAGATAATTTTTAGAATCCTTGATGATAGATAAAACAAGGATTGTCCACCAATATGTTTCCCAAATTTTTATTTCCATAAGACACAACTCCCAATAGGTTTACCCAACCATCAATTTGAACTCCATAAAATTATTTTAAAATTTAATAATTCTACTTCCATAAACACATTAATTTTGTTCTTCACAATCTAACTCTCTTGTAATAATTTTTTGTACTAGAAAAGTGAATCTATAATCACAATGAACATAAAGCATAATTTTCAAATAATTTATTCTTTCTAAAATAGAAGTATCATATATAATTGTTGGCATCTTTATTTATGAACATAAACACCAATAAATGTGTACTTTCATGATTAATTAAAACTAAAAGACAATACTATCTTTAGGGTAATTTAATATAATCCTTTATATTATCTTTCAATACCATGACCAGCCTCACTTAAATGAATGATATCATGTCTTCATTAGTTTATAGATTCTCTCCACCTTATTGATATTAAAAATAATGTTCTTAGTATTAGGTAAATTCTATATCATATAATTAATCTCAAAAGTTAACATTTTATCTTCATGTTATTTTTTATATACCACCTTTTTAATGAATTAGTCAAATTCAAATGAGATAAGAATGAAATATAATTTTACTTATCAGCGTGTCATCAATTAATATACTCTTTCTTTAGGTGAGATAATAATGTTGATGATTTATTATGTCATAAATGTTGTTCATAAAATTTTAAAGCATGTGATATGACTTTAATTTTATTATTTATTTGTTATTAAGGTAATGTTTTATAGTATTTTAAATATTAATAATTAATTTTAGGACATGTCATGTATTCAAGATTCCACATGAAATAAAAAAACTAAGAAAAATATTCATCATCATAACTCCAGATCAAGGGATACTCTATATCATTATTTATCATGGTTGATATTCTTCAAAAAATATACATGCGTTTTTTGATATATGATTGAATATTACAAGGATTTATAAACTAAATCACTCATGATAAATTTTTTATCAACAAAATATCTATCACAATATCTACCCCCCCAATTCATCGCATTTAATTTGATACACATAGTTAGACAAATAAATACTTATGGGAATACCTTTTTGTAAAAGAAAACTCACTCATATTTAGTTATTGCCCTAGAAAGTAATTTCTTTTTAAATTAATATAATAAATATATCTTCATCAAGACATATACTTTTCATTTATTGAATTAAATTTTCATGGGCTACATATTTTTCAAACATTTATTAATAGTATCCTTGTGTGGGTTCTTCTTCTTTACATGAGAAATTAATGCACACACAACTCCTAGTTATAGCTTTTCCTTCATTATAATTTATTCTTGATATTTTTGGGTAACCATACATTCATTTAATATTTTAATATATTAAATGAACCTAATATATATTTATTTAATAACTGTTGGGTAATCACTTTTTTAAAACCTATAATGAATGTTTAATACTTCTTTAGGTGGAATATCATGTATCTCCTTAGAACATGAATGTTATTTTTCCTTAAAAATAATTCTATATAATTAAAAAGGAGGTAGATAAAATCAAAAATAAATATTTAAGATATTATTAGTATTTTAAAAATTTTTCATGGTTTATAGACAATTTTTAACCCTTTTTTGGAATCTTTTCATTCTCATAATGTTGAATGTATTCCAACAAAATAATCATCTTATTTATTTTTCCTTAACACTAATTCTACTAATCTGGATTCTTTTTTCTATCATATATTGTCTTCCTTAAACTGTAACTTATATAATACGTATGGATATATATTTTATTCCAACATTGAGTAGTTTTGTGTCCAAATACCCTAAAATTATGCTTGATATTATATAGTGAATTGAAATTTTTCACAATTTGAAATCTCGTTATTTTTAGAGAAACATTCTATTATATAGAGGTTTATTTAAAGCATCCATATTCTTACATTTTCTTACATTGACCCTTAATCTATTATGATATTTTTTTAGGAATATTTTTTTAACCATATTTTCACAAATTCTAATTTTGTATGCATACTAGAAATGTAACTAAAATTTGTAAATAAATCATTTTTATGGGTAAGGGTAAAATTTTACATATATATTTCCAATGTTTTATTATGATAATAATTCAAACCCATTTTGACTAAAGTTACTACTTTATAAATTTCTATCTTTGCATAAGGTGTTGTGGTAGGTGAACTTATTTTCTAAGCTTTTTGGGAAGTTTCAAGTTAATCCTCTTCTAAATTTTCCTATTAATCATCATTTTTGTGAAATTCCAGGTGGAATATAACCATATAAACCTTAATTTGGATCATTATACCATACCATTCATTTAAAATCCTTAGAATCTAATCTTTATAATATTTTATAATCTATTACAATGACTTACCATGGTCTTTATTTATTTTGTAATTGATCTTTAATTGTAGATCATTGACATTAATGTGTTTATTATATATTTATTCCAAGGAATATATCTTATCTTAATAGAATCTAATTACTTTAAATTTCATATAAATATATATTTTCAATGAAAATTAATCCATTAAAAATTTTTATTTAAAAAATAATAAGGGTATAGCCTTGTATTTCACTTCTTTGATGAGGGTTTTTGTCCTATAAATGTTTTTACCAAATACTTATTTTTCATTTCATCAATATCTTTGATTCACTAATATTTTTTATCATATTGATCTTGGATGAACACAAATATGTATGTAAATATATCGGTAATAACTTTCAGAAATGTATTCTCTAACCTCACAGTTGATGTCTTCCATAGATTTAACATAACTATATTATTCATAGATTAAACTTGATTCATCAATAAAATCCTTTTCAATATATTCTATCGGAAAAGTATTAATATAATTACATTTATGAAGTGTTGAATTGTCCATATATTTTTAAATATTCTTTCAACATCATCAGCACAAATTTCTACCTATTTCCCCCAATTTTGGATAAAACCATGATTTATGATTTGAAAGGCTTGGAAGATAATTATTTGAATTGGAGGATATTTTGCAAACTCTTAAAATTTATAATTAATAATAGATAGATAAAAACCACTAAAACATCAGAATAGATCCATTAAGAGGGAATATGTTTGTCTCTAATAAAAGTTTTTATGACCATGAATGTGTGTTGTCCCATAGGGGTGTTTTTGGGTGACCTATTTTACTGAATTATCTTATACATAAACCTTTACCCTATATACTCCCCTTTTAATATTCAAAACACTATTACATATGGGGATATAAACAATCCTTATTCTATTTTACGAAAAACAGATTACCCAATGAAATAAAATATCTTATGAACTATGTAGAACTTGTTATTTTTATATGGTTCGATGAAAATGTGGGTACCTAATTCATACCATGTTTGGTTCCCATTATGACCCATATTTTAAATAAAAATATTAATTGATTATAAAGAAATTTGAAGGTATCATCCAATCTACAAAACACACATGGTGTGAGAAGGTATCATCATTTTTCTAATTATGAATCTCTATACTACATAGTGGATCTTGTATAATCGTTTAATTTGGGAATATATCATCCTTGTTTCAATGTAGTAGCTTCCTCCAAAATGTTTTTAGTATCTTGAATAAAATGGGATTATATTAAACTTATAGGGTCCTGCTCTACTGTGTTCCTCTTTCTAAATATCCTTATAAATAGGATTATCCTTTTTTCAGATTTTACAATATATGTTCTTAACCTATTGCATGAATTTTGACCTTAGTGATTCAAAATATCAATTTTGAAATTTAAAATATTTATCAAGAACATTTTGTTTTCTTCATTTTTATTTTGAGTCCTCTGTGACGTCACAGAGTTATTAGAGGATGTATCCTTCCTTTTTTCTAATATGCACAAGACCATATCCTTCTAAATTAGATTATCTTATTCACCTTAAATAAAGATATATTCTTTTGAAATATAGTGTCATATCACATCACTTAATTCTTGAACTATTTCACTAAAATCATGATAGAAACATTATGGGGTCACTATCTCAATTTTCTTATATGATATTGAAATATCATATGGATTCTTCTTCTTCATCTATTTCATCTTATTCAAATAAATTATATATACTTTTAGAACTATCACAAAAATATTTTTTTATATTTTCAGCTTCATCACATTTTATTTTATATTAATATAAATAAATATATGTATATGTATATATTCAATAGGAGCAGCAGTATTAGTTTATTCTATTAATATAACCTTCATATTTTTCTTTCTATATTTATAATTAGTATATATATATATATATTACACATAAATCTCCTCAAATAATAGAGATAAGATCTCCTTTATAACCTAAATGAAATATATGAATATATTTCCCTGATAGAATATGTAAAATATCCTTGATTTAGAGAAACATATTTCCTTCATAATTATTATTTAATTACGGTCAAAATATCCCCATTAAAATTTATTTCCATTAAAATATTATTTTTTAAAACATATATAATATTCTTGAGTAGAAAATATCAAAATATGCACAAAAATAAGAGTCACAATTCTTTTATAGTGTAGCTCTATTCTTCAAGGTGAAAAGATAATCTTATCCGCCTCTAGCATGAATTATAAATCTATTTTGATATTAGGATATTTAATTCATTAAATTACATCACTAGAATCATCTGATTAAATTTCACATAGAATATTTTCTTTGGATATCTGATATATATCATTTATTAGAAATAGTAAAATTTCCAAATTTTAAAAACATACATAATATGTTATAAATTATTGAATATCTCTATGTGAAGAGATTATCTTCACTCTGTAAAAAATAATATTTAGAGGTCTTTTTTTAATACTATTGAGTATTTTAGCATCAAAAAAATATCACATTGTTTTTTTAAATCACCATGACACGATTTCAGAGTAGTTTTGAAATCCTCGGATAACAATTTACTTTCGACAATAAATTTAATTTTTTTATTTTTTAAATTATGTACTTTGTATTATTTATTTAATATTTAATATTTTATAATGATTAGTTCTATATTTTGTATTTATTTACTTTTATAATAAATGAATAAATTTATATAAAATAAATTAATAAATAAAAAAATTATAAGAAACAAATAAACAAATAATTATATGTGATTTGAACACCATACCTTTTAGTTATTCTTAAAATCCTTTAATACTCATGTAATCTACTCATGTATTAACTAAATGGACATTAATATAATTAATTTATATACAGATAAACATATGTAAATAAATATACATACATATATTTATTTATACTTTATAAATACATAGACATGTATTAAACATATAATTATATATTAATTTATTTAAATACAGTTATATATAAATTTAAAAATATATTAACATGTATATAAATATCTTATAATCATATATTAAAATAGTTAAATTTTCATAAATGTATATAAATACATGCAGAAAAAAACTTAATATAAACTAAAATAATTTTACTAAAAATAATTAACATATATAAATATAAATAATAGATGATCTACATATATAAATACATATAACCAAATTGAAACAAATATTAATAAACACGTACATATAAAAAAATTAAAATATATGTATATAGACATAAAAATATATATATAAACACATATAAATACAAATATATAACTACATACACTTATAAAAACACACACATAGAGATATATATATACATACACCCCATGGGTGTATCATAGTTGTTGCGTCTTGTGGCTGTTTTCAAGAGGTCTTGGATTCAGGCCGCTCCATGCACCATTGGGTAGGTTTTTGTTCATTTCTTCCCCCTCCATGACCTATGTAGTAATATATATACAAATATACATATATACATATACAAAGTTATAATATATATATATACAAAAATACATCTCAATATAAATATATACATATATAATTGATATGTATTTATAAAAATATAAAAACAAATCAATATTTATAAATATATACAAAAAATTATTAAAATACCATAAAAAAGAAAGTGTAAATAACCGAAAAAATTTCTAATTTTAGGGTATGAAAACTAAAAACTCAATTATGGAGGCCTATTATGTAAGACCCCATGATTTTGTAAAATATTGTTTTTGAATAAATTTAATCTTCTGGTTATTTTTCGTTTCACAAAATACTTAATTTAGTTTTTTTATACAAAAACCACTATGTTTGGCTTGCATTATACATAACAAAAAATTGATATTGTGTTACATACAACACTATGCTTGGCTTCTATTACACAATTCTATGTCCATTTGATAGATTACATTACACGCAGGACTGTGTTTTACTGAGCAATAATATATTATTAAATATTATTATTTAATATAATAAGGAATAACATTATAGTTGAATTAAAATTTATTAATTTTATTAAGTAACATATAAAGATATATAGTTTGTAAGAATAATTTATTGGTTACCAATTAATTTGAAATTTAAATATACGCTAATTGAATATAAAAGAAAATATTTTTATTTTTATGATCCCAAGGTTGTTTGTCATATCAATTAAATAAATTATAATTATTGAATGATATTAATGATATATATATGTTATATTTTGAATAAAATAGTTTTTATATTTATCCAATATATTTTCTACACATAATATATAAACCAACTAAATTTCACACATAAGAACATATATTATTAAAAAGGACACTTTATCACCTGTTAATGGAGAACCCATTTTAAATCCAATTTTTGAGACTTTTATATATTCTATTTGACAAAATATACTTCTTATTTGAAAGATATATATAAAAAATTACTTTGGAGAAAATTATTGTATTGTTCTGATAAATTTCACATTTTGATAAATAGTAAAAATACTGAATTTTAATTGAATTTTTTATCATCAAAATAATTTTATGTTTTAAATTATATTTCTAATTGTCTTTAACATATCATCAGATAATTTTTTTTGCATTTAATATTATTTATTCCATTATAATCAATTATATTTTGAATTTAGATATAAAAACCTTTCAATCTTTTTAATGTTTTAACTTTATTAACCTGTTTTCCCACTCCACCAACAATATATATTTTAAGTTAATTACTACAGATTTTGTGTGTTAAAATTTTAAAAATATGTATTCAATATTGGAATCAATGGGTATGAATTTTGTAAATATATTTCTTTTGTTTTTTTCTTTTTAATAGTATATTTCGTAATATTTTAATTACCACGGTTAAGGGTAAATCATGTAATTATGGGGAAAATATTCTTATAAGGATAATATAATTAGCCTAAAACATGTCCAAATTTCATTGGAGGGGTGGTTTTAGACCCAAATAATCCTTGGGAAATAATTATAACAATTTACAAGCCACTCCGGTTAGAGTACGAGATTTATTATATTTAATTTAAAGAAGAGTTAAAGATGTCCAACCCATATTTTAATAACTATACCATATATAATATAGGGTTATACAAAAGGTAAATAAAAATATAAATAGTAATTTGAAATATAAAATATTTTTATTTAACATGGTAATTTATCTTTAATTTTATTTAAATAAATCATTACCTTAAATAATTATAGAATTATGTTGCAGTAATAGTTTAGTTATTGGAATAATCAACTAAACTATTTAAAAATTATTAAAATAAAAATAATTGAAATTAATTAACGTGATACACAAAATTTATGGATTAAAATGGATTTTTATGGATTATTTAATATAGTTTTCTCTAAGATATCATGTTGATATGGTATTTTTACAAAGGTAAATAAAGAATAGTGTCCAAATTGACACTAATGATATTTTTTGAATGTAATATTTTATTAAATTAGTTAAAAATTATAAAAATATTTAATACAGATAAGGGGACTAGATATAGTCTATTTTATCATAAATTTACCATTTATTTTCCTATTTAATCTTTATTTGTAAAAATTACATAATCTAAACATTAAAAACATTGTTATAATAGTTAAATTTAAAATAAGTCAACTAAGTGTTAATAAAAAAGATATGGCTTAAAATTACATCAAAACCTGTCTAAAATTTATTGGATGATTATATTATAACCCTATCTAATATTATATTTTAATAAATTTAATTTAAGAATTATATGGATTTTGTTTGAATTTGTAACAATTTAATATTTTTTAAATTCCAAATGTAACCCCACCTCAATTATAAAAAATGGCACTTCATCCCTCACATCTTCAGACCACATTAAGGTTTCTAGATCTAGAAAAACCTAAAAATTCCCTATCTAAACATCCATTTACACACTCTAGAGCTTCTAATCATCTAAAAGGTCAAAATCTAGAGTCTTTTAGAGGATATCTGAATTAGCCATTAGAAGAAGAGGTAATCGCTCTAATAGATCATTCTATTTTTCTAGTCTTTTAAACCTCCAATAAATATATGATATATATCATGAAATATTAAATTCATCATCATAAATATTGTAAAATTTTATTATGATTATGATCAAAATATTATAAATCCCCTTTCCCATAAAAAATGAAAGTATCACTCATGCATATGTACGACTTACCATCTCTACATTGCGATATAATTCATTTTCCATCATTGTATTTTTGAGTGATGACTATGGTGGGTTTAATATATATATATATATGATATTTATTATATAATTATACTTCTAGAATTATAGTACCATTTCTATATTTTTTCTAATTTGTATAATATTTTTGGAAAATGATAACATCACTCGTGTGTACATATAACTTATAATCTTTACTATGCAATTCCATTTTTTATTCACCTATATTTCAAAAGGATTATAATAAGGATAAATTTTGTGAATATATATGTCATATAGGACATAAAAATGACTGTAATGCTAATATATCATATTCATTTCGTTCTTTTAATATGTTATGAAAATGAAAACAATGTTCATGTGTACGTACGTCCACTTCTAATAAAATGTGTTTATCCAATGTTATGGATTAAACATCGCTGGCTAAAAATGTTGTTAAAGGCCCCCTTTATCAATGATAAAAAAAAATGCTGTTAAAGGGGGGTCTTTAATAGTTGTTTTTTGGAACTTTGAAGGGGGGCCTTTATCAGTGCTTTTTTACAGGTGCTGATAAAGGGCCAAAATGTATTAAAACTTTTAAAAATTCATTGATATTTGGTGTATTCTATCTGTATTAGTAAAAAATCAATGATAAAATTATACTTAAAAAAATATATATTTCATAAAAAATAATATATTAATATATTAATATATAAATATATTTATGTTGATATAAATATAATATAATTTTTTTAAAATATGTCTTTGATAAGGTAAATTGGAATTTACACTTAATATATATGATATTTAGTGGAAATAACTTATAAAATAATATAAAAATATTTTTAATTAATAATTAATAAAAATTTATATTCATTTAGTATCAATTCCATGATAAAAAATCATAAAATTATGAAAATTTCTAAAATAATTTGAAACTATAACTCGATCTTCACACTACCATAACATTGGATCCAAGTGTCTGATTGGGCTCTACCGCATATCAAATCGTTGCATGTGATGAGCTCTACTCCCTCAATGACACATGTATCCGTATTTCATTTTTTTAAGGCCAAATAAACCCATTATTCATCCAAAATTTATTTCCAGTTGGTGTACCTCGATTTTTTAACATTAGATGAATTTTAAGGATCATTTTTGGGGCCTCTTTCCTTTTTTTGGTAGAGTACTGAATTTATTATCAGGTATTACACTCATATTGATATTATTGTTTTTAAATTTTATCATTTTTTATATTTTACTTTTATTTATAATCAAATATATAACAATATATATGTGTTTTTAATAAATTCATACATAAAAAGTTAATTTTACAAATAAATAATTAAAAATATTTACATATAGAATTTATTTATTAACATGTAAACATATATATAAACATATATATAAATATATGTATAAGAAATTTAAAAATATATATAAATATATAGTTTTATTATGACATTTTAAACAAAATAGTATAGTGGAGTTGAAAAGGCTTTGATGTATATGGCAGAGGTCTAGGGTTTGAAACTCACTAGAGGAAGGGGTACACATGGGAGTGTGGGATCATCTAAAGTACTGATAAAGGGATGGTGGAAGCATTGATAAAGGGAGGGGGTGGGAAGCGTTGCTGAAGGGGGTGGGTGGGTCATGGAAAAAAATTTATATACCCTCTATCAGTGGGTCCTTTATAAGCAATTTTTTTAGTTCTCTTAGTGGCCCACTTTAATAGTGATAAAAAATGTAGATAAAAGGGGCCTTTAATAGCATTAATAAAGAACTGTTAAAGGACCCTTTTAATATCACTTTTTTAGCGGTGTTAAATGGGGCCTTTAACAGTAATTTTTTAGAAATAATAAAAGTTTTAGGCCTTTAACCATTATCAAATTATTAGTGATTTTTTAGTGCTGTTGAATACCTATTTTAATGCTATTAAAGGTTGTTTTCTAGTAGTGGGCCCACTGTCTCCATGAATGGTGTATTTTAATTTCAATATCTAAATTTTATGAATCACTATGAGTACATATATAATGAATATATACATGATTATTATATAATTATTATCATTTGAAGATGACTAAATCATGATCTATATAAGAGGACCAAAGTAAATAAGTCAAACCTTGAATGAAAAACAAATCAGTTATTACCTGAAACATAACATTATCCTAGATTTGTTAATAATGGATTAATATAATATAACAAGTAAATCATATATGGTACTTATATATGACTATTATTCTATAGTATATGTATAATAAACTTTTATTCATTATACACGTGGTTTTAATGTGTGACAAAGAAGACAAGACTTAAGGTAAGGGAATTCTGTATCACTTTTTATTTCCCTAAGACACATGTCATGTTCACCACTCGCATATTTTGTGTAGTGTATATAATTACCAAGGACATGTTATATCATTAATTTCCTTTAGTCAATGATCTTAAAATATCTAATTAATGTCATTTTTTATGGGGTTCATGATTTTAAAGTTACACATATAATAAAATATTATCATATAACTTTTATTTTTATGAGATACAAGCGATTTTCACCACCTATTTCTTATATGTGGTGTATATAAAGTCCATGAAAAAATTTATGATTATTACCCTTAATTTTTGGGGTATTTACCTAACTATTTTATGATACCTCTTTTATAGGATCTACAGTTCAAAAGATACAAAATTTGTGATCTAATTTTGTCTCAGTTTTCTTTTTTGAGACACATGTACTGCAATAGACCAATATTATTTTATGTGTTCTATATAAATCCATTTTTCTTGTTTTATAAAAAATATCATTATTTTAATGATATTATATGTTTTATTTATTTTTATTCTCTCTTTGGTCAGAAATTTTTGTTCCTTCAGAAATTTTTTTTTGAATTTTTCTTAATGGTTTTTTATATTAACTTTAATCTATTTTCAATGAAAATAAAATTAAAGACAATTAAAATAGTTTTAAAATTTTCTTTATAAGTTTTAAAGGTTATTTTCAATGAAAATTTATTGATAATGGTTTTATTAATTAAAAATCATTTGTCAAAGGAAAATGATATTTTCTTCAAGAATAATTTCAAATGATCTTGAAAACCCATTTTTCATATATGATAATATAATTTGATGTTGATTAATTTTTACTGGGAATATAGTTCAATTATATAATTATTATTTTTTCATATAATATTTTTTGTTTAAGATGGAATAATATTTATGAAACTTGTTTATTTTAAATGGGTTATGTTATAACTGAATGATGTTTATGAATACAATTTCATTCCATGGGTTCAAGTATGATTAAGGATTTATGTTCTTATGCCACACATATGTGTGGTTTTAATTAGGAGATAAGATGGAGCTATATCTCCTTCCAATGCATTAGATAATGATTTATACCTCACGAGATCGATTAATATGGTCTTTGGTGTCAACCTTGATAATGAAATGCCCATAGGGGTGAACCATGAGTACTTAAGCAGTATGGGGAGTGAAATTGTACTACTCAGATGGAAATTAGAGTAAAACATTACTACCAAGATTCTATGTGGGGTGAATATGTACTACTAAGATTTCCTTGGAAGATATTTCTTGACTAATATAGATATCATTTTATATGCTGACATGTATTCCATAAGTTCGATGCTTTAATCCTATGTTGTGATTTCACAGATTAAGTTATTTATTTCCTTATGATTCATTTCATATAAATAGACAATATTTATTCTATGATTCCTATTTATGATCATTGATATGAAGTATATGACCTTATAATTTCATGATAATATTCACATACCCATATTCTCATGATTAGGTTTACTTGTCTCCATTGTTGACCCTTATTGAGCATCTGATCCCAACCATTTTTATGTTTCCTTTACATGGGTTATAATAATGGTTTTTATGTATGATTACTAGAAGAAATCTTATTTTTAGGAAGCTTTTAATATCTTACAACATAATTGTAACATCCCAGATCTGGGTGCCACACAACGGGTGCCCCGAACCCGATTGGTCACATGACCTCAAGCGCATTTCCCCAAACGCCAGTGGCTGCCAACTAGTAGCGAGGGCTGAGGAATGATAGTGGGGAAACTATTTCCTCATTTTTTAAAGTGTAGCGCAATAGAAAAATATAAAAATACAAAAGCGGAAGCAGTAAAAAATATAAACCTGAAATGGAAAACTGAACTAAAGTAAAAGATAACCAACAGTCATATATAAGATGATGAAACATGTCACTAATTCTATGAAAGCAACCAAAATAGGATACACTGCAATCAGATATAATACAACACAAAGTACAAAGTACAATCAAACAAAACCAAAGAAGTGCAACAAGAATGCAGCAGCATCGCAAGCCTAATCTTGGTCCCATTCTCTCCTACTCCTCTACAACAATCATGGACCTGTGTAGGGACTCTTTCCCTTATCAACACCTACAACAATATAATCTGTTTGGGCCCAAGACATGACCCAAATAGGGTGTGAGATATAAATCCCAGTAGGAAACCACCAAAGGCCCGTACCCAACTGTCAGTGAAATTGTGCAACGACAGTGTGAAATAATAAAATGTAGTAAACTAGGAAGTACTGCAAAGTAACTATTCCTACCAGTTACATTTTCATTTTAATAATTATTTAACAATTCCAAACATGTGCTTTATATTTTCATGTACAACATAAGAAATCACCACAGTGAATATGCAATGTAAACACTGTCCTCAGACGTGTAAATTCTTACCCTAAAAAAAAACGAAACCCCAAGGTGACTGCCCTCAGGCATAACAAACATTTACCTCAGGCGTAAGAACCATTTCCCTTAGGATAAACAAAACCTTGCCCTCAGGATAAACAAACACTGCCCTCTGGCATAAAAACCATTGCCCTCAGGCTAAATAGAACCTTTCCCTCATGCTAAACAGAACCTTGCCCTCAGGCTAAATAGAACATTTCCCTCAGGATAAACAGAACCTTACCCTCAAGCTAAACAGAACCTTACCCTCAGGCTAAACAGAAGAAAAGAAATTAACCGGGCTGAGCCCATAACATAAGTATGAAATTTATATTTGTTTCCACTCAAGAAAACTCAAACATGTTATAATCACGGCATACCCACAGGTATCCTGGCTAAACGTCTAAACAAGGAAAATGCACCCTCGAGGTGGCCCTGGATCAAAGCAATGATTCCAAAAAGCAATTTATACTTATTTATTAGATTACCTATGCAATTCTAGGTATCTCAACAGTCAATGTCTCAGCCGTACAACACCTCGAACATGGGATCGTGGCACAACGGTGCATGAAATCAATTCTACAGTTGGAATTAAACACAAGACCACTAACCTCGATTTCCTATGATCGATATACATGAAAGGTGACTCCCGAAATGACCAAGAACGACATAGATCTAAGATGAATGATTACCCGTTCAGACCTAAATAACATACCTTAGGGAAATAATTTGAAGGAGAGACTCAAGGAGAGGGAATAACATACCCGCGTGGTTCAAACGAGATTGACAACAGAAGAATCAGAGTCTCTGTGAGCGATCGAGAGCTTCTACAAGTCTCGGCCTCCTCTCCCACAGCTCCTAGTGAGTCCTCTACCTCCTCTGTCAAATGAGGAGGCTACTACCTATTTTTAATGAAAAAACATAACTACACGGTGTGTACTCTAAAGTAAACAATGTGTAATTTCCTTTTAAGATGTTCCTCTGGCGGCTACTTTCCACCACCTCACTATTTATATACTGACTAGATTACACGGCGTGTATTACTAAGTACATGACATGTACTATCATCCTCTGGAAGCTACTTTAACCACCTTACTATTCACCTACCAACTTATTACACGACATGTATTACTAAGTACACGGCGTGTCGTTAGTTTTTACACCCCTACTCACTGACAAGCCTACATGCCCTATATTCTAATCCCACATGGCCAAAGTACATAATGTGTGTACAAAAGTACACAGCGTGTACCCATAAATTTGGTATTTTTCCCACATTTACCTTGTTTTCTCAAAAACCCTCAAGGAAAAGGAAAAGAAGAAACTTGTACCTCAAGAATAAGAACCAGGTTCTTACAAAATTCCCCCCATAAAGAAATTCATCCTTGAATAGCCCTTCCAATTATGGTGAAGATAAATCAGATAAAAACTCTGGCCATAGAGCACGTACGTTGGTCTCCCGCTCCCAGGTTTCGTCCTTCACTCGGCCATGCTGCCATAGCACCTGTACGAGAGGAACTGACTGGCCTCGGAGAACCTTTGTGCTCTTATCAACAATACGAATTGTATGCTCCTCAATGGATGCATACACCTGAAGTTTAACCTTCTCTAGATGAAAAACATGAGATGGGTCTGAGTGATAACGACAAAGATGAGATTCGTGGAAGATGTCATGCATGGACCGATACCTCTGTGGCAACTACAACCGATAGAAATCTAGATCGACTCTCTCCAGAATCTCAAACGGTCCTATGTACATTGGTGAAAGATTACCCTGACTCCTGATCTGCCTGTGTCCCATCCTCGGTACAACATGCAAGAAAATATGATCCCCGACCACAAACTCCAAGGGTCATCTACAGCGATTAGCATAAGATTTATGAAGAGACTGTGCAGTAGTCATCCTCTTCTGAATCAACTGGACCTACCCTAAAGTCTCCTGCATGAGACGTGGTCCCAGTAAAGTTGCCTCACCTTCCTTGATCTAGCACAAGGTTGATTGGCATGGCCTACGATATAAAGCCTCATAAGGTGTCATCTCAATATTTTCCTAAAAACTATTATTGTAGGAAAACTCAACCAGGGGTATGTGCTTCTCCCAAGAGCCCTCAAAGTCGAGGATGCATGCACACAACATGTCCTCTAGCACCGTTATTGTACACATTGATTGGCCATCAGTATGAGGGTGGTAAGATGTGCTCAGAAGCACCTATGTACCCAGTACCCTCTGAACAGTCTTCCAGAAATGAGATGTAAAATGAGTTTCCCTATCTGAGATGATAGAATGAGGGGCCCCATGAAGACGTACTACCTATTAAATATACATCTTCCCAATCTCGTCAACTCCAAAGGTCTCCCTGATCTGAAAAAAGTGATCTACCTTAGTATGTCTGTCCCCAATAACCCATATGACATCATTGCCTCAAGGTGACCTCGGCAACCCGGTCACGAAGTCCATCATGACATCATCCAATTTCTTCTCCGAAATGGGTATCTATTATAACCGTCTGACTGGCCTCCGATGCTCCGCCTTTACCTGATGACAGGTAGAACATCTCTTAACAAAACCAACTACCTCTCTTTTTATACCCAACCACCAATAATGAAGTCTCAAATTACGGTACATTTTAGTAACTCCAGGATGCACTGCCCAAGCTGAAGCATGAAATTCCCACATCAACTCCTTGCATATATCACCTAGAACCCACACTCGTCCATGGATATACAGTACCTCATCATCACCTATCATCCAACCCAGAGGAGGGTCCTCACTTTCCACTGACTCCTGTAGAACTAGACCTTCTGAATCTGATAGCTGTCTCATACTCACTCTATCCAGATGGGTAGAAGTCACAGCTCAAGATGAAAGATAGGTTTTATAAGGACCCGACCTTAAACCTTACTTAATCTTGAGTTATTTCAAGAATACACATTGAGGATCTTTTCATGTTTATAGTTTTATAGAATTAGATCATAAATCATGCATTATATTCTACATTTAAACAAAGTGGTTACATAAAAGATAGTATTCATTTTTTCCCATCAACGGAAACATATTTAAAATAAAACTTGGATTCTTTCTTGACACTACCTTGACACTATCATCATATCATGTACCTTTCCCTTGACCTGTGAAAAACATTTCAATAACTTAGGATGAGCATAAAAATCTCAGTAAGGGATATAGAAATACGGAAAGGAAACATTAGTACATGTATATATAATAATCAATGAAATCATACATTACTCACAAAAAAATCACGTTAACATACCTCATGAAACCATAAGATTTATGAATAACTCATAGAAATCATAAGACATAAAGTTAACTTGAGGCATTCATAATATTCTTACATAGGGAGTAACCCTCATGGTTACCTTTGGAATACCCATCATAGTATATTCCCTAAATATCTTCGGAGAAACCTTAACGTTTAACCCTTTCGCGTTACCCAATGCATTGGAGTGCTATCTCGGGATCAACCGCCCTTAGTGTATCACGGAACCACCCGATTTCATAAACATTTCCCAAGAACCATAACATAATCATAACACTTAAAACATGCATAAAAGAAACATAAAATTTCCACATTTCAATCACAAGAGATCGCATCATGATATTATCATAAATAAAAACATCTAATAAAATCATTAAAACTCTATGAGAGAAAAATCCCTTTAGACTTTGAAAACATTAAAAGAAGACATTTAAAAGAGATTTTAGAATCAAAGTGTCCCATACCACTTTGAAACTTTTGAAAGGGTTTTAATACATTCATGTCCCTATAATTAAATCCTTAAAATCATTTTTAAGACATGGACATGGATGATAAATGTTTAAAATAATAAATCTTTAAAACCATTTAAAACAATGTTTTAATAGAAGAGTCTTTTTCCATTCTGAACATTTAAATTATAAGACACAAGAAAGTATACCATTTTAAAAACATTTAAATGAATTTGGAATAGACATAATATGGATATGGAATGTCAATGGGGCTGTATATACATTTTAGAAAATAATTAAAGTGCATATCATTAAGAAATGTCTCAATGAGAATAAATTGAGATGTAATTTCAATCAAGGATCATGCCATTAGAGCAAGGATAAATAAATGACATAATTATGTGTAAAAAATATAAATACACTAAATATAAGTGGATAATCAGTGTAAAACAATCAGATTCCATCCACAAAAATTCATAGCATGACATAATCATGAAGTAGAGGTTTAACCCAAAGAATTGGAATTGGGTTAAGAAGTTCCCTTGCAAAAATTTGATAGCCTAAAGACGTCACACCAAATTTTAGAAAAAGAGTTGATGAGAGAGATAAAGGGTATCTCATCAATTGGACATATAATTTATAGCAATAAGGATATATAAGAACATATCCCAATATAATAAGATGTAATTTAAAAGACAAAAAAAGAAGTCTTTTAAAAATAGGAGGGTGAAAGGTTCCCTTACCGACTTGGGTAACTTTCGAAACGTACACCCCATGAAAGGAGGACTACAAAACATTGATGTAAATACTCATAAATGAAAGTATATTATACAAAGAGTAGAATAATGTTCAGTACATACACCACTCAAAGGAAATGGTGGAAAATGTAGCATAAATCTCACAGGAATAAAAGTGAGATGAAAAATCCATTACGAAAACTCGGCAGCCTAACGACGCCACTTAAAACTTCCAAAAATAGATTTATGAGATCAAATAGGGTCTCTCTTAATGTGAACATAAAAATTAAAGAATGAGGAATATAAAATAACATCCCCAAACATAAGAAAGAAGATCTTAAAAGAAATGACATATAGGAGAGTACTTAAAAAGAAAGAGAGAGGTAGGATCCCTTACTTCAAGTCCGACTTGTCTTGTTCATTTCTTTATATTCATGAATAATAAACTTTGGTAAATTTATAATTGCTTAAGGAAATGATTTAAATTTTATTATTAAATTATTATCATATATTATCATGTTATAATAATTAGTTAATTATGTGAGTTCATATCATACGTTATGTCGATGTTCGGTACATGAGTCAAAAATGATCTTGTTTGAAAAGCATTGTCAATGTAGTCGTATGTATATCATATCTAGAATAGTATTAATGATTTAAATATAATATATATCTAGTATATATTCTTTTTATACTTATTCCATAATATTTGGAGATAAAAATAAATGCAATACACCATACATGGAGACGGTAGGCCGTACGTACGCATGAACACTACTTTCATTGATTTGGAACATTAATGGAATTAAAACTAGATGATATATATATATATATATATATTATAATTACAGTATAATATATATGTTATATAGGTCACATATGTTCTTTAATTTCATTCTTTATACATTTCATGTATTGCATGAACGAGTCACATCACTTGAGGGGGCGGTAGTCCACACTTCCTAGTATGAAATTATCGCATTTTCACAACATGAAAAGCATAAAGGTACGTTTTAAATATAAAATACCGTAGCATATAGAAAACATAAATACCATATATATCATATATAAAATATAGTGACATGATAATGGCTACCATGGAAGGTGTTAAGAGAATATTGAACAATCATCGTTTCGTGAGGTAGTAATTCACCATCCATAGAAACAGTGTGTTCTTTAACCATTATATGGAGGTGTGTGTAACTGTAGCACGAATACATCCCATAAAAACATCTTAGTATATTTAAGACACTTTTTTTGTTACAAAAGAAAGGAATAAAAATAGTTTAGGGTGTTGGAGAAGCAAAATAAAACAAAAGAACACAAGTGAAGACATTACTTTTAAATCGGGTAACTCCTCTTGGTTTGAACCCAAAAGGTTTTCTTGAAGAGATTTATGCCAAAGGTAAGACTCCTAAAATGAAGAGAGGGATGTGGAGAGATAAAATTAGTAGAGTTTGGTCGAGATAAAGGCTTGAGAGGTGTGGGTAAGGGGGTAGAGGTGGGGGCCTTTTATAAGAGGGAGGAGAGGCACTCTTGGAATGTCTTGAAAAGTTACTTTATTATAAAATGATTTTAGGATATTAAAGGTCCCAAAATTATATATTTCTAGGATAAAGTGATAAGGGTTCGGAATCCACCCATCCAATAGGTTTTTGACAAGTGTAAGTTTTATATTTTACCTTATCTTCTCATTTTATTTAAATCGTTTATTAATGAGGTAATCGTAGCATCATCATGGTGTCATAAATGAATTAAACTTTTTAATGTCTAAAAATAATAAAAAAAATACTATGATGTATGAAATACTTTTATATTTATAATGGATATTTATAGTCAAAAATATTACTTGTATAACCCCAGGTAAAAATAGTTTTAGTAAAACAATACATGTTTGTGACATTTTTATTTTAACTTTAAATAAAAAGTTATTAATGTCATTTTCCTACCAAAGTGGCTCCACGGGGTCCCCAAGTTGACCCATGGATTGTCTTGGTCGGCCATGAGTCATCCAATAAGGGTAGGACATGTGTCAAGGTAAGTTCATATTATTATAACATTATCTATGCCTTAAATTACACTAATTACCTTTAATCGCGATTAATAAAACTTAAAAGTTACTATTCACCAAAAAATTATTTTAATCCCAATGAACCAAATTTTACATCCTAATGAAAAACATGTATGTTGGATTTTTGAAATTCAAATCAAATAAGTGGTAAAGTTTCATTTAAACGAAAAATCGGTTTTTTAACTACCACTTAGTGGTTTCACTATTCATCAAAAATTGAAGTTTTTCAGAAAAATACCAAAAATTCCCCCTAAGATATATTTGATATTCTGAATTAAAAAATGATGTCTATTTTAAAAAATTCAAAACATAAAATTTGAATTAATTAATTTAATAATTAATTCCCACTGTCAAAACAAATAGCGTGTTTTTAAGAAACAATATCTATTAAAAGATTGACAATAGTTTAAGTCCAATTTCAAAGTAAAATTAATTACAATGACCACCATTGGATTAAATGGTAAAAATATATTCTAATTTTACTTTAAAACAAATTTAAAAGATTATCTAATCATATAAATAAATTAGATTAAAACGCGGTTTCGAATTAAAATACAACATTTTAACTAAAACTGATCTTTATCAGAAAAAAAACAAAAATTTACACAAAGTAAATTTTGATGTCCAGATTCTAAAGAAGGATTTTATTTTTTCAAAATATAACATATAAAATCTTCAAAAGTATATTTAAAAAGGGTTCTCCATCAAAAGGCGGTTAATCGACTCTTTAAAGAATATTAAAATATTTATGCTTAAAATTGGATTCATTCGCATTTTAAGCCTCTAACATTTATTGGAAAAAAGTAAAAATATTTGACAAACATATATAATCATTTTGTAGTTAGTTATGTTCATTCCCGCCATTACAACAGCTAGGCGTTAACTACCATTTAAAATAATATTATTTTATTATTAGAGTGCAACGTAAGATTTCAAAGAAATTCATTGTTGCATATTGGGTACGCCATCGAGCATAGCATTCTCTTCAAATTAATATTAACATTTTATTCACAAATATGGATAAATATGAAAATGTAATATTCTTTATTTACCTGCAATGTTACAGGTTCTCCCATGACTATCGTGAACCTCCAAATTCATCTTGAAGAAGAAAGCCATAAGTTGCCACTCACCACTGGCCTCCTGCACTACGTGTATTTGAGTCCTCCAACTCAGTGCATCAGCTTCTGCATTTCCTTTACCAAGTGTATAGGAAAGCTCAATGTCGAAGGACTGAAGGTATTCAACCCACCTGCGCTATCTCGAATTCAAGTCACGCAGGTTAAAGATGTATTTAAGACTTTTGTGGTCTGTAAACACCACAAAATGTTTTCCCAAGAGATAATGTCTCCAACAGTATAACGCATGAACAACTGTAGCTAACTTGAGATCATGCATCGAGTAATTTCTCTCATGTGGAACCAACTTTAGAGACTCGTACGCAACTAATAGATCACCCTGCATCAACATTCCTCGCAGCCCAATACCCGATCCATCATAGTAAATTGTATATCTCTTCCCTTGCTCTGGAAGTATCAATATTGTTGCTGATTTCATCATTTCCTTCAGCTCCTGAAAGGCTGTCTCGCAAGCTTCTGACCAAACTGACACCATACCCTTCTTAGTAAAACCTGTGAATGGCACTGCTAAGCAGGAGAAGTCCTGTATAAAGTGCATGTATTAACTAACCACCCCCATGAAACTCCTTATTTTGAACACGTTCTTAGGTTGTTACTAGAAAACTACTACTCTCACTTTCTCTGGGTCTACTGTGACCCCTGCCTATGAGATAATATGACATAGAATGTGAATCTGGTCCATCCAAAAGTGGCACTTTGAGATCTTAACATATAACTGAGGCTCCATCAGTATACTCAGTATGATCTCAATATGGGTGGCATGGTTGTGTCAAGTTTGAGAGTACACCAAGATATCCTCCATGAAGACTATCACAAAAGAATCCAAATATTGGTCGAACACACAATTCATCAGAGCCATGAAAACTACTAGCGCGTTTGTGAGTCCGAACGACATGACCATATACTCCTATAGACCATATCATCTTCGAAAGGATGTAAGCGGTATTTTCATTGGTCTAATGCACAACTAATGATATCTGGACCTCAAGTCAATCTTTGAGAACACTCGTGCTCCTCAAAGTTGATCAGAAATATCATCCATCCTCGTCATGGGATATCGGTTCTTGACCATCAACTGGTTCAACTTCCAATAATCCTCACAAAGTTGGAGGGTACCATCCACCTTCTTCTCAAATAGGATATGCGAACCTCAAGGAGAAGTACTGGGTCGGATGAAAACCTTTTCCTGCAACTCCTCTAACTGCCTCTTGAGCTCCTGCAATTCTGGCGTAGCCATCCTATAAGGAGGAATGGACACCAGTGTCCCTCATGGAACAAGGTCAATAGAGAATTCCACCTCTATCTCCAGAGGTAGACCTAAAAAGTTGTTTCGGAAGACATCCATGAAACGATTAACCACTAGAGGGAAATCCTTATAACAAGTTTCCCAGTTGTCCAGATATAAACTCAAAATTTGGGCTATAACTCCACCTCTCCCATGATGCTCGGGTCCAGCTCGGCTCACCTGGACATCTCATTCACCCTTGTAGAGAAACTCTCTACCCTCTGGTGATGTGAAACTCACCCTCCAACGATAGAAATATACAAAGGCTCTAAAGGGTACAAAACCAATCCATTCTGAGAATGACATCATAGGTTGTCATCTCTAAGACATTGAGGTCCCATGGAAAGTGACACCCACCAACCTCTAGGAGCAATCCTTGAACTGACTCACACCGATTATTCTAATTCCAAATGGAGTGTCTAGTATCATGATATCTGATGCAGAAGAAACACAGAGTCCAAGGCTCTCCACAATGGGCACATATATAATGATATGAGTAGCGCCAGTATAGAAAAGTGAAAAGGATAAAACCGAAGCCACTAGAATAGTACCTCTGATAGTGGAAGATCCAGGATCTTGCTCTTGTTGGGTCTATTTCACAGCGTATGTCTTCCCAGTGTCGTGGCCTTGTGACACAGTCTAGCAACCCTGAGCTGACCCGCCCTGCTACCTCTGAGATCCCAGTGTCTGGCTACCACAACCGCGACCACCACCTCAGCCTGAACATCCTAACGTATTTCAATTCCCTGAATGGTAAGAAGATGCTGGTCCTACTCCTGCATGCGAATTCTACACAGAACGCCTCTCACTAGTCGCTGGGGGAAACGCCCTGCAAAAACGCTGAAGATGACCCATCTTTCCGCAAGCTCAACACTCCACTGGGTCATGAGGACACTAAGGTCTCTTGTGCCCCTATTTACCGCACTGGTAGCACATTATCTAGCCACCTGAAGAATTCTTATGGATAATACTACCACCATGATAGAAATCTATCCGCCTCTTCCTCTTGCCAGTAGAAATAGTACCACAGACCGGTGCTGAATCGACCTAGTCCGTGCAACTAGCTCCCCACAGGTTCCTCTAAGTAATCAATGCCTGGTTCAAAATAGCATGCATTGTAGGCAAAGTGAAAACATTCAAAAACGCTCGAATTTCATATCAAAGACCATTCCCAATGCATCTATCCCTTAACATCTAATCACCCACCAGAACAGGTGCAAAACGATGTAGCTCGGTGAAGCGGGTAGAATAGTATATCACTGACATGACGCTCTGCTGCAGATTCAGTATCTCTCGAGATCGATCATCCCTTAGAATCTCTGGAAAGAAAAAGTCATATAAGACTACCTGGAAATATTCTCTCGCAATGTCTCATTGATGCTCAGTATGGGTGGTAACATCCCACCATCTCTTGATGAAATCACGCAGTATGTAAGTAGGAAGCTTGAACCTCCTCCCAGGAGGTGTCTCCAGATACTCGAAGATTGTCTTCATAGAATCCATCCATGACTTCGCAGCCAGTGGTCCGTCATACCTTAAAATTATAGGCAGATGATGCTACTGGAATATATGCGTCAACTCTTCCATAGATGTGGAAACCTGTGGTGTTTCACGAATGGTTTGCATGAACCTCATGAATCCTTCAAGGAACTGTGCATCTGTGCCTACGTCCAGTATAACGGCTGGCACCACATCTGGCACTGCTGGAGGATCCATCGGTAGCCCATGGCCTACCATCTCTAGAGTATAATCATGACCACTCTCTTGGAGAGCAACTCGTGGTCGTCTCAGAGGCATGACTCTACATGGTCAAACACACACCTTAGATCAAGATTATCAAGGACTAAAAACTAGGAGACCAAGAAGGGAACAAGAGAATGAAATCACTCATGTTTTACAAAACATGACTACACGACGTGTATAATTCCAACACGGAGTGTTCCCATAAGCCATTCACATGGGCATGTACTTCAGTTAAAACTGGTCGTGTAACAACCTAAACACACGACGTGTTGTCTTAACACACTGTGTGTGTAATTGAATCTTCTTTCCCTTATTGAGTCCTTCTACATGGTTAAGTCACATTTTTCTCTTAAGAAAAGACTAGAATGAATTTTCAAGGTAGACTTGGAGTGTACTATACAAGCTTTATCGGACCGTGTTGTTAGTGACACGGCCTGTGTACTCAGGTTACACTACATGGTATGTTCCAGATGAACACAACGTATACTAAGACCCCGCAACTAACCCGTGTTGTTGGATACTCGGACAACTACCTGGGACAGAATACACGGCATGTTCAATCCTACCATGGCGTGTATAACTTAAGGTTTACTCGTCCACATTGTTAGTTACACAGGCGGACACATGGTCAACCCTACACGGCGTGTACAACTGGTACACGGCGTGTTTCCCAAAGAACTTACCTATCCCATTTCTTTACCCACACAACCTATGACAATGTTAGAGGCTACAAGGCATGTACGTAAGGTACACATTGTGTACTTAAGAAAAATAGATTCTTCCCAAACATAAGAACACATGGTGTGTAGTAAAAACTACATGGCGTGTATTCTGGGTTTTTTCCGGACTATAAACCTCAATAACTACTCTGGAGTCCAGAAAAACACTGAAACGAACACCAAAGTGCCAAATTCCGGTCTGTGCGGGCCCATACTCCCCGATAACCAAATCATGGCATCATATACATGTCATAACAAGGTAAACAATTCGATGATCCACCAAATTCCAGTTGATAAGGGATCATACTCTTCAAGAACTAAAGTTTGGCGTTAATTCACAAAACCTTACATAACAATACCCTATCAAATAGTAGGTATTTTATCAAGGAATCTATCAAAACATCGTGCATTTTCAAGAACAACATCTCTCACAACAACATGAAATTTTTAAAGCACCTACACGGCATGGAAACTATGCACGACATGTGATTCTAACATGTGCCTAAATGATGCATGTGATGGAATACTATCATCTCATCAGGTTGCCACTAAATAGAGACCATGTTTAAAAATATAACAGCACACTATAAGTGCGTCACCCAATGGTGAAAAATAAAATCAACTGTAAAATCATAAATATAAAATCACAATTTAAATCAAGGCAATCCATACTTTACCTATACACGGGGTAGCTACTCCTAGGCATAGTTTATTACCAAATCCATTAACAATATATCTCATTCTATTATCACCAAATAATAAAATAACTTAAAGAAAAGTCATCCTCTGATACCACTTTGTAACATCTCAGATCTCGGTGCCACACAACGGGTGCCCCGAACCCGGTTGGTCACATGACCTCAAGCGCATTTCCCAAAATTACCAAGGCTTTCAACTAGCAGTGAGGGACTAGGACTGATAATGGGGAAACTATGCCCTCATTTTTCAAAGTGTAGCATAGTAGAAAAATATAAACATTCAAAAGAGGAAGTAGTAAACAATATAAACCTGAAATGGACAACAGAACTGAATTAAAAGATAACCAACAGTCATATATATGATTATGAAACATGTCGTTAATTCTAAGAAAGTAGCCAAAATAGGATACACTACAATAAGATACAATACAACACAAAGTACAAAGTACAGTCAAACAAAACCAAAGTAGTGCAACATGAATGCAACAACATCACAAGCCTAAGCTTGGTCCCATGTTCTCATACTCCTCTGAAACAATCATATACCCGTGTAGGGACTCATTCCCTTATCGAAATATGTAGCAATATATTATTTTTGGGCCCAAGGCATGACCCAAATAGGGTGTGAGATATAAATCCCAGTATGCAACCACCAAAGGCTCGTGCCCAACTATCAGTGAAAATGTGCAACGACAGTGTGCAATAATAAAATTTTGTAAAGTAGGAAGTACTCAAAAGTAACTATTCATACCAGTTACATTGTCATTTTAATAATTATTTATCAATTCCAAGCCTGTGCTTTAGCTTGGAAGGTACAAAAAAAGAAATATCCACAGTGAAAATTCAAATTAAACATTGTCCTCAGACATGAGAATCGTTACCCTCAGGAAAACAAAAAATGAAACCCCTGGTGACTACCCTAAGGCATAATGAACATTTCCCTCAGGTGTAAGAACCGTTTACCTCAGGATAAACAAAACCTTTCCCTCGGGCTAAATAAACACTGCCCTCTAGCATAAAAACCATTGCCCTCAGGATAAACAGAACCTTACCCTCAGGATAAACAGAACATTTCCCTCAGGATAAACAGAACATCACCCTCAAGCCAAATAGAACCTTTCCCTCTGGATAAACAAAACATTTCCCTTAGGATAAAGAGAATAAAAGCAATTAACTGGGCCAATACCACAACATAAGCAAGTAATTTATAATTTTTTCCTCTCAATAAAACCTAGACATGTTAGAATCATGGCATACCCATGGGTATCCTTTCCAAACTGCTAAACAAGGAAAACACACCCTCGAGGTGGCCCTCGATCAAAGGAATGATTCCAAACAATAGTTTATACTTATTCATTATATTAACTATGCAATTCTAGGTATCTCAATAGTCAAAGTCTCATCCATAGAACACCTCGAACATGGGCGTGTGGCACAATGGTGCACGAAATTAACTCAACAGTTCGAATTAAACACAAGACCACCTACCTCGAACTACTTTGATCGATATATGTGAAAGGTGCGTCTCGAAACAACCAAGAACGACGTAGATCTGAGATGAACGATTACCCATTAAAACCTAAACAACTTCTCTTAGAGAAAAAATTGGATGGAGATACTCAAGGAGAGGGAAGACCATTCCCACATGGTTCAATCAAGATCGACGACGGAAGAATCAGAGTCTTGGTGAGCGATCAGGAGCCCCTCCAAGTCTCGGCCTCCTCTCCCACAGCTCCTGGTGAGTCCTCTGCCTCCTATGTCAAATGAGGAGACTACTGCCTATTTTTAACGAAAAAACATAACTACATAGCGTGTAACCTCAATTATGCAGTGTGTACTTCCCTTTTAAACTATTCCTTTGGTGGCTACTTTCCACTGCCTCACTGTTCATCTGCCGACATGATTACACAGTGTGTATTACTAAGTACACGACATGTACTATCGTCCTTTGGAGGCTACTTTCACCGCCTTACTATTCACCTGCTGACTTATTACACGGTGTATATTACTATGTACATGGCGTGTAGATAGTTTTTACACCCTTAATCACCGAGAAGCCTACACGCCCTGTATTCTCATTCCACACGGCCAAAGTACACGATGTGTGTACAAAAGTACATGGCGTGTACCCATAAATTTGGGGTTTTCCCACATTTCCCTTGTTTTCTCAAAAACCCTTAAAGAAAAAGGAAAAGAAGAAACCTGTACCTCATGAATAAGAACCAGATTCTTACAAGAATAGAAGTTTGTGTTCCATGTTTCCAAAGTCACTAAAAAAATACGGTCTTTAGGTGTGTGTTTATCTAATGTATTAAATGTTCTAAAAAATTGATATAATATCCATATATGAAAATTGATGACTATTATTTTTAATATCATAGAAAAGGTTTAGTTGGACATTGGAAACTAATATGGTAAAACCTTACTGAGAAACCTAAGGGAAAGTCTACAGATAAGAATATTTTATAGGAAAATGCCTTGTATTCATAGTAAAGGATAGAATGAGTGGATTAATAGAAATATATACATGTTTGGATAGTACAAGTGGATGTGGATTTGAAACAGATGTACCTAGAAGTAACAACTCTAACACGGTGTGTCGGGCCTGACTCAACATAACCCGGTACACAACAACATGCCCTATTGTTCACCTAGTTTGAAACTCCTAGAGGATATGTTTAAAAAATAAAAAAACTCATTATGAACCATAAAGAAATATTTAAGAGGAATTTGGATATGAATAAATATGGATAAACCTATGGTCTCATAGAATAAGAGAGGTGTCAATATTTATACATCTTATAAGTGGGTTTTCATGATTATGTGATTTCCTCACTGTGATAATTTTTATTTACTCACTGTTTTCTTGATTTAGTTAATGGTGGGAATTGTAACGACCCAAAATTTTGAATAATATTTTCTTTACAAAAAATTTATGTCATACTATGTCATAATCAATAAAAAATATATAAGTATAAATGAAATGTGACCATCAGGTTTTGGTCATTACATGACCAATGGTCAATATGACCATTGGGAAAAATAATATTTGTTCAAAGTCTTAATTGTTGTTTAAGATATAAATAATAATATATAATTAATGTAGAAATAATAGTCAATGGCCTCATCTAGTAGACTGGGGTTGTTTGAATCCCATCTATCGAAGCGTGGGAAGGAGGTAGCATCACTGGGGTTTTCTCTAGACCAAGCCCTTACTGAGCTTTAAAACGTTATGTTTGGACATAATTGCCTACATGAGAAGTTTAAGTTGATTGTAATCACCGATCGAGTAATGTTTTCTGATCCTCTCTAAGACTCTATCACCATTACACACCTTAATCATAGGTAAAATGTAGGTGTTTTAAGGGGAAATGTAATGAGGCCATAGTTATTTTTTGTAATCGTTTTGTATAAATTAAATTGTTATTTCTTATTATGGTAAAATAACCATCATTTTTTAATTTGAAATGTCAAAACCATTATAGGTTGAATTTTTAGTTTTTTTCGATGACGTTTTATATTATTTTTGAATAGTAAAAAATACATAATTTTAAAATATTTTTTATACTTTAAATAATTAATAATGTTAAATGATTTTCAAAAAACAAACATATACAGTTTTTATCAGTAAGAAATTTAGATAGTATCATGATCAACTTAATTATTGGTGAATAGAAAATTATAAATAGTAATATTACCCTTATGAATAGTACTATGGTCCATGGAATAGGTACCTCACTTAAGTAAGTATAAATATAATTTCTGCATCTCCAATAGTAATATGATATAATATCTTAAGTAAATAACTGTTTTAGAAATGATTACTTATGTATTAGTACTTATTCAGGTATGTAATTATTTTAATTAAAAACTAAATATCACATATATAGATAATTATTTTCATAAATTGAATTTCACTTTAGAATTTACAACATCGATATTATGTTAGGTCAAATTTATTATATTTTTATAAAATGTTTGGTTTTTCACTTAATGGTAAAAATGTAGTTTGTGAGTTTTCGGTGTGTTTTATGACATTATAAATGATGTAATATGTAATTTAAATATATGGTAGTTCTTTTGGATTAAAACATTATATGATTTATCTCAATTGGATAAAACCATGCGTAAATACCATGGGAAATCCCATGGTTTGGTAAATACCACCTATAAGGTGTCCTTGAAAATTAAAAAAAACTCCCTCTCATTTACTATAAATACCAAGCCATTATTTTTTTATTTCATTAAAAATATTCCCCATTTATGATCTAATAGTATTACCACCAAATTAGTCCTCCTAAATGTTTCCTCAATCCCTTGAGGTCCCAATTCTATTGTTTTAGAAGTTACTCTTCAAGGTAAGGGAACCTTTCCTCCTTCTCTTTTAGTCAAAACTTCTTTTATGTTATGTATTTAAATTTCCATTTTGTTATGTTGGGGTATTTTATCCTGTATCCTTATTACTTTTTATTATATGTACAAATGATGAGAGAACCTTTCCTCTCTCATCAATTGATTTTCTGAATTTTAATGTGGCATCGTTAGGCTGCCAAATTTTTGTAAGGGGATTCACAACTTTTTTTTCTTCCATGTTCTCTTTTATTTGGCATTTCTTCAAAATTTACATACCATGTTCTTAATTACATGTAAATATATCCTTAGACAATATTATTACTCTATTATGGATGGGTTACCTCTATCACCTTTATTTTTAATGTTTTATAAAACCATGTTGCATAGAAAATATGCTGCAGATATTTCGTCTCAAAATCTCTCTCTTTTTATCAATAAATTATTTTATTTTACTTATATGAATACACAAACCTCTTTTATTTATAAGGGTATTTAGCATGACATAAAAATTATTTTTTTATTCTGTAATTTTCATACACAAATCCCTCATTCCCTTTCTTTGGGTTAAAAGTGACATAATGATATTGTTTTTAAGTACTTTTTAAAACGCTATGATTTTGATGTTAAAAACATTTTTTATTCACTATGTGTTATTTATGAAAGGTTTTATTATGATCTATGTGTCTCACAATTAAATATATATACATATTAATGGTGTGCTCTGATAGCGCTATAATGCATTGGGTTAAGAAATTAATCTCTAGAGATGACATGTTTTATAATCCCTTGGTGAATAACCATGGTAATATTTAGGACACGTTGGGGATAAAACCTACTAATATTCTTATGACTGTCAAAATTAAATGTTGTAGCCGCATTTTAAAAATATGAGTCAAGTTATTATTATCATGATATGTCTTTTATCATGCCTTTATGATATTTCCTCATGTTCTTATTGTATTCTCTTAAGTTCACATGTAAACGGTTTTCCCTATTTTCCCTTACCAGGCCTTATGCTCACCCATTCCTTTGATGTTAGGTTATGATATGTAGTAATTGAACTTATATGAACTTTAAAATCATAATTTCATGATGATTAAAATATTTTTATATGTCTTCATGTATTATGTACCTTATTTCCAAGACACTAGACTTTAAAGATCCTATGTTTGTAAAATGTAATGAAAAGTTATGTAATAATAATGTAGGATGACATAGTTGGTATCAAATGGTAGTTTAGTTATTTATGGAAATTAGGATATGAAAACCTTGAGAAGAACCCTAAAGAAAAGATTAAATATAGGAAAACATCCTGTTATTTTGGGGAAATATTAAATAAGTGGTTTCCAAACAAATAATTCAATATCTAGATATAAACAAGTGAATGTGGATCTCGCATACATGTATCTAGGTATAAAAATCAAAAACACTGATTTGAGCTAGAATCTAACAAGAACATGTGCATGCCAATGGGACTTGTTTCACTCCTATTTTGGCACACCCTTGGGATATGTTTTTTTAATCATAATATTTTTATGAATGATTATGAAAGATTTATAGATATATGTAATTATTGTTAAAGATTAATATGTTTAAGAATGGTGTTTTAAGACATAAAATTAATTTACCAATAAATGATTCATAAATAAAGTAATTTTCTCAATAAGGTTTTCTCCTTTTAGAAAATTGTGGGAAATAAGAGGAATCATGCAAATGGTGACTGCACTGAATCATGCACTGATGACCCTCCCATGGAAGCATGAATAGAAAATTTTATGAGAATGATGAAACAACTTGCTCATGTTATGGGAATTATCATGAATCAAGATGGCAGACCAATTTCACCATAAAGGGAGAAAAATTCTATTGTGCCCTTTATGTACCAATGACCACCAACGTTCAATTGATCTATCGAACCATTGATTTCTCAACAGTGGATCAACTTTATCGAAATGGTCTTTTATATGCTTCAAGGTTCAGAATAAGAGAGGGCCACCCAAGTTGTTTACCTCTTAAAGAGAGAATCTGATTAGTGGTGGGAACTGATTAAAAACATAATGTGAAGAGTTTACTTTGATGCAATGGATTGGGAAGAGATTAGAGGGGTCTTTATCAATAAGTTTCTCCCTCGTTCGATGAGAAAAAAATGGATAAAGTGTTTATTGAGTTGAAGCATATGGAGAATGAATCTTTTGGAAGCTTCAAGATGAACTTCATAAGACTTTTTCATTACACCTCATGATTTTTCATGGATCCTAATGGGAAGGTAAATAGATTATTTGGTGGAATAATACCTCATCTATGGAAGAATCTATCCAACTGAGACTATGATACCTATACAAAGATCATGTGGATTGCTATGAAGGTTGAACTAGAGTTCGGTGCGACACAGTGGTCTCATAAATCCATTGACAATAAGAGACCAATAGATCTACTCTTAGGGAGGAGAATTGATTAGGTAGGAGGAGGTAAGAAAGTGAAACACACCACATGTAATATGTGTGGGAAGAAGCATTCAGGGAATGAACTTATTGGGAGTGGGAAGTTCTACAAGTGTGGAAGAGATTTCCATATCACACTGAATTTTTGTAGTGAGGTGAAGCCTCAACTTACCGACACTAATGACAATGATAAGATAGTACAAGACCTACCTAAATTCGAATGCATTAAGTTTGGACAACTTGGGAACTTTTCCAATCACTATCCAAATCTGAGGGTAGTGGAGGGGAATCACCATTAGCCTCAGAAAAGGCCAATTAAGTAAGTTCGTTCTTTTTATATCATCGAAGATGACATTGAAGATCCAAATTATGTGGTTGAGGTACTATTGTTTTTCTCTCAAATCCATAAAGTACTTTTTTTGATTCTGGTTCTAAAAATTACATTATTTCCTCAATTTTCAAAGAATTTAGAATCAACCCTTGAATTACTAAACATAGAGTTATAATTATAGACTCCTGGTGGGATTATCAAAGAAATATTAGGGTCTATAAACTCTAGTATTTAATTTATTTACCACAATATTATCGAAAATATAGTAGTCATTTCCAAGATGGAATTAGAAATTATACTAGGGATGGAATGGCTCTCAAAGTTTAAATCTATGGTCAAAACATGAAGATAGGAAATCATTGTATTCATGAAAGGAAAACCTATAGTTATCTTCCATGGAAATATTTCTTGACCAGATCTTTTTTGAGAAGCACATCCTATAGCCTTATTTATGTAATTGATTGGTGTTGAAGAAGTCGAAAATGATGTTATAACGAGAGAAAATATCCCCATCATCCAAGGATACATTGAAATATTTTTTGAGGAGTTACCTGACCTCCCCTAGATGGATAGGTAGAGTTATCCATTGAAATCATACTTATAACTCATCTAATATCATAGAACCTATATATAATGGAAAATTTGTAGTTGGAGGAATTATAGAAGAAAATCAAATATCTTTTTGATAAGGGGTTTATCCAACTGAGTGTGTCTCCTTGGAGAGAACATGTTATCTTTATAAATAAGACATATAGATCAATGCAGTAATGAATTGATTATAAATAATTGAATGGGATCACTGTTAAGAACAAATACCCTCTTACAAGAATTCACTAATTATTTGACCAACATCATGGGGCTCAATTATTCTCTAAGATTGATCTTCGGTTAAGTTATCATCAACTAACGGTGAAGAATGAAGATATTCCAAAAAAATTTCACCCAACAAAGATATGGTCATTATGAGTTTTTTGTTACTCCCTTTTTCTTGACTAATGCTCATTCTATTTTTATGGATTTTATGACTAGAGTCTTTAAGGACTACTTTGATAATTTTGTTGTAGTTATTATTGATGATATTCTGATATATTCCAAATGTCGTGAGGATCATGATGATTGTTTAAGGGTTATTTTTTAAACTCCACAGAAGGAGTGACATTTTTGGAAAGTTTAGAAAGTGTGAATTTTGGTTAAAAAATCCTTCTTTCTTGGGGAAAATTATAACCAACGCATAAATTACAGTTATACCTACAGAGACAAAGGTTGTAGAGGAGTGGACTTAGCCTACAACAATAACTATGATTTGAAGTTTCCTTCAATTAGTGGGATATTATATGACGTTTGGGAAAACTGTTTCATAAAATTCTAATCCACTAGAAAAGTTAACTTGAAAAGAAGATAAGTTCATTTGTACAATGGAGTGTGAAGAATGTTTCTAAGAGATCAAGAATTGAATGTTTTCTATGCCCATGTTAACTCTTCCCACTAGCAGAGAAGGATTTTTTTGTTTTTAGCGATGAATTTATTAAAGGGATTAGGTAAGTCCTTATGAAAAATGAAAAGGTGATTGCTTATGCACTCAATAGTTGGAGACTCATGAGCATAACTATCCTACGCATGATTAGAAGATGGATGCAGTTTTATTTTCTTTGAAGATATGGAAGTGCTATATTTATGGGGAGAAGTGTGATATATACATTTACCATCAATTTTTAAAATATATATTCACAAAAAAAGGAATTAAACATGAGAGAGACAATATGTTGGTACTTCTTAAAGACTATGATTGTTCAATCCATTATCATACTGAAAGAGAGAGCAATGTCACTAATGGATTAAGTTGGAGAGAACCTATTGTTATGTTCATGATTTAGATACAAGGAAATCCCCTGATCAATGATCTATTGAAATTAGACATGCTAATTGTAAGGAAAGGGAAATCATAAACCATATAACTAATGATTTATCAATCATAAATACTAGAGAAGATCAAGAAGGATAAAAAAGAAGATCCTTTTTTACAGAAGAAGACTGAGGCTATGAAGGATGGGAAGTTTACTGAGTTCAATATTGATCAAGAAGGTGTAGTGAAATTTTGTAGAAAACTATATGTTCTATATATTCTATAAATAATTAAGGAGATGATGGATGAAGTCATAGCTGTACTTTCTCTATATATCCTATAACCACAAAAATATATATGGACCATTGTGATCATTTTTGGTGGGATAATATGAAAATAGGGGTTTCTAACTACACTATAAGGTGCCTAGTTTGTTAGTAAGTGATGGAAAAGTGACAACTTCCTAATGGGGTATTACAACCACTACCCATACTAGCATGGAAGTAGGAAAATATCACTATGGACTTTGTCACAGGTCTCTAGAGAACTTCTAAATGAAAAAAATGCTATATAGGTTATAATGGACCGTACTACCAAGACTGCCCATTTTATCTCTTTTCAGGAAGATTTATATCTTGGTCAATATGACAAGATTTATGTGAAGGAAGTGGTAAGGCCGCATGGAGTTATACTTTATATCAAATTTTATCATGATGCCATGTTCACATCAAAATTCTGGAAAAGTCTTCAATATTCTATGAGTACAAAATTGAATTTTAGTATGGTCTATCACCCCCAAACTGATGTAAAATCTAAAAGGATGATTCAAACACATGAGGACATGATAGGAACATGCTCAATAGAATTTAAAGGTGAATGGGATCAAAATATCTCATTAGCTGAGTTCTCTTACAACAACATCTTCCACTGAAGAATTCAAATGTCACCCTATAATGCTCTATTTGGGAACTTATTTAGAACTCATACATGTTAGGATTATGCGGGCGAGATAAATTTTCTTAGGCCTAATCTTGTGCAAGATATGGGAGAAAAGGTTCATGCCATCTAACAAAACATTAAGACTATTCAATGTTGGAAATGATCTATGTCGATATCCATAGAAGGGACTAAAAGTTTGATGTTGGGGACAAATTATTTCTTCAAATTTCACCTTGGATGTGAGTCATGGGGTTTGAGAAGAAAGGTAAGCTCAGCCCTCGGTACATTGGCCCATATGAAATCCTTGATCTTATAAGAGTAGTGTCCTATCGACTTTCACTTTCTCCAAATCTAGAACAAGTTCATGATGTCTTCCACATATCCCTATTGAGAAAGTACATACCATAACCTTCACTTGTACTAAACCTAGAGGAGGTACAACTGGAACATGAACTCTCTTATGAGGAGCAACCTGTGTAGATCTTGGATCGTAGAGACAAGGATCTACGTAAAAGGACTATCCACCATGTTAAAGTGTTGTAGATGATACAAAAATATTAAAAATACTCGTGGGAATAAAATGAGTCTATCAGGTACAAGTACCCACACCTTTTCTATTTTGAGAGTATGATTTGAATTTTTGGGGATGAAATTTCATAAGGTGGGAAGAATGTAACGACTTGAAATTTTGAATAATAGTTTCTTTTCTACAAATGCCTATCATAATTTGTTATAATATATTAAAAATATATAAGTATAAATGAAATGTGACCATTTTATTTTGATAGTTATATGAAAATTGGTAAATATGACCATTTGAAACCATAATAATCTTTTAACATTATAATTGTTGTCTAAAATAGAAATGGTAGTAGATAATTAATGTAGAAAGAATAGTCTATGGACTCATCTAGTAGACTCGGGCCATACGAAGCCCATCTGTCAGAGCATGGAAATGAGGTAGCATCACTGGGATTTTCTCTGGACCAATCCCAATTCGAGCTTTAACATGTTTAGCATTAACGTAATCTCATACAAGAGATGTTCAAGTTGATAGAAATCACCACTTGGTAACTATTTTCTATGTTCTCCCATGATTCTATCACCATTGTACACCTTACTCTTAGGTCCTATGGTGGTGTTATAACTGGATATATAATAAGGACTTAAATACTTGGTGAAATCCTTTTGTATAAATAAAATTTTTATTTCTTATTATGGTAAATAAACATTATTTTTGAACTTAAAGCGTCAAAATAAATATTTAAAGAATTTTTAGTTTTTTTCTAATAAGTATCATATTAATAATTTATATTGAAAAAGATTATTTTAAAAAATGTTTTTATACTTTAAATTATTAATAATGTTTAATTATTTTCAAAAAAAATACGATCATGATTAGTATGAAATTTAGAGTCTGATAAGATCAACATATTTTTTTTGTGAATAGTAAATTATGAATAATAATATTACCCATATGAATAGTAATATGACCAATGGAATAGTAAACTCACTTATGTAATTATAAATATAATTCAGGCATCTGGAATGGTAATATGATATAATAGCAAAATCAAATAACTATTTTAGAAATTATTAGTTAAGTATTAGTATTTTTTCACTTAAATAGTGATTTTACAAAAAAATTAAATATCACATATTTAAGAAATTATTTTCATAAAATTTAATTAATTTTTTAATTAATAAAATCAATATTAGGTTAGGGTTAATTTTTGTAATTTCATAAAAAAAATTGTTGAAGAGTGAAAATACTATTTTTGAGTTTGTGGTGTGTTTTATAACAACATAATGATTTAATATGTAATTTATATTGATGGTTGGCTCATTTTTATTAAAATATTATATGAGGTGTCCCATGTGGCTAAAACCATGTGAAAATACAATGGGAAAGCCCATGGTTTTTCAAATAGCACCGATGAGGTGTCCTTGAAAATATATAAAAAACTCCATCTCATTTAATACAAATTCCAGTACATTTTTTCATTTTATTTCATTCCAAAATCATCCCCCTAAAAGTTTTGAGAGTATTACCACCCAAGGTTTCCTCATAAAAGTTTCCTAAATCCCTCAATGTACCTATCTTAGTGTTTTAGAAGTTACTCTACATTGTAAGGGAACCTTCCACCTACCTATTTTAGTCAAGAATTCTTTTATATTATCTAATTTAATTTCTATTTTATTACGTTGGAGTATTTTATTATATATAATTATTGCAGTCCATTTGTTCCTAAATTATGAGAGATTCTTTTCTCTCTAATCAAATTATTTTAGGAATTTTTAACCGATGTTCTTAGGATTCCGAATGTTCGTAAGGGAATTTGTAACTTTATTTTTTTTAATGTTCTTTTTTATGTGGTATGTCTTGAGAATTTTCATATCATGTACTTATATCTATTCTTATATCGTTATATTGTATTATGACTCTATTTTGAATGGGTTACTTCTTTCCCCTCACATTGTAATGTTTTCTAAAACCATGTTGCATAGCCATTATGCTTCAGAAAGTTCATCTCAAAATCACTCTCTTTTTATCAAAAAATTATTCTATTTCCCTTATATGAATACACAAACCACTTTCATATCAAGGGGTATTTATCATGTCATAAAAATTATGTATTTTATTCTGTAATTAGCATACATAATTCCCTTATTCCCTTTCCGTGGGTTAAAAATGACATAATAATCATTTTTAAGAACTATTTAAAATGCCATGATTTTGAAATAAAACCCATTTCTTTTATTCTATATGGGTTATTTGTGAAATGTTTGATTATGATCTATGTGGATCACATGAAAATAAATAAATATTAAGGCTGTGCACTGATAGTGCTCCAATGAATTGGGTTAAAAATATAATCTCTATAGATGAAAATTTATATGTTACCTTAGTGAATAACCTTTGTAATATTTATAAAACCTTGGGGATAGACCTTGTGATATGCTTATAAATGTTTGAGTTAAATTTTGTAGACACATTTTCTAGATATTATTCATGTCTTTATTATCATGACATGTCTCCTATCATTACTTTATGATATTTCCTCATGTTCTTATTATATTTTCAAATGTTTATAGGTAAAATGTTTTCCCTTTTTTCCCTTACATGGACTTATGCTAACCCTTTACATTGATGTGAGATAATGAGATGCAGTAATTGAACATAGGATGAACTTTTAAAGAATCCTTTCAAGAGGATTAAAATAATTTTATATGTCTTAATGTGTTATGGACCTTTTTTCTAAGAGAGTATACTTGAAAGATCCTCTATTTATAAAATGTAATAAAACATTATGTAACAAAATGGTGGGATTCCATAGGAACCATAAAGAAATGGGTTAACATTAAATGTGATAGAAAATTTTATGCTAAGAAGTCAAATCTGATTTTGACTCTAGAAAATGTTTTTGTGATCATGCATAGTCAGTATTCGTGAACCATGGTTAACAATGTGTACCGTAACCAAGTCTTGGACTTTCCATGAAAAGATACTAAAGGAGTTATTTGGGATTTTGGGTAATGGAGACCCTGGAAGAATGAATATTCAGTTTCCTTTTTGTTAAGAATTTGGAATGAATCACTTAACTTAATTTCTTAGGGGAACAAGAAGATGATTTGAGTATGGAAAATAATTGATCAAATTAAGTAACAATAAAGGTAAATTGAATGGTTTAGTTAACAAAATTGATGGGAATAATATCCTCCCTAATAAATAATCAATAGTTAATTGAATTATATGTGGAATGAATTTTAATTATAAAAATTGATGTCCCAAGTAGAAATATCAATAATATAATCATCAAGGTGGTACGAGTAATTATTATATTTCCAATGATGATGAGACAATAGATGAAATAGTAATGGAAAGAAACATTAAATAATAGGATGATGTAGCCTACCTATGGATTAGAAATGAAATGGAATAATAAAATTTTTAATGTATTTGAATTCAAGATTTATGTTATATGAATGTTGAAATATATAAGGATTTTTCAATTTATCTATTTCACTCAGGATTTACAAGTTTATGTTGATTATTTCTGATGAACCATAAAAGTAATATAATGGAATGTTACATTTGACTAATGGATTATAACCCTTAATATATTTCTTACGTTAATATAATGATTATTTGGTTAAGAATAAATGAATTGGATTGTAAAGATTACTATATAACTAATCATGGACTTAATGATAAGTTGTTATATTGTCATTGATGAAGGTAACAACATTTTTATATTTAATAAATATATCCAATATTCATTTGAATTATGAAAAATTCATGTCCTCAATAATGATTTTTTGTAAATAAGGTTATTACAATGTTTCAAAGGAATATGGGATAAAGGTATAGACATGTTTGGTATAAAAAACCAAGAGCAACATTATGATATATGGGGGATCAATGCTAAGAAGTTTTTGAGAAATTTACTGACATTTCATGAATCCTATAATTTCATCTTTTATATGGGATAAGGTTAGCCATTTGTGTAAATTTTTATGGTAAACATCGGATGATGTTTCTGAGAATACAGTATTACCTATCAATTTGAGTATTTATGAATATTTGATCAATTGTTCTATCCTTTTTATTGTGATAAAGATAAATGAATTGACATATCATTCTGTTTGTGGATCTCAATATCTATTAATGATTCAGGATTTGAAAAATAAACTTATTTTCTTAGAATAATATATGAAGTTGATATTGATCATAGAAAAACAAAGGGTGATGTTTTCGTAAAATATAGTATATATATCTTCTCACAAAAAACATCGACTCTAGGGGAATAATCATTAAACCAAAAATGCTATCCTAGTACCTTATTTTATGATCAATGAGATTACCCCTTAGATCATCAAAAATTTATGGATTAGTGATTGTTAAATTTATCATGACTATGTTCTATATAACTCTACATGAGAACTTTATTGTGGGATTTTTCATTAATGACCATGTTTTCACTTTCCATCTATATTCTATTATGTGGAAAACCAGTTATGAGTTAGTCTACTAACTTTTATTCTTTCAATGTTTACATTTTAAAAGGAAATTTTATATTTCATTTTTTACAATGTGGATTTCTACTAATGGAAATAACAAAAAGTATACCTTTGTTAACCCAAAAAATTTTGTAAGAGAAATTCTTTATAAGGGGTATAATGTAACATGCTGAGATTTTATGAATTAATGTTTTTGAATTAATTTAATCATTTAGAGTTATTCAGTTCACACAATACTAAATATAATAGTTGTTATAATAAAAACACTATTTTTTCTTGGATTATATGAAACACCAAGTTGAAATTCCACTAAAAGCAATACTTAAATTATAATATCATCTAAATAACACTACTCTTGGATTGTGTTACATATCACTGAGTCCTTTTGATAGCTTTTAGTACACACAAGATTGTGTTTTACCAAAAACAGTATATTATTAAAATATTTTTATTTAGTATAGTAATATATAACCTTGAAAAAAATTAGTATTTATTACTATTATAAACTGACTTATGATAATATATAGTTAATAAGATAAATTTATTGATTTACAATTAAATATAAATGAAAACATACACAAATTGAATATAATAGAAATATTTTTATATATATTGCCCCAAAGATGTTTGGTATTAATAAATTAACAAAATTATAATAAGTGAATGATATTAATGAAATATATATGTTATATATTCAATAAAACATTTTCGATATTTATCTAATTGCTTCTATAGGCATAAGATAAGAAACAACACAATTTGATGAATAAAACCATATATTTTTTAAAAGGGCAATTTTATCACATTTTAAGGGTGAACCCATTTTAAATACCATTTCTGACATTATATATATATATTTTTTGATATAATAAACATCTTCTTCGAAATTTGGATATATAAATTTAGTTTGTTCGAAATTTTGGTTTATTTTTAATAAATTTTATTTTTTGTTAAATAGTAAAATAATATTAAATTTTAATTGATAAATTTTTTTTTCATAGAAAACATTAACAGTGATAAATTATATTCTTATTGGATTTCATGAATAATGAGATAAAAAATTTATCATTTAATATAATTTAGGTCATCAGCATTAATTTTACATTGAATTTAGATATAAAAAACATCTCAATATTTTGCATGTTTGTACTTTAATAACCTGTTTTCTCACCCCGTAAATAGGATTAATTTTACATTTGTTACTACAATATATATGTATGGAATTTTTAAAAATTGATTCTAATGTTTGAATCAGCGTTTCAGAATTATATAAATATATTTCTTTTATTTTTAGGCATATGAATAGTAGATTTAGTGAGATTTTAATTACCATAGTTATGTGTAAATCAAGTAATTAGGGGTACAAATAATATTATAAGGACAATTAAATCATTCTAAAACTGGTCATAATTTCATTGTATGGAATGTTTTCGACCAAAATCATATTTGGGATGAAATTATAACATTTTATTATGGAATAAGGGTGAGAGAATGGCATTTATTATACTTTATTTAATGATGAGTTAAAGATGTCATACTCATATTTTAATAACTATACCATTTTTAATATTGGGTAATTCAAAAGATAAATTCAACGATAAATAATAATTTTAAATATAATTTTTTTAATTTATCATGGTAATTTCTTTTTAATTTTCAGTAAATAAATAATCACCTTCAAAGATTATGCAATGATGATGCAATATTTGTTTAATTCATGGATGGATCAAATAAATGATCATAAAAATATTAGACTAAATATAATTTGATATAATTAATGTCATAGGAAATTTTAATGAATTATTTAACATGTTATGGATGAGTTTGTATAGTTTTTTCAAAGATTTCTTGATGTTATGGTATTTTTAAAAAGGTAAATGAAGAATTGTGTTAAAATAGATGCTAGTGATATTTTATTAAAGTAATATGTTATTAAATTATTTAAAATTCATAAGAAATTTAAATTAACAAAATGGGATGAAATTTTGTTTACAATATCATAGATATACCATTTATCTTTCAATAGAAAATTTATATGTAAAAATTACATTCTCTTAGGAATAAAAAACATGATAGCATAGTTAAAATTAAAATAGGTTAACTATGGGTTCATAAAGAATATAAACTTTAAAATTACATCAAAACCAATCTAAAATTTATTATAACATGATATTACAAACCTATATAATAATATAATTTAATAAATATCATTTTGGAGGTTTTTTTAATGTGTTTAAATTTATTATAATTTAATATTTTTTAAAATTCTAAAAGTTCTCTAATCTCAATTATTAAAACGGAAACTTATCCTTCACTTATTTACATAACATTAAGCCTTCTAGATCATCCAATACCAGTCCATTTAACTTATTAAATTCCATATAAATAATATATATGTGACATCCTTCCTAAATGACTAACTATAGAGTCCTTTGGAAAAGAATAAAAGAAGTTCTTCTGGATAAGTGGTAATCGCTCAAAATGATCATTATCCTTTTCTACTCTTTTATAAATCATATAAATCTATGACATATATCATAAAATAATAAATTCATAATTTTATGTATTATTAAATTTTATTATTATTATTAACACAAAATTATATTGACTCTTTTCGATCAAACAAAATAATGAATGTATCTGTCGTGCTGACGTATGGATTACCGTCTCCACATAGCGGTACAATTAATTTTTCATCATCATATTTTAGTGGGATAATTATTATGGGATTAATATTAATATAATATATTTATTATATAATTAATTTTTTGATTGATATTATCATTTCAACCTTTTTACAATTCATCTAATATTTTAGGAGAATTATAATGTCGCACCTGCGTTAGTATGGAATACCATCTCTACGATGCGATAGGATTTGATTTTCACTTATATTTCACATGGATGGTAATATGGATGACATATATTAATATATATTTTATATATGACATAAAAAAGACTCTTTAATGATAATATATTTTATGATTTTATTTCTTTTTATACGAAAATAAAATGAAAGCAGTGTTTATGCGTACATATGGCCCACCATCTCTATGAACAATGTATTTTATTTTATATCTCTAACTTTTGTGAATATATATTAATACATATATATTGAATATATATATATATATATTAATTATATCTTGGTTATAATTCTTTAGTTGATGAAATCACAATCTATGTAAGAGGACCAAATATACTAAGTCAATGCATGAATGAAGAACAAAGAGGTTATTACACAAATCAAACAATTAACATAGAATTATTAATAAAATAGTAATATAAATTAATAAGTAAATCATATATGATATATTTTTTATGTGAATATAATTCTATGTTATATTTATAATTAATTATATTTAATATACATGATTTTTTAACATGTAAGAAAGAAGTCAAGATATTAGGTAAGGGAATTTCATCTCACTTTTTATTTCTGTGAAATAAATGTCATATCCACCACTCGCTCTTTTTTTGTGGTATATATACTAAACTATGACATGTAATATCATTAATTACTTTAATTGATGCTATTAAGAACTGTAATTTATGTTATTCTTTTATAGGGTTTATGATTCTAATGTTACTCGTGTAGTAAAGGATTTTTGTCTCACTATTATTTTTTCTGAGATACATGCCATTTTCACCATCTATTTATTATATGTGGGATAATTAAAACCCATGAATATATTATTTTATTATTATACTATTTTTATGGGTAATTGCACATCGATTTTAAGATCTTTTGTTCTTAGGGTTTTCTGTTCAAAAGTTACCAAATTTGTAATCTAATTTTGTCTCAATTTCTCTTTTTTGAGAGACATGTTATATTACACACCTATATTACTTTATGATATGTATATACATCAATTTTTAATTTTGTATCATGAATATAATTATATTAATGATATTATAAGTTTCATGTAATTTTATTCTCTCTTCTATAAAAAATATGTGTTCCTTCAATACAATGTTTTCTTAAAATGTTTTAAAGGTGTTTTAAAATTACTTTTACAAATTTTCAAGTAAAATAATTTCAAATAATTATAAAATGGTCCAAAACAATTCCATATATTTTTTAAATATTATTTTAAATGAAAATTTTTTAATTAATATTTTAGGATTAAAAAATAATGTATCAATGTGGAATAATTTTATTTTTATATAATTATTTCAAAAGAAAATTGGAATAAATTTTTTATATTAGAAAAAAATTTGATTTTGCTGATGTTTTTCAAGATATATGGTTAAATTATAACATTATTATTATTTCTAAGATTTTTTTATGTCCAGGATGCAGTCAAATTTATGAAACTCAATTATTTTTCCGGGGTTAAGTTGTGATTGAATGATGTCTATAAAACCCATTTCATTCTATGGTTTTAGGTATGAATAATGATTAATGTTAATGTGGAAAACATATGTGTGGTACTAATTAGTTGTTGGGTGGGACCTATATCTATATCCAATAGATTGGGTAAATATTTATATCTAATGAGATAGACTAATATTGTCTTGGGAGTGAACCATGAATACTATAATGGCCATGGGAGTGAACCATGAATACCAAGATGGTATAGGGAGTGAAATTATACTACTAATATGGAAATGGTAGTAAACCATGACTTCCAAGATGGTATGGGTAGTGAAAACATACAATTAATATGGTTTTGGTACTAAATCCATGACAACTATGGAAATCATTTTATATAACTATGTTTCCACCGCAAATTCTGTGTCATATTCCTATGTTATGATTTCACATATTTTGTTATTTATTTCCTTATCATCAATGTTTTATAAAATAAAAATATTTAAACCACGATTCATCTTTATGATCATTGATGTATCAGATATGATATTCTATTTTCATGATCATGTTCTCATACCCTTACGCTCATGATTATGTTCAAATATCTCTCTTGAGAAACCCTAACTAGGCATATAAGGTCACCACTTTTATGTTTTATTTCCCCATGTTATATGGAAGGGTTTTAATTAGGAGTAAAAAAGGGAATGATATTTGTGTAAAACATTTAAGTACTTCCACCGGACTATAAGTTATTTTACCGTGTTTCAAAAGGCACTAAACTAATATGCTATAGTTTTTTGTGTTTGTGTTATATATGAAATGTTCGACAAAAATGATTTAATGTTCATGTATGAAAATCATTTGTTTATATATTCCAAGACATATTTACTAAGAAAAACCTCATTTGGAAATAAATCTTTCTTATATTTATTACAGTCTACAAAACCTATTTCCCTTTATCAATATTCTATACTCAGTTTATTTATATATAATATGCATTATTAAAATATATTACACAACATCATATGTTCTTGGACATAGTGAAATTTAATAATTAAAATATTTAATGACCTTTACACATAGTGTTTTTAATATCCATACAATTTATATAAAGTATTTTTATATTCTTATACATTATATAAAATTCCTTATTCATGTAGTGAAATCATTATTTTTTCCCTTTTATGATTCCCATTATGATCCTTAATTAGAAAATTATACATTAGATTACAAATCATATGTACCAATTCCGTAGAAAAATATCATCACATACCTCAAACATATCCTTATACTACTTTTATAGAGAATATTATGTATATAAAGAAATTTTAGATATTTCTATTCCATCAATTTTAATCCAAAAACAAATATGTTATATATGAAATACTATTAGAAAATTAAATATATTCTATATATGAAAACCATATATTGTTTAGGATGGGATCAATACTTGGAAAATTGTTATCAAAAAATATATAGCATAGATACTTTATTCAAGTAAAATCATAGCTCATTTAATTTAACATTGTGCATACTCAATCTCTAAAAAACATAAAAAATGAGTTTAACTAAATTTGGAAAAAATTTGAATTTTTCCAAAGCTCTTTAACACATATAAATCCAATTGTAATAATTAATTACTTAGATAATAGTACATAAATGACCTTAAATACCACTTAAATTCCATTAGTAAATCGGCCTTCGAAAACCATAATCAATTTGATATTATATATTATTTGAAGATTAAATCATGTGAAATATCAAATCTTTTAGATAACAATTAGATGTCCTCTCAATATTCCATCCTTTAATTTCATTCCTTAATAGATATCTCAAAATTGTTTCATTCATCCCATCCTTTAAACTATATAAATAATTTAATAAGGATTATTTTTCTCCATTAATAAGTAGATTACTTTGGTACATTACTATCCTTATCTTCAATCATTGTATGATTGGGCTTATAAAATGAATATATTATAACTGAGAACATCAAAAATCAAAATTAACTCCTTATTCATTTCCATAATTTAATCCCATTAATAATCATTAATCTTTTACTGTATTATCCAAAAAACCAAGGCAAGATAACATTCCTTCTAATTGATAAAATATACAACCAAAAAAATCATTTGTTACTTTAATATCCCCATTTAATTTATTTTAAACCTTGAACTGCCTCAAATAAACAAACTTCAATATTTATTCAGTATTTCATAGTTTACCTCCCTCTTATTGATCAATAAATACAATGATAATTGTGTAATGGAAACTTTTTCTCATCTCATTAATTTCAACAGTTAAAATTTTCTATACATTTTGTTCATTTCTCACATACGTATTTATATAATTATTCAAAATCATATGATTGAAGAAAATAATCAAAAATTTCAAATTAATGATCCTTAAAATAGTCAACATTGTCTCTATGTGATTTATTCTATGTGTAGAAAATTAGAGTGAATAATATTGAGAAAAACGTTATCTATAAAAATATCCATCAGGTGATACCACTCATAATGTAAATTTTAGGGGTTGTTTGAGTATATTTTCATAATAATGTTTTTCCAAAAACACTTATTATTATGATTAAATAATTATTATAGATTAAAAATGATATAAATAAATTTTTTAATCTATTAATATTCTACAATCCTTCCAAATGGTATTCCCTTCATGAATCATTATCATGGTTGATCTTCTTTAAATAAACTATAAACCCTTTTTGATGAACTTTTATTTGTTGCAAGGAGTTATGAATTTTAGAAAATAATGATATCCAGTCTATCAGGCTCCATGCCTATCATTTAATCAATTTATCCTCTATGAATTTATCATCATCAATTCCCTATAAATATAAAAAAACATATAATTATAATAATAAATTGTATCTTGATATCCTTTTAGGGAGTATAAAAGTGTTAAGGTGCATTTCTAAACTCGGTCTCCCATTGTTTCACTCTATATAGAAAACAACATTTCATGATTTTATCTCCTTTTATTTTCCATAATTGAAATTCAATAGGTAGAATTGATTTACTACATTTTCTATAGTAGCTATAATACTCAAAACATTGGTCACCAGGAGTTGGTGGGTTTTTCGTATTATGGTAATCAAATTAGATGGGATCTCATTCAATAGAACATTATTTCATAAACCTTAGGAGACAAGACACATAAACATTGTATTATAACATGGCATATGACATCAAATTAAAAAAATATTCTTAAATTTAAAAAATGAATCTGATAATAAACAGTATTCTATATTATTATATAGAGATGTTTGAAAAATTAGAAAAGAGTGATGTTAGATGTTCAGTATAGTGTAAACTAAAGCAAACATCGTATAATAATGGCATAAGATATATATATAGAATGAAAAGAAAATTATTCAATATTGATGAAAAATTAAATAATCCATAGATGAAGAAAAAGATAAATAATTATTTAGATAAAATTATAAAATCATATGATCTATGGATTTGGAGAAAAAATACTCGCATTATGAAGAAATTATTAATGAAGAAAATACGTATGAGGTTTTGAGGATCAAAAGTACAAAGTACCCAAAAAAGACTAAACAAAGGATAGATAATACACACATATGGAAACATAAAATAACTATATACCAACATTATGCAACATTATATAGAAGTACTATATTCACCTAAAGATAAACAATTTCTAAATTGAATCTTCAAAAAAGAAACCACTTTTTTAATTTTTGAGTATTTTTTAGGTTTATAGGTTTAGAAAATTGGGTCATAACTCTTACATAAGAAACCCATATATTATAACATTGAAAATTATAATCAATATTATTTTTCACACAAATATAAAATGTTTAAAGTAGAATACAATTAATTTCCATGAAATATCATTAAAATTTACATCTTGATATCATATATTTCCCTAATAATCCATAAAATCCCATAAAAACAATTCAAACAATGGGATGGGAAAAAATATCAGAATGAGAAAAAACATAATGAATTATATTATCCTATTAAACAAGAAAAACCCAAAAAAATGATTACATCTGTCAAGTATCATTTGATTGTATGAAGTAAATGACATCCACATGGAATGGAAAAACATTTTTTCTCAAATAAAGCATTTAAAACTCATAAAAAATAGAATTTCATTTTATTTAAATAATAGAATTATATTCCTAACCCTTTTCATAAATTATTAGAAATAAATTAAATCCACATGTGATACCACTATAGAAAACTCCATCCTTATTTCCAGCGAATACAAAAATTATCACCAAATCCAATATAGGGTTATAATGGGGTTCAGTTGTCTTATAAGTTATATCAGGCTCTCCAGTTTATATAATTTGTATTGAGCTCACCTATTTGTATAAGCTATATTGGATCCACACACTTATATAGTATCTATTTTTCTCTCACAAACAACATTTATAATTATAATTTTCCTCATAAAACTAGTAATTTATATGATTTCATGTTTTTATAATAAAATCCATAATAAATTCATTTAAATATATATGTTAAACATATTCAGATATAAAAAATAAATTTTCTTTTAAATCCCTATTTTCAAAACAAAGACACCGACAAAAAATGGAAATATGGTTTTTATTTCATCAAAAAAAGAATTATTATAACGTAATCCAAATATAAAAAAATAGTTATATTGGTGGGAAAAAACCATTCGTGCCATATACAGTAAAATAAAACATCCATTTTTTGTTTTTTAGAAACATTTCGTAAACAAATTATTTTTTGAAAAACATTGAAAAATGAAAACAGTGAACTGAAATTCCATTTATAATTCATTTATATGAATATAAAAACATCAAAAAATAATATTTAGGATATGTAAACTAAACATATATTTATAAAATAAGTCTTGGAAATATTTAAAATGAATTTTTTAATGTAAAGTGTATATTTTTATGAGTCTAATTGATCACTTATATAATTTATCATTTTGAATAATAAAATTATGATAAATATTTAATTATATAATAACGTTATTTGAGTTTATTAATTTTTTTATTTTATTTATAACCATTTTATATATAATTTCCTATCCAATTGATTTCACATCAGATGTTTTTATGATATTTGGAATAAAGGGAAAAATGAATTTGGTAGGATGAATATTGTTAAATTGGTATCTATTCCATCATATAAATATTAAAAATTATTTCATAATTATTCATTTTTGTATCAATTATACATTTAAAATCAACCATGATATGTGGTTATGAAAATTAATCTACAATACAATTAGGGAAATGGTACATCATACCAATGCATGACAATTATTTCCATTTTCAACAGTAATGAGGGTAAAACTGTAATTATTATTATTATTATTATTTTTGTTATTTTTGTTTTTTTAAACTTTAATTATTAAATATTGATTATTATATCATAAAAAATATTATTTCTTTAATTGTACAAATATTTTTACCTAGTTTATGTGGTTGAAAAATGAATCACATCAATTTGTAGATGTGGTAGTCCGCACATATGCACGAACAATATTATAATTTTTTAATTAATTAAAAGACAAGAAAGTATATGGCATATAATAATTATATAATTATAATAATTTCATGAATATTTTATATTTAAATAAATTCCATCATTATAACCAGATGTGTGTGGCAGTGATGGAAAACAAATTACATCGGTGTGTGAGGTGCCAGTTTGTCGTACACATGAAATGTAATTTTTTTCCCATTTGATGGAAGGTAAGATTGATATAAGTTATGAAACTAACATAATTACATGTCAATATAGAAAATATTCCTTTATAATTCTCCAATAATGGTTAGATAATATTTTATGGAGTTATAAAAAGAAATATGATGAAAATTATTATTTAAAAACCATATGACTTCTTTAGAAAACCTCTTTAGGTTTATACATAAATCATTTCAAGATTGTATATCTAATTAGATGAAGTTCCATAGGATGTGTAGAGATATTTAATTAAGTGATTTTTTTAGTTATTTGATGAATCAAAAATATATTTAAGTATGAAGAAAAGAGGATGGTAGGTTCCCTTTTATAAGTAAGGGGAGGGACAATATTGGAATGTATTAATTTATAAAATATATATAAATTAATTTCAATGTTTAAATTTCCCCAAATTGATATAATTCGAATATAATATTAGTATGAGTATAAAGGTTATCATATAGAAACAATTTGACATGTTTAATATATTTTTTCACTCTTAAATATTTGTTTTAATCCCTTATTAACCCTTTTGATAATTACCATGATAAAAAAGTTGTTTTACTCTTTCAGGGTTAGGATAGTTACAATAAAAGGAAAATTGGAATTAAATTGACCTTGGTTGATATTTGAAACCATATATTAGTCATTTTAATTAATATAGTAATTTTAGTAATTTTAAATAGTTTAATAAATTATTATTTATTATAAAATATCATTAATGCCATTTCCTGAATAGTTCATTTAATTTTTATTTAAAAAATATTTAAACAAAAATAAATTAAATAAAATCCATTTACAAATACCTAATATTTTACATTTATAAAAAACATTTAACACATTTGATTAAACAAAAAATATTACTTTTAATGCTTTAAAATCATTTACTTTATCTATCTACTTGCTTTCACAAGTATTATGTTAGTGTTGCATAAGAATTTAAGTTAATTATATCATATATAAAAATTAAAAATAAATTTCCATGATAAAAAAATATTTATATTTAAATTAACCATTTATAATTTATCAAATGTTTTTTTATCTAAGTCATAAAATATTATTGATATTGAAATCATGAAAGTATCATTTGTAGTGTCATTTTATTAAATATAATAAATCTCAAAATCCATGAAATATTTCATCTGGTTTCAATATTTTTAAATCATGGATGTAAAAGGAAGAACTATACTCATACAATAGGATAAATACAATTTTTACGATCATTTTTCTGTCCTTATCCAATTATTTTTAACCTGAATAACCTGATGTGCACATATAATGGTGACAATTATTTACTATAGTTTCCATTGATAATGAGAAAAAATAAAATTGATCTATTTAACAAAATTTATACAAATTTATTAAAAAATAGAAGAAAATTTTTATTATTAAATTAAATAAATTGGTAGTAATTAATTTAACATCAAAACACAAAAAAACAATGAAAAATAGTTGTTTAGAAATTTTTTCTATGTAAATAATAAAATTATACAAAATTCAAAGATAAAATAGATTAAAATGAACTTATTTGGATTAATAATAAAATGAAAAGTCTAATTTTACATTTAAACAATTTATAAACTAAATTTTAGATTATATATGCTTCAAATAATATAGTTATCAATTAAAGTTATTATTTTTCACTATCACTACAAAATCTGTCTTTTTTGAAAAATCCCAAATACTCACTAAATGATAATTTCAATATCATAATTTAAATAATTATATAATTTTTATCAAAAAAATTATAAATTTTTCATAAATGTATTATAATATTCAAAAAAAAAAATAAAATCCATTTTTTATGAAAACATATTTTTGAATATTAAATGTATTTTATTAAAACATGATTTCGCATTTCCAAAAAAAAATATTCAAAACATTTTTATTTAATAAGATATTTATATATATTTATTAATGTGGTTATTCCTATTCATAATCTATTATTCATTAAATAGGTTATAAGAGTTTTATTTAAATAATAATATTTTTCTAATCTTTTAAGATCGGTGTTATGTGTTATAACAACTCTAAAGAAAAATATTCTTCACTTAAATTTTTAGTGTGATAGATTCTCTATCCCTTAATAAATTGAATCCCATAAATTTTAACTAGATCTTGTTAATTAATTATTTACATTTGAAATAAATTTTATTGAAATCCCACATTATAAAAAAGTGTTCATAAAACTACCCCTTGAAAAGAGAGAAAAGGGAAGTGTGAAGGTCATATAGAATAACACATAATTGTTTTATAAATTTTAAAACATTGTTGGGATGTGAAAATGTGCACATATAGAAAATATGTAATGTCCAAATAATGTTGGAGAGTGGAAGAAATCATTGGTCACAATAATAAATGATCATGGGAATATTAATGTCGATAAAAACATAAACCAAATAGTTGTGAAAAAGACCATCGATTCATCAGAAGTTAAGGTAATAAGATAATATTTTTTAGGATCCTTTTCCAAGAGTTGAGAACTTAATTTTCCATAAACACTACGAATATAAGGAAATATTCACACCATGTATATTGAATTTTTCCCATTAATCATTTTCCAACACAATCTCATCTTTTTCATCAAATAGTGAATATTAAAGATGAATTTTTAATAAATAATGTACCAAAATACATTTCTAATGGATTACACAATTCCACAAAATAATAACATGATACTACTCATATCTTTAGACATTGACAAAAACCATAATGGGTTAGAAAATTGTAATATGATTCTTAAAATGATTAAACCTTCATATGAAGGAGTATGAAATTATTATCTAAGGACTCAACAATAAAACCCAATAATGAACATGGATCATTTGATAAATAAAAACCCTTAAATTTATTCAAAAATTCTTGAGTAAGATTGAATCAGAAATATTTGAATGATTTGACCACATATTCATTCAAGACAATGTTGAACTTTAGCATTCTAATAAAATACCATAATATTATACTCACCTTAATCACTTAATTTTCCCCAAAAATAAAATTTATCTTTATCCAAATGACCATTAATATCTTAATCACTAAATAAATCTTTAATCCTACTATTATCTATAAAAAATATGTTCAAAATATAAACATTACCTTTATCTGAAAATAATTTTAGTGAAAAAACTAATAGCATTCTAACACAAAAATAATAGTCTTGTTGTGGGAGATTCACCATTTTTACCATTTGGTTATGGGTGTATTCCTACTTTACATTCTAGATAAAAATTATTTTTCTTCTTCAAAAATTATTTTAATATAATTTATATAGTATTCCAAAAAATTGATAAAAAACCTCCAAAATAACTATAATAACTTCAAAATTATGAAATTTTTTATCCTCAAAGGTCTTCTCCTACATTTCAACATATATACCCAAATATGTAATAGAATTATTTCAAAATAATCCTTCATTTTATACCTAATGGTTATATTTATCTCAACCCAATAAAATATATTTAAAAATATAGTTAGTTTCTTTAAATTATAATCAAGTAAATCCTCAAAAGTGTGTAAGAACTATTAAACTTATGATAAAACATAGAATTATAAACCCATAATGGTAACAATAAATAATAAGATATACTCACATGAAAACATCATAACCTCCACATTTATGCAAACTATTACTTTAATACTAACTAAAAGGTCTAATTCTTTAAAATTCCATATATTGAATATTTAGAAAAATGACTTCACATTGTTTCATTTCATTGATATTATTAGGTATATATTTTTATAGAATTATTTAATAAATCATACATAAAAATACCCTTTATTATTAATTTTAATCTTGTTCTCAATATCATTTATTCATGCAATATAATACATTTTAAAAGTGACACATTTTATTTTCATGATATATAATCATATTTTTTATCTTATCCTCATCCTCATTCCAAATCATCCATAAAACCCTATTAAAAACATTTAAACATTTGGGATGAGAAACAATATATCATTAAGTAAAAAAAAATATTCATATCAAATATTTTAGTTAAAAAATGAAAGCACATAAAATGATTTCAATTATTATATATTCTTTAATCTTAGTAAATCAATGATGTCCACACGAAAAATGAAAACCATTTTTTCTGAATGAAAATTATTATAACTCATGGAAATCAAAGAGAAACCCATTTTAGGTGACATATATAATTATATTTGAAGTACCAACCATAAATAATTGGTGAATAATTTAATCCATATGAGAAACCACATTTATTAACTCCCTAGAAAGTTCCATTGAAGATGAGGAACATTACCCAATGCATTAGAAATCAATAATGGGGATCACCCATTATAGAAGATGTATTAAGATAAATTATTCATATTAACTATATCAGACTCACTCACTTGTGTATGTTATATCAAGCTCACATAATTTGTATCAGTCTCACCCAATCTTCATATATATTTCTCATGTACCACACCAAAGTGAACTATTTTTATATTTTATGTCTGTATACAAAACATAATAGATGTCATAATACCATTTTTTTTTATTGAAACCCTATTTGAAAACCAAAAATACCCAATTCAAAAGTAAAGTGTGTTTTTCTTTAAATAAATCAAGAATATTTATAATGGAATCAAAATATCAAATAATTTTCATAGCGTCAGGAAAATCATTTTACATCATATATGTTAAAATAAAACATTTCTTTTACTAATTATCAAGACATTCTATAAAAATATTTACATTTGAAAATATTAATAGAAATTAAAAATTGACATAAAATTTCATTTATAATTAATTAATATCCAAATAAAAACATAAAAATTAATTTTACTATAATTGATTTAGAAGAGAAATAAAAAGAATAAATCTTGAAAACATTTGAAATGAGGATTTTAATGTAATGTATCATTAAACGTAATTATGACATATCATGTATGTTCTTTTTTTGTTAAATAATAAAAGTATGTTAATCATTTACTTGATTAAGAAAAGTTTCCAAGTATATTACTTTTTTTTATTTTATTAATTTCCATGTTTTATATAGTTACTTTTCTAATTGAATTCACATCATATTTTTGATGATATTTGGACTATATGACTAAATGAATTTGGTAATATAATTATGTCTATAGGGTACATTATTCCATAATCTATAGAATATTATTCATGATATAATTTTATTTTTTATAGAAATTATTCTTTTAAAACCAGCCATGCATGGTGTTTATTAAAAATTATCTACGTTACTGTCATAGAGATAGTAGGTCATATGTTCGCATGAGTAATGTTTCCATATTCAATGATAATTATAGTAATATAGTAATTATTATTTTATAATTAAATCGTGAATATAATATCCTAATTATTATATTATAAATTTAATTATAATGATAGTCCACATATATATAGGAATTACATTGTCGTTTTTTGAATGAATGTGATGGAAATATTGTATGTGATATTTTTTTCTTCCATAATGAATTTTTTCCTTAATATAAAATTTAAACATTATTTCTATAATTATAACTATCCATGAGAGGTTTTGATGGTTGAAAAATTACAACGTTTTGTGAGACGATTATATTCCATACACACGAATGTCGATTTTATTTACCATTTAGTTTAAGGGGATATGGATATAGGTTATTCCATTAACAAAAAAGAACAATATATCAAAGATATTGTTTTCATTGTATCATCATGTTTAGAGAATATTTTATTGGGGTGGAAGAAGAAATAATATGATATCACTATGTTAAAAACCATTCTTCTGCTTTAGACATCCACATTAGTTTTATTCCGAAATAATTCATATGACGAATTTATGATCAAAACATGTCCCCTAAGATGACATGATGTAGTTGGTAAAATAATTTAGTCAAGTAATGGTTGAACCATTTGGTTATGATTTGTGAAGAAAAGAGGATAGGATATCCACTTATATAAGTAAGTAGAAATATAGTATATTGATTTTTTAATGTAATAAACTAATATAAAACATTTTATTATTAATATTACACTAAGTTGACATAATTTAAATTTAATATGGGTTTGAGATTTAAATATATCATCCAATAAATATTGTATAGGAATAGGTGATGTTTTCACTCTTATATTTTGTATTAACTGTCTTTTTTTTCATGACCAGATCCATGTAGGGGATAGAGTCACAACTACCCCAAGACCACCTGCATAGACCTTGGGGTGGCGACAAGCATTGATGTCACAATAAACTCGGGAAAGTCTTTACCTAATAACATGTACACACACACAAAGAAATCAATGAAAATGTGCATAGGGAAAGGAAAACAAGATACATCACTACTATAAATAAACCACAAACATGAAATGAACTCTATATAGTACACGTATAGGTGTTATAAAGTAAACATAATGGAAAAAGTGAAAAAATACATGCCCAACAAGAAAAGTGCCACACCCTGGAACTAAATGAAAAGTAAAATAACTAAGAGAGCCCTATTCTGGGATCCTAAGCTACACAAAACATAAGCTGTCCAGGAACCAATATCTCTAAGCTCATATGAAGTCATGATAAACGTGTACATTGTCTGCAAGAGGCACAAAACCTAAAGGAAAATCCCGTGAAAGGGTGTTTATAAAAATAATTAGTAAGACGCCCTGAAAAGGTAAAGGTGGAGACATAAGAGATACACTAAAGAAGAAATAAGTAGATAAGAAAAGGTACAATAAAAGGAGTGCAGATCAACCCAATAAGAGAGTGAAATAAGCTCATCCAAACACAATGTGATAGAAATGGTGAGAAGATGAACTTATCATCAAGTCTTCACTACCTATAGTAGGAGAGTAGGCTCATCCAATCATGATAAGGTAGAAACAAAAATCAAGTGGCAAACCTCAAGCCGCTTCACCTCTCTTAGAAATAGAGTAACCAAAACCCTATGAGTGGGTACGAATATATATATATATATATATATATATATATATACTCAGTCAAATAATCCCAAATAAGAGAGTACGGGGATCTCCATCTCAAAGTTCTTCCCAGGAAAATAGTCTTTAACCATCTCAAATGTAACGACCATCAATGTCTAACATTCCAGACATTTTATTTGAACTGAAAGTCTAATGTGCTCAATCACTGCATCTTTATACTATCCAAATTGGGTGGCACTATCTCTCCCTCACGGTTTTAGTCCATGTCACGAAGACGTGTCTTTGTGGGAAAAGAATCTCTCTTCCTCAAGTGTCCAAAGGTACATCAATGAATGTATTGTCATTGTGACACAAATTCAAGAGGTTGTGTCTCAAAGGTAAGGACTCATACCCATCCTGAATGGAGGGTATGACTCAAAACTGCCATCAGGGACCACTACCCTGCCCATATAGAGGTAAGCCTGGAACTACCATAGGTGACCACAACCCAGTGTAGCTGGAGGTAAACCTATAACTTCCCAAGCTATCCCTACTAGATGGTACCTCTCATAAAGCACTGAAGAACTCCATTGGCCATCCCTGAAGGTTGGTACCTATCAGAAAGTACTGAGGAAGTACACTGGCCATACCTAATTGATGGTGCCTCTAATAAAGCACATAGGAACTACATTGTCCATACTTGCTAGATGGTAGCTCTCAGAATGCACTGTTGTCGCCATCAGGTGTCTCTCTAGATGGGATTCACACTTGGAACATCTCACATCATATCTGGAAAGTCACTACAGAGATCACCGTCGCATTCTACGTAAAAAAACACTCAGAAAAGGCTACTCGTAGGTCAAAATATGAATTTAGAAGAATTCTATAAGAGATTTAGATGATTAGTAGTGGTACACAGTGCGTATGGGGACCACGCGCTGTGTGACCCCACCTCATCTCTTGGTCATGTACCTAACCATACTCAGGTACTGAATTTTGAATAAGTACCCCTAAGCATTCCAAGGTTCTCTTAGAGTACATTTCAGGTCTAGTCAGAAGGTCGATGATCACATGACGCTCATCGTTGACCCAAAGGGCCAAAGTGTAATTTCCCTGACACGCTTGATCCAATGGCCCTAAAACATTTGACCTCAACTCTTCATGCATCTTATCCACTCTCACAAGAGTGGATGCTAACCTAATCTGAGGGTTCTCTTCATACACAGTAGAATAATCTTCCACCTATATTCCATTCATGTTTCCACAATCACTAAGAACATGAAAAAGGCTTCGTGCGTTCAAATAGATCACACCCTTGTGATCCATTGGAAAAAAATTCCCAAGATCGATTATTCAATCGCTCCAATCAAACATACGAAGGAAATATTGTACGATGCTGCATTATGTGAGAAAGACCCCCCCCCCATAGAGACCATTCCTTGATCCCAAAATTAATTATACAGATCACACCATTGTGATCCTCATGTAAAAACACACGATATTGACTAACCATTCTTTCAAAATTGATACCCAGTGAAAAAATTCCATTTCACCACAAAACACCTAAATTGGGATTTGTGGGGCCCACGAATTGATTTTTAGTTTAAACACAAGAAATTGGTCTTGAAAATTCCACCTAAATAATAGGTTCATTTTACCACTGATGGCACATTAAACAGGAGTCGCATGCAGAATCCACGTCCGAACAAGAACACCAAATAATAATAATTTATACTATTATTATTAAACATAATCATTTCATTAAACTAAGCCATGAAACCAAGTCTCAGAATTATTGAACTAGTCTAAAAGTATCCATATTGATTAGAGGAATGTGTTTCCATAAACGGAACATCAATCAAATGCACGAATTAAGAGGTACAACCATTTGAAGCCATATTGGTTAGATTTGAACTGGTCCAACCCATTTTGGTTGGACCACTCTACCTAGATCGGCCCGCTCTAGCTGACCACAAACATTTTTTCAGCCTTCATCAGCTCCCCTCTACTCCATGAATCAATGTGACACCCCTGCATACCCCAACCAATACTCCATCCCTCAGTTGCCTCCCTATCACACTGATGGCCACTTCCATCACGGCCATTCCGCCTAACTAGACAATCGGTCCCCAAATCACATGCCAAGTATGATGTCTAGACACATCGCTCATGAACCCACTATCCCCACACCCCATCTTTATTATCACACAACCACACTACCCCGATTGAGCCATGTTAGCTACCACGACCTTCACATTCCATTCCGATCACCACCAGCTCGATAGACGCCTAGCTCCACATGGTCGTCGCTGTCGTGCACCGCCACCAGCCACTACCACTGTTAGTTTTTTCCTCACACTGTACTGACCACTCTAGTTTCCTGATTTTCGATCTAAAAACGTAACATCGCTCCTTGCAACAGGATCTTCACAACACTAGCCTCTTCTCAAAAATCCTTCAGTGGATTGATGCGTCTAAAAACTAGTGATGATTATCCACGAAGAACAAACAAATTTTAAAATAAACCATGGGATTTACACATGGATTGATGATCGTGTTATTGCTTCCATTGAGGATTTATAAAGGAAATGAAAAAAATCAACAACGGAGGATGAATTTTCATGAATAACATCAATCAATAACAATATTGGAAGTAATCCTACCTTGACTGATCTGTTTATCACTGTTGATGTGTTTTTGACGCCCCTGTTTTGATTCATTGAGTTTCAGTCGAATAAAAATTCTTGGTTCGATGAAGAATGAATGAGGGTGAGGGTTTTTTTGATAGAGTGATATATATTTGGGGCTAACCATAATCTCAATTTCATAATCTTGTATTTAAATAAAACCACTAAAACTTCCATCAACAGTCGGTGAATCCAATACCTCCAAACTCTCTCATTTTATGTCAAACTTAGGTAAAAAATTCTATTTCAAACTCAATGGTGGTCTATGATTTCAAATATGTGTCCCATTTCAAGATCGATTTGATGTGACATCATAGGTAAAATAATTATGTTTCATTATTTTATTTACTCTTTTCCCCTGGGTGACTTTTCTCACATAAGTCCCTTAATAACTGAGGTTATGCCCCACCTAGGGTAAACACCATGTTTTGGACTCAAATGTGGACTCAGATTTTGGATTTTAGTTACCATTCAATATATATCTCATTTCCTTCTTTATAGAATAAAATATACTTAATATTCTTATAAAATATATTCCAAGCACACCGAGCCTCAGAATCTCACGTCGTCTCAGTGCCTAACTCTGGAAATATATGCAGAAATATTATAAAGACTTAAAAGTAAAAAATTGAGTCTCTAAATCATTCTCTTATTCATGATTTTTTTTCCCGAAAAAGAAAAACTAGGGAAACAACTCGGGATACTGAGCTCACACCTAGTTCTCCTGCTCCCTAGAAAACCTACACGTTTACATGATGACACAACACATTAACCAAAGGGATGGTCCATACTCACAAGGTATGCTCCTATCGATGACATGCATAGAAACATTCAAGTATGTTCTTTACTACGACATGTGGGAGATTTCACATACCCACTCCATCTGTTTGGGGGTATGGAAAAGTGGTAGAAAATCTCACAGCCTTTTCTCATGGTCCTGAATGGAAAATGAATCTCATGTGATAGTTTTATCTCTGGACAAACCTTTACATCCCACATCATGATTGGAATTACTATTTGTACATAGAACAAGGTCACCTGATCCTCTTTATCAGAATATGCATCTGGGGAAATAACTAAGGATATCTAGTCACACATGATTTCATAGTGGATGTATCACAGACGAGACACACTAACATTCTTCGGAATCGAAGGAGTCAACACCATCTATTGAAGAGAAATTGTACCCTCATGCTCCACCAGGGTCAGTCATATGTAAGCTAACTACTCCAAAACATCCCACACTATGAGATCTTGTGACTTCTTACAATGAGAATTTTCTATAATTTTTCATTTATCTGTCTTATAGACAATCTTAAAATCATAGTCCTATAGGAAGGTCAACCCATGTTTCCACCTCATGTTCATATCTCTTTGGATAAAGACATACTTAAGAATATGGTTTTCTGTGCAAACCACAATGTGTTCTCCCAGATGGTGGTGTCTATGCACCCTTAGGTCAAAGACTACTGGTTCTTGAACCACATAGTGAGTCACATTGTTCTGTTCATGGGGTCTCTATCACCTTGACCTATACTTGATAACTATTTTATCAAGGATTGCGTTAAGAACACATAGGTTCCAACTAAAAGGGTAGGTGAGTAAACACATATAACCAGAAGAATCTAGGAAAGTAATTCATGTGGCATACCCTATATGTCTTCTCTTCCCTTGAGAGGAGAGTAATCCCCAAACCATATACTTTGATACACCCAATAGAGACATCTTGAGAAAAAGGTGTCATGAAGAAAAACTCCACCATAAATTCCAGGAACTTCTTCAACACTCCATTGCACAACCTCACTCTAAATGAACAAGTAAGAGGGACTATTCCACCACACCTCGATACTATCCTCTTTTGGGGACACTGACTCACCCTAATGGTTTTTCTCACATAAAAAAAACATGTATCAATGGGGAAAGGACCCATCTTCCTCATGAATTTGAAGAAACATCGAACAACAACAACACAAGGTTACACCGACACCCCACATCACTCTGGTAAAACCTCCTGTAAGGAGATGGGAGGAAAGAGTACCTCATACAATGTTTAATAAGTTATAGAGAAAAGATTAAAAAATACACACAGAATACCTCTTATCATCTCATTCTCTTTAGGATCATAGATATCCAAATATTGTGGTTGTCTTTGGCCCCAACTGCTAGTTTTTTTTAGCCTGACGTGTGTTTCATGGTGGTTGTGGTGGTGAATATACCTCATAATGTCATCCCCTACCTCCATCTCCTCGTGCTCTTCTTTTATCACCACTTCCCTAGGGAACAACCTATCCCTACATGGTAGATCCCTAATCACGGCGTTGTCCCTACCACAGTGGTCCACTTGTTGCTTGCATGGGGTTCTCAGTACATCTCATCGAGATGTCTTGGACCATCTGACCTTGCTCATCACAATAATAGATCCTGCCCTCTCTGGGCTAACCCATTTCTTCGTGACCACTTTCCTGAGTCTGATCATGTGAAATTATCCTACATCAATATATTGTACACTAACATCTACTAGATATTAAAGATGCCTAAGCTTGGCTACCCCATATGCCAGCTCTCTAACTATGTGGTGTCTCTCAAATAGAAATACTCTTATTACCTACGACTGCTCCAGCACCCTGGCATAGGTGGGGATTCGCAGGGGTACTATTATAGAATAAATCTCTTTGTGGATTCCCTACTCATAATTAGGTGCTCCAAAGTAGCCTTCATGGATCATGTCTAATGATTACCGATTAATTCTTGTGAACCTAGTCATGTAATCATCCACCATTATACCTCCTTATTGAACTACATGAGCTCCTACATCTGAACAAAGAGTAAGAAGGAGGGGTACTACTCCTCATGAAATAGCTACTTGAAGTAATCCCATGAGAGTGTCGACAATTCAATTATATGAGAAACCAGGCTCCACCAATGCCCAGATGCTCTGTGAAAATGGATGGCTAGCAAACCCACTATCTGATCTGTCATTGTCTGTACAATCCTGAACAGTTGAACCACCGACTCTAGAAAACTCTCTATTTCCTGAGGGTCTGGTTCACTATGGAACCTCATTAGTCTCTGGCATTAGAACTCATAGAATGCGCCCAACCTATAGAAATATTGAGCCTACTATTCAGTGGATGTCTTCTTCTCAATAGGAGGTGGTGCTGATACCTATCCACCTAATAGAAGGGGGTCATATGATGGATCTTAAACTAAGGCCTCGTCACTCACAAGGACGTCATCATAAACCAGAGCTAGTATCCTAGCTGGCTGTCACCACAGAGACATCTTGAATATTTTCAAGGAGTACAATAGTTAGATGAGAATATATATATATATATATATCAACTACAAAGGGGGGCTGACTCAGGAAGGACAATCAAGGACTCAATCCAATATGATGCATTACTATATGAAAACAACGATTTAACGGTGGTTTTTAAAAGGAGTTTTTTAGCGGCGTTTTAAGAACAGATGCTAAATCTTCTTAAAATATTTTTTTTATCATTTTAAAAAAAAATTAAAAATCATTAATTTTATAAGGGTCGGTTTTTTAAAAAAGTGATGTGAAATAGCGGCGGTTATTTAAAGCCTCTGTGAGATAGAAATAAACAAATAAAAAATATTTAATTAATAATTAATAATTATTACTTACTATCATATAAGGTTAGTTATTTATAATTTTAATTAATTATAATTTTTCAATTAATATATATTTTATATTATTATTTATTAATAATTTTAATGTTAAAGTAAATCATTAAAAAATTGAAAATCACACTTCGGAAACAAATGAATTTTTTTTTGATCTGAGAGACTTTTTTGGCTCCACAACCTGTCAAATTGAAGCTTATAAAATTAGATAAAACCACATGAGATTTAAATGATGTGATAATCAAAGGAATAAAATATATATGGTTTTAGAATAGATGAAAATCGAACTCCCACTTCAAACAACTATGATTTTTCATACGGTTGTCCATTTGGGCTCTACCGCATATGAAATTGAAGCCTGCAACAATATCTATGCCAAATATGGTTTAAGACTAAGTTTGAAGAGCTATATATGGGTTTTTCATTGTCAAAAAGGACCAAAGGGAATCGAAAACTATGTTTTCGGTCTCCTACCATGGTTTATTAAAATTAAAATAGCTATAACTTCTGATCTAGGTGCATGTTCGGCCTGTACCAGATATAATATCAATGATCGTTCAATTAAATTATATTTGAATGTTTGTGGAGTAAGAACTAACTTTTAGATTGGAAGTAATGATCATTTTTACATTTTTGGGGGTTTTGAGGTTTTTAGATATTCTTAACGTTTTTATGTGTTTTAAGGGTACCCAAAATTTTCAACATAATATGGATTTTCACACTCGTTTATGGGGGTCTTGTTTACTATTTTGGTGGGGAAAAATTTATTCTCAGAGATTACATTCATATTGATATTATGGTTTTGAAACATTGTAATTTTTCACAATGTAGTTTTAAATATAATTAAATATATGCATATTTTCTTATATTTACTTATTAAATCAATTGTATAAATACATATTTACATATAAATATATTTTTAATCATGTAATTAAATTGGAAATAAATATTTTTATTCATTTTATTTAAAATAAATAATTATCATTTTTATATACATTTGTAAGTATTTATACATATTTGTGTTTATATATTTTTTTACATATTTTTCTTTACATTTACTTGTGTTTATATATATATATATTAATATATAATTATTAATTTGAGTGTGTTTTTATATATTTATGTTCCATAAATATGTGTTTATATATTTATTTAAATTTTGTTAAAAGTGTATATATCTATAGAAATTTATATCCGTTCACAATTTTCTAATTTTATAATTTTATTACTAATTTTTTATTATTTATTATTTATCATTAATTATTTATTTCATTATTATTATTTTTAATTATTAATTAATTATTTTCTATTATTATTATTATTATTATTTATTAATATTTATTTATTTATTATGATTATTTATTTCAAATTATTTTTTTATTATTTATTAATTATTAATTATTTTTTATTTTTTATTTTGTTATAATTATATTATTCTATTATTTTATTATATATTATTTATCATTAATTAATTATTTAATTATTATTAATTATTAATTATTAATTTATTAATTATTTATTATTGATTATTTATTTATATAAAATTATTTATTTATAATTTATTAGTTAATATTTATTTTTTTATTAATTCATCAATTTATTAGTTTATTATTTTATTATTTTATATTCATAATTTTATTTTTATTTTATTTTATTTTCATAATTTTATTATTTTATTGTTTTATTTTCATAATTTTATTATTTAACTATTTATTATAATTATTTATTTAATAATATTATTTATTTATTTATTTATTATCTATTATTATTTATTAATTTTTTATTTTATTATTTATTTCATGTAATTTATTTATTATTATTTATTATGATTTATGATTTATGATTTATGATTTATAATTTATAATTTATTTATTCTTAATTATTTATTATTTATAGTTAATTATTTTTTTTATTTTCTTAATTATTTTTAATTTTTTAATTTTTTAATTTTATTTTACGAATTTTATTATTTTATTATTTATTATTTATTATTTATTAATTTATTATTTATTATTTATTTATTTTCATTATTTTATTATTCTAGTATTTTATTTTCGTGATTTTATTATTATTTTATTTTATTTTCATAATTTTTTAATTTATTTATTATATTTTTTTCAAATCATATATGTAAGTATATTAAATTCTGTTTATTCACCACATGAAGAGCTTTCTCGAGTGGTAAAGTAATTGAAGAATATGCAAGAGGTAAGGGGTTCAATTCTCACCCAACGTATAATTTCTATATATGATACATGCACATGCATGTGCATGTTCATGTGCATAGTGATAAATAGTAAAAATTAAAACAAATAATATGTAATATATAATAAATTGAAAATAAAAAAAATTAAGAAAAAAATAAAAAAATAAAAAAATAATTATAAATAAAGAAATAACAAATAAATAAATTATAAAAATAAAATAATAATTAATAAATAATAAATAATAACAAAATATGAACAAATAAAGATAAAATAAAGAAATATGTTACGAAAATATAAAAAATTAAAAAATTAAAAAAATTAAAAATAGAAAAACATTAAAAACCCATCCTAAATCATTTAGTAGTAGTGTAAACCACCTCTAAAAACCGTAATAAATAGTTCTAAAATAGTTTTGAAAAATCACTACTAATTGATTGCTGCCACATGATTTAGAGATGGTTTTTTCAAACAATCATAGAACGATTTAGCGGTAGTTTAAATAACTATTAACCTCAACTTTTGGCATAGTTCATGCACCATTGTTTCATACAACAAGTGTCTCAGGGTGTCAAGTCGATAAGTGAGTAATCAGGGTCCTGATGAATGGATATTTCGGCCGCACATACCATCATTGGATACCCTGGCCTAAGAGCCACTCTCGAGACACTTAAATATTATTTTCCTAAACCCAACTAATACCTTTTTAGGAAAACATTTGAACACATTCCCAAAGATCAAACCACCTATGATAGCACTTTTTCATGACCTGACCAAAGTCAGGGCTCAGGTAGCAACTACCCCAAGCCTGCCTCCATATGCCAGGGGGTGGCGATAACTGCTGAAGGCACAACATCTCTAGGAGGCCTTTACATAAGAACCTGTACATGCACATGCAGCCTACTCAATGAAAAATTTCATATGGAAATGAAAACAACATAAAACAGTTCTATAAATAAATCAAAAACACGCATCGACCTCAAAATAGTATAAGTACAGGTGTTGTAATGTAAATTGAAAGGAAAAAAAGGGGAAAACACATGCCCAACCAGAAAAGTTTCACAACCTTGCAGTGACTGAAAAGTAAAATAGCCGAGATGGCATCGCTCCTAGATTCCAAGCTACGACCACCATAAGTGGTCCAAGCACTTGTATCCCTAAGCTCCTCTAAAGTCATGATCAACCTATACATCATCTGCAAAAGGCACGACACTTGTGGGCAAAGGCATTATAGGGCAGTGTATAAAAAATACTTAGTTGGACACCTCGAAAAGGAGTAGGGGTTCCATAAGAGATACAATGTAAATAAAAGAATTATATAGAACAAGGTACAATAAAATGAGTGCATCTCAACCCAACAAGAGAGTGAACTAGGCTCATCAAAATACAAGGAGCTAGAAATGGTGAGAAGATGAACTTCTTGTTGAGTCTTCACTACCTATAGTAGGAGAGTAGACATATCCAACCATGGGAATCTTGACAGAGAAAATCACATGGCATACCTCGCACATCTTCACCTATCCAGGTAGGAGAGTAACCAAAACCCAAGCAGTGGGTACGAGAAAAATAATATATATATATAGAAATATATATATATATATATACACTCAATCAAAGAATCCCAATTGGGAGAGTAAGGGGATCTCTAACTCATAGCTCATCTTAGGAAAAGTGTGTCCAATTGTCTCAGAAGTAACATCCATCGATCCCCAGCATCCCAAACATCTGCTCCGAGATGAAAGTACAAGGGAATCAATCACTGCACCATGATACTTCCCACTTTAGGTGGCATTGTCCCACCCTCACTATTTTAGGCCGCGTCAAATAGATGCGTATTAATGGGGGAAGTCATCCCTCTTCCTCAAGACTATAAAGGTATGTCAAACCTTGTCCTGTCACTATGTTGTACAGTTAAGAGGCTATGTCTTAAATTTGAGGAGCTATGCCCATTCTGGTCAGAGAGTACCACTCAGAACTACCATTGGGGACCACTATCCAGTACATCTATAGGTATTCCAAAAACTTCTATGGTCACCCCTGTTGGATGGTACCTCTCGTACTGCAACGAAGAACTCCACTAACCATCCTTAGTGGATGGTACCTCTCGAAAATCATTGGGAAACTATAATGGCCATCCATGCTAGATGGCACCTCTAAGAAAGCACAGAGGGTGTAATGCCCTGACCCCAGTTACCTAGAGTCGGTGCATTATTTCATAACATTGGCATGATCACAAGGAATATCAAATCTCGAAAGACCGATTGGTTTAGTAGCCTTGGAAACACTAGATATATTAATAAAGTTTTATGTTACATCATAAAGTGAAAAACTACTACAACAACATATTGTCTCCATTGTACACACTATTATCCCCTCATAATATCCCCACAGGTCATTCATAATTTACTTCTTCACATCCTGGAAAAAATAAAACATAGAAAAGGGGTGATCTCAAATGCCCAGTAAGGATAAAAATATAGCGGAAACTTTCATAAATAAGAATAAACATTTAAGGCAATGTATAACTAAAACAAAAGCCTTTTAAACTTGAACTTCAACATATAATGGAAAAAATAAAATGAAATAATGTCATTTACTTATTCACATGGATATTCTACTCATCGAATAATCACATGCAATATCAATAACCACTTTCATAATGATGGAATGCATAATGCCAGACTATCATAACCACATAGCCAAGGCCTCGTGCCAAGACTACAAATAAGATTTTGTCAAGGACTTCTACCAAGACACTAGTTTGTCTCATGAAACCTAACGATGCATCAAGGAGCTATAGCAGGATCCACCCATCACATATTATGTCCAATGCATTCCCATATGAAAAGGTTTAAACATAACATAAACATTCGTATTAAGACTAGCATACGAAATGTCAATAATTTCAACATAAACCATGAATGTTATAAAAATAGCACATCCACAGTCAAACATATCACAAAACCTTCAATACAATATAGAAGTTTTGTATCATAATAAATCAACTTCAAATAAGCGTAAAATCCATCAAAGGATTTTGACATAGATGAAATCAAAACTCTTTTTAGAGAAATATCTCTTTCTATTTTGAAATAATTTAAGAGTCATATATTTATAAAATAAAACATTTACTTTGAAAATATTATTATAATCTTTTAAGGGAAGCTTCGACGATATTATAACAGCGGAAAATAGCCGCACCTGCCGTATAAGTTAAAAAAACATTCTTACCTTAATTCTGTCAAAAAGGTTAAAAAGCACCTTGTTTGGAAAAAGACGAAAAGATTACTTTATAAAACTCTTATAAAAAGTCAAACAAGGGTATAAATGACTTTAACCCGTATTCTTTTAAATAGTAAAAATGTTTTGAAATACATTTTTATGAAACATGGACTCGGATGATAAAGAGATCCCAGTGGATTATTACGTATAAACAACCTCGGATAATGAAGAGATTGTGAAATAACCCTTACCTTTTACTTTTCCTTGGTTGGGGGTAGGATAACCTCCTGTATAATGGTGAAGTAATTGTTATTAAATTATAAAATAATAATATATATTAATATGATATCATATATGATCTTTTAACATTGATTTGTTAATAATATCTTAGTATTATCGTTGTTTTGGGTGTTAACTTACTCGTTTCCTTTTATATGTTTTGTTACGTAAGCTGTGTTTGTCATGAATAGGATGTATCTTAATCATATCCAAAATTATATCAAGTCCTTAGATACTATTATTAATCATCAAATGAGAATTAGAGTTGAATGGATATGATGGAGAATGAATCTCATCGCGTTCGTGGAGACGGTAGTCCGTACGTACGCACGAGCGACAATATCATTCTTTTGATATTAAAATAATATATAATTGGATGTTATATCATATATACAGAATCATTATCATGTTACCTTTATTATTTACATGAATTAAACATCATTATTATACCCATCCAAATAATAATTTATTGAATAACAATTACACCACGACGTGGAGACCGTAAGCCGTACGTACGCATGTATGGTGACATGTTTTTCAAAGGATGGATAGAATACTGAATATGATTGTACCATATTTATAATAACATCACAGTATATATAATATACTGGAGCTATTATTTTAGAATGGTAATAACAAATAAATAAGAAGTGGAAAAAGAAAGGAACTTGAAAAAGGGTGGTGAAATCATTACCTCTTCTTTGGGTTCTTCCTTTTGATTTGATCAAAAGGGCTCCATAAGTTTGCTTTATGACTAAAGGAAGGCCTCTAGGATGAAGTGAGGGAAGTTTAGAGAGTATTTGGGCAGAGTTTGGCCAAACCAAAAGGCTTTGATGGTGTGAGTCAATGAGAAGGGGGAGTTCCCTTTTATAAGAGGGGTGAGGGGCACCTTTGGAAAAGCTAGAAATTTTATTTTATAATAAATTCATATTTAGTTTCTAATGGCTCCAAAGTGGATTATTTAAATTTTAATGTGGGTATAGGTCGAAAAACACTCAACCAATAGAATTTATACAGGTTTGAGTCATTATACTAACCTTATCTTTAAGTATTAACTCTTAGTTAATTAGTTTCACTTTTACAATGTCTCTTTGTATTTTTATATTATATGGTTAATAAACTTACTATATACATCCAACAGACCCCCAAGTGGTCCATTAATGATACATCTATCATGATATAAGTCTCTTGGACGAACCTTAGATTTTTATGAATTTAATATCAATTAATAATATAATATTTGTTTTAAAAACTCTTTTATGTCAATTTTGAGACTATTCAATAGTTGATTTTTGTAAAAATCATAACAGAATGATTGCTTAGAAAAAAGTCAATTAAATAAATCCTAATATGTCATAGTATCTTATAAAATTAGTGTAATTCATTAAAAGTCTCAAATTATATTTACTTTGGTATTTATAATATCAATTATTTTAATTTTTCACTATTATGGTAATTACTGCATCATCATTGTTTCATAAATAAATTAAATTATTTAATGTATAAAAATTATAAATAAAATATCATTATGTATGAAATATTTTTACCTTTCTCATGAATATTTATAGTCCAAAATACAACATATATAAACCTATTTAAAAATTGTTTTTCTAAAAGATATATACTTTTTTCATTTTTGTATTCATTTTAACTTAATTAAAATAAAGTGTCCCTATCACTTACATGTGGCACCATGGGGTCCCCAAATCGACCCAAAGATTCCCATGGTCAAAAATGTATCAACAAATAAGGTTAGGACACGTTTTATGGTAATTTTTTATTATTATAATATTATTTTTTAACCCTTATTTACCGGATTTACCCTTTAACCATGGTAAATAAAATATTTACTGAAGTAATTATTCAAAATGTCTAAAAATAAAAGTTACCTATTTACACAATTTGAAAATCCTGATTCCAAATATGGAATACATTTTTCCAAATTCAAAACACAGAAGTGGCAGAAATTAATTTAAAATTAATTCCTGCTGTAAAAAAAAGTGTGTTTTTAAGATATAATAACTATCAAAAGATTGATACTTGTTTATGTTCGGTTTAATTGTGAAATAATGTCCAATGACTAAAATTGTATTAAATGGTAAAAATATATTCTAAATATACTTTAAAACCACTCAAATTTATAATTTATCACTATTAATTATTTTGATTAAAAATGTTGTTTTTAATTAAAATTTAGTAATTTTCACTATTCATCAAAATATTAAAGTTATCCGAAAAGTACCAAAATTTCACCTTAGGCTAAATTTGATACTCCGAATCCAAAAATGAAGTCCATTTTAAGAGATAAAATTTCAAAAAGTAGGTATTACTATTCATAACGGCTAGTTTGATCGGTTGTGGTGTGTGTTAGAACTCGATGTTACGTACAACATACGCTATTGCATTATTCAAAGAGAAACGTACCGTAGAAGCTTGGGGTGTTACATTATCCCCTCCTTCAATTAATTTTGTCCTCGAATTTTCTAGAATACTACCGCATGAAAAGAATCGGGTGGTTCTTCATCATAAGTTCCTCGGGTTCCCACATTGCCTCTTCCATCTTATGGTTTGTCCACAAAACTTTTACCAGACGTGTCGTCCAGTTTCTCAGTACTTGTTCTCTCTTATCAAGAATCCTGACGGGCTCTTCGCAATAAGACAGATTGGGTTCTAGTTCTAATTCCTCGTAAGTGAGTACATGCGTTGGGTCAGGCATGTATTTCCTCAATAGAGATACGTGGAACACATCGTGAACTTTGGAGAGACTTGGCGGCATTGCCAATCGGTAAGCTACAACCCCAATTCGTTCTAGAATTTCGAAAGGTCCGATGTACCTAGGACAAAATTTACCTTTCGTACCAAAACGTATGACTCCCTTCCATGGAGATACTTTCAGGAAAACATGATCACCAACTTGAAATTCCAAATCATTCCTTCGATTATCGGCATAGCTCTTCTGCCTACTTTGAGCTACTTTGATGTGATTTTGGATTACCTTCACCTTCTCCATCGTTTCCTCCACCAGTTCTGAGCCTACAAGTTTCCTTTCACCAACGTCATACCAACAGGTTGGTGTACGACATCTCTTTCCGTATAACGCTTCATATGGTGCCATCTAAATACTCGAATGGAAGATATTGTTACAGGAAAATTCTACCAGAGGTAAATATTGATCCCACATACCCTGAAAGTCAAGTGAGAAGGATCTCAACATGTCTTCTAAGGTTTGAATAGTTCATTCTGATTGTCCATCCGCTTGAGGGTGGTAGGCAGTGCTCAAATGAAGTTCAGTATCCAGGGATTTCTGAAGAATTTTCCAGAATCTTGAAGTAAAACAGGGATCATGATCAGAAACAATTGATAGGGGTAATCCATGAAGTCTCACAACTTCATTAATATATAGTCTTTCTAGACATTCCAGTGGTAGATCTTCTCTTATAGCAAGAAAATGTGCTGACTTGGTAAGACGATCAACAATAACCCATATTGCATCGTTCCTTGTAGGAGTCTTTGGTATCCCCATGACAAAGTCCATCGTAATATTGTCCCATTTCCACTCTGGTATGGGAAGAGGTTGCATGACTCCTCCAGGCTGTTTCCTTCCATCTTTCACTTGTTGACAAACCATACATCTTGACACAAAATCAGAAATCTCCCTCTTCATGTTGTCCCACCAAAAATGTTCCTTCAAATCTCTATACATTTTGGTGCTCCCAGGGTGTATAAAGAAATTGGAACTATGAGCATCATCCCGCAATTACCATTTTAGATCAGGTATATCGGGAACACAAAGTCTCTTCCCGAATTTCAAAATTCCATCTTCATACACAAAGTCTCTCAATCTCCCATCATTCACAGCTTTAATCTTCTTTTGAAATTCTTCATCATCAGTCTGAGAACTCTTAATCCTTTCCAGTAAAGATGGTTTGGCAACCATTTGAAAAAGCATTGATGTTTCACCTTCCCTGGTTATTCCCATGTCCATCTTCACTAGATCCATGAAAATTGGATCCCTTTCAATTCTAATATTGTTCAAAACTCCATGATCTTTTCTTCTCAAAGCATCTTCCACCTTATTTGCTTTCCCCGGGTGGTAGTGTATCATACAATCATAATCCTTGAGTAATTCAAGCCATCTCCATTGCCTCATGTTGAGTTCTTTTTGTGAGAAAATATACTTCAAACTCTTTTGATCAGTATAAATCTCACATTTTTCACCATAGAGGTAGTGCCTCCATATCTTCAAAGCAAAGATCATAGCTGTTAACTTGAGATCATGAGTAGTATAGATTTGCTCATGAATTTTCAACTGTCATGATGCATAAGCAATAACCCTATCATTCTGCATAAGGACACAACTGAGTCCTTTCTTCGATGCATCACTATAAATAACGAACCCATCATTCCCCAATGGTAGAGTTAATATAGGAGCATTGACTAATATTCTCTCCAGTTCATCAAAACATTCTTCACACTCTTTTTTCCAAACAAATTTAACCCCTTTACGTGTGAGCTTTGTTAATGGGTTAGCCAATCGGGAAAAATTCTGGACGAAATGTCGATAATAACCTGCCAAACCAATAAAACTGTGTACCTCAGTTATACTCGCAGGTGCTGCCCATTCTTGGATTGCCTTGGTCTTAGAAGGATCAACTGAGATTCTATCTTTAGAGACAATATGGCCAAGAAAAGAAATCTCATAAAGCCAGAATTCACACTTGCTAAACATTCCATATAATTCAGGTCTTCTCAGAGTCTTCAGGATAACGTGCAAGTGATTTTCATGATCTTCGTAGCTTTTGGATTATACCAATATATCATCAATAAATACCACCAAAAATTCATTAAGATATTCCTTGAAAACTCTATTCATCAGATCCATGCATACAGAGGGTTCATTAGTCAATCCACAAGGCATTACTATAAACTCGTAATGCCCGTACCTAGTTCGAAATATTGTCTTCGGAATGTCTTCCTTCTTTACACACAACTGATGGTATCCAGATCGAAGGTCAATCTTTGAAAAGTATTGATCTCCATGTAGTTGGTCAAATAAATCATCAATGCGAGGTAGGGGATACTTGTTCTTTGTTGTTATAGCATTGATCTACCTATAGTCGATACATAACCTCATACATCCATCATTATTTTTAACAAAAAGAATAGGGGCTCCCCATGGAGAAACACTAGGGCGAATAAATCCCTTATTACTCAATTCCTCTAGTTGTTTCTTTAGTTCGACTAATTCCACAGTGTCCATTCTATAAGGGGTCTTCGATATAGGCCTTGATCTAGGAATTAAATCAATGGAAAACTCAACTTCTCGTTCTGGAGGATGTCTAGGTAAATCTTCCAGAAATACATCTACATATTCTTTCACAACAGGTACATCCTATTTTTGAACATTCCTTTCCTCACCCACAATCATTTCATTCTCTTCCTCCCCAATAATTGAATTTAGTTGAGCTATTGGGGGTGGATCTAGATAAGAATTAGGTGGTGATGATTCTTCTCTAAAGATAAGGTGTTCCTTATTATCATCATAAAAAATCGTAACCTCCTTCTTCTTAAAATAAATCTTCGCATCATAATATGAAAGCCAATCTATACTGAGGATTATATCAAACTCAATCATAGGTATGACGATGAGATCAGCAGATAAAGAACATTTATGTGCTCTAATGGGGACTGATTCACAAAACATTTTGCAATGATTTTTCCCTTATGAGTTTTAACTGACAACTCCCTTGTTAAATCAAATTGGGAATATCTAATTTTCTTAGAAAACTGGGAAGATATGAAACAATGCGATGATCCAGAATCAAATAATGCATTTGCTAAACTTGAGGAAACCATTAAATTACCTGCCACCACGTCTTTTGGAGCTTCTACCTCAGTAGTAGTGATAGAAAAAGCATGGCCTTGATCCCTTGGCCTTTTCTGAGGTAAGTTCCCCTGACTATTAGGACATTCATTTGCATAATGTCTCATCTCCCTACAATTGTAGCACTGAACATTGGTAGCTTCCTTCTTCCCTTTGCAATCATGAGCTTGGTGGCCTTTTTCACCACACTTGTAACAGACACCCATTCCCTTCAAGCAAGTACCGAGGTGTTTCTTCACACATTTACCACAGGATGGATATTCAACCTTTCCCTTCTACCCCTTATTTCCATTCCTAGATTGATCAGCAGATCTATTCTTCTCTTTCTTTGCTTTAACATCATAAGACTTATAGAATTCCTTTTCTGTCTTGATAGCACTTGTGACAATGTCTTCGTACGATGAGAAGGATTGTGAGACTAATGCTCAATGGAGAAATGGTTTTAACCCATCAAAGAAATGATCAATATTACTTCTTGGGTTACGTATATAATCTCCAGCATACCTTGCTAACCTTGTAAAGTTAGCCTCATACTTTGCGACTTTCTCATGCTCCTTTTGTCTCAGACTCAGAAATTGCCTTTCCATATCCGCTCGATGGTCACGAGGAAAGTATTTTTATAAAAAAAGATCTTTGACCTCCCTCTATTCCATATTTGATACTTCATCGTCTTCCTTCATGTCTTGAATCAATGACCACCATTGATCAGCATCTCCAGTGAGGTGGTAAACAGCCATGATAACTTTTTCCCTTTCACTACTCCCCAAAGCCTGATATATTTTCTCTAGGGAATTTATCCATTGCTCAGCTACTAAGGGATTTGTACTCCCATTGAACATTGGTGTTTGTTGCCTCATGAATCGATCTAACATTGATCCTCCACGCTGAGGATAAGGGTGCTCCATACGGGTAAGGTTATTATTCATAACCTGAGTGAGTTGTCCCAGTATGGTGATTAGCTGATCGGCACCTGTTGCATCACCAGATCCACTATAATTATCTTAATTAGGAGGGAAATCCCTACATGGAGTGTGTGCATTGATATGGTTTCCATTTCCTCCACTAGGCGCCATTTCTAAACAATGGCATAAACTAGATCAGTTTATGAATCAAAATACATAATCCCATACTTATAAAACACTTAACATAAATTGAACTATTTATGGATATAATCCATAATCATAAAAAAATGTTTTCTTTGAGGAAGTATATACTCATAAACCCTTCATAATGATTTGTAATGAAAATGAGAGTTATCCTAAGCATATCCCTCGGGAGTGTTGTAACCAGGAGTGTAGCAAGGCCCGTTGTTGTGCACCAGTTCCCGTTCGAGTCAAGCCCAAAGCGGTGTTTTCGGGTTTTACCCCTAGGTGCATCTGTGCCAAAGCCGTCTTTACCTGCTCGTATCCATACATGAATATATTTCTCGGAAAAATCACAAAATCTCTACAATACCAAAATTCTAGGAAGTTCTTCTATACTAACCCTCAAAGTTCATCTTAGGCCTACATGCTCTAATCAGAGTTTATCTAAATATATCTTCCAAGGTTTGTACTAAACTTCCTATGATACCAACTATAACGCCCCAAACCCAGTTACCCAGAGTTGGTGCATTATTTCATAACATTGGCATGATCAAAAGAAAGATCAAATCTCGAAAGACCGATTGGTTTAGTAGCCTTGGAAACACTAGATATATTCATAAAGTTTTACATTACATCATAAGGTGAAAAACAACAACAACAACATATTTTCTCCATAGTCCACACTATTATCCCATCATAATATCCCTGTAGGTCATTCATAATTTACATCTTCACATCCTGGGAAAAATAAAACATTGAAAAGGGGTGAGCTCAAATGCCCAGTAAGGATAACAATATAGCGGAAACTTTCATAAATAAGAATAAACATTTAAGGCAATGTATAACAATAACAAAAGCCTTTTAAACTTGAACTTCAACATAGTATGGCAAAAATAAAATGAAATAATTCCATTTACTTATTCACATGGATATTCTACTAATCAAATAATCACACGCAATATCAATAACCACTTTCATAATGATGGAATGCATAACGCCAGACTATCATAACCACATAGCCAAGGCCTTGTGCCAAGACTACAAATAATATTTTTTCAAGGCCTTGTCCCAAGACACTAGTTTGTCTCATGAGACCTACCTATGCAACAAGGAGCTATAGAGGGCTCCACCCGTCACATATTATGTCCAATGCATTCCCATATGAAAAGGTTTAGACATAACATAAACATTCGTATTAAAACTAGCATATGAAATGTCAATACTTTCACCATAAACCATGAATGGTATAAAAATAGCACATCCACAGTCAAACATATCACAAAACCTTCAATACAATATAGAAGTTTTTTATCATAATAAATCAACATCAAATAAGCGTAAAATCCATCAAAGGATGTTGACATAGATGAAATCAAATCTCTTTTTGGAGAAATATCTCTTTATATTTTGAAATCATTTAAGATTCAAATATTTATAAAATAAAACATTTTCTATGAAAATATTCTTATAAGCTTGTAAGGGAAGCTTCGATGATTTTATAACGGCGGAAAATAGCCACACCTGCTGTATAAGTTAAAAAAACATTCTTACCTTAATTCTGTCGAAAAGGTTAAAAAGCACCCTGTTTGGAAAACGACGGAAATATTCCTTTATAAAACTCTTATAAAAAGTCAAACAAGGGTATAAATGACTTTAACCCATATTCTTTTAAATAGTAAAAATGTTTTGAAATACATTTTTAAGAAACATGGATGTGGATGATAAAGAGATCCCAGTAGATTATTACGTATAAACAACCTCAGATAATGAAGAGATTGTGAAATAACCCTTACCTTGTACTTTTCCTTGGTTGGGGGTAGGTTAACCTCTTGTATAATGGTGAAATAATTGTTATTAAATTATAAAATAATCATATATATTAATATGATATCATATATGATCATTTAATATTGATTTGTTAATAATATATTAGTATTATCGTTGTTTTGGGTGTTAACTTACTCGTTTCCTTTTATATGTTTTGTTACGTAAGATGTGTTTGTCATGGATAGGTTGTATCTTAATCATATCAAGAATGATATCAAGTCCTCAGATACTATTATTAATCATCAAATGAGAGTTATACTTGAATGGATATGATGGAGAATTAATCTCATCGCGTTCGTGGAGACGGTAGTCCGTACGTACGCACGAGCGACAATATCATTCTTTTGATATTAAAATAATATATAATTGGATGGTATATCATATATACAGAATCATTATCATTTTAAATTTATTATTTACATGAATTAAACATCATTATTATACCCATCCAAATAATAATTTATTGAATAACAATTACACCACGATGTGGAGACGGTAAGCTGTACGTACGCACGTATGGTGACATGTTATTCAAAGGATGGATATAATACTGAATATGATTGTAACATATTTATAATAACATCACAGTATATATAAGATACTGTATTTATTATTTTAGAATGGTAATAACAAATAAAGAAGAAGAGGAAAAAGAAAGGAACTTGAAAAAGGGTGGTGAAATCATTACCTCTTCTTTGGGTTCTTCCTTTTGATTTGATAAAAAGGGCTCCTTAAGTTGAATTTCTGACTAAAGGAAGGCCTCTAAGATTAATTGAGGGATTTTTAGAGAGTATTTGGGCAGATGTTGGCCGAACCAAAAGGCTTTTATGGTGTGAGTTAATGAGAAGGGGGAGTGCCCTTTTATAAGAGGGGTGAGGGGCACCTTTGGAAAAGCTAGAAATATTATTTTACAATAAATTAATATTCGGTTTATAATGGCTCAAAAGTGGATTATTTAAATTTTAAGGTGGGGATAGGTCGAAAACCACTCAAAACATATAATTTAGACAGGTTTGGGTCATTATACTAACCTTAACTTTAAGTATTAACTCTTAGTTAATTAGTTTCACTTTTACAATGTCTCTTTGTATTTTTATATTATATGGTTAATAAACTTAGTATATACATCCAAGAGACCCCCAAGTGGTCCATTAATTATACAACTATCATGATATAAGTTTATTGGTCGAAACGTAGATTTTTCAGAATTTAATATCAATTAATAATATAATATTGGTTTTAAAAACTCTTTTATGTCAATTTTGAGACTATTCAATAGTTGATTTTTTGTAAAAATCATAACAGAATGATTGCTTCGAACAAAGTCAATTAAATAAATCCTAATATGTCATATTATCCTATAAAATTAGTTTTATTCATTAAAAGTCTCAAATTATATTTATTTTTGTATTTTTAATATCAATTATTTTAATTTTTCACTATTATGGTAATTACTGCATTATCATTGTGTCATAAATAATTTATATTATTTAATGTCTAAAAATTATAAATAAAATGTAATTATGTAGTTAATATTTTTATCTTTCTAATGAATATTTATAGTCGAAATTACAACATATATAATTCTATGTAAAAATTGTTTTTCTAAAAGATATATGCTTTTGTCATTTTTGTATTCATTTTAACTTAATTAAAATAAAGTGTCCCTATCACTTACATGTGGCACCATGGGGTCCCTAAATCAACCCAAAGATGACCATAGTCAAACATGTATCAACCAAAAAGTTTAGGACACGTTTTAGGGTAATTTATTATTATTATAATATTATTTGTTAACCCTTATTTACCAGATTTACCCTTTTACCATGGTAAATAAAATATTTACCGAAGTAATTATTCAAAATGTCTAAAAATAAAAGTTACCTATTTACACAATTTGAACATCCTGATTCAAAATATGGAATCCATTTTTCCAAATTCAAAATAAAGAAGTGGCAGAAATTAATTTAAAATTAATTCCCTCTGTCAAAACAAAAAGCGTGTTCTTAAGATATAATAACTATCAAAAGATTGATACTTGTTTATGTTCGTTTTAATTGTGAAATTATGTCCAATGACCAAAATTGTATTAAATGGTAAAAATATATTCTAAATATACTTTAAAACCACTCAAATTCATAATTTATCACTATTAATTATTTTGATTAAAAAAGTTGTTTTTAATTAAAATTTAGTAATTTTCACTATTCATCAAAATATTAAAGTTATCCGAAAAGTACCAAAATTTCACCTTAGGCGAAATTCGGTACACCGAACCCAAAAATGAAATCCATTTTGAGAGATAAAATTTCAAAAAGTAGGTATTACTATTCATAACGGCTAGTTTGATCGGTTGTGGTGTGTGTTAGAACTCGATGTTATGTACAACACATGCTATTGCATTATTCAAAGAGAAACGTACTATAGAAGCTTGGGGTGTTACAGAGGGACTACACTAACCTTCCCTGCGGGATCATGCCTCTCAAAATGCACCATTGTAGCCATCTGGTGCTTCCCCTAATAAGCATCACACCTGTAACATCTCGCATCGTATCTCGAAAGTCACTATAGGTGGAACCATTGTGTTCTATGCAGAAATACACTTGGCATATGCTAATCGTGGTCCAAAATCTATGTATAATAGAAGGAGATATGAGTGTTAGATAATTCGTCGTGGTACAATGTGTGTATGGGGACCACACTCTGTGTGACCCTGCCTCATCACCTAGTCATGTACCTAACCATACTCAGGTATAGAATTATTAATAAGTACCCCTAGGCATCCCAATACACTCATAGAGTAAATGAAAAATTGATTCAGAAGGTCAAACAGTGCCTTAATTATCATCGTTCATCAGGAGAGCCAAATAATAATTTCACTAACATGCCTCCTCCAACTGCCCTAGAACATTGGAACTCATATTGTCTTACATCTTCTCCACTCTCATAGGAGTAGATTCTAAACTAAGTTGAGGGTTCTCATAAAACACATCAAAAGGTTCTTCCATTGATATTCCATTCATGTTTCCACAATTAATGAGATCATGAAGAAATCCATGCATGTTCAAAAATATCACCCTATTGCGATCCTTGAGGAAAAATGAACAAGATAAAATATTCATTCATCCATATTGGACATCCAATGAAAATATCATATACTGATACATTACACTTGAAAGATGCCTCATGGGACCTATACTTCAAACCTTAAGTAAATTATATGGATCATATTATTGTGATCTACATAGAAAAACACATGGGATCGACTACTCATTCGTTCAAAACTGATACCTAATGAAAATGATGTATTTCACCACAACACACCTAAACCAGGATCTGTGTGTCCGCAAATTGATTATGGATTAAACCATTTAAATTTGGCTTGAACGTTCATTGTAAATACCAGTGTTTCTCTCTCACTAACGGTGTGTTAAAGAGACTTCACATGAAGATTCCATATTGGATACAAGAACCCTAAATAATAATAATTTATATTATTATTATTAAACTTAAGTGTTTCATGAAACCAAGCCACAAAACCATGTCTAAATTTTCCCAAAACTATTTTAAAAATATCTATCTAGATGAGAGGGATGCACAGTCATTGAGGACGCACCAATCAGACACCCGAATTAGGAGATATAGCCATTTGAAGTCGTATTGGCCTGATCTAAACTGGTTTGGCCCATTCTGGCAGGACCCCTCTGCCTGGGCCGGCCAACTTTGGCCCGCCTGGCTCATTTCATTGGCCCACGGCCCAGCCATGTGGACCAGACTGTCTTCCACTGTTGTATCCCATATAATATCCACTCACTGCCCCTTGTCAACATGGAACCCCCGACAGCCCCTCCCATGCTCCCCACCTTAGTCTCCCCGCATAACTGCGACGTGGCTCTGCCAACCTAGTCACCTTCTGATCACACCACCATCCTCTTATATCCCAATCGTGCCACATCACCACTCAATTGGTTGTCACCTCACACACCACCCATTCCAGCCTTCCAAATCACTTGCAACCTTTCCATCCTCACACACCTGATCCAATGTCACCCTGCCACACTATCCGGGATGATCCCTACTAGCTTCCATATCCACCAGACACTATCTTAGTCACCACCATCTCGTCGGATGCTATGATTTACACAGCCGCTACAGCCATGCACCACCACCAACCACATTTTTAAGTAGATTCCTCTGCATGTTGTAACGATACCTCTAGTTTTATAATTTCCAATCTAAAAATGAATCAGAAATCAATGTGATGAGATCTTCACAGCGTAAGCATCATCTCGATGATCCATTGGTGGATTGATGTGTTTAAAAGTGAGTGATGAATATCTATGAATAATGGACATATTTATTGGATAAAACATGGGATTTAGACATAGATTGATGGTTTTGTTCATGTATTCATCAAGTATAAATAAATTAAATGAAAAAATGAACAACCAAGGAAGAATTTACAAGAAAACATTAAATCAGGAAAACAAAATTTGAAGATATCCGACCTCGATTGATCCATTTATCACTTCCAACACATTTTTCATGCCCCTTCTTCAAATTCACTGAGGTTCTATTAAACAAAACTCCTCAATTCATCAAATAATTGATGTGATAGAGGGTTTGGTGTGGAGAGAGAGAGATTATGGGATAAACATAATCCTAATCCATTATGATATTTTTTAAAGAAAACAACCGAAACACCCTCTAATAGTTGGGGATTCCAAAGACTTTATTATCTCTCATTTTATGTCACACATAGGTAAAACATGCGATTTCTAACTCAATGATAGTCTTGTATTTCGAATCCCAGTCCCCATTCAAGAGTAATATGATACCGAGTCACGGGTAAAATATTTAAGTTTCATTATTTTATTTAAGATTTTACCATGTTTTAATTTATCACATAAGTCCTATGGAAATAAAATGTATGCCCCACCAAGGGTAAATTCCACATTTTAAACTCAACCATGGCCTCAAATTTCTAATCTGAGTTACCAATAAAGAGATATCTCATTTCCTTTGTGTGAATAGTATAAAATAAACTTATAATTGTTATAAATGTTATTCAGGGAACACCTGGCCTCAGAATCACATGCCGTCTCATCACTTAGCCCCATAAATATATATATAAATATTCCAAATTATTTCAAGGGAAAAACCAATTCACTATAATTTAGCCTTTTAATGATTACGAAAATAATATATTTATAAAAACAATACGAGTCATCAAAGCTACTATAAAAGAAAAATTTTCTAATAAACATACCATTTATGATATCTGTAATGATATCTAAGACTCTTGGCTTATTATTATAGTTTTATTATTTTTGAATAATTTAATAAAAAATTATTTATTATAAAATATAATTAATGTCATTTTGGAAATATTCAGTTATTTTTACATTGAAAACAACATGAAAACAATGAAATTATAATATCCCCCATTTAAAAGTCTATAATATTTTATATTTTTCAATAAAGTTCTTTGAAAACAAGATATTACCTAAAAAATATTACTTTATTTTTTTTAAATCATTCACTTGATTTTTCTGCAACTTATACCAGTACTATATCTGCATTACGTAAGCATTTAATATAATTATATCATATCTAAAATTTAAAAATAAGTTACCATGATAAAATTAAATAATTTATATTTACAATTACTATTTATAACTAAAAATATATATTTTTTATTATTGTCACAAAATATTATTATTAATAAAATAATAAAAGTGACATTTTTACATTATCTTTTACTTAAAAATTTTATAGTTCCAAATCAATAAAATATAAAAGAAAATTGAAATATTCTTCATTAATGGATTAGAATGACCAAAATATACTCATAAAATTTGACAAATTCAAGTGTTTGTTTCACTTTTTTTCCTTAAAATATTATTTTTATACTTAATGTTCCAATTTTCCCTTACCATGGTGACAATTATTTTTTATGGTTACTATTTATAATTAAAAAAAATGAAAGGGGGACATTTACCACATTTCAATCCCCGGATTATAAATATGGAATTCATTTTTTTAAATTAAATTTAAATATTATTAATATATCTAATTAATATTAAAATAAAAAATTTGATCACAACCAGTTTTTTAGAAAAATTTATTTCTACATAAAAAATGATTAAATACCAAATTTAAATATATAATTTATTCCACTAATGTTTATTATATTATTGATAATATGAGATAAATAATTTTAATTTGAATCCATTTTACAAAATATCAAACGTTATAAATTATTGAATCAAAAATAGAGTTTTAAATAATATAATTTCCCAATATTACATAGAAAATCAATCATTCTAGAAAAACCCAAAACATCCACTCTAAAATAATTCTAATATTATGAATTAAAAATCATATCCTTTTGAAAAATACATTTTACAAATGTTCAATAGAATATTTATAATATTATTTCTTAAAAATATTAAAAAACATTATTCAGGAAACATATTTTTGATGTATAAAATGACTTTTCTAAAAATTTAATCCCCATTTCCTAAAATGTAATTAATAAGTTTTTATTGAATATTATATTAATATAAATTTCATAATGGGGTCAATCCTATACATACCTCCCAATTCAATAGAAAGGATATCATTATCACTATTAAATAATAATATTATGTGGCTCATTTAAGCTTAGTTTTCCATGTAATATATGTTATTGAAAAAAAGAATTTTTTTTAAATATCATGTTTCTAAAAGTACCTAAATTTTAATAAAAATTATCTTAATAAAAAAAACATCTCCCATCAAATACATAGATGAATCCTGTCACACCTTCATGGACCATAGCATCCTACAATAATATAGGTGTATAGTATGAAAATAAAAGCATTTCAAGTCTACCATCAAACATACACAAATTTTATTCTTCAATCCATCCTATATACCCAAGGGGATTTTATTATTTATTAAATTTCTTAAATAAAATTAACATAAACCCACACCCACACCATTATACCTAAAACATACTACCTTCTTACATCTGGAAAATCAAACATAGGTGAGGGTATTACAATCCAAATTTAGCATACATACAACCCTATTCTTAATCTTAGATACCATTCAATTATATATCTCAATATATACATATATACTAATTATACCATCATCATACATCTTGAGTGTCCATTTTTCATTCTCATCAACCCATTCATTGACTTTATCATTTAGCTTGAACATAAATATCACAACTCATTAAAATTTCTGAACTTTTCTTCACTAAATATCATTGGAAAAATACTACATCCAACTTTGGAGGACGTGTTCACTGTCTTAATTTGAAAGTATTATATCCTTAGTCTCCTAATTTTAAAATTTTATAACCCTCCAAAAATCTTAAACACTTTTCCCTTTAGAATCACATGAATGGAATTACAATTCCTTCTTTTACATACAGTTTCCCATACATAGAATCATTAGTATAATCAGCTGTGTGCACCCCATAGGCATTAAATTAATTAATTATTACCTAATTTTGATTCACATCAATATTATAGAGGCCATAAATTTGATCATTCAATATTTACCCATAATTATGGTTCATATTACAATCTATCTTAATTATGATCCTCATGCATTCATTTTAAACCTCTATATAAAATTCATGTCCATAAGAAGAGGCCAAGATCCTCTATTAATATTGATCTTGACTCTGATCTAAGATATTAAAATAAGTTCCAGTGGAAGGTCCAACATCATACCTCACTTAAATAATATTTTCATCCAAAATTATATGATTACCCATGGAACCATCAGTTTCAAGAACTTATTATCTTTATATATTTGGATCGTAAATTTCTTTCTGAAATCCACCACTTGGTGGAAATGAATATTGAAAAAAGTAGAAAATTTTATTTTTTTTATTTTATATAAAATAACATAATTCCCAAAATTATTTTAGGAGTTAAAAAACGTACACACTTTTTTGTACAAAACATTCATCTTTACTTTATTATCATCTATATCTAAACCCTCTTGATTAATGAGTGGTGATGATAAATAAACATGAACTAAAATATGAGAATAATGTCCAAATATAGAATTTATAGTTTCCTAATACCTTTTTATTGGGACTCTAACCAATGAATCAACATCTTGTAGAATCAAAGTATTATAAAAGAACCAACTAACCCCAAACATTCTAACCCAAACTAGAGGAATAATGTTTTGATATTCATATGGGTTGAATAAAAAATAATATTCTTAAATTAGAAGCACTACTAGATTCAGTATACTTGACCCAAACCACAATTCCCTTCTATTAAGTTCTTCAAAAGAAACGATAAAATTAAAGAGAGTTAATTATATTATGTTCATCCTCTAATTAGAGAAGCCCAATTTCATAGTGATTCTCATCGATAGCTCATCAAATACACATGGTCTCATACCATTTGGTATAAGAACCTATACAATAATTGAGTTCTTAATATTCTTATATCTTTGTGAAATGTCCATTTAATTCACATCATCATGTGATGTACTCCCTTTATCAACGATATTTTTAATGACAATATCCACGTCTGAGGTAAATGATATATATTCTTTTACAAAAGATTCCCAAGATTGTTACATCACAATTTTTGGACTCTAGTAGAACATATCATCTTGTTTGATGATCTGAAATCAAATGTATACGAGATTACAATTAATGCTTCATTGATCATGTGTACGACCAACATCAAGAGAAACCCTTGACTATGAAACCATCCTCTCCATCCAAAAATCAATTAAAATAAAACTAAATGACCACATAATAATTTAAATGATGGTAATGTATAGTATCATACATTGTAAACATTCCTTCAAGGTTTTATTCTAGGGAAAAATACATAAATGTAATGGATTATCCTAGTACCATCTCTTATTTATCTTATAAGACATACCAAATCACCATGGGGATATATATATCTTGTCCATAACAATAACATAAAAATATAATGAAATTAATAATATTCAAATGTTATGTTTTCATTACAAGGAATAATGTTTAGTAATTGAAAACAATTAATTCATTTATTAATGAAGCTTAGCAGACATGCCAATACTATATAAAAACAAGGATTATATGAGAATTTTAATAGATGTCACCATTAAGTGAGATAATAATTATGTTGATGATAATTGTTTTGAAACATATTAAGGATAATTAAGCACCAACACTATTCAAAAAAGTAACCTTATTAGGTGATGAATGTGGAATTTTATTTGTTGAATAAAATCACTATTAGTAGTGATTTTGGGTTAATTATGTTTCGATACATGGTTTGGGGTTGTCTATTAAGGATAGTTTCCAATGGTGGCTTGAAAAGTGAGTGTGAAATTTTTGATATCACAGAAGCCCGAAATGTTTGATCTCATAGAAGCACTGTGTTTCTATTCTCATGGAAGCCTGAAATTTTTGATATCACAGATTCACAAAATTTATAATCTCATGGATTTGTAAACTGTTTAATCTCATAGAATTACTAAATATCCCATCTCAACGAATCTTAAAATGTATATTCTTGTGTAGTGGGAATTTATGATCTTGCATAGTTTGAATGTCTAATCTCATAGAGTGTGAATATCTAATCTAACAGAGCATGAAATGTCTAATCTCATAGAGAATAAATGTCTGATCATCTGGATCATTAAATTTATTATCTAATTGAAGAATGATGTTTTAGATCTTATAGAAGAAAACAATTATGATCTCACAGAGTACAGATTCCTGGTCTCCTAGAGCATGAACATCTAATCTTGAAGAGTGTGAATATCCAAACAGATCTCGCAATGAACCACATAACATTCATAAGATCTTAATTTTTGGTCATGTGAAGTACCTTATAAAAAGGAATGATTTTCATAAGATTTCACAGAGAGATCAATTGAATCACTTGAATATATCACATTATGTTTAGTGGTATTGCAATGTCCCATATGATTTTCATTAGGATCTCGTAAAGGTTTCATGGGAATAATTTAATATCAGAGGAAACGACAACATGATTTTTGTTAGATCTCATGAAAGGATCTTGGGTGGCACATGATTGTTAGTGGATCTCATTATGGGATCCCATAATTCACTAGAATACAATTTCATTCTCCCGGTGAATTTAATTGGATATCTAGATGATATCATGTGACACACTTGAATAAAATGATGATGATCACATGAGGAACTTGAAACATGGGGCAGTTGATCTAGAGAATAGATTATAGAAAGTTCAAAATGCTAATTGTTTAGGTTGTGTAAAGGATGTATGTCCATGACTTATGGAGTTATGGTGGTAAAAACATTCCTATTCAATCCTAATGACCCATCTATATGAGGTGATGAAGTTTGTCTTAAATAACTGATTTGAAAAAATGTTCAAAGAATGGGTTTCACATGATGTGATGTTTTATATGTTATTTACATAGCATAAGTGTTTTCAATGACTAGAATAAAGTCTTTCACTATAATATTTTGATTTGTATAATCCAGATACGGTCCTATGAATGGATACCATGAAGGGTCTTATAAAGTCATGTATGTGTTGGGGGTTGAATGCATATGTAAACCCATTGATATATTATGATTCACATGAACTGAACAATATCTCTAACTCTTCAAGAACTAAAAATATATTTTATCTATAAGAAATGATAATGTTTTCACAATCTGCATTATCACAGAATGGTTTTACAATCTGAATGATCTAAACATGATCTCACTCAAGAGATTTCGCACCAAGGTCTTGCACAACAGTTCTCTCTCTAGGATCTCATAGAGGGGTATTTTTCTAGTATTTCACATAAGGGTTATTATCCAAGATCTAATTAAAGTGTTTCACACAAAGATCTCACACAAGGGGCCTCACTTGAGGATCTTGTGCAAGATATTATGTGACAAGATCATATGAAATGGGTTATGTGCTAGGGTTTAACATAGGGGTAATCCATCATAATCTTGGAAAAGAAGAGCTATGAACATTCATCCTATAAAAAATATCATTGCCATATTTATATTTTAAGTATGACCACGGATCTACACTATTAAACTATATTTGTAGAAGGATTTTATTCAATGCTACATCAAAGGTAGATAAAGGAATTCTTATCATCCATTAAGGAACATTATTGATATAAAGTGGAGGTAATTGTTATCTCTAAAACTATGATAAGTATGTTATATATTTATGTAAATTTTAGGTGATGCATCAAGGTGTTTTCACATAAGTGAAAGAGAATACTAGAATGAACATCAACAAAGCATCTACCATAAATTGACGGTGCCTTGATTATTTTTTATGAAGGGACCTATATGTCTATAAATTGTGCATGAATCCTTTTTATAGTGGTGAGAAGAGGAAGTGGAATAAGGTGATCCTTTCCACTGGTATTAATTCATCGAAGGAAGGATCTAGAGAGTGGAACTTGGTAAGTAGTGACCTCCCTCTAAATTTTATAAGTAAGTTATACCGGGAAAAGAAGGGATCTAGATAAAACCTTGTATTTACAGTGGAATTAAGGGAATTTGATACATAAGTAAAATGATGTTTTATGGTACTTATATGTAACCTAATGAGGGTTAACCATGTAATAATTTATGTTCCCTTGTTCTTTCTTCCTTTCTTTACTTTCTATGCAATATCATCAAATAAAGTTAGAAATGATATGATCAATATAAACACTAAATATAAAGAAATATTTTATTCTCATAATAAAGATTTGTAGATCCAATAATGTGGGAAGAAGTTTTAAAATAATTTACATTACCTAATTCACCACCTATTAGGGTATCTATGTCCCTTTTATGCCTAAAAATTGGTATCAAAGAATAGGTTTCATTGGATTGAATTGCTTCCTCTAAAAGAATTTATTTGAATGATGAAATTAACATTTCAGTTTACTATTATTTCATTGAATTATATAAAAGGGTAGAATAATGAAGAATTAACACAAGTTTGGATTTATTCCATAGAATGGAAGTTTCTATGAAATGTGTGTGATTCAATTTAAGGAAAAGAAAAAGTTAATAAAAAATGGTTTGGATAAATTGGATTTTAAACTATTTACTAATTCAATTCTGTTGTATGAATGAGTGAAGAACCTAAAATTCTATGTGATGTGGTAATATATTATATTGAATAAATTCCTAGAATGAGAAAATTTTGATGTAGACCTTGTGAATAAGGAATTAGATCATAGATTAAAAGAATAAAATATGCCTATAACTATCAAGATCCATGTTCATAAAATTGAATTCAACTAGATAAATGCTTTCAGTAAAACACTCATAGATGTGGAAACATAACTATGGGGGAGGAATTATTTACAAGCTTATGGATTGAATGCGATGTCCATAATGATGGAGAACCACAAAGATGAGGAAAATTTAATTAATCTAAAATAAAAAAATGTTTAGAATTTAGAATCCCAAAATGGTGATATTGATACACAAATATCAAAATTGGTTTAGGAGAATAAATTATTTAAATATAATATTACTCAGATGAATTTCTAAAATAACGGAGAAAAAGACATGGTGGATAAGCTCTCATACGCATTAGAGGATTATATAAGTAGTGGGAATAATATCAAGGGATAACGTAATGCATGACTTGAATAAAGGGATATGAATTTTCAACAATTATGATAAGATCTCAAATCAGTCACGAAAGAAGTAGAGAAATAAAATGTCAAACACAAACCTAAATTTATGGATTATGTTCATTTAGTATTTTATTATCCTTTTATTGGTAACAATGAAATGAGAATAAAATATTACATTTCAATTATAAAATATGAAATTCTTGTCTCGTCCTAAATGCCATGTAGCTTGGAAAAATATGTTAGTGGACATGATGCACCCTCTCTCATTCATCATAGAAAGTGAGTCAGGAATAGTTTCTTAAATAAAGAAATACTATTGGTTCTATAAATTGGCCTAAAAATATACACAAAATTTTATGACAAAAAGTTCTATTTATGTTATATGAATGATCATACTTCATATTTTTTTTGATTCTTTAGAATGTATTTCAGTTTATGAAGATAGAAATATTCATAAATATTATAATAAGAGGAAGCTTCTTTAATAGTCTAAAACAAAAATATCTCAGAAAATAGAATCCATCAAATGATTTGATTGTGAAAGGCTAGGACACACTATGAGTATGTGTAAAGAAGTTATAGGGATCAATGTTTAGAGAATAACTCTATCGATATCAACATCTCAACAAAGAAATAATGAGAGGAGGTAAGTTATTAATGAGAGATGTTTTATATGTGATAATAAAGGGAATTTGGAATGATACTGTATATAAAATAATTTATGGAATGAAAAGGAACATGAAAGGAGATATCTAACTCGGGTGTTGTATAATGAAAAATCCTATATTGTATGAAAGTATGATATGCTAAAAAATAGGATTAAAGCCTCGGAGGAAACATAAGGAAATAAAAAAAACATTCCAAGATACGCTAGTATTACACATAAAAAATCACTCTTAGAAATAATGTGAAATCATCTAGAATAAAAATGCAATAGATTCATTGGTTGTAAGCAAGAAGAATTTACATTTAGTGAAATTCAAACTCCCAATAACAAAGGGTGATGTTACTCAGACAAATGATAAAACAATGACTAATGACTTACACAAAAAAATAACGTATCATGGAACATGGTGATAAGAGGAGGAAAGAGAAGGATATTACTAGTGGAGGTAAAATAAAGAGTATAAGTCCCATGGAATGATTATTATAAAGAGAAATAATCATTAAAAATTGAATTTTGACAGAGTATCAAGGAATAAAATTTATCCTAGTTGGTTTAAGCCCTAAATTATGAAAAAACCAATCCAACTGCATCTATATATCAGAATAAGATATAATGGGTGTGTATGGATAGTATAGTTAAAGTTGGATGGTTAGTTGTAACAAGTATATAAATAGTACAATTATTTTTATAAAAATATCAAAGGGTTTGTTCATCAGGTTCAGACACAATCCTCTTATTGAGGATGCTAGAGGTACCCATTTCCCTATGTGTTAAATATTTCAAATATCTACTAGAAGTTTTCTAGTATTAATGGTTTGATAAAATACATGGAGTATGTGTGTTGAAAGGGAATGAGTTAATAAGTTTAATGGAGATACATTAGAAAACAAGAATCCAAACACTTAAACTCATATATGGTATCTGATTTAACAAGTAGTGTCACACAACAACTCTATTCTTAAAAATATTTCTCTTGAAGTTGAAGGTTGTGATAAAAAAGATATTATACGATGAAAATTTTAATGTGAGACTGAAGATCTATCAAATATATAATTGAATGATCCATTGGTTACAAGTCACATTAAATATTCAACCATTTTTATCAAATATTAGTTCAAGTGTTATATATTTATTGGGAGAAGACCAATTAGGGAGTAATAATCAACATTCATGTATTTCATGATTATCTATTTTTACAATATGGTATTATCTCACTCTTTACTGGATATTATGATGTTGTGAGAGAAAATCAACAACATTTCCAACATGTGGTCTCTTTATTCTAAAGAGTAACTCAACATCTAAATTCCAGTCAATGATTATAAAAAATGATCTATAATATTACAAAGATAGTGGTTTTTAAGGAGATACGATGACAATCACTCTAGGAGAGAAAAAATCATCTGATAAGAGATTACTCTAATTTGTAAAGTAAATTCATGGTGTTAGAATCCATGGAAGTAAGTGAGTAACATAGATAATATTGGGATTTATTAGCATCAAATATTATTTCCAAAAAATATTTTTGACTCATTAGTCTTAGAAGACTTGTCTAAATGATAAGTGATAATTTCACTTCCAAAAAATATTACAATGGTGTGCATCTATAGGGAAAATATGAATCTGATATTAAACATTTATAAAAGAATCAACCTTTCACTTTTAATTTGATTAATGGTGTTAATGTTGAAATTTCATATTGTTGAAATAGTCTGGTGGTATTCTGATTCCAACCTATGTTATCTCATGGGCTATGTATAAGTTAATGACCAAAGGGGTAGAGTAAATTCTATTTATATTTATTTCTGGATAGAATATAATAATGTATGTACCCTCATGATTTTGTAGATATGATGCGCAATTATCATTTAATAAAGGGTAGTAAATTCATAAATTAAGGATTCCCCTATTGAATTCTATGATAAAGGAGGATATTTAAGTGATGTCTGTAATTAGTTTCCATTATGATAATTCATGTTTTATAAACCATATTAGATATCTAGTCTACCTTTCATGGAAAAAAGAACATTATATTCAAATATCATATCATGAAGAACAATGTGGGGCATCGTATTGAGGACATAGTGAATGTTCCAACAGATCTATTGGTTACAGACATTAAAAAAAGGCCCTTTCTAAATATGTGTTTGAATGTAATTTACTAGATCTTAGATTTCAATCGACTCCCTACATATGAATTGTGTCAATACAGACCCCCTCTCTAAGGTATAGTTTGTTTCCCACTATAAACTAATATGTTTTCTCTACTACGATACATGCCAAAAAGGGTAGAACTTTGGGTTCATTCAATAAGGGGGAGAAAATAACTTAATCGAGACAAGGTGATAATTTCAAAAGGGGAGCAGTGAAATAGAGGGTACAAATCTGATGATGATAAAACTAGTATATCGATAGTGAAGAATCAAGAGATGGAGTGTCCATTGGGTTCATTATGAAAGTAGTAGACATTCATGGGACAATAAGTGACATCTAATGTTGATATTTTTCTATCTTATTTGTATAAATAATGTTTATAGTAATGGTTTTTGATAATTAAGTGATTCATTTATGAATATTGTATTATACATTTTTTCTCATGTTGTGGCTGACTCATGTGGTCTTAGAGTATGTGGAAAGGGTGTATGTGATCACTATCAATTGTTTCAGAAGGAATTTGGTTTCTCATATGGATGACTTCTTAAATAATTGGTTCTTGAAGATTATAGGTGCTTTCAAAAAACTAATAATGGGAGGTTTTTTGGAAAAAATGCATCTTAGAGGAACTTTTGTGTTGATTGTGTTTGTTGATCAGGTTTGAAGATGTTGAATGTGGAATGTTTTCAATGGATTCAAGAACAGTGAGGGAAAAGTTTCTTATCTTATAATATCACAAAATTTTTGATCTTGGAGAAGTGTGAAATGTCTGATCTCACAGAAGAACAAAATTTCTGATCTTGCAAAATCAAAAAATGTATGATCTCATAGAATCACAAATTGTATAATCTAATGGAAGCATGAAATGTTTAATCCCAAAAAGTTTGAAATGTCTTATCTCATGGATCATGATTGTATGATCTAATAGAGTAAAAAATATATGATCTCATGGAATAATTAAATTTACAATCTCTTGGAATCAAGAAATATCTTATCTCTCTAAGTTATGATTTCTAACCTCATGGAGCATTACTGTCTGATCTCATGGATCATGATTGTTTGAAATGATCTCGAAAAGAAGAACATAATTTTCAAAAGATCTTATATTGATATCATGAGAAGCACTTACAGACCTGGCATGATTTCCAATGGACCTCATGGAGTGATCATGTAATGCAATTGAAGACACCACATTATTTTTAGAGGATCTAATGAAGAACCTCATGGTTTTCATGGGATATCATGGTGGTATAATGAAAAGAGAATGAATAAGAAAATATAGAAATGATGGAGGTATCACATGGTGATTTTGAAACACATGGCCACATGATTTTCTTTTGAATATCATAATGGTTTCATATTAAGTATTAAAAGAAAATTCTTTTGGCCACATGATTATATTTGGATCTCGTGATGGAATTATGTAAAGTGCATGATTATCAGGGGATCTCATAAGAGGATCTCAAGATGCACTAGAGGAAAATTCAAATGACCGAATTATTTTCATTGATATTATGATGGGATTATGTGTCACACTCAAATACAGCAAAAATGATCACTAAAATCACTTGAAACATGTGGCAGTTGATCACACGATGCGATCACACAAAGCACATGATGATGATTACTAAGACAGTGGAATATACGGATGTCCATGATTCGTGGAGTTGAGGAAATGAATATTTTCCTATAAATACCTAGTGACAGTTCATAATAGGTGATGTATTTTTTATTAAAATGATGTTCTAAAGAAAATTATAGATAAGTGGTTTCAGATTTAGTGAGGGATTATTTGTGAATGACATTGAATAAGTGGTTTCCATGAGTATATTGAAGTATTTCATTGGAATCTTGTGATCCTTATAAACGATAGAAGTTATTCCTAAAGGATATCATGAACTGATATATGTGATGGGTGGTTTAACACCTGAGAAGACCGATTGGTATCACATGATCCTCCTGAATGGAACAAGATCTCTTAATCTGAATTAACAGAACAAGAACTCAAAGGCTATATGAACTAAACAAAATCTTATGATCTGAATAAGGTATCATGATCTACATGATATGAACATGATCTCATCTGATGGGTTTTTACCCAAGATCTTGTGAAAGGGGTATCATGATAGGATCTCATAGAGGGGTCTTACACTAGGATCACATTCAAGGGCTATTCTCTAGGATTTTTTGAAAGGGTTACATGACATGATCTCTCAAAAGGGGTATCCATTAGTATATTTTGCAAGGTGTTATAAAACAGGATTATATAATTTGGGTAACACCCTAGGTTCTCAAGAATGGGTAATAAAATAGATTCTTTTACATAGACATACACTCTAGGGTCATCCTTTGAAAAATATCATTATCATATATATATTTTAAAGAAGATATGTGACCTTAACCATCATACTATACATACAATTTTTTTATTAAATACTATATCCATGTAAGTGAAAGTAGTATTTGTTTTATCTTGAATATCGCACGAGATCCAAATATAAGGTAACTATTGCGTCTACAATAAATAGAAATGTGTTCTATTTTTCTAGAAATTTTAAGTGTTTCTCTAATGTTTTTTCACATATGTGAAAGAGAATCCTAGAAAGAAAATCAACATCTAATATACATTCAATTAAATATGTATTCAATATTTCTAATGAAGGTAAATACATGTCCATAAAATGTGAATGAATCTTTTTCTGAAGAGTGAGAAAAGGAAGAGGATGAATGTGATCCTTTCCACTAGTACTGATACTTCAAAGGAAATATAAAGTGGGTGACCCTTCAGAAGTAGTGATTTGTCCATAAATATTATAAATAAGTGAGCCTAGGCATTGATGTTAACAATCTTGAACCTTGTATTGGGAATGAGATTTTTTTGGATTTGGTATATCAATACATTACTATTTAATTCTACTTGGATGTATAACACTCAGTGTGAATAGGGTTAAAATATACTTATCCTTGTGCATTCTTTCCTACATTAATACCTATGAATCAACATCAAATAAAGATATGATGGACAATATCAATATAAAACTACTGATAAAAATAATTTAACCTCATACTAATTTGGTCAAGATCCAGTGGGGTGGGATGAAGTTTGAAACAAATATCAATATCCAAATTCACCCCTATCCCTGAGGGTAACTAATCCCCTTTTGTTAATAACCATTGTCATTGAATACATACAATGAATTTTATGTTCGATGAGGTTAGGAAATAAGATGTAGAGACCCAAAGCTTGACATAAATAGATATTACATTACTTTTGCAGAATACTTAATACATAAAAAAAACAAACACCAAAGGACCGTAATAGTTTAGTGGATTTGGAAACTTGGAACATAATATTCTAATCTTGGTGAAAGAGCTTCAAAATATCCCATAAAGATCTTCCATTTTTTCTTACCTAAAACCTTTCTTTATATCCTGGGGAAAAGAAAACAAATAAAGGGTGAGCTCAAATGCTCAGTATGGGTAAGCATGGAGAAAATAAAACAAACCATATACATTTGAACTTCAAAACAAGAACATAAATTTTAAAAATAAAAATCATGAGTTGTGAAATAAACCTTGGAAGTGCATAAGGCATAGATCATAAAGGAAAATCAATCATGATAAAATATCATGGGAATAAAACATTTAATTATGGAAAACCATTAAGCACATGATATGATTTCCATAGTATCCAAGGTATTGCTGCCAAGACCATCTTAGTAGACAAATTCCCTTTCTGAATCGAGTTCACTCCTCGTTCTAGTCCTGTATCACTGAACCAGATTAACTTACCATTCCATCCAGGTCTATCTCATGAGATATTAATATTTACCCAATAAATTAGAGGGAGATATAGGTCCCACCCCTCTCATATTGAAATCATTCTTACGTTTTCCACAACATAAACATAAATCATTCATCATAACCGAAATAATAAAATGTGTTTCATAAACATCACTCCATCATAACATAATCCATATAAAACAAATGGATATAATTTCATCGTAATAAAAGTGAAAGCATGTAATTCATAGAGACATTATACTTGAAACAAACACATATGAAATAATGTCATCTTATATGGAAAATGGTTTTGATAAAACAATTGAAATGAATTCCTGATGAAAATATTCTTTCTTCTTCAAAATCATTTTCTTTTCGCAAAATGCCCTGAAATTTTAAAAAAGGATTTTTTCGAAAATACTAATTAAATCTTGTAGAGTAATCTTCTTGAAAATAAAGCGTTATAAAACCTTAAAAATTCATTCATGCCGTATAAGTTAAAAAAATATTCTCCTCGTACTTTTAACGGAAAAGTCAAAAAGTACAACGTATGGTAAAAAAATGAATGATTCCTTCCATAACACAAAGTAAAAGTAATATAAGGTTAAAAATGACTTTAAAAATACATGGAAGAATATTAAAAAATTTTTGAAAAACATTTTTATTGACATGGATGAGAAATATAACCCTAGTAAACACTTACGAATAAATAATATCGGATAAAAACAAGATTGGAAAAGTAATCAATTACCTTATGTCTGATATGCTTCATATATATCTGAACTACCTATATAATGATTTAAATAATGTAATTTAATTATTACAGAATCATATTTATTGTTATGATATCATATATGGTCATATTATTATCTTTTTATTAGTAATATTTCATTGCTACTTGTTATTCAGGTGTTCATTTCTTTATGTTCTTATGCGTGTTTTGTCAAATAAATTCTCATTATTATTTTTAGTTTATAGATAAATCATTCACAGAATGGTTTTAGTATAATATATGAATATCATATTTATTAATTAAATTCATTTATATAATCAATATTCAATGATGATCATGTAGAACGAGTCGCATCACATCGTGGAGACGGTAGGCCGTACGTACACACGAGCGATGATATCATTACCATGTTTGTGAAATTATATTGAAGTTAATGATAGAATATAACAGAATTTGTATCATTCCATAATAACCATATATAGTTATTCTTTACACCATTATACCCATCCATGAAGGTGGTGTTGGAAAAACAGATTACACCACAACATGGAGACAATATTTCGTACGTACGCACGCGCGGTGATTTCATTTTCCATAGACTGGATAGAAGGTGAAATGGGGTTGTTTCATATTTATAATATAATATTATTAAATTAGTGATGATTATTGTATTAATTTACAATGAAACAACTAAATTAGTGTAATTTGAAGAAGAAAGAAACTTGAAAGAATCGGTAGAAGAGATTACCTCTTCTTCGACGCACATCCTTTATGCTTCCTATTAAGGCACTAGAGTTTGTCTTTTGAGGAGACCATAACCTATATTATGTTTCTAGGGAAGTTGATAAGGGAAATGGGAAGGGGTTGTCCGAGCATGAAGGCTCAAAATTGTGTAAAGAGAAGAGGGAGGAGGTGCCCTTTTATAAGGGAGGAGAGGGGCACTTTAGGAAAAAACGTAAAATATTATTTTATAATAACGTCATATTCGGTTTATAATAGCTCCAATTTGATTTATTTTGAAGCTAATGTGGGGATGGGTCTAAATAATCTAAACCAATAGGTTTTAGACAAGTTTATGCTACTAATTTATCCTTATCATTTAAATTTGACACTAGGTTAAATAATTAAACTTTTACTGTGTCTTCTTGTTTACTTATACTATATGGTTAATAAAATTACTATAACAAGCCAAAAGAACCCCAAGTGGTTCATTATTAATATATATAACCTTATATAAGTCGTTTGGGCAAACCTAATATATTTATGAATAAAATAACAATTAATAATATAATATTTGTTTGAAAATCTATTTTATGTCAATTTTGACACTATTAGGTAATTGATTTATTAAAAAATCATAACAGAATTATTAGTTCGAAAAAAGTTAATTAAATAAATAATAAAATGTTCTATTAACCTAAAAAATTAGTGTAATTCATATAAAGTCTCAAATTAAATTTATTTTGTTATTTAAACATTAATTATGTTAATATTTTATTAATAAGGTAATTACTGCATCATCATTGTGTCATAAATAAATTAAATTATTTATTGTCCAAAAATTATAAATAAAATACAATTATGTAGGAAATAATTTTATCTTTTTAATGAATATTTATAGTAGAATGTATCTTATGTATAACCTCATATTAAAAATGTTTTAGTTATTAAACATTGATTTTAACTCTTTTAACTCTTCTTTAAATAAAATAATAATAAGTGTCCTAATCTAATACAAGTGGACCTAAAGGGTAATATTTTATTCCTAAGGATGTTTTTGGTCGAATTACACTTTTCCAATAGAATTAGGACATGTGTTAGGGTAATAATAATATCATTTTTACCCTTAATTACCCTATTTACTTTTAACCGCGACAAATAAAAGTAAAAAGTTACTATTCACCAAAAAAATATTTTTATCATATTGACCCACATTTTACTAATTGATATTAACCGTGCCTCTCGGATTTTCGGAATTCAACTCATAGAAGCGCTAAAATTATGTGTTATGTACAATTGCAAATGCTCCTAGGAGGTGGGTAAAAGATGGTACAAAGTTCAATAAATTTTTTATATATCTATTTTATTATAAAATGACACCAATTAATTACATTGAACTTATATAGGCATTATGTATCTATTTTTACCTAAAATATATTAAAATAAAATAAATTATTATTTAAATAAGAAGTCACTTTTTAAATAGTAACCTAGTGTTTTCACTATTCATCAAAAATTGAAATTTTTCATAAAAATAACAAAACATCACCCTAGGATAATTTCGATATTCCGAATCCAAAAATGAAGTCCATTTTTAAATATAAAATTTATAAAATTTTAAAAAGTGGGTTATACTATTCCTAACGGCTAGGTCATAATAATATTCTAATAATATCTTGTTTAGTGAAACTCAGTATTTCGTACAACACACACTATCAATGAAGGTTGCTCTGGCGTGCAACACAAGCCTTGAATAGTGTTTGTGTATACTGTAAGCTAATACGGTGTTATGTATCACGCAAGATATTCTTGGTGTAGCATACAAAACAAGACATCAAAGTAGTTAAAAATAATATTTCTCATAAAATCTTGGGGTGTTACATTCTACCCCCCTTAAAATAAAATTCGCCCTTGAAATCCATCGGGGTTATAAATTGTTTTCTACTCTAAAGTGTCCTTCATAGAAACCCACATTGTAAAAAGGAATACTAAAATATCATTTTCAAAAGGATCATTAGAAACATAACGGACACCCAAAGTAACTCATCACTGGGTTTCCACATAGGAGAACATAGTTGAAAATATGGATATGGAAGAGAAATATAACCATCAAGTTATGATAGAGAGTGGTATAGAACATGGATATGAAAAATCCATCAATCCCAAAGCCATAAATTTGTGATGATTTAAGGTACCTTATAATTCAGCAGGTATGAGGGCACTAGGACAACGTTTTTAGTTCTCAAGATCATTTCTTTAATGTTGAATAATTGTTGAATTAAAATAAATACTTACATGATTTTGGTACAATCTTACCGTTGTTCGTGCCTTGAACAATTTCCACTTCATCTATTAATGAAATGAAGTTGAATTTGTCATTTGTGAAGTGTTAGCAGCTCATGCGATAGAATGATAGGTCATTCCATCTGTTTCTATCGCAAATAGTTTAGCACAATTTATTAAATATACATAAGTCCATCTATGATGAGATTAATGGTATATGGTTGCTAAAATGGACTTATACTTCATCCATCATAGTGATTAATAAAATAATACTACTTTCTACTAACCAGGGACTTCCTATAGGCCAGTGGTAGGTGATAAAGGCATGTCGTACTTCAGTTGTGGGTTCGATTCCCGTATCCTTGTCCAATGCGATGGGTTGTCGCCCGTCCTACGGGTTGTCTTTTTTCTAAAACATTACTATTATAACATAACAAAATGTTCTATCTTTAAACAATACTATCTGATGTCTAACTTAATCTATTACAATCTTTAGGCTTATCCAAAATAATTCTGTCCAATCTCATAGTATAAATAAAACGATTAATAGAAATTTCATCTAACAATCATTGAATACAATCATTTATCACCCGTATATCATAAGATATATATATCTTGTTGGTCACATTCCAAACATGTGAATTCATTAATCATGTATTCTTTTGTAAAATTAATACCCATTGAACATTAGTGAAAACATGAATGCAGTCAAAATTTAACACTTTCTACATACCAAAATCCCAAAAATTCTACACACTCAAACCATGATATCACTTAGTCCTTATATCAATCATGAGCTCATGAATACTATCAAACATATTAATTTCTCCTTATCCATTTATTATGTGCATATCATCTACATTCCAAAAATATTTCAATCACTTTTCATGGTTACCTGTACCATATAATTATCGAAAACCACAATAAACCAATACATATATATTCCAATGTTCCACAATACTATAAATGAGATTCCACAACATTATTTTGGAATCCCTTTACATAAACACATAATCATTCCAAAACATTGTTTTCATACTCAACATTGCTAACAGTGATCGCATGTGACTTCCCTTTGTCCATTGACTTAAGAGGTTGTTGATGTCGATCATCATTGACCCTTGGATTAGGGCATTGGTTAGTAAAATTCCCCATTTCCTTGAAATTGTAGCATTGAAGTGTTGGTGGAGCGTTCTATGTAATCTTTTCTCTATTCAAATCATTAGCTACCTTTTTCCCATTACATCAACACTCAACTTCTCGATGACCTTCTTTTCCACACGTAAAACATTTTCTAGAACCTTTTCGGAAATCTCCACCATGCTTCTTTCCACACATTGAGCATAAAGAAACATTCATCTTCTTTTCACCATTGTTCATAGATTTCTCCTTGAACTCCATCTTTCATTTCATGTCAAAACCATGATATGGATATGTAACACCAACTTTCAGTTCTGCCTTGATAGCATAATGCTCAATTTCTTCATAGCTACTGAAGTCTCTTATCTATAATTCCCTTTGAAGACCTGGTTTCAAGCCATTGAAGAATCGATCAACTTCACTTTCAGGTTCTATGATAAACCCAGATGCATACCTTGCAAGCCTTGTAAAATTTTCTTCATATATACCTAAAAATTCATCATCCTTTTTCTTAAGCTCAGGTAACTCCTTCTCTATCTTTGTTCGAAGAATACGAGGGAAGTACTTATTGAAAAACAAATTCTTGAACTTGTTCCATTCCATGGATTCAATTTCATCTTGGGGCCTTGTATTCTTAATTAGGGTCCACCACTGGTCAGATTCACCATCTAAAAGGTAAATAGCTAAAATGAATTTTTCATGTTCTGAACAACGGAGTATGGAAAATATCTTTTTAATGGTACTGATCCATTGTTCAGAAATAAGTGGATCATAATACCCATTAAAATAAGGTTGATGTTGCCTCATGAAGGACTCAATAGAATATTGTTCCCTTCTCTGCTCATTTGGAAGTCCAAAATGATTCATAGCTTGTGTAAGTATAACAATAATATTTTTCACTCCATCCTGCATAACATTGGTTTGTTCAGAAGGACAATCATTTCATTGTCTATTACATTGATCAACACATTTCCTTCGGGTTCCAGCCATCGTCTAAAACCCAAAAATAATAGTGTGAGAGGAAAAAATTATGCTAGGAAAACAACATAATAAAAGGGGGATTACATTCAATATATAACATCTTAGGTTTAATTATAATATCATTACCGTAATTCTAGGACTATAACCTATACGTATACTTATCCTTAAGGACATCCCTTGACATACCTTAGAAATATATCTAGGGATTTCACTAATATTTTTGCATCCTAGTTTCTAATGGTTAACTAAACCTCTCCTCTGATACCAACTACAGAGACCCAAAGCTTGACATACATAGACATTACGTTACTTTTTTAGAATACATAATACATAACAAAAATAGACACCAGAGGACCGTAATAGTTTAGTGTCTTTGGAAACATGAAACATAATCATCTAATCTTGCTGAAAGATCTTCAACATATCCGATAAAGATCTTCCCTTTTTTCCATACCTAAAACCTTTCTTTATATCCTGGGGAAAAGAAAACAAATAAAGGGCGAGCTCAAATTCTCAATAAGGGTATTAATGGAGATAATAAAACAAACCATATACATTTGAACTTCAAAACATGAACCTAAAGTTTAAACATCAAAATATTGAGTTGTGAAATAAATCTTGGAATTTTGTAAGGAATAACTCATTAAGGAACATCAATCATGATAAAATATCATGGGAATAAAACATTTAATTTTGGAAAACCATTAATCACATGATATGATTTCTATAGTAGCCATGCGATTGCTGCCAAGACCATCTTAGTTGACATTGTCCTTTTCTGAATCAAGTTCACTCCTCGTTCTAGTATTGTATCACCGAACCAGATTAACTTAACATTCCATCCATGTCTATATCATGAAAATCATAGTCATATGAAATAATTTCATCTTATATGGAAAATGGTTTTGATAAAACACTTGAAATGAATTATTGATGAAAATATCCTTTCTTCTTCAAAACCATTTTCTTTTCGCAAAATTCTATGAAGTTTTAAAAGAAAATAATTTTCTTGAAAATATTCATGAAGTCTTGTATAGTAATATTCATGAAAATAATGCGTTATAAAACCGTAAAAATTCGTTCATGCCGTATAAGTTAAAAAAACATTCTCCTCGAACTTTTAATGGAAAAGTCAAAATGTAAAACGTATGGTAAAAAAAAGAAAGATTCCTTCCATAACAAAAAGTAAAAGTCATATAGGGGTAAACATGAAATTAAACATACATGGAAGAATATTAAACACATTTTGAAAAACATTTTTATGGACATGGATGAAAAATATAACCCCAGTAAATACTTACGAATAAACAATCTTGGATAAAAACAAGATTGGAAAAATGATCTCTTAACTTATGTCTGATATGCTTCGTATGTATCCGAACCACCTATATAATGATTTATATAATGTCATTGACTTATTACATAATCATATTCTTTATTATGATATCATATATGGTAATATTACTATCTTTTTATTAGTAATATTTCATTGCTACTTGTTATTCGGGTGTTCATTGCTTTATGTTCTTATGCGTGCTTTGTCGAATAAATTATTATTATTCCTTTTAGGTTATAGATAAATAATTTAACTAATTGTATTAGTATAATATATATCATATTTATTTATTAAATTCATTTATATAATCATTAATCAATAAAGATCATGTAGAACGAGTCGCATCACATCGTGGAGACGGTAGGCCGTACGTACGCACAAGCGATGATATCATTCCCATGTTTGTGGAATTGTATTGAAGTGAATGATAGAATATCTCATAATTAGTTTCATTCCATAATAACCATATATAGTTATTCTTTACACCATTATACCCATCCATGTAAGGTGGTGTTGGAAAAACTGATTACACCACAGCGTGGAGACAGAATTCCGTACGTACGCACGCGCAGTGATTTTATTTTCCATAGGATGGATATAAGGTTAAATGGGGTCATTTAATATTTTTAATATCATATAATTATATTAGTGATAATGATTGTATTACTTTACAATGAAACAACTAAAGAAGTGAAAGTTGAAGAAGAAAGAAACTTGAAATAATTGGTAGAAGAGATTACCTCTTCGTCGACACACCTCATTTAAGCTTCCTCATATGGCACTAGATTTTGTCTTTTGAGGAGAAAATAACCTCTACAATATTTCTAGGGAAGTTGATAAGGGAAATGGGCAGGGTTTGGCTGAGATTTAAGGCTCAAAATTATGTAAAGAGAAGAGGGATGAGGTGCCCTTTTATAAGGGAGGATAGGGGGACTTTAGGAAAAAACTTAAAATATTATTTTATAATAAAGTCATATTCCATTTATAATAGCTCCATATTTATTTATTTATAAGAAAAAGTAGGTATGGGTATAAATACTCTCAACTAATAGGTTTTAGATAAGTTTTGGATACTATTTTATCCTTATCATTAATATTTATCTCTAAGTTAAATAATTTAACTTTTACCTTGTTTTCTTGTTTTCTTACACTATATGGTTAATAAACATACTATAACAAACCAAAAGAACCCCAAAAGGTTCATTATTAATATAAATGACCTTATCTAAGTCATTTTTTGGAACCTAATATTTTTAGGAATAAAATAACAATTAATTATATAATATTTGTTTTAAAAACTATTTTATGTCACTTTTGACACTATTTGGTAATTGATTTTTTTGAAAATCATAACATCATGATTGGTTAGAAAAAAGTTAATTAAATAAATAATAACATTCCATAATAACCTAAAAAATTAGTTTAATTTATACAAAGTCTCAAATTACATTTATTTGGGTATTTATACCACTAATTATGTTAATATTTTATTAATAAGGAAATTACTTAATCATCATTGTGTAATAAATAAATTAAATTATTTAATGTATAAAATTTATAAATAAAATTCCATTATGTATTAAATCTTTTTATCTTTATAATTAATATTTATAGTAGAATTTATCTTATGTATATCCCTATATTAAAAATGTTTTACTTATTAAACTTGTATTTTAACTCTTTTAACTCTTCTTTAAATAAAATAATAATAAGTGTTCTAATCTAATCCAAGTGGACCTAAAGGGTACTATTTTATTCCTAAGGTTGTTTCTGTTCGAATTACACTTATCTAATAAAATTAGGACTTGTTTTAGGGTAATAATAATATCATTTTTACCCTTAATTACCCTATTTACTTTTAACAGTGGTAAATAAAAGTAAAAAGTTACTATTTGTCAAGAATTATTTTTATCTTATTTAACCACATTTTACTCCTTGGTATTGACCGTATATCTTATATTTTCAAAATCCAACTCACAGAAGCGGTAAAATTACGTTTTATGTGCAATTACAAATGCTCCTAGGAGGTGGGTAAAAGACTATAAAAAGTTCAATAATGTTTATATATATATATATTATTATAAAACGACTCCAATGAATTACATTGAACGTATATAGTTTTTATTTATCTATTTTGACCTAAAATCAATTTAAATAAAATAAATGATTATTTAAATAAGAAGTCGGTTTTTAAATAGTAACCTAGTGTTTTCACTATTCATCAAAAATTAAAAATTTTCAGAAAAATGCCAAAAATTCACCCTAGGATAATTTCGATATTCCGAATCCAAAAATGAAGTCCATTTTGAATGAAAAAATATATAAAATTTTAAAAAGTTGGTATTACTATTCATAACGGCTAGGTCATAATATTATTATAATAATATCTTGTTTAGTGAAACTCGGTATTGCGTACAACAAACGCTATCGAGGAAGGTTGCTCTGGTGTGCAACACAAGCCTAGAATAGTGTTTCCATATACTGTAAGAGAATACGGTGTTGCGTATAACGCAAGCTAATCTTGGTGTAGTGTACTACACAAGACATCAAAGTAATTAAAAATAATATTTCTCATAAAATCTTGGGGTGTGAAATAAGATATATATATCTATATATATATTTGAATAGAAGGAGACAAAAATAATTAATGATCAATGCTTCCTAAAATTAGGATTATATAGTATCATTTATTTTATATACAATGGGGAGGTAAATTTTTCTTAATAAAAGGCCTCTAGGTTTGCATGTATTGACATGAAAAGTGGAACAATACCATAATCAGATTTAATTCACTTTGGACTAGTTAGAATCTCTAATGGTGGCATTATAATAATTCATCATTTGATAATTTCCATCTATTGGAAATAAAATATCAATAATATCACGAATTTATAGAATACATGGGGATTTGGTTAATATATTTCATGGATACGACTATTTTAATGTATAGTAACAACTTGTGAATGAAAAATAATGTGAGTTAAATGTGTACTCATACATATATAACATCATAATGAATGAAAATAAAATTATATTATATAATTATATGAGATAATGAAATATATATATATATATATCATGGAAGCATATGATGTTAGAGTTTGTACTATATTGAAGAAAAATATATTCAAAGAAGAAAATAATATGGTGAAAGAGGAACCCTTACAACTACTAAGTTAATTTTTTATTAAAACACTTTTGTGGAAAAAGTGTGAAACCATCATGTACAACTAGAAACATTAAACGCAGCAGCACATAACAAAACCCTTAAAGTCTAACTTAAACTTATTAGATGTGACCTCCCTATATAGTTTCCAGGGCAGATCCATTTCCTATTTGTTCGGCCCATCTTTGAAAATATCTTTGAAATGTTGGGCCATTTTTCCCTTGTTTTTAGTAACTCCTCCAATGTTAACATCTAGTCATAAAAGCCTCTCGTAATAATTAGAAATTTTCTCTTGATCCCTTCTATTTTTTCCACATTTGTGTCCACTTGCATTGGATGTTTGTTCATCCTTTCTACATCCTCTCCTGATGTTTGAATAGTTATTTTTGTATCCATTATCTTTTCGTCAGAATGCATTATGAGGTCCCCAATCTTGTCTATGGCCTCTATACCATATGCATGCTGCCAACCAACAATAGTCACCTGTGGAGCACCACCACTTTTATCATGATTACCTTAACATATTTTACTATTTTTTTATAAAAAATTTATAATTCACTCATTAGACATTTATTCCCTATTCCATGAATAAGAACTATTTCAAAAAAATTATCTTCTAATTTTTTATTTTTTAGATTAAAAATATCGGTGATAAATCTCATTAAAATGTGGTCTCAATGTAAACAAAATTTCATTTCTAAAATAATTCACACTAAAATACTACTTAACCACTAGATATATAACGACTTATCAAAACGTCATAAAACATAAGTGTATTGTGTTTAATGGTAATACATTAATGAGTTGTTGTTTCCAATATTGATCTGGTATATTTTTAAACCAAAATTAAATTCTCATATATATGATTCTACATGAATCCCAATTGGGTAAATTTAGTTTGGGATTAGTTAAGGCTGAACTCTAGTGATGTTGCTTTCTTACAGAGTATTGAACCCACCTAGTGGTGTGTCATATTGTTTCAATAAGTTTCAATTAATATAAAGGTTATATATATATATATATTATTTTAATATTTATTGAATCAAAAAAACTTGTAAAGTGAATTAAGCTTCAAAACAATGGGGTATTTAATTATTGAGGTATAAAAAAATACAATATATGCATAGTGAAATACCATAAATAATGGTAGTGAGTGTAAAAAATTATTTATAATGAAAAATGTATTTGATACAATTAATCATGTGGAAATTATGTCATAAAAAATTATAAAATTAGATATACATCTAGGGATACATTTATATGGTAATTATCTTGAATGAATGCTTACTTGTTGTTATTTTATGTGCAGGTAGAATCAATACGAGCATACTATATGGTACAAGGAAAAAATGCTTCAATTATTCAAATGTAAAATACATTTCGATAAGTTTTTTCCATGATTAATATTTTAAAAATAATATATTGTCCTATGTCATTGAAACATTTTACTCAACCATTAAACTCGACATCTAGGATTTCCTGGGTTCATGCCCTGATAGGCACAATTATTGTTCTAGTACTATCTAGGTATGGAAGTAGGTTGTGATTCATATGATGACGTAGGTAGGAATAGATTCAAGAACTATGTTTGACACATGCATGTGATAATGGTAGAATTATCTAGGACTAGATACATAGGAATATAGATGAAAGGATAATTTTTCACTAGGAACATTGTCTATGTAATGTAATTTATCACCCCTTCTCCTTTAAGAAACTCTTTTCAACAAAAGGGATTGTTTTATGAAATGTATATGGGGGATATGACTTAAACATTTAATTTTGGACTTTGTGTGTGTGTTTTTCTCGGTATTTTACCCCAATAACCTTCTTATTATATAAAGTATATGCTATTTGTTTTGAAATAACAATTTTAGAGTGGATGAAGTTGGTTAGAGAATCCAAACATTTGATATTCTCATATGATAGAATTTTTATAATTATATTTTACATTCAATATAATATAAAAATCATATTCAGAAATGTTCCCTAGAGAATTTATGTTGTTGAACTATATATCTCCTTATTGCTTGGTGAATCCATTCCAATAGATATGAGAATTGATGAATGGTGTTCATATGGAATAAAAATTTCCTGAATTCAATGTCATTTGAGTTAAGTTACAACCATTTGAGATAAATATAGGTAATTATAAAAAATGAAGACAAGTTTATAAGGTTTGTTTTGAAGAGTCATAATGGGGATTATTGTGTTGTGGTTAAGACTATAGTTACAATAAAATTTGTGTAAGGATGTTACATGTGAAAGAAAAAAATTATAATTGAAAGATTCCCTATATGAAATAGGCAGGCCCAAAATGGGATGCTAAATAAGACATCACCATCGAGGTGAGTGTGATTTATATTATGATTTATTAAATTAAACCCACATGGGAAGGTAGTCATCGTGGTTTCCATATTTAATGGAATTGTTTTTATGGAAGTAGAATTGTTCCATAGTGATATTTTATAATAAATGGTGCCCATGGATGTTGGAAAAAATGAAAATTTCAAGGTCATTAGAAGTTCCATAACAGCATAAGTGGTCTAGTTTTGGTAAAACAGTATGAACTATATGAAAATTGCATATCAAACATTATTGTGATTATGAAATGAATATATGATTTCAATAATAACACTTTGAGATATTATGGTATGTGAAAGGGAGAATAATTTTTTTCTACATTTAACTATCCAACAATACAATATACTGAATATAGAAAAAATAATATTGATAGTTATGAAAATAATGGGATGGTTAAGGGGTCACAAAGCTAGTGTGGTTTAGTGATAGGATGACCAAGTATTTCATTTACGTCTAAGGGTGGTTATTTAATTCATAGTGGTTTTAGTGCTATGTGGAACCACATGAGGATAAAATATATTGACTATTGTGTCAGGGTAAAAATTTGGAAGACCAATACAGGGATAAAATTGACATTGTATTCTAGAGATTGAAACCACATTTATTATGTGTATGTTTCGCTATAGTTGAAGTCATACTAATCAAACAAATGGTTAAATAAAGAGGAACATTCCATAGAAGGACTCAAATAATTAAAATAAGGACCATATAGATGTGACCTTGTCATGGAGAAGGATATAATAACCATCATGGAACTAAAATGTGATGGTTATGAATATCATGTTTTGGTATAGAGTGTTTCTTGAAATATTTTATTATGTGAGTCATATAATGAAACATTATTGTTGTGGTTAAGGTCATGGTGTATCATCACTAAAGCTAATTGGTAATATATCCAATGTCGAGATGAGATTATTTTTCCATACTATAAAAGAAAATTAGTTTTTTCCAGAGATATCTATAACCCATCAAAATGGGTTATAAAAATAACTATAATGATGGACGATTATCTTAACACCCTTGATAATTTATAACGTGATTTTCTTTAAAAAATACTACGATCAAGAGAGTATGTTACTAGAAATACCAATCAAAATCCATCCAAAATTCATTAAATGAATGTTAATTGAAAATTTTTATTATGAAGAAAACTCTAGAAAATAAAAATATTGTATTAAATTTAAAACATTCATTTATATAATAAATAATTAATATGATTTAATTTTAAACAATGTATTCTTTTTAAAAGAACTGTTTTTAATATTTTTTTTACTTTTTACTGAGAAATTAAATTGACTGATTTTAAAAAATGATTATGTTGATATATAATATTTCTATGTATGAACTAATACATCAAAATTTATCTACTTAATAATTTGTATGAAATTATATAGAGAACACATAATTCTTAAAATGTCCCTTTTTATAAAAGCCTAATTTCATTAAATTGTATAATTTCCATTAAATGAAAAATTTAATAATTTTAGAATTTAAATTTTATTAAATGAAATTAATTTTTGAATTCATATTTTATAAATTATCTTTAGGTGTATTTTTTTATTTTATTTTTTTAAAATTGATTTTTAGTCAAATACTGAAAAATATCGATTTAGTAATTATTGTAACTTTTATGAAATTATCATCGGATAAGAATGAAATAAAGGTTTTAAAACCATTATTATATTAAAAATATAGATTTAAGAGTAATAAATAAGTATTTAATAAAAAAAATTACCTAAAACCAATGATTTAAATTTAGAAACCAAAGTAATGTTTCAATTTAATAACATTATTTTATTCTACATTTTGTAAATTTTGTATTTATAAGGTTAAATTCCTGATTGGATTGATTTTTTATATCATATATCCCTCTTTTTATTAATAATCTTATAAATTATAGGGGGATCAATTATATACATGATTTTTGTGTAAATTCATTCTTATGTTTCAAAATTCCTATTTATAAAAATTATTTTTCATTGGGTTTTTCATATATATGACTAAAAGAAATCCAAAACAGTGATAAATTAAATATTGTAAATTAGTTTTCATATTTAGTATCAGATATTTAAATTTTGTAACTAATTTCTCCTTTTTATATAATTATGTTAATGTAGTAAAATTTATTCACCACGGAAAGCATTAAACAAGTTAAAGAGTAAGTTACACTACTGGATAAGGCATTTAATATCTCTAAGGCTTGACCAAATTGTACTTAGTTAATGTATTTTGAGTCGTTCTTATACTATATTCCCAAATATTTTCACTTCGGACAACTTGGCCATTGGAATGACATTGATAATATTTTATGTTAATAGTTTTTAAAAAATCTCACTATCCCTTACATATATAATAAATATATTGTTATAACATTAAAATTTATAATAATTTGATATAATTGTATAATTATCTAAAACACATATGCAATATTGACATGATGCACATGTAAGTAGTAGAAAAATAAATGAAATTATTTTAAAAATATTAAATGTATGAATATTTGAATGATCATAAACCTTTAATGATTTAAGTTATATTTAAGAAGTCATGTAAGTGAATAAATTTCAATATCCCGGATATCTAAAACCATTTAAGGATGATAAGAATAATCAATAAAATGACATTAAGGTGTATTTAATTTTAAAGAATATTTTTTAAATTATTTAAAAAATATAAAAATTTAATAATTTTAATGTATATATAAATTAGTTGATCATACCACACATGTCCCGCTTATGAGACACTTTTTCTTTTTTAAATTATGTTCTTGGACATTAAATATTTATTATTTTTGACACAATAATTTATTTTTTCTATGAAAATGTGACTCTATAATTCCTTTTTACAAACACATATGATTTCACATAATCTTAATATTCTACCAAAAAACAACTCTATATATATGACACCATGTTACAAAATCCATCATGTGTCTATAAATATCTCTTCCAAAGGCCTTATGTTTATTTTAATGGAGGATATTGAAAGAAGTAGTAAAAATCTTAACCAAGTTCATTAAAATTTATTTATTCCTACACCTCTTCTAAATATATTATATCCATAAAAAACCAAGTAAATATGAATCAACACTATACTAAAATATTATTATAATGGTTTGTCAACCATTTTACACCTTATTTCTATACAATTGTAAATGAATACATTGCTGGTCCATATGTGTGGACTACCCGCTCTATGAATGCAGTATTTTGTTCTTCATCACTACCTCTTTTGGATTCAATAAATAAAAATTTAAGGGATTGATATGATATTTATAAAACAATCCATGTTCATATAAATATAAATCATAATGTAACTTCTTTTTTTTCAATCCATAGAAAAATTGAATCATTTTCAATTTTCTTGAGTAGAGTAATTCCTCTACATAGAATGTAATTCATTTTTAATCACCACCTCAAATGGAAGGTTACAATGATGGATATAATGAATAATTAATAAATGTATAGAATATTTTACATTCTATAGTTATAATATATAATCTACCTCTTTTCTATTTCATCAACTTGAATGTGAAAACACCACTCGTATATATATCCAAACTACTGCCTCCATGAGTGATGTGTTTCACTTTTCACCACCACTTTACATGGATCAATATAAAATTTTATTTAATGAATAAATATAAATTTAATGAGATTATTAATTTTAGGAATAAAGATGTGATAATTTTATGATGTGATTTGACACCAGGAAAAACATTTAAACTATTTTGGACTTAATGACTCCAAAAAATCTAATGTGAACATAACTGATATAGTGTCAAAATAAAAAATTATATTCAATTAAATAAATAGAATAGTAATAAAGGAATAATAATTTTAAAAAGTTAATAATAATTTATATAATTAATATAAATCTGTTATTTAAGAATATAGATGTGGTACCTAATTATTTGAGATTGGAGGTAAGGGATTTTTCTTTAAAATCATATTTTAAATATATTGAGGTTTTTCATTAAAATAATTTAAATAAATAACATTTTTCTATTAAACATTTCATGAATTCATATTTCTCTACTAAAAATAAATTAAGTGTCGTAACACCCCATGGTTTTGAAAATAAATATTAATGGCATGAAACAGTGAGTCCCTACAAAACAAAACATTTTATAATCTATCTATTGAACACAACTTTGCCTCTATAATGTTTTGAATTTAGAAAAATGATCATCTATAGTTGTGACCATTAAGTCATTTGTGGTCTGATATAACCAACTTGATTTTTGGTGAACAGTAATAGACCCTTATGAATAGTAATGTTAATAGTAATATAAACCACATGAATAGTAAATAAAAAATATTTTTTCAAGCATACAAGTTAATTAGATATTGAGTAAATATTCAATGTGATAAAAAACGAATTATAGTTTTAAAATTTTTATTTTTCAAATAAACTATGATTTTATTTAAAAATTAAATTAATAATATTTAGAAAATTATTTTCAAAAAATGGAGGTCAATTTATAATTCCAAACTTTGAAAAATGTTTAGGTTGAATTTTTGGGATTTTTTGAAATACTCAAATTTTTTTATGAATAGTGAAATTTGGTGAAATACTGTGTATACAAATTTTCAGTAAAATACACGATTTATGAAATCATTACTGATGTAAGACCACTTGTTTTGAACTAACATGCACATATTACTATTATTGGTCCAAAGAATCAATACTTTTGGTTGTTTTTGTAAAAATAATAATATAATGATTAAGATATTCAAAAATTACCCCTCCTCCACTAAAAAAACCCTCCATCACTCCTATTATCTTCACTCCTCTAAGCCTTTAAGTTCCTCAATGTTCTTCCCAAATACCCTTCCATAGTCACTCCCCACGTCCAGGAGCTCTTTTTCGTTTCTAAAGACTGAAACCCCTGATTTTAAGGTGATTGTCAAGGTGGTGGTTTCAAAAAGTAAATTCACATTCTAGTTCTTTCAATTTCATTTCATGTTCCATTATATTGTTATCCTCTCCTAACCTCCTCTGTAAGAATGACCATGATATCTTCTTTATATTATATATACTATAATTATTTCATTTTAACTGATAAACAATCATCAATATTCTTACTCTCGATCTTTTATTTTATAAATGAAATCATCACCTGTGAGGTTCCAATTTACATCCTTCATTGACGACAAAGTTTCGTTCTTCAATTTATCCTTCATTATTGGTCATGAAACCATTTTTATGGTTGAAATAAAATATAATATATGTATTATATCCTATCTAATATTTAGGAACCATTATATGTACATAATATTAAATCATATGACCAAACTAGTTCCAAATAATCAAAATACCACAAAAATAATCTAGTTGGTCGACATTTATATTTCATCTAATGATTCACCCTCATAAAATGTTACCAAATGATTTAAATTACCATTAACACCTATTTAGTTTCATAAATAATATATAAATTTAATTGTGGATATTTGCATTAATTTCACTTGAACTCCATTACTTAAAAATAAGTGACCCAATTATGAAAATCAAGGAAACAAACAGTCTGGAAGAATGGAATTCTATATTATAACTTATCAATAAAAACATAAATGAACTAAAAAATTTATAAACCAAATACATTAATAAATGGTTATGAAATAAGTTATTAATAATTCTAATTTCATATTCCAGGACTCTTTGTTTAAAAGAGAAACACATTCAGACTTAAGGTAAGGGTTTTCCACCCGAACCTCCACTTTCATTTGGGTTACTTTTATTGTCTAATAATCTCAATGAAATTCTTATCTAATATTATTTACTCCTAATAAATTTTGTATGAGTGATCTATATATACTTACCAACCATAATCATTCCTTATTCTATGGTGAGTAACGCCTTTTAAAAGTAACTTTCAAAATTATTTCTGAAATACAAGCCTGATTCAAGGGAATTCCGCAAATTCTTACCTATTTCAAGGGAGATCAATAATCTATTGTTGGAAACCAATATCTTTATAAAATCACTAATTTTATTGTGAAAATACTACCTATATTCACTTATGGTTTTATACAAATATTTTTTCTAAAGGACTCTTCTATTCAAAGTAAAAGAGTATTTATCTCATTAATTGCTCGATGATTTTACAAGAGTATTTTCATTTGTTTCAACACTCTTATTGATTCTTATGTATAAAGGAGACTAATCTTTTATGAGATCATATATCATAATTTTTTTAATATTTTAGTATTATTTTGACTATGTATGTGATTTCTTGAAACCATTCACCATATTTCTCTGAATGGTTAGTGTTTATGTTTAATGATTGGGAAAATTTAGTTACATTTCATAAGTTAGTTTCATTATGAATTTATAAGATAATTATGTCAGATATGGAGCTTCAATTGGTGTGGAGAAACTTAAAACTATACTAGGACAACGTACTCAGGTTATGAACAATAACCTTACCCATATGGTGCATTCATATACACCACATGGAGGAAATTTGTTAGATCACATTATACGACAACTGCCTCCACCATTCAATGGGACTATAAACCAATTTGTAGTTGAGAAGTGGATAAGTTACCTAGAGAAGATATATCTTCCTTTTGGATGTAATGAAAGAGATAAGGTCTTCAAGGCAGTTTATCTTCAATCAGTAGATGTAGATTAGCGGTGGTCGTTAATCCAAACCATAACGGATGAGGAAGAGATAAAAGAGATAGAATGGAGGGACTTTAAGGAAATATTAATAGGGAAATAATTTCCTATTGAATATCGAGTTGATATGGAAAGTAAGTTTCTGAATTTGAGGCAAAAGGAAGATGAGAATATTACAAAGTATGAATATAACATGACAAGGTTAGTAAGGCATGTTGTGGACAAGATACGAAATCCAAGGAGAAAGATTGGTCGATTCTTTGATGGCCTAAAGTCGTTCCTCCGACGGGCACTGGTCTCTCAAAGTTTCTCATCATATGAGGATATAGTATCATGTGATATAAATTTGGAAAGTTATTCCATAAGTTTTATGAATTTAAGGTAAAAAATATAATAATATGGATGTTCAGAACTCTGGAAAAGGAAATAAGTAAACAAGGAAGAAGGTTGGAGTTAAATTTACACCATGTGATAATTGTGGAAGGAAACACCTTGGTGCATTCTTAAAGGGAAAAGAGTATGCTACAAATGTGGACAGAAAGAACGTATTTTATGGTAATAGAAAGGGGAATAAATATAATGATTTATAATGATATAATTGGAGTGAAACGAGACCCTATGCTAATGATTATCCAAATTGTCAAGGAAACATTCCAGAAAAGGCAAAGGGAGCAGGGACAAGCTTATGTTATCACAACTACTGAAAATTAATTTCGTAATGATGTGGTGGAAGGTACTTTAATCATTTCCTCAAACTTAGAAATTTTTTTATTTGATTATGGATCATTTCATTCTTTCACATCTTCCCAGTTTTCTAAGAAAATTAGATATTTCCAATTTGATTTAATAAGGGAGTTATCAGTTAGAACTCTTATGGGAATTAGCATTGCAACCACGTTTTTTCCAGAAGTACTTATTATGGAATATAAATGTTCTTTATATACTGATTTTATTGTCATATCCATCATTGAATTTTATATAATATTTGGTATTGATTGTATTTCGAACCATGATGTGCAATTTTATTGTAAGAATATAGAGGTTACAATTTTTGAGGATGATAGAATTCCATGTCTTTATAGCAGAAACCTAGACATCTGATTTGAATCTAGATCCACCCCCAATAGCTCTACTGAATTAAATTATTTTGGAGAAATGGAATATAATAAATATGTGTGAGTAAGGGAATGTTTTGAAATAGGATGTACCGATTGTACCATAATATGTTGATGTGTTTTTAGAGTATTTACCTAAACATCCTCGAGAGTGGGAAATTGAGTTTTCTATTAAATTAATTCATGATTAAAGGCCTATAACAAAACTAAATATATAATGGCCACTATTTAATTAGTGGGACTGAAGAAACAACAATAATAATTGATTGATAAAGGATTTATTCGCCCTATTTTTTCTCCATGGGGATCCCCTATTCTTTTCGTTAAGAAAAAATATGGATCTTTGAGGTAGTGAATTGAATACAGGGAGATCAATTCTATGAAAATAATGAAAAAGTATCCCCTAACTCGCATTGATGATTTATTTGATCAACATCTTGATGATAAATATTTTTCAAAGATTGGAATTCAATCTGGATATCATCAGTTGCTTGTGAGGAAGGAAGACATTCCAAAAATTGTATTTCAAACAAGCTATGGGCATTGCAAGTATATAGTAATGCCTTTTGGAATGACCAATTCACCTTATATTTTCATGGATCTAATGATTAGAGTTTTCAAGGAATATCTTTATGACATTTTGGTGGTATTTATTGATGATATCTTGGAATACATCAAAATCTATGAAGATCAGGGAAATCACTTATACACTATTCTGAAGACACTAAGATGAAATGAATTGTAAGGGAAGTTTAGGGCGTTTGAATTTTTGCATCAATCAGTTCTCTTTATGAGCCACATTGTCTCTAATGTTGGAATATCTGTTGATCCTGTGAAGACAAAGGCTATGCAAGAATGGCAAACTCCAATGAACATAAATGAGGTACATAATTTTATTGGTTTAGAAAGTTGATATAGACATTTCATTCATAACATCACCAATTTAGCCATCCCAATGACCAAGCCTCCACGTTAATGGGTTAGGTTCGTATGGAAAAAAATGTGAGGTCTATTTCAAAGAATTGATGAGAATATTTTTGAATGCTCTGATCCTAACCCTACCATCGGGGAATGATGGGTTTGTTATATATAATGATGCATCAAATAAAGGAATTGGTTGTGTCCTTATGAATAATGATAGAGTTATTTCCTATCCATTAATGATGTTAAAATTTCAGGAACAAAACTATCCCACACATGATCTTGAGTTATCAATGCTAATCATTTCTCCGAAGTTATGTAGACATTATCTCTATGTGAAAATGTGAGATATTTAAGGATCACAGGAGTCTGAAAAATATCTTCTCACAAAAATAAATAAACATGAGGAAATAATGTGGTCTCAAACTACTCAAGGGTTATGATTTTACTATACATTTACACCCATGAAAGGCAAAAAGGTAGAATATGCATTGAGAAGTAAAGATCATCATGTTCTCAACAAAATGAGGATTGAAAAAGATCCTTTGTACATGGATATATTGAGGATGAATATGGGAATTATCAAAGAAGGTGAAATATCACAACATTTTCATTTGGTTTCCCAAAAATATTTATTATTAAGGATTAAAAGTTCTTAGCCTGATGATAAGAACCAGCAAAAAAAATTAATGTTGTGAAGGAGGGGATGTTTGCTAACTTCGTATGTGAAGATGGAATTCTAAAATTTGGGACGAGGCTTTGTGTTTCATTTATACCCAAGATAAAAAGGGAGTTATTGGATGATTCCCATAGTTTAAATTTCTCTATAAATCCTAGTAGCACTATGATTTATATAGATATGAAGAAACATTTCTGGTGGGATAACATGAAGAGGGAAATTGTGGATTATATATCAAGATATTTAGTTTGTCAACAAGTGAATGCGGAAAGGAAATATCCAAAAGGAGTCATGAAACCTAAACATATTCCTATGTGGAAATGGGATGACATCACCATGGATTTTGTCACTATATTACCCAAAACTCCAAGGAAGAATGATGTGATATTGGTAATTGTGGATTGACTTAGAAAACATTCTTATTTTCTTGCTATATGGGAGACTTTTCCACTAGAGTGCGTAACACGACTCTATATAAATGAGGTTTTGAGACTTCATGGAGCACAAATCTCAATTGATTCTTATCATGATCCATTATTTACATCAATATTATAGAAAATTATTCAGAAATATTTGGATACAGGGCTTTGTTTGGGTACAAAATTCCACCAATAAACTGATAGGCAACCGGAAAGGATGATCAAAACTATAGAGGACTTGTTGAGATCATGTTTACCTAAATTCCAAGGTATGTGAGATCAATACGTACCATTAGTGTAGTTTACATACAATATGGACTGACAATTAAATTTTTTATTTCCAAGCAGTTTTAGGAAAACTGAGAAACTGTACAACCCTTAAGACAAACCTGTTCACAACTTGCAATACTCATAAAATAATCAAAATTAGTACAACCACAAACCAAACAGACCATCGTAGGACTACATATCACAATATCCAAAATCCTCTCTGCATCCCACACAAGACTCCCCTTCTGCCTTAGTTTATTCCCATTTAGATGTCGATTTATGCCACGTCAAAAATAATAGTTTCTATTTATGTATTCAAATGGAACCATATGAAACATTTTATGGAAAGAGATGTTGTACACCAACTTGCTAGGATGAAGTTAGAGAAATGAATCTTGTGGGCCCAGATCATTTTGGGGAAACAAAAGTGATGGTAATGACTATTCAGGTCCATATTAAAGTAGCTGAAATTATACAAAAGAGCTATGATGATAATCAAAGGAAGGATTTGGAATTTCAAATGGGAGATCATGTTTTCTTAATAGTATCTCCATAGAAGAGTGTTATATGATTTGGGAAGAAAGGGAATATGATCCCTAGGTACAAAGGCCCTTTTGAAATTTTGGTGATATTTGGAGCTGTTGCATATCATTTGACTATGATGCCTATCGTGTCCAAAGTACAAAATATATTCCATGATTCATTGTTGAGAAAGTAAATTCCAGACCCAAGACATGTAACATTCCAGGTGAATAAGGAAAATGACATTTTAAAATTTATTAATATTTGTGAATTGAAAAATAATTTTACTAAAAATTAGATTTTATGTCTGATAGAGTACTCAACACGCAACAATGAATATCTCTGAAATATTATGTTGTACCCAATGTTTAGCTATACCGAAAAATAATAAAGTAATATTATTATTTTTAAATAGTAGTTGACACCTAGATATTGCATTGGAGAGAATAAATAGAACTAAAAAAATATTATTATATTTTTTTTAAATGTTTTTATATTTTTCCATTAAATTTTAGAGGCTTAAAATAAGAATGAGTAAAATTTTAAGCATAAACACTCTAATATTTTTAAAATTTTGGTTTACCACCTTTTGATGGAGAACCCATTTTAAATATAGTTTTTTAACTTTTATAAGTTTCAACTGAAAAAATAAACTTTTTATTTAGAAGAGGGATATTAAAAATTTATTTGGGTAATTTTTTTGTATTTTTATGATAAAGTTCATTTTTAATAAATATTGAAAAATACTGCATTTTATGTCAAAATTGTCTTTTCATCTGATTTATTTATATGGTTAGATTATCTTTTTTACTTTTTTTAAAATTTGATTTGATTATTTTTTTACTATTTAATTCAATTTTTTCATTGTAAGTAATTTCACATTAAAATTGGACATAAACACATGTCAATCTTTTTGTAGTTTTTACTTCTTACAAAAAATATTTATAGTTTTGACAAAAAAATTAATTTTAAAATAATAAATGAAGATTTAATGTTTTTAATTTGGTAAAATAGAATTTTTTTTGAATTTGGAATATAAAAAGTACCTTTGGGTGATTTTTTTGTATTTTTCTGAAAACGTTCAATTTTTGATTAATAGTGAAAAACACTACAAAGTAGTTAAAAAAAACTTTTCGTTTAAATGAAAATTTACCACTTCTGTGAATTTAATTTCAAAATTTGACAAACATGGTTTTCATTAGTAAGAAAAATTTTCTCCAAAAAGATGAAAATAATTTTTGGTGAATAATTTCTTTTAATTTTTATTTACCACGGTTAAAGGTAAATTGGGTAATTCAACGTAAATATCATATTATTATATTATAAAATTACTTTAACACTTTTCCTAACCTAATTTAATGAGTCATGGATGACCAATTCTATTTTTGGGTAGAATATTTGGAATTTGTAAGACACTTCGGTATGATGATTACAATGATAAATCTTTATTTAAATTAAAAATAAAAATATCATAAACATGTATTATTTTGATAAAACAATTTTAATGTGGGTTTTATAGTTTATATGTTTAAAAATAGATATTAATTAAAAAGGAAAAAATATTTCATACATCATGGTATTTTATTTATAATTTTTAGACATCAAATAAATAAATTTATTTATGACACAATGATGATGTAATAATTAACTCATTAACTAATGTTTTAAATACATGAGATTATAAATATTAATATAAATTTTTTTTGAACTATTTTATGCCATAAACGAATTTTAGATATGATCATGACTTGGTATCTTTGAATTAATAAACTTTTTTCGAACAAATCAATTTGGTTTGGATTTTTTAAAAATTAATTAATGAATACTATAAAAAATAACATAAATGAGTTTTTTAAATCAATCAATATTTTATTACATGATAAAATAGCCCTAAAAATCTATGATTTGGCACAATGACATATATGATCTTAAAAATATCAGTAATGATCCATTTAGGGTCACTTGAAATTTTATAGTGACAATATTAACCTTATAGTATGAATATATATAAAAACATGGTAAAAGATAAATTAGATAACTAAGTGTTAAAGCTAAATATTAATGATAAAAATGAAACCCAAACTTATCTAAAAAGTATATTTTGAGATTATTTTTAATAATAGTCATCGTATCTTTGAATTTAATGAGTTTGGATCCATTTTAAATCTAAATTATTTTCATAATAAAATTATATATTCAAACTTTCCTAAAGTCCCCTTCCTCCCTCTTATAAAAGATCATCACCTATAACCCATTACTCACACATCTCAAGCCCCATGGATCATCTAAAATCTGAATAAATAATCTTCCAACATCCCACTCTTCCTCCTAGAATCCTTATTTTAGGCACAATTCAATTCAAGAGAGACATTTGGATCAAATCAAAATAAGTTACCCGATTTGAGGTAACATCTTCTCTCAAGTTCTTTTATTTTATTTTCCTTCTCCACCAACTATGCTATTAATATTATTTATTTAAATAAGAAAATAATTATCCTCAATATACTAGGGTTTTTATGAGAATTATTTTAACTACACTTGAACACACCTCAATCTAATGGGTTTAGAACATATTGTTTTTATGGACGGTGAACTACTGCCTCACGAAACGATGATTGTTCAATATTTTTATACCTCCTATTATGGTAGCCATTATGATTAAAATGTAATTATATAAGATATATATGATATTTCATTTATCTTCATGCTTCTTTAATTCTCTTCTAGAACATAACTTTTTGCTTTTAATGTTGAATATATATGATAATTTCATCTGAGGAAGTGCAGAGTCCCTCCCCCAAAAAGTGATATGACTCATTCATACCATACATGGAATGTATATGGATTGAATTAATGATCTTATGTAACATATATACCATATATATTATACTGAAATAATAATATACCAATGTATCATTTTGTTTTCATGCCATTAAAAATGAAAAAAAATAAAATGGAAGCGGCGTTCATGCATTCGTATGGCTTATAATTTCCATGAATGGTGCAATTCATTTTTATATATCCAAATGATATGGACTATTATAAATACATATATACTAGATATATATGATATATATTCCATCTAAATCATGAATATAATTCCGGATATAATGGATTTTTGACCACATAGACAATTTGTAATTATTACAAGTCCATTTTTAACTCTCGTTCCGAACATCGACAAAATGTCCAATATGAACTCAAATAATTAACTAATTGTTATAGCAAGGTAATAAGTGACATAAAATAAATATTAAACTTGAAAAATTTTCTTATGAATTTAGTAATTAAATTAAGGTTATAGTTCAATAAATTAAATAATGAACAAGTCAAGTCAGAAACGACTTAAGGGACTTTGTCTCAATATCCTTTCATTGAGGAATGTTTTGATAATATACAACTCTTTCTTTTATACAGTTTTTAATAAATCCCTTTGAATTTTATTTTTATTTAAATAAAATATTTTTATAATTTTTTTACTAAATGAAAAAAGGAATGTTTTAACGTTTGTGGTGACAATAAGCTCTCTTCCACTGTAATCGTTATTCAGATTCTTCTATAAGCCTTAATGTTTTAAACTGAAAAAGAAACCACTTATTCCATTTTTGGTTGTTTTGGTATATAAAATGGTTTTTTGAAATTGATTTAGTATATCAATAACTTGAAATTATATCTTGTGATTTCAAATTAAATTTTATTACTGAAATGTTGATATTTTCAATAGTTTATGTGTTATGATTATGTAATGGTAATTGTAGAGTTGAAAGCCTATAAGAGGACTTTCTCTTACTCCCATCCCAAGCTAGGGTTCCTCTGTAGGTGATCTCGATATGGGAGGCATGTTTTCTACTTCTATATCATCGTCTCCCCCTCCCCTCGTTCCTCCTTCCTTCTATCACTTCCCTCCCCTCTTTCTTCTTCCTCCTTGATCATGATTTCATGGTTTTATTTGGTTCCTTTATTTACCCACTCATCTTCACTATTGTATGTGATCATGTCCCCTATTGAAGCCCAATTGTTTCTTCTATTGGTCTTTCCTTCCGGTTACCACATTTCTAACCCCGTTCTTGTCCAGTGCATCAGTTCTCTCTGAAGGTTCGGGATGCGTGGGATAAATCGTGTTAGTGCACCAGAAGCTCAACTTGTGTTCGGTCTTTGTAGAGTTATTCTTTTTTTCTCTTCGTTTATTGACTCTTTGGTGTGTTGATGATGTGCAGGTTTCTCAGTGATGGTTTTTGACATTCGAGGTTGGTAGTTTAGAGTGAGGATGTGTTTCTTCGTTGAGACCCTTCCACTTCAATATATACTTTGGACTCCTTTCCCTTAATCATTCTCTATGTTGGTCTACTAAGATGGTTTCAAGAGGCTTTGGGTGGTACTGTTTGTTTGGTAGTGGATGCTCTAGGTGGTGCGTCCTTCACCGGCTTCAATTTGGGATGTTGTTGTGCCTTTTCTTCATCTAGTTTTTGATGAAATTAGCGGAATGTTTCTGCCTTGATGTGCCAATGTATTTTGAAGATGTTTTTTCGGTTGATGGTGGTGTTGATAAAGGTGTTTTATTTGATTTTATTTGATTCTACGGTGGAATAATATAGTGGTTTCACACTCGTAGAAGGCAATGATGTCCATTGATGATTCATGGAGGTTTGGGTTTTAGTGGATTCTGGTTTTTGAGGAGGCATTTTCTTCGCTCGGTGGAGTAGCGTGGTGAAATAAAGTGTGTGGAATAATGATAAAATGTTGAGGAAGGTGGACATCAATGACGAATTGATTTTTTTTGAGATCTATGAGTGGGTTTAGTGGAATGGATTGTGGTTTGTCGATGACGGGGTTGTTCTTGGTCCTGGTATTGCATCGTGTGTGGCTCGAGATGGTTTTTCTTGTGGATTTGGTATTTGAAAAAGGTGATGAATGGAGTTTGGCAGTTACGGGGTGCGTGAAGTAGGCTGGCATGTGGCCGATGTTTAAAATTTGAAATTTGAAATGTAAAAATCTCATTTGGCGTGGTTCTTTGGTTTTTTAGTTGGTGGTCTTTGTTTTAGGTAGGTTGGTTGGTTCCCACATACCCTCAAAGTGGTTTTTAAATAAAATAAAAAAATGGATTGTGGTAATCCTACCTAGACATTTTACGTGTGGTTACCTGATGAATCAAATGACGGGTGTGCCATGATAAACCAAGGAAAATTGGTTACGTTATAACTTCCAATGCAATGGATATGGAAGCTGGCTGTATGGATATTCCATTTAGTGATATGTGTGGAAGTAGATCATATGATTATTCCATTTATGTATGTTTATGTACCATGTTACCTTTATTTGTTATGTGTGATTTCTATGGGTATTATGTTAATATTTTGGTTACAAAAGGGTAAGCAATGAGATTTTATTAATTAAATAGTATTTAATACTTCATAAAGGTAAAATGTATAACTTATGATAAAGTATTCATGGTTTCCTTTTTGTTTTGAAAAACTAACAGTTTTCCTTCTTTATGTATCCCTTAATAAGCTTTTTATGCTCATCCCATGTTTTTTGAAATGTTTTTCATAGGGCATAAAGTGAAATAAGGTTAATGATGTGATCAAGGAAAATTCACGATGATTACAAAAACAACTAAACATGTTCATTTTCTTTTAATAGTTTTCATTTTATGGAAGGAATGGGCACTGAGTAGAAGTGTCTACATGTAATATTCAAATTGTTATGTATATGTTATGACCAAATTCTCTAAATCTCTAAACCTGAAAAGGTTATCAATGTGAATTATTAATTTAATTCAATATTATGCAATGTTTAAGGTTGGGGATTTATAGTTGGTTTTAGAGGTTGGTTTAGATAACTTTATAGTTTAGTGTGCTATTTCAGCATACGTTACATAACCATAATGGTTAGCATATTAGAAAGATTCATATCTATTTTAGATAAATTTAATGGTTTTAAGATAACATAAATAAGTATATCTTCATGTTTACCCTCATCATAAGATATTATATGATGATTTTAACGATATAATCACACTAACCTTTTTAGTTTTAGTAAATTCATTGATCTAGCAGGAACCCAAGTGACAATAGATGTGAAGAAAACTGTAACAGTTTTCTGATTAAGAAACAGAATGAAATGGGAGTTGAAATAAGAACACATGTGGTTATTTTCAACCAACTATATTTAGTCATGATTGACCACCCTAATCTCTGTGATTTTTATAAGTCATGGTATATGCAAGAAACAAATCCCTACAAAAGTTCATGTAATAATCATAAAGGTAAGTATATTCAAAACCCTATATGTCAATGACGTGGAAAGAAACACTTAGAAAAATGATTCAATGGGATAAGAAGATGATATAGATTTTCTAATGAAGGTAAAAAAGCAAGAACCTACCATGAAAAAAGAAGCATCTAGTTTACTCCTGGTAAGGGAAATAATTCATTAATAAGGGATCAATTGAATGTTTTAAATGTTGTGTGCATGGTCATTACACAAATAGATTTAATATGAATAAGGTTCAAGAGTGGAATCAGAAGAACCATACAAATATATGTTTACCAATACCTAATTTCATTCTAATTGAGGATGAGGAAACTTGCAATGACTAATGAAATATATGGATTTTTTCTAAGATGATTTTTGACATGATTGAATCTTAGGATACGATTCATGATTTTTTATAGTATTATTGATTAAGTTGAAAAATAATGGTTAATGTATCATGAAGAACATTGAATGAGTAAGGAGTCTATATATAAGGGATTAAAGAGTTATGGTAGATTTTATGATGATGAAATGCCTGAATGTATTAAGGCTCTTTTGATGATGAGATTACTTTGGAAGACCTTTTTCTAGTATATGTAAACCTGAAGTTTGATATTTTAAAATTCTATTCAAGGAATAATTATCTTTTCTTTTATAGATATAGTTATAAAGAACAATTTTGTTTTATATGATCCATGAATTTGAGGCAATTACATATTATTACTTTTTGGGATTAAAATTCAAGGTATGAAATAATATTTTTGGTTAAAATATGTTATTGTTATTTTTTAGGAATTTATCTCATTTTTGGTAATGTTATAAAATTATACTGTTTTTGAAAAAGGACAACACGGAGACCGTGTGACAATCTTTCACAACGGAAAAAGCTACTGGAATTGAACCCACAACCAAAGTGTGATTGGTATTTGTCGCCTACCATTGGAATACATGATGTCCCAGGTTAGTATGACTAATTATTTTTATTTAAATGATTTTATAGATAAAAAATATGTTGTTTTTGGGAAATAATGACTTATCAAATGGTTATCCTTAGTATAGGAAAATGATTTTTTGATTAATTGATAAAGGTTATTTTGGAAGAAGTTCTCTCTTTTGGGGAAAGGTATATGCCTAAGTAAAATAAAATACTATGGGATTTAATTTGAGGAGTAATGGTAGAATTTTATTTTGGAAGAATCTATATTTTTTTTAGACATATGGATATTTGAGTTGTTTATAGAAATGATGATCCTATAATAGAGAATTTGTGATTTGATTAATTACACTTCAGTGTGAGATTTTAAGAGTAGTCGATGTTATTTGGAGATAAATGTTAAGATTTACTATGGAAAACTATGTGATTAAATTCTTCTAAATTTAGGGTTTCAATATTAGTTTGGATTATATTGAAGGATTCTAAGGACACTTGTTTATTGAATGGTCTCTATTGAACTTAGAGTACTGTTTGTTCAATTTATGAGATTAGGAGTAGTAGTTCTTTTTATAATGTATTATACTTTTGGGGATTATCTGATATTGTACTAACCATTTTGGTTTTGTTTAATGTATAAAGATAATAGAAAAATATTTTTCATATTTTATAGATTGTGTGATTCTCTAGAAGTTTATTCTAGTACTTTTGGTGTGACAAATTCATCTTGAATACTCATCATTTGGAGAAAAGATTTGTTTTTCGTAGAAACATATTAAAGGATGAAACTCTACTTCAAAAGTATGTATATTTCCTTATGTCCTTAGTCAATCTCCAAAATATATTATCCAACTTTATGAAATGGAACATAAAACAAAAACATTGTCTATATACTTTTCTTACTAGGATACCAAAGACCATTTAACTTATCACAATTTTTTGGTTTTCTGGTGGTTAACCTTCTCCTGATAGTGTTTTCTATCACTCTCCATCAGAACTTGACATATAGTTTCTCTACTATATCAATGTTTTCATGGAATCCTAGTATGTGTTATCTCGAGTGAACTTTGTATATATCCTTCTTTATTTTAAAGTGATAGTTTTATTGAATATTTTTCTGATGTGGGATTTTCAATGAAGTTTTCAAGGCCAATTTTAAAATTGCGAGGATGCAATCCCAAAAAGGGGGGAAGGATGGAACATCCCAGGTCAATAAAGAATATGAAATTTTTATATTTTTTTAATATTTTTTAATTAAATATTAATTTTACTAAAATTGGGATCATATTTCTGTTAGCATACTCAATACGCAATAATAGATTTCGTTGAAATCTTACGTTGCACAAAATGTTGAGTTATACTGAAAAATAATATAGTAATATTATTATTTTTAAAAGGTAGTTAATTCCTAGTCGTTGTATTGGTGGGAATGAACAGAACTAACTAAAATATGATTATACATGTTTGTTAAATTTTTTTACTTTTATCCAATAACATTAAGAGGCTTAAAATGAGAATGAATCTAATTTTAAGAATAAACATTCAAATATTTTTAAATGGTTGTTTTAGGACCTTCTGTTGGCAAACCCCTTTTAAATATAGTTTTTTTTCACTTATATATGTTTCATTTGACAATATAAACTTCTTATTTAGAAGTAGGATTTCAATATTTACTTTGGGTAAATTTTTGGTATTTTCTGATAAAGTTCATTTTTAATGAATCCTGAAAAATACTGCATTTTATGTCAAAAGTATCCTTTCATTAGATTTATTTATATGGTTAGATTATATTTTATATGTTTTAAAGTGAAATTGGATTATATTTTTACCTTTTAATACAATTTTTATTATTGGATGTAATTTCATTTTTCATTTGGACATAAACACATGTCAATCTTTTTGTAGTTTTTATTTCTTAAAAAGACGCTTTCTAGTTTTGACAACAGAAAATAATTTTAAATTAATTAATTAAACTTCTATTTTTTTAATTTGTTAAAATAGAAATAATTTTTTAATTTTCAATATCATAATTATATTTGAGCGATTTGTTGGTATATTTATGAAATTGATTAATTTTTTATGAATAGTGAAAAAACTACATAGTAGTTAGAAACCCGACTTTTTCATTTAAATGAAATTTTACTGCTTTAGTGAATTGAATTTCAAAAATATGACATACATGGTTGTCATCAGTAAGTAAAAATTTGTTCAATAAGATTAAAATAATTTTTGGTGAATAGTAACTTTTGAATTTTATTTACCGTGATTAAAGGTAAATAGGGTAATTTAATGTAAAAATAATATTATAATAATATAAAATTACTTTAACACTTGTCCAAAACTTATTTGACGAGTCATGGTTGACGAATAAAATCCTTAGGGATAATGTTTGGCCTTTGGAAGCCACTTGGGTTAGATAATTACATTAATAAATCTTTATTTAAAGTAAAAATAAAAATATCATAAACCTGTATTTTTTTTCTAAAACAATTTTAATGTGGGGTTATATAAATGATATATTTGACAATAAATAGTAATTATAAATATAAAAATCATTCCTACGTCATTATATTTTATTTATAAATTTTAGACATCAAATTAATAAATTTACTTATGACATAATGATGATGTAATGATTACCTCATTAATGAATGTTTTAAATAAATGAGATTATAAATATTAAAATAAATTTATTTTGAAACTTTTTATGCCATAAATGAATTTTAGAGATGATTATAACTTGTTATATTTTAATTAATTAAGGTTTTTCAAAATAATCAAGTTGGTTTGAATTTTTAAAAAATTCATTATATGAATAGTATAAAAATTGACATAAATGAGTTTTTAAATAAATAAATATTTTATAAAAGGGTAAAATAATCCTAAAAATATAAAAAATATTAAAAATGACATATAGTATGTGAAAAATATCATTAATGATCCATTTTTGGGTCTCTTGTCATTTTATAGTTACTATATTAACCTTATATTATAATATAAAAGAAGACATCCTAAAAGTTTAATTAGTAAACTAAAGGTTAAGGCTAAAGGATAAGGTTAACAATGAAACAAAAACCTGTATATAAACTATATTTTGAGTGTATTTCTAATAATAACCATTGTATCTTCTAATTTAATGAGTTTGGGACCTTTTGAAATCTAAATTTAATTTATAACAAAATAATATTTTCAAACATTCCTAAGGAGCCGCTCGCCCATCTTATAAAAGGAAATAAACTCTAAACCAATACTAACACCTATCAAGAACATTGGATCATCCAACCTCTTCCCAAATAATCTTCCAACACCCCTCTCTTCCCCCTAGAAGCCTTCCCCTATTCAGAAGGAAATTAAATAGATCCATTTTGATCAAATCAAAAGAAGTTACCCGATTTGAGGTAACGCCTTCTCTCATGTTCTTTTCATTTATTTTCTTTCTCCACTACTTATGATCTTCTTATTATTTTTTTACATAACATCACAATTATCCTCAATATACGAGGTCGTCGTTATGATATGTATTCAATGTACACTTCACATACCTCCATTTAATGGGTTTAGAACATACTGTTTCTGTGGACGGTGAATTACTGCCTCACGAAATGATGATTGTTCAATCTTATCCTACCACCTCTTATACTGGACATTAGGATGAAAATGTAATTATATATGATATTTATGATATTTATTTTATCTATAACCTTCATTAATTCTCTTTTATAACATACCTTTATGATTTTAGTGTTGTATATATACAATAATATCATTTGAGGAAGTGCAGAGTACCGCCCCCTAAAAGTGATATGACTCGTTAATACCAAACATGGAAAATATAAAGGATGAAATTAATGAAAATATGTAACATATATAACTTATATATTATAATTTAATAATAATATAACTATGTATCATTTGGTTTTGATTCCTTTAAAAATGATAAAAATTAAATGAAAGTAGTGTTCATGCGTACGCACGACTTACCGTGTCCATGAACGGTGTATTAAATTTTCATATATCCAAATTATATAGATTATTATAAATACATATATACTGGATAAATATGATACATATGATTTCTAGATCATGAATATAATTATGGAGATAATGGAATTTGGACCACATAGACAATTTGTAATTATAACAAGTTTATTTTTTTATCAAGTTCTGAACATCGAAAAAATGTCTACTATGAACTAAAATAATTAACTAATTTTTATTGAATGGTAATAAGTAACATAAAAATAAAAATAAATGCTAAAAACGTTCTTAAGAAATTATAAATTAACTTAAGTTTATTATTCATGAAATTAATGAACGAATGAGTCAAGTTAGACATGAGGTAAGGGACTTTGTGTCAATATCATTTAATTGAGGTGTGTTTTAATAATATAAAATTCCTTCTTTTATACAGTGTATAATAAACCCCATTTACTTTTATTTTCATTCAACATGAATCCTTTTCTACGAATCATTTTAATAAAAGAGAAAAGCAATATTTTAACATTTGTGGCAATAATGACCTCTCTACCACCGTAATCTTTATTTGGTTTCCTCTATAAGCCTTAATGTTTTTAAAATGAAAAAGAAACCACTTATTATATTTATGAGTGTTTTTGTATTGAAAATGTTTTCTAAATGTATTGAGTATTTCAATATCTTGAAATGATATCTTGTGATTTCAAAATAAATGTTATTACTGAAATTTTGATATTTGAAATATTTTATGTGTTATGATTATGTAATGGTACTTGGACATTTGATGGGTGGTTACGTGATAAACCAAATGAAGGGTGGTGCGGTGATAAACCAAGGACGAGTGGTTATGTTATAACCTCCAATTAATTGGGTATGGAAGATGGTTGTATCGCTATTCCATTTAGTGATCTGTGTGGATGTCTAACGTATGGTTATTCAATTTAAGTATTTTTTTCCCAAGTTACCTTTATTTGTCACATGTTCTTTCTATGAATTTTATGGAAATGTTTTTCTAACAAAAGGGTAATCAATGTGATTTTATTAAATGAGGAGTATTTACTACTTCATAAAGGTGAAAAGTATTACTTATGATTAATTATTCATGGTTTACTTGTTCTTTTGAAAAACAAATAGATTTTCTTCTTTGTGTATCCCTTACTAAGATTTTTATGCTCATCCAATGTTTTTTGAAATGTTTTTCAAAGGAAATAATTTGGAATAGGGTCAAGGATGAGATCAATGAAAATTTATGATGATTACAACATGCAACTAACAATTTCCTTTTCTTTTAAGAGTTTTTATTTTATGAAAAAATGGATACTGAGTAGAAGTTTCTACATGTAATATTCAAATTGTTATGTATATGTTATGACATAATTCCTTAAAGATACAAACCTGAAAATATCCTCAATGTGAATTATAAAATTAATTCAAGATTATGTATTTTTTAAGGTTGGGGCCTTACAACACATTTCCTCACTTATGAAGGTATCGAGTTGGAACCTGACTTATCTTTATTTCAAGAGCCTATCCAGATTCTAGAAACTAATTTTTTTTGAGTAATCGAATGACTCATCACTTAATGATACTTTGTATAAATCATATAATCGAAGAGGCAACATGGGAGACTGTGGAGCTTGTGAGGAAAACCTACCCACATCTTTCTGTGAGGTATCATTTTGTGAATTTTGAGGATGAAATATTTGTAAGGAGGGGAGGATGTAACACCCCAAGGTTTTGAAAATAAATATTAAAGTCATGAAACACTGAGTCCCTACCAAAAAAACATTTTATAGTCTATTCTTTAAATAAAACTTTGCCTCTAGAATTTTTTGAATTTCAAAAATGGTTATCAAGAGTTTTGATAAGTAATTCATTTAGAGACTGATTGAACCAACATGATGTTTGGTGAATAGTAACATACCCTTATGAATAGTAATATGAATAGTATATAACCCTTATGAATAGTAAATAAAATATTATTTTTTCCTTAAGGATACAAGATAATGATATCTTGATTACTTTTTCAATGTGATATAAAACAAATTATTGATTTAAAATTGTTATTTTTCGAATAAACTATGATTTTTCAATGTGATTTTTTTAAATACTCAAATTTTTTATGAATAGTAAAATACGGTGATATAACGTATATACAAATTATCAGTTAAATACACTATTTTTGAAATTCTAAGTGACTTAAGACCACTTGGTTAGAACTCATATGAACATATTTCTATTATTGGTCACCAGAATCAATACTATTGGATGTCTTGGGTAAAATAATAAAAAAAATGATTAAGATATTAAAAAATTACCCCTCTCCTCTACTATAACCCACCCATCACTCCCTCTTCTATTAACGCCTCTAAGAATTTTAGATCCTAAATGTTCTGAACAAATACCCTTCCCTAGTCTATCCCCACATCTAGTATCTCTTGGTCTTTCAAAAAGTCCAAAAACCTTACCCTTACGGAGATTCTCCACGATGTGGATTCAAGAGGTAAATCCACATTCTATTTCTTTCAGTTTCATTTCATGTTATATTATATTGTCAACCTCTCTTCTCCTCATCAATCAAAATTACCATGATAACTCCATTATCATATGTATACTATAATTATGTCATGTTAATAAAAGTACCATAATCAATATTCTTACTCTCTCTCTCTTTTATTTTATAAATTAAATCGTTGTCTGTGAGGTTCATATTTAAAACCTTCATTGAAAAAGAAGTTTCAGTCTTTAATTTATCCTTTATTACAAGTTTTGAAACCATTTTAATTTTTTAAGCAGACTATAATATATGTATTATAACCTATTTAATATCCAGGAACCATTATATGTACATAACATTAGATCATATGACCAAACTAGTTCCTAATAATCAAGATACCGCTAAAATATTCTAAGTGATTGTCATTAATATTTAATCTAATGATTCCTCCTAATTCCATGAAAAAAATGATATAAATGGAAATTAATAATTATTTATGTCCATAAATAATATTTAAATTTAATTCTTTATATTTACATCCATTCTACATTAACACTATTACTTAAAAACAAGTGAACCAATTATGAAAATCAAGAAAACAAACACTCCAGAACAATGGAATTAAATATTTTAACTTATCAACAAGGACACAAATGCACTAAAAAATATATGATAATATAAATAAATTAGTAATAGGTTCCGAAGAAAGTTATTAATATGTTTAATTTAATATTCCATGACCTTAGGTTGGAGAGAATAAGACATTCAGACTTAAGGTAAGAGTTTTCCACCCGAACATCCATTTTCATTTAGGTTATTTTTATTGTCTAATCACATCAATTAAATTTTTATGTATTATTATGTACTCATCATAAATTTGGTATTAGTGTTCTATATTTTTTTACCAAACAAAATCCTTCCTTATTATATGTGGAGTTACACATTTTAAAAGGAACTTTCACAATTCTTTACGAAATACAAGCCCGATTCAAGGGAATTCCTCAAATTCTTACCAATTTTAAATGGAACACTATAATATATTTTTGGAAACCACTATATTTATAAAATAAATAATTTTATTGTGAAAATACTATCTTTCTTTACTTATGGTTCAATATAAATATTTTACCAAAAGAAATCTTCTTTTTAAAGTAAAACAGTATTTATCTCAAGAATTACTCGATGATTTTATAAGAGTATTTTCATTTTCATCACCACTCTTATTGAATCTTATATATAAATGAGACTAATATTTTATGAGATAATATACCATATTTTCTTGAATGGTTTATTATTAGTTTGAATATGGATGTGATGTCTTGAAACCATTCACCATATTTCTTTGAATGGTTAGTGTTTATGTTTAATGATTGTGGAAAGTTAGTTACATTTCATATATTAGTTTCAATATTAATGTATATAATGTTTATGATTTACCATGACCATATGAGGAATGTATTATACTTATTATGTGATGGGTGGGGCCTTCTATATCCCCTCAATGCATTGGTAGGACTCATGAGACAAATTGACGTGGACTTGGTTGAGGCCTTACCCATTTTGAGATATGGTTTTGGTCGAGGCCTTAATCATTTTTAGACGTCTTGGCCGAGTAAATGATGGAATGTTTAAGAATGTCTGAAATATGAACTTACCTCATTATAAAACTATAAATTTATAGTCATGTGGTTATTCTACTAGTATAATACCCATGATTATATTTTATTATGGAAATATTTACCCAACACATATTTCACCCATATTATTTAAAGGCATGTGTTTTTTTATTCACCATGCCTAAGGTTTATGTTATCTTCTAATATATTTCATACAAGTACTGAGAATTTGATATCACCCCTTTCTTATGTTTTATTTTCCTAGGATATTGATAAGTATGTTATGAGTGACTTGCAAGCATAATCTAGGAGGCATGGATGTTTCCACTTTTGCTATATTAAAAACATTGGCATAACCTTGATCACTTAGATACTTATAAGGTATATTCCCTTGAGGTTTGGGTAAATAGTTTTATTAGTTCATAATACACTTACAACTAAAAACCTAATCATTATTGGTTTCATTCTTACCATGGAATTCATGTGTCCGATGTCCTTTCTCTCATAACTTGAGGATATCTCTCATTACCATCAAACATGTACCAAGGTGTTTCATTCCAGAATTATTATATATGGGAAAACCATTATTTACATTATTTAAATTATCTATTTTTTTCTTTTCCACCCACTTATTCACCTTTTACACATATAATTTTTAATACTTATAGAATTATTTCTCTTTCTCTATAACACATGGTACAATGCCCTCTTATGATGATAAAGTTAGGGAGACTAGTTCCCTTTGAATGATTTTGATGATCCAATAAAATAATTGTAAAATCTTGATATATAGATTATTTAGTTAGTATGTAGTATTTATTTATATCCATTTAATGTTTTCTTCATACTTAGAAACATTTTCCTCTTCATTTTATCTCAAACCCGAGACATGCATCTCCATATCATCCCATTCCTCATTAGGAATATATTTTTCCATTAAGAGTATCATAAATCATTCCACTACAATTTTTTTATTTTATATTTGTCCTTATTTTTTTGAATATATAACTACCATCAATCCGAATCTCTATAGAGATATTAATCATTCATAAAACTTCTATCCATTTTATTGGTTCCTATAGTGATAAATTTCTTCTATAAAGAACATATCAATTACTTAGCTACTAATGGATTTTTAATCTAACTAAATTATCATGGTTTATGATGAATAAAGTGGTCTAAAATATTAATATGTAATTGTGGACTATTATTTCCATAGAGAAAAGGATATAGGTCATAAAATGAGTTAGATACCATAATATAGTTGTAATTGTTTCATCTACAATTACAACCCTTGCTCCAACTTCACTATCTTTCCAAGGAGGAAAATACCTACATGGATTATAAACACTTATATGGTTTTCATTCCTTATACTAGGAACCATTTTGAAACATTATCATACACTATATTAGATGATAAAATAATGAATAATAATGTATAATTTCAAGAGTAGTGAAATACATAACATAAATTGAAAATTTATGTTGGAATAATCTAAATATCATAAATGCGATTTATTTGAGAATTTTTTAAACTCATAAAAATATTTTCAAATCCTTCACAATGTTTTGTAAAGAAAATATGAATTCACAAACAAATATCCCCTAGGTGTTTCAAACTGGCTTTGTAGCAAATCCCATGGTTGTGAACCAACAATTGATCGATTCATATCCCAATGATCAATTTTGGGATCATTACCCTAGGTACATTTGTGAGATATAAAAATCATTGTATAATATCAAAATAGTGATGTATTTATAGGAGAACCATATAATACATAAATTGTGAAAACTTTTGGATATTAACCCTTGGATTGACATATCCTCAAATTTTATCATGTAGTAATGTTTTTCAGCTATATTTTCCTAAATCTAGTTCTTATAGTTTCTAATAAACTTCCTTTGATACCAGATATAATTATATTTCCATTATATGCTTAGATCCATTGGTTTCATTGACTTTTTTAGTATATAATTCTAATATAATTCTTATGAATATGATAGTTTATTAGTCATGGTAACCTCGATAAATACATTATTTTCACATTATAATTGGAATCATAAAAAATACACATTATTTTATTTGAGAAAACAATTATCCCCTTTATCGCATCCCTCAATGTCAATCAAAATATACATATTAAAATCAAGGGAAAAATAAATATAAGAATTGGTGAATTCTAATGCTCAACATGTGTATGCATACAATGGTGTATATCATGAATAAAAATGCATAATCAATATGAAAGGCAAGTAACCGAAAAACATTTTGTTTAATAAAAAAATGGTAACATAGAGAACAATATATAAGGAATGAATTATGATTAAAAAATCCAAGTAAATATTCATGTGATCCTGATACTAATAAATGGATATTCTAACTAATTGAAAAATCAAATGAGTATCAATACAAATTCTTATAATGATAGAATAAATCATGCCATACCTAAAAAATATACTATAAAGACCTCATTCCTAGACATCATATATATATATAGGTAAAGAATCATCCAAATACCCAAGTTAGCTTCTCACATGAGGAATAATAATGTATTGATGGCCCATAGTCGGCCTCACCCAACATTGACTAAGTATAATGAATTATTCAAATGAAAGAAGAGAAAAATAATAAATGTAAAGATAAATATTGAAAAAAGTTATTTTAAATTTTATTAATTTTACCAATCAATAAATATAATCAACATAAACATTAATTATGGAAAACTAGAATTCAGATGTTAATACTTTCCCTAATTAGTAATCGTATTCAAAAATAATCAAGGGTAAGATGGATAATTGTTTAAAAATTATAAAAATCTATAAAAACTGATCATAAACCATCCAAATAATTAATTAATATCATATCATTACAACATATTCCCAATATATAACATGAAAAGTTAGGGGTTTTATTATTGATGTATAGAAATACCATAAATATAAAATTGAAAAAATTCTTAAGGAAAATATCATTATCAATTTCCAAATTAGTTTCCAAAATAAAAAAATATAGAATATTAGTAATAATTTTTTTTGGAAAGAATCATGGAAACATGTAAATAATATATCAAATAATTTAGTGTTCATGATAACGGGTAATTCTGTTCATGCTATAAAAAACATTATCTTTACAATATTGTAAAAAGGATAAAATAACTTGTTCATTAAATTTAATGAATATTGCATTAAAAAATCTTATCAATTCCAATATTTGAAGAAATTTATTTAATAAATAATTCTAAAAATGTGAAAAATATTTTCTAAATAATTTTTTGAAACAATGTATATGTAAGAAAAATAAATTTTGACTGAAGAGAAAATTAAGTGAGCTTTTATTAAAATCATTTTAGGAATCCATTTAAGTACCAGAGAGAATAAAATTGAACAATAAAGTTAAATTCTTAGGAATAAACATAGGAGAATAATATTTATTATTAGGATTTAATTATAAAATAGTTTTCCCAAATAACACAAAAACAAAAGTCCCAAATAAGGATAAGATTGTGAAATAAACCATTATTACTTTTGTACCATTTGAATCATAAACCCCATGAAAGAATTATTTTCAAATGAAATATTAAATAATATGAAGATAATTAGATTAATGAAATAAAATATCAAATGGTTAGTATATACACCACACAAAAGAATTATGTGGTGACTATGGTATGTGTCTCATGAAAGTAAAAGTGAGATTCGAAACCATTACCACATGTATGGTTTCCTCTATACTTGTTTGAATTACTTGTATAATAATTTTATATTTATTATAAATATATTAATGAACCAAAATAATATATATATACCATATATTATTTACTTATAACTTAGTATTACCCATTTGTTAACAAATCTTTTTTAAAATTACTATTCTTTATGATAATTGAAAGTTTTTCATGTCTGTTTTGGTATGGTAGTTTCAGTCCTTGTAATTTGATCATGGATAAATAATATGAAAAATTTCATGCATGTTATAAATATAATATACATTAATTATATATTTATTTATAATAGTTCAGTCAATATAGTGATGGAAAAATGGGTTACACTATTCCTCAGGGGTTGTAAGTACACATGAACATAATTTTCATTATTTTAAATGATGTAATTAATGAAATATAAATAATATTTCACCTTTATGGAATAAATATTATGTATTATATATCACATATATTCATTAATTATATCATTCAATCTATCCATGTAAAAATAAGTTAAAAAATGTTTCACATCACTTCACCGAGCTGGTAGTCCACATGTAAGCACTAGTGACATTATCATCTTCCAACAGATTGAAAGGTAAGAATTTAGATGTGATTTTATAGTTCTAAAAGTATAATTATTCAATAAATATCATATATTATTATTAAATAAATCATTATTTCCCTTCACGAGAGATGATGACGTAAAACCAATTATATCTGTTCATGAGGAAGTAGTTCATCGTACACATGATCGAAGATGTCGTTTCCCATTTTGTCTAAGTGGATATGGATATATATTATTAAATTAACAAAATAAAATATCCATATATTGAATATAATGGTGTTTTTATTATTATTTCCCATCTTTTCATGATGGTGTGAATCATTTTTTTCATTTTGAACCTCTAGTTTAATTGTGGTAAACATGCACTACCACCTAAGTAATTTCCATGGTGCATTTGAGACTTGTTCGGAGCCAAATATTCTACAGAAATGGGAAAAATATCGAGCCACATGATTTTGATAAACTGTGATTAACAACCCACACAGTTTCTGTAAAACCCTATTGTTGCAAAAAGAGGGGCGTATTGGATACATGGTTTGTGTAAAAATATAAGACCTGAGGGGCACGACCAAGTAAGTCTTTATTCATTTTGGATAAAGAGGATATTCAAAATTTTCACATGGTTAGTAAACTATGCTACACGTTTTTTTTTGTTCCCCTTACTAGTAGTGACTTGCACACGGTTTTCACATATTTTTTAAATCATTATCCTAAATATTACCCCCCTTGTTTTTGGGTCAAAAGTTGAAAATTACCTTAATTTATTATTAAAACATGTTTTCTATTTCCCTATAATCCTCAAGTGGAAGAACATGGTTTATATACATTGTGAGATCCAAAATCTCCAATGTTATGATTTGAGGAAACTCTTCTTTTCAGTGTCTGATTCTCAATCTATCGAATGCATTGGACCAACCTTAGTAATCTCCTATAGTTTCTTCATTCCTATGTGTTTTTTCATTCAAATACAACACGCTATTTTCATTCAATCTCATTTCCAATATTTTTAGGATAGTAAACCATTTCATATATATTTTCTAACATTATCCTAATCTGAGGATGATATCAAGTGAGTTGTTTTATACATTCTTGAGGTAAGTGGACAAATCATTTTGCCATTGAGGTTTGTCATCTTTAACTATGTTGTTATGTTGCATGCTTACTTTTATCTGAGAATATTATATTTTTTGGTATCTTCATATCAAATTGATCATTGCACTATAGTACAAATCCTTTTATCCTTATTTTGTAATTTAGAGGTTTTATACCCGTTATATGTCCACCCATTGTGTTTTCCAAATGGAATTTGTCTTTTTTGGAAGAGTGCTTCAAATAATAGGAATGCCTAATTAGCGTTATTCTTTGTTTTTAAAATGGGAATGGTCTTGTAACGGTAAAGCTTAGTTATACTAAGTGCACCTCACTTTTTTTTTACCAAACTAGACTTGAAATTTCCCATGTGGGAAATTACATTATGAACCATGTCCACATTTAAATTACTTAGATCCTATTGACTATAATTTCCAACCATTTTTGGTTAAATAGATTGAATTGAGTTAGGTTAATCATACAAAATAATATATACTTCTTTTATTAAATGAAATGGTTTTTATGGAAATGAATATACATTATTGATTTCTTCCTTAAATTAATCAATTGGTTTGATTGGAATGAATTCAATGAATTGTAATGGAATGTCTTCAGTTTATGTCATATTAAATTATCCATCTAAATTTTATTCACTTAAATGAAATAGAAATTTACTAGTGGAACATATGATAAGTTTTTCGTCATCTGTTATATTATAAACATTAATATTAATAATTCCTTATTTATATATAGATAATGGAAAAGTGTCTGTATGGGAGGTAATTCTCTATTTGAAATATAATTATCAATATTCCTTTATGCAGGTTGTGATACGATGCTAAGGGGTGTTGAGAATGGAAGAAACCCAAGCTTCATTATAATGGGTTTTCAGTATGGAATCTTACACCAATAATATTATATGGGCATTGGGATTTACGCTCTATGTTCCATGATTAGTGTGATGACATGATGAATCACTCAAAATACAATGTTTTTTTCATGAATTCTCACAATTTTACTAGGATATAGGGAATGTACCTTATTTTTGGATATTATATGCTCATTATATGGGTTATGGATTTCTAATGTATGCCCTGATCCTGACATAACTATTATTCTATGTATATGTCTACATATATGTTCACATACATGGTTCAAATTGGTGGTCAAAATATATATAATTATACTATATATGTATATTATTACAGTATATATAGTGACTATTTATACATTCATACTGATAATGAGCCAAAGAATGTAAAAACACCAGGTTCTTTTTATGAAATTGATTGGGTAGTTTTTTATATATTCAACATTGTCAATTAATTACTTATTCCATAAAACTATTTATATATGATCATTTATTAGATTACAAGTACAAAATTTTGGTGGTGTCCTACTTAAATTTATTTCTCACACCCTTACCAAGCTAACTTTGGTACCTAAGAATACTATCTCCATGTAGGTATCGATAAAGGAAAGAGCCCTTCTATAAGTTTTTTATATGTATTTATTATAGTAGGAACTTAGGAGAAGAGAATTGAGAAATTACCCAAGACACTTGTGGAATGGATTTTATTATTTTTTTACTCTTTGCATAGCCTGATTTTATGCGTATCCCTTGTTCTATTTTTGTATTCTCATTCCATGCATACATGTATCAGACACCACCTTAGAAGATTTTCATACTATTATCTGTTTCTTAGTTATAATTTTTTATTTCTCTAATAATAATTTTATTCTATCTACTAATATATGCTTCTGCTACTATTTTATGTTATTGGTTATTTTTAATATTTCATTATGATAACTGGGTATAGTATCCCCACCAAACAACCTTTTCAACATCATTGATAGTCGGTGTCCTCAAGCATGGGGCACACGTTATGTGGATCCACGTTCAGGATTTTAAAAGTGGTATCAAATCCTTATTTTTCATTTCTATTATTGTGTTTTTATTATATAGGTGACTAGGAGTGGAAAAAAATTTTAATTTACCATGTCCATAGATATATCTAACCCATGTACATGGAAAACCCAAATGTATAGATATGGGAAATTTTAGTTTTTTTCTAGTTATGTTTTATATGACTTCACTGTTTGTTGAAGCAATTGTTTTAAGAGATTATTGGTATTGGTATTACTAAAATGATTATTTATTTTACCATGAACTAATGAAATGATGTATTTTCATTAGACCACACATCATCAATGTCATATAGGATTAATATTCTATGCACTTTTCTATGTCATTATTATTTTTAGAATGCATTTTCTTGTTTCATATTATTTGTTCCTTGAATGTGTAGTCAACTGTTCTGTCACATATTGATGTTATTAGAAAATAAAATTGATAATTGATGTTCCGTCATTAACCTAATAGTGTTTTCATGGATATGTGAAAGAAGACACCTTATGTTGTCAACTATGTCACATTGAGCCATGGACCATTGGTCGCATAGGCTGGAACATGTTATGGTGTGGGTCATGTGGATGCCATATTTTTGTTCATAAAGATAATGGTCTCTTATGGAACTAGAAAATGATAAAACACACGATTTGAGCATTTTAAGTTATTAAAATATTTCAATGATCACAAATTCAAGAATGAATATCACTTTTAAATGTTAAGATCCATCTTATATATATACATAATTCAGAGACATAATCACAAACATCACCTTGTAGTTGCTACTTAGTGTCACTTATGTTCTTATAGCCTTTTTTGATCTCTTTATACCGACTAGACTGGGATTTTAATGTAGGCATTGAAGTGTGATCATTTTTATAGGAAGGATTTATACATGTACTAGTTTTCTACTGTTAATATTCTCAATTGATTAAATTCCTTCCGAGGAATGGGTATGGAATTGTAAAATTATGATGCAATGAAATCCTTCAATCACACGCCCTGAAGGTGGTGATGGCCATTGTAACACCCCGAGATTTTATGAAAAATATTCTTTTTAATTTCATTGATGTCTTGTGTTGTACGCTACACAAAAAGGAGCTTGCACTACACGCATCCTTGACCTGGCTTTCTTTACACGCAATCGCGACCTTCCACGATAGAGTGTGTTGTACGCAATATCAAGTTTCACTAAACAACAATATGTTATTAAAATATTATATAAACTAGCCGTTATGAATAGTAATACCCACTTTTTGAAATTTTATAAATTTTATATTTCAAAATGGACTTCATTTTGGGATTCTGAATATCGAAATTATCCTAGGGTAAATTTTAGGTATTTTTCTGAAAACATTCAATTTTTTATGAATAGTGAAAACACTAGGTTACTATTTAAAAACCAACTTTTTATTTAAATAATTATTTATTTTATTTAAATTTATTTTTGGTCAAAATTGATAAATAATACTTATATAAATTCAATGTAATTATTTATAGTCATTTTATAATAATTTTAGATATATAAAAATTTTATTGAACTTTTCACCTTCTTTTACCCACCTCTTAGGAGAATTTGGAAATTCACAAAAAACTTAATTTTACCGCTTCTGTGAGTGGAATTTCGAAAATATGAGAGACACAGTTAATATCAAGGACTAAAATGTGGTTTAATGAGATGAAAATAATTTTTTGGTGAATAGTAACTTTTTACTTTTATTTACCATAGTTAAAAGTAAATATGGTAATTAAGGGTAAAAATGATATTATTATTACCCAAAAACATGTCCTAATTCTATTGGATAAGTGTAATTCGACCAAAAACAACCTTAGGAATAAAATATGACCATTTAGGTCCACTTGGATTAGATTAGGACATTTATTGTTAATTTATTTAAAGAAGGGTTAAAATAGTTAAAATCAAAGTTTAATAAATAATTCATTTTTAATATAGGGTTATACATAAGATAAATTTGAATATAAGTATTCATTAGAAATCTAAAAATATTTCCTACCTAATGGTATTTTATTGATAAATTTTAGACATTAAATAATTTAAGTTATTTATGACACAATGATGATGCTCTAATTACCTAAATAATAAAATATTAAAATGATTGATGTTATAAATACCCCAATAAATGTAATTTTAGACTTTTTTTGAATTACAATAATTTTCTTATGTTAATATGACATGTTAGTATTGAATTAATTAACTTTTTTAGAACTAACCATGCTGTTATTATTTTCAGAAAAATCCATTACCAAATAGTGTCAAAATGGACATAAAATAGTTTTTAAAACAAATATTATATTATTAATTTTTATTATATTCCTGAAAATCTAAGGATCGAAATAGATACTTATATAATGATAGGTGTATCATTAATGGACCACTTGGGGGTCTCTTGGATGTATATGGTATGTCTATTAACTATATAATATAAAAATACAAAGTGACATGGTAAATGTCAATCTAATTAACTAAGAGTTAAAACTAAAAGATAAGGTTAATATAATAACCCAAACCTATCTAAAATATATTGGTTGAGAGGATTTCGACCCATCCCCACCTTATCTTAGAAATAAATCAAATTTAGATTTTAAAAACCGAATACGACTTTATTATAAAATAATGTTTTAAGTTTTTCCAAAGGTGCCCCTCTCCTCCCTTATAAAAAGGTCACCCCTTACCTCTTCTCTTCACACCCTTTTGAGCCTTGTATCTCGGACAAACCCTACCCATTTCTCTTATTCACTTCCCTAGAAACATTCTGGAGGTTTTGGTATTCTCAGAAGACCAACTCTACTTCCTTAAGAGGAAGCTTAAAGGAGGTGCGTCGAAGAAGAGGTAATTTCTTCTTCTGATTCTCTCAAGTTTCTTTTCTTCTTATACTTATTCTTCATTAGTTGTCTCATTATAAAGTAATAACATAATTATTACTTATATACTTATATGTTATTATAAATATGAAACAACCTTATTTCACCTTCTATCCATCCTACGGAAAACGAAATCACTGCACGTGCGTACGTACGGAATACCGTCTCCACGCTGTGGTGTAATCTATTTTCGACCACCACCTTACTTGGATGGGTATAATGGTGTAAAGAAATAACTATATATGATTATTGTAAAGTGATATTGATTATGAAATATTATACATATACTTCAATAAAATTCCATGATCATGGAAACGATATCATCGCTCGTGCGTACGTACGGACTACCGTCTCCACGACACGATGAGATTCATTCTCCATGTTAACCATTCATGAATGATTATAAAGTATATATAATGAATAATAATGAAATATATGACATAATAATGATACTGGATTTATATATATATATATATATATATGTATGTCATCTACTTAATTCCATTCAATTCAATAAGGAAACGAAAACAGCGTTCATGCGTACGTACGGCCTATCGTCTGCATGAACGGTGTATTTCATTCCATTTATCGATCTATCATATATATATGTATATTATGAATATATATTATATATAAATCAGTTTTACATTATGGAATTATGTAAATCATTATATAAGTAATAATATCAAGAACAACAAGTCGAAACACGTACGATAAATGAAATGATTTTACCCAAAATGCTACTTTAACATGGAATTTACAAAATAACGGGTAATATAAAGTCATAAGTGAACCATATATGATATTATAAAAATGAATATGATTCTGTAATAAGTCAATGAAATTATTTAAATCATTATACAAGAGGTTCGGTTACATACGAAGCATATCAGACGTAAGGTAAGGGATATCCTTTCCAATCTCGTTCTTATTTGAGATTGCTTATTCGTAAGTATTTACAGGGGCTATTGTTATCATCAATGTCCATGTTTTCTAAAAGTGTTTTTATTTATTTTTAAATTCCTTTTTAAACATTTTTTTAGTTTTACTACATGGTATGTAAGGAATCATTCTCTTGTTTACCAAACGTGGTACTTTTTGACTTTTCCATTAAAAGTATGAGGAGAATGTTTTTTTAAACTTATACGGCATGACCAGATTTTTACGGTTTCATAACACCTTGTTTTCATGAAGCTTACTCTACAGGATTTCCTGACTATTTTAAAAAAAAATCATTTTCTTTTAAAATTTCATGGCATTTCGTGAAAAGAAAATGATTTTTAAAAAGAAAGGAATTTTCCTCAAAAATTCATTTAAAGTATTTTATCAAAACCATTTTCCATATAAGATTAAATTATTTCATATGTGTATGTTTCAAGTATAATGTCTCTATTATTTACATGGTTTCACTTTTCTTATGATGAAATTATATCCATTTGTTTTGTATGGATTATGTTATGATGGGATGATGTTTACGAAACCCATTTTATTCTTTGGGTTATGATGAATGTTTTATGTTTATTTTGTGGAACAAGTAAGAATGATTTCATTATGAGATGGGTGGGACCTATATCTCCCTCCAATTCCTTGGGTAAAGATTTATATCTCATGAGATAGACATGGCTGGAATGGTAAGTTAATCCGGTTCAGTAATACTGGACTAGAACGAGGAGTGAACTCGATTCAGAAAGGGACTTTGTCCACTTAGATGGTATTGGCAGCAATGCCTTGGCTAATATGGATATCATATCATGTGATTAATGGTTTCCGCAATCACATGTTTTATTCCCATGCTATTTTATCATGATTAATGTTTCTTTATGATCTATTCCTTGTGTACTACCATGTTTTATGTCATTGTCCAAGATTTTGATGTTTAAACATTATGTTCATGTTTTTAAGTTCAAATGTATATGATTTGTTTTATTTTATCCATGCTTACCCTTACTGATGATTTGATCTCACCTTTTATATGTTTTCTTTTCCCAAATATTTAAATAAAGGTTTTAGGTAAGAAAACCAAAAGGGGAAGATCTTTATGGGAGATCATGAAGATCTTTCACCACGATTAGAAGATTATGTTCCGAGCTTCCAAAGACACTAAACTATTACGGTCCTTGTGTGTATGTTTTTGTTATGTATTATGTATTCTGCAAAAGTAATGTAATGTCCATGTACTTCAAGATTCGGGTCTCTACAGTTGGTATCAGAGGAAAGGCTTAGTTAACCTTTGGAAACTAGGATGCGAAAACTTTAGTTAGATCCTTAGATATATTTCTAAGATATGTCTAGGGATGTCCCTACGGTTAAGTATAAGTATAGGTTATAGTCCTAGAATTATGGTAATGATATTAGAATTAAACCTAAGATGTTAGATATTGAAGGTAATCCCCCTTTATTATGTTGTTTTCCCTAGCATGATTTTTGCCTCTAACACTATTCTTTTTGGGTTTCAGACGATGGCAGGAACCTGAAGGAACCGTTTTGATCAATGTAATGGTCAATGAAATGATTGTCCTCTTGAACAATCCAATGTTATGGGAGATGGAGTGAAAAATCTTATTGTCATACTTACACAATCTATGAATCATTCTGGACTTCCGAATGAGCAGAGAAGGGAACGATGTTCTATTGAGTCATTCATGAGGCAACGTCCACCTTTTTTCAATGGGTCTTCTGATCCACTTGTTGCTGAACAATGGATCAGTACCATTGAAAAGATATTTTCCATACTTAACTGTTCACCACATGATAAATTCATTCTAGCTGTTTACCATTTAGAAGGTGAAGCAGACCAGTGGTGGACTCTAATTAAGAATACATGGCCCCAAGATGAAATTGAATCCATGGAATGGGACAAGTTCAAGAACTTTTTTCAGTAAGTACTTACCTCGTATTATTCGAACAAAGATGGAAACGGAGTTCCTTGAGCTTAAGCAAAAGGATGATGAATCTGTTGGTATATACGAAGAAAATTTTACAAGGCTTCCTAGGTATGCATCTGGATTTATCATCCAACCTGAATGTAAAGTTGATCGATTCTTCAGTGGCTTAAAACCAAGTCTTTGAAGGGAATTATCTATAAGAGACTTCAGTAGCTATGAAGAAATTTTGCGTTATGATATCAAGGTAGAAATGGAAGTTGTTGTTACATATACATCTCATGGTTTGGAAAAGAAACGAAAGATGGAGTTCAAGGAGAAATCTCAGAACAATGGTGAAAAGAAGATGAATGTTTCTTTATGCTCAAAGTGTGGAAAGAAGCATGATGGAGATTGTCTTAAAGGGACTAGAAAATGGTTTAAGTTTGGAAAAGAAGGTCATCGAGAAGCTGAGTGTCGAAGTAATGGATAAAGGGTTGCTAATTACGTGAATAAAGAAAATACTGCAGAGAATGCACCACCAACACATCAATGCTTCAAGTGCAATGAAATGGGGAATTATGCTAATCAATGCCCTAATCCAAGGTTTAATGATGATCAACATGAGAAACTACTTAAGGAAAAGGACAAAGGGATGTCACATGCGATCACTATTGGAAATGTTTAATATGACAATGATGTGGTGGAATGATTAAGTGTTTATGTAATGGGATTCCAAAATAATGTTGTATATAGTATCATGGAATATTGGAATATTTATGTATTGGTCTATTGTGGTTTTAAATAATTTTATTGTACCGGTAACCATGGAAAGTGATTGAGATATTTTTGGAAAGAAGATTATATGTGCATAATGAAGTGATAAGGAGAAAATGAAATGTTTGACAGTATTCATGAGCTCATGACTGATATAAGGACAAAGTTATATCATGGTTTGAGTATATAGAATTTTTGGATTTTTTTATGTGGATAGAGTTAACTTTTGACAACATTCATGTTTTCACTAAGGTTCAATGGGTATTAATTTTTCAAGAGAATGCATGATTAAAGTAGTCACGTGATTGGAATGTCACCAACAAGATATATGAGGGATAAATGATGGTATTCCAATGCTTGTTATATGACCTTTTTAGTAATCGTTCTCTTTATACTATGAGTTTGGAAAGAAGTATTTTGGATGAGCCAAAAAATTCGAATGGATTATGTTGAACATATGTTAGTATTGTTTAAGGATAGAATTTTTTTGATATTATTGATAGAATGTTATAATAGTATAGTTTTAGAAAAAGGACAACCCGTAGGACGGGCGAAAACCCATCGCGTCAGACAAGGATGCGTGAATCAAACCCACAACCAAAGTGTGACATGCCTTTATCTCCGACCACTAGCCTACAGGAAGTCCCTCGTTAGTAGAAACTAGTTTTATTTTATTAAGCGCTATGATAGCTGAAGTATAATTCCATTTTAGCAACCATATACGACTAATCTCAGCATAGATGGACTTATGTATATTTAATAAATTGTGTTAAACGTTTTGCGATAGAAATAGATGGAATGACCTATCATTATATCGCATAATCTGCTAACACTTCACAGAAGACAAATTCAACTTAATTTCTTCAGGAGATGAAGTGGAAATTGTTCGAGGCACGAGAAACGGTGAGATGATGCCGAAATAAAGTAAGTATTTCTTCTAATTCATATTATTCAACTTTAGGAAAATGATCTTGAAAACAAAAAAATGTTGTCCTAGTGCTCTCATATCTAATGAATCGGATGGTACCTTAGATCATCACAAATTTATGGGTTTGTGATTGTTGGATTTTTCATAGTCATGTCCTCTACCACTATCCATCAGAACTTTATGGTTAGATTTCTCTTCCCTATCCATATTTTCACCTATGTTCTCCTATGTGGAAACCCAATGATTAATTAATTTGGGTAACCGTTACGTTTCATACATTAGTTTTTAAAGTCAAGTTTTTGTATTCCTTTTTACGATGTGGGTTTCTATTAAAGAAACTTTCAATTAGTAAACCATTTATAACCCTGACGAATTTTGAGAGCGAAATTCATTTTAAGGGGGTAGAATGTAACACACCAAGATTTTATGAAAAATATTATTTTTAATTTCATTGATGTCTTGTGTTGTTCGCTACAACAAATGGAGCTTGCAATACACGCATCCTTGACTTGTCTTGCTTTACACGCAATCGCGACCTTCCACGATAGCATGTGTTGTACGCAATATCGTGTTTCACTAAACAACGATATGTTATTAAAATATTATATAAACTAGACGTTATGAATAGTAATACCCAATTTTTGAAATTTTATAAATTTTATCTTTCAAAATGGACTTCATTTTTGGATTCTGAATATTGAAATTAGCCTATGATGAATTTTTGGCATTTTTCTGAAAACATGCAATTTTTGATGAATAGTGAAAACACTGGGTTACTATTTAAAAACTGACTTTTTATTTAAATAATTATTTATTTTATTTAAATTTTTTTTAGGTCAAAATGGATAAATAATACCTATATAAGTTCAATGTAATTAATTGGAGTCATTTTATAAAAATTTTAGATATATAAAAATTTTATTGAACTTTTCACCGTCTTTTACCCACCTCCTAGGAGAATTTCGAAATTCATATAAAACTTAATTTTACCGCTTCTCTGAGTGGAATTTCGAAAATCTGAGATACACGGTTAATATCATGGACTAAAATGTGGTTCAATTAGATGGAAATAATTTTTTGGTGAATAGTAACGTTTTACTTTTATTTACCACGGTTAAAAGTAAATAGGGTAATTAAGGGTAAAAATGATATTATTATTACCCTAACACATGTCCTAATTCTATTGGATAAGTGTAATTCGACCAGAAACAACCTTAGGAATAAAATATGACCATTTAGATCCACTTGGATTAGATTAGGACATTTATTATTAATTTATTTAAAGAAGGGTTAAAATAGTTAAAATCAAAATTTAATAACTAAATCATTTTTAATATAGGGTTATACATAAGATAAATTAGACTATAAATATTCATTATAAAGATAAATATATTTCCTACTTAATGGTATTTTATTTATAAATTTTATACATTAAATAATTTATGTTATTTATGACACAATGTTGATGCAGTAATTACTTAAATAATGATATATTAAAATAATTGATATTATAAATACCCAAATAAATGTAAATTGAGACTTTTTATGAATTACACTAATTTTCATGGTTAATATGAAATTTTATTATTTAATTAATTAATTTGTTTGAACTAATCATGCTGTTATGATTTTCAAAAAAATCCATTACCAAATAGTGTCAAAATGGACATAAAATATCTTTTAAAACAAATATTATATTATTAATTTTCATTATATTCCTAAAAATATAAGGATCAGCCAAGATATTAATATCATTATAGTTGAATCCATAATGGACCACTTGGGGGTATTTTGGATGTATATGGTATGTTTATGAACTATATAATATAAAAATACAAAGTGACATGGTAAATGTCAATCTAATTAACTAAGAGTTAAAACTAAAAGATAAGGTTAATATAATGACCCAAACCTGTCTAAAATCTATTGGTTGAGAGGATATCGACCCATACCCACCTTATTTTCTAAATAAATCAATTTGGAGCTATTAAAAACCGAATATGACTTTATTATAAAATAATATTTTAAGTTTTTCCAAAGGTGCCCCTCTCCTCCCTTATAAAAAGGGCACCCATTCCCTCTTCTCTACACACCCTTTTGACCCTTGATACTCTGCCAACCCCTGAACATTTCTCTTCTCAACTTCCCTAGAAACATTCTGGAGGTTTTGGTCTTCTCAAAAGACCAACTCTACTTCCTTAACAGGAATCTTAAAGGAGGTGCGTCGAAGAAGAGGTAATCTCTTCTTCTGATTATCTCAAGTTTCTTTCTTCTTTTACTTCTTCTTCTTTAGTTGTCTCATTATAAAGTAATAACATCAGTATTACTTATATACTGATATGTTATTATAAATATGAAATAACCTTATTTCACCTTCTATCCATCCTACATAAAAAGAAATCACCGTGCGTGTGTGCATACGGAATATCGTCTCCACGTCGTGGTGTAATCTATTTTTGACCACCAACTTACTTGGATGGGGTTAATGCTGTAAATAAATAACTATATATGATTATAGTAAAGTGACATTGATTCTGAAATATTATACATACACATAAGTTCAATTCCACTATCATGGGAATGATATCATCGCTCGTGCGTACGTATGGACTACCGTCTCCACGACGCGATGAGATTCATTCTCCATGTTAACCATTTATGATTGATTATAAAGTATATATAATGAATATTAATTAAATATATGACATAATAATAATACTGGATTTATGTATATATATATGTATGCCATCTACTTAATTCTATTCAATTCAATAATGAAACAAAAACAGCATTCATGTGTACGTACGGCCTACCGTCTCAATGAATGGTGTATTTCATTCCATTTATTGATCTATCATATATATATGTATATTCTAAATATATATTATATATAAATCATTTTTTACATTCTGTAATTATGTAAATCCATATATTAGTAATAATATCAAGAACAACAAGTCGAAAAATGTACGATAAATGAAACGATTTTACCCAAAATGCTGCATTAACATGGAATTACAAAAGAACGGGTAATATAAAGTCATAAGTGAACCATATATGATATCATAACAATGAATATGATTCTATAATAATTCAATTACATTATTTAAATAATTATACAGGAGGATTGGTTACATACGAAGCATATTAGATGTAAGGTAAGGGATAACCATTCTAATCTCGTTCTTATTCGAGATTGTTTATTCGTAAGTATTTACTAGGGCTATTGTTATCATCCATTTACATGTTTTATAAAAGTGTTTTTATGTATTTTTAAAGTCCTTTTACCCATTTTTTTTACTTTTACTACATGTTATGTAAGGAATCATTCCTTTATTTACCAAACGTGGTACTTTTTGAATTTTCCGTTAAAAGTACGAGGGGAATGTTTTTTTAACTTATACAGCACTAATGGATTATTACGGTTTCATAAAACCTTATTTTCATAAAGCTTACTCTACAAGATTTCATGAGTATTTTTAACAAAATCCTTTTCTTTTAAAATTTCATGGCATTTCGTGAAAAGAAAATGATTTTGAAAAAGAAGGGATATTTTCCTCAAGAATTCATTTCAAGTATTTTATGAAAACCATTTTCCATCTAAGATGAAACTATTTCATATGTGTATGTTTCATGTATAATGTCTCTATGATTTACATGGATTCAATTTTCTTATGATGAAATTATATCCATTTGTTTTATATGGATTTTCTTATGATGGGATGATGTTTAGGAAACCCAATTTATTCTTTGGGTTATGATGAATGTTTTATGTTTATTTTGTGGAACAAGTAAAAATGATTTCATTATGAGATGGGTGGAACCTATATCTCCCTCCAATGCATTAGGTAAAGATTTATATCTCATGATATAGACATGGCTGGAATGGTAAGTTAATCCCGTTCAGTAATACAGGACTGGAACGAGGAGTGAACTCGATTCAAAAAGGGGCTTTGTCCACTAAGATGGTCTTGGCAGCAACGCCTTGGATACTATGGAAATCATATCATGTGCTTAATGGTTTGCACAATCACATGTTTTATTCCCATGCTATTTTATCATGATTAATGTTTCTATATGATCTATGCCTTATGTACTGCCATGTTTTATGTCATTGTCCAAGATTTTGATGTTTAAACATTATGTTCATATTTTTAAGTTCAAATGTATATGATTTGTTTTATTTTATCCATGATTACCGTTACTGAGAATTTGATCTCACCCTTTATATGTTTTCTTTTCCCCAGGATTTAAAGAAAGGCTTTAGGTAAGAAATCCAAAAGGGGAAGATCTTTATGGGAGATGTTGAAGATCTTTCACCACGATTAGAAGATTAAGTTCTGAGTTTCCAAAGACACTAAACTATTATGGTCCTTGTGTGTCTGTTTTTGTTATGTATTAAGTATTCTGAAAAAGTAATTTAATGTCCATGTACGCCAAGATTCGGGTCTATACAACCATGCTCATGGTCTGGAGATCCTTGAGAAACCAGTGGTTCCTCTTATAGTTCTACCTATGGAACCACTTATTATTCCTGACATGGGTATTTAAACCTAGTCTTGAGAGGTAATTAAACATTTGCATCATAACATGCATGGTTTCTTTCAACCTGCCCCGAGTATGGAAGATTTGACTCATTAATTCTAATAGAAGCATCATACCAACATGTTAGGGGATGTCTTGTATCGAAGTAGTTCTTTTTATATTCAATAATCTAGATATGAATCAAGGGTTGAGGGTAAATATATTTTCATATATTCTATGGGATTCAACTAAGAAGTGGTGGGACATTATCCCATTGGAATATTGACAAAGATACATGGTCTGGGTAGACTTATAGAAAATATTTTATGACTATTTAATTCTCCCAACAATTAGGGATGATAGATCTAGATAATTAATGAACCTATATAAGGGTGTATGTCAATTATGGAAGACTCTACCCATTTTATTAAGCTGTAGAAACTCAATACTACTATAGATGGAGATGATATTATGACTACCAGGTTATTCAATGATGTTTTGGTATACTCCATCCAGCTATAAGACATTAATTTAGGTTGATTTCAGGTTTTTCAATTGTCAAACAAGCCCTTATCACATAGAAGAATATGAGGGAAGATGACAGTACGAGTTAAGGTGGTCCGACACAAAGAACCACTAGTGGGGTTTCTTCTAGATGAAATAGACACTTTGAGGCCACTCATGGTGGTAGTAGTATTAATGATTCTTGTATGGATAGTTTTTTGATCTTTCACTAGTGTGGGAAGCCAGTACACAGAAAAACTCAGTCCTTAGAGTGAAGAGGCTGTTGAAATGTGATCCATATCTAGTGCTTCTTCAGAACATTCCCATAAGTGCCTAGAGAGAGGCTATCTGATCACACTCTATGATCGGGAGAAATTTCTGTCGGATCACTATTTGCAGGTAGCTAGAATACATACATTCATTCTAACCAAGGTGGTAATCGAGGTAGAGGTAGTCATACTTATGATTTTCAGTTCTAGGAAATCAGGCTTGCTCAAGGTAGTCAGGAAGTGACTTAGGGTCACAGTACAATCCAATTACATACAATCCAATCTATTCTTGAGGAGCAGAGCACCATACATTCTACTGTATGAGGTACTATTCTAATAGCCTCTACTATAGTGTATTATTATTTTTACATGGCCTCGTCTCAGTCATTTATATCTTAGAAAATAATTGAGAACTGGACCTCGATATCGAACAAAACTATACCATTGTGATTATAAAAATCCCTATTAGGTGTCCAATCAGAGGGATTTTATCATTTTAGTTATTTACCCTATTGAAATTTGAGGTTATCTCTTCGGGTGTAATCTTTTCATCCTTGAAAAGATTAGATTTCATGTAATAATCAAGATGGACTTGTTAGTTCCCTATCATGAACATGTTTACTGATAGTTTTTAGGGATACTATTACATCACTAGAGGGCACTAAGAATGTGGATAGGGGACAATGGGATGTTAGTGTGACTTAAGCTGGACCGGAGCAGAAGATTCTAGGAAATGTGAAAGCACATATCACTAGTGTTTTCCTTAATGAATAGGGGTTATGACTTTATTTTATTCCTCTATTAGTGGATTGGTTTAGATACTTTTTCCCGGATGACTTATCTATTCTACCTCTGGAGCGAGAAGAAGATTTTACTATTGAACTTTTTCTTAGAGTATCACCAATGAAAATTCATCCTTATAAGATGGAACCTAAGGATATTATGGAGCTCAATAATAAATTGATGTATCTTGAGGCTAAAGGATTAATATGAACCAAAAATTCCACATTGGGTTCAACAATCCTTTTTTCCAAGAAGAAAGATGGTACCCTTAGGCTTTGTATAGATTACCATCATTTAATCCAAATCATAATCAAGAAATTTCTTCCACTGCCTAGAACAGACTCACCCTTTGATCATATCTAATGAGTGAAAATGTTTTAAGAGATATACTTGAGGCCAGGATATCACTAGGTCTATGAAAATTCCTCATACATACCTCATAAAACCTTCAAGAGATGGTATGTTGTATAATTGAAACTATTTTTGTCAATTGGACTCATGAATGTACCTCTTATCTTCAAGGATTTTATGAATCGAGTTTTCAACAGATATTTGGATTCATTTTTGGTAGTATTTGTTAATGATATATTATTGTATTCATGGTCAATACATTACAATGCCAACCTCTTTGAGATCATGTTGAATATATAATTTGAGAATCATCTCTATACTACGATAAGTAAATTCCACTTTTGGATTGAAAAAGTCAATTTCCTGGCTCATGTTATCTTAGAGTCAGGAGTTTCAGAAGATCCATAGAAATTGAGAATAGTATTTTTTGGGAGAATCTGAAGAATGTCATTCATATTCATATTTCCTTGGGGATAACCAAATATTATAGATGCTTCAACCATGATTTCTCATGCCTTACAACATTCCATACGAACATAAAAATTAAGGGTTTAAAATTCGTAAAATAAGATGATTCTGAAGAAACCATTCATGAATTGAAGAAAAGATTCACTTCAGTGCTCATACTGATTATACCAGAGAATGGAATGAGATGTAAATTATATAGTGATGCATCAGGTATCGATCTTTTTTGTACTGATGAAAGATGAGTGATGCATTGCATATGGGTCTTGTCAGTTGATGCGTCACAAGTGGAACTACCCATCATATGAACTCGATCCATGTAGTACCCTCGATTTCTATAATGTAACCCTTGATCAATGATTTTTATGGTTATAGAGTCTAAGGATGATCGATGGGGTAATTGGGACAACTTTGGAAGTGTTTTGGGGATAAAGGGAAGCTGCATGGGCGTGGCATGGTTTGCCTAACCGTGCAGCCAAACCATGAGAAATGGTCCTCTTTACTCAGTATCTTCATCATGCTTAGAGCACGGTTTGAGAGATAGTGCAAGGGGAGGCTATGTGGGCAGTTGATACCTCACGGTTAGCACACAGTTTTCCTAACCTTGTGGTCAAACCGTGCACGGAGTAAAATATAGATCCTTAAAATAGGTTCACATATCATTTATAGAAATCCTTACAGTAATCCCTTGGGCCCCAGTTGACTATGAGCAGATCATATCATCCTCAGACTGATGGAAAATCTGAGTGGATGATAAAAACATTGGAAGACATGTTTTGGGCCTGTGTAATGAATTTTTGTGACTCATGGTAAGGGAACTTACCCTTAGTGGATTTATCATATAATAAAAGCTACCAAGCCTCGATACATATGGCTCTGTTGGAATCATTATATGGTCAGCCTTATTGTTCTCCACAGTGCTGGGTGGAAATTGGTGGGACTTCACTAGTTCGCCCAAGCCTTGTCTAAGAAATAATAGAGAAGATCCAGTTGATCTGAAAGATGACGGTGAGGACTCAAAGTCATCAGAAATCATATGCATATCATTGTCTAAGACCATTGTTGTTTAATGTGGTTGATCTTGTCTTTTTTTGGATATCACCAAGGCATGGAAATCGTCATTTCTTGAAGTAGGGAAAGTTAACTTCTAGATACATTGACCATTTCTAGATACTAGAATGAGTTGGAGAGGTGGCATATCGGTTGGCATTAACACCACGGTTCAGTTCGGTGCACAATGTGTTCCATGTATCTCAGTTAAGAAAGTATCAGCATGATCTTAACCATTTGATCAGATGGGATCACATTGACCTAGAGTCAGATGCTTCATTGATACACATCCCATTACGGATTATGGATAGGTAAGATGAAGTCTTGCATGGAAAGATAATCAATCTAGTGCATGCTGTATAGCATCATGGTTAGATTCAAGAAGAGACTTGGGAATGTGAGAAGGAGATGAAAGAGAAATAACCGGAACTCCTTCAGATTAGTGAGGGTTTTCTACTTTCTGAGGATGAAAAAACAATGGTGGGTAGAATTTAGTACCCTCTATTTCTTGCATGTAACCCTTAGTTGATACCTTTTATGTTTATAAATTGTAAGGGTGATGGATGGGATATTTTGGAGAACTTTATTAGTGTTTTTGTTTCTAAAGGGAAGTTGCACTGGTGGCCAACAGTTTACCAAACCATGTAGCCAAATTGTGCATAGTGGTTCTCTTGAGAAAGTATCTCCAGCATAGATGGAGCATGGTTTGGGAGACTGTTCAGTGGAAGTCATGCGGGTACTGGATACCGCACGGTTAGCGCACGGTTTTCCTAACTGTGCAGTCAAACTATGCTCTGAGCCAAATCTAGATCCTTAAAAATATAATCTCACTCGTTTTTCCATAATCCATCATTTTGTCCCCAAAAAGTCCCTAATTAAATATTACTCTCCATTGATGGTTGGAGAACCTCTTCCGAGTGTTTTGGAGTCGATTCTAAGGCTTCCGTTGGTGAATTGAAGTTGGATTCTTGAGGAATGTGATCATTCTTCTTTGTTCATGATCGGTTTCTTAGATAAACTTAGATATACATCTCATATTCTCTTGGTTTCTGAAATATATTCCTATTGTGGGTAGATCTAGGCTGGTGGATTCCATATATGATGATAGTTGGTATTTATCTTTCTAAGAGAAGAGATATAAGGTGGGTTCTTGGAGAATCGACCTGGTTTTCATGTGCGCTCTTCCTTCGTTGTCTAGTTTCATCAAAACCTTTGATAAAGGAGGCTTCACTCTTGACTCCTCTTAGTATAACTGATTGGTAGGATTTAAAATGAATTTATTATGCTGAATTGATTGTGATTTAGTTTTTGAACACTTTTTGGAAACCTTTCATGAGTGACGGTTGTGAAATCTGGAAAATTGTGGATTTTGAATGTGTGCTTTGGTTCTTGGAATTAAAATAAGGATTTTAAAAAGGAGAATTTTTGGATTGTTTAAAAATGAACTGGATTAAAATTTTTCAATAAAATGAAATTTTTTATTGAAATGAAATGTTGCATGGAAATTGTTCGTTATTTGGTTTTCAATAAATGTTTATTTTTATTGAAATGGTTTGTTTTGGTAATGGGAATATTTGGCATAAATGTTGTATGTGTGAGTTCATGCTTAATGGGCCCTTAATAAGAGAGGAGTACCATTGAGGTACAAGGTGTGTCACCCTGTATTAGGGGTGTGTGTTATTGGGACATAAGGTAATTGGACGAGAGGCTGCTCATGATTAAGTAACTGTCAAACAAAGCATGCATTGTGAGTGTTTTTTAAACTATGGAATGGGTATGCCAAAATGAAAATAAGAATTCGTTTTGAGCCCTGATTATTTATTTTCAAGAAAAATAAAATTTTGGAAATTGGTTTAATTTATGTTTTCATGCACATGGTTTTAATTGGGTTTCAAACATATTTATATTTTGTTATAAACTATTTTGGTAAATTGGATTATATAAATTGTTTTATATAATGTGGTAACTATTATATCCCAGTTCCGTAAGTTGGGAAATCATTGGGGAAAACCTACTAAGTTTTATACTCACCCCTTCTTTGGAACTTTAGTGCTTTTTAAGATTCTATCTTCTAGGATAGGGGAAAAGGTAATATTTCCCACATTTTTAGTACTACCTTGTGATACTTGGGTTGGTCGGTGATTGTGGAGCTTGGAGCATGTGGATTATGGAGTCCTGTAATCTCATAGGAGTCTTGAGTTGTTTATTAATTGTTTAAATTGATAATAGACATGTCTTCCTCTTTTTCACACTTTTATGTGGTTCTGAGATACATAATGTTGTTTAGTTATATTTCTTTTGTTCATGCATCATTTAGTGAACGGTTTGGTTATAGTCTGTTGGTTTATTGGTTTATTTCTAAAACAGTGAATCATACCCCACTTTTATTTGAAACCATTTGGAATTTATTTCTAGCCTTTGGCATCTTGGGGATGTCTATTAAGGCCAAGTAATGACTCGTTGTACTCTCAAGACATTGGAAATTATCGGGCCATTACAATCCAACTAATGAAGTTCAGGATCTACTCGGATGGAGACACTATCTACTTGGAAAGGGTTTTGTGTTCTACATAGACCATAAAGTTCTCATTGATATCTTCTCACAATGATATTTGAATGTCAAATAGCACGGATGGGTGTAGAACCAACATTTTTTTGATTTTGAGCTTACATACACACCTAGTAAAGGTAATTCTTTAGTTGACACTCTAAATCAGAATACATAGTAATGGGCAGTTCATGAATCAATTGGTCAATGGTATCTTATTTATATATTATATGATATGCACATTGATGTTTCGAAGGGCCATGATAAGAATATCATCACATCCTTATTAGTGATTTTTTACTGTTTGGGAACATGTTATAATGATGTAGTTATCTTATATTGTAGGCCTTGTCCTAAGGGAAATAATTTTAGATAAAGATACATATTCTATTTGGAACATGGATGGGAATCATACATTATTTTTATATGGTCATTTATGGGACCTAAAAGAAACAAGTGGTTAGTTGATACAATAATTATATGCCTCATTGTGGGCGGTTCACCCAAGTGTCACCGGCTTCATCAATCAGTCTTCCACATGTCAACAAGTGATGGAAGAACATTAGTGTCTGGTAGGGCATTTATAGTCATTGTCCATTCCGGAGTTGAAATAGGATGATGTTTCAATGGATTTCATGATTGGTCTATCTAGATTAGATCATGGAAACAATACAGTGTGGGTTGTTTGGGATTGTTTGATGAAGGTCGCACATTTCTTCCCAATGCGAGAGGCCTTATCAATAGAAGATCTTGTAGGGTTTTATGTTAGATAATTTTTACATCTTCATAGATCTAATCATTCTCTCATTTTTGAAATATATTATCATTTTTCATAATGGTTCATGTAGGGGTTGCAAAATGGATTGAGTACATAGGTTCTTCTTAGAACAGCCTATCACCCACAAACATACAGACAAAAGGAGCGTACGATTCAGGTTCTAGATTACATGCTTTATACAAAGGTCTCTGATTTTAGTGGTTCCTAGGAGAATAATATTATCCTCACCGAGTTATCTTATTATAAAATTTTTTAGGATATCATTGAGATGGTTCCTTTTGAAACCTTATATGGTAAGACTTGTTGCTCACCTTTGTGCTAGATAGATTCAATGTAGGAAGCTATTCTTAGACAACATCTCATACAGAAGACTACTGATTATATCCAACTAATCAGAAAGAAAATTATGATATCTCAGTCTACACAATAGTCATATGCCAGAAATCATTTCCAACCTCTTTAGATTTTGTTCAGAGACTAGGTTTTATTGTGAATCCTTCCTATGTTGGTCCATAAATATATTTGGAAGTATTTTATGCCCATACCGTGATTTGTTGTACTCTTTAATGTTGTGAAATAGATCGGATAAGTGGCTTAACAGTTGTAATTTCCACAGAAATACCATTATAAACATGATGGCTTTCATTTATCTTAGCTCCGCTATAACTATCCAGACATATCACATTCCTTTCATCTGAATGAGGTTGATCTGGATGTGGATGATTCCTTGGAGGAGTACCCAGTTCATTTAGTGGATCAAATAAAGATGGAACTCTATGGTAGGCATGTTCTTTTGGTATTGGTGATATAACAACATTGTTAGGAACATGATGAGACTTGGGAAGTAAATATTAATATATGGGATCTGTGGTAAGAGATTTTCCCTAAAGACACCTCTTTCTCGATAGAAGGAAAACTCATGGATGAGTTTCTTTGAAAATGAGATGTTATAATGACCCATATATTCATGAATGTATGAATCTTTTTTTTCTAATTTTAACTACTTGTTTAGTCATGGTAAATGTGTGCTAAAACCTAAGGAAGGTCATAAAAGAATTCAGTTCCTATTCAGAGCCTGAAGATCCAAAAAAATAGGCAAATGACTGGGCCATATGATTTTGAGAAACTCTGAATTTGTAGAATGAGGAAACTATAAGACACATTTTTTTCCTCAAATCGTCCAGCCTAAAGCGCACAACCATGGGAGTCTAATACCATTGGTGATAAATCAGATTTTCTTGCCTTGTGAATCATTATTCAAACCATGTGCCTAAACTATATGAAGCTCCCCTTAGTAGTAGTTACTTACACAAAGTTATAAAATCATGCGCCCCTATTTTCTTGGTTGAATGGTCTAAAATTCCCTTCATTTATTCGTAAAACCTATTTTCCTTTTCCAATTCTTCTTCCAGTAGCTAAAAATGGTTCTCTCTTCTATGAGATCCAAAATATATAAAGTTATTCTTTAAGAAAAATCTTTAGTCTCATGTCTGAATCATGGTACAATAGAAACATTAGATTCTTCTTGTGAAGATATCCTAGTCTCTCCCATTCTATTTAAATTTCCCTTTAAATCCATATTGTTTTTTGGTGCAATTTGTTTTCCCTTATTTTTAGGGTGTTGGAATTTTTCTTAAATTTTTTCCAACCTACTCCGAATCTAAGGAAAATATCACATGAGGCCTTCAGGTAGGTGGTCACATTTGTTTCTCTTTGTTTTTTGTCATCATGATGCTATTCCATTGTGCCACATGTCGGCTTTTTTTGAGTGTCTTATATTTATTTGTCTCTTTATATAAAATTAAATATTTCACCATGACACATGTCCTTTGATACACATTTGGTAGTTTAGAGGTTGTATTCCCCTTATATGGTCACCAATTGTGTGTTCCAAATGGAATTGGTCTGTTTAGATATGTGAATCAATTAACTAGAAGGCCAAATTAGCCTCCATCTTGAATTTAAAATGAGAACGCTCTTGTAATGGAAATTATTAGTTGGAACAAGGGTACCTCAAATATTTTTGGCCAACCAATACATGGAATTGCCTACGTAGAAAATTACCTTAATGACCATGTCAATATTTAAATGACATTGATACTCATGACTAGAATTTACATACATTATTGGTTAAATGGAATGAATTGAATTAGGGGAAATATACAAGATTGTGTGTAATTATTTTAATAACATATATGGTTTTTATTGAAAGGCTTATACATGGTTGATGTCTTAAATGAATTAGTTGTTTTGGATAGAATTACCTCAAAGGACGGTAAGTGCATTCCTTCTATTTATGTCATATTTAATGATCCTTGTTAATTCTATAACGTTAAATGGAATATAACTTGACTAATGGGAAATACGAGAGGTTTTTCCTCATGTATTATATTAAAAACATGAATATTCATGATTCTTTATTTATATATATATATATATATATGAGCGGGAAAAGTGAGATTTATGGGATTTAATACTCCATGACAATTCTATTTATGAATATGCCTTTATACAGGCCATGATATGATTTTAATAGGTGTTGATAATGGTAGAAAATCACACCCCCTTATATCGGGTATTTATTATGAAATATCTCACCACTAATACTATATAGGAATTGAGATTTACCTGACACACTCCATGATTAGAGTGATGACATGTTCATTCACTCACCATCTCTAGTATCATGCATGAAGTCTCACACTCTTCTTGGGATGTTGGGTGTACACCCTAATTCTTGATCTTATAGGCCCATTAGATAGGTTATGTATGATTGAGTAATTCCCTAGGCCATCCATCACAAGTATTCTAGGTATATGTATGCTTATGTCCGCACTTACTTGGTTCATATGGGTGGATGAAACATATATAATTATCCTCTATATGTATATTGTTAACATATATATAGTAACTATTTACACATTCCATTCGTCAATGAGATGAAAAAGGTAGTCCTACCAGGTCCCCCTTAGAAACCAGAGGAGATTGTTGTTTATTTATTCAATATTGTTAAATCATTATACATTCATGCACACTATTTATCTATGAGAAATTCTTGGATTACACTCATACATTGTTGGTGGTGTCCAATTAAGTTTTCTATATCACAGCCTACTCGGGATATCATTAGTACCCAAGAAGATTACATGTCAGTAGGTATTGATAAGGGAAAGATACCTTCTACAATTTTGTTGATATTTATTACTTATAGATGTAGTTTTAGAGTATAAGGCCAATAATTCTTTTGTGATTCTAGTTAAACAACATTTTTTCCTTTTTTTAAATTTTTATTGAATGATTTTCTTATTGTCCCATGTTCCTGTTTTGTATTAGCATTCCATGCGTACATGTATCGAACACTTCCTTAGTGGATTTTGATCTTATTATCACATGCTAAGTTATTATTTATTCTTCAGTTTATTATCTTTTTATACTATCTACTTATATATAATTCCTATATTTTTTCATGTTATTGGTTATTTATATTGTTCCATTCTGATAATATGGAATAATCTCCCAATCAAACAATAGTTACACCCTAACTGCTAGTCAGAAGTCTCTGGTGTACGAGGAGGTGAGCTTGAGACCATGTGTCCACCGACTTGGTGAATTGGTTAAGGGGACCACTGGTCAGGACATTACATTTTTTTATCATATTTTGATATTATTTAAAGTTGTTAAAGGAATAAATAAAATAACGATGCATGCTTAGGAACCATACCTCTTCTTCAGAGAGCCTCTTTGGGTTTATAACTAATGCATTTATAGAATAATTTTTTGGATAAAAAAGGAACCTAAATCATAAGGAAGGATTTAAGAAAGATATTTGTGAATTTATTAGATGAAAGAAAATGATTTTAATGTGTGAAGTGGGCAGGGTTGGGGGTTCCCTTTTATTAGTGTGGGATAGAACACCCATCAAATATTTGAAATGAAAAAATTATACCCATGTTTTCACATTCGAAAACGAACCAATATCAAACCATTAATGAGATAAAGATGAAATATAGGAATAAAATTTAAATTTTACAAGTTATTATTGAATTTAGCACTTTTATTTTTTTAACCACCAGGTAAAATTATTTTACCATTATCCATTATAATTTTTATTAATTTTTAAAATTCATTATGAAAAAAATATGTCTTCAATATTATATAATAATAATTGTTATGATTAAAATTATAGAATGTATTTTTTCCAAATTTAATTCCTATAAGTGATAGAATTTAGTTTAATATTAAACCTGTAGATATGATGAAAAAATTATTTACCAAAAAAATTCAATTGTATAAAATGTTTTATATGAAAATTTAACATAAAATTTATTCTTATGAACAAAATTGTATTAAATATAATATTATTAAACTAATCTGACTTTAATAATATTACTAAAAAAATTACTATCGAAATTATTTAAACGAAAAAGGGATTTTAAATAAAACCAAGTATTTTTACTATTCATCAAAGAAATAATCATTTCATCAAATTATTCAAAAATTATTTATAAGATAATATTAAAATATTTATTTCAAAAAATAATTAATTTGTTTGAAATATATTTTCTAAAATATGGAAAAATTAATTTCAAAATAATTACATGGAAGGCAACAGAACCATTTTTTTGAAAAACAAATGTTTTTAAGAAAATAAAACGGGTTTATTCTTATCGCATGCCTAGAAAAATATTAGATGAGTGATAAAAACTTGAATGAATATATAATATATTATTAAATTAAATCATTCATCCAGGTTGACTAATTTCTTTTACTAATATAAAAATATATTTTGTGTGTAAAAATAGTTTTTCAGAAAAAAAATGTTTTTCCTTCAAATGCTTTTATTTTCATTTCAAATAAATTTATAACCAATGAATTTATTTATACATTTATACACCATATACTTTCATATTGTAGTTATTCGTATTTATAACCATCAATTTAAAAGTTAGTTTGTAATTATCATATTTAAATAATGTTTTTCATGGGTAAGTTAAGATTTGTGTTAAATGTCACATACTCTATCTAACATATTGGTCATTAATTAATATATTTCCAGTGTTATAATCCCACTAAATATAATCAAAGTGGTCATTAATTTGAGAAAATGTGTACTCCTTCTTTAGAGTAATATCACTTATCTCCAAATAATCAATGTATATCCTCATTTATAAAATATTCTTCTAAATTAATAAAATGGTTTCTTCTTTTGGGGAAACACATAGTTGAATTAATGAATTGTATCATAATACATGTAAACGATACTTAATCTAAACTAAATATAATGGGACCATTCTAAATGGAGGCTTTGATATATATTTTTAATTAAGGATATGTTTAATAGATAATTATACTTTAAGATTTGTGTGAAATACATGTAATTCATCAGAAAATACATCAATATATCCCTATACAAAGGGAAAATATTACATTCTCAAAACCTCTTTACCCAAAATATGTTAAATTTATTCTTTATTGTCCCCATGGATTTCATTAACCATGACTATTGGTGGTGGTTTTATAAGAATTTTAGGCAATGACGTTTCACATAAAAAATAAGTAATTGCAGTCCTCTTTGTTTATAACATCATTATCCTTATATTAGTTTTTGAATTATAATTTTAGAGCTAATACATCCACAAGATTACATACAAACCAACAATCAATATTATTATTATATTCATAACTAGATAGTACCAATGCATTATTATTTGAAATACCAGATAGATTATCATTAAAATCAATTTAACAATGAGTGTTTGATTTGATAAATCATTCCATCATACATTAGGGTTGATTTAATTCAATTTTAAAAAATGTATTATATTTATGAGTTTTTTGACCCATAACTTTTTTTATTATCTATTATTCAGTATATAATCAAACTAACTATTATCACATCATTTGGATATTCAACTTCACTTATAGTTATATAAAATGTGCATCCATGGTCGATGGAATTCTTTAAGTGAATAGTATCATAGAATATATGCTATTGAATAGATTAATTATCCTTCTTGATGTAGTTAAATTATTTTACATTGACTACGTGTCATGACCAAACCCTCCACGGTTTTACTTATGGAAACCCCATGCCCACCTCCAATAGGGTAGGGTTTGGTGACCAACACCAAGTAGGAATATCACACAAATATGAGGTATTAGCCAAAAGTACATGTACACCCACACACATCTCCAATTACTTAAGATTATGAAATTTAAAACTAATTAAAACCAATGCATGCATACATATAATATCACATAATAGATTGAAAAAGTAAAGTATCAAAGTAGGGGAAAGCGGAAAATACAAGACCAATGAAAACTATAATGATCCCAAACTAATTGAAGGGTGATAACTAATTAAAATTCAAGATCCCAGTAGAACACCATGTTATTCCAAGCTCCAGATATGCTCCACTGACACACATTCTTCTTAGGACACAGTCAAATGGGTCATTTTACGAATAAGACACGACACTTGTGGGAAAAGACCATGCTATGGTGAGTATAAAAATATAATGAAGGACACCCTAAAAAATAAAACATAAACCACCTAGTGTATGAAGCTTGATATAATATATAACAATCAATGTATAGAAAAAACAAAAATATATAATCATGAAAGGCATCCCACCACCATGTGGTCATAACAAAATTTCAACCACATGATTATGCTTGATGTAAATCTCATTTTAGGAGAATACACTCCATAAGAAATGATATCATCGAAGACACTCAATGAAGAGCTCTAGATCAATGAGCACCACCCAAGGAAGCTCACTTCGCTAAGAAGACCCTAATACATAGAGAGGGGGTCACACCTAAAACTACCGGGAGACACCACAATCATAATCTGGGTCAACCAGCAATATAGGGGATTGTATATCAACAATAACAAAAACCCTACCAACACATCCTTCATAATGGAGGATAATAACCCTAATCTGGGAGGTCATGCCACTTCCAAAAATCACACTTTTGAAAAAATGGATGATATAGGATGTAACTACACTCTAATGGAGGGACACCACAACTCTATTTGAGACACGACCTCAAGAAGGGGTCATAATCCTATGATGTGGATGTCATGTGGAACTTTAACCTCAATTGAATGTACCATGGGAACATGATCAACATATATATTTCCAAAATAATGAAATTATTAGTTATAAACACTCTTTAAGGGGGTATACGATTTGTACCATGGCTTTCATGGTGTGTCCATCTATCCCTAGTGTGGTTGTATTAAAAACAATCAAACAGAATGTATGTATCAACACACATGGTGTGTAGAAGGAGTATACAATGTGTGGAGACACACGGTACCCAACCCGTGTCACCTAGATATGTCCATATATGGTGCCCATGTCTATATATCAACCTATGTGCACCATGTCATGTCCATGTCCAAGTACATTTCAAGCCACATGGATGTGTGCTTTTGCCTGTGTTTATGTACATCCTGAGGTACATGCCATATAACATGAAATTGGTCACACTATGGGTGATCATTTCACATGGCGTGTGATATTTGACATCGGTCAAACACTAGTGATACATCATGGAGAACCACATAAAATGTAACACTAGATTACATGCCATGTAATCTGTGTTTTTTCATATTCAGCAGGATCTCATCACATCACCTTCGCAAACATCCTCTTTGATCACCCTAAAAAGGGTCATAGATCCTGGGTTTTTCACACCATAAAATCACTTTTGGCGAAAATCTAAGCCCTCGGTCTGCTTAAAAAACAATCCTTTGAGTGATAATTCACTGAGCCTAAAAACTGGTAATAATAGAACTCACATAACTATCTAATCCACCTGAAATCATTCTTCTTAATCAATACACCTCGAACACACCATCAATCACAAATCGAACCTGTGATATTGATTTGTTTCACCAATTAATGTTTTCAAAAAAATACTATGTATTAATCAAAGCACATGCCAAAATAAAATGCCTACGATGAAATCACGAAGAACGTTTGAAGAAAACCATATTCCATAAAATGTGAGGAACAAAACTCAACCATTATTATTTCATCCTCGATCAATTTTCATTGAAGAGGATTAATGAAAATAATAAATCGACAAATAAATAAATAATTCCATTAATTTAGTTTTATCGACGATGCATGTATCAATTCTATTCATGGGATTGATCTACATCTATCTAGTGTTATGAAATGGGATATGAATCTAAAAAAAACATCCCACCTAGATTTCTGGCCGATTGTTATCAAGGAATGGTTGTGTTTACATCTTTGATGACATCTACTAACTCTGTTGGCACAACAATCCACGATCTATCATCATTCACCAAGAATCCGATCCTCCAACGTGTCCTAGGTATCCAGAGATTAGTGGCCAACCTTGAGACAAAAGTTATATCAATGTAATTAAAATTGGAAGTAGGTATCTACATCGAATAAAATAAAATAAATAAATTATTTAATTTTATATTATTCATTTACACCTGTGAAGAATTTTTCAAAAACATTCCATTTCAATAAGGGTTATACTGCACCTAGGGTAAACCCTGCATTATGAATTCAATGGTACCCTCATATTTATTATTTGGGCCTCCATTGAAAATTTATTCTACTTTTTCATGAAAAATATGTCCACGTTCTGTTTAATATAATTAATGAATTTCAAAATTTTATTTTGGGCTCACTAGGCCATAGAATCGCATGTTGTCCAAGCACGTGGTTTTGAAATTAATCCATTCAATATATAAAAATAAAACATGAAAATTATAAGTTGGTAAATTATCCCCATCTTAGGTCTTTTTTTCCCTAAAGAGAATAACCTACTCGAAAATATGAGGGTACGAGGCTCACATCTGGGTCTCCAGCTCCCTTGTGCTCTCTTGAAGATTATCGTACTACCACTAGATATGAATAATGGGAATCGATTCCCCACAACATAACCTATGTTTTGATCCTTGATCTCTATCGAGTAATTTGTAATGGTTTCTCCATCTTTGATGTCCAGCTCTCCCTAGTGGATAATCTACGATGGATCATGCACGTTCCTCCTCGGTTGCGACATTGTGAATATGGCAGGTACCCTATCCAACTAGAGTGGTAGATCTAAGTGGAATAACACCTCAACAACTCTATGATCTATTTAAAATGGAACAATAAATCCCATAGATAAATTTCCATCGCAACCAAATATCCTCCATCTATATCATGTTTTGACCATCATGAAAACATGGTCTCCCTCCTCAAAATCTAAATGTATTCATCATCGGTACGCATAATCCTTATGAAGGATATGCATAGTCCTTATTTGGTCCTAGATATTCCTCACAATATCAATAATATTTCACACAAACTTTAGGCTGATGAGTTCTATCTAGCCTGGATCAGACTAGAAAAGTGGTGACCTGTAGTGTTGCTCATAAAAAGCCTAACATGGTTACATAAAAATAGTGTAATGGTATTAATTTTTGTATGAAAACTCCACCAAGGGTATCTGATCCTCATAAATATGTCCAAAGTTCATCATGAAAGCTCATAACAGGTCGTCCAATGCCTGAATGGACCGCTCTATATGACCTTGAATTTGGTGGTGAAACACTAAGATCAAGTGAGCTGAGTCCCAAAGGACTCCAGAAATATCCTTCTTAACTGGGTTGTGTACAGAGCATCAAGATCAACGATTTCCTTTGATAGAATTAAATATAGTCAGACTATCACCTTCATTTTGTGTCATCCCATAATCTATATTAAACTCTACTATCGAGTGTATATGAAGTGGGATGACGTTGTGAGGCAGTCTACGATCACATATATTGTGTCGTGTCCCTATAAATATGTGGTAAGCTTGTCATAAAGACCATGTATATCCAATACCACTTCCACTATGGAACCTGAAGGGGTTTATCTAAACCTACAAGAACCTAGTGTTCTACCTTCACCTACTGACAAGTGAGGCATCAAGTGAAAAACTTTGCAACTACCTTCTTCCTTCATAGCCACTAAAACTAATGACGTAGGTCCTTGAACACATTATTTCCACATGGATATATTTTTAAAGGGGATGTATGAAGCTCTTACCACACCTCCTCCCATAATCCCAAAGCTTACATCATCCATCCTCTGAAAAGGATTACATGCTACCCACCTAAATAATATCCACCAGGATCATGTATAGTTGATATATGAGTATGTAATGTCTCATAGTCATCATACAAATAATGATCATCCCTAAAACATTATAGAAATTGTTGGGTAACAACCATTGATTATGTATGTTAAGTACTATCCTTATCTATGAAGGATAACTGCAACTAGGATCACTATTCTGATGCCTCTTCCAATAACTGAAAATAAGATCTACTAATAATTGAATTCTCCACCAAGTCCCCCTTCTCTGGAGTATATAGAATTCTAATTTCATAGTCATTGGGGAACTATATCCATTACCTTAGTATCATGTTACGATCATTCATTTGGAAGATAAACTTGAGACTCTTCTATTAAGAGTTATTGATAAACCTATCTCCCATTAGTTAGTATTTCCACATATTCAATGCAATGACTACCACTTATTACTCAAGATCATGGGTTACATGGTTTTTCTCAAGTGGTCTTAACTTTCGTGACCCCTAGGAAATAACAACATTCCTCTATATCAAAAAACAACTAGGTTTGGTCCCTAATGCACCATAGAACACTACATACTCAACACCCCATATGGAAATGTCATGATTGGAGGGCTCACCAACCTCTTCCTCGATTCATAAAATCACTACTGGCATATTTCAGTCATCAAGAAAGGACTCCCCTTTAAGGTAAAATCTATCAAGGGTCCTTCTATTTGAATGAAATTAGGTACAATCCTATGATAGTACCCTTCCCACACAAATAAATTGTGGACATCAGTAACACTCATGGGTGGATCTCAAGCAAGAAATGACTCAAATTTTTCAGGATCTACTACTACTCTAGCTTCTGAGATGACATGTACTATAAAGTGGACCTATCAAACCCAAAATTTAAACTTAGAGAGATTTGCATAATGATGGTTCCCTTTGAGTGTTTCTTGGACCATCCTCATGTGTCTCCCATGCTCCTTCTCAGACATCAAATACTCCAAGATTTCTTCATTGAAGACCACCATGGATTGGTCTAACAAAGGATGAATGATGAAGTTAATTATCCCAATGAACATTGTTGTGGAATTCATCTTTCCAAAAGATATCACCATATACTCATTGTGACTGTAGTGACATCTGAATGTTGTCTTTGGTATATCCTTGTCCAGTACTCGTAGCTGTTGATAGCCTAATTTGAGGTCAATCATCAAGAACCACCAAGCCCCTCTCAACTGATCAAAGAGTTCATAAATATTTGATATTGGATACATATTTTTCAAAGTCATATGATTAAATCACTAGTAATTCATTCATAACATCAAATAGATGTTCTCTTTCTTGGAAAACAATACTGGGGACACCAAGGGAAAACATTTGGTTATACACAGGCCTTCTCCTGAAAGTCCTCCAATGTCACCTTCAACTCTTGAGGCTATTCAAGAGACATCTTATATACTACTACATATATCAGTTCCATTTTAAGATGCATGTATATGTATAATTATTTCAATTGATGGGGAGTTACACCTAATACATCTTTAGAAAACACATCCTTGTACTCTTACACCACTATAGGAAACTAATATCCGAAAGCATTCAATGTTCCAAGAGTCATTCTAGACAAGGGATGAGTAATCAGCTATAGTCTCCTATTACTGAGATTATCTTACAATTATATGGTTTCCTTTTCACCCAAAAAAGAATTCCTTGTTCTGTCACAGTGGGAACACCACATACTCCTCCTAAAATAGCTAATATGGGCACAAACTATGGATATACAGTCCATACCTGATATTACTTTGTAAGGAATTATTTCATATACAAAGAAATCCCATAAAAAATATGATCTCCAAACATCATATCACACTATTACCACACATTCACAATCACTGAGTCATTACATTTCAGAGTCATTAACTATAAGGGTCAAGCCAATGTATCAACTTGAATCTCTATATGTCAAACAAAATATGTTGAATGGAAGGAATGACTAAAACTTTTGTCCATAAATTCTATATCTAAATTAGGATAGACACGTATCATAGAAAGTATCATTTCTATTTCCTAAGGGTCATAGGACCCCATATCTTACAACTGTACACATCCCTTTCCACTAGCTCTCTATGCCTGACATGGACCACCTGGGGGTGGTGGTGGTAAAAAGTCGATCCTCCAACCACCTCCTACTACCCTGTTGGACCTCTTCCACAACATCCAACCAATAAAACACCCAAATATTTTCTTTTTCTCTACCTCAATGGTCCCTCAACTATCTCACGATCATCTATATAATAGGTCGGAAAACTACAAGCTTTTTTACCTTGACCATCATAGAAAAAACATTACATGTATCGTGGATTATTTGAGCCACCCTAAGATCCATGAACCTCTTACCCTATGTAAATGGATCTCCTTCATTCAATTTAAAACTCATTTGGATCCCTATGACTATCATTGTCTACCTGATGTTGATGTCCCAGTTAATGGGTTCCAAATATTAGCTCCCACTGATGGTGTCTTCTCTACTTGAAATATCACCAGCCCAAGGCTCACTTAAGAACCTCAACCTAGGTTGGAATGCAAAGGGATACCAATGATGACTTTAGGTCTCGATTAAATCCATCCTCAATGGTACGATATATTTAGAATTGATCATGTACCGTATACAAGGAGTAACATCAGGTATTCTTAAACCTTGATAACTACTCCAATAAGGTCAAAAATTACTTATGCATATTCATCAGCTTTTGTATGCGTATTGATCACAATTTAGTTTTATAGAACTCCTCATTTAAGATATAATCAATTTCTGAGAATGTGAGAGTTGTTTCATCATGTGACTAAGTCTCTAAGCTGCACCATAGGCCACCATATCCCTAAATAAGACTTTCTATGAGGAAATACATCTAATATGTAGGATTCTTTATAAGATGGAAAATCATAGTGATGGCATATATTAGGTCTTCAAACACCTAGGGTCTATATCTCCCTGATACATGGTATGTTTCTACCTCTAAAATTCATGAAATTCACTCAACGTGCTTGCATCCTTAGCTGGTACTTCCAGCACAAGTTGTGGATCAACGGGTGGTGGTATGGCGGGTAAACCTCTTGTTGGTTCTATCTCTGGTATGTTACCTTGTATTTATGCCTCATCAATAGGAAGATAATCCTCAAGATCATATAGTGGAATCCTATATGGTTGTCTACATGGAGGAATCGTGAAATAAAAAAAGATGTACCATGGTCACAAGAGTCAATCATAGGATCTAACTCAAGAGGGACTTGGGAAACACAACCATTCCTATAGGAATCATGTACCGAAATTGTTCTGTACAACCAATCTTTATAAGTACCAGGTTGAATGATAGGTGATCAGAGTCCTGGATTATGGATACATAGGCCTCATCACCAAAACTAGAGTCCTTAGACAGGATGTGGGGCTAGAAAAACTAGACACTATTGCCTCAAACCAAACTCACACACTTTGTCTCTAAGGTATAATTTACTACTCTGATACCACTCTATCACAACCTGACCCACCATGGTCTGAATAATGACTTCTCCATGCCTACCTCCAATATCCCAAGTACTTGTGACGAGCACTGAGTACAAATATCAAAAAATGGGAGGAATTATCATAATGTGCCTGTACACATAGAAAAAATTCCAATCCCACACAATGATGAATTTTAAAACAAATGAAAACCAATTAATTCATACAAATAATATCCCACAATAGGATGTGAAAATAATGTACAAAAAGAAGGAAATGGGGAAAATAAAAGACCATCAAAACTTTAAAGATCCTAACCTCCTCCAAGGTAGATGAATATGTCAAATTAAATTTCTTAGTAAAACACCTCGGTATTTCAAGATCCAGTTATGCTCCACCTACTTCTGGTCTTCCCAGGACACCATCAAATAGGTTTTTTTCTACATAATACACAACAAATATAGGGAAATCCCATTTAGGGGTGATTATAAAAATACTCAATAGGAATCCCCAAAAAAACCAACACAAATTAGCAAGTGTATTCAAATAAATTAAATAAATTATAATAAATGTATAATAGAAAAACGTAGATATACACAGGAAAGACACTACACCACCAACCACTCATAAACAATCATTAGAAATAATAGTTTTCTCAAAGAAATGATCATTATGAGAGAATCCACTCCATGATCCATGGTATCATCAGAGACACTCAATGAAGAGGTCTAGATCATTGGGCCCCGCCCAAGGAATCTTGTTGTTCTTAGCTGGTCCTAATAGATAGATATGGGGTCACTCCTAGAACCATTAGGTGACATGATGAAACCAATATGGATGAAACCACTGTGTAGTGGATTATATGTAAATAATACCACCAACCCTATTGATACAGCCTTCTAGATGGAGGTTCAACACCATTTATAGGGGTGGTCACACTAAATCCACAAACCCCACTTAGGTAACATATGATAAGAGAGGATCACACTCTTTTCTCACTAATCGACACTAAAACTTTATCTGAGACTAGAACTCTAGAAGGGATCAAAATCCTATGATTTGGATGTAATGTAACACTATACCATCAAGAGAATGGACCACAAAAACACACAAAAACAGGAATGGTCCAAACTACATAAATGAAGATACACAAACACTCTCAATGGTGGTACGCGATGTGTATAAAGGGGTACACAGAAAGTACAAATATCCCATGTATGTCTGTATAGAAAATCCTAACATGGAATGTAAGTATCTATATTCAAGGAATTAAGAGGTGTAAATGATGTGTAGAGACACAAAGTTATCTTCCTATGTCACTTGGTTGATTCCTTGTTTGGTGGTTGTGTCTATGTACCAGACCATGTAGACCAATCTGTGTTTGTGACCAAGTAAACGGTGTTCCATATTGACATGTACTTTTTCCCATTTAAATATAATTCTTGAAGTATACATCAAGAATAAAATATGGGGTCACAAATCATGTTATTGAGTCACAAAGTGCGTGATATTTAACTTTGTTTGGAACCCATGATTCGCATCTATGGGACCCACACAACATGTAACGCTAAATTAAATGATGTGTAGAACTATATTTTATAGATCCTATTGAATCTCAGGAACATCACCAGTTCACTCTACCTTTCCCTCCATCCTCACTATAGGACATATATGTGGGGTTATCCACTCATTTATATCATTATCAGCTGAAATCTGGTCTCTCAATCTTCTTAGAAAACCATTCTTCGAACAATCTATCACTGAGCCTCAAAATAGGGGAGAACGAAACCCAAAAATCCTTTTAATACACCTCTTATCATCCACCATCATCGTCGTAACTTTATTGAATCATCAATCACAAACCCCACCCATGGTATTTAGTTATTGTGTCGAAGAACGATTGCATAATGATCAAATACTAGGTATTCGTCGAACCATGGTCCAAAGAAAAATAGTCATGAAGAATGTACAAATAATGTGGGGAGGAAATCCATAATACATAATACATGAGGAACAAACCTCACTGATTTTTCATTTGGCATTGATTTTTTATCATATAAGAGTAAAAACAAGAGTAATAAATAAACAAATCACTAAAGAATTCCACCAATTTAATTCTACTAGCGATGCATGTGTAAATTCACTTTGTGGAATTGAGTTGTGTTCAACTGGGATTAAGAAATTATATGAAAATTAAAATGAAAAACATCCTACCAAGAGTATGGATCAACCATTTTTGTTGAATAGTTGTGTTTTCGGAATGTTCTGTTATATGTAATTGTTCGCCAAGAATTATCTCCTAAAATGGCTCCTGGGTATCTTGGTTTTAGAGGCCAAATGTAAGAAAAAATCTATAAACATATATTTAATGACTAATCACGTATCAGCATTGAATAAAATAAAAAAATAGTTATTTAATTTATTCCATTCATTTAAGCCCATAATGAATTTTTTACAAATGACAATCGCTTTCAATTGTTATGTCACACCTATGGTAAAACTTGCATTCTGAACTCAACGGTGCCCTTTTATTTTTGATCCAGGCACCCATTTGTGTGTTATTCTAGTTTTTTGGAAACTTTTGTGTGCATGATATTTATTTTATTTAATACATTTCAAGCATTTTTACTGGGCACATCAGACCTCAAATTTTCATGATTCCATAGCGATTGGTAAATAAATTAATCCATATAATATTCAAAAATAATATATGGAAATTGATATTTGATAAAAATTATCTATTTCATTTTTATTAATGATATTGATGGGTATTAATTATAAATTTAAAGTATAAAACCAACACCTTTAAGCAAGTCCATAGGTAATTCATCTCATATTTACTACATATAGGGAATATGATAGTTCCTTTATTTTCAATAAAAACATTTCTTCCCACATGATGATTAACCATACAATTATTCTCATGTTTTTATCCATAAATAAAAGTTTTTTCAAATAATACTTATTTTTCAATGAATATATATGTTACAATATCATTATAGAAAGAAAAATTTTGAGAGGCAAATAATATTTAGTGAATTTTCATTAAATAATCAGTGAAATGATCATACATAATTTTTTTCCATTGATAATCCATAACAAACCACCCTAATCATAAAAAAATGGAATCATAATTATACTCTATTTATTATTATATTTGAAATAAACTCAAGAATATATATTCTACCTCAACACATTACTATTAAGGAAAGTATGTTTTAAGGAAAATCACATTAAATGTTTTCCACAATATGGATTTGATCTCTAGTACCTTCTTTTTCTTTTGAATTAGGGACCACAAAGGGTCATCATTTCCCCTTATATTAAACACAAACCTAATTTTTTTTTACATATAAATATTCCCCAAGGTCCTAAATATCTCCTCAAGGGACTTAATCCATTGATATGCAGCTATGGGATTAGTGTATCCACATAAATATGGTAGTTGTTTCCACATAAATGTTCTAAATGGGTTGATCTATGTGGTTAATTACATTTTTCATAATCTATGTTAATATATTTTGGATATTGATGAATTTTTAAGCACCAATATTAACTCTATTATAGTGATTATCTTGGAAATACTCACATTTCTTTAAACAATTTTCATGGTTTTCATTCATCATAAAATATTATTTATTTTTAAAAACCCATGGTGTAGTAATTTATATTATAAATTAAAAATATATATGGAAAATATTATATATCATGTCTCTTTAAAATATATAACATAATATAGAGTACTTATAATATTCATTTTATAATAATATCTATAGTTTTATAAAGGAAAAATATATGTTATCGTCCAAAATTCATTTAAATCTAGTTTCTATAGATTATACTGAACCATTATTTGATAAAAACTATAACTTCCAAAATAGTAGTTACCCAGATTTTTTGGGTTATTTATTACATGGTAATCAAAATACAAGATATTAAATTTACAATATAATGGTTTAATAGTCCTCAAGAAACTAGATAGAAATAAATTACATTACATGAAGGAAAATTTAAATATTTTAGTATAGGTTTCTATTTATTAGTGATATATATAGGGCCTATCATATATAGTATTTCACTTCATTACCAATGGAGGTCTGAAATAATGTAGAAGAAAAAGTATAGAAACACATTAAGGAGGTCTGAAATGATGCAAACCAAGTGTATCACCAATAAAAAAACAATTATAGTCTTGTGGTATAGATCCAATGCAGTATTAAATAATGATTTTATTACAACCACTACACATATTGGCCAGTGAATCCGTAGAGAAATTCCCTTCCCTCTTTATATGTTTAACTTCAATTCCCTTTTCTAGAAACAACCATCATTTCTTGATAAAGTAAATCAAGTCCCATGAAATTCTTGTTCTTTCTGAAATTATATCAATGAGCCACATAGAGTAAGACTCCACCATTGAAATAGGGATACTATACTGATTTCACATGGAGAGACCTCTATATAACACCTGCGCCTCCTCTCCTATAGAATTTCATGTCCCATAAAAACACTGAAAGAAAATATCATTGATCCCCTACCGTACCTAACCATCCCTCCCCCTCGCATAACCCCCGCGGTGCTCGAAACATCAATGTTTAATTTGAAACCACTGGATGGGGTAACCCAAGGAACCCAACACCCAAGTGTACAAGATGGAAATGACACTTTAGCGAACCCATGACACAAAAGCAGCTCCTTGAGAAATGTAGAACACGATCCAATAGGAAACAGAGAGATCAATTCAGACAAAATAATCCTTACATAAGACTGTATATACCAGAATGAGCATCATCCACCAACTCGTACTCTGTTCCTGGCTTCCCACATAACCCAACAGACAATAGTAAAAACCATTCCATGCATTTTACTCGCCTTTCCATTTTGTTCAGCCCCTTGAAACCATGCCTCCCGAAAATCTGTCAACGAATCCCCGGTTACTGAGAAACCCATGCATCGGCTAGTGTAGTCCTAAATTTTACAGGCCCATTCCCCTTTGAAGAAGAGATGCCACACAGTTTTATAACTAGGAGCCTCGCAGCACTTGCAGTGTAACACAAGATGAATTCCCTCCTTTTTCACATTGTCATCCGTAGGTATCATGTTATTCTGTAATGGAAAAACTAAAAAGTTAAGCTTTGACGGGGTCTCCTTGCACCAAATACTGCTATCCCAACCAACCCGTCCATTATCTACGTGAATCCAAACACAATAATGCTAACTACAAAGATGTCTGGTCTAAGATTCAGTAAGAACACATCTATCCCGATCGACAGTCAGGGTAATGATCCGGAAAATTGACTTCTCATACTCGCTTAAAAAATAATTAATGAGATCTAGATAATTAATGGTTTCAACAAAGGTTGAATTTGGCACTGGGCATCCTGAATAGAACAGTGGTTTACCCACCCAATTGTCATTCCAAAAACTGAAATTTCCATATCCCACCACCCACTGCGTCTTCTACTTAAGAATATTCAAATGGGACAACATGCACATCGCAAGGCCAGATTTCCTATCTGATCTATTTTTCCATCATTACTGATCGATCCCATACCCGATTTTCATGAATTTAGACCATAAAGAATTACCATCAACAATATCCCAGGCATGTCTCGCTTGCATCCATTTCATGGATTCCGAAACACTTCGCAGACCTATACCCCCCTCTTCAATCGGTCTAGCGAGCCTTTTCAAGGATTCCCAATGACATTTTCTTGTTTGATTAGCATCCCAAATGAAGGTTGTCATGACTTTTTCGATCCAACTAATGATCCCCTTCGACACCACTATCACCAATGGTAGAAAAAATGATTGATGAAATAATAACATACTAATGGAGATTATGGGAATGCATAATTCTATAAATTAAAAAAATTTAATCAAGGCCTTATGTCATGTCCTTATTCATAAGGGTTTGGATACAACCATCATCGTATCATTTTTTTCACAGGAGGCATACCAGTGCACTAAGGGAATATAAAAATGTGGGATGCACACTTCACATAATAGTTAAAATTATTCCATCATATATTCTATACGAATTATATAATCATTGTACAATGTTCAAGGATGAACTAATTAGAAATACGTGGAATAATTTGACATAGAAACATTTCATACATGACATTCTCATATAGATAACTTTATTATATAGATTATTAATAGGTTTAAATAGTAAATGAATTATTAATTATGTTTAGGTTGAATCCATTAACTCATATAAGAAATAATTACGGGTTCGTAATGTTCAAATATGTACCCTTATCAAGTGATGAATTGGTATTTTTAGCTGTTGAGTGCATTATAAAAATTACAATTTTAAAGAATTTAGAAAGTAGAAAGAATGTATTTAATATGGTGGGATAAAAATGAAATTATTGATAAATACCAATATAAATATAATCTGGTACTTCATTATTACTGGTAACTTACATTTTCACAATTTGTAACTTATCCCCAAGGAGTGTGAAACCTGGTTTGCATCAAGGACCACTTTTTGTTCACTAAGTGAATATCCGGTTAACACATGACCATATTTCACTAAGTTTTTACCCCTGCGTCTATCTGTCTAAAATCCACACAATTGTATTTTATCTTAATAGAGATATCATCACACAGAAAAAAAATAAACACCATTTTCTTTACCAAAATATAAGATGGTTTTTCTTCTATGAGAATGCTCCAATATTATATTGGAATATGATTTTTGTTTAATTACATGGAATGAAGATATATTATTAATAATATTATAATATAATTATTTAAAGTAGGCATAATATAATATCACATTGAAATGAAAATAAAATTTAAATAATAACACAATTAATGAAATAGATGTAGTTTGTGAGTATTACATTTTAAGGTAACTTATTAAAGCATAAAATGTGAGCCTTAGATCATTGGAAATCCCATAGAGAGACCGATGATAAAGAAAACTAGGGTATATTCATCTTAAATGATAGTGAGTTATGAGTAATCGGTGAATGTATTTGGGTTTATAGTAAATGATAGGGGATTGTTTATTAATTTCTAAAAATAGGCCTTGGAAATATAGGGTGTGGAAAATGGAAGACCATGTACTTACCAATTATTAAGGGTAATGTTTTTGGTTATTTTGGGGATTTTTTTACAAAAATATTCGAGTTTGATATCCTAAATCTATTATTTTATACTACCCTAACAGTTAGAATATAATATTTTCTAAGAAATATTTCTTTTTAAAACCATAGTGTCAATGTTAGTTTTTGTAAATACATTTATAGCTATATTAAATCAATTTTGTTAATAAAACTACATTATTTTAACAAAATAATAATAATTTTGATGTGGGTTAACTTATATTAATTACTAAAACATTTATACAACATAATTATGTCATAATATGTTCTTTATACACTAACTATAATTTAATATTTTATAGAAATATTTTACTATCTCTAAAAATTATGAAAAACTCAACATTGGGTAATTTCAAAGTTCTAGTTTCAATTTTATTTTTATTTTTATGAAAATAATTTTCTTTATATGAGTTTTTTAGTTTTTAAATATAATAATGGATCTATTACATAATCAGGATTATGACATAAAAAATTTAGATTCACTTTCTTATAGTAAATCCTTTTTTTATTCTCAGTAAAATGTGGGTAATTATATTTCCAAACATTGATTAATGAATATTTATTTTATTATTAAATATATTTTTAATAAATGTTATTATTCATTTTAGTATAAACTTGCATAAATGAATGTTTCATTATTATTAAAATAATCGTATTTCCAGATGTCAAATTCCAGTGGTTAGATTCCAGAGGTTAGAATTCCCCTCATTTACACACACACAGACACAGACACAAACACACTCAAACACTGCATTCTAATATCCAATGATTGTCTATATCATTAATATAGCTTCAATTTCTATTTAAATGATTATATTTTTATTTGTATTAGTAATTTACTTCATATACTAGTTAATAGTTTTTTAGTATAATCCTATATATTATAAGAAAATTGGTGATACCCCAAATATTAATTTTTTTATATTAATTTTTTCTATTCTTATAAATGTAATTTCCTAATTTTTAATTTTATTAATTTGTATTGTAATGTATTAAATTGTTATAAAATTATCTTATTAACTCCAAATATTTCTCAGATTTTATAGCCATACCATCATAAAAATATGAATAATTGAAAATATAGGTCAACAAGGATGTAATACATGAAGGACAATGTGAGTCGATACTAGCCTAATGAGTGTCCTCCCAAAGTGGGTTGGTGTAGGTTAAAGTCCAAGGAGATAATTTAGTGTGTCCTAACATAAATTTAGAGTGGGTAATCCCTAATGGAGTTTCACATCTATTGGTTACCTTTCATTTGCAAATAAACTAGTGCACTCCCCAAAAAAGAATTCATGTGGGATTAAAAATCAATTTGGGCACAATTAATCATTAGTTAAAATATAGGTTCTTATTGTTAAAATGAAACCCTATTATTTATATTCCACATGAAATCATTTTACATGTAACACATATTATAGATCGATTTGAACTATAGATGACAATAAGAATAAATAAGGGATGTTGGATTAATAGCATAATATACATTGATATATTCAATAGAGGGGACTTGAATGAATTCATTAGATGGAGATCATGATTTTTGAAGGTGGTCTCGAGTTCTCTGGAATAAAAATGAAATGCCTTGGTTCCAGTTTATATGAAGTCGAAAGCTAAGGATATCATTTATAGAAATATTATAGAGTATTGAAGGATCAATTTAAATAGAATTTATATAAGGGGATTCAATAATGGAGATCTATGTTACAGTGGCCATTGTATGAATGTAGATCGTGATATTAGAGTAACTACCGATGATTAAACCATCTTCATGTAATTTAAGTGCATATGTGTTTTTAATCTGATGATAGTCACTAAAACAATATATTAATGAATTATATATCATATGATATTATCCACGAGCACAGAATTATATGAAAAGGAAAGATTCTATGATAAATTTCCTGAAATCAAGTATATGGGATATATATTTTTAAATATATATAGATTTTTTGGAAAAAATAATTGCATGAGATGAATGGAAACTTTTTTTTGAAGATTATCCTTATATTAAATATTCAAGAATGTTTTAATATATAATTTCAAATGAATGTAAAGAATTGAATTATGAGATATTTTGAGTTCTAAATTATTAAAAACATTAATTAAATATTATATATTCACACCATTATATGCATATAGTTATGATAGAAATATATATAGATGTTATATGACTTCAATATATATATATATATATAATATTTAGGTCGAGGAAAATCATGAAGAAGGAAGATATCACTATCCTCTATTGAAACCCTTTTGTATAGAAGAATAATATAACAACACAACAATACTATTATGACATAAGATACAATAAATTGATTAAAATTAAGGTAAGAAGGAAGAATGCATGAAACAAACACTTGATTCAAATTATTATTGTTTTCTATGAAGAAGAGAAGTATAGTGTTGTTTTGTAACATTGAATAAGGAAGAATAAAAAGAAATATGTTGGAAGCGAAAATGAGTGTTTTTTATTCTAATTTTCAGAAAATGAATAGAACGATTGAAATTATTCTAGTGAATAAGAAAGAGATACTTTCTAGTTTTTTTGTGATGAAGAAGAATGAGTTTTGTGTAGTTTAGTGCATACATATATGATATTGGACATGTATGTATTAAATGGAAGAAACATTAATTATAATATTCACATGAATATAGCTACCTTGAGCTAAATTAGACAAATATACTTAGTTTCTTTCTTTATTTTATATCATTATATGTACGTTATGAACTATAAACTATTTAGAGACTTGTAAAATTAGTTCATAGATAATGCGTACTTGTTATGAATCATATTATAATACTAATGGGGTGTATTATAATTTTGGTATCTATATCATACCATCTACTAGCCTTTAATTTTTAAAATTAATCAAGTAAATTTATTATCCCCTTATGTGAGTGAATTTGGATGGGATGATCGAATAAAGGTAATGTAAGAGAGTAGGATATTAACTTAACTAAAAGTGTAGAGGTATAGGAATGTGATATATATAAAAATTTAATATAATACCCAAACACTTATTCCCCACCATAAATTCCCCCCACTTAGTGTTATTTATGTCCGAATGGAGTCCAATAATTTGTATCATAATAGGTCCCAATTCTAATTGGATTATGTAATTTGAATTTGTTTCAAAAAAATTGAGTCTCATTCTAAATTTTTCAATGAAGTAATATTTTGGTGAAGAAATATCAACCTTGATGTAGTATCCTATAGCAACCAAGACTGTTATGTATAAGAAAATAGGGATAATAAAATATTATATGGAATCTTTTTCATATAGTGTAGAATAAATTCTGATTTCTCCATGCAAAAATAAGGGAGAAGACAGATCTTACATAGAATGAGAATTAGTGATAGTTAAATATACTACCCAATTAATTATAATCATTTATAAATTATATAAATCAAATAATCATGGTTATCATGGGTATGAATAGATCATAAATCTTCAAAGATAATTATACAACATGGAGAAATTTTAAAAGAAAAAGGTATTGAGTTTTATAATTAATTCCTATCAATTTTGAGCATTAGAGTCAAGAAATGTAGATCATGAAGTGGGATTATATAAATATAATTGTAAATATATAAATTAATATCAAGATAAGGAATGAGTCAATAAAAATCAATAAGAGAATATCCATGCACTTGAAACATGAGAAAATTAATATATTGATGTCACAAATTCACTCCAAGGAGTGAAGGGAAATAAAGTTAGGGGATATGAAACATATTTACAAGAAATTCTGAAGATTCATGAATAAAAATTTTATTGAATCAAGAAGGGGAGTGAATGAAAATTAAATATAAAATAAGATGATAAAATATTCTCAATATAAATTGTATTATGAAGAAAATATAATTATAAATTATGAATAATTCTCAATCCATGTCTTCAAATCAAGATAAAGAAGATCATGAAACTTCTATAATAACATAATAATAGGGATAATGTTCTTGAATATATATAAATGATAAAAAAATATACATTGAGAGCATTTGATGATAAAATTCTGTAATATCAATGGATAAATTACCACTGTTAAAAATGTATCATAATTTTTTAAAATTTATTTTCATGGATATTGTGAATGTAAAATAAGAAATGTGTCTAAAAATATATGTATAAAAATGATAATAATTCTACCACTATAATAATGTTGGATAATGGATTTTTATGAAATCGTTCCCACAAGTGAAATGGAAAAATATTACAACCTCAAATAGATTAAAAAGGGCTGAAGAACATTGTGTAACTTGCGATCAGTGTGGCTTAGGAGTGATACATTATTGATTAATTCAAATAATAATTTTTTCATAACATTTATTGAAATAAATCAATATAAGATAAAATAAGTATAGAAATCCTTAGGTTATAAGTTGAATGAATTTGAATCTACAATACCCATAAGAAACTTCAAAATATGAGTAATTCATCTTTTAGAAATATGTGTGTACTGAATGCTTCTTTAATAAAGCCAATGATGTCCAATAATATTCTATACCAAAATGGATTAACTTCATCTACTATGTAAATAGATCATTTTTAATATTCTTGTGACCAAAAAAATGTATTTATTAATTTACATAATACATAAAAATAAAAGGGGATAATCGATCCAAAAGAGGCATAAAAGGGATTATTTGGTTAATGTAAATTATAATAAGTAATATGGGAATTCCAAATATATTGAATAAAATTCAAAAGAGTGTTTGATAATCTATAATAAATATTTCGAAAATTTTATGAAAATGGAATAAGTAGAAGAGAAATATATTAATGATAGGAAATGAAAAAAAATCTATTTGGGGAATTTGAATTCCAATAGAATTATTTCATAAATTAAAACCAAATAGATAAATAACAGTAGTGTCGGAGATGCAATAAGGCATTATACAATTATTATGATTGTTTAAACATTATTTCAACAAAATAAAAAGACATAAATTGATTCAAAATGGAAACACCTGAATCATATTACCTAGGGGCTTATGAAAATACTATTTTATAAAACAAATAATTCAAATATTCTAATAATACAATGAATCCCAAGGTAATATCTTGTCTAAACTGAAAATGTGCAAGAATTAAGACTAGAATGAATAAATAATATTAGTTGAGAGAGTCCTTTAAATATTTATATCCACATTAAGGATATAAAAGATACAAAATAGTAATTTCTTGTAGTTATTTTTTATTTTTTGAAATGAAGGAAGGTGATGGTGAATCATGTTTTCTTTGGGATTTCATAATAGGTTTTATATGATATCATAATTGGATAACTAAAATAAGAAATCGTATAACCTCAATTGATTTATATATTGGTATTTCAAAAAAAATTGATGAATGGATCTTCTTGGTGATGTTTTAGATATATTATGTGTCCCCTTGAGGGGGAGAGAAATAGATAATACTATTGGGATTCCTCTAGATATTTTTAAAATTATGTAAATATAAATATTATAGAAGGTACTACGAATAAAATATCATTGTAAATATATGAATTAATACTATAACTCCCTTCTTAATATAAATCATATGTTAACAATAAGAGGGATAATGTTTTTTTATAAATGGAATGAATGTGAATGATATAAGTACATTTAGGGTTTTTTAATTAAAACCTAATTTACTAAATCAATTTTTGTGACCTATGTGTTAAAATGAGGTTGGGTAATCCTAGATGAAAATATAATTCATATTTTATTACAATTGTTATCAATTATGGGATTCATTTAATGTTTTTTGAAAAATTATATAAAATTGTATGAGCGTCTTATTTTAGATGGTATCACATTAGTTCTTTAATGGATATATGTATTCTATAATTCGTACCCCATTTTTTATACACGAATCATATATCTTTCATAATTAGAGTAGAGTTATTAACACGAATTTTTTTTATGAAATAATACCATCCTCACCTAATAAATTTTATTTATATTAAATATGGTGGTGAGAGAATTAAATGAAACATGAAATATTTATGAGAAAACATGGGATGAATAATTGAAAAAAACAATATACATATTCTAACTTATCATCATAGTGCGTATTAGAAAAAAAATATAGGATGAGATCATTGATACTATTTTTTTTTTGAGTTCTATGTCAATGTATGACAATGATCATGTAGTGTCCTTAATGTTTGTTGAAAATATATTTAGATATCCTAGAAAAAATAAATTAAATTGATGATTCTCCTTACATGTTTAGAATTATATTCTTTAATAGAATCTTAAAATAATGGTATTCAAAATATACAAGTAATGTAAATGAATGAATACTAATATCTCTGTAATTTTTAATTACCAAAAATTTGAATAATTCAAAATTATTTATTCTCATTGTACAATGACTATAGATATGAAAGATAAATTAAGTAACCTAAAGATAATTCCTTGAATATATAATATATTGGTAAAAAAGTGTTTGTTATAAATACTATATGTTATATCTATTGAACTCCTTGTCTATAACATAACAATAAAAGAACCCAATGCTACTACATTGATAGAGGATACAACACACTGAAGAAGAAGAAGAATGATTGAAGTAGGGAAGACTAACTCAAACACTTTATGAACATTATTTTTATTCATTGAGAAGAAGATAATCATACTGTTGTCCTATCTTACTAGGGATGAAAATTTTTGGTAAAATTAGAGGGATTATGAAAGAGTGTTTTTCATTATTGTTTTTACATAAAAAAGATAAGGCCTTCCATTGTGAAATATTAGAAGAATAATTATCATTTATTTTTCTATGAAGAAAATGAAAAGGTGTGTTTTTTCAGTGATGCACATATAAAAGGGAGAAGGGATTTAAATATCTTCAAAAGAATAATATAGATAAATAAGTTGCACATTAATGTCCTAAAATTAGTTTAAATTGTTGAAATACACTTTGGTTTTTTCCATATTTAATATTATTATATTTATGTCATGTATTATGTACATGATATAATATGTACTTTTTGGTATTTTTAATAATATTTCATTGATAAACCAAACTCTCTATAGATCAAAAAAAATTTACTAGTGGATTATACGATCTTGGTGGAATCAAGATAATGCCAAGGAATATACTTTCATTTTAAAAGGTGGACCTTGAAAATCTATTTTCCCCATGTGTGTGCCTGTGTGTGTTTAGATGTCCTCAAATAATGAATATATGGTAATATGATGATATATCAATTCACTTAAGAGTATAGAGGAAAAAATGGTAAATTAATATAAATATATTAAAAAGACCCTTATATTGATTAACCCCTACCCCTCACTTTCGAGCATATCCCAAAGTATCCCTACATATACATTCATTAAGGAAGTATAAATTTTAAATTATGGTAAAAATTTTCAACAAATAATAAGTTACCAAAATTAATTCACATAACTTATCATTTTCAATGACTAAATGAGAATAGAAATTATAACTTGGAGAAAATTAAACTATTGGTGGATTGTATTATATCTCTTCAAAAATACTAAGAAATTTAAAGTGGGTATATAATAAATTGGTGAAGAAGGTTCCTCTATTAAGTATAGTGGAAGAGAAATAAGTGTCACCATGTTTTAATCCTTTTAAATAAATATATTTTGTGGGAGTTAGTGATTTAATTTTTGAATCAACTATTAAATAGATATAAAATCATTCTACCTTAAAATTTAATTTGTCATTATTTGATGATGATTTAACAAAATTTTCTTGTGAAAATATTCCTACATAATAACCAAGTTCTAGAAAGGAATATATAAACTATAATGAATTATGTGATGAGGCATATGATAATACATGAGATTCACTAATATGGACCAACAAATATTTTCCTAGAGATATAGAAAATTTTATTTTTTAATATTTTAGAAACTTATAGGATTTGTTCAAACATCATGAATATGAGTCTGAAGGGTTTTAGAAAGCATTGAAACAAGGATAAAAAGTTTTTTTAAACCTCTCCAAATAAGCTATATCAAGAATTGTAATTAATATAGATCGTGAAGAAATTTTGTTTAGGTTTATAATAGAGTGGATCAATCTAATTAGTGAAAATAAATAATCAAAAATGTTATTTGAGGAGAAGTTCCATTCAATAGAGGTGTTGATTATTTTAAATGATTCTCAATTAAGGATTACAGGTATAAAGTAACGGAGAATTAAATTACCATGAAAAGAGATAAACTATTTCATCAAGTTTAAATTGATAAACCAAGTGGTGATATTGAGGAAATGGTTATTCCAATATATTATGAGAAAAACATTCTCATATTGGCATTTAAAGAGTTGGATGTTAAGTTAACAAATCTAGAAGTCACACAAGCAGGACCCCACAAATTTATAAGGAACAACGTACTATAGTCTGAATTTATCTAATAAATTTTTATATTAAATGATCTCTAACCATTGTAAAAAGTGTTTAAAATCAACCTCTAATAGATTCACTATGTCATAAAACAGGATATGCCGTCTACATAAGAAAATATTAAACATTCTAATTCTTGTTACATTTATGGTCCTGGTTCTAAATCAAAACTTCTATAATTATGGCTGTGTAAAAAAGAAAAATAAATCAATATATTATATATGGTGAATCTGATTATGTATATAAGAATATGTTCCAAACAAGATTCTCAATTAATTGATATGAAATACAAAGTAGGGAAATTATAAAAAAAATTCTTGATTAATACCCAGGAAAAAATAACGATTAATAGTTACTGCTGGAGCTATTATAGATATGGGGATAAGGATTTTTGTTTTTTATATAATATTTCAACTGATGCATTCTAGGTAATTACTAAATAAATGGGGATAAAGGATGAGTTATATAAAATTACACATATGATAAGTAAAAATTAATTCATCTATGTCATATTTTAGAATTCCTATGAATCATCATTGTATTTCATATACTAGTGAACACCATAAAGGAGATTTTTTAAAATCCTTAAACATGATTAAAAAAGAATTAGTATAGACTTACATTAATGATCATGAAAATAAGAATGCCTACATTTTTATAACATTTATAGAATACCGTGACGATAACACTCTTATGAAGTATGCAAATATTAATAGTAAATTATCCTCAGGTAATAAACATAATTAATATATTACTCATAATAAACGTAGGAATTCAAATAATAATGATTCACAAAAAAGAAGAAGGTTACTATAATAATTAATAAGATTATATACCATGTAATATTTTGAAATATCAATGGACATCATTATTAATGGAAGAATGTGGGATCAAAAGGGAAAATAGGTTTTGAAAAGAATAAAATAACTGGACTCATTGAAATAATTTCAAATAATTAATTTTGATAAAATAAAAAGTATAATGTTATTCCTAAATAATAAATGGTTATTTTTTCAATTCATTTGGATAATTACTCAATGGTGTAGGAGAAACAATCAAGTACTTATGAAAAATGGAAATACACATTTTCACATGAAGTAGCTAAATTCCATGAGATGCTGTAAATAAATTATGACCAAGTAAATGTAAAATTTTTGTGTGGATGGTTTAATAAGGTTTGAAACATACCTAAAAATTTAATGATTTGAAATCCATCTCAAAAAGAGAAACTAAAGAAAATTAAGCAACATCTATGACATGCATGTTCATTAAATAAGAATAAAATAAGATAATTATAATTACAGAGGTTGAGAAAAAATAAAGGTAGAATATAATAGTCAGTGAAAAAATTTATTTACAATAAAAAATATTATCCATTAATAAAATTTTAAATACTAAAGAATAATTTGAAGGTGAATTCTAGTTGACAAGAAAGTATCAACTCAGATACTTGATGAGAAATTAAGTTCTACTTTATTCTATTTTCTATTATACTTTATTTTTACTATTTCTATATAGGTGAGATAAGATTTTGTATGTTATCATGGGGAGAATATTTAAAAACAATCATACTAACAAAATAATACAATAGATACAAAATTATCCATTTTGGGTAGGATTAAAACAATTAGTATTCAGAAGATAATTACATAAAATGAACCCACTCGATAAAGTGGAGATATAGAATCTTGATAATGGGGAGACAATAGTGAAATTTGAGTAACTTTAATTATATTATATTTCATTTAAATTTAATTTCCCTGAAATAATCATGGATAAAATCATTGAAGAGGTGTGATTTCATACTCTATTATCATTTTTTATGATAAATAATCATTTTTAATGTGACGTGGTACACGAATATATTAGTGAAATAGATATGGTGTTTAACAACCCAGATAATTTTATGATAAATATTTTTCTTATATTTTTTAAATATACTTTATAGATTTATTACCATTATAAAAATATTAGTTAATTAGGTTTTTCAAAAGGAAAACAATATTTATTTCTAACCAAATTGGATTTTCAGTCCTTATTTGGTTTTATTTGAAAGGATTATTTTAAAATTATATAATGTTAAATTTAAATTATGTACAACATTTTTGAGATCATAAAGAAAAAATTATTCTAGGGTGAAATTATATTATATTTTTATAAGGATTGATTTTTCAATGAATAGTGAAAAATAAATATTTTTATTGAAAACTAAATTTTCTTCTCAAGTTTTAAAATTTTAAATTCTATTTTGGATTATTTTTATAATTTAATAAACTATTTCTTAGTGAACATAGTCTAATTATGTTTTTTGAAATAAATTTTCGGTTTTATTTTTTACAAACGCATTTTTATATTTAGAAAGGTATTTTTATGAAATTAAAATTCATTTCTTTTTACATTTTTATCTTAAATTAATATCTCCCACTCAAAAATGAATATTTAAAAATTTATTCTTCATATATAATCATGAGGTCGAAATTTTATAAATAGTTCATTTTTATTTTTTTTCATCATCAATAGAAACCGTAATAAATAGTTTCCACCACAATATGGGTAAATTAGGTAATTTAGGTTAAGAATAGTTTTATAAGGACTAAATAATGGCCCTAAAACAATCATTTATCATATTTTATGATTTTATATCATCCATTTCCCAAATTTTTTTAAAAATATGGAAATGTGGTGCAATATTTATTTGATATGTGTATTTGTAATACTCAAATAAAAAAGAATGTCCAAAATGTCACCTTCTTTATTTTTATAACCTATAACATTGGTATATAGAAAAAAAATTATTGATTCTAAATGTTCATTTAGAAGATAAATGGTTATTTATCATTTTAATTTATTTCCACTTTTATAGAGATGGAAAATTACCTAAAATGCTTACACAATGTTGACACAATACTTTCTTAATTAATAGAAAAATCAAATTAATGATTTCAAAAAATTTAAATGTGATATAATATGAATGAATTATTGTTTTCCAAAAACAATTAAGTTAAATATAACATGTTATAGAGATGTGAAGGGATTAAATTATACTTCCTTTTGTTTCATGTTGCCTTCAAATTCAATTAAATGAACCGTTCCAAAATATACATTTCTGATTATTTTATAATAAATAATATTTTATTAAAAAATTTAAAAATAATAAAACTTATATCATCATAAAATAGACTAGTATTTTATTTATAAAATCTAACATGGTCCATTTAAGGTAAAATTTTCCTTTTATAGTAACTATCATAAGCACTATTTGATAAAGCAATTGTTATCCCAATAATCATCAAAAGAGTTAATGAAGGGTTAAAATATAAAAGAGTGAAAAATCTCTTAAACATATCCATTTTTTATTAGAAAATATTTTTTAGAATCACCCATATCATTTATTATAATTATATCAATTTAGATCCTTTTTTCAATGAAAATTATTTTATATTAATTTATTTCTTTAAATAATTCAAAGGCTTCCCCACAACAAACTTATAAAATGGAGCCTCCTTTAATATTTTTATAACACTTAAAATTCCTTTTGGATCAGAGAAAACATTCCGAAATTCCTTCCTCGCATCCATGACCAATTTCTACCGTGTTTTTCTATAAATATATAGTGGATATATATATATACCTAAAAAGGATGTACGAGTAAGATGTATAATTCTTAACCGGGTGTTTTTGTTTTATATCACCATCCACGTACTTCACATATTCTTCAACCATGATTAAATAATAAAATAAATATATTCTTTATACCTAGATATAATTATATTAATATCTTTACCTATATCCACCTCCTCTTACATCAAATTAGAAATAAAACCATTGTCAGTGTGTACATTGGATTACTGCCTCATGAAACGATGTAATTCATTTTTCATCACCTCCCCTCATGGATAGTTATAATAATTGATTTAAAATATAATAATGATATTAGGCAGAAATTTATAACTTTATAAATAGAAAATATCATCATGTTTTTTTACATTTCCATTCATTGGAAAATGATAATGCCATTCACGAATAAATCCAGATTACCACCTCCATGAAGCAATGTGATTTATTTTTTCATAAAAACTTCACATATATACTATATATGAGTATATTTGAAAATATAATACAATAAATATTATAAAATAATCATTATATAATGATAAAAAAATTCCTACCATCTTTTTATCATGATTATTAAAAAATGGAAACATTACTCATGAAAACGTACAATCTATTGTCTCAATGATTATAATACAGTTCATTTTTCGTAACCGTATTTCACAGTTTGTTTTAGAAGGTTACATTATGTATAAAAATTAATATTATATCCTTATTATTATTATTGTAAAGATGGTAAAATGAACACTTTTACCATAGTCAATATACTAAAATCATTTTGAACTTATGATCCAAATATCATCAAAGCGCCTCACAAGAACTTAATTGGAAATGTAATTAAGTATAACATGGTAACAAGTAAAATAAAATGAGTAATAAAAATGAAAACGGTTCTATATAAAGTTAGTAATTAACATAATTTTATTATTTAGGAAGGTAAATAACATATATGATGTGCCCGAATCAATGTAATGGACACATTAACTTGCAACCTCTCCTTAAATGATTCAATGATATATTTTCAAAATAATTTTCTTCCACATCCATATTTTTTAAATTAATATCCAAATGTATTTATATGGACATAAATGAATTAAATATGTAATTTTGTGTCCATTTTTAATTTTTCTCAATTATTTTAAAAACAAACATTTTTATGTATTTATATGAGAATGTTTGAATTTATTTTAAACGGAAAAGAAAATATTCTATTTTAACATATATGGTGTCAAAATATTTACCCACCACCATAAATTTTATTATATGTTTGAATTCATTACAATATTTCAGGTATTATTCAATTAAAACCCCTCTTTTCCTCTATTCATCAAATTTTGGGTTTTAAAAATGTTACAAAAAGTTGTATTTTGATATTCGAAAGTGTTTATCCAAGGGGTTTAGTAAAGAATGTAAAAGTTTTTATGTTTAAAAATTAAAGAAAAAATGATTTATTTTTTATTTTTTACATTAAATTTTAGATAACGGGTAGGTGATCTTAAATTAGAATATATAATCTGGTCAACCTAATACAACTTATACGATTGGGTGAGCCCGAAACTGCTTATACAAACATGTGATTTTGATAATTCTTATATGAATGGGTGACCCAAAAATAGATTATATGAATGGGTGATCCCAATATAGATTATATGTTTGGGTGATCCTGATACAACTTATAAAAATTATGACTCCCCTTATATCACTCTAATGTGATGGGTAACTTTCCATTTCTATTAAGGAAAGAAGAAGGGATTTAACCTGGGAGGTTTCTTTGATTGATATAGCTAAGATGCAATTATTTCTGACATGGGTTTTGAATAAAATTATCCAAGTCACCAAATAGTGAATCTAATTTTTTTCCATGGGTTTTGATGTTTTTGTTTGAGAAAATGATGTGTTCTTTTCTTTTAGATATGGTTTATTTTGTATTCTCAATGAATATTATGATAAAAGTAAACATATTTTGGTTTTCATAGTTTTTCATAGTACTTATATATATTTCATTTTTTAATGTCCCTTATAAATAATTTTGATCCCATCGAGTATTTTCTTATTTTTATACAATTTTTAAAGATGATTAGGGTCAATTATGAGGTCAATATGAAAATTATCATTTAACCATCTTTGTTTTTAACATATTAAATAGGGGAAATCTATGGTGAATTTATATTGTATTACATTTGATCATAGGGATCATGATTGAAAATAATAGTCTTTAATAAATAATGAATGGGGTAATAGAAATAAAAAAAAGTGTTGTGATGTTTTAATTTCAATGAGGAGGTAAATTATGCTAATCTGTGTGGGAAGTTAGTTAAACAGGTTGAAAATCATCATGATATAAGGGAAAATTTGTTATAAAATCATTTGGTAGTACTATAGTTGATATTGGTAAATCTAATAAAGTGGTTCCATTTATGTCACATGTTCATTCAAATTAGAACAATTTCACGTTTTACTATGGATCATCAAATTCATTTAATTCATAATTTTTTTTATTAAAAATGAGAATATCTCATCATTAATGGAAGATATATATATTTTTTAGGACTCTAGGTGGAAATATAAAGGTATTAAAGATTTATAGAAATATTTATGTTATTTTTAGTGGGGTGATCATTCATGAAAATCTTATTGATATTCACATTGTAGATATTGGTATTATTTTTGGAATGAATTGTATTTTAATTTATCATGCTATATTATATTACAAGTCTAGAAATGTTTTATTCTACAATTTCATATACTTGATAAAATACTAAGAAATTGAAAAATGGATTAGATAAGGTAGTTAATGTTATATATATAATGTTAGTAAAAATAAATAAATTATTTAAATATGTGATATACCAGTAGTAAGTTAATATATAGATATATTTTCACATGAATTACATAGTATTATTTTTTTAGGAGTTTGAGATTACTATTTACTTAGTACAAGATGTTAAACCAATATTAAAAATACCTTGTTGAATGGATCAAGTAAAACTTTTGGAATTGAAAATGTATTTCTGGGAGTTTCTTGATAAAGATTTCATTCATCCTATATATTCACTAAGGAGTTACCCTATTTTATATGTTAAAAATATTTATGTTTCAGTGATAATTTTCATTTATTATACGGTCTTGGAAAACATAACTCTTAAGATCTATAATATTTTTCCTCAAATCAATATTTTTCCATCATATTAAGGGAGAAATGTTTTTTTAAAGATTGATCCTAGGTAATGGTATGCTCATTTGAAGGTGAAGGTTAGTTATATTATGAATAAAACATTTTGGACTGGATACATGCATTATGAGTTTGTATTTATGCAATTTGAGTTGTCCAATTGACCCACTGTATTTGGGGATCTTGTGAATAAAGTTCTCATGAATATTTATATACATTGTGGTTGTGTTTATTAAAGATAAATTAGTATATTATAAAATCCATGTATGTCATTTTTTATACATGTTCATTGTTTTACAAATAATTAAAGGAAATAAAACATATATAAAATTTATTATGTGTTCATTTTTGTTGAAAAAATTTCTTTACATGGGTATATTATTTCTAAATATGGAATAATAGTTGACACTAGTAATACTGAGGATGTTGTTAAATTTCCATGAAAAATGAAATGTCACATAAATTCAAAATTTTCATGGATTAGTGGGTTACTATTGATTTTTTAAGGAAACATTTTATGAGTTACCAATCCCATAAAATATGTTAACTCAACAAGGAGTTAAATTCCACTAGAAGAAAGATTGCGATGATTGTTTCTAGGAGATAAAAAGAAGGTTGTTCAATGATATTTTTTTGTATCTATACACTAGAAATTGTGAATTTGAAATCTAGAATTATTCTCTATTAAATGGACTTGGATGTGTCCTAATATATAAGGATTATGTAATTGATTATTCTTCACCTCAAATAAAACATCATGATTTATATTATCCTACAAATGATCTAGAATAAGATTCTATGGTTTTGTATTTAAAAATTTGAAGATATTATTTATATGGGTAAATTTATGAAATATACACTGATCATAAAAGTGTTAATATTATCTTCACTCAAAAAGAGTTGAACTTAAGGCAGATAATATGGATGAAACTAATTAAGGATTACGACTGCACGATACATTACAATTCATGAAATGAAAATAATTTTTTGTCACTTAGAATCCTAAAATAATGATATATTAACCATGTTATGTTTAATAAATAAACATTTGGATAATGATATAATAGAATATTGTATTAGAAATTCTATATATTAAAAAATCCATTAATTTAATTAGGTCTCAATATAATCATCTCTATTAGAAGGAATTAAGAAATATCATAAGGGGGTCATGTTTTATAATAAAAGGTTCAATTTTATAATAATGGTATGTTTAAAGATATTAATAATTATAAGGAAGGTGTTATAATATTTGGAAAGAAATTATGGGTGCATTATAATTCTTATTTTAGTAGATAATTAATGGCTACATCTCATATTTCCTTTTTTCCATTTATCCTAATAATAATAAGATATACATAGAGCTTTTGGAGTATTACTAGTGGAATAGAATGAAATAAGTTATTTCTATTCATACCATGAAATGTTTTACATCTCAATGAGTTTAATCTAAGAAATAGTTATTGAATGCGATTCTTCGGTCTTTACCACCACCATTGGTGGTATGGGAAAATATATACGTGGATTTCGTAAAGGTATTACCAATGAACTATTGAGGTAGTAATATAATTTGGTTAATTATTGATTGATTAAATAAATACTCTCATTTTATTCCAATTCAATATAATATATTTCTATATTATATTTATTTACTATATCTCATGGATATAATCAAGTAATGTGTATTTATTCTCTTAAATTTAACAAAAAATGTTCCTAGGATCACTTCTACTTTTTTTAAATGTATTCTAATGTTTTTGGGTTAAGATTTAAATTTCAGTAAAAAGATTCATTCTCAATAAGCTTAATTGTCTGTGCAAATGAGTTATAACTTTGGAGGACATCTTAATACATTATTAATTGATTACCATTGAATTTGGGATCATTATCTTTCATTAGTTGAGTTCTGTTATAGTAAAAAAGTTAATTTTAGTACACATATGATACCTTTTGAGATATTATATGAGAATAGGTCTAGACTCTTGCTTTTTGGGATAATATAAGTGTAAAAAATGGGACTGCAGTTATTAGATGAAACAATTGGAACGTTTATGATAATTCAGAAACATATAAAGATGGATTAGAGTGAGAAATTTTTTTAGAAGTTAACTATACTAAATATCATTATTTTGATGTATGAGGTAATTTTTTTATAAATTATCTCCATGGAAAAGTGTTACTCATTTTAAAAAAGTGGAATCTATGTAAAAAATCTATTATTCCACATAAAATCCGAGAAAAAATTGGATAAATTTCATAATGAGTAGCCTTGTCATCGATTTTATCTTTGGTACATGATGCATTTTATGTTTTATTGTTGAGAAAATGTGTGTCAGATGCATCTCATGTTTTGAGCCCAAATGTATTGTAAGAAAACCCATATTATATGGAATGGGGTGATCATATTATTGATTGCATAGAGCGAGTATTTTTTAATAAGGAAATTTACAATGTTAAGGTTGTGTGGAAAAACCATATGGATGAAGAAGCAACATTTAAATATCAAGATACTATAAGAGAGTGATATCCCCACTCGTTTAATAAATGAATAGAATTGTGAGGTTAATATATCAAAAAATAGTGGAATAAAGTAACAAATCATGTAATTTTATGATAAATATTTTTCATACATTTTCTATTTATGTTTTATTTAGTTATTTTGATTAAAATTGTATTATGTAAATTTTTTGTCAAAAGGAAAAAACATTATTTCAAACAAATTAGATTTTTAAAAAATATATGGTTTTATATAAATTATTTATATACATATTATAGGGTTTTAATTTTAAATAATTACCGTCATTTTTTTTAATATTATATCAAAATTAACATTGGGTGAATGTTTTTATCTAGAAAGATTGTTTTTCAATGCATAATTGTGAATATTTATTTTTTACTGACAATTGTGTTTTAATTTCAACTATTTTCAATGTACAAAAATGTATTTTTGATTAGTTTTACAATGATTTTAGACTTTTTTTAATAAAAATCTTCCAATTATGAGCATTTTAAAAAATATTATACTTCAGTTTCATGTCAAAAAATTTAGATACATAAAATTCATTTTTTTGAAAAAAATGATTTTTTATATTTTTTTCATGTTAATCATAAAATAATTTATACAACATAAAGATACTTATTCTTGAAATTTGATAATATGTGTTTAATTATGGGATACAAATTTGTTAAATATTATCCTTTTATTTTTACATTAAGAATTGTAACATTAGAAAATAAGTTTTACAGAGGTAAGGGTAAGTCGGGTAATTATGGATAAAAATGTTATATGGACTAACAAATTTCATTAACGCATTCATATATCCCATTTTATGATTTTATATAGACTTATCCCATAAATGATTTTAAAATAAGGAAAATTTGTTCCATATTTCATTGATTTTTTTCTTTTATAATATTCAAGTAAAAGATAATGTAAAAACTTCCCTTTCATAATTATAATATCTATATTATTTTCTGAACAAGATAAAAAAAACATATTCTTGGTTATAAATGGTCATTTTAAAAGATAAAATAATTTTTTATCATTTTAATTTATTTCTCTGTATTATTTTAAAAGTAAATATCTTTAATGGTTACGAAATGTCGATAATGTTTGTGTTAAATCTATAGAAAAAATAAATAAATGATTCTAAAAATATTGAATGTAACATAATTAGAATAAATTATTGTGTTTTTAAAAAGTTTTAGAAAAATATAATATATAATGGATGTTTTAATGGATTATATCCTACTTCCATTGATGTAATGTTGTTTTCAATGTCATATTTAATGAATATTCCCAAAAATGAAAATAATGGTATTTTATAGTAAATAATATTTTTAAAAAAATATTTACAATTCCTAAAAATACCGTCATCATAATTGTAATGGAGGTATAGTTTAAAATGTCATCTGTGGTCCATTTATGGAACAATTTTTCTTTTCTAGTAACAATCTTGGCCGCTAAATAGTAAACAACATTGTTATCATAGTAATCATTTGAAGGATTAATAGGGTGTTAAAACAAAATGGTAAGGGTGAAAACATCACCAAAATTTTTATAATTTCTATTGGATATGATGATTTTGAATACTCTCATTTATCATTTAATTATATCATTTTTATCCATTTATTTATAAAAATTAAATTATATTACTATAGGGTCTAGAAAATTCTGCCAAGGAACGAAAATACCCCCACAATCAATAAGCAGAAGAATGAAAGTAATCCTACAAGTATGGAAAGGTTAATGGACTCAAATTGAGTTTCAGATTTCAGAAAAAAGTTTATGTAATTTAAGTTTTCAAAGAGTTTCAAGTGGCTTGTATACCATCACCAGGAAGGGTCTACGGACCTCCTGGATCGTGAACCACTAGGTACATGGAACAATTCGCGAACTGCTGGCCTACAGAGTGATAGCCAGCAAACGTGGGGGACTGCGAACCTTGTCACCAAAGGACTCATGCATGTGAAGTTCATCCACATACCATCCTTTGGAATCAATAGTCTATGGATGAAGCGAACCTCCATGGTTCCACGAAACATGATTGCGAACTATGGCCTCCGTAAAGCTTAGTTTACCATGTCTTCCGCAGGTGAGGATATCTTCTAGTGGGCCTCCACAAATGGTGTTGCATGCCCAATAGATACAACTTCCTCGATGCTCTAAAAAAGGTGCACATAAGGAATTGATAAAAGATGATAGGATAAACGAAAAAATCTTGATGGGAACTCATAGTTTGGATGTAAGAGTTCAGAGAAGATTCTGGCAGTAATCTAGATTCATCGGTGAAGCCTGAATTTCAAACCACACTCTCCGTAGGTACAACCGGCCATGAACGATAAAATGGGGGAACATAATAATAAAAAGAGAACTACGAACCTGAATGGTAATACCACAAACCATATACTTATCACGAATGAAATTCCAACTAAAGATAATCCCCCAAACCCTCCTTTAATATAGCGCTCAGCGTTGTGTACTACTATGCGGACAAAGCCCAGTGTCGCGTACTACATTAGTACGTTGGTGGAATCCAATGCTGAATGATGGGATGCGTACCACCATGGTGCTAGGTGGTCTATACCCATGCCCGTGTACCATATCGGTACGAGTTCAACCCCTCTGACCGCGTACCACTATGGTATGCAGAGCCTCCCCAATTCCGCATAAGAAACCATTACACAGAATGGGGTATTTTCAAGTATTATTTCCTCTGGTTCCAAGCTCACCCCTCCACTATCGTCCATTCCTCCATAATCCCTCTCCCATCCAGTCCACCAACATCAGTCCAAAGCCTCCTCCAAAGCTATCAGACTCATATGATCAGACCATCTGGTGCATCAGTGCGCCCCTTTGACTCTACATAACCATGGTACGTGGAGTCATGAAGGCTCTTCCCACAAATGTTTAGGCTTCGAGAATTCCTGTGGGTCTACATTCCCTTGGTAACCGAGAGTCCAACCTTGGTATACCTATGTGAACCTCCCCATTCTATAGATTAAGGGTGATCACTTGATTTTCCATTCAGTGAGGAATAGTGATCAGTCGAAAGAGTTATGTTTTCTACTCCATTGAAGAGGATGAAACCCTTCCCCTTAACAGAATTTATTCTAGGGCCCTCTCGCTATGTTACGTCCCCATTCTTCTGAGGCTGATCTGTATGACTTTCAATGTCATTTTACATTGAAAGGTTCATCGCTTCATTCCCTCCCCCACCATCTCCCAAACCACTTTTGTCGTAGGCTCTCCCTCTCCCACTAGCAGAAGAGTAAGCGCGTGCTTTGTTGAATCTTTCACATCTTCTTGTTTCTCACACCAAGAATGACTCACATGGGCCTAGAGGCTACATATGATTACAACATCTACACAAATCTGAACTATAAGAACTCTGATTCGGGATCAAACCATCATACTTAGAATGCCTACCCAAATTCCCAATCTCAAAAGGGTTCCCTCCAATAAAGGGTTCACCCAATCAAATCTGAACTATAAGAACTATGATTCTTGATCAAACCAAGATATGTAGGACTCTTACTTGAAGGCCTGAGCTCAAAAGGGTTCCTATCCAAAAGATTTCTCCCAATCATGTTCCCCCCAATTGGGAATCTTCTATGCTTAAGCCCCAGCAAATCTGAACTATAATAACATTGATTTCTAATTAAACCAGGATACATAGGATGCCTACCTGAAGTCCTAATCACAAAAGGGCACCCATCTAAAAGGGTTCATCCAACCATGTCCCCTAAATGGGAAGCTTCCATGCGTAAGCCCTGCATAATTATGAACTATGTGGGTTTTGATTCCTCTCCCAAGGATATATAGGAAACCCATCTTATGGGTCCGATCCCAAAATCAAATCACCTTCCACCCCCCAAGATGATGATAAAATCTAGAGTGAATTATTGTATGGCTCAAGTTAACAGAACCTCTGTAGCATCAAATATATTCATGCCTACAACGGTCCTACAAACCAAGGTTAGCCCTAGGAAACACGCTTTAGGAATTAAAAAAGGATTCACAAACATATTAACATAACTTGAATCTATAAGAGTGTCCCAAAACATGCAATAATCCTCCCCTAGAAGGATGTGGTGAGCCGGAATTCCCAACTTCTCGACCAATGGAGTTCTCAAGGTCATTGGCTGAATCATCAATCAAAGAGCACCTGCCTTTGGAAATCTGGTCCTTGAATCATGGATCCCAGGGTTTTGGGTAATTTGGACTTCACGAATAAACATATTGGAGACCATCAGAGGAGGTTATATCTGAGGAGGACCAATTGCATGAGTACTTGGCCCCCATGAAATTTCCCACTAAGACTGACTGACTATAGAACCTCCTTCGCAATTTTATTGGGGTAAATTTCCAAGTCCCTACGGGGTTAATCGAACTTTATTTTAAAGGATAATTATGAAGAAGGGGTCGAAAAAAAGAAATAATGAATTTGATAGAGAACCATCTCTAAAAAAAATAAATGGGTGATGATCCTCATCAGAGCATTTTTGTACCACCCAAAATGCGCCACCTCAGAGGTGGAACAAAAATGGTGAACCTGACATGAATCCTTAACAAAGGTGGTGGTTCTCCCAAAATTATAATAGATAAAATGATATTTCACGTCGGACCATTTTTTTCACCCCTATGTGCACGAAACGCACCACCTCGAAGGCAGAAAAAAAATGGGGAACCCGACGTGAATCCTAAACCAAAGTGGCGGTTTTACACCACTCAAGCCCCTTCACACAATAAGAAATGAAAAGGGGAAGGGGGCCAAGTAGAATCTCCAAATATGAATTTGTTCAAAAGAATGCTAGTTTGAGGAGATTTTGTGGCATGTATGTCATATATGAATGTCGAAGGTTCTCACATAGTAACCTTAGATCCAAATTACATCATAATGACTAATGCAGACACACGCATCAGTGATCCCACAGTCGGTCGGGGCCCCAAAAAATTATAGGACCCCCTCACCTACCCAGCGTCATCAACGCTGGGTATCCAACATGCTGATCAAGGAGTGCCACCTAAATGTTACTCTCCCCATAGTGGAGGAAATGAGACTGGCTCTCCAGTCGGCAAAGACTTGCTAGTTTCATCTTCAGCCGTCACTGGCACCCCAACACAAGGCTGCCCCGGTGGTCATCTCAAATCGTTTCGGGATCCTTACCCCAAAACGTGACTATGAGTACCTCTCTTACCTTAGGGAGTCAGAACAAGTTGATGCTGACTGCTTCATCTCAACTGCACTGGGGTCTTACTCACAGGTCCCTGCCAGAGAACGTCACCACCGACATCGGATGACCAGACCTCCTCCCACTAAAGAGGAACCTATGCTGAGAGAACCTGCTAAAATCCAAGTGACCCAGACCCCTTGGCTACCCACCAAGGGGAAACAATATATCATCAGGAACACGCTATCACCCAGGTTCTTGAGGAGAAACTCCACTGTACTAACATGAAGGCATTAAATATGCAGACTTACAACTCTTCCACCTCCACACATCCCCACCATAAAAATAGGGTGGCACAATATGAGCACATGCACTTTCCTTCTAGAGTTTGTTAGTCCCACTATGCAGACATGGTGGCTAACTATAGGTAGATGAAGATACCTTCTGATGCATGACAATATCATCAACCAAATAGGGTAGCAACCAACTATATGTAGGCACAAATACCTGCTGATGCATTTCAATCTCTCCAAACAAATAGGGTGGCAAACAGCTACACGAAGTCACAAATACCTACTGATACATTTCAGGCCCGCTATCCAAATTGGTCTGCAAGAAAATATGAGCAGAGTAAAATTCCTAAAGATGCATACAAAGACTATGATAAAAATATCGAGGCAAGATAGGAGATGAAAATACCCACTCATGAATATGAAGACCACCAGTCAAATATGGTGGCAATAGGAGAAGACAACCAGTGGTAAACTCATTCCTCTTTCTTGGTATAGAAGAACTGCTAGTATCGACTGGAAACTCATGGAGGACCATAGAAGGAAAAAACTTCTTCTCTAATATCAGAATGGGCCTTCATACCCATTATAGATAGTGATGTATCTCTACACATCCTATTAATGATGGAAGATAAAATGTTGATCCCAGACCATATCAACCAAACATGCCATGACAATATTTCATCGGCAAAAAAGATGATAAATTGGGCCCATTACCCAGTTTTCTCTAATGGAATAACTCATTCAAAAAATGGGTTAGTCACTCTGGATTAGTTATTCTTCCCTAATCTAGTACAGGAGGGTCAATGAAAATATCCTGTGATATACAAACAACTGGATTGGGAACAAATACTTATTCCAACTGAGGGACATCAATCCAATGTGGTGGCCACTCTGGGGAAGACATATATCCCTTCCAAAACTCAAGATGATGATCAGTGTATCTCAACAACATCACAGGACCCAACAAGATAGGGACTTGTATATGAATGTCATTACCAATAGAATATGTCCCCAGTTACCTGCAAGAGAGTTCTCAAAAATAAAATGTTCCAAAGGAAACCAGAAAATGAAGAGAACATACATGATCCTTCTCTGCTGGAAGTTGAGGTGCATAACACCCTTAAGCAAATATAAACAAATAATCAAGACCCTATCATTCCATTACCAAATTATGGAAGTGGAAGTAGTAGTTGTAAAGTTCCTCCTTGTAATGTTGCTACCAACAACTCTAAAGGTCCTCCACAGAGTAGCCACCAGGGCTCACTCTGTGGGCCAGAAATGATCGATCATGAGATCCTATATTCTGATGTGTGTCAGGGTATCCCTCCCCTCGACTTGAATATAAGATAGAAAGAAGGTCATCCCCTTACTTTCATCTGACTTAATGGTCATCCCCATGGAATACACTACAAATATGATTCTCTATGTAGTTAGACGTCGAGTTATGATGGTAGTCCTCGCCATCATGATAGTCATTGTGAAGTCACTCCCTGCAATGGAAGTTGTTGTAAGGTCCCTCCCCATAGTAATGTCAAGAAATGATAAGGTCCTCCCCCCCATTTCAATACATCCTAATGGCCCTCTCCATGATGTACACTAAAAAATTCTCCCTGAATCTAGCTATCAATTCATGATGGTAGTCTTCTATATGATGATAGTCATTGCGAAGGCCCTCCCCATAATGACGGTTACTTTGAAGGTCCTCCCCATAGTAAAATCAAATATAAAGAAGTTCCTCCCCTCATTGTAGCCCTCCTTGAAGGCCCTCCCTAGGGTATACACTGTATAAATATTTCCTGTGGTTGGGTATCAAGTTGCAATAATATCCCTCTCCATTGCAAAACCAATCGTGAAGTTCTTCCACACAACCAAAATTCACACTAGAAAGAAGGTCCTCCCCTTTTTGGAACAAATGTAAGAAATACCTCTTATGCTGAGGAGCTCGGAATGATAGAGGTAGACACATTAGGTACTCCATCTATAATGAGTGATATTCTTTCTCAACCATAGGATGGACTGGGGACATGCTCAACTTCTGATCCACCCACACACCGTATACAAATCAACGAGGCTCCCACCAGCCCGACCACTTGGAACGAAAATATTAAGAATCAATCGAGCTGGGCATATCAAGTCGAGTTTCCATCTAAAGAAAAAAAGAAAGATATGTTGCTTGTGAGAAAAAAAACTAACTAAGGATAATATACAAGTGATGTATTGGCCTACGACAACTTTTCCCTTCAACATATCAGGAGAGTTGTATAGGGAATTCACACGTGAAATTAACCTCAATATATGGACAACTCTTCATCAGATGAAAGAAATATTTCTACCCTACAAATCATATGCAGACCACATTAATACGATGGGGGAGCTTCGCTGTCTAATTGACCTAGAAGCTCTCCCATCAGCATGGTAGCCACAATCAAAAAGTCTAAAGACAATCCTTTATGTGCCTTGCCTATATGAACTATATAAGTTGTGTCTCCTCATTTGTGACACACTAGATAGGGTTCACATTCAGGGATTGAGAGAACATGGAGCTCTATGCTTCCCCCATCTTCCCATCCAACATGACCCATTTGAAATGATATCCTGTAATGCCATCACCCAGAGGCAGCAATCAATTGAAACCCCTTCTTAGGAAAGATGAGATACTCAACAAATACTTGCCCAGAGTATGTCTAAAAAATTTCATGACTGAAGAGATCAATCCATCAAAATTATTATGAGTCAGAAAACCAGGAACATCCACCAGGATTCCCTCCTGAGGGAATCCAACCAGTAAGCAGTGCTCATATATACAGAAGGCTGTAGACTCTATGCAGGACCAATACTATACTCGGATCACACTAATTTGGGAGAAAATGAAATTATAAACGAATCAATAGCAGTGGCTACCGCCAAAATGCGGGAACAACCCAAGAACATAAGTATGTGGGAATGTTTAATCAATGTTCCCCCATAAGACCAACAAATCCAGGCCATAGCATATCAAAGGAATAACAGGAACAACCCAGGGTTGTAGGGATGGGGGAATTTTTACCTCAAGTCCCAACATCGTAGATGCTTGTCTTCTCCCTTCAAGGAAGAATGATGGAAAGAGGAGTCACATGTTCCACCCCTTCTCATGGTTCACACCCTATGAGATAAAGGCACATTATGAGGTTAGACCAGGGCTCCCTTCGGGTCAATATTAACCAAGAATCCCAAAGAATACTATACAATAAAAGGAGAATGTCAAAAAAAGGACATAGAAAGCCTTCCTACCATTCGACACCAGGTAAAACACCCCCAAAGTGGTATGCCTCAGTGAACATGGTAAACAGAAACCCCACAGATCTCACAGGAAATGAATTAGAGGGAGAGGATATAAAGGAATATGGTTCCCTCCCAAAGGCATCCAACTATGAGCCTAATAATGTGAATACCCAGAACCATAGAACAGTCCTAAATGTAGGCGCTCCCTTAGTTAATTTGACAGTACTGCCCTCACAAAACCCCAACAAGGAGAATAATAAATCCAAGGTCCTCTATGACCCACCTTATCCTCCACCTATAAATGCATCCCTCACTCTTGAAGAAGGTTTCTCCATGATTGAGGAATAAATAAATAGATTAGGTGAATTAATGATGAGATACTTCAAGGGAGCTATCTCGCCGAATGTGTTCCCCCTACAGAACGTCATCAGGTGCTCCCAGAAGAGGTACCCTTTCCACAAGAACTCATCACAATGAATGAATCCAATATCAGAGGCCCATCCAATCTATCATTGGGTCTAGAATCCTACATAAACCCGGACCTGTAAATACATCAAGACTTACCCCCACTAGGAAGGTAGCTAGAATATAGTTAGGCAAACCCACAAAGGATACCCCCAGCTGGGTATCCACCCAAAATTCTAAAAGCACCATCACACCCAGCTTTGGCCACTTCCACACCATCCCAAGACCAAGCATGACAGAATATTCATCAAGGGATTTTGATCACCATTGAGAAACTAATAGCTCGACTATAATCCATGAAGGGGTGGCACACTCCGATACAACTAGAACACATACCCTACCCTGAATGGGTGAGCAATGTTATGCCACATCCAAATTTTTGGATCCCAATATTCCCAGTATTCAATGGATTGGGGGACCCTAAAACAACATTTAATGCACTATGCCTCTTATTATGAACCCTTGATGGGAACTTCGGAGCAGAAAGAAGAAGTAAAACTCAGGTACTTCATATAAACTCTACAGGTCTCAGGTTATATATGGTATAACATCTTACCAGCCAACTCAACCATAGGCTGGGAGGACCTCCGGTGACAGTTTCTCTTTCAGTTCAGTTCAACGCTGCCTAAGATGATGATCAGTGATCTCATTAACTGAAAATATTGAGAGAATGAAATAGTCTCAGACTTTATTTCCAGATAGAAAGGACTAACTTATTCCCTGAACTGGATACTCCCCCAGTATGAGATGGTCACCATGTTTATCGATAACCTTTGGGATGAATTGTGAACACTTCTCATCTCGGTGAAGTGCACTAGTGGGTTTAGAGATTTCTCTACCATTTCCCAAGGGATAAAAGACTCATTGAAATGGACCAATCTTAAGTCTTGAGTGTCCCCATAATCTCCTAATAAATGAATGAGAAAAGATTAAGTGGATTGTTTCACGCTTAATCCACCCCCAACACCGCTCCAGTTATGAGGCCCCCACTGAATCATGCAGGCCACCCTGGATACCAACAACCACCCCCACCTTAGAAAGAGGAGCGATGAGGTGCTAAATGAAATCAGTTTGAAGAAAAAATAAATAAAATATACTTGTTCTAAGATGAATTGGTCTGTAAATATTTCATATCCCCCATGAATTGTAATTTTCTCCAGCTATCATATCCAAATAGAGCTGATGAAGTCGGTCTTGACGAACTTATAAATTATTGTCTCTATCACCAGATACGGGGATATACCATCTAGGAAGGATTTGTTTTTATAGATCTTCTATAAAAGATGGTGGATTCCAGGAAAGTCATGTTGGGCCACAAAAAGTGTAGGTGGCATATGTTTCCACCTCATAACCAATAGAGGAAAATAAATGGAAAATAGTCATCAATAAAAAGGATAAGACGTTTGACAATTGGATGAAACAAAAGAAATTCAACTTAGTTTATGACATCCTCCAGGTGTTGTTGAAACAACCAATAATTCCTCCAAAAGATAATAATATGACACAATCATCCTCTTCGGTCCCATAACCATCTAAAGGCCTGAAGGGAAGAAATCAAGAGCAACAAGATGAGCTGACACCAAAGTCGATGTTAGTGTTGAGTCTTTCCGACTCAATGCCAACAAGTTCGTACAACGAGAGATGCCCCGCCAAACTGTACAACCGGAACCACCCCACCAAAATGTACAGCGTGTGCCACCCCTCCAAATGGTACAATGGGTTCCACCCACCAAATAACACCATGAGAAGGAGACAGTCAGATAGAATCATTTTTAGATAAAGAACTAATATTTGGATCCCTTAATGTCATTCACTTGATGGACACCTTAGCGGATGGAGACTACAGCCACAAACCCAAGTTCCATGTGCCCAACCGGAGAGCTGGAGTAGAATGGAATTGAGGCTGTAGGTTTCTTGGAATGCATGATTATGGTAGGATTCATGTTCATGGCCATGCCATAATTCAAACTATTACTATCATGGAAACTCATGGAAGGAGCCTTTGGAAGACACAACAAGAACCAAAATTCTCTTTCACCACTGTTAGATGAACTCAAAACCTAGTTATCTTGGAATATCCATAGAAGGAATAAAAATATCAAATTGGCCAAGGAATGCAGGAAAACCAGGTCAGCCAAACCTGAAAAGGATTACAGAACCCCCAGCCCCGACCACAGAGGTCTAACCACCTAGGTCCAAAGCCAAAACCCCTAATGTGTATGTGAAAGAGCTACCCCAAGCTGGGAAGCTCCAAAAATTAGATCATAAATATGATATTCTAATGTAGATGGATTTAGTACCAACAAAACATTCAATCCAAGATACAATAATTCTTTCCGTAGATCTTAGGGAGGCACTCATTGAAGCCTTAATAAGTCCATGGGAGTTCGAGGATGAAGAAGCAGCAGTCGAAGTCTATCAGAAAGAGACTAGTCTTGAAGAATGTTGTATCTTCATCTCCTTCATTGAAAGGTTTGAAGAATCCAACATACAAGGGAACATCAAAATAGTATGTGTCCAGCATGATTAATGGAATTGGTGTCTGAAGGATCTTCATTGACAACTACTCTAGAGATAACCTCCTTCTGATATGGATGCTTCGTCGGCTGGGCTATCATGAAGAAACATTGACACCCTACACTACAACTATACAAGGATACGACAAAAGCGATCTGAAACCATTGGGACAAATCAAGTATAATAATCGATATGGAAACCTCAGGTCAGATTCATAGTTCCTAGTAGTATAGAAAAGTACAACATTCAACATCCTGTTTGGGAGGCCTTGGCTGTATTATCATACTAAAATTTCGTCATCTTACCATCAGTGCATCAAATATTGAAGTAATATATTCCCCATAAACCTATTTGAATGCATAAGTGAATTTTTGGATCCAGACTCAATCGTCTGTGTGGTCTCTGTTATGGCCACCAAGTCCAAAGACATGGAAAAGCAGTCTGACTCCCATGACGTTAGGAAAATCATTAACATGGATGCCCTTGGCCCATCCATTGGACCACAAATTACCCCTAACTCACTCACTAAGGCAAAAAAATATTTTTCTCCCTACATTGGAGAGTTCATCTCAAAAAAACTATATCTATCAGAAGATGGAAAATATATAGATGATGAATAAGAAGAGGAAGAAGACCAAAAAGATTCCCCTCCTGTATTCCAAGTATCTATCTCCACTACAATCGATGAACTTAAGGAGATAAATTTGGGTATTAAAGATGACCCATGACCAATTATAATCATTGTGGATATACCTATCATGAAGAAATATTCATATACCTCCTTCCTAATGAATAATCAAGATGTGTTTTCCTGAAATTACAAAAAAAAATTTAGGCCTAGATCCTGAGTTTTCCACTCATCATATGGGCTTACAGGAAGATAACTAGGGATATAAGAGGGAATCCATAAGGTCCCACCTGACGCATGCTGCTGAAATAAAGGCTGAAGTTGACAAGGTAATCAAAGCCAACTTCATACGGGAGGACTAATATCCGATCTGGCTGGAAAATGTATTCCATGTAAAAAAGAAGAACATCATTATTATAATCTACATTGACTTTAGGTACCTTAATCAGCATTTCCCAAAAGATGAATTCTCGGTACTGATCACATAATTGTTGATCGATGGAACCTCCAGATATGAGGCTCTCTCTTTCTTGGATAGTTATTCTGGATATAAACAGATCCAGATGGCCTGAGGAGATGAATAAGATAATTCTTTTAGGGCCCCTCAAGGAGTGTTCTATTATAATGTAATGCCCTTTGTTCTAAAGAATGTTGTCACCACATATCAATGGGACATGCAACACATCTTCATGCACTTCTTGGGAAGATTCATCAAATGTTATTTCGATGATCTGGTGGTTAAATCCCGACAGCACTAAAACCACCTGGCCAATCATGAAAGTTTCTTCAATAAATTATTATAGCATAGTTTAAAGATGAATCCCCTAAAATATTCCGTGTACGTTTCCTTGGGTAAATTCCTCACCTTTGTCATACACCATTATGGCATCAAAGTCAACACCAAGAATACAAAAACATCCTTGTCATGTCCCCACCTCGCAACCTCACCGAGTTGAGAGGTCTCCATTGGAACCTTTCCTACATCTGGTGCTTCATAGCTAACCTGGAGGGTAAATTTTTACCTTTCACCAGGCTCATGAATAAAGGGGTTACCTATGAGTGGGACAGGGATTTCCAAGAACAGTTTGAAAATCTCCAAATATATATACTAAGACTGCCAGTGCTGATGCCACCAATTGAGGGGAGAAAACTCATTTTGTATGTAACCGCTCTAGAATGGTCACTAGGTGCCTTCTTCAGGTGGATGATTGATGCCGGTAGAGAGAAAATCCTATATTACCTTAGCCAAACAATGATTGATGCAAAAAATCTGTATTCAAATATTGAAAATAAAGCCTTCCCTAATATTCACAGTTTTGAAACTCAAGCATTACCTGTATCACCATAAGGTCCAATTGGTCTCACTCTACAACCTACTGAAATATATCCTAAACCATCCCATGCTAAATGGATATTTACCATGATGGGAAGTCATTATTAAAAAGTTTTACATATGAAGCATATCCTAGAAGGACATCAAGGGCCTGGTGTTAGAAGAATTCCTGGAAGAGCACCCCTTAGATTAAACAACATCATTGGATGCCAAAATTCTAGATGACGAAGTGTTTTCCTTCCATGAGGACCCCCAGAAGTGGGAAATCTACTTTGCTGGTGCTTCCTGAAGCCCGACAGAGAAAAGGATGGATTATCCCAAACTCAAAAAAGAGGGGTTGGAAATTATACTTGTATCCCCAAAAAATTCCATCTTATCATGATCTTTCCTACTTTGGGAAGGGTGTACAAATAATGAAGCAAAATATCAGGCCCTCATTACAGGTCTAGAACTATCACATCATGTGCAAGCCAAACACCTAAAAATAAAGGGTGATTCAGAGTTAGTCATCAAACAGGTCAGTGGTGACTACACCATTAAGAAAGAAGTACTGGTTCCCTTGATGAACCATGTTTGAGAACTGATGGAAGAATTCCCATAAAATCCAATGTTGACTTATGTCCCCTGATCACAAAATGCCAGAGCTAACGCTTTGGAAAATGCAGCCACAACCTTGGCTGATCCAGACTGAGATGAAACAGTCATTATCATTTCTCACCATTGGATGGTCTTTCCATTTATCCAAAGCAATGCCGAGTAAATTGAAGAAATTTTCAATGTTCCTAAGCCTTAGGGACACACCATCGGCTGGATGAATCCCATTGCAAATTACCTTCGTAAAAGAGAACTCGCACAAGATAGGGCTGGAAGGGAGCAGGTCTGAAGACGGGTAGTCTACATTGTCCTATACAATGCGGTAATCCAAAAAAATTATCTCTATAAACAAGGCCTTAAAGGGTTCCATCTCAGGTTCATTAATGGATAATATATTGTTTTAGTCATGAAATAAGTGCACGTCGGAGCTTCTAGAGTGCATCAAATTGAAACGAAGATCTCTCACCAAATCTGAAGACTTGGGTATTACAAGCCCACTATGATACATGACTGTGACATATTTTTTAAGAAGTTCCATTCCTACCAAGTTCAATCCAATTTCATACACCAACCCCTAGAATTACTTCATACAACTAAGTACTCCTGGACTTTCACCCCTTGGGGGATGGATGTTGTGGGACCACATCCTCCCACCATAGCCATTTAATTCATGTTCATACTCAGAGTGACCGACTTCTTTTTCAAATGAGATTAATCCGTAACACTTAAATAAGTTAGGGTGAAAACATCATAATCTTTGTGAAGGACAACATCATCACCTGATTTGGGGTCCCTCATACAATACTGATAGACAATGGCACCATCGTTTGCTCTATTGAGTTGGACAAGTTATACCAGGAGTATAGAATCAATGCCAATCTATCGTCTTGCTACCATGCAGCGACTAATGGGAAGATAGAGGCTTCCAACAAGACCCAATCAGACACACTCCAAAGGATTGTTGACAAGGATAAGAAATTGTGGCAAGATATGATCCTTCATAACTGGTGGGCTTATGGGACTAGGACCTGTACCACCACCTAGGAAACCCCGTACTCACTAGTATATGGAGAAGAAGAAGAAGTTTTTCCTATCAACATCCAAGTGACATCACTCCGTGTGGCCATTTGGGACCAACTATCTGGGGAAAAACCCAGAGATGGTTTGATGAGTTGGATTAGCTAGAAAAAAGGTTTCACACTCTGCACCATTTGGAAATCTACCAAAATCGAATTGCACAAGATTTAAACAAAAAGGTTTTCCTTCAATCATTCTGTGAAGGAGAAATGGTGTTAGTCCTTAGAACCCCAATGATACTAAGGAAGAATCCCCTAAAAAATGAACAAAAGTGGGAAGGACCATATTTTATACATATGTTCTATTCTAATGGAGCATACGCCCTAATATAAATGGATGGAAAGCTCATCATGGCTCCCACAAATGTGAAGTTCCTGAAGATGTACTTCATGTAATAGCAACGCCCAAGTCATGGTCCAAACTCTATGACCCTAAACTATGAGTTATTTTACTGACCAACATGACATTAAAATGTATGGTGTAAGTCATGGTCCAAAATATAATACCTTAAACTATGAGTAGCAATTAAGTTAATTCATGGTCCAAACTATATGACCATAAACTATTAGTTGTTCTCATTTCCACAAGATTTTAAAATGTAAAGAAATCATCCATGAAACATGACATTAAACTGTGACTTAGGTCCTCGCTGTAAGACGTTAAACTATATGGAACAATCATCCTAATTCCATGACAATAACCAACTTGATCTATCCCAGAAGTACGTATGGTTTTATTCTTTCCCTCACGGGATACTTAGCGACACCTAGATCCTTGATCATAGAAAAACACCCAAAAAATGCCTCTATCATATCCTCTACATCCCACACTTACGAAGGAAACCCCATGTCCACTTCTTGTTTCTCAAATCGAGTATAACTCACATGAGATTAGGATCAGTGGTAAGGATTCCTTTATACCAACAAATGATAGGTATATATGGTAGACATGGAACCCATTGAAAATTCCCTCACATTTCATTACACAAGGACTGAGCCAAATTAGTAATGGAAACATTTATAACTATGTATGGATTGATTCCTACCCGTGTTGGAAAGTAGTGACACCCAGATTTGACATCCCGGTCCAGCCACAATAAAAGAAATTCCCCTTTCCCTGTGCATAGATCAGACTTGTACGAGGAGTCCATGAAACTTACTAATCGCATGAATATAAAGTATATATTTCTCCAAGAGTTATGTGTGGCCCAATCCATGATGTTATGAGATCCCTAGAACGCCACTCACTAAGGAAAAGTCAAAAGACCGTACTTCCCCCTATACATATGAGTCAGAAATATGTGGAAGCTCTAGTAGTTCATGGTTAGTCATGGTCTGCGTATTAGTTATATTCCCAGAAACATATTTCATATTTTTTAAACTACATATTCCTAGAAAACATGGATCCCCATAATCATTCAAGGCCATCTAAGATGGAAGGCCAGTGTCCTGTGGACACCTTTGTTTGACTATTCACATCATGCCCTAATGGATCTACATATGTTTCCCACAAAATGGGAATCAATCAAAGGAAAATTCATCCCCAGGAGAGTCCTATCACATCTCAGTATGCCCAATGGATTCCAAGCCATATGACATTCCTCCTGATTCAAGTGGTCCTTGAGACTATGGTTTACACCTTTTATTATCACTCACGTCTAAGAAACACCAGGACATCATTATTTTGATTAAATCAAAGCTATTAATGATCTTTATGACATCATAATCATCCTCACTTCATGACTCTAAACTGCACAACATCATGTCCTCACCGCAGAACATTAAACTACAATGCCAAAATCATCATTGTTGTATGATGTTAAACTGCATAGCATTGTTTTAAGCCTAAATTTCCCTCTAATGATGATTGTTTTATTCTTAGGAAATAACCTGGAATCCTCATAATCCCTTATTTCTCACACCAAGAATAGCCCACGTGACCTTGGGGATCTTAGCAAGAGATCCACCATGACATTATAGAAAAATAGTCCAGAAATTAGGTCCTAGAAACATGACCCTAAAAGGCATGTCACAGTCCCCACCCCCGTGAGGAACCCCATGTCCTATCCATGTGTTGTTAAATGACTAGGTACCCCAAGGATGGGAAAAACACCTCACCATGCATACGAGTCAGATCTATATAAGTAAAACTTGATTCCATGAGTAAGTTTCTGTCCAAATTTCCCCAATATGTTTGGAGACACTTATTCCATACCCCATACTCCACGATTTGAGTGATATTGAATCCCCATATCCCTCAAAGGCCATCTAATATGGAAGGCCAGTGTCCTGGGGACACCTTTAATTGACTATTCACATCATTCCTTGTAGGGTCTACATATGTTTCCCACAAAAATGGTTGTCAATAAAAGGAAAATTCGTTCACATGAGAGTTCTATCATATCTCAGTATGCCCAATGGATTCCAAGCCTCATTCCATACCTCCTGATTCAAGGGCCCTCAAAGTAATGGTTTACATTTCCCTCCATACATATAACCTGGATATATCAGAACATATTGGCTCGATTCATCTCTGGTCCCTATTGAGGTTTCTAAAGATACCCCATCCATATGTGTGAAGTTGATCCACATACAAAAGAAGAGTTCCCCCACTCATTTTCAGGAGAAGTTCATCTAAAATTCTATTTTTCATGTTCAGGTACACAGCTGGTCAAAGGCCACCACCGTATTCAGAAATTTCCCAATCTTCATAATCCTTCATAGCAATCGATGATGGATGGAAAGTATCCTGCCGACACCTTTGATTGACTATGCACATAATTCCCCATAGGCTATGCATGTGTCTCCTACAAAATGGCTATCTGTCAAAGGAAAGTTCATTCTCAGGAGAGTCCTTTCCAGTTTCCGTATGCTCAAATGACATTCATGTCCTGTCACACCCCCAGATATGGAAAAATTCTATATAACAGATTACATACCTTCTTCTTTCCAAATTCCCCTAACATTTACAAGATATATAATTGAACTAACCATTCACTAGATATCTATCACACAAGTAAGAAATGTGCAGAAATAATTTCCCACTCAAAGCCGACATGAATGTCCCTAATGTTTTCAGATACCACTACTCCGGCTAGCCACCTACTATGGCTCCCAAAATTATAATCAATTCAAAGTATTTAAAATCCTACTAAGTTCATCGGAGATGGAAGGACAGTATCCTATAGACATCTATGATTGACTATTCACATCATGCCCTGAGGGCTCTGCATATGTTTCCCACAAAATGGACATCAATCAAAGGCAAATTCGTCCACAGGAGAGTCTATTCCTACCTATGTATGCTTGAAACGACTTCTAAGCCTCCTAGAGGCCCAGAACTCACAATTTTAGGGTCAATAATAATCTTTAATCCATGTATGAAGGATACTATAACATTCTCGACTGAAAATTTCGAATTTGGGCCCCTACCCCAAAAAGTTTGGTCCAATCTGTTCGACCTAAAACATCAGTAATGAGTTTGACTGGAAAGGCTGTGAACTGCCAAATAAAAAGACATTATACTTACCAGAGGTAAAATTTTCAGAAGGTTCCTCTGGTTAAAATTAAAGTATCAATTCGTTAAATAACATTGAGGCATCAAAAGATACAAAAAGCTTGTTTGGATGAAAACCTATAAAGGGAGGCCTAAGAAAATGTCATGTTATGACCACTAAGCATATTCCAAGCATACATAGGAAAAAATTAGGTTAAATGAAAAAGGCACTACAGTTTGTAATAAATTTTATAAATCCTTAGCAAGAGTCGAACTACGCTCACTGAGTCCGGCAACTCAGGAAAAAATTAGAGTCTGATCTGCTTATTATATTTTACTGGTTTCAAATCATGGTTTAAAATTAATGACTGATTGAAATGTTATTTATGTAATTGATCAATTGATATGATAGGAAGAGGAAAATAAAAAGTATTAAAAGAAAAATTAGTTTCATTAAGTTCCACAAAAATGCAGAAGCATCCCCAGTTTAGAGTGTCTCCAAACTATCAAAAAAGGGGGGAAAGTATATATCATGATTTGGGATAGAACTACAACAAGGCTTGATTCTCCCTTTATAGAAGGATGTAAAGTGATTTTTGCAGGCCATCAATAGGTTTCTACAAAAAATCGCTCTCCTCTATTTCATCCATGACCGTTAGATGCATCTATTTTAGAATTACTTTTAAAGTACCAACCTTTCTTTTGGATGGCTTTATAGTTGGCACAAGAAGAGGCCAGTTGATCCCTAAACCATTTTTCATGGGCCTCACACTCCTGTAGCACTTCATTTTGGTGTCCAAAAAATCATGAGCCTTCACCTCCTTGGTCGTTATATGATTGAATTCTTCTGAAACATCTCAGAAGTTCACCATCGGATGATGGGATGAATTGAAATTTGTAAGATTATCCTCACAGGAGGCAAAGTCTTCTAGGGAAATGATGATTTGGTAGATGAGGAGGTGTAAGTGGTGATAATGAAAGCCACTGGAACACATATTGGTGAATAATTGATGAAAATTGTTAGCCTCTTCATCAAAATTGTCCATATGGGTTTCCACGACAAGAGCACATAATTGGCACCATGTCTCTTTTCACACTACCTAGTGCCTCGCCACAGCACCAGTACCTTGATCCTCCACCACTACAATGTTTCTATAAGCAGTAAGTGTCATAACAGAAGTGGGATGTGATCTAAGATAGGTCACCCAAGATGGGGGACTCTCTTTTCCTTCAGATGGTTCAACCCATAGAGATGAATATAGAGGACTAGAAACAGCTTTTGGGATGGCTGGTGAAACTATACTAGTGCCAGCCTCATTAAGGTCTTGGGAAGTGTCCGCAGGAGGGGAGTATTATAAATCACTCCCAAATCAGATAGGTTGTATCAATGAATCCCCTATCATACGCTTATGATGGTGAAGTAAGTGTCTTCTTAACATAAGGGCAAGAACATGTGGTGTATCCATCATGGCTGCGGCAGGGACAAAAGTAGAAGGTGTAGCTGTCACGCTCTTCATCGTAGAAGGAATGTGTGGTGTTATCATTAGGGAAATGATAGGGTAGGAAATGGTTAAAGGTTTATATAACCTCCAAACTAGTTCTTTTAGTATCCCATTGGGGTAATAATTAACCCACAATTGGGCACATTCTAATGACAGGAATGTGGATTCTGTTGTTCTAGGGATGATAACTTCCATAGAAGAACCTTTATGCACCATAAAGATCCATAACTGGAAAAGAACTACGGGATGAGACTCTCCCCTAAACTGATCATCCGAAAGTAGCATAGTCTATTGAGGCATCCAAACTGCCTAAAAACGGTAGGGGAGGTATGGCTCACAAATGACTACTCAGTCTACATGAGTGGTGAGCATCCCATCCCAAAGTGTGATGGCGTATGGTCATTCTTCCAAATAACCCCCCTGTCACATATTAATGACCCATGAGGGGTAGGATGCGTTGTAAACGAGAAATTATATGTGTCATTAAAAATCCCAACCGCGTCAATAATGCTAAGAGTACTAGGACAAACAACGAAAATGTTGAGAAGGGAATGTTGAAAGTCAAAATGAGGAAGCATTGTAGTGTTCCCATATTCATAATAGGGGAATTGGTATTCCATCCACCTGTACAGAAATTGAAATAGTCCAATGAGACGGTGTGGGGGCCTACCTTCATTTATTTGTCCCAGCAACTCATAAAGCTAGCAGAGAGTGGAAAGGGAAAAATTAATGGGTTGAACCGATTCCAGTGTGGCCTCCATCACTAAAGTACGGGCTCAAGCCCCATTATATGTGTAGTGGGATGGGAAAATAAATCCTCTAAAAAATATGGAAAATAAACATGCTAATCTAAGAACATGTGACACATCTAGTTAAAGCTCATATACCAATGTGGTATATCGTTCCACTTCAATAGTTGCACAATATGACCCTGAAATCTGGATGGACTAATGTGATCGATGAGTTTGAATGTGGCGAGCCCTCATCTTTGGTATTTTTTTCCTGCAAGAATAACCCTATCCATGACTCTAATGGGATAAGTGATCAATCCTAGAGGGTATGATCAGGTAATCCCTCTTCCATGAACAATAGAATCCTTATCAAAGGGGACATATATTCAGCGTCATTCTATGTGGAGACTACCAAGAGAAACTTTTCATATATCTCTACATGAATAATGAGTCCTCCAAGCTGGTAGATATCCCATAAGCTGATCCCCATCTCCCCATATAATAAGTGTAAGCTGTTGGTCGTTGAACTCCAGTGGCTCAACAGCTCAGGAAGGATTCATCCTTTGGAGAAGACTAAAAATTGATAATCACAAGTTGCCTGGTACTATCCCACCACCTCCAACTGGTTGGGGGACTCCAAACAGGCTTGATGTACCCAGAATGCCCATGCCCATTCATTGGAGAAGAATCCTACGGCCCACAGATCCCACTTGGTTCTCCACCTGTTGTTAGGTTTTTCTTGAGAGATGTTCATAATAGATGGGTACTCTCGAGAGCTTAGTCTTGGGATAACGTTGGGACCCCTACGGTTTCCATGTGTCGATACCGAACCTCCTACTATGAAGAAATTCTCCTAAATTGGTGCGGCGATGACTTGTCTTACTGGGGAAATGTTGTCATGGTCATGTCCCTATGGTTCTTCCAAAAGGATGCATGGGGCATCAAGGTCAGCCAATGGCAGGTGAATGTCATTAGGAAGAAAATAGTCGTAAATTGGTAACTATACATATAGAGGATGAGATTAGCGATTTGGAATCAAGAAATACTTTAAGAAGATATCACGAGGAATGATGTGGGCTTGAAGGTGATCCTCACTATTTCCTATCACAGTCTCCCTTTTCTTCATCAATTTTATCACAGGCTGTGAAGAAGTCACTGTAGCCTGCACAAGATGATCTAGAAGCTAACAAAAAGTTAGTCCAATAAAAATTGTTTAATAATGGCTAAAGAATAATGTTTAAAGGATTTAAAATATGTCTACATAAGGATCCATGTACTATTCCCAGAAATATTACATGGAAGGCACATTCCACGAACTACATGATACACGGAAGAAACCCCACATACAGCTATGGTACGTGGATACATTTCACTGTGTACAACCATGGTATGTGAACCATCCATGAGGCGTTGTCCCACAGATCAATGGTCGAAAAACAGAAAGGTTCGCTAAAGGAGGATATTGTGAACCTAGGCCTCATTAACTTCATTTTCAATGTTTAAGATTAAAATTTTAAGTTCAGATTATTAGTTTTTAAACTTCAATTCAACAATACAAGTTTGGTATGCAGACACACAAGTAGTGTAGAGTTCTCCTACGTGGAATCTATATTTCGATTTTCAATTTCCACAATGTCGTTCCAGAAACCCAAAATTTAGTATGTGGATAGATAAATGACGAAAATTTCAGTTTGCAGTACGCACTAAGTGGTTTGCGAACCTGAATTTTTCAAGGAGCATAGTATGTAAATGCATAAGAATCTAGGGAAGTCAAGATCAGTTTTTGCCGTGAGAAACAGTAAAAGACAAATGACATGTGCCCTTATATATAGTTGTGGTCCCCTTCTACTCAACATATCGGTTTTACCGGGAAACATCTCAGTTCAAGACCACTTCTACATCAGAATAGTCCCCTTTTCTTTCCAAATGGACCCCATTCCAATGGAGAGAATTTCTAGGGTACTAAAAAATCCTCCAAGGGAAGATAATACCCCTACAATCACTTTGTAGAAGGAAGCATGTACACCTACAAGTCTGAAAAATTAAACGGACTCAAATTGAGTTACAAATTTCCGATGAAAAATGAAGGAATTAATGTTTTCATAGAATTTCATGTGGCCCTCATACCATCACTATGAAGGGTCTGCAGACTACCTGGATCGCGAACCACTAGGTATACGGAACGATTTGTAAATTGCTGGCCTGCGGAGCGATGGCCAGTGAACTCGGTGGACCACAAACCACATCGCCAAAGGACACATGCACATGAAGGCCATCTACATACCATCCCATGAACTCATTAGTTCACATACGAAGTGAACCAACATGGTTCCACGAACCATAATTGCAAACTATGGCCTCCGCAAACCCCAATTGACCAATTCATCCGTGGGTCAGGATATCTCCTCAGGGTCTTCCACAAATGGTGTCGCAATCCCAATAGATACAATTTCCCTAATTCTCTATAAAAAGAGCATAGACAGAATTGGTAGGAGATGACAGGACGAATAAAAAAAGCCTGAAGGGATCTTAGTGGCTGTAAGTAAGAGCTCAGAGAAGATTCTGGCATCAGTCTTGATTCATCGGAGAATCCTGAATTGTGAACCACGCTCTCCAAAGGTACAACCAGTCACAAATAATAAAATGGTGGAAGTTAATAACAAAAAGGGAATCACAAACCTAAATGGTGAAACTGCGAACCATATACATATTGGGGATGAACTTACCGTTAACGATAATCCCCTGAACCCTCTTTTAATATGGTTCTCCATGTAGTGTACTACTATACGGATAGAACCCTGTGCCTAAACTGCATCAGTACGTAGGTAGAAACCAAAGCAGCGTGATGGGCTGCATAGCACTAGGCTGCGCAGTGGTCCATACCCATGCCCGCATAATGCATCGGTATGCAGACGACCCCTCTTCCCTCATACCACTATGGTATGTATAACCTCCCCCATTCTGCATAAGAAACCAACACGTGGAATGAGGTATTTTCGAGTATTATTTGCTCCAGTTCCAACCTCACAGCTCCACCACTGTCCTGTCCTCCATAATCCCTCTGCGAACTTGTCCTCCGGTATTAGGCCAAAGCCTCCTCCACAGCCACCAGACCTATATGATCTGACCATTAAGTGCATCTGCATGCCCCTTTGAGTATACATACCCATGGTAATAAGAGTCACGAAGGATCTCCCCAGAACTGTTCGATCTTTGAGAATGTATGTGGTTCTACATTCCCATGGTATCTTAGAGTCCATCCTTGGGATACTGATGTGAACCTCCACATTCTAGGGATTAAGGGTGATCACATTATTTTCCATTAAATGAGTAATATTGATTAGTCGAAGGAGTTATGTTTGCTTCTCCTCTGATGAGGAAGAAACTCCTACCCTTCCCAGAACATATATTGGGGCCCTCCCACTATGGAAAGTCCCCAATCTTTTGAGGCTGAGCTACATGATGTTCAATGTCATTTCACATTGAAAGGTTCATCGCTCCACGCCCTCGCCCATCGTCACCCCAACCTATTCCTCTGTAGGCTCTCGCTCTCCCACCAGCAAGAGAGGAAGCATGTTCTTTATTGAATATTTCATATCCTCTTTTTTCTCACACCGATCATGAATCACATGGGATTAGAGTCTTGTGACAATTACAACATCCACTCAAACCTGAACTATGAGAACTCTGATTCCTGATCAAACCAGGATATGTTGACGCATGACCAAAGGCCCGATCTCAAAAGGTTTCCCTCCCATAAAGGGTTCACCCAATCAAATTTGAACTATGAGAACACTGATTCTTGATCAAACTAGGATATGTAGGATTCCTACTTGGAGGCCCAATCTCAAAATGGTTCCCTTCTAAAAGGGTCCACCCAATCATGTTCCCTTTAAATTGGAAGCTTCTATGCGTAAGCCCCCATAAATCTAAGCTATGAGAACTCTGATTCCTACTCAAACTAGGATACAGAGGATGCCTACCTAAAGGCCCAATCACCAATGTATTCCCATCCAAAAGGGCTCACCCAACCATGTCCCCCAACTGGACAGTTTCCATGCGTAAGCCCTACATAATTCTGAACTACATTGGTTCTGATTCCTCTCCCAAGGATATTTATAAAACCCATCTTATGGGTCTGATCCCAACATCAAATCACCTTCTGTCCCCCCTAGATGACAATGAACTCTAAACTGCCTTATTGTATAGCTCCAGTAAGTAGTACCTCAATATAATCAAATATATGCATGCCTACAATGATCCTGCAAACCAGGGGTAGCCTGTGGATACAGTCTTCGGGAATGATAGAAGGATTCACGAACATATGAAAATAACTTAAATCTATAAGAGTGTCCCAGAACATGCAATACCCACCCCCCTAGAAGGGTGCGGTGATCCTGACTTCCCATTTTCTCTACCAATGATGTCCTCAAGTGACGTTGGCTGAATCATCAATCAACGAGTGCCTGCCTTTGGAAAGACGGACCATGAATCATGGATACCAGGGTTGTTGGGTGTTTCCGACTCAACTAATACAGATATTGGAGACAATAAAAGGATGTTATATCTTAAGTTGAACAATTTCATGAGTACTTGGCCCCAAGAAATTGCCTGTGGGGACCAATTGACTATGAAACCTTCTTCGCAATGAGAAGGGGGTGAATTTCCCAGTACCGGGTGGGTTAATCCAACCTTCTTTTAAAGGATAATGGAGCAGAATAGGTAAAAAAAATTGTTAATTTAATAGAAAACTATCTCTGAAAAAAGGACAGGTGATGATCCTCATTAGACCATTTCTGCATCACAAGAAATGTTCCACCTCAGAGGCAAAACAATTACATTAATAATATAATTTTCTTGAAGAATTACCCTCTCCTTACATATAAAAGGGAATATAATATACTCTTTTAATAAAAAATTAAATGACTTAATGTTGTAATAATACATAAAACATATTTACATACATCTCTCCCCACATTAATTTTTCCTTGGTTTGACCATAAATACATTATAGGAAGGCATAATGGATAAACTGTAATAGGTTGTATGAAGAATAGGTATAATCCTTAAGCAAGATTTTTTTTATTTTTTTCTCCTCCATCCTTCATCAAATATTCTTCAATAATGATTAATTAATAATCTAATTATATTACTTATTCGTATATGTTAATGTGATAATTTCATAAGTTATACCTTTCTCAACTTGTATTAAATTGGAAATGAAACCTTTTCCCATGTGTATGGTGTACCGCCTTGCAAACAGATGTAATTCATTTTCCATCACCACCTCTAAAGGATGGTTATAATGATGAATTTAATGTATATATATGATATTAGTTAAATATTTTACATTTTATAAATATATAATATCATAGATCTTATAACCTTTTTATACATTTAAAAATGATAATATCGATTGTGTGTATGTATGGATTACCAAATCCATAAAGTGGTGTGATTCATTTTTTTATAAAAAAAATTAAATAAATACAATATATAAGTATATATAAATAAATAATATGATAATTCTTAAATAATCATCATGATTTATGGATAATATGATACTTTCCTACTTTCCATTATTATCATTGAAAAATAAAAATGTTACTCATGCGTATGTACGAGAAAGCTTCTCCAATAATATAATATAGTTAAATTATCATAAAAATCATTAATTATTAGTTTTTTAAAAAATAATTTATTAATTATTATAATTATTGGGAAGTTGGAAGAATAATATCTTTGACATCATTCAACCTAATGATCCCACTTTGTAATTGTGATCCAAATATCATCGAAACGTATGGCATGATATTAATTGGCTAAGTAATTAAATATAACATGATAATAAAAAATCAAATGAATAATAAACCTGGGAACTTTTTTAATAATTTAAACAATTAACATAACTTTATTATTGATGATTAAAAATAACCTAAATGATGGTATGGACTCATGTGATGAGACTCTTCAAAATAATACCTCATTTAAATTTCTTCAAGATGCACTTTATAAATATTTTTCTTCCATGTCAATTTTATTAAAATTATTTTTTAAATGTATTTATAGGGAAATAAATTAATTATAATGGATACATTATTTCACATATAACGTTATTTAAATGGTTTTCAAAATAACAATATCTATGTTTTTTACATGGAATGTTTCAAATTTGGGTAAAAAAAGGAAAATTGAATGATTTATTAAACATATAGGACGTCAATAGATATTACCACCATAGTAAACATTTAATTATGATTTCATTATATTAAAAACGTCCATGTTTTTTTAATAAAAAACTACACATCCCTTTGTTTTGTTTAATTTTTTTATGAAAATGGATTTTGAAAATATGAAATCTCGATATCCAAAAGTGTTTCTTATACTAGTTTAAAAGAGTTATTTGAGGGTTTAATGATGAAATGTGAAATAAAAAAATGTTTTCTTTTTGATATGATGCATGATAAGTATATATTTAGAGGGTATGATATTGATACTTTTTATAGAGTGGTTGAGCCTGATACTTACTATATGAACGGGTGAGACAAGTAAAACATATAAGATCAAGTGATCTTGATACAAATTATATAATAGGTGAGCCCCGTTATAGATCTCTCATTTATTGGGTAATGTTAATTTTCATTTATGGAAATAAGGAAGGATTTAAAATTGAGGCTTCTCTTATAGATTTAATTCAGTCTCATTTATTTATGAAAAAAATTATGAAAAAAATTATCTCATTTAAATAAAAATGTTTCCACATTGTTGATATGGGTTTTGAATCTTTTATTTGATAAAATAGGTAAATATTTTTAATTTGGAAATGATTTATTTTATAATCTGAATGAATATTTTAACAAGGGTAAAAAAATTTGGGTTATCATGTTTCTTCTAGGGAAAACATAATTTCATTTACCTTATGAACCTTACTAGAAATTTTGTTCTCATCCCATGTTTTCAAATCTTTCTTATAGGGTTTTAAATATTACTAGTGACCATGATAATGTTGGGATAAGAATTTTGAATGTTTTTACTTGTAAAACCTATTTCTTTTTTAGATTTTATTTTTTGGGAAAAAATTATACTGAGTGGGAGTGTAATTTGGTGATATATGAGTTTTTATTTAAGGTGTTTGACCTAATTTTATAAAACTCTAAAAGAAAAGGATATTTTGGAACAAAATACAGTGAAATTTCATTTAAAGATAGAGGATTATGTAATTTTATAAGGTTGGGTCCTTATATGAAGAATTCTAGTGATATTTCATTGCTCATTTCTGTAGCTTATATTATCAAATTAATAATGAATGGTTTGAATATGTTTGTTATGGTGAGTGTAGAAATTTATAAAAAAAATTATTTTTATTTTTATAGTTCATATTTTATAATTACATCTTACTATTTTTGTATTGGTATCAACCCAAAAACATTTTAAAATTTGTTATGTAAGGTAACATGTTGTTTCATATTACTTGGTATCATATTTTGTTTTAGTACAGATATAATTGTTTTTTAAATTTTTCTCTCTTATTTTATACCCTAAACATGGATTTCATAGACATAAATTTGAATAAATGTTATCTCATTCATTAATGGAATTGATATCATCCTCAGTCAAACTCTTAGTATTTATTTTCAATAATGGGGTGTAAATAAACAGAGTATATGTGAAAGGAGGGTATAAGAGAATTAAGGAATGTATTAAAACCCATTTTTTAAAAATTTTATTGAATTAAAATATGAACAAATATATTATTGTACCTAATTTGTGATGAGTTGTGTATTTTTTTCACTAATAATCAATGAAAATGAACATGATATACATGATATAAATATTTATTGGAGAAAAAAATAGAACATGAATAATGGTTCCCAAGAAAGGTATATTTATATGTTGAGCTATGAAAATATATGACAATTATAGAAAAATACATTGAATCATGTTCGTGAGTGGATGATTTTTTGTTATTATTTTAATTTGTATTAATTTAATTAATGATATGAAATGATGATACAAAGGAATGTTATAATATAATATAACCATTAAAATTCCATTAAAATTAAATTAAGATGAATAAAATTATATTTCTTAAAATTTTATGTAATTGGAAGATCTATTTGAGTAGACTGGTGGTGCATGAACAAAGTACATCCGATATATACATGCAAAATAAATTTAGATAATTTAATTATAAAATTAATATCTCATGAAGAAGATTCTATTATTTTTGAAAATATGATATTGTAGTGGATTATTATAGTTAGATCATGAAAACATTATGGATTAATGAAACCTATAATTTGTATAGCTAGTTACTGTATTCACTGGTTTAAGAAAATAAGTTGTTGAAAATTTCAATATAGCATTGATTATGTTAAATTATATATCTCTGTGAAACATAAATGTTTATATCACTGTAGTTATTATTCTTGATGAATAATATATTATATTTTATGATACATGTATGATATATACAATATTTTTGTTATTTTTATAACATTTTAGATAAGTATGGAAATTTTTTATTCAGGATGAAAATTGTGTAAGGGTTTTTTCATAAAATGAAAATAGGGAGTTCCACATATTGGTTATGACTTTAGTGAACCTACTATAGGTATAAGAATAGTTAAACGTTAAATAATATAGTTTCATGAATTATAATATTCCTTTAAAAAAATTAAGGCCCAAATGGGCACTTGAAGATGAAATTGTCATATAGGTAGTCATGTTGTCTATAAAATATTTTGAAATTAAAGACACACAGGTAAGTGTGCCTCATGGAATCCATGTTAAGGGAATTTTATTCTAGAATCATCAGAATTATGTAGTGATCATAGCTAATATATGGTGTCCATGTATTATGGGTGAAAATAAAATTCCTAATTTTAGGGAAGTTATTTATATATATATAAGAGAAATGGACCTGGTAAAAATGGAAGTGGATGGAGATAATAGCATAGAAAAAGATGTGGTGAATGTGAAATTGGGATGAGATTCGATCCATACATCGATGAGTTATATTGTTATGTGAATATAATAAATGAATTCTAAAAAAAGAAAAAAATTATATAAAATGTGATGAAACTCTTTCCATCTAATTAGATTAAGGTCTGGATTAGGAGGAACCAAAATTGAATGGAATAAAAATCATGTGGTTCTAAAAGAGACACAAAGATAGTATGAGTATGTTGTAGGACGATTAGAGTAGTTCATAGGTATTGAAGGGTGATTCTATATGTAATAGTGGACATAGTGTGAGCAATGCCATAAGAGGACTATTGCTATTGGTTTTTGTACACTAATTCAAAAAGCAGACCATGTTACATAAAAAATGACACAAAATTTCAATGTCTGAAACCATATTTAAAATGATATTGTATCACCAAATATAATGTCGTGATAGTTAGAAAAATGATAAATGATGAAGAACATACTAGATATGATATCATTGTGACTTATGTAAGTAATTCTGGTTTCCAGGAGAAGTGACCACATTTAAAAAAATAAGGCCATGGCCACGGTGGATTTAGAATGTCTTGATTATGATTAGAAAATTTTCTTTCAAAGAATTCAATTTAGGGTGATACCTGGTGATAAATTATTATACACATCCATTCCATAGTTAAGGTCATACCGGCTCATAGAAAAATATCATTTTAATTTTTTCCCATTCCATGTGCGGTGGGATATTACACAATGTGTAATGAAGAAGAGAGTCCATGGAGGAGATTTTTACCACATCTAATGAGATAAAATATTTATTATATTATTGTATAATTCTCATTCATATGTGGTTAATTAATTTGTAGGATTTTTGGGGGTTTAAAGAATGATATATAAATCTATAATCATTATAATATCATGGGAATAAAAAAGTTGAGTCATCAAAAGATTTCAATAATAAAATATGTGATTAATTTTTATTCAAGATGATGACCATAAATGAATCATAAATGAAGAAAATATAGATTCATACTATTTTTAGAAATAAAATAGAAGGAGGAAAAAATATGTGGAATTTGTATATGGGATTTGTATCTAGATTTTTCATATTTAATGGGAAGTGAAACCACTAGTATCCTAAATATATTGTGTTTAAAATACTTGAGTAGATATAGTATTTATTTAAAATGGAATAGTTCTACATTAAGAAGAATAAGAAGAAGAAGACAATTAGATTGGTCTTGCTTCTATATGAAAATCATGTAGGCACAATATTACATTGAGAAACTAGCGTGTAAAATCAAAAGATCATATTGATTATAGGTGTAAAAGTAAACCATGTGTATTAATACAAATTGATGAAGGATAAATTCATCTTATCAATGGGGGACACTAGACTTCCCTATTGATCTAAATTGAGGTTATATATTCCACATTTGATATTGATAAAGTTTATGTTTGTGTTTTAATGGAACTCTAGATAGTTTCATTATTTGTAAATGTTAAAGAATATACCCTACAAAAGTTTCATCATGAATATAAAATACTAAGATTTTGTGAGTGAGACAACAATAATGAAACACTGGGGATAGATTCATCCTCATTGGAGGAAAAACTATTATTAAAAAATAGGGTTCTTTTTTTAGATTTTTATGTAATTTCATGCATAAAAAGTGAGATATAATATACTGATATCTATTGACTGATAAGGTGCATATTTAAAATAGTGTAATGGTGTTAATTTAATAATATGTTTCTAACCGCAACTCATCCCACATCAGTGTTTCTTATACCCAACAGATTCAGATACCATGCTATAATAAATGATCTTCATAATAGATGTTCCTATAGGTAATGTGAAAAATTTATCTATTTTGAATAAATTATATCTTATCATTACCCTTAATATACACTAACACCATAATAGAATTACTCTAGATATATTAGATATGACTATAATTCCTACAGGATTTGTTTCCCTATGGTAATAATTTAAAATGATAATTAAATGATCTCATTTATTTCCTATAAATTAATTTAAATTAATCCCCTAAATTATAATTTCCATTTTTACTAAGTTTAGTATTATAATTACATGGATTTTATTATTCCTCCATCAAACCTTCCATATTTTTACTATGTCATTCGTTGTAGAAGATGACCTAGGAGACATATATATTGTACTTTAATTATATATTTTTTTACTATTGTGAATAATTAATTATATTAATATTAATATATGTGTAACATAGATTAATATTATGTAATTTTTGATAAAGATGTTTTTATTTGTTACTCTAACTTATCATGTTTTATATTATCTGGTATTATATCAATTTTTAGCCTAATAGTTTAATTCAATAAATCAATAAATTTAAATAAGCCATTCACATTGAATTTTTTGGTTCACATGATTCTTCTAATTGGGGATTCCTCTAAATAACCTTCAATAATAAATTTATCCTATTCTATAGAACATTCTATATCATATCAAGAATTTGGAATATCTTATAAATATATGATAATTCCAACTTTAAATAAACTTCATCAACCATCTAAAAATATAAGATCATTGGTATATAATTTAATTTAAGTGATATATGAATGGTGTAATATACATGAGGTAGGTTTAGTTGTATTGATTAATGATATGTTGTAGCTACTATCCATTTAATATTTCAAACCACATAATTTACCTTTGGATCAAAATCCATTTTTCTCTAAATTTCATGAATCATCTATGTGGAAATATCTTCATGTGTATGTGATTCCCCACATGGAACTAAAGATCAATCATTTGGTTTTCTGCATAAAATTATTATCTACATTGAGCTACCTTGATTTTCTTCTAGATGGATCTTACTTTCCCTAATTCCTATTCCACATTTTCTAGACTCAATAACATAAATTTTCCAAATTCATCACAATGTGTTATATTATGACACATCCTTACATAAAAGGATTCATTAGTGATATTTTTAAATTGGACTAGTAACTGTTATAATATACATATTACAATATAGGTTAATACAAATCACAACTTCTTTTTATGTCAAGATAGCATGAACTCTTTATGTACTAAAATGTTTGGATAAACATTTCTAACTATCCATAATTTTTAGGGTTATAGATATAACTAATAGTATTCCTTGTATTTAATGTATTTTATAAAAACTAAAAGAATTTTGATGAAAATCATGGGTCATTACTCAAAACATTTAATATGGTTGTTCCATGGTATCTAACAACATCATTTATGTAAAACATATCATGATAATCTCGATTAAAGTATTCTTGAATTTCAATGAAATAGAATTAAATTGAAAAAATATCTATAATAAACCATATTGTATTATTCCCATTTGATGTTATTGAAATAAAATTGAGGAAATGAATTTTAATATTATCCCATTTCACAATTTTATAGGTAATGGTTTCATAATTCCAGTGGGAATTATTCTTTCCACCTTCACCTATTAGCATACTAAGAATATTGTTTTATAATATATAGTATGCCACATCATATTTCCTACAATAAATGTTCTCAGATATTTTTATTCATCATTGTGTTTTAATGATGTATTGAGATGTTTGGAATATGATCCTAAATTAATATATATTTATTCCCCAAAAGTATTTGTGTAAAACAAATCCTCTAAACTAGACATTGAGATCCACCATCATCACTATTAAACTCATGGATTTTCCCATTCCTCACATATTTGATCTTATTCTTTATGGCCTTATCATAATATTGAGTTATCCTTATCCTCACCAATAAATTAATTTATCTAATTACATGGAATATTAATGAATTTTCCCATTACATTATAATATCTATGTTGATTCTTACTAATTTTTTTTAGTTAGATAATTCTATACCATCACCAAATGTATGATACAATGTAAGTTTCTACTCAAAGCCCCTGAACCAAGTTTTATTTACCATGATGATAATTTATCATAAAATCATAATCAATGATTACTTCGAACCATATTTGTTTCTTAATATTATTATCCTTCATGGTAAACATATATGTCAAAGTTCTATCATTAGTATATATATAAAAATATTCCTATATACACAATGTGTAAATATATTTATTAAAATGATCAATGCTTCCAACTCAAAATCGTGAATGCAATAAGTAATCTCATGGGGTTTCTACCATAAATATTTATATGTCACCACCCTATCACTAAGCATCATAATACATCCAAGACGTTTCTTTATTGATATATAGTAAATATAAAACCCTTATTTAAAATATATGAGAGTCAATATAGGTTAATTTACTAATATACTCTTTAATTCCTCAAATATGCTTTTACATTCTATTGTCCAAGAGAGTTTCACCCCCTTATGTGTTAAATTTGTAAACAAATTAGACGATTGAGAATTGTTTTAAACAAATTACTCATTATATCCTACTAAAATAACTAAAATGTGTATTTAAATTATGTTTAAGGGTCTTCGTCATTCCATAGAATCCTTTGTTTTCAGGGGACAATAGATATAACACCATTGAAAACAATATAACCAAGGAAAGAAACTTTTCATTATTATAATTATCTTTTACAAAATTTACCATATAATTCATTTTTCCTATAAACCTCAAGCATTATTTATAAGATTGTTTTATAATATTAATAACTATTAGAGTATATAAAAACATCATCAATAAATACCACCACATACATTAACATGTGATCCTTGAGTATACTAATCTTTAACATCATATAAAAAAGTGGTGCATTAGTCATCCCAAAAGGAATTACTATGAACTCATAATTACTATACCTCATAAAAAGATCTATCATTTTGATATCCTCCATAATATTTGACTGATGATAAATATGATCAATATCAATCATTAATTAGTATTTTTTATCTTCAATCTGATAAAACATGTCATCAATACTTGGAAAGAGATACTACTTCAATATAGTAATTCCATTGACATAATAATAATCGAAGAATAACCTCACTAAAAAACCTTTTATATTCATACATACAATATGTGATCCTCATCACGTTACACATGGATTAATATATAATTTTCTCTATAGTTCATATAATTTTTTCATTAACACAACTACCTTGACAAGATATATTTTATATTATGTATTATATTAGGGGTTTCCATTATAAATAGGAAAAATAATTAATTGAACTTCTTCATATATGTAAATTATATGTAATTATTTTCGAAATAAAATAATATATATGTTAATAATGGGAATGTAATATTTTTTTAAAACATCCTTACCCTTCATTAATTGAATTTCATCCATTTTTTCCATGTATTTCATTAAGATTAGCAATTAGTTGTGGATTATGGAAATATTCAGGTAATAAAATATATCCTTGAATAAAAAGAAATTTCTTGATTTCGTCACCAATTAAAACATATATATCTATGAACTACTTATTTATTTGTACTTCAATACCCAATATATGCCTAAGATTATATAAAATTTTAGTATAGATATTATTGTAATATTTTCAATTAAATGACACACATTAATATATATTTGTACATCCAAGTATATCTTTGATGAAATCAATGTAATAATGTGTCTTAAAAACAAAATATTATTCCTTATCACATTAGGCATGATTGAATAGTCTTATACAACATGGAAGATATAAAATATTATACAGATATTATGACATCCCAGGTAAATAAATAATATGATATTTTCATATTTATAAATATTTGTGAATTAGATATTAATTTTATTTTAAAGAAGATTCTATGTTCGATGGCATGCTCGACACACAACAATGGGTTTCTCCGAAATCTTATGTTGCACACAAGGTTGAGTCATTGTGAAAAAAACAATAATATAATATTATTATTTTAAATGGTAGTTAATGCCTAGACTTTGTATTGGTGGGAATGAATATAACTAACCATATTATGATTAAACATGTTTGTAAAATGTTTTGACATTTATCCAATAAAATTTAGAAGCATAAAAGGAGATTGAATCCAATTTGAAGCATAAATACTCTAATATTTTTTAAAGGATGTTTTACCACCTTTTGATGGAGAACCATTTTTAAATCTATTTTTGTCACTATTATATGTTTCATTAGACAAAATAAACATCTTAATTAGAATAATGGCATCAAAATTTATTTCGGGAAAATTTTTGGTATTTTTCTGATAAGGTTAATTTTTTAATGAATAATTAAAAATAATGCATTTTAAGTCGAAACTATATTTTTCATCTAATTTATTTATATAGTTATATTGTCATTTTAATTGATTTTAATGTGTCATTGGATTATATTTTTATCATTTAAATAAATTTTTTTACATTGTAAATAATTTCACATTGAAATTGGACATAAACAATGTGAATCTTTTGGTAGGTTTTACTTCTTCAAAACAAGATTTTTGAGTTTTGAAAACAAGAATTAATTTTTGGAACTTCTCTATTTTGATTTTGAAAAAATGGATTCCATATTTGGAATCACGAGGCCCAAATTTTGTAAATAGGTACCTTTTATTTTTAGACATTATGAATAGTAACTTCAGTAAATATTTTATTTACCATGGTTAAATGGTCAATCTAGTAAATAAGGGTACAAAATAAAATTATAATAACACTAAACTAACCTAACACGTGTAATAATAATATTTTTTGACATATTTCTGACAATGGGTATCCTTTGGTCGATTGTGGGACCCCATGGATCCACTTTGATATGAAAATGACATTTTATAAGAATTAATTTAAAGCAAAGAAAAATATATAATAAACATGTATTTTTTACTAAAACAATTTTTATATGGGGTTATATAAGGGATATCTTTGACTATTAATAGTAATTATAAATAGAAAAATATTTCATACATCATGGTATTTTATTTATAATTTTTATACCTCAAATATATAAATATATTTATGACACAATGCTGATGTAGTGATTACCTTATTAATGAATGATTTAAATAAATGAGATTAGAAATATTAAATTAAATTTATTTTGAAAATTTATATTCCATACAAGAATTATAGGTATGAGAATGTCTTGTTATATTTTAATTAATGAAGGTTTTTTAAATATTCAAGTTGTTATTGATTGTTTTTAAAAGTCATGATATGAATAGTATATATATTGACATAAATGAGTTTAAAAACAAATACTATTTTATTAAATGATATAACAGTCATAAAAATATAATATTCAGCCAAATTACATAGATAATGTTTAAAATTTCATTAACTAACCATTGGAGATTCTATTGTCATTTTATAGTAACTATATTAACCTTGTCGTATAAATATAAAAGATGACATGGTAAGAGTCAAATAAGTTATCTAATGGTTAAAGCTAAAAGACAAGGTTAATGTTTTAACCTAGACATATCTAAAACATATTGGTTGAGAGTTTTTATACCCCAAAATCATCTTATATTTTAAATAAATGTATTTGGGACCATTTTAAACAGAAAATAATTTTATAATAAAATAATACTTTCAAACTTTCATATAGTGTCGATCCTCTCTCTTATAAAAGGGAATCACCTATACCCATTTAATAACCCCTCTCAAGAACCTTGTCTTTTCTAACTTATACCAATATAAGCTCCCAAAATCTGTTTCTTCCTCCTAGAAGTCATACCTTAGACAGAGGGAAATTCAAGAATACCTTTTGGCTCAAATCAAAAGGAGTCACACGTTTTAGAGGTAGTGTCTTCTCTAAAGTTACTTTCATTTATTTTACTTATCCACTCCCTATTCTATTTATATTATTTGATTAAATAAAAAAATATTATCCTAAATATACTAGTAATTTTTTAGGTGAAGGATTCGAACTACACTTACACACACCTCTATCTAATGGATACAAACATATTGTTTCGGTGTACAAAAAACTACGGCCTCACGAAATGGTGATTGTTCAATTTTCCCCTACCACCTCTCATGCAGGTCATTAAGATGGAAATATATTTATATATGATATATATTATATTTATATTGTCTTTATTCTTCTATTTGTTTTGTTTAAATCATATCTTTATGCTTTCCAGAATGTCTAAATATAATAATTTCATTTGATGGAGTGCGGACTACCGCCCCCTTAAAGTGATATGACTCATTCATTCCATACATATAATGTATAAGTGATGGGGTTAATGAAATAATGTAACATATATGAAATATTATATTATACTAGATTTGTAATATTCCTATTTATTATTTAGTTTTTACTCAATTAAATATGAAAAATAAATGAAAGTAGCGCTCATTCGTACGTACAACTTACCGTCTCCATGAATGGTGAATTTCATTTATTAGATCAAAATGATATGGAATATTCTAAATAAATATATAATGAATATAAATACATATATAATAGATATATATTAGACTTAAATCATAAATATCATTCTAGAGATAATGGACTTTTAACCACATGGACAATTTTTAATTATAACAAGTTCATTTTTGACTCAAGTACACAATATCGTCAAAATGACCTATATTAACTTAAAAACTATGAAATTTCTATATCATGGTATTACATGATATAAAAGGAAAAATTAAATTTAAAAAGGTTCAGAAGAAATTGGATATTAACTTATGTTGATTATTCTGGAAGAATAATGATCATACATGATGAGTAATATGCAAGGTAAGGGACTTTGTCTCAATCTCCTTTCATTGAGGAATATTTTTATTTATACATGAATTTATTTTCTACGGTGTATAAACACATTTTACTTTTAAATTTAATTCAAATAGAATTTTTTATCTACGTATCATTTTACTAAATAGAAAACAGAATGTTTCTTTTTAACGTACATGGTGACAACGAGCTTTCTGCCACCATGAGTATTATTTGATATTTGGATTCCTCAACAAGACATAATGTTATTTAAAAGGAAAATAAATACCGTATACCATTTTTATTTATTTTGGTATTGAAAATTGTTTTTAGGAAAACTTTCTTATGTCTATATGTTGAAATGATATATTTTGATTACTATGTCTAAATGTTATATTTCTTTTATGCTTGTTTTATGTGTTATGATTATGTTATAGTTCATGGGAATTTTTTACAAATACGGGTGGTTCCGTGATAAACTGAGGGCATTTGAGCCTGAGATATCTCTCCAAAGCATTAGGTAATGTGACAGAGGTAAACATTAATGATTATGCTAATAAATTTAGGGAATATATTGTAATGGGTATTCCAAACGTAACTCCCTCCATAGTTGTGAAAGCTATAGTGTAAGTATTTTATGGATTCCACAAGTTACCTTTATGATTTATGATTTCTGTGTGTTATTCATAAATCATATGATTTCAAGAAGTATGTTAAAGAGATTATGTTTTATGATTGAAAAGTATTATTTCATTTATTTGTATATATTTAGGGGATATTGTTTTATTTTCATATTTTATAACCCTTACTGAGAGTTTTATGCCGATACCATATTTTTGAAATGTTTTTTAGAGGGTATAAGGAAGCATAATAGAAAGGAATAATTCAGGAAGATTTTTATCAAGAAAATTATTCTTGTTTATTTAAGGAGTTTATTTTTGTGAAAAAAGTGGTATAGAGTATAAGTGTCTACATTATAATTTCTGAGATGTAATGTAAAAGTTATGGCCTAATTCTCTTAAACTGTAAACCTCAAAAGATCATCAATTTATAATTCTTGACATAACTCAAGATTATGTAATTTTTAAGGATGGGGACTTATTGTTGGTATTAGAGGTTGTTTGAGACAACTTTGTTTGTTAGGATATTATTAAACTAATAACCATAAAATAATTTATGTTAAGATTTAAATGATATATCATTTTCATATTACCATGTTACATAACCTATGATATTTCTATGTTCATAATGGTTTTCCATAGAGGAAACATAGAAGCTATGATGGGACGACATCAATAGGAAAACAACCTTCCAAATCAATAACCTGAGATGGTCAGAATTGGAACTGAATAGTTTGTTATAGTGATTGAACATATAACTCATGCAATAAATGGTGGTGGTATCCATGCACAAGATCAATTAGATCATCTATAAAATAACATGTTTGTAGTGGATCATTTCATGAGGCTACATCCCCTGTCATTTAGAGGATAATCTAACCCTATTCTAGATGATGGGTTGAGTAAATCACCGAAAAAGATTATCAATTTCATGGGGTGTTCAGAACATCAAAATTTTAGTCTTACTATTTATGGTTCTGAATTTGAAGCCTATCAGTGGTGATCAATGGTTAGAAATATCAGGGATAATGAGGAGATTGATTCTCTTGATTGGGATGAATTCAAAGGTATGTTTCTTGAGAAATATTTTCCTAATGTGGTTCATCATAGGATGGAAAAATAGTTATTTTAATTGATGATGTATGATGAATCTATGGATTCTTATGAATAAAAATTAACTCGAATAGTATGGTATGCTCCAAATTTCATATGGGGTCTTGATAGTAAAATTAATTGTTTTTACTCAAGATTAAAGAAAACGTATCAAACGGATTTTGTGTCTTGTCAGTTCAAAAGATATGAAAAACTTTTTTGATGTGTGGAGAAGGTGTAAATGGATTTTTTTGATGATCAAGTGTTCTTTGAAAAACACTATAATAAGAGTTCAAGGTGGAAAAAAAGGTAAGAACTCTAAAAAAAGTCTGATGGTAAGAAACTCAAGTTTATAGTTTGTGAAAATTGTGGTAAAAAAGACACTGGGAATGCCTTTTGAATTATGTTAAGTGCTTCCGATGTGGTAAAATGTGACATAAGGCTCATAATTGCAATGAAAAATATTAGGTTAATGATAAGACAAAATTTTATTTTAAATCAACAAAATGTTTTCAGTTCAATGAAATGGGTAATTATGCAAATGAGTGTCAATGAAGAACTTAATTAAAGAAATGCAGCCGGACTAAAATATGGGAGGGGTGGTGAAATCCAATGTAACTACTTCAGCAGATGTTGGGCCATAAAATTAAGTAGTTTTGTGTACACAATTTTTTTATTTAGATTATTCCAATGCGTTATTAGATTTAGGGTCTACACATTCATTCATTTCTAATAAATTTTCTAGTAAATTGGGAATTCCATCTCAATATATGAATCCTGAGCTTAGGGTAAAAACACTGAGAGTAAATGTTCAGACAAAAATAAATTATAATAACCTTCATGTCCTGGTGTGTGGAATTAATCTACTTGAAAACCTTATTGTTTTTCCTCTTGTAGAGTTTTATATTATTTTGGGTATGGATTGGATGTCCTTTTATCATGATAGGATTGGCTACATTGCTAAAGATGTTTCTTTTTAGAAAGAATTTTAGTTTCTGTATAATAATGAACACTTACTTTTGATAACTTATCATGAAAATGAGAAACTAGTAAAAAATGTAAATAAATGTTACCTTGCACAGATTTTTGAAAAAAAAGGAACTATTCAGAATAACGTTGTGCTAGTGGTAAATGAGTATCTTTATTTTTTCTGAATAGTTGCCTAGTATAATACCTGATCAAGAAGTTGAATTTAGTATTAACTTAGTTTCTGATTCTAAAACAATTTCAAAACTCCCTTTTTGAATGGCTCAAAATTTAACTTTTAGAGTTAAAGAAGAAATTGAATGAGTTATTAGATAAAGGTTTCATTCGACCTAGAACATCACCTTGGTGTGATCTTATCTTATTTGTTAAAAAGAGAGATTTTATAGTGATACTTTGCATTTAATATAGATCCTTTAACTATATCACTATTAATAACAAGTATCCATTGCCTCGTATCGATGATTTGTTTGATCAGCTCTAGGGATCTCAATATTTTTCGAAGATTGACATGAGGTAGGGTTTCCATCAGTTGAAATTAAAAGAAGAATACTTTCTATATAATGCATTTAATACTAGATATGGCCATTATGTATTTGTAGTTATGTATTTTGGGTTACCCAATGCACCTGTTGTATTCATGGATCTTATGAATAGAATTTTTCTTGAGTTCTTGGATAAGTTTGTGGTCATGTTTATTTATTATATTTTGGTATATTCTAAAATTAAAGAGGAGTATGAAAGTAATTTAATGTTTTTCTTCAAAAACATAAAAGATAACAAAATATATGGGAAATTTAGCATCTGTGAATTTTGGTTACAACAAATTTAATTCCTTGGTCACATTATTTCTAAAGATGGCATAACTTTTAATCATTCTAAAACAAAAGTTATTAAAGTGTGGCCAAGAAATACCAATATCATAGAGATCCATTGTTTTCTTGGTTTGGAAGCCTATTACCAATGTTTTGTTGAAGATATTTCACAGTTATCTAGCCCACTGACTAAGTAAACCCAAAAAATGTGACAAATTTATCTGGACAAAATAATGTGATGACTCATTTCAAGAAATGAAGATAATATTGGTGAATGCTTCAGTATTGGCATTACATTCCTAAAATGATGAGTTTTTTTATCTATATTAATGCTTCGTTGAATGGAAATGGTTGTGTCCGAATGCATAATGATCAGGTATTTTCTTATGCTTCACATCAGTTGAAAACTCATGAGTAAGATTACCCTACACATGATTTGGAATTAGTTGTTGTAGTTTTTTCCTTAAAAATTTGGAGGCATCATCTATATAAAGTAAAATTTGAAATATATATTGACCACAAAATATTGAAATATTGATTCACTTGGAAGGAATTGCATATGAGAAAGAGGATATGGATAGAATTAACCAAGGATTATGATTTCACAATTAATTACAATCCAAGAAAATCAAATAATGTGGCTGATAATTTGAGTCGAAAAAGTAATGCTAAATTAGCCATATTATGATTGGAACAAGATCCTTTGTTTACATATTTTATGAACATTTCCATAGAAGTTCTTGGTGCGAGAGTTTCCTCTTTTTTTTTATGTGGGAGTGAAATTATATCTAGAAAAAAGAATAAACAAATAGCGGAAAGATGATAGTGGGTTTCAGAAAAAGGTATAATGGTTCAACAGGTTATGTTACCTAAATTTAACATTTATAATGATTTTGCACTGAGTTTTGGAAGGAGTTTATATATACCTTGTGATTCATAGTTCAAGAAAGAGTTGTTATGTGAAGCTCATTGTTCTCCATTTTCATTTCATCCTGGATGTACTAAACTGTACAGTGATCTTCAAGAGTATTACTGGTGGGATGGTATAAAAAGATATGTTGATGACATTACTATAATGTGTTTGACTTGTCAACAGGTTAAAGCGGAATGACAGTTACCTAAATTGATTCCTCAACCATTTCAAATTCTAGAGTGGAAATGGGAATATGTTTCCCTGTATTTCATAGTGGGAGTACCAAATACTTCTCGAGGTAACAATTCAATTTTGGTTATTATTGATTAATTGACATAATATTCTCATTTTCTTAATATTGGAGATATTATGTATCTAGATCAACCTTATCTTGTATAATAATGAGATAATCATGTTACATGGTGTTCTCCTCTCTATTGTATCAGATCGTAATTTTAGGTTTCCTTCTAACTTTTAGAAGGGCATTCAGAAGTCATTGGGAACTAAATTAAATTTCAGTACATCTTTTAATCCTAAATCAGATGGGTAGTCGAAATGAACAATTAAATCCTTATACATATGTAATGTGCTTTTTCAATGGAATACTAGCTACGTTGGGACAAACATATTTCTTTGTTTGAATTTTCTTATAAGAATAGTTTTCATTACAGTATATAGAGGACATCATTTGTAGAATTATATGGAATATAGTGTCGAACTCTAGATTTTTGGGTTGAATTATGTGAAAGGATGTTGATGGGACTAGAATTAGTAGAAAATATGGTAGACAAATTTTAGTTGATTCAGAAGCACTTGAGAAAAGCTCAGAGCAGGCCCAAAAGTTATGTAGAGAACTGGAGGAAGGATCTTTCTTTCAAGATAGGTGATCGTGTTTCTCTCAATGTTTCTCCATGGAAAAGTGTGATGTGTTTTGGTATTAAAGAAAAGCTGAGACCATGGTTCATTGAACCCTATGAAATTCTAGATAATGTTGGATTAGTTTCCTATAGAGTGGATATAACCCACAATTGTATCCTGTGTACACTATGTTTTTCATGCTTCAATGTTAAGAAAGTATATGAGAGATCCATATCATGTTTTGAGTCGAGAGGTAGTTCAGTTGGAAGAGAATATTTCTTATAAGGAACAACCAGCCCAGATTCTTGACCGCATAGAGAAAGTGTTGTGGAATAAGGTAATTCATTAGGTAAAGGTTGTATGGAAAACCCATATGGTTGAAGAGACAACATGGGAATCTTAAAATGGTATGAGGGATAAATACCCCCACTTATTTGATAAGTTAATTAAATTACGAGGATGCAGTTTCCAAAATGGGGGAAGGATGTAACATCCTAGGTTAATAAAGAATATGATATTTTCATATTTAATAATATCTATGAATTAGATATTAATTTTACATTAAAGGGGATGCTATATTAGATGGCATACCTAACAATTAAAAATTGGTTTCTCTGAAATCTTATGCTGCACACAAGGTTGAGTCATACTAATAATAATAATAATAATAATAATAATATATTATTATTTTAAATGGTAGTTAACGCCTAGTCATTGTATTATAATAAATAAATAGAACTAATCATAATATGATTAAACATGTTTGTTAAATGTTTTTACATTTATCCAATAAAATTTATAAACATAAAATGAGAATGAATCCAATTTTATGCATAAATACTCTAATATTTTTAAAATGTAGTTTTACCGCCTTTTTATGGCGAACTCTTTTTAAATATAGTTTTTTTTAAATTTTATATGTTTCATTAGACAGAATCAAATTATTATTTAAAATTGTGACATCAAAATTTACTTTGGGTAAATTTTTGGTATTTTTCTGATAAAGTTCATTTTTTAATGAATAGTGAAAAATAATGAATTTTAAGTCAAAACAGCCTTTTCATCTAATTTATTTATATAGTTATATTGTCCTTTTAATTTGTTTTAATGTTTAATTTGATTATATTTTTATAATTTAATCCAATTTTTGTCATTATAAGTAATTTCACATTGAAATTGGAAATAAACACATGTCAATATTTTGGTAGTTTTTACTTCTTAAAAACACGCTTTTTGGTTTTGACAATGGGAATTAATTTTTAATTAATTTCTGAAACATCATTATTTTGTATTTGAAAAAATGGATTCTATATTTTCAATCATGAGATCTAAATTGTGTAAATAGTAACCTTTTTTTGACCTTATGAATATTCACTTTAGTAAACATTTTATTTATCATGGTTAAAGGGTAAATATGATAAATAAGGGTAAAACATAATATTATAATAATATTTGAACTACCCTAACACGTGTCCTAATACTATTTTATGAGATATTGTTGAAAATGGGCATCCTTGGGTGGATTTCGGGACCCCATGGAGCCACTTTGATATGAAAATTACATTTTAAAAGAATAAATTTAAAGCAAAGAAAAATATAACATAAACATGTCTTTTTTACTAAAACAATTGTTATATGAGGTTATATAAGGGTTCTCTTCGACTATAAATAGTCATTATAAATAGAAAATATTTCCTCCATAATGGTAGTTTATTTATAATGTTTATACATCAAATAAATAAATATATTTATTACACAATGATGATGTAGTGATTACCTTATTAATTAATGATTTAAATAAATAAGATTATAAATATTAAAATAAATTTATTTTGAAAGTTTTTATGACATAAAAAAATTTTATGGAGGGTTTGACTTGTTTTATAAGAATTAATTAAAGTTGTTCTAAAGAATCATATTGTTATGGAATTTTTAAAAGTCATGATATGAATAGTATATAAATTGATATAAATGAGTTTTTAAAACAAATACTCTTTTATTAAATGATGTAACAGTCCTGAAAATCTAATATTCGGCAAAATTGCTAATATAAGGCTTATAATTTCATTAATGAACCACTTGAGGTTCTATTGGCATATTATAGTAAATATATTTACCATATAGTATGAATATACAAGAAAACATGGTAAAAATAAAATAAGTTAACTAAGGGTTAAAGAAAAAAGATAAGGTCAGATTTGAGACATAGACTTCTCTAAAACCTATTAGTTGAGAGGTTTTCGATCCAAAATCATCTTATATTTGAAATAAAGTACTTTTTGACAATTTTAAATGGAAAATCATTTTATAATAAAGTGATACTTTCAAACTTTTCTAAAGTACCCCTCCTCCCTCTTATAAAAGGGCATCACCTCTAGCCATTTATTCACACCTCTCAAGCCCCTTGGCGTGCCCAACATCTGACCAAATAATATCCTAATATACTTCAATACCTCCTATAAATCTTAGCTGATGCATAAGGAAATTAAATATTAGACTTTGTCTAAACTCAATAGGAGTTACACGTTTTAGTGGTATCGTCTTCTACAAAGTTCTTGCCCATTATTTTACTTATCCACTCCTAATTCTATTATTATTATTTGATTACATATAAAAATAAGTATCCTCAATATAATATTATTGTTTTATGAGATTTATTCTAACTACACTTACACACCTCCAGCTAATGGATACAAACATACTGTTTCTATGTACGGTGAATTGCTGCCTCACGAAACGATGACTGTTCACTTTTCCCACAAAACCTCTCATGGTTCCCATTAAGATAGAAATATATATTTTATATGATATATATTATATTTATATTTTATCTACTCTTGTTTTTTTGTTTAAATCATACCTTTATTCTTTCTAAAATGTGTAAATATGATAATTTAATTTTGAGGAAGTGCAGACTACTACCCTCTCAAAGTGATATGACTCGTTCATTCCATACATAGAATGTATAAAGGATCTGTTTAATAAAATTATGTTACATATATAAAATCTTATATTATACTGGAATTATAATATACCTATTTACCATTTCGTTTTCATTACATTAAATATGAAAAAAAATTAAAGTAGCCTTCATGTGTACGTACGACTTACCGTATCCATGAACAGTGCATTTCATTTCTTATCTCAAAATGTTATGGGCTATTCTAAATACATATATATTGGATATAAATACAAATATAATAGATATATATGAGACATAAATCATAAATATCATTCTGGAGAAAATGGACTTTTGACCACATGGAGAATTTGTAATTATAACAAGTTCATTTTTGACTCAAGTGCCCAATATCGACAAAATGACTAATATTAACTTAAAAAATTATGTAATTTTAATAACATTGTATTAAGTGATATAAAATTAATAATAAACTTTAAAAAGGATTTGAAGCATGTAAAAATTAACTTATGTTTATTATTCAAGATTAATAAGGAACATACGTGACCAGTCGGACGTAAGGTAAGGGACTTCGTCTTAATCACCTTTCATTGAGGCATATTTTTATTTATACACAATATTCTTTTATAAGTTGTATAAAACCCATTGAATTTTAAATTTCATTAAAAGGTAATATTTTTAATACGCAATGTTTTACTAAACGACAAAGGGAATGTTTCTTTTTAACGTATGTGGTGAAAATGACATTTCCTCTACCACAAGTGTTATTTTATATTTGGATTACTTTTCAAGCCATAATGTCTTTAAAAGGAAAATAAATACCATATACCCTTTTATGTATTTTTGTATTGAAAACTATTTTTAAAAATAATTAACTATGTAAATATCTTGAATTGATATATTGTAATTTCTATGTGGAAATGTTATCTTTGATTTATTATTGTTTTACGTGATATGATTATATTATAGTTCTTGGGAATTTTTTAAGTATATGTGTGGTTTCGTTATAAACTAAGGGTGGGTGATCCTATGATTTCTCTCCAATTCATTGGGTAACTTGATAGAGGTAAATGTTAATGTTTCTTCTAATAGATTTAGACAATATACCATGATGGGCATTCCACACGTAACTCCCTATGTAGCTGTAAAAGCTAGAATGTAATTATGTTATGGTTTCCACAAGTTACCTTTGTGATTTACGGTTTATTTATGTTATTAGTAAATCTTATGATTTAATGAAGTATTCTAAATAGCTTATGTTTTATGATTGAAAAGTATGATTTCATTTATTTGTTTGCAATGACGAGACAATGTTTTCTTTCTTTATTTTATAACCCCTTCTGAGATTTTTATGAACATACCAAGTTTTTGAAATGTTTTTCATAGGGTATAAGGATGGGTAAGATAAATGAAGAATTCATGAAGATTTATATCAAGAAATGAATTATTTTTTATTTAAGGGGTTTAATTTTTTTGAACAATTTTGATAGAGTATAAGTCTCTACTTTGTAAATTTTGAGATGTAATGTAATTGTTATGGCCTAATTCTCTAAAACACTAAACTTGAAAAGATCCTCATTTTCAAACTCTTCACTTAAATCATAATTATGTAATTTTTAAGGATAGAGCCTTATAGATATAAAAATAAATAATTTATTATGTATCTTTTAGTGTATAACCAAATTACATTCTATCACATCATTTAGGGCGTCAACACCATCGATTATTACAACAAAATAGCATCCTTGATACGTGAACCTCTTATGGGTTACCTTTATTAGGTTTATGGGGAATTGATTATAGTAATTTCAAATATACATTCTGTTGAAATACAAAAACTATGATTTCTTATCACTATTATTTTCACTCATTACCTTTATGGAATATGTTTACACATTTAATGTGTACACCCATCCCCTTATAAAATCCTAAGGGTTTTTCGTACATCATTTATTATATATAGATGATTACAAACATCCCCATATTTTTCTCTAGTAGTTCATTCCACATGGAACTTAGTCATCCTATTCATATAACATTTAAATATGTAAATGATAAATCTAGGAAACTCTTTTTTAAGTCTTTAGATCATTTAACACTACCTCGAGATTTTTTGAAAATATTTGAGAGACTAATGATATTTGAATACTTTGATTAAAATAATTATTGAAATTATGAATCATATTTCTTAGGTTATGTATATTATCATCAACATACTATGATTACCCAATAAAAATTTCCATATATACAGTCACCATCTAATATTAGTTTTGTCATAAATTTATGAATTTCCTTTCCATATTTGTTCATTGTTATCTTGGTAGAAAAAATTCATATAAAAATCAATATAAATAAATTTCTCTCCACATTTTTATCTAGTATTAATTGATTTAATATTTAATCAAGAAAAAATATCATTCAGTATCTCCCAATAAAATATACATAACCATAAAAAAATTCATTTTAATATAGCCTAATTCTATAAATATCTTTTATTTGGACATCATCCATTTCTCTACCATCAATGGATTAGTAGAACCATTGATTGATGAAGGTTGTTTCCTCAAAAACATAATATACAGAGGGTGGTCATTATTAAGGGTAAAATAGTTCCTCCATATGGGAAATGATATTTTTTATAACAATGTTTAATTTTCCATGGATAGAAATAATTTTATAAGAACAACCCGTGGATCCATTATTTGGATTACTGTAGAGTTCTCATATTTCCCCAATTAATGGATTATTTTTTATTCTTCCAAGAATGAACTATTATCTAATAAATAGTATAGCTTCATGAATTATATTATAAGATAAATATTAATAAAATGGTACATATATATCATCCATTCCTGAAATATGGTTTTGTGAGATAGTTAAATATTAAAGAAATTCTAGTATAATATCTAATATTTTCTTTCTAAATATTATATATTTTCTAAATATATTGTTTTAAATTAATTTCCAATGAATTCTACCCAAAATATATCTAATATCATATGTATCTTCACTAACCCTCTCCACTATGATCTGGTTGGTTATTTATTGTACTATAATTAGATTTCATTACACTATATTTCCATGATTATTGTCCAATATTCATTAAGGGAATAAATACATAATCATTACATTACAACATGACATATTACATCATTAAATATAATTCATCATTCATTAGTGTCATCAATAGAGCATATTATACATAGTAATCAAAATTATTACTAAGGAAAATGGGATTGAAAACTAAATTATGATCTTGAAAAACCCTTAAGGGATATTATAAATTTGAAGAATACCTGACACAAAAATCAAATAAGCTATATAAAAAGATCAGAAAAGAATAAATTAATAGAAATAAATAATAATAATTTATGTATAAAAAGGGGGGAAATAATCACATGGGAAAAATTAAATAATCACATAATGATTGAAATTATTGTAATACAGAATGTGTAACTCATTAAACATACTATCAATAATGCCCTGACCTAATCCATCAGGTACAAGCTAGAGAGATACATAACCTCAATTGTTCCACACTATACACAAGATTCTACCAAGTAGCATCGAGGGTATGAATGATGTCAATGGACACAATATACCATCGATAACCAATTGATATGAAAAATATAAATGGAATACAAAAATTCATAATAGTCCAAGTGGAATATAAAGAATCATAATCCTATAATAGATGTCTTGAATATCATACAAAAAAATGGGAGACCAGTGTGGAAAGGTAATCCAATGTATAAGGTGAAAGTAAATGAAAATAAACATCATAGAACCCTCTACAGTCCATCACAATACCATTGCATGCTTCATTATTCAATACTCAATTATCTAATATAGTCGATTTTATCTTATATGGATCCTATTATAAGATGTCTTCATCCGCATCGAGATCTATGAGTAGGGTGTGAGTAATAAAACCCAGTAGGTCACCACCAAATCATATTCCACACATGTTCATATTTATAATAGGTGTATACCATGATATTAATTTTTTCAATAAATCGAGACAATTATATACCTATCATTCTTGAACAAACCAATCCATCGTTATCCCTGAACATACATGATATCGATCAATTCTAATGTAATGGTTTTGATAGATGAATTAAAATCAAGATCTATTCCCAATATTTATGAATATGTCTCTCATCATCCACATTGAATCAAGTCAAAATTTCACTAAAAACAAACAAGAAATCCACAAATCATTTCATTTGGAATGTTCAAGTCCTTAAAAAAACATGTCACTCAAAATCCACCAGGATTCAAGAAAACAAGCCATTTAGAATCTACAATGAATAAAAAAACATGTCACTAGAAATCCACAATGCATCGAAAAAATCATTTTTCATCCTCCAGGCATTGAGAAAACATGTCACTAGATATCCCCAAGGAATCAAGTTATCATTTAACTCATCATCCACAAGTCCATAATCACCATTTTTTATTGTCGTGAGATATCCCCTTTTAAGGAATAATCATAACATGATGTTTCACTTATTCCGTGTGCTAAAATAATTCCTCTACATTCATTGTAATACACACAATAGGGTAGATCTTATAAGGGAAATGAAGTGAATTTTATCATGAGAAATTAGTAGAAACATACATAACTTGTGATCAATATATATCATGATTACATTCCATATAATAATACTCATGGAATCAATCATTATAAATTGGTCGAATAGGCTACAAACACAACAACATGTGATCACTATCAAGTATGGTAAAACAAAATTTTTTAACATGAGCATAATTGTAAGGAAATAATATTATAAAAGAGATATAATGTTTAAATAAATTTAGAAATCATGGTTTTCAATTACGTACTATAATATTCATCAAGGGATCGAATCTGAAATCATTTTTTCTCCAACAAGGAAATAGTTCACACATCAAGGATTCTTATTTCGGGTTCTAAGACATCCCGAAAGTAGTTTAAAAAGGATACCCAAGGATATTTCTTGGATTCAAGGGTATTTATAGAATTAAATAAGTCATTAAATATGTCAATGCAAATAGTTACAAGATATTTTGAATGAGATTACAACAATTCATTTGATCTGTTGTTGATTTATGAATTGATCATAAATTCATCATAAAATAGAATTGATAACGTCATGTTTAGAAATCAGATATCAATTTATCATTATTCCATTATAAAATGGATATCGCAAATGATATTAAATAATAAAAAGGTTTCATGGTAATCAAATGATATCATAACTAGAAACAACCCTCATTCATAATGGATATTGATTTGGTAAAAAAATGTATCACCAACATGTCAAAAAGCTCATCCATGCAAAAAAATATTGATAAATACATCATTATATGGAAGGAAAATCCATATTCCATCCATTTGAATTCTAGATCTATTATTCATTTCAAGAGAAAATATGTTAATCTAGAAGGAAACCTAAGGAAATATTCATTTAGAATAAATACCACAAATGTTGTTCAATAGTGATTTCGGATATGCTGGAAATGATATTTGGGGAGAGGGAAACATTGAGGAAAGCTAGATAATTTTGATGGGTTGATAGGGATTTATATCGAAAAACTAAATAATAAAAAATATTCAAAAATTTCCATTAAAAATGAAACGTGTGAAATAAATTCACTAACACACAGTTTAGTCATATGTTTTGATAAAAAATACACTAATCCTTCAAGTATTTCTACCTCTCCAAGGAATCAAAGTTATTTGGGAAAATAAATTTTCAAACTCTGTAACAAAACTATTATTTTCCACTAGAGGTTATAAAAACATTAAGAATTTCCTCACATTATCTCAAACGATCTTCCACTCTAGGTGATTCAAATTTTTTGGTGGATGATTTCCTAGAGAATTAGTAGGGTTTGGGAAAAATTTTCAAAATGTCCATCCACAAAAACACTAAAAACACACTAAAAACCACTAGAAACCCCTAAAACTGAACCCAAAATATTATATATATATATATATATATATATATTGGATAAAATTAAATAGTAACACACCTTAATAATATAAGGCCAATATAATATCCCACTTGAAAGGATTTTCGTCATTGAGAAGTGACTCCAGAAATCATTCTCAATCAACTCTTGACACTAAGACTAAAAATCACTCTGCTACTCCCATGCCTCCTTCTGAATCTGTCTATGATGCCAGAGCATCTGGTAATATTGTACAGTATTACAAAATAGGACTTTCTTTCTCTAGTATAAAAACCACATGGAGTGTTTCATATATGATGCATCATGATTAAACTCAATATCCTGAGATTTTATAACAGGCATAAGATCAATCTTCAACCTCCAGATCCATGATACAAGAAAAACATAATGAAAATCTCTGTTAGTCGAAGAAATATCAATTTGATACACCAATATTCAATTGCACTACATGATATTTAAGGATCCAAAATATCATGGTGTTAGATTCCCTTTATTTCTCAGCAACGGGTGGCGTAAACAAATATTTACTATCATAAAAACATCATCACCTATAGTAAATTCTGGAGTTCCCATCATATGGTTAACATAATACTTTTTTCCAAAATGAAATATTATCATCATATTCAAAATTATTTTCACATTCCTAGTGGTCTCCTATACTATACTATACTATACCCGAAATCCACTTTCTCACTTGTATAACGATATAAAAGTAGTGAATGGAATAAACTACCACATAAATCCTAATAAATTCCATCTGAATCAATTATTTGAAACTATTTTTTATGTGAACTCAACTAAGAAAAAATAATCATCCTAAGCTCCACCGAAATCTAAAACAATTAGATGAATTATATACTAAAATATAGGAATCTTCTACTTTATCAGTAAATCTATCATGGGATAGTACATTATTCTAAATATCAACTGATTCCCTATGACCTTCAGTAAACCCTATCAAAACCCTGACATAATATTTGTATCTCTTTCAAATAAAATTCTTAAGGGAACTCCATACATGCACAAAATATCACAGACATATAGATTTATCATCTCATATACAACGTGAGTCTCAAGTATTAGTAATAAATGATAAAACTTCATTACCTGCAAAAAATAAACCGAAAGGTTTATCTAATCATTGGGATCTAGAGTAACCCCATCAAAAATTTCATTTACATCCTTCAACATTCACAAGGGAACATGAAGTGGAAAGAGAAAAACACTACGACAATGATTCTTAGACATTATCCTCTAGTAGGTAAGGAATTATGAAATGAATATATCAATTTAAATATTCATTTTTGGCCTCCACAACTACAACCTATGTTCATGGTACATATCAGTTACTATAAGATACACCTCCCACTTTTTGGTATATAGATCCATCATCATCTCTTCCTCGTTGGAATGATGGACTACAAATATCTCATGTACTATAATCACATCTTCATCATCCACAGACTATCTGGGTTTCAGGTCACCACATTTTAGTAGTTACTACCTCAAAACACACTCTATAAGGGATTCTTAAAAATCCTTTACTTGATCTACTAATTAATATGTGATTATTAATGGTACACATTTCATAAATCCATAGTCTTTAGATGCATCCATCCTCCAATTGTAATATAATATCATCAAGGTAGACTATTCCTCTTATAGTCATTCAACATTATTCTAGGAAACATATATCTTATCGATAATATGATCATAAAAAATGTTACCCTTACCTAGTGAATAGGCCTTATCCAAGGTGAACATCTATGGGTATTTTACCTGGTTCCTCTTCCTCAATTTAAGATCCATCTTTGAGAAGATATATCAAGGGTTCTTATGGTCTATGCATATAATAAACCTCTTTCCAAGGAGAAAATATTACAAACATATCAAGGAATAAACAATGATTCTCAGATCAATATCAGGGGAAGAATAGTTTCTCTCATGGATTTACAATTCCTGTGATCCATAAAATACTACCTGATCCATTTACATCAAAACTAAACCAAAACTAACTCATAATGACACAAAATAAATGATATATCCCATTCTAGTATCAAGAAGTTCATATACTAGAGACATAATAAAACTTCTCTTATGATCAATAATTGTCTCATAACACTAGCCTAGACACTAACACATCACCAGTTTCATTATTATTTCATCCCTGGGTGCTGATAAATATAAAAAATCCTTCATAAAATCCTATAGTATCCGATTAAAAATTTAATGATCATGATCTCAAACATGTTTTGTGGATGCATCTAGTTCATCACCACCTCTAATTTCTCAAGTTAAATTGATATTCTAGTATCAAAATCCAATTTATCTAATAATTGTTCCTCCTGAATCCAAAGGTTACACTTCCATATCTTTGAATAAAGTTGATGTGATCCAAGTGCACTCATGAAAATTTCATGACATTAGGAATGTCACATTAGTTTTAGTGAATAACGGAAGACATCATAGTTAAAATCCATAAATAAATAGTCTTCGAATGGGTGGAAGATATTGGTCATGATATCCTTAAACACTAGTGATACATTCATTAGTCCAAATGACATCACCAAGGAGAAATATAACACATGAAATTGCATAAATTATATTAGTGTAACATACTCATCTTTACCCTATAAGTGGTTATATCCAAAATTGATAAAACCATTATTTTCCATATCTTTGTTCTATATATAGAGATCTATTAACTCATCCTACACCATTGTATTAGGGGATATCAATAGGGGTGAACTCCCAGAATTAGTTCCTTCATATACTCAACTCATCTATCATAGGGAATTCCTATGATTTTATACAGATCAATGTACTCCTATAGATCCAACACTAGAGAAGTTGATGAGGGGGATGCCATTGATCCAGTGGAAAGAAAAATGATTAAGATCATCAACATAATATTCCCCAAATGGATCATATTTGGACCCACTCTACTTACACCCAACTCCAACAAACATGTCATAATTAGCCTGTATCCCTTATGTTATTTAAATGAAAAATTTCTCTAATAGAAATCAATGTCTTGTCAAAATTTGATCTTATTTATACATTTGGCATACCGAATCTATGTTATCCTAACACATAAATGCATGAATCACCTAAGGAATTATAATTTGAGAATTATTCTGAGGAACCCTAATAGATCCTAGGGTCATAGATCACAACCATACAACATCCTTACGGAAACTAGACCTCAATGACCTGGGGTGGAACTACTAGATATACCCAATATTTATATATATTTCAACACTTTGTATGATTTTTTATGAATAAATATAAATATTACCCTTATTTGATGTACTATGGAACTACTATTTAAGGGTCTGGATAAACAATAATCAACTCAACCTACATACACCTACCTGGATGTGTGTCCTCAGGCTTCCTCTTCCTACTACTAGAAGTGATACTTTTTCACAGTGGTAGGAGGTTCACTTTCCTAAGACAGATGGGTAGAGGAAAACCAATATCTTGATCCTCCTTCAAAAATTTATTGAAATTAAACAACATATTTTTAACATTTTATAGATTTAACCATCATTTCTATAGAATATCCACTAGATAAAACATCAATTCATAAAATTTGATCATGTTTTTAGAATATAAAGGGCCTAAAGCACACTGGATGGATTAAGGGAGATAGAGGTGGATAAATGGACTATAATTGACCATAGTCTTGGAAGGTTATTGAATCTTCATGGGTAAAATATGAAAGGCATCAAGATGGAGTGTCTCAAACACCTAAACCGCTCAAGAAGGTGTGTGGGAATTCTTAGGTGCATCCCATGTATTATCAAAAGTGGAACTGGATTTTCATCCATGGAGGGATCATTCCATTTTCTCTATGTTAAATTTTTTTATGAAATTAAAACAAACATTTAATCACTTGAAGTCATTAATATTAATCCTAAATTTTCTTTGGATCATACAAAGGTTCTTGGGAGAGGCTATCGAAATCCCAAGGTATGTTCCTCCTAACACTACCCAAGTTTTTTCATAAATGCTTGTTTGAAAGATTCATATACATAAACAATATAACAAAAATATCATAGTTAACTAATTAATTCCAAAAAATATATATCACATCACTAGAGAATATAGGTATTGTACTTATCAAATAATATAAGTCCATCCAAAATAGATAAAATAGATATAAATGAAGTAAATTAAATAACTATTATCCAAAATAAAGTAGTTACATATATTGAATTTGACAATATGTTTCTAATAACGATGCATAAATAAAACAAAATCTCATAAAAACAAATATAATTCCCACTAATATTAAATCATAGGTTTTCCATGTAACACCCATAGATTCTATGTTATATGCTCTTTTGATAAATTTTATTTCCCAAAAAATTATGATAAATACAACACCTTGTCAAAATGAACTATATTATTATATACCATTAAAACCTACCTATTAAATTTCGGGTTCCAATAAGAGAACCCAAAATTTTTAATGTATGTATAATAGTTTCAGAAAATGAAAATATATTAATAAGTACTGTAATTGTTAGTAAATTCATTATATGGTTCTGTAAAAAATTATCCTAAAAAATGGGGTTTTACACTTTGTAAGAAAAACATAAAGAAATTCAACAATTTTTGAAAAAAATGGTTTGAAAAACATAACTTCATTTCTAAAACAAACAAATAAAAATTTCCTAAGACTGATTTTTTTTTTATTTTTTTGAAATGATTATTTTTCGGTGGATACTAAAAAATACACATTTTTTCAGAAAAGTGTCTTAGTATTTAATGAATTTGAAAAGATAAATTTTTCAAATGGAATTAAAATTATAATTAGTCAATTTATATTATTAATAATCAAATTAAGTCAATTAGAATCAAATTTAGGATGAATTTTGGTATAATAACATTTATACTTAAGAATTTTTTTTCTTTTACTTTTTTTTTCAACATTTACGATTTAGTTTTAAATTAACCTTTAAAATATTTATGAATTCAATTTGATACAATTTATTCCATTTTTTTAATCATAAATTCCATATTTTTTAATGATTCCACATTAATTTTTGGTGAAAATTAATAATAAAATAAGAAAAAAACCCACAATTAAGGTTAAAACAGGTTTATTAGGCATTAAACCAAGGGAAATGATTATTTTTTCCAATTATACTTATCTAAATCATATTTTTTAGGAAATATATATAATTAAAAATATACCAATTTCTAACGTATGGCCATTCTCAATCATTTTTATTGAGTATGAAATTTTTATATTTGAATATTTTATGAACTTCCAAGTGTGTCCTCTGTCCAACTTATAAAAGGACTCCACTCTTATCTCTTCATTACAACACTATTATCCATATATATTTACAAAAACATTCCCAATTATCTTCTAACGATCCAAATTCATTATTTTGAGGTGATGGATTTTTAATAGGCTAATCCAAGGTTCATTAATAAGGGATTTAAAGGAAGAATGTTGAGGAAGATATAATCATAGTACTTGTCTTTTTAAAATTTATTTCTTTAAATACATTATAAAAATCTATGAAATTTATCATAATATAATAACTACCATATCATATATACACTAAAATGTAATTAATATTATGAAACCTCCATTATCCACTATTTTTTCGTTAAATGGTAAGGGAATTTATTGCTCGTGCGTATGAATGGATTATATCAATAGTACAGACCATGGAAGACTCCATGATCCCCAAACTTTATTAAAAAGAAGTACATTAAAGAAGCATAGAATGTGTAGGGTACAAGTGTTAAAAACACCACCAAATATTACAAGGTTGTTCTTTTTTTTTTCCACCTCCCCTCCCACAAAATCGGCCACAACCTCTAAGGTGTTTCCCTTGCCTCTATTAACTAGGGATTTTCTAATCACCATCTTGATCTTTAGTCTCCATATCATTAACAACTACATTTCTTTGACCTTCAACCTCTTTGTCCAAAGTAGAGTCTTTGAAATCCATAGAGTCACCAATTGACAGTTTCCCAGACTACATCTCCTTTATCCACTCATGTGTAGATAATAGGGATACAATAGCTGTGTGAGATGAAGAAGTTTTCATACTTTTTCTCCACCATATTTATTTGTAAATAAAATCAAATTATAGATAATTGTTATAATCCAACATCATGAATATGTTCTATTTCTCGTAACCATGGTTAGATAAAGCATGAAATAAACCATCATTATTGCATTTCACCACCACATCTGCAGGTACACATCCCAAGGAATGTGAGAGATCATGCCCTAGAGAATTATGGTCCAATATATGATGACAAGGGGGGTCTCTAACTGCTGGGGGAGAAACAAAAGTAACCAAGACTATTACATATTGTTGTAGATCAGTAGAATCACATAGTATGTTAACATGTGGCACATCTATGCCTGTAGAATTTCCATGGGTAGCCACCTCCCACACATAAGTAGGCACAATTTCCTACGATGATTGCACACATAGTTGTGTTCCTGTATCAGGATACCCGAGGGTGTTCTATTTCCTCCCAACCATAGACCCATAGTAAAGATTCCCTTTTATAAAAAAATTATCTTCTAATAAAATTTGCAGAATCTGGATCATTGGAGCTAGTATGACTATCAACATCACCCCATTTAGATGAAGTCTAACTAGGAAGCATAGTTGAGGGTGAACTCGAGCCCGAAGGCATCATACCCCTCTACCATGAACATCACCAACAACCTGCTGCTTCCCAAAATCAATAATAGAAAAGGAGGGAGGACCCTCAACATCACAAGGTATATCAGAAATATTCTCAGCAACAACAGCAAAAAAAGAGGGAGGTCCCTCTCTCGCAGGGCTGATGTTAAGAAGAAGTCTCTTTTTGATGAATGAGGAAGTACCCTTTATTCCATCTAAGGTATACTTATTTCATAAAGTAGATACAACATAACCAGTACAAGATATTTTAAGATTAAATTTCTTAGTAGTGTGTCCAAATCATCTAAAAATAGAAAAGCTTATTCTTTTATGACATATGTACTTAACATGTAAAATGGTTGACCAATTAGTAAAAAAATATGGCGCATGTTCCAATTCAATACCATTTTCAAACTTTAATTGACCATCAAGCAGAAATATTTTCTCAACAAGTGAAACTGGAAAACAAATTCAATCAGGAAGTGAGAAATATTATCATACCTGACAGAGACAGTCTCTTTATCGAGAATGATTAGATATCCAACATTAATTGTAATTCCCTAGAGTATAACTCAGTGCCAAAATATCCATTTTATACCCTTAACACATATCAAGGTTTGAACAATAGTATTCTTGGTTTGAGGAGGATCAAACCATGGACCCCAGTTTTGGAACCTCAAGAATCTAGGCTTGAGTTTGACAAACCCATAACTCCAAGCCTTCAAGTTTATTTCATTTGAACAAAAATTAATGTGGTAAAACTTCATACTAAGCAAGATGATTCTCCATTCACTGAAACCCTATATTTTGAGGAGACACTCCCAAATTCACATGGAAAATGTTTTACGTAACACACAAAAACAATGGTTTTAATAATTGATTTGTAAAAAATGGGTGTTTAAATGTTATATACGAATCATATATGATATTATAATCTTATACGTGATTATTTTATAGAATTTTAATAAATCTAACTTTATTATACATTTTGTAATGTTCATTTGAATCAAGTATCACTTGTTGTAAGTGATTTTCTTCCCACTTATATTTATATGAGGAATATGCCATATTCACTACTTGATTATCTTATGTGGTGTATAAACATTACATTAGTTTATTTCTAGATGTATTAAACAGAAAATATATGGATTAACATATCCATATAATATTATCTCTTTTATGATGTTTTTATTTCAATGTTTCCAATATGGTAAGTGGTTTATTTAAATTACATTATTTATGGGGATTGTTTATAATTAATTTAAAGTCCCCAACTCAAGTAGCCTTGAGTTTGTGGTTATATTATTAGATTTGTGTGATATATAGTATATTGAATCCCAAAGGTCCAAATAGTTTAGTAGTCATTGAAAACTCAAATCCTTCTTTAAATTCACATTACATTTCCAAACACAAAAATATATTATTTAATATTCTCTGAGAATAGCCTTATTATCTTTTTCATATCCTTATATTTAAATAATAATACACTTCTTGGTATCACGGGGATATGAAAAAAAGGGTTGAACTATATTTATTAGTAAGGGTATGCTTACAATGTGTCATATGATAAAAAAGTAAGAAATAATCAATATAGAGATGTAAATAACTAAAACCCAACACATTTAATAAATAAAACGGACATTAATATTAATATGGTAGAAATAAAGGCTAATGAAATAATTACATATAAATAATCACATGAGATTAAATATTATCGATGGTTATTTTAAATAATTGAATAATCACACAAACATTAATAACTAATCTCATAATTTGAAAATGCATAATGTATGACATCATAATAATACCATTATGGCCTCGTAAAAAGCTATCTTTAATAAATGGATAAGTAATCACCAAAATACCAATGCTAGTTTGAATCATGATACCTACTGATATATCAAGGTGCTATTGTGGGCCCCACACATCAATTATTGAATCCAATGCATTCAGCATATGAAAAAAGAGAAACATAATCAATAAATACATTCAATTTGAAAGAATATAATTTTAAAAGTTAATAATTTTATTAATCTACAAGAATATTCAATATAAACTTTCGTATTAGAAAATAGCATATGAATTTTAATAATTTCCCTTATCAATAAACATAATCAACATAAATCATCCAGATCACTATAGTTAATGGTACCAAAATAGTACATCCTAGTAAAACAAATAATAGACCATCTAAATAAATAATATTTTTGATATCATTACTACATAATCTGAATTGATCTGAAGGTAAAATAAGGGCTGGTTTCATTAATGAATATAAATAAAATAAAAATTATATAAAAAATATTCTTGTGGAAAATATCTTTTTTCCTTTGAAAATCAATTTATAAAAATAAAAAAATTAGTATTTTAGGATTTTAAGATTTTTTAATAAATTACATTGTAAAATTGTTATGTTAGGATCAAATCAATGAGTATCTGTGCCTGTGGGAAATTCCATACAACCTACTGCGTCAAAATAAGGATTCCTTTTACCTTTTTAGTAAGATGTCAAAAAGTACATCGTTCAGTAAACAATAAGAATATTTCATTAAAAAAATTTTATAAATAGTAAAAAAAATTATCATGTATTTAATAAATCATTTGGATGATGTTAAAAACATTTTTAAATCATTCTTTGAAATCATGGATATGGATAAAAACAAATTTTTGACTAAAGAGATAAATAATGACTATTTTACTTAAAAAACAAATTCTCAATAATTTTAATTAATAATGAGAGGAAAATGGTACTAATAATTATAGTTCATAGGTAACTATAGGATATAGAAATAAATTGGTTTAATTTAGGGAATGTAAAATAATTACCTCATGGGAAACATAAATGTGAACAATATTAAATAATGATGTTATTGTTAAATAATATCTTACTACCATTGTAACATTTAAATCATATACCCTATGAAGAAATAAATTAAGATGGAATTTTAAATGAAATTAATATAAGTTTATTAATTATATAACATATCAAAAGGTTAATATATACTCCACAAAAATAAATTAGTATTTTATATGGAATATGTCTCACGAATGTAAAAGTGAGATATTAAAACCTTACAAAAGTCCATATTTTATCCAAACATGTTTGATCATACTATATAATAAATATATATTTATCATAAATATATTATAGATCAATAATCACATATCAAACCATATATTCTTTTAATATTACTTTTTTCACCTTTTTATTGACAATTTAGTATTAAAAACATTATTTCGGGTGATAACTAGTTCGTTTTTCACTTAGGTTTTGGTTTGGTACTTTTATACTTTGTACATTGATATTTCTTCCAAAATCTAATGAATTTTTAACCTGATATACTAATTACATATATAAATTGTATAATTATTTATAAAATTCAATAAAAGATAGATATTGAAAGACTGAGTCACACTTTTCATGGAGATAGTAGGTTATATGTATGCATAAACACTATTTTCATTTTTTTATGGATAGAAAAAACAATGGTAAATAATATTTAACCATTAAATAATCATTTATATATCATATATATTCATAAAATATATCCTTATTACCATCCATTTCAAAATTAAAATATTTTTTTTCACTTCATGTCGTAGAGGTTGTAGTTCACCTGTATGCACGATCGACATGATATTTTTCCATTGAATTAGAAGGTAAGAAGGTAAATTTGATATTATAATCTAAGAAGTTTTATTATTTTAAGAATATAATATATATATAATACATCATTATATAAAAATTTGATATGCGGTTAATGAAAATGAATTATATTGGTTTCTGAGGTGATAGTTCATTGTACACATGATCGACAATTTCATTTTCCATTTGATGGAGCATGACATGTATAGGTTACTAAATTACCATAGCAGAATAATTGTATATGGGATATAAATATTTTTTTATTTTTTCATAGTTTAGTTAATTTTTAAGGAGTTATGTATTGAAATAAAACAAAGACACATGTTTAAGAACTATACCTATTATTCCCAGACCCAATTAATGTTTATACCTAAAGCCTTCATTGACTATGTTTATGATAAAAAGGACTCCAATTCATGGGTAGGTTTGTAAAGAATGTATTTTGTTATTTATTGGCCTATCCAAATGTATTTGGAAGTGAAAATTGAAGAGCTTAGTGGTTCCAATTTATTTTTGGGGGAATGAAACACTTGGAATTATTGAAAAGAGTAGATTGTAAACACAATTTTATCCTAACAAAAGGATCCCAAATGGATCATTAATAACATAATCTGATTTAATGATAAAATATTTACATAAAATTAAAAATTAAACATGTTTGTAGGTCATTGTAACCCATATTTGTTTAGTTTAACACTTAGTAAAGAATATTTTTCAAAACAGTGAGAAATTATTTTTAATATTTTTAGAATTCATTTTAACAAAACTTTATGTTGAAATTATTATATAATTTTAATTATTTGGATTCCAAATATTGAATCGATTTTTTCAAATTCAATTCTAATAATTTTATGAGTTTAATTTAATGTTAATAACATAAAAGTTAACAAAAATTTATTTTCTGAAGGAAATGTTTTCATAAGCATAAAAATTTAATATTAAAATTGAACATATAATTTTTTTTAAATTACCTAAATTAAATTAATTATAAAATATATTAAATAATTTAATATTTGGGGTTTTTAAAAAAAATAAAATTGTAAATTTCTTAAATTAAAAGGTTGTTTTTATTGAAGAATTCATTTTTTTTCATTATACACCCAAAAATTAATTAGACAATTCTCAAAAACTGAAACTAATTTAATTTTATCATGTTTAAAAAAAAATTAAGTCCATTTTATAATATAAATTTTCTAAATTTTTAAAAAATTAATTTGAAAATAAGTTTAAAAAATGTGAGAAAATAAATTCTAGAGAAAGTATAATTTTTTAGAAAAAAAATATTTTTTTATTTATAATATAATTTATTTTTATTTTTAATTGTTTCGAAATAAATAAATTTATTTATGCAAGTATAAACCATATAATTTTAATAATTTAGTTATATTTATTCATACCCACCAATTTAATGTCTAGGTTATAATGGTATACTATTTTATGCGTCTTTTAGACTCGAGGTAGTGTGTATCACATGCCATCGAATATATTGAATTTATTTAAAATGAAATATGTATTGTAAATTCTAAGGGAGATACATTATTCCCTCTAACAAAATTATCATCTTTGATATTTCTAGAATGTTACCTCATGAAACATTTTGGTTAGTTATTCATCAAATAATCCTCAGGTAACACTATTTCATATTCAATCATATGATTTCTTGAAAGTAACTTTACCATATGAGTCATCAAATTCATCAAAACATGTTCTATAGTCTCTAAAATCTAGATAAGATCATGATAGAAAGATATATTATGTTCCAATTCTATTTTCATATAGGTGAGCACATGTTGTGGGTTTTTCATTTCTTTATTAATAATGATATATGGAAGACATCATGTACATTAGAGTGACTTAGTGTCATTTTCAAACAGTAATCAAAATATTAAATTCATTCTAGGATTTAAAGTGGTCTAATGTACCAAGGCCTTAATTTTCATATCTTATGAAGCTTTATCACATCATTTCAACAATATACTTTCTGGAAACTATGATCTACCACTTGAAATTCCAAATCATTCCTCTTTATATCGGCATATATATTTTTTCTACATTGATCTATTCTGATATGGGTTTGAATTGTCTTCACCCTTTCCATTGTCTCTTCCACATGTTCTTGTACTTTAATATTCTATTCACTAACTTCCTCTAAACATGTTTGATTATACCATCTATTTCCATATAATTATTCTTATAGAACCATATTATTACTTATATGGAAGCTATTATTATAGGATAACACTAGAAAAGGTAAATACTAGTCTCAAATACCTTGAAAGTCATGATAGAATGACCCCAACATGTATTCTTATGTTTGAATACTTATTTCGGACTATCCATAAGTTTTAGAGAGGTATGTGGTTCTGAAATAATGCTTGATATCAAGATAATTCTAATCAATATTCCATATTATTTTTATAAATCACAGATCACTATCAAACAAAATTTATAGAGGTGAACCATGATGGCTTATGAATTCATTAATATAGAGTTATTTAATTATATCAAGAGGTAAATAATCTATTATAATAATGAGATCTTAATGTTTTGGGAGGCTATAAAAAATAACCCATATTGAATCAGTAATTCTAGGAGTCTTTGGTAATCAAATGAAAAAGTACATAGTAATGTCATCCCATTTCCACACAGGAATATGAATATGATTCACGAATACTATTAGATTTTTCCTTTCTACCATCACATTTTTTCAAACAAAACATCCTGAAATTTAATCAGTAATTTCCTCCTTCACATTATCCCACCAAAAGTGTTCCTTAAAATCATTATACAAATTGGTGATAACATGGTGTATTGATGAATTTGACATATAAGAATCGTCCAACAATTCCATTTTCATGTCAGGTATAGATGGAAATAATAGTCTCATTCAAAATTTCTGAATTTCACTTACATATAATATGTATTCTAATTTCTCAACATTAATGGATATAATTTTATTTTGAATATATTCATCATCAAGTTGAGATCATTTTTATATATTATAATAATTATAGTTTTTAAATCATTTTATGATGTACTGATTTTCCCCCTTAATAATTATATTTCTCATTTTGTCTACATACATGATCATAGTATCCTTTTGAATCCACATTTTTTAGGGCTCAATTGTCTTTTCACATCAATGAATCTTCTATCTTATTTTCCTTCCCTTGGTGTAAATTTATTGATAAATAATAGTTTTTTAGTAGCTTGATACATCATCTTTTCATAATTATGTGATATTTATATCAGAGTAAATATTTAAAAAACATATTATTCATATATATCTTATACCTTTCAACATAAATATAATATATCCATATCAAAAATGATAATATTATAGTTTCCAACTCATTATCATCGGTTATATAATTTTTTCATGAATATTTAACTTCCATGATTCATTAAAAATAAATTTATCATTATTTATTAGAAAACAAACAATTACCTTTATCAATGCATCAATTTATATTACAAACCCATAATTCCCTAATGGTATAGTAAAAATCAAATCACTCACCATTAAATTAGTAAATCCTTCAAAATATTATTCACATAACCATGTCTACACATATATAAACTCTTTTAGAGTAATCTTGGCTAAAGGGTTATCTAATCAGGAATTCTTTTCATGAGATCTTTAATAGTATCATTACAAACCAATTAAATTATGTAACTCAGTGATGTTTTTTTACTATTGTGCATTATTAGGCTAAATGTATTTTAAGGATCAATTGATATTCCATAAATGGATTAAATGTGGACAAGAAAAGAAAATTTATGAAACTGTAATTTATACTTCCTAAAATTCCCATATAACTATTTTCTTCTAATTGATTTTAGAATGGACCCCCTGCGATTCTCACAACCCTCATATCTCTCAGAGTATAAAAAGATATAACAAATAATTACCCCAAAACCCATAAAGATACTCCTTGAATTCATTTTTCATTAGATCCACAAAGATAGAGGGTGAATTAGTTAATATAATGGAATTACTATGAACCTGTAATGTCCATACGATTTAGGAAATGTTATCTTCAGAATAGTTTCTTTCATCACTTTCAATTTACGATACCCAAAATAAAGGTAACTCTTTGAATAAATTTATGCTCCATGAAGTTGATCAAATTAGTCAACGATGCATGGTAAGTGATACTTGTTCATTATCATGATAGATTATGTTTTTCTATAATATGTGCACAACCTCATAGATCTATATTTCTTTTTAACAAGAATAATAGTAGATAACTGTGGATAAACACTAGTTCATATAAATCCCTTATCACAAAACTCCCTTAGTTTTTTCTTTAACTCAACTAAATCAATGTTTTCCATTATAAAGGGTGTATTTGAAATTGTTCTTGCATTGGGGATTAATTTAATGGAAAACTCAACTTCACACTATAACAACCAAAACATTTATCAACAGAAAATTCCCTCTTATAATTATTTCTTTTTTTATAAATCACATAAAATCAAATAAATAACTCGATACAAAAATTATAAATGAATAATGAATTTAATAAGTGGTATTTCTAGAAATTAAGAAAACTATATTGATGAAATAGTAACTTGGTCTTTGGAATAGTAATGTGACCCTTATGAATATTAAATTGAACAATAGAATTGTAACCTCACATATGAAGGTATAAATGAAATGTATGCATCTTATAGATTAAAATATAATATAATTATATCATTGTTTAATTAAATAATTTTTTTGAAATTATCAATTCAGTGTTGATATTTTTAGAAAACATTTGTGTTTATTTTCAACTATATAATTAATATAATTTTTTAAAAGAAAATTTATTTCCATAAAATATATTCATAAATTAATAGTTTTTTATGTTATGATTATAATATAATTTTATGAGAACTTAATTAATTTTTTAAAGTATTACAAAAGTTGTAATAATTTTAAAATTATTATTTTACAAGTAAATGATGATTTTAATGGAAAATTAAATTTAACAGATATAAAAAATTATTTTCATAAAATTTTGATCATTTTTTAATTTAAAACATTGAAAAATGATTCGGTTCAATTTTTGGTATTTTTCAAAATTACATGAATTTTTGGTGAATATTAAAATATGATAATTTACGATAAAAGTTAAACACATGAATTATGGAGTCCTAAGTGATTTATGGATGATTTAATCCCAAAATATCTAAAAATGATTCATTATTTTAACATTTTTAGTGATAATTATCAAACTATCATAGACTTGAGGAAAATCTATATTCTAATGAATAAAATAATTAGAAAACACCCCTCTCCTCCCCTATAAATACCACCCATCACCACCTCTTTTCCTTACACCTCTCAAGATTTTATCATTGTCCCAATAGTGCTAAAATATCTTCCCAATCCCATACCCCACATTATGAATCTTTTTTTCTCAAAAAAATACAAATACCAATCCCCTAATGAGGTTCTCAAGAAGAAGGATTTAAGAGGTAAAATCTTCATTCTTTTATTTTAATTTCATTTCAAGTTATTGTTTTTCTAATTATCTCATCATCTAACCTCACCCAAATATTTTCATAACTCCATTAACTTATATATAATAATATTTTACTATGAAAATGGAATAATTAATCATCATTTCTCTTACCCTCTACTTTTTTACTAAAAATGAAACCATTATTTGTGGTGTATTAATTTATCACATTCAATGACGAAGACTTTTAAACTTCCATTAATTCCATAAAATTTGGTTATAAAACACTATTTTTGTGAAAAAAAGATTGTAATATATTTATTAAACCCTATTTAATGTTCTGGAATCATTATATTTACATTATATTAATTAATAAAACAAAACAAGTTTGTGATGATTGAAAAAAATTCCAAAATAATCTAAATGGTTATCATTAATGTCTTATCTAATTATTCTTCATCAACCCAAATTAAAAAATGAATTATATAATGGTTTAATATTTTTTATGTTCATTTACAACATATAACACTAATTCTGGATAACCATTCTCATTTTACCTGTTTTCCATACTTGTATACTAGTAAACTGGTCCTTAAAACCAAGGAAACCAATGCTCCTAAACGAGGAAATTGAATCTCATAACCCATCAAAATGGATATAAATGAACCTAATAAACTTATAATAATATAAATACATGTATAAAATGTTTGTAATTAATTAATTATTGTATTTAATTTGATTATTCATGACATTAAGTTCATGTTCATAAGTGTTTTGGACTTAAGGTAAGGGATTCTTTTCAAACCACCATATTACCATTGGGTTATGATTTTTCTCTCTTTACCCCTATTTAATTCTTCATTAATTTTTTTTTACTTTTTTTAATTATATTTCTGTGATCCAAAATCCTGTATCTATATCATACCATCCATCATTGATCGAGAAATATTTTTTTTAAAAGGTTCCCTTCTCAACTCGTCCCAATATGCAAGAATGGTTAAATGGAATTTCTTGATTTCATGTGATATAAATAATATTTTTTAACCCACCATTATTATTCTAAAATAAAAAAATTATCATGATATACTATAATGACTCATTTTAGTTTTTTTTCCAAATATTTATCCCTTTTTTGTTTTAAAGTGTTATTATTAATTTCACTTAAAACGAGACTAAAGTGGATAATTTCTAAATTTTCATAAACAGAATTTTAAAATGTTTTCACATCATTTGGAAACAATTTATCATTATATATTAAAATTTTTCATTAATCAAATTCTATGTATATTCTAAATCAATTCTTTCATGGACACTTTTAGGATACACCCATTTTAATTCCTTATGATATGATTATGATAACCATTTCTTTCCATGGGTAACTGATGAAGATAAAATTTTCATAGATTTTATACTGTAAATAATTTTTTATAATACCACCATAGTGTTATTGTATAAGAAATTGTCACATTTGTAGATTTTGTGGTATTTTGAGCTCAAATGCAAAAAGTGGTTAAATCTCAAAATTTGACAGATTTTTATGATAGGGGTATTTTATTCATAACATTTACATTATAATTCCAAATCGTGCGATTAATTTTTTTGTTAAAATATATGTTGTATTTCCTACAACTTTTTCATCAGGAGGAAAGTATGATTCGATCATTTGGAGGCCCGAAAATATCATTTAATTTTAAAAGTTTATGGGCGGACAGAATGAGACCAACCGACGTAATGGAAGTATAACTCGGCGTACACACCTACACATTCATTTATTCCAGCTGGAAAGGTACTCCGATTCAATAATTCGAGACCATGATGAATTTAAAGTGAAACTACCCTCATTAAGGCGTAATGTAAACTCTCCAAACAAGTGGAAGGTGAAACGTCTCACCAGGAAGAAACAATTGCACTGAGAAATTAATTCATAACATCTAAAGAATGTGTCCAAAATGTCCGATATTTTGTAGCGGGACGCTAAAACAAGTGGGGAACAACCTTTATTAAGGATACAAGGTTTGAACCGACAGGTTGTAGGGTCATATTGACTAGGGAAGTTGAATAATTTGAATTTTTTTAGTCAAATGGACATATTAAAAACCTCCGATTAAAACTGCCATAACATCAACATAAGGTGACCAATAAAGATGATTTTTTAGGAAAAAAGGAGGATATAATATGTAACAACTTTTATAAAGAGACATATTACAAATGAGATCATTTATTGTCAAATTCACATGGAATCATTCATATTAAATGTTTTGAGTGTGAATTTTTAACCTCCTCTCCCTATAAATATGTATCCTCACCCCTTCCCAAGCGTTGACACTTCTATGTGGCCATTTCCATTATTTTGTAGTTTATTTAAATTTTAATAGTATTTTGAATTTTTAATATATTTTTCTTTTATTCATCTCATTCTCATGTTTTTTATCTTTTGTTCTACCACCCCATTCTTCTCCATCATTATCTCTTATACTCGTGATCATGACCAACTAACCCAAGGAACTTCCCGGGGGATCAATTAAGTTTTAAACCCAAGTCATTTCATATTAAATTTAATTGTTTCTTATTTTATTAGAGTTAGGTCAAGGGGGATCATAGTGGGTAAGGTGCCTTTGTGTCTACACTTACCACCCGAGGCATAACTTTCTCTTTTATAATATTTTCTCTCGATCGAGGAGGTGGATGTGTGGTCTCTTGGTGATCGTTGAGAGCACCTTATATTCACAAACAAATATAGAAGAGGATATTCCTGCATATGATTGAGGGTGATTATTAATTAAATTTTAAAATAATAATGAGACAATGATGGTTTAATCTAGGTGATTCTCTCGGGAATATCTCCTTTCTTTCTGACATCATTTTTTCTGCATTCATTCTATCTACATTATGCATTGCATATTTACTTTTCATTATATTGAATAATCTTTTCTAAAAGATAAATTTATTTTCGTTTTATTTCATAAATAAAAAAATATAAAAAAAAGTGAATTAGAAGTAGTGATTAATTGACCACAAAATCTCCTGAAGAGAATGACCTAGGTCAGCCCATGTGTTACACTTAGTTATAAATATTTTTAAGAGAGCACATGAAAACACTACAACAAATTGGCCTCATTGTTGGGGAGCCAAGTGGTTTTCATTCACTATTTTTATTCACACTTTGTAAATAATTTTTCTTTAATTAAAAAAACATCAAAAGAATCATAAATTTCAAAAACTAAAAAAATGTTATTTGTTCGTGATATCTTTCAATTCAGATTATTATTCATGGACTAAACAATATTATTTTCCAGAAAATGTTTGTAATGTACTTGATGCTCAATTTCTCCGGATTAGTGATAATTTTTAAAAACTTGAGATCCAAACAGAATGGATTGCTAAATATGTACGCACATCCTAGGAGCAACCATAACTTGAGCCAGAACCTAAACTATAATGAGTGGTGGAAAATATTTCACCAATCATTTATATGCTAAAGAGCCTGAATCAGGTTAGAAAGAACTACTAAAACAATTAATTATATCATCTCGCACTCAACCATTGCTTGAGGAGGTCCCAAAAGTACACATTTGAACTGATTCACTAATAGGAGATCAATATTTTTTAGAAGAATATTTGAATACCATTATTGAGGATAACATGAAACATGATCTTCCCATACTTGATAATGAAACATAAAACACATTCTACCTCTCTCTTGCTTTGGAAGATAAGGAAGAAGATACACTTGCTGAGATTGAGTTTCCAATGGTCATGCCTGAAGAGATCAATTACCAAGCTGAATTACTTGAAAGGGAATATTTCTTTATTAGTTTTTCATGTTTTAATCTTATTCAAGCAAAATTGTTTTCTGGCATCTCTTCCTTTGAAATTTCTGATACATCACAAATAGAGCACACTGTGGATGTTAAAGAAGAGACCACTCATGTGGTGGTGATTGAAGAAGAATAGATGGATAACATGGTGGTGTGACTACCTCCTCAACAAAAATTTTCATACCATATGGAGGAGCACACCACGTAAGTCAACAGGGAGCTCCTCTATATTCTCTTCCCTCCCACTTCAAACCACATATTTCATCTTTATTCTTTCGTGGGGGTTGGGAACTTTCTTATCTACTTTGGGATTCTCTAATTTTAGTATTTAATCATAGACATCCTAAAAACTAACATGTGGTGGTTTATCTCAAAGAAACGAAACCCGCCTCTTGATTGGGGATAATCAACTGAAACTGCCTAACTAGGGGCAATAAAAACTTAGCACGCGCTTGGGGGTCTAAAACAAGAATTATCTCTTTTCTATTCCCTTTATCCTTATTTTTATTTAATTATTTTTCAGATGTATTTTAATTAATTTCTTTTAGTCTTAAAGTGGTAGCTTCTAGGAGCATAACTCAAGGCATCCACTTCAAAAATAATGTCAGGTTTTATCTTTCATTCCCTTGTATTTTCTACCTTTATATTTATATTTTGTTGAGTTAAAATGAGGGGTAATAATATTTATGTGTGGGGGAGTGTCAACGTTATTAGTTCTTCTTGTTTGATTTTCTTTTTTATTATATTTTTAGGATTTTGGAGCTTTAATGAATATTATTATCACTTTTCACACATCAATTGATTTTGAAAGATTTGAAATGCTTTTTGAAATAATGATTTTTAAATGATTTTTGATTTGAAAATATTTTTCTTGAATTAGATTATCAATAATTTTTATGAGTTTGACTGATTTCTAAAATCCATGACCATAAAAAACTGACTAAAAATAATTTTACAATCCTGTGAGGTATTATAAACCAGCTTTACATATTCTTCCTAATACCCTCACTTTCATGAGGGAAACATGAATTTTGTGTGAGAACCAGAATTTGTGAATATTCTCTTTCGAAGATTTGTATTTAATGGAATGTATTTGAAATGATTGAGGCATCTATTTGTCTAGCCAAATTTTTATTGAGACCCACTTTTAAATTTATCCTTCGTAAGCCCTTAGATTCCATGAATTTCTTTATAGTTGTAAGCCACATTACAAGACACTTTTTCCTAACCTACCCGCACTTTTAGTATTTTTGCTCGGTTATTTCAGGTTTGTGTGTGGGGGAAGGGCCTTTCATGTGCGTTCATTGGTATGTGTATTATTTATGTGTGGTGTGATTTGTGTGTCAATATTTTGGGTAGTGGAAAATTAGAAAATTGGGCATGTGTTGTCATTTCATTGTGCTTTATTTGTTTAATCCATTTCTCCTTCAAAAAAAACAAAAAAATGGGGATAAGCTTGAATTCACAATTTCACATTATTTTATGAATCATGTCTCCCTCAAAAATCAAGGGAATGAATTTTTTTTCATTCATTGTATTCAATTTTCAGCTCATCCTCCATGAAAAGAAAAAAAAAATTAAAGATGTGCCTTTCTAGAGCATTGAAAAAAAGGGAGAACATAGATGATATAATTCATTATAATCACTTCGTAGATCATTTACCATGTAGTAAAATGGTACGATGTTGTTTTTCAAATTTTCAAGCCGGAATGAGAGAGGAATTTCATGTGTTTTCCCTTAATTTAATCATGCATTGTACTTAAAAGTCCAACCTCCTCTTTTTAGCCTGAAAATTTTTCATTCATTTTCCCACCAACCCTAAGCCACAGAATCATTTGAACCATTAATTAAAGCCCTCATGATTAAATTCATTTTCATTTTTCATGTTGTCTATAAATTATAATTTTTACAAACCTATGGTGATACATGCGATTTTCAAGTATGAGTATAACTCTCGATTCAATTTCTCTTGAGTGAAGAGTGATATAAAATTCAATGTGAGGTAGGTTGTGATTGAGTCGTGGATTAATTTATGAGGTTGAAAAAATTATAATCATTGAAATGAAAATTGGAGAGGATTGTTTTTCATATTTGATACATGATGGACTTCTATTTTGGATAAGATCATTGATATTTTCTCATTTTTGGATTGTTGTGTGGAATTTGATTTGAATGTAAGATGATTGTCCAAGAGTGAAATTTTTTAGTGTGGGGGAGTGATGAAGCTCACATTTTCATACATTTTATAATTTAAATAATTGTTTATAATACCACCATAGTGTTATTGTATGAGCAATTGTTACATTTTTATATTTTAGTGGTATTTTGACCTCAAATGCAAAAAATGGTTAAATCTGAAATTTGATAGATTTTTATGATTGGGGTATTTTCATCATATCATTTACATTATAAATCCCATTTGTGTGATTCTATTTTTGTTAAACTATATGATGTATTCCCTACAACGTTTTCTTCAGGAGGAAAGTATGATTCGTTCATTTAGAGGCCCGAAAAATCATTTAATTTGAAATGTTTTCGGGCAGACAGAATGGGCTCACCGATGTAACAGAAGCATAACTTGGCATACACACCACCTAATTAATTTATTATAGATGTTAAGGAACTATAATTCAATAATGCATGACCATGTGGAATTTAATTTCAAAATACCCTCATTAAGACATTATCTAAATGATCCAAACATGTGAAAGGTGAAACGTCTCACTAGGCAGAAACTGTTCCACTGAGACATTAATTCATAACATATGAAGAAAGTTCCCAAAATGTCCCATATTTTTTGTATGGACGAGAAAGAAAGTGGGGAACATCTTTTGTTAAGGAACGAAGGCGTGAACCGACACGTTGGAGGGTCATAATGTCCCGGGAAGTTGAAAATCTTGAATTTGGCCATTCAAATGGACAGATTAAAAAGCTCGGATTAAATCTACCATAACGTCAACATCAGATGGATAATAAAGATGATATTTTTTGGGGAAACGGTGGGGAAATTATGTAACAAAATTTATGAAAGAACATATTACAAATGAGGTCATTTAGTGGCACATTCACACGGAAACGTTCATATTAAATGTTTTGAGTGTGAATTTTTAACCTCCTCTCCCTATAAATAAGTATCTTCACCCCTTATCAAAGCATTGGCACTTCTATGTGGACATTTTCAATTATTTTTTAGTTTATTTATATTTTAATAGTATTATGAATTTTTAATGTATTTTTCTCTTATTCATCTCATTCTCATTTTTTTATCTTTTGTTCTTCCACCCCATTCTTCTCCACTGTTATCTCTTATAATCATGATCATGAGTAACTAACACAAGAAACTTCCAGGGGGATCAATCTAGTGTTGAACCCAAGTCATTGCATATTAATGTTCATTGTTTCCTATTTTATTTTATTTAGTTCAAGAAGTATCTTAGTGGGTAAGTCACCTTGGTGTCTCCACTTGCCACACGAGGCTTACCTTTCTCTTTTCTAATATTTTCCCTCGATCGAGGAGGTGGATGTGCGGTCTCTCGATGATCGTTGAGAGCTCTTTATATTCACAACCACATATAGAGGAGGATATTAATACATATTATGGAGTCTGTTTATTAATTAAATTTGAAACTGATAATGAGACAATGAAGGTTTAATCTGGGTGATTCTCTAGGGAATATCTCATTTATTTCTGACATCATTTTGTCTACATTCATTCTATCTACATTATTCATTGCATGTTTACTTTTAATTATCTTGAATAATCATTTCTCGAAGATCAGTTTATTTTAGTTTTATTTCATAAATAAATAAAATATAAAAAAATGTGAATTAGAAGTAGTAATTAATTGACCACAAAAGCTCCTCAAGATAACGGACTAGGTCAGCCCCTGTGCTACACTTAGTTATAAATATTTTTGAGAGCGCGCATGAAAACACTCCATCAGTAACCATTATGTTATGTTTGATTATTAATGTATGATTCTTCATGTAAAACACATATTCATAAACATTATATTATTTGTGTTCTAAGATAGTTCTCCAATTCTTTGAGTAATTTTGAGTCTCATGATATGTCATGTCTAGACATGGAGTGAACATGATTCCCTTATGGGACTTTGTCCGCCACATCGTGGAATCTATCCTTGAATAATGCTTATGTCAAGTTATGGGTTGTTTCCACATTCCTATGATGTAATGGTTATATGTTCTCATGTTATACATGTTATTATTTTTTTGTCTATTTATGTTCCCTGACTTTATGTCATCATGTTATTCCTTCTAATCCATGTGCTATGTTTTATTCACATGCTTATTCCCTTACTTTGATTTTTAGCACGTCACTTTTTTGTGTATTTACCAGGTTATCCTATAAATATATAAGGTAAATAATGGATTTAAGATATCATTATAAAGAATAAATAAAATATGTTTTTATTTCTATTTAACGATTTTTAATTATATACAAAATCTTCCAATACATAAGACATTACAATCCTTTGATTTTATTTTGATGACCAATTATGCTTGAAATCATGTAAAAATTTATGTAAATGATAGGGCCTCTATAATGTGTTTTAGAGTCAAGGACTATTTATTTTTATAAATTAGGAATATAACACTTTAGTAAGAACCCTAGTTGTAAATCTATCACCTTTAATAACTTGGATTGAAATATTATGAATCATAAATTAGGATTTAAGTTTAATTTACAAGTATATCCTTCTATGTTCAGTTTTTTTGCATATTTTTATTAGATAAGTATTCAAGGCCCCTAATTGTGATTTATTTTTCATAGTTAATGGATGGAAATGGGAGAACCCATGACCATAATCAATGTGAAAGGAAATGGGATGATTTCCTTAATGATATGAAAAAAAATTATGGGAATAGTTGCTCAAAACATTATGAAAGTAATTACATAGCTGGATATGAATAATAACATAAATTTTATGGAGTTCCCTCTTTATCCAAATAAAGTGAAAATTTTCATTAAATCCTTAATGTGGAAAATTCCTCCCATGTTTAGTGGATCTTCGGATCCCATCCTCGTAGAAAAATCGATTAACTCCATTGAGAAGATATTCTCAGTCCTTCAATTCTCAATTCAAGATAATTTTTGTGATGGTAGTCAATCCTTTTGATGTGGAGTATGATCATTGGTGGAAATTCATCAAGAACAAAAATTCTAAAGATGAAATAGATTCTAAGGATTGGTTTGAATTCAAGAAAATATTTTTCAATAAATATTTTCCCTAAACCCTCTATCTCAATATGGAACTGGAATTCCTCGAACTAAAGTAGAAGGAATAAAATTATATCAGGGTATATAAGTAAAACATCAGATGTCTTTCAAGATATACCTCTAGTTATTTTATGAACACTGAAAAAATGGTGTATCTCTTGTTATCAAACAAAGTCAAATTATTTGAAAATATTTGGTGATTTGATTCATAGATAGTTATGAGGATATTTTCCATATTTCTATTATGGTCAAAATGGTGACCAGATACTCATAGTGGTCTCATGGTCCAGGTTAAAAAAGCGAAAAATGAAGTTTAATATGGAAGTATTAACAGATAAATCTCAAGATGGAATGAAGACCCAATATCCCACCTGTTAGTAGTGTGGGAATAAGAATCATAGAAACTACTTAAAGGGAACTAATTTATGATTCAAATGTATAAGAGAATGTAATATGACTAGTATCTACTGATTGTATATAAATAATACCACAAATTTGGAAGAAGTAAGGAAGGTTTCCATCAAAAATCAGCCTATGGTACAATGTTTCATGTTTAGGGAACATGGGAATTATACAATACATTATCCTAAGCTAAGTGTTTTGGGAGGAAATAAACAATAACAACCTCCAATGAAGCAAGGAAGGGAATATGCAATCACTACTACTAAGGTAGAGCCTTAAAATGATGTGGTGATAGGTATGATAGTTATTCATTAATGAAGAGTGAACATACTATTTGATTATGATTCAACAAAATATTTCATATCTTCCTATTTTTGTATAACTATTAAATCAACACCTCAGAATTTGTAGGTTTAGTTATATATGGGAATAAAAAATGAGGAAATTATTTCATCAAAATATTATAACTCCTCCCCGGTTAATGTTTTTGGACTGAATCGTAGAGAAAATACTGTCAAAATCTCATTGGTACTATTTAAATACTTATTAGAAATGGATTGGCAACCTTCATATAAATCCAATGTCAACTGTTGGGAAAGCGAGATCACCCTTTATATCACAAATCATCCTCTAATTATATACAAGTGTAAGGAGGAAGATGAATCTATATCAGAATCATCATATAAAATTTGGATATTTCTTCCTTATAATCAATAATATCTATATTAATTGATATAGAAAAAGGAGTGAATCATGCTCGAAGACATGCCCATAGTGAGGGATTTTACTGATGTATTCCCTAAAAAATGTCATGGTCTTCATCTTGATCGATAGGTTTAGTTCTCAATTCAACCTATTCTTGGATATATATCTATATCAAAGAAATATTATATAATGGGCATTGTTGATGTCGAAGAACTAAAAATGAATTTTCTGGAGAATCTGGACAATGGTTTTATACACTTGAGTGCCTCACCAAAGGGTTCACCGATCCTCTTTATCAAGAAGGATGGATCAATGTGCCTCTACATTGATTATATTGAGATGAAAAAAATAATGATAAATAATAAATATCCCCTTCCTTAGATAGATGAATTTTTTGATCAGTTACGTGGGTCTAGTTAATTCTCTAAGGTGGAATTTTTATTGGGATATCACCAAATAAAGCTGAGGAAGGATGATATTCCCATGAATGACTCTCAAACAAGGTATGGACACTATGTGTTCAGATTGATTATTTTAGGAATCACTTAATGTCCTGAAATTTTCATGGACTTAATGAATAGTGTCTTAGGAGATTACCTTGAACATGTTGTGGTAGTATTTATTGATGATATTCTAATATACTCCATGAACATAGAGGAACATGATAAACATTTTAATACTGTGCTAAAAAATATTGTGATGGGAGAAAATATTTGCAATTTATATAAAATAGGACATATGGATGTAGGTAGTATAATTTTTGTGTCATGTAATAACTAGAAAAGGGATATCTATAGACCCTACTAAGAAAAGTAAATTGATGAGTAGCCCAGGAAAATGTCTGTAATAGAGATTCATAGTTTCCTTATTCCAGATGGGATTTACCAGTTATTTTTGAATAACTTATCATGATTGTTATACACACTAACCAAGTTATCTCGTAATGGATAAATGTTTATACAGACAACAAAATGTGAAAAATTCTTTAAAGAGTTGAAAAATAGGCTTATCACTACACCAATGCTCACACTACCAACAATTGGGGAACCCATTGTGGGGTAAAATGATTCTTCATGGAAGGGATTAGGTTGTTACCTAATGAAAAATGATAAAACAAAACCTTATTTCTCCAGGTAGTTGAATATTACTGAGAAAAACTATCCCACGCATAATCTAGAGTTGGAAACTGTTGTCTTTGTGTTGAAAATATAGCGATATTATCTCTATGGTTAGAAGTGTGAGATATATACTGATTATAAGTGACTAAAATATATATTAACATAGAAGGATCCTTATATGCACCATTGAGTATGGTTAGAACTCATTAAATATTATGAAAACTCAATCCACTACCATCCAAGTAATGAAAATTTAGTGGCGGATTCTCTAAGTAGAAAGAATATTACATCTTTATTAATTATGATAATTGAAATGGATCCAATATTCTTATACTTTCAATGTTTGGAAATTAGAATCGTTAAATAAGTAAAATCATCAATCCATTCTCAAATGATTTTCAACTATCTCTTATACAGAAAATAAAGGATGATCAATGGAATGATGTGGAAATTAAAAAAAGGGTAGATGCTATCATAAATGGTAAATCTGTTATGTTTAAGAATGATGTAGATATATTCATAATATTTGGTTCACAACTATGTGTACCATCTAATTCAAAGATAAAGAAATATCTTTTGAATGATACACATATGCCAACCTTCTCTATTCACCCAGGGAGCACCAAGATGTATTAGGATATCTAAGAAAACTAATAGTGGAACATTAAGAATAGATATATCATTGAATATGAATAAAAGTGCCTATTGTTTCAATAAGTGAATGGAAAATGGAAAAATTATAAGGGGTAGATGCAACCATTTCCCATCCCAACATGGAAATGGTAAAACATCACTATGGACTCTGTTAGTAGACTTTTGAAGACGTAGAGTGGAAATAATGCTATATGGGTTGTTTTGGATCATCCCACAAAGATATCTCAACTTATAGAAATTTAAGAGGACTTATTACTAGATCAACCTGAATGGATATTAATCAAATAAGTTATAAGGATTCATGGATTAGCACTATATATTGTATTTTATTGAGATCTAAGATTCACCACCAAGTTCTAGAAAAGTCTCTAACAGGATCTAACCACTGATCTGAACATCAAAATGACCTATCATCCTCAAACTAATTGCCAATCTGAGGAGACTATTCATACATAAGAATATATATTGAGGGAATATTCTATGAATATCAAAGGAGTATGAGACCAATATATAACTTTAGTAAAATTGTCCTACAATAATGGTTTCCACTCGAGCATCAAATGGCCCATTATGAATCACTTTATGGGAATAGTGGAGAACACTGACATACTAGGATGATGTCAGTGAATGTAAGCTACTAGGGACGGATGTGGTTCATGAAATGGTGGATAAGGTGAAAACTATTCTGCGGAGCATTAAGGAAACCCAATGTCGACAAAAGTGATTTATAGACAATCATCAATGAGACCTTTAGTTTATAGATGGAGACATGGTATTCCTCCACATATCTCTATATAAGAGGATCATAAGATTTGAGAATAAAGGAATTCTAAGTCCTAGGTACATCAACCCCTTCAATATCCTTTATTATATTAGAGTTGTGACCTATCAAATAGCATTACTTCCTACCATGTCTCAAGTACATGATGTATTCAATGTATCACTCCTAAGGAATTACATACCATATACTTAAAATGTACTGAATTCAGAGGTGGTGCATTTGGAAAATGATCTCTCATATGAGGAGTATCTAGTGAAGATCATTAATCATATAGATAATTTTCTATTCAAAAAAGACAAATCACCTAGTGAAAGTCCTACGGTAGAGCTATAAGAACTATGTGGAAACATGGGAACTTGACAGAGTTATTAAAGAGAATTATCCATAACTAATTTCACCATAGAATGTTAAATGAATTTTTTCGGGAGAAATTTCATAAGTAGGGAAGAATATAACAGCCCAAAATTTTACAATAGAAGTTTACCTCTTATAATTATTCCATTTATTATAAATCAGATAATATATTGTAAATAATAAAATAAAAATTTTATATACTAAGAATGGATGAAATAATAGGTATTTCTAGATGTTAAAGAACCTACACCAATGAAATAGAAACATAAGGTTTAAAATATTAATGCGACTCTTATAAATAGTATACTAGAAAATAGAATTATAACCTCATCAATGAAAGTATAAACAAAATTAATCAATATTATTATTAAAAATAATATATTATTTTATTATTGTATAATTAAATGATTTTTTATAAATTATTAATTATGTGTTGAAATTTTTAAAAAATTTAAGTGGTTATTTTCAATTATATATTTAATATATTATTTTAAAAGAAAATATATTTCCATAAAATGAATTGATAAATTAATATTGTGGTTTTTTATGATTAGAATATAATTTTATGAGACCTTAATTGATTTTTCTATGTATTACAAAAATAGTTATAATTTCTAAATTTGTTATTTTCCATGTAAAAGATAATTTTAATTAAAAATTAAATTTCTCCTATATAAAAACTTTCTTTCATTAAATGGGATTCATTTCTCAATTATATAAATAAAAAATGTTTAGGGTTAATTTTTTTGTATTCTAAAATAATTGGATTTTTTTGAATAGTAAAATATGACAATTTTTGATAAAAGCTAAATACATGAATTATAGAGTCATAGATGATTTATGGAAGATGTGAGCTCAAAATCTTGAATTATCCTTCATAATTTTTATATTTTTGGTGATAATTCTAAAAATATTCATATTTTTTAGTCATAATACTAAACAAATGAATAAAATAATGAGAAAACCCCCTCTCCCAATATTAATTCTACCCCTCACCACCTCTACTCCTTACACCTATCAAGTTTTGATCCTTGTCCAAATTTCTCCTAAATCTCTTCCCAACCCACTCCCCCAAATCTATAAGCCTTTGGTCTCAAAAAAAAATACAAATAAAAATCCTCCAAAGTTGGTTATTATGAATAAATATTAATATGGAAAAATCCTCCTTCTTTTCCTTTAATTTCATTTCATGTTCGTTTCTTTTCTTATTCTCTCCTCACCTTCCCTCTACAAAATGGTATGATAACTCCACTACCATAAATATGCATGAAATTTATCTTTCTAATGGAATATTTCATCATAATTTCTCTTCTATTCTCCTTTTTTACTAAAAATGAAAACATTAGGGGTGATGTTTTAATTTATCAAAGTCAGGGATGATGAGTTTTCAATTTAATTACTTCGTTAATGGTTGGTCATAAAATTATTTTTATGGTTAAAAAATATTATAATATATTTTTTAACTCCTATATAATGTTCTGGAACCATTATATATACATGATATTAATTAATAAAACAAAACTAGTTCGCGAGGATCAAAAAACATGAAAATAATCTAAACAGATATCATTAACATCTTATTTATAGATTCTTCCTCACCCCAAATTACCTAATGACATATATAAAAAATATAATATTCCTTATTTTCATTAATAACATATAAATTAAATTTTATACAACCATTCTAAATTTATATGATTTTCCATAAATGTATATAAGTAAATAGATCATGAAAACCATGGAATCCAACGCTCCCTAACGAGGAAATTGAATCTCGTAACACATAAAAATGAATTAAATGAAATTAATAAAATTATAATACATTAATAAAAGGTTCTGAAAAAATTAATTATTGGATTTAATATCATTATCTAGGACATTAATATCAAGTGCATAATAGTTTCAAACATATGTTATGGGATTAAATCTGAACCTCTGTTTTACCTTCGGGTTACACTTTCTCCCCCTTTAACTCAATTTAATTATTCTTTAAATTTATTTACCCCATATTAATCTTTTTGATGTGTTAATATCTCTTGAATATAGATTATATAATCTTTATTTTATGGGAAAATACATGTTTTGAAAAGGTTCCCTTCTCAAATCATCACTATAAGCAAGTCTGATTAAAGAGAATTTCCTGATTTCTTACAAATTTTCATGTGCTATCCCTAATATATTTTAAGAAAAAACTATTTTTCTAAAATAGATAATTTTATCATTAAAAACTATAATGGTTAATTTCTAGTTTTTCCCAAAAAAATAAGGAATTTTCCATTTTAATGGATTGTTAATATTTCCATTAAAACCGCACTAAAGTGGCTAATTGCTAAAGATTCATGAACACTCTTTTGAACGTGTTCCCTTTAGTTGGACACCATTTGTCATTATATATGCAAATTTTCCTTTATTAATTCCCATTTTTGTTCTATATCTATTTTTTCATGGACACTTTTATGATACACCCATTTTTACTGCCATATAGCATGATATTACACCCATTTATTTCCAGGCGTAAGCCTTATGTTATGATTGATTACTTATGTGTATGATTATTCAGGTGGATCCCATATTCATGAACATGTTATGATGGGTGAATGAAGACAGTTCTCCAATCCATTAGGTAGTTTTTAGTCTCATTAGATTTTATGTTGGGACAAGGAGTGAACCTAGTTACGTTGTGGGACTTTGTCCATGATGACTTGGAAGCTAGCCTTGACTCATCTTTAGGTCATGTTATATGTTGTTTCGACATTTAAATGATGTCATGGTGATATGTTACCATGTTATACATGTTAATATTCTTTATTTTAATTAATGTTCTATTCCTTAATGTGATAATGTTATGTCATCTAACCCATGTCTTATGTTTTATTCCTATTCTTATTCCATTACTCAGATTTTTAGCTCATCCCTTTTGTTCATGTATTCTTCAGGTTATCCTATAAAGATATAATGACTCAAATAGAGTTAGTAGATAATTATTAAAATTAAATAAAATATTTTTCTGATTTTGGTTCATGATGTTTAAGTATGTACTTAATATTCCCAAACATTAGACATTATGATCCATACTATGAAATTTTATGGTTAATTATGATTAAAATCATGTAATAATTTGTGTAAAGGCTAGGTCCTTTATACAAACCTTCATGGATGTCTTTGTAATTCCATAGGAATTAAATCAATGTATTCCTAGAAAATATGTAGAACCTAAATTTAATTATTATCACTTCCATAAATAGCTTATGTATCAACTTATTTAATAAGGATTCCATTTAGAAAGTCTAGTAAGAGTAAATCTAGACATGACTTAGACAATAAAATATCACCTCTTTAGATAATTAATTCCACATATTCATATAAAATAATAATTCCATTCAATTTTCAATAAATAATTGAACAAATTTTAAAATACATATCAATTGAAATAAGCGATATGTTTAATAATGAAGTTAGAAAATAGGGACCATTTATGCGTCATAATGGAAAATGACAGAAAAATCCTTATTATTGTGATACATAAACTTAGATTCTTAATAGATAACTCTCTTATTTGGGTACTAGGAAAATATAAAATTGTCTAAGAGAAAATAGAATATATAAAATAGTCAAGAGATCTAAAATAAACTAAATCATTGTCTAAATTTGAAGATATGAATAAAGTATTTTCCACTACATCATTTGAAACTTAATATATATCTCTTGTGATCATATAATCTTAGCCTTTCACCCTTGACCTTTTATGTTGAAAATTACCACGACTCCTTGGAAAACCATTTTCATATTATCCCATATCTTTATAGTTGAATAATTTCACACTTGAACCATGTTTCATGCCCTTAAAATCTCAATAATGGTGTCCTTCCTCTAAAAAATTGTCATAAATTCCTATTTCCAACAATAATGATCTATGATTTTTCCTTTAATGTTAATTACAAGGTATAAATTACACTCTTAACTTATTATCTTTTTCTATATTTCTTTATCCACAATTATGAACCAAAAAAATCTTATCTTTAAATCATTCAAGTCCACATGGCTTAGTGAAATATTTCTCTTTCTTGACAACACATGATATATTTTCCTCATATGATGAGAAGTTTTGGAAGACTATATCCTTTCAAAGGATTTTTTTACTTCAATTAAATAGTCAAAATTTCTCTTTAGATTAAATATATAGATCATAAAATTATTTTCCAATGCTTTAATGTTGGATGAATAAATCACAAAAATGTCATCTTTATTTTATCGTAGACTATGTAATTGCCTCACTATAATTTCTCATTATTCACGTGGAATGTATTTTTCCTAGAAGAGTATCTCAAAATCCATCCACTCTATGTATTATATTTATACTTTATTCCTATTTTTTAATTCTATAACCTCCATTAAAACATTCCATATGATAGGTGATAAATATTTGTGAAAATCATCAACCTTTCATTTCATACCAAAGGAAGAAATATATTATCTAAATAAATTATCCATTTCATATCTATATAAGGATTATTTGTCCCAAATAATTAGTGTGATTTTTTTTGCATGGACCAGTCTAAGATTGTTAGATTCATTGTAGATATGAAGGTTGATTCATTGGATCAAATAAATTGAATATAACATGAGTAAAATTCCCTAATATAGTAATAATTTTATCAAATCCAACTGTATCTCTAGATCGAAATTTATTATGTTTCCTTGGAAGGAAATCCCAATAGACATTACAGGAACTAACATGATTTTCATTCCATATAATATAAATTTCTTTTACAATGTAATATAATAGATAAGAACATAAAATTATGAATTATAATCTGAATTTTAAAAACAAGTGAAATACATAACATAAATTGAAATTATTATTCATAGATTATCTTACAGCCGTAAACTGGGTATCATTGGGAATATTCAAAAGTAATGAAAACATATTAAAATCATTTATAATGGTTTGTAATAAATATGTGAATTTTATAAATAATATCCCCAAGAGTGTCAAACTAAGTCTAAAGACAGGCTCATTGTCTTTCTCTAGGTGATTCATAAGTCAAAGGTCGATGTACCCGTTTCAAATATATTACCCCTAGGTACATCTCATACAAAGTCACATCCAATTGTATTATCAAAAAATGGATGTATTTCTAGGAAATCCACATTTCATATACTAAACCATAAAATTAAGATGTTATCATATACATTGACTTACCCTCAATATCAATTATAGTGTTATGTTCTCTAATATGTGTTTTACTAAATCTATTTCCAAATTTTTCTAAAATGAAATATCTAATAACAACTATAAATACCCCAACCATAGTATCCCCGATTTTGTGGTTACTTTATTTCATTAGTTTCAAATAAAAAAGATATCATCCAATAGGGCTGAATAGTTTAGTTATCTTAGGAAAATATATAAAAACTTAAAATTAACCATAAATTGGAACAATAAAAAATATAATGTATAATTTTCTCCAAGAATACTATTTTTATTCTTTTTATATCCCCATATATCAATTATAATACACTTTTTTTATCATATGGAAATAAAACCCAAGAATGAGGAGATCTCTAATTCTTAGTAATGGTATGCATAAAGTGGAAGATAATATAAAATAATAAGGAATAATCAACATGGAAATTGAAATAATTGAGAAAACATTTCATTTAATCAATAAATTGAATTTTGTATAATAATATTACCAGAATAAATTATTGTCAAATAATTATATATAAATAATCACATGATCTTAAAAAGTAACCATAGTTATTCTAAATAATCAAATAATAACATGGAAATTAATAAATAATCTCATAATGAAAAAATATTTAATGTCACACATCATTAACATATAATCCTTGCATCATTCCAAGAATTATTTCATAAATGGGTAAGTAATCATCCAAATACCAAATATAGGTTTTCTCAAGAGACATAATGATGCATCAAGGGGCTATAGAAGGCTTACTCCTTACTTACTAAGTGGAATAAAATCCTCACATGAATGGGGACAAAAAATCAATGTATTAATTCATAATTAAAATACTATCATATGAAATATAAATATTTTTTTATCCAAACAATTTTAGACACAAACATTTGTAATGTAAAAGTGGCATAAGAATGTTAACAATTTCTCTGGTCAATAAACATAAACACCATTAACCATATAGAGTATGTTAGTGAATGGAATCAAAATAGTGTATCCCTTTCAAACTGATCACAAAAAACTAGATAAATAACAATAATTATATAATTTAATCATATTCCCAATTTATTATCAGGTAAAAAGAGGGGTTTTTTCCTTGATGGATATAAATACCATAAAAATTAGATTAAAACATTTTTGAGAAAAATATCCATCTCACTTTTAAAATCACTTAAAAAATTAAAAAAATTAAAATATTATTATTATTTATTCAAAAATTATCTTCCAAAAATATAATTTGATATTCAATGTAATGAATAACTGGGATGTTAGGAATCTCAATACATGTCTAGTACATCAATTCAACAACTCCGTTCACATTTTGTGTAAAAAAAATCAAATAATGACTCATTAGGAAAATGAAAAGAAGATTCATTGAAAAACATTTAATAATTTTCAAAAATTAATAAAAAATTATTTTATAAATCATTTAGATAATGTTAAATAAATTTAAAACATTTTTAGAAAACATTTATATTAAATAAAAAGGATTTTTAACTAATTAGGAAGATAAATACATATATTATTTAAAAAATTTCTTCAATAATTTTAAGTACAAAAAGAGTAAAATGGTATCAATTCATGAATATATTTTAAATAACTAAAATATACTAAAATATATTTTTTTATGATATGATCATCAAAAAATTCACACAAGGGAGACTTAAACATAAACGGACTCAAATAATGAAGAGATTGTGAAATAATCCCTAACAACATTAGTAAATTTTGAATATTAAGACACATGAAAGAAATAAAATCAAATAGAACAATAAATGACATTAGTAGAAACTTATTAATGTTATAACATATCAAATGGGTAGTATATACACAACATAAAAGAAATAAGTGGTAAATATGATATATGTCTCGTTGAAGAGAAAGTGGGATGAGAACCCCATACCTCGTGTCTGATTTCCTTCTTACATGATAGAAAATCCTATTTACTAAGTATAGAATTTTTGAAAAACTATTATATAACCATAATAATATTTATAACCATATATTATTTTCTTATAAATTTTTACCACTTATTTATTATCAATTCATTATTAAAAATAGTATTCTTTGGGGAAACTTTTACATTTTTCATGTATGTTTTGGTTTGATAGTTTTGGTCCTTATCCATTGATCATAGTTCCATCATTTAAATAATGTTATAAATGATATAAATATCACATATATATATTCATTATATTTTTATTTATAATAGTCTATAAATTGTAGATATTGAAAAATGAGTTACACCATTCATGGTGATGGTATCCCCAACATATGCCTAAATGTTGTTTTCAGTTTTTGAAGAATATAATGAAATAAAGTTAAATAAAATTTCTCATTTAAAGAATCGTTATTATGTCATATATATCATAAATATTAATTAAACCTCTCTTTATTACAATACATTCCAAATAAAATTAAAAAATTCACATCACTTCATGGATGTCGTAGTCCACATGTAGGCATGAGCGACGTTATCATTTTATAGTGAATTAGTTGGGAATAAGGTATATGTGATATTATAATTATATATGTTTATGTATGTCAAAAATATAACATATGTACATTAAATCTATTAATATATCTAGCAATGAGAGATGGTGGTGGGAAATGAATTACATCAGTTCTTGAGGTATTAATTTTCTATACACATGATCAGTGATTTTATTTCCCATTTGATGGAGGAGGAGATATATATAAGTTATTACATTAAAAAATAATATATTATTGTATGTAAGGTACTAATTTTATTATTTTATCATATTTTTTTGTAGATATTAATTGAGGTTACTGGGTAGGAAGTATAACCATCAAAATACCAGATTTTAAAACATTCCACCAACAAAAGACATGAACTCATCATCATCATAGAATCACATCCCAGTTTATGATATGGATATCACATGGAGAAGATTAAGAAAAACATTAAAACTATATAATAACTAGTTTAGACATGAATCCACAAATTAAATTTTCTCTACATTAGAGATTTATTCTCAAATAATCTGAAGTCTAATTCCTCTAGATCTTCCTCATGAGGATAAAGAAACTATGAGAGTACCCATCATCCAACTCTGGGCGTGAGTGTAGATATCCGACAACTCCTATAACGCTCCATCGATCACCAAATTTACTTTATTAGGATGAAAGAGAGGTATCTCGATCCAAACATCTTGGATCAAGTAACTCTCTCTCTCTCTCTTTCTATAACATGGTATAGCTAAGAAGAGAGTAAGAAAGATCATGAATTTTCCTTGGAGAATACCTCTCATCCTATATATATACTGTGGAATTAAATTACCTAGAATTGCCTCTCCGACCACCGAAAAATTAAATCAATCTAAACTACCTATTATGTCTACTAAACTGAGTCATAATTATTATTATAACTTTATTGAAATACATTAAATATAGTATTTAATAATAAATTATTCATTAAATTGACTTATGATTCACACAAAAAATAACTAAACCTTGAATATTTTAATAATATTATATCAATTAATATTTATATGTAATTATTTTTAAAAAATTGTAAAAACATTTCATAAATAAATTCAATTCCCATTATTCTTAACTTCAATAATATAAATTTATTTGTTGCATTGGTGAGTGTATCTCCTTGAACAAATATCAGACCCCAATGGTGGGGTCCCCCATGTCCAATGTACATATTCAACTGAATATGGTAGATTCTTGAATATGGAATTGTGTGTGACCCTCTAATCCCTTATTTTGATAGTATTAAATAATATTCATAGACCAATAATGGGATCTAACAACCCATCATAGCTCCTAAAGAGATATGTATTGCCACAGTAGTGATAACCAACCAACGAAAACACACTACGTAATATAATCACATTGTCTTTAATATCTCATAAACAAGTATGCACACCCATGTCATCACCCTTTTCTATCTTAATTATTTGTTGATCTAACTACATAGATGTACCTTGGACTACCACGACCATGGATTTATCAAGGTACTACCATCCTGATGAACATAGCCCGAGATATATTAATTCGTTATCCTAGAAGAAAGAAATTATTTTTGGACTATTAAACCAATGGAATTCCCCCAATTAAACACCCAACACAAACTAACTATTTATGATTTCATCATAATGGTTTTCACCTTGCATAAATTTATGCGATCAAATGAAATACTTTGGAAATGATCTCAAATCAGGAGACCACTACACATGTCCATAGATAGAAAAAACCAATGACATCGTAATCATGTGGTGTTTTTATTGGAGGGTCAGTCCTCATGATATCAGTTCTAGAGATCACCACGTGTGAAATTCATGAGACAAAGTCTCAATTATTATGAACCCCTAACACTTGATAGTCAAATATCTACTGTGTCCATTCAATATGATGCATCTAGAACATAGGACCATTGTTTAATATTAATGATGTTGTATCTCATGTTTCTTATTATAGAATGTGATTTACTATAAAATTTTGATACAAAAATTAATATATGGACATTTCCTTTAAATAGAGGAATCAGAAAAGTATACACTATAAAGGTAAGAATACATCATGTATATCTAACTGTATACATGATATGGTAATCAAAATCACTGAATAGTTAGGTCTAGGAAAACCAATATTACATCACTTACACTTTTAGTAGAGCCAACCAGTAACCATTGTTAACACTCACATTATAAAGATCATGTTTCTAATGAGTCATGGATTTAGCAGATGGGTGTCCTATGTTTCTTTCGTGTGGTTATTCTTCTAAATGTGACCCCATATCCACGATTAAAACTTCTCAATAGATGGTGTCCTCGAGTATATTCTGTTTTACACTTTCATAAATTGACATATTAGCTAGTAAGAATATCATAATTTACATTTTGATAATACTTTACTTACTATGTGTGATTCCAAAAACTGGAAAAATTAATTGTGTACAAGTGCTTCATAGCTACCTCAGAAGATGCAACGTACTACGTATTTGTAAGTATATATACCACCGACTTATATAAGATTATCCCTATCATCACATTATCCTAACTATGATATAAGATCTTGTGGATCTAAGAAATAGTTGTTTGTGTCCCCTATAAAATAGTATCCTTTATTCCCTACTTTCTAGGTATATATATTTTGCAGTTTCTGTAGTATAATCATATAGTTTTGACTGCTTCACTTGTAGTGCTCTTTGATATTGCTGATATATGACTATTATATAGTCTATCCTAAAAATATCAGTTTTTGTACATATGATGGAATATGTGATTGATCTATTTCTTAAGAGTATTGATTTAAACTCACCATGTTTATCTATTATCATAGCCAATACATGTTAACCTGGAGAGATATATGCCAAGTGACACTGAAACAAATTCTAACTTGAATTGTTCCAACATTTATTTTTCAATACCATGTAACTATATGTATTATTGACTAGGTCCATGAAACCACTAGATCAACCATATTAGATCATATTCCCTTGATCATAGGATACAAAATTAAGTCAATACTTGGAGAATAAATTTCAACCTAGTATTAACAAACATGAAGACCAATATATTTTCCATATGTTGCAGAACATATTTTAAATAAAAAACATTGGATCACCCACTAACCTCTGGAAGACACATGAAAAACATTAATTCAAAATTAATACTCTATTATACAGTCAATTACTTCAATCTTAAACTTCATTTTAGTATCTTGCAACTTTTATTAGAGTTTTGTGTTGTGACCATCCCTTTGTTGTTGTGTCATATAAACACCATCCATGATTTTTGTTCATTACCACCAATGCTAAATAATATTATCATAGAAATTAGATATGAAAAGTAAAATTATAATGGATTTAGGAATAAATATTTGGTATAACCCATTGAGCCTAATTATCAATACACTTCTGTCATCCATGTATTAAGTCGTTAGAATACCCACCTCTATATTCAAAAGTATAATCCCATTTCCATTTTGATACATGGTATCCATTATTGAATTTTAACTCATCTTGTCAGTATCAACTAATTACCATATATTTCATACCTATAGTAAATAATATTCACAATGAATAATAGATCACTGACTGTAGTTAATAAAAAAACCATCACCATGGTTTTAATATTCCTACATAGAATGTGTCTTTGGAACATTCATGTACCATATGATCTTGTGGTAGTAGTTCTTATTCAAAATATATGTGCATCTATAGAATTGACTAAAACCAAGTCAATCAGGATCCCACTAGCTCTAAAGTGATGTTCACCCCTATAAAAATGTAGTTAATCACTTTACTACTACTTTTCTATCCTAAAGGTATACATGATATCTTAAGTAACCATTAAGGAAATTAGAATAAATGTACAATGTGTTTGTTCTTGATGAATGTTTTTGAATGTCCTAACAAAAGTTTTTCATCAAAACACAATATTTTTATGACATAATGGTTTTCCATCATACTATTACTCATTTGATATCTATTTTTTATATTATTTCGAATAAGATTGTGGGATATCACGGGTATTTGAAAAGAAAGTCATTAAATAAAGTAGAAGTTTATCTAAGTTGTGACATCAATACTACTAACATCATAACTCGGATGTATAAAATGTGATTTTAGGAATTAATAAATACTATATTTTTTATAAATGTTGATATGTAATACTTCTTCATTGATCATACTCATTAACATCAATTTCATGATGTAGATAAGGTAATGTGCATTTAGGAATTACTCCACGCTACATTTTATTTATCAATGTTGATATGTATGACATCATCATCAACCCTCTTAATTAGAATCAATGTCATGATGTAGATAAGTTAATGTACATTTACTAATTACTACACACTACATTATCATGAATGATGAATGCTTGGTCAATATATTCTTCTATACGTCAACCCTAATAAACTCATATCCTCTGACCTTGCATTTACATCATTATACCATTTCTTAATGACTTTTAGGAATCTAATAAAGGATATTTACCACTAAAATATTCTTTAGAATAGTTTATGATCACTTTTTACACTAATTCCAACAGTCTTCTGGCTTAACATTAATTTTAATGGTTCATATTTCCAAAACTAAGTATATATGTCTATATTACCAAAGGTTTTTCTCTATACTGAGCATGAATACCAAACTAGAAATATCCTTGATGTATATTATAAGTTTTTCTTGAAAAATATTTATCTTTACATAAATGGGTAAATAAAGTCTTTCAAATTATATTCATAAAGATATTTTCTATCATTCTTGTACCACTTAATTTTTACTTGATTATTCCTCACTAGAAACAAAATTTATTCTTGAACCTGGAATAATGTCTCTATATGACCAAAGGAAATGTGAGATAAATGTTTTCGTTATACTAAATGAAAGTTAAACATGAATCATTGACTTGGAATTTTTATGGTGTGTACTTCTCACCACTGACCTAGGAATCAACCATTCCAACAACTTGTAGAATACACCTAAATTCTAGTAAAATTTATATGTTCTCTTAGTTACCATATTTCAATACACATATGTGATAGGAATATTGTATTAAATACCAAATAAGTAAAAATAAAACATAAAATTTTACATTGATGAATAAACCTAAAGAATAAGTGGTAACATGATTTATTAAATCAGTTAATTTAATTTAACATCCCTTGTTATTATTTTATGATATTCAAATAAAATAATCACTATTAATAAGACTTTATTTTAAGGGAGTAGCAAATTTTCATCTGGCATTACATCCCATTGGCCCTTTTCCCTACCTTTTAATTTTTTCACCATATGAATTAAATATTAAACTATCATCAGTATTATTATTATCTTGGATATCCTTACATAAATGGGTAATGAATCATTTACTCTATACTATTCATTTTCTAACCAAAAATGAAACTTGAGTAAATAGGTGAAAATGATATGATAAAGAGATCCATTAAATGATAAGGATCCATCTTTCAATTTACTCATGCTAGTGTAATCATCTCCTTATTTATATTGTGTATCACTTTCCACATAATAAACTATTAGATAGGAGACTACATGTTATATAATACTTGTACAAGTGTATTAACCACAACTATAATTACACGATGATGATATAATAATGAAATAACCATCATATTCTATTTACATGAGTCTTCAGTAAGTAATTTACCATCCTCACATCTAGAGGAGACTTAATAGGTGTTGGGGACACTAACACCTTGAGTTTTATATGTCATATTACTATGTGAATACAAAAAAACTATACTTAGATACTTTTGTCGATGTGTAAATTTACTTTGTTTAAACATACATCGTATGAACACAATTTTCCATTGTCGTAACTAGTCAATGAATTGAACATTTTTTTCAAGTTTCCATGGTTATTTTCAATGAATATTTCTTTAATATAATTATGGAAACCATTAGATTTTAATTAAGTGATTAAAAAGGAAATGGTACTTTCTTTATAACATCACATGTTTTTTAAAGGGAAACACTAAGTTAAATATTGTGATGGTAGGGGATATTTCACCCATAATTTTCTATCCTTGTGGATAGCTAATAGAGAGAACATGATTGGTCTGTCGAGGAAGATATAGTGGTAGGAGGATGAAGTTTTTTAAGGTCGAATACATTGATGAAGATTTGAGAGAGAAAGAGGAGGGGTTATATTATTTGATTTTTTACCACCACCACCACCATCAGATAGTCCACACAAGGATTAGGGAGCAGGAGGACATGGGAGGGAACAACTATAGTAGGTCAAATCATATGACCTAGAGGCTATGGGAATGATACGAGGTATGATATATATATTTCATACATTATTTATAGTACTGATAGACAAAGAAATGGGCCGATAGAGTGACATAAATCTTAGAGGTGAGATTTTTAGTTGGTATATCTTTGTAGAAATGATGATGCCTTATGATTTCATCTTAGGTATAGAATGGCATTCCATAGTTCATGACTATATTGACTATTTTTGGTGAAGGAACTAGTGACTCTACAGTGATGGGACTATTATCTCCTTTGTTAGTGAAAGAACACCCATGAAGAATAGGATAAACTCATTCATTGGATGGTGAAGATGATTAATCCCCAATTGGATAGAATAAACCCTTGTGCAATGGATGTAATGAGTTATCCGTTTCCTACATTGGTGGATGAGTATGAAGACTTCTTTCTGGAGGATGTTATAGGTTTACCTCCCCACCAAGAAAAATACATATGCATAGATCTACACCCTGAGATAGCACCAAAATTTGTGACAACATATTGTATGGATTCTGATAATATTCACAAGATGATGGTGTTGTTGGAGGAGTTATAGAGTAAGGGTTTTATTAGAACTAGTGTTTCACCCTAGGTAGGCTCAGTTTTGGTCACCTATAATAAGTATAAGATATTTTTATTATGTTTAGACTACCATTTCTTGAACCAGGTGACTATGAACCAAAAATATCAAAACCTGAGGATCAAATACATATTTGATAAATTGATAGGGGCATGATGGTTCTCAAAGGATAACGTTGGGTCATGATATCACCCGGTGTGAGTACCAGGTGAGGGTATACTAAATACAACATTAAAATTTCCCTGTAGTCACTATGAGTACTTGTCAATTACCATTTTCATGACTAATAACCCATAAGTATTCATGGTAATCATTAACTGGATCTTTCATCTGTTCTTTGACCAGTTCGTGTTTGTCATCATCGATAATAACCTAGTGTACTTGATATCAAAGGTGGAGTGTGTGAGAAACATAACTAGGGAACTATATGTACTAAGAGAGTACCAGTTATATAGAAATCTATCAAAGTTTCAATTCTATATTTAGGTGGTACACTTTTTGGGACACGTTATGTTAGTAGATGGAGTGGTAGTGGACCCAACCATGGTTGAGGTAGTGTTAACTTATGATCCACAAAATGGAATGATGGAGGTTCAAAGTATCATTGGGTTGGCATACTATTAATGCAGATTAAAACCTAATTTATCTAGGATATAATAAACCATTACATATTTGACCAAAAAGATATCATGTTGATTTAAAGGTGACTTCATGTTTCATAGTAGTTAAGGTAGTGATTGGTGGGTGTTCCATTCTTGAGGTTTCCGAAGGAGGGTATCAGTTGCAAAGTGTTATGTAATGTGTCTAGAACCAGGATTTCTTGTGTTTTGATGAAAATGTAAAAATTGATTGTCTACGGTTCAAATAATTTGAAACCATATGATTATAAATATGTGAACAATGATTTTGAGTTAGCAACACTCGTCTTCACACTATTGTTATAGAAACACTAGATAATGGGTGAGTGGTTTATCTTCTATTCGGATGAAAAGAGTCGTAAATAAATCTTCTCTTAGATGGATCATAATGTCAGATAGAGGTGATGGATAAAGTTCCTCTAGGATTATAAATTTTAAATTGACTATACTATTGGGAAGGGGAATGTGGAAGAATATTCTCTTAGCATTACATCTTCTTCAAAGTTACGGATGAAGATTTATAGTAGTTAGAATCATTGTGGTTATCCTTTTTGGATGGTGATGGAGCATCTGACCTGTAGTTAATGGTTGTTACACCTATTCTGTTGTAGTGAGTCAAGGTGTTACAGCATGGGGATACCAACTATAATACCCTACATACTAAGATATCAACTAGATATGCTTCTTACAGATTTTATAGAGGTGGGGAGTAGTTTATTCATTCCAATGGACTTGTGATGTAACTAGTGATATTACTAGAGGAGGTTCTAAGAGAGTTTCATACATCTCCTTTGGTGGTATATTTAGGTCTGGAAAAGGAGTACGAAGACATCCAACATTATATATGTTGGATAGGGATGAAGAATTGAGTTCTAGATTTTATATCTAAATGGATTACTATTCAATAATTGATGGTTGAGTGACCATTTTCAAGTGGGTATAGATCAATTCCTTGACATGAAAATGTGGAAGTGGGATGGGATTTCCATGTAATTAATGATGGGTTTACCACAAATGTTTAAGGGACATGATGTTAGCATGGTGATCATCGATCGAATCACCATGTTGGAAAAATTCTTAGTGAATCGGGAGAAGAGTTCAATAGAATTCTTGGGTACCTCTACATTCATGATATAGTCTCACTCCATGGACTTCCATATATAATAATTTTTTTATCATGATAATCAATTCACATCCCATTTGTGGAAGGGATTACAATAGGAATTTGGGACTCAGATATGCATGATAATATAGTTTCACCCACAAGAAAATATCCACATAAAGCATACCATTCTTATTTTGGAGGACATATTGTGTTCCATCATTTTTGACAATGGATTTAGTTGGAAGGATAACTTACCACTAGTTGAGACTTCATACAATAACTTCTAACATTCCACTATTGGTATGGACCCATTTGAGGCTTTGTTCGAGTGACCATATAGGTCCCAACATTTTTTAACTGACTAATGAGAGTTGTATATCATGGGGCTAGAGTTGATGTGATCTAATAATGATAATAATTAGGTTATCTAGGAGAAGTTTTGGACTTAAAAAAGTTGTCATTAGTCTTCATTTGATAGACGAAAGAGGAATTTTGAGCTCTAGGATGGATACTATGTGTTCCTACATGTTAAAACTCCATGTGTATTATAGATATATGGTCGAGATAATAATCTCTCTCCATGGTTCATCATCCATTTCTAGATAATGTTATGAGTTGGAGAGTTTGAGTACTTCTTAGCTCTACCATTGTAGTTATACCGGTTACACGAAATCTTCCACATGTGAGAGATGAGGAGGTATATGCATGCCCCATCATAGGTTATCGACTAAGGAAAGCATGACATTGAGGATGGAGCTAACATTACTGAGTTCCAAATAGAGATTAAGGATTGACCTGAGAGGATGTTTCATATAAGATCAATTCCTTTGGTGTATTTTTTGTGCCTGAACTGGAATCTACAAGAGAGAACATGGGAGTGGGTGGCTCATATTCATTCATAGTACCCACATCTCATTTTATATCCCCGTTTTTTCCTTTTTTAGTTGTAAAGACCCAATTTTTTGAGATTTTAATGACTCATATTTACCATTTATTATTTCTAGATATTGTGTGGATTATTTTCAAGGACATGCACTGTGACAGCATGTGATTCCAAGACCCCATGTGCTCGGAATAGATATTTAATATATATTAAATATCTTAAGTAGAACGTGTGAGATGTTTGCATGAAAAAGTGAAATAAATTCTAAACTGGGGACCACATCAGGAATTTGAGGGAACTACAGTGTTTAAAATGTCATTTTTACCCTAATAGTGACATAACCATAGTCATTTCAAGGCTCTTTTGGAAAATTCATCATGGGATTGGAATATATAAATTAAATAAATAAATAATTTTATTTTTTTCTCCTTAATTCAAGGATTGATGAGTATTTATTTAGACTATTATGATGAAATTCCAAAGTCATTTGCATAACCATGGAGTCATTGGAGAGCTGTTGGGTAGAGAACAGGTGGATCTCATTCAAACGAATGGCGACCAGATCATGGATCGATGATTGACATGCAATGAAATCAAAGTATATATCTAATGATCATAGTGAAACTCTGATATTAATCAAAAATTATTCTAAATTTAAATATACTGTTTGTTTTCAATATATTTATTCATTGTTCTAAATTTATATGTAGAACTTGAATCAATGGACCAATGGATTGATTCATGTATTAGTGGTATTACAGGATGGGTTATAATAATTGGGGTTTGGACAAAATACATTGTGATTTTTTACTCTTCATTATTATTTTCATTGAAACAAATCAAGGTCAACACAAACATCAACCTAGGTCTATTCCTCTTCATTTTTCATGTGATTTTCTCCCATGATTCTTCATTCATCATTGGCATTATTCATTTGGACCATGAAACTAAATATAATTATGAATCGATTATTTCACAAATTTTTATTTTTGAAACAATATATTATTGTAGATCTAGGACTGGCATTCCAATATCGTGGTTTGATGATGGAAGTGGTGGTGAATTAGATGGTTTTAGATACATGATTTTGTGTTCTTCAGCAAACAACTAAGAATGATAAAATGATCTGTTTTCAGATTTTATTTGATGAAAAAAACATTTTTTTCATCTATGGTGAATCTTGGAATATGTAGCTCCATGACTATCAAAGTGGGATAGAGCATGAATTGGTGTCTAGATAACCTCAGAAGAACGTGGGTTGTATATTTGGAATTCTGGATAAATCCACACTTAATAGAATGTAACCCGGATCCACACACTATGTGGGCCACTCTCAGTAGTGGTTAATGTTTCTAGAAGAAGATAAGTATCACATGGAATGTGATCCATGTCACACGATGTGTGTTATATCCTTAGTGGATTGGTGTGTACCTCAGAGTGCGCATAGACACGGGTTGGAATACATGGGTTAGATCTCTCCATGTACTCCCCTATACAGACATGGCCTAGATAAGTATATGAGTTAAGCTATGTACTGGCACATAGGAATCCAACACACCAAGTACCTCTACAAGAATATTGATATGGGTTGAAACAAGGTCCATTTACACAGGCAATCCTAGGGTCACGGGACACAGCATGTAACCCATATACATGTTGTTTGCTTCCATAAAAATTTCATAGAGACTTTTTTATATGTTTCTTGGACATGTTTGGTTAGGTGTTGTTCCCCATATCCATCACCTGAAGGTTAGTATGGAATCTCCTCTAACTCCTAGAATAGTGATCCCTTCAATATGACTTCTTGGATAGAGTGTTTGGAATACTTCCCTTAGGCCCATAGTGAAATCCTCTATTCATCTTTTTTTCCCTATGTGAAGTTATTGGTATCTTCTTGACCACCACTATGTGGGTGTTGATCCTCTACTAATCAATTTAATCCCTATTGAGTTGTTGGTATCACCCCATGTCCTTGGGAGTTATCCTCATCTTTGTATCATATCTCTTCTCACCTTCACTGTGTAATTATAATTGTGAGAGCCAATGATCATTTCCTATTAAACGGAAATCATCAGTGATATTATAACCAATACTGTGTTTCCCAAGAAGGGTGTTATGTGGAATCTTGGGTCTAGAATCTTAGCCTGATATTCTAAGGTTGTGACCTTCTTTTATACTATGGGTATTTCTTATGTATATTTAGATATTCTTGTTTTATATATGGTAAAAATATACCTATGTAGATCTAAATATATTTTCATTATTATACACTTTGGGGTTTCAGAGTATCCAACTTAGTATTTTTATACACACCCATGCATGGGCTTTTCGCACATGTGTCACATGTCTAGTGGAGACGATAGACCTTTTGACTGAGTCCTTGACGGACCAAGACGAGACACTATATAGTGATACTGAATAGACCAATGTGTGTTCCTATATTAAATAAACACATGTCAAATTAAATTTAGTCTGATCATGTTTCCAATCTTTTTTGGTGGGATTTTTTTGTGCCCTTTATACTTTACTTCACTTTTTATCATACTCTGGTTGTGGGATTTTGATGTATGAATGCATGGTAGTTCGGTTTTTTTACATTTCAGCATTGTATGGGCTAAGAGATATATGTGTGTGTGTGTGTGTGTGTTCACATGGACTAAGGCATCCCATTTTATTGATATGCCTATTTGGTGCTAGTTCTAGTCCCATGGCGTATCATAGGGGGCATGGGGAGTTACGACATTGGACCCTTTAAGAATGGTCGTACCGAAATACGTGATATAAAATGAATAATAAACACGAAATTTATACTTAATCAAGTAAATGGTTATGTAATTTTATTATTCAAGATGATAATGAATGTACCTGATGATATGGACTTATGGTAAAATACTTTCTTTAAAAAAATATTCTTATAAAGATCCAATTTTATCACTTTTTACAAAAGTGGAAAAGAATGTATTTTTTAACTTATTTGGCATGAGCAATTATTCCCCTCTTCATGATGATTTAATTATTTGATATTTCCTTTATATGTTTTAACATTTTTTAATGAAAACAAATTATTTATGATGTACAAAGTTTTTATATTTTGAAATTGATATTTAAGAAAACAGGGTATTTTGAAATTTTAATGTGTTTTGTAGATGGGTTTAAAAGAGTTTTCAAGGGTTTTAATCATGATATGTTCACTGGATATTATTAAAAAATGGTTGATCACCATTATAACTCATGGGTGATCTTGTAATATATTTAATTTCACCATGATAGTTATCCAGTGAATCGGATAATGACTTTTTTCTAGAGAATTATATTGGAATTCAAATGTATGGTTATTCTGATTTCTAATGGTTCTTGTAAGGGTTCTATAAGGGTTTATGACCATGATTTCCCAAGTCACCTACATTTATTTTAAATGAATGATAATGATCATTCATGGAAGTAATTTAATTTCAAATTTTAAAATAATGATTTTTTATGTAAAAATGATTATCTATTCAGATAAAAATTCATGTCCTTAAGAAAATGTTTCTAATGGTTTTTCATGTTATTTACTGGTCTAATGGTTCAATTATTTTATGTCCCTTACTAAGATTTCTATCCTCATCCCATATTATTAAAATTTACTTTACTAGGTTTAAGGATGATTATAGACAAGAAAGGGTTCTAGAAGAAAATTCTAAATATTTATAATGAGGAGCAACTATGATCTATTTAAAAAGATTTGTTTGGTGGTAAAAATGGATACTTAGTATATGTTTCCACTTTTAATGTAAGTGTATTCTATGTAATATTGTTTCATAATTATGTAAATATCCCAACTAAGAAGATCCTTGGAATTATAAGAAATTTTATTATAGTTCAAAAACACTAGAGTATTTAATTATTAAGGAAAGGTCAATACAGCTAGTAGCTGAGGAGGGTTTATTAAACATTATATATTATGATGTTATTATATTAGGTTATCATAATAGTGATGAATAACATCATTGGTTTATAATTTTAAGGATTATCATTTTTTCAATACCTTATAAATCCCCTTTTAACATTATGATATAAAATTTTAATGTGACTAATGATATTTTTGCAGAAATTTATTTTTAAGGTGATGATGGGTTATTAAATTTTGGGATGAAAATTGAAAGGTATGAGATAACCTTCCTAGTTAAAAAAATAATTAATTTTGATTATATTAAGTTTATTTTTGAGGATTTTTCTTATATTTTTTTAAATTTTTTATGGATAATATTAATAAAATTCGTTATGAAGGACAAAACATATGATGGGTTACAACCTATCCCATTCATCTATATCTTGAGTCTTAAACCCAAAATCAAAGTGTAGAAAGGGTGAATTTTCTACCAGTGGTCTATGTGAAGTCCAAGTGAGTGTTATATTTACATTTTAGTTAAATGATTTTATGGATAAAGGAGATGTTTATTTTTGGAACCTATGTTTTATCATATAAAGATAACAATGAGATTGAAATTTTATTCGGTGAGTAGGATAATAATGTTTTTTCGAAAGGCATCCACTATATTGGAATCTTTATAGGATTTTGGTGAATATAATATTATGGGATTTATACTGATGACCCATGGAGTAATTATATTATGGAATTATATATGATCATAATGATTCATTATATTGATTAATGTTATATATGTAGACTATTCGAATACCTTGGAAATTATGTTTTGGGCATACACATTTTGGAATTATACTTACAATAGTAATTGATGTTATTTAGAGATAAATATAAAAATAATATTGTATGTAAATGTGATCTAATAATTCAAATTTTTCGGTTTCAATATTAGTCTATAATATTTTTATGGAATTTTAAGGTTCCTTTTTTATTTAATGATCTATGTTGAACATTGAGTATTACTATTGAATTTTGGATATTAACATATTTTTTCTTAGTATTATGGTTTACTCATTTAAAGAAATTATCTTTTCATATCCTAACCATTTTGGTTTTTCAGATTTACTAAAGATATGAGAAATAGATAGTTATTATTTTGTAGATCATGTGATTCATTAGATGTTGATTCAGGTGCTCTAGACATGAAAAATTCATACTCATCATTTGAATAAAAAGATGAGTTCGGAGAATAAATTGATAAAATGATGAAATTATAGTTTCCAAGGAAGTGTTTTTTCCTATGTTCTTAGTATAGATGTAAATAAATTTCATCAACTGTAGGAAAATAATTTTTTTTTAAAATAATTATCTGTTTACTTTTCATACCATGAAATTAATGGAATTTTAACTCATCATAGATTTAGAGTTTTGTGATGGTTAGATTTATTATGAACATTCTAACTATTACTCTCTATTAGTCCTTGGAAGTTAGTTTTTCTTCTATATCAATTTTGTAACTTTCCCCTTATTTTATTCTACATTGAATCCAAGTATTTTTTATCTCAGGCGAACATTATAATTTTATTTCTCCCATTTCAAGAGGAATTTTTATTAATTATTTTTATGATGTGGAATTGTAAAAGAGGTATTTTGAGATGTCAACACATTGTAACCGAGATCAAGTTAAGAAAATTATAAAAAAAATTCATGGTTTGGATAATGTAAGATCTCCATATTTGTTTAAAATTAAAAACTATGTTCATTAGTTTATAAGATAAGACACACTGAGATTAAAGGAATAATAAAATATTAATATTTAAATATGGTCGTTATAACCTATCCATTAAAATAGCTTGAGAGAATAGTCTTAAAAAAATAATGAAATATACATATACAAATATATATATATATATATAAAGGACATACTCAATAAATATTTATTGATTAATTAATATAATATATTTACCCAATTTTTAGTCATTTTCTGATTCAAAAATATTCTTGTTTCAAAATGGGGTTTTATTTCATTTTATGATTTAAAATTATAATCAAAATTTGGAACATATTTAAATTTTATTCAAAAAATTAATACTAATTTTAAAATCGAAATACCAAAATTATCCATAATATTAGGTAGAAAGTTTTATATTTTCCTGAAAATATTAATTTTATAATAAACATTGAAAAAGAACATTTTTTATTGAAAATTGTATTTTTGTTTCAACCATTATCCATGTTTAATTTTATGTTTAAATGATTTAAAATAAAAATTAGTTATATTATATTATGAAAAATTAAATTAGTTTTATTAGAATAATATTTTTAAATGAATTTGGTAAAAACTAATTTCATTAAATAAAATAAGTGTATTTAAAAAAAATTATTTAACAAAATTATATTCATTGTGTATTGAAAAATTATTTAAACTTAATTTAGATAACATAAAATAATTTTAAATCATAAAATGGAAGTTATTTTTTGGATTCAAAAATAAAAATATATCCATCAATGATGCTTTTACATTTTTCTTAAGATAATAAATATTTAGTGAATAGAAAAAATTACTATTTTTATTAAATATTGTATCATTTCTAACACCACCAAGTAATTGAAATAATATAAAACTTTCGGATATTTATTGAAAAAAATAAAGATAAAAATTTATCATTAACAATTTGTGAAAAATATAGAATTTAATTTATTCAGTAATAAATATGAAAATCATTTTCATTGATGACATAGAGCTTGCGCAGCACCAAAAAAGTAAATTAGGTATCCTAAAAATATTTATTCTGATTCAATAAGACATTTATAAACTTTTATGTTAATTAATATTTATTATTGAAGAATTTTATGGTTAGAAACTAATTTTATAATTATATTACAAGTGAATTATTTAAATTCATAAGTAATGCTTGTGTAAGGACAACTAAGACAAAATAACACATTAAATGTGTTTTTAGGATATATATGTGAGTTAAAATACATATTTAATTAATATTAATGTTTATTCTGATCATAATAAACATATATTAATTATATAAAGTAATTTATGAACATTTCGGTCCATTTGGATGAGATTATGCCTTTTATAGTATTTTATTTAAAGAAATATCAAACATAAAACCCTCTTATTTTTAAGAAGTCTTTCTTTTCTAATATTATTTTATCCAAGGGATATGTTCAACTATAAATATTAATTGGAAATATAATTGATTTATATTTTACATGGTAATTTATTTTAAATTTTTTCGGAATAAATAATTACCATAAACCCTTTCACTAAACTGATGCGTTGGTAATTTAATTATTGGAAAAATAAAATAAATAATACTAATAATATTAAAATAAATATAATTTTAGATAATTAATATAATACATGAATTTTATAAATTAAATTCACTTTTTAGGGATATAATAAGATATTTTCTTCTAATTATTATTAATATCTTGATATAATTAATTTTAAAGTAATGAATAGTTCTTGATATTGACATTAGATATATTCTATAGTAAAAAATATTTTATTAAATGATATAAAATTCATGAAAATATGAAATTCAATAATGTTATAAGTATAAGGGGTAGAATATATAAAATGGTAAATTTATGGTTTTTTTCATTTTATAGTAACTATATTTACCCTCAAAGAGTATTAATCAAAGTTTTCATGTTTAGAGTTAAAGGGGTTAAGTAATGGTTAAAACCAAAAGATAAGGGCATAGAAATGGTAAATAATTATCAAGATTTTATTATCTAAGACTATTATGATACTTAATAATCTATTAAAAAATTAGTATGTTTTGATCTAATTCTTATTAGATAATTGTTCATAAAAAATTATTAATTAGAGAAATTCTAAGAGTTCCCATCCTCTCTCTTATAAAAGGGAACATATTCTTCTCATTCATTCATACTCCAAACCCCATTTTTTTTAACAACCTATAAAAAGACTTTCCTAGAATAATTAAACTCATTATTAAGTTCATTTATTTCATAACAACATCCTTATTGGTATTAAGGTGTTAGGAAAAGAATATTGTGTGAAGAAGTTGTATTGTTTTTAATAGAGTGTTTCTGTTTTGTATTCTTCTAAATACTTAAAAATTTTAAACAACAATAAAATAAAAAATCTATTATTATAAATATATTAATTTTATATTATGTTAGTTTAATTACCTATATACATCTCAACATTCATAAAATGGGAAAATAATTCATTATTCGAGTGTACGGTGAACTACCGCCTCACTAACCGATGAAATTCATTTTCCATCATCGTCTCTCAAGACTATTTATAATGATTGAATTGAGTTTTATATATTATATTAGTTACATATTTATCTTTATAAACATATAATATATCTTTTATGTTCTTCCCTTTTCATGGAAATAATTATGATAATCTTGTGTGTGCATAGGTGCAGACTACCAGCTCCACAATGAGACTTGATTTTTTTTAATCACCGTATCTCATAGATAATATGTATAAGTATATTTGAATAAATGATAAGATATATATGATATTATTATAATTTTTATAGATAAAATAATAATTACCTTATTTCAATAATGACTATTTTATAATATAATTGTTACTCATGCATACATAAGACCTGCAATCTTTTTAATTTTAACGTAGTTAATTTTTCATAACCATATTTAATAGTTGATTTTAAAAGTGTAATTTAAATATAAAAATTATAATTAATTCAGTATTATTATTATTATTTTATACATGATTTATTAATGACCTCGTTGACCATATTCAACATACCATAGTCATTTTGGAATTATGAACGGAATATTGTCAAAATGTCCAACTGGAACTAAAATAAATAAGTAATTATAAATAAAATGGAAATAAGTGATCTAAAATGAATGATAAAAAATAAAAATGGTTACTAAGAAACTAATTAATCAATATAATTTTATTATTAATTAATATAAGTAATGTAAATGGTGAGTTAGACATAAATAATGAGACATTAGTTTAAAAACCATATCTTAAAGATCCCCTTTCAACTCTTTTTGCAAAATTAAAAAAGGAATGTATTTTTTTAAAATTATATACAATGAGTTACAATTATATCCTTCATGAAACATTTATTTTTTTATTCTTCCTATATACTTTTTAATATATTTTGTAATGAAAAATTTTCTTTATGATGTGGGAAATTTTCATATTTTAAAATTGATTTTTAAGAAAAATGGGTATTTTGAATTTGAAGGTTTTTTACATGGGTTTAAATGAGTTTTCAAGGGTTTTATTCATTATATTTTCCTTAAAAATTATTTTCAAAGGTTTTATCCCAATTATAGTTTGTGGGTGTGCCTGTTATACCTTTGGGTGAGCCCATATAGAGCTCCAATGAATTTGGAAATGATTTTGTCCTCCAGAAAAATATATATTAAGTCGATCGTATGGTTATTAAAATTTTAAGGTTCCTCGTGAGGATTATATGATTATTTCCCATGGAACCTATATGTATTTATATTATTTATAATTTTTTTTTCTTATAAATAATTTTATTTTAAAATTTAAGATAATGAATAATTTTTAAGGAAAATTATTCTATTTTTAAATGAATATGTATGTTCATAAGAAATTTTTTTAATGGGGTTTTCACGTTTTTCATTATAAAAATTATTTTCTTCTTTTATGTCTTTTATTGATATTTGTATTCTCATATCATGTTTTAAAAATGTTTTTAATGATGTATAAAGAATATTAAGGATAGGGATGAGTTCAAGAAGAAAATTGTGGAAGTTTATCAAGAAACAAAACATGTTCTATTAGAAAATATATATTTTTTGGGAAGAATGGAAAAATAATTTAACTGCAAAGTTGTAATGTATGGGTTTAATATCTAATATATTTTACAATTTCTTTATAACACTAATCCAAAAATAGCGATGGAATTTTATGAAAGTGAATACAAGTTCAAAAAACCTATAATATGCAACGCCTATGTTTGGGACTTTATATTCACCAGGAAATAATCCATGTTATATTTTGAAGTAATTTTCATTTAATATTACATTCATTGATGTTACATATTCTTTATTGAGTATATTAACTAATTATTCCATATTTATTCTTTATCTTTATGGTTTATGAATATGATAATTGTATCTTTATGAAACCCATTTATTTTTCACAATATATATTATAATGAAATATTTAAATTTTATAAAACTATTTTCTTTTCCATAGGTTAGGACATGTGATTAATTATTTATGATCATTTAGAACACATATGAATGGATTTTAATTATTTGATGGGTGGTCCTTAAATTATATATCCTTTTGATGTATTAGGTAAAGATGGATAACTTATGAGATAATAAGGTCTATAATGGTTATTGAACCCACTTCATAAAGTGAATTTATAAAAATTATAGTCATATGAATGAATATTGAATAAGGATATGATGGGATGGGGAGTGAACCTGATACACTCTGATAGTCTTTTATGTGATATTAGACTAAGGAAATGATTTATGAATGATTATTTGTATTCCATATACTTATGTATTGTGCTAATGTTAGTCTCTCATAATTTTTAAAATTTATTAATTTATTGTTAATGTCTTATGAACATAGAATATATATTCAATGAATCAAGATTATGATCCATTACATGATGGGTATGGTTTTTATATGTTATACTCATGTCTGCATACCCTTATTCTCCTGTTACAATTATTTGATCACTAATATCTTCCTTATTTTCCCTTGCTAGGAATTTCAGATCACCCACTCTTGTGTTTCATTTCCCCATTTTATAATAAAAGGCTTTATATATTATATATCTAATATGGGTGATAATTATGAGGAACATCATGGGAGATGATGTATATATCTTACTAATTTTTTTTAATTTATCCTTCTTGCTAAAGAAACTAAACCTATACAATTTTGGCATGCATCGTTATGTTCTATAAATAATATTATTCTAAAATGTTCTAATTTTTATGTATTGTATGTATGGTTTTATATATTTCTAATTAAATTGAGTATTTGTTATATATCAAAACTACTGTAAGAAATTTTTAGGGGTAAACCTTATCTTAATCATATATATAAGATAAATTTCCAATGTTATCGTAAAGAAAATTGTGTAGTTTTTTAGAAAAAAATTCTATGTATATATACTAAAATTGAACATTGTTTATCCTATATGAATCTAATGGTAATGAACCCAAAAATAGTTGGTTGAGTGTGTATTGAACATCATTATTGTTCATGAATATTGTATCATTACTGCACACCTATTTTACCACTCTTCAGAGAAATTTTTAGGTTAATTCACATTTTACTTATGAACCATTATAAAGGATTTAAATTTATGATGATAGTGGATGTCCTAGTTTAAAAATAATGGTTCAAATATTTAAATCTATTTTCATGATTTTGATATCCTATAATGTATTTTTCATGAATGGTCACTGTGATTAATGATATATGATACCTCCTTTAAATTGATGGTTCATCATTAAAATTAACCAAATCATCATTTGGAATTATCTATGGTAAGTTTTTCATTAATTATATGGAGAAATTATATTTATTTTTAAAGGTGTTATATACATAATAAAAAAATTAATGTCTATATTCACTTTGAAATTGATGAATCTAAATCGGATAATATGGTTAAATTTGATTAAATATTATTAATACTTAATATATTATCACCCTGGGAATGTGAACAAGATGAAATATACTCTGAGATAAAAGGATCATGCTAGATTAAATATGATGAAGATCGTAAAGGATCAAATAAATAGGGATTTTAAAGGGTTTTAAGTTGAAATCATGATGGTATGGGTCAAATTACTAAATTTTGGAAATTATTTTTCAACCATCCATCCAAGTGATAATTATGGATAAATAAGGACGATGTTGAGCTAAAAAATATTGTATGAAATGTTACTATATTAATCCTTGATTGTGATCAGTTTATAACGTTTAGCTATAGGGTATGTGTCTTGTACATGCTAGATTGGAATGAGGATTTGTTGTATGAATATCATAGTTCATCATTCTCAATTCACATTTGGAGTTAAAAGGTGTATATATATATGGAAGTGTTTATTATGGGGAAACATAAAGAGATATATGGTAGAGTATTGTTTCCCTCATAATTCGAACCTCATTACGATTTCCTATTTTGGAACATTTTCTAATGGGTTTCTTTGTGGAACCAGTGACACCTAATGGTTATGTATCTTAAGGGACCTTGTTTCTAAAGGTAGATGCTTGTTAGGTGTTTTGACTAACGATGGTTAATAACTCACATTATTCGAGAGGATGGAATGGTGGGCTCATCACACCCTTTTGAGGGGAATTATTCTCTACTTTAGGACTCTATTATATATTTAATATATATTCCTGAATCCATCATTAATTCCCATGTATGATATAGGTAAACACAAATTAACAATAACTTGTTAGCATGTATAGATCATAGAATCATATGTATGTATCTGAGGTTCATCATCAATGGATATATCTATATGTATCTAAGGATCTTCATCAATGGTATCCTATTATGTAATACATAGAGATTACTTGTTCGTTATTATGACAATTCTAGTTTTATATCCACACAGTGGGTCACTCTAGAGTTTATTTTATTCCAAGGAGACTATGTGCACTCTAGATTTTATCATTATATAGGGAGAATGGATTTGTTTTGATTTTGGAATCAAACCCATGGATGGGATTCCTACATATCCCTGTGAACAAAATTAGAAACCATGTAGTTCAGTTTCACAGAACGAGACACATCATATTATTCAAGGTAATATATTGAGTAATTATCCATAGAGTTTAATGTCATGTAGAAAGGACATATAGGAGGAAGTTGCCTATTCAAAGATTGGTGCAGGACTTATATCAAATTATCCTAAGGAAGTAGAGGCCGATATGGATTCTTAATCTGAATTAGACTCTTACATGGATGTTTCCCATGAAGGAACATGGTAGATTTGAGTAGTGTAGTTTGAACCTTAGTGAGGCTTCCTTCATATCCTGATTGGATGAGAATAAAATCCCACATAGTTCAAACATGTCTCATAGGGATGTATAGATATTTGAGTGGATTAATTTGGGGATTATTCATGAAAATGATTCCCTTATAAAAGAGACCCTGAGGTATTTCTTAACTCATTGTGGTTTGGGGGCTTAAATCGGTGATTACTCTTATTGAGGATACCCAGATTAATGTAATTATGATTTGGGTTTATTCGTAAAGAGGATTCACAACAATCTCAGGCCTCAAGGAGGTATCCTACTTGTCATGGTTATGAAAGGAATCAAAGTTATCATAGTTCAATCCTTTAGGTGGATCGTGTGGGGGTTCATTATCATCACTAACATCAAATCCCAAGTGAGTCAAGAATGGTGTGACAAATAAGATGAAATGAATGATTAGATAGAGCACACACTTTTCCTACTTCGTTGGTGGTAGAGTCCGGAACTATAGTGGAAGAGGTCAAGGATATGGTGGAGGAGTCCTGGACTACCACACTTCCCTATCTTCACATTACATTGGACGTGATTCCATGGTAAGGAAGGAATTAAAATGAAGGATGCATTAGTAGAGTGGAGCATGATTGAAACCTCCTACATGAATGTCTAGGGGTGTAATATGGGAGGGATGCCTCGATATTGGTTACACAGTGGGAGGAGGATCTCATTCCATATTGAATGGAAAAGCAAGTATGATCCTTACCCAACCTATTCATAACCAGAGGCTTCGGGTCATAGAGACAAGAAGGGTAAGGCATTTTCCCAACCCTTATATATGAAACCAATAACTCCACAAAACTTTCCCATTGATAGTATTTCTCATGACCTTAGAAATAAGAAACTAAATACTCTTTAGGGACCTTGACCTATGGAAGGACTAGTGTAGGAATCCTCGAACCATAGAAATACAAATCCAAATGGGAGGAAATTTAGCCTACTTTTTTCCAAGGTTTTGTAGGTTAGGAGGTCCTTGTGTAGACTTCATCTTGGTCCCTTTCAGAAAAGGCAACCAATGACAGAGGATACTTTCCATAGGTATATTTGGAATAGAGTTTAAATGGTAACTCATGTAGGACCTAGTTGTAGGTGCTTGATATCGGTATGATGCACTAGTGGACCGCGCAGGGCCTAGGAGAAATTTAATGAGCTTGGCGTAGGGGGAATAGGTCTATGAGAATAGGATATGACTCAGAAAATTGGATATCGTGGATAAAAAACTTGGGTGAAGCTTTATCCAAGGCACAATGGGCTACCTCTGGTGTTCCTATAAGGGTCATGTGTAGGTCCCTAACAATGTAGAGGGACCTTATGCATATATTTTCTCCTTAGGGGAGAATGGTCCTCGTGTAGGTGTCTTATGTCTTTAGACCCCAAGGGAACTTTTACCTTACTTATCCACTTTAATTTTCTCTTTTTCCATGATTTATAAATCAATGTGATAAATTTCTAGGAACCTAGTTTATTGTTCTATGAAATGTGAGCTCCTCGGGTTCTTCCAATATTTTATTTGTCGAAATTAGGATCCCAAGGGTCTTATTTATAGGCAAGTAGGGGACCCTAGTCAAAGGAGTCTGTTGGAATAGGTCCATGACAAATGTATATCGCATAGCTCTTCTTCATAGCGGAAAGAAAAAAACTAAGCATCGTTGGTCCTCGATGATAATTCCTAGAATTGGGGTACTACATAGGGGGTTACGCCTTCTAGACTTCATGGGAATGAAATGTGTTGGCCTCTTGATGTGTAGATGGTACTGCACGTAGGTCCATTTGGACATATTTCTTGGTTATTATTTACACTACATGACACTTTAACATTTTCAAGGTCCTATTCAAAATATTTTTTTCATCCTTTACAAAATGTGATTATTAATAAACCCCCCCCCCTCAGGATTGGATCTAAAAGAAAGAGGAGGGTATTGTCCTGAGTTAAAAAGAAGTGGGTAAAGGTTATGAAGGCTAAAATAAAGTATCACATATTTTATCTACTTAGTATGCATGTGTATGTGTTGGGCACAGTTTTGTGGAATAGGAGAGTGGCAGAGGCCAACAATGTATATAAATACAACCTTCTCCATTTTCATTTTCTTCAAATTTGATGTTTCTGATTTTTCACTCTCATTGTGCATATCATTCATCTAGCTATGTCGTGTTGTACATACTTCCAATTACATCGCATTATACTTCAGAAAACTTCTCCCAAAGGTTTTCTTAAATTTATAGCCACCTGAGATATGACACTACATGGAGTCTCCCTATTCAAAAGGGATATACAGAAATACCTCATCTAGGGACCTTGTCAAGAGACCTACGTGGGGCACCTTGTAAAATGACGCTCAGGGGGAAATTATTATTCCATATTCATTGATTATTTTATGTTAAAATTTTAATAATTATTAATTCAATATTTCGAATTATTGAGAGAATTTAGTTCGTTCTTGTAGGTTTTCAAATGGATTATTTAATTACTACAAATGAGGAAGCTGCTACACGTCAAACTAAGAAGATCACAACCATCAGACCAGATTATTATTACATCATTGAGACTACACTTCCTGATTTGGTGAAGTGTTTGATTACATCTTAACAAGAGTATCCTAGAAGAAACTACCTTCCTCTGTATGGGCATGATATTATGAGGGACATTCATTTTATAGTATTTAGGAAACACTTCATACTGACTTGGTTTTTGAAACAGATCAACTTTTCATGTGTCAAAAAATCTATGAAGTTTGATTCCATCAAGGAATGGGTAGTCCCTATTAGTTGAATTTTACATCATAATGACTACACTGCTAATGTGAAGTCACATGTCACAGTTCCAAAACCTCATTGTTATGACTCGACCTTTCATGCTTCGAATACAGATCAATATCATGGTTATAAAAAATATTGGGACTTACGCACTGTAAGGGGACTGAGGCCTAAGTGTATTTGAGTGTTATGGGTGTGCAAAAATTACACAGAGTTCAAAAAAAAAGATCTTCTTTATGTTCATATTTATGAGGATGTTTTGGTACCACAGATCTATGTATAAATAAATGTAGATATCATTTCCAAATTTTTGAGACATTGTAGTCTACAAACAAATTCTTTTCAATAAACACACTGTAAGGTCGACATCAGTTCTTTGGATATCTAGTAAATATTTGGGGTCCCCATTCTCTGGGAAATGTATAATAAATTTATCCCACCAAGGACAATGTAGTATGGGGCTAATAGGATTCCATCATTGGACCATGATCTATTTAAAATAGTGAAAAAACTGTTGAAAGACAAATATCATCTTCCCAAGGCTGATGTCCATGCAGAATCATGGATGGGGACTCTCTTAGAATGAAAAAATGAGAGTGGACCTACTTATAGGCACCCTTCTATTTTTTCCACTATAGATAATCGAGGTGCTTCAGGCATGTTTTGGACCACATCGGAGAAGGGTGAGTAAAAATATTTGGGTTTCATGGTTAACCCCAAGATTAATGCAAAGGTTCACCAGGCTGGCATCCTTTACATGTGGATAAGCATTTATTTTCTCCCAGTATGTGAGTCTGGTGGAGGCATAAGGCCATGAAATTTTTTATTTTGGCCAAATTAGTGGTGGGGAAGAACATATCGTTTAACCTTATGTTAGTAAGAATCTATCATTATTTGTTTCATTTATACAATGGTAAGTCACCATTTGGAATTGAAGGTACTTTCTAGGTATTTAGGGGATGCATTACAAAACATTTCAACTCATATTCAATGTCGAATTCAGTTAAGATTTCTTACAGCCGATTTTTCAATTTTTTTAGAAAAACTATGGGATTTCAACCTATGAACCTAAATCATGATGAGGTGTTGAAGTTGATGAATGTATCTAGAGACATTATTTTGGTTTTATATGGTATCCCACCAACCATAATGTTTATCGATAATGGTAAGGAAATGAATTACTAGATGAGGGCATACATGATAGAATTTGGGTTAGCGTATTGGTAACTCGTATTGATGGGGAGATTATCTGGGAGGATTACACACCTTATTAGATTTCCCTCAATTTTAAATTTTTTCAATAATCAGGCACCATCCCTCAAGTGCACGTTAGGAATGAAAATCCTACAATGTTAGCTCAACAATTATGGATCATGATGTCTTCATAGTTATCCAAAATCTCAATCTTTCTACCACCTTCAGAGATATAAATCAGACTAGAGTCTAGATATGCCAAGTATTGGGTTTCTTCATACCCTCAAGGAGAATAGACAAAGGGAACATATCGGTAATAGGCCACTAAAACTACTTATCATGGAAAATGTGGTATGAAATCCATAACCAAAGATGATGTGGAGGATCCAAAGCCATCAAAATTTTCTCATACAAGGATCACCGAACAGGATGGGGTCAAAGAGATAAAACCACTTATTACAAGTTGGTCCAGTATCCATCATTGGGAGGTGGTCACTATCTCATCCCTTTATTTTACTAAATGAGAAAGGAGGCCTGAAGAGTTTCCCAATCATGGGGGATTTATTTTTCTCCACATCCAGCCGCATTGAATCCAAATTACATGTGACTCTTAGTAAACTAATTTTTAGAAATAATGACTTGTGATATCATAGATTCGTGGTATTTTATCCAAGATGAACATCAAACCCCATGGTTGGGTGAAATTATAGAACTCTCCAATTTTCAACCTGACAATAATTTGGTTGAGGTAACAGAGTAACTCGTGGAGATGGAGGGTTTCATATATGAAACTGATGATCATGTCCTGGCCTCAAAACGAGTATCCAACATGAAATATTGAGTAGTATTTCAATGGGAAATGGTTAATAATAGTGTGTAATTGATCATTTATGTTTTCATTGTTGATGTATTTATATTTTATTATTTCTATTTTCTTATCTTACATCCACAATCATCAATCTAGAGAGGATTTTATATTTTAAGTTTTGAATATGATAAGGAGGAGGAGAAGCAGAGTTTCTCGGGTCAACAATGTATGGGCCTATGGGAACACCTATTGAGATGGTGGATGATGCCCTCGTGTCCTAATAACTCTCCCCAGATGTGAGTACCATGCCGGGGGTGATGGAGATGAGAATTCCCCATCAATTACCTCATGTATCTGTTTTCAAAAAGAGTTGTACAGTCTCTTCTCTATCTTGTGAGATGAAGTAAAAGGGAGAAATGATGTTGGTCTAGATAATACATCACATTGAGTATTTGTGTTTTCAGTTGATATTATATCTTGATAGACACACCATTATGACCATGTTAATATCTTTATAGAACCTGTGTTGCTCTCTTCCCTTAATAGATCCATTAATTCTCCTTCAAAAATCGAGAAGCATACTCCAAGGGAGGTGCATATTCATTTTGATGAATCTATCACCTTGAAAAACAATGTTTTAGTGGGAGTTGATGTGTCTTATAACACATCTATAGAGTGGGAAGAGGGTCACATTAATTTTAAATTCACTTATTTTGAGTGCCATATGTTGTTTCTAACTTTCCTATACTCATAATATTTCAGATCTATTCCCAGGACCAGTGGACTCTATAGTAGTCAATACTGATACTCTTGTTTGTCTAGAAGGGGGAAACAATGAACCTGGGTAGTCTGAGGAAGGTGTTGATACTGATTCTGACTCTATAGGGCCTAACAATATCATGCTGGTTGAAGAGCTAACAAAGAAGAATTCCAACAGATCCAATATGGTTCCTAAGGAACTTTTCATTGATACCCAAAATGGCGAGGATGTTACGATATAAAAATCCATATACCATAAAATGGTAGATTCTCATAATAAATAAATTGATATTCCATGTTCCATCAAGGAGTTTGAGGAATTTCATAAGGAACTAAAAGGATGTGAGTTTTCTCATTCTTCTTTTTTTGTATACATAGTTGGTGTTCTTTTAGTTGATATTTCACATCAAAGTTCAAATCATGAATATTTTTCTGTAGAGAACATTTCTAAGGGCCTTAAAGAGAAAGGCATACAAATCCATCCTACCCATGCTTCTGAAGAGGTATTAGCTGAGAATCCTGAATTGGGATGTGCTCTAAAACCTCTGGTCACGATAGTTGAGAATGCTCAGAAGAGTGTCCCCCACCAGGAAGTACTCGTTTAGACTATTGAATTTGGGAATGTTGGAGAGGATTATACTCAAGCTATCAACCTATTACCAGGGGAATTTCCCTGAATTCCTTGATCATTCTCCATTATTTCAACTCTTTTGAATCTAATAGTAATTTTGATTCATAGTTTAGGATCTTTAGATTTTGTGACTAGGTCCGAGGGAGAATCTTCTACAATAGCTCAATAAACAATGGGAGGTGAGGTAGCCAATGACTCATAGGGAATATATCAAGGAAATTATTTGAGAGATATGATTCTAAAATGCATCCCTCCCCATGAAAGTGGCTCTGATTCAGACTTAGAGCTCTAGGATTCTCTAGTATCACTTGTGGTGGGACATGGCAGATCAGCTAGAAAATAATTTCTGAGACATTTCTAGAAGAACTTACTTCAAAGTAAGGCCGACATCTAGATCAGTTTTTCGTGTTGGGATTTAGTGGATTTGACTACCATCTAATCTGTACTACTATTAAGGTGTCCTTTTTCTGGTGGGAGTAATAGAATATGCTATGACAATACCTCATAAAGACCAAACAGCTCACCAACATTGATGAATTTCAAGTTGCATTATACCAAGAAGAGGCCAAATGTAACATGAAATTGGTGTAATTTACATTTAGAATCTAGGATAATACCATTTAATTGTTTCACCTTAAAAAATAATTTAATGATGCTTAGTAGGGACTATAAAAACTCCACCATTCATTAGGAGAAGCCCAATTAGAAGGGTCAACTACCATTACGGTTGCCACAGAAGTGCTTCTTTGAGATGAGGAGACAGAAGTCGAGTTACTAAGTGAGCTTCATCAAGTAGTTTATAGGTATTGGGATAATGTTTAATAGATGAAGAGTTATTTGGAATTTATATTATAATATATGAAAAATAAACATCATCTCGTAGAATTTCATGTGATTTTTATCCATAAATGAAAATAATTTTTTTTTCTGATCATATAATTCCTCATCCCTACTTTCTTCCTATAATAATAATTTCAAAAATAATATTCATATAATTACATCTTCATACCACCAAATCATTATTACAATGATAAGGATGGGGAAACATTGATATTTACTTAAGCTAATGGCCTACAGATCATTGTTCGACAGTTACTAGGGTTGTATGTACAACACTACATATTTTGTGTGTTTTTTTCATCACCATAATTTTTACCAAATATCAATATGGAGGATACATTGTGGTTGATACTTGTATATTTCTTAGGCCACCATTTTCTGGTTTTCAACCTATAAAATTTGTGCCTTTTTATGTATTGGAAATTTATTGTTGTGAGTATCAGACTAAGAAGGCTAGTGTTTTAGGTCAAATATCTTTGACCATATAATATGATATAGTGACCCAAAAAAGGCTTTCTTGTCAAGAATATTACAACATTCTTCATATACCTACATGGGGAATCATGAGACACAATTTTGAGGTTAACAGATCTAAAACAAGATATCTTAGAATATAGGGGGTCTCTCCTAAGTACGAGGTTAACATTGTCTGAAAAACCCAATATTAGGGTTGTCTTATGAAAGTACCACTACGGTTTTTACTGCATAGTCAAATAGTATCATCCTTAGACTAGCATGCCCATTATGTCAGAAACTTATGCAAGGACAACATGGGTGCATACTTCATAGTTAGGTAAATGAGTTATCATGAATTATAAAATTATATTGCTCATGGAAAAAGGATGTTTAAGATTTGGATGCATCGAGACCATAATGGGTAGTTTTTCTGAGGAAAGATGTCTGAAAATGAAAAGAATTTCTATGTCGACAAACGACATGAATAGGAAACCGATCATATAAGAATTTTCTATATGGATGAGGGTTCACTTTATTAAATTACCAATGTCATGGGAAAAGACCCTTTTCAGACAAAGGATGGAGGAATCATGTAGTTTCATGTCATGTGACTAAGTCATTGACTATGTAGTTTAACATCTTACAGAAAGGAAATTGTGCAATGCATATTAATGTCATGCAACATAAACATTACACTATGCAGTTTAAAGACATGCATCATGGAAATTAAGGGGCTTTAATTTATTTTCTTTTAGATTCGACTAATGGTTTTATGGATTCCCCATTCATGATAACTGGTCTAGAAATGTGATACTATATTCAAATATGGAATGAAAAAGTTATAAACTCTAACCCAGAAATCTCAAGATCCAATTAATGGTGTGGGGAAAAAGGTATTATGGTGTTAGAAGATCTCTCTATCATGAATGATGTTACCATTTCTTGAAAAATCTGTTATGGGGGGTGTATTATGATAGGAAAATTGGGGCACATACATCATAGTCAAGTATTGGTATCCTTAGGCTGATAGACTTGTTGTGTAGGTGACTCATTCAAGGAAACCCGGGGTGTATTCTATATAGTTAGGTAAATGATATCTTATGAATTATAACTTTCTACTGGTAAAATATGATGAATGTTTATGGATATTTGAATATCCCCAAGAACAGAATTTGGTTTGTGGAGAGTAGTTCCTGAATATGGAATGGGTATTTCAAGCCATTATTTCTAAAGAATTAGGGGAATATTCTCTCTATAAAGGTCTGACCCAAACATAGGAAGTATTTTACCTGTCGTTTTAGGTCACTTGAAATGGAAAACCAAACCAAGAGAATCAGTGGGATGTATTTCTTTTCAAATCATTATTGTCCCGATATGAATTAAACACAAGGAGAAAATTATGAACCATTGTCTTCAGTGTTGTTAGATCAGGAGAGATAAAATGGGGTAGATATGCAGGATAACCATGGATTTTTTCAATTCATGGGTTCCAACATATTGTCATCAATCCTCATGAGGATATAAGTGGATTCTCCCAAGGGTGAAGTTATTATTGGTTGACAAAACCATATGTGGGATCTTTTATGCAAGGCCAACTAGGGCATGCACTACATAGCCAAATTGTGTTATCCTTTAGATAATATGACAGTTATGTGGGTGAATTATTCATGGCCTACTATGGTGAGTACTGTATAGTTTGAGAAAGAGGGCATCAGGTATCATACATTTTATCACCAGGAAGTGAAGGAAGATTATAAAGATTTGAAAGTGTCTAAGTTTAGGGGTATGAATTATGGGAGAAATGTTTTTGAGCATGAAGGAAGCGTCTAGAATAAAAAATTTAATGAAATTGGAGTAACTTTCATATATATGACTCATATATAGGAGGGGACATCTCTTGTTTCTTTAGTGGTATCTATAAGGAGAGGACGTAAAACATAAGCTCCAACATTGATTTTTTTTCATACAGTAGAATAAGAATATTTATTTTACCCCATGGATGGGACTAAGATCTAAGGCCTAATCTTCACTATGTATCTCACTATGATAAGAGTAATTACATACATAGTTCTCTGGGTACCATGATGTTTAAATCCATACGGTAAAGACATTTGGCATGCTTTTTAATGTCATACGGTAAGGAAAAAGTTCTCTCAACATGAAGATCAATAGGATAATGAGATTGAAACAGGTCATAGGGACCATGAATCACTACATATTTTGTCATAACAAGAGTTAATCCACATGTAGTTCTTAATGATATAGTCTCATACATAAAGTGGGAACTCGTATTAGATCTACATATGTAGATCTGACTAGTCCACAGGAGAGTGGATGATTTTATATATTTTTGTTGTGGTTGAGACCGGTATTGGAGATATGAACGTCACTATGTATCTCATATGGGTTAGAACCAAGACACACATAGTTCTCAAAGGGCCATGTAGTTTTCCATCACAGGGCCTAAATGTGGGTGATTTCAATGTGAAAAAAGAAGTAGTGTGGCTCGACTAGGGCGTAGGACCCATGCATCACTACTTATCTTCCTCGATAAAGAATCAATCCACACATAGTTTTCAAATAAAGGTCCCATTCATTATTGAATTCATAAGTGGGGGATAATGGTGGTTTTTAACACAGTCTCGTGCATATGAGGATAACCTTTATTGAATCTCCCCATTTAGATCTGACTCATACATGGGTTAATAAATGAATTATTTGTATCATGTTGTAGATGGGTTTATGATTGAGAGTCTGGATATCGCTATGTATCTCATAGAGGTATGAATCAAGACACATGTAGCCCTTGAAGAAAATCATCTAGTTTATTATCTTGTGATGAGGATATTTGGTGTATCTTTTAAGTTCTTACATATAAGACCATTGATATCCAAAATGGGAATTGAGACACCTTTTTTAGGAAAATAAATCATATACCAAACTCCTAAGCCTTTTGAGATATGTGCGGTGTGAGAAACAAAGAGTGGTATAAATTTCTTGTACAGAACATAGGTAACATAAGTGAAGGACAAGGGAATTTCATTTATGTGGTGTATGGGCCAGGATATAGAGTATAGTTATCTCTATGTATCTCATTGGGAGGAGAATAAATCGATAAGTAGTTCTTGAATTCCCATGCATTTTACTTTCATGAGGTATGGACGAAGATAAACCAATGTCAAAAGATAGAAATATTGTGACTAGGCAAGCATGTAAGACCCGGCCGTCACTACATATCTTGCTAAGGAAAGAATAAATCCACGCGTAGTTTGTGAAGATGGTTTCCAACACCAACTGGGATTTTATATGGGTAGGTGGATTTAATCTTTACCAAAATAACAGTTAGTTCCAAGACACTAGATATCATGAGGATTAAACCACATTTTCTAGAATAATTACTTGTATAGATTTGTTTTATACCTTGAGAAATATAGGGCTTTAATTATTTTTGTGTCTGATAATATGATTGGAGATTTAGGCATCACTACATATCTAATAGTGGTTGGAATCAATTCATACATAGTTCTTGAAATCCTATGCAGTTTAACGTCATACGGTAACGGTGGAAGGTGGATTTTAATTTCATGTGGGACAAAGGGTATTTTCCTTTTATGGTTATGCATAAATAACCCTAAATAATGTGAAATTTAACATCATGAAGTATGATAGGGATCTTATTTTTTGGTCATAAGGAACATGTCACGGGGGATTAATGTCATATGGGATGTTGGATTCTATGATTTTCATGTAGTTTAACATCATGTGGTAAGGGTGAATGAGTTTTTAAGTTTTAGGTCATGCAACTAGGACCTCATATGTGGTAGTTTATAATCATGCAACAAGGAAAGTGATTCTATGTAGTTCAACATCATCTAGGGTGGACATACATACTGCTACGTAGTTTAAATTCCTATAGCTAACATGAATTATGTACGCTAACACAAAGAACTTATTCAATAATCGTGATTTTTTTGGAGTTATAATGAGCTCCCCATCCACTAAGATCAAGGAATAAGATCTGTTAGATTGGACCTTGTGTATATAATAAGGTCCCTCTCACTTTGGAAAAATATTTGGAGGCTTCCTTCCTATTTTCATCGAATCCTTGAGGAGAAAAACTAATTCTCCTTGGAGGAACAAATGGAAGAAGACTTTATTGTTGAAGGATCATGATATCCGATTTTGATAAACTTCCAAGTGATGCAAGTTATTCAATATAATTTCATTCAATCACCCTTATTCATAAAATTATTTCTGGGATTGTTCTTTATGGATAGATGATCTCATATGTAAACTTGGAGTGATGTAAACTGAAACTTAATGGGAAGACATTTTTTTCTGTATACCAGTGAATATAGAGTTGATAACATTGTCGTACCGGTCATAGTCTGATAATCTCATAAGACATGAAATAGCATATCAGGACAAGAATTCTTTTCCTTTTACACCATCATTTGGAGTATGTTTGACAAGGTCTTGCTGAAATCCTTTATCTATACATTGGTCTCTACATGATAGTCGGATGAGTGGTTAGATTTGATATTGTAATCCTTATATAGCTTTTATACCTCAGTAGAAAAAATTTGGTGGGATTGTACTTCAATATGATATGAGGGACACCAAATCTGGTAATGATGATAGCTTTGATGAAGATAATGATGATTTTGGTCCATGTAACTTTGAGAGGTATTATATCAACCCATTTAGAGAATAAACTGGTGGTCATAAGGATGTAGTTGAACTTCTTAGATGTAGATGGAGGATATGGTCCCACAATATCCATTCCTAATGTAGAAAATATCCAAGAGTATTTGGTTGTATGTAGCAACTCTCAGGGTTGGTGGATAAAGTAGGCAAGAACATGGAAAGGATGAAATTTCATTGTGAATTCTATATAATCATGTTCCATTATAGGCCAAATGTATCGAAGACTTAGGATTTGATCAGAAATATTACACCCTAGTTGGTGGGAACCATAAGATCATGTATGTACTTCTTCTATAACATTCATAATATATTCTCTATCAATACATCTGAGAAGGACTCCATTAATGCCTCTTTTGCAGAGTAAATTATATAAATTTGTGTGGTCACAAAGTATGTAATTAGATGCTAGCCTTTATATCTATTATGTTCCAAATCTGTCTAATGGGAGAATTCTATCCTAAATTTTTTCCATGATAGGGATCATTTATCCCATAGTAGGACTATATGTCTCTAGAATGGAACTGATTTCATTGATCTCTTCTTTTCTAATTCGAATGATAGGTGAAACCATGCAAGGATGGGAAATTATTATTAAGGTCTTATTCTAGTTTGGATCTTCTAGGGCTATAGATTTATTTTCCAATACATTAGCCTAGTTGTTTTGTGATCGTGGAACATAATAAAATGTTTTATTTGAGGTAAATTCTTCCATTAAACCTCATATATAATCACAAATAGTGATTAACACCTCATTTCTAATGGAGTAATCATTTTTCATATTCTTTATTACCAACACGAGTCGCCCTTCACCTATAGATGGTTTATTGATATTTGAAGTTTCAATTCTAGGGCTAAAATGAGAACCATATATTTTACTTCATTTTTCTTACCACCATCAGATAATAGTAAAGAATATAGAAATAATACCTTTTTTGGAGAGATAAGATCAATCCCTTACCCAACATTGTTGAGATTAGGGTATTTCATTCTCTTACCCATCGGACCCATGGAAGCACCATCAAAATATATTTCTAATGTTTGGGGGCTATCCTGAATAGAGAATACCTCTTCATCGAGTAATTCAATATCTAATGATATTCTTTCTGTAGATGGATTCTTAGTGGTTAAATTTGTAAATTCTTGGTTGTTCACTTCTTTATGAGGTACGAACTGTATATCGAACTACTACATAATAACTACCCACCATGTCATACGTCTTGTTAGCATAGGAAGAATGAGGAGAAATTTTTACAGGTTATTGTGAGAAACCAAGTAGACATTGTGATTCTATAGATAGTTCCTCATCTTGTGAATAGTATATATTAATTTCAGAAATATCTTCTAAATATCTAAATAATGATTCTCCATGTAAATTATGGTTTGACTATAACAATAAATTTTTTTTATTCCCAACATCAGTCTACTACACATGAAAAGTTCCCAATTATCATTCCAGAGTTGTTGTATATAGAATTAGTGGTCTTCCATAAATATGTGGCATCAATACTGGTGGGATCAAAATCTATTTCTTGAAAGCATAAAATACTTATTGACAATCATTATTCAAATAATATGTGACCACAATTTTCATCAATTTAGTGGAGGTTAGACACCTGCCTCTATGATTTTCTATAAAGCGTCGGATGTAGGAAAAGTGTACTTGAAGTCTTTTAAACTCTTCAATGTTTTAAAGAGGTGAAATTCCAATGATATCTTTTGTCTTCTCAAGATCAACTCCAATGTCATGATGGCATACAATGAAGTTGAGAAATGTTCCTAAGGTTACCACAAAAGAGAATTTCTAAGGGTTTATCTTCAGATTATGTCGTTGAACCTTACTGAATATGGTTTCTAGGTCATCCAAGTGGTAAAAATGTTGTCAAAACATTACCACTAGATCATCATTGTAGCATTCAACAAACATCCCTAAGAAGGGTTCAAAAATTTGGTACATGTCATGTTGATATTTGTTTCCCACATTCTTCAATCCAAAGGGAATTACTTTATAGAAAAATATACCCAAAGGGGATCTAAAATCATTGGACTCCTCAGATTCTAGGGCCCTAAGAATTTGGTAATTCCTATAACATCCATCTATGAAAGAGAGGGACAGATAACTAGTTGTTGAATCAATCAGGAGTTCTATGATTGGGGATAAAAATTAATCTCTGGGACAATGGTATTTGAGATCTCTAAAATCAACACAAACTCTAATTTTCCTATTCTTATTCTTCAATAGGAAATTCTGGATAGCCATTTTGGGTATGTTACCTCATAGATAAAATCATCCTTGTAGATTTCGACCAATTTAGCCTCAAATTTTGAATGCATTAGTTGAGTAAGTCCTCCTGTATGTTTTCTTATATCCCTAATGATCTTCTAGAAAAACAATGTGATGAGTGTACACCTCAAGGTCAAGGCATGTCATCTCTGTATAGTTATAGAAAAATAAACCCAGATGCTTCTTTAGGAAGGATGTATATATTTAAAAGTACTAGGTTGCTAAACAGAAATCGGTGGGTTGGGGATTTTTAAATTTTCATTGACAGGATGATGAAACCTGTCACCGCCAACAATCAGATCCCCGATATGGTTCTAAAGATCTCATGTAAATTAAAATAGCACATAAATTAAAACTGATAAAGTAAATATTCATATATGATGTCACACTTTACTACAAATCTTTGTCGGTGATCATTTTTTGAAGGATCCATAGTAGGATCCCTCTAGAGCATCCACACGTGCTTCAAAAATGTGTGGCAGCACCAATCGTCGAATTTCGAGTGCAATCGTGGCAGTCTGATGATATATTTTATGTCCCGATGATAGCTGTAATCCTATTCCATTGATGCTTGAAGGTTTTATGGATAACCACTTGATATAGAGAGACTCTCTCTCTAGAATGTGGGAATATGGAGAGGTTATCATTCAAGAATGAATGAATAGTCCGTTTGGAGAGTGCCTCTCTCTATTTATAATGTATATTGAAAATACCCGAAAGGGTTCCTGGCAACTGTTTATTTATCATCCACTAAATAAATAATTATGGTGAACTAAACTACATCAATATTATTTATTATTTTATCACATTATTTTATTATATAAAATATATATTGTGTTATAATCCCAAGTCATATAACTCGACTTGAACTTCATAGTAAATATTAAAGAAACATTGAATATTAAAATAATATTTGGTCAATTAATATTTTCATGTATTTACTCAACATGTAAATAATTTTATTCAATAAAAATTATTCTTTACTTCAATAATAATAATTTTATTTATTTCTTTTGTGATCAATACCTTGGACAACACTCGGACCCTGTGTTGGGGCCCACTATATCCAATATGCCCAAACAATTGAATAGGTAGGATTCTTGAATATGCTATTATGTGTGGCCCTCTAGGCCCTTATCTTGATAGAAATGAATAATTACATAGAACAAGAGGGGAGTATAGAAACCCATCAAGGACCCTAAGGAGATAAGGATAGTCATAACAATGACTACTAACCTATGAGCATGCATAGTGTAATATAATCATTTTTCTTTAAATATCTCATTAATCAGGATGCGCACATATGTCACTTCCCTTTTCTTTATTTCTTATTTGTTAATAAAACTCGATAGATTTACCCTCCACTACCTTAGAAAAGGTATTATGAAGGTACTACAATCCTAATAAATAGGAACCGAGATATATAAATTCCACAATCTGGAAGTGAAAAATCCTTTCTCTACCCTTCAACCAATGTCATACCACCAATGACACAACCAAAAAAAGATACCTCCCCATGATTTCATTATCATGGTTTTACCTTTCATCAATGTACATAATTAGATAGAACATATTGGTAATGGCCTCAAGTCATGAGACCAATACACATGTCTATAGATAGGAACATCCAATGACACCCAAAACATGTGGTGTTCCTATTGGATGTGTGTCCTCATGATCTCACAACTAGAGATTACAAAGTGCGAACATAATGAGAATATGTCTCAATAATTATGATCATCCAACACTTTATAGTAATACATCTACTTTTTCTAATTAGTAAGATGTATCTAGACCATAAGACCAATGTTTATGATTCATGTCGTAGTATCTTGAGGTTCTCATTATAGCTTGGGATTAGCTATAAAATTTGGATTTGAAAATTAATCTATGTACATTACCATTAAATAGTGGACACAGAAATATCTACCCTATAATGGAAAGTGTACATCATTTATATCTAACTATATACCCAATATGGTAATAAAAATTACTTCAAAGTTGGGTCTTGTGAACCTACTATTTCAACACTCCCACTTTCACTAGAGCCAAATTTATAACCATACATGTTAGCTACTCACATGATAAAGATCATGTTTCTTCTTATTAAAGACTTTATCTACTGGTTCTACCATGTTTCCTCCATGTACCTTTTCTTCTATATGCAACCTCACTTCCTTGAGTAAAACATATCAAGGGATGGTATCCTCAAATATAACCATTTTTTCCATTATCATATCCTTACATCTTGTTTATTAAGAATATAATAATTTACATCATGATAATACTTTACTTACTAAGTGAAATTCCATGAAATGGAAAAAAATCATTGTTTTTAATTTCTTCTTTGTTTCCCCAGAAGCTACAACAAACTCAGTATTTGTAGGTATGGCTACCACTGGATTATATGATCTTTTCTCACTCAACACCTTATCCAAACTATGACACTAGTTAAAATTGATCCAAATTAATACTAGTTTTTTCCACCATAACTAGTATTATTTCATTCATATACTAGGAAAATATCATTTGCACATTCCAAAGTATAGTATGATAGTTCTGATAGCTTCCTTAGAAGTGCTCCTAGATATAATTGATATCTACCTACTATAAGTATATTATGGAAATATCAATTTATGAAAATATCATTTCATATGTGATTCATCAATCATAGAAGCATATGTAACTCCATTCACCACTTAATATCCTTCTGTGCCTATCCATGTCTTCTTAGAGAGATTTATGCCATGTGAAACATGAAACAACTTTTTTCTTGAATTGTTCCAATATTTATTTTTCAATGACATATTAGTATATGTATGATTGACTAGGTCCGAGAAAACATTAGATATACCTCAGTAGATCTTATTCCCTAGAACATAGGTTGTCACTTTAAATCAATCACAAGATAATTACTTTTATACTAGTATTATATAACTGTAAGACCAATATTTATTTTCTATATGTTGTCAAACTTATTTTACTCGGAAAAATATGGTTCTCCCACTAAACTCTAGTATACAAATAGAAAAGATTCATTCTATATGAATGATCTAAGATATTGTTTATTAATTTAATACAAAACTGTATTTAAGTAACTTCAAACCCATATTTGTATAAAATTGTGTCATCATCCCTTTCTGGTTGTGTTTTATATACACATTCCATGATTGGTGGTGATGATGTCCAATGCCCATTTAAATTGTCATAGAATTTATCTATGACAATTAATATTCTAAAGGATATGGGAATACTGACATGGTATAACCAATTGATCCATAACGATACTTCTCTTCTACTGCCCATGTATCATCTCTCTTGAATACACATTACAACATTCATAATAATCCCCTTTTCACTTTGATACATGGACTCAATTATTTACTTTCAGTTCATCTTGTCAATCTTAGATTATTTCCACATACTACTCACTTGTAGGAATTATTATTCATAACAAATAACTTTCTCACTTTCTCTGGTGAACTCAAAACCAACAACATGTCTTTATCCCTCCTACAGAGTATGTTTCACTGAAACATTCCTCTTCCACTTGTACTTGTGGATCTTATCTTATATGTACCATTTTTTAATCTTGAGAATTGACTAAATACAAGTCAATCCAGCTCCTATTATCTATAATAGAGATGTGAACCCTTATATAGAAATGTATTCTATCACTTTACTACTACTTTTCTATAATTGGGATTCTAGTAATATCATAAGTAACTTTTGGGATAATTACCCTAAATGCACAATGTGTTTACCTTGATGCATGTTTTTTTATATCGTAACAAACTCATAGAATCTAATACCTGGTCCTATGACACAATGGATTTCCATCACACTATGACTTGTATAATATCTATATTTAGTTTTAGTTGGGATATTAGTTATGGTATAATTCCATTATTTTCAAATCACGTCATGAAATGTGATGGAATTTATTATCCACAATCATTTATTTATTTGATTAAAAAGGGGCCCTGGAAGGGATGAACAAGAAAACTATGGGGGGCTAAAGAACTTAATCCCAAGGGAATCCCCAAGAATAATGGCAGCCCCCTCAAATGGAAGCAAACCAAGGCTATAAAAACAAGTTAATGAGTCACCAAAAGGAGCTTGTGAAGCAAGGTAGTCAGTTGCACTGTTTCCCTCGCACCAAGTGTTGGAAATCTCCAGGCTACTGTCAATCATCCTCTTGATTTTTCTGGCATGATACACGATAGACCACGGAGTGGAGGAAGTACCCAGGATGGACTTGTAGAGAATATGAGAGTCCATATCTAATACACCAATGGCGATGTTAACGCTTATACATAACTCAAGTTTGTCCAACATAGTGAGAGTTTCATCTTGAAGAGAAGTGGCATTATCGAAGAAACCCGAGAATGTAATGGTCACTGAGCTGATGAAATCTTGAACCAAACCACCACCTCACATTACACCCAAGGCACAAGAACTGTAAGTATTACGTTTCATCCCCCTACTGGGTAAGCACCAACTGATCCACTAGCAAGAAGAAGAAATGGTGTTGTTAGGATAGCTCTGATAAGGGCCAAGAATAGCACGAAGAGAGTGGGAAGAGTCCCAGTTTGGAATGAGGTTGGAAAAGTCTAAAACCAAGAAAACTACATGGGAAACAATGGTTATTCTGGAGGGGGATTTTACCTCAAACCTAAACTTGTTCTTCACCTGCCATAAGAACCAGGTACCGGTTGAGAGAATGTCCGCACGCAATTGAAGATTTTTTTTCCTCCCCGCCCCTTGGAACCAGTAAAGAAGGAAACTTGACCCCATTGGCTCGAGAGGAAATAGTCTAATGATGAAACTGAGGGAAAAACAAACCCTTCTCTCCCATTTTCCCTCAAAAAATAATAGGTGAATGGATTCCTCATGAATGTTATTGCAACAGTTGTGCTGATACCCCATATAAATATCAATGATTTTAATAATATCATCAGTTGGAAGGGATATATGATAGATGCACCAGACATAGAAATTATATTTTGTAGGGATATCCTTGAACCACACTACCTCACTCCATTCCACAAGACCAGTTGGTCCACGCAAGAGTTTGAAGTACTCTTTAACCGAAAAGTCACCAGATGTATCTCTTGTGAAGACCGAAACATTAGGGGAGTCTAAGAGTTCAATGAGATCAAACATCGTTCATTGGATCATGTTAAAAATAGCCTGGAACAGTGTTGAGTGGTCTCAAGATTTATATAATATCAGTTCTAGAGTGGAGAAACCTAGAAAAAAAGCTTACCACCAGCCCATTTACAGAACCAAAATCTGATCTCACCATTTCTGAAAATCTAATGGGATTGGATTTCCACCATTGAGACATGGAGTTGCACTAAGTTCTAGAGACTAGAAGCACAACTCTATGGAGGCTCGTGAACATCCTTATATTTACCACTGACAAAGTGACCCCGAAGGGACTAGCCGACTAGAATATCTCATCCTAGATTTCCATGAAAACCTCACATCATTTCTGAGATTCTTCTTACATCAACGTCACCTTTCGGAACTGGGCGGGACAACCTACCCCAAGCGGCCCATTGATGCTTTCCCTCTGCATGGGCATCCAAGAAGAAAGCGACCATCGTTTTCTCCAACTAGGAGATAACGGACTTTGGAACTTTAGATGTAGATAGCACATGCATGGGAATTGAGGATGAAATGTTGTTCACTAGTGTAAGCATCCCTCCAAAGGAGAGAAAATGAAACTTTCGGTCACCTATCCTTTTATGTACTTTTACCACTAGCTTGTAAAAGTTATGCATGCAAATATGACCTAGAGAAAGAGGAGAACCAAGGTACTCTGTCAGAAATCCCCTTCTCTTAAAACCCAGGAAAGATTCAATGGATTTCACCATTCTTTCTAGGCATCAGTATGGAAAGAGCACAATTCTTTTTTCAATACTCACAAAAAAAAACTCCATTTATAACACCCCTCAATAATATACTTGATTCCCCAGACCGAGTGTTTTCTACCATTCAAAAAAATCATGGTGTCGTCAGTGAACATGAGATGAGACAACCCCTAGAAATAGGATTTTTATTGGATAGGAAGAACTATGTCATCCTGAACTTCACCATTGAAAGCTCTACTTAGGACATCCTTCAATAAAATAAAGAGATATAGGGAAAGAGGGTCAGCTTGTTGAAGACCCCGAATAGATTTGAATAATCCAAAAGATATCTCAAAGAAAAAAATGGCCATCCATAGGGAACTAAAACACCTGAATAGAATATTAGTTGAGTGAATTGAGAAACCCATGCTAGAAAAGACACGAAGAATGAAGGACCAATCAATGTGGTTGTATAACCTTTACATATCCATTTGGGTAGAAACAATGGAACCAATTGATCTATGGCTGATGTTGCTAATAATCTCATGCGCTAGGACTATAGCCTTGGAAAGGACCTGCCTCTAACAAACCCATGTTGTTCAGTGGAGATCCAGTGATCCATATGAGAGGAGAGCTGCCTATTAACCACCCCTACCAAAACATTATAGGAGAAGTTACTGATACTGATAGGTCTATAATGCTTAAAAGATGAAGGGTTTTTGATCTTCGGAAGTAAAACCATAGAGGTAGAAGATGAAACACGAGGGATTATGCCATTGCGAAACACATCCTGGACAGCCTCCACTAAATACTCCTTGATCAGATCCCAAAAATGAATATAGAAAAAAAACCCATAAAACCATTGGGTCCTGGAACACTAGATCCATTAAGATAGGGCATCATGTTGTGAAATTCATGTTCATCTGGGATGGATTTCATAGATTCGTTAACCTCAGTCGTCACAAGTCTTATAATCATGTCAAAAAGTGCTACATGTCCCTAAGGGTATCCTTCAGGAAAAAGATGATGAATCCCCACTAGAATATCCTTGAAAAACTCAGCCGTCATTCCCCCCACCATGTCACAATCATTAGAGAAGGATTTTTCCTCCAGAAGAAAGTTGGGACTTACAAAATGTCGTCTTTATTTGATGCACACTTGAAAATATGCGGTGTTCTTGTCTCCTTCCTTTAGCCCTTAGATCCTTGACTCCTCCGAATCCAACCATTCTTACTTTAGGAGTTTCTCTGCCAAGGCAACCATGTTTTGGAGAATCACATTGAATGGATCGTCTTTCTAGCTTCCCTCAAGGATCACCTTTATATGTTCCACATCCACATTCAAACAGTATAAATCCTGTGAGTGAGGAGGTAGATGTCAATGCCAAGCTTGGAAATCGATTTTGATACATTTAATCTTGTAGTGAAACCTCCCTAATATGGACATTAGTAGGTTTTTCCATGATGAAGAAATGACCTGTTGGAATCTTGGTAGAAAATTCCACACTATATGGAAAAATAAACAACCACTCTGGATATGCTTTGTAGATAGGTCCAGCTGCACCTGGCATTGGTCTGACAGAGCCCGGGATTGATGAGTTATCTGAGCATTAGAGAAGATTGTGATGCCCTGGTAATTGGAGAGGCAGCAATTGACTCTACACTATGTATGATGGTGCCCCTACTGATTATTTCACCATGTATACCGATCTACCAAAAATCCTATGTCCAAGAGGCCCCTGACATAGATAAAGGAAGAGAAATTGAGACTAGATCGCCTCGAAAACAGGCTGCCAGCTTCTTTCTCAATGGGATCCAACATAGTGTTGAAGTCCCCACCTAGGATCCATGCAGAATCTCCTAGTTAGATCCAAAGAAGATCCTACCACAGGGACTCTATAGCAGTGACATCGCACATGGCATAAATGAAAGTAAATAGAAATTTTTGAACACTTGAAGTGATGTTGTCCATGAGATATTAGTTTGAAGCTTCCACCAAATTGACTGAAATGTTAGACTTCCATGAGACCCACATCTAATGGTTAGGAGGATTTGTGACCAGAACTCTTGATAACCTAATACTGTGTGCAAAAGGATCAGTCTTTTAAACATGGTGTTTTGGATCCGGGATGTCCACAATGGAGATGTTGTTCTGTTTAATCTCATGGGAATGGAAGTCAGTTTTAACCCGGGCTCTTAATCCATGGGAATTCTAGATGTCAAAGGTCATCATTTATGGACACGAAGAGGATATTTGGCTATTTCCATTGGATAAGAGCTGCTGGGGGTGCGCAGAGAAATAATCCGCTAGGAAGAGTACAAGGTTCACATTCTAGAGGAAAGAGAAAAGGGTACCAACCCAAGAGAGGTGGCCTCCTCCACCTTCCTAGAGGGGGAAAGTGGATTGTAGAGTATGAAGAGAACATTGACACCACACAAGGCCTTCAGATGGACAACCAAAAATATGGATGGTGGAGGAGAGAAGGAGGCCTTCCCCAAGCTAGAGGTAAGGGGAGAAGGATTATCCCCGTAGAAGGGAGGATCCTTGAACACCACCAGAGCTTTAAAAGGGTTGGAGGCCTCAGTCGGAGGGATGGTAGAGAGGGGAAGGACCAAAGAAGTAAGGGGGGGGGAAGACATGGCCCCACAAGGAGGACCGAGGAAGGACCCTGTGCTATACTGGGGAGGGAGGTCGAGGCCGGAGGGAAGGGAGGGGAGAGAGAGAGAGGGGAAGGACCCACGAGGGGGGGAGAGGGAATAGGTAGGAGCATCCCAGTCGGGAGGGCCGATGGAAACCCCAATGGGGAAGGATGCAAGGGGCAAGAGGGGGGTATGGATAGAGAGAGAGGACTCTGAGGACTTGATCATAGGAGATGAGGCACCATGGTCAACCCAGGGCAAGGTAGATGGAGGGGGACCTCCACTAGAAGAAGAGATTGTGAATGAAGCATGATAACTAAATTTCTTGAAGGACTGCGAAGAGTGACCCCAAAGCTGGAAGGTGACACCAAACAAATTCTGAGACATAGGGATGATCTTCTGCCACCAATAGAAGTCCAAACCCATTCGAAGAAAAATTCATTTGAGAAGAGGAGATGAGAGATCAACTTCCAAACATATCCTGGCCACTGAGGCATCATGTAACTTGTAGGACCTCTCATCCACGCACAAGAAACCACCCATCATACCACCAATAAAATGTAGGAACATAAAATTATGGATGGGGAGAGGTAAACCTAGAATGTTGATCCAAATCACCGCAAGTGGGGAGTCGCCGCCAGAATTCACCTCCACCGACCACATAAAAATGTTGGAACGCCAGGAGCCGTACGATCTAGCTGGAGTCAACCAAGCTTGCACACAATCTACCTTAGAGTCAAGGAACACACAAAAGGCTCTGCGGTTCATAACAGAAACCCTATCTAGATATGCTAGACTCCAATAGTCGACCAACCTATGAAAAATAGGGAGTAGGGGATGATCCAGGTTAATGAAAGCCACCAGAGTCCACTAATGAAGTTGGGAGGCTGTAGCAAAATAAGCATCTGGGAAGGAAACCATTGGAAATCCATCCACCAAACTATATCCAATCGAGTCCAATGGAACCTCTAAGAAAGTGGTGAAACCACCAGACCAAGAAAGTGTTGTCCAGTGAAGGCCCTCCTTCATCAAGAGGTTGTGACACAACTCGCGGAGAGATGAGGATGGAAATGATCTGAAATAGGGCACCACCAAGGAATCTGGTGGATGATCCCATGAGAAATGAGGAGTCACCGTTTGAGGGGGCCATTCCGCCATCTCCCACCCAAGTGAGGGAGGCGCAATTGTCAAAAATTCGAAAAACCAGAGGTGTGTGCCACACATTCGTTGAGAGAATCGCAATCCATCCTTTCTTATCTCTTTTGAAAATATATTCAATATCTAATGTTATAACATTGATACTACTTACATCATAACTTTGATGTATAAAATGTGTTTATAGGAGTTTATCCACGCTAAATTTTGTTGATCAATGTTAACATGTAAGAATCGTCATTTATCATCCTTATAAGCATCAATGTCATCATGTAGATAACGTAATATTAATTTATAAATTATTCCATGCTACATTATCGTGATAGATGAATTCTTTGTGATGATATTAATTAGCATTCCAGGTCAAAGAAACTCATATATTCTAACCATGTATGTACTTCACTATGACATTCCTTGACAACTTAAATGAATCTTATGAAATATCTCTACCACTAGATTTCCCATTGAATAGTTCACGCTCACTTGTTGAAATAATGACATAATCTTTCTAACATAATTTTATTTCTAAATTTTTCTTTTTTCAAGCTAAATCAGTCAATTACACAAAAGGTGTTTAGTTTTACCCAACCTAAATAAGATATTGGGTAAATCCTTAACATTGAATTTTAGTTTTTCTTGAGAAATAACTATCTTCTCAAAACTGGTTAAAAGTCTTACATTTTATATTCATCACCTATTGCCCATGATTCATTTATCACTGGAATATTTGTTTAGTATAATACACCATAAACATCATTTACTCTTGAACATGGAATAATGTCTCATTATGTCCAAAGGGAACGTGAGATAAATGTTTTGGTTATACTCAAAAACCTGTTGAACTATAATCAATCACTTGGAAAAGAGAAGATATGTGCTTCTCACCACTGACATAGGAATCACCCTTTCCTAGACTCTTGGAAAAGACACCTTACTTCTTTTGATGTGTCTATACATAATTGTTAATTTTATTAAAATACACATATTTGAAATGAATATTGTATTTAATATCCAAGTATGATCAAAAAATTAAATTTTTATTGATGAATATACCTGAATAAGAAGTGGGTTCTTTCTTATTTAATTCAGTTCATTCCATTTAAACATCCATAAATTTATTTCATAATATGTAATGAAAATAACCACTTATTTAATAACCAACCCCATCATTAAAAGACATTATAAATATACCTTTGGAATTTCACATTCCATTAGCCATTTCACATTGTCTTTAAACATCTTCTCCATAAGAACTAATGATTATATTGGATTTTATATTCTTATTCACTTTTCAACCCTTGCATAAATTAGGTAATGAATCGTTTACCCCATCCTTTTCATTTTGTAACCTTAAATGAAACTAGAGTAATTGGGTGTAAGAGTGGGATGCATTAAATGATCCTGATCCGTCTTTAATATTTACACATAAACCAGTGTAATTTATCATCCACATATCATTCCTAAATTTCTACTTCTAAACATCTTAGAGATGAGACTACATGTGTAATCATCAATATCACGATGTTGTTATCACAACAACAATAGAATGTTGATGATTGAATTAAGTGATAACCATAATATTCTAGTTATATGAGTCTCTTATAAAAATCTTTTATACCCTCACTTCCTAAGGTTTCTTAATAGGTATATGGGAAAAACACCGTGAATTTCCAATATAGCAGTACTATGTGTAAGTGCATGTACTACACTTAGAAATTCATGCTAGTTTTCACATTAACATTGTCCAATATTTATCATAGTTTTTATGTTATTTCTTTACATTTTGTATAAAAAATAAATCTTTATAAGATTAGTAATTTTATTTTGATTATCAATTTTTACATTTGGATTAAATAATTAAATAATTAAATATCTCCCACTATTTTATCAAAATCAAGGAACCCTTAATGCTAGAATAAAAATACTCTTCCATTGGATTATTCTAGTGTAAATGATCCCAGAACCTCCCCTCGGAGTTTATAAGCTACATCTATGCCACTACTCGGAGAATTCAACGTATGATTTTGGCTTTCCAACCACATTAACTCACAGTTTCTTGAACTGTTGAGTAAAGTCCCAACTTCTAAAATTATATCTTGATTTACTCAATTCTTACCTATAAAATGATACCAAGTTAGGTATTTCTATTACTTACTACCAGTTTAGTTATGTCCACACACCACTCTCATAACAACTCCATAGTAGTAAGAGGCACCCTTAGCTATGGAATGACTGGCACCCCAAACACACGGTTTTGTTCAAATTTCAATAATAGAATGAGGTGAAGACTTTATATTTCTCTGAGTTATTTGGTGTTTTTCTCGACAAATGTAATCCATTTCTCTTAATCTTATTTATCTATGTTTCAGCCCTCACAAATGAATATTAATAGAAAAACATAGGTCTATCCTTTATGCATTTTATCATTTATTATTTTATGTATTTTCCCACTATTATAAAATTCGTAAAATAATAAATAAATTCATAATGGTAAAACACTAATCGACTGATCTTGAGCATTGAAAATGACCTTGGGGAATCATACTTGAGTCGTAGCTTGACTCTTGATGTAGCTCACCCCTATCCTCTATGTCCACTTCTGATTTAGATGATCGCCTCATCTTGGTCGGGTCTATTTCACATCATGAGAATCACCTCATTTTGGCGTGATCCATTCACGTCTAGAGTATCGCCTTGCCATGGTGGGGTCTACATCATGTCAGGAGTACTGCCTCATTTCGGCAAGGTCCACATCAATTGTACAACAATACTCATGCACATGTGAGGGGAACTAGGGGTGCAATGTACATATGACAGAATGGATGCATATGCCCATATACTAATAGATCGAAAATAATGATGATGTGCAGACCACCAATTAATTAAATACTCATTACAATCATCACACGCAAGTAATGAATAATTAAATAAATAGTTAAATGTAGGCATAAAAGGGTCAGTTCTCAAGACCAGAATGTGGGTAAAATAAAATCATGATAAAATTAAAATGAATTAAATATGTACAAGGTTAAATTAATTAAATTAAATGAATTTAATAATTAAAATATTTTAACTATTCATTGATACACTAATTAATTTAATTGTAATGAAAAAATTCAATTAATTAATAAAATTAAATTAATTTTTATCCCTATGTGTTAAAATTTATTATTTTAAACCACAAATAATCACTACCACAAAATAGGGCAAGGAAGCACTACCCTTTATCAGCACTAAACAGAAGGCACTGATAAAGGGGTAAGCCTTTATCACTGCTAAAACAAGCACTGATAATGGTGTACCCTTTATCCGTTATTTTTTTAGCACTGATAAAGCGTACATTTATCATCGCTATTATTATTACTGATAAATTTTTTTATTATTAATTTATATAAAATTATTATATTTATATTCAAAAATAATGTTTATTTGTATACATTAAATAAAAAACAATTGTTTATACTTAATATATATATTTTAATAATTAAATATATATATATAATGTTTTAATTTAAAAAATTATTTTTATGATTATAATTAAATATATATATATATATATATATAATTAAATAATTATATGATTATAATAAATTACACTAAATAATATATATATTTATTAGATTTATTATATTTATTAGATATTTATTAGATTAATTCATTGTATTTATTATATTTGTAATATTTAATATATTTATTTTATTTATAAAAATATAATAATTTTTAATATATATATTTAAAATAAAAATTATTGAATATATGTGTGTTTTCCAATGAATTTGGTCAATGAATATATGTGTATATGTTATGTATGCATGAATGTTCATTTTTATATTACATGATGTGGTATATATTGATTAATTCAAAATGTTACCCATATGAACAATATATGTTCTGAAAAATGTACTTATAAAATTACATTAAATACATTTACATAATAAAAATATTTTCTTATATTTTTAATGATATATATAAATACATCTCAAATACTGTTGTAATTATAATTTTATTAATATATATTAACAATTATATAACAATATTTAAAAATATATACTATTTATAATTATAATTATTAATGAATAAATATATATTTATCCTATATATAATTTTAAATAAATATATGAGAATATAAATAAATTATTAAAATTATACATTTATAAAATAAGTATTTATCAGCGCTATAATTTTATCACTGATAAATAGGTGTTTTATCAGCACTTTTTGGCATTGATAATGATAGACCTTTATAATCACTTTTAAAGAAGAGATAAAACACCTATTTATCATTGCTAAAATTTTAGCACTGATAAATAGGTACTTTATCAGCACTTTTTAAGCTCTGATAAAACATACCTTTATCAGTGCTTTTAAATAGCACTGATATAGGTTCCAACTGTTTTTTAAAAAATAACTCTAATGGGACACTCCTCCCTCACACATGTTCAAGAATTCGTGGAAGCCAAACCCTACTCGTGCGACCCCTCCTCTACCACGACCCCTCCTCCTCCTCCTCCACCTCTGTCACTGCTGCCTTTCCCTCATCCTCTTCTACAACCATCCTACTACTCCTCTACTACTGATGCCTCCTCCGCAATCCCTCATACTTGGTAACCCTTATAGATATGAATTTTTAGTTCATTATGATCTATATAAGTTTGTTCATCACTGGTAGCACACAGTTCTATGCAAAATATGGGAAACCTGGGTAAAACAATTTGGAACCATTGGTGCATATGGGTCATGGCTCAATTCATTTTTATATTTATAGAAACCAAGAAATAATCATATGAGTTCACACTATAATTTTATAGTGCAATCTTCCAGGACTGGATGATGGAATTTTCTAGTGTGTAATGTCCACTTGATAAACCATGGGGGGAGAATTTTCATTAGCATTGGCTACTACACTACTATGATGCAACTTGGGAAACCATTTGGATGATTTATATGATCTACCAAGGAGTTCAAAATTGTCTAACATACAATAATTACCCTTTTCATATAAGTTTTTAGATCCCCCTCATCCTTCCCTCTATCTTGGAATTTCCTCTATGGTGTGTGGGGAGCTTCTCCCCATTAATCTTTATTATTTTGGTGTATTTGAGCCTCTTTTAAAAAGAGTTTCCCAAAGAAATCTCCATCTCATTCCTGCAATATTTTTGACCTTTAAATTCCCTTTTCAGTTTTCTCCCTTTAACCCTAGAATAAATTGATCTTGAAATCATGGAAAAGGTGACTTTAATCACGGGGGTTTTATTAATTAATGGTTTATAAGGACATATTGTGGCTTGGTTTACTAGTTTTCATTGATGGAAGAATCATCCATATTTTTTATATGTATGTGTCATATGATAGAATAATGTTTATTTCTAGGAGGTTTTTATGCCTTATTATGGAATAGGTTAAGTACCAATTGTATAGAAAAATTCCCAAGTGGCCTTCAAAGCATGAAAATATTTTAAAAATTCAAATTTGGTACTATATAATGGTTTTTACATGGGATTTTTACACCTATTGATTTCAGAATAATGTGTTTGGTGTGTGTAGTGTTCTTGAAGATTCCTAAAGGGGTTGTTAGATTTTACAAGGGTGTGTTAACCCATATGTGTTATATTTTAACATTGTGATATACTTTCACTATTAAAAATGTTATTATTTTGGATTTATGGATCCCATGAGTTTTTATAAAATTATATTCATAATATTGGTCTTAAGAGTTGATTTGAAAAATATTTTAAATCATTTTATTTTGATTCACACCCTAAAAGTATTTTTTTGTTCATTTGAGAAATTATGATAAATGGTTTTTTATAAAATCCTTATGATCAAATTGTTCCCATTTTTGTTTTTTTCTAACTAATGGGTGGTTCTCTATACATGTGGTGTTCTTGTTATAGATAAAGGTGATGTTTATTTCTAGGGAATTTGAGATGGGGTGATCATTTATTTATAAATGTATTCAATTTGGATGATTCTCAATGCATTGAATTTATTGATTTCTAACCACCGTTTCTGATGTCTCTGGACTCTTAGGAGACTAGGTATTGATCTGGATATGTGTAAACCATTGTATTCGATGCCTATAATATTTGGAGAGTATCACACTGAGCCGAGTGAGATAATTGATTAGAGAGTGATCATTAGATCATGGAAGGTAAAGAGATATAATATTATGTTTCATGGTATTTGTGTTCTCCTAAGATAATTATCCCTCAACCATTTGAGAGGATTTTTAGGGACATGTAACATTAATTAGTGATGAACTATGTTATCTATATTCAATTATATTATGTGGATCATATGGTGAATAATAAGATCCTAGGATCCAATTTAGGACCATTTTAGGGTATTACTCTTTACCTTCACTATATATTGAGTTTATTATGTGACATCATGAATCATTTTTTATTAGTGTATTCATTTCACTTCCCTTTACTAACATTGTTCCTAATTTTTATTCTTCTCCCTTTTTATGTGTTTTTTGGTGATTTGTTCTAACAATATTTTGAAAAGGGTTTTGAAAGGAAAAATTTCTTATAAGTTAATTGGTATTTTTTAGGACAAGTGTATGGGTTTGAAAACATTTTTTAGTCCATCATGTTATGTTGTTCTTGAAAAAAAGGATTTAAAGAATGCTTTGGGAAAAATTTGGATAATGAAACACTTATTGTAGTAGTACTGTATAGTGTGATTAGGGGGATGCCGTGGTGTGCACTATTTATATAATAACCAGTGGGTAGGTTGTTGTGTGAGATATATCAAGGATTATTTTAAATCTTATATCATGTTGTGTACATGGTTTTTATTGATAATCCCATAGATAATATTTATCATGGCTATATGAAATTGTGACATCTCCCTTAGAACCCTTATAGGTATAGTAACTGGAAAGGCGTTGATTATGATGTTAGTGGAAATGATGGTGTGGATTCCTTATGACCTTAAGTGTATGGAAATCCACACATGGGGTGATGTAGGTTGGTAACTAAATATTAATAAAGTGATTTCTTGTTGATATATTTTTACCCATAGGTCTTGGGATCATCCTGATATATTTTTTAACTATAGGATATGCTAATGATGGATACGTTTAGTGAGGCTACTTAGGAAGTTTCATGTTTGATCATATTATGTAATAGCCTCTTTATCAATGCTAGGTATCTCATTGTACCTATTTTGGGTAGGTATAACATGTGTGTTGTCATTTTATGTATTCTTTTTAGTTGGAAATCTCCTCTATCGCACGCCTCTCCTCTGCCACAGATGCACCTTTACCATGCACTCAACAACACCTTCATGGTGAGTTTTCTCCACTTACTCATTGGATTCCTCTTGTTTTCATGTTATTACTGTTTTATATTGATTATTATAATGAGAAATGTATGGGTGAAACACCCCACTGAAAATTTTGGTTGTTGGTGGTCCTTGTTTGTTCCCTAAATGAATTATGTGTTGGTTGGTCCTTTTTGAACATTTGAATATAGAAATTGGTAATTCTTGTATAATTAACTAATGAATTAATGCCCCATGATGATAAAACTTCTGTGATAACCCTTGAATTATCAAACGGAATTGAATAAGGGATGATTTGTAAAATCTGAAATTCTGATTGTTTGGTTTGTATGGTATTACGATTTTGATCACGATTGTGTGTTTTTATGGTGTTGCGGTTGTTGGAATTATTGTTATGCCATTTGTTTTACATTTTTTAGTTATTACATTGTTGAATATCCATACAAACTTTACCCATTTTAATGGAACCACAACTTTGTTACTAGTGCAATTCCACTGAATCTTAGAAAACCACTTCACTAAAGGACACTATATGACACATTATAGACACCCTAGTCTAATAACCATAACAAAACATGTATTGAATCCTTAAAACCACAACAAATCTATTGAGAATCATACCATCTATTGGTTTGGTAGCATAGTTCTTGACTAGAGAAATTATGTTTCAAGATAAACACTAAAAAACCATTTTACAGCAATGCATGTAGAATACATGTGGGATACTAAAACATTCTATTGAAAGGGATTCTCATAGCTTGTTGAACATATTTTGTGTAATTATTTTGTAAAATATTAATATTAATATATAAAATATCATGAATATAAATAAAGAATGGATGAATTCCAATCGATTGAAAAATGAGTATGAAGATGTCATGAAATATTTTATCAAGTTTTCCAAAGATAATGCATGTGACCCTTCTCAAATCATTTGCCTATGTTTACACTATTTTTATTCAAGAAAAATTAGTCCAAAGGATTTAGAAGAAAACCTGATCTATCATGGAATAGATTGACGTTATTCATGTTGGAATAAACACAGGGAAAAATGAATGTATGTAGTGGTTGGGATAAAACTGCGTTTTATGGATCATATGATATGATTACAAGCATGAACAATGAATACAATCATATGAAGGATGTGATTAAAAATGTGAATGATGATGAAGATCATATTGAGGAAATTACAGGGACGGTTGAATATGAACTTCATGATTGCTTAAAATTGTTTGAGAAGTTAAAGAGTTGTGCAAAAACGTCATTGTATGCTGGTTGCACTAAATATACAGCATTGTTAGCCATACTGAAGTTGTATAATTTGAAAGTAGTAAATAGGTGGAGTGATTTCAGTTTTACGGAACTACTTTCTATCTGGAATGACATTCTCCCATAAGATAATGATCTCCTGAGCTGAACATATGATTCCCAATGAATGCTACACTCAATGGGTATGATCTCTGAAATAATACACGCCTTTTCAAATGATTTTATATTATTTCAAAAGGACCACAAATCACATAAAGAAAGTACAAAGTGTGGTGCTTATTGATACAAGAAAATGAATCCAGTCCTACAAAATTTGTTTGGTACTTTCAAATCATTCCAAGTTTTAGGTGCCTATATGGAAGTGATGAGACTGCAGGACAATTGACATGGCATGCAGATATGAGAATTAATGATGGGAAACTACATCACTCAGAAGAATCTCCTAAGTGGATGATAATTTATCATGAGTATCCTAAATTTGGAAATGATCCGAGACACCTTCATCTTGCATTATCTATAGATGGGGTGAATCCTTTTGGTTTTCAAAGCAGCAGTCATAGTACATGGCCGGTTATGTTGGTAAATTATATCTTACCACTGTAGTTATGTATGAAATGAAAATAAATTATGTTTTTTATGCTTATATCATTACCAAAACAATTGGGTAATGATATTTATGTTTATTTGGCTCCATTGATCAAGGTTTTAAAATTATTGTGGGATTCAGGTGTTACGTTGTTTGATGATTAAAAAAATAACGATTTCTCATTGAGATCCATGTTGTATGGAATGATAAATGACATTCCTTATTATAGAACTTTATTAGGATATATAATTAAAGGAACTCAAGGGTGTCCCATTTTCAAACAAGGTACAAAGTCAATTAGGTTTAAACATTAATTAAAAACGGTGTTTCTATGACTACGTGGATTTCTACCCCAATGGAATAATTACCGATCTCGGACAAAATCATTTGACGGAAGTTCAGAAGAACATAAAGAACAATCTACACTAATAAGTGATCAATTAATTGACAAATTAAATTATTTGGACACTACTTTTGGAAAACCATCATCGAAAAACCATATGAAAACTAGTTAGAAAAAGAGATCGGTTTTTTAATTACCATACTGGAATTGTTTGTATGTTAGACATTTTCTTGATGTTATGCATGTTGAAAAAATGTATGTGACAGTGTCATTGGCACATTTCTAAATGAACTTTGTAAATCAAAGGATAGAATTAAGGCTAGATAGGACATGGTTGATATGGGAATATGAGAAGAGTTAACACCAGTGAAGGGTGAAAAACGAACATTTCTTCTTCTTCCTGCTTACACTCTTTCCAGACAAGTGAGATATCAGTTTTGAAACTTCTTGAATGACTTATGGTTCCATAGGGGTATTCATCAAACATCAAGAACATTGTGTCAATGTGAAATTTAAAGTTAAAGATTCTGAAATCACATGATAGCCTTGTTTTGATGCAAGATCTAATTCATATAGCTTTACATTGCACTTTTTCCAACAATGTCTTCCATACATTAAAAAAGATATATTTCTTCTTCAAATATATATGCAGAAAAATTATAGACCCAATTTTTTTTTTCAACTATGGAAATATAAATTATTGACATATTATGTGAATTGGGAATGTTCTTCACGCCGATATTCTTTGATATGATGGTTCATTTTGTGGTTTGTTTGGTGAGAGATATTTGACTATGTGGTCATGTACATTATAGATAAATGTACCCCATTGATCGGTCTATGAATATTTTGAAAGGGTATATCCAAAATTGAAGTCTTCCAGAGGGTTTTATGGAAGAAAAATATATTATTGAGGAAGCTGTTGTGTGGAGAAAATTGGCCTACCAAAATCTCCTCACACTAGGCAGCTTGAGGTGAAGTAATTTCTAGAAGAGAGGTTGTCACAATCAGTATTACAGATCGGGAGTAGGACCACCTTTACGTTTTTTATAACAGTTTCGACATTGACCCATAAGTTTAAACCCAGAACGAAATTCTTAGGCATTTGAATCCATCTAGGGATGAGAAATTGATATCAGATACACCTAATCAACTATTTATAAGATGGTTTTAGGACCATATTTTTAAGAAGTTAAATGAAAATTTAGTCTCAATTTTAGAACAACTTCGATGGATAACTGGAGGAGCAAGTGTGTATGTATTATCTTACAATGCTTATGTAGTTAATGTTTATACATTCTGTACTAATGAACATGATAAAGACAGTACCATGCAGCATAGTGGGGTTACACTTATCGTTGTAGCGATTCATGTTTCCGGTGCTCTAAACTGAAATCCAATTTATGCAAATATGTCATACATTTTCATCATCAAACAAATATAGGAGTTGTATTATATGAAATAATAAGTGCCAATTTTTTAATGCATGTGGGTTGATAACAGGAGTGTTATTAAAATAGATGAATTGGGATTCGTGAAAGTTGATTTTAGTAATAAAGGGGAGAAAAAAATCAATTTATAATGGAATCACAAGCAGTTCAAGTATTTTATGTTCCAGATCCTGCAAACTGAAACTGTTCAATTGTTGTGTTATCGGCCAAAACAACTAAAGGGTTAGATGAAAGTTCAATGAAGGATGACCCTTTCATTGGGACTTTATTAATCATTTCGTAGAGGTCCCAATGTAGACAACATTTTTTATGCTAGAGGAGACCACAATGAAAGGATTTACATAGTCGATAGAGGGGTAAAATCTCTTTAGCCGTTAAAAAAAGAGAGTTCAATAATCAGGTTATTTGTTTATGGTGATATACATTGTGTTATGTTATGCTATTATCTTTTCACTAATACTTTTATATAATCTATATTAAATGTTAAACCACTTCAGTAAATAATGACTTCAGCACTTGATGATGTGCCCAATCCTGAGGCACAACAGGTCTCTCAACCTACTACTGCTGGTCCCAGTGTAGTGCAACATCATGTTTCTCAACCTGTTGTTGTTGGTCCAAGTGCTAAGGTAAAATAGGTTTCTCAACCTGTTTCTATTGGTCCCAGTGCTGATACTAGTGCTCTAGAGGGACATAATGATAATGCTTTTGGGGAAATGGTAGGAAATGAAACCTGATGGTGAAAAAAAAAACAGAGCACTATAGTTTGATAGTGTTATCCAAAATTTTCAAGGAAAAAACAAAAGGCATCAAATTTGAGGTGGGATGGAATAATCGTGGACAACATGTTAACACCAAAAAATCCTTCTTTAGTAGCTATATTGGAATCGTCACTCAGCAACGTGTTCTGATTTATGTACATTCATGGTATCATGTTGTCACCGGACTTAAGACACTAATGTGGGAAAAGATTACGGTAACATTATGATATCATTTATTTAATTTATGAAAATAAAATAAAATACTAAAACATTGACTTACTCTTCATCATCCATTATAGAGTGCATTTATAGTAGATGCCTTGCACAAGGAATATGTATTAAGAGTTTTAGGAAGGATTCATAGAGGTTCCCCACAATTTTAATGAAATCTCATCTTAATGACGCTGAAGGGAAAATCAAGTCGCACCCAACTCCTCTTTATGCACACGTGATATCCCAAGGAGTGTGGGATGTGTTTAACAACCATCGTACAGAGTAGACTTCTCAAGTACATTGTGTCTGGTTATATGTTCTTTGACATTGCTTGAATCCTCTAGTCATGATGAGTTGTTGTTTTATGATCCATTCTTCCTTCTCTATGTTAATGTCTACTTGAAATGGTTCACTATATAGCCTTGTTGCGTCCTCTTTAGAAGTGTTAAATATCAGGAACTTCTCTATCATTTCTTCCTCAGAGTGCATAAGAAGGTCGCCTGGCTCCTCCTCTGCAACTGCCTGCGGAGATCCCTCCATGGTGCCCATTGGACCACCCTATTCAACCTCCATACCTGTGAACCCCTGAGGAAGAGGTCCATCGATATAGATCCAAGAATTGACAGCCTTCTTCTCCATGAACTGCACCATAGAATTAGGTTCATCCATACCACTTCCACTCCACATGTTCAAGCCAACCTCCTTTTCCGGATCTTTTTTTTGTTTCATTCCCTTCCATTACATTGTTCCCGCCCTTTTTAGCTGATATTGTCTTCATAGGCCATGGGAGGTATTAGTAGTCCTTTCGACCTTTGTATTTACTCCTCTAGCGCACGATACAGCTACCCAGGTCCATATTTTCATTTTGTCCCCTCTTCTTCCTTGGGCTGTGAATCCCCCTTCTGGACCCTTCTTTTGCACTGTCCTCCGAGAGTGGTCCATCACTCTACCAACCCCTATACTCTGTCCCTGATGGGCATTCAGCCCCCGTTGACACCGAGTCTGGGTTTTCAAATCCCAAACCATCAAAATAATTGCTGGTGTTAATCAAGGATAGGGTCAAGCTCAGCCTTTCTCTTCCCCCACCCTTCACCCACTCCCCCAATACACCTGGTAGTTCCTGTAATTGATGGTTGTGTCCCCTGTTGGCTGCTGCATTAGATCCCTTACCGGCCTGAGCCACCTCTGCATAAGAAGGAATCCTTGGGCCATCTATTGTGATGGTTCCTATTAACCCCAGAAGAGCCTCTGTAGGACCCTCATGCAAGTGATTCACCAACAGCACCCCCACATCATTACTCACACAATGATGGGGTATGCTTCACTTGAGAAAAAAATTGTTACGTCATTTAAATCTATCGTAATACTTTTATTTGACATAATACAACACCATAACCATGTTTCTCTATTTATATTTAGATTGATAAAATGAAATCAAAATCCATATCCATCTCACACCATGTTCTATGAAAGGAGCCTTGTGTAAATAAATAGGGGAAACTGATATATAAAAACACACAAAAAGTGTGGGAAACATTTATAAGTATGACATAGTATAAATTTGATTTTCTTTAAAACGCTATTACATAACAATGAATACTTATTTTCGTATATTTTTTATCTGACATGGTTATAGGAATCAACAACACCGGCACTAGATGCAGACATACTTTCAATGGCTTTGAAGTAACCAGAACAGTATGGTCACGTCAGAGGTGTGGCTTTTGGGGTGACACCCCGAACATATTTTCAGAAACAAAAATAAGTGGAGGATCAAACTGAGGAAATGAAAAATATGAATGAAAAAATAGATATTTTTCATGAAGAATTACAACACTAGAGATATATGATAGAAAGTTTGATGGGCGGAGGCAAAGAGAAGAAAAAACATGACAACAACAAGTGCGTGAAGATCCTGTCCCACCCCCACCAGCTTTTAGGGGAGTCATTACCCTCAAAAACCTAACTTGGCTAAGGTAGTCAATGTTTTAATAATTGTTTCTGTGAAACGTTAATCACAAATACACTGATACCTTTCCTTTAAAAATATTCTATAGGGTGAAAATTACTGTGATCTATATCTATCAACTCCCACTTATCACCTTCTAGTGAGGGCTACATTATTCAATATGCAGAACGACAATCTCCACAATAGACAACTTCCAACAGATCATGTCAGACTGTCAATTAACATAGCTAATGAGCTGATTTCTGAGCTACCTGTACCAAATGACAATGGAGACATTCATACGGTTTAATAAGTTGTTGGAACATTCATCGCATGGTCGTCAATTCTTGTAAAAATAATATCGACAATGAGGTATCCATTTCCAATTTATTTTTCAAGATGAACCTTTAACATTTAATGAAATAATTTCTAAACCAATGAATATTATTAGAAAACAACAAAGATAATGGGTTGAAAAGTTATATCTACTCAAAACCATATCAAGGATCATCCAAATGATTGAAATGATCTACTGAGATCACTTTCACCCCGTCCGTTCTATATCCATGTTTAATATCATTGCAGGCTCAAGTGGATACAAAGTTGATAGACAACAATGTTCATATAGTTGATTTTCTATAAAATATGTACAGAGAGGAAAAATCAAATTTCATTAGTGCTAAAAATGTAAATGAAATCCTCAAGTATGAATGGCTATGCATCTCAGTTGTAATGGTATAAATGAGGTATATTTTCATGATATGATTTTACAAAAGCTGAAATAGTTTGATAATTACGACAAAATACATTTTGTATTATTCAAAGGTGTATATATGAAAAACAATTGAAGGGATTTCCCCATGAAAAAAGAATTTTGACTCGTTAGTCCTAACATCACCTCTTCAAAATAAGAATTAAATTCTGCTAAAGAGGATGAAATAATGTCATCCCTTATTAAATTGTTTAAAAAAATACAGATGCTAGACTCTTTTAAATACCAAAAAATGCAAGGGTAAATGTATACAATTTAATCATATCAACTATATTATCATTTCTTTAATTACTTATTCCTTTTTGTGTATTTAGGCAGCATTGGATGCTAATTTTAGCCAATTTGGATTCTCCAAATATTTATTTTATGGATTCAATGCATGGATATGCAACAAACTAACCACGCATGATGGCGTTTTTCAATTTTTAATACACTAGATCCAACATTTTAAAAGAAAAAATCTAGTTATATAATTTATATTACCTTTTAATGAGGATTTTGTTATGATAAGGTGGTGTATCAAAATCATCTAATTCATGAAATGAATCTAGGCCCTAAGGACAAGAATGCCCACAACATCTAAAACTGGACAAGTAGCCTAGTATATATAATAAGATTCCACTATCTAAACACATACCAAAACAAATTACTTATTTTTCTCGATATTTCTATAGTGTCCAAAAAAAATAAAAAGAAATGAATATGGTTATTATGTTTGTAAATTTATGAAAGAGATCGTATTTCATCAACAAACTAGAATCTATAAAGAGGTATTTTTGAAAATAATTATGAGTTCATTTAAAATATTTATTAATCCTTTTTGTATTTATAATTTTTCAGTACTACCATGACTATCACAAAAACTCATATTCATAAGATGATATATATTTGTTTAGAAACGAATGGACAACATACCTGATAGAAGATTTTACACAAATAGGATGAAGGTGAATTCCTACTAGTTATGTTCTCCTTATATGATCATTGATATATCCCTTTTTTACACTTATTGAGAATATAAGATCACCCTTTATTATGTTTTATATACTTAGGTTATGAAGAATGGTTTTTAGAAATGATTTTTATTTCTAAAAAAGCTTAACATAATGAGACTCTCTTATGAACTAGTTCTTTATGATTCTTTGTTTCCAAAAGCACTATACCTAAACTATTATGGCATGGATCATTTATATTATTTATTTTGGACATTTATGCATTTGTTTCTACTGATGTAGTGTGTTGGAAGAATATTGGTTGTCCATCACTCAAAAATATAATAACAAAACTAAGTATTCTTCACTACTGTTGGTAAACTATCACTTAACCTATCACCTGATCTGATATTTTGATCTGGCGTCCCCCAGATGGTCTCATGTGACACCATCTCTAAGATATCATCATTCACCGTTCTCTTTTACTTCTCTTCCTTCACCTATTTACTAGGTAAATGGGTGGAGGAAGGAAGGAAAAGTGAACCCTGAATCATTATATCATAGAGATGGTGTCAGATGAGAGCATCACGGGGACACCAGATGGGAAGTTCAGATCAGATGCTACGGTAAGAAGTAGTTAACCAACAACAATAAATTGCACAAAAAATCATTAGTTTTGTTATTATCTTATATCTGGACCAAAGAAACCATTTGTAAATATGTAAAGGTAATGTTATGATATAAAATGTATATGTTAACAAAAAATTATATAATGAAACTTTTATTTATTATTATTATTCCTTGCAGGGTTCATTTATTTTAGAAGATTTCTGTCCATGTGACATGCCTTTGTTGGAAGAGAAATGACACTGTGTCTGCTCAATCATAGTGGTAATCTTGATGTTTGCACAGTAAAATCATTGTCCATATATCTTGAATCTCAACATTTTCTCAAATAAACCAGCATCATATATACATATGCATGCCCATCAAAATCAAGGTGCCTACGCACCTCATATAGAACCTATATCACATCAATTCATAGATGCATACACACATAACATACAAATTCTAGAAGAAGAAAAATGGACTTTGTTATAAGGAAGTGAATACCTAACCTATTCCCTTGGGCTTATATTTTTCTTTTAGTATTCTAAGATACTCCTGGTATACTGTGGAATTTCTTATAGATAAAATAGTAATGAGAAATATATTTTACTAATGGCTCAATATTTTATAGCTCTACGAGAACTCTTGGGGTTTTTCTCTACTTCACATAAGAGTATTCATGAGATCGTGTCACATAAGCACCTTTGTATGATTGCTTCATGTTAACTGTTCATGTGATCTCATCAGATGATCAAATCACAAAAACAAATCACGTAATCAATTAAGGTAGTTCACTTGAACCATGATTCGTGTATTCTTGTCTTATTTACATGATCACATAAAGCTTCAAGGGATGTTTAACCATATAAATATCCCAGGTTCATTTGATCACGTGATCCTATTATGGTCATGTGATCAGATGACTTTGAATAAGTCATGCAATTAATATGATATTTCTTATTAGTCATGTTCTCCTTTCTTAATCATGTCCATTTTTTACCCAAGAACCTCAATTTTCATAATAAATTGAATTTTTCTCATTATTATGATACAAATTAATTCAAAAATTGAAGCTTAGGAGGCCATAGCTCATTGGACTACAACAGTCGATAGTGTAGAATTCGACCAATGCATAGTCATTCATTCCACTCATGAGAATCTTAAAAGCTTGATGGGAACCAATATCTTGGATTTTTAATTTTCTAATTAGTTTCCCTTATATGTGGTTGGGGGTGTCCCAGAGGGAGGTGGTGTCTAATAGTGTGGGTGTCCAGGAGGAGAGGGAGGTGTCCAAGAGGTGGGGGGATGTCCAAGAGGGAGGGGGTGTCCAGGTGGGAGGGTGGGTGGAAGGTGTCCAGGACTGAGGGGTGTCGAAGGTGGAGGGGGTGTCCAGGGGGTGTCTAAGATGGGGGTGTCCAAAAGGGAGGGGGTGCCCATGAGTGGGGGTGTCGTGGAGGGGAGGGAGGGGGTGTTTCTAGAAGGTAGGGGCTGTCTAGGAGGGAGGGGGTGTCCAGGTGGCAGGGTGGGTGGGGTGTCTAGGATGGAGGGGTTTTCTAGGATGGAGGGTGTATCCTTGAGTGGGAGGTGTCTAGGAGGGGAGGGGGGACTGTCCCGGGGATGATAATGGGGCTGTCTATAGGGGTTGTTTAGGGGGGGGGGGGTTCCATGGGGGTGGTAGGGAGAGGGTGGTTGTCCAGAGAAAGGAATGGGGATGCTGTGGGAGTGGTGGTCGTGGTGGGGGGATCCAGGGAAATGGATGGGCTGTATGGGGAGGGAGGGGGTTGTCTAGGGGGAGGGAGGGGCTGTCCAGGTGGGCTGTCTCGGGGAAATGAGTGAGGGGGTCTAGAAATCACAATAATGAACTAGGAGGGAGGGGTGTCTAGGAGGGAGGGGGTGTCCAGGTGGGAGGGTGGGTGGGTGGGTGGGGGTGTCCCGGAAGGAGGGGGTTTCCAGGAGGGAGGGGGTTTCCAGAAGGGGGGTGTCCAAGAGTGGGGGGTGACCAAGAGGGGAGAGGGGCTATCCAGGGGGTGGGAAGGGGGTTGTCCAGGCGGGTGTAGGGTGGGGGGTTGTCCAGGGGTGGGAGGGGGAGGCGGTTGTCCAGGGAAAGAGAGGGGATGTCGGGTGAGTGGTGGGGGCAGTCCAGGGATAGGGAGGGGCTGTAGGGGGGAGGGGGGTTGTCCAGGAGGAGGGAAAGGGCTGCAGGTGGAGTTGTGGGAGTCGTCTAGGGGTAGGGAGTGGGCTGTCCAGCGGGGTTGTCTTGGGGAGGGGAGGGAGGGGGTATGGCTAATAATATTTATATGCTTTATCAAAGTAACTCTACCTTAGAGCTCAGAAGTCCTAGATGATTCCACTTTTTATCTCTCCTCGCTATAATAACTAAGGCACAAGTCCTTCCTTTTTCAAACACATAAAGGGATGTGAGTATTAGTCTCTCACTTAGAAACCTGGTCCTGGAGTATATTTCGATTTCTAGACTAGTCATGAGTTGAGTTTCGGAACACACAGTATTTCATGAATAGTTTTAGTGAAAAGTGTGGGGATATGTGGAATATAATCATGGAGGGACCTCCAAAGAGCTAAAATACTAGTTTGGAAACCTCTGATACATGTTCACAACCCTTGGTTATAGTGAGTTATATTATTAAGAACTCCATGCTAGTGTGAAGGATGTGGTCACTATGACAACCCTAATATTTTATTTCACAATTAAACATAATTTATTACATAAACATCACTTGATACAACCTAGAAGATCCAATGGTCTAGTGTATTTGGGGCTTAGTATCATTACATAACAACTTAAAACATGAAATACAACATTTTTATTGAAAACTTCCATTACATGAACACTACATTTCCTCGTACTTAGCATTGCATGGGATAACCTGAGGACATGCATAAGAAAAGGGTGAGCTATAAAGCCTAGTAAGGGAATAATCAAGGAATAAATGAGGAATAAAAAACATGTTAGACAATAGGCATATCAATAGAGCAAAAAAGAAGAATAAACATAAAGTCATGACAAAAAATGATAATCATAACATGGAAATGTGGAAACAACAATTAATGTGGAATTAGCATGAGCCAAGGCTCATTGCACATGGAGCATGAGTAAATCCTCATTGCACGTGAAGCATGAGTAAAACATCATTGCACTTGAATTATCCTGAGTTAACACCCATTGCACATGACGCATCATGATACAATACTTTACCCAATGCATTAGAGCTCTATAAGGGTGGAACCTTCTTAAACATTTAATTTCATGCATAAGTGTTCCACATGGATCATATAACATGGATTCATAAAACATAATCATTTATTCCATGATAATGGAATGTAGAATTCATACATGAAAGTTTATAATCAATAAGTAAAAGTGCATAAGGTAAATACCTTTGATAGAGAAATGGGCATGGTATTCCCTACCCAATGACATTGTCTTGGAAAATCGGTGCATTTTCGGTAGCATAACGGCGTGATGTAACAATTTATAAGAATTGTTGATGAGAGAGAAAGAGGTGTATCATCATATGTACATGAAATGGACAGTAACAGGGTCATATAGAAACATGTCCCAACAATTGTGATGGAATTTAGAGTCATGGTAAAAAATAACTGATTGAATGTAAAAGAGGAGAGATAAATTCCTTTCGCAATTTTGGAATAGTAATGGGGGTACATGGGAGGCTTTTAATGAGAGAGAAAGGGGTCTCCCATTAGTCAAACATAAATAGGGCAGTATGGGGGAGGTTCGAAACCATACCCCAACATTAATAATTGAAATTAAAAGGGCATAACAACATTACGAAAATTGGACCAAATGAGAAAGGAAGAAAAAACCTATTACTTGGAAGTGTGATTCCAAAGGCTTGAGAGAGTCTTGAGAGAGGCATCTTCTGTAACACCCGAGACTTTTATGTTATATAAATCATCAAAGGAATCTTTTTCTACACAACACTTGCTTGGCTTGCTTTGCACGCAATCGCGACCTTCCTCGATAGCTTGCGTCGTACGCAATACCGAGTTTCACTAAACAACAATATGCTATTAAAACTAGCCGTTATGAATAGTAATAACCACTTTTTGAAATTTTATAAATTTTATTTTTCAAAATGGACTTCATTTTTGGACTCAGAATATCGAAATTAGCCTAGGGTGAAATTTTGGTATTTTTCTGAAAACTTTCAATTTTTGATGAATAGTGAAACCACTAAGTGGTAGGTTAAAAACTGAATTTTGCATAAAACTTAATTTTACCGCTTCTGTGAATGGAATTTCAAAAATCCGAGAGACACGGTTAATATCAAGGACTAAAATGTGGTTCAATGAGATGAAAATAATTTTTTGGTGAATAGTAACTTTTTACTATTTTTACCGCGGTTAATAGTAACTAGGGTAACTAAGGGTAAATATGATATTAATATTACCCTAACACATGTCCTAATTCTATTGGACAAGTGTAATTCGACCAAAAACAAACTTAGGAATAAACTATGACCATTTAGGCCCACTTGGATTAGATTAGGACATTTATTATTAATTTATTTAAAGAAGGGTTAAAATAGTTAAAATCAAAGTTTAATAAGTAAATCATTTTTAATATAGGGTTATACATAAGATAAATTCGATTGTAAATATTCATTAGAAAGCTAAAAAGATTTCCTACATTATGGTATTTTATTTGTAATTTTTAGACATCAAATAATTTAATTTATTTATGACACAAAGATGATGCAGTAATTATCTTATTAATGAAATATTGACAAAATTGATAATATAAATACCAAAATAAATGTAATTTGAGACTTTTTATGAATTACACTAATTTTCTAGGTTACTATGATATATTAGTATTTATTTAATCAACTTTTTTCGAACATATAATTCTGTTATGACTTTGACAAAAATCATATATCAAATAGTGTCAAAATTGACACAAAATAGTTTTTAAATCAAATATTATATTATTAATTGTTATTTTATTCCTAAAAATCTAAGGTTCGGCCAAATGACTTAGATAAGGATATATATATTAATAATAAACAATTTGGGGTTCGTTTGGCATGTTATAGTAAGTGTATTAACCATATAGTGAAAGAAAACAAAAAGACATGGTAAAAGTTAAATTATTTAACTTAGAGTTAAATTTAATTGATAAGGTTAAAATAATATCCTAAACTTGTCTAAATTCTATTGGTTGATAGGATTTAGACCCATCCCCACTTTAGCTTCGAAATAAGACCCTTTGGAACCATTATAAACCGATTTTGACTTTAATATAAAATAATATTTTGAGATATTCCTAAGGTGCCCCTCTCCTCCCTTATAAAAGGGCACCTCCTCCCCCTCCTCCTCACACCAATTTGAGCACTCAATCTCGGCCAACCCCTGCCATTTTCCCTTCTCCACTTCCCTAGAATAATCCTAGAGGTCCTGGTCTTCTCCAAAGACCAATCTTAGTTCTTTAAGTGGAGGATTCAAAAAGGCGTTCCAAAGAAGAGGTAATATCCATTACCGACCTTTTCAATTTCTTTCTTCTTCAACTTCTTCTTCTTTAGTTGTTTCATGATAAAGTAATAACATCAGTATTACTTACATACTGATATGTTATTATAAATATGAAACAACCCTAATTCACTTCTATCCATCCTACGGAAAAATGAAATCACCGCGCGTGCGTACGTACGGAATACCGTCTCCACGCCGTGGTGTAATCTATTTTCCACCATCACCTTACAAGGATGGGTATAATGGTGTAATGAGTAACTATATATGATTATTATTAAGTAATATTGATACTGAAATAATATATATATATACTCCAATACAATTCCACGATCATAGGAACGATATCATCACTCGTGCGTACGTACGGAATACCGTCTCCACGATGTGATGCGACTCGTTCTACATGATCTTCATTTCATAATGATTGTATAAATGAATTGAATGAATGAATATGGTATATACTACACTAATACCATTCTGGAAATGAATTATCTATAACCTAAATATAAGAATAAGAATTTATTCGACAAAACACGCATAAGAACAAAAAGTTATAAAGACCCGAGTAACAAGTAACAATGAAATATTACTAACAAGAAACTAATAATATGACCATATATGATCTCATATCAATATGTATGATTCTGGAATAAGTCAATAACATTATTTAAACCATTATACAGGAGCTTCGGACACGAACAAAGCAAATCGGACCTAAGGTAAGGGAAATATCACAATCTCATTTTTATCCGAGATTGTTTATTCGTAAGTATTTACTGGGGTGTATTTTATCATCCACATCCATGTTCCCTCAATATGTAATATTGTTTCCATCCACTTGAAATAGTTTAAATCCAATTTTACCCTTAGGTGAGTTTTTAGTAAAGAATATGAAAGGAATCTTTTGTCGTTTTTCCGTACGAGGTACTTTTTGACTTTTCCGACAAAAGTACGAAGAATGTTTTTTTTAACTTATACGGCATGAATGGATTTTTAAAACATTACTTCAAAGAAGCTTCCTTTACAAGTTTTCAAGTTTATTTTTAATCAACTTCTTTTATTTTAAAGTTGTATGGCATGTTATGAAAGGAAAAATGTTTTTGAAGAAGAAAGGATATTTTCCTCAAGAATGGAGTTCAAGTGTTTTATCAAAATTATTTTCCATCTAAGATAATAAAGGGTTCTGTTTTTATCCCTATTATTAAATTGATTTGATCATGTTGTGATGGAATTATTTTTATGAATTACTTTATCTTATATGAGTTGTTTTATGATGTCATGTCGTTTAAGAATCCCATTTTTATTACATGGGTTATGCTATGATGTATGTTTTATGATTATGTGGCACACATAAGAAAGGATTCATTATAAGATGGGTGGGACCTATATCTCCCTCCAATGCATTGGGTAATGATTTTATATCTCATGAGATAGACATGGCTGGAACGGAAGGTTATTTCGGTTCAGTGATACAGGACTGAAACGAGGAGTGAACTCGGTTCAGAAAGGGACTTTGTCCACTAAGATAGTCTTGGCAATGAGTCATGACTAACAAGAAATGATTTTCCATGATTATGTGTGCATGCCACAATGATTCAAGTTTTATGTTATGATTATGGGGATCTCATTTTCACTTCTATGATTTATTCCATGTTAAGATATTATGATCTCTTTTGCAGGTTTTGATTTTCATAAAGATATGATATGATTTTTATTTCCTTTATTTGCCCTTGCTGAGCATTTGAGCTCACCCTTTTATGTTTTCTTTTCCCCAGGTCAGGAAGATGGATATTAAGTAGAATATGCTAAAAGGGACCCTAGATATGATGAAATAAATGGGAGACACTGTAGAAGATTTATGAACCAGTTGTTTATGTTTCCCCAGTTTCTAAAGACACTATACCTATACGGTCCTTTGTGGTTTTGTCATATGTTGTAATAAGAGTGCTTCAATTTTGAATTATTAACAATGTATGTAAAGTGTGGGTCGTTATAGTTGGTATCAAAGGAAAGGTATAGTCAACCTTTGGAAACTAGGATGTGAAAGCCTTAGTAAGAACCCTAAGGATAAGTCTAAGCATAGAACACAATCTTAGTGTTTTAGAAATGGCCTTGAATAACCTAGGATAAGACCTTAAGCATGAAAATTTTATTCTTGAATTATGTGGTTTCCTATTATAATTAGTGTTGCTCACACTATTCTTCTTGGTTTTAGTCAATGGCTGGAACCCGAAGGAACCGTGTTAATGCGGAATGCGATGGGCAATGCAATGATTGTCCCCCTGAGCAACCAAACGATATGGGAGCTGGAATGCAAAATCTTGTAGCCATGCTCACACAACTTTCTCAAGCTATGAATCATGCAGGATTTCCAAACGAACAAAGAAGGGAGCAACATTCTGTTGAATCCTTCATGAGGCAGCGTCCACCATCTTTCAGCGGGTCTACTGATCCATTAGTTGCTGAACAATGGATTAGTACTACTGAAAAGATATTTTCAGTTCTTCAATGTTCTGAGCATGATAAAGTCATCCTAGCAGTGTATCGTTTGGAAGGAGATGCGGATCAATGGTGGAATCTTGTTAAGAATACGAGGCAAAGGGATGAAATTGAGTCTATGGAATGGGACGAGTTCAAGAACTAACTTTTCAATAAGTACTTCCCTCGTATTCTCCGAACAAAGATGGAGAAAGAGTTCCTTGAACTGAAGCAAAGGGATGATGAATCTGTTAGTACCTATGAAGCAAATTTTACAAGACTTGCAAGGTACGCTTCTGGTATTATTATCCAACCTGAGAGTAAGATCGATCGATTCTTTAGTGGCTTAAAACCAAGTCTTCGAAGGGCGTTAGCCATAAGGGACTTCAATAGCTACGAGGAAATCGTTCGATGTGCTCTCAAAGTCAAGATGGAGATTGGAGTAACCCATCAGTCACATGGGTTTGATAAGAAGAGGAAGATGGAATTCAAAGAAAAATCTAAAGAGCACACGGAAAAGAAGATGAACTTTCCCTTATGCTCAAAGTGTGGAAAGAAACATGGAGGGAGTTGTCTTAAAGGGACAAGTAAATGTTTTAAATGTGGAAAGGAAGGTCATCGGGCATTTGAATGCCGTGATAATGGGAAGAAGATGTCTAATGATGCAAACAAAGGAAGGGATACACAGAATGAACCTGCTACACTTCAATGTTTCAAGTGCAAGGAGATGGGGCATTATGCCAATCAATGTCCAAATCCAAGGGTTGATGATGATGGTCGACGTCAACAAACTCTTAAGGCTAAAGACAAAGGAAAGTCACATGCAATTTCTATCAGCGATGTGGAGTACGATAACGATGTGGTGAAAGGTACACTTACCATCCACTCTAAAGTAGCAAATGTTTTATTTGATTCTGGATCCACCCACTCTTTTATTTCTGAAAAATTTTCTAAGGGTATCACCGTATTACCTCAACAATTAGATGTTGAGTTAGCTGTGACAACACCTAATGGCACATCAATCGCATCAGAAGTTTATAATTCTTCTCCGATCGAAGTTTGTGGGAAAGTGCTTCCTGCAAATCTTGTGATCCTTCCTTTAGTGGAATTTGATGTGATTCTTGGCATGGATTGGCTTTCTCTACATGGAGCTCATATCAATTGCCAAAGAAGGGAAGTCACATTTCATATTCCAGATCAACCTACGATCGTCTATCAATGCAAGGATGAACATAACCTTCCAGTGGAAATTTCTTCCATCTTATGGGTATTGATTCCACTAAATGAAGGTTATTTATCTCAAATGGTTGGTGAGAAACTCACGATTAAGAATATGCCCATTGTACGGGAGTTTGATGATGTCTTTCCGGAGGAATTGCCGGGTCTTCCACCAAATCGTGAAGTTGAGTTTTCAATAGAACTCGTACCGGGTGCTTTGCCTATTTCAAAGACACCTTATAGAATGGCCCCAATTGAGTTGCAGGAATTGAAGAAGCAAATCCAAGAGAATCTTGATAAGGGATTCATACGCCCTAGTGCGTCACCTTGGGGAGCACCTGTTCTATTTGTTAAGAAGAAAGATGGATCAATGAGACTCTGCATTGATTATCGAGAACTTAACAAGATCACTATCAAGAACAAATATCCTCTCCCACGCATTGATGACTTATTTGACCAACTACGTGGAGCTCAATACTTTTCCAAGATTGATCTTCATTCAGGGTATCATCAATTAAGGGTCAAAAGGGAGGATATACCAAAAACGGCTTTCCGTACAAGGTATGGACACTATGAATTTATAGTGATGCCATTTGGTCTTACTAATGCCCCTGCTATCTTCATGGATCTAATGAATAGAGTCTTTAGAGACTATCTTGATCAATTTGTGGTAGTCTTTATAGACGATATTCTTGTCTATTCAAAGAGCAAGGAAGAGCATGAAGATCACTTGAGAATTATATTGAAGACCCTGAGAAAAGAGAAGCTTTATGCCAAATTTACCAAGTGTGAATTTTGGCTTCAAAAAGTTGCATTTTTGGGTCATATAATCTCAAAAGAGGGGATATCTGTGGATCCAGCAAAAACAGAGGTTATCGAAAGATGGTCAAGACCAACAACAGTAACTGAGATCCGAATTTTTCTTGGTTTGGCTGGATATTATCGACGTTTTGTAAAAGATTTTTCACGGTTATCTAATCCAATCACCAAGTTGACTCGGAAAGGAGTTATGTTTGTCTGGACAGAGGAATGTGAAGAGAATTTCAAGGAGTTGAAAAGAAGGTTATCCAGTGCACCTGTGCTCACACTGCCTTGTAGTGGAGAAAGGTTTGTGATCTACAGTGATGCATCCAAGAAGGGATTGGGGTGTGTTCTTATGCAAAATGATATGGTGATAGCTTATGCCTCACGACAGTTGAAAATCCATGAGCAAAATTACCCAACACATGATTTGGAGTTGGCTGCGGTAATCTTTGCATTAAAGATTTGGAGGCATTACCTTTATGGTGAAAGGTGTGATATTTATACTGATCATAAAAGTTTAAAGTATATTTTCACACAAAAGGAGTTGAATATGCGCCAAAGAAGATGGTTGGAGCTGATTAAGGATTATGACTGCTCAATCCATTACCACCCTGGGAAAGCAAACAAGGTGGCAGATGCATTAAGTCGACAAGACCATGCTAGTTTATCCATGATGAGGATCACAAAAGATCCAATATTTATGGATTTACAAAGGATGGATCTTGGAATTATAATGGAAGGGGAAAAATCTTATCTTTCTCAAATGAATGTTCAACCATCTATACATGTGAAGATTAAAGAGGCACAGAAAGAAGATGTCGAGTTACAAAAGAAGGTGAGAAATGTTCCTGAATTCAACCTTGATTGTGATGGGATAATAAAGTTCAGGAATCGGGTTTGTGTTCCTCCCATCCCTGAATTAAAGAAAGAGCTGCTGGATGAGGCTCATAGTTCTTCATTCTCTATTCATCCTGGAAGCACGAAGATGTATAGGGACCTGAAAGAGTACTTCTGGTGGGATGGCATGAAAAGAGATGTTGCTGAATATGTCTCTCGATGATTGGTTTGTCAACAAGTTAAAGCTGAGAGACAGAAGTCTAAGGGGATGTTACAACCATTACCCATACCCGAATGGAAATGGGAAAACATCACTATGGACTTTGTCACAGGACTTCCTAAAACATCCAAAGGCAATAATGCTATCTGGGTCATAGTTGATCGTCTTACAAAGTCTGCACACTTCATTTCTATTAGAGAGGATTTCTCTCTAGATCAGCTTGCCAGGATATATGTAAAGGAAGTGGTAAGATTGCATGGAGTACCACTTTCTATTATATCTGATCGGGATCCGAGATTTACCTCGAAGTTCTGGCGAAGTCTTCAGCATACTCTGGATACAGCGTTGAGTTTCAGCACTGCTTATCATCCCCAGACAGACGGTCAGTCTGAGAGAACAATTCAAACCCTAGAAGATATGTTGAGAGCTTGCTCTATGGATTTCAAAGGAGGTTGGGATCAACACCTACCTTTGGTGGAATTTTCTTATAATAATAGCTTTCACTCCAGTATTCAGATGGCTCCTTATGAAGCTCTCTATGGAAAGAAATGCAGGACTCCAACTTGCTGGGATGAAGTTGGGGAAAGAAAGCTATTAGGACCTGATCTCGTTGATGAAATGGCAGAAAAGGTCAGATCTATTCAACAACACATAAGAGCAGCTCAGAGTCGACAGAAAAGTTATGCCGACAACCGAAGAAAAGACCTAGAGTTTGAAGTGGGTGATAAAGTGTTCTTACGAATATCTCCCTGGAAGAGGGTTATGAGATTTGGAAAGAAGGGGAAGTTGAGCCCTAGATATATCGGTCCTTTTGAAATACTGGATCGTGTTGGGAAGGTAGCTTACCGATTGGCGCTTCCACCGAATCTCTCTCAAGTTCACGATGTGTTCCACGTATCTCTCCTGAGAAAGTACATACCAGATCCTTCACATGTACTCAGCTCAGAAGTTGTACCGCTGGAGCAAGATCTTTCTTATGAAGAACAGCCGATAGAGATTCTGGATCGTAGCGAAAAAGTCCTACGAAACAAGACCACTCGCTTGGTGAAAGTTTTATGGAGGAACCACCAACTTGAAGAAGCTACATGGGAGCTTGAGGATATGATGAGGGAGAAGTATCCTCATTTGTTTGTTACAAAGTGATGAATTTCGAGGGCGAAATTCTTTTTAAGGGGGGTAGAATGTAACACCCGAGACTTTTATGTTATATAAATCATCAAAGGAATCTTTTTCTACACAACACTTGCATGGCTTGCTTTGCACGCAATCGCGACCTTCCTCGATAGCTTGCGTCGTACGCAATACCGAGTTTCACTAAACAACAATATGCTATTAAAACTAGCCGTTATGAATAGTAATAACCACTTTTTGAAATTTTATAAATTTTATTTTTCAAAATGGACTTCATTTTTGGACTCAGAATATCGAAATTTGCCTAGGGTGAAATTTTGGTATTTTTCTGAAAACTTTCAATTTTTGATGAATAGTGAAACCACTAAGTGGTAGGTTAAAAACTGAATTTTGCATAAAACTTAATTTTACCGCTTCTGTGAATGGAATTTAAAAAATCCGAGAGACACGGTTAATATCAAGGACTAAAATGTGGTTCAATGAGATGAAAATAATTTTTTGGTGAATAGTAACTTTTTACTATTTTTACCGCGGTTAATAGTAACTAGGGTAACTAAGGGTAAATATGATATTAATATTACCCTAACACATGTCCTAATTCTATTGGACAAGTGTAATTCGACCAAAAACAAACTTAGGAATAAAATATGACCATTTAGGCCCACTTGGATTAGATTAGGACATTTATTATTAATTTATTTAAAGAAGGGTTAAAATAGTTAAAATCAAAGTTTAATAAGTAAATCATTTTTAATATAGGGTTATACATAAGATAAATTCGATTGTAAATATTCATTAGAAAGCTAAAAAGATTTCCTACATGATGGTATTTTATTTGTAATTTTTAGACATCAAATAATTTAATTTATTTATGACACAAAGATGATGCAGTAATTATCTTATTAATGAAATATTGACAAAATTGATAATATAAATACCAAAATAAATGTAATTTGAGACTTTTTATGAATTCCACTAATTTTCTAGGTTACTATGATATATTAGTATTTATTTAATCAACTTGTTTCGAACATATAATTCTGTTATGACTTTGACAAAAATCATATATCAAATAGTGTCAAAATTGACACAAAATAGTTTTTAAATCAAATATTATATTATTAATTGTTATTTTATTCCTAAAAATCTAAGGTTCGTCCAAATGACTTAGATAAGGATATATATATTAATAATAAACAATTTGGGGTTCGTTTGGCATGTTATAGTAAGTGTATTAACCATATAGTGAAAGAAAACAAAAAGACATGGTAAAAGTTAAATTATTTAACTTAGAGTTAAATTTAATTAATAAGGTTAAAATAATATCCTAAACTTGTATAAATTCTATTGGTTGATAGGATTTCGACCCATACCCACTTTAGCTTCGAAATAAGACCCTTTGGAACCATTATAAACCGATTTTGACTTTAATATAAAATAATATTTTGAGATATTCCTAAGGTGCCCCTCTCCTCCCTTATAAAAGGGCACCTCCTCCCCCTCCTCCTCACACCAATTTGAGCACTCAAGCTCGGCCAACCCCTGCCATTTTCCCTTCTCCACATCCCTAGAATAATCCTAGAGGTCCTGGTATTCTCCAAAGACCAATCTTAGTTCTTTAAGTGGAGGATTCAAAAAGGCGTTCCAAAGAAGAGGTAATATCCATTACCGACCTTTTCAATTTCTTTCTTCTTCAACTTCTTCTTCTTTAGTTGTTTCATGATAAAGTAATAACATCAGTATTACTTACATACTGATATGTTATTATAAATATGAAACAACCCTAATTCACTTCTATCCATCCTACGGAAAAATGAAATCACCGCGCGTGCGTACGTACGGAATACCGTCTCCACGCCGTGGTGTAATCTATTTTCCACCATCACCTTACAAGGATGGGTATAATGGTGTAATGAGTAACTATATATGATTATTATTAAGTAATATTGATACTGAAATAATATATATATATACTCCAATACAATTCCACGATCATAGGAACGATATCATCACTCGTGCGTACGTACGGAATACCGTCTCCACGATGTGATGCGACTCGTTCTACATGATCTTCATTTCATAATGATTGTATAAATGAATTGAATGAATGAATATGGTATATACTACACTAATACCATTCTGGAAATGAATTATCTATAACCTAAATATAAGAATAAGAATTTATTCGACAAAACACGCATAAGAACAAAAAGTTATAAAGACCCGAGTAACAAGTAACAATGAAATATTACTAACAAGAAGCTAATAATATGACCATATATGATCTCATATCAATATGTATGATTCTGGAATAAGTCAATAACATTATTTAAACCATTATACAGGAGCTTTGGACACGAACAAAGCAAATCGGACCTAAGGTAAGGGAAATATCACAATCTCATTTTTATCCGAGATTGTTTATTCGTAAGTATTTACTGGGGTGTATTTTATCATCCACATCCATGTTCCCTCAATATGTAATATTGTTTCCATCCACTTGAAATAGTTTAAATCCAATTTTACCCTTAGGTGAGTTTTTAGTAAAGAATATGAAAGGAATCTTTTGTCGTTTTTCCGTACGAGGTACTTTTTGACTTTTCCGACAAAAGTACGAAGAATGTTTTTTTTAACTTATACGGCATGAATGGATTTTTAAAACATTACTTCAAAGAAGCTTCCTTTACAAGTTTTCAAGTTTATTTTTAATCAACTTCTTTTATTTTAAAGTTGTATGGCATGTTATGAAAGGAAAAATGTTTTTGAAGAAGAAAGGATATTTTCCTCAAGAATGGAGTTCAAGTGTTTTATCAAAATTATTTTCCATCTAAGATAATAAAGGGTTCTGTTTTTATCCCTATTATTAAATTGATTTGATCATGTTGTGATGGAATTATTTTTATGAATTACTTTATCTTATATGAGTTGTTTTATGATGTCATGTCGTTTAAGAATCCCATTTTTATTACATGGGTTATGCTATGATGTATGTTTTATGATTATGTGGCACACATAAGAAAGGATTCATTATAAGATGGGTGGGACCTATATCTCCCTCCAATGCATTGGGTAATGATTTTATATCTCATGAGATAGACATGGCTGGAACGGAAGGTTATTTCGGTTCAGTGATACAGGACTGAAACGAGGAGTGAACTCGGTTCAGAAAGGGACTTTGTCCACTAAGATAGTCTTGGCAATGAGTCATGACTAACAAGAAATGATTTTCCATGATTATGTGTGCATGCCACAATGATTCAAGTTTTATGTTATGATTATGGGGATCTCATTTTCACTTCTATGATTTATTCCATGTTAAGATATTATGATCTCTTTTGCAGGTTTTGATTTTCATAAAGATATGATATGATTTTTATTTCCTTTATTTGCCCTTGCTGAGCATTTGAGCTCACCCTTTTATGTTTTCTTTTCCCCAGGTCAGGAAGATGGATATTAAGTAGAATATGCTAAAAGGGACCCTAGATATGATGAAATAAATGGGAGACACTGTAGAAGATTTATGAACCAGTTGTTTATGTTTCCCCAGTTTCTAAAGACACTATACCTATACGGTCCTTTGTGGTTTTGTCATATGTTGTAATAAGAGTGCTTCAATTTTGAAGTATTAACAATGTATGTAAAGTGTGGGTCGTTATAGTTGGTATCAAAGGAAAGGTATAGTCAACCTTTGGAAACTAGGATGTGAAAGCCTTAGTAAGAACCCTAAGGATAAGTCTAAGCATAGAACACAATCTTAGTGTTTTAGAAATGGCCTTGAATAACCTAGGATAAGACCTTAAGCATGAAAATTTTATTCTTGAATTATGTGGTTTCCTATTATAATTAGTGTTGCTCACACTATTCTTCTTGGTTTTAGTCAATGGCTGGAACCCGAAGGAACCGTGTTAATGCGGAATGCGATGGGCAATGCAATGATTGTCCCCCTGAGCAACCAAACGATATGGGAGCTGGAATGCAAAATCTTGTAGCCATGCTCACACAACTTTCTCAAGCTATGAATCATGCAGGATTTCCAAACGAACAAAGAAGGGAGCAACATTCTGTTGAATCCTTCATGAGGCAGCGTCCACCATCTTTCAGCGGGTCTACTGATCCATTAGTTGCTGAACAATGGATTAGTACTACTGAAAAGATATTTTCAGTTCTTCAATGTTCTGAGCATGATAAAGTCATCCTAGCAGTGTATCGTTTGGAAGGAGATGCGGATCAATGGTGGAATCTTGTTAAGAATACGAGGCAAAGGGATGAAATTGAGTCTATGGAATGGGACGAGTTCAAGAACTAACTTTTCAATAAGTACTTCCCTCGTATTCTCCGAACAAAGATGGAGAAAGAGTTCCTTGAACTGAAGCAAAGGGATGATGAATCTGTTAGTACCTATGAAGCAAATTTTACAAGACTTGCAAGGTACGCTTCTGGTATTATTATCCAACCTGAGAGTAAGATCGATCGATTCTTTAGTGGCTTAAAACCAAGTCTTCGAAGGGCGTTAGCCATAAGGGACTTCAATAGCTACGAGGAAATCGTTCGATGTGCTCTCAAAGTCAAGATGGAGATTGGAGTAACCCATCAGTCACATGGGTTTGATAAGAAGAGGAAGATGGAATTCAAAGAAAAATCTAAAGAGCACACGGAAAAGAAGATGAACTTTCCCTTATGCTCAAAGTGTGGAAAGAAACATGGAGGGAGTTGTCTTAAAGGGACAAGTAAATGTTTTAAATGTGGAAAGGAAGGTCATCGGGCATTTGAATGCCGTGATAATGGGAAGAAGATGTCTAATGATGCAAACAAAGGAAGGGATACACAGAATGAACCTGCTACACTTCAATGTTTCAAGTGCAAGGAGATGGGGCATTATGCCAATCAATGTCCAAATCCAAGGGTTGATGATGATGGTCGACGTCAACAAACTCTTAAGGCTAAAGACAAAGGAAAGTCACATGCAATTTCTATCAGCGATGTGGAGTACGATAACGATGTGGTGAAAGGTACACTTACCATCCACTCTAAAGTAGCAAATGTTTTATTTGATTCTGGATCCACCCACTCTTTTATTTCTGAAAAATTTTCTAAGGGTATCACCGTATTACCTCAACAATTAGATGTTGAGTTAGCTGTGACAACACCTAATGGCACATCAATCGCATCAGAAGTTTATAATTCTTCTCCGATCGAAGTTTGTGGGAAAGTGCTTCCTGCAAATCTTGTGATCCTTCCTTTAGTGGAATTTGATGTGATTCTTGGCATGGATTGGCTTTCTCTACATGGAGCTCATATCAATTGCCAAAGAAGGGAAGTCACATTTCATATTCCAGATCAACCTACGATCGTCTATCAATGCAAGGATGAACATAACCTTCCAGTGGAAATTTCTTCCATCTTATGGGTATTGATTCCACTAAATGAAGGTTATTTATCTCAAATGGTTGGTGAGAAACTCACGATTAAGAATATGCCCATTGTACGGGAGTTTGATGATGTCTTTCCGGAGGAATTGCCGGGTCTTCCACCAAATCGTGAAGTTGAGTTTTCAATAGAACTCGTACCGGGTGCTTTGCCTATTTCAAAGACACCTTATAGAATGGCCCCAATTGAGTTGCAGGAATTGAAGAAGCAAATCCAAGAGAATCTTGATAAGGGATTCATACGCCCTAGTGCGTCACCTTGGGGAGCACCTGTTCTATTTGTTAAGAAGAAAGATGGATCAATGAGACTCTGCATTGATTATCGAGAACTTAACAAGATCACTATCAAGAACAAATATCCTCTCCCACGCATTGATGACTTATTTGACCAACTACGTGGAGCTCAATACTTTTCCAAGATTGATCTTCATTCAGGGTATCATCAATTAAGGGTCAAAAGGGAGGATATACCAAAAACGGCTTTCCGTACAAGGTATGGACACTATGAATTTATAGTGATGCCATTTGGTCTTACTAATGCCCCTGCTATCTTCATGGATCTAATGAATAGAGTCTTTAGAGACTATCTTGATCAATTTGTGGTAGTCTTTATAGACGATATTCTTGTCTATTCAAAGAGCAAGGAAGAGCATGAAGATCACTTGAGAATTATATTGAAGACCCTGAGAAAAGAGAAGCTTTATGCCAAATTTACCAAGTGTGAATTTTGGCTTCAAAAAGTTGCATTTTTGGGTCATATAATCTCAAAAGAGGGGATATCTGTGGATCCAGCAAAAACAGAGGTTATCGAAAGATGGTCAAGACCAACAACAGTAACTGAGATCCGAAGTTTTCTTGGTTTGGCTGGATATTATCGACGTTTTGTAAAAGATTTTTCACGGTTATCTAATCCAATCACCAAGTTGACTCGGAAAGGAGTTATGTTTGTCTGGACAGAGGAATGTGAAGAGAATTTCAAGGAGTTGAAAAGAAGGTTATCCAGTGCACCTGTGCTCACACTGCCTTGTAGTGGAGAAAGGTTTGTGATCTACAGTGATGCATCCAAGAAGGGATTGGGGTGTGTTCTTATGCAAAATGATATGGTGATAGCTTATGCCTCACGACAGTTGAAAATCCATGAGCAAAATTACCCAACACATGATTTGGAGTTGGCTGCGGTAATCTTTGCATTAAAGATTTGGAGGCATTACCTTTATGGTGAAAGGTGTGATATTTATACTGATCATAAAAGTTTAAAGTATATTTTCACACAAAAGGAGTTGAATATGCGCCAAAGAAGATGGTTGGAGCTGATTAAGGATTATGACTGCTCAATCCATTACCACCCTGGGAAAGCAAACAAGGTGGCAGATGCATTAAGTCGACAAGACCATGCTAGTTTATCCATGATGAGGATCACAAAAGATCCAATATTTATGGATTTACAAAGGATGGATCTTGGAATTATAATGGAAGGGGAAAAATCTTATCTTTCTCAAATGAATGTTCAACCATCTATACATGTGAAGATTAAAGAGGCACAGAAAGAAGATGTCGAGTTACAAAAGAAGGTGAGAAATGTTCCTGAATTCAACCTTGATTGTGATGGGATAATAAAGTTCAGGAATCGGGTTTGTGTTCCTCCCATCCCTGAATTAAAGAAAGAGCTGCTGGATGAGGCTCATAGTTCTTCATTCTCTATTCATCCTGGAAGCACGAAGATGTATAGGGACCTGAAAGAGTACTTCTGGAGGGATGGCATGAAAAGAGATGTTGCTGAATATGTCTCTCGATGCTTGGTTTGTCAACAAGTTAAAGCTGAGAGACAGAAGTCTAAGGGGATTTTACAACCATTACCCATACCCGAATGGAAATGGGAAAACATCACTATGGACTTTGTCACAGGACTTCCTAAAACATCCAAAGGCAATAATGCTATCTGGGTCATAGTTGATCGTCTTACAAAGTCTGCACACTTCATTTCTATTAGAGAGGATTTCTCTCTAGATCAGCTTGCCAGGATATATGTAAAGGAAGTGGTAAGATTGCATGGAGTACCACTTTCTATTATATCTGATCGGGATCCGAGATTTACCTCGAAGTTCTGGCGAAGTCTTCAGCATACTCTGGATACAGCGTTGAGTTTCAGCACTGCTTATCATCCCCAGACAGACGGTCAGTCTGAGAGAACAATTCAAACCCTAGAAGATATGTTGAGAGCTTGCTCTATGGATTTCAAAGGAGGTTGGGATCAACACCTACCTTTGGTGGAATTTTCTTATAATAATAGCTTTCACTCCAGTATTCAGATGGCTCCTTATGAAGCTCTCTATGGAAAGAAATGCAGGACTCCAACTTGCTGGGATGAAGTTGGGGAAAGGAAGCTATTAGGACCTGATCTCGTTGATGAAATGGCAGAAAAGGTCAGATCTATTCAACAACACATAAGAGCAGCTCAGAGTCGACAGAAAAGTTATGCCGACAACCGAAGAAAAGACCTAGAGTTTGAAGTGGGTGATAAAGTGTTCTTACGAATATCTCCCTGGAAGAGGGTTATGAGATTTGGAAAGAAGGGGAAGTTGAGCCCTAGATATATCGGTCCTTTTGAAATACTGGATCGTGTTGGGAAGGTAGCTTACCGATTGGCGCTTCCACCGAATCTCTCTCAAGTTCACGATGTGTTCCACGTATCTCTCCTGAGAAAGTACATACCAGATCCTTCACATGTACTCAGCTCAGAAGTTGTACCGCTGGAGCAAGATCTTTCTTATGAAGAACAGCCGATAGAGATTCTGGATCGTAGCGAAAAAGTCCTACGAAACAAGACCACTCGCTTGGTGAAAGTTTTATGGAGGAACCACCAACTTGAAGAAGCTACATGGGAGCTTGAGGATATGATGAGGGAGAAGTATCCTCATTTGTTTGTTACAAAGTGATGAATTTCGAGGGCGAAATTCTTTTTAAGGGGGGTAGAATGTAACACCCGAGACTTTTATGTTATATAAATCATCAAAGGAATCTTTTTCTACACAACACTTGCTTGGCTTGCTTTGCACGCAATCGCGACCTTCCTCGATAGCTTGCGTCGTACGCAATACCGAGTTTCACTAAACAACAATATGCTATTAAAACTAGCCGTTATGAATAGTAATAACCACTTTTTGAAATTTTATAAATTTTATTTTTCAAAATGGACTTCATTTTTGGACTCATAATATCGAAATTAGCCTAGGGTGAAATTTTGGTATTTTTCTGAAAACTTTCAATTTTTGATGAATAGTGAAACCACTAAGTGGTAGGTTAAAAACTGAATTTTGCATAAAACTTAATTTTACCGCTTCTGTGAATGGAATTTCAAAAATCCGAGAGACACGGTTAATATCAAGGACTAAAATGTGGTTCAATGAGATGAAAATAATTTTTTGGTGAATAGTAACTTTTTACTATTTTTACCGCGGTTAATAGTAACTAGGGTAACTAAGGGTAAATATGATATTAATATTACCCTAACACATGTCCTAATTCTATTGGACAAGTGTAATTCGACCAAAAACAAACTTAGGAATAAAATATGACCATTTAGGCCCACTTGGATTAGATTAGGACATTTATTATTAATTTATTTAAAGAAGGGTTAAAATAGTTAAAATCAAAGTTTAATAAGTAAATCATTTTTAATATAGGGTTATACATAAGATAAATTCGATTGTAAATATTCATTAGAAAGCTAAAAAGATTTCCTACATGATGGTATTTTATTTGTAATTTTTAGACATCAAATAATTTAATTTATTTATGACACAAAGATGATGCAGTAATTATCTTATTAATGAAATATTGACAAAATTGATAATATAAATACCAAAATAAATGTAATTTGAGACTTTTTATGAATTCCACTAATTTTCTAGGTTACTATGATATATTAGTATTTATTTAATCAACTTGTTTCGAACATATAATTCTGTTATGACTTTGACAAAAATCATATATCAAATAGTGTCAAAATTGACACAAAATAGTTTTTAAATCAAATATTATATTATTAATTGTTATTTTATTCCTAAAAATCTAAGGTTCGGCCAAATGACTTAGATAAGGATATATATATTAATAATAAACAATTTGGGGTTCGTTTGGCATGTTATAGTAAGTGTATTAACCATATAGTGAAAGAAAACAAAAAGACATGGTAAAAGTTAAATTATTTAACTTAGAGTTAAATTTAATTGATAAGGTTAAAATAATATCCTAAACTTGTCTAAATTCTATTGGTTGATAGGATTTCGACCCATCCCCACTTTATCTTCGAAATAAGACCCTTTGGAACCATTATAAACCGATTTTGACTTTAATATAAAATAATATTTTGAGATATTCCTAAGGTGCCCCTCTCCTCCCTTATAAAAGGGCACCTCCCCCCCCTCCTCCTCACACCAATTTGAGCACTCAAGCTCGGCCAACCCCTGCCATTTTCCCTTCTCCACTTCCCTAGAATAATCCTATAGGTCCTGGTCTTCTCCAAAGACCAATCTTAGTTCTTTAAGTGGAGGATTCAAAAAGGCGTTCCAAAGAAGAGGTAATATCCATTACCGACCTTTTCAATTTCTTTCTTCTTCAACTTCTTCTTCTTTAGTTGTTTCATGATAAAGTAATAACATAAGTATTACTTACATACTGATATGTTATTATAAATATGAAACAACCCTAATTCACTTCTATCCATCCTACGGAAAAATGAAATCACCGCGCGTGCGTACGTACGGAATACCGTCTCCACGCCGTGGTGTAATCTATTTTCCACCATCACCTTACAAGGATGGGTATAATGGTGTAATGAGTAACTATATATGATTATTATTAAGTAATATTGATACTGAAATAATATATATATATATACTCCAATACAATTCCACGATCATAGGAACCATATCATCACTCGTGCGTACGTACGGAATACCGTCTCCACGATGTGATGCGACTCGTTCTACATGATCTTCATTTCATAATGATTGTATAAATGAATTGAATGAATGAATATGGTATATACTACACTAATACCATTCTGGAAATGAATTATCTATAACCTAAATATAAGAATAAGAATTTATTCGACAAAACACGCATAAGAACAAAAAGTTATAAAGACCCGAGTAACAAGTAACAATGAAATATTACTAACAAGAAGCTAATAATATGACCATATATGATCTCATATCAATATGTATGATTCTGGAATAAGTCAATAACATTATTTAAACCATTATACAGGAGCTTCGGACACGAACAAAGCAAATCGGACCTAAGGTAAGGGAAATATCACAATCTCATTTTTATCCGAGATTGTTTATTCGTAAGTATTTACTGGGGTGTATTTTATCATCCACATCCATGTTCCCTCAATATGTAATATTGTTTCCATCCACTTGAAATAGTTTAAATCCAATTTTACCCTTAGGTGAGTTTTTAGTAAAGAATATGAAAGGAATCTTTTGTCGTTTTTCCGTACGAGGTACTTTTTGACTTTTCCGACAAAAGTACGAAGAATGTTTTTTTTAACTTATACGGCATGAATGGATTTTTAAAACATTACTTCAAAGAAGCTTCCTTTACAAGTTTTCAAGTTTATTTTTAATCAACTTCTTTTATTTTAAAGTTGTATGGCATGTTATGAAAGGAAAAATGTTTTTGAAGAAGAAAGGATATTTTCCTCAAGAATGGAGTTCAAGAGTTTTATCAAAATTATTTTCCATCTAAGATAATAAAGGGTTCTGTTTTTATCCCTATTATTAAATTGATTTGATCATGTTGTGATGGAATTATTTTTATGAATTACTTTATCTTATATGAGTTGTTTTATGATGTCATGTCGTTTAAGAATCCCATTTTTATTACATGGGTTATGCTATGATGTATGTTTTATGATTATGTGGCACACATAAGAAAGGATTCATTATAAGATGGGTGGGACCTATATCTCCCTCCAATGCATTGGGTAATGATTTTATATCTCATGAGATAGACATGGCTGGAACGGAAGGTTATTTCGGTTCAGTGATACAGGACTGAAACGAGGAGTGAACTCGGTTCAGAAAGGGACTTTGTCCACTAAGATAGTCTTGGCAATGAGTCATGACTAACAAGAAATGATTTTCCATGATTATGTGTGCATGCCACAAAGATTCAAGTTTTATGTTATGATTATGGGGATCTCATTTTCACTTCTATGATTTATTCCATGTTAAGATATTATGATCTCTTTTGCAGGTTTTGATTTTCATAAAGATATGATATGATTTTTATTTCCTTTATTTGCCCTTGCTGAGCATTTGAGCTCACCCTTTTATGTTTTCTTTTCCCCAGGTCAGGAAGATGGATATTAAGTAGAATATGCTAAAAGGGACCCTAGATATGATGAAATAAATGGGAGACACTGTAGAAGATTTATGAACCAGTTGTTTATGTTTCCCCAGTTTCTAAAGACACTATACCTATACGGTCCTTTGTGGTTTTGTCATATGTTGTAATAAGAGTGCTTCAATTTTGAAGTATTAACAATGTATGTAAAGTGTGGGTCGTTATATCTTTGGAGCATGGGAGGGTTTATATAGGAAAGGTGATGGAATTCTTTATTATTTAGGTTTGGGACACCTCACATTAAACTAATCCAAACCACAAACCAACCCATGGGTTTTGCCCATGGTTTTTGGAAAAGGTATAGGAAAAACAATATTTTATATGGACAAAGTCTTATCTTCTTAAAATAATGGGGTGGCTTATGTGGAGTTGAGTCACACACCCAAGGAAAACAATTTTAAAATACAAGATGTTTAATAAGTCTTGAAGGGTCCATTAATGCTTTGTAAAATAAGTCAAACAAACCCAAAATCACATTATTTTAATGGTAAAACATATATTGGCCAAACATAAAGCCTATATTATTTTATTACATCAAAATTTGATCATTATGTTGTCACAAAACACATTATATATTTAAACAGTATTTAATTTTTACGCAAAAATTTTATTGTCTCAGAAAATTATGAAAAATTCACCGTTGGATAATTTCAACATCCGGATTCCAGAAATAATATTTATTTTATCAAAATAATTTTCTAAATATGTTAATTTTTACTTTTAAAATAAAAACCGACATTTTTTGAAAATTCACGGGTTTTGAAGAAAATGGATTTCAAACCTTAATAAAAATACAATTTCATTCATAAAATTATACGATCATTTATATTTAATAAAAATTAATTTATTATTAATAATAATATTTTAATAAAATATTATTTAATTTAAAAATTCTTTACTTCATCAAAATAGATTTCTTAGTTAACCTTTAAATAAAAATACTATTTGAACTTTAAAAAAACAATTTACAAGGTAAAAATAATAAAATAAAAGTATATTCATTATTATATAAAAAAATAATGTACATAACCATAATACTTAGGTCTTGTTACATAACTCCTTATAACACCCTCATAAGACCGAAGAGTAAGGTGTGCGATGGTGACAGACTCTTGGGGTGGCTCGAATAAAATTTCTCGGGTGGTAATATCTATCAATATCCATTTCTCTCATAGGCGGTCCCACTCGAGCTTAACATATTCAAGATCGGCTTGGGATTGGTCAAGATAGAAGCCCAATGACGACACCTACTTTTCGAGCTCTAAAAAATGGGCTTCATATGGGGAAGGTCTACTGGATGAGGTCATCGCTTCCTTTTTATGAGTAAATTGGATTTGTTAAAGCCTTATATTTATACTAATAATGTGTTCAATATTCAACAACTATATTAGAAACGGTCAAAATTATTGACATAAAACCAAATAAGTTGACATTTTATATAAACATTTTTCATAAAGAGACATTTAATTAGATCAAGACGGATTTCCATTAATGAATGTTTGGGTATTTACAATCTTCCCCCTGAAAAAATTTCACCGTCGAAATTTTATTTTCCCACACTAAAACAGATGTGGGTATCTCTGCTTCTTCATTTCCTCTGATTCACATGTTGCTTCTTCAAACTTGTGGTTTCGCCACAACACCTTGAAGAAGGGCACTGTATTATTTTGTAGAAATTTTTCTCTAAGATCTAAGATCTTCACCAGTTGCTCCTCATAAGAAATATCATCATTTAATTGTACCACCTCTGAAGAGAGTACATGTGAAGGGTCTGGTATGTACTTCTTTAAGAGGTATACATTAAAGATATCATGTACTTTGGCCATGGTAGGTGAGTGTGCTAGTCTATAGGCCACAGCCCTGACACGATCAAGAATCTCGAAGGGGCTGATGTACCTTGGACATAACTTACATTTCTTTCCAAACCTCTTGACCTTCTTCCTCCGAGATATGCATAGAAATACCATGTTTCCAATGTTAAACTCAAGGTCTCATCGATGGTTATCTGCATAACTCTTTTTTCGACTTTGGGCTTCCCTGATATGTTGTTGAATGGTTTTCACCTTCTCCACCATTTCTTCGACAATTTCTGGTCTAAGAAGCATACTCTCACTGACCTCATCCCAAAAAGCTGGTGTTCTACACCTTTTCCCATAAAGGTCATCATATGGTGCCTTTTAGATCCTCAAGTGGAAACTGTTGTTAAAAGGGAACTCAACTAGAGGAATATGTTGATCCGATACTCCTTTAAAGTCCATTGAGCACTCTCTCACCATGTCCTCAAGTGTTTGAATAGTCAGTTCAGATTAGCCATCAGTTTAAGGATGATTGGTCATACTGAAGTTCAGTTCAGTATTCAGAGCATGTTGAAGACTCTTCCAAAACATAGAGGTCAATCTTGGATCTCGATTAGACACAATTGATAGTGGTACTCCATGCAGCCTTACTACATCCTTGATATATATCTTTTCCAGTTGATCCAATGAGATATCTTCCCGAATAGAAATCAAGTGTGTAGCATTTGTAGGAAGATCCAAAAAAACAAGATTGCATTGTTTCCTTTGGATCTCTTCATAAGTCCGGTGACAAAATCCATGGTGAAGTTCTACCATTTATATTCTAGTATGGGAAATGGTAGCATCATCCCCCTAGACTTATTCCTCTCTACCTTCACTTGCTGAAACACCAGGCACCTTGATGTATATTCAGCGATCTCCTTCTTCATATTATCCCACCAATAATGCTCTCTGAGATCTCGATAAATCTTTGTGTTTCTTGGGTAAATAGAAAAATTTGAACTATGTGCATCATCCAAAAGTTCCTTCTTTAGCTCCGGACTTCATGGAACACATATCCTTTTTCCAAATCTGTAACACCTCGAGCTTCCACGATACGCTTCTCATTCAATAATGCAATAGCTTGCATTATACGCAACTTCGAGTTCTAAAACACCGCGACTAATCAAAGTAGCCGTTATGAATAGTAATAACCACTTTTTAAAATTATAGAAATTTTATATTTCAAAATGGACTTCATTTTTTTATTCGTCATATCGAAATTATCCTAAGTTGAATTTTTTGTAACTTTCTGAGAACTTCCAATTTTTTTTATGAATAGTGAAAAATACTTAAAACAACTTTTTTAATCAAAATATTTTATTATGATAAATTATACTATTTAGTGGTTTTAAAGTATAATTAGAATATATTTTTACCATTTTATCCAATGGTGGTCATTAGAATTAATTTAACATTGAAATTGGACATAAACAATTGCCAATCTTTTGATATAAACTGTTTCTTAAAAACACGCTATTTGTTGTGACAGCGGGAATTAATTATAAAATTAACTAATGCAACTTATATTTTTGGAATTTTGTAAAATAGACATCATTTTTGAATTTGGAATATCAGTTATATCTTAGGGTGAAATTTTGGCATTGTTCTGAAAAACTTCAATTTTTGATGAATAGTGAAACCACTAAGTGGTAGTTAAATAATTGATTTTTCGTTTAAATTAAATATTACCACTTCTGTGATTTGATTTTCAAAAATCCGACATACATGGTTTTCATTAAGAAGTAAAATTTTGTTCAATGAGATTAAAATAATTTTTTGGTGAATAGTAACTTTTAAGTTCTTAATCGCGAATAGAGGTAATTAGTGTAGTTTAAGGTAAAAGCAATGTTTTAATAATATGATATGAGATTGACACTTGTCATACTCCTATTGGATGAGTCATGTCCAACCAAGACAACCCATGGGTCAACTTGGGGACCCCATGGAGCCACTTTGGTTGGAAAATGACATTAATATATATTTATTTAATGTTAAAATTAAATTGACACAAACATGAGTTGTTTTACTAAAACATTTTTTAAGTGGGGTTACACAAGTCCATATTTTGATTATAAATATTCATTAGAAAGATAAACAAATTTCCTAAATCATAGTATTTTTTTTATAATTTTTGGACATTAAATAAATTAAATTATTTATGACATCATTATGATGTAGTGATGACCTCATTATTTAACGATTTAAATAAAATGGAAAGTTAATGTAAACTCCAAAGCGTACACTTGTCAAAAACCTATTGGATGAGTAGATTTCGAACCCTTATCATCTTATCCTCGAATTATATAAGTGTGGGACCTCTAAAATCCGAAACTCATTTTATAATAAAGTGACTTTTCTTTACTTTCCAAGAGTGCCCCTCATCTCCACTTATAAAAGGCCCCCAACTCTCCCACCTTATTCACACCATAAATCCATTTGGCTCAGCCAAACTATACCCAAATACTCTCCCAACTTCCCCCTCTTACTCCTAGAAGCCTCACTTTGGGCAGAACTCTTCCCAAGGAAGCCTTTGGCTCAAATCAAAAAGAGTTACCCGATATTGAGGAGGTTAAAGAACGGTCGAGTCAGGACAAGACGCAAGGTAAGGGAACTTCTTAACCCAATTTCCATTCTTTGGGTTAATCTCCTACTTTCAAATTATGTCATGATATTATTATGTCTTATCTTGTATTTATAATTTCTTTATGTGTACATATATATAATACACATAATAGATATATTTTATTTAAAAATGATCTTTTTAAGGGACTTCATCTCAATCTCCATTCATTGAGGCAAATTTTGTTTTATACACAAATTTCTTTTATACAGTTTATAAACCCCTTTGACTTTTACGTTTATACAAAAGGAATCTTTTTTATACGAAGCGTTTTTCTAAATGACAAAAGGGAATGTTTTTCTTTCCGTACTTATGCGGCGACAACGACTTCTCCGCTGCCGTGACCATTATTTGAGTTTCGGCTTCCTCTACAAGCTATCATTTCTTTAATGAAAAATAAATACAAAGTTTTAACTTTCTTTTATTTTGGTATTGAAAATGGTTTTGAAAGCGTTGTTATTATATCAATGTGTTGTATTGATATCTTGTGATTGAAATGTGGAAATTTTATGTTTCCTTTATGCATGTTTTATGTGATACGATTATGTTATGGTTTATGATATGTTTAAACCTATTGATATAAGGAATGTATTGGACTTAATAAGTGAAGGGTGGAGCCCGCTATATCTCCTCGATGCATCGGTAGGTCTCATGAGACAACTAGACATAGAATTGGCCGAGGCCCTTTCCCAATTTGACTTATGGTTTTGGCCGAGGCCTTAATCATTTTAGACGTCTTGGCCGAGGCCTTGACAAAATGTTTCAGAATGTCTGGCATTATACATTCCCTCATTATGAAAGTTGTTATTGATATCGCATGTGATTATTCGACCAGTAGAATATCCATGTGAAGAAGTGAATGGAATTATCTCATTTTACTTTTGCCATATTATGTTGATGTTCAAGTTTAAAAGGATTTTGTTTTAGTTATACATTGCCTTAAATTTTTATGTTTATTTATGAAAGCTTCCGCAATATTGTTATCCTTACTGAGCATCTGAGCTCACCCCTTTCAATGTTTTAATATTTTCCAGGATGTGAAGAAGTATTTTATGAATGACCTGCAGGGTTTGTTAGAAGAGGATATGAGTGTGGACTATGGAGACTTTGTTATTGTAATATTCCACTTTATGATGTAATGTAACATTTATGAATGTATCTAGTGTTTCCAAGGCTACTAAACTAATCGGTCTTTCGAGACTTGATCTTTTGTGATCATGCCAATGTTACGAAGTAATGCACCAACTCTGGGTAGCTGGGTTCGGGGCGTTACAGTTGGTATCAGAGGAAGTTTAGTACTAACCTTGGAAGCTAGATTTAGATAAACTCTGATTAGAGCATATAGCTCGAAGATAGACTTTAAGGATTAGTATAGAAGAACTTCCTATAATTTTGGTATTATAGAGATTTTGTGAGTTTTCCGAGCAATACGTCCCTGTCTGGATACGAGCAAGTAGAGGCGGCTCTAGCACAGATGTACCTAGGGGTAAAACCTGAAAACACCGCTTTGAGCTAGACTCGAACGGGAACTGGTGCACGACAACGGGCCTTGCTGCACTCTTGGTTACGACACTCCCGGGGGATATGCTTCGGATAATTCTCATTTTCTTTACAAACCACTATGAAGGGTTATGAGTATATACTTCCTCAAAGGAAACATTTCTTTTTATGATTATGGATTATATCCATAAATAGTTCAATTTATGTAAAGTATTTTAAAAATATGGAATTATGTATTTTATTTCATAAACTAATCTAGTTTATGCCATTATTTAGAAATGGCGCCTAGTGGAAGGAATGGAAACCGTATCAATGCACGCACTCCGTGTAGGGACTGTCCTCCTGCTCAAGATAATTATGGTGGAGATAGTGATACAACTGGTGCTGATCAGCTTCTCACCGTACTGGGACAACTCACGCAGGTTATGAATAATAACCTTACTCGTATGAAGCACCCTGATCCGCAATGTGGAGGATCAATGCTAGACCGCTTCATGAGGCAAGAACCACCAAAATTTAATGGGGGTACAAATCCATTAGTAGCTGAGCAATGGATAAACTCCTTAGAGAAAATATTCCACGCCTTCGGGAGTAGTTAAAGGGAAAAGGTTATCATGGCAGTTTACCGCCTCACTGGAGATGCTGATCAATGGTGGTCATTGATTCAAAACACAAAGGAAGATGATGACATATAGAATATGGAATAGAGGGAGTTCAAAGATCTTTTCTTAGAAAAATACTTTCCTCATGACCATAGAGCAGATATGGAAAGGCAATTTCCGAGTCTGAAACAAAAGGAGGATGAGAATGTCGCAAAGTATGAGGCCAACTTTACAAGGTCAGCGAGGTATGCTGCAGATTATATACGTAACCCAAGAGGTAAGATTGATCGTTTCTTTGATGGGTTAAAACCATTTCTCCGTCGAGCTTTAGTATCACAATCGTTCTCAACATACGAAGATATTGTCTCATGTGCTATCAAGACAGAAAAGGAATTCTCTAAGTCTTATGACAACAAAGTAAAGCAAGAGAAGAAGAGAACGGTGGAACAAGAGACAGATAAAGGGAAAAAGGGAAAGAAGGATTTTCCATTATGTGATAATTGTGGGAAGAATCACCCTGGTACTTGTCTAAAAGGAATGGGAGTTTGTTATAAATGTGGGGAAAAAGGTCACCAGGCACGTGATTGAAAGGGAAAGAAAGAGGCTATCAATGTTGAATGCTAAAATTGTAGGGAAATGGGGCATTATGCAAATGAATTCCCTAAGCGTCAGGGAAACTTACCTCAGAAAAGGCCAAGGGATCAAGGACAATCTTATGTTGTTTCTACAGTTGAAACAAAATAATTAATGTATTGGTGCCTTTGGACTCATGGATTATATTCTGGTTATTAGAATAATGTGATATATATATATATATATAAGGATTGTACTGCAGTACTTGTTGATTTTAGTAAGGTTTTAATATGATGATGGTAATTATATTTTTAGTATGTGACAATAGGAGAAACTTTACTTTGTTTGGGGAATCTGATAAATTGATTTTGGAATTAAGAGACCTTTTAGAGAATGTCTGGACAGAGGTATTTTGGATAACTATAAAGGTTGGAGTGGATTAAGTTGATCTTTGGATAAGTATTGTTTAAGGTTAAAAATTTATGAAAATTATTTTTGAATATTATAATACTATAGTTTTCGGAAAAGGACAACCTGCAGGGTGGGGCATAACCCGTCACGTCGGACAAAGCTGAAGGAATCGAACCCACAATCATAGTGCGACATGCCTTTATTTCCTACCACTAGCATACAGGAAGTCCCTGGTTATTAAAAAATAATTTTACTAATCTAAATGGTATGTGTTAACATTTGGAACCTTATACAATTAGGATAAGTATAATATTTTTGAGTTCTATTATCTTTTTGAGTGAAAGATGAGTTGAAGGTTGAAACTCTAATTGTCAAGCGTAAATATATATATACCTATCTCTTATTCAATGAATAAATTAATTCTTAAACTTTAGTAAAGGGATATTAAAACAAAAAAAATGTGTTATCCTAATACCGTATGTCTTGTTGAACTGATGATATTTTAAATCAACATAGATTTAATGCTTTGAGGCCCTCAATTTGACAGTTGATTGTGATTGATGACCTCAATCACTCCCTAAAAATATTTACATTTTCCCTCCAATTATATGTCTCTAATTGCCACCAATGTTCTCCTAATCGATATCATAATTGGGTGGGGACTTTTTCATTTCCCTTTCTCTCTTATTAAGGCTAAATTTTATTAATCTTATTTCCGATGTGGGTTTTCCTCAAAGGTATTTTATCTATTCAACCTTTTACTTTCAAAGAAAAATTTCAAATTGCGAGGACACAATTTATTGAAGGAGGGGAGAATGTAACACCTCGAGCTTCCACGATACGCTTCTCATTCAATAATGCAATAGCTTGCATTGTACGCAACTTCGAGTTCTAAAACACCGCGACTAATCAAAGTAGCCGTTATGAATAGTAATAACCACTTTTTAAAATTATAGAAATTTTATATTTCAAAATGGACTTCATTTTTGTATTCGTAATATCAAAATTATCCTAAGTTGAATTTTTTGTAACTTTCTGAGAACTTCCAATTTTTTTATGAATAGTGAAAAATACATAAAACAACTTTTTTAATCAAAATATTTTATTAGGATAAATTATACTATTTAGTGGTTTTAAAGTATAATTAGAATATATTTTTACCATTTTATCCAATGGTGGTCATTAGAATTAATTTAACATTGAAATTGGACATAAACAATTGCCAATCTTTTGATATAAACTTTTTCTTAAAAACACGCTATTTGTTGTGACAACGGGAATTAATTATAAAATTAACTAATGAAACTTATATGTTTGGAATTTTGTAAAATAGACATCATTTTTGAATTTGGAATATCAGTTATATCTTAGGGTGAAATTTTGGCATTGTTCTGAAAAACTTCAATTTTTGATGAATAGTGAAACCACTAAGTGGTAGTTAAATAACTGATTTTTCGTTTAAATGAAATATTACCACTTTTGTGATTTGATTTTCAAAAATCCGACATTCATGGTTGTCATTGAGAAGTAAAATGTGATTCAATGAGATTAAAATAATTTTTTGGTGAATAGTAACTTTTAAGTTCTTAATCGCGATTAGAGGTAATTAGTGTCGTTTAAGGTAAAAACAATGTTTTAATAATATGATATGAGCTTGACACTTGTCCTACTCCTATTGGATGAGTCATGGACGACCAAGACAACCCATGGGTCAACTTGGGGACCCCATGGAGCCACTTTGGTTGGAAAATGACATTAATATATATTTATTTAATGTTAAAATTAAATTGACACAAACATGAGTTGTTTTACTAAAACATTTTTTAAGTGGGGTTACACAAGTCCACATTTTGATTATAAATAATCATTAGAAAGATAAAAAGAGTTCCTACATCATAGTATTTTTTTTATAATTTTTAGACATTAAATAAATTAAATTATTTATGAAATCATGATGATGCAGTGATGACCTCATTATTTAACGATTTAAATAAAATTGAAAGCTAATGTAAAATCCAAAGCGTACACTTGTCAAAAACCTATTGGATGAGTATATTTCGAACCCTTATCATCTTATCCTCGAATTATATAAGTGTGGGACCTCTAAAATCTGAAACTCATTTTATAATAAAGTGACTTTTCTTTACTTTCCAAGAGTGCCCCTCATCTCCACTTATAAAAGGCCCCCACCTCTCCCACCTTATTCACACCATCAAGCCATTTGGCTCAGCCAAACTCTGCCCAAATACTCTCCCAACTTCCCCCTCTTACTCCTAGAAGCCTCACTTTGGGAAAAACTCTTCCCAAGGAAGCCTTTGGCTCAAATCAAAAAGAGTTATCCGATTTTGAGGAGGTTAAAGAACGGTCGAGTCAGGACAGGACGCAAGGTAAGGGAACTTCTTAACCCAATTTCCATTCTTTGGGTTAATCTCCTACTTTCAAATTATGTCATGATATTATTATGTCTTATCTTTTATTTATAATTTCTTTATGTGTACATATATTTAATACACATAATAGATATATTTTATTTAAAAATGATCTTTTTAAGGGACTTCGTCTCAATCCCCATTCATTGAGGAAAATTTTGTTTTATACACAAATTTCTTTTATACAGTTTATAAACCCCTTTGTCTTTTACGTTTATACAAAAGGAATATTTTTTATACGAAGCGTTTTTCTAAACGACAAAAGGGAATTTTTTTCGTTCCGTACTTATGCGGCGACAACGACTTCTCCGCCGCCATGACCATTATTTGAGTTTTGGCTTCCTCTACAAGCTATCATTTTTTAATGAAAAATAAATACAAAGTTTTAAATTTATTTTATTTTGGTATTGAAAATGGTTTTGAAAGCGTTGTTATTATATCAATGTGTTGTATTGATATCTTATGATTGAAATGTGGAAATTTTATGTTTCCTTTATGCATGTTTTATGTGATACGATTATGTTATGGTTTATGATATGTTTAAACCTATTGATATGAGGAATGTATTGGACTTAATAAGTGACGGGTGGAGCCCGCTATATCTCCTCGATGCATCGGTAGGTCTCATGAGACAACTAGACATAGAATTGGTCGAGGCCCTTTCCCAATTTGACTTATGGTTTTGGTCGAGGCCTTAATCATTTTAGACGTCTTGGCCGAGGCCTTGACAAAATGTTTCAGAATGTCTGGCATTATACATTCCCTCATTATGAATGTTTTTATTGATATCGCATGTGATTATTCGACCAGTAGAATATCCATGTGAAGAAGTGAATGGAATTATCTCATTTTACTTTTGCCATATTATGTTGATGTTCAAGTTTAAAAGGCTTTTGTTTTAGTTATACATTGCCTTAAAATTTTATGTTTATTTATGAAAGCTTCCGCAATATTGTTATCCTTACTGAGCATCTGAGCTCACCCCTTTCAATGTTTTAATATTTTCCAGGATGTGAAGAAGTATTTTATGAATGACCTGTAGGGTTTGTGAGAAGAGGATATGAGTGTGGACTATGGAGACTTTGTTATTGTATTTTTTCACTTTATGATGTAATGTAACGTTTACGAATGTATCTAGTGTTTCCAAGGCTACTAAACTAATCGGTCTTTCGAGACTTGATCTTTTGTGATCATGCCAATGTTACGAAGTAATGCACCGACTCTGGTTAGCTGGGGTCGGGGCGTTACAGTTGGTATCAGAGGCAGTTTAGTACTAACCTTGGAAGCTAGATTTAGATAAACTCTGATTAGAGCACATAGCTCGAAGATAGACTTTAAGGATTAGTATAGAAGAACTTCCTATAATTTTGGTATTATAGAGATTTTGTGAGTTTTCCGAGCAATACGTCCCTATCTGGATATGAGCAAGTAGAGGCGGCTCTGGCACAGATATACCTAGGGGTAAAACTCGAAAACACCGCTTTGAGCTAGACTCGAACGGGAACTGGTGCACGACAACGGGCCTTGCTGCACTCTTGGTTACGAAACTCCCGGGGGATATGCTTCGGATAATTCTAATTTTCTTTACAAACCACTATGAAGGGTTATGAGTATATACTTTCTCAAAGGAAACATTTCTTTTTATGATTATGTATTATATCCATAAATAGTTCAATTTATGTAAAGTATTTTACAAATATGGAATTATGTATTTTATTTCATAAACTAATCTAGTTTATGCCATTGTTTAGAAATGGCGCCTAGTGGAAGGAATGGAAACCGTATCAATGTACGCACTCCGTGTAGGGACTGTCCTCCTGCTCAAGATAATTATGGTGGATCTAGTGATAAAATTGGTGCTGATCAGCTTCTCACCGTACTGGGACAACTCACGCATGTTATGAATAATAACCTTACTCGTATGAAGCACCCTGATCCACAATGTGGATGATCAATGCTAGACCACTTCATGAGGAAAAACCCACCAACATTTAATGGGGTTACAAATCCATTAGTAGCTGAGCAATGTATAAACTCCTTAGAGAAAATATTCCACGCCTTGGGGAGTAGTGAAAGGGAAAAGGTTATCATGGCAGTTTACTGCCTCACTGGAGATGCTGATCAATGGTGGTTATTGATTAAAAACACAAAGGAAGATGATGACATATCGAATATGGAATATAGGGAGTTCAGAGATCTTTTCTAAGAAAAATACTTTCCTCATGACCATAGAGCAGATATGGAAAGGCAATTTCTGAGTCTGAAACAAAAGGAGGATGAGAATGTCGCAAAGTATGAGGCCAACTTTACAAGGTTAGAGAGGTATTATGCAGATTATATACGTAACCCAAGAGGTAAGATTGATCGTTTCTTTGATGGGTTAAAACCATTTCTCCATCGAGCTTTAATATCACAATCGTTCTCAACATACGAAGATATTGTCTCATGTGCTGTCAAGACAGAAAAGGAATTCTCTAAGTCTTATGACAACAAAGTAAAGCAAGAGAAGAATAGAACGGTGGAATAAGAGATAGATAAAGGGAAAAAGGGAAATAAGGATTTTCCATTATGTGATAATTGTGGGAAGAATCACCCTGGTACTTGTCTAAAAGGAATGGGATTTTGTTATAAATGTGGGGAAAAAGGTCACCAGGCACGTGATTGCAAGGGAAAGAAAGAGGCTATCAATGTTGAATGCTACAATTGTAGGTAAATGGGGCATTATGAAAATGAATGCCCTAAGCGTCAGGGAAACATACCTCAGAAAAGGCCAAGGGATCAAGGACAATCTTATGTTGTTTCTACAGTTGAAGCAAAATAATTAATGTATTGGTGCCTTTGGACTCATGGATTATATTCTAGTTATTAGAATAATGTGATATATATATATATATAAGGATTGTACTGCAGTACTTGTTGATTTCAGTAAGGTTTTAATATGATGATGGTAATTATATTTTTAGTATGTGACAATAAGAGAAACTTTACTTTGTTTGGGGAATCTGATAAATTGATTTTGGAATTAAGAGACCTTTTAGAGAAAGTCTGGACAGAGGTATTTTGGATAACTATAAAGGTTGGAGTGGATTAAGTTGATCTTTGGATAAGTATTGTTTAAGGTTAAAAATTTATGAATACTATTTTTGAATATTATAATACTATAGTTTTCGGAAAAGGACAACCTGCAGGGTGGGGCATAACCCGTCATGTCGGACAAAGCTGCAGGAATCGAACCCACAATCATAGTGCGACATGACTTTATTTCCTACCACTAGCCTACAGGAAGTCCCTGGTTATTACAAAATAATTTACTAATCTAAATGGTATGTGTTAACATTTGGAACCTTATACAATTAGGATAAGTATAATATTTTTGAGTTCTATTATCTTTTTGAGTGAAAGATGAGTTGAAGGTTGAAACTCTAATTGTCAAGCATAAATATAAATATACCTATCTCTTATTCAATGAATAAATTAATTCTTAAACTTTAGTAAAGGGATATTAAAACAAAAAATGTGTTATCCTAATACCGTATGTCTTGTTGAACTGATGATATTTTAAATCAACATAGATTGAATGCTTTGAGGCCCTCAATTTGACAGTTGATTGTGATTGATGACCTCAATCACTCCCTACAAATATTTACGTTTTTCCTCCAATTATATGTCTCTAATTTCCCCCAATGTTCTCCTAATCGAGATCATAATTGGGTGGTGACTTTTTCATTTCTCTTTCCCTCTTATTAAGGCTAAAATTTATTAATCTTATTTCCGATGTGGGTTTTCCTCAAAGGTATCTTCTCTATTCAACCTTTTACTTTCAAAGAAAAATTTCAAATTGCGAGGACACAATTTATTGAAGGAGGGGATAATGTAACACCTCGAGCTTCCACGATATGCTTCTCATTCAATAATGCAATAGCTTGCATAGTACGCAACTTCGAGTTCTAAAACACCGCTACTAATCAAAGTAGCCGTTATGAATAGTAATAACCACTTTTTAAAATTATAGAAATTTTATATTTCAAAATGGACTTCATTTTTGTATTCGTAATATCGAAATTATCCTAAGTTGAATTTTTTGTAACTTTCTGAGAACTTCCAATTTTTTATGAATAGTGAAAAATACTTAAAACAACTTTTTTAATCAAAATATTTTATTATGATAAATTATGCTATTTAGTGGTTTTAAAGTATAATTAGAATATATTTTTACCATTTTATCCAATGGTGGTCATTATAAATAATTTAACATTGAAATTGGACATAAACAATTGCCAATCTTTTGATATAAACTGTTTCTTAAAAACACGCAATTTGTTGTGACAGCGGGAATTAATTATAAAATTAACTAATGCAACTTATATGTTTTGAATTTTGTAAAATAGACATCATTTTTGAATTTGGAATATCAGTTATAGCTTAGGGTGAAATTTTGGCATTGTTCTGAAAAACTTCAATTTTTGATGAATAGTGAAACTACTAAGTGGTAGTTAAATAACTGGTTTTTCGTTTAAATGAAATATTACCACTTATGTGATTTGATTTTCAAAAATCCGACATACATCGTTGTAATTAAGAAGTAAAATGTGGTTCAATGAGATTAAAATAATTTTTTGGTGAATAGTAACTTTTATGTTCTTAATCGCGATTAGAGGTAATTAGTGTAGTTTAAGGTAAAAACAATGTTTTAATAATATGATATGAGCTTGAAACTTGTCCTACTCCTATTGGATGAGTCATGGCCGAACTAGACAACCCATGGGTCATCTTGGGGACTCCATGGAGCCACTTTGGTTGGAAAATGACATTAATATATATTTATTTAATGTTAAAATTAAATTGACACAAACATGAGTTGTTTTACTAAAATAGTTTTTAAGTGGTGTTACACAAGTCCAAATTTTGATTATAAATATTCATTAGAAAGATAAAACTATTTCCTACATCATAGTAGTTTTGTAAAAAAATTTAGACATTAAATAAATTAAATTATTTATGACATCATGATGATGCAGTGATGACCTCATTATTTCACGATTTAAATAAAATGGAAAGCTAATGTAAAATCCAAAGCGTACACTTGTCAAAAACCTATTGGATGAGTAAATTTCGAACCCTTATCATCTTATCCTCGAATTATATAAGTGTGGGACCTCTAAAATCCGAAACTCATTTTATAATAAAGTGACTTTTCTTTACATTCCAAGAGTGCCCCTCCTCTCCACTTATAAAAGGCCCCGACCTCTCCCACCTTATTCACACCTTCAAGCCATTTGGCTCGGCCAAACTCTGCCCAAATAATCTCCCAACTTCCCCCTCTTACTCCTAGAAGCCTAACTTTGGGCAGAACTCTTCCCAAGGAAGCCTTTGGCTCAAATCAAAAAGAGTTACCCGATTTTGCGGAGGTTAAAGAACGGTCGAGTCAGGACAAGACGCAAGGTAAGGGAACTTCTTAACCCAATTTCCATTCTTTGGGTTAATCTCCTACTTTCAAATTATGTCATTATATTATTATGTCTTATCTTGTATTTATAATTTCTTTATGTGTACATATATTTAATACACATAATAGATATATTTTATTTAAAAATGATCTTTTTAAGTGACTTCGTCTCAATCTCCATTCATTGAGGCATATTTTGTTTTATACACAAATTTCTTTTATACAGTTTATAAACCCCTTTGACTTTTACGTTTATACAAAAGGAATATTTTTTATACGAAGCGTTTTGCTAAAGGACAAAAGGGAATGTTTTTCTTTCCGTACTTATGCGGCGACAACGAATTCTCCGCCGCCGTGACCATTATTTGAGTTTCAGCTTCCTCTACAAGCTATCATTTTTTTAATGAAAAATAAATACAAAGTTTTAACTTTCTTTTATTTTGGTATTGAAAATGGTTTTGAATGCATTGTTATTATATCAATGTGTTGTATTGATATCTTGTGATTGAAATGTGGAAATTTTATGTTTCCTATATGCATGTTTTATGTGATATGATTATGTTATGGTTTATGATATGTTTAAACCTATTCATATGAGGAATGTATTGGACTTAATAAGTGACAGGTGGAGCCCGCTATAGCTCCCCAATGCATCGGTAGGTCTCATGAGACAACTAGACATGGAATTGGCCGAGGCCCTTTCCCAATTTTACTTATGGTTTTGGCCGAGGCCTTAATCATTTTAGACGTCTTGGCCGAGGCCTTGAAAAAATGTTTCAGAATGTCTGGAATTATACATTCCCTCATTATGAAAGTGGTTATTGATATCACATGTGATTATTCGACCAGTAGAATATCCCTGTGAAGAAGTGAATGGCATTATCTCATTTTACTTTTGCCATATTATGTTGATGTTCAAGTTTAAAAGGCTTTTGTTTTAGTTAGACAGTGCCTTAAATTTTTATGTTTATTTATGAAAGCTTCCGCAATATTGTTATCCTAACTGAGCATCTAAGCTCACCCCTTTCAATGTTTTAATATTTTCCAGGATGTGAAGAAGTATTTTATGAATGACCTGTAGGGTTTGTGAGAAGAGGATATGAGTGTGGACTATGGAGACTTTGTTATTGTAGTTTTTCACTTTATGATGTAATGTAACATTTATGAATGTATCTAGTGTTTCCAAAGCTACTAAACTAATCAGTCTTTCGAGACTTGATCTTTTGTGATCATGCCAATGTTACGAAGTTATGCACCGACTCTGGGTAGCTGGGTTCGGGGCGTTACAAAATCTCACAATTCCTTCTTCATTAAAATTAAACTTCAAGGATTTCCCTTTTTCGATAGCTTCCACATTTTTTTATATTCCCAAATCATCTTTTTGAGCATATTTTATCCTTCCCAAAAGTGACGGTTGAGAAATCATTTGTGAAAGGATTGATGATGTTCCCTTATTTATGATTCCTATGTCAATCTTCATCAAATATACGAAGATTATATCCTTTTCAATTCTCATCAATGATTGAATCGTTGGGTCCTTTCTACATAGGGCCTCTTACACCTTGTTCTCCTTCCTAGGGTGGTAATGGATTGAGCAGTAATAGTATTTGATTAGCTATAACAATATTCATTGGCGCACGTTCAACTCTTTCTGTGTGAATATATACTTGAGGCTTTTGTGGTCCGTATATATTTCACACTTCTCCCCAAAGTGATAATTCTGCCAAATTTTCAAAGCGAAGATCACTACATCCAACTTTAGGTCATGTGTTGGATAGTTCTGTTCATGAAATTTCAATTGCCTTGAAGCATAGGCAATGAATTTTTCATTTTGCATCAACACACATCCCAGACCCTTCTTCGAAGCATCACTGAATACCACAAAACATTCTCCACTTGTGGGTAAAGTGAGCACAAGAGAAGTGATAAGCCTCATTTTCAACTCCATTAAGCTTTCTTCGCATTCATCACTCTAATAAAAAATTACTTACTTCCTATTTATCATGGTAATAGGGTTGGAAAATCGTGAGAAATTTCTCACAAATCTTCGATAATATCCAGCTAACTTTAAGAATCTATGGATATCTGTTACTGATGTTGGCCTCGGTCATCCCTCAACTGCATCTATTATGGTGAGTTACATAGATATCCTATTTCATGTTACTATATGCCCAAAAATAAGACCTCCTTCAACCAGAACTCACACTTTTTGTACATTTCATAGAGCTTATCCTTCCTCAAGGTCTCTAGTACAGTTCTCAGATGCTCTTCATGATCCTCCTTGGTTTTGGAGTATATCAAAATATCATCTATAAAGACTACCAAAAAAAGTTCAAGGTAATCTAGAAAGAATCTATTCATCGAGTCCATGAATATTTTTGGAGCATTAGTGAGTCTGAAAGGCATTACTATGAATTCATAGTGACCATGTCTTGTATGAAAAGCAGTCTTGGGAATATTTTCCTTCTTCACCCTTGACAATATACCGAATGCTAATCCACCTTTGAGAAGTATTTTTCTCCATGAAAATGATCGAACAAGTCATATTTTCATGGGAGATGATACTTGTTCTTTATCATGATTTTGTTAAGCTCACGATAATCGATGCAAAGGCTCATTGAACCATCCTTCTTCTTGACGAAGAGGACTGGTGCACCCCATGGTGAAGCACTTAGACGTATAAACCCTTTATATAGATTCTCCTACAGTTGTTTTTTCATATCCTTAAGCTCCACAACATCCATTCTATATGAATTCTTGGATATTGGTAATGCCCCAGGTATAAGTTCAATTGAGAATTCAACATCTGTTCTAGGAGGAATACCAGGGAATTCCTTAGAAAACACTTCACCGAATTCCCTCACAACAGGAATGTCCTCTAGGATGGTTTCCTCCTTAAACTCATTCATATGTGCTAGATACGCATGATCATATGGAAGTAATATCCAAGATTGAGATGATGGAGCTAAATGAGATTCATATTCTTCCTTTCACTTGCAAAGAATCAGAGGTCAATTCCCCACATGGAGAGTGATTTCCCTCTCATGGAATTTTTGTTGGCTCTATATATGGAAATCCAATCCATGCCAAGAATTGCATCATAATCCACTAGAGGGAGTATGACGAGGTTCACCGGGAAGTTTAATCCACATATTATGACAGGGGAGGAGTTATATTCATGGTAGGTAATGATTGTTCCATTTGTCGTACTCACCGATATCTTCACTTTCATGATTTGTGGTGGTGCTGGGATTGTTCAACAAAACATTCGAGATATAAAAGAATGTGTAGAATCTAAATCAAAAAGTGATTTCAATATTCTAGATTGAATAACTAGCGTACTTATCACCATTTCTTTTTTGGGGTTCACTTCAGCAGTAGTGATGGAAAAAGCTTGCCCTTGCTGCCTTGGAGGTTGTTGGTTGCCTCCAAAAACCCTTTTCATTGGGCACTGATTTGAAAGATTCCATGGTTTATTTCAATTGTAGCAATGAACAACGCATTGTGGTTTGAACAGAGCGTTCCTCTACTCTGTTGCAGCCATGGGTTTTTTGTTGGATTTTAACATCTAGGTGACCTTATCTTTCAATCCTAAAGCATTTCCTCATCCCCTTCAAAAAATTTCCGGGTTTTTCTTTCTGCACCTTTGGCAAGTGGGGTGCTGGATCTTCTTAGCACCGTTGGATTTATCCATCGGACCGCCAAAATTGAATTCTACCTTATGATTCTTATCCCTTGGATACCCCTTATATTCTATGATCTCCATTTTCACCTTGAGGGAACATCAGACAGTTTCCTCATAGCTGTTGAAGTCGCAGATCACTTGTACTTTCCCTAGGCTTGGTTTCATCCCACCAAAGAAGCGGTCATCCTTGCATTGGGGAGTAATGACAAAGCTGGAAGTGTATCATACAATCCTTGTGATGTATTCCTGATTTTATCCAATAGATTCATCATCATTTTGCTTGAGGTCAAGGAAGTCCCATTTCATCTTAAGCCAGAGGGTGCGCAGAAAATATTTATCGAAAAACATCTTTTGGAAATCCTTCCATTCCAACGCCTCGATCTCCTCCTCAGGCTTTGTATTTTTTATTAACACCCACCATTGATCGGCTTCACCCTCCAAACGGTAAGCAGCGAGGAGAAACATCTCTTTTTCATAACATTGAAGGATAGAGAATATATTTTTAATGGATATGATCCATTGTTCAACGATTTAGGGATCAGAAGATCAATTAAAAGTAGATGGACTTTGTCTCATGAATCTCTCTATAGCGAATTGTAATTTCTTGGGGGTGGGGGGTTGAACGTTCCTCTTGACCCATGTTTCTATTCAAATCTTGACTTATCTGAGAGAGAAGAGAGACAAAGTTCGTGATTGCCGCTCCCATTAGATTGGGCATCTCATTAGTATAGTCATCACATTGATCTTCACTTTGGTTATTAGTCTGAGTCCTCTTATTACCGGCCATTGGATGGAATAAAATGAAAGTTAGGGGTAACACATAAAGGGTAATCTAAGGAGAAAACTAATTAATTATACAAAAAATTTATTTCCTTAACATATGAATCTATTGGATTCATTATATGTTATCCATGATCTAATTTCTAACATATATTATTTGATAATTTTTACCCTTAATAATGGTTCATACTAAGCTTGTAAATTTACCAAATCATATCCCTTGGGAGTGTCATAACTAAGAGTGTATCAAGGCCCGTTTTCATGCACTAGTTCCTATTTGAGTCTAGTTCAAAGTGGTGTTTTCGGGTTTTACCCCTAGGATACATCTGTTCCAGAGCCACATCTACCTGCTCATATTCAGACAGGGATGTATTTTCTTGATAAACCACTTACTCAATACTCACCAAAACTTAGGGATGTTTTTATTATACTCAGTTTTCTCTCTAAGGATTCACTATGGTTTTATAATCCTAATCCCAAAAATAACTAAACCTATCCTCTGATACAAACTATGTCAACCTTGATCTTTTATTTCACAATTAAACATAATTTATTACATAATCTTCATGTGATACAACATAGAAGGTATAGAGGTCTAGTGTCTTTGAGGATTAGGATCATTACATAACAACTTAAAACATTAAATAAAACATCTTTACTGAAAACTTCCTTGAAATGACCACTACATTCCCTCATACATAGCATTGCATGACATAACCTGAGGACATGCATAAGAAAAGGGTGAGATATAAAGCACAGAAAGTGAATAATCATAGAATAACATGAGTAATACATTACATGTTAGACAATAGGAATATCAATAGGGCACAAGAGAATCATAAACATAAAGGCATGATAAAGCATGATAATCATAACATGGAAATGTAGCAACAACACTTAACATGGAATTAGCATGAGCCAAGGCTCATTGCACATGGATCATGAGTAAATCCTCATTGCACATGAAGCAATAGTAAAACCTTGTTGCACTTGAATTAGCATGAGTAAACACCCATTGAAAATGACATATCAAGAAGATTTTAGGGATAGATATAGACATTTCTAGCTTGATTTTTAGAGCTGTTATTGAGTCACTTATTTAGGAATTATCTTTTTGAATTTTACTTTGGAGACTCTTATTTGTATCTTTTGACATTGATGATGATTTATGGGATTATTTTGGGTTTAAATTAGTATTATTTTCTGAATTTTAATAGTCATTGTTTATCATATCTTCTAGTACTATATAATTAGTTGGTAATGCCTTCAATTTTTTAGATTTTTATACCCGCGGTTCTTGTCCCCAACCTATGGAATACTAATGGTGGTACAAGGGGGTTATTATCTCTCTTACATCATTTCCAACCTAAAAGGGGTATAATTAGAGGGAGGGGAAATGAAATAGAGGTATCAAAATTTATGGTTGTGATATATGATAGATTTTAGAGTTAGTCATAGTGAAGATTTCATGGTTTAGTATGATAAGAGACACAGTTGTCCATGATGTATGACGTGAGCTAGAGAGACCAACTAGAACATGGGAATTTAGGGTACCTCATGATCCAAGGCATGGGATTTGATCTTATTGAGAAACCACATGATAACGACATATTTTTAGTTTAGAGAACTAGAAGAGGTTTAGGTATAATTATTGATTTTTTTTGTTAACAAACTTGGTGATTATGAATGGTTAATCAAATGAATTAATTAATTAAATAAGATTTGATTAAATTCCATAGTACTGGGCTTTGGGCGTTGTCCTTTATTTTTAGGTGGTTATGGTACAATTGGTTGATCTGTTCAATCATTAAAGAGTTTACCTAACAAATAATGATAATATTTGACATTGGGATTTATGGTCCTTTTATCAGAAGTGTTTTGGAAAGTATATGGGGAGAGTCTTGGATGTGGATAGGGAGTGACTTATATAGGATATAGAGATCAAATTTGTTATTATTCTAGATTGGATAGAGTATTTGGTTTTATTGGATATAATTTAGTTTTAGGGAGTTCTGCATAATCAGTGTATATTATACCTTTGTGACTAAAAGTAGGCATATGTGTAGTGTATAAAATTTCAAGAGTTTCATTCAGAATTACTATCATAAAGGATGATGGAATATAACATGAAATATTTTATATCCCTTTAGAAGTATATACTTTGCGTGAGGATGCATTTGATTAGGATCAAGAATATATTGTGATTTTCCTTAAATGTTTTTTAGACTATGAGTCTAATGGGAAATGTTTGGAGGACCACTTTCTCTTAATAATCAGGTATGTGGTCACCGATTTTATGGTTTCTACGTAAATTTTTATGTTGAAAAAGGAGGAGGATATTTAGTGGATGAATTATTTAGGTGTTATTATTATAAATAGTGTATATATGTATCTAATGAGGTTCATAGTTTCATGAATTGTCCAACATGCATTATGGAAATCAAGATTTTGGATAGTGGGGAACTAACCAAGAAATATGTTTTCTCAACCATTAGGGACAAGTAGTTTCTAAGAACCTACTAGGGGATTCATATTTTCATTAATTTTCTATGGGGGTCATGGTCACCTCTAGGATCAGTGTCTGACCAATTAGTGAGGCCAGTTTCAAGTGGGTGTTTAGGCCCCTTCTTGGAAGTAGTAGAATTTTCCTCTAAGGTAGTTCCAATGATATAGAATATCAAATAATTTTCAGAAGTTTAAATAAAAAAAATTATTAGGTAACACTCACGGTAGTTATCATCGATAGGTAACTATGTCAAAACATAGTTATGGAGACCAAAATTAGAGATGCAAAGAAGCTGGGTGTGCTTAGATGCATGCATTAGAATCAATGTCACCAACAGGGATAGTTGTTGTTAGAGGTATGATGAATTTATCATCTACTCTTATTTACTCATTTTTTAATTCAATAGATTTACATTCATTTTATGGTAATACTTTGTTCAATTCTTTGGGACTTAATTTGTATACTCATCAAGTTTACCTAGTGTTGTCTATGTTGGTTGGAGGTTAGGATGATTTGTTATTGTGTGTTAGGGGTGCAAACTGGTGATGGGAGAAAAACCATTCAATGTTTGATTTATTCTTGAAATAGATATAACCATAAAATGTTATCCTTATAATAGATTGGATATATTCTGTATATGAAGGAATCAACTATCTCAATATTAAAGTTTCATTTTTGGACATAGAGGGAGAACGAGTGGTGTTCATTGGAAAGAAAAATTATTATATGGGTGACTGTAATGTAGAGTTTTTTTGTCTCAGTTGGTGGAGATTTAAATGGAGGTGCAGGTGTGGTATGTTCCTAGGATCATTTATGAGTTGTTGAATGTTTTAATTGATGAGTTTTTCATGTTACCCCACAACTTGACGTTGAGTTTAGGATAGAGTTTCAATTAGTTGTATCCTCAATTTCAATGGTTTCTTATCAAATGAAACTTTTTGAGATATATGAGTTGTGTTTGTAGGTGGATAATTTAATATATAGGGGTTTCATCTAACCTAGTGTGTATCCTTGGGTGCTTTAGTTTCATTCATTAAGAAGTTGGGCGGTGTTATGAGGTTGTGTGTAGATTACTAGTGGTTGAATAATTTAATAGTCAAGAAACCATACCCATTTCAAGATCTGATGATATGTTCAGCTAACTAAGAGGGGATAGTTGGTTTTCAAAGGTTAACATTCATTCCGGATATCACTAAATAAGGTTAAAGGATGGGGATGCTGCAAAGACTTCCTTAATGTGCAGGTATTGGAATATAGAATTTATGTTCATGTTGATCGGTGTCACAAACACAATAAATTTCATAATATGTCTCATGAACTCTATCTATAATGAGTTCATAGAAAATATTTTCATCATGTTCACTAATGATATCTTAATCTATGTGACATTGTATTAAGAGCATGTTGAGTGTCTCAAATATTTATTATTTGTCCTTTGACACCATCTTCTCTATATAAATATATACAAGTTTAAGTTCTATATTAAAGGGTTGAATTTTAATAGACATGTGGTGTCTCAGAAGGGTGAGACAATAGACTTGTCAAAGTTTTAGGTAGTTGTTTCATAGATAGTTTCAAAGGACGTGGAAGAGATTCTCAGTATTCTTGATCTGGGAAATTATTATCAAAGTTTTTTGCAAGATTTCTCTCAGTTCCCGTCCTTTTTAATAGTTTTGACTCAGAAGAACCAATGATTCATATCAACTGGTTAGTTCTAGGTAGTGTTCAGTTTCTTGAAAGAGAAGTTAATCAGTGATGTAGTGATTCAGTTTTATGAGGAGGGTCTGATGTTTGATGTTTTATTTAATGCACTCCTTCAAGAATTAGGATGTGTGCTAATGAAAATGTGTGTGGTGATTTATTATTGGTTAATGATTTTAAATTCCCAGGACTACAACTATGAAACCCATGATCTAGAGTTAGCATCAGTTCTATTTATACTAATGCAATAGCGGTATTACCTCATCGAAAAGCACTTTGTGGTTTTAAAGTACCATAAGAGCTTAAAATATTAATTTTATTAAAAAAATTGAATATAAACCAATATAAGTGGATGAAGTTTATTTAGGATTATTATTTTTAGATCTCTTACACCCTAGGATAAGGGAAAATAGTTTTAGATTCATTAAGTTAGATGTTCTAAAGAGATACAGTTGGAAGTTTGAACCTGTTTGGAAGGGGATAGAGGAAATTTAAAAAATCCCCTTCACATGGAGGAGATTATTAGTTGAGTTTTTCATTGTCATATGGATATGTAGTAATCCATTATTTGGTATGGGTAAGAGTAAAATTGGGGATACTCAGAGGTATAGGTTATGTTTGATTTTGTTGTCCATAGTGATGATCTAAAGGAATTATCAGAGGATGACTAGAACTGGGCGTTGTTTCAATATAGGTTATTTGTTTTATTTTAAGTTTATGAGGGATTTATCCCTGAGTTTCATAGGATACTATTTTCAGTTCATCATGGGGTTACCAGTTGTATCAGGTCTTGAGGGGGTCAAATTGGTGGTCGTGTGTGAAATGGTCAATGATAGAGTTTTTTAAAATGTGTTTGATTTTTCAGCAGGTGGATAAAGAGACCTATGTCCTAGGAGGTCAATTTTAGTACTTGGATTCCCCCAAATTAAAATAGTAGGATATTATGATGAATTTCATCACCCTTTTACTCTATTCTCAAAGATATTGTGATGAATTTTGGGGATAGTGGATTGGCAGAAAAAGTCAGCCCATTTTTCAAAGATCTGTGAGTTAAGTGTATTAATTTTTTAATGAGATAGTATGTGGATGATGTGGTTAGTATTCATGTGGTACTGAGAACCATAATTTCTATCATGATCCAGGATTTTTTTAATATTCTAGAGGGGGTTACAACATGGTTTCGTCTTCTAGTTGTTCTGTAATAGTGCTTTCAGACATTAAATTAATGGTATGATGGAACAAACCATCTAGACACTAGAGGATATATTTTGATCTTTCATCCTGGAACTTTGAAGATCTTGGTTAAGGCACCTGAATTTGGATGAGTTTTCATATAACAACATTTATCACTCATTTATTGGCATGGCTATGTTTGAGGTTTTTTATGGATGGTCATGTAATTATTTGTTATGCTGGAATGAGGTTGGGGAGTCAGAAGGTCATGGTCTTGATGTGATATAGAGAATTATTGAGAATATATAAGTGGTATGAGAGAGGATGAGGGTATTGAAATACCTCTAAAAGGATGATATTGATAAAAAAATGGACCATGGAGTTTGAGGTTAGAGATCATGTGTTATTTAGGGATTCCAATTGACATGGGAAGCAAAGGTTTTGAACGGGTTATCTTTATCACTGATTCATTGGGCCCATTGATTTTTCAAGTGATCACAGTAGCTCATTATTTGGAACTTCTTCCACTGCTGTGTAGGATCCACAATGTCCTCTATATTTTCTAGCATCATCAATATCTTCAAAAAGAATCCCACATCATTGATTTGGGAGATTTGGATATTGAGGGTGATTCTATATTCATGGAGTGATTTGTAGATACCTAGGATAATTGAGATAAGTTGATTCATATTCCAACCATCACCTTGTTTTGTCTATTACTGGGGCATGATGGCCTAAAGGGGAGTAATTGGGTGGAGTGATGTAGATACAAGTCAAATACTTGGAGTTTTTTTATCTTAATATTTTCTATTTAGCTTTTTATGAGATTTTTGGATATTTATATTGTATAAGATGTGTTTTTTCCTTGAGGATGTGTTGTGTGATAAATATTATTACTTTTCAAGAAGAAATAAAATGATTCCGAAAAAAGAAACATTATACTCTTACATGTTAAAAACCATGAAGGCATGTTATTACATCCCAATATTGATAGTATGTTGAGGTGAGAATATGGAATTCTTTGATTTGTGTTATCTTGGTAGTGTTATGTGTTTGTTGTGGCAGCATTTGGCTTAGACTGTGTAGAGGTAGACATGGTTGTCTGGAAGGTTATGTATAAATGAGGTTCCATTTATAACATACATAATGATTTGGTGTTGTAAACAAAAATAGGTGGTTATGCAGTTGTTTGAGGTGTTTTGAGAAACATTTGGTTTAGTGTGTTAGGATGTTGTGGTTTTTGAGGTGTAACAAGATCCCTGAGATTTATCTCTTGGATTGGTAGTTCGGACCCCATCCTTCCCTTCTAGGTTTGGTTTTCATTATAGAGGAAAATAATAATTTTTTAGGTATTTTATGACAACATTTGTGCCTTCCTTGGCCATTACATGGATGTTTTTGTGGTCTGAGGTGTTTTAGAGGAGGATTGAGGAAGTTCTATGGATGTTGAAACTGTAGAAGAACTGCAGTATGTATTTAACATTGTGAATGGGGGATTTATAGTGTGAGTTTGGGATTCAGTTCTCGTGCAACCCAAAATTCATATATTTTATTCATTGATAGATTAGTCCATTAAACTAGTTCATGAAATGAAAATACAATTCATTATTTGAAATAAACTACTTCTCAAATGACACGAATTTTGGTCAAATCATGAATTTTGATGAATTAATTTCATATATGTGGTTTATGACTTGAATTTTGTGAGATCCATGGAATTGATATGAATTTGTAATTCATGATGTGAATAGGGTGGTTTCTAAGTTTTTTGTTGCTCTTATTCGGTTGAATTTTCTCTCATTTGACCAGTCATTATCTCGGTTTGTAAACCAAACCTAAAAGATATTTTAAAACCTTCCTTCCCATCTTCCAATTCTTTAATTATTGGTTTTGTTTGTTTTGTTTTTTCCAGACATGTATATTCATCCACTATTCCCCACTATTCTCCTTTAATTATTCTTTAGGGTTTCACTACAACATTTTTGTTTGGGATTGGGGTGAGTTTTGACCTTAATTTTTATAACCCCTTAGTGTTTTTTTATTGATTCAATATTTCTATGTAATTTTGTGGATAAAATGCTATTTCTTTATCTCCATGTGGGGAACATTGAGTCAGAAAATATTATTTAAGGTTTGGGATACTATTTCTCTCTCTATTTGGGTGCACCATGTGGGGATTTCATACTTTTTCTTTCCTTTATGGGGAGACTAATATTTTTATTAAGTAAGATAATTATTTGAAGAAAAAATTGATGGGGATGGGGAGTAATTAAATTATTTTCTTTATTGATGATATTTATGATGACATTATGCATTCATCTTTACAACACAGAAAAAACATTTTTTGGAGACTTATAAGCACTGTCGATGGAATTTTGTGACACCCTTATTGTTTTTTTATTTGATCAAAACATGAATAAAAGGATAATGAACATATGTTAGATAATAAATGGGTTTCTCATGGAAAATTAGTTTTATTGATATTACCCATGCTAAATAAATACATAATGTGGTGAATTAACTTGAATAAATTATGGATTTAATAATGTTCTACTGATGTGTGTGGTTTCATTGATCTCTTTCCTTGTGTATTTGGTAATTCATTAAGGAAAGGTGGTGCCTTTATGGGACACAAGTGGGATGTGATTTTGTGTGTCATGTGATTGGTTAGCATGCCCGTTATGTGGGAAGTTGTGTGGTTGTCGTTCTTGATGGTTATGGTGTGGGATTGTTATGGTGTGGGAGGTTTTGTGGTTGTGGTAAGTGATTGTTTTGGTGCATGATGGTAGTGGTATGTGGTGGTTATGATGTAATAATTTGTACGGTTGTGGTGAATAGTGGTTTTTTTAATGGTGTATGTGGTTCTTGGGGGTTGTGGTGCACGATGGTTATTTTGAGAAATGGTTATGATGTGCGAAAATTGTGGCTTGTGGTGATTTAATAATGGTTCGTGTGAGTTGGTCTAGTTGAGGAGTTTGTGTGTCAGTTTTCAACTGTAAAATTTAATAAATTATGATTCTAAATTAAATTAATAAATATATGGGTTGATAATTTAATAAAAGAATGGGTTGTGAAAATGTGAAGGAAATGGTATAGTACTGGGAGTTAGTGGACGTTCATTAAATATAGAATATAGTGTAACCTATAATTGAATGTTTATTTCTATGATATCATGTGTTGGTTGTGTGGTGTGTTTTATATTGTGGTGGAAGTGGTTTTTATGGATACCATGTGGTACATTGGTGGTGTTGTTGAGTGCGCTAGTGCAGTTGTTGTGAACTCATAGTTTGGGTATTTTTTTCTATCTATATAATTAATTTTATTTTATTTTTTATATGTATCCCATTAATTTTGGGTAACCTTTAAAATGCTCAGTTGTTTTAGATTCATGTGGTTTCCACAATGTCATGTATTGTCATAACATATATGGATGACTATCCCCTCTTTCCTTATATTCCTTCAACTATGATAACCTATGTTTATTCTTTCGATATGTGTTGAGATGGACCCACTATATATAGGGAAAATTCACTTTATGAGGTTTTGTTGTTATGTGACAAGTGGTGGGGTCATGTGTAGTATATGGAGGGCACGATATTGATATCCTTTACATTATTAAAACTTTACATCCCTTGATAAATGTTGAGATATGGTGATTTTACCCAGATGTCTTTAAGTGAGATATGATGTTATGTGATTGTGATGAGATTATGATTTATACATGTATGAGATGATATAATTTGTGAGGGTGGGGTATGTTGGTATTTATTCAAAATGACATTAGAGATATGTTTTGAGTTTTGATATTTATAGAAGGTGTGGGAGCATAGGATGTTTGTGAATAGGGTATGAGTGAAGAAAATAAATGAGTAAGAGTCATTTGAGAACCTTTGTATTCATTACTTATATGATACTATATTGGATTCATGATTTGGTGAGTTATCTATGGTGAGTCCAAGTTTGGTTAGATGGCCTCTTAGTGTTCTTGTTGGTTGTGATGTTTTTTCACTGGAACATTAGCATGCTCTTTCCAAATGTTCAAAATAGACCATGATTCTGATAATATTGAGTATACATGTATACTCAACCTACATATATAAACTATTTTTAGGTTTCTATGAGGACTTTAGGGGCCATGATAAACATTGTAATCATGGTTTTTAGAGTCAGTGTTGAGTCGCTAATATAGGACTTGTATTTTGGTATTTTACTTTTTTGAGTTTTATTTGAATATATTGACAATGATTAGGCATTATAAGATGGTGTTGGGTTTAAATTTATATTACCAAGAAAGCTTAGGTAGAGGCAGACCTCTGACCATTTATTTAAAATAAAAGAAAAGTACAACAGACAGGCACAACAAGATGAGAAAACAGTTACATATCATAAAAATCAGACCCATCACCACATCCCTTATTAACTACCTCCTCCACAGTAGCCGATTCCCATTCCAAACATTCATAGTGTTTCAGAATCTTGGCATACTTCCTTCTAAGATTGAGCTTCTCCAAAGAAAGGAGCTCCTTGGAAGATTGTGCAATCCATCCCGCATTCCCGCTTGAAGATCTGGTAGCCATAGGCAATGGTAAGTGAGAATAATCTTTCCGCGGCCTTTTTCGTGGTGGGTCAGACTTCACTTTCTCATTCACCGATACTTTTCTTATGCAACCCTGAACCATATCACTATAGGAAGGCTGAACCATACCACCATCATTTTCCATCTCACTATCAGCGCAATCCCCCCATTTACCAGAAATGTGCACCACCTGATACACTTCTCTCACTCCGTGTTCCTGTTAAACTGATCATTAGCATCCATAACCGAACAGGGGAAAGGGTCCACCAAAACACATCCATTCTGCAGGCCCTTCATCCCAATACAATCTCCACCAATATTATCCAACAGTGAACTACTATCTTCATTTAGAACAGGTCCCTCCTCGACATTAGATTCCTTTAATTCTTCATATTTTTATAGCATTGATTCATATCTCTAGCCTGGTTCTTACTAGAGGAAGGACTTGATGATCATTATCCCTCTTCTGTCATTTATATCCCAGGAGGGGTATCTTTGGAGGTAGGGGGAAATGATAGTAATTATTTCAATCAAACAATAAAAATTCCACTAATTATTTCACTGTAGGTTCACTTCACTTTTACTATTTTCCTATTTTGAATTGTATGACTAAAATTTTCCATTTCATTAACATCGTCATTATTCTCTAATTTGAGGAATTTAAAAAAACACCATATCTTTTTTATTTCACCAACCCATTTATTTATTTTTTGTTTCCTTTTACTTTTTGTTTCTTTTCCTCATACCACTATAACATGTTCGCCTTCCCTATAGGTATAACACTACACATTAAATAAAAGGGTTAGTAAGAAATGTTACTATAAAAATATTTTAGTTTAATGAATTATTAATTTTTTGGTTTCATTGTTGAGGGGGGCTTAATGAGACTAAGGATATATTAAAACTAAAAAAATCTATACAACATTTTCTTCCTCGAAATCATTTGTCTGTGGCTATTTTTGGTACCTTTACAATGAATCTTTATTAAATTAGTTTTTCCCTGTATAGAAGAAAAACATAAATATTTATAGAATTTCATTAATGATATTTACATTCATTTAAGTTATCTTAATAATGAAAATAAAGTGAAAATGGGTGATCATATGGAGGAAGAGAATCAAAATGAACAAACTAAACTCATCAACTAGAAAATCAAATTTCAGAGAGACATAGGATTTAGAATATTCACCATCAAAAGTTTCTATAAATATATTATGCATTCACATAACACTTTAATCTTGAAACTATGAAATCAAAAATTATATTATTTTCTTTTTTCTATCCTGTAATCAATTTCATAATAAAAACCATTTAGAATTCATTATTTATTTTTTCAGTATGGATCAACAAAATCCACTACAAGAGATGAGTGAAGATGAATTAAAGCTTGGTTTTTTTCATTTTTCCATAATGAAAATTCAGGAATTTTATTTTAATAGTTATATGAACATATTTTTGATACTTGGGATCAACATTTAAATTGTTTTTCATGATGTTTTAACAATATAAGATAACTACAGTGGTTATGAACAAAATACATGATTTTGATCAAGATGAGGGGGACTATTTTAGGAAACTTGGAAAATGTTTATATATTTTTATAGATAGTGTTTTAACCATAAATTCACTTCACATTTACACATGGGAATATTCTATAATGTTATCACCATAAGGAATCAAAAAATTACAATATCAGTCTTCTGAAGGTGACTTCTCTAATATAATCTTTCAATAGAAAACATACATTTTCAATAATCATACAGAGATATACCTTATCTGTCCTTAGTAAATGTAAAAAAAATTCCAAGGTCCTATAATTCAAGTTAGAGATGAACCTTTTTCAATATATTAAACCCATAACAATAAGAATATCCTAACTATATATTGGATAGATAAGGGAGTGTTTAGTCCAATAATTGACCCTAGATTCCCACTACAGCCTTGGAAACAATTCAAAAACCAAAAAAATATTATAAAACCAATTCATATATGAATTTTAATGGTAATTGATTTTCTATTGTGGAACATATATTTAGAATAATGGATTCCCAAGAGGAAATAAATAAAAAAAGAACTCTTTTCATATTGTCAGTTAATGGAATGCCATTTTTTATGAGTTGTGCCCAGTATAATTCAATATTATTATAGAAAAAAACTAAATTCACCAATTATTACTTCCCTTAATTGATATTTTCAATTTAAAAATTGTTATGATGTTATTGATGTTGTTGTCGGTGTATATTTAAGAAATGGTAAAGAATAGAGTCTATATATGGTGTATTGTACTATTAGGTTTACAGATTATTCTCAAAGGAATTACTATACATATGAGAATAATCAATTAAAATTTTTCATTCTCTTAAAAAATTAAGGTAGTACATTGGTGTTATTGTAATAGTATTTCCTGACCATTCATGATTGAAGTATCTACTATCTAAACAAATCTAATTTGAGAATTATTAAATGGATAATTATATTGTGGGAATTTTAATTGGGTATTTTGGATTAACTTGGTTTCAAATATCAATTGTTTTATCAATTGTCCAAGATATAAAACCCAAAACATAAAGAACCAAGTGAGGTTAATTCATCCATACCCAATAATAAACTACTAGTTGTATTATCTTTTCATGCTACATGGAATAAATATTTTGAGGAAAAAATTGTGTCTTGAATCACACATAATTTTATCACATATAAATAGAGAGAAATTAATTTTTTAAGTGAAATAATATTTTTTGGGATTGACCATTATTGTTCTAGTGGATTGATAATGGTATTATAAGGTGTTTTTTACCAATGTAAGAGATGTTGCACATTGTACAAATATTTCCCTCTTAATTTTGGGGATGAAATCATCAGTGAGATAGGATAGAATATAAATATTTACATGGTGTTTTTATTTTACAACACTTTTTAATAATACTAGAAGACTTTTAGTTAGTTTTCATAAATGTAAAATAATAGTTAAGTTGATAAGAAATAAGAGTTTCTAAAATAATTAATTGTACTTGTTGAAATTTTGGATGTTTTGAGCTTATATTTTGTGAGACCATATTTTATCTTCTCATTTCAATGAGTGTATTCTTATAGATGTAGACTATGTCACCATGTTAGTATAGGCAGTGTCACATCCAAAAAATCATGTTACTAGTTCAATAAAATTCATTAAATGGATTAATTTTATTGATATTGTGTGGAAAATTCCTTCATCATAGAGAGTGGATCCAATTTCAAAAACATTAAATTCAAATAAATAATGGAGTTATATGGTCTTATCTACAAGACTCTAACTACATAATCCATAGTATAGGGAACAAGATGAAATTTGAAATTATGATTAAAGAAATAAAAAAATATATCTATAATTTAAGGAATGACTGTTCTTTAAAATAGTATGAATATTTTTTAGGGATATTGAAGTGGAATTAAAACATCCACAAGGATGTATGATTATAATCTTATCTTCAATAAATCATTTAATTTTTATATTGACTTCTACGAAAAATATATATGAAATATCTTGGAATTTAAATTTGATTATAAATCTTCCGGAGAAAGGATACTATAGGAATTGAATGAGATTGATGATATTTGGTGATATTATATTAAAAAATTTAGGATTTACCAAGAATTAACCATGGTTTTTAGTGATTATATCATTTCAAAAGGTTACCTTGATGATTAATAAACAAATACTTAAATTCCACCTTGAATTTGTTTACTATAAATATGAAATCTAAAAGTTATAGAACTATTACAATCATAGGCGTGCCAGATAATGAGGCTATGGATTTAGTAGGTTAGTAGATTAGGAAATTCATTGTTAATAACCAAAGGATATGAAATTATTTTTAAGGGAAAAAATGTTTTGGGATTCCATTTTTGAATATGAATATTGATCTCTTATTTAGTATAAATACAGACATAAAACAAAGTTATTTATGGGTGTTAACCAATAGTTCCTATTATGTGTTTTCATATTTTTCTTGTTTTTTCAATATGAATTAGATTCTATGGTGTTCTATTGATGATTTTATTCTATATTAATAGAGGAAAACCCTTTTTCATTTACTATAGTATACTGTAATATCATTGACTGATTTCAATTATTGGTTATTTTAATTATTATATTAACCTTTTATTTAGAAAATTTTTTATATCACATTATTAACACATGAATAACATAATTTCAGATCATGTAGAGTAATTTTTTGAATCATTATACCCTAATATCAAAATTTGGTTTTACATTCTTCTAATGTTAAAATTATGAAATCATATGTTGATCGGTTTATCATGAATGTATTGAAATTTGACTAACCAGAGGAATAATTCTTAATTTAATGAAGGGAGGTGTTATTAGATAAACATAAAAGATAAAATCCTCACTTGTAAGGGAGTCTTTTTCCATTTTAACATCTATTTTCATTTCATTTTTATTCAATTTACATTTTTCTATTTTTTGAGTTAAATAACAGATAATTTACTATGAAATAATTATCCATGATGAAATAAAACATTGAAATCTACTGTATACTTATGTCTTTTCGAATTTATTTTCATTCTAGAGTCATGTTCATGTACAATACTTTTTTATTTTTCTTAGAAAATAATTTTTTTTCTTCAATGTTTGATCATGCACTTCTCTTAAAGAATTATATATTACTTCCAAAAAATTAGGGTAGTAATTGGATAAAAATTTTATTTTAATACTTAAAAATGTCTAGTAATTGTGTTATAGTGGGAAATTTTTCTTTGATATTTCTTGTAAACCCGTAATCATTAATTACCACTATTGAAATTGAAAAATATATTTTCAACATATGTTTTAATGTTTCTTCAAACTTATAATTAAAAAATGATAAAATAAATTTGGGATATAAGTGTAGAGGAGGGGTCATTCACTATTCTAAATTGCATTTCAATGTATTTTACATAAAATTCCCCAAATATGTTCTTATTCAAATTTGTTCTTTTCACTACTTATTTTACATGTCATGGGTTGGAAATATTAATTGAAATGAATGTTTTTTATACCGTGACTGATTAATATTTTGTATTTGACCATGGATACAATATATTAAAAAATTAATTTTCATCTAATTAAAATAACAGATATTGGTCAATTTTTTAGAGTAATTTTTTTAATTTTATTTCAATTTGATATTTTATTCTTGAATAAAACTAATAATCCTTCCATTCAAGTGGGATAAAAATGTACTTATAATCAATGGTTGATTTTTTATCTATATGTTAAAACTATTGGCTAAGTTAGTTATGAGTACCTATATTTTTTTATCTCACTCAACTAATTAGATATGCATAATTTCTTATGTTATAAAAAAATTTATTCTCTTAAACATGGATGAAAAATTATATTTCAAGGAATAATTGAATAAAAAATAAATTTTTCCTAAACCATTTCATAATTTTCAAATTCAATACTTTTTTTAAAATATAAAATATATTTTTACCAACGCCTTTTATTATTTGATAGAAATTCTACATACATACATGAGAAATACCATGATGGAAATAATTTATAATAGTTACCTCATTCATAGAAGAACAAATCATTCAATTTTCTGATTTATTTTTTCTTACTCCATTTGACAAATTGTTTCCTTTAGGAAACAAAATGTGTTAAGTGTGGGGAAATAATATGTCACTTATTTTTAATACATATTTTTCATGTATATTTAACCAAATAATTGTGTTTTTATGTTTAAATGTTCTATAGTTTATATTATTTTGAATCTTGTTCATACTATGTGAGAACTATAATTCCTAGAATATTTTTTTATGAGAAAGATGATTTGTTTAATTCTTAATTGATAAAAATATATTTTAATTATGTTTCAAATATTTTATGAAAAAATATTCATTTTTTTTAGTTTTTATGTATAATATTATTTTTTGTTTTTTTTGAATTATGTTCAATTAATGAAATTTAATATTTAAGGTTTTTATAATATTCTTGTAAAATAAACTTTGTGGAAAAATATTATTTTAATATAATGATGTTTATAAATTTCGTAATAAAATTTTAATGTACAATTCTTTGATAACTTTGGATTCATTCCCAAGTCATTAAATTAATTCGAAGATATTATTTTATAAATATTCTGTGGAAAATCATTCACCATTGATAGTGGAACAAATTTCAAAAACATTTAAATCAAAGACATAATAGATTTATATGGGTAGGTCTATAGGACTCTAACTACATGTCATACACAGCCTAGTGGACAAGATCAAATTTCAAATCATTAATAAAAAAATTTGAAAGAATTGTATTTATTTCAAAGAGTGATTATTGTTTAAAATTGGTTGAGTATTTTTAAGGATATTAGAGTGCTATTAAAACAACAACATTGATGTATTATTATAGTCATATATTCAATAAATAATGTAATTTTTATATTGGATTTTATGAAAAATATACCTATTTTATCAAGGCATTGAAATGTGATTTTCAATATTCAAAGAAAGCATACAATTTTAATTGGGCGATATTGATGAGATTTGGTAATAATCTACAAAAACGTAGAGGATATACAAAGAATGAACCATGGTTTTGAATGATCCTATCATTTAAAAAATATATATTAATGATTAATAAAAAATACTTTTAAATTCTTGATAGAATTTTGTTACCACAATTATGAAATCTAAAATGCATAGATCCATTAAATTAAAAAGAGTGTTATATAAATGAGGTATGGAGTTAGTAGGTTTGGAGAATAAGACATTTATAATTATTAACTAGAATAAATGGAATTATTTTTTAGGGAAACAAAAGAATGTGGCTTTCTTTTAATAATATGAAGATTGATCTCTCCTTAAATCTAGCTAAGGAATGAAACGTAGTTATTTACAGGTGTTATCCAATGATTATTATTACGTGTTTTTTTATGTTTCATGAGTTTTCCATCATAAATAATTCTATGGTGTTCTATTTATTATTTTATTCTTTTTGAATAGTGGGAAAATATTTTTAATTTCATATAGTACATTGTAATATCATTGAATATTTCAATTATTGGTTATTTTAATTTTTATATTACACTTTTTAGGAAAATTATTATCATACTTTTGTAACTCATGAAGAACAAAATTTCAGATCATGTAGAGAAATTTTTGAATCATTATCCTATGATCTCAAAATTTGGTATCACATTATTCTGAAGATACAATTATGACATATTATGTGGACATGTTCATCATGTATGTATTAAAATTTTCCTAACGAGAGTAATCATTCTCAATGTAGAGAAGGTAGGTGTTATTGGTTTAACATAAATGATAAAATACTCACATATAAGGGATTTTTTTTCCATTCTAACTTCCATTTTCATTTCATATTTTTCAAAAGTACATTGTTATAAATTTTTTGAATTAAATACTAATTTTGTTTTAAGTAAATACTTAAATATGATGAAATAAAATAGTAAAATCTACCAGTAAACTATTTCTTTTAAATTTCATTTCATTCTAGATTTGTGGTCATATACACTACTTCGTTTATGTTTTTTTGAAAATAATATTTATACTCCAATTTTTGAGAATGAAACTCTATAAAAAAATTATATTTTATGACTAAAAATTTAGGGTTGTAGTTGGATCAAAATATGATTTTTATAAACAAGGTTTTATTGTGATTGTGTTATAGTGGGAAATTTGTCTTTGATATTTGTTATAAAACATTAATCATTATTTACCACTAATTAAATTTAAAAATATTTTTTCAAAAAACTTTTTTAAGTTTTATTCAACCATAGAATTAATAAATTAGGAAAATATTGGGTTTTAAGTGTATATGAGGTGTTATTTATTATTCTAAATTATATTTCAATGTATTTTACATAAAATAACCCTAATATTTTCTTCTTAAATTTTGTAGTTTTGAATATTTAGTTTACATCATCATGGGTTGGAAATATTTCTTAAAATTAAATTATATTTCTACAATGACTGATTAATATTTTCTATTCAATAATGGATTCAATATATTAAAATATTATCTTTTTCAATAAGTAAAACAACATATATTGGTCAAAGTTTAGGAGTTAATTTTCTAATTTTTCTTCCATTCCATCTTTTATGCCAGATTAAAACTAATAAACCTTCCATTCAAGAGTTATAGAAATACACTTATAATCCTTGGCTGAGTTTTTTCTATAAGTTAAAAACAACATGTTAACTGTTAATTGATAATAAAATATTTGAATTATTTTTCACTTACTTTATGAAAACATATTTATTTTTTTAGTTTTTCTGTATAATATTAATTTTGTTTTTGTTTTAAATGATGTTAATGTGACAAAATAAATTATTTCATGGTTCTATAAAATTCTTATAAAATATATTTTCAAGAAGATATTTTTATTTTAATATATTGAAGCTAAAAAATTTCTTGAAAAAAGGGCAATGTATTATTTTTGAAAACATTGGATTTATTCTATATTCTTTAAATTTTTACAGAAGACTATTTCATTTTGTCTGAATTTTAGATTAGCTATATGGTGTTTCCTAACGATATTTATTTGACATTGTTTCTATATCATTTTTGACATTGTAAATTAGTTTTTATGAATTTTTTCTACATGAAATTTTATTTTTCAAATGATTTTTAAAAATCTCTCAATATTTAATTCCCAACTATAATTTTTAAGACATCGATATAGTAGAAATATTTTTCGATTATTGAATGACTTCATGAAACATCATCGTAAATCTTCCAAGCTAGAATGAATAAATTATTTTATGACTTTACCAACAATTTTAAGACTTCCAATTTCCCTCATATCTTATTCATCACCTCAATGAATGGCCACCCAAGGACGAATCATGAATTGAACATAGTCTACATGTTCAATATCTACTGGGTTTATCTTGTGATTGATAAACCGAAAGAATATGAGTGTATACTAAGGAATACCATTGCAAAATTTCATCCCAAACATAGCCTGGTTTGAAGAGTCGTGGAATAATATTTAGCTAGTACATATATTCATTCTAGGTAATGAAGTGGTTAAATATGTCATTGATTTATGTTGTATATTGAGCTTTATATTAAACATAAAGATGTGTTAAACTTCATTTGCTGATTTATTGATGGATATCCATGGTGTTATGTGAAGAATAGGGATAATAATTTAATCAAATTCAGGGCCCAATAAAATCATTTATGTAATAAAACATTAATATATAAGATTTGAAGGCTATAATCTCAATCCAATGATGATTAAGTGTTCAAATAGAGATGACATTTAATGTTGATAAATAGAGTGAATATGTGGTGAATTAATGAATCCCGGAATCCAAATAATTACTGATGATCTTCTACTGAGTTTTGAGGTTAATGAATTAAAGAATATGATATCCATGTAATTATTAGAAAGAAATATGATAACAATATTTTACAAAATATGGGATATAGAAAGAATGATAAATTTTAAATCAAAATCATTTGAAGGCTCACTCAAGGTCTAAACAATTAAGACACATTGGTTTTTAGTCATTTTTTAGGATCAAGATGGAGGTGTATCGGCACATCTATGCCTATAATTCAGAGTCTATTTAAGGGTACATACCTAGTGCTTGAAGTAATTATTGACTAAATTTATGAATCACATAACCAATGTTGGATGGTTTTCTATGAGCTCACATTCTAGTCTATTCAAAACTAAAGTGATGATTATATGTAGCTAATCTAATGTGGTCAAGATAATTCTTATGTTTGAATATGTAGGGTTTAAATGGTGGTCCTAGTTTGACATGTAAAATTTCTTGCTCAACCATTATGTATGATGATCATTAAGACCATATTATAGTGATCAAGTTCTCAGGGAGCTTCACGAACTGAAATTATTGAGTCTTAGAGTGTAGAGAAGTAAATTTGGAAATTTTTGTTTTATTAATGTAATTTGAAGTGAAGTAAGGCTATATAAAACCTAGGAGGGAATTTATATTCCTACTAAGGTTGATGAATGTGAAATCAATAATTATTTATAAAGGGAAAAATATTGTCATCTAGTTGTCCCAAGAACGTGAGTTGAAGGTCTTTGCAGGTGGTACTTGTTCAAAAAATGTATATAAACTTTAATATATATATATATAATGAGATATAATATTTTTAGAGATTGATTCACTAAATTTCTGATAGAGTAATTATGAATTTATATTAGGAATAAATAGAATCATCATGAAAGTATAAGGATCTTGGGGAGGTAGTGATTCAAATAGTGAAGATTTATTGAATATTTATAATTTTCAGTCATTTACATCAAGTCTGATTTTTACATATTGAATTTTTTATTTCAAAAAATTATTTCTAGATAATCTTTAAATGAGGAATTATATTAATCTGATTTGATCTTATACTTCATTTATTCCATCATTTTAAATTATGTTGAAACTCTCTTCTATTTTATCTCTAGTAGTATTACATTTTTTATACTTTTATGAATGAATGATGGTAGAAGTTAATTAAAAATAAAAAATGGGTGTATCCTTTAATTGTACAAATTTTCTAACAAAAATATTTCATATCATTTTTTATGTCGTATAGCAGTATCAAATGTCAGTATAGTTTTAGTGAAACAAACTATACCATTTATTGTAATTGGGAGATATTTTAGATGATAAATTATAGAATTTAATCAACTAAAAGTGAGCCTTCTTAAAATAGGGTTTTGGTTTCACCTTTTATATTATTGACGCAATGATTTTTTTAAAAAGAATTATGGACATATTTTATTCATAAAATCAAAATTTCCCCTTTTTTACAACTATTACATGACTTGTTCACTATTTTATGTTTTGAGTTTCCTTCAAGAACATTCCATTTTCATTAACATCATCATTTTCTATCATACAATTTATTTCAAAAATATCTCAATCACTTTTTTATTATTCATATTCATATGATTTATATTTTTGTTTCGTTTTTGTTTCTATTTCTTTTACTACGTTCAAAGAGACATGTTCACCTTCCATATGGGTACACCACTTCAAAAAATATAACATTGTCAGTAAGAAATATTAATAAATAAATTTTTTTGTTTAGTGACATGCTAAATGATCAAGAAAGGTTAACCACGTCACACTTGTATAACCTAAATTTCATATGTGAATGGTGATAGGAAAATTGGTGACACATGAATAGAATATAGATTTTTATTTTAAATATATTTGACGAGACATTATTTTATTTATGATTGATTTCAATGAAATGATTTTTTTCACTATTTGTTTTTATATTTTAATTCACCATTACATAGTATGTTTTTTTAGTTATTTTAACCACTTATAAATTATTTTAATTATTTGTTAAATATTACATACCATTGTTTAAAAATGGGTATTATATCTTTTTTTTATTAAAAATATATTATATAAGAATTACATGATAATGTTGGTGGTTCCTTCTAACTTACAAAGATTTTGTTTTTGGATATTAATATTTCCTTTATGAAAATGTCATTATAATTATCTAAGTAGGTAATTTGGATGGAAAAACGTTATAAATTCATAAAAAGTTTCATAATGAAACTCCATTCATGAATAGTTTGTTGATTTTTTCTACCCTATAGACTTTATGGAAAAATTATTGGGAATTATAAATCACAATAATAACTTTGTATTAAAAAAATTAATATTAAATGTGGCGGTATATTAAATATAGAAATTAAATCATACTAATTTGAATGTAAAAGAATAAAGTAGGATATATAATATGAAAACATAAATAATATTGATAAATTAATAATGGAAATCAATTTATAATAGTTTATGTAAATCCAAAATATACACTTTTAATATAGTCATAATGTAACATCCAAGGTATTTATAGAATAATACATTTTCATATATATTAATATTTATGAATAAGATATTAATTTATGTTAAAGGGGATTCCTTTTTCGAATGCATACTCAACACGTAACAACAGGTTTCTCTGAAATCTTACATTGCACACAACATTGAGTTATACTGAAAAATAATACAATAATATTATTATTATTTTAAATAGTAGTGAACTTATAGACATAGTATTATAAGCATTGAATATAACTAACTGAAAAATTATTGCATGTATTTTTAAAATATTTTTTCACTTATCCAACAAATTTTAGAGGCTTAAAATGAGAATGAATCCAATTCTAAGCATAAAATACTAAAATATTTTTAAAATCTCATTTTTACCACCTTTTGACGGAGAACCCTTTTTAAATATAGATTTTTCACTTTTATATGGTCTATTTTACAAATTAAACTTGTATTTAGGATAGAAACATAAAATTTTACATTTATTGAAATTTTTGTATTTTTCTGAAAAAATTCATATTTTAATAAATAGTGAAAAATACTGCATTTTAATTCAAAATGGCCTTTTCATCTAACACATTTATATAGTTATATTATCCTTTAAATTGGGTTTAAAGTTTAATTGGATTAATATTTTATAATTTAATCCAATGTTATTCATTAGAATAAATTTCACATTTAACATTATCATAAACAGATGTTAATCTTTTCATACTGTTTACTTCTTAAAAACCCGCTTTCAGATTTTGACAATGGGAATTAATATTAAATTAATTACTACAATTTTTGTGTTTTGAATTTGGAAAAAATTATTCCATATTTGATATTGTAAGAATAAAAGTGTGTAAATAGGTGCCTTTTAATTTTGGACACTATGAATAGTAACTTTAGTAATAATTTTTATTTACCACGGTTAAAGGGTAAATTTGGTAAATAAGGGTAAAAAAATATTATAATAATATTAAAATACCCTAACACGTCTGTTATTATTATTGGATGATTAATGGACGACCAAAACAATCCTTAGGCCAAACCATTGTCATTTGGGAGCCACTTGCGCATGAAAATACATGTTATAATAATTAATTTAAAGTAAGGAGAAATATGACACAAACATGTATATTTTAAATAAATCAATTTTAAGGTGTGGTTGTCTAATTTATCTATTTAACTATAAACACTCATTATATATCTAAAAATATTTCCTGCATCATGGTATTTTATTTATATTTTTTAGACATTAAATAAATAAGTATATTTATGACACAATGATGATGCAGTGATTACCTTATTAATGAAAGATTAAAATAAATGATATTATAAATATTAAAATAATTTAATATTAACATATTTATTAAATCCACATAATTTTTGGACGACATTGAAATGTTATGGATGATTTAATGCCTTTTTTTGAAGGAATAAAGTTTTTATGACTTTAAAAAAATTCAATTTCCAAATAGTGTCAAATTTGGCATAAATGAGTTTTTAAAAAAAATAATATTTTTTTAAATTATATAATAGTACTAAAAATATAATATTCATAAAAATTACTTATATTATGTTAAAAATGTCATTAATTATGCACTTTTGTTTATATTTTCATTTTATACTAACTATAGTAACCATATATTATTAAAATTCAAGAAGACAAGGTAAGAGTTATTGTTTTTTACTAAGAGTTAAAACTAAAATATAATGTTAATTTTAGAACCTAAATTTGTCTAAAACCTATTGTTTAAGAATATTTGAGAATATAATCATTTTATACTCTAATTATATCACTTTTGAGATATTATAATTCACAAATAAATTTTTGATAAAATAATATTTCATGACATTCCTAAAGTGACCTTCCTCCATCTTATAAAAGGCCACAACCTATACCCACTTACTCACACCTCTAAATCCCCATGTATCTTCCAAATTATACTCACATAAACTCCCAAAATCCCTACATTCCTCTTATAATCCTTATCTTGGGAATAAGGCAATTCAAGGAATCCTTTTGGCTCAAATCAAAAAGAGTTACCTGATTTAGAGGTAGTGTCATCTCTCAAGTTACTTTCCTTTATTTTCCTTCTCCACTCCCTATGATATTCTTATTATATGATTAAATAACAAAACCAATATCCTCAATATAATAGGATGTTTTAATGATAAGTATTCTAACTACACTTATACACACCTTCATCTAATGCATAAGAACATACTATTTCTGTGTACGACGAACTACTGCCTCACAAAATGATGATTGTTCAATTTTCTCCTACCTACTCTCATGGTGGCCATTATGATGGAACTGTATTTATATATGATATATATTATATTTTTATTGTCTCTATTCTTCTATAATTTTTATTTACAACATACCTTTATGCTTTCCATGATCTGTAAATATGATAATTTTATTTGAGGAAGTGCGGACTACTGCCCCATCAAAGTGATATGACTCGTTCATGAAATACATGGAACTTATAATGTATGGTATTAATGAAGTTATGTAACATATATAAAATATATATTATACTTTAATTAAAATATACCTTTGTATCATTTTGTTTTCATTTATTTAATATGATAATGAAATGAAAGTAGCGTTCATTCGTACGTACATCCTACCTTCTTCAAGAATGGTGCATTTCATTTCTTATCTCCAAATATTATTGTCATTATGAATAAATACATAATGGATATATAATATATTTAAATCATTAATAATATTCTGAAGATGATGTACTTTTCACTACATGGACAATTTACAACAAAACAATTTCATTTTCGACTCATGTACCGAATATTGACAAAAAGTCCGATATGAACTTAAATAATTATATAATTCTTATAACATGGTAATAAGTGATATAAAATGAATAATAATAAGAAAAGGGTTCTAGAGAAATTATAAATTAACCTAAGTTTATTATTCTAGAACATAACGATTTTACGTGATGAGTCGGACTTAAGGTAAAGGATTTCATCTCAATATCCTTTCATTGAGGAATATTTTAATTTATACATGTCTGTTTTAAATATGTTTCATAATAAACCCCTTTTACATCTTTCAAAGGGAATATTTTTTCTATGAATCATTTTACTAAATGACAAAAAAGTAATTTTTTAACATATGCGGCGACAACGGATCCTTCGCCGCTATAACCGTTATTTGATATTTGGATTCATCTATAAGCCTTAATGTTTTAAAAGGAAAAAAATCATTATTACCTTTTTTGGGTATTTTGGTATTGAAAATGGTTTTGAAAGTTTATTTACAATTTCAATATTTTGATATGATCACTTGTTATTTCAAATGTAATTTTATGAGTGTAATATATATAATTTCAATCTTTTATGTTTTATGATTATATAATAGTACTTAGACATTTGATAGGTGGTTAAATGATAAGACAAATATGGGTGGTTATGTGACAAACCAAAGAGGTTTGGTTTTGTGATAAACCAAGGATGGGTGGTTACGTTATAACCTTCAATGCATTGGGTATAAATATCGGTCGTATGGCTATTCCGTTTTGTGATATGTATAGAAGTTGGTCGTAAGGCTATTCCATTTAGTGATATGTGTGGAAGTTGACCGAATTATTATTCCATTTAAGTATGTTTATGTCTCAAGTAACCTTTATATGTTATATGTTTCTTTTTAAGGTATTTATGGTAATTTTTTAGTTACAAAAATGGTAAGCAATGAGATTATATTTAGTGAAGTATATTTACTACATTTAAAGGTGAAATGTATTACTTTATGATAAAGTATTTATGGTTTTCATGTTATCTCAATACTAATAGTTTTACTTCATTGTGTATCCCTTGTTGAGATTTTTATACTCATCCCTGTTTTTTGTAATTTTTTTATAAGACTAAAAGAAGAATAGATTCAAGGATTGGATCAAGGAAAAGTTATGTTGTTAAAACATGGCATGATACCATGTTTATTTTTAAAGAGTTTTTGTTTCATAAAAAAATTGATAGTGAGTATAAGTGTCTACTTGTAATATTTAAGTTTCTATGTATTATTTTCGGCCCAATTCTCTAAAACTATAAACCTTAAAAGATCCTCGAAGTGAATTAAAGTTAATTTTTGAATTATCTCAAGATTAAGTAATATTTAATGTTGGAGCCTTATACATAACACTTAGAGAGATGTATATATACTCCAGATAAATCCCTTTAAAATATATGTATACCAAACACAATATTTTATCATCATTTGAGACATTACCCATACTTATAAAAAATATTAGGCTTGACCTATCTTTTATCCTTTTCAACCTAGAGATACTAACATAATGTGTCTCTATTTTAATAGGTACAGAAAAATAAAATATAATTTTATAGTTTAGGAAGAATTATGTGTGTAACTATCATATTGTAATTTATAACCCATGTGTGGGTATTTTTTTACTCATTTTATATAATATAACTCATTAAAATAAATCTTTAAAACCTTCAAATAAGAAAAAAAATTGATGATGTGATTCTTTGATGATTTTATAGGCCTCAACCCTTTAAATCATCTTTGAATCAGGTATTAAAAAAATTAAATAAGTTGGTATTTGTTTCAATATGTGGTAATACTTTATTAATTATGTCATATTTTTCTTCATTTTAGTACCTTTGGTATTTATAAAACATTTCTCCGAAGATAACCTTCTTAATAAGAGATACTCCTTAATTCTAGAGATAATGTTTTTGTTATGACTGTGATCACATTATATATGCTTAATGATGATCATGATTTCATTCATAATTAAAATCATGTAATAAAGTGTATAAATATAAGAAAAAACATAGAATGTTTCCATTATCATAAAAATTAATGGCATAATTTTCATTTATTTCTCTACATCTATATTTAATGTTGAGAACACATAGGATCAGTTTTCACATATTTATCCTTTTTTTTTGTGATAAATGATTTATATTAAATTTTATTATGCTTAAATGTTACATTGATGAGTTATTGTTCAACATGTCTATAAAATGTTGGTTTCCATGTTGTTACATCAACTATGTTTTACATCATCTACTTCAACGAGGTATTGTATTCTAAAATAATATAGAAAATATAATTTGATTAACTATATTTCCTAACTATATATAGATTTTTCATAGTGGAACTTCCCATAATTATCGTTATTTAAGTTTCATGTCTAATCACTATTCATTATTAATAATTCATTTTATCCTTTAATCGGTACTAAAACTCTCAAAAATACACTACAAACAAAACTATTCCATTGAAGTAATAAATGATAGTTAATTAATGTTGTTAAAAAAATAATATAAAAATTAAATCCTTGGAATGTATAATTATATGAAATTTTAAGTAAATATATTATTAAATAGAGTTTCATGATTGAGATTTCATTAATTAAAACACCTTCATACAATACCATGTTCAAATTCTGTTACAATATGACATATATTTATTTTGGAGGACATTCAATATTTTCAAGGTGTATTTAGATTTTTTATAACTATAAATATTTATATAATTTCTATATAATTACAACTCTAAAAATATCACCTCAATTTGATATTTTCACCTCACATTATTATAAAAGGAAATTTTTAAAAAATAAATAAATATTACATTTTTTATAAAAATGGTTTAGTGACGTTAGAATGATTTTGAAGTATCGAAATGATTTATTCATGATTCCTCATAATGTAAGAGGTTTCATATAATATTATCTTATTTTTATCAAAGAAATACCCACACATTTTTAACATTTGTATCCTAGTATATGGTAAAACATATTAGCAAAAAAATTAATTATGATGGTGAAATTTTCAGAAACATTCTATATTAAAACCTTGGAAAACATAACCCAACAACAAATTTCAATGTTACAACCCAAAAAAAATATTCGGGTGGAAACTGAATAAGTTTGGAACATTCCAAAACAACAAATTTTTTTTCCAAAAATTAATGTATATGTTTGAGAAAAAATCATTTGACATGTATAATAATTTTCAAGAAATATAAATAAAGACTATTATGTTACACAAAATACCAATAGTTTTAAAAATCAACATGAATCATGTTTTTAAATAATAAATATTGAAAACATAAATAATTAATAATAAATCTATATAAAGTATACTATTTTTAATAATTAAAATGGAACAACCAAAGTGGAATGGATTCAGTAACCATTATCCCCCTTTCTGATAATTAAAAAATATAAAGACCCCTCTACCCATTTTTAAATTACAAAAATGGTTAATAATTATAATTCATATAATAAGATTAGTATAAATATATTAGAGAAAAATGAATATAACAGTCAAGTAATCTCCTATAAATGAAGCAGTTTAGTATAATTATGAACATTTCAAATACGTATTATGAACAAATAATAAAAAAATATTTTAGTATACACCTAACTAATAAAATCATACTTCTTTTGAAATGGATAATATATATTAATTCACGGTTTTAGTAATTATACCCTATATAAAATGTATACTAAAATTATACATTAAGCATGTTGAATATATTCAAGGAATTCATAATGTCTAATTAATTAATTAAATTATATGGTAAAAGAACATTTAAGAGTATTCTAGTGATCCACATGTGATAAAAATATAAAAGCATTTAAAATTTATAAAATAAAGTTTAATAAAATTATAAAATTTATTAAAAAGGTACTAATATGTGTTGGAATGGTGTATCCCAATATATTTTTATGAAGTTTCTTAGAATACTAACAACATTAATTGCCCACTATACCATAAATATGGCCAGAATATAGTAGAGATGACTATGTGTCATTGATTGGGAAATGTAGTAGTGCATACATTAGAATGGTTACTATAAAATCTTATACTTTAGGGATAACACTACTATAACTACACAAAATTTCATCCACCAATCGTTTTAGCATGATGGAATTACTATGTGGCTGGTGGAGTAGTTTCATCATCTTCTTTAGTAGATCATTAGATCTAGGGTTTAGGTTTGTCTCTAAAAAACTGAATATTACTATATTATTTTTCTCCTAATAATAGTGAAATTATACCTCTCTATGGATATATGAATTTTTCTAGAACTATTTAAATAATTTTGTTTATCCTTATATTCTTCTCATTGTTCTATTTATTTCTTTTACACATCTATATATCATTTATTGTCTGTTTCTCCAGAAATTTTAAATAATATATTCTCACCGAACCCAGTAAAGAACTTCTATTGGTAATATATATTAGTTTTGATCCCAAATAAATTGAACAAAAATATTTTTGAATTTAAAAAAATAATTCAATAACTTTTTAAATTTATATAATATGTAAAAAAATAAAGTTATTATAACACAAAAGTGTAAGTTTATATGTTTTTATAACTATTGGTGCTAAAAAATGTGGCATTAAATTTTATGTAGAGTCCTTAATATGAGACTCACTAAGATTATATGTGTCCATTTTATGATAAAAAAGTGTGAAAATTGATTTAGAATAAAAAAATTGGTCTTCGGGTGTTTTATTATTTCTGACATACCGAGGGATTGATTTACCTAAAACAATTCCATGTCAAATCATGTTGTGGTAAGAAGTCCTACTTGGTGTAGTCGATGGATTTGATACATTATTATCGAAAAGTTTTATCTAGTATTAATAAAAAAATTAGATCCTCTTCAAAACATTATTGGCCTCACAAGAAACCCTCTATATATAAACAATATATTAATGTAATATTTCAATTTATAGTTAGTGTTTTGAAATCTCTAGTAGTCAACATGGATTTTAGACAAACCAAATATCATGGGGAACATTTCATATTCCATTTTATCCATAACTTGAATGATCATTCTTAGGCCATGAATTCTAATTCACAAATGGATTATGCCCTACATTATTTTTTCAAATGGATCAGATCCAACCACATGACCAGATATCATTCACTCAACCTCATGCCCAGATGGCACATTCCCTACCTCAAAAAACCATTTGCAGGTATATATGGATTCTTAACATTCTCAAAAATATATGGATTCTACCAAAAGAGTCACCTAGGCACTCAAAATGGTTATGAAATATTACAAGGGTTACTAGATTAGGGTTTCCTTTAAATAGGCCTTTGACCTTATATATCATAATGAAGTCTATATTGAGATCACTGAAGTTCACAATTCTCTTACAAAATAACTCAAACCTTCAAGAACCCTCCCATAGTTGATTTCAAAATAAAATCCTAATATAAATTGTAAAATACCATTGTTCCAATGTCTTCCCAATGTGGATATAAACTAATGAATCCCAAAAAATAGTCATTACCATGTTCCAAAAATGGATTCATGAATATACATTCACTATGAGAAGACATACCAAATCCTCATAGGGAATATATGATAAAGAAAGATAGTGTTTAGGTTCCAAACACAAGTAATAAAACCCAACCATTAACATAGGTAAAACATCATGGATACTTGGTATTCAAAATTAGCGTTATAACCATGATTCCCAATGTGAAACCACACCAATCCCTTAGGGCCTTTCATAGTTTCCCATTAATATATGTGGCATAATTATGAGACATTTATCTAGGCATCCCATTGTATTTCATTACTATCTAAACCAAAGTTGTATATACTATGGAGTATATTCCCATGCACCCTTGATTTGGATAAGAGATGGGATATAATATCAACTCTTCAACCCAATTCCTATACTTCCATCACTAACCACCATTAATTTTCATGTGTTATAGGATATACTTTTCAATCTAGGTTAAATAGGATTCTGGTTACAAATCGAATATCCTTCCCCTTAAATAAAAAAATTATCTATGTCGATATTATTCTCTTAGACTCCTAAAATTAATTGAGTTGATATCCTATTATTAGTTTCCCAAAATTCCTTCTTTCTTAATTCTCTTATTAGATTAAGAAAATTTAATTTAATAAATATCCACCTCTTGGTTTCATCAGAGTCATTGATTTGAGTTTTATCTCATATTTTCTCCAAATACATTGAATCAATATACTTTTATTGGTTTAATATAATTCCTTGAGTTGATATACTCCTCATAGTTTGTTAGAGTTCCTTGAAACAATATTCTCTTAATTATTTCCTCATAATCATTGAGAAACTATTGTTCTCCTTGTTTCTGCTAATACCTAGAGATGTTATTCTATTCTTTTTTCCTAAAAATATAGGAGTCACGCTTTTCATTTTGGGGAATAATTTTTTTCTATCATATTTATCATTCTAAAATAGAAAATGATACCCATGAATATAAATTATAACAAAACATTTATATGAATATTTCACAGAGTATTCCACTATGCATGCGTTTAAACTAATTAAATGTAGTCATAGATGTGTGACCATAAAATAAACCACTATAATTTATGTCACATGATTTTAAAGTTATGACATTTAAACTTAAATGGTACAAAACTATGAATGTTATAATTTCATCTATAGCTATACATGAGGTTCCACTTTTAGGGGCCCAATCATAACTCTACAATGCCTCACATATACATTAAAAAGATTATTCATCCATATATTTTGATAAATTATATAGTTTCTACTTGTATATATTTAAACTATATATTAAATTAAAACTTTAATGATATAAGAGACAAGATAATCCATTTATGATTTTTCATCTTAAACTATTATTAATAGTTAATCATGTTCATCAAAATGAAAACCATAATTCTTACTAGGGAGTATTCTAGGAATACGGATTTAATCAATAAGAGAGCCCCATATTACACAATAACGCCCTTTATGGGAGTATTTGGCCTATCATCCCTTCAACTGAAAAAAGGATGTTAATTCCACTTGGCTACACTGACCATTATAGATAAGGAGAATCTCATGAGACCCAAATTTTCTAAATCATTCCCATAAAAAATGATGCATTATGAATATAAATTTAAAACCTTGTATGAAATCCATTACTTAATGAAGATTCATCCTAACAACAAATTATCATTTATGGTTTTACATTGATGGATTTATTTCTTCTTACCCATAATAAAATAAGAATCTATAAATTTATCCTTAGGATGTTTGTCTCCCAAACCATCCTTGTGAAATCACAAAGTAGTTAGGGTTTCCCTAAACAACCAGCTGATGAAATATCAATCACGTACCTTCATCACTACAAAAACATTGACAAGAAAGGAGAACCAAAGTATAGTTTCACCCACCTAAAACCAACAATTATATATTATGGGTATGTTGTTGTAAAAGTAATTTTTTAATGTAATGACTCAAACATAAAAAATAACATATAAATTTTTTGAATGGTTAAATTTAGAGAGGTTAGAACTATGCCAATATATTAGTTGGGGGAAATAGTCCCCCATTAAAATTCCAAGATACTTTGGGAGTCTCTCCACATAGTGAGTCTATTACTAACATCCATAGTTGAAAACAGTGAGGTGGAAGTATCTTTTATTCATATAGTTACCCCAGAATCTACCTGATGGGATATAACTAGTTACAAAATCATCCTCATCACTGTACAATCAAGATTCTATAAGAAGACACAAATAATTCTAGGCTATCCTCAACCATATACACTAGTGGAAAAATATGTATAGTAAACCTAGTAAAAATAGCTATTTATTCTTGTGATTTTTCTTTCACCCCTTCTACCACCACTCTACACATTTGTTTGGAATCTTATTACATCATGAGGGAAAATACAGGTCATTGCTATTAGGAATCCATCAATAATGTAGATATAATATTTATGACGAAGTGAAATGATTCCTCCCATGAAAGGGAGAGAAATTATAATTACATAGTTCCTCCCAATGGTGATGATGAATTCAAATTCCTCAATTTAGATTCTATGAAAATAACAGGGATATTAGATATGATAAATTCATGAAATTAAATAGTTAAAACTCTAACACATAGAGGTATTATTCCATTTTATTCCATATTTAAACAAATTATAATTTTTTTAATATAATTCTTTCACCGATAAGAAACTTCTAGGATTTATTTTCATTTATTCCATTTAATGAATTTTCCATGGATAATAACACTTTCAACATATTTCATTACTCTATCATTTGAAAAAATATCATTTATCCACAATCATATTTCATCATTGATATTATTATTCAACATCTATAGAGCCTATATAAAATAATAAACAATATCTTTATTCTAGGAGTAGTATTTTTTATCGTCACATTTTGGATCCATTTAATTTTTACCTCATCTATTTAAACCATATGTGTATATACTATATTTTTATATTTATCAAAAATACATTATTTATAGATATAAAATTTCCATACTTATTATATTACTCTAATTTTATAGACTATTAATTTTTATATCATATGATTCAATTAAATAGTAAGAGGGTGGATTAAGATAACACCCTATTCTGATCTCTTGTTATGAATAGATTAGTTGTGTATTTCTCTATAATAGTTAAAACCAATGTAAAATTATCATATGGGAAAGACTCTATAGTACCATGGTATTGAATTTAATTTTTATTATGTACATTTTCATTTTTCATATTTTTTTAGATCATTCACAAATATTTAGGCTTACTATATGTAATAAACACGTATTTCCTAACATCATTATGAAAATCATCTTCTTCTATAATATATTTAACAATTTTCCTTTTTTACATAGTATTTTACCTCATTAAAAATAACTTCCATGTGATGTTATAAAATTTAATGAGTATTGGATCCTTTATATATTTAATGAAAAAAAATTAAAAAATGTAATAAAAATTAATGTTATGATCATCAATAAATAATTCAAAAAAATCATATTAAATGGTTTATATTATTAAAAATTATAAGAGTTTATTATAATATTATTTTATAGAGTATTGTGAATGTTAGGGATTTCTTCTATGAAAATTTTACATTGAGAATATTTATAAATATTTAAATATGGTGGTTGAATCAGTTGAAACTACTATTAGTACATATGAAATCCATCACTAAAAAATTTATTTAGTGTAGAATTTGTTTGGTATTGGATAACACGTTATCTAAAAATGGACTATAATCATAAAAAAAGATAATAAACTAAGTAAATAATATCAAAATATTTTCCTTAACTAATACTAACTGTTAGGTATTAGATAGGGTAATAATTGAGTATAAGGATCATAAATAGATAGGATCTAATACCACATATTTTATCCCACATATTGGTGATGGAAATTGTAAGAGGGATAAATTATCAACATCAAGAATATTAATGTATTAAAATAATGAATGTAAAATGTAGTGGTGTAATTTATTTAACAATTCATGAAAACTATTTTGAATAAGTATGGTGTAATTTAGGTTGTGAAACAAGAAAGAATATATAAGAATGATAAATAAAGAAGACACACTTACTTTTTTTATTAAAGTAAATCATGGTTAAACACTTTATATACTCTCATAAATCCTATATAAAGTTAGGAATCCACTAGATATTTTTTAACAAAATATTTAGATAAAAAATAATCTTTAAAAATTGTATTAAGATACTTAAAAGTATCTATGAACAAACCTGACTCGTAGAGGGGGGTTAATCAGGCATTGCCTATTTATTTCCAAATTCTAAATATTCCTAAACCCACTTTATAATTTAACATATGATTCTAGTCATTTTATCTGTACCAATTTTATGTTTAAATTAGAAATCATCATCTTCACACTATGTATGTAATGCAGTAAATATTCAAACATTATTTTTATAATGTTTGACACTGAAAAATACTCTATTCCTTGATTGGTTATTCCCCCCAATCATGAATTATCCGCCAGAATTAAATTTCACCAAATACATGTGGATGTTGTTTAATAAAGTAATACTAAATCAAAGACTCACAGATTTTATTTCAATCAAAAACTCATGATAATATTCATCTATATCTAATAGGACACCACTTTCCAGTATCTTAATGGATTTCATCAATAGCTTTACAATTTTTTCCCTGAATTGATTATTGATTTCCCAATATAACATGAGTTTAATAGGTTATATATAGTCTCAGAATAAATATTAAAATACCACATTAATTATTTATTCATTTAAATAGATCTCTATTTCTATATAGTATGATTTAGGACCACTTTTATAGATCTCATTCTACTGATATGTAACTTATTTTATTGCATTCAAGTCATCAAGAAAACTTAACAACTCGATCACTGGTTACAACATAGCTTCACAAAACATCCAATAGATCTATTCAACTATAAATCTCATCAAATAAATGAGATTTTTTTATGTTATATATAAAACAGATACTCATATTTATAAATTCTTGATACTAATAACTGAGAATATGAAAATAATTTCAACTTCATGCACTATTTTATTCTTATTAAACAAATGAAGTTCATGACTATTGTAGAAAACCTATATATATTCCCAGATAATTTATACCTTGATGGTCTAACTCTTTAGTATAGAATCAGCTCTTTTCTATGTTTTTTCAAATATAGTGCTTCTTAATATTTCACAAAAAACAACACAATAACTTATAACTTCTTAATTATCTGAATAATTATTCTTAAAATATATTTTTCATTTAACATATAGTTTACCATAATTTATTTCCCATATTATAAATTATATAGTCCTTTATAATTCAGTGGTAGGAATTTTCACATATCTCTATAACCTATAAATGGGGTTATCCAACAAAGATCATTTTGGTTGAAAATTTTATAGGTTTCTTGTGAGTGTGACATCATATTTATATTAATGTAAATGTTGTAAAAAATACATAATTGAAAAAAAAACATATATAGTTAACTCCCATATATTCTCACAATATCATTTTTATTTTTTAATTTATATCTACATAAAAAAGGTATCATTTCCCTCATTTTTATATTCCTTTTATTTTTTTTGTCCAACTATATATATCTTTAAATAATATTCTCATATATCTCATGTTTTCATTTATCTAAAAAAATATCTCCACTAAAATACATAGCTTTAATTTAACATTCTCTATAAAATATATAGAAAATTTATCACTCGATGTGGATCTCAATTTTCAACATGAAACTATTAATAAAAAAATATAACCTTTTATTTTGGATATACACATTTCCTAAGATTCTATTCTTCATACTCATCTCATTTTATCTTACTTGAATCATGATTAAATCATCAATAATCATAGCATTATGTTGTCTTGATCTTTAATGCATGGCATAATAATCATAAGATTTGAATTTCTCCTCAAGATAATCTTTCTGAAATTTTTTATTCTAAATTTGTGCATTAAAAAATCATTTATTTGAATCCCACAGTAGAATTTACTTACGTGAATAATGGATACATATAGTAGCATGTATCTCTAGAATTCATGTATGTTGTAATTCATATATGTGGATCTAATACATAAGTTATTTTATAACTTTTCTTAAATTCAAACTATGGATCCTCCGGTCTATTTCTGCCCATTATCAACCACACATAAACATTTCAAAACACTATTTAGAATGTATGAAACTTTATCAAATACTTATTATGATTCCCATGAACTTTAAAACAAATAAAAAATTTCTATTTGTATTCATGAATATAAAATAATTCATCTATCTCATTAGAATAAAATAAGTCTTCATCCAATTTTTTTATTATTTTTTTCAGTAGTATTTATATACATGTATAAAGGGATAGATTCTCTAAAGTTCTAGCAGTTCGATCTCCATTCTATATAGCTTCCATTAAAAACATTAAACCTATTTTAAACTTTTTATTCACATCTATCAAAGGATTATAGTATAACTGTAAAATATATCTCACTTTTAAAATGTCACCACTCCCTGATCTATTATCAACAACACTCAGCTAGTTTTTTACATGTATCAAACATGAAAATTATCTTCTTTAGTCTTCTTATTCATGAGATTGCCTTAAAAGCTGTCCATCAATATGATCAAGTCTATTCAACTCCACTTTTCTTTTCTACCAATATAGGGGTATAATATCTTATAATTTATTGTTTATATAATCAATCTATCACCTATTTTCTAAAAAAAATACATTTACATCCTTTATATTGACAAAAAATACAATCCAAATACAATCCATGGTCCATTAAATTCAGGATCACTTCAATCTCCCCTTTGGATTTGTTGTCAATTAATAATTATTTCTCAATTCAATGTATTTTTTACCATTAATTTACATTGAATAAAATGTTTAAAATACTCTCCCCCATTTTGATATAGTATGGCCATATTATAATATTTTATCACTAATAAACCTTTGAATCGACTTAAAATATAAATTTAAATATAAGTGATATTTGTTAATTAAATTCCTCTCCCTCTTATGATTTTCAACAAATAGTATTTAAAAAACATATTTTACCCAAATAATTTCTCTCCCCAATTGAGAGATACAATCAAATATTATTTTGGAGAAGTATTTTTGAAAGAATCACAGCTCAACAGTTTCAAGTGATTGTATAAAATATATAAAACTATGGAATCTTATAAAAAAATGTGGCATCATATGTTAATTAGTGGTGTTCTATCAATTAACTAACTCTATGTACACATTGGATCACCCAATGTGGTAAACATGAGTGATTATTATAGACAAAAAATATATCCATAACCATTCACTATGTAACACTAAATGAATTATTCCTTTTGTTGTGGTATTAAAAAATTATTTTCATCAATCTTCTATAAACATGAATTCATCCACAGAGAAACATTACAATGTTAAAGTGAAATTAATTTGTTCCCCATTATTTTTAGAAAAAAAATAGAGCTAAAAATATATAACATCTATTCCTAAAAACTGGAAATAAATAGTGAATATCAAGTCTCAATCTTTAGTGTTCATGAAATTTTTGATGAATTTCAAATTTAGTAGAAATGAATATATCTTTGGCTGATTAGATTGTAATGACCCAAACATTTATGAATGTAATTTAACCCTTATTTTAGTAATTTAATATATTATAAATCACTTAAAATCACTTATAGTCCATAATAACATTATAAATGAAAAATTAATGAAATTAGAATTATTTCTAGAAGTTAGGGAACCAATACTGATAAAGTAGTTACTTGACCATAGGAATAGTAATATGAACCTTATGAATAGTAAATTGTTCAAATGAATAGTAACCTCACCCATGAAATAATAAATAAAATTTAGGCATATTATAAAAAAATATTATATAATTATATCATAATCTAGGTAAATATTTTTTAAATTTATTAATTATGTGTTGGATTTTTTATAAGCCAAAAAATAATAATTAAATTTTAGTATTAATTTAATAATATAAAAAAATTATTTTCATATAATGTATCCATAAATTAATATTTTTATGTCATATGGTTCTGAGGTAATTTTATGAGACATTAATTAATTTTTCAAAATGTTATAAAATGAATTAAAATCTACATTTTCCAAGTAAATGGTGATTTTAATTAAAAATTAAATTACTCAAATTTAGAAAATAATTTTTATAAAGTGGAGTTAATTTTTTGAATTCAACACGTTGAAAAATGGTTAGGGTAAATTTTTTGTATTTTTAAGAAATAATTGAATTTTGTGAATAGTAAAATATGATAATTTACGGTATAAATACATTATAAATTAAATACACTATTCCTTGAGTCATTGCTGATGTAAGACATATAATATTGGTTTATCTTTCTCTCATTAATTTATTTATTCATGGAATAATAACTATTTTTTGTCTTAATTAAAAATAATAAACTAGTGAATATAATAATGAGAAAACACCCCTATCCACTATAAATACCACCTGTCACCACCTCTTTTACTCACACCTCTCAAGACATGAGCCTTTCCAAATTCCACTCTAATATATTACCTATACCCTCCCTCATATCCAAGATATAGTTTTCTCATCATAATACCGAAACTATTTCTGTATGGAGTTTCTCAAGGTGGATAAATCCAAGAGGTAAAAAACACTTCATATTTTTAATTTATTTTCAATTTCAATTTCATTCTTCTCTTATCCTAGCCTTATCTTATCCAAATATCATGATAACCATTGAATGTTTGATATACAAGTATTATATCAGTTTAATGGAAGATCAATCATCAAAATCCTTTCTCTATCTCTCTATTATTCTTAAAATGAAATCGATGGCCATGATGTGTCTATTTACCTACGTCGTCTGCGATGAAATTTCCTTTTTCATTAATGTATTCAATGATGTTAATAAAACCATTATAATGTTTGAAACATATCTTAAAATTTATGTCAAAATCCTCTTTATTTTCTAGAACTATCATATTTACATAACACTAAATGATGAAACAAAATGAGTTCGTCGTGATCAAAAAACCGCCAAAATTGACCTAAAAAGATCATCATTAACTTTTATCAAATGATTCATCCTTATTCCATATGAACAACTTTTTTAAAAGATAATTTAATCTTATATATGATCATTATTAACATATAATAACAATTCTGGATATTTATCTTCATTTTACATGAACTTCAATTCATGTATACAAGTGAACCGATCATGAAAACTAGTAAAACGAACACTCTCAAACGATGATATTAAAATCTATAACTTGTATAAAAGGAAATAAATAAACTTAATAAAACCATAATGAAACAAATTATTCTATTAATGTTTATTTATTTGTTAATTAATAAATCTAATCTAATTATATTGGATATTAAAGGGAATAAAGCATTCGGGCATAAGTTAAGGGGAATTCTCGAACCCAACTCCCCTTATTTGTGTTTTCCCTATTTCACCCAATTTTCATTATGTATATTACATTATATTTCCTTATACATCATTTATTAATTATTATCTAATATTTTATGCGATATAAATTATACCAATCTGATTTTATAAAAGATGAAAATATTTTTCCAAAAGAACTATTCTTTTAATAAATACATCTTTTACTTATTACATGAATGTTTTTTATTCAATAAAAATTGATACAAAGAATCTTATTACATTTTTATCTTGAGAAATCCAAAGTTTATGAAAATATTATTTATGAAATTAAAAATATTCCTTTACATGGGTAATGTTATGTCCATGGATGATATACGTTATATGTGGAATGTATGATAATGTAAATGCTATGATGTGATAGGTTCACCTGAAATTATATAGCCCAATGTAAATGCTATGATCTTACTGGTGTTCTTGTAATTATATAATGGTCCAATTAATTGGGTAATGTGATGTATCTCATGAGAAAAAGTGTAATTTGCGTGAACATGATGCTTGATTTTTTCAAAACTATGTGTGGTAGTAGACCACTAAGACATGATGTTTTATTTTTATGCATTTCGACACTCCAATCCTTTTATTAGTTATTCCTATCATGTTTATAACCCTGTTAATATTTTATAATGATAATTATTATTCTCATTCTATGTTATATAGAATCATGGTTTTATATATCCTCTTACTAGGTTTCTATCTCACCCCCTTTTGATGTATATTCTCAGGTGATTACTTGTACTAAAGATAATTCAATGACCTATGAGAAACTAGAGATAAAGATTTTAAATAAATTTTTGTCTTTTATCTTGTAAATTTTATGTATGGTTCCCGTTTTACCAAGACACCAAACATTTGGATCCTTTTTTTGAAATGATTTTATGTTATTTATCTATGAAATTATATAACAATTGTAAGAAAAACTAGGGCCTAAATAGTTCATATCAGAGCACGGTTTAGTTAATTTGGGTATTAGGATTGTAGAACTTTAGTGAAACCCCTTGGTATGATACGAAGTATAAGTAAGAACCCAATAATCATTATTTTATAAAATTATAAACATAGATATCCCACAATATATTACTTTATACTTAATTACACAAAGGAATAAATTATTTAAAAATGAATTGTTGAATTATTTTTTATTATAGCCTTTTGTATTTATGAAAATGGTGGGGACTAGAAGAAACCAAGACAACAATAAATTTGAGGGACAATGCATCGATTTAACGAACGAAATCCCCAATTCCTTGAGATATAGATTTCAAAATTTCATGGTCATTCTTACCCAGATGTCTCAAGTTATGAACAATAACCTAAATAGTGGGGAATTTCCTACTTCACCCAAGAGGGAGAAACTTTCTATCATTTCCTTTATGTCACAAAACCCATTAACATTTAGTGGATCTTCCAATCCACTAGTTATGGGTAATTGGGTCAACTCAATAGATAAGATCAATTTTTTTCTTCACTATTTTGAGATAGAGAAGGTGAATCTGACTATTTATCATCTAGATAGTGAGGATAACCAATGGTGGGCATTGATTAATAACACCAAGCAAAAAATGAAATTGAGGAGATGGATTGAGAAGAATTTTAGATTATATTTCTTAATAACTGTTTACCTCTAACTCTTCATACAAATATGGAAAGAGAATTTATAGAGATGAATAAAAAGTGAGGTGAATCGGTCATGGATTATGAAGCAAATTTTATATGGATTTCATGGTATGATTTGGGTTATTTTAACAATAATTATAGAAAAATGATAGATTTTTTAGTTGTTCAAAAACACACCTTTGAAACTCTCTGTAAATTAAAGACTTTGGGAGTTATGAAGAAGTTTTTCAATGTGATCTCAAAGTGGATATGGAGTTTGGAGAATGATCTCAGAGTTATGGTGATAATAAACGAAAGATGGAATATCAAGATGGAGGATATAATGAGAAAGGTGGAAATTAAACTCGAACACCTATATGTCAAAAATGTGGGAAGAATCATCATTAGAACTACCTAAAAGGGATGGCAAAATGCTTTAAGTGTGGGAGAGAAGGCCACCAAACTCATGAATTTTTAAAATACAACAGGAAGAAGGAAAATGTGGTAGAGTAAAGGATTGTACCACCCAAGGAACAATCCTACAACTATAGGGACTAGAGGAACTATTCATGACAGTGCACTAAACCTTGAGTCCTTGAGGTTAATTAGTGTTAGAATCCACTAAATGAAATAGAGTGTGGAAATTCCTATTATATCACTACTACTAAAGTGGATCAAGAAAACAAATTCATACAAGGTACACATCATATTCCCTAAAGAATGGAAAAAAATTTATTTGATTCAGGTTCTATCAATTCCTTTATATCTTCCATGTTTTCTATAACTATTGAATCGAAGTCCCGAAACCTTGAAGTAGATATATCTATAAAAACACCAAGTGGTGTAATTATTACAACAGATGTGTTGCACTCTTCTCTTCTCAGTAAATGTGGGAATATTATTCCAATGAATCTTGTGATACATCCCTTGGTAGAATTTGATTCTATAATGGGAATGTATTGGCTCTCATTTTATCAAGCACATATAAAATATATGTAAAAATAAAATATATTTTCATATTTCAAACTATCCCATGATCCTCTAAAAATGAAAGGATTATCATGAATCTCGTTGGGAAAATTCTTTAGTGGTGTGGGTTTTGATTCCCTATGAATAAGCATACCTCGCTCAAATGGCTGAGTAAAAGTAATGTATAAACATAGGTTAAATTACCATTGTTATGGAATATAGTTATTTATTTCTTGAAGAGTTACCCAGACTTCCCCTATATCACAATGTAGAGTTCTAAATATAACTCATACATAGATCTAATCCTATCTCAATGTTTACTTGTTGGATGGATCCTATCAAACTACATGAGTTAAAGAAGTAGTTGGAATATCATTGGTACAAAGGGTTCATATGCACTATTGATTCACATTGGGGTGCGCTAGTGATCTTTTTCAAGAAGAGGGATGGATCAATTTGGTTGGGTATTAATTAACAAGAACTCAACAATATCATCATAAAGAACAAGAATCCACTTCCAATTATTTCTAACTTGTTTGATCAGTTGTGTGGAGATCAACACTTCTCAAAGGTGGATCTTCATTCTATATATCATTTTGTAAAGGTGAATAAGGAAGTTATTCAAAATAATGCCTTCTATACTAGGTATGGTCACTATTTGTTTCTGGTAATTCCCGTTAGACTTACTAATTCCCCTTCAGTCATTATGAATTTGATGAATATAATATTTAGACATTACCTTGATAAATTTTTGGTTGTTTTTATCAATGATATTTTAATTTATCTAAAAGAAATGATGAATATGAAGAACATATAAGGATTTTTTGGAGACATTAAGGAATGATAATTTTTATTCCATGGTCAACATTTGCGACTTTTAGATGCCGCAACTCGTATTCTTGGGACATGTGATCACAATTGAGGGAATTTTTGTGGACCATTCAAAAACAAAGTCAATTGAGGATTCGCACAGACACTCTAGTGTCAAAAAAATCCATAGTTTTCCTAGATTAGCTGGGTAATACTAACATTTTTTGATAAATGTATCCTGATTTTATATCCTGATAACTATGTTAATAGGGAAATGGGTAAAGTTTTTCTGTACGGAAGAATGTGAGGAAAGCTTCAAGGATATAAGGAGAAGGTTGATCAATACACCAATACTCACATTACTAAAAACTGTAGAATTTCATGGGAAATAAAGTGGTGATTACAAGAAAGCCATGGGGTGGATACTCAATAAAAATGATAAAGTGATAGAATACACCTCACAATAATTGAATATCCATGAGAATAACTAACTGGTGTGTGATCTAGAGCTTGTATTTATGATTTTTTCCTAGAGAATTTGTAGAACTATCTCTATAGTGAGAAGTGAGACATTTAAATTGATCACAAGAGACTAAAGTATATATTCAAACAAAATTAGATCAACATTGACCAATGTAGATAGTTAGAGATAACCAATGACTATGATTTATCTATTCACCATCATCCTGGTAAGATGGACTAGGTAGCTGATTCTCTAAGTAGAAAAGAACATACTACTCTATCCATGTTACAGATTGAAAAAGACCATATATTCTTGGATACGAAAAGTATAGATTTGGATATCATAATAGAATGGAATACATCATACCTTTCCCAAATTATTGAACAACCATCTATATTAGACGTGATTATGGAGACACAAATGGGTGATCCAGAGTTACAAAAGAAGATAAATGAAGTAAAGGGAAACTGAAAGAGTTCCATATCGATCATGATGGTGTGATTTGGTTTGGAATGAAGATCTATGTTCCTTCATCACTTGGGAAAAATAAGGATCCATTGGATAATACACATAGCTCAAATTTTTCTATCCATCCCGAGAGTAACACGATGTAACACTTCTGTTGTTATAAAATGAAAAATGAGATTTTGGAGTATATCTCAAGGTAATTGATATGTATGAAAGTTAATGCATAGTAGAAAAAATCAAAAGGGATGATGCAACCATTCAAAATACCCATGTGGAAATGGGATAATGTCAGTATGGACTTTTTCACTAGTCTCCCAAAGAAATCTAATGGATATAATTCGATATGGATTGTGGTGGACCGACTCACCGAGACTTCCCACTTTATGAATATTCAAGAAGATATCTCACTTGAACAACTTCAAAAGATATATGTGAAGTAGTGATCTTGTATGGGGTTCCATTAATGGTTATCAATGATCATGATCACAAGTTCACGTCTAAATTCTTTAGGATTCATCAAAATGTTTTGAGTAAAAAATTAAATTTATGCATGGCATATCACCACCAAACTAATGACCAGTTTTAAAGGAAAATTTAGAGACATGAAGATATTATAAGAGACTACTCATAAGAATTAAAAGGAGGATTGGATCAACATCTTCCATTGGTTGAGTTCTCATACAACAACAGCTTCCAATTGAGTATTTATATGGATCTATATAAATATCTGTATGGAAAATGATGTAGAACTAAAAAATTTTAGAATTAAGTTGTTGAAATAAAGCTACTTGGATGTGATCTTCTTTATTAGATGATATAAAAGCTTCAATCCATCCAACAATATATCAATAATGCTAAGATTCTACAAAAGAGCTATGCTGACAACCATTGAAGGGACTTGGAGTTTGATGTTGGAGATAAAGTATTCCTTCTAATTTCACCATGAAAGAGATTCATGTGGTTTGGAAAGAAAGAGATTCCAATCACAAGGTATATTGTCCCCTTTGAGATCCTTGGTTATATAGAATCATAGGGATATCATCTTGCACTTCCACCAAGTATGGATCAAATTCATGATGTGTTTCAAGTATCTTTCCTTAGAAAGTACATACCAGATCCCTTACATGTACTAAAAAAAGATGTGGTATAGTTGGAAAATGATCTCTCTTATGAAAAGAAGCCAACAAATATTATGGACCAGAGAGATAAGGTTCTACAAAAAAACTCAACTTATAATATTATTGTGGGGAAACCATATGTATGAAGACAAAACATTGGAAACAGAAAGAGGAGATGAAGGAAAATTACCCTCACCTGTTTATGTAACATGAAATTTTGAGGGAGAAATTTCAAAAGGGGGAAAGAGTGTAACGACCCAAACTTTTATCAATATAATTTCTCCCTTCTTATAGTAATGTCATATAGTATAAATCACATAAAATCGCATATATAACATAATAACTTTAATAACAACGAATTGATAAAATAATAAGTATTTTTAGAAGATTAGTAACCAATATCGATGAAATATTAACTTGACCATAGGAATAGTAATATGAACCTTATGAATAGTAAATAAATGAAATGAATAATTACCTCACTGATGAATTTATAAATAAAATTTGGTAATATTATAAATAGAAGCATGATATAATTATATTATAGTCCAAGGAAACAAATTATTGGAAATTATTTATTAAGTTTTGGCATTTTTATAAGACATAAATATTTAATTACAATTTTATGATTAATTTAAAAATTTAAAAGAAAATTTATTTTCATAAAATGTATCTATAAATTATTATTTTTATGTCTTATGGTTTTGAGGTAATATTATGAGACCTTAATTAATTTTTCAAAGGGTTATAAAATTAGTTAATATATATATTTTTCAAGTAAATGAACATTTTAATTAAAATTTAAATTACTCATATTTAGGAAATTATTTTCATAAATTTGAGTTTATTTTCTAATTATACACATTGAAAAATGGTTAAGGTGAAGTTTTAGGATTTTTATTAAATACTTGAATTTTTTGTGAATAATAAAATAAGATTATTTACAGTATAAATACATTATAAATTAAATAAACTATTCCTTCAATCGATGATATTATAAGAACAATAATAAATAATTATAAATCTTTATTTAATATATTTAGTCATGGTATCATCACTATTTATTATCATGAGAAAAAATAATAAACTAATGAATTTAATAATGTGAAAAACACCCCACACCTCAACTCTAAATACCACCCCTCACCACTACTTTTCCTCGCACCTATAAATCCTCAATCCTTGTCCAAATTAATATAAAATAAATTCCATAGACCCTAAACCACCTCTAGGAGCTCTTGGTCTCATTAGGATACCAAAAACCTTTCCCTAAGGTGGTTCTCAGAGAGGATAAATCCAAGAGGTAAAATCCTCTTCGTTTTTTTAATTTATTTTCAATTTCATTTCTTTTATTATATTCTCCTCACATTATCTTATATAAAGGTATTGATAACTCAATTATTTAAAATATAATATATCTCTATCATGTAAATGTAATATTCATCATCAAAATCCTTTCTCTCTCTCTTTTATTCTAAAATTTAAATCGTCGCGTGAGATATGCCAATTTACTCACATCGTGGGCGATGCACTTTAATTTTCCTTTAACTCATTAAAGGATGTTAATAAAACTATTATAATGGTTGAAAAATATTTTAAACATTATTTTAAAACCATATATATTTTATAGAACTAACATATATAACTAATACTAAATGATTAAACAAAGTGAGTTCATTGTGATTGAAAAATCACCAAAATAAACCTAAATGGTCATTATTAACTATTATCTATTGATACCTACTCATACCTTATAAAAATTATTTATAAGACAATTTTAACTTATTTAATATCATTTATCACATGTAATAACAATTATGTATATGTATACTCATTTTACATGACCTTCCATTCATGTATACAAGTGAACCGATCATGAAAACTAAGAAAACAAACACTCCTGAATGATGAAATTAAATGTTATAACTCGTCTAAAAGGTCGTAAATTAAATTAATAAAACAATAATGAATAAAATTAATCTAAAAAATATTTTTTATTTTTTTAATCAATCAATTTAATATGACTATACCAGATATTAAAGTGAAAAAAGCGTTCAGACAAAAGGTAAGGGGAATTCCTGAACCGAGCTCTCTTTCTTTGAGGTTTCCCTATTTAACCCCATTTTTTATATGGATATTCATTTATTGTTCATTATATATCATTACATCATAATTATCTTATAATTTTTATGATATACTTTTCACATATATGGTTTTATAAAAAAATCAATGATTTTTTCAAAAGAACTCTTCTTTAAAAAAATACATGTTTTACTTCTCACATGAATGTTTCTTCTTCAATCAAGATTCATTCCAAGAAACGCATTCCCCTTTAATCATTGTAAATAAAAAATTTATGAATTTATGATTTATGAAATGGAACCCATTACATTCCATGGTCTATTTTATGTCCAAGGTTGATATATGTTCTATGTGGAATGCACGATAATGTAAATGTTATGATGTTACTGGAGTTCCTAGAATTATATAGGGAAATGTAAATGTTATTATGTGAGGGGTGCTCCAAAAATTATACAACACTCTAGTTCATTGGGTAATTTGATTTATCTCATGATAAAAAGTGTAATATTCATCAACATGATGCTATATTTGTTCACAACAATGGGTGGTAGTCAGCCACTAAGGCATGATGATTCATTTTTATGCATTTCCACATTCAAATACTTTTCTTAATTCGTACTATAATGATTATGATACAATTCATATGTTATGGTAATAATGATTATGATCGCTACATGTTATATTGTTTCATGTTATTAACTATCCTCTTATTGTGATTTTAGCTCATCCCCTTTTGATGTATATCCTCAGGTGATTACTTGTACAAATGAGAATGTGAAGACCTATAAGAAACTAAAGAGGATGAAATTAAATAAATTTTTATGTTTTATTTTGTAAATTTTATGAATGGACTTAGTTTCCCAAGAAACAAAACCTTTGGATCATTTTTTAATGATTTTATGTTATTTATCTATAAAATGATTTAATAAGTGTAAGAAAAAGTAGGTCTACTATATGGATCCTTTCAATAGTTCCTCCTTATGGGGTTCTTTAAATATATAATCACCTTAAATTATTCAATATTCTATCACCTTCATATAGATTTTTAAATAAGGTTGGTATTATAATTTCTCTTTCTTATGAGAAATATTTTTGAAACCGTTATCCCAAACCACAACATTTAACTTTAGTTTTCTTTATCCTTACACCCTTATATTTGTAACACATTCCAAATTTCAGGTAGCATAATCTTCTTTATATATTCATTTTGTACCTTAGTTGGAATGGTAATATTTTTAGGATCTAATATAACACTTTCACTCTTTGATACATTCTCTATCTTATATGCCTATTTCAAAAGATCATTTTATATTACTAAGAATTCCTTCTTGACATAAACAACCTACTATGATGGTTTAGATAACTTAATTATTTCAAATGATTTTTAAACAAAAAACACTGATTATTTCACTATAATTCTTTTGAGATCCATAATATTTGGATGAGTGGTTATACATATATTTGGCTTGTGTTTAATTATATTTAAACTTCCAAACTAAATTAATTTTATGTTTAAGTCACTTCCCTTGGGAAAATTCTCACATATGTTCTTTTTGTTCTTCAAAGTTTAATTTTTAACATATTTCTTCATTTTATATCTTCTAAACATAGACTCATGTATCTGATATTTAGTTTATGGTGATTATTTTATTATTCATAAATTGAGTAAAACCTTGAATGATTGAACCAGTATTTCTCAAAATAATGACCACTAATATTTCAAATATTACCGAAATATTTAAGATAATATAACATATTATTTTGGGAAAGATTATGCCTTTTCTATTCTCAAACAAATTAGACATTAGGATTTCCATTTTTTCTAGAATTTATAAAAATTTATTATAATCTTATATCATTTTAATAAAGTGAAATATTCTTCCATAACACCATATTTTTTTGTTAAAACATCTATTTGTAAAAATATTTTCCTACAAACCAATTTCATTTCTCTTTAAAATGACTATCTAGATTTTCTATATTTACATGAATTTTGATTTTATAAGCTTTCAAAACTTTATTGATAGGTTTGGGGGATTATAAAATAACACATTATAAAAAAAACTCTTTATTTTCTTGTGTATTTCCCTTTTTCTAACTACTCCCATATGTATACAATTAAAATTTTTCTAGAGCTATTTCATTTCAAAAAAATTATATGAATACTATTGGGGGGGAATTAGTTTTCCTCACTCTATTAACCTAGTGTGTAAGTACTTCAATAGTAAAAAATAACTATTCATCGCCAATATTATTCCATTTTTATGGAATGTTCATTTCAGAATCATGAGTGTAATCAGTTATATTTTTAGAGACTTAGGATGTTTTAAGAATAAAAATTTCCAAATCCTTAAATTTCAACGCCAAAGAATGAAACATTATATTGATATAATTTTTTTAGTAATAAATTATTTTATCATATAATTCCATTATAACATTATAATCTATAACATTTCTTGAGGAATATTTCCTATATAATCCAAGGAACATTCTAGTTCTTTTACTCTCTTGTATTTTACATTCACCTAGTCTCCATTTACACTCATGATAATTTTATAAATTCTAACACATGCATAAATCACCACATTAATAAAACAATTATGAAAAGAATCTATTTTAAATTATCCATATATCAATGAAATTATTTTACTAATTTTTTTAATTTATTCATACTTTTATTTAATAAATCTTAAGTGAATGTAGGATTTACTAACCTTTTTAGTACATGGATGTTCAATTTAATTTTTATCTTATTGAAAATGTAATTTATTATTTTTTACATTAATATATATCATCATGTGTAAAAAACATCACTAAGAACCATTTCAAGAGACTCCTTTATTTTAGAATACAAAAAAGTCAATAATTTTTCATTTTCAATATCTTTAAATTATAAAAAACAAGAACTAAATCAATCTGATGAATTTCCCTCATAAGGGATTATGGATCACATATTTCTCTTACTAAATTCATATGGTGGGTTACTATCAATAACCATATAGTTTATAAAATTTATAGCTATCTACTTCACCATGTTTTTCAATGTCTTGTAATCAAAATTAATTTAAAAAATAACAAGAATGGGATATGTAATTTCTATGTCAATATGTTATTCAATCATCTAAAATCAACAATACATTAAATAAAATAAACAAATTTAGGTATTCAAAATAGATCAAATTAAAAGGTAATCATAGATATGATACCAATTGAGATGAAAAAAAGTATATGTGTAGACATTAGAGAGGAGGGGGTGAATCAAGGGTTTCCTATTTTTACATAATTCAAAATGATAATATAACACCATTAGAAAATTAACCCTTTTGATGAATAATAAATATGGATATATATTGTGTTTAACCTAGAAATCATAAAAGATATATAATAAATGTAAATTATTAAATAGTGACATAATATGTTTATAAATTGTGTTGCTAATTTATACTCCTCTATTTTAATAGTTATGTTCCCTATCATAGATTTTCTACTATAAAAATATATCACTAATTACAAGTGGATGTTTCTTCATAAAAAATACCAAATTAGAGTCTCAATGATCATCTCTTAGCCAAAGTCTCACCATCCACTTTTCTAGTATGTCATAGGGATTTACATCCAACAACTCACAATACATATTGAATAGATTCACACTATAGTCATCAAGTCATATAGTTATCCCCATGTGCACACGGAGTATCAAAGGTTCCATAGTTTCCCCATATATATATATATATATAATTTCATAAATTTAATTCCTTGGATGTACATATTAGGTTCTTTATATGATTTTTTAACACTACTATAGTAGATCTTATTCATCTCATAGGATTCTTCTAGAAATTTCAATAAGTCTTTTTGAAAACTCATCATATCATTCAGTAACCACTTCTCAACTCCACAAAACATCTACTGAATCTATTCACATGGATATCTCACTTAATATAAAAGATAATCTAGTATTTTATATATACTAGCTTCTATTATTTCTTAATTATAATAACCAATATATGAAAAAATTCAGTATTAGTTAGCTTAATGTGTTGTTTTATATATATTATACTTTAAAAGAATGATTGTTTCAGGAACCTATTTTTGTTCCTTGAACATTGATACCCAGATGATCTAAATCTTTAAAATAATATCAAATCCTTTTTCATCTTTTTAAAGTGTTCTCTTTGATATTACACAAATCATATAAAAATAGATCTTTACATATCAATTATCAATAGAATTCTTCTCATAATATATTTTCGTTTTAATATATATCTCACCAATATTTATTTTCAATATATGAAACTTGAAAGTCCCTAATGTTTAGAGGCCTTCATTTTTACATATCTTTATAGCCTATACTTGGAACTTCCCCCGTTATCATAATTTTTGTCTAGGTGGCTCTAGGATTTTGGTTGGTGTCACCACATTTTTCATCAATGGAAAAGTTATTTTAAATTATTTTTATAAAAAAACAAACATGGTTCCATCCCATAAATTCTTAGAATATCATTTTATTTTTCAATGGTTTTCCACATAAAAAATGATAGCATTTCCCTCATATTGTTTCTTCTAATTTTTCATTATTCATCTAAATATATATGCTAATAACATTACCACAAAACCCGACTCTTTATTTGTAGCAAAATATCTCCAATAATATGCATATTATACATTTTCTAGTGTTGTATAAAATATATAGGAAATAGATATCTCAGTTTAGAATGCATTCTACAGCATGAGATATTCAATAAAAACAGTACATCCTATAATCATGGATCTATACAAAGAACTAGTATATTTATGTTATACTCATATCCTTTATTAATACTGGTTCCAATCCTAAATCATGGACAATAATAACTTCTTGATTATTAAATGTTGAATTCATCGAATAAAAATCATTATCTTTTAATATCTATAAAGAAATTACATTCTAGAAATGCAGTAGTCCTCACCCAATGCATATAAAAATTAACCTACATGAATCCTAATTTTTAATTAATGTAAGTAGACATAGGGTACATGCAGATCTATTTAAATTAGTTAAAATTAAATTACATTTTCTGAATTTTTATTTATGGGTTTAGCTACATAACTTTCAGTTACACCACTAGACTTGAATACATAAAACTTATTTTCGGTACACATGTCCTAAATTTAGAAACAATGTATAGTTTCTCTATATGAAATGAATATGTGCTTTATAATGATATTTCCCTGAATTCAAATATGTCTATCTTCATATATTAAAACATTTTCATATGTGGTGAACTCTAATTATAGGATTTTACTATGACTATAGAATTCCTATTCATAAAAGATTGACTTTGGAAATTCTATTAATATTATTTCCAATCAGGGTTTCTCTATTACCTATATAGATATTATCAAATGCACATAAACAATGTAAATTCCTTTAGTAATATATTAAACATTCTAAAAAATCATTATGATCAGAAAAACTTTATGAAAAATAAAAAACTATCCACTTTGAGTTCAATAACATCATATAAAACATCCATCACATCAAGTTCAAATCATCCTCTGTCTAGGTGTGTTTTATCAAAAATTTTAGTACCCTTTATGTATATGAACTCATAGATATATTCTAGAAACTCTAGCGCTTAAATATACCATTCATCTATCCTTCACTAAAATCATTGATCCTTTCTTACTATTTTTACTCACAACTATCCAAATTATCTAGTATAGGTTTTGAAACCATATCACTCTTCTTATTTCTTTATATATTGAACTATTATATGCAATTCTCATGATGTTTTTTACATGTCTCATACTTAAGGAACATTTCTATGAATCATATAATTCATGGGATACACATGTATCCTATACATCCATAAGTTTAAGGGAAGTAAACTCCACTTTCCACTTTTCTAAATATTTAGTATGAAACTCGTATTTTTTAGTTTTTGGATACTCAATACCTCACCTAACTTCTCTATCCATGTATTAATTTCCATTATATTCAAAAATAATACCATCCATGCACCTTTAAATCCATAATCACGTCATGGATGAGACCTAAACCAAATGTTTTTATAAGATTAGTTCTAATCTATCCTTTTACTTTTTCATATAAGAGATCTTAACTTAATGTCATTTTCTTCGACCTGGACACAATAAACTAAATATAAGCTTATGGATAAGAAAGACTCGTGAATATACCTTTTTCATGGTATGGTATAACCAATGTATCAGTATATATGAAAAACTATGATATAATATGAATCATTATAATATTGATTACAAATAGGTAAAACTATAATTGAAATAGATTAATGCTAATAGTGAATGTAAAATCTTCAACCCTTTAAAGAAATTTTGCAAAATAAAGTAATTAGGTCAGTCAATAAGGTGTTATCCATTATCAAACTCTAGAAAAAATTGAAATTTTGGTAATTTTCAGTTTTATGTGGATTCATTGGGTATTTATCACTGATTCATCCATGGTTAATATAATTCAAATGGGATCTTCTTAATTTATAATATCATGATATATTAATTCTAAATATCAAATCACTTGGCTTGAATATGCGATACCACACTCCCTGAAGTGGATTTAATGATCCCAAGCACAAATTTGTTCTTATAACCATTTTATTTAGATTTATATTACTAATTATAATTTAGAAATTTTAAAATGATGATTCTAGAACAAAATAAGTGACTAGGAGTCTCATAGAGGACATTTATGGAGTGCTACACATGTTATTACTACAGGCTACCCTATAGGAAGGCATCCGATGACTAATGGTATATAGAAGAAATCTATTTATATATATATACCACTGGATAGTTAGTGGACCATACTGATAAAAAGTTTTCTCTAGATAAATCCTAGTTTCATTATAAGTTCCATTAGCTAGCTAGTGATACCCACTGGGTATCTAGTGAATTCTATAAGAAAAAAAATATATTTATATTGAACTTTTATACCATAATTTGACTTCCAATGGATAATTTTTACCCTTTGGGGTTCCAAAAAGGACATATGGATATTATAGGCTATAAATACAGAAACAAGGGTTCTTAAATGAAAATCATATCCTTAGAGATCCTTATTGGTATCACTCTACATCATTTTCATCATTATCTTACTCTTATTTAACCTTGTAACACATAATCCCTCACTTTATTTTTGTAAATTCATATAGGTGGATTTTGAGTATTCTTCATAGGGTATTTGTTAGGAAAACATCTCCTTTTTCTATTATTTAGGTTCTAACTACCATTTAGTGTGTTGGGGTTGGTGTAAAATACCATTATAAGTTTGTGGATTGCATTTATAGGAATTACCACTTAATTGATGGTGTTATAAACAAGTATCTCTCAATAAAAACTAAAATGTAAGGCTATTACTTCTTGTAAATGGGCTTCTTGGCTTTCATTAAATCCATGGGGAAATGGGAACTCACATGAAATTATTAGGATGAGATATATGGATCCCATTATATATTATTGTAGAACTAATTTATGAAATATTTATCATATTATCTTTAATTTTTATTTTCATTGCGCTAAGCTATTATATTTTAAATTATCTATTTAATTGTTTTTGTAAAATCTAGTTTATTTTTAATTTATAAATTTTTTTTAAAAGTAAATAAAACCTCATCCCCCTCTTTTCATCACAACTCCAACAAAAAATTTCTATTAGAGGTTACTTTATTTTAATAAAATTAACTTGTTTTAAGGAATAATCATTTAAAGATAGCCTCTACCTCAAATTCACATAGATCTTTTGAAGTACATTCCAAGGGATGAGTCTCTTATTTTGATAGAACTGACTATGGTTATTAGAAAATTAGAATGCCTAATTTTCCTAAATGAATAGGTGATCCTGTATGGAATATATTTATTCATGATTATAACCCCACAATATAAATAGGGGACAATGTACTCGAGATGATATTTGATCATTTCACCTTGATGTAAAATCCGTGAATGATATTTATTTGGGATAATATAAGAATGAATTTGATTGATTTTCGATCTATAAAACTACTCATAAAATTTGGAAATTGTTAGAACTTACAGATTAAGGTACTAAAAATGTAATTGATATTAGTCTTGATAAGTACTTCCATGATTTCTAAATAATTATAATACAGCCTAATAAGTGTATCAATAAATTTTATAATCATTTAACTAAAATTTTAAAAGTATGAAAGATTTTTGGTGATTTACAAACCATCTTTCTACTTGTGAAGAAGATCCATTGGGCCTGCCCTAGTTTTTATGAACCCAAAGTAATAATAATATAAGAATAAAATGATATAAATGATACTCTTAATGAATAATTCATTGGATCAACCAACACCTATGATATTATATTTAATAGTAAAGAATAGAATAAATTATATGTTGTAAATGAGAATAAGACCACTTCTTTCAAGGGGAACAGTGATGATATATTTGATCACAATAGTAGGGTTACTCATCTTTCCATTAATATAAAACAATTATTTAAGAAAAATAATGCATACAACTATGACATGAAGGATAATAAATAAATTAAACTAGAAAAAATATAATATGAATGAAATATAAAGCTTTTTAATAAAACTTTTTTTTCCATCTAAAAAAGAATAAAAGAGAAAATAAGGAAATAAATATGTCATTCAGGTTGTCAACATGTAGTGAAACAGATTATTGTATCTTTTCAATATCTTCAAATGAATAAAGAACTAAATGTTTCATGTCTGATTTCAATGTATGTTAAGATGTAAATTATTCCTTTTGTTCTTATCCATATATCTATTTAAAATATGGTGATCATAAGTATTCTATATAACTATTACAAGATGGATTTTGTGGGGTTTCAACAAAATTTAAATATCATAAAATGAATGTTAATCTTATTTTTAATGTGAATATAATATATTTATAGAAATTCAAAAAAAAAAATTAAAACTGAAAATATGAATGATTTTATTTGAAAAAATATTGAACATCATGAAAGATGGTTAAATTTCTCAGTAGAATAAAATGTATGTTTATCAAATGAATTAAATAAACTTAAAAGTAAAAGGTTTTGTTTAAGAGACTAATGAATTGTTGAAAAATTCCAAAATAAAATTATAGATATTAAGGAATATATTTCCATGTTAACTCAATCTGTGATGAAACTAAATTTGATTTTGGGTTCCCAATTGCATGGGAAGTGTAATTATTGGATTGGATACTCAAATCCAGCTATAACCCCTATAAAAGTTTAAAAATATCACTTTAATTAAAGTTAAATATCAATATAAATATTTTAATAATTATAAAAAAACCATATACATGATTTATGATTAAAAATAAAAAAAACTCTCTTTATATAAGGCCCTAATCAACTTATATTTCTTAAATATTTATTCTATAAAATCCTTGTCAAAAAAATCATGGGTTGTAATATCTCTTTTGGGTAACATTTATGGACATAAATACTGGTTTTCAAAATCCATAGTATCAAAAAAAATTTGTAGGAAAATTTCCTCAAGATCAATTCATAAGGAGCTACTTATAACATAAATAGTGGGTGATTTAGGAATATGTGTGGCTACCATAATTATTTCAACCACAATTGGAAGTTTCATGGTAGGTATGTCACCTTTCATGACAACTCTAGAATTAAAATCATCAGTGTAAGTACCATTGGGTTTTCAAACTCCTCTCTTATTAAATATGTTTAATACATTATGGGTATTGGGTATGATTTGGTTCATATTCCTCAGTTATGTGATAGTCATTTTGAATTTTATTTTGAAAATAATATCATACATTTTTTTATTACCATTGAATGATTTTATATATTGATTCATGTTTTCAAAATGAGTATATTTTTAATATACAATCCCTTGAAATACAAAATGTTAAATGATACATGATAGTTATATTTGGCTATGGAATAGATACCTTATCCATTGTAACATGAACTAACCTATTAATCATAACAATAATCATCATGTAGGAGAGGAATTGAAATTGTAATTCCAAAATGAATTTGGGTGTGTACTTTGAAAACAAGGATATCAACACAAGTCAATTTTTATGTTTACAAAGGCTGTATCAACCTCCAAGGCACTTGAAAATCTACCCCTAAATATTTTAAGACCAAAAAATGTTATTAAAATATGTTATAAATATACAAATTTTAAATTTTATAATGTTAAAAAAATATATACTTGGGTATATGTTTTCACAAAACAAATTGTATTAAAAATTCTTAATTAAATTTAACAAGATTGTTAAAAATGAAAAGGGTTTTAAGATTATTTCCCTACATAGTGATCATGGGGGTGAGTCTGTAAATAAGAACATTGATGATTTTTTGTTTCACATGGTTATCATCATTCCCTTTCAACTCCTAGAAAACATCAACAATATAGGGTGGTTGAAAGATGGAATCAAAATTTTCAAGAAATAACATCAAGAATTCTTAATGAATTTAAAATCCCTCAATACTTTTAGATTGAATAATTTAATAACACATGTTATACCATTAACCTTGTACTTGTAAGATACATTTATACAAATAACCCTTTTTCATTTTAAAAATCCAAATTACTAAATGATGTTTATTTGAAGGTGTTTGATAATAAATGATTTATTCTTAACACAAAATAATATCTAGGTAAATTAGATACTAAATTGGATTAATATATCATTCTTGAGTATTCAAACTCATGTAAAACATACCAGGTTTTAAATAAAAAAACTAATAAAGCTGAATATCCAACTGACATAAAATTTGATGAGGGTTTTACCAATCCTAATCCTAATATTGATGATATTAAGTTAGACTAAGAAAACTTGATCTTAAATGGACCATAAACTCCAAGTGAAGTTGATGTTAAAATACAACTATGCCTTTACCCAAGGCATGTTTGAAATATAATGTCCATCACATGAAAATGTTATCAGTTATTTAAAAGATTGTATACATACATATGGAGTTTTGTAAATAAAATATAACATTTTTCTTTTGTGTCACACCTATAGCCCCAAAATCATGATAATGCTATTAAGGATTAAAATTATGTTCTTGATATGAATGGTGAGTTAAATCAATTTACCAAAATAAAATTTTCAAATCTTTTGGAAAGCCCAAATGATCATCCAACCGACTGAGTATTTAGAAATTAATTAGATAAGCTAAGTTATATGACTTGTAATAAGACCTGACATGAAGATATTGGCTAGAATGTAGTGTAAGGAATTGATTATGGTGAGTCGTTTTCTCCTATTGTTTTTGATTGATTCCATATGGATTATTTTATAGAGATAATTTTACATCAAATCATTATTTTTGTTTCAATTTTACAATTTTGATTATTTCTATCATATTATATAGTTTTCAACATATCTATGATTTATAGATATTATTTCATTCATTATAATTTATTTATCAATATATATGGGTGTCATTATATTTTCATATAGGTAAAACATGAACTTGGTAGTATATAAATTGATACTTTATTTTATGAAATGTCGAGTTTATGGATGGCTCGTGCCATAATTTTTGAGTAAATTAACATTGATAAATATTATTACTAATAGAGGGTAAATAATTTCATAAATAAAATCCTTGGAAATTAGTTCTATTATTAGAACCATTATCATCAGGGAATATGATTATGGAATATGGTTTTTCTATTCTAGTGTAAAAAAATATCAGAGTCTGGTTGAAACATGGGTAATTAATTACACATTTATTAAGGTTGTGAACTTGATAAAATCACTATAGGGATGAGTTTTGAGGTAATGAGGAGGTTTTCGGTGATGTTATTATGTAAAATAAAAAGTTAAATCAAATATTTTGGGCTATAAACATTTTTTAGATTGGTTTGCAGACTCCAATGGTTGGTTCACAAATACTTTTAGGATGCTAAAAATAAATAATAGTGGAATAAAATATGTAAGATAACTTACAAAGAATTTCATAACCCATCTTAGAATTAAAAATCCATAATTTTATAACTCTAAACATGCACTATCTCTCTTCCTCATTTATACTTCATTTTTATCAAGATAAACTCCCACACCTCTCCATTTATCCTTTCATCACTTACGGGCCATTAGAGGAAATTTATTCATTGAATAATACCAGGATATTTAGTGAAATATTTTCTCTATCATATTTTATTCTCTTACCACTCTATATTTGACTTCCCATGAGAAGTCTATGGATTGAAGCTAAATATATTTTCAGAGGATGGTGAAACTCTCCCATGTAATAGGTTTTTTCCTTAGGGGTTCTAAAAGAGTATTCCATGAAGGTTTTTCATGTTTTTTCAAATTGATTTGGTTTTCCATTATCACATGGACTGATTTCCATCAATTTGACCTGTTTATATGATATTTTAAAAAAATTATAGTTAATTTTTTTAAAATTTTTTTTTATAATTTTTAGGATTGTGTTTTATTTACCAATTACAAAAATAACCTTAGTAATATTTTCTATTTTTTGGGGTAAAATTATAATTTTAATAAATTATTCAAATTAATTGATTTATTTTGGTTATTATAGTTTAATGTTTTTTTTAAATTTTAATAATTTAAATACCAAAAAAATATTTGAATTAATTATCAAATCACTATTACAATTTTATTTTATTACACATGGAAAATATAAAATTTTCTATTTGATATTTATGTAAAAACACTAAAAACATATATATTTTATTTAAATTATATACATATATTTTTTTATGTAAAATCATTGTTTTTAAGAATAACAGTAATTCTAAAATACATATTTAAAAATTTCTAAATTTTCTAATTTTATATTCTTTTGATATGTATATGGTTTATACAAAAACAAATATATATAAATATGTGTGTGAGTGTGTGTATAGTATGATAACAAAACAAGTTATAAATTTAAATATATATTTGTAATAAATATAAATTATTGAGTAATTATATAATATTCCCATGTTTTTATAAAAAACTGAAACTTTTATTTTGTGTTATGTAAAAACATTATATTTTTATATATCATTTCACTTAACATAACTTTTTTTAAGAGGACTTATTTAAAAACTGGTTTAGCATGATCTTAAAAGTATATAACATTGAAGTAAAAATTATAAAAACCCTTACAAGTTTTTAGTTGTTAATAAACACCCTTAAAATTATTTTTTTCAACTAACGAAACAAATTAGAAAAGAGTGTATACAATGTTTTTTCATCTCTCTCTATACGTGGAATAAGACCGAGGATTAGGTTCACAGACATTTACATTAGTGAATAAGATAAGTGATCATCCATGGAAAAAATGATATGATTTATGGAATCAAAATCCATAAAAATATATATTTCTTAAAATGTAGGATATAAATCCTAATAAACATTGAGATAAATCTCAGGGACCATAATATTTATTAAAACAAAAAAAGGGGATTAAAAACTAAATAAATATTCCAATTGAAAAAGAATTCCACTCTCCTCATTTAACACCAAACACTAATAAACAATGATACCATTATTTTAAGGGTCAATATTGTTCAGTTTTATTATTTTATAAGGAGTATTACCTAGAATAAAATGTTCTTTTATATGATGTATTTATGATAGAGGGATTTTTACTGGATTCTAAAATACCTTATCATTAAATATCTAATTAAAAGAATCCTTGACTAGCACTATGAGATCCATATATTTTTTAGTAACATGCATCACCAATGATGAAGGTGGATATTAAAAGAAAATAATAATGAATACAATACATACACACATGATAAATCAATATATCAAGGTGATTGAGATGATATAAATTTCACCTCTTAAAGAAACCAATTTGATTTGAAAATACCATGATTAGAATAGGTATTCAAATGACACTATATTTGGAATAATTTTTAGAGTCTAGTCAAAATGAATCTATAAGGATATTGATGACTATCTTTCAAACAATATTTTTGATATTGAATTTGTGTTTGAGGATATATATCACCGTCATTTTATGATATAGTGAGACACTCTATATTTTAATCACCTAATAAAAATGAATTTATCTTATTTCAGTTCTGATAAATGGGATGGATAAATTTCTTTATAAAGATTTTATGATAGAAGGTTTTTATCTCATAAACCAAAAGGTATAGGGAGTAAAGGCATCTGTGTAATAATGTTGAGGTGAACCTTCCATGAAATTTTTCCACAAAAACTAGATAATTGAAATCTTAACAGAGGGTGATATAGTTATCCAATTCCTTCTCATGATCATCATGGACTACATTATTAAACGGGTTATATATCCACACTAATTACATGTCTTGATCCAAGGATTAGAATTTACTATACAAGAATGTCATTCAAATCTAATTATCCCTCTAAAATAGATCCCACCCCTATTTAAAAGTCAATTTAGTGGTTTTTAGTATATGGGGTAGATTATGTATGATATTTTTTCAAATTAGAGGGTATTAGGGGTTAGAATAGTCATTTAAAATAGTAATTAGGTAGACCTATTTGTTCTAAATGAATATAAAAAAGATAATTCCCCTCCCACAAACTCCCAGGTGATAAAACCTTAAACATTCTTGATGGTGTTACCTATAATGTGATGTTTCAGTCTAAATTTTTCTAAGGGAAGATTAATATTTTACCATTTGAACCATTTCAATTTTTTCAATTATTTGGAACACCATAAGATACACAAGAATATATTTTCAAGGATAGTGAGAATAGTTTTTGGCTTATAGTGGAGGGAGAGGAAATATATCATCAAATATGAATGAACACAATAGATAAGGGTTATCGTCCCATCGATGGAGAAAATGTATATTTCAAATTTTGAATATCTAATTTCACCTTCTTCAGTATATGATTAAAATTTTAGGAACATAAAAAATTCAATAGATAGTGTATAACTAATATAAGTTAAACATAAATCAAGTTTATGAAATTTCTACCAGTTATTAGGAAATTTAATCATTTTTGTATATAAATTTGGTGATACATGTAAACATCTCTTATTAGTGTGAGAATATTAGAATTTTTTGATACTATATATATTGATAATTTATTTGAAGGTTTCCATATCACTTTTTCCACCATTAATAAATATAAGAATTTTTAAGAGGACATGGTAAATAGTTTGGTGACAAAAAATTCCATTAATTATTCTATGAAACCTTTAAACATGAACATGTTATGGTTTCAAAAAATATAATATGAGTCAAAAATAAAAATTATGGGGGTTTATGGGTTGAATAAATCAAAATCCTTAATAATTTTTATTAAATTAGAAATCATAATCAAATATACAACAGAGAACTAGGGAGATTAAATACATAGAGAAAAGTGATAAAAATATAATTTAAAATGAAAAAATAATTAAAAACACTATCATGAATCAATATTCTAGAATTTTTAATTACTTTTACATAACCTATATAGTAATTAAATTTCCATTGTGAATTTTTTTATCTTAGAATACTATCATTTATTGTTTTTGAAACAAAATGCCCTTAAATACTCTTACATAAAATTTAACCATGTTATTCATTAGTGATAATTTATATTATATGAGAAATATGATAATTTTCTACATTTTAAAAAAATATTTACGAGAAATCACACATAATGGTGGGGAAAGTCTATTAAAATAGGACGGGGTTCTTTATTTAATGAATATTAACTATGATAATAGCATAAAGTAATCTAGGAATGAATATTCCCTTTATTAAGTCTTTATATACCTTGAATATATCCTATTTAAAATCAATACATACTATAAGGCATAAAATTAATGATAATCCATCAATACCAAGTGAAATATTTAAACCAATGCTCTTGATAGTGATGCAGATGATTTATTGTGTTCTATTTAGATAAGATGTGTTAATGGATAACATTAAACAAATCATAATGATTATATTATAGAGATCTGATTCCTTGAAAATATAGACATCCACCTTTGTAGTGAGAATAGAGAAAAAAATATCATTCACCATCTACACTAACTCATTGACTGTGGATAAGGATCACGACTAGTTAAATTGAATGTTACTGGGAGAATAATTGGCAAGGGGTAATTTTTGTATCTTATAATGACAAAATATTATATATATATATATATATATTATGATATTAAACCAAAATAATTATGAATTTTTTCAAACCATCCATAAGTCCTATATTTGAAAATGTTTGACATGGTTACTCTATGTAGCACCTTAGTCTTAGTATCATATAACAAGATCTCAAATACCATTATCCATGTTATGTGGATCCATATAAAAAATGAATGATCAAGAATATTATATCACTTTAATATACTCATAAGTCTAGTAGGACACTATTTCAGTATTTCATTCCTAAATGATCCTTCCAATATTAGCTAAAAACTTTTCTAATAGCGTTTATAAATTTTGATACTACCTTGAAGCTCATAATATTGGGCCCTTCAGTCCAGATCACATTCCAAACCTATAGATCATGCTAACAAAAAACACTAATACATAGTAAGAAATTTCCCTATATGTGAAACACTATGTGTATCTCCAACTATTACAGTACATTTGATGAAATGTCCAGAAATGTTCATGGGAGGTTTAACCCATCATGAAGGTCGGGTATCCTGGTCATGATCTTGATCATTCCTTAATCTATATATATCACCTTTGATCTAACCATGTAGACTGAAACTAACCCACTTTTTTTATTATAATTAGAAGAATCTATGTAACAAAATCATCTCTATAACTCCACCAGAATTAATAAACTGGTTCAATTATATTATCATTAGTTTTTTAATGAATTCAATTCTATATAAACGATGACCAATATATTTTTATCTTTCCCATCCATGGAGACCTATTCAGAAGGGAATATCTAGGTACAAATTCATTTATCAATGGATCCAATACTATTAAATTAGCCATAAAAATAATTCATCAATATAGTATATAGTGAACATCATTTAGATACCCAATAACTAGGAATCTTAAAACCCCGTCCTAGTTGAATGAATTTATGTTCTTTAATAAAACATTTTAACCAGGGGATAAGTACCGTCATCCCCACCATCTAACTAAATTCATTATAAAGGCATTTCTTAAATAACATCACAATAGAATGCATTTTCAACTATCCACTAATCCCAGTTGTGAAACTATATCTTATTATATTATAACACTTCTTTTATAATGAATTTTTATAATCATATAGAGATTTTTGTCATACATTATGACCCTTAATGAATTACACTAAATCAATTCTTTATTGCAACATTAGATATGGGTTATTTAATTACATAATCATTGAATCACTATTATATAAGGTTGAATGGGTCCTTGAAGCATCAGTTTCTTAATATAAAATGATAAAAAATCAATCTATTTGTATTCTAATAGACACTTATACAAAAAAATTTAATTTTTTATATAACATCAATAACCATTGAATTATATTTGATTATTCACATTACCAATTCCTAATATAGTAAAAAATGATCCACATGTCCTATTAACATTTTGAAATACCAAATTAGTTGTAAGTTCATGTTGATCAATTATAATTGTTAATGAAAACCATTTGAATTTTTCAATCCCGTAAAATATCTATTTTTAGTCCATGAAATACTTTGAGAAAAAATATATTGAACACTTTAATATTTTATAGAAATTTTAAAAACAAATTATTGGATAGCGACAGATCCATCATAATAATATAAATGATATATCAAACCCTGGATAAAAAAGTGGTGATACCATTTTTGTATTTTAGTAACTTTAATATTGTTAAATGTGAATAAATCCTTAATAATCTGAGTACCCATGCACTGATTGATATAGGAATGTAATTGAGCATCATTATGTTGAATATAATTAATAATTGTTGCACCTATAGGTCTAAAAACCCCCATAATTGATGGAAATTTAAGATGATATTATTTATTAAAACATTAAAAGTAACATATTCTAATGATTTAAATATCACACTAGCCTCTCAAAGTGATGTTTACACTCAAAATAAAAAAATAATTGAAAATAATATCCTATACACAACATGTTATCATGGTTCACTATAAGCAAGTTACACCTTGGAGTATACACCAATGATGTATCAATGTAAAATATAAATCTTTACACACAATTATGAATAAAAAATATTAAGAAATTATTACTACCAATCCATGGGTAGGTCACTTACCATATCTCTCTATAGACTAATTGTATGAAACCATACATATCATAGATAAATATTCTATCATTTTAGTGAAATATTTAATAAATTTCAGAATAATACATTCCTGGAGACTATAGAGGTTTAGTGTATTTAGAAACATTTGTAATTCAAAAATGGGTACATAAAATATCTTCATCATTTATGATTAAGTTCGTTACACCTAGTACCCTTTTTAGACATATCTTGTTTAAAACAATTCTTTATAACAAGGGGAAGTGAGACATAAGAAAAGGTGATTTTATAGAATAAATAAGGGTAAACATAAGATATTCTATTCAAATATCATAATTTAGTCTGATATATGCATAAGGTTATAAAAACATGATCAATATATACACTAATAAAACAATATCAGTCAAATATGATTATTCATGAAATACCGACAAAGGTTTTTTCAAAATAATTACCTAAGAAATTAGAGTCTATAGTCATTAATAATCAATCGTGATCCAAGAAAGTAGATCATTAGCATAATAAATAAGTTTTTTACCAGAAAATAGGAAAAGAAAACCATTTCATCAGTCAAACCTCACTGTCGAGACTATGGAAGTGGATTAGATTCATTCTCTGTTACGTAATTTCCTTAGTTAATATCAACACCCATGAATGTATTATTGGACAAAGTCCCTTACTGAACTAGGTTCACTATGTATGTTATTCCTTTTTATATCATGATATATCATTCATTACCCAAATAATTTTAGGGATATATATTTCCAAGCACACCTTTCAGATAATAAAAACTATACATATCCGAGACATGAGGTCATCAAAAATTCATCATATCAGCAAATCATAACCCTTGTAAAGGATACATAATTCATAAACAATTTATCATCATAATAACAAAAAAATATAGATAAAAAATAAAATTATCAATATTTGATCATACACCCAAAAAATCATAATAAAAATCAATGTATTTGTTATATATAAAAATATCATTAAATGATTACTATAACATTTGTTGAGGAAAATACCGTTTTTATTTGAAATCGATTATTTAGAATCAATATATTTTAAAAAAAATTAAAAAGTAAATTTTATTTGAAAATATATTAAGAAAATTATTAATTAATATTCAAATAATAGATTATTAACTATATATTAAAAATTGATTCACGTGTTGTATGTTAAGTCATAAATTCCTTTTACATTGTTTGTAAAAATTTAGAAGCATATCATTTAGAAAATGATAATAATATTCCATGAAAAAATTATTTAATTTAAAATATGGGTAAAAAAGAATGTAACAACTATTTGGATAATATAAAAAAATTGAAAACATTTAAAATATTACCAACTGAAGTGATAACATTATCTGTTTTCCATAAAATCATTCTTTCGGTATCTTGAGTACATAAAGAAAGAAAAATTAATGCAATAAAATAACATCTATTAAAATTAATAGATTAAAAGAAAATAAATAATACTTCCCAGTGATATATCATATAATTTTATTATCAGTAAAATTAATCATAAAAATCTATATAAAAATGAGATTATAACAAAAACCCTAACCTCAAGTTTATCTTTCTTAGTAAGTGATGTAACCTCTAGTATATTAAATTTATATTTTTTATATTTATATAATAGAACCATAATTGTAACTATAATACCATACATTGTATAATTATAACATCCTATCACCCATTCTTTATTAATCATTCATTATAATCACAACTTTTGTTGTTAAGTCCTTCTTTTTTCATCAATGTTTTTCTTGAAACAATTATCATCAAAGCACTTTAATCATGGAGAAATCATATTGAAACTATTAAAAATGATATAAATATATTATATATTCATTTTATAAAGTTTTTTAACCATTAATAAAAAGTACTGATGAAAACTTAATTACATCACAATGAGGAGAAGGATGTCTTTACGTACGCATGAGTAATGTTTCCATTTTTCAATTGATGGAATAAAAGAAAGGTCAATATTAATTAAATAGAAAAAAATTATTATTATTACACAAATTTAATATATAATTATTATTTATATAATAATAACAAACCAGGAATGGTTGTGGTGCAAAATGAGTTGTATCATTATGTGGAGGCACTTACTCACGAAAACATACTTGCGATACATTTATCTTCTATTAGATTGAGAAATGGTTGTAAATATTTATTCTATAATTATAAAAAAAATATAATTATATTTATTATTATTTATCAATAATTTATTTTTTTATAAATCAATTTTATAATAAGTATAATAATAATTAAAATCGAAAGAGGTTAGTTATGATCTATAACTTTTCCTTGAGAGACATATATTGGCATACTACTTAAGCCTTGAAGGATTTGTCTTATGAGAATAATAGAAGCTATAGGAATAATGGAATTATTATTGGATGGTTTTTATTAGGTATTTATTTACATATAAGGATTATATGGTGTGAATAATGGATGATGAGTTGTTCTTTTTTATAATAGAGCGGAGGGACACACATGTAATTTCATATAAGATTTCAATGATTTAAGGTCTCTATAATGGGAACGATGCACCAAATAGATAGGGTATGAAATTTAAATAATATAAGGTTTAAATATATTTATATAATACTAATTTCAAAGGCTTGGGTGTAAATATTCCTCTTATATCATTATTTAACCCCATAGAAAATCTAAATTTTCCGTAACTAAGAAAACAAAATTTTATTGTTTTTACTATTTAGTGTGACCTAAATTTTATTTGACCATATTAAATTCTATTTATTTTTATGATTAAAAATAATTAATCCATTTTACCATATTCAATTTATATAAGTGGATTTATTTAATATTAATTGATCATGCAAATAACAATGAAAAACTATTTTTGAGAAATTAATTTTTATACATAAAACTCAATTTACTTCGATTAATTGACCTGTAAAAAACATAAAATTAAAGTTAAGATAATATAATTAATATATAATATATTAATTTAATTAATAACTTTAATAAATGGATATTAAATTAATTTATTTTGATAATAACACATTGCATGCAATAAAACCATTTTATAGATGAATATGTTTGAAGTGAAAAAATAAACTTATAACCAAACCAAAAATCATAATTATTCCTATATAATTAATTAGATTTTTTATAAACAAAATAGAATTATTTTACATTTTTATGAAAATTAATTGATATTTTATGAAAACTAAATGATATTTTTTATAAAATTTAGTATTTATCACTATTTATAGAAATATATATTATTTTAAAGAAACCCTAAAAATTCAACATAATATTATATTGAAATGGTTATTTAGAAAAACTAATTTAGAAAATAAAATTTATAAATATTTTACAAAATAATTATAGTGTTTCATGGGAAATTTTGATAATTACAATTTTTGAAAACAAATATATTTGTGAATGTTAAAATGAACTTTATAAGAATTAAGTCTTTTATTATTAGTTGTTAATAAAAAAATGAATTAATAAAAAAAATTATATATAATTTCGATGAAGTGTTTATTAATATCTATACCATTGAATTTAATTTCTAGGTTATGAAGATTTACTGTATTTTAGTTCATAAAAACTCAAGGTTGAGTGTATAGAAAATTATCAAGTACTTCAAATTTTATTTCAAATGAAATACATATAAAATACTATTGTGTTATATTCAACCCCGTTAAAATTTATTTCACCATGTAAATTAGGGATCTCTGGTACAAAAAATGAGTATATATCTACTTCATCACATCCTCATGTTCCAATATAACTTCCTAAAATTTTAGATTCCTGGAAGGAACAATAACTAGGTGAGTAGTAATATTATATAGATCCTTATCTATATGATCCAAGATTTATACCTTTTTTATTTCAAATAAAGCATAAATATCAAGTGGTATAACCTACGTGTTCCATAAATTTGAATAATACAATATGTAATTTCTCAAGAGAGATATATATAAAACATTATAAACTTACGCGATGTTTGGTGAGAGTCTCATGAGACAACATATAGTACCCATTCATTATATAATCCCGAATGGACCAATAAATATATATCTCAACATTCTATATTTTATAATCTCATAACCATTTTAAATGTGGAAATTAATAGGAAAACATTCTCTCTAACTTTTAATTCCATATATAACCTGTGATTGTCAGTTTACCTCTTATATCCACTCTAAGATTCCTTTATATGCTGTTGAATGGATCTAAACATCCCAACCATTTCTTCATCTATCTTAGGTTCCAATATATTTCATTCTATACCTTCATCCCAGTCATAGTTATACACTTCTTTACATGGTGAGATTCATTAGGAACCATCTGAATACTCGAGTGAATGATATTTTTATAGAAAAATCAATATGAGGAAGGTGTTGATCCCAAACATAACTGAAATATAGAGAAAATAATATAAACATATCATCTAGGGTTTAAATGGTTCTCCCATATATACCATATGTGTGAGGATGATAAGAATTAGTGAAACAAAACTCTATATCTAGAGATTTTTAAGGATTATCTAGAACCTCTAGGTAAACCACAGATCTCGATCAGATAAAATTGAATGATATTCCTAATTAAATTACCATATCCTTAAATTATATCATGGAATGATATTATATAGATAAATATTCTCTCATAGAAATGAATTTCAATTATTTTGTAAGGTGATTAACTATAAATAAAATTGAATTTTGGAATTTAGATGTATAGGGGATTCTGATAATGAAATCCACGGTGATGTTTTCCCATTTAAAATATATTATGGATAATAGTAATAAAATACCCTAGGAATTATGTCTCTCATCATTAACCCTATGACATACCAAACACTAAGACACATACTCTGTAATATCTCTCTGAATATTGTACCATAATAAGCACTCATTCAATTATCTATATATCTCCATAAATTAAGGATGAATTGAGAATTATCAATTATGAGATTCTTACAATTGTTATATCTTCAAGAATTGTTTTATAGGGACCCATACTCCATTATAGAATCTTACCATTCCATCATAATGAAGTTTAAACTATGGAAAAAATTACCAACATCTATAGCTCGCCATCCTCCATTTGCACCACTTCAATGATTACATGGATATATGGTTGAAAATTTATTTGATTAAGATAATATTTCTCCACTTATTTCCTGATTTCAAGGTTATCACATTGAAAATCAATAAATATTATAGATTTTTATCCCTATTTCAGATAATCTAGTATATTCTTTTGGTTTTTAAATATCAGACACCTTATTTTTTACTAGGGAAGTAGAGCATTGAGCAGTCATAAACTTTATTCAAATAAAACAATTTTATTTGGTTAATATTCAAATAATTTGGGGAGAATATATACTATTAATTTATATTATCAGTATATGTTTTCCACCGGCCATCGAAATTTTAATTCTGCTAAATATTTAACACAAATATTACTTCAACTTACTTAAAATTATTAGTTAACTAATTTTAAACATAAACCTTCAATTGGTATGAATCGTAAGAAATATCTATATCATTTTAAATGATATCACATTCTATACATTTCTTTGATGCATCATAGTAAATCATAAAAAATTCTCCACTTTAGGGTAGTGTGAGCATAGGTTCACTAACCAATCTTCTCTTCAGTTCATAGATATTTTCTGGGCATTAATTAGTCTAGAAGAACTTATATCTGTTCTATATTAACATATTATGGGATTATATATCTTTTGTATATCCTTTAAAAATCATTGATAATAATCATCCATTCAAAGAAAATTATGGATTTAAGTCAAAGTGGTTAGGCTAGGCTAATTTTTTTAATAACATTTGTTTTTAATAGAACCATCGATATACTCTCACTTGAGATTATATGACCAAAAAATGAAACCTCTTTCTTCCCAAATTAACACTAGATAATTTTTCATAAAATGTATCCTTCCTTATGGTCTTCAATACAATAATCAATTGATCTTCATAATCTTCCTTAAACCTGGATTATATAAGAACATTTTCTATAAAAAACTACAACAAACCAATCAAAATGATCTCTAAAGGCTCTATTCATTAAATCCATTATGATAAAAGAGCATTAGTAAGACAAAATTTAATCAATATAAATTCATAGTGTGAATACCATGAACAGAATGTTTTCTTGGTTATGTATTAACATTTTTCCTTTAAGTGGTAGTATCAAAATTTAAGATAAATCATGGAAAAATATTTATCTTTTCATAATTGATCAAAAAAATCAAAAAAATTTGTAAAATAATTACTCTTAATCATTATCTTTTTATGTTCTAAATAATCAATTTAGAGCCACATTGATCCATTATTATTATTAAAAACAGTACCTGATTTCCCCATGGTGATTCCAATGGTTGAATGAATCCCTTATCAATATTATCCTATAACATATTATTTAATTCCTCCAATTAAATATGGTCTATTATATATATCATTTTTAAAGTAAGTGTATCACCAAGTATAAGTTCTATTAAAAATTCAAATTCAAAATTTAAAATATGGCATAGAAACTTTTCTTGAAATATATCATAAAACTCCAGTACAATCGACATATCATCGATGTTAAGTTTCTCCCTATCCATGTGATATGAATGCAAAATTTGAATATGAATACATACCCATGAAATAGATGTACTTTTTAATATAATTTATACTTTTTCCTCACACTAATAGATAATCATAGGTTAGTTTAGAAAATTAAATGTGACTTCCCATCCTCAATGATTGATAGAGGATACATATAAATAAATACAATACAAATAACAAGATCAATTGTGGAATAATAATAAGATTTTCAAAATGAAATTTCCAAAAAAGTTCAATTGTTGAATATTCATAAACTTGATATGTGATCATAATACCATTAAGAGTTCATACTTATATTTTAATATCTATTTATTAAGGTGGTAATGTGATAATATTAGAATTGTTTTTAGATATAAATTAGTGGGTAGATCTAGAATCAAATAATACATAATCAGTACATTAGGGGATGATAATTTTATAATTCATCACTTCTTTATCTCACCACACATCAGTAATAGTCGTCACATGAAATTTTCCATTATCAATTGGAGTAATAGTTGATGATGTTAATCATCATAATTAACCCTTCTATTTGAGAACTAGTAATCATAATATTCAAAGTCCCTATAAATATATATTTAGTGTATGGTTGGATCATTCTATGGTGATTTCTTTAAATTTGATTCATTAGATAACTTATTCCCATTAAATCATCATTAGAATTTTGTTGGACTTATTTTCCACACATTAAACATTTATCACATCCCTTATGAAAATTCCCCCCATTCTTCTTTTAACACTTCTCGAATAAAGGAAAACTGGTCTTTTTCCCTCAATGGTTCTTGTTATTTGAATTTAATTTGAATTCCATCTTCCATTTATTTTCAAAACCATCCTATTAATATGTGACTTTAATATCCATTTCATCCTTGATAGCATAATGAGTGATTTCGTCATTCCAATAATGTGTATTATGGATATATCTATTTTGAGATCTAGTTTAAATTCAATTTAAAAAGTGTTTGATCTTACATTATAGTTTAATAATGATATTAGAAGAATACAAAAAAAGTTTACTAAAATTTACCTCATAGGTTCCAAATTATTAATAATTTTTCTTCTTAAGATCAAGTAATTCCATCTCCAAAATCATATGAATAATATAAGGTATGAATTCATTAAAAAAACCACAAAGGCCTCGCGGTGATGGTCCAGCAGCCAAAACCCAATTACCACGTCAGAGGGTTGATGCCTCACCTCACGTGAGTGTGTTGGGTGGTCAGTTATGGTCTCCTAGGTGTTGTGGATAGTGGCAATGAGATTTGGGATATGGATTGTGGTAGGGTTCGGTGATCCATGGAATATGGGAGGACATTGACGAGGTGATGGTTACTTGTTCTTTGATTTTTTTCCTTCTTTTTTGAATTAGAATGGATCTGTTGTTAACATGTTGGTCTTTGCCCTTTTTTGGTTTAATCTTCATTATGATGTTGGGTTCTGTGTTTAGTTCCAGTGACTAGGGATGGCTTATCGGTGTACGAGATATTGTTTGAGGGTGATTAGTGGTGAATGATACTACATGAAGCTCATCCATTTTGATTCTATGCTCTTCTGAACTGAATTTTGATTAGTTTTGTTGAATGTGGTTGTTAGTAAGATTTTTACTGTAGATTAGTTTGCTTCCATGTCTAATATGGTGAATAGTTTTTCACTTGTTGGGATTGTTCAGTTCTCATGTGTAATTTTGGAAGATTTTGGGGATTTGGTTTCTCCCTTTGATTCATATTTGAAGTTGGTTTGTTGTGAAAACCACGTGATTGTATTATCACCTGTGTGATGCTGTATATGCACAACTGTACTTCTGCAGTATTTTGGATTAATTTTATAGCCTGTGGAAGATTTTTGAGTTGTTTGACTGTTGGTTTAGAGACTCTCTTTGTGGATGTTTCTGTTTGATTTTTCTGTGATGTTTTGAGGTGTTCTCACTGGCTTTCTATGTGATTTTTCTCCAGATGAGGTTCGAAGAAAGAAGTTTTCACCTGCGCATGCCATTTGGATTTGGAATTTTGAGAGGGTATGGCTCGTCCATTAGTACCATGCCCATGCTTCTAAACATGAATACTAGCCAAGTAGTCATACGATGGTGGAGGTTTGGTAGCAAGGTTTAATTGCTGGAGAGAGGCATATCTTGTATTATTGATCTGGGTTATCCTTCTTTATGGTTTTATTAGATTGTAATGTTGTATCATGTGGTTTATCACTTTACCCTCAAAAGTGTTTTGATAATAAAAAAGTTAATTTTTAGTCAATTTCCTCTATTTTCCTCATAATTTGATAAGTGTACACCGTTGATCTATTTGATCTTTTAAATGATAAACATCTAAGATAACATTTTCAGGTTCCAAGCACTGGATAATTAAAAATATATCTTCTATTGTACTTATACATTTCTTAGAAATTAGTAGATCAACCAACCTGCTAATTGAATGTATACATTTTCTCATGAAGGACTCCATTGAACATTTTTCCTTCCATTGCTCATTTTAATCTAAACATGATTCATAGATTGAGAATGTTATTTAATCACACGAAATAAGTTTTTTCATTATAACACTAATAAAATTTGATTTCTCAGGGGTAAAATTATTTCATTTTCTATAAAATTTAGTGTTAACATAGTTCATATCAGTTCTATACATCGACTAATACCATAAAGCATATTTTTAGAAATAGTAATCATAATGGGAAGTAATGTAATCCTGAAAGTCAATTATATGGTTTTTAAATCATGGAACATTCTTTTTAAATCAATAAACCTTAGGATTATCCTAGGTCATATATTCTCATTATGAATTTGAACCCTTTATATTGTACCTTAAATAAATTGTGAATTTACTTATGCATATCCACCAATAGTATCAAAAAAGGTTTTTAGTAGGGTCTCATTCACCAAGAACTGGAATGATGATCTATATATACTTGAAAACATGTTTTTGGGCTTATTATACCTAGATAAATATATGAAAAAATAATTCTATATATATTATCAAGATACATATCTATTTTCTTAGGGAAACCATGTTCTTTTTTTCACCATAATATAGGGTTTTCTCTTATAATTAAGCTTCTCCTACGGGACCCCACTAAGTTATACTAATTCTAGTTTTCCAAATGTTAGTAAAACATTCCTTTGATACTAACTATAGTGAAACATACTTTTCATACATAAGTATTAGATCATTTTAGAAGAATATGCAATACATTTCACAATAATATATACTTGGGAAAAATAGAGGGTTTGTTTATTTGGAAACATAGATATCTAAACAACTTATACATAAAAGATCTATAAAATTTATAATTATGTTCTTCCCAACTATAACCTTTTATAATACCTTGAGGTTTTATAATTGAAATTTACTTCCCAAATGAAAAAATTATTTATTATTTAATGGTATTATAGAAAAAACATGACTATATCGGTTATTTTGGAACATTATAAGTTATATCATGTAATATTTAAACAATAGTTAAGAATGATAATTGCTGATAATATAGATTTTTCATAGGGACCATTATGATCAGTATATATTAAATTATATAATAAATTCCAACTGAGACACATAGAATAAGAGATGTCCTTAACATATAGGATCATACCCTATAATTCTCATTTAGCATAACTTGTAAGGGACATTTAATCTATGAGATTACCAATATTGAAAAAAATAAAGCATGAGATAAACCATTTATATGATATGTTCCTGGGTATAGAGATCCCAACCCAAACTATGTTCATCAAACCACCCTAAGAATGTGCCACCGTCATTAACCTTACCCTTAAGGCATACAATAGTGTAATAAGGGTTTATATATTTATACACTAAATTTATGATTTTTTATATTTTTTTTAATAAAATAATTATTATATATACCATTTTTATTATTACATTATAGTTTATTAAATAATTATTTTGATAATAATTAGTTTTTTATATGAATAAATGGAAATTTTATTTTTGGGAAATGTATAATTTCAATCAAGACACACTTTTTGATGAATTCATTAATTTTTTAAATAAATTTTACTTTAATAAAATAATCATATTAAATAATATATATTTAAATATAAAAGATAATGTGATTTTATGAATTCAAATATTATTTTTATAATAGTGAGAAAATTATTATCGTCATAAAATTCTATATTTTCTAATAAGTGTAGTCCTTTTATTTTAAAGTGTAAATTATAATATTTATATAATTATTTTGATAAAATTATTATTATTATTATTATTTATCATCACATGTAAATTATCCAGCAGTGAATTTATCTTCATTTTTATAGATAGTTGTTTTTTGGGTAACAATTAAATAATATATAAATATATTATAGGTAATATGACATAACAAAAGCCTAAAACGTTTTTAATAAATACTATAAAGTGTCTCCAAGACCTAAATTATGTTTCCACTTAAATTTTATTTTTTTCAATTTGATTTATTAACATTATGAATCCTTGAAAACTAATATTATATTGTATGGTTGTATAATTAATTCTTTATGACCATTACTCACTTCCACATCACCAAGAATTTTATATTAATGATTTTGGTTATCATCCTTACATAATATTTAAAACCACTCATATGAGGAAAAATCCATGAAAAAAGACTATGCGAAGGATTATGGTTTTGATTATTTTGTTATATAGAGTTAAAAACGAATGTGTAAAAATTAATAAAGAATTTCCCATTATTTTACAACGAAAGCCCACCTAAGATTCCATTCCATTTAACTAAAAACCCATTTATTCGGATTTTAATATAACCTTACCTCTCAGGATCCATATCAAGGTGTTTCCATTCTCTTAATAAACTCATCACATGATTTAATAAGCATCACCTCAAGGTAATTGATCCTCTCCTTCTCCTCCAAATTCAACCACCTTATTTATATTATTCATTTTAATTTCAAATTATTCATATTTGGATTTTTATTTTTAAACATTCATCTTATGTTACTTATCATTTCCAAGTGATGATAGACCTATTAAACTCTAATTAGATTTTACCATGAATATTAACTTACACTCAAGATGTTTTTAAAATTATCCAGTGATTTTCCAAGAAAAACATTGGTGTAGTGAGTACCAATCCCAATTTCTACCCAATGATATTCAACTAGATGTAAAAATACTTAACATATTAGATATATTCATTTTTGTTATCAATAATCCATGGTCATGTGATTGAATGCGATGAAATACATTCCTATGTAGTATGATTTATTTTGCACACTTATTCATGTACATGATATGAACGTGACGAGTGGGTTCAAAATTATATATCCCTCAAATAAATTGGAAATGTTTTTATCTCATGAGATACCATTTATGATTCCCAAGAGGTTATCCTATGAACACTATGTTATGATTTTCCAACCCATATCCTTAACTTATTTTTATAATTGCATGTATTCTATTATTTCCACATTCCCATAATATGCCTCTTAACTCATATATATTACATTACCTTATGATATTGTTTTATTATTCTATTATCGGGATATATATTTCACCCATTTATTCTGTACATTCCTATGTTATACCTAGTAGTATTATAATAGCAATGTAATTTTAATGTCATGCTGTATAGTATTTAAATAATATTATTATACCAATGTTTCAAGTTATTGTGCTATGTACCTAATTTCTAAATGACAATAATACATAAAATTTTCTAGGATTACACTATGAGTATGTTTATGTAATAAATAATTAATTAGGGTGTCTTAAAATATGGTTTTTCATAATTGGTATCCAATAAAATACAAGTTATTTTTGTTTATTAGGAATATATAAACCTAGTGAAAGTATTATTGATATGATTAAGTAAAGGAAAAAATCCTTAAATTTTTTTAAAGTACTCAATAAGTGGTTTCTAATAAAATTAACCCCTATCTGAATACTAAAAGTAGAAGTGTCTATGTCTCAATGATTATTAGGGGTAATAACCCCCGTAATGGAACATTGGGATTCAATTGGTCTCCACATGGTGTGTGAAAAGACATTGTTTCTACACACCTAGTTTGAAACTCTGGGGGGATATGCTTTGGAAAATTCATAATCTCTTTACAAACCATTATTAAGGGTGTAAAAATGAACACAAGATATTATGTTTGGAAATATATCGTGGATAACATAGATTGGATCCTAAAAATTCATATATTAGGGAATATATTTAATTTTTATCCTATCACATTAATTCTCATGGTTTCCCATTTGAGTATTAAAAAGATTAAAATTTATCACCCCTAATTTTACCTTTCTTTTATTTAATGTATATAAATAAGAGAAATTGGAACAACAACCACTATGTGTGGACATTTTATTTCTTCCTATATTATAATCCCAACTCACCAGAAACATCCTGATTATACATTCTCAAATAACTCATATTTTGAGCTGAAAGTTCAATTAGGAGAAACATCCACAACTAACCAAGAAAAATATCATTTTAATTCAAAAAATTATGAGACAATGGCTTCCTAATCTAGTAAGATATTCTAATACCTAAATTGACAAATATTGGATCAACTCAATTGATATGATATTATATGTCCTTCAATGAAATTAAAAGGATGATGTTGTGTTTTTTGTTTATCGTATAGAGGGAGAAGATGATTAATAGTGGACATTGATAATAAAATAATAATCATTAAGAGGATATCAAGGATAATGATTGAAATGAATACTATATTTTTTATAAATTTTGTCCTCACAATCTCTAACATAAAAAATATTAGGTGGTCCTTTCCCTCATACAAAAGGTAAAAAATCTATTCGGGAATATATGGATAAGATCAATAGAAATGAATGATACTCCTCCGTCTTTTTAATTGAATCTAATATTAAAATCTATAACTTCATTAGTAGGATAAATTATAGTCTATAAAATTCCCAAGTGATTGAAGACTATGATAGCTATAAATATATTGTTTGATGTGCCCTCAAAGTTGAAATAGACAGTGGGTAATCATAAGGGTCTTATGGATCAATAGATATTAAAAAGATGATGTATTTTAATTCCAGAAAACATGATGAAAAAATACCAAGGGTTAATGAAATTCCAACATCCAACTTATCAAAAGTGCATGAAGAATCGTCTTAAAAATTTCCTAATGGGGATAAGTAAATGGCTTAGGTATCAGAAGTAAGGGAACATATCCAGTGATTATCGATGGGAGAAACCCCCCAATGTTATATAATAAATTAATCCTCCTATAAAAACTCAACCTATTTTTCAATTATTCAACTATATGGAAAAATAACACTACGAAAATAAATTCACAATTCCATGGGTTTTTTATGACAACTGATGTCAAAAACCTCCAAGTCCCAAAGATAAAGAGAGATCTTATGCCTTTAAAACTATTTTGGTGGATTAGGATAACTAAGTGGTGATCGGTACATCATTTATTCATTTATGGATAAAAAATATACAATTAGATTCTATTTCTACACATTCATTCATATCATGAATTTTTTTATAACTATTCAAACACCACATCAAAACATAAAATTAAAAATTTTTTAAGATGGAAAATGGGTCAATTGTTTTATTGTAAGAACATAACGAATACCCTATCAAGATTTATGGGATTAATTTCAATAAAAACAAATGATAGTTCACTTATAACAAATCAATTCTATTCCAGTCATATATTTTCATTCCTTGAATAGATCTAACATAATTTATCGATTGAAGGAAATCAACCTCTTTATCAGAAATTGAACTTTGATTCTATACATTTCCATGGATGAGGATGAATATCATTTTTTATATTCACCCCCATCATGGATATAATTTCTTTGTAAAAAAGTGTTTCTTTACCAAATAATTTATAATATATGAAATATTTTCCCTAATAACCTACCCCTCATAAGGGAATTGGATGATGCATTTCCTAAAAAATTGTGTGATCTTCCTTATACTCAATAGGTTGATTTATTATTTGAACTTATAAATACATCATTTCCAATATCCAAGACTCTATATATAATGTATAATGTTGAAATTAAATAGATATGGAAGGAAGTATTTTAGAATCTAGATAATGGGTATATATCCCTAAGTTCATCATTGTGGTTTGAACTAATCATTTTTTAAGAAAAAGAATTGTAAAATGTTCGTATGTATGAATTATCTTGATCACAATAAGATAATGATAAATAAAAAGTATCAAATACCATGTATTTCATACTTGTTTGATTAACTATATATATCCCAATATATATACAGTGTGGGAATTCAGTCAAGATATTATTAAGTAAAGGTGAAGGAGGAGGATATCCACCAAACTATTTTTTTACATGTTTCAAGAACTATGAGTTCATAGTGATTCTATTTGGAATAACTAATTCTACATGAGTATTTATAGACATGATGAATATTTTCATACAAAGATATTACATATTATTAAATGAATATTTATTTCATTGTATAAATACATGCCTGGGGATCATTATGGTCTCATAACTTGGTAAACTTGTAAACATAAAAAACTAGTTTGTAAAATATCTACATCATCTCCCACATATTTCATCATGATTAGATCCCTTTTAGCTTATCAAACTTAACACCAATATTCATATCATGTGGAAATGAAACATAATAAAAGGGTGAGATCAGATTCTCAATAGGAGTAAACATGAAAGATATCAATTTATTATCTTATGAAATCATTAAATAAGAAATACGGGTACCTGATCATGAACATAACATAAAAATTTCATTCCCAACATGTGAGGGATCATAGACATGAGATATGGGATAAAACATTAAAACGAACCATAAGAATAAAAATTCATCATAACTCATTATTGAACCATATATTCAACTAATAAATTTATGTGTGATCATCATAAGTATAGAAAACAAATTAACATGTTTTGCTTAAGTACCAAGACTCTCAAATCATACCTTATCATATATTTCCATGAATGGATCAAGCACATTGACTTGTTTCCCATCACAGATCTAGCACATTGACTTGTTTCCCTTAATTATATCATGAGATACAATTAATTACCTAATTCTGTAGAGAGAGATATTGCTCCCACCCATCACATAATAAAAAACATATATATGTCTTGCATGAGAATATAAATCATTCATCATATCAGAACCCATAAAATAAATGGGTTTTATAAGAATCATTCTATTATCAAATAACCCTTGGAAAAGTAATGGGTTTCATAGATATCATTACATAATAAACATAAAATAACTATAGAAATAATAGTGATAGTATCCTTGAAAATTATCCCCAATAAATAAAAAGTAAAATCAAAAAATGTTATCACAAATAGAAGATAAATTTGAGACATCACTTGAAAATAACTCTTGAGGAAAATATCCTTTATTTTTTAATTGATTTTATTTTCGTAAAATTACAAGAAATTTTAAAATAAAAAATTTTCTTTGTAAATAAGCTTTTAATATTTTAGGGTAAGCTTCAAGTAATTATGGTTTCATGAATGCGAAAAAAATGGTTCATGTTGTATAAGTTAAAAATAATTGCTTTGGTACTTTTGCTTTAAGAACTCGGATCTTCATTTCAGGTATGTCTTTACTTTTTCGGGAGTTTTTGAGAAAAAATAGAGCTTCTGGAAAAATTTTAAGTACACACCATGTACTTTCTTAGTACATGCAGTGTACTCTTTTCCGACTCGAAGTCGTGTGCTGGCCGTGCCCGGGCCACACACACGGGGTGTAGGGGTGACGTGAAGGCCGCTTAAAGCGGAGTACGGAAAAACATAGTACACGCCGTGTACTCTAAAAGTACACACTGTGTACTTTCTTTTTTTTTCATTAAACGGACCGAGGTTACGCTTAATCGATGAAAATATCTTCTTCTCCAGCGTCTTCATCTGAGAGCGTCTGGAATCTGTGGATCTTCGACAAGCTTCCGTTCCTCCATCTGTTCTCCGAATCGAACGTCGTTGATTGTGTTGGAATCGAAGCGGTGAGTTCTCTCTTCTGCTTTAGCCTTGTTCCATATTTCCTCCATGTTTCCAAGTTATTGTGGGTTGAGCGTTTTTGGCATTTTCTCAGATCTTCGATGTTCTAAGGGGAATCAATCATTGTGGTTCACGTATATCAATCTCCTGTCACCAAGGTAGGTGGTTTGTGCCTTTCCATAGGATGTCTATGAATATTTTGTGCAAATTCCACCAATTCCCATGAACGGGGAATTATGGGTTTCCTATTTTTTCCCTGTTGTTTGTCTGCTTTTCTTGATTGCTTAAGTAGATATCATTACTTGTAAATTTGGATAATTTATAATGTGTTCTTGTGCTTTGCCTTGAATGTTTTTCTTATTAGGCTTTTTTCCAATTTCCATGCATAGTTTTAGGGTACTGGAACTATTTTACTATTATGTTGTTGTGCTTTAGAATGATAGCCAAGTAGTTCTTGAGGTTTACTTGGCCCGATACGCGCGCTATGCATGTTTTTTATACACAGGGCTGTGAGAACCAAGTGTAGTGGACCATAGGGAGAATGGACGGAAGGGATTTCCAAAGTGTCCTTAATTTACGAAGCTAGACCACAGGAGGAATTGACATTGAGTTCTTCCTCAGAGAGTCTGTAGTTCCTCAACGTGGGCCACCGAGGGAATTGACGTTGAGTGCTTACCCAGAGAGCCTTCAGTACATTACGAGAATATAGGGGGAATTGAAGGTGAGTGCTTCCCCATAGAGTCTATTAATTCTTTATCTGAACCAGAAGGGAAAGACTGTGTGTCCTTCCAAGAGGTTTTTTAGTACTTGTAGGTTTAACCTTAGGGGTTAGGTTGTGTGAACTACCCAGTGGTTACCTTTTTTTTTTGCTTGCTTGAGTGGTTGTTTCTTGTTTGTATATTATATGATGGAAACTGTGGATTGTTACTACTGTGTATTATCCTAGTTATTGCTTGTTGTTTACTTCTTATTGTACTTTACCTGCCATATATTCACTGACTATTAGGCACAGATCTTTGGGTGGTTGACTATTGGGACTTTGTCTCACACCCTGTTTGGGTCATGCTTTTGGGCCCAAACAGATTATGATGTTGCAGGTATAGATAAGGGAAATCGTCCTTCTACTTCAGGTTCATGATTGCACTGGAGCTAGAGAGAATGGGACCGAGCCGAGGTTTGTGATGCTGATAAGTTTCTCATCTGTTATTCTTTTGTACTTTGTCTTAGTATTGTATTTCAGCATTGTGACTTGTTTGGATATTTTTATAGACATATATGTATCATGAATCATTTCATATATTTCTTCTCTAGTTGTTTATTTGTTAGTCTTCCGCTGTTTACCGTTTACTCTTGTATGCATGTCTTCTACTTCTGCTATTGTTGTTATTTATTTTCTCTTCTGCTGTGTACTCTGCCAAAGAGGGCATAGTTTTTCCACTATCACACCCAATTCCCTCGCTGCTAGTCGGTAGCCTCTGGCATTGGGGGAAATGCTTTTGAGGCCATGTGACCAACTAGGTACGGGGTGCCTCTAGGTGGATTCTTGAACTGGGATGTTACAAAGTGGTATCAAAGGGGTTCTTTTCTCTTGATTTACTATTTGGAGCCTTTAGTCATGGATAGGATGGATTCGGTACTTGGTGTTAAGCTGTTCTCGGGAGTAGCTAACTCATGTATAGGTAAAAGCAATACTACCTCGATTATTGCAGTTTTATGGTTTTAAGGTTTTACGATTGATATGATTCCACCAAGAGTGATTCACATGAATTGTGTTGTTATTGTTGTTGCTATTCTGGTTCTATTTCTATCTCAACCCGATGAGATGAGTTTATGTCATCTCATGAATCATATAGTCACTGGTTAGAAATCACATGCCATGCATTCTTGTAATGCTATCTAGGGTGCATTAGCAATTGCATGTTGTTGTGATAGACTTTGTGTAGATTATGCATGTTGTAGTGATATATACTTTATTAGAATCTCTTCTGTTTGTTATATGATTGTTTGTATTGTACTTTTCTTAATTGGATTCCAAGATTTGATTCATGGGGAGTATGGGCCCTCACAGATCAAAATTTGGCAACTTATTTCTTGTTTTTCTGTGTTTTCTGGGCTTCGGTGCAGTTTCAAAGCTACTGCCTAGAAAAACTCAGAATACATGGAACTTACTTTATATAAACATGCTGTGTAGTTTTAAACCGTGTCACTAACTATGTGAGCAGAAACACGTGTTGTGAAAACCCACCAGAAACACACCGTGTATGGTAGGTACACACCATGTAGTAGTGAGCGTGTACCAGGCCATGTAACTAACAACACGGGTCGGGGAAGCTCATTTTATACACGCTGTGTTTTGTATGAACATTCCATGTATCTGTGTTCTCCATACTTGGTCGTGTCTCCAACAATACAGGTCTTAAAAATCTTCAAGTACACGTCGTGTTTGTTCGGAACACGTCGTGTAGTCTCAGCCGTGTAGCCGACTGTGTAACTAACAACACAGGTCATTGAAACATTTCCTATTACACGCCGTGTCCATAGGGAACACACCGTGTGGTCTCAGTTTAAGAAGAACATGTGGGTTAGCCGTGAAAGGAGACACGGTCAGGGGAGTGGAGTTAATTACACGTCCTGTAGCGTTTATACACGCCGTGTAGTCTTGTTGTGTAATGTTGAGTGTTTCCTTCTTTTGTTTCCATTTTGTACTCATTTTTTCTCTATCCTTGTTTTTATAATCTAAGGTATGCTTTTGACCTTTCAGAGCTATGCCTATAAGACATCCTCCTATTGTACGTCAGTTGTCAGGCAGTGATCAGACACCAGAAATGGTTGATCAGGGACTTCCTGCCGATCCTCCGATCGGGCCAGCCTTGGCACTGGTTGTCATACCAGTTGCAGGTGTAGATGCACAATTTTGAGAAGGCTTTATGAGTATGATGCAGACCTTTTCAGGAGCAATGCCTCCTGCCATGACTATGGAAGACATGAGGCGGGTTTTCCAACAGTAGCATCCTACTACTTTCTTGGGGGAAGGAGGACCACAGGCTGCAGAGTCATGGCTGGAAGCCATGATGACTATATTCAAGCATCTAGAGACACCTCCAAAGTGGTGAGTCAAGCTCTCTACCTACATGCTCCAAGACTCTGCCAAGAGGTGGTGGGACGTGATCTCATAGGTGGGTCATCAGCAGGTTATGGCTTGGGAGGAGTTTCAGCGCGTGTTCTACAACTACTTCTACCCGGAGCCCTTGAGGGTCGATCGAGCCTAGGAGTTCATGAGTCTAGAGAAGTGTAATATTTTCTTCATGGATTATTCCTCTCATTTCACCGAGATTCAGTGTTTCACACCCCTCCGGGATGGAAGTGGGGTGTTCTTAGCAAGGAAATTTGAGGATGGACTCAGGCGAGAGATCCGCTCGCAGGTGAATATCTTCCTATTGACTTCTATCACTTACATCGTCAATCAGGAACTGATTGTGGAGCGCAATATGAGAGACTCTGGAGCTGTGATCCAGGGTGGTTCTTCTTCAAGAGCTAGTGTTCCTCCAGTTGACAGCAGGAATCGTCGTAGGGAGCCTACGCGCGGTGATCCGAGGAGGCGAGATACAGCTTCAGGTAGCCAGGTGGTATGATACCAGTTTGGAAGGGCAGGGAACACGAGGCCGTAGTGCCAGAGAGATCCAGTGGAGTGCCGATCTTGCGGCAAGATGGGTCACCTTCAGCGTTTCTTCCAGGTTTTCTCACCCGTAGCTGGTGACAAGGGTTCTTCCATGACTCCTCATTCTGGATCAACACCACCAGTTTCTCACCAGTCATGCAACTAGAGTTCTTCTGGTCGTTCGGTCCAAGGTGGAGGTCGAGGCCATGGCAGTCAGTCACCAGTCCCTCAGCGCCAGTAGGGAGGATCAGCTCAGAGTGGTCAGGCAGGGTCACAGGGCTACAAGACAGGCCAAACTTTTGCGGTAGAGGAGACCTATCAGGAAAAGGATCCCGGACCTTCTACCATTTGAGGTACGATATTAGTAGCCTCAGTTTTATCTTAAACTCTTTTTGATACTATTTTTACGCATAAATTTATCTTTATTGCTGTCCTTGAGAGCCTTGGGCTCTGTATATTTTCTTCTTCTGACTCGTTGACACTAGACACACCTTTGGGGATGAGAACATCTAGTGTACGTCAGTGCAGAGAGTGCCCTCTCGAGGTTGTAGGGTATTTTTTCTTATGGGATCTCTATGTCCCAGAGATGACAGGCTATGATGTCATTCTCGGGATAGACTGGTTGGTTCCGTTCCAGGCATTCATCGACTGTTATCGCCGCAGGGTGAGTTTTATCTCACAAGAGGGAGAATCTTTTCTTCATAGAGGCGAATGGGATGTTCAAGCGAGTTGAGCAGGACTTGAGCATCTTGGGCTCAGAAGGGTGACGGCCCCGATTTCTAGTCTTTATCTGGATGACCAGGGGACTTCACAGTTGGACTTTCCTCCAATGGTGGATCGTTGCAGGGATGTCTTTCCAGAGGAATTTTCAGGTTTGCCTCCGGAGCGTGAGGTGGACTTCTCTATTGAGCTCGTGCCAGGAGCTGCACCGATGTCCATTCCTCCCTATAGGATGGATACACCTGAGTTTCAAGAGCTCAAGAAATAGTTGGAGGAGTTGTAGGTAAAGGTTTTCATCCAACCCAGTGCTTCTCCTTGGGGTTAGCTTGTCCTATTTGTGAAGAAGGCAGACGGTACCCTTAGGCTATGTGTGGATTATTGGAAGCTGAACCAGTTGACAGTCAAGAACCGGTATCCCTTTCCTAGGATTCAAAACATTTTCAATCATCTTAGAGGAGCTCGGGTGGTCTCGAAGATCTATTTGATGTCTGGATATCATCAGTTGTGGTTTAGACCATCAGATATACCTCTGACATCCTTCAAGAGCAGGTATGTTCTCTACGAGTATACAGTTATGCCATTTGGTCTCACAAATGCGCCAGCAGTTTTAATGCCACTAATGAACCGAGTGTTCCATCCTTACTTGTAATCATTTGTCATGGTCTTCATGGACGATATCATGGTGTACTCTCACACTCGACACGACCATGCTACTCATCTTGAGATCATTCTATGTACACTGAGAGAGCATCAGCTTTATGCTAAACTCTCGAAGTGCCACTTTTGGATGGATCAGATTCACTTCTTGGGTTATTTCATCTCAGAGGCAGGATTATCTATGGACCCAGAGAAAGTGAGAGCTGTAGTTTCCTAGGAGCAGCCGAAGAACGTTTTTGAGGTACGGAGTTTCCTAGGGATGACTGGATACTACAGATGCTTCATTCGGGACTTTTCACGCCTAGCAACACCTTTGACATGTCTGACCAAGAAGGGGGAGAAGTTCTTATGGTCAGATTCTTGTGATACAACCTTTCAGGAGATAAAGGTAAAGTTAAAGTCAGCACTGATACTAGTATTTCTAGATCCAGGTAAGAGCTACAATGTTTATTGTAATGCTTCAAGTATCGGACTGGGCACTGTGCTTATGCAGGGAGATGGAGTCGTTGTGTACGACTCTCGGCAGTTGAGGCCACATGAGAGGAACTACCCGACGCACGATCTGGAGTTGGAAGCTATTGTTCATGCCCTATGCTGTTGGAGAAATTACCTTTTTGGAGAGAAATATTTGGTTTTCACTGACTACAGGAGTCTCAAGTACATCTTCACCCAGCGTGATCTGAATCAGAGACAGCGCAGGTGGGTCGAGTATCTTCAGTATTTTCATTTCGAGCTTGCCTATACGCTAGGAAAGGGAAACACAGTGGCAGATGCGTTGAGTAGGAGAACACAGATTCAGGCAGTTCAGGAGGATAGTAGTGAATGGAAGCTTATGGGTCTGTTCTTTAAGATTCATTTGGAGGTGCATGATAGACAGAGACAGACTTTTCTATCTTCTATAGTTGTTACCTCGACACTACTCGATCGAGTATGGATGAGGTGACTATCAGACTCAGAAGGCATAGTCCTGTGAGAGAGTGTGTCAAGAGAGGACCCTCTTCCTGGATGGACAGTGGGCGAGGATGAGATCTTGCATTTCCAGGGACGCGTATGGGTGCCAGTAGACATACGCAAGGAGATGATGCGGGATTTTCATTCCTCAGCTTGGGCAGTTCATCCTGGAATCACCAAGATGTAACTGGATCTTGATCGCCAGTACTGGTGTCTAGGTATGAAGAGATATGTTGCTGGTTTCGTCTTATGTTGTTCTACTTGTCAGCAGGGGAAGGCGGAGCATCAACGACCAATAGGTTTTTTACATCAGTTACCCATTCCGGAGTAGAAGTGGAATGATGTCGCGATGGACTTCGTGACCGGAATGCCGAGGTCGCCTCAAGGGAAAGATGCTATTTGGGTTGTTGTCGATGGTGTTACGAAGGTTGATCACTTCTTACCAATCAAGGAGACCTTCAGTGTTGATGATCTGGGATGACTGTACATCCGGGAGATTGTACGTCTGTATGGAGTTCCACACACCATTGATTCAGACACAGATGAGCACTTTACATCTCGGTTCTGGAAGGGGCTTCAGAGGGATTTGGGTACGCAGGTACTCTTGAGTACAACATACTATCCCCAGACATATGGCCAGTCTGAGCGTACGATCCAGGTGCTTGATGATATGCTCCGAGATTGCATTATAGACTTTGGCAATTCTTGGGAGAAACATATTCCTCTGGTGGAGTTCTCCCACAACAACAGTTTTCAAGTGACCTTTCAGATGGCACCTTACGAGGCTCTATATGGTAGGCCATGCCGATCACCCTTATGCTGGATGGAGGTAGGAGAGGTAGCTCTGCTGGGACCTCGTCTTGTTTAGGAGACCTCAGAGCAGATAGAGTTGATTCAGAAGAGGATGGCTACAAAACAATCTCGACAGAAGTCTTATGTTGATCAGCGGATACGACCTATAGAGTTTGTGGTCGGGGATCAGGTTTTCCTATGTGTCGCACTGAGGTTGAGACACAAGAGGATTTGGAGATAGGGTAAACTTTCCCCATGGTACATTAGGCCGTTTGAGGTATTGGAGAGAGTTGGGCCAGTTGCCTATAGGTTGCAGCTACCTCAGAGGTACCAGGCTATGCACGACGTCTTCCACGTCTCTCAGCTCCGACATTAATTTTTAGACTCATCTCATGTCTTTCAGCCCGAGGAAGTTGATCTCGAAGCGGATGCATTGTTTGAGGAGCATCTTATCTGGATTGTCGATCGCAGTACGAAGGTTCTTTTTGGGCGGTATGTTCCTCCAGTACAGGTGCTATGCAGCATGGGCGAGTACAGGACGAGACCTGGGAAAGGGAGGATGATGTACGATCGTAGTGGCCAGAGCTGTTTGGGGTTTCTTCTTCCATGCCTTGCTAGGGAAATTCGGAGATGACTTTCTTTAAGGTGGGATGTTTGTAAGAACCCGGATCTTCGTTTCAGGTATGTCTTTACTTTTTTGGGAGTTTTTGAGAAAAAAAGGAGCTTCTTGAAATTTTTAATGTACACACCGTGTACTTTCTTAGTACACTCTGTGTACTCTTTTCCGGCTCGAAGCTTTGTGTTGGCCATACCTGGGCCACACACATGGGGTGTAGGGGTGACGTGGAGGCCTCTTAAACCGAATTATGAAAAAACACAGTACTCATCGTGTACTCTAAAATTACCCGTCGTGTACTTCCTTTTTTTTCATTAAACGGACCAGGGTCGCATCTAATCGATGAAAATATCTTCTTCTCCATCTTCTTCATGCGAGAGTGCTGAGAATCTGTGGATCTTTGACGAGCTTCCGTTCCTCCGTCCGTTCTCCGAATCGATCGTCGTTGATTGCATTGGAATCACATCGGTGAGTTCTCTCTTCTTATTTAGCCTTGTTCCATGTTTCCTTCTCGTTTCCAAGTTATCGTGGGTTGAGCATTTTTGGTGTTTTCTCATATGTTCGACATTCTAAGGGGAATCGATCATCGTGTATATCAATCTCCTAGAACCAAGGTAGGTGTTTTTTCCTTTTCCATAGGAATTCTGTGAATATTTTGTGCAAATTACCCCAATTTCCTTGAACGGGGAATTGTGGGTTTCCTGTTCTTCCCCAGTTGTTTGTCTTCTTTGCTTGATTGCTTGAGTAGAGATCATTGCTTGTAAATTTGGATAATTTATACTGATTTATTTTTCTTTACATTGCATGTTTTTCTTATTAGGATTTTTGCCAGTTGCCATGCCTAGTTGTATGGTAGTGGAACTGTTGTATTATTATGTTGTTGTACCTTAGAATGATAGTCAAGTAGTTCATGAGGTTTACTTGGTCCGATACACATGCTATGCATGTTTGTTATACAAAGGGCTGTGAGAAACATGTGTAGTGGACCATAGGGAGAAATGACGAAAGGGATTCTCCAGAGTGTCATTAATTTATGAAGCGAGACCAGAGGGGGAATTGACGTTGAGTGCTTCCTCAGAGAGTCTGTAGTTCCTCGACGCGGGCCACAAGGGGAATTGATGTTGAGTGCTTCCCCAGAGAGCCTTTAGTATGATACGAGACTATATAGGGAATTGATGATGAGTGTTTCCCCAGAGAGTCTTTTAATTGTTTAGCTGAACCAAAGGGGAGAGACTGTGTGTGCTTCCCAGAGGGTTGCTAGTACTTGTAGGTGGAACCTTAGGGGTTAGGTAGTGAGAACTACCCAGTGGTTACCTTTTAGTTTTACTTACTTGAGTGTTTGTTTCTTGTTTGTAGATTATATGTTTGAAACTGTGGATTGTTACTGCTGTGTATTGTCCTGGTTACTTCTTGTTGTTTACTGCTTACTGAACTTTACCTGCCATATATTCACTGACTGTTAGGCAAAGATATTTGGGTGGTTGCCTATTGGGACTTTGTCTCACCACCTGTTTGGGTCATGATTTTGGGCCCAAACATATTATGTTGTTGTAGGTATAGATAAGGGCATGCACCCTTCTACTTCAAGTTCTTGATTGTACTAGAGTTGGAGAGCATGGGACTGAGCTGAGGCTTGCGATGCTGCGGAGTTGCTCATCTATTTTTCTTTTTTACTTTGTCTTAGTACTATATTTGAGCATTGTGACTTGTTTGGATGTTTTCCTAGACATATATGTATCATTCATCATTTCATATATTTCTGCTGTAGTTGTTTATTTGTTAGTCTTCCTCTATTTACCATTTACTCTTGTATGCATGTCTTCTACTTCAACTATTGTTGTTATTTATTTTCTCTTCCACTGTGTACTCTTCCAAGGAGGGCATAGTTTCCCCACTATCACACCCAAGGCCCTCGCTTCTAGTCGGCAGCCTCTAGAATTTGGGGAAATGCGCTTGAGGCCATGTGACCAATCGGGTACGGGGCGCCACTAGGTGGCTTCCGGAACCGGGACGTTACATTTGGTGAAAAAAGTCACGAAGTACCACGTTTGGAAAACAAAAAAAATATTCCTTAAAAACTATTTATGAATAATTCAAACATGTTTAAAAGGGATTTATAAATGATAGAAAAATTTAATATTCATTTTTATGAAATATTGACATGGAAGATAAATCTTCCCCAGCAGATACTTACATACAAATAATCTTGAATAAAATGAGATTGTGAAATTTATCATTACCAATTTATAATTAGTCAAATAATATGATCCATGAAAGAAATAAAATTATATGGACAATAAAATAACATAATATTTAGGATAATACAAATAAAATACAATAATGGGTAATATATACACCGCACAGAAGAAACAACTATTGTATATTTCTTGTGTCCCATAAACAAAAATCCATTACCTCAAGTCACTCCTTTATTCTTTCACATTAAAAAGACTTTTATAATAAATATGGATTTATTATAAATGTATTATATAACCATAAATCAATTATATAATGTATTATTTGTTTATATCATCTTATCACCCATTTATTGTTAATTAAAATCACTATTCTAGGTGATATCTACATCGCTTTCCTAGTATTTTTCTGTTCGAAAGTATCATTCCTTGTACTTTGATCATGGTCCCATAATTTATAGAATCATTATTATGTTATATATATCATATATATTCATAAAATTCATCAATATTACCACCCATTTTAAATATATATGAATAAATAACTACATCACATTGTGGAGATGGTAAGTCATACGTATTCATGAGCGGCATTATCATTTCCTGAAATATTAGGTGGTAAAAAAGGTAGGAATGATATTTTCCAGGTTCCCACTCATACGTAAAGTGGTTTTTTAAAAAGTGAAAAAAAGGATTTAGAGGATATTGTCATTAAAAAATTACAATTATGGAATAAATATCATTTATAAATATGAAAACCATGATAATTTCCACTCATAAAATATGGTGATAAGAATGAATTGTATCGCTACGTGGAGATGGTAAGTCATACGTATGCACGAGCGATACATTCACTTCATGCTCAATGGGAAAGGGGATATATAATGGTGTGTTCATAATAAAAAATAATAATTTAAGAGTATTTATTATCATGAATTTATTATTTTATGATATATATCATAGAATTAAATTAGTTATAGAAGAGTAAAAAAGAGAGTGATCGGTAAGATTTATTACCTCTTTTTTAAAATAGATCCTTTAGATCTCCTCTAAAGAACTCTAAAGCTGGCCCTTTGGAAAGAAAAGTGCTTCTATAATGTGGATAGGGAAGTGGAGAAGATAATTTTTTGGATTTTATTCTATATATAATATTTAATATAGTGAAATTAAATGAGGAAGGAGGTGTCCTTTATAATAAAGTTGAGGGGAACTTTTCCAATTTCTCAAAATATTAATTTATAATAAATTAAATATCAATCCAAATACCTCAAGACAGAAAGTAATTATCAGATAATTTGGTTTATCATGTTCATCCAATCATCTAATACAGTTTTGACAAATTTTGGGGTAATTTTAAACCTTATCATTTTGATTAACACTTAGTTAACCAATTTTAATTTTAATTATAATAACAACATTTTCAATAATAAAAGGAGACGATTTATACTTATAAGGCATCAATTGAAAAATTAATGTTCCATTTATGATAAATTCTACCATTATTTATCCCATTTTTCCTTATTTTTTATTTATTATTTCTTTTAAATATTTTAATAAAATATTATTTTTATATATTATCATTAGTGTCAATTTTCACACTATTCATTACATTGACTTTTACGAAATCAATACATTAGGATAACTTCAAACAAATTATTTTTATACACCCCTAATATGTCATATTTATCCATAAAATCATTTTATCACCTTAATTAATTCAAATTATATCTATTTTAATATTTTTAATTACACTTAATTTAATTTTTTATTAATTTAATATTCACTACATCATCACTGTGTAATTATTTATGATATTTATTTATTCAGTAAAATTTAAAATTAAATTTCCATGATGTTGATAAAAATTTTATATTTCATAATAATGTATATATTATATAATTTCTTCTATCTATTTACATATTAAAAATATCATACTTATTAAAATTAAGAGTGTGACATTTTTCAGCCTCTTTGATTTTAATAATATCTAAGTCATTATCATAGAACTGTGTCCATTAAAATTTTAATTATTGAAACTTATGTGTTAATTATGGAATTAATTTTTATCATAAATTTTTTTAAATTGTTAGTGTAATTAGTAAATATTTATAATATTATTTTTACACTTAATTACACGTTTTACCCTTAACCGTGGTAGTAAAAATTACTAAAGTTATTATTCATATTTTATAAAAATAAAAGGTTTTGATTTAATAAATTTGGACCTACTTATTATAAATATGGAATCCATATATTCAAAAATAAATTCACCAAATTTTCATAAACTAATTGAAAAATTAATATCCTAGATGAGACGAAACAATATGTTTTTAAAGTAAAAACATTCAAATGATCAAAATGTTTTTATATCCAAATACAATGTGAAATTGATTCAGTTGATGTAAATTGAATTAAATGATATAAAGTTGATCTAACTATAAATTAATACAAGTAAAAAATATAATTTAATACTACAAATTATTTATAATAAAAAAAAGCTTTCAATTAAAATTCAGTAATTTTTCACTCTTCATCAAAACATCAAAATTATTAGAAAAATTCCAAAAATTCATCCAATCCATATTTTGATATCCCATATTCAAATAATAAGTTTATTTTTTCAAATATAAGTTATAAAATTGTCAAAAAATATTATTTAAAATAAGTATGCCATCAAAAGGCGGGAAAACCTTTTTTAGAAAAATATGATTTTCAAGCATAAAACTAGATTTATTTTTATATCATGTCTATAAAAAACATAATATGAATGTTAAAAAATAAATTTAATATATATTTAATTAATATAATCCATAAAGGGTGGTTTTTTATTTATTGTTATAAAAAACACTTGTGCGCATTTAAATATTTTTTCAGAAAAACATTTCCAATTATTTTAGAAAGGCATTTATTTTCATTTATAATTAATTTTACAACAATATATAAATGTATAGAACTAATTTTCGTAATTCAGATAGTTATATTCCTTCCCACAATTCTAACTACTGGGTTGCAATTTTATTCTTTAAATAATTACAATAGCAAAACAATGTTTATTAGAAACTCGGTGTTGACTGTAATGCAAGAAAAACCAGTGTTACATGTATCATAAGCCTAACATGGTGTATCTTAAAATTCAATCTATCTAAGAAATAATATTATTTAAAATATATATATTTCATAAAAAACTTGAAGTGTTATATTCTACCCCATTAAAATTAATATTTCCCATGAAAATTTTCAAGGACATTAATGTTTTAATACATTAATGTTATTTTCATAGAAACCCACATAGTAATAATGAATACTACAAAAATTAAAAATAAATTTAGGAATCTAACGCTTACTGTAAGTAACTCAAAACTAGGTTTCCACATATGAGAACATCTATGGAAACTGAAAACATCGACCTAGAAGGGAAAACTAACTACCAAGTTCTAATGGAGAGTAATATAAAATATGTTCAAGATAAATTTGATAACCACAAAACTATTGACCAAATTGGTCTATAAAAGGTCACTGATATCATCAAAAACAATTATAATAAGATAAAATTTTATTTAAAAATCATTCAAGAAGATATACTTACTTAATGTTATCTCATAAGTGCAATCTCGCTCTGTAGTTGTGCCTTGATCAATTTATGAGCCATATCTTACTCCCAGAAATGATGAAGTTTAAATTGTAATGCCTGAAGAGCTAGTAGACCATAAGAAGCATAATGTAATGATAATTCATTCATTCTGTCTCTATTTATTATCATAACAAAATGGTTATCACATGTTATCCAATATTCTTAAATATTTTTATTATGAAAAATGAATCTCTAAAACCTCATCCAAATTTCAATGTAAAAATTCATAAATATTTACCTATATAAACCTTACAAATTATTAAAATACAAAAAATTATAAATAAGGTCACTAAACAAATCATTTATCCCTCAAAAACATGATGTATCTATTAATTATCACATACCAAGCATGTGAAGACCGTTATCATGTATTATCATGAAATTTGGTAATAACATGAATTACCATAAAACCTTAGTGAAAACATTCATGGATTCAAAAATTAACTATTTACTTATACCGTAAATAGAAAGATTATATAAAATCAATCCATGATAACATAAACTATCATTTCATCTTATCAGTCCCTAGGTTATCAATATTATCCCATTTATTTTATCATAATCAAACATCTCTATATTTTAATATCCCAACATCATGCACATACTAAGGGTTGTCCTTCCCTTAATCATATGTTTTCCAAAAATTTCACCTTACCACCTCAATCACTTGTTATCGTTACCCATACTATTCATCATATGCTCTTAAATCATTAAGTAAAAAACTAAAGTGGACCAGTACATAGATGTTTCATTATTCCATAACACAATAAAATTAATTCTACAACATTATTCTTAAATTCCATTAAAAATAAAATGAATCATTCTACCACTTAATTGTCATACTTCACCCTGTCAATATTGATTTCATGAGAATTCCTTTATATTTGGATTTAAGAGGTTGCTGACAGATATCATCATTTTTAACACTCGGATTTTGGAACTCTTTACAATAATTTATATTATATTTAAATTTAAAGCACTGAAGTGTGGGTGGTTCATTAATTTTCATCCTATTTTCCTCCATTTCATTAATTTTCCTATTCATCACCTTTTTATATTCATGAGATTTAGGCCATACCTTTCCACATTAAAAGAAACTCCCAATTCCATTCAAACGCATACCATGATGTTTATTCCCACAATTATTGCATGTATATGGTTATAATTTCTTTCCACCATGTGATTTATTGTAGTTTTCGTGATAATCAATCTTTATTTTCCTATCAAAACCATGGGAATTTTGGGTATATCCAATTTTCATTCCCACTTTAATAGAATATGGAACAATTTATTCATAGCTACAAAATTATTTTATGGATAATGCATTTAGGAGAGTCAGTTTTAATCCACTAATGAATTGGTCAATCTTACATTCATTTTGGATAATAATACTAAAATTGTACCTTGTAAGTCTTGAAAAAATTACTTCATTAGATCCAATAGATTCATTTTCCTTGTCTTTTACTAAAGGAATTCTTTTTCCATTTTTTATAAATAATATGAGGAATATAATTATTGAAATATAAGTTCTTAAACTCATTCTATTCCATGTAATAAATTTCATCCTATTTCCCCATATTCTTGATAATATTTCACCATTGATCTGATTCACCTTTTAAACTATAGACAACCAAAATGAATTTCTCATGTTTTGATCATTAAAAACCAAAAAATATCTTTTCGGTGTTACTAATCCATTGCATATCCACTATTGGATCATAAGAACCACTGAAAGATGGTGACAATTGCCTCATGAAGGACTCAATAGAATGTTTCTCTCTCGTTCTTCCATTTTAAATTCTAGTAAGATTCATATCTTGAAAAAGATGTGTGATCACAGCTCCAATATTTTCTATTCCTGGCCCATAAAATTCGATTTCTCAAGAGTGCAGTCATTGAATTTCCCATCACATTCATCATTAAGGTGGTTCTCCAGGGTCCATTCATTGACTAAAACTACAAATCATAGTGTGAGAAACACTAATCATAGTGTTAGGACCACATAATCATGGAAAAGTACTTGTATAATATCAATCTGTGTCACCTTAGGTTTAATCCTAGGTTATTCATGATCGTTATGAAAAATATAGGATTGTAACATATAAATAGATTTATCTATCGGAGTCTTACTAAGGTTTTCTCATACTTGTTTCCAATGGTTGACTAAACCTTTGCTCTAATACCAAATATAATGACCCAAGATATTCAAACACATATATTACATATTTTTAGATGAATTTTCATTTCATTATACAAATACTTTCATGAGGATCAAAAGGTATAGTGCCTTTGTAAACTTAAAAATATAATCAATTGGATTATAAAATATCTACATTATCTCCCACTTATTTTTTCATAATTATATTCCTTTTAGAATATCACACTTAACACCTTTCTTTATATCCTATGTAAAAGAAACATAAGAAAAGGGTGAGCTTGGATGCTCAGTAAGGGTAAAAATGAAATATAATAATTTATTACTATTGATCTCACCTGTTTTGATAATCCCAATTATGCTTTCACATACTTTGATAATCCTAATTATGCTTTCACATACTTTTATAATCCCAAATAATTTTTATCTATATATTAATTAATTCAATCAATGACATTCTATTATCAAGATGATAATAATATTAAAATAATCTTTGAAATATGATAATCAATTATTATCTATGTTTATATGAATTTTGAATTAATTCTAACTCAATCAAATATGTTTTGAATAAAGCAGATAAGTGTTAAGTCACTGATATGCTTATAGCTACTAATACAGATCTATCGGTACCTAGACTATCGATATACATAGTCACCGATAAGCAAAGGTCGCCGATACGTAGAGCTACCGGTATGTATAAGTCCATCGGTAAGAACATGTCACTGATAGATCAAGTCCATCGATATAGAAAGATACCTATAGAACATGTCTACCAATAGAACAAGGCTACCGATAGAACAAGTCTACCGATAGAACAAGTCTATCGATAGGACAAGTCTACCAATATGCACAAGCTACCGATACAAAATCTACCAATAAGTATAGTCACTGATACACCAAGCTACCGATACAAGTGAGTTACTGCTAGACAAAACAAGTTACCGATACAACGTTTTTCAATAAAGACAGTAACTGATATAGACAGTCACCGATAAAGATAGTCACTGATACAGACAGTCACCGATACAAAACGAGCCACTAATACAAGCGAGCTACCAATAGGAGCCACTGGTACGTAGAGCTACTGATACACATAGTAACAACTATCGATACAAGGAGCTACCCATACAAGTACAAAGAGCTACCGATATGAGATCACCGCTATACAAAGTCCACCGTTAGATATCTACCGATAGAAGGCTACTGATGAAAGACTTTCCAGTCACTGATTCCAAAACTCTACTTATGTCAATATTATTTATTTATTAAGAAATGGTCATATTTGATTATTAAAATGCAATCAATGTTATTTAATGATAGTTGTTGGCATGTCAGGGAACTGTACCTCGTACCTATAAAAAGGTAATCATTCCCATTCGCCGGAGCTCAAAGCTATAAAAGGAAGGACAAAGACCGGGTAGAAAGTAACTAAGAAGGCACATGAAGTGTGCGAAAAATAAAGGCTGAAGAGTGCTGAAAAGTGGTGCATACATACAGAAAAGAAAGTCGTCATCCACACTCAATGAAAATTGGAAATACATGAATCCATTCATACAAGAAGAGAACACAAACTCAATCTTAGTCAAGGAGTGAAGAGCTACAACGAGCTCTTCATGCACTCATGCTGATAAAACTAAACTTGAAGAAAACAAACCTTTGTTTTTAAGACAAAAACCATAGAACGACTCAGAAGCATTCCTAATAAATCAAAAGAGTCTAGAGATGCACTTCAAATCACTAGATCATTCTAAACTCATATCTACTCTCTTAGTGATTCTTTTATTTACATTTCAAGCATTGTGTGTACTTTGTATATTTTATACAAACACTATCTCCTGTGTTAAGCTGGAGGATTTATAAATCCTCACAAAAACCTTCTATAACTCTTTGTTTCCCACTATGTATCGTGGTAGAGGTCATGTAAGACCTAGATAGCCAGTGTGTTGTTGTTTTGTTTTCCCACGTAGAACTGTGGTAGAGGTCTTAGTACCTGGATAGTCTTTGTACTGTTGTTTACCCCGATTCAGGGTGTGGATAAAATATATGTAAAGTTTTTAGAGGACTAAGTCTCATCTTGAGATTGAACCTCTTGGTTATATCTTCTGTGCATCTTAGATTAAGTCTAAGGTAAATTAGATACTTTATTTTACACTGCTAATTACATTGAAATAAAATTTGTTTTAAATCTACTTCGATAGTTAATCTATCAGGTGTTTGTAACTTTTGTAAATCAGTATGTTAGTTTAAAAAGCTAATTTAATCTTCTGATTAAATTAACTAAGACCTAATCAATATTTTGAGAACCTAATAGAACCCTTACAATTTTACAAATTAACTATAGTTTAACTTTGTTTTTAATTGGGGGGTTTAAAGAGAAATATTTTAACAGAAATTTTATTTGGAACTCAATTCACCCCCCTCTTGAGTATCCACTCCGACCAACATTTGGTATCAGAGGTTTCCTATTTATCAAAGGATTTACAAACACTCTGTTTTTTGACTTTGATTTTAGTTGTATTTTAAATATATTAAATTTATGTTAGTTATAAATTTTATCCCTTTAAATATTTTTGCTAAAATAAAATTGTTGAAAATAGATTAGAAGGTGTTGCTACCAATAGGCCACCCTTATTTAATGGTACAAATTATTCCCAGTGGAAGGTTAAAATGAAAATTCATTTTGAGAGTAGGGAATTTGATATCTAGACTGCTATAGAAAATCAATATAAGATTCCAAAATATGAAAGAACTACTTGGGATGAACCTACTAAAATAGCTTATAATAATAATTGTAAAGAAATGAATGCCTTGTATTGTGCTTTGGGAGATGAATAATTCAATCGCATATCTGCTTGTAAAACTGCTTATGAAATATGAGACACTTTAGATATTTCCCATGAAGGAACAACCAATGTTAAGGAAATGAGATTGAACACATATACTATTAAATATGATAATTTTAAAATATAGCCCAATGAACCCATTTCTGACATGTATCTCAGGTTCAATGAGATTGTCAACACTATGAGCTATCTTGGTAAAGGTGTTCCTACAAAAGAACAGATCGTGAGGATATTAAGATGTCTTCTAGAAAGATGGAGATGCACATATATTTCCATTATTGAATCGTGTGATATAGACAGACTTCCTGTTAAAGAATTAATTGGTAAGCTAATGATGTATGAGGAAGATCTTAAATTAAACAAGGAAGAAGATGATGAACCAAAAAGGAATTTAGTGACATTTAAGTCTATTGCCTCAAAGAGAAAGGACAAGGAGAAAGTTCACATACCTACTGATAGTTCAAGCAGTGATGAGAGTGCATCTGACAGTGATGCAGAGATGGCTCAAATAGACATAAGATTCAAGAAGTACTACAGGAAGAATAGAATCTTCAAAAAATCAAATTACAAAGTAAAATATGATATCAATGGTCATTGGAAGAAGGACTAGAAAATTCCTAATAAGAGTGATGAGATTGTCTGCTATGAATGCAAAAGGAAAGGACATGTAAAAGCAGACTTCCCAAAGATGAAGTTCAAAAAGAAATATGAATACAAGGACAAAAAGTATAAGAAAACTATGAAAGCTACCTGGAGTGCTTTAGAAGACATCACAAATGAATATGAAGTTTCTGATTCTGAAAAGAATCGTGCTAACATGTGTTTAATGACAAACAGATCTGAGGTAACACTGGAAACTCCTTCTTTAAATTCATATTATTCTGGAGTTGATTCTGATTCTAAATCTAAAAATATGTCTAGTAAAGAGTTATTTGAATATATTAATATTCTATAATAAACATGTAATTAATTTAAGGACAAGTATACAACCTTAAATAAACATCATGCTTTGACCAGTTCTGTTAAATCTTCCCTTGATATCGAGAAGGAAAATACTGAACTGAAAATGTCAAATGAGAAACTGAGAAAGGACTTAGAAAAATTCACAAATGGAAAAGATACACTTTCAATAATGTTAGAATAACAAGTGGCACCAAAATATACCACGAGAATTGGCTATCATCCTGGATAGAGACAACTTACTAAAACTAGATTTATTTCTAAATCTGGATAGAATGCTGCTAGTTCTAGTTCTGGGAATTCATATGCTTCAACCAGTTATTCATATTTTTATAGATCAAATAAAGTTTATCTTTCAAAATCTATTGATTCTATAAATTATTTGAGACCCATATGACAAATTTGGGTACCTAATGCTTTGATTTCTAACCTGTCTATACCTAAGAAAATCGGGGTACCAAAATCATTTTCTGTTTAAACCTGTTTTGTAGGAGACTTTCTTGAAGAGTTATTATAATAATATATGGTTCTTGGATAGTGTATGTTCAAGGCATACGACTAGAGATTAATCATGATTCAAAAGATTAATCAAAGATGATGGAGTCCATGTCACCTTTGGTGATAACTCTAAAGGAAAAATCATCGGCCTAGGCCAGATTGGTAACACTGATTCGATTTTAATTTCCAAAGTTTTATTTGTTGATGGACTTAAATGTAATATATTGAGTATTTCTCAGTTATGTGGTGATAGTTTTAATGTAAAATTTGAAAATGATTCTTGTAAAGTTTTTAATTCCAAAAATGTTTTAGTATTTTCTGCTTTGAGAAATGAAAATGTTTATGCTATTGATTTGAATTATTTATATAAACAAAACATTACTTGTTTAAATGATTTTCATAAAGAGTCTTGGCTATGGAACAGAAGATTCAGACTCTGAAACAATCATTCTCTCAGAAAAATGACAAGGAATAACTTAGTTAGAGACCTACCTAAACTCAAATTCCCAGCTGATAAAGTTTGTAATCCCTATCAAAAGGGAAAGAAACATAAAGTTTATTTCAAATCAAAGAAAGAATTTTCAAATTCTCAACCTCTCGAGTTGGATCACATGGATTCTTTGGAATTTATAGAGTTTCTATTTTAAATGGGAGTCACTATGTATATGATTTAGTAGATAAATATTCTAGATATACTTGGGTATACTTCTTAGCTCACAAAATTGAAGCTTGTTCTTACATTATTAAATATTCCAAGTCTGTAGAAAAACATAGTGGACTTAAGATTAAGACCCTGAGAAGTGACCATGATCGTGATTTTGAAAATCATGAGTTTGAATTTTATTGCTCACACAATGGATATAGTAACAAATTTTCTGCCCCTAGATCACCTCACGAGAATGGTTTAGTTGATAGAATAAATAGAACCCTTCAAGAAATTGCAAGGACCATGCTTAATGAGTATGACCTTCCAATTTACTTTTGGGCTGAAGCTGTAAATATAGCTTGTTATATTATCAATAGAGTCTTTATTAGACCCGTTCTCAAGAAGACCCCTTGTGAGTTGTGGAACAATATGAAACCTAAGGTTAATTAATTCTGAGTTTTTGGTTGCAAAGTTTTTATTCTCAATACAAAGGATAATCTTGACAAGTTTGCTTCTAAAAGTGATGAAGGAATTTTTCTTGGTTATTATTTATCTAGAAAAGACTATAGAGTCTTTAACAAAAGAACCAAATATGTGGAAGAATCTGTTCACATCAAATTTGATGAAACTCATCCACATGAACCTTAGTCTTATATTGAAAATCTTGAAGAAAATCTGTCTATTCTGGAAATTAATGATAAAACCAAAGAACCTGTTGTAAAGACATCCAGTTCTGGAATCTTTCCAGAACCTACTTCTGTTGAACCCGAATCTATAGATGAACGTGAAAATTCTATTCCTACCTTTACAAGATCAACAAGGATTATAGAGAATCATCCTTTAGATGATTTTGTTGGTAATCTTGATAGAGGGACATGGACTAGAGCTTCTCTAAGAAATCAGGTTGAACATCAATCCTTTCTTTCATAGCTAAAACCTAAAAATATCAATGATGCAATCAATAATGAATTTTGGGTAATGGAAATGGAATAATAATTAAATCAATTTGAATGAAACAAAATCTGGGAATTAGTAGAGAGTCCTAAAGACACCTTGACAATAGGCACTAAATGGGTTTTTAGAAACAAGGTTGATGAATTAGGAAATATAGTTAGAAACAAAGCTAGGTTAGTTTCACAAGGGTATAGTTCAGAGGAAGGTATAGACTATGAGGAAACCTTTTCCCCTGTAGCTATATTATAATCCATTAGGATCTTACTTGCCTATGCTGCTCATCTGAATTTAATGTTATATCAAATGGATGTTAAAAGTTCTTTTCTAAATGGTTTTATAATTGAAGATGTTTTTGTTGAACAACCACCTGGATTTATAAACCCCGATATTCAAAAGCACGTTTTTAAAAATTTTAAAGATTTATATGGTTTAAATAATCTCCAAGAGCATTGTATGATAGACTTAGTAATTTTCTTATTTCAAAAGGTTTTACTAAAGGTATTTCTGATCCAACTTTTTTTATTAAAGGAATTTCTAAAGAAGTTTTGGTAGTAAAAATCTATGTTGATGATATTATTTTTGGATCTTCTAAGAATTATTTATGTATTGATTATTCAAAGAGTATGAAAAATGAGTTTGAAATACGTTTAATGGGAGAACTAAAATATTTTCTTGGATTTCAAGTTTTTCAAAATGAAAATGGTATTATTTTGAATCAAAGTAAATATAAAAAGGATATATTAAAACGTTTTGGTTTGGATATTAATAAGGAATGTGATACTCTTATGAGTACTTTCTGTAAATTGGATGCAGATGAAACTGGGAAACCAGTGGATCAAACAAATTACAAAGGTATGATTGGAAGCTGACTTTACCTTACTGCTAGTTGACCAAATATTATGTTTAGTGTGTGTATGTGTGAAAGATTTCAATCTAATACATAAGAATGTCATTTACTTACTGTTAAAAGAATTTTCAAATAACTTAAACATTCTGTAAATTTAGATTTGTTCTGTTCGAAAGGAAAATCTTTTGAATTAATGGGTTATTTAGATGCTGACTTTGCTGGTTGCAAGTTGGATAGAAAAAACACATCTGGAACATGTTATTTATTGGGAAAATCCTTAGTATCTTGGAGTAGTAAGAAAAATAATTCAGTTTCTTTTTCCACTGTTGAAGCAGAGTATATAGCTACTGGTAGTTACTTTTCACAAATTCTATGGATGAAACACACTCTTTTGGACTAGGAATAAGATTTTAAGAATGTTTCAATAAACTATGATAACACTAGTTCCATTAATATTTCAAAGAACCATGTATCTCACTCTAGGACCAAACACATTGATGTAAGGCACCATTTCTTGAGAAATCACTACCAAAAAGGTTATATTACTCTAGGAGTTATTGGTATTGAACATCAATTAGTGGAAATTTTCACCAAACCTTTATGTTTGGATAGGTTAAGTTACATTAGACATCAGTTAGGAATGATAGATCACTGATATACCTCACCGGTATGATACCTCACCGATATCAGACCACAGCGATATGAAACCTCACCGATATGAGACCTCACTGATATACCTCACTAGTATAGACCTTACTGATATACCTCACTGATTAGTGGATCTCACTATTAGGAATTCTCACTAGTATACCCTACCGTTAAGTATGGGCTGTTTTAAACTTCATTCTACTGCAAGAATCTATATCGCTTATACTTTAATTATTTTATTTTAATTTTTTATTTTATCATTCCTAAATGATAAAACTAAGTCTTAATTACTTCTCGATCCACCTCAAACCCTTTTCCTTCAAGCCTTAGCTCCCGAATCTCAGGGAAACCCTAGGTTCCTTGAACCAGAAATGGAGAAAACCAAAATACCTACTCTCAGAGATGACATTGATGATCTGAATGCCAAGAAGCAGAAGAAAAATCCAGAATCAAGTAGCAGTGTTAGTAGAACAAGTTCCGGGAGGCGACCAGTGAACCCGCATTTACAAAATACAGTTATTGTGATTGAAAAAGAGCTATACGTGAAATGGCTATTATCTAGTAAGTCGTTAGTTCTAGAGGTGCTGGAAGATCAAAAGTGGGTATAATGATTTTCAAACAACAATGGACCCTACAATCCGAAGCTGGTGAAACAGTTCTATGAGTTTGTAAGTTTTGAGAAATCCAATGAAGAAAACAGAATGGTTTCATGGGTAAATGAAAAGGAGATAGCTTTTTCTTATATTGAGTGGGATGAATGCCTAAAGGTTCCACACGAAGGTGTTTTTGGATATTTCTCAAAATCAGTACCACCTACAAGCGACATATTTTATTATGAGACTGCCTTAGAGGAGCTCACCGGTAGTGGCAAGAAAATATAGGTGGTGGATGCTGAAATGGATGGAGAGAACAGATTGTTTTCCAAATTTTTTATACATGTTTTTATTCCAAGAAGGGGAGACTTTGAAAATTTGAGATATCAAGATACTTATCTGCAACATCTCTTGAGAAATGGTGTGAAAGGGAATCTGTACAGGTTGCTAATGATTCAAATGGAGGATATGACCAGACTCAAATCAAATACCAATGCTCTATTCTTTTCCAAGTTGATCTCTGTAATGATTAAGGTAAAAGAAGTAGCTGAGTCTCAGGATGTGACAGTGGTGTTAAAGAACAACTTCTATATCATAAGAACAGTTTTCAAATACATGAATATAAACTGGAAGCCATGGAAAGGAGAGTGGGTTAATGATGATAAAAAGATTAATGATAATTTCAATCCTTTGGATCATTCTTCAATGCCTAAGGATATAAGGGATCCAGGTCTAGGACCTGATAAAAAGCACCACAGTATAGTGATGATTCAAAAGAGGAAGATTCCTCTACAGCAAATGGAGGAGATCCTGACTTGCCTCCAAGACCAGCTCCTGAAGTTGTGTCACAAGAAAAGGAAAGTGCTTCTTTGAACCTACCTAGTACGAAAACAATATTGGGTATAAGCAATAAAGAGGCATCTATGGATGAGGAAGACCAGCAAAGAGAAGATCAGGAAGAGGCTTCTCGAGAAAATGAAGAAGAAGTTCATGCAAGTGAAGCATATATTTATGTCAGCTTAAGCCTTAGTCCACTAATTGGATATTCCCTAATGCCTGGTGGGGAATTTGATGAAATTGATATACCTTAACCTATTCTTGAGGAACCTCCTGCTATTGCAGAAATGGAGATGGTTGTGCAATATTATTCTAGGGAAGAAAGAGTTGCTGAGGGTACTGTTGATGTATAAGAAAATGCACCAGTTGAGGGGGAGCATCCAACCAGGTTTGGAAATGTTTCAGTGGCTGTTGATTTTGAAGACTGGGAAGAGGGCCCAGGGTTTGTAGTTTGTGGATTCTATTATCCAAATTTTGATAATTATACATCCCTTCGGAGACCAAAAATCAATTATGATATTCATTCTGAGATATTACCTGAAGATTTGGTAAGAACACATGATCTGGATAACTCAAGTCTGATCTCAAAATCAATTTTTTGGAAGAAATAAGGAAAAGGGAATCTTCACTGGTGTCATCTATTCAATCGATTATGAATGACTATGTGACCAGTATAGTATCTGAAAGATCACCTATTGTGGTTTCACCTGCTGATATGATCACCAGGGATGATCTTGAATCCTTAAAGGATGAGATGAAAGTGTATTTGAGTGATTCTGTTTCCGAGTTAAAGAATAGATTTGTTGAAGAGATGAAGAATTTGAAAAAGTCTTTTGAAATATATCTCAGTTGTAATGTGTCAACCTTTGTGGCAGAGATAGCAGATGAAGCCATAGCTTTCTAGAATCAGATGTCTAGCCTGGAAAAGGATGGTGAAGTTCTAAAGAAATCTGTTGTCTCTCTAGAATCCTATATGAGTTCAAAATCTCAAGCAGACAAGGATTTTTCCTATGTGAAAAGTGTTGTGAGCCAGATGGTTTCAGTTTTTTAAGGCTTTAAAAAGTATGTGGAGAATAATATTGGTGCCTACGATTCTGCAGTGAAAAATCTTATTAGTGGGCTAACTAAGAGCTTCAAGGAAACTGTAACCTTCTCTCTTCTCTCTATTGATTCCAGAAATTCAGTGAATTTGGATCAGATTATTGATTTGATGAAGGAGGAGCTTATTTCAGCATCAACCAGTGGCTCTATAGAATCATCTGATCTGACCAATGTGGTAAATTCTACTAGAGATACCACTAGAGATATCATGAATATTGTTCAAGACTATATGAGATAAGATTCTGCTTCTTAGAACGAAGTGAAAGACAATGTATGTTACTCTTTCCAAAGGTTTTACACCAAGCATCAACTAAATAATAATTTCAAGCATATGTTAGAAAACATGAAGATACCACCAGTCAATCAAGACATTGAGAAAAAGTCAGAAAGCTCAGGGAGTTGACCCCTAAACTAGAGAAATTCATGGAAAACAAGGATGATTTCATTACTGCTATGGAAATAGGAGGAGGAATCATTATGTATTTTAGAAATCACTTGTTTCCCTTCTTTCATGTTGATGCTCGACCAGTGATTGTACCTCCAGCTTTACCTACCTCTGCCTCTTCTACTTCTCCTCCTCAGATGACTCCGACCCAAGCCATCTGAAGCCTTACTCCTGTGATCACCCATAGAACTACACAATACATACCAGGAACAGTTTCAGTAGCTTAGCCTCCTCTGATCGTTTCTGGTGTTCCTAAGCCTTCACCTGCATCCACCTCACCTGAATCTACTTCTGATACCAAGGGGAAATCTCATTCTAAGGATGTGGATTGATCAGTGGCTAGGATTTTTGATTGGAATCACCTGTATTTATTTTTGTCATTTATGTTCTTCTTTTCATCTATTTTCTCCAAGGAATACATATGATCTTACTTTCTTTTACTTGTTGTTACTTCTCTTCTCCTATATTTTCTTTTTGACCCACTTTTTTATAATCACAAATGGGGATAAATACTATCTAAGGGTAACATATTTGAGGGATAACTAATATATTTTATGAAAAATGGGGATAAATACTATATTTTATGTGCTTAATTCATTTTCCTCTGGTACATTTGTTCCTATGGTACATTTGTTTCATATTTTACCATTGATCTATGTGTTTTATAATATATTGTTTTCTCTGATACAATTGGATTTCATGCTATATCTTATGATACATTTTTAATTATTCTAGGATTATAATATCATAGATTGTGATTATCAAAAAGGGGGATATTGTTGACCTCACCTGTTTTGATAATCCCAATTATGCTTTCACATACTTTGATAATCCCAATTATGCTTTCACATACTTTGATAATCGAAAATAATGTTTATCTATATATTAATTCTTTCAATATATTACATTCTATTATCAAGCTGATAATAATATTAAAATAATCTTTGAAATATGTTAATCAATGTTTATCTATGTCTGTTGGTCGGAGTGGATAGTCAAGAGGGGGGTGAATTGGGTTCCAATTAAAATTTCTGTTAAAAATATTTCTCTTAAAATCCCCCAATTTAAAAAACTAAGTTAAACTGTAGTGAATTTATACATATTGTAAATGTTCAATTAGTTTCTCAAAGATTGATTAGGTATCAGTTAATTTAATCAGAATATTAAATTAGCTTTTGAAACTAACTTACAGGTTTATAATAAGTACAAACACTTGCATGATTAACTATACAAGTAACTTTAAAACAAATTTTATTTCATTGTAATTAACAGTGGAATATAAAATATATAGTATACTTTAGAATTAATCTATGATTCACTGCAGATGTAACCAAGAGGTTCAGTCTCAAGCCGAGACTTATTCCTCTCAAACAATTTATATAAATTTGATCCACACCCTGGATCGGGGTAAACAACAGTGAAAAGACATTCCAGGTACTAAGACCTCTACCACATTTCTTCATGGGAAAACAAAAAAACAGCACACTAGCTTTCCAGGTCTTACTTGACCTCTACCACTATCCATAGTGAGAAACAAAAGAGTTATGGAAGGTTTGTTTGAGGATTTAGAGATCCTATAGTTTAGCACAGGAGACAGTGTGTGTATAAAATATACAGAGCAGACACACTGCTCAAAATGTAAATAAAATAATCACTAAGAGAGTAAATATGAGTTTTAGAAAGCTCTAGTGATTTTAAGTGTAGCTCTGGACTCTTTTGATTAATCAAAAATGCTTCTGATTCCTTCTCTGGTTTTTGTATGAAAAACAGAGGGTCGTTTTCTGCAAGTTCAGTTTGATCAGCTTGAGTGCATAAAGGGATCATTGTATTTCTTCACTTCTTGACTAAGGTGCAGCTTGTGTTCTCCTCTGAAAAATGAAATGGATTCATGTATGTCCAGTTCTCTTCTAGTATGAATGTAGCCTTTCTTTTCTGTGTGAATGCACCACTTTCCAATGCTATTCAGCCCTTTCTTTTTCACACCCTTCATGTGCCTTCTTAGTTGTTTTTTGCCTGGTCTTTTTCCTTCCTTTTATAGCTTTCAGCTCCAGTAAAAGGAATGATTACCTTTTCATGGGTACTAGGTACTGTTCCCTGACATGCCAAAAACTATAATTAAATAACATTAATTTCATTAAAAGCATCAAATATGATCGTTTCTTAATAAATAAATAATATTGAGAGAAGTAGAGTTTGAATGGTCAGTCATTCATCAGTAGCCTTTTGTCGGTAGATGTGTAATGGTGGAATTTGTATAGCTGTGGAATCATGTTGGTTTCTATTTGTCATTATACCGGTAGCTCCTTGTATCAGTAGCTATTACTCCATGAATCAGTAGCTCTGTGTACCGGTGACTCCTTCTCTCGGTAGCTTGTTTGTTCTAGCAGTAACTAGCTTGCATCGGTAACTCGGTGTATCGGTGACAGTTTGTATCAGTGAACTTTGTATCGGTAGCTTGTGCATACCGGTAGCTCCGTTTTGTACCAGTGGTGTGTATATCGGTAGACTTATGCATAATGGTAGACTTGTTCTATTGGTAGCTAAGCTCCTATCAGTAGCTCTCTGTATCGGTGGACTTGGTCTATCAGTGGCCTGTGCCTACCGGTGGACTTACACATACCGGTAACTCTGCATATCGGTGACCTTATCTTATCGATGACTATGTCTATCAGAAGACTATGTACCGATAGATCTGTGTCAGTAGCTATAAGCATATCAGTGACTTAACACTTATCTGTTTTATGCAAAACATATCCGGTTGAGTTAGAATTATTTCAAAAATCATATAAACATAGATAAACATTTATTAACATATTTCAAATAATATTTTAGTATTATTATCAAATATAATGTCATAGATTAAAAGAATTAATATATAGATAAACATTATTTGGTATTATTAAAGTATGTGAAATCATAATTGGGATTTTCAAAATAGGTGAGGTCAACAATCTCCCCCTTTTTGTTAATCACAGCTTATGATACCATAATCTCCAAATAATCAGTAATGTATCATAGGATATTGCATTAGATCTAATTTTATATGAGAAAACAAGGTATTACAACACATATATAGAAAAGATAAAATATAAAACAAATGTACCAGAGGAAAATGAATTAAGCTTATAAAAGATAGTATTTCTCCCCCTTTCTCATAAAATTTATTATTCTTAGATATTTTTCCCTTGGATAATATTTTCGGATAATATTTCTCCCCCTTTGTGATAATCAAAAAGTGGGACAAGAAGGGAAAACTCATGATAAGTGAAGTAACATATGGGAAAAGAAGGTAAGATCATATATATTGCGTGGAGAAAACATATACAAATAAATACAAAAATAAATACAGTTGATTCCTATCAAAAAATCCAAGCCACTGATAAATCCACATCCTCAGCATGAGATTTCCCCTTGGGATCAGAAGAAGATTTAGGTGAGGTGGACGCAGGTGATGGCTTGGGAACTCCAGAGATGATCATAGGTGGCTGAGATACTGAACCTGTTCCTGGCCTGTACTGTGTAGTTCTCTGAGTGATCATAGGAGTAAGGCTGTGAATGACTTGGGCTGGAGTCATCTGAACAGGAGAAGTAGTAGAGTTAGAGGCAGGTAAATCTGGAGGTACAATCACTAGTCTAGCATCGACATGAAATAAAGGCAACAGGAGATTTATGAAATTCATAATGATTCCTCCTCCTCTATCTATAACATATATGAAATCATACTTGTTCTCCATGAATTTGTCTAAGGCTATAGTCAACTCTTTGAGCTTGTTGAATTGTTCTCTGAAAGCTTGATTGACAGGAGGTAACTTCCGGTTTTCTAACAAAAGTTTGAAATGATTATTAAGTTGATGCTTGGTGTAAACCCTTTGGAAATAATAATCCACCTTGTCTTTCACCTCTTTCTGAGAAGCATAATATTCTCTCATATAGCCTGGAATATCTTCATTATATCTCTAGTGGTATCTCTAGTAGAAGTTACCACTTTTCTCAAATCAGATGAGTCCACAGATCCACTGGTTAATCCTGAACCAACCTCCTCTTTCATCACAGCTCTAATCTGATCCAAATACACTAATGGTCTAGAAGCAATAGAACCAATAGATAAGGTTACTGTTTCCTTGAAGTTTTTGGTCAACCCACTGATATGATTTTTCACTTGGTAATCCTGGGTGTTAACATGATCTTTCATGGAGGTTTTAAATCCTTCAAAGACTGATACCATGTGGCTCACAACACTTTTGACATAAGATAAATCTTTATCTGTTTGGGATCTAGAACTCATATAAGATTCTAAAGAGATAATAGACTTCTTTATAACTTCAACATCCTCTTCTAGGATAGACATCTGATTCTGGAAGATGTAACATCATCCACTATTTCTGCCACAAAGGTAGAGACATTACAGCCAAGAGAGAGTTCAAAATACATTTCCAAATTACTCATCTCTTCAAAAAATCAGTTCATCAATTAGGAAATAGAGGCACTAAAAGACTCTTTTAGATCATCTTTTAAGGATTCAAGGTCATCCCTGGTGATCATATCAGCAGGTGAAACCACAACAGGTGCTCTTTCAGATACTATACTGTCCACAGAGTCATTCATAATCGATTGAATATATGACACCAGTGAAGCTTCCATTTTCCTTATTACTTCCACAGAAATGATTTTGAGATCAGACTTTAGCTTATCCAGATCATGCATTCAGACCACATCTTCAGGTAATAACTCAGTCTGAATATCATAATTGTTTTTTGGTCTATTAAGGGATGTCTCATTATCAGAATCTGGATAATCCAATCCACAAACCACAAAACTTGGGTCTTCTGCCCAATCCTCAATTTCAACATCCACTGAAACACTGCCAAAACTGGTTTAATGCTCCCCCTCAACTGGTGCATTCTCTTGTATAGCAAAAGCATTCTCAGCAGGTCTTTCTTCCTCAGAAGAATATTCTACAATCAACTCCATCTATGTAACGGCAAGAGGCTCCTCTGTATTAGGCACAGGTCCTTCCATTTCGCCCACTACATCCTCAATAAGCATAGCTGAGCTTCCAATCAATGGACTCAGACTTAAGCAGATAGAATCAAAGGCACCAGATTATTTCCCTCTTTCTTTTTCATTCTCAGGGGTTGGTTGGTCTTCCTCATCAACAGTTATTTCTTCTTCTAATAATTTTTCATTTCCTGAAGATATAATTTCAGCAATAGGACTTGGGGGAAAGTCTAGATCCCTTCTGTCAGCCATAGAAGTCTCCTCTTCATCAGTCTCATCAATGTAATTAGGTTCTTCCCAATCAGGTCCTAGACCCGGATCCCTCACATCCTTAGGTCTTGAAGTATGATCCACAGGAATGATCTTATCATATATCTTCTTGTCATCATTAACCCACTCTTCTCTCCATGGATTCTAGTTTATCTTCATGTATTCGCAAATGGTGTTTGCGATACAAAAGTTATTCCCTACTACCACTGTCTCATCGTGAGACTCAACTACCCCTTTCACTTTGATCATCCCTGAGATCAACTTGGCAAAGAATAAGGCATTGGTCTTTGATTTTGGTTTTGTCATTTCCTCTATTTGAATCATTAGCATCCTGCACAGATTCACTTTCACACCATGTCTCAAAAGATTTTGCAGATAAATATATTGATATCTTAAATTTTCAAAGTCCCCCCTCCTTGGAATTAAAACATGCTGAACAAACTTGAACAACAATCTGTTCTCTCCATCCATTTTAGCAGCCACCACCTGTCTTCGCTTGCCACTACCAGTGTGTTCCTCTAAGGAAATCTCATAATCAAATATGTCGCTTGTAGGTGGTACTGATTTCGAGAAATATCCAGGAACACCTTCATGTGGAACCTTCATGAATTCATCCCACTCAACGGATGAAAAAGATATCTCCTTTCCATTCACAAAAGAAATCACTTGGTTCTCATCTTCTGATTTCTCAAAACTTACAAACTCAAAAAAATATTTCACCAGCTTCGGATAGTAGGGTCCATTGTTTTTTAAAAATAAATCTACCCACTTCTAATCTTCTAGAACCTCTAGAAATAACGATTTACTGGACAACAACCATTCCACGCATAGCTCTTTTTCGATCACAATAACTCTATTTTGTAAGTGCGGGTTCACTGGTCGCCTTCCTGAACTTTTTCTACCAACACTACTACTTCCTCCTTGGTCTCTCTTCTGCTTCTTCACATTTGGCTCATCAAGGTCATCTCTAAAAGTAGGGAGTTTGGTTTTTTCCATCTCTGGTTCGAGGAACTTAGGGATTTCGAGAAATTCGGGAGCTAAGGCTTGAGGGTAAAGGGTTTGAGGCTCAGTGGATTGAGAAGTAACTAGGAATTTTTTTTATCATTTAGGAATCATAAAATAAATAATTAAAATAAAATAAAGTATAAATGATACAGATTATGGCGGCTGACAGAAGTTTAAAACAACGCATCGGTAGGGTATATCGGTGAGAATTTCTAATCGGTAAGGTTTCATATCGATGAGGATTATTTGTGAGGTATCACATCGGTGAGGTACATCGGTGAGGTACCACATAGGTGAGGTAAATCGGTTAGGTATCTACCGGTTAAGGTTAAACATTCCTAACTCATGTCTAATGTAACTTAACCTATCAAAACATAAAGGTTTGGTGAAAATGTCGGCTAATTTATGTTCAGTGCCTATAAATTCAAGAGTAATATCACCTTTTTGTTAGTGATCCCTCAAAAAATGGTTCCTTATATCAATGTTTTTGGTCCTAGAGTGAGATACAGGGTCCTATTAAATGTTAATTGCACTAGTGTTATCACAGTTAATTGAATCATGTTTAAAATCATATCCATAGTTCAAAAGAGTGTGTTTCATCCACAGAATTTGTGCACAGCAACTACCAGCAGCTTTATACTCTACTTTGGCAGTGGAAAAATCTACAGAATTCTACTTTTTACTACACCAACATACTAGAGACTTTCCTAAAAAATGACATGTTCCAGATTTTCTCTTTCAATCCAACTTGCAACCAACAAAGTTAGCATTTGAATAACACATTAATTCAAAAGAATGTCCTTTTGGGTAAAACAAACCTAAATTTACAATATGTTTATGATACTTAAAAATTATTTTAACTGCAAGTAAATGAGATTCTTTTGGATTAGATTGAAATCTAGCACACATACACACACTAAACATAATACCTGGTTCACTAGCATTAAGGTAAAGTAAGCTTCCAATCATACCTTTGTAATTGGTTTGATCCATTGGTTTCCCAGTTTCTTCTGCATCCAATTTACAGATAGTACTCAGAGGAGTATCATTTTCCTTAATACTATCTAAGACAAAATGTTTTAAAAGATCCTTTTTATATTTACCTTGATTTAAAATAATACGATTTTCATTTTGGAAAACATGAAATCCAAGAAAATATTTGAGTTCACCCATTAAACTCATTTCAAATTCATTTTTCATACTCTTTGAAAAATCAGTACATAAAGACTGTTTAGAAGATCCAAAAATAATATCATCAATATAGATTTGTACTATCAAAACATCTTTAGAAATTATTTTAATAAAAAGAGTTGGATCAGCAATCCCTTTAGTAAAACCTTTTGAAATAAGAAAATTACTAAGTCTGTCATACCAGGCTCTTAGAGCTTGTTTTAAACCATATAAAGCTTTAAATGGCTTGAAAACTCGATTTGAAAAATGAGGATTAGTAAATCCAGGTGGTTGTTCAACAAAAACATCTTCAATTATAAAACCATTTAGAAAATCACTTTTAACATCCATTTGATATAACTTGAAATTCAGATGAGTAGTATAGAAAAGTAAGGTCCTAATAGCTTTTAATCTAGCTACAGGGGAAAAAGTTTCCTCACAGTCTATTCATTCCTCTTGATTATACCCTTGTGCAACTAGCCTAGATTTTTTTCTAACTATATTTCTAGATTCATCAACTTTGTTTCTAAAAACCCATTTAGTGCCTATTGTCAAAGTGTCCTTGGGTCTGTCAACTAATTTCCAGACTTTGTTTCTTTCAAATTTATTTAACTCTTCATTCATAGCTATTACCCAAAATTCATAATTGATTGCATCATCAATGTTTTTAGGTTCACGTTGTGACAAAAAGGCTTGATGTTCAACCTGATTTCTAAGAGAAGATCTAGTCTATGTCCCTCTATTAATATTACCAACAACAACATCCAAAAGATGATTCTTTAGAATCCTAGTTGATCTAGTAAAGGTAGGACTAGAAATTTTAGGCTCTTATATAAATTCAGAATCTATAGAAGCAGATTCTGGAATATTTCCAGAACTATATGTTTTTACAGCAGGTTCTTTGATTTTATCATTAAGGTCCAGAATAGTCAAATCATCTTCAAGATTTTCAATGGAAGATTTAGGTTCATGTGGATCAGTTTTATCAAAATTGATGTGAACAGATTCTTCCACACATTTGGTTCTTTTGTTAAAGACTCTATAGGCTTTTATAGTTAAAAAATAACCCATAAAAATTTCTTCATCACTTTTAGATGCAAACTTGTCAAGATTATCCTTTGTATTGAGAGTAAAAACTTTACATCCAAAAAATTAGAAGTAATTAACCTTAGGTTTCCTATTGTTCCACAATTCATAAGGTGTATTCTTGAGAAAAACTCTAATCAAGACTCTATTAATAATATAACAACCTGTATTTACAGCTTCAGCCCAAAAATAAATTAGCAGGTCATACTCATTATGAATGGTTGTTGCAATCTCTTGAATGGTTCTATTTCTCCTTTCTACTACACCATTCTCTTGAGGAGTTCTAGGGGAAGAGAAATTGTGACTATAGCCATTGTGTGATTAATAAGATTCAAACTCATGATTTTCAAACTCACGACCATGGTCACTTATCAGGGTCTTAATATTAAGTCCACTAAGATTTTCTACAAACTTGGAGTGTTTAATAAAGTAAGAACAAGCTTCACTTTTGTGAGCTAAGAAGTATACCCAAGTATATATAGAAGAGTCATCTACTAAGACATAGACATGGTGCTTCCCATTTAAACTAGAAACTCTAGAAGGTCCAAATAATTCCATGTGAACCAACTCGGGAGGTTGAGAAGTTGAAACCTCATTCTTTAATTTAAAAGAATCATTATGTTGCCTTCCCTTTTGACAGGGATTACAAACTTTGTCAGTTGGGAATTCAAGCTTAGGTAGGTCTCTAACTAAGTTATTCCTAGTCAGTTTTCTAAGTGAATTAATGTTGCAGTGTCCTAATCTTCTGTGCCAAAGCCAATATTGTTTATGAAAATCATTTAAACAAGTAACATTTTTCTTGACTAAAGAATTCAAATCAACACCATAAACATTTTCATTTCTCAAAGATGAAAATACTAAAACATTTTTAGAGTTAAAAAAATTACAAGAATCATTTTCAAATTTAACATTGAAACCGTCATCACAAAACTGATAAGTACTCAACAGATTATATTTAAGTCCGTCAACAAAGAAAACTTTAGAAATTAAAACCGAGTCAGTGTTACCAATCTGGCATAGACCGATGATTTTTCTTTTAGAGTTATCACCAAAGGTGACATGGCCTCCATCAACTTTGATTAAACTCTTGAAGAATGAGTAGTCCCCAGTAATATGCCTTTAACATCCACTGTCCAGGTACCACATCTTCTTATGAGAACTCTTTAAGTAAATTTCCTACAAAATAGGTTTAGATAGAAAATGATTTTGGTACCCAAATTTTCTTGGTTCCAGATAGGTTAGCAAGCAAAGCCTTAGGTACCCAGATTTGTCTCGTGGGTTTCAAATAATTTATAGAATCAATAGATTTTGAAAGATAAAACTTATTTGATCTATAACCATATGAGTAACTAGTTGAAGCATACCGATTTCTATAACTAGAACTATCATCATTCTGTCTAGATTTAGAAATGAATCTAGTTTTGGTAAACTGTCGCTGTCCAGGATGATAGCCTATTCCAGTGGTATATTTTGGTTACTCTTATTTTCCTAGCATTTGAGTAAGTGTATATTTTCAATTTGTGAATTTTTCTAAGTCCTTTCTTAATTGCTCATTAGACAATTTTAGTTTAGTATTTTCCTTCAGCAATTGAGCATTTTTTTTCCTTTTCTACATCAAGGGTAGATTTAACAGTGGTGGTTAGAGCATGATATTTATTCAGGGTCTTATACTTTTCCTTTAATTCATTAAATGTCTCTTCTAGCATATTAAAATATTCAAATAACTCTTCAATAGACATATTTTCAGATTCAGAATCAGAATCAACTCTAGAATAATATGAATTTAAAGTAGGAGTGTCAAGTGTTACCTCAGATGTGTTTGTCATAAAACACATGTTAGATTTGTAAGAGTATTTATCCTTAGTAGAATTAGAATCACTTGAAGTATCTTCTGAAGCACTCCAAGTCACTTTCATTGCCTTCTTGTATTTAGTGTCCTTGTATTCATGTTTCTTACTGAATTTCATCTTTGGACAGTCTGATTTCACATGTCCGTTCCTTTTGTATTCATAGCAGATAATCTCATCACTTTTATCAGGCTTCTTCCAGTCCTTCTTTTAATGACAATTGTTGTCATATTTTCTGTCATAGTTTTATTTTCTGAAGAATTTCTTCTTCCTATAGAACTTCATGAATCTTCTGGCTATTTGAGCCATCTCAGCATCAATGTTAGATTCTGAACTTTCACTTGTTGAGCTTTCAGTAGGTATGTAATATTTTTCCTTGTCCTTGCTCTTTGAGGTAGTAGACTTGAAAGACACTTACTTTCTTTTTGGTTAATTATCTTCTTCCTTATTTACTTCTAGATATTCCTCATAAATCAAAAGCTTACCTATTAATTCTTTAAAAGGTAGTGAACTTATGTCGCACGATTCTCTAATGGAAACCGATGTGCCTCTCCATCTTTCTGGAAAACATCTTAGTATTCTCATAATCTATTCTTTTATAGGAAAAACTTTACCAAGAGAGCTCATGGTGTTGATAATCTCATTGAACCTGAGATACATGTCAGGAATGGGTTTATCAGGCTTCATTTTATGATTTTCATATTTAATAGTATAGGTATTCAGCCTAATTTATTTAACATTGGTTGTTCCCTCATGGGAAATAGCCAAAGTGTCCCAAATTTCATAAGTAGTTTTACATGCAGATATTCTGTTAAATTACTCATCACTTAAAGCAAAGTACAAGGCATTCATTGCTTTATAGTTATTATTGTAAGTAGTTTTAGTAGGTTCATCCCAAGTAGTTCTTTCAGATTCTAGAATCTTATATTGAGTTTCTATAGCAGTCCAGATATCAAATCCGATACTTTCTAAATGAATTCTTATTTTATGCTTCCACTGGGCATAATTTGTACCACTAAAGAAAGGTGGAATGTTGGTAGCAGAACCTTCTAATCTATTATCCATAGATAGAGTTTAGAAAATATATTTAAAGAGATTAAATTTATAACTAACATAAATTTAAGATCTTTAAGATACAACTAAAATCATAGTTGAAAAACAAAGTATTTAGAAAACCATTAATAATAATAAAACCTCTAATACCAAATGTTGTTCGGAGTGGATACTCAAGAGGGGGGTGAATTGGGTTCCAATTAAAATTTCTGTTAAAAATATTTCTCTTAAAATCCCCCAGTTTAAAAACTAAGTTAAACTGTAGTTAATTTATATAGATTTTAAATGATCAATTAGTTTATCAAAGATCGATTAAGTCTCAGTTAATTTAATGAGAAGATTAAATTATCTTTTGAAACTAACTTACTAGTTTACAATAAGTACAAACACTTGCTAGATTAACTATCAAAGTAACTTTAAAACAAATTTTATTTCAAAGTAATTAGGAGAGGAATATAAAATATATAGTATAATTTAGACTTAATATAAGATGCACAGAAGATGTAACCAAGACGTTCAATCTCAAGATGAGACTTATTCCTTTGAAACAATTTATATAAATTTGATCCACACCCTGGATCGGGGTAAACAACAGTGGGAATACTGTACAGGTACTAAGACCTCTACCACAGTTCTTCGTGGGAAAACAAAACAACATCACACTGGTTTTCCAATTCTTACTTGACCTCTACCACTATCCACAGTAGGATAAAAAAGAGTTATGGAAGCTTTGTTTGAGGATTTATAGATCCTCCAGTTTAGAACAGGAGACAGTGTGTGTATAAAATATACAGAGCACACACACTGGTCAAAATGTAAATAAAATAATCACTAAGAGAGTAAATATGAGTTTTAGAAAGCACTAGTGATTTGATGTGCAGCTCTGGACTCTTTTGATTAATCAAAAATTCTTCTGAGTCCTTCTCTGGTTTTTTTCTGAAAAAAAGAGGGTCGTTTTCTTCAAGTTCAGTCTGATCAGCTTGACTGCATGAAGAGCTCGTTGTAGTTCTTCACTTCTTGACTAAGGTGCAGCTTGTGTTCTCCTCTAGAAAATGAAATGGCTTCATGTATGTCAAGTGTTCTTCCAGTATGAATGTATCCTTTATTTTCTATGTGAATGCACCACTTTCCAATGCTATTCAGCCCTTTCTTTTTCACACCCTTCATGTTACTTCTTAGTTGTATTTTTCCTGGTCTTTTTCCTTCCTTTTATAGATTTTAAATCCAATAAAAGGAATGATTACCTTTTCATGGGTACTAGGTACGGTTCCCTAACATGCCAACAACTATCATTAAATAACATTAATATCATTAAAATCATCAAATATTATCGTTGAATAATAAATAAATAATATTGAGAGAAGTAGAGTTTGATTGTTCAGTCTTTCATCAGTATCCTTTTGTCGGTAGATGTGTAATGGTGGACTTTGTATAGCTGTGACCTCCTATCGATAGCTATTTTTCCTTGTACTGGTAGCTCCTTGTATCGGTAGTTATTACTCTGGGTATCAGTAGCTCTGTGTATCGGTGACTCCTTCTATCGGTAGCTTGTTTTTTCTAGCAGTAACTCGCTTGCATCGGTTGCTCGGTGTATCAGTGATAGTTTGTATCGGTGAACTTTGTATCGATATCATTTGCATACCGGTAGATCCATTCTGTACTAGTGGTGTGTATATCTGTAAACTTATGCATACCGGTAGACTTGTTCTATCGGTAGCTACACTCCTACTGGTATCTCTCTGTTTCGATGGACTTGATCTATCAGTGGCCTGTGCTTACCGGTGGTCTTACACATACTGGTAGCTTTGCATATTGGTGACCTTATCTTATCGGTGACTATGTCTATTGGTATACTAAGTACCGGTAGATCTATGTCAGTATATATAATAATATCAGTGACTTAACACATATATTTTTTATGCAAAACATATCTGATTGAGTTAGAATTATTCCAAAATTCATATAAACATAGAAAAACAATGATTAACATATTTCAAAGATTATTTTAATATTATTATCAAATATAATTTCATAGATTAAAAGAATAAATATATAGATAAAAATTATTTTGGATTATTAAAGTACGTTAAAGCATAATTGGGGTTATCAAAATAGGTGAGGTCAACAATTTCTATATGAATTTTGAAATAATTATAACTCAATCGGATGTTTTTATCATAAAGTAGATAAGTGTTAATTCACGGATATGCTTATAGCTACTAATACAGATCTATCGTTACTTAGTCTACCGATATACATAGTCATCGATAAGAAAAGGTTGCATATATGCAGAGCTACCGGTATGTATAAGTCCACATGTAAGCACATGTTATTGATAGATCAATTCCACCGATACATACAGCTACTGATAGAACAAGTCTACCGATAGAACAAGGCTACTGATAGAACATGTCTACCGATAAAAAAAGTCTACCGATAGAACAAGTCAACTGATATGCACAAGCTACCGATACAAAATCTACCGATAAGTATAGTCATTGATACGGGCAGTCACTGATACACCAACCTATCGATACAAGCGAGTTACTGCCAGACAAAAGAAGCTATCGATACAAATTTTTCTGATACAGATAGTCAACGATACAAAATGAGCCACCGATAAAAGCGAGCTACCAATAGGAGTCACCAGTACATAGAGCTAATGATACACGGAGTAACAGCTACCGATTCAAGGAGCTATTAGTACAAGGACAAAGAGCTACTGATAGGATCTCACCGCTATACAAAGTCCACCGTTACATATCTACTGACAGAATGCTACTGATGAAAGACTTTCCAGTCACTAATTCCAAAACTCTACTTTTGTCAATATTATTTATTTATTAAGAAATGGTAATATTTGATGATTTTAATTCAATAAATGTTATTTAATGATAGTTGTTGGCATGTCAGGGAACCCTACCTCGTACCTATAAAAAGGTAATCATTCCCATTTGCCGGAGATGAAAGCCATAAAAGGAAGAAAAAAGACCAAGCAGAAAGTAACTAAGAAGGAATGGGAAGTGTGTGAAAAACAAAGGCAGAAGAGTGATGAAAAGTGGTGCATACATACAAAAAATAAAGCCTTCATCCACACTCGAAGTACACTGGACATACACGAAGCCATTCATACAATAAGAGAACACAAACTCAATATTAGTCAAAGAGTGTAGAACTACAAAGATCTCTTCATGCACTCAAGACGATCAAACTGAACTTGAAGAAAATGACCCTCTATGTTTCAGAAAAAAACCATAAAAAGACTCAGAAGCATTCCTGATTAAACAAAATAGTCCAGATCTACACTTCAAATCACTAGAGTATTCTAAACTCATACTTACTCTCGTAGTGATTCTTTTATTTACATTTCGAGAAGCGTGTGTGCTCTGTATATTTTATACACATACTATCTCTTGTTCTAAGATGGAGGATTTCTAAATCCTTACACAAAACTTCTATAACTCTTTGTTTCCCACTTTGGATAGTGGTAGAGGTCAAGTAAGACCCAGACAGCCAGTGTGCTGTTGTTTTGTTTTCCGACGTAGAACTGTGGTAGAGATCTTAGTACCTGGACAGTCTCTGTACTATTGTTTACCCCGATCCAGGGTGTGGATCAAATTTATATAAATTTTTTGAGAGGACTATGTCTCCTCTTGAGACTGAACCTCTTGGTTATATCTTCTGTGCATCTTAGATTAAGTCTAAAGTATATTAGATACTTTATTTTATGTTGCTAATTAATTTTAAATACAATTTGTTTTAAATCTACTTTGATAGTTAATCTTGAAAGTGTTTGTAACTTTTCTAAATAAGTAGGTTAGTTTCAAAATCTAATTTAATATTCTGATTAAATTAACTGAGACCTAATCAATCTTTTGAGAACCTAATCGAACCCTTACAGTTTTAAAAATTCACTATAGTTTAACTTTGTTTTTAAATGGGGGATTTTAAGAGAAATATTTTAAAAGAAATTTTATTTGGACCTCAATTCACCCCCCCCCCCCTCTTGAGTATCCACTCCGACCAACAATTACCTTTTGAAAGGATAAGATATGAAATATGGGTTTGTGATCATGAAAATATCATATAAAATCCATATCCAACCTATCATAGATCATAAACATGAGTTATGGAATAAAAATTTAACATGAACCATAAGAAAAAAACTACATCATAACTCATTATTGACTATATTTTTAATTAATAAATGTGTATGGAATCATCTTATGTATAGAAAACAATTTAACATGTCAAGGTTAACTAACAATAATCTCATATCAAGCCTTATCACATGATTCCCTTAACGGATCAAGCACATCGACTTGTTTCCTCTCACATATCAAGCACATCAACTTGTTTCCCGTCATAGATAAAGAACATCGACTTGTTTCCATTAATTATCTCATGAAATATAATTCATTAACCAATTAAGTGGAGGTAGATAAATTTTCCTCCCATAACATAATGAAAGATATACCTATGTGTACCACAATAACACAAATCATTAATCAAATCAGAACTTATAAAAAGAAATGGGTTTCATAAAAAGTATTCCATCATAACATAACCCATGGAAAAGAAATGGGTTTCATAAATATCATTACATAATAAAATTAAAATATCTATAGAAATAATTGGTATAATATCCCTGATAATTATCCCTCATAAATCCTAATTAACATCAAATAATGTTATCACAAATGGAAAGTAATTTTGAGAGATCACATGAAAATAATTCCAAAAGATAATATCTTTTCGGCATTGAAAACAAATTATTTTCCAATAATTACATTGAATTTTAAAAAATAAACCTTTTATTAGAAAATAACCTTTTAATATTATAATGTATGATTCAACAAATTAGGGTATAATGAAAGTGTAAAACTAGATTCATCTCGTATAAGTTAAAAAATTCGTTTCATACTTTTGCGGCAAAACTCACAATATACCTCATTTGGAAAATAAAAATGATTCCAAAACATTTAGTAAAAATTAAAACAAGGTTAAAAATTACTTTTAAAATTGTATAAAAATATTTAAAATATTTTTTTGAATTATGTACATGGAAGATAAATATTCCCTATTAGATACTTATATGTAAACAATCCCGAGTAAAATGAGGTTGTAAAATTAATCCTTACCATTTTATAATCATCCAAACTGTATGCTCGATGAAATAAATAAATAACATGGATATGAAAATACCATAATAATAAGGATAAAATTCATAAAATACATTTATGTGATGTATATACACCACACATAAGAAAAAAGTAGTGTATAAGGCATGTGTCCCACAAATAAAAATCTCTTACCACCATTCTTTCCTTTCATTGTTCACATTAAAACCTTATGAATAATAAATATAGATTTATTATAAATTTTTTCTATAACCATATTTATTTCAAAGATTTCATTATTTTTTAAAACATCTTATCACTTATTTATTACTAATTAAAACCTCTGTTTATTTGATATATGCTTCCTTTTCCAAGCATGTTTGGGTTTAGTAGTCCGGATCCTTATACATTGATCATGGTACCATAATTTTATATAATCATTATTATGTAATATATATAACATATATTCATATAATTAATATTTATTACCACCCATGTGGAATATATATGAAAAATTAATCACATCGTATCATTGAGATGGTAAGTCATAAGTGAACACGACGGACATTATCATTTTGAAAAAGATTAGGTGGTAAAAATAAAGATATGGTATTATCATTAAAGAAGTATAATTATTTCATAAATATAATTTATGAACATTAAATCTGTCATATTACCCACTCAAAAAATATGGTGGTGAAAATTGAATTTCATCTCTACGTGGAGACGGTAAGCCATATGTATGCCAGAGTGATACTTTCACTTCTTTATCGATAGGAAAGGGGTTGTATAATGGTTTGTTAGTAATAATAATAAAATATAATAATATTTATGATGATGATGTTATAATTTTATGATAAATATAATACAATAATAGTAGGTATAGAAAAGTATAAAAAGAGTGTGATCGGTTAGAGAGATCACCTCTTCTTCAAAACAGATCCTTTATATCTCCTTTAAATGACTATAGAGTTGGTCCTTTATGAAGACCAGAACCTCTATAATGTGGATACTAAAGTGTATAAGATAATTTGGTAGATATTTTTTGAGACACTAGGCTCAAATCAAGGAAATGAGATTAGGGAGTAGGTTACTTTTATAATTAATGTTAGGTGCACTTTTGAAATTTCTCAAAATATTAAATAATAATGAATTAAATATCAATAAAAATACGAAAAAATAGGAATTCAGTAAAATATAATGCTTTTTAGGGTGTTAATACCTTAAAAAATAGATTTTGACATATTTTTGTGTAATTCTAAACCATGTAATTTTGATTAACCCTTAGTTAACCATTTTTAATTTTAACTATGGTAACAATTTCATAAATTTCAAAAGGAATATATTTTCATTTATATGGTGTAAATTGAACCATAAATGGTCTATTTATGAAATTTTAGACCATTATATATTCCATTTTTCCATATTGATGATTTTTATTAATTTTAACTAATTAAATAACATATTCTTTTTATAAAATACCATTACTGTCAATTTTGAGACTAATCATTTCATTGACTTTATGAAAATAAACACAGAAAGATAAATTTGAAAAAAATAATTTAATATACCCAAAATATTTCATATTAACCTAGAAAATTTGTGTTTCACCTTCATTAATTCAAATTATATATCAGTAAATAATTTTAATATCACTTAATTGATTTTTTCATTAATTGAATAATTACTTCATCATCATAGTGTAATTATTTATGATAACTATTTCTTCAAATAAAAATTAAATGATGTATATATACCAATTATATTTCATAATAATATATATATTCAATAATATATTCTATTTATCCCCATGTTAAAAGTATTATACATATAAAAAGTAAGAGTGTGAAATTTTGTCACTCTCTTTATTTTAATAATATCAATGTCTTTACCATAGAAAAGTGTGCATTAAATTATTCAATTTCAAACCTTATGCTTTAAGAATTAAATAAAAACCATCCATTAACATTTTGGTAATTGTTTAGATAATTTTATAATATTTATAATATTATTATTACCCTTAATTACTCGTTTTACCCTAATCGTGGTAGTCAAATTACTAAAGTTACTATTCATATTGTCCAAAAATAAAAGTACCATATTTTATAAATTTTTACCTTATTATTAAAAATAATTAATTGATTTATTCAAAAATAAATTCACAAAATTTTTAAAAATTAAATAAAAATTAATCTTGGTGACGTGATGATACAACAGTCATTTAAAGTAAAAACATTCAAAAGATCGAAATGTTTTTGTATCCAAATCCAATGTGGAATTGATCTTTTTGAACTAAACTGAATTAAATGATATAATATTAATATAATTATACTTTATAACCAATCAAAAATATAAGTTAATATTATAATTTTTTTATATGAAAAATATGTTTTTAATTAAAATTCAGTAATTTTTCACTTTTCATAAAAACATGATACTGATCAAAAAAATTCCAAAAATTAAATTAAAGTAAATTTTTATATCCTATATTAAAACAAGAATATTTTTTTCAAATATAATTTTTAAAAGTATAAAAGGATTTTTTAAGATAAGTGCAATAACAAAAGGTGAGAAAACTATTTTTTTGAAAAATAATGTTTTTAAACATAAAACTAAATTTACCATTATATCATGTATATAAAGCATAAAAGATGAATTTTAAACATTATAATGTGTATAAATTTAATTAATATAATTCAACAAGATTTATTTTTTAGTTTATTGTTATAAAAAACACTTGTGTACATTTAAATAGTTTTTATAAAATCATTGCCTTTTATTTTAAAATCATTTTATTTTCATTTATATTTAATTATTCATTGAAGAATTAATTATATATACATGTATAAACCATATTTTCATAATTTATTTAATCATCTTCATACCTGTCATTCTAACAGTTAGGTTATAATTTTCATATTTAAATAATTACAATAATAAAATGATTTTTTGTATAAACCCAGTGTTGCATGTAACTCAATATAAATTGGTGTTACGTGTAACAAAAGATTAAAAATGAGTTGAATTAAATTAAATTTATCAAATAAATTAAATTATTTTAAAAAATCATAAAAATATCAGTGTGTTATAATGTGAGAGACAATGCAATGATTTTTTAGATGACATCATAAATTCCATGGGAGGTGGAGTTTAAAACATCTTATTGATGATTAAACAAAAATATTAGGATATATAAAATAACCAAAACTATGTGAAAAATTATCCTTCACCCAATTATGAGAAACTATAATTCAATTATTTTATGTGGAAATGAACACCCACATTCATTGGGTTTTTTGATCCATGTTTCATGGAATAGTGGGTGAACTCAATTTAGAAGATCTATTTTATAATCCACTATTATAAGATGGATAATGATACCCTATCCAACTATCATTTATATAGATGTTATGAACAATTATGGTGTTAATAATTAATACCTAGATAATGGATGAAATGGAAAAAATAGAGTGGGAAAAGGTATTTTACTTGAAAATCATTGGAAAAAGATGGAGTGATAATTCTTATATCTTAAGAAAAAGGAGGGAAAATATATCTCACCTTATGAGTAAAATATCACAAGTATTGAAAGATATGAAATAGGGTTTTTTTATCAAAAATGATTGAAAAAATTTATATATTATTTTGTGGTTTAAAACTACACCTTCGAAAGGATATAGCTATCAAATACTTCAGAAGATACAAACAATTAGTTGGATATTCTCCCAAAATAGATATTGAGTTTTGAGAATGGCCCGATGGTTATAGAGATAAGAAAAAAAGATGGTGTTTAGGGTATTTTATTGAATGAAAAAAAGTGTAATTACGTCGAACCACTTACATATTAGAAATGTGGAAGGAAAAATCATTTTAATTTCATCAAAGTGAAAATGAAAGTTTTACAATTTTAGAGCAAAGGACAACAATATCATCTGTGTTGAATATATATAAATAATGCATACAATAATATAGAGTAAATGACTTAACCTACTAATGCAACACCCATGGTTTAATTCTTCGTATTTAGGGACAAATTAAACTGTAAAAGTTAGTACACTAACCTAGGGGTTATCGAGGGTAATTAGCTTCACCAACCAAAAAATCCAAAAAAATAGTGAAAGATCATTAAATCACTACCGATGATGTGAAAAATTATAATTAATTGATACAAGGTACACTTACTATTCACTAAACAATGGGAAAAGCATTTATTTGATTCTATTTTTATGCATTCCTTTATATCAAGAAGTTTTTATTGAAGTATTGAATCACAACCATGATAAATGGAAGTATTAATATACATAAAATCAGTTAGTTATGTGATCAATGTAAACCAAGTGTTAGAAACCTATCTTTTTATAATATTTTAGAGGATTATTTTGGTGAATCTTATAATCCATCCAAAAAGTGGAAGTTGATTCCCTTCTAGGAATGGATTAGCTCTCTCTATATAGAGCTCACATCAACTATTGGGAAAATGAAATATATTTTTATATTTTAAAGAATCCCATGCCACAAGTAGAAATTTTGGTTATATTAATATCCCAAAACTAGGGATATAAGGGTCAAAATCAAGTATATTAGCTATATCCACAATTCCAACTATTTGTGGCTCATATTGGTGTAGCTATAGAAAAAATCTATCACCTTGGTATTACGAGGATATTTACATGGTTGAAACCGTGGCTATAACTCACACAGTTTTCCACCATGGATATAGGTCTATATAACTAGTTTATTCGGTGACTATATGTTCTATTTCCACATTGTAAAACCATCTCTATATCCCATGTTAACCATTGCTACATATTTAAAATAAATTTCTACTGAGATTATTTGATCATGTTACCTCTAGTATCATAGACTAACTAACTTAACTCTATACTAGAGATATCTTTTAGTATATATATTTATATATTGTTATATATATCATTATAAACTATGGTAATAGAAGAAAAAAATATGGCTATATCACTTCCTACCACGTCCCAGTACAAAATTTCTTTCCCCATAGTAAAGTGATAAACCTATAGACACAGTACAATGAAACCGTGGATATAGGTTGAGGTTATATCCCATGTTTTAGAAAAATATAGAAATATAATTTTAAAAACAACATATAGCCACAGTTTAAGAAAATATTGTCTATAGGGGCAGTTTAGAGCCATGGTTTAGATAAAATGGTCGTTATAGACTTAGTGTATATACCTGTAGCTAGGATTTTTGAAAATCGTGGCTATAGGTTTGTGGCTATATATCTGTGGTTATATATCAGCTTTATAGTAGTGAGATCATGTAAAAAATCATGGAATATCATGATCTCCTGTGTAAAATCACATAATGATTTGTGGGTTGATACCCCGGGAAGAAGTATACCATTACCAAATGGTTGAGTCTAAGGAAAGTATCAATCTTGAGTTAATTCCCATTGTGGGGAAATACACTAATGTATTTCTCAAATAGTTACATGAAATTTCCCCATATAATTAGATAGATATCTCAATATAGATTATACACAGAGTTGCTCCTGTCTATAAAATCCTTTATAGGATTGTTCCAAAAAAATTAAGTCAGGGAAAAATATATGCTATGTTTAGAGAGCGTGACTTTTGGATGTCATAAGTTGCATTATTAGGTAACATGTCCACATGTATTTTAATTTATGTGTAACCTTCAATGAAAAAGGTAACTAAATAAAGGCCTAGACCCTTAGGTGTCCTATGAATCTATATTTTTCTTAGCATTGGTGGTCACTGCTGACCTTTTGGGAGAAATGTCTCACTATTTTCGTTCTTTTTCAATAAGTTAAGATGGAAAGGGTGTATGTATTTATATATGGGATCATGTGAGGAAATATTTAAGTTTATTAGGAAGTAGATAACCATTTTTCATGTACACATGCTATAATTAAGTGGATATGGTTTTATAATATACAATGACGCTTTAAGGAAAGGAGTGAGTTGTGTTCTCATGAAAATTGATAATGTGATAGCCACTTCCTTAAGGTGGTTGATGGTCTATGAAAATAACTAAAGGAGGCATGACATGGATATAGAAACCGTGATCTTGCCTGTTAATATTTGGAAGAACTACCTCTTTGTATAACATTGTGAAAAATATAAACAAAAAAAGATTCTAAATTATATATTCACATATAAATAGATAATCATGCATCATTTAATATTGTTAATATAATCAAGGATAATGATTTCACTATTTAATATAATCCTAGGAATAAAAAAAGGTAGATATTTATCTTAAAATAAAATAACCTAATTCTTTATCCATATATTATATTGATAAATACACTATCTTCATGGATATATAAAGAATGCATCTAGAAATATTAATGTCAGGTATTACGTCCTAAATTAAAAAAATTATTTCCTAACCATCTACCTAGGGTAATATCAAGGTGGTACAAAGGGATGAACATGATCTTGAAAATAAGGTGGTAGAAGTAAATGAGGTGAAGATTAATGAATTCCACATCAATGAAGATAGAGTCATTTTTTTTGGAAATAGACAATGTGTGCCCACATCACCTAAGATAATAAAAGAACTATTGGATAATGCACATAGAATATCTTTCTCCATCCATCTTGTATGTACCATGATATACAATGATCATCAAGAGAAATTTTGTTTGGACAACATGATAAATTATATCTCTAAGTACACCTCAATATGAATGGTAGGTTATCATGTTAATGATTAGTGAATGATGTCCAAGGTGAGGATGCAACCATTTCCCATACCCACTTGGAAATGGGAGGACATCACCATAGACTTTGTCACTAGTCTTACAAATAAATAAAAATGATGAAATGAGATATCAGTTTTGGTCGATTAAGTCACCATGACTTCCCCATTATACCCTATTCAAGAAGATTTATCAATTTAAAATATTTCTATCATATACATGAAGTATGTAGTGAGGAAACATGGGGAACCAATATAAATAATATATGATAATGATACAAGGTTCAATTATATCTTTGGGTGAAGCCCTCAATATGTTATGAATATTGAACTAAATTTCAGTATGATTTATGACCCCTAGAATAATGCCTAATATGAAAGGAACATTTAGAAACCTGAGGAATTTCTGGGATCCTCCTCTATATAATTTGAAGGAGGATGGGATAAACATCTTCCATTAGTAGAGTTCTCATACAAATAACTGCATCCACCTGATTATTAAATTGTCTTCATATAAATATCAATATTAGAAGTGTTTTATAACTCCTATGTTTTGGGGTAAAGATTTTGAATGAGAGATAATTGGACCTAATCTTGTTTAAAATATAATATAAGAGGATCAATTTTTCCGACATCATATTAAAGATTTTATGTGTTTGAATAAGTTCTATGCTTCAAACCATTGAAGGGACATGGAGTTTGATTTTATAGATATTTTTTCCTTTAAATATCACAATGGAAGAGATTCATGAAATTTTTAAAGAAATTAAATCTTAGCTCTAGGTACATTATCATATATGAGATCCCTGATTACATATGATTTGTGGACTATGGGATAGAAATTCTACTAAACATGGCTTAAGATTAAATTTAATTACACATATATCTTTTGGTGAAGTATATACCTGATCCCTCACATGTACAAAATATAGAGGAGGTACAAATATATAATTAGATCTCTTATGATGAGAACTTGGTGAAGAACTTAGGTTGTAGAGATTATATTCTATGAAATAAGTAAACAAACATTGATAATGTACTTTTGATGAACTATAAATATAAAGAGTCAACATGGGAACTAAAATAAACTATGAAATTAAAGCACCCTAATCTATTCTCAACTGATAATATGAGATGAAATTTCAAGGATGAAACTTCTAAAGGTGGGAATAATGTAACAACTCAGATTTTTAAGTGATATTTGTTTCTTGATTATGTTCTTATTACATTATATTATATAGAATTATATAGATGAAACACAAGGCAAAACAAAAAATACTTTATTTCACTAATAAATATCATCATATTAGTTAACAACTAAACCCATGAAAATTAATAACATTACAATTAGACAAAATATAGAGAAAAAATAGGGAACCTTCCAATCTATTAGAATTGTTTAACCCATGAAAAACACTATATAGAAGATTCCAAATAGTTTTAAAACAATCTACATATTTGAAATTGAAAATATGGAACCTTAGGAGGAATTGAAGTAAATTTTAAATGAAGGAATGATTCGGTGTTTGTAGGTGGAAAATGTTTTATCAAAATTATAGTGTGAACATATGGAATACTAATTGTACTAATGGAAATAATAACCTGACTATTGAAAATATTTACATTACTATTGGAATAGAAATTTGACATCAAAATAATAAAATGCGATCAGAAATAATATTTATCATGAGTAATTAATGAAAAAACATATATATTAATACCATAAAATAAATACCATGATTAAAAACTAAATGAAATTATAATAAGTCTTTTAATAAACTATAAACTAATTTATTTCATAAAAATCAACAAAAAGTATATTAAAATTTAAAATTACCTATGTTATAAAATTATTTTGATAAAATTAATGTAATTTATAAAATCATCATGCTGAAATTATCTAAGGAATATTTTATTTATAATTTTTTGAAATAATTAAATTTTTAGGTGAATAGTGAAAATTTAATTTTCTCATTATAGTTGAATTTTAAATTACATAATTAATGATATAATAATTACCTAATGAATTATAAAATAGTTTCCTTGACTAAAAACATATTTAATTTGATAAATAAGATATTTAAATTGTAACACCCTGATATTTTAAAATAGAAACTTCTTATTTGATAACATGTATGACATACAACACTAATATTTTAAGAAAATATAACACCTTGAGACATTAAAATATATTTATTTTTAAATAAATTCAATCTCTTCGATGGATTTTGATGCAAACAACACTAGGATTAAACGAAACGCGACACTCTATTCAAATATTATCAATTAAACATGACTATTATAACATATCCATTAAGTTTCTGGATATGAATATGACAAATTAAATTATGTAAATTATATGTTTTACACATATGAAAAATAAATTCAATTGTTTTATATTGATTAGAAATAAAATAAGAAACATTTGAATGATAATGAAATGTTTCTGAAAAACTATATTTTCAAAATGATAGATTAGTCATATTTTGTGCACATAAATTAAAATTAATATGTATAAATTATAGATTTTTTTAAATAAAATAAATTTCATTTTTGAAATATATATTTCAATGTTATCTTTGGGTGAATTGTTGATAATTTTCTCTAACGTTTAACTTTTTGTTGAATAGGTAAAAAACTGAATTTTAACCGAAAATCTCCTTTTACTCTCAATTATTTATGAAGATAAATTATATTATAAATAGTTTTTAATAAAAAATTAGTTCAATTATTTTAAAATTTTATTAATTTAGGTCTTTTTAATGAATTTAATATTTAATTTTACATTAAAATATTTTATACTTATGAAATTTTCTCTATAGAAACCAAAACATTTGTCGTGTCTCTAGATATAATTTTTAATTGGGATACACATTGTGTATTAATTTAATTTTGAAAATTTTATTACATATTTGGATTCATCGTTATATATATGTTATCTAATAAGTTCAACTTAATTTTTGGCCTTTTAGAAACGTAAAAACTGTAAAAGTTAATTAAAGCGATTAAGTAAAAAGCGGGTTTACTATGAGGTTAAACTATAAAGATAATTGTTAAAATGAACTAAAAATATTTCCAACATAAATTGGGTACAAATAATTAGACCCTATAATATATATAATTCAATAATTACCCATTTATGTGGCTTGGTTCATGATAAAAACATGGGTGTGATTGATTAATTTCAAAAATGCAAAGTGTGTCCTCTCCCCCCCTTATAAAATATCACCCTTGTCCTCCCCTCTTCACACTCACAAATCCATTTGCTTAGGCCCTGACCTACACAAATTGATTCCTTTAAACTCTCCACATATCCTATATTCCTTTTTTATATCATAATGCTAATTTAGTAAGGATTTAAGATAAATCTAAAGGGGTTTCTCAAAGAAGAGGTAAGATTTTTAACTAGATGTTTTCATTTTAATTATAATTACAAATCCTTATAATATTTTCCAAATACAAACAAAAAATAAATCTAGTATCTATTATATAATTAAATGTTATTAATTTAATTTAAAAAAAACTATATTTATCTCTACTTCCATCAAATGTAAAATGAAAACGTCGTTCATGCATATGGACGATAACTGCCTCGTGAACCAATGTAGTTCGATTTCCATCACCAATATTAAAGGATGAATATAATGAAGGATTTAACTTAGTTATATGATATTTATTATATTATAATATTCTCAGAATTATCATATTACATGTACCTTCTAACTTTCAATTTGGAGTGGGATACATTAATGTCACTCGTGTGTATGACAGATTACCACCTCATGAAGCAATGTGATTATTTTTTCACTTACGTTGGGAATGGAAAGTAGTTGGGATAAAATTTAATTAATATATGTGATATATATTATATTACCATGAATATTTAAATATAATATATAATTTAAATTCTTAATATATAATCCATTGTAAAATAATAATATATGTCATGCGTACGTGTGGACTACCACCATTACGTAGAGATAGGAAATGTTTTTCATTTTATTTTTAGATGGATTGTAATATGGATAAATTTTATTAATATAAATGACAAATATAAAATAATAATCATTATTTATGGTCAAATTAATATTTATTTTTTCTTTTTCCCATTTTTTTGAGATAAATGGAAACAACATTAATGTATACGTACGGCCTACCATCTCCTTAAACTGTTTAATCCATTTTATATATCTATATTTTATAGATTAATATAAATTAACATATAAAGAATAGGTATGATATTTACATAATTTTAATAAAAATTATATTATTTAACCTTGATCTAAATTAAAGTACTAATATTAATGAATCAAAACATACAAGAAAAATCGAGTAATTGTCACTCAAAATGGTGATTTTAACAAAGAATTTCAAATAAACAGGTGATAAAAGACTATAAGTAAATCATATATGATGTGAGTCATATGATTATGTTTACCCAATTTATATTTAATAATAATTTATTTATTATATATTATGTTCAAACACATACAAATAAATTCGAATAAGTGGTTAGGGGTTCTTATCTAACTTTTACTTCCATGAGACATACACCATAATTACCACTTATTACATTATGTGGTGTATATTCTACCTATTTTCAAATTTTATATCATTAATTTATTTATATTCATGTTATTTAATGTTCCATTTGAATTTACTTATTTCAAGGGTTTTTTTATTCAGAAGTTAACAAAATAGTAAGTGTTTATTTTAAAATCTCATCATTATTTGGGATTTTTTTTGTTTAAGTATCTCATGGAGGAATTATTTTATATTTATATATGAAAATAAATATATTTTCAAATAATATTGTTATTAATTATATTTTTAATTTAATAGTGTGATTATTTCAACTCTTTCATAATTATAATTATTCAAAAAATATGTTTATAATAAAAATTTTAAATTATTTATATCTTCAGTCACAAATACTTTTTCATCTAAATCCATGTTTTCTAAAAATGTATTCAAATAATGTTTTTTTTCATTTTATGAATTATTTATTAGTTAAATTTTTTACAATTTTAACTACTTATAAAATGCTTTGAAATGATTCTTCATGTCATTTTCAATGAAGGGCATGTTTGGACTTTAACAAAAATGTAAAAGGAGTATTTATTTTAACAACTACGGTATGAAAGGATTTTCTATTTTTGAGAATAGACAATGTCTTAAATATTATTTCACAATATTTCAATATTTTTTTTCACAAAAATATTTGTTAAAAAATATTTTTTAAACATTTAATTTTAAAAATAGTTTCAAAGAGAAAATGTTATTTTCATAAAAAAAAATTAATGATATTTTTATAGTATTTCAATTAATAAAATACACCATACCATTATTTTAATTATGATCCATGAAGGATATGTTGTATTGATACCATCCTATTTACATATCTATATGGTTTATGCTTAGTTTGATAGGGGTTATAGAATTTTATTACTATTTTTTATATTATTGTGGATGTTTTATGATTTTACTTTTTGATTGGGGTAAGTATTAACATTTTGCATGAAAAAAATTCCATAAAATAGTATGTGTTGATTATTTTTCATTCTATACATATTAGGAATGCATTTTAAATAATATTTTATGTGTTGTGTTTGGAATTAAAAATCCCCCTGAAGCATCGGTAGGTCTCATAAAAATATTATCTTGGGTATTTGGCTGAGGCCATACCCATTTATGTATGATTTAATGTAATGAGACCTTGATATTTATGTTTTTCTGTTTAGAATTATTAATTTCATCATTACGAAATCCTTAATTGATATTCAACACGATTATTCGATTAGTTAGAATATATGTGGAACTGTTTCAAGTTCATGTGATTATTTATATGAAATTATTTTAACATCATTTATTACCACCATATTATGATCAATATATTGATTAAATGGAATTTGTTTCAGTTATTTAAATTTCCATATTAATAATTACGAATTTATTTTTAGATTCTACTTTATGCATACCCTTACTGAGAATATGAGATCACCACTTTCTAATTTTTTATTTTCCCCTATATCTGATAAAGTTTGTTGTGATTGATATAAAAGTATATGCTATGGAGAATCATTGAATTATCAAAGTAAATTTATTGTGTATTTTATGGTTTAAATTGTATTTTTAAATTAAATTATGTGTCTAGTTTACTAAGACTGCGAAACTATTCAATCCTTTGGGATGTGATACCTTGTATTTAGTGCTAAGATAATAAAGTAGAAACTAACTCCAGGATACTGGGGTCGGGGTTTCTTTAGTTCATATTAGAGTAATTTTAGTAGAAACCATAAGAATATATTAAGGAAAACATTTATTGGGGAATATTACCCTATGATAGAATTTGACAATAAGTATAGAAAAACATCATAATGTTTTAGTAAGGATGATATTATTTGATTTTACCTATAAATAAATCAATGTATAAAAACTAAAAATGGGTTTAGTTATGAAAAAAATGTTCCAAGGGATAATAACATAGAAAAGTGAGAATTAGGCATGACTAGATCGTCACCTGGTTCATAACAATGGGACATATTATAGACTGAGTTTGACACTCTTGGGGGAAACTAATTGGAAAATTCACATTTTCATTACAAACCATTATTAAGGATTTGAAAATAATGATATCCCCAAATAAACAATGTTTATGATTATGAGAATAGCTATGCATAAATTTTTTAATTTATTTTAAGTGTTTCATTAGTTTTGGGAATATACATTTTGTTTCATAATGTTATTATATATTCTAGTGTATCAAAATATTTAGAAATTTTGTCTAAGGGAAGGAATGAGAACCATATGAATGCACGTAAAACATGTGCGGATTCACCACCTAGGAAATATATTGAATTTGGAGCTATATTTACAACTAAAACTGATAAAATTACAACCCTATTGGTGCATCTTACTCAGGTTATAATTAATAACAATTCCAGTATGGAGCATCCTGCTGATCCAACACATTGTGTAAAAATGTTAGTCTACTTCAAGCATCAGAAACATCCATCATTCAAAGGGACTACAAATACATTTTTATTTAATAAATGGATATGTTCTATAGAAATGATATTTATTACTCTAATAATTATTGAAAGGGAGAAAGTTTTCATCTACTTATATCATATCTCAATTGATGTGGACTAATGGTTTTCATTTATTCAAAACAGTAAGGATGTCAAAGGAAAAACAAATATGTAATGGAGTAAATACAAGTTACTCGTCTTGAAAAAAATTGTGTCCTTATAAAAATGAGTTTATATGGAAAGATATTTCTTGAGTCTAAGATAGAAAGAATAGGAAAACATTTATATTTATGAAGCCAACTTTACAAGGTTATAAATTAATTCTATGGACTGTGTATGAAATCCAAAGAATAATATTGACCATTTCATTGATGTACTCAATCTAACCCTTCTAAGGGAACTAGTCTCCCAAAATTTCTCATTATATGAGTACATACAATCATTTCGTATCAAGATATAGATAAAATTCCCCAATTATTATGGATTCCAAGGGAAGTAAGAGAATAATACGATGATAAAGAAAAAATAGATAAATGAAAGAATTTAAAGAAGTATGTTCCCATATGTGATGCATATTGAAAGTAGTACCTTTGTACATGACTTAAAGGAAAATAAGATTTCTCCATGTGTGGGGAAAATTCCATCATAATCATTAATGAAAGGGTAAGGGAGAATCCTTCAATGTAATGTTATTTAACTATAAGTATATGGGGAACTATTCCAATTAGTTCACCATACATCAAGGGAATACAACTTAGAAGAAGAGAAGGGATCAAGGTCAAGCTTATATAATTGATACGATAAAGGTGGAATGATTAATGTGATTATGATTTTATATCAAAGAAATATGTTGTAAATTTATTTGAAAGATGATTTTCTCATTATAAGAATAATAAAATGTACAAAAATTGTACTATAGTATTATTTTTTAAGTACGTTAAAGCATGTACGGAATGGTACAAAAAAATGTTATTTAATGTAAATTTGATCTTTTTGTAAAACAATTGATTAATGGAAGATAACACTTAATATATTCTCTATGTTGAGATAATAAAGATAAATATATGTTTGCGGGGTATTATTGGTGACATGAAATTGGTTGTAGATTTGATTCTGTATGTTATATTTGTTGGAGTTTTTGTAACTTTGGTTCTATAGAATATAATTGACAACCTGAGATTTTATTTTTAGAGGAATTAGTTTTTTCATTAAATATTTATGGTGATAAAGGTACTCATATATTTGGAATGTTACATTAAGATCCACTTTATATTGTCTTAGTAGTAAAATTTTGATTTAGTTACCTTCCATCATAATTTTGGGAAATTGAATTTAGAAAGGCATATTTTGGATGAGTCATAAGTCTAACTACATATGAAATTGATTATGTTGAAATTTTGGTTTTATTAGATAAAGTGTTATAGCTATTTTGATTTTGGAATATATCTAGAGATAGGAGGAATGAATTAGAATTATAGTGGTATATTTAATGATATTTGGGAATAATAATATATTTTGGATATTCATTTTATGGAGTAAAAAATGAAGTGGAAATTGATCAAAACACAAAGAAAAGGATGAAATTATCCCTATGAAAGAGAAAGATATCAAATGAGTACATTTTTATAAGTTGTAAATCTGGATATTAAATGAATTCCATAACTTTTGGAAAATTATCTTTAAATAAAAACTTTACCCTAATACCATTATTTCAGATAAGGTAACATCCCAACTCGGATTCCCATAAATCGATGCCCTGAGCTAGTTCATCACAAGGCCTCAAGTGTGACTCCTCTTATTCTAGAGGAAGCTGATTAGCATTAGGGGTATATGGTGAAACTGTGAGGGGAATATTGACCAATATCATAGTGAACAATAAGAAGTGAATAAAATAAAATAATACACAACAGATAAATAAGAAAAATAATTACATTGAAACTAATACATGTTGTAATAAAATGAAATATATTACAGGCTTGAATAGTTATTCCATACATAAAACAACAATATCCCACAAGGAAACTTAAATATAAAAAAATAATTAATGAAAAATAAATAAATAGGTCTCTACTACTAACCCCTATCCATAACACATACCCAGTCTCTAGTACCATGTCAAGATACTCCAACCCGACCAGTCGACTCCACACAAGCATCTCGCTCTACCATGCAATCTTGGGCATTGAACCTATAAATCGTGAATACATTATCAAATTGAATGTATACATAATGAATCTATGTACATGGAGGTCCGCATAAAAGGTATGAGAAATAAATATCAGTTGGACACCCCAAAAGTGACCCTATAATTGTTGTCATAAGCGCATTCTCAAGAACTATGCTTAGAATATCAGATAGATAACTAAAAATAAGTAAAAATAAAACAAAACATGATAATTAGGTCCAAGTCCTTCATCAACCATACTTTATTCATCTAATTTTGAAGTTTATCTAATCACATCTCATTGACCATGCATCCCAAATAACCCATGGGCTCCATATCCAAGGCAGATGCAACCAAACATGTCAAAACCGAGGACCCATACAATGATTGTATTTCCATCCATGATACTTTTCTAACTCATCCTTTTTAATGATCATGAATCCAGCCATTATTTTATACTCATCCCCTTGACACATCTTCCCCAGTTACCACAAGAAAAGTAAAACCAAGCCCAATCTATCAATCTGAAATTTATATCCAGTATCATAAAAAAATACCTTAAACATTAGTCCAAACCTATACCACATATCTTGTCTAATCATGCATGGAGAATCATCTGAGTTCCTAAAACATGTATAAAATTTATCATGCACAAATCCTCAATCTAGTACCTAAACCATATATCAAATTATTCATTCCTAAGGCCTTAGTCCGACATCTAAACCATGGATACATAGCATCATTCCACCATCCATCTTAGCTGCAATACCATAATTTCTAGGAGTAGTAGTCTGAAACATAAAAAACATAGTATACTATCTATTTCTAGAGTTTAATTATGACACCTAATCTGTATATTATACTATCTATTCAAAAAACCTTAGTCTAAGAACAATTTATACATAACATTGGTGGTTCCCAGACCATGATTTTGGCCCAACCCATGGAGAAGGAGAATCAGTCCAACCTTATATTCCACATAGCATGACATCATCACCCAAAGCATTAGTATGGACCCTAATCATTAAGTATACCATCAGTGTTCAGAGCCTCAATCTGACAACATTTTTATAGTATACCACCACTACATAGAACATCAGTCTAGCACCAAACCACATACATGTGAAGTCACATACATTATTCTCAATGTATAAAACAACATGCCCAGAACATTAGTCAACCACTCAAAGCATAAATAATATATCAGTACTAATACGAGTACTCAGCAGAAAAAACCCATTTTTGGATATTAATAACCATACATAAGGATCATTTATCTATCTCTGTCATCCATTTCTACCGTTACTAGTAAATCAGGTTCTAAGTCATGGAGGCCCAATAATATCAAACTGCCCCGTTGGGTATAATCCAAGTATCAACCTTGATAAACCAAAAATATCAAGGTCTTGTGATATGTCCATCTCGGTCAAAAAATATCATCCTATATATTCATAAAAAAACTATATTTTTTAGGGAATATCCATAACCAAAACTACTAAAAATAGAAACCCACATAGGTTCATCCTATCAATCTGCTCCAAACTAGGTCCTCTGGTACCACACATAAATTGAGGAATCCCTCCTTGGATCCTCATAACATGAACTCAAGAGGAGGAATCCCTTCCAAAACCTTATTGACAACTAAATTCTCATCCCAATCACTATAACATGAAACATCCTCAAGAGTCACTTAATATAATCCAACTAATCCTTGATCAACAACATGCCAATAAGGCATCAAAAATCAAACCCATGACATGTTGGAATTCTCAACACCCAAACATGATATCCAATTATATGTTAACTAGAAACCATATCACTATATGAATATTCAAGATTCCCAAAGAATAAAATCAAAACCACAATTACACCCAACCATAATCATCATCCCATGATGTCAACCAATCCCAAAGGGTCCAACTACACTAATCCTCAAACTTAGAATCTAAACCTTAACATCTCTATCATTGAGAAACTAGTCCTAATACACTGGGATAACCCAAGATCTCCCTAGAATAACTTCTCAATCCCACCTTATGGGATCCATCCAAGGAACCTTAAAAGCATGCATGGCACACTCAGGCTAGGCCCAACATCAAGCTTTTAACCCTCACCCAGGACTCGTAGCTTGAAACACAATCCTGCTGGTGTATTTTGAATCAAAACCTCATGGAAATCCTCCTACTAAACTACCATGGAACCAAACACCATCCAAATGACCTATTCATTCGGAAATAATCACACCATTCCAATATATATGAAAAAAACACTCATATTATACTAATAGGATGTCTCATTATATCATTGAGGAAGAAAACACCCAGAACCCCTTAGAGGGTTGCAAAATAGAATCACAGAGCATGTATGCTTGACCACAAATCTAGGGCTCCCATAGCCCAAAATGGGCATGTAGTCCAGCCAAGCATGGAATGAAGAACCCAAGTACATAGCATGTGATTTAGGTACATGGAGTGTAAGATTCGCGGTGTACCTACCAATGTACCTCACATGTATTTTACATGTGTCCTTGCCTATATATGTTCTCACATAAGGCATGTCTCCCAAACAGGGTGTGCCCATGTACCCTACATGGACATGTCCCCCTTACCTGGGTCACCTATCCATGTACTCAGCCACATGTTGAGTGATAGTACAGAAATATTTCTCTATAATACACTTCATGTAGTCATATTCATCTCTTGTTCCCCGAATACTATGAACACATAGCGTCTATTCATCAAACCACATTTCGCGTAGTCGGGTTTTAAGAACTAGAAACACCTACGAACCTCCCAACTCCCCCTTCATTCTAGAAATAATATCAGATTGACCCACATGGAGTCCTTAGAAGTAATAATAAGTCTATAAAAACTGAATAAAAAAATTAATATATCGGGACCAGAGAATAAAACTCAAAAACCGACATACCTCATGAAATAAATGATAAAGATTTGAGTATAAATATGCTGTCGGAAGATTCCTCTCCTCGATCTAGTCCCAATCTTCACCATGTATTATTTTTGTCATTATATCCCCATCCTCATTTATTGATCAGAACATTGCATGATGGAAATTCCAAGCACCCTTTTCTTTGCATGGAAATCCCAATTAGGGGGAATTGTTTTATTTAATTTAATTACTTGATTAATTTACAATTGAACTCCCAACCCAAGTCCCAAAACCCATTATAGGTTTATACCTTGTATATGAAAACCCCCCATTCTAGACTCAACCAAGTAGACATAAACTCAATCTGACACTCCTTTAGAAAGATACACCACCCAAAACAACCTGAGTAATTAATATTTAATTAATTAAACATTAAGCATTCTTCCAAAACTCAAACTCCATGGAATTACATAAAACTCATTTCCAAGGTTAAATTCCATATTATCAAATCAGATGAGTGGTATTAAAATTATCTAAGCTCATATTCTATGGGAAATTATTATTTTACCACTCAAGAGCACCCAAAATAAAAAATTCAAAATTTTTTCTCGCACATCAAAACCCAAAAATATCCGGTCTCTATAACCTCACCATCATAAAATTTCTCATACTCAAGAATATTTAGTGGTCTTAGAACCACACATCCTGACCTGCCATGGTTTTCTACTCAATATCATCTCATTACATTCTACTCAACGAATCTAACCTAGTTTCTCTACATAACACCTATGTTAAGGTGTAAGAGCCACCAAGGTCAAGAAACATCTTTCTACCATCAACAAACCACTTGAAAAATACCAAACCATAAATTTCCATCCTCATATATCAAAGCATCATTTAAAGCTCATAATAAACTCATGGTGATCCCCACCATAGAACTCAACCCAAAACCACCGATCTCACTCCTCAGCGCTTCCCATTGTCAGATTATCCTTTCAAAACACATCCTCAGTGAATCACCAACACACTCGATGTTGTCCTCACTACATCCTCAATCTTACCCAAACAAGGGTCACATCACTACATCAGATCTGATACTCCCCACCATAGGATTATCCTTACTGTTTCCTCACAACCTAAAATCTTTTTAATGGACCATACCCCCAAATCACAACCGAAACTCAAAACAAGGCATTGACATATTTCTCCCACAAAAGTGATAGAACGAAACATATACTATCTCTTGTTTATGGAATTTAGGATCAATAACCATGGTATTCGTCGAAATTTGATCATCCATAGGGACCTTACCCCCAAAAAAGTTGATGTTGTGCTCCCCACCACATAGATTCAAACACAAGGCTTCATGAGTGAAACCTCCAAGGAGGCCCCTTATCAACTTAATGAAGAATATCTATAGCATGGAATAAATATAGTTCTATCTTAGAATACATAGAATAATATCAATATATTGGTCATTTTCACCTCTATGCTGTATGTATACTATGTTTTCATCAATGAATATAACCATAACCTCATCTATTCAAGAACATCATAATTATATCCCAAGGTCCTTAGGTCCCCATGTCCGAAAGCCTCCCATAATAATTGAAACAACTCTCAACACACTCATGGATACCTTTATAATATAATAACAATGAATGTAAACTCCCATAGAGTACGGTTAACTATCCAAGAGATAAAGTGTATTTCCAGTGCTTGTGTCTCTAAGATTATTCTACAAAAACCAATTACACTACCTTGTCTAACTCTACTATAAAACCTTATCTGACTCTAGTGAGTCATCTCTAACAAAAATCATCCCACATGCCCTAACCACAAAACTAGAGAACTTTTTGTGCTCTCAATCTAAATCAAAGACACCAAGATCAAATCACTTGTTCTACTATTTCCTCTAATAGGGACCTGAACAAATCATCCCCTGTCAAAACTAACCACAAGGGAGAACACCAACACACAAGTGAACCATCTCAAAAACTGTATCCAGCAAGCCAAAAACTCGAACCCAAAAGCACCATTTTCAAATACCCAATGAATCCATTCGTACCTCAAGTACCCAATATCAATCATAACTCAGCTGAACCCTCTCACAAGGAACCATCGAAATTCAAACATTACTAACTTTCTACTTTGGAGTCACGTCAATAGGGTAAATAGGATCTCCCACCTAGCCCTACCGATAAGGTACCACACCAAGCCACTAGGCCGAACCACCTAGGCCAAGTACAACTCATATAAGGCCATAACTCATGGGTCATCAACATACACTCATCGCATCATCAGAGAGCATCCGTAGAACAAAGCACCCTCTTTTAGGGTCCTACACCATAAAGGTATCACACACCAACCAACTGCCCATAACCAGGGTGTACATCCTCTCGGAGAATCACCACATCAGACCACTCCTTGGTGTACCAAGGCATACAAACTACCTCTAAAAAACCATCTATAAGGGTACCAAAGTCCTATAATTATAACATATTAACCCACAAGGGTCGCTCTACCATTAAAGCATGAGAACCACCCCAGTTTCCTCATCATTGAGCATCTCACCATAGATCTACAAAACCTACCATTAAAACAAAATAAATATAATAGAAAACTATAAGGCCTATAATAATTAGATTATATGTTCTTAACATGATGCATGAGACACCTCTTTCATTTATAGGAAAAGATTCCAAACCAAATCACAAGCCTTTTTCTAATAGGCCTAGTGCCTAAAATCCATCATAAACCATACAATCAAAATAAATTTTGAATCACTTGAATAAAATATTATTTAAAAGCATAACATCACAATTTCCAAACATCAATCCCAGTCCCTGGTAACCTATAATTCCTACTAGAATGGTTTTTTGTGATGCACCAGCCAAGTATCCATTATATGATTTGATAAATACCTATACATCATGTCTACAAAACCCCAAATAGTGAGATAATATAATATCGACTTCTTTGATTCCACTTTGTAACATCTCATCCTAGCTTCCAATAAACTGGTTCCCTGAGCTTCTTTTCCAAAAAACCACAACCACACCTCCTCGTACACCTGGGGATATCGACTAGTATCATGGTTCTGTGGTGAAACTGTGAGGAGACTATGCCCCCATATCAATGTTCACAAATAGAAGTAAACAACTAAACATCATACACATCATATAAAGTTGAATAAGAAATAAACTGAAACTAATACATGCTTTAATAAAATAAATTATAGTAAATGCCTAAAAATACATTCCATAAATACAAAAACTATCTCCCACTGGGATGACCACATATTCAAAAATAAAGGACATAAAAATAAATAAATTTAACTCTAATACTAACCCCAATCCATAACACATACTCAGTATCTTTTACATTATCAATCTGCTCCATCCCAGCCAATCACCTTTACACAAGCATCACGCTCAACCATACAGTCCTTGGGATCAGCCTTATGCATCCATGATCAACCTAAAAAAATACATGAGGTTTATATATACATCGAGTTCAATGTATAGGGTGTTAGAAATAAATATTAGTAGGCCACCCCTAATGTTGAATTTAACACTTCTTCTATAAGTGAATTCTCAAGAATTATGCTCAACCTAGTCGATACATAAATGAAAATAAATAAAAATAAAACAATTATCTATCCTTGGATCGAAGACCAAGATACACCATACCTACTTTGTCTAATGTTGTAGTGACACTAAGAACATTACAATGACCATGCATCCTAAATAACCTATGGGATCTATATCCATGGAAGTCATAAAAAAGGTGACCAAATCAGTGGCCCATTATATTATGGCCCTATCATATGGGATACTTATCTATGTAATCTCGTACCATGCTCACAGAAAAAACCATTATCTCATACTTTTCCCCTAGAATCATCCCCCATAGTCACCACAAAAAAGTTATACCAAGCCCAATACATCTTTCTAAAATCTATCTCATGTATCATAAAAAAATCCTTTAGAATTAGTCTAAACCTATAACACATATCAAGTCGAATCATGACATAAGAATCAGCCAAATGCTCGAACCATGTATCAAATTAATCATCCCCAGAGCCTCAGTCAAGTACCTAACCCATATTAAATATTAATAATGATCCCATCCTTAGTTCAGCATCTAAACCATGGATGTAAAGTGTCGTCCCACCATCTATCCTAACTGGTGTACCATCATTTCCTAGAGAATCAGTCTGCAAAACAAAAAACATAGTATACTAACTCTTTCTAAAGCCTCAATATTACACCTAATCTATATAATATACTATAAAAGACCTTAACTGTAATCTAGAAACCATCTATACATAAAATTAGTGGTTTCTAGAGCATCAGTATAGCCCAACCTGATGATAAGGAGTATTATTCTAGCCTCATATTCCACATGTAATGCCATCATCATTCAAATTATGAGTCTGAACTATAATCATAATGTATAAAATTAGTGCTCAGATCCTCAATCTAAAATAATATTTCTTTTTATACCTCATGTTCCCCAAACATCAGTCCAACATAAAACCACATACATGTGATGTCATATCCACTATACTCAAATTATAAAACAACATGCCCCAATACTCGGTCCAGAAGTCAAACCATATTCAATCAATTGATACCGATAATGGACCTCATCCCAATAATCTCAATTTAGGATATCTATAAACATAATTATGCATCATCTATCAAGCTATCTTATCTATCACTGCCCTTACTAGTAAAATGGGTTCAAAAACATAGAAACCCAACCAAATCAAACAGACTCTCAGTCATAATTCATGTATAATACTCAAAAAACAAAAACATTACAAGGGATAGATATATTTCTATCTCAGTTAGCAACATTTTATCCCATTAGATCATACAACATTCCGAGTTACAAGGGAATATCCATAACCAAAACTACTCATCACACTCATGCGATCAGGGTAATCCTTTTAATCAGGACTATACTAGGTCCTCGTGGAATAAAAAGAGGCATCCCTCCATGGATCCTCATAACTGGAACTCATGTGGAGGAATCCCCTATGAAACCATGGTAACCAACAAAATCTGGGGTGAATCCTTTTCACAAGAAACATCCTCAAGAGACCATCATTTTCATCCAAATAACTCTCTACCAATAACATTCCAAAGGAATAAAAAACAGAACCAATTCCACATGAGAATTATCAACAGCTAACAATGAAATCCAATGATAACTTAACCATAAACCAGCCCTCTATGGGCATCCTAAAGATTCCCTTAGACTCAAATCAACATTACAATGACACTCATCTATAAACACCACCCCACAATGTCAATAAAGACCAAATCCTCCAACCACCCCGATCCTCAAACAGATTATCTAAACCTCAACTACTCTAACCTTAGAAAAATGGTCTTGATATATGGGGACAACCCAATATCTCCCCAGAGATACTAATCAATCCCACCTTCCTAGATCCATCCAAGGAACCTCAAACAACAATCTATGGAATACTCAGGCTATGAAAAACACTGAGCTTACAGCCCTCACCCAAGACTCATATCTCATAACCCAGTCCTATTGAAGGATTTCAAATCCAAACCTCAAGGAAATACTCTTACTAAACCACCATGGTCAAAAACACCATCCATAAAACCTCTACATGCCAAATGTATCCCACCGTCACTATCTACATATAAAAATACCCATATTGGACTACTATCAAGTCCCATTATGTCTCTAAGGCACAAAACACCCAAAACCCATTAAAGGGTAACAAAAGAGAATCACATGGAATTTATGCTCGAGAAAATTATGTGTACTCTTATAGCCCCACATGGGGGTGTACTTCAACTGAACTTGGAATGTAGAACCCATGTTCACACTATGTAAGTCTTATATAAAGCATGTACTCCACATAAGGTACCTACCCATGTACCTCACATGGTATATAAATGTGTCACTATCTGGATATGTACTCACACGTGGTCTATCACTTGCATGGGGTCTAGTCATGTGCTTTACACAGCCATGTCCTCCCTATAGTGTTAATTTGTTCATGTACTCAACCACATGCCATGTGACACTACACGATGTGTCCTTTAGACTACATCTTGTGTAGTTGTCTTCTTCTCTACTTCCTCGAACCAGAATAACATGTGTCATGCGTTCTCAAAACCACATTGAATGTAGTCATGTTTTATAAAACAAAAACCATATAAACCTATTGAACCCTCCATATTTCCCAAAATAATTTTGGATCACCCCCATGGGGTCCTTATCAGTAATAATAAGGCTATAAAACTCGAAAATATTTAATCTATGGGGAGAGATACTTAAAAATAAAAAATTGGCCTACCTTGTGGTGTTAAGGATGAAGAATTGGTTCTAAATAAACTACTAGAAGCTAATTAACCTCAATATAGTCCTAATATATTCCATGGATAATGTTAGGTTAAATCCCCCCATCCACCCCACTCAATCCATCTTTTGTGTGAGGTAGATTCCCTCCCCTCTATCTGGGTGTAGGAACTCCAAATAGAGGGAGTGTTTTTTGTTTTAATTAGAAAATTATTGAATTAATTAACTACCCATTTTAACATCTAACCTGAGTCCCATAAATTGTAACAAGATTATACCTCACATAGAAAAAACCTCTTATTCTAGACTCAACTATAGATTCAACATCTTAGTCAGCTTCTTTGTTCAAAATATACAGCCACCCAATACCAACCGATTAATTTAATATTTAATTAATTAAATATTAAAAGTTATTTAAAAACTAAAACTCCTAAAAATTACATTGAACTCCTATCCTAGGAAACAGCCTATTCTGGGACAAGCTGATTGTTCAAAAAATTAGTCGAACTCATTTTATTAGGAAAATGTCTATTTTATCCCTCACGAGCACCCAAAAGAAAAAATTCAAATTTATTATAAAATTTTAAAACCAAGGAAACTCGAGCCTCTACAATAAATCGAGATTGGATCGAGATGAAAAAGCTTTAGATAGTAGTTTTAAACCCAAATCTTCAGCACTTACTCCACAATGTTTGATAATTTTTTGCGTTTTATGCCTCGATTCACATAAATTAATTTTCTTGAAGTTTAAAAACCTTATCATGACTACCAAAGAACCCATGGGGTTTTTTCCATTATTATTATGGGAAAATTGGTGTTTTAGTGTGTTCATAGGGGTTTTCAATTCAGAAAACCTCACTACACGGTGTGTGATTTGAAGGACACACACTATGTATTCTTTATATTTTGGGAATAATATAAGAATAAGATTATGTAACATGTAGTCTGGAGGAAACTCCATGTAATTTCACATGGCATGTGACCATGTACATGGCCAGACGACCCATATAGGGGGGACATGGTCATGTAGGGTACACATATTTACCTTTTGTGTGTGACATGTCATGTGTGAGTACATGACCATATAGGGACACATTTCCTAGCCATGTGAGGTGCACGGGTAGGCACCCAATGTATGGTACACACCGTTTACCTAACATTAATAACATTTATATGGGTTTTACACACCATGTTAAGCTGAAGTACATGCCCATGTGGGGATATAGGAGCACATGTCAGGTTCTCGAGAATACTCTTCATGTGATTCTCTTTTGTTAGCCTTTTATAAGTTTTGGTTGTTTTATTCCATAGAGACATAATGGGATTTGAGAGTAGTACAGTATGAGTCATTTTACTTGTAGATTATTATGGTGGTATCATTTCAAATTTTAGAGGTTTCAGGATGGTGTTTTAGACCATTGTGGTTTAGTAGAAGGATTTCCTTAAGGTTTGGATTTAGATTCCTTCAGCAGGATTATGATGTGATCTATGAGTCATGGGTAAGTTTTTAATCTCTTTTTTTGGCATGACCTAAGTGTTCCATGTCATGTTTTTTGAGTTTACTTGGATGGATCCCAGAAGGGGGTATTATTTAATATATCTTTGGATATCTTGGGTTTTCACTATGTATTTGTACCATTTGCGCTAGGTTATAGAATTTGAGGTTTAGATCCTAAGTAAGATGATTAGGGTAGTTGGAGGGTTTGGGATTGGTTGACATCGTGGGATGGGGTTTATGGTTGGGTGTCATTGTGGTGTCTAGTTGAGTCTGATGGAATATTAAGGATTACCATAGTGGTCTAATTTCTGGTTAAGTGATCATTGGATTCCATGGTTGGCTATTAAGAATACCAGCATGTCGTGGATTTTATTTTGGATGAATTTTTGGCATGTTTTTTACTGAGGATCAGTTGGAGGCCACTGAGGGCCACTTTATGTTGTTTCTTGTGATAAGTTTTTTCATAATTGATTGGTTGTTACTAGGGTTTGGTAGGGGATTCCTCAACTATAGTTCCAATTTTGAGGATCGAAGGAGGGATACCTTTGTTTATGTGTTGTCCAATAGGACACAATATGGTCCTGATTGATAGGAATATCCAGAGAGGGTGCATGTGCTTAGTATTTTTGGTTATGAATTTTAAATTGGAATCTGAGATGTTCAATGAGTATATGGGATGATATGTTACTATCCAAGATGGATGTATAGCTATCCATTTTAATGTTTTGTGTTTTTAGGTTAATACATGAATTATTCTTTTGGGTGATATGATATGTTTGGGTTTTCACATTTTTGAACCCATTTTACTAGCAAGGGAATCAAGGTATGAGTGATATGGATTGATCATCCATAATGATGGTTTCAAATATCCAAAGTTTAGATTTTTCATATTTGGAGTCAAATCGATACTGATAGATTATTTATGGATTGAGTTTTTTACTAAGGAGTTAGTCATGTTATTTTTATACATTGAGTATAGTGTTAGTGATGACATATATATGTTGTTTAGTATTGTGATGATGTTTTAGAAACAAGATGTATACTATAGATATGGTGTTAGACTGAGGATCTGAACACTGATAGTATACTTCATGATTAGTTTCTAGACTAATTCTTTAGGAGATTTTGGCATGCCATCTGGAATAGGTGGTTGGAATGATTCTCCTTCTCCTTGTGATGGGCCAGAATAATGATTTGGGAACCAATGAGGTTATGTATAGATGGTTTTTGGACTGAGGTTATGAGCTTGGATATTATACTATAAAAATTAGGTGTTAGACTACGGCTCTAGACATAGAGAGTATACTATGTTTTTTATCTTCTAGATTGATTCTCTAGGAAATGATGGTATACTAGGTAGGATGGATGGTGTAATTAATCTCTACATCCATTGTTCAGATTCCATATTGAGGCTCTAGGAATGAATAATTTGTTATATGGTTTAGATACTATTTTTGGGATTTGAGAATGATTAATTTGATACATGTTTCATGCATTGGTTTGAATCTCCCTGTATGATTAAACATAATTTTTTGTAAAGTTTTGGACTGATGATCAAGGAATTTTGTTTATGATACATGAGATAGATGTCAAACATATGAATTGGTCTTGTTCGAACTTTTTTTTGGTAACTATGGAAGATATATCATGGGGAAAACTATGAGGTAATTTTGGGAGTCATGGGAATGTTAATGGATGACTTATATTGGTATCTCAGATAATAAGACCATCATAGGATGGGTCCCTAGTTTTGTCATCATTGGTTGAGGCTTCCATGGATATGGACCCCACTGGTTATTTGGGATGCACGGTCATTGAGACGTTCTCAGAGAAACTCTAAAATTGGATTAAATAGGTATTGTTAATTAATGTCTTGGAAATAAGTTTCAGATGTTTTTTTATTTGTATTTATTTTTAGTTATGTATCAACTAGGCCAAGCCTAGTGCTTGAGAGTGCACTTATATCAGTAGTTATAGGTTCACCCTTGGGGGTGGCCTACAAAGATTAATTCATCACCCCCTGTAGGTGACACTCAATGTATGTACAAAATTATTTTTCTATAAATTTGATCATGTATTCACGAGTGATAAGTTTAGGGACCAATAATATATGGTTTAGTGGGATTCTTGTTTGGAGTCGATAGATTGGGCTAGAGTAGCTTAATAGGGTACTTGAGACTGGGTGTGTATTATGGATCAAGGTTGTCCATAGATCCTGATGTATTTTTTTAGTAATTTATTCTTTTACATGTGATCTATCCAGTTGTAAATTATTGTTGTATGTATGTCATGGATGTTGGGGCCATTACTGTACTTAATTTTTTTTATAGCATGCATTAGTTTATGTTTATTTGTTCTTCCACTTTCTACAAAGTGTATGATGTTTGGTTATTTACTTCCAGTTGTTCACTAAGATATGGGGGCATAGTCTCCTCAGAGTTTCACCTTACACCCCCACTTCTAATTGGTTGTCTCATGAGTACTAGGAGGCTCGCTTGAGGACTTGTAGGGAACTCGCCCCGAGCACTGATTTTGTGTCATCCAAGTCGGGATGTTATAGAAAAATCAATGGTATTTTCACTCATGAATGATTTATTGTTTTTTTCCCTTAACTTTCTATAGATCATCATCATTATTCGAATCAATTATCTCAACCAATCTCTATAATTATTTATGAATTTACTACACGTCCATAATTTCACTTCCCACCTACATTATCCTACATAGAAACCTATTTATGTGATTATTTTAGATGACCTTAATATTTTGTATTCACTATTATTAAGAGGATGTTTTATTAAACCTTCTTATGATGTGGGATTTCAATATGAGAATTTTTTAAATTTAAAACCCTCAATTATTGAGTTCAATATTAAATCCTATGGATAAAATTTATATAATGTTCATAGATTATAAAACCCTACGATTTTAAAACAGGAACATAATGTTTGATAGTGTGTATGCCATCAGAGCAAAATAATTTAATAAAATATATTATTATGAGACAATATGATATATTTATATTCAAATAAAATAAATCTCTTTAATTTATTATGATCTATGCCACACTAGGTTTAAACGAAACGTGATACTCTATTATAATATTATTATTTAATCATGATCATTATAACCTAGCCATAAAGTTGGTGGGTATGGATAGAAATATATAAATTTTGGAAATTAAACATTTTACACATATTATAAATAATTTCAATGGTTATATATTGATTAGAAATAAAATAACAACAATTTGAAAGAGAATAAAATCTTTTCTGAAAAACATTATTTTTTCTAATGGCGAATTATTCATGATTTGCACATATAATTTAAAAATATTTTTTAAGAAATTTAGAAAATATATTTTTAAAAATAAATTTTATTTTTTAAATATAAATTTTAAAATTATATTTGGGTTAATTTTTTATAATTTTCAGAAAAAATTAATTTTCTGATGAATAGTGAAAAATACTGATTTCAAATTGAAAACTGCCTTTTCATTTAATTTTTTTATAAAGATAAATTTGATTTTTATTTTTTTTAATGTAAAAACTTTTCAAATATATTACATATTTACTAATTTAAGTCATTTTAATCAATTTAATATTGAATTTTTTATTAAATCATTCTATATTTATACGAATTTTTGCTTTGGAAACTCACTTTTTCATCATGTTTATGGGTATATTTTTGAATGGTATTCTATAACTTATGTGAATTGAATTTGTAAAAATAGATTAAATATTTATAATCAGAATAATTTATATTATCTAATATGTTCAACTTCATTCTTTACCAATATGAATAGTCAAAACATTAAAATTTAATTATCTTAATTAAGGTAAAGTTGAGTTTACTGTGAGGCTAAACTAAAAAGATAAGGGTTAAAATGTCATAAAACATTCTAAAAACAATTTTATTACCATATATAGGCTATATAATATCTATGGTTTGATAATGACCCATTTTCAATGATTTTGGTATGATAAAAATATGGGTGTAATTGATTCTTTTTAAAAATACTAAGTGTGTCTTCTCCCCCACTTATAATAGGTCGTGTATCTCCTCCCCTATTCAAACTCTCAACGCCATTTGAAGTTAAAAATAAAATCCCAAATATCTTCCTTAAAACTCAAAACATATCTATATTCCTTTTTAGGTCATAATTATATTATAATAAAGCTTTAGGATAAACCTAAAGAGAATTATTAAGAAGAGGTAAATTTATTAACATTGAATTCTCATTCTACTTCTTCTGACTTCACATAATCTTTTGCAACTATTACAAAAAAATAAAAATACAGTATACTATATAATAATATGTTATTATGTTGTTATAATAACCTATATCAATCTTCACTTTTATCAAATTTAAAAAATTGATCTTTTGTACGACAAACTATTCCATCGCAAACCGATGTAGTTTATTTTCCATCATCAAATTTCAAGGATATGTATAATGATAAATTTAAAAAAGGTATATGATATTTATGATATTAATATAATAATTTAATTATAACATCATATAGAACTTCTTAATTTACATTTTGTGATAGATATTATAATGTCATTCAAGTTTACAACGGACTATCACCTCATTAAGTGATGTGATTCATTTTTTGCTTATGTTTTACATGAAAGGTTGTAAGGATAAAAGTTAATAATTATATGTGATATATATTATCTGAGCGTACTTCTAGAAATATAATATCACATTTAATTTTTTTTCCTTCCAATCCATATTAAACAATAATGGCACTCATGTGTATGTGGGGACTATTGCCTCTACGTAGCGATGTGAAATATTTTTATATTGTCTTTTACATTTATGGTAATAATGATGGTTTTTTGATATACATGATACAAATAATATAATAATTATTATTTTATGGTTAAATATTAATTATTTTTCTTTATTTTCATCTATTGTGTAAAATTGAAACAATGTTCACACATACGTATAGTCTACCATCTCCATAAATGGTGTAATCCATTTTATATCTCTAGAATCTATAGATTACATTAAATAAATATATGATTAATATATATTACATTTAAATATTTTTTTAAATTATGAATATTATGTAACCATGATCAAATTAATTGATCAAAATTTACTAAATAAAAACACACATGAAGAATGAAACAATTATCACTTGAAATAGTGATTTTAGAAAAATATTGCTAATAAATGAGTGATAAAATAATACAAGTAAATCATATATGGTATGATATGTATTATAATAGTTCTATAATGGTTTTTTAATAAACCCATATTAATTATACAGGATTTTAGATCCATATTAAGGATTTCAAATAAGTTCTAATGGTTTTTCATCTCACTTTTACTTCTGTGAGACATACGCTATAATGACAACTTTTTCCTTTGTGTGGTGTATATAATGTCCCTTTTGATAAGCTATATCATGAATCTATTTACCTTAATATTATTTATAGTTATTTTTTATTTTATTTATTTCTTTTTTCATTTGTTTCAAATGTTATAAAAGTGTTAGGGGCCTATATCACAATGTCATCATTATTAATGAAAGGTTTTGTTTAAGTATTCCTTGGGGGAATTATTTGATATTTATATTTTAAAATAAATTTATTTTTATCTTATAGTTATTAATGAATTTTTTTTAAGTAATATTATATTTTTTATATTCTTTGTTATCTACAATAATTTATATAATTTTTTTAATAATTTTTGACTTTATTTCTCTCTTCTTTTGAAAAAACGTTTTTCCTCAAAATCCATGTTTTATTAAGATGTTGTAAAAAATTTATACTTATAAAATTGAAATATTAAATATGTTTTTACCCATTTTTAGTATTTAAAATAATTATCTTAAATGAATATTCTTTTAATTTTCATAACAATTCTCGTTTATAATTTATAGAATATGTGGAAGGAATATTTTTTTACAATATACAACATAAAAAGAATTTCACACCTTCATGACCACTCAATATTTAAAATTTTATATTAAAATTTTTCAATGGTTATTATCAATTAAATTTAACTTAAAAATATTTTGTGATCTTTTAGTTTTATAAATATATTAAATTAAAAAGGTTATTTCACTCAAAAATGCATTAATGACATTTTTATGGTATTTCTATTTATCAATGACATCAAAATTTTATTGTAATTATGACCCACTAGGGATATGTTGTGTAGATTCCATAATTATTAATTCTTTAGACAATTTATGATTAGTTTAATTGGGGATGTCAAATTTTAATGTCATTTAACATATTACTCTGGATGGATTAGGATTATGTTTATTTATGGGGGTATGTATTAACGTTTCATATGTTATTTTTTCAAAAAGAATGTTTAAGTTGATTATTTTTCACCAAATTCATATGAGGAATTCATTGGACTTATTAAGAGATAGGTGGGTCTTGAATTACATATTCCCTCAATTCATCGGTAGGTCTCATGAGACAAATTACCTTGGGTATTTTTTTGAGGCCTTATCCTTTTATGTAATATGTATTTTCATGAGGACTTAATGGTAATCAGTATTCTCACGAGTCCTATTTTTTTGGAATACATTCTAAGGAGTTCTATATGGTATTCCTAATATATATGAAATTATTCATTCCATCATTATAAATTATTTTATTGATATTCCATGTGATTATTTGATTAGTTAGAATATATAAGGTTATGTTTCAAGCTCATGTGATTATTTATATGGAAGTATTTGATCATCATTTATTACATTCATATTATCATCAAGATGTTGATTACATTTAATGTGTTTCAATTATTTAACATTACTTATTGAGTATTCTTTATTTATTCATAGCATCTTCTATATTCATAGTCTTACTAAGAATTTGATCTCACCCATTTATTATGTTTTATTTTCCCTAGGATATTAGGAATTGTTTCATTATTGATACGTAGTGATACACTAAGTGGAATAATGAAATTCTCAATGAAAATTCTTTATTTATTTTATGTTTTAATTTATAATGTGAATTTAAATTATGTATCAAGTTTTTCAAGACTATAAAACTATTCAGTCATTTTAGATGAAATACCTTATATATAGTTCCCATTTAAAAATGTAGACACCCGCTCCAGCCTAATGGATCTAAGTTTATGACATAAATTCAATAAACAATTTTTTTATTCAAAAAATATATTTTCCAACATTTTAAAGTAAAATTATTCTATTGAAACAATATTTTGTCTTCCTTCAACATTTTCATTTGATTAAACAAAAAAAATAAAATTATAAACTATTTTAAAGTTTTTAGATATTTTTATTTAATTAAAATATGATTTATATTGTTACAAATATCACTATTACATGGTTTACCTTGGATAAAATATTTTATTCAATAATTTAACATGAAAATAATACTCTACTTGTGTATTAAAAACCCCTCACCCCTCCCTTGGAAAACCACTTCACATCAACTTACCAAATAAATTGTTCTATAAATATACTCTCTATTAATCCTCTAAGAATACTTATGAACATAATTAATTAAAAAAATACAATCGTCAATGGAGTTTAGTTTTATAAAAATATTTCAATACCGAGAAAATAGAGACGGATAATAGATTAAATATTGTGGGATTTATGGTAGGGGATTCTCAAACCCAAATTCCATTATTTTGGGTTATCTACTCTTTCATTTTTCTTATGTATATATTTTATTCTAATATCATTAATATATCTATCCATTGTCCATTAAATTTTAATTTTGGTGATATTCATTTTTCTATACTTCTGAAATGTTTCCTAAGGAATTTACAAAGCTTTTTCAAGAATTAATTAACTTCATTGATAGTTTGTTGAATCCTCTTATCTTTTTTATTATCCACTCAATAATGATTATGTTTCTTTATAAAATATGATTCCCACCATTAATTTGGGAACCCAAAAGGTTATTTAGGAATTTATTATTTATAATACCATTATGAAACCCATTCCTCACCGTGGGATTATTTTATGACCATGATTATTGTACATTTTATTTTTTAAGAAAGATTATGTGCATTTTATGATATGATATATATGAATAAAGTTATATATTCCTCCAATTCATTGGGTGATGTGGCATACCTCTTGAGTTTTTTTATATTATGAATGATCATGATGTTATAATTTTTCATAATTATGATTTTATGATTTATGCACATATGTTATGTATGAAAATTATGCCAAATTTGTTCACAAATATGTGTGGTATTTGACTACGATATGATGATGTTTATTTATTATTAAAATTCCAAATTCCAATCCTTTATTAGGTGTTTCCCTCATTATTATGATAATTATCCTATTATTATTCTATGATGATGTTTATTATGCTCTCCTATGTACCATTTACTTAGGTCGCATATTCCTATAATGTTATTCTTCCCCTTAATATTCCTTTAGTTCCCCAATTTCATTAATGTATATCCTCAGGTGATTACATCAACTAAGGATAAGATGATATTTTAGGAGGATAAAGAAGATGGTTTTAAATAATGTTTATATTTTCTTATGTATATGTGAAGTATGAGCCTAATTTTCCAATGGTATTAAGCCTCCTGATCCCTAAATGTATTAATATTATTTTTTTTATAAAATAATGAGAACATTATAATGATAAAAATACAGTTTTATCGAATAAAAAAATTATATAATTATGGTGTAAGGACTTTTACAATAATTCCTTTGCAAGAAAATAAAAAAAAGATCATTAAGAACATAATTGAGTAAGGTAAAATCAATAGTATTTTTCCCTTTATTTGAAATACCTTTTTCCAAAAAAAATTATTCATCATTTTAATGGGTGATGATGTAATATTCATATCATAAAGATTTGGGCCACTATAATGTGGGAGGCCGAGTTTGAGGTGGGGACCCACTTCGAAGCACATATGAAATCCTATACAAATATAGAAGCATGAGGTCATCAATATGAATCCCATTTAAGGATAATAAAACCATAAAGTGTATATTGAAGTTTGAGACAATACTATGAATTTTTTATGACAGTGATGGGAATGGGGAAGTATTGATGTTTCAATAGTTCATTTCAGATTCAAATGAGTTTTACCATGTGGGTATCTAGATAAAAATTATTTAGATACTTTTTATGAATAAATTAAGGGTTAAAATGTATCAATTATTTTCCTAATATTGGATAACAGTCTCACCACACCTAGAGATTTCAGGTTGTGAAGTTCACTACACTAAATTAGACAAAGAGATGAATATTTTTCTGATATGGTTCACATCATGATAGTGAGGTACATTCCAAACCATTTTCAATTAGAATTAAGCTAATAGTGTAGGTGATCCATCATTTCACAAATGGTTTGTGTCATTCCATGATGAAGATGATGGAATAAAGGAAGTGGTGTTGTAATTTTTAAGATTATGGTTCATATTATTAAGAAATTGGTTTATACCATGAACTTATAAGAGGTATTATTGTAGTTTAGAGATTTTTTGAACTGAAGTAGGTAATGGGATGGGTAACTATTCTTGAATATTCATTTATAAGTAGTAAATGCATAGGTATTATTTATTCTTTGATATACTATCTCACCAAAACAATCCCAGATAATAGAAATTTAATTATGTGATTTTGGCATGATTTATAGAGGAATTCATCTATATATGATCACAGGTCTGAAATTTCATCTCACTCAACGTGGAGTGGAAATTTTTAATGTAAAGGTAGATCCTTTATAGTTTTATATCCCTATAAACATAAAATAGATTCCATTAATAGGGGTATAGAACTAAACATAATTTAATACCACTTTTAAGATGATAGGGTCTTGATACGATTTCTATAGGGTTTTATTTTTTCTTGTTTTTATCATCCTCACATAGATAACATGATAGATTATTTTATTCTTTCTTTGGAAACTATATTGAAGTGGAATTTATTTATTGGGGTCTGTTATTTGAGTATTAATTCATGTTGGGTGTATATATTCTTCATCTCTTATATATCTATTTTTTATCCATTGTATATAACCATTTCATATAAGAAAGGGTGTGAAATTTAAATGTGTAACCTAGTATATACTTTCTATCATGACCAATTATTTAAATATATATTGTTTTTTTAGAATATATTATCATTCCAATTAACAACACATATTATCTTACCATGAGTATAGGGGATTTTTGATTATCGAGAGTAACTACCAAGAATAAGGGAGTTTCTTAGAAATATTCTAATAAGTTCATTTTTTTTATTCATTATTTTATTCATCGATACTTGAAAAAAAAAATTTATTATTACCCAATGAATTTTAACATTATTTACTCATTCAAAATTATCATTACTAATTCACATTTAAAAAATATATAGTTTTTATTTTTATTCATTATTATATTACTACCTTAAATATTTAGTTAGAGTTTTTGACACACTTTCCTTGTGGGTTTAACCTCAATACTCACAAATATTATATTAGTTATAGTAGATATAGTGATTTTTGTTATCATGATTAAAAATTATAAATAGGTCATCCATAGGAATTAATGAAACCCCATGGATGACCATATAACATTATTATTGGATTTTAAAAACATCTATATGACTAAAAGTAAATATTTTTTAAAAAATACCAATATTTTATGATTTAAAAAATATAAAAATTTGAATGTAAATATATAAACCACAAAAATAGGGGTGATGACATGTATTATCTATTAATGTTTTCTATTCCTATATTCTTGGATAATTCAAGACTAATTTGAATATGTTCTAGAAAATTCATAAATATATCTAGATAGTTGTATACAATATAAATTTAAATATAACATTATTATTTATTGAAAAAAATTATCCATTCATTGAATTGCTATATCAAATTGAATCATGACCATTTGGGAATAATATTCAATACTAAACCACCATTTTATAATACAACATTGCATTATGTATGAACTATTATTGTTATACGATATGTACTCGATGAAACTCATATTACATTAGGCGATCTTAATATAGATTAATATTTTGTTTTCAAATTTCTACTAGTGAAATTTTCCCAGCATTTTACTATACCCAAAAAAATATAATGTAATGACTTAACATCATAGTGTAAAATTGAAGAACCTTTGTGGTGTTTTGTTTTAAAAAAGTTTTGTATTTGTTGAAAACTAATATTTTTGTTGAATAATGTTTTTGAATTATTGAAAGCTGAAGTTGCTGGTTAGTGAAGATTTTCTTAAAGAGGATGTTGTTGAATAATAAGATGTTAGAAGTTAAGAAAGTGTCTGAAACATTCTTAACAAAATTAGACGATGCTTTTCTGATCTTAAGGTTTTAAAAAACATGGAAATTTTCATGATAAATGTTGTTGAAGAAGTGTTTTAAAGGGTTGATGTTTTTTAGCAACATTATGAGAAATTAAAAACCTGAATTTTGAGAAACCTTATGAGGAAACCCATATCCTACTTATGAGAATTTTACTTGGAATCCCAGATCCTACTTCTGAACATGTTACTCATATCCTACTTCTGAGCATGTTACCCAGATCCTACTTCTAAACATGTTACCCCATATCCTACTAAAGAACATGTAACCCCATATCCTACTTATAAGCATGTTACCCAGATCCTACTTCTGAACATGTTACTCAACTCATACTTTTGAGAATGTTACCCGGATCCTACTTTTGAACTTGTTACCATGGATCCTACTTCTGATCATGTAACACATATCCTACTTATGAACATGTTACCTAGATCCCACTTATGAGCATGTTACCTAGATCCTACTTCTAAAAAAGTTATTGGGAAACTCAGATCCGACTTCTGAGCATTTTACCTAGATCCTACTTCTGAGCATGTTTCTAGGAAACTCATATCCTACTTCTAATCATGTTAGTAGAATACTCAGATCCTACTTCTGAGCATGTTGCTGGGAAACTCGAATCCTGCAAACAAAGGATTTTTTTGGGCTTAAGGAAATGTTTCTTATAGAATACTTACTTATGAAAGGAAATGATTCTTACAACAAACATCCTTAAATAAAGAAAAGTCCCTTAGAGAAATAAAATTTTCTTACAGAAAAGTTTTGTCAAGAAGATTGAAGAGTTCAAGAAGTCAAAGGTAGATCAAGAAAATTTCGGAACCTGAATTTGAAATAGGATTGAAAATTCCGAGAAAAATGTTACGAAAACCAGAACTTGAATTCTGCTGAAATTGGAACTTGAAATCATAACAAGGATGTTCAAGAAATCAGAACCTTGAATTTGAACAAATCGGAACCAGGAATTTCAATAAATCAGAACTATGAAGTTGAATAAATCAAAACCTAAAAGTTATAGAAATCAGAACCTGAATGTTGAATAAATTGGAATCATGAAGTTGAAGAAATTAGAACTAGGATGTTCAAGAAATCAGAACCTAGAAGTGGAAGAAATCGGAACCCAGAAGTTTAAGAAATCAGAACCAAGAAGTTCAAGAAATTGGAACCTAGAAGTTGAAGAAATCAGAACCAAGAAGTTGAAGAAATAAAAAATAAGAAGTTCAAGAAATTGGAACCATACTTTTTCATAAATCAGAACCTAATTCCAAACAAAATCGGAACCCGAATCCAGAGAGAATCAGAGATTGATTCCAGAGAAAATTAGAACCTGATTTCTGAAAATGTTTCTGAGAAAAACTAAACCACTTTTCTGAACATGTTTCTAATAAAATCTGGACAAAATTTCTAAGCATGTTTTCTGGAGAAGTTAGAACCAATACTCAACATTGTTAAACTCAAATTTCAACTTTCTGTAAATCTCGGAGAAATTTATGGAGGTTTGATGAAGTCAATGATTGAAGATTTAATGAAAGATATTTTTGGTGTTTTTGATATTTGAGGAAATGGGAAATATTTTCAAGATTCCCACCTTTGTTTTTCGAGCCGCCTATAAATATGTGCTCATATCATTCTCAAATTTGTAACTTTTACATATACAGAAAAGGCGGAGCGCTGGAGAATTCAAAGTGAAAAGTTCAAAATATCTTGAATAAGTTTTCTTAAGTGTTTAAAAATAAGAGAATCATAATCATCTTACCTTTCTAAGAAGATCAGAAATATCTTGAAGAAGTTTTCTTGAGTTTTTTAGCAGAAGAAAATCGGAGCCATCATTACCTTTCTCAGAAGACTGGTTTTAGAAAATCAGATTCAAGAAAACCGGACTGAAGATTCGGACTAAGTATTTTTGGAGCACCTTCAAAAAAGTTCTTATTCTTGTGTTTTGCATATTTTTTCTGTAAGAAAACATTTTAAACTAATGATAGTTGGTATAATCTTTTCTATGGGATTAGCTACCATGTTTTAGCTATAACAACTCACTAATAGAATAGAGTTGTTGAGAGAAGAAATCAGATTATCAAAAACATGGTTTGAAGAATTCCCATTGAGAAAGACCTTATAGAGAATTTTAAGAAAGAAACCGTTATGAAATCAGTCTACATATCTAATAGAAAATTATTATGTCCAAAATAGGAAAATACTCTATATGATCTTTGGTATGAAGAGAATCCAATGTTGATGTACTTTCGAGTCTTTAGAAGTAAGTATTTCATTCTCAATATAGAGAAACATGCAAAGTATGAATCCCATGAATATGAAGGGATATTTCTTGGATACTTAAAGAAAATAAAATAATATAAATGCTTCAAGAAGTAGATGGTAAAGGTAGTTGAAAGTAATAATGTAACTATTTTAGAGAATGAGTAGAATCATTAAAAAATACATGATCAGACTCAAGAGGACAATGATGATGAGATAATAAGATCAAGTGATGGTCAAGTTTCAGAGGTTGATTCAAAAGAATACTCATATAATGATAAGTATGAGAATAAATTAGTATCATTTTAGAAACCAACAAGAAGTTCTGAAATTGATAAACAGAACATAATCAGTGATCATACAGTGCCAGTGTAGACAAGGAGGATGAAGACTCTACAAAAATAATCATACTTATCATAGGTAGAGCCTAAATGTTTTGATGAAGAATATAGATTTGAGAATTGGGTTCAAGATATGAATGGAGATCTTGACCAAATTGAGAAGAATCATATATGGGAGATTGTTTCAAGGCCAACAGATAAGAATGTCATTAGGACTAAATGGTTTATTCGCAACAAGATGAATGAAGATGGCATAGTGATTCAAAAAAAATCAGTACTAGTGTGAAAAGGGTACTCCTAGATATAGGGTATTGATGTTGATGAAAATTTTTCACCAGTTGCATGACTAGAGACAATTAGATTATTCTTTTCCATATAAGTGATAAGAAATTTCAATGTTTTCCAAATGGATGTCAAGTATTCATTTCTGAATGGATTTTTGGAAGAATAATTTTACATTGGGAAACCATATGCTTTTCTCATTCATGAAGATGTGAAAAAATTCTGATAGCTAAATAAGGCACTATATGGATTTAATTAAGCACCAAGAGCATGATATTCAAGACTAGATCAGTTGTTGAAGAAGCATGGATTTCAGCCTAGAAGAGTTGATTACAATATCTATGTCAATAAGGAAAGTAATAAAAATATTATGGTTCAATTTTATTTTGATGAAATAATATTTGGTGTATCAAATGAATCTTAGTTCAGATATTTTGGAAAATTCATGAAAAGTTAGTTAGAGATTTCAATGATTGGCGAGATGACATTTTTCCTTGGATTATAGGTGAAACAAGGATGGAATGGGACAATAATTTCTTAATATAAATTTACCAAGGGTTTTTGATAATATTTTTAATAGATAACTACAAGGAGATGATGAATCCTATAACTACTTAAATGAAACTGTCATGATATGATAATGGAAAAGTGGTTAATGACACAGAACACAGGTAGATAATTGGAAGTCTGTTATACATAACAATAGAAAAACTATATATTATTTTTTACACATTATAAGAATCTCATTATCAAATCAATCACCAAGAAACCCACATTATTTCAGTGAAAATATTACTTCGGTACATCATGGGAACAATGGATTTTGGCTTTCTCTACAATGGAAAATCCCAGAAAGATTTATTAGGTTATATAGATTCATATTGGGATGGTTTAGAAGATGATAGAAAATCCATATCATGAGGTTCTTTATATCTTGGTGCATTTCATATTTCATGGCATAACAAGAAAAAGGATTTCATTTATTTGAGAAATGTAAATCTAAATATATTATAGGTACTCAAGAGTGCACACAATTATTGTGGATGAAGAAACAACTTGATGACATGGCAGTTGAAGTGAAGTCTTCGATTGGAATTTGTTGTGATAATTAAAGTGCTATAAATCATAGGACAAATCTAGTCCATCACTCAAGGATAAATAACATTGAAATTCAATATCAATTTATCAAGGAGAAGGTGGAGAACGGTCTTCTGAAGTTGGAGTATGTTCCGACATAAGTACAAGTTGTAGACATTCTGACAAAGTCCTTGCCCAAAGAAGTGTTTCTGTGGCATCAACTTGCTTTGGGAGTTTAGTAGACTCCCTATGCTTGAAAAAGTGTGGTTGTGGGTGTAATGGACCAAAATTTTATTAATGAAAATTCCTCTTGATCTGATTACATGTCTTATTATGTAAAATGGTTATATAAAACATACGAACTTCCTTGGTTTTATGTTTTTGGATGTTAAAATACCATTAAGAATTATTACCATTGAAAATATAGACATTGAACAGTAATCACATGATTAGTATAAATATAGGGATTCAACAAATCCAATTTACTCAGAAAAAGGAATAAATGGCCTCATCCAGTATAATTTCTCCATACGAAGCCCATTTTTTAGAGTTTAGAAAGGAGGTAGCGTCACTGGGCTTTGATCTTGACCTACCCCAAGCTGAGCTCCCATAGGTTAAGCTTGAATGGAATCACCTATGGGAGATGTGAAAGTAAACAGATATTACCACTCAAGTGATGTTATCCAAGCCGCCCCAAGAGTTTGTCACCATCACACACCTTACCCTTAGGTCTTATGAGGGTGTTATACGAGGTTATGTAACAAGAACCCACCACTATGATTATGTGCATTAGTTTTGTATAGAATAAAGAATAAACATTCACTTTATTATTGTTACTTTGTAAATGGTTTTTAAAGAACAAATAGTAATTTTAGTTAATATTCAATTAAGAAATATATTTTTATGAATTAATGTATTTTTTATTTAAATAATATTTTATTAAAATATTATATTTAAATTACTTTTATTAAATATAAATTATCGTATAATTTTTATGAATAAAAGTGAAATCTTTGATATTGTTTGGAAGATGTTTTTATCACAACCCATGAATTTTTAGTAAATATAAGTCTTATTTTTAAAACTGAAAATAAAAATATTTATAAAAATATTTTGAAAAAATTAATATCATTTTTTGATTCAGTACATCAAAAATATCTAATAGTGAATTTTCATAATTTTATGAGACATTCGAATTTTTCGGTAAAAATTAAAAACCATTTAAATATATAATGTCTTTTATGACATCATAATTCCAAAATAGTGATGTAATAAAATACTATAAAAGGTATATTCGTCCAATATATTTTTTACCTTTAAAATAATGTGATTTTATATTTGTTTGATTAATTTTATGCTGCCTTAGTGGACCCTCCGTGACTTATAAAATATTTTTACATTTCAAAATGATTTCCTTGAGAGTGTGACTATCCTTCACCTAATAAATACTAATATTTTATTATTTTCGTCCATTTTCCTCATAAAATAATATTTTATACTCCTCTTTTGAAAAAACTATGTGAAAAAACCATGGGGTGGTTTGTGGTTTTGAATAGTTTAATGTGTAGTGTCCAAAACCTAAATAATAAAGATTTCACTCTCATTTCCTATATAAAACCACTCAACCTCCCAATACTCTTCACTAAAAAAACTTTTGAACTTGACCAACATCTTCCCTACTCTCAATAGAAGCCTTCCAAGGCGCCCCATTCACCCAATAAGCCTCTCTCAAGACTCCCAAAGCCTTTGGGATCACACATCTAAGTAAGGGATTTCTTCCTTTCTCATTTTTGTCCAAATTTATTTATGTTGTTATACCATTTTATTTTCAATTAAAAATGGTGGGGTATGATTTTTAACCTTCCCCATACCTTCCTCCTTATGTTTTAATGATGATATAACTCTTTCTCTCTCATCAATTCCTCCCATGCACACTCGTTACCATGCCGAAATTCCATATGGAATTTCTCTGTTCTCATTTATATTCAAGCAATTATTTTAAATTGTGAATCTGAATTCCATTAAACATGTTGGGATATTATATTCCATAACCCCCTTACTATAAATTTCATGAATAAGTTATTAGATACCCCTTTATCTCTCCTCAACCCATTTTATAATTTTTATTTGACATCGTTATGCTACTGAAGTTACACCAACATTTTATACGCCAAAATCATTGTGTAAGTGAATACCATACCCATTTATCTATCAAGGGTATTAAACTTCATAAAAATGTACTTTTTGATCAATTAATTCCATTTATGTATTCCAAATATCTTATTCGTGGAATAAATTATGATGTTTAATGAATCCATGTTCTATGATCCATGTGGAACACTTATGCATGAAATGAAATGTTTATATAGGGTGTGCCCTCATAGCGCTCCAATACATTGGGTAAAGAGTTGTATCATGATACATCAAGTGAAATGAGGGGTTACTCATGATAATTAAAGTTTAATGAGGGTTTAATCACGCTAATTCAATTGTAATGAGGGTTTACTCATGCCCCATGTGAAATGAGCCTTGGATCATGCTAATATCATGTTAAATGTTGTTGCCACATCTCCATGTAATGATAATCATGATATATCATGCCTTTATGTTCATGTTTCTCTTATTATCCATTGATATGTCTGTTGCCTAAAATTTATTGTATTCTTCATTTTAATCTCTGTTTACTCCCTTACTGGGCTTTATAGATCACCCTTTTCTCATGTATATTCTCATGTTATCCCATGCAATGCTAAGTACGAAGGAATGTTGAGGTCATATAAAATAAGTTTTCAATAAAGATGTTATATTTTATGTCATATGTTGTCATGTAATGTTCCTAATTTCTAAATAAGTTAGACCTATCGATCCTCAGAGTTGTCTTAAGTGAAATTTTATGTAATAAATCATGTATAGGTTTGTAATAAAGTTCAGAGTTGTTATAATTGGTATAATAGGAGAGGTTTATTTATATTTCGGATTAGGATTAGAAAAACCTAGTGAATTTCTTAGGGATAAGACTATGTGTAATAAAAACTATTGAGCAATGTATTGTTTTCAAACAATTCAAAATAATGTTTTTTAAAGGGGGAGATTATTTTAAATAATACTCTGTCTCTTTATGATGGTTTTGATGCTCACAAATACCCTTAATTATTTACTAATTATTTCGTTGAGTATTTTGCAGGAATTTATTTTATTTATTTATTTCATATAACGATATTTCATACTTCATTTATTCCGAGATCAATTTTAGCGCGTTCTGGAATCACTGTAGCGCGAGATCAATTTTAGCGCGTTCTGGAATCACTGTAGTGCGAGATCAGTTTTAGCTGTACTGGAATCACTGTTCATACCCTACGTTGATGAACGTAACGTATGGATGAAAAGTTTACTTTTTATGTTAAAAGAAATGTATGGTTAAGGAACCTTACGTTATTTTGAAACGTATGGTTAATAAACCTTACGTTGTTGAAAAGTATGGAAGAAGAACATTACGTTTGGAAGGAACCTTACGTTTTTGTTGTTAGACAAGTATGGAAGAGAAACCGTACATTAGTTTTCAGTGTGGAGTTTGTTTCTCAAAAGTATGGATCATCAACCTTACTTTTATAATCAACCGTACGTTCTTTGGAGAGTTGAAGCAAGACAAAGTATGGATGATCAACCCTACGTTTGAATGCTGAAGAGAAAATATGTATGTTCAACCTTACGTTTGTGAACCTTACGTTTGTAAACCTTACGTTTGTGAACCCTACGTTTGGAGCCATGTCATCAACCCTACGTTTGGCGTCGGGATATTTTTGACAGACGATATTTCCTTTTGCATTGGTCAAACAGGCGGATTATTAAGCGGATTTCGAGCCGATTCTTAAGTACGACTTTGACGGAATCAAAGACGATTTTCAACGGATTAATGATTGATTTAAAACAGAGCTTTTTATTCCGATTCTTCAGGGAAGTTACAACGGCTCTGTTATTTAATATCGCGAATCTAAAAGAGATTTTCATGGATCTATTTATGCGGAAGATTTTCTCAGATTTGAATATATATGTTCTATCTTGGAAACTTCGGATATATATATACACAGGAAAGTGTATGAAATATACAGATTGATCTTTTAACGAGCAAGAAACAGAGACTATGTGAAGGCGTTCTTTTCTGGTGATCGAGAAGAAGTGTAAAACCTTTATTATCGAAGGAAGATCTTGATAACAGATTCACGTGTTCTTCATCGACTATCTGTTGTGAATCTACTGCTGCTGAAGTTGTGAAGTTTCTTGTAATATCTATTTCAACTGGATCGACTCAGAACTGTTTTGATTACAGATCATTATTTTCTGAAGATGACGATCTATCTACTGTCAATTGCATTCTGTTGCAATTGTGAAGAACAACTGGAGAAGTGTTTTCTTTATCGAAACCCTTTTTATTTTTGAGTGATCAGCTTCTCGTTCTAAGCTGTGTGGGTTCGTGTTTGAACCAGGAAGGCTGTGTTTGCCTGAAACTTGTAAAGGTGTCAACTGCCTGTACTCAGTTGTGAACAGGTCTGTGGAAACGAGGACCAGATAGTGAAAATCTCCAAGCTCGTGGATTTGAGCGTTGGTGGAGTGGACTAGGGGCCTTCTGTTCCCCGAACCACTATACATCCGTGTGTTCATGCTTTTACTTTTTCCGCTGCATATTTAATCGTGCTAAAGCATAGTGGACAGAATTTGTCTAAATTGAAGAGATTGTAATATTTTTGAAAAGACACAATTCACCCCCCCTCTTGTGTGTAATCCGTAGATTCAGATCCAACAATTGGTATCAGAGGAGGAGCTTCTTATTTTTAAAAGTCTTATCAAGCTAGAAGTATTTAAAGATTATACATAGTGTATCATGGCTGATACGAGAGAGGGAATGTCAATGGTTAGAGCACCTTACTTTAATGGAGATAATTATGGTTGCTGGAAATCACGTATGATTATTTATCTGAAAAATCTTGGTTACAGAGTCTATTCAAAGATTCTTACTCCCTATGAAATTCCTGAAAATCCCGATACATGGAGTGCTGCTACAGAGGCTGAGTATGACATGAATTCAAAAGCTATGAATGCAATCATCTGTGGTTTAGGACCGGATGAATTTAACAGAGTATCTCAATGCCCGACTGCATATGAAATGTGGCAAACAATAGTGGTTGCTTATGAAGGAACAGATAATGTAAGACAGATGAGATATGCAACTGCTAGATTAAAATTCGATACTTTCAGAATGATTGAAGGAGAAAGCATCACTCAGATGAATGGAAGATTGACAGAAATTGTCAATAATATAACAGCTCTAGGAGAACCAATCAAGCAGGCTGATCAAGCGTTAAAGGTACTGAGAGTACTTCCTACTCGATGGAATGGAATCTCTGCAGCAACCAGACAATCAACTTCTGTTAAAGATCTAACTATGAGAGAGCTGATTGGTACATTGATGATGTACGAGGATGAAATGCAAGATGAGGTAAATGAGCATAAAGTCTACATAAAAAGGGAAAATACTACTTTTAAAGTGACTTCTCAACAAAAGGATAGAAAGATGAAGAACAGAGAAGTAAGTACTAAATTAGAAAGCTCTGATTCTTCAAATTCGGATAAAGAACTGGCTCAGCTAGCAAGAAAATTCAGAAAGTTCTACAGTAAGAAGAAAGACTTCAAGAAATCCTTCAAGAAGGATAGAAAGGAAGTGAGATGTTATGAATGCAAAAAGATGGGACATATCAGACCGGATTGTCCAAAATTGAAAGATGCAAAGAAGAAGAAATTCTTCAAAAGAGATGATTATGAGCAGAAAGAAAAGAAAGCTATGAAAGCTATTGGAGTGTTTCTGAAGACTCAAGTAATTCTTCTGAATCAAGCTCAGAGAAGGAGGAAGCCAATTTAAAAGCAAATATGTGTATCATGGCTGAAACTGATGAGGTAACAGGTCATCAAAGAAAGAAAGAAATATGGTATATGGACAGTGGCTGCTCGAGACACATGAGTGGAACTTCAGCTAATTTCTCTTCTCTTACTCGAAAGGAAGGAGGACTTGTCACCTTTGGTGACAATGCCAAAGGAAAGATTATTGGTATTGGAACAGTTGGAGATCCAGAGACAGTCTCAATCAACAAAGTACTTTATGTACAAGGGTTAAAACACAATCTGATAAGTATCTCTCGACTCTATGATGATGGATACACTGTTGATTTTACTAACAATAGTTGTACTGTTTCTAAAGATAAACTGTTTAAGTTTAGAGCACCCAGAACTGATAATGTTTATACTTTGGATTTGTATTCCTTGTGTAAACAACAAGTAAACTGCTTAACTGCTAATATAAGTGAATCCTGGATCTGGCATAGAAGACTTGGTCATTGCAATATATATGCTTTACATAAATTATCTAAGAAACATCTAGTTTCTGATTTTCCTAGTCTCAAATTTGAAAATGACAGATTCTGTGATGCATGTCAGCTTGGCAAGCAACACAAATCATCATTCAAATCTGTTAATAAAGTTGCTACAACTAAACCTCTAGAACTTATCCATATGGATTTGTTTGGACCTTCAAGAGTAGCAAGTTTAGCTGGTAAATTATATGTTTATGTATTAGTTGATGATTATTCTAGATTTACTTGGATTTTATTTTTGAAATTTAAAAGTGAAGCTTTTAGTTTATTTGAAGGTTTTTGTAAATCTATTCAAAATGAAAAAGGTTTTAATATAATCTCATTGAGAAGTGATCATGGTGGAGAATTTGAGAACCAGGAATTTAATTCCTTTTGCTCAAACATGGGTATTAAACACACCTTCTCTGCTCCAAGAACACCTCAACAGAATGGGATTGTAGAAAAAAGAAATAGAACTATTCAAGAAATGGCTAGAACTATGTTAAATGAATATAGCCTACCTATATATTTCTGGGCAGAAGCTGTTAATACAGCTTGTTATATAATGAATAGAATTTTAATAAGACCTATTTTGAAAAAGACACCCTATGAACTATGGAATAACAGAAAACCTAAAGTAAATTACATTAAAGTTTTTGGATGCAAGGTTTACATCTTGAATACCAAAGATAATCTTGGTAAATTTGATCCAAAATCCGATAAAGGTATTTTCTTAGGATATTCTGCAACCTCCAAAGCTTATAGAGTCTATAATAAAAAGTCAAGGATTGTTGAAGAATCAGTTCATGTGAAATTTGATGAATCTGATCCTTTTGAGAAAAGGATAGAACAAATAGATGAACCTGATTCTAATGAAAACATGAGACTTGAGAATTTAAAGAATGATTTTGAAAATGATATAAAAGAAATTCAGTCCAGTTCAGAAGAACATGACACTGAAGAACCCTTGAATGTAATGCCTAGACAGTCTAGAACCTTAAAGAATCACCCTTTAGAATCTGTGATAGGTGACTTAGAGACTGGTATTCAAACTAGAAGAATCCTTGGAAACATAGTTGAATTCTCTGCTTTCCTATCCCAACAAGAACCTAAGACCATAGAAGAAGCCTTAGATAATGAGAGCTGGGTAATAGCAATGTAGGATGAATTGAACCAGTTCAAGAGAAATAAGGTTTGGGAATTAGTTGAAAGACCACATGATTATCCAGTAATAGGAACTAAATGGGTCTTTAGGAATAAACAGGATGATCAAGGGATAATAACTAGAAATAAAGCAATATTAGTAGCTAAAGGATATAATCAAGAAGAAGGAATAGATTATGATGAGACCTTTGCACCTGTAGCCAGGTTAGAAGCCATTAGAATCCTTTTAGCCTATGCATCTTATATGAATTTTAAATTATTTCAGATGGATGTTAAATCTTCTTTTTTAAATGGTTATTTAATGGAGGAAGTTTATGTTGAGAAACCTCCTGGTTTTGAAAATTCTCAAAAACCAGATTCTGTTTTCAAACTTACTAAATCTCTTTATGGCCTTAAACAAGCACCTAGAGCTTGGTATGAAAGACTAAGTTCTTTTCTTTTGAAAAATTATTTTACTGTTGGACTGGCAGATCCAACACTCTTTAAGAAAACTGTGAAAAATAATGTTTTGTTGGTACAAATTTATGTTGATGATGTAATTTTTGGATCAACCAATAAAATTCTTTGTCATGAATTTTCAGAATTAATGCAAAAAGAATTTGAAATGAGTATGATGGGAGAATTAAATTTCTTTTTGGGTCTTCAAATATTTCAAAAAGATTTTGGAAATGTTTTAAATCAATGCAAATACATTACTGATTTACTTATGAAATTTGGACTTGAAAACAGCAAGCCATTTACAACTCCTATGTGTACTAATATAAAACTTGATTTGGATGAAACTGGAAAATCAGTGGACAACAAGTTATATAGAGGTATGATTGGTAGTTTGTTATATCTTACTGCTAGTATACCAGATATAATGTATTCAGTATGTCTTTGTGCTCGATTTCAATCAAATCCCAAAGAATCCCATTTAACTGCTGTTAAAAGAATTTTTAGATATTTAAAAGGTACTATTTATCAATCTCTGCTTTATCCAAAAACCTCTGACTTTAATTTAATTTCATATTCATATGCTGACTTTGGAAGCTGTAGATTAGATAGGAAGAGTACTTCAGGAACATGTCACTTTTTAGGAAAGTCTTTAGTATCATGGTCTAGTAAGAAACAACACTCAGTTTCCCTGTCAACAGCCGAGGCAGAATATGTGTCTGCAGGTAGTTGCTGTGCACAGGTGTTGTGGATGAAAAACACTCTTATGGACTTTGGATTAATTTTCAATAATACACCTATTTTATGTGATAATACTAGTGCAATTAATATTTCAAAAAATCCTATTAGTCATTCTAGAACTAAGCACATTGATATAAGACATCACTTTTTAAGAGATCATGTATTTAAAAAGAATATATTTTTAGAATTTGTAAATACAGAAAATCAATTAGCAGATATTTTTACTAAACCACTTCCCACGGCAAGGTTTGAATTTATTAAGGGGGAGTTAGGTTTATTTAATTTTAAATAATTTCTGTTTTCGAATTCTGCTTAATTTCTGTTTTCCGCTATAAGTAATTTTATTTTGTTTTAAATAAAAGTAATGATTAGTGATTACACGGGAATCAAGGCTGTCAGAACCGTTTCACCTTCTAAACTGCTTCACCTTTTTCGGAAACCCTTTCGAAAACCTAAAACCGCACATCTGCTCCAAAACCCTTTTCTGAATCTTCAAACCCTAAACTTATGAACCTTCAGAAATCGTTGTTGGAATGGAAAAGACTAAGCGTCCAGTTGAAGCCGAGAGCAGTGCTGCAAAGAAACCTAAGGTAGTAGGTCGGAAAATACTGCAAGGTAAAGTCATAGATTTAGAGTGGCTGTTTGAAACTAATTTACTGTTGAAGCAAGCGTTGTCGTTTCAAAGCCTTGAGCAAGCTTTTAATAGTGCAAATTCTGAGTTTCTATATGAGGCAGAAATGAGACATTTTTTTAGAACTGTTCAGTTTAGCCTTGGAGATACGGAGGATAGTTTATTGGCTCAAATAGAGGATAAGGACTTTTCAATATCATCTGTAGAGATAATTCAAATTCTTAACTGCCCTCATGAAGGAGTTTTTCATTTCGATTTACGGAATATTGGAGATTCTGTACATAAGTCTGAAGACATTATGTCTTTTCTGTTTGGAACCAGAGTGATAAAGAAGATGTTTATTAAGGATTTGGAGCCCGATCAGAAAATTTTGGTAAAATTTGTTCAGACTGGTTTAGCACCAAGAATGGCTGAGATGGAGAAAATCCTATACCCGGACATGTACATAATGTATCTTCTGATGTGTGATATTAAGTTTAATTTTCCTCGGTTTATGATAAGATATCTAAGTTACTACTGTCAGAGTGAAGCAAGAATGACCTTTTTCCCTTATGGAAGGTTCATTTCTTTGTTTTTGTTTAAAAGAGGAATGATCAGATTGGTAGATGCTGGGGTGAAATGTCACCACAGTAATGTTTTCAATGCTGGAACTTTAAGTAAAGTAGGATACTTCTGGAGCACAATTAAAGGAAAACTCTTACCTGTTGGAGCTGAAGAAAACTCGGAGAGTGCTCAGGCTCAACCGGCTAAGTCCAAGGAGGGACAAGCAGAATCAAGAGTTAGTACAGTGGCAAGAAGAATTCGTTTTGAGATGGAGGAAGTTGAGGAAGAGAGAAGTCAAGAAGGACTTCAATCTAGAAGGAAGAGGTCAATTGATGAAGAAGTTATCTCTCCTACCTTGAAATCCTCTGAACCAGTAATTTCTTATTCATTTGTGAGAGAAGCTATTGTGGAGCAGACTGCACCGATAGAGGAACCAGCACCTCAAACAGAAACTCAAGAAGAACCTCAATCTGCTGTTGTGGCTGTTGAAAAAGTAATTCAACAAGAACAACTTATGGAGGCAGTGCCTGGTGAAGAAGTGGACGGACCTCAAGAATCAGTAGAAGTCAGAGAGACTACTGTTCATGATGAGCATACTTCTGAAGCTCATACAGAGGTACTTCAAGAAGATTTTTCAGTGGAAGAGTTACAGGCTTCAAAAGATAGTTCAGTGGATCAACCTTGTCAGGACAAGGACAAAGAACAGTCGGATGCAGATTCCTTACCACTTGCCCTGCTTCATCAACCTACTTCTGAACATGAGAATCGAGCACAGGGTGCCCCTGATTCGAGAAAAGAAGAAGTTGTTGAGTTGTACAAGCGTATCTCTCAGTTAGAATCTGAGAATGTTAGTCTCAGAAATTCTCTGTACTTAGAGCAGTTGAAGTTTCAGAAACTGAAAGAATGTACTGTTTCAAGACAGGAAGTAGATTTGTTTAAGACTGATATACTGCATGCTGTTGATCAGTTAAAATCAGAGATGGTAAAGAAAGATGATTTGTCTGAGTTGAAGATTTACGTGGAGAATAAATTTGAGTTTATTGCAAACAGTGCTGTGAGTGGATCAGGCTCTTCACCTGATTTGATTCGGAGATTTCAAGCAATTACTGGAGCAATGAGCAATATGAGTGACAGATTACACGATCTTCAGTGTAATAGTTCCCCTTTGTCAGTTTTGCTAGATAATCAGAAATTTTTAGTGGATCAGTTGACATCTGGAGAGCAACCGATTAGGATTCTTTTGAATCAGTTATCAGAAAAACTGGCTCTTTTTGTTGAAAAAGAAGAAAGAATGCATGAGTTTTTCAGAGTTAATTTGATTGAAGATATTCATATGACTCAAGAGAACAGAGATCTTATCATCAAGTTAGGAGATGGGATGATGAAGAGACTCAGAGAACAGTTTACAGAGATAAAGACCGCGTTTCAAAGGAAATAGACACCTTTTTCCCTGTCTTATCTATGAACCTTGATTCCTCTGTATATCACAATCGTTTATATATAACAGCTTATGAATGAAAATTCTTTTCTTATTTATTTTGTTTTGTTTATTGATTTATGATTAAGTTAGCCAGTATAACAAATTCACTTATTCATACACAGTTAACTATAGCATTTACTTATAGTTCAGTGCAATATTGAATGTGTTCAAATCCGTAATTTTTTCATTCTTTTTGATATCACAAAAAGGGGGAGAATTTGGATAAACACAACATTTAAATTCATTTGTTTCCTATGAAGAAATTTGGATATATGGAGAATTTGGATATATACGATATTTATATGGAGAATTTGGATATATACGATATTTATCTTTTATCTATTTTTAGCTGAAAATTTATTTTTATGGGGGAGAAATTTTATTATAGTTAAATATTGTTTTAATCCTTTCAAAATTCTAAAATTTTATAAAACTAATTTTTCAATAAAGATTGCAATTAAATTATTTCTATTATTTTTATGGGTTTTGTGATCATCAAAAAGGGGGAGATTGTTGAGCAATGTATTGTTTTCAAACAATTCAAAATAAAGGTTTTTAAAGGGGGAGATTATTTTAAATAATACTCTATCTCTTTATGATGGTTTTGATGCTCACAAATACCCTTAATTATTTACTAATTATTTCGTTGCGTATTTTGCAGGAATTTATTTTATTTATTTATTTCATATAACGGGATATCATACTTCATTTATTCCGATATCAATTTTAGCGCGTTCTGGAATCACTGTAGCGCGAGATCAATTTTAGCGCGTTCTGGAATCACTGTTCATACCCTACGTTGATGAACGTAACGTATGGATGAAAAGTTTACTTTTTATGTTAAAAGAAACGTATGGTTAAGGAACCTTACGTTATTTTGAAACGTATGGTTAATGAACCTTACGTTGTTGAAAAGTATGGAAGAAGAACATTACGTTTGGAAGGAACCTTACGTTTTTGTTGTTAGACAAGTATGGAAGAGAAACCGTACGTTAGTTTTCAGTGTGGAGTTTGTTTCTCAAAAGTATGGATCATCAACCTTACTTTTATAATCAACCGTACGTTATTTGGAGTGTTGAAGCAAGACAAAGTATGGATGATCAACCCTACGTTTGAATGCTGAAGAGAAAATATGTATGTTCAACCTTATGTTTGTGAACCTTATGTTTGTAAACCTTACGTTTGTGAACCCTACGTTTGGAGCCACGTCATCAACCCTACGTTTGGCGTCGGGATATTTTTGACAGACGATATTTCCTTTTGCATTGGTCAAACAGGTGGATTATTAAGCGGATTTCGAGCAGATTCTTAAGTACGACTTTGACGGAATCAAAGACGATTTTCAACGGATTAATGATTGATTTAAAACGGAGATTTTTATGCCGATTCTTCAGGGAAGTTACAACGGCTCTGTTATTTAATATCGCGAATCTAAAGGTGATTTTCATGGATCTATTTATGCGGAATATTTTCTCAGATTTGAATATATATGTTCTATCTTGGAAACTTCGGATATATATATATACAGGAAAGTGTATGAAATATACAAATTGATCTTTTAACGAGCAAGAAACAGAGACTGTGTGAAGGCGTTCTTTTTTGGTGATCGAGAAGAAGTGTAAAACCTTTATTATCGAAGGAAGATCTTGATAACAGATTCACGTGTTCTTCATCGACTATCTGTTGTGAATCTACTGCTGCTGAAGTTGTGAAGTTTCTTGTAATATCTATTGCAACTGGATCGACTCAGAACTGTTTTGATTACAGATCTTTATTTTCTGAAGACGGCGATCTATCTACTGTCAATTGCATTCTGTTGCAATTGTGAAGAACAACTGGAGAAGTGTTTTCTTTATCGAAACCCTTTTTATTTTTGAGTGATCAGCTTCTCGTTCTAAGCTGTGTGAGTTCGTGTTTGAACTAGGAAGGCTGTGTTTGCCTGAAACTTATAAAGGTGTCAACTGCCTGTACTCAGTTGTGAACAGGTCTGTGGAAACGAGGACCAGATAGTGAAAATCGCCAAGCTCATGGATTTGAGCGTTGGTGGAGTGGACTAGGGGCCTTCTGTTCCCCGAACCACTATACATCCGTGTGTTCATGCTTTTACTTTTTCCGCTGCATATTTAATCGTGCTAAAGCATAGTGGACAGAATTTGTCTAAATTGAAGAGATTGTAATATTTTTGAAAAGACACAATTCACCCCCCCTCTTGTGTGTAATCCGTAGATTCAGATCCAACAAAAACATCCCTAAATTTTGGTGATTATATACTATGTGGTTTATCAAGAAAATACATCCCTATCTGAATATGAACAAGTAGAGGTGGCTCTGGCACATATGTATCTAAGGGTAAAACCTGAAAACACCATTTTGAGCTAGATTAAAATGGGAAAAGGTGAACAAAAATAGGCCTTGATGTACTCTTGTTTATGAAACTCCCAAGGGATATGCTTTTGTAAATTCATAAGCTTAGTATGAAACAATGTTACAGGAATAAAAATATTCCCCTAAGAATATATGTTGGGAAGTAGATCATGGATAACATATATTGAAGCATATAAATTCATAAGTTAAGGAAACAAATATAATTTATAAGTTATCCCTTTTTGTCATTGGATTCACCTTTATGTTTTACCCCTAACATTCCATTTATTCCATCCAATTTCTAGTAATAGGAGGAATCGGGCTAAAAATCGATGTGAAGATCAATGTGATGACTATTCTAATGAGAGTACCAATCCAATGGGAGCAGGAATCAAAAAATTTTTCACGATAATCCCTCAGTTAACTCATGTTTTGAACAGAAATGTGTGTCATGAAGAACATTAAACCCCCCTAAGAAAGAACAAGTTGTAATTGAGAGCTTCATCAGACAAAGGCCTCCTATATTCAATGGATCATTTGATCCATCAATCACCGAATAATGGATCAACTCCATTGAGAAGATCTTATCCATCCTTCAATGTTCCAAACAAGAGATGGTTCTTCTGGCTTCTTATCATATGGAGGGTGAAGCAGATCATTGGGGGACATTGATAAAAAACGAAGCCTAAGTAAGAGATCGAGGAATTTGAATTGAAGGATTTCTAAAAAATGTTTTTTGATAAATATTTTCTGTGCACCCTCCAACATAAGATGGAAAGAGAATTCCTTTCCCTCAAGAAAAAATACAATGAATCCATCATATCGTAAGAGGAAAACTTCACATGTCTTGTATGATATGCCTCCAGCTTTGTCATTACCCCCGAATTCAATGTTGACGGCCTATTTGGTTGGATAAAACCCAGCATACGAAAATCCCTAGTAATCCATGACTTCGATAGCTATGAGAAAATTGTCTGATGTTCCTCAAAGTCAAAATGGAGATCAGAGAATCTTAGGGGTATCATGGAGATAAGAAGTAGAAATTGGACTTTAATCCAGGAGGTATTATGGATAAATCCAATGATGCTAAGAAATTCCACCACCCCACTTTCCAAAGGTGCATAAAGAAACACCATAGAAATTTTCTAAAGGGGACGAGGAAATTATTTATGTGTGGAAGAAAAGGGCACCTGGGCATTAAATATTGTAAAGAAAAACCCACTACTATGACAGAGGAGAGGAACACTCCATTCGACCCTAAACACATTGTTCATTGCTTAAAAAACAAAGAACCATGACACTTTTCAAACTAGTGCCCTAATTCAAGTGTTTTCAAAGGCAACAAACAACCTCCAAGGCAACAAGAGTGAGCTTTTTCCATCACTACCGCTGAAGTGAACCTCGAAAATGATGCAGTTACCTATATTCTAGTTATTCATTCAAGAATAGAAAACATACTTTTTGATTCTCTTTCTACACATTATTTTATTTCTTAACGGTTTAGTAGAATAATACCATCACCACCAAAAATTAAGGAAGTAAAGATATTTGTAAGAATATAAAATGAGGAAATTATTGAAACACATGGTTATAACTCCTCCCATGTCACAATTTATTGTTTCAACTTCTTGGTGAATCTCGTAATACTCCCTCTAGTATAATTTGAGGCAATTCTTGGCATGGATTGGATTTTCCTATATAGAGACAAAATAAATTTCCATGAGAGGGTAATCACTCTCTGTATGTCAAATTGACCCCCGATTCTATACAAGTGAAAGGAGGAGGATGGATCTTATTTAGCACTATTATCTAAAGAATGGATCTTACTGCCCTACGAGCACGTGAATCATGATCAGATGATTGTTTCTAAGGAAGAAACAATCCTTGAAGACATGCCTATTGTGAGGGAATTCACTAACATGTTCCCTAAAGAATTTCCTTGTATTCCTCCTAGAAGAGATGTTGAATTATCTATTGATATTATATCTGGGGAATTTCCAATACCCAAGACTCTATATAGAATGGATGTTGTGAAACTTAAAGAGGTAAAAAACAACTACAAAAGAATCTGGATAAAGGATTTAAATGCCCAAGTGCTTCACCACGGCATTCCCCAGTCCTCTTTATCAAGAAGAAGGACGGGTCAATGTGCCTTTTCATTGATTATAATGAGCTAAAAAAACCCACCTTAAAGAAAAAATATCCTCTACCATTAATTGATGACTTATTCTATCAAATACGTGGAGCATAATACTTCTCCATGGTGGATTTTCTGTTGGGATATCACCAAGTAAGGGTGAAGAAGGAGGATATCTCCATTACTACTTTTCGTACAAGGCACAAGAATTATGAATTCATAGTAATGCCTTTTCGACTCAATAATACTCCATAATTCTCCATGGACTTGATAAATTGAGTATTTAGAGTTTAACTTAACAAATTTGTGGTAGTCATTATAGATGATGTTCTAATATACTCCCAAAACAAGGGTGTGTATGAGGGGAATCTAAGCACTATACTAGAGACCTTTCAAAAAGGATAAGATCTATGAAAAGTAAAAAAAGCATGAGTTCTGGTTGAAGGAAGCATCATTCTTAGATCATATCATCATAAGAAATGGGATATCTGTAGATCCCTCCATGATAGCTGCAATTGGGGGATGGATGAGGCCAACATAGGTGATGGATATCCACAGCTTTATGGGGTTAGCTGGATATTATTGGTGATTTGTGAGAAATTTATCACAATTTTAAAACCCTCTTAGCAAGGTAACTCAGAAGGGAGTCAAGTTTTCATGGAGTGATGAATGTGAAGATAACTTTAAGGAGTTGAAAATGAGGCTTATCACTGTGCCTGTGCTCACACTACCCACAAGTGGAGAAATTTTTGTGGTATTCAGTGATGCTTCGAATAAGGGTCTGGAAAATGTGTTGAGGAAAAAACACAAAGTCTTTGCCTATGCTTTAAATAAATTGAAAGATCATGGGAAAAACTATCCCACACATGATCTAGAGTTGACTGTAGTAATCTTTTCCTTTAAAATTTGGTGACATTACCTCTTTGGGGAGAAGTGTGAAATACATACGGATCAGAAAAGCCTCAAGTATATATTCACAAAGAAGGAGTTGAATATGTGCCTAAAAAGATTGTTAGAGCTGATAAAAGACTATGAATTCTCAATCCATTACCACCCTGGGAAAGAGAACAAGGTGGCATATGCCTTAAGAAGAAAGGACCCATCGATTCTATCATTGATGAGAATTGAAAAGTATCCAATCTTCTTAGATTTTATGAATATAGACATGGGAATCTTAAAAAAGGGAACATCATTAATCCTTTCACAAATGATTTCTCAACATTCCCTTTTGGAATGGTTAAAGGATGCTTAAAAGGATGGTGTGAGAATTCAAAAAATATGGAAACTATTAGAAAAGAGAAATGCTCAGAGTTCAATGTTAATGAAGAATGAAACAAAGGAAACCAAAAGATTCACATCGTTCAAATATCAAAGTAATTATTACTACAACTAACTCCAAATGATGCACAAATTTTGAATTTCTCTATTCACCTAGTAAACACAATGATGTATCGAGATCTCTAAAAGAATTATTGGTGGGATAACATGAAGAAGGTGATCATTGAGTATACATCAAAGTGCCTGGTATTCCAGTATGTGAAGGTTGAGAGGTATAAGTATAAGGGTATTACACAACCGTTACCCATACCAATATGGAAATAGGATAATATCACCATGGAATTTTTCACTAGACTTCCGAAGAATAAAAAAAATTCTATCTGGGTTATTGTGGATCATCTTACAAAGACTGCACACTTCATTGAAATTTGAGGGGATTTATCTTTAGATAAAGTGGAAAAAATATACATTTGAGAAGTGGTAAGGCTATATGGTGTACCACTTTTGATTTTATTTTATTGAGATCCAAGATTCACCTTTAAGTTCAAGAAGTTTCTCCAACTTTCTCTGAACACTAATATGAACATCAATATGGCTTATCATCCTCAAACTGATGGCCAATCTGAGTGTACTATCGAAACAATTGAGGAAATTTTGAGAGCATTATCAATGGACTTCAAAGGAGGATGGTATCAACATCTTTCTATGGTTGAGTTCTCTTACAATAACAGTTTCCACTTAAGCATCCAAATGGCTCCTTATGATTCCCTTTATGGGAAGAGGCATAGAACACCGACATTTTGGGATAAAGTATGGGATTGAAAACTCCTAGGTCCAGAAATGGTTAAAGAAATGGTGTAGAAGGTTAATACCATCCATCAGCACATTAAAGATTCTCAGAGTCAAAAAAAGAGCTATGATGAAAATTGTCGATGAGATCTAGAGTTTGATGTTGGAGACATGGTATTATTCCACATATCACTGTGGAAGAGAGTTATGAGATTTGGGAAGAAGGGATAGCTTAGTCTAAGGTACATCATCTCTTTTGAGATCTTTGATCGCATTAAAGTAGTGGCCTATTGACTAGCACTCCCACCGAACCTGTCTCAAGTACATGATGTATTTTATGTATCACTCTTGAGGAAGTATATACCTGACCCATCACATGTGCTAAATCTAGAGATGGTACCATTGGATAATGGACTCACCTATGAATAGAATCCAATAAAGATATGAGATCGTAGGGAAAAAGTTCTATGAAATAAGATAATGCCCATCGTCAAGGGGTTGTGGAGAAACCATAAGTTTGAAAAAGATACATGGGAATCAGAGGAAGTGATGAAGAAGAGTTACCCTCATCTATTTTAGTTTGGGAAAAGGAAATTTATAGGTAATATTTTTTTAAGGGGGGAAGATTATTACAACCAAAACTTTTATTAATGAAAATTCCTCTTGATCTAATTAAATGTATTATTATGTAAAATGGTCATATAAAACATATTCACTTCCTTGGTTTTATGTGTTTGGATTTTAAAATACTGTTATGAATTGTTACCATTTCTAATATAGCCTTTGAAAAATGATCTCATTATTAGTATAAATATAGGGATTTAAGAAATCCAATTTACTCAAAAAAATGATGAGATGGCGTCATCCAATATAATTTTTCTATATGAATCCCATTTGTAGGAGAATTTAACGGTGGTAGACTCACTGGGATTCACTCTTGACCAATCCCAAGATGAGCTTCAAGATGTTAAGCTTGAATAGAATCGCCTATGGGAGAAGTGGAAGCTAAAAGATATTACCACCAAAGCGATGTTATCCGAGCCACCCCAAGAGCTTGTCACCATCATACACCTTACCCTTAGGTCTTATGCGGGTTTTATAAGAGTTTATGTAACAAGACCATATAACTATGATTCTGTGCATTATTTTTGTATAGAAAAAATAATATACTTTCATTTTATTATTATTACTTTGTAAATGGGTTTTAAAGAAAAAATAGTATTTTTAGTTCATATTAAATTAAGAAAACTTTTTTTATGAATTAATGCATTTTTTAATTAAATAACATTTTAATAAAATATTATATCTTAACTACTTTTATTAAATATAAATGATCTTATGATTTTTATGAATACAATTGTAATCATTTTTATGGTTTGGAAGATGTTTTTATCAAAACTAAAAAAATTTCAATAAATGTCGGTTACTATTTTAAAAGTTAATATTAAAATATTTTAAAATTTATTTAGATAAAATGAATATAATTTTCGGATTTATGACATCGAAATTATCTAATGGTGAATTTTTCATAATTTTCTGAGACAGTTGAATTTTTGGGTAAAAATTAAATACCATTTAAATATATAATGTGTTTTATAACATCATAATGACCCATCAGTTATGTAATAAAATACTATTAAAGATATATTTTTCAAATATATGTTTCACATTTTAAATAATATGATTTTATATTTTTTTATTAATTTTATGGTGCCTTAGTGGACCCTCCAAAACGTATAAAATGTTTTAACTTTTTAAAATGATTTCCTTGATAGCGTGACTCACCTACACATAAGCATGACTAATATTTTATTATGTTATTTCATTGCAATTATAACATAATTTTTACAACTCTACATTGGAAAAAACCATTGGGTTGTTTTTTGTTTTTATTATTTCAATGTGTAGTGTCCAAAACCTAAATAATAATGAATTTCATCTCTTTTCTTATATAAACCCACTCAACCTCCCATTCCACTTCACTAAAAACCTTTGGAGCGCAACCAACCTATGCCCTCATCTCTCTATAATCATTCCAAGGAACCTCAAGCTACCAAGATGACTCTCTCAAACCTCTCCCAAGCATTTGGGATTGCACTTCCAAATAATGGATTTCTTCCTTTCTCATTTTGGTCAAAATTGTTTTACGTTGTTACAACATTTTATTTTCAATTAAAAATGTTGGGATATGATTTGACACCTCCCCCATAATTCTCTAATTATTTTTTGATGTTGATAGACCTCTTTATCTCTCATCAATTCGTCCCATGTACAACCATTACCATGCCAAAATTCCTTAAGGAATTCATCACTTCTCATTTACATTCATGAAATTATTTTATATTATGCATTTAAATTACATTATATATGTTGGGATATTATGTTACATTACCCCTTGGTGTAAAATGCATGTATAAATGATTATAGAACCATTTCTCTCTCATCAACCCATTTTACGATGTCTATTTAATGTCATTATGCTGTCAAAGTTACACCACAATTTCCCATGAAAAAATAAATGTGTAAGTCAATATCATAACCATTTATCTATCAAGGGTATTTACCTTTATGAACATGTACTTTTTGATTGAGGAAATCCATTTATTTATTCTAAATATCTTATTCCTGGAGTAAATTATGATTTTTAGTGAATCTATGTTTTATAATCCATGTGGCTCACTTATGCATGAAATGAAATGTTTATAAAGGGTGTGCCCTGATAATGCTCTAATGCATTGGGTAAAGAGTAGAATCATGATAAATCATGTAAAATGAGAGTTTAATAATGAAAAGTAATGTTCAATTAGGTTTTTCTAATTATAATTCACGTGGAATGAGGGTTTAATCATGATCCATGTGAAATTAGCCTTGGATCATGAAAATATCATGTTAAATTTTGTTATCATATTTCCATATTATGATAATCATGATATACCATTCCTTTATGTTCATATTTCTCTTATGGTCCATTGATATTCCTATTTCCTAACATGTATTGTATTCTTCATGTTATTCCTTGTTTACTCCCTTAATGGGCTTTATATCTCACCATTTTATCTTGTATATCCTTAGGTTATCCCATGCAATGCTAAGTACAAAGGAATTTTGTGGTCATGTAAAAGACATTTTCAATAAAGATCTTTTAGTTTTTTCTCTTATGTTATCATGTAATGTTCCAAATTTCCCAAGACACGAGACCTCTCGATCCCTAATGTTTTCTAAGTGCAATTTTATGTAATAAATCATGTTTTAGTGTGTAATAAAGATCAAGGTAGTTATATTGGGACCCCTCTCTCCAAGGTATGGTGTGTTTTCCCCCAACGTAGTGATTTGTGTTTTTTACCCTCTTGAAGACCAAAATTAAGTGACCTTTATTTTCATTGACAAAGGGGGATAATTTTTTTCTTTTTTAAGTGAAAAGATTTCTTCTTCAAGGCATATAAAGAAGCTGACAGGTGGAGTAGTGGGATATGGGGAGCACCGAGATAGGGGGAGTTTTAAATCTGAAATGAAAAAGATAATAAATCAAAGGTTACATATCACTATAGTTGGAGTTCATGATGAAAATAGTGTACTGTTTTCAGAATGAAGTGTTTCATTGATGAACTTTTCATTAGAATCTTGTTTCTCACATCGTGCATTGCTTATGTGTGATTAGAGTGTGTGTTGAGTGAGAATCTGATCACTATTTGAATCTCATGTAGAAAATAGTGGTTTAATATGTAAGAATATTTAAATTGGTATTAAATTATGAAGAGTGTTCAACAAACCCAAAGGGGAGATTGTTGGGAAAAAACCCATCAAGGTAACATTGAAGCATTTTTGGGTTGGTTGTGTATGTGGAAAAGAATGTTTACATGAAAAGTTAGGGAGCTCCAAAGATATTTTTGACAAAATATTTTGATAAATATCCATTTTAAAGGAATGTACACTCCGGAGGTAGTATAAAAAGTTCATATACAAGCTGACACTGTTTTCCAGTGTTTATCAAATTTCAGGGTCAAAAGATAAGAGAATAAGAAAAAGTTTTTTTTGAAAAACAAGTTTCATGAATGTGTTAAAGATTTTTGGAAAGTTTTTCATAATAAATATTTTATGATCCTTATATAAAAATATTTAAAAGGAAGGAATTGAACGCATGTTATGGTTTTTCGTGATAGGTGAGTTTTCACGAAAGAGACTTGTTTGAATGATACTTGCACACTCAGGGAAAAGTTGTGTGAGTTGTGTCTAGGGTTAGTGATTCCTATAAATAAGTGGATAACCCCATAATTTTTTAATTCTCAACACTTAGAGTAAATCGGGGCTTTGAATTACACAAGTATTTAGTTGCGCGTACGAATGGATTTGCACACAATTAGTGAGTTAAGTGTAAGAAGGGATTTGCACATAAGAAGGGAGTTGCTCGTAAAAAGGGAGTTGCGTGTCAGAATAGAGTGTTGCTCAAGTAGAGCTTTTTGTGCAAGTAGAAAGATTAAATCAAGTTTATTTTCCAGGAAAAATACCAAATTTTTACACAAGGCATTAAGGATCTATAAAAGTCACCCTAAGGTTGTGCGGATGTTTGAAGTTTCTCAGTACATCTGTGGTAAAGAGGTATTCATTAGTGGATGAAATTAGAACTTCAACAAAGAATATAACTATAGTTGAGGATGCATTAATTCATACCAATAAAGAGACCTATATGTCTATAAATTGTGAGTGGATCCCATCCAAGAGTAGTGATCATAGGAAGAGGAAGACAATGATCCTTTCCATAGATAGTTATATAGAGAAAGAGACATAGGGAGTGACCCTTAGAGAAGAAGTGAGCTGACCCAAAACATTGTAAAGGTAGTGATCTTGGGGATTGAAGTGATATAGACTGAAAATTGTAATTATTAGTAAGTTTTAGTGGATTTTTTACATCAACACATTATCGCTGTAGGCTCATAGGATGTAGCCCAGTAAAGGTGAACCAAGTAAAATTTTTGTGTCATATGCATGATTTAATTTTTTTCAATACGTTGCTATGAGAGAAAGAGAGAAATGTGTTTTTTTAATGATGAAAAAAGATTCAAAGGGATAGTAGTTTTAATCTTTCATACCCTAATTCACCTACCTCTTTGGGTATTTGACCTAATAGGCCAAAAATTAACTCATAATGCTGGAATAAATAAATACCCTTATCCATTCAGAAAACTGCATCAAAACCATTTTTAGATTATTTTATTATCATTAATTTTCGAGTGATAACCAATAGATGAATTTTAATTTATATTCTTTAGTATATTATCTCAACATTTCATTGAAACCATTCATTATCAACGATTTATTTAATTTATTATGAATGAAATATATTATATACAAAAAAAATAGTTTTCATAAAAACAAACATTTTCAGCTTCAAATGATTTTATATTTTTTTACAACCATATAATAATGATTAGATCAATAATTATTCATTTTTATATAAGTATAAATAAAAATTTTACATAATTATAATACTCCAAATAATATAAATTTCCTATTAACTAAAACAATAATATGTAATTTGTTTGAAAAAAACATTTCTATTTAACAGAGAATTATTAATACAGTACTTCTTATAATTACCTTATCCATTTCAATTATTTTTTTCATTTCATTATCATGTAATTTATTTTATTGCGTATTTTAATAAATAATTATTACCTTATGTTTGGTTTTTTATGCATCTGATGCTATGAAATGAATTTTAATTATTAAATAGAAGTATATTTTCAAAACATAGGATGTTACATTTTACTTGATTATAAGGATTTTACCTTTAAATTCAATTAATATTAATAAATAAAATGTCGATAATTATAACTCATTAAACTATCATATTCTGTTATAACATCATCATATTTAGGGTTTCAGAACAAAACAATGACTAGGAGAGTGGTATTGTTCTATAGCTCTTAGTCGCTTCAATCTAGAATATCTATTATTTATTCTTCATAGGAATCTTTATGATCCAATTGTATCATACCTAGTTAATTACACATGAAGGATCAAGTATTTAATTTCACATAATAGATACATTAAACACATCAGGAAAATAGAGTGGTTTAGTGGAAAATTCAATAGAAAAGTTATCATCTTGATATCATCAAGAATGTAATTGGGGACAATATATCTAGGCCTTTAATTTTTTCTTTATAAATAAAATTAAATTCTCAAAATAATATATTCCTAGGAATAACTTACCACAAAATTGAATTTTATCTCTTCCTATCTATTGCTAGAATAAATTTTTCTTCAACACTGAGCTTCTCTTATGCGGAACTAGATATATATAAACTTCTCTTCCATTTCCCCTTATAACTTAGCAACAAATTGATTACATCCTCCAAATTCATCCAAACATGTTTGATTTATGCAATTTTTCCATAGATAGATTCATAAGGGCGCATCTAAATTAATTATTTATTTCTATATTTATAATACAATTTGAATAGAGGAAGGTATTGATCCTAAACGACTTTTAATTTTTAATATAAATAACTAAAAATATATTCTTAGGTTTGAATAGTAATCTTAGAATAATCATATATCAATGGATGAGATGCAATTATAATGTTCAAATCCATATTCAATTCCAATAATAGTATCCCTATAGATTTGAGTTAATCCTCATATATAGATCATATGTAATTGATACTGGTAATCCTTAAAACCATAAAAATTCATTAATGTATATCCTGGAAAGTTATTCATTTTTGAAATCTTCTATGATAAAAATTAAATGCACTGACCATGTATTATGATCTTCTACGACCCAAATGGAGTTATGATCATTAGTTTTTTTGGGGCTTCCTGTGATGAAATCATTGGTGATTTTTTTTAATTTCCATAGTGGTATGTATAATGGTTGAAATATACAAATGTAAATATCACATACATTATTAACATTAGGGTATACTAGGGATCATGATACATGCTCTTCAACATCTCTTTTCTGGTTATCCCATCAGAAATGTTCATTAAGATCATTATACAACTTTCTAATTCTATGATTGATATATAGTGATGATATGAGATTCATCCAATAGACCCTTCTTCAATAATGGTATTTAAGGGAAAAATATTTCTTTATATAGAAAATAATACTATTCAAACATAAGTACCGCAATTTTATTAATGTAAACACCCATTACATATCAATATGATCAATTTTAGAAGTTAAATGTTTTATTATCTTTGGAAACATGGGTACATAAACTATAAGGTCTCGTCCATGAATAATCTTTAAATTTTATCTTTAAATAAGAATTAATTTTTTTAATTCACCAAGATCATTTAGTATTTGATATTTAGAGTATTATATCATAACATATACATAAATAAATTCTACATAAATAAGTGGAAACTTCCACTTAGTATCCATTTTTTCTGTTAATATAAAACTTATAAGATATATCAAGATTTATTTTCATAAAATATCTTTAAAAATAACATCTTAACCACATCCATTTACTTAATAATCCATAAAAGTATAAGATTTTTTTTAAAACATGGTATGAGAAAAAGGTGATCAGTAAGGGATATATATAAATTTTGGAATATATAAATAAATAATGAATGAAACCAATTGGTATATGAATACACATTATAATTTTCCATTTTAAAAAATAAACATTGAGATAAAAACATACATTATCATACCATTAAAATAGAATTCTCTACTAAAATATGTTCATAACACATTAAAGAAGAAATATTAATGGAAAAATAAAACTCATATAGGTTTTTATTCAATCATGGAAAAATCATGAAATTTTTTTCAGAAACATATACATTTCACCCTTAAGAAGTTCCATATACTTTAGTTTAGATATTATATAAATTCTATACCTTGTTAAATCATAAAATTTATCTAAAAACAAATATAAATAATAAATTAATCGTGTAGGTAACTTAGGGAATCATTTTCATATCAATATTATTAATTGAATAACCAACCTTGTAAATTATAATAATCTCTTTAGAGAATCATAACTACTTAACTCCACCACTCTACTCAATGTATTATAGATATATATCGACCTAACCCTTAATTGGATCATAATAGGACCATCCATCCATGATTTATAATGGAAAAAACTTACTTAATTTATAAAAAAACATCTCATAAACATAAATTATCCCCATGAACCATAAAATTATCATAACACTTGAAAGGTTTTATAAAAATATTCATCGCACCAAAAATAAAACATTTCTAGTTATCAAAATATACATTCCATTTAAAACCCTTCATAAAAATAATTAAAAAAATTGAAAGAGGGGTTTTTATTTTTAGCATACATGAAATATTTTAAAGGAATCCAAATATCAAATAATGGTTATAGTGGTGTCAAAAAATATTGATGTTGTATGTGTTTAAATGTTATGTACATATAATGTTAAATCATTCCTCTAAATGAACATTGAAATAAATTAAAAAGTTTAATAAAATTTCATTCATAATAAATTATTTTCCATATAAATACATGATTAAAATAGTTTTATAAATATTTATATTTATGATTTGTTTTAGAAAATAATCATTTAAAACATTTAAAGTGAGCATTTTAAAGTAATTTTTCCTTTACATAAAGTATTAACCATTACTTACATTCTTTATCTTACTGAATTATAATATTATTTAGTTTATTTTCATTATTTAGAATCCTTTTCAATTTTATTATTTTATTTATTTTATCTATTACCATGTTGTATACAATCACTTAATCAATTATTTTCACATTGGATATTTTGATGATATTTTGCATAAATGTTGAAAATGACTTTGGTATGTTGACTACGGTTAATGCGGTCAATATTCCATAATCTACAAAATCATTAAAATGGAATAATTTATATTTTTATACATTATTTTTACTTTTAAAACCTATTATTTAATTTTTTTATGAGAAATTAATTAATTTAAAATCAGGAGATGGTAGGTCGTACGTACACATGGGTATCGTTTCCATTTTTCAAAGAATGCGATGAAAATAAGTTAAGTACCATTTTAAAATTTATATTTTTGATTGTATCATGAAAATAATTTTAATTATTGAAATAAACAAATATATATTATCCATGTGATGTGTTCATAAAAAAATCACATCACTTCATGGAAGTGGTAATAAATACGTACGCACAAACGACATTATCATTTCAATAGAGGGAAAGGTAAAACAATTAGTTGATATATTATCATTAAATAATTATAAATATTTCATTAATATCATATATATATACCTTAAATCCATCATTATATCCATACTTGATTGGTGATGACTGAAAATGAATTACATCAGTACGTAAGGTTGTGGTCTGTTGTACACACGAATGGAAGATTTGTTTAACATTTGATGGATTAAGGATATGTATATTTGTTTTTCCATTAACATATAAAAACTTATGTATATGTAATATAATAGTTTTATTATTTTATCATTTTTGAATAAAATTTTATGTAAGTAGAAGAATAAATAAAACAAAAATCCTAGGTTAAGAACTATACCTCTTCTTCAGACAACCTCATTATGTTTAAATCTAAAACCTTACTATATTGGTTTTATGACCCAAATATGGACTATAAGATATTTTTACAGATTTTATGAAGGTATTTTGGTATTTATTAGTCATTATAGAGTGACTAAAATATGAAAGGAATTGAGGATAAGAGTCACACCTTTTATAAGTGAGGGGTGGGAAACTTATAGAATTTATTAAATTATTATACTAATATAAATTAATTTTTAGGGGGAAATGAACCAAACAAGAAATAATTATAAATTAGGTTTATGATGATTCAAAAAATTCCCATATAATAAAATTTTCATATGTTTATGTTATGGTTTCACCGTTATCATTTTTCAACCCCTCGTTATTCAATGTTTTTTACACTTTAAGGGTCAAGAAAGTTATTATAAAAGTAAAATTGAAAAATAAATGGATCATGTTTTATATTTTAAAACATATCCCATACACTTAGAATAATATTATATTTTATGAATTTTAAATCATTTAATAAAATATTTTTATTATAATATATCGTTAATTTCAATTTTGGAGTTGTTGATTAATACTAGAATTGAAAATAATATAAAATTGAAAATGATATAAAAATAATGGTATTAGAAAATAATCCATTAAAACATAAATATTATGAAATTTTTATCTATAAAACTATTAGTACAGTATAAATCATCCATATAATATTACTTTTTGAGTTTTTAAAACTAGTTGTTTTTAGATTTTTATACTACTCGCACAAGCACAATGTCAACATTGTATAAGAGCATAAGGTAATTATTTCATCAATAAAAATAAAAACTAACATACCAAGATAAAATAAAATATTTATTATCTAAAATAATAATATATAACTTAAAATAAGTTTTTTTAACCTCATCATAAAATACTAAACATAATAAAAGAAATAGAGTGGCCCTTTTTAATTTATATTTAATAAAATATTAAAAAGGTCAAAATCTATTCTAAATTGAAAAATTTTCATATTTTCTAAAATAAAATGTAAATACTAATGTAAAATAAAAAATTTAATTTTTATTTAATAAAAATGAAAATACAGTTTCCAATAAAATCTGTGTATTTCAATATTAATTGAAAAATAAAACTATTCAAAAAATTCTCAAAAATTCATCCTAAGATAATTTTTATTTATTTTTTTAAAATTTTAAATAAAAATTTAAAGATTGATATTCTAAAATTTGGGTATCAATCCTTCATTTAAAACCATATAATATATATAAATAAATATAGGGACAATAAAACTATTTTCTGTTTAACATGACAATTATTTAACATTCTTATAGTGAATATATCTATATAAAATATAATAATTTAATACTAGTAATACATAAAAATAATTTATTTTTCATTACTGAGTTTGTTACATAAAAATTGGTACATAAATGATCTACATCATTTCCCACTCTGTTATTGACATCTTTAAAACATCTTAGAAAAAACATATATTAAACTATTCTCTATAATATGAGGAAGGGACTCATAGGAAAATGTGATCTCAAATGTTTAATAATGGAAAACAACAGAGATATCAACCAATGATCATATGTGAGAATCAGATAAGCATAAGGGTATGAGAATATTAGAATAAAATTTGAAAATTATACCCACCAATTCATAGATCATAATCATGAAACACAAAGTGATGTTTTTTCCAATAAAAATATATAATACATATGACATAAGAGTGATGAATCATCAATTATTGGTCATTATTCAGGAAAACATATCATAATATTAATACACATTTATTTGGAATGCATATAATCTGATAAAATCATTTACTTTATCATGTATCACAAATAAGACTATCACAGTGGATTCAATTTACCCCCATTCCATTATTTCGTTAGTCAGGTTTCACTCAAAATACAATCTTATTGGAAGAAGTTCATTAATAAATTTGGTTCACCACCCATTCTAGTCCTTATAATCTAACAAAATATCCATATTTAATAAATTCATTTGATTTATACAATAGACCCACTCGACAATGGTTTATAACGTAACGACGTGTTGTTGGTTAATAATGAAATCTCCAATTGAATTTTGAAAACCATATATATGTGTGATCGAGTATCCTGAAACATGAATCATATCATCTTGTCATAACCCATGTAATGGGTAAAATTATCATAAATTTTCATAATATCAACCCTGAACCAGGAAATAAAATAAGGAAGGTAACATTGGATAATATCTAGAGTAAATCATTAGAAACGTAAAATGTTATTGTTATAGATAAAAATACATTTAAAATATATCTATAACATTTCATGAGGGAAAAAATTCTCATTTGAAATAACCTATTTATGATATAATGATTTCAAAAAATCTTATGGAAAATATTTTCATTTAAAATTAAAAAGGAAAAATATAATGGAATCATTAAATACAATGGTATTCATTGTAATGAGTAAAATCATTAATGGGGTGTACTTCAAAAATTGCTTTAAAATATTTAGTAAAAATTGAAAAGTATAGCATTTGTAATATGATTTTTGTTGTAAATAAGGTGATTTATATTTAAAAATTTCATTAAAAAATATTTTGAGAAAAATATAAACATTATTGAAAACATTTTAATGAAAATATAGAAATGGAAGAAAGGATTACTTACCAAAGAGAGAAATGAAGTCAGTTTTACTTAAAAAAATACCTTTAGTATTTTGACTACTTAAATAGAGTAAAATGAAATGAAAAAAATTTGATCTCAAAAAATAACCATATGAGAATAGAATACATAATATTTTTTAATGATATATTAGATAATTTCATCATTATAAATTTACACAAAGACATTCCAAGTAAAAAATTAGATTGTTACATAAAACCCTTTCCTCAGATACATATTGATTCTTAATACCTCTAACTTCCTCTAATAAATTTTAATTTTATTTTAACTATATAATATAACCATAATCATAAATATGACACCATAAATTATTTAATTATAACATGTTACCACCCTTCACCAATAATAGTTCATTATCATCATCATTTTAGGAGTTAACTGCATCATTGTTAATGAATATTTGGATTGATGGTTATGGTCGATGCAATATGGTAATTTTTAATTCATATCTATAATAGTAATCCTGATATAACTAATATATATATATATATATTTATTATATACTTAATTATAACCTTTCATATAATGTTGTGATAAAAAATGAATTACATCCCTACAAGGAGATGGTGGTCTGCACTTACACATGACTGACGTTTCAATTTTATGATGGATAGAAAAAAATAATTGTAAATATCAATTCACCATTAGTGAATCATTTTTATGAAACAATATAATAAATAATAATTAAATATATCATAATAGAAAAACATAAATAATGGTGGTGTAAAATAAACAGCATTGCTATGTGGAGGAGGTAGTCCACATGTATGAATGAGTGATACATTCATCTCCAATTTCATTAAGAAAAAATGTTAAATAGTTGTTCACTCACCATAATAATATATCAATATATTGATGCTCCTAAAATAATCACTTGTTATTTATTAAAATTATTTAGATAAGTATAAGAAAAAATCAAAATGAAAGAGATGTGTTGAGATCTATACCTCTTTTTTGAAACACCTCTTTTGGATTATGCCATCAGATTATAAGGATTGGTCTTAGGAGAAGAAAAGAAGCTCTAGGATTAAGGTAAGAATACTAAAAAGGTTTAAAATTGGGATTTTATAATAATTGTTTTTCAAATATTATAAATAAGGGTGGATATTAGGTAGATTTATATATGTAATGGGAGGGAAACCAATGTTATTTCATAAAAGATTTCAATGATATAAAAATACTTTCTTATGAAAGTGGATCCAAATATCATGGAATTTTAATTTATAATTTAGAACAATCAATTGATCATGATAATATTTTCTCCTTCCTTCAATATTTCATGGCCCATACATAATAAATTTATAAATATTGGATCTTTTTTGATTCTCATCATAGATAAGATAATGTGATCTTTTTGAATTTGAGCATCAGCCTCCTTATTCTAATTCCCAAGGTGGTAGAATATTTAGATTTAAAATTCATTAATCAACTCCAACCACCATATCTATAATTTATTCAACTCTTTTTTGGTGAATATATCATTAATATTTTATGATCATTATATACAAAACACCTTTCCTTGTGAAGTTAATTCCTCTACATCTTTAATGAAAAGATTACTTCTACTAAATCCAAAACATGATTCATGTAATTTTTTTAAACCATTAATTGTGATGAGGCATAATCTATCACCATATAATTATACAAAACAACACACCCTAGCAACATTTTTAATGCATCAATATAAATCACAAACACATCTCCATTGTAGGGTATTGTGAGAACTTGTGCACTAAAAACATTCTCTTCAGTCCCTTCAAATTTTATTCATATTAATAAGTATAAAGGATCATAATTCCTTTTCTATTTAATTGGGTGAATAGATTGGATATCTATGACAAATCTTTCACAAATCTTTGATAATATCCATAAAAATCAAAGAAATATTTGGATCTCAGTCACAATGGATAGTTTGGACAATGTTCAATAAATTATGTCTTTAATTAATTAACCGATATACCATATCTCAAGAATATATGACACAAAAATAAAAATTTATATAGAAAATATACATACTTTGTAAATTGTACATACAACCTCTCCTTTCATATTTTGTTAAATACAATCGTCACATGATCTTGGTGATTTTTACTTCTATTGAAATATATAAGAATATAATCTATGAAGTATACCAAAAACTAATCTAGGTTATATGTAAAGACATTATCAATTTAATAAATATTGATATCTAGAGAATTAGCAACAATATATGGAATGACTATAAATTCTTACTTTCAATGCCAGGATAGTTTGGTTTTTTTGGGTATGTCATCTCATTTAATCCAAAATTGATAGTATAAAAATCAATAAACAATCATGAAAAAATATTCTTATACATGTAATTTATAAAAAAATAATTAATATGGGTAATATGATACTTATTATTGATATTTAACTTGTTATATTCTTGATAATTAATGCAGAGTCACGTCGATCCATATTTCTTCTTAAAAAAAATAATAGGTGCACCCAATGGTGATGAACTTAGCTGAATAAATCCCTTATCAACATTATTAGGGAGCAGCATTTCAATTATTTAAACACAATCGAGGAAATTTTATTTGGATACTTTGAAATATTTTTATCATTGGGTATCAGTTATATTAAAATCATGAATTCACTATTTAGAGGAAGAAAATGTAAATCTTCTAGAAAGACATCAACAAATTAATGTATAATATGTATATTTTCAATGTTGAGTTTGTCCCCAAATATCTGAGATATATAACCCATTTGAGTAGAAATAAAGACCCATTAAATAGATGTAATTCTCATTATATGTTCATATTTATCCACACAACGATAGTAAATCATATTTTGGTTCAAAATATCAAATTCTATGTACCTTTATTAGTAATTGATAGAGTAATTATACAAAGAAATTCAATCCATGTACCAAATCACATCAAATTCATATATAGGAAGAATATCAGGATTTATATAGAGAAAATTACCATAAACATAATGTGTGGAATATTTATAGACACAATATTTTTCCATATTACCATTATAAGTTTTTTACATCCTTTTCAACAATAACTCATTAATTTAGTAATCTGATACCCTTATAAAAATTCATTAGATATAAAATGTTGGGTGTAACCTGAATCAAATAAGAAAATAAAAGTTATAGAGTTGTTAGTAAATGTACAATTCACCACTTTTTTATTACACCCCACATCTATAATAGTGATTACATTATATTCTACTTTTCATCTTGGTATAAGAGGATGCTGACATCGATCATCATAATTATCCCTCAGCTTCAACCATTGTTTATCTCAATGTGTATACTTCTTGTAATTATCTAATTTTTATTATGGTTTGTTCATTTTTTAGATATTTATCTCAATTTACAACAATAATTAATTTCTTACCATTAATTAAAAATTTTATTTCCCAGTAGTCTAATTTTCACCCCACAAATCACTTACTAGTCCCCAAAAAAATCCATCCATTCTTATTTTAACACATCTAGAAAAAATCATCCACTTATATCAAGGAATTTTTATATTTTTTTTGAATTAAATAATATTTTTCTTGTGAAAACCATGATATTTATTGGTGAATATAATCTCACTTTCCACATTGATAGAACATTGAAAAATTAATTCATAACAATTATAGTCTCCTATGTTTAAATCCCTAATGAAACATGGTTTCAATCCTCTAATGAATCAATCAAACATGATTTTTAGTTCAATAAAATTACCATAATAATATCTTAAAAGGATTGTAATTTTTTTTTCATAGGTACCAATGGATTCATCATCCATTTACATAATCTCAAGGAATTACATCTCCATATTTATATGAAGAATACACGGAAAATAATTATTTTAAAGTAATATCTTAATCTCATCCCACATCATGGAGTGAATTTCATCTCATTGGCTCATATCCATGATACGAGTCCTCCAAGGATCTTTTTAACCTTTTAAAAGATAAATATATATGATAAACATTTTATTTTATGAGAATTGGAGAATGAAAAATAACTTTTATTGTTACTGATTCATTACTCAGTAATTAGTGGATCAGAGGACCCACTACAATAATGTAGACATTGCCTCAAGAAAGACTCAATAGTATGTTGTTCATTATTTTTTAAATTTTATACATAACATGATTCATTGATTTATAATGTTACATAATAATAAAAAAATTCCCATATCCCAGAACATTCATCTTCTCAGGGGGGAAATCATTTCATTTTCCTTCAGATTTAGCATTAACATTGTTCATTCTATTTCCAACCATTAACTGAAACTAGCTGGGTTAGTATGATCATCAATAGTCATAGTTTTAAATCATATAATCATGAAAGTAGTTTATAGGATGTCTAAATCATGATAGTTTCTTTTTAATCCATGACACCGTAATTCTATCATAGGCTATCCATTTTAATTATCTATTTTAATCCTTCGTAATTGATCTTAAATTAAATATGAATTAACCTTAGAATATCTGCAAATATTATCTATCTTCGTGTATAGTGAGGTCCCATTCACCAAGAATTAAAATGATAACCCAGATATACCTGACCGAAAAGTTTCAGGGTCATCAGCCCTAGATGCATTTATACTAAAACCATTTCCACTTGTAGTATCCATATAGGTTTCTATTTATTAGTTAAACAACACTTTTTTCACCATAAAATAGGATTTTACCCAGTACGTAGACATATACTCTAGGTTCTCACTAAATAATCCTCATAATAGTTTTCATTTTTATTAAAACTTTATCTGATACCAATTATAGAGACCCACACTTTTTATATATAAATACCACATCACATTAGAGGAAATATCCATTGTATATCAATATGATCTATTTCAAAGTCATAAAGTTTTAGTGTCTTTAAAAACAAGGATACATAAAAAAATTAGTATATAAATTATCTACATAATTTCATCAGAACGTGCAACCTTCTCAAACATAACATACTGAAAAACATCCCCATAACCTGGGGATGCGACACCTAAGAAAGGTTGTTCTAAGATTCTAATGATGGGTAATCATAAGAGATATCAATTAAAGATTATAATTGAGGATATGATAAGTATAATGTTATAAGAATATTAGAATAAAATTAAATAATCATAAAGATCAATTCATTGATCATAATAATTAAATAGTGAACTTTTTCAGCAATCAAAAAAAATAAGAAATAAGACATAAGATAGTGGAATCATAAATAATGATTCATGAGCCCTGAAAACATTTCATATGTTTATGTAATATGATTTTTTCATATAAATATGAATATAAAATAATTTCCCTAGTCAAGGATCCCTTCCAAGACTATCATTGTGGATTGGGTTCACTCCCTATTCAATTAATTCCTTAGTCAATGTTTACTCTTAAGACCATATTATTGGAAGATTTCCCTTACTTAACTAGGTTCAATCCACATTCTAGTTCGTATTATCACATGAGATATCAATAATTACCTAATGAAATGGATGTCAATAATAGACCCACATGACTATGTATTATAGCATAACCACTATTTTTTGTTTTATAATAGAACTAACCATAATATAATGATAACTATACATATTTATGCTATAGGATCATAAATGATTCATCAAATCCACTTGTCATAACTACTAGAAAGGATATGACATTCATAAAAAGTTCATAATAATAATCATAATCCATATAGATTAAGAATACATATTGTAACATTGGATCATATCCTCAATAATTCATTTGAAACATCAAAATATATTGTTATAGATAAACATACCTTTAAAATATCTTGAGAACATTTATTGAGGAAAATAAAATTTCCATTTTAAATAAATTATTTAGAATATAATAATTTACAAAAATAATAAGGGAAAAATATATTTGAAAATAAAAAAATAATAATAAAACAATTTAATCGTTAAATATTAGGTTATTCATGATGGTGGGGAAATCTATTCATTTACTGTATATTAAAAAGTATTCAATTCACATTTTGAATAAGAAGTCAAAAGAAAAAAAATGAAAATAATAAAAAAATTAATTTGAAGCCTTTCTAAATAATTAAAATATATTTATAAATCATCCTAAATAGTCTTTTGAAAATTGTAAAACAAATCATGAAACATGTTAATGAAAATATATAGATGGAAGAAATAATTTTCGATCGATGAGAGAAATGATGTTATTTTTCCATCAAAATATCTTTTCAGATTTTTTATTAAAAAAAGAGGAGAAAATGATTGGAAAACAGGTAACGTATAGAAATAACTTGATGATGATAAAAAAATATTTTTGAGGGATAGGTCATATAATTTCATTATTCAAAATTTAAATGTAGACACTATTGATAAAAATTAAACTGTAACATAAAACCCATAACTAAAGTCCATCATACATCATAATCACAATAAGGTCTTTTATAATAAATTTAAATTTCAAAATAATTATATTACAGAAACCTAAACTTACCTATAATTCAATACATGGTATATTTAGGTCATCTTATCACCTGAACAATAAAAATCATTCATTACCATTATCATTTTAGGTGTTAACTTCTTCTTTTTCATGTACATTTTGGATTGGAAGTAATGGTTCATTTACATTGTTCATGCTTGTTTCATCTCTAGAATTTGAATCATGATATAAATAAAATATATATTCATTATATAAAATAGTTATAACCATTCATAAATGCCATAGATGATAAATTAATTAAATAACTATGTGGAGATGGTAGTTCGTGCAGACATGTGAGTGACGTTATAATTTTTCAATGGTTGGATTGAAAAAAGGATAAATATTAAGACACCATTCCTGAATTATTATTATAAAATAAGTCTAGTATAGAAACATTAAATTTTTCCTAATAACCAATCCTGAATTATTATGGTGGAAAATGAACCACATTGAAACGTAGAGGTGGTAATCCACACGTATTCATGAGCGATACCTTCATCTCACATTTGACTAGAAAGTGGACGTAAATGCTTTTGAAATGACCATAATATCATATTAGTATATTTAATATAGATTATTCATTAGGTTTTTATGGATAATAAATGTTTATATGAATTAGGAGAATAAATAAAATTGAAATATCTTTTTTCAGATCTATACTTTTTCTTTGAGAGACCTCCTTTGTCTTACACCTTAATCCATGAAGGATTGGTATTAGGAGAATACCACATGATATTGGATAAAGATAAGGATTCTAAGAAGGTTTTGTAGTATGTATTTTTTGATATAAAAGTCTCACATGGTGTGAATAATTGTGGATAATATTATCTCTTTTATAATTGATGAGATGGACTCACACGGAATTTTTTAAAAGATTTCAATGATATAAGGTTACATTCAAGTGAAAGTTGATCCAAATAGTAATTTATTTGAAATTATTTTAATATTACGTCTAAATATATTAAAACATTATAGTTAGATATGTTTTGGTGAAATCATACCCTTATCTGTTGGATTAACCCTCTGATAAACATGTTTAAACATTACCGTGGTAACACAATTTAACTGTTTTTATTGTTAACAAGGTAAAAAAAATTATGTTATACCAATTATATTATGTTAATAATACTTATTAAATTTATTTAATACATTTTAATTGATTCAATTTATATAATATTCATTATTTAATTACAAATATGTTTGCAATTGCCAACAAGAACTCGTTTTGGGGGATTGAATATTTAAGCATAAAAAATAATTTATTTACATTAAATTCATTATAAAAACCATGAAATGAATATTAATATATACTATCGAATATATAATATACAAGAATAAATAAAATATGAAATCATTATATATTAATTTTATTTATTAAGATAAAAACACATTGCGTGAATTAATTTTTTCAGTAAATTGTGTTTTTCATCCCAACAAATGATCATGTATGAAAATAAAGTATAACAATGATTAATAAGTTATTAATTTGAGTATTAATAATTAATGCATAAATATGTTACATTATTATAAAATTAAAAACCTAATGTTATATTTATTTTATGTTTAATTATTATTTTTATTTTATTTGTTATTTTTCAATATTCACTAGAAAGAAAATATTTTAAAAAAAAATAAAAAAAATGCATCACAAGAAAATATTGAAAATCTGGTTTATAGTTTTTTACTCATTTCATAAAATAATATTTCTAAAAATTATATAAATTACTTATAATATTCTGGTACAAAAATTAAATAAATCCACTTGTTGAGGAAAATGTATTTTTAAATCTTTGAATGACATTACAAAAATTGTGTGCTTATTTATTATGAAATAATCAATTAATTTTTCTTATTATTAAACAATATAGAAATTTTAAATAAATTTTTTATTACTAATCATAACTTCCAATTAATATATAGGTTATAATTCTATACTATATCACAACTCATATAGACTTGGGGTTTCATGTAAGAAAACCTATTGAGTACTTCACGTTTTACATCAAAGAAAATTAATTTGAAATATTTGGGAGTTAAGTTATACTGCATACAATATGTATTTCCCTATAAAGATTCTATCTTTCTTGTAAAAAAATGTGGATATATCATCTCCATCACATCCTCTGGTGTCTATGTGGCTTCCTCAAATTTCAAATTCTTCTAAATAAATTTAACCAATTGAGTAGTATTGTACTCAAGAACATTATATCTAAGATCCATGATTTATATTACTATATCTTAAAAATATATCATTCTATAATGGTATAACCTCATTTTTTTAACAAATATTAAGGATCATGTATGTACTTCCTCAGGAGAGATGTATAGAATACATTGCTAACTTGAGAAATGATTGGTGGGAGTTTCAAGTAATAAGATATAATCAATAATCGATCAAGAACATGAATGGAATAATATAATTATTTTCTAAGTTTTCTTTATTTATGAATCTCATAAAATTATTCCATATAATAATTAATAGTAAAACCTTCTCTCTAAAATTGAATCCAAATGACACCAATGATTATTAGTATAATACTTGTGTCAATAGAGAGCTTCCTTGATGTGCTAGTGAATGGATCTCTCCTTGTCTTCAATTTACTCAGATATCATTCACCATAAAGCCATTTTTCTCCTCCTTTAACCCATTATATTAGATTTATACACTTCTATCAATAAAGGGATTCATGAGGGGCCTTCTGAATTCTTGAGTGAAAGCTGTTTTGGTATGAAAACTCAAATAGAAGACTGTGTTGAACCCAACAACCTATTAAATCTAGAGAATAGGGTCTCAACATATCCTCTAATGTTTAAATGGACCTCTTAGACTAAATATATATCAAATTATGTCAATTATTACTAAAACATAAACAATATATCTAGATATTTAAGAATATTTATTAAGAAGATTGAGGTAACCCTCATATCTTGATCAAATATAATAGAATATATAACCCCATGTTACCTTACCACAACATTAATTTATATTCAAAAAAGATGATGAAGTGATAAATATTCACTAATATAAATGAATTTCAATAAAATTATAAAGTAATTGATTAAAAAAATTATAACTATTAAATTATTTGGGGAGTCTGATGATGAAACCCATAGTGATTGTTTCCATTACCATTATGTTATAGGTAAAGGATGTAATGTCCCCGTATACTTATATCTATCAATAATAACTCAATGACTTACTAAACACCAAGATACATATTTTTAAATATATCTCTTCATTTTTTTCAATCATATATGCTCTTTCATCTCTTTATATGTATTTGTTTTTACTTCTAATATTAATTGAGAATGATGAGTTTGGAATTTTTTTTAATATTTGCATTTTCAATTATGGTATTGGCATGATGCACACTTAGTTCTTGATCCTTATCATTCAATCATAATCATGGTTGGCTGGCGGAATATTTCTCACCTACTTTTTTAATTCCACAGTAATCAATAATTGTATAGAACTTTAAACACATATTTGAGAAAAATAATATTTACCCCCTTCATTTATGATTTAAAAGTTAATCCTTAGAATATATATAAATATTTTATTTTTTTAACCTCATCATCGATATACACTCGTGATCATTTTGACTAGAATAATAATCCACCTTGATCAATTTCAATAAGTGGTAATGTATTGAGAAGTCATAATATTTAATCAATTCCAACCATCTTATTTGAAAATATTGAATTTTTTATTGTTCAGTATATAATTCAAAATTTTATGAACAATATATATGTAATAAATTTATCTATAAATATAATTACTCCATATCATTAACTAAAGGATTACCACTGCTAACACTAAACCATGACTCAGGTAATTTCTCTCATGAACCTTCAATTGGCATGACACATAAAGTATCACCATATAATTTTTCATAATTAAAAATTACATTAACTTTTTAAATTCATCATTGTAAATTACAAACACTTCTACACTGAAAGGCAGTATTATCACATGTTTACAATCAATCATTCTCTTTATTTCCATGAATTTTTTTTATATTCATCAACCCAAAGGTAGTTAACCTCCTTCCAATTAAAATTTGTTAGTGGATTATATATCAAAGAAAAATACTTCAAAAATTTTCAATATTATTCATCCAATACAATAATAATATGGAGCTCAGTTACAATGATTGGTCTGGGAAAATGTTCAATAACTTCTATATTTTATGGATCTACCAATATACCCTTACATGAGATTATATAACTCAAAAATGAATCTTTATGTATCCAGATGTAACACTGGGAATTTTTTTCATATTTGTTATCCTTCCATAGGGTTTTGATTACCACCCTCAAGTGATCTTAATATTCTTCACAGATCTTTGAATAAAAAATAATATCATATATAAAGAATAAAAAAATAATCATTTTATTCTCTATAAAATATATTAATTAAATCCATTAATAAATAAGGTGAATTAGAAGACCAAATTTCATGACTTTAAATTTATAGTGTCCATAACATGATCAGAATACTATATTAGTTTTGTCTTCACGTTTTACCCTCAAATGATAATATCTTGATCAAAGAACAATCATTGAAAAATATTAAATCTTTGTAATTGAAAAAAAATCATCAATACAGGTAGAGGATGAATATTCCTAATAATCATATTTTCCATGTTTTTGATAATCAATGAAATGTCTCATAGATTCATATTTCTTATTAAAAAAATAGTAGGGTCAACCAATGGTGATATTCTTGGCTGAATAAATCCCATATCAATATTCTCTTAGAGTTACTTAATCTATTCATACAATTCATTATGGGTCATTCTATATGGATTCATTGAAATAGGTATAGCCCTGAGTATAATTTCTATAAAAAATTGAACTTTACAATTCAGAGTAAGACTAGGTAACACTTTTATAAAGACACCAATAAAACCCCATTCAATAGGAATATCTTCAATGTTGAAATTATACGCAACCATATAAAATTAATACCCACATTTTATAGGAACTAATATAACTAAGTAGATAAAATTTCTATAGGAAATTCATATTTATCCACAAAAATTTATACAATCATTGGTAGGTTCAATATATCAAATGTAACTTCCCATTATCATAAATTGAAATTTTATTTTTATAAGGGAATTAAATATATGAGAAAAATAACATCACATTTATCTAGAGTAAGAATAATAATATTTAAAAGGATTATATTCCTAAAAACATCAATTAGGAAAGATTCATAGAAATGATATGATATAATCAGAACAAAAGATGTTTTTATGGCTATTTTAACATAAAATAATTTAGGTGGTATTGTGATATCCTTTTAAAATTACATAGATATAAAATATTTTGTATAACCAGAATAAAATAATAAATTAGTGGTTCTAGAGTGGTTAGTAATCTTATCTTTCACCACTTTATTATCACACCCCATAATGGTAATAGAGTTCGCGTGATATTTCCCATTGCCTACGGGCCTAAGAGGTTTTTTTGTCGATCATCACCATTAACTCTTTGTTTCAGACACCGGTTAGAGTAATGTCCATATTAAATATAATTATTGAATAATAGTATTTTTGGTTCATTATATGGATATTTCTCTCTATTTTTATCAATATCTAACATCCTCCCATTACTTCATCATTCAATTTCTCATTGTACCTATTTTCAAAACATAATACATTTACCTGTAAGCATAATATAAATCCCTCCATTATTGTATCCACACATATGAAATAAAGGATGTCATCTTCTTCCCTCTATGTGTTTTATTAGAATTTACTTTTAATTAAATATTTATTTCTCTTATAAAAATCATGAGATTTATGGGTTACTCAAATTTTAATTTCCACATTGATAGCACTTCAGATAGTTTTTTCATAGATACTAAAGTCTATTTGGGATAAATACCATTAGAGACTTTTGATTTAAGCCACTGAAGAATTGAGCAGTCTTACTTTCCTATTCATTAGTAATACTAGAAACATACCTTGAAAGAGCTGTAAAATTTTCAACATAAGTTCCAAAAGATTCAATATCATCTTACTTTATATTAAGGAATTTCGTATTCATATTTTTATGAAGAATATGAGTAAATAAATTATTGAAAAATATGCTCTTAAACTCATCACACTACATATAAATAATTTCTTCTTGTTTCCTCATATTCTTAATATAATTATACTATTGAAATGCTTAACAATTTAAACAATAAATAGAGATGATATCCTTTTAATGTTCTGAGTATTGGAGAATAATAAATATCTTTTTAGTTGAACTGGTAAATTACTCAATAATTAAAAGATCAGAGGATTCACAAAATGAAGTTTGACGTTTCCTATGAAAGGAATCAATAGTATATTGTTCCTTACTTTTCTCATTTGGAAGATCATCATAATTGATGATCTGAGATATATTTGTAAGAATAGATATAAGATTTTTTATTCGTGATCCCATAACAATTGGATGATCAGGAGGGATAATCATTGCATTTTCAATTAGATTCAACATTAATATGGTTCTTTCTGGATCTATCAATTTACAGAAACCAAAAATCATATTACGAGAAAAAATAATCATAGTAGTAAATCATATAATCATTTAAATAATTTATATGATGTCTAAATTAAGATACCTTATTTTCAAAAGATGATAACATCAGTAAAACCTAGGAAATCCATGGTAATTATATACTCAAATACATCATATTGGATCTTAATGATACTATGAATTAACCTACATATATACCCCAGGAGTATCAAAATAGGTGTGCTGTAAGGTCCCATTCATCATGCACTAGAATAATGGATGAGATATTCTCAACCAAATATATTTTGGTTTATCACCCCAAGATGAATCTGTTCGAAAACCAAATCCAATTGTAATATACTATAAGACCTAGAACACCTTGATATGGGATGGTTGAATTAGGTTGTCCAATTTTTCTTTACATTATATGGATCTTTTCCCCATGTTGGTAGGAAATTATTACACCTCTTGGGTGCAATTATTAAACACCCATAAGTAGATATAAAAAAACAACAAAAAAGTTTTACTGGGTTTACCGCTAAGGGATAGTCCAAAGACAATACACCGATAATGCATCAATCATACCCAAATAAACTTAGATTCACTTTATGTTGTGAATTATAAAATATCATACAAGGCCAATCTATTCCAGGAACACTACCTTTATAATAATTTTAGGTATAACACATTGTCTCCCTCAGATTACTTGCATTCACCCCACTTTCTCAATAACTTGGGTTAGTTCTTATTCAGTTTATTGACTAGAAGGGCGCATCAATATATTGGGAACATAAGTATTTTTCCTTGATTATCCTAAGGCTTTGCTTCCACCATAGTCCTGAATTGGTTCACATGAAAGCACTATCCACTCAAACCAAATGATCAAAATATATTCTTTTCATAAGTACCTTTTGCGAAACTACCCCCATCATGAAACCTAATTTTAGTTTGAAATATATTAATGATTCATGAAACTATATACTTTCTTGATGCTCCCACCCTTTACAAAAATCCATGCATTCATAGAACTCTTAACTATCCCAAAATACTCAACCTTTATGAAACTCCATTTTTTTAAATTCATTAGTGTTAATTAGTTCATAACTATTCTTTTCAAAAATATTGTGTTCATAAAGTGTTTTTAGTTCATGAAAGAATAAAATTCTCATAATACCTTCATGAAATTATAGAGATTCTCCATTTTTTCAAACCCTATCAATTCCTCATATGATGAGGGAGTTCCAATTTATAAAAATTGCCTCTTTCATGAAGCATTCGAGATCACATTGTCCTTTTTTAAGACCTCTTCATTCATGTTCACAAAACTAATTTTTGCTATGAAGATTTAGTAAAAATTTCTGTTCATGAAGGTTATTTTAATCACATAACCTACCGTCTTTCCTTTGTCCTTTTTCCATTATTTTAGAAACCTATTTCAAAAACCGTCAAACCTTTAAGACTCTATATTCATTTAAAAATCTCTAAATCTTCATGGAACTCTAACCCTCATGAAATACATTATGTTTCCATATCATAAGGATCCATTCCATAAATCTATATTTTGTGAATCTTGTTCATTCCTTTAGATTTTGAGCTCTAAAAATTTGGAAAACAATAGGAAATGATGCCAATATTAACATTAATTCCCTTGGAACTTTAAGAAAACATATATTTCAACCTACTTTATCAATTATGTTTATATTTATAGTGAAAAAAATACAATCCATTTCTACTTGTAAAAAATAGTTTTCTAACAATAATCCCCTTTAGGTTTTTTGGATTTTAGAAGATAAATTCAATAAAGCACAAACCTAGACCAAAAAAATAATATGCATGAAATAACTCACCCATCACCCTAAATCTATTTGATAAAATAATAGAGTAGAAAATAATATATAAAAAAGATATCTTCATGCCTCGAGAGACCATTGGTCAATTCTACAAAATAATTCAATGAATTTCATTCCCCCCTTTGGTAATAAACACAATGAAACTGTACTGGGACCTTCATACATAAATAAAATACCCAATGGATCATATATACCCTATATAGATTCATCACATCCACAAATAAAACAAAAAATTTAACAGAAAACGGGGATATGGGATAAACCACAACCTCCTCGTGTAATGGGTGGTGGATGAACACCGAAGTTTAACTGATTTTTCCTGAACATTGGTTTTACCTAAGGCTTAGTCAGGATGTCAAATAATTGATCACTAATTACAACATGATCCATTTTAATCAAACATTTTTTAACTTTTTTTTATGAAATTGATATATAATCTCAATGTTTTTGGTATGAGTGTGTTGAACGAAATGTTTTGTAAGCTCGATCATGCACTTGATTTCATAGTGTATCATCCTCTGCTCTTTCACCTCATCATCAATACTACTTAGTTGTTTCTTCATCAAAAATTGTTGAGTGCATGTATTTTTCATATATATACACTTTTATTTATCTACACTAATATAGGTTCTTTCTTGATTCTTGCTAGTCTATATAACACATTGTTTTCCAAGGAATAACGATCCCCCACTTGTGGAATTTCAATCAACCACATCTCTATCTGAGTCAGCATTAGAAAATACCAACAAGTTATTGTCTCATCCTTCCTCAAATTATAAACCAATGATAAGAGTACGTTGAATATATTTATAATTATTTTAACAGGTGTAAAAATAATCTTCCTTCAGAGTACTTTGGAAGAGATCCTCTAAAAATGTTGTAAAGATGAAATTTGTTTATGTTGTATCCAAATATAATAATCTTAAAATTATCCGCCTTTATATGGTTGGATCAAAAAAATTCACATCCTTATGCTTTCCATGTTTTTTCCCGACCTCAATCAGAGTCAACATTTGTTTGGATTCATGCACGTTGAATTTATTCTAAATATATCTTACAAACATTCCCTTAGACATGAAGGCATATTCTTATTTTTCAACCACATGTAGCCCCAAAAACAATGTGAGTTTTCCAATCATGTAAATTTTAATTTATTATTTCATGTGATTATAAAATCCTTTTAATGGGTCATGACTACATCCTACAAATATAATATCATCAACAAATCCAAGAATGGTAAATTTATCTCCATATGAATTCTTCACAAAGAGATTATAGTCAAAAAATCTTATTTTAAATTGTAGATTCTTCAAATAAAAACCTAGTTGATAATACCATGTTCTTAGTTCCATAATTAAACCATAAATAACCTTATTTAATGTACAAATATTTGTTTCATCATTTCCAATAAACAATACCACAAGTTTTTTAATATATATTTCTTCTTCAAGAACATAATTAATAAATGTAATTTTGAAATACATATGATAAACTTTTTAGCCTCTTTCAATCTCCGTGGATAGGAAGAGACTAATCGACTCTAGTTGAAGTACTAGATAAAGTGTTTCTTAAAAATAAATTCCTTCAATTTGTGTATATCATTTACACACCATGTATTCTTTGTTTCTAATTTTATTTCTTATCTCATCGAAATTGTTTTGGAAGACCCAATTTGTTCCGGTCACATTGTAGTTTTCTTATCTCTTAAAAAGATCAAAAGTCCAGTTTTATACAATATGATATATTTCGTCATTCATATATTTAACCCATTATACATACGTCACTACTTCATTAAAAAGATGTTGGTTCCACAATTGATAGGAGGGAAGGATGGTCTTTATTCCTCATTCTCCTAGTTTGTGTAGGTATTGTCCAATCCCAAATAATTTTGGATGGATATACTATTACTCTTCAATTTCACCTTTGATATTTTGGTTGAGTTTATTCAGAAATGGATTCCTCTAATGATTCTACTTATGAATCAACATCATTTTGATAACCTTAAATAATGAGAAATCCTTATATAAGATCTATATTTGAATATGTCCCCTTTCCAATTTCTTCTTCATCTTAAATTATATAAACATTTGAGATTTTTGATTTAAACATAGTTTTTTTCTTCAATGATATTGACATCATTTATATCCAAAATATTTAAAATATTATTATCTTAGAATTTATATGATTTAGTCTTTAGTATACATCCATGGAATATTCAATCATCTTTAGAATCACCATAATTTCCTTGACTTCCTTCAGTGTTTTAGATGAAACATTTACATTAAAACACACAAAATACACATTAGGGTGGGATTAATTCCATGACATATCTCATATTATTTCTTTTACTCTTCTATATATAACCTTATTTGATTTTGAGTGTACACCTTAACCTGAACATACTCTTTCTAGTAATAAACTCAATCCACATAGTTTTGTCGATATTATTCACATGTCTATATCTTCATTCAAGAACCCCATTATATTGATAGCTTTCTTATTGAATAAACCTCATACATGATCCCATGGTTTTTAAGGTAATTTTCATATTCAATGGATGGGTATTCTATTAAATTTTCAGAGTGAAATATCTTGATTGTGTGGCTAGTTTCATTCTCAACTTCTCAAAGATATCTCTTCATGTAGTAAATCACTTTCTTTTTTCACTGCATAAAATTCACTCACTACATTATAATATATTATTATATAAAAATTATAAAGTACCTTTCTCCATGTGTCTATCCACATTCATTAGAACACACACATATTTTTTTATTATGTCACGACCCTTCCCCCAAGGCCCATGCCGTGACTACCCCAGGCCCACCTTCCTTAGTCCAGGGCCTAGTGACTAGCATCAGAAAGGCATATCCCTAAAACCGATAAGGTGATTCCTTTATAACCTGAAAACTCACACAACTATGCACACAACAAGATAAGAGCAAAAAGTAAAACTATATAGTAAAAAGAGTGTGTACAGTATGTAAAGGGCCAGAATACAATCCCAACTAGAAAGTACAAGTAAAACTAAAAAACAGCTCATGTGAACACCTGCGAAGGATTCTACATGAAGGGTAGGTACAGTTCTCGAATGGTCATCTCTATGGTATGCTTCGTCTAAGGTCCACATCCATGTAGACTCCAGTCCTGATACCCTCGACCCCGATCAGCATTGCCCGTCATCTGCACAAGAAATAATAGAGTGCGGGCGTAGTCCATGCTGGGGTGAGTATAACAATACTCAGTAGGGACCCCGAGACCCCCTAAGTTCTCTTAGAATCCACAAAGGATAAACCACAAAGCATGAAAACAATAGTCAACCCTACGTAGGTATATGCCCATACATATACCTAACTTACCAAGTATACTTATCTTTTTCATGGGGAAACACAAGGCCCAACTCTTTAACCAAAATCTCAACTATTCCATGAAGGAGGGAATACCATGAATGTAACACCACAAAGGTAAGTACCACAAAGGTAACACCACATAGAAGAATACCACAAAGGTATCACAATGAAGGTAAGGACTCAGCTCACATTACGCTTAACTTAAGTACAGAAGTTTAGATGATAATTTGCATTGCTAGACCATCTAACTTCATCGAGAAGCTCTATTATTGACCCACACAAGATCAAGGATGATTCACATAAGATCAATGATGACACACACAGGATCTGAAGATAACCCACACATGATCGATATGCACTAACCCACATAGGATCGCTGAGCGCTGATCCACAAAGGATCTTAAGATGACCTACACAGGATTGGTATGTGCTAACCCACATAGGATCGCTGAGCACTGACCCACATAGGATCTGATGATGACCCACAAAGGATCTGAATATTCATCACGTACCTCCAGCCACAAGGTTCCCACACTAATAATGCTTGATTCCAGGAGGTTCCTCTCCTCAAGACATCTGTCGATACTTCAAATGCCAAGAAGTTCCACGAAGAATTATTCAAAAGATCTATCACATAAAAAGGGACCCAACGCGATAGACGACATGTCAATCATATGACCGGTCTGTAAGTTATTAGCATTTCCATTCTGAAGGCCTGGTTGGATTCTAGATCGATCTAGCCCAACCATACAAAAAAATTATCCAAATATCAAGTGGAGTATACCAAATTGACCTTCTCGATCCAAGGATACTGGTGCCACAAACGGTTCATCAAACAGACGCCTGGTTCTCAAGATATGGCCAAAAAGGTGTATCTAGGTCCCAATGGGCTCGAGTCCCATCTGACCCAGCCTGGGGCTGACCCGACCCGGTTAGGGTCCACCCGAACTGGTCGGGATCCGGCCTGGACCATTGGGCCGTAGTCCAGTCCAGACCCTAAGGGGGTGGCGTGACCCACTGGGCATGGCCCACTACGGCACGACCCGCTCGGTTGGGTGGTTCTTCATGGCGAAGTCTGCCCTAGACGACACCTGGAAGGGGAGGTTCTACCCCCAGTTCAGCCAAACGGTCTGATGGACTGTTCGGTTTGCCCTGCTAGAACGCAGGATACACCGGAGGGGTCCCAATAAGTGTGACGCGACTGGATGGATTCTCGGCCGGTCCTCCTCTTAGAAGTGCGACAATACCATTGGCCTTCTGCAGCAAGACATATGCCATCCTCCCTTCGACCTCCACCGCGGCCGAGCGGCCGCGGTCTCCATACCTGATGGCGCAGACACGTGCCACTGCTTCTCCACATAGCCGATTGGCATGCTGGCCACAATCCCCTACTCTGTTGCAGCTGATGGGCCGCAGACTCCTCCACTACTAGAAGCATGAATGCACGCCGCCCTGGTTACACGTGGCTGACTAGGGTGTCGGTCGTTTTCACCCTCCGATGTGGCCAACAGGCCATGGCCTTCTTCTCTAACAATGACATAGACACACGCCGCACCAGTTCTATGCCGGTGGCCGGTGTGCCAACCGCTATCCTTCAACCCTCCACTAGCCAAGAACACATCATACAATGAAGAATTTTTTAGAGGGATTAGGCCGTATTTTTTTGGCCCACACCCTTCATGTTAGACCGATAGAAGACAGTTCATGAAGATGGAATCAACATGAAGCCATGAAGAACAAACATGAATAGTCAAATTCAAAACCCCTACCTTGTTTTCTCGTTGGAGATGGTGTGAGTAATAGGATAAAGTCGATGAAGGGTATGTCGTCATTCGTTTCTCCCGCAACACATTTCCGATATGGGTTCATGTGTCATCCTCGTTCTTCATTGGGGGGTGGTTCTTTATTGGAAGATCTCCTTCTGAGTTCTCCCAAGCTCTCCCCTTTTATAACGATCCCAACTAAAAGGGTGAGGATCCAACATTAATTGAGTTGAGATTATCAATTCAATTAAAGTTGACACATTAATTAAATTAAAGTTTTCACATAAATTGGGGAAATTCCAATGGTGAACTCACATTAAAGGGGAGTTCGGGTAGTCCCCACCACCAATTATTCAAAATGGATGTTTCAAGAAAATAAAATAAAATTTGTTATTTTATTTTATATTTTCATTCTTTTATCTCTCCTTCAAAAATCAAGAAAACAAACTTCCATCCTCGACCTACTATGATTGAGATGAAGGTCACCTTAAGCTAATATTGGAGCTGTGAGTTCAACAGTGTCCTTGGATTTCAATTCTGAGCACCGGTTCAAAAGTTAAAAAATGCCGCTCATGCATTTAATGAATATAACTAAAAAAAGTTCAGAAATTCATTCTGGGCACAGTGGGCCTTGGAATCACACACCTTCAATTTTCATAGACTCGTAATATTTCAACATAGAAAAATACATGAAAAAACCCGGGTCTATACATTCTCCCCACCTTAGGGATTTGCATCCCCGAAAGCCACAACACAGACTAGGGAAAAATGTGGGATACTGAGCATGAATCTGAGCCACCCGCTACAATGTACTCTCTAAGAGGTTCCTGTGCTGCCAATGCACACGCACCAGAGGTATAAACCACCTATGATGGACTCTCTCCCGTCGATCCTCAATCACTACTGGAACCTCTGAAAATGTCGCTCTATCCTCTATTTCCAGCTCGCCCCAATCAATGATGTGCAATAGATCATGTACGTATCTCCTCCGCTAGGATACGTAGAAAACATCATGGAACCAATGCAAATGAGGTGGAAGAGGTAAGGGGTAAGCCACCTCACCAACTCTGGTGAGGACCTGAAAGGGTTTGATGAAAATAAGAGATAACTTGTCGCCCCAGCCAAATCTACGCAAACCTCATCGAGGTGAGACCTATAGAAATACATGGTCACCGTTCTCGAACTCCAGAGGTCTCCATTTCCTGTCAGCATAAGACTTATGTCTTCTCTCTACAGTCTTCATCCACTCCTGGATGATCTACACCATCTCCGTGGTAGCTTGTACCATCTCTGGTCCCATGAGTGTTGAATCCCCTGGGTCAGTCCAACATAGAGGTGATCTGCAAGGTCGCCAGTGAAATGCCTCAAATGGTGTCATGCCGATGGTGAAATTGTAGCTGTTGTTGTACATTAACTCCACCAAAGGCATGTGATCCTCCTAGCTGCAGCTGAAATCAAGGATGCAAGCATGCAACATGTCCTCAAGGGTCTGAATGGTCCACTCAGTCTGACCAACCATCAGAGGATGGAAGGAGGTGCTCGATCGAATCTGAGTCTCGAACGCCTCCTGCAAACCCTTCCATAACTATGAAGTAAAACGTGCATCACGATCAGAGACAATCATAGAAGTCGCCCTTTGAAACCTCAAAATCTTCAACACATTGAGTCGTCCCAAGCCCTCTACTGATCCCTGCTCTCTGATAGGTCGGAAGTGGGCTGACTTGGTGAGTCAGTCAATGATCACCCAGATAGAATCAGGCCCCTTGGAAATTCATGGAAGTCCTATCATGAAGTATATGGAAATTCCATCCCACTTCCACTCTAGAACCTCCAGTGGATGAACTAAGCCTTCTAGAACCAGATTCCCTGCCTTCACTTGCTGACAAGTGAGGCACCTAGAGACAAACTCTGCTGTAGTTTTCTTCATTCTTGGACACTAGTGATGACACCAGAGGTCCTGGTTCATCTTCACCACTCCTGGATGTACCGCTAGAGGGGACATATGGAAATCCCTCAAAACTTCCTTACGTAGCGCCACCGGTACCATAGTATGTCCTCTGAAAAGAATAAACTTTTTCCCACCTTCAGAAAATCCATCTGGTGCCTGTCCTGTGGATATCTGAGCACGTCGAGACTCGCTGTCAGTGTCCCCAAGTTGTGCCACCCTGACTCACTATAGGATTGGTGGAGTGACCATCAGAGGCTAAAGATAAGATGTTCTATCTTGATCTATGTAGGATATCCGAAAAGTGGCTAGCTTATCTATTGCCTCACTCATCAACTATATACCAGATCTCCTACTGAGTGCATCTGCTACTACATTTCCCTTCCTAGGAGTATAGACTATCTCGAAGTCATAGTCCTGGTTGAACTCAATCCAACGGTGCTGTCTTAGGTTCAGGTCCTTCTAAGAGAATATATACAAGATACTTTTGTGATTAGAGTAGACTGTAAAACGTTCACCCATCAAGTAATGTCGCCACATCTTCAAGGTGAAGACCACTACTGCTAACTCGATGTCATCAGTAGCATAGTTATGGTCATTCCCTCTAAATTTTTGAGAACCATACATGATCACTGCTCTCTCCTACATCAGGACACATCCATGTCTGGTCCCTGATGCATCATAGTAGACTACGTACCCAACACCCTCCTCCGATAGCCTCAAGACCGGGGCACTCAGTAATCTCCGCCTTAACTCTTGGAAACTCTGCTAGCATCTCTCTAAACACATAAAAGGGTTTCCCCTTCTTTTTCAACATTGATAATGGGTTCCACAACTTTAGAAAAGTTAGACAGAGACCTCATGCAGTAACCAGCCCAACCAAGGAACCTCTGCACCTCTGTCACACTCTTGGGTGGATCCCAAGAAAGCATAGCCTCAAACTTTACTAGATCCACTGCAACTCCAGCCTATGAGATAATGTGTCCCAGAAAGTGGACTTGTCGTATCCAGAACTATCACTTCAAGAGCTAACCATAAAGCTAGTGCTCTCAGAGTGTGTCTAGAACTATCTGCAGATGATAGGCATGAACCTCCTCTATAGCTGAGTATATCAGGATGTCATCGATGAAGACTACCATAATAAAATCAAGGTATGGCTGTAAGATCATATTCATGAGTCCCATGAACACTTCTAGGGCGTTGTCCATGCCGAATGGAATAACCAAGAACTCATAATGGTCATACCGACATCTGAAGGCTGTCTTTTGCACATCCTCGTCCCGTACCCTAACCTGGTGATTGCCTGATCTGAGCTATATCTTCAAAAACAACGTTTCTCCCTTACGCTGATCACAAAGATCGTCAATCCTCAGGAGTGGGTATTTTTTCTTCATGGTCACCTAGTTCAGGCGCTAATAGTCCACACAGAGTCTCAAACTCCCATCCTCCTTCTTGGCAAACAAAATCAGGGCTACCCAAGGAGAAACATTAGGCCTAATGAACCCCTTGCACTCCAAGTCCTCTAGCTGTATTCGCAGCTCTCGTAGATCCACGAGAGCCATACGATATGATGGTGTAGATGTTGGTGTCGTCCCGGGGTACAAGTCGATGTAAAATTCCACCTCTTATGAGGAGGTAGACTCGGAACATCATCAGGGAAAACATCAGCATACTAGTCCACCACTACAGGATAGATCAGACTCTCAACATCAATTGCTTCGAGGGTAAGGCTATCCAACTGAAGTGTGATCAGAAGAACCATCCTCTAGGTAAGTCCATCCTATGCTGAAATGGTTCCCTTCTCACTAGTGAAGGAAAACCTGGTCCCGACCATGCAGATACACCGAACTTTGCACCTAATATAGTAGATCTGAGCATCGATTGTGGATGACCAGTTCATACCCAAGATGACATCGTAAGGCCTCGAAGCCACTACTATAAGTTCCCAACCGAAGATCTCTCCTCCTAGAGTAAGATCACACTGCCAGAACCAGTGTATAATCATCAAATATGCTCCCATAGTAGTGTCTATCCGTAAGGATCAAGCTAACGGATCCACCAGAATCTCCAAGCTCCGAACGAGGGTCATGAAAATAAAAGAGTGACTGGAACCTGTGTCTATAAGTACCATAGCTAGGGTGTTGTAGACATATATTTTACCTTGTATCATCTCTTGAGTGTCGTGGTGACAGGTCTCAGCAGCCTGAAGCTGAAATTTTCCCTATCCACCTGCTCCCTCTGGTTGGGGTGGATCACCTGGTGGTGGTGGCAGTTTAACCTCGAATCGTCGCCCACCACCTACTGCACGGCCTGCTCCTCTACCACATCCACCTCTTACCTACGGAGCTCCTCTAATGAATCTCCAACTCTACCTTGTCATTCCTTTGACTGTCTATTGGTCATTCGTACAACGGGTTAGGCAGTCGTGAGCCATGTGACCCTACCTGCTGCACGAGTAATACTGTCTGCTCCTTGCCTATCCTGCTTCGTCTCGAGATCCTCGCACAACCGACCATGTATCATGTAGTCGTCCAGCTATAGGTCTGGTCCTCTTAGACCTCTGTGTCATCTGTCTGCTACCAGATGTTGATGACTCTTCTGCGTGACATCCGGTGGTGGGCCTCGTTGCCAGCGACTGCTGAGCAAGGAAACTCTCCACTAAGAGTGGTCTCTCTAACACCCCCACCTCCGTCGGGATGCTGAGGGAAATCATAGAAGATCTAATCTCCCTTCTAAGCTCCTGCTCGAAGGTCTGGCCGCAGAAGAAATAGTCTCGCACCATGCCTATGGAGTAGCGTGAGAGGTGGGTGAACCTCGCTAAATATTGAGCCACGGTCCGGATACCCTACTTCAAGTAGAGAAGCTTCTGTATACACAATGAGAGTAGGGTCTATGGGAAGAACATTGACCTAAAAAGGCTCTTGAAGTCCACATAGATGAGGTTCACCTCATCGTGAACCTAGAGAATCAAGCTCCACTATCTGCTTGCAGCTGCTTGAAGAAGATTAGCGGCAAGGATCTCCATGAGATCCACTGGCATCCCTACCAGTTGAAAAACTCTAACCAGAGCCTCCAGCCAGTCCTCAGTCGCCTATGGATCCGTCTCCCCCTAGAACCTCAGTGAACTCTGGTGTTGGAACTTGTGCAACACACTCAAGAAGCATGCATCCTCTCCTATAGGGGCTGTTGGAATCGGTTGTCCAATGGGTAGTGGTGCTGCTGGTACACCACCTGGTGGTACAACTGCTATAAGGGGCCCCTCCAACAAAGCCTCATCATTCGGTGGGCTGTCATCATGTGCTCTACCTAGAACCCTAGATGGTTGTCCGCATAGAGGCATCCTGAATGAATAGGTGAACCATAGTCAATAAGTTATACCAGGTGATCTGACTCAAAGTGATCATAAAGAAAACTTATCAGAAACACACACGCAATTAGTGTTTTTGTGAACTGAGTTAGGAATCAAAAGTTAGGGTCCTGGTGTATGGATACATTGGCCACCACACTAACACCGAATTCCACAAACTGAAAACCACACTCATAACACTTAGCAATATTGTCGATTAAAAGATCAGATTCCAATTTCTTCAGTATAACTGACTCCTCTGATACGAATTTTTCATGACATGTCTCCCAGGGACTGTTCCGCAACTACCCCAAGCATTCATTCCTTAGGCCAAGGGCTGATGACTAGCACCGAAATGGAAAATCCCTAAAACCAGGAAGGAATTGCCCTTATAACCTATAAACTCACACAACTAAGCCCACAATAAGAAACGATCACGTAGTAAAACTATATAGTAAAAAGAGTGTGTACAGTAAGTAAAGGGGCCAGAATACAAGCCCAACTAGAATGTACAAGTAAAACTAAAAAACAGCTTCTGTGAACACCCACCAAGGATTCTACATGAAGGGTTGGTACAACTCATGAATATTCATCTCTATGGTACGCCTTGTCTAAGGCCCACCTCCGTGTAGCCTCTAGTCCGGGTACCCTCAACACCGATAAGCGATGTTTGTCGTCTCCACAAGGCACATCAAGGTGGGGGCATAGAACATGCATGGATGAGTATAATGATACTCTATAGGGACCCCAATACCCCCTAAAGTCTCTCATAATAAACAAAGGATAAACTAAAAAGCATTAAAATAATAGTAAAACCTACTTAGGTATATTCCCATACATATACGTAAGTTATCAAGTATACCTATCTCTTTCATAGGGAATCACAAGGCACAACTCTTTAGCCAAAATCTCCACTGTTCCATGAAGGAAATAATACCACAAAGGTAACACCACAAAGGTAAGTACCACAAAGGTAATTCCACACAGAAGAATACCAAAAAGGTATCACCATGAAGGTAATGACTCAACTCACACCAGGAATAACTTAAGTATGAGAGTATAGATGATTAAGTATATTGATATATCATCTTACTTCGTCGAGAAGCTCTGCTGTTGAACCACATATGAATGAAGATGACTCAAACAGGATCGAAGATGACCCACACATGATCTCGAGATTACCCACATAGGATTGGTATGCGCTGACCCACATAGGTCGCCGAGAGCTGACCCACACAGGATCCGAAGATGACCCACAAATGATCAATATGCGTTGAACCACATAGGATCGCTGAGCGCTGATCCACACATGATCTGATGATGACCCACATAGGATTGGTATGCGCTGACCCACACACGACCACTGAGCACTGACCCACACAGAATCTGAAGGTGACCCACACAGGATGTGAAGATTCTTCTTCTACAGCCAGCCACAAGATTCATGCACTAAGCATGCTTGATTCTGGAAGGTTTTCCTCCCCAAGCCATTGGTCGACACATCGAATTCCAAAAATTCCCATGAAAAATTATCCCAAAGGTCCATAATGTAAAAAGGGACCCAACGCGATAGACTGTACATCAATCAGACGCCCGGTCTGTAAGTTATTAGTGATTACATTCCAAGGGCGCGTTTAGATTCGAGTTCAATCCAACCTGACTATACTCCAAATTTTTTCAAAACATAAGTGGAGTATACCAAAAGGACCATCTCGGTCCAAGGATCCTATTACCATAGATGGTTCATCAAACGGATGCCCGGTTCTCAAGATATGGCCAAAACAGCATATCTGGGTCCAGCTGGGCCCGGGTCCCATTCGACCCGGTCAGACTAACCCAGCTTAACCTGGCCTGGTACTACCCGAATCAGTTAGAGTCAACGTAACCCGGTCCAGGTCCGTCCCATTTTTCCGCAGTTCGGTCCGGCCCGCGAAGTGGGCTGAGCGGCCCGCTGGGCGCAGCCTGCTCGGATGGGTGGTTCAACGTGATGGGGTCCACTATAGCTGACACCTGGGAGGGGAGGTACTCCCCCCAGGTCACCTGAATGGCCCTCTATACCATTTGGTTCACCCTGCTGGCACGCAGGACCTACCGGAGGGGTCCTGCTCGGTGTAACGCAACCAGTAGGATTCACAACCAGTCCTCCCCCCAATGGCACAACGACGCCACTGGCCTTCCGCGACTGGCCTGATGTCGGCCACCCTCCGACCTCCTCCGTAGCCAAGCGGCCATGGTATCTAGCTCCGGTGGTGCATACTTGCACCGACGCTTCGCCACAAGGTTGGCCGACGTGCCAGACGCCATCCCCTACTCTGCTGCAGTCGATGGGCCACAACCTCCTTCACTACCAGCAACACAGACGTGTGCTGCCCCGGTTCCACACAGCTGTCCAAGGTGCTGGCTACCTCCACCCTCAACCGCGGCCAATGGGCCATGGCCTTCTTCACTACTGGCGGCCCAGACGTGCACTGCCCCAGTTCAATGTGGCCGGCTGATGTGCCGACCACCATCCTTCCACCCTCCTCCAGTGGAGGACACGTCATACCACAATGGATTTTGAGGAGGGATCGGGCTGTGTTTGTTTGGCCCGCACCCTCCATCTTAGTTTGATAGTAGAAGGTCCATGAAGATGGAATCAATGTGAAGCCACGAAGAACAAACAAGAAAAATCAAATTAAAAACCCCTCCCTTGTTTACTTATTGGAGATGGTGTGAGGAAAAGGATGAATTCGATGAAGGGGATGTCATCGTTCATCACTCCCACAAAATGTTTCTGATTCATGCTCTTGTGTCATCCTCGTTCTTCGTTGGGGGGAGTGGTTCTTTGTTAGAGGAGCTCATTCTGAGTTCTCTTGAGCTCTCCCCTTTGCCAACAATTCCAACCAAAAGGGTGAGGACCCAACTTTAATTGGGTTGAGATTATCAATTCAATTAAAGTTGGAATGTTAATTAAATTAAAGTTGGCACATTAATTGGGGAAATTTCAAGGGTCAACTCACATTAAAGGGGAGTTCAGGTGGTCCCCACCACCAAGTATTCAAAATGGATATTTCAAGAAAATAAAATAAAAGCTGTTGTTTTATTTTTATTTTTTTATTCTTTTAACTCTCCCATGAAAATCTAGAAAACTAACTTCCACCCTCAACCTACTACGGTCAAGGTGAAGGTCTTCTTAAGCAAATATCGGCGCTGTGAGTTCAACAATGTCCTTAGATTTAAATTCTGAGCACCAGTTCAAAAGTTACAAAATTTCGCTCATGTGTTTATTGAAAGTACTTAAAAAAAGGTTCAAAAATTCATTCTGGGCACACCGGGACTCGGAATCGCACGCTGTCAATTATTGAAGACTCGTAATATTTCTACATAAATAAAAAAAATGACATGGAAAAATCCAGGAATTTATATATTATATCATTAAATTTGATGACCTTTTTTTCCTCAGCCGATAATAATTATGGACCATCATTCCTCACATTAAATCATCAAATGTCTGTTGAGTCAATATGGTTTCCTTGTAAGCTCTTCATTCCTCTATGTTTTGAAAATTACAAGCATATTTTCTTAAGGAAAATTTTCTTTCTCTAAGAAAAGTTTTATCCTTACCATGTTTTTAATTCCTTATTCAATGTCTTCTTAAAACCAAGTCTAACCATTTTTTTACTAAGTTAATATTTTGTATCCTTATCAAAACACTTGGAATATTATAGTTTATTTGATATCTTGTCTTTCTGTTTTCAGCCTCTGAATTCTATGAAATTGAGACTCCAAATTATTTGAAATTTAGACTCTAAATTATTTAAAATTCATACTCAAAATTCTCTGAAATCCAGACTCTAAATTCTCTAAATTTTAGAATCTGAATTCTTTGAAAATCATACTTTGAATTATTTGAAATCCAGACTCCCAATTATATGAGATTTAGGCTCTAAATTTCATAGAATTCAGATTCTGAATTCCTTTGAATTAAAACTCTTAATTCATCAGAATTAGGACTCCAAATTCCTTAGAATTTAGACTCCGAATTCTTCAGAATTCTAGCTCCGAATTCCTTAGAATTCAGAACCTTAATTCCTCAGAATTCAGACTCTGAAATCCTTAGAATTAAAACTCCGAATTATTAAAAAAAGACTCTAAATATCCATGTTTCTAGAATCTGATTTTTTATATGTTCAGACCTTTATTTCCATTTTTCCTTAGTCTCTGATTATCTAGATTTGGATAAGCTACTTCATTTTCCTTACACATGACATTGTTACAATGAAAAGATGTTGTAAAATTTGTTTCTAACTAACTGTTGGCGGAGTGAGACGTTTATAGGTCCCTCCGAGAGACAAGGAAAAATATAACCATTGGTGGCGGGATCTGACCATTGATGTTTTGCCTATAAATAAGAGCTCATTCAAACGAGCTCATTATCCATCTATTGATTGATGATCCTAGATATTACATGCTATAAAGTGATTTATAGAGAGAGAAAAACTCTCATGCCTTGTGCATTTTATGAACATCTTGTTTAGCCATGAAAATATTTTTCAGTTTGATTCATGCAACTCTGAATGTTTCTTAGTACAATGGAGGGCTTCTTGGGATAAGAATACAGAGGTTCCAACTACCTTAAAGTTCGAGGGATTTCGGGGATAATAAGACAAACATCGATAATCTTATCAATGTCTTACCCTGGTGTGGGTAAGATAGAATTTATTGAAAGTATAAATCAATGGACCTTTATCCAAGGTTTTTGGATCCCATACTATTTGGGTTAAAATATTTTCTACTTATTTACTTGATTTTTGTTTCAAGGTTTATTTCCACTTTATTTTTTTATTGAAAGAATGTGTAACTTTTTTATAATTTCATTTACTTATACTTAATTTGATAAATATGATTCTATACGCTTTATGGTAGAATCAATTGAACATAAGATTCTTTTCCTGATCCATATTTCTGGACACTAATAATGTTTGTTTCATAGTAAAGAACTAAATAGGGATTGTGAATTTACTTTGTTAAACATAATTTTTTCTTTTAAGGTTATATACCAATGATTTTTAAACCCAAAGTTCACTCCTATTATAATTGAGCATCTACATATACTATTTCGATCCTATAATTGGTATCATAAGAAGGTCCCTGAAATACTTATACTCACATATACATTTTCTTACTCATGTTTTTCTTGCTTAAATTTTTTTATTCAAGTTTTTCTTAAAGATTTTTTTTCAATTAACAAATCTTGTGGAAAAGTATTTTTTTATAATGGAAGCTATAAATGTTGGTTCCATTGAAAACATTAATCCTACCAAACCACAAATATTTGATGGTAATGAATATGAGTACTGGAGAGATAATATGAAGAATTTTTTCATTAACACTGGAGTAGAAAATTTTTAATGCTCACTAGTGATTAAAAAATTCCAGACAAGGATTTTAGAACCTTGAACAATCAAGGGAAATTAGAATATCAACTAAATTACTAGGTACAAGATACTTTTTTTTGTTATATGACCATGAATATATAGAGTCAAATATATTCTTGTGAATTTTCCAAATGAATTTGGAAGAAACTTGAAGTTACACATTTTTGAACTTCTAAAGTGATAGAAACTAGGAGAGCTATGTTAAGAGCTGAATATCATGGATTCTTATTTCCCTATAGAGAACCTGTTTGAAAATTACGAAAAAGATTTATGAAAATTGTCAAAAATATTCAATCTATAGGAGAGAAAGGCCTTGATGATGATTTTCTTGTGGATAAAATAACTGACATCATGCCTAGTGAGTGGGAATCAAAAAGGAAAACTATTTAAGAGAATATAAAAGTATCTAACATTTATATTGATGAGTTATTTGGAACCCTTCTTAATCATGTAACATTAATGAAGAGGGATGATGATTTGAAAAAAAAATTAATGGTAATGGAAGTGTATCTTTCACTACTAAATATAAAGCCAAGACTCTGGAAAGGGTAACTAGATCTAAAGCTAAGAAAGATGTCGTTATATCTGAATCAAGTGATAGTGATCATTAATTGAGTGAATTATACAATCTTTCTCAAAGGATGAACAAGATTGTGGGAAAGAAATATTTTCATTGTATATATAAGAAGAAAGATAGAAAAGAACAAGAAATATTCTAAAATAACCTATTATAATTGTAAAAGGCCTGGACATATCAGACCTAATTGTCCTATTCTAAAGGGAAATGACAGGAAGGAAAATTATTATGAAAGAAATAAAAAAAGTATGACAAATATAAGTATAAGAATTTTGTGAAAGAAAATAATACTTGGAGGTCCAGTGGTGGTGATTATTCAGATAAATATTCAAAATATGAATCTTCTAGTCAGAGGAATATAGGTCTTATAGAAAATTAACCTATTGAAAATCATTGTCTTATGGATAAGGTATACAATGATGAATACTTAACCAATATTTCTATAAACTCTAATTTTCCTAATGAATAATATTATGAATCTTTAGATGATGAATAATTCTCATTAGAAGATAATAGCATACTTTCATTTGAAGAAGTTTCTAGATTCTCTAAACTACTTGAGAATGAAAATTTTTCAGATAAAAAATAAGTTAGAGAAAGAAAATTATAGAATATATGTTTTAATAGAAGAAGCATCAAATATTTTTAAGGATATTAATCAAAAAAACTTTTAATTTTGATAGTGTTTCTAAAAAACTTAAGGAAGTTAATTCTATGAAGGATAAACTTTCTAAGGATATTGAAAAAGTTATTTCTATGAAATATATTTTAGTGAATAACCCATGTTATAAAAATAATGACTTTTATGATAATAATCTAGTCATCAAGCTAAAATCATAATTTTTTTCCTTAAAGAAAAGTTTGTAAAATTTTACTTCAGGGAGGAAGGAATTTGTAAATTGTATTCTCAAATTCATTCTCTAAGGAATAGTTCAAGAATTGGCTATACTCATTCAACACCTATTTTTAGCAATAATTATTTTTCCCCAAAGTGATACATTTTGTAATAAATGTCAATGAGGTGAAATTGGAAAAGAAATTTTTCTTTAAATAAAAACCAATATTTATGTTGTCACAAAGCTTACTTTTCTAAGAAAATGTGGATTTATATGATTTTACTGTCTGAAATTTCCAGATCCAAGAAAGCTTAGATTTCGAATGCCTAACTATTTTATTTTCAGGAAAATTTAGGAATTATAAACAATAATACATGGTACATGAATAGTGGATGTTCATGGCACATGAGTAGTAACAAAAACGTATTTGAAAAGATTATCAAGACGAAATCAGGGAAAGTAACTTTCAGAGATAATACATAGGGAAAAATTTCTTGTATAGGTAACATTTTTATTCTTGGAAAAACTCTAATTTCAATTGTTTTATTTTTTATAGTTCTTAAGAAAAATATCATTATCATATAATAATTATGTGATAAAGGTTACCTTTTGAATTTTAGGAATGATAAATGCTCAGTACACAATTCCAAGGAAGAGTTCATTATTTCTGTATATAGGCATGAGAATGTTTATACACTAAACATATAAGACATTAGGAGCCAAGACCTACCTTGACTTAGTACAGTGGAAGATCATTCTTGGTTATAGAATAGAATACTAGGACACTGTAAGATTAGGAACCCATGAAAACTCTCAATGAAAAGACTTGTTATGGATCTACCAGAACTTAGATTTGATTCTTCAAAAGTTTGTGATCCTTGTCAATATGACAAGCAATATAAGTCATGCTTTAAATCAATCGGTGATGTCTCAAATTCTGATGCATTACATTTAGTTCATATGGATCTTTTTGGTCCAATATAAACTTGAATTATTGGCGTCAAATATTATATATTTGTTTTTGTTGATGATGACACCATATTTTCATGGGTCAATTTTTTAGAAAATAAATATTAAGCCTCTTCTTAATTTAAAACTTTTAAAGACCATGTTAAAAATTTAAAAAACCTTCCATTGATAACTATTCATAGTTATCATGGAGGAGAATTTAAAAATTCATATTTTGAAACTTTTTGTTGTAAAAAAGGCATTACTCAAAACATTTCATCCCCAAGAACTCCTCAATATAATGGTGTTGTTGAAAGAAGAAATCTAATTATTCAAGAAATAACTAGAACCATGTTGATTAAATATTATATTGATAAACACTTTTGGGATGAAGTTGTTAGAACTGCTTGTTATACTATAGATCGAGTTTTAATAAGACATTTTCTTAACAAAACAACATATGAATTATGGACTAGTTGAAAACCCTGACTTTCTTACTTTAATGTTTTTGGATGAAAATTATTCATTCTGAGTACTAAATATAACTTATAGAAATTTATACCCAAATATGATGAAGTAATTTTAATAGGCTATTCCACTACTTCTAAGTCCTATAATGTTTTAAAAAATATAATTGTACTATTGAAGAAAATAGTTCATGTCAAATTTAATGGAACTAATATTTTATTTTTAAACAACCACAACCTATATCCTTTGATTTGTTTTCAAAAACTAATTATCAACCTTTGATAGAAGATTATTCTTAATAATGAAAATACTCAATAAAATGTTTCTAAAGTATTTACCCCTGAATATTTTCTACCTTATGTTGATGAATAGGTTTTACAAAATCCAAATTATTTGTTTATTAAGAACCATCCCATTGATAGTATCAATAGTGATGTAAATAAACCTATAAAGATGAGTAGTTATTTAATAAATGAATTAGAACATCTATAATTTCTTTCCCAATTAAAACAAAAAAATAACTTATGATGATTTAGGTGATGATGATTGGGTTAAATCCTTGAAAGAGGAGCTAAATGATTTTTAAATGAAAAAAGTCTAGACCTAAGTTAAAAGACCTAAGGAAACATCTGTAATTTGAGTAAAAAGGGTCTTCATAAATAAATTTGATAAAATTTTAATTATAGTAAGAATGAAATCTATATATGTTGCACAAGGCTATAATCAACAAGAAGGAATAGAATAAGAAAAAATCTATGCTCCATTAGATAGACTTGAGTTTATTCGTATTTTACATACCTTTGCAGCATTTTTTAATTTCAAACTTTTTAAAATGGATGTGAAGTGTGATTTCCTTTAAACAATGTTCAAGAGGAAGTTTATGTTGAAAAACCTCCTGTATTTGAGGACACAAGTCATCCTAAACATGTTTTCAAACTTACCAATGCTTTATATGGACTTAATCAAGCCCATATTTCCTCGTATGATAGACTTACAAGATTTTTGTTACAAAACAATTATGTTAAGGGAACTACTGATTCAACTCATTTTATAAAGAAAGATAAGGAAAATGTTTTGATTTTTCAAATATATGTTGATGAAATTATATTCAGATGAACTCAACAATATTTAACTGATTCGTTTTAAATCTCATGAAATTTAAATTTGAAAGGATTATGATGGGTGATTATACATTTTTCCATGGTTTTTAAATTTCTCAAAAACTATAAGGAATCTGTATATCTCAACATAAGTATATTAAATATCTTATTAAAAAGTATGGATATTACAAAATTAAAAGTATAAGTACACCAATCCGTACCTCAAATACAATTGATCTTGATGAAGATGGGAAACCAAAATATGTTTTAGAGGTATGATAGGATGTTTATTATACTTAACATCTGGTCATCCAGACTTAATGATTTTATTACTCTTATGTTCTAGATATCAATATAATCCAAAGTAATATCATTTAAAAGTAGTGAAAATAATTTTTCATTATTTAAAGGGATCCATAGATTTAGGAATTTTTTATTCTCCAGTAAATGAATTTTTTTAAAAAGTTTTTATGATACTAATTTTGGTGCATGTAGAATGGATAGAAATAGTAAATCTGAAACTTTTAATTTCTTAGGAGATTCATTAGTTTCTTGGTCATGCCAGAAGAAACACTTAGTAGCACTTTCCACTATTGGAGCTAAATATATAGTAGCTGTATGTTTTTGTGATCAAGTGTTGTGGATACAACACACACTCACAGACTATAGAATGATTTTTACCAAAACATAGATATTGTGTGACAATACATGTTCCATTACCCTAATAAAAACCATGTATATCACTATTGTGAAAAACAAAAATACATTAGGGATCATAAAGTAGAATTATATATCATTCCTTAATTTATCAGAACACAAGATCAACTTGCTGATATTTTTACAAAATCATTACAATTTGATAGATTTGAATTCATTAAACAAATTTTTGGAATGATATTTTTAATTTAATATTCAATATTAAATTTTTTGGAAACCTATCTCCTTATATTAAGAAACTTTTTTTAATAGGGGGAGTACATTTTTTTATTAACGAATTTTTTTCTGAATCAAAAATTTTCAGAATTTATTTTTACCTTAATCAAAATTTTTAAAATTCTAATTTTCATAATCAAAAAATTTACTTTTTCCTTAACAAAAATTTATGGAATCAAAAATTATCTTTTTTTCCTTATGAAAAATGTCTAGAATAAAAAATGTACCTTTTCCTTAACAAAAATTTATGGAATCTATGAACAACCTTTTCATATTGGACAATTATTTCTAAGTATTCTGGAAGGTACATTTCCTTACACAAATCTTTGTAATTGTATTATTTTACCTATCGGTATTTTTTATCTTGTTTTATTTTTTTTATCAGATTCACTTTCCCTAAATCTAATTTTTTCCTTCAAACCTCAAAATATTGGAAGCTACCAAATCTTTCTTCAACACTCATCTCTACTGTCAGATTAGATCATGATTATTTAAATCGTTAGATCAAATCAGGAATTTGAACCATCAACTTTAAGAATATATAAAGGGAACCTTAATCCTTGTCCCACATTGTTTTTTGACGTTTTTGTGTGCTGAAGATCTGATACTCTTCCAATAGGCCATTTAGTTTTCTAAGTTCTCTTACACTCTTGATGTCTCTTGAAGCATCCCCATAGAAACAAATGTCTTCAAACAAGGAAATCAAGGATTTTAAATTCTATATGGAGAGGTTAGTTGACCCAAAAATCATTTCTAAGTATACCTTTTTGATTATGAAGAATTCCGTACTGAATGGATGGGAGAGTCAATGTGTAGCCAAGCCGAAGAGTCAGGATCCGATTTATCCTGACTTTCTTATAAAATTATATGATAAAGTAAATATTTATGAGGAAGGGGAAGGGAAATTTTTTTGTTTAAAAGATGTGCTGAAACCTATTCTCTATCTTTCAATATGGAAGAAAATATTCTTAGAATTCCATATAAAGGTGAGATAATTTTCTACAATCACAAGTTTCATGATAATTTAGGAAGCTTTGAGAAGGAAAAAGAAATTAGGTTCCATAGACCCAAGGGAGTAAAATAACCGAATATCAACCATCTTTCAACGAATTTCAGGATGTTAGCCTTATGGTTACATGGTTATCTAATTCTGAGAAAATGTGATAAGGAATCTCTGAAGGAAAGTGATATTTTTATGTTGGAATTTTTGGTTAACCTGAGAAAGGTTTGTGAATTACACCCTCCTTACAATCACCAGGAATAAGAACAGAACTCAAGAGCCTCATATTATCATGTATCCAGTGATCTTGTCGAAGATCATAGTGCTTTGTTTATAATCATTTAAAATTCCCTATAGTTCTAAACTGAGAACCTTAAAAATCATATTGCTGAGTGCTGAAACCCTTTGGATAATGAAAGATGGTTTCAATACCAAATTAGGCGAATTTTATGATCTTTTTGAAAATGAATTTCAATATTTAGTAAAGAAATGGGATGTAGGTGAAAATTCGAAGAAAACTCAAAAGAAAATAAAAGATACGGAATCAGAAAACAAAGAAGAATATATAATTCTGAAAACTCAGTAAGGTCCTCCAAATTCGAAAAAGCCAAAAATATTATTCGATGAAGTGGTTTCAAAATGGTTGTAGTATAAGAAGAAGGAGGATAGAGATCCAAGCTCTGAGCTAGACCCTACAGAGGTAAAATCCTTGAAAATCCAAACAGCTAAAGAACATGCCAGGAAAGAAAAAGAGAAGAATCTAAAGAATAAAATGCTAGAAGAAGAATTTATTCAGGCCTTACTCAAAGATACAGAAAAGGCCTCTGAATAGATTCAGGCACAAGAATACTTTCTCCAAGAATAATTTCATTTAGAAACTCTAGAAGAAAATGACAATTCTGGAACTTATTGTGGAAGAAGAGATAGTTCAAGAAGAAGTAGTTGAAGAAAAAGAGTAAGAAGAAGATGAGAGTGATGATATGATTAAGAATGTGGTAGAATACCATGAGAATGAATTTCCTTCAGACAATATTTCAATACGGAATTCATAGGTTGAGTAAACCAAGAATATTTCTCAAGGGATAGAGGATGATGAAAATGATGAGGTTGATAAACCTACTGATGACGAGAGTAGCAACCATGATTTCATCAAACCTAATGATGTTAAGGAAGATATTGAGAAAGAAGAGGTTGATGAAGATAATATAGTTCAACTCTCTGGTAGTGATCATGATTCTCCACGGTAAGAGAAGGTTATTTCCAAAGTGGATAAAGGAAAACAGGTGGTTGTTGATACACCTAAGAAGAATGAAATTTTAAAATACTATAAAGATGTTGGTGGATCATCCTAGAGAAAAGATGATGAGATAGAAAAAGTATCCTCTCCTATAAGGGAATCAATTTCTGAAGGTTCATCGTCAATGGGTCACGATTTTGTTGTTCAGTCTTTGAAGAACATAGTGAATACGACACCTTTGTTCCCTAGTAATGATTTGATATGTCAGTTGCTTAAAAAATCTTTCAATCAGAAGTCAGATTCATTAAGAAGGCTCATGTAAATGTTTATAAATCATGAGGTATATTTCAAAAAAAAATCATATTGGTTATAATTAAAATAGTATATCATATAAGGAAATAACAAAATGGTCTAACAGAATGATTGTAGACAAGAGAATATTTGATGACCTCTATGATTCAGAAAAATATGCTTCTCATAAGTCAGATGAAAGAATAAAAAATCATTCAACATGTTTTCCAGAAAAGATGAATCTTGAGCAAGTAGCCCAAATGAAAGAAGATACAAATCTAAATGGGAAGTTAAATTTAGTTGCCTAAAATTTAAAGAGATAAAGGTAAATCAGGGAATAGTTGGAAGAAAAGTTCAATATGTAAGAATATGTAGCAAAGTCTTAGGAAACAATTTTGAAGTCTCAAGAATAAATGATCAACTCTCGTGAAAAGAAGAATTAGTATTAGGATCAGTTGCTCAAGAGGTTTGAGGATGATCAAAAAGGGATCAAAAATTTAAAGGATACCTTGAGAAATCTCATGCAGAAAGAAAATAAAGATTAATGATTTTTCATGTCAATTCGATATTTTTTTGTATTTTTACCCTGTAAAAAGTTTTCCTATCATAAATAAATTTTTTCTATCCTTCAATTGTTTTTCCTTGTATATCGCTAACCTTTCAAGTAAATTTTTTTATTCCCTCTATTCCTTATTGAAAATATCAAAGGGGGAAAAATAATGATAAAAATAATACTATGTATGAAGAAGAGAATACCCAAAGTAAGGGGGAGATTATGTAAGGAGGAGTGTTCTTAAGAAATATTTTCTTAAACAAGATAAAGTCACTTCTTTAAGAAGTACCAAAATAATATCCTTCGGGATTTCAAAACCTATAGGGGAGTTAGTCATATTTATCATGGTTCATAAGTAAAGGGAGATAAGTTTTTGTTTTATAGATCAAAAAGAAAAATCCTTATTTCTTAGATTTATTTTTGAAAGGTTGTTTGTGCTTTCCAAAAAGGAGGAGATTGTTGAGTCCATAAGGTTTCCTTATAACTTTTTGATTCCTATATGTTTTGAAAATCCCAAACATATTTTCTAAAGGAAAATTTTCTTTCTCTAAAAAAAGTTTTATCCTTACCATATTTTTAATTCCTTATTAAATGTCTTCTCAAAACCAAATCTAACCATTTTTTTACTAAGATAAAAATTTGGAACCTTATTAAAAACCTCAGAATCATATAGTTTCTTGTATATAATGTCTTTCTGTTTTCAGACTCTAAATTCTATGATATTCAGATTCTGAATTCTCAAAAAGTCACACTACAAATTCTCTGAAATTCAAACACCGAATTCTCTAATATTCACACTCCAAAATCATTTAAATCCAGACTCTGAATTATCTGAAATTCAGACTCTAAATTCTAGGAAATTCCTTCTCTAAGTTCTATAAAATACATATTCTGAATTCTTTTAAATTCAGAGTCTGAATTCCTCAAAATTTGGACACTCATTTTCTCATATTTCAGACATAGAATTCCTCAGGATTCAGACTCATAATTATTTGTAAAACAAAATCTGAATATCTATTTTTCTAGAAACTGATTTCATATATGTTTAGACCTCGATTTCAATTTTTCCTTAGATTGTAATTATTCAGATTTTTTAAGCTACATTATTTTCCTTACACTTTTTTTGTTATAATGAAATGATGTTTTACAATTTGTATTGAACCAACTGTTGGTTAAGTGACAAGTGTACATGTCCCTTCGGGATTCATGAAAAAATATCACCATTCGAGGAGGGAGCTGACCATTGATGTTTTTCCTATAAATAGGAGGACATTCGAATGAGCTCATTATATATCTGATAACTGATGATCCTAGAGATTAAATGTTGTGAAGTGATTTCTAGAGAAAGAAAAAATTTCATTTCTTGTGCATTTTATGAACATATTGTCCTTTCATGAACATCTTGTTCAATTTTCTTTGTGCGACTCTGACTGTTACGGAGTATAATCGAGGGATTCTAGGGATAGGAAGACAGAGGTGTTGATTACCTTAAATTTTGTGGGCCTGCAGGGGTAGAAATATAGACTTCAATATTATTTTTGAGGGCTTACGCCGGTATGGGTAAGATAGAATTTCTTGAAAGTATAAATCAAGGGACCTCTATCCAAGGTTGTTGGATACCCTACTCTTTGGGTTAAAATATTTTCTACATGTTTACTTGATTTTATTTTCATGTTTTATTTCCGCTGTATTTTGTTAAAGAAAGAAAGTATAACCACCTTTTACTTTCTTGTACTTGTAATTACTCTGATAAATAATATTATATATGCTTTATGTTCGAATCAACTGAACTTAAGTTTCTTTTTTAGATCCATATTTCAAGACCTTGAGTAAGTTTGTTTCATAGTTATAAACTAAAGAGGGTTTGTGAATTTAACTTGTTTAACTTTGTTAAACATAGTTTTTCCCTTAAGGTTAAAAAAAAAATATTTTTTTAACCTATAATTCACCACATCTTGTAATTAAGAATCTACTTATACTATTCCTAACTTACAATTTATTTTCTCAATACCACTTTAGATTGAGAATTTCTACAATAGAATTTATCTTGGATAAGTTTTCCCTGATCTATTGATTAATGTAACCCATCCTCAAACAACACAAGTGTTTTTACTCTTTAATTGTTATGGAAAAATTATTTTATTTATTAGACACCTGGTATAAATTTACATCTTTCTTGTAGCCTTTAATGATATAATTTGTTGTATTCCCTTTGATAGGAAACTCGTTCTGATTAAATGCCACCACCAGCCCTGAGACAAATATTTGAATCACACTCTAGAGATTTTGAGGCAAACATTCCATGTAGTGAACTTCTACTTCCCTTACGTAATCCTATTTCCCATTTTGTATTTCCACTTCCTTTGATATTTAGGGAACCATTGTTATTGAATATCACTATTCCATGAATCCCTTTATTAAAAGTTTAAAAAATATTTCCTTCCATGTGGGATGAGAATCCACTATCAAGAATCTAGGATCTACTATTCTTTATAGCATTGAGAAAAATTACATCCTTTATGTCCTTCTCAATATTCTACTTTTCATGTCATGAGATTCTTAATTGATTAGAGGTATAATTTTTTCATCTAAAATATCTTTTTAGTATTCATGGTTTAATCATACTCATATTCTTCATCTAGAATATAATACATATTTTCATGATTCAACTACTAGGTTGATTGGTATTGACTTGTATTTGAGTACTGTAGTTTTTGTTCCCACTATTCCTTTATTTACTATGAGTATATTTATTGGAAAATTTTAATGAATAAAAAAAATATCAATTGAAATTATTTCTTCTATATGATGAAGGATAGAATATGATTCTACTTTGTTTACTTCTAGGTGCTTCCTCATAAATATAGATCCCTGATTCTTCATAGTAGGACATGGAATGGCCCAAAAAGCCACATAAATGACATTTCATAAGGGAAAATATCTTCGCACTTCCATTCCTTGAAAACTCCCCTTCTTTTTTATAGGTATTTGACCAGAAATACTATCTGGATAGTTGAGGATTATTTTAATCTCTCTTCTCTTTTTGGTTTGAGGCTTCCTCTATTAAGACATTCAGTTCTATTATGACATGTACATATTTTTTCTTTCCTTTTATTTGGATCATCCGATTTATAGCCTTTGATGTTTCTATATCACAAACAATTGTCACATTTTCTCATAAATTGAGATCATTTATAATTTCAGTATTTCTTCACTCATTTGGAACCATATGTAACTCTTTAAAAAAGTTATAGATATACGGAACATCTAAAATTTAATTTCTTCTTTATTTCCCTTAATTTTGATTCATTTTTAAATTTAATCCTTAAAGAAAATACTTATTCTTCAATTTCCTCAACTATAATATCATTTTCAACTAGTCTCTATGTAAGGTCATTAATGACATTTTATTTCTCTTTAATCCTAATTTTACAGTCCACAACCTCTTATGTTATTTCATGTTTTTTAAAATGTCCTTATAAATCTCCTTGAAGTAGATCATTATTTTCTTTAAAGTGATCCACATAATCTAATGACTAATTCAACCAATATTCTATATTTATATTTTTAATTATTTGAATGTAAATATCATTAATAGGACCCTCATGTTTTACCGTGATATAAATATCACAATTTGAATAATTTTCATTATCTTTGATAGGTTCAATCTTTTAAATTTTATTCATCATGAAATATTTAATATTGTATTTAAACTTTGGTTATATATCATCCAAAATTTTATTATTTTTCTATTTCACATTGCATAAAAATCTCGTTCTAAAGAATTTAATTCCTTATTTGAAATACCCCTTTTTAGGGAACCTACTCTAAGGACTTTTATTATTTTTTCTTCACTATCCATGACATTGAATCTCTTAGACTATTGAGTGGAAATTTTCCCTTATTTACCACACCTATTAGAAGACAAAGGAATCTTCCCTTATAATATCACCACAACACTATTAAATTATCTAGATAAAAGAGAAATATCTTAATAATACACTTTATCACCATCATAAAGAACATTGGAAATGTCTAGTTTTTCCAAGGATTTGAATACCATTTCCTTGATTGCTATATTTTTTATATCTTATAGTTTGACTCTAATATAATCTAAAATACTAATTATAACATCAGTAAGAGAAATATTTTATAAATATCTTTCCTAAATGGATGAATATTTTGGATTTTATAGAGTTGAGATCTTTACTAGGATTTTATTCTCAATGTTAGTATCCTTAATTTATTCCCCAAGTCCTCAAATAGATCCAAAAAATTCAGTAATTCAATTAAATAATATATCTGCATTTTCATCTAGATTAATTTTCTTATCATCAAACTGCTTGTGAAAAACATGAATTTTATACTCCTTTAATTTTTTATTTCCTTCGTATATATTTTATAGTTTCCCCGACATGGACTTGGATATAGTGAAACTCATCACCATTAAATATGTTTGATAATATAATACTATAGTGAGATTATTTTGAGATTTTGAAATTTCATCAAGAATTTTCCTATTTGATTTAGTCCTAGAAAGACACATCAAATCACTAAAATGAATCCATTGAACTATGGAATAGTGAAATTCAATCCCTAGAGATCGTGGATGAGATTTCATTCTATTCTTTTATGTCTGTAATTATCATCCATCAAAAAGTGGAACTGCTATATCATTCATTGAATCCTCAATGAAAAAAGAAATAGAAGATAGAATTAACACATATAACCCATGGGATATGATACCACTTGTAAGACTCTAGAACACCCTGATATGGGAGGGGAGATTTATATTTTCAAATATTTATTTCTAAGATAAGTTGAAACATATTAAACCTATCTAGTGAAATTAGTAAATACCCATTTGTAGAAATTGAATCCCAATACAACATTTTTACTTGGTCCACCACTATGGGATTTTCCAAGGAGAATATGTTGATATCATGTTAGTTATAATCAAATACATTAATATTACTAGATATTATGGATTAAAAAATATCAAACAAGGTGAATCCATGCCCGAAACACTACCTTTACAAGAATTTTAGATATAACACACTTCCTCCCTTGGATAACTTCTATTAACTCCCCCTTTCTCAATACCTTGGGTGAATTCTTACTCAGTTTATCAGCTTTAATGTTGCATCAATATATTTGGAAGATAAGGCATTTTCCCTGATTAGCATGGGACTCTTCTTGCACAATAGTCCTGAATTAATTCACTAGAATTAACTATTAACTCAATTTTTTTTAAATTTGTTGTTTATTTAAGTACCTTTCAGAAACCTCTCTCCTTTATGAAGCCCAATTTTTTGTTTCCCAGATCCTTTATATTTAAAAAATCTACAAACATTTATGATGCTCCCAACCTTTGAAAAACTCCAAGAATTTATGGAACACCAAACTATCATGAAACTCCAAGCCTTCAAAAAACTTCTTTTTCTGTAATAAAACATTGTCAATTAGTTCATAACCATTCATTTTGTGAAGATTTTGTTTCTAAAGAGTTCTAGATTGTTGAAGTAATTAACATCTCATAACACTATGACAAAATTAGAGAGATCCTACCTTTTTCTAAACTCTCTCGACCCCTCATATAATGAACGACCTAATATTTTTAACATTGCATCCTTCATGAAGTTTTCAAGATCACCATGTTTTTTCGTGAACCTATTCATTCATGTTCACAAAAATCCTTTTTCATCAGAAAAAATTAGTAAAAATTTTCATTCATGAAGCTTCCCATAAAATCATAACTTTCCATCATTCCTTCATGCCTATTCCATTTTTTTCAGAACATCTTTTCCAAACCATGAAACCTTCATGACCCCATATTCTTTTATGTTTTTCCACATATTCATAAAAATACAACCTTCATGAAATCTATTCCTTTTCAATATTTTAGAGATTCAGCCATATAAATATGCATTTTGTGAAGCTTTTTCATTCCTCTAGATGTTGAGCTCAAAAAATTTGGAAAACACTAGGAAATGACACTACAACACTGAAGCCAACCTACATCGTAAGATCATTTATCATAAACAATACATGATAAATATACTTTTTATTGAAAAAGAACAAAATACCATCAATTTTCACCTATGAAAATCTTTTTTAGTAATATATCTTTACATGGATGTATTTTATTATGTAAACCCCCCTCCTTTTCTAACAAAACATTGGATGTTCTACCATACATAGGCTTGTCCTAAGGGGTATCACCAATGATTCTTCATCATAGTTTTCAATATTTATTAAACTTTCCCATGATAAAAACTATAATAAATCATGTTTTTTATACATAAATACAATATCATATTTTTATAAATAAACATTAAAAATCAATAATATATACAAGAGAAAAAATTATTACTATCATTAGAAACATGGATAAATAAAAAACATGTACATAAATGATCTTAAACATTTGCAATTATGTTCTTCACAAATGGAATCCATGTTAGACAAAACATATATAAAAATATTTCTCTGTAACATGGGGAAGGGAGATATAATAATGGGTGAACATAAATAACCAAAAAGGGTAAATACAAGGGATATCAATCGGTGATCATAAGTAAGAATATGATATGTATAAGGGTATGAGAACATGATCTAAACATAAAAATTCATACCCATAAATTCATAGATCATAATCTTTGAATATGGAATAATGTTATATCAATCAAAATGCATAAAAAATACAAAACAGTATGGAATCATCAATAACCATTCATGAGGCATGAAAAAATATCATAATTGTATGACATATGATTTTGAATTTCACATAAGAAAAGAAACATATTTAATTTTTCAAGGATCAATTCCAATACTATCATATAGGATTTCATTTGCTCCCCATTCAATCATTTATATAGTCAATGTTCACTCTCAAGACTATATTATTGGAAAAAATCCTTTTCTAAACTATATTCACTCCATATTCCTTTCCTTAATATCTCAAGGGATATCCATATTTACCCAATGCATTGGTGGTCTATTATAGACACACCAACCATTGTTTACAATGTAACATCCCATCCATTGTTTATAATATAACCACCTATAACATAATTAAAACCATACATATGTGGTATATAAGATCATAAAACAATCATCAAATTAACATTTAATAACATGTGGAAAGGATACGAGATTCAAAAATAATTTATAAGCCTAATGAAAAACCATAAATATAAATATTCAATAAGTTAAAATTTAAAAATATCCATACTTAATCATAATAATAATCAAATAATGTTGTTATATTTAACAATACTTTCAAAAGACCAGAAGGAAAATTCTTGAAGAAAATACCCCTTTCATTTAAAGCCACTTAATTTAGAATAAAAATATTTCAAAAAATATTATGGAAATTTTATTATTTGAAAATAAAAAATGGAGTAATATAAATGAATCATTAAGTAAATGAGTATTCATGATTGTGAAAAAATGCATTCATGCGTGTACGTTAACAAAAAAACCCTTTCGAATCTTCGGTAAAATGTCGACACTATAATGTTTGTAAATTTATAAGAGAATTAATTTTATGAATATTTAAGAAAATTCAAATAAATTTTAAAATAAATTTAATTAATCTTTTGAGAATATTATAAAAATTCTTGAACCATTTTAAATAAAATATAAAATGTAATAAAATATTCTTGACTGAAGAGAGAAATGAATTCAGTTTTACATGAAAAAACCCTATAGTATTTTGAGTAATTCAAAGGAGTGAATTTAATTAAAACCATTTAATTTATATAAATAAATATTATTAAAGAATATAAATATGATTTTTGAGATATGGGCCATATAATTTCATCATTTTAAATTCAGGTATAAAATATCTCTATAAAAATGAGATTATAAAATAAAACCCTTAACCAAAGTCCTTCTCTCTAAGTAAGCATTCTAAATTCCTATATAATATATTAAAATTTTATTATAAATATATAATGGAATAATAATAAGACTTATAGTATCATACATGGTTTACATATAACATCTTATCTCCCAATAATTAATAATCATTCATTATTATCATCATTTTGGTTAATAATTACTTCATATTTCTTGTAGGTTTTGGTTTAACAGTTATAGTCCATGAACATTAATCATGGACCCTTCATCCCTATAATTTTATTAATGATAAAAATATCATATATATTATTTATATTCATAATTATATATTTTCATATAATGTATTGATGAAAAATAAATTACATCACAATGTCGAGATGGTAGTTTGTGGGTACACACTAGTGATGTTTCCATTTTTTAATAGATGTATTGAAAGAAAGGTAAATATTAATTCAAAACTAGAGAATAATTATTAAAACTAAAATATAATATATAAAAATTAAATATATTATAATGAAAAATCATGAATTATAGTGGTGTAAAATGAATCACATTGTTTCGTAGAGGTGGTAGTCCACAAATAAACATGAGGGATACTTTTACCTCCCATTTGATTAAGAAGAGGTGATAAATTGATGATACATCCATATAATAACATCTTAGTGTATTTATATTACCTGATTAATAGTGTTTTTATATATACAACATATTAATGAGAAGTAGACGAATAAATAAAATTGAATGAGCATGATTAAGATCTATACCTCTTCTTTGGCAGTCCTTCTTAGGATTACACATTAATCCTTGAAGTATTGTTCTTAGGAGAAAAAAATGAGGTATATGATGAATGGAAAAATTATAATAAGGATTTTTAGAAGAGATTTTATATTCTAAATGGCTCAATTTCTATGGATAAGTGAGGAGAAGAGGCACTCTTTTAGAAGTGGGGGGGGGGGGGCACACATGCGATTATTTAAAAGATTTCAATGATTTAAGGTCACCATCATGTGAATGTTTATTCAAATGGAAATGTATTATAATTTAAGAACATATAAGGTTTAATTATCTAAAATAATAAAAATTACATGGGTGTTGGTGGAAATAAAACCCATATCTCATAGTTAAACCCCTAGTAAACCTTTTTAACCTTAACTGTGGTAACAAAATTACACTATTGTTTCTAGTAACTATGACTGAAAATTTTGTTGGAACCATTGTATTATATTAATTTATATTATTAAAAACATTAAATCATTTTAATATAATAAATTTCCATATTTGTAGGAATTAAATTTTAGATAAGCACACACCCCCAACAAAATCCCGTTTTGGAAGAATGAATCTGTATGCATAAAACCTAATTTACATAAATTAATTTCTTTCTAAAAAAATGAATTTTAATATATAATATTTAATATATAATCTATAAATTTCAATAAATAAATAATTAATAGATATTAATTAACTTTACTAATAAAAAAACACAAAGTGCATATAATAATAGTTTTTAGAAAATTGTGTCTTTAGCCTAAAAATGAACTTGAATCAAAATCATGTATAATGATGATTATTATGAAATTAATTTGATTATTTTTAATTAAAGTTTATTTTTTTCCATTAATATAAAATATAAAAAATAATTTGACTTTAACTTCAAAATAAATGATATTTTTTACAAAAAAATGATATTTTTTCACTATTTCCAGAAAATTAAATTTTTTTAGAAAAACCCTAAAACTACACCATATGAAAATATTGACATGATGATTTTATAAATTATATTAATTTCAAAATCCTTTTATTAAAATTTTATAAGTTAATTATCATGTTTTTTATCAAAAATACTATAAAAACCATTTTTGAAGAAAACGGATTTTTGAACCATAAAACGTCTTTACATACAATTTAATAATTATTTATAATTCCTTAATCAAAAAATTATCATTATTAAAAACCATTATAAATATTTACAATAATTTGTTTATTATTATTCATAAACACAAATTTAACAACTAGGTTATAATGGTAAACTTTTGTGGAGTTCATATTGTCTCGTGATTACATGTAACGAATGCTATCAAATACTTCAGGTTTTATTTATAAGAAAATAATCATATAATCATGGGGTGTTAAATTATCTGTTCCCAAAAATTAATTTTTCTGAAAAAGTTAATCACTCTTGTATAATAATTAGGATGTTAACACTTCATCATAACCTTAGGTTCCCATGTAGCTTCCTCAAAATTTTGATTTATCCAAAAAACATTAACTAGTTGAGAAGTCTTGTTCCAGAGAAATTTATATCTATAGTCAAAATTTATACCAATTTTTTATCATAATAATGATCATTACCTTGAGATAAAAACACTATGTTTAGTAAATGATAAGGATTAGGTATGTACCTCTATAGGAGAGATACATGGAACACATCGTGAACTTGAGAGAGATTTGACGGGAGTGCCAACAAAAAAGATACAGTCCCTACTTGATCAAGAATATTGAAGGTGCCAATATAAAAAAAATTATATTAACCTTATCTATGATCCTTTTAAAATTCAATCATGGAAAAATTTAGAGGAAAAACTTCTCAACCAAATCAAATTTTAGATCACATTTATGATTGTCAGTATTACACTTTTTTCAATTTAGAGCTTCCATGATGTGATACTAAATAAATATAATATTATATATCATTTAATTACATATATTATTTCCAAATAACATTATTTATCTATCTTAATCCCATAATATTTTAGATATACACTTCTTTCAATATATGGATTCATGAGGATCCAATTGAATGCTCACGTAAAATCTATTATTATATAAAATCTTAAATATAGGAAGGTGTTGACCAAAAACAATTTGTAATATAGTGAACATGGTATCCACACATCCTTCAATGTTTTAAAGGTCCTCTCATAATAACTATTTGTTTGATGATTTTACGGCCCATATTCTAAAAATACACAAATATTGGATCATTTAAGATTCTCATGATAGATAATCTAGTATGTTATTTGTGACTAAAAGCATCTAAAAACTTTTTCTCATTAACATGGTGGTAATGTATAGAGATATAATAATGTTCAATAAAATCCAATAATATTATTTGGTATATATTCAACTCATTATTCATAAATTTATACATTAAAATTTTATGATATGTATATATTTTTCATCTTTATTTTTAATGATAATGTCTCTTTATCATTAAGGAAAATATTATCACTATTAAGTCCGAATATTGAGTTAGGTAATTTTTCTCATAAACCTCCAATTATATTGAGGCATAAGTTATAAACATATTATTCAATATAAATAAAAACTACATACCCTTTTTCAATTCATCATTGAATATCTAAAACCCTTCTCAACTACAGGGTAGTGTAGGCATAGGTGCACTGACCAACCTTCTCTTTAGTCCCATGAAATTTCCATCTCATTTAGTAGTCCAAAATAATGTAACTCTCTTATAAGTTAACATAGTAGGTGGATTAGATATTAATGATTAATACTTCATAAATATTAGATAATATAATGAAAATCCATGAAAACTATAGATCTTTTTCATAATGGTTAGTCTAGGGATATATTCCATGACATTAATATTTGATGAATACATTGATATAACCACTCTTTAGATTACCTGATGAAAAAATAAAACATTATGTTGGAAAAATTTACACTTAGTAAATTTTATCATATAACATCTCCATCATTATAGAATTTTAATAAAATCCTTACATTACCTTCATGATCTTCATTCCACGTGGAATATATAAGAATATAATCTATAAATACTACCAAAAAGTAATCAAGGTAACACTTAAAGAATAAAATCATTATATAAATAATAATAGTGGAGTAATTAGTAAGACTAAATAATATGACAATAAATTTGAAGTGTACACACCCCAATCAAATGGATGTATTGGGCATGTCATATCTTTTTCCCTTAGTAGATAGTATCCAGATCAAAGATCCATCTTGTAAAAGTATTGACCATCTAAAAATTGATCAAAAAAAATAAACAATATAAAGAAAATGATAATTATTCTTCACCTTTATCCTATTAATTTTAAAAAAATAAATAAATAATTATCATCAATACATCTTTCTTCCTAAAAAATTAACTCCCATGGAGGAACACTTGGATGAATTGATACCTTACAAATATTCTCCTAGATATGCCTTTTAAGTCTTGTAACTCAATTGGGACCATTATATTTGGAGTCTTTAAATAAGTGTTGCACAAGTTATATGTCCTATTGAAAACTCAACTTCACAATTTAGAGAAAGGATAGGTAAATCTTCTGGAAATACATCAATAAAGTCTTTTAGAATATGAAAATATTCTATTTTGAGTTCGTCCTCAACCTTTACAGATAAAATACCATTTTAATTAAAATTAATACCCTAAAAATGGATTTAATTTCAATTATATGTTTATATTTATCCTCGCATTGATAGAAAATCTTATCTTTAGTTCGTAAAATCAAATGTTACTTACCTTTATTGGAAATTTATAATGGATTTATATAAGGAAATACAATGAATTACAAAAATCATAACAAATTCAACTAGAGGAACACATACAAAATTTTCAGGGTGCACATTCCCACAAACATCAATTCGGGAAGATGAATATACATGATATGTGATCATAATACCATGAGATTTTTATACAACTATTTCAATATAAAATTATATATCTGGTAATTTGATACCCTTAGTAAATTCATTAGATATAATAGAGTTGGTATAAATATAAAAAATAAGACCTTTGATGTTCTTGAGTGGATGGTATGCTTAACTTTCCCCACTTCATTATCACACCTGGCATCGGTAATTTTGATCTCAAGAGACTTACCTTTCACTCTTTAATTAAGTGGATACTAATGGAAATAATCATCATTATCACTTAGTTTCATGTAATGGTTAGCATAATATCCATACCCCCTAAAATTATATTATCGGTGAGAGGGTGATGCATCATGTGGAAATTTATCTCTATTTCCATCATTAGAAACTTATTCCCATTACATTGATATTTTATTTCCCATTGGACTTCTTTTAGTGATTTAATAAATATATTATCCCCCTTAATAAAATTACCTCTATGATTATTCCCACACATATGGAATAATTTAAAACACATATCCTTCCTTCAATGGTTTTTTTATATTAATTTCCTCTGAATTAGATTATTATTTTCTTATCAAAACCATAGGATTGATCAGTGAATCCAAAATCCATTCCAAATTTAACAGAACATCAAAATATTTTTATAATGTTATAAAAAATATCTTATGGATAATTCCTGATAGAGACATGGTTTTAAGAAAAAAATAACTAATTAATCGTTCTTTTTATTTAAATAATATGTCCAAAAGTGTGCATTTTAGTTATTGTAAAATTTTACTCTTAAGTAACAATTGATTCACCATCCATCTTATTATTCTTAATAAATTAATTCTCTATATTTTTATATAGAATATTGAGAAATTAATTAATGAAAAATAATATCCTATACACAACCCACTCTATGGATTTAATTTCAACATATAGCCTTGTATTCATGATAAGAGTTCGTCATTTTTCGGATTCACCTTCCAAATGATAAATATCTAACATAAACATATTCATGTTCAATGAACTAATGAATGAAAAATATATTTTCTGTGGTACTGATACATTACTTATTAATTAGTGGATTAATGGATCCACTGAAAGAAGGTGTATGTTTCCACATTAAGTGTTGAACACTATATTAATCCTTCACTTTCTCATTTAAAAGCTCAACATGATTCATGGATTGATAGCTTTATGAAATCCTAGAAAAAAGATTATGTATTTCATCTCCCATATAATTTAGTTTCTTAGGGGTGGATCATTTTATTGTATATCAAATTTAGTGTTAACACAATTTCATATAGTTATATCAATTTAATGATACTAAAAAGAATATTATAACCAATAATAATCATAGTGGAAAATTATATAATTAAGAAAATAATTTTAAGAAGTCAAAATCATGAATCATTCATTTAAATCTATGAAAACATAAGTCTAACTTAGGTTTTCCATTGTAATTTTCTATTAAAATCCTTTACAATGGGTCTGAAGGTAAATGTGAATTAACCTAAGAATATCCCTTAGGAGTGTCAAACTAGGTGCATAGTATGAGATCATTCCCTATAATCCATAATGATGGCTGAGATATACTCAACCTATACTTTTTAGTGATATCCCCCCAACCTATTCCAAAACCAAATCGACCTATAGTATCCAAAAAGTGATGTATTTTATCAGGAAAACCTCACTCATTTTATTAATATAACTTTGGATATTCTCTGATAATATGTCTTATTCTAAGTGTTATCACTAGTCATTCATCATCATAGTTTTAAAAAGTCACTAAAACCTTCTCTAATACCAACTATAGAAACCCCTACATTTAATACATAAATATGACATTCTATTAGCGTAAATGTCCACTACCTATCAATATGATCTATGTCAGAATAACAAAGGATTAAAGTCATAGGAAACATGGATACAAAAACAAATGTTACATAAATGATCTATATAATTTCTTATTATGGTATTCACAACTGGGTACCTTATTATATATAACATACACAAAACATTTATCTATAACCTAAATAAGTGAAAATTAAGAAAGGGTGGTCTCATATTCTCATCATTGGAAAACATTATATAAATAAATCAATGATAATTGGTGAGGATAATATAAGTATGTCGGCATGAGAACATGATCATAAAATTAGATAATCAAACCCATAAATTAATTATTTATAATCATGAAACATGTCACAATTGATTATAAATAAAACATATAATACATAAGTGTGTAGAATCATAAATAATCATTATTGAGACATAAAAACATATGATAAGCATACGACATATTTTTGTGGAATGTACAGAAGCATTAGAAATTATTTCCTTATTCAAGGATCACTGCTAATACTATCACAATGGATTTCGTTCACTCTATATTCCATTATTTCATTATTCATGGTTAACTCCAAATACCATATTATTGGACAATGTAAATTATTGAAATGGGATAATCCCCTGTAATGGTCATTTTTATTAGTTGACATATCCCAATTTATTTAAAGGGGTATACTGGTTCATCCCAAACTTGGTTTATAACATAACCATCCATCATTGTTTAATAACAGAACCAACCATCACATAATGGAAATCATACATATAATTTCCAAAATATCATAAAAATTTCATCGTATCATCATGTTATAACCTATAGAAAGTATACAAGTTTCATAAACATTTCATAATAATAATCATAAACCATCCAGATAATGAATGAATATGGTAACATTATTTATATCCATATTAAATGATCATAAACCTCAATTTATTTCATTATAAATAAAAATTCCTTTAAAAGACCACTATAACATTTATTTATAAAAAAAACCTTTTAATTTGAAGTCACTTATTTAGAATCTAAAATTTCAAAAAAATGTAAATCATTTACTTTGAAAAGAAAAAAGTAAACAGAAAAAGTTTTCTTTAAATAAAATATTATTCATGAAGGTGGGGAGTATTGTTCATGAGGGGTATATTAAAACAAATATCCCTTTCACATTTTCTATAAATGGTCAAAAGTATCACTTTTGGAAAATATTAATAAATTCCTTTTATGACTTGTTAAAAAAAGTGAAATATATTTTGAAGGAATATAATTATTATTTTAAAAATAGAAAAAATTTCATATAATACATTTTTAGGAAAATATTGACATGGAAAATAATATTCGCATCCAAAAAGAGAAATGATGTCAGTTTTACTTAATAAACTACATAGTATTATGAGTAATTAAATAAAAGAAAAATTAAATGAAAAGAATTAATCCCATGAAATATCTATAATTGAATGAAATAAATAATAATACGGATTTATATATCATAAAATTTCACCATCGAACATTTAAGCATAAAAAACCCCTGTAAAAATAAGATTATAACATCAATCCCTTACCTCATGTTCATATTACTTCATAATATCTCTAACATACTATTTGATGAATTTTAATTTTATTATATTTCTATACCGTAACCATAATAATACATATAATAGAATAAATTTTCTACTTATAAAATCTTATCCCCTTTTATTAACAATCATTAATCATCATGATCTTTGGTTTTTAGTACTTAGTTATTCATATATATTTTGGCTTGGATGTTTTGGTAATTTCATTTAGAACATAGTCTGTTCATTTATTTTTTTAATAACGATATAAATATCATATATATTCATTATTTATATAATGATAACTATTATTATAAAGAGGTGGTGAAAAATGAATTACATCACTCTATAAAGATGGTAGTTCTTGCGTAGACACGAGTGATGTTTATATTTTTCAATAGATAGAATGAAATAAAGGAAAATATTAATTCTCCATTATAGAATAATTATTATAAAATAAATATAACATATAAATTTTAAATTTATCACAATAAACAATAATTATTTATGGTGGTGGAAAATGAATCACATTGCTATGTGGAGGTTATAATCCCCATGTACACACAAGGGATACCTTAATCTCACATTTGATTTAAAAGATGTGGAAAATGATTGTGAAATCACAATAATAACATAGGAGTATATTTATTATACTAAATTCATCATGTTTTTATGGATTGAACATATTTATAGGATGCAGAAGAATAAATAAAATTTAAAGAGATTGGTTAAGATATGTACCTCTTCTTTGAGAGACCATATTTGGTTGACACATTAAGCCTCGCAGGATTTGTTTTAGAAGAATAACATAAGCTCTATGATGAAATGAAATTTTCAAGTAGTGTTATGTAAAATGGATTTTATGATATAAATTTCCATTTTTTTTGGAATATGGAAGGAGAAGTTCACATGCATATGTGAGGGGAGAGAAAAACAAGAATTTTTTTAAAAGTTTTTGTTGATATAAGATTAATTTCATGGGAAAGTGTATCTAAATTGAAGGGAATTAAATTAAATTGTACAATATGGATGAAATATATGAAATAAATAATATTTATATAAGTTTCTGTGGAAACCCAACCCTTATATCCTGGCATAATCCCTAGAAAACCTATTTTAGCCATAACCATGGTAACAAAATTTTACATTTTTTACAATTATATATGACTAAAAATTATCTTTCCACAACTAGATTTTATTAATAATGATGATTAAAAATATTTACTACATTTTCCCAGGTTTAATTTCTATAAGTGTCCTAATATAATTTTAAATAAATAGTCAACTGGAAACAACAATTAATTTGGGATGAATAAATCCTTAAGTAAAAACTCATAATTTACATACCTGACATTCCTTATAAAATAATATAATTAACATTAAAATATATGATTACTCATATAATTTATTAATTTAATTAATAAATTTAAAAAAAATTAATTAATTTAATTACTGAATATAAAAACACATCACAAACACAAAAGTAGTTTTTAAGAAAATGTGTTTTAAACCAAAAAAATAAATTGTATCAAAATATTGTATGATGATGATAATTATGAAATTCATTAGATTACTTTGAATTAAGGAATAATTTTTTAACTTAAGATAAAATTGAAAACATAATGTTATCTTTACATGAAAAAATGATAATATTAAAAATAAAATCGTTAATTTTCAATATTTTATAGAAAATAAATATTTTTAAAAAATTATAAAAATTCACCATAAAATTATATTGAAATGATTATTACAATAAATTTTTTATTTAGTCAAATATTTATTTTAATAATGTAATAAATTAATTAAATTTTTTTCTCTAAAAATGATATAATCGCATTTTTATGAACACATATTTTTGAATCGTAAAATGAATTTAATTAAAATTATGTACCTATTTATTATACATTTATCAATAAATTTCATTATTAAAAATCTTTATAAATATTTTTCATAATTTTTTTTATTATTCATACTTTCTAATTTAGTAGGTAGGTTATAATTTTTTAGTATATCATGGATTATATAGACCTAATGTTTTGTGTAAGGAAAGCTATTAAATATTTCAATTTTGTTGTAAAAGAAAATACATATAAAATTTTGGGGTGTCTCATTCTATCCCAACCCACCCTTTAAAATGAATTTTTCTCTCAAAATTCCATAACCCTTTTATAGATAATTGATGACATCTCTCCTTCACCACCTCGTCATCTTCCCATGTAGCTCCCTAAATGTTATGATTTCTCTAAATATATTTAACCAATCGAGTAATCATGTTCCTTAGAATATTATGTATATTATTTAAGATTTATAAAATTTATTCTTACCAGGAAAGATATTTCTCCAATGGTATATCCACTAACTTCAATACATGTAATGGATTAGATATTTATTTCATCTAGAGAGATATATGGATCAGATATTGGATTCAAGAGAGGTTTATTGTGAGTTCAAAATGATAAACTACAATCTATACTCAAAAAAGAATCTTGATGAGACCAATATGACTAGGTATTAGAATTACCTTCTTTCTGAACATAAAAACCCAATTCCATGGGTACATTCATATTAAAATCTTTTCACTAACATAAAATTCCACATATTGATGAATATTGTTAGTATAAATATTATTTTGTCACTGAGCTACCTTGATGTATAGTCGAATGGCCCTATCCCTCTATTATATTTCTTCATCTAGGTCATGCCCTAATAGCTTTACTTGAATGTCCTGAAGACCTTCTATTTTTATTCATTTTTTATAATACCCATTTTAAGGGTTGAAGGGGAACCCTTAATTGGCCCATATACTTTGTGACAGTACATGACCCCAAGGTCTAGATGAAGTCATCCAGCCTATAACTACATGATACTTCTCCTCCCTAGGATATACATCATGATGTAAACTCTCTACTGTCACAAGGTTGATTGGATAGGCTTCCTGTGCATGCACAAGATAGTCCCGATGGCAATTTGCATACCCTCTCAATATTCCTAATCCGTTAGTTGTACTCTGGTGAATGTTCCTTTATCTAAATCCTCATCTATATCCTGCTCCTTATAGAGTCTTCCTAGACCATTTATGTAAAATTTCTCGTGGCTCGAAGGGATTTATGGGTCCCTAAAGACATTGGGTTTCCTAGAGACCATAAGGTGGATGGAAAGCATTACCGGCCCAAATGCATTGGGTGGCATGAAGTCCTTGAAAGACACAAGGACCAAACCGGTGGCCTGAAATCCCAAACGGATGAATAGTTCTAGCTGTTATAGTACCAAACAGTAGCTACTACAATACCTTATATAGTTCCTACTACAGTTCCTTCTCCAATAATCCTACAGTACTACTATAATACTTCTACAGTACCTGGAAATATATCTCCTCCTGGATTTTATTTTAGGTCTATTGGATGCACTTTTTAAGACTCCACCAACCGGGCTGAGGCTCTTGTTCCCCCAATAGCATAAATTATATAAATTAATCCTAGAATATCAATATTTTGTAATTAATTCTATATATGGATTCATGAGGATCAATATGAATTTTATAGTGAAATATAATGTTGAAATAAAACTCTACAATATAAATTTGTTAATCTCAACCACCATTGAAATACATAGAATAATATCTCAACAAATCCACTAGGGTCTGAATATTCCTATTATAATGACCATCTTTCTTAGGATGATAGGAAGTATTAAATGGAAACTCTATAATTATAAAATACATAATACTTATTCTAAAATTCATGATAAAACTCAGAACCTAATCAAATATAATTCAATGTGGTATCCCATGTAACCTTATCACTCCATTAATGTACATCCTAGAAAGCTGGAAAATAAAAAAAATATTCTTTGTAAAAAATGAAGTGCGATGACTTCATAATCAGATAGACTATAACCCAAAAAGTAATTTTGACATTATATGTTTTGGGGAGTCCAATTATTAAATCCCTGGTTTTTTTTCTGATTTACATTTTTCTATGGGTAATCATTGAAACAACCCCTTAACCTTCTATATCTCATCCATAACTTGCTGATATACCAAAAACTAATATAAATACTCAATAATAACTATTTTAATTTCATCCCATATGAAATATTATATTATATAAGTATACATATTCATTATTCCTGGATGAATAAATAATTTTGAGTTACAAGATTCTTTCAATATTTCCTTCTTTAGGTTTAGTAATGATGAGACACATACTTGGTTTCTAGACCTTATCATTCCATCATAATCATGGTTGAACTTAAGAAAATTTATCACCTTATATTCGACTCTAACCTAAATGTTTAACATTATATACATTGGAAATACAAAAATATTAGATCTTTTTTTAATCCTCGTCATAGATAAGCAAGCATGTTCTTTTTAACTCAAAGAATCATCCACCTTGTTAACTATCAAAGGATGAAAATGCATTAAAAAATAATTTGTAATCAACACAAAACATATTTTTTGGTGCATATTAAACACTTTATGGCTGAATATTTACCTTAAAATTTTCGGATCATTATATATGTCACACATTTCATAGGGAAGATAAAACCTCCATATCACTAATGTAAAGAATAAATATGCTTACTCAAAGTCATGAGTTGAGTTATTTTACTCATGAAAATTAAATTAGAGTGAGGCATAAGATATAAATATATAATTATTCATAATAACACGCACCACCCCATTGTTTTATTCATCATTATAAATCAAAAACCATTCTCCACTATAGGATAGTGTGAGAAGAGGTGCACTGACTAACCTTTTGTTCAATTCCAGGATATTTTTTTCACATTCTTCCGTCCAAAGGAACTTAACTCCATACTAAGGTAACTTTAAGAGTGGATGGGATATCCACAAGAAATCCATAAAAAATAATTGGTAATAACCATATAATATAGTAAAACTATGAATTTACATCCCAGAGGTTGTGCTCGGATAATGTTTAATAACATCAATATTTGATGGAACCACCTATAAAACCACACATGAGATTATTTCACACATTATTGAAACTTTATATAGAAAAAATTCACACTTAGTAAATTATTTATATAGGTTCTTTAGTACATTCCTCAATTGATATTAATTATCCTCATCTCCCTTAAAATATATAAGAATCTAATCTCTAATAAAGTCCAAAAAGTTATCAAGGTATTCTCTAAAGACTCTTTTAATTAAATACAAGAAGAATTTGGGTCACTAGTTACAAAAATGGAATTACTATTATTTAATAATGTAAATACATCAATTGGAAGGCTATCTTGGGAATGTCAAAAATTTTGAACCTCAATTGATAATATCAATTCCATATATCAGTTTTAGAGAAATATTAAGCTCCTAATAATTGACCAATCAAATAATCATTATGAAGAAGTGGAGACTTTTTCTTGATCATGATATTAGTATGTTCATGGAAATCAATGTTGAGTCACATCAATCCATCTATATTCTTAAAAAAAATAATTGGTTTACCCTATGTTCACACACAAGGCCAAATTAATCATATATCAGTATTCTCATGCACATTCTTATTCAATTTTTAAACTCAATCAGGTTCATTTTATATGGTGTATTAAAAATAGGTGTTCTACTAATTATGATTTACATTAAAAAAATTGACTTCAAGATTAAGAGGAATTCTCGGTAACTCTTCCAAAAAGACATCAACAAACTCCTATAAAATAATCTTATCAAAATGATGATTTTCTTCCCAATCGTATGCGATAAATACCCCCCATTAAATAGGAATAATGACCCATGAAACATATGTATTCTCTACTAGATGTTCACATATATCCATGTACTGATAGAAAATTAAATGTTGGATTGGAACATTAAATAATAATTACGATTCTGAACAATTGATATTGGATTTATTTAAAGAAATATAATCCACAGAAAATATAACATCAAATTAAACTAGAGGTAGAATAACAAGATATATAGTGAGTATATTCCCATATATTTACATTTGATAATATTCATTGACATTAGATCTAATCATAAAATAATTATTATTTATTACAAATATTTTAATATATAATCATTGAGGTGGTAATGTGATACCCTTTTAAAATTATTCAGATATAAATGTGTGGGTAGAACCAAAATCAAATTAGACATTATAATTTATATTGTGGATCGTAATTGTTCCATTTTCTACTTAGTTATCACACCCCACAGCAGTAATAGTGATCACATGATATTTAAAATTATTTATGGACTTAATAGATCTTTGAAATCAATCATTATCATTAATACTTGATTTCATGAACTGGTTAGAATAATGTCTACACTCCTTGAAATTATAGAAATAGAGTGCGGGTGGTGTATTTTGGTGAGAGTTCTCTCTATTTTAATTATTAGATAACAAATTCCCATTACATTGGCATTAAATTTCACATTATCCTTATTTTACACAAATAATAAATTTAATCACCCTCCTAAGATAATTCCTTCCATTATTATTTACACACTTCTATCAAAAATGAAAACTTATCTTAATTCTTAAATGGTATTTTTTATTATAATTTCACTTGAATTACATCTTCATTGCTTATAAAAACCATGATATTTATGGGTGACTCAAATATCCATTTACACCTTGACAGAAAATCAAATTATTTCATCATATGTACTAAAAATATATATGGATAAAACCATAAAATAATTGTTTAGGACACTTAAAAATTAACTAGTCTTATATTTTGGTTCAATTGTAATACTACAAATGTACCTCAAAAATATTGTATAATTTTCCATATAGGTACCAAAATATTCATATTATATCTTACTAATATCAAGTAATTCCTTCCCTATATTCATTTGATGAATATGGGGAATGTATGTATTGATAAATAATCTCCCCAACTCATCAAAATCCATAGAGTTGGTTTTCTTCATGTTTCCACATATTCTGAAAAGAGTACACCATTGTTCTACTTACCATTAAAAAGATAAACTATTAAGATGGAATTTTCATATTCTAAGAACTGGAAAAAAATATATTTTCAGTGATACTAAACTATTAATATTTAATTAGAGGTTTGATGGACCCATTAAAAGAAGGTGGGGTTTTCCTCGTGAAGGACTAAATAGTACATTATTCCTTCCTATTTCTTATTTAAAATATCAGCATGATATAAGGATTGAGAATGTTGTAAATGCATAAAAAATATTTTTTACTCAATGAAACAAAAATATTTATTTACCCTAGCGGAAAATCATTGCATTGTCCACCATATTCAACATTAACATGGTTCCTTTTGGTTCCATCCATTTTCTTAAACGAGAATTCATAGTATGAGTAATAATAATTATAGTGGGAAATCATATAATCATGAAATTCATTTAAAAGGTGTCTAAATCATGAAAAATACATTCTAATATATTTCTCCTTAGGTCCATAGTAGTTTATATACGACCATTATATAGTCAAATATTTTGTAGTGGTATTTAAATAAAATATTAATTAACCTAATAATATTCCACTAAGAGTGTAAAGCAAGGTACAATGTAAGGCCCCATTTACCACACACTAGAATGTAGGACAAGATATACTTAACCAACACTTTTTTGGGGTTATTAACCCAAGATACATCTGTTCCAAAAAATTATCCACTAATAGTATCCCAATATCGATTTATTTTATTATGGGAATCCCACTTATTTATTTATAAAAACTTGTTCTTTTCTTAAGGGTTCTCAGTAAAGTTTCATCCTATTATTTTCTAAAAGTTACTAAACCTTCATATGATACAACATATAGTGTACCATAATTTTTTTTAAAAATATGACATCTTATTAGTGGAAATAACCAATACATATCAATATATTTCACACAGGAACCCCAAAGGTTTTATTTCATTGAACACATGGATATATAAGAAACTGGTTCATAAATGATCAATATCATTTCCTACTATGTTCTTTACTAATTGAACCCTTATTAAATGAAACATTCTGAAAACATTTATCCCTTAAATTTAGATTGGAAAATAATAATGTGTGAGCATAGATTCCATTAATGGTAAACATAAGAGATATCCTTCAATTAAAATAAGTGATCATATGATAAAAATAAGGGTATGAGAGAATGATATTAACATTATAGAATCATACCTATAAATTCATATATCATAATAATGAGACATGGTATAATGTTTTATCGATCAAAAGCCATAATATATAAGACATAAGATTGAGGAATCATCAATAATTCATCATGATCCCTGAAATCATATCAAAAGAATAACACATATGTTTTTAGAGTTCATATTACCATATAAAATCATTTCATTAGTCAAGGATCACATATAATACAATCATAGGGGATTGGGTTTAGTCCTAACCCTATGATTTTCTTTTTTTAAGTTTACTCCCATGAAAATATTATTAGAAAAAGTCATTTATTGAAATAGGTTAACTGCCCATTCTACTCCTTATTATATCATAGGATTTCCATATTTTCTCAATTTAATGGTGGTTTATATTAGAGCCACTGACCATAGTTTATAACATAACTGCCAACCCTTGGTTTATAATGGAATCACCTTTCATGTAATGAAAACTATACATATGTGTTCTACATGATGATAAAACATTAATGATATCATCAAATCATAACCCATGGAAAGGAAACGACTTTCATAAATATTTATTAACAATAATAACAAACCATAAAAATATTGAAAAGATAATATAACATTTGATTTTATCCCTAGTAAATTAGAAGAAACATCATAGTGTTGCTTTATAGATAAAAAACCTTTAAAATATCTACAAAACTTTTCTCGAGGAAATTAAAATTTTCATTTAAAATAAATTATTTAGTATTTAAAAATATCAAAAAATGAGAATAATTTATTTTAAAATAAAAAATATAACTTATAAATTATGATTTAAATAAAATAGTAATCATGATGGAAGGGAAATTAATTCATATAATGTAAATAAAAATAAAAAATCCTTTCACATTTTTGGTAAAAAGTCATAAGTAAAAAATTTTGAAACTAAAAATAAATTACTTTTAATCATTTTAATGAGAGTAAAATATATTTGAAATTAATTTTAATAATATTTGGATAATATTAAAAAAAAATTAAAACCTTTTTTAGAAAATATGGACATAGAAGATAAGATTCCCGAACAACAAGAGAAATGAAGTAGGTTTTCTTTAAAAACACACTTTTGGTATTTTGAGTACATAAATAGAGTAAAATTAAATTAAAACATGTAATCTATATAAAAACTAGATTATAAGAAAATACATAAGATTTTGGAGAGTCTGAACATATAATTTCAACATTATAAATTTTATCATAAATAATCCCGAAAAAATTGAGATAGTTACATAAAACCCTTACCTCAAGTTTGTCTTGATTCATAATTTATATAACCTCATTTATATTGAAGTAAAATTTTATTTTTAATATATTATATATCCATAATAGTACATATAGTACCCTTAATGTTTTACTTGTAACATATTATAACCCATTAATTAACAATCTTTTCTTGTCATCATCTTTTCAGGTGTTAGCTACTTCGTTTTTCTTGTATGTTTTGTTTCGATGGTTATGGTTGATGCACAATGATCATGTTTTATTCATATAATGAATTTTAATCATGATATAAATATAGTATATATTAATTATATACATAATTATAACCATTCATTTAAAGTGGCGATGAAAAGCAAATTTCATCACTATATGGAGATTGTAGTCCGAGTATACAGATGAATGATACTTCCATTTTTTATAGATGGAATGAAAGAAAGGAAAATATTAATTCACCAAAACTGAATAATAATTATAAAAAATATTTCAAATATAAAAAAAATATCAAAATAAGAAATCATTAATGATGGTGGTGGAAAATTATTAACATTTCCCTATGGCGCCGGTAGTCCACATGTACACACAAAAGATACCATAATCTCCCATTTCATTGAGAATAGTTGGTAAATGGTCATGAAATCATAATAATAATACTTGTATATATTTATTATATTGGATTAGTTTTTTTCTATGAATATATCAGGTTTTTATGAATTAGTAAATGAAATAGAATCATAAAATAATTGTTAAGATCTATACCTTTTCATTTAGAGCCCTCCTTTGTCTTACACCTTAATCCGAGAAAGATTTGTATTAGGGGAATACAACATTATCTTGGATAAATAGATGTATTCTAAGATTTAATTGTATCAATTATCCGATAATTTAGAAAGATAAAATGGTGTAAATAATTGAGGACAAGATACTTCCATTTATAAGTTATGAGAGACACACACAAAGCATTTCTTAAAATATATCAATGATATATGGTCAATATCATGGGAAAAGGAAAAAATGAATTAGCATATGTTGTTATGATATTATATGGTTAAAATATTTTCAAAAAATAATAATTCTATAGTTTTTATTACAATACTACCATTATATCTTGGTTTAAAATCCATTATATCATTTTAACCTGAACTATGGTAACTAAAGTTTATGGTTTTTATTGGTCCTCTTGGGATACGATGACTATCGAATTGATTGCGGCTATGCATGACTTATTCTGGGGTAGAAATTTACCCCGCGTTGCTTATGGAACCACCATTATGCTCCTCCATAAAACCTAGAACCGTCATCTATTCTCTAGTATCACAAAGTGAGCTTGTGTAATCCCCCTTACGAAATCTTGGCCAGCATCATCAACTCTAGGCTCTTCGTTTACATCTCATGGTGGGTCTCTACGGAACACCATGCATCTATGAATAACTACTTAATCCAGTGGGAAATTGATCTGGATTAGGAGGTGATTAATGACATTAACTTCAATACTAACAAATCAAACATGGACATTAAACTAGATAGAAACAAATCATACGAACGCATTTTGTGGAGTTTCATCAATAGAGTTCTTACAAGTATGAGACTCTCCTCCTGGACCATTGATATAATTTTCCGCTATTTCAACTCCTTCTGGATGGCGGTCACATTCATGGGAATGATTATATACTTTTTAAGGAAACCTGCAGCCTAAAGAAGGGGTATCTTATCTCTTTGAGCATCATTATTATTTCCCAAGATGTACTTAGCCACCTCATTCAAATAATCTTAAGAAATTGAGAAATTATCCTTTACCGTAGAAGAATGAGATATCCACATATTTCACAATTAATGCTTACTAATGACACCACCATCTTCATGAATTCTAAGAGTATATTGATACGATATTTAAAAAAGGTGTTGGAAGAGTACTTCAACTGGTTAATAGATTCATTCGGGAAACTTCGATTCATTCCCTCTTTGCTATGAATGTATTTAAAGGAATCATAAATTATATTGATAGGATTTTCTGAATCTTCATATGGGATCCCATATCAAAAGGAAAAAGACACTGGGATTCTATGATTAATATGGAAATCACAGTTAAGGTATGAGGTTTAAATGTCTGAATTCTAGAGAAAACCGTTCTTCGCATGCATGATTAGTTAGCCCGGGAAGTTCTAGAACGACATACCTTGTGGGGGACCACCACACATAACAACCCTTCATGGAATATGACTGCTGTGTTGGGAAATACTTCTCTACTTTGGCCTATAGTTTCCCCCCTCCTCGCAGCCCTATAACCTCACACCTTCTGTCTTGTAGAGAATCTGGATATATCCTTTTCTACCAAAACTGGTACATGGTTATCCTCGGTTTTCTAGGATGCCCAACCACTGATTTGGATTTTAGAGAAGCTTTTATTCACCTATATCTCACTATGTTTGTGATTATTAGGGATCAAAAATACATATTTAATCTCTTTGGGCTTATCTTGGGCCCTAATAGGTGCGTCTTCACCCCATCCTCCCCAAGGTCTTTCACATCAAGGGACTTCCACCAGATCTTTTGTGTGAAGAAGTAGGCTTATGGCAGGAAAGATGTTCTTTGGGAAAAACATATCCCATCAAATATAACTTCCTCACTTATATGATAAGGAACAAGGCTATCCCCTCAGATGATAACATCATTCCATGTGGAATTTATAAAGTATCCAGATGTGACTATCGTAAAAATCAAAGGGAGGAAAGTACATGCCATCTCTTCTTTGAGAGAAAGTAGGAGTACGAGGTGTAGACCTTATTAAATTAGTTCACTACCTAATATAATCCTAAAATGGATGGTAACCCCTTTCTTTATTTCTAGTACCACAACATGGGTGACAGTGGTCAGGAGAGAATGGTTCATATAATGGAGCTACATGCTAACTGATGGTGCCTTTGGAAAGCAAGGACCACAGTGCATCATGATGGGATTTGCTATTTTGGGGAATATTTCATAATTAGAATGAGAAACATGTTAATTGGAATTATGAGTATCATGACCAAATGGAGGGAAGCCCCCACTCTGCAACTGTTAATGCAAGTACCTAGATGCCCCATCATGGTATCAATAGCTTAAGCAACAACTGGGTCCATTGGATTCCACCTCTTAGGGGCTTGAAGCTCAACACGGATGGATATTTCACCTTGGGAGTTATGAGAGGAGGTGGGGTAGTGCGTGAAATCATTGGTTCATCCATATTGGCATCACATCCTAGCTGGGTCCGGGGGTCCTCTCTTAAGACAGAGGCTATGGCGATGCTCACGGGCCTCAACATGTGTAACCAAAGGAAGTTCAACATCATGGAAGCTAAAACTAATTCTATATTATTGAAAAATTTATTTCATGGTATTGTATGTATACCTTGGTTTATATCCTATTCAATTATGAAATTTTGGGGAATCCATAACAACAACATCAATGTGAACCATACAAAGAGGGAGGGTAATAAAGTTGCAGATCGCATGGCCTCGCTTGAAATTCATGGCCCAAATCACTTATGTTTGCATAACCTAAATCGATTGAAGCCTGAGGGTGTACACCTGATTATAGTGGATTCTCATTATCTTCACTAATTATAACTCCTTATGCATGTGCTTCTATTTTCTTGTATTGGATGTCCATTCCTTTCCATGTATCACTCTTTCTCCTTGAATAAAAATTTATATGATGATGATGATATTCACTGAAAAATAAATCATTTTACGAAAATACAAAAAAAATCCTAATATAATATTTACATGTGGAGTTCAAATATGTTATTAATTTACTAAAATAATTTTTATAAAAATGGTTGAAATTAATTTTAATGTTTGTGTGAAAAATGAATAAAATCCATTTTGTGAAGAAATTAATTTTTTCAACTCTACAAGGAATTTACTAAAAATTTTGTAAAAATTTATTATAAATAAATAAATAAATTTGAATGATTAAAAACCATAATAAAATGTTTTCATAAATTGGTTATTTCTATTCATGCCTGGGAATTTATATGCTATGCTATAAAGATTGAATATATCAAAATTCATTTAGATATAAGGTTTCATGTAAGGAAAGATATCTAATATATATAATTTTTTTAAAAGAAAATAAAAATTAAATATTTTGTTATGATAAATATATTATCATCCAATCATAATCTAGGTTGATACCTTGAACATTGATTACCTTATTTTACAACTCTAAATCCAACTTATGTACCTATTTTCTCTTCACATGAATGGATGTTTGGACATTCCTTTTATCAGGATAGGATTTCTTTCATTATCTCATGATTTGAAGATCCATACTCTATAAATCAATAATTGTTGGATCATTTTGATTCATTTTCATGGAAAATATCACACAATCCTTCCAATATAGAGCATCATCCACCTTATTTTTCTTCTTAGGGTTATAATATATTGTGAAAATTTAATATTAAAATAATCCCAAAAATATAATTGGAAATTATTTAAAAAATTGAATATCTATTTGAAGATTTTATTACCAGCATATATATCACAATTTTCAACAAAAAGATAATTCCATCACATTTTCAATGAAAAACATATAGATGATAGTTCCAAATCAGGATTCATTTAATTTTCTTCATTATCCTTTAATTGGTGTGAGGCATACACTACTACCGTATCATTATACAAAAAACCACATCCAAAAACATTCCTTGATACATCACTAAATATAAAATACCCTTATCAAATTCATTTTAGCGTAAGAATAGGTGAACCGAACAACTATCACGTCAAATCATTGGAGTTTTTTTAATATTCATTTATCCAAAGGAACATGCCTTAATATTGTTTCAACATGGTTTTCAAAGTTGATAACTTAGAGAAATTTGTAAATAATAAATTGGTAGTACCATTTGGTCTAAGTAGTCAATTTGGTTTCTCTGGACCGTGTTTCAATAACATCAATCTTTTAAGGACCTATTTATATAACCTAACTTGTAATAATGTGACCATATAATAATACGTTCAGCATCCATAATTAACACTTTCCAAACATGTCATATAACTTATCCTTTATCAAGGTATTAAATGCGATCCTTGAATGATCTTCATTCACTTCCTTTCACTTGTAATATATGATAATATCATCTATAATGAATAACACAATGTTATCAATGTAATTTCTAAAGAATCTATATGTTAGATCCATGTTGGTAGGTCCAAATAAAATCAATATAAATTCATAGAGTTGATACCTCATATAGAAGGATTTATTGGGTATATCCTCCCTTTTTAGCCTTATCTAATGATATCCAAATATAACATTTATAATGGGAAAATATTTTCTCCATGTATTGTATCAGTAAATTAAATAATATGAGTTAAGTGATAATTGTTCCTAGTAGTGATATTACTATGTTTATGATAATAAATTCAAATATTTATTAACAAATATTTCTTCTTTTCAATTAGAATATGTTCACCCCATGGAGATTCACCAGGGATTATGAATCCCTTTTCAATCTTTTCATGGAGTTTAATAATTAATTAATTAATCTAAATTGGGCCATTATATATAGAGACATTTAAATAGGTGTAGAACTAAGTATGAGTTATATTAAAAACTCAACTTAATGATTTTACGTAAGACTAGGAAACTCATCATGTAATATATCATAATATTCCCAAACTGTTATAATAACTTCAATATTGAGTTTCTACCCAACCATTTAATAAAAATACCCCCATGAATAGTTATTAAGTCATATATAATGAAATTAATTTCCAATGGATTTTTATGTTCATCATCACATTGATAGATGATCATACGTAAATATGAATATCAAATATAGCTTCCCATCCTGGGAAATTTTTATGTTCTCTATATAGAGTGAGATAATACATTCCCAAAATAACATCATATCCAACTATATGGAGAGTAAAAATATTTTCAGGAATAAAAATCATGTAAAATATTCATAGAGAGTATCTATAGACCTAATATTTTATCATCATGAAATTTCATGTTTACATTGAAAAATAATTATCTTATGATTTTTGTGGTGGTTGGATACTCGTATAAAATAATTCAAAATTAATGTGTGGGTAAAACCTAAATCAATTAATATATTTTTAGTTTAATATTTGATTAAAATTATTCCTTTAAGCCCTTAATTATCATGATGACTTCAATATTTCTGATTACATATACCTTCATTTTTTCAATTTTCTTAAAAGGGTGCTGACCCTGATTATCATCAACCCTAGTTTTCTTACATTGGTGGGTGTAATGTTTATCCTCAAAATCATAACACTAATTTTTTGGTGTTGAATTTGGATGAAATTTATTCTCATTATTGATTGTCATCTTAATGTTTCTTTAACATTCATTTCCATGATGACCTTCATTTTGATGCATTATTCATTTACAAGTTCCCTTAAGGAAATTTCCGCCATTGTTTTTTGACATTACGGGCATGAAGGGAGATTATTTTTCATTACTTCATGGGATTTATTATAAGATTTTTTTTAAAAATTTTGACTTTATCTTATTATCTTGCAAGACACGTGAATAGTAAAGGAATTTTCTATCCATTCGATCCTTGAGAGTACATAAAATTAATTATTCAAAGATATCAATGTCTCCCATGGACAATTCCATTTGTAGACACGGTCTTAAGGAACAATAGAATTGATCAATTTTTTTTAGGGGATCTGACAATACCATAAGTATACCATTCAGTTATTTTGAAAATTTCTCCATAGGAAAATGGATTCATGATCCTTTGTTTCAATTTTATGAAATCCCTCTCTATTTTAGTTTGAATAACTCAAGAAGAGTACTCTTTTAAAAATACATTCTTAAAAATTTCCCATTTTATGGAGTTGATATGTTACTCTTTACATTTATTATTGAAATGTTTCTATGATAGATTACAATCACATTCAAAAGGATACATAGTTAAAACAACAATATCATTGTTTAAACCAAGGAGAATAGAAAATATAATTTAGATAGAATTTATTCATTTCTTAGAAAAAGTGGATTAGAGGACCCACTTAAAGAAGTTAGATTTTTAAACATGAATGACTTATTTTTTAGTTTTTCCTTACGTTTGACCATTTTGAAGTTCATCTTGATTTTTATTACTATTAATTCATGAGATATTTCAGTGATAATAGATATAAAAAATTTCATCTCATCTGAGATTAACATTGGTTTCTCATTAGGTAATTCATTTCATTGGTTTTCACATTAGGTTTTCGCATGATTCCACTTGGTTTCATCCATTGATTAAAAAAAACTTATTATGAGTATCAAAAACTAAATATATAAGTGATATATTATATGATACATAAACTAATCCATAATATTTACTAAATTATGGAATAATTTTATCAACCTATGAAAATTTATGGTCATCATATATAACATGGGTTTATCATATGTTTGTATAGCTTCTATCCTCTAATTCCTCATAAGCTAGTATCTAAAAATATCTAAACCCTTACCTAATACCAACCGAGTCAATTTGAGAATTTCATATAAAAATGACAAATCGCTTTACAAAACTATTAAATATGACTGATATAAATACACACCCAAGAATTATAAAAGTTTAGCGTCTTTGAAGACTAGATAAATTTTCAACTTATTTAATAAAAGTTTCCCAACATATCCCATAATGTTATTCTGATATCATACCCTACTTATAAATATCCTACTCTATAACGTTTTTCATATCTTAAAGAAATGGAAACATAAGAAAGTGTGAGGTGAGATTCTTAGTAATGGTAAAAGTGGGGGATATTAATCAATGATTCTATATGCGCGTAATATAATCACAAGGTAATTAGAACATGATCATAGCTTCCAAAAACTTAATCAAAAAGTCATAAATGAAAAATCATGAGTCATGGCTTAAAAATTATCATAGAAAACTACATGAGTCATAAGAGTAAAAAATATACCAGAATAAATCATGATCTATGAGAGTATATAATAAGTATAATAAAGAAATTTTTGGAGTGGAAATAATCATATAATATCATTTACATTATAATGCCTCACTTCTAATATAATCATAGAGGATAGAGTCCCATGGTTTGTTGGGTTCACTCCCTATTTCCATAAATAGAGTGGACAAAGCCTGATATTTGATTGGGTTCAATATCAATTTTATTTCTTACTATATCATGAGATATAAAGCCTTAACCAATACAATATAGGGATATATAATTCCAATATCACCAATGACATAATCAAAACTCAATATATGTGTGGCATGAGTTATCAATAACATTCATCATTTTATCATTGCATAATTAACCCATGGGAAATAAATAAGTTTTATAAAAATATCCTTTTAACATCGTCAGCATAATCCATCCAGATAAACGAAGTGCATGGTATTTGAATATAATATTTCTATTGATATATAAAAATCAATAAATTATTTTTAGTTTTAATGAAAATAAATTTAAAAAAATAGAAATTTACATTAAAAAATAAGAAGAAATATCATTTATTATTTGAACCATTAAAAAATTAAAAATCTATAAAAAAATGAATATTATTTTCCATGAAAAAATTGAAACATGTTAAGTAATATAAATTATGAATAATGGACATGATAGTGGGAAAGTATATTCATTCATTTTATAATTAATAAAAATAATTTTTTCAAATAGTTTTAAAAAAGAAAAATGAGATTCTTACTATAAAAATTTGAAAATATACCAATTGATAATTTGAAAGGAATGATAAAATATTTTTATCAAAAATTTATATATAAATAAAAAAATCCATCAAAAAATTTAGATAATATGGATTTAGGGGAAAAATATTTTTGATCAATAAAAGAGAAATACATTTAGATTTTCAAAAAAATATTCTTTCGAGCTTTTGGAGAATAAATACTGAGGAAATAGAAATAATAATTGAATAACATTGTAATAAAAAAAAATTAATGAAAATATATTTGGGATTTATTATATAATGAACATTAAATTCCCAAAAATATAATCGAAACATAAACAATCCCAATAAAAAGTGGCATTGTAACATAAAAATTTACCTCAAGTCCCGACATTGTTTTTACATGATCTACCCTCATATAAATTAGATAAATAAATATTATACTACAATATAATAACTACTTTCATAATTATCATATTAAATATAATTTATTTATATTTTCATATTACATATTTATTATTAATTCTTCATTAAAAGTAATATTCGGGGGTCAACAGTTTTGTTTTCCATCAATGCATTGGTTTGGTGATTCTAATACTTTAAAAATTTTCATAGATTCATCATCTCAAAAAATATTAACCATATTATAAATATCATCTTTATAAATTATATAAACTTTTTCTAACAATCCATGTATGTATGTCATGAATAATTAATCACATCATTTGATGAAGATGTCAGTTTGTGGGTACAAATGAGTGGTGTTTTCATTTTTCAATGGATGGAACGAATGTAAGGAAAATAATAAATAGTCTATGTAGAATAAAAATTATGTTTTATCTATCTTATATATTCCTTAAATAAAAATATATATAACTAGAAATTAGAGTTGGTGATGAAAAATAAATTACATCACTTTATTGAGGTGGAATTCTTCACACACATTAGTGACACTTTCATTTTCCATTAGATTGAAAAGAGATATAAAATATTTGAACCATTAACATAAAAAATTTAACTATATTCATGATAAAAATTTAAAAAAATTAATTTGTTTATAGAATATTTTTAGGAGGACTACTATGAAATAAACATGAAAATGGTTAGTAAAAAGCATATACCCCGTTCATAAGTAATCTCATTTGAGAAACACCTGAATGATTCTTGTATGGGTATATTGGGAATACCAAAACCTATAGGTAATGTATTAATGTTTAGGGAAGTTATTTGGATATATATAATAGAGATAACTAGTAAAAACTATTTGTATAAGTGAGGAGATAAGATTCACTTTTATAAGTGAGGGGAGTGGCACCCTTGTAAATACCATCAAATTTAAATTATTATAATGTAATTTTACTATGATTTTGAAACAAAATGGGGATATTTTTTGATATAGAATAATATATATTAGATATTCACTCATCCAGTATTATTTAGATATATATTATAGATAATTTAATTTCTATCTCTTAATTATACCCCCTCGTTAACCCTTTTAATCATTATTGTGTTGAGAATATTGTTTCCAGGGTAACAATTCATTATGGATAAAAATAAGTCAAACTTTTTACATAAAAAATATTATACTAATTAGAAATATTGAATCTAATTTACATGATTCAATTCATATATTTTTGGTAAAAAAATTCTATCATCCATGTTTAAAACATGTAAAAGAATTTTTAAAAAACTTGTTTTAACAATAAACATGCTTTTATTCTAATTAATAGCCGAGTAATAATGAGTAAATGAATAAAAATTTATTTTATTGATTATATTAAATAAATATTTATTTTATTTATTCATAAAATGTGATTAAATTAATTTATTTGGGTAAAAATATATTTATGAACATAAAAATTATTATTTTCTAAAAAAATATCCACTTCTAAAATTAAAATTTTTTAAATTTGTTATTATACATTTAATAATAAATTTATGAATTTTAATTTATTTTTATACATTTATACAAAATAAATTTTCAAAAGATTTATATTTTAAATAAGTGAAATAAACATTAAAATTAAACATTAATAAAACTATTATTTCAGATAATATATTTTTTTCAATGAAAAAATATTTAATTTAAACTTCATATAATTTCAAAATTATTTTACTAATTATGTTGCTTTTTATTATTTTGTAATATATATTTTTTTTAATAAGGAATTATCCAATTATATTTTTTGTTTGAGGTATCAACTTCTTTTAAATGCATTGAATTTTTTAAAAAGAAATATATTCTTAAATATCATGGTTTTACAATTATATATTTCACATAGATTGAACATAGAAAAAACACCAATAATAAATTCTTATTTAAACCCAAAATTCAAAAAAAAGATATAAATTAATTTTTACAATAGGTTAAAAGGATAGTAACATCAACAATGTTATGGGACTTCTTTATCTACTATGCGATGATTGTCTTGGTGGTGAGCCTGGATATAAGATATGATATTATATGCTTATGCATTTTCCACTTTTCTAGGTCCTAAAAATTTATATCGATATTTTTCTATATTATAAAAAAATCTGGTTCAATAATTTATGATTATTGATAAATTTATTATTGGATTTTATTTCATTATTCCATGGTTATATAACATTATTATGTTTTCAAACTCAAATGTGCATCTTATACTCACTTATTATCTTCACTATAGTTCTTTATGTTTTCTTGATTGATATCAATTATGTTTTACCCCTTATTGACTGTATACTCTCACAATTTTATTATGGTTGAAATTCTTAGGTAATTCAGAAGTGTATTATATATGAAATGTCTGTAAGAGTATCATTTTTGGAAAATTTTAATTGAATAAGTTGAAGAGTAATTTAAAATTAATTTGTTCATAAAATTAATCTTATAAGAAATTGAAATTTTATGTTATGAGGGTGTTGTCTATTTTGATAATATAATGGATATTAATGTATAGGTTTGTTATATGTAGTTATGTTATGGTTGGGTAAACATAGATTGTATTATAGTGGTATTTAGTTGATATTATAGATTAGGTTATAAGGGTAAAAAACAATCTAGGTTATAACATAATGGATAGAGGTTGAACCCGATATATTAAAACCTGAAATGAAGATTCTATAGGTTAATAAATCAGTGTATAAATTTTAATTATCTCAAAGTTACTTAATTTGGATATTATTCTTTAATACTCAAACTAAATATGTTTGTTTTAGTCATTGGCAGGAACTAGATGGGGATTAAGTGATAATGACTATGAAAAAATGTGAAATGATTTTAGCAATCAGAAACCAAAAAGGACTAGATTTTGGAGTATAATATCCCATGGAAATTATTACCCAATTATATTATGATTTTAACAATGTAAAACTACCAAATATTATATGGTACTAATAAATTTCTATTTAGTCTTTCACACGGAAAAAACCACAATCCTTAAGTTTTTATTTTGATCCACTAACTTCTATTCAATGGATCAAATCAATTTAATACATATTTTTTTCTCTATTTCCCAAAGAAATAATTGTTTCAGTTAGTTTTTTATCATTTAGAAGGTGATTTATTTCAATTATTTACACACATTAAGAAGAAAAATGAAAACATGGAAATAATCTCAATTTAATGAGAGGATTTTAAGAATATTTTTTTCCAATAAATATTATATGAAATCACATTATCTTAATATGTTTTGATAATTCATTTAGTTGAAACAAAAGGAGGATGAATCCACTAGATCTTATAAAAAATCATGACAAAAAGTTCAAGGTACTCATTTAGTTTTATCACTAACCCTGAAGTAAAATTCTTTAATTTAATCTCATAAAACCTTGTATTTGTTAAGGTTTATATATAATTTAGATTCATATATATGAACATAATTCCCACTATTATCTTAATATGGAAATTAAAATTGGATGATGTTATAATTCTCCATGTTTTGATGAATAAAATAGAAAAATATTGCATTATAAAAACTAAAATCATAAAACCAATGGAAGAATTAAGATTAATATTAAAAAAAACTAAAAATATGGGCAGTGGAATGGTTTAAATTAATGTAAAGTAATAATAATGTTTTTCAAGAGTTTTAAAGAAGGAAAACGAGAACATGAATGTTGATGAGATATGAAGAGTCCAAAAAACACAATAGAAGGGATGAATGTACTATGTAATATTCCACTCATTATTTATTTATTAAATTATAATGAGTTTTAACATTATGAAAACCAATACAATATCATAATGTTTAATGATGATAATTTTTAGTTGTATCATATATTGAAATGGTTGAAATGGAAAGATTATAAAATCAAAACTTTTGATATGGGTTAGGAAATTGAAGTGATGAATTGTACAAATAATATCCAATAAATAACTACAAATGTATTATTTGATTATAGAAATACCCACTACTTCATATCTTGAATGTATTCTAAATAAATTAAATCACCACCCCCAGTAATTAGATTTTTAATTTTTATGAAAACTCTTATTTATGTGATGAATAAAAACCATGAATAAAACATGTAATGTACCAACTTTTCTCAATGGTACATACCATTTCTGGCTAAAATTAATATTTTGGCATTTATAATTATTCATAAGGGATTAAATGAGGTATTAGTTGTGTCCTGGTCTAATTCAGATCCCCAAAAAATGGAAGGAGGTAGACTGGGAAGCATATTTTCTACTAACTGTGTGACCCATTCTACCTCCTCCCATTTTGGAGTTTTGGGCTATGAAAAATCCACGTGCACACCTGATACATTATTTACTCCCTTAGGTACAATTATTAGAGTGAAAAAAGAATTTAAATCCAAAAAAAGTGTTCTTATATTTTAGAAAATCATATACATTACAACCTCCCCTCATTAAGACAATTCATCAATGAGTCTTACTTCTGAGGGCTGTAAGATGTCAAATGAGAAGTGTTACAAACCTTGTGAACATACATCAGCCTCCCGCTCCCAGGTCTCATCCTATATGTGTCCTTAATTACCTAGCACTTGAACCATAGGAACTAACCTACCTTGTAGTTTCTTTGTGATGTGATCAACGATACGTATCAGATGCACCTTGAAGGATGCGTCCTCGTTCAACTGAATATCCTCGGGTGAAACAGATGAGATAGTTCAATATAATACTATCAAAGAAGAGATACATAGAGGATTTCATGCATGGAATGATACCTCTAGGTAACAACAACTAATATTCCACTATCTCGGCCATCTCCACTATCTCGAACAACCCTGCATATCAAGGTGATAGCTTTCCCTGTCTCTGATTTTGTCTGGACCCAATCTAGGTGATACATGTAGAAATACCTAATGTAAAAAACTCAAACTCTTGAGGTTTACAATGATGATCAGTATAATATGTATTCCTGGAAAGAGTTGTAGCTATATGCTTATGAATCAGCTGGATAAACTCTGAAGTCTTTTGAATGAGACAAGGACCCAGAAGAGCTACCTCACCCACCTCTAGCTAGTACAGAGGTGAACATAATAGTCTATGGTAGAGTTACTCATACGAGTCCATATAAGTTGTTTCCTAAAAACTTTTATTGTAGGAAAACTAAAATAGAGGAATATTATTTTTCCATGAACCACTAAAATCTTGGATGCAACCTCGAAGCATATCCTTCAAATATCATAGTGTCTACTCAGACAGAATGTTAGTTTGAGGGTGATGTACTTTACTTAATAGGACTTATGAACCTATTACCTTTTTAAACCCTTTCTAGAAGCAACAAGTAAACTGAGAACATCTATCTGATATGATAAAATGGGGTGCATGATGAAGTCACACTATCTTTTGAATATAAATACCCCCTTAGCTCATCAATAAAGATCATCTCCCAGATCGGTAGGAAGTGTGAGACCTTTTTTTCAACTATCCAAAATCATTCTTAATACATCACTTCATCAAGGGGAACTCAGTAATTTCATAAAACAATCTATGCTAATGTCATCCCATTTCTACTCAGGAATTACGAGAGGCTATTGTAGACGCCGGAAAAGTCCGTTGTTCCCAAACGAAGCTCCGGATGCGGAAAGTGAAGTGATATTTGGAGTCGGAAGAACGTTTCGGAGGGCCCGGAGGCCTTGCGCGGAATTTCAGAGGCCCGCGCGCAAAGGTGATGTTCCGCGCGCAAACCCCCCGGGATGCGCGCAATGCGCCGGTCCGGCGCGCAATTTTGCGCGCCGCGGGTCCGCGCGACTCCCTTGCGCGCCGCGCCCGATTCCGCGCCCGCGGGGGGAATTTCGCGCTCGCACCCTGGATTCCGCGCCCGGGGTTGCCTATAAATACAAGGCGACCCCCAACGTTTCAAAGGTTGCTGGAAGTCGAAACGTCTCCCGTGCGCGCAATTCAACCCCTTCCGCGCGCAATGACGAACTTCAGGTAACCTCCTTTCTTTCGCGCAAGAAAGCCTCGGGGTCCGCCTTCGCGCGCAATCCCCGCTGGCTCCTTTCATTTGACTAAACATTCACCCTAAGGCCTTTGCGCGCAAAAGAACCCGCTTGCGCGCAATTGCCCCCGGGGTGCGCGCAATCCGGCCTGATTGCGCGCACCCCCCCTTCTTTCAAGTGGCCATTCGTTAAAGAATGAGCCGTTGCCCCCGCGCGCTATCCGAAGCCCGGTGTGAGCAATCTCAAGCATCCGCGCGCAAGGCGCTGGCCCAATTGCGCGCCAGCCGCCCCGATTGCGCGCCGGCCCGCAGTATTGCGCGCAAAGCTTCCTTTTTGCGCGCAATCTGCCAGGGTCGTCCCCGTTGACCTCCTAAGGGTACCCGCCTGTGTGGCACCCGATGATTCTCATCCCGGGTGCCCGCACCGTGCGTTGTCTTCCCGTGCGGCCCTCCAGGCTTGCGCGAAGTGACACGCACCTATGTCCAGCATGACGTTAAACTGCATACTCGTCCAGCATGACGTTAAACTGCATATACGTCCTGCACGACGTTAAACTGTACATCGTCCGCGCTGCAAGACGTTAAACTGCCAAGTGCTTCGTCCGGCAACCTATGCCCAGCATGACGTTAAACTGCACACTCGTCCGTGCTGCAAGACGTTAAACTGCCAAGTGCCTCGTCCTCAACACATGACGTTAAACTGTACTTCGTCTGGCAAGACGCTAAACCGTCCGCAACCTGATCCCGTGCTCCGCACGCAGGGTCTCCCCCGGTTTGGACGTGGCCCCCACCCGCTCGTCTCTGCAGGGATGTCGGGATTGTCCCCCTTTTGGGACGATTTAATGGGAGTGGCTTTTCCCTACGGGGGCAGGGTATTACAAACCCCTAGTTTCTCGTGGGAGGCTGCACATGTGTATCTCCATTGCACCTCCCCACTGCCGAAGCCAGTAGAGGGTCTGACTGGGATCGAGGTGTCTTTTGCTTTCGGTCCAAGTCCCTTCCAACTGAGTTTTGCAGTATCCGGGCTGCCTCAAGTGCGTAAGTCCTGACAGAATGAACTACGTGGACTTTGATCCCTGTCTCCTATACAGGGTACGTAGGAAGCCTCCCCGAGGTTCAAGCCCACCACCTGGTCGTCCCGGTCGTATTTACGTCGGTTCGTCCATCAGTGGACCCCTCCAGGGTTCACGCTTGCGTTGATTCACCTATGAATCCGCCCCTGTGGGAGACTGCCCGTGTGTATCTCCACGGTGCCTCCCCACAGCCCCCCTTTTCCATTTCCCCTTTTATCGTCCAGCATGATGTGAAACTGTGATCCACCCGGCCGTTCCATCCCCCTCCGTGCGAGGTGGTTCGGTTCAATCCTCCGCCCGGCGGCCTAGACCTCTTCGTGAGTCGGCTTGCCAACGTCCAGCATGACGTTAAACTGTATGCCCGAACTACGTTGACTTTGATCCGTGTTAACGCGCGGTACGTAGGAAGCCCCTCTGGGGTCCAAGCTCTTTACTCCATCATCCATCCTGATCCTTACCCGGGCCGCCACATCCCGGTGGGGTCATGCCACTTCACGTCACTCCACGTTACTTGGGAAGCCGCCCATGTGCTGGCCCCAGCGTCGGAGGTTCCCCGCAAGGGGTTCTGTCATCTGATCCACTTTTCGTGTTGATCGGTCCGATGCCGTCCCCGCTGGACGTTAAACTCGCGGCATACCCCGTGTTAAACACGGGAAGCTGAGGAAAACCTCAGGTGACACAGTTCCCCGCACCTAGTACGGGATGCCTCAGGCCATCGTGCCTTCGAGAAGCCCTATTAGGGACGGAAGACAGACGTGCAGAGCCGCAGTGTTACGACACGCCCCCAGCACCCAGAGCCACCCGGCCTTCTCACCGCAGGTTGCTGCCCCGCCCAGACTCCTTGGAACGTCCGGGCGGAAGCAGCGTAATTAACCGGTGTCCATGAAGATATGGCGCCGGGAACGAGATTCACGAACATTCTTAAGTCTATGAGGGAGACCCGGATTAGGCGACAAGTTCCGAGGAGACGTCCAAGGAAGGAGAAGCCGACATCCCATCATCCCGGTTTCGATCAAGGAGCAGACGCCCCTGAATAAGGGACGGATGCCGCCCGCCCTTGGAAAGCGGGACTGCGGGACCACAAGCCGCGCGCCCATCCCCTCGGGTTGACGGGTGCACGCGCGAACGCGTCCTGGCGGAACAGCGTAACCCGACGCACATCCGCACCGAAACAGAAAAATGGTGAACCCGACGTGAATCTCTTCTCCTCGATACGAAGACCGATGGCTTTCAGAGGTGTTGGAAGACCGGCATGTTGCCCGGCCAAGCATTCAGTCTTACCCGCCAGGGGCTGGGGAAGGGAAATCGGGCACTCCGTCTCGCGACGTCGATGGCCTGGGTTCCCCCCCACGGATGGCGGGTGTTGGGTACGCTTCGGTTAACACCGTCGAGCTGGTAAATCCCTTTTCGGTTCCCGACGTTGAAGAACACCAGGTGGACCTCCCTAGTGTCCCCGGTCGTCGCCACCGTCGGAAGAACCGCAGCAGCAGGAGTCGCCGGGGCACAGCCGTCGGTACCTCCGGCCAGGCCGTGCACGCCACTGAGACTAGGCGGCAGGCTCAAGATCGAGCTCAACGTGCGCAGGCTCCCCATCCGGGGATGACGGATTCGCCTCCGCCACTGTTTGTGGTATGGGACCGGGCAGAACCGCCTCAGCCGCGTCGCGACCAGCTCCGCCCTGCCACAAGTCCATCCCGGCCTCCTGACTCCAGTACGGTGACCATTTCCCGGACTGCGACCAGTGAACAGTGAGATGCACCAAGTACCAGTCGGCCGCCGATCCAACCGGTAAGGCCCGTCATGCCGCCAACCGCAGAGCAACCTCCTGCAACCAGGAGCTCGCGCTTGGCCAAAAAGTATGATGTCCTGAAGCACTTGGCCGACATCCCAGCAAGGCTCTCCATCCTTGAGGCTCTGCGCATGTCATCTGAGATGCGCGAGGCACTCGCTGAAGCCCTGAAGAGCCCCCTCCAGTTTGAGACAGAGGTTGCGGCTGCAGAGGCCTCTCACGCCGAAACGATCGAGGACGCCGAATGTCAGGCAGTTATCTCGTTCTCTGGTAAGGATGAAGACCCTCCTATACAGGGACACATTCGTCCGCTGTATGTCACCGGCCAGTTCAACGGCCTTGAAGTCCGGCGCTGTCTTGTCGACACGGGGTCCGGGATTAATCTGATTCCAACTCGGACGCTCCGGAGATTGGGGTTGTCTGAGGATGACTTGATTCCCTCCGACCTCAGGATCCAGGGGTACGACCGCACCGAGCAAACCCCGGTCGGCAAGATACGTTTGAAGAACCAGTTCGGTGACTTGGTTGCCAACACCGAATTCATGGTAGTCTCTCAGGACACTGCGTATAACGCATTGATGGGCAGGCCATGGCTTCACCTTCATGCGGCGGTTCCCTCGTCATACCACCAATGCCTCAAATACTCCCTTAATGGTCGAGTAGGCGTGCTTCAAGGAGATGCCTCTCCTTTTGCCTCATGTGAAGCCCGCTATCTGGACGCGGACTATTACAAGAGCAAGGATAAGCAGATCCTGGCAGGTGAGGTTGAGCCTGTCGCTGTTGCAAGCGATCCCTGGGCAAGTCTGGATGACGCTTACGTCCTCCCGATTCACCGGTTGGACGTCGCCATGGTCTTGACGGTCCGCGAGTCTCCTGATGAGACGGCCGCGACCGCCCGTGCCAGCACCAGTGGCCCAGCAGGATCTGGTAGCCCCAATGCAGTTTCCAACGCAGTCTCTCCCGTGGATGATCCCTCCCCGAGTGGAGAGGGTATGGAAGACGCACCCCCAGCCTTTGAGGAGGGCGTCCCCGCCACGGTCGATGAGTTAATACAGGTGAACCTTGGAACCGAGGCCGATCCAAGACCCACGTTGGTTAGTGCCGCCATGCCCTCTGAGGAGCGGCAGCAGTACGTGGACTTTCTCAGGCAGCACCGTGATGTGTTCGCTTGGGGCTATGACGAGATGCCGGGGCTAGATCCTCAGGTAGCCGTCCACCGCCTTGGTCTCCCGGCGAACCATCGCGGGTTCAAGCAGCCTCCCAGGAAAATGCACCCATCCCATGGTGCCATGGTTGAGGCCGAAGTTGACAAGCTTATCAAAGCCAACTTCGTGAGGGAAGTTCAGTACCCCAAATGGCTGGCCAACATTGTGCCGGTCAGGAAGAAGAACGGGCAGATTAGAGTCTGCATCGACTTCCGCGATCTCAACCGCCACTGTCCGAAGGATGATTTTCCCCTTCCAGTGACAGAGCTGTTGATTGATGCCACAGCAGGGTTCCAAGCCCTCTCCTTCATGGATGGATACTCCGGATACAACCAAATTCGGATGGCCCCTGAGGATGAGGAGTTCACTGCCTTCAGGGCCCCCCAAGGTACCTTTTGCTACCGGGTCATTCCCTTCGGCCTGAAGAATGCAGGTGCCACCTACCAACGGGCGATGCACCGCATATTCAAGCCAATCCTCGGCACACTGGTGGAATGCTACGTCGACGACTTGGTTGTCAAATCGCGCCAGCGTCAGGACCATCTCAAAGATCTTGAGAAAGTGTTCAGCTTCCTCCGGTCTCGCTGCCTGAAGATGAACCCGTTGAAGTGTGCCTTTGGGGTCACCTCCGGAAAGTTCCTTGGATTTGTGGTAAGTTACCGGGGTATTGAGATTGACCCAGAGAAAATCAGGGCGATTAGCCAGATGCCTCCCCCGGGTACCGTCCGGGAACTGCAAGGGTTCCAAGGCCACTTAGCCTATATACGCCGATTCATCGCGAATCTGGCCGGCAAGTGTAAGCCCTTTTCTCGGCTTATGAAGAAGGGTGCCACCTATGTATGGGATAAAGAGTGTCAGACCGCTTTCGAGGAAATCAAGCAGTACCTGCTTCAACCTCCGGTCCTGATGCCGCCCGTATCCGGAAAGCCGCTGGTCCTTTATGTGACCGCCCTGGAACGGTCCCTGGGTGCCCTTCTCGCCCAGAAGAACAACGAGGGAACAGAGAATAGCCTCTATTACCTCAATCGCATGCTCCTCGATGCGGAGGTTAGGTATTCCCCCATCGAGAAGAGCTGCCTGGCGCTCGTATTTGCCGTACAGAAATTACGGCACTACTTGCAGCACCATGAGGTACAGTTGGTTTCTCGGGTAGACCCGTTGAAATATATCCTGAGCCGACCTATGTTGACTGGCCGTCTAGCGCGGTGGGCTGTGATTCTCCAGCAGTTCGACATCAGGTATGTGTCTCAGAAGGCCATCAAAGGGCAAGCGTTGGCAGACTTTCTGGCCGCTCACCCGACCTCCGCGGATCAGCCGCTGGATCTAGGCTTTCCTGATGAGACCATTCTCTCGGTTGATCGAGCCGATCCATGCTGGCAGATGCACTTTGACGGTGCCTCCCGGAGCCCCACCGGTAGAAGACTCGATAATCCTAAGCTCAATAGAGTGGGCTTGGGCATCGTCTTCATTACCCCGGAGCGAGCCGTGCTGCCATACTCTTTCCTGTTGTCAGATGGCTGTACCAACAATGAGGCGGAATACCATGCCCTCATCACCGGCCTCGAGTTAGCTCTCGAGATCGACGTGCCCCGTCTGTGCGTGAAAGGGGACTCCGAGCTGGTCGTTAAGCAGATCAATGGCGACTACGTTGTCAGGAAGCCGGAACTTGTGCCATTGTTGGAGTGCACCCTCCTTCTGATGGCCCGGTTCCCTTCTCGGCCAGAAATTGTCCATATTCCCCGGTCGCAGAACGGTCGAGCAGATGCTTTGGCCAGCCTGGCTGCGTCACTTGCGGAACCTGAACAGGACAACCTGGTCGTCCGCGTGACGCGCCGCAGGCTCATCGCTCCCGTTATCCCGGAAGAAGATCGCGGCCCGTTGGTAAGTAATCTCACCACGGTTGCCCCTATGCCCGGAGCCCCGAGTACCCCAGATATAGCAGTCGAATCAGCCCGTGATTGGAGGGCGCCTTTGGTTGAGTACCTCCAACATGGCATTCTTCCGTCAGATCGGGCCGAGCGCGAGCGAGTTCGACGCCGCGCATCGCAGTTCGTCCTCCATAGCAGTCCCGGCCTGGAGCAGATCCTCTACAAACGCGGATTTGATGGTGTTCTCCTCCGTTGCCTTCAGGGAGTTGAGATCCCACGAGTCATGCAAGAGGTTCATGCTGGTTCATGCGGCGCCCACCAGACTGGGCCGAAGCTGTCCCACCAGATTCGGAGGTTGGGATACTTCTGGCCCTCTATGATCCATGACTGCATCGAGTACGCCAGGAGGTGCCATGCGTGCCAGGTTCATGCGAACTTTGTGCATCGGCCGCCGGAGCCTCTCCATACCACAAGGTATTCCTGGCCCTTTGCAGTCTGGGGACTGGACGTTGTGGGACCTTACCCGCCGGCGACAGCTCGCCAGTGCCGGTTCATTCTGACCGCCACGGACTTCTTCTCCAAATGGGCAGAAGCGATTCCGCTCAGAGAGGTCAAATCCTGTTCGATCGCTGACTTCGTGACCTCCAACATCATCTATCGATTTGGAGTGCCTCACGCTATCCTCACGGATAACGGAACCAATTTCCGAGCAGCCGAGTTGAAGAAGTTGTACGCCAAGTATAACATCCGCTCGAACCATACATCTCGCTATCATGCGCAGGCGAATGGACAGATCGAGGCGTTTAACAAAACCCTCTCTAACATTCTGCAAAAGATGGTTGGTCAGAACAAGAAGAGTTGGCCGGACAAGCTCCCCAACGCCCTCTGGGCTTATCGGACGACGACTCGCAATTCCACCCAGATGACCCCTTATTCCCTGGTGTATGGAGCTGAGGCCGTCCTGCCCATCGAGATCCAGTTACCGTCCTTGCGCACTGCGGTCTACGACCAGCAAGCGCCGGACAGAGTTGCTGAAGCCCGTCTAGTCGAGTTGGAAGCATTGGATGAGAATAGACTTCGCGCTTTGCACAACTTGGAGAGGCACCAAAGCAGGATGGCTCGAGCTTTCAATAAGAAGGTTCGCCTCCGCTCCTTCCTGCAGGGTGATCTAGTGCTAGCCCTAAGAGCACCAATGATCCCCGGCAGGAAGCCACCCAAGTTGGAGCCCAAGTGGGAGGGACCTTTTGTTGTCCACAAGGTCTATCCCAATGGCGCGTACTCCCTAGCGACTATGGATGGTGAGCGTGTCACTCCTCCCACCAACGCTAGGTTCCTCAAGCAATACTTTGTCTGAGTGTCACCACGTCCTGCACGACGTTAAACTGCATTCGTCCAGGCTACAAGACATTAAACTGTTCAGCATTCGTCCGCGCTGCAAGACGTTAAACTGCCAAGTGCTTCGTCCCGCATGACGCTAAACTGCACTACGTCCGAGCTACAAGACGTTAAACTGTTCAGCATTCGTCCTGCATGACGTAAAACTGCCACTCGAGAACTACGTGCGGCTTGATTCCCATCCTTATGGGATACGTAGGACCGCCTGAACCCTCGTGTTTCAGGCCCAGCCCCATCCTTCGGGAATTTCCATCCCATCTCGGGCCCTTGGCCCAGTTGCCCCGGGGTATGCGGCGTATGGTGTGAGTGCGGGGCTATGCCCTCATTCACGACGGTTTGCTCGTCACGCTGTACGCCCCCCTCCACGTTTGGGGATGCCTTCTGCTTCCCCCTTCTTTTTTCCTCATCGTCCTGCATGACGTTAAACTGCACTTCAAGAACTACGTATGGCTTGATTCCCATCCTTATGGGATACGTAGGACCGCCTGGACATTCATGTTTCAGGCCCAGCCCCATTTCCCGGGAATCCCTATCCCGCGTTGGGCCTCTGGCCCCAGTTCCCCTCCTTTTTGTGCGAGGCGTATCGCGTGAGCAAGGGATTATGTCCTCATTCACGTCGGTCTACTGGTCGCGCCGTACGCCTCCCCCGTGTGTGGGACTACCTCACACCCCTCATCGTCCTGCATGACGTTAAACTGCCTTTTCAGAACTACGTATGGCTTGATTCCCATCCTTATGGGATACGTAGGACCGCCTGGACGCTTGTGTCTCAGGTCCAGCCCCGTCTCTTGGTTGATTGCGGGGATCTGCCCCCCTTCGGTTGCTCTCGGGGTGAGTCCTCCGACCCTTTCCGGAGATCTGTTAACATGTTTTGGGGTGCTTCGGTCTATGACTCGTAGTGTCAGATTCAATCCCGACAAGTCCTGGGTTGCTTGTCAGGCCTCGCGCTTCCTCTTGTTCGAGCCTTCACTCAAAGGGATCCTCGTTAGCGGTTTGGGTACGATGCCTCAGTGCTCTCCCACCGCTCCGGGTCGATTTACCGGCGGGTCTTGGGCCGCAAATCGATATGAATCCTGCGATTGAGCGGTTGATGCTCGTTTGCTTGCCCCGTCTTAGGCTGACGCGATCGGATGTTGTGTTGCGAATGCGTCAGCAACGTCCTTGATCGCCATGTCAGCTCTCTCGGGCTCTGAACATTGGTTGCGCAGTCCTCATCACACTCCGCCTTTGTGCGTTGTAGTGGGATCTTGACACTCTCTTCATACCGACCTCCGGTACGCCTCTACACGTTAGGCAGACCAACCAGGGTAATGATGTCGTTCGAGGCTCCCATGATCTGAGCACCAAGGATATATGCAGATATCCTCCCTAAGGGCCATGCGTAGCTGGACCCTCGTCCCCATAAGGAGGAGGGAGTCGCCCGAACAATTGCGTTCTGGGCCCAGTATATCTGGAGGCTAGCATCTCTGCCCCTCGGGTGATGGACATACGCAGACCCCTATCCCAAGACTCTTTTCCTGGAATCGTGCGTGACCGCAGGGCTGGGTATGTTCCCACCTCCGCCGTGTCCGCCGTACCGCGATAAGCGGGTTCCTCCATGGTCCGAACCACACGACCTTAAACTGTGTTGTCTGGTCCTACCACACGACCGTAAACTGTGATCGTCTTGGCCGCCCGACGAGAAACGGCACTGCATCGTGATGTCCTCCTCAGGGGACACTCATGTTGGGCGCTGGTTAATGACCACGCCATTCATCAATGCCTTCCATGGCTTGATTATTGTGGCGACGCCAGAGATTTCTCAATCACGGGCATGTCGCCGCACAAAGAAAAACCATTCATCTTTAAGGACAAACAAGAAATATCAAATGCCGCTCCTTTTGTGTGCGAGGGTCAGACCCGCACTCTTCCCCGCGCTGGTGCCCGATTGTGTCGCACCGCGCTTCAAGAACTACGTGCGGCTTGATTCCCATCCTTATGGGATACGTAGGAACGCCCGGATGTTTGAAACTTCGGGTCCAGCCCCCCACCTCTTAGAGATTCCCCCTTCTCTGGGGAATCCGCCGCCTTCAGGTCACCCTCAAGGCGTGTTCCCCGACCCCTTGCCGTGGTCCACCGGTGTCAAGAGTACTCTGGTTTATTGCCAGGAGGGTCAGGATCCGCTTGGTCAGGTTTCCTCCACTTTTCAGGCTTCGTGCTCCCTTTCATTCGGACCCATCGTCTACGCCCTGGGTGGAGCCCCCGTGAACGGTTCGGACACAATGCCTCAGTGCTCTCCCACCGACTCGGGCCGGTACCCCCAATGGCCTCGGGCAGCAAATCGATATAAATCCTGCGATTGAGCGGTCGATGCTCGTTTGCTGCCTCATTCCACCAGCGGTTGGTGCGATGTTGATGCTGCTTTTCCGCCACGGTCGGCAGTATTCTCATATCGTCACGCCGGTGCTCCCGGTCCTCGAGTGAATGGCCGCATGATTCACATTTTCCACCTCCCATTCTGACCAGGCGAAACCTCGACACTCTTGACACTATCCCTCAGTGCATCTTCGCATATCCAGGGGATATGACCACGATGTGGTGTGCTTTGAGCCCTTATGGTCCGAGCTCTAAGACCTTAAACTAATATCTCTCCTTATGGTCCGAGCTCTAAGACCTTAAACTAAGATCTCTCCTTATGGTCCGAGCTCTAAGACCTTAAACTAAGATCTCTCCTTATGGTCCGAGCTCTAAGACCTTAAACTAAGATCCCCCCTTTATGGTCCGAGCTCTAAGACCTTAAACTAAGATCTCCCCTTCTGGTCCGAGCTCTAAGACCTTAAACTAAGATCTAGCCCTTATGGTCCGAGCTCTAAGACCTTAAACTAAGATCCTCTAGCCCTTATGGTCCGAGCTCTAAGACCTTAAACTAAGATCCTCTAGCCCTATGGTCCGAGCTCTAAGACCTTAAACTAAGATCCTCCACCTTTATGGTCCGAGCTCTAAGACCATAAACTAAGATCCAGCCCTTATGGTCCGAGCTCTAAGACCTTAAACTAAGATCTACCCCAAATGGGGTCCTACGTCCTGCATGACGTTAAACTGCACTCACAGAACTACGTGTGGCTTGATCTCCAGCCTGATGGAGTACGTAGGAACGCCCGGGCATTTCGACTCGGGTCCAGCCTCAGGGATCGATAAGTCCCGCCCCTCCTCGTCGCCGGCCGTCTGGCCTGACTTCGGGTAGAGTGGTGCAGTTGTGATATTCTCCCCGATTCAGCTCGGGATGCCCCATCGCAATGATGGGAAGCGACAGTTTCCTCGTCGGAGAGGTGCTGTCTGAGAATTGAGGTGACTCACGGCCAGATTAGTGCATCCGCCCAATACGCTTTCCCCACGGTGGCGCAATTTTGAGAGCGTTGGATTCTGTCCGAACAAATCGTCACTTCGCCCCACGCTTCGCATGCCCTGTTGATCTGGATTTTCCACCCTTGTGTCTGAAGGAACCCCAAAGCGGTATTCATGATGACATGTGGTCCGCCTCCTGCAATATGAATGATGGCCTTTTTCGGTCCGTCTATTGCAGTTGTTATGATCGATCCACTGTCCGCCTACCGTCTTGGGCATTTCCTGGAAGGCCGATCGTTGTGGATGTCTGGATTCGGGACACGCGATTCACCTTTTCTCATTTCCCTATGTTCGGATAAAATCTCAACGCCCCTAGCGTTGTCCCGCTCGTGTGTTGGAACAAGTTGGGGGATGATACATTGGTTAGGTCTGAGGTCTCCTTTCCTAGGAATGACCTCCCTCTTTTCTCCAGAAACCCAGGCCCAATTATGGATGCCTGATGCTTGGTTAACACTCCCGCAAGACAACGAATTGTGGTTGAGCATGTTAAACCAAAAGACGCAGATAAATATGGCGATTCATACAAGTGGATCAAAATATTAAGTAGCGGAAGCAAATGTTCTGGGAATGGCAAAAAACAGCCCTTAGGGATTAGCGTGCTGAATGAGTCTTTCTAATGCCGCTACCCTTTGGCTGGCGGCCTCCAGGGCTGCTTCTCGTTCTCTGCGTGCCCTCTCCTCGTCGGCGGTCGCAGCACGCAGTTCGTCAATCCTGGCCTGTGCACGCTCCCGCTCGACTTGGAGTGTGACCATCTGTTGGCCCGCCTCCGTCAGCTGTACCTGAGCGTCGATCAGTTGTGCCGATAGTTGCTCCACAAGCTCGGTACATGCTGCGACGAAGGCCTCCTTCTCTGCCGCCTGCCCTTCGAGGCGCCGGACTTCCTGCTCTGCCGCGATGAGCGCCTGCGTGCTCTCCGACATGTCCCGACTTTGTGCGACGTCGGCACGCCGGCGGCTCTCGCGCATCTTCTCGGCCATGAAATCACGGACCGTCAGATGGAGGCGTTGAGCATCAGCTCCCCCGGCACACAGGAAGCGCAGCCAGGTCTGAAGTGATCCCATGCGCCCCAGCCATTCCGATGGGTCTCGCTTGAGGAAGCGCTGGATGCACTTCCACCCCCTGCGTCGCGTTACCCGGCTATCCTCGACCGCCTCCGCGTCCGAGTCATCCATCTCCTCTGGGTCGGCAGGCCGGTAGGCAGGGAAGGCAGCCAGCAGGTCTGCTGCAGGGTCCGCCCCTGGGAGGTCCTCACGAGGGATAGGTTCCCCAACATCCGGGCAACCTTCTTCTCTCTCCCCAGCGGCGCTGACACCCTCGTCAGCCCCCAACCTCTCTCCGATGTCAGCACCGCCGATGTCCGCAGCCCCTTGATCAGCAGTTGGTGGGGCCGGCTCGGTTTGGGAAGCCTGTTCCGGAGCAAGCGGCATGTCCACCACTGGTCCACTCGTAGATGGCCCGGGTTCGGCAACCCGACGAGCCTCCGATGTTGAGATCACTGCGCAGGGCATGCCATGGTTAGTCACGGATCGTCAATGGCAAGCACCAGCAGTAAAGTAGGGAGACTTACGGGAGTTCGGAGCGTCATCTTCCGCTACCCCGGTCGCCGCAGGAACAGTTGCAGCAGGGGACCCCTTAGCGCTTGTCAAATCGATAATGGGTGCCTGGCCCCCGCCTTGTCCTGCTGGCGCCTCTCCTACTCCTGTTGAGGACGCCTGACCGACGTCCGTGTGCTCCTGAGAAGGATGGAGAAACGGGTTAGAAGCTGCATAAGAGAATGGATGAAGCTAGTTGAGTAGGGATAAAAGCGGACCTCGAGGAGCTCAGTGACATCAACGTTGTCAGAGCCGGCCACCTCGCCGCTCTCCCGTGGGCTCCCCCGATGGGACCTTCCCTCGGAGCCTTCATCCTCCCCCGTCTCCTCCTCCTCCTCGGAGTCGTTACTGTCATCTTCTTCCGGCGGCATCTGTTCCGGAGCGGGCTCGAGACCGAGCATCACCTTCACCAGAAGGGATGGCTCCGCACGCTGACCACGTTGGCGCGCGTACTCGTCCATGGCCGTCAGATATGCGTATTGCCGGTTGAAGTCCACCCTGTCGGTGATCTGGAGGCGCCCGACCTCTGGCAGATAGATTCCTTCTCTGAGTATCTTTCGCCAGATAACGTCGGTCCCCAGTGACTGCCACAGGGTCATCCAGGCCGACCACAGCGCCGGGAAGACTGCATCGTGGGAGGGTTCGAGCAGACGCCTCACCTGCTTCCCGGGCCGCTCCTCGACCGACGCATGCGCCCCCTCTCTGGGCGCCGAGGTCGTGGCGGCAGCCTGCGATGCGCCCGCCGCCGAAGTCCCTGCCCGCGCCGGCTCCGCTGCTTGGCGCGCCTCCGTTCTCCCCCGTGTGACGGCGCCTCGCCTCCTTCCTTGACGCCCGGTCTCCGCACGGGTAGCCTCGAGCCGCCGAACTAGCTTCCGCAAGAGCCCCTCAGGGTACGCGATGGCCCAGTGTTCGGCGTACTCGGTTGCCAAGCCTGCGTTAACTCCGGTAGGAGGGAGGGTGATGACGTCGCCAGAGCCAAAGGCGACGAACATCAGCCACATCTGGCGAAGGACGCCAGGGTTCGTCTCCTCCCGGACAGCAGTGAATACCCTCTTCGGCATCCGCTGAAGGCACCCGAACTGCCTGGCGAACCGGGTCGGCACGTAAGGCTCGCAGATCACCTTCCCGTCGATCCGAGCCACGAGCACCCCGCCCCGCATGTTCAGGAAATATTCATGCTGCTCCAGCGGGCCCTGTCCGTTGTCGATCATCTGGCCGACGGGAGTGGGGAACGGGCTGAAGTTGAAATTGGCATGATTGCCAATCCGAACCCTCACGCCCTCCTCACTGAGGGTCATCGGAGCGACCCCCGCAATGTTCAGCAGGGAGGGTCGCAGGCCGTTTCCCGGAGGACTGATGGCATTTGGGAACGTATACCCACCAAGGTGAGCAGCCACCCATCCGTGGAAGAACTGAAAGGGCCCACAGATCCTTCGTGGCGACCCCCCTCGTGCGATGCGTCCCAGAATGGCATACAGCCTCGCCAGTACTGGGACCCCGAGGTTGTACCTCTTATTGGCAGCCATGGCGCCCGCCATCGCCAGCGTCGCCGGGCGGACGCCCATCCTCGCATCCCGCACTGGCAGGAGCCACCCGCTCAGAAAGGCGGCCAGGAACGCCGCGTACCGGACGTTCGGGTCCCGGGCCTCAACGACGCGGTACCCCCATGAGCGGTAATCGCCCGTCTCCAGGACCCGCCAGTACGACCCGTTCCGGCTCCTCTGAGCTGCGGTCGGGCACCGCTTCCCCCTGCCTGGCATCTTGACTGCCGGGTCATGCTCCAGGAACTGGCCGAACCAATCCTTGTAGGCTATGTCCTTCTGGAAGTCTTGGATCCCGAGCCGCTGCGTAGCCAGGTCAAGAAGATGCCAGGTCAGAATGGGAGTCCGTGACCTGTCCTCCCAGATGTTCTTCGGTGGCAGGAACTCATCGTACTGGTAGCCCTCCAGCGGGATACCTCCGATGCAGTGGATGTCCCAGAGACCGATGCCGACCTCCCCATGGTGAAGATGGAAGGTGTTGGTATCCGGGGACCAGCGAGTGAACAGCTCCGGCCCGAGCTCAGACTGCTGGTAGAAGTGGAACTGCGACGTCCACACCGCCTCGAACAGGCCGATGTACCGCAGCTCCTCTGCGAAGTGATCGCAAGTGTGGCGTACCCAGAACGCCCAGGCCCATTCACTGGTAAAGTTGCCCCCGGATCGCAAGTCCCAGTCCTTCAGCCAGCCCTTGGTGTCGTCAGTGACACTCTGACGGTATGTGCTCGAGTAGAGGGCTGGAGAATTCTCCGCTGTAGGCTCACCCCCATCAATGGTTCGCGTCCTCGGGTTCAGGACGTAGACATCCAAGTGCCTGGTTTCCCTGGCAGGATGCCCATTGTTGGTGATGTTATAGCGGTGAAGCTCGTCCTCCCGAGTCACCCAGGTTCGCGGCGCATCAACCTCGAATCCTGGCACCGGAACCTCATCGAGGATGCCGAAGTTCCAGAGCGGCAGGTTGTCCGACAGTGGATATGTCTTCTGGGCCGGCGTTAGTAAGTCGAACAAGGATTGATTGTTAGAAACAATCTCCTTGGCTCCGTAAACCTCCTCGTTCGTCGCCATCTCGGCTCTGCGGGTGGCGGCATCCCCTTCATTTCCTCTGTGCGCGGCCATCTCGGAAGATTCGGGAGTCGTGCGGGTTAAGGGATGAAGCGTGCGGGATCGGACGAGGCTGGTGGAAAAGTTTGAAGGTTGGCGCGCAATCCAAGTGGACGGCGCGCAATTGGGAAGACTGTCGCGCAAAGTTCCGGGGTTTCGCGCAAAAAACAGGCGAAATCCGGACGGTTTTGCGCGCCGATCGGGCGAATTTCGCGACCGGAAGAGGCAATTTCGCGCACGAGAGCTTTGGAGCTTATCGCGCGGAAGGCCAGAGTACGGAACGCGGGACCCAGCGCCCCTATTTATAGGCGAGGCCGGGCCCGCGCTGCGCGGAAAGCGCTTTGCGCGACTGCAGCGGCGAATTTCGCGACCGGCGCCCCTTTTTGCGCGCCTAAGTCCCGCGCCGCCCAGGACTTCGGCATTCCGGCGTCTCCCTCGGAACCCGATCGTTGCGACCTCTCGCCGATCAGATTCCGAGGGGGGGCTTTTGTAGACGCCGGAAAAGTCCGTTGTTCCCAAACGAAGCTCCGGATGCGGAAAGTGAAGTGATATTTGGAGTCGGAAGAACGTTTCGGAGGGCCCGGAGGCCTTGCGCGGAATTTCAGAGGCCCGCGCGCAAAGGTGATGTTCCTTGCGCAAACCCCCCGGGATGCGCGCAATGCGCCGGTCCGGCGCGCAATTTTGCGCGCCGCGGGTCCGCGCGACTCCCTTGCGCGCCGCGCCCGATTCCGCGCCCGCGGGGGGAATTTCGCGCTCGCACCCTGGATTCCGCGCCCGGGGTTGCCTATAAATACAAGGCGACCCCCAACGTTTCAAAGGTTGCTGGAAGTCGAAACGTCTCCCGTGCGCGCAATTCAACCCCTTCCGCGCGCAATGACGAACTTCAGGTAACCTCCTTTCTTTCGCGCAAGAAAGCCTCGGGGTCCGCCTTCGCGCGCAATCCCCGCTGGCTCCTTTCATTTGACTAAACATTCACCCTAAGGCCTTTGCGCGCAAAAGAACCCGCTTGCGCGCAATTGCCCCCGGGGTGCGCGCAATCCGGCCTGATTGCGCGCACCCCCCCTTCTTTCAAGTGGCCATTCGTTAAAGAATGAGCCGTTGCCCCCGCGCGCTATCCGAAGCCCGGTGTGAGCAATCTCAAGCATCCGCGCGCAAGGCGCTGGCCCAATTGCGCGCCAGCCGCCCCGATTGCGCGCCGGCCCGCAGTATTGCGCGCAAAGCTTCCTTTTTGCGCGCAATCTTCCAGGGTCGTCCCCGTTGACCTCCTAAGGGTACCCGCCTGTGTGGCACCCGATGATTCTCATCCCGGGTGCCCGCACCGTGCGTTGTCTTCCCGTGCGGCCCTCCAGGCTTGCGCGAAGTGACACGCACCTATGTCCAGCATGACGTTAAACTGCATACTCGTCCAGCATGACGTTAAACTGCATATACGTCCTGCACGACGTTAAACTGTACATCGTCCGCGCTGCAAGACGTTAAACTGCCAAGTGCTTCGTCCGGCAACCTATGCCCAGCATGACGTTAAACTGCACACTCGTCCGTGCTGCAAGACGTTAAACTGCCAAGTGCCTCGTCCTCAACACATGACGTTAAACTGTACTTCGTCTGGCAAGACGCTAAACCGTCCGCAACCTGATCCCGTGCTCCGCACGCAGGGTCTCCCCCGGTTTGGACGTGGCCCCCACCCGCTCGTCTCTGCAGGGATGTCGGGATTGTCCCCCTTTTGGGACGATTTAATGGGAGTGGCTTTTCCCTACGGGGGCAGGGTATTACAAACCCCTAGTTTCTCGTGGGAGGCTGCACATGTGTATCTCCATTGCACCTCCCCACTGCCGAAGCCAGTAGAGGGTCTGACTGGGATCGAGGTGTCTTTTGCTTTCGGTCCAAGTCCCTTCCAACTGAGTTTTGCAGTATCCGGGCTGCCTCAAGTGCGTAAGTCCTGACAGAATGAACTACGTGGACTTTGATCCCTGTCTCCTATACAGGGTACGTAGGAAGCCTCCCCGAGGTTCAAGCCCACCACCTGGTCGTCCCGGTCGTATTTACGTCGGTTCGTCCATCAGTGGACCCCTCCAGGGTTCACGCTTGCGTTGATTCACCTATGAATCCGCCCCTGTGGGAGACTGCCCGTGTGTATCTCCACGGTGCCTCCCCACAGCCCCCCTTTTCCATTTCCCCTTTTATCGTCCAGCATGACGTGAAACTGTGATCCACCCGGCCGTTCCATCCCCCTCCGTGCGAGGTGGTTCGGTTCAATCCTCCGCCCGGCGGCCTAGACCTCTTCGTGAGTCGGCTTGCCAACGTCCAGCATGACGTTAAACTGTATGCCCGAACTACGTTGACTTTGATCCGTGTTAACGCGCGGTACGTAGGAAGCCCCTCTGGGGTCCAAGCTCTTTACTCCATCATCCATCCTGATCCTTACCCGGGCCGCCACATCCCGGTGGGGTCATGCCACTTCACGTCACTCCACGTTACTTGGGAAGCCGCCCATGTGCTGGCCCCAGCGTCGGAGGTTCCCCGCAAGGGGTTCTGTCATCTGATCCACTTTTCGTGTTGATCGGTCCGATGCCGTCCCCGCTGGACGTTAAACTCGCGGCATACCCCGTGTTAAACACGGGAAGCTGAGGAAAACCTCAGGTGACACAGTTCCCCGCACCTAGTACGGGATGCCTCAGGCCATCGTGCCTTCGAGAAGCCCTATTAGGGACGGAAGACAGACGTGCAGAGCCGCAGTGTTACGACACGCCCCCAGCACCCAGAGCCACCCGGCCTTCTCACCGCAGGTTGCTGCCCCGCCCAGACTCCTTGGAACGTCCGGGCGGAAGCAGCGTAATTAACCGGTGTCCATGAAGATATGGCACCGGGAACGAGATTCACGAACATTCTTAAGTCTATGAGGGAGACCCGGATTAGGCGACAAGTTCCGAGGAGACGTCCAAGGAAGGAGAAGCCGACATCCCATCATCCCGGTTTCGATCAAGGAGCAGACGCCCCTGAATAAGGGACGGATGCCGCCCGCCCTTGGAAAGCGGGACTGCGGGACCACAAGCCGCGCGCCCATCCCCTCGGGTTGACGGGTGCACGCGCGAACGCGTCCTGGCGGAACAGCGTAACCCGACGCACATCCGCACCGAAACAGCTATAGAAGTCTAAAAGGTCATTGTTTCTCAAACTTCACCTACTGATAGGTGGTTCACCAAGTGATGAAACATCCCATATACCTCTTCATACTTGGACACCAATAATAAAAATATATATCTATGTACATCTTTGTAAATCAAGGGTGCCCTGGTGTCCCTCATCAAATCTTATCGTATATTAGAGGGAACTTATAAACAAACACAAAATAAAAGGGACTCACACCAATAAATAACCCAAACATGAGGTAGGTTATAACCTGTGATGATCTCCCTCAAGTTTATCCCCTCAGAATATAATAACTACCTCATCAAAACCCATTCCAAATGATAGGATTTCTCTACAAGAGTTTCTAATGAAGGTTTCCCATGCTGTTTATGAACCTCAATATGCATCTCTTAAAACAAAGCCATAAACTGCCAGTCACTACTAGCCTCCTTGACGGCATGAATATGAGTCTTCAAGATCAAGGAATAAAATATAGAATTTCCCTAGAAGGGTGTGTAATGAAGCTCATTATCAAATGATTTTGGGTATTCAACCCACCTATGCTACCTCAGATTCATGTCTCGTAGTGTGGAGATATACTTGAGACTTTTATGGTCCATTTAAACAATGGACAACTCACACAAAAAGTAGCACCTTTAATAGAATAGGAAATAAATCATGGATTCTATATGGAGGTCATGAATAGAGTAGATTCTCTCCTATGGTCTCAGCTGGTGAGACCCATAAGCTACAACCCAATCTATCTACATCAAACCTACACCCAACCAATTTTGGAAGCATCACAGTAAATGGTATAGCTTCTTCTTGCATCAAACAAAATCAGCACCAGTTCTAAAGTGAGGTCTTCCCTTTAACTCATAAAAACATGTTGCACAAGATTATGTCTATGCTAATTTTACACCATTCGTGGTCAGTCCTATAAGTAGCATTTCCAGGTGTGATAAGTCCTCGATGAATCACCTGTAATAGTTGGAAATCCCTAAGAAGCTGCGTACATCAGACACATTATTGGTTTTCTCCCAGTAAACCATGGTTCTCACCTTCTATAGGTCAAGATATAAACCTTACTCTGATATAATATGACCCATCAATTGAACCTTGATAATTCAAAAATTTCATTTTTGAGCTTCTCATATAGCTGGTGCTCTTTATGTTTTCTTAGAATGATGTCAAGATAATTGTCTTGGTCGTGACTGGAAAAAATATAAAATATGATATCTTCTATGAATACCACCACAAATGAATCTAGATACAAGTAGAAAAACTGATTCATCAGATCCATAAATGAAACCAACACATTCATCAGACTAAACGGAATAACCAGATATCATAAAGGTCATAACTAATCTGGAATGCAATAAAAGGTATGTAGGATGGTATCACACACACGAGATGGTAGACTAACCTCAAATTGATACTAAAGAAAATAGTTTATCCTCAGATCTAGTTGAAGATTTCTTCTATAAAAGTTAGTGGATATCAATTCTTCATTGTCAACTGGTTCAATTGACAACAATACATGTACAATATATGGGTTCCATCTGCCTTCTTGGAGAAAAGGATAGGTGGAACCCATGAAGATGCGATGAGTTTGATAAAAACCTTATCCTCGATATCTTCTAGTTGCTTCTTGAGTTCATAGATCTCAGTTTGTTTCATCATATATAGAGGAATGAATAATGTTTCTTCACCTAAAACAATATCAATGGAGAACTCTACCTCTCTCTCAGGAGGTAAACCAGAGAAATCATCACAAAATATTTCCCTAAAATGACCCACCATAAGAGGGAATTATGTTAACTGCATTCCCAAATCATCATAAAGATACATGCCATCTGGGATATCACCTTTCTTATCCCAATATGATTAGGTGAATCGTGACATTTCTAGATATCCATTTCACCCTTTTCTATATACGTTCTTCCCTCAGGTGATGTGAATGACACTTGATGGTGATAGAAATCCACTTGGGAACGATAAGGCCCAAGACAACCTATACCGAGAATGACATCGAAACTAGTCATCTTGAGGATGAAGAAACTCCTGAATAAATGGAACCCACTTATTTCACGAGGAACTCCTAAAACTGGCGTATTCACTCTATTATGACTCGCAATGATGTATTGAGAAATATTATTCAAAATAAGTACTCAATTTCTAGGCCCAACATTTCCACAATCAAAAAATATATAAAAGAGTGTGATACACCTATATCAAATAAGGAAGATACTAGAGTAGAGGCTATCAGAATAGTAACTCTAACTATAAATGGCCATGGAATATTCCCCTCAGGCATGGGATACACTGCATAAATATGGATTGAATCACAACCCTGTGATGCTGCCTGACTATCCTGAGCTGATCCACTTTTCTAATGCTAAATATTTCAGTACAGACTACCTCGACCATGACCACTTCCACCTTGGCTTGATCAGATGGTATAAGACTAAATAACAACCTAATGTTGAGTTTCATATCCCATACCTGATAGAGTTTTCAGTACAGATCCCATCTCCTTTGATGCCGGAGGAAAATACTGAAATAAATGCTGATGGTGACTCATCCTTCCACACGACTGGTGGTCAATTAGGATTCTCATGCACTAAGGTTTCTTATGGATTAGTCTACCACACTGGTGATACATGATTTAAATGTCAATGTGTTTCCCTGGGCTCGAACCAACCCCTTGTTCATGCTCAAAACAATTCTTTCTACTACCCAATGAATAGTCACCCTATCTCCAAACTGAACTTCCATGTCTCAAATTTCCAACATATCTGAGATTCCATTTAGTAATTGAGGCATGGTTCACTATCTCTATAAAAATATTCAATTGAATGATATTGACCCATGAATAGATGAAATACCCAATCTTATCCTCAAAATTCCTCACATTGGTCAACTCGTCACCATTCATGGAAGAAGTGAAGCGATAGAACTTAGTTAAGTAATAATAATACTCTAGAACAATAATAGTTCCCATATAAAGATGCATGAACTTCCTAGAATGATCCTCCTTTAGAGTATGCAAGAATAACGGGTCATAGAAGGCCGTCTCAAATTCTCCCCAGACCATACCTCAATGATGATCAAACTTATATATGACGTAACACCAGTGCTTGGTGCAGTCATGTAACATGTAAGTTGATAGCCTGGCCCTCCACTCTAGATGAGTTTCAAGATGGTCAATGATAGACAACATGGGTTGTAACTATGACTCAGTAGCTTGAGTTCCTCCACCCTCTAACAAGGTATTGGGATGCATCTATTGAAAGTCTCGAGTCAGCTCTACTATAGTAAGGGTTGGTTGGGGAGCATCTTGAATAGAATGCATGAATGGATGAAAACTATCATTACAAAATTTCTTAGTTCCTAGTGGAAGATCAATAGTAGATTCCTCATGTGGCACTATAAGAGGAATCATGGGTGGCTTAGGACCCACAACCTCTAAAGTGTGCTCATGTCCACTATCCTAGTATAAAACATGAGGACATCACAGTGGTATAACTCTAAAATTTCCAAGCACTCTCTGCATACATGGTTTCTAAAATATTGGGAAAGTGATTAAGAAAATGATAAATAAGGGAAAGTACAAGATCCCCTTGAAACACAAAAAAACCCTCAACTTACTCCTAGAGCTAGGTCTATGTTAGAAAGAAAAGGCCACAGAGAGATCACTGAGACACGACATACTGCCTATTTCTAAAGTTGTGTCAATGTTAAGGTCTCAAATTTATCATATAATGTAAACATTCCATTTTAATTTTGGTATTCGTTTTAATTTATTTTTGAATATAATCCCCTTTTTAAATGGTTGAATTAGGTGGATCACCATTCCAATTTATAAGGGCCCATACGCCTTGTAAATTATTGGGAGGCATCCACTTGATACTATCCATGACACATCCTACATGAATAATTAGAACATTTTTATATATATCCATCAATGAACAATAACGAAAAACAACAATAACATGAAAAATAGGAAATGCAAATTGAATATAGATATGAGATGGCATAATTCTTGACATCAAATGCCTACAATGCCTAGTATGATTCATGATTTAATATTCCCTCAAATCATTAGGATAAAGTAAGATAAATCAAAATTTCAATAATACCAATATAATAACACCATAAAACAAGTTTTTCACCCAATGGTGAAGTTGTATCATCCATATATGGATCAATCAAAAACATTAATTTTCCATTACGGGTGTTTTAGGATTCCCCTGTACATAAGTTAACAACGTCCAAGCACATGGTCAATTCCAAATTCCATTAACTCCTTGTATCCTATCCAATATTCCAACAGTTAGTCAAAAAGGGAAAAAGGGATCTGATGCCAATTTTTATTATCTTTCCCTGGGTTCCACTCAATAGATCCCTAAGACAATGGGCCATAAGACCTCAAACATGCCTACCTAAACGCAAGAAGCTACCAACTAGTAGCGAGGGCCTAGGGTGTGTCTATGGGGAGTCTATGACCTCATATATTAGATCAAGCACATCGGCATATTATAGATTATAAATTTTTGAATCATAAATATGAAACATAAAGTACTGTATATAATGTAAATAAACTAATCAGAAGAAATAAATAACTTGGGGAAACTGAATGAGTAATAATAGTTAAAAAAGATGATCATGGTATGTCATAGATCTATAAAAAATGAGAGTACATGGGGAACAATGGATACATGAATATACTACATGCTATAAAAAAATAGAAAAAAAATTGGCTATAACTAGTATCTTCAATATAGACACATTTTTATGCCCCAAATATCCATCCTAGAGCTGTAAATCAATCAAGCATCAAAATAAAAAAGTTTCTCTCTATCAATACCTTTGATCATAAAGACTTATTGGGTAATAAAGGAGGCCTAAGAATGGTGTGAGATAAAATCTCAGTATTCCTCCACCCATGGTCTCCAAGCCAATCCATTTTGTGCAATAAATTAATGAGCAGTGTTCCATGATGAAAAACCATACAAGACGATAAGTAAATAAATAACAACAGCTTGGTTGAGGTTTTTAAATGAACACTTGAATGATACCACCTACTTCATCCAAAGTCTAATGTCTGAACCAATGTACTTATACAAGTTTTATGGTAGATAGAAAGGTTATTAATGAAATAATCTACCAAGGTAGGTAGACCCCAATGTTGTGCTTTAGCTTGGAGGTCACATTCCCATGTCATCATGTGAACATGATCATTATATAATTAAGAGACATCACATATTCACATGAAATAAATTAATCCATCAAATCCAGTGGTGGAGTCTTGATCATATCCATGTAAATCTGTACAGAATCCTAAGGGTCACTACTGATATCTCTGATATAACAAATGCCACCGAGTCCACCCATGAAAACCTATACTAGAATCCCTTGTACCACTAATGTCATTGTAAACTATGAGTCTATACCAAGTATCTCACATAGGGAACAAGTATCACATAATAGATGGAATTTACATAATTATAATGAGTATATTCTTGATTTCTCCTCTATGGAACTTGTTTCACTCACAAGAATGATTAAACCACCCAGAGAGCCCGTATATGACAGACCAATGAATTTCTCCCTATGTGTCAAGTAGATCTGAACTGATCATGGTGTGTCTATCCAAAATATCCTTAATTCAAGACCTGTGTTATTTCTAGGTCCATTGTAGGTTAACATAGAAACCAAAGATCATATCACAAGGCATATGATAAACAAGCACATGTGATCAACGGTATTTTCAAGATCAAAATATGGACAAGCATAACCTCCAATTCAATCCAATAAATTGTGTCACATATAAATAAGTGCATGTCATTTAGAAAGAAGTTCATGAAATAAGGATCATACCATAACAAACAGAATTAATATTAAGAATTTTGGATCCCAAGAATGCATATGTGAAAATAAGTATAATCAATGAAATATAAGCATGTGGTATTAAAGGGGAAACCTCAAGTATATGATTTGAATTATAAAGTAAGGGGAATTAAGGTCAATGGAATATCTCATGTCATGGTTCAATTTATTAAATAAGACGTCTATTATAATTTCAACAAACACTACACGGTGACTTATCATCCCAAGGCTTGGGAAATAGGCCTTGTAAAGTTGGTACTCCCATGGGGTGGCTAATGACAAAGAGAACAACTCATGGATGGTCTTATCCATATGATAAGGTCACCAATGACATGGGAAACCAATTAAATGTAATTTATTAGAAATATTTGAGGTGTAATCAGATGGGTCAGGAGTCTGGAAGAATGGAAGTATATTCAAAATATGACGAAACATGTGGGAAATACTAAGACCACCTACCTCGATTTAGTAGCACCCCACTCATCTGTTATTGAATCTTTATATGAATTAAAATGAGTGAAATAAAGAAATAATCTAATACCATGAAAATAGGGGAAATTTCTTCACATATAAATAGTGAAACATAGTTTGGAAAAAAATTGAAATAGAATCAATAGGAAGGGGAAGATTACGATAGCTTTATAATGATTCCAACGATGAGAGATTTTGACCACAAACAAGGGAGGTACCTTAATACCCATGGAGGAGAAATAATGGCGATAGATGTGTGGAATAGGAGTAAAAACCCACTGTAGGAGAGGAGGAAAATAAAATGGATGGATTAAAATCATTAAAGTGGTGTAAAATGGGTATTTTACCCTAGAAAAGGGCACACAGGTTGGATGCATGGTTGGCCAAACTGTGCACCAACCATGTGAAAATCCACTTCTTTTATGAGGAAACTATCATGGTTAGGCACACTTTTTACCTAACCATTCACAATGTGTGTGATATAACACTTCCCTATTACCTGAAAATATTGCACAACCTTGTTCCTAGGGTCACACGGTTACATAAAAACCGTGTGGACCCCATGTCCCTACTGAAGCTGCATGGTTTAGGGAAACTATGTGGGTTAGGGTGAATGATTTCTAATAACCATTAAACATATTATTCCTCCCCCCATTTTTGGGTTTTGAACTTTGAATGAGGCCCATACACCCCTAGGGCCTCGCTGCTAGTTAGAAGCCTCTTGAATTTTGGTAGGTGTGCTTATGGTCTTTTGTCCCATAGTCTTGTGGAAATATTGATTGGAACTCAAGGAGAGATTATAAAAACACTTATTATGTTAAGGTTGGTTGGATTTTAATTCATGAAAAAACTTCATTTCATTTGGATACTTTTTATGAGATTTTGGAAGTGAACTATCCCTCTCTACAAAAATAACCTATCATTTTTTATAAGTAAATAACAATACATATCTGAATTAAACCAATTATAATCTATCAATACATGACTAAATATAAACTTCCTTTTGAAATTTCATCGATTATATGGGTTTTAATACCCAGTAATGAGTGTTATTTATCTTTAATGGTTTTTAAAAAAGCCAATATTTATGATGTAAGAACCTGGGTTTCTAGAATGGGTCAAAATCCTGACCCTGTTTGAATTTTTGACTGGTTTCTGAGGAAACTAGAGAAAATGCGAAGTTTCTAGAAATTTCCAGACAACACGCCGTGTACTTTAAGTACACACAGTGTATGTGTAGGTGAGTGACCGGTCATTTTCTCGCCAAGTACATGTTGTGTGATGACCGTGTAATAGTTTCTTACTACACGACATGTAGTTTTGAATACGCATTGTATACCCTTGACTGTGTGAGGCCATACATGGCGTGTAGGCCTATTGGCTGGGTAGAACCAGGGACACGTTGTGTTCCCTTTAGACATGCCGTATAGTCTAGCTGTGTATAATGGAAACACATGGCGTGTGGGTATGTCGGCGAGGAAGAGAAGAGGAACCCGGTACACGTCGTGTACCCAGAGGTACACGCCGTGTACTCATGTCGGAAGTTTCGGAAAGTAAGTCGGCAAAATCCTTCTATCTTATGAATAGTTTAATGAACTATACATGGCGTGTAGTCCTAAAGTACATTCCATGTACTTTCATTTTTCTGCTTAAAACGGGATGAAGCCTCGTATTGTGGTAGAACCTCATACCCTCCACCTGGATATGCGAACCAAGCTGGCTGAACCCCTTTTCTCCTCTCAATCGACCATCTGAGACCCGATTCGAACTCCGATTAGTGTGTTGGAACCCCCTCAGTAAGGCCTTGATTCCCCTTTCACCATTTTATTTGATTTTCGTTCTAGAACATGTTATAAGGGTTTGAACGTTATTGAATATTTTGTAGATCTATAGAATTTTAGACCGAATTGGAAGCTGTTACCATAGGAGTAGCATCATACGAGTCTCAGGTAGGTGGTTCATTCTTTTTTTTTTTGTGTTTTTGTGGTGGTTTGGGTAACGCGGCCTTCAGCGCATTTTCAGGTATTTTTACAGGGACTCGTTTTATCTGCTTTATCATACTGTATTGCTTATGGGACCTCTGCGATGCTTTTGGGTATGCCTGGTTACCAGTTTGTGTGAGCAGGGCCGGGTGAGGGGTCGTTGCTCATTAGGTCATTTTGGACGGGGAACGCCAAAATGGTTTTAGCTGAAAATATTAAAGTGTTCAACTGTTTAGTTTAATTTATTTAAGCTTGTTATAATTTTTAGAGGCATTTAAAACCTCAGTGCTGGTATGGGACAACACCTTGTATAGTGCAATTCAACTGTTTAGTTGTTTTCCCTGGTTATGTTTTCTGTTTGAATATGTTATTTATGAAATTGTTGAATTGCATCTGTTGGACCCTTTTTGGGTTGTGTCGAGTTTGGGCCAGTTACGCTTGAGTGATGCTGATAACAGTTTGGGTCTTTTCTCGGGTTACTTTGGGTGATTTTGACGATGGGATTGGGCGTCATGGATGTCAGCTTCAGACAGTACGACTATCCGGTTGGGCATGGCCCGGGTCACTAGGATGGCGATGCCATCAGACTTGAGCGACATGGCCGCAGGGACCCAAGGTGGCAGATGTGTTGGTGGCTTAGGTACTATTTTGGTGATTACCGTTCACCCGAGACTTTGAGTAGTATGCACATAGAGCTACTCCGTGATGAGGTGGTTTTGACGACTCGTGTGGGTAGAGGCCCCCATAGTTGTGGTTAGGTATTTTGGTTGGGGGTGCTTGCCGTAGAAAGCCACAAGGGAGGTGAGGAGCCTTTAGGGGATGCGCGGGCCTTCGGGACGCCGGTACTTGAGACACGAGGTGCCAGTAGGCACATGGTGCTGGGTTACTATTCTTGGGCGTGCCTTCAAGACGTAGGTACTTGAGGCACGATGTGTTAGGAGGCACATGGTGCCGATTTACTATTTTGTGTGTGCCTTCGGGACGTCGGTACTTGAGCCACGAGGTTCCAGGTGGCACATGGTGCTGGGTTACATGAAAGATATTCTAGCGTTGGCCGAAGCAGGTGACACTCTGTGGTGGCTGTTGAGCACTAGTGGAGTTTGTGTTTATTCATGCACTATATTGTTTACTACTTTCCTTGTAAATTCATGACTTCTTGAACACATATATTTGGTATGCACCTTTGGGTGGTATCCTACTGAGATTTGTCTCACACCCTCCACGGGCCCTTCAGTACGCGCTCATACTTTATGGATTTACATGCAGGAAAGAGGCCAACTTCAAGAGATGGGTTACCTTAGTTGTTGAATGGAGATGGTATGGACATTGTGGTCATGCCCATATGGAGTTTACGTTGTTTAGTTTTTACTTTTCCGTATCAGCATGCTGACTTTATGCTGTAGCTACTGTTGGTTAGCCATTGGCGCCCTTTTTATATTCAGTTTTGTATGACCTACTCTGGATGCATGTTTTACTGTTTAGTAATAGTTACATGTTATCTTCATGATGTTGTGTTCATTTCCACTGCTGTAGTTATATTCACTGCTTCCGCTGTTTATCTATATTGACTATGCTTCTGCTCTATGGTTCTGGTTCAAGTCTACTGAGTCATTTATTTCCACTTCATATTTTAGTATTATACTCGGACCAGTACCATTTTATTCCTCCGAGAGGGTATAGCCTCCCCACTATACCTATTCAGACCCTCACTGCTAGTCGGTAGCCTTTGGCGTTCAGGGGAGGTACACCTAAGTTAGTGACACCTAACTCATTTGGAACTGTTCGGGTGGCTGCTCAGGTCCGGTTCGTTACAATGTGGTATCAGAGGAGGTTCTTGACAGGGATTTATTAGCATTTCCTTACTGGATAATAATGAGTTTGAGGCTTATCATTTCTTTCTGCTGGTTTTACTATTTGGGATATGGTAGACTGGAGATAGATTGTTGTTACTGGAACTGGGTTTCTATCTTGTGGTTGGGTGCCTGTAGCCCCAGGTACAAGGGATGGACCTAGTTTCCATGGGTGGGAATTGCTATTTTTGTTTGCTCAGATTACAGTTTATATGATTTCCACCTCGGTGGTTCACTTGATGTGTGATGTTATTGATTGTGATATGTGACCCTTGACCCGGTATGGTAAGGGAGAATTGGACCTTGGGATGGTATGGCAAGGCTTGTTGTTTGGATTTGATAGGCACATTTTTAGGGTATTTCAATTTCATAATTGCACGTATGCTTTGTGAAGTGATAATTCCATGTGAAAAAAAATCAATTGCCATGCTTTATCTGCTTTGAAATGTGATTTGGTGAAATTACTAATAGAATTGCTAGTGGTGAAATATGTATACCATGCTTTATATTATGTAGAATTGCATGTTGCAGGATAATTGAGTTTGGATCTTATGAGAGCTGTCATGTACTATGGTTGAGGCAGTGTGACTTTCAGGATTGGGCGACTTGGCCATCGGAATTGAGGCAACGTTGGTTGTTAGGATGGTCATGGCCCGAGGTACTATTATACTTGGCTCTGTTGAGGTCCAGTAAGGAGGCCATGAGGCCGGGATGCCATGGGGCATGGGTTGCAGTGAGGGGGAGTAAGGGTAGTTGTTATGCACTGCTTTTTACTACTTTCCTTATCTGCGTAGAATATATTTTTGTATATATGTATGGGATGTATGACCATTTATGGTATTAATTGGGTTACTCATTCACAACACGATGGAGCGTTAGGCAGGAGATGATATAGTGCCGCAGGATCAGGGTCAGGATTCGGTATAGGAATAGCATGAGCCACAGGTACAGGATCAGGTTCAAGATCCAGTGCAGGCAGGACAGCAGCCAGGTTTGGCATCGTTCGTGTCGTGGCTCGACGATCAGCTCTGAGCGAGCCTGGCACACGTCTTGCAGGGGATTGACAGAGGCGCACAGGGTATAGAGCCTTCTATGGCGTATCTGACGTGGGAGTTCCAGTCGCAACACCAGTCACTTTTTTAGGGTGAGGGTGGTCCCCAGTCGGCAGAGAACTGGATAGAGAGCATGCAGATGATCTTCAAGTAGCTCGAGATGCCTCCAGGGCGGAGGGTCAAGCTAGAAACGTACATGCTGAGAGGACCGGCGAAGCGTTGGTGGGATGTACAGGTACAAGCTCGAAGGAACGAGGTACTAGCATGGAAGGACTTCAAGGATATGTTCATTGAGAACTTTTACCCAGATACACTGAGGTCAAAGATCGGTCGAGAGTTCTTGAGTCTTCAGTAAGTAGATATGTCCGTCATGGACTACGTAGCTACCTTCAAAGAGTTGTCCCATTTTGCACCTGGTATGGTGAGTGATTATGTGGCTACGGTGAGGCACTTCGAGGATGGCTTACGACACTCCATTCGGGACCAGGTGAACATCTTCTGGCTGGGTTCCTTCTCCGAGGCGGTGAATTAGGCGCTCATAGCCGAGGGAAACGAGAGAGAGAAATATCACTTGGGCAGGAAGATAGCTTTGGGTGACGGTTCAGATAGCAGGAAGCGAGGATGAGATGAGTTTCTACATGGCAGTCAGGCCAGGGATTCAGCTAGACCACCTCGTGGGAGTTCTTCGGTGATTTTCTTCCAGTGTGGACAGCTGGGATATATACGGGCGCAATGCGATAGGCCTCCGAAGGAGTGCCGGGCAAGTGGATAGGACGAGCATCTGGAGAGTTTTTTCAGGCATCCTTCTCAGATAGCCGGTAGGCAGGGACCAGGATAGACTGCAGCATCTTGAGATGGTTGAGGTTCGGTACCTGGAGAGGCTAGCCGAGGTTCAGTTGTGCGCGGAGTTCGTGACGGAGACAGTGGGACCCAACTGGGGGGTCAGTGGCCAGTGACTGGAGCAGCATCGGGAGGTCAGGTGTCAAGCAGTCGTGTTTCAGGCTAGGTGCACGCCGTGGAGCTTCCAGAGGCTGAGCAGACTAGTGAGCTGATGATAGTTAGAGGTACATCGCGGTGTGACCGTGATCTCCATGTTTCCTTTTTGGCATGACCTATAGAGGCTTGTCTGTTTTGAGTGCATGTACTATATAGGATCTATGTGGACTAACTAGATGCTAGTCAGTGGGATTGGCACCATATCGGGTGCGTGATATATATATATATATATATGTATGAGATGCGTAGCATCATGGCATCATGGATGCAGGTTACTTGAGGTTCCACGGGCATCAGGGCATCAAGGATGTGGGTTACTTGAGGTTCTAAGCACCGGGACCTCATAGAGGTGGACACCGATGCGGTGCGGGATACGTTGGGTGTTGGAAGCGACACAGGAGCACCAATGGGGTGCAAGGGTGACGATGCGTCACGAGAGGACTATGATTTCGGAAAATGGGTTATTAAACCCTGTTTTCTTTATGTTTTCTTGGGTTGAGACCGGGTAAGGCGATTCATAAGGTGGGGATCCCCCTTAAGGAATTAGCTCGAACCCTTGAGATCGGGGGAGTCCGAGTCACTTGTATCGGGGTGGTATGTTCGGTGCCATCTCCGGGTTTCATTCGGTAGCTCGGGGACAAGCTACGTTAAGGTAGGGAGTTTGTAAGAACCCTGGTTTCTGGAACGGGTCAAAATCCCGACCCTGTTTGAATTTTTGACTGGTTTCTGAGGAAAATGGAGAAAATGCGAAGTTTTTGGAAATTTCTAGAAGACACTCCATGTACTTTAAGTGCACGTTGTGTATGTGTAGGCGAGTGACCGACCGTGTGCTCGCTGAGTACATGCCGCGTGTTGACCGTGTAGTAGTTTTTTACTACACGGCATGTAGTTTTTAACATTCCATGTATACCCCCGACCGTGTGAGGCCATACATGGCATGTAGGCCTGTTGGCTGGGTAGAACCAGGGACAGGCCGTGTTCCCTTTAGACACACAGTGTAGTCTAGCCGTGTATAATAGAAACACATGGAGTGTGGGTATGTCGGTGAGGAAGAGAAGAGGAACGCGTTACACGTTGTGTACTCAGAGGTACATGCCGTGTACTCATGTCAGCAGGTTCGGAAAGTAAGTCGGTGGAATCTTGCCATCTTATGAACAGTTAAATGAACTATACACAGTGTGTAGTCCTAAATTACATGTCGTGTACTTTATTTTTTCCCGTAAAATGGGAAGTAGCCTTGTATTGAGGCAGAACCTCACACCCTCTGCCCGGATACGCGAACCAGGCCGGCCGTACCCCTTTTCTCCTCCAGATCGTCCGTCTGAGACCCGATTCGAACTCCAATTAGTGCGTTGGAACCCCCTCGGTATGTCCTTAATTCCCCTTTGGCCATTTTGTTTTATTTTTGTTCTAGAACATGTTATAAGGGTTTGAACAGTATTTAATCTTTTGTAGATCTATCGCGTTTTAGAATGAATTGGCAGCTGTTACAAGAGGAGTAGCGTCGTACGAGTCTCAGGTAGGTGGTGCATACTTTTGTTTTGTTTTTTGGTTGTTTGGGTAACCCGGCCTTCGTCGTGTTTTCAGGTATTTTGAACGGGACCCGTTTTATCATATTTTTCATACTGTATTGCTTATGGGACCTCTGGGATGCTTTTCGGTATGCCTGGTTACCAGTTTGTGTGAGTAGGTCCGGGTAAGGGGATGTTGCTCATCGGGGCATTTTGGTCAGGGAACGCCAAAATGGTTTTAGTTGAAAATATTAAAGTGTTAAACTATTTAGTTTAATTTATTTAATCCTGTTATAATTGTTAGAGGCATTTAAGACCTCAATGCTGGTATAGGACAACACCTTGAATAGTGCAATTAAACTGTTTATTTTTTTTCCTGGTTATGATTTCTGTTTGAATATGTTATATATGAAATTGCTAAATTGCATCTGCTGGACCCTTTTTGGGTTGTGTTGGGCTTGGCCCGGTTACACTTGAATGATGCTGATCACTATTTGGGGCTTTTCTCGGGTTACTTTGGGTGGTTTTGACCACGGGATTAGGCATCGTGGACGTTGGCTTGAGTCAGTACGACTGTCAGGTTGGGAATGGCCTGGGTCACTAGGATGGTGATGCCATCGGACTTGAGCGACATGTTCACAAGGACACGAGGTGTCAGATGTGTTGGTGGCTTAGGTACTATTTTGGTGATTACCGCTCACCCGATACTTTGAGTAGTATGCACACATAGATACTCCGTGATGAGGTGGTTTTGACCACTCATGTAGGTAGAGGCCCCCATAGTTGCAGTTAGGTATTTTAGTTGGGGGTTCTTGCCATAGAAAGCCACGTTGGAGTTGAGGAGCCTTCAGGGGATGGGCGTGCCTTTGGGACGTCGGTACTTGAGACATGATGTGTCATGAGGCACATGTTGTCGGGATACTATTCTTGGGCGTTCCTTTGGGATGTTGGTACATGGGGAATGAGGTGTTATAAGGCACATGGTGCTAGGTTACTATTTTGGGCGTGCCTTCGGAACGTTGGTACATGATACACGAGGTGTCAGGTGGAACATGGTGATGGGTTACACGACAGAGATTCTAGCATTGGCCGAAGTAGGTGACACTCTGTGGTGCCTGTTGAGAACCAGTGGAGTTGGTGTTTATTCGTGCACTGTACTGTTTACTTCTTTCCTTGTAAATTCATGACTGCTTGAACACATATATTTGGTACGCACCATTGGGTGGTATCCTACTAAGATTTGTCTCACACCCTGCATGGGCCCTTTAGGAATCCTGTAGACATTATGGAATTACATGCAGGAAAGAGGCTAGCTTCAGGAGCTGGGTTATGTTAGTTGTTGCATAGAGATGGTATGGACCTTGAGGTCGTGCCTATATGGAGTTTACTTTGTTTATTTTTTACTTTTTCATATCAGCATGCTAACTTTATGTTGTAGCTATTGTTGGTTAGCCATTGGTGCCCTTTTTATATTCAGTTGCATATGAACTGCTTTAGATGCATTTTTTACTGTTTATTAGTAGTTATATGTTATCTTCTTGATGCTGTGTTAATTTATTCTACTGTAGTTATATTCACAGCTTCCACTGTTTATCTATATTGACTATGATTCCGCTCTGCGGGTCTGGTTCGAGTCTGCTGAGTCATTTATTTCCGCTGCATATTTTAGTATTATACTTGGACTAGTACCATTTTATTCCGCCAAGAGGGTATAGCCTCCCCACTATACCTATTCAGACCCTCGCTGCTAGTCAGAAGCCTTTGGCGTTCAGGAGAGGTGCGCCTAAGGTAGTGACACCCGACCCGTTTTGGCACTGTTTGGGTGGCTGCTCGGGTCCGGGTCATTACATGTGATATAACAATTGTTTTGGAATACGATGATGTATTTCCCAAAGGATTTTCATATCTTCCCCAAAACATTTTGAGGTTTAGTTTAGAATTGAACTTATACCTAGTGCTATGCCAATATCAATGGATCTTTAAATAATGAACCCTAAAAAATTAATGAATTAAAGAAGAAATTTTATAAAAATATATACATGGGAGTTATAATACCATACACATTATTGTAGGATGTATCATTATACTTTATTAAGAATATGGATAGATCACTATGTCTCTCAATTGATTTATATAATTTTATAATGACCATGGAAAAGAAAAAATGTCCTCTAAGTAATATTGATTACTTTTTCAATCATATTCATGGGGATCAACACTTCTCAATGATAGAACTTCTATTTGGAAATCATCATTTAAGGGTGATAATATTTAATATAGAAAAATAAACCATTCATAAATATAAGGGACATTATGAATTCATTGAAATTTCTTTTAGTTTTATAAATTCCATAGCTATAATCAAGGATTTTATGAGGAGAATATTTTATTATTACATTCATCAGTTTTTGGTGATCCTTATGGTTGATATTATTATATATTTCATGTCCATGTAAGAATATGATGAAACTGAAGAATTTTTAAGAATACCTTAATAAAGGATAAACTTGATCACAAAATTGACATATGATTATTCTAGCTAGAAAATTAATCATTCATAGGTAATGTAATTAAAAATTAGTGATTATTTATGGATCCATAAAATATTGATGTCATTGTGGAATGGACTCGACGAACTAATATTATAGATATTACTATTTTTTATGGATTATAGGATATTATTGATGAATTTTGAAAAAATTATCAAGATAATAAAATATAATAGCCATGTTAAAATTGAAGGGAGTCAATTTACTCTAGATAGATGAATATAAATATGGTTTTATGAAGCTTAAGAGAAGTTTTTTCAATACACAAATACTCAAACTACCATGTACATGAGAAGGGTTTGTGGCATAAAATTATACATCATAGAATGTACTCAGGTTGGTTCATTTGTAAAATGATAATGTGGTAGCTTATTTATCATGTTAATTAAAAACAAATCAAAATAATTACCCAACTCATAATTTAGAGATAGAAGTAGTAACAATTTGAATAATGAAATTAAGGAATTATCTATATTTAAAAGATATTGATATTTATTATTATAAAAATGAGTATGAATTTCATATTCAGATGGAAGGAGTTGAATTTCCACTAAATGAGATGATTGGAGATGGCTAAGGACTATGATTATTAACTATATTACCCCCTTTACAAGAAGACTAGGGTTATTTATGATCTTAGAAAAATGTATCATGCTATATTACCCATGTTGAATCCCCAAAGATTATTAATAATCATTGATTAACAAGTTATGTTTCTAGAAAATATAATGGAAGGATGAAAACCCAATATTTCACATGTAACTACTGATCCATTCATCCATCGAATAATCAATGAGTAACATAAGGATAATATATTTCTAAACACTAAGATAACGCATATTCTAAAGATTAACTTCAATAATGAGGGAATTATATGTTTCAGGAAATGAATATGTGTCCCTTCAACAGTATAATTAAATAAGGAGTTATTGAATAATTGATATGTATTCTCATTATTTATCTATCTCGAATCACAAAGATATATAGATACCTCAAGGAGAACTTTTGATGGGATGACCTAAAGTGGGATATTTTAGATTTTACATAAATATTCTTGGTCTTCCCAAAAGTTAAAATTAAATTTCAGATGTCTAAGGTGGGGATGAACCATTTATCCAAAATAGGATGAAAATTGAAATACATCACCATTGATATCATTATATTCTTTCTCAATTATTTTAATTTCCACAATTTGATTTGTAAGGGTGTTGGGTTGATCAACTTATGATGATGGTAAATTTCAATTCTATTCGAAAAGGATAGATACTCAATCAAATGTCCATGATATAAATAAATGAATAAATAAGGATACATGGAGTACCACTATTAATTTCCTCTGATCGAAATAATAGTTTTATCCTAATCATTGTGGGGAGTATTCCATTATAATTGAATATAGAGAAATGATATAAATCTTATTATCATAATAAAACTAATGGTTACTCTTAAAAAACCATTTAGAATCTAAGAGATATGTTGAGATCATGTTGAATGTATTTAGAAGGATATTGTGATCAATATCTCCCTCTAATAGAGATGTCCTTTAAACAACAGTATCCATTCAATCATTCAAATTTAACCATATTAGGATTTTTATATGTATATGTGTTTAACTCCAACATGATGTGATGGTGATAGAGAGTTGTAAAATTTTGGACTATATATTTCTCAATATATGTAAATGATGAATAACACTATTAATTAGCATATTTAATCAACGAAAATTTAAAAAGAAATCTTTGATAATAATAATTAGTGATATTTTTATTTTGATTTTGGAGATATGGTACTTATTCAAATATCACCATATAATGGAGTTATAAGATTGGTAAAAAAGAAAAAATTGATAGATCGATACATCGAGAAATAATTTTCCTTGATTACATGAGGACTATAGTTTATCTCATAGAACTTCTATTGATATTATAAAATTTTCATGATGTGTTTCATTTTTCAATTCTAGGGAAGTAAAAGACCTGATCCATCACATTTAATTATCCTAGAGATTACACAATTAGAAGATGATAATTACAATGAGGATCAAATAGTGGATACCTTGGATTATAAAAATAAAATCCTATGAAAAAATATTGCTCAATTAGTTATTTTTTTCTATAGAAATCATATGTTTTGTGAAGTGACTGGAAACGTAGAGATATAACATGAAGAAAGTACTCTTATATGTTTTGTATGTCTAATGAAATTTTTTGGACACATTATTTATTACTGATAGAATGTAACATTTCACATTTTAATTCATAAAATATGTTGAATAGTTTTTATTTTATGAAACAAAAAATTAGATTGAAAAAAATTCCATATTATGTTTCTACAGATCATTATAGTTTAAGATAGAAATTAATACCTTAGGATAATTAAATATTAAGGATCATTATGAAAATTAAATGTGGAGGAATATAATAAGTAATAAAAAAACTAGTAATATGAAAATTACATCCTTGGGATTTTCTATCAAGACCGTACTATAGATTATATCTATAAAAACAGGGAAAGCAATAAAAAATATAATAAACATTTATAAATATAAATAAATAATATGATGAATCGATTTTAGTAATGAATGTAATGTCATATATAAAAATATAATACGATTTTTATATATTTGGTTATTGGATATATAGATATTAGATATTTGTTCATTGGATATATGGTTTTTATTCATGTAGTTGTCAAATGTAATTGTATCCGGATTGTATATTGAGTATATTGTAGTTAGAAATAAATAAAATGTTACACATAAAATATTTTACATATAAATAAAAAAATAATTTTTTTTGAATATAATAAAATATTACTTATTTATTTTTGGAAAATATATTTTACTTTAAAAAAATCGTTTGTTTTTTTAAATATATTTTATTTAAATTTATTATTTTAAAAATTAATTTTAATATATTTGATTTTCAAAATTAAAGTCTTTAAAATTAAAATAATTACATAACATCAATTATATGATTATAGAGTTATAAGGAATAATAATTATTGATTCAAGTTAAATATAAATGTTTTATTCATGTTTTTTTATTATATATTATATGTTTTCTTAAAAATTAATGATTTCATTTTGGGAGTATGAAAATTAATATAAATTATTGTTTATATATACCAAAAATAATTCAACATTAACTGAATTATTTTTACTTGTCAATTAATAATTTTAATGTCTCTTTTATCATTCAAAAGTAGTTTTCAAATAATATTTTTTACGTGTTTTGGTTTTTTTATTAAAAATTTATTTTAATATATTTTAAAAATATGATTTAAAAGGTTGAGTTTACATTTTAAAATAAGGTATTTTGAAATAGTCAATATTATCAATTTTACGATATTGAAAAAATATATGTTCCAAAGGTAAAAAGTGAGTTACAATGATAAAGGGTAAAATGATATTAACATTTGTTAAAATTATGGAATAATGGCCTAAACTTTCTCTAACCATATCTCTACTTTTTTTGGATATGGAGATTCCCACACAATAAATGTTACTCTTAAATCCTTGATCCAATTACCTTGTAAAATTAAATTACATACACATTTTCAAATTAGTATTTGAATAAATATCAATCAAACTCACTTATAAATGGACCCCTTCTATACCCAATTCAAACTGGACCCTTCATTTGGGTTTCTATAGTATCCAAACCAAAATTAAATATATCAATATCTTATTTCCAGTTTGTGATTTATTTTTCCTAATAGGTATGGTTAGATCATTTAATATAATGAAACTATTTTCAAGAGGGAACAAATTCATCCCTCAAATAATCTTTGTAAAACTTGTCTTTTTAAATTATTTTATCCTCCCAACTATTTTTAAATATCATTCACCAATATAATTATATAATATTATCATCATTATGATTCCAAAAATATTATAATACTATTACAATAATCTATCCCCTTAATCCTTCATTAGAATATCATGTTTTTGTTTGTGTAGGTTCAATGACATACATGAATAATGTTATACTATATTCACTATTTACAAAATAAATTTTTATAAATAAATTAGTAGTGTTTATATATGATATTATATATTAATTTATTTGATGAATATTTTATTGTAAGGGTGATAAAAATAATAATGGTCAATATAATGTAACTTGTTATTATCGGTAAATTATTACAACATAGTCATCCAGAATTCCATTATTGAAAATCATACCCATAACATACATCAAATAAACATGTGACCCAATAAATAATTTTATAAAAATTATTTCATTAACTTTTATAATTTGGGAATGGTGAAAATTTTATTGATGAATGAGGATTGAAATTTCCATTACTTAACTTGTATGAAACTATCAAAATTACTAACAACTAATGGTGAAAATAAAAAATTACAATTATGCATGTAATAAATAATTATACATAATTTGTATAAAAGGTATTCTTTGTGACTAAGCTTATGAAATTAGTGGTTAATAAGTTTCTATTTATTATAAAGGAGGTTAAAGTGCATTCATGGGAGTCAAGTGTAACAGTAAGGGTTTTTCACCTAATATTTCATCTTCCATGATTTTATAGATTTCTAATATTTCATTGAGAGAATATATAAAAAATTCTATCTAAATCCACACAATTTATTACCTTCATTATTTGATTGATGATTACTTTTATTTTTACCGCTTCCATCTCATTGAATCATTATTTACCATAAATGATACTTCTTGGCCAAATTTTCATTATACAAACCTCTCAATTAGGGACATTTCTCCTACATGTATATATTAATTATATTGGTTTATATATTTCTATATATCCACATCAATGATTTCATTTTTTATATTTTAATTTTTTTTCCTTTTTTTAAAAGTGTGAGAAAGAAATAATTTTTTATCTTCTCTACTATGTTTCTCACTAGGTAGTTTCCCCATTATTTTTTATAGTTTTGTTGTGAATATTATCTTTAATTTATCATGATCCTTCATTGTAATTTTTCACTCCACTTACAATTAGTTTGGTAAGAATTTATTTTAAAATGTTATCAATGTGTATATGAAATATATTATTATTTTCTAAATAATTTTCACAGATTCATAAAAATTATTTTTCATTAGTATTAATATCCATTAATGATTCCAAATTTTTAATGGGGTTATTTTTTAATGGAAACATTTTATTTTTCCTCAATATGATTTATTTTTATTCATTTTGAATATCTTTTTATGAATCCTTTCTCATTCTATTAGATAAATTATGCTATGATCAATTTAAAAAAAATGTTCTTGTAGAACAAGTATATTTTTTTATCCATATATATTTGGAATTATTTAAATTTTATATCCTCAAATTAATTGAGTGAATATTTATATCCAAGGAGATGTTATGTTAACATGGGAGGTTATCTAAGTTCACTAAGTTATGTGAGAAGTTCTCCCACAATGTTTCTATGGTATTTAAAGTTATTCTACCCATAAGATATGATTTTTTATGCTTATACATATTTTTAATTTCAACGTCACTTCAAAAATAATGGCATAATTTCCTATATTATTCCAACATCATAGTTTCATGATTCAAGATTTTTTATCTATGTGTTACTAGTGATGATTTCATTTATCCATGGAAAAGTACTATGATTATGTTATTATATATACATGTTCATCTTATTCTCACTTATGATATTCATTATTGAATAATACAGTGTATAAATTAATATATATTCTGTTTTACACCTAAATTTGAATTTGAGATAACTCGTTTATTATGTTTCCATTCCCAAGGTAATAAATATGATTATTATGTATGACATTTTAGGAATGTAACACCCAATAATTATAAAATAAAAACATTATTTTCGATACCGTATATGAAACACAACATCAAGAATATAAGAAATTATAACACCATGATACTTTAAGATATATTAATTTTTAGACAATTTTAATCACTTTGAAATATTTGATTATATAAAAAACTAAGTTTAGTTTTGTGGTACATGCATCATTGAGATTAGTTTTCCTTGCACACAACACCGAGTTTAAACAGAATGTGTCATATTATTAAAATATTAATATTTAACATGATATTTATATCCTAGATTATAACTTGAAGGGTATGAATATTAATAAAAACCTTATGAAAATTATTGTTTATATATTAATAATAAATAAAATTAGGATCATTTAGAATAAAAAGAATTATTTTCTGAAAAAATTATATTTTTCCTAAATGGCAGTCCAGTCGCTCTTTACCCAAATAAATAAAAATAAAAATTTCCAATTTTATAAAATTTATTTTTTTAAGTGAAACTCATTTTTAAATCATAATGTCAAAATTATATTGCAATATGTTTTTTGGAATTTTCTGAAATGTTTCAATTTTTAATGAATAATGTAAAATAGATAAATTTAATAAAAAATTTCCTTTTTGGGTAAATTATTAGTAATGATTAATTAACATTTAATTGGTTTTAAATGATAAATTAGTTCAATTATATATCTATGAATCCAAATTAGGTCATTGGAATCATCTTGATATTAAATGTTAATAAAAAATTGTAATCATTTCAACATTTTTTCATTACAAATCTAATATCTCACCACGTCCACTGGATTCATTTTTAATTACTTTTTTTAATATTTTGAGGGAAATTTTGAAAAATTAATTCAATATTTGGAATAAGAGTAGTTTATAATGTCAAATAAGTTCAAATTAATTTCATAAAAAATGGATAGGGAAAACATTAAAAAATAATTACTATGCTAAATGTAAAAATTGGATTTATAGTTTGATTAAACTAAAAGGATAAAGCTTAAAATGACTTAATAGTATGTAAAAATACTATTTTCTGGACATATTTCCATATCATCGTCCAAAAGTTCTAATATATTTCCATTTGGAATCATTATTCATTTTAATGAATTTATCATTTTGGAATATATTTTGGAAATTTCCATATACCTTCTAAGAGGATTCCCTTTCCCCACTTATTAAAGAGCACTACATATCCTCACATATAAACACCTCACAAGACATTTTTCTATTCCCAAAACTTAAAAACTATCTCCCTAACATCTTTATTTACATTATAGATATTATTTTCCTCCAAAGAGACCATCCATGGCGTCTTTAAGAGAAGATCCAAATGAGGTTTCTTTTAGATAATATAATTATACAAAGAATGATCATTATTTTCATTTCACATTTTATAAATTAAATTATGTATTAAAAAATTAAATAAAATTAAAAATTATATAAAATATAATTATATATTTTCATTCTCATTTTACACTAATTATTCATATCCACTTCAATTGAATTGGTTTTAAAATCATCATTCATGTGTTTGGCGGACTATCGGCCCATGAACCGATGTCTTTCACTTTTACATTACCACCTCACATAGATGGATATAATGATGGATCTAATAAACCTATATGAAATTTATGGTATTATTATACTTATTTAATTTTAATATCAGATATAACATTATGTATTCCATTCTGTATAAAATATGATAACGTCACTTGTGAGTATGGTAGGCTACCACCTCACGAAGTGATGTAATTAATTTTTCAATTAAAAATTACTTGGAATATAATAAGGATACAATAAATGAATATATATGATATATATGATATAATATTCATTTTGATGTTTAAAATTTCACCCACTTCTTTACTCTTGAACTCTTAAAGTGAATGATATCGTTGATTGTGCTTACGTATGACCTATCGTCTCCATGAAGAGATGTGATTCATTTTCCATGTTAAATTGTCATAAATTATTTTAATAATATATATAACAACTAAATATTATATTTATAACATTATTATCCTTCGTGATATTATGCGATTATTTTATATGCAAATGAACCAAATCTTTATTGAAAAAATATGCACAATAAAACCAAAAAGTTAACACTTGAAACAATAGAAATATGAAATATTATTAATGAATGGGTGATAATATGTAATAAAAGTATCAAGTATGTTTTTTATGTATGAATATGGTTCCATTATAAGTAAACTATTTTTTCTAAATAACTATAAAAGAGGTTAAATCATGTTTTTCAGAAATTATTTTTGGGTAAGGTTTTTTATCTGAATTTCATTTCATTGTGGAATATGGAATTATTATACACCTAATTTATTTTATATGGTCTATATACTACAAATTTGACATGTTATATCATGATTCTTTAATAATTCATGGATTTTCATGTTAAAATTTTAATTATTTCATCCAAGGGGATTTTATATAAAAATTTTCAAGAGGTAAAGGATTTCATAACTCAATTTCTTTTCATTAGGTTATATTATTTCTTCATCATCATTGATATTATAAGAATTTCATGACCCATCCCATGATAGGGATTGAGTTTCAAATAGCCTAAGACTACCTCCATAGGCCAGAGGGTGGTGACAAGCATCGAAGGCATAATTAAACTTTTGGAGGCCTTTCACTAACTTACCTCGACAAATGCACCTACAAACACCTCAATGAAATAGTGTTGAGATTTAAAATGATAAAACAAAAATGTTTGCATTAATATATCCCAATACTAAGTATAGTAGATTTATTGAATGTGAAAAGAGAAAACAAGTGCCTAACAGAAGAATACTAAAAATGTATCCATCCTGATTTGAATTATGGGATCATTGCCAAATGTAATTGACAGTAAGCATGTTGGTCTAGCTCTGGTCAAAACATCGGTCAGTGTAGTATGCTATATTCCATCTACCTTGGGTCCTCTATGGAATCCATTGAATGTACAATGGTATTAAAAATACACTACAAATGCTGGAAAATCCCATGAAGGGATAAGTATAAGAAAACTCAACAGGCACCCAAAAAACCCAAAAATAAAGGGAGCTACTAAAATGTGACAGTTCGCTCGACCTAGCCTGATGGAACCCCATCGAGAAAAAAAACTCCATCTTGTACCATTTTTGGTTATACATTACTAGTCATCTATGTGAAAAGTAACCACAACAAGAAAAAAATTAAGGAAAAAATCCCTCCCATAGATCATCCCAAAAATAAGTAACCTCATCCAAGAATAGGGGGATCAATACATTGAATAGATGGAAAACACATTGAATACTTTCCAACCCTATTATGAGAGTGAGATCATATGATCATGATAAGATAATTATAGAAAGTACATGGCATACCCCATGTGTCTTAACCTCCCATGGAAAAAGAGAAACCAAAGACTAATGTGGGGGAACATAATAGGTATGTACACTCAATACACAAGGGGTTTCAACCTAGACTGTGCAAACACCACTATGGATATCAGAAAAACCCAAATATACTCATCTAAAACTCCATGTCTTATTAGGTTCTAACATCATATCATGAAACATGGATTCTACTCTAGTATCTAAATGCAACTCAATAGTTGGAGAGCACAATCCACGTTCTCAATCATCCCAAATGGAACTTGTCTGAGAGATACAATCAATTAAGAAAAAATATACAATTATTAATGGTGTGTCCAAGAGAATATTCTCAATATAGAACAACCTACTAAGTTCAACACTAGTTTTTATAATTAGAGGTCATTCCATTGTTAATATACAACCTACAAAAGTATAAAGAAAACCATGTGGAAAGGCCCAATCCTCACCACTACACATAGTTGAGGGAGCACTGCTCCAAGATATGCGTTTCATGTATCCTCTCTAATGAAAGGGAATGGGGGGACCCACACCTTGCCACTACCCTACAGTTGAGGGATTATTTCTCCTAATTAATCCATCTAACCTTGATTTATCATGTATGGAGTGTCCCACACCTAAATACATTGAGGGAGAACTAACACCTACCCAAGTACCATACATAACTAGTGTAGGGTTTTGAACATCATAACTATACTCAATCGATGAGGGATAACTATCTTCAATGGAGGACCTGATCCCTGCTGCTACATGGAGATGGGGGAGTACAAATCCGTAAGTGAGGACCCACACCTTGGATCTATAGGGTAGTACAAATCAAAGGATATATGACTTTCACCCATGACATGGGGAGGACCAATATGCGGCTAGAGGACCTACTCTCTAATCTAATATGGGAGCACTACAATAATAACTTGATTACTATGTGGGACCTTCACCCTAACATGGAAGGGGAGTGACAAACCCAGGATAAAGGACCTGCTCCCTGGTACAAAGGGGGAGTAATAAGTATGCGTTAACAAAAATCATGGCTTACCCAAACCATGAATCAATAGGGGAGTTCTGACTCTAAGGATTGAGGACACACACCCTAACTCGGTAGGGGAGTACTAACTCTACCTAGTAGATAATATATAGAGGATAAGTTCCTTGAAAAAACAATGGAGTACTAACTCCACATATAGAGGACCCACAACCTAGTTATATAGGGGAGTAGGTACTATGGATAATGTGTATGGAGATTCCACACACCAACATAGTACGAAAGCACTGTCCAAATGTACGAACAAATTAGGGAACGCACACCCTAATCCATCAGGGGAGTAATAAACTCAGAATAACTACCCAAAGGTAAAAGAACCCACACCCATGATATAGAGAGTTACTTCTCTACCAAAGCAGATAGGTAAGGGAAACCCATTCCCTGACACGATAGGAGAGTACCAGTCTGAATGTCTCTCTTCAGTAACCACATTGATTTCCAACATTGATCAAGAAACACTAAGAGGAGTTTCATGATTAGAGAAAATTTTGATGTAAAACTACCACAATTAAAGAACCTAAACCTTATTTCAATTAAGGAGAACCACCTTACCAGTCTAAGGGTTATAGGGGATCCGTATCTTAAAGAGAAGGAGAATGGTTATACCCCCAACGTCATCCTAGTGATCAACCATGATCACTACCCATGATATATCACCACTACACAAGTATCATGACCTAAGCACACCACATATTATCTCATAGGCCAAAACATAGGCCAAAATCATGTTATATGTTGAAAATAACTCAGGATAGGCTACTCAAAAGCCTATATCAGAGATCTAGAGAAGAAGATTCATAAGGAAGGAGGTCTCAAGAAGATTTTCTAGGAGTAAACGACATGCACTGGTTCCCACACGACATGTGAACCTGCTTTTCTCTAGGATGTGTATCCTTTCTACATGGATATCCAATAGATGTAGGGGTACATGGTGTGTACATATAGCACATGATGTTTCCATCTTCAAATTCCCCTTGGATGTGTATTTCTTTAGGTATCCATGTACTAGACCTTATGTATGTTCACTTTGGCCATGTAGTTGTACACAACTATATAATTTCACATGGCTAACCTTAGACAAGTCCCATGGTCACATAGATTTGGGTAACTACATGGAATTTAAGCCCAATACACAATGATTAGACCCCATATTTATGATTTCCTAGACAGGAAGGGCTACACGACATGTATCACCAGACTACAAACTGTGTAGATTGTAATTCATTTGGCAATCACCTGCAAAAGCACTTGATTTTCTGTGGTTTAACCCAAAACCCACCGACCTACCTAAAATAGACCAATATTAGTAGTAATTGGTCTTAAAAAACATAGAACAAAGCATAATGAAGGATATTCCGACCAAAAATAAATCCACCTACCTCGAGGGTGAAATGTTGTAGCTTTGGGTGGAGAATGATGACAGATTCACACTACATCTCGATTTTCTAATTACCTCTATCTGAAATAGAGATCGAGAACACCTAAACACTTTGATTCTGGCTTGTATCTATCTTTGAAAATGGGGGATAGGAGAAGATTAAGATATAATCTCCTTCATTTCATTAGGCTCCCAATGTGTGGGGAGAGGGGGCCGTATTAGGATTAGGATTAATTAATAAATTAAAATTTCAATTAATCAATTAATCCACAATTTATCACCCCATCATCTCACCTCCATCCAAAACATTTGGTGTGGGAAACTTTATTTCCCTCCAAGGGTAAACATGAAATTATTAACTTATTTTAGGTCTCATAAATCTGATCCAATACTTTGCTCGGGATTTATTCCACTTTTCATGTGAAACTACACAAGTGTCACAAAAAATATTTAATATTTACCAAAATCACCATGCTGAGGCTCTCTGGGGCCCATATTTCCATGTTGACTCACGGTCTGACATTATAAATATTATTAGGAATATTACAATGTCCAAAATGTCAAAAAAACATGTCTCTATATGTTTACAACCTTCAATGATTTTCATCCCCAAAAATTAAAAGGTTGGGCATAGGGAAAAGAAACTGAGCTCTACAATGGGACTCCTACACTAACTCACTAACCTGATGTAGATACCGATGTAACCCCATAGTTCACATCCACACTTGGATGAACTATTTCATGGTCTCCTTAACCTTCTTACATTCAAGGGTTATAATGATTAAGATAGTAGGGTAGACTCATCCATCCTTGAAAATATAGACATAGAAAGCGTGTAGAATATCACACAAATCTTATCCCCTCCTCGAAAGAGAGTAACCCAAAACAAAAACACTGCAACATCCTCTAGTGGCATCCCAACTGAGTATGAATATCATGCAACAAATCCACACTAAATAATCATTTTAGGATATAACTTTGATGCTAAAGATTGGTTCTAAGGAAGTCTCTCCACTACTCAACATTTCCCTAAACACACAAATATAGGGAACTCATTATCCTCACCTCGATACTATACACATTGGGTAGCACTGACTCACCCACACAGTTTTGGGTCACATCACAAAAATGCATGTTTTTTGGGGAAAAAGATCCTTTTTCTTGTGAGTACAAACTTATATAAAACCATGTCATGTCCTTCTTCGAGTGTCTTGCATAATAAGATAATTCTTAGTGCACGATGTTACCAATGAAAAAAAGGCCTGCCCAAACACTCACATTAGGTCTTACTAGGCCCTTTATCGAAAGACAGCAACACATCAGTTGTCCCTGAACACACAATTTAGAGGGAGTCATACACCACACCATGATACTGTCTGATTTTGGTAGCACTGACACAACCTCACAGTTTTTTTGACATATCACAGAAACATATCTTGGTCGGGTAAGAAAACATCTTCCTAGTTCATTCATATCTACACTGAACAACACAAACACAATGTAACACTAACACACTGCATCACCCTGGTAAACCCTTGATCAGTATGTGAAAAGAAAAGGGTACATCACTTTAGTGTCTAACAATTTACTAATAAAAAATTATAAAGGACACAGAGAAAACCTATATTCATCGTCAGAGATTTTGGGATAAATTATTCAATGACCTACACCTGTCCTCACCTGTTTCCTCCAGACCCCTTAGCCTAGAATAGACTACCTGAGAGTGGTGGTGGCAACACCTCAAACTGCATGCCACCTCTTTTTGTTATCCCATATCTTAAGCCACATCCACCATATTATGTAACTCCATAATCAAAAGTCTGATATCTGAAGAATGGGTCTCGAACCATATCTAGGGAGTAATTCCATATTTCCGTAAACCTCATAGAGTATTCCTCCATAGTCATGAAACCCTACTGAAGCTATAAAATCTCTTAGATATGTACTGGCATCATGGTGGATGAGTATAAATCTTCCATAAATATTTTCTCGAAATCTACCCAAGTGAGTGTCACATCATCATGGGACCATGTCACTAAATGCCACCATCACTCGGCCAAACTATAAATAAATCTTGTCACTATAACCACCTTCTAATTGGAATTCTTCCTCACTATGATTAAAACATGAATAACTACCTTGATCTAGTCATCATCTACCTAGGAGTCTATATATCCCCATAATCTCATAGGTCACTACCTCTATAACTCGTGCAACTCACTTAGCCTATGTATATCCTCAACACACACTTCTGAAACTACCAGTTTCTCTATGGGTGGTGGCTCAACTGGAAGAACACCAATGGTAATGCCTAATAACCAGTTACCAACACTGAATCATTTTCATGAGGCATATTTTCATCACAATCACACCATAGAACCTTGTTTGGATGTCTTCATGGAGGCGTCTTGAAATAGAATCAAGATGCACAATGGTCAAAGAGTATATCTAGTTAACTGAATCAAGAAGGGAAATAAAAACAAAAAAAGTCCTATATGATGAATATAACATTTAATTCCCCTATGACCAGTTTCCTAATGTACCGAGTTGAAAATAAGGTCATCAGAGTCCCGATGAATGGATATGTCAGCCACCACACTAACACTAAAACCTATGGCCAAAGAGACAAACTCTAAATACCATGAAACTATCACTATGAAACCAAAATAAATTCTTTTTAGGTAATTTTCGAACAATGTATAAATGATTAAACCTCCTCTATTACCAATATTTAATAACCCATCACAAGCTAGGGATTAACCTACCACTACCCCCAGCCTGACTTTATAGGCCATGGGGTGAAGATAAGCACTAAAGGCATGTATAATCTCAAGGAGGACATTTCATAATATACCAATACACACGAGCCCAAAAACATCTCAATGAAACAATTTAGAGATATAAAAATATGAAACCAAAATTCATGAATACATATATCCCAAGCAAGAGTATTGTATATGTATTAAAAGTGAAAATTGAAAAATAGCACCCACCAAAAGAAAACTATAAAAGAATCTAACCTTCTCAAAAGGTGGGGTTCTCCGCTAAATATAACTACCATAAAGCTCCTTGGTCCAGCTCCAGTAAAAATCTTAGTCAGTCAAGGTCACTAAGCTCAGTCTGCCTGGGGTCCTCCATGGGCTCTATCGAAAGGCATGTGGTATGCACAAGCCAGAACACATGAGTGCAAATCTCTTGGGATTTCGAGTATAAGAATAATGATTAGGCTCAAAAAAACCTAAAAATAATGGGAGAAACTAAAAGGAGACATTCTCCTTGACCTTGTCTGAGGGAACCCCATCGAGATAGAAAATACATCAAGAACCATCCTCGGATATACATGAATAGATAGATAAGTCAAAATAAACCCTAACAAGAACAAAAGTAAGGAAAAACTCAGTCCCACAACTTATATCATAAATAAGTAACCTCATCGAAGTATAGTGGGATCAACACGGTTAGTAGATATACCACACATTGAATCATTTCCACACCTACCAGGAGAGTGATATCATCTGACCATGAGAAGCTAAACAAGGAGATAATGTTGCATATCCCGCACATATTAACCTCCCTTGGAAAGAGAGTAACCAAAGACTAAAGTGTGAGAACATTGGAGGTAAATATACTTAATCCAAAAGGGGTGCTAACCCAGACCATGACAAAACCACTAGGGGACCCAGAAGCACCCATATATACTATTCTAAAACTCAACGTCTCATGAGGTTCTGACCCCATATCCAACAACATAGATTCTACTAAAGGATCTAATGGTAACAAAAAAACCAAGAGAACACACTCCATAGGCTCATCCATCCCATATGTCACTCTTCCGATATATAGATTCCATCGGGAACAACTATATCAATCTTAATGGTATGTCTAAGAGAACATGAACCATTTGGAACAACAAACTAGGTCAAGTTCTAGTTCTTATCACCATATTTCATGCCATCCCTAACCTTTAACATGTGAAATGCTAAATAAAACCACATAGAGAGGTCTGATCCTCACCATTGTATAAATTTGATGGAGAAATGCTCTAGGATATGAATTTATTGGATCCTCTCTAATAAATGGGAAAAGAGGGACCCAAAACTCTCCACTACCGTACAGTAGAGGGAGTAATTATCCTAACTAACTTGAAAAACCTCTATCACTCTTGTATGGAGTGGCTCACACCTCAATCCATCGAGGGAGAACTAACTCTTCACTAGGTATCACACATAACTAGTGGAGGATCCCACACCTCATAACTATACTCAATAGACGAGGGGAGCCTAAATCCAATAGAGAATCCACTCCACTATACTGCTCGGAGATGAGGGAGTACAACTTTTGAGTGAGGACCCACACCCTGAATCGATAGAATATTACTACTCAAAGGATATATGACTCATGCCCATGATGTGGGGAGAATAGATATGAGGATAGAGGACCTGCACTGTGATATTATAGGGGAGTACTACTCTACCTTCTTGATTACTAATGGGGAACTGCACCCTAACACAGCAGGGGAGTGACGACCCGAGGCTAGAAGACCCACCCCTAGTACGATAGGGGAGTACCGACTTTGGATGAACAACACATATGAAGGACCCACACCCTTGATCTTTAGGAGAGTACTAACTCCAAGGAAAGAGAACACCCACCAAAGCTTAGTAGGGGATTTCCGAATCTACCTAGTACGTCACATATAGAGGACCCATGCCCTGACATAGTAGAGGGACACCAAATCCATGGACATAGGATCCATGCTTTGGTCCTACAAGGGAGTTACTACTCTATCTTGATAACAAGTATGGATGGCCTACATCCTAACACAATAGAAGTTCACTATCCAACTGTACAAACAATTTTGGGAACCTACACCCTAATACATCACAGGAGTACCAACCCCAGAAGAACTAAAGAAATGTAAAATAACCCACAACCATAATGTGGGGAGTCCAATCTCTACAAAATAATATATGTAATGAAAAACCCATGCACTTGAACGGTATGGGAGTACCAGTACCAACGTATCTCTTCAAGAACCCCATTGATCTCCAAAATTGATCAAGTGCCTCTAAGAGGAGTGCCACTCTTAGAAAACTCTTCAACGTAAAATTAATGTGGTTAGGTAACCCACACCCTATTACAATATGGGATAACCACCTTACTGAACTAAAGATTCCAAGGGACTAATATCCTAGAGATAAGCTGAAGGGTACTTCACCCAATGTCAACCTAGTGGTCCAGCCTAATAACTACCCCAAATTTAGCACTGCTACGCAAGTATCTTGATCAAAGTGTTCCACCTTCTATATTATAGGCCAAAAAAATGACTCCACTGCATTTTATGAGGAAAAATAATGAGGATAGGCTATTCATAAGCCCAAATCTGAGATCCAGAGAATGATATACAGATGTCGGAATATCTCAAGAATTTTTTTTAGGAGTACATGGTCTTCACTAGATCCCAAACGGTGTGTAAACCCATATGAGCACCTGGACGTATATTCTAACAACACGGTTTTTTCACCCATTTAGGGGTACATGTTGTGTATAGATAGTACACATCATGTACATATTCAATCGGCCCCTGGCCCTATAGTTCTTCCCATATTTGTGTATTGGACCCCATGACCATGTAGTTTCACATAGCTAACCCAATCCATGTCTGATGTTCAAATGGATTGGGGTTAATACATGACATGTAATTCCAATACATTGAAGGTAGACCCAAAAGTTCATCTTCCCTGAACATAACGGGATACACAATGTGTGTCACTGGACTACATGTCATGTATAAGATAATTCCAATTAGAAATTAGCTGCAAAAAACCTTCAAAAACACCCAATCACCTTGATTTTTCCCAAAACCCACATATCTACCTAGAAGTGATCAATAAAATTATTAATTGGGATCTAAAAACGTTTCATAAATTATAATTAAGGGAATCAGAACCAAAACTCAAAACGCCTACCTTGAGGGTGAAACTCCATACCTTTGGGTGGAAAATGATGTCTGATTCACACTACTTCTCGATTTTATAAGTATTTTCATCATAAATTAAGATCGACAGCACCTCAACGCTCTAATTTCGGCTTATTACCAAAGGGAGGATATGAGAGGATGAGGATTAAATCTCCTTCATTATTTTGAGTGGCCTGCACAAGGGGGGATGGGGAGAGTATTAGGTTTAGTTTTAATTAATTAATTAAATTTTTATTTAATAAATTAATCCACCATTTAATTACCCATCATCTCATCTCCATCCAAAACATCTGACACATACAAATTTTTGTTACACCTATGGTAAATATGACATTCTAAACTGAACTACAATTTATGAAATCTGATCTTAGACTCAACTCGGGTGTTATTCCTCTTTTTAAGAAAAACTATGCACTTATGATAGAATATATTTAATATTTTCCAAAATCATCACACTGAGGCTCTCTAAGCCCCATATTCCCACACCAACTCAGCACCTCCACATCAAAAATATTATCAAGAATATTCCAGATTTTTATAGGTTAAAACCCAAGTCTCTAAAAAAATATTTTTCTAATAAATTTTTATTATATTTTATTAAATTTCCACTTTTTTATGTGGATATACAGTTGATACACATAGTATATTCATTGACTAATACTAACATCAGTATTACGATCCTTTTAAGGGTTTATTTAAAAATATCATTCTAATCCTGATTGTTTTTTCATAAACATCAATTAAAGTAACTTATTTGAAAATTTATTAATAAAAACATTTCATATTTTTATACTATGGTTATTAATAATATTTTTAGGTAAAACTACCATTTTTACACTATTTTGTAGTTAAAATAATCAAGATACATTTTTTATCAATATCCAACTTCATTTACCTATTCATTTAAAAATATTTTTTCGTACATAACTATATTTGCAAAAAAATATTTTCAAGAAAATTTTTATCTTATTATAATTAATTTTCAAAATGATTCTTACCCATTTGTACATTTTTACATTTTTTGGAAATGAAAGATCTTTTTGTTTTCTGAATAGGTAACTTTTATAACATTTTTATAGTGTAAAAGTAATGATCCTTTTAAGTTGTACGATAAGTAAAAATTTACCCACTATCTTGAACGTCATTTCATTGATGATTCCTTTGAAAATTTATAAGGATCATTTAATGAATTTTTTTCTAGATATTTACAAAATTCTTTGTTTTAAAAAAATTCATAGAAATTTATTTAAAAAAATACGTTTGAAAAACTTTTATTAAAAATAAAAAGGATATTTTCCACAAGAATGTTTAAAAAAGATATTTTTATTTCTATTCATCAATGAAAACAACATTTTATTCATAATATAATGGGTATATGTTGAATTGATACCATACTTATTCTTCTTTTGGATGGATTATGATTATTTTGATAAAATATATTATTGGAATTCACTTCATTGAATCATTTTTATAGTCATTAAATTCCCATTGAAATATTAAATTTCATATGATCATTGGAAACCAATTATACCCTTTATATAAATATTATTTACCATACATATTCTTATTTATTAAAATGCATATCATTTATACATATGATGTCTTAATTTGAATGTTATTAGATTTACTGGGAAAATAAATATAAATTTGTAACCTTTACTTAATTCGGATATTTGATGTTAAGGAATATTAATTCAATTAAATAGATTATTTGATATATGAGTAATTATTCGGAATTCAAGTATTGTGTGGTGCCTGATTTTATATAGTCCTTGGATGCATTGGTACATCCCATGAGACAAATCCCTAAGTTAGCATTAAACATGGTTCTGCCAGCAGTTTAAGCCACCATGTGAATGTTCCTGATGGTAGAGGTATCATTTTCATGAGACAATAAGTGCATTAACTAATCATTTCCTTCATTAAGAACTCAGTTTTTATTATCCATGATATTTTCACTGTGATATTATCTTTGGTTCATTTTATTATCAGTTTATTGATTAAATGGAATGTGTTTATTTTTATCTACCTTGACAAACTGATTACCCATTATTCAGTTATTATAGTCATGTTATCAATTTAATGGAATTTGTTTTTAGTTATTTTCCTTCCTATATTCATTATTATCCCTAGGATGTTCTCATTTATTTTATATCTGGATGCAATTCATTATCATCTTATTGATTACATGGCATGTCTTCTCTATTATTTAATTTTACACGTTGACTATGCTTATTGATTCATGAATGATTCAACTGTACTTAAACATTATTAAGAATTGAGCTCACCATTCTCTTGTTTTCATTCCTATGAATCCATTAAGTGTACTATAAAAGATATGAAATAATATTCTTGAGGTAATAATGATATTCTTGAAAACAATTGTTGTAATTTATGTACTCGAATGTAATATGGGAATCATATATGTATCTATTTTATCAAGACTACTAAACTATTTAATCATTTGAGATGTATTTCATTGTATCTTATGCCAATGAAATAAATCAGGCACTGTATTCGATCTACTAGGATTAAGGTCGCTATTGTTGGTATCAGATGACATTTAATAGAAATCTTGGAAACTAGATTTCGAAAAATATATATTATGGATCATAACCATATGAAAAAAAATCGAGGAGAAGATTGAAAAACAACCTAATGTTTTGGGAAGGTAGATATTGTGTGATTTTTTTCATTCAATACATCCATTTATGGATACTAAAAGTGGATGTGGTTCTTGAACAGATGTTCATTGGTGTAATAACTCTAAAAAGGATGCATTAGGAATGACCCGATCATCACCTGGTGCACAAAAATTTTCCCTATTCCAAACCTATTTGATACTCCTGGGTATGTTCTTAGGATAATTCACATTAAATTTACCCACCATTATGATGGATTTGAAATAGGGATATCCCCAAAGAATAAATGTTTATGATTATGAGATTATCTTTGCATATATTTTTCAATTCAAGTTAATTATTTCATTGTTTTTTTGAATATACCTTATTATATGATCTAATCTAGTGTATACCATCATATAGAAATGAATCATAAGAGAATTAATCAGAACTACACCAATACACCCAATCCAAATAATAAGAATGATCATTTCATTGACGATAATAAGAAAATATTTCAAAGGCAACTAGTCTCATAAACATACTTATCATACGAGGACACAATATCATGTGAAAACAATACAGTGACAAACTTCTTAAAAAAATATGGATTATAAGCGAAGATATATATGAAGAGGATGGAAGAGGAAAAAATTTATCAGGGGAATAATGGAGTAATTGTTTCTACCAAATGTGATAACTGTTTAAAGAAATCCCAGAGTACTTTCTTGATGGTGATGAGAGTTTTCTCTAAGTGTATTGATAATATCCTCCATGCTCAAGATTTCAAGGGAATGAAATCAATTTCAAAATTTCAATGATTCAACCATAAGGATATGAGGAACTAGGGAAATAAATTCCTAAATAATTATGGGAATATACCTTGAGGAATCTAAGAGATAAAGGTCAAGCTTATTTTATTGATACAACTAAAGTTGAATGATTAACGTGATTATGGTTGGATTTAAGAATTATGAATTTTTATTTTTTCATCAATTGTGTCCTAGTTGTGAGATTTATGAAATGTATAAGAATTATAATACAGTAAATGTTTATTAGAGATTTGAAGTCATATTTTGAATGGTACTGATGACCAAGAAAATGATTCAGTGTCAAGTTGACCATCTAAAAAACACATGATTGAGGGAAAGATAACCCAAATTATTATTTTTATGATGATATAATAATTTTGGGATAAGTAGAAGATTTATATGGATAAATTGAATTGGATATTAATAAATACCTTATAATTTATTTATTATTTTTTGACAAATTGGTTTATGCTATCATTGATGGAGTTAACGAATTTTTTTTATTTAAAGAATATATCCAATAAGCATTGTTATATTTAATTAATAATAAATAATTCATATTTTTAATAAGTTTTTATAATAATATATGTTAATTCCAAGTATCAATAGAATTCACGATGAAGTCATTTACATGTTTGGTATGTCATAATTATGAGAAACTTCTTATGGATTGAGGTATTAATGATATGTTCATTTTGGAAAGTTAGTGACCTCCTTTATAAAATTATATATATTAATATTATAGATGGGATATATTCTTAACCATTTATATTTGTTTGATATTTTATATTGGATGAGTTTTTAGTGATTGATTTATTACTTCACCAAATGGAGGTGTATTCAGATTGGGTAACCCGTTCAAACCGTTTTTTCATAAATATAACTAGATATTGAAATAATTACTTATCATTCCATTATGTATATTACAATCCATTAAAACTAAATTTTAGTTATTCAGGAAAAAAAGTTCATTTTTAAATAGTTGTTTCTTATAATAAAGGATGAATTGGGAATTGATCAAAGTACAAAAAAATGATGAAATTGTTCTTATGAAGTAGAAACATATCAATTAAGTATATTTCTTTTTATTCTTAGATTGTAAAAAAACCTCAACTTTTAGAAAAATGATATTGAAAGAAAATTTTATCATAATACTTTCATATTTGATGAATCAGATGGCATTTTAAATCATAATGGATTTATGTTTTTGAAGAACTTAACTTTCTATTGATCATTCAATTTCTTTTTATAAATTACCTCAATCACTGTATAATTATTTTCACTTTTTTCCATGTCCATATCTTCACATGCCACCAATTCTCTCCTACATAGAAACCTAATTTTGTGTTATTCAATATAAAATTTTTACATAAATTTATAACTTTTTTTGAGGATATTTTATGAACCCTTTTTATTATGTGGTATTTAAACTACATAATTTCTAAATATCAAAACCATTATTACTCAGATTAATTTTCAATTGTGAGGACGCATTTTATTTAAGGTGGGGAGAATGTAACACCCCAAAATTCTAAAATAAGAACATTATTTTAAATAGAGTATACGAAATGAAACATCAATATTAGATGAAAATATAGTACCTCAAGAAATTATGATATATTTAAATTTAAATAAATCAATCTTTTTGATATATTTCAAAATGTGCAATGTTGAGTTTAGCTTGCATTACACACAACATAGAGTTTAAACAAAACAAGGAATATTATAAAAATATTAATATTCAACATGATAGTGTCAACTAGATGATAAATTTCTGGGTATTAATAGTAATAACTAAATTATGAAAATTATAGTTATCTATATATTAGAAATAAAATTAGAATCATTTAGAATAAAATGAAATGTTTTCTTGAAATGTTTTATCTTTCATAAAAGAAGGTTTAGTCTTGCTTCACAGGCGTAAATTAAAATTATTTTTGAACAATTATAGTAAATTTATTTTATAAAATTAAATTCATTTTTGAAATCTAATATCAAAATTAACTTAAGGTGAATTTTTGGGAATTCTGAGAAATGTATCATTTTTAGTGAATAGTGAAAAATGCCGACTTTTAATTGAAAACTGCATTTTAATTTATGTTATTAATGATGATAAATTACATTCATAATTGTTTTTAAAGTAAAATTATTTCAATTATATATATATTAATCTAATTTAGTTAATTTTAATAATTTTAATATTTAATTTTGATATCAAAACATTTTAAACTTTTGAAATTTTTCTATTTTAAAATCAACTTTATCATCGCATATGTGGGTCTGATGTTAAATTAAATTTAACAATTTATATTAATGGAATTATAAAAAATAGATTGAATATTTTGAATCATTACAACTTATAATTTCTAATATGTTCATCTGAATTTTTGACAGAAATTAATAGTGAAGAGAATAAAAACTAGTTATAACAGTTAGGGTAAAAATAGATTTACGATGGGGTTAAACTAATAGGTTAACGATTAAAATGGCCTAAAAAGATGTCCAATTAGTATTTTCTGGAAATATTTTCATTTTATCGTTTCAATTTATGAATCTATTTCAATTTTAATAATTTTTTCTTGTGAATTACTTTAACATTTTGGATTTTTCTTGGAAATTTCAATGCAATTTTAAAGAAGGTTCCATTTTCCAACATATAATTGTGCACTCCATAAACTCAATTATTCAAACCTCCCCATAACTTTTCTATCTTAAAACACCTAACTAATTATCTCACCAACATCATTAGTTACATTACAGAACATATGATCATCCCAAAATACCATACCCAGGGTTCTTAAGAGGAGATCCAAAGGAGCTTTTTCTCAGAGAAGGTAATTTTTTTAACAGTGCTATTTTATTTACATTATTATTTTTCCACATCAAATTAGGTATTTATACTTTTAATATAATATAATTACAATATAATATATAATAATATGTTATTATGTTAATGTAATAATAACTATCTGTCACGACCCGCCTTCACCAAAAGGAGGGATGGGTCAGCAGGTTGCCAAGCCCTTCCTTCTTTAAGTTGAAGGAGAGATAATGACCCCCGAAACCCATCTTCTATAGGTCCCGGAATGGCGACTAGCACCAAGGTTATGGAAATTACACACAAGTGGAAGGAATTACCCTTATTGTTTTATTGGATTGGGAGATAAGATGATGAAACCCAACAACACCAAAAGTAAAACAAAAGTAAAGCCAAAAGTAAACTATTCCCACAGGCATGTTCCAAAATTAAAAGCCACAAATTACAAAAGTGACTACAAGGGTAAGTACCAAAGAAAGGAAAAAAAAGCAACTAAAACTGCCAAAAGGTCCGAGGTAGTATGGTCCTACGTGATCCCCGGAGTCCTCCTGGAAACCTGAAAGCAGTTTTGTATACGTAGGGTGAGCATAAAAGTACACTCAGTAGGGAAAACCAAAGACTCGCGTGCACAAGTGGGGGAACGTACTAAAGTCCCGTGAGAAGTAGACAACCATTACAATAAAGGAGTTCACCCATCCCACTCACCGTATACACTCACCAAGTAACGAAAACCATGTAATATATATAAGAGAACATCGATGTTTGGTTACCCCACGCCACTTTCCCACTGGTTATTGAGACATCCTACGCATCGAAACAATCCCGCCATTCTCACCGCAGTCCCACTTCCACACCCGCCCGCACACATCTGGGCCACAACCGCACGCAGTCCCACTACCGAACCCCGCCCGCAAACACCTGGGCCACAACTGTCACACGTAACCATGCCTGAAAACACATAGGCCAGAACAACCACCACCACACCCGAAGACACCTGGGCTAGAAGAACCGCTGCCACGCCCGAAGACACCTGGGCCTCATCCCGAAGACACTTGGGAAATCAACTACATGAACACACCTGGGCCAACCACCACACTACCCTGCCCGAAGATTCTTGGGCTAATAATGGATCTCAGGCCATCACAGCCTGCCTGAAGGTACTTGGGCTATCCGGGAAAGGGAGAAGAAAAGGAGCTAATAACCAGCCACTAAGAATAGTGTTGGGAAAAGCACCCTCCCCCATGAAACGGGGTGTTCAGCACCAAGTTCTCAACTTGGGTGGGGTGTGAATAAGAAACAAAAAACTACAAGTATATACATAGGTAACAAGCACTCACCCAAGGTTAGGTTTTTCTTCAGACATCCTACAGATCACAACAGCACTCAAGTCCGAGTCATGACTCTCGCCAACAAAACTCACTTGTCCCATTCTTGTTTTCATGTTCAGTAAGAATGTTTAAGTAAGTTCATGCACCTACATGGGAAACTAACACCACAATAATAACCAAGGAAAGAATCCAGCCAAACGTCAATTTAAACATTCACACCTAGTTCTCTTGTAATGTTACAACAACAAGGGGATAACTGAGATACCTCGATGTAATGGAACCAAAGAAACCCTCGAGACACTACCCCGTGTCCCAAAAAATGGTTTCTCATATACTGAGGATCCCACCCCAATTTGTGATATAAACAAGGTAACCACCTGGTCTTAAAACTCACAACCACCGAATCCATATCAATAGGGGATCCCATCCCCTCCCACATATCTAGCCATCGGCCCATAAAAGAAAACAACCAAACCACTACCACCAACACAATGCAGTTCCATGCCGGTATTTTCAGATTTATATGATTTAACACACTCTATGATTTCAATTTTGTGGGCTTTAACCGGGGGTTATCACATAAGGGTTGATCCTGGTGCTTTTAATTTATTTAGTCGGGTGTACATGATTAACCAATTTCTATTTTCACAACATGAGTTCACAACCACAAACAAGTCATTCAAAACATCCCCAGGGGTTCATTAGTGCCCAAAGAAAGACCACCAATGGCCACGATTTTCAGTAGGCGTAAGCCCGCACAATTCAAAAAGATGATCATAACAAAAAACAGCCTCAACGATCACAGCCCCCTGTTCATTCTTCATATAATTAGTTAATTATCTTTATTTAGGTATGGTTTAACCAATTCTACTGAATCAAAAGAACTCCCACCTCACATGATACACAAAAAACGAGAGACGAATAAATTCCCTACTTGTTGATCAACAATCGACGCTAAGGTCAGGGGCAGAACATCACAGATAGCGATGCGGTTCGCCTGAACTAAAATCGCCTCTTCTATCAATGCTTAGGCCAGGCGCGGAACTTCACACATAGAGATGCGGCTCATCTGAATGAAAAGATGATCGTCTGGATGAAGGATACTCTTAGAAAATTGTGATCGAGAATAGAAGAAACCATGGCTAACCCTTAGTTTATAAGATCCACAGACGGTTGAGAAAAGAATGCCAAACCGAGTAAGGAGCGGGGGTCGTGGGTTGACCACGCGGCCCCACACGTTATTAAAGGGGTTGGGTGGTTTAAACCGACACACACACCAGGTTAATTTATTAAAAATTTAATTATAACATTTATGGGCATTACCAGGCTTTAATACAAGCTTAAAGGGGGTCAATGAAGGGTTTAAAACTCAATGTGTGCACGTTACTGGAAAAACCCCGGCAAAGCCAAGTGACGTTGATCGGTCTCACTGATCGGTCTCACCGATCGGTCGCGCCGAGACGCTATCCCTTTAAGATCCAGATTTTTGGAAAAGGAAAGGACCTAGAGACTCTGGGTCATCACATCAGATACCTTTCAATCTATTCTCACCCTCGAGAATTTAAACAACATAGAAGGAAAGAACGGGTCCGAACAACCACCTTGAAAGATACCTCTCAAGAGAGAACCTCATTGTTAACTAAGAACAATTTCCTGTCATGAACCAAGAAAAATATCATTTCAAACTGCCCATGCATGTGGGGGTTGGGGAGTCTCCTTCCCCATGTCAGGATATTATCCACTTTGGGCGACACTGACTCTCCTGCACGAGTTTAATCACATCCACCTTAATGCGTCTTGATTAGGGGTCAAGTTCTCTCCTCCCTCATAGCCAGGACTTTTCACACACATTTAGGGGAAAATAAAACTAGCATTTCATAGCCAATAAGGTAAAGCGTTCTACCACAACATCTATAACAAACATAAAAAAACTCAAAACAACTCTGGGTACTGGGTACACATATGTTCTTCCCTCTCCCACATACTCTCCTCAAGCCTACCATGTCTCCACAACACACGAACCAAGGGAATGCTTCGCCCACGAAGCACCTTTTCTTTGCGATCCTCGATCATCACTGGTCTCTCCACAAAATTCACATCATCCTCAATGTCCAGCTCTCCCCAGCCGAGGACGTGTGAATCATCGTGGAGATACCAACGTAGCTGGGACATGTGGAAGACATCATGTATCCTCAGTAGAGGCGGTGGTAACGATAGCTGATAGGCCACTTCACCGACCCATCGTAACACTTTGAAGGGCCTGATGAACATGGGAGAAAGCTTACTCCCCTTGCCGAACCTCCGTTATCCGCGCCGAGGGGAGACCCTTAAGAACACGTCGTCTCCAACCTCAAATTCCAAGGGAATCCTCATGGTATCAACATACGACTTCTGCCGGTCCTAGGCCGCCTTCATCCTTTTCTGTATGAGTTGAACCTTCTCTGTCGTGCTCTGCACCACCTCTGGGCCATGGATGCCCGCCTCTCCTACTTCGGCCCAACACATAGGTGATCAACATGGCCTCCCGTACAAGGCTTCAAATGGGTCCATAACGATGGTAGAGTGATAGCTATTATTGTAGGAGAACTCTCCCAGGGGAAAGTGTCACACCCATGATCCTCCTGAGTCCATAACACATGTCCACAACATATCCTCCAAGGTCTGGATGGTGCGCTTTGTGTGTCCATCTGTCTGGGGATGGAAAGAAATGTTAAGGCGTAACTGTGTGCCAAAAGTATGTTGTGATCCTTTCCAGACCCGTGAGGTAAACCGTGAATCCCTATCCGAGACTATAGACCTCATAACTCCATGAAACCGCACCACCTCTTCCACGTACTCTCGTGCCAAAGCATACACAGTACTTGACTCCCAGATCGCCAGAAAATGGGCCGATTTCATCAACCGGTCCACTACCACCCAGATGACATCGTATTCTCCTTGGACCTTGGCAATTCACGTGACAGAATCCATCGATATGTCATCCCACTTCCACTCGGGGACATCTAGAGACTGCAGTAGGCCTCCTGGAACTCGGTGTTCATCCTTCACTTGCTGACACACTAAGCACTTGGTCACAAACTCTTCCAATGCTCGCTTCACTCCGGGCCACCAAAACTGTCTCTTCAGTCCCTGGTACATCTTGGAAAAGCCTGGGTGTACCGCCGGGGGTGAGTTGTGGAACTCACTGAGAGCCTTGCCGTGCATCACTCTTGGAACAAACAACCTTCCCTGGAAAGGCATCCGGTTCGAAATATCCTCTGTCCATCCTTCCAGAGCATTTCCCTGGTCAACTCGGTCATGCATCACTTCGCACTCTGGGTCTCCCCACTGAGACTCCTCCACTTGATATAACAGAGACGACTGCACTGCCATCTGATACAGGCAACCTCTACCACCATCCATCCTCGCATCCATGTGTAAGGCATCCAACACCTCCATCGCCTTCCTGGCGTCCGCCGACTCTCTAACCACATCCTTCTGTGTCCTCCTACTCAAGGCATCATCCACTACATTTCCCTTGCCCTCAGTATAAGACATCTCGAAGTCGTAATCCTGGAGGAACTCTACCCATCTCCGCTGTCGCAGGTTTAGGTCCCACTGGGAGAAGATATAACTCAAGCTTTTGTGATCTGTGAAGGCCACAAAGTGTTCTCCGATGAGGTAGTTCCACCATAACATTAGTGAAAAAACGGCCGTTGCAAGCTCCAGGTCATGGGTGGCGTAATTACGCTAATGAGGGCGTAGATGCCTGGATACATAAGAGATCACCCCTTGTCGCTACATCAACACACATCCCATGCCTTTTCCTGAAGCATCACATAACACCTCATACGCCTCCCCTTATTTTGGAAATCTTAGCACTGGGGAACTGACCAACTTCTCCTTCAGATAGCTGAAGGCTGACTCGCACTGCTCAATCCACATGAAAACCTAGTCTTTCTTGGTTAGGGCTGTCAAAGGGCCTGCAACTCGAGAGAAGTTGGGTACGAACCTCCGATAGTATTCTGCCAGCCCGAGGAAACCACGGACCTCTGCCACATTCTTGGGTGATTCTCAAGAAACAACTGCCCCAACCTTGGATGGGTCCACCGCTACCCCCTGCTCGAACACCACGTGCCTGAGGAAGTGCACTTCTCGTGTCCAGAATTTGCATTTTGACAACTTCCCATAGAGATGATGATGTCGGAGGGCCTCTAAAACTGTCCTTAGGTGCTCTGCATGGTCCTTTTCTAACCTTGAATATATCAAGATATCGTCGATGAACACAACCATGAACCGATCCAAGTACTCCCAGAAGATGGAGTTCCTAATCACCATGAACACAACTGGGGAATTCGTAACACCGAAAGGCATGACTACGAACTTGAAGTGTCCATATCTGTACCTAAACTCCATCTTTGGGATGTCACCCTCCTTCACTCCCAGCTGGTGGTACCCAGACCGCAGGTCGATCTTCGAGAACCATCCTGCCCCTTTCAGCTGGTCGAAAAGATTGTCTATCCTCGGAAGAGGGTAGCGATTCTTGATTGTCACCTGATTATGCATCCTATAGTATATGCACAACCTGAGACCACCATCTGCCTTCTTTGAGAACAAGACTAGAGCACCCCACGGTGACGCACTCGGCCGAACATAACCCCTCTTCATTAGATCATCAATCTGGATCCACAACTCCCGTAGCTCTGAAGGTGCCATCCGGTAAGGAGCCATCGAGATCGGACGAGCGTCGGGCTACAGGTATATCCCGAACTTGATATCCCATCGAGGGGGTAGAGTCGTTACCTTTTCAAGAAAGACATCCATAAACTCACGGACAACCTCTGGCCCCTCCACCATCTCAGCATCTACTGACTCCACTGAGAGCTCGGCCAACAAGGAGAGGAGGGGTTCCTCTCACCTGCTGCCCTTCTGACTGCTCCACCCGCCGGTGAAGGTAACACACCAGCCACCGAAGTCAGAGAACACAACCCTTCCTCAGAAAGAGTCGATGATGGCACACAAAGATAATAGCCAGTCGATGCCTAGGATGACATCGTATGGCTGGATCTGTAGGAGAAGAAGATCCCTAACCGACTGATGTAGCGCTATCATCAGTCTGCATCCCCGACAAAAAACAACAAGTCGGTCGGACCTCCGACTAGTGTGCTCAACACCAGGGGCACTGAAGTCTCTCGGAATCTAGACCTAAGGCACGGTCTAGACTAGGCGCAACAAAGGAGTGCGAAGCTCTGGTATCAAACAAGACGTAAGAAAGGGTACTAAACAAACTGATCGTGCCTCGAACAACCTCTGGCCCTGCTGGGACTGCTGCCTCCGTGGTGTGTAACTATCCACGCCCAGCTCCTATGCCCCTTGGATGTCGGCCACCTCCCTGACCACTCCCCAGTCGAGGTCCCTGAGGAGTGCCCTGAGGTCGGCCTCCTCCTCTTACGTCTTCCCTCAGAGGAGCGGGAGCTCGCTGTCCCTGTTGCTGCTGCTGGAAAGGCCTGGCTGGGAGCTGCTACTGGGGCGGGTGCTGGGGCTGTCCTCCACCTCCATACTATACCTGGTCCGGGCATTGACTCTTGATATGTCCATGGCTCCCACAGATGAAGCATCGCGGTCCTGGGCCCGAAGGAAAAGGGCGAGGACCGGGGGATTGAAACTAAAACTGATGCGGCCTGCTCCCTGCGGGTCGGAACCTGGAGGGTCCTAATGCTAGAGGCATGGTGATGAAGGCCTTCCCCTTCGATGGTCCTAGCTGGATCCCCTATCATTAAACACCTCCTAGAGCGTGCATCGTCTCCACCACTTCAGCCTTCTTCTGGACCTCCAATTACGTCGGCAGGGTAAAGGGGGCAACATCATACTGGAGGGAGGGTCAGAGTGCCTCCTCAAGACATCTTGTCGGAGACTCCTCATCAGGAAAGAGGTCCGGAACAAAACATAGGAGGTCCTTGAACTTGATTCATAGCACCCTCACTGACATACTCTCCTATTGGAGGGAGATTATCTCCTGTCTCTTTTACGCCTTCATCGTCGAGGAGAGGAATTCTGCCCAGAACTCCTTCTCGAAATCAGCCCATCGCACCTCAATCTCTCTCCTCTCCCCCAGGTAAAGCGTCCACCACTGACGCGCCACTCCCCGCATCTGGCTGACGGCCAGAGGAACCCAGTACTCGGTCGGGGCCCGAATCAGGCCGAAGGCGATCACTAGCTCCTCTAGCCAGCCTTCCGTCTTCATGTCAGAGGTGATGCCCTCGTACTTCTTGAGGGTCTATTGCTGGAAGGCGCAAAGATTCTTTTGCCACTGGTCCTCCTCTTCCTCTCGATCAGCTCTCTGCCGATTGGCCAAAGTAGTCTCTGGGGCCTCGATCGCCTGTACCACATGTGGTCGCCTTCCAGGTGCCATAGCTGCAAGGTAAACAAGGAATGCCTAAGCCCAAGTAGTGCAGAATATTGTTCTTAAAATTTCATAAAAATTTCATTTACTCTTAATTCCAAAGACATCCTAAAAACATGAGAACACAATTCATTATGATTCATGTACCTTTCCTAGGGTCTCTACCCTGTAATCAGCGTGGCCTCACTTGGTCGTTTGGTAGGTCCAGAGTCCTTGCATCGGATCACAGGGGGCCCTAAAATCCCGTGTCCTAACTGGTCTTCCCTGTCCTAATTCACGCACCAAGGTCATCCAACACTATTTACATACCATACCATGCAATCCTCATTCTTCCTAACTCCAGACTCCATCATATCTCTCAACCTCTCCCTCAAATACCATTCCGTCATGACCCGCCTTCACCAAAAGAATGGAAGGGTCAGCAGGTTGGCAAGCCCTTCCTTCTTTATGTTGAAGGAGAGATAATGACCCCCAAAACCCTCCGTCTATAGGTCCCAGAGCGACGACTAGCACCAAGGGTATGGAAATTACACACAAGTGGAAGGCATTACCCTTTTTGTGTTATAGGATCGGGAGATAAGATAATGAAACCAAACAGCACAAAATGTAAAAGAAATGTAAATCCAAAAGTATACCATTCCCACATGCATGTTCCAAAAGTAAAAGCCACAATGTACAAAAGTGACTACAAGGGTTAGTACCAAAGAAAGGAAAACAAAAACTGCAACTTCTCAATGGTCCGAGCGAGTATGGTCCTGCGCGATCCCCGAAGTCCTCCTGGAAACCTGAAAGCAGTTTTGTATATGTAGGGTGGGCATACAAGTACACTCAGTAGGGAAAACCAGATCCTCTCGTGCACAAGTGGGGAAACATACTAAAGTCCCGTGAGAAGCAGACAACCATTACTATGAAGGAGTTCACCCATACCACTCACTGTATCCACTCACCAAGTAACACAAACCAAGTAATATATATAAGAGCACATTGATGTTTGGGTACCCCGCGCCACTTTCCCACTGGATATTGAGATATCCTACGCATCGAACCAATCCCGCCAGTCTCACCGCATTTCCACTGCTGAACCCCAGCCGCAAACACTTGGTCCACAACTGTCACATGTAACTATGCCTACAAACACCTTGTCTAGAACAACCACCACCACGCCCGAAGAAACCTGGGCTACAAGATCCATTTCCATGCCCGAAGACACCTGGGCCTCATCCCGAAGACACTTGGGAAACCACCTGCCCGCACACACCTGGTCCAACCACCACACTACCCTGCTCGAAGATTCATGGGCTAATAATAGACCTCAGGCCATCACATCCTGCCCAAAGGTACTTGGGCTATCCGGGAAAGGGATTAGAAAAGGAGCTAATAACCATCCACTAAGAATAGTGTTGGGAGAAACACCATCCCCCATGAAATGGGGGTGTTCGGAACCAAGTACTCTACTTAGGTGGGAGTGAATAAGAAACACAAAACTACAAGTATATACATAGGTAACAAGAACTCACCCAATGTTAGGATTTTCTTCAGACAGCCTACAGATCACAACATCACTCAAGTCCGAGTCACAACTCTCTCCAACAAAACTCATTTGTCCCATTCTTGTTTTCATGTTCAGTAACAATGTTTAAGTAAGTTCATGAACCTACTTGGGAAACTAACACCATAAGCATAAACAAGGAAAGAATCCATCCAAACGTCAATTTAAACATTCACACCCGGTTCCCTTGTAATGTTACAACAACAAGGGGATAAGTGAGCTCCCTCGAAGTACTGGAACCAAAGAAACCCGCGAGACACTACCCCGTGTCCCCCAAAATGGTTTCTCATCTATAGAGGATCCCACCCCAATTCGTGATATAAACAATGTAACCACATGGTCTTAAAACTCACAACCACCAAATCTATATCAACAAGGGATCCCATCCCCTCCCAAATCTCTAGCAATAAACCCATAAAAGAAAACAACCAAACCAATACCACCAACACAAAGAAGGGCCACGCCGGTATTTTTAGATTTATAAGATTTAACACACTCCATGATTTCAATTTCGTGTGTTTTAACCGAGGGTTATCACAGAAGGGTTGATCCTGGTGCTTTCAATTTATTTAGTCGGGTGTATGTGATTAACCAATTTCCCTTTTCAGAAAATGGGTTCACAACCACAAACAAGTCATTTAAAACATCCCCAAGGGTTCATTAGTGCACAAAGAAAGACCACCAATGGCCATGATTTTCAGTATGTGTAAGCCCGCACAATTCAGAAAGATGATCATAACATAAAACAACATCAATGATCCCAGCCCCCCACCCCCCTTCATTCTTCATATAATCAGTTCATTATCGTTATTTAGGTCTGGTTTAACTAATTATACTGAATCAAAAGCACACCCACCCCACATGATACACAAAAGTGAGAGATGAAGAAATTCCCTACTTTTTGATCAATGATGGACACTAAGGCCGGGGGCGGAACTTCACAGATAGCGATGCGGTTTTCCAGAACGAAAATTGCCTCATCTATCAACGCTTAGGCCAGGCACAGAACTTCACGCATAGCGATGCGTCTCGTCTGAATGAAAAGTTGCTCGTCTGGATGAATGATACTCTTAGCACAGGGTGATCGAGAAAAAAAGAAACTGTGGCTAACCATTAGTTTATAAGAGTCGCAGACGTTTGAGATAAGAACGCCAAACCGCATAAGGAGTGGGGGTCGTGGGTTGACCACGCGGACCCACATGTTATTAAAGGGGTCGGGTGGTTTAAACCGACGCACACACTAGGTTAATTTATTAAAAATTTAATTATAACATTTATGGGCATTACCGGGCTTTAAAACAAGCTTAAAGGGGGTCAAAGAAGGGTTTAAAACTCAATGTGTGCACATCACTAGAAAAACCCCGACAAAGCCGGGTGACGCCGATCGGCCTCACCGATCGGTCGCGCCAAGAAGCTACCCATTTAGGATCCGGATTTTTGGCAAAGGAAAGGACCAGAAGAGTCTGGGTCATCACACTATCAGTCTATACTTCCATCAAATGGGTTACGAAATCATTATTCGTGTGTACGATGGACTACCACCTCAAGAACTGATGTCATTCATTTTACATTACCAACTCTCGAAGATGAATATAATGATGGATTTACCATAATTATATGATATTAATGATAATATTATTATGTTATTTTAATATCACACATATATGTTTTCATTCTATGATGTTTAAAATATGATAATGTCGCTTGTTTGTATGCCAGACTACCACCTCACAAAGTGATGTGATTCATTTTTCAATTACACGTTACCTGAAATATAATAAGGATAAAATTAATGAATATATGTGATATATATGAGATGATATTGATTGTGGAATATTGACATTTCATCCACTTCCTTTCCGTTTCACTCATTAAGGGAAGGTTATCATCGCTCGAGCATACATACATAATACCCTCTCCATGAACTAATCTGATTCATTTTCTATGTTCATGATTCATAATGGTTATCATAATTTTTAAAATTAGTTAATATGATATTAATATAATTATTATCATTCTGTATATTTTGGATATATACTATATGAAAATGAACAAGAACTTTCATTACAAAACATGCTGAAGAAAATGAGTCAATTAACACTCAGAACAATCGAAGTAATGAAAAATTATTAACAAATGGGAGATAAGATGTAATAAAAGGATAATATATGATATTATAAATATGAAATTGGTTATTTTATAAGTTAATAAAATGTTTTAAGCCACTATACATAGGGTTAAATCAAGTTCAACAAAAACAAATATTGAGGTAATGGATTTCGTCTAAATTTTATTCAATTGAGGCATATTGTACTGTTACACACCATATTTATTTTAAATAGTACATATAGTGACCATTTGACATGTTATATAATGATCCATTAATAATTCATGTTAATATTATGTTTCATAATGAATTATTTCATGAAAGGGGATTTTACTTTAAAATTACCAAGTGGAAAAGAATTTCATAACTCAATTTATTTTCATTGTGTTATATTACTTCATAGTTATCATTTTCATACTAAGATTATGTGTGTAATAATTTTTTATTATCTTGTGTATTATTTAAAATTATTTTATGTGTATTTAATTTGGATACATGCAATCAATTTATTAAATAATTATCACTTAAAAATTATGATCATTGTGAGGGTTTATATCAAAATCACTTTCTAATATAGATTTTTTATTCTTGAATTTCAGTTTAATGAAATTATTTGACCATTTACTGATTGAGTTAAACGTTTCTCCAATGAAAATTTTTCTAATTTTTTTGGAAATCCCAAACATCCTATTTAATCATTATCATACTTGTTCAAAATGTTTTATAAATTTTTTTGATAAGAAAATATAATATTTTTATCTTACATAGAATAATATTTAAATAGTTAAGAAAATACAATTTTTCATTATTCTTATCATAATGAGACTTGAAAAGATAATAGTCATACTCATCTTTATCATACATAACCTTATCAAATTGAATATAAGATCACATGTTTTTTCTTTTTTACTAACATATTATTATTATTAAAATTGACAAATTTTTACATTAAAATTATTCTTAGAATAAATGAATTTATCATAATGACCTTTTAATACCTATAAAATCTTATATCTAATATAAGAAATATGTTTTACACTACAAATGGTGTATATCAAAATGAGGCAAGACATTCTGTTTTAATATGACTGTTGATGTTCCAGGTGTGCAAGTCATCAAGAAAAACTTAGATAAAATATAACCCTTGAAGGATCAAGATGATGGTTGGAGTGTTTCCTCTAAATACCCAATCATTCGAAGAGTTTAGAGAGAAGTACAGATCATTTTAATTTTAAAAAATCTCAATGCATGATTGCTCGAAATCTTAAAAGAGTGAACTACTTGTTCCTCATACTTATAATCATTTTTAGTTTGTAATCGTAACGACCTATCACATGAATACGATCGAGGGATCATGGGGATACCAAGACAGTTAAGTTAATCATTATATCAAGGGATTGTAGGGATAGGAAGACATAGAATCTAATCATCGAATTGAGGGTTTATGGGTATAATAAGATAGATAAGCCAATCATCGTATAGAGGGAAAAAAGAGATTCTGAGACTAACCAATAATAATATAGAGGGATTCCCCATGTAAGGGAATGACAAAAGTTCTTGTAAGTATGAAATAAGGGACCTTTATCCAAGTTTATTGGATACAATACTATTTGGGTTAAAATAATTGTATTTATTTGTGTTACTTGTTTTACTGCAAGTCATTTATTTCCACTAAAATAGTAATAGAAAGTTAATCCTTTATAGCCATATTTCTATTTGTATTTTGTTTATTGTAATATCTTTTATTACAATACAATTGGTTTAATATGTAATAATCTATGAATACATTTTTACCCTAATTATGAGTCTATACACTTTAAGATAGAATCACTACATTTGTGAATACTATGATTTATCATATCCATTCGGATTAGGATTATTTCTGTACTACTATGATATATCGTAATCATTGTGATTATGATTCATTGTGTATTAATGAAAATGATTAAAATCTGATTACATTACCACTTCTTACTAAATACCATTCTATAATTTTTTTATATTGAAAAAAAATTTATTACGACATGTAGAATAAATTTTATAATCTACTTGATTACAATACATTTTTAATCAGACCCAAGGGCCAAGTATAATTACCATTTAAATACTTAATAGGTTTTGTAAATATAATTTTTTTAACATTATAAATCTGTGTTTCGTTTAAGAATCAAAAATGAATGTTTTTAAACATATAATTCACCCCCTCTTATATTAATCCATATTCATATACATTACAATCCAACAATTGGTATCAAAGCCATGTATCCTCTGTACCGATACTTACATTTGTTATCAAAGGAGGTTTCCACTTATCATACATTCAACCTTTATCTTATTTACTTTAGCAATTTTGTTATAAACTTTTTATTTATAAATATTTTCTTCCCTAATGTGTATTATCCAATATATATATTTTTTTAATGATGGTGGGACTCAATGTCAGTTTAATATATATACTCAATCCTAATAGACACCATATTGTTGATGTAACCGATTATGAGTATCTAAGAGATATAATGAATACATTCATTATAAATATTGGAGTTGACAATTTCGTCATGTTAAATAGAGATTAAAAGATCCATGATAAGGAAGTGATTTCTTTTACAAATAAAAAAAGAGTATAAATTAAATTACATTGCTAGAAAAACTTTATTATGTTTTATGAATAACAACATTAAAAGTAAGATGTCTTCTTGTGAATTTTCTAACAGTATTTGTAAAAAGTTAGAGATTAATCATTTTGGAACTCGAAAGGTTATTGAAACCTGAGGACCAATGCCTAGAGCTAACTATCAAGAATTTTAATTCCATTTTCGTGAACCTAATGTAAAGTTACAAAAAAGGTTCATGAAAATAGAAAATACTCTATAATGTATTTGAGAGATAGAATTGTAGGATGAAATACTTGATGAAAAGTTAATTGATATCATAAACAATGAGTGGGAATCCAATTGAAAAGTTGTTGATGAATCAATGAAGATAAAAAATTTCACTCTTGATGATTTATTTGAAACCCATTTTCAATAAGTGGTTAGGTTGAAAAAGTATGCAGAGAAAGACAAGAAAACTAATGATGGAGTTGCTTTTACTACTAATTCAAATCTGATAAAATCTCAAACTTCGGATAAAGTTATTAAGCCAACAAAAAAGAATAAATCTATTTTTCAATCAGATTCAAGTGATTCTAAACATTATATGAATGAATTATGTAATATAGCTCAATTAATGAATAATATTTTTGGTAAAATAGATTTTCATTATCGCTGCAAGAATGTAACAAAGGAATGAATAAAAAGAAAGATTCTGATGTTACTGGTTATTAGTGAAAAATAGCTAGACATATTTGACCTAATTGTCTCAGGATGAAAAGAATGGAAAAGAATGATAGAAAATACAATAGGAATTAGAATAAGTATTATAAGTAAAAAATGTAATAAAGATATAAATTTGCTGACACTAGGAGTACCTGTGGAGGCGATTCTTCAGACAATTTATCAGATAATTAAAGTCCAACTCATAAGAATATTGGTATTCCTACTAAAATACCTATTACAAATTGATGTTTTTTGGAAAAGGTACATAATGTCAATTGATTAACCAAAATGTCATTAAATAATAATTATCCCAATAAGAATAATTCTACATCTTTAGATGAAGAATCATCATTATCTAGTGGGGTTAATACTTTACCTTCTTATGAATAAGTTTCCTTCTTTTATTTTTTTGGAAAATTAAAATTTTTAAATGTATAAAATATATGATAAGGCTAATGAAAAACTTTACAAATATAATTCAAGAATTGATATTTAAAAAATTTTATATTATATCTATCAAAAGAACTTGATAAATCCAATTTTATAAAAATATAATATTTCTAATGATTTGGAAAATGTAATTTCTGAAAAGGATTGTTTGAAAACTAGTTTTGAGAAAATCAGTTCCAAAAATAAAACATATGTGGATAATAATTTAGTTATAAAATGAAATTCTGATATTTATTCACTAAAGATAAATTTATCAAAAATTACTATTGGTAAATAAGTTTTTGAAAAAAATGAATAAAAAAATTCTTATACGTGGTACTAGTTCAATAATGAGACATACTCATAGAAAACCTATTTTTAGTAACAAATTCTTTATTCATAAAAATTCCCCCTTTTGTACTAAATGCAAAAGTGTAGGTCATTAAGAAAAGAATTTTTCATTAAATAAAACTCAAACCTTAGGGCTACATAAAGCCCTTTTTTAAAAATAAATGTGGATTCCTAAAATATTCTTTTATATCATTTTCAGACCAAAGAAGTTTTGGTTACTAAAAATCTAGTTGTTTTGTTTAGATGGAAATAAAGAGAGTAACGAAAAAATAATACTTGATATATGGGTAGTGGGTGTTCAATACATATAACTAGACACACATATTTTTTTAAAAAAATATTAGAAAGATGAAAGGTGGTAAAGTTACCTTCATAGATAATTCTCAATGAAAGTTTATCAGTATAGTTAATATTATTGTTCATTGTAAAGCTTTAATTGAAAAAGTTATATTTGTTAAAGGTATCAAGAATAACCTTATTAGTATAAGTAAATTGTGAGATCAAGGTTACCTCAAGAATTTAGGAATGAAAAATGTGTAGTACATAATTACAAAGATGAATATGTTCTTTCTGCCTATTGGTATTAGAATATTTTCACTCTTAACTTAGAAGACCTTAGGAGCCAAGACTTACCTTTCCTTAGTGTAATGGAAGATCAATATTGGTTATGTAATAGAATTTTAGGACACCATAACCTTATATATTTATGTAAATTAACTATGATAAGACTTGTTAAGGAACTACTAGAACTTAGATTTAATTCTTAAAAAGTTTGTGACCCTTGTCAATGAGATTAGAAACATAAGTATAGTTTTAACTATATTAGTGAAGTCTCAAATTTGGATAATTTATAGTTAGGGTATTTGGATATTTTTTTCCCTACACAAAATAGAAGTATTTGGTTAAGTACAAGTAATTTTATTAGTTTATAATTACATTAGATATACATGGGTTTATTTTCTAGCAAAGAAAACTAAATCCTTTTTTTTCAAAACAATTTTTTCCAATATAAAAAATGATAAAACATTCCCTTGATAACTATTCATAGTTATCATGCTAGAGAATTTGTAAATTAATATATTGAAACTTTTTGTATTAAAAAAGGAAAAACACATAACTTTTCAACTTCTAGATCTCCTTAGAAAAATGGTGTTGTTGAAAGAAGAAATCATATTCTTCAATAAATAACAAGAACCATGTTGAGTGAATACTCAGTTGATAAACATTTTTTAGAGGAAGTAGTTAGTACTATTTTTTATACTATAAATTGAGTTTTAATCCATCCTGTTATTAATAAAACTTCTTATGATTTTGGGATAGGCTGGAAACCAAAATTTTTATAGTTTTGAGTATTTGGATGCAAAGTATTCCTACTGAATCCAAAAGATAACTTACAAAAATTCACACTCAAATCCAATGAAGTTATATTATAATATAATTATACTAATTATAAGGTATATAAAGTATTTATTTAATATTCTTGTAATTTTGAAATAATAGAACATCTTAAATTTGATGAAACAAAATCCTTTATTATTTTTAAAAAACCAACAAGAATTCTTAGATGCGGTTTCCAAAACTGATCCCATACATTCATTGGATGATTTTTCTAATAAGGAAAATAATCAAGAATTTTTCTTTAAGTATTTACTCTAGAATAATTTCTAATTTATGTTGATGAATAGACTTTACAAAACCCAAGACAATTTTTTCTTAGGAATCATCCAAGTGATAATATCATTGGTGATGTCAGACAACCAATTAAGGATAGATGTTCCTTGTGAAATAAAATATAACAAATTTAGTTTATTTATCAAATGTAACCTAAAAATACTAATGTGGTTTAAGGTTATTATGATTGGATCTAGGAAATTCAAGATGAGATAAATGAACTCAAAAGGAACAAAGTGTGGGTCTTGGAAAAAGAGACCTAAATAAAATTAAATTATTGGAGTAAAATGATTTTCAAAAACAAGTGTGATGAGAATAGAATTATTATTTGAAATAAATAAATACATTTTAGTGAAGTTTGTAAAAAATAATAGGGAATAAGTTATAAATAAACCTATGCACTGGTAGCAATACTTGAATCTTTTCATATTCTACTAGCCTTTATAGTATTCTTTATTTTGAAAGATTTTCTAATGGATGTGAAGTATGATTTCCTTAATGGTTATATACCAGATGAAGTCATTGTTGAAAAATATCCTAATTTTGAAGAAACAAAACATCTTGAATATGTTTATACGCTTACCAAATCATTATATGGACTTAAAATATTTCATATCCTAGTATGATAGATTTATATAATTTTTGTTACAAAATAGTTAGGTTAAGGGAGCCGCTAATCCAACCATTTTTATAAAGAAAGTATTTTTTTTTCAAATATATAGTGATGACATTATATTCAAATTAAATAAATAATATTTAACAGATTCCTTTGTGAATCTTATGAAATCAGTGTTTGTGATGAGTATAATGGGTGAGTTATCTTTTTTCTTGGTTTTCAAATTTCTCAAAAACGAGATGGTACCTATATATCTCAAAATAATAATATCAAATATCTCCTTAGAATATATAGATCAAAAGATACTAAAAATAGTAGTACTCCAATTAGTACCTCCAGTACACTTGATGTTGATGAATATGGGAAACATGTTGATCAAAAAAATTTAAGAGGTATGATATGAAGTTTACTACACTTAATAGCTTATCGACCAGAATTAATATTTTATGTTTCCATATGTGAAAGATATCAAGCTAATAAAATATAATCCAACTTAAAAACTGTAAAAATAATTTTTCTTTATCTAAAGGGAAATATAGATCTAATACTTTTTCATTATTCTATAAATTATTTTTAAATAATTTTTTTTCCGATGTCATATTTGGTGATTATAGAATGGATTGAGGAAGTAATTTCATAAAATGTCATGTCTTAAGAGATTCATTAGTTTCTTGCTCTTTTAATAAATAACACTCGGTAGCACCATCCACTGCTATAACCGAATATATGGTAGGTAGAGGTTGTTTTTCCCAAGTATTGTGGATACAACACACACTCCATGATTATAGAATGAGTTTTACTAAAACTAAAATACTATGTGATAACACAAGTTCAATTTCATTAAGTAAAAAACCTACGCATCACCCTCATGAAAAACACATAAATATTAGGGTTCACTTCTTAGGGATAGGACAACTAAAAAAGATCTCAATTTACAATTCATCGGAATGAAAGAGAAACTGGTAGATATTTTTACAAAAACATCACCTTCTGATAGATTTGAAAAATTAAACTAAATCTAGAAATGATAACTGTTAATTAATCACTCATATCTACTTTTTAAAACCATATCATTATATTAATTTACTCCTTTTCATAGGGGATTACATATAATTTTTGTTTAACAAATATTTAATTATTTCAATCATTGAATGTTCATTTAAATTTTATCATATTAATGTTTTTTTAAATTGGGTTTTGAAAATTTATCAAACTTGAGTTCGTTTTAAAATAAAAATTTAAAATTTTATCATTTCAAATTTTCAGTCTACCGTATTCAGGTTTTCATTACAATTCTTCTTAATCAAAATTTTTTTTATTAAACTTTTGTACTATTTTCCATCTATTGAAATATGTAATTTTATAAAAATAAGAAGAACAATCTATAATACATTTGATTTCACTCAAAACTTATTCTTTTTTCATTTTAAACTTTAACACTATTCCATTATGATTAGTTGTATATTTATTTGTTGTTAATTTTTATTTCCATGTTTTATTTAATTTTTTTTGTATTCACCTAAAATGAAAAAATTATAAATCCTCAAGAATTTAAATTGTTTAAAAAATTTATTATTTATATATTATCTCAATCATCAGATTAGTTGGAAGAAATATCAGCCATCAGATCTTTTTGGAAGACCAACCTTCCCTTCAATTACCTATATAAAGAGGACCACCCACCGTGTGTCCCACATTAGCTATCTCATTGTTTTCTTTGAAGTGTTTCCTTGTTTAAGATCCCCATTCTAAATTATTTTCTTCATATATGATTTTTCCATATCAAGTCCAAATACGATGGTGCCTATAAATGATTTAAAAAATTGGTTTTTTTAGAAAGGTAAGTCTAAAGTTCTTTTTATAAAATGTATGATTCGAATCTTGTAAGGGAAATAGATTTCCATGGTTTGAAATCATTATGCGGTGAAAATTCAGATCCTAATTATGATTTATTTTATTTGTATTTGGTTAGGTATTTTATGATTATTTAAATTTATTTAAAGAAGTTTTAAAAGATATGTTTTATTTCTGAATATATGAGAAGTGTTACCAGATGACACCATGTGAAGATACAGGTTTCCTAGATATTTTAGAAGAAGGAGTATGGATGTTGTCCCTCTCATAAACTACATGATTTATAGGGTATGTTTATCAATAAAAGTTAAGAGAAATATTTTTTTAAGAATGTATTAGATGAACAACCAAATATGTACATCCATATTATTCCAAACCATATAGTTTAATCCCTTTACATGCAGGGGTTTCTAATTATGAGAAAAGGAGATAGGGATACTTTGAAAGTATCAAATATATTTATTTTGGGTTATCTGGTAAACAGGAGGAAAATAAATTTAGTAGGTTTTATTCTTCTGAATATATAGAATATAAATTATAGATCAATCAAGTCTCATATTTAAATGTTTACAGATTTTATTAGTAATATGATTTAATCAAGTGTGAATCAATGACATTGAAATCATGTCTGAACCTATTTTTTAAAAGATTCTATTCTTAAGTGATGACATAATGAAGAGAATGAAACTGGTCATTGATTCTGAATCAAATATGTTTATAAAGAACACCTTGGTTCTTTCATCAAATGAATAACCTTCTTCTATGTAAAATAAAGTTTGGAAGTTAGAAAATAAGAGAAAGGATAACTCCTTTCAATGAAAAAAAACAAAAAAACACTCAAAAGAAGTAGCTAAAGGATGGAGAAACAAAAAAACTCAATGAAATGAAGGAGATCCCCAATTAGGACATAACCCTTATAAAGCCTTCACTATTGAAATTCATGGATCTGAATTACTATAAAAAGAAGCCATAAAAAAAGAAGAAGAATAAGAAACTTCACGGTTTAAGTTTAGTTTAATCTTTTATAAAAGGAGTAGAGGTCGCTTCTGCTAATGTTGTTTACCAAATCTGGATGTTGGATTCTCATTTCAAGAAAGAGAGATTGTTCTACCATTTTTTCCATATCAGAGACAAAGGAAATTCTATTTTGGTATATAAATAATTAGTTCTATCTAGTAAGGATGATTTAATAATAAAATTATAGCTTTGGGAAGATTTTATTATATAAATTATGGATGGAGTTGTAGGAATTGATACTCAAGCCAAAACAAGTGAAGCTATTGAAGAATATAGTATTTTCAAAGAAATAGAATAATATGAAAAAGAAGAATAATATTAAAAAGGAGGAGAAGAAAAAAAAATATGAACAAGGAGAAAAAGAATAATTATAATAAGAGGAAGAAAACCAAATTGATGATAACGAATATCTTTAGTCTACAAATATTTATTTATGGACTTCGCAATCCTCCAAAAAAGAATTATCTTCCTCTGAAAATAAAAAAGATAAATATGTTAGCTAAGAGAAACAAAATTCCCCATCAATATAAAGATTTTAATATTAAAATAAGATGGATGAAAAAGATCAGAACTAAAAAGTAAACGATAGTAAAAGTTTTAATGTTGATTCTATCATGATTTATGATGGAAACCAGGATATACAAAGCATTGAAAATTTTTTATCCAAGAAAGAAAAAAGGAAATCAATTCAAGAATAAATCAGTACCAACACATCATAACTACAAAATTAATTCATTTAGATTAAGAATCACAAAATAATATCATAGATCAGGGACATGACAATATGATTCATACATTGAGCATATTAGAGAAAATAGTTTCTTACTTACCCATATTATGAAACAATGTTGATTTGGTTGTCGAAAATCTACAAGAAAAAACTGATTTAATGAAGTATTTAACATACGTATTGATTTGTTTGGGTGTAGATTTATAAATATTTAAAATGGCATCGAGGCACACCAGAAAAATTGTACTAAGATGGTCAAATAGTCTCATAGTGTTGATAATGATATCAAGCTTCATGATGATAATTTTGTATAATTAAAAAATTATTTAAACGAAATTGATGGATCTTTCAGTATTCTTTCTAAATACTTGTCCAATAGAGTAAAATTCATTGACCAGTTTAGAAATAAAATCGAGAAAAAGACTCAAGATTCAACATATTTACAAGGGATATTAAAGTTTATAATTCTTGATATTTCATGATTAAAAGCCTATAAAGATGAAATTATTGACATAAAGAATCCAGATGATGTCTTCTCAAATAGAATTAAAGCTCAACAAGAAAAGAATAATCTTTTGGAAGAAAAAAATGAGTTTTAAGAAGATGAAGACCATTATCAAAGCCTGAAGAAAGATTAATTTATTTTTTTAAACTCGTGTTTTTTATTTTCATTATTTTTATATAATTAATAGAATAATTTTTTTATCATGTTATTTTTTATTCTTATTTATCTAACACATTTCAAGTTTCACCCATTCCTTTTTGGAAATCAAAAAGGGGGAAAATTTTATATAAAGGGGGAGATGTTTTAATTAAGAGGTAAAAGTTTCATTTTTATGTGTGAATATGATCCTTTGGGGGAGATATTATCCTAAGGGGGAGTTATTCATATTCATAATTATATTTATATGAGTTATAAACTCAAGGGGATAAATGTATAATTACCATTTCTAAATAAAATTCAAGGTTTTCTATTCACCTAAGTTATGTGGTTTGTGCTTTCTAAAATGGGGTAGAATGTTGACTCAAAAGATTATCGTATGACCTTTCTCCTAATTTTGTTTTGAGAATCCAAAAAATACAATTTATTTGTTATTTTACTTGTTAAAAAATGCTTTATAATGTTTGTATAAGAAAAAATAATCATTTTATCTTACAAATAATATGTTTTAAAGAGTTACAATAATATACTTTTTCATTATACTTTTCGTAATGAGACTGGATATGATAATAATCATACTTAGCTTTATCATACTCAAATTTGTCATATCAATTATAAGATCTCATGTTTTTTATCTCATACTAAAAAATTATTATTATTCTAACTGATAAAGGTTTCAATAAAAATCATACTCAAACTCAATTAATTTATCATAATGATACTTTTGTACCCAGACAATCTTATCTCCAATATTAAAAAAATTCTATACACTAAAAATGGTGTATTTCAAAATGATGTTGGAAATTATAGTATAATATGACTTTTGATGTGCCATTTGTCAATGTTATCATGAAAAACTAGGAGAAAATATGACCATTGGAGGGTTGTCTATTAATACCCATTTATTTGAAGAGTTTGGAGTGAAGTGTTGATCATTTTCATTTGAAACAATTAGTGTGCAAGATCTCTATATCTTATAAGATTGAAGTACTTGTTACTCATACTTGCAATAATTTTTAGTTTGTAATTATAATGACTAATCACATGAATACAATCGAGTTCTTATGGGGATAATGAGGAAGGGAATCCAATCATCGTATCGAGGGCTTATAAGGATAACGAGATAGAGAAGCTGACCATCATATTGAGGGCTCAGAAGGATAGTGAGATAGACTGATCATCCTCTCAAGGTATTTCCTTGGTAAAGAAAGGACAAAATATATTGTAAGTATAAAACAAGGGACCTTTATCCTAGGCCATTCGATACCCTACACATTTTATTAAAATAATTGTATTCATTTGTATTACTTGTTTTTTTACAAGTATTTTATTTATGCATAAATGGTAATAGAAAGTGAATCCTTTTATTTTCATTTTTATTTTTTTATTTTTTTTTCTTAATAAATTTCATTATGATAAATGTTTTAATATGTTTTAATATGTGAGTACATTTTTACCTTGATTGCCATTATATATACTTTAAGATAAAAATCAATACTTTTTTGAATACTCTGATTTATCATAACCATTGTGATTATGATTCTTTATGTGTTAGTGAAAATGATTATAATTCTTTTATATTTCCATTACTTTTTGAATATGATTATATACTTTGTTAAAGTAGAATCATTTTTTTACAACCAATGTAATACATATTTAAATCTAATTGATTATGATAAATTATTCATCAGAGCCAAGGGATGCGTTTGATTATAATTTAAATACTTAATAGGTTTTGTGAATTTGATTTATTTAACCTTGTTAAATTAATTTTATTTTAAGATTAAAAATTAATATCTTTAAACTTAAAATTCACCCCTCTTTTATTTATCCATCTTCATATACATTACTATCAACAAATTGGTAATAAATCCAAGTCTCTATTATACTAACACTTAATTTCTTAATAAACCCATTTAATTTTATTCTCATCTTATTATTCCTAATATATTCATGGAGTAGTATAATTTTTCACTATTTTTAATTTAAATTATTGATAAAAGGTTTTTAATAAAATCAGATTTCATTTCTCTCTTGGTCTAAAATTCATTTTATTTGAAAAGAGGGTATTATATAAATGTTTTCAGAAAATTTGTAACTACTTAAAAATAATTTAGTAAATAATTTATTCCAATTTGTACCTTTTAATTTATTTAAAGTAATCTTATTGTCATTTTTTGGAAAAGTCACTTTTCTATCATTTTTACCATTAAAAGGGAATTTTCTTTTTAACTTTTATAGTATATATATAATTACCCATCATCATGCCCGTCATTTTGTTGAAGCATACATTTAAATTTTCAATGTTAGATTAGATAATTATTTTTCATAATATTATACTGATTTATAATTTTTATAAAATTATTTTAAAAGAAAAGGATTTCGATTTTTTATATTTTAGAAATTTATTTTTGAAATGAAAAATATATTATACTCAAGAATGGGTTTAAAATATATTGTATTATATTTATTAATGACAACAACGCTTTATTCTTAATCCTATGTGTATATGTTCCATTTATTCCATTATTATCCTTCCTTCATATGGATTATTATTATTTTAACAAAGGATAATATTGAAATTCATTTCGTCAAATTAAATTTTGCATCCATTAACTTCCGTTTGCAATATTCCCAATTATATTATCATTAGAGGTTTATTAAATTTCGCATACATATCCATATTATTAATCATTTACAGAATTATCTATTACATTTTATCTCATTTATACATATGATACTTTCCATTGACAGTTATTTGACTGCTTGGGGAAATAGTTATAAATCTGGAACATTTACTGAATTTAGATTTTTGATTTTAAGCCATATTTATTCATGAATTAAATTGATTATTCAATATATGAGGAATTATTTGGACATGTAGATATTTGTGGGTCCCATACTATATATCCCATCAATGCATCATTGGGTCTCATGTGAAAAATAAGTAAGGTATCATTAAATGGGTTTCTACCCGTAGTTTAAATCAACCTGTGAATGGTATTGGTGGTGGATGTATCATGTGTTAGAGACAAGATGTTTAATTAATATGCATTGACTTTCTTAAGATTTATATTATTATTATCCATGATATTATCTTAATTATAGTATACCTTGGTTCATTTTTTCATAGTTTATTGATTAAATGGAAATTTTTTATAGTTATTTTCCATTCCATATTTTTTATGCATTATTCAGTTATGATAGTTTGTTATTAACAAAATGGGATTTTTTACCATTCTATATTGATTACTATCCATGATATTTTCAGATTGATATTATCTCTATATAAACTTCCTTACATTTTTTATGATTACATGGCATGTGTAATTAGTTATTTGAATTCCCATGTTGAATATTCTTATTTATTCATGATTGATTCCACTGCACTTAACCCTTAATGAGAATTTATGCTCACCGTTTTCTTGTTTCCTTCCCCAGAAATCCATGAAGTGTACTACAAAAGATATTAAAGAATATTATAGAGGGAATAATTATATTCAAAAGAACATTAATGTGTAATTTCTATATTCCAATGTAATATGGGAATCATGTTTCGATATACTTTACCAAAAATATTAATCTATTTGATCATTTCAGATGTGATTCCTTGTATATTTTAGCATTTTAATAATTTAGCCACCATCTTTGGGTTATTGGGGTCATGGTCAATACAAAGAACGATATCATACGTGTAGAATTATTTTAATATATATTGAAGACCACTTTAAGATAATTTAATTATGTATACTATATCATATAATATGAAAAAGGAGGAGAAGAAAAAAATATGAACAAGGAGAAGAAGAATAATTATAATAAGAGGAAGAAAACCAAATTGATGATAAAGGATATCTTTAGTCTACAAATATTTATTTATGGACTTCGCAAGCCTCCAAAAAAGAATTATCTTCCTCTGAAAATAAAAAAGATAAATATGTTAGCTAAGAGAAACAAAATTCCCCATTAGTATAAAGAGTTTAATATTAAAATAAGAAGGATGAAAAAGATCAGAACTGAAAAGTAAACAATAGTAAAAGTTTTAATGTTGATTCTATCAATATTTATGATGGAAACCAGGATATACAAAGCATTGAAAATATTTTATCCAAGAAAGACAAAAGGAAATCAATTCAAGAAGAAATCAGTACCAACACATCATAACTCCAAAAATAATTCATTTAGATTAAGAATCACAAAATAATATCATAGATTAGGGACATGACAATATGATTCATACATTGAGAATATTAGAGAAAATAGTTTCTTACTTCCCCATATTAGGAAACAATGTTGATTTGATTGTCAAAAATCTAAAAGAAAAAACTGATTTAGTGAAGTATTTAACATACGTATTAATTAGTTTGGGTGTAGATTTATAAATATTTAAAATGGCATCGAGGCACACCAGAAAAGTTGTACTAAGATGGTCAAATAGTCTCATAGTGTTGATAATGATATCAAACTTCATGATGATAATTTTGTATAATTCAAAAATTATTTAAACGAAATTGATGGATCATTTAGTATTCTTTCTAAATACTTGTCCAATAGAGTAAAATTCATTGACCAGTATAGAAATAAAATCGAAAAAAGACTCAAGATTCAACATACATACAAGGGATATTAAAGTTTCTAATTCTTGAGGTTTCATGATTCAAAGCCTATAAAGATGAAATTATTGACATAAAGAATCCAGATGATGTCTTCTCAGATAGAATTAAAGCTCAACAAGAAAAGAATAAGCTTTTGGAAGAAAAAAATGAGTTTTAAGAAGATGAAGACCATTATCAAAGCCCAAAGAAAGATTAATTTATTTTTTTAAACTCATGTTTTTTATTTTCATTATTTTTCTATAATTAATAGAATACTTTATTTATAATGTTATTTTTTATTGTTGTTTATCTAACACATTTCAGGTTTCACCCACTACTTTTTGTAAATAAAAAAGGGGGAAAATTTTATAGAAAGGGGAGATGTTTTAATTAAGAGGGAAAATTTTCATTTTTAAGTGTGAATATGATCCTTTGGGGGAGTTCTTATCCTAATGGGGGGTTATTCATATTCATAATTATATTTATATGAGTTATGAAATCAAGGGGATAAATGTATAATTACCATTTCTAAATAAAAATCAAGGTTTTCTATTCACCTAAGTTATGTGGTTTGTGCTTTCTAAAATGGGGTAGATTGTTGACTCAAAAGATTATCGTATGAACTTTTTCCTAATTTTGTTTTGAGAATCCAAAACATACCATTTATTTGTTATTTTACTTGTTAAAAAATGTTTTATAATGTTTGTATAAGAAAAAATAATCATTTTATCTTACAAATATTATGTTTTAAAAAGTTACAATAATATACTTTTTCATTATGCTTTTCATAATGAGACTGGATATGATAATAATCGCACTCAGCTTTATCATACTCAAATTTTTCATATCAATTATAAGATCTCCTGTTTTTTATCTCATACTGAAAAATTATTATTACTCTAACTGATAAAGGTTTCAATTAAAATCATACTCAAACTCAATTAATTTATCATAATGATACTTTCATACCCAGACAATCTTATCTCTAATATTAAAAATATTCTATAAGTGTATTTCAAAATGATGTTGGAAATTATAGTATAATATGACTGTTGGTGTGCCAGTTGTCCATGTTATCATGAAAAACTTGGAGAAAATATGACCATTGGAGTCTTGTCTATTAATACCCATTTATATGAAGAGTTTGGAGTGAAGTGTTGATCATTTTCATTTGAAAAAATTAGTATGCAAGATCTCTATATCTTATAAGATTGAAGTACTTGTTACTCATACTTGCAATAAGTTTGAGTTTGTAATTATAACAACCAATCACATGAATACAATCGAGGTCTTATGGGGATAATGAGGAAGGGAATCCAATCATCGTATCGAGGGCTCATAAGGATAATGAGATAGAGAAGCTGACCATCATATTGAGGGCTGAAAAGGATAGTGAGATAGACTGATCATCCTCTCATGGTATTTCCTTGGTAAAGAAAAGACAAAATATATTGTAAGTATAAAACAACGGACCTTATTCCTAGGCCATTCGATACCCTACACATTGTATTAAAATAACTGTATTCATTTGTATTACTTGTTTTTTTACAAGTATTTTATTTATACATAAATGGTAATAGAAAGTGAATACTTTTATTTTCATTTTTATTTTTTTATTTTTTTTCTTAATAAATTTCTGTATGATAAATGTTTTAATATGTTTTAATATGTGAGTACATTTTTACCTTGATTACTATTATATATACTTTAAGATAAAAATCAATACTTTTTTGAATACTCTGATTTATCATAACCATTGTGATTATGATTCTTTATGTATTAGTGAAAATGATTATAATTATTTTATATTTCTATTAATTATTGAATATGATTATATACTTTGTTAAAGTAGAATCATTTTTTACAAACAATGTAATACATATTTAAATCTAATTGATTATGATAATTTATTCATCAGACCCAAGGGATACGTTTGATTATAATTTAAATACTTAATAGGTTTTGTGAATTTGATTTATTTAACCTTGTTAAATTAAGTTTATTTTAAGATTAAAAATGAATATCATTAAACATAAAATTCACCCCTCTTTTATTTATCCATCTTCATATACATTACTATCCACAAATTGGTAATAAATCCAAGTCTCTATTATACTAACACTTAATTTCCTAATAAACCAATTTAATTTTATTCTCATCTTATTATTCCTAATATTTTCAGGGAGTAGTATAATTTTTCACTATTTTTTAATTTAAATTATTGATAAAATGTTTTTAATAAAATCAGATTTCATTTATCTCTTGGTCTAAAATTCATTTTATTTGAAAAGAGTGTATTATATAAATGTTTTCAAAAAATTTGTAACTGCTTAAAAATAATTTAGTAAATAATTTATTCCAATTTTTACTTTTTAATTTCTTTAAAGGAATCTTATTGTCATTTTTTGGAAAAGTCACTTTTCTATCATTTTTACCATTAAAAGGGAATTTTCTTTTTAACCTTTATAGTATATACAGAATTACACATCATCATGCCCGTCATTTTGTTGAAGCATACATTTAAATTTTCAATGTTATATTAGAAAATTATTTTTCATAATATTATACTGATTTATAATTTTTATAAAATTATTTTAAAAGAAAAGTATTTTCGGTTTTTTATATTTAGAAATTTATTTTTGAAATGAAAAATATATTATACTCAAGAGTGGGTTTAAAAGATATTTTATTCTATTTATTAATGACAACAACACTTTATTCTTAATCCTATGTGTATATGTTCCATTGATTCCATTGTTATCCTTCCTTCATATGGATTATTATTATTTTAATAAAGGATAATATTGACATTCATTTCGTCAAATTAAATTTTTCATCCATTAACTTCCCTTTGAAATATTCCCAATATTATTATCATTAGAGATTTGTTAAATTTACCATATATATCCATATTATTAATCATTTACAGACTTATCTATTACATTTTATCTCATTTCTACATATGATACTTTCCATTGACAGTTATTTGACTGCCTGGGGAAATAGTTATAAATCTGCAACATTTACTGAATCTAGATATTTTATTTTAAGCCATATTTATTCATGAATTAAATTGATTATTCAATATATGAGGAATTATTTGGAAATGTAGAGATTGGTGGGCCCCATACTATATATCCCATCAATGCATCATTGGGTCTCATGTGAGAAATAAGTAAGGTATCATTAAATTGGTTTCTACCCATAGTTTAAATCAACATGGGAATGGTATTGGTGGTGGATGTATCATGTGTTAGAGACAAGATGTTTAATAAATATGCATTGACTTTCTTAAGAATTATGTTATTATTATCCATGATATTATCTTAAGGATAGTATACCTTGGTTCATTTTTTCATAGTTTATTGATTAAATAGAAATTGTTTATAGTTATTTACCTTTCCATATTTGTTATGTGTTATTCAGTTATGATAGTTTTTTATTAACAAAATGGGGTTTTTTACCATTCTATATTGATTACTATCCATGATATTTTCAGATTGATATTATCTCTATATAAACTTCCTTAAATTTTTAATGATTAAATGGAATGTTTAATTAGTAATTTTAATTTCCAGGTTGAATATTATTATTTATTCATGATTGATTCCACTGCACTTAACCCTTAATGAGAATTGAAGCTCACCCTTTTCTTGTTTCCTTCCCCAGAAATCCATGAAGTGTGCTACAAAAGATATTAAAGAATATTATAGAGGGAATAATTATATTCAAAAGAACATTAATGTGTAATTTCTATATTCCAATGTAATATGGGAATCATGTTTCGATATACTTTACCAAAAATATTAATCTATTTGATCATTTCAGATGTGATTCCTTGTATATTTTAGCATTGTAATAATTTGGACACCATCTTTGGGTTATTGGGGTCATGGTCAATACAAAGAAGGAAATCATACGTGTATAATTATTTTAATATATATTGAAGACCACTTTAAGATAATTTCATTATTTATACTATATCATATAAGATGAAATATATATGTTTTAGGGGTTTGATATAATATATTAATGTAATAGTTAATCAATTATAATATTTTAAAATGAATATATATGTCATGGTTGTTTCAACTTGATGTGTCATAATTTTTTATGTTTTCATTTTACATTTATACTACTTTTGAAAATCATTTAGTAATGAGATTATTTTTTGAGATGTATATTGATATATGGGTATGTATTTGATTTATACATACTCTAATCATTAGTATTTTATTTCTCAATGATGAGATTCATTAGGGATGTATGTAATGTTGATGATTGAGTTTTTATATTCCTCAATATTGTGTCCTCAAGGTATTAGAGATGGTTATAGAGATTATAAAAGTTTATTCAATAAGAAGATATGAAATATTGAGTTATATTGTCAAATAAACCATTATTAAGTCATCACAACACCATAGATCCTACCTTTTCCTTGGACATGGGTTTTCATGATAGTTAGTAATATTTTGATCTATTGGGTAATGTGTTTGAGATTAGGTTGATCACTTTTGGGACAAAATACTTTAGGGTTATCCACTATGAATTAGTTATCATATAAATTACATTTTTTTTGTTATTTATAGGTGTAGTTGGTGGGGTCTATAGACATAATAAGTAATATGAAAATGTTATCGATATGTATTTTGTTAAAAATTGGAATGGTTTATAGAGATTAATATATGTTTTTATTTTTAGAATTGAAGTAATACATGGAAAATACATTGTTTTATAGATCACTATATTATTTCTTTTGTTAATATCTCATTTTATTGAAGGAATTATTCATAGTGATTTCTAGATTTAATTTTTATGAAATGTTAGTTTTCATATCACTATTAACTATGTTATACCATAATGTTGTTTTGGTCACCGCATTAAGGTTTGATCTGAAATATATATAAATTTAAACTCATATTCACATCCCCTTTTATTTTATTTTCTCATTTTCATGGAAACCCAATGGATGAAATTTAATTTTATATTGTAGTGTTAGTGATTCTTGTCAACTTTAGAGTCATATATCTCTTGGTATTGAGTTTACGTGATCTAAGGTGAAAATTTTCGTTCCATAATTCTCTTTTTTTTAATTCTTCCTTTTAGAAGGTCTGTGGAAGTGGTTGGTATGTTTTTACCAATAGTTAATAATGTGCATTGAATAAGTATTATGTTTTTACAATATTATTACAAAAACATGGAAGTTTAATTCTCATTTTTCATCCCTTTCTTTTATCTTGTTATTATATTTTTTGAGTTCACATTTGAATAATATTGTATAGAAACATGACTTGTATCAACAGTTTTTATTGAGTTGTTGTGACGATAAAGGATATAGAAAATTTTTACACCAACATGAATTTAGTAGTGGAGAAATTATTCATGTTGTTTTTGATATTATAGTATAATGAGGATGGTGTAGATATATTGTGAAGGTTTCTTGAGATGTATAAATATAACAAAGTAGTCAGATTAATTAAATAAATAATGGGGTATTGAATTTTTTCTTAAGGGATAAATTAATGTGGTTGGTAAATTATATGGAAAGTGGAATATAGATTATGTAAAGTTTTTAGAGTTGGAAATGATCCTAACATGTAAAAAGTATTTATATTACATAGTATTAAATGGGTTAATTAGATGTTTTATTTTTTTAATATGGAAAAAATAAGACTTAGGTGATGGTCGTTATATTTGTGATCAGTTATTCTATTTAAGTTTGTTTTATAGTTGGTATGATAGTATTAATCCATGGGTTTTGAATATGAGATGTATTCTATATCATTTTATTTTGTATTTTTCTATATATACCAACACCTTAGCTGGATAACCTAACATCTTCCCATATGAGATTTTGAATATCAGATGAACCCCCAAAATCCGTGATATGGGTGATATATAACTTTGAATACTACCCTAATAATTTTTTTCTAATTATAATTGGGTCGATATATATTAATGCTTTTTTATGATTTTTATGGTGTAAATAGATATGGTATGATGTTATGGTACGTGGTTATGGTATTAAAGTATAGCATGTGGTTATAATATTGGGATACAGAAAGGAACAGACATGCCATAACAATTTTCCTTGAGATATGGGGGTGAATATAGTAGTGGGGAAGAAGGTCTAGGTTACCTCCTAGGATATATTTTAATTTTTTTTTATTTTTGGATTGCGCCTTAGGTGATATGGCTATTTAGTTGAGCTTGTATTTGACTAGAGGTAGTTTATTTATTTAGTCATTAAGGGTTTAGTATGCATATAATATATTTACAATATTATTTTGAGGAGGAACCCTTTTAGTAAAACTGTATACTCAACCATAAGATTTGATAATGTCTCTTCACATACATATGTAAACATATATGATTTGTATAGAACATAAAAGTGTATGATATTATATTTGTATAGTATTGGAGTATTAAATTAATTTATATATTCAATTTATTTTCTATTTACATTAGAGGTAATATTCTTTTTTCAAGATATTAAAATCATTAATATATAATTAATGGGAGTTTTGGTTGAATTATAAATTGGATTTATATTTATTAGTGGTTTTCTTATGATAACATTTTAAATATTTATAAGAAATGTCGTAAAATAAATTTTATTATTTTAATATTTTAATAAAAATTGAATTTATTACTACCATCAATTAGATTTCTATGTTTTACACATGAAGATATTCTTTGATTATGTTGGTATGAGCAAAAACTATGATAAAACCCATTTTTATAGTCCTAGAGAGAACCCACTGGTGGAAAAATAGTAAGAAAATTCTGATATTATTGTTCATCATAACTAAATGTTGCTTTATCGATGTATAGATGAATAAGGAGAATGTTAGGGTTGAAAAATATGTAAAATAAAACTAATAATAAAACCATTTTTTCATATATAAATTAAAAAATAGTGGGTATATAATTACCTAGGCTTTTCATTCATAGTTATTATATCATTCTAGATGAGTATTAATTACATTTAACAAATACCTACCTTAGGATCATTAAGCTAAAATGCCTTTGAAAACATGGACACATAAACCCTAGTACATAAGTTATCTATGTCATCTACCACTATATTCTTTACAACTAGAACCCTTATTATAAATATCATAAAAAATAAATTACACCATAACCTAGGTAAAAGAAACAAAGGAAATAGTGAGCCTTGATGCCCAGTAAGGGTAAAAGATGGAGATAACAACATATCATGAGAATAAGGGTATGAAAACATGAGAATATGTTTTGGAAAGCAAACCCTATATATCATAGACCATAAACATGACTCATGGAATAAATATTGGTAGTTAATGAGATATTAATCATATCATAGTCAAAGAACATGAACCATAATGGCAAGACATTGGCCTAAGACATATGTTTCTTTCATACACGTTAGGATAAAAAATATTTTCTTTAGTAGTTCAAGGATCATTGTAAATATAGTCATAATTTATTGGGTTCACTCTTAAAAACATCATAGTAGTCATGGTTCACTCTAAATACAATCATAGTGAAACAATTCCTTTATTGTATTGGGTTTAATCCTCATTCCAATCCTGTTTATCTCATCAGATATAAATATTTACCCGCATTAGACAAATATATAGGTCTCACTCATCACATAATAAAAATTATACATATGTGTGATACAAGATTAGAAAATGTTCATCGTATCAAAACCTATGAAAATAACTGTTTCTTAAAAAAATTCATCATAGTATAACCTATGGAACAAATAAATAGGTTTCCTAATCATTTCATCATAGTATAACCTATGGAGAATGAAGTAGGTTTCATAATAATTTTATCATGGTATAACCCATGGAATAGAAATGGTTTTCTTAAAAATATTGTCATCATAAATGAAATTTTTTTTAACAAATAATTAGTATGGTTTCCTTGGATTATATCCCATGTAAATAAAAATTAAAATCAAAAGACGTCATCTTATGTTGAAAGTGAATTTAAATGAAAAATCACTTGTATTATTTCATGGGGAAACTATCCATTCATTGAAAATAAAATTTTTAAAAACTAAAAAGTAACAAATTATTGTGGAAATAATTTTCATTGAAAATAACCTTGAGAAAATATAATGGAATAATCAAAGTAAATATTTTTCATGATGTTATAAAATTCCATTTATCCCCAACAAGTTCAGAGAAATATTCCTTTCACGTTTTCAATAAAATCCAACCTAATTAATTTTAGAAAACTATATGAACATTGATTTCAAGAGTTCTTGTAAAAATTCAAGAATAAGTAAATTTTTCTTTAATAATTAATTTGGATAATTTTAAAAAACTTTTTAGGATACATGGTTTTGGAAGAAAAAGTGGTTTTGAGTGAAGAGAGAAATGATGATGTTTTTTCATAATGACATTATTTCAAACTCTTGAGTAAATAAAAAGAGGAAAATAAAGGGAAACATGTATTTTATAGAATAACCATAGGATAAGATAATACATGATATTATTGGTAGATAAATAATAATAACAAATCATTGGAAGTATAATCATAAACAATCTTGACAAACTATGTGATTGTATCATAAAACCCTTTCCACTTTGGTTGCATTGAATTTTAATCAACATGAATGAATGACATTAAATGAACCATATAATACCGTAAGAATAAATAAATTCATGATATTACATATAAAAGGGTCTGTATATGATCCCTGTAAAACAATATAGGTGAAAAACATAATATATGTATCAAAGAACCCAAATTGATACAAAAATCCCATTACATAAGTCTCAACTTCCTTCGTACATAATAAAACCAACATAATAATAAATATAAATTTATTATATAACTATTAAAAACCCGCACCCACATGCACACACAGATATATATATATATATATATATACATATATATATATCATTCCATATATTATTACTTATGATTTTTATTAACCATATATTAATAATTCAATGTTAAAGTCATGTTTCGGGCAATAACTGTTTTGTTTTTCATGCATGTTTTGATATGTTATTTTTTCCGTATTAATTTTTTCATGTTTAAATTCTAAAATAATGTTATAGATGATAAAAAATATCATATATATATTTAGTTTATATTTATTTAGTTTAATTCATTAATATTAGAGTTAGAAAATAAAATACACTACTCATGGAGACAGTAGGTCATTCATACACATGAATATTGTTTCTGTTTTCTCGATGGATTAAAAGAAAAAGAAAGGTAAAAAATATATTAACATTATGGAATCATATTTATGTCATATATATCACATATTTTATCCAAAACTATCATTATCACATCCCGTTTAAACCATGAATGAATGACATCGCTTCTCGAGGTGAGAGTCCTTCGTACACATGAGTGACATTATCATATTACCACAAAATGAAATGTAATAATTTATATGTGGTATAATAATTACATAAGTATAACAATAACATAAATATAATATATAAAAAATTGATCAATCATTATATCTAGTTGTGAGAGGTGGTGAAGAAAAATGAATAAAATCAGTTCGTGAGGCTATAGTCCACCGTACACACGAAGAGTGATTTAATATAAAATTTGGTGTTAGAGTAGTTGTTTTTACATAATTTTTTTAAAATAATAACATATCCATTTATATAATATACTTATTTTATTATATTATAATTTTTTAATAACAATTTAAGGAGTTGTAGGTACAAATAAAATAAAAAAACACATTGAAGAACACCACCTCTTCTTTGAGTAACCTCCATAGGTTTGCAACAAAATCCATCCTAGGATAAATTTATAAAAAAACTATGGCTTTTATTTTATTATAAAGGAAGTAATTCAGGTATTTTTCAATGGATTGGCCAAAATCATGGCTTTTATATTATACTACATTTTTTTATTTATTAACCTCATGTTTTGTATCACATCCTCCATATATTTTTTCTCCCATTCTACTTTTTTGTTGTTATACTTTATGATTTGTTTTTATTTTAATTGATGTTGTTTCATCGTACAATATTCTAGAAATTACTATATATTCATGGAGAGATAAATCAAATTTCTTGTTCTAGGAAGTGAAGATGAAATTGTCATATTGATTTAAGAATATTGTTTCATTATATTATTATCACACTTATTTTGGGGATTCAATGGGTGATGTGATGAATAAGGTAATTTAAAACTATTTTCAAATAATTTTTTTGAGTGGGTATTTTCCATTGATCTTGTTGTTGTTTTTTGTAATTACATTTTCACCTCACATTATTTTATTTATTTTTTAATTTTATATCTTTAAATCACTGTAATTATTCAATATTGATATATGTTAATGGCTCTTATGATTACTAAATAACTATTATTCATGATTTTTATTTCACTATCATTATTATTGTATTCTTTATTTTTATTCAGCAATTTATTTATATTTTAAGGATATTTTATGTTGGAAAAATATTTTTTAGAATATTTTTATCAGACAAAGATGAAATCTTGAAATCAAACTTATATTGTATTGAAATATTTTTTTTAAAATTATTAAATATTATAATATTGAATTTTCCTATTTACCAAATATTATAGATGGATATTATTATCTTACATAAAAATAGATATGATGTAAAATATTTTAGTTATTAATGAGACATTACATATGTTTTTCTCAACAACTATAAATATTTCAAGTTCAAATAATCGGTTATGTATGATATCTTACTAATGGATGAAAAACCTTCTGTTTTGATGTTTTACTAATGAAAGATTGTTATGTATCATATAAATATAATATTTATATAATTTTCACTAGGTGAAATATATTACAAATATAATAACAACCATAGAAATGGAAGAAGGATGCATCATATTGAGAACGAATCCAAGATTGGAACTTTTTATTCTATGGATGTTTACAAAAATGTATTAAAAAATATTTTTCAGAAGTTATGGGATTTGGTAAAGTGTTTATGACTAAAATTATGTGATCTATTATAATTATGTGGATATCGTTTCAGAATATATTGTTTCATATATTATTGGAGATGAATTACTAGTCACACTATGATGAAGAATGTAATGTTTGTGGTATGTCTTTGGTGAAATAAACAGATTATAACAATTTAGATATGATCATTAAATAAATATGAAATAAAACTATTATTTTTTTTCTATAAAATGTGAGGATAAATCAATGAACATTAAGAAAACATTGAAATTGTAAGGAATGAAATATTGAGTTAATTATTTATAATTTTATATGAACAATTATCAATAATATAATACTCCAGAATTATAATTTTTTAAAATTAAAAAATATTAGCTTCAAAGGATATTATAAATATATTTTATCAATGATATAAAGAGTTAAAATAATATTTAAATAATTATTTGTATTACTATTATTCTAGAGAAGATTGAGAATTTTCTTGAATGAAATTCTTTTATTTTTTATTTCAAATAAATATAGAAAAATTTATTCTCAAATAAAGTAAAAAGTTGTCGAGTGTGTGGATTATAATTAATTTAAATTAATAAATGATCTAAGACAATTATAATGGAAATATTTATTTTTTATTACATATATATTTTGGTAGGACCGATAAGAGTAGAAAAAATAATAAGTACTACATAGTTTTAACATATTTTTATTGTTTCATGGAATATTCTAAATATAGAAACATTAATTGAAATGTTCTATATATTAATTATTCTCTAGATACTGTTATCTATAAAGTTTAATAACATTTCATAAAGTTATTTTCTTGATTTATTGAGGATTATTTATTACTTATACTACTCTCATTGAAGATCAATTTAAAATGAATTTCTCTTCAAAAAATGTCATCATGAAGACTTTTATTCCTGAAAATATCTAACTAATATCATTTTATAGAGTTTTGAGTAAAAAATATAAACTATAGTTGTTTTCTTTTTTTATGTCTCACCTACTTAAATTTATTATGTTATCCTCTTATACTCAGCTATTAACCAGATTTTTTTCCCATTTTTATATCTCATAAACTTATATTATTAGTGTCATATTCTTTTAGTCAGTTGTGGGAAATGATCTAGCTACTTGTACATAGATATGGACTGAAGGGTATACTACATTCATATAGTTTTTATTTCCCTAGTAAAAAGATATTAAAAACTAATAAAATACTTATAGGATGTGTTAAAAAATTTCACTAAAATGTTAGATCACCCGGAAAATGATCTCAATAAAATCACAAATCCCACATTCGGTGTTCGTCGAGTTGACATGGGGATGTTCACTATTAACCCTATTTAATATCAAAAATATATTCCCATCCCATTATATTAAATTACATTTAAAAAAATAATCTAATTAAATATAAGTATGACTTTTATAAAATATAAAGGGATGTTTTAAAATTTTTAAATTATCTAATTCACTAAATTCACCCCTTATTTTGTCTATTTTTCTATTTCTTATCTTATTAAACACTAGATATCGAAGTTTTGATCTTTATATGAAATTGCTGAAAAAAATGGATTTACAAAAATTAACCATAAGTATATCTCCTATTTTTATATAAAAATACTTGGTATCTAAACATAATTTTAAAAGAGATTATATTTTAGGCTATAAAAATCTATAGAGAAATATTAAACTATAAAAGACCGATGGATTTTTTAAATAAAATTCATTAAATTATTTTAGATCCTTGTTTAAATGGGCATAATTATATTTACTGTGATATAAAATTATTATATATTTAAAAAACCAGGTATTGAATGTTTATATCTATATGGTGAAACTATATAATATTCCCACTATTTAACATAAGTTTTGGAGTGATTCTCATGAAAGGGATTATAGTATAAATTAAATATGTATGAATGATTTTAGTATTTTATTTGGAGAGTACGAGTTCAATGAATTGTCATATTATTTGACTAACAATGATATTGGGGAGACTATTTTTGTTTTCTTTAATGGAATAAACAAGTTCAAATAATTGAGGTACAATGCTCATGAAAATTAAATTTGATTATTTTAGGATTTTTTATAGAGAAATAATCACTAAAATGAATGGAGGACTCACTGACATAGTGAATGATATTTCATATTTGGTAACATATATTCTATTATTATATCATGATTTAAATGTTCAAAGCGGGTTTCAACAAAAATAGAGTAGAATTTATACTACCATTAGAAATTATACACATATTAGACATCTGGAAATGAGTAATTAGATTACAACACTATTGATTTTTAAATATTAAATATAAGTAGAAGGTAATGATCATATGGTAGTCCTTAAAATAAAATATTTTTCTTAAGGATATATATTATGAATCATATAATAAAGATTCTGGTAGTATGGATTCTACGGATAATCCTAACAAAACATATAGAATATTTAAAATATATTAATAAAGGTTAACAAAATTGAGTTTTAAGGATGATATAAAAAATGTTAGATGTTATAAATGTAACAAAAAATGAGAATATCATAACTTAATATCCTCCAACCAAATCTAAAATAAAATCTATAAATTCATATTATATGAATAATATAAAGAAATCTATGAAATATATATGGATTGAAGCTAAGGACTATAGTGATTATTTTCAAATTTACTTTGGTGTTGAGAAATAAAATTAGAAAGCTACTATGTGACTTATGGGTCAAATTGAAGAGGTTCACTCATTATACACTCTAAATTATGAATCTATACAATATTATTTGGGTGATATTAATTTATAATGTTACACACCTGCATATAAATAAGATAATTTAATGAAAAAGAATAAATCATCAATAAAATATTATGGTTCTATTATCATTGAAAAATAATAATTTTTAACAACCATTATAACTACAGGATATACATCAAAAAATTGTTTTCTTCTTCCATGAATGAAATTATTAATAATTATTTATTTGGTTATGCTGATTCATTGAAACTAGCTGATGTTTTTTTAACAAATAGAGAACATTATCTTAATCAAATCATTTTTAATGTTAAAGGAAATAATATTAAACTGGGAATTGGATGAAATTAAGAAAATTTAAAGCTTTAGTGGAATTAATTTTTCTTATTGAAAATAGTAAGATCATGTGTGTTGTTAAAGGATTTAGATTTGGTATTTCATGATATTATAGCAATGATTATTTTAATAAAGATCATGCATCATGTGGTATAAATAATCCCAACATTTCAAAGATTTATCTATCACAAATGGTGTGATTTCTATTATAAGTAAACTATGTTGTTTATTTAAATATTGTTTTTCTAACTATATATGATCCAAAAGCATATGGGTTCAAAGAATCATGCATGTTTTGTAACACCCAAATATTTCACAGTATGTTATTTTTTCAAAGTAATTCAATAACTTCCACTACATGCAACACAGGGTTCGAGCGCACCACAAGATTACCAAACTAGGCGTTCAAAAGTGGTTATGAATAGTATTAACTGAATATTAAACTATATATAATCCTTGTAATTTTAGAATCCATATTATGAGTTTCTTAGACATAATTTAAGAACAAATTCATTTTTTCAGATAAAAGAAGTATTTATTTCAAAAAATGCACTTTTAACACCTTTTAATGATGAACCCTTTTTAAATCCAATATTTGAAACTTTTATATATTATATTTGACAAAATAAACTTCTTCTTAAAAATCAGAACATAATAATTTAGTTTCAATAAATTTTTGGTGTTTTTCTGATAACTTTAATATTTTGGTGAATAGTGAAAAATACTATATTTTAACTGAAAACAGCTATTTTAATAATAATAATTTATAGTTATAAATTATACATTTTAATGGTATGGAATTATAAATAGATTATATTATTACCATTTAATCCAATTATGTTCGTTGTAATTAATTTCACTTTGATATTTGACATAAACAAGTGTCAATCTTTTGATAGATATTGTTTCTTAAAAATACGCCTTTTGGTTTTGACAAAGGGAATTAATTTTAAATTAATAAATGAAACTTATATGTTTTGAATTTTTTAAAATATAAATCATTTTGAATTTTTAATATCAAAATCATCTTAGGGTGATTTTTGTGTATTTTTCTGAAAACATTCAGTTTTTTATGAATAGTGAAAAAGACTATATTTTAATTAAAAACAACTTTTAAAAAAATAATTTATAGTGCTAAATTATAATATTTAGTGGTTTTAAATTATAATTATATTATATTTTTACCATTTAATACATTTTTAGTTGTTGGATGTAATTTCACATTTAAACTGGACATAAGAAAGTGTCAATCTTTTGATAGTTATTACTTCTTAAAAACACGTTTTTTATTTTGACAACGTGAATTAATTTTAAATTAATTTCTATCACTTCTGTGTTTGGAATATAGAAAAATGGATTCTATATTTATAATTATGTGGTTCAGATTGTGAAAATATATAACTTTTATTTTTAGACATTTTGAATAATTATTTCGGTAAATATTTTATTTACCATGGTTAAAGGCTAAATCCGGTAAATAAGGGTGAAAAATAATATTATAATAAGCTTAAATTACCCTAACATGTGTCCTAGCCCTATTGGATGATACATGTCAAAACATGAGAATCTTTGGGTTGATTTTGGGACTCCCTATAGCCACTTGTAAGTGATAATGACACTTTATATTAATTAAGTTAAAGTAAATAAAAAAATGACATAAGCATATATCTTTTAGTAAAACAATTTTTACATAGGGTAATATATGTTATCTCTTAGACCATAAATATTCATCTGAAATCTAAAAACATTTCCTACATAATTTGATTTTATTTATAATTTTTAGACACTAAATAATTAAATTTATTTATGCCACAATGATGATACACTATTTTCCTTATTAATGAAAAAATCAAATAAATTGTATTATAAATGTTAAAATAAATATAATTTAAAAGTTTTGATGCCATAAAAAATTTTCTAGGTTTCTAGGACATGTTTTGATTTATTAAAGAAATTTAGTTCGAATTAATAATGTTTTTATAACTTTATAAAAAATCAATTATGAAATAGTATCCAAATTGACATAAAAGGGGTTTTTAAAAAAAATTATATTATTAATTGATATAATATTAATTAAAATATATGGTTTGGGAAAAGGAGTTAAATTATGATAGGTATATAATTAGAGAACCACTTGGGGTTCTCTTGGCTGTTTATAGTATGTTTTGTTAACCAAATAATATTAAACTACAAAGAGACATGGTAAATGTCAAACTAATTAACTAAGAGTTAAATATAAAAGATAAGGTTAATATAGTGAACCAAACCTGTATAAAACCTATTGGTTGAAATTATTTAGACCCATAACACCATATCCTTTAAATAATCTACTTTTGATCTATTATAAACCGAATATTAATTTATTATAAAATAATACTTTAAGTTTGTTTAAGGTGCCCCTCACCCCTCTTATAAAAGGGCACTCCCCCTTGTCTTCAATCCACACCTTAAAATCCCTTTATCTCAGCCACACTCTACCCAAATACCATCTAAACTATCCTCCCTTCATCCTAGTGGCCTTACTTTAGTCATAAATCTGATTTAAGGATCCCTTTTTATCAAATCAAAAGGAAGAATCCAAAGAAGAGGTAAATATTTCATCACCCCTTTCTAGTTCCTTTCTTTTTTCACTTCCTCTTTATTTGTTTTTCTCATTATAAAATAATAACTCCAGAATATTCTATATACTGTGATGTTATTATAAATTTGGTACAAGCATATTCATTATTCTACCCATCTATTGATTGACATGTCACCATACGTGCATACGTACGACTTACCGTCTCCACATCGTAGTGTAATTGTTATTCAATACATTATTATTTGGATGGGTATAATAATGATGTGTAATTGATATAAATAATAAATATAACATGATAATGATCCCATATATATGATATAACATCCAATTATATATTATTTTAATATCAAAATAACGATATTGTCGCTCGTGCTTATGTACGGATTATCGTCTCCACGAACGCGATGAGATTAACTCCCCATCATATCCATTAAAGACTAATTTTCATTAGATGATTAAAAATAATATTTAAATACTTGATATCATTCGGGATATGAATAAGATACATCCCATCTATAACAAATATGACTCACATAACAAAGATTATAATGGAAAGCAATTCTGTTAGCACCCAAAACAATGATAATACTAAGATATTATTAACAAAGCAATGTTAAAAGATCATATATGATATCATATTAATGTATATAATTATTTTATAATTTAACAAAAATTATTTCTCCATTATACAGAAGGTTAACCTACCCTCTACGAAGGAAAATTACAAGGTAAGGGTTAATTTCAAAATCTCTTTATTATCCAAGGTTTATCTACTGGGACATATTAATTATCCATGTCCATGTTTCATAAAATAGTTTTCAAAGGGATTATTTTTAAGAGAATTTTTACTAAAATATCATTTTAAATGTTTTAAATGTTTATTCTTCTAAACCATTCTCATTAATGTCCATGTTTTCAAAATGGTTTTAAGGATTTATTTAAATGTGCATGAATGTTTTAAAATATTAATTACATTCAAAAGTTTCAAAGTGGTATGGGACAATTTGATTCAAAAATGTCTTTAAATGTCTTCACTTCTAAATTGTGTGACTTTTAAATGTTTTCATGAAAAATGAATATTTCTCTCAAAGATTTTTACAAACCATTTTCATATATGTCAAATTTCTTTAATGGATTTTCAACTTGTTGGAAGTTGATTCATTATGATACAAATCTTATATATTATATTGAATGTTTTATGATATGTTTGACTATGGATGTGTTATTGGTATACCATTCAGGGTTTAGGGGTAAAGTATTGACATTTCGTATGCCATTTTTAATACGAGTGTTTATGTTATGTTTAATCCTTTTCATATGAGGAATGCATTGGACTTAGTAAGTGACGGGTGGAGCTCGCTATATCTCCTTGATGCATCAGTAGGTTTCATGAGACAAACTAGTGTCTTGGCACAGGGCTTTGACAAAATATTATTTGTAGTCTTGGCACAAGGCCTTGACTATGTGGTAATGATAGTATGGCATTATGCATTCCTTTTTTTTATGAAAGTGGTTATTGATATTGCATGTGATTATTAGACTAGTTGAATATCCATGTGAGTAAGAAAATTGCATTATTTCATTTTATTTTTTCTATATTATGCTGAAGTTACAGTTTAAAAGGCTTATGTTTTAGTTATACATTACCTTAAATTCTTATGTTTATTTATAAAAGTTTCTGTTATATTGTTATCCTTACTGAGCATCTGATCACACTCCTTTCTTTGTTTTATTTCTCCCAGTATGTGAAGAAGTATTTTATGACTGACTTGTAGGGATAGTCTGAGGGAATATGAGTGTGGACTATGAAGATTATGTTGTTGTAGTTTTTACTTTATCGTGTAATGTAAGACTTATGAATGTATCTAGTGTTTCCAAGGCTTCTAAACTAATAGGTCTTTCGAGACTTGATCTTTTGTGATCATGCCAATGTTTTGTAATATTGCACCGACTCAGGGTAACTGGGGTCTGGGTGTTACAGTTGGTATCAGAGGAAGTTTAGTGTAAACCTTGTAAGATATATTTATATATAATCTGATTAGATCACATTACCCTAAGATAGACTTCGAGGATTAGTATGGAACAACTTCCGAAAATTTTGTTAATGTAGTGATTTTGTGAGATTTCTGAGCAATTCAACCATGTCTGGATATGAGATGGTAGAGGCGGATCTGGTACAGATGTACATAGGGTTAAAACCTGAAAACATCGCTTTTAGCTAGACTCGAATGGGAACTGGTGCATGACAATGGGCCTTACTGCACTTTTGGTTACAACACTCATGGGGGATACACTAAGGAAAATTCTCATTTTCTTTACAAACCATTATGAAGGGTTTATGAGGATATACTTCCTCAAAGAATGTTTTTTATGATTATGGATTATATCCATAAACTGTTCAATCTACGTTAGGTATTTTACATATTTATAATTATTCATTGTAATTCAAAAACTGACCTTGTGTATGCCATTGTATAGAAATGGCACCCAATAGAAGGAATGTGAAATAGAGTAGTACGTATGATCCAAAGAGTAAGAAGGATCATATTTTTCATGGTATTGATCCAACATTTAGAAGGTAAATTGTCTCCCATGTATTCTCAACATATGAAGAAATTGTATCATGTGTTAAAAAGATATGTAAAGAATTCTCTGAGTCCTATGGATTTGAAGGGAAGCAAGAGAAGAAAAGGATAGAAGAGAGAAATATGGATAAAGGGAAGAGGGAAAAGAATAATTTTCCCATATGTGATAACTGATGGAAGAAACACTCGTGAACTTTCCTGAAGGGAATGAGAGCTTTTTATAAATGTGGATAAAAAAGACACCATGTACGTGACTGCAAGGGTAAGAAAAATGTTTCAAATGTACAATTATTCATCTTCAAGTAGTCGGGACACTACGTGAACCAATGTCCAAATCATTATAGTATTCCCCAAATGATGCTATTGGATAATAATCAAGTTATGATACTACCACATATGAGGAGGAATGATTAGAGTTATTATGTTGATATTAAATAATTATGTCATTTGAGTGTTGTATCAATGATGTACTGGTTATAATAATTATTGAGTATATAAAGATTGTACTGTAGTACTATTTCATTAAGGGCTTGAGACTGTGTGGAACCATGAAAAGTGACTCAATAGCAGGTTAATTTTTGGAAAATATATGGTTGAGAGAAAGATAAACCATTATATGGTTCTGATATTGTGGTAGTGATTTTGGAATAATACATGTTTGATTTGGATAAATTATATTGGATATTCTTGACTACCTTGGAACTGATTAATGATTTTTATATTCCATCATTGTTTGAGATTAAAATTTTTTTGATAGAATGAGTATATCCAGTATTCTATAATGAATAAGGGATAATGAATGTAATCAATAAGGTTTTATGGTAATTCACGATGTTGTAGTATTTTAAAAGAATACAAGATGAAGGTGTTCACGTGTTATTACATGGAAAAAAGGATCTTCATTGTGTTTAAGTTTCCTATAAATTTTGGACTGTGAGTTTGGGAAGATGTATTTTGGAATGTTCTAGTTTGATATTATTTTTGGATTTCCATAAAAAGGACAACCTGGAGGTCGAGCGGCAACCCGTCATGTCCGAAAAGGCCGTGAGACTTGAACCCGCAACCGAAGGGTGACAAGGGTGTATCACCTACCACTGACCCACATGATATCATGGATTTAATAATGTAGATTTATTAATTTGTTTGGTAGATGAATAATAATTTTTTTGGAACCCTATACGAATAGAATAAATAGAATAGTTTTTTAGTTCTATTATCTTTAAGAGTGAAAGACGAGTTTGTGGTAGAAATTTGTTAAAGGATGAAACGCTACTTGTAATGTATATATTTTTATTCTTTTATTCTATAAAGAAATTAATTATTAAACATTAGGTAAGGGATCTTAAAACTAAAAATGTGTTATACTAATACCTTATGTTTTGTATAACCAATGATATTTTAAATCATCATAGATTGATGGCTTTGAGGCCCTCAATTATACATTTTTTTTGACTGATGACCTCAATCACTCCCTGTAAATATTTATGTTTTACCTAAAATTATGTGCCTCTAATTTCCACCAATTTTCTCCTAATCAAGATCATAATTTGGTAGTTACTTTTTCATTTTCCTTTTCCACTTATTAAGAATGAATTTTATTAACCCAATTTTCGATGTGGGTTTTCCGAAAAAGCTATTTTCTATTTTCAAACTATTATTTTCAAAGAAAAATTTCAAATTGAGAGGATGAAATTTATTGAAGTTGGGAAGAATGTAACACCCCAAGATTTCATAGTACACCATTTCTTCAAAATAATTCAATAACTTTCACTACACGCAACACCTGGTTCGAGCGCACCACAAGATTACCAAACTAGCCGTTCAAAAGCGGTTATGAATAGTATTAACTGAATATTGAACTATATATAATCCTTATAATTTTATAATTCATATTATGAGTTTCTTAGACATAATGTAAGAACAAATTCATTTTTTTCAGATAAAAGAAGTATTTATTTCAGAAATGCACTTTTACAGCCTTTTAATGATGAACCCTTTTTAAATCCAATATTTGAAACTTTTATATATTCTAATTGAAAAAATAAACTTCTTATTTAGAATCGGGACATAATAATTTAGTTTCAATAAATGTTTGGTGCTTTTCCAATAACTTTCATATTTGGGTGAATAGTGAAAAATACTATATTTTAACAGAAAACAACTTTTTAATCAAAATAATTTATAGTGTTAAATTATATATTTTAATGGTTTTGAAGTATAAATAGATTATAATTTTACCATTTAATCCAATTCTGGTCATTTTAAGTAATCTCACATTGAGATTGGACATAAACAAGTGTCAATCTTTTGATAGATATTGTTTCTTAAAAATACGCCTCTTGGTTTTGAAAACGGGAATAAATTTTAAATTAATAAATGCAATGTCTATATTTTGAATTTAGTAAAATAGAATTCATTTTTGAATTCAGAATATCAATATTATCTTAGGGTGAATATTTGGTATTTTTCTGAAAACATTCAGTTATTGATGAATAGTGAAGAATACTAAATTTTAATTAAAAACAACTTTTTTAATCAAAATAATTTATAGTGATAAATTATAATATTGAGTAGTTTTAAAGTATAATTAGATTATATTTTTACCATTTAATAAAATTTTATTCATTGTACCTAATTTTACATTTAAACTGGACATAAGTAATTGTCAATCTTCTGATAGTTATTACTTCCTAAAAACACGCTTTTTGTTTTGAAAACAGGAATTAATTTTAAATTAATTTCTATCACTTCTGTGTTTTGAATATATAAAAATGGATTCCATATTTAGAATCAGGAGGTCCAAATTGTGTAAATAGGTAACTTTTATTTTTATACATTTTGAATAATTTCTTCGGTAAATATTTTATTTACCATGGTTAAAGGGTAAATCTGGTAAATAAGGGTAAAAATAATATTATAATAATATTAAATTACCCTAACACATATCCTAACCATATTGGATGATACATGTCTGACCATGGGCAGCTTTGGGTTGATTTTGCGACCGCATGGAGCAACTTGTAAGTGATAATGACACTTTATATTAATTAAGTTAAAGTAAATAAAAAAATGACCTAAGCATATATCTTTTAGTAAAACAATTTTACAAAGGATTATATATGTTATCTATTCAACAATAAATATTAATTAGAAAGATAAAAAGATTTTCTACATAATGGTTTTTTATTTATAATTTTTAGACATTGAATAATTAAATTTATTTATGTCACAATAATGATGGAGTATTTTCTTTATTAATGAAAGAATCAAATAAATGGTATTATAAATGATAACATAAATATAATTTAAAAGTTTTGATTCCATCCACTAATTTTATAGGTTTATATGATATTTAGTATTTATTAAATAAATTTATTTCAATTTAATAAAGTTGTTATAACTTTAGAAAAAATCAATTATTAAATAGTGTCAAAATTGACATAAAAGAGTTTTTAAAACAAATATAATATTATTAATTGATATAATATTCATAAAAATATAAGGTATGGCCAAAGGACTTATATGATGATATTTATATCATTAACTAACAACTTGGGGTTATCCTTTCTGTTTATAGTAAGTCTTTTAACCAAATAATATAAAAATACAAAGAGACATGGTAAATGTCAAATTAATTAACTAAGAGGTAAATATAAATGATAAGGTTAATATAGTTACCGAAACCTGTCTAAAACCTGTTGGTTGAAAGGATTTTGACCAATACCCACCTTATCCTTTAAATAATAAACTTTGGAGCCTTTATAAACCGAATATGAATGTATTATAAAATAATACTTTAAGTTTTTCCTAAGGTGCCCCTCACCCCTCTTATAAAAGGGCACTCCACCTTCTCTTTAATTCACACCTTCAAAGCCTTTTAGATGGTCCAAAATCTTCATAAATACCCTCTAAACTATCCTCCCTTAATCCTAGAGGCCTTGCTTTAGTCATAAATCCAACCTATGGTGCCCTTTAGATCAAATCAAAAGGAAGAACCCAAAGAAGAGATAAATATTTCATCACCCCTTTCAAGTTCCTTTCTTTTTTCACTTCCTCTTTCTTTGTCGTTTCCATTATAAAATTATAAATCCAGTATCTTCTATATACAGTGATGTTATTATAAAAATTTTACAACTATATTCATTATTCTATCCATCCATTGAATGACATGTCACTATACGTGCGTGCGTACGGCTTACCGTATCCACGTCGTGGTGTAATTGTTATTCAATATATTATTATTTGGATGGGAATAACAATGATGTGTAATTGTTATAAATAATAAATATAACATGATAATGATTCTTTATATATGATATACGATCCAATTATATATTATTTTAATATGAAAATAATGATATTGTCACTCGTGCATACGTACGGATTACCGTCTCCACGAACGAGATGAGATTCATTCCCCATCATATCCATTAAAGACTAATTTTTATTAGATGATTAAGAATAATATTTAAAGACTTTAAATCATTCTAGATATGAATAAGATACATCCCATCCATAAAACATATGACTCACATAACAAGGAATATAAAGGAAAACGAATCTGTTAACACCCGAAACATTGATAATACTAAGATATTATTAACAAAGCAATGTTAAAAGATCATATATGATATTATATTAATGTATATGATTATTTTATAATTTAATAACAATTATTTGACCATTATACAGGAGGTTAACCTACCCTTAACCAAGGAGAAGTACAAGGTAAGGGTTAATTTCACAATCTCTTTATTATCTGAGGTTGTTTTCACTTAAGTATCTACTAGGACATATTTATTATCCATGTCCATGTTTCATAAAATAGTTTTCAAATGGATTATTTTTAAGTGAATTTTTAATAAAACATCATTTTAAATTTTTTAAAGATTTATTCTTCTAAACGAATCTCATTAATGTCCATGTTTTCAAAATGGTTTTAAGGATTTAATTAAATGGACATGAATGTTTTAAAATTTTAATTACTTTAAAAAGTTTCTATGTGGTATGGGATACTTTGATTAAAAAATGTCTTTAAATGTCTTCATTTATAAATTGTGTTACTTTTAAATGTTTTCATGAAAAAATGGATATTTCTCTCAAAGAGTTTTACAAATCATTTTCATCTATGTCAAAATCCTTTAATGGATTTTAAACTTATTTGAAGTTGATTTATTATGATACAAATATTATATATTATATTTAAGGTTTTGTGATATGTTTGACTATAGATGTGTTATTTTTATAACATTCAGGGTTTATGGGTAAAGTATTAATATTTCATATGCCAGTTTTAATACGAATGTTTATGTTATGTTTAAACCTTTTTAAATGAGGAATGCATTGGACTTAGTAAGTGACGGGTGGAGCCCGCTATAGCTCCTTGAATTATCGGTAGGTCTCATGAGACAAACTAGTGTCTTGGCACAAGGCCTTGACAAGATCTTATTTGTATTCTTGGCACAAGGCCTTGACTATGTGGTTACGATAGTCTAGAATTATGCATTCCATCATTAGGAAAGTGGTTATTGATATTACATGTGATTATTCGACTAGTAGAATATCAATGTAAATAAGTAAATAAAATTATTTCATTTTATTTTTTTCATATTATGCTGAAGTTCAAGTTTAAAAGGATTTTGTTTTAGTTATACATTGCCTTAAATGTTTATGTTTATTTAGGAATGTTTCCTCTATATTGTTATCCTTACTGAGCATCTGAGATCACCCCTTTATATGTTTTATTTGTTCCAGGATTTGAAGAATTATTTTATGGCTGACCAGTAAGGATAGTCTGAGTGGATATAGGTGTGGACTATGGAGACTATGTTGTTGTATTTTTTCACATTATAATGTAATGTAAGGCTTATGAATATATCCAGTGTTTCCAAGGCTACTAATCTAATCGATCTATCGAGACTTGATCTTTTGTGATCATGCCAGTGTTATGTAATAATGCACCGACTTTGGGTAACTAGGGTTGGGGCGTTACATGTTCGATATTTTATAGGACATTAGCTACAAGAAAAATAATATTAGCTGATATATCAATGGTGGAAACTCAAAATATGTAAATTAAGACTTATTGAACTACCATTCTTTATTGAATTGAATAACCTGATGGATTTATAACATAATGAATTATTATTGAAGGATAATTTTTTTATTTCATTATACACTAACATTTTATATAAAATAATAAAAAATATAATTTTTTTGTTCTTTTTTTGTAATTTTTTTAATTTAATTTCTATTTAACAAAAAAAATGTATATTATATTTATTCAATTGAAATTTCAAAACATGAAAACCATTTATTATTATATTTACAGGGATGACAATATTTTAAGGTTATAATTTTCTTGTACATGTGAGTTCATTATCTTATCAGTTGAATTATTAACATATGTTATTACTATTTTATTTTTTCATTAGTGGAACTAAATATTAAAAATATTATTTTAATTGTTAGACATATATTATGAATTATTATCAATATTTTTTACGCATTAAAGTTTATATAACAATTTATCCATAAATTATTCAATATTTTTAAGAGATATAGTGGATTGATGTAGCTAATTTCATTATTCAGGAAGATTTAATTTTGATAAATAATTCTTATCCTATAATTTCACAAAATGAGGATTTCACATTTATATTCATTATTAATGGTAGAAGAATCATGAATTAATGGGAATCATTTAATTATTTTTCATTTTATACTCTTCTTGGACTTATTATTTTAAACTATTTGTATTAATGAACGTGATTAAGGGGAGTTATTTGTATATTACTTAAACGTTCTATATAGACTATTTATATATTAGTTGAGCATTATGTATAATATCATGTTTTATATTAAAAAGTAAGAATATGTATTTTTATTCAATATTATTTATTAGAAGCATGTCTGTTTAATGTTATTATTATTTTTACATGATAATTTTTCTCTTTAGAGGGAGAATGCATGTTCAGATTAATTATGATTACTCTATTGATTCTAAATTATTAATGAATTCTAGTTTTATTATTGAACATTTATTGTTGAATATGTTTATTGACAGTTATTATTTATTAATAGGGGGAGAATGTGTCCACAAATTCCTTGTTCTAATGTTTTACTATATTATGGTAGAATAGGTTGTTTATTTTATTTTCTCTTGTTAGGTCCAAAAGGTGGCTATATAACCTGGGGGTGAATCAGGGTATGGATATGACTTTCAAAATTATTTTTTCCACATAGGATCTTCACCTATTTATTTTAAGGATCACTATGATTTCACTTATGTGTCAATTCTGATCTTACTCATTCCTTCTTTATCTAGTGATGATACTTCTAATGTAAAATATGAAATAAATTTAGTGGACACACATAATTTTACTTTGAACACCCTCACTAGGATACATCCAAGGAGCATAAAATGGTTGTATTCCAATGAACAAACCCAATAACACTCACTAAATATTTTTTGTTCAGTCTATATCACTTCAATACCCAGGTTCACTACCTTTATAATGTTTGGGGTTAGCTGATTTCTTTCCCAAGGGTCACTCCTTAAGTCACTTTCTATAGTTTATTTTTTTAGGGAAAATATCATAGTATTCCTTTTCCTTTTCACACCACTATAGAAAGGATCCACATACATTTTTTGGACTTGTAGGTCCCTTATTTTTCTTAAATTCACATATCCTTAACTATAGAGTGATGTACTGTTGAAGTCCCATTTTCACCCATAGATGAAATCCAATTTTCTATGTACTATTAGTTCATATAAATTATATTTCTGAACTGTCTTTGACCCTTCAGGAACTTCCTTTCTTTCTCCATGAACAACCTTTCACTTCATAGAGTGAGTGCTTCATGAAGCACCTCTTCTTACATGGACTGTACCTACTTCTCATACTAACTTTCGTACCGTGGAAGCCTTTCATCCCCATATCTCTACTCCTTTACATACCATTTTCTTTTGTGGGATAAAGATCCTCTAAATCCTTTTCTCAAATAGTCCATGTGAAGTGTATCATTCACATAAATGATCTCCCATGAACTATATCACCCTTCACAAAATTCTCCCTCGTGAACCACTTCACTTCGCAAAATCCTCGTTCTTAAACCACATTGTAATTTTATGAATTTATTCATGGAGTGATGATATTATCTAATGAATTTATATCTAAGTAATAATGTGATTATATATAATTATATAGGAAAATAGATCAACAAAACCTTATAATCCATATTACTCAAATCTTCGATGTATTATAGCCTTCACCATGAATTTTTCTATGCAGTCTGTATAACACCATTCTTCTATTTTGGTGGCTGATTCCTTCCTCAAATTAATCACTACCTATAAACTAAAAACAATGACCTTCCACAAACTTGAAGCCTCCTAAAAACTATAATCCCCCCATGAACAACATCCATATGTGGCCCACATAGAATTATTCATGGTCCGCATAACGCTACTATGCAGAAATCATTCCTTTACTATTTTTACTTTTTTGTTCTAAAAAACTCCTTTTTAGTCTGAACACTATACTTTGTGGTCTTCAAACTATGAACTCTTTTTCATAAAACCTTAATTTTCCAAACAAACTCTCAATTTTATGGCCAAAAAATTTGGTAAACAATGGAAAATAACACCACCTTAAAACCCTACTTTGGAAACACCTACCATACTAATTTTTTGTCATCTAGATATGTCAAAAAAACACCCAAAAACACCAATACGATTCTTTAAGGAATTTTTTCCCAACATCACATAATTTCTTTAAGTCATTTAATCTTCCTTCTCATATATTTTGAATCCTTATTAAAATGTGATTGGGGTCATTTTTTTGATTTGTTCAAACTCTAATGTGTTTAATTGTAAATGTTTTTTAGTTATGAAAAGGGAGAATACTGAGGGACTCATTCTTATATATCATTAGTTTTTTTGATATTTACATTATACCAGTAACTTTATTGTATATAATGTTCACTATTATATATTTTTTTCAATACAATTATTATTTGAAGGTAAAAATTATTTTATATTAAATATTATTCAAGATTAATATTTTATCATCATCATTATTATATTATTAATTATAATTATAGATGTTATTTTAACATTATTAACATTTTATGTTTGTGAAATTCTATGTAGGATAGTTTTACTAAATGGAGAAAAAATATGGAATCTTGAACTTATATAGTACTAGATGATTTTATTTTTGAAAAAATATAAAATTATAGATCATAGAATTTTACTATGTGTATAATATTATGAATGTATATTATTATCATATGTTACATAAAATGTTGTGGAAAATATATTTTTTATTTAGAAAATAATTACATCTGTTTCACTAAAAGAACATATGCATTATTTTTCCATAAAAACAGTCAGGTTTGATATCTTATTCATGGTTAGAAAACAATAATTTTCAATATTAAGATAAGTAAAATTTGTTACATATCATGTAAATATGTTATATATTAAATTTTCAATAATTGAAATATCTTACACATTGAATATGTTTGTTATGTATTGAAAATTGGCTATGTATGAAGCGTTATGTTCTATTTTTTTTATCTTATTTGTATTATAGAAGATGTTAGAAATGTTATAGAATATATATAAGTGAATAAGACTGAAAGGAAGTGATACAAATTTCAAGAAGATATTTTGGTATAATTTGTATCCTTTTTCATTTGAGATGAAACATCTTCCATGTTTAGAAAAAACACATCATATTCATAACAAGGCATTAGAAAAATTCATTTTCTTACTATATTTTATATTTTTAAACCATAAATATGAAATCATACCATGATTTTCAGACTATTCTTGGATAAATAAAAGTTATTATAGTAAATAACATTCACATGACATGACAATGGATTAATTTATATAACACCCCAAGCTTCCACAGTATGTTTCCCTTTGAATAAGGCAATAACTTGCATTGTATGTAACTTCAAGATTCTAACACACCATGACCAATCAAACTAGCCGTTATGAATAGTAATGCCCACTTTTTAAACTTTTATATATTTTATTTTTCAAAATGGAATTCATTTTAGAATTTTCAATATTGAAATTTACTTACGGTGAATTTTTTGTATTTTTTTGAAAACTATAAATTTTTTTAGTGAAAAACACTACGTTATTAGTTAAAACCGACTTTTTATTTAAATAATTATTTATTTTGTTTAAATTTAATTAAATCAAGATATATACAAAATACCTATATAAGTTCAATTTAATTTTTTAGAGTCATTTTATAATAAGTTTAAATATATAAAAATTTTATTGAACTTTTTAATGTCTTTTACCCACCTCTTAAAAGCATTTGAAAATGTGCATAAAACTTATTTTTACCACTTATTTTAGTTGAATTTCAAAAATCCAAGAGGCGCGGTTAATAAAAGTAAGTAAAATTTGGTACAATAAGATGAAAACAATTTTTTGTGAATAGTAACTTTTGACTTTTATTTACCACAGTTAAATGTAAATATGGTAATTAAGAGTAAAAATGATATCATAATTACCCTAACACGTGTCCTAATTCTATTGGATAAGTATAATTCGATCAAAAACAAAATTAGGAATAAAATATGATCCCCTTTGGTCCACTTGGATTAGATTAGGACATTTATTATTATTTTATTTAAAAAAGATTTAAAAGTGTTAAATTCAAAGTTTAATAAATAAACCATTTTTAATATAGGATTATACATAAGATAAATTCTACTATAAATATTAAATAGAAATATAAAACTGTTTCCTACATAATGGTATTTTATTTATAATTTTTAGATAATAAATAATTTAATTTATTTATGACACAATGATAATACAGTAATTACCTTATTAATTAATGATGAATATAATTGATATTATAAATATCTAAATAAATGTAATTTGATACTTTTGATAAATTCCACCAATTTTATAATTTAATGTGACATTTTAGGGATGATTAAAAAAAATTTGAATTAATAATTCTCTTATGATAATCGCAAAAACCAAATACTAAATAGTGTCAAAATTGACATAACTGAGTTTTTAAAACAAATACAATATTATTAATTGATATAATATTCCTAATAATATACATTTCGTCCAAAAGACTTATATAGTGTTATATATATAAATAAATAACCACATGGGGTTCACTTGAAAATTTATATTTAGTTTATTAACCATATAATATAAAAATATAAAGAGATATGGTAAATGTCAAACTATTTAACTAAGAGTTAAATATAAACAGTAAGGTTAATATATTGATCTAAACCTGTCTAAAACCGATTGGTTTAGATGTTTGTGACCCATACCCACATTATCCTTTAATTATATCATTTGGGAGGCATTAGAAACTGAAAATGATTTTACTATAAAATAATATTTCAATCTTTTCCGAAAGTTACCCTCACCTCTCTTATAAAAGGGTACTTACCCTTCTCTTAATTTCACACATTCAAACCCATTTGGCTCTACCAAACCCTACCAATATATCCTCCCAACTTATCCCCCTTTATCCTAGAGGCCTTCCTTTGGTCATAAATCCTACCTAAGGAGCCCTTTTGATCAAATCAAATGGAAGAACCCGAAGAAGAGGTAAATATTTCATCAACTCTTTCAAGTTCTTTTCTTCTTCCACTTCCTCTTTATCTGTTGTTTCCATTCTAAAATAATACCTCTAGTATCTTCTATATAATATGGTGTTATTATAAAAATGGTACATCCATATTCATTATTCTATCCATCATATGAATGACAGTCACCATACGTGCGTACGTACGGCTTGCCGTCTCCACGTCATGGTGTAGTTTGTTATTCAAACACTTCGTTGTTTGGATGGGTATAATAATGAGTATAACTGATGTAAATAATAAATATAACATGTTATTTATTCTGAATATATGATATACCATCCAATTACATATGTTTTCACCATTAATATGACCATATTTTTGCTCGTTCATATGCATGGATTAACGTCTCCATGAACACGATGAGTTTCATTCCCCATCGTAATAATTCAATAATAATTTTCATTTTATGATTAAAAATAATTTTTATGAACTTAATATCATTCTGGATATGAATAAAATACATCCCATCCATAAGAAACATGGCTTATGTAATCGATAATACAAAGGAAAACATATCAGTTAACACCCGAAACGATGATATTATTGAAATATTATTAAAAAAGCGATATTAGAGGATCATATATGATATCATATTTATGTATATAGATTTTTTATAGATTAATAACAATAATTTAACTATTATACAGGAGTTTAACATACCCTCAACCAGAGAAAAGTTCAAGATAAGGGTTAATTTCACAATCTCTTTATTATTCGAGGTTGTTATTACGTAAGTACCAACTGGGACCTCTTTATCGTCCACATCCATGTTTTATTAAAAAATTTATTTCAAATTGTTTTTAATATTTACTAGAAAATGGTTTAAATTCAATTATACCTTTATTTTACCTTATATGTTTCTAATGTAATCTTTCCATTGTTTTCCAAACAAGGTACTTTATGACCCTTTCGACGAAATTAAGGTAAGAATGTTTTTTTAACATATAGGTGAGTGCAGCTATTTTCCGCCACTATAACATCATCGAAGCTTCTCAAAAAAGATTATAAGAATATTTTAAAAATAAATTTATTATTTTATAAATATGTGACATTTATATGGTTTCAAAATAGAAAGAGTTATTTCTTTCAAAAAGTTTTCATTTCATCTATGTCAACATACTTTGATAAATTTTAAACTTCTTTGAAATTGATTTTTTATGATACAAATCTAAAATATTGTATTCAAGGTTTTGTGATATGTTTGACAGTGGATGTTTTATTTTTCTACCATTTATGGGTTATATATAAATTATTTACATTTCATATGCTATTTTTTATACGAATGTTAATGTTATGTTTAAACCTTTTCATATGAGGAATGCAATTGACTTAGTAAGTGATGGGTGGAGCCTGCTATAGATCATTAATTCATCAGTAGGTCTCATGAGACAAACTAGTGTCTTGGCACAAGGCCATGAAAAAATATTATTTTTAGTCTTGGCACAAGGAATTGACTATGTGGTTATGAAGTCTAGAATTATGTATTTCGTCATTATGAAAGTGTCTATTGATATTGCATTTGATTATTCGATGAGTAGAATATTCATGTGAATATGTAAATGGAATTATTTGATTTTATCTTTTCCATATTATGATGATGTTTATGTTTAAAAGCCTTTTGTTTTAGTCTTATATATTGCCTTAAATTTTTATGCTTATTTATGAAAGTTTCAGCTATATTGTTATCCATACTGAGCATCTGAGCTCACCCGTTTCTATGTTTTATTTTTCCCAGGATGTGAAGAAGTATTTTGTGGTTAACCCGTAGGGATAGGATAAGGATATAAGTGTGTTCAAAAGGGGAAAAATGTTGTTGATGTTTTTATTTCATGATGTAATGTAAAACTTATGAAGGTATCTATTACTTCCAATTCTACTAAACTGATCTGTCTTTCAGGACATGATTCCTGTATCATGCCAATGTTATGTAATAATGCACCAAATCTGGGTTACTGGGGTTGAGGAATTACAGTTGGTATAAAATAGAGGTTTTTACAAATCATGGAAACTATATTTAGAAAATCTCTCATTATAGAACACTACCCTAAGATAGACTTTGAGGATTTGTATACAAGAACTTCGTAGAAATTTGGTACTGTAGATATTTTGTGAGTTTTCCATTAAATACATCCATGTCTGGATACGAGCTGGTAGAAGCTATTTTGGCATAGATGTACCTAGGGGTAAAATCCAAAAACAACACTTTGATCTGGACTTGAACGAGAACTGGTACATGACAACGGGCATTGCTGCACTCTTGGTTACAACACTCCTGGGGGATATGTTTAGGATAATTCTCATATTACTAAAACACCATTATGTAGGGTTTATGAGTATATACCTCCTCAAGGAAATTTTTTTTATGATTATGTATTATATCCACAATCTATTCAATTTATGTTAAGTGTTTTACTAGTTCGAGATTATGTATTGCGATTCATAAACTAATCTATTGTATGCCATGGTTTAGAAATGGTGCCTAGTAGAAGGAATGGAAACTATATCAATTCATGTATTCCATGTATGAATTTACCTCTTACTCAAGATAATTATAGTGGAGCTGGTGAAGCAACTGGTACTGATAAGCTTATCACCATACTGGGACAACTCACTCAGGTTATGAATAATAACCTTACCCATATGGAGCACCCTGATCCACAACGTGGAGGATCAATGTTGGAATGCTTCATGAAGAAACTACCCCCAACATTCAATGGGAGTATAAATCCATTAGTAGATGAGAAATGGATAAATTCCTTAGAAAAAAATATTTCTTGCTTTGGGGAGTAGCGAAAGGGAAAAAGTTGTCATTGAAGTTTATCGCCTCATGGGAGATGCAGATCAATGGTAGTCATTGATTCAAAACACATAAAAAGGTGAAGAAGTATCAAACATGGAATGTATGGAGTTTAAAGATATTTTCTTATACAAATACATTCTTTGTGACCAACGACCAGATATAAAAATGTAATTTTTGAGTCTAAGGCAAAATGAGGATGACAATGTCACAAAGTATGAGGCTAACTTTACAAGGTTAGAAAGGCATGCGGTAGATTATATAAATAACCCAAGGAGTAAGATTGATCGATTCTTTGATGGGTTAAAACCATTTCTCCATTGATAATTAGTCTCACAATCCTTTTCATCATATGAAGATATTGTCTCATGGACTATCAAGATAAAAAATGAATTCTTCATGTCTTATGACTTTATAACAAAGAAAGAGAAAACGAGATCTACTGATCACCATGGAAATGGAAATAAGAGGAAGAAGGAAAAAGTTGAATATTCATCCTATGGTAAATGTGGGAAGAAACACCCTAGTACTTTCCTAAAGGGAATGGTATTTTGTTACAAGTGTGGTGAAAAAGGACACCAAACTCATGATTGCAAGGGGAAGAAATAGGTTGTTAATGTTGAATGCTAGAATTGTTTAGAAAAGGGGAATTATGTAAATGAATGTCCTAAAATCTGAGGGAACTTACCTAAAAAAGTCCAAGGGAGAAAGTCCAAGCTTATGTGATCACATCTGCTGAGTTTTAAGCTCCAAAATATGTAGTGGCAGTTAATTTAATTTTTTCCTCAAGTTTAGCCAAGGCCTTATTTTATTCTGGATAATCACATTGTTTCATATCTTCCCAGTTTTCCAAAAAAAAATTAGGTATTTCCAATTTGATTTAACAAGGGAGTTGTCAGTCAAAAATATTAAGGGTAGTATCATTGCCACAAATATTTGTGAATCAGTTCCCATTAGATCTTATAAATGTTCTTTATCTACTGATCGCATCATCATACCCATGATTAAATTTGATATAATCCTTGGAATGGATTGGATTTCGTACCATGATGTGAAAATTTATTGTTATATGTATGAGGTTACAATTTTGGATGATGATAAGGATTACCTTATCTTTATAGCAGAAATGTCACCATCTAATTCTAATCTAGATCTTCCCCAATTAGCACTACTAAATTAAAATATTGGGGAAGATGATAATGAAATAACTATTGGTGAGGAAAAGAATGTTCAAATATAGGATGTACCTATTCTGAAAAAATATGTTAATGTGTTTCCAAAGGATTTTCATGTACATCCTCAAAAACTAGAAATTGAGTTTTCCATTGATTTAATTCCTGGTTCAAGGCCCATATCGAAGACCCCTTATAGAATTTCCACTATGGAATTAGTGGAACTAAGGAAACAACTAGAGGAATTGATTAATAAGGGATTTATTCACCCTAGTGTTTCTCCATGGGGAGACCCTATCCTTTTTGTTAAGAAGAAAGACAGATCTATGGTTTTTTGCGTTGATTACATGGAGATAATGTTATAACAATAAAGAAAAAGTATCCCCTACCTCACATTGATGATATATTTGACCAACTTCATGGAGCTCAATATTATTCAAAGATTGGCCTTCGATCTGGATATCATTAGTTGTGTGTGAATAAGGAAGACATTCTGAGAGAAGAATTTCAAACCAGGTATGAGTATTTCGAGTTTACAGTAATGCCTTTTGGATTGACTAATTCACCCGATATCTTAATGGATATAATAAATAGATTTTTCAATGAATATCTTTATGACTTTTTAGTGGCATTTATTGATGATATCTTGGTATACTCCAAAATCTATGAAGATCATGAAAATCACTTGCGCATTATTCTAAAGACCCTTAGAAGAAATGAATTATATTTTATGTTTAGAAAGTGTGAATTCTGGCATCAGGAGATTTTTTTTCTTGGCCATATTGTCTCTATGGATATAATCTCTTTTGATCCATCAAAGACAAGGGAAATCCAAGAATGGCCAGCACCGATGAGTATAACCGAGGTACGCTGTTTTATTGGTTTAGCGGGTTATTATCAGCATTTTGTCCAGAATTTTTCCCAATTGACTAACCCATTAACCAATAAAACTCGTAAAGGGGTTAATTTGTTTTTGGAAAAAAGAGTGTAAAGATTGTTTTGAAGAATTGCAGAGAAGATTAATTAATGCTCCTATCTTGACTCTACCTTGGGGGAATGATGGGTTTTTTTATTTATAGTTATGATTCAAAGAAAGGACTTGGTTGTGTCCTTATGTATAATGATAGAATTATTGCCAATTCTTTACAACAACTAAAAATTCATGAGAAAAACTATCATACTCATGATCTTGAGTTATTAACTATGATCATTGCTTTGAAAATACGGAGAAACTATCTCTATGGTGAAATCGTGAGATTTATACTTATCACAAGAGTTTAAAGTATATTTTCTCACAAAAATAACTCAACATGAGGCAAAGACGATGGCTTGAACTACTCAAGGATTATTATATTACTATACACTACCACCCAGGGAAGGAAAATATGGTGGAATATGCTTTAAGTAGAAAGGATCATGGAGTTTTGAACAAGATAAGAGTTGAAAGGGATCATATTTTTATGGATCTAGTAAAGATGAATATGGGAATAACCATGGAAGGTGAAACAACAATACTTTTTCAAATGGTTTCAAAACCATCATTACTAGAAAGGATAAAGAGTTCTCAAACTGATGACGAGGAGTTTAAAAAGAAGATTAAAACTGTGAGTGATGGGAGATTGAGTGACTTCGTATATGAAGATGGAATTTTGAAATTTGGGAAGACACTTTGTGTTCCTAACATACCTAATCTAAAAAGGGAATTGTTGGATGATTCTCATAGATCCAATTTCTTTATACACCCTGGGAGGACCAAGATTTATAGATATTTGAAGGAACATATTTGGTGGGACAACATGAAGAGGGAGATTGCTGATTTTGTGTCAAGATGTATGGTTTTCCAACTCGTGAAATCTGAAATACAACATCCTAGAGGAGTCATGCAACATCATTCTATACCTGAGTGGAAATGGGATAATATTACGATGGACATTGTCATGGGGCTACCAAATAATCCTAGAAGGAATGATGCAATATGGGTTATTGTTGATCATCTTACCAAGTCAGCACATTTACTTTCTATAAGAGAATATTTACCACTTGAATTTCTGGAAAGACTATATATTAATGAAGTTTTAATACACCATGGTGTACCCCTATCTATTATTTCTTATCGTGATCCCCATTTTACATTAAGTTTCTAGAAAAGTATTTAGAAGGCCCTGGATACTGAACTTCGTTTGAGCACTGCCTACCACCCTCAAATAGATGGACAATCAGAACGGACTATTCCAACCTTAGAAGACATGTTGAGATCTTTCTCACTTTACTTTGAAGGTATATGGGATCAATATTTACCTTAAGTAAAATTCATCTATAACAATAGCTTCCATTAAAGTATTCAGATAACACCATATGAAGTGTTAAATGGAAAGAGATTTCGTATACCAACTTTTTGGGATGATGTTGGTGAAAGAGAACTCATAGACCCAGAACATATTGAGGAAACAATGGAAAAGGTGAAGGTTATTCAAACCCACATAAAAGCAGCTCCAAGTTGGAAAAAGAGATATTCTAATAACTGAAGGAAGGATTTAGAATTTCAAGTAGGAGACTAGTTTTTCTTGAAGGTATCTCCATGGAAGGGTGTTATACGATTCGGTAAGAAGGGTAAATTGAGTCCTAGGTACATCAGACCTTTCGAAATTATAGAATGAATTGGAGTTGTAGCTTATCATTTGGAAATGTCTCCAAGTCTCTCCAAAGTCCATGATGTGTTCCATGTATCACTGTTGAGAAAATACATCCCTGACCCAACGTATGTACTCACCTATGAGGAAACTGAACATGAACCTGATCTTTCTTATTGTGAAGAGCCTGTCAAAATTCTTAATACAGGAGAACAAGTGCTGAGAAACCGAACGACTCATCTGGTAAAAGTTCTATGGAGAAACCATAAGATGTAAGAGGCGATGTGGGAACCTGATGATCTTATGATGAGGAACCACCTGAATTTTTTTGTGCTATAGTATTATAGAAATTTTGAGGAGGAGATTATTTAAAGGAGGGAAGAATGTAACACCCCAAGCTTCCATGTTGTGTTTCCCTTTGAATAATGCAATAGCTTGTATTGTATGAAAATTTGAGATTTTAACACACCACGACCAATCAAACTAGGGGTTATGAATAGTAATACCCTCTTTTTGAAATTTTATAAATTTTATTTTTAATAATGGACATCATTTATGTATTCAGAATATAAAAATTAGCTTAGGGTGAACATTTGGTATTTTTCTGAAAACATTTAATATTTCGGTGAAAAACACTGCGTTATTGGTTAAAACCAACTTTTTATTTAAATAATTATTTATTTTATTTAAATTTATTTAAGGTAAAAATAGATAAAAAATACCTATATACGTTAAATTTAATTCATTGGACTCATTTTATAATATGTTTAGATATATAAAAATTTTATTGAACTTTTTACCGTCTTTTACCCACCTCTTAAGAGCATTTAGAAATTTGAATAAAACATAATTTTACCCCTTCTGTGAGTCGAATTTCAAAAATCTGAGAAACACAGTTAATATTAGTAAGTAAAATGTGGTTCAATAAGATGAAAATAATTTTTGGTAAATAGTAAATTTTTATTTTTATTTACCACGATTAAAAGATAATAGAGTAATTAAGGGTAAAAATGATATCATAATAACCCTAACACATGTACTATTTATTTTGGATAAGTATAATTTGACCACAAACAACCATAGGAATAAAATATGATCATCCTTGGTCCACTTGGATTAGATTAGGACATTTATTATTATTTTATTTAAAGAAGAGTTAAAAGAGTTAAATTCATCTTTTAATAACTAAACCATTTTTAATACAGGGTTATACATAAGATTAATTAGACTATAAATATTCATTATAAATCTAAAATATTTTCTATATAATGGTATTTTATTTATAATTTTTAGACATTAAATAATTTAATTTATTTTTTGACACAATGATGATGCATTAATTACATAATTAATGAAACATTTAAATAATTGATATTAAAAATAACCAAATAAAAGTAATTTGATACTTTTGATTAATTCCACGAATTTTATAAGTAAATTTGACATGTTAGGGTTGATTAAATAATTTTTATTCGAAGTAATCATGCTGTTATGATTTTCACAAAAAACCAAATACTAAATAGTGTCAAAATTGACATAATTGAGTTTTTAAAACAAATACTATATTATTAATTGATATAATATTCCTAAAAATATAAATTTCGTCCAAAGGACTTATATAAGGTTATATATATTAATAATGAACCACTTGGGGTTCTCTTGGAAGTTCATTGTATGTTTATTAACCATATAATATAAAAATACAAAGAGACATGGTAAATGTCAAACTATTTAACTAAGAGTTAAATCTAAAAGATAAGGTTAATATGGTGACCTAAACCAGTTTAAAACCTATTATATGAGAGTTTTTCAACCCATACCCACCTTATCCTCTAAATAAATCATTTTTGAGACATTAGTAAATGAAAAGGGTGTTATTATAAATTAATATTTCAAGCTTTTCCTACAGTGACCCTCACCTCTCTTATAAAAGGGTACTTCCCCTTATCATAATTTAATGCCTCCAAAGCCATTTCACTCAGACAAACCCTGACCAAATATCCTCCCAACATTAATCCATTCATCCTAGAGGCATTACTTTTTTCAGAAAGCCAATCTATGGAGCCCTTATGATCAAATCAAAAGGAAGAACCTAAAGAAGTGGTAAATATTTCATCACCTCTCCAAGTTCTTTTCTTCTTCCACTTGCAATTTCTTTGTTGTTTTCCTTATAAAATAATAGATTCAGTATCTTCTATATACTGTGAAGTTATTTTAAAAATGGTACAACAATATTCATTAATCTATCCATCATATGAATGAAAAAGTCACCATACGTGCGTACGTACGGCTTACGGTCTCCACGTCGTGGTGTAGTCTGTTATTCAAACACTTCATTATTTGGATGGGTATAATAACTAGTATAACTGATGTAAATAATAAATATAATATGTTATTAATTTTTTATATATTATATACCATTCAATTACATATTATTTCACCATCAATGTAATGATATTGTCGCTCGTGCGTACATACGGATTACCGTCTCCACGAACACGATGAGATTCATTACCCGTCATAATAATTCAAGAATAATTTTCAATTTATGATTACAAAAAATGTTTATGAACTTAATATAATTATGGATATTAATAAAATACATAATATCCATAACATACATGTCTTACAAAACTGATCATATAAAGAAAAACATATCAGTTAACACCTGAATCGATGATATTACTAAAATATTATTAACAAATCGATATTAGAGGATCATATATGATATCATATTTATGTATATAGATTTTTTATAGAATAATAACAATGATTTAACTATTATACAGGAGGTTAAGGTACCCTTTACCACGTTAAAGTACAATTTAAGTGTTAATTTCCCAATCTCTTTATAATCTGAGGTTGTTTTTACGTAAGTATCTACTGGGGCCTCTTTATCATCCACATCCATGTTTTCTTAAAAAAATGCATAACAACACATTTTTACTATTTTCTAGACAATGGGTTAAAGTCATTTATGCCATTATTTTACCTTATATGTTTTGAAAGGAATCATTCCATCGTTTTCCAAACAAGGCACTTTATGACCCTTTCGACAAAATTATGTTAAGATTGTTTTTTAACTTATACGGCTAGTGAGGATATTTTCCACCATTATAACATAATCGAAGAATCCCATAAAATATTATATGAATTTTTTCATAATAAATTTTTTCTTTTATAATTATGTGACTTTTAAATGGTTTCAAAATAGAAAGAGTTATTTCATTCAAAAAGTTTTCATTTCATCTATGTCAACATCCTTTGGTGGATTTTAAACTTGTTTGAAGTGGATTTATAATTATACAAGTCTTCCATATTTTATTGAAGGTTTTGTGATTGTTTGAAAGTTGATGTGTTATTTTTTTTACCATTCATGGTTTATGGATAAAGTATTGGCATTTTGTATTCTAGTTTTAATATGAATGTTTATGTTATGTTTATACCTTTTCATATGAGGAATTAATTGGACATAGTAAGTGATGGGTAGAGCCCACTATAGCTCCTCAATGTATCAGTAGGTATAATAAGAAAAAATAGTTACTTGGCACAAGGCCTGGAAAAAATATTATTTTTAGTCTTGGCACAAGTCCTTGACTGTGTGGTTTTGAAGTCTGTCATTATGAATTCCATCATTATGAAAGTGGCAATTGATATTGCATGTGATTATTTGAATAGTATAATATCCATCTGAATAAGTAAATGGAATTATTTTATTTTATCTTTTCTATATTATGCTTAAGTTTAAGATTAAAAGTCTTTTGTTTTAGTCTCATACATTTCCTTAAATGTTTATGCCTATTTTTGAAAGTTTCTGCTATATTGTTAACCTTACTGAGCATCTGATCTCACCCATGTCTATGTTTTATTTTTCCCCAGATGTGAAGAATTATTTTATGGTAGACCTATAGGGATAGGCTAAGGATATAAGTTTTTTTAAAAGGGAACAAAATGTTGTTGATGTTTTGTTTCTTGATGCAATGTAAAACTTATGAATGTTTCTAGCACTTCCAAGGGTACTAAATTGATCAGTCTTTCGGGACATGATTCCTTGAATCATGCTAATGTTATGTAATAATGTACCAACTCTGGGAAACTTGGGTCGAGGCGTTACAATTTATATAATTATTTATCATACTCTATGATAGGTTATCAATCGTAATATGATTGAAAACTAATTTTTGATTTTCCTACCTTTGGTCATCCTATAGTAACCAAACCATGTTTCTATGAAACATATTCATGCCTTACCATACACTAGAGGCCTCCAACAATATGTGAGGGTATAGGGTAGTATCATAAGAAGAATATACCACCATATTAGAATGTGAAATTATTGGAGAATAACTACTGAAATCCAACAATAATAAAGTGATTAGGATGAAAAAAATAAGAATAATAATACATTATATCAATTAAATGTATTAGTAATAAGTCAAATAAAATCACAATATTTCCAAATAAATAGATTAATATCTAACTAGGCTGATAAAAATTACATGTAAATGAAAAAAAATGTTGAAGGCTCTACTAAAATTCCTAATTCAAAACTCATCTCTCTCTTGGCTTCATTGAAGCTAACTATGTGAATGATCAAATCATGGGAATAAAACCATCTGGAATATAAGATTAGTGAAATATTCTTAGTTTCCCATTACCATGATCAACTAATTAGCATGTGAGTATAACTTAGTAGGGTACCACCAACATGGTGATATACATAACCAATAAATCTGTGTATTCCAATGTGATATGATCAGAATAAAATATATGATATATAAATAATTGTAATAATCACCACTGATCAGAGATTCTAAGTGAGACTAGTGATTTACTAAACCTAATTTAGTCTATGTTGGAGATTCTCTTAGGAAAATACCTCACCTTAGGGAGAAACATATACTACCTCACAATACTACATTAATGCATCTAGTAAATATAATTATCAAATCCAATGGAGTATCCTGAGAATATAAAATAATTAGCAAACTCATGTAAGATCCTAGGTTATATCCTTAGTATCCCATCATGCCAGATATATGCACTATATACTAGGTTTTCTAAGAATTATATATCATCTCCAGGCTCAATAGGAAAATCCTAAGAATATGATGAATTTCATAGTACTATTTATCTTCAAGATATCTTAGTCATCACTTGGATTTTCATAAATAATCACAATAAATTCCACCTTATTCAAGGTATCACTATGAAATTGATAAATTTAGAGGTCTTTAGAACCAAGACCTTGACATGGGAATTTATCTCTCCACTTCATCATAAAATATGTTGCAGTACTACACATTTTTTTGGTATAATCCCCATGAACAACATTCTCACCCAACCTTTCTTAGAAATCCACTCTAGCACCCATAAAAAAATTATATCTTGATAAATGATTGAATGAATCTCCATGTGATGTTACATGATTCAATGTCCTGATCCAAATTATGATTCTCAATATGAACCACTAAATAAATCAAAAAATTCATGCTTCATATAAAAATTAAAATTCATTAAATTAGCAGACATAAAAACATCAAGAACAAAAAACATATCATCATCAAAAATCCTTGAAATTATTTCAACTATTTACGTAAACCTATCTGAATTATCAGATAGTATCCAACTCATTGAATTTTATTCTAGAATAATGATAGAGCTTTTGGTGTAAAAATATAAATATGAGTTGTATTGTTCATCAATGTTTGAGCCACAGATTATCAAAATAAATGAATAACTAGGGTTATGCATACCCACATGTGTTTATCTCAAGACACCATAATTTCATCAATAGATTCATCATCCAGCTTATGGTTCTCACCACCACAATCCAGTATTATTAGGTTCTACTTACGATCCACTGTACCCACTACCCTTAGAATATCCCATAAAGACATGATTTAGGTATTCCACTATCTTAGCTAGTGTAGATTCAAATTCACCAAACCCAATCACTTATGAAAAATAGGTTGGTCATTCTCTGTCTAACCATTCTAAAAAAATTATGCTTCACCCATATACATACATTGACAAACCCATGATCATGATTACTAAATCATGTAATTCATCTAAAATTTAATCACACTCCCCAATTTATGAACAGATAAATTGAGGTAATTCCATGGTTTTATCAATAACCAAACATCCTAGACATATTTATCTCAGCTTGATCACTGATTCATCATCCATATAACTCATGATCGTACTCTATAAAATTTATGTCAATCCTTCTAGAAATGATTAAACACCATATGATAGTACATTAGAATATCTCAAATGTAATTCACTAATATATCATGATAAAATCAAATTCACCCTAATTAGGCATCTGGTGGAATCATAACCATCTGAAAACTGGTCTCACCACACCTATGATCCTTAAAACCTTAAGTTCATCCTCATTTAGCCAAATCACAATAAATTTATACATGTAATCCTTAGACAAGGATATCACACTCATAACTGAGACCCTTTATGAAATTCTAGCTATTACCCCTTCTTGAATTATTAGAACTTCATCGTTGATAATATATTGGTGTTCAATTTCTGAAAAAATATCACATTATCCAATAAAAATAATGAATTCCCAACCAAATGGATCCCCATATAAAAATACATGAGTGCAACCACAAGAGGTTACAATATCACATGAATGTTTCTCTTCCTACGCCACACACATTCATATCAACCCTTAACACCATCCATCCAAAATTACATCTTCTATAAAATTTCAATATCATCCATCTATATTAAAACCCAATATATCCATGTTTAGAATAATCTAATGAATCCCATCATTCCTTATTAAAGACACAAATATTGTACGATATGAATATAATATGGTCACCATGTGTACTCATCACATACTTAGTGAAAACCACCTCATATTCATCAAAATCCAGTAGAAATAACCTACCAAACTACACAGTCATATTACCCAACTCAAGATCCCATGATTCTTATATAATCATACTTAGACTCTGAATCCTAATCAGCTAACCATGATCCATCATATATTTATTCACAACTAATTAGAAACACCCTTTTTCTCATCTTATAAATTATGCAATGGTCTTCCATATGATCACACATCACCAAGGAATTATTCCAAAGTAAATAGAATCTTCATATTCTCTATCCACCCTAGATCTAGACATCTTGGACCATGATCCCAATATTCTTTTGGAACCACACTCAAGATCACAAAGTTATGGAAATGTAATGTTCCTACCCTCAAAATGTACCTTTATACTAGAAGAACTCCAACTACTTTATGTCACAAAATTCCACGGAGTCTCCATGCCAATACACTTATCTGAATGCACCTATTGTGAATCAATTTCATAAAATAATGCTTCAATTAAATATTCCCTTATCTAAGTCACTCACAAAATCATGTTAACCCCTATCATGTAACCCTTATACATATCACATATATCACTACTATCGTGAGATACATCTTGATGACTCTTGGATATCAAACAAATTCCATAAATTTCATATCAAATACACAATATCCTATATGAAAAAATTTATGATCCCATCTCTAGTATCACATGGTAACACATCAGCAGACACCCATCCCCTGGTCCTCATATATGTATCAGTCATCAGACACCATGTCATCAGCCTTCTAGGGAACTAATCTTAACCAAAAATATACACATGAGACCACCCGATCTATAACCATGATATCATCTCATAACACAACATATATAAGTAACAACATTATTCATGAATAGTTATTTTTGAGTATAACATATTCTTAATTTTTTGTTTAATAGAATACCACTAAGAATCTATATGGGAAAAAACCATAATTGTTGTTGTTGATACATTAGTCAACTAAGAATATTTTCATTCCAAATCCATTCCAAAGTATCAAATGCCTATACATACCTAGTATGGGTCACTATAAAACACATTTATGAGGGACTATATATGAATCCCCATGTTTTATCCTATTATAAGATCCACATGAAATTTTATCAGACGGAAAATAAACTATGGCTCTACTGAGTTGATTTCCCTGATTTACTTATATAGGGAAACATCATATTATTTGGTTTTTAATTATGAAAAATTATACCCTTATCATCAATTAAATTAATATCACATAAGAATGAGAATTTTATAGTAATTTTATATGAAAAACGTAATTCATATACATGGACTCTGGCCACCAGGCCAAGAGTGAATACCAATAAATCCAAAATCACAAAACATATATGCTTCATGATGATTTAAATCATAAAACCAATAAAATAAATTAAAAGAAAAAAATATTATATCTCTAGTATAATAGAATATTTATCTTAAAAGTTGTTTATGAAACACAAGTTTGATATCACCCACAAGATTAGAACATACCTAATCCATATCTACAATACTCTAAATAGTAATAAAAAATAAAGGGAAAATATGTTAAAACATTATGATATACCTACCACAGTTCACTATACTGTAATTATATTGAGTCTCTATGAGACCTCAGAAATGCATCCAAGTACTCTATAGGATACTAACTACCAGCGATGTTCTTAGGTAATACATGGGGAGAAAATAACCCCATATTAGAGAGGGAATAAAATATTCAATAAATAAATAATACCAAAAATATTAAACAGATTATATTAATTTGAATAATAAATACAATACATGCTATATGAATGAAATGTTGTGGAAAATAATCCAAAAACTCTTTGTCATGCCTATAATCACAGATTAATCATCCATATGGATGATAAAAATAAAAGAAAATTAAATAAATTTTAAAGTATCAACTATTAATGATTATTCATACCATATTTATCTCTCAAATCCTTCTATGATATGAAATATAATAATCAAATCTAGAGTATCTACCCATCATGGACCTAGGATCAATAATGACTACTCGAGTGCATAAGTTTCATGACCAACTTTGTAGGGAGTTTATAAAAATCTGTATGTGACCACCATTTCAATACTAAATATATACAGTGAATTTTTTAATATTAATGAAATATGTTCAAAATAAAAAATACTAGTAGAAAATGTAAGTAATAATATTCATTGATCGATGAGTTCTAACATGAAATCAGTGATCTGTTATAACTAAATCATCATGTTCCATATTGTCTTTGAGAACAACACATAACATCGGGAGGACATATTTCCTCCTTCAGGATCCCATATATATACCTCTAATATTTATAATAATAAAATCACAAGGAGTATCCTATGAATCCCAAAAAAGTAACAGTCTCATACAAGATCCTAGAGAGTATCCTAATCATCCCATCATATTAGGTAATAAAATAAGAGCCTTGGTTTCATATACATTCAATGAAATATCTATTATTATTATTATATATACCATATGAATCCTATGAATCACATAGTTCAATACATAACCACCAGATCAAATGTGTCATTGGGTATCTCTTAAATTATCGTCAGGTATCCTATCATATCATAGGTATCACTAAGCATATCATATATTATTACCAATAACCTAACTAAATCTAAATAATCATTAAAAATATCTCCTCCCACCAAAAGTTTCAATTCAATTTATTAGAATTTATCATCACTAAATTCTTCTCGATCCTAGGGAGGTAATCATTGGTATCCCATGATCATCATGAAGATACATCCAATCATATGGAGGTAATACTTAGTATATTTCATCATCAAGACTGATTACTTCATATGGATATACCCCTAGAACCTGTCATCTTGTTTAATAGGGAGTTCATCCACCTGAAAACATCTTATGATAATAAATAGAATAAGAGATAATACTGGTTGGCTACTTGTATAATACATATCACACCATTATGGTTTTCCACCCATGGGAATGATCTATATATCATCATCACTATAGTCCCAAAAGTCATAAATCATCAATTTAGTCTATAAGGTGAAACCCAAAATCATCACTACCCATTCTCATACTAACAATTTTATGGGTAAATAGAACACTTAGGGAATAATAGGGGTCACCAAGATCACATTTCAACACTACTGCCATGTCTATGCTTATATCTCATAACATCAACTCTATGGTCAAAACATATCACTCAAAAGTTTTAGCATCTCTATATATCATTGTATCTATCTCATTTCTTCACTAGACTCCTTGGAAAATCAATAAAAATATCACTCTATAAAGAATGTGTTATGATTATCATGATTCCCAATGGCATCCTAAGTTGGTCCACTAACCTAGACTTTTAAAATCAGTCCACGAAATTTCCACCTAGGTACTCACATAAAAGTAGATATAGAACACCGAACCCACTCATGAACCTCTTATCCTATGTATTTAATCCATCTAAAGTTCTATTCGGGCCTACATGGGTCAAATGTTTCTAAATGATCACAATACTTAATAAGTAAGTGTTTAAGGGAACATACAAACTAGTTGTCTATATTCATCAATTTATATGAATTATTTTAATTTATACCCCTTATGGGTCTATATATATCATGCTATATATATAATTCATCTCTTATCTATCGATGTATGAGGCTTCATGCTAGTGTCTACGGGTCTATGGTGGCCCTTGACACCTTCTCACTCAATGGGGACTTCATTTTAAGTATATCATTTTTATTAATAATAATAAAAAGGAAATGTTAATTTAATGATTGTTCTCTACTATGGAGATACTACATATCACATGAATATATAAATAATGTCTTCTACAATATGGGTATGTTCAAAGGAAAATAAAAATAATATATGAAGTTATATACTTTTTAAAACAAAATTATCTATCATTTCTTAATCCTATCCAGGACCAACCATCCATCACCCATCCATAAAAGGATATATATCACCCAAAAAATAACAATAATTAATTATATGAAATTAAAATTAATTATTCAAAAAAACAAAAAAAATATATTTAATTTTAATTTTAATTTAATTTAATTTAAAGATGCATAAATTCATTAAATATCACTGATGAAAACAACTTAGAGAAATGTGGAGAAACATGGTGTTGTTCACTACCAACATGCACCTGAACCTATACTATATTAAATACCCAATACATATAATCAATTCAATAACCAATTTTATCTAATTTCGGAAAAGTCTAGAAAAATTATTAGCGCAAAATACCTCTAATGAAATGATGATAAATAGAGTGTGATTAACATCACAATATGTCTTATAGGTTCCATATGAAAACAATCACTTATTTTCTAGTTCCAACTTGCTAATGTGGAATTGATTCAAAATCATAAACATAAACTAAACCAAAATCAAGATCTTGAAAAATAGGAATAAGATCAGAGATAATGATTGAATACCCAACCTTAGATTGTTGTCAAAATAAATTTGGGATCATTATATTCTAAAGATAATAAAAACAATATATCTTGATAGTTTCCTACTTCTTGGCCACACATGAGGGAGGGGGAGAGAAAAAAGGGCCAAGACCTTAATAATTAATGTGGAGATTTTGTAACCCAAACATTTCATACATAAATATTATATACTTTTTTATGAATACTTATTTAAATCTAATAACACTACATTCCCTCAAACCATTAAAGTTTTTATATACTTGATAAGTATAGTATTTGAGAAAATCAATATTAATGAAATAATAAAGGAAAAGAGGGGAAACTCCAAGATTTCCACAGTAGGTTCAATGATCTAAAAATACATTCTGATGAAAATGCAAGTACTTTTTTTAATTTAATTTCTAATGTTGCTAGAAAAATATGAGGACATAATGAAGAAATAAAATACATTTACAGTGTGAATAAAATTTTGAGAAGGATTACACCTCTCTAAAACCCAATAGTGTCATCCCTCGAGGAAATAGATCTATCTAAAATTTATAGGGATGATCTGATGAGGAGTCTGGTGGATTATTAAATTAGAGTCAAACAAGATGATGCAAAAATTTGAGTTGGAAAGGTAATGGCATTAATGTCTATTGAAAAAAATTAGGATTCTATAGATAGTATTGATAAAGATAATGGGGAACACAAACTTCTTTCTCTATTTTAAAATAAATTAAATAGAGGAAAAGGGATATTTGAAATATAGATACCTTTTTTCTTGTTTTTATTGTTGTAGAGTTAGGAACATTTCTTATCATGTTCATGGAAGTTGGATGATGAATAAAGTGAAGTTGGAAATATACCAAAGCCTTGGAATAGGTTTTCCCATAAGGGAGACTTCAAATCTAGAAAGAAATTATGGATAAAGATTTTTTTTCTGTAAGGATAAATATGATGATAATGAATATTTTTGGGCTGAAGAACCATTGTTTAAATTTAGAACCCAGATATCCATGATGGATACCATTGAAAATTATGAACCATAAAAATATAAATCCAGATATAATCAGTTGATTTATAACATTGAAATGAAGTTAGAACTTTATTATTCTCTTGGTAATCTTGAAAACAAAGAAATAAATACAAAAAGTGGAGAACAGTTCTGGAAGATTCATCAGAAAATATTGATCGTCTTGAAGCTGAAATAGATCGAATGGAAGAAGTATTAAAAGAACATTCAAAAACATTGTAAAGATCAGAAGATATAGTACTATTTAATATCAATATTTAAGAATAAGAAAAGTTTATTAATGAACATACATCCAGACTAGAATAGAATTACAATACATTTTAGTGACATAAAGAAGTAGATGTTAATTTAAGTAGTAAACTAGAAAGTGAATCAAATTAAAAGGAAATAAATAATAAAATACAGTTTGGAATATTCTATAATTATGAGCTATTAACGAGAGCTAAGAGTGGTTCTAAAGGAACATAGAAGGATTTTAATGATAAAATATCAACATGCATGGGAAACAGTGTAATTGGTTTTGATTCTAAAACATCAAAGGATGGAAATAAAATGGTCCAAAATAAAGGGAAACTGAAAGTTGGACATATCGCAAAGTCATATGAAGTCCTAACAAATAAATCCTCAAATAAAACTGAAAGGAGAAATAAAAACTATCCAAAAGTATCTAGAAATGATTGTGAGTTAATCTATTTTACTAAGGTAACATGTGGGGGAATATAAGTGGTCATACATTTGATCTTATGAAATGTCAATTCTGTGGCTATATGTACCATACTATGCCATACTGTGAAAAGGTAACGATCTATTTGAATAGTGAAGAGCTATGAAGTAAAAAAGTTGAATAAATTAATATCCTACAACCTATTTAAGAAATAATTTTATGGATATTTTTCCCCTATCTAACTATGGATATTAATCTATTGATTGCAGGTAAAGTAAAGGTGGTAGTATTGCCTATAGAACTCAAAGAAAATGCAATACATGCAAACCAGATGGAGTTCCTATTGAAAAAATGTATTCTACTCTAGATGAATAATATTAGTATTATGAACTCATGTAGATGGAAATGTGACGTTAAAGTCCATCATTATCCTCTAATCAATCAAATATTTCATGGAAGGAAAAGTAGAAAATTGAGAAATCCAACCTTGCATAAATCACTCTAAAATCTACAAAGAACAGTAGCACCTGGATTCTTCATAGTGGGTGATCATCCCATATAATGGAAAATGCATAAATATTGAATAATGTTAAGAAAAGTGTTGATAGAACATTAAGGTTCGATAATGATGGTGCTTTCATGATCACATGTAGTGGAAGTACATAATTTCCAAATGATGATCTGAAGAAAATTGAAGTTATTTATGTGGACGGTTTGCATCATAATCACCTATGTGTGAGAGAAATATATGAATCCGAAATTATATTAATATTAAATCAAAAAAACTGCACAATATATGGAAATACAGAGAATTCTATCATGAAATAATGGAAAATATAATGCAAATTATATCATGTTGATAGTAAAGAGAACATTTTCTGCTTGATAGTTGAAGAAGAAAACAAATTTTGGCATCAGAGGTTGGGTCACATTAATTAAAAAGACATGGAAATGATATCTAAGATGAATATAGTCAAGGATATCCCGAATATGAAGTGGGAACAAGAAAATACTTGTGAATCTTCATTACGAGTAATGTTGTTTTATAGCTCATATCAGCTAAAGAAGAAATGGGAATCAAATCTTCTTGATCTCATTCACACAAGTGTATGTGTCCTGATAAATGTGGGATGAACATATGGATAAAATTACTTTGTCATATTTATTGAATATTATATTATAATGTATTGAGTTATGATTAAACATAAGAAACATCAAGTGATTGATTTCATAAAAAGTTATCATCAAATAGATGGGAATGATACTGGTTGCACAATCAAAGCTATATGATCTGAAAATGGATAGTAATACACATCCATTGAGTTAGAAAATTACCTAGAGAAATATTGAATAAATAATAATGTGGATTAAGTTATAAATCCATAAAAAATGGAGTCATTGAGTACAGAAATTGATAGGTGAACAATATGGCCAGAACTATGATGATTAAGAGTCAAATATCTCATAAGTATTGGAAAAAGGTTGTTCAAGAAGAAGTTCATTCTGAAAATCAAACCGGGATTTATATGGGAGAAACCAAGGTACCATGTTATTTGTGGAATGGAAGGAATAACTCTTTAAAGTATTTTCATATTTTCATAAGTAAATGTTTTATCCAATATAATGAATAAAATCAAGGGAAGTATGGTGATGTTGCAAATGAAGTATTTTTTCCTTGTATATTCAATGAAGATTAAAGCCTACAAATGTTTTAATAATATTCATGGAAGAATTTTTTATAAAAGTGATGTCAAGATAATTAAATATAATACTAGAAATACCTCAAAGAGATATTGCATTGATATTATAGAAGATGAAGAAGAAATTAGACATAGAACAGATTCCAATGAAGAAGTAGAGGACAGAGTGAAAAATATTCAGAGGTCACAAAATGATGACGATTTAGAAGAAGAATCGGAAGAGGAAACCATTGTTGAAGAAACATCATATGAATCTCACAATATAAATATAAGAATAGAAATTGATCAATCCAATATCATAGGGGATTTGGTAGCACCCACACAGACAAGTAAAATGAAGAGTGAAGCGCATTCCACCTTCCAATCAATTATTGAACCAACCTCATTTAATGAAGCTCCAAATGATGAATCATGGGTTACGACCATAAATGAAGAACCAGATCAAACTGAGAAAAAATATGGGATCTTGTTAATAGAATCTAAAATCACAATGTGATTGTAACGATGTGTATTTTTTAAAATAAATTCAATTTCCATGACAATATTATCAGAAATAAGTTGTGATTGGTGTGTAAAGAATATTCGTAGACTAAAGGTGTTGATATTGATGAAATATTTTATTCTATGGCTCGATTAGAGTCAGTCGGGATAATTCTTACCATGGAAATTCTAAAGGGTTAAAAAGTGTATCAAATGGATGTCAAAATAGTTTTCATAAATGTTGTTATTGAAGAAGATGTCTACACTAAACAAACAGTGGGTTTTCTTCTTAGTAATGATGAAATGAAGGTTTGTAGATTAATAAAGGAACTATATGGTCTGAAGAAGGAACCATGTGAAAGGTATTATGAACTATATTCTTATTTAATGAAGCTATAATTTAGAAGAGGAGGAGTGGATCAGAATCTCGATGTTCAAAATTCTTAGAAAGATCAATTCATTGTGCTGGTGTATTTAGATGATATTATATTTAGTTGAAGTAGACAGAGATCAGTTGAAGAATTTTCCAATAAACTAAAATCATAATTTTAAATGTCTATGATTGATGAACTCACATACTTCTTAGTGATTCAAGTGATTCATAGAAAGAAAAACACTTATATTTCTCAGAAAAAAAATTATGAAAATGTGATGCTTAATAAATTTAATATGGATGAGTCCAAACCAATGTCAACTACAAATTGTTGTTAGGAAAAAACCAGGAAAGCATAACAGTGGGACATCTTTGGATGCCATACATTACTTGAGAATCATTCTAATATTATTATACTTCATTATGACAAGACCAGATATTGTATTTGAAATATGAATAGTAGCCTATTTTCAGAGTAATCTAAAGGAATAACATTTTATGACATTAAAAATAATCATGAGGTGCATTCAAGGCACTCAAAATTATGGATTATAATTTTTTGTAGCAATAGATAGTCAACTATCAGCTTTCTATAATTTTAAATGCTTTAGAGATGTGGTCGATAGAAAGTCCAAAAGTGGTGGAGAATTATTTATAGGCAAAAAATGTGTGGGGCAGTTAAGAAAGAAACATGAAATCACTTCTGTTAGTATGGATAAAGAAAAATATATTTCTGTTACAAAGGCATGCACTTAGCTTTGGTTAATAAATAAAAAACTAATTTAGATTGGTGGTGAGGTGAAACAACCGATGGTTATTCGTTGTGATAATAAGAGCAAGATTGATCTTATGAAAAATATGATTTCGAACTCTCATACTAAACATATTGTGATTTGATATCACTTCATCAAAGTAAATTTGTAATAAGTCATGATTAAAATTTATCATGTTAGAATGGATGAACAAGTAGCAGACATTCTGATGGAAACACATGTGTTCGAAAAACATCAGTTGAACCTCAATGTTCAGTTACCCCCCAATGCATGAGGATGTAACAGATGATCCCATCTCCCTCATTTATTTTAACATTTTAATCTGTTTGTGGAAGTGATGTAAGTTCATGGGGAAGAAACGTTCCTGATGGAGTGTGGTTTGAGATTTATAAGTACAAATATAGGCTCATTGGGTTTATTACCAAAGGTGGATAATGGAATAATTCAATGATACGGGCTTGTAAGAGAATGAAGAATGGATAAGTTAAATTTTATAAAATTACGGTGATTTTAGGTCTTTGAAAACCCATATAATGCTTCTATGACACGATGAGAATCGGGTGTTATGAGAAAATAGTCAGGGCATGTAATGTTTCTTTGACATGATTAGATCTTAGCTTGTACATCTTTAAGGATTAAGAAACATGATGACCCAGTTAATACTTCCCATTTTGTTATCTACAGTGATATTTTCTCATGTAGAATTATAGTTTTGGATGATTTGTTTCTTGCATTTAAAGTCTTAATGGTGACTGGTGCTTTATTTAATTTATCTACAGATTTCCAAAAAACTGAAAGGGGGAGATTGTTGGAATGAAGGCTATTCTTTACTGGAAATAGAGTCTAGTTTGGGTTTTTTTTTCTATCCTCGCTTGGATGATCAAGGAGTATGCATAGAAAGTGATCTTACAGTTAAAGATGACTATAATATTGAAGGTGTTGTTGCTTCCTAGTGTTTTACAAAAAAAATAGCTCAAAATCCTGTGGAATAGTATAGCATCACAAAAGGCTATTTTCAATAATCAACTCTTCACAAATTTAGTAAAGTCATGGGTTTAATGAATACTATATTTCAAAAAGGTGAGTTTCATGAGTTCAGGATGTGTTGATAGTGTTCTTCGTGACTACGAGACATGAATCATCATGACTGCATGCTATGTTTAAGATGATCTCCATGACTATTAAAAATATCACTAGGGCTTCATAAATAGTGAAACTTGGAGAAAATGTTTTTAAAAGACATGAAAAATATGGTAAAGTATTGAAGCATTAAGAATGGATTCCCCTAAAAATATGAGGCTTTCCCCACTTCATTACACCCAAAAATAATTGGAGAAAGGTCATAATTTCTCTAAATTTTCAAAGGCTAGGGAGATTCATGAATCTACGTTTCTATTTGATATTTAGCACCCATAAAATAATATTTTGTTATTTAATGATTCCAGTGCTTCAATGAAATTTGTTCTTCATGATAAATGGTATTCCATGATGACTCAGTGAGCTTCTAGAAGGCATTTTATTCTATGAAGGTAGTTTTGTTCATGAGAGTTGTAAGATTTGAGAAGGATCTTCATGAAATGAAATTTTGAACATCTAGTTTTTGGTCAACAATAATTTCAATGTCCATCTACTAAGGTCTACGATGCAAGAAAAGTCTCACGATAGTCAAGAAAAAATACTTAAATTCCAATCAACTAAAGCGACCTTCATGTCAATAAACTGATTAAGGATTTTCCCTGGGTAGTGGACTAGGTGGAGCTGAGAGAACTGTTTTGAGGGACACAGTGTGTTATCCCTAAAATATTTTAAAGTTCAAGTTCCTAGAAAAAATTTATTGTGTTTTGGATTCTATATTGCACACCTAGTAAAGATAAGTGGATTTATGTACAACCAACACATTGTAGGCATATACTCCTTGGACTATCCCTTAGCAGTGAACTAATAAAAATTGGTATGTTTTATATCTACATGAGAATGTTTAAATTACTTCACATTACTATAATACATGACTAAAAGGTTCCTACCAACATGGGAATTAGATTCATGTATTTAGAAGAAAAAGATGACACCCTGAATCACACTCGCCTCTTAAGGTGTTTTGGGGTCCTACATTCCTCTTAAATAAATCACGATTCATGAGTTCAAATCATATACCTTATTGTTTTATAAGAGTGTTTCATTTTCATTGTCATAATAAACAAATAAAATGCAAATGATATACTCTAAGACCATCATATCATAGTGGATCACACATCAAAACATGTTTCCAATATCATAGAGGATCAAGCATCCCCACATGTTCCCAATATCAAGGTGAAATAGGAATAACCACATTTTTTCCATATTATAGTGGATTAGGCACCCCTACATTTTTACTTTATTGGATCAATCAAATTAAGTTGTTTCCCAAAATTATATCATCTGATAAATGATTTGACCATTGTATTAGAGGGATATAATACACCACCCATCAAATAATAAAACCCATAAATATTTGTCACACAATATTATAAACTATTCATCAATTAATTATATAATAACACTTGAAATGAAGATAGGTTTCATAAAAACTCTATAATTTCATCATGTCCTAACTCATGGAAAATAAACATGTTTCATAATTTAATATATAAAATTCCATCATAAAAAAAAATTCATGTAGAGATATAAATTTTATGGTATCAAAACATCATATTACACTTAAAGAATAAAAACCCTAAAGTATGTTTACCTTGATGAAAATATCACTTAAAAACATTCACACTTTTCATTGTAAATGTGAGAAAATATCATTTTCATTTTATAAATTATAGCTAAAAATTCACAATATATTAACAAAATTATTTTCATTGAAAATGAACATGGATAGTTTTAATGGAAGATTCAATATAGGGAATTTTCATTATTGTGAAAAAAATTTATTCATTTTGTATATGTTAAAATAATCATTACTTTCAAACCATTATAAAAATTACAAAATGAATAGTTCAAAAAAGTACATTAGAAAATACTCAATTTAAATGTGTTTAAATAAATTATAAAATAATTAAAATTACCTTTCAAAGAAATAAATGTATAGGTAAAAACATATATAAAATAATTTTTGAAGAGCTTGGATATGGATGAAACATTTTTTCAACCAAAAATGAATTAAAATTAGCTTTATCTACAAACATTATTTTAATACCATGAGTAATTATAAATAGGAAAATTAAATTAAAATTTAATCTATAGATATAAGAATAATATAATAATTAAAAAAATTACATAGAAATATCATATAATTTCATCATAAAAAATTTAATCATAATTAATCCCAGCAAAAAATTGGATTATAACACAAACCTATTACAATATTCGTAATCTCTAAATCAAAACCTAATGAAATACATAAGATTATATGGATTTGAAAATAGAAATTAATTTCAATAAAATAATAATAAAATGTATTAAATGGTATTATACACACCACACAAATGAAACAAGTGGATGATATGGTAAGTGTATCTTAGAAAAAAATTGAGAAGTAAAACCTCTTACCTCAACTATCATTCTAATTCATAAGTTTTAAGACCTCCTGTATAATAAATATATATTTTTTATAAATCTATTAAAAAACCATATTTATACATATCATACCATATAGAATATATTATGAATAATATTATTACCAATTTTTAATAACTATTTATCAAATTCATTATTCCAGGTGATAAATGTTTTGTTTTTAATGCATGTTTTAGTTTCACAATTCTGATCCTTGTATTCTTATCATGGTTAAATATTATACAAAATATTAATAATTTTATGAGTATCATATTTAACCATTGTGTACAGTTTTATAACTTTTCATACAAATAGATGGTGAAAAAAGGAATTACATCACTTCATCAAGATGATTGATTGAACCAATTCATGAATGATTTTTCAAATTTTTTATGGATGAAAAAATGAAAAGTAAATACTATTTAACCTTTGAAAAAATATAATGATATATTTAATATCATATATATTTAGTAAATAAATCATTATAAGCATCAATGTGAAGTTGTGATAAAAAAATGCATTGCTTTTTGGAGGAGGAAGTCCAAACATACGCACAAGCGATGATTTCTTTTCCTACAGGATGGAAAAATTTGGATAATGGTTTTTAAATTGTCATAATAAGAATAAAATTATTATTATTATACTTAATAAATTATATTAGAATGGTTAATAATTAATTATATGAGGAAGAAGAAGAAATAAAATTGAAAGTACTCGGTTCTGAGTGACACATTTTTTTGAAACACCTATTTTGGAATGGACCTTAATCATTTCATTTAGCATGAAAGAATGATCATTAATATGGGTATAGAAGCTAGGATGGAATTAGGCTAGGTATTGGCCAATATTGGAAGCAAAAAAATTGTGATTGTAGGCGTTGGAAAATATTAGAAGCTCAAACTTTGTGAATAATAAAGAAGATGAGACAACCATTTATAAGTGAGGGAAGAAACACACATGGAATTAAATAAAAGTTGAAATATATATATGAATCCTAATCTAGTAAATTATCACCAAGTAATACTAATTTTTACAAAAAAATATATTCTGGTTTAGATATAATTTTAACCAACCACATTTTTGCATGTTTTTTATGAATTTAATCTATATAAACTTGTTAGTCCAATTTAAACACATTTTAACCATAACCATTATAATTTAACTTTATACCTTGATAAAATAGTTGTTGGCACCAAAATGTGTACAGGGAAAAAAATATGTTAAGAGAACACCAATTCCAAAGGGGTTTCTTTGAGAATAACCTTCACAAAGCCCTTCAACATTGCAGCCAAAATCAAATCAACTCAGCACCGCGACCGATGTAAAGCTATAGACACCTCTACGATCGACACAAAGTAAAGAGGAAAAAGACTCCACAGTTTCTATGAATTTAATGGAAATATAAACTCTGTAGAGGGAATCCATTTTCCTCTATGATCCCATGGAAATTGAAGGAAGCCTTTGCAAGTGCCATAGTGGGAATTAGATAGGCCTATGCACCAAGGAGGGGGTGATGGTCGAATACACAATTACGACAAACTTAAAGCAATTCGCCTCTAATATCAAAGTTCCATGTGGCTTCACAACAAGATTTTAGAGTTCCAACCCACCTCTCGTATAAAAATATCGGGCTCCCCTCAGAACCAAAGGATGGATACCCCAAACTTTCACCTTCTCGGCTCTAAAATCACAAAGAAATCTCAGCTTTGCAAAGAATTGAAAAAAATGTGCTCATGGAGGTATTTTATCATTTCAAAATACATTTTACTTAGCTCAAATACAATCACTCTTCAAGTAGTGATTCCCTTCGTGAAGCCCATGGGCATCGCAAAAGAATGAGCTCCCTAAAGGAACTCGAATCTTCAACAACCACTCATTCTTCAAGAAGTACCTTCCATGCACTTGTGAAACTCATGCCAAGGTGGGATCACTATGCATTGCAAAGTACATTACCTCACAGTACCATGCTTTGCAAGGCACCCATGCTCCACAAAGTCCTAGTCTATGAAAGCACTTAAACTTCATGAAGAATCCTTTATATGCATGTCTACCCCATGTCTAGGCTAGGCCACCTCACTTCACAAAGCATACACCTTCGCTTAGTCTTTGCACTTTGTGGGTCACCAGAGCTTCTCAAGGTCTCTTCATGTGAACCCTTTTGCTTCACGAAACCTCAACCCATATGCCCCTACATGTTTGTACAAAGTGATTTCAAGGTCCCTTGGGAGGTTCTTCATATTGTGTTACTTATCCTCAGGCTTCTTCTCATAGGCACGCTAACAGATATTGCTTCTTCACATATCCATGCTAACGTTATCCCCCAAATGGATCACTCTTTAAACTCATATCCCCATGGAATTGTTAATGCCTATCCTTCCCCTAGTGTGGGTGGGTATCATTTATGTATCTCCTTGGGCTGAGGAGTGAATTCTCATCATCTGTGCTGTTGGACGTTAAACTACCAAGCACCATCGTCCTCAGCACATGACGTTAAACTGTAGCCTAACCCCATGAAATATACATAGGGTTCCCCATCTCGAACATTTTTCATGCCCACTAGTCTCCCTAGGAGTGAGATCTTCCTCACATTGAATGAGATCCTCCTTCTATGGAACGACATCTGTCTGTGGGGAAGGGAAACCATCTTGGGGTAAGCCCCTATTCTTTCTTGCGGGAGGTTTCATCCTCGATTCCCCTCTATTCTATTGTGTGTGAAGATTAGATGAGATATGGGAACATGGGACTCGATACCCCATCCCCTTTCCTTTGTGATTCATTGACATCGGGACCCCATCATTGACTAAGTCACAATCTCCATCTCCCTGGGCCTCTAACCATGCGTAAGCCCTGCGTCATTCCTCACGTATGAAACATTCGTGACATGGTTGTCAGGAATTTCCTGCCTCTTTTTCCTCACACTGATGATGAATAACATGGTATTAGAGTAATAATCGACCATGGAATTCTTCATGGGCCACCATAGCATGTAATCCCCATGACCCCTTACAAACTACATGGACTTTTATCCAAGTCCTCTCCAAGAAGGGTATATAGGAAGCCTCCATGAGGTTCAAGACCATCCACCATCGGTCTTGACCACTTCATGTTGGTTCACCCTAGTCCATAATGACAATAAACTGTATTCATTTTTTCATCTTGCATGATGTTGAACCCTCTCATACAAACTATGTGGGTTTTTATCCCTGTATCCTAGATAGGGTATGTAGGAATCCTCCCTGAGGTTCAATCCCAAAAATTAGTAAACCTATTCAAACTATGTGGTCTTTTATCCCTATCTCTTAGGTAGGGTATGTAGGAATCCTCACTGAGGTTAAACCCCAAACACCAGTAAACATTAGTGTCCCCTTTGTTGGAACCTGTATCCTTGGTTCGTCCTTTACTGGGGTCAGACTACCTCTTGGGCTGCTAAACACGCGTAAGACCGTGCATGTTTTCGGGTCGTTGTCCTCTGTGTACACCCCAAATCCATTCCCCCATATAGAACTATGTGGACTTCGATTCACTTCTATGAGGATACCTAGGAAGCCTCCCGGAGGTTCAATCCCATCACCTGTGGTCCATACTGGTCTCTCCATCAAGAATTTGTCTTCCGAGAAGGTCATGCCCAAACCCGGAGGTTCTACATCCTCTGGGTCCCATTCATGCATCCATTTTCATGGGGAACCTCCTCAGATGTCTCATCGCCCCACTGAACAATGAGGGCCTCGATTACCTTCCATGGGGTTATGTACAAAGCCTACCTAATGCGCAATCCAAAGACTACTATCACCTTCACAGAAGATACATCACATTCACCACCACTTCGAACTACATAGGTTTTGATCCCTATACCTCGATATAGGTTATGAAGGAATCCTCCCTAATGTTCAATCCCAACTAATGGTAAACCATGGTGTATCCTTTTTAGGGACCCAAGAATCCTCAAATCCGTCTTTATCGGATGTTTTTATCCACTCATCTAGTAAACCACCTTGGTGTTCCCTCTTTGGGATGTATCCATATGATCCAATCCCATTATTGTTAAAATCAGTATGATCCATCTTCACTAGATGTTAAACTCGCAACATATCCTTTTTCAAACATGGTACGATAATGAAAACCTTAGGGACATTCCTATGTCATATAATTCCCCACACTCGACGTATGATTCCTCGAGCTTCTATGCCCTCGATACGCCTTATCATAAAGGGAAAAACCTAGACACATCAGTGTTTTAGTGTCCATACATTCCAGAGATGTTCAGCATGAATAATCCCTTGATATAACGTTGCTTCCCTGACATGACCCCTAAGAATGTTCTGAAAGAAGAAGTGTAATTAACCAGAGTCCATGAAGATATGGCACTAGGGAAGAGTTTCACAAACAATGTCTTAATATTTAAGGGAGATCCTAACTAGGTAATGAATTATGAGTAGGAATCCATGGAAGGAGGAACCAATATCCCATCATCCCATTTAAATAAAGGAGAAAATTTCCTTGAATAAGCAACAAATTCCACCAACCTTTGGAATGTGAGAATGTTGGGAAACAACCAGCGCGTCCTCCATGGACATATGTGTGTCCCGTCGAAAGTGTCAGAAATAGAAATGGTGAACCCAATATGAATTTATTCTCCTCAATGTGGTTATTAGTAGAATTTGAGACATAAGTGGATAAGCATGTCACCAGATCTAGTTATCCAGTGCCAAGTCCCGCCACGAAAATAGTGTTCCTGGTGTGAATCTAACCAGGGAATGTGGCAGTTGAACATTAGACAACCCGGTCTGCGATGTTGTTATTGTGGATAACTCATACGAATCATGGAAGGAGAAACAATTCTCAGGAACTGGATTTCACTTTCATCCTTTTAGTGATAATAGTTAAACCACCCTGCATTGCAGGAGCCAAGATACTATGCCAGGAAACCGATAACCCCCCACCCACCAATGAAGGGGTTAGGGAAACACCAACACGGTAATCTTGTGCAGACTCATATCTTCTACGACGATATCCACATCCACAATTGTTGGAAACCCATGCCCCATTTCACCATATTAACTCATTCATAAGATGTTGATTAAGGACCTCATCCTACAGTAGGTGGAATAAGGGATTATCCAAACATGTGATATGGACAAACATGACATAGAGGCTTCTGTAACACATAGTCGTCATCACCCCCAAGGACCGCGAAGGGAGCCACTACTCCCCACTAAAACCCATATTTATTTTGAAATACTCTCCCTAGAACGATTTGATGAATGTATACCTTATGTGAATCAGGTGAGGGTAGTCCAGACCAGCCCAGCTGTGATCGCATCATGTGGACTGCCAAGGGGGACTCCAATCGGGCCCGTCAGTGCCACCACTTGGTCCTATAGGTTAAGGAGTAGGTGAGTTATACACCTTCATCCCCAAACCCAATCTGGTTAACCTGATGCCAACATCCGGTGAAAGATAAAGAGGACGCCCACCAGGGGGCATAATCATCAACAACTATAGTGGTTTGTGCCACCACAGATGCATACCATCAATTCCTTGTTTATACTGAGCAGAGGAACTTATATGCTTGTCCAGGATAAAGGCTCCAACTACCCCATGAGATGGTTGGGATTTATCTCTTTGTCACTGATACAGGTATCACCCATCATGGGACAACCCACGGTAACGAAGTCTAGCACGAAGGTCCTCCCCATGCAACCACCATTGAGAACATAGGTCATCCCCACTCCCAGGTTTGTCTTGGAGGTCCTCCCCATGCAACCATCAGTTCGAGTGAAGGCCCTCCCCAACGCACTGACATCCAGCATGGAGGTTTCTTTCTCACTTTTGATCTCATGTATGGAGTTGTTCCTCATGACACAGATCGTCGATGCGAAGATCCTCCTTTCATGGTTGTAATGACCCGAAATTTTGAATGAATTTTTGTTTCCTATTTTTGTGTGTTATTTTAGTTTATACTCAACAAAAATATATTCTTTATTTAATGAAGTGAGTATAATTAAATGAGACCATTGGGTTTCGACTTTTATATGACCATTGGTCAATATGACCATTGGAAACTAAATGTTACAATTATTTTTTATAAATACAAGTGATCTTGATTAATACAGAAATAAGATTTGATGGCCCCATCCAGTAGTCTCAGGCTGATCAAAGCCCATCTTATAGAACATGGGAAGGAGGTAGCACCATTGGGCTTTTCTCTCGACCAAACCCAAGCCGAACTTTATCATGTGAAGTTGGGGCGGAATCGCCTTCAGGAGAAGTTCAAGCTTATAGAAATCACTACTCAGGCAATGTTGGTCGAGCCACCCTCGGATTCTCTCACCTTAGCACACCTTACACTTAGTTCTAATGCTGGGGTTATAAGGGGCTATGTAACAAGACTGTAACTGCCTTATGTAATCCTTTGAGATAAAAAAATGGCGATTTCTTCTTGTGGTGAAGTTTTTGAATTTTGAAATGTCCGGATAATTATAGGATGTATATTTTTGATGAATTTTGAAGAAATGGGATATTTTAAAATATTTAGGTAAACCTTAAATAATTAATTATGTGTAATTATTTTCAAAAAATGGTCTTCTACAGTTGCGTTCAGTAAGAAATATAGAGTCTAATAATATCAAGTTAATTTTTGGTGAATAGTAATTTATGAATAGTGATTTTAAGATTTGGATTAGTAATGTGACCTAATGGATTAGTAATCTCACTTAAAGAAAGTTTTAATATAATTTAGGCACCTGTATTAAGTAATGTGAATCAATAAAACAGGTAAATAACTATTTCAGAAATTATTAGTCAAGTATTAGTTTTTTCAGGTGAATAGTGTTTTTTAATTAAAAATATTTATGAAATGAATTTTATAAAATGGAGTTAATTTTTTAATTTAGAGCACTAATATTAGGTTAAGGTGATTTTTGGGGATTATTCTGAGAAAATGATTTTCATGTGAATAGTGAAAATACAGTTTTTAGTTTTGGGTGTTTAATGACATCATTAAGGATGCAATAATTATGAAATCTTTATAGTAGACTTATGAATAGTAAGATAAGGTATGAGGTGTCCTAGGTGTCCAATACCATGGGCAAATACCATGGGAATGCCCATTGTTTTTCCAATACCACCGATGAGGTGTCCCTTGGCCATTAATGACTTGTCCCCTCACTTCCCATATAAATATCAAGCCTTTACCTCATTATTTTCATTTAAAAATCCTCCTCAACGAATTTATGGTATCCTTACCTCCTAAGTAGTCCTCCCAAGGTGCCCTCATGCCTCCCATGGTTCCTACATTCAAGCTTTTGAAGTTACTCTTCAAGGTAAGGGATTATTTCACCCTCCTCTTTTAAGTCATGACTTCCTTTATGTTGTGCCTTATAATTTCCATCTCTTTATGTTGAGGGTATATTCTTATATATTCTCATTTATATCCATTTTATGTCTAATTTTTGAGGGGCCATTTTCTCTCTTATCAATTTTTTTCTGAATTTTTAAGTGACCTCGTTAGGCTGCCGAATTTCTCATAAAGGAAATCATATCTTCTCTTTTCTTTCATATTTACTATTCACGTGTTATGTCATTCAAATATCCATACCATGATATTATTTTGTACCCATTCCATATTAGGAATTACTTATGAGTGGGTGACCCTTGTCCCCTCCCTTTTCAATGTTTCTAAAAACATGTAATATAGTCGTTATGCTTCAGAAATTTCGTCTCAAAAATTTTATATCTTTCTCTCAAGAAATCCCCTTGTTTATTTATGTGAATACCCAGACCTATTTCATTTCAATGGGTGTTCATACATATATAAATATGATATATTTTATTCTGTAATTGACATACATATAACCCTCACTCCCTTTCCATGGGTTATAAATGATATAATGATCTTATTTTTATGATCTTTTAAAACGTCATGATTTTGAAATGAAACCCCTTCCTTTTATTCTCTATGGGTTATATATAAAATGTTTGATTATGATATAGGTGGATTACATTTAAGTAAATACATATTAAGGGTGTTCCCTGATAGAGCTCCAATTCATTGGGTAAAGATTTAATCTCTAGAGATGATAAGTTTCACGATACCTTGGTGAATAACCTTGGTAATATTTATGACACCATGGGGATCGACCTTGGTGATAAGTTCATGAATGTATAAATGAAATGTTGTAGCCACATATTGAAGTTGTGTTTCAAGTAATTTTCATTATTATATTCCTATACTTCCATTGCTCATATCTTTATGTTGTTATTTATGTTCTTATTGATATCACAAGTACATGGATTCCCTTGTTTACCCTTACTGGGCCTTCTGCTCACCCTTTCCCTTGATGTATGTCTCTAGGATATGAAAGGCAGTAATTGTACATAGGATGATCTTATGATGAATCCTTACAAGTGGATTATAAGAATGTTTTATGTTGAATTAATGTTTTATTGTTCCTGATTTCCAAGACACTAGACTTTAAAGATCCTCTGTATGTAAAATGTAATGAAAAGTTATGTATTAAAAAGGCGAGATGCCACAGTTGGTATCAAAGGGTAGTTTAGTTATTTATAGAAATTAGGCTATGAAAAATTTAGGAAGAACCCTATAGAAAAGTTTAAATATATTGAAAACTTCCTGGTATTTTGGTGAGTATTGAGTAACTATTTTATCAAACAAACACATCCTTATCTGGATACGAGTCGGTAGAGGCTGCTCTGGCATAGATGTACATAGTGGTAAAACCCAAAAACACCACTTTGAGTTGGACTCGAACGGGAACTGGTGCATGACAATGGGCCTTGTTGTACTCTTGGGTATGACACTCCCCGGGGGATATGTTTGGTTAATCACAAGATTTTTATGAATCATTATGAAGGAATTATAGAGAAATATAATTGTTTAAGGATGAAGTTTTAAGATGTAGAATCCTTTATAGTTAAAAGATTCGTAAATGAAACAAGTTTCTCACTATGATTTTATTCTTTTAGAAAATGGAGTGAAATAGGAGGAACTGTGAAAATGGTGACCTCAATGGACCATGCGCTAACGGCCCTCCAATGGAAGTTGGAATGGAAACATCCAAGCGAATGATGAACCAACTGAATCAAGTTATGAGTAATAACTTGAATCAAGATGAGAGGCTGATCTCACCAGGAAGGGAACAAAATTTTGTTGAATCCTTTATGAGAAAACGACCACCAAACTTCATTGGATTTATTTACTAATTGATTGATGAGCAATGGATCATCTATATAGAGAAGATCTTTTCTGTGCTATATTGTTCAGAGCAAGAGAAGGTCACCTTGGCTGTCTATTTCTGAGAGGGATAAGCTGATCAGTGGTGAGAACTGATCAAAAACATGAGGCAAAGAGTAGAAGTTGAATCTTTGGAGTGGGAAGAGTTCATAGGGATATTTTTTAGTAAGTATTTCCCTCGTTCCATGAGAACAAGAATGGAGAAGGAGTTTCTCAATCTGAAGCAGAAGGAGAATGAATCTGTGGGAAGCTACGAGATGAACTTTACAAGGATTTCACGATATACCTCTAGCTTTGTCATGGATCCAAACAGTAAGGTTGAAATATTCTTTGGTGGACTGAGACCTCACCTGTGGAAGAATATAGCCAACCGAGATTATGATAGCTATGAGGAGATCGCGTAGAGTGCGATGAAAGTCAAGCTAGAGTTTGGTGAGATGTAGTGGTCTCATAAATCCAATAAAAAGAAGAGATCGATGGAGCCCAACATAGGGAGGACTTTTGATCATGGAAGAGGGGGAAAGCAAGTGGAACTTCCCACGTGTAATAAATATGGGAAGAAGAATTCGGGGAACTGCCTGCTCGGGAGTGGTAAGTGCTAAAAGTGTGGCGGAGATGGATACATTGCGAGGAATTGTCATGGTGAGGTGAAACCTCAGCATCCAAACATAAATGAAAAGGGGAAGATGGTGCAGGCCCTTCTCGATGTCCATTTCTTCAAGTGTGGACAACGTGGGCACTTTTCCAATCACTGTCCAAATCTGAGGGCAGTGGAGGTGAACCACTATCAGCCTCAGCAAAGGCCAAGGGATCAAGGCCGTGCTTTTGTTATTGTGAAAGCAGAAGTCGATGCTCCAAATGATGAGATATCAGGTACTCTTGTTGTCCTCTCAAATATAGAAAGTACCTTGCTGGATTTTGGTTCTACACATTCCTTTATTTCCTCCAATTTTTCAAGGAATATAGATTGAACACTCGAATTGCTAAAAGTAGATTTGTCAGTCAATAATCCTGGTGGGACTATCCAAGCATCATCAATGTTTAAAAACTCTAGTATTTACATTAGTGAACACAGTCTTATCAAAAATCTAGTATTCATTCCCATGCTGCAATTCGACATTATACTAGGGATGGACTGGCCCTCAAAGTATAATGCTATGATCAATTGCAGAAGAAAGGAAATATCAGTAGTCTTGAATGGAAAACCTACAGTTATCTTACAAGGAGAGATATCTCAACATCATCTTTGTCTAAAAGAACCCATATATCCTTCTTTATGGAGTTGGTTGGTGAAGAAGAAGAAGGATATGAGAGTTTGATGATAAAAAATGTCCCCATCGTCCAAGAATATGATCATGTATTTCCTGAGGAGTTGCCTGGACCTCCCCCAGAAAGAGAGGTAGATTTCTCCATCGAAATCGTACATGGATCTCATTTGATATCAAAGACCCTGTATAAGAGGGGAAATGTGGAGCTGGAGGAATTAAAGAAAAAACTCCAAGATCTTTTGGAGAATGGGTTTATCCAACCAAGTGTGTCACCTTTGGGATCACCTGTTCTCTTTGTGAAGAAGTATGGATCGATGCGGCTATGTTATGATAATAGAGAACTGAATGGGATCACAGTGAAGAAAAAATACCCTCTTCCAAGAATTTATGACTTATTTGACCAAATTCACGGCACTCAATTCTTCTCTAAGGTTCATCTTCTATATATTTATCATCAATTGAGGGTGAATAAAGAAGATATTCCAAAAACTGCCTTCCGATCAAGATATGGGCATTATGATTTTTTTTTGTTATGGCCTTCAGACTGACTAATGAACACGCTATTTTTATGGATTTGATGAATAGAGACTTTAAGGACTACCTTGATAACATTATGGTAGTTTTTATTGATGATATTCTGATATATTCCAAAAGTCACAAGGAGCATGAAGATCATCTAAGGGTTATTTTGAAAACTCTGCGAAAGGAGAGGCTTTTTGGAAAGTTTAGTAAATGTGATTTCTGGTTACAACAAGTCGATTTCTTAGGGCACATTGTATCCAATAAAGGAATCATAGTTGACCCTACAAAGACAAAATTTGAAGAGGAGTGGCCTCAACCTACAACAATAAATTATATTCGTACTTTTCTTGGATTAGAAGGATATTATAGGAGTTTTGTGAAAAAAAATTCACGACTTTCTAATCCATTAACCAAGTCAACTCGAAAAGGGGTCAAGTTCATATGGACAATGGAGTGTAAGGATAGTTTCCAAGAGCTGAAGAAGATATTGGTTACTACACCCGTGTTAACTCTGCCCTCAAGTGGAGAAGGATTCATTATTTTTAGTGATTCATCTCTAAAAGGGCTTGGGTGAATACTCATGCAAAATGACAAGGTCATTGCTTACGCATCTCGATAGTTGAAGATTCATGAGAAGAATTATCCTACGCATGATCTGGAGCTGGCTGCAGTCGTTTTTGATCTATAGATATAGAGGCACTATCTTTATGGGGAGAAATGTGATATATACACATACCATCAAATTTTAAATTATATTTTCACACAAAATGAATTGAACATGAGACAAAGGAGATGGTTGGATCTTCTTAAATAATATGATTGTTCAGTTCATTATAATCCTGGAAGAGAAAACAAAGTTGATGATGCATTAAGTAGGAAAGACCTAGTTGTTCTTTCCATGATGTGGATTCAAAGAGATCCATTGATCAATGACCTATTAAATTTGGACATAGGAATTATAAGGTAAAGGACATCATCACCCCTAACCCAAATGATTTCTCAACCATCATTACTAAAGAAGATCATGACAGCCCAGAAAAAATATCCATTGTTGCAGAAAACATTTGAGTCTATAAAGGATGGGAAGTTTCCAGAGTACAATTTTGATCAAGAAGGTGTACTAAAATTTCATACAAGACTATGTGTTCCATATATTCTAGAAATAAAGAGGGAGCTGATGGATGGATCTCATAGCTCTACATTCTCTATGCATCTTGGAAGCACAAAAATGTAAAGAGACCTTCATGATCAATATTTGTGGGATAATATGAAAAGAGATATTGCTGACTGCACTTTAAGGTACCTAGTATATCAGCAAATGAAGGCAGAGCGACAACTTCCCAAAGGGGTGTTGCAACCACTACCCACACCAACATAGAAGTAAGACAATATAACTATGGACTCTATCACTGGTCTTTTGAGAACTTTCAAAGGAAACTATGTGATATGGGTTATTGTGTACCATCTCACCAAGACTTCCCATTTTATCTCCATTCAGGAATATTCCTCTCTTGATCAAATTTCAAGGATTTACGTGAAGGAAGTGGTAAGGCTGCTTGGTGTTCCACTTTCTATTGTATCTGATCATGATCCAATGTTCACATCAAAATTTTGGAGAATTATTCAACATGCTTTGAGCAATGAATTGAATTTTAGTATGGCCTACCACCCACAAACTGATGGCCAATCTGAAAGGACTATTCAAACACTCAAGGAAATGCTGAGAATGTGCTTCAATAGAATTTAAGGGTGGATGGGATCAACATCTCTGTTTAGTTGAGTTCTCTTACAACAAAAGCTTCCACTCGAGCATTTGAATGGCACCCTATGATTCCCTACATGGGAAGCAATTTAGAACTCCTACTTGTTAGGATGAAGCTGGTGAGAGAAAGCTTATTGGGCCTGATCTTGTGAAAGAGATGACAGAAACAGTCCATGCCATCCAACAACACATTAAGGCTGCTAAGAGTCTGCAAAAGAGCTATGCTGAAAACTTTCAAAGGGACATGGATTTTGATGTCGGTGACAAGGTATTTATTTAAATTTCACCTTGGAATAGAGTCATGCAGTTTGTGAAGAAAGGGAAGCTCAGTCCTAGGTACATTTTCTAGTATGAAATCTTTGATTCCATGGGAGAAGTGGTCTATAGGCTTGCACTTCCTCCAAATATAGCACAAGTTCATGATGTCTTCCATGTATCTCTCTTGAAGAAGTAAAAACCTGACCCTTCACATGTACTAAACCCAGAGGTGGTAAAACTGGAACATGACCTCTCTTATGAGGAGCATCCAGTGGAGAAACCTTGTGTAATCCTTACACTTAGGTCCTATTCTGGGGTTATAAGGGGCTATGTAACGAGACCGTAACCACCTTGTGTAATCCTTTGAGATAAATAAAATGGTGATTTCTTCTTATGGTGAAGTTTGTGAATTTTCAAATGTCCAGATTATTATAGGATGTATATTATGGATGAATTTTGAAGAAAATTGATATTTTAAAATATTTATATAAACCTTGAATTATTAATACTCTGTAATGATTTTCAAAAAAAATGGTCTTCTACAGTTGTGTTCAATAATAAATTTATAGTCTAATAAGATCAACTTAATTTTTGGTGAATAGTAGTTTATGAATAGTGATTTTATGCTTAGGATTAGTAATGTGACCAAATGGATTAGTAATCTCACGTAAAGAAAGTATTAATATAATTTAGGCACCTAGATTAAGTAATGTGATTCAATAAAATAGGTAGATAACTATTTCAGAAATTATTAATCAAGTATTGGTTTTTTCAGGTGAATAGTGTTTTTTAATTAAAAATTAAATTAAAAACATTTAGAAAATTAATTTTATAAAATGGAGTTCATTTTTGAATTCAGAGAACTGATATTAGGTTAAGGTGTTTTTTGGATATTTTTCTGCAAAAATGAATTTTTGGGGAATAGTGAAAATACAGTTTTTAGTTTTGGGTGTTTAATGACATCATTGAGGATGTAATAATTATGTAATCTTTCTGATCGACTTATGAATATTAGGATAATGTATAAGGTGTCCCAGGTGGCCATTACCATGGGAAATACCATGGGGAAGCCCATGGTATTTCCAATACCACCGATGAGGTGTCCCTTGGCCATTAATGACTTGTCCCCTCACTTCTCATATAACTTACAATCCATTCCCTCATTCTTTTCATTTAAAAATCCGCCTCAACGATGTTCTGGTCTCCTTACCTCCAAATTAGTCCTACCAAGGTGCCCTCAAGCCTCCCAAGGTCCCGACCATCAAGCATTCGAAGATACTCTTCAAGGTAAGGGATTCTTTCACCCTCCTCTTTTAAGTCATGAATTCCTTTATGTTGTGTCTTATAATTTCCATCTATTTATGTTGAGGGTATGTTCTTATATGTTCTCATTTCTATACATTTCTTGTCTAATTGTTTAGAGACCATTTCCACCCTCATAAATTTGTTTTCTAAATTTTTAAGTGACGTCGTTATGCTGCCGAATGTCTCGTAAAAGAAATCGAATCTTTTCTTTTCTTTCATATATCCTTTTCATGTGTTATGTCATTAAAATATCAATACCATGATATTATTAAGTACCCACACTATATTATTAATTATTTATGATTGGGTGACCCTTTTCCCCTCTCTTTTCAATGTTTTCTAAAACCATGTTATATAGTCGTTATGCTGCAGACATTCCGTCTCAAAATTTCAATCTCTTTCTCTCAAGAAATCCCCTTGTTTATTTATGTGAATACCCAGAACTATTTAATTTATATGGGTGTTCATAAATATATATAGATGATATATTTTATTCTCTAATTGACATACATATAACCCTCACTCCCTTTCCATGGGTTATAAATGATATAATGATCTAATTTGTAAGATCTTTTAATTTGTCACGATTTTGAAATGAAACCCATTCCTTTTATTCTATATGGGTTATTTATGAAATGTTTGATTTTGTTATATGTGGCTCACATGTAAGTAAATACATATTAAGGGTGTTCCCTGATATCTCTCTGATGCATTGGGTAAAGATTTAATCTCTATAGATGACAAGTTTCACGATACCTTGTTGAATAACCTCAGTAATTTTTATGACACCTTGGGGATGGACCTTGGTGATATGTTCATGAATATCTAAATAAAATTTTGTAGCCACATATTCAAGTTATGTTTCAATTACTTTTCATTATGATATTCCTATACATCCATTTCTCATATCTTTATTTTGTTATTCAAGTTCTTATTGATATCACAAGTACATTGATTCCCTTGTTTACCATTACTTGGCCTTCTGCTCACCCTTTCCTTTGATGTATGTCTCCTAGATATGAAAGGTAGTAAGTGTACTTAGGATGATCTTATGATGAGTCCTTAAAATTGGATTAGAAGATTTTTTTTATTTTTTATTCAATTTTTGTTGTTCTTGATTTCCAAGACACTAGACTTTAAAGATCCTCTGTATGTAAAATGTAATGAAAAGTTATTTATTAAAAAGGCGGGATGCCACAATGGCCAACCACTAGAGTGGGGGTATTACCCATGTTATTACTGCAACCGAAGAAGGTCCTCCTCATCCTAGTAATGAAATAATTGGAGGTCTACCTCGCTTCATTGGCATTCAACGTAGAGGTCTTCCCCGTGTTCAGTTTGACTAATACAAAGGCACTGCTCGTACCATCCCTGCTAAGGGAAACAAGCACTGAGGTACTGTCCATGCTCCCAAAAGCTCCATCAGAGGTCCTACCCACTCCCACACTTCCCATGGAGATTATCTCATTGTAATAGCCACCAGACGTAGGGGACCTCCCTGTGTTCCTTTTGACATTTTCCAGGTGCTCCTCGCACCCCTGCTCACCAAGGAGGAAGTCCTCTCTACCCCATAACCAGTTTTTCTGAAGGTCCACCTCGTGCCAAAAACATACCTTGTTTTGAAGAACCATCTTTAGGTAGGAGGGTGGGTTTCCGCTACCAAATTAAGAATACTAATAAGTTTTAGACCGCAAGTAAACTCGTCTTCTTTTCAGATTTTTAGGAGGAATGTGATTCGGTAATGTAACCCTCACCCCAACCAACTGTTTCAGGGGCCGAGGAAGGAACAAGGAATATAATACTCATCCTTTCGGAAAGTGACGTCCACCAGATCCTTCCTGCATCTGAAGATACATCCAGGGAGAGGAATATTTGGCCTCTTTCCAAGGCCTGGCTGTGAAATCCTCCCTATCATCAATAGGATCATTCTCTACCTCAACCAGAGATTATCGAGAGTTATTCCGAGGACCAATAGAGGAAGAGAAACTACATGACCCACCATAAAAAACCAAAGACCTTGAACAATAATATGTGTCCACTAGTCCTTATTACCAAGAATTGGTGGCTCATTTGTTGCATTCTTCAGAAGATATACCAAGATGTCGTGTCTTGTCAGTTCGCTCGCCATAATCTCCAACATCTATTTTGTCGTCTCAATGGTCCACTTCAGTGTTGTTACTGGTCCCTCACCTGCCCCAATCAAGTAATGGGGTAACCAAGGGCCAAATCCCATGTCTGAGCCGAGGATTTAATGGGAAATCATTACAGAGGATCATTTTCCAAAGATATTTTGGCCCGTTGCAACTGCGAACATCACTACGCCAAAATTGCTTACCCAGGAGGAAGTCTCATTATTTCGCCAAAACATTTGGGTGACACACATCCCCCTCCATCATCGGTGAGGGGATTGACCTTTTATTCATGCACAATTTGAATATATTGGCCAACAATGCCTTATGGTCGACATGGCTATGATTTCTGTGGACTAGCACCCTGAGTCTCCTGGTCTCCATCGGACCCTCCATCAATGATGTGTTCAAAGATTTAAAGTAATCCACAAAATTATCACGGAGGATTCACCACACATTAAAATCCTTGGTTGGGGGAAATATGGGGCCCTTAATTTCAATTCAATCCAGTGCTAGACCACCATTCCAAGCATTATTGGGGATATGACTTCGGGTATAGTCGTGGTTAACATGGTCGACCTATCAGAGGGAGAGAATAAGCTAGAGCTCCATAAAATGAAAATACCCCCTGGGAGAGTGCCAAACTTATTGGATCTTTTAGGAAGGGTCACTCTCTATGAAATAAATTTACTATGTCTTCCCATACCTACCGAGTCATTATCCCACAATTAGAATCCTAATATGGGAAAATATAATATCGGGGACGTCAAACCCTCTGACCCATCTAGCTCAGTGTAGAAGATGGAAGATGATCATGAAAAATCTATGTTGCGTCAATATATCGTGGAGCAAAAAATTATGGTTGATAACCTTCTCTCTGAACGTGTCATGGAGTGGTGACCAGACCATGCTAACCCTTGACCATGGCAGCAGGGGTAGTTTCACCCTCCCATGATGAATTGCCTCCGGGTGACATTGATCATCTAACCCATGTAGATAGGGTAGATGACTGAGTTTATGGAAATAGAGTGTGATACACCTCACCAAATCCACCTGAATTGTGTGATAACCCTTAGTGGGACCTAGTTCAGGTTCCCCCTGCCGCTCCCCAGGTCGTTCCACCGGTAGTCTTGCCGGTCATCCGACCAACGCTCTACGATCAGCTAGTCCTACTTATCATGTTGAAGAACCTACCAATTCACTAGAAGTCAGGGATCCCCATCAAGTTAGGAATACCACCAAAGATGTCCCAATGATAGTGCTCATTTCCTTCCTCAAGGATTTGGAAAATCGACTGGTGGAAACTTTTCTTGATGGAAAGCCATATCCAGCACAGGTGGATGATATTCCAACACCCCTATCTTCAGAAACCTACCTTTCCCCCTTTAATGGGATGTTTAATCTATTGTAGCATCTGTCCCACTTCATCTCATGGTGTGGATCCATGCTGCATACTCCAGCATAGTAGGAGGCTTCCAAACTCTAGTGTTTCATAAAAACATTGGAAGGGCCCACTTTTTTCTACTATAACCATCTACCCATTGGGTCAATAATTGATTGGGAGGATCTTAATAGTATGTTTATTTACCAGTTCAGTTCCACCACCCATTATATGAGTATTGCAGACCTATTTGTGTGCATGGAAAGGCCAGACGAGCGCGTCACTGACTTGATTTCTCGGTGGAAAGGCATGACCCACTCTCTTGACATGCCACTAACTCAAGAACAATTGATGAAAATGTGTCTGGGGAATGTTAAGACCGAACTGGTCCCCTCTCCCATCACACAGAACATCCTAGTGGGATTTTGGGATTTCTCTTAAAAATATTAACGTCTAGGGAAAGCCTTGTAGTAGGACATGTAGGCATGTCTGTTTCCTCCTATGGTTCCTACGAGAAGATCCACTAAGGTCGAGACTGCCATGGTAGTACAGAGAGAGGCCTCCATGCAGTTGGAGTTATTACCTTTGGAGACAACACTATAGCCTCACCTAGCCCCACCACCTTAGGTGAAACCTCCATCCCATCAATGAGAACCTTAGAATCAGTAGGCTCACCCACATAACATTCCACCACTACCAAGGCAAGATAATCAGGTTCCGTCTCCTCGAGAGGAACCTCTAGCCCTTCATTAGGTCCAGTATCCTAGAGCCCCTTTTATTGATAGAAGAAACTAGATCTACTCGTTTAATAAAGCGCATGTCCCTAGTTATTTCCAAAGTTCCTTGGAACATGGGATCCTATAGTTTCTAGAATGCATGATCCCCGAAGAGGAAGATCTCACTGATCACCCCAATGACTGCTCCTATCACCGGATCATGGGGAACAACCTCAATAAGTTCTATATATTTGAAGAGTAGATCCAAGACCAGGTAGATAACAACATATTCAGGTTAGGTCTGACCCTGACATAGGTTGCATGCATATTCATAAATCATGATAGTGAAAATGATAGCTAAAATGAGTGGCAGTAGGTTTCCATTTGTGGGTCTCAAAAATACGAAAACTAGATGGATTTTAAGGTAGTCACCCATTCCCATGGTATTATCCATGAATGTTTTAACTTACCTAAGCCTTTAGAAGTTGTTAGGTCACCTACATCCACTACTTTTGTGATAAAGTTTCAGCCTTCCTCTTCCCAGAAGTGCAGGCATCGACAACACAAAGGAAAGTAAACTCCCCCACCAATTCCATCATCATTTCGTACTCTCAACAATTTCATTCCCCTGGAGTTGTAAAATTCCCCTATAATCTGTCCAATGATGGAGGATTTTTTCAGGTGATACTCCAGGGTATGCTTCGGTTAACACTGTGGAGATGGTAAACCCCTACAGGATTCCTAGAGACGAAGAGCGTCAGGCACATCCTCCCAACTTTCCCAATTGATTCTAATGTCAAAAGATCCATGGTTATGTGAGTCATCATAATTCCTCAATCAATACTTCCATCCATGTTGTTCATTCCATTGAAACTAGACAACATGACCAACATAGATATCTTCATGCCCAACATTCTCTTATGGTTTCTCCAGGTTCTCCTTCACCATCATTTGTGCTACTTGATCATGAAGATCCACCACGATCATTCTACGATTAGAAACATTATATTATGGATCATACTCATTTATCTATCCCTCATCCGGTATTCATTCCACTCATTTCAACTAGTGAGCAGTAGGACCATCCCAGCATGACTCCGTTGCTGGTTCAGCCAAAAGGGCATGTCATACCTCTTATCGCATAATGACCTCTTGTTAGTAGGAGTTTACACTTGGCACATAATTATGATATTCTTAAGAATATTTATAGAATTCCTAAAAATCTCTTTATCCTCGTCGCTCTTCTCCTGTCATCAGATATGCATGAAGCCCTTACTGAGTCTTTAAGAAGCCCCCTCTAGTTTGAGACGGAGGTGGAATCTAGAGAAGCCTTTCATGTTGAGGCAGTCGAGCATTCTGAATTTCATCCCATTATCTTTTTCACTAGAGAAGATGAAGGTTCACCCGTACAAGGTAATATTGTCCCAATACAGATAACATGAAATTTCAATGATGTGGAGCTTCACCACTATCTTCTCAACATAGGTTAAGGGATCAACCTCATCCCTACATAGACACTCCAAAAGATGGGGCTATCTGAGGATGATCTGAGTCCCTATGACCTAAAAATTTAATATTATGACAGCATAGAATAGACACAAGTTGTCATGATCTACCTGAAGACCTAGTTCAGTGGCCTCGTTTCCAACACCGAATTTATGGTAGTCTCACCAGACACTACCTACAATGCGTTGATGGTAAGGACATGAATCCACATGCATGTAGAGGTGACTTATTCCTTTCACCAATCACTTTAGTACTCACTTAATGGTATATAAGGAGTACTACAACGTGATGCTTCCCCCTTTGCCTATTGTGAATCCTGAAACCTAGATGCTGACTGTTACAGGGGCAAGGGTAAGCGGATTCAGGCTAATGAGGTTGAAAATGCTATAGCTGTGACTGACCTATGGACATACCTAGATTATGCCTACATTTTCTTGATCCTCTGATTGGAGACCATGACCCCAGACTTGGGGAGATGCTTTTTTTGTTTCCAGAATGAGGTGGAAGAACATTCCCAATTATAAGGTACCCTGTAATATCACCTCGTATTCCTATAAAAATCAATCTTTTGTGATCCCAGATCCCCCTAGTCTCATAAGGTATTGGGATGTCTGCCCCATGGAAACAAAAATATGCCATAATTTATTGTTTCATCATGCTTGGATAAACTGGATCAATACAACATGCCACTATTTATTTGATATCATAAAGAGTGTTCCCTTGGGTTGAAGGTCAGAGGGGATTGGGTCTACAACTTTCATCATTATGGTATCGGCAGTATAGGAGCTCCCCGATGCGGTGTCCTCCGCCGATCAAACTGGCACCAGTGTCCCTTTAGGATCTTCCAACTCAGAAGAATCCTCTACCACTGAGGATCCCGCCTCTGTGAATGAAAAAGAAGAATTGGAGGATGCTCTTCCCACATTCGAAGAGGTTGTCTCCACCATGGATGATGAATTGGTATAGGTAAACCTCGGTAACGAGACAGAACCGAACCCCACATTGACCAGCATCACTATGCTAGTCGAAAAGAAAAAATGATACATGTACTTCTTAAAGTTGCATCGTGATATATATTCCTAGAGTTATGATAAGATGACAGGACTAGATCCTCGGGTTTCCGTCCACCACCTCGGTCTTCCAGCAAATCGTCGCTGGTTCTAACATCCTCCCAGAAAGATGAAACCTTCTCATGGTTCCATGTTTGTGGACAAGAATGATAAGATCACATGATCCAACATCATCAAGGAGGTACATTATCCTAGATGGTTAGCTAACATTGTGCTCGTTAGGAAGAATAACAGACAGATCATAGTCTACATCAACTTCCAGGATCTCAACTGTCACTGTCCGAAGGATGATTTTCACCTTCCTAATACAAAACTGTTGATTGTTTCCACCACTAGGTTCTAGGATCTCTCTTTCTTGGATGGGTATTTTAGGTATAACCAAATTCAAATGGCCCATGAGGATGAAGACTCTACAACCTTTAGGGAACCACAAGGTACTTTCTACTACTAGGTGATGCCCTTCGAACTAAGAAATGTGGGTTCCACCAATCAGCGTGCCATGCATCGCATATTTATGCCAACCCTTGGGAAATTGGTGGAATGCTACATGGATTATTTGGTGTCCAAATCTCACCAGATCTTGGACCATCTCAAAAATCTCAAGAAAGTGTACAGCTTCCTCCATTCCTACCACCTGAAGATGAACCCCTTGTGGTGTGCCTTTGGGGTCACCTCAAGAAAGTCTCTTGGATTCATTTTCAGATATAAATACATCGAGATCAATTTGGTGAAGGTCAAGGACATCAGTCACATGTCTCCTCCGAGAAACATTCAGGATCTTCAAGGCTTTTATGGATTTCCAGGCCACTTAGCCTATATGTGTGGATTCATCACAAATCTGGTTGGAAATTGTAAGCCCTTTTCCCATCTCACGATGAAAGGTTCTGAATATTAGTGTGATAAGGGGCGTTAGACTTCTTTTGAGGAGATCAAGTAGTACCTATTATAGCCCCCGGTTCTGCTGCCACCCATTTCTAGAAATCCACTGGTCCTTTATATGACCACTCTGGAATGTTCTCTCGACACCCTTCTCACCCAGAAGAACAGTGAGGGAATGAAGAATAGTTTATACTATCTCATCCCATGGTCCTCAATACATAGACCAAATAATCCTCTATTAATAAGATCTGTCTTGCATTGGTATTCGTAGTGGAGAAATTGTTACGCTGCCTGTAGCACAATAAGATATAGTTAGTATCCCGAGTGGATCCACTGAAGTATATTTTAAACCTCACCATGTTGACATGCCATTTATCTCGGTGGGAAGTGATCCTTTAGAATTTTGACATCAAGTTTGTCCCCCCCCATAAGGATATCAATGGGTAGTCATTTGAAGACTTTCATGATACCCATCCAGCTCTTGCATACCAGTCTCTTGATCTTGGTTTTCTAGATGAGGAAATCCTATCGGTAGATCAAGCAATTCCATGATCGAAAATGTTGTTTGATGGTGCTTCCCAAATACCTACCTATATAAGGCTTAATGACCCCAGGCTCAACAAAGTGGACCTAGGTAAAATCATCATCACGCCCACACAAGATATTCTTCCATACTCATTCCTAGTGTTAGAAGGATGTACCGACAATGTGGTAGAGTGCTAGGATCTTATTACTGGTCTCAAGGTGTCCCTCGAGATTGGAATCCCCCACATGTATGTGAAAGGGAAATTAAAAATAGAAATCAAGTAGATCAATGGTGACTACTTCATCAGGAAGCCAAAGATCGTACCACTATTAAAACATACCCTCCAGTTGATGGCCCAGTTCACATCTTGGAAGACATTTCTCTTATCCCTCGGTCACAGAACAGTTGAGTCGATGCCTTGGCCAGATTGGATGAATCTCTTGCAAAGAATGATGAGGATGATTTTATTATCCATGTAGCACATTAAATACTCATAGCTCTTGTTACCCCGGACAATAATGATATCTCATAGGTAAGCCACGTTACCACCATTGTCTCAACATCATGACCCCAGGTTCCCCATTCCTTAGAAATGGAAGTGACTCCCGACTGGAGGACCCCCTTTCTCAAGTATCTCCATCACAATAATCTCCCACCAAATCGATCCAAGTGTGATCGAATCCGATGGCACACATTGCAGGCAACACTTCAGAGTGGTCCCCATCTTGAGAATATCATCTACAGATGTAGTTTTGATGGGATTCTCCTCTGTTTCATTCATGGAGGTGATATTTCTCATGTCATGCAGGTGGTTCATGCCGGTTCTTACGGGGCTCATCAGATAAGGCCAAATCTTTCTCACCAGATCTAGAGATTGCGGTATTTTCTTCCCTCGATGATCCTTGATTTTATTTAGTTTGACCAAAGGTTACATGAATTTAAAATATATGATAATTTTGTGCATCAGCCACCAGATCCTCTCCACACTACTAATTACTCTTTTCCCTTTGTGGTCTGGGGACTCAATGTCATTGGACCCTATCCACCAGTGACATATCATCATTGCAGGTTCATCCGAAGTTCTAAGGATTTTATTTCCAAGTGGCCAGAGTTAGTTCCACTCAAGGAGGTCAAGGCCCATTCTATAATTGAATTTATGAGATCTAATATCATTTACCGATTCAGAGTCCCTTACACCATCCTGATCGATAACAACACAAACTTCCGGGTAATCGAACTGAAGAAGTTATACATCAATTACAATATATGTTCAAACTATACCCTAATATCATGCGTACTAAAATGGGAAGATCAAGGCATTCAAAAAATTCCTCTAAAACATTATGTAGAAGATGGTTGGTCAGAATAAGAAGAGATGGATGGACAACCTCCCCAATGCTCTCTGGGCTTATCGAAAAATGACTCGTAATTCCACATACGTGACCCTGTATTCCCTAGTATACGGAACTAAGGCAGTCATGTCCATCAAGATTCAGTTTCCCTCGTTGCACACAGCTTCCTATGATTAGATGACACCGGATAAGGTAGATAATATCCATCTGGAAGAAATAGAAGTGCTCAATGAGAATAGGCTATGTACCCTGCAAAATCTGGAGAGGTATTAGAATAAGATAACTGGAGATTTCAACAAGAAAGTTCATCATATCTCTTTCTTACAAGGTGAAATAGTGTTGGCCCAGAGATCATTGATGACATCTGGAAGGAAACAACCTAAACCGAAGCCCAAATGGTAGGGTCCTTACATCAATCTCAAGATTTACCCCAATGGTTCATACTCCCTAGTTACCATGGATGGTGAGCATATCACTCCTCCCAACAATTCCAAATTCCTCAAGAAGTACTTTTCATGAGTAAGCCCCAGTCCCACATGACTCTAAATGGTCATTTCCTCACCGCATGATGTTAAAATTCATGATCCATATAAGCTGAAGGATGTAAAACTACTTAGCACCAGTCCCACATGCCTCTAAACTGCCACGTCATCATCTAATGATGTTAAAATGCGCAATCCATCTAGGATAAAGGATGAAAAACTTCTCAGCACCAGTCCCACATGAATCTAAACTATCACATCTTCACCAAATGGCATTAAAATTCATGATCCGTCCAGGATGAAGGATGTAAAAATGCTCTACACCAGTCCCACATGACTCTAAACTATCACATCCTCACTACATGATGTTAATATGTGTGATCTGTCTCGGCTAAAGGATTTAAACTACTCCGTACCAGTCCCACATGACTCTAAACTATCACTTCCTCATCACATGATGTCAAAATGCATGATCCGTCCAGGCTGAAGGACATAAAAATACTTAGCACCAATCCCAAAAGACTCTAAACTATCACATCCTTGCCGCATGATGTTAAAATGTGTGATCCATCCAGGCTAAAGGACATAAAACTACTCAAAACCAGTCCCTTATGACTCGAAAATATCACATCCTCCCCACATGACAATAAATGCTTGACCATTCTAGGGTAAAGGATTTAAAACTAATTAACACCAGTCCCACAAGACTCTAAACTATCACGTCTTCACCGCATGACCTTAAAATGCATGATCCGTCCAGGATGAAGGATGTAAAACTACTTAGCACCATCCCCACTTGACTCTAAACTATCACGTCCTCATTTCATGATGTTAAAATGTGCAATCAGTCTAGGAATAAGGACGTAAAACTACTCAGCACCAGTCCCACATGACTCTAAACTATCACTTCTTCACTTCATGATGTTAAAATGTGCGATCAGTCCAGGCTGAAGGAAGTAAAAATACATAGCACAAGTCCCACATGACTCTAAACAGTCATGTATTCACCACATGATGTTAAAATTCACGATCCATCCAGGCTGAAGTATGTAAAAATACTCATCACCAGCCCCACATGACTCTAAACTATCACGTCTTCATCGTGTGATGTTAAAATACGCAATCCTTCTAGGCTGATGGATGTAAAACTGCCCATCACTTGTCCTGTATGACTATAAACTATGAAATGATTTGAGAACAATGAAATTAAACTAAGATCTCCCCATGTGCTCTTGATATGATGTTAAACTATACAATATCTCAAGAACTATGTATGGCTTGATTCCCATGCTCATAGGATACGTAGGAATTCTCGGATGCTTCAGCTTAGAGTCTAGCCTCCAAATACTACTCATTTACAGCCCCTGGGTATACATTTTTTGTAGGGTCTCACATAGTGTAGGGTAGAATTATTTTGCCCCATTTATGAAGGGTTTAGGATCATCGCACCACGTGCCCCTCCCGTTATTCTATTCTCCCACATCTTCACCTCACAATGTTAAACTCCATGGTCCTTTCAGAACTATGTATGGCTTGATTCCAATCATCATGGGATATGTAGGAATACTTGGAAATTTTGTTCATAGGCCCAGCCCGAAACTTCAAGATCTCCCCTTGGGTTTGGCCTCTTGGCTCAGATTCTTCTCAAAACACATGATGTAGTGTGGGCCTTTTTTCCCTTGTTCACGTTGGTTTTATCATGATTTCACCATTTATACCCTCTATGGAGATCTCCACTTATTTCTTCCTTACAGCATGATGTTAAACTACATGGACATATTCACACTTCACATGTCCCATTTATTTCATTCCACATCTACATTCACATCCAAAAGTACCCTCAAACGGTACATATTCTCAGCCTTATGGTTTACCTACCATTTTGGGCCAATGTCCCCAAGGATTTTGGACGAAAATTGGATTCAAGATGGACATTGTTAATGTGGTAAATGGTCGATGCTCATTTTTTATTCCTGTTTCAGGTCACATGATATGGATCTTGTGTTTTTAACATGGTCAACAACCATACTCCATCGTTATAACCACCCCTATATGACCCAAATATTGGGTGCAGTGATTCATTTTGTTCTGTTATACCATCGAACGTCAGTGTTCCTTAATCAAGTGTGTTGGTCTGGTTGGTATCGACCCTGCCCGATCTCTTCCCTCTATTTTCGTTCCCTTACATGCTGGGAGAACCTGATTCCATACCTTTTTTCCCACACTAAGCATTTCTAACATTGGCTTAGTTGTTTTAGTTAAGGATTTCCACATAAAGGGTCATGTAGTCATGGTATGAACTCTATGACCTAAAACTAAGATCACCATCATCCTCACTGCACGATGTTAAAATACATGATCTGTCTGAACTGGAGGATGTAAAACTACTCCACACTCGTCTCGTATGATGATAAACTAAAAGTTGGCAAGGAATTTCCATCTATGGCCCAGCATTAGGTCCCTCGACTTTTTTGGCCCCCCAGACGATGTTCTCAATTAGGGTTTTGCAGTGTGGTATGGACTCCATGTCCTCGTTCACATCAGGCTATTTGTGTTATGCCACACACATCCCCTTGAGACACCCCTACTGCATTATCATCCTTCTCGTAAGAAAATAAACTGCACGGGTACCCCCACACTTTATGTATCTCATCATTTGGATTTCTGTCATCTTTCACATTCGAAAGGACCCCCAAACAACATGGATGCTAGGCCTCATGGCTCTCTTATCATCTCGGGAAAATGTCCTGAGGTTTTTGGATGAAAATTCCATTCAAGTCCTGCATTGTAAATATAGTCAGCTGTTGACGGTCAATTGTTTATCACCATTACTAGTCACAGAATATGGGTATCGGGTTGCGAACATGGTTAGAAGTTATCATCAATCATTGTTTTCATATTTTGGTCTCCCAAATGACATGCACGATGATTTACCCTTTCCACCCATTTGTCTCGTGCACATGACATTAAATTGGGAATCTACAATCCAATATATATGACCATAAACTAATATCTATCAAATCCTTGACGCATGAAATTAAACTACACAACATCTTGAGAACTATGTATGTCTTGATTCTCATTCTGTTGGGATACATAGTAAAACCCAAACATTTCATTTATTGGGTCCATCCCAAGTTCAATTATCCTTTATCTTGGAAACTTGGCATGAGTTCTCTCCGAGAATTATGAATGGTGTGGTGTATGTGTTCTTATGTCCTCATCACACCATACCCATTCCTCGTTGAGATCCCCCTCATATCTTCTTCATTACTGCATGATGTTAAACTGCACCACACTTCAGAACTACGTATGGCTTTATTCCCATCCTCATGGGATACAAAGGAATGCCCAAACATTATGTCTTTGGGTCCAGCCCTATTTCATGGAAACCACTTCTTCCTTCAGGCCACTAGTCCTAAGTCCTCTGAGGGAGGGGTATGTGGTGTGGTGTGGGCTTATGTCTTTAATCACATCAGGTTTGCAACATCCATGCCACGTACCCCTCTCTCTTGAGAGCTCTCCATCCCTCTTTTCTCTACTCATCTTCTCGAGTCATCTGCTCTCAAATTGGGCCCCTCGAACCTCTTTGGCACTCCACCAACGTGCCCAGGAGCACTCTTGTTTAGTACCTTGATTGATGGATTCTACATAGACATGTTTTCATCAATTTAAATGATTTATGTTTCCCTTTATTTTGGATTTCATCATCATTCCCATTTGAAAGGACCCCCGAATGACATAGATTCTAGGCCTTAGTGCTATCCTATCGTCTCAGGCCAACGTCCCTGAGGATTTTCAAAGAAAATTTGACACAATTCCCATATTATGAATATGTTCATCCGTTGATGCTCATTTTTCTATCCACATTTCAGGTCACACGATATGGATGCGGGGTTTCAAACACGGTCAATAGTTATCCTCCATCATTATGCCACCACCATTAATCCTTAAATAATGGTCATTTGATTCACATCATTTTACACTCCATCATGTCCAAGTGGAATTTCGATACTCTTGGTACTATCAATCAGTTTTTGTTTGCACATTAAGAGTAAGAATCCATTGGGTGGTGTCAATCGAGGCTCCACTCAATTTCCCTTTTATCTGTATTACAAATTTTGTGAAGACCTTATCCTCCCTCATTTCCCATATCGAGTATGGCTCACATGGTCTTAGGGATTTGGTCAAGGTTAACGATCTCCTGGAAGATTACCACTTCTTTCGGTCTGAGCTCTATGACCAGAAAATTTGATCCACCTCGTCCTTATCGCATGATGTTAAGACTGAAAAATCTATTCAAAACTACATACGACTTGATTTCCATCCTTATGGGATATGTAGGAACACCCAAACATTTGGTCTTCTGGTCCAGCTTAGGATTCAACAATTATATCTTCTGTTTGGCCTTTTGGACCTGACATTTATAGGATTGTTTGGTGTGGTGTTTCTAGGATTATGCCCATATTTATGCCAGGTTTACAATACCCTCACTACATACTCTCCATTTTAGAGCTAGTTTCTCCTGCCCTCTTCCTTATCACATGACATTAAACTATGAAACAACTTCCAAAACTACATATGGATTTATTCCCATCCTCATGGGATACATAGGAACACCCTGACATTTCTTCTTCAGGTCCAGCCCCACATCCTCAGAACTTTTATGGCCCCCTGTCTTATGGTTTCTCCTCTGAAGTTACGCACGGTGTGGTGTGGACCTTGTCCTCATTCACGTTGGGTATGATTGATCACACCTTACACATTCCTTCTAAAACCCTGTTCATCCAGTAGCATTCCCTCCAATAGTGTCCAATCCATATGACCTTAAACTCTGTTTACTAGACCTACACAGCCTTAAACCATTCCGTCTCTACTTCATGATGTTAATATATATGGGCTGGTCCTATCATACAACCCTAAACTATGACAATATTGTCCTGGTTTCACGACAAAAAACGGCACTGCATTATTACATCCTCACTCGAGGGGACATTGTGTTTGGTATCAATCATCCACCATGCCATTTTTCAAGTCCAATATATGGATTGACTCCTATAGCGATGACTGGATTCTCCGTCCTGGTTTTGTTGCCTCACAAAAAAAAACAAATCCACCCTAAAGAACAAATAAGATCCATCAAATGATGCTTCTTTTGGGGCATGCGCCAGAACTGTACGGCAGTGTTATCCCTAGAATTGGTACCCTTCCGTGACATCTTCTAGAACTATGACTGGATTTCCATCTTAATAAGATACATAGGAATGCCAAGGCACTTTTCCTCAGGCCCAACTCAACTTTCATTTTTTCTCCCTCAACCTAAAATCTCATCAACCTAAAATCTTCCCTAGGAGCACATGGTGTGATACAGTCTCCTACTATCCTCATTCATGTTGGGTTTTGAAATAACTGAACCATGTGTCTCCCTTGTCTCTTCCCAACCTGTTCTGAGTTCTACGACCATACTTCACCACCCTACACACATTCCAATAAACCATATCCACTCTTAAATAAAGAGTATGTATCCTTAGGACCCTTGATCATGGGAATGGATTCGAATTCATCTATCTAACACATATCATTGGCATACTCAAATTAATTAAGGAAAAGAGACCAAAGTGTGGAAGTTCCCATGGACATTCCCTCATTTCATGTTCATGCTTCATGAGCCCTTTATTTGGATCTCCATAATATAACATGTCTTAAGAGACCCCCTTTACGTCCTGGTCCCATGACAAATTGGATTACCTACCATTTTGGGTGAACACCCTTAAAAACCTTGGATGAAGTTTTGTGACTGGTCCCGTGTTTCGAACATGGTCAATGATTGACCCTCATTTTTCCATCCCAATGACAGGATAAAGAAAAATAGTTGTTGCATTTATAATATAGTCAAAAGATATCCTCTATCGTCACACCACCATCAATGCGATCTAGATATCGGGCACCATGATTCACATCTTTCCTCTACCTTATGTTTAAGTGAAATTTCAACACACTCGGTTTTATCCCTCCATGAATCTATGTTCATTAAGTAGGGGAGTCAATAATATTGGGATGTCACTCACCTTGTATTCCATTGCTTCTAATGTGTGCCTCACTATGCCAAGAAAATCCCATCACTATTACATGTTTCCCACATCGAGAAATACTAATGTGGGCTTATTCATTTTGGTAGGATGTGTACTGGTGCATCCAAACCACAAAAAACCTTTTTCCTACAGGACGTTAAAATACAATCTGAGATCTACATATTTCTTGATTCCCCTCATAATGGGGTATGTAGGAATGCTTGAACACTTTATCTCAGGCCTAGACCAAATTAGGCCTCATCTAGTCTATGGTCTAAAGAATCCCACCAGGAACACGTGTTGTTGAGTCGATTTCTTGGTCATCATTCACGTCGGGTTTATAGTTATTGTATCATGTACCCCTTTGAAGATCCCTTCCCCCTAGAATCTTTACCACGTGAAATTAAACTGCACAGGTCTAGCAGAACTACATTTGGCTTGATTTCTACCCTAGAAGGATACGCAGTGATGTCTGGACACTTAGTTCCCAGATCTATCCACATTCCTGTAAACCCTCTATATGGTGGTCCCTGCCTCGTTCCCCCTTGCAGGACCATTCGTTACCTATTTCCTAACCCTACAACATTAAAGTATGTGTCTATCATCCTCATTGGCATGACGTAAAACATCGGGCCACTCTAGGATCTCTTTAGATAGATAATTTCTGGAAATGAATACTATCCCCGATCAGACTGATGTTCTCACATAATGTGTTTTCATCATGGTGGCGTATTTTCAGGAGTGTTAGACTCCATTTGAACAACCCATCACTCCACCCTCCATGATTTTCCTTCCATTTATTCAGATCCTCATCTTCTTTCATGCCTGAAGGACCCCCAAATAATATGGATGCTTGGACTATAGCCCACCTACTATCCAGGGATAACGTTTCAAAAGACTATTGGATGACATTTTGAGTTAGTCCCCAGGTTTCGAACGTGGTCAACAGTCTCCTTTCATTTGTCATCTTCATTTCAGGCTACCGTAATTGGGATTTTGTGTTTCGATCACAGTCAATAGTTATCATTCATTGCCATGTCATCCCTATTGAGTTCCAAATTTTGGGTACCGTGATTCACATATTTCCAGTACAATCTGTTCAGATTGATTCTAACACCACTAGCATTACCCCGCTCGAGCATTAGAGAAACACTACTACAAATATGGCCTTTATCAGTGCTAGAAAGGTGCATTAATAGCACTAAAAAGGCTTTGTTAATTGAGGAAAAGATAGTGGGATCTTGTTTATCAGTGCTTAGAAAAGTGATGGTAAATGCACCTTTTATCAGCACTAAAAAATCACTGATAAACGACCCCTTTTATCAATGCTAAAAAAAGAGCTGATAAAAGGGGTACTTTATCAGCTCTTTTAAAAAGTGCTGATAAAATTAAAAAATATTAAAAAAAATAAAAGAATTATATAATGAAGGGGGTCTTTTAACAGCAATGGACCCCCCTTTAGCAGCGCTAGGCGGACCCCCAGCCTCGCACTCTCCCGTGTGCTGCCCTTCCCGTGCATCCCCCACACACGGGCACCTGCTTGCTTCCACCCAAACTCGATCCCATGACCTCCCCCTTACACGCCTGCACCTTTACCACTAAGCCATTTCTTTTTTTTCTCTATTTAATGATATATATATTTATTTATTTATATATATATAGGTGTATTTATTCGTATATTAATATAGATTCATATTAATATAAATATATTTAGTCATATTGATACATATATATTTATTCATATATTAATATATATATATGTTTATTCGTATATTAAGATATATATATATAGTTATATTTATTCGTATAATAATATAGATTCATATTAATAAAAATATATTTAGGTATATTCATACCCATATATTTATTCATATATTAGTATATATATATATTCATTCGTATATTAATATATATTAATATTTATTTATATATATATTTTTAGTTATAATTTTTTATTCGTATATTTATTTGTATATTAATATATATTTATAAGATTAGTTTTAAATACATTTAGAAAATATGTTTTTTAATGTGTGTTTATAAATAAATAAATAATTACATACATACATATATAAAACACACACACACACATAGAAAGACACACACACACATATATATATATTTACGAATAAATACATATATATGTGTATTTGAAAAGTTATAGAATGTTAAAACGAAAATAACTTCTAATCTAGAAGCCTGTTTTAGCTGCACAACCATTAAATGGAAGAAAATGAAACAATATTCGATATCATATGTGTTATAGGCCTAACTAACATCCATATGAGAAGTTATACCTGTTTGAATGTTAAAAAATTGGGTATCCCGACTAAAAACTCAGTTTTGGAGGCCTTCTAAGCCTTTTTTGGCCTAAAAAATGTGACAAAAGGTTCTCTTAAATCACTAGTGCGTAGAGCTCATCGCAGGCTTCGATTTGATATGTTGTAGCCTCAAATGGACACCTGGATCAAAAGTTATGATCGTTTGAAGTTTGAGTTATATTTTCATCTTATTTTAGATCTTTTATTAATTTTTTTTTTGATTATTTTTGTCTTCCAATTGTTATTAAATGATTATTAATAGATGATAATTAGAAAATTATTAATTAATAATAATTTTTAAAAATATTTTAAATCCATATTCACTACATTTATTATATATTAAATTTAATAGTTTATTTATACTTATCTGAAACATATTTAAAAAATATATATTATATTTATATCAATATAAATTTACTCATATAACAATATTTTTTCATGATTGTTTTTAAACATGAAATTTATGAGTGCTAAGAAAAAGTGCTGATAAAGCCCCACCATTATCAGCGCTACTAAAAAAAGCGCTAATAAAGGGGTCCCATTTAACAATGCTAAAAAAGTGCTGATAAAGGGGGGGGGGGCTTTATCAGTGCTATAAAAATCACTGATAATGCAGTCATCCCTTGTTTCTCACATCATGCATGACCCACATGATCTTAGCGATTGATCACTGGATATTTCAAAAATGTGATGGAAATGTGGGAAAACAAAAACAAATAACGAACTCATGCATGAAATCAACATAAAACAGTAATGCATGAATGTACGTTTATGAATTTACACAAATAATAGCGCCCAAGGATTAGCCCCTCTTATAAATGGGTTGACCACTTTAATGAAGTGTCCCAGCTCCACTAATCTCTGACTTGTGTATTCCAGGATCCAATGTCGCATGTTAATATCCTCCTCCACCTCGATGGCAATAGGGCATAGTTCATCATCATTGATCTAGGACCAATCATCATTTTCTCGGATAATATTCATCTCTTCGGAGGCTCTCCTAGTCTGTTCTTCAACCTTTCCCAGTTTGGCCTTCAGCTGAGATAAGATCCCCGATTATGCGTCGAGGAAATAAGAGTACTCGTGTGCCCATGTCCTCAGCTGTTGGATCTCATTTTTGGCCTCCTAGAGTCTCTTGATGTTCATATACTTCCTCTTCTTCTATCCCACACCAAGGAAACAGTCATGTTCTTGTATCTTCTCTTCCATGAAATGTCGAATGATAATATGAGTACACTGGGCATCCACTCCTCCCATGCACAGGTTTCTCAGATATGAATGAATCATCCCCATTTCCTCCATCCATTGTGCTTGTGGGGTCTCCCCACTGAAGTGATCGATTAGCTTCCATGACTGGCGATGTACAACCTTTTTGTCCTCTTTATCGGAAGACGTCTTGTCCCAGTCCTTGGGGCCGATGGGTTAATATACGGGGAACTCCTCTAGTAACTCCTCAGTAGGGTCCTCATCTTGTGTCTGGTTGGGTAGTCTAGGTCTCATGTTTCCTGATTCATCCCCATCGTCAAATTCCACCTCAATGATTTCAGTTTCAGTCCTACTAACAGTCCCACCTGTGATCGAAAGCGCTACAGATTGTTCAGTATGGGATTCCACTTCCATGACCACCGATGTTCTCTTGGTAAAGGTAACGCCAGGGGCCCCTGGTCATCCTCGCTAATGCGGCCCATGCCATTTGAAGAACTATGTCAGTTTTCTTGATTCAATGGAAGATATTTGAATATTATATGAAGAATACTTATATAGATCAAATAGGTGGTCTCTCACCTGAGCTTTTTCTATTGGAACCCCAAGGCGTAGTACTCCAAATATGGGTGGGAAATACAGATGATTCGGGAGAACCACCCTGAGTGTCGCGACCCTACAAGGTGTGATAATTTCCATTGTCATGGGCGCAAATCCCAAAGCTACATTTTCAATTGCGTAGTAGTGAGTTTTACATATGATACCCTCCTACATAGGTCAAATGTTAGTTGAGAATGGATAAGAGTCCTAAATGAGGATCACTTGAAAATGGATTAAGGTGTACCTAAAGAGCCTCTGCAACCTCTCGCAACTCCGAGTCCTAGTTAGTGACCTCGCCTTCCTCGGGAGGGCTCCCTCTACTAGCATCTTCCCCCACCAATAGGACCCTTTTGATTCATCTGGTAGAGTAAGTGCTCCGTCAATTCAGAAATAGAAAATTGAGTAGGGTTTGTTCGATTGAGGAACACTTTCACACAATCCTTCATTAGATGTGGAGCACCTGAAGTGTGAATTAAGTACTCCAGATCAGTGATGTACTACTCCCCTTCTGCCCTGAGATACTATAAAGCCATCCCTGGCACCACTGATCCCAGAAAAATCCATCCCAATAAGGTTCAGATGGTTCCACATCCGGGAAGGTTGGAGTAATTTTCTATTGGCATCCCATATGTCCCAATCCTTTGAGAATACAATATCCACAAGCATGTCTACATGGCGTAGTAGCTTCCCTATATCTTGAGTTGGTATACTATAGAACCCCTGAGGTTTCCTCCCTTCTAGATGACATTACTCTACTAGGACCGCTAGGTCTGCTGCCGCCTCTTGCCTCTCAATTTGAATGGGTCTCACCGCTACAGTATCCCCTCCACCGCGAGATGTTCTTGCTACCTTCGTGCCCCATCCTCGATGTTGAGTAGGCCCCCCGTCACAAGAACAGATGGTCAACCACTTCAACATCTCCTCGGGGAAGGCTGCCGCCCAAATCGTTCCATATTCTTTCACTATCCCATATATAGTTGTGGACAGAGGCATCTTCTTCCGCATCTTCCCATCCTCCCATGTGAACATGAGACACATCTGCCTCATCACACATGGATGGTCCTTGTGGTATAATTCTAAGTATACTCATGGGGTAATCCTCTGCATGAACTAGAACTACCTCACAATGTTGTGCAAGGTTTAAGGCTCACATAGAGGCTCGTGATCAACCTGCTCCACCAGGAATCCATTCTGAAAGGCCATGAGTTAAGACTGATGCTCCTCCATTCCCTAACTGTCATCAGTGAACACACCTGTGGGCAAATGGAAGGGGTGGAAGTTTTAATCATACGCCTTCCAGACCAAGTATAGGTGGCGGGGTCATCTTGGTTGAGAAACTCCCCATCACATTAAAAAAATCCAGTCAACCGTTGGTCCCTGGAGGAGAAATGGGGTTCATATATTCATTTGCACCCATATTAACTTCTATCCACCCGTACGGAAGGTGGAGCGACCAAAACACCCTATGTGGCTATTCCCCTCACTAATATGCCATTGTAATTTGTACAACTTATCCAGCATCGGGATCCCTAGAATAATCTATTCCCCCATCGCCAATGTGGACACCATGATAAACATGCTCAGCCGTACACCCATGTTTGTATCCCTTACTGATAGTATCCAGCTACAAATGAGTGCAGAGATGAACGCAACCAACCTAAGCACTAGTTTTTTCTCTGGGCTGAAACTGAAACCCCATGTCTTCCACTAGCTGTCCACCATGAGTTTCCATTAGAAGTGCTATTTGTTGTGTTGGATCCCCTTTGGGAATCTGGGTGGCCTCACAAGAAACTCCCCATTTGAAGGGGAATTTAGGAACCACCTAAACCACAACTTAAAGTGGACATCCCTCAACAACTGATTGTCCTCTCATGGCACCAGGTCCATCAATATCTTTTCCAGCGGAGACATATGCTCTATGTCTTCCCATGTATGGGTGGCGGGGAGGAACTCATTATACATCCCCCAAATATCAGAATCCCCAAGATTTTTTGGAGGTCCTAGAGGCTGATACCGACCTCCTCACTGTGAAGATGAAAAATGTCGGTCCTCAATGACCACCTACTCAACAAATCCTGCATCAGTTGCTTCATCTGGTAGATGTAGAATTGTGAGGCCTGTACCACCTCATATAGGCCCACTTGCCTCATCTCCACCCCAAAATCCTTGTAGGAGGAGCATACCTGGTAATCCTATGCCCAGTCATCCATGGAATTTATGCCTTGGAACAAATCCCAATCATCAGTCCACCCCTTCCATGGGTTCCCCAAGTCCACCTTCACGATTTTGTGGTACTATGGGGGGTATATCTCTAGCTGCAATGACTTCCCATCAATGTTTTTCACATGGTTATAAAGTCAATTGGAATTGATGGGTGTATGATTCTCATGAGTATGACTGTCGTTCGCCATGATCCATTGGCACTGGCATGACATACTTCTGAACCAGTAATCCATTTCATCCATTCTTCCTTCTGTAATAAGTACATCATACCTCAGAACAAATCCACAAAGAGGCAGTAATTATTAAATGGGATATTTCTTCTAGCTGTTTGAAAATAGCTCCACCAGGGATTCATGGATCGAATGGCTCTACACACATTCCCCGATCCCTAGGTTATTAGACATCTCTACCCTTTGGTAAGAATCCACAAGGACCCCTTCAAATATACATTGTGAGCCATTCCATATTAATTTTTTTGAAATTATTATCCGGGATTGTGGTGCTTGATCGCGGAGCTAGATCTCAAAGCATTGTCATTGAGACGGATCACAGAACCCTACCACAGACCTCACAGGCACATGCCGTAGAGCAAACGATCACAGAGTCTGAAGACCCATTGTGCACTATAAAGAAAAGAGAGCATGATTCACAAAATGTAGTCACAGAGCATTTAGAGTATCAATAATTGAGATCTCAAGCATGAAAAACCAACGATGAATAATGATAAATGAGGGGTCATCATCCCCTATATGTACGCAACAACCTCTAAGTTTTAGGGCATTCCTGGACACTATAATATTCATGGTGTTCTCAACCCACGTATCGCCTATCTGCATCGCTACCCTACTTCACAATATTGCTAGGCAATTAGCCTAAAGATTTTAGCGATCTACCCTCAGTCCTTGACCCTCATTTTCTCCTCAGATCCAAGTCTAAGGGGGAATTTGTTGGTGGCAAAATGTGTGCATAGAAAAAAAATATGCAATGAGCACACCAATGCCAAAGGTACTGCTACACAAAGTATCTTTGTGAACCCCTTCAGTACTGCGACCAGTGAAAATCCCCTCATCACCACAGCCAGTGCAAATCCATGGTCGCCTCTATGATCTCCATCGAGTAAAGAGGTGGAAGACTCCACTGTTATGACCTGATTGATGGAAATATCTGCACCAAAGAGGGAATTAGATTTGCTCTGTGATTCTGTGGAAATTGGCATAAGCCTTCACGAGCGCTATAGAGGGAATTTTGGAGGACTCTGTACTGAGGAGGGGAAGAAGGTCGACTCTACAGTTACGATATTCTTGATGAAATCCTCTTCTGATCCAAAAGTGAAATGTGGCTTCGTAATGAGCTATCAGAGCTTTGCGCTGCCTCTCACCTATAAATACCAGGCTCCCCTCGTACCCAAGGAACAAATACCCAAAACTTTTACCTTCTCACCTCTCAAATAGAAAAGTAACCTCATCTCTATGAGGAATTGAATAAATGAGCTCTTCAAGGTATTTGAACATTATGAAATACTTTCTCCTTATCTCAAATAAAACCCCTCTTAAAGTAGGGATTCTCTTCGCAAAACCATGTTCCATCGCAAAGGAAGGATCTCCTTAAAAAACATGGGTTTTTTTCCAATTACCTATGCTTCGCGAAGTACCTTCCATGCACATGTGAACCCCATACCAAGGTAGGATCACTATTCCTTGCGAAGTACATTGCCTCATAGTACCACGATTTGCAAGACACCCATGCTTCATGAAGTCCTACTCTGCTAAAGCACTTTCAATTTGTGAAGCACCATTTATATTCATGTATACCCCATGAGTAGGCTAGGCCACCACACTTCTCTAAGCTTACCCCTTTGTGGGGTCTCTCCACTTTTTGGGGAACCAGATCTTCGCAAGGTCCCTTCCTGTCGACCTTTTTTATTCATAAACCCTTCCCCTCATACGACCATCTAGGTTTGTATGAAGCGATTTCAAGATCCCTTTGGAGGTGATTCATATTGCATTACTAAGCCTCATTCTTCTTCTCATAGGCACGCTAACTGCTATTGCTTATTCACATAGACTTGATAACGTGAGCCCCTCAATGCATCAGTCCATAAACCCATATCCCCATGGAATTACTGATTCCTTCCATTCCCTATGTGTGGCTAGGTATTACTTATGTATGTCCTAGGGGTGAGGAGTGAATCTTCATCGTTCGAGATACATGCACTAAACTACAGGGAACCATCATCCTTAGCATAGGACATTAAACTATTGCCTCACCCTGTGCAATATACACGGGGTTCCCCATCTTAGACATTTTCCATGCCCACAAGTCTCTACAAGAGTGAGATCTTCCTCACAAGGAATGAGATCCTCCTTGTATGGAACAAAATCTTTCTATAAGGAAGGGAAACCGTCTTGGTGTAATACCCTAGACTTTATTGCAGGAGATAACATCCTTGATCCTCCTATCTTATTTTGTGCACAATGATCAAAGGAGAGATGGGCATAGGGGACTCGATAACATGTCCCTCTCCCGTTGGGCTTCATCGCCATTAAGTCTCCATCCTACAGTAACTCCCAATATCCATCTCATTGGGCCACTAACAATGCATAAGACCCACTTCATTCCTCGTGTATGCACCTTTCCCGACGTGGTTGTCAGGTCCTTGCTGCCTCTTATTTCTCACATTGAGCATGACTCATGTGGTCTTAGAGTAAGCATCGACCATGGAATCCTTTTGGGACTACCTTAGTGTGTAAGCCCCAATCCCCCCCTTATGAACTACGTGGACTTTGATCCTTTCCCTCTCTAAGAAAGTTACATAGTAAAACTCCCTGAGGTTCTAGCCCATCACCCATCAGTCCCGAACACTTCCCATTAGTTCACCCTCATCCCGTATGATGTTAAACCGTATACCCCTTTTTCCTACATGATGTTCAAAAATCTCATATGAACTATGTGGGTTTTGATCCATGTCTCCTAGATAGTGTATGTAGAAATCCACCCTATGTTTCAACCCAAAACAATGGTAAACCTATTCGAACTACATGTGTTTTGATCCATGTCTCTTCGGTGAGGTATATATGAAGCCTCCTTGAGTTTCATCCCCAAACACTGGTAAAATATAGTGTCCCCTTTTGTTGGGACCTGCATCCTTGGTTCGTCCCTTAGTGTCGTCAAACCAGCTCCAGGGCTATTAACCACGCATAAGACCCAGCATGTCATCGGGTTGTTGTCCTATGTTTACACCCTAATTCCATGACCCATCCTGAACAGCATAGACTTTGATTCCTTATCATGGGGATACATGGAAAGCCTCCCTGAGGATTAATCCCATCATATGTGTCCCATCTTGGTCTCTCCCTCAAGTCTTTGTGTTCCAGGATGGTCATGCCCCAACCCAGATGTTCTACTTCCTATAGGTCCTAACCATGTATCCATTCTCTCAGGCTACCTCTTCAAGTGTCCCATCACCCCAATGAACTATGTAGAATTTGATTCCCTACAACAGGGATACGTAGGAAGCATCCTTGAGGTTCAATCCCAACACTACCATCACTTTCACGATGGTTCCATATCATTCACCACCCCATAAAACTATGTGGGTTTTGAACCATGTCTCTTGGGACATGGTACACAAGAACCTCCCTACGGTTCAATCCCATCTAATGGTAAACCCCGGTATCCACTTTATAGAGACCCAAGAATCCTCAGATCCATCTTTATTGGATGTTTGTTCCACTCATCATGTAAACCCCTCTTAGGTGCTCCCTCCTTGGGATCTACCCATCTGATCCACTCTCGTTAGTGTTATGATCAGTGTGACCTGTCTCCGCTAGATATTAAACTTGTGGAATGACCTGTGTCAAACATGGGAAGTGGATGAAAACCTCAGGGAAATTCTTATGGCATATAATTCCTTGCACTCGACATGAGATGCCTCGGGCTTCCTCACCCTTGAGAATCACTATCATAAGGGGAAGAAACCCAGAGGTATTAGTGTTTCAACATCCAGACACACCAGAAATGTCTCACAGGACTACTCCCCCGATTGAAGGTTGTTGACCTGACTAGACCCCATTTAGTTTCCTAACATAAGAAATATAATTAACCGGTGTAAATGATGATATGGAAGTATGTAAGAGTTTCAAAAACAACTTCTTAATCTTTAAGGGATACCCGGACTAGGTAGCATATTCTGAGGAGGAATCCATGGAAGGATGAACCAACATCCCATCATCCTCTTCCAATCAAGGAGAAAATGTCCCCGAATAAGTGATGGTTTCCGCCCGCTATTAGAAAGCGGGAATTCGGGGGAAAAATCAGCACATCCTCCATTGACGGATGTTTAACCCGACAAAAGCATTGGAAATGATAGTTATATTACATAAAATAAAAGGGCTCCCCTATAAAAATTTATAAATTATGATTGAATTTTTTTAATACATTTTATCTATTAAATTAATATTGGAGGGAGAATTTTTTTTGATATAAAAACAAAAAAAACACACAAACAATTACGAATGTTTTATATTTAAAAATAAAAAATATTTCAACTTGAAATAAAAAAATAGATCATTTTATAAATTTATTTGGGTTAAATAATAAATAAATCAAGGGATTTTGACTTTTGATAAAATCTAAGACCGAATGTCAACTTCCAATAATGTCATTAAAGGAAAATACCAAAAAATATTTCTTAATTTGAATAAAATATAAAATTTCCTCTCAAAATTAAGGAATTGGTTCAAAACTTCATAATAATGTTTTAAAATAAATTATCCAACTCTTTATAAATATATTTGGTATATAAAAACACATATAATTGAATAAATTCTAGTTTTAGAGATATTTTAATGCTCTACCCCATTGTTTTAACAAAGTTTATCCACTTTTACCACGTTGAAAAATCATTTCCATGGTTAATATTTATAATGGCCAAAAAATAAATTTTTCATATTATATTATAATGATTATTCAACTTCCATATATAGAACCCATTTTTCAATATTCAATTTCTATATGTCGATTAAATGTATTTTATTATAAATTCAGAAAACATAATGAAAACTATTATTTAAAAAGATTTTTTTATGAAAAATAAGAACTCATATCAAAATCGAATATAAAGAATATTACTATGTAATTAATTATATTATTTCTATGTTAATGATAAATATATTAATTCATGATCAAATTCAATACGTTTTGGGACTTTTTAAATGAATAAAATTCGAATTTGTTTTAAAAAAATCAATATTTTCCTTCATTCCACGAAAAATATATCATTTTAAAAAAATATCAAAATATCATCCTAATATAATTTTTATATGATGATTTAAATAATTGTACCTTATTTTTAAAAGAAATTAAATTTTGAAGATATTATTTTTAATTTTTATGCACAAAATGCAATAATTAATATTTTTGATGAAAACATATTTTTGAAACATAAAATAACTAATAAAAAAATGAATAATTATATGCTAGTCACTAATAAATAAATTTGTATTTAGTAAAAAATTTAAATATATATTTTAAAATTTAGTTAGTACTATTAATATTCATCAATTTATTAGCTATGTTATAATATATCATGGTTCATCTTAAGATAAGTGTTGCGTGTCAAGAAAGGTATTAATCACATAAAATTTATTTAAGGGGAAATGTATTGTAGAATCTTATGGTTTTATATCTAGCACCTCATAAAAAATTGTTTCCTCCGAATTTTTATTTTAGGAATCAAAGTTACAGAATTTGAAAATACCTTTTTTGAAAACCCATAATATACAATGGGATAATAAAAAATATTTTAAGAAGTGGTAACAGGAAACATTAATGCTACCTAAATTAACACAGAATTCAATTTTCATATAAGGAGATCATTGTCAGGACGTTATAAATATATAGAGTGGTAAAAATAATATATATGTACAAGTAAAGAGTGATAGAGAACATGGTCATGTGAAAGTTAATAACCACAAAACCATAAATCATTTAGTAGTTAAAATAACATCGATTCATTTGATATAAAAGTAAAATAATTACAATTTTGTTTCATGATATTTTTCCTAAAGTTGAAGTATTATTTTACTATTATGATATAGGATATGAAAAAATACACCTAAATGATATCTTACCTATTAAATAATACAATTTCATCCTATGGTTGTACCTCAATCAATTTACACATAATATTTTACTCCATAAAATTAATATTGATGATGAAAGTTTCATGGTTTAAGAAATAAAATTTAATTTTAATGGGTCATAAGTTCCAATAAATAATGAAAATTCATTACATCAATTTCTAAATATTTACCAAATCCAAAACGGTTAGGATACTTTACCAATATGATAGATTAATCTCTAAAAATCAAAAATAACACATGAGGTTCAACTTATTCCATTCCATAAATAGTTAAACTTGAGAATCCTATAGAATATTAATGAAAAAATTCAAAACCAAAAAATCAAATATATTTGATCACATATTTTTTTCGCTCGATCAAAATTAATATTTATATCTAAATAGAATGATATGACTCATTATTTCACATATAAAACTCATGAATACCATGATGATATCTCCCTTTAAAATGTGAAAATTCTTTCTAAAAATAACATGATTCACTATAAAACCTCAAAGAAAACATAAAATCTCTCAAATGTTAACTCTAAAAAAACTATCCAATATTTTTCAAAAATCAAAAAACATTAAAAACATTAGCAATGATAGCATAAATAAATCTTTCATGAAGTCACCAATCAATTCCATAGTCATAAACACTATCTAATTTCCATTTTAATCTCATTATATGAACTAAAAATCATTATCTCAACATCGAAAATATTTTAAGGGTTATTTTATTTTCCAATCAAGTATATTAAATTAATATCACCATATCACTAAATCATTTTCCAAGAATATTAGTACCATTCAACATATTATTGATATTTAATAATGAAAAATAGATAGAGAATACTATTCATATGTTTCATGATTCTTATGACTATAATATCACTGAAAAAATATTTTATAACCTAATTATTGTATCCCAAAACATAAAAACATTAACAATTCCACTTAAATAAAGTTCATAACAGTAACCTATCCTTAGTTTAGGAGTTAACCTTTAGATTAGTACATTGACTTAGATAATCCCCCAGTTCCCTACACATAATACATTGAACTATAAATGGTACCTTATGATTAATTTCATTTCCAACAAAAAAACTCTTCATGTTTTCTATGAAACTAAATTCTCTATAACCGTCACTTCCACATAGAAAACATATACTTATTCATTTGTGAAATTTACCCAAGTGCTTATTCTTACATTATATTCATTTAAGAAGCTGAATCTTCTTCCACACATAGTTTTCATCAAATGAACTCCCATGAAACTCTATTATTGTCTTATTAGGTGTACTAAGACACTCACCCTAGTTGAGGTTGTAAATTTTTTATCACGATTGATGTTTAAGAATAATCACATGATTTCGTATTGCAAATACTATAAATTTTGGTTGATTATGTGGATATTCATTGAATATTCCATCACATTTAACAATAAAATCGTTAATTTTGGTTTAATCCATTGAATAAAAAAACATCAGAGCATGAGAAATAATAATCGCAATGAGAAACCATATAACATTAAAAAATCATTCATAGAATGTTTGAATCATTGAAAGTTATTTGTAATATATAAAACCATTGATTTAAACAAGGTTATTCATGGTAATCATATATTAAAATTATTCATAATGGCTTATAAATAAAATATGAATATACCCAAGCTTGTCCACAGAGAGTGTCAAGTGTAATGACCCATGACTCTGGTTCCTTTAAAATATATACTATAGCCAATAACCAGTGTCACACACTATACGGAACATAATCCAATAATATCTTATTACAAATAAATTATAAATAAATCTATAATGAAAATAGTAATGTTAAACCATTAATAGTTTTCACCTTTATATGGTAAATTATTAATATGAATTAATATTATAAATTTTAATTTCAAGAAAATCCTGGTTATTTTTGTTAAATATTTTATTTGAAAAAGTTTTATTTAAAAAATTTATAATTTTAAGTTTATAAATTAAAAAATTTTACGAATTCTTTAAAAAAATTAGCAAAGGATATATGTTTGAAATTTTTATAAAATAATTGATTTTCATGTGAGGAGTGAAAATAATGATTTTATTAATGTAACCACTTTTATGAATTTATTTTTATAATGTGAATACATTGAATTTTTTGAAACAAAAATTGAAGAAATTTATATAATATAATTTTAATAATTCATTGAAAAATATTATTATAAATTTATAATATGATGCTCATCATTTTGAAATTTTATAGTGTTTTAATGAAAAATATTTTTCAAATGTATTTTTAATTAATTTATACATTATAAAATTCTGTTTATGATTTATTTTAGTTTAAATAAATAAAATTATAATGATAAATATTATTTAAATTTAATTGTAATCAATTTAATTTATAAGCCTATCAGAATCATAAATTTGTTTCTTAAAAACAATCATTAATATAAAATAGGCTTCTGCACATTACATGTGCTTGTGCTAAATATAATTTTCTATACATAGATAAAGTTAATTTGATAAAATTATTCCAATATTTGATAAACTAATTTCATATTATTTTATATAAAAAATTGTATTTTTAGTTTAAAAATTTAGATTATTAAGATTAATGCTAATTACCATGTTACTGGTAAAATAATTATTTTAAAATTGTTTTTTATTAATGTCAAGGAACTTATATCAAGTGAATTAAATTAAAATATCATAAATAATCAATATAATATTATTTTTAAACAAATAAATAAATACATTAACACTCATTTAGTTGGTAATCAATACTAACTGATATTAATACTCTAGAATAGGTTAAATGACTTATTCTACTAAAGCGGGCTTCTATACATTTTATATTATCAATTAAAAATAACTATTAATCATTTCACAAATTTAAAATGGAATAAATTTATTTAAAATTTAGTTAAATCATACTTAAATTTAGTTATGTGGGTTATGTTATATGTTTAATAAAACACAAAATCACTTAGTTAAAAACTAGTAACCATGTTTAAATGTAAATGAATAAAATGTAAAAAAATAGTGGTAAAAAACAATAAAACATTTATTTTTTTTGGAAATAATTATATTATAATTTCATGACCCAAAAATACCCCAAACTCAAATTTTTACCATTATCAATCCATTTATCTTGGAATATTGTTTTGGAATTATTAAAATGTAAAGGGTATTTCAAAAAAAATTTCTTTTCCTCTATTAAAAATTGGGTCACTAACACACTTTAAAAGATACACATCTCATTGAAATTAATCCATGAAACTAATCACCATTACACTCCATATAATCTATCCTAAAAACATAATCCATTGGTCACTCATTTTTTCCCTACAGACATCAATTTCAAGAGAACTTCCAAAGAAAAAAATGTATCCATGTTAATTATGATCTCCTTAAGTTTTTTTCTCAATCATACTCTTACAAATATATTATCACCATAATAAAATTATTAATTAAATATAATTATTATACTAATATGTCCTTATATTATTGGTTAAACACTTATTTATTAATTTCCATCCAATTATAAAAACAATAGAACACCAATTCCATGCGTGAGTAGACTAATATCTCTATAATGACCCATTTTTTCATTTTTATTATTGTTTTTCATTAGTTAAAAAAAATATGGTTTAATATCTTTAAAAAATAAATAGTATATCATTATAATTATTTTATAATGATATTATGTCAAAATAATCACCCCCTTAACTATACTCACCAATCAAGTTAGAGAGCGTTTATGTTTGAATTAGTTTAATCGCCTATGTGAAAAGTGTATTACAATTAGATTATGGATGAATATGGGAACATGGAAACTAATATTATTAAAATATATTAACAAAATAATTTTTACTATGTGGTTTTTTAAATATCGAAATATGTATTTAACTTTTTATTATAAAAACATTTTCCTTGGATAAAATTATAGAAATAATTCATTTTCAATTTATTTTTTACATAATATAACCAAAAAAATGTGGAATGAAATATGAAATTTTAAAATAAAAATAAGTTATATATTATATAATATAAAATGATATATAAATAATTAACATGGTTTCAAATGATGGGTAATGATATAAATAATTATTAAATAGTTCTAAAGTACTTAATGTTACTAACAAGAGATTGCCATAATACATTTTAACCAATTAATATAATCTTAATAAATAATTATAATAATGATTTTAATATTTTAATATTAATATTTAATTTTTTGAAATAGGATATAAATTTATATTTATTTGTAGGAGGTTTTAGTTTTATCAACTAATCATGGTAACAATGTGTGGGTTCATCATAGCTCATTTTTCATTATTTGAATTAAAAAGGGTATTACTTAAAACTGTATATCTAAGTTTAATTGGTTTATTCTATGATTTTAGAACTTTTTTCCACTATCATTTACATAGATTTAAAATTACTTCCCTATAATTTCTTTCCAACTGATTATTACATCAACAATTATTTTTATTTTTAAGCGTTTCATTATCTAAAATTAGAATCCCTTGAGACATTTTCAAATAAATACACCATGTTACCTTTTCAATGGTGAAAATAATTCCATATTATCATTTTTTATCATGATTATATTATATATAATGACATTAAATGTTCTTTTTAATGTTATACTTCTCTTGGTTTTTTGATTAAAATGTTACGAAGGTTGTAAGGGGTTTTCGTGAATCAAATCCTTTATTTAGGACATAATCACCCTTATTAGAATATAATAATTCAAGAATGATCTTTTATTACCCATAAATATATAATGTTGTTTTTGAACCTTATTTTATTGTGAAATCATGATCAAAACCAATGTATTCTTCCCTAATTACTCTATTATCTCATTAATATGAATTTTTTTATGAATAATTATCATTTATTTGAATGGATTTCTCTTATAGGTCCATGTTTTAACTTCCCAAAAATATTATACTCTTGTAAAATCTAGTTATTTTTATCTTTAGTTATACTTTTATTCACCTTAATTAATTATAAAGTAGATTTATCATTATCCTTTTAGTTATGTTGTTTTTTGACAAAATTATTTAAAAATGATCAAAAGGTTTTCCCATCATATCAAAATAAAAAGTTCAGCCATCTACGTTTAATTTTATTTTGATAAAAATAATGTAATTTTCATGGTTACATTATTAATGTATCGTTTTCAAATTACAATTTTTGAATTTTTCATCACATTTCCTTTTTGAAATCTCTACATATTTTAATGTCTCCATTATTAATGATTCTTTTAAGATTAAAATTTTTCAATGTCTTTCCACTTCCCTTATATTTTAAATATTATAGATTTTCAAGGATATTTTAATTGGTACTATTTGTGATATTATTTTTAAAATTATTCTATTTCCATTCTAAAAATTGTTTTTAATGTAATTTACACTTTTTATTTTATAATAGTGTTTAATAATGTTTTGTTAAATATGTTTTATTTTCAATTTAATTTTTCCTCCAAGGTTAATCTATAATGAGGTGATTTAATGAAAATAATATATTTTTTTTATCAAATTAGGAATCCTTTTGGGAAATTATATTATGAAATCTAGTGATTTCTTAAATACATGTTATGTGATATAGTAAACAAACCCATTCTTTTGTGATGAGTTATTTAAGTTATAATGATTATTGAATTTAACTGGAACACATTCTTTGGGATAATGATAGGTGGGGTCCTATATCACCGTATAATGTATTGGATTGATTTTACAACCACTGAGATAATTAGGCATGGACATAATGAGTTTCTTCACACAGGCAATGACATGATGGGTTTTCCCACATTTTTAGGCATGGAAATAATGATTTTATTCACATAGGAATGGGTATAATGGGTTACCTAACATAAGGTTTACTATACTAATGGTTATAACACATTCCAATGTTTTTTATCATGTTATGAAAATTGAAAAAGATGTGTTTTATTTCCTAGAAATTATATGTTTTCATGATCATGGCATATTTTTAATGTATTCAACACTTTTGTATCATGCTAACATGTTTTATGGTTAATGATAGATATTCTCACGATTTCATATTTTTTATGCTTCCTTAATGATATTTTGTTAATATTTTATTTCTCCATCCAGTTTTATGAATATCATACATGATCTAATTATATTTTATCAAGATTTTTATATCATCCATATATTCTCCTTCATGATTACGATCTAACGCCATATGATATTTCTTTTCCCTTACAGGGTTATTCAGATCAACCCTTACTAATAATACCAATTACAAGGTTATTATTTTGATTGTTTCATGTGAGATGTCCTAAAAGGGTCTTGAGGAACACAAGTATGAATAGATTTTATCATGTTTTATAAAATAATATGTTTATATAGGTAATCTCTATGACACTAAAACTTTTTCTCTTTGGGTTATATGAATATTTGTGAGATATATTATTTAAATAACAGGATTATTGTATTATTTATGATAAATCTATAATTGGTCAATAGGGTTTGTATCATATCATTGTTTCGTTATTTTGAAAATTAGTTTAGTTTTTTGGTGATTATTTTAGTTAACTATGTTATTGGGGTTATAGAACATATGTAAAAACTCTAAATATGAGCCTATTTATATGTTGATTGTAACACCCCAAACTTCTGCGTTACACTTTTCTTTGAATAATACAGTAGTGTGTGTTGTACGCAACTTTGAGATTTAACACACACCACAACCAATCATAATAGATGTAAAAACTCTAAATATGAGCCTATTTGAAATTTTATAAATTTTATCTTTCAAAATGGACTTCATTTTTTGATTTGGAATATCGAAATTATCCTAGGGTGAATTTTTGGTATTTTTCTGAAAACTTTCAATTTTTTATGAATAGTTAAAAAAACACTGAGTTATAGTTTAAAAACGAATTTTTATTTAAATAATTATTTGTTTTATTTAAATTTAATTAAGGTCCAAATAGATACATAATACATATATAAGTTCAATGTAATTCATTGGAGTTAGTTTTGAATAATTTTAGATAAATAAAAATTTTATTGAACTTTTCACTGTCTTTTACCCACCTTCTAAGTGAATTTGAAAATTCACATAAGACTAAATTTTACCACTTCTGTGAGTGGAATTTTGAAAATCCAAGAGACATGGTTAATATCAAGGAGTAAAATGTGGTTTAATAAGATAAAAATAATTTTTGGTGAATAGTAACTTTTTACTTTTATTTACCATGGTTAAAAGTAAATTGAATAATTAAGGGTAAAATGAAATTAATATTACCCTAAAACATGTCCTAATTCTATTGGACTAGTGTATATCGACCAAAAACAACCTTATGAATAAAATATTATCATTTAGGTCCACTTGGATTAGATTAGGACTTTTATTATTATTTATTTCAAAGAAGAGTTAAAAGAGATAAAATCAAAGTTTAATAACTAAAACATTTTTAATATAGGGTTATACATAAGATAAATTCGATTATAAATATTAATTAGAACGATAAAAATATTTCCTACATAATGGTATGTTATTTATAATGTTTAGACATTCAATAATTTAATTTATTTATGACACAATTGTGATGTAGTAATTACCTAATTAGTGAAATATTAAAATAATTGATATTATAAATATCAAAATAAATGTAATTTGAGACTTTTTATGAATTCCAAAAAATTTATAGGTTAATATGACATATTATGATTGGTTATATAAATTGTTTTCTAAGTAACAATGCTGTTATGAAATTATCAAAAACAAAATACCCAATAGTGTCAAAATTGACATAAAAGAGTTTTTAAAAAAAATATTATATTTTTAATTGATATTCTATTCCTAAAAATCTAATGTTCCACAAAAGGACTTATATCATTATAGGTGTATCTTTAATGGACCACTTAGGGGTCTCTTGGATGTATATAGTAAGTTTATTAACTATATAATATAAAAATACAAAGAGACATGGTAAATGTCAAACTATTTAACTAAGTGTTAAAACTAAAAGATAAGGTTTATATAGTGACCCAAAACTGTCTAAAATATATTGGTTGAGTGGTTTTCAAACTATCCCCACCTTATACATTAAATAATTAACTATTGAGCCATTAGAAACCTAATATTAATTTATTATAAAATAATGTTTCAATCTTTTCCTAAGGTGCCCCTCACCCTCTTATAAAATGGACCTCCACCTTCTCACTAATTCACACCTTCAAAGCCTTTTGGATCGGCCAAACCCTGCCAAAATATTTTCTCAACTTCCCTCACTTCAACATAGAGGCCTTAGTTGGATTATAAATCCAACCTATGGAGCCCTTTTGATCAAATTAAAAGGAAGAACCCGAAGAAGAGGTGATGTTTTCTCCACCCTCTTTCAAGTTCATTTCTTCTTCAACTTCTTCTTTCTTTGTTATTTCCTTTCTAAAATAATAACTCCCATAAATTATATATACTATGATGTTATTATGAATATGGTACATCCATATTAATTATTCTATCCATCCTTTTAATGACATGTCACCATACGTGCGTACGTACAGCTTACCGTCTCCACGTCGTGGTGTAATTGTTATTCAAAACATTATTATTTTGATGGGTATGATAATGATGTGTAATTGATGTAAATAATAAATATAAGATGATAATTATTCTGTATATATTATATAACATCCATTTATATATTATTTTAATATCAAAATAATGATATTGCCGCTCGTGCGTACGTACGGACTACCGTCTCCCCGAACACGATGAGATTCATTCCCCATTGTATCCATGCAAGTCTAATTCTCATTTGATGATTAAAAATAATGTTTAAGGACTTGATATAATCCTGTTTATTAATAAGATACAACCTATACATAAAAAACACGACTTATGTAACAAAAAAATATAAAAGAAAACGAGTTAGTGAACACCCGAAACGACGATAATACTAAGATATTATTAACAAAGCAATGTTAAAAGATCATATATGACATCATATTAATGTATATGATTATTGTATAATTTAATAACATTTATTTCACCATTATACAGGAGGTTAACCTACCCTCAACCATGGAAAATTACAAGGTAAGGGTTTATTTCACAATCTCTTCATTATCCGAGGTTGTTTATACGTAATTATCTACTAAGATCTCTTTATCATCCACATCCATGTTTCATAAAAATGTAAATAAAAACATTCTTAATATTTTACAGAATATGGTTTAAAGTAATTTATACCCTTTTTTGAATTTTTATAAGGTGTTTATAAAGGAATATTTCCGTCATTTTCCAAACAAGGTACTTTTTAACCTTTTCGACAGAATTAAGGTAAGAATGTCTTTTTTTAACTTATACGACAGGTGTGGCTAATTTCTGCCATTATAAAATCATCGAAGCTTACCTTAAAATCTTAAAAGAATATTTTTCAAAGTAAATGTTTTATTTTATAATTTTGTGACATTTAAATGATTTCAAAAAAGGAGATATTTCTCTCAAATAGTGTTGATTTCATCTATGGATTTTAAGTTTATTTGTTGTTGATTTATTATGATACAAAACTTCCATATTATATTGAATGTTTGTGATATTTTTGACTGTGGATGTGTTATTTTTATACCACTCATGGTTTATAAAGAAATTATTGACATTTCTTATGAAATTTTTAATACGAATGTTTCTGTTATGTTTAAACCTTTTCATATGTGGAATGCATTGGAAATAATAAGTGATGGGTGGAGCCTACTATAGCTCATAGATGCATCGGTAAGTCTCATGAGACAAACTAGTGTCTTGGCACAAGGACTTGGCAAAATCATATTTTTAGTCTTAGCACATGGCCTTGACTATGTGGTTATGCTAGTCTGGCATTATGCATTCCATCATTATGAAAGTGGTCATTGATATTGAGTGTGATTATTTGACTAGTAGAATATCCATGTGAATAAGTAAATGGAATTATTTCATTTTATCATTTCCATATTATTCTGGAGTTCTTGTTTAAAAGGATTTTGTTTTAGTTCTACATTGCCTTAAATGTTATGTTTATTTATGAAAGTTTCTGCTATATTGTTATCCTTACTGGGAAATTGATCTCACCCCTTTTTATGTTAAATTTTTCCCAGGATGTGAAGAAGTATTTTATGAATGACCTGTAGGGATAGTATAATGGGATATGAGTATGGAGACAAGATGTTGTTGTAGTTTTCACATTATGATGTAAATGTAAACTTTATGAATGTATCTAGTGATTCCAAGGCTACTAAACTAATCGGTCTTTCGAGACATGATCTTTTGTGATCATGCCAATGTTACGTAATAATGCACCAAATCTCGGTACCTGGGGTCGGGGCGTTACAATGATATTTTGAATTTTCTGTAAGGTCTTGAGTAAATGTTTTTAAATAGAAATAAATTTTTATCTGGATAATACAATTTGATATAGGCTCTAGCATAGATGTATCTATGGGTAAAAACTCTAAAAATGTTTAATTGAGTAATAAACCAATCGTTATCTGGTCTAGGAAAAATAGGCTTAACTGGACACCTAGTTTGAAACAAATGGGGTATATTCATTGGATGATACTATTATATTTATAAACCACTATAAAGGATTTATTTTCTATTTACTTCTAGACATTGGATTGATTAGCACAAGTTAAACCCAACATAAAGTGGCCTAAGTCAATCTAATGATGATATAGGTTAAACATAAGGAATATTATACTAATGTGATAATGTAAATGAATAATAACGGTCAAGGATGACAATACCTTTATGATTATGATAATATCCCAATATTGTAAGTTTTTCATCACTCACATCAATCATTTTTTTGTTAATGTATGAAAATATAATTAACCATTTATATGAATGACAATGAAGATATTTGCAAAATGAGGAACCCATTAAAGTGGGATATGTAATTAGAAATAATTTGGTTATTACAAAGTACATATAATAGATTATTATTAAAAAAATTTGACTATATTCAATGTCCCGAACATACTACATAATAGAAATATGGACACTCAAGAATGATTAAGTGATGAATATAAAGAAAGAAAAAATGGTCAATTTTTTATATGTCAATAATGTGGAAATAATAACCAATAGATTTTTGTCAAGAAGGATTTATGATGAATTAAATTTACCATTGGATCCTACCAAGCATCAAACTCATGAGGGAAAATGAAGTGTTCAGTTAACAAGAGGAAAGAAGATAAAACTCATCTAAAGGAACCACTAACAATTCATTGTCCTATATTTGGAGAACTCATTAATCATACAAGTGAAATCCCAAATTCAATGATTTTTAAGGATGGTAGGAATCCATAACCACCCAGACCCTTGGATAAAGGAATAGCCTATGGAATGAATATCGATGAATAGGATAGTGTTAATTATTTTTGACATACACTCCACCCTTAAATTTTTGTATGTATTGTAGTTCTATCAACCCAATTATATGTAGGGTATTTTCATAGAATATCAACTCCCCCCCATCAGTGTTTTTTATTTCAAGGAAATCATTTGTTGTTTTTGTTATTATATTTATAGATATAAACATTATTCAAATCAAAATTTCCTAACAAAAGTTTCTTTATTTTGAAAACAGAATGTTTATCTTTACCTTAGAAATATATCATTTTCTTTAATAGGAAAAAAATTGAGATTATATGTGTCCAAATATTAGTGAAATACCAAATAATAATCTTATAAGAAGAAAACATAGTCATTCAAATTAGAATTAAAACCTACTTATCAGAAACAATTCCTTAAAATGGTTGTGGAAGAAAGAATGTTCAAATCTTCATTTTTATAACGAGAATCATATCTCATTATTTATAAAATCCTAAGGCATGTCAATATCTTTAAACCCTTTATCTATTTATAAAATTAATTCATAATTAAATTATGATAATTTAATTTATTAATGGGGGTAGACTGTAATAACTTAGTATTTCTGATCCTTTAAAATACATACAATGTTTTATAAACAAATGTCACAAGATACACCCAACGTAAAAATACCACAAATTTTAAGAATAATTTATTACTAAATCTATAATGACCACTAAAATTATAAAACATTAATATTTATTGTCTTTATAATTTAAATAATTAAAATGATTTAATATTGAAATGTTTATTTTCAATTAAATCTATTTTCATTATATTATGTTTTTTCTTTTTATAAAACATTATTTTTATATTTTATAATTTTATTTTGATAAAGTAAAAAATAATTTTTTACTTCCACACATAATAAAATTATCTTAGGATATATTTTTTATATTTTTATAATCTAATATATTTTCAAGTGAATAATGAACATGCTAATTTTATTTTTTCATCAATATTATGATAGTATTTTATTATATGAATGCATTGAATGTTTTGAAAAAATTACATATAAAATTTTATATTATAAAGTATAATAAATAATTATAAATTACCATGTTGAATTTATAATCCCAAGATCAACATTATAAATATTTATATACTGATTTAATGAGAATGTTTTTTTGACATTTTTGCTTAATTAATTATATCACGATAAATTAAAGTATATAACCTATTTTATTTTTAAATAAATATTATATGAATTATAATTATAATTATAAATTCATTGGAAGAAATTTTATTTATGTATATATCCTAATCAGAATTTTTTCATGAACATAAAACTTTTCAAATAATTGTTTTTTGTTCAAAAGAGGTGCTTTTGTTAAAATTAATTTTCCATTTATATAGAATGTTAATTTAAAAAAAATTAAATTTTTTATTTATAATTATTTTTATATTTTTTAAATTGACCCTTTTAATTTTTAGGTAAAAAATATAGATCATTATGATTCATTCTAGTTACCATGATAATGGTTAAATAATTATTTTAAAATAATTATTTTATTAATATCATTGAATTTATACCGAATAAATTAAGTTGAAATAATTTACATAATTAATCTAATATGGTTCATTAAAATATAAATGAATATATTAACACTCATTTTTATAATAATCAATACTAAATAAAATTAGTAATCCATATTAGTCAAAATTCCATTTTTTTCTAGTAGAAATGTTTTTATACACATTATCTATTTCAATTTAAAAGATAAATTTATATTTTTAAAAATTATAAGTGGATTTAATAAAGGATATATTTAGTTTTATAACAACCCAATCTGGTTATATTAGTTATTTTATATGTTTAACAATACATAAAATCACTTAGTTAACAAAATTCCCCTAATTTGAAAGTAAAAGAGAAAAGTGTAAAAATGTAATCATAAAACCCCTATAACGTGTTTGAAACATGTATCCAAACACATGAGTGAGACTTTATTTACATAATAATACCCCATAATCACTTTTTTATTTTCTGTTCCATTTACCTTATAATAATTTCATGAAATTATTAAAACAAAAATAGTGTTTGCAAAAGTTCCCTTTTCCATTCTTATAAAAGGGGGTCATATACATCCTTTCAAAGATATAAATAAAATTATAATTACTTCGTTAAATTATTTCATTTTAGTCTCAATATATCCATATCCCATTAACATAATACCTCAGTAACACATATTTATCATAAATCCTTCAATTTCAAGGGATCTTCGAAGGAAAAAAAATAAATCCTCCAATAGAAGTATTATCCCCTTATTATGTTTTTCTTTTTAATGTTACTCTTCTGAATATTGTTTATCCATAAATAAATGTTTAATTAAGTATCATATTTATTGTTATATTTTTTTATTTTAATGTTTCAACCCATACATATTTATTTCCCTCCACTTTTAAAGACAACATAACACCAATCGTGTGTTTACTAGTACTAAAAGATCCATGAAGAATTATTTTTTCATTTCTATTATAATTTATATTTTTTATCCAAAAAAAATAAAATATAGTTTAGTTACATAAAAAATAAAAAATATATTATTATTATTTAGTTTTATTATATCAAAATAGACACGTCCTAAACCATACTCGCCAATCGAATTAAAGCGTGTTTATGTTTGTTTTAGTTTAACTGCCTATGTGAAAAGTGCCTTAAAATCCAAATTAGGGTTAAAATGAGAACATAAAAACTAATATTATTATAATATACTAAGAAAAACAATGTTATTATATTATTAAATATTTATTATAATATGTACTTAACATATTGTTAAATTAATATAATATTGTTATAAAATTAACAAAATAAGTGGTAATCAAGTTTGGTTTATACATAACATAAAAAAAAGACATAGAAAGAATTTTTTTAAAAAAAATAAATATAAGTTATATATTATAGAATATTAGATTATTTATTAATAATGAAAATTTTATCCAATTTTTTGTAATGATATAAAGATTATTAAACATGCACAAAACAATTAAAGTTATTAACACCCAATAGTCATAATACACTATATATATTTAATGTATTCATGATAAATAATTGTAATAAGCATCATAAAAGGTTAGAAATAATTAGTAAGTTTATAAACATTTATATTATTTTACCTATTTTTATTTTATAGGAGGTTAGATTGACATCAACCATGACAAAAAAAATTATAGGGGTTTTTTCATAACTAATTTTACGTTCCCTGAGTTTTAATTATTATTTGTTATCCCCATTATTCTACGTTCAATTATATTATCCAAAAAAAATGTATAATTTTTATATACTTTAATTTCCTAGATTTAAAATTTATTACCTTTAATTCCTTTTCAATGGATCATTACTTCATTGATTTTGATATTGATAAGCATTTCATTATATGAAATTTTAATCCCTTGAGACTTGATTAAGCTATACACCATGTTTCCTTTCAAATTGTGTAAATGAAACCCTACAAAAATTTTATAAAATTAATATATTATATTTAATGATATCAGAATTTATATTAAATGTTATTCCACTCATGCTGTATTGATTCAATTGTTACAAAGGTTGTAATGAGTTATTTTGACTCGAAGACTTTCCTTTAGTGATAATCACTATTCATTGACTATAGTCTTTAAATGTTTATAAATAATAATATATGAAGTTGTTTTTTTGTATTAAAACTTTTATTTATAGGTAAGTATTTATCCACACAAAATTATTAATCCTTGATGATTCTATAGTTTTCAAAAAATTCATTTTTCTTAAGAACCGTTCACATTTATTTTAATTGATTTTTCTTCCATATCAATTTTTTTTACTTCCAAAAAGTATTATCCATTTGGAAACTAATTTTATTTATCTAATGTTATTATTTAATTATCTAATTTTTTTTAAAATAAAATGTTTCATTATCATTTTAACGATGGGATTTTTTGATAGGATCATTTCAAAATGCTGAAAATGTTTTTCTGTCATTACAAAATAAAAAGTTTTATAACCCCCTACAAGTTTTATTTTAATAAAATATATTTATTTATAAAGGTTAAATTTATAATGGATCATTTTAAAATTAAAAATTATCAATTTATTTTAACAATCCCTTTATGAAAATCTCATGTCTTTTCATGGCATAATTATTAAAGATTCATTTAATAGTAAACATTTTCAAGTTATTTTCACTTATCTACATTTTGAAAAATTATATATTTTCAAGGATATTTTATTTGGAAATATTTATAATAATATTTTTAAGAAAAATTCTCTTTCTATTATCAAAAATTTTATTTTTAAGTAATTTGAACTTAATTTTTTGTAAAAATTTTTAAAAAGGTTTTCAGAAATTTTTTTTATTTTCTATTAATTTTTTTTCGAAAGCTTATCTTCAATGATGTGAAGTTTTGATCATAATATATATGTTATTATGTTATTATCATTTTGGGAAATTACATTTTTATATCAATTAATTTCTTAAGTTAATGCTATGTGATAAGATAGAGACAATCATTATTTTCCCATGGGTTATTTGAGTAGTGATGATGATTGATTTTAAGTGGCACAGATATATTTTGATGATGAATTGTGGGGTCCTATATCACTATCCAATGTATTAGTTTATGTTTATACATTATAAAATGTTCAATACTTTATTTAATTTTTTTTTACACTTGCATAGAAAATATAGGTTTTCTGACAATTTCAGGTGTAGATATAATGAGTTTGTTCATGTAGGTGTGGGCATAGTGGATTTTTTCAAATATGTTATCTTATGATTATAGCCATTAAAAAATCCCATATTTTCTATCAAAAATATTACAATTTCACAGGATTTTTTTAATTTCCATAAAATTCCAAGTTTTAATGATATCTAATCATTTATAAATTATTCCATGGTTTTATATCATGATCACATGATTTATGATTTAAGATATATTTTTGATTCATGCCATATGTTCTTTGCTGCATTAATGATATTTTTACAATATAATGTTTCTCCATCACGTTTAATGATTTTCATACATGTTATCATGATATTTATGTATTACTTAAATTCTCATTCATGTTTATGAACTAACACATTTTGATACAACTTTTCCCTTAGTGAGTGTTTGAACTCGCACCTTTCTTATGATTCCAATCTTCTAGTTGTGAAGATGATTTTTTAATGTACAATGTCCTCAATCGTTGTAGATGAGCTCAAGTATATGTTAAAGGTTTCAAGTTTCATATAATAATATTTTTATATAGCTAATGAATAATTCATTAAACCTTTTAGTCATTGGATAATCAAACTATGTATGAGATTTATTAATTAGATAATGATATTATTGTAAAATCTAGGCTTTGTTTTGAATGAGTCACTATATCAATCATGGTTTGTAGTAAGTGAACATTCACCGTGTACTGGATTGATGGTTGAGATATACAATACCAACTCTTTTTGGTGTTATTAACCCTAGAATCATCTCTTCCCAAACCATATCAACATATAATATCTTAATATGAATTTATCTCTAATAAAACCACATAACATATACCATACCAAAACATTACAATGTTATCCAATACTTATGATTATCCCTACTTTCTTATCTAAAATTCTCTAACCCTAATCTAAAAAAACTAATCCTTTATTTTATACCAATTAACGTGACCCAATTATTTAGTTGAATATTCAATACGTCTAATAAAATTACATAGCCATGAACTATAAAAGGTTTTATTGTACATGGAGACTAGATACATAAATATATTATTCCATGTAACATATTTAATATATCCCATAATGTTCTTCTCATGTTGTACTATTAATTGACATAACCTACTAAAAACCATTCATTATAACCTGGGTAATGAAAACATAAGACATTATTAACCGATATTATCAATAATAGAAGACACGAGAGATATCAAATAATGAAAATATGTTAGTATAATATAAACCTAATGGTATGACACCATGATAAAAACATATAAAGTTTATAATTAATATGTTGAACATCATAAACATTAGTCACTACATAAATCATTATAATTTCAAAATTCATTAATAATACGAGTTATGATTCATCATAAATCAGTCATCATCTTGAGTTAAAATCACAATCATAAAAACTTATCAAAGGAGTGCATCACCATCATATTCTGGGAAACCATATCATATGTTAATTTCAACTACCAAGACCATAATATAATATTTTATCATGCATGAACACTAGCTTCCAATATCCTGAAGGATCAGGCATCACAACCTATTTAACATATCATATTGGATCATGTATTTACAACTAGTTCCTATATCATTGTGGATATTGAATCACCACATGTTTCCTATATAATAGTGGAACATTAATCGTTATCTTTTTCCCATAAATAATCAAGTAGATCAACTTTCATATCATATTTATATCATGAGATATAAGGTTTTATCTAATGTATTGGAGGGATAAAATAAAAAAACCCATCACATAATGAAGACCAGAAAACTTTTTGACATAATCTCATAATTTGTTTATCAAATAATCATATAATAACACATGAAAAATAGTGGCCTTAATAAACATTCCATTATTTAATCATAACATAACCTATTTAAGAAAAATGGTATCATAAAATAAACATTAAATCATAATCATCATAATATATCTACATAATGAATGTGGATTATATCATAGGATAATAATGCTAGTGAGGAATTTAAATCTACAAAGTATGTTTACATAGATGAAAAATTCCTTTAAAATATCATCAGAACATTTCTTTGAAACCATTATAAAATATCCTTTCCCTTTTATGGCACATTACCTATATATTTTCATAATATTCACAAAATAAATTTCCTTTAAAATAACCATAAAACTATGTAATGGAAACATTAAAACAATGAATGAGCATAATAGAGGGCTGATTTCTTCATTCCTTATATATTAAAATAAAACATTCATTTAAACCATTGTAAAATGTTAAAAATGTGTTTTAAAAAAACCATAAAAAGGTTAATTTTAAAAAATTGTAAATAATGTAAATGGTAATTAAAATTAAAATATAAAACATTTCATGTATATGTAAAATCATATATACATTAATTTTGAAGACCATGGAATGATAGAAAATGTATGTCGAAAAAACCAAATTAAAATGATTTTTATATAAAAGAAATACTTTCAACAGATTTTGTAATTAAATAGAAGAAACTTAATGGAAAACATGTAATCTCTATAAATTTATAGAGTATATAAAAATAAAATATGTATTAGAGAGAAACATCATATAATTGTATCATAAAACATTTTATCATAAAAATCCATGTAAAAATGAGATTGTTACATTATGATCTTTCAACTTTGTAATCTCTAAATAAGAAAAACGAAATATAGAACATTGAATAGATTTTTATATCCACATAATTTTCATTAAGTTCCTCATAAAGTAAATTTATGGGCACTATGTACACTAAAAAATAAAAAAATAGGTGAATATGGAATATGTCTCATGGAAATAAATGTTAGATGAAAAACTGTTACCTAATGTATTTTATTTCTTCCAACATATTTGATCCTCATGATTAATAAACCAATATTTTTTATTAATATATTATAAAAACATTCATATATATAATACCATATATGACTTACATATATCATCTTATCACCCATTTATTAATACTTCTTCATTAAAATCAATTTTCATTGTGATAATAGTTTACTTTTCCATGCATGTTTTGGTTTGGAAGTTTAAATCCTTATAAATTTATTATGGTTACATTACCTCCATAAATTTAATAATCTATTAATTATTTTATTTAATAATGTTACACAATTTAATAATTACAAATATAAAGAAGTGGTGAAAAATTAATTACATCAGATTGTGGAGACGATTATCCAGACATACATGTGAGTGATGTTTCCACTATTTGATGGATTGATTTAAAGAAAATTAAATAAGAATTAATGTTAAAAGAAATATAATAATATTGTAAATACCATATATTTTCAATAAATACATCATTATAAACATTAATGTGAAGTGGTATTAAAAATAAAAACACATCGTTTCTTGGCGGTGGTAGTCTACATGTGCATATGAGTGATGTTTTTCTTTCATATAGGATTAAATGGAGTTTATTAATGGTTTTTTCCAGACTTATAATAACAATTTAGTATTTTTAGGATACTTAATTCATTATATTATAATTTACCATATATATGGAGAATATATAAGAAGAAATAAAATTTAAAATACTCATATAAGGGTTGTACATCTTTATTTATAAATCTCATTTGGATTACACCTTATTCATTGAAAGTATGGTATTTTGGAAGGAACAAAAGATCAATAAAATTGATACTGAACATAAGATGGAATTATGTTAGGTATTTTGAGATATATATGTCTTAAAAGTTTTAAATAATGATGAATATGTTTTTCCCTTACATTATTAAAGTAAATCACACCCTTATAATTACTGAAAAGATTACAATAAATATATGTGTGTGTCATAATATTTTTACAAATGTTTGGATACTTTTTTATCCTTGTCTCTTATTGGTAAAAATAAAATCAAATAACAACATTTACAAATGTTTGGATACTTTTTTATCCTTGTCTCTTATTTAAACCACTATAAAACCATTTTAACCTTAATGAAAATAACTTAAATATGTTTCCACGATAACAAAAATATATGAAAAAAAATAATGAGTAATTATAACCATATTTGTACATGATAATTTTAAATTTTTCAACCCATTTTATTAGATTCAATTTCTATTGGTGGTAGAAATTCATTTTAATAATGTAATACAAATTGCATCAAAAATAGTTTTACGAAAAATACTAGATTTAAGAGTGAAAACAATTTCACATTTAAATAACGTAATCAGTTTATTTAAATTAATTTATTTGGTTAAATAATAATGAAATTAAGTTTTTGGAATTTTTTATAAATCCAAAACTGAATGGGAACTTAAAATCCTTCTATTAATTCCTAATAACTACAAATAGCTTTTAATTTGAATAAATGATAATTTATATTAAAAAACAATCATGGGTTCAAAAATTAAAAATAACTTTTTTAATACATTTTTTTAATCTATAAAAATATATTTTCTTGAACACAATTAATTTAATATAAAAAGGGAAGGTGTTAAAAACATTTTAAGGCTTTCCCCATAGTTTTAACCTAGTTTCAATTATTTTACTAAGGTGAAAAATCCTTAACATTAATACTATTGATAATAAAAAAAATAAGTTTAATGTGTTAGATTATATTAATTATTTTAATAATAAATATAGATTCCGTGTTACATGATTTTAGTTTCTATATTTTATATTTGGGAATTCTAATAAAAATGATTAAAACACATTGATTTTTATTTTATAGAAAAAATTGTTTTAATCCCAAAATGAGATTATTAGTATATAAATTATAATTATGATTACTATATAATTAATTAGATTATTCTTAAATAAAGTAGAATTATGTTAATTTTGGATGAAATTCAAATAATTATTGGTCTTTATCAATGAAAACAAATGATAGTTTTACAAAAAATATTATTTTTCACTATTCACTACAAAATTAATCACTTGAAAAAATAAAAAAATAAAACCCTAAGATAGTATTGATATGATTATTTTAAAAATGATAATTATTTTAAAATAAAATTTTTAAAATGGGATGAAATTAATGGTATTATTCCACCAAAATGAAATAAAAATCATTCTTAAATATATCATATTTTTTAAACCAAATTTTATTTTACAAAAAATTGTTTAATTTTGTATTATGAATTTTTAATTACATTTTAAATAATTAAAACATATATATATATAATAATGCAGTAATTCTGATTGATACTTTTTAGTTTAATGGTGATTTTATAATATATGTATTTTGGTTTTAAACTTGAAATTGCTTGTTAAGAAATCTATTGAAAGAATAATATTATTTTAAAGAGAAATATGTCCTAAAATATCAGGGTGTCATGGGGTATAAGTGGGGACTCCCTAAAATTTTATTATATAAAACTAGGAACTACAATATGAATGACGTCATGCAGCGCATTGTGGTGTGCCCCATGAATCTATAAAAACCCCAATCATTCTTATGAAAACATTGAGGACATCCTATCTCTCTTCATTTCTCATTGGAGGACTATAATATCCCATTTACAAAATGCTATGAAAAACTAATTGAATTAGGATTCTATATCCTGGAATGCCTTTTTATGAAGCATGATCATCTAAAACACCCATTGGATTATTCCCATAATTATCCATTTTCAACCACTGCGCCTCTCAACAAATATTCTCACATTGTGGGGATTATCATGTATTTAGGGCCTATTTTTATCCCTTGTACTTCAATGAAGCAGGACATCACCATAGTTTACTAAATTACCATATAATAAATTTTGGATGGCACATTTCACCTCGTTTTCACCCCATGTAACAACACCCTTGACCCAGGTTTTTATCCCCATGATGAGTAGTATGTTGTGGTGCTCCTCATTTCCAATAGAGACATTCCCCAAGCACCACACAATCACCCAGACTTTCCACAACATTCACTAGAGAACCTATAATGCATCCCAAGCCTTTATAGACATAAAACATGTATGTTTGAGATGTTTGAATACTTGAAATATTGATTTAGCTTTCGATTCTCAAAATGACCCCAAACCAAAATTTCATATTTTATCATAAAAGAACAACCCATAAAAGTGTTGATAAATAATTTATTGTTAAAAATTACAATTTTTGATATTAAAAGGAATTTGTTCTCATTTTTTATATTTGATTCAAGGAATTATATATTTATTCTAATGAATATTATTATTACTATTATTATAAAAAAAGATTGAAGATCGTTTTGATCGAGATAGTTAAATTTTTTATTTCAAAGGAAATATATAAGGACTATACTTAAATAATGGAGAATTATCTGAAGATATTTGGATATATATATATATATATTCTTTGAGTGCAGATAGTTTCTTTGTGATTCCATTATCATGAAGATTCAACGATGCTTGGACTTATCTATTTCCTAGAAACTCAAAAATCTTTTGGTTGTTGTCATAGCGGAGCTTCTTCATCTAATCCGGTATGGTAGAAATGACAAGATTTTTCATAATAACTCATTTAGTCTTAATGAAGGAAAAGTGAGAATCCTCATGGCCATTCAAGAAGCGGATTAGATCCAAAAAGATCATTGTAAGAACTCAGTTCATGAATTTGAGATTCTCAAACGCTTGAGAGTGGAAGGGATATTTTTCTGTCCTAAGTATACTTTTGAAGTGTTTTGGCTCTCATCCCACAGGATGGATTAAAGTCATTTTGGATTGAACCTCTAAAGGCAACCCTGGACCAGCGGGATGTGGTGCCATCTTTAGAAATCATTTAGACCAGACACTTGGTTGCTTCTATGGTTCGTGAAGTTCCTCCACTTCCCTGGAAGTTGAGATGATGTTCGTCATTCATCCCATTTCTTTTACCGTGATTTACAACTGGAACTACATCTGGATCAAGAGAGACTCCACTACCATCATTCAGTCTATTTAGAATGGTACCATCCACCTTCCTTGGACTCTCACTTAACGTTGCATGGATTGCTTGAACTCTCTGGATGAACTCAGCTTCATCACCACCCACACTTACCATGAAGCTAATAGGATTACATATGGGCTTGACAATTTAGGTGATACCCATGATTTGCATTGGAGGGATGATCTTCCTCCAGAGTTACTCCCGCTTTATGTTAGGGATGTTAACAAAATTCCAAATTTCAGACTTTTGTGACCCCTTTTTTTAATAATATTTGGTGTTTTGGTATTTTTCCAAAACACTACCTTGATAAAAAAAATATTTCTAATTATAAATAAAATAATTGAACATTACAATGGATAATGTTTTCTTCATAATATATACATTCATTTTTAAATGATCAGGAAAAGTAACTAAAAGGTTATATATAGTTACAAAGTACTACTACAACTGCATAATAATTTCCATGTACATAGAAATGAATGTTAATATTATATATATTCATTATTATCTTATTAATATTTCCAATACAAAATAAAAAATATATTTTATATTATCAAATATTATTGTTTTTTCTTTCATGTTCATTATAGATCAATTTATAATAAGGATCTCTCTAAAACTAAAACATATTTAAGGCTTATTTTTTATGAAGACTCATCCACTATTTTTTAATTAAATATGGACTTGAAATATGCATTAGATCCATTTACTAATTATACATCTAATTTAAATTTATTCTATGTGTTAATATCACATACATAGATATGGGTGAAGTGTTAGCTATATTCACTAAAATGCTGAGTAAAATTTGATCTATATGTACATAGTTGTGATGTCCCCAGTAAGAACACATAATGGTCCCGAAAAAGTAATGTACTAAGTATCAACTTATGGAACACTATTGAGATATCACAACAAAAATTTATCTAATTAAAATCACCAATCCTATATTGGTTATTTATGGAGTAGGTTTGGGGATGTCCATTTTTCCACAAACAACTATAAAAATATTTTGTGTCTGGACCTTTTAAAGAATTCATATTTATACTATATAATTTTATTAAAATTTTATGACATATTCTAAAAAACATAAATGGGATTTTTTAAATATGGTGAAATTATAAATTAGACATAATTCACCACATAATTAGTCATTTTATATTATTAATTAGGGACAAAAATATTTTCTTTTTGGTTCACTCAAATTAATCCATTACCTTTACTATTTGTCATTATGAAAAAATTATACTATAAAATGAAGAATGAAGTGAAATATTTAGAAACACATGAGGGATTTTCCACTACACTTGTTGTTTATGGCTATTTATTACTTGGTGACATTTTAGTATAGCGTACTAAGTGATTTATTGAGTTATGTTGGTTAGGTAATGATAAATGCCACATATTCCATTGGGAATGTTATATTATAGAGTTATTATTAGAATTGGAATGGATAAACTAATTGTTCAGTAAATATTCCTTTCATTGAATTTGTTGTTGTTAAATTTTCATCTTATCCTCCACATTTCTTACACTTTTCCACATTTCGGTGTTTGGTCATAATTATACAATGTTTTTTTCTAAATTTAAAAAATATATATTCCATCACTCTATAATCATGGGTCTTAATAGTTTTCAATGTTTTAGGTGATTCTATGAGTGGTCTAACACATGTCAATTTTTTTCATTGTTTATTTCGAGGAAGATCATTCACTACCTACTCATAAAATTTTATTACAAATGATTTTGATACTTTAATATCAATTGGTTTGTGATGAGTATTTAAATTATTATTTACACCCAATGTATCTCATATATCATATGTTTTGATTCCTTGATATCCTGACTAAGGTGTCACACTCTGGTTCCCTGATACAGTTTTCCACATGAGGTCAAGCGCGCCTCCCCATAGGCTAGAGGTTCCCACTAGTAGTGAGTGTCTGATGGAGATACATGGAGAGACTATACCATCATAATGAAATAAAAAACTATAGAGAAGATAAATAACTATAACCAAGTGTTGATGAAAGTCAACCAGTATAATACAACAACCCAAACAAACTAGTATTACATTATGAACCAAAACAATTGTCAATATCCAAAACTAAACTGTAGATATGTCAAGCCATACTAAGTGCTATGTGTCTAATGAACCAAAAAAATTAACACATTGACACTCTCAAATGGGTCCTGAAACTATTTATAATTCCCTTATCCATGCTTCATCATAACTCATCCATCAAACATAGGGATCTTTCCCTTTTCCTTCCCTATAAACATGAAGTCTATTAAGGCACCAATCAAAAATCTCGAGCAGGGTGTGAGTACAACATAGTAGGACACCACCAATAGTTTCTAAGAAAATATCCATTTAAAACTGTGTATTAAATTGTATAAAAAAAGAGTGTATGATTAATAAAGTGAAAAATTTACATATTCAAGTATTCTTCATTTTACCACATCCTTTTTCACTTGTTCACAGTGAAACCTAAACCATCAATACCGGTTTTCTCCCATTCCAGAGTCAGAAACATATCACATAGGAAAAATTAATATTAATTATTATAGGGGATTTCATTGTCCTTTTAATTAAATTTCATATGATATACTTTTTGGAGTCATATTCCAATTCCAATATTGTGGGTGTAGAATGTCATGTCTAACACCCCATGGGAATCTAGAGCATTATTCCCTATCCCACACTGCATGGGTATTTGGAGCATCAGTCCCTATCCCATAAAATAAAATTCACATGAATGCATTTGGGCCTAGAACATTGTGGATGTCACCCATTGGGTATTTGGAGAATCAGTTCATGTCCCACACCTCATTTATCAATCAATCACATATATCTCACACATCACATTTAACAGGTTCAATCATCATTAAACTTATCATAATCAAATCACATCATGCTATACAATTTCAATTATCAATTCAATCAATGGTTAATCACTTTAATCACATGGAATAATATGAAAAAAACACCATTAATATATCTATCAATATTTTTTCACACAACCTATCTACCCATCAATGTGAAGAAAAACATCCATTTCATTCCCATCATCAATAAATTCCATAACATAAAAATTAACAAAATAACACAATCCCATTAAATCTACCAATTTCATAATCCCAATATCCCATAAATTTCATAATCATATCATTACATTAACTCATTCAGAAATTCTTGTGGAGATTTTCAAACTTTTCTGTAGCTATTTCCCATTTCCACACACATAATTACAATCAAGGATTTGAAATTTACAGAACCTACCTCAAGATCATTGATGTATATAAGTAAAATGAAAAAAATTCATAAATTTAAGGAGAATTATAAAGATCAACATAAATAAAAAGATCTAGAACCAAATCATAGAATAATGATGAAATGGAGTTAGATATATCAATATGAAAAAATAAACCCATTTAAATGGGAAATTAAACGTTCATCTTCATCCAAAAATAGAGATAGGAGAGAGATAAATCCAATCGAGAAGATATCACTTACTGGAAGAGGTGAATATCCATCAATTGGATCTTAAATTCATCAATAATGAATGGTCAATATCCTTGGAATCCATTGGATAACCTCTAAAAATGTATGAATGAGTTTATGGTAGAGCTAGGTTGTTTAGTGATATAAGACGGGTGGTTGGGAATTTTTTTAAAAAAAAATCAAGGGTTTAATTTCTCACATGCATGGTTTCCTATACGAGGAACACCAATTTCTTTAACCATGAACCTCACTATGTGCCTCCTCTTAGTGGTGGGATGGTTACTACTCATAGGTAGCACAATTTAAAAAACAATGTGTGAATTGTGAAATGCCCCTCTGCCTATTATTCCATGGTTTGCTGGGCTGGGGTACAATGTTTTTTAAAACTGTGTGCCAAATATGGGCTACCCAAAACCCCTAAAAAATATAAAATTTCACTTGAATTTAACCTAAAGTAAAACCCAAAAAAGGCATTTTCAAAACAAGTTAAAAGAGTACTTGTAAAATAGATCGAGACACCTCAAGAAAAGTCTAGTATCTTATAATGTCCCTAAATTATAAAATCTCATCCTGGAGTTATACTCCCAAGCATCACAAAGATTATGAGATAAAGATATCATGTCACTGAGCCTGTATGTCTACTTCTCACTCCCATGTTTCCTAATGAACACAACCCTATTTCCAAAAAAACACTATCTATCAACATGTTCCTTCACCACAAAACATTCACAATAGGATCAACAACATGTATCACATGCTCCTAAAAGGATTCATCAATCTCAAGATCAAAATAATCAATATCGATCACAATTATATGGTTTGAGTGATACCTCCAAAGTTGTGACACATAGAAAAAATCATGTGAACCACTATACATCTGTGGAAGATGCAATCTGTATGACACCAACCCTATTCTATCCACAAATTTAAAAGGTATACCAGACCAAGGTGCCAACATAACCTACGTATGAATCCTATAGTGACCCAATCTAGGAGGCACCTAATGTAAAACATTAATAACCACTCTAAAATAAAGGTTTCATAGAAATTTATCAACATAAGACTTCTTCCTACTATGATTCATAGATATACATTTCTAAATTATCTAAACCTGCTATGAAGTCTCCTGCGCGAGACTTGGTCCTAACATCTTTGAATCACCTTACTCTATTCAACATATAGTTTATCTTCATGGCCTACCATAAATTACCCCACGTGTTTCCATATAAATAATTTCCTGATTACTATTGTTATAGGAGAACTCCAAGATAACCATGTACTTCTCCCAAGACCAACCAAAGTTAAGAACACATGCTCGTAACATATCCTCCCAAACCTGTTTAGTATGTTCTAACTACCCATCTATCTATGGGTGGATTCTGTACTTATTATTACCTGTGTACCAATTTAATTTTACAAGACATTATATAAACATGAATTAGAACATCAGCCCATGCAGATAGTAAATCTACAGAACATAAAAGTCTCCCAACTAATGAACTGATAATGTCTCTTGAATAGGCAAGAAATGTGCTAATTTTGTTGACAGTCCACAACCACCCAAATAACATCATTATTATGAGGATTCCTTGGTAGACCCACCATAAATACCATTATAAAAACATCTCACATCCATTTTGGAATGAAAAAATGTATATATTAAACAACTAGGTTTTTGATGCTTGACCTTCACCTGTTGATAGGTCTAACATCTTTTCCCAAACCCTGCAATCTCTTTTTTCATACCTTACCAAAAATACTGTCGATGTGAGTTATAGTACTTTGTTCAAACATGGATGTACCAACCTCTTTGAGTTATGAAATTCATACATCAACTCCTCCTATATACATGTATTCACAACTACATGGCCATAGACATAGATGATCTCATCCTCATCTATTATCCAATGTAGTGGTGATTCGCCACCTTCCAGTATTTCCCTTAAGGCCAAACACTATAGATACTCATACTTCCTCTATATGATCTAGATAAATAGTTTATACTCCACTAATATAGATATCATACTTATCTTCTCCTAGCCCTCCTAAACCACAACATGTTCTCAGCTGGAAAAGTACTCATTTTCCACTCAGCACTGGATTTGAGAATAGCTTGAGTATGTGTCTTCCTATTTAAATCATACGCAACATTGTTTCCTTAATGTGATTATATTCTATTGTGAAATCAAATTACTGTATATACTCAACCCACCTATGCTTCTGGATATTCAAATATCATTATGAAATGATATACATTAAGCTCTTATGATCATTACACATAGAAAACTTTTCACCTAATAGGTAATGCCACCAAAACTTCAAGGAAAAACAAATGAAACTAACTCAAGGTTATTCATAGGGTAATTACATTCAAACATCCTCATATTCTATGACACATACACCACAACTCGATTCCCCTACAACAAGACTACTCCAATTACTATCCTTGATGCATCACAAAACTCTATATAATCATTTGTGGGCTCAGTCAGTATCATGATTGGTGCAGTAGTCAACTGCTTCTTTAACTTTTGGAAATAATTATCACAAGATTTAGACCATTCAATCATTAACCCCTTTATGGTCAAGCCTAAATTTTGTTCTTCCAAATGGGAAATGTCTTGGATAATCCTCCAAAAATAACCCACCAATCCCAAAAAGATAAGAATATCAGAAATTTTATTAGGCTACTCCTAGGATACAACTACCTACACCATGTTTGGATCCACCAACATACCATTATCTAAGATAATGTGTTCTAAGAAATGTACATTATCAATCCAATGTTTACACTTATATAGATTGGCTTATACACTGTTCACTGATAGTGTACTCAAGACAATGTCAAGATGTTGGGCATGATCGTCGTGAGTCTTGGAGGACACCAAGATGTCATCCACAAACACTACAAAAACTAATCTAAGTATGGGTGGAAGATTCAATTTATCATGCCCATATACACTACATGAGAATCTATGGTATATCAGAAGGATGAACTCTCAGATGATGATACCCTAATTTCATGTTAGTCATGGAGAATATAGAAACTCATCTCAACTGGTAAAAGAGATTGTCAATACATGGAAGTAGATATCAGTTCTTTACGATCATCCTGTTAATCTTTTGATAGATGACACACAAGAAAAAGGTTCCACCATCCTTATTTTAAAATAGAATTGGATATACCCAAAGGGACATAATTAGACAGATAAACCCCTTATCCATCAACACTTCCATTTGATCCTTAATCTCATGAAACACTTGTTTCCCTAGTAATTCGGGGATGACCTCCTTGATTGAAGGTGCAAACATTCCAATCGGTTTCTAACGGGTTTGTTCGTAGAACCAGAAACATCCAATGATTCCACATCCATTTGGACCTACTTTCCAAAGGTAGGTGCTCATTAGTTTGTGGACTGATGAGGCTTAGGAATTTGCATTGGTCGAGAGGATGGGAGGTCGGACTCATCACACCTTTTTGAGGGGAATTATTGTCTACTCTGGGACTCTCTTTATAGAATTAAGTTATGTTCTGGAATCCTTATTACATTACCAAGTATAAAATGAGATTTCCTTTAGATCTGAAAATCAATGATCGATATGTATGAAATTTAGAGAATCTTTTATATGTACTTGAGGTTCTTCATTGATAGAAAATCATCTGTATTTGTTATAGATTCTTAGTCAATGGTATCCATTCATACATAAAAGTCTCTTGGTCATTATGATGACCATACTGGTTTTAAAGCCACTCAGTGGGGCACTTGAAGTTTATTTTCATTCAGAAGAACATGGATTATTTCAGAGTTGGGATCGAACCCCAGATGGGCTACCTATGTATCCTTTGTTTAGAAAATGAATCAGAACCCACGTAGTTCGAGTAAGGGAGTATGATGTTTATGATTGATGGCTCAAAGAAGGATGTCCTAATACATTTCCACTCCAAGCTCACGTGAGTCATGCTCGGTGTGAGAAACAAGAGGTATTGGTAAAAATCATACAATTGTGCCATGAAAGATGCAATCATAAGAAATAAGGTGGGACTTATGAATGTATGACTGCCCAGCTAAATGAAGATTTGGATTTACTTTAGGGAAGAAAGCCAGGAACAGGGTCCATAAAGGTATATGTGCTTCACGGAGATTTGAATACTCTATCTTGGGGCTTACTCCTGAAAAGGAGGCCCAAATTATGATAGGACTTATGATTGGGTTTTTACTCCTGAGAAGGAATCCCAGATAAACGGTAAATTAGGACTGGTTAAGAGGAATTAAGAATGGGGCTTACTCCTAAAAAGGAGGCCAAGGTCAAGAGACTTGAAAAATTAAGGGACATGGGGCTTAATCCTGAAGAGGATGCCCATATTTGAGACTAGATATTACTACTGAAAAGGATGCCCATGTTACGGGACTTGAAAAATTAAGGGACTGGGGCTTATTCCTAAAGAGGATGCCTAGATTTGAGAATTATGACCGGGGCTTATTCCTGAAAAGGAGGCCCAGGTTAATGAGGACTCGGGGCTTACTCCTAAAGAGGATGCCCAGATTTGAGAATTATGACTGGGGATTATTCTTGAAAAGGAGGCCCAGGTTAATGAGTTCTCTCATCTTAAAGGATGAGGTTGAATGAATGAAATCTCAATCTTTAGTGACATAAAGATGTGTAAATAACTAGGTTTTGAGAGATATTCCACATAATTCCTTTCAGATAAGGAAGTAAAATCAAGAAATCATGCATAAATGGCTTTGAAGAGTGTATTGAAGATTGAATCTCGAATAGGAGAGGTGGAATGGCTTATGAGGGGTGAAATGCGCAAGAAGGGCACCCAAAAAGGCAGGGGCGCGCAAGTCCTGGTAGGCGCGTAGGTACTGTGTGGGCGCGCAAGTCCTGGTTGCGTAGGTATACCTATGCGACACATGGGTACTTGCGCGGTGGTTAACCAGCAGGGTAATACTTGAGCGACTCTTGGTTAAAGCCTTTAGAATCATATTTAGGTTCTTCCAGAAGAGGGGCGCGCAAGTTTTATTGAAGGAGTAAGGTGGCGCGCAAGTGTGGCCATTTCCTATAAGGGCTGTCCACTCAGGCACGCAAGTGTTGATGAGTTTCAACACATATGACTTCCTTTCCCCTCTTTAGATCTTCCGCTCTAGGTAAGAAAGTACCTTAGAAGTGTTTCAGAATCTTTTAGAAGAGACTAGGGCGCCGGGAGCTTAAATCTGAGTTTCTGGAAAAATACCCCCTTCGAATGCGGGGCCCACATGGTCTATTTATAGGCTGAAGAAGACCCGGGTGATTACCCTTTAGGGCGTGCAAGTCACTTGTGAGACCATTAGGCATCGCGCAAGTGTACTTGCGCGACCATTGTAGAACTTGGTTGACCCTTGTGCAACATTCTTCTTAATCCTTCCTTTGTCAAATTTTTATATTTGTCCAAAGGTTGAATCACATTGAGTCAAGATAATCCCCTTTTACAATATTTATATTTTGTGACAAAAGGAGCGTCAACAAAAGTCCCCCCTCAGAGTTGGATCCAAGAGAAATGCAGATTTGACTCTGAGGAAATCGAGAATCAAAAGGAAATCTGACAGTTTAAAGTCATGCATGTCGGACATACAAAGGATAATGTTTAAGGTCGAAATAGATTTGACTGAAATGGATTAAAAATTGACTCAATTATTTGAAAATTCATCTGAAAACACATTACCATACTCAAGTATGAGGTAAAATATGTAAACTATGACTTAATAATATTTAAATCTGAGGAATGATATGAAAAAGAGCTAAAAGGCATCATAAGAAGTAGTTTCCAAGAATGATGTTACTATTATTTAACAAACCCGTTAGGGGGTTGAATTATGTAGGGCCACCTAAGGGCATTGGCTGTATAGTCAAATAAATAGCATCTTTTGGCTAACAAGTATGTTATGTAGACTATTTATGCAAGGCCGCCTAAGGGCACGTGCTGCATAGTCAGGAAAAAGAACTCTCAGAAATTTACCTTTCTACTACTAAAAGCTAGTGAAAGTTTATGGAGATTCAAATTTTTCAAAGTATAGAGTTTTCTGTATGGAAAGAGGTACTTGAATATGGAGAATATATTTTTGAACAAGATTATCAAAGAACTAGATGGATATTACTCTTACGAAGGTCTGACCCAAACGTAGGTGAGGAGAAAATAAACCATAGAATTGAATACTTTCATATCATGAAAAAGGATATGGGACAAATATGTTAAGGATGGCTATTTTTTTCGGATCCCAACATACTGTCATTTAATAACAATAAGGAAAAAAGAGGCTTTATTCCCAAGAATGAAGTTACCGTTGTTTAACAAACCCGTTAGGGGGTTGAATTATGCAGGGCCACCTAAGGGCATTGTCTACATAGTCAAATAATAATATCTTTTGGCTGACAAGTCTGTTATGTAGATTGTTTATGCAAGGCCGCCTAAGGGAACGTGTTGCATAGTCAGGCAAAAGAACTCTCAGAAGTTTGAAGTTTTTGTGACTAGAAGTAAAGAAAAGGGCTATGAAGATCAAAAAATATTTAAGGTTAGGATTATGAAACATAAAGATGGGTATTGTTCAATGTATATAGAGATACACAGATCAATTCTAACCATAATCATGTTGTGTCTGGGTCCTGAATGGAAATATTTGACTTCACTACGTATCCCATAAGGATGGGAATCAAGCCATGCGTAGTTCTTAAAATACAGTTTAACGTCGTGCTGGACAAAAGGATTAGAGATCTTAGTTTAGGGTCATAGAGCTTGGACCATTGTAAGAAATACACAGTGTGTATTTTCATGGGGACTTCTCAGCCAAGGGACTGGAAGTGGAATTTGGAGTTAGGCCCAAAGACTTGGGGCTGGATTCTAGGGACACTCGAACGTTCCTACGTATCCCATAAGGATGGGAATCAAGTCCACGTAGTTATAGAAATACCCTTTGTACAAATTTGGTTCGTACATGTGAAGGGTGAAAGGGGAATTTAGTACAATGATGGTTTAACCCAAGATAAAAGGTTTGGTCATTTCCATGTATGCACGTAGTCTTTTAAATGAAACATGATTGAAAAATCAATGTAAATAATGGTTCCCACTCAGGCGAGGGTATCAAAGAATATTGTAGTTTATTGTCATACTGGACAAAATTGTTGTATAGTTTAACGTCATATAACAAGGATGAAAGTGAACCAATGTAAAGATATTGATTCTAGGGGTAGTTTCACGAATTAACATCGTATGAGATGGAGTTGAACCAATGTGAAGAGATTGGTTTTGGGCTTGAACCTTCGGAGGTTGCCTACATACCCAGCCTAGAAGGCAAGGATCAAAGTCCGCGTAGTTTAATTAAAGAATGAATTAACGATCAAGTTGTTATTGGTGACAAGGACCTAAAAATGATGTTGTTGGGACTTACACATGGTTAGTAGCCCAGAGAGAGTGTTGTGGTTGGGGTTTGCTCCAAGCTCACGTGATTCATACTCGGTGTGAGACACAAGAGGTAACAACAACCTTAACAATGAATAGTTTAATGTCATGTAGGACATATAAAGGGACTATGCAGTTTAAAGTCTTTCAGTTAGGACTATTGGTGTTACACAGTTTAGTGTCATGTAGCAGGGACAAAGTACAGTTTAATGTCATGTAGGATGTATCAAGGACTTTCTGTACAGTTCAGCGTCATGTAGTTAGGACGATGGGGACAATATATTTTAACATCATGTTGGACGAAAGGGGGACTGTTCAGTTTAATGTCATGCAGTTAGGAGAAAAGAGTACACCATTTAACGTCATGTTGGACAAAAAAGGGACGATATAGTTTAGAGTCATGTTGGACGAAAGTGAGAATAGTTTAAGGTCACATGCATGGACCATGGATGGTCCAGTTCAATGTCATGCTGGATGGTGGTGTAGTTTAAGGTCATACAGGACCTTTGATGATTATGTAGTTTAATGTCTTTCCAAACATAAGGGACTTTTATATAGTTTAGCGTCATGTAGTGAGGACGTCACAGTTTAAAGTCGTGCTGGATGTAAGGGACTTGAAAATAGTTTAGGGTCATATGCATGGACCATTGATGTAGTTTAAGGTCATACAGGACCTAGTTGCAGTTTAAGGTCATACTGGACCATTTAGGGAACTTTTTCACAGTTTAACGTCGTGTGGGACGAATGTACAAATAGTTTAAGGTCGTATGTATGGACCATTGATGATATATATTTTTTTTATACAAAATACTTCTTAAAAAATATGGCATTGGTTAAAGTAATGATGAGTTCTACATCCATCGAGAATAATGAATAAGCTCCATTGGAGTAGACCCTATGTATTGAGTAAGGTCCTTCCCATTTTGGATCAAGCTTTGGAGGTTTTTTTCCAAGTATCATAGGAGTTCTTAGAACTAATACCAATTCTCCCTGAGTGAATGAATGAAGACGAACTTTTTTGTTAAAAGATCGTGTTATTCGATTCTGATAGACTTCCAAGTGGTGCAAAGTGCACAATCTTTTCTCATCTAACCATTCCAATTCATTCAATCGCTTTTGAGATTGTTCATCTGTACATGACTGATCACAAATGGCTACTTTGAGCAAAGGAAGTTTAACTTCAATGGGCAAGATGGCTTCCGTTCCATATACCAGTGAATATGGAGTTGACCGAGTTGCAGTGCGGGTGGTAGTCCGATAAGCCCATAAAGCATGAAAGAGTTTATCAGGCCATCAACTCTTATCTTTATCCACCATATTTTGCAGTATATTTTAAAGATTCTTGTTAAAGGGTTTTATCTGGTCGTTGGCCGCTGCAAGATACCGAGATGAATGGTTGGATTTGATGTTGTATTCTTGATACAACTTCTTCACCTCAGATGAACAGAAGTTGGTGCCATTGTCCGTCAATATGGTATGAGGGACACAAAATCTAGTAATGATTTTAGAATTTATGAAGCTAACAACGCATTTAGAACTGAATTCCTTGAGAGGTATTTCCTCTACCCATTTGGAAAATAAGTTAGTAGTAGTAAGAATGTACTTAAACTGCTTGGCCGAAGCCGAAGGGTAAGGTCCCACCACATTCGTTCCCCATGTGGAAAATGGCCATGAGTATTTAGCTGTATGAAGAAACCTTGGAGGTTGATGAATGAATTTGGAATGTACTTGGCATGAATGGAACTTCTTTGTGAAATAAACACAATCTTGTATCATTGAAAGACAAAAGTATCCAAGCCTTCGAATCTGATCCAACAGTTTATGTCCAGACTGGTGGGAACCACAGACTCCTACATGCACTTCTTTCATGACAGCCATTGTCTCTTCACTATCAATGCATCTGAAGAGAACTCCATCAAAACCATGTTTTTAGATAACTTTCTCTAGGTGATATGGGCTATCATAAAGAGTAAAATTGACCACACGTCGCCGGATTTGTTCTTTATCGGCTCTATCAGGTGGAAGTGTTCCATTTTGAAGGTATTCCCTGATAGGTGACATTCATCCTATAGTATGACCATACGGTTCAGGAATGGGACTAATTTCATTAATTTCCTCTGTTCTGATTCGAACATGAGGTGAAATTGCACGACGGTGGGCAATACGGATGGTTGTCTCATCCCGATTTGGATTTGCCAGAGCTGTGGCTATATTACCTAGTGCTTCCGCTTGAGCATTTTGTGATCTTGGGACATAAGAATATGTCAGTTCCAAAGGGAATTCCTCCATTAACTCTCTTACATAATCATACAAAGGGATTAGTTCTTCTTTTCTGATGGCATAATCCCCATTCACTTGTTTGATTGAATCACCTTTCACCTTTAAGTGATTCACTTGTGCTTGAAGTGCTAATTCCAAGCCTATGACGAGAGCTTGGTATTCTGCTTCATTATTGGTACCACCTTCCCACAATAAGAAGGAATAATGTAACACTACCTTTTCTGGAGAAATAAACACAATTCCTAAGTCAACATTTTTGAATTTAGGATTTTCCATTTTCCTCCCTGTTGGACTTCTAGAAGCACCATCAAAATACATTTCCCATGCCTGAGGACTTTCTTGAATAGAGAAGACTTCCTCATCAGGGAGTTCAATATATAAAGATGTGTCTTCCACTGAAGGGTGTTCATCCAGGAAATTAGCTAGATCTTGGCCCTTTATCGCCTTTTGAGACACATACTGAATGTTGAATTGCTGCAAAATAACTGCCCACCTTGCCAGACGTCCTGTAAGCATTGGACGACTAAGGATGAATTTGAGTGGGTTATTGAAAGATACCAATTAGACCTCGTGATGTTGCAGGTAGTGTCTCAACTTCTGAACTGCAAAGATTAATTCCAGGTAGAACTTCTCAATACTTGAATACCGGGTTTCTTCTTTAAGCATAGTTCGACTGAGATAGTAGAGGCTGTTTTCATTCCCAGCATCATTCTTTTGAGCAACAAAGGCACCCAATGATTTCCCTAGAGCTGTTACGTAGATGATAAGTGGTCTTCCTTCAACAGGTGGCATGAGTACCGGTGTACTCAATAGGTATTTCTTGATAAAATTGAATGCTTCTTGACATTCTTCAGTCCACTGGTAAGTGACTCCCTTCTTCATCAATTTGGTGAAGGGTAAACTTTTCCCTACTAAATTGGCGATGAAACGCCGAATATATGATAAGTGTCCTTGAAGTCCTCTTAATTCTATCAAATCTTGAGGATGTGACATACCAATGATTGACTTGGATTTCTCAGTATTTACTTCAATACCACGATGGCGTACAACAAAGCTGAGAAATTTTCCCGAGATTACCCCAAAAGCACATTTTAAGGGGTTCATCTTCAAATTATGTTGTCAAAGCTTACAGAATATGACTTCCAAATCAGCCAAGTGATTAGAACGTTGTTTGGATTTAACCACCAAATCTTCTACATAGCATTCAACAAACTTCCCTAAGATGGGTTTGAAGATATGATGCATGGCACACTGATATGTTGCACCTATATTCTTTAAGCCAAAGGGAATTACCCGGTAGCAGAACACACTCTAAGGGGCACTGAAGGCCGTGGATTCCTCATCTTCTGGGGCCATTCAGATCTGATTATATCTGGAATATCCATCCATGAAGGAAAGTGATTCATAGCGAGCTGTTGCATCAATTAAAAGTTCTGTAATCGGAATTGGGAAATCATCCTTTGGATAATGCCGATTAAGATCTCTGAAATCGATGCAAACTCTAATTTGTTCGTTCTTCTTCTTTACGGGGAAAATATTATCCAACCACTTGGGATAATGAACTTCTCTGACAAATTTAGCTTTGATAATCTTATCCACTTTATCTTCAATTTTGGAAGCATAAGTTGGGTGTGTTCTTCTCGCGGCTTGCTTAAATCCTCAATGTTCTTCTCGTAAACCCAAATGATGAGTAGAAACATAAGGATCAAGCCCGGGAATCTCTGTATAGTTCCAAGAAAATATATCTCTATTTTTCTTTAGAAAATAAATATACATCTCTTGCTCTTCAAGATTCATGGTCGCACTGATTAAAGTGGGGCTTGGATCTTCTTTTGTACCCAGATTTATTTCTCTGAGTTCATCCACAGTGGCAGAGATACCCTCTTCAAATGCAGGAAGAGCATCTCTGAGATCTTCCTCTTCTTCTTCATCATGTATTATTTCATCCGTTTCTACTTGAATAGTAGATGATAAAGTAGAATTTTCATGATCAGAAGAGATGTCAAAATTTTCATATCTTGAAGAAGAAGCTTCCATTTCCAACCCGATTGATGATGAAGGGTCTTCTTTGGGTAATCAAGACGAGATGATGGATTGAGGATCGACATCATTGTTCACCTCCGATGTTTCTTTAACTTATTCTAGCCTAATTGGAGAAGTATAGACTTGTTGGATTTCAGTAGATGAAATGAAGACATGACCATTTGTGCTTTCATTGCTTCTTGGTGGGTTACCATTTTCTCCCATGTTGTCTGGCTCGATTGCCGTAACTGACATTATGGATCTTTCTACAAGAGTATTTTGATTTGGGTCTATCATGTCAATTTGACTGATAGGAAACACATAATCTATACTCACATGTGAAAATGGATTTACTGGAATCTTCCCCAATCCATATGGAGCATTAACTTTGGTAATCTCATTTATTGTGGATTTCTCCCTTCCCTTCATGTGATAGAATTCTGCCTCAATGTATTGAGACTCACATGTCTTGAACGGGGACCTATCATCATACAATGTCCCAACTTCACCATCGAAACAATATTTGACACATTGATGGTATGATAAAGGGATAGCCGCATGTTGATGTATCCAGGGTCTTCCAAGAAAGATGTTGAAAGCTGAGTCTTGATCAACAACCATGAAATATGAATTGGATACAAGATCACAAAACTGAGTTCTGAGTCTAACTTCGCCCAGTGGTTCTGGTTCATTTTTATCATATCCTTGTAACATCATGGTAGAAGGAGATAAATCAGATTCTGTGAGGCCCAATCGACGAAGTGTACAAATGGGCATGAGGTTGACTCATGAACCATTGTCAATGAAAGCTCTTCGGACGTCTACGCCATTGACCTTGCCAGATAAGTACAAAGGTCTAATATGTCCATGCACAACATCATCTTCATCTTCATCAGTAAAAGATATTATTGCATGGAATTCTGCAGGATTATTCTCTATGTGATAGACTTCAGCTGCAACAATTTCAGTTTCAAACTCCCGAGGACTTGACAAAGCCTCGATGAGTGCTTCCCGAAGATATTTTGATAGATTCAGGGCATCCAGAATTGATAACTTGGCTGGTACTTGGGCCAAGTGTTTCAATATATCATACTTTTGATCTAGAGGTCTACGTTTCCCAACAGGAATATGTGGTTTAGTAGGTACCTTGGAAGAAGATGTTTTGGAAGTTTATGCATCCTGTATTGGGATAGGAGTTGGCAATATTTCTGGTTTTGGAAGATTAGATCGATTAGATCCATTTACTTGCTGAGAGGAAGAAGATGGAACCTTCAACCGGTCTTCCAAAATAACTATGCCAGGAATGAATTTTCTATTGTTAGAAGAACTTTCTTGTTCTTGCTGAGCTCGCTGAAGGGCTCTACCACGAGTTTCTGTAGCGTACACAGTTCTAGCAGGGGTAGAATTGGAATAGTGGCTTCTGAAAGATCCACGTCTTCCCCTGTATCCTGATCCTCTGGAACATCCTTTGATTCCTTTGTTTGATAAAGGGATAAGGCTCATCAAAATTAAAACTACGACTAGCATATGGATCTGTTAATTGAATCATATTAACAGAACCGAAGATTAACTCTTTGTCTGATGAAGAGTCTGCCTGATTAGCCTATTTAGGCTGTTCTGTTTGGTGGGGCGGTGCCCGTGGCTTTGAAGTAGGTGGAATGAAGTCTTCTAGAGTCAAAGACAATTTATTCTTTGACACATACTCATATTCTTTTGATTCTTTTTATTTCTTTGAATCATGTCTTTTCTTTGAGGACTTTCCCTCTGACGAAGAGGGTTTTTCCACAACATTCATGGCAGAAGACACAATCGGTTTCTTTAATTGTGTTTGTAAAATAGCATGAGTTCGGTTGATTGTCTTTCTGACCATCCAATAATCATACTTCTATGCATTTTTTTCTTTTGACTTCTTGCCATTCGCCTTCCTCTTCTGGAACTGTAGCAGTAACACATGCTACCTGAGCTGAAGAACCTTTCAGTTTGACTTGTCCCGAGTCGACCATCTTTTAAAGGAGGTATTTGAAGACAAAACACTCCTGGATGGGATGCCCCAACATTTGATGAAAGGGGAAATAATTGGGACGGTCTTCATCTCCTTCCTTGTTTGTCCTTTTGGGCCTTGGCAATTGAACCAGATTATTTTCCAGTGTCGAAATGAAGTAACCAGGAACTTGTTCATTTTGGAAAGAGTATGTTTTTCTCTTTAGTTCCTCAAATTGTTTTTGTCTTTGATCTCTTTGATCATCTGGATGAAACAGCCTTTTTTGTTGGCGCTCATGAGGTGGATCCCTTCGAGAAGATGAAGGTTTTGAAGTAGAAACAGGTACAAGTGCTTGTTTAAGCATAACAGTAAAAGTTTCTACTTTACCCATTCTCCTTCTTAGAGCTGATGGAATTACACGAGATTTAGCCTTAGCCTGTATAAGGGATTATTCAATCTGCTGAGCGATTTAAGTATGGTCTCAAAACCCTCCTGTGGATTTCACAGGGATCAACGGCGTGCGAAACTCATCACGAAAATTTGCCACACATATTGGAAACAATTATTCTTCTGGGAGTTCTAATCTTAGGGAATATGTTAATCCCTTCCAGTGAGAAATGAAATCTGAGACCCATTAATTATCCCTTTTCTTACAGTTTGTAAGATCAAAAACTGTTGTCTTTGGAAAAGTTGAGCTAAACTGAAGAAGGAATTGTGGACGAAGATCTTCCCATCCAGTAATTGACCGGGATTGCAAGCTTGTATACTAGACAAACGCTGGTCCTTGCAAAGTCCATACGAAGCATCTGAGTTTTAATGCTTCTTGATGCTCCAGAGTTCCCATAATAGGATCACAACAAGACACGTAATGCGTTAAATGTTGTTCAGGGTTGCATGATCCATTGAAAATAGGGAATACAAGGTTTCCAAAACTGGATGGAGGAGAGATTGAATCTACCCATTCAGGGTAAACTTTATTTTTTGGTTGAACCTGCGTACGTTTCCCTTCAATAGTTTCTAACCGAGCTGTTAATGACTCAATAGTAGTTATTAACTTTTGAGAAACATCTAGTTGAACTTGGACTTGGGTAGGTGAAATGACTGGAGCTTGGACAGAGGTGGTAGTTAGTGCTGCAACTGATGGTAGCACATCCCATTGTTGTTGCACTTGACCCATAGGATTAGACCTGTGATGGTGTACTGATAGAGGAATATATCCTTGATCCATCTCAATAGCTGCAAAAAATTTATTTGGCTGACTGACTCCAGCACGCTTAAGAAGAAGACTACTCTGAAGTAGTTCTGTATTCAACCTTCTTAGTTCCTTCATTTCTTCCTCCTGTTGTGCCAACCTTTCCTCTAGTGAGAGTGATTGGCCTTCTCCAGAGGAAGGATATGTAACCTGATTCTTTCCCCTCCCTTTGTTGGATCCTTTTCGGAGTGGGGGAAGTGAGTTACTCGAAGCATTACCTAGGTTCTGAGTAACCCTTTGATTTCGTGTACGCACACCTTCTTCATTTATGTCGGTGCATACATCTTCTTGAGCAGGAACCTCTTCATCTGAGTCCCCTGAGTGAGCCTCATCTTGTGGATCAGCAACAACGGAATTGATGACATTGATTGATACATAACTCATTGCATCCCTTATATCGGCATTTCTGTGATATTGTCTTCTTCCATGCCTTTGATGATACATTACCTTTTTTTTATTCGATCACTCAGGAACTTCTTGGCGAACTGTAATTTTAAGGGAATCTATTGATAATTTGGCTCTTCATTCCACTTGAGGCTTATTCCCCAATCGAGAAAAAACCGACTTTCTCTGAGGAGGGGATTGATGATTTGAAAAAGTCCCCAGTCCGGTGGACTGGGGCTGTTCCTGTTATTCCCGCTCAACTCCTCGAATCTTATTTGTTGATTCCAGGGGTTGGTTTAAAAGAGTCCCCAGTCTGGCGAGGTGGGGTGGCTCTTGACATGCTATGTCTAAGACTTTCTTAAAAGCTCTCCTGATCTTGCGAACCTTAGTCTGGAAATTAGCTAGATGCATTAATCTGTATCCAATTTTATCACCTGGTTAAAAAGACCGTTGTATGATTTCTGACACTTCTATCACTTGATGATGTGTTTGCTCTATACGAGAGGCATGTTCAATATTCTCATTTTCTTGATGCAAGAGTAATTCAACAACTTGTTCTCTATATTCTTGATTTTGATAGGAACTAGTTGAGGCCTGTTCTTGGGAAAGCTTTTGATTACAAACAAAGCCCATTGACTGTGGCTGGCCATGGGAAATAACATTGCATGAGACCATTTTCGGTGGGCTTTTCTGAATGGAGAGCACCGTGAAATGTAGTTCTCCATGAACACCATATCCTCTGACATGAATATCAAATGGGGAATTGGCAATTAACTAACGCAATCTTCTTAGTGTGGCAAGGAATGAACATTGAAGGGCTCTCTGCTGCTTTTCAGCCTTCGGATATCGAGATACTGAAAGAGATGCCAAATCAATCTGACATTGTAACCCTTCTATTATCTTAAGATGATTTTCATACTCATAATAATATAATACTTTCTTTTTCAACTGACAAATAGTTTTCCATATGTTGAGATGAATATCATGAATTCCATCTTCCGTCAACATTTCTAGAATGTCATACTGAGAGTCAGCCAAAGGCCAAAACATGACTGGCACTTCACCTTTCGCCAGTTGTTTTCTCATGTTCAGCATTTCCTCTTTATAATTTGATGAAGATTCTTCTACCTGATTTGACCAGAGTTGGTGTTTCCTTGCTGCTTCATCGGATTCAACAAGATTGGTAGAGAAATCATTGATAAAACTAGAATATGCATGACTTAGGGGTGGTTCGGAGAATGACCTACACCATGGGATATCTTTTGATTGATAAAGTATTTTACCTGCTAGTGATGAAGCATCAGACATGACTGGTTTCTCATTTGCAAGTGCCTCAAGATAAAAGGGATTTCTCGGCACTACATTTTCCACTGGAGAATTTTCTGGGCAATGTGCATCATTACTGCAGAGAGGACTTTCGCAGCGAAATTCATCATCATGGGGAGGACCACCATGGTGGGTTACAACAAAAGATGAGATCTCTTGATCCTTGGTCTTCTGACCACACAGAGGGTTCCTATGGCTTTCATCTGAAGATGAACCTTCGAGATCGACCGAATTGTCATGAAGCGATCCTTCATGAAGAAGTTTATGTTGAAGACCTTCGGAATTAATGTTCTCAATATTGGGAAATGTGGGAGTATAATCTTGAATTTCAATAGATAACTGTTTGAGGGCTTCAAGAACTCCAACATCGAGCAAGGCCTTGTTACAAATTGGATCTTGATCTCCTGACTGTGTTGGGAGGGTCTTTTTCTTAGACGCCTTCTTACTCTCCTTGGAAACCACTTGTTGACAAAAGTGGCTACTTTGAGCAGGTGTATGTGCCTGATCAGGAAAGATGGCCAGGTTAGGCTGACGATCTCCACTCAAATTAGGTGTATGTGCCTAACTTGGTTGTCCGTACGATATGGGGGAGTATGCCCCACAACCCTCTTGGACTGGAACAAATGTGTGTGTCTGTTCCGGATTGAACTGTTGATGTGTCACTCCACATGTAGGGATAGATTTATGTGGCTTTCCATGAGATGTTGCTGAAGCTGTTATAATATCCTGGCAAGCATCCAGAATATGACCCGGGATTTTCTTCTTTTCTTTCACCATTGATAAAATATGCTTGGTGACTTCAGCTGCCGGAACGGGGATATATGTCCATTCCATGCTAGGAGTAGGTGTATGTGCCTGCTCCTGTCCTCCTTTTCCTGTCAGCGAATCCTGAAAGTACTCAAGTGTGGGGGAAGAGAGTTGAGTCTTCCTCCTGTTTGTCATCAGAGATTTCCAACTGACTTCTTTGAATGCTACCAAGCAAGACTATTGGTAGGCTTGATCAATACTAGCAGGTGTAGGTGCCTGCTGATTGCACTATGCCGAACGTGGTTGACGAGCTTCATCATATGTAGTCAGACGAGCCTGCTAACTAGCTGATGATGTATAAACAGGTGTATGTTCCTACCTACAGTACTCTGCCAGAATTGTCTGACGGGATTGGCGTGCTGCTGCCAGACGAGTCTGCTGGACTATGAAATTAAAACGGGCAGGTGTGTGTGCCCGCTCGTTGCTTTCCACCAAGTTAGGTTGGTGGACTTCTCCAGAGATCGCAGAGATGAGAACCTGCTCACTGTTGACCGGATTCTGCCTCTGGCGGTTCTTCTTGCCTACTCGGGTTCGAGTAACCTAAGACGAATGCATGGAGTCGGTACCCTCATCATGTTGAGGGCGCACTGTCACACGAGTCTGGCAGCGATTGTTGGTGGGATCCCTCAGGAAGGACTCTTGTCTACTTGAATTAAGGCTCTGAGGGACCTGTTAATTCACCTCCTTAGAATAAGGGAGAGAATGGTGATTGTGTTTCGGGGATAATGACCCGAAACGGTTGGAAACGGTATTCAGCACCGCCTGCTTCTTGATCACTATTCATCATTGTCCGAACGACCTGTGTGAGTTGTTCACTTGGAGGGCTTGTCAGGCAGCCTCCAAAGTTGGGATGGTACCATGTTGATGGTACTCCTTAACCATCTTGTTTGATACCCAGTGATGAAGATGCAGAGTAGGTGATTTCATCCTCAGAGCGGACGATGATCCAACAGGAGTAGCATCAGTGGCATTTGCAGCAGCAATATTCACAGGTGTGAACTTGAGAGCAGCCATTCTGGAAATGTAGAAGATCTTGGAAAAGATTGCATGTTTGATATAACAGACATAATCAAGATAAATTCAGCCACTACATCTTTTGGATGAGCACATATGTCAATGATTGTTTTTGTTGGCCCTCTCATTGTGTTTTAAATAGGGGCCTAACAAATAGGTAAAACATCATTTTAACTTGGTTAAGGATTAATGCCAGTTTCACCATTTTTTATTTCCCTCAGAATTCGGAGATGACCTCCTTGATTGAAGGTTCAAACATTCCAATCGGTTTTTAACGGGTTTGTTCATAGAACCGGAAACATCCAATGATTCCACATCCATTTGGACCTACTTTCCAAAGGTAGGTGCTCATTAGTTTGTGGACTGATTAGGCTTAAGAATTTACATTGGTCTAGAGGATGGGTGGTCGGACTCATCACACCTTTTTGAGGGTAATTATTGTCTACTCTAGGACTCTCTTTATAGATTTAAGTTATGTTTATGAATCCTTATTACATTACCAAGTATAAAATGTGATTTCCTTTAGATCTGAAAATCAATGATCGATATGAAGTAAATTTAGAGAAACTTTTATATGTATTCGAGGTTTTTAATTGATAGAGAATCATCTGCATTTGTTAGAGATTCTAAGTCAATGGTATCCTTTGATACGTAAAAGTCTCTTGGTCATTATTATGACCATACTGTTTTTAAAACCACTCAGTGGGGCACTTGAAGTTTAATGTCATTCAGAAGGACATGGATTATTTCAGAGTTGGGATCGAACCCGCAGATGGGCTACCTACGTATCCTTTGTTTAGAAAAGGAATCAGAACCCACGTAGTTCGAGTAAGGGAGTATGATGTTTATGATTGATGGCTCAAAGAAGGATGTCATAATTACTTTTACACTCTAAGATCACATGAGTCATGCTTGGTGTGAGAAACAAGAGGTATTGTTAAAAATCAGACAATTGTGCCATGAAAGATGAAATCATAAGAAATAAGGTGGGACTTATGTATGTATGACTGCTCAGATAAATGAGGATTTGGATTTACTACATGGAAGAAATCTAGGAACAGGGTCCATAAAGGTATATGTGCTTCATAGATATTTGAATACTCTAACTTGGGGCTTACTCCTGAAAAGGAGGCCCAAATTAGGAGAGTACTTATGATTGGGTTTTTACTCCTATGAAGGAATACCAGATCAATGGTAAATTAGGACTGGTTAAGAGGAATTAAGACTGGGGCTTACTCCTGAAAAGGAGGCCAAGGTTAAGAGACTTGAAAAATTAATGGACTTGGGGCTTACTCCTGAAAAGGACTCCCATATTTGAGACTGGGGCTTACTCCTGAAGAGGAGGCCCAGGTTAAGAGAATTATGGTTGGGACTTACTCCTGAGGAGGATGCCCAAATTAGGGGACTGGGGCTTACTCCTGAAAAGGAGGCCCAAGTTAAGGGACTTGAAAAATTAAGGGATTGGGGCTTATTCCTAAGGAGGATTCCCGGATTTGAGAATTATGACTGGGGATTATTCCTAAAAAATAGGCCCAGGTTAATGAGGACTTGGGGCTTACTCCTAAAGAGGATGCCCAGATTTGAGAATTATGACTAGGGCTTATTCTTGAAAAGGAGTCCCAGGTTAATGATTTCTCTCATCTTAAAGGATGAGGTTTAATGAATGAAATATCAATATTTGGTGACATAAAGATGTGTAAATCACTAGGTTTTGAGAGATATTACACAGAATTCCTTTCACATAAGGAATTAAAATCAATAAATCATGCCATAAATGGCTTTGAAGAGTGTCTTGAAGATTGAATCTAGAATAGGAGATGTGGAATGGCTTAAGAGGGGTGAAATGGGCAAGAAGGGCACCCAAAAAGGTCGGGGCGTGCAAGTCCTGGTAGGCGTGCTGGTACTGCATGGTCGCGCAAGTCCTGGTCATGCAGGTATACCTGCGCGACACATGGGTACTTGCGCGATGGTTAACCAGCAGGGTAATACTTGAGTGACTCTTGGTTAAAGACCTTAGAATCATCTTGAGGTTCTTCCAGAAGATGGGCATGCATGTTCTATGGAATGAGTAAGGTGGCACACAAGTGTGGCCATTTCCCTTAAGGGATGGCCACTCAGGCACGCAAGTGTTGATGAGTTTCAACACTTAGGCCTTCCTCCCCCTCTTTAGATCATCCGTTCTAGGTAAGAAATTACCTTAGAAGTGTTTCAGAAGCTTTGATAAGAGACTTGGGTGTCGGGAGCTTAAATCTGAGTTTCTGGAAAAATCCCCCCTTCGAATGGGGGGCCCACAGGGTCTATTTATAGGCTGAAGAAGACTCGGGAAGTTATCCTTTAGGGTGTGCATGTCAGTTGCGCGACCATTAGGCGTCACACAAGTGTACTTGTGTGACCATTGTAGAACTTGCGCGACCCTTGTGCAACATTCTTATTATTCCTTCCTTTTTCAATTTTTTATATTTGCCCAAAGGTTTAATCACATTGAGTTAAGATAATCCCCTTTTCCAATATTTAGATTTTATGACGAAAAGGGCGTCAACTACACTATTGCTTCCATTTTTTTAGGTGGAATGTAAATTGAATCAACTCTCAGAATGAGATCAACAATAAATTAAAAATCTATATCAGGTGGAAGAATTGATATATCTTCTGTAAACATCTACACCATGGGTGGAAAGACATCTATATTCCCCCTTTCCATCTAACATAAGACTAGAAACTTGGGTGGTGAGTTCCCCAAGTTGTCGGTGAACTAGACCTACACTACCCACCTAGATTTCCCATTCTCCACAATGTACATAATTGTCACCCTCAAGAGACGTAAAAGGAAATATCCTACTATAATAATAAATGTGGGCTCAGTATGCTACTAAACATTCCATACCCATGAGAAAATAAAATCCAAACATATCTAGGTTGTAAAAATCTCATATAAAATGATACTCCCCAACCTCGAGAGAACACCTGCCACACAAATAGATGTCTCTAAACTATTCTCCCATAGGTGTATCAATCATCAAAACCCTCACTCAAAAAATCCACTTTCATACTCAGACCATAAAAAGATATTAATATATAAATGAATTAGAGGTATTAGTATCAAATAAGTAACTATAATGTGTAGAAGCTAAAAAAATAGTACCTCTAACTGTCAAAGGAATCACCTTGCTATCCTTAAGTGGTTGATAAACTACATATATATGCCTCTCCTCTCTTACCCATGATTCAGTCTTAGTCCCATAAGATCCACCACTTTGTTGGTTTAATCACTCTTTCATAGAATCACCTTGTACACTACCATAGCTGTCATGGAAAAAATAAATCTTACTACCGGACTAATATGGGCTAGAATATCCCCTTTGATCAATATAATTTAGCATGTTCTCCCCCATCACTTCTCATATATAATGGGTTCTTTTAGAATCACTATCGGTGTAGCATCATTACAAAATCCTAGCACACTATTGGTGGTTAGGGGAACTGTCTATGAATGTTACTATGCCTACCACACTGGTGAAAAAGTGCTTGACTAAGGTCCTATGTAACTGACCATTCCATTAGGACATTCTTTTTCTTATCACCCTATATGAAATTCTCATAGTGATGATTCATACTCTAGGAAGACATAACCCTATCTCACCTATTATAATATATATTCATTCCATGGGAAGCCTCTTTCATGTTCCCCTCAGATATCACTGCCTAATTCACCACTTTAGAAACAAATAAGCTGAAAGATATTTAACTATGACTTAATCTCATATTTAATCACATCCTGAAATCATTTATTTACAGCAGCCTTACCTCCTTCCCATGTTGGAATAATTCACTGCCAATCTTCAAAGAGTCTAGAATATCCCATTGTGGACATACGCCCTTGATTCAATTTCATGAACTCTCCTTTCTTATTCTTCCATAGTTTTTGCGGGTAAAAGTTCTCCAAGAACTTCTCCTAAAGTTCCTTTAACTCCATACTATTCAGCTTTCCATCCCAATTCTGGATGTCCCACCTTCACTTCTGTTGAGCATATAACATGTAATCATCCAGTTTGAATATCTTCCCAGCAGGGGTCTCTATATGGTTGAGTATCAAGTGAACAAACAAAATTGATAATTATTCTACTTCTAGTCCACCCTCTCCGGTAAAATTCTTAAGGTTCTGCAACTGGAACACATTTTTCTAGTTAGGAATAATTTTCACAACCCTCCCATTGTATCTTTCAATAAAATGGATAAATGGAGAAAATATATGATGAAAATTATCTCCACCTTCTTCACCCAACACTATTAGTGCCTCATCTTCAAATACTAGAAGATTATATCCCATCCAATCCACTTTTCATTTTATCAACAAGCGTCATCTTGGTCGAATATCTCTATAATTTCAAATACATATATTTGGGAACATTACATAACATTATTATAACATAAATAGGGATTAACATAAATACATAACAAGTCATCCCCCATACCCAGCCACACAGTCAAAATCTATGCACTATCACTAGCCTTAACCATCTTATATCAAGGTATGGTTAACAAGGGTGGAATACTTTCCCATTAAAGATCTATTTATCCGTTTCAAATTTCCATATTTTTTGCATAATTTAAATTTCCAATTTTAATATTAGGATCCCTTTTTGTTCAATTACAAAAGAAAAGAAAACAATTCCAATTTCAAATAAATTCCCAAAACCTTATTTTCACATTCCTGCTTAAAATGATGCATGTCACAAAAAATCTTGAGTACTTAAAATGATGCATGCTTAATCAAAGATCATGACATTCTAGCCCATGAGTCAAATATTCTAAAATATGATAAATAAATAACATGACACAACAAGTTCATCACTTGAGGTGAAATAACATCCAACTGTAACAATAAACATCTATTATAGTAATTCCACCCCAGGTACTTGGATTTAACTCCTATATATGGGCCAGCTACTCCCATGAATGAGCGATTGACCAAGGACCAAATAATCAGAGTCTCTTTTATAACATTCCCAAATAGTAATATAAAAGAAAATAAAATATAACTCCTTTGATAACACTTTATGATTTCTCAACCCAGGTGTCACACACCTGTTCCTTAAGCTAGTTTTCCACATGACCTCAAACATCCCTCCCCATACACCAAAGGATCCCGACTACCAACAATTTCCTAATAGATATACATTGGGAGACTATAAATGATTTATCAAAATAACACTACAATATATATAAATATAAATAATCAACTGATGATAAAAAAATAGAATGACACAATAACCAGAAAAAAACAGTATCACATGATAAACCAAAACTTGAGACAATATCCAAAACTGAAAAGTTGATATTTCATTCCATAATAATTTTTAAGTGTATAATGAAAAATTTAAATAAATACACTAACACTCCTATGTGGATCCCTACACGGTTTATGGTTCCATCATTTATGATCCATCATGACTCAACCATCTAACATAGGATTCTTTCCCTTACCATGTCCTGAAAACATGGAGTCTATTCTAGTACCGATCAAGTAACCCAAGTTGGGTATGAGTACAACTCAGTTGGACACCCCCAACATTATATAAAACAATATCCACTCAAAAATGTGTATGAAGTTTTATAAAAAATAATGTATTATCATTAAGTTAAATAGTTTTAATATTCAGTTACTCTTAATTTAACAACATCCTTTTTCCTGGGTTCCCGATGACCCATGAGCCATCAATACCTTCTTTAGACCATTCTAGAGTCTAAACCATATTACATAAGAAAATTTCAATTCATTATAATAAGGGATTTAATTATTAATTTAATTACATTTCATATCATAGATGATTTGGAACCATAGTACAATGCCAAACTCATGGGAATAGAATGTTGTGTCACACACCCCATGGGACTTTAGCACATCATTCCCTATCACACACCTAATGTGTATTTGGGGCATCTGCTCTTCCCAAACAATAATATTAAGTCCTATATAATGTTTTGGCTAGCACCTCATGGCAATTTAGAGAATCATTCCATGTCCCACACCTCATTTATCAATTAATCAAATATATCTCACCCAACACATTTATCAAGGCCAATCATCATTAACCATATTATCAACACATTAAATCGTGGTATATAATTTCAATTGTCAATTCAATCAATGGTTAATCACTTTAATCACATGGAATAATATGAACAAATCATAACTTATCCAACTATCAACATTTATTCACATAACCCATATACCCTTTAGGGTTTAGCTAAACCTAGATTTTTCTCACATTATCAATCAATTCCATAAGTCAATAACTAACCAATTACATAGTCCCATTTAATTAATCAGTTCCATTACCCCAATATCCCATCAATTTTGGATTCACATCATTCCATTAATTAGTTAACTGATTAATTTATCCAATTCATAAAGTGATTTCCAATAGTGAAGATAGTTATTCCATAATTCCAAATAAACAATTATAATCTATATTATTGGATTTAAAATTTAGACCCCCTACCTCAATATAATTTATAAACTTTAACCCAACTTAAAATTACACAAATTGAAATAGAACAGTCAAGATCACAACGAAGAATGATACAAAGAACAAAATCCTAGAAATTGAATTACACAAAGTTAGATCTATAAAAACCAAGATCTGAACCAATAATAACTAGGAATAGAACATTATACTTCTTCAAAAAAGATATATGGTAGATAGTGATATCCAATTAGGAAGAATCACATACTTGGAAAGAAGCGGATCTGTTAGTTAGATCATCAATTCATCAATAAAGGAGGTTATAAATCCATAGAATCTATTCAAGAGCCTCTAAAAACATAAAAATGAGCTTAGGGTTGATACTAGGGATTTTAGGGTTGTAATCAATGGGATTGGGAGTTTTTTTTAAAAAAATTGTGGGCTTAATTCCCGGCATGAACAGGTTTCTCTATGGGGCGCATAGTTTTCCTTATTTATTTTCCTAACTATGCACATCCACTTAGTGGTAACACAGTTTCTACTAAGTGGGATAAATGTTTTTTAAACCATTTTACAACCATTATATACCCCTCTACAAGAGGTTTTATAGTTTTCTGGGGAAGGAAACACCGTTTTTGATCACTGTGCACCAACCGTACACTGCCCAAAACCCCTTAAAAATATCAAATTTTACCTGAACGATCCTCAAAGTAAACCCAAAAAAAATATACTCAATAAAATAAAAGAAAATAATTATTATAATTGTGCTTGATACATCTCTAGGAAAGTTCATGATCTTATATATTTCCACAAAAAGATTCTCTTATGTTAGTAGTGGATCACTCTATATGGTTCTTTAAACAGGTATTTAATTATACAAAAAAATTTGAGGTAAATGTTTTATTAAACAAATGTATATAAGTCATGAAAAATACCTTATTTTATTAAATTGAATATTTAAAATTATCTCTGTAGTAATATTTGGTATACAAATTTTATTATGTTGTAAAATTGCCTACAAAAAATAGGCTATATAAAGGCTTTGGCTGCACAGAATGTGAGATGTGAATAAATCATTAATGAAAGATAAATACATAACGAATTTGGAAATGTGGAGTCATACATGTGTAATTTTCTATTATTGGATGAATTTTTTGTCTATGTAATTCATTTAGATACTCAAATTTATATACATGGTGAATTAGATTATTTAATTTGAATACATGGATTATTTTCCTATGAATAGTTTATTTAGATACATGTTGGTATAACCCAAGGTATTGATTACCATTAGTGTATTTTAAAGAAAATTCAATACTAATTTTATATCATCGAACCTTTCGGGGGATGAATATGTTATGTACTTCCTATTTAATTCTTAATGTCTAAATAATGGAAAAGAAGACTCCAATTTTTAATTTTCCATAATTATTATTGAGAAATAGAAGAAACATGAAACATGAGTGGTTTTTCTCTTCTTAAATAATTTAATTTTTTATGAGACATTGAAAGTGGGATCAGCATACTGTATGAGAAAATATTTTTTGTTTTATAAAGAATAAAATTAATAGGATGTAATGGGAATAAAAGGGACACATTATAGGTGTAATATTACCTTCTTCTTGTATGATCCATGAGTGATATTCTATCAAATTATAAGAACTATAAAAACATACTACTACTATTGTGGCGTCAATAATCATCATATTGTCTAAGTAAGTACTTACTTGAGCTACTCTACATGTCTAAACTATTTTCCTAGATGAATTATTAGGTATCTATTACTAACTGGGGTTAATGATGTTGTTTTCCTAATAATGGTATCTTCGTAAATGATCTTGTATGTAGTAATAACTAATGGCTACATTTACTCAATCGAAAAAGTCCCCATGAAAATATATGGTTCGGTTAAAATCGCAATTTCTTATGGTGAGAGAATTTTGGGTAGTGAAATATTGGTTTTTTCATTCCCCAAACAAGTATATACCCTCTTATTCAATATTCAATTATTTTATTCTATTTTCATTTCATACTTTTTATTATTGGAGAAAATGAAGTTAATACGTCATTTTAAAAGATAATTTCTAAAATGGTGCAACAAATTAGGGAACACAATTCATCCCCATCATGATCAATTAAACAAGCTAATATAAGGAATCATTTGGTATTAGATAAAAAATGGAGTTCTAAACCATAAGATAGTTTAAGTAAAAAGATATATTTCTACATCTATAATGGAGACCTAAATGAAGGAATGTTTATGATAAGAGAAAACTATTTCAAAATAGAAAACTATAGTTTCTAGAAGGACCTAATGGATATTTACCTTATTAATATTGTATTAGAATTATATTTAAAATCGATTAAACCCTTTAAATATCCCATTAGAGTACTTGAGTTATGTAGTAAAAATGAAGAAAATTAATTTTATTTAAACTCTAAATAAATGAATAACATCATATATTGATTAGGTCTAAATGAATGAAATTTATTTTATAAATATTCTGAATCTCATAATATGTGGTAAACTATCATTGTATCTTATGAGGGAACTGAAAATTCAAGGAAATTAAGATACAACACTTTAAAAAGGACATTTTAAACATTAAAATGATAGTTGGAGAAAGAATCACCAAGTTGAATTGATTCTAGAAATAAAAAATAGCTAATGTTTCATTTCTAGGAATACCCAGTCCAGAACCTGATCAAGCTCTCCAATTTCTATGAGTATTTCCTGAAAAGTAGAATAACATTTCAGCTTATATTAGATTGTATAAAAAATTCAATGATCTAAAAATTAAAGTCCTTATCGGTATACTGATGACGTACGATGCTAAAATTGAGTCTAAAGTATGTGAACATAAGATAATTAAAAAAATAAAACATTTCTTTGAAGGTCACTACATCAAGTGATGAAAATAGGTCAAAAGTTGTTTTATTGTCAAACTCATCTAGTGAAGAATACTAAAAAATCATATTTTGAGTGTGAACTGACATAAGTTTGTTTTTTGAAATTTAACAAAATATATGATAAAAAAATATATTTCAAGAACCCCAATAACAATTATAGAATTTTTGACTAAATTTTCATGGAATTCAAATGCTATGTGTGTAAGAATAAATGATATATCATACCATATTGTCCAAACTTTTAAGAGAAAAATAAATCTATTAAGAAGTAAAAATGGAAACTAAATTATTTTAAAAGGTGTAAAATATCAAGGAAATCTACATATAATGCCTCTAATGATTCTAGAAATGATTATAGTTCTAGATATGATTTATATTTTTTACATCAGAAGGCTAATATATGTTTTATGATACATACTAATGACGTATAATCATTTTATTCTTCTACGCATGAATCTGATTTTCAACTAAAAAATGATTATTTGTATAAAAAAATGAGTATTGGTCTATGTTGGAATAAAAATATTATTTGCTATTTCAAAATAATAGAACTCTAAAAAAAATATTGTACTATAAATGTAAAATGTTCTGTATAGAACCATATTTTAAAACAAAAAAAAATCTATTTTCCCTTGTGCATGGATTGATGAAAAAATTAATGAATTTAAAAATGATGTAAAATATCTAAATGATGATGTTATTACATTTACTATAAGGTATAAATACCCAAATAAAATACTTGTAAAGAAAAAAAAACAATATGGAAAGACATGAATATGATGTAATGGTCAATAGAATAAACCATAAAGAAATTATTTTGTGCCTCATTTAAGAAATAAATGATAGTCTAAATTACATGATTTCATTATAGTGTTCCAAAACATTATTATAATTATTATATTCTATGAAACCCTAAATTCTATGGTTATCAAACATGATTTTACATAAAATAATTTATTTAAACTCAATGTTCAAATTTATAGAAAATATAAGAAAATTTGGATCCCCAAATCTTTAACCGATAACATTCTTGGTCCCAATTGTATATGGGTAAAAATAATAATTTTGTGTATAATTTTTTATTTGGGAAAAAACATACAAAAAATAGTAATTTGATGTATTATATAGATAGGGGATTCTAAATACATATGAGTAGTTATTTATTAAATTTAAACTCTCTAACAAAAGTTAATGGAGGCTATTTCACTATTAGTGATAATAATAAATCCAAAATCATTGGATTTGTATCATTTTGAAATCCAAATATAGTCATCATTAATGATTTTCTGTATATGGGAATCTTAAAGAATAATTTTATAAGTATTTCCAAAATTTGTGATGATTAATATTCTATTTTTTTTATAAGAAAACGTTTTTATTTTTTTAATGTTAAATCTATTTATTTTAAGGTATAGATAACTGAAAATTATTATACCTTAGATTTAAATTATTTTTATATACAATATTTAAACTATTTGACTGATAAATTAAACAGAGCATGGATTTGGAAAAGAAAAATTAGACATTTCAATGTTCATTCATTAGAAATAATAATTTTTTTAGATTTTACCTATCTCAAATTAGATATAAAGAAAATTTTTGATTCATGAAAAATGGGTAAGAAAAACATGAACTGTTTTAATCCAATTAAAGTGATTGCTTCTTATAGTCCCTTGAAACGTATCCAAATTGATTTGTTTAGACCATCTAAAACAACAATCATTGGAGGTAAATATTTTTCTTATGTTTTAGTAAATGATTTTTGTTTACTTTTATGGGTTTTAATATTGAGGAATAATAGTGATTCTTATTTTGTCATTAGAAGTTCTTGAAAGCTCATTTAAAATGAAAATGCTGAAAAAAAATATTTCTTTTAAAAAATGACCATGGGGTAGAATTTGAAAACAACGAGTTAAAATAATTGTGTATAAAATATGGTATCAAAAACACCTTTTCTTCTCCATGGACACCACGGAAGAATGGTGTTTGTTAAAAGGATAAATAGAAAACAAAAATAAATTTCATGGAATATATTTAATGAATATATATTTCCAACTCATTTTAGGATTATTATATTATCATAATAGGTTATTACATTACTAGAGTTTCAGTCATTCCTATTTTGAAGAAGAAACCCTATGAGCTATGGAACAGTATAAAATCAAAATTTGAATACTTCAATAGTTTTTTAGGTAATGTTTACATTCATAACACTAAGTTTAATCTTGGAAAATTTGATCCAATGGATGATTAATTAAATTTTATTTGTTACTCTTCAACTTCTAAATAATATATTGTTTTTTAAAAGGTAAAGTATTACTGTAGAATCAAATCATGTTAAATTTGATTAAACTGAAACTTTTGATAAGAAGAAATTCAAGTGGATGAGCTAAAAAATTCCATAGAATACATGATATTTGGCCTTATTTTTTACTCTCAAATAATAATTATATGAAATTATATATTGAATGAACGAGTCCTAAAATCATAGAAAACAGTGAACCTATTAGTCTATTTCATTGATCTCCTAGAACCTTGAATTACCATCCCTTATAGATAGTGATAGAATGTTTACCTAAATGAGTTAAGAATAGATGAACTATTGGAGACCTGGTTGAGTATTCCACCTTCTCATCCAAGTTGGAGATACAATCTATAGAAGAATCACTGAGTAATGGATGTCGGATATCAGTTATTCCATAAGATTTATTCCATATCAAAAGGAAAAAGGTTTTAGAATTTTTAAATATACCTTTTTAATATCATCATAATGAAACTAAGTGGTTTTTTAAAAATAATCATGTTGATCATGGTGTGATAATAAAAAGAAGTCTGGATTAATTACAAAAGGATACAATCAAGTGGCAGGTATATATTATGAAGAAACCTTTACCCCAAATGATTGATTAATGTTATTAGAATTCTTGTTCCCTATACATATCATAAAAATTTAAAAATACTTCATATGGACTTTAAATATGATTTAATGAATAGTATTATTTAGGATCACGTTTATGTTGAACAATATCTTTTTTGTTAAAAACTTCATTTTTTTAAATTATATTTTCAAAATTATATAATATCTTTATCATATTAAACAATAACCTTGTTCTTGTAATGTAAGGTCAAGTAATTTTATTTTGGAAAATGAATTTTCAGTAGTATTGGATAAATATATTTTGTTAAATACCACTTCATATAATTTTTTAGTTCAGATACACATTGATGATATTATTTTTTTCTTAACCAATCCCAAAATGTGTTGTGATTTTCAGAACATAGGAAAAATTATTTTGAAATGGGAATGATGGGTGACTTAAATTTATTTTATGTTTTAAAAATTTATCAAAATTATATTTTTAATGTGTTGTAATGAAATAAAATGTATAAATCATTTACATATATTATTTGGACCTACAAATAGTAAGAGTCATTCAACTCCCATGGGTACTAATATAAAGTCTAATGTGGATAAATTTGGATAACGAGTGGAAAATAATATTTATAGAGTAATTTTTGAATCCATGTTATACATAACTTTTAGTTGAGAATATATTATGTTTGTAGTATGATTTTGTTCAATATTTAAATCAAATATTAAAGAGTCACTTTTATACGGTATTAAATTAATTTTAAGTTATTTAAATAGAACCATGTCTCTTTATATACTTTATCCAAATTCTTATAACTTTAATTTAATCTCATATTCAGATAATGATTTTTGAGAATTTATATTAGATATATGAAAATCTCAAGAACCCCTCATTTGTTTGGAAAATACATCATTTCATTGTAAATTTTGATGAAACACTCAGTTTAATTATCTACCATATAAGTAGAATACATTTTTGGTGGTAGTTTTTCTACAATATAACTGTAGAATAAAATAACAATGGTGAACATTGGATTTATTTTCAATCAATGTAAAATCAAATTTTATGACCCATATTCTATCCGAATTTCAAAAAACCCCATAATCCATTATAGAACAAATAATATATGACTAAGAATCATTTTCGGATAGATCATGCTCAAAAATGTGATTCTTATCTGGAATTTATTTTAGATGATATTCAGTTTGTTGAAAAATACCCTATGAACATTTCTTTTGATTTTTTGGATTTCATTAAGTGAGAATATGATTTACTTTAATTTAAGTTATTTTCATTAAAATATAGTATTGATACTTGTTTAATATTAGATTTTTATTTTAATGAATATTACTTATATTTCATTAATTGATGATGCAAAAGATCATTAAATAAGGAAATGTGTTTCTCTGAATATTTCATTTCAGTTTATAATAAATCATTATACGATTACTTTTGAATACATGTCTCAAAATATCTAAAACAATACATTACTATAAATCCAATGTCACTCGCCCTAAAATATCTTTGATAAAATTACCATACATTCACCTATAGTTCATCCTCATACCTCTATGTCTCTTTCTGATGCATAGATCTTTTATATTATCATCCCTATTCAAGAATGGGGAATTACCAAAGAATAGAGGAAGTAAGATATGGATCATCGAATAAGGAATGAACTAGTTGATATCAACATCATCTGCTTCTATGAAAGGCAATAAATATCAATTGGTTGATCGAAAAATAGATTCAACTAAAGTATTATTTGAAATCTCATGGTTTTGAATATTATTTTAATGGGAAAATACTATATTTCTATTTCCAAGTGAATATTGTGAGTTCTTATAAAATGTGCATTTTTAGTTCAATATGATTGAAGGTCTGATCTCCATTAAGGTAAACAAAATTTTTTTTTTAACGTATATCAAAATGGATAAAATTCTCCATTTTCCTCATGAAAGGTATATCCATTTTATTCAGACACTAGTTTGAACTAATGATTTTACACCAGTAGAGTTTTTTTTACATTTATCTTCCGGTTTGATTCATTGAAAATGCAATGTTTTAAGGGATCAAGAACTATAAATGGAGGTACTATAAAAAGTTTATCAAATAGGGATAGGCTAACATGCAGTTGAGTTTGAATTGATGTGAAAAACTCGACCTGGGTACCCTCTCAAATTGGTACCTGATTGGAATTTAACCATACCAAAATGGCATTGATGATCCCCATGGGCTGATGTTTAACCCCTACGCATGAAAACTATAGAGGGAATGATTTCACCCAACCTTAAGTATAGATAATGACATATATACACATGTATAGGATGAAAAAGTGCAATAAGAAAGGAATATATATATATATATATATCACAACAAAAAATAGAACAAAGTAAGTGATACAATTGAAAGGGTAGGAAAAAAATCTCGTAGAGACAATTACAACAAAAAAGGAAATAAAAACTAAAACAACTACTCCCACAGCGTCCAAGTGATAGCATGGGAAAACTTACACCATCTCACCATCCAGCTACCCAAACCCAGTTGACAAAAAAAACCTCATCACCTCACTACAAAACCTTACCTTTTCATATATCAAAACACATACCCAGGTCTACACACCTCTGAAGGGGAACATAGGGTGTGAGGTAACAGGCTCAGTAGGGTCTCACCAAGGCGTTCCATACCAAGTATCTGAATAGAAATCCAATCATGATCAACTTTAATTAAAACAAGTCATGGTAGGAAATTTAGCAGTTTTTTATCAAAAGAATGGAAAATAATTGTTTTCCCCCTTTTGGACATTTATAAATAAAACATGTAATTAAGATTAAAATAATTTCATATAAATATATCAAAAAAGATATATCATCTCAAATAAAATAATTCATCACAAATCATATCAGATCCATGTATGTACAATCAAAATATTACAGACCAAAATAAGACCAAATTAAACAATATCAGAGGCAACCACACATTAGGGATCACTCTAAGTCATGATATCTTGTACAGTAGTACCTAAAAATATAAAATAAGGTGTATATAAATCCTCTATACATATTCATTGATCCTAAAGAGCATAGGAACAATCTAGAAAGTAACACCACAATAGGTCTAAAATGTACCTATAACAACGAGCCTAGGGAGCATAAGAATGCCCCATGAAAAAACCCCCAAACATTTGATGAAGCCTATTACTACACATTACACCCATATACACATTTCATACCATGTTATATATTTTCCAAACCATTACATCAAAACCATTTCATAACATTATGCACTGAAAAAACATTTCATAAAACCATTTCACAATGCTTTATAAACACCTCTCAATTTAAAAATAACCGAGGGAAATAATATTTTTTTTAAAACCTAGTTTCACAAACACAAAAAATATTTCATATCACCCCATTTTGTTAATAAAATAATTTATCAAAATAATTGAAATTTAGTTCATGAAAATAGGTGAAAGGTGAAACCACCTGCCTCAAAACTCGAATCACACATATCTGTAATGAAAACCACCATAAGAGAGAAACCAAAAATGAAAACAGAGTTCTTATAATCAATATAAACATTTAAAAATTTATTTAATTTATAAAAAAATTATCATCAGAGAGGAGGAATAAAAATATTACTCATGAATTCCTGCATTATGCACCATAATCAACAAATGATAAGACCCTGGAATAATATCTCCCAATGGATCTCGGGGAGAATAAAAGTAATCAACACCATGGATCAAATAATATAATACCATCATTTAACAGCATTACCTCTATCAATGGAAACTGAGAAGTAGAATAGATATCATACTCAATGAGATGAAACATAACTACCCAGATGATCCACTTCTAAAAGTATCAATCTATAACCAAAAAAGGCTCCCCAAATAGCCAAAGAAGTTCCCTTGGTCGACAAAAAGTAATTTTGTGGAATAATTTTATAATAATCCATTGATGTAGAGCCCTCAAGGAACTATTTTTTATATTTACACACTGATTAATCCACTGATACATCTTGTAATCAATGAGACTCTTATATTTTGAAAATCCCATCACATTTTTATTAAAAACCTATCATTAATATTACACATCATGTTACCCTTACCTAACATTTAAACATTAAAGATGAGTAATCAACCCAAAAATTGATCAAGGAAACCATTAGACGTCATGCACCCCACACACTATGTGTATAGTTTATGTAGATAGTTAAACCACTAGATTATTTATTAAAAACTAAAACCAACTTGGGTGTTTTCCAAACTCAGGGATAGCCCTGAAATCCACTAAACCATTTAAAACCACACTCAATTAATTTATGAAAACATACATCCCCATAAATTAAGTTATTTTTCTTAGAAACAACTATCTATCCTCAGGAGTCCAAAGATGCACCCATTTAAAGTGTAAATTAAGAAAACAGTATGGAATTACATAAAACCATGTAACAGGATGTTACAAAAGGTCATTTTCAAGGAAATGTATCAACCTTACCTTCTATTAATTATGTTAAGTTGAACATGTCCATATATCTGTTGTTATTCATGCATAATTGTTTTCATTGGATTGTAATGCTCAATTACAATACCTTCATAAGGATCTTAACGCTTATCTTTAAAATGATGTAAGTGGAATTTAATGAATGTGAATTTGTGAAGGGTAGTAAGAGAAACCTTATTTTAACCAATATATTTTTGAATTCTGATTTTAGCTAGGATTATACCTCAAAATATTTGTTACTAATTGGAAAATATGGGGAACCCTAACATATTATCCCACCTCCTATATCTATATAGAGAAAACATTAGCTATACTCCTTCCCAGTAATGGAACACCTATGAAAGGGTAAATTTCTTGGGGAAACCCTATTGCACATATTTTTTTGTAATAATCGAGCATTGTGATGTGATTCGTGATAAATAGGATATAAATGTTAATATTCCAAAAATTTCCCAAGTTCGAGGAACCTTTGAAATAAGGCACACCCACATGAGTGGATGAACAAAGTGAAAACATTTGTGATACTATTCCAAATGAGCCTGGTAGAGATGAGAATGAATTTTAACACTGCACCCCATATTGGGATGTTTCTCTAGTTGAATTACTCTTTTCTAAGTATCTTGTACCTAGTCCCATTGATTCAACCTATGAGGATGAATTTGTAGATTCATCTTTTGATGACTCAACAATTCTTGTCTTCTAAAGGGTGAAGCTAGTATTAGACTAATTTATCTCATCTGTAGTTATTCAGGAGACATTGTTTCATAATAGTACTATAAATCTAATTCTATATAGAACCAGTTGAAACTTTTGATTCTATTATTTTAAATAAATCCAAAAATATCAAATTTGATGCCACTATGTTCAAGGATAAGGCGTGTTATGAGTTTAAAATAACTGATCATAAGCTTAAACATACAAATAAAGAACTTGGAAACATGAAAGATAATTTAGTTTCTAAATATTTTTTTTCAAGAATGATTGAATGATTTAACTCTCAAATCAATATGATAAATACTTTTTAACTTATTCCTTCTGTTTTTATTCATAGAATAGAAATTATTTTGAAATCCTACATAGCCATGTCTATGTGATTAATGAAAAGGATGCTACTATGCTTTATTTCAATGAGTTGAGTGTGTTAGTGGCATCACAATATTACATAGTCAATTCCAAAGCTCTAGTAAATACATATGTGTTTCTAAAATTACTAACAGAGACATAAGAATTGAAATATAATGGATAAATTGGATTTCAATCCTTGTATAATAGGTGACCAACCAATTTGTTTTTCTCAAGAACATTCCTATGATATTCACCTATTTAGGTCCCATTAATAGGAAAGATATAAATTCTAAATTTTATAATATCAATATGGATAATGGTGGTATTATATAATAGATAACATGCTAGAATTATGATATTTTCACATTAGTTTTGCTGTAGGACTTTAGAAAAATGTTTCTTGAAGAACTACATGGTGTGGGTAATTCTATTCAAAAAATTAATATTAAATTAAATAACTACCATAAATATATTTCTAGATTAGTTGAGGGGTGTCTCTAACTCATTCATTATAATGTAAATGAATTCACAGACACTTCCACCAGTATCTAAATCCTTTTAGATTATTTTCTAGGTCCTCTAAACAAAACCTTAGTCATCTTTACAATAGTATTATATGATATTTTATAGGCTTATCTGAAAAACTCTACATATAAACACCCAATATATACCCAAGGAAATATTTAATGATACAGGGAAGAAAATTTAGTTCTAAAGACCTTTATTTCACTACCAATACCTATAAAATTAGTATCATGTGTAATTACACCATCATTATCTCCTACATCCGAAAAAATATCAGTGAATCTCATATTATGGTCAAAAAACAAAAGAATGTTGATTATAATATCACATAACTGTAATATTTGGTGATTCATATACATTAATCAATTAAAATAGTTGTCTTTCATTAATCATCCACTCCAACTGAGGCTATCACTGGGGCATCGCATCCCACACAACTTGTGTGAATATATTCTCAAAGATAATTTGAGGTTTAGTTTAAGGCATTCATAGTTGTACTAAAAAAATTCTATATTATTCTTTCTTAGAATAATTTTAGAGGATTTACTTCTATTATTAATATAAAAAAAATTATATTCTCAAATGAATAGACACGTGTCCAAATTACCCTTTTCATCTCATAGGAAGAGGGTTCCTTGGCCATGATCCATTGAACAATTTGTCTAGAACCATGTAGATATCAGAATATGTTTTTGATCCATCAAATTTTTATCAGTAAAAAAAAAGTAAACCCTTAAGGCTTCCCTCTAAAAATCCTTTCCTATTGTTATTTCATCAACAACTATTATATTTAATCCCAATAGAAAATATAAATTCTGAATCACCTTAGAACTCTATAAGAACATCGGAGTAATTCATCTGCGGATGTATAAATTTGTAAAATTGGTTTTGGTAGAAGAAATAATTTTTTATGATTACCTGGTTAGCCTTGTCATTCCTAATCTTATAAACCTTCCCCTACCTCTTATATCCATCTTATATTTACAAACATCCACCTAAGCTACCCTATGATACTGAAAATATCTTCCACTATTGATTCAGAGTTTTTATTTTATATGTGTATTTTTTATCAATTTATATTAATTTAATTTCATGTTTCCCTATTTTTATTTATCCATTATCATGTTTTATTATTTTATTAACTATTTCATGGTCTAATTCATCTTGACTTCACTACTATATTATTAATTTTTTTATGTTCCAAGTATCATGGTTTTATCATTTTAATTATATTTCTTTCTGATCTCAAAAAAAAGGAGGCATACTTGAAACAAAATTTAATATAATAGGAAAATATAGAATAAATCATATTCATTTTTTAATATTATTTAGATATTTATATTCGTTTTAAAAATATTATGTTATTTTTAATCAAAACGGAAATTGTTTTAATTAAACACTTTCCATATAAGGTATTATTTAAAATATTATCCTATGAATATTATAATTTTAATTTTATAAAATTAATATCATTTATTAAATCATAATATACTATATTATTTGGGTAAAGTTTTTATAATTTTTGGAAAATATTGACTTTTTATTGAGTAGTGAAAAATTACATTTTTTGTAAAAAGTATTTTATTTTTAATAAATTAATTAATTTAAATTATAAATATTTTTTCAATATGATTAAAATAAAATGGTGTATTTTTTTCCTAATTAATCTTCTTAATTATTTTAAATCAACATTAATTTTGTTTTTAGTATAAGTTTGGTTTTTTTATTTATAAAGGGATTTTTTTCTGAAAACTATTTTAAAATGAAAAATGTTCATCCTTTTTAATGAATTAAAATAATACCTAAAGGGAGTGTTTTCAGTTAAATTTATACACTATATATCATTATATATTAATTATGTTTAATACAATTATTATTATTATTCATGAGTTATTATAGAATCATCTTTTTCCCAAAAAATACTCTTCTTAAAAACCAACTGTCTTACCATGTCTATGGTAGTAATATTTAATTAAAATTTTCCACTTATGATAATTGAATTTGGAAATTTTATTTTATATTATGAATCCTAATAAGTTATAATTTCTAAAAAGTTTAACTTAATTCTTGATCATAATTATTCGTGAAATAGTTAAAATTAATCATAGCGATTTAGGTAAAAATGAGTTTACCGAGGGATTAAACATTAAACATAAGGCTTAAATGACCTAAAAATGTGTCCAAAACCCATTTTATGACCATATTCAGACATTTACCCTTCTAGGATCTAAAATTTACCATTATTACGGACTGGTGACTATTTCTGATGAACATCAGATTGTTATTTTCGAACGGTTTCTAATAGGTTTTATTTGTAGAACTCGAAACACCCAATGGTTCTATATCTGTGATGACTGAGGGACCGAATTTCAAAAGGTAGTAATTTATTGGGATTTTTCAGCCAACTATTATTAACAACATACTTTGTTCAAGAGGATGGAATTTCACTCTCAGCACACCCTTTATGGGGAATTATTGCATACTCTAGGAATGTCTTAGAGATTTAAGAGTTGTGCATGAATCCTTTATTAATTATCAAGTATGATATGGGTCACCCATGAATTAACAAACACTTATTATCATTCTTATATCTTAAAATAATTTATATTTATTTTATGTTCTCCATCAATAGTATCCACTTATATAGTGATTCAATGTTTTTTGGTTTTCATCCCGACGATGCTAGTTTTATAGCCACACAGTGTGGTGCCTCGGAGTGTGTCTTCATCCAGGGGGAGGGGAGTTTTTTTAATGTCGGGATCGAACCCATGTGATGGTATTCCTATTTATACTCATGAAAGAAATTATAACCCACATAGTTTGGTTTCTTTTAATGGGGAACATCATACATTTTATGGTCATGTCATACGGACATAACCATACAGTTTAACATCATGTGGAAAAGACGTCTTGGAGGGAGGTGCCTATTCAAGGCTTGGTGTGGGACTTATTATGAGGTATCCTTGGTATTCTTGGAATAAGTATATATTTTCAAGTTGAATTAGACGCTACTAAGAATGTAACCTAGAGAGAATACGGTTAATTTTAGGTGTTGGGTTTGGACCTTAGCGATGCTTCCTACATATCCAATTTAGATGGGAATCAAAGCCCACATAGTTCCATTGTTAGGATCCTTGCCTATAGAGGCCCTCAAATTTGTATCAAAGGGATACATGGACCTTTTAAAAGATTAAATTTTGGACTACTCCTAAATAGGATTACCTATAAAGGGACCATGATGTATATCTCTACTCATGGTGATTTGGACACTGGTTTTGGGGGTTACTCCTTAGAAGGATTCCCAGATTATGGGGATTATGAAGGTGGTTTAATCCTAATAAGGATTACCATTGAGATCGACCCCTATGCGGGTGTTCTATATATCCTTATTTTAGTATAAATCATAGTTCTCATAGTTCAGTATTTGGGGATTACGTACTGATTCTTTCCTAAAGAGGTTCAATTGGGGCTTACTCTAAAGGGGTATTCCTAGAAGGTTTGTGATTATGTGAATTTCATAACCATCATCAACCTAAATTTTACCTTGATTCATGCTCGGTGTGAGAAATAAGAGGGATCAAAATATCTAGCAAACCATAAAATTTTCCATGCCATGGGGTTGGATACATGGCCTTGAGGACCCATGCCTATGGAGTCACTTTTAAGTAATGTGATAGGAAGATTCAAAGGATGAACCTCTGTTGAAAAATGCATCCAACAGTGTGGGTGCCATTATTTTGTCTAGATTCTATGTCTACATTAGTTAGGATAAGTCATGCTTAAATTTGATACCCAAGAGGAAGCATATGATCCGGGAAACCACACCCTTCTCCTCCTCCATTGGTGGAAGAGGCTGGTGAAACCAAACATACCTCTCATCACATTACCCTAGAATGTAACCAGGGTATAAAGATTGAAGATTGAAGGAATCAAGAGAGGTCCTACAAGAAATTATAGGGGCTTAATCCAAGATGAATACCCTAAAATTGGTTCTTTATTGGGGTAGGAGGATCTCATTCTATGAGGAATTAAAAATAAATCATAATCCTTACCCTCCATGCTAGGAACTAGAGGTCTAGGTCATATAGGAGAAAAGGGTCGGACATGGTCTTAATCATAGTATCAGAGACTGGGAACTCCCTGATGTTGTCCAAGGATAAGGGTCCTCATGACCAAAGTTTTACTAATTCACATGAATCTAGAGAACCCTAACCTTTTTGTAAGACAATTGCAGGAATCCTTTGACTGAAGGAATAGAAATCCAATTGGAAGACATGCTAGTGCGCCTTTTTCAATAGTTTTGGAGGTCTGGAGGATTAAGTGGAGGTATAAACATGGTCCCTTTTAGATAAGGTATCCAAAGGAAAATGATTCCTTACATTGTTTCCTTGGAATAATACTCAAAAAATTACTTCGATAATTTTTGGAGGCCTATGCAAAGGGGTTTCACGACCCGATCTCAAGGCATATTCTGATTTTTTTCATTTGTGCAAATGAGGAGCCCAACGGTCCTCTTTTTATGAAAATAGGGTCCTTGGAGTAGGTACTTGGTGTAGGTTCTAGGAGTATGTGTCTAGTACAAGTCTTTGAAATAGGTCCTTAGCTCAGGTCCTTGGATCCAGTCCTTGTCTTAGGTCCCTGGATCGAGGAGGCCTTGACACGGGTCCATGTCTTAGGTCCTTAGCATTGGTCCTTGGCTTAGGTCCTTGGCTCAGGTCCTTGGCACACGTCCTTGGTCCAGGTCCTTGGCACATGAACTTGGATCAAGTCCTTAACATAGGTACTTAGCTCCATTCCTTGTCTCATATCCTTAGCTCAGGTGAGGAAAATCACTTTATAAAATTTTCTATATTTCAGGTGACATAAATTTTGATTTGTAAGTCTATTTGGGATCCCCCAACATGTAAAGTAGAATCTATTATGGATACATATGCTTTTTGATATGGATAATACACCAAATGTTATCCAATGAAACTCATAAATTTCATTTTAATGCGTAAATATCTTTTTATCATCGATTATTAAAATCCATAGCCTACTCCTTGAGGGGGGTCATAAAACTTATCCCTCCTTATAAAGTAGTCTTTTGGAAGATGAACATCCAACCTACATCTTCTTTTAATGTGGATAAACATCTCTATTGAAACTCTACATTTTTTTCCTATGTGAGGGTGAAATTATGAATTATGTGGAAAAGTGGATGAATGACATTTTTCGGTGTAGAAAATCCCCCTTATAATTAGATTAGTCCGGAACAAAAAAATGTTATGGTTCTAAGGTAACTATAGGGAACTTTGATGCATTCCACTCTTATTTTGGGGGTTTTGGATATATTTCATGTGTAGAAGGATAATCTAATTTTTTTTCCTATTATAGTGGGCCTAGTGAGTATAGTTCTACTATTTATATGGTCATATGGATATCCCTACAAACATTCTATCTTTTTACGTCATTCCCCTAATTTTTTCCAAATATAAACTTGAACGAGAATTAGCAGGGGAGATTGGGGTTTTCTTAGGAAATCATTTATGGGTTTTTATCCAAAAAATTTTTATAACTTTTGTCCTTTCATTTCACAATTTTTTTCTAAACCATACAGTGTGTAGGTCTAGTGAGCTCAAACTTGACTTTTATCTAGATTTACCTTTGTGAGTTTTCAATATGGTGAGTATTGTGTATCTTTTCATGGGACAATTAATGTCATTAAATTTGGACTAATAAGGCTAGTGTTTTAGGTAAAACATTATTGAACTTAATATTTGGAAAAAAAATTCAAACAGGACATGATGGACATGAATGTTATGATGTTCATCAAATACACCCAAGGAAAATAATAAGTGATGATTTTTTGGTTCCCAAATCTAAAACAAGCTATTCGGGAATAGAGGAAGTCTCTCCTGATGTAGAAGTTACCAAAAGTTCAAAAACTTGTTTTGTGGGACGATTTTTGTATAGCCATATTGGGAAAGTTACTGCATAATCATATAATAGAATCTTCTGGCTTACAAGACCTGAAATGTTTGAGAAACTTATGCAAAGACAACTGGGGAATGTTGCTGCATATTTAGGCAAAGAGGTCCTCAAGAATTATATTATTTTATTTATAATGTTTGAAATGATTCTAGGGATATTTGGATTTCTGAAGACCATTATGGGTGGTTTTTTCAAAGTAAGGTGTCTTAGAATGATGGTAATTAATATTGCTGTCGACCATGAATGAGAATGTGTTCATGTATAAATTTATCTTGAATGAAGGAGGATAAATTTTTTTAGATGGTCAATATAAGGGGGAAGGTCCCTTTCTGATGAGGTAAAAATATCATGTAGTTTAATATTATATGATCAAGGTACCAACTGTGTAGTTTAATGCAATATGGAAAGGATTTTTTTGTACAATTTAATGTATTGTGACTAAGATGTTATGTTATGCAACTTAAATTCATACAACAAGGAAATTATACTATTCAGTTTAAATTCTTATAGAAAAAACATTATACTATGTAGTTTAAATTTTTACAATAAATACTTTATGGGGGGATATAATTTAATGTCTTTAGATTTAACTGAAAGGTTGATAGTTCTCCCATTCTTGGTAATCTATCAAGAAATGTTCTTCTCGTTCAAGTGTGAGAGGATAAAGTTGTAAGATGTGAATTGGGGATCCCTAGATCCAATGAGCGGTATGGGGAAAAGGGATTATGGAATTTTAGGAGGTCTCTCCCATGGAATAAGTTACTGAGGATTGGAAACCCCATTTTATGTGATGTTATATGAAAGGACAACAATGGTTCCTACTATATAGTCAATAGTTTCATCCTTTGGTTGATATGCCCTGAAATTTTTGGTAATCTTAAGCAATGAAAAATGGGTCATGTTAAAACAAAGTCAAGAAATAACTTCCTCAACAATACCTAAACTTTATCTCTAAAAGTTAATTAATTTTTATAGTGGTTATGATTTATATGAGCATATATTTTGGTTTGTGGGAGGAAATCACCTAAATACGGAAGGGGAACATCAAGTGAAAATTTTCAAAAAATTGGGAGAATTGGTTTTCAATGGAGGTATGACCTAGGCACATGGAATGTGGTGCCTGTAGTTTTAGGTCATATTACTAGGATTGAGATATTATAGAAATTATAGATGATATGTGGCCTAAAGGGACAAGGTCATTCTAGTATTCTTTTAACACATAAATGAGTAAATTGTAAACCATGGCCTTGGGGGTTCTGAAATCTAAATAAAGAATGTGGGAAAGATTTGGAGGATGACCATATACTATTTAAAATCTTCCATTTCAACACATTTTCATTAACACTCACAACGAAAATAGTGTCTTATCCCAAGGGTGATGTTACTAATGGTTGGGAAACCCCATCATGAGGGTGGTTTTTGCATGTCCAACATGGGAATGTGCTCTGTAGTCAATAGTGGTCGCCTTTAGGTAACATACCCATTATGAGGTTCATTTTATGCATGACCAACTAGTAAATGTACATATTAGTTAATAAAAGGATTCATTAGGTATCATAAATTCGGTCACCATAATTCGAAGAAAGATAATGATGATCAAAAAGTATCCCGGACTAGGAGTATGAAATTCATTAAGGGTATTTTCCAATGCACAAAGTTATTGGACATATATTGTCCAAGAAGTTTGGTATCTATTTCATTGATCTAGTTCATATGCAAAATATGGGTCATTTTGCTTTACCCCAAGGTTAGGGCTAGGACATAAGGCCTAGGTGTCGCACCGTATCTCAATGGGGTAAGAATCAATCTTGACATAGTTTTTTTTGTACCATACAATTTAACTTCATTCAACAATGACATGAGCCATGTAGTTTAATTTCATGTGGTAAGGATGAAGGTGTCTCTATGTGAAGGGAAATGGAATATTGGGGGTATACTATGGAATAGAACCCATGGGACTCTAAGTATCTTGTCGGAGTAAGAACCATGCCACATGTAGTTCTGAAATATAGATCCCACACATCGATTTAATTCAAATGTGGGGGAAATGGGGTTTTTAGAATACATGATCATGAATAGGGTGAGAACCATATTGGATCCCCTCATGTATATCTAACTCATACATGGAATATTGGGGGTATTTCCTATATTGTGCTACGGTTGGGACCAAAATTGAATCTTTGTATGTCACTACATATCTCATTGGAATGAGTGTCAAGGAACATGTAGTTCTTGAGGAAAACATGTAGTTTATTTCCATGTTAATAGGAAATATAATGTGTATTTTAATGTCTTTCATCTAGGACCATGGTAACCCCAATGTGAATTTGTATTCTATAATTATGTGGATAACTCCATTACCAAACTCTTAATATGACATGATCTATGCTCATTGTGAGAAATATGAAGTGCTAAAAGTTTATTCTACATCATAAGGAAACATAAGTGAAGGATAAGGGTATTTTGATTATATGGTGCCTATTATAGGGGATATGGTCCAAGCATTTCTACATAACTCATTCTAGTGAGAATCAATCCAAACATAGTTCTTGAAATACCATATAGTTTAAATTCATATAGTAAGGATGAAGGTGAACCATTATAAAAGGACCAAAATATTGTGGTTAGGCCTAAGGACGGAAATATGGGAATAACTATGTATCTTATGTTAATGATAATCATGCCACACATAGTTCTTGTGAGTTTCCCTCTGCAAGTCTAATCCAAACACATGGAGTGGGGAATGTTTTTGAATGTAGTTGGACCCAATATTGGAGGTCTGGGAATCACTACATATCTTTCTGGAGAAAGAATCAAACCATACATACTTCTTGAAAATGTGCCTTGGGATGATTTGATTTGTACACAAGGAATATGGTTTGTTTATTTATATTGTTTTTGTTGTGGATGGACCATTTATTGGTGATCCAGTTGTCACTTCGAATCCCATTAGAAGGAGAATCATTCCACACATAGTTCTTGGATTGATCATGTAGTTTACTATCTTGATATGAGGTCCTTGGTCATGAAATTTATCATCTCAAGTTAAATATGTAAAAATGTTGTGAATTATTCCTATAAAGAGGACCAAATTCCATTATGTAGTGGAAATGATGTGATTCAGTCTTATACATGATATCTTTTCATCCTTTCTTCCTTCCATATAGTCAAGAGGGCATATCAACCCACTAAGGGGTCAAAGGTATGTGAATGGGACCTACACTAGAGATGGATACCCATTTTTAAGAGACCATGAAGAGTATATCAACTCATTCTGCCTTTTGGGTTTCTTAACATTGAATAAGATGGGAGTTAAACATGTAGTTTAATGTCATGTGGTGAGGACGAGTGGTGACTTGTAGTTTTAAGTCATGTGACTAGGTCCTTATGTCGTGCAGTTTATCATCATTCAAAAAGGACGATTATGTAATGAATTTTGACTTCATGAAACACAAACATTATTTCATTCCTTTTAAGGTCATGTGACAATGAATAACTATTTATTTTGACATCATGTAGCTAGGATGTATATGGTGCTAAGAAGTTTAATATCTTGCATCTAGGACGATATAAAAAATGTTGAAAAATCAACTAGAACTATGGGCTACGGATACTCCTATTCTATGTTTCCTAAAAAAATAATCAGAAGGCTTCTATGGATACTTCTTGATCATACTACTAGAATAATTGATTAGTGAAGGAAGGAGTATGTTCTTGCATGTAGTCTAAAACTAGACTTGAGTGGTTGGCTTCTTTGGATTCTCCCAGATGAGTCTACTAGCATGCTAAATTAGTGTGGGAATGTGTATATTACCTCATTCCATTCTCCGAAAAATACAATTGGAATGCTTCTCTAGATTCTACTAGATGAGACTATTGGAACTCTTAGTTGGTTCAGTTAGGTGTATATCCATACTCTCTATGTGCCATAAGATTTGAATGAATAACTTTTTTGGATGCTGCCAGATGAGTCTACTAGAAGTAATGATTAGAGAAGGTTAGAGTATGTTCCTTCTTGAAGTGTTCCACCAAACATAGTGGTGGTATTATTTGGATGCTTCCAGATGTTTCAGATGGTAGGCTGAATTAGTATGAGTAGGTATATGTTCCTTCTCATAGTTTTCCACCAAATGAAATTAGTTGGATTATTCAGATGGGTAAGGGGTGTGGTGCTGCCGGTATTTATCATGGGTAGCTTATAGGGGAAGGCCATTAAGGATGTTCTAAGTCTTGTTATGGTTTTCCACAAAATGGATGAAATTTATGATCTTCTACTTTAGAATCCAAGTATATTTGTGGTTGATATCCTATACTTATTTGGAATTATAGATCCACTTCATTTTCTTCAAAAAATCATATTCATTGATGTACTTTAGTTAGGGTGTGAGTTGAGGATATGCTTGCAGAGTATATCTAGCAGGATGTCTACATTAGATTAGTTCTGTATTTAGTCTCCTTAAATCATTCATCTCTTCCTCCCATTGAGAAAATATTTCCTCTCGTGAAAGGGGATTAGCCTCCCTAGGTGGTAGGTGGGGTAAAATCCAACTCTTTCATTTTACTTTGTTGGATTCCCTTGTAGGGGGTAATGATGGACTGTTCGAGGGAATGCCCATATTCAGGGAAAGCCTATGGTTCTGGGTACACACACCTCCTTTAATTTTTTTTTGTGTGGACTGAATTATGAACTATAACTTCTTCCTCTGACTCCTCTAAATTGGCCTCAAGTTCTAGGGAATCTATGAGGGTGGAATTGATTCCATTCAATAATTCAAAATTCATTTATTTGGTTCTATTATTTTCTATACAAGACAACCTTCTTCTTCTCTCCCATAAGGCCTTGTCCTCTCCTTTGATAATTCTATGCGAACTGTTTAGAGAATGGTAATACAAAGTGAATCTACAGATAGTTCTATCGTGTGCTTCTCTAGTGAGGGTATGGGATTTCAGGATGAGAAAAGTAAGGAGGATCATCTTTATGATATTTTCCCTAATAGTTAAAAGATAGATTCCTATTTAGAAGGAGATTATTGAGGTGAGAAGGACCCCATACTTGAGGGATGGGGTTGTTCCCCTTCTACATTCACTACCCTTCAGGTATGGTTTGCTGACCATGAAGGTTGGGTTAAAAAATACCCTAGCCTTGTGGGTTGGTGTGGCTCCTGAACCACCATCAATGATATTTTTGTGAATTCACTTATGATTTCATGGAATTTTTTCCGAACATGGGCTAGGTGAATCATTCAATATGCACTTGGATCAACCATGTCTAAATATCATTGAACTATTTATAACATTTGTGATATATGATGACTATAATCCTATAAGCGGGATGCTTTCTCGATATTCTCATATGATTGATGAAAAATTATATCAAAAACCTTCTTTATTCTGGTCCAATGCTAGTGAATGTCGGTCAGGGCCTATTTTTGTTGATCATGTATTTGGTCGTGAACATATTTTTTTAGTTTAAGCTAGACCTTAGCTATAACATTTCATACTATATCCTTTAGATGAATTTTATGGTTAGGGATCATGGTGAAATGTAACGATCCATCTTAACACCATCCTCTGATTTGAAAACTAGATGGGGGTACCGATGATCATCTATTGTAACCTCATTAATGCACCAATGCATGCCTTTTGAAGGCAGCTTTTCTATTTTTCAAACATTGGATGTCGTGAAACCATGGGAGCTACCAACTTAACTTCGAAATGAAACCTTTTTATTAAAATGTCATTACTTCTATACTCTTCATATGGTAATACTTTCTCCCTCAAGATACAAGTATTTCTCTATATATTGAGTTGGATTTCATTCGCACAACCTTCTGACAATTTCTATGTAATATGATATTGAGGTGTGGATAATGTCCATAACATGAATTGTATATAATCATTAGCCAAATATTTACTCATATTTAGCATTTCTTCCACATCCTTTGTTATAGGTTCCTCTACATGGTCTAATAAAATTGGATACTTTCGGGTCATTTTATCATAGGTAGTAAGATCGGCAGGGGTTTCCTCTACCACACCAGAGGATAGGTGACCCGATGGTGGTTCAGAGAATGACTATTTCCTTGAGGTGTCTTCCAACTGAGAAAGGTTTTCACCTACAAGTGACAATTCATCAGACATAACTGCCCTTTTTTCCCAAGTGCCTCCCAAGAGTACGGATTTCTCTTCAATACATTTCTAATTAGATAATTCACATGACAACGTGAAACACTATTATGGTGAGAAATTTCATTATGAACACCATTATGGGTAGAACCACCATATTATATTACAACAATGTTGAGACCCTCCTACTACTTGATCTAATGTCCACGTAGAGTACTACCATGGATATCATTAGGGAATGGGCTCTCAAGATCGATCATATTATAAGCATGAAATAATCCTTAGTGGTGATGCATCTGAGGAGGATCTTCAGAGTTATTTCTACTACTCCTATAATTTGGTAATGGGAGATTATGATCTTGAGCTACCAAATATAATCATTTGAGAACTTCAAGATATACATAATTGAGTGGAGGTGGATTTCAGATTAGTTATTTTCTTTCCAGTTGTCTTTGGTGAGGCTTCATTTTGGATTCCTTTTGTGAGCAACTGGGGGCACTTTCTAGGGGAAGTACTTTCCATGGGTATATATTTGTGCATGACTTGGAGTGCCCATTAGGATATGATGATTATTCTAGTTTTAGTGGGTGTATGTTCCTGATCCAGTTGTCCATATATTATGGCAGAGTTTTCCCCATGAACCTTCTTTTTTAGGATAAGAGCCATGTATCTTCTCTAGGGTGAAATGCTTATGATCCTCCCCACTTATGGGGACATATCTATGTGTCTATCACTTAGGAACTAGTATCTTAATTGTTTTTATTTCCTGAAATTTATCTAGGATGTGGGAAAAGATTTATGTCCACTCTTTCATCACTATAAGGTTATGCATGGTGGCTTCAACAACTATAATATGGATATATTCCAATTCTGTATCAAGAGTATGTTTATGTACCAAATTTTTTCCTCTCATTCATACTAGTGGAACCTGAAAGTACTCATGTGTGGGAGTAGAGATTTGAGTATTCCCCTACTTATCATCGATAATTTTTGACTAACTTCTCTGAGTGATAACAATTGAGCGTATAGGAAATCATGATGAATACAGGTAGGTGTGTGCACCCGCTCATAGAATTTCACCAAACATGGTTAGTCAGATTCTTGGAATTCTACTTGACAAGTCTGATAGCAGGCATTGTGTGTGAAGAAATGTGTATGTTCTTGTTCATGGTATTCTATAAGATTTGAATTACAGGCTTTATTAGGTGCCTCTAGAATATTGTACTAGATGGATCAATTATGGAGTATGGGTATATATTCCTGCTCAAGGTTGGCAACCAAATTGGATTACTAGGCTTCATTGGAGGGGAGAGGTGTGTGGCCCTACTCCCTGTTTACTGGTTACTGACCATGGTGGGTCGTCTTGAATTCCTGGGTCTCGATGTCCAGGTTCTAATGGCAGAGAAAGTCACCCTAATCATGTTAAGGGGATACTATAACACGGTGTTGACATCAACAATTACTGGAAAGATCACTTGAGAAGGACCCATATTTTTCTGGATGAGTCTATACATGGCCTCTTGATCTACTTTCCTGATATAAGGGAGAGAAAAACTATTCCATTCTGAGGATAGGCTCTTGAGATTTTTTAATATGGAAGTAGGCACTGTCTGTTTAAGGACAACCATTCATTATTTACCAAAATATTGGAGAGGATTTATGAGTTAGAGGGTCTGTATGGTTGCCGTAATGGTTGAGATTAAACCATTTTTATGGTAATCCTGTACTAGGGATTTTGAGACCTAGCATTGAAGATGCTGGGTTGGTGATGTATTCATTTACATAGAGGAATACCCATTTTGATAAGCAGTCAGTGCATGCATTGGTGAAATCTATAGAGACATCATTGGATTGAAGGGAGTTATTTTAAATTTGTTCCTAGATATATAAAAAACATAAAGAAGAAAACCCAATAAAATTAGCATCGCATTTGATTTAAAACATGAATGACTTATTGTATTGTCTTCCCCCCATTCATTTTAAGAGAAAAATGGGTCTGACGTATGGGTGATATTATCATCTTGAATAAGGATTCACTTTGGGTTCCCCATTTTTTGTTTCCAAAAAACATAGTTTTGCAGTTTTTAAATTGATTCCAATGGGGTTTAATCATGGAAGCAGAAACACCCAATGGTTTTATATCCATGATGACTTACGAACCTTCTTTCAAAATAAATTCACTTGTTGGGAGGTTTTGTCAAACGATGCTTAAGAATTAAAATTTTCCAAGAGGGTGAGAGGTCATGCTCATCACACCCTTTTCCGGGGGAATTATTTCCTACTCTAAGACTCTCTTATAGATTGAAGATATGATCATGAATCCTTTATTAATTCCCAAGTATGATGTGGGTCACCCTTAAATTAACAACTAATAATTATCATGCATAGATTTTAAAATCATCTTCATCTATTCGATGTTCTTCATAAATGGTATCCTCTTATATAATGATTTCATATTCATTGGTTTTTATCAAGACTAAGATGGTTTTATAGCCACACAGTGAGGCTCTCTATAGTGTTTCATCATCCAGGGAGACTAGATTTGTTTTTATGTCCGGATAAAACCTATGTGATGGGATTCCTCTATATCCTTGTGAAAAGAATCATAACCCATATAAGTCGGTAATGATTAATGGGACACATCATACCTTTTAAGGTCATGTGATAAGGAGGTAAACATATAGTTAAATGTCATATGGAAAGGACGTCTAGGTGGATGGTGAGTAGTCAAGGATTTGTGGAGGACTTATGATAATGTAGCCTTGGATATATTCTAAGGATTATAGATTTTCAAGATTAATTAAATGCTACTAGTAATGTGTCACATAGAGAATATGGTGGATTTGAAGTGTCTGGTCTAGACCCTAGGGAGTATTCCTACATATCCTATTTGGATGGGAATAAAATCCTATATAGTTTGGTTTTATGGATCCACACCTATCGAGGACCTTGGGTTTGTCTTGTAGGGGAGTATGGCCTTTTTAAGAGATTAAATTGGGGCTTATTCCTGAAGAGGAATCCTTGTAAATTTACCATGAGGGATATCTCAATAGATGGTTATTTGTAGGATTTTTTCATGGATTACTCCTAATGAGGATGCTAAGAATATTGGAATTTTGATTGGTGGTTACTAATGAGGAGGATACCCATTGATCTTGAACCCTAGGTGAGAGTCCTACATATCCTGATTATATTATGAATCATAGTTCTCAGAGTTCAATATTTCAGGATTATGAATCGAGGATTCCTAAGATAGGTTCGACATGGGATTATTCACGAGGGTGATTCCTAAAATGTTTGGGATCATGTGAATGTCATATCCATTTTCAACCACTAAGCCCACATGATTCATGCTTGGTGTGAGAAACAATAGGTAGTGGAAGATCCAACAATCCAAAAATTAATTCTTTCCTTGGATTTGGATACATGGCCATGAGGACCCATGCCTATGGAGGCACTCTTAAGGAAGTTCAGAGGAAGACTCAAAGGATAAAACTATTCTGAAACATGAATACAACCATGTTAGTGCTATTATTTTGGATATCCTCTGTGTAAAAATTAGTTAGGATGAGTCATTCTTGAAATTGAGACCCAAGAGGAAGTGGAAGATCACTAAAACCACACCCTTCTTCTCATTCACTGGTGGAAGAGGCTAGGGAAACTACAGTTCCCTCTCTTCACTTTACCCTAGATTGGATCCAAGGTATAGGGACCGAAGAGGGAAGGAATTAGAAGAGGTCCTACAAGAATGGATTTAGGATTACTCTAAGATGGAGTCTTTAAAATTGATTCCATATAGAGGTAGGGGGATCTCATTTAATTTTGAATGGAAAAGAAATATTAATCCTCATCCTCCCTATGTGAAACTGGAGACTCTAAGTATTAGAGATGAAAAGGGTAAGACATGGTCCAAACCATAGTATCAGAGACTAGGAACCCCATGGCACTGTCCCTGGGGTAGGGATCCTCATGACCAAAGGGATAAAAATTAAAATGCATCCTGAGAACCCTAATCCTCTAGGAATACATGTGTGGAAACCCTTTGTCTGAAGGAATAAAAAATATTAGAGACTTTCTAGTTTTATTTTTCTATATTTTTTCAGGTATTGAGGATTCAGTGAAGTTTTCAAATTTATACCTTTCCTATAAGGGATGTAAATTAGGATGATTCCTACCATTGGTGGCTTGGAAGAAGACTCAAAGAGGTATATGCACAGGTCTTAGGCATAGGTGATGGGAATAGGTGATGGGCGCATGGTTGGGAGGAAATGAAAATGATTTCTATAGGGGGGTAATAGGATGACATGAGCAGAATATGTTTTGAAAGATGGACCATCTAGTAAATGACACTTGGGTAAGGATTTATCCTAGGCCTCATGGGTCTCCTTAGGGGTTCATTCACTACTATAAAACTAGCCTTTAATAGTGGTAGAAATGGTATTTATCAGTGCTAGAAAAACATTGACTAAATGATTGAGGTTAAAAGTCGTGGTATTTTATTATCACTAGAAAATCATTGATAAAGGTGTCCTTTATCAGTCCTAAAAAATCACTGATAAATGGGAACTTTATCAGCACTTTTAAAAATCACTGATAAAGGAACCATTTATCAACACCCTAATTTAGTGCCGCTAAAGGAACCATTTATCAGAACTTATAAAGTGTTGATAAAGGTTATTTTATCAATTCTTATAAAAGAACTGATAAAGGACCTTTTAGCAGTTCTCATAGAAGCACTGATAAAGGGACATACTGCAGTGTGCTATAACATCACACTGCTATACCAATACATTGTACTGTAATATCACACCGCAACACCAGAAACACACTAGATGTCAACAAAAACATGTCCCAATAAAAGATTTAAATGAAATTAAATTTACAACAAAATACCAAGAAAAAAACTATATTATAGACATTTCAAAATTGGTTTATACTATAACATAAATAAAAATTATTGTATACATTCAGAAATATCAATGTTCCTCTATCTTTTAATCCTGACCTGACTAATGAAATTCCTGAAAAAACCACCCCTTCTTGATAAAAAAACACACCTGTATAAGAAATGAATTATTATTTTAAAAATAATACAAATAAATAATTTAATAAAAAGTGTCAATTTTACAAAAAATGATATTAATTTTAAATAAAAAGATGCACATGGAGTCATACCGGTCAGACCATGAATCGGATTGAGGATCAGATGATTCCAAAAAATCTAAAATGGGTTTTGGATTATTTTCATAAAGAATCAAAACAATCTAAATGTGTTTTCTCGGTTTTGAGTACGTTAGTTTTATTTTTTACAAAAATGTCATTTTAAACTAGAAACACACAATTTTGACTCATTCCAATCACATCATGTTTTGGTTTGATGTGAAACAGATTCATACACATCACAAATGAGTTAGGAATCATTTTCCTAAACTATCATGAAAATCAGAGCTCGTTTGATTGGTTTTTAGTGAGTGACACTTTTTGAACTAAAATGTAAATTTTAAGATGATAACGAAAACATTAAATCATAATGGGAAAATCATGTATTTAATTGTGTTTGGTTGATTCCTAAACACAAAAATGAATTGTTGATCATTTTCTAAATGTATCAAAATAGTTTGAATGTGTTTTATCAGGGATTTAGTAGGAAATTTTCCCATTTTAATAAAATTGACGACAATTTTAAATAAAAAGAAGCACTTTGTATCATACCATTCAAACCATGCATTATATTGATGTGTGGATAACTCATACAAATCCCATACAACTTATGGATCATTTTTATAATGTACAAACACAATTTGGATATGTTTTCTCAGTTTTGTGTATGTCACTTGTCTTGTTTACTAAAATGTCATTTTAAAATTGAAACACACAATTTGAATCATACTGATCACATTGTGTATCGTATTGAAGTTTAAATGATTCCTGCATATAAAAATGACTTATAGATCATTTTCCTAAATTATTTAAACAATATGAATGTGTGTGATCAGTTTTGAGTAGGTTATATAGCCTTTTTACTAAAATTGAAGTCAATTTTAAATAAAAACACGCAGTTGGTGTCATACCGGTCACATCATGCTTCAGATTGAGGTGCATATGATTCAATCATGTCTCAAATAACTTATGGATCATTTCACTAAATTATAAAAATAATATGAATGTGTCTGTTAGGTTGTGAGTAGGTCAATTGTTTTTACTAAAATTTATGTAAATATTAAATAAAAATGTATTTAGAGTCATGTCGGTCGTAATGTTCATCATATTGAGGTTTGGTTGATTCTTACACATTCTAATTCACTTATGGATTGTTTTCCTAATCTATATAAACAATATGATTGTTTTTTATCAGTTTTGATTACAACACTTGTCTTTTTTACAAAAATATTATTTTACAGTTTAAACATGCACTTTGACTCATGTAGATCACATCATGCATCAGGTAGATGTGAGACCGATTACTACACATCACAATATATTTATGTATTGATGCAATAACTCTCTCCTGTTATGGTTTATCCTTGACGGTGTCTCAAATTGGGGGAGGCCTTTACGCGTCTATCCAGCATCATCTCTCCCCTCTCTCATTCTTCCTTATTATAATTCTTCTTGTATATGTTATTCTACCTCTTTGACATTGTCAACACTCGAAGCACTTGTACGATTCTTTCATGCTCTGATCTATCATTATGTTCCCCTCCAAGGTGGATTTAGATAGGTGGGTTTAGATAGACATTGGGATGTGTGGTGCATCAGCCGTCAGCATTCTAAGAACGACCGTATGTCGATGGAGTTATTTTATGGTTTTTGGGTTTCAGTTTTTTCATAGGAGATTTTCAGTGAATTATTTATGGTTTTATTAATATAGGGGATCTCTTGATTTTTCTTTTACACTATCGGTGACATGATAGTGTTGAGACGTGATGTCACCATAGTTTCATCCTATATCAGTTCGTTAGTTTCTCTACTCTCATTCCAGGAATCCCATAATCCCATTGAGGTGGAGTAGAGTAATGGTTTTCATTGTTCTTTGGGTCGTCATATTGAGCGTTCGGTTCGGGGTAATCGAAGGTGATGGCCTATTTTGAAGTCAAAGGTCTAGGCATAGTTAGTTGTGAAGGTGGTCATGTTGTTGCAGAGGCAGATGGTCACGAGGCATGGAGGATCGATGAAGACTTTGATGATGTGTTTATGGCAGTGAACTCGCAGATCTATTCTTCTTGTTGTCCTTTTTGGATCTTTAATATGCACTTTTTATTGGTGGTTTCTAGAATCTATATTGGTGGGTAATGTGGCTATATATTATATATTGATTTCATTTTAAATTTTATGTGCGTATGCAACCGGTACACTATAAGGACCATCTTCAGATGAGATTCAGAGAAGGAATCATTCACATGAGCATGACATTCATATTTGGAAGTTCAAGTGGGTATGGATCTACCATCGGTACTAGGTCTATGTAACCCTTCATGGGACAACTAGCTGAGCGGTCAGGTGATGGTGGGGGCTTGTCATCATGATGTAGTCACTGGGGAGGGGAAGATCCTTTAGTTTTGATCTTGGTTATCTTTCTTTATGGTTTTATTTGGATATCCTGTTTGGATCTTTTGGTTTCTTAATTTTTCCTAAAAACTGTTTTGATAATAAAAGAATTTATTTTTCATTCAGTATCGATGCCATAAATTATCATGAAAATCATATCTTGTTTGCCCGGTTTTCAGTGTGTGACACTTCTTAAAGTCAAATGTCATTTTTAAAATATTAACTAACACATTTAGTCATATCAGACACATTGTGTATCATATAGGGGTGAAGATGATTCTTACACATCAAAATGACTTATTGATCATTGTCTTAAAGTAATATAACAATCTAAATATGTTTTATTGGTTTTGAGTATGTCAGATATCATTTTAACTAACATTAATGTCCATTTTAAATAGAAATAAGTAATTTATGTCATACCAGTCACATCATGTATTAGATTGAGGTGTAGATGATTTGTACACATCTCAAAGTATCAAAACAAATCCTAAATGTCAATGTTACCATGATTTATATTGACTTTATTTGTCAATCTTCCAATACTATATGATTAGCTTCGAAGAAACCACATCAACTTGAAAAAAAAAATCCACATGTATGAGGAAAAAATTATTATTAGTCATACTAAAAATAAATAAATTAAATATAAATATGAAATAATACATTATTTCTATGGATGATGATTTTACTGTGAAAATATCAAGATTACTTCTGTGACTAAGTAGTATAGGGAACTTGAAGGAAAGTGATAAAGGTCAACACAACAGGGGTGAAAGGTTTTGAGGGAGAATAAGTTTGTGGATGTTTTGTTGAAGAAAGGCATGAAAGATGGATAGATCACCCAAAATCGAACAAAAGAATCCACCCCAATTCAAACAAAATAATCCACATATAAGAAAAAAATTATTATGTGTGTAATAATAAAAGCAATAAATTAAACATAAATATGAAATATTAAATTAATTTTATTGACACCGATTTTACTATGCAAATATAAATATTAACTCTGTGATTGAGCAGAGACAGTTTCGTTTCTCTTCTTGCAAAGGCATGACACATGGAAAAAAATATTCTAAAATAAATGATCTCTATAAGGAATAATGAACATTAATAAAATATTCCATTATATAATTTTTCGGTAAAATAGAGAAATCATATTCTAACATTACTTTTACATATTTCCAAATGGTTTCCTTCATTATTGTTTTTTGTTTCGAGGGATTGGTAACATCTTAATGTGTTGAAGACATTTTCTATATGAGTAGTAAAACACATAATTTTCTTTCTGTTAATGGAGTAGAGAAAATATAATATATTGAGGGAAAACAAAATATATTAATAAACAATTATACCTTCTCATTGAGCTGTATTTAATTTTTAATGGTTTCAAGGGTTTTTTTCCTCTATCAAGAATCAAAATCCCCTCTTTTTGGTCCCCTATAACATATAAGACATTTTCTACATTAGGACCGACATGAACTGATTGTGATGTCCCAATGAAAGAGTCATACTTGATTTAATTTCCATATAACTCAAAAAAAAATATTAGTCACCAGTATGAAAATTGACTAATTTTTATTTTTTGGATCAAAGACATAAAATACATTCCCAGATATGAATGGATCATCTTTTCCCCCTTCCATATAGAAATTCACATTCAAAAACCCCATTTAATCAACTTTCAATCCATTGATACTGTTAACTCATTTGAAAAGGAAAATATACACTTGACATGTTGTGTAATCCAACTCATTTATCTATTTGATAATTCCAAAATATGATTTTTTTTCATAAATTGGATTTATATCATTTGAACTAGATATGTGAATCACTTTAGCCACAAGGGTAACACTGCTGTTTTACATCATACTAAATCCATCATGTTCTTCTGTAAAAAAAATATAAAACTTTATTACAAAACTTGTTTAAGATATAAAATTTTCATCCGTCCCTCAGGATATCCATTGAAGTCATTCAACCACTGAATTCAGATTTTCAGATAACACCTTATAACTTTGATCTCTTAACTATCCTATAAGCTATTGACTATGTGTATTTGATATCAATCCTTCTACCTTCGACATATTAAAATATCTAATACTTTATTTGTGGGATTCAATGTTTGAATAAAAATCTCCACTATTATGTTATTTGTATAGGTGTACTTGCTCCCTCTATTTCAGGGTAATTGTCACAAAATCTATTCCTAAAATCCATTGTCCTATAAGGAATTCACTGTGACCATACTTTGTGAGACTTTTTATTTCAACATCAGATAGGTAATCAATATTGAATTCAATATCTTCTTCAACAGTATACCATTCTGAAATATAATATTCTGGATGACTTCAATTCATGACATACCCTTTCAAAATATTCATATACCATTTAATTGGGTACATCCATATGCAATGGAGAGGAAGAAATAGTTTAACCTCTCTAACAAGGAGAACCATCAGGTGGACCATTATATCATATAATTTAGGCGAGAAGAACATCTCTAATTCAGATAATATGACTAGAATCTCCTTATTCATGATGGGAATCTTTGTTGGGTCTACAAATTTACAACATATGACTTTTAAAAAGAAGTAGAGTCTACTTAATATATGTCATACATTTTGAGCATATTGCAATCGAAAGAAAAAATCATTAAATATTGCATCCAAACATGACAGTTGTGTGAATTTATTCCTTGTAACTCTAAATTAGTCATTGAGACCATATTCTTGATATTTTATGAATATTTTTTGGAACTTTTACACTAGTAAGGAACATTAAAAATTGAAAATTTTCTTATCTAGATAGATTGCAAGATACTGGAGGAAGAAAATTCCACCTTTTACCCTTCACGAGTGTCAAATATTCACTTATCCCCATTTCAATCATGTCTAACCTATCCAAGATTCCATATTTGGTTTTTCCAAGATAATTTAGTATCATTCCAAAAACACTATCAAATACATTTTCTCTATATGCATGACATAAAAAAAATATCTGACCTGAAAACAATTCAAATACAATAATTCAATGAAAATTAATCTCTTCTTCTATCCTGATATTGTAAGGGTTTTCGAAAATGGTATACCAAAAATACTGTCAATACTTTATACATTATTGTACAATTTTGTTCCCTTTATTGGAGACATTATTGTACCTTGATCTATATTCCCATTGAATGTTATCACCTAGGAACGATATTCATGTCTTCAAGGTAAAAATTCTGGATGTCCTAAAAACACAGTCTTCAAGGAATGCTTCAAACAAAAATAATTATGTTTGTTTTTCAAAAATGGGACACCCCAACATTTCTTTAATTCTATAGCCTGATAAATTTCCATATGTGGGGAAGTCATTTATGATTTGGTACAACATGATCCTCAATTTAAATTATTCACTTCCATGATCACCATACATTGTAACACCTTTATCCCTCATAAATTTTAGATATTTGATCAATGCATCCAAATAGACAGTAATATTATTAATATGTTTCTTTGGTCTAGATATAAGTTGAGACAACATAATGTATTTTCACTTCAAGGATAACCATTGAGAAAATTTATAACTTACCAACTTGACAGGCCATGTATGGTGAGTACTAATATATACACCAAGAGGATTTTTTCCATATTTATATAATTCAACACATAAGTTTCTCATCTCATTTCCAAATTTCGGAAACCTATAATCAATTTTCTTCAACTGAGGAGAATTTACTGGATAATGTAGGTTCCCATATCTAATTCTTATATCTTCATGCCATGTTAATTATATCATGGTTTCATGACATCCATAAAGTCTTCTACACTATGGAATAATATGAAAGTACCAAAAATATTTCAAATGACATGATTCATTTGTCAGGTATCGATATACACCACACTTGGGGAATTTTATGAGCGATTCAAGGTTTTTTCTAAACAAAATGAAATAATTTGGAAAAGAATGTATTTTTTTAGATATCATTTCCATTGAATGTAACATTCATTTATCATCATATTTTCATCATGGTTGTTCATTTTCTTCGGGTATCATATCATTTAAAAGACCTAGTAGTTGTGTAAAGATTGTGTTACTCCATCCGCTACTAGCTTTCAAATTATATAACTTCAATACAGCTGACAATGTTGTGTATTTAGTAAAACTTGTGTATAATGGATTCTTGGAACAAATATTTAACTCCTCAAACAACTTTGGATAGTCATGATGGTCATCTTCAATTTCCATTTTCATTTGTTCAATTCAATCTCCATCATCATTTACAATGGTATTCATATAAAATGAATCCTAAACCACAATATAATCCCAATTGGCTTCCACATTCATTTTTCCCCATGTTTAGTCAATAATTTATAGATTTGATCTATTCTATGGAAAATAGAATGCTCTTCCAACTCTTCCAGACTAAATGTTTTTAATAACAAGAACGTAAACCTGTAAAGAGGATTTTAGAAGGTTCGTCTACATGCTATCTTGAAAACATGATGAACTCTCTTACTCCATCTTTATAATCATTGGTCAAATGATTTGTGTTCATCCATTTTCAATTCATATTCATCCTAGTGGGTTCATAAAAGATTAAATTTTTTCAATATATAAACAAATACACATAAGATATTCATTATTAAAGGTGGAAGTTATAGAAAATTATAATAAGGGAAATCAATATTGGATTATTTCAAAGAATTTTGGTATGGTGTAGAAATTGGGTAATTGTATTTAAGAAAAGAATTACTCCACTATAGAAGGTGTTATCCAATTAATTTATTCAAAGGTGAAAGTTATAGACAACTCATCCTCATCACCTCATCTTCGAGATATTTATCATTTAACTTTTCTGTTTGACACATCCTTCATATCTTGTGGGCATGCACTAATGTTTATGGAAATAAACTAAGTAGTAGTTATCCATGGAATGACTAATTCTTAGAGTAGTATAAGTAACATAAAAGATATGGGGGATGAGTTTCAAGCAAGAAATTGAAATAATGTCTATTCAAGAGATGAATGTGATGAGGATGATAGTTCTCTATAAAAGAAATGGCGGATGAGTCTCAAGCAACAAACTAAAATAATTTCTAGTATACATAATTTGATAAATTCCATTCTATTTTCTGAAATAATTGATGTATAAACCTAAAGAATTATTACATTTAATATTAATGGTATATCAAAATTTTGAAAACATCTCAAGACTATTGGGATGTTATATCACCACATCGACCCATCCTAAGGATTCTCGGGAGGTCTTCACATCATATCTACCCATCTGAAAGATCATAGAGAGGATATCTAATACACATTAACTAATTCTTGATATTCTATGGAGGTCCATAATGAACATGGAATAAAGGCACAATACAAATCAATAAGACATATCACAAACAAGGGAGAAAACACACCAACCCTAGCAATGTCTATCCTATAGACATTTACACACACACACAAAATAGAATTTATAATGACCATAATTACAGAAAAATGCCCATATAAACATAATTTTTAATGGAAATAAAGTAAATCCATTCATAATTTGGAAATCCAGAACCACAATTTGTTAATAAATAATTATAAAATCACTCGTACATTATAATTTATTAAAACTAATATAAATAGGTTGAGAGATTTATATTCATATATATATATATATATATATGTGTATTCCCCCAGGGTTCATCATGATTAGTAGTGGCTCTGTGGGGTCTTGGTGAGGTCTCGGGTTCATGTCTCTCCATGTTATTCTGTATTGATGTAGAGTATGATTTTCCTTTTATTTATTCCGCTCCCCGAACTGTTGTAACTATATATATATATATGTGTGTGTGTGTGTTTCTATATACGAATTTATAAAATAAACATAAATTGATAAAAATCTATGTAACCCTCATAGAAGAATATCATAACATATAAAAATAAATACAACCCTATACTAATTTTGAAGTTAGATGATTTTTTGTTTGTTGGTGGTCTTACACACAATATTTTGAGGTTAATTTAGCTATGTGATGATTTTAATGATATTTTATTTAGAAATAAAAAATTCATGTTAAATTGTATAAAATATGGAATGATTGTTAATCCATGTGAGAGGACCAGTGGGAATCATTTTTTGAATGGTGACTCCAACCATTCCAGCTATCTGAGTTTAATTTATGAGAATAAATGATGTCATTGAAGGTTGAGTAATATTTGTCAAATAATTTTGTGAAAAATTTTAAATTGAGATGTGTTGAGAGACTTGCCTCATCTAAAAATAGAAAGGGGTGGTTTTGTGAGATAACCCAAAAGGGAAAATCATTTAATCGAGTTATAAAAGGGTGGAAATTTAGTCCAACAGTCATCATTAGTTAAACATATTTATTTTTTGGACTCATGAGAGACAAGTACCATTAAGGTGATATTTAATTCATCAAATTAATTGATTAATTTACCATAATTACTAATGTGATGATTATAAAAAATAAATGAAATGTGGTGGAAATGTTGAAGATTTTCATATGAACTGTTTAGAATGAATTTGGGATGTTAATTACGTATTTCATATTTAACAATGATAATGAATCAACCATAGGTGATTCTATGATATTTCAAAAAAAATTATGATTTTGGAGGAAGCTAGGATATAGATGTAGAATAAAAAGGAAATTGATTAAAAAAATTCAAAAGGACCAAAATTGGATATCCAAATCAATAGTAAATCAAAAAATGGGTCATAAACTAATCATTCTATTCATAATCTAAAATAAAAAATAGTATACATGGATTGAATAGAAACAAACATGACATCATCCAACAAGAAATCAAAAAAATAAAAAAATTAAAAAGAAATTCTCATGGCCTACCTCACTAGGTTGAAGAAAATATGTTTCAGAAACCCTAACTACAACTAGACACCAGATGTCCAATAATATTTGAGAAATTAGAGGTAGTTGATTGGTGTGATTTGATCTTTGATTAACCGAGGATGAGCGATATTAGTTGGTGGATTCTATGGAAAGATTCTAATATCGAGACGGGTTCTCAAATTGTTAGGGTTGTTTAAATAGACCGAGACACTTTATCAGCACTTTTGTAATAAGAACTGATAAAAGGAATATTTATCTGTGCTTTTTTAGTGATGTTAAAGATAGTTATTTATCATCATTGATAAAATCTATATTTATCAGTGATAAAGTTTTAGAACATATAAACATTCATTTTATCAGTGATTTTTTCCACTGATAAAGTATTTATAAATTTAACTATAAATTAAAAAAATTGTAAATATATATATACTTAATGTATATATATATATTGTAAATATAATCCTTTCTAAATATTTTAATTATAATTCTATAATTATTTACTTATAATTATAGAAATATTTTTGAAAAATAATATTTATATCTAATTTCAAGTTCATTCATGAATATATGTTAAAAAATTAGCTAAATTGAATAAATTAAAATTAATTATACTTTAAAAACATTGAAAAAATTGACAAGTTTTGTGTGTGTTCATTATATATAGAAATTCATTAATTATGTATATGTGAAATAAATATAAAACACATTTGATATATAAAATTTATTAACATTAATTATCATGATCATCTAATTAAAAAAATTAGTATTTAATAATGTTTAATCAATTTATTCGTTTTTATCAGTAAATATTTAATTAATAAAATTTTTATTTGTTTACTAAACTCATTTTTAATTTTTTTTATTTATTTAATTATTTTATTTTATTTATTTTAACCTTTAATAATACTAAAAAATAGATGATAAAATGTATCTTTATCAGCACTAACAAAAAAATCACTTACAAAGGGAATGCTTTTATAAGCGTTGATAAAGGTTCCTTTTATCAATATTAAAAAAGAATTGATGAACGGTTAAGTATATTAGCGACTTCTTTAATGCTCAAAAATGCCATTTATCAATACATTTTTTGTTACTAATAAATACCAATGCTATTAAAACACTGATTTTGTAGTGGCGTAGTAAGGGTCTCACACAAGTCCCTTATTAGGGAGTGGGGCTTCGCATAAGTAGTTTTTCTTTTGGAGAGAATAAGTCCTTGTGAAGGTTTATTATGTTTGGGAATGTGATGGGAATGTAATATCACTTAACCCCATTAATTCCCTATTCTATCGGGTTTTAGAGAGATACATAGAGAATTTTTGGAGACTTGGGTGAGGGGGCTATGTGGCCAAATCATCAGGCTTTTTCTGATTTTTTCTGATGTGGAAAGGAGGAACACAGAGTTCCTATTTATAGAGAAATAGGGTCCATGTTGTAGGTCCTTAGTGTAGGTCCTTGATGCAGGTATTTGGAAACATTTTTTTGGCACAATTCTTATGCAAAGGTCCTTGGATATGGTCTTGGGCTGAGGTCCATGGCTCGGGTCCTTGGAATAGTTCCTTGGTGCAGGTCCTTGAATCAATTACTTGGCACAATTCCTCAGTGCAATTACTTGAATCAGGTCCTATGCTCTTGTCCTTGGCACAAAACCTTGGACCAAGTTCTTGGAAAAGGTCCTCGGCATTGGTCCTTGGCCTAGGTCTTTGGCACAGGTACTTGGCTCTAGTCCTCTACTTAGGTCCTTGGCCCAGGTAAGGAAAATCCTTTCATAAATATTTTTTGTCTTCCAAGTTCCATTACTTTTGATCCGTACGTTTGTTTGGGATCCATGACCTGTCAAATCGATTATTTTTGGGAGATATAAGCTTCATGGTATATTAAATACACCAAATGATCTGTAATTAAATGAAAATTTTTCATTTTAATGAGTAAACATATTATTATCATTGATCATAAAAATCAACGACATATTCTTGGAGGGGTTTTCATTACACTTATCCCTCATTGTGGAGTGGTCTTGTAGAACATGGAAATCCAATCTGCATCTTATTTCATCATGGAGCCACATGTGTACTCAAAATAGACATTTTTTTCAAAGTGATGTTCACATCATGAATTCTGCATAAAAGTGCATGAAACTCATTTTTCGATGTCAATAGTGACATAAAGAAAATATTGGGGGAATTCACCATGTCAAAAAAAAATAACAAGTGTGTCACTCAACAAACTTATAAAAGGCGCCAACTCTACCCATCTCTTAAAACATTCAAAAATGATTGGTTCTTCTATACCCTTCCAAAATAAATTATCAAATTCCAAAATCTAATCCAAGAATCCTCACATTTGGTAGAATTCTAACCATGTAAGGTGTTTGGTGAAAACCAAAACTAAGATACCCCGAGAACTGGTAACGCTCATCAATGAGTGTTTTTATTTAATTTATTCATCCAAATCCCATCAATCGATCTTATACATTGAATATATAATAACATTAATTCCTTCTACATATAGAGATATTGTTATGTTATTGGTACTATATAAAATCATACACACTCCCATCAAATAGGTTATTAAATTATCATTCATTTGTATGAAAAACTGTTGCCTTGTAAAATGATGTCATTAGTTATTCCATTACCTCTTATCAAGGATGGGTATGATGATAGAAAAAATGTTTATATATTATATTTATATGATCATTATACTTCATACGTATTTATATCAGACATACCATTTTTTCATTCAATTCCATAAGAGATATGATAACATCATTCATTTGTACGACGGACTACCACCTCAAAAGGAAATGTTTCTCACCAATGTGTTACGTGGAAGGAAGTAAGGGTAAAGATAATAAATATATTTGATATAAATGAAATATTTATGATATTAATGAAATATTTTTCTTTATTGAAATATAATATATGATTTTATTTTTACCTATTCATAAATTGAAAAAAATGATAGTGTCAACCGTCGACATGTGGGCCACTGCCTCCTCAAAGAAATGGAATTATTAATTTCATAACCTAATCACAAGAATGATATATAAAAGTATATACAATTATATAATATGTTAATTATTATAAAATTATAATTTTATAATAGTAAATGTTACTTACCTTCTTTCCAAAATGATCTTTGTTCAAATGGAAATGTTACTCAGGTGTATGTACGACCTATTATCTCAATTGTTGTAACAATAGTTCATTTATCATAACCACATTTCATGATTCTTTTTAAAAGTAAAATTTATGTAATGAAATGAAAATTATTTCAATATTGTTTTCTAGATAAGTTTAAAAAATGACATATTTAATCATAGTCAACCTACCAAAGTCATTTTTAACACATAAGCGGAATATGGACAAAACATCTAACGTAAAAATAATTGATAATGTAATTGTACATAACATGTTAATAAGTAAAATAAATTTAATAATGTGATTGAAAATGGTTATCAAGAAGGTAAATATTTTAGATAAGTTTATTATCTAGGAATATAAATACATATGTGACAAGTTGGACTCATGATATAGGACTTTATGCCAATTTCCTATCATTAAGTAATATCTTGATTTTATAGACATATAATATTTTAAAAGGTGTATATATATCCCCTTTTACTTGTTATATCCGTAATTCATTTATTCTCATGTAATTTAATGGTTTGTTTAATTTTATCCTTTCATGGGGATTATGATTCAAATACATCCAATGTGATAAGGGACTTTTCCTTTCAAAATCATCATTTAATGTTTTTCATTCAAACCCTCTTTATCTTCCATGCCCATGTTTTTTTATAATGTTTTTATGAAATATTATAAATGGAAATAAAATATTTATAAAGTAAATTTTATGTATCTTTTTTTACTTTATTTTCAATTGGTTTTTATAAAGACTCTTTTATTTTTTTTATACGGAATGTTTTGACAAATGAAAAAAGGAATGTCCAATTCTTAATGTACACAACACCAACAACTTTTCTATCATCATGGAAGTTATTTTATTTCTGAAATAATTTGGAATATTTCTTGTTATCATACAATTAAGACCCCCTTTTACTTTTATTTTTGTGTTTTAGTATTGAAAATTGAATTTCAAAAGAAAAATGAATTTTTATATTAAAATCGGGCATTTTTAAATGAAAATGGTATTTTGATATCCAAAAATGATTTTTTACGATTTTAAAATATATTTTTTCAAAATGAAAGAATAAAAATATTTTTTTTCATGTTATGGAATAATATCATTATCCATAAGAAATTTGTGGGGCCAAATAAAAGCAGTTCATCCCATTACAACTTGTATGATGGGGTGACGCCAATAGAATCAGGTGAGATTGTTACTGGGGAAGCCCATATAGCACCAGGTGATTACATTATAGCTTAAACAAGGGGTAAACATATATAGAACTCTAATGTATTGGGTAATGATACTTGTCTTACTATAAGGGTTTTTAATTGATTTATATAATTTTTAATTATTTTATTTTATAAACAATTGTGTGTATTTTCAAGTGAAGATGTATTATTTCTTATTCTAAAATAACATTAAAGATAAAAGTAAACATTATTTGAGTTTTTTATGTTTAAATTAGACTAACAGTTTCCTTTATTTCTCATATCCCGTACTGAGTATATTTTCCTCATCCCAAATTTTTAAATGTCTTTCACATGATGGTTAAGGGAAGGTATGAAGTAAATATTAAAGACAATAAGGGTTTTCTAAAAATAAATAATGTTTTGCTTTTAATGTTTTACAATATGGAAAAATGGATACTTATAGAAAGTGACCACATTGTATTATATGGTTTTATAATTTATTAGTTATGACCAAATTATCTAAAACTATAAACCTTGAAATATCCTCAAATATAATATAATGAATTATTGACATAGAACTCCAAATTATGTAATTTTTATCATTAGGTCCTTATAAAAAATTTATTATTATTTTTTGTTATAAGATACAAAATATTTATTCATAATCTATTATACATTTGAAATTCATCAAAACCATTAAAATAATAATTTTTATTTTATAGGTTTTGTTATCATAAAAATGGGTGAGTTTTTTCACTACTGATGTTTCTCCAATGTATCTCATGTATTATACGCTTTGATGCTCACAAAAAATCCTTTTTATGTTAATAATTGATAATTGTTTAATCATATCTAAACATGATTTTTATAATAATTTTATTTCTAAATATATTTTTTTCATTAAGATTGTTTTTATATGTCTATAAAAATCCTTCAAAAAATAAATTTGGATATCTAAAATTAGGTACATAGAATGATCAAGTACATGAAATTCATTGCATCAGCAAATTCACTGTATAGAATTGGCTATGTGATGAATCCAACTTCATAGAATCAAATATGTGAAAATGATTTCTTCATGAATTGAATACATAAATAATTAAGTTATTTTGAATCAATACCATGTAATTTATAATTATTGGGATTATTTTTTGTCTATATAATTCATTTAGATAGACTAATTCAGATACATGATCAATTCAACTGTGTAATTTTCATTCAAAGATGAATTTCATATATAAAGGTTATTGAGATACATGGTTCTAAAACTCAAGGAATTTATTATATTTGGAGTATTATATGAAAAATTAAGAAGTTATTTTCCCTCATCAATTATTTAGATAGTTAAATACGTTTTGGAAAAACTCATGAATACTGAATCTCCCAATAATGGTAATGATGAATGTGAATTTTTTATCTTCATGTTTCATGTATTGAAAATATAAGTGGCATTGACTCAAACATTGTGTCTCTTCCATAGAGATTTAATTATATTTTGTGATACATAAAAAGAGGGTTCACTCTCCTTTATGAGAAAATACAATTTTCTTCTTGAGGAATAAAAATAAGAGCATATAAAGAAAAGGAAAGACACATATTATAGATAGATTATTATCTTCTCCTTTAACAATGAAACAATTGTTTTTATATCCAATGAGGTGAAATATTATAACATAAAAATAAAATTGAACCTTAAAAAACATCATATATATTTCAAAAGTACTTCCTTGAGATACATTTTAATATATAATCATTCTCATGTAGACTTATAAACTCTCGATGTTTACTTGTAGATGTGCACAAAATTTAAATTTTTAACTACATCATTATTTGTGATTTTAAGTACTCAATCCTTATGTTGAATGTGGGTGGAGGGACTTTTAATCCTTGATATAGGGTCCTGGTAAAATATTCTATATGTTTTAGCACTTGGTGGATACTTTATCTCCAACCAAGAGTCCTCAAGAAAGGGATTTGTTTGTTAAAAATAATAATTTCTCACTCATAGAGTATTTTGTGGAGTAGACTATGGGGTATTTATACCCTCAAACCTATATATATCATGCGTCATTATTTTTATTTTATATTATATTTTCACAACATATTTCGAATTAAATTTGAAAAATACAATGATACTTCATTTCAATAATATGTTTTAAAAGATTCCATATAATTTTGGAACATAATTCACCCCCACCCTATTGATATATTATAAAAGGTCATCTATGGTTAGAATGAGTTTTCCATATTTTAACTCTAATAAAATGATGAGTTACTTATATGTTCTTAATTTTAATGATTTTATTTATGGTTATATTCAATTATTTAATGTATTACAAATGTAGGAGTTATTTATTTCACAACTGGGCACCATTGATGACATAAAATTCTTAATTACTTATGTATCTATAATAATTTTAGAATAAAAAAAATAAAAATGATAAAAAAATTCAACCAAAACAAAAAATTGAAGAAGAATAAGTGATTCAATCTACTAACGTAACTCATAAAGTCAAAATTTAATAAAAAATAAAGGAGGATGACTACCTACCTATTAAAACAAAATTTATCGAGATAGAATTGATATATTCAATTAGATAAGTATTTTTAAATTATAGAAGTGGTTAATTGATATTTTAATTAAATGGTTTATAATTTCCTTGAAGTTGAACAGAATATTAAATTTATCTATAAAGAATGAATTTCAGAATATAAAATATAAAATCTCTTATATATTGATTATGATAACGAGAATACACTTGTTGAAGAAAACTTTTAATTCCCAGCATTTCTTCTTGAAGAATTTCTTAAGGGGGAGTGAAGAGAATATGGACTTTGTGGAATTTTTTTTAAATAGATACGGTTTATGGAAACTTTTTTGATCATGTTGTTAATATTATTTTTGTTTTTTGGACATAGGAATAAAGAATATGGTATTTTTAAAACATATGAAATTGAAACCTCCATCACACAAGGGATGATATTTGAAAACTACCCAAACTTGGATTGAAAAAAACAACACCCATTTATGGGATTCAACTAAAAACCTTCTTCCCCAATCATTATTTTTCATTTTTCATTATTTGTTTTATTTTTCATAGAAAATACATATATTTTAATATATATATTTATCTTCAAATAAATTTTTATACCTTATGATGAACACACCCCCAATCCTAAACAAAATTTAATATATTATAATTTTATAAACTACATGATAAATTGGATGGTATGAATTGAACTAAATAAATTATGAAAATTATATGTATAAAATAAATTCATTGGTTATAAATTAGTTATACTTTAAAATAAAAATAATTTGAATGAAAAATGATTTTTTTTCTGAAAAATACTCTTTCTATACATGCAATGTTTTTTAATGTAATCAAATAAATTGATCACTATTGAGTAATGATATTTTGAAATTTTATTTCATATATTTAAACAAATGTTTTTACATTTATCTGTTATTTTATAGAACACGAGATAATAATAAATAATATTTTTTACATAAAAATTTATTTTTCTAAAAACAATTTTCATATAACCATGCACACTTATTTCAAAATTTATTTCTAATACTTATAGAAATTGAATCTTGAAAAATGTATTCCATATTTTGAATATATCGGATCAAAATTTATAAACAGGGCTCTTTTATTTTTGGAGAAGATTAATACTAAAAATAAAGAATTTTTTTCACACTTGTAAGGGAAAAATGAGTAATATATTGAAAAAATATTGACATAAAGAATTAAAATTTCCCTTAAAAATTTACATTTATCCTATTATATGAGATGGGTCTATCCATTTTCATCAAATTATCAAATATATGTTTCCTTTGTGAGTTTTTTCTATAATTATGTCCATTATAATAATTTTAGAAAATAATTAATATAAACCATTACTATCTTGAATTTAGAATATATAAAGTTTTTATGTGTGAAAAATGGTATATGTTCAGTTCTAAATGATTATTTGAAAAAAAATCATGATGGTAATTTATTTATAAATTTTTTGATTATATAATTTTCTTAAATTCTCATAGAACACTACATTAATATTTTTTCAATTAATAGAAAAAAGTAATTGATTTCAAAAATATTAAAAGAAATATAATATGAGTGAGTTATCATGTTCTATTTTTAGATAAATAAAAAATATTAGTGATTTATAAAATGATTCTATTAGAATTACAAATTTTTTAATAGTGTATTTATTGTCAAAATAAATTAATGGTTCCCAGATGGAAATTAAGGATATTTTATAGTAAATAATATTTTAATAAATTTTTTAAATTTCCTGAAAAAAATGTCTTCTACCATGTGAAGGGAATATGGTTTATAAAATTATTAATGGTCTGTGTATTAGTCACTTTTACATTTATGGTAACATTTTTTAACCTGTAATATTTAAATAGTTGTCACAATAGTTATGTTAAAAAATGGTTAACATATGGGTTAATAAAAAATAGATGGATTAAATTGACACAAAAAAACTATAAAGATTTCATTGGATGATACTATTTCAATACTAGCATCGTTTTCATTAAATTAATGGAAATTTTGAGGAATTTTTAGAGAAAATGAATTTATTATATTTTAATCTTTTAATAAATCTAATGGATATCCCCTCCCTCACTTATAAAAAGAAACCCTCCTTTATCTTCATTACATTACACTGAGAATTATATACCTACAGAACTATTAATATTTCTCTTATAAAAATTATTATAAAAAAATTAAAGGTTATTTTCTTCTTCAAATATCATTCTATGGTTCCATAACAAAGGATCTAAAAGTGGCCAAATCAAAGAGAGGTAATTCTATTACCCGGCCTCTTTTAGTTTATTTCTTCTTCTACTTACACTAATTAAGAGGTTTTAATCATAAAATAATAAAATTAGTATCCTTATTATACTTAAATGTTATTATGATCTCGTAATCATCATTATACACCCCCTTTCCAATCAAATGTGTCGGGACGGTATCACTTATTTGTACGTATGACTTACCATCTCTATATAAAAATTCAATTTATTTTCCATCACCATATTTAATTGATGGTAATTATGATGGGTTTAAAGTATATATATGATATTTAGGAAATATTTATACATATTGTATTATAATATCACATTAACCTTGTTACTATCAAATCTATTAGAAAGAGATAACGTCACTTGGGCGTATGTGTTTACTACCACCTCCACAAATCGATGATATTTTTTAATTTATGTTTTATCCAGAAGGTAATAAATATGGATTTAAAAAATTAAAATTATTTATAATATAATATAATGTTTCTATAAATATGAATTATTATTTACATTTCTTTCATTCTATCTTTCAAAAAGTGAAAATAAAATTCATTCAAATGTATAACTTACCATCTCTTTGAACGGTGCAATTAATTTTTTATCTCTACCTTTTATTTATTACTAAATCTATAATGGATATCTAATATATATATATTTTTTTAAAAACTATATAGATTATTTCACCATGATCAATGTATAAGGTCCAGTACTACCGAACCGAATCATGCATGAAAAATGAAGGAATTATCATTCCAAAGAGAGATTTTAGTAAAACATTATTAATAAACATGTGATATGATATAATAAATTATATGATTGAATGACTATGTTTGAGAAATAAATTTATAATAGATCTATATTTATTATATTGGAGGTTCTGATTCTTACAACAAAATAAGTGACTTGAGGTAATGTGTTTTTGTTTCAATCTTGTTTTTATCTAGAATTTTTATGGTTGAATTTAAATTGAGGAAATTATATGATCATTATCTGATAAGTACCTTTAATTATTATTATCATCTATTTTCATTATATTACGTTTTTTCTTTTCATTTTTCTCTCTTTATAAACTCAAAATACTGAAATAATGTTTTCATGGGAGATCAAATTTATTTCTCTCTTCATTCCGCAATACTTTTTATCCATATACATGTTTTCTAAAATCTTTCTCAAGAATGTTTTAATAATATCATAAGTTTATTAAAAAACAATTTTTAATAATGGATGAATTTTTAAAAAACATTAAAAAATTAATCTTTTTCTCACTTTCTGAATGAGGTAATTTTTTAATTTTTACAAAATACTGAGGGGAATTATTTTTGTTAACTTATATGACATGAACATAATTTCTTACTATCATGACAACTCATTATTTTAAAAACAACATTAAAAGTTTAAAATTTTATTTTTAAAGAATATATTTCCTTAATATTTTGGAATTTTTAGAATTAAATCAATGATTTCAAATTGAAAAGGGTATTTTCCTTGAGAAATATTCTTATTATTATTTTAATGGAGTTTTTATACCTGATATATTCCTTTGATGTTAAGTATGTTTTTATGGGGATATGATCTAACAATATAATCCTTATTCTATGTATATGGTTTATGATTATGATTATTATATTTTTATGTAAGCCCTTTATTTTCTATTGGTGATTCCATGAAGAAATTAATAAATGTTTTTAAAACTGATTTTCATTACATAGAATAATATATAATGAATTGATTACTATTTTATGGTATTTTTTGAAAAAATACATATGATTTTAATTATGTGACAAGTGGGCCTAGAATTTTATATCCCTCAAATTCATTGGTTAAATTATTATATATAATGAGATAATTATGGGAAATAAAATGATGTACTTGATCAACTATAGTAAATAAGTCGATATGATCGATCCACTATGGGAAATAAGTTCATGTTCTTGATCCACTATGGGAAACAAGTAATGATTAATATTTCTATATGATTTTATCGTCTTGGTTGATAAAATTTTTATAAGAAATAGATTTTATACCTTTGATGGTGAAAACAATTTATGACCTAGACGTATAATTCATGATTAATTTATGATGAATAATATATCTTATTATTCATATATTTTAAAATTATAATTCCTTATTCCATTACTCATGTTTGTTATCGCTGATATATTGGGTACAAACATTTTATATTATGGTCATGATCCCATACCCTTATTCTTATTTTACACTTTCATAAGATGACCAATTAATATCTCTCATGTTTACCCTTACATAACATATGAGATCACAATTTCTAATGTTTCCTTTCCTTATGTTATGATTTTTTTAATAATATTAATAAAGAATGGAAGAATGTGGGAAGAAGTTATGGGAGGTGTTGAAGAATATATCTAAATAAGATTCTTATGTATCCATTTAACACATCTAAATAACCTCTAAGATTATTTAAGTGATTGTAATGTTATATACAGAATATTAATCTAAAATTATATAATATTTATATCTAAAAATGCTCTCCTTTTATAGTAGGTATTTGATGAGGGTTTAGTTAATATTTAAATATTAAGATTATAGAACATTGAAAAAAACCACTATAGATAAGTCCATTTATAGGATAACATCCTTATGTTTTGGAAATTACAAGGAGTAACCTAGGATAAATAAAAGGATACATATAATGATAATAAGGTTTGACGATTTATCCATCCAATTATTGAAATTTCATTATTATTTGAAAGATCACTTTGATTATTATTAATTGATACATACACTTTTCTTTTTTGTTTTTATAAAATGGATAGAACCATAATAAATTATTTTATGAATGAATGTGATGGAAAATTAAATTATTATAAAACCTATAAAACCATATTATATGAGATATAGAATGAAAATTTTTGTTTCTGTGCCTATGAAATTTTTTTGAATCCATTATTCATGTTGATATTCCAAATAATTAGAGGGAAAAAATCAATATCAGATCTTTTATAAAGAAAATCGACATTATATTGGTTGGTATTATGATCAAATTGTTCCTAGGTGAAGAATCAACACAATTTAGAAAATATTTTATATTTTTTCGTTCTCATAGCATGAAAAGTTTGTCAAACTTTTTTATTGCTTAGAAGGTGAAGTCAATCAATTTTTGAAACTTGTGAAAAATATGTCTCAGGAGGATTAAATTGACTCTTTATAATGGGATGCGTTAAGTTTATTTTTTAGTAATTATTTCCCTTAATAAAAATGATAATTAATCTATTAGTACTTGTAAGTAAGAAATTATTATACTTGCAGGGTATTCTTCGATTTTAATCATTAAAGCTGAAAGAGAAATTGATTAATTCATTATTGGTTCAATACTATGTCTCTGAAGGGAATCTTCTATAAGATATCTTAGTAGATAAAAGGAAATATTTTGAAGTGAACTCAATTTATAAATGGAAATTGGAAATTCTAGCAATTCTCAGGGTTTTGAAAAGAAAATGAAGATAGAGTTTCATGAAACTCGAATAAATCACAAGGTTGAAATAATTAATTCATTTACATACTAGAAATGTGGAAATAACAATCATGGAAATTTCATATATGGAACTTTTATGTTCTTTAAAAGAGAAATGGTAGGTTATAAATAAAGTGAATATCTAAAGGGGATGAATATGTTGTTTCATGAAATTGAGTAAAATAAGATCAAACTAATGCACCACCAACACTGAAAATCATCAAATGAAAGGATTATGGGTTTTTAAAATAATTAATTTTTAAATTTGATGGTATTTTTTATGATTATTGGTATCAAAAGCCTCATAATCCTAATGATAAAAGGAAATATCATGCGTTTCTGACCGCCAATGTGGGTCATGAGATTGACATAGTGAAAGGTACACTTGTCTTCCACTCATGTATAGATAATGTATTATTTGATTATGATCATTCCTACTCTTTTATATCTATATAATTTTCTAGGGGTATCAAGATACCTACTCAATGATTATATGTTGAGTTAGCTATGAAATCACTAAATTGTATGATGGTCACATATCAAGCCAATAGTTGATCTTCTATTGATATTTTTGGAATGTACTTCATGAAAATATGGTGATTATATATTTTGAGGAATTTTATATTATTATAATCATGAATTTAATTTCATTATATATAGACCGTATTAATTTATGATGAAGGAAAGTTACATTTTATATTCTAAATGGACCAATTATCATTTATAGGTGTGAGGATGAATATGAGAATACAATTTAAATTACATCAATCTTGTGGTATTTAATTACAATCCATCAAAGTTATATATCTCTGATTTTTGGGGTGAGACTCAATATTGAGGATATTCCCTTTCTATGATAGTTTGTTGATTTATTACATGAAGAATTTCCTAGTATACCTATCAATCATGAAGTTGTATTTTTAGTAGAACTTAAACCTAATGTTACATGTATTTCAAAGACTCTTTATATAATGTCCCCAATTGAGTAATAGTAATTGAATAATTAAATCTATAAGAATCATAATAAGGGATTCATATAACCTAGTGAGTCACTAGGAGGTGAACCTATTATATTTATTAAGAAGAGATATAGTTTAATGAATCTTTTCATTGATGATCAGGAACATATTAAGATCAATATCAAGAATAAGTATCCTCTACTCTATATTTATGTTTTCTTTTATCAATTATGAGGATCTCAATAATTTAATAATATTTACCTTCATTCTGGATATCATTAATTGAGGGTTAAGAAAGATGATATCCCCAAGGTAGCATTCCATATGAGGTATGACAATTATTAATTTATAGTAATGCCAGGTAAACATTATAATTAACCTACGATATTAATGAGTTTCATGAATAGTTTATTATGAGACTACCTTGTTTAGTTTTTGTTAGTATTTATAGAATAAATTATTATATATTATACAATAATAATTTAAGAACTATTCTAAAGACCCTATGAATGGAAAATTTATATGAAAATTTTACCATGTGTGAATTTTTGTGTCATATAGTTCCATTTATTGGTCATATAATCTCAATTTAAGGTATATCGAAGGATCCTTCAAGAATAAATGTTGTTGAATAATGAACAAGAACAACCATGATAAATAAAATATGTAGTTTTCTTTTATTGTTTTGATATTACAATTTCTTTTTGAGAGATTTTTTACAACTATCCAATAAACTCATCAAAATGACTTTAAAGGGGGGAGAGTTTCTTATGGATATATTATTTTGAGGAGAAGTTCAAGGAGTTGAAAATATGGCTGGTTCGTTCACCTATGATCACATTACCCTACTATGGAGAAGGGTATGCAATCATTAGTGATACATTAGTTAATTTATGGGATATTTCCTAATTCATATTTTTATGGTCCTAAAATTCACCTCATTCTAATTGAGATTACATAAGAAAAATTACCCGACACATGAATTGTAGTGGGAAGTGGTGATTTTTCAAAAATTATATGGATACTTTATCCTTACATTTAAATATATGGTATATAAACAAATCATAAATGTTTTCTGTTTATTTTAATATAAAAGAGGTAAATATTCACTAGTGAATACGTTTGTAGAAAAGTTAATACCATAACTGATCAATACATTATCAGCTCATGAATGTGAACAATGTGGAAAATTATCTGAGTTGAATAGATCAAGCCATCTTATCAATTATGAGGATAAAAAAAGATCTAATATGTCTATATATTGAAATGGTGTATATGAAAATCTTTAAGGAAAGGGAAAAATCATTCCAATATTAAATGAGTTTCGCAACATCAATCCAAGTGAAGATTAAAGGGGCATAAATGGAAGATATGGAGTTGTAGAAAATGGTGAGAAAGGTTCTTAATATTAACATTGATTTTGATGGAATGATAATGTTCATGAACAATTTATGTATCCTATAAATATGATACTGTGAGAATGATATATTTGATAAATATCATACTTCATCATTCAATATTCATCGTAGAAGTATGAATATGTATATAGATATGAGAAGGTGTTCTTTGAAGGACAAAAAGAAAATATATATTGAAGAGTATGTATATCAAAGCTCAATATGTCAACATGTTAATACTAATAGATATAAGGATGAGGGGATCCTACAACCATTAAACATACCTTAATTTAAGTTGTAAAACATTTATATAGATTTCATTATTGAACTACCCAAAACATTTAAAGTTAAAAATGCTATTATGGTTGTAGTCGATCAAATTATGAATTTATTACACTTCATTGTTACTATAAAGAATTTCTATCTTAATACACTGCCCAATATATATATTTAAGAAGTGGTTAAGTTGCATGGAGTACCACATTCTATTGTATTTGATCAACTATAGGTTTACCTTAATATTTTTTATAAATATTCACTGGATGTGGATACCATTTTCAAACAATTGGAAGAAGATCTATTGTATAAATAATAATTGGTGGAGATTATGGATTGTATAGAGAAATTACTATGTAGCAAGACCACTTACTTGTTAAATATCTTTTAAAAGAAACAATATATTATAAGAAGCTACTTGGGAACCATAAGATGAACTAAAAAAATATATCATAAAAATATTTTGTCATAGTGAACTAATTTTAGGGGAAAATTTCATTTTAATGGTTTGTAGAATGTAACACCCTTATATTTTAATATAAATATTTATCATCAGATATATTTTTTTGATATCATGTGATAAATGAAACCCTCATAAAAAAATTAAATGTAATATAGTATACCACTATAAATATGATATTAAATAGAAGGGTATAAATATGAATAAATAAATTATTATTTTATTTCATAAAATAAATTCATGAGTTAGGAATTTATTAGAAATTAAAGTTAAATAAATTGAAATTAAAAGAGATTTTTTTTATAAAAAACTATTTTTAAAAACACAATGTGTTTTTATAATAATAAATTATATTAAAAAATACCTGATATTTATTTTTATAAAATTTATATATTATGTATTCAATCAAAAGTTTTATCTTTTTTCATATATTTTTTATTATGGGATAATAATAAATGTTGTTTCATTCTTAAAAAAATATTTTCCTATAAAAACAATTTCATCACCATTTATAAAATTATTTTAGAATGAATTTATAATAATTATAGAAATGTTGTGATGAAAAATGAATTCCATATTTTTAATCAAGAGGATATTTTTTTTAATAGGTCCATTTTAATTTTGGTCAATATCAATAGTAACCATAAGAAATTTTGTCACCCCTATACGGGTAAAATGGGAAAATAGAGTTAAAACCATGGGATAAGGTTTTCAAATTTCCCTAAATAGTTACTTTATACTATAATATGATTCATGTTCTTACATTTAAATCTATTTCATGAATATATGGTTACTTGGTGACATATTTCTATGATTATAATCTTTAAATTAATTTAGAGAAAAAATAAATATAATATTTAATGTCCTTGACTTTAATAAATTTATAATATTTTAATGAGGAAAAAATCATATAGGTTTTATTTTATATGTTTATTTCCAAGATACATTATTTAGTCACTATTTTATTTAATTTATAATTTTTAATTATTATATGATTATCTCAAATTATTTGGTGACGTTGAAACAATATTTCATCAACTAATAAACAAATAAAATAAGTGATTTTAAAAATATAAAATGTAATATAATTTGAGTGAGTTATTGTGTTATGTTTTTTTTATAGAAATTTATATCTTATTATTAAAATTTAAATGGATTATATTTTAATTATATCTTTTTTTGGAGCCATTAAAGTCAAATTCATTTAATTAATTCTAAATTGACCCTAAGGTAATTCTGTAAAATATTACCTATTATTAAATGAATTAAAATTAAAAAAAATATCTTTGGACAAGTGAATCGAATACGGTTGAAACTATCAACCTCAATCCATTTGTGCCACTTATTCATTTTTTTGACATTTTTAACCATTTAATATTGAAATAGTTTTTTACCATGGTTAAGGTAAAAAATGGTGAATGAAGTGTTTAATATAAATGTTATGGATTAAAATGAAAAAAAACATGTCTAAATTTTGTTGAATTATATTATTTATTACATATTCTCCTTCTCTTAAAATAAATTTCCAATTCTAAGCATGTGTATTAAAAATAATGTTCTTATATTTTAGTCTTTTAAAAATTTCAGTTGTGTCCACTCCCACTGTTATAAAAGAAAACCCTTCAATTTTATTATTTACATCACATTGGGCATTCTAGCTCTACCAAATCATTAACATTTAACTTATAAAATTACTTATCCATGAATTAGTTGAGATTTTAGAATAAAAATATTATTCCAAGATTCCTTAAGAATGGATATAAAGGAGGAAAAATGAAAGATAAGTAATCATCTTACCCAACCTATTTACATTTAATTCATCTTCTAATTACACTAATCGAAATTGTTTTATCATAAAATAATATATTTAGTATCATAAATATAGTAAAATGTTTTTATTATTAAGGTATCACTATTATTTTCCCTCAATCACATCAATGTGAAACAAAATTATCACTCATGCATAAATATGACTTAATGTCTCTAGGAAGCTATACAATTCAGTTTTCAACCCCAAATATCATATATGGTAATTATGAGGGGTTTAAAGGTTAAAACTAATGTTAATTACATATTTATAATTCTATAATTATAATCTCACATATATCTCCTTACCTTACAATCATTTGGAAAAAGATAACATCGCTCATGTGTACATGTGGACTACCAACTCGATGTAGCGATGAGGTTTTTTTCTTTTTCATTTTACATGGATTGTAATAATGATGGATTTAATGAATATATAAGATATATATGATATAATTATGATTATATATAGGTGAAATCTTATTTATCATTTTTTTCTTTATGTCAAAATGTCGCAACTAGATTCATGATTTTGTACGTCCTTTCGTCTGTATATACGGCATAATTCATTTTTATATCTGTAACATTTTTGAATGAATATGAGTTTATATAATTCATATATATATTAATAAAAAAATTTATATGTCAAAACCATGATTTGTATACATGGACTGAGACTATTGAACTAAAACTTGCATATAAAACTAAGCACTAATAGTCCAAAGCTGTGATTTTAAAAAAGTGTTAATAAATGGGTGATAATATTACATAAGTAAATCAAAATGGTATTATAGATATGAGTATTTTAATTTGATACATAAATAATATATCTATATTTATTATATTGTAGGTTTTAATTCATACAAATAATATCAACACTTGAGATAATGGATATTTGTTTCAGTCCCATTTTAATTAGGACTATTTTTGTTTGAATTTCCATTGAAGATGTTATGTGACCCTTATATTATAAATACCATTGATTTTTAGTTTTCTATATTTATTATTTAATATTAAACAGTATTTATTAATTTTACACTTTTAAAGAAATCAAAAGACATAAATAATTTTTGTAGGAATAATAAATTTATTTCCCTATTCGGTATAATCTTTTTTCTATATACATGTTTTCAAAAAGTCTATTTGGGAAAATGTTAATATTCTATTATAATTTTATAAATGTCATTCTTACCTGGGATGGTTTTTTTAAAATGTATTAAAATGAATCTTCTTATCTCTATTGAATGAGGAACTTTTTTAATTTTTATAAAAAGTGTAAAATGAATTTTTTCTTTAAACTTATATGATATGAGTGGAATTTAAAACTCTAATATTTTCAAAGAATAACATTATATTTTATAGGGTATGCAATGCACACCACTGAGCTCAAAATATCCCAAAACAATATTTAAATATGTCTGTTATAACCTCTCCATTAAATTGTCATGTATTAATAGTATTAATTACCTTATAAAATATATATAATGGTCCTAATAAATATAAATTTATTGATAAATTTTTGATAAATAGTCACTCAATTATTAATAAAGTCATTATATTATTAAAAATATGCATTCTCAGAAAGTGGTTTCTATTTCTTTTCAAGATAAAATATTGTTATTAATTTATAAAATAAATATAATACGTAATTGATAAAATGAAATTAATTTTTCAATTCAGTATTTTAAGATTATCATTGGATTAATTTTTATAATTATTTAAAATTATTTATTTTTCAATAAATAATGAAAAAATATTGATTCTTATAAGAAATTGTATTTGATTATTTATATATTTACAAAGAAAAACTATATAATAGATTGGTTTTAAAAATTTATTAGCTAATAATAATTTTAAAAAAAAATCTATTTATAAATTTTCAAATAGACTTTATACTTAAATTTAATATAAAATCATTTTATATTTATAAAGGACATTTTTGTTTCTTAAAAATCCATTTTGTCTCATTTTTCCAATTTTATTTGAAAGTGAATTCTGAAAATTATGTGTTTGGAATTTTGAAAAATTATATCCATATTCTAAATTAGGGATACTAATTTTCTAAATAGGTCCCTTTTATTTGTTAAATATGAGTAATAACCTTTGTAATTTTTTTACCATTGTAATTGGTAAATCAGGTAATTAAGGGATAATAACAAAACCGTAAGGACTATAGAATGACTCCAACAGTTGATTAAATTTTATTTTATGTGTCCATTTATTCAATACCCATACAATATTAGATTTTAAGTCCTTTTCGGAAATTTAAGAGTCATTGTAACTTTTATAATTTTTTATGATAAAAAAGTAAAAAACTTTCACACTCATGTTTATAATAACTTCAATACTTTTAAAATAAGGATAAGAATATGATATTTTTTATTAATAAATATTCATTTTAAATATCAAATATTTAAATTAGTCATGGTAAATTTATTTTAATACTTAATGAAAAGATAATTACCTTTTGTTTTTACAAAATCATGACATAGTAATTATTCAATTAATGAAAAAAATAAAATAAATGATTTTAAAAGTATTAAAAATAAAATAATATTATATAAATAATTTGATTTATTTTTTAAAAATTTATATTATATTTTAGGGGTATAAAAAATATTTGGGTTGAATTTTACTTTTTATGTTGATGTTATTGAATTCAATGTAATGAATTGTTCTAAATAATTACATTAATGATATTTTATAATGAAAAATATTTTATTAAATTATATAAAATTCATAAAATTATTAAATTGATAAAAATGAATGGGATAATGTTTAAAATATCAACCAAGTTCCATTTATGGTCTATTTATCCTTTTATTGTAACATAATTAACACCTAAAGTGTAAATAACATTCATATTATTGTAAATGAAAAAAGTGATAACTAGGGTTTAAAACTAAATGATAAGGGTAAAAAAATACCCAAAACATGTAAAAACATTAATGTATGATATGATTGTGAAATATACACAAATTATAAGTGAATTAAATAATTTTGGATAGATTTTTTTAAAAAATAGAATTTATATAAATTATTATTTTTAAAAATTCCAAGAGTATCCCTCACCTCAATTATAATGGAACACCCCTTTCATCACTTCATTGCACCATATTGAGAAGAATAGATTGATAAATACATACCAATATCTATAATAAACGTTCTTATCCATGTTTACTTGTTTTGTTTCCCCTCAAAATACTAATCTTGGGTTCCTTAAGAAAGGATCTAATGGATTTCACCTGAAGAAGAGGTAATCATGTTGTATAATCTCTTTCAATTTACATATTCTTATACATGGTATATACCATAAAATAATAAATTTACTTTCCTCCATATGTTTTAATTTTATTATTATTATTAAACTACCATTATCCACCCTCTTTCCCATAAAATGGGAAGTGAAAGTATCACTCGTGTTTATGTATTGCTTACCGTCTCCATGTAGCGATACAATAGATTTTTTTTCACCATATTTTATGGATGGGACTTATGATGTATTTATTAATTATATTTTATATTTATAAAATAATTATAATTATGTAATGATATTATAATTTCAACCTTATTACCTTTAGAACCTTCGTGAATCACTAATGTCGCTCGTCTATATGTATGGACTCCTCCTCTATGAAGCGATGTGATTCATTTTTCATATTTATTTTACTAGGATTGTAATTAGGATGGATTTTTAGAATATATATGATATAAATTATATAATAATTATTATTTAATGGAGAATAATTATCTACAATTATTTCATTCCATCCATCTAAATGTGAATACAACATTTATATGGATGTATGAACTACCTTCTCCGTGAACAATGTATTTACTTTTTATATATCAAAATTTAATATATTAAAACAATTATTTACATAATTAGTATATATTATATTTACTTCATTAATTAAATTATAGATATGATGAAACCTTTATAATTGTGTAATTATGGAAACTAAAAAACCAAATCATTCTTGAAAAACTAAGTAGTGACCACCCAAAACATTCATTTTAAAAAAAATAATTATTAAAAAATTGGTGATAAAATGTTATAAATAGATCATATATGATATAAAATATATTAATATTTTTATGTTATGTAATTATACAAAAACTAAATTTATTACACCAGATGTTAGAGAACCTACGTGACATGTAGAAACCAAGGAAATAGATTTCTTCTCAATTTCCACTCCATTGAGACATATTTAGTATTATGCACATATTTATTATTATGTGGTGTATATAATTACTTATTTAGGTATTTAACATGAATATGTAATTATTAATGATTATTAACATACAATTCATGTTTACTCTTATAAAGATTTTTTATATTTTCTTACATTTTTTCATCTAATTGGATCATGAATCAAGAGAAGATATGTTTAATAGAAAGAATTTTATTATATAACTTTTAATCATATATTTTTCCTTTCATATAAATATAATCTAAAAAACTTATAAATAATTTTTTTACTATTTCCCTCTGATTTGTTAGACTCATATTTACCAATTTTTGACTTTATCAAATATGTTTTGATATGAATTTTTTGGTCATTCATCGAATGATGTACTTTTTAAATTTTGATTCAAAAATATTTAAGTAGTGTTTTTCACATATATGATAGGAACATATTTTTTTATTCATAACTAATATTTTATTTTAGTAATAATTTTTGAGGTTAAAAGGTTCTTTTAAGATACAATTGTTTTCCATTATAATTGAGGATTTTTTTAATTATATGTTTAAAAATTGAAAGGATAATTTCATCAAGAATATTTTAATCATATTTAATGTTATTTCTATTCAGGAATAACTACAACACTTTATTTTAATTACTCACCTCTAGTTATATGTTAAAATGATAACATCCCTCGAAACATTCACATAATTGGGATCATTAGATATTGAATTTTTCTCAAATATCCATATTTTTTGTATCATATATATGATTATTTCTAAAAAATGTACCATTTATACATATAGTGTTACACAATGAAAATATTTGATTAACTTGTAATTATATTCAAATACATTTTTTTTACTTAATAAATATATATTAACATAAGGAGAATTATTCATGAATTAAATCAATCAATAGATATACGAGTAATGTATTTTAAAAGTTGTGATGGGTGGGGATCAGAATTATATTGCCCATTGGTGCAGTGAAATGTCTCATTATAGGAATCAGTAAGCTAGTATTAAATGGATTTTTGGTGTATTCCTACCCAAAATTATAAACTATTTGGAAAAGTATTAATAGTATAGATTCCATGATTTCTAAGATTAAGGCATCCAATGTTATGCATTTACTTCATTGAAAATTTAGTTATTATTATCAATGAGATTAATACATTGATAATATTCATGCTTTTATTTATTTATTATGTTATTGATTAAATAGAATTTGTTCAATTATTTAGCATTCATTGATGATTATTCATGTTTTAATCATTATATCATATGTTTTATATGGCCATTACTGAGTATTTATTCTTTCCCTTTTATTTTTTTTCTTTTCCCAATGATATGAAAAAGGATATTATTTATAATATTGAGGATGTAATAATATCATTATGTTATGCATTTTCTATTTCCAAATTAATATGGGAATGATGTATGTATCTGGTTCTTTAATACTACTAAACTATTATTTCCTTTTGGATTTGATGACTTGTATGTAGTAAAAATTTAATAAATTAACCGACGAAATTGGTCTACTAGAGTTTGGGTCTTTAATGTTCATATCAAAGGAAGTTTAGTAGAAACATTAGGAACTATATTTTTCAAAATAGATATTAGAGAACATAACCTTATAAATTAATTTGATTATAATATAAGTATAGGGTAATATACTAAACATTAATATGGTTGAAATTATGTGGTTTCCCACAATAATATAGGTACTCATATTTCGCTCTTTGGTTTTAGGTAATGGCTAAAACTAAGGAAAATCCTAATAACAATGAATGTCATAGGAAATTAATTGATTATGTTAAAACAAATTGGATTATGAATGGAGTGAAATATATTGTGATATCCCATAATTAGTTATCACGATATATGATAAAAAAATGAATCTTAACCAACTTTTGTAGTCACCAAATAAGAGAATGATAGAGTTCATAGAGAGAGGGGGTATTGGAGACCATAGAGGAAAGAAGGCTGAATTTCCTTCATGCCAGAAATATGGAAAGATACATCTTGAATAATGTCTCTATGGAATGTGAAAATGTTTAATGTGTGGAAATTAAGGGAATAAATCAATGTATTATAGGGGGAAAATGAATTGTATGATGGGAGGGAATAAATTACATCTTAAAACAACATTTAAAGTTAAATGATTGCTATTTGGGAAATTTGGGCATTATCTGAGTCAATGTACTAATGCTAGGGTTAACTCTTAGTCCAAGGAAGGATCTATACTAGAGAAATCACTGAAGTGTAAGGATGTGAGTGTTTATGCACTAGTACAATAGATTTTTCATTGTAAAATTATTATGATATTTTATATATAATAATCATGAAACATCAATGTATAGTTCCAAAATAGTTTTTCATTAAGGATTTGACAATATATGATTAACGGTATTGATAAACTAGAAAAGATATTTAGTGATAAGATGATATCTTGGGAAAATACATGATTGAGGTAATAAAAAGTTTTAGTATGTTGTTGATATTGGGATGTTTCTATTTTTTGGATGATTAGTATTTCGATGATCATAATTTTAATTACATGTATATATATATATCCTTTATTTATGTTTTATTTGATGTTAGTTTGAAATGATTAATGTTATTTTGGCAGATAATTATTTGAATAAAACTCTTTCATTTAGTATATGTTTTATATAAAATGTTGTTTGCGGATAATAATTTTATATTTTTTGGAAAAATATTAAAATTATTTATAATTTTTAAGGTTAATTTGATTTTGATACTGAGTTATTTATTGATTATTGGTATAAAATAGTTTGTTTATTTTGGGAATATATCATATAGAAAACTATTGCAGTTAAAAAAATAGATTTTAGGATGTTCATCATATTCATGAGAATGTTATAGTTTTTTAGAATGGAAAACTTGCATTTCGGGTGAACAATTGTCACATCTGGAAAGGTCATGAGGATTGAACCTAGAATTGAAGGGTAAAAACAATATGTAGATAACCACTGGCCTATGTGTTTTCCGAGTTATTATGAAATTATGTTGACATAGAATATTTTATATATAACTAGTAAGATTATTTTGGGACTAAAATTATATGATCAAATCATTTTTAATTTGGTATTTTGAAGTTATTAATGAAAATCTAAGAGACACTTCATTGGGTTTAGTCTACCAATCCTTTGAGTTTAATATAAATGATTATTTGGGAAGAATGATATGTTTTGTTTGTTAGTGGAGGATAAAGAGTCTTATATAACCTTTGAGGCTAAAAAATCATTTAATGTTTAGGTTATTATTTTTATATGGGATATATGGGATAAAGACAAAGTTAATAGTGATTTGGGTTATTAGTATTTGTGATCAAGGAATTCACATGTTTGGAATGTGAAAATATGAACTGGTTTATGTTTCTTAGGGATGAATATTTTAATCATATTTTTGTCTTTGAATATGGTTGGTAATATTTTGGAGGATCGTTAAGGTTAACTGTATAAGTAATGGATAAATTTGAACATTTGATACTTTAGTATGTGATTAATGTTTGATGAATCATAATAGATAACATATTCTAACCTTTTTTGGAATATATTTAGAGATTAAATGACATAATTATGAATCTTATTATTATTTAAATGTTCTCCATACATATAAAGCATTTATATCGAATGTTCATATCTCTTCATTTGAGATGACGTAGAAATAGATCGCAACATAACCAAAGAATGAGATTATGCTTATGACATGGAAATAAGTAAGGTAATTTTATCTTATCGAGTAATTTATATAGTTAATAAATAATCTGTTATCATTAGGAAAATGAACATGAAAAAAAATGTAATCCATTTTCCTTTATTGCTGAGAAATTAATGGTATTTTATCCATTTAAAGAATTATGGTTTTGTGATGGTTAACATTCTCATGACCATGTTGCCTATCACTCTTTATTAATCCATATGAATAATTTATCCCTTTAATGTCCATATTATTCCTTCCTATAAAATTTATCATATTCAGAAACTTGATTTTTATTACATTGGTATTTAATTTTCCCTCTTTTAAGAGGAAGTTTTTTTATCCCTTTTTACAAAGTGGGATTTTCACGATGAAATTTTCAAATTTCAAACCGCTATTTGATAATAAAAATTACAAAATATATGGACACAATTTATTTAATGGGTGATAACGTAGAACCAAAATATTTTAAAAGAAGAACATTATGTTTGAGAGCATATGTTACATGCAACACTGAACTCAAATAGAAAAAAAGTATTTTTTAAGCCAATATGTTTTCTTATGAATTTTCCATTCCGTTATGTTCTGCAAATGAAAAACAAAATTTTAAGGTAAATTTTCTTTCTCTGTGAAATATTTTCTTAAAGAAAATTTCCTTTCTCTAAAAATTGTTTTGACCATACCCATGGTTTTATAATGATTTATATAATTTTTTCTTAAATAAACATGACCATATTTTCTGTAAGTCAAACAACTGGATCTTTGTTTAACTCATAACCGTACAGTTCATGTGACTCTAGTTTCTCTAGAAATCAAACTCTGATTTCTCTAGAAATTAGACTCTGAACTCTTGAAATCAAACACCAATTTATCCAGAAATTAGATTATGATTACTTCTAAAATAATAATCTGATTTCTTATGAATTCAGACTCCAACTTATCCTAAAATAAAACTATGATTTCTCTTAAAATTGGAATTTGATTTCTCTAGAAATCACACTCCTATTTCTTTGGTAATCAGATATTGATTTTTCTGAAAATTAGATACTGATTTCTTCCAAAATAAGAATCAGATTTCTCAAGAAATCAAACTCTAATTTAATCTAAATTCATACTTAGATATCTTCTAAAATTAGACTTTGATTTATACTGAAATCGAACTATGTTTTCTTCTGAAATCAAACTCTAATTTCTTCTAAAATTATACTCTAATTTCTTCAAAAATCAGACTTTGATTCTCTATTATTTCAGATAATTATTGTCAATATTTCTAGACTTATTTTTCCATTATCTTAATATTCTAATAAAAAAATTCTTATAGTTACTGAATTTCCATAATGAAACTTTTCAATTTATCAGATCCTAAATGTGATAATGTTTATTAATCATGTTATTTTTTCTTATTGTTTGTTACTAAAAATGATTTCATCCAATATTTTTTAGGTTAACCATTTCATGAGTGCCACATATATAGGTCCCTATAAAATTAAAGGATAAATATGGATGTTGGAGGATAATTCTACCATTGGAATCCATTCCTATAAATCCCCACCCATTTCAATGTCTTTGTTGCAATCGTTCGAGTTGAACTCTAGAATGAAGTGATACTCTGTAATATCTCTTCTCAAACCTACCTTGTGCAAATTCTATTAACAACTTATTAAAGCTGATAACATCTTGTTTAACCTTCCTAGTTCCAATATGATTATTGATGTTATCAATTGAGGACTTTAGGGGATATGAATAAAGAGATACTGATCACCTTAGATATCAAGAGATTATGGGGATAGAAATATAGATACTGATCTTTGTATTGAGTGATTACCCTGATAAGAGTAAGATAGACTTTCATGAAAGTATAAATCAAGGGACCTTTATCCATGGTTATTGGATACCCTTGTATTTGTGTTAAAATATTTATTATAATTGTTTACTCCTTGTTGTTACAAGTTTTATTTCCTTGGTATTTTGATAAAGATAATACGTGTAACTTTTTTACACTTTCTTATTCTCATATGCTCTGATATAAATAAGATTTTATGCAATATAAGGTAGAATCATTCCCTAATTAAACATGTGTTATTTTAATTTATCATATCCATATTATCAAATCCAAAAAAATAGTTTAATTGTAAAAAAATAAAGAGGGTTTTTGATTCCGTCATTACTGGAAATTTAGGCTATAGCCACGGTTTGAAACAGTGGCTATAACTCCAAAAACCATGGATATAGGTTATAGCCACTGTTTTATTAATTGTGGATGGTATTGTCCTGGATATAAGAAAATACTTACAGTCATAGTCCCAAACTATGGCTATAGACTTATATCCACAGTTCCAACCATGTTTACATATTTATAACCACAGTTCAAACTGTGGCTATACCCCTAAATCCATGGTTTAAAACCATACCAACAACTTAAGGAACATAGTTCTATATCTATAGTTAGAAATCATGACTATAGGGTTTCCCATTTTATAAAAAAACTCCCCACCCCCTTTAAACCCCCTCCCATATAGCACCCCAACCCCCATGAAAATCCCCCTCCACTCCCCATGGACACCCCCCCCCCCCCCGCATAGCCCCCCTAACCACGGATAGAACCCCCCTCCTTGAAAGTCCCTATAAATCCCCCCTAGACCCTGAAAATCCATAGAAAGAACCTGGACACCCCCTACACAGACCCCCCCCCCCCCCGGGAAAAACATTAGACAGACCCCAGACCCCCCAGACCTCGGACAACCTGCAGACCCTGGACCCCCCACGGACAGCCCCCTGGACCGACCCCCCAGACCCTGGACACACCCCAGACCCCTCCTCCCCACCCCAGACCCTGGATAGACCCAACCCCCCCCCCCCCAGGACATACCCAGGACACCCCCAAACCCTAGACACCCCCTCCCCCAGAAAACATCTATATAGACCCCCCCCCCCCCCAGACCATGTACACCCCCTAGACATACATTGGACACCCCCGGAAAGACCCTGGACACCCACCCCCCCTCCCAGACCCTTAAAACCCCCCAAATAGACCCTCCCACCCTGGACAGACCCCCCGAGAAAATCCCCAGACATACCTTGGAAAGACCCCCCCCCCCCCAGGACATACCCTAGACACCCCCCCCCCCCACACACACACACAGACCATGGACACCCCACCCCCACCTGAAAAGACCCCCCAGACCATGGACACCCCCCAGACCCTAGACACCCCCCTGGAAAAACCCTGGACACCCCCCTTCTGGACACCCCCGTCCCTCCTGGACACCCCTCCCTCCTGCCCCCCCCCCCCACCCCACCCCATGTAGCACCCCTTCCCCTTGAAAATCCCCCCTCCACTCCCCCATACAAATCCCCCACCCCCACCCCAGCCCCCCTCTTGACAGACCCCTACCTCTTGGACCCCCCCCCCCCCTCCTGAACACTCCTCCCCTGGACACCCCTCCCTCCAGTGCATACCAAATACCCCCTACAGCCTGTCATACCATCCCTTAATCCTTAATTAATGGTATAAAACTCAATCATATCCCTATAAGTTAGTATCTTCTCTATGGTTGAGTTTTTTAAAAATTCCCATGTTGGTGAGAATACAACAACCCCTTACACGAGCCCTTAATACTTAATTCATTGTATAAAAACATCATCATATCCCTCTAAGTTAATAACTTCTCTAAGGTTGAGTACCGAATCATTTGTATACCTAATTTTAGTATAATTTCATTTTTGGTTTTAGTATAATGGTTCTAAATTAGTTGTGTACTAATATTGAAGAGCACACACCACCACTATTTAAATTCCTTACCTATTATAACAGACTCATTTCCTTTTCCTACTTGGTTATTATATAGACTATATAACATACCCATTTTCATCTCAAAAGTACTACTAATGTCCCACTCTTAATATCATTAATTCAGTACTACTTCTATAGTGGTTACAACCAAAAGGTATATTCCCAAAACAAGATCAATCACCTATGAATGTTAGTGATCCCATCAATAAACCAACCCATCATCCCACCCATAGGATAATTACTAACCCATTCCCTTTATGAAACTAAATGATTTCCCTCACTCGGTATACCTTAATGGTTATTGTATCTTTCTCAATTGAGAGCTCGTCTATTAGAAAACTCATTATTTCAAGATGAATTTTTTTTTGTAGAAGGATATTCAATTTCATGAAATTAGAGGATAGATGGTGAGGAAACACAATATTTCATTATATTTTCCACTCAATTCTAAAATCTGTGTACCCTATTAATTTATCACTTGAACATTGAACCTTTAACTTAGTGGGGAAATCAAAAAGAACTGATAAAGGTGCTTCAAGAAGTTCAAAGAAAACTAATTACTTAGAAACTGTATGGTGAATAATTCCTCTCCCCTTACCCTCTACACACTCCATGCACACCCCTTACACCCCTACATCTTTAACCCCCAAGCCCCCTCCCCCCTACACCACCTACCCCCCCACCCCCAGACACACAAACACACCTTACACCCCCCCCACACCCTCCCCATGCCCCTTTCACCCCCTTCACACACCCTTGAACCCCATGAACACCCCACTGTACACCCCCTCCCCCTACCCCCAGCACATCCCCTACCCTAACACATCTCTACATACAGCACCCCCAGGCACCTACCCCCCCCCCCCTGCCCCAGCACACCCCCAACATATGACACCTCCCTTTACCCCACCCCCCAGTACACCCCCTCTCTATAGTTAATCTATAACCAACCTTGGTGCATTAAAAGTAATCACAAAATGATAGATGAAGATAAATTTTCCCTTCTCCCCCAATCCTCTAACTTTCATTAGATTACCCCTAGAAACCCTCACTATTTTTAGAAACAAGGTAATATGATAATGAGTTATTCAGAATTCAATTATAAAAAATTATAAATAACCATAAGGAAAATAAAATTAAAACATGTTTCAACCACCCACTTCATCTAATTCAACACCACATATGTAACCTAACCACTTATAACAGTTTGTTCAACTATAAAATATCATTGATTTGTATAACATGAAATAGAAATCATTGTTGAGTAAAGACGATAAACATACATTTCTAGATTATAAAAATTAAAGAAGTTGTCATCCATTATAAAAACAAAAACAAAAAATAGAACACAAAACATTAAAAAATGTGTGACTCGTAAAAAAGAACGTTAAACATATCGGGGCACCAATGAGTCTTGCCACTATCTTCTTACGTGATTATTAAAGCTCCCCAAAAATCCGAATCTCATCCAATAAATAATCCTACCAATCATTTTTTATCATCAAAACATCACAACTTCAAATATAGAAAATCAAGTTAAAAATAACTTTGGAAAATTAAAGATCAAGTCCTGTTCACACACCTAATAAACATGAAAACAATAACTCATTTAGATCAAAATCGTTAAATTTTTCATGTTTATCAAGAAAATCTCACACTGCTGAAATAGTGGTCCAATATCTCAATATAGTGGTGAATTATTTCAAGGATCTCTAGTTTATTATCATCCTCTTCAATGCACATGAAAAAATACAGTCACACATATCTTCAAATCCATAATAATAATTTATTCTATGTTGTGTGGAAAAATGTTACAAATCGAGATTAGGAATTGGAATATGGAAAATCATATTATGCCTCTTATAAACAGCTTTGTATCCCCTCTATTCAAAAAGATTTCAATGCTTCGGACCACCTATAGTCATGCCTACCTATCAACCCAAACAACCTTGGTAACATGAGATTCCATCATAAATGGGATTTCTTTCATTTTAATGGGTTACATATGAATTATTAAATATCCTACATCATGTATACTCTTAATCTCAACTATACCAATAGCTCTATGTTATCACAAGAATTTATCAAAAAGAGTACATAGATCATATGAGGTTCAATGACCTTGCACCATCATACAAAAAACTAAAAGTGACCAAACAAATATATAGTATATGAACCGTTGTCACACCGAAGTTGTTCATTATGATGCATCTCATGTAAACTTATACATTAGAAATATGAAGAATCCCAGATCACATTTCTGATGATCCAAAAACTCTATTACACCATCATGAATAAACACCACAAAGAAGATTGTGCAGAATTTCTCCAACACTAAAGAAATCGATCTCCATAACATAAATATGTTTGAGAATCTCTACAGCTATTTAATAAGTACTCCCCACAAACATAATAACATGAATAGGATAAGGCAATAAGGATTCCCTCCCCAATGAGCTAACCTCATCATATTTCAATTAGTGGTTGAATGAAAAATTTCTACAACAATTGTGTTCCATGGAAATATCGAAGCGAATATAAAATGATGGAGAAATCATATTTGATTCGTTTTACAAGGAAATAGATATTTGTTCACAGACATCACACATTATTACAATTAATGTTTCATACTCAACAATTAATCTTTCCCTCTAATGATTTTACCTCCACTAGTGGAAATATCCATGAATATCTTTGATTTCTCTTTATTATGCTACGAAACATTCCACCACTCTCATCATATTTTGTTTAGAAATATCCCCAACATACGACATGTGGGGTTTTACCTCATAATTCACTATATTTGGGGCTAATGTGATACAGTACTAGTTTCTAAATACTCATGGAACATTCTAGTCCATCAATATAAGTAAAATGTTCTCGATTTTTGACAATTTCATAAATAAAATATTACTCTTACTTAATATATGAATTTGTAACATGGTTTAATTTATTTAATATATATTGTAGTTCTAGCTCATCTTTTTAAGAAGTAATTCTATCTTTGTACTGAGAGGTATTATATTTTAACTAAAGGTCTTAAGATGGATATATAGGAATCTATAAGCCTTATCCTCAATTTTGTAATAATAAATGGGTGCTAAATAATATAAATCAGTATAACACTAAAGGGAACCTCACACTATTCCACTCATCAATGTAGTTTTAGATATAGAATGAAGATGTTTTCTGTGAAAAAATATATCCTTATATTCTAATTCACAATATGTTATTTGTGTAACATAGGGAGCATTGAGATATTCTATATTTTTAGAAGATCAAACACCAAAGTGAAATATTCTGAGAGAGTCCCAACAATGCCTCATATTCATCCATGAAACTATACTAGTGATAATAGTACCTCACACATTAACACAGTGTTTGTTCTCGTGATATTGTTATCATGCACCAAAACCCCACATGTTGTCGATGCCTCAACAGAGTCTCACATTAAACCTTATCATTCGGTTTTCCCATTAATGCATCCTTTACTGTTAGAAATCATATTCAAAACATTGATCACCAATTAAAATCATCAAATTACCATATTTATCATCATATAGAGAGGAATTCATGGAATGGTCATATATATCATTTGATAGTTGTAAAGAACATATCCCCTCTCCATGGAACACATGAAAGCTAAGGGGACCTTTTTTGAAACCTCTCACTCATGTTTCGTAACTTAAATTGGTAATTACACAAATAGAATACCACATTGAAGGATACCCTGAAGAGAGGTAAATAGTAAATATCATAGAAATTTTCATTTTAATCTAGTCTTAACTATGAATGAATACAGCTTCCAATATGGTAGTTATCCATACATCCATTTATAAATTTCAAGATATCAAAAATTTGTTTGAGAATTAAATTTCAATAAAAATTATGTAATGCGGAAAGAAACAAAATGGAGATCAACCATTAGTGGATCAAAGTGAATACATGTAAGAATAAAAGGATTTAGTATAGGCTAGGTACAGTTCTAATATAAAGTTAGAGTTGGAAGGAGAATTTTTACTATTGAGAATAGAAGCGGAGATCTCTTTTCAAGTGTTTTCTAAACCCATTTGTTTATATCTATTTTATATTCTAATATTTTTGGGCCAAAGCCTATTTGTAATATATAAATTTAAAATTTATTTTAGATAATCTAATTTGGTCACCTAACTATTAAATAATTAGATGATTGAATCCTTATTTTGATATTAATGTCTAATTAGTGGGATTTAGTGGATGACTACATAAGAGATTCAATAATTGGAGATAACATTCAGATTATCACTTGTCGCCTAATTGATATTATTAAGTTTGGAAATAATAGCATAAAAAGTATTTGAAGGTTGAGGAAGAAATTACGCATTGGGGAGATATGATTTCTTATTTTGGAATTCATGTTGTAGGGAGTGACACACACACATAGTGACAAAAGACCACACCAGTGAGGGATTAACACACCTAAACTAGATATACTAGCTAGGAGTTCTTTTAGAGCACATATATGACTGATTGAGTTCTTAATGCATTTAGTTAAAGATATATAGGAAACGTAAATGGAAAATTTATTTATTTATAAAATTAATATGCATATTTTAAAGGATCATTTAATGTTATAAAATGGTGATTGTTCACAGTAATTGTTTATGAAATTTTAATACTTGCATTGATTAGTTGATTTAAATCAAATTACTGGTGTTTTACACTTCCTATGGATTTAAATCCCTATTTTACAACTTCGCTTAGTTGATCTTCAATATTGATATTCTATATATCTCTACAAATACATTCTCACCATTTTTTTACTGATTTTCTATTTAAATAATAGCTTTATTTCAGGGTAGTATTTTAGTATTCACTTTATTTTTATTTTTTATTTCCTTAAATATCAATCACTTTATTTCTCTATTTTTTTAAATATTGTTTATATATTATGAACTAACAATTAGAGGGGTTTTGAGTAGACCTAGGATTTATGTGTGACTAATAAAATTGAAATATTTTTATCTATCATTATCTTAGAGAAAACTTTTTCTTAAACACTTAAAACTCATTGAACAAACTAGAGTAATGGATTATAAAAGAGTATAAATTAGGAGAATAGAATAGAACCACAATGCATATAGATTACCATGCTGAGAAGGATGACATTCAAAAATGTCCACAGTGAGGGTGAAATCCGGAGTGACTCGATTCAGTGAGGAGACTAGGGTAGAACGATATTGTCATAACCCTATGGTATAAGGTCGGGATCCATAGAAGAGGTAGGTGTGAGCAGGATGAAAGGTATGGAGGTGTCGGAGGCAAGGTGGATGGAGGCGGGGAGGCTAGAGGAGGAGCATCCCGAAGCAGACCAATTGGAGGAGGAGTCAGAGCACCCAGAGGATAAGGCAGAGTGGTCGGAGGAGGAGGCAAAGTACCCAGAGGAGGAGGCGTAGAAGTCGGAGGAGAGAATGGAGAGGGACGATCAACAATGATAGAAGGTTTTGAGAGAAAGATCACGAGTAGGTGAGTAAAAACATGAGTGAGGGAGAGATGGTTTGGAGTGAAGTGATCGAGGGTAGAGGAGTAATGCCTGGAATTGAGATCTATAGCCACAATTGTAAAAATAAGCATGGCTATATCTCAGCATATAGCCATGATTTAATTAAACTGTGGCTATAGGTATGTGTCTATAGGTCATTTTTCTACAATTTCATCATGATTAACATTTTTAAACATATATTTTCTTAAGGATAAATATAGATGTTTCAAACCTACAATTCACCCCCCCCTCTTTAATTCAGTAATATTTATTAACTTTTTGATCCTAAAATTCATATCAGAGGAGGTCTATGAAATAATTATATGTGAATATGAGTTTCCTTTCTCAACATTTATTAATTATCTTACATTTTTAAAGTTTTTATAAAATATTTTCTTTTTTTAACTTTTTCTACAAATACGTTTTTTGGATAGGTATTTTTCTTAAGAATGACAGTAATGAACGTTGGATCAATAGACAACATTAATCCAACCAGACCTCAATTTTTTGATGGAAATGACTATGAATGATGGAGAGATAAGATGAAGAATTTTATAATCAACACCAGTGAGGATAATTTTGTAATGTTACCTGGTGAATACACGATTCTAGAAAAAGAAATCCTGCAATTCACCAATCAAGAAAAGAAAGTGTATCAGTTTAACTTTAAGGTACACAATACTTTATTTTGTTCTATGACCAGGAAAATTTATAAACAGATTTCATCATGTAAATCTACTAATAGTATTTGGAAGAAATTATAAATTACACATTTTGGCACATCCAAGGTTATTGAAATAAGAAGAGTTTTTCTTAGAGCTAAATATCATGGTTTTATGTTTCCTTATGAAGAACCTATATGAAAATTTCAATAAAGGTTTATGACTATTGTAAACAGTCTTTAGTATATGGGTTAGAATGGAATTGATGATGAGATTATTTTGGATAAGAGAATGGTTATTATGACCAATGAGTGGGAATCCAGAAACAACATCGATTGATGACAATATGAAGGTTTCAATTATCACCCTTGAATAGTTATTCAGAAATCTTCTACGAAATGAAACTAGAATGAAGAGATATGAAGAGATCAATAATAAAATGTATGGTAGTGTAAGTATTTCTTTTACTACTACAACAAAACATATGAAATACAAGACTCTTGAAATAGTTACTAGATCAAAAGACAAGAAAGCTACTGTTATATCTGAATCAAGTGATAGAGATCATTTTGAGAATAAAATTCCAATATTTCTCAAAGGATGAACAATATTGTGAAAAGAAATATTTCCAATACAAATACAATAAGAAAGATAGAAAGAATAAGAAATATTAATAAGTGGCTTGTTATGAATACAAGAGATCATTCCATATCAGACTAGACTATCCTATGCTTAAATGGAATGAAAGAAAGGATAAGAATTTATAAATAAATAAGAATAATTTCTAAAAGTATATGTATAAGAATGTTCTGAAAGTTAATGACACCTGGAGGGCCATTGGTGTTGACTCTTCTGATGAGCCTTTGGATATTGAATTTTCAAGACAGAAGAATATTGGTCTAATAGCTATAATTCCTACTGAAATTAAATGTCTCATGGATAATTTAAATACTGATAAATATTTAACCAATGTTCCTTTAATTTATAATTTTCCCAATGAAGAATATTATGATTCTTCAGATGAGGAATTTTCGTCTTTAGAAGACAATACTTTACCTTCATTTGAAGAAGTATCTAATTTTGGAAAGTTACTTGACAATGGAAATAGAAATATAAATAGGAAACTTGATATGGAAAATTCTAGAATCTCTATTTTAATAAAAGAAGTATCAAATCTTTCAAAATACGTTAATTATAAAACCCTTTATTTTTAAAATGATTCCAAAAAACCTAAAGGAAGTAAATTCTCAAAAGGATAAAGTTTATAAGAATCTTGAAAATATTATTTACAAGAAAAATTTTTTAGAGAAAAATGCAAATTATAACCAAATATGGATACCTAATATTATATTTTCTATCAGTTTGAGATCCAATAAAGTTTGGATTCCAAAATTTTAACTACTTTATTTCATGAAAACGAAGTAAGTTCCAAGAACAATTTATTTTAAATAGATAGTGGATGTTCCTAGCTCATAAATATTATCAAAAACATATTTGAAATTATTTTTATGATTAAAGGATATATCATTCGTCAATTTATAAGAATGAAAGACCAACTTGCTGACATATTTTCAAAACCTTTTCCCTTCAATATATTTTAATACATTACAAAAATGCTAGGAATTATAACCATAAGGTAATTATCCATATTATGTTTTGGTTGAAACCTTTCTACAAACTTTAAGATACTCATTTTCAAAGGGGGGGGGGGTACATCTATTTATTCTTTTATAATTCATTTTCCAACAAAATTCTAAACCTAAATTTTTTTGAACCTAAATTTTTTTCCCTAATAACATTTTTCAGAACCTACGTTCTATATAAATAACCTTAGTAGTACTGGAAAATCTTTTTGAACAATCTGGAAGGTACGTATCTTTACTTATATTATCATAATTGAAATATTTTTTTGTTGGTATTTTCAATCTTGTTTAAAGAAAAACTTAACGGATTAACATTCTTTAAATATAATATTTCCCTAAAACCTTAAAAGATCAGATCCTATGAATCCTTCTTCAGAATTGATTTCAATTATCATATCAAGGAAATTAAATCTCAACCACTGGATTGATTCGGTAATATAAACAATTTTCATGAAGCCTATATAACGGGACCCTCCTATTCGCATCCCACATCATTTTTCTCCGAATCACTTCCACCCTTCATGTTTTCCATTAATTTATCCCTTTTCCTTAATCTTCAAATGTATCTTGATATCTCCTTGTAGACTCAGATGGCATCCAATAAGGAACTTATGGATTGGATAATCTTTAGGGAAAGGTTGGTAGACCCAAATTTCTTTGTCAAGTATGACTCTTTTATTTTGAAAATAATAAAGATGAATGGAATGGAAAGCCTATGCGTTACCAAGGAACAAAGTCAGGATCCAATATATGCTGATTTGGTTATAGAATTTTATGATATAGTTTATTTATATGAACAAGGAAAAATAGATTTTTTTTTGTTTAAGAGTTATAGAAAGACATATTCTTTGACTTACAAGAATATTGCATGTATCTTGGATATACCTTATAATGGTGAGGCAATCATTTGTCCACAAATATTTCTAATTAATAAGGTTCTTTTGAGAATGTTATGGGTATTGAGTGCCTTGGGATTAAAGGATTAAAGACACCAAATATTTCTTATATTTCAAAAAACCACATATTGATACCCCTATGGATGCAAGGCTTTCTGATTATGAGGAGGGAGATAAGGATTATTTAAAGATATGTTCTATATTTATCATGGACTTTTTGGAAAATTTAAAGAAGTAAAATCGTATCAAGTTCATTCTTTTGACCATCGCGAATATTAAGAATGGCACCATCAAATTTACAATCATTATATACCCTGCGATATTGTCCAAGATCATTGTCTTGTGCTTAGAATCCTTCAAAATATCATGTAACTCAATGTCCTAAACCATTAATATTATATTTATAAGTAATGATATCCTGATAAGGATGAATATTGTATAAAATGTTAAATCATGAAAAATATTTGAACTTTATGATAAGGATGATCAAGCTACTAGTAAGAAAGGGGAATTTGGAGAAATCTCTTAGGTAAACCCATAATAAAACAAAATACAAAGAGGCCAAACCACTGGAACAAGCACCATCTAGTAAACCAATATCTGCTCCACCCAAGCCTAAGAAAAAAATATGTTTTCTGATGAAGTAGTTTCCAAATAGAGAGAGATGAAAAAGAAAAATAAGGAAGGTGATTTAGTATTTAGATTAGACCCTACTGAGGATAAGGCCTTAAAAATACTAGGAGTTGAATAGATGGAGAGGAAAGCCAACGAAAAGAAGCTATCGAAGAAAAAGTCAGAAGCTGAAATTATCTAGGTGTTGTTAAGAGACACTGAGAAGGCATCTGAATAAGTTCAGGTTCTAGATACGTTTTTGCAAGAACCAGCTGTAACCGAGACTCAGACACTAATTAATGAAATAAAGATATTTCCATTCTGGAACCAATAGATGAAGAAGAATAAGTTCAGGTAGAATAAGAATAAAAGGAAGATTATGATGATGTGATCAGAATGGTAGAATAATTTCAAGAGAAGGTGAGTCCTTATAACAAAAAATATATAAGAACCACACAATTGGAATCCACTAAGATTATTTCAGAAGGAAAATATTTTCCAAAAGATGATGATGCTTAGGATAAGGTCAATAAATTTCTTTCAGATGGTGAAAGTGGTAATGATGACATAGTTCAAAAAGTTATTGATGAAAAAAGTGAAAATATTTCTAATAAAGGTGCTGATAAAGAAGTTGAGATTGATGATGATAAAAGATTTTTTGTGTCTGATAGTGAGCCTGAAATTCAAAATATTGAAAAGAAAATGTCTAAAGTTGAAAATGTTAAGCAAGTTCTTGCTGATTTTCCAATGAAAGTTTCTCAAAAATCGAATGTGAATATTATTGGAACATTAAAGAGGACAAAATATGAGCGAGATAAAGTACCCTCACCAAAAACATAATCTAATTCGTAATCTTCATCTTCTTTAGGACATTATTTTAGGGTCCAGTATTTGAAGAATCTTGTGAAGTCCATCCCTTTCATTCTTTGAATTGATTCATGATGCCAATTTCTTCAAGAAATAGTCAACCATAAGTTATATTCAATAAATATTCTTATATAAAAGTTCATCAAACATGAAGCATAATTTATTAATTTTTAGATCAGTTGATGCTCATAGATTATATTGCAAAGAAATCAAAAAGTGGCCGATGTTAGTCATAAATGATCTTAATGTTTTTGATTACTTCGCATACTTAGTTAGCGATGAATTTGGTAAGTCTGATAATATGACCAATAATTTCCCAACATGTTTTTCAGAGAAACTAAAGGTAGAACAAGTTATCCAACTTTAAGAAGATAATGATCTAAAGGGGAAGCTGAACTCAGTTTATCTTGATTTGAAAATAGAAACATGAATTTGGGAAGATATGGTTGAAATTCTCAAAGACTAGTAAAAATTGACTAAGTCTCAATGTGAAATAGTTATTTCGCAGAAATCCAGAAGCATTAATCTTAAAATAAGAAATTAGGATTTGGAACTGTTGATCAATAAGTTTGAAGACGATCATAAAGAGTTGAATAAGATAAATCCCACATTAAAAAAGATGATACCAATGGAAATAAATAAGAATTAATAAATTTCTTTTTAAACCTGACCTTTTTTCATAATAAATTTTTTTATTTGAATTAAATTTTTTTTCTTCCATTGTTTCTTATTTAATGTTTCCTAACATTTTTGGTACAATTTTTTTCTTTCCCTCTATTCTTTTTAAAAATCAAAATGGGGGGAGAATGTTAAAAAACAATTCTATGTTAAAGGAAAAAAATAACTAAGTAAGGTTATATTACATAAAGAATAAATTCATAAGTAAGGAAGAAGTTATTTCTATAAGAAAAATAAGATTATGATCCTTAGGGATTTTATAACCTTAGTGGGAGTTAGCTGTGTTCACCATGATCCACAAACAAAAAAATATATAATAATTTCTTTTAAGAATAAAAATTAAAACCTCAATCCTTTATATTATTTTATGAGAAATTGTTTGTGCTTTCCAAAAAGGGGGATATTATTGATTAAATAAGTTGCCTTATGACTTTTCCATTCCATTATGTTTTGAAAATCATAAACAAATATTTCTATGGAAATTTATCTTTCTCTAAGAAATATTTTTTAAAGGAATTATTTCACTAAAAATGGTTTCTAACTTACCCATGGTTTTCTAATGACTTATCTAATATTTTCTTCACTAAACCTACCCATATTCTCTTTATGTAGAAATATTGGATCCTTATCTACCTCAAAACCTTACAGTTTTTATGAAAATGATTTTATATGGAAATCAGAATCTAATTTCTCCTTCAATTAGACTCGAATTTTGTCTCAAATCAAACCACAATTTCTTCTAAAATCAGAATTTGATTTCCGAAATCAGACTCTGGTTTTTGCTGAAATAAAACTCTGTTTTCTAGTGAAATTAGACTCTGATTGCTCATAAAATCAGACTCTGATTTATCTGAAAATCATACATCGATTTCTTTGGATATCAGACTCTGATTTCTTCTAGAATCAGAATTTGATTTCTTCTGAAATCAGACCGTAATTTCTTCAAAAATAAGACCCTGATTTATCTTGAAATAAAACTCCAATTTCTATGGAAATAAGACACAGATTTCTTCTGAAATCATTATACAATTTCTTTAAAAATCAGGATCAAATTCTATATTGTTTTATAATATGATTTTCAATATTTATAGACTCTATTTTTCACTAACTTAAGAATCTAATCAATTTTGTTTCTTATAGTTACTGAATTTCCATAATGTAAAATTTCATTTTATTAGATCCTTAATGTGATAATATTTATTAAGCATTGTATTGTTATGTATTGTATTTTATTCAAAATTAAATCTTCCAATATGTTTTAATTTAATTGTTTCTTGTGTTCTTTGTGTACATGTCCCTCTTAAATTTAAGGAAATATATGACTGTTGGAGGAGAACTTGACTATTGGAATCCATGCCTATAAATAACCATCCATTTCAATGTTCGTGTTGCAATCATTTGAGTTGAACTCAGGAATGAATTGATACTCCACAAGATATATGCCCAAACCTACCTTATATGAATATTTTGAACAACTTGATCAAGCTGAGAACATCTTGTTCAATCTTCCTAGTGTGAATTCGATTGTTTCTACTATGAATCGAGGGCTTCTGGGGACAAGAAGACAGAGGGGCTGATCACCTTAGAGATCGAGGTCTTCTAGGGATAACAAGACAGATACCGATCATCATATCAAGGGATTAACCTAGTGTGGGTAAGATATACATTCTTGAAAGTATTAAAAAAGTGACCTTTATTCAAGGATGTTAGATACCCTTCTCTTTAGGTTAAAATATTTCTTATACTTGTTTGCTTGTTGATGTTACAAGTTTAATTTCCACCTTATTTTGTTTAATATGGGATGTGTAACTTTATTGAACATTTTTATTCTTTTATATACTGATATAAATAAGATTCTATATTATTTATGGTCGATTATTACCCTAAGTAAACATGTATTAAGTTAATTTGCCAGATCGATATTATTGGATCCTAAGAAAGTTAGTTTATTTGTTAAGAACTAAATAGGGTTTGTGAATCCATCCTATTTAACTTTGTTTAAAATAGATTTTATTAAGGGAAAAACATAATTTTTTAAACCTAAAATTCACCCCCCCCCTCTTGTAATTGAGCAATCTACAATTACTTTTTGATCCTAAAATATTATTCTTTAAATGTGTTCACTATAACCTAGTAGTAAAATTTGTGGTCAATAATAGGATTAACTACCTTATAAAATGTTTATAATGTTCCTAATCAATATTAATGAATTGATAAATAATTAGTATATAATCACACAATTATTAGTAAAGTCATTTTATTCTTTAAAAATATTGTTTCCTAAAAAATGGTTTCAATTTTTTTAATAATCAAATAGTATAAATATTTTTTATAAAAATTGAAAAATTTATTTCATAAAATGAAATTCTTTTTTTAATACATATTGTTAGAATTACCATAGGATATTTTTTTAAGAATTTCCAAAATGGATTTATTTTTTCAATTAAAATTGAAAAATACATAATCTTATTGAAAATGTTATCTTCTTTTTATGTATTTAAAAAATAATCTTACATTTTTATTGGTTTTAAAATTCAATTACTAAATTTTCATTTAAAATAATATAATTATGCTTTATGAAATTTATTTTATACTTGACTTTAGTATAAAAATATTTTATATTTTAAAGGGAATTTATATAAGAAAAACTACTTTTTCATATTTAGAAGTTTAATTTTACATTAAATTCTAATAATTATTTCTTTTGAATTTTTAAAAATGGATTCCATATTTGGAATATAGAGGTACATATTTTTTAAATTGGCCCCATTTATTTTTGGTCAATATGAATAGCAACCTCATTATGTTTGTTAGCCCAATAAAGGGAAAATCGGGTAATTAAGGGTTTAAAATAACACGATAAGGACTATATAATTACAATAAAACTTGCTAAAATGTTATTTGATGAGGAAAGTTCTTCATAAATTATTATAGACTCAGTTATATTGAATTATATATATTTTTAGTATGATTATGACCAATGTAATCTTTTATGAAAAGAAAAGTCAACAATTTCACACTCTTGTTTTTAATAACAATAATATTATTATCATTGGTATATAAAGAGGATATGTTTTATTATAAATATTAATTATAAGTATAAATGATTAATATTAATACTGCTGATTTAATTTGAATTTAGTGTGAAGAAATAATCACCGTAAATTTCTTACACAATGATAATGTAGTAATTATTCAATTAATGTAAAAAATAATATAAATTAAATAAAATTAATATAATTAATATAATTTAAGGTAATTAGTCAGATAATAGAATTTGGAAGAATAATATGATATATTTGGGATATTATTAAATATATGGGATGAAATTTATCTATTTTTATAATGTTATTAAGGTCAAAGTAATGAACAGTTCTAAAAATTGACATGAATGGTATTTTATAATAAATAATATTTTATTAAATGATATAAAATTCCGGGAAAACCTATATTCTACCCAATGAATATTATATGTTTTTCAAAATCAACAAAATAAAATATAAGGGGACTTTTTATTTTAAATCAACCTAATTAAAACATAATATTTTGAAACCATTAATATTACTATAATTGTAAAAAGGGTTTAAAAGGGTGTTAAAATTAAATTATATAAGAAAATCCATACCCAAAAAAATATAAATATTTTATTTTATTAGACGTTTCAGATTTATAATCATATTATAATCGATTTATCTAAATTTGGGGACATTTGGTCATGAAATATAATTTTTATTAATTTAATAATTTAATATATTTCAAGAGTACCTATCACCACAATTATAAAAGGACACCCCTTCATTCACTTATTAACAAAACATTGGAAAATATAGACCAAAAAACACTTAACATTTCAAATAAACAAATTATTATCCATGTTTATGAGATTATAATCTACTAAAAATACTAATCCTATGTTATTTATGAAAGGATCTAATAGAGTTCATCTGAAGAAGAGGTAATGATCTTACCTGATCTTCTTCAATTTAATTATAATTTTACCTATTATAAATCTATGTTTTATATCATAAAATAATAAATTTATTATAATATGTATATTTAACTTATATAATGATTATTAGACCACTATTATACAACATCATTCACATCATATGGGAAGTGAAAGTATCACTCGGGGATACACAAGCCATACCATCTCCACCTAGAGATACAATTAATTTTTGAACACCGTATTTTTTGTGATAGGAATTATGATGGGTTTAATGTTTATATATAATATTTATAATATTATTATATCTCGACAATTATAAAATCTTATATATGTTCTTACCTTACATCCTGTTGGGAAATAATAATATTGCTCGTGCGTATGTGTGGACTATCAACTCCATGATGTGATGTGATTCGTTTTTCATTTATATTTTATGTGGATGGTAATGAGAATATAAATTGTGAATATATATGATTTAAATGATAAAATAATTATTCCAAAAAATTTAAATAATTATCTACATTTTATTAATTCCATTCGTCTAGAATTGAATACAATGTTCATAGATACGTAATGTATATCGTCTCCATAAACGGTGTGATTCATTTTACTACCTCAATAATTTATGGATTAAAATATTTATATATATAATGGATATAAATTATATTTATATAATTATTAAAATTTTTATGATATAGATCCTTGATCAATACAGAAGGAAAAAAACTACTGAACCCAATCATACATGAAAAATGAAAAAGATACCACTCAAAATAATGACTTTAATAATAAATTTCTAATAAATAGGTGATAATATGTAATAGATGTATCATATATGATATTATATATTAGAATATGGTTATGCTATATATTTATAATAAATTTAAATTTATTATAAACTGGGTGAAATCACTTACATGGAAAGTCTGGCCTGTGGTAAGAGATTTCATCTCATTTTCCAATACATTGTGGCATATATCTGTTTTGCATCTTTTTTATGGTGAATATAATTACACATTGAGGAATTTTACATGATTGTATATATATATTCATTAAGATTATATTTCATTTAAAGTTAACTATTTTAATGAGATTCTCTATTTTCTTCCAACTTTTTCCCTCTTTGTAACATGCATCAAGCAATGAAATGTTTAAAATGAAACCCAATATTATTTCTCAATTAAACGGTTATATTTTTATTCCATATCCATATTTTATAAAAATAATTTAAAAAAGGTATCAATATTATTGTATTATTGTTAATGTAATGTTTAACCATGTTTTAATTTTTACAAATTTTTTTCGAAAGCAGTTTTATGGTCTTCTTCCAAATGAGGTAATTTTTATGTTTTTTTAACTGTATGAAAGGAATTAAATTTTTAACTTTTATGAAATTTATTTATTTTTACGCCTTAATTAATCCTTTTTTATTTGACTCTTCCTTTACATGTTTACAAGGTTCTTTTCATGGAACATGTTTTCCATTATAATTTCATGGTTTTTTATTAAGTGATTTCAAAATGGAAAGGTTATTTTCCTCAAGAATGTTTTAATGATACTTAATGGTATTTATATTCATAAATGAAAAAATATACTTTATATTATTTATTCACTACAATTTATACATTGAAATAATACCATCCTTTTAAACATTCACTTGTGATCATTGGAGATTACATTCTTCTTAAATATCTAGACTCTTTATTTCATGTATATATTTATTGTCTAAAATATATGCTATTTAAAATTATAGTGTTATAATTTGAAAGTATTTTATTAAACATATACTATTAATAAATTATCATTATTTAATCTATATATGTATTTTTTGATATGGAATATTTTACATGAATTAAATTGACCATTCATTATATGAGGAATACATTGGAAATACAGGGGTCGGTGGGCCCTAAAATTATATTGCCCATCAATGCATCAACAAGTCGCAAGAGATATATCATAAATCTATCCTTAAATATTTTTTTGGTTTACACCTATCCATCATTTCAAAATATATTTTAATAAGTCCTTGATGATATAGACACCATGATGTATGAGAGCATGGAATCCAATGATAAGAATTTCCTTCAATGGGAATTCAATCAATATTTTCAATGAGATTAATGTATTATTACCATCCTTAGATGTATTTTTTCTCAATTTATTAGTTAAATATAATGTTTTATTTACATTTATAAAATTATTATCAAATATTTAATTATGATATAATACGTTGTATATAACCACTTTTTAAGCATCTGTGATTACCATTTTTTTATTTTCCCCTCGATATGAAGAAAGATATTATGAGTACTATGAGAGAGGAAAGAATGTATTTATTATATGTATAATTTATTTATATTATAATATGATAATGATGTATGAATATAGTTATTCAATACTTCTGAACCATTCAGTCTTTTGGGAAACAATTACTTGTATCTAGTGAAAATTTAATAATGTAACCACCAACTCGGTGATACTAGAGTCATGATTGAAATATCCTATTTTGAGGACTAATCAATTAATTAGGATACCATTATAAGATTCCATGTTTATTTTAAAATAATGTTTTCCCATAATATTTTGGAAATTATTATATTTATATAAGTGATTTCTAAGTTAAAAGGTTATTTTTTCTAAGAAATATTACAATGATTATTTTAAAGAAATTTTCATCCATTAAAAATTGTTTATTATGTTTCATAAGGGATATGATCCAATGATATCATCATAATTCCATATTTGGATAGATTATGGGTATGATTATTTGACTTTTTTATGGAACCCATTTATTTTCCATGGGTTATGTTATGATTGAAAAATGAAATGTTTTGGAAACTTATTTCCTTTGCATAGGGTTTGATATGATGATAGGTTGAATGTTTTATGATATTGTGGAAAAAATATATTTTTTTTCATTATTTTATGGGTGGGACTATAATTATATATCCTTAAAATTCATTGGATAAAATTTTATATCTTATGAGATAATTATGGGAAACAATTCGATGTGGTTAATCCACTATGGGAAACAATTCAATGATATTAATCCACTATGGGAAATAGGTGATGATGGAAGATGCAATATGATTTGATGATCAAGGTAATTAACCTTTAAATATGAAATATTATCTAAAACTATGATGATTTCATACTTTTATGACACGACATTACGGTTTATGATTGATTTATGAAGCTTTATCACTTTTATGATTCATGACTTTTGAAATGCTCATAATTTATTCCATGAATCAAGTTTATATTATTTGAAAGATTTTTTATAACCATTGTAAATTTATTTTTCAAAAAAAAAATTTAAATAGAAACATCTTGTTTGATATATTATATGACACAAAAAAGAAATATTATAAGATCATGTAACTCCCTGAGACAATATGATATATATATTTAAAATAAATATGACTTTATAAATAGCTTATGGAATACGCAACCCTAAGTATAAAATAATAATAATATAGAATAACATTATAACTGAGAAATTAAATTTTTGGGAACTAATAGTACTCAACATACTATGAAATTAATGGTTATATAATGATTATAAAAAAATTAATAATCGTCCTATAGAAGTAGAAATGTTTTCTAAGAAACCTTATTTTTCTAAAAGATGATTTAGTTGCGATTTGAAAACATAATTTAAAATTAATTTTTATAAATTATATAAAATTTAAAAATGGAAATTATTTTTTTGAATCATCATATCAAAATTATCTTATCATGAATTTTTGGGAGTTTTTGAAATGTGTTACTTTTCAAGGAGTAGTGAAAAATACTGATTTTTGTTGAAAAATGCCTTTTAATTTAACTAATTTACAATGTAATGTTATATTATAAATTGATTTTAAATAAAAATATATCCAATTATTTTACAATTTGACTAATTTAGGCAATTATAATTAATTTTATATTGAATTTTTATATCAAACCCATTTATTCTTATGAGAATTTTCTCTTTGGAAACTCTCTTTTTCATCATATCTATGACTATAATTTTAAAATGATTTATATAAAATATATAAATTGAATTTGGAAAAATGGATTGAATATTTCTAATCAGAATAAATCATATTATATAATATGGTCGCTTCATTTTTGGAAATTATGAATATTAAACAAATTAAAAAATTATTTATTTCAATTATGTTAAAAATTGATTTACATGGTGGTTAAACTAAAAAGATAATAGTTAAAATGACCTAAAAATTTTTCAAAAAACATTTAATGAAACAATGATAAACATATAACCTATATGGTAAAATAATTAACCATTTTGTATTCAGTTTTAGTTATAAACACATGGTTGTAATTGATTCTTTTCTAAACATCCATGTGTGTCCTCTCCCCTACATAGAAAAGGCCACCCATAATCCTCCCCTTGTCACACATAAAAACTGATTTGGTTCATAAAATACCTTTCTAATTCCCTTACTTATTCCCCTAACATAATGTTATAACCCATTTAATGATCATAAATCTATATTATGAAGGATGTTTGTGAAAATCTACTCAAGTTGTTTGAAGAAGTTGTATTGTTCTTAAATGATAGTTTTTATTTTATTTATTCTCCCCACTCCTTTTAATATAATTATACATTTATTATATAAAACATCGATATCATAAATATTCTAATATTTTATTATATCAATTTAATGACCAATATCTATATTTTCTTCCATCAAATGGGAACCAAAACTTTTGATCATGTGTTTGGAGAACTACTGGTTCACGAACCAATGTAATCCATTTTTCATCAACAACATTAATGGATTCAAATAATGTTTGAATTAATACAATTATATAAAATTTATGATTTTATTATACTTTAAAAATTTTAATTTTAAATATATCTTATTACATCGATTTTTTAATATACGATAATGTCGATGGTATTTATGGTGGACTATTTCTACGTGAAGTGATGAAATTCTTTTTTAACATATTCTTTACAAGGAATGTTATATGGAATAATTTTGTCAATATATGTGATATAAATGAAATTATATTGATTATATAAAATAGAATAAGTGACCAATTCTTTACCCTCTCTCCCATTAAAGAAATGATAATGTTTCTCACATATACGTATGTCCTACTGTCTATACAAAGCAATGTGATCCATTCTCCATGATAAAGTTTCAATAATGATTATAAAAATGAATATAATCAACAAAGATATATTTATAAAATTAATATCATTTTTTATATTATGTAACAATATAATATATGTAAGAAAATGAACATTCAAGTCAAAGACCCATGAGAAAACGAAGCAATTAATACGAAAAACAACAATAATGATATATTATTAAAAATGTGTGGTAAAATGTTATAATGGGATAATATATGAAATATTAAATATGTATATGGTTTTGAAATAATTATATAACATTATTAAAACCATTATACATGTGTTTTAATCTTGTTCATCTAAAATTAAGTGTGATGCACGGGACTTCATCTAAATTTTCCTTTATTCAGGCATATTGTAAAGTTATTAGCCTAATTTATTTTAAATGTTTTATATACTGCCCTTTTTCATATAATATAATGAATTCTTCATAAATCATGGTATTTTATGTTTTAATTTTAATTAATTCATCCAATGGGATTTTACATGAAAATTACCATGTAGTAAATAATTTCCTAACTCATTTTCTTTTTATTGTGTTATATTACTTTCTATTTTTAGTTGATATACCAATATTGTGTTTTTAAATACATTTAAATATATTTTGTTGTATATGCTATTTTTTTATGTGTATTAACATTTCATATTGATAATAAATTTTATTTTTAATTCCCACTTCAATATTATTACCCATGTTTGACAATTTTCACAATTATTTGAAAGGAATATTAAGTTCATTTACCAAAAAAGGCTTATTTATATTTTATCGAAAAAGTTAAATGAATATTTGTTTTAACATGTATGGAATTAATAGAATTTATAGAAATAATAACCAATCATTGATATAAATATTGAATTATAAGTTTCAAAGGTAATTTTCAAAGAAAATTATTTCCAAAATATTTATTGATCTGTGTATTTTTAAAATATTTTCTATGTAAAAAGGTAATTTTCTTTAAGAGTTTTTTATATAAAAAATTATTATATTTATAGTCATGAATTAAATAAACTATAAATTGTACTTATGATATAATAAAGATATGTTGTGTTGATAATATATTTATTATTTATTTGGATGGTTGATGATCAATTTTACAAGGTAAAGTATTCACATTCTATTTGTCCATTGTTTTTAATAAATAAATCTCCCTTGAAATATTCAATTTTTTGGTCTCATTAGACATTACATTTCCCCAAAAAATCCATATTATCTATCATGAATATTATTATTACATACATCCTATATAATTTTTATACATGGTATTTTATTTTTAATGTTATATGATTCACTAGGTAGATTATTATTAATATGTATTCCTTACTCAATATAGAAATTTACTGATACGAAATATTGTTCATGAATTAAATAAATCAGATGAAATATGATGAATGACTTGGAAATGTAAAAATGGATAGGTCCCCATTATAGATAGTCCCTCGATGCAACAATAGTCTCATTATATGAATCAGTTGACTATCCTTAGTCAAATGGTTTTCTAGTGTATACCTACCCATAATTTTTAAAATTTATTTTAAAAGGACTTCATAACAGAGGAGTCATGATGATTGAAATCACAACATCCAATAATTTAGGATTTAGTTCATAAAGAATTTATTTTTTCTCCCTAATACTTTTTCAATGATATTATCATGGGATGAATTTTATTCTCAGTTTACTGATTAAATAGAATGTATTTTATCTTATTTACCATGTTATATTTATTATTACATATCTAATAAAGATAGTAATATTATTTATATAGAATTAGTGTTCAGTTATTTACCTTTCCATGTAAATTATTCTTTATCTGACCATGATAGTAATGATATTGATTAAATGCAAAGTTTCTTATAATATTTAGAATTCCATGTTGATTATACCTCATCTAAACATTATTTAAATTACATGTGGTTTCATTTATTTTACATTCCATGGTGATTATGATTACTTATTCATGATATATTGTATAGTAATTAACCCTCCCTAAGTATTCGAGATCACAGAAATATTTTTTCCATTCCTAGTAATCCATAAAGTGCACTATGAATGATTTTCAAGAATATTATTGGGAGAATAATTATATTATAGATAAAAAATATTATGTTTTATATTTTTATTCAAATTTAATATATGAATCATTTATTTATCTATTTTTGAAATACTACTAAACTATATGGTCCTTTAAGATAAGATTACCTATATATTATTCCACAGAAATAAAATAGACACCAGCTATGTGTTACTGGAGTCAGAGTGGTTATAGTTGGTATCAATGGATGTTTAGTAGAAACCATTGGTACTAGATTTAAGAAAACATTTATTAGGGAACATAAGTCTATGATAGTATTTAAGGATTAGTATATAATAATATCATATAGTATTTGTAAGGAAAATATTTTGAGCTTTTTATATGTAATACATCTCTATCTGGATACTACAAGTTGATGTTTTTCTAGCATATTTATAAATAGGGGTAAATATTTTGAAAAGGGTGTGTTGGGCTTGACCCAGTCTTTACTTGGTGGACAACAATGAGCCTTACTACATAACTATTTTGAAACTTCTATGTAATAATAAATTGATAATTAAAATTTACTTTATCAATAATTAAGAATGGTTTGATTAGATAAGGATAATGAATTGCCTTGGATAAACATATGGTGTAGTAGATTCTTTACAATGTGATGGGATTTAGAAACCTTACAAATGATTATATAGTTTTTCCATTATGATTATTGTTTCTCACACTATGATTTTTGGTTTTAGTCTATGGTTTAAACCTCAAGGAATCATATTAACATTATATATGAAGGAAAATGTTGTGAATTTGATTAACAGAATTATATGATGATATGAGTGAATGAAATCATTATTATGTCTAATAAGATATCAGAAGATATGATTAACAACCTATACCTGGGCCAAAACAACTACTGCCACGCCCAAATACAATTGGGCCTCATCCCGAAGACACTTAGGAATACAACCAACCCACACACACTTGTGAAACCCACCACATCATACCCTGACCAAAGAATCTTAGGCTATAATGGACCTTAGGCTGTCACAGTCTGCTCGAAGAGTCTTGTTCTACTCAGTAAAGGGAGTAGAAAAGGAGCTAATAACCTGCCACTCACAGGAGTGTTGGGAAAAACACCCTCCTCTGTGAAATGGAGGTGTTTGGAATGAAGTGCTAAACATGGTTGGGGTGAGAATATTAAACAGAATAACTAAATTATACATATAGGTACAAAAGCACTCTTCCCAACCTATGGGTTCAAAAACCAACCCATACACAAACACCCTTGTTACTATTCATTCATAAATAGCACAACAACCACAACTAAGGCACAACTCATTACCGGAAAACAATTCCCCATCAAAACCATTCTTGTTATCACATTCATGGGGTTCCATTTAAATAAAACTCCACTACTGGGAAACTAACAGGAATTTCTATAGGACAAGGAAGGAAAAACAATCAAGCAGCAATTTAAGCATTCACACCCGGTTCTCTTATAAAGTCAGAGCAACAAAAGGGATCTGTGAGATCCCTCGAAGTACTGAAACAAAACCAAGCCCCAACATATGGTACCACATAGCTTCATATCTATAAACCAATAACTACACCACAACAAGGGATCCCATCCCCATCCTCGTCACCTTACAAGCATCAAGAAGAACAACCGTACACATCACCAGGATAGAGTTAGGGAGTTTTGAGATTTAAACACAACATTTATTTAGTTCTGTCTTTTTTGTTTGGTTAACCGGGGTGACCACACAAGGATTTTTATTCATTGGGTATCCATTTAATCAATTGAGTTTACATGATTAACCAGTTTCCCATGTTACAACCATTCAATCGCAAAATTTTCCATAAAAGCAGGGATTCATTAGTGCGCAAGAAAAGACCACCAACAAACATGATTTTCAGTGGACAAAATCCCATACAATTTTCAACATATAAGAAAAGTTAAAATAGTACATCAGCATCATCAAACACACCCCTTCATTATTTAAAAACAATTCATTATCTTCATTAAGTTTTGGTTTCATCCTTCCTAAAAGGAAACACTGTCATACCCACCCCACATGATACAATTTAAATAGAGACATAGGAATAACCCCACTTAGATGATCAATGATCGAAGTTTTTCTCCTCGCACCAAGAATTGGGGATGTGTGACTTGCATGGGAGGAACTATGAGGACTCCAATAGTGAACAGGAAATGCTCCTGCACAGGCACACCACTAGCCTTGGGAAGGGGGACTCTAAATGCACCAAGGAAGGGAAAGTGACCTTCCATGAAGAAGAAAGTTTCCCCACAATGCTAAAAGGTGGGATCCTAGAGTTATGGGATTTGAATTCTTAAATGGATTTAAAGGAGAATACTGGCTTCACCACGTGGTTGGATAGTTACATAGAATGGAATTAGTTTTTATTTAATAATTCTCATTAGAGAGGTGTCCATAACGGTTGTGAGTTAAAGGGTTTCCTTTAAACAGAGGAAAATGTGTAATAGGGGAGGAACTGGAAAGTACGTGAAAAAGGGTGTAACACTAATGGAAAATACACACGTTTTGGTAATTAATGGGTCACCAGATCTTGCAGGATTTTAGATATAATTTATGGGGTTTAAAGGGATTTTAATGGGTGTATTGAAACACTTTTACATCAAAATAAACGTTGCAGGGGAAGAACTTGAAAACTCAGGAAACTGGGAAAAAAATCAACGGTTTGACACTGTTTGGCGAGACACCATAACTGTGCCACACTCACGGTGCCACTATTTTGGTGTAACACCATAAGCAGTGCCACTATTTCAGTGTGTGGCCATGAAGGTGTGACCACTATAGCACCATCTCCACATCACCACTGTCACGGTGCTACCGTGATCGATTCTATCATGACCAAATCTACCGTGATCGGTGCCACTGTGATGGTGCCACCATCACCGTGCCGCTGTGACTGGTGCCACTATTTCTATGGAACTGGGTTTTTTTCAAATTACTGGACTAGGAAGGTCTGGGTCATTACATTATATACCTATTAAAATATTCTCATCCTCGAGAATTTAAGACCGAACGTAAAAAGTGGTCCAAACAACCCCTCTTAAGATACCTATTAGGAGTAACCCTCATCGATATCTATCTCTTGATCAACCAAAGATACACACAGGCTCCACAAGGACACATCATAAACATCTAGTAACATCTCTCCCTCATACTGATCAATTGTAGAAGCACTACTACCTCTCTCCCCCAAGAAACCATGCAAACATATAAAGGCCTCACTATCCAGACATATGGGTTAGGGAGTCCCTTCCTCCATGTCAAGATTAAATCCACTTTGGGTGGAAATGACTCACCCACATGGGTTTAATTAAATCCAAATTATTGTGTCTTGATTAGGGATCATATCCTTCCCTCCCAAAAATTAGCACTCTTCACACTCATTTAGAGAACAAGGAAAAAAACACATTTCATAGTTAACAAGGTCAAGCACTACAACACATTCAAGTATGAAAAAAAATAGAAAAAAACTAAAAACTGCTATGGGTACTAGGTATTCATCTATGTCACCCATTTCTAGGTACTCTTCTCGAGGCCATCATGCCTCCATAACACAGAAACCAAGGGAATGGTTCTACCACGAAGCACCTTCTTCTCAAGATCCTCAATCCTCACTGGTTTCTCTACAAACATTTCATCATCCTTGATATCCAACTCCCCCCAGTTGAGGATGTGTGGATAATCATGTAGATTCCAATAGAGATGAGACACATGGAAGATGGCATGCACCTTCTGCAGTAGTGGTGGTAGCGCAAGCTAATAAGCCACTTCGCTGACCTGCCTGAACCCCTCGAAGGGTCTGACGAACCTGGGAGAAAGCTTACTCCCCCTGAAGAACCTCTATTTCTCATTCCAAGGGGAGACCTTCAAGAACATGTGGTCCCCATCCTCGAACTATGGGGGTCTCCTCCTTCAATCAGTATACGACTTCTGCCAGTCTTGAGACACCTTCATCCTCTCCCGTATAAGTTGAACCTTCTTCGTTGTTCTCTGTACTACCTCCAGTCCTAGAACCCCTTTTTCCCCAAACTCTACCCAACACACGAGTGAGCGATACGACCTCCCATACAAGTATTTTAATGGATCCATGCTAATGTTAGATTGATAGATATTGTTTTAGGAAAAATCTACCATAGGAAAGTGTCATATCCATGATCCCCTAAAGTCCAAAGCACATCCTTGTAGCATATCCTCCATCGTCTGAATAGTGCACTATGACTTCCCATCTATCTGGGGGTGGAAAGCAATGATGAGGCATAGCTAGGTACCAAAAGCATATTGAAAACTACTCTAGACCCATCGGGAAAACCGAGTATCTCTATTAGAGACTATGGACCTTGGAAATCCATGCTACTGCACCACCTCATCTATGTACCTATCTACGAAGGCATCCACCGCACTCGACTCCTTGATTTCCTGGAAGTGAGCTGATTTCATCACCTGGTCGACCACTAACCAGATAGTATTGCAACCTCCTTGAACTCTGGGTAGTCCAGTGAAACAATCCATTGATATGTCGCCAACATTCACTTGGGGGAATTTAAAGGTTGTAACAAACCTCCTGGGACACGGTGTTCATCCTTCACCTACTGACACACCGGTCACTTTTCCACAAACTCTACCACCTCCCACTTCACCCCGTGCCACCAAAACTGACCCCTCAAGCCCTAGTAAATCTTGGAATCATTTGGGTGCACCGCCAGGGGTGAGTTATAGAACTCACCAAGAACTCTCTCACACATTCCCATAAGGACAAACAACTTCCCATGAAACAAAATCTGGTTTTCCCGTCTTCCAACCATCTACCTAGAGCATCACCCTAGCTAACACGATCACACATAACTTAAACCTATTATTCCACCCACTGATACTCATCCATCTACAGTGGAAGAGAGGAATGCACTATCATCTGGAATAGGCAGCCTCTGCCATCATCCACCCTTGCATCCAGGTTTATGGAATCCATCTCCTCCATGACCTTCCAAGAATCTGCCGACTCTCAAACCACATCCTTTTGTGACTTCCAGATCAAGAAATTGGCCACCACATTCCCCTCACCTTCAGTGTAAGATATTTTTATGTTTTAATCCTGAATAAACTCCATCCACATTCATTGTTTCAAGTTCATGTATCACTGGGAGAAGACATACCTCAAGTTCCTGTGATCCATGAAGATCACGAAGCACTACCCAATGGGGTAATGCCTTCACAAAATTAGTGCAAACATGACCGCGAGAAGTTCCAGATCATGGGTGGCATAGTTATGCTCATGGGGATGTAACTTCCAATACCCATAATAGATCACCGCTATTGTTTCTTTAGCACACACCCCAAGGCTTGTCCTGAAGCATCATAGAACACCTCAAAAATCACCCCTTATTGTGGAAACCTTAGTACTGGGGAACTAAATATCTTCCCTTTCAGATAACTGAAGGCTGCCTAGCACTTATCACCACATACAAACTTCTGGCCTTTCTTTGTCAATGCTGTCAAGGGCGCTGCAACTCAAGAGAAGTTGGGCCCGAATCTATGGTAGTAACCTACTAATCCCAGAAAACTACAAACCTATGTCATGTTCTTGGGTGCTTCCCAAGAAACAACTTACTTGAACTTTGATGGGTCCATTTCTATCACCTACTCGGATACCACGTGTCCAAGGTAGTGCACTTCTCATGTCCAGAACCTACACTTGGACAACTTTCCATAGAGCTGGTGTTGTCGGAGGACCGCTAAAACTATCCTTAGATTCTTAGAATGATCCTCCTCTAATATTGAGTAGATCAGGATGTCATCAATAAACACGACTATGAACCGGACCAAATATTCCCAGAATACAGAGTTCATGAGCCCCATGAACACAGCTGGTGCATTCGTAACGCCAAACGATGTGACCATGAACTCAAAGTTCTCAGACCTGAACCTGAAGGTAGTCTTCAAGATGTCACCCTACTTCACCCTCAACTGGTGATATCCCGACCAAAGGTAAATCTTGGATAACCATCATTCCCCCTTAAACTGATCAAAAAGGTCGTCTATCCTCGGTAGAGGGTAACGGTTCTTAACTGTTACCTGATTCAGTCTCCGATAGTCTATGGACAGCCTGAGACCACCATCTTCCTTCTTCCCGAACAAAACTGGAGCACCCCACGGTGACGTTCTTGGTTTGACAAAACCCTTCTTCATCAGATCTTCAATCTGAATCTGTAACTCCCACAACTTATAAGGTTCCATCCGATAGAGAGCCATCGAAATCAGATGGGCACCGGGTTGCAAGTATATCCTAAACACAACGTCACATTGAGGGGGTAGAGTCACCACTAATTCATGGAAGACATCCATGAACTGTCTAAAAATATTTGAAGCTTCCACCCTCTCTAAGTCTGCTGACTCGACTAATATCTTGGATAATAAGGAATAAAGGTCCCCACTCTCCAGCTGCCCTCCTGGAAACCCTACTCACCAAAAAAAGTCACCCATCAGCCACCCAAATTTGAAAACACAACCCTTCTCTAGAAGTAGTAGATAATGGAACACATAGAGAACATCCAGTCGATGCCTAAAATGAAATCATACGGCTGAATTTGTAGCAAAAGAAGGTCCCCACTTGGCAGATGTGGTCCCAACATTAGTCTACATCCTCAGAAAACACGAGACAAGCTGGTCTGACATCTGACTAGCATACTCAAAAACAAGGGTACATAAAATATTTCTACATCGAGACCCAAAGAGTGGGATATATTGGGTGATAAAAAGAGTAACAAGCTCATGAATCAAACAAGTCACATGCAATAGTACCAAATAAGTTGATCGTACATCAAACGACTTCTAGCCCTACTGGAACTGATGTCTCTACAGTGTGAAACTTCCCACACCCAGCTCCTCTGCCCCTCAGCTTTCAGCCGCCTCCCCGACCATGCCCTAGTAGAGGTCCCTGAGTTTGGACTCCTCCCACAATGACTGCTCTTTGAGAAGTGGGAGCTCACTATCCCTGATGTTGTTGCTGAAAGGGCCTGGCTGAAAACTATTACTACTGAGGTTGGCGCTGAAACTGCCCACCCCCACTATATTGTAGTCGGTCCGGGCACTGATTCCAAAAATTTCCAAGACTTCCACAGATGAATAATCTCGATCTTGGTCCCACAAGGAAGGGACAAGGACTATGAGATCCAAACTAGAACTGCTGGGGTCCGCTCCCCACTGGCCGAAACCTGGAAGGCCCCGAATCTGGAGGTCTGCTGTAGATAGATTTCCCCTTTGATGGGCCCTACTAGATCCCCTCTCGGGGTGCACATCCTAGCATTTTCATCCTCTCCACTACTTTATCCTTCTTCTGGACCTCCAAGTATGTCGATATAGTGAAGGGATTAACAACATACTGAAGAGAAGGTTGGATTTCCTCCTCTAAATGTCTCTCGCAGGACTCCTCATCTGGAAAGAGGAACAGAGCAAAGCGAAGGAGATCCTTGAACTAGATCCCTGACTCACTCACTAACGTGATCCCCTACAGAAGGGATAGTAGCTCCTACCTCTTCATCACCTTCATTGTGCAGGAGATAAATTCCACTCGTAACTCCCTCTTGAATTTAGTCCATGAAACATCAGCCTCCCTCTTCTCCTCACGATAGAGCATCCACCACTGATGTGCTACTCCCCACATATGACTTACAACTGGAGGAACCCAGTACTCTTATGGATCCTGGATCAATCTAAAAGCTATCACCAGCTCCTTGATCCATCTATCTGTCTCCATGACCGAGGCGCTGCCCTCATACTTCTAGAGGGTCTGTCGTTGAAAGGCATGAAGCATCCTGTGCCACTGGTCCTCCTCCTCTTGATTATCCCTCTTCTAATCACCCAAATCTGCCTCTCGAGCCTCAATTTCTGGCACTACCAATGTTTATCATCCAGGCTCCACAGTTGCAAGGTAAACAAGGAATGCTTATGCCCGAGTAGTGTTGAACATTTCTTTTCAATTTTTCATAGAGTTAATTATTTATTTTAAATCCTTAAAATACCCAAGACACATAGGAACACAAGTAATTATGATGCACGTAACTTTCCTAGGGTCTCTACCCTACAATCAGTGTAGCCTCACTTGGTCGTTTGATAGGTCTATAGTCCTTATATTAGATCATATGGGGGGATAAAATCTAGTGTCTTATCCAGTCTTCACTGTCCTATTTCACGCACCATGATTTCCCAAAACTATTTCCCTACCATCCCATGAAATCCTCACTGTTCCTAACCCTAGACCCCATCCTATATCTCAACCATCCCCTTTGATACCATTCTGTCATGACCCGCCTTCACCATGATGAGGGAAGGGACAATAGATTTCCAACCCCTTCTTTCCACAAGTCGAAGGAGAGATAGTGACCCCTGAGACCTACCTTCAATAGGCCCCGAAGTGGAGACTAGAACAAAGGGTATACAATCACATGTAAAATGAAAGGAATTACCCTTTTTTATTTAGTATGATAGAGAGATAAGATAGTAAATCCCAAACAACACAAAAACTGGAAGTAATAGTAAATCCAAAACAATCTATTCCCATATGCACGTTCCAATAATAAGTGCTACAAAAATATATGAAAACTCCAAAGGAAGGTACCAAAAGAAAACAAAAGTAGCAACATCAACAGTCCCAACATCCAAACTAGTAGGTCCTGACATGGTCCTTGAGGTCCTCCTGGAAACTTGAAAGCAGTTTTATATACATAGGGTAACTATGCAGGTATACTCAGTAAGGAAAACTAAAATACCTCGTGCACAAGTGAGGAGAAATTCTAATTCCATGTGAGAAAAAAATGAGATAACCACATCACCTAGTAAATAAACTATCCACCCAAACCTCACCAAGGCACACTCCCCAAATAACACAAGTCAAGTAAAGTAATAGTAATAAGACATCGATGTTTGGGTACCCCTCACAACTTTCCCACTAGTTATTGATTAAATACTAGGTGTCATACCTCCCCTGCCATTCTTACCGCAGTCACACTTCCATACCTCTACCACACACACCTGGGATACCACAACCCCACATCTCGCCCGCAAACACCTGGGCCACAAAATCCATACATAAACACGCCAGTAAACACCTAGTCCAGAACAACTACCGCCATGCCTGAAGACACCTAGGCCAGAAAAACTACTGCCACACCCAAAGACACATGGGCCTCATCTCGAAAACACTTGGGGAAACAACATGCCCACAAACACTAGGGCCAACCACCACATCATACCTTTCGCAAATGATCCTAATCTATAATGGACCGGAGGCCATCATAGCCTGCCTAAAAAGTCTTGGGCTACTAAAGAAAGGGAGAAAAAAAGGAGCTAGTAACCATGCACTTATAGGGGTGTTGGGAACCCCCCCCCCCCCCCCCCACCATGAGACGGGGGTGTTCAGCACGATGTTCTCAATTGGGTGGGGTGTGAAAATGAAACCTAATAACTAAATTATACATATAGGTAAACAAGAACTCATCCCAACCTAGGGGTTCCAAAACCATCCCATACACAAACACACTCATTACTATTCATTCATAAAAAGAACATAAATCACAACTAAGGCACACCTCATTCTAGGAATAAAATTCCCCATCAAACCAGTTCTTGTTATCACATTCAAGTGATTATATTTAAATAAAAATCCACTATCAGGAAACTAACAGGCATAGCCACAAGCCAAGGAAGGAAAAATAGTCAAGCAACAATTCAAGCATTCACACCCGGTTCTCTTGTAAATTCACAACAAAAAAAGGGATATTTGAGATCCCTCAAAGTACTAGAACCATACTAAGCCCCAAAAAACGGCCCCACATAGCCTCATATCCACAAACCAACAAATGCACCACAACATGGGATCCCATCCCTAGCCTCGTCACCTCAAAATCAACAAGAAAAACAACTGTACAAATCACCAGGACAGAGTAAGAGAGTTTTCATATTTAAACACATCATTTCATTAGTTTTGTCTTTCTGTTGGGTTAACCGGGGTGACAACACAAGGATTTTTATTCATTGTGCATCCATTTAATCAACTGAGTTTACATGAATAACCAGTTTCCATGTTACATCCATTCAATCGCCGAATTTACTAGAAAAGCAGGGATTCATTAGTGCAAAACAAAGGACCACCAACAACTACAGTTTTCTATGGACATAAATCCATACAATTCACAATATATAAGATAAGGTAAAAGAGAACATCAAAATCATCAAACACAGCCCTTCATTCTTTAAAAACAATTCTTTGTCTTTTTAAAGGTTTGGTTTCATCCTTCCCCAAAGGAAACACTATCATAACCACCCAGCATGATACAGAGTAAATGGAGTTGAAGGAAGAACCCTACTTAGGTGATAAATGATCGAAGTTTTTATCCTTTCACCAAGAACTAGGGATGCACGACATATAGAGGAGGGACTATTAGGACTTGAAGAGTGAGCAGGAAAGGCTCTAGCATAGGCTCACCAATAGACTCATAAAGGGGGACCCAAACACACCATGGAAGTGAAAGAGACTAGCCAAAAAAAAGAAAGGATCCCCACAGTGATAAAAGGTGAGATCCTAGAGTTACTATATATGAATTCTTAAATGGACTTAAAGGCGTATCGTGGTTTCACCATGTGGTTGGATGATAACACATGATGTAATTAATTTATATTTAATAATTCTCATTGGTTAAGTGGCTATAACGTCTGCGAGTTAAAGTTTTTTATTTAAACAGAGGATAACATATAATAGGGGAAGAACTGTAAAGTATGGGGAAAAGGGTGTAACAGCGAATGAAAATCCACACATTTTGGTAAGTCTAGGGTTTCCAGATCTTGGGTAATTTTAGATATCATTTATGGGCTTTGAATGGATTTGAAAGGGGTATTGAAACACTTTTATGTCAAAAGAAACATTGTAAGGGTGAAACTGGGAAAACATGAGAAAGTGGGAAAACAATGTGTGGGACACCATTTAGGGAGACATAGTAATGTGTCCACCATGATGACGCCAACATTATGGTGCCACCAGTTCTATGGAACGCCATAAGAGGTAACATCATTTCGATGTGCAACTCTGACGGTGTGACTGTTATGGCTTCACCGTCCTGGTGCCACCATCATGATGCCACCATCATGGTGCTACCATGACCGGTTCTTCCTTGACTGGTTCCACTTTCATGGTACCACCATCACGCTGCCTCAGTGACTGGTGCCACTATGACAGGTGCCACAATTTCTGTGGAACTGAGTTTTTTAGAAATGTACTGTACCAGGAGGGTTCAGGAAATTACATTATCCAAACCACCATTAAATAAATAGGGAGATAGTTAATTGAACACATACACATAGTAAATTACTAGATCTAGGTGGTCCATAAGGTGGAAGACATCAATGAGGTGTTGGGATAGAATATGAAGGTGATATACATTTTTTATTTTTCCAACCACCACCCCTTACTGGTTTATGCCTACTCTAGGAGATGGTGTTATGGGACATGAAAAGCTATAGATAGTGGAGGATTATAACCCAGAGAATCTAGGGATGATTTGGCATACAATGTTCATATTATCTATATTAGATATAATGTTGATAGGCATAGAATCAATACACTCTACCCTTTCTATATACCTTATTCTAGATCTAGAGATTCTAGTGGATCCTTTGTTTCAAACCTTGAATTTAGAGAATCCTACTAGGGGAATTTATCGATCACACACTTCTAATGATTTTGTGACTTGACATTTGGTGGGAACAACAACTTATGGGATCTTTTATTACCCACTACGAGTCCTTATGACATAAATCATGGTATGGTCCAGCCATCCACAGTTTACAAACATAATTATTATTTTCTGTGAAGGATGTGGTGCGTCCAAGCTGATGGGATTATATTTTATTTAATTGGAATGAAGAAATTACAAGAAAATAAATATGTTCTTATACACAAGATGATACAACTGATTACTTATTTGTTGGATTATATTACCCTTGGAGTAGTAGATGTTATGAGATCATAGTTTCCAACAATAGTGATGGAATATGAGGTCATATTTCATGAGGAAGTAATGAAATTAAATTCCCATAGGGAGATAAAAATATAAATAGAAATTGACAAAGGTAATACCTTGAAATTTATATTAGGAAATATGTTTTTTACCAAATTGTTTTGAGAGATGAAGGTGTTGTTATATGATATAAAGGGGAAGGTCTTTATCATACCTTGTGTGTCCCACAGGGCAACCCCATTTATATTCACCAAGAAGGACTTTGATATTAAACTATTATATGAAGATTAAAATAATCTAAATCATTTTAAAATCAAGAATATGTATCAAATTATATGAATTAATTACCTCTTTGACTGGTTTAATGTGGTGAGGTGGTTCTTAAAGATATACCCTTGATCAAGCTATCACCAGCACTAAGTTCAAAAGGGGGTATAGTGATGATGAAATTTTGATTTTTCTAGGGTAAATATGGGTAATTAGTGATTCCATTAAACATAAATAATTCCACAATAGTGTTCAAGAAACTTATAAACTAGATAGTTTAGGCCTTCTTAGAATAGTTTGAGTTAGTCTTCATCAATGACATCCATGTGTACTCATCGTCAGAGGAGGATCATGTGAGAAATTTGGGGATAGTCCTAAAAATAATATAAGTGAAAAAGGGTTATGTGAATATCTCCAAGTTTCAATTAAAGATTTAGGATTTCCACTTTTGGGGACATTTCATCTTATAATAGATATTTATAGTGGACTCAACAATGGTTGAGTTAGTGCTAACTGGGGATCAAACAAAGAGTGTGACTATAGTGAAAAGAATCATTGGGTTGGAAGAATACTATCTGAGAATCATCCTAAATTTCTTTTGATCATGGAACCTCTGACTATGTTGACCAAAAAGGGGTATCCTTTCATATTGAAATGGTTATTCTAGTAGTATTTGCAATATTTTCAGCAGATTTAGATGAGATCCCCCATCTTGAGACTCCTAGAGGAGGGTGTGGTATATGTGGTGTTTTTCAATGCCTACAGGATTGGTGTTAAATAAATTATTATATTGATTTAGGTGGTGATTAATTATAGGTCTAGCCTTCTAGGACCCCCAAAGAATAACTATGTGACCCTTTATTTGGATCAAGAAAACATATTTTTTGCGTTGAAGATGTGATGACACTATATTATGGGGAAATTATTTATCATCTATTCTGACCACAAGAGTCTCAAGTATATCTTTTAATGGAAATAAAATAACTTGGGTAATATTAAATGGTTACTTATTCTAGATATTTATGACACCATGGTAGTCTATGTTATCATAAAGGGGAACTTGGTGGACGATTCTTTCAATCAGAGATCCAGTTAAAATTTATTGAGTAAGGAATAATAACAACATGACACATTTTATTTGTCCATAGTAAAACAGTATGATGTATATTAGGTACAATAGATGTTTTAAAACATTATATTTTTAAACATGTTGGGGAGTCTCAACATATATATATATATTGATTTTGTGGAGTTGTGTAGTTATATAGTTTTTGGAGGCATTCCATAGATATTTTATGAAGATAGAGATAATGTAATTATTTTCGGAGGATGGATGATCAAACCCTTAAAACTACAAGGATGGTTGTAAAAGGAGTTTTATACATCCCCCTTATTAGTTAATCTTGGAGTAAAAAATATTCACCATTACATATGGTTTCATATGTAGTGGATAAAGATAATGTGTTGTGTAGTTGATTTCATTGCTTGATGCCTCACTTTCTAGCAACTGAAGGCCACTCACAAGGTTCTTGTGGGTTTGAACCAACTAATTTAGGTTACATAGTGGAATTTAAATGTTATATACATGTATTTAAATATTGTACTTCCATGATTAGATAAAGATCAAGAAAATATCTGAGTGATTTTAAACAGACTCTCCAAGGAATCCAACATATGGGCCAACCAAGTGGAGAGTTCTGTAGGGTGTTATAGAAACCATTACATATATAAGGTGTTTTTCATTGATAGAGTTTTCTCAATGATCATATAAAATATTTTTTCTTATTTTATATCAGGATTATAGAGAGTATTATTGGAGTGTTTTGAGATTTATTTACAACACCAGAGGCCACAATTTTGGATCTAGATGAAATGTTTTGGGCATAAAGGTTTTAATTTTTTAATAATTGGTAGGATCATATATATTTGGTAGAGATTATTTATAACAATATCTAGGACCCAAAATTTGACTCGGTGGGATTTGAGGCATTTTATGGTAGTCCTTGTAGGTCACTATTGTATTGGAATGAACCATGGGAGTCAACACTCATAGTCCAAGAGATTGTGTGAGTGATGACATAGGAGGTGTTGATTATCCAATAATTTATGGAGACTACATAGAGAGATTCAATGTCTTATAAAGATCGATGAAAGAAGCCTTTTGATTTTGCTGATGGATCATTGTGTTCGTAAATGTCTCTCCTCAATGGGGATTGATGAGTTCTTATAATGGTGGATTTTGATATATGATATTCATTAGTCTATTCTAGAAACTATGTAGGGTAGGAAATATTGCATACCACTTATCCCTAACACCAAATTTAGTCATACTACATGATTTATTCTAAGTTTAACAATAGATGAATTATATAAATGACCCATCACACTTTATCTTTTATGTTGATATGGAAATCGAGGATTGAACTACGTTAATAAAGTTCCTAGTATAGAACTAGGATAGAAAGGAGAAGATCCTTCATGGGTGAGAGATTTCTTTGTGTGTGCATGATGGTAGCATGAGAATAATCAAGAGAGCTCATGGGAGTACGAATACTATATATGATCTCAATACCCTCATATTATTGAGTAAGAGTTTTTCATTTATATATGAAAATTATTGATATTAGGAGAATTTATTATATTTTGTTTCTTGATACACATTGTAATATTTTAATGAATATTTTCAATGTTAGGCGTCATGTGAGAAAATGATTTTTGGTCCCATGGATCCCTACATTTGATATATGAAAATTATTAAATTTAATATATCAATCACACATAATTTTTATGAAATAAAAGATTATATCCTGAATGGTGTTTTATATGGTACATTCATAATCTCCATAAAATTGATAATATGGGTTTTACACTAGGATTTACATAATCTATCTATGAATAAGGTGTTTTTAGAGTTATCATAGTCAGAATGATAAGGAAATAAATAAATTAAATAATTTATTTTTTATTAAATTTTTAGGATCAAATCATCTTCTATTTAATCATGGATATAGACAAATCCTATTGTTAACAACATAACACAATATTTTTGAGAAAACCATGGAAAATAGGTTTGGTGGATGACAATGAGACTATGGGTCAATGATCCCTTTTCCATGGAGTTCATCAACATCAATGTAGTTCTTAAATCATACTCACATCATTAAAATATAATTTTCTTCATAAAATATTGATCTAAATTCAAGGTTGGATTTGTTTTGGATTAATTATCATGTTTGATTCTATCATATCTAACCTTAATTAATTCCATTAGAAAATTAATTCATGGATCAATATTATTGAATTACCATTGAATTTTTCTCTTCATATAATATGGAATTATAGGTTTTATTTATAAATTGGATTTTTGATAACCCTTATTTGATTGATGGTTTCCATTGATGATGGTCAAATGAGATACATCAAACATTTATTATCACTTTTGTGTTTTATAGTTTTCTAAATTTATTATTCATTCATCATCTGTATTATCATTTGAATAGGTATTTGAATTTATTCATTAACTTGATTAAATACATGATTATTTTGATTCATACATAATTAAATATCATTAAAAACATGGAGTTTTGCAATAGAGTATTTTTAATTATGATGGTGGAATCCCAAGGTAGATCACTGTCCATGAGGTATATGGGTTTTGAAATGTGAGACATTGGAGAAACTATTTGAGGGTAAATTTTGAAGAAATGGTTTTCCAGAATTTTTTCACAGACAATGTTATGGGTTGGGTCAACCTAGATCATGCATATTGGGAAATGGTCATGGAGGAATCAAAGGAAGCAGTGTTATAGGAAAGATGTGTAAACAGTATTTTATTTTAAATAAATCTGAATGTACACATCATATTGTTCAAAAGAAATAATTCCATTTAGAACCCATTTTTTGGTGTTAATGGTTACACATAGATATTAATATGACAAGCCTTTAGAAATTTCACATGCTACATGACACTTGATCGGTAACTCAGTGAGTACCTAAGAGGTACAAATGCACAGATACTATGAGTGTGCATTGGTATTTCTAGAGTACATAGACCCGACTAGTGTAAATAGAAACAAACAATGTAAATAGTCACAATCGAGAGGACATTAGAAGATTAATAGACACAAATAGGTGTAGTCTAAGTAGGAAACTTCATGTATTCATCAAACACACCATGTATCCCATCCATAGATGATTGGAGACCCCATTCACTACAGTATAGATGAGTATATGTTGGTTATATCCCTTTGGTGCATCCCAATGATGGTAAAATAAGGCATCCCATATCCTCAATTGGATGATTAATCCTATGTATGAGTTGGTTTCAGATAATGTCAGGTATCTCTCCATGTGACCCATAATATAGTCCTCTATCATTGTTCCAAATGTTGGTTCATGAATACCATTAAAAATATTTAAGTAATATTATCTGTGTACAATAGGTAATTCTAGATAGGGTGATGTATCCACCATAGGCCTTGGGTTTTATCCACTACCTTTATAACAACATCTTTTAAGATCTACTATGTACCTCTTCATTGGTGATGTCATTGATCATGACCTCTCATATGAGAAAAATTAGTGTTACCTAGGTTCCTCAAGTGGAATCCTATAATGGTACTATGGTTGTTACATTACGTTGAGACTTGTTGTATATAATTGATTATATATGGGGTTTTATCAATCCTTTTTTTAAGATGACACTCATTGATACATTATGTTTTGTTATTTTCGGTGGTCCTAATTGGTATTTTTATACTCACCCCTTCATTTTCTCTACCCACACATGTCATGTATTATATAGATGACATGTATTTCAGAAAATTCATAGGAGGACTATAAGTAGGTGTAGTTTATATGTACAATATGAACTGGTAACAATTCAAGTATTTTCAAATTTCCACCAGTCCCATTTTTATATACAGGGTAGCCAGTTTTCCAATTTTTTGGATTGTATAAACAAATTTCCCATATATGAAACTATTTCATACTATTATATTGGATTATTTATATTAATTAATATTTAGTATCAGTTGTTTCTTTCCTTTCCGTATTATATTGGTGTTTGGAGATGTGTTTGTGTGTATATGAACTTGGGATAAGGCCTCCCAAGTGTGTGTTTTTTCTACACAACACTAGTATCTTTCCTATGGTGTATTAGAAGTGGGATTGGGGTTTCACACTTGGGTTGTTGTTGAATAGGTGATCCCTGAAGGGTTGGGTTGGGAAATTGTTTTTTGTATTCAATCATTGATAAAACCATTAAAAGGCACACACTTGTCAATGATTATATTTTGATGTGATCTATGTGATCAATTTAATCGGGATTTTCTATAAAATAATAATAAAGAATCCAACACAAGTAGTGACACGTGATAAATAAGATAGAAAATAATCTAAACCAATTTATTTTGAATTATTTTTGAAGTGATGTTCAATGATATGAGATGGTAGAGACTGATAGATATGGGATATATCTTTTTCTTTTTTGGCCAATATTCATTATTTAGACCAATTTATATGATGATCATTTTATTTAGATTATATTTAAGTCATTAGGAACTTCATACATCCCTTATTATGTTCACTATCATTTAATTATTTATATTAATAGTTAGACCCTATTTGGATATCAGTTATTTCTATTCTTAACACCTTCATTATTACCCATGCTATTTTTAGTTAGTTAACATAGCAGTAAGATTATTGATGGGTTTGGTGAAGCACTATGGGTGGGTCTCCATTGATAACTGATCATACCAATTTGTTATTGTTTCTATTGTGTATAGTTTTATCAGTTGGTTTACAACATTAATAAATAAGGTTGTACATGTCTTTAGTTATAGAAACGTTAAACCTGACCTAAGTTGGATATTGCTTGTAAATGTCCTCTAGTGGTGTATATCTTCTTGACCATGATTGGATATAGGTATGATGTACTGAATATGCATCCAGGAGTTTTTTGTAGGATAATTTTTACTCACCATAATATTGAACATGCATACACAATATCCTTTTCACTTAGTGAGTTGAGGGTAGAATATGTATCCAACTAGGTCATTCAAATAAACCATTCCTAAGTATGTGGAATTTGTTTTTATGTGCGTTGGTATAACTTCATGTTTCATTATCATATCATGTATCATTTTGGATATGGACATATATGTCAGGATGGGTCGTTTTGTGATGGTTTATATATTGGATGATAATTTTTTGTCTTTGGTGTTGGAAAACATTGAATTGCTTTAATGTGTTACAATATATCTATATTAAGCACAATTCCCCGATTCATGTCATTTTTTATATACTATAATATATCTATATATTTTTATTCTATAATATATCATAATTATATATTTTATATTGTTTCAGTTTATATATTATACATGGTATATAACTTTTGTATCCCTATTATGATTCCCATTTTTCATTATGTACATTTTCTAGATGGGTCATTCTATATTTTTTTAATGATTTAAGAATTGAAATTATCAGTAATAGTTGATGTAATATTCTCCACACAATTATTTTCAATATGGTCCACTGGTTTATGGTCTCTAGAAAAAATGGTGGAACACCTAATATCATATAGGAAATCACAATATAAAACATTTAGGTTGAATAAACCAATTACATTAAAAATACCTATATGAGAATGACATAAATAAAACATTATAAATTCTACTAATAATTTCACATGACCCATCCATAAGTCATACACATATCCCCATGGAAATAAATCATGGATATTTCATTTGGGTGTATCAAAAACATGTTTATTGATATAAATATTACTATAAATTATAAAATCAATTCATATATTCATAACATCCCTAATATAAATTTCAAATGTAGAAAAAATGTATATACACCTGATATAAAATTTAATAAAACTATTGAAATTATCCAAGATAATGAAACCTCTATTCAATAACTCTTACTTTATAAAAATTCTTAAAATGACACATAAAATCCATCTTGGATTCATTACTGGAACCTACATAAATATAAGCAGAATACATACCAAAGTACACTATAATTAAAACTATGTTCATAGTTAGGGTTGATTCTAAAAAAAGAAATAGATTTTCCTACTATCCTTACTCTACTAAATATAAGTGATAAATATTGGTTTCTATACTTTATATATGTGTGAAACTCAACACTTCGAAAAAATGACTCTTTAGAAATTTTACCATCTCTGTTAAAAAATACATAATAGACTCTATAAATAAAACATAACCATATTATATAACAAAAACACAACAAAATAAGAAACAACCCACACCCAAATTTATAAATGTGATGAGAAACCTATATATCCAAATCTAGGACCAGATATAATAATCAATAAGGATGAGATAAAAATGGTTCGTACCAAATAATCATGAGATAAGATACTAAGATAGAGAGGAATCAAACAAGGAATAATTAAAATTATATACCACATAATGTGTTATACTCATTATAATCTAATGTCAATGTAATCCTGAGAATATAAATACCAATACACAAATAAAAGGAGAATATTAACAATTACTATTGGTGGGGATAGATTAAAATGGATGATGGGTGAAATCACACTATAACAACCTTAAAATAAGTTGCTTAGATCCCATGGTTACTTTATTACATTATCACTAGATGGAATATTTTGCATCCTAATGGATCAGAAAATTTAGCAGCCCTAGAAAACTATATACATGATTTAATATCACTAATCATTTTAAAACATAAAATTCAACACTATATTTTCATTGGTAACATCATTATTCCCTATTTAATAATATTACATAACAATCATAGTGAAATTATTTGAACCATGGGGAATGGAAACAAAATAAATGGGTGAGATCAGATTCTCATAATGGGAATTCATAAAATAAGTCCTATCATATAATAAATAGGGAATGAATAATATAGAATGTACAAATCATACTCAACTAATTTCATAAAAATAATCATACGTTCATAAAACTTATCTATTGATAGAATAATAATTCAAACAATCACATACACATCAATAACTAGTTTCATAATGATGTAATTCATAATAAAAGAGATCTTAAACATACCATCGAGACCTTGATCCATGTAATAATACATAAATCAATAAGGACTATGAAAACTAACAAACCTATTTTGAATAATTATTTCTACTAATTCATCGATTGTATTTTCAATTTCATACCCCACCCATACCTTAATATTTCATATCTATTCATTACATGAATAAACAATACAAGTTAATCAAAATTACTTAATAAACAATCACAATCCAAATTATAAGTACTAGAATATATTATATTCACACTTTCCTAATTCAAAAAGATCATAAGACATATCGAGAAATATGGATGATTTAATCCTTAAATCACATCCTCAGTAAATCCTTGGATTCATAAATTTATGTTGACATGTGTGACAATAATATTTATAGACCACTTGATTTTTTTGAGGAAATACCCTTTTCTTCTTTAATTCAGTTCCTTAAAATATAAAAATTCCAAAAATATTAGGGAAAAAAATAATTGGAATGAAAAATGAAAATTTATAAATTAATCATTAAATAATTGAGTAGTTATTACAGTGTTAAACACTATTCACTCTATGTATGATAAAATGATGATTCCTTTCACATTTTCATTAAAGAGTAAAATTTAAAACTTTTAAAAAATAACAATAAAGTTAGTTTTGAAAAAAAACATTATAAAAATGAAGACATGGATAAAAATGAAATTAAACAATCATATGATAATAATAAAATTATTCTTGAAATCATTTTAAAAATATGTAGACATGAATGAAAATGATTCCCGATCGAATAGAAAAAAATTCAGTTTCCAATCAAATAATTCCTTATGTCTTCTAACTAAAAAAAGAGAGTCAAATGAAATGGAAAAATTAATTCTCTAGATATAAAAAAGGGAGAAGGAAATATCTTGGGTTTAAGAAATGAATATCATATAATCCTCGTAATAGAAACCTTTGACATAAATAATCCAAAGTAACTATGAGATTTTAAAATAAACCATTACCTCACGTTTTAAATCGTTCATAAGATATTTTAAACTCATTTATACAAAAGTTAATGTTACTATATTTCAATAATATAATCATATACATACTTATAATATCAAATATTATCCACTTCTAATATTTAAACACATTTTTATTAATAGTTATTTATTAAAATCATTATTTCTCTGTGTTAACTGTTTCATTTTTCCTATAAGTTTCGGTTCATATGTTTTGATCCTTAAATAATGATCATGGTACCAACATATCCTGAATTTTAATCATGATAAAAAAACATTATATATTAAATATATAAATATTTATAATTATCTATGATATGAAGACATGAAAAATGAATTGCATCGCTTCATAGAGGTGGTATCTTATACATAAGAAGAAGTGAAATTATCATTTTTTACATGTTAGAAGGGTATAACAGTAAATGATATATTATATATATAATAATAATAATGTCATATATATGATATTTATTTATTATTTCCATCTTTATAACCATAAATGAAAAATGGTGATGAAAAATAAATTACACTGCTACATGGAGATGATATGTCAGGCATAATAACGAGTGATATTTTCACTTTTTTATGGAAAATAGGTGTAAATTTATTGTCATATAATCGTAGTATAAAATAAATATATTTAATACATTTTATAAGTTAAATTATAATTTTTTTAATTAATTTATTTTAGTTATAATAAGAAATAAAATTGATATAGTCAATAAAGTTGGCCACATATTCTTTGAGATACCTATTTTGGTTTACACCTTAAGCCGTTAAATATAGATCTTAGGAGAAGAAAATGTGATATAGAACTAATTGAAGGAATATATTAAGGTATTAGGGTAGGAATTTTTGGTTCTACAGTGCCCAAACATTGTGAATAAAGGAGGAGGAGAGGTTATCTTTTTGTGTGTGGAGGATAACCCAGAGAATTAGTTAAATTATTAAATTAATATAAATAACATTTCATTTTCAATTTATAAAACATTGATATATTTAGAATTTAGGCTGAGAATAATTTTAAATACTCCCATCAATTTATATTTATAAAATTTTAGGTTATTTTGTAAACATTTATCTCTTATTATTAGTTACCCATTAACCATTTTGATTATTACTTTGATATAAATGTTTTTTACATTTTAGGGCCATGAGTGATACCATAAAAGGAAAAGTTACCCATAAGTGGAAATTAATGATATTATTGACCATATCCCATTAAATTTACAAAAGATAAAATTTACATGCATTTTTATTGATTTAACAATATTTTATTTAACATTAGATACCGTTAGCATGATTTTTATGACTATTCACATAGTTTTTTAAAAAAAATATTGAAAGTATATTTCAAAATAAACTTTTAAAAATTTAAAAAATGATGTGTGTATGTAATAAAATTTCATAAAAAATTAATTAATCAAATTTTTATTAATTTTAATATTTTAAAATCATTCATTTTATTTTTCTATTACAAAACCAACTACTATGATGGAGTTTCATAAGAATTAAAGTTAATTAATTTATCGATATAATTTATAAATAATATAAAATGATATAATAAATTTATAGATATTTTAGGTATCTAATTATAACTAAACATAACCTCTTTTTATCCATATGGAAAAATATTGTATATATTAAAACAACATAAGAAACACTTAATATTTATTCACTAAATGAAATAGTATTAAGGATATTATTAAAGAATAATAGTAGTAAGTTTTTATATAATATAATATTGGATGAGTGTGGTGAAGATAAACTAATTAATTATAGATGAGTCAAGTTTTAGGTATATGTTTAATGCCTTATCAGATTATGTTTAACATTAATTTCTTCAATTTACACTTTTTGATGTGAAAAATATTTACCAATGTTAATATTCATAATGAAAAAAATAAATGGTTACAATTTACCAAATTTGAACTCCCAGATTCAAGATATCTAATCCATTTTTTCAAGAATAAATTTTCAGAAATGGTAGAATTCCAATATAATATAACCTCACAAAATGCAAAAAAAACCTCGTTTTAAAAAAAATTTGTTTCTAAGAATAAAATTATATTTATTTTTATCCCATTACTAGTAAAAATAATTAAAACATTGTTACAACATTTATTGAATATATAATCTATACATGTCATTAAAATCATTCACTAATAGTTTGTTATTTTATTTATTAATATAAAAATACATTTCATGCTTGAAAACAGTTGTTTGTAAAAACATCTATTTTAGTTTCAAATGTTTTTCTTTATTTATAATAATATAATGACAAATGAATTAATTTTTTACATGTATATCTGATAATTTTCATAATTTATTTATTCATATTCATACCCATTATTAAAATATCTAGGTTATTACTCTCAATTTAGTTTATTATAGTTCAATTGTTATTCATGGTTTTTTGGACTCTATGTTGCATGTAATGATTGAAATAAAAAAAATTGAATATATTTAATGATAAATATATATTAAATTATAAAAACGTTATATTCTTATCACTTATAATAATTATTACCTCAATATTCTAGCATAACCATATTGAAAACAAATGATGCTTTTACATCATCACATCCTCACATCCCCATGTAGTTTGCTCAAAATTATGGCTTTTCTATAAAAAAATCACCTAGTTACTTTTATTATTACATATAAATTTATCTATTTGATACATAGCATTCACTAATTTTTTTTCAGAAGAGAGATATTTTTCCACTGTTGTGACATATAATATTTTTTCATGTGACATATCAAGTATTTAAGTCCTAAGGAGAGATACATATAAAACATCATGAACATGATAGAGATTCAGTGGATATTCCAAATGATATACTTATATTTCGATAAGATCAATAATTCCAAAGTCACCAAAATATCTGGTGATTAAATTTTTTTTGTTTAAAATTTTTTGACCTTCTTATAAGGATATATTCATAGGAATACATTGTCACCAACTTTTGACTATAGATCTCACTAAATTTTATTAGCATAACTTTTTAATCTTTTCTAAGTGGTCCTAATATTCTACTGTATGGATATAACCTTGTCTTCCATTTTTTTATCTATATTATGTCCTAATAGATTTATCTTTCAAAATTCATCACAGAACATTGTATTTCTTCATTTCCCACCATAGTGGGATTCATAAGAATCCATCTAAATATTCATGTTAAAGTTATTGTTGTTAATCAATTCCTAAAATGGAAGTTGTTGATCTCAACCACCTTTGAAATCCATCAAGAATGATTTCAACATTTATTTTATACTTTCAATAGTCCTCTCAGACTAAAAATATTTAGTATTATGATAAGAAGTATTAAAATAAACTATTTATTCATATCCTACAAAAATACTTGTCATCAGTACTAAGGGAATCCATAGATGCTGATAAAAAAATTTAGAGTGTTAATGCTTAGAATCTCACCACTTCCTTAATGTATAACTGTGTAAGATAATAAAGATAAAAAATTTCTCTAATGAAAATAAAATGTTCCTATATCATATGGTTATCGATTTCAAAAAAATAAGCACAATCCATTTTTCTATATTTTCAGATGAAATTTTAAGGTTTAAGTGTTAATCCTAAAATAATATCAACCGTAAAAAATTACCCACAAAAGTAAACCAACACTACCTACAATTTAGAATTCACATACTCCACCGGAAGAAAAATGTTTCAAATTGAAAATTACAAAAGGTCATTAGACCATGTTCCAATCCATCACATTACCACCAAATCCCATCACATCACACCTACTACCATCACCAGACTTAACATCAATGATATCTTTATCGCCAATAAAAAACCAGTAGCTTACCCGACCGGGGAAACCCTAAACTTGGGATATGGGATAAAAAGAATAAAAAACAGAAAAAATCAATCCTTAGAATTGATTTCCTCAAGCAGCCATGATAATGCAATCATCATCACAATACCCATGCCACAAAATATCTACAAAAATACCCAATGGAATTAGGATCCACCAAAACTCTCCAACACCATGAGATGATACTCCCAAAAAATCTCCAGAAAGAACATATTCCAAAAAAAACTAGAGCCACCTAATAAACCAGATCAAGGAATAACCTATCCATATGTGATCCTATCATTGATTCACCTTCATCATTGACATCTTCATCACATCACAAACTCTACCCTATATCTTCACCACATCCCTATACAACTCCAATGAAGAAAAAATAATATAAGAATAAAACAAAACACCTTCAAAAACTTCCAACAAAAGATAACCCTAAAACATCGAGAGTGAGGAAGATGGAATGAGATTGGAACCCTAATTGGAACCGAGGAAAATACCTTTAAAATAAAGTTTAAAGACATAATGGGAATATAAAAATGTACTCTATAATATTTTATGCATGTCTATGATGTTTAGTGGAGTCCAATGATGAATTAAATTATAATGTTTTTGTATTCTACTTTTTTTTGGGTGAGGGTTGTAACAAATCCATATACTTCTGTCTCTATAGCATAACATTATAAAATAATAGGTATATAAATGTGTACTCTATAGTATCCCTTTTCCAGTTATGCCACCAGAAATTCTGATTCATATATTTCTATATCTTCATACTTCCATGATGAAAAGATAATAATAAATTATGATCTTTATCCAAAAAAACATTCTCTATGTCTCGTATTGAAATTACACATACTCGATTATTAAATAATATCATTCCATCCTTATACTGGTTGACCGTAGTAATATTTTTCACTATCTTATGAAATTCCACATCTTATATTTATGCCTTCTATATAATATGATAAATGGATGGTTTAACATTCATCTGAGAAAGATAAGGTTTATCCCATGTCCTCCTTATTTCAAGATTCATCTTATAAAAATCCTTAAATATTGGATCACTTTAAATCCCCATCATGGAGAAACTAACATGGTCATTTGGACTAAGAGAATTATCCACCTTATTTTCCTTCCCATGGTGGTAATGTATTGATCATTCATAATATTTGATCAACTCCAACCACCATTGATGGAATATATTCAAATATTTCTAAGTAAATAAATACTTCATGATATTCGGATTAGTATATATATAAAACATTTTCCCATATGGATAATGATTGTACATTTTTAGGGAAATAATTTCCACTACAAACTCCAAATCACGAGTGAGGAAATTTTTCCCATTAATCTTTAATTGGTGAGATGCATAAGTTTTTTACATATCATTATACATAAGAATTCATCCCAACCCCTTATTTTATTCATCACTATAGGTCAAAAACTATTCTCCACTATATATTATTATATTCATAGGCATGCATATTGAACTTATCTGTAGTTCATTGAAATTATAATCACATTCATCTATCCATTAGAACCTGTATCTCTTTCAGTTCAACATTTTTAGTGTATTCAATACCCTTAATAAATTTATCACAAAACTATTAAAGTATCTATAAAACGGAATAAAATTCAAATCTCAAACATCATGTCCAGTGTTGGCCATTTATCAATAAATTTCATCTTTGATAGATCTATGTATGTACCCTCACATCAGATTATATGACCAAAGAATGAGAAATTATATATCCTTAACTTTTCTTTTTTATATTATCAAATTATAATATGAAAATATAAATGAAAATATCATATATAAAAATACATAAAGGGTAATGGAATACTATATGACAGAGGGTTACCTTTTATGCTGAGATATATTTTGAATGTGTTTACATTTTTCTATCTTGATTTTAAATATACATCATGGTTTTATAAATTCATTAAGACTTTGGTTTAATTTTTATATTATTAACTATTTAATTTATATAATTGATTATATGGAATTCAAATTATTTTAAATTGATCATAAAAGTTTATAATTCATTTATCAAACCTACTGCTTAGATCATAACCCATTATCATAATCACAATATTAAAAGTTTTATATTCATATTTTCCATCTTTATATATTTCTAATTTCATTGAGTAAAATTTAAACATATATCAAAATCTTAAAAAATAGTTCTTGTTAAAAAAAATTAGTGTTATATGGGTGTTACCATGATAAAGGCCATCATTTTCATTAAATATTGTGTTGTTTAACATTTTCACAGCTTTACCATTTTCATCATTTGAAGTATTAAAGACCATCAATGGCTATATATATTCCAATTTACAAATCAAAATATTACGATACATTCCTCTTCAGAAAAGGGGAAATGTGGATAGTGATAAAAATTTTAGTTGATCAAATCAATTTTCATGTATTTTATAAAATAAATGAATTATTATTATAATTGTTCCTTAGTTTATTATTCTTACTTAGTGTGGTTAAAATCGATTTTTGAAGTTAAAATTGACATATATTCTAGAGAATATAATTGTTTTTAAATTATAAAAAATGAAATTAATGAAATAAGATATAATTCTTTTATATTTTATATGTTCTTATGAAATATAATTCTTATAAACAAGTCATGGAGATATTATTTTTAAAGGTTTGTTTTTGGAGTAAAATTGGAAAATATTTTTATTTTTTTACATTTTTGTTTTACTCAATATATGAGGCCTCCACTTTTTTTATTGGTTTCAAAATAAAAAATTAGCCTCCCAAACCTCCCAATAAAACCCTTAAGGACCATCTTGATTAATTATCCCATTATCATATGAGTGTATGTTTAAGATTACAAAAATCATATTGAAATTAATAACGTGTTCAAGGTAGAGTAAAGACCGATTTGAAATCCTATTATGTGACATAAATCAATTCTAGTAAGGTATGTGAGTTTTTAAGATTGTATATCATTTGAATATGAATAACATATGAGAAATAAAAGAGAATGTAATAGACTTAAAACAAGTATACTGAACAATATATTAAGAGAAAAATGATTACTACAACTAATGAATTTGTCTTAACTGGGATATAATGTAGATTTTTCAAAATAGTGAAAAACTTAGGTCAGGGGGAATGATAACACATATTTTAGTTGAATATTTTATTTTAATTTCATTAATATTATCCTTTTTTTGATTCATTTTCTAGAATAAAATAATATTTTCTGGATAAAAATAATAGTTTCTTATGTTTAATATTTGTTTCAGTATATCAATCCAAACATGTTTTGGATTTTAATGCTGAATGTAAACATTCAATTTGAATATTCACATTATATATATTTTTTCTATTAATTATCAAAATATGTATTAGTAATAATATATAATAATTTTTTACCTATCATTTTAATTTTTAAAATTTAATTTTATTGACTACTACCATAAATATAATTTCTTTGTTATATATATGTAAGCATAACAAAAATATATTGGGATTAAAATATTTCGTGTCAATCTCTATTTTTATGTTCCTAGAGAAAGGACACTATTTTAAGATCACTTTTAACAAGACACTATTATCCTATTTCAATAAGATCACAAGATAAATACATAAATTATTCTTGGTGAATTTAAATATAAATAAAGAAAATAAACATTTTCGAAGTTATCCAGGTGAATAGAAACTACTATTAAAACCCACATATCAGGATTATGTATTGATCTAATGGTCATTTAAATATTTTACTATTTCCTATTTTTTATTTATAGATTGGTGTAATTCCTTTTTTTGATAGGGATTTGATAGCGAAACATTTCGTGTTGTCACTGATTCATTCACTACATCCAAAAACTAATGGAGTTTTGAGTTGGGTTTATGATCCTTACTTTATGCTATTTTCACTTTTTTCACTAGTGATGATTCAAGTTTGATTCTATTATTTTAGTTTGTGATTCTACTGATGAAATGTATATGATAAATTTTTTTTGGGCATTTTATGCTATGCGGTTTTCTAATAAAAGTGGATTTAATTCACCCTTACTACCTCGAGATCTGAATACTTCATCACTAGTTTTATACTTCCATCACAACAATATTAATGTTTGAGGATGGTTTAGGGGTACTATGGATAATAATGGTGTGGTAAATATGAGGTTACTTAATGATGTTTTGAATGAGTATTCAATATGAATTACTTTTTATGTCCCTTAGTTGTTCAATAAAATTTCTAACCAATGACGAAATTATGACCAAGGAAACCCTTTCTCAATGCCAAAAACAAGCCTATATAGTTAAGAAAAATTCCAAGAAAACAAAATATTTGAACATGTTGAATTTAATGTGGAATAAAATCCTAAACAATATGATCGATACATGGAGGAGATAGAGGAAGGAGATGGATTTTGTTATAAAGTTATTACAATGTTTTCAATAATTAAGGATTATGATTACTATGTGGAATAATGTAATGATAAAAAGTAATTTATCTATTTTATATACATTTTATCCAAATATCCCTTTCACTGTATTCCTATATGTTGAATTATTTTAAATCCTTTTTTTATTAACACTCTTTAATAAATTTTAACATTTTTCAAGAATGTTATGAAACCTCAGTTTCTCTAACTCTCAATCTATATTTTTTGAATTCCCATCTATTAGACTAGTTATCCTTGTTTCTTAGGATGCTAAAATTTCAAATATTAATTTCACTAATTTTTTTTTTCATTGAAATATTTTTTGTGTTAATGTTTTTAAATATTATCCATTTTATTTTTTACTATCATGTTATATTTATTTATCATCTAAGACATTTTTTGCCTATTTTTTGCGGATTTAGAATTTATAATTTTTTTCATCTTTAGTTAATTATGTATTCTTTCACCTATATGTTATTAAATACTATCCTACATTCTTATTGTAACAATTTAATTCTCTAGTATGTAGGTATGAAGTTATAACTATGTGTTGATTTTTTAATAAAATTTCATTGATATACATTCATGTATCTTCAATGAATTTAATGGACGCAGTTTAGTTTGAGGTGATAATCCGTTTTATTCTCTAAGATATTTTAAATCATAATTACTATAATTTTCAATTCAATTAACCAGTAGTATTTCATGAAAATTTATACTATGAAATTAACTGTGATTTGTTTTCTTTACAAAGACATCTGGAGGTAACACTACACTTAGAGAATGATAGTGCCACTTTCCAGAAGATATTATTATTAAATAGTAGTCCTCACTTTTAGGAGTGTTGTTTCTTCAGTGAGGTGATAAATCACCCATGAAATTGAGAGTGATTTATTCAATACAAATTATCAAAATTAGAATAATGATAAACCCTGTTTTTAGTGAATCATCATAGTACTTGTAAATTTCTTATAAAAAGTGCTTATTGTTTACTACAAGTATTTTATGTTTTCATTTTTTTCATATACAAATTATTAATAAAAATTATTTAACTAAAAATAAAAATATTGTAAAAAATAAAATAAGAATATAAGCATTGGTATGATGTTTCATTCCACCATGTGAGAAAAACATATATAGTCAACCACATTGTTATATTATTAAGTTTTTATAAAATATAATCTATTATGTGAACCATGTACAGGCCTTGAAATTATTTTTAATACCTCTAATATTGCAAAATTTATGCTCCAGAAAAATAAATTTGTTGTTGGCCTATTATAAGTTAGATTTAGGGTTAAAAATTGACCACAATACTCAGAGGAGGGATATATTTATCCTCAAGATTCTAAAAATAAAAGTAACTTAAGGAACATAATGATTAATAAATGATTTATTTGTAATTTCCTTGGTTAAAAAATTGTTTGTGGTCTATCATATGGCACATATGGTGGTGTGAGTATAAATTTGGTTTGTTTTATATAATTAAATAGTTTCCATTTTCCTAGAAGTAATTAAAAAATTAATTTTTATTAAAAAGTAACATTAACTGAAAAAATATGTTTAAATGTAGGGTTTTGATATGTTGTTTAAAAAAATAATATAGTTTTAAATTGATAGATTTTATAAATTATAGACACAGTCCTCAAGTGTACAGATTGAACATGTGATTCCCTTTTAAGGATCATAAAAAGTGTTTAAATTGAATTTACCTATAATTAAATGAGAATATGTTATAATAAAACTGTGTTTTGATATATCTAAAAATTCATTTATTCAATTTTAAATTAACATTTTCTTTTTTTATTTCCTTTAAATATACACATTATGTTTTTTTATTATTATCATCAAAATATTCTTTATATTATGGGTCTAATAAACTTTAAAGGAATGTCTAGTAGGGATCAAAGTGATTATAGACACATTGGACATTGAAATGTACCTTTTGTTGTGATATATTCTAGAGCCTTTTGTTAACATTTTATACATAGAGATGGATATGTAAAATAATGTGATAAATGTCATAGATTTAAATGTTTAAATAGGTTATTTTATAGTGAGAGGAAATATAGGCAGTTGTATATCATTTATTCATTATATTGTTTTTGCATCATCCATGTGGAAATTTATTATTGTTTTTTTTATTTCCAATGTTGTATATATTTATTATAGTGATGGATTTTATTGAATAAAATAATGTATACTATGGTTATATGTATAATGGAAATTAAGATAACACCTTGGTTCACTATTATCTCTATGGGTATTCGGTGTGTTTCAGTTACAGTTTGGTCATTATGAATTGATTATAGATTATATCATAATGCTTATGGATTATCTTCAAGAACATAGTCCTCGCATGATTGGATAAATATTTTTTAATTTTCAATATCCCTTAATGTATGGGGATTCACACATTATGTTCGGTGGAGAATTGATTAAACATTATTTGAGTCAAACAAGCTAATGGAATTTGTAAAAGAATTTTAGATTGGGTTTTTGGTTTTTCATTATTTAGTATTGGTAGAAATAAAATTTAATATTTCTAGTAGAGGACTTCGAGCATGTTTGTATGAGATATATTTTCTCAAAAAACCTGAGTCCCCATGATTGAAAATGTTAGGAGTAGATAATTGATTGTGAGTAGGTTTGGGGAATAAAATCCATGTACATTATGCATGGAACTCAAAGTGGGTAATTGGACACAATTATTAGTGTTTTACACCATTATTTATAATTAAAGGTTATGTAATGGGAAGGATATGATACATACACCTAAGTGTGGTGCTGATCATTATAAATCCATGATAAGTATTGACAGTTTTAAAATAAACTAGTAATCTATTTTAGTTTTTTACAAATACATTATGAATTTTATGGTTTAGTGAGTTCCCATTTGTAAAATAAGCAGTAGTGGAAAATCCTTTGGATTTTATGGTGGTGTAATATAATATGTGTTTAGATTTATACAATTGTTTTCATAGGTGGGGTCAGCTAAGATGTGTTGGGTTTTATACAAGTAAACTTTTTGACATTTTAAATGATACTGGTAATGGAAAAGTAATTAAAATAAATCGTTAAGGTAAACTATATTTTCAGTGAATAGTTATCAATTATGGTTCCTTACAACACATATAGTTTTACAAAGATGATTTATTTGGTTTTTAAGGGCACATGGGTGTTAAAAATTACATTTTTATATAGTTTTAACTATTTATAAAAATTTTATTATCCTATATTTAAATTTCAAGATATGAGAGTATGATTTGATATTAGTTTGGACAGATTTTCATCATAAGGTCATAGGATCATTTTCAAATAGTCTTTTCTTTTCTTTAGACTATATATTTTCACTCTCCTTCTATGGATTTTATTATTCCATGATGATATGTGGTTTGGTGTTATATATTTCTAAATACCTTATCTTATGTAATTGGTTTTTCAGACTATGATAGGATTTAAAATGAGTTTTACAATGATTTTACACTCATGGGACCATGATAGGTCCATTTGGGAGTGAAAAATTTTAGTACCACGAGGATAACCAAAATTTTTATATCATGGTATTGTATGTATGGGTTTAAATTTATATAAGAATTCATAAATGGTTTTTGGTTATGGTGTGAGATGGACCTTAAGATGGTCTGTGATGGATCATTTTTACTAATTTACATTATGGATCATTCAACACAATCTTTTAGAATTAATTAATTTTGAAATTTTATGGCCATCCTCCTCGGTTACTTAAAGGAGTGGCCATAATAGATACCAATGGTTGAGGTGGGGTATAGTATTAATATCATTTTGATTGATGGATATGGCCATATTTAAGGAGGTAGTTTCAATATTGTGATTATCCATGGTAAGTTATTGGATCATTGGTCATTTTCCAAATATTGGAAAGACCCATGGTCATGACCAGGATCTTGGGATTATAGTGAATCAGAATCCCTAATTACAGTGTCATGTTCTTTAGTTTAAGATATAGATACTAGAAACATATTAAATGATGATGTGGTGATTACATGATGGTTATATAGAGTGTGATAAGAAGCCATAGGAGGTTATATCTAGGATGACCTCAAGGATCAAGTTAGGATTGAAGATAAAGATTTATTATTAATGAAAGGACTTATGTATTAATATTTTTTAAAGATAATATATATATATATATATATATATGTTTAATAATTTTAGTCTTCAATTTTTGGTGTATCAAGATGAAAAAATGTTTGATATGGCTCAATGTAATATGGTGACAGAATGTTTGGGTAATTGGCTATATCATTGAGGCTATGCTAATTATCACTGTAATGAATCTTTTTTCTCTTGAAACATTTTGGAATATTTTAATGGTTATTTCTAGAGTTAGACATGGGGTAAACATTGTATTATGGGGTTCATTGTTCCCGAGTGTTGATATACTAAAAATATTATATAGAATATATCACGTGTAATTATTTATTCTAAAATAATAAAATATCTCCCAAAATGTGTTTCGATTGGATGAAATTAAACAACCATTAAATCCAAAATGAGGGGTTTACCCTAGGTATAATATAACCTTTATGTGCTGTGAGTGTTTTTTTTAGATTAGTCATTCAATAAGTAATAGAAAAAATAAATTAATTAAATAATTTATTGTATATTGATTCTTCATGAACCAATCCTCTCTAATTCAAGCATAGTCAGGGCCAAATCAAAGGGTTTTCTACATAACCCTATTGATTGGAGAGAACTATGGAGGAATGATTTGGAAGATGACATCAATATCATGGTTCAGTTATTAGTTCTCCAAAGAGTTTATCATCATCAATAGAGTTCTTGGACCTCACAATTGACATCATATTGAAATATATATTCATCGTTGACTAGTCCAAATACAAGGTAAGAATAATTTTAATTAGATTAATACCTATTTTTTCTCTCATTTTGAATGTGTATGAATTCTTTAAAAATTAAATTCATCAATCAAGATTATTGAGTTTTCATTTATTATTTCTCTTTATAGAATAATAGCTCTAATATTTTATTTGTAATGTTAATTTTTTATAATAATTCATTATTTTATGGTATCCCTTGATGATTGTCAAGTGAACAATGAACAACATTCATTTTCACTTTTGTGTTTTGAGGGTTCCTCCTTCAGTTATATCTTCATCATCAGTATTGTCATTTGATTGGTGATTCAACAGTATCCAGGAACATTATTTGGTGTGTGATTATTAGGAACCCTGAATCATTGTTTTACTTAAAAAAGATGAGTTTAAAAAAATTATGATGAGGGAAGCCCAAGTAGGAAAAAAATTTCAGCTACACTAGTTTTTATGTTTGGGAATTTTCCATACTGGCATGGATACATTTTCATATAAAATGATTGACGAAATATAAAACCTAAAATCATAATAGTATCATACATCCTTGATCTAGGATCTTATTTGGTGATCATAGAGAAATATAATGTGGTGGTGGCATGGGTGAGATGCATAAAACGAAGTGGATATTCTTTGCAATCGTGATATACACAACATGAAGTTTAAAAGAACACAAACCATTTAAATCCCTATACATAGTGGAAAGGGTTACATGAATATATAAATATAACATTGCCAGAAAATTATTCACATATTGTGTGGCCATCTATCGACAAACCATCATATACCCCAAGGGTACATGGGCATAACAAGACCAATGTGCATAAGCACCACCTGAGTACACAGACATAACCAGTGTACACAAGCATGATCAATGTACACTAGAACATGATATAGGACAAAATCATGGGAATGAACTTCATATGGTCGTGGAATAGATGTAATGTTTTATAAAAAAACATTCTGTATCCCTTCTACAGTCAGTTACATCCCCTGCACTCAAATGATTAATAGAGTATAAGTATGGTAAGACACCTTTTCCCAACACTATAAGGGTGATGTTTGGTATCAAGTCCATATCATATGGTGATTGATATCCCAAACAGGTTTTTTATAGATATATTTAGGAATCCCTATATATGACCTAAAATGTGATCCTTGATTATTATTTGTTAGGTTAGGTTAGGTATACCATTAAAAAAATTCAAGGTGTGGGATCCCCACATGTATGGGTTATTATGAATAGTTTTAGGAATCCCCCACAAGACTTTGTTGTGATCCCCTACTCATTAATTAGAATCATTTGACTTCTAATTTGTACTTATTTATTTTCATGGGTGAATGTAATGAACTATCTGATTAACACATTATTGTTAGAAAGACCTTTAGAGTGAGTTATATCTGATGATCATTACCTTGTAGCCTTGAACGTAACCCAATGCCAATAGTGTGTTTGTTACCTTAATTTTATAATTGGTTTCTATCTTTGAGGAGTTATTATTTTTATAGTCTACTATATTGATTTAACTCACTTTGATTGTTTATTTTTATTTATTTCAAGGTGATCTATTTGGGTATATTTATACTCATTATTTCTTGGGCTTGGACTACATATGTCATTTCATATATATATTGTATTACATTAAGAAGAGTCCTTGTTTGACTAGATACAAGTGGATATTAGTTCCACTAGATTAAAATTCTTTGGTTTTAAGACATCGATATTTACATCAGTCGTCTTTTTACTAGTGGGTTGGACTCATTTTCAGTTTTGAGGGGCTTGTATTTCACCCTTTTTTCATTCTCATATTTTTTTCATACTCTGATGTAAGATTCATCTTATACATGAAAATTTGTTATTTGTTATTTTGATCATTTCCGCATTTTATGGTATTTTTAGATGTATGTATGTGTGTATGTACCTTAGGCTAAGGTATCCCATGTGACTAATATACCTACTTAGTGCTTGTAGCTAGACCAATCCAAATAGAGGGTTAATGTGGATTAACACTCACCTTTATGTTTTATTGGTAGGACCCTATGGGTTAGTTTGTGATTGTGCTATTATATAAGCATATCATTGGTTCATAGTTTGGAGATAATATAGCGATGAGGTGTGGTTTGGGAGCCAGGAAAATGGTGTTAAAGTGTCTTTAGTTTGGATCTTGTGACAGAGAACCCAATGATGTTATGGTAGTTGAAGTATTTATTCACCATGAATATTATATTTTTCTTGTTGACTTAGTATATGTAGTCATTGGTTGTAGATAAAAAATTGTAGCATGCATTGTATTGGAATGTGTTTTGGTTTCTTTATCTTTCATATTTCATTTCCAAAAATATTTTCTTTGACCATGATGAGTCTTGAATTTTGTATGATTCCACCATGATGGTGGCCATACATGAATCCATATTGGGATGATAATTATTATCTTCTAATTGATGAGGTTTATGTTCAAGGGTTTTTTTAGGAGGAGGTACCTTTGGTTGTTTTTTCTGCCTAAACTAAACCCATTGAGTAGCAAGTTGTCCAAGAAGTATTTAAATATAAAGTTAAAAGTATGAACATGCATTATATTCTCTAATGGTAGAGACCCATTGGGTTTTGAAGTGAGTAAGACACCCTAGTGGCAGAGGACTGGCATCTAGTAGCTAAAAAATATTTCTTTCTTGTCAGGATCCCTCTTGATCATATGGTGGTCCTAAAAACAAACATTCTTTATAGATCCATATGGTGATGGTGGATCTTATTGACATAGATGCATTATTAAGTTACTCTCATTTTGAAAGTGTTTTATCAACTATTTAGATAAGAATTTTATATAGAAACATTGTTGTTAGTACATAACCAAGAGCTTCTGATGCTCTAGTAGGGTAGTATGTCAATGGAAGAGTATGTGTTGAGGTTCAATAACCTCTCATGGTAATCCATGGAAATTTGTCATGATACTTATATTATATAAAATACCATTGAGAGTGACCTTCATCACGATATTAGTGTTGTTGAGGTATCTCTCTATATTCCTTCCTTTTCTACGATGCTAGAGCATTATTTTTTTGTAGTGATATTTCTAGCCTTGAAGACATCAAAATTTGGTTCTAGAAGTGGGAACCTTAGGGGTGATTGTTCTATAACCAATAATCAATTAAATACTAGGGTATCAAAGCCTGTCATTCATTTATGGATATAATTTTAGGAAAGAGTTTCTCTCATCCAGGGATCTCAGGATAATTCCATTCAGCTCAGGTATGAGTGATGCTACTCCTATGATGGGTGAGGTTATATTGTGTGGGACTATCCAACTTTATGTTAAATAAATAGGAATATGGTTTATGGAAATCCTATGAATAAGTACTAAATGGAGCTAGGAGTTTGGTCAGGTGGATGACATGGTAGAGGAGCTGGGAGGGAAGTTGGAGTTTCCAAAAAAATTTATATGTTTCCACCACCACCCTAGGTTGTCCATTCTAGGAAGAGGGAGCTGGTGGTGATGGATGTTGTTAGATATAAATAGTTTTAGCTCATGTCCTATATTATTATATGATAAATCTTGGTTCTATATATGTCTCTCCTATATTATTTATGGTTTTTATAGACATAGGATAAATCCACCCTTTCCTTGTTACATACCTTATTTTAGATACAAACATTGTAGTGGAGCCTAATTCTTGGCCCTTGCATTTAGAGACTCTTAACAAGGAATATATATCAATCACACACATAATCTAATTGTATGGACTAACTATGGGAGGTTATAAATTCATAATTTTTTCAATAGAAATTATTCCTTATTATTTAATTGTAGTTGTAGTCTGGCTATCCAAAATTTATGAGTAGGTAGACTATTTTGGGAAAATGATGTGGGGAGTCTGAGTTGATGGGTTTTCCTTTGTTGGTGAGAAAGAATAGAAGGAAAGGCTTGTTTTGATCATATGATATTGTATACAACTGATTACCCATCAGTTGCCTAGAATTTCCCTTATATCATGGAATGTTATGAGATTCTAGTTTCTTTCAGTAGTGGCGGTGCATGAGGAAATCTTCCCTGATGAAGTTGCAGCCTTACCTCCCCATTCGGATATCGATTTATGCATAGAATTAAACCCATGAACTACCTTGATATTATCACATGCATATAAGATCCCTCCAATAGATCTTCAATACCTAAAGGATCATTTAAAGGATTTATAGGGGAATTTTTTTTTTCATACCCAGTGTGTCCCCTAGTGTATACCCTATGTTGTCAATTAATAACTCGGATAGAGTATTATAGTTATGTATGGATTAAAAATGATTAAATAAGGTGAACATATATAATATGTATACAAATATTATAATTAATATTATAATTTATTACCACTTTGACTAGATGAAAGTGGTGTGGTGGTTCTCAAATATTAACATTCAGTCGAGTTATCAGGAGCTCTCATTTCATTAGTATGACATATGAAGGATGTGATTTTGATGTCGTTATTTTCAATATGAGTACATGGTGATTCCCATCGGTATAATGAATACCCCATTAGTGGACAACATAGGGGATACAATGTGTCCCCTAGTTTATCCCCTGTAGGTCACCATTTTTATGGACTGACCCATTGGAGTAAGCACTCGTGGGCCCAAGGATGGTGTGTGTGATGACAAAGATAGTGTAGATTATATAAGAGAAGATGAGGGCTTCCCAGAGCTATCTATAGACTTATGTATACCAAATATGGGGGGCCTTATCATCCTATTATGGATACAATGTGTTCATATTGGTATCACCACAATGAGGATTATTGTGTTTTGGAAGGGGTGTCATGTTATCTATGAGATTAATTTTTATTTTCTAGATACTATGTAGGGTTGTTGAGGTGGCATATCCCTTAGACCAACCATCATAGTTATACTAGTAGAACGATGTCTTCTACATGTTGTAGATGAAGATTTATGTGAATGAATCGTCACACATTATCGACTTGTTTTAGCTAGAAATTTAGGATTGTACTACCTTTATAAAGTGATAGAATAAGATTGAGGATCATTTGTGTAAGATAATTTTGAGTTTGATTAAGTTGGTTCATGTTCGATGGTATTACATGAATCTTCATGAAATCACCTAGGAGTAGGAAAATGAGATACATTATAAACACCCTCATTTTTTATGGATATTTTTTTGGGGATGAGATTCCTTGGGTTTGATAGAATATAATGACTCTGTTTTTTTCCTTTTAACAATTCAAAATATTTTAATGAAAATTTGTGGAGTTAGTCATAGGGGAATATCCTGATTTAAGGTCCCTTAGAGCATCAATGTTTATATATATAAAATATTACATATAATATATTATGCACATGTGTATTTTATGAAATAATGTAGTATATTTAAAATTGTATTTTATAAGGGAAAATTAAACCAGAATTTCTGTCAATAATATGGGTTTTAGCGTGGGCTCAGAATTAAATATTTCTGAATTATGTGTTTTTTTAAGACTAGTCACGGGAAAAATAATTAAAAAAATTTAAATTAATTTGTTTTATATTTATTTTTCAGTACCTAATCCTCTTCTATTTAATCATGGCTATAGAAAAATCATATGTTTATCAACATGATTTTAGAGGTTGGAGACAACCATAGAGGATAGATTTGGAAGATGGTAATGAGATTACGGATCAACAATTGTTTATTCATGGAGATCATCATCACGAACTGAGTTTTTTGGATCTCACTAATGATATCTACATAGGATTATTCCTCATTAGCTATCTATCCAATTTTTTTGTATGCATTTTATTTTATTGGATTAATTCTCTATTTTGGTTCTTTCATATCAAACATGTATAAATTACCTTATAAAATTAATTTGCATTTCAAAATTTTTGAATTACCATTTATTATTTATATTCATAGAATAAAGACTGTGATATTTAATTTGTAATTTGGATTCACGATAACCCTCCCTTTCTTTACAGTTTTCATCGATGATGTTTGAATAGATAATGAAAAAAGTTCATTATCAGGTTTGTGTTTTTTGGTTTCCTCCCTCTATTCAACATTCATAATATGTATTTTAATTTGACCGGTGATTCTACTATATATGGTAAATCGATTCAATAAATGATGATCATGATTCACATACCATATCTGTGGCATTAACAACATGTATTTTTTTAGGGATTATTGTCAATGACAATGATAGAATCTCAAGGAAATTAATTTTTTTTGGCTATGCAGGTTTTGAAATGTGAGACTTTGGAGGACTGATGATGGGGAAATTTATGATCAAAGGGTGGTTTTAATCTTCCCACCAATGTCATTGAGGATCTGGTCAACCTAGATTTAGGAATTTGGCTAATGATTAAGGAGTAATATATGGTTGAAGTAGCATATGAGAGATGCATAAATCTAATTAGGATTTTTTTAAAAGTGTATACACATAACTTGTGTTTCAGAATAACACATGATGTGTGGTCCCACTTATGTGGCATCTAAGGTTACACATAGATAAAAATATCACACACTATGTGAATTTTTCATATGTTGTGTTACACTTGATTGGAAACTCGTTGTATTCCCCAATGGTACACTAATAGTAACATAGCCAGTGTGCATGGGAATGAATATTGTACACAACTATGATGAGTCTACAAGGTCATATAAATGGTACATAGTCATGGGTAGAAGGAAATGAGAACCAAAATAAAACTGGGTAGGTCCGAGCTTAGTGGTACACATCATGTATTCATTATGAAAAATTTGTTTTCCTTCCATGACATATTGGATCCCCTGTTCTCTTTAGTCTTGATGTATATCAGTTGGGTACATCCCCTTGGTCTATCATTATGTTGGTACAACAAATCATCCCATCATGAGAATATGATGATTTATCCCCTCTATGTGTTTGTTTTAGATAAATTTAGGTATCCCTTTATGTGATTGAGATTGTAATCCTCTACCATTATCCTATATGTTGGGTGTGGTATCCCATTACTTCCTTTTAGGTAATTTTATCCTCATTCTAATGGGTTATTATAGATAAGGTTAGATATCCACCATAGGCACTGGGTGTGATCCCCTACTTGTGTATGAAAATATTCTAAGATCCAGTATGAACCTCTTCATTTGTTATGTCAATAAGCATGACCTCTCATATGATCACATCCAGTATTAATAATACCCTAGGATTTAGTTATCCATTATGAGTGTTACCTTAGAGCCAAATGTGTAATCCTAAGCTGGAATTGTGGTTGTGACATTTCATTGAGACTTGGGGTCAATATTTGATTAAAACTAGGATGTTGTCATGCATTCTTTAGAGTTTACTGTTTTTGATACATTATGTGTGTTTATTTTAGTATAACATATTGGGAGTTTTTATATTCACCCATGCATGAGATTTACCTGTAAAATTCGTCTCTTATACAGATGACATGCCTTTCGATATATTCCTAAGAATAATTGGATAAGTAAGAGTTTAGTTGTACTAGATGAACTACTGATGGTTATAGGATTTTCATTATGACATAATTCCACTTTTTTCAACTAGGTTAGACAATTTTTCAGTTTTTTTGGGATAATATTTTTTCTTTTTTCTTTCATGGGCATATTTCATACTATGATATCAAATTAGTTTTATGAATGAATATTTGGAATATGTTGTTTATTTCCTTTCTACAATATATTATTTTTTGTAGATATAGTTGTGTACCAAAACCTTATGATAATCCACCCACGCCATGTGTGAGATATGCCTAATTGTCACTATTCTCTATCCCTTGGCCTATGGGAAATGATCTTGGGGTGTCACACTCAATCTTTAACTAGATAGGTGTTCCCTGGTGGGTGGGGACCTGAAAATATTTCTCTATATATTTAAATAATGACATGACCATGAACATGGAACATAATTGTTAATGATGATAATATTATGTGATTTATGGGGTCAATTTATATAAATTATGCTCTAAAATCCTAATAAGGTATCCAATAAATGTACCGAGACATTATACATTGTCTATAAAATTATCTAAACATAGTTTGTTTAATATATATTTCATGTGAAAATCAATGATATTAGACGATAGAGGGTGATAGAGATATAATATTTTATATTTTTTTGATATCTATTCACTATTTAGACCATTTTTTTATTATGAAATTTTTATTTGGTTTATATTTATTTCATAAGGCCAGTTTCATTTTTGTTATGGTTTCATTGTAATTTAAAGATTGATATTAATATTCAAACCCTATTTTGTAATACCTTAATTTATTTCATTATACAGTCATTAATACTATTGATAAGTTTGGTTGGGTAACCTACCAAGGGGTGACATTACTGATTGGTATGGTGAGACACTATGATAGGGTGTCTATGGTTAACCAATCATACCTATTGGGTATTGACTCTACTATGGTTAGTGTGATTATTAGGTTTACCAGATTGGGATTGAGGTTGTATGAGTCTTTAATTATTTAAAAGTGAAACCCAACTCGAGTTGTGTAATACATTTAAATGTCCTATAGTTATGTATGTCTTCATTACCATGTTGGGATATAGTTATTCTATATTGTATATGCATCCATGTGTTTTTTCGGTTATGTGGTACTGAGTATAGAATTGAACATGTATACACAATATCACAACCACTATGTTAGTTGAGGGTATAAGAGGTATTCAACTAAGCCATTAGAATCACCCTTTCATAAGTACAAGTAATAGGTTATAAAGAACATTAGTATAACATCATGTTTCATTATATGTTGATGTATCATTTTGATTCTAGAAATATAGTTCATGATGGGTAGTTTTGAGATAGTTTATATCTTGGATTATAATTGTCTAGTTTTTTTCTTGGATAACACTGAATTTCATTCATATGTTACATTTTATCTTTATTGTGAATGTTACCGTGATTTTTTTTATTTTTTATACACTATATTATATATATATATATATATATTCTACAATATATGTATATTGAATGTTTTATATCATTGTATTTTATATATAAGACTATGGGATATGTATTTTGGTTCCCTATTATGAATCAATTAGTTTTTAGTATGATCAATGTCTTCGTGGGTCATTCTAAATATTTTATAGATTCTGGGCTCGGAATTATTTGTTATCATTGATTTCATAGTATCCCCACTATTTTTTTATGTTGTTCTCTATTTGTCTATGGTCTATAGGATAAGGGTGGAACACCCAAGGTTATGTAGACACTCATACCATACAACATTTATGTTGAATACACCTATTTCATTATAAAAAAATATTTTAGATTTAAATAAATCTAACAGGATATGTCCTTCTAATTTTTTCATTATTCATCAATTATTAAGACATGATATCCCCGTGGAATGAAATCAGGGATCTTTCAGTTGGGTATATCACATATAATTTTATTGATATAAGAATTAATTTATATTTGTAAATGAATACATATAGTCCAAACATATATTATATAAAGTAGTTAAATTGTATAAATGAATATAACAAGGTAATAAAATGTGAAAATTAAATAATTAACAAATAGCCAAACTAATATGACCTCTTATCATTAACTCTTCTTCTATAAAAATGCTCATTATAACCCATTAAAAACCACTATTATTCATTACTGGGGAATATATAAAATATTTGAGGAAAACCTAACCATGTACATTATAATTCAAACAATGTTCACAAGTAGGGTTGAGTCTACTATCCTTCAAGGATTACCCTATTTTCTTTACTCCCCTAAGTATAAGTGAAAAATATGGATTCATATACATTATTTATGGGTTACACTCAACAGTTCCAAAAAATTAGTTTCTATAAATTTGAGGATCCCTATAAATAAATTTGCAATATAATATATAAATAAAAAATTACCTCATTAGATGACACAGATACCTCAAAATAAGCCACAACCCACACCCAATTCAATAAAATAATAACTAACCAATATATCAAAATCTATAACATGATATAATAATCAATAATGATTAAATAAAAAGTGTTCATACAGAATTATCATGCGATAAAATACTTTGAGAGAGAGGAATAAAACAAGGACTAACTAATTTAATAAATAACACAATGTGAAATACCTAATATAGGCCAATGTCATATTTATCCTAAGAGTATAAAACTCAATACAAAAATAAAAAAATATATTAGTAATGACCACTAATGGGGATATATTTAAATGGATTTAAGGTGTGCTCACTCTATAACAAACCTGAATTTAGTATCATAGATATTGATGTTGTATTATTACATTTATAGTAGATATAAAATATCACATCATAGGGGGTTAAATAGTTTAGTTTTCAAGGAAAATTAGTTAAATTATTTAATCCCAAATTACATTTGAAAACATAAAATACAATATAATATTTTTTTGGAATATCCCCCCCTCCATAATATCATTTCATGTTAATCATAACAAACTTCCAAAATTCATGGGGAAAGGAAAAATAATAATACGGGGAGCTCAAATGCTCATCAAGGTAAAGCTTATTGCAATACCTTCTATAGGATAAATATTGAATGAATAATATAGAATGTAAAAATAATGATCATGTAATTATCTATAAAAAATCATAGGACCATGAAATTCATCCATGGATAATATAACTATTAAAATAATAACATGGAAATTAATAACTAGTTTCATAGTGATGGATTTTATAACGGAGTACATTTGAAAATTACCATCAAGGACTAGATCCAATACATCTTATCTAAATGGGTATGGTATATGAATATTACCAAACCAGCTTTTTTTGATGATTCCTACTGTCACATCTATGGGATACGTAATTTAGGGCCCACTAATAACTTAATATTACCAATTCATTCACCATAGGAATAAAAAATACAAAATATTAAACATGCCTCAATAGTAAATAACTATCTATAGTAAAAGAACTATTACACATAATGTCAATAATTTCCCCATTGAAAATGATCATATTACATATAGATAAATATAGTGTATGGTATCATTATAATATATCCATATTAAATCATATTTTTCATCAATGGATTTTCACATAAGTGAAAATAAATTTAAAATATCAATGGAAATGTTTTTGAGGAAAATACCATTTTATTAAGGAAATCTCTTTCTTAAAAAATAAAAATGTCTAAAATAATAGGGAAGAATTTTATTTTGAAAAAAACATGTATAATTTTAAAGTTATAACCAAATAATTTATTGGTAAATACATCATGAATTTTTTTTCATTATATGTATGTTAAAACAATTATTCCTTTCACATATTTAGTAAAATGTCCAAAGTACCTCATTAAAAAAACAAGAGAATTAATTTTAAAAAATTATATATAAATTAAAATAAGGGAAAAAATTAATTATTAATGTCACACTAGAAGAGTAAAAATTTTATTGAAAACCTTTTAATGATTTATGGATATTAATAAAAAGATTCTTAGCCAAATAGAAAACAAAGTCAGTTTCTATAAAACATTTATTTCATTTTATTAAGTACTTAATGAGAATAAAATGAAAGGACAACATCTATTATTTATTTATAAATACATAATAATAAAATATATGTGCTTTAGGATAGATTTTTTATATAATTTCCTCAATAAAAAACTTAAACATAAATAATCCCATGTAAGGATCTGATTGTGAAGTAAACCATTTCCTCAAGTGTGAATTGATTCATAAGTGACTTTAAACTCATGTAGAATAATTTTAAATTATTATATTTCTATAATATAACCATATACATACTTTTAATATCTTATATTTTTCACTTATATACTTTAAACACTCTTCTATTAATAGTTATTTAATAAAATCATTATTTATGAGTGTCAACTGGTTAATTTTTCTTTTACGTATTAGTTTGGTTTTGTTGTTCATTTAAAAATGGTTATGCTTCCATCTTGGAAAAAATTTCATTCTGGATATAAATAATATATATTCTTTATATAAGTATTTAGAATCATCCAGGAAATGAAAACATGAAAAATGAATTGCATTACTTTTTGGAGGTGGTAGTCTATAAGTTCGCATAGGTAATAATTTCATTATTAAATGGTAGAAGGGTAATAAAGTAAATGATTTGTTATATTTAAAAAATCTACTTATTTAAAATATATCATATTTATTCATTTTTTTAATCTTTATAAACATCCTTGAAAATGGTGATGAAAAACAAATTACACCACAATGTGGAGGCGATATGACATATGTAATCAGAAGTGATGTTTTCTATTTCCATTGGATGGGAAAGTGGTAGAAAATGGTTTTACCTAGTCATAATATAACCTTAGTTTATTTATAACAAAATATTAGTTTTTTAGGATTCGTATAACCTATTTAGATTAAGTTTTAGAATAAATAATCTAGAAAGAGTCAGTAAAAATGATTATCAATTCTAATAGGGACCTCTATAAGATTATAACTTATGCCTTTAAAGATTGATCATAAGAGAAGAACATGTGATATTTTATTAAGGGAAATAATCTTTTAAGGTATTATATTAGATATTAGTGGATCTAAACCTCTCAAAAAATTTTAAAAATGGAGGAGAGTAGGTTCCCTTTTATAATATTGGGGAGGGGAACCATTGGATTTAGTTAATGTATTTAATTAATGTAAAATAGTTTTCATTTTCAATAGATAAATCTGTATATTTAGAATATTGTTCAAGGAAAAGTCTAAATACACATATCAAATAATATTTAAACATGTTTAGTTTATTTTTTTATCCCTTATCTCTTATTTTTAACCACCTATAAACCCTTTTGATGATAAACATGTTATCAATGTTTTTCTACACTTTAGGGGTAAAGAATGACAATATATAAGGAAAAGTGGCCCATATGTGGAATGTATATCATATTCATGCCCATATCAAATTAAATATACCAATGGTAAAAATTTTATGAATTTTAATTCATCTAATAAAATTTTATATAATGTTAGACACAATTAAAGTCATTTTCAGGACTATTAACATAATTTACTTTTAAAAACAAGAAGTTTCAATATAAATTTTAAACACATTACTAAAATGATTAATTTAAATAGTTTTTCGGAATAAAATAATTCATCCAAATTGTATTACTTTTGATATATTAAAATTAGTTATTATATTTTTCTATTACTTGAAAAAGAGATGTGTTGGCATTGAGTAAGAATTTTAGGTAATTATTATATCACTAAAAGTTAAAAATAAAATTCCAAGAGAAAATAAATTCTATAATATTTCATATAAATATTTGTAAATTAACATAACCACTTTTTATGACTATGAATAAAATACTATAGATATTTAAACAAATCGAGAGACATTTTTTATTTATTGTTTACTTGAAATAATATCTAGGTCATTGTCAAGGAAAAATTAGATGAGGCTTCCATATTATAAAATATTGGATGATTATTCTAAAAATAAACTGATAATAAATAAATAATGTTTGGTTGAGGTATAGGTTTAAGGCCTTATGACATTTTTTAATCTTAATTACACGATTTACCCTTACCGAGGTGACAAATATTAACCACCATTAATATCCATAATGAAAAAAAATTGACCAAATTTGAAAATCCTGATTCAAAATAAGGATTCAATTTTTTTGAAATAAAATTTTTATAAATGGTAGAAAATAAATTTCAATTAATAGTGAAAAATGAAATGAAACTAGTTATAAGAATAATTTTTTTTTACTATCAAATTGTATTAATTCTAATCCCATTCCTAGTAAACACTATTAAATAAATGTTATAAATTTTTTTAAATATATAATATATAAATATAATTGAAATTATTCAACAATAGTTGATTATTTAATTTATTATAATTAAAACACAATGATTGCATAAAAATAGTTTTTTCAGAAAAACATTACTTATTTACTTTAAAATCATTTAATTTCCACTTCTAGTCAATTAATAACCAATGAATTATTTTAACTCATTTTTAATAAATAATTTAAAAATTTTAGTTATCCATATTCATACCCATGAATTCAATGGATATGCGATAACTATCTCATTAGATAATAATATTTCAATAAAATATTATGGTTCATTTAAACTCTTTATTGCATATAATGAAATATATAAATGAAATAAATATATTTAAATTCAAATTAATAATAAAACCTAAGGGAATTACATTTTACACCATTATAATAATTTTCTCTTCAAAAGGACATCACTATAATAAAAAACTGAGCATACTTATACCTCATAACAACTTCATGTTCCCAAGTAGATTCCTAAACTTTATAGTTCTTGCTCAAAAATATTACCATGTTAATGGTCATATTCTACAACACATTCTATACCTAATCTAAAAGAATCTGTAGTTATTTCCTATAAGATAGATCTTACTCTAGTATTATGGTTAATAAGGTCAATATATGTGATAGATATGGTATGAAATTCATCATGGGAGATACATAGAACACATCATGAACTTGTGAGATATTTGGTATAATGAAAAAATCATATAATGTTATCATAATTTGATCAATAATTTTTAAGGGACCAATATATATAGGTCACATAATTCCCTTCATTAAAAATATCATGAACTTCTTCATATGAGATATTAAAAGGAATACCCTGTAAAAAACATTGAACTCTAGATGTCATCGACGATTGTATAGAAACTGTTTTGTCATTTTTGAGAACATATATTGTGATGGTAAATAGATCTGACCATATATTCACTTATATAAATAAGATTAGGTCTCAGTAGTTTTCTATTTATAACTTCATCTCAGTACATTGGATTTATGCACTTTCCACTATATAGGGATTTATAATTTTCCATTTGATTCTCATATAAAATCTATTATTGTAAGAAACATCCCCCAAAGGATGTTTATGATCCCAACAACCCTTGAAATCCATTTATCATGATCTGGACATGAATCTTATGGTTTTAATAGTCTTATCATACTAACTATATGTCTAAAGATGATAAGAATTAATGAAATCAACTATGTATTATTATCCTCCTAAAGACATATCAAGAACATTGAGATAATTCTTAGATCCCAATAAATAACTTTTGGGAGTGGTTATCCATCACATCTCACCATTTTGTTAATGTATAAATGAGTAATAATGTTAAGATATCAAAATTATCTAATTGAATTGTTTTTTTTTCTAATTTCATTGTGTGATAAATTACAACCCAAATAGCATTACGACCTTTTAATGTTTTCGAGGGTCTGATGATGAAATCAATGGTAATGTTTTCCCAATTACATTCAGGTATGAGTAATGGTTTTATCATACCATTATACTTTTTTATCTCATCCATAACATTATTAAATACTATAAATCTAGATACATACTATGTAATATCACTTTTCATTTTATCCCACCAGAGTTACTCATTTTCATCAATATATGTTTTCTTAGTTCCTATATTAATAGATAATGATAAATCATGAGATTCATCAGACAACATTATCTTCATGTTTGGTATTGATAATACACATACTTAGTTTATGAACCTTATCATTATATCATGATATTTAATGAACTCGAGAACATTCATTAACATCTTGTGTAACTATGCATCTTATGTCTGTGATTTTTTAATCAAATGACAGATGGATCATTGGACATTCATCAAGGAAATATATGATATATTCCCTTTTATCATGATATCAATATCTATCTTCTGAATATAAATATATATTGGATAAATTTCAATCATCATCATGAAAAAAATAGCACTGTCTTTCGAACTCGGATTATTAGCCATAGTTTTCTCCTTCATAGTATTGTAATGTATTGAGTAGCCAAAATATATGATTAAATCAAACCATCCTATCTAGAATATATTCAACTCTATCTATGAAAATTTATACTTTACTCTTTTATGATTATTATATATATAAAAACTATCATTATAACGATAATTCCTATATATTTTCAATGAAAATATTTACCACTTACATATCTAAGAATTAGTTAGCGAATTTTCTCATGAATTTTCAATTGAAAAAGAGGAATAAGTTATTCCAATTTCATCATAAATAAGGATTCCTCTCAACCCCTTCTTCAATGCAACACTATACATCACAAACATTACTCCACTATAGGGTATTGTATTCATTGGAATGCACACCAACATTCCCTTTTGTTCTTTACAATTATCATCACATTCATCAATCCATAAGATCTAGTATCCCTTTCAAGTTAGCATAGTTAGTGGATTTGATACCCATGATAAATTTCTCAAAAAAGGACTATAGTATCCTTCCATCCCAGGAAAACTACTGATATCAGAAAAAAAAATTAGTATAGTATATTGTTTAATAACTTCCATCTTTGAATAATCCACAAATATTCCCACACATGAAATTATATGATTGAGTATTGAGAATATTTATAGGATAATCTTCCATTTTTTAGGTTATCCAATTAAAATTTGATCTTAAAAATTAAATATCATTTGAATGAAGTCATAAAGGATAATTCTGTGTTACATGAGAGAGGATTCCTTTGTTTCTTGGATATATTTTTTAATTTGTTTTTTATTTTGTCTATCTTCATCATATATATATATAATGTTTCTATAAATTATATAATATTTTGGTTGAATGATTATTTATTACCAACTATATAATTTATATAATTGATTATATTGGAATTAAATAATTTTAAATTAATCATATAGGTTGTTTAGTCATTTTAAATATATATTATTTTGATTATAACCCATTACTAGAATCATAATCCTTTGAGTTTTCTATACATACATTTCTGTTCTTATATTTCACTTGTCAATGAGTAAAATTGAAACATGTGTGATAATCTAAATATTTTTTTATTTATTTTCCAAACCTATACATATGGGTGTTACCATGAAAAATAAATTCATTTTCTTTGAAAAAAAGTTGTTTTCTATTTTTTCACCTTTAGAATTTTTATCATATGAATCATTAAAGACCATTAATTGCAATGTTAAGTTACAAATTAAAAATTGAAATCTTTCCATAAATTCTACTCGAGTAAGTGATAAATTTGAATTGTGAAAACAAAATGTAGTAGATTAAATGAAGTTTCATGTATTTTTTAAAAGTAATTCATTTATTTCATAAGATCTCTATAATGTATTATTATTTGTTTGTGTAGTTCAAATAAATTTTTGATGTTAAAACTCACATAAACTATAAAAACAAAATTTTTCTGAAATTATAAATCAATAAAATAATGACTTGGGAAATAATGTTTTGAAATTTTATAGGTGGTAAATCCCTAAAATTTCACTACAAAGTCATTTATCTACAAATTTTAAATATCGTAAGGGTTTTTTGGAGTAAAATTTTGATATGATTATTCTCTTTAGTTTTTAATTTTATTCAATTTATAAACAAAAATATTTTTTCATAGTTTCTAACTAAACTATTACAAACCAAGAACTCTAAAGAACACCATTAAATATAACTTTTTTTAATTATCCAATTATCATGTGAGTGGATATCTTAATACTACAATAAAGTTATTTTAATTCACCTTGTGTTCAAGGTAGATTAAGTCCCAATTTTAAATTATATTATCTGATATAAATCAATTCTAGTAAGATATGTGATATTTTAAAAATGTTTTTTATTTGAATATGAAAAAAATATGATCTATTAAAGAGAAGTGAATAGAATAAAAATAATAATAATAAACATTCTATAAAGGAAAATATTATCACTAAAAATAATGAATTTATTTTTAATAGGCATATAGTGTTTATTTTCCCTATAAGAGAAAAACATAGGTATGGGGGGACGATAACACATATTTTAGATGAATATATTATTTTAATTTCATTACAATTATTAACTTTTTAATTTATACCATCCATAATAACAAAATTTCCATGTTTTTAGTATTTATTTTTCAATAAACCAATCATAACATCTTTCTGATTTTAATATTGAATATTAAAATTTCCATTTAAATATTATCCTTTGAAATATTTTTTTTATTAAAAATAGAATTATATATAACCAACATTATTTAATAATTTTTTACAGAAAATTTTAATTTTTAAAATAAAATTGAATTTATTACTATAATAAATCTAGTTTTTATGTTATATACATTTAAACATCCTTCAAAGATATTGGGATTATCGATTATAGTGTAGAAAAGTATTTTATTGTACTAAGAGATATGGAACTTTTTAAATCTCATTGGGAACAAGATACTATTTCCCATTTCATTAAAGCCACATGATGAATCCAAATAGTTTACCTACATCATTTATGTATAAATAATTAAATGAAAATTGTGGTTGTTACCCATGTGAATGATGAATATTATTAAAAACATATGTCATGAAGAAATATTGATTGAATGGGAATCAAGAGATTTTAATATATATTTTTTTATTTGGATCTTGGTGGCATGCTATGTTTTGATAGTGTTTAGGTACTGAAACTAATTGGGGTATCGCCGATTCATGTCATTGTATCCAGAAACACTTTTGGTTTAAGCTCTCTTTAGGATCATCACTATAATATAATGGTCGTTTTTTCAGTAGTTATAGTTCAAATTAGTGTTATTTTTTTAGTTCATGTTCCTTTTAATGACATATACATGTTAAATGTAAATGATGTGAATTTTAATAGACATGGATTTCCATTCAATGTATATTTCAATGATAATTAATATGTGGATATCAATCAAATTAATACTTTGTTTTTTATTTCCATAATGAAAATATGAATGTTTTATACTGGTTTAGGGGTACCACGGTTAATCAAGTAGTTGAAAATAATAGTTCTTTTGATAAAGTCTTTAATGTTTATTCAGTAAAAAAATTATTCATGTCTCTTTGTTGTTCAACGAAATTTATAACCAATGATGTAATTAATACCAGGTTAGCTGTTATTCAACACCAAAAACAATCCTAGATGGTATATATTAATTAAAAAATCATAAAATATTCGCACAAGTTCAACCGAAGGTAGACGAAGAGCCTCAACACTAGGATGGATACACAAAGAAGAGAGTAAGGAGTAGGATTTTTTTATAAATTTATTATATAGTTTTCAACAATTAAAGATAATTATTACCATATGGAATAATAAAATCATTAAAAATAATTTATATTTATATATAAATGTTATTAATGTATCCCTTTCACTATACTCCTTTATGTTGGATTCTTGTAATACCTTGTTTTATTGAAACTATTAAATAAATGTTAACTTTTGTGAGAATGTTTGCAACATCAGTTTCTATAAGTCTTCATTCGTTTTTGAAATTACCAGTGATTATAAAATTCACCCTTGTTTATTATCATTCTAAATTTTCATCTACTAATTTCACTCAATTTACATTTCACAGAATAATTTTATGTTCTTAAGTGTTGTAAATCATGTCCATTTTAGTTTTTTCAGTCATATTATTTTTTATTCATCATCCATGTATTGTTTCATTATCTATTTTTTATGGTTTTATTATATCTAATTTGTTTCATCATCTATTTAAAATGTTTTATTCCTCCTAAATACAATGAATTAGAATATTTCATTTATAGAGACATAGTTTTATTCCCTATTATAATGGAGTTGAGATAAAATCATTTATTGAGTTATAAATTATATTTCATTGTTTTAGTTTCATAAATAATCTTTTAATTTAGTAGATGGAGTGTATAATGAGGTGATAATCCATTGGTTTCCAAAAAATATTTCCAATCATAATCACTCTAGTTTTTCAATACATTCACTAGTAGTGTCTCATAAAAATGTATACTATGAAATTTGGTGTGATGTTTTTCCTTCACAAAAACATTTTGAGGAAACACTACACTTGGAGAATAATATTTCATCTTCCTATAACAAATTTGGTAGAAATTAATCAACATTTTTATGAGTTAATTTTCATTAATTAGGTGATAAATAAACCATTCAATTGAGAAACGTGTATTATAGAGAAATTTTCAAACTTAGGACAAGGATATCCCACTTTTTAGTGAATCTTTATAGGACTAGTTAATTTTATAAAAAAATTCATATCATCCACAAACCATTTTATATATTCTCAATTATTTCATACCTCAATTATTAATAACCTTGATTTAACCAATATTCAAGATATTTAAAATTGAAAAATAAGAAGGAGATAATGGAATAGGGTACCATTCAATAATGTTAGAACAATTCTTAAGGTCAACCACTAGGCAATATTATTTGGGGTTTATAAAATAAAATGTGATATATGATATGAAAATTTTGTTGAAAATTTTTATTAATGCCTCTAAGATTTTACATGTTATACCCCTGTAAATATACATTTAACTTTATCATAAGATAAATTTTATTTAGGGGTCACACATGAGAAAAAAACTGACCTAGGGGAGGTTTATATTATGAGGAGTCTATAAGTAAAATTCAATTAAAGACAATAAAAAATAATAATTGGTTTATTTGGTAGTTTATTTTTGAAAATGTGTTGGTATTCTATATACTATCCCACATTGTGGTGTAGTTTACATTTGTTTTTCTTTATATAATTAAATGGTTTTATTTTTTCATGTGGATTGTAAAAAATAAATTTCTTAAATGGGAATTTAAATGAAGTAAGGATGTTAAAATATAGGGGTTTCAATTGTGGATGTAAATAAATCATAATATTTTAAATAAATTATTATACAATTATATCCATATAACATAACTTTAAATTTTTAACATGTGATTCCCTTGTAAGGTTCCCTAAAAATTATTTTAACTTGAGTTTTCTAATGATTAAATGAAAATCTATTTTGATAATGGTTTAGTTTAATTAATATCATAGGGAAATTCCCCAATTTTGACTATATTTTTTCTTATGTATTACCTATCAATAAACATATTGTGTGTAACGTCATGACCATATATACCCAGAGTCCGTGCATTATTAAATAACATTGGGATGATACAAGGAATCATGTCCCAAAATATTCATTAGTTTTGTATCCTTGGAAGTACTAGATACATATATTAGTTTTACATTACATTATAAATTGAAAAAACTACATTGTGTCTGCATAGAACACACTCATATCCCTTAGCCTATCCTTGTAGGTCAGTCATAATATACTTCTTTACATCTTGGGAAAAAATAAAACTTAAGAATGTTGTGGGATCAGATGCTCGGTAAGGATAACAATATAGTGGAAACTTTCATAAATAAGAATAAAGATTTAAAGAAATGTATAAGACTAAAAAACATGCTTTTAAATATAAAATTCATAATAATATAGAAAATATAAATCAGAATAATTCTATTTACATGTTAACATGGATATTCTACTAGTCGAATAATCACATGTAATATAAATAGATAATTTCATAATGATAGAATGCATAATACTGGACAGCATAACAACATAGTCAAGGCCACATGCCAAGAGTACAAATAAGATTTTTTTCAAGGCCTTGTTCCAAGACACTAGTTTTCTTCACGAGACTCACTGATACATCGAGGAGCTATAGAGGGCTCCACCCGTCACTTAATAAGTCCAATGCATTACTCATATGAAAAGGTTGAAACATAACATAAACATTCATATTAAAACTAGAATAAGAAATGTCAATACTTTATCCATAAACCATGAATGGTATAAAAATGTCCCATCCACAGTCAAAAATATCACAAAACCATCAATACAATATATAATATTATATCATAATAAATCAACGTCAAATCCAACAAAGCGTGTTAACATAGATGAAATAAAAACTATTTGAGATAAATATATATTTCTATTTTTAAATCATATAAAATTAATGTAATTATAAAATAAAATATTTATTTTGAAAATATTATTATAATATTGTAAGGGAGTCTTTGAACATGTTATAATGGTGGAAATGTTTCGCACCTGCCGTATAAGTTAAAAAAACATTCTTTCTTTAATTTGTCGAAAATGTCAAAAATTACATTGTTTGGAAAACGATAGAAGGATTACTTTCAAAAAAAATTATAAAAAGTTAAAAAATGGTATAAATAACTTTAAAACATAGTCTAGGAAATAATAAAAATGTTTTGATATACAATTTTAAGAAACATGGATGTGGATGATAGAGAAGTCCCAGTAGATACTTACGTATAAACAAACTTGGATGATAAAGAGATTGTAGAATTAACCCTTAACTTGTACTTTTCTGTAGTCGAGGGTACCTTAACCTCATTTATAATAGTTAAATAATTTTTATTAAATTATAAAATAACCACATAAATAAATATGATATCATACATGATCTTCTAATATTTATTTGTTAATAATATTTCAGTAGTATCATTGTTTTGGGTGTTAACTAATTCATTTTCCTTTATATATTTTGTTATGTAAGTCATGATTTCTATGGATAGGATGTATTTGATTCATATCCATAATGATATTAAGTTCTTAAACATTATTTTAAATCAAAAAATGAAATTTATTCTTGAATGGTTACGATGGGAATGAATCTCATTGCGTTCGTGGAGACGGTAATCCATACATGCACACGAGCGATAATAACATCCTATTGATTATAAAATCATATGTAATTGGATGTTATATAATATATAAATATTCATTAACATGTTATATTTATTATTTTCATCAATTATACTCATTATTATTCTCACCCAAATAATTAGGTTTTGAATAACAAACTACAGCACGATGTGGAGACGGTAAGCCGTTTGTACGCATCTATGGTGACTATTTCATTCATAGGATGGATAGAATAATGAATATTGTTGTAACATATTTATAATAAATCACATTATGTATAAGTTACATGATTTATGACTTTCATATGGAAATAGAAAAGAAATAAGAAGTGGAAGAAGAATAGAACTTTGAAAGAGGTGATGAAATTACTTCCTCTTCTTCGGGTTCATCTTTTTGATTTAAAAAAAGGGATTCTTAAGTTGGATTTATGATCAAATTAATGCCTCTAGGTTGACATTAGGGTAGTTGGGAGGATATTGGAGTATGTTTTGGCTGAGCCAAATGGCTTTGGAGGTGTGATGTTGAGAGAAGGGGAAGTACCTTTTTTATAAGAGAGGTGAGAGTCACATTAAGAAAAGCTTGACATAATATTTTATTATAAAATAATTTTTGGTTTATAATGGATCAAAATGGATTTATTTAGTGGATAAGGTGGTTATAGGTCAAAATATTTTCAATCAATAGGTTTTAGACAAGTTTGGTCACCATATTAACCTTATCATTTAAATTTAACTATTAGTTCAATAGTTTAACTTTTACCATGTATTTTTGTATTATTATAATAAATGGTTAATAAAATTATTATAAAAATACATGTTAACCCCAAGTGTTTAATTATTGATACATATAAACTTATCTAATTTCTTTGGTAGAACCTTATATTTTTAGGAATATTATATCATTTAATAATATAGTATTTGTTTTAAAAACACATTTATGTCATTTTTGACACTATTTTGAATTTTGTTTTTGTTAAAGTCATAACAAATTTATCACATAAAAAATAATTTTTTTAATAGACCCTAACAAGTCATATTAACCTATAAAATTATTGGAATGCATCAAAAGTCAATATTTATATTTATTTGGATATTTATAATATCAATTATTTTAATCTTTCATTAATATGGTAATTACTGTGTCATCATTGTTTCATAAATAAATTTAATTATTTAACGTATAAAAAATATAAATAAAATAGCATTATTTAGTAAATATTTTTATAATTCTAATTTATATTTATAGTCTAATTTATCTTATGTATAAAAATGTTTTAGTTATGAAAATTTCAATTTACCACTTTTAACTCTTCTTTAAATAATATAATAGTAAATGTCTTAATCTAATCCAAGTGGATAAAATAAGATCATATTTTATTTATAAGGCTGATTTTGTTTGAAATAAACTTATCCAATAGAGTTAGGACATGTTTTAGGGTAATTATAATATCATTTTTAGCTTTAATTACCCTATTTACATTTAACTGTGGTAAAACAAATTCAAAAGTTACTATTCACCCAAAATTATTTTCATCCTATTGAACCACATTTTACTTACTGATGTCAACCATATCTCAAGATTTTTCAAATTTAATTCACTAAAGTGGTAAAATTATGGTTTATGCAAATTTGAAAATGTGCCTAGAAGGTGGGTAAAAGGCATTAAAAAGTTCAATAAAATTTCATACATCTAGTTTGGTTATAAAATGACTCCAATGAAATAAATTGAACATAAATAGGTTTTATATACCTATTTATACTGAAAATAAATTTAAATAAAATAAATAATTATTTATATAGAAAGTTGGTTTTAAACAATAATGTAGTGTTTTCACTATTCATCAAAAATGGAATGTTTTCAAAAAAATAACAAAAATTCACTCTAAGCTTATCTTGTTATTAAAAATCCAAAAATGAAGTCCATTTTTAAGGATAAAATTTATAAAATATTAAAAAGTGGGTATTACTATTAATAATGGCTAGTTTGATTAATCGTGGTGTGCTAGAACTCGATGTTGCGTACATCGCAAGCTATTGTATTATTTAAAGAGAAGTGTATTAGGGAAGCTTGGGGTGTTACATTATTCCCTCCTTAAGATAATTACATACACAAAATTTCTAAAATACCACTGCATGAAAAGATTCGAGTTGTTCTTCGTTATAAGTTCCTCGGGATCCCACGTTGCCTCTTCCATCCTATGGTTTCTCCATAGAACTTTTACCAAAAGAGTCATCCAGTTTCTCAACATTTCTTCTCTGGTATCAAGAATACTGATAGGCTCTTCACAATAAGGCAGATCAGGTTCCAATTCTATTTCTTCATAGGTGGGTATATGTGTTGGGCTAGGCATGTATTTTCTCAACATTGATATGTGGAACACATCATAAACTTTGGAGAGACTTGGAGGTATTGCCAAATGGTAAGCTACCACTCAAATTAATTCTAGTATTTTGAAAGGTCTGATGTACCTAGGACTTAATTTACCCTTCTTATTGAATCGTATAACACCCTTCCATAGAGATACCTTCAAGAAAACATGATCTCCAACTTGAAATTCCAAATCATTCCTTCCGTTATCGACATATATCTTTTTCCTACCTCGAGCTATTTTGATGTGGGTTTGGATAATCTTCACCTTTTCCATTGTTTCCTCCACAGGTTTTGGGCCTACGAGTTTTTTTTCACTGACAACATCCCAACAAGTTGGTGTGTGACATCTCTTTCCATATAACTCTTTATATGGTGCCATCTAAATACTTGAATGGAAGCTATTGTTATAATAAAATTTACCAAAGGTAAATGCTGATCACAAATACCTTGAATGTAAAGTGATAAAGATCTCAACATGCCTTATAAGGTTTGAATAGTCCGTTCTGATTGTCCATCATTTTGAGGGTGGTAGGCAGTGCTTAAACGAAGTTTAGTATCTAAGGCTTTCTGAATACTTTTCCAGAATCTTGATGTAAAATGGGGATCACGATCAGAAACAATTGATAGGGGTACACCATGAAGTCTTCCAACTTCATTAATATATAGTCTTACTAAAATTTCAAGTGGAAAATCCTCTCTTATAAAAGAAAATGTGCTGACTTAGTAAGATGATCAACAATGACCCATATTGCATCATTCCTTTTAGGATTCTTTGGTAGTCCCCTGACAAAGTCCAACGTAATATCATCCCATTTCCACTCAGGTATGGGAAGAGGTTGCATGAATCCTCTAGGATTTTGTCATCCAGCCTTCACCTATTGACAAACCATGCATCTTGACACATAATCATAAATATCCCTCCTCATGTAGTACCACTAAAAATTCTCCTTCAAATCTCGATACATCTTAGTGCTACCAGTGTGTATAGAGATATTTGATCTTTGAGCATCATCCAACAATTCCATTTTCAGATCAGTTATATCAGGAAAACAAAGCCTTTTCCTAAATTTCAATGTCCCTTCTTCATATTCAAAGTTGATAAATCTCCCATCATTTATAGTTTTATTTTTTTTTTGAAACTCCTTATCATCAGTTTGAGAACTTTTTACCATTTACAGTAAATATGGTTTAGTAACCATTTGGAAAAGTATTGATGTTTCACCTTCCATGATTATTCCCATATCCATCTTTATTGGATCCATGAACATAGGATCCCTTTCAACTCTCATCTTGTTCGGAACTCCATGATCCTTTCTGCTCAAAGAATCTACCACATTATTTTTCTTCCCTGGGTGGAAGTGTATAGTACAATCATAATATTTGAGTAGTTCAAGCCATTTCCTTTTCCTCTTGTTGAGTTCTTTATATGATAAAATATACTTCAAACTCTTGTGATTAGTATATACCTCACATTTTTCACCATAGATATAGTGTCTACATATCTTCAAAGAAATTATTATAGATGATAACTCAAGATAATGAGTATGATAGTTTTGTTCATGAATTTTTAACTACAGTGATGCATAGGCAATAACTCTATCATTCTGTATAAGGACACAACCAAGTCCTTTCTTCGAATCATCATAATAAATAACAAACCCAACATTATTATATGGTAATGTCAATACAGGATAATTGACTAATATTATCTTCAATTCCTAAAAACATTTTTTACACTATTTTTTCCCAAAAAAATTAACCCCTTTACGTGTGATCTTTGTTAATGGGTTAGCCAATCGGGAAAAATTCGGGACGCAACACTGATAATAACCTGCTAAACCAATAAAACTATATACCTTAGTTATACTCGTTGGTTCTAGCCATTCTTGTATTGCCTTTTATCTTTAAAGTATAAATAGAGATTCCATCCTTAAAGATAATATAGCCCAGAAAAGAAATCTCTTGAAGACAGAATTCACACATTCTAAACTTTCCATATAATTCATTTCTTCTATGATTCTTCAGAATAGTGCGTAAGTGATTTTCATGATCTTTATAGATTTTGGAGTATAGAAAGATATCATCAATAAATATCACTACAAATTCATCATTATATTCCTTGAAGACTCTATTCATTAGATCCATAAAACAAAGGGTGCATTAGTCAGTCTAAAAGGCATTACTGTAACTCATAATGCCCATACCTGGTACGAAATACATTCATTAGAATGTATTTCTTCTTCATGCACAACTGATGGTATCCAGATCGAAGGTCAATCTTTGAAAAATATTGACCTCCATGAAGTTGATCAAATAAATCATTAATGGGAGGTAGGGGACACTTTTTCTTTATTTTTATAGCATTGATCTACCTATAGTCAATGCACAACCTCATGGATCCATCTTTCTTTTTAACAAAAATAATAGAGGATCCCCATGGAAAATTTTTGGGTGAATAAATCCTATATTACTCAATTCCTCTAGTTGTTTATTTACTTCCACTAATTCCATAATGACCATTCTATAGGGGTCTTAGATATGGGCCTTGAAGCAGGAATTAAATCAATTGAAACTCAATTTTTCATTCTGGAGGATGTCCAGGTAAATCATCTGGAAACACATCAAAATATTCTTACACAATAGGTACATACTCTTTTTTAACATTACTTTCTTCACCCATAGTTATTTCATTCCCTTCCTCCACAATAATTGAATTTAATAGAGCTACTGGGGGTGGATCAATATAAGAATCAGATGGTGATGTTTCTTCTATAAAGATAAGTTACTTCTCATCATCAGTGAAAATTGTGTCCTCCTCCTTATTACAGTAAATTTTTGCATCATGGTCCGAAATCCAATCCATATTGAGGACTATATAAAATTAAATCATGGTTATGACGATGATATCAGTAGATAAAGCATGTTTATATGCCCTAATGGGAACTGATTGACAATACTTTGTTACAATGATACTTCCCTTAGGAGTTTTGACTAACAACTCCCTTTTTAAATCAAATTGTAAATATCTAATTTTCTTAGAAAAATGGGAAGATAGGAAACAATGTGATGATCCATAATCAAATAAAGCATTGGCTAAATTTGAGGAAACCATTAAATAACTTGCTGCCACGTCATTAGAAGCTTCAACCTCAGCAGTAGTGATCTCAAAACCTTGGCTTTTATCCCTTTTCCTTTTCTAAGGTAAGTTTCCTTGGTGCTTAAGACTTTAATTTTCATAATTCCCCATTTCTATACAATTGTATCATTCAACATTGACAGCCTCTTCCATTCACTTTCAATCACGTTCTTGGTGGCCTTTCTCAACACACTTTTAAAAAACTCTCATTCCCATCAGTAAATTACCGGGGTGTTTCTTCCCACATTTTCTATAGGATGGAAATTCAACTTTTCCCTTCTTCCCCTTATTTACATTTCCATAGTGTTCAGTAAATCTCTTATTCTCTTGGTTTTCATTACAGTTGTAAGACTTAGAGAATTATTTTTCTATCTTGATAGAACATTAGACTATATCTTTGTACGATGAGAAGGATAGTGAGACTAATGCTCATTGGAGAAATGGATTTAACCCATAAAAGAATCGATCCATATTACTCCTTAGGTTACATATGTAATCTATAGAATTCCTTTCTAACCTTGTAATGTTAGCCACATACTTTGCAACATTCTCATCCTCCTTTTTCCTCAATCTCAGAAATTGCCTTTCCATATCTGCTCGATATTCATGAGGAATGTATTATTATAATAAGATAACTTTAAACTACCAACATTAAATATTTTATACTTCATCATCTTCATTTGTGTTTTGAGTAAATTACCACCATTGATCTTCATCTCCTGTGAGGTGATAAACTGGTATGAAAACTTTTTCCCTTTTGCTACTCCCCAAAGAATGAAATATTTTCTCTAAGGAAATTATCCATTGCTCAGCAACAAATGGATTTGTAGTCCCATTTAATGTTAGTGGTTTTTTCCTCATGAATCAATCTAACTTTTATCCTCCACATTGTGGATCAGGGTGCTTCATATGGGTAAGGTTACTATTCATACCCTGAGTGAGTTATGCCAATATGGTTATAAGGTGTTCAGCACCAGTTGCATCACCATCTACACTATAATTATCATGAGTAGGAGGGAAATACCTAAATGGATTACATATGTTGATACGGTTTCCATTCCTTTCAATAGGCACCATTTTGAAATAATGGCATACACTAGATTAGTTTATGAATCACAATACATAATTCCAAACTAGTAAAATACCTAACATAAATTGAACAGTTTTTGCCTATAATCCATAATCATAAAAAGATGTTTTTTAGGATATATTTACTCATAAATCCTCCATAATGGTTTATAAATAAAATGATAATTATCCTAATAATATCCCCCGGGAGTGTTGTAACCAAGAGTACGGCAAGGCCTAGTGTTGTGTACCAAGATACCCCAGGTCAAGCCCAAAACTCTTTGTCGGAATTTTCACTCCTAGGTACATTTCTTCTAGAGTTGAATCTACCTTCTTGTATCTATAAAGAGATATATTTTCTTGTAAAACTTAAAAAATATCTATATTACCAAAATTCTAGGAAGTTCTTCTATACTAATCCTCAAAGTATATATTAGGGTAATGTTCTATAATCTGAGTTTTTATAAATCTTAGTTTCCATGGTTTATACTAAACTTCCTCTGATAGCAACCATAATACCCCGAACCCAGTTACCCAATGTCGATTCAGTATTACATTACATTGGCATGATATAAGGAATCATGTCACGAAAGACAGATCAGTTTAGTAGCCTTTGAAATACGGGATACATACATAAGTTTTACACTACACTATGAATTAAAAAACAAAATTGTGTCTCTGTAGAACACACTCATATCCCTTAGACTATCCCTACAGGTCAGTCATAGTATATTACTTCACATCCTGGGAAAAAATAAAACATAATAAAGGGGTGATCTCAGATGCTCAGTAAGGATAACAATATAGCAAAAACTTCCATAACTAAGCATAAACAATTAAGTCAATGTATAAGACTAAAACACAAGCCTTTTAAACATAAAATTCAGAATAATATGGAAAATATAAATCAGAATAATGGCATTTACTTATTCACATTTATATTCTACTAGTCGAATAATCACTTGTAATATCAATAGCTAATTTAATAATGATGGAATGCATAATTCCATACATCATAACCACATAGTCAGGGCCTCATGCTAAGACTAAAAATACGATTTTTTTAAGGCCTTGTGCCAAGAAACTAGTCTGTCTTATGAGACCAACCAATGCATTGAGGATCTATAGTGGTCACCACCCATCACTTACTATGTCTAATGCATTCCTCATATGAAAAGGCTAAAATATAGCATAAACATTTGTATTAAAACCACCATACGAAATGTCAATACGTTATCCATAAATCATTAATGGTATAAAAATAGCACATCCATAGTTAAAAATATCACAAAATCTTCAATACAATATGGATTATTGTATCATAATAAATCAACAAAAAATCTAACAGAGGATGTGGACATAGATGAAATAAAAACTATTTGAGGGAAATTTCTCTTTCTGTTTTGAAATCATTTAAAAGTCATGTAATTATAAAAGAAAACATTTATTTGGAAAATATTATTATAAGCTTTTAAGGGATTATTTGAAGGTTTTATAATGGGGGGAAATGGCCACACCCACCGTATAAGTTAAAAAACATTCCTTTCTTAATTTGTCGAAATGGTCATAAAGTAACTTGTTTGGAAAAAAACAGAAATATTCCTTTCAAAACATTTTATAAAAATTAAAAAAAGGGTATAAATGACTTTAAACCATATTCTAGGAAATATTTAAAATGTTTTTAAATACATTTTTAAGAAACACGGATGTGGATGATAAAGAAGTCCTTGTAGATACTTACGTATAAACAACCTCAGATAATAAAGATATTGTAGAATTAACCCTTACCATGTAATTTTACTTAGTCGTAGGTACGTTAACCTCATTTATAATAGTTAACTAATTTTTATTAAATTATAAAATAACCATATACATAAATATGATATCATATATGATCTTTTAATATTTCTTTGTTAATAATATTTCAGTAGTATCTTTGTTTTGGGCATTAACTGATTCGTGTTTCTTTATATGTTTTGTTACATAAGTCATGTTTGTTTTGGATAGAATGTATTTTATTAATATCCAGAATGATATTAAGTTCTAAAACATTATTTTAAATCATAAAATGAAAATTATTCTTGAATGGTTATGATGGGAGTGAATCTCGTTGCATTCGTGGAGACAATAATCTATACGTATGCACAAGCAACAGTATCATTCTATTGATTGTAAAATAATATGATATTAGATGTTATATCATATATAGAGAATAATTAACATGTTATATTTATTATTTAAATTAATTAAACTAATTATTATACCCATCTAAATAATGAAGTGTTGAATAACAAAGTACACCGCGACGTGGAGACGGTAAGCCCTATGTACGCACGTATGGTGACTTTTTCATTCATAGGATGGATAGAATAATGAATATGGTTGTACCATATTTATTATAACATCACAGTATTTATAAGGTACTTGATTTATTACTTTGGTTTGGAAACAACAATGAAAGAGGAAGTGGAATAAGAAAAGAACTTTGAAATAGTTGATGAAATTATTACCTCTTCTTTGGGTTCTTCCTTTTGATTTGAACAAAAGGGATCCGTAGGTTGGATTTCTGATCAAATTAAGTCCTCTAAGATTTATTGAGTGTAGTTTGGAGGATATTATAGCAGGTTTTGTCTGATCCAAATGCCTTTGAAGGTGTTATTTGGAGAGAAGAGGAAACACCATTTTATAAGAGAGGTAAGGGTCACTTTAGGAAAAGCTTGAAATATTATTTTATTAGAAAATATTTTTCGGTTTTTAATGGATCAAAATGGATTTATTTATGGGATAAGGTAGTGATAGGTTGAAATATTCTCAACAAATAGGTTTTATACAAGTTTATATCACTATATTAACGTTATATTTTAAATTTACCTCTCAGATAAATAGTTTAACTTTTAACATATATTCTTGTATTATTAAAATAAATGGTTTATAAAATTACTATAGAAATCCAAGATAACCCCAAGTGTTTCATTATTGACATATATAACCTTATCTATGTCTTTTTTCTGAACCTTATATTTTTAGGAATATTATATCATTTAATAATATAGTACTTGTTCTAAAAACACATTTTTGTCAATTTTGACACTATTTGGTTTTTTGTTTTTGATAAAGTCATTACCACTTTATCACTTCAAACAAAATTTATTTAATAAACCCTAACATGTAATTTTAACCTAAAAAATTAGTGGAATGCATCAAAAGTCTCAATTTACATTTATTTGGATATTTATAATATTAATTATTTTAATCTTTCATTAATACGGTAATTATTGCATCATCATTATGTCATAAATGGATTTAATTATTTAAAGTCTAAAAATTAAAAACAAAATAAAATTATGTAAGAAATATTTTTATCTTTCTAATGAATATTTATAGTCAAATTTATCGTATGTAAAAAATGTTTTAGTTATGAAAATGTGAATTTAACAATTTTAACTCTTATTTAAATAAAATAATAATAAATATCCTAATCTAATCCAACTGGATCAAAGAAGATAATATTTTATTGCTAAGTTTTACTTGGTTCTAAATACACTTATCCAATAGAATTATGACATGTGTTATGGTAATTATAGTATCATTTTACATTTAATTACCATATTTACTTTTAACCGTGGTAAATAAAATTCAAAATTTATTATTCACTAAAATTATTTTCATCTTATTGAACCACATTTTACTTACTGATATCAACCATGTCTCTCGGATTTTTGAAATTCAATTCACAGAAGTGGTAAAATTATTTTTTATTCAAATTTTCAAATGTACCTAGAAGGTGTGTAAAAGAAGTTAAAAAATTCAATAAAATTTTGTAAATATAATTTTATTATAAAACGAATCCATTGAATTAAATTAAAATTATATATTAATTATGTATCTATATTTACATAAAATAAATTTAAATATAATAAATAATTATTTAAATAAAAAGTCAGTTTTAAACAATAACGCAGTGTTTTTCAATATTCATTAAAATTTGAATGTTTTCAGAAAAATACCAAAAATTACCCCTAAGATAATTTTGATATTCTGAATCCAAAAATGAATTCAATTTTAAAAGGTAAAATTTATAAAATTTCAAAAAGTGGGTATTACTATTCATAAAAGCTAGTTCGATTGGTCGTGGTGTGCTAGAACTCAAAGTTGCGTACAACGCAAGATATTGTATTATTCCAAGAGAAGCATACCATGGAAGATTGGGGTGTTACATTATGTTTTAAGATTATTGTATTCCAAACATTCCTTAACTTATGAGTTAGTTAGATTATTCTGGAATTTTTTCTAATGATCATTATTATTATACACATATTTTACTTTTAGAGTTACATTGTATTTAGATAGAGTCTATGGATTTTTTACCTTCTCTACGTAGAGATGGATATGTAACATTATGTGAGAGGTTTCATAAAGGATGATGTTTCAGTAGGTGATAATATAGTATAGTGGAATATATGATATTTAAATTCATTTATTAATTATATTTTTTATATCATCCCTGAGGAAGTATTATTATTATTTTATTTAATCACAATATTGTATTTTTTTTACTCACTACATTGTATCATCCATGAAGAATTATTTTGTATGAAATGTTATTATATATAGTTGACTTTTAAATAACACTTTGTTTTATTAATTCTATAGGTATTTGATATATTACAGGTATAGTTAGTTCATTTTGTTTTTTATAGATTAGAGGATGATCATTATGGGTTATCTTCAAGATGACATTCAAAACATGTTGGCTTAAGAATACCCATTTTTCAATAGACTCTAAAATATGAGGATACAAATGTGGTGTGATATAGAGACTCATCTCGAAAACGATTTAAGTTGAATTGGAAAAGTAAATTAAAAAATCATATCATAACATGTGTTTGGTTTTTCATTATTATGTATAGGTAAAAATAGATTGTCATATCGTTATAAGAAGAATATAACCATGTATGGATGATAAAGATTTTGTTAAGAAACTTGAGTATTGGTGATTTAAAATATCAAGAGTAGATATTATATGTTGATTCTGTTTTTGTGGATAAAATCATTATATCGTATGGATGCAACTCAAGGTGGGTTGTTGGCCTCAACGATTAGTGATTTATTCCATTATTTATGAATCATCATTGTTTCATGAATAAGATATGATTCATACACTGAATGGGGGTGGTGATTATTATACATCTACAATGGTATTAAATACTAGTTAAAACATACTAGTAATCTATTCAATGTTTTCACAGAAACATAATGGATTATTTGGTGGTGTGATTTCCCATTAGTGGAATGATTTTAAATTGAGAATATTATAGATTTTATGGTTGTGTTTGCTAAAATCGGTTTGGATTAATATAATTAAATGTTTGAACATTTTAAATTATATTTAAGTTAAAATATTAATTTAAATAATGATTCATAGGAAAATATATTTTTCAATGAAGAGTTATCAAAAATGTATCCTTACATTGCATATATTTTTCATATGAGTATATATATAGATTTTTTCATATAACAAGGATGTGAAAAATTTCCAAGTTATACCTTTTTATTTATTTAGAAAATATGTATTAACATATATTCCCATGTAAAAATTTGGAAATATGATTTGATAAAATATTGGAATGATTTTCCTTATAAGGTTGGTGAATCATTTTCAAGGAACTTGATCTTTTGTGAAGCCTATATATTTTCATTCTCCATGTATAGATTTTTTTATTACAATATGATTTATAATGTTGTATGATGTAATTATAAAGACCATTAATTAAGTAATAGGTTGTTCAGACTATGTTAGGATATCACATGAGTATCCTAATGATTCTGCACTCATGGGATCATGAGGGGACCCCTAGGTAGTGAAAATATATAGGAAAACCTAACTAACCGGAATATTCATATTTGATCCATGTGTATATGGAATGAAATTTATACGGGTTATGAATTATTATTTTTTATTATGGTGTGGTATAAACTGTATGATGGAGTGTGTACCTTGCATTTACTAAATGATGGGTGAGAGAATTCAACAACAACCTTGGGAATTATTTATTATTCAATATTTATGGTTATGCGCTTCAGTTACTTGTTGGAGTGACTTTTTATATTTTAATAATTTGTGAGCGGATAGTCCTATTATCATTTTTTATAGATATAGTCATTTTCGAGGATTTATTTTCAATATTGTGATTATCCTTGGTGGGGGATTACATTATGGAGTACTTTCTTAATAATTGTATGAACCATGTTTGTGACCAAGATCATGGGATTGTAGTCGAATAAGATTTTTCATTAATATTTATATATGTTTTAATGTTTTTAGAAATAGTTACTAGACACATTCCAAATGAGGATGTAATGATTTCATGATGGTCATATATATTGGGATACGACCCAAAAGGAAATGACAACTAGTATGGACTCAAATATCATGTAAGGATTTAATAGAATTATTTTTTATTCATGAAAAGAAACATGTCTTGATAGATGTTTCATGATTACATTGTAAATGGTTATATTTTTTCATTTCTATTTTTCTTTACAAAGACAAAAAATTGGGTGATGAGGCTCTAAGAGATATGGTGCTAGAAACATGGGGTAATTTGTAAGTAGATGATTTTTGATAATGATGAAAGATTCTCAATGAGTATTTTTTGTCCATGTGGGTATTGATGATTGTGACTTTCACAAAATAGCAAGGGGTTTTTTCTAAAAGAATGATTAAAACAATAAGTCCACCAACATCATTGCTGGTTTCTTAAACCCAAATCCATGAATTTCTATGATGATCATGAAGTAATTGAAGTTAGAAGATGTGTGTGAATGAATCAAAAAAATAGACAAGATTTATTTTGAAAACAAATCATACATGGAATGATATTGAGAAGAAAGAATTACATGTATACCCCCTAATAAAGAGTTTGGGTTTAAACACATACATAAATATCACATGCCATGTGAATTTTTCACAAGTTGGGTGACCCTTTATCAACAACATGGAATATACCCTAGGGGTACATGGGAACTGACATGCCCATTGTGCATTGAAATAACCAGAGTACATGGAGACAGCCAATATACATCAGTATGACTTAAGTACATAGGCATGGGCCATAGGTCACATGAATGGGCATGAATCCAGGATGTTATGAGTTTTTTAGTGTATTATGTGTATTCATTATACACATAGTGTATCATTTATAGAGCAGGTTTGAGTCCCCTTTATCTTTAGTGTAGTCGAGTATCAATAGGGAACGACCCCTTGGTCAATCAATATGAGGTTAAAGTGAGGTATCCCATCCTAAGAGTACGATTAGTGATCCCCTATGATGTTCTATAGAAAGATAGGTATCCCTCCCCAAGTCTAATATTTTAATCCACTATCATTATTTAAAAGGTTGGGTCAGGTATCCTATTACCAAAATTTAGGGCATGTGATCCCTATACTATTGGGAAATTCCATATAGTTTTTGGCATCCCCTATAGGTCCAAGTTGTGTTCCTCAGCCTATGTATTGACATATTTTTTGTTCCAGGTTTTACATATTAATTGGTAAGGTTAAAAAAAATGAACTCTCTATTAAGAACTTTTAGGTTGACTATGACACAAGGAGTGAGCTTCACTAAAATAGAATTATGTTGGAGCCTCGAGTATAACTATAGGCTTGAAGTTTGTTCATGGAATTACGTTGATACTTTTTTTTATCATTGATAATATCTATGTTGTTATAATCCTCTCTTTTTAGTTATCTATCTAAAATTATTTATGTTTTGTGATTTTAGGGTGTCCTACTAGGTATGCTTATACCCATCCTTGCTTTGAATCATCCTACACATGTCACGTCTTATAACGGAATCATTCCATTTGATGGAGTCCTTAGATGACCAGTTGCTAGTGGAGTTATGTTTCCCTCAAGGGATATTTGAGAGTTCCAGGAATTTTATCTTGACGACAATCCCATTTTTTACTAGAGGGTTGGACTCTTTAAATTTTAGGGGGATTGTATTTGGTCCTCTTTTCTTTCCCATGAATATTTTTTACTCTAAAATGGGATTAGTTTTATGCATGAATATTACGTATTGTGTTTTCATTATTTTTCTCAATATATTGGTTTTTGGGGATGTGTGTGTGTGTGTGAATGTACCTAAGACTAATAACTCCCATGTGTTTGATATTGATAATCAATGCTATTATCCGGACCTTGGATTCCTAATGGAGGTATTGGTGTGTCACACCTAGTATTCAACCATCTAGGTGGGCCTTGGTGTGTTGAGTCATTACAGAGGGGTATTATTCAAGATTATCTTTTCCCCAGGATTTAGATATAGTATATCTATGAGGGTCGGTTTGGGAGCTAGGGAAAAATTATTAAAATGTATTGAGATCATCTATTAGTCTAGGGAACCCATTGATAGTGTTTTAGCTAACATATCAATTTAATAGGACTCTGATAACCTACTTTTTTACATGATACAAATAGGAATTGGTTACAACAACAAAATGGGTACATGTATCAGTGAGTAATGGGTTGTATTTTCTATGTCATTCTTGATTTATCTCTCTAGATATTCTCTTTGACCATGGTGATCCTTGAATTTGGTAGGATTCCTCCATGATGACATCTGTCAAGGATTCTATAGTGGGATTATGATGAAAATCCACTAAGAGATGAGTATTTAGTTAGGGTTCCTATATAAGAGGTGGTACCTCCATGTGGTTTACAAATATTGGAACCACTCTTCGAGTAGCAGATTGTCCCAACAGTACTAGCAGATCATGGTTATAGGCTGAGCATGCTTTAAAACATCTCAAGGCAGCGAATCCTTAGGCGTCTGGGTGAAGTATAACCCTTAGTGGAATATTACTATCTCAAGGTAGTTGGTAATGTTTTACACATTTTAAGGGTACCTGCCTATAAGATAGTGGTCCTAGAGAAAAATCTTATCCATGGATTGATAGGATGATGGTGTAGATTTATGTTGCAGATGAATGATTAGATGACTATCACTTGGACATACTTTGAGCACCTCCTTAGATTGGAGTTTTACCAAACAATGTTTTGGGTGGTACATATCTTGGAGCTTCTAGATATCTTGTAGGGAAGTATATTAGTGTATGAGTTTTTGTAAAGGATCATTAACCTCTCATGGAACTCCATGGATGTGGTTTATGTTGTGTACTTTTTTAAACCATCATTGGATCATAGAGTTCACAGATATATTTGGTATATAGTGTTATATATGTATATTCCTTTTTATGATAAGGTTCAAGATATTGTATTGTTTGTGGTGAGATTTATTGCAGAGTAGTCGCCAATAATTGGTTATGGAAGTGGGAACCATTGGGATGAGACATCAGTATCTTATAGTTGATAACAAACTCAAGGATACATGCATGATTTTCATTTCTAAAGATATTATATGGACAATGTTTCTTCTGTATATGACTCTCACAATGGTTTTAGTCAACTGAGGGAGAGGTTATTCTACTCCTGTGATGGGTGTGGACATATTGTGTGTTATTTTATGAACTGCTATACAATAGAGAGGAAAAAATTCAATGAAATTCTTTAATAAAGCTAGTGACTAGAGCATGGTGGTTTTCAAGGTGGTGGAAATTATAGAGGATCTTGGAGGGTAGTATGAGGTGGAAAATATTTGATATGTTTCCACCGCCACTCCTTTGTGGTCCATTCTATTATTAGGGATCTAGTGGTCAGGGACAAGAGAAGTTGTGGGTAGTGGAGGCGTATGACTAAATGGTTATGGGGATGATTTAAGGTATAATCTATGTTTCTTATACGTTATTTGTTTCATTGATAGACATAGTAGAGCCCTTGTTCGTGATATAGAGATTATAGTGTACCCCTTAGCTCAATCAAACATTTAGAGACACCTACCTGTTGAGATTTAGTGATTAAACACTTATGCCAATGGTTTGACCTGACTCTTGGAGGGGATAAATTCTTGTGGGATTTTTTTAAACACATTATGATTCCTTGATACATACTTCTAGGTATATATTGGATTTGTGTATTTTTTTAATAGATTAACTATTTTAGGTGAATGATTTGGCTTTTTGAAGGGATGTTATTAGATTTTCCTTTTTCGGTGAGTGGGAATACAAGGAAGATCATGATGGGATTGTATATTTGAGGATAAAGATAATTACTCATCGTTTTATGAGAATTACCCATGGAGTATCATCTTTTAGGATGTTCCATTTTCCTAAATTAGTGGAAACATTTGAGGACATCATCCAATTAAATTTTTCAAGATTACCTCCTCCTTGATATGTCTATTTAAATATTTAACTACACCTAGGGACTATCATAAAATTCCAATAATCATATAAGATGTCCCCTCAATGTTTCTATAGGTGAACATGTAGTCAAAGGATTTACAAGGGAAGGCCTTTATTAGACCCATTGTATCCCACTTGGCTTCCCTATTGTTGTTCTACAAGAAGGTGGATAATATGTTGAGTTTATGTGTGGATTATCATCTCCTTAATCAGGTTTCCATTAATAATGTGTAACCAATTATAAAAATCAATGACCACTATGTCCAGTTAAAATTGATGAGGTGCTTCTCAAATATCATCCTTCTATTGAGAAATCATAAGATCTAAGTTCAAGAGGAGGAAATTAAGAAGCTTTTATTTTTATATCAATATAGTCACTATGAGAACCCATTGATTCCATTCACTTTGATGAACATCACAATATCATTAATGGTACTTATAAAAAATAACATTTATGCCTTCATGGATGGGATCATGGTAGTCTTCATTGATGAAATCCTGATGTTCCCATTTTTAGAGGAGTATAACAAGAAAAATTTGAGGATGGTCCTGGAAATACATTTATGTCAATATATTTATCATAATATCTCAATGTGTTAGTTCTGGATTTGAGAGATCCATTACATAGGACATGACATCTCAGAAGAGGGTGTTATAGTGTGCCCAAAAATGGTTTAGGAAATGATAACTTAGGATCCACCCACGATTGTGATTAAGGTGTGAAGCATCCTTTGGTTGGAAGGATACTTTGTGAGATTCATTCCCAATTAATCTTGGATAATAGATCCTCTCACAAATTTTTCCCAAAAATGGGTAGTATTTCATGATGGTAGATAGATGTTGTATGATTTTTAGGAGTTGCTGCATATGTTGGTGTAATACCCCATATTGAGACTACCAGTGGAGGGTGTTCAGTACGAGGTGTTTTGTGATTCCTCCATAATTTTGGTTGGATGTGATTTGATGTATAGTTTTTTCGTGATTAATTATGGGTCTTGACTGTTGAGAACCCATGAGAATGATAATATGACCCATCATTTGGATGTGATATCAGTAGTTTTATAAAAGATGATATAGGGACACTGCCTTATGAAAGAAAGATTTAACATCTAATCTTACCACAAAAAACACAAGAATGTCATTTTTATAATGAATTTAACATAAGGATGAGGTTAAGGATAGATTTCCTACAGTATCATGTCTTTGAGATATTATATGATCTTGGAAAGGGAAATACGGTGGCTGATGATCTAATTAAGAAATCTAGTTTTCAATTATTGAGTGATCCATCATTACAGTTTTCCTCAGTGGACACAAATGGTACATATTAAGTCTAATATATGGTTTTTACCCTTCCCCTTTTTCGAAATTTAAGAGAGTATATTCTTGAAGATATTGGTAGTGATGCCTTTTATTTCTATAAATACAGTAAAGGTTCTCCAGATGTATTTTCTAAAGATGAGGAGAACATAATCCTTTTATGAGGCTGTTAAATTTAACCCTTCACACTGTGGGAGGATGTATTGATGGAGTTTCATAACCCCCCCCCCCCCCCATTAGAAGTGCATTTATAGGTGTAAATGATTCACAAGGACCATCAGTGTTAGTTTTGGTGGAAATGGATGAAGAGGTGTATAGGAAAGTTTATCTCTCGATGCCTCACCTTCCTCTAGATGAAGACCAAAGACATGGTTCTAGTTAGTTTTAACTAAACCCATGAGGTTACAATGCAAATGTGGGAGGGTATCTATGTGGTTCAAATAATGGTAATTCCATCATCAGCTAAAGGTTATTAAACTAATTGGAAGATTTAAGAAAAACTCACTAAGTCAACACACTTTAGATCCATTGGATAAAAAAAAATTATTAGAGAACTAATAAGGCCATTATGTCTAGAAGATAGTCCATCTTTAGGGAGTTACCTCAATGATAATCCCAAAAATGGTACATTCTTTAAATAACAATGATAAAGTGGACTAATGGAGGATTTTGGTAATCGTTTATGGTTAAGCATGACATTCAAGCCCCATATAGATAGCCAGACAGAGGATAGAATTTAGGTTCTGTAATACATGCTTCAGACATGGATGTTGTACTTTGGCTATAGATGAGAGGATAATCTAAATTTTTTGGGGTTTTTTTTACAAAAATATTTACCATACTACCATTAGTATGGAACCATTTGAGGCCTTTTATGGGTTTCCTTATAGAGCACCGCCATCTAGGACATAACCATGGGATTCAACACTCATGTGTCTAAAGTTGGTGTGAGTAAAGACAAAGAAGGTGTAGATTATCTAGGAGTTGATGAGGACTAAAAAAAGACTTCATAATCTTTATACAGACAGAATACAAAGGACCTTGGAGTTAAATTAGGGATACAATTTTTTCTTAAGAGTCTCACCTATTTTAGTATTGTAGATGTTTGGTAGGTTTGACATGTTATCATTGGGATTCATTGGTTGTTTCCAGATAATGCATATTGTTACTAAGGTTCCATAATACCTATACCTACCAATAATATTAGACTTGGTGTACAATTTCATCTACATGTCACAACTATGTAGGGATGTGTATGATGCTTCACATGTTATCGAATGGGATGATCTAGATATCGAGGATTGATTTACCTCTATATAGTACCTAGAAAGGATTGGGGATTGATAAGAGAATATCCTTTGTGGTAAATTGATTCCCTTGGTGTGGGTTCAGTGGTAACATGATAATCTTTATGAAATCACTAGGGAGTACAACAACTAGATATAATCTCTTTACCCTCGTCAGTTTTTTAGGATATTTTGATTTTTTGGATGAAAATCCCTAAGGCGAGTGATTGTAAAGACTATGTTTTCTCATGTAACACATGGAATATTTTAACAAATATTTTTAGAGATATTAAAGAGGTAAATATTTTATTATTTGTTTCATGGAGCCTAATTGTTGATATACTAAAATACTAAATATAATATATCATGAAGAAAAAATTGGAAACTAATGGTGCATCTATCAATTATTTTTTCTGATGGGATAATCATGATGATGATTAAATCCAGAATGTGGGTGTTACACTAGAACCAACATAACCATTTTTAATATCAAGTTTTTTGTTTCAAAGAATTCATAGGTGGAATAATAAACAAATAAATTAATTTATTATTACATAATCCTCTCTTATTTTAACACAGTTATGGCCAAATCCTAGGGTCAGTATCATAAACCTAGTGATTGGATAGAACCATGGAGGAGAGCTTTGGTGGAAGAAAATGAGATCGTGGATCAGTAGTCAGTTTTCCAAAGAGATCATCATCATCGGATGTAGTTCATTCATGTAACCATTAATATCAAAATGGAGTCATTATTCCTCATCTATTGATCAATTTTTTTTAGGACTTTTGTTTTGTTGGATTAATACTTTTTTTTATTCTATAATTTTGAAAATGAGTTAATCACCTTAAAAAAGTAATTTATAGGTCCATATTATTGAATTACTATTGATTATTTATCTTCCTAGAATAAGTAATGTGAGAATTAATTTCCAAATTGAATGTTTGATACTTTTTTTCAGTTTTATGGATTCTGTTGATGATAGTCAAATGAAAAATGGCCAATGTTCATTCTCAGTTTTTATTTTGTGGTTTCCTCCCTATGTTCCTCTATCTTTGTTAATATTTTTGTTTGACAAGTGATTAGAATTTATCTAGTGAGTTGATTCTATATGTGATTGTTAGGATCCATAGATCATTTTTTGGAATTAACAAATAGTAGTTTTGAAAAATAGGATTGTCAATGATAATGATAGAATCCCAAGGCAGATCAATGTTTTCTAGCTACATTAATTTTGGTGATTAAGATATTGGTGGATAAAAAAGGAGGAACATTATAAGAAAATGGTGTCTATAATCCAACTACTATTATTGTTGTGGGTTCGATCAACCCAGATCCAAGATTTCGAGTGATGATAATAGAGGATTAGAAGATGTTAGAGGCACATGTGATACGTATAAAATAAATAGTAATTTCTATGAAAACTTGATATACACTATGTGTAGTTATGAAGAGTACATGACGTGTGGAATTATTCTACTACATCTAGGATTATGTGAATATATAAACATCACATGCTTTTTGTTGTTTTCACTTTACATGTGAGTCATGATCAGAAACCCGGTGTGTACCTCAAGGGTACACAATCACCAAAACAACTATTGTTAATGGGCATGACCAGATTACACAGACATTACTTTTGTATGTGGTAATGAATATAGAATATGAGAACCGGACAAAGGACATGATCAGAGTCACGTACCTATGAATTCCTGAGATTATAAGAACACATTGTGTATTTTTTATACACACCATGTGTCCCCTCCATAGAAGATTAAAACCCTTTTTATCTTCATTTTAAATGAGTATCATTTGGTTACATACACTTAGTCAATGTCTATGATGGTATAATGATGAATATAGTTATGATAATATGATGATTGATCCCCTCTAAATTTTAGTTTTGGATATATTCATGTATACCTCCATTTGACTAAGAGTGTGATCCTCTATTATTTTCCCTTCAGTTGGGTCAGGTATCCCATTACCAACAATCAGGGTGTGTGATCCAAATCCTTTTGGGTCATTTTATATTATATTTTGTATCCCACAATGTTCTTGGGTGTGATCCCTTTCCATTTTATCAACATCATATTATTTCTCTCGTGTACCTCTTCATTGGTGTGATCTTGGAGAATGACTCGTTGAATGAGCACACTCTGTTTTAACAAGACCAAAGGGGTGGGTTTTATATATGAGTGTTACCTTGTATCCTAAAGTGTAATACTTTATTGGATGTGTGTTTTAGACCTTACTTTGATACAAGATGTCCATCTTTGAGTATATTTGGGTTTTATCATACATTAATTTGATTCGAATCTATTTGATACAATATCTTCAGTGATTTTATGGTGTCTTAATGGGTATGTTGACTCTCTACCCTACATGTTCCTTACACACACATGTATTCTCTTATGTATATGACATGTCATTCAACAAAGCCTTAGGAGGACTAGGAGTTAGTGGAGTTTATGTAACACCCAAAGATTTTGGGAAATATTTTTTTCGAAGTAATTTAATCTTTTTGATAATTTTAATTTCACACAACTCTAAATATAGATTGTGTTATATGAAATCACTATGTTTGGATTACATTTAACACAACAAAAATTTTATCATGCACTACATGAAACACTTAAATTATCCTACGGTATATGAAACAGAATGTTTGGGTTGTGATACTTGCAATATTGATTTCCTTCAACAACTAACATTACATGCAAGACCTAGTTTTACCAAACTACAACATATTATTAATATTATTGTAAAAATATTATTTTAGTTGTAACCTACCCATTAGTATGTAAGTTATGAATAAATTATTATTTAAACATGTGAATAAAAGGATCCCTTTTTAGCTAGAAATGAATGTAAGAACTGTTTTAAAATAAATAAATTCATTTTATAAGAAAAATATTTTTTTATGTAAAAAAACCATTTTATCTCAATTTATTAAACAAACCACTATTTATGAATATTTTTAAAATTTTATATATTCAATCAAATATTTTCACACTCATACAAAAAATTTTATGATCTTAAGATAATAATAAATCCAATTTTATGAATAAAAAGATGTATGTTTCAAGAAGAAACTTTTCCAATATTTAATTGTGATCCCATTTTTAAAATTATTTTTAACTCTTTTCTAATTTTATTTTGAAAAAATACATCATTTATGAAATTAGAATATAACAATTTTCTTTGGGTGAATTTTTTGTATTTTTTTGAGAATTTTCATTTTTTATGAATAATGGACAACACTGAATTTTAATTAAAAATTTATATTTTTTGGGATACAAACCATCAAGGAATCCTATTGGTATGTTTTGGGTGTGGTTTTGTTTGTTAAAAAATCCATATTACTGCAAATTAGAACTGTTAGTGTTTTAAAAAAGCAGGTTTTTAAGGTGGCGTAGTTTTCCAATGTTTGCAAAATTTTAGTTCCTCAAAATAGGAAGTTTGATGTTGGAAAAGAAAGGATTTCTTCATAGGTGTGTACTATAGGAAGAACTTTGAAGAAAATTTGAAAAGGATGGGAACCGCATACTAGAATTCATGGGCCACGTACCATGTTCCGGGAATGGTACGTGGAGCACTGGGAGTGGTACGCCAGAGCGGTTCGCAAAAAAACAACGGTTCGCAGCAGTGCGGCAGGGAAACACGCAGATGGCTTGAAGTCGGTCGAGGAAATAGACCACATAAGGTCAAAGTTACTATGAGGACCACATGGAGAAATGGTTCGTAGGTGGATGACAGTTTGCGGCGGTAGAAGGATCGGTATGCGGTAAAGGATGAATCAACGATTTGGTAAATCTCAATTTAGTGGATTAAGTAGATATCAGTGCTAATATAAGAATAATTAATCCCACCATTTACTGAGTAGATCTAATATCATTAGAATATCTTTTTGATCTGGGAATTCGGTAAAGTCTGAAGGAAGTTAGCGAGGGATAATCCCGCGAATTCTGAAGTGGTACACAGAGGAGGAACTCCGGTACGCAGAAGGAGTTGACTCAGTACACGAAGGAGGAATGTCTAGTACATGAGAGCGACAGTTATGCAAGTGGTATGTGGAGGGGGAGCTCGGGTACATGGAAGGAAATTCAGTCCATGAACAGATAACAGTTTGCGGACAGGATCAGTTTTGCAGAGGAGGTTCGTGGAATCGGTACGCGGTAGCGGTACGTGATTGCGAAGAAGAAGGCAGCCTGCAAATGATTGGTAGTTCACAGCGGTAGTAGCTGTATGCGGAGGAGGTGATCGTGCACCATTCTCAATACACAATACATGGAAGAGGCGGGTGGTTTGCGAAATACACAAGGAATCTTAAAAAAGCATCAAATCAGTTTGCGAAAGTATTTCCCAGTACCAAGCAGTACCTAGGAAGGTAGAATTCATTGGTTGGTGAAAAGGGAACTTTAAAAGAGAATCTACCTATAATTGAGGATTCAAGAATCCATGCAAATGACGGGACCTATATGTCCATAAACATTGTTTGTCCTACATGTCCATAAACTATTAGTGGATTCCTTTCCAGAAAAGTGAGCGCATGAAGAGGAAGATGGTGACCCTTTCCACCGAGTGTAGCCAGAGGAAGTGGCGTAGGGAGGAAGAGAGAATTGAGTTTTGTCTAATAATGAAACAAGATCCAATGGGGAAAAAGTTTTAATCAGTCATACCCTGATTAACCCCCCCCCCCCCCTCAGGGTATTTGACCTAATGGAACTAAAACTTGGTCTTAGAAGAAGGTTGAAAGTCAGTGGTTCTCTCTCAAGAAGAAGAAATTGAGTTGGTCAATAATAATGGAATTCTAATCTTTGACTGAATTAATTTTCAACTATGGAAGAATTTGATGTAGCACTATTTCCGATCAGTAGGGATGGATGTCTTCATAGAAGCAATGCATGGAATATCCGTTGACATTAATATTGGTGCGTTGTTAGAAACTAAATGAAGAGAATTGGATGATGATTCTTAAGTGATCAATGCTTTTGGGGTAGCCCTATCAAATGCATTTTATACAAAGGTGATATCCTGTAAAATATCACATGAAATGTGGGAAACCTTTTGAGCATTTATGAGGGAGACACAAAAGTCTGAGAAGCAAAGTCACAGGTTCTATGGAACAAGTATGAGGACCTCAAAATGAACCCCAATGAGAATGTCGATGCATTCTTTAACATGATAAATATTATTATGGAAGACATGTTGGGTCTTGGGGAAGTTATTGAAGATATAAAGATTGTAAAACGTATCTTAAGGTAACTTCCACCATGGTTCAATACAAAAGTTTCAATATTGGAAGACAAAGACCCGAAAGAGTCGAAACTAGATAACCTACATAGTACACTTGTAGCAAATGAAATGAGAAATGATGATAACGATGCAGTGGAAAAGGGGAAGTCTAAGGAAGTGGAATTCAAGGACATAAAGAATCTCTCTGTTGAATATAGTCCTAAGGAGAACAATATAGATGAGGTCATGTCATTTATCTCCTCCAATATGAAAATGGGAAAAGGTATGATCAAAGGTAAACTTCTATTTGAATGATTTCAATGCGGAAAGATTGGACATTTTGTAGAAAATGTTCCTAAAAATTGTGATGATGAAAATGAAGAAAATGATGAAATTAATCATAAGAAGTATTCATCAAATGAGAAATGGAGGAGAATTACTAGGAGAAAGTTCTTCAAAAAGAAGAATTGGCTTTCAAGATATGATGAGAGTACAGAAGAATCTTAGGTAGAAAGGATAGAGGACTGCATGGATCGTAAAGTAGATTATTTGGTGGCAGTTGTTGGAAATTATTTAACAAAAGAAGAAAGTGACATTGAAGACGGTGAAATTGAAGGAAGAGTTGATCTTCATGCTGAATTAGAAGCTACCCTTGAAGAGATAGATATTTTTAGAACCAAAAAAAATTTGACAAAGTTGTTTGTGATGATAAACTCTTTATATAGTAGCAGGAATAAGAGAATTATTAGTTGAATGCAGAAATTGAAAAGTTAAGGTCTTCAATGCCAAAAAGCTCAGAAAAGGTGGTTGAGTAAAAACTCAAAATTGAAGAACAGATAATAGAAATTGAGAGTTTGAATGAAACTGGAAAATATCAAATCAAACGTATTGAACAACTAGAAGATAAAGTCATCAATCTGTTATGCACAATTAAATATCAGAAAAAACTAAAAATTCTTAGTTTGAAATTAGGAAATAATATCATACAAGAAACATATAAGATGAGATTTGAGCAGAGCGGTCCATCAAAACATAAGAAAAAAATCAATTCTGAATGATAGGTTGGTATGGGGATTGATCTAAAACAAAAAAAACCCACTCCAAGATTGAAGATTGATTTGGTTACAAAGCAGAAAGATTCATATAACCCAAGGAATAACTATTGGTGCATAATTTCCACTTAGGAATGTAACTCAAAAAATATTCTATTGTTGCGGTAAGATGGGACACTCTCAATATGTATGTTCCAAAGTAAAGAGGTACCAAAGGGAATAAGTCCGACAAAGGTGGTCATACAGAGATCAAAATTATAGGTCATCATTTGATGGTATTTGTTTCAGGTGTAAAGGACTTTGACATATAGAAAGATATTTCACGTCATTATTGCAGAGGAATGTGTCGAGGCAGAATGAATTTGACCATAAGAACCAGTCAAATATATCATCATGAGAGCTAAAAATTCAAAATTGATTTGTAGCTCTACAAGTTGAAGTCTGTCCATCATATACTGAGGATGTTCAATATTATCCTTCCATGTTAGGTACTAATTCAGAGACTTGGGTCAAAAATAAATGGTTTGAATAGTCATTGGTTGCTGAAATTGTGTTCAAGGCATCAGATTGCACAAGGATATAGATAATTGATAGTGGATGCACTTCTCACATGATCAGAAATATAGATCTAGGGACTGGAATAGAGTATGATAAAGATGGTATTGTAAGATTTGGTAATGATGAGGTCTTGGAAATTATTGGATCTAAAAAAGAAATTTTTAGAGGAAAATATATGAGACGAGTTGATGTCTTTGTTGTTGAGAGGCTTAGCCACAACATGATTAGTGTGAGTCAAATGTGTGACTCAGGGCATGCCATAAGTTTTTCTAAGAAATTATGTATTATCAAGGAAAAGGATGGTTCTGTTGTCTTATAAGGAGAGAGTATGAAAGGGAATATCTACCTCATGAGTGTAGAAGAAGATATGTAATTTCTATCCAAGGATGGAGTAAACAAGTTATGGCATAAGCGTCTTGGTCACATAAGTCAAGGTTCCTTGGATCATCTGGCGAAATATGATGCAGCTCAAAATTTCCCTAGATTATCAGATGATCATACTAATACCTATCATGCCTATCATCAATAGAAGATCATTCTAAAGACATATAAGAAAAGGGAGAAAAATTCAACAAGATTTCTTGAGTTGGTACATATTTATGTGTGTGGGCCAATTTCATCAAGGGATATTGATGGGATGATATATTATGTTCTCTTCATTGATAATTATATCAGAATGGTATGGGATTAAATAATCACCCAAAATCTAAATTTTTTAGTTGCATTACAAGATATCAACAGGAATGTGAAAAGTTTCTTAGTCGAAAAAGCCTAAGAATTCGAACAGATAATGGAACAGAGTTCACAAATAGTGAAGTGGAGGATTATCTTGAAAACATTGGATACAACATCACGTTTTAGTAGTAATAACTCCATAGAAAAATGGATTAGTTGAGAGAAAAAATCTGATTGTCAAAAACATGGCTAGAACAATGCTTATTAAGAAACATCTTTTAGAGAAATTTTGGAAAGAAGCGGTAACGGCAGCAATATACACATCAAATAGTTCCCTCCTTTATAAAAAATAATAGAAGGCTCCACATGAGTTATGGTATGGAAAAAAGATGTCATTAGTTTATTTTCAAATATTTTGAAGTAAGTGTTTCATTCTCAATAAGAAGAAACATAGGAAATTTCAATCCCGTGGGGATGAAGGGATATTTCTTGGCTACTCAAAAAAAAATCAAAGAATACAAATGCTACAAAAAGTAGCTGGGAAATATAGTTGAAAGTCATCATGTGGATATAGTATAAAATGAACATAATATTTAGTAAATACATGATCTGACTCCGGAGGATAGCGATGAATAGATGAGTAGATCAGGAGACACTCCAGCTCTAGAGACTGATTCAGTAGAAGACTGAGATGGTGAGAATAAATCAGTGTCTTCCTAGAGACTAGCAAGAAGATCTAAAATTGATAGGAAAATCATAATTGGTGATAAGACATCACCAGTACAGACAATATTGATGAAGGATTTCCAAAAAGCATCATACTTATCATAGGTGGAGCTAAAATGTTTTGATGAAGCCGCTCGATATGGGAACTTGGTTCAAGCAATGAATGAAGAGATTGACCAAATTGAAAATAATCAAACATGGGAGATTGTTTCAAGACGAGAAGACAAGAATGACATAAAGAAAAAGATGGTATTTTGCAACAAAATGAATGAATATGGTGTTTTGATTAGAAATTAAGCATGTATGGTGTGCAAAGGGTACTCAAAGATAAAAGGTATTGATGTCGATGAGACATTTTCTCCTGTTGCAAGTCTGGAGAAAATTAGGATATTCTTAGCCATAGTTGTGTAGTGAAAGATTAAAGTTTCTCAAATGGATGTCAAGTCATCATTTTTTAATGGAGTTCTAGAAGAAGATGTATACATTGAGAAACTAGATGGTTTTATAATTCCTGAAGATAAGAACAATTTTTTTAGCTGAAGAATAATCTAAATAGTTTAAAGAAAGCACCAAGATCCTGGTATTCAAGTCTTGATCAATTTCTAAAGAAGCACATTTTTCAGCATGGTGGAGTTGATTACAATCTGTATTTCAACAATGGAAATAGTCAAAGGATGATGGTGCTGGTTTATGTCGATGACATAATCTTTGGTGGGTCAGATGAAGCACAATGCAGCCAGTTTTCTTAATTCCTGGAAAGCGATTTTGAGATGTTGATGATTGGTGAGATGACATTTTTCCTTGTCTTACAAGTGACTCAAGGAAGGAATGGAACTTTTATTTCTCAATCTAAATATTCCTATGAGGTTTTGAGAAGGTTTTCAGTGGATAATTCCAAGGAGATGACGAATCTGGTTGATATTTGGATGAAATTATCATGAGATGATAAATGATATCCAGTTAATATCAGAGAATATAGGCAAACCATTGGAAGTCTATTGTATCTGACAGTGACAATGCCTGATATTGTATTTTCCACATGCCAAGCATTGAGGTATCAAAGCAATCCCAAGGATAGCCACATGATTGTAGTAAAATTAATTCTTTGGTATGTCAAGGGAACTGTGGATTTTGGACAAATGTATAATGACAAATCTCAGCCATAGTTATTGGGATATATAGAGGCGGATTGGGTTGGTTAAGCAGATGATAGGAAATCAACATTAGGAGGTTGTTTTTATCTGGGAGGGTTGTGTATTTCTTGGTTAAGCAAGAAAAAATATTTCCTTTCATTGAGCACTGTATAAGATGAATAAATTGCGGCTACTCAAGCTTGCACACAACTATTTTGGATGAAGCAGTAACATGAAGATATGGGAGTTGAAGTGAAATCTCCAATGGGAATCCATTATGTTAATTCATGTTCTATAAATTTGAAAAACAATCATGTTTATCACTCAAGAACAAAGCACATTGAAATCAAATATAATTTTATAAAGGAGAAAGTGGAATAAGGGACTGTGAATCTAGAGTATGTGCCTGCAAAACAACAAGTTACAGATATTCGTATGAAGACCTTACCCAAAGAAACATTTGAAAGATATCGACTAGCTCTTTGAGTCCAGTAGAATCTCCACACTTGAAAAAGTGTGTATGTGGGTCCCCCTCTCCCTGAGGTATGATGTATCTTTCCCTATTGTGCTGATATGTGTTCATTACCCTATTGCAGACAACCTTAGAGTTCCCTTCGTGTTCATTGACAAAGGAGGAGAAAGTGTGAATATTCTAGGGGAAGAAAAGACATTGGGATAAGCTGTTAAGTAAAGTAGTGAGATAGGGGGATTTGAAGCTATTTTTTTAGAGGACCATTAAATATAGAGATGCAAGAAGTGATCAATCAAAGAATAGATATCACGATAGCTGAGGATTGTGATAAAAGCATATGAGTGGTGTTGGTCGTTGGATCGGATTATACCAAATATACACCAGGGGGGTGAATTGTGTGTTTTCGGAAATCTTCACGATATTGTGTTCTGCTCTTTTACTTTAATCATATGAATTAATGCAGCGGAAATATGAAGTGCAGAGACACGCGATATATAGTGGTTCGGGAAACATATGTCCTCTAGTCCACTCCACCAATGCTCTACTCCACGAGCTTTGTGATTTTCACTATCTAGTACTCGTTTCCATAGAACATTTCACAACTGAGTATAGGTAGTTGACACCTTTACAAACTAAGGCAAAAAAAATCCTTCTGGTTCACTCACAAAACCTACACATCTTAGTTTGAGAATCCGGTCACTCAAGAATAGAAAAGAAATATTTCAGTACTTTGAAAATACTTTCCATATGTTCTTCACAATTGCAACAACATGCAATTGATAGTAAATAGATCGTCGCGTTCAGAAATAATGATCTTCACAAAAGAGTCGATCTGAGTCGATCTAGTTGCAGTAGATATAGAAATATAACTCACAACTTCAGCAGTAGCAGATTCAAAAATGCTCATCGATGTATAATGAATGAATCTTCTATCGTTATTTTTCTTCTTCAATAAATAGATCTCTGTCGTTCTCTTCAATCAGTATATCTTTATGTTTTGATAGTCTCTGTTTTCTTCCACTTTTCTCAGAATGATCGAGAGATCACATATCGCTGTTTGAAAAATCTAATATATATAAAATAACAATAACAAGCACTTCTTTTGAAAATTCATATCCACAAAAGTCTCTTTTGACTTAAAATATTCAAATATTTGAATTTATAGAGTAGACGTAACTTCCCTAAAGACTTAGCATAAAAAGATCCTTTTAATTAGATCCTTAAAACATTAATAAAACAGCTTTGAATCAGTCAAAGTCGTGCTTTAAAATTGGTTTTAAATCTATCTTGAAATCATCCTAATAATCAGCTTGCCAACCGTTGCATAAAAATATTGATTTTAAATTCTCTAATGCCAAACGTAAGGTTGAGTTTTAAAGTATGCATCCTATGAACGTAACAAAGATAAAAAACGTAAGGTTGATGATGTAGCCTTCAAAATTAGGGTTGTCAATGTATGGTTGATCACAAATGTAAGGTTCATGTCACTTTCTTCAAATGTAAGGTTGATCGTAAACATAGGGTTGGTCATCTATACTTTTCTTCTTCAACTTTCAAACGTATGATGAAAGATCCATAATTTTACTTAATCCATACTTTTCCAAGGTTGTATGGTTTTTTACAAAAGTAAGGTTGATAAACCATACTTTTTAGAAACAAATATAAAATTTAACACTTACGTACGATTCTCCTTCCATAATTTTCTAATATCCCAAACGTAGGGTTCCTTCCTAACATAGGGTTATTTTTCATACTTTTCCGATAACGTATGGTTCCTCTTCCATACTTTTGTCTTATCTCATAAAGTATACACTGCATTCCATCCTTACGCTACATTTCTCCACTTAGGGTATGAACAGTGTTTCAAGAATGCGCTAAAGAAGATCCTGAATATGTAGAGCATGAACAGTGTTTCTAGAACACACTAAACTTCAATACCTTAGAAATTAATTTTCATTGTTCAAGAATATAAATATTTCATCCAGAAATAAAAATATAATGAATAATAAATTCCTTCAAAATACTTAACAAATAAAATCATTAGAAAATAATTAAGAGTATTTGTGAGCATCAAAATTATTATAAAGAGATAGATTATTATTTTCAATAAACTCCCCCTTTAAACAAAAACAGTATGTATATAACACCCCAAGGTTTTGAAAATAAATATAGAATTCAATTTTATAATCTTACCATTAAACACAACTTTGTCTCTTCTATGTTTTGAATTTCAAGAAATTGTCATTTAGAGTTGTGTTTAGTAAGTCATTTGGAGTATGATAGAACAAATTTGATTTTTGGTGAATAGTAACATGCCCTTATGAATAGTGATATGACTAGTAATATGACCCTAATGAATAGTAAATTTTATTTTTATTTTATTTTCTTAAGGCTAGAAGATAATAACATCTTGGTTAATTTTTCATTGTGATAAAGAAGTAGTTGTAGAATTAGAAATGTTAATTTTTGAATTAAGTATGTTTTTATTTAAAAGATAAATTAATAATATTTAGAATTTTTTTTAAATGGAATTCACTTTTAAATTCTACACATTGAAAAATGGTAGGGGTGAATTTTTGGGATTTTTCTGAAATTCTTGAATTTTTGATGAATGGTAAAATAAGATAAAATACGACAAATGCTAAAATACTTGATTTAATTCATCATAGGTGATTCAAGGATAATGTAAGCCCACTTGGTTCAAAATCAAATGCACTTATTACTATTAGGGGTCACATGAAACCACACTATTGGTGTCCTTGAGGGAAATAAAAAATAATGAATTAAATATTCAAAATTTACTCCTCTCCTCCACTATAAAAACCCCCCACCACTACCTCTTATCTTCACTCCTCTAAGCCTTGAAGCTCCTCAAAGTTATGACCAATTACCCGTCCCTAGTCTCTCCCCACATCCAAGAAGCTTTTGGTCTTTCCAAAAGACCAAAAACCCTTCCCATAAGAAGTTTCTCAAGGAGGTTATTTCAAGAGGTAAAGTACCCTTCTTTTTCATTTGGTTTCATTTCAATTTATCTTCTTTTGTTATCCTATCCTCACCTCCTCCGTCCAAATGATTGTGATAACTCTAGTAACATCTATATACTAGATTTATATCATTTTAATGTAAGAACCGTCATAAATATTCTTACTCCCTCCCTTTTATTTTATAAACGAAATCAGCATCCATGAGGTTCCGATTTATAACCTTCGTGGATGACGAAGTTTTGTTCTTAAATTTATTCTTCATTACTGGTCATGATACCATATTCATGGTTGAACCAGACTATAATATATGTGTTATAACCTAATTAATATTCAGGAACCAGAATATGTGTATATAATTAAGTTATATGACAAAACTAGTGCATAATATTCTAAATACCGCCGAATAATTGAAGCAGTGGTCATCTAATGATTCATCCTCATTCCATGTAACCAAATGATATAAATGGACATTAAAAATTCTGGATGTTCATAAATAATATATAATTTTAATCCTATATATTTATAACCATTCCACGTGAACTACATTACATAAAAACAAATGAACCGAATATGAAAATAAAGGAAACGAACACTCCAGAACGACGGAATTCAATAAAATAACTTGTCCATAAAGACATAAATGAACTAACCATAATTATGCTAGACTAATTAAATTTATAATGGGTTCTTAAAAAATTTATTCACAAGTATAATTTCATATTCCAGGAGCTTAAGTACAAGAGAGGAACACGTTTGGAGTTAAGGTAAGGGTTTTTCCACCCGAACTTCCATTTTCATTCGAGATACTTTCATTGTCTAAATACCTCAATGAAATTCTTATGTATTATTATGATTTCATCATATATTCTGTGTTAGTATCATATATATTTTTACAAACCATATCCCTTCCATATTTTATGGATATTTACATGTTTTAAATGGAACTCTCAAAGTTGTTTCCAAAATACAAGCCAAATTCAAGGTAATTTCTCAAATTATTTCCTATTTTCAAGGGCACTATATAATCTATTTCTGGAAACCATTATTATTATAAAATAACTCATTTTGTTGTGAAAATACTATCTTACTTCACTTCTGGTTTTATGAAAATATTTTTCCAAAAGAGCTGTTCTTTTTAAAATAATAGAGTATTTATCTCCAGATTGCTTAATGATTTTATAAGAGTATTCTCATTTGATTCAATAATCTTGTTGATTCTTATATATTTCTGGGGTTAATCATTTAAGATTTCATATACCATATTTTATTGAATGTTTTATGACTAAATCTATTGTGGATGAACTATCCTAAAACCATTCACCATATTACTCAGAATGGTTAGTGTTTTATGTTTAATGATTGGGGAAAGTTAGTAACATTTCATATGATAGTTTAAATATGAATGTATATGTTGTTTATATTGATCCATGCTCATATAAAAAATGTATTGGAATAGTTATGTGATGGATGGGTCCAGAAATAGCCCCTCGATGCATCGTAAGGAATCATGAGACAAATAGACGTGGAATTAGCTGAGACCTTTTCCCAATGCGATATGGATTTTGGTCGAGGCCTTAATCACTAGTTGTCTTGGCCAAGGCCATGAAAAAATGATTCAGAATGTTAGGAATATGCACTTACCTCATTGTGAAGTTAGTAATTGAAATATCATGTGGTTATTCGACTATTAGAATCCCCATGATTATGTTTTATTATGGAATTATTTACTCAGCTCATTTTCCTGCCATAATGTGTTCATGTTTATTATTAAAGACATGTGTTTTCAATTATTCACCATGTCTAATGTTTATACTATATTTCTCTGTATTTCTTACTCTTATTGAGCATTTGATCTCACCCCTTTCTTATGTTTCATTTTCTCCGGACATGAAGAGGTATTTTATGAATGACTTGCAAGCATAATATAGGAGATGTGATGAATAGATCTATTGAAATAAATTAGTGTTGTTTTTTCTTTCCTTATATAAAGTTGAACTTATGTTTGTATATTGTTTCCAATAATACTAAACTACTTGGTCCTTCGGGATTTTCATTCCCTGTATGTATGCCAATGTATTCAAATAAGGCATCAGCTCTGGGAAATTGGGGTCGGGTCCTTACAGTTGGTATCATAGAAAGTTTAGTAGAATACTTTGAAACTTGATTTAGAAAATGTAGAATTAGGGAAGAGACCATAAGTTAGACTTTTAGGATAAACTTACAAGAATGTCCTGTTATTTTGGTAAGGACTAGATTATGTGGATCTTTCATGAAATACATCCTTGTCTGGATATGAGCAGGTAGAGGCAGCTCTGGCATAGATGTATCTAGGGGTAAAACTCAAAAACACCACTTTGAGCTAGACTCGAACGAGAACTGGTGCATGACAATGGGTCTTGCTTCACTCTTGGTTATGACACTCCAGGGGGATATGCTTCGGATAATTCATATTTTCTTTACAAGCCATTATGAAGGATTTTAATGTAAATATTCCTCAAAGAAATCATTTTTGTGAATATGGGATTATCCATGCGTAGGATCTCAATTTTTCTGACTATTTTTGAGATTATAAATTATGATTCATGACCTAATATAGTTTATTCCATTATTTAGATATGGAGCCTAATGGACAGAATCGAAATCGCATGAATGAATGTGTCCCCTATAGGGATTTTCCTCCTACGCAAGACAATGATGTTGGCTCTGGTGTTGTGACTGGTGCTGAGCAACTCATAACTATACTAGGACAACTTACTCAGGTTATGAATAATAACCCTACCCATATGGAGCATCTAGATCCACCATGTAGAGGAGTCATGCTAGATCGGTTTATGTGACAACAGCCTCCATCAGTCAATAGGACTACAAAACCATTTGTAGTAGAGCAGTGGATATGTTCCCTTGAGAAGATATTTCTCGCGTTGGGATGTAATGAAAGAGAAAAGGTTGTCATGGCAGTATATCGTCTATCAGGAGATGCGGATCAGTGGTGGTCATTAATCCAAAACACAAAGTAGGAGGAAGAGATATAAGAGATGGAATGGATGTATTTTAAGGAAATATACTTAGAAAAATATTTCCCTCATGAGCAGTGAGCAGATATGAAGAGACAATTCTTGAATCTGAGGCAGAAGGATGGTGAGAATGTTTCCAAGTATGAATCCAACTTCACAAGATTAGAAAGAAATGTTATAGACTACATATGAAATCCAAAGATAAAAATTTATCGATTTTTTGATGGCCTAAATCCATTACTCTAATGGGCACTGGTCTCCCAAAGTTTTTCATCATATAAGGATATAGTTTCGTGTGTCATAAAGACAGAAAAATAATTTTCTAAGTCTTATGACCTTAAGGGAAAGCAAGAAAAGAATAGGGATGCTGAAAACCCTAGGAAAGGAAATAAGGAAATGGGGAAGAAGGGAAGAGTTGAATTTCCACCATGTGAAAGTTGTGGAAATAATCACCTGGTTGCATGCTTAAAAGGAAAAGGAGTATGCTACAAATGTGGTCAGAAAGTCCATCATGTTGGTGATTGAAAAGGGAATAAGGAATCCAATGATGTTCAATGCTATATTTTTTGGGAGATGGGACACTATGCTTATGATTGTCCAAAACGTCAAGGAAATATACAATAGAAAAGGCCAAGGGATCAGGGATAAGCTTATGCAATCACAACAATAGAGGTTGAAGTTCTTAATGATGTGTTTTTAGGTACTTTAATTGTTTCCTCAAGCTTAGAAAATGATTTATTTGATTCTGGATGATCGCATTGTTTCATATCTTCCCAGTTTGCTAAGAAAATTAGATATTTCTAATTTGATTTAACAAGGGAGTGGTCAGTCAAAACTCCTAAGGGAAGTATCATTGCTACAAAGTTCTATGAATCAGTTCCCATTATGGCATATAAATATTCTTTATCTGCTGATCTCATCGTCATACCCATGATTTAATTTGATATAATCCTCGGAATGGATTGTCTCTCGGACCATGATATAAAAATTTATTGTAAGAAGGAGGAGGTTATGATTTTTGATGACGATGATAAAGAACACCTTATCTTTAGAGCAGAATCGTTATCACTTAATTCTTATATAGATCCACCCCCAGTAGCTCAACTAAATTCAATTATTGGGGAGGAAGAAAATGAAATAACATTGGGTGAGTAAAGGAATGTTCAAATAGAGGATGTACATGTTGTGAGAGAATATGTTGATGTGTTTCCAGATGATTTACCTGGACATCCTCCAGAACGAGAAATTGAGTTTTCCATTGATTTAATTCCAGGTTCAGGGCCCATATCGAAGACCCCTTATAGAATGGCCAATGTGGAATTAGTAGAACTAAAGAAACAAGTATATTAATTGAGTAATAAGGGATTTATTCTCCCTAGTGTTTCTCCATTGGGATCCCCTGTCCTTTCTGTTAAGAAGAAAGATGGATATATGAGGTTATGTATCGACTACAGGGAGATCAATTCTATAACAATAAAGAACAAGTATCCTCTACCTAGAATTGATGACTTATTTGACCAACTGCATAGAGATCAATACTTTCAAAGATTGATCTTTGATCCGGATATCATTAGTTGCGTGTGAGGAAGGAATATATTCCAATGACAGTATTTCGGACCAGGTACGGGCATTACAAGTTTACAGTAATGCCTATTGGATTGACTAATGCACCCTCTATCTTCATGGATCTAATGAAAAGAGTTTTCAAAGAATATCTCGATAATTTTGTAGTACTATTTATTCATGATATGTTGGTATACTCCAAAAGCTACGAAGATCATGAAAATCCCTTGCGCATTATCCTGATAACTCTTAAAAGACAAGAATTATATGGGAAGTTTAGAAAGTGTGAATTCTGGATTCAGGAGATTTCTTTTATTGTCCATATTGTCTATAAGGATAGAATCCTAGTTGATCCTGTAAAGACAAAGGCAATCCAATATTGGCCCATGCCAACAAACATAACTGAGGTATGGAGTTTTATTGGATTAGACAGTTATTATCGACATTTCATATATAATTTTGCCCGACTGGCTAACCCGCAAATGAAGCTCATGCGTAAAGGGGTTAAATTTGTTTGGACAAAATATTGTGAAGAATGTATCGAAGAACTGAAGACAAGATTAGTCAATGCTCCTATATTAACTCTACCATTGGGGAATGATGGGTTTTTCATTTATAGTGATGCTTCAAAGAAAGGACTTGGTTGTGTCCTTATGAAAAATGATAGGGTTGTTTCTTATGTATCACGACAGCTAAAAATTCATGAGAAAAACTATCCTACTCATGATCTTGAGTTAGTTGCTTTAATCTTTGCTTTGAAGATATGGATACATTATCTCTATGGTGAAAATGTGAGATTTATACTGATCACGAGAGTTTGAAGTATATATTCTCATAGAAAGAACTCAACATGAGGAAAATGAGATGGATTGAACTACTCAAGGATTGTGATTTCATGATACACTACCACCTAGGGAAGGAAAATAAGGTGGAAGATGCTTTGAGTAGAAAAGATCATGGAGTTTTTAACAATATGAGAGTTGAAAGGGATCCTATTTTTATAGATCTAGTAAATATGGATATGGGAATAACCATGGAAGGTGAAACATCAATGATTTTTCAAATGGTTTCCAAACTATCTTTACTAGAAATGATAAAAAGTTCGCAGGCTGATGATGAGGAGTTTCAATATAAGATTAAAACTATGAATGATTGGAGATTGAGTGACTTCATATATAAAGATGGAATTTTGAAATTTGGGAAGAGACTTTGTGTTCCCGATGTACCTGATCTAAAAAGTGAATTGTTGGATGATGCTCATAGTTCTAATTTCTCTATACACCCTGGTATCACTAAGATGTATAGATATTTGAAGGAACATTTCTGGTGGGACAACATGAAGAGGGAGATTGCTGATTTTGTTTCAAGATGTATGGTTTGTCAACAAGTGAAAGCTGGAGGGAAACAGCTTGAAAGAGTATTGAAACCTCTTCCCATACCTGAGTGGAAATGGGATAATATCACGATGGACTTTGTCATGGGGCTACCAAAGACCCCTAGAAAGAATGATGCAATATGGGTCATTATTGATCGTCTTACCAAGGCAGCACATTTTCTTTCTATAAGAGAAGATCTACCACTTGAAAATCTAACAACACTATATATTAATGAAGTTGTGAGACGTCATGGAGTACCCCTATCGATTGTTTCTGATCGTGATCCATGTTTTACATCAAGATTCTGGAAAAGTCTTCAGAATTCCCTAGATACTGATCTTCATTTAAGCACAGCCTACCACCCACAAACTGATGGACAATCAGAACGGACAATTCAAACATTGGAAGACATGTTGAGGTCTTGTTCACGTGATTTTCAAGGCTTGTGGGGTCAGTATTTACCTCTCATAGAATTTTCCTACAAAAATAGCTTCCATTCAAGTATACAAATGGCACCCTATTAAACATTTAATGGGATGTGATGTCGTACACATACTTGTTGGGATGATGTTGGTGATAGAAAGCTTGTGGGCCCAGAATGTGTTGAAGAAACAATGGAAAAGGTGAAGATTATCCAGAACCATATCAAAATAGCTCAAAGTAGGCAAAAGAGCTATACAGATAACCTAAAGAATGATTTGGAGTTTCAAGAAGGTGATCATGTTTTCTTAAAGGTATCTCCATGGAAGGGTATTATACGATTCGGTAAGAATGGAAAGTTAAGTCCCAGGTATATCAAACCTTTTGAAATTGTGGATCGAATTGGAGTCATAGCTTACCATTTGGAAATGCCACCAAGTCTCTCCAAGTTTCACAATGTGTTCCACGTGTCAATGTTATGAAAGTACATGTCATACCCAACACATGTACTCACTTATGATGAAGTGGAACTTGAGCCTGATATATCTTACTGTGAAGAGCCTATCAATATTCTTGATACAAGAGAACAATTATTGAGAAATCAGATGACTCGTCTAGTAAAGGTTCTATGGAGGAACCATAAGATGGAGGAAGTATAACGACCCACACTTTACATACATTGTTAATACTTCAAAATTGAAGCACTCTTATTACAACATATGACAAAACCACAAAGGACCGTATAGGTATAGTGTCTTTAGAAACTGGGGAAACATAAACAACTGGTTCATAAATCTTCTACAGTGTCTCCCATTTATTTCATCATATCTAGGGTCCCTTTTAGCATATTCTACTTAATATCCATCTTCCTGACCTGGGGAAAAGAAAACATAAAAGGGTGAGCTCAAATGCTCAGCAAGGGCAAATAAAGGAAATAAAAATCATATCATATCTTTATGAAAATCAAAACCTGCAAAAGAGATCATAATATCTTAACATGGAATAAATCATAGAAGTGAAAATGAGATCCCCATAATCATAACATAAAACTTGAATCTTTGTGGCATGCACACATAATCATGGAAAATCATTTCTTGTTAGTCATGACTCATTGCCAAGACTATCTTAGTGGACAAAGTCCCTTTCTGAACCGAGTTCACTCCTCGTTTCAGTCCTGTATCACTGAACCGAAATAACCTTCCGTTCCAGCCATGTCTATCTCATGAGATATAAAATCATTACCCAATGCATTGGAGGGAGATATAGGTCCCACCCATCTTATAATGAATCCTTTCTTATGTGTGCCACATAATCATAAAACATACATCATAGCATAACCCATGTAATAAAAATGGGATTCTTAAACGACATGACATCATAAAACAACTCATATAAGATAAAGGAATTCATAAAAATAATTCCATCACAACATGATCAAATCAATTTAATAATAGGGATAAAAACAGAACCCTTTATTATCTTAGATGGAAAATAATTTTGATAAAACACTTGAACTCCATTCTTGAGGAAAATATCCTTTCTTCTTCAAAAACATTTTTCCTTTCATAACATGCCATACAACTTTAAAATAAAAGAAGTTGATTAAAAATAAACTTGAAAACTTGTAAAGGAAGCTTCTTTGAAGTAATGTTTTAAAAATCCATTCATGCCGTATAAGTTAAAAAAAACATTCTTCGTACTTTTGTCGGAAAAGTCAAAAAGTACCTCGTACGGAAAAACGACAAAAGATTCCTTTCATATTCTTTACTAAAAACTCACCTAAGGGTAAAATTGGATTTAAACTATTTCAAGTGGATGGAAACAATATTACATATTGAGGGAACATGGATGTGGATGATAAAATACACCCCAGTAAATACTTACGAATAAACAATCTCGGATAAAAATGAGATTGTGATATTTCCCTTACCTTAGGTCCGATTTGCTTTGTTCGTGTCCAAAGCTCCTGTATAATGGTTTAAATAATGTTATTGACTTATTCCAGAATCATACATATTGATATGAGATCATATATGGTCATATTATTAGCTTCTTGTTAGTAATATTTCATTGTTACTTGTTACTCGGGTCTTTATAACTTTTTGTTCTTATGCGTGTTTTGTCGAATAAATTCTTATTCTTATATTTAGGTTATAGATAATTCATTTCCAGAATGGTATTAGTGTAGTATATACCATATTCATTCATTCAATTCATTTATACAATCATTATGAAATGAAGATCATGTAGAACGAGTCGCATCACATCGTGGAGACGGTATTCCGTACGTACGCACGAGTGATGATATCGTTCCTATGATCGTGGAATTGTATTGGAGTATATATATATATTATTTCAGTATCAATATTACTTAATAATAATCATATATAGTTACTCATTACACCATTATACCCATCCTTGTAAGGTGATGGTGGAAAATAGATTACACAACGGCGTGGAGACGGTATTCCGTACGTACGCACGCGCGGTGATTTCATTTTTCCGTAGGATGGATAGAAGTGAATTAGGGTTGTTTCATATTTATAATAACATATCAGTATGTAAGTAATACTGATGTTATTACTTTATCATGAAACAACTAAAGAAGAAGAAGTTGAAGAAGAAAGAAATTGAAAAGGTCGGTAATGGATATTACCTCTTCTTTGGAACGCCTTTTTGAATCCTCCACTTAAAGAACTAAGATTGGTCTTTGGAGAAGACCAGGACCTCTAGGATTATTCTAGGGATGTGGAGAAGGGAAAATGGCAGGGGTTGGCCGAGCTTGAGTGCTCAAATTGGTGTGAGGAGGAGGGGGAGGAGGTGCCCTTTTATAAGGGAGGAGAGGGGCACCTTAGGAATATCTCAAAATATTATTTTATATTAAAGTCAAAATCGGTTTATAATGGTTCCAAAGGGTCTTATTTCGAAGCTAAAGTGGGTATGGGTCGAAATCCTATCAACCAATAGAATTTATACAAGTTTAGGATATTATTTTAACCTTATTAATTAAATTTAACTCTAAGTTAAATAATTTAACTTTTACCATGTCTTTTTGTTTTCTTTCACTATATGGTTAATACACTTACTATAACATGCCAAACGAACCCCAAATTGTTTATTATTAATATATATATCCTTATCTAAGTCATTTGGACGAACCTTAGATTTTTAGGAATAAAATAACAATTAATAATATAATATTTGATTTAAAAACTATTTTGTGTCAATTTTGACACTATTTGATATATGATTTTTGTCAAAGTCATAACAGAATTATATGTTCGAAACAAGTTGATTAAATAAATACTAATATATCATAGTAACCTAGAAAATTAGTGGAATTCATAAAAAGTCTCAAATTACATTTATTTTGGTATTTATATTATCAATTTTGTCAATATTTCATTAATAAGATAATTACTGCATCATCTTTGTGTCATAAATAAATTAAATTATTTGATGTCTAAAAATTACAAATAAAATACCATCATGTAGGAAATCTTTTTAGCTTTCTAATGAATATTTACAATCGAATTTATCTTATGTATAACCCTATATTAAAAATGATTTACTTATTAAACTTTGATTTTAACTATTTTAACCCTTCTTTAAATAAATTAATAATAAATGTCCTAATCTAATCCAAGTGGGCCTAAATGGTCATATTTTATTCCTAAGTTTGTTTTTGGTCGAATTACACTTGTCCAATAGAATTAGGACATGTGTTAGGGTAATATTAATATCATATTTACCCTTAGTTACCCTAGTTACTATTAACCGCGGTAAAAATAGTAAAAAGTTACTATTCACCAAAAAATTATTTTCATCTCATTGAACCACATTTTAGTCCTTGATATTAACCGTGTCTCTCGGATTTTTGAAATTCCATTCACAGAAGCGGTAAAATTAAGTTTTATGCAAAATTCAGTTTTTAACCTACCACTTAGTGGTTTCACTATTCATCAAAAATTGAAAGTTTTCAGAAAAATACCAAAATTTCACCCTAGGCAAATTTCGATATTCTGAGTCCAAAAATGAAGTCCATTTTGAAAAATAAAATTTATAAAATTTCAAAAAGTGGTTATTACTATTCATAACGGCTAGTTTTAATAGCATATTGTTGTTTAGTGAAACTCGGTATTGCGTACGACGCAAGCTATCGAGGAAGGTCGCGATTGCGTGCAAAGCAAGCCATGCAAGTGTTGTGTAGAAAAAGATTCCTTTGATGATTTATATAACATAAAAGTCTCGGGTGTTACATTCTACCCCCCTTAAAAAGAATTTCGCCCTCGAAATTCATCACTTTGTAACAAACAAATGAGGATACTTCTCCCTCATCATATCCTCAAGCTCCCATGTAGCTTCTTCAAGTTGGTGGTTCCTCCATAAAACTTTCACCAAGCGAGTGGTCTTGTTTCGTAGGACTTTTTCGCTACGATCCAGAATCTCTATCGGCTGTTCTTCATAAGAAAGATCTTGCTCCAGCGGTACAACTTCTGAGCTGAGTACATGTGAAGGATCTGGTATGTACTTTCTCAGGAGAGATACGTGGAACACATCGTGAACTTGAGAGAGATTCGGTGGAAGCGCCAATCGGTAAGCTACCTTCCCAACACGATCCAGTATTTCAAAAGGACCGATATATCTAGGGCTCAACTTCCCCTTCTTTCCAAATCTCATAACCCTCTTCCAGGGAGATATTCGTAAGAACACTTTATCACCCACTTCAAACTCTAGGTCTTTTCTTCGGTTGTCGGCATAACTTTTCTGTCGACTCTGAGCTGCTCTTATGTGTTGTTGAATAGATCTGACCTTTTCTGCCATTTCATCAACGAGATCAGGTCCTAATAGCTTTCTTTCCCCAACTTCATCCCAGCAAGTTGGAGTCCTGCATTTCTTTCCATAGAGAGCTTCATAAGGAGCCATCTGAATACTGGAGTGAAAGCTATTATTATAAGAAAATTCCACCAAAGGTAGGTGTTGATCTCAACCTCCTTTGAAATCCATAGAGCAAGCTCTCAACATATCTTCTAGGGTTTGAATTGTTCTCTCAGACTGACCGTCTGTCTGGGGATGATAAGCAGTGCTGAAACTCAACTCTGTATCCAGAGTATGCTGAAGACTTCGCCAGAACTTCGAGGTAAATCTCGGATCCCGATCAGATATAATAGAAAGTGGTACTCCATGAAATCTTACCACTTCCTTTACATATATCCTGGCAAGCTGATCTAGAGAGAAATCCTCTCTAATAGCAATGAAGTGTGCAGACTTTGTAAGACGATCAACTATGACCCAGATAGCATTATTGCCTTTGGATGTTTTAGGAAGTCCTGTGACAAAGTCCATAGTGATGTTTTCCCATTTCCATTCGGGTATGGGTAATGGTTGTAACATCCCCTTAGACTTTTGTCTCTCAGCTTTAACTTGTTGACAAACCAAGCATCGAGAGACATATTCAGCAACATCTCTTTTCATGCCATCCCACCAGAAGTACTCTTTCAGGTCCCTATACATCTTCGTGCTTCCAGGATGAATAGAGAATGAAGAACTATGAGCCTCATCCAGCAGCTCTTTCTTTAATTCGGGGATGGGAGGAACACAAACCCGATTCCTGAACTTTATTATCCCATCACAATCAAGGTTGAATTCAGGAACATTTCTCACCTTCTTTTGTAACTCGACATCTTCTTTCTGTGCCTCTTTAATCTTCACATGTATAGATGGTTGAACATTCATTTGAGAAAGATAAGATTTTTCCCCTTCCATTATAATTCCAAGATCCATCCTTTGTAAATCCATAAATATTGGATCTTTTGTGATCCTCATCATGGATAAACTAGCATGGTCTTGTCGACTTAATGCATCTTCCACCTTGTTTGCTTTCCCAGGGTGGTAATGGATTGAGCAGTCATAATCCTTAATCAGCTCCAACCATCTTCTTTGGCGCATATTCAACTCCTTTTGTGTGAAAATATACTTTAAACTTTTATGATCAGTATAAATATCACACCTTTCACCATAAAGGTAATGCCTCCAAATCTTTAATGCAAAGATTACCGCAGCCAACTCCAAATCATGTGTTGGGTAATTTTGCTCATGGATTTTCAACTGTCGTGAGGCATAAGCTATCACCATATCATTTTGCATAAGAACACACCCCAATCCCTTCTTGGATGCATCACTGTAGATCACAAACCTTTCTCCACTACAAGGCAGTGTGAGCACAGGTGCACTGGATAACCTTCTTTTCAACTCCTTGAAATTCTCTTCACATTCCTCTGTCCAGACAAACTTAACTCCTTTCCGAGTCAACTTGGTTATTGGATTAGATAACCGTGAAAAATCTTTTACAAAACGTCGATAATATCCAGCCAAACCAAGAAAACTTCGGATCTCAGTTACTGTTGTTGGTCTTGACCATCTTTCGATAACCTCTGTTTTTGCTGGATCCACAGATATCCCCTCTTTTGAGATTATATGACCCAAAAATGCAACTTTTTGAAGCCAAAATTCACACTTGGTAAATTTGGCATAAAGCTTCTCTTTTCTCAGGGTCTTCAATATAATTCTCAAGTGATCTTCATGCTCTTCCTTGCTCTTTGAATAGACAAGAATATCGTCTATAAAGACTACCACAAATTGATCAAGATAGTCTCTAAAGACTCTATTCATTAGATCCATGAAGATAGCAGGGGCATTAGTAAGACCAAATGGCATCACTATAAATTCATAGTGTCCATACCTTGTACGGAAAGCCGTTTTTGGTATATCCTCCCTTTTGACCCTTAATTGATGATACCCTGAACGAAGATCAATCTTGGAAAAGTATTGAGCTCCGCGTAGTTGGTCAAATAAGTCATCAATGCGTGGGAGAGGATATTTGTTCTTGATAGTGATCTTGTTAAGTTCTCGATAATCAATGCAGAGTCTCATTGATCCATCTTTCTTCTTAACAAATAGAACAGGTGCTCCCCAAGGTGATGCACTAGGGCGTATGAATCCCTTATCAAGATTCTCTTGGAGTTGCTTCTTCAATTCCTGCAACTCAATTGGGGCCATTCTATAAGGTGTCTTTGAAATAGGCAAAGCACCCGGTACGAGTTCTATTGAAAACTCAACTTCACGATTTGGTGGAAGACCCGGCAATTCCTCCGGAAAGACATCATCAAACTCCCGTACAATGGGCATATTCTTAATCGTGAGTTTCTCACCAACCATTTGAGATAAATAACCTTCATTTAGTGGAATCAATACCCATAAGATGGAAGAAATTTCCACTGGAAGGTTATGTTCATCCTTGCATTGATAGACGATCGTAGGTTGATCTGGAATATGAAATGTGACTTCCCTTCTTTGGCAATTGATATGAGCTCCATGTAGAGAAAGCCAATCCATGCCAAGAATCACATCAAATTCCACTAAAGGAAGGATCACAAGATTTGCAGGAAGCACTTTCCCACAAACTTCGATCGGAGAAGAATTATAAACTTCTGATGCGATTGATGTGCCATTAGGTGTTGTCACAGCTAACTCAACATCTAATTGTTGAGGTAATACGGTGATACCCTTAGAAAAATTTTCAGAAATAAAAGAGTGGGTGGATCCAGAATCAAATAAAACATTTGCTACTTTAGAGTGGATGGTAAGTGTACCTTTCACCACATCGTTATCGTACTCCACATCGCTGATAGAAATTGCATGTGACTTTCCTTTGTCTTTAGCCTTAAGAGTTTGTTGACGTCGACCATCATCATCAACCCTTGGATTTGGACATTGATTGGCATAATGCCCCATCTCCTTGCACTTGAAACATCGAAGTGTAGCAGGTTCATTCTGTGTATCCCTTCCTTTGTTTGCATCATTAGACATCTTCTTCCCATTATCACGGCATTCAAATGCCCGATGACCTTCCTTTCCACATTTAAAACATTTACTTGTCCCTTTAAGACAACTCCCTCCATGTTTCTTTCCACACTTTGAGAATAAGGGAAAGTTCATCTTCTTTTCCGTGTGCTCTTTAGATTTTTCTTTGAATTCCATCTTCCTCTTCTTATCAAACCCATGTGACTGATGGGTTACTCCAATCTCCATCTCGACTTTGAGAGCACATCGAACGATTTCCTCGTAGCTATTGAAGTCCCTTATGGCTAACGCCCTTCGAAGACTTGGTTTTAAGCCACTAAAGAATCGATCGATCTTACTCTCAGGTTGGATAATAATACCAGAAGCGTACCTTGCAAGTCTTGTAAAATTTGCTTCATAGGTACTAACAGATTCATCATCCCTTTGCTTCAGTTCAAGGAACTCTTTCTCCATCTTTGTTCGGAGAATACGAGGGAAGTACTTATTGAAAAATAAGTTCTTGAACTCGTCCCATTCCATAGACTCAATTTCATCCCTTTGCCTCGTATTCTTAACAAGATTCCACCATTGATCTGCATCTCCTTCCAAACGATACACTGCTAGGATGACTTTATCATGCTCAGAACATTGAAGAACTGAAAATATCTTTTCAGTAGTACTAATCCATTGTTCAGCAACTAATGGATCAGTAGACCCGCTGAAAGATGGTGGACGCTGCCTCATGAAGGATTCAACAGAATGTTGCTCCCTTCTTTGTTCGTTTGGAAATCCTGCATGATTCATAGCTTGAGAAAGTTGTGTGAGCATGGCTACAAGATTTTGCATTCCAGCTCCCATATCGTTTGGTTGCTCAGGGGGACAATCATTGCATTGCCCATCGCATTCCGCATTAACACGGTTCCTTCGGGTTCCAGCCATTGACTAAAACCAAGAAGAATAGTGTGAGCAACACTAATTATAATAGGAAACCACATAATTCAAGAATAAAATTTTCATGCTTAAGGTCTTATCCTAGGTTATTCAAGGCCATTTCTAAAACACTAAGATTGTGTTCTATGCTTAGACTTATCCTTAGGGTTCATACTAAGGCTTTCACATCCTAGTTTCCAAAGGTTGACTATACCTTTCCTTTGATACCAACTATAACGACCCACACTTTACATACATTGTTAATACTTCAAAATTGAAGCACTCTTATTACAACATATGACAAAACCACAAAGGACCGTATAGGTATAGTGTCTTTAGAAACTGGGGAAACATAAACAACTGGTTCATAAATCTTCTACAGTGTCTCCCATTTATTTCATCATATCTAGGGTCCCTTTTAGCATATTCTGCTTAATATCCATCTTCCTGACCTGGGGAAAAGAAAACATAAAAGGGTGAGCTCAAATGCTCAGCAAGGGCAAATAAAGGAAATAAAAATCATATCATATCTTTATGAAAATCAAAACCTGCAAAAGAGATCATAATATCTTAACATGGAATAAATCATAGAAGTGAAAATGAGATCCCCATAATCATAACATAAAACTTGAATCTTTGTGGCATGCACACATAATCATGGAAAATCATTTCTTGTTAGTCATGACTCATTGCCAAGACTATCTTAGTGGACAAAGTCCCTTTCTGAACCGAGTTCACTCCTCGTTTCAGTCCTGTATCACTGAACCGAAATAACCTTCCGTTCCAGCCATGTCTATCTCATGAGATATAAAATCATTACCCAATGCATTGGAGGGAGATATAGGTCCCACCCATCTTATAATGAATCCTTTCTTATGTGTGCCACATAATCATAAAACATACATCATAGCATAACCCATGTAATAAAAATGGGATTCTTAAACGACATGACATCATAAAACAACTCATATAAGATAAAGGAATTCATAAAAATAATTCCATCACAACATGATCAAATCAATTTAATAATAGGGATAAAAACAGAACCCTTTATTATCTTAGATGGAAAATAATTTTGATAAAACACTTGAACTCCATTCTTGAGGAAAATATCCTTTCTTCTTCAAAAACATTTTTCCTTTCATAACATGCCATACAACTTTAAAATAAAAGAAGTTGATTAAAAATAAACTTGAAAACTTGTAAAGGAAGCTTCTTTGAAGTAATGTTTTAAAAATCCATTCATGCCGTATAAGTTAAAAAAAACATTCTTCGTACTTTTGTCGGAAAAGTCAAAAAGTACCTCGTACGGAAAAACGACAAAAGATTCCTTTCATATTCTTTACTAAAAACTCACCTAAGGGTAAAATTGGATTTAAACTATTTCAAGTGGATGGAAACAACATTACATATTGAGGGAACATGGATGTGGATGATAAAATACACCCCAGTAAATACTTACGAATAAACAATCTCGGATAAAAATGAGATTGTGATATTTCCCTTACCTTAGGTCCGATTTGCTTTGTTCGTGTCCGAAGCTCCTGTATAATGGTTTAAATAATGTTATTGACTTATTCCAGAATCATACATATTGATATGAGATCATATATGGTCATATTATTAGCTTCTTGTTAGTAATATTTCATTGTTACTTGTTACTCGGGTCTTTATAACTTTTTGTTCTTATGCGTGTTTTGTCGAATAAATTCTTATTCTTATATTTAGGTTATAGATAATTCATTTCCAGAATGGTATTAGTGTAGTATATACCATATTCATTCATTAAATTCATTTATACATTCATTATGAAATGAAGATCATGTAGAACGAGTCGCATCACATCGTGGAGACGGTATTCCGTACGTACGCACGAGTGATGATATCGTTCCTATGATCGTGGAATTGTATTGGAGTATATATATATATTATTTCAGTATCAATATTACTTAATACTAATCATATATAGTTACTCATTACACCATTATACCCATCCTTGTAAGGTGATGGTGGAAAATAGATTACACCACGGCGTGGAGACGGTATTCCGTACGTACGCACGCGCGGTGATTTCATTTTTCCGTAGGATGGATAGAAGTGAATTAGGGTTGTTTCATATTTATAATAACATATCAGTATGTAAGTAATACTGATGTTATTACTTTATCATGAAACAACTAAAGAAGAAGAAGTTGAAGAAGAAAGAAATTGAAAAGGTCGGTAATGGATATTACCTCTTCTTTGGAACGCCTTTTTGAATCCTCCACTTAAAGAACTAAGATTGGTCTTTGGAGAAGACCAGGACCTCTAGGATTATTCTAGGGAAGTGGAGAAGGGAAAATGGCAGGGGTTGGCCGAGCTTGAGTGCTCAAATTGGTGTGAGGAGGAGGGGGAGGAGGTGCCCTTTTATAAGGGAGGAGAGGGGCACCTTAGGAATATCTCAAAATATTATTTTATATTAAAGTCAAAATCGGTTTATAATGGTTCCAAAGGGTCTTATTTCGAAGCTAAAGTGGGGATGGGTCGAAATCCTATCAACCAATAGAATTTAGACAAGTTTAGGATATTATTTTAACCTTATCAATTAAATTTAACTCTAAGTTAAATAATTTAACTTTTACCATGTCTTTTTGTTTTCTTTCACTATATGGTTAATACACTTACTATAACATGCCAAACGAACCCCAAATTGTTTATTATTAATATATATATCCTTATCTAAGTCATTTGGCCGAACCTTAGATTTTTAGGAATAAAATAACAATTAATAATATAATATTTGATTTAAAAACTATTTTGTGTCAATTTTGACACTATTTGATATATTATTTTTGTCAAAGTCATAACAGAATTATATGTTCGAAACAAGTTGATTAAATAAATACTATTATATCATAGTAACCTAGAAAATTAGTGGAATTCATAAAAAGTCTCAAATTACATTTATTTTGGTATTTATATTATCAATTTTGTCAATATTTCATTAATAAGATAATTACTGCATCATCTTTGTGTCATAAATAAATTAAATTATTTGATGTCTACAAATTACAAATAAAATACCATCATGTAGGAAATCTTTTTAGCTTTCTAATGAATATTTACAATCTAATTTATCTTATGTATAACCCTATATTAAAAATGATTTACTTATTAAACTTTGATTTTAACTATTTTAACCCTTCTTTAAATAAATTAATAATAAATGTCCTAATCTAATTCAAGTGGGCCTAAATGGTCATATTTTATTCCTAAGTTTGTTTTTGGTCGAATTACACTTGTCCAATAGAATTAGGACATGTGTTAGGGTAATATTAATATCATATTTACCCTTAGTTACCCTAGTTACTATTAACCGCGGTAAAAATAGTAAAAAGTTACTATTCACCAAAAAATTATTTTCATCTCATTGAACCACATTTTAGTCCTTGATATTAACCGTGTCTCTCAGATTTTTGAAATTCCATTCACAGAAGCGGTAAAATTAAGTTTTATGCAAAATTCAGTTTTTAACCTACCACTTAGTGGTTTCACTATTCATCAAAAATTGAAAGTTTTCAGAAAAATACCAAAATTTCACCCTAGGCTAATTTCGATATTCTGAGTCTAAAAATGAAGTCCATTTTGAAAAATAAAATTTATAAAATTTCAAAAAGTGGTTATTACTATTCATAACGGCTAGTTTTAATAGCATATTGTTGTTTAGTGAAACTCGGTATTGCGTACGACGCAAGCTATCGAGGAAGGTCGCGATTGCGTGCAAAGCAAGCCAAGCAAGTGTTGTGTAGAAAAAGATTCCTTTGATGATTTATATAACATAAAAGTCTCGGGTGTTACAGGAAGCAACATGTGATCCGGAGGAGCTTATGTTAAAGACATACCCAAATCTTTTTAGGTAATATTCTGTGAATTTTGAGGATGGAATTTTTTAAGGATGGGATAATGTAACACCCCAAGGTTTTGAAAATAAATATAGAATGCAATTTTATAATCTTACCATTAAACACAACTTTGTCTCTTCTATGTTTTGAATTTCAAGAAATGGTCATCTAGAGTTGTGTTCAGTAAGTCATTTGGAGTCTGATAGAACAAACATGATTTTTGGTGAATAGTAACATACCCTTATGAATAGTAATATGAATATTAATATGACCCAAATGAATAGTAAATTTTATTTTTATATTATTTTCTTAAGGATAGAAGATAATAACATCTTGGTTAATTTTTCATTGTGATAAAGAAGTAGTTAGAGAAAAGTGATGACATGAACTGGTTTCCCAATTCATGCCCTTAAGAGGATTTATTAAAATCATGGAGGTTGTGTTACAAACACGAGGTGCAATGAGCTTACACAAGCAGAGAGTTAACCAGGGCACAAAAAAAGACTCAAGAATACCCAATCTATAAATACAGCCAGCCAAAAAAATATCCACATACTTCAATCAATGCTCATCCTTTCTAGCTTTGACTTGATTCAAATCGAGATGGAGGGAAGGCCATTCAATTGTTTCCAAAAGTGATCTCCAGCCCATGATATCATCCACATTCAACTTGCATGAAACAGGTCATCAATATAAGCAAATCACATTACCTGAAAATGAAACTTAAAGAAAGCCAGGGGCAGCATCCAAATTAGATCATCATGCTTGAAGGCAAGTATAACAGGACAATATGTCATAAAATTCATTCTAGAATTTTTTTAGAACCTCCAGACCAAGCAACTGATTCATAGAGATCCCCTCAAGATCATGTCATCAGAGTATAAGGCAACGACTTGAACCAGATATCATATCAAAAAAACACTGCATCTAAGTCCTATAAGACTGCAAAGTCTTATCCAAACAGCATCCAGAGTTAGTGTACATAATTCGAGTGACAAGCCATAATAAGAAACTTAAGCATTTCAATGAGAGAACATATGCTTCAGAGATATAATCCAGAGATGAGGCAATATCAGAAACAGAGTCAAACTCATAACAGTATGTCATTAAGAATCATTTCCAGAAATTTCTAAACAATAAGCCATTGATACCAGAGAAACTGTAGTGCTCAGATTAGATAAAGAAATGGGCAGAAATAGGTCATTCATATTAAGGGGGAATGAAAACAGAAAACCAGCTGAACAGAGCAGAAAAATAGCAAGAAGCTAGCCAAACAGGGACCTCAAACAGTCCACAAAGAAGCAATTGGGTTTTCAGTATAAGAAACCGGTTATTATTTTTGAGGTATGGGCTTCTTATTTTTCTTTTTCCTTAAGTGTTTTTGAGAAAATATGGAAAATGGGGAAAATCCTAAATTTCGAAACTAAATGTTGTGTACTTTGTCAACACGCCGTGTACTTTTGGCCGTGTTGGGATGAGTACACATGGCGTGTAGCCTTGTCGGTGATGAGGGGTGTAGGAACCGACTACACACCGTGTAGTGGTACCTTACACGCCGTGTAGTCAGTCAGCAAGCTTGAACAGTAAGGTGGTGGGGTCGCCGCCATCTGGGCGACAGTACACACCGTGTACGTAGGAGTACATGTCGTGTACTCATGTCGATAGATGAACAGTGTGGTGGTGCCGCCAAATGAACAGTTAAATGAAAGAAGTACACACTGTGTACACAGAAGTACACGTCATGTACTTTTTTTTTCAGCATAAAATAGGCATTAGCCTCCTTATTTGGCAGAGGATGTGTTTGAGCCATTTTGGAGCCAAAGGAGGAGTCCGGACCTTTGAAGATCCACTGGGAGTTCGTCTGGAATCCGATTCGGCTTTGGACGATCCCGTTGGAACCGCAAGTGTAAGCCCTCTCCTCTCCTAGTACCGTTCTTACCAATTCTTCTCCTAACTTAATTTATTTACGTTTGATTGGGTTTTGTTCTTCATCAGATCTGTGTCGTTCTTGGGCGTTTCTGGAGTCGGCGTTCGGGTATAACGTTCGTTGGCGAATAAGGTCAGTGGCTTTGTTTTTATTTTTACAACTATCATGCGTTTTTGTGTGTTTTTGAGCTACGAACCCATATTGGGGTGTCATGAGGCTGAGGTCGTGGCTAATTTAACTACCCAGAACTGTATAGGTAATTAACTAAAGTTGTAAAAATGGTGTTTGGGATCGTTTCTTGGATCCAAGACCATCCCGAGGGGTGTGTTTCACTGTTTAGTCGTTTGGCCAGGATACCCAAGGGTATGCCTTAAATGTAGTAACTGTAGAATTGCCTTGAGAGAAATTTATTGTTTACTGCATTTTGATATGTTGGGCATGGCCCGGTTACCTGTTTATCCTGAGGGCGTTGTTGTGATTGGCCTGAGGGCGTGACTGTTTTAGCCTGAGGGCTGTCGAATTTTGCCTGAGGGCAACCTTTCGTGCCTGAGGGCTTGACTTCTGTGCCTGAGGGTGACACTTCCTACGCCTGAGGGCAATTTCTATTACGCCTTAGGGCAATACCTGTGGGTTGGATTTTGTATGGCCTGAGGGAAAGCCTGAGGGAATGGTTACTACCTTAGCCTGAGGGCACAGTTCGGGTTGGCCAGAGGGCTTGGTGCTGTTGAGCACAAAAATGTTACTAAATTAAAGGAATTAAATTAATAATAAAATGGAAATTTAACTGTTAAGTTATTTACTTTTGAGTACTGCTTAGTTATTTCATTAGACTACTGCACACTTGTTGCATGTTTTACACATAGTTGAGCACGGGCCTTTGGTGGGTGCCTACTGAGATATATTTCTCTCACTCAATTTGGGTCATGCTTTTCCGACCAAACAGATTACGTTGTTGCAGGTGTAGATAGGGGAAAGAGTCCTTATACAGGTACTTGACTATTGCTGAGGAGTAGGAGGGCATGGGATTGAGCCTAGGCTCGCGATACCGCTGCCAGCTATTTTGCTTGTTTTGTTGTACTTTTTATTTTGTTGTACTGTATTGATGTATAACATGTTCTGGATACTCTCTTAGAACTTGAAACATGTAGCATCATCACTTATATACTGTTGGTTATATCCACTGCTGTAGTTATTCAGTTGTGTATGTTTACTGATTCCGCTGTCGTGTATGTTTATTTTGGTATTCCGCTGCACTACACTTTTACAAATGATGGCATATCTTCCCCACTATCAGACCCGGGCCCTCGCTTCTAGTCAGTAGCCTCTGGCATTTGGGGAAATGCACTTGAGGTCACGTGGCGAACCGGGCTCGGGGCACCCGTTTCGTGGCACCCGGGTCTGAGACGTTACAAAGTGGTATCAAAGGAGGTTCTTTTATTTGACTTACTATTTGGAGTCGTAGTCAGGGATAGGATGGAACGGTAGTTGGTAATAAGCTATGCCCGGGCGTAGCTAACCCATGTACAGGGAAAAGCCAGTCTACCTTGTATTTTTCATTCTTTTGATTTTTCAATTTTATGATTGATATGTTTTCATCATTGGGTGACGCACTTAGATTGTGTTGTTTATATTTTATTTGTGGGTTCTATTTAGTTTCAACCCGATGAGATGAGGGTGTGTCGTCTCATGCATCATATAGGCACATGCTAGATATCACATGTCATGCATAGTTTACATGCCATGTAGGTGCATTAGAAATTCTCATGTTGTTGTGATAGTTGTTGTGCTAGAAAAGCATGCTGTTGTGATAGCTGCTTGATAAATACCTGCCTTGTGATATGGTATGTTTTTGTATAATATTTTTTATAGAATGGACACCAAACTTTGGTTTTTGGGGAGTATGGGCCCCCATTGACCGGAATTTGGTGGATCATTGACTGTTTGTTGGTTATGACAGATATAAGATGTCAAACTCTGATTCGTGGGGAGTATGGACCCCCATGGGTCGGAGTTTGACACTTAAGTGTCGTTTTTCGGTATTTTCTGGGTTCCGGAGTAGTTTCTGAGGCATACTATCCGAAAACCCGGTATACACGCCGTGTAGTATTTTTATACACGCCGTGTATGCTCTTCTGTTCGGGAAGAAAAATGAACTTTTTGAGTACACGCTGTGTACCCTGAGTACACTCCGTGTAGTCTCATCCCGTGTCACAAACCGTGTGGGTGGTGACATGGGGTAGAGAAAGGCTTGGGTAAAACACGCCGTGTAGTTTTTATACACGCCATGTAGTGTGACCCGGAGTCCGGCCGTGTAACTAACAACACGGGTCGGTGAACTCCTTGACAGAACTTTACGTGTCAATTTTAGACATGCCATGTAGTGTGACCTGGGGACTCGGTCGTGTAACTAACAACACGGGCCGGTGACACCTCTCCCTGAACACGCTGTGTACATATGGGACACGCTGTATAGTCTTGTCCGAGGACAGACTGTGTGGAGTTAGTCGTGTGGCTGGGAAACAGGGTGTTGTACAGGTCGTGTACAGGTGTAACACACCATGTGGAGTCAAGCTGAGTAGTCGGTCGTGTCACAGACGACACGGGAAGTTGGAAAATAACACCATACATGCCGTGTAGATATTATACACTCCGTTTAGTGTTGTTCAACGAAAGTCGTGTGGCTTAGCCATGTAGAAGGACCCGTCCAGGGGAAGGGAAGTCAAGTATACGCCGTGTAGTAATTGTACACGTTGTGTAGTCTTGTTTTTAAAATTTTAATTGCATTCTTCCTCTTGTTTACTTTTAGGTTCCGTCGCTTTCCGATCTTAATAATCTTGAATCTGAGGGGTGCTTTTGACCTTGTAGTGTCATGCCGCCTAGACAACCGTGAGTTTTTTGCCAGGAGAGCGGTGACGATTATACTTCAGAGATGGTGGTCCATGGGCTACCAGTTGATCCTCCAGTAGATCCAGATGCAGCGCCAGCTGTTATACCGGACACAGGCGTGAAGGCGTAGTTCCGTGAAGGCTTATTGTGGTTCATGCAGACCTTTCCGGGAGCACCGCAGGCTGCCACATCTATGGCCGAGCTGACACGTATCTTTCAATAGCACCATCCGCTTACGTTTTCATGGGATGGTGGACCATAGGCTGCAGAGTCTTGGCTAGGATCGATGCAGACTATTTTCGAGCATCTTGAAACGCCTCCATGGCGAAGGGTTAAGATCACGACTTACATGCTGCGTGATTCCGCCAGGAGGTGGTGGGATTTTACCACCCAGTCAGAGCATCACAGGGACATGGAGTGGGAAGATTTTTAGGCATTCTTATATGACTTCTTCTTTCCCGAGACGTTGAGGGCAGATAGAGCTCGAGAGTTCATGAATCTGCAGCAGGGTGCTATGTCGGTGGTGGACTATTCATCTCGTTTTACGGAGCTTCAGCGTTTTCCACTCGTGCTGGTGGGTGATGAGACGTTGAGAGTCAGACGTTTTGAGGATGGTCTTCGGTATGACATCCGAGAACTGGTGAATGTTTTCAGGTTGCCTACTGTATACGCGATTATGAACCATGCGCTGATTATAGAGAGGAACCTGCAGGAATTTAGTGGTGTGGGCTAGGGCGGTCCAGCACCAGTTACTGGTACTATTTCTACTGGCAAGAGGAGGAGACAGATGGAATTCTCTCAGGGTGGAAGTACCAGCCAGGTAGCTGCTTCAGGTGGCCCGATCAGCTGCTACCAGTATGGCATAGAGGGGCACAAGAGGCCTTAGTGTCCACGAGACACAGTGGAGTTCCGAGCTTGCGGCAAGATGGGTCATCTGCAGTGCTTTTGTAGGGCGTTTCTACCAGTGGCTAGTGAGAGGGGATCTGTGCAGACTCCGCATGCGGGAGAAGGACCAGTGGCTTCTTACCAGTTAGGTAACTGGAATATGTCAGGGCGTGTAGGCAGATATGGTGGTCGCGGTCGTGGTATCCAGACACCAGGATCACAGAGGCAGTAGGGAAGGATAGCTCGGGGTATCCAGGCTGTGTCATAGGTCTGCGACACTGGGTATGCATATGCAATGTAACAGACCCAGCAGGAGCAGGATCTCATACCTTCTACAGTCAGAGGTACTATTCTAGTATCTTTTGTCTTGTCTTCGGTACTTTTTTATAAGGTTTCTACGCATAGTTTCATATCTGTACCCGTTGTGGATAGCCTTGGGCTCAGTGTTTCTTCTTCTTCGGATATCTTGACGCTAGACACTTTGTTGGGGACTAGTACGGCTAGTGTGCATCAGTGTAAGGAGTTCCCTCTTGAGGTTGGATGGTGTCACTTCCTTTGGGACCTCTATGTCGTAGAGATGACAAGATATGACGTCATTCTCAGGATGGACTGGTTGGTTCCTTTTCGAGCCTTTGTAGACTGCTATCATCGTAGGGTGCATTTCACATCACCAGAGGGTGGAGAGTTTCTATACAAGGGTGAATGGGATGTTCAGGCGAGTCGAGCTGGACCAGAGCATCATGGGCGAGGTGGAGTCACAGCCCAGATTGCGAACTTATATCTGGATGATCAGGGGACTTGTAAGACGGTTTTCCCTCTAGTTGGTGATCATTTTAGGGATGTCTTCCCGGATGACTTTTCAGGTCTACCTCCGGTGCGTGAGGTGGATTTTTCTATCGATCTTGTGCCAGGAGCAGATCCGGTGTCCATTCCTCCTTATAGGATGGCCATGCCGGAGTTGTAGGAGCCCAAGAGGCAGTTAGAGGAGCTACAGGCGAAGGGTTTTATCCGACCCAGTACTTCTCCTTGGGGTTCTCCGATCCTTTTTGTGAAGAAAGCGGATGGTACCCTCAGACTTTGCATGGATTATCGGAAGTTGAACTAGTTGGTGGTTAACAACCGATATCCCTTGACGAGGATACATGATCTGTTTGATCAGCTTCGTGGAGCACGAGTGTTCTCAAAGATTGACTTGAGATCCGGATATCATCAGTTGCGTGTTAGACCATCTGATATACCTCTCACAGCTTTCAGTAGTATGAATGGTCTATATGAGTATACGATTATGTCGTTCGGACTCACAAATGCGCCAGCGGTTTTCATGGCTCTAAAGAATTGTGTGTTCCATCCATACCTTGATTCATTTGTGGTAGTATTCATGGATGACATATTGGTGTACTCTCACACTCGACATGACCATGCCACCCATCTTGAGATCGTATTGAGTACACTGAGAGAGAATCAGTTGTATTCTAAGCTCTCAAAGTGCCACTTTTAGATGGATCAGATTCACATCCTAGGTCATATCATCTTAGAGGCAGGAGTTGCAGTAGACCTAGAGAAGGTAAGATTAGTAGTTTCCTGGGAGAATCCTAGGAACGTGTTTGAGATACGGAGTTTCTTAGGGATGGATGGTTACTACAGACGCTTCATATAGGACTTCTCCCGGTTAGCAGTACCGTTGACAGGTCTGACTAAGATGGGTGTGAAGTTCGTTTGGTTAGAAGCTTGCGAGACAGCTTTTCAGGACCTGAAGGGAAGGTTGACATCAGCACCGATCCTGATACTCCCAGAGCAGGGGAAGAGCTATACAGTCTACTGTGATGCATCAGGGATTGGGCTGGGATCCGTTTTGGTGTAGGGTGACCGAGTTGTTGCGTATGGGTCTCGGTAGTTGAGGCCACATGAGAAGAATTACCCGACGCATGATCTCGGGTTGGTTGCAGTTGTTCATGCATTGAGCTATTGGAGACACTATCTGTTGGGAGAGAATTTTGTGGTTTTCACCGACCACAAAAGCTTCAAGTATATCCTTACTCAGTGTGACCTGAATCTGAGGCAGAGAAGGTGGGTTGAGTACCTACAGTCCTTCGATTTTGAGCTTGCCTATACACCTGGTAAAGGTAATGCAGTAGCTGATGCACTGAGCAGGAAGACTCAGATACAGGCAGTTCAAGAGGCCAGTGGTGAGTGGGATATCATGGCTTTGTTCTCTGAGATGCATCTGGAGGTGCATGAAAGTCAAGGGAATACTTAACTTTCCTCGTTAGCTGTGACTTCTACCATCCTGAACAAATTGAGGATGAGGCAGCTATCGGTTTCAGAAGTCCTAGTTCTACGGGAGTCGGTGGAAAGTAGGGACCCTCCTCCTGGTTGGACGATAGGAGATGATGAGGTTTTGTGTTTCCATGGACGAGTATGGGTTCCAGGGGATATACGCGAGGAGCTTATGCGGGAGTTTCAAGCTTTAGCTTGGGCAGTTCATCCCGGGGTTACCAAGATGTATTGTGACTTGAGGCATCAGAACTGGTGGTCGGGTATGAAGAGAGAGATAGCTGGTTTTGTTACGAGGTGTTCCACCTGTCAGCAGGTGAAGGCAGATCACTAGAGGTCAGCTAGACTGTTACAGCAGTTGCCCATTCCAGAGTGGAAATGGGATGATTTCGCGATGGATTTCGTGACGGGTTTTCCGAGGTCACCTCGAGGCAATGATGTCTTGTGGATTGTCATGGACAGACTCACGAAGGTAGCTCACTTCTTTCCGATCAAGGAGACCTTCGGTGTGGACGAGCTCAGAAGGTTGTATATCCAAGAGATCTTATGTCTTCATGGGGTCCCTCGTTCTAACATTTTAGACAGGGACGCCCACTTTACGTCTCGTTTCTGGAAGAGTTTTCAGAGGGCGCTGGGTACATAGGTGCTTCTGAGCACAGCATACCACCCTCAGACAGATGGCCAGTCAAAGCGGACGATATAGGTTCTAGAGGATATGCTACGCGCATGTGTCCTAGACTTTGGGGGCTCGTGGGAGAAGCATATACCCTTAGTTGAGTTTTCCTATAACAATAGTTTCCAGGAGACTATTGATATGGAACCATATGAGGCTTTATATGGTAGGCCATGCCGATCACCTTTGTGCTGGATAGAGGCAGGTGAGGCAGCTTTACTGGGGCCGCAGCTCGTGTAGGAGACATCTGAGTAGGACCAGTTGATTCGGAAGCAGATGGCTACCACGCAGTCTCGTCAGAAATCTTATGTTGATCGCTGCAGACGAACTTTGGAGTTTGTGGTTGGGGATCAGGTTTCTCTACGTGTTTTGCCGAGGCTGGGACACAAGAGGATCTGGAGACAGGGTAAACTTTCACCGAGGTATGTGGGGCCATTCGAGATTCTGGAGAGAGTCGGGATGGTTGCCTATCGTTTGCAGTTACCGCACCGGTACCGAGCCATGCGCGACGTCTTCCACGTGTCTCAGTTGCGTCGCTACCATTCAGACGCATCTCACACCTTTCAGCCAGAGGAGGTTGAGCTTCAGCAGGATGCGTCCTTTGAGGGGCATCTGATCCGTATCGTTGAGAGGAGCATGAAGGTTCTCTGAGGCCGGTCAGTTCCTCTCATACGGGTGCTATGGCAGCATGGCCGAGTACAGGATGAGACCTGGGAGCGGGAGGCTGACGTACATGCTCAGTGACCAAAGCTGTTCTGAGCTTTATCTTCGCCACCCTTGGAAGGGCAATTCAGGGACGAATTGCTATAAGGGGGAAGTTTGTAAGAACCTGGTTCTTATTTTTGAGGTACGAGCTTCTTCTTTTTCCTTTTCCTTAAGTGTTTTTGAGAAAATATGGAAAATGGGGAAAACCCCTAAATTTCAAAACTACACGCCGTGTACTTTGTCCACACACCGTGTACTTTTGGCCGTGTTGGGATGAGTACACAGGGCATGTAGCCTTGTCGGCGACGAGGGGTGTAGGAGCCGACTACACGTCGTGTAGTGGTACCTTACACGCTATGTAGTCAGTCGGCAGGCTTGAACAGTAAGGCGGTGGAGTCGCTGCCAGCTAGGCGACAGTACATGCTTTGTATGCAGGAGTACATGCCGTGTACTCATGTCGATGGATGAACAGTGTGGTGGTGCCACCAAATGAACAGTTAGATGAAAGAAGTACATGTCGTGTACTCAGAAGTACACTCCATGTACTTTGTTTTTTCGGCTTAAAACAGTCAGTAGCCTCCTCATTTGTCAGAGGAGGTGTTTGATGCATTTTGGAGCCAAAAAAGGAGTCCAGACCTTTGAAGATCCACCGGGGGTCCGTCTGGAATCTAATTCGGCTTCGGACGATCCCGTTGGAACCGCACGGGTATGCCCTCTCCACTCCTAGTACCATTCTTACCAATTCTTCTCCAAACGTAAGTTATTTACGTTTGATTGGGTTTTGTTCTTCATTAGATCTATGTTGTTCTTGGGCGTTTCTAGAGTCGGCGTTCGGGTATAATGTTCGTTGGCGAATAAGGTAGGTGGCTTTGTATTTATTTTTCCAACTTTTGTGCGTTTTTATGCATTTTTGAGCTACGAACCCATATTGGGGTGTTGTGAGGCTGAGGAAGTGGCTAATTTAACTACCCAGAATTGTATAGGTAATTAACTAAAGTTGTAAAAATGATGTTTGGGATCATTGCTTGGATCTAGGACCATTTCGAGGGGTGTGTTTCATTGTTTAGCCATTTGTCCAGGATACCTGAGGGTATGCCTTAAATGTAGTAACTGTAGAATTTCCTTGAGAGTAATTTCTTGTTTACTGCATTTTGATATGTTAGGCATGGCCCGGTTACCTATTTAGCCTGAGGGCGTTGTTGTGATTGGCCTGAGGGTGTGACTGTTTTATCCTGAGGGCTGTCGTATTTCAGCTGAGGGTAACCTTTCGTGCCTGAGGGCTTGACTTATGTGCCTGAGGGAGACAATTCCTATGCATGAGGGAACTTTCTGTTACGCCTGAGGGAAATAACTGTGGGTTGGATTCTGTATGGCCTGAGGGCAAGCCTGAGGGAGTGGTTACTATTTTAGCCTGAGGGAAAGGTTCTGGTTGGCCTGAGGGCTTGGTGCTGTTGAGCAAAAACATGTTACTAAATTAAAGGAATTAAATGGATAATAAAGTGGAAATTTAACTTTTTAGTTACTTGCTATTGATTACTGCTTAGTTATTGCATTGTACTACTGCACACTTGTTGCATGTTTTACACACAGTTGATCACAGGCCTTTGGTGGGTGCCTACTGAGATATATTTCTCACACCCTGTTTGGGTCACGCTTTTCAGCCCAAATAGATTATATTGCTGCAGGTGTAGATAGGGGAAAGAGTCCCTATATAGGTACTTGACTGTTGCTAAGGAGTAGGAGGGCATAGGACCGAGCCTAGGCTCGTGATGCCACTGCCAGCTATTTTTCTTATTTTGTTGTACTCTGTGTTTTGTTGTACTGTATTGATGTATAACATGTTATGGATGCTTTCTTAGAACTTGAAACATGTAGCATCATCACTTATATACTGTTGGTTATATCCATTACTGTAGTTATTCAGTTGTGTAGGTATACTACTTCCACTATCGTGTATGTTTATTTTGGTATCCCGCCGCACTACACTTTGACAAATGAGGGCATAGTTTCCCCACTATCAGACCTGGGCCCTCGCTGCTAGTCGGCAGCCTCTGGCATTTGAGGAAATTCTCTTGAGGTCACGTGGCGAACTGGGCTCGGGGCACCCATTGCGTGGCACCAGGGTCTGGGACGTTACATTTAGAAAGTTAACAGAAGCATTACAGCAATCCACAAGCAGACCAGTAGTGATAATTCCATATAAAATAGAAAAGCATAGCTAAGATGTAGCCCACCAATCCAAAGTGCAGAATTATACAGTGATCACCAATAGTCGAAGCTAAAAAGCCAGTTAGAGAAACCATCAAACTTCAATCCTCCTTACCAAAAAACTGATCCCATGAACAGATCAATCCCAAGCAGTCAGAATGAAAACAGAAAAGCAGGTGTAACCACACTGAAACAGAGCCAAACTGAAACTTGGAGAGTCAACAACTAATATGACAAAGAGAAACATATGTGAAAAATAGAATCAGTGTGCATTGGGGAGATTTATGAAACCCCTTCCTCATTCTCTCATTGAAAATGTCCGAATTAATATCTATGTAGTTATTCTTTGAAATCTCCCCTTTTCTAAAAGATTTAAAAATAATTTCATCTCTAAGTTTCTTAGAGGATTCGGGCTCTTCATAATCAGTCACATTCTTCTTTCCACCCACATCAACATTCTGATTTTCCTCGACTTTTTTAGATGTGTCGGGTGTAGAGGATTCTCTTCTTGAGATGTCCAAAGATCTTGTGACTATAGTTCTTTCCATTTTGTAGTAATCACGACGTTTCCTCATTTTTTATTAGGGGTGATGAACCCATCAGCATAAAATGTAGGCTTTTTTCCTTTCCTGGCCATAGTTTTCAGATGTTCTTCCTCTATAAGGGTATATTTTTCTTCTTCCTCATGGGGAGTATCACTACTTTCAGAGCTATCACACTCCTCATTCTAAACTCTCTCCTGAGTTCCATCATGCATTTGCACTTCCTCAAGAGGAGGGGGAGAATTATGAGGGATAGGAGGGGCAGTGACCTCAAGGACAACATTTATATAATCAGCTACTTGATTTTCCTCATCTTTTATATTAGGCATATCAACATTACAAATAGGATCTGTAACTTTCTTAATGTATCCAGAAGAACCAGAATTATCCCTTTGACCTTGAATTCCTTTTTCAACCCAAACATTTTTCCTCATTTTAGAATGGACAGTATCTTTTTCACAATTATTCAGGGAGTGTCCATGTCTAAAATAGTTATGACATTAATCAGGTAATCTTTCATAGACAACCTCCTGAGAAAATCCAAAATCCCCACATTGAATCTAGATTTGATCTGGAAGATGCTGAGAAACATTACGTTCTATACAAATTCTATCTAAAGAGGGTTGAGATAAAAGTTTTGTAGCTGAATCAAGCTTCAAATGATATTCAATCAGACTAGCAATGGGAAGTAGTGCTGCTTGCTTAAACAGGTACAAAGGCATATCAGGAAAATTAACCCAGATAGGCACAATTGGTGATTCAGCATAAGGGTTAAAATCAGGAGTCTATTTTAATATTTTCATGAAACATCCCCTGAATTACCAGGATCTCTTCATCCAAATCCTATAATAATCTTCCTCAGAGTTCAACCGAAAGACAATGTGAGAGGGATTTAGGAGACCAAGATTAAAACCCGTAAAACCAATCGATTCTGATGACATTCAAAGAAACTTCAATGAATGTCACCGATTCATGCATTTACCAACTAAAACAAGCCTAAGATCAGTAGATATGGAGTTTACCTCAACTTTAGTAAAATAAATCGTGAGTTGACCTCAGTGTCGAAAGTGCTTAGGTTTGATCTGAGCTTCAAGAGACACATCGACTTGGTAAGAAGTTGCTTGTCCCAATTTTCCCACAACAACATCTGCATAAGATCGATGATCTGAGTTTGGGTTAGGATTTCGGGTCAGTTATTTCTGTTGCGCACTTCGGGTCTCCAATGAGTTTACTACTACAAGTCAGTAGCCCCCATAAAGAAGTAGTTGTAGAATTAGAACTGTTAATTTTTTAATTAAGTATGCTTTTATTTAAAAGTTAAATTAATAATTTTTAGAAAATTATTTTTCAAAAATGGACTTCACTTTTGTATTCTACACGTCGAAAAATTGTAGTGGTGAATTTTTGGGCTTTTTGGAAATTATTGAATTTTTTATTAATAGTAAAATATGATAAAATAATATAAATGTTAAATACTTGATTTACTGCATCATAGGTGATGAAAGGATGATGTAATTCCACTTGGTTCGAACTCACATGCACTTATTACTATTAGGGGTAACATGAAACCACACTATTGGTTGTCTTGAGGGAAATAAAAAATAATAATGAATTAAATATTCAAAATTTACTCCTCTCCTTTACTATAAAAACCCCCACCACTACCTCTTCTATTCACTCCTCTAAGACTTGAAGCTCCTCAAAGTTCTTCTCAATTACCCTTACCTAGTCTCTCCCCATGTCGAAGAATCTTTTGGTCTTTCCAAAAGAACAAAACCCCTTCCCATAAAGAGTTTCTCAAGGAGGTTATTTCAAGAGGATAAGTACCCTTCTTTTTCATTTGGTTTCATTTCAATTTATCTTCTTTTGTTATCCTTTCCTCACCTCCTCTATCAAAATGATCATGATAACTTCAGTTCATCTATATATTGGATTTATATCATGTTAATAGAATAATCATCATAAATATTATTACTCCCTCCCTTTTATTTTATAAACGAAATCGGCATCCATGAGGTTCTGATTTATAACCATCATGGACGACGAAGTTTCGTTCTTCAATTTCTTCTTCATTACTAGTAAAGATACCATATTAATGGTTGAAAAAGACTATAATGTATGTGTTATAACCTAATTAATATTTAGGAACTGGAATATGTACATATAATTAAGTTATATGACAAAACTAGTTCATAATATTCCAAATACCGCCGAATAATCGAAGTAGTGGTCATATAATGATTCATCCTCATTCCATGTAACCAAATTATAGAAATAGACATTAACAATTCTGTATGTTCATAAATAATATATAATTCCAATCCTGGAGATTTATAACCATTCCACAGAAACTTTATTATATAAAAACAGGTGAACCGAATATGAAAATAAAGGAAACGAACACTCCAGAACGACAGAATTCAAGACAATAACTTGTCAATAAAGACATAAATGAACTAAACAAAATTATGATAAACTAAATACATGTATAATAGGTTCTGAAATAAGTTATTAACAAGTATAATTTTGTATTCCAGGAGCTTAAGTACAAGAGAGGAACACGTGTGTAGTTAAGGTAAGGGTTTTTCCACCCGAACTTCCATTTTCATTCAGGATACTTTCATTGTATAATACCGCAATGAAATTCTTATGTGTTGTTATTTAATCATCATATATTATTTTTGAGTGTCATATATATGTTTACAAACCATAACCCTTCCATATTTTATGGATAGATACACGTTTTAAAAGGAACTTTCAAAGTTGTTTCCAAAATACAAGCCCGATTCAAGGGAATTTCTCAAATTCTTTCCTATTTTCAAGGGCACTATATAATCTATTTTTGGAAAAAATTATTATTATAAAATCACTCATTTGTTGTGAAAATACTATCTTACTTCACTTCTGGTTTTATGAAAATATTTTTCCAAAAGAACTCTTCTTTTCAAAATAAAAGAGTATCTATCTCCAGATTTCTTAATGATTTTATAAGAGTATTCTCATTTGATTCAATAATATTGGTTATTCTTATGTATTTTTGGGGTTAATCATTTATGATGTCATATACCATATTTTATTGAATGGTTTATGACTTACTCTATTTTGGATGAACTATCCTAAAACCATTCACCGTATTACTCGGAATGGTTAGTGTTTTATGTTTAATGATTGGGGAAAGTTAGTAACATTTCATATGATAGTTTCAATATGAATGTATATGTGGTTTATGTCGATCCCCGCTCAGATGAGGAAGGCATTGGACTTATTATGTGACGTGTGGGGCCCAATATAGCATCTCGATGCATCGGTAGGTCTCATGAGACAAATAGACATGGAATTGGCTGAGGCATTTCCCATTGTGATATAGATTTTGGTTGAGGCCTTAATCACTAGATGTCTTGGCCGAGGCCATGACAAAATAATTCAGAATGTCCGTCATATGCACATAACTCATTATGAACCTAGTAATTGAATGATCATGTGGTTATTCGACTAGTAGAATACCCATGTTTTTGTTTTATTATGGAATTATTTACTCAACTCATTTTCCAGCCATAATGTGTTCGTGTTTATTATTAAAGGCGTGTGCTTTCAATTACTCACCATGTCTAATGTTTATATTATCTTCCGATGTATTTCTTACTCTTACTGAGCATTTGCGCTCACCCCATTCTTATGTTTCATTTTCTCAAGACATGAAGAAGTATTTTATGAATGACTTTCAAGCATAATCTAGGAGATGTGATGACTCCAGTGAAAGAAATTAGTGTTGTTTTTCCCTTCCTTATGTGAAGTTGAACTTATATATATATCTTGTTTCCAATAATACTAAACTACATGGTCCTTCGGGATTCGTATTCCTTGTATGTATGCCAACATAATCAAATAAGGCATCAGCTCCAGGAAACTGGGGTCGGGTCTTTACAATGTATTGTTGAAAACAATACTTGCTCAATAATATCCCCCTTTTTGATGATCACAAAACCCAAAAATATAATTAATGATATTAACTTACAAAAATTAAATACATATAGTTTATAATTTTGAAATGATAAATACAATATTAGACTTAACTTAATTTATCTCTTTAATTTATCCATTTTAATTTCTCCCCTAATAAAATTAAACAAACAAAAATGTTGTGTTTATCCAAATTTCTCCCCCTTTTGTGATATAAAAAAGAATGAAAAAATATGGAATGTAACACAAATTAATGTAGCACTAAGCATAAGTAAATGGTATAATTAACTATTTTTCAATAATTAAATTTGGATTACTGGCATATCAAAACAATGACAGTAAAACAAATAAATATAATGAAACAGATTTTCATTAAAAATACAAATAGAATAAATACAAGAATCAAGGTTTGGTCAAGGTTCAGGTAGGGTCTATCTCCTATGAACTGTAGACTTAATTTCTGTCAACTGCTCCCTTAGCCTTTTCATCATTCCATCAGCAAGCCTAATAATAAGATCCCTGGTATCTTGAGTCATATGAATGTCTTCTATAAGGTTTACTCTGAAAAAATCATGAAGTATTTCTTCCTTTTCCATAAACAAATACTTGTTTTCTGTTAACTGATTCAGTACAAGTCTTATAGATGGTTCACTGGATGTCAACTGATCAACCAAAAATTTCTGATTGTCTAACAAGACTGATAAAGGAGCACTGTTTCATTGAAGATCGTGAAATTTGTCACTCATATTTCTCATGGAAGCTGTGATAGCCTAAAACTTTCTTATTAAATCAGGTGAAGTACCTGATCCACTAGCAGCACTAGTTCCAAAAGATGCAAATTGTGTCTCCATAAATAATTTTAAATCTGATAAATCTGAATTCATAACCATTTCATACTTTAATTTTTCAACAGCATTCAGAATATCCTTCTTAAAAATTTCAAATTCTTTCCTTGAAAATTTATTATCCTTAAGTCTCTGAAATTTCAACTGTTATGATTCTAAGGCTCTTCTCAGAGTAACATTTTCAGATTCCAATTGAGACAACTTTCTGTACAGCTCTTCAACTTCTTTATTCCCTGAATCAGAGGCACCTTGTGCTTGATTTTCATTCTCAGTTCTAGTGTGATGCATCAGTACTAAAGGTAGTGAATCTGCATCAGATTTTTTTCCTTCTCGTGAGCTGGTTGATCAACAGATTTTTCCTCAGAGTATTTTTCAGACTCTTCCACAGAAAAATCCTCATGAAGTACTTCTGTTTAACCTTCAGAAACATACTCATCAAGAACATCTGCATCTTGTTCTTCCAATGGATTTTCTAAAATAATATCCTCTAGAGTTTCCTGAGGTCTGGCCACTTCCTCATCAAGCTCTTCCTCCTTTTCCTATTGAAGTGTAACTTCAGCATCAGCTACAAATTGGGGTTCAATTTCAGTGTGTACTTGTGGAGTTTCTAGAATTTGAGCAGTATCCACTTCTTGTGACTTTTCAATATCTCTTTCTCTGACAAAACTATAAGATAGTAAATCTCTTGTTGTCATTACAGGGGAAACAAGTTCCTCATTAACAGTTCTTTTTATCTGAGTCTGAAGTCCCTCCTGACTTCATTCTTCCTCAGTGTCTCCCATTTCAAATATGATTCTCCTTGCAGTAGTGCTTACTCAGGATTTATCTTGTCCCTCTTTGGACATAGAAAACCGATCTTGAGCACTATCTACTTCTTCCTCAGCTCCTACTAGAAAAAGTTTCTCTTTTAAAGTGCTCCAGAAATAGACACTTTTTATTAACATTCCAGCATTGAAAACATTACTGTGATCACATCTTACTCTAGCATCCACCAGTCTCACCATATCCTTTTTGAACAAAAGTTTGGAAATGAATCTACCAAAAGGGTAGAAGTTCATTCTGGCTTCACTATGACAGCAATAACTCAGGTACCTCACCATGTACCTAGGAAAATTATTTTTATATCATTGAGAAGAAGATACATTATGTACATATCAGGATACAATATATTTTCCATCTCTGACATTCTTGGTGTTATCTCGGTTTGTACAAATTTCACAAGGATTTTCTGATCTGGCTCCAGATCCTTTATAAACATCTTATTTATAGAATTAGAACAAAAAAGAAAAGACATAATGTCCTCAGATTTATGGATAGAATCTCTTATATTTTTCAAATCAAAAAGCAAGACTCCCTCATGAGGGAAGTTCAAAATCAGACCAATTTCAACTGAAGAGATCAAAAAATCCGTATCCTCTATCTTAGCTAGCATAGTGTCCTCATTGTCTCCCAGACTTAATTGTACATACTTAAAGAAATATCGAAGTTCTACCTCATGCAAAAATTTTGTATTCTCACTATTGGAAGTCTGTTCGATATTTTGAAACGACAGTTCTTTTTTTAACAACAAGTTTGTCTGAAATAGCCAGTCGAGATCAGTCGCCTTTCCCTGTAATATTTTCCTTCCTTCTCAATGCTGTTTCTTGGAATTTCTGGTCTCAGCCTCATTATCTCTCTTTTTTCATTTCTACAAGAATATCTGAAGGTTTGAAGGTTAGGGTTTCAGCGGTTCAAAAATTAGTGTTAACGAGAAGTGGTGCGAGTTTGCGGGTTTGAAAGGTTTTGATAGAAATGAAACGGTTTAGAAGTCAAAAGGTTTCTGACATCCTTGATTCCTGTGTTTTCATTAATTATTACATAGATTTTAAATATAAATAAAATTTATTACGTGGGGAAAATAAGAGAAAAAAACTTATTCTATTTGAAAAACAAATAACTAAATTATTCTAAACAAAAAATAAAGATACAACATAGTAAAATAAAACTTTATTTAAAATTAAATAAACCTAGCTCCCCATTAATAAAATCAAACCTTCTAGTGGGAAGTGTTTTAGTAAAAATATCATGTAATTGAATTTCAGTACTTACAATTTCCAAAGATATATTATTATTATTAAGAACATGATCTCTTAGAAAGTGATGTCTGATATCAATATTCTTAGTTCTAGATTGATTAATAGGATTTTATGAAATATTTATAAAACTAGTATTATCACTTAAAATAGGAGTATTATTAAAATTTAGTCCAAAGTCCATAAGATTGTTTTTCATTAACAACACTTGTGCATAGAAACTACCAGCAGAAACATATACTACCTCAGCTGTTGACAGGGAAACTGAATATTGTTTTTTACTTAACCATGACACTAAGGATTTCCCTTAAAAGTGACAAGTTCGTGAAGTTATTTTCCTATCTAATCTTCAAATCTCAAATTATGCATCTGAATATGAAATTAAATTAAAATCAGATGTTTTGGGATAAAGAAGAGATTGAAAAACAGTCCCTTTTAAATATCTAAAAAAAATTAACAGCAGTTAAATGATATTATTTAGGATTTGATTGAAATCTTTCACAAAGACATACTGAATAAATTATATCTGGCTAGCTAGTAGTAAAATATAATAAACTACCAATCATACCTCTATATAACTTGTTTTCAACTGATTTTACAGTTTCATCCAAATCAAGTTTTATATTAGTACACATAGGAGTTGTATATGTCTTGCTGTTTTAATGTCCAAATTTCTTCAGTAAATCAGAAATGTATTTGCTTTGATTTAAAACATTTCCAAAATCTTTTTGATAAATTTAATGTCTTAAAAATAAATCTAATTCTCCCATCATGCTCATTTAAAATTCTTTTTGCATTAACTTTGAAAACTCATGAAAAAGGGATTTATTAGTTGATCCAAAAATTACATCATCAGCATAAATTTGAACCAATAAAATATTAGAATTTACAGATTTCTTAAAAAGTGTTGGATCTACCATTCCAAAATTAAAAAAAAATCTATAAAAAATTGATTAATCTTTCATACCAAGCTCTAGGTGCTTGTTTAAGTCCATAAAGAGCTTTAGTAAGTTTAAAAACAGAATCTGGTTTTTGAGAATTTTCAAAACCAGGAGGTTTCTCAACATAAACTTCCTCCATTAAATAACCATTTAAAAAGGCAGACATAACATCCATCTAAAATAATTTAAAGTTCATATGAGATGAATAGTCTAAGAGGATTATAATGGCTTCTAATCTAGTTACAGGTGCAGATGTATCATCATAATCTATACCTTCTTCCTGATTATATCCTTTAGCTAGCTTTATTTATAGTTATTATTACTTGATTGTCTTGCTTATTTCTAATGCCCCATTTGGTTACTATCACAGGATAATTCTGTGGTCTTTCAACTAATTCCCAGACTTCATTTCTTTTTAACTAGTTTAATTCTTCTTGCATTGCTATCATCCGGCTTTCATCATCTAAAGCTTCTTCTATAGACTTGGGTTATAATTGGGATAGAAAGGTAGAGAATTATTCAAGATTCCCTATATTTATTCTAGTTTTTATTACTGTGTCTAAGTCACCTATTATAGTATCTAAAGGGTGATTCTTTAGGGTTCTAGTCTGTCTAGGTAGTACACTTATAGGTTATTCAGTATCATGTCCTTCTGAACTGGACTGAATTTCATTTATATCTTTGTCATAATCATTTTTCAAGTTCTCTAGTCTCTCATGTTATCATTAGAGTCAGATTCATCCATCAGATTCATCATATTTTACATGAACTGATTCTTCAACAATCCTTGACTTCTTATTATAGACTCTATAATCTTTGGAGGTAGCTGAATATCCTAAGAAAATGCCTTCATCGGATTTTGGATCGAAATTACAAAGTTTTTCCTTGGTGTTCAAGATGTAAACCTTACATCCAAAAACATTAAAGTAATTTACATTAGGTTTTCTATTATTCTAAAGTTCATAGGGTTTATTTTTCAAAAGATTTCTAATTGAAAATCTATTCATTATATAGCAGGTTGTGCTTACAGCTTCTCCCCAAAAATTTGTAGGAAGACTGTTTTCATTTAGCATAGTCCTAGACATTTCCTGAATAGTACTATTTCTTCTTTCAACAATTCCATTTTGTTGAGGTGTTCTTGGTGTAGAGAAGGTGTTTTTAATACCCATATTTGAGTAGAAGGAATTAAATTTCTGATTGTCAAATTCTCCACCATGATCACTTCTTAATGAAATTATTTTAAAACCTTTTTCATTTTGAACAGTTTTACAAAAAAACTTTCAAATAAAGTAAAAGCTTCATTTTTAAATTTTAAAAATAAAATCCATGTAAATATAGAAAAGTCATCAACTAAAACATATACATAAAATTTACCTTCTAAGATTTCTACTCTTGATAGTCCAAAAAAATCCATATGGATAAGTTCTAGAGGTTTATATGTAGCAATTTTCTTAATAGATTTGAAGGATGATTTGTGTTGCTTGCCAAGTTAGCATGCATCACAGAATCTGTCACCTTCAAATCTGAGACTAGGCAGATCAGAAACTAATTGTTTCTGAGATAATTCATGTAAAACATATACCTTACAATGTCCAAGTCTCTTATGCCAGATCCAAGATTCATTCAATATAGAAGTTAATCAGTTTACTTGTTGTTTACACAAGTAATTTAAATCCATGGTATACACATTGTCAGTTCTAGGTGCTCTAAATTTAAGCAGTTTATTTTTGAAAACAGAACAAAAATTCTTAAGAAAATCAAAAGCATAACCATCATAACATAGTTGAGAGATACTTATCAGATTTTGTTTCAATCCTTGTACATAAAGTACTTTGTTGATTGAGACAGCTTTTGGATCTCCAACTGTTCCAATACCAATAATCCTTCCCTTTGGAATTGTCACCAAAAGTGACAAGTCCACCATATTTTTTAGTGAGTGTAGATAAATTCGATGAGTTTCCACTAATATGTCTTGAGTAGCCACTATTAATATACCATATGTCCTTTTTACTTTTGTGACCTACTCCCTGCAAAAGAATTTATACAATTTTCTTTGGTACCCATGTTCTATTGGGTCCAGGGGTGTTAGTCAGCAGAGATCTAGGAATCCAGACTTGCTTTGTTTTTCTAATTTCACAAGAGTCAAATAAATCATTTGATAAATAATCCTTCTTAATACCACTTATTTGGGGTTGTCTTAAGAAACAGTTTTTAGAAATATGTCCCCTTATTCGGTAGTAATTACAATCTAGTCTTTTTTCACTTGGAATAAAATAATTCTTTTATAGCTTGGGTTTTTCACCTTTACTGCCAATTCTAGATCTTTCCTTTTTAAAGACATTTATCCCAAGAATTTCATTTAAAATATTTTCTCCTTTAGTAAAAAATATTTCTGCGTTTTTATAAGTTTCTAATTCAGTTTGCAGTGATTTTATCCTCGATTCATAATTTTTATTGTTATTGTTAATTGAGTCAAACTTCTCAGTTAACTTCTTATATTGTTTCAGCATTGTATCTCTTTCATCAGAAATAGCCTTATGAATTTTCTTTAAAGACTTATGCTTCTTAAATAGAGAATCACATTTTTCTTCAATCATATTGTAGTAGGCTATATGTTTTTCATTAAAGTAACTAGATTTAGAACTAGAGTCAGAAGAATAGTAAGATTGTACCTCATCTGTTTTTGCCATAAAACACATGTTGGATTTCAGATTTACTTCTTCCTTCTCTGAGTCTAATTCAGAAGTGCTACTAGATTCTTCAGATACACTCCATGTAGCTTTCATGGATTTCTTGTCCTTATGCTCATAATAATTTCTTTTGAATAATTTCTTTTTCTTGTCTTCTTTTAGCTGAGGACTGTCAGTTCTGATATGCCCCATTCTCTTTCATTCATAACATCTGACTTTCTTGTCATACTTTTTGAAGGTTTTTCTAAATCCCTTCTTCTTTCTATATAATTTAGTGAATCTTTGGTCTAGTTGAGCTAGTTCCACATCAAAATTTGATAAATCATAACTTTATGATTTCTCTTTTACACTTTTCTTCATCTTTCTGTTTTTTCTCTGTGAGGACACTTTGAGGACAATGTCATTTATTTTGATAAGCACTTTGTGTTCATTTGTTTCATCTTCCATATCAGCTTCATACATCATTATTATTCCAATCAGATATCTCATCGTTAAGTCTTTGACAAGTGTTGACTGTCTGATTGCAGCAGATATTCCATTCCATTTTGTAGGCAGTGCCCTTAGTACTTTTAAATCTTGATCAGATTATTTAATGGGATATACAAAAGTGGTTATGTTATTGACAATCTCTGTCAATCTTGCATTCATTTGTGTAATACTTTCACCATCAACCATTCTGAATGTATCAAATTTAATCTTAGTAGTAGCAAATATCATTTCCCTGATATTGTTAGTTCCTTCATAAGCAATAGAAATAGTTTTTCACATCTCATATGTTGTAGGGAATTGAGATACTTTGTTGAATTCATCAGTTCCTAGACCTCATATAATTTTATTCATTGCTTTTGAGTTCACATCATATTCTTCTTCAGTAGCTTCACTCCATGTTTCAGGTTTTTCTGGTATTTCATATGGATTCAGAATCTTATAATATACTTTGTATCCAAGGGTTTTTAGATAGATAATCATTCGCGACTTCCAGCATCCATAGTTTTCTCCATTTAATTATAGTTCTCTGACCATAGACATTCCCTCTCTTGTATAAGTCATCTTGCACTATGTATAATCACTTTTATCTTGTAAGGGATTTATCAGAAAGCTCAACCTCTAATACAAATTATTGGATCGGATTATACCAAATATACACAAGAGGGGGGTGAATTGTGTCTTTTCATAAATCTTCGCAAGATTGTTTTCTTCCATTTTACTTTAATCAGATAAATTAATGCAGAGAAAATATGAAGTGCAGAGACACATGATGTATAGTGGTTCGAGGAACAGAAGGCCCTTAGTCCACTCCACTAACGCTATACTCCTTGAGCTTGGTGATTTTCACTATCTGGTCCTCGTTTCCACAGACCATTTCACAACTGTGTATAGGATGTTGACACCTTTACAAACTAAGGCAAAACAAAGCCTTCTAGTTCACTCACATAACCTACACAACATAGTATGAGAATTCGGTCACTCAATAACAGAAAAGAAATATTTCTGTACATTGAAAATACTTTCTAGATTTTCTTCACAATTGCAACCGCTTGAAATTGATAGTAGATAGATCGTCGCCTTCAGAAATAATGATCTCCACAAAATATTCATTCTGATTCAATACAGTTGCAGTAGATATAGAAATATAACTCAAAACTTCAGTAGTAGAAGATTCAAAAATGATCTTCGATGTAGAACGAATGAATCTTCTATCGTGATTTTTCTTCTTCAATAAATAGAGCTATGTCATTCTCTTGAATTAGAAGATTTGTATGTTTTGATAGTCTCTGTTGTTCTTCCACTTTTCTCAGAATAATCGAGAGACCGCATATCACTGTTTGAAAAGGATCATATATATATAATAACAATAACAAGCACTTAATTTGCAAATTCAAATCCAAAAAAGTCACCTTTTGACTTGCGATATTCAAATATTTGAATTTACAGAGTAGTCGTAACTTCCCTGAAGACTCGGTATAAAAATCTCCTTTTAATTTGATCCTTAATCCATTGATAAAACATCTTTCAATCAGTCGATGTCGCGCTTTAAAATCAGCTTTAAATCTGGCTTGAAATCAGCCTAATAATCAGCTTGCTGACCATTGCATAAAAATATCGATTTTAAATTCTCTGATGCCAAAACTAAGGTTGAGTTGTATATTATGCATCCTCTAAACGTAACATAGATAATAAACGTAAGGTTGATGATTTATCCTTAAAACGTAGGGTTGTCAATGTATGGTTGATCACAAATGTAAGGTCCATGTCACTTTCTTCAAACATAAGGTTGATCATAAACGTAGGGTTGGTCATCCATACTTTTTCTCTTCAACATTCAAACGTATGATGAAAGATCCATACTTTTACTTGATCCATACTTTTCCAAGAACGTATAGTTGTTTACAAAAGTAAGGTTGATGAGCCATACTTTTGAGAAACAAATGTAACGTTTAACACTTACGTACAGTTCTCCTTCCATACTTTTCTAATATCCCAAATGTAGGGTTCCTTCCTAACGTAGGGTTCTTTTTCATACTCTGCCTATAACGTATGGTTCATCTTCCATACTTTTCTCTTATCTCATAAAGTATACACCACATTTCATCCCTACACTATGTTTCTCCATGTATGGTATGAACAGTGTTTCCAAAACGCGCTAAAGCAGATCCCGAATATGTAGATCATGAACAGTGTTTCCAGAACATGCTAAATGTGAATACCTTAGAAATTAATTCTCGTTGTTCAAAAATCTAAATTTTTCGTCCAAAAATAAAAATATAATGAATAATAAATTCTTGCAAAATACTTAACAAATAATATCATTAGAAAATAACAAATAAAATCATTATAAAATAATTAAGGGTATTTGTGAGAATTAAAATTATCATAAAGAGATCGAGTATTTTTTTCAATAAACTCTCCCTTTAAACAAAAACAGTATGTACTATTGAAAACAATACTTGCTCAACATTGGAATGGTGTCAGAAGGCTTCCAACACTCAATAATTGGTGTCAATTTGGTATCTACAATTGGTGTAAAAAATGAAGTGGTCCATTGATGAAATTTTCATTTACTCTTGTTTCTCACACCGAGAATTTCTCATGTGGTCTTACAGTATGTGTTGAGTAAATCCTTGATCACTATCTTAATCATGTAAATCGAATGGTGGATGAAGATGGAAGGAGTTTTAATGATATGTAAAAATTCATAGAATTGTTCTAAGAAGAGTTGTCAACAGACCCAATGGGGTAGATTATTGGGAAAAAGTACATCAAGGAATGCTCTCGGTATTTTTGGGTTTAGTTTTGTTTGTTGACAAAGCCATATGACCACAAATGAGAATGGTTGGTGTTTGTCAAAGATAGGTTTATAAGGTTCCAGAGTTTCCTAGTATTTTCCTCAAAATCGAGAGTTTGATGTTGGAAAAGGAAGGATTTATTCATAATAGTGTATTTTATGAATAACGTCGAAGAAAATTGGAAAAGGATGAGAACCGCTCACCATTATTCATGGGTCACATACCATGTTCTGGGAACGGTACGCAGAGCACTAGAAGCGGTACACTAGAGTGATTCGAAAAACCAAAAATAGTGTGTTGTGGTGCGATACATGGATGGCATGAAGTCGGTAGAGGAAAAAGACTGCATAAGGGAAAAGGTAGTACGTGGACAGTGTGGAAAAATGGTTTGCGGGTGGCTTATGGTCTGTGGTAGTAGAAGGATTGGTAAGCGATGAAGGCTGAATCAAAGATTTGATAAATCTCGATTTAGAAGATTAAGCAGATATCTTTGCCTATATATGAATAACTAATCCAACAATTTATTGAGAAGATAAAATATCGTTATAACATCGTCTTTATCTGGGAATTTAAAAAATTATGAAGGAAGTTCGTGAGGGATAATCCCACAAAGGCTGAAGTGGTACGCAGAAGAGGAATCTCTGGTATATTGAAGGAGTTGACTAGGTATGTAGATGAGGAATCTCCAGTTTGATTGTGGGAGAGCTCTTCAAGTAGTACGTGGAGGGGGATATCTGGTATGCAAAAGCAAACATAGTCTGTAAATAGATAATATTTTGAGGATAAGAGGGGTTTCGCAAAGGAGTTTCGTGGAATTGGTACACAGTAGCGATAAGCGATCGCGAAGGTGAAGACAATCTGCGGATGAAGGGAAGTTCATAGTGGCCCCATCTATACATGGAGGATGTGACCACACACCATTCTCAGTACATAGTACATGGAAGAGGCAGTTGGTTCGAGAAATACACAAGGAAGCTTGAAAAATCTTAAAATCAGTTTATGAAAGGATTTCCCGGTACTGAACAGTACCCAGGAAGGTGGAATTCATCTGCGTGTGAAAAAGGAACTTTAAAAGAGAATATACCTATAGTTGAGGATGAAGTAAATCATGAAAATTAAGGGACCTAGATGTTCATTGTGTTTGACCTACATAGACATAAACTGTGAGTGGATATTTTTCCAGAGTAGTGAGTGCAGGTAGAGGAAGATGGTGACCCTTTCCACTAGTAGTGAGTCAGAGAAAGAGGCATAGGGAGTGACCCTTGGGAATGTATTGATCATACCATAAATATTTTAAAGGCAGTTATCCTAGTCATAGAAGATCTATTCTTAACTTTTTACTCATTATTGGTTGAGAGCCTTAGTGAATTTGGTACATCGGCACACCATCGTTGTATACTCATTAGACGTAGCCCAGTGAGGGTGAACCAAGTAAAAATTGACTTTTCTTGTTCATTATTTCATATCCATTCATATATTTCTATGAGATAAAGATAGAATTGAGTTTTTTCTAACAATGAAACAAGATCTAAAGGAGAGAAAGTTTTAATTATTCATACCCTGATTCACCACCCCCCCCCCCCCCAGGGTATTCGACCTAGTGGACCTAACAATATTTCATCTAATTTATTTATATGATTAAATTATATTTTTACGGGTTGGAATTTTTAATTAGATATATTATAAATAAATTAATACAATTTATTTAATTGTAAATAATTTCACTTTAAAATTTGATATAAAAACATATCAAACTTTTGAATGTTTTACTTTAAAAACTTATATTGTCTTCCTGTATGTGGGATTAAATTTAACATAATTTGTGCCACTTATATGATTAGAATTTGGAAAGTTGATTTGATATTATTAATTATAATAATTTTTAATTTTTAATTAGTACAACTTATTTTTTTGAAAAAACAATTAGTGAATGTAATTAAAGTTAATTACAACAATTAAGGTAAAATTAAGATTAACATGGGACTAAAACTCAATGCTAAGGGAATGAATGACCTAGAAAGTTTTCTAATAGAAATTTTATGGAAATATTTATACCCAATACTACATTATATCTAATTTTATCATTTATTAGAGCAACGTGACTTGGGAAAAATGTGGGTGGAATTTTGATTCCAAAAAATTTACAATAGTACCACTCCTCCACTATAAAAAATGCACTCACTCCTCCCATTTATTAACACCTCTAAAGACCTTTGGATCTACAGAAATCTGATAAAATAAGCTCCCAAAATCCATACATTCATTATATTATCCTCCATTTGGGTAGAAAACTACCTATGGAGTCCCTTTGATGCAAACTAATAGGATTTACCCAGAGATGAGGTATCACCATTCATTAAGATCCTTCGTTTTATTTTCATTATCCAACCCATAAAATATTATTATTACATAATTATATGATAAAATGAGTATCATAAATATAATTATATTTTTTTATAAGGGTTCTACCAACACTTACACACACTTCCATCTGATGGGTAGTGAACATACTATTCTTATTTACGATGAACTACCGCATCACAAAATGATGTTGTTTGTTTTTCCTTAACCACCTATAATGGTTGGGAATTATAATGAAAAATAAGTTTTTATATGAATTATATGATATTTATTATTTATTTATTATTTTATAATTATTATATAAATCATACATTTCTTCTTTATATTTTGTATAAATGTGATAACTTCGTTTGTGGGAGTGTGGACTACCGCCTCCTCAAAGCGATGTGATTTGTTCACACTTTACAAGGATTTTATTAATGATGGGTTTAGAAAAATTATATTATATATATTAAATAATAATTATAACGAAATTATATTATATTTATTTATACATATATGTCATTTACTTTCTTTCTTTCAATACGACGGATAAACAGAAAAAGTGTTCATACATATGTATAGCCTACCGTCTCCATGAAAGATGTATTTAGTTTAATATTTTTACCTTTAATAAAATACTATAAACACATATATAATAAATTTATATGATATTTATATAATGTTTTACATTATGTAGATAATTATATAACTATGATGACCAAAATATAACAAATCAAAACACAAGACAAAAACTAAGCGATTATTACCTAAAACGTAACATTAACATTGTGTTGTTAATGAATATTTAATATAAATTAATAATAAAATAATATATGGTATTAAATATAATATTATTATTCTATGGTAGATTTATATATTGAAGTTTTTAACGAGTATAAAGAGTGTCAATTCTTAAGGTAGAGAATTTCATCTCACTTTTAATTTTTGTGAGATACATTCCTTATTCATCACTAATTTCTTTTGTATGGTGTGTATAACTCCCATGGAAGTTTTATATGATTCTTATAAATACATTTATGTGTATTTAAATATCCAGTTTATGATTTTTCTTTCTTGGGGTTTATGTTTCCAAAGATACCAAATTGGTAAAGTAGTTTTGTCTCCATTTTCCTTCTTTAAGAAAAATTCCATTTTATGCACCTATATTTTTCTATGAGGTGTATATAATACCATTGACATGTTATATCATGAATATTATTATTTTTCTGATATTTTTACCTTCATTTAATGTTATTATTTCCATTTTATTTTGATTCAAAGTTACCAATATGGTTAGGGTTTATTGTTAAAATCTCATTGCTTATCGAGGCTGTTTATTATTATCCATCCATTTACGAAATATAATGATCTATATCTCAAGAAATATAGTTAATTTTATTACCCACTTGTTATCAATGTTATATCCATGTAATGGTACCATTTTTTCACTCTTTGATACTTAATATAATTAAGAAAATATTTTTATAAAAATCTGACATTAATTATCCTTTCGGTCGGAAATCCAAGTTCTCTAAAAACATTACTTTCAAAAAATGTTATCAAATTTTTTTCTATTATACTATAATTTTGTTTCATCGAGAAATGTGTTGTGTATAGGGTTTCACTCGTCGCATTACCATTTTCACTTTTTCCGGAAACTCCATGTGGTTCCCCTATCCACAGTTGGGTATAGACTTTCTTGGAAGATGTCTAGGTTTCTAGGCCCAATGACTCTTGGGGACTCACATTGGTTTATTGGATGGGAGGTCGGGATCATAGCACCCTTTTGGAGGGTGGGGATTTTTCCTACTCTAGGAATCTTATATATTTAACATATGTCCATTAATCTCTTCCTAAAACCAATGTTGGACTAGTTACCCAACAAATGATTATGGTTTAATTCTATATTATATGAAAAAGACCAAGATCTCTTGGGTGAGTCCATTTGTAGGTGTCTGAGGTTATTCTTGAATCATTAGTAATAGGTGGATGATTCTATACTCAACCCATATAACCAAGTTCTTTTGAACAATATCCCATATAAGAAGGTGATTAATATTTCTACGATGGGATTGAGCCATTATGAGGTGTCCTACATATCCTAGTTATTACAAGAATCAAAACCCATGTAGTTTGTTTAACCCATATAGTTTTACATCATGTGGAAGGACTTATATGGGTGATCTAGGACACCTTTAATCTTGGTTACTAGAGGGATGTCCAACGTATCCTTAATATAGTGAGAATTAGAGTTTTCATCGTTCATTCTATCAGGACTTATATATGGGAGTTTCATGTGTCGTTATAGAGACTTGTGGTCTAAGTTAAATGTTTACTGCAACTCCCTAAGCTCATGTGAACCATTATTAGTGTGAGAAGCATGGGATAGTAATAAACACATTATATTTCTTTGAGTAAGGGACATTGATTCTGGGATCACCCTAAATGATTAATATGGAGCTCAAACCTCAGAGAGAGGTAGCCTATGTATTCTTATTATGGAAGGAATCATAGTCATCATAGTTCCAATTATGTTGGGACTTAAAAACTAAGATTTAATTTTTGATCGGGGCTTACAAATCAAGGATAGAAAATATTTTCTACTCTTGGGATGTCCTTGTGATATATATTTCCTATCTGGAAGACATCGCAAGTCCCAGTTGGCACATCCTGGGGGTTATCGCATGAACTGGATTGACAGATATGTATGGTGTCACAAGATCCAGTGTGGCATAGTCCAAGAGCCATTGTGTGTCTTAGTTGACACCTCTTGGATACACTGTGAAACAGGGATGACTTGTATATAGAGCATTGTGAGTCCCATCTGACATGTACATAGGGTGTCTTAGTTGGTTTGGTTTTCGTGCTCATATTCTTTCATGAGACTCGTCTGACATGAGAGAACGTCGCTATGTGAGTTAGGTGATGTGTCCAATAGACGTCACAATTCTTGGGTGATGGACCTAGAGGGTTCAAAAGGTTTAATGGGCACCCATAGGGGCACTGTATGAGGTTCCCTGACATTTTTGGAGGACCTTCTGTGTCCTAGATGACATGTCAATGGGGGTGTCATGAAATTTTGACAACTTGACCTATTGTTGTCACATGTCTTTGGATGACACACACGAAGCGCATGAGGTTAAGAAAGCATGTATTTCACTTCATACTTCTACCTTTTATCTTGATTCTAACCCTTGTATGGTGAATTCCTTGGTTTTTTTTATTGTCAGTTTGGTTGATTCTCATGTGATGTGGAGTACTTACTGTATGTTATTCACTTGTCGTGTCATAAATACTTATCATTGTTAGTGAGTGATCACATGAATCACTTTATATCTATCATATGACGACTCTGGATTCCATATGGTATATTACTTGATGGAAAGCAGGCTGGTTATGTGATCAGTTTCCTCAAGAATTCCACAAAAGTCAAGAGATGAATCCTATAGAGCCTAGGCATTCGGTCGATGGAAAATCCAACACATTCTCCATGTTAGGGTTGGTAATTTATATGAATTTCCACTCTTGATACTCTTCGGTTTGTACAATGTATCTAGCACAATTCTAGGCTAGAGTTGGTAAAGGGGCCTAGTACCATGTGGTTTTATGAGTCTCTGCCATGGACTGCTTCATGTGTGTCGCCTAATTTTTAGTGATCATGAGTCTCCTTCATTAACACATCAATTATCAGATTATTTATTATTATCGATGATATTTTTGATCATGTAGTTGTGTTTAAGGACCTCAATGTTGTTATACTGACATGTCTGGGGGCATTCTCATGATTTAAGTGTGTGTGGGAAGACACTCACGTGACATTGGGTGGCTTATCCAGGGGTATTGTAGGACAATGTTCTGGGTGCGTTGGGTAAGTTTCATGCATTTCAGTGACCACAAGTACCTCTCACCTCCTAAATTTTAATCCCATTTTTCTAACGCAAAAAATGTTTGGATTAATATTAGATTTCTCAAATATTGACCTGGGTATTTATTATATTTTTTAAAGATGCATCACGTGACCAATATGGGTCACATGGGGGTGCATGAGCATTTCATGGAAAAATCTATATGTTCATCGTTAAATCATTGTGGGGTTTTCAGGACATGTCTGATGATTTTTTTTGTGAGGTGGACAAGCCAGGGGGCCTTCGTGAGGCGAGGCATACATGTCTCCAAGGACTTGTGGCATCTTGTGGGTTACTCGGGGTGAGTGTTTCATGCCTTTTAGAAACTGAAAACCCTGATTGTCTCCTCCCTTTCTATTTACGTTGTTTTATTTTACATTGATCAGGGATCATGCGATTTGGAATGAGTAGTATCTATGATTTTTACTCGATTTTTGGATGATGCCTTACTTGACCAATATGGTTCATAAAGAGAGTATGTGATCAAGTAGTGGAAAGGTTTATCCGCCTATCCTTAGAGCACCGTCGAGTTATCTAGACACTCCTGAGGACTTAAATGTGGAAAAGATGAAAAAAAGAGGGTTTGTGCTATTTCAAGTAGCCATGATGTTGAGCTCTTTTGGTTCTTCACATGTATCCAGGGGCATGCATTGCATGTCTTTCAGCAACCATATACCCCTCTCACCTCAAATCCTTTATCTCCTTTGTTTCATATGGAAATTATCATAGGTCATACAATATTTCTTATATATCACCAAGGGATTTTATTCTTCCTACTTATTACCTGGAACAAGATCTTCATGACTAATGGGGGTCTCTTCATTTATAATTGTATCCCACTTTATCCTCAAAGTATTTTGGATGGTTTTTCAAGAACTTGCAAATGAAAAACCATGTGTACTGGGGGTATACATTTGGTTGTTTGAAAAAACATTGAAAGAGTTGGTAGGTTGGTTGAAGAGGTATATGAGGCACTATCTGTGGGTGGTGCTCCATATGTGGGGCCTTCATGTGACCTTTAAATTGTTACGTGATCACGAGTCTCTTAGAGGATTATTGATTCTTTGAACATCCCATTATTCCCTAATTTCATGGGGTAAATAATACCAATATTCTAGTATTTCATCACTTGATGTTTTTTCGATGCAGATTTGGTGAGCTTCAACAAATCCCCCCCCCCCTCAGGAGCGATGTTCGAGGGGAAAAAGACTCGAGTCTAAGGAAAACTAATTCCTCACAATAACTTTTAATATTTCTTGAACCAGTTGTTTGGTTGATATTTGGTCTATTAGGAAACCTTTGGTATTCTGTGAATGACCTATATATAGGGTAAAAATTAATTCCATTGACCGCCTATCCTCAAAGTTCTCCTATTATTTCTCCTGTCGCAAGACCCTACCACAAACTTAATCGCAAACCCTGTCCGTAAGTCCGCACCACGAACCCGCCTAGCCAAAGATCGTGAGAAAGGTTGTTTTCTACTCAGTCTCTTATCATCCTTGACCACTAACTATATTTTTTTTAATTACTTGGAATTATCTTATGATTGTTGTGGTTTCCTCAAGTGGATTCATGAGACTCACTAACCTAGTTATTCTAGAATTTGAAAATCGTGTGACCATGTTTAGGTCATGTGATCATGAGTCTTTAAGGGGGTCATGAAATTCACATGATGACTTGTAGGGGTTATATTCCCTGCATTTACTCTAGAGTTTAGGTGTTTCATGAACACTGAATTTGGTTCATAGGTCCCTTGTTGAGTCATGTGATGCACATGATTCCGTCTAAAATTTTTTCATACTTTATATTTTCAATACATTGCATTTTATTTTTCTAAACTATGCTAGTTACTTTTTTCATATAGATTATGGTTCTCATCAACTCATAGAAAAGATGTTGAAGGGGGAGGCAAGAGAAGTGATTGTTTTTCATGAGGCTATGGTAGAGAGCGTGGACCCTACTTTTCGTTGTTCAGTTGGGTCATATCAAAAGAGACTGATAATATTAATGGGATCCAAATTCTCAAACTACCCCCTTTTGATCTTCTTGACTATTTATGGTTTTATTAATATCAATAAAACTTCCATCACTCCATCGAATTCATCTTTTATACCCTCATATTGGATCTAAAGTGTTCAAAATACTCTCCGTGATAACATTTCTCCAGGGGACAATTTTTCTCCAAAGAGGACCATGAGGATGTTCGTCTTCTAACATTCATGCTGACATACTTTGACGGGACTGATCATGTATCTGACTGAGACATCCATATGTACTGCTCAATAATGCGGCAGTCAACCGCTGATCAAATGTATGGGTGGAGCTCTAATTGGGAAATCTACTCAGGGGGGCATTGGACTGGACTATGGATGGTCGTTCTCGGTTTAATATATATATTTTAATTTCCCAAGGAGCTGAAGGAAATTGAGATATATGAAGCTGTCTGGATATCACATACATTGACATATTGAAATAAGAATTTGATGTTGGAGATATTCAGCTACTTGAGTCTTGTTACGAACACCTTTCACTTCAAAGAAGGTGTAGTTAGCATTAATCATCAGATATGTAATAGATTTGTGGGGTTCCTTTCCTTGGTAGCATGTCTGATGAATTATTCCCTCCCCAATCTTTCTGTGGTGATGTGACCAAAACCCCTTATTTCACTCAAGATCTGATTATGCGGATGAGAATACCGAACTAGAAGAGGTTTTTCCTAGGGAGTACATCCCCTTCAAAATATTGTCCAAATATTTTATTAACCAGACTCATTTGGAGAAATATTTTAGGAAGCTGAAGGCCTAGATTACGAAGGAATCCCATAGTGCATCAAGTTCTTATTATCCAATGGTTGAAGGTGAGAAGTTCAAAGATTAGGTATGAGAGTTTTTTCTTGGTTTTTAGTGATTGGTCCAACTAACTGGCTTTCTTTCCATGTACCTGAGTGGGTACTTACTCTTGATTAAAGAAAAGGGGGGAGTCTGAGTCTCTACTTTTATGATGGTGACTATGATGGTTGGGGAGGATCGTGTCAAACAATAAATCCATATGTTTGAAAATATTTACCACCTCATGTATCATGTTTATAAGGGAGAATCTCCTTACAGAGTCTCGACCCCCTTTTATTTGCTATGGGGTTGGATGGGGGCTCATCTGTGCAGTTATGAATACCTAATTCTTCAGAAAATACCCAACACTGACTCCGTACCATATATGTAGTGTATTAATGGGGTAAGACCCATTATAGTAAAATATTGGGAAGTCAGGGATTCTTTGAAATGTCATGGACATTTATTCTTTAGGAAATATGGTCTTTTGCTGATAGGAAGTTTTTTTTATGATGGTAAGGCCAGCCTTATGGAATGCACTGACATGATGTCCCTTCATGAGGGAGTTCCATTTTCCCGCATTGACGGGGACCTCATTTTTGAATGGTATGCACCATTTTGGTTTAGCTGAAAATTTTTGGACATCTAATCAAGGATTCCTATTGATGTTCAAGTTAGATCCATGAAGCACCCAATAGTAGCTCACCAATTTTGTCTAATGTTCACCAGAGAAGAAATTTGTGAAGAAATATGCCTTCCCCCTCAGGATGTATCCATAATATTTTCCAAAAGCACTGCAGTTATTTGGATACGATCATATCCCAATGGGATATTATCCAATTTTTTGAGTGAGGCTTTTCATCCCTCAGTAGATGAATACAATCCTAGAACTGGAAAGAAGTCAGCTTCCAAAAGGTTGGAAACTTCAGTAACACTATATAAGGAAGTCAAATGATTACCATTTCTAGTATATTTATCTACTACCATGGATACCCAAGATTCACATGACTTTATGTTTCCCATTACGTCTTGGAAATGGGAGAACTAGATGTTGAAGTACTCTGAGGACTCCCTTTGGGTCATATTGGTCCTCTCAAAGGTTCTTTTTGATTTTTTTATATATCACTATGCCTCATGAAATTACCATTTAAGATCATCTGATGGAGGTGAGGTCCCTACTTGAAAGTATTGATGAGGTATTTTAGAGTTCTTAGGGTTGGATATTATATTCCCCATGAGTCCACAAAATGGTCCTTCTAGGTATTCTTCAAATTGTTGTGGATGAGCAGGTTTACCCTATCATCAAGGAAGTGGTGATTCCAAGTTTATTATGGATCATATGATTATATAGTGTACTTTCCATCATGATGGCATCTTTTATATATATGGATTTAGGAGGAGGTTGTTGAAGATCACTCAACCCTTCCATCCCCTGAGTATACTTCCCATGGTATGGTCATGTGGGAGGAATTTGGCGGTGACCGTGGAGATGGTGATGAAGGGGCCCAAGGTCAAGAAGCTCAAATGATAGCATTGATTTCCACTTTTGAGGTGATAGATCCATTTTCAACAACTTGTAGAGGAACTTCTTCAAAAAATAAAAGGAAAAAAGAAAAGGAAGGATTCCACATTATCATGCATGTCTCTTCCAGAACCTCCAAGTAAGTAGGGCATTCGATCCCCCTATTTATCTTAAATGATTATGATGGAACATTCATGATTTTCTATGAATGCGTAAGTCGCCACTGAGAATGTTTATAAGAGAACATGCATGTCCCTGAGGATGTGGGTGAGAATTTAGTAGATCAAGTGGATCTATCACTAGTAGACCCAATCCATCAAGGAGTATACATGGACGAGGGGTCCATTCAACCAGGTTCATTTCCTGATGTAGATATTTCAGCCAGTGTGTCATCCGATCCGGGGTAGTTGGATGTGTTTTTTGAATGTGTTGATGTAGGTAGTTATTTTTTCACTACATTTACCAATGTGGAGACGAGCCTCGAATATGGTAAAGGATTTTACAAATGTCGTTCTAGTTTTTTACTCACCCCTTGCCTCCTAACATTGCTTTCTACTCTCGAAGTCCTAAAAGGTAGAGAGTAAGGATCTTCTAAGAATAAGGTTCCAGAGGCGGTGTGAAATCATTCATCACAAGGATATGCATCTTATCTTTTAGATTAAGCTAATTTAGTTTATAATTCTAGTTAAATGGCTGAAAATGTATGTTTCTATCCTTATTCACACCTTCTTATATTTGGTAGTACCAGATGATTTATCTTGTAACTGACATACTCATGTATCCCTTATTATATCACCTTATCCTCAGAGTATAGAAGATTGGTTTCTTGCCCCTCAGGGTGTTATTCTAATTGAATCTACCAATTTGGAGGCTGGTTATCTCCCCACATCATTGAAAATGGTGGGAACAAACCAATCATTGAGCATTATTGTTTCGAAATATGTTACCATCCCAAAGAGAAATATAGATCATGGAACTGGATCTACGACACTCTATCAATAATTGCAGTGACATATGTGGAGGGATATTTTTATCTTTGTGTTAGAAACCCCATTGGATGAGTTGAAGGACTGGATGGGTTTCTCTAATTCATGTTTCCCACTCTTGGATATGACGGCTTTGACTATTCCACTCTTCATTATTAGGTGAAAGAGCTAATCCCCATACGAGAAAAGAAGAGGGCCCATGAGTTTAGGGTAGCAGCTGCTAAGTCTTCCTCCTTAGTAAAAAAATATAGAGGGGTATTGAATGAAGAAACCCACTGAGAAATTGAAGCAGCCTCTCACTGGGATGTAATTAATGCTGGGAAGGCCCGGATGGGTCATCTCCGGTCTGAAATCAATTATATTTAGAGAGAGTTATCTCGGGTTCAATATTCATTCCAGAAATTAGAAAAGACCATGCCGAGGCTATAGGGATTCTTGATTGCTGTAGATAAATACATGCATATTGTTGTTTCCAAAGTGGAGGTGTTGCAATGTGTTGTGGAGGTGGGCACTCAATTTGTTGATTAATTACACCAATCTGTGACTTTGCTGAAGCAAATACTTGATGATCTTAAAAAAAATTGAGAAGGTGATATAATAGAAGTATAATTTTTCAATCATACTTCAGTGCATATATTCATAGGAGAGTCTATAGTATGTGTAGATCCATCCTTTTATATAGTATTGATGGATGAGTTTGTTGAACTTTACAATATATGTATGATATCCTGTTATTCTACTATTTTTGAAGTTTGTCGTTGATACCCATCCCTTTCTTTACATTGCATGATCATTAATTCTTGATCTATAGATGGATCACATGGACAAGAAATGTGTCCTATAAAATGAGTGCTTTTTATATATACGGAATGTATCTTGACCATAATAAATCTATGTAGTGGGTATCATGGTAATGTCCTTGCGCTATAGTTTAAGTTCTTTTAGCTCAGACCATCTGTTGCATTAGTTTAAGGCATTTTAGCTTGGACCATATGTTTCTTTAGTTTAAGGTATTTAAGCTCAGACCATCTGTTTTGTTTATCTAAGGTCTTTTAGCTTGGACCATATGTTTCTTTAGTTTAAGGTCTTATATCTCATCCAACTTGTTTCTTTAGTTTAATGTCTTCTAGTTCGAACCAACTATTTCATTAGTTTAAGGTCTTCTAGCTCAGACCATCTATTTCTTTAGTTTAAGGTATTCTATCTCGGACCATCCCTTTCTCTAGTTTGAGGTCTTCTAGCTCAGACTATCTTTTTCTTTAGTTTAATATATTGTAGACCAAACCACCTATTTCATTATTTTAAGGCCTTTTATCTTGGACTATCTATTGCATTAGTTTAAGATCTTTTTAGCTCAGACAATTTGTTTCTTTAGTGTATGGTCTTTTAACTCGTTACATTTTTTGATTTAGTTTATGGTAATTTCCTCAAAACATTTGTTTCTCTAGTTTATGGTCTTCTATCATAGACCATCTGTTGCATTAGTTTATGGTCTTGTAGCTTGGACCATAAGTTTATTTAGTTTAAGGTCTTCAAGCTTGGACCATTTGTTTTTGTAGTGTAAGGTCTTTTAGCTTGGACCATATGATCATTAGACATGGTGAAGACATTCCAAGAATGACCCAAAACACATTGAGGTTTTGGACCCTACCATGGTGTTAATGAGTCTCATAGGGTTCAGAATTCCCATTTTAAATAGTGACACATTTGGTTGACGACCATATGAATTTTTTTTGGATCCATAAGCATGTATTTATAGTCAATAAAAGGGTCCTTGAATCCAGTTATCTTTTCCAAGGGCTATGGAATATTTATGGTGAAAATATTGGCGAGGTTGGAATAGTAGGGATACTAAACCTTCCGAGGTAGTTGGGGTACGTATGATGTAAATCATAACCTAGAAGTTTGATTCTATGAATATGAGATGGTGAAGACTTGTAGAGTATATCCCTCGACATTCTGAAATACGAGGTTACACCGTGATGTTGAAAAGGCTCACACGGATCGATGCTCTTTTTTGAAAAGGAGAAGATGTATTTTGTTTCTCATTCTATGCCTTTATGTGCCAGTATCATGACAAGAGAAAGATGATCCACACTACTTTCTGAGGGCAATGAATGATTTTTTAAGACTCAGTTGTTTAGATGATGAAGTTGGATATGAGAAGAAATCTATCTAGTAAGGGTTCTATATATATAGGGAATCTAGCTCTTAAAATGAAGCTTGAGCTCTACGCCATGTGGTTTCAAATCATGATATGTGGGATATCAAAGCCTATGAAATAAAATGTTGTGGTACATCTTCTAGAAATGGTATGACACACGGTGATGTAACATTGAGGATATTTAATCAACATAGATAGTTTTGTATGGGGATTGTAAATAATTATCTAGAGCACTCAAATCCAGATAATGGTATGGGATAGTCATACAGGGAGAGGTTCAAACACATTGGTGTGTTCAGTTCTACTGTGATGATGTCAGGGTTCACGAGAATTAGAATGTCCTTTTTCAGAGTGACATATTTGGTTGACAGCCATAGGCTCATATGAAGGATCCATGGGCATGCAGGCATAGTCACGAAAAGGGTCCTTGAAGCTATATATCCTTTCCAAGGGCCATGGAAGGTCATGATTATTCGACTCATTCCAACTCACAAAGTATTGTTTGTAGAAGACGTAAAATCCAAGGAGGGATTGAATGTCCTAAAGGTTATGTCACAACCTAGTGAACATATTCTCATGGTGAAAAGGTGTGACAAATATTACCCTAACATTTTTCTAGAATAGTGGGTCCAACGAGAATATCCTGGATTTTACTTGGGTTATGGACCCTATGAATGTTTCACCTTTTATGTTTGTGACCTAATTTTTACATAAACCTTGATACATAAGAGTTTAGTGGGTGGATACTCAATTGTTTCCCAGGTCATCCTTTGTGGGTTCCCATCATGACAATGTTTTTGTCTCTTATGCTAGCAGTTTATGGTTGCGATTTAGATGACTATGGGCTACAGTTTATGTCCGTACAACTTGAACAAAGCATATATAGTTTAGGTTCATGACATTCATGGACCTAACATGGAAGATGTAGCACGATATGTTAATTAGGATACCAATGGTTAAGATCACACCAACCTATTCTCAATCATAGAAGGGAACTAACGTAAATTAAGGCCTGGGTTTCTCAGGTCCTGAGTAATGTCATGGGATATTCATAAAAGGTGCAGGTCAGACACACAGGGGTGTTGAGTGTTTTCGTGATGATGTCAGGGATCACGATACTTGGAATGTCCTTCTTCAGAGTGAGGCATTTGGTTGTCATCCTTAGGCACATATGTAGGAGCTATGGGCATGCATCCATAGTAGAGCAAAGGATCCTTGAAGCTGGGTATCCTTTACATGGGCTATGGAAGGTTGAAGACGGTCTGAGATACTCATGACATGAAGTTTGGTATATGGATTTGAGGATCTATTAAAGTATGGTTGAATCACCTCGTACTCTGGTTGAATGAGGTATGTCTCTTTCGGTCCTTAGATAAGGAGTGAAAAAATGGGAGATGATATGCATAGTTTACTCCCAAGTAGTTGGGATGCATTTGTGTCTATTCAGTTTAACGTCATGCAGTGTGGAAAAGATTCTATATAGTTTAATGTCATGTGGTAAGGGCATAGGAACCATCGTGAAAGGTGGTAATGTTGTGTATGGGCCCAAATATTGGAACTTGGGAATCACTACATATCCCATGAAAATGAGAATCGACCCACACATAGTTCTGGATGTAAAAGAATTTTAATATATTGCAGTAAGTCAAAAATTCATACATTTTAATGTCATACGGTCAAGAAGAAATGTTCCATGTAGTTTAACATCGTGTAGTGAGAACAATGCGACATAGATATACGCCATGTCATAAAAACATGTGTAGACAGTTGAGTTTATGGTGACCAGATCATAATATGGAGTTCCTAATGTGTCGGTGAGTAGCATGGTTCCATGTATCAATCCAATGTGAATGAGGACCAAATAAGTCTCAACCTTGTAACACACCTTTCCAGGAAGACTCGGTCCAAAGGGCCAAAACGGTTCATGTCTACGGTTGGGCATGAACACAAAATGTTTGGGAATTACTACATATCTCATAAAGATGAGAATCAAGACACGAGTAGTTTTGGAAAAGGAAATACTTTACATATGTATAACCCATACATAGAGGTCGAATTATTTCCATTGAACATTTCAGTTGGGGCTAGGATTAGAAATCTTGCCATCACTACATATCATTTATGGGAAGGAATCAAGCTACACATAGTTATTGATGTCATATGCAGTTTAATGTCATGCAGTGAGGACATAGGTGAATCGATGTGAATTGGTGGGGACATCATGGTTGGGACCATGTATAGAAGCTTGTGCATCAATATTTATCTAATGAGAATGATAATCAAACAACATGTAGTTTTTAGAGGATCGTGTAGTTTAATGTCATGCAGAAAGAACATCGACCGTGCAGTTTAACATCATGTGGTAAGGACTTATGGAATATCTTTGATGGTATTGCATTCAGGACCGTAATGGACCCATTATGAAACTCTATTCCTTTATTGGGAGGGTGAATTCCAATTATAATTCCTATTCTCACGTGAGCTATACTCGGTGTGAGAAACCATGAAGAGCACAGGTTCCCCTATAGTGTAGAGACAAAATAGGGGTATGACATGGGATTTTGTATGATGAAGTGCTTGGACCAATATATAAGATCGAGTCATCCATCTCTATCTCATTGGGAATAAAAATAAAGCCATACGTAGTTCCGAAGAAACCCTCCAGTTTAATAGTTTTCACCAAGGACGATCGATTACCCAACTTAAAGGGGGAGGTGAGTTATAAATCTATGCAGTTTTATGTCATGTAGTAAGGAAATTGGCAGTTCGGTTTAATTTCTTGTAGTAAAGAAGAATTTTGTACAGTTTAACATCATGTGGTTAGAATAAAATTCATATAGTTACACGTTATGTGGGTAGGATGAACTCGATAAAGTTTAATTTCATGTGGTTTGGAAGAATAACGAGGCATACACTGATGTGGGTTCCCTTTTTCATAATTACTTATGCAACGTATTTCTTAATAAATATCACATTGGTTGGTGGTGTGACATGCTCCCTGTCTATGGTGGCTAGTGAATATTCTCTATTTTGATAGACTTTAAATATGATGTTTGTTACTTCCCACTTGGGCTCCAATTTCAGGGGCTTCTTCTCTAGTATCATTAGGGTTTTGAGAGCTAACACCAGTTCTCTAGAAAGGAATGAGCGGTGGTGAACCTATTTATTAAAATCTCATGCAATCTGGTTCTGGTTGACTTTGAGGTTGTGAAACATGTCCAACCATTTCTCATCTAACTATTCCATCTCATCCAGCCTTTTTTTGATTATTCATCATCTGAGAGATGTCTGAAAATGGCTATTCAGAGTGAGGGAAGTTGAACTTTTATGGGAAATGCTTCCTCAGTCCCGTACACTAGTGATTACGGTGTTGCTTGTGTAGTAGTACTCATGGTGGTACGATAGGCCCATAATACATGGGGGAGATTATCTGGCATAGAATTATTATACCTCTTGACCATATTTTGTAGTATATTTGATAAGGTCTTATTGAAGGCCTCTATCTATCCAATTTATACTACATAATAGTGGGACGAGTGGCTAGACTCAATGTTCTACCTCTGGGAAATCTTCTTTAACTCCATGGAATGGAAGTTGGTGATGTTTTCCGTCAATATTATGTGAGGGACTCTGAACCTGGTGATGATATGGGACTTAAATAAGTTGATGAAATTCTTATCCTTGACTTTTTTGAGGGATATTGCCTCATCCATTTGGAAAAGAATTTGGGTTCAATAAGTATATACTTGAAATGATTGGTTGTGGTTGGGGGATATGGCCCCAGAACATCCATCCCCCAAATAAGAAGCATCCATTAATATTTAATGGTATTCAGAAATTTATGGGGATGATAGATGATGTTTGCAAGGATCTTGAATGCATGAAATTTCTTTGTGAATTCCGAATAGTCTTGTATCATGGTTTTCCAGTAATATCATAGCCTCTTAATTTGGTGGGAGATCATGGTTCAAGAATTATGGGAGCCACAAGAGCCTGCATGGACATCCTCTATGACAGTGAGAAATTAATATTTTTCTATGTTCCTGAGGATAATTCAATCAAATCTGCATGTATAGTGTATTGTTTGCTCATTTGGTCCATCCTATAGAGTAATGATAATTGCTCAGTACTGAATATGTTCCCTTTTGCCATGATTTGTTGGGACAGTCCCATCTCAAAGATAGATGATTATGGGCTCTATCTATCTAGGGGAAGTTATTGGTTCATCACACTATGGGATAGTGCTGATGTGGTTGATCTCTTCTAGGTCACATAAAACAACTAATGACACCATTGGAAGGTTGTTTCATCCTGATCTAGGTCAGCCAGGATAACAGTTGTATTGGCTAGTGTGTCGGCATGAGCATTATAAGATCAGGGAATATAATTAAAGGTGGCCTGAAAGGGGAATTCTTCCATTAATCCCCTAAAATAGATGGTGATGGGGGACAACTCTTCCTTATTAATATAATATTTACCATTGACAATGATTTATCACTTGATACAAATCCCCTTTGATTTTTATGTAGTCTATATGTAGTTTTAGGGATAATTCCAAGATAGATATTAAGGATTTCTATTCTACATCATAATTTGTGATGTCTTTGGATAGTGAGAAAGTGTAGGGAATAACCTCTTTTTAGGAGATAAAAATTCAATCCCCAAGAAAATCGTATTGAGTTTCTAGTTCTCCATTTTGGTATCGACCGGAATCTAGGAGGTTCTATCAAAGTACATCTACCACGTTTAGGGAGTGTCATGGGCATAAAAACCTCTTCATCAAGGAGCTCAGTTTCTTTTAGTGTACTTTTCTAGGGCATGTTGTTATATGAGGAATTCACCTAGGGATTTCTCTTTCACTGACTTTTGAGATATAAAATGGATGTCATATTACTGCATACTGATTTTCCATCAAGACAATAACCTAGTAAACATGGGGAATCTAGGGATATATTTGATTGGATAAAAATGAGAGACCAGGTGGACCTCATTTTTCTACATGTAGTGCCTCGAATTTTCCCCTACAAAGATGAATGAGAGGAAATTATTATCAACATTTTAGTATCGACACTCAGTACCTAGCATCATCTAACTAAGGTTGTAGAGACTATTCTCACTTCCCGCATAATTCTTCTATGCAGGAAGGGTGTCCAGTGAGAATACCATAGTGTCCACATATAATATGAGTGGCCTCCCTTGCATCAAAGGCATCAAAACCAGTGGGCGCAACAAGTACTACCTGATACTTTTGAAGGATTTCTGAAAATCATCATCCCATTGGTGGGAGGCTCTCTTCTTTATTCACCTGGTAAAGGGGAGAGCCTTTCCAACCATATTGGATATGAATATCCAAGCATATGTTAGTTCTCCTTTGATTTCCCTTATTTTTTTCAAGTTCATGGGGGGTGACATTTCCATAATATAACTATTAATATCTAGTTCAACCTCTATGTCGTGAAGTTATCACATCATTGTCGGTATTTGATGATCAGGTCATCGAAATAACACTTGACTATCCCTCCCAAGAATGGCTTAAAGATGCGATGCATGGCATGCTGATATGTGGCACGCAAATTCATTAATTTGAAGGGAATGATCTAATAGAAAAATATCCCTTGAGGTTATCTAAAGGCAATGGCTCCATCATCTTCAGAGGCCATCATGATTTGATTATACCCTGCGTACCCATCCATGAAGGAAAGGGATTCGAGGATATAAGTTGCATAGATCAAGAATTATGTGATATTTAATAGAAAATTGTCATTTGGTTAATGCCTATTAAGGTCTCTAAAGTCAATGAGGACCCTAATATGTTCATCCTTCTTCTTGATGGGGATGATGTTGGAAATCCATCTCGGGTATTGCACTTCGTAGAAAAATTTGGTTTTGATAAACTTGTTGAGTTCTACCTATACATTGGTGGAGTAGGATGGTTGTATCGTCCTATCTACTAGTATGAAGCCCTGATGCTCATCGGGTAGTCTGAGACAGTGCATAGCCACATCTAGATTCAATCCAGGCATTTTTGTGTAGTTCCAGGAAAACACATATCAGTTCTACTTCATAAATGAAATTTATTTCTCCTTCTCATTAAGAGAGATGGTGGCACTAATCAAGGTAGGTTGTGAGTCTTTTTCTATCCCCATATTTATATACCTGATCTCATCTATGGTAGTAGAGACACCTTCCATGGATTTTGGAGGGGAGTTCTTGAGATATTCCTCATCTTCTTCCATTTCTGAGTCTATGGAGATGAATTCGGGTGAGGATATAAACATGGGGACCTCTCCATCATTATTAGGGTGAGGGAACACATGGGAAGAAACATAGTCATCCCTTTCCATATGATTACTATAGAGATATGTTATAGATGATTGCTACTGAGGATAGGAGAGGTTTGGACCTCTAGGGTCAGACATGCTACTTCTACAATGTTTATGGGGGAGAACATAGTCATCATTGTACATTTTCCATAGATTCATATGGGGGTTTCATAATCCATTGGGGGGTGAAACCTATATATCATCATCCTCCATTGGTTTCTTAGCTTCCTTCTTATAGAAATATTATTCAGCATATGTGGATCCGCAATTCTCTAAGGGGTAGTTGTAACCATGTAGTATTCCAACCATTTCGTTGATGGGGTACCTTAGACATTGATGGAATGTTGAAACTACCATAAGGTGTCTATGGAGCCAAGGACTTGCAATAAAGACATTACATGTGGTATACTGCTGGATAAACATGAACTATACATTAGATGAAGGCTCCCCAAATTGGTTTTCGAGTTTGATTTTGCCTAGGGGTATCTTATCATGATTTTCATATCCTTATATGGTCATATTGGTAGGGTATAAGTCCCCTTCACTGTACCCTAGTTGTTGGAGGTTACATACTGGGATAAGATTGATTCCTGATCAATTATGAATATATAAGCTTTGAACATTGACATTATTGATCCTTTCTGAAATGTATAATTGTCTGATGTGCCCCTAGATGGCCTCCTCTCAATCTTGATCGGTGAAATATATGGAAACATATAATCCTAAGGGAATAGCCTCCACTAGATATAGTTCGGTAGTAGAAACACTTGTCTCTGATTCTTATGGTCTTCGGGTGGCTTTGAAGAGTTCCTCTCTGAGTTGTTTTGATAGACCGAGTGCATCCTGGATCAAGATATTTTCTAGGACTACATCTAGTTGTTTCAGAATATCATATTTTTGTATTATTTGTCAGGACTTCCTAGAATTGGGATAACCTTGGGAATGTGGTTCAGAATCTGAGGCCTCTAAGGTAGATGGACTGTGTGATTATGTCGAGGTTGAAGGAACATCTACTACTAGTGGTTCAGGTTGTGCTGACCTTACCCATTTTCTGGGTTTATCATATTGGATCCATGGTAGGTGGTCATGTAATATAATTAGATACGGGTGACTTCTGGAGGGATCGGAGGCACCTCCTCGCCTCCTTTAGGCATGTTGGAGCACTTGACCATGATTCTCGGCTGCATATTAGTCCTCTATGGGGATATGAATAGAATATTATGTCCGGCCATTTCCTTTTTTCCCAAATATAATTATATTTGGTGTATGAATCCTCCTTATCTTTATTTATATGAGGGAAGACTGTATTCAGGTTCATAATCATCATCAGAGAAGGGGGTTTCAATTGTATTGTGTTGAAAAAACCAAATATGAGATCCTCATCCGATGGGGGTTCTATTTGGTGGGTTGGTTCCCATGTTTCCAAAATCACATAGAATAAATTAGTGAGGGTTAATGCCTATATTTTATGAGAATATGACTCTTCTACTTCTATTTCATTACGTCTCTGGTGTCCACACTCACCTTTGGGAGGAGCATATGACACCTCTTTCTTGGGTGGTGGAATGGTTGCAGGCCTGCACAACTGTACTCTCAAAGTGGCGTAGGATCAATCAACTGTCTTTTGAACCATCTAGTTATCAAATTTTCATGCACATCTTGTTGGGACCTTCTGCCAATAACCCTATTCTTCTAGTTGTACCATGGTTATTCATGCCACTTGCTCTAGGGAATTATCCCTCACCACTTTTCTAGAATTGATCATGCCTTGAAGGACGTCTTCAAAGATGAAACAATTCTCCATATTAGGAACCAACCTTATTTGGAAAGGGTAGTAATCAGGCTGATTGGTGAGGTTTACATCACTAGGACTCATGTTTTATAGATGTGTGAGAAGGTTATTGTCCATGGATTTCAAGAAATAATAGGGGGCCTATTTGTTTTTGGAAGGATTACACCTTATTTATCTGTTCATCAAATCCTAGACGACCATGGTTTCTCTGTGCTTCTAGATGAGGGTAATTCAATGGTTGTTTTCACTAAATATTAGGTAATGGGCGGTTTGGGGAATGTCTGGGAATCTGGACCGGTGTTTCAGCTAGCTTGAGAGTGACAGCTAAACCTTCAATTCTAGCTAGTCGTTTTCCCTATGTTGTAGGAATTAATCGATCTTTGGATTAGGTCTGTTGAATAGCCTCTATATGGCATTGTGATTTTTCATCAAATTCATGGAATATGTTTATATATTTCATTGGAATTAGGGATGTCTACAACTCAACCCTAAAATTTTCGGCATCGAGTTCCAGCTGCTTATCTCCCAGGAGAGGGATGAGGAGTGAGTAGGTCAAACCCTTTTACATTGCTATAAAATCAGACACCCTCTTATTTTTTCACTACATACAGTTTTTCAGGTCGAATATCGTTGTCTTCCACATTATAGAATTGAATTGTTAAAGGAATTGATGACAGAGGTATTCCCATCCTAACACAGATCCTACTGGCAGACTACTATATCAAATTAAAGTTGACCCTATTAGAGTCTATACAAAACCCATAATCTTGGTTGCCTCTTTTTGATCTCGATGGACCATCATAGTCCCACATTGGGATACGAAGTGTGTGAGATGTTGTTTAGGATTTCATGTTCCATCAGTGGTAGAAAATGTGGGATTACTGAAGTTGGTTTGAGTTGGAGTATCATCCACCCATTCAGGATATGGATTCCCTTTAGGCTACACAGGTGAATGTTTCCCCTGCATGGCTTATATTTGAGTATCTCGGGACATGACGATGTTAAAGATCTAGAGAGGAATTGTTCCTTGGACCATCTCCCACCCAAGGGGAGCCAGTGAGGGTTGATAATTTGGCCTTTTTTTTATATCCTGTCAATTTTCAATTCATCCTAGGATAGAATGGTTATCCTGGGGTGGAAGAGGATGTTGTCACAATAGAGGGATGTCACGATCATTTTCGACTTCCTCATGCATTTGGGATAGTTTCCTAGACCCATAGCCAATCTAATATTTATAATCTACCCTTGGTGATGGATCATTTGTGGGAGGGAGAACATGTGTCTCTTCTTGAAGACGATACCCTGCGGGAATATTTTCCCTACGTAACTCCTCATTAAGTTACCCAGCAGCCTATATTTCACTCTCATATTGTGACAATTGGTCCTCTAGGGAAGAAAACTTGCTCCTCCTGGGAGGTGATTGTGATGTGGTTGTACCCTTACCCTTTTTAGCATTTTTTTGGGGAGTTGACAACTCGATATTTAGAATTTCTAGGTTTTATAGTCGCCTCTAGTTCATAGTCTATGTAGCCTCATTGGTGAATTCATGTAACCCTCCTCCCAATGTATGTTTTCAGTGTTGTGACCTCTTATATTTGTGTCGTGATCAATATCTTCCATGTTGATTGTGATGACATTCATGGAGGTATATTGGATAATGGTGGTCATGCCATTACTTTCGATGAAACAAGATGATTCTGCACTGCTTCCGTTAAGGTTGTTATTCAAACCCTTGGAATTATTGGGTATTTTTGGATTTCGACCCCAGTAGGGCTTAGCCATCCTCACTATGAATTCCTCCTATATCGGTCTATGAACCGTGATCCCAATGGATTTTTCAGTCAGGGCTTAGGAATTGGCCCCAACTAGCAGAGGTGTGTCTCGCAGTAGGTGGGTCATTTACCATTGATTCATTTCTCCCAATATATAGTAGTTTGATTCTCTCTACGGTGGTGGTGATATGGAAATATCATCTAGACTTGTAGGGTGGGGGTCATTCAAGTCCATAGTTGGCATTTATTGGTCCAATTTTTTAGAATCCAATGGCTCTAGTAGGGGATTCGATGACTTCTGGGATGGACATGAAGTTATAAATGCCCCCAAGACAGTAGGGTGGGGTTGTTCTGGGATCTCTGATGATGCTTAAAATGTCCTATTAAGGGATGATGAACCTATGGGTGGTGATAAAGATATAAATTCCCTCGTCCCATTGGGTTCGGGTTCACTTGAAGCTGATGCTGATGTATCACAAATCCTCTCAGGAATCGACAATCTGAGAGGTGGAGGTGGTGGTAGATGTTCTCTCTGACCAGGAGGATGGGTATACTCTTGAATGGATGATATTGTAGCTGCAATATTGGCTCGCTTGATGTGGCTCAATTGTTCTCTCAAAGAAATTGGGTGAGAAGGTGACCCGTGATGGGAATCATTTCTCACGGGAAGTTGTCTGGGTGATCACAACATTGGTCTTAATGTTTGAAATGTATTCTTATTATTTGGAGTGGCCCAGTTTGAAGTCCTTTTTTTATCCTCCCTCTCTTCTCATAATGTCTGGGAACTATTTGAGCAGAGGAATTTTGTTGCAATGACCAACTACCATAAGTGTTTCTCGGTCCATTGATCTCTCCATAGACTATAACATTTTAGGTTGCTGTATTTGAAGGCATCTTCTATTCAATGGAGCGGTGAAGTGTAGTTCTCCATACTATCCTCATCCTCAAATGAGGATGACTGAAATAGATTTAGAGATTAGATTTTAAATAATCATGATGTAATGGAGGCAATCATGTTGCAGGTTTGCACCGTGCTTTTCTAGTTTTCAATCCCGGAGCATGGAGATGGCGGTTATATTGAGCTAACAATAGAGTATCCTGGTTATCTAAATGTGACACTCATATCTAAGATAAGGTAGATATTTATCCTTCAGTCGCTGATGAGTATCCCACATATTCTATCATATATAAGGAATCCACTTCTTTTCTAGCTCATCTGGGATCTCATAGCTGGAAGTAGAGAGGGTCCATAACATGACGGAGAGGGTATTTCCATATAACTATATCCATATGTCAATGTAGGGCTCCTCCTCATCAGACATTACATGCCTCCACCCGGTCAGACCATAAATTATGGATCTAATGGTTTCTTGCGAATGAGAACGGAGTGTTTCTGGAAGTTGATGGGGAACCATATATGGTTCACCCTGGTGCTTCGATCACCTCACTTTACGAAGGTTTTGGGGTTTGTTTCACCTCTCTATATAGAGGTGTCTAGACAAAGTGAGGATTTATTTACCCATGGGAGATATCATTTTAGGGTGGTTGAATATGGTGGATATTAGGAGTACAGTCCCTATGATCCATCTCTTCATTACCAAGAGAAGGACTGTCGTGGTAATGAATGTCACCTACTCCCAATTCGATTGAAGATTTCATGGACCCTTGCAATGTTGATAATGTGTCTCAAATGACCCCAAGGTAACTGCCATTGAGAACATTAGAGGTATGTTATATGTTCTAAGATGTGTTTGGAATATGCTGACATAACTTTTTTAGTTTTACAAGAGTATGATCTTGTTGTTTGGTGCTGTCCGGAACTTGTATATTACCATCAGGTGTCATGGGAGTATGAGCCCACTACTGAGAAGCTGTTGGAATGTATCGGTAAGCAGTCTCATTATTGAATGGGATATGATCACATCCCAAGTCATGTTCCATTCTCACTTGATGATCCTCAGTCAAGATGGGAGTGTGAGCACGATCTTGAGATTTTGGGATATATCACGGGTCTTTCTTGGTAATAGTATGAGCCTGCCCTAAGGCATGTTCCACTCTCACCCTATTGGCCCCAGTTGGATCAAGAATATGAGTCTGGTTCAAATATGAATTCCCCATCATAATTTGATGATTTAACTCTAGAATGGGAGAATAAATATGAGCCTTCCCCTGTGTTTCCTTGGAGTGATGTTGGCACAGTTGTTCATCAGTGGATGTAAGGATATGCGACTTAATTCCATGATCTTCTAGAATATTTCAATCAGATTCACTGATAGGAATATGAGCTTGTCCTGAATCTTGTTCTTTTCTCACTAGGATAACTTCTTCTATAACAGGTATGTGCACCTGATCTAGGGAATTTGGAGTATTTCGTTGGAATTCTTCGATAATAATTTTCCATTGTCCTGGGGATTTTTCCACTCCTACCTTGTTGGGCCCTATTGGAATGGGAATATGAGCTCGATCTGATTATTCACCCTTCATCATAATATATCTATAGTCATCTCTAGTGGGATAAATCATGTGTGATTATTCTGATACAACCAATTTTTCATGATGATCAGAGTATTGTGTTTTTCTGGCTATAGAGATAGGTATATGCACATGTCCCTTCATCTTTAGCAATTCCCGAATATGACAGTGGAATGTTTTAGTTGTTGCTAAAATGTATTGGAATTTTAGAAAATTGTGTGGAGGGATATGAGCCTACACATTTTCCATCTCCATAAGGAACTGGAAGATTTTTTCTATTGAAGTGTGGATATGCCCCCACTTATGCCCACCTTGTGATATTGGGGTATTATAATGGTCTTTGTATATGGGGGGTAGGAATATGAGCTTCCCCCCGTGATTTATGCATGAATATGCTCGTAGAATCATTTAGAGTGAGTAGGGATATGAACCTACTAGCTGGTCCCTACCTGAGTATGTAGGCAGTCATTGTTGGTAGGAGCAGGAATATTCACCCTCTCCTAGATTTCCGACACCTTTCTCCTTTAATTAATTTTCCTTACAGCCCATGCATGGGCATCAAAGGGTGTTTTATATCGAATGATACCCTTGGTAGGCAACTGAGGGGTGCCTGTATGATGGTTTCAGCGACAGGAGTTAGTATTATCCCTCATCTGAGGATCCTAAAATTCAATGGATTAGTATCCAGCTCCTTGATCCATCTTCCTTAGATAGAGAAGGTTGAAATTTTCAATCTCTGGGGATAAGCTTCTGAATCTATTTGTTGCGATGAAAAGAGCCACAAGTTTAGTAGCAACCTTTCCCAGAAAATATGGGATTGTCCATTGTTGTGTCTAATGGACTTCACAAGTAACCTTTAGGGCCAAGATTGTACCATATCATTGGTACTCTTGAACCAACGTATTTGGAATCTACCATTGAATTCTTCATGCAGGTGAGATATTTTTGTGAGTTCAGGAAGTTACAGTTGAGAATGATTTTCTGGAAAAAAATGTTGGATGATAAAGAAATTATCTCAAATATGGATAATGAAGCATTATCTACAATTATGTAGATGAAAAAGAACAAGGTTACCAATTAGTGAAATATCTTAGGAATTATATGCCCAATCAGATATGCAAGTGTAACTCATTTTATCTTTTATTCCTGATTAGGCCATTCCAATCGTTTGGACATATCAAAATGAGGATATACTTATGAGAACCCAGGCTACAGATGATCATTTGTATGATTAGTCTAGTCCTATTTATTTTTTTAAATAGGGTTTTCAAAACAATGTGTCCTAATGCATTATAAACCAATTATTTTGTCATTGGAAAGATTCGCGTCGGGTTCACCATTTTTTGTTTCATTGAGAAATGTGGTTTGGAATGGGTTTCGATCATCATGATTCCATTTTCAATTTTCTATGAAACCCCCAATGTTTCTCCCATCATTATCTAGGTACATACTTTCTTTCTGAAGGCAGAAATTATTTTGTGTTTTCCAACCCAACCACTCTGGGGAACTTGCATTGGTTGAGAAGATGGTAGTTCGAGCGCATAGAACCCTTTGGGGGGGGATTTTCTTACTTCAAGGCTCTCTTATAGATTTTATATATGTTCATGAATCTCTTCTTAATCCCGATGTAAGACAGGTTACCCTAAAAAATGATTATGGGTTAATTTTCTTATATATGAAAAAGGTTGAGATCTCTTTGGGAGTCCATATGTATGTGTCTATGGTTATTCTTCATTCCATGGTAATATAAGGCTACTTATATGATGAAACCATATAACCATGTTATTTGGAACATACTCTGATATTAGGAGGAAATAAATATTCCAAGGATGGTATTAATCCATTATGAGGTGTCCTATGTATCCTGATTATTACAGGAATCAAAAACCACATAGTTCGTATAACCTATGCAGTTATACATCATGGAGAAGGGCTTATATGGGTTCTCTAGGACACCTTCAAGCTTGGGTACCGAGGGATGTCCTATGTATCTTAAATATAGAGAGAATAATAGTTGTTGTATATCATTTTTTAGGACTTATATATTGGACTTTGTTGTGTCGTTGTAGAGACTCAGGGTGCAGGTGACATGATTACCACAACTCCCTCAACTCATGTGATCCAATCTTGGTGTGAGAAACAAGACATAGAAACTAAACAGTTTTATTTATTATACTATGGGAAATAGATGTTGGGATCACCCCAAATGATCAATATGGAGATCAAACCTTATAGGGGGTAGTCTACATATCCTGAGTTTGGAAGAATTAGAGTCTTTATAGTTCAATTTATGTTGGGGATTACACACTGAGGTTTCCCTAATGATCAGGGATTAAACATTGAGGATAGAAAATATTTTCTTGTTCTGGGATTCCCTGGTGATCTAGCCTTCCTCTATGGAAGATGTCGCAAGTCCCGGTTGGCATGTCTCGGGGGTTATCACATGACTCGTCTTAATACATAAAGAGAGTGTCATGAGAGCCATTGTGGAAGAGTCCAAGAGGCATCACATGTCTTGGATAACACCTCTACAAGAAACCATGAGACCTATCCAACATGGTTGAAGGGAATCATGAGTCTCAGCTGACATAAATAGAGGGTGTCGCAAGGGTCTTGGTTGTGATGCTCATATGCTTTCATGAGACTCGACTAACATGGTCGAATGTCATTATGGTAGTCAGACGATGAGTCCAAATTACGTCACAAGTCTTAGGAGATGGACCCAGAGATTTTTCAATGTTGTATTGGCACCCGTGGGGGCACTGTATGATGTACACTAACATGTCTGGAGGACTTTTCATGTCCCAGATGACATGTAAAAACGGTTTCGTGAAATTTGGTAAATGTTCTCTAATGTTGTAACATGTCTTTGGATGAAACATATGAATAACTTGAGGGGAAATTTTTTTTTCTTTCACTTAATCCTTATGCCTTTGATCTAGATTATATCTCTTGTATTGATAATTTTTTGGTTTTGTTCAGTGTCAGGTTCCTTGAGTCTCATATGATTTGGAAAACATGCAGTATGTTCTTGGCAAGTCCTGCCAGATTTCCTTCGCGTGATTTATGAGTGATTATTTCGTGCACATTATGTCTAGCCCATGACTACTCTAGTTTACCCCCAATATATTACATTATGGAAATACGGACGGTTGTGTGATCAGTTTCCATTAGAAGTCCATTGAAGTCGGAAGCCGAATCCTGTAGAGCATGGGAGTCCGATCGATCAAAATTCCTACCCTTTCTTTATGTTGGGGTGGTGAATCTATAGGCATCGCCACCCTTGATAGTCACCAGTTTGTGCGGTCTATCTGGCATAAGTCTAGGCTAGAGTCGGGGAAGGTTCGTATTGCCAAGTGGTTTTTCTAGTCTCTTCCATGGACTTCCTCATGTGTTTCACCTAATTTTTAGTGATCATGAGTCTCCTTTTTAAATGCATCATTTATTGGATTATTGATTATTATTGAAGACTTGTTCAATCATGTGGTTGTGTTGAAGGACATCCATGTTGTAATACTGACATTTATGATGGCCTTCGTAAGATCAAAATGCCTGTGAAAACACACACACAAAACCTTGGGTGACTTTTCATGGGGTCTTGTGGGACAGTCTTACGAGTGCACTAGGTGCATCCCATTCCTTTCAGTGACCTCTAGTACCTCTCACCTTCTCCATTTTAACCCCCATTGTCTGATGTAACAATTTTTGGGATTCATATGATATTGCATGTATATTTCCTAGGGTATTTCTTCTATATTTTAGAGATGTTTTTCATGGCCAATATGGGTCACATGTGGGTACATGATAATTTAATGGAAAAATATGTTTGTACTTTTTCAGAGCACTTTGGGGTTACCTGGACATGTCTGAGGTTTTCCATATGGTGAGGATGAGATGTTAGGGGGATTTCATGAGGTGATAAAAATGTGTTGAAGAGAACGCACGACGTCTGGCAAGTTGGTCGAGGTGTTTTTCGCCTGCATTTCAGTGACCATGAAGCTCTCTTGCCTCCTCTCTTTCTATCTCCTTTGTTTTATTTTAAAAAGATCTGGGAACTTGCGAGTTGGAATGAGTAGTATCTATTATGTTTAGTCAATTTTTGTATGATTCCTTTCTTGACCAATATGGGTCATATTGAGTGTGTGAAAGAATGTAGTTGAATGGTCTATCTGCGCATCCTTAGAGTACCATGGAGTTGTCTGGATAGTCCTGAGGACTTCTGTGTGGGGAGGATAACAAACTAGAGGGTTTATGTGAGGTGATACGGTCATAAAGATGAGGTCCATGATGATTCATGGGTCTCTAAGGGGAATGTGTCGCATATATTTTAGCAACGTCAAACCCCTCTCACCTTCTCACCTTCTTCTCCTTCATTTTATATGGCTAACACTCAGAGGTTGCAATATTGGTTCTATATCACCAAGTGATTTTATTCTTTTGAATGATGACCTAGAAAAGAGAATCATGACTTCTGGGGTTCTCTTCCTTTATAATGTCATCCCACTTAATTCTTGAAGGATTTTGGATGGTTTCTCTGGAATTTTCCAATGAAAAACCATGCGGCCTAGAGATGAACATTCAGTTTTCTAGGTGGGCTTTTCAAGAGTGGGAAGGTTTGTTGAAGAGGGATTTGCAACACTAGCTACAGGTAATGCACCATGCATGGGGCCTTTGTGTGACCTTAAATTTTTCATGCTATCATGAGTCTCTTAGAGGCCTCATGATTCTTAGACTATCCCTTTTTTCCATACATTCATAGGGAACATAATACCAATATTTAGGAATTTTGTACCTTGATATTTTCCAGATATTTATTTGGATGGACTCAGTCGATGTATAATGTAAATTTTTACCCATGTTTTACATTTTTTTAAAGGTTTTATATATAATCATATTTTTATTTTCTAGTTAATGAACTTTTATAAAAATTTATGTAGAAAAGGGAATTTGTTTCATGTAAATACATACCCATCATCATGATTTTCATTCCCTTTAACATCCTATAAAAGATTAAAAGTTAATTTTGTTTAAGATTTTTTACCTAATATTGAGGAAAATTTGTGATTTTAAATAGGGTTTCCAAGAAAATGGTTTTGAATAGTATTTTATTTTTAAAAAGTTTTTAATTAATTTTCAATGCTTTTTTTTACATTTTAAAATGGTTATTTTAAAAGAAAATGGTTTCCAAAATTATTTCATGCCTTATTTTTAATTTTTCAAAGTATTATGAACGAAAAAAAATTTATAAATGTTTTCAAAATTTCTTTATTAGTTTTCATGGTATTTTCAAATAAAATGATTTTTAAAATATTTTTAATATTGCATTATATGTTTTAAAAGTTGTTTTTAAAATAAATTTTTTTTCAAATTGAATTATTTTTTAAAAAGTGATTTTCATGGTAGAAAATATATTTTACCCAAATATTTGTTTTAAATTATATTGTAATGATTTATTTTAAAGAAAGGTATTTTTGAAAGGTTTTTATGAAATATATTTTCAAAGAAATGATATTTTCCTTAAGAAACGTTCCATGTGATCTTTTAAAATATTTCTCCTTCGATGATGGCATACTTTCTTTATAGTTTATGGAATAATGGGGATATGATCAAAGAATACCATTCATATTCTTTCATGAATGGTTTATGCTTTGATGGCATGATGTTTATTACACCTGTTTCTATTCCACAAGTCATATTAATTTGAAAACCACTTCTTTTCAAGGGTTATGATTTGATGAGATGATTATGAAATATATATCTTTTTCATAGTTAATGATAGGGTATAAGGTTTATTATAGCCATCTAAATTAATGTGTTATGATATGATGTTTATGAAACCCATATCTTTTTATGGTCTGTGATATGATGAATGTTTTATTATCTTATGGAACAAGTATGTGTGATGATATTATATGATGGGTGAGACCTATACCTATCTTCAATGCATTGGGTAAATATTTATATATCATGAGATAATGATGGGATTCAGGTCAATGGGCTTAATCTACTATGGGAAGATGGGGAAAACCAATCCACTATGGGAAGATAGAGAAACGTAATCCACTTTGGGAAGATGGGGAATCTCGATCCCTTACAAGGAAAGAAATGTGAATTGGGATGGTGATGTGTCCCTCCTAGTAGGTGTAGTCCCCATTAAGTGCACTAATAAGTTATTAGAAATGTGAATTGACTTAAAATTAATAATATTACATGTTTTTGTGTATGGAAAAATTCCATTTCTTATTCCTTTGTTAGGATTTCATTTCATATGATCTTGTTTCCCAAGTTATTCATATATTATAAACTTCTAATATTTATGCCTAGATTCAGGATTATTAACTTTGATATGTAGGGTATGATCTTCTAATGTTTTGATCATGTTATCATTGCCTTATTCTCATGATTTTGATTACATCTCTCCTTTTTTACCCTTACTAAGCATCTGAGATCACCCCTTTTATTGTTTCCTTCCCTTGGTTATGGTTATATATTTCTTGTATGATATTTATAAGAGGGTTTCTTATCTTGGAGAAGCTAGTGGGAGATAATTTAGCTCACTCGTGTAAAATATTTTATGTTTACATGTTTCTAAAGGCACTAAAATAATACGGTCTTTGGGAATCTGGTGTGTAATGTATTAATTATTCTAAAAAATAATTGAGGGTATTTATAGTTGGTATCATAGAAAAGTTTTAGTTAACCAATATAAACCCAGATGATAAAATTTTACTGATATATCTAGGAATATTTCTACAGATATGTCTAGCAGTGCCTCTAAGGATATTTTATAGGATGAGGAAAATTATAGGAAAATGTCCTAGAATTTTGGTAAAGGATATAAAGAGTGGTTTCAAAGAATTATATCCCTTTCAATACTACAAGTTGATGTGGATATGGAACATATATACCTAGGGGTATCAACTCTAAAAAGTTTCATCCAGACTAACTCATGCGTAACCGGGTACATGAAAATGGTCTTTTCTACATGCATGGTTTGACACTCTTGAGGGATATTCTTTGTGAATTCACAAACAATTTACTTGCCATCATGATGTATATAAGTGGAAAATGACTATGAATAACCAAGGATAAACCTAAGGTGCCATAAATAAAATAATTAGTATCCATGATGTATACATCCTATAGGTGATTTTTTTCATTATTATGTGGTTTCCATTGTGATAACTGTTTATAACGCAATGGTATCCAATTATAGTCATCAGAAAGAACTAGAAGGAACTTGGTTAATATTTTTTTCTTCGCATGTGGAAATTATGGGAATTATTAAAATTGATTTCATAATTGGAAATATGATAAATAGAATCAGGAAGATTGTATGAGTATTTGTTACACTACAGAAGATAAAGGGATTGTGAATAAAATGTGAAAGGTATGGGATGTTACAAAAGTATTTTTTTTTCATTAATGGTATTAATCATTATTATATTGATCATGAGGAACATTAACACATGATTCATATTTAATATTTTAGAAAATGGGTATTAAGACATAATATGATGAAGCCTGTGTAATGATGTCATAATAAATTCTGATGAATGAAGCATTTATGTTTTGGAATTCAAAGATTATGTTATCAGAATCATGAATTATATAAGTATTTTCAGTATAGGTTTTTTAATGGAAATATGATATTTTTATTAAGGGAAGGTAACCCTTAATTTTTTTGAGATATAGAGAAAATTGTGTCTATAATGGATAAAGAGTTGATTAATTTGGATAAAGTAAATTGGAAAATATTGATGAACTTAAAACTGATTAATGATTTTTTGAAAAAGTGGTTTTATTATCATATATAAAGTTTAAAAATATGGTATTTAAGGAATAAATATAGTAAACTTTGGAATAAGTAATAATTCAAGTTTTTCAAAACAATTTATGGTAATTTAGCTTTTTAGTATGTTTCAAGAGATTATATGATGAGGGTATTCATATGTTTGGAACGTGATAACTAAGAGCTGCTTTATGATATATGGTTGGATCAAAGTCAAGATAATTTAGTGACCTTCATTCTAATGTTTTTTATTTTCATATATGGAATAGTTACTAGGGAAGATATTTATTTAATGGTTTATGTTAAACATCAAATGAGGTTTTAGAGATTAAATTATTATCTAAAAACAAGAGGATTTACACATATTGGGTAACATCTTCTAACCATTTGTCTGTTATGTTAACTAGAGGAAATTTCAATGACTTGTCATTATATTTATGGATCTTAGGATTATTTAATTCTTTAGGAATGTAAAATTCACCTTAATTACCCGTCGTAAGAGATGAAGTGGTAATTGGTCATGGCACAACTAAATGATGAGATTGTGCATAAGGAATGTAAAATTCACTCATTTTATGTTGGGTGGAATATAACACCTCAAGATTTTTTGAAATATGTTTTTTTGAATTAATATAATATTTTTGTATTTTTATATTCACACAACACTAAATATAGATTGTGTTATACTAAATCACTATGTTTTTATTTCGTTTCCTGAAACACTAGGTCTATATTTCACTACACACAATACTTACATAAGTTTTCAGTACACGCAACACAATGTTTGTCTTGTCTTACACACAATGTCGATTTCCTTCAATAGTCTATGTTACATGCAATACCTAGATTTACCAAACTACATTATAATATTAATATTATTAATAAAATATTATTATATTCATCACCTATACATTATTATGGAATTAATGAGAAAATTATTATTTAAATATGTGAAAAAAATTAACCCTTCTAGCAAGATGTGAAAGTAAGAACTACTTGAAAATGAAGATTTTTTTCTAGGAAAACTAATTTTCTATGTACAAACAAAATTTTATCTAAATAAATTAGAAAAAAGACTATTTATGAATGTTTTAAATATATTATTTACTCAATCATATATTTGTACACTCATCCAATAAATTTTATAGGCATACGATATGAATAAATCTAATTTTATGAATAAAAAGACGTATTTTTCAAGAAGGTAATTATAAAAATTTTTAATGGAAAAACCATTTTAATTCAAATTTTAAACAATTTTATAATTCATATTTAACAAAATAATATTCATTTTTTCAATTATTAAATCATATTTTACTTTGGGTGAATTTTTTGTATTTTTTGAGTAGTTTCATTTTTTGATGAATAGTAGACAACATTGAATTTTAATTCAAAACTGCCTTTTCATTTGATTAAGTTATAAGGTTAAATACTATTTTTGAGTGTATTTAATTTTTAATTATATTAATTATAAAATAATTAATAAAATATAGGTAATTGAACCAAATTTCACTTTGAAAATTTATATAAAAACTCAGCAAACTTTTGAATTTTTTTACATTAAAACCCTGCATTTTCATCACATCTTTGGGATTAAATTTAAATTAATTTCTGTCTTTTTGGTGATTTAAATTTAGAAAAAATGGATTCCATATTTTGAATAATATTAATTTATAATTTATAATGAGTTTAAAATAGTTTTTGACAAAAAATATTAGTGAATATACTTAAAATTAATTACTACAATTAATGTAAAATTAAGCTTAACATGGGACTAAACCTTAAACATAAGGGAAAATATGAATTATAATATTGTCAAAATGCCATTAAATGTAAATATTTATACCTTATCTTCCCTTTTATATAATTGGTTCTATTATTGGTGCCACATGTCATTGGAAAAATGTGGATGGAATTCCCTCTCCAAATATTTACAAGAATACCACTCCTGCCCCACTATAAAATGGAAATCAACCCTCTCACTTATTCACACCAATAAATAAATTTAGATCACCCAGAATCTGATAAAATAAAATAAAAACATCCATTATTTAATCCTATAATCCTACCTCTGGGAATAAAGGTATCCAAGGATTCCCTTTGGTGCATACCAAGTGCACTTACCCAGAGAAGAGGTAACATCCTTCATCGAGATCCTTTGATTTGTCAAATGATTATATGATAAATTAAGTATCCTAAATATACATAAAAGTTTTTTTAAAAATATTTTTACCAAAACATACACACACTTCCATCTAATGGGTCATGAATATATCGTTCTTGTGTACGTTGATCAACTGCCTCACGAAACGTTATTGTTCTTTTTTTCCATTACCACCTCCCATAATTGGGGATTGTGATGGACACTCAATTTTTATATGATATATATATGATTATTTTGATTATTTTTTTCTTATGTAATTACTATATAAAATATACCTTCATGTTTTCCATTATAGGTAAATATAATAACTTCTTTTGTGGAAGTGGGGACTACCGCCTCCTCAAAGAGATGTGATTCATTCACACATTACATGGAATGTATTAATTATGGTATTAGTAAAAGTACATGATATATATGAAATAATAATTATACTGTAAGTATATTATATATATACATATATTTTATTTTATTTCTTTCTTTCAATATGATAGTAAAATAGAAACAATGTCTATGCATACGTATGACCTACCATTTCCATGAATGGTGTATTTTGTTTAATATTTTTATATTTTATAGATTAATATAAAAACTTATATAATAAATATATAGGAAATTTATATCATGGGTTATATTTAGCAGATCATGACATAACTATGAGGACAAAAAATATAACAAATCAAAACACAAGATAAAAATAAAGCGATTGTTACCTAAAACATAACATTATCATTGATTTATTAATGAAATGATAATATAAAGTCATAATAAGAGAATATATGGTATTATATGTAATAATATAGTTCTATGGAATATTTATAATAAACTTATATTAATTATACATGTGTTTTGAATAAGTATGAAGAGATTCAAGACTTAAGGTAAGGGAATTTCATCTCACTTTTTATTTCCATGAGATACACGTCTTATTCACAACTATTTTATTTTTTGTGGTGTGTGTAATGACCCTGGATATATTATATAATTATTAGAAATTAATTTATGGGAATTTACATATACATTTTATGATATTTTTTTATTGGATTTTATGTTTCAAAAGTTACCAAATAGATAAAGTAATTTTGTCTCAATTTTCCTTCTTTGAGACACATGCCATGTTATGCACCTATATTTTTATATAAGTTTTAGACACTTTATTTGAAATTTTATATCATGAATCTACTTATTTTAATTATATGTTAAGTTTCATGTTATGATATTATTTCCATTTTATTATGATTTAAATTTACTAAAGTATTAATGGTTTATTGTTATAATCTCATCATTTACTGATATTATTTATGATAATACATCCATTGATTAAATATAATGATCCACATCTCAAGATCACTAATTAATTTTCATACCCACTATTTATTAATATTATATAAAATTAATGGTGTCATTTTTTCCACTATTTGGTACTTATGAAAATTAATAAATTGTTTTTATGAAAATACTTTTTTATCTCTCCTTTCGTTCGGAAATCTATGTTCTTTAAAACCCATTATTTCTAAAAATGTTTTCAAAAAATGTTTTAATATTATCCTATGATGCTTAAAAGAAATTTGTACCCATGATTTAACATTTTAAAAAAGGCCTTAAAAGAAATATTTCTTTCCTTTTATGATCACGGAACTTTTTTAAACTTTTAAGGTGTAAAATGAATGTTCGATATGTACAGACTTACCTACAAACATGACCTCCATTTCCTTGGATATTCCTTTTTATGTTTACATATTTATTTTTTAAAATAAAATATATTCCTAATATCATGGATTTTTTTTATTTTAAAGCATTTCTCAAAGAAAAAGGGTTCCAAAAATGTTTTTTTAAAAGTACATTAAATTATTTTAAAAGATACCATTATATGTTTTCAAAAGGAAATTTTCAAGGAAAAGGGTTTCCAAAATGATTTAAAATATTATTTTTCATTTTTCAATGTATTTTAAAATAAAAATATTTTCAAAAAGTTTTTAATCTTTCTTTATGATTTTACAAGGTGTTTTCATAGAAAAAAGTTTTCAAAATATCTTCTAGATTCTTTTATATTTTTTAAAATATATTTTGAAAGAATATTTTCCAAAACTATTTATATTTTAAAAATCATTTTTCAAGGAGAAATAGATATTTTCCACAAATAAATGTTTTAAATGAGATTGTAAAGCCTTATTTATAAGAAAATAATTTTTGAAATGGTTTTATGTAAGATATTTTCAATGAAATGCTATTTTCGTTAAGAAATAATCCATGTGATCTTTTAAAATATGTATCACTCTAATATGAAATAATTTGTTATAGTTTATGACTTACTGAGGATATGATCAAATAATAGCATTCTTATTCTTTCATGAATGGTTTATGTTTTTAAGGAATGATTTTTATGACACCCATTTCTCTTCAACAAGTTATATGTTTTTGATACCTACTTATTTTCATTTGTTTTGATTTGAGTAGATTGTTATGAAACCCATATATTTTTCATATGTAATGACATGATGAATGGATTGTGATACCCATTTCATTTTAGGGGTTGTGATATGATGTTTATAAAACCCATCTCTTTTTATAAGTCATTATATGATGCAAATTTTATTATCTTGTGGAACATGATTGTATGATATTATTATGTGACGGGTGAGACCTATATCTCCATTCAATGCATTAGTTACAGATTTATATCTCATGATATTATGATGAGATTCAAGTTGATGGGATTAATCCACTATGGGATGTTAGGGAAACCTGTTCCACTATGGGATGATAGAGAAATCCTATCCACAATGGGAATATGGTGAAACCCAATCCCCTATGGGAATATAGGGAAAACTGGTTCACTATATAATGATGGGAAAAACCAATCCATTACAATGAAAGAACATAAACCGGTGATGTTGGTGTGTCTTACCCAGTAGGTTTAGTCCCAATGATGTTCCCGGATAAGTACTTGCAATGTGTCTTGACTTAAAAGGAATGATATTACATGATTATGTGCATGTCACAATACTATGACTTATTCCTATATTATTATATCATGTATTATGATCTTATTTCCTCTATGATTTATGTATTATGAACTTCTAATAATTATGCCAGGATTTATGATTATGATCTTTGATATGCAGGGTATAATCTTCTAATGTTATGATCACGTTCTCATACCCTTATGATCATGTTTATACTTACATATCTTCCTTTTTTACCCTTACTAAGAATCTAATCTTAGCCCTTTTATTGTTTCCTTAATGATGGTATAAATATATACTTCATTAATCATGTTTCTATAAGGGATAATAGTCTTGGAGAACCTGGTGGGAGGTAATGTAGCTCACTCACATACCATTGTTTACATTTCCATGATTCCAATTGCACTAAAGAAATACGGTCTTTTGGGAATATATTGTCTAATGTATTGATTATTCCTAAAAAATGATGAAATCTTTATGTATGTTAAGATTGGGTTTTTATATTTTTGATTCAATTGATGAATCTTTAATGGTTCTAGGATTTTAATCATGGAAACTGCCCTATTTTAGCTTTCTTGTTAGAATCTTTTTATTTTTTATGGGATTGTATTTGATTGTTTTTCTTTCACATACCTTTTCCAGACTATGATGTGGGATTAGTTTTATGCATTCTAATTTTTTATCAGTTGTTTCTTTCCTTTCGACATTATATTGGAGTTTGGTGATGTTTTTGTGTGTTTGTGTAGGTAACTTAGGTGAAAGTCTCCCTTGTTTTTGATATACCAACTCGACACTAGTCACTAGACCTTATACTATTGGAGGAAGGATTGGGGTGTCACACTAAGATTATTCCCAACTATCAAATCCCCTATAGGATGGGTCATGACAATCATTCTCTTTGTATTCAAACTATTATAGGACCATGAATATAGAACACAATGATTGATGATGATACATAGATGTGATCTACGGGAACAAGTTGTAGGGACTGTGAAATAAAATAATATAGTGTTACCCATAAAAGTAGTGAAACATGATACGAAGGATAGAAAATCAACTACAGATGGTTAGTTTAATATATATTTCAAGTGAAAATAAATGATATGAGATGGTAGTTGGTGATATAGATGAGATATATTATTTTCTTTTTGTTCAATATTATTCTTTTATCCCATTTGTTTTATTTTGAGTTTTTTATTTACATTATATTTATTTAATTCGGAAATTTTGACTTCCCTTGTAGTTTTCATTATAAGTTTATGGTTTATATTAATACTTAGACCCTATTTGATTATAATTTATTTTCTTTATTCAAAAATATATTATCATCCATAATATTTTTTATTGGGTTGCCTAACAGCGAATGAGATTACCAATGGATCTGGTTATACCCTATAAGAGGGCCTCAGTTGATCATACCACCTACTGATGGTTTCTACAATAATTATTGTGATTATGTGAGTTACCACATTAGGATATGAGGTATTACTATTCATGATTTATAAAAATGTACATCAGGACCTATGTTTGGTAATACATGTAAATTTCCTTTGTTGTTGTGTTCCATCTTGACTATAAAGGGATATATGTATGATGTATTTCATATTCATCCATGTCTTTTTCTTTTTGTGTGGTATATGTGGCACTAATAGAATAATTTAACATTCATACACAACATCACAATCACAAAATGTGTTGATGAGAGAATATATATCTAACTAGGTCATTAGAATCAACATTTCTTAAGAACATGTCATTGGTTTTGATGTAATTTTAATAAATTCATGTTTAATTTTTGGTTAATGTATAATTATAAATATATTTACTAGGTTATTGGGGGTAAAATTACATTAAACACACACCCCACAAATATAGGCCAGAAAGCCAGTCCATAGAGCCGCAAGGGATAACTAACCCATAATGACTTATTTGTTAAGTACATGGCCCAAATGCCCATTGGGAATGAATCATATTACATGGCCCAAAGTCCCATGAACTATCCTGAAGGTCTAGTGCATCGTCATGCCTACATCATCAAGCATGCGTCACAGCCTACCTGCAGAAATTCACTCCAACCTAGATTTGAACTTGGGTTTAATACAATATTACGGGGAGCCTTTTCCACTTGGGTAAGCCCCCAACTACATTCATTTATCATTTTGAATCTAGATATATAGGTCAATATGTGTAGTTTTTTATGGTTTATATATTCATTGATAATTTTCTAGTTTATTGTTTTGAAAAAAATTGAATTTCAATCATGTTTAAAATTCTATTAATATTAACCATCTGTTCATGATTCCTGTTATTTTTAATGTAATATAATCTGTTTCTATATTTATACTCTATTATATTTGTAAATTTCATCTCTTATATTTTTTCTATTTTATATATTTGAGGATGTGATATCATATTTAGCAGTCTATTATTATTCCTCTTGATTTTCAGTCTATTAATGTATATATTGGCCATTCTTAATTTTTTAATATGTTATAGAATATACTTTATGATTTATCATAAATGGAATATTCTCTAATCTATTATTTTTAGCGCACTTCACTAGGATGTGGTCTCTAGCATAAGGGAGGAAAATCAGCGACCATGTATCCACTCATCCTATAGAACATTTATGTTAAATAAACCACTTCTATTACAAATACCTCACTGATATTGAAAGAAAAAAACATTATAAACTCTACCAAATATATCTCATGGCCCATCCACAAGTCATACAGATAAACTGTTGGAAAGGGATCGTGGTTATTTTAGTTGGGCATTAAACATTCATGATTATTGATATTAAAATGAATTTAAGTTTTAAAATGAATATATATAGTCCTAATATCGATAATATAATATAGTGAAATGGTAAAAATATATAAAAACCTGATATAAAATATGAATATTATATAATTTTTATCATCAAAGATAATGATACCTCTTATCAATAACAAATCCACTGTAACAACTCACACTAAGACCCATAAAATTATAATAGGATTCATTAATTTAACTTATATGAAAAAAATTATAAAACCAACCCATAAATGATATATTTCAAACCATCTTCATAGGTAGGGCTGAGTATTTTAACTGAAAATGATTCCCTGTTATCCTTACTCCCCTATGTATAAGTTATAAATATCAATTCCTATACATTATCTGTCTGTGACATGCAACACATCTGAAAAAAATAATGTTATGAAATTTTTGGATCACAAAAAAAAATTATATAATATATAAATAGAAGATAAACACATTAGATAATATATGGAAATAAAAATAATCCACTACCCACAACTAATTCATAGAAAGTATAAAAAACCTTTATATCAAAATCTAGGAACTAATATAATAATTCTAATAGTTGAAATAAAAAGGATACAAACCAAATATTCCCAAGATAAAATAATATGATATAGATGAATAAAAAATATCTAACTAATGTTATAAACCACACAAAGTGATATATTCCTTATAAGTTAAATTTAGAGCTATTCTATGTAAATCAAGTTCAATAAAAAACAATTATAGTGTATTAACAATGACCACATATAGGGTAAGATTAAAATGGATGTTTGGTGAGCTCGGATAATAAAAACCCCAACCTTAGTAGCCTAAGGCTGATGGTTGCATTATTAAATCAGCACAAGATAAAATTGATCATACCCCAAAGTATCAAATACTATAGTAGTATTGGAAAAGAAGATACATGATTCAATCTCTCACTAAATTTAAAAACATAAAATACAGCATAGTATTTGCTTCATGAACATTATATAATCCTCAATAATATGATTTCATATCAATAACTTTACACTTCCTAGAATTATAGGGAAGGGAGTAAATAAATGATTGATTAGGGATGATCATTGAGGGAATTTATAAAATTAATTATATCATAGAATAAAGAAGGAATTAATAATAATTAATGTAAAAAAATGATTATATAATTATGTATACATAATCACATAATCATGAAACTTACCCATGGATAACATGAATATTCAAATAATTACATGTACATAAATAACTGGTTTAATAATTTTGGAATACATAATTTAGGGTATCTAAAACTTATTATTAATGCCTCATGCCATGGCACAATAATTAAATTGGTAAGGGATAGGAAATATATCAAACATTTTTTTCTCATGAGACCTACTAAAGAATTGATGTGCTAGGTAATTATGTGCCCCGAAAATTATATAATAATTCCAAGGAATTTTTTATATGAATTAGTAGTTTGACTTAATTAGCATACATGAATAATAAATAACTATCTATATTGGAATAACTAGCATAAATACTATCAATACTTTCTCTATTACAAATTAAAATAACATATATAGAAAAATATCATGGATGGTATCGTTAGATTATATCATCATTAAATCATAATATTCATCAAATAATATTCATATTGGTTAAAATACTTATAAAATATCATTGGAAATATTTATGGGGGAAATAACATCTTCATTTTAAAATCACTTTTTTCAAAATTTATAATTCTATAAGATATTATGTAAAACACTTTATGTTTAAAGAACCATTAAAAATTTTAATGTATTCTTCAAATAATTGATAAATCATGATGGAAATAAATTTTTTTCATTCAATGTAAGTTAAAATAAAGATCTGTTTTACAGTTTCCCTGAAATTTCAAATGTTCCTCATTAGAAAAACAATATGAAATTTAATTTTAAAGAATTTTATAAAAATTAAAAAATTGGTGAAATTTAATTTAAACAGTCAATGTCTAATATTAAAATCATTCGTTAAAATATTTGAAAGAATATATGGACTTAGAGTACAAATATTAATGGATGAATGAAAAAAAATTCAATTTTCCTTAAAAATGCTATTAAGATATCCTAAGTATATAAAGTGAGGAAAATGAAAGTAAAGAATGTATTTTTTAGAGATAGTGTAATTTATTTAGTTTATGATATAGTTATCATATAATTCCTTCAATATAAAACATAAACATAAATAATCCCCAGTAAAGATGATATTCTAAAATAAACTATTACATCATGTTTCACGTGATTCCTAACTTCTTTTAACATCCTATATAATAAATTTAACATTATTATATTTATATATAAAACCCATATAAATACTTATAATATCATATATGATCTATATATATTATTTTGACAAACCATTATTAATAAATATTTATTAAAATAATCATTTTCAAGTAGTAAATGCTTCTTTTTTCATATAAGTTTTGGTTTGGTAGTTTTGGTCCACACATCATGAACCTAGTTCCCTAACATGAAAAAATTTAATAATTAAAAAAACACAATATATATTCACTGTATAAATTTTTATATTCATCAATGAAATGAATACATTAAAAATAAATCGTATCGCTTTGTGGAGATGGTATTCCATACATTCACAGAAGAGACGTCATGATTTTTTAACAGGTGTAAGGGTATAAAGAAAAATGATATATTATATTTACATAAAGTTAATTATTTCAAATATATCATATATATTCATTATTTCTATCTTTACAAGCTTCTATGAAAAATGGTGATAAAAAAATTACACAACTATGTGGAGATGATATATTGTACGTAAGCGCAAGAATGTTTTTTCTATTGGATGAAGAAGTGGAGGAAAATGATTTTTCCATAATACTAGTATCATATACATCTATTTATGATCCTGTATTATTTATTTTAGGATTATTATGACATAATTTTAAGTGGTATAAAAATAAATAAACATGAATGGGTCGGTAGAGATGATTATCTCTTTTTTCAGACACCTCTTTTGGGATACACATTAAGACTTGAAAGATTGATCAAAGGAGAAGACCATGCGATCTAGGATTAAGGGAATGAATTTGGAAATGTATTAGTGTAGGTATTGGTATATATACAGTGATGAAACATTTTAAATATTATAGAAGAGGAGGTTCCCTTTTTTATGTTCATGAAGGGGAACCCTTAAACTTAGTTAAATTATTAAATTAATATAAATTAATTTTCATTTTAAAGTTAACAGAAATTAAAATATTTAGATTCTAGGGAGATGGTAACTCAAAATAATCAGATCCAGTAATATTTAGACAAGTTTGGATTATTTTTTAACACTTATATATTAGATTTAATCTCAAATTAACCCTTTTGACGATTACCATGATATAAAATATTTTTACACTATAGGGGTTAAGAATTAAGTATAAAAGAAAAATTGACCCATAAGTAGAAAATTATTGATATTATTGACCTTATCCCATTCACCATCCAAAATATAATAGTTTTATTCAATTTTAATTTATTTAATAAAATACAATTATACGTAAGTTACCATTAAAATAATTTTCATTACTATTAATATAGTTGACATTCAAAAATACTTGATAGAAAAGAAATTCCAATATAAACTTTAAAAAATTACTAAATTTTTATATATATCTAAAAAAATCAGAACAATATAATTCATCTGAATTGAATTAATTTTAATATTTTAACATCATTTATTTTATGATTCTATTAGATGAAAAAATACCATTCTAGTGTTGCATTAACATTTATGTTAGTTATTATATCACTAAAATTTAAAAAAAATATTAGGATAAAAAATTCACTCATATTCTAGATAACTACATATAACTGAACGTACCTTCTTTTTGATCCTATTAAAAAATATTATAGATATTAAAATAAAGATAGATCCATTTTTTATTTATTCTTTACATAAAATATTATTAATGTCATTATCAATGAAAAACGGCATGTTATAGAAATTTCTTATAATTTTGGAGGATTATGGTCAAACAAAACACGTCCAATATAATTAATCTATATGTTAGATACATTTTTAAATCCTTGTCATATTATTTTTAACCTTAATTACATGATTTACCTTTACTGAGGTAGAAAATATGTAACAATGTTACAATTTGTAATGAAAAAAAATATAAGGGTCTTAATTACTAAATATGATCCTCCTCATTAAAAATAATGAATACATTTTTTTCAAGATTACATTTTTAGAAATTTTTTTAATCAACATTAAAAAAAGTTTTCAAAACTCAATGACACCCATTTTTTAATAATTATGTTTCTAATAACAAAATTATATTTATTCTTATCCCATTCCTAGTAAACACCACCAGAGGACTATTAAAAAAATTGGATCAAAATATCACCTATAAATTTCATGAAAATCATTAACCAATAGTGATTTATACAATTTAATAATATAAGAATACATTTCATGCTAAAAAATAATTTTTTAGATAAAATATCTTTTAGATTAAAATTTTTTTATGTTCATTTATAAGATAAAGATAACAAATGAATAATTTGTACACATGTGTGAGAGATAATTTTCTTAATTTATTTTGTTATATTAATACATACAAATACAATGGAAAGGTGACTAATTTCACATTAGATTATATTATTTCAATTGTATCTCATTATGCATTTAAACTCTATATTTTTTTGTAATTAAAGATATCAATGAAAATAAATTTATTTAAAGTGATATATATCATAAAATATAGGGGAATATATTTTATCCCCCATATAATAATTATTCTCAAAAAAACCATCCCATTGAAGAAAAAAGTTGAGGATAATTTTTCCACATCACATCCCCATGTTTCCATGAAACTTCCACAAATTTATGGTTTCACCAAAAACATTAACCAGGTTAATGGTCTTATTTTATAGCACATTATCTCTTTGATCCATCATTGAAACTAGTTTTTCCTCATAATAAATATCATTGTCTAGTGGTATGACCTATAATTTCAGTATAGGTAAAAATATCATGTATGTTTTTTTTAAAAGTTGGTTCCTTGGTTATAGACCAAAGCACAAATTATTATACAAAGAAAAAGGGGTCACATGAGTCTGAAAGTGCGAGTCTTTTTTTATAATACTTATCATAAAGAGGATGTAAATCAACATGATGGTCATTTAGATAGGTTATGTCACGGTTAACTCCCTTATTATCGAGACCATCTGAAACTAAGTTCACTTCATGAAAGGTATGAGTGAAAATGTAGTTGATCTCAACAAGCGAAAGGAGTTGGTTCATCCAACGAGTTGTAAGCGTCCAGGTAAAATACACCACACCATTCCAAATAGCCTAAAAAATAGTAGTCGAATCACATTCAATCAAAATATTATTCCAACTCTGTTTCTTAGAAAAAGAAACAACATGGATCACACTCATCATTTCAGATTCCAAAGATGAGGTTATTTTAATAGTAGCCAAAGAAGCATCTAACACACTACCCAATGTGGTTTTTGAAAATAGCACCACAACCCGAGGGTCTAGGGTTTCCTTTAAAAGCACCATTAACATTCACTTTAATCCAAACTATGAGTATGGATTTCCAAAACACTTAAAAATGTCCATCTAGTTCGATGATAGATTCTATAAATAAAAAGTCTTTAAAGGATCCCAAAGTCTTTGCCAGTTTTATCATAATTCTCCTTCTGAATCGCAGAAGATTCCTGAATGGCAATGAGAATCCACGTCCAACTTGAATTTAGACTGGATGATAAATTATTATGAATAAGAGCATTTCTATCATACCAAATAACATGGAGAAGCTCCACAATAGTAGTTAAGAAAATATTCTTTATATTCTAATATGTTTTTATATCCACAAAATTCTTTAGATGAGAGATGATTGAATCAAGAAGAAGCCATATACAATTAAAAATGTCAAAATATAGTTACAAGGAGCTAAATTCATATAAGAAGACATAAAAATATAGTTAGTATATTCTCTATGTTGGCTACAAAGAATAAACATAGAGTTTAATCCCAAAAGATTAAAGAAAAATGTCAGTGGGGACTCTGTTGTGGGAAAAACTCCAAACAAGAGAAATCCTTGAAGGCTTACTCCATGGCTAGTCAAAAACAATTAACCAATAGAAATTATTATCATAATTTTGAAAGTTGTGGTTGTAGACGTTTTTGGAGCCTAGGATGCCATTATGAGAAGGTTCCCAAATTAGGAAATCTTTAGAATTAGTATAGCGATAATTTTCAATAACTTGAATAATGTTATCAAGAATACTAAAGTTATGAGAATTTAAAAGATCCCTGATAGTTCAATTGGTATGCTCTAGTAAATTATTGGGAGGAAGCATGGAGATTAAAGGAACACCAATGCAGTTGTCAAATAAATAGTTCATTGGAGAATCAGTCATAACCATCCATCAAGAGTTAATCATGATATTGTTAAAGTCTTTCCTAATGGAAAACCAACTGAACTGGATAATATAATTCATATTACCTTACTATAACTTGTTAAGGAATATTTTTTTGAGAAAAGAAATGGAATCAGAGTTATTGTGAAGTAGGTTCCAAGTGAGTCTAGATTGTAAAGAATCATTAAAGAGTTTATGGTTTTTAATGACAAGACTACCCTAATCTAAAGTATTATAACAAGTAGTCCAATGAATGGTAACATGTTTCCATTAAAAAGTTCTTCCAGACTAAACAATTATTTTTATGTAAACATTTATTTTCTTAAGAAGACCAGCATGCCATTTGTAAACTATCAACTAATAGAACATTTTGGAGACAATTGTATATTTATCAAGAAAGATTCTTCCATCCATAGAGAGGGATTTATCCTTCCCATAGGAATGTTGATTGATGATTTGGTTAACAGTGTTAGAAATGTAACTAGATTTAGTCATTACCCAAAAATGGGTCCACAAAGATATGTAAAAGGAAAGGATCCTTCTTTGATACCTAAATACTTGATAATATTACCTTTTCTATTAGAAGGAAAAAATTTCCCAAAGAGGAATAAATATTTTCTTCATCAAATGGTTTGACCAGATATTTCATCATAATGTGAGAGGGCAGTTTTTAGACTTTCAATATTTCTTTTATATCCTTGAAAGAAAAGGATGACGTGATCAACATATAAAATATGTGTGGGCTCATTTAAGTTCCATGAATCATAAATAGGATGAATCTTTTTCTGGTTGATAAGGTGAGTGATAAATCTTCTTAAATAATCTTCTTCAAATGAAAAAATAATGTTAGAGAGGGGATAACCTTGTCTAACTGCGATAGTGTATTTAAAGCAACCCTTACGGGAACCATTGAAAAGGATGGAGATGGTAGCTAATTGGAATAAATAATTTATTCTACTATTTAAGTAATCATTAGAATCAAAACTTTGAAGAACCTCGAAAATAAAACTCCAATCAATGTTATCAAAGGAATTCTTGATATTAAGTTTAATAGATATATTGCCTCCCATGGTGTCTTTGTTTAAATTGTTAGTGCATTTAGAGGAAAGAAAATTTTAATATTGTTTAGACCTACCCTTGATAAATAAAAATTGAACCCATGAGACAATTTTATTGCTTATAACAGTAAGTATATTATCAAAAAAAATCATGATGATTTTGTAAACAGTGTTAATAAGTGCAATAGGTCTAAAGAGTTGAATCTCAGAAGCATTTTACACTTTAGGAATTAATGAAAGAAATTACACATTCAAACCATGAGGAAGAACAGAATTTGGAAAAAAAATATTTGGAATGTTTTCAAACATTAGTTTGAATAACCTCTTAGAAGTGCTGCTGCAAACCATTATTGAAACCATCAGGGCCTATAGCACTATCAAGATTTAGGCTAAAAAGTTATTTTTGATTTCATGATCAAGATACATGATTAAAAGATAAGTGTTATCTTAATCAATCACCTTAGCTGGGATGGCATTAGGAAGAAGTTATTTGTTAATGTATGGGCCATTAAAAACATTTTCCTAATAAGATACAACATGATTTGAAATTCCATCCTCAGTATAAATGAGGGTGTCCCCATCTCTTAGAAAAGTGATAGGTCTATAAAATTTCCTGATTCATTAAAGAGAATTATAGAGCTTAGTGTTTCTATCACCATCTAGATCCATTTGTTTTTGAAGAATTTATTGTGCATGTTTTCTTTAAGGATAAGGAAAGTGTTATGTTTCATATAAGTGTTGTTTTCATGTTGAGGATCCATAGTGAAATCAAATCTAGTAGTGGTGTTTTAAAGTTGGAAAAGTTAATTATAAAGAAAATATATTTCATTGTCAATTTGTATAGATTTGGAACAATACCAAACTTTTAGAAAATACTTAAGAAGTTTTAGTTTCATGATACAATAAAAATCATCATTTTAATGATTCATAGACGCCCAAAACAAATTCAATGATGCTAGAACACTCAGGTTCAGAGGACCAAGATTTATTAAATATGAAAAGAATATTGGGTTTCTAGTTTTTTATATAATGATTGACAAGGATGGTATGATGATCATAATTAATCATATTAAGGGTAATTCTAGAGATAGTGTCCCATTTATCCAGAGCAGACTCGTTCGTGAAAGCTCTATACAATTATTTATCCAATACATTGTTTTAGTGCCTTATATACCCACTAAACTTGGCACCAATAAGATTTATTTCCACAATATTATTATCCTAAATAGAGGCTTTAAATTATATTGAGTAGATAGAATAGTGGGATTGGCCAATTTTATTATTAGATGTAAGAATCACATTGAAATCACCAATCACAAACCAGGGATCATGAATTTTTTTATCTATATAATAAAGGTCATGACAAAGTGGTATTCTATCATGGTTTCTATTCTTAGCATAAACTAAAGAACAAAAAATGTTCCAATAATCAAAATAAAATTCACAAGTAAATATATTCTTAGAAACATTAAAAACACTCACATTTTGTAGAGAGGAATGATAAAAATCAAGAGAGTTTCTAAAACATTACCATCTTTGAACGCACCTACAAAATTGTAACCATACAAGAGAAGGTGAATAATTGTTGATAAAAAGTGGATTTTAGGTTCATCAATAAAAAATATTTTAGGACAATTAGTATTAAGAAATATTTTAAGGATAATAAAAGTGGTAGGGTGGAAGTACACTAACAATTCCAAAAAATAAATTCATTGGAACCTGAATTTGGGGTTGGAACTCCCTTTTTTTACTTATAGAGACCTTACTCCTAGCAGATATTCTAGGTTTTTTTGAATAGTTATTACTAGGATTATTTCCATGTTTACTAATAGAGGAAACATAAGATATGTTATAGGTACCTTCATTAGAATAACCCTGAGTTGTTTAAAGAGTTTTATCCTTTGATGGGGTAACCACATGGATGACACTTAAAGCAGTTGTATTTTTTTCAATATAAAAGTTGGAAAAATTATTAGAATCTAAATAAGAAACAATGTGGTTTGTTCCTACTATCTTGGAGGAATCCTTCGGTAATGTAGTGGTAGAGTTTGAAATAGTATATATTGCAGTTTCTGGGGAAACCATACATATGACATCTGCTGCAGGATCCTTTTCTATGTTATTAGCATTGATGTCATTCTAAGTGTGCATCGCTTCAGTACTATTGTATTCAATAGCAACCATGGAGTGATTGAGATCCCCTATATTGTCTTTTTCCAACTACATGAGGCTACACTCCCTTTGAATCTATATAGCATAAATAGTAGCATTACAACCTGTTTGATCAGAAGCATTCCGAGGATCCTTGAAGGTTTTGGGATCCTCAACCTACTATGTACCATTAGGTGGGTTAACATTAATTACCAAGGATCTGTTGGTCACCTTCCCATTGGGTGAGTTCGCAAGAACCTGAAATTCTAAATACAATTTCCTCACTACATGCATGGGATTAACATCTTTCTTACAATTATGAACTTCTTACCATGGAGGGATTCATAATGTGTCATCTGAATTCTCAATTGAATGCTATTATTGTTTGAAAAACCTGCCAAAGGAATGTGTTGATCACAAAAACATTTGAAATAAATTGAACAAGTTATCAATGTCATTCTAGAGGTTGAATTTTAATCTCAAATATAAAATCTATATGAGAATAATAGGCAGTATTGGAATGAAAGATTTATCCATAATCATCTGAATACATCTCAAGAACATTGAGGTAATCATCATATTTTAATTAAAAAAAATTAGTTTGGTAATCTATAAAATCTCACCAAATCTTTAATGTATTTAAAAATATGTTAATTAGGATAGAAATATTCTCGAATGGAAATAAATTGTAATTATTTATTAAGTTAGTATATTGAAACCCAAATATACTTAAGACTATTTTAGTTTTTGGGGATTCCAATAATAAAATCCATGGTAATGTTTCCCTATTTCAATTTTGGTTTGGATAATGGTTGTAAATATATATTATACTTATTTTACTCATCCATGATATTATAGAATTCCATGAATCTAAATACATAATATATTAGATCCCTTTTCATGTTATACCCATAAAATATCTACTTTAGATCGTTATACATATACATAAAACCAAGATGAATAGATAGTTATAAATTATGATCTTCATCAAAAAATCATTCTCCAAGTCTGGTATTGATAGGAAGCATACTCAGTTTAGGAACAGTATTTTTCCATCATGATATTGGTTTAAATTAGTAACATTCACCATCATATTATGTAATTACACACCATCTTTCAACTCCTTCTCAATCCTATGACAGATGAATGGTTGGACATTCATATGAGAAAGATAATATACGTAGAAATTCATCATGATTTCATGATCTATAGTCTAAAAATATATAAAGATTTTTTTCATTTAATACTCATCATGAAAAATCTATCATGGTACTTCCAACATAGATAATTTTCCAACCTGGTCGGTTTCCTTCCCAAGGTGGTACTGTTTTGAGTAGTCATAATTTTTGATCAAATCCATCCATATTCTATGAAACATAATCAAATATTTCTATGTAAACATATAATTTTTATATTTTATCATTAATACATATATAAAAAATTTCTCCATTTAGATAATTCCTATATATTTCTATTCCAAAATTACCACTTCAAACTCCAAATCACGTTTCAGGTAAATTTGGTCATAAGTTTTCTAACAGTGAGAATCATAAATTATTTCTATATCATTCTACATGTGGTTGCATCCAAACTGTTTCTTCGATGCATCATTGTATATAACAAAACTTTAACCAATGTATGGTATTAAATTCATAGTCATGCTAACCAACCTTTTCATTAGTTCCTTGAAATTATACTCATATTGAAATATATAAAAGAAAATTCCTTTTTTATGGGTCAACATGGTTAGTGGGTTTTTTACCCATGAGAAATTTATCAGTAAAAATTTTTAATATCCTTATAACCCAAGAAAACTGCTCATCCTAGACATAGTGTTAAGTTAGGTCCATTGTTTAATAACTTAAATCATTGGAGGATCCTATAATGTAACCTCACATGAAATTATACAACTCATGAGTGAGATTTCTATAGATTAAACTCACACTTGGTCAATTTGGAAACTAGCTTCCTATACCACAGGTTCTTCAACTAGATCCTCAAATGTTCTTAATGAAAAACCATTATCTATTAGTATATAATAATACCATCTAAAATGACTAAAACAAACTTATCATGGTAATCCAAAAAGACTATTTTCATTAAATCAATGGAGATAACATGGGAATTGAAATTATCAAATGGAATTGTAAACCTTATACATAATATTATCTTGGGTATACACTCCATCATTAACATTAGTTATAGATATCAATTTCTAAGACCCTTCATGTAAAAATATTGAACTCCTCGTAACTAATCAAATAGATCGTCGATAAAGGGGAGATGATACTTTTTATTAATAGTGATCTTGTTAAGTTCCCTATAATAAATGAAAAGATGCATTGACACATTATTATTCTTAAAAAATAGTTTCACCCTATAATGAATCACTAGGATGAAAGAATCCCTTATCTAGTTTCTCTTGGAGTTATGTTTTCAGTTAATACATCTCAATTTAGTCTATCCTGTATGGATTTCATTAAATAGTTATAACACCAAGTTTTAAATCTATTAAAATTCAGCTTTATGATTTAGGGGATGATTGTGCATGTTCTTAGGAAATAAATAATTTCATATTTGTAAAATTTAATTCTTTTTCATGTTGAGTTTCTACCAAACCATTTGAGATGAATATCCATCATGAATTGGTAGTAAAACTCATATAATGGAAGTAATTTACATTGGTGGTTCAGGTTCTTAATGTACAGATAGATGATCATATATTGATTTAGAATATCAAATGTAATATCCCATCCTTGATAACTGACATGGGATATATACTGAGAGACCCAACTATGCCATGTATTACATAAAATTCAATTTGGGTAATAATATAATGATTTTTTTGAATCTGTAATCCCAAGAATATACTTTGGATAGGATACGTAAACTTATTAAGTGATCATCCGACCTTTATAAACATTCATTTCCATCTTAGTATCTAATCATTGAGGTAGTATGTGATATGATTAGAAAAATCCTAATATGTAAAAGAGTGGGTAGAACCTAAATCAAATAATACATTTTCAATACCATAGATAATGATAATTATACATTTTTCTATGTGACATGGAACTGCATCTTTGGCTGTATTAATTTCATTAGCGTTGATTTATCTACTTTTATTATTTTGTGGAATATCCCATTGGAATTTAGGGAATTATTTTTCATAGTTCCTATTCTTATTATTGTAAAAAAATATACATTGATGGATTATCTGTTACCCTTTAATTTGTGACCATGATGGGATTTCTCTCCATAGTTGACTCTAACTATTCATGCCTTCAATAATGTACCAAAATGTTTCATTAATGGATCATAAGACATAGATAAATCTTTCATTTTCATGATATCACATTATGTTATATCCTTTTATGATGAGAATGTTTTTGAAACTAGTTCCCTTTGAATTATTGTATTCATTTTATCAGTTAAATGATCAATCTTACTTTATTTATTACACATACAATCTAAAACATGCATTTCTAACCATGAAGGTTTTGCTTCATACATAGAAAAATTTTAACATTCTGTTTGTATAAACATATTGAATTGCCTATATTTGTAGGTCCTCTTGGTCGAATACCCTAAAAGGGGGGGTGAATCAAGGTGTGGCAGATTAAAAATTCTTCCATTCAACTCTTGTTTAATTGTTAAAAAAACTAAATTATCTCCTTCTCTTGTAATAATATATGAACATATATGAAATAATTCATAGGAAAAATTGATTTTTACTTCATTCACCCTCATTGGGATATGTCCAAGGAGCATACAATGACAATGTATTGATGTACCAAATTCACTAAGGCTTACTGCCAATAATGAGTACAATTTTCATGCTAGATCTTCTATGCCCAGACTCACTTACTTTACAAGGTTTAGGTTCTACTCACTACATTCCAAAGGGTCACTCCATATGCCTCTTTTTCTGTCTCTCTACTGCTGGAAAGGTTCACCCTCTTCCTCTTCCTTCGCTAGCTGCTCTTGGAATGGAATCCACACACAGTTTATCAACTTTTAGGTCAAACATAGTTTATGGACATGTAGACCCCTTCATTTACATGAATTCCTACATCATAAACTATAGGTAGATGCTATGTTGTATTCCATTTTTCACCAGTAGATGAAGTCCACCTTCCCAAGTACTTCTAGTTACCAGAAAATACTTTTTCAGACTGATTTAAAGCTTTCACAATCTTTCTTGTAAAAATTGAGAACCACCTTCTTCTCCTGTGTACTGAGTATTAGGTTTAGTTCGCGGGCACCACCTTCGTGTACTGCTTCCTCTTCCACGAACTTCCCTTAGTCCATAGACCACCTCCAAATTCGCTATTGTGTACCACTACCATGTTTCGATTCCATGAACCTCTTCTGTGAATCACTCTCCTATCCATGAACTGTTCTTTATTTGCGTACTTTAATTGAGAATCACCCTATGTCCAAAAACTATTCTTTGTTCATGGATTGCCTTCGTAAAATGCCTCTGTATTTTTCCTTCTTCCTCTGTGTACTACGTCCTTTGTGGGATATAGTCTCCCACAAAAACCTTCGGTGTAATTCCTTTTGCGCGAACCACTTCGGCTTTGGTGGAATTATCCCTCACGAAATTATTTTGGACTTTGATGAATTCCTAGATCAAAAAGATATTCTCTAATGATATTCGATCTACATAGTAATTAGTTGGATTATCGATTCTTATATAGGCAAAGGTACTCATAAAATCCACTAATATAAGATTTACCAAATCTTCAATCCAGCCTTCACTGAAAATAGCTCCTTCTGTTGTTGCGATTCGCAAGCCACCCACGAATCGTTTTTCTTATTCGGTTTATGTACTATCTTTGTTCCTACACAGTCTATCTCCTCCACCGACAACAATCCATCCACATACATCATTGCCTTCCACCACGAACCATTTTTGGTCTTGTGAACTGCTCCGGCATACCATTCTCGCCGCTCCACGCACCATTCTCGTCGCTCTGCATACCATTCCCGGAACATGGTACGCGGTCCATGAATTGTGGTACGTGGTTCTCATCCTTTTCCAATTTCCTTCATCATTCTTCATACGGTTCACACATATGAAAAAATCCTTCCTTTTCCAACATCAAACTCTCGATTTTGAGGCCCAATAATTTGGAAAACACTGTAAAACGGTGCCACCTTAAAAACTTGTCTTCAAAAAACACCTACCATACACATTTGTAGTCATCTGGATTTGTCAAAAAATACAACCACACCCAAAACATACCGAGAGAACACCATTATAGATTTTTTCCCAACAATCTCCCCCTTTGGTTGTGTTGAAAACTATTCTCATAAAAAAATTACATTTTGATACCTCATTAATACTCCTTCCAAATTCAACAACCATTCTCTTCACGTGATTAAGATAGCGATCAATAATTTACTCAACACATACTCTAAGCCCATATAATCCATGCTCATCATGAGAAACAAGATTATAATGAAAAGTTCATCAATGAATCACTTCATTGCTAATCACCAATTTCTGATACCATACTAATACACTGATTCCAATGAACTACTTTAATCATGAACCTTTTCCATCATGATATCTAATCATTGATCGATCACTTCTAACATCATCACATTTAAATACTCCCCATAAGTTATAGCTCCTCCAATAGCTTCAGCTCAACTTCAACTCCCCCTTTCTCACTTCTCTACTTAACATCTTCTCTCCATGACTTTTCTCCCCCTGGAATTGTCCCACTTTATCCCCCTTTGTCAATGAACCCAAAGGTTACTTCAAGGTTTTCTGAAATAGTGTAAAGAATACATATCATCATATTAGGGAAAAACACATTATACCTTGGGGAGAGGGGGAAGAAAATCTACACGTTTCCAGTGTAGGGATTCGAATGGACTCTCAAAGCCAATTTATTCCTTTCAAATGCTTCTTTGGGTAATTCCATCATAAGAATATATGAAACTTGTTATTCTGTTGGCACATACTCTAACTTCACAAGCTCTTACTCCACCTTCTCCTTGATATAATGATATTTTATTTCAATGTGATTTTTCCTTGAGTGATGGAATGGATTTTTACTAATATTTATAGCACTTTAATTATCACAATGGATTATGATTTAAGATTTCACTTTAATTTCCATATCTTTAATGTGTTTTTTCATCCGCAATAGTCAAGTGCAAGCTTGATTAGCCGCAATATATTCAGCTTCTATGGTGCTCAATGAAATGAAATTTTGTTTTTTTTTAACCAAGAAATACCCAATCCTCCAAGATAAAAGGCACCTCATGATGTATATTTCTTGTCATCTACTGATCTGGCCCAATCCACATTTGTATATCCCAATAAATATGGCTGAGTTTTTTCATTATACATTAAACTGAAATCCATTTTTCCCTTTACATACCGAAGTCTTCGTTTACAGTAATCATGTGGATCTCCTTTGGATTTCTTTGATACCTTGTTTCTTGGAATGTGGAAAATAAAATATTAGGTCATTTCACTATCAGTTACAATATACTTCCAATGACTTTCCTATATTCTGTGATATTAACTACTTTTCCTTCATCAACCCGTGACAGCTTCAATCGGGTAGCAACCAGAGTCTTCCTTTCTTTGGAATTATCCATTCGAACACTTCTTAAAACCTCTTTGGCATATTTATATTGAGAAATAAAAGTGTTATTTCTTCTTTGAATCACTTGTAAGACAATGAAAAATGTTAGGTCACTAATCATCAGCATTTAAAACTCTATTTTCATGTATTCAGAAAACTGTCGACATTGTGCTTCATCTGATCCACCAAATATTATGCCATCGACATAAACCAACACCACCATCCTTTGACTATAATCATTATTTAAATACAAAGTAAAATCAAATCCACCATGCTGAAAACTGAGCTTCTTTAGAAACTGATCAATCCTCGAATACCATGTTCTTGGTGCTTAATTTAAACAATATAAATCCTTCTTCAGCTGACAGACTTTGTTCTCATCTTCATGATTGAAAAAACCATCTGGTTGTTCAATATAGACTTCTTCTTCTATAAATCCATTCATAAATTCTGAATTTACATCCATCTAGAAAATTTTAAACTTTATTCTCACTACTATGGCTTGGAATAATCTGATTGTCTTCAGCCTTGAAATAGGTACAAAAGTCTCATCAACATCAATACCCTCTATTTGAGAGTACCCATTGAAAACCAGGCATTCCTTTTTTCAAATCACAACACCATATTCAATCATTTTATTCTGAAATACCCATTTTCATGCCTATGAAATTCTTGTCTGTTGATCTTGAAATGATCTCCCATGTTTGATTCTTCTCAATTTGGTAAATCTCTTTATTCATGGCTTGAACCCAGTTCTCATCTTTAGATGCATCATCAAAACATTTAGGTTCCACCTATGATCAGTATGATGCTTGAGGTAGAGTATTCATCCTCTTTATCTACACTAGTGATGTCTGATCACCAATTATGTTTTGTCTGTTAATTTCATTTATTCTCACTAGTATCTAGATAGACATTGCTTTATTCTCATCATTTGAGACTTCTTCAAAATCATCCTATAGCATTGGAGTGTCTCTTGATCTGCTCATCTCTTTATCAATATCCTCCCGAGTCTGGTCATGTATTTTCTGTATATTTTTTTCATTTTCTACTACAGTCACATCATGAATTTAAACTACCTTTCCCAGTTTATTATTGAATAATTTATATGATTTTCTTTTCTCTGAGTATCCAAGAAACATCCTTTCATCCCCATAGGATTCAAATTTTATACGTTTATCTTTATTGAGAATAAATCATTTACTTCAATATATTTGAAAGTACTTCAATGATGGATTATTCCCATACCATAACTTTTATCGAGACTTCTCCACTTTTGGACAAGGTAAAGCACTGTTTGAAGTGTATACTGTTGTCCTTACTTCTTCTTTCAAAAATTTCTTTAGACGGTCTTTTTCGATGATTATTTTTCTGGCTATATTGTTGACAATCCAATTTCTTCTCTCAACAACTCCATTCTTCTGTGGAGTTCTTACTGCTAAAACTTTATGCCTTATCCCATGTTTTTCTAGATAATCCTCCAATAGGATATTTTTGAACTATATTCCATTATCTATTTTAATCATCAATATTTTCTAACCAAGCATCTTTTCACATTTCTATCGATATCTTATAATGGAACTGAACACTTTAGATTTGTGGGTGATTATTGAAACTCAATTCATTATTTTATTTTCATCAATGAAGAAAACACAATATATCCTCCCATCAATAGATTTCAGCAAAATTGGCCCACACACATCAATATACACAAACTCAAGCAATCTTGTTGAATTTTTCTTCTTTTTCTTATATGTCTTTTGAATGATCTTCCCCTATTGGAAGGCATCACACGTATGAGTACGGTCACAGGTTAATCTAGGGATATTTCGAGCTATATCATATTTCACCATATCATCCAAGGAACCTTGGCTTATGTGGCCAAGACGCTTATGCTATAACTTGTTTTCTTTATCCTTAGAAAGAAATCACATGTCTTCTTCTCCGCTAATGAGGTAGAGATTCCCTTTCATACCCTTTCCCTGCAATATGAAAGAACTGTCATTTTCCTTGATGATATATAATTTCTTGAAAAACATATGGAATAAACTGAGTCACACTATTTACTGACGCTAATATAGTTGTGACTAAGACCCTCAATAACTAAGACATCTTCTCGTCACATATATTTTCCTACAAACTTAGATTTTCTTGAACCAATAATTTTCAAGCCCTCATCATTAACAAATATAATGATACCTTCTTTATCATACCTGATTCTAGTCACTAGATCCTTATTTTCCGTCATATGAGAAGTGAATCCACTATCAATGATCCATATCTGTTGGGCAAAAATCCCTCAAGGTAACATTGAAGTATTTTTGGGTTGATTGTGTTTGTTGAAAAAGCAGGTTTTCATGGATATTTGTCGAATTCCCGAGAAGTTGTTGACATTACATGTTGACAAAGAACTATGACAAAGGAAAGGACAATCTGGAGGCGGTACAAAAGAGCAGTACAAGGTGGCGCCGTTTTCCAGTGTTTGCCAAATTTTTGGGGTCCAAAATTTGGAGTTTGGTGAGCATCGCGAAAAGAGGATTTCAATGAAGAGAACAATTTAATATGGCAAAGGCATGAATTTCGCGAAGATAGGATGCATGGTTTGGAAATCGCGAAGACCAGAAGAATGGAGGCGGTGATGCTTCGCGATTACGTCAAGCTTCGCGAACGGCAGAGGCTGAAGCGCATCGCGGCGGAGAAGGGCTTTGCGAGAGAACATCGCGGCGAAGGCGCGAAGGAATGTTGGGCTTCGCGAGGGAGCTTCGCGGCGAAGGCGCGAGCCGCGAAGGTAAGTTGACGGTGATTCATCGCGACTACGTCAAGCTCCGCGAACGGGAGATTGCGGTGGAGCTTCGCGATTTGGACAGAATTCTGACAGAAACTTTGGAGCATCGCGATTTGAGATGACGTGGCGTTGACTTCGTGCGGAAAGGATGAGGGTCGGTGGAATCGCCTATAAATAGAGGCCGACCCCTTCAGGCGAAGTAGAGAGAATTTTCAGAGAAAATACTTTGCTCTCGATTTGCGAAGGTGGTTCGCGGAGCCAGTGTGCTTCGCGAAAGAGGTGCTTCGCGGCGGCTATTGTAGCTCCGCGAAACCTTCGAGCTCCGCGTTGGCTTACTTAGCTTCGCGAGGGTCGTTGCTTTGCGACGGCTTGAGCATCGCGAGAGTGCTTCGCGAAGGAGCTTCGCGAGTGAGCTTCGCGAAAAGACAGGAGCTTCGCGAAGGCTTGTTTGAGCTTCGCGAAATTGGGAGCCTCGCATTGTAGGGTGCTTTGCGAAGGTCTTTCCAAAGGTTGGTTGCCCAGTGGATAGTGGCAAAGGGGTATTCATCTATGGGTGAAAGTTGAACTTAAAAAGAGCATCTACATACAGAGGAAGATGCACTCCTTAATGGAAATGAAGAGACCTACAGGTCTATAAACTGTGAGTGAGTGAATCCCTTCTGGAGCAGTGAGCTTAGGAAGAGGAAGAAGGTGATCCTCTCCACCGGCAGTGAGCCAGAGAGAGAGAAACAGGGAGTGACCCTTGGGAAAGCAGTGAGCTGACCCTAAACCTTGTATAGGCAGTGAGCCTGGGCATAGAAGTGATCTAGCCCGAACATTGTAATCCACAGCTAGTGAAGTCTAGTGGAATTTGGTACGAACCGGCAACTTGTCGGCGTATGCTCCTTGGACGTAGCCCTTAGCGGTGAACCAAGTAAAAATATTTGTGTCTGCCTGCTTACTTTCCTGCATTGCATTCAAAGCATCATCATCAGGTAAAGGAGACAAGTGATCATAGTAACTACACAAGTGCAGACAAAGTGACCCTTGTAACAAAGAGGTCAAGATCCAGTGGGGCAGGAAGAACTTGGAAAAAGAATATCCATACCCTGATTCACCCCCCCTCTCAGGGTATACAGGCCCCTATTGGCCCTAACAATTGGTATCAGAGGGAAGGTTGCCTTTATTAGATTTGTTTGATCTGACTTGGTTTAGTCGATCTGTGTGTTTAATGAATTAGTCTGCTCTTATCTCGTGAGCCATGGCAAAGGGAAAAACATCAAAGAAGAATCAGAAGTCAGGTGGTATTCCTCAGTGTGAAAGTGTGTATGGAAAATGTGTGATTCAGTTAAATGAATCAAACCGATTGCTGAAGGAAGGATTGGATGAATCTGATAGGGAAAAGATTGATTTACTCAATCAAGATGTTGGAATAAGTGAAGTACATGATCATCAAAGTTATGCCGGAACAACTGATGATGATGAAGTTTCAAGAAGGAGGTCGTCAGTAGATGTTGTCAACATGACAAAGGAAGTGGACCCGAAGTTGGATGAAGATGTCAAATCCAAAGATATCCGGATAAAAGTATTGGAGATTGAGGTCAACAAGCTAAGAGGCTTGAATCAAAGGCTTATTGACATAGTTACTGACCTAACAGAGAAGAATGATTCTCATGCCAATGAACTACAAAAGATGGCTAAAATGAAAGGAAAACAAAATGCTGATGATTATGAAGAGAATCAAAAGTCAGATGAAGTACAGAATCTGAAAGCTAGAAATGATGATCTAGCAGCACAGTTGTCTGAAGAAGTTCAGAAGAATCGAAGCCTACAACAAGAGAATGAATCGTTCTCTAAATCTGTTTCTGATGAAAAATTAAAAGTAGTGAAGCAAAGTGCAATGGTGGAAAAGCTCACACAGGAACTAGAAGATGAGGTGAGTAATGGGAAGCTTCTAAAGAAAGAACTGGATGTCCAACTCGAATCAAGGGAGACGAAGATTAAAAAGTTGGAAGAGGATCTAGAATTAGTAAAGAAGGATATGGAGAAATCCAATGCTAAAGGAATGCCGAAAATGAAGGACGCCTTACACTTGCTATTTGATCATCCTTCGACAAGTGATGATAACCTTAAGAATAAGTATGCTATTTCTGAAGAGAAACAACAGAATATTTTCTTATCTCAAAGACCAGCAAATTTCGGAAAAGTTGGTATTGGATTTGTTGAAACCCCTCCCATGCATGATAAGATGAGAGCCGTGAACAGTTCTTGGAGTGGAGAGAAACCTGTAGGTGCTGGTGATAGGCCTAAGAGGTCAGTTACAAAAAGAAGTGATGACATGTGCTATTTCTGTGGGATTCACGGCCACACATCAAGCTTTTGTACAGAGGCTCAGGAATACATTTCGTATTGTGAAAACAGAAAATGTACAAAATCTAAGAATAAGATGAAGCGTCATGAGAAATCAGAAAGAAGAGTCTCTCAAAGGAAAGCATTTGTTAGATGCTATTACTGTGGAAGAATGGGACACACCATGAGTATGTGTCAGGAAGCTCCGGAGCTCAATTTCAGAGGAAGAACTCAAGCTACATCAACATCTCGACATAGAAATGATGAAATGAGGTATGTCTTTGATGGAAGATGTTTCATATGTTCTGATCATGGGCATTTGGCCAGAAAATGTACCAAGAAGAATGCAGGGAAGGAAAAGGAACGTGAAAGGAGATTCCCGACTCTAGTAGTGTATAATGAGAAATCGTACACTGGAAGACATGGTGGTAGATCTGAAAATAGGCCTAAATCCTCAGGGGAATCACATGGAGCTGAACGAAAGGTGTATCAGTCACCTCCTCTATCGTACTCACAACCACTCTCAAGGAGAGAATGTGAACAAACCTGGAAGATTAAGGGTAGATCTACTCCAACTGTGAGTAAGAAGAATGGGCGTTCAGTGGAGGACCCACCAACAATGAAAAATAGGGTGGTGACTCAGACATCTGATAAAAGATGGATGAACAAAGAACGTATTGAAAAATTCACATGTCGTGTTTCTCATCGAGAAGTGAAAGAAAGAGGAAGACCCCTACGATGGGAGAAGAAGAAGGGGAAGATGCCAAACAGAGAGGTTCCTACTCAGAGAAATAATCAAGGAAAATGGAATTTTGGTAGAACCTCAAAGAAGGAAATGTGTACTAGTGGGTTTAAACCCCAAGCGGTGAGAAAGGCTGAGCCTATGAAATCAACATATCAGAAAAAGGCTCAGAATGTAGGCAATGAATGCCTAGTCATATGGCCAGAACAATTGAAGTTGGCTAGGCAGTTGGAGGAAGCAAGAAAGGAGTGTGATGTTCTCCAAGAAAGAATCAAAGGGTTGACCCATCAGGATCAACCACAATCCTCATCTTGAGGAGTCCAGAAGAAACCCCTCTCCCTATGTATATAAATGATATTAACTGATGATTCTTGTGTTTCAGGTTTTAGGGAGATACAATCCAAGGGGAAGTGGCATCTAAGGATGCGAAGTGGAGAAATGATATGCTCTAGAGTTTCAATTGATTCAAATCAATTACTAGAGTTGAAGAAGAAGGAGAGAAACAGATCACAATAGGAAGTGATTGTGTTATTAACTTTATCTCTTGTTTCCTACACCGAGTTTCAACTCCGTAGGCTTAGAGATTTTGTTAGTGGCTCAAATCTGATTGGAAGATGAGAACGAATGATGCAGGAGGAAAATACGTGTTATGGGTCTAAACTGTTGGGCCTAACCCCATGAAGTGTTGCATAACATAGGGGGAGCATTCAACAACAAAATCAGATGCCAGATCCATCAAGGAAATAATTGGATGACCCAGCTCAAGAGTTGTCTATCGAGAGAAGACATACTATGAGAGAAGCAGCAGTGATCAAGCATTTCATGCTTATTTATTTTGATCTAACATTGTGGTATCAGCTGACTGTTTTTCAGGATACCAAGAAGCTGCGAAAAGTAGCTGAAAGAAATGAAGCCACTGAAAAATGAGTCAGTGAACAATTTCCTGACGAAAGTGTTGAGGAAGAAAGCAACACAGGGGGAGAAGAAGTGGCTGAGGGTGACTCATAATAAGATACTGATGATGAGTACAAGGATGTAAAATCCTTATCTGCACAAAATACAAAGAATCGAGATGAAATTGACAGGCAGACTATCATCAGTGATCAGTGAGATCCAGTTCAGACAAAGAGAATGAAATCACTACAGCAGACATCATTACTATCTCAGGTTGAGTCGAAATGCTTTGCTGATGCAGCTGCAGATGAAAACTGGGATCATGCCATGAATGAAGAGATAGGTCAGAATTGAGAAGAATCAGACCTGGGAAATTGTTTCGAGGCCAGATGATAAAAACGTCATCAGGACAAAATGGGTCTATTTAGACAAGATGAACGAAGATGGCACAATGATTCGAAACAAATCACGACTGGTGTGCAAAGCATACAGCCCAAGAGAATGGTACTGAAGGCTATATCAGTATTTGAAGAAGATTGGTTTTCAGTGTGGGGGATTTGATTACAATCTTTATTTCAACAACAATAGTAATCAAAGGATGGTGAGGCTGGTCAAGGCAGAAGACATAATATTTGGAAGATCAGATGAAGCATAGTTACACAAGGTAGGAATAGAACATTCATTTCTGAATCCGAGTATGCCAATGATGCTTTGGAATGATTTGGAATGGAAAATTCCAAGGAGATGAAGACTCCGGTTTCTACCCGGATGAAATCATCAAAAGATGACAGTGGCAGGGCAGTTAATATCACAGAATACAGGCAAATAATTGGAAGTCTGTTGTACTTAACCGCAACAAGGCCTGATATTGTTTTCGCCACATGCCAAGCAGTGAGATATCAGAGTAATCCCAAGGAAAGTCACATGCTTGCAGTGAAAAGAATACTTCGGTATATCAAGGGCACGGTGGACTTCGGCTTGACCTACAACGACAAATCTCAGACAGAGTTATTGGGATATACTGATGAAGACTGGGCCGGTTCAGCGGATGATAGGAAACCAACGTCAGGTGGTGCTTTTTATCATAATGGATTGTGTATTTCTTGGCTTAGCAAGAAGCAAGATTGCATTTCATTAAGCACCGCAGAAGCTGAGTATATTACGGCCACTCAAGCATGCACACAGTTATTGTGGATGAAGCAGCAGCTTGAAGATATGGGAGTTGAAGTAAAGTCTCCGATCGGAATCCAGTGCGATAACTCAAGTGCTATAAATCTCAGCAAAAATCCCGTCCGTCACTCTAGGACAAAGCACATTGAGATAAAGTATCATTTTATCAAGGAGAAAGTTGAGCAGGGGATCGTGAAATTGGAGTATGTGCCTACAGAACTACAGGTTGCAGACATTCTGACAAAGGCCTTACCCAAGGAAGCTTTTGAAAGGAATCGACTGGCTCTGGGAGTTCAGTCAATTCCCCACACTTGAAATAGAGTGGATGTGCCCCCCCCCCCCCTCTCCCCGAGGTATGGTGTGTTTTTCCCTAATGTGCTGATATGTGTTCTCTACTATGTTACAGACTACAAAGGCGTGACCTTTGGGTTCGTTGACAAAGGGGGAGAAAAGTGATTGAAAAGTGATTGACAAAGGGGGAGAAAAGTGTTTGTTCAAGGGAGAAAATAGTGCGGAGATTTGATAAATCATACTTGTTACGGGGAGAAGCTGACAAGTGGAGCAGCCAGAAAGGGGGAGCAATGAGAAAGGGGGAGTGTATTAAATCTGACGATGCTAGATGTGATCGATCAAATCATAGAAATCACGACAGCTGAGGATCGTGATAAAAGCAGAACAGTGGTGTTGGAACGGTGTGAGACGGTGTCCAGCTATCAACAAGTGGTATCAACTTAAGAATTCACCAATTGGTATCAGTGTGGTTCAACAACTGGTTTTATTTTAAGAATTGGTATCAGGGTGGAATCAACAACTGTGGTCTGACATGAAGTGATTCATTGATGAACCTTTCATACTACTCTTGTTTCTCACGCCGAGCATTGCTCATGTGGGCTTAGAGTACGTGTTAAGTGAATCCTTGAACACTATCACAATCGCAAGAGGCGAATGGTGGTAGTAGCTGGAAGAAGACTCAGTGAGGTATCAAAGTGCAGAAAATCTTTCTGAGCAGAGTTGTGAAGAGTTGTCAACAAACCCAAAGGGGGAGATTGTTGGGCAAAAATCCCTCAAGGTAACATTGAAGTATTTTTGGGTTGATTGTGTTTGTTGACAAAGCAGGTTTTCATGGATATTTGTCGAATTCCCGAGAAGTTGTTGACATTACATGTTGACAAAGAACTATGACAAAGGAAAGGACAATCTGGAGGCGGTACAAAAGAGCAGTACAAGGTGGCGCCGTTTTCCAGTGTTTGCCAAATTTTTGGGGTCCAAAATTTGGAGTTTGGTGAGCATCGCGAAAAGAGGATTTCAATGAAGAGAACAATTTAATATGGCAAAGGCATGAATTTCGCGAAGATAGGATGCATGGTTTGGAAATCGCGAAGACCAGAAGAATGGAGGCGGTGATGCTTCGCGATTACGTCAAGCTTCGCGAACGGCAGAGGCTGAAGCGCATCGCGGCGGAGAAGGGCTTTGCGAGAGAACATCGCGGCGAAGTCGCGAAGGAATGTTGGGCTTCGCGAGGGAGCTTCGCGGCGAAGGCGCGAGCCGCGAAGGTAAGTTGACGGTGATTCATCGCGACTACGTCAAGCTCCGCGAACGGGAGATTGCGGTGGAGCTTCGCGATTTGGACAGAATTCTGACAGAAACTTTGGAGCATCGCGATTTGAGATGACGTGGCGTTGACTTCGTGCGGAAAGGATGAGGGTCGGTGGAATCGCCTATAAATAGAGGCCGACCCCTTCAGGCGAAGTAGAGAGAATTTTCAGAGAAAATACTTTGCTCTCGATTTGCGAAGGTGGTTCGCGGAGCCAGTGTGCTTCGCGAAAGAGGTGCTTCGCGGCGGCTATTGTAGCTCCGCGAAACCTGCGAGCTCCGCGTTGGCTTACTTAGCTTCGCGAGGGTCGTTGCTTTGCGACGGCTTGAGCATCGCGAGAGTGCTTCGCGAAGGAGCTTCGCGAGTGAGCTTCGCGAAAAGACAGGAGCTTCGCGAAGGCTTGTTTGAGCTTCGCGAAATTGGGAGCCTCGCATTGTAGGGTGCTTTGCGAAGGTCTTTCCAAAGGTTGGTTGCCCAGTGGATAGTGGCAAAGGGGTATTCATCTACGGGTGAAAGTTGAACTTAAAAAGAGCATCTACATACAGAGGAAGATGCACTCCTTAATGGAAATGAAGAGACCTACAGGTCTATAAACTGTGAGTGAGTGAATCCCTTCTGGAGCAGTGAGCTTAGGAAGAGGAAGAAGGTGATCCTCTCCACCGGCAGTGAGCCAGAGAGAGAGAAACAGGGAGTGACCCTTGGGAAAGCAGTGAGCTGACCCTAAAACTTGTATAGGCAGTGAGCCTGGGCATAGAAGTGATCTAGCCCGAACATTGTAATCCACAGCTAGTGAAGTCTAGTGGAATTTGGTACGAACCGGAAACTTGTCGGCGTATGCTCCTTGGACGTAGCCCTTAGCGGTGAACCAAGTAAAAATATTTGTGTCTGCCTGCTTACTTTCCTGCATTGCATTCAAAGCATCATCATCAGGTAAAGGAGACAAGTGATCATAGTAACTACACAAGTGCAAACAAAGTGACCCTTGTAACAAAGAGGTCAAGATCCAGTGGGGCAGGAAGAACTTGGAAAAAGAATATCCATACCCTGATTCACCCCCCCTCTCAGGGTATACAGGCCCCTATTGGCCCTAACAATATCTCAGTGAAATGTAATGCCTTGAATGCAATTTTCTGTAACCACTACTTGCTCGTCCCTTTTCTTTTTTACCCAAGTATTTGAGTTTATACTCATCATGGAATTATAATCTTGATCTTCCTCAGCATATGATGGACCTGCTTCAACTTGCAGGGCTGCAAATCGATTTAAATTTCCAACTCGCTTAATGATACATTTGGGTTCTTCTTATGAACAAATCATGTCTGCCTCAGAACATTCTTCTCCACTATAGATGTGAAATATCCTTTCATATTCCTGATTCCTTTAAACCTGAAACAATGAACATCAAATAATGACCTGGAATTTTGAGCTCTATATGACCAGCTCTATTAGTATTGTTCTATTTGGTACCTCTTTGCTATGTAGAATACATTTGAGAATGTATCATCTTTCCACAACAATAGCATATTATGTGAGTTACATTCTTATGTGGCAATGATGCACCACTATTTGTGCCTTGGGTTCTTTGAATCTTCTAATTATCCTTCTACCCAAGTCAATCTTCAATCTTGGAGTGAGTTCTTGTGGTCTGACCTGAACCATAACTACTTTTTGTTTTAGATAATGCCCCATACTAGCCTTATCATTCCGAATTGATTGTTGATTTTGTTCTAATGGAGCACTCTGCTGAAATTTCATCTTATCTGTTCCCTGTATGATCTTCTTTCCTGATGTCAAAACAAGAGTTAGTAGTCTCTCATGATCATCAATTGTTCATTACAGACTGACAACTTCCTCTTCTAGTTGTTTAATACCTTTGATTTGATATTTTTTGGTTTATTTCAAACTATAAATTTCTATTTTTTGTTCCTTAATTTTGAGTTTTTACTCAACCACCTTTTCTGAGTTTTTTGGCATTGAAGACCTCAACTTTTCAATTTATGCATTCATATCAGAATTATCTTCTACCTGCTACTTCATAAAGAGTTGGGATTCATTAACAACTTCGTTAGCTTTCTTTTTTTGGCTCTCAAAATATCTACCTCTTTAAGGATAGCTTCTAATTCATCCTAAAGGTCAAATGTTCCTTCAATTTCTCCTTCTTCATTGCCACTTTCCTCTCCCAATAATGAATTTCTGACAACTGCCTCCAAAATATATATTTTATGATCCTTGTAGTCCTCCAACTCTTCTACCTCAAATTCTTCCAGCTTTCATCCCCTTTTGAAAGAGGATTCTTCTTTTTGAAGAAATTTATCTTAGTACTTCTCATTCCTTTCTCATTTTATGAATACATCATATGGGGAATTTCATCATTTTCATCATTTTCATCATCAGAATTATTTGGACACTTTACTGCAAAATACCCAATCATTCCACATCAAAATCATTAAAATGGAATTTTACCTTTGAACATTACTTTTCCACTCTGCAGATTGGAGGAGAGAAATGGCATGACATCATCCATATTATAATTCTCAGAACTATCTTAAACAAAGAGATTGTTCATAGAATTGACTGCAACTTCCTTAGACTTACCCTTTTCCACTTCATCATTATCATCATCTCTCATTTCATATGCTACAAGGGTACATTATAGGTTATCTAGTGTTAGCTCTTTCGGGCCTTTTTCTTCCAATACTGAAACATTCTGATTAAATCACGGTGTAAGGTTCCTCCAGATATGTTTCGCAATCTTTATATAAAATACCTCGCATGTCTTCCACAATAATATGTATCCTATCGAAAAATTCAGAAAAAGTATAATTGTAATTCATTGTGAGGTCCTCATACTTGTTTCATAGAACCTGAACCTTTTCTCCTTAGAATTTTGAGTCATCCTAAAAAACGTTCAATAATTTTTACCACATTGGATGTGATGTTTTATAGGACATCACCTTCATATATATTTCATTTGATAGGGATCCCCCTAAATCATTAATCCCTTTAGAATCAGCATCCAATTCTCTTCTTTTAGATTCTGATAAGAAACCACTATTAATGTTAGCTGATATTCCTTGCATAAATACTGTGAAGACATCCATCCCTACTGATCGAAATTCCTTTGTGATTAACCACCTCTATTTCTTCTTCATGAGAGGGAATCCCTAACTTTCAACCTTTCTCACTAATACCAATTGTTAGGTCCACTAATTCAAATACCCTGAGAGAAGGGTGAATCAGGGTATCAAAGATTAAAACTTTCTCCCATTCATATATTGTTTCGTTGTTAGACAGAACTCAATTCTCTATTTCTCCCATAGTAGTAAACGAACAGATGTGAAATCATTCACAGGACACAATTATTTTTACTTGGTTCACCCTCATTTGTCTATGTCCAAGGAAAATACAATGACAATGTACTGATGTACCAAGTTCACTAATGCTCACTGCAAATAATGAGTACAATGTTTGGGCTAGATATTCTTTGACCGGGCTAACTACCTTTACAAGGTTTAGGGTCTACTCCCTGCATTCACAAGGGTCATTCGCTATGCCTTTTTCTCTGGCTCACTGATGATGGAAAAGGTTCACTTTCTTCCTCTTCCTGCGCTCAATGCTCTTGGAAATGAATCCACATATAGTTTATTGACAAGTAGGTCAAAAAAATTTTATGGATATGTAGGTCCCTTCATTTGGCTGGATTCTTGCATCCTCAAGTATAGGTAGATGCTCTGTTGAAGTCCCTTTTTCACCCATAGATGAATTCCACCTTCCTGAGTACAACTAAGTACCGGAAAATACTTTCTGAATTTGATTTGAAGATTTCATGAGCTTCCTTATGGAAATAACAAACCACCTCCTTCCCCTGCAAACTGAGTACTGGGTTTGGTACATGGGAACCACTTTCATAGACCACTTCTAATTCTGTGATCCTCCCTTCGTCCATAGACTACCTCCGCCTTCGCTATCATGTATCCCTACCATGTACCAATTCTGCAAACCTCTTCTATGAATTACCCACCTGTCCGTGAATTGTTCTTTGTTCGCAGACTGCCTATACAAATAACCCTATGTCTTCGAATAGTTCTTTGTTCGCAGACTACCTTCGAAAACCTCCTGGATACCTCACCTTCTTCCTCTATGCACCGCATCTTTTTTGGAATATAGTCTCCTGCAAAAACCTTCAGCGGAATTATTTTTGTGAAAACCACTTCATATTTTGAGGAATTATCCCTCGCAAACTTCATTTAGACTTTGCCAAATTCCTGGATCAAAAATATATTTTGTAGTGATATTCAATTTCAATAATAATTACTAGGATTAGAGATTCTTATATAAGAAAATATACCCTCAAAATCTGATAATCTAAGACTTACCAAATTTTCAATCTAGCCTTCACGGCATAACGATAATTCTACCACCGCAAACCACAAACCCCTCATGAACCATTTTTCTTATCTGGTATGAATATTGTCTTTGTTCCGATGGGGTCGATCTCCTCTGCCGATTTCAAGACATCCGTGTAACACACTACCTTCCGCCATGAATTGTTTTTGGATTCACGAACAACTCTGGCATACAATTCATGCCACTCCGTGTACCATTCTCACCAATCTATGTACCGTTCTCGGAACATCGTACGTGGTCCATGAATTGTGGTTCGTGGTTCTCATCCTTTGCCAATTTCCTTCAACATTATTTATATAGTTCACTCATATGAATAAATCCTTCCTTTTACAACATAAAACTCCCAATTTTGAGGCCCAAAAATTTTAAAAACCCTGGTAAACTGCACCACCTTAAAAACATGTCTTTAGAAAACTTCAACCATACTCATTTTTAGTCATCTCGCTTTGGCAACAAACACAAACACACCCAAAACATACAGAGAGAACACCTCGAGTGATTTTTTCCCAGCATATCTATATTCACTATTTTCGTAAAAAGTAAATATTTTCAAATAAAATTACCTTAAAATGAATCCACTACATGATCTTATTTCTACCACAACCATAGTTATTTGAATTAATTAACACCATTGATTCTCATCCCCCGTGATATAATAAGTCTCCATTATATACTTCTCCCTATAATTAATTTGTAATGTGAAAAATATATTTTCTAAAGAACTTATCCATTTATCAGCTACAACTGTATATGTGGTTCTATTGAATAATCATGGATTCTTTCAAATGAAACATTCTAACATTATTACTCTAAATTTTTTATCAGTTGACTAATCTGTACTGGCAAGCGTACTAGTTAGAACTTGATTTAGTTTCCCCAATGTAGTTATGATTTTTTCAGCTCCATCTTTATCTCCATTATTTTTTCATGGAGGTGAATCTCCACATATATTTCAATCATTTATGTAGTTTATATTTCTTCATATAAGTTCCATTTCTAAATATTGGCATACATAATATTGGATCATATCATTATACAACATAATGTATAATTCCAAATCTAGAAAAGAAAAACATAACATAAATTGATGATTTCTGCATAGATAATATAATAATCATAATCCTAGTACATTTTTAATATTTTAAAAGCCTAAAAGTATTTTCAAATATTTCATAATGGTTTATATAGATCATTCAAATCAACCAATTCATATCCCTAGGGTTTTTCTACATAAATGTGTAGCATTATGCCAAATCATCATGCATTAGTGAAGATCATGTAAATACAAAATGCTCCCCTCTCAGAGTTATTATACCTTGGTGTATCTATGAAATAACCACATACAGTTTCTATAATCCAGACAATTATGTATTTTCTAGGAGACGACACATTATTTACCTTACCAAACTATTATGATGTTATCATATAATTAGGCTTATCTCAAGATTCTTGTGTTTTGTTTTCTTCTCTAATGTTTTTTTCTAAATATATTTTACAAGGATTATACAAAACTAACTCTAATATTGAATATGAAAATCCCAACCCTCATCGCTTATAGCCAGTGGACACTTTATTGCACTGACACTAGATATAAGTAATTTCATCCTAAGGGATCAAATAGTTTAGCAATATTTGGAGACTAGATACATTATTTAATAACACATTATATTAGAAAACATAAAATGGATCATGATTTTTTAATTGAAAAAATTATTATTCTCTCTCGTATATCTTATTATATCAATCATAGTTCTCTTTCTAGAATCCTGGGAAAGGAATCAAAATTAAATAATGATCTTAGAGGTTTAATAATGGAATGAGTATAATGGAAACTATCATAGACTAAATAAGGAATAATTAATATGGCATAAATAATTGATTATCAAATATTTATATATAAATAATTAAAATATCTATAAACTTATCCATGAGTGACCTAACTATTTGAAAAATCATAAGGACATTAATAAATAATTTCATAAGAATGGAATTCATAATTCATGAAATCTAAAACTTGTTGTTGAGGACTAAAAACATGAAATCAAACATAAAATGTGTATGGTATATCCCAATATCGAACCTTTTTAGTCTCATGAGACCTAAAAAATTCATCTTTTGGATATATAATTCCATTTCCAACATGTCACATAATCAGTCTATTGTATTCTTCATATGAGTGAACAATACAACTTACCCAACAAGACATATAAAACAAAAACATTAAATATTGGATGAAATAACATATGGAATGTAAACACCTTACCCAATCAAAATCATCTCAAGAAATCATGAGAAATTTGATTTATGGTTTTAGTAGGGTATATACTCGTAAAATCATAAGATTAATCAAAGGATGTTGTCATAGATGAAATTACATTTAAAATATCACTAGAATATTTCTAGCAGAAGATACCCTTTTCATTTGAAATAAAATATTTAAAATTTATAAATTCAAAAATATTATAAAAAATATTTTTTTGAGAAAACAATTGTTACTTTATAGAATTATTCAAAATAATGAGTGGCCAATAATTTGGAAAAATAATTTCATGTCATGTATGTTAAAATGGATATTCATTTCAAATTATATATAAAAATTCAAAAGTACCACAATAAAAAAAGAGCAACAAGATTTCTTTTCAATTTTTATAAAAAATAGAAAAGGGTAAATTTTAATTTAACAAATATAATAAAAATAATAAAAATGTTCTTGAAAATGTTTTAAGGATGATATTGACATGGAAAAAATATTCCCAACTGAATAGAAAACAATTTTATATTCCCTTAACACACTATTTTGGTATCCTAAGTAACTAAATAGAGAAAAATCAAAGGAAAAAGTGTATTAATTAGATATATATATAGATATAGATGAAATATATGGTTTTTAATATAGAGATAACATATAATTCCTTTAATATAAAACATAAACATAAACAATCCCTAGTAATGATGATGTTGTGAAAAAAACCCCACACAGAATCTTAATTTCTTCATAAATTTTTTTAACCACTTGTATAATAATATTATATTTATTAAAAATAAATAACCAAATAATATAAATACTTGTAATATCATATATAATCCACTTAAAATATTTCAATACACATTAATTAATAATTATGTATTAAAATTATCAAATCTAGGTGTTAACTATTTCTTTTTTCATATATGATTCTGTTTGGTAATTTCAACCCTAAAATATTTTTCACAATTCCATAATCTATATAATTTTAATTATATTATAAATTTTATATTTATTAATTATATACATATCTATAATAATCCATGAAAGGAAGGAATTAAAAGTGAATAGCTTCGCTTTGTAGAGGTGGTTGTTTACCCATATGCATGACCGAAATTATCATTTTTATGTGGTAGATGGGTAGAAAGGTAATTGATAAAATATATTTCAAGTAACATAATTATTTAAAAAATATAAAATATACTAATTAGTTCCATAATTATAAAAATACTTGTATGATAATGACGAAAAACAAATTACACTGATATGTGGAGAGAGTAAGTTGTATATATGCATGACCGATGTATTCACCTTATATGGGGTGGAAATTGGTGGAAATTGGTTTTACCATAATAATAATTAAATATAAGTCTATTTATGATATTTTTATAATTATTTGGTATGGATAAATAATATTTTGATTAGGTATAAGAAGAAATAAACATGAAATAGTCGGTAAAGATGATTACGTCTTCTTTGAGAGACTTCCTTTGGCATACACCTTAAGAATTAAAGGACTAGTACTAGGATAATAAAATGTGATACTACATATATTGAAGGATTATAGGAAGGTATTAAGTTAGGGATTTAATGACCTATATTTAAAAAAGTATTTGAATAAGGGAGGATAGGGGGTGCACATTTATAAGTGAGCGGATGGCCACCATTGGAATTACTTAAAGAATTAAATTAATATTCATTTTCCATGTGGATTTAAACTGATATAATTCAAATATAGGATTATTAAAAGTCAAATTACTCTCATAAAATAATATTTATTCTCATTTAGGTTATGTTTTAATAGTTATAACTTAGTTTTATACACCTGTCAACCCTTTTGATGATATCCATGATATCTAGTTTTTTTATATTGGGGTCAAGAATGTTATTATAAATGGAAAAGTAACCCATAAGTGTAAAATGGATTATACGATATATTTTAACCCATTAAAATGGATGAATAAAATATTTTCATGAATTTCAATTCATTTAATAAAATATTATTTAAAATAATATACCATTAAAGTCATTTTTTGAAGGATTCACATAGATGACTATTATAAACAACAATACTAAAATAGAATACGAATTAAATCATTTAGGAAAATAATAATTCATTATATTTATTAGTAAAATCATTATAACAATATAATTCATCCAAATCATTTTACTTTTAATATTTTTATTCATTAATTTTAATTTTCTTTTACTTGAACATGTACTATATTATTATTACCTAAGAATTTAAAGTAATTATTCCACCGGTAAAAAATTAGAAATTTTAAAAAAATTATAAAATAATTATTTCAAATTTCAAATAAAAATATATGACAACATAGAACCTCTTATTATTACTATTGAATAATATTTTTTATATAAAAATATAGAGTGACATTTTTAATTTATTCTTTATATAAAATAATTTTAAGGTCATTATCAAAAAAAATGGCACAATTTTTCCATAAATTAGAATTTTGGATGAGTTTGGTAAATATAAACTCATATAATATAAATATGGATGTTGTTAGATTCATATTTAAATCCTAATCACATTAATGTTAAGCTTAATTACATGATTTAGCCTTACGGTGATGATAAATAATTTCAATTTTTACTAATTATAATGACTATAAATAAAAGGGGCATGTTTAACAAATTTGATCATCCAGATTCCAAATATAGAGTCCATTTATTTTTGATTATATATTTAAAATGGGTATTAATCCATTTTCAAATAAGCGAACAAAACCAATAAAAACTGTTTAAATAAAAATAAATTTTTAATCATTAAACTAGATTTATTATTATCCCATTTGTTGTAAAAACATTAGATGAGTGTTAAGTTTTTTGATAGAATATATAATCTATTAATTTCATTAAAATCATTCATAAATAGATATTTATTAAATTTATTAAGATAAAAACACATTGTGTACATAAATATAGTTTTCCAAATACAACAAACATTTTACTTTCAAATTCATTTTCTTTAATTTCTAATGAAATGATAACTAATGAGTTAATTTTATACATATATAAAAAATATCATTCATAATTTAGTTAGTCCTACTCATAACAATGAATCCTATGGTTAACCAATAATTTTCATGTATAATAATATTAAATTCAATAATATGTTGGAGTTCTATTAAACTCAGTATTCCATGTAATGTAAGCCATCAAAGAAATTAAATTTATTTAAAGAGGGATATTTAACAAAAGCATTGGTTGTTACACACATGACCTACCTAAAAATAAATAATCTCATGGATTGTGGTGTTTCCACTACATAATAAGAGATATACTTTTAAATGATCTATATGGTATGAATATGAAAGTCTTAATAGAAAAAAAAAATTCTCAATACGTTTATAATGACTTAATAGATAATACATGCATAATCATAGTTAAGGATATCCACCTATGTTAGGATCAAAAATTAATCTTTTAAAAAAGATCCCAATACATCTGTCTCCATACCTAATAAACAAAATACATATTATTAGGTTCATAAAAATAAAATGGGTCACCTTATTTTTCATGTCTATACTAAAATAAAAATATAAATGTACTTCTCGAAACCATCTCAAAAAGGGTTTAAGAAAGAATAGTAAACTTATAACCATATAAAATAAATTTCAATATAGAAAAAAGGATCAAAAACACTCACATTACCTCCAATAAATCCTTATAAACAAGTATATTTTTTCCATAAATAATAACTACTCTAAATTCCTCTGATTTTTCTATTGAATCTTATATACTTAATTTCAATGTCTGTAATAGGTTTCGTAATTATTTAAGATAAAACATATTCCATAAAATTATAGTACAAAATAATATTTATTTTAATGGTTTATTAACTATTTTATAATCTTATATATATCATTTGGAAATTTTCTCCATGGTGTCATATTTATAAAACCATTCATTAGATTCTATTAAATTTATTTAAATCATAATACTTCAGTAAAACTCTCTATTTTGACAATATTTAAATATTGTTTCTCAAATTCTATATTAGAATCCTTCCCACACCATTATACGTCATTAAAATAAGAGCAATTACTATGATTTTAACATGAATACGTTATATTATTTACATAAAAATGGAATTAGAAAATAGAATAACCACACCATGTGTTTACCAATTCAAAGTTTTAATTATTGAAAAAAAAATTCTATTCTATGAAATGAGAAACCTGATGAAATTAATCTAAAATCTATTTACAATCAATTCAATTATATTAACTATAAAAAATGAAATTTTCAATTAAATACATTTTATTTTAAAAGGTAATTCACAATTCCAAAATGATTATTACAAATTTCTTTTCTTTATATGAATAACCCACATCAAGGGATAATTAAAATTATTTATAGACTCTATATAGTTTCAAAATAAAATATTTCAATTTAAAATCACACTCATGATTCCCACAGGAAAAAATAAACTCACTTAATTCAATTAAAAACATCCCAAAATAATTAATTAAACATATCAAATCATTTTATAAATCAATTCAATATGTTTCTTAACAAAACCGTTATATTAGAAAAACAATTTTACAATATTAATACAATCACTTTACCATAAAATGAATTGATTTTTAAAATAATATTATTTTATGTTACACAAATATAATTAAAATCATGTCTTTTTATTCATAATTATAAAACGTATATTAAAATAATTGTTTAATAATCCTATGAATCACTTTAAAATATTAATTACACAGAATGGTAAGGTGGACCTCATATATTTATCCATTTTTATCACCAAAAAAATAATCATTTAGCCTAATTTATATTGTAAATTGCATTGATTTAAATTAATTTTTGACTTATCCCATTTAAAAATTCCCTCAAGTAAGGAAAATACATAATAAAAGAAATTACTAATCCAAATAAATAATACTTACAAAAATAATATTTATCAAAATACACTAAATCATACCTTATATTATCAAAAAACCCATTAATTATTATTTGTAATAAATAATAAAGAAACTAGTGGCCACCTAAATTAGATGTTATCTAAATTATACTAACACACATATATAAACATAAAATAAAATTATGATAATTTAAAAAACCTAATTACATACAAATAAAAAATTATTCTAGAAAAAACAATTATTAAAAAAATAGACATTTTCTTAATTCTATTATATAGTAACACTAAATCCTCAATTAGTATAGTTTTGATGGGTTGAACAATGAATATTAATGATATAAATTTGGATTCTAGAAAAGAAATTATGGAATAAAATGAAAATATGTAATGAGACAATTAAAAACAAAAGAAATAATGTTTAAAGGATATGTTTACACTAATAAAGTGGTTTGCAGAGGAGTTTTTTTATGGAAAATCAAACAATTGATCATAATTCAGAATATAAAATTGATTAGGTGAAATTATGATGGATTAATTAATTATATTTAATGATTTAGGATTAATTATGTTTAATAAAAATTATTAATATTTTTAGATTAATGGTTATTGTTGATTTTATTACTCTTTCACTTATAGTCATCATTTTATCCATTCTTCTAGGTGAATTTTCAAAGAATATTTCTCATCCTAGATGGATTGTATAAACTTTTAGTGTGGTAAATGTGTGTGAATTGTTTCTATCATCTATTAAAAACATCCTATTTAAAGGTTTTGTCTATCAATTTTACTACTATGATATCAGAAATCAATACATTTTACAAAATTTAATAATTATTACTCCTTAAAAATGGATGTGAAATTTATATTATATTATTATTTCTTATTCCTAGTACACCTCTATGTTCATACAAGTGAATGAATAAAATATAATAGGAATGAATAATTAAAAAAATGAATTGATATATCTAATCTTGAACTATATTTATACATTTCCCATAAAATGTAGGATTTTGTAAAAATAAGGTTTAGTAATAATGTTTACCTCCTTACAACTGTGGATGGAATTAAAACAAATAATATAATATAATATTGAAAATTAAATTTATCTTATTCTGAAAATATATTCAATTTAAAAAGGTAAGTATCTATCACATTATTAATCAATTTTCTCTCATAAACATTACACAAGTACTTTAATTATCAAGGATCCATTTACATGGAATACTATTTCATTAAAAATAATTATGAAGTAGGTTCACCACTTTTTCAAAAATGATTGAATTGTTTGACTTGATTTTGATTTATGTCATTTCAATATTATGTTTTTCTTTTTACAATATCTTTAGTCATCTCAATGTTTAGTATCCTTTGTTCACCTAAACATACATGTTCCCCTTATTAATATTTTAGTATATCAATACATTTCAATAAGATTCATAGAACTTCCTAATTATTCTATGGGAATTCAAAAAATGTTAGAAATTTCATCTTGATAAAATGAAATGTGGCTATTTTTAAATTTGATAGGCCATATTAGAATGTATTCCTAACATATATTCCTTATTACTCACTTTATTGTATGAAGTCCATAATTTCTTGGTAATTTTTTTATCTATATTCAAATGTATTACATCAATTTTATTTCCTAAATTATAAATCTATGCTTCAAGTTCATCTTCATCATGGTATAAGAGTTATTTATTGAAGTTGTAGTTGAATAATGTAATTTAAAATTTTATATTGATTTTTTTAATGAGTGTGTATTGATAAGGGTTTTATTTTATGATGAAAATTCAATTAGAATATGAAAGTCTCTTGTTAATAAAATTTTACACTGCCATGATATGAAGTATTTATGTTGGGTTTTGTTTCCAGATGAAATTGGACTATATAAGGGTGAGACTCAAACATGGATTAGTGATAAATTTAGTATAAAAAATGTTTTTTTGGTATGTTATTGGGCATGGTGATTTTATCAATGATTTTGAACTCACGAAACTGAGATGGTGTAGTTTAATTCATATTTTAAGGGTTTAAATGGTTTTGATTATATTCTATAAAGATGATTTAGTGCAAGTAATTTTATAACAAGTGATGGTTCCATTTATCAGAGATGTTTCACTTAGAAAAATCATATTGAACTAGCCTCCAAGGTTGTGAAAACAGTAACGGTATTGTTTATCTTTTATTTTATAGTGAGAGGTCATAGAAGTTGGATATGACAGATATGTTTGATTGATATAATTTATTTTTTAGTTTTTTCAAAGGAAGAAAAAATTTTCTATAACACATTAATATGTATATATATATATATATATATATATATATCTTTGTGTGTCTAATGGTAGAAAAAAGCCTTTGTTTTTTCTTAATGATTTATGTTTGTGGAATATAGCTATATAACTTGTGGACATAGGTTGTAAATATTATGTATACTATAGGTAGTTATAGGGAAGAGATTCTATGTGAAATGGTGATTGAACTACCATAATGGGTTCAACCTATCATTAAATCTTCTATACATAGTTTTTTTTAGATTATAGTGTTTAGAGAAACATAATGTGTTACTCATGAAGGGGAGATGTCATGTTGGAGGATGAAATTTTTTTAAAGTGGTTTGTGTAACGCCCCGACCCCAGCTACCCAGAGTCGGTGCAATAATTACATAACATTGGCATGATCACAAGAAAGATCAAATCTCGAAAGACCGATTGGTTTAGTAGCCTTGGAAACACTAGATATAATCATTACATTTCAAAGTGAAAAACTACTACAACAACAAAGTCTTCATATCCACACTATTAACCCCTCATAATATCCCTGCAAGTCATTCATAAATTACTTCTTCACTTCCTGGGAAAAATAAAACATAGAAAAGGGGTGAGCTCAAATGCCCAGTAAGGATAACAATATAGCGGAACATTCAAAATAAGCATAAACATTTAAGGCAATGAATTACTAAAACAAAAGCCTTTTAAAATTGAACTTCAACATGGTATGGCAAAAGTAAAATGAAATAATGCCATTTACTTATTCACATGGATATTCTACTAATCGAATAATCACATGCAAAAATCAATAACCACTTTCATAATGTTGGAATGCATAATGCCAGACTATCATAACCACATAGCCAAGGCCTCGTGCCAAGACTACAAATAAGATTTTGTCAAGGCCTTGTGCCAAGACACTAGTTTGTCTCATGAGACCTACCGATGCATCGAGGAGCTATAGCGGGCTCCACCCGTCACTTATTAAGTCCAATGCATTCCCATATGAAAAGGTTTAAACATAACATAAACATTCGTATTAAAACTAGCATACGAAATGTAAATACTTTCACAATAAACTATGAATGGTATAAAAATAGCACATCCACAGTCAAACATATCACAAAACCTTCAATACAATATAGAAGTTTTGTATCATAATAAATCAACTTCAAATAATCTTAAAATCCATCAAAGGATGTTGACATAGATGAAATCAAAATTCTTTTTAAAGAAATATCTCCTTTTATTTTGAAATCATTTAAGATCCATATAAAATAAAACATTTTCTTTGAAAATATTCTTATAAGCTTGTAAGGAAAGCTTTGAAGATTTTATAACGGCGTAAAATAACCGCACCCGCCGTATAAGTTAAAAAAAACATTCTTACCTCAATTCTGTCGAAAAGGTTAAAAAGGACCTTGTTTTGAAAATGACGGAAAGATTCCTTTATAAACCTCTTATAAGAAGTCAAAAAAAGGTATAAATGACTTTAACCCATATTCTTGTAAATAGTAAAAATGTTTTTAAATACATTTTTAAGAAACATGGATGTGGATGATAAAGAGATCCCAGTAGATTATTACATATAAACAACCTCGGATAATGAAGAGATTGTGAAATAACCCTTACCTTGTACTTTTCCTTGGTTGTGGTAGGTTAACCTCCTGTATAATGGTGAAATAATTGTTATTAAATTATACAAGAATCATATACATTAATATGATATCATATATGATCTTTTAATATTGATTTGATAATAATATCTTAGTATTATCGTTGTTTCGGGTGTTAACTTACTCATTTTCTTTTATATGTTTTGTTACATAAGCCATGTTTGTTGTATCTTATTCATATCCAGAATGATATCAAGTCCTTAAACATCATTTTTAAATCATAAAATGATAATTATACTTGAATGGATACGATGGAGAATGAATCTCATCGCGTTCGTGGAGACGGTAGTCCGTACGTACGCACGAGCGACAATATCATTCTTTTGATATTAAAATAATATATAAATGAATGGTATATCATATATACAGAATCATTAACATGTTATATTTATTATTTACATGAGTTACACATCATTATTATACCCATCCAAATAATATTATATTGAATAACAATTATACCACGACGTGGAGACGGTAAGCCGTACGTACGCACGTATGGTGACATGTTATTCAAAGGGTGGATAGAATACTGAATATGGTTGTACCATACTTATAATAACATCACAGTATATGTGAGATACTGGAGTTATTATTTTAGAATGGTAAGAACAAATGAAGAAGAAGTGGAAGAAGAAATGAACTTAGAAAAGGGTGGTGAAATCATTACCTCTTCTTCGGGTTCTTCCTTTTGATTTGATCAAAAGGGCTCCTTAGGTTGGCTTTCTGATCAAACTAAGGCCTCTAGGTTGTAGTGAGGGACGTTGGGAGAGTATTTGGGCAGAGTTTGGCCGAACCAAAAGGCTTTGAAGGTGTGAAGAAATGAGAAGGAGGAGTGCCCTTTTATAAGAGGGGTGAGGGGCACCTTTGGAAAAGTTAGAAATATTAATTTATAATAAATTCATATTCGGTTTCTAAAGGCTCCAAAGTTGACTATTCAAAGGCTAAGGTGGGGATAGGTCGAAAACCACTCAACCAATAGAATTTAGACAGGTTTGGGTACTTATATTAACCTTATCTTTAAGTATTAACTCTAAGTTAATTAGTTTCACTTTTACAATGTCTCTTTGTATTTTTATATAATATGGTTAATAAACTTACTATATACATCCAAGTGACCCCCAAGTGGTCCATTAATGAGGAACATATCATAATATAAGTCTCTTGGCCGAACCATAGATTTTTAGGAATTTAATATCAATTAATAATATAATATTTGTTTTAAGAACTCTTTTATGTCAATTTTGACACTATTCAATAGTTGATTTTTGTGAAACTCCTAACAGATTGATTACTTCGAACAAAGTCAATTAAATCAATCCTAATATATCATATTATCCTAGAAAATTAGTTTAATTCATTAAAAGTTTCATATTATATTTTTTTGGGTATTTATAACATCAATTATTTTAATTTTTCACTATTATAGTAATTACTGCATCATCATTGTGTCATAAATAAAATAAATTATTTAATGTCTAAAAATTATAAGTAAAATATCATTATGTAGGAAATCGTTTTAGCTTTCTAATGAATATTTATAATCGAAAATCCAACATGTATAACCCTATGTAAAAATTGTTGTTCTAAAAGATATATGCTTGTGTCATTTTTGTATTCATTTTGACTTAATTAAAATAAAGTGTCATTATCACTTACAAGTGGATCCATGGGGTCCCAAAATAGACCCAAAGATGCCCATGGTCGACCATGTATCAACCAATAGGGTTAAGACACGTTTTAGGGTAATTTAGTATTATTATAATATTATTTTTTTAACCCTTATTTACCGGATTTACCCTTTAACCATGGTAAATAAAATATTTACCGCAGTAATTATTCAAAATGTCTAAAAATAAAAGTTACCTATTTACACAATTTGAATATCTTGATTCCAAATATGGAATCCATTTTTCTAAATTCAAAACACAGAAGTGGCAGAAATTAATTTAAAATTAATTCCCGCTGTCAAAACAAAAAGCGTGTTTTTAAGAGATAATAACTATCAAAAGATTGACACTTGTTTATGTTCGGTTTAATTGTAAAATTATGTCCAATGACCAAAATTATATTAAATGGTAAAAATATATTCTAAATATACTTTAAAACCACTCAAATTCATAATTTATCACTAGTAATTAATTTGATTAAAAAAGTTGTTTTTAATTAAAATTTAGTAATTTTCACTATTCATCAAAATATGAAAGTTATCCGAAATGTACCAAAATTTCACCCTAGGCTAAATTCGATATTCCGAATCCAAAAATGAAGTCCATTTTCAAATATAAAATATATATAATTTCAAAAGGTAGGTATTACTATTCATAACGGCTAGTTTGATTAGTTATGGTGTGTTAGAACTCGGTGTTGCGTACAACACACGCTATCACATTATTCGAAGGGAAACGTACCGTAGAAGCTTGGGGTGTTACATTCTCCCCTCCTTCAAATAATTGCGTCCTCGCAATTTCTAGGGTATTACTGCATAAAAAGACTCGGGTGGTTCTTCATCATAAGTTCCTCGGGTTCCCACGTTTGCCTCTTCCATCTTATGATTTCTCCACAAAACTTTTACCAGACGCGTCGTCCGGTTTCTCAGCACTTGTTCTCTCGTATCAAGAATCTTGATGGGCTCTTCGCAATAGGAAAGATCGGGTTCCAGTTCTAATTCCTCATAGGTGAGTACATGCGTTGGGTCAGGCATGTATTTCCTCAACAGAGATACGTGGAACACATCGTGAACTTTGGAGAGACTTGGCGGCATTGCCAATCGGTAAGCCACAGCCCCAATTCGTTCTAGAATTTCGAAAGGTCCGATGTACCTGGGACTCAATTTACCTTTCTTACCAAAACGTATGACTCCCTTCCACGGAGATACCTTTAGGAAAACATGATCACCGACTTGAAATTCCAAATCCTTCCTTCGATTATCGGCATAGCTCTTCTGCCTACTTTGAGCTGCTTTGATGTGATTTTGGATTACCTTCACCTTTTCCACCGTTTCCTCCACCAGTTCTGGGCCCACAAGTTTTCTTTCACCAACGTCATCCCAACAGGTTGGTGTACGACATCTCTTTCCGTATAACGCTTCATATGGTGCCATCTGAATACTCGAATGGAAGCTATTGTTATAGGAAAATTCTACCAGAGGTAAATATTGATCCCACATACCCTGAAAATCAAGTGAGCAAGATCTCAACATGTCTTCTAAGGTTTGAATAGTCCGTTCTGATTGTCCGTCTGTCTGAGGGTGGTAAGCAGTGCTCAAATGAAGTTCAGTATCTAGGGATTTCTGAAGACTTTTCCAGAATCTTGAAGTAAAACGGGGATCACGATCAGAAACAATCGATAGGGGTACTCCATGAAGTCTCACAACTTCATAAATATATAGTCTTGCTAGACGTTCTAGGGGTAGATCTTCTCTTATAGCAAGAAAATGTGCTGACTTGGTAAGACGATCAACAATAACCCATATTGCATCGTTCCTTCTAGGAGTCTTCGGTAGCCCCATGACAAAGTCCATCGTAACATTGTCCCATTTCCACTCCGGTATGGGAAGAGGTTGCATGACTCCTCCAGGCTGTTGCCTTCCAGCTTTGACTTGTTGACAAACCATACATCTTGACACAAAATCAGCAATCTCCCTCTTCATGTTGTCCCACCAAAAATGTTCCTTCAAATCTCTATACATTTTGGTGCTCCCAGGGTGTATAGAGAAATTGGAACTATGAGCATCATCCAGCAATTCCCTTTTTAGATCAGGTAAATCGGGAACACAAAGTCTCTTCCCGAATTTCAAAATTCCACCTTCATACGCAAAGTCTCTCAATCTCCCATCATTCACAGCTTTAATCTTCTTTTGGAATTCTTCATCATCAGTCTGAGAACTCTTAATCCTTTCTAGTAAAGATGGTTTGGCAACCATTTGAAAAAGCATTGATGTTTCACCTTCCCTGGTTATTCCCATGTCCATCTTCACTAGCTCCATGAAAATTGGATCCCTTTCAATTCTCATATTGTTCAAAACTCCATGGTTTTTCCTACTCAAAGCATCTGCCACCTTGTTTGCCTTCCCTGGGTGGTAGTGTATCGTACAATCATAATCCTTGAGTAATTCAAGCCATCTCCTTTGCCTCGTGTTGAGTTCTTTTTGTGAGAAAATATACTTCAAACTCTTGTGATCAGTATAAATCTCACATTTTTCACCATAGAGGTAGTGCCTCCATATTTTCAAAGCAAAGATCACTGCTGCTAACTCGAGATCATGAGTAGGATAGTTTTGTTCATGAATTTTCAACTGTCGTGATGCATAGGCAATAACTCTATCATTCTGCATAAGGACACAACCAAGTCCTTTCTTTGACGCATCACTATAAATAACGAACCCATCATTCCCCGATGGTAGAGTCAATATAGGAGCATTGACTAATCTTCTCTTCAGTTCTTCGAAACATTCTTCACACTCTTTTGTCCAAACAAATTTAACCCCTTTACGTGTGAGCTTCGTTAATGGGTTAGCCAATCGGGCAAAATTCTGGACGAAACGTCGATAATAACCTGCCAAGCCAATAAAACTACGTACCTCAGTTATACTCGTAGGTGCTGGCCATTCTTGGATTGCCTTGGTCTTAGAAGGATCAACAGAGATTCCATATTTTGAGACAATATGGCCAAGAAAAGAAATCTCCTGAAGCCAGAATTCACACTTGCTAAACTTCCCATATAATTCATGCCTCCTCAGAGTCTTCAAGATAATGTGCAAGTGATTTTCATGATCTTCATAGGTTTTGGAGTATACCAAGATATCATCAATAAATACCACCACAAATTCATCCAGATACTCCTTGAAAACTCTATTCATTAGATCCATGAATACAGAGGGTGCATTAGTCAATCCAAACGGCATTACAGTAAACTCGTAATGCCCGTACCTGGTTTGAAATGCTGTCTTCGGAATGTCTTCCTTCTTTACACACAACTGATGGTATCCAGATCGAAGGTCAATCTTTGAAAAGTATTGAGCTCCATGCAGTTGGTCAAATAAATCATCAATACGAGGTAGGGGATACTTGTTCTTTATCGTTATAGCATTGATCTCCCTGTAGTCGATACATAACCTCATAGATCCATCTTTCTTTTTAACAAAAAGAACAGGGGCTCCCCATGGAGAAACACTAGGGAGAATAAATCCCTTATTACTCAATTCCTCTAGTTGTTTCTTTAGTTCGACTAACTCTACAGTGGCCATTCTATAAGGGGTCTTCGATATAGGCCTTGATCCAGGAATCAAATCAATGGAAAACTCAACTTCTCGTTCTGGAGGATGTCCAGGTAAATCTTCCGGAAATACATCTACAAATTCTTTCACAACAGGTACATCCTCTATTTGAACATTCCTTTCCTCACCGACAGTTATTTCATTCTCTTCCTCCCCAATAATTGAATTAAGTTGAACTACTGGGGGTGGATCTAAATAAGAATTAGGTGGTGACGATTCTGCTCTAAAAATAAGGTGTTCCTTATCATTATCATCAAGAATCGTAACCTCTTTCTTCTTACAATAAATCTTCGCATCATAGTCCGAAAGCCAGTCCATACCGAGGATTATATCAAACTCGATCATAGGTATGACGATGAGATCAGCAGATAAAGAAAATTTATGTGCTCTAATGGGGACTGATTCACAAAACTTTGTTGCAACGATACTTCCCTTAGGAGTTTTAACTGACAACTCCCTTATTAAATCAAATTGGAAATATCTAATTTTCTTAGCAAACTGGGAAGATATGAAACAATGCGATGATCCAGAATCAAATAATGCATTTGCTAAACTTGAGGAAACCATTAAATTACCTGCCACCACGTCTTTCGGAGCTTCTACCTCAGCAGTAGTGATAGCATAAGCCTGGCCTTGATCCCTTGGTCTTTTCTGAGGTAAGTTCTCCTGACGCTTAGGACATGCATTTGCATAATGCCCCATCTCCCTGCAATTGTAGCACTGAACGTTGGTAGCTTCCTTCTTCCCCTTGCAATCATGAGCTTTGTGGCCTTTTTCACCACACTTGTAACAGACTCCCATTCCCTTCAGGCAAGCACCGGGGTGTTTCTTCCCGCACTTACCACAATATGGATATTCAACCTTTCCCTTCTTCCCCTTATTTCCATTCCCAGATTGATCAGCAGGTCTCTTCTTCTCTTGCTTTGCTTTAAAGTCATAAGACTTAGAGAATTCCTTTTCGGTCTTGATAGCACATGAGACAATGTCTTCGTACGATGAAAAGGATTGTGAGACTAATGCTCGACGGAGAAATGGTTTTAACCCATCAAAGAAACGATCAATCTTACTTCTTGGGTTGCGAATATAATCACCAGCGTACCTCGCTAACCTTGTAAAGTTAGCCTCATACTTTGTGACATTATCATCCTCCTTTTGTCTCAGACTCAGAAATTGCCTTTCCATATCTGCTCGATGGTCGCGAGGAAAGTATTTTTCTAAAAACAGATCTTTGAACTCCCTCCATTCCATGTTTGATACTTCATCATCTTCCTTCATGTTTTGAATCAATGACCACCATTGATCAGCATCTCCAGTGAGGCGGTAAACTGCCATGGTAACTTTTTCCCTTTCACTACTCCCCAAAGCCTGAAATATTTTCTCTAGGGAAAATATCCATTGCTCAGCTACTAAGGGATTTGTACTCCCATTGAACGTTGGTGGTTGTTGTCTCATGAATCGATCTAACATTGATCCTCCACGCTGCGGATCAGGGTGCTCCATACGGGTAAGGTTATTATTCATAACCTGAGTAAGTTGTCCCAGTACGGTGATTAGCTGATCAGCACCAGTTGCATCACCAGCCCTACTATAATTATCTTGAGCAGGAGGTCAATCCCTACATGGAGTGCGTGCATTGATACGGTTTCCATTTTTTCCACTAGGCGCCATTTCTAAACAATGGCATAAACTAGATCAGTTTATGAATCAAAATACATAATCCCATACTTATAAAACACTTAACATAAATTGAACTATTTATGGATATAATCCATAATCATAAAAAAAAATTTCTTTGAGGAAGTATATACTCATAAACCCTTCATAATGATTTGTAAAGATAGTGAGATTTATCCTAAGCATATCCCCCGGGAGTGTCGTAACCAAGAGTGCAGCAAGGCCCGTTGTCGTGCACCAGTTCCCGTTCGAGTCTAGCTCAAAGCGGTGTTTTCGGGTTTTACCCCTAGGTACATCTGTGCCAGAGCCGCCTCTACCTGCTCGTATCCAGACAGGGATGTATTGCTCGGAAAACTCACAAAATCTCTACAATACCAAAATTCTAGGAAGTTATTCTATACTAATCCTCAAAGTTCATCTTAGGTCTACGTGATCTAATTAGAGTTTATCTAAATCTAGCTTCCAAGGTTTGTACTAAACTTCCTCTGATACCAACTGTAACGCCCCGACCCCAGCTACCCAGAGTCGGTGCAATAATTACATAACATTGGCATGATCACAAGAAAGATCAAATCTCGAAAGACCGATTGGTTTAGTAGCCTTGGAAACACTAGATATAATCATTACATTTCAAAGTGAAAAACTACTACAACAACAAAGTCTTCATATCCACACTATTAACCCCTCATAATATCCCTGCAAGTCATTCATAAATTACTTCTTCACTACCTGGGAAAAATAAAACATAGAAAAGGGGTGAGCTCAAATGCCCAGTAAGGATAACAATATAGCGGAACATTCAAAATAAGCATAAACATTTAAGGCAATGAATTACTAAAACAAAAGCCTTTTAAAATTGAACTTCAACATGGTATGGCAAAAGTAAAATGAAATAATGCCATTTACTTATTCACATGGATATTCTACTAATCGAATAATCACATGCAAAAATCAATAACCACTTTCATAATGTTGGAATGCATAATGCCAGACTATCATAACCACATAGCCAAGGCCTCGTGCCAAGACTACAAATAAGATTTTGTCAAGGCCTTGTTCCAAGACACTAGTTTGTCTCATGAGACCTACCGATGCATCGAGGAGCTATAGCGGGCTCCACCCGTCACTTATTAAGTCCAATGCATTCCCATATGAAAAGGTTTAAACATAACATAAACATTCGTATTAAAACTAGCATACGAAATGTAAATACTTTCACAATAAACTATGAATGGTATAAAAATAGCACATCCACAGTCAAACATATCACAAAACCTTCAATACAATATAGAAGTTTTGTATCATAATAAATCAACTTCAAATAATCTTAAAATCCATCAAAGGATGTTGACATAGATGAAATCAAAATTCTTTTTAAAGAAATATCTCCTTTTATTTTGAAATCATTTAAGATCCATATAAAATAAAACATTTTCTTTGAAAATATTCTTATAAGCTTGTAAGGAAAGCTTTGAAGATTTTATAACGGCGTAAAATAACCGCACCCGCCGTATAAGTTAAAAAAAACATTCTTACCTCAATTCTGTCGAAAAGGTTAAAAAGGACCTTGTTTTGAAAATGACGGAAAGATTCCTTTATAAACCTCTTATAAGAAGTCAAAAAAAGGTATAAATGACTTTAACCCATATTCTTGTAAATAGTAAAAATGTTTTGAAATACATTTTTAAGAAACATGGATGTGGATGATAAAGAGATCCCAGTAGATTATTACATATAAACAACCTCGGATAATGAAGAGATTGTGAAATAACCCTTACCTTGTACTTTTCCTTGGTTGTGGTAGGTTAACCTCCTGTATAATGGTGAAATAATTGTTATTAAATTATACAAGAATCATATACATTAATATGATATCATATATGATCTTTTAATATTGATTTGATAATAATATCTTAGTATTATCGTTGTTTCGGGTGTTAACTTACTCATTTTCTTTTATATGTTTTGTTACATAAGCCATGTTTGTTGTATCTTATTCATATCCAGAATGATATCAAGTCCTTAAACATCATTTTTAAATCATAAAATGATAATTATACTTGAATGGATACGATGGAGAATGAATCTCATCGCGTTCGTGGAGACGGTAGTCCGTACGTACGCACGAGCGACAATATCATTCTTTTGATATTAAAATAATATATAAATGAATGGTATATCATATATACAGAATCATTAACATGTTATATTTATTATTTACATGAGTTACACATCATTATTATACCCATCCAAATAATATTATATTGAATAACAATTATACCACGACGTGGAGACGGTAAGCCGTACGTACGCACGTATGGTGACATGTTATTCAAAGGGTGGATAGAATACTGAATATGGTTGTACCATACTTATAATAACATCACAGTATATGTGAGATACTGGGGTTATTATTTTAGAATGGTAAGAACAAATGAAGAAGAAGTGGAAGAAGAAATGAACTTAGAAAAGGGTGGTGAAATCATTACCTCTTCTTCGGGTTCTTCCTTTTGATTTGATCAAAAGGGCTCCTTAGGTTGGCTTTCTGATCAAACTAAGGCCTCTAGGTTGTAGTGAGGGATGTTGAGAGAGTATTTGGGCAGAGTTTGGCCGAACCAAAAGGCTTTGAAGGTGTGAAGAAATGAGAAGGAGGAGTGCCCTTTTATAAGAGGGGTGAGGGGCACCTTTGGAAAAGTTAGAAATATTAATTTATAATAAATTCATATTCGGTTTCTAAAGGCTCCAAAGTTGACTATTCAAAGGCTAAGGTGGGGATAGGTCGAAAACCACTCAACCAATAGAATTTAGACAGGTTTGGGTACTTATATTAACCTTATCTTTAAGTATTAACTCTAAGTTAATTAGTTTCACTTTTACAATGTCTCTTTGTATTTTTATATAATATGGTTAATAAACTTACTATATACATCCAAGAGACCCCCAAGTGGTCCATTAATGAGGAACATATCATAATATAAGTCTCTTGGCCGAACCATAGATTTTTATGAATTTAATATCAATTAATAATATAATATTTGTTTTAAGAACTCTTTTATGTCAATTTTGACACTATTCAATAGTTGATTTTTGTGAAACTCCTAACAGATTTATTACTTCGAAAAAAGTCAATTAAATAAATCCTAATATATCATATTATCCTAGAAAATTAGTTTAATTCATTAAAAGTTTCATATTATATTTGTTTGGGTATTTATAACATCAATTATTTTAATTTTTCACTATTATAGTAATTACTGCATCATCATTGTGTCATAAATAAATTAAATTATTTAATGTCTAAAAATTATAAGTAAAATATCATTATGTAGGAAATCTTTTTAGCTTTCTAATGAATATTTATAATCGAAAATCCAACATGTATAACCCTATGTAAAAATTGTTGTTCTAAAAGATATATGCTTGTGTCATTTTTGTATTCATTTTGACTTAATTAAAATAAAGTGTCATTATCACTTACAAGTGGATCCATGGGGTCCCAAAATAGACCCAAAGATGCCCATGGTCGACCATGTATCAACCAATAGGGTTAAGACACGTTTTAGGGTAATTTAGTATTATTATAATATTATTTTTTTAACCCTTATTTACCGGATTTACCCTTTAACCATGGTAAATAAAATATTTACCGCAGTAATTATTCAAAATGTCTAAAAATAAAAGTTACCTATTTACACAATTTGAACATCCTGATTCCAAATATGGAATCCATTTTTCTAAATTCAAAACACAGAAGTGGCAGAAATTAATTTAAAATTAATTCCCGCTGTCAAAACAAAAAGCGTGTTTTTAAGAGATAATAACTATCAAAAGATTGACACTTGTTTATGTTCGGTTTAATTGTAAAATTATGTCCAATGACCAAAATTATATTAAATGGTAAAAATATATTCTAAATATACTTTAAAACCGCTCAAATTCATAATTTATCACTAGTAATTAATTTGATTAAAAAAGTTGTTTTTAATTAAAATTTAGTAATTTTCACTATTCATCAAAATATGAAAGTTATCCGAAATGTACCAAAATTTCACCCTAGGCTAAATTCGATATTCCGAATCCAAAAATGAAGTCCATTTTCAAATATAAAATATATATAATTTCAAAAAGTAGGTATTACTATTCATAACGGCTAGTTTGATTAGTTATGGTGTGTTAGAACTCGGTGTTGCGTACAACACACGCTATCACATTATTCGAAGGGAAACGTACCGTAGAAGCTTGGGGTGTTACAGTTTGTAGGTCTAGAATTAGATGCAAAACATAAGAGATCCACAATATAGGGTACATAGTTTAACAATTATTGATGTATCATAATGAAAATGTTCGTGTATAATGTTTATGGGTTGTTGATTTAGTTATACATAATTTTTAAAATGAAAAAATTTTGATTAATCCCTCACTGAAAATTAGTTAAACTAACCTTGATCCTTGTTCAAGATCACCTAAGAAAAAACTAAACCTCAAAATAAAAAAAGGTATATAAATAAAAATGATTCAAAAATATATTATAAAAAGGAATATAATATATCAACTAAAACAGAATAAAAGAAAAGAAAAATTAAGAAAATAATAAATTTCTAACAAAATTATTATTTTTTTCCTTATATAAAGTAGAAAACAATATTTATATACATATAATACTGACTATATATGAACATATATCATCATATATATCTAAAAATAAAAAAAATGTAAAAATATACACAAATATATATAAAATAGAATATATATTTATGAAAATATATATTTAATAAAATACTATAATAACTATCATATAATATATATACACACATACTTAAATACAGACATACATACTTATATAAAATATATAATTATGTAATATAAATATAAATTAAATATAAAATAGAAAAATATGTGTTTTGAAGAATTTATATTAAGTAAATTTTATTATTATTATCTTTACATTTATAATCAATTGTATATGTAAACGAGAAAAATTATATATATATATATATATACCTAAGTGTGCATTTGTTTTAAAAAATAAATATATAAAAAAGTTTACAAATTTTATTAGTATATAAAATGAAGAATATACATATAAATGTATTAAATAAAATAATTCAAAAAATCAGTAAAAGATTTGATAATTAGAATAAACAATTTCGGCATATCATTGAATCCCAAAATACTATAAAACATTTAATTATAAAAATAACATGAACATATCAATAAATTCCAATAATTTCCTAAGATTATAATTTCACCCCCCATAAAATATATAAAACTATTATCATTTGTATTTTGACATTTAGGCACTGAAATAAATTATAAAGACAAATTAAAATTATAAATTCAAGAATTTATTTATCATTATAAATACATATAAAACTTATATTTACACATTTAATTTTGTAAACTATATGAAAAAATTATTCAAATTATCTACCTCCTTGAGACATATTTTGTCAATTTAAAACTAAATTAGAGATTGTTTGGGTTATTTAGTTATTATGAATTTCATTTTCATGAAACTGATTGTAAATCAGTCATTACTTCTTTCAAAATGATTCTAATAAATTAAACTCAACCTCTCCATAATATTTTTTCCATTTTCTAAATTTTTATCACACATCTTTAGAAATATATTTATTTTTTCCAAACCAATCAAAGTGGTTGTATCCACCAAACAATTCTCACTAAGAGAAATTATAATAATAGAAGAATAAAGGCATGTGATACAATGATTATGGTATTTCATACCATTATTTTAATTTATTAAGACAATATAATTCAATTCCAAACACCACCATACTTAATAATTATTTTCATGGAACGATTATCCCATGAAGAATAGGAACTCCAAAGATTTATGATTTTATTATAATTTTACTTTATTTAATATTTTTAGTTTATTTTAATTTATTTATATGAAATATTTTTTTCAATAGAGTCATTGTGCATATATTGAAATCAAATTGTTTGAAATTAGTTTCAAAATGGTCTCACAACTCCAAATATAATTTCTAAATCATGTTATTGATTTAATTGTATAGTTTAAAATAAAAACACTTGTTCAGAAAATTAAATAAAAAATTAGTGTTTTTTTTAAATTATAAATATATACAGGGAATAATATCAATCCATTTCCCTCCTAAATTAGTCTCCAATGTTTTTTTTTGCTTCAAAAAGTAGTGTCATTCCAAATTTATTCATGTTCCTTAGTAATTATACAAAGTAAAGTTAATTTTTACCCAATACATAATCACATATACTTCTCTAAAATTATATATATCTTCATCGAGAATAGAAATTTGTATAATATATATGAAAATAATTATATACACTAGAGGTGGGAAATTAGGATAATTATATTACACCCATTTTTGTAATGTGTTTCATCTTTACATATAGTGAGGTTTATCTTCCTTCAATATCCCATCTGATTATATCTAATAAAAAGTTAAAAAATTGGATATCAATATTTGGGTTACAAGGGAATTATTATTATGAAATTAATGGTCAAATAAAAAGTAATAGTGATAATGCCATAATAATTTATTGGCTCTCATGTAGTGTTTATTATAAATTATATTACAAGAATTTATTTCCTTTTCTATTTATTCTATTCTTATCCCATATTTCCAAGAGAATAGGTTTCTATGGTCTTCCATTCATGAGAATTATGGATAGAATATTATTTAGGTGACATAAGTTTTTTTTAAACAATGGTTGAGCTTCTATTAAACTTTATATGTTAACAACTTCTAATTATCCTAAAAATTATCTTATATATTGAGTTTCTACCCACATAAATAGTCCTGAAATGATAGGGTTTTGACTGTATTAAACATTAATAATTAATTTTGATCATTAAACCTATAGAATGTTACTATTCCCTTTGAAACAATAACAAATCATTCTGTAGAAATAAATGGTCATTCAAAAATTATCATGACCTCATTTTCAATTTTCATATCCTCTATCAATGTGTCTATATAGAGATATTATTTTATAAAATTGACATATAAATCATAAATCCACTATATTGGATGTGAAATAGATTTATTATCTAGCTAGTGTGAAACTCAAATAGCTTTCATTTACAAAATCTTGATTTCATAGAATATATAAAAGTAAATGTATTTCACAATTACCTCAAGTATATAGTGAAAATTAGGTTCATATTTTCATTCTAGATTTCCTGATATTATGAAAATATTATAACCTTATTTCTTTGTTAGGGTTATCTTTTCGAATACTACACTATATTATGTAAATAATTATAGCATACCATGTTATACCTATTAGTTTTTTTCTGATATGATCTATATGATAAATTTTATGTGAGAAGTAAATATGAAAAGCTATTTATAAATGGAATATTTATATTTGGATTTATTATTTCTAATAAAAGAATCTAGTAGGCTAAAAACTTATTTTACTAATATGGTCTCTATGAGTGTTGGATCAGTGAAGTAAAATTCATTTTATTGGATACATCACCTTAGATATTAGATTATTTCTCTTTTATACCTTTACCAATTTAGTTTAAATTATTTCTCATGTAGAGTGGTGGGTTTTTATATCTTCATTTCATTGTCTTTCTTTCCTACTTCTATATTTATGTCTCCCTATTTATCTATACTTTATAAATTTATATATTTTTTAGGCTCTAAAATCATCCTCCTTATAATATATTGTGATGTTATCTTATAAGAAAATATATTATTTTTGACATTATTCATTTTTAGTCCAACCTATCTATATTGAAATTGTTTTATTTCTAATGTTAATATATTTATCCAACTATAAAAAATGTTTATCAATTATACTAATTCATGCATCATACCTTTTCTTTCATTAGCTAATTAAGTTTTCCTTTAGTTAATATAATCTATCCTTGCTCCATGAATTTTCATATTAATTTCAATGAACAATATAATCTATAAGAATATATTTAAGTATTGTTTTTTCTCAAATTTTATGTGATTTATTCATGTTGTAACTAAATTCTATGTTAAGGGTTATAACCAAGTCATACATGTAGTATTTTGTATTATTACTTCCCTGAAATATTGATGTGGTTATAGTTAGGGACAAATACAATTCAATTATACTTGTTTTTTTCATTACATTATAAAAAAATTCGTATATTAAAAATCTTATACAAGAAGATAAAATTTAAGGAAGTAGTTTCAAAAATATTCAAACATCACACAAAATAAGAACAAATATTTAAGTGATGTGTTGGGAAAAAATCCCTCAAGGTAACATTGAAGTATTTTTGGGTTGATTGTGTTTTTTGACAAAGAAGGTTTTCATGTATATTTGTTTAGTTCCCAAGAATTTGTTGACAATCCTTGTTGACAAAGAACGATGACAAAGGAAAGGACGATCTGGAGGCGGTACAAAAAGAGCAGTACAAGGTGGCGTCGTTTCCCAGTGTTTGCCATTTTTTTTTGGTTCAAAATTTGGAGTTTGGTGAGCATCGCGAAAATAGTATTTCCATGAAGATCATAATTTAATATGGCAAAGGAATTAATTTCACGAAGATAGGATGCATGGTTTGGAAATCGTGAAGACCATAAGAATGGAGGCGGTGATGCTTCGCGATTACATCAAGCTTCGCGAACGGTAGAGGCTGAAGCGCATCGCGGCGGTGAAGGGATTTGCGAAGGAGCTTTGCGGCGAAGGCGCGAAGGAATGTTGGGCTTCGCGAGGGAGCTTCGCGGCGAAGTCGCGAAGGTATGTTGATGGTGATTCTTCGCGAATATGTCAAGCTTCGCGAACGGAAAATTGCCCTGGTGCTTCGCGATTTGGACAGAATTCCGGCGGAATCTTTGGAGCTTCACAATTTGAGATGACGTAAAGTTGACTTCGCACGGAAGGGACAAGTGTTGGTGGAATCGCCTATAAATAGAGGCCAACCCCCTCGAGAGAAGTAGAGATAATTTTCAGAGAAAATCCATTGCTCTCGGTTCGCGGAGGTGGTTCGCGAAGGCAGTGTGCTTCGCGAAAGAGGAGCTTCGCGGCGGCTATTGTAGCTCTGCGAAAGTTGTGTGCTCCGCGCTGGCTCAGTGAGCTTCGCGAGAGAAGTTGCTTTGAAACGAGTTGAGCTTCGCGGGAGTTCTTCGTGAGAGAGCTTCGCGAGAGAGCTTCGCGAAAAGGCAGGAGCTTTGCGAAGGCTTGTTGAGCTTCGCGAAATTGGGAGCCTAGCGAAGTTGAGTGCTTTGCGAAGGTGTTTCCAAAGTGGTTTGCCCAGTGGATAGTGGCAAAGGGGTATTCATCTACAGGTGAAAGTTGAACTTCAACAGAGCATCTATATAAAGAGAAAGATGCATTCCTTAATGGAAATGAAGAGACCTACAGGTCTATAAACTGTGAGTGAATCCCTTCCAAGAGCAGTGAGCTTAGGAAGAGGAAGAAGGTGATCCTCTCCACCGGCAGTGAGCCAGAGAGAGAGAAACAGGGAGTGACCCTTGGGAAAGCAGTGACCTGACCCTAAACATTGTGTAGGCAGTGAGCCTGGGCATAGAAGTGATCTATCCCAAACATTGTAATCCACAGCTAGTGAAGTCTAGTGGAATTGGTACGACCGGCAACTTGTCGGCGTATGCTCCTTGGACGTAGCCGTTTGCGGTGAACCAAGTAAAAATCTCTGCGTCTGCTTGCTAATTTGCCTACATTGCATTTAAATCATCATCATCAGATAAAGGAGAAAGTAAGTGATCATAACATACACACAAGTGCAAACAAAGTGACCCTTGTAACAAAGAGGTCAAGATCCAGCGGGGCAGGAAGAACTTTGAAAAAGAATATCCATACCCTGATTCACCCCCCCTCTCAGGGTATATAGGACCCTATTGGTCCTATCATGATGTGTATTAATTTCATACATTTTTTGTCTTTATTCTATAAGGTTTATTTTTTCATGATAACAAATGGTGGACATATCTCAAGGATTCCTTATATATTATTTTATATGGCTCTTCTACCCCACCCAAATTTATTTTTTTTAAATTTAATTGAATGGTGCTAATGATTTCATTTATCTCCACATCAGTTTTCTCTTCATATTTTCCACTTATAAAATATTTAAAATGATTTTTATTTTACAGATTCAAGATTTGATTGAATTATTTCATAACCAAATGGGATAAATGATTATTTTGGGGTAATTTTATTGAAAGATCCTTAAATATACATGTAAGAACCCAGTTCTTTCCTTGGGGTATGGGTCTCTTTGTTATTTTTCCTCTTTATTTGTTTTCGAGAAAACAGCGGAAAACTGAGAGAGTACTAGAATCAGACTATCACACTACCCGACTTAGGTTTATACACCATGTAATCTAATGTACACGCCATATAATATCTACCCATGTAAGGGGTATACATGGTGTGTTGGGATGTTAGCAGGGGATTAGATGATCAAACCTTGTACACGACGTGTATTGCCTAGTGCACATTGTGTAGTCATATCGGAAAGACCTCGATGAGATTCAACCATCCTTTGAATATTAAAATAACCTATATGACATGTAGACCAAATTACACACCGTGTATTGTTTTGTTAAAATTGTAGTAGCCTCGTTTTACATTTTTGGGTAGAACCCTCAATGGGTTTGAGCGAGCAGCAACACCAGAGGAAGAAATTCCTTAAGATTCCCCATTTGAACGCTAATTTAAATGTATTTAGAACCATTAGAACCCAAATTTCAAGCCTTTAATACCCCTTGAGCTATTATTTGTGATTAATATTCTCAAAAAGGTTGTCAAGGGTTGATCATTTTTATCATTCTGAAGATCTACTCCATTCTATGTTGAATTAGAGGCTGACACTGGATGAGCATTATCGTACGAGTATAAAGTAGGTGGTACATACTTCATTTTTTATTTTCTTGGACATTTTAAGGCTAATTATTTTATCACAATGGTGGGTTTTTAGAGGAATCCTATTATTGCATTTTAATTTTACAGTTATACCTTATGGGATGTTGTTGGGTATTCTCTTACCTATTATGCTTGAGCATGGTTGGGTGAGAGTTCATTGCTCATCGGGTTATTTTTTTCAAGGCTTCTAAAAAGGTTTTAAATTAATTTTATTGATTTATAATGGTATTATTAAACTGTTTAAGCTTGATCAAGCTTGATAAATGCATTTAAGACATTAGTGCTTCTATGTGATGGCTTGTAGTTAGTGCAACTCAACTCTTTAAAATGAATTTCTTGTTTATAAGTGTTTTAATGTGATTATATATATATATATAATGGTTGGTATTTCATTTGATGATGTTCTTTACATTTTTGTGGGCTTGGACCGAGGTTGGATGTCATGGCCATCAGGATTAGGTGATGTTGATCACAGGTTGGGAGAGGCCCGAATTTTCTTGGGTGGTTTTGACCATGGGATTGGGTGTCCTGGACGTTAGTTTGAGGTAGTGTGACTGTGAGGTTGGTCATGGCTAGGGATATATAGATGGAATGGCCATCATATTTGAGTGACATGTTCATAGGGAAATGTGGTTTCAGTTATAGTGTGGTTGGGGTTCTTATTTTGGTGATTTTTTCTCACCCGTGATGGCCAAAATCCGCTTGAATCATGTGCACACAGGAAGACTCCAGGATGAGGTAATTTTGACCACTAATGTGCATATATTCCATACTGCACTACTATCTATTTCATGGGGGCTTATCCTTTACCTGTATGTAAAACCATAAAGTATACCCGCATCCCGAAGGGACCATATAGGGTGTGAGACAAATCTGAGTAGGACACCACCCAATTGTACATATCAAGAATAAGTGTTTAAGCAGACAACAATACAAATAAAGGAAAATAGTATAATGTAATAAATAAACAGAACCTCTACTGGTGGTCAGTATCCACTAGGGAGTGTCACCTCCTTCGACCAATGCCGAAATCTTAGAAACAAAGAGATTGCCTAGTCCAGGGATTAAGGTACCACTATAGTCACAAGGACTAGGTGAATCCTCAGGTTCCACCTTAAACATATAACCTGGCACCATGTGCCTCCTGACACTATGTGTCTCAAGTACCGACATCCCAAAGTCTTTCCAAATAGAAGTAACCTGATCCCATGGACCCCTTCTCATAGTCTCACATTTTCCCATGGCACGAAAACTAGAGGAATAACGACACCCATCCTCAAATAATAACCATTGGAATAGTGATTTCTGTCCTCAAATAAAGAACCGGGTCAGACACCGCTATTCCTCCGGTTCTTTATTTGAGGACAGAAATCACTATTCCTATGGTTATTATTTGAGGATGGGTGTCGTTATTCCTCTAGTTTTCGTGCCATGGGAAAACATGAGACTATGAGCAGGGGTCCATGGGATCGGGTTACTTCTATTTGGAAAGCCTTTGGGATGTCGGTACTTGAGACACATAGGGTCAGGAGGCACATGGTGCCAGGTTATATGTTTGAGGTGGAACCTGAGGGTTCACCTAGTCCTTGTGACTATAGTGGTACCTTAATCCCTGGACTAGGCAATCTCTTTGTTTCTAAGATTTTGGCATTGGTCGAAGGAGGTGACACTCCCTAGTGGATACTGACCACCAGTAGAGGTTTTGTTTATTTATTACATTATACTATTTTCCTTTATTAGTATTTTTGTCTGCTTAAACACTTATTCTTGATATGTACAATTGGGTGGTTTCCTACTCAGATTTGTCTCACACCCTACATGGTCCCTTCGGGATGCGGGTATACTTTATGGTTTTACATACAGGTAAAGGATAAGCCCCCATGAAATAGATAGTAGTGCAGTATGGAATAGAGATTGTCATAGACATTAAGGTTATGCCTAGATGGATTTTTACATCAATTTATCTTTCAATCATGTATCATCATCCTTATTATTATTATGTAGCTATAGTGGTTAGCCATGGGTTCCTTTTGTGTATTGACAAGTATGACCTACTGTGGATACATACCTTGTTTGTTTTAGTGGTAGTTATAATTGTTTTTAGTATGTTGTTTTGTTTATTTTCGGCTGTAATTGTTTCTATATTGCTTCCATTGTTTATTAATATTGAATATTCTTCCGCTTTATGGGCCTATTTTGAGTTTGATGAGTCATTTATTTTCCACTACATGTTATGTTATTATGCTTGTACTAGTATCTTTATCTTCCTCCCAGAGGGTATGGCCTCCCCACGCTGCTAGTTGGATACCTTTGGCATTTGGGGTGGAGCACCTAAGGTTAGTGAAACGCGGACCATTTAGCACTGTCTGGGCAGCTGTTTGGGTCAGGACGTTACAATACACTAAAATTATACAATGACCCCCTCATTTGGATGAATTATATGCTTTGGTTTTATAATTAATTACACTACTATTTTGTATAACATATTTATAGAGGTAATTATCACCAATTCTAGTGTAGTCCCACATGACTATTCACTTATAGGTGGTGGTAAATTAAGGTTGAAAAATCATTTATAATTATTTCACCAATTGACCATTATCACTTTTTAACATGAAACTATTATGTCATTATCATCATTCATCACAATCTCAGTACCATAGTTGATTTTAATTAATTAGTTCAATGATTTCATTTTCGCATACAAAAAAAATAGAAGAACATAGTGTTAAACATGGATCAAAATTTAAAATAGATGGACACATCCTTTACATTACATGGTATCATCTATTGTTATATGATCCACTTGAATGAAAAATTTTATTACCTAGAGTAGGGTATATGAAACATTGTGTTTTATAAAAAAAATTCTTAAATGTTTGATGACATCACAAAACAAAATTAAGATTTCCCTTAATAAAATATTAACATGGATAATATATAACCAAGAAGAATCCCTAAATTCATTATCAACAAAGTATATCCTCTTCTAATTCACATTTATCACTAAAAAAATTAATTTAATGACCAAATAGTCTATCTTGAACTCCTAATGTCTTTATACTTATTCAACTGAGATGTAATTAAGTATATATGGAACCTCACATCCACACTCCTAAGACTAGTTCAATAAACACATACATTACATATTGTCTTCGATTGAAAACTATAAATTCTTTGAAATTACTATCCCATAAAAAAAAGATTTAAAGAAAATAAATAATTACATACACTCTATATACATTTATATCATCATCTTTATTGAATAAGAAAAAATCCTAAACTAATATCTCCCATGTATTTCTCAACTAATGAAAAAAAATCACTATATAATAAATTAAATAATCGATAATAGTTCTTCATTGTCTCAAAAAAATTATCCACATAATCTATCCTATTAGATATATCATGTGTAATTCATTTCTTCCTAACCTGGGGAAAAAGAAGCATAATAAATGGAAATATCAAACACTCATTATGTGTAAACAATTGAGATGGAAATAATTGATCATATGTGATTAGAAGATGGGAACTGTTATTGTGGAATTAATAGATAATAAAAAATATTGTAATTAAATGGATCAGAAAGAATAGTTTTTCTATGGATTGTAAAAGAAATAAATAGATGACAGGAATATCAATAATTGTTTCCTTTTTAATGAAATACATAATTATTGAAAATTAAATCAATGTCATAAGCTAAGACTTCATGATTTTTTTCATTTTAATCATAAAACCCAAGCCTTGGGTCTAAGAAATATCTTATTCATAGAAACAAAATACACCAAAATACACAAAAAAATTCTAATGATACCTAATGATTCATCAAGGGGATATATAATGTCGGGTCACACCCATGACTCGTTTAAGTCGAATGATTTCATCATAAGAAGTAATGAGTAAACAATTAATAGTAAACTATACCAATAATCATATACATTGGAATAAAAATATAAAAAATGCAAATATTTTTCCTCATACCAACAAAAGCGATAATATTATCACAACACATCTAGAGATAGAAGGTTAATTGTTAAAAAATACATAGTTAACTTTATTGACTAATCAATAAACATCTATATCTGAATAAAAAATATAAATATTTTCAATATTTCCCCAATCAATAAATGAAATATATTTCTATGTAATCATCATTTAATCAGACACCATATATAGAAAAATGTATATGACTATGTCAATAATTTCTCCAATCAACTTACATGTGAAATCTAGGTGAATAAGATATAATCAAATAAATTAAATATTGAATGTTTATAGAGTAATGTAATTATAAGGAAAATAAGTCCTATAAATGGGGATGTTTTAGAATGATGAAGGTTGTAACAGGTCATTTATTTGATAAAAAAATAACATTCCATAAGACATACATAGAAATAAGGTGAATTATTGTGAATGAACATATCTTTAGTGTGATGAATAAAACTTATCATGATGTTGACATATATGAAAAACTTCATTCCAAAATAGTGATTTGTGTGATATCACACTAGAAGGGGCCAATAATATAATTATATTATATCACTAGTTAAATCCCTAGAATTATAAATATATATATTTATTATAGAATAAATCATATAACATAAATCCATTGAGTGTAAATCATTTTGAACATGAAATGGAAAATAGAGGTGAAAACATAAAATACCTTTTAGGAAATATATAAAACATTATAATAATATACATACATACATTTCAAATTCCAAAGTAAATTTTGAAAATTAGAAGTGAATGATTTCTGAAATAAGTAATTTTTAATATAGTCTCCAACAATATATCCCTAAATGTGACATACATTTTTTATAGGAAGCGTAGATCCAAAAGATAAAACATTTGATTATGAAGGGATAATTTTTTATACTTTGAAATTAACTTTTATGAAAGACCACATTGTAAAAAGTGTAGTAGAACCGTAATTTTATTAAAAAATAAATTTTTAAAAGTGGATTATAATATATAATATATTAAAATATTATGGTTGGAGAACCCATTTATGGAATTATAAAGGTGAGCATATAACATTACAACTCAAAGAATGGAGATTTGAACTATCAGTTCCTCTCATGGGTAGCATACTGAGTTCGGTAAGAAATATTCATAAAGTATATATGTTGTACAAATATAAATACATACAAATAATGATAGAATACCATATAATAAAATAAATGTTAGAATATACCCAACATATATAAGATAAGTTCTAGAGAGTGATTATGATTAAATTAATGAAGGTTGAGTTTCCAAAAACATTAATATTGTGGTAATAAATAAATCAATAGCCATTGGAAGAAGAGAAAAGTATTTAGATTAGAATATTCGATGAAATTTAACAAATTTTGATAATAATTCATCCATAGTAAGTTAACACATGGTACAAGGAAAAATTGGTCCAAAAAATGTATTATTTATTAAATAATTAGAATTGAGGGAAATAAAACACTTAAGACATTAAAAGTTTTAAATTCAAACCCCCCATGAATGATATGATTTCAAATTAAACAATAAATATCATTAAAAACATTGGAAATCATGATACAATATATTAAAGGGGTAGTTGGTAGAACATTTTAAAAAAACCATGGTGTAAAATTAGAAATGTGTCTTAAGGAGTGAATTTTTTATTATAGGAAACCCTTACCTTAATTTGTGCTTATTCAGAACGTGCTATAAAAAATTTTATTACAAACATATCAATCTTAATAAAATATTTCAAAACCATAATAATATATTTTCAATTTATACACTTTATTTATAATCATTCTCTAGATGAATTACCATTAGTTATTACCAATTTTCAATATTGGGTTTAAGTAATCCTGATCATTTCGATATAGTTTCGTAAAAGTGAAGTTGGATTTTCAAAATTCTTATAAATTTCATCATTAAAATATAATTAATGGTAAATTAATAGATAATTTATGATGTTTATAAATTTTTACATTAATTCTATTGTATTTTTTTACAAACCATGAAGATTTAACTGATGATGACCATGTTTCATGTATTATTAACTAATAAATGATGTTTTCATAATTAGTTAAATTGATAATAATGTTACAATTATTGAAAAAAAAAATTAATTACTAAAATATTTATTTCATATTATTCTAGTAATTATTTTTCCATAGTCATCCATGATATAAATTCATACCATTCTCCATGTTTGTGGTTAATCCAACCCAAACATGAACATACCTGGTTCAATTCATGATTATGTGGGGGTTTAGTTTCAATATCATTATAATCGACTCATATTAATATTGTATAGTTTTTATTAGTTTGATATATAATAATTTTATGGAAGTATAATAATAGGTAATGAATCTGAAAATAAAACATTATATAAATAAAAATATTTTCCTCGTTGTATGCTTATTTTAAACAATTGAATTAATGATGATAATTTTTTGATCATATCATTAATTGGATATAAAATTTATTATACAATATATTTAATGATATAATAAAAATTTACTCATTAATCCCATTCACGTGAACAACCATATAAGATGGTGATGAAAAGGTAAATGTAAATAAAATGTTCCATGAAGGTGGTAGTATAATTTTTGGAAGAAAATATAAAATTAGATTTCAGCCAAAGGAAAAGTATATATTTATGAGGGAAAGGAATAGAGCCAACAATAAGACCCTTGAAAGTTCTGGAAAGAATTTAAAAAATGAGCCACATGGTTACCCTCTCTCTCAACAAAGGAAAAACAACATGGAGAAAAGGAGGGTACCAATGATCTGATAGTGTTGGTGATAGATTCAAAAGCTTGGAGGCCAACTCTGTCCAACTTCAACATCTTGATAATAACCTGAAAGTCTAATTCAACCACATTATCCTTATAGCCTATAGAAAAAATGAACTGAATACCCTTATAAATATCCATGGCCTCAGCCATAATAGGAGACCAAAATGAAATTTATGAGTTATTACGAGCCTCAATAATAGAGCCATCGTGATCTCAGAGAACTGTGCTGACTCCAGCTGAACTGTCACTAGTAATAGCTGTATCAGTATTGAGATTGAAAACATCAAGTGGGGGAGGGGGGAACACATCTGGACTGGGGGTTGAGTAGTAGTATGAGGTAAAACCCCCTCACCTTCCACCCACTGATATCCCTAGTAGTGTATCATAGCAAGCCACACTTTGTATTATTTTAAAATGTTTTCAAAATGAAGGCATTACGTTGAACCCATATAATCCAACCTCGGATGCACATCCCCACAATATCTTGAGTAGGAAAATTTCTAAACAAATCCCCCCATTATATTTCTGACTTCCCCAATATTTCTCCAGAGGGAGAGATTAGAAATCTCTCACATCAACCAAAGCCTGATGACCCAGGGGCAAGAGAAAATAGCATAGAAATCGGTTTCTGTTGTAACCCAACATAGCGGAAAAATGAAATTTTCAAAAGGTTCCTATCATCTAGGATGGTTCATGTGGCAAGGATACCCCTATATAATTTCAACAAAAAAGTTTTGGCCTTTTTTGGTGCATTCAAGTTCCAGATAATTTTCCTTAAAGAATTCCAAGATCCTTCATCGCATTCCATGCTTGACCTGTAACTCAAGTAGACGGTGTAGCAGCCAGAAGGATCATGAGACCATCACATCTTGTCTGAGCTTTCATTGTGATCCATAGGTACATATAGGATAACCTTACATTTGGGTTCTGAAAACATGAGATCAATCTTATGAAATCCCCATCCAGAGAGGTCATCAATCAGAAGATCTCTCATGATGAAATACTCCTTATCGGGTAAAGGAAAAGACGAAGGATCAAGACCAGCCATCCTAGGTATCCATGTATCATTCCAAATATTAATTGAGACACCACAAGTGATTATCCCATAAATATAATGGTTCAAGACAGAATTATACCCCCAAACACTCCTCCAAAAATAACTCTGACTAGGGCCCAGACAAGAAGAAAAGAAACCAACATGGGGGAAATACTTGGCCTTGATAGCTCTGGTACACAAGCTATTCGGATTCTATAAGAGGCACCATCATTGGTTTTCTATAAGGGTGTTGTTAAAAATACTCAAGTCTAGAAATCACATACCACTGAAATCCTTGGGAGCACAAAACTTCTCTCAATCGAGCTAATGGATATGATTTTTACAATTAACATGACCCCAACAAAAAATTAGAGAACAATGAATGATGTTGATGGTTGAAGAACTCTGGGAACTTGAAGAGGTACATAACGTAAGAAGGGATAGCTTGGGCCAAATCTTTAATTTGAACCTCCTTTTTTCCCTATAAAGATTCCTTACTGACCATCCTTGAATTTTCCTATGCACTTTATCCAGGATGAAGGAAAATACCACCATTTGGAGTTTCCAAAGAATATCAAAAGACCCAGGTATTTTTTATGTTTATCTATGGGCTCAAAAATACACAAAATAGCTATAGTGTCTCTCATCCCTTCTTTCACACCTCAGATAAAGGATATCTTTGATTTAGAGAAGCTGAAAAATTGACTCGAGGCAATAGTGAAAGCATGAATTATTCTAAGAATATCTTGACACTCTTGAGAAGTTTCTCTTTAAAAGAGGAGGAAATCATCAGTAGAGAAAGGGTGAGTAATCAGAATACATTTCTAAAAAACCTTGGCCCCATGGATAAGTCATTCCAAATAATATTTAGATACTATGAGTGAAAACATCAATGATGTGGAGAAATAAGTAAGTGGAAAGAGGGTCACCTTGCAATATAACTCTAGAAGGTTTCAAGGACTTTTTGAGGGAACCATTAACATTGATGAAATAGGAAATAATGTTAACATACCTCCCAATTTCTCCCACCCATTTTTATTCCAAATCCTAATTTTCTCTTGACCTCTTCCAGGAAGGCCCATTACACTCTATCATAATCCTTGGACATATCCAAATTCATCACCAGAACCCCCATCTTATAGGTAGAACTAGTTTTCATAGAATAGAAGATTTCATTGGCCAAAATTTCATTATCTGTGATGAGCCTATTAGGAACAGACGCACTTTGACTATCTGAAATGATAAAGGGGAGGGCCCTGCTTAATCGATGGGAGACTTTTTAAAAATTCTTGCAGACAACATTACATAAACTAATAGTCCTAAAGTTAGAAATTTTAACCAAACATAAAATTTTTGGGATATGAATGATAAGGTTTTCATTAACCTTTTCCATACTGATTAACCCCACCCATAATCCCTGAATCAAGGAAATAACGTTTGAACCCACTATATGCCAAAACTGTTTGAAGAATGGGGCTTGGAAACCATTCAGACCAGGTTCCTCTAAAGAATGAATGATTTTTAGTGCCACCACAATTTCATCTCTCAAAATATCCTCCTCGTGGTTCTAAGACATGGCTTCTGTCACCATAGGTTCTATACAACTCAAAAGGTCCCCCTGGTGGATTCCACTCTCATAACAGAAAATATTTTTATAGAAAACATCAATCAGCTCCTGAATAACAATATCATCAAAAGAAATGTTCCCATTCCATACCTCCGAATATGAAATGATGTTTTCCTTCTTCTGTAAGAGGCCTTTTGATGAATGTACCTAGTATTTTTGTCACCTTTTTTGATAAGGTCCATCCATGACCAAGAGAACCAATAGATTTATTTATGGTTAAGGGCTTCATCCATATGCTTTTCCATAGACACAACCTCCTATATAGAGAAATTAGAATAATTTTTTTCATAAAATATGGCTAGACAATTATCAAGATAGGTAATTCTCTAGTAAAAATTCCTGAAGTGTTTTTGACTCTAGTGTTTCAACTATGTAGTAACTTCCTTAGTTTTTTCCCACACTTGGTTGTAAGATGAGGACCAAGTATCTTCTACCACATCCCTATAGTAGTCATTTTGGTTCCATTTACATTATAAACAAAAAATATGTATAGCTTACTACTCTATGTCACCACCTACATCTAGAGAAAAATGGAGAAATGGTTAGATGATACTCGGGAGAGATGAGATAACTCATACCTTGGGAAACATTTAAGCCAATCGCTAAAATAAAAAAACCTATCTAGACTTTTAGAGATATGAGAGGCATGGTCACATCCAAAAAAATAGGTAAAAGGGCTCCCTACGAAGACAAGATCTGAATGACCATCCTAGAGAAAAAAACCTATAAGACATACCTAGAAGAAGCACTACGAAAATCTCCACCATACTTCTCATTGTGATACAATATCTCATTAAAATACTCAAAGAACAAAATGGGGCCCAAGATCAGATTCCTAATTGAAATGACCAACTCCCAGGATCTCTATTTATCACTCGCTTCTGGATATCTGTAAAACCCCCACAAAGTGTCATACATGTTCCCCATATTAGAGGATTGAGACGAAATGTGGTGATCAGAGATGTTAAAAACCAAAACGTTGATGTCCTCTCTCCACATGAAATTGAGGCCTCCATCATAGCTCGACCATCCAATTGAGAAACAGTTTTGAAAACCAGACTTTGATGAAATTCCTATCATGTATTTGAATTTCAGTATGGTCTCGGACAGGCATTGGCAGAGCATAATAACAGACCATGGATTTCCAAGCCCATGACCATTATAGCATAAGGTTTTCATTGCGCAAGGCGGGGCTGGTACGTGCTAGACTCCTCCCCTAAAACATCAATAAAATAACCATCATCTATCACTCTCCATCTCTTTGGGAGACGATCCTCAATTAACGAGGCCTTAAAACCGTTCTTGGAGCCACAAAAAGTTGGATCATGGAAAACATATCCCGAATACCATTTTTTAAGCCTCTTCTTATTTATAGTATTAATATTACTTGACTCAAATTCACCATAGGTATTGATTCCTTTCTCGAATAATTGTAATGGAAGATTAATATATGGGGAAAGGTTAGGTTTCATAGGATCTAAGAAAATTCGGTTCAGCTTATAATGGGGCTTAGATGCATCATCGAACCCTGATCCTATCCATGAGGGTGTAATAGCCATCTTAAAATGAGAAAAATCCTCTCCAAAAGGACTAATATCAAATGCACTGGAAGAATTATAAGGAACTGTAATCAAATACTTAGTTTCTAGGCCCTGGTGGATGGTTAGAGACATGCTAGGGGTGATCTTCCAGGTCTGAAGCAACAATAAATGTGGGGAGGTGGGTATAAATACCTCACCTCCCTCTACCTAGGTGGAAAGGAATCTCCCACATCCATGAATGACAATAATTAATTGGAATAGGGAACCTATGTAGCCTCCTGAACATCAAAAGAAGGAAGTTTCAACTGATAAATAGAAGGATGAGTAGGAGAATGTCACACTGGAGCAAAAAACTCATTTTAATTCATGGAAGATGGGCTAGGAATCTTCAAAACTAAAATCATGTCTTAATAAACCTCTACAACCCGATAGTCCTTATCAACTATCCCCCACACAGAAATTCCAAGAGCTGGGGGATTGAATCCACCATATGAGAAAGGGGTGATATATCTAGGGTAATGGGGAAACAAGGTGGGCCTAATGGGATCACTCCCTTAGTGACTAAAGTGACTTGGACCACCCTCTATTTGAGCATTACTCGGGCCTTCTAGTTTTTTCCTACAAAGTGAATCTTTTCTTTGAGGGTTTTTCTCGCAACCATGGGCCATAGTGCAATGCCAATTGACCCTCTGAATATAACTTCTGTATTTAAAAATCTTTAACACTAGGAACAATTATTCTATATAAAAAACTGAAAGAGGTATCTTTTTTGAATTCAAGAGAATCCAAAATCTTATCTTCTGAGAGTTTACAAAAATCCCAGATAAGGGGTTGACTGATTTCCACCATAACCCTGATCCTCATGGAGGAACACCACTGGATCAGATCTGAATCATCCCACTCCATGAATTCCATGATATAATTTCTGATCCCATGCATGACTTTATCATTTCTACTAATAAAGGGAATTCTTTTTACCCTATCCAAAAAAAGGTAGTGGGAGAAATCCATGTTGCAAGTATTAATGACATTTGAAATGAGCACAATTAGGTGATTATGAAAGTACCAAAAATTTCCATTCAAAACTATGATCTTGACGGAAACCCTACAGAATTCTAAGATAATCATCCGAGCTTCGATTTCCCAGATAGAAACCCGTTCTTCCAGTCTCCCTACTGACTACATCATTTTTTTAGGTTGTTCAGGTTATAGGATCGGTTAGATGAAATATTTCCTGATAAGAGGCATGATATGAGATTATAGATATTAATGTCCTTTATAATAAAAACAACCATTACTTGGCATATGTTACACGCAACACTGACTGAGCGTACACTACATGAAACACTGATATTTCTACGAAACAAAATTTCACAGCAATAATTATTCAAATGAGATAATTATAACATAGTTATTAAGCATATGTTAATAGTAATAAATATTTATCAAATATTTTTTATATTTTTTTTACATACATAAAACATATTTATAATGAAATATATAATTTTTGGTAAAGGCCTTAAACGTTTAAAAATAGTATTTTCTCAAATAAACTACATTTTATGTCCTTCTATGAAAAATAATAAAATAAATTTTTGGAAAATATATAAATTTAATTTGATAAAACAAACCCAATTTTATAATTTATAATGCCAAAATTATCTTAGGTAGTATATTTGGGATTTTTCTGAGAAACATTATTTTTCATAAAGAATGAAATATGATGCCTTTTAGTTAAGAACTGCATTTTTTAAATAATTATTAATGTTGAATTAAATTTTAAATTTGATTTAAGGTCATATTATATCTATTATACATATATTAATAAAATTTAGGTCATTAGAATCAATTTCACTTTCAAATTGAATATAAAAACTATATAAATGTTTGAACTTCTTTCTACTTTAAAAACCTATAATTTCGTCTTGTCTACAGGATTAGCAATAATCTAAATTTTTCTGCATCTGTGAATTGAATTTTGAAAAACCAAAATAAACCATTTTAATTACTATACTATTTATATTATAATAATATCAACTTAATTTTTTATTAAAAAGATTAGTAAAAGTGATTAAAATTAGTCACTGTGATTAATGTCAAATTGAGCTTAATTAGGGACTAAATTTTAATATTAGGGGTACAAATGACCTAGAAAATTGTCCAAAACCCATCATATGGCCATATTTTTACTCTATAATAATTTTTATAAACTTTTAATAGTTATTGTATCCACTTGAAACATGAAAAATGTGGGTGGAATTCTCTCTTCAAATATTTATAAGAGTGACACTCCTTCCCTATTAAAGGTCCCCACATATACATATTTTTTACACCTCTCAAACCACTTAGGCTCGGCCAAGATCTGCCCAATAAAATTCCTGAAATCGAACCCTTCCTCCTTGAATCCTACCTTTTTTCATAAATTCTTACAAGGAAACCTTTTGGCACAAACCAAAATGAGTTATCTGATTAAGAGGTTACACCTTCTTTTAAGCTCCATTCTATTATTTTCCTTATCCACTCCCTAAAATCTCTTTATTCCATGATTTTATAACAAAAAATTATAATAAATATACTAGGTTTTTTATGCTATGGTTTTTACTTGCACATAGACACACCTCCATCTAATGAGTAACAAACGTACTCTTTATGTGAACAGCGAACTTCGGCCTCACAAAACAATGATTGTTCAATTTTCCTTACTGCCTATCATCGTGTAAATTATGACAGAAAATATATTTATATATATTATATATAATATTTATTATTTCTTTAAGATTATTTATTCCTTTTACAATAGATATCTTCTTACTTTTCATTTTTTGTTTAAACAATACTTTTGTTTGAGGAAGTGTGGACTACTATCCCCTCAAAGTGACGTGATTCGTTTATGCACTACATGGAATGTATTAAAAATGTTTTTAGTGAAATTATATGATATATATATATATATATCATTATAATTCTAATTTAATGATATTATTTATACATATATACATATATGTCATTTTCTTTCATTCCTTCAATATGAAAATAAAAACAGAAATCGCGTTCATGCGTACGTACGACTCATTTTCTCCATGAACAGTGTATTCCATTTCATACTTATATATTCTATAGATTATTATAATAAAAATATACTTTATATCATAGATTTTTCTATCATGGTTTTCATTCTGTAATCATGATACAAGTATAAGGACCAACTATTTAACAAATTAAGACACATGTGAAGAACAAATAAAATATTGTCCAAAGTAAAACCTAAACATTGAATGGTTAACAAGCGGAAAATATAAGGTCGTAATAAAATAATTTATGGAATTATATATAATAATATAGTTATGTAAAATATTTATAATAATTTTTTATTTACTATAAATATGGTTTGAATGAGTGCATCAAGATTCAAGACACACGATAAGGGGATTTCATCTCACCTTTTATTTTTGTGAGAAACATGAACTAATTGCTACTCTTTAATTTTTTTGGGTGTATGTACTTCACATCATTATATTCTATGTATATTATATTTGTATTTATTGGTATTCAGATATCCATTTTATTATCTTTATTTATTGGGGTTTTGGCTCCAAAATTTACCAAATCGGTAATATAGATGTGTCTCAATTTTCCTTCTCTGAGACTCGTGTTTTGTTATGCACCTAAATTCTTCTTCAATGTGTATATAATTCCATTTTTCATGTTATATAATAAAATTTATACATTTCATGATATTTAATTTTCCTTTAATTTTATTTTCTTACATGTAGAGTATGATCACAAGTTACCATGTTATAAGAGTGTATTGAGACAATCTCATTACTTAGAGAGATTGTTTATATTTAGGCTTCCATTGATGAAATATTATGCTCCATATCTCGAGAAAATTAATGAAATTTATTAAACTGTGGTTATTCATGATATATTCATGTATTGGTACCATATTTATACTCTTTCGTACATAATATATTTAATAAATTATTTCTATTAAAGCATGACTTTACCTTCTCTTCGATCAGAAATCTATTTTCCTTTAAAACCATGTTTTTTAAAAAGGGTTTCCAAGAACATTTTACAAATATTCTAGGAACATTAAAATAAATTTTTACCCTTTTATCTTTTAAAAAAATTGAATCTTATTTTTTCTTTCTAAATGAGGTATTTCCTGATCATTTTTACCTTGCAAAAGGAATGTCCTTTTTACCTCATACAACACGTACAGATTTACCCACCGTCAATTATTCAGATATTTATTTTCATGTTTAAAAGGTTAAATTTTATGAAGTTTTTTAATATATATTTTCAAGGAAGTGTTTTTCAAAATGTTTTCAATATTATTTTATCAATTTTTAAGGAAAATGGTTTTAAAAAGGTTTTATGTTTTACAGGGCCTTTTTAAAGAAGATATGATATTCAACTCAAAAATTATTTTGAAAATATCCTTCCATGTTATTTTCAATCTAAGATAAAATCTATTTATATTACTCATTACCTTCTAGGAAATGATCCTAAGGTTCAATTCATATTATTTCTTGAATGTTTTATGTTTTTATGGAATGATTCATAAGAAAACCATTTCACTTCCACGGGTTTTATGATTTTGAAACACACTTCCTTTCAACAAATATGCTTTCCTCGAGTGATTTTAAAACCTATATATTTTCATAGGTTACGATATGGTTAAATTATTATGACATACATTTCATTTCATGGGTTATTATTTTATGTTTATAAAACCTATCTCTTTTTATTGTTCATGATATGATAAATGTTTTATTATATTGTGGCGCATGTGTGAATGATTTCATTATGAGATGGGTGGTACCTATATCTACCTCCAATGCATTGGGTAATGATAAGTTGTATATGAGCTAAAAGGGTTAATGGGTTGTATCCCAAGCCTAAAAATAAGAAGGTACATGGGTTTTAGCTCAATCCTAAAAGTAATAGGGTACACGAGTTTTATCCCAATACCAAAAACAAGAAGGAAAACGGGTTGTAGCCTAATCCTAAAAGAAATACGATACATGGGTTGTATCCAAAGACAAAAAACAAGAAGGTACATGGGTTGTAGCATGATCCTAAAAGAAATAGTGGACACAAGTTTCTTTCCCAAGCCTAAAGTAGTTACATGGTTCGTATCCCAAGCATAACATGTTATAAAGGTCTTTGTAGGTAGCCTTGACATAAAATATTAAATTCTTTTATGTATTCCATGAATCCCTTGTCTTATTCCTCAGTTATTATTTCATGACTCATGATGTTTATTTCCTTATGATTCATGTCTTATGAACTGAAAATCTTTATCCCATAACTCAATTTTATGATGTTTTATATGTAGGTTATGATCACATAATGTTACGATCACGTTCTCATACCCCAATGTTCATGTTTATGCTTAAATGTCTCCCTTTTTTACCCATATTGAGCATCTAATATCAACCCCTTTTTATTTTTCCATTCCCTAGGTTATGAAAAATGGTTTTAGGTAGGAGTAATAAAGGTGTAGATATTTGTGGGAGATATTGAAGATCCTTCCCCAGGATAGAAAGATTTTGTTTTTTAAGTTTCCAAAGACACTAAACTATTACGGTCATAATGCATGTATTTTTGCAATGTACTAAATATTTATCTAAAATGATGTTACATCTATGTATTCTTAGCTTGGGTAATTATAGTTAGGATCAAAGGTAAGGTTTATTTGACCTTTGTAAACAAGGATTAGAAAACATTATTGATGTCCCTAGGGATATTTCTATGAATATGTATAGGGATGTCTCTAAGGATAAGTCTAAGGATAAGGAAAATTATAAAAAAATGTACTAGAATTTTGTTAAAGGATGTGTTGAGTGGTTTCATAGTAATACATCCCTGTATTGATACTAAAAGTGGATGTGGATTTGTAATAGATGTACCTAGGAGTAACAACTCTGGAAAGATGTTTTGGGCTTGACTCTAGGTAATATGGTACACGACCACGGGCCTTGCTGCACGCCTGGTTTAACACTCACATAGGGTATTATTTTAAAATTAAAAAACTCTTCATGAACCATTATGAAGGATTTAAATATAATATTACTATGAATAACCTAGGATAAACCTAAGATTTCATCAACTAAAGAAGGTTTCATAATTTAGACATCCTCTAAGTTACTTTTTAGGATTATTTAGTTCCTCTCTATGATAATTGTTTTACTATATATTTTTTGGATTTAGTCAATGGATGGAAACTAAAGGAACCATGTTTATGGTGATTGTGAGGGAACATAAAATGATTGTTCTCCAAAGGATATGAATGATTTGGGAGATAGAATGAAAAAACTCACTGTTAAGATTACACAGATTTCTCAAGTTATAAATCATGATGAACTTCCAAATGATCAAAGGTGGGAACAATGTTCTGTTGAGTCCTTCATGAGGAAACATGCACCTTCTTTCAAAAGGTCTCCCAATACACTTTTTGCGAAACAATGGATTAGTACCACTTAAAAGATATTCCCTTATCTCCATTGTTAAAATCCTGAGAAATTCATTCTAGATATTTATCAGAAGGTGAAGTAGACCGGTGGTGGAATATAATCAAGAATACAAGGAAGAAAGATGAAATTTAATCCATGTATTGGGATGAGTTCAAGAACTTATTTTTTTAATAAGTGCATTCCTTGTGTTATTTATAAAAATATATAAAAGGATTTCCTTGAGTTGAAGTAAAAGGATGATTAATCTATCAGTACCTATGAGGATAATTTCATAAGACTTGTGAGCTATGCTTCTAGAATTATCATACAACTAGAAAGTAAGGTTGATAGGTTCTGTAGTGGCTTAAATCTATGTCTCCTAAGTCCATTTTCCATAAAGAAATTTGGTAGATATGATGATATTTTTCATTGTTCAATCAGAGTTTAATAGGAGGTTGTATTTATGTATCAATATCATGGGTTTAAGAAGAATAGTATGATGGAGTTTAAAGGGAAATTAAAAAAACAAGGAGATAAGAAGATTATCTTTCTATTGTGCTCTAAGTGGGTAAATAAACATGGTTGGAATTGTCTTAATTGGAATAGTAAATGTTTTAAGTGTAGAAAGGAATAAAATATAGTGGATTAATGCTGAAGTTATAGGAAAAAGATATATAATGATGAAAATGATTAGAAAAATCTTCAAGATTCACCTCCCACACTTCAGTGTTTCAATTATAGAGTGTGGGCATTTCGCCAAAAAAATGTCCAAATATAGGGATTAATAATGGGGATTAGCACCAAAAACCACTGTAGATAAAGGAAAATGGTAAATAATATGAAATCACAATGGATGAAGTAATCCATGATAATTGGAGAACTCCATAGTAGAGAATTTCCTATGGGATTTTTAAAAATAAAATCTATGAAAATATTTTTTATCCGTTAGTGGAACTTGTTATGATTCTAGGAATTGGTTATCATTACCCACATGAATTTTAGATTAATAAAATCATGTTGATTTTCAATATTAATAAGTATGGATGCAAGCTTCCATTATAAAAAAATTTAAGATGAGATCCTATTAAAGGAATAATTGGAGAATTATCTTTTAGAAGCATGAATGTTTTCAATAAGGATTGATGGAAATTCATATTATGAACATATTTTCTAGAGAATATATGATAAAGGTATTCACATGTTTGGTATGTGATGACACATGAGGGGTCAATGTTAATATTATTTCATGACCTTCATTCTACTATTTTGGAATTTCATCTTTTGGAAGGGTTATAAGGTTAACCATTTATGGAAATATTATGTTAAACTTGGGATGATGTTTGTGAGAATAATGTATTATCTTAACACAAGATAATTTAAGAATATTGGATAACCTATTATAAAAACATGGTGCTGATGGTAACTGATGATATATGGGATGGCATTTCATGGGTCTCATGATCTGTTAGTGCTCTAGGAATGAAAAATTATCCATCATTTTTTGGAGAATAAAGTGAAGTGAATAAAGGAACAATAAAGGGTTTTGTTGTCCAAAATAATGAAAGCATATCATTTCATTAATATCATATATTTTTAGAAAACATTATGTTGAAACCAAAAAAATTATCATAGTACCTCTATTTCTAATGAATCAGATGCTCCCTTAGTTTATCGCAGATTTATTGTTTTCTGATTGTTAATTTTCTCCTGACTTTATTCTATGTCACTCTCCATCATAACATTATTGTTATATTTTTCTTCCATGTCCATGTTTATAGTTCCCACCTATGTTCTCCTATGAATAAACTTAGTTATATTTTACTTTACGTAACCACTATGTTTCCAACATTAACTTTTTAAAGGATGTTCTAGTATTCATTTTTACAAAGTGGATTTCTATGAATTAAACTTTCAAGTATTATTCCTTTGATAACTCCGATGAATTTCAAGGGTGAAATTCATTTTATTGGTGGTGGAATGTGACACCCCTATATTTTTTGAAATATATTTTTTGAATTAATTTACCTTTTTATATTTTTCATTTCACATTACATTGGAAATAGTAATATATATATATATATATATATATATATTAAAAAATAGGACACAAATTACTTTCACATGGAACATTGACTTGGTGTACGTTACACACAAACATTATTTGGTGTATGTTACCTTCAACACTAACTTGGCATACATTACACACAACACTAATGTTCCTACAAAACATCATTTTAAAGTTATAATTATTAAAATGATATAATTATAACCTAGACATTAAAATTAGTAATACGAATAGTAATAACAGTTTTTTAAATATTTTTTTTAAAAGATGAATGGGGTGGTCCCATTACCTCACGAATTTTATTAAAAAGAAATCAAAAGTATCCAAAAAGAGTACGGGAAACAAGGCAGAGCTCAAAGTAGAAAACTATCTACCTATCTTTTTCATCAATTTGGAAGTTAGCTTTCTCTCTTCTTCTTGAATTTCATGTCATTCATCCCTTCCATGACTATGCCCCCAACCCCTTGATCTTCCTAGATTTGAAGTAAGATCTTAAAGCCTTTCTAAAAGTGTCTCAGCATCGGTGTTGTCAAAATCAGAACTTTCTTCACGCTCTTTGCCTTTACCAAGAGAATAGAATCCCTCGATTATAGTTTCCTGGGAAAGGATCTCATGAGTCTCATCTGGAGAGCCCGAAGTGGTATCCTGCATTTTAGTGGTATCATCAATAATTTGAGCAAAGGAAGGATTGCATGTAATCAACACGGCTGTAGATTTTTCCTTTTTGTAAGAGACAAGTTGAAAGCCTTCATTGCCCACAATGGGCTTTGAAGAAGCATGACAAGGTTTAGAAATGACTGGAGGTTCAGTTTCTATAATTTTGTCACCCTTTTGGATGTCCAAAGAAACCATTTTGTCTTTAACCTATTTGTAGTTATCATCATGACCTGACATTTGAGGTTGAATTTGTTGCAAACCAGCACCTTTTCCTTGATAATTTGAATCAACATTTTGTACATTCACCTCTTCAGAAAAGATGGCAGCCCAAGACTTTGACATATTCTCAGAAGTCAAGGCATTTATATTGGTTGTGATACATGCCGGATCACCCTCCTTTTCAACTATAGGATTGACAACATCCTCAAGAGCCGCTCCTTGTACTTTTTGGTTATCAAAAAGAGTGGCAGGCCCAGCCTCACCCTTACAATCAAAATAAGAATAAACTTTTTAAATATTTTTTAGAAATTAAATTTGATAAAATAAAATTAATTTTTTAATTTATAATGATGAAATTAGTTTAGGTTGAATTTTTGGGATTTTTCTAAGAAACTTCATTTTTGATGAGTAGTGAAAAATATGGATTTTTAGTTAAAAACTAACTTTTGGTTTCAAAAATTATTAATTATAAATTAAATTTTTTATTTTTTTAAGGAAAAATTAGATCAATTATAAATCTATTAAAATAATTTAAATCATTAAAATAAATTTCACTTTTAAATTGAATATAAAAATATCAAAAACTTTTGAACTTATTTCTACCTTAAAAACCCATAATTTCATCTCATCTGTGGGACTAACATTAATCTTAATTTTTCCACATCTATGAATTTAATTTTGAAAAACCAACATAATTTTTTTTAATAATTATATTTTTTATAGTCGAATAATATCAACATAATTTTCGACCAAAAATATTAGTAAAAGTGATTAAAATTAATCACAGCGATTAAGGTCAAATTAATCTTAATTATAGACTAAACATTAATCTTAGGGGAAATGTCCTAGAAATCTGTACAAAAACTTTTTTATCGACATATTTAGAACATATACTCACTTTTCTCAAGATTTGATCATTATTTTATCTACTTGCAACATGAAAAACATGGGTGGAATTCTTTTTTCGAATATTTACAAGAGTACCACTCCCCCTTCCCTATAAAAGGACACCACCTCTCCCTATTCTTCACACCTCTCAAACCACTTATGTTTGGACAATATCTAACAAATAAACCTCCCAAAATTCCTTCATTCCTCCTTTAATCCTACCTTTGGGTATAATTTCTTCCAAAGAAGCCTTTTGGAATCAACCCAAAGGAGTTGCCAATTAAAAGGTAACACCTTCTCTCAAGCTCCTTTGTTTTATTTTCCTTATCCAACCCGTACACTATATTTATTCCATGGTTTCATAAAAAAAGAAGTATCAAATGGGTAACAAAATTACTGTTTATGTGTACGACGAACATCTGCCTCACAAAACGATGATTGTTAAAATTTTCCTTACCACCTTGTATAGTGGAAATTATGATGTAAAATCTATATATATATATATATATTATTTATTATAAATTTGTGATTATTTATTCATTTTACAACAAATATCTTTTTTCTTTTCATTTTGTGTCAAATCGCTAATCTCGTTTGAGGAAGTGTGAACTACCGCCCCTCAAAGCGATGTGATTCAATAAAACACTACATGAAATGTATTAAATATGGTTTTAGTGAATATATTTGATATATATAACATTATAATTCTACTGTACTTATTTTATATACATATAGTCATATATGTCATTTTCTATCTTTCTTTTAATGCGATAATAAAAACAGAAACAATGTCGAGGCGTATGTATGGCATACCGTCTCCATTAATGGCATCTTCCATTTCATAATTTTAAATTCCATAAATTATTATAATAAAAATAAACTGTATATAAATTATATTTATATAATTTTTTACCATCTTTAATCATTATAAAATTATAATGACCATCGATATAACAAATTTTGATATATGCGTAGAACGAAGAAAATGTGATCCAAAGTTAAACCTTAACCTAAGATGGTTAAAAGGGGGTAATATAAGGTCATAATCAAACTATATATGGTATTACATATATATATATCTGGTTCTATAAAATATTTATAATATATTTTTATTTATTATACTGGGGGTTTGAATGAGTATGATGAGATTCATTACAAAAGGTAAGGGGATTTCATCTCATTTTTTTCTATAAGATACATGATTTGTTCACCACTCTTTCCATTTGTGTGGTATATGTAGTCAATAATATTGTATTATATTTATATTATACATAAATTTATGGGTATTTTCATATCAATTTTATGATCTTTATTTTGTGAGGTTTAGGTTTTAAAAGTTACTAAATCGATAAAATAGTTGTGTCTCAATTTCCCTTCTTTTAGACTCGTGTTTTGTTATGCACCTAAATTCCTTTTCGAGGCGTATATACTTCCATTTTTCATGTTATATCATGAAATTTATTTTTTAATGATATTTTAATCTTCATTTAATTTCATTTTATTACATGGATATTTTGATCCCAAGTAACCATGTTATAAGAGTGTATTGAAACAATCTCATCGCTTTTCAAGATTGTTTATGTTTTTGCTTCCATTGATGAAATCTTATGAATCATATCTCAAAAACATTCATGAAATTTATTATCCAATGTTTATTCCTAATATATTCATGTATTGGTACCATATTTCTACTCTTTAGTGAATAAGATATAAAAGAAACTATTTTTCACAAATCCTGACATTACCGTCACTTTTGTCAGAAATTTATGTTACTTTAAAAACATATTTTCTAAAAAGGGATTCTAGGAATATTATACTAAAATCCTATGTTAATTAAAATATATTTTTAAACTTTTTTGGATTTTACCAATTTTTTGAAAGGAGCCTTCTTTCCACCTTCTGGATGAGGTATTTTTCTAACATTTTTACCATGCAAAAGGAATTCTCTTTTTACCTCATATGATATGTAAGGATCTACCTTTCATCAATTATTTGAAGATTTATTTTCATGTTTAAAAGGTTAATTTTAAATAATTTTTTTTTGAAATATATTTTGACGGAAATTATTTTCAAAAGTTTTTATGCTTATTTTATAAGTTTTTAATGAAAATGGATTTCAAAAGGTTTTTTGTTTGATATATCCTTTTTCCAAAGAAGAACGGATATTTACCTCAAGAAATGTTTTCAAAATATACTTCCAAGGTATTTTCCTTCTAAGATAACATATGTTGCTATTACTCATTCCCTTATTGGAAATTATCCAAATGATCCATTCATACTCTTTCTCTAATTGTTTACATTTTTATGGAATAATTATTAAGACACCCATTTCACTTTGACGACTATTAGGCTTTTGAAACCTTCTTTTTTTCACGGTTTATTCTTTCCTGAAGTGGTTTTGTAATCTATCTCTTTTAATATGTTATGATGTGATGAAATTTTAATGATATCTGTTTCATTTCATAGATTATGATTTGATGTTTATAAAACCTATCTCTTTTTACAGTTCATGATATGATGAAGGTTTTATTATCTTGTAGTGCATGTATGAATGATTTCATTATGGGATGGGTGGGACCTATATATGCCTCCAATTCATTGTGTAATGATAGGTTGTATATGAACTCAAAGGGCACATGGGTTGTATCCCATGTCTAAAAACAAGAAGGTACATGGGTTTTAGCCCAGAACTAAAAGTAATAGGGTGCATGGGTTATAGCCCAATCCCAAAAAAAAAGAAGGTACAAGGATTATATCCCAATCCTAAAAGAAAGGAGGTACATAGGTTATAGTCAATGCCTAAAAATAATTTGATACATGGGTTTTATCCCAATCCTAAAATAAAAAGGGTACATGGGTTGTAGACTAATCATGAAGACAAGAAGTTACATGGTTTGTATCCCAAAACTAAAAGAAAGAGGGTACATAAGATTATATCCCAGTCTCAAAGTAGGTACATGGGTTATAACCCAATCCTCACATGTTATAAAGGTGTTGGTAGGTTTCCTTGAAATAAAATTTTATATTCTTATATGTATTATACAAATATTATATCTTATTCCTCAGTTACGATATCCTGGATCATGATATTTATGTCATTATGATTTATGTCTTATAAACTACCAAGATTTATCACATGACTCATGTTTATGATCTTTGATATGTATATTGGGACGTTCTGATCTTACAATCACATTCCCATACCCCTATTCTCATGTTTATATTTACATGTCTCCCTTGTTTAACCTTAATGAGTATCTGAGCTCACCCCTTTTTATATTTCCTTTTACCAGGTTATGAAGAATGGTTTTTGGTAGAAGTAATAATTGTGGAGATCTTTATGGGATATGTTGAAGATAATTTATCAAGATAGAATATTTTATCCAAGGTTACAAAGACACTAAACTATTACAGTCCTAAAGCATGTATTTTTTTAATGTAATGAATATTCATCTAAGATGATGTGATATCCATGTATTCTAATCCTGGGTCATTATATATTTCATTGCATATGTATATGAAAAATGGAATTGTGATTGTATGATACAATGAAAATAAGTTAATTAAAAATGATAGTCACAATAAGAACTTTGAGTTTTATTTAGATAATTAATTAGAAAATTAGGGATTAGGATAATATCTAATGATCAGATGATCATGAAGGATAAAGATGATTATAGGGGGAGGAAAAATATAAGTGTTTTAAGAGGTGTAACAACCAACCCCTTGAGGTACAACCAGGTTGTAAGTAATCCAAGTGTGACCACACTAGCCTACCTCTAATAGGATAGGGAATAGATACTACCATCTATTAGTCATGTCCCATGTATGCGAGGTATTATTCCAAGTACATGTATTCACACACACATCTCTAAGATCATACAATGCTAAAAAAGAAAAAATGAAACCAATTAATACATACTTGTATAATCCCTCAACCAGAGTACCCCAATGTATGGAATGAAATATGGGGAAAATAAAAGGACACCAAATATAGGAAATAGTGTCTAGAATACTAAGAAGGAGGGGGAAAATGTTGAATGCAACACTTATAAGAACCTAGGTCTCTATAGACCAATACTAAGCTTCACCTTTTCCTAGCCCTCTAAAGACTGTTTCAAGAGGAATTTTGTTTGTATAAGAAGAAACATGTGTATAAAAAGCCTATGTAGCGGTGATTATAAAAATACCCAACATGAGACATAAAAATAACAAAAAATAATAATCAAGAGTAGTAATATCATCAATATATTGGTATTTCAATCATGAAATTATTCATAATGATAATCAAAAGGAAACCCAGATATACTCATAAATTAAAAAAAGTATCAACAGGTCTCAACCAATAAAGTTATCCATAATATTCTGATTGAGACATCAAGGTAACACTAGCCTAAGAGATCTCATTCCATTAGCCATGTTTTCATTATTGAAACTCATTTCAGAATTCTGCTTGTCTGGCCTCACAAATATGTACAATTTAGATATATGAAGATCATGCTGCCCAGATAAGAGGTAACATGTAGGACTGTCGGGGGAACCCAACATCCCAACAAGATCAAACTCCAAGATAAGGTATTTATTCCCTATGCATGGTGTTTATACCGATAACATGAACCCCACCTATGAATGATATGATAGAGGATCCCACCCAATACTCACAAATGGATACCGTGGAAAATATTCAAAACATAAACCATAGAGAGGTGAAAATTCTATTTTGGGGACTCAATTACAAAATTTAGACTTGTATAGATGAAAAATCGATCTCAATCAACTGAACCCATTCTATACTGAAGAATCAGAGGGCTTCACTTTGCCTTGGAAAAAGTACATGGTATGTACTGGGGGTACACACCATGTCTCATCTGCCCCTAGTCTACTCATGTCACACCGTCTCAAACGACATGTAAACCATCATATACACAGTGCATCCTTGATGGTTACCCTACATGTAGAGGTATTTCCTCCACGTAGTATGCATCCATCCCATTCATATGTACATCTAGATGTTCCCTTGTACTTCAGTCCATGCTCATGTGCGAAGAAAATCACTTCCCATGTATCTATTGGAATACATGATGATCCACCATCATAGGGTCACATGATATGTGTTAAATACCACATGGTGTGTGATATTTAATTTTTTGTGTAAACCCTAAAAATACATCTAGTGACCCTATACTACATGTGTTCTTTGTATTATATGACATGTAATGCTGGATGTCCTAAAACTCATGGTTTCTTCATGTGGTTTCATCTCCAAAATAAAATTATAGTGATTCCATTATGAATTACATGAGGTAATGCTGATATAGGGTTAGTCAAATCTCACCATAATTTCTTGAAATATTTTGATTGTCCATCTATGAAAATCACCATTTCCATTATACTAAGTTATCATCACAAAATAAATTGGGAAAATAAGAATCACTGGTTTGATATTGATTTAACTATGATCATCCCCCATCGTTGGTGCAGCTTGATTATAAACTCAATCATGAACCAAAACCACTTTATCAATACGTTACACTAAATAAAAATCACACAATGATCGAATATAGGTTATTCATGTAATCTCCTTCCAAAGAAATATCAGTGATGAATCATGTGATAAATGGGGGAGAAATGAACAAATAAAAAATGAGGAATGAAACTCAGCCATGTTCATGTTGGAATCAATTCATTGACATTATAATGATTAATTATGGTTAATGACAATCAAAAAATCAATTCCCCAGAATACTTAAAAGAAATAAACAAAAAACTGCAATTAAAATCGACATGTGGATCAAATTATGAGAAGAATTGACTCACCTTTATAGTGGGATAAATAACATGTAAATAACACATGGATATAAATTTCCTACCATGGGATGGATCGATCACTATTTAATAATAAATATGATTCATTGGTGTTGGAGAGATCCTCAAATGGTATTGGAAAAATGATTCTTGATCCTTTGAATTCGTTTTCCAAACTTGCCTCCAATTCTATCTCTCTATCCTCGGGGTTATACGGATTCCCCTGTTGATTTTCCATAAGGTTATATAAATAAGTAAAGTCCATTATTAAAAAAATTAATAATTAAATTTATTAATTTTCATTATTTGTGCTTGTGAAATTTTTTTACCAAAATGCTCAATACCGAAATAGATTATGTCACACCCAAGGTAAAAAACGCATTTGGGAATCAACATCGATCTTATATTTCTAGTTTGGTTCCATGTTCATGATATATTCCACTATTTAAAAAAAATCAATGTATACATGATGTTAATATATTTAATATTCTATTAAATCATTTCCAGGATCATTGGGCCTTGGAATCTCGATTTGTCTCACTACATAGAATCTAAGATTTTACAAGAAATATTCCAAAATATTACATAGAAAATAAAGGGACGTTACATTCTCTCTAATTTTGGTATTTGTATCTTGAAAAGTGAAAAATTATACACAATGAGATACGGGTACTGATCTTGCATCTAGACTTATTGCTCCTAGGTGATTTAATGATGATTCTCATGTTTTCAATAGACATACACCATAAGAATCACTCAGTAAGATAATTTCTTATCATGTTGATCCTAGATCTCTAATCAGTACTCAAAGAAGATATCCCATCCTCGATGTAATAAATTCCTCAATTTATAACATCAGAATTTTTGTGTACATACCTCCTCAGTTGTGATAGGAGTAAGACATCGTGTAACTGGTATTACTTCGGTGGTTATTCTAAGAAGTATGAAACTTCACAATCCTTACATTTTACTTAGAATATACTAATGAATCTAAGAGATTTCTAATCTCCCTGGACAAGTCTCAATAATACCCATATAGGTGAGACCCTCAAAAACATTTGGGTTCCGTCATCAAATTCCAAGGGCCTCCATCATAGTTCTTCATAGGAATTATGATAGATTTGTGTAGTCCTCATCCACTCTATGATAATATTTACCTTATCCATTATATATTTCACCAACTCTGATCCCATGAGTGATGATTCAACTATATCACTCCACCATAGTGGTATCATGATGGGTTTCCGGTATAAATTCTAAAGAGGTTCCATAATAATGGTGGAATTTAAGATATTTTTGTATGAATACTCTACTAATGGTAAGTAGTCCTTCCATATATGACCAAGATCCAACATGCAAGATCACAACAATTCATCCAAACCCTATATGGTTATTTTATCCATACCATCATTCTATGGGCGAAACATCATGTTGAAATACAACCTAGTCCCAGTGGAATCCTACAATACTCTCCATAATCATGACATGAGTGAGAATCATAGTCTAATTAAATTATAGAGGGAACTCCATGGAGCTAGACTATCTCTTATATGTAATTTTTTTTGAATCTCTCTATTGAAATATGCAATTAGATAGATAGAAATTGGTTTGAAAAAGTGATTCAATCTATGATCACAAATATGGAGTGGATTCCTATAGATTTATATGGATTCATTTTCAAAATTTTCATTGGTATACCATCCCACATCCTCTTTGGAACATATGGGTTGAGATAATCCTTATAGAACCTAGTTTTTAGCCTTCTTGTACTGACATGTGAGGCATTGAGAAACAGACTCAACTACACTCTTCCTCATCCTTGACCACTATAATGAACACAAAAGTTACTGGTACATATTCTCTTGGAAAAGATGTACCACCAAGGTGGATGAATGAAACTTCATCAGAACCTCCTCCCGTATGTCATTAGTACCATCGCATATCCTCTAAGAGGCACGCCCAGTGGAAAATTGAGAATGTATAGTCCAAAAGTTGGTATCTCCATATTGAGACTCTCATACACACTGTAATGACCTGAATCCGGAGCCACTCAACTAGTGCCCCATACCCAGTTCTCCACATGACATCAAGTGAATTTCCCCAAATTCCAGAGGCGGCCGACTAGCAGCGAGGGCCTTGGTGAGTCATTGGGGAAACTATGCCCTCATTTGGTAAAGTATACAAGGTAAAGGAAATAAAAGTCAACAGCGAAAGCAGTGAACAGCATACAATAACTGAAACTAAATAGAGGAATAAATGAATATATAGTAATGATGATAATGATATAGCAGGTAAAAGTATCTAAGGGAAGCATCAAACACAAAAACGTGCTAAAATACAACTGAGAAACAAAGTATGATAAGTAAACAGTAACTCCAGCAGCATCGCAAGCCTAAACTCGGTCCTATGCTCTCCAACTCTTACCAGAAATCGTGTACCTGAAGTAGAAGGTCCACAGTCCCTATCTACAGCTGCAACCATATGACCTATTCGGGCTGAAAAGAAAGACCCAAATAGGGTGTGAGACTAATCCCAGTAGTCAACCACCACAAGATCTGTGCCCCACTGTTAGTGATAAATATAGCAAAAGTAATGGAAATAAATGCAGCAGAGAAACAGAAGTACACTAAATTAAAAAATCCTACAAATATCCATTCACATTTATTTGTTAATTTAATTCAATCATTTAATTATCAACTAAGGAATCTAGCAAACAACTCTATATTCCCAAGTCATAGCAAGTAACACAACAGGTATCTCAGCAGACTACCTAAACAACAAGCAGTACAAAACCCAAGCTTGTTCTTTGGCTTGGTGGACTCGTCACAACCAACCAAAAAATATTCACACTGACTCTCTAGGTGGCTCATACTGGCAGACCCCTCTAATCAAGTAATCCTACAAGGTCACAGACACTATGGGAAGCTCTCACCGTAAATTCCCATGCAGTCTTTCAATGATAACTATAGACTCTCTGAGGAAGCAATTACATCTAATTCCCTCTATAGTCTTGATACGTAACAAAGGACACTCTGAGGAAGCACAAAGACCAATTCTAGTAGGTCCTTCTAACGATAATAATTTATAACAGACTCTCTAGGGAATCCCTTAATTGTCAATTCCCTCTTTAGTCTACCGCACCAGGTTCACACATCCCTAAACAATCCAGTTGTGCATAATCTACTGTCAGCAGCCCTATGTAAGTTCAAAAAACTACTTGGATAATAGCTACAATGCATTAAAATCATATAAACAGTAGGCAATACATGCAATCAATTATATCAAGGCAGGCAATCAATGCAACAAATTCTGCCTCACAGGCAACCTAAGTCAAATGGAAATAAACATCCAAAACAGGGGAAACACCCATGAGGTGATCCAGAAACATGCTAACAAGCAATAATTATTCATCTACTGGCCTCAAGCAGACATGAAATCTAAGGAAGATAATAATGCAGGATCAAAACCCTAACTCGAGATACCCGATACATGAATATCTGGCACTTTTGTACAAAAACTCAAAGACATTCAGCATAAGGCAACAAACCATCTACCTCAATCCTAAGAGATCTATATACTTGAACCTCATCCCATGCATAAGCCTAGAATGGATTAGATCTGCAAAAAAACTGAAACATTCAACCTATGATAACTCTCATAAGAGAAAGAATCTGGAAACATGGCCAAAGAAGAACCAAGAACTCACTGCTGCAATTCTATTGCAATCGACAGCATTTGATTCGGATAAACGGTGATGGATCGGCGGCTTGGAGAATATTTGTAGTCGTACCCTCACTCTCGGTAGAAGAAGTTGGAGAAGAAGACGTTTTGGGGTTAAGATGTGACCCTAGTCCATTTAGCGAAAAAAAGAAAGTACACGGTGTGTACTTTTGGAGTACACAGTGTGTACTTGCCTTTTCCGTACTCTACATTAAGCGGCCTCCAAGTCACCCTTACACGGCCGTGTGTGTGGCCATGATAGGTCCAACACACGGCTTCCAATGGCATTGAAGTACATGGCGTGTACTCATAAAGTACACGACGTGTACTCTGAAAATTTCTAGATTTTCCTCTTTTCTCAAAAACTACAAGAAAAGGAAAAACATACCTGAAAAGAAGATACGGGTTCTTACAAATTTCCCCCCTGAAAGAAATTTGTCCTTGAATTTTCCTAAAAAGGTGGTGAAGAAGAAACCTCGAACAACTCTGGCCACTGTGATCGCATATCAGACTCCATCTCCCAAGTCTCGTCCTATACACGGTCGTGCTTCCATAGCACCCATACCAGAGGAACAGACCATCCACGAAGTACCTTTTCACTACGATCAAAAATCCTAATAGGATGCTCTTAGAATGATACATCCTGCTCTATCTCAACCTCCTCAGGTTGAAAAACATGCGACAGGTCTGAGAAATAGCGTTGAAGCTGATAAACATGGAAGACGTCGTGCATATCCTGGTACCTCTAAGGTAACTGCAACCTATAAGAAACCAGCCCCACTCTCTCCAGAACATCAAACGGCCCTACGTATCTTGGTGAAAGCTTACCCTGTCTCCTGATCCTCTTGTGTTCCAACCTCAGGGTAACACGTAGGAAGACCTGATCTCCGACCATGAACTCCAAAGGTCATCTCTGCTGATCAATGTAAGATTTATGTTGAGACTGTGCAGTATCCATACTTTTTCGAATCAACTCCTCCTGTTTTGTGGTCTCCTGAACAAGACGAGGTCCTAGTATAGCTACCTCTCCTACCTCCAGCCAACACAAGGGTGATTGGAACAGCCTACCGTACAAAGCCTCGTAAGGTGCCATCTGAATAATTTCTTGAAATCTATTATTGTAGGTAAACTCCACTAGAGGTATATGTCTCTCCCAAGAACCTCAAAAATCAAGGATGCATGCTTGTAGAATGTCCTCTAGCACCTAAATCGTGCGTTCCGACTGGCCATCTATCTGGGGATGGTAAGCTGTACTCAGAAGTACCTGTGTACCCAAAGCCCTCTGTAGCCCTTGCCAGAAATGTGACGTGAAGCAGGAATCCCTATCAGAAATGATAGTACGCAGGACCCCATGCAAGCATACAATATCACGGATATACAACCATCAAAGCTCATCAACACTGAAGGTCTCTTTAATCAGAAAGAAGTGAGAAACCTTCGTGAGCCTGTCAATGACAACCCATACCGCGTCATTCCCTTGAGGCGATCTCATTAACCCTATCACAAAGTCCATCAATACATCATTCCACATCCACTCGGGAATGGGTAGCTGCTGTAAAATCCCTTCTAGTCGTTGGTGCTCTGTCTTCACCTACTGACAGGTGGAATACCTCATGAAAAAACCAGCAACATCTCTCTTCATACCTGGCCACCAATACTGGTGATGCAGATCGCGATACATCTTGGTGATGCCAGGATGAACTGCCAAAACTGAGGAATGAAAGTCTCACATCAGCTCCTCGCGTATATATTCTAGCACCCATACGCGTCCCTGGAAACTCAAGATCTCACCCTCTCCTCCGGTCCATCCGGGAATAGGGTCCTCTCCTGACACGCTTTCTCGTAGGACTAGGCCTTCAGAATCTGATAGCTGCCTCATTTGATCTTGTTCAAGAAGGGTAGAAGTAACAGCTATATAAGAAAGAAAATTCTAACCCTGTCTGTCATGCACATCCAAATAAATTTCATAGAATAGATCCATAAGCTGCCACTCACTACTGGCCTCCTGAACTACCTGTATCTATGTCCTCCTGCTCAGTGCGTCTACCATAGTTTTGCCTTTCTCAGGCATATAACAAGATCAAAATAGAAAGACTATAGGTACTCAACCCACCTCCACTGTCTCAGATTCCAGTCACACTGCGTGAAGATATACGTGAGGCTCTTGTGGTCAGTATATACCACAAAATTCTCTCCCAAAAGATAATGTCTCCAACAATACAAAGCATGAGCAACTATAGCCAACACCAGGTCGTGCGTAGGATAGTTCCTCTCATTTGGCCTCAGCTGACGAGATCCATATGCAATAACATGATCCTCTTGCATAAGCACTGCTCCAATCCCGATGTTAGATGCATCATAGAAAACTTTATAACTCTTGCCCAGCTATAGAAAAACTAGAATCGGTGTTGAAGTCAATCTCCCCTTCAGCTCTTGAAAGGATGAATCTCAGGCTTATGACCAAACATACTTCACCCCCTTCTTAGTCAAGCTCGTAAACGGCACTGCTAAGCATGATAAGTCCTGTATAAACCACCTGTACTAACCATCCATCCCTAAGAAACATCGTACCTCGAAGACATTCTTCGGTTGCTCCCAGGTAACTACTGCTCTCACCTTCTCTGGGTCTACTAATATTCTTGTATCTGAGATGACATGACCCAGGAAGTGAATCTCATCCTTCCAAAAGTGGCACTTTGAGATATTATCATATAACTGATTCTCCCTCGGTGTACTCAAAATGATCTCAGGATGCGTAGCATGGTTGTGTCGAGTGTGAGAGTACACCAAGATATTGTCCACGAAAACCACCACGAAATAAACCAAGTAAGGATGGAAAACTCTGTTCATCCGTGCCATGAAAACTATTGTTGCATTCATGAGACCAAATGGAATAACCAAATACTCATACAAACCATACCTGCTTCGGAAGGCTGTAAGAGGTATATCATATGGTCTGACACGCAACTGATGATAGCCAGATCTCAAGTAGAACTTTGAGAACACTTTGGATCCTCGAAGCTGATCAAAGAGATCATATTTCTGTGGCAATGGATATTAGTTCTTGACCGTCAACTGTTTTAGATTCTGATAATCCACACAAAGTCGTAAATTTCTATCCACCTTCTTTGCAAATAGAACGGGCGACCCCCAAGGAGATGTACTGGGTCGGATAAAACCCTTTGCCTACAACTCCTCCAATTGCTTCTTGAGCTCTTGTAACTCAGGTGTAGCCATTCTATAAGGAGGTATGGATACCAGTGATACTCCTAGAGCATTCTAAATAGAGAAGTCTACCTCTCGCTCTGGAGGAAAACCTAAAAAGTCTTTTAGAAAGACATTTGGAAAGCGATCAGCCATTGGAGGGAAATATATTTGAGAAGTCCCCTGGTCATCAAGATATAAGCTAGAAATCTGGGTCGTAACACCACCCATCCCATGATGGTCTAGTCCAGCTCTTCCCGCCTGGACATCCCATTCGCCCTTATGAAGAAAATATCCACCCTCCGGTGATGCGAAACTCACCCTACGGTGATAGCAATCGACAAAGTCCTGTAAGGGAACTAACCAGTTCATCTCGAGAATGACATCATAGCCCGTCATCTCTAAAACATATAGGTTCCATGAAAAATGACACCCACTGACCTCAAGGGGGAAGTCTAAGCACCGATGTACGCTAGCAATTCTAATTCCCAAGGGAGTTTCTAGCGTTATCATATCCTTATAAGTATAAACAGTAAGTCCAAGGCTTTCCATACTATGTACAGAAATAAAGCTATGAGAAGCTCATGTATTGAAAAGTGAAGAGGATAAAAATGAGGCTACTAAAATAATACCTCGAACTATAGAAGGTCCAGGATCCTGCTTCTAATGAATCTGCTCTATCGAAAAAGTCTGGCTTGCACCGCGGCCCTTTGTAGCAGTCTGAGATCCCTAAGATGACCATCCCTGAGCCTGACCAATGCGTACACGGCCTCTAACATGTCCTGAATGACCTAAATAACTCTAGCCCCTAGTCTTCTGAGGAATTATTAATCCTTCTTCTGTACGTGGAGTTGTAACAGATCCTCCTTCACTAGCTGCTGGAAGGATAACCTTGAAGAAACGCTGCAGATGACCCATCTTGTCGCAAGATCGGCACTCCAATGGGTCTCTCGGGAACTAATGCTTCTTATGACCACTTTTTCCACACTGATAGCACACCACCTAGTTACCAAAAGGAAGATCTTGTCGACCAGAAGGAATACATTGCTTCCTCGAGTCACCTCATGTAGACTCTCGGCGGCGCTTCCTGCTGTCTATCTGAAAGGAATTAGCCCTGGATGTTGAACCGCCCTGGTTCACAGCTCCAGTCTCCCTCATATTTCTCTCCGTCATAAGTGCCTTGTTGACTATCAGAGTAATAGAAGTCAACTGAAAGATTTTCACCTGAGATCTAATGTCCAGTCTGAAGCCTTCCTCAAACTTCCTCACTAAAAATAGCTTGTCGTTCCCAAGAACAGGAGTGAAACGCTGTAAATCTGTGAATCGAGAGGAATACCCCAGGACTGTGAGAGTACCATGCTATAGGTTCATGAACTCTTAATCTCTATCATCCCTCAGTGTCGCTGAGTAAAAGTAGTCGTAGAACGAACGATGAAACTCATCCCAAGCCATAGCATGTTGCCGCCCTGCCTGGGAAACCACATCCCACCATCTCTTGGAAGAATCTCATAGAATAGAACTCGTGAGCTTTACTCTCCTCTCTGGAGGCGTCTCCAGGTGCTCGAAGATGGATAGCATGGCTTCTATCCATGACACTGCAGCCTACGGTACTCTATCCCCTGTGAACATGGGAGGATACTACTTATGAAAAACCCTGAGTTAGCTCTGCAAAAGAGGGGGCAGGATGCTGAGCTCCCTGGAAGGTCTGCATGAATCTCATGAAACCCTCTATGAACTGAGTGTCGACACTAGTGTCTGGAATCACTGCACTTTCCATGTCCGGAACAATTGGCGGATCTACTGGTAGTCCCTAATCTGTCGTATCAGGCATATGGTCACTGCCTGGTTCCTGATGGAAATCGGGAGGACGTCTTGGTGCTGTAGCTCTGAAAGGTCAAAATCACACCTCAGATTCAGGATTAACAAAGACAGAAAAACTAAAGTCACAATAAGGAACATCGAAAAGAAGGCATTCAAGTTATGAAAAACATGACTACACGGCGTGTTCTTTCCCTACATGGCGTGTTCCCTTAGGTCATCACATGGGCATGTACTTATACCTAAACTGGTCATGTAACACCCCAAATACACGGCATGTTTTCATAACACACGGCATGTACTAATATTCCCTTCCCTACTCGAGTCCTTCTACACAGTTAATCCACACGGCTCCTCTAAGACAAAACTACACGGTGTGCTCAAGGGAGACACGGCATGTACTAGACATGCCTTACCTGGCCCGTGTTGTTAGTGACACGGCCTGACAGACGACCGACACTACACGGTGTGTTCCAAAAAGACACGGTGTGTACGAGGAAGGTTAACACCAACCCGTGTTGTTCGTGACATGGTCAGGTACCTAGATCAGACTAAACGGTGTGTAAGATTTAGACACAGTGTGTATGTGAAAAGATAACACGACCCTTGTTGTTCATGACACGACTAGGGTACCTATTTCATACTACACGTCATGCTAAACTAGTACAAGGCGTGTTCCTGCAAGATTTTTCTGGACCCCGTGTTTCTGCTCACATAGTCAGTGACACGGTTTAAAAACTACACGATGTGTATTAATAAAATGCACGCCCGGTATTCTGCGTTTTTCAGGGAAGTATCTCAAAAACTACTCTGAAGCCCAAAAAACACAGAAAACAAGAGTTAAGGTGCCAAATTCTGATCTGTGAGGGCCCATACTCCCCGTGATTCGAATCTTGGTATCTTATACAATGTATATAACAATTAAACAGTTTAAAAAACTCACAATCCACCAAATTTCAATCCTCAAGGGCCCATAACACCTCTAAGACCAAAGTTTGGCATCCATGATAAAGAATCTCTAAAAAACGATACCCTATCAGCATAGCAGGTATTCTAGAACAGCAGCTATCACGACGGCATGCATAGTCTATTACAAATTCTACCACAATAGCATGCAATTTCTAATGCAATTTAAATGGCATGGCAATATGAATGACATTTGATTTTCTAACAAGTGCCTATATGATGCATCAGATGGAATTCCCTCATCTCATCGGGTTGCAACAAAATATAACCACAATCATATAAACTGTAACAGCACAACAAAAGTGCACCACCCAATGGTGAAATCAATTAAACTATAACATTTGCAAAACGTGAAAATTAAAATATTCAAGGTAACTTGGATTTTTCCCTATACATGGGTTCTAGAACTCCCAGGAATAGCTATTTACCATTTACCTATTCCATCATATCCCTTTCTAATGTCTCTAAATAGTAAGTCAATAGAAAAGAAAAGAACTTGCATCTGATACCACTTTGTAACGACCCGAATCTAGAGCCACTCAACTGGTGCCCCGTACCCGGCTCACCACATGACCTCAAGAAAATTTCCCCAAATTTCAGAGGCTTCCGACTAGCAGCGAGTGCCTTGGTGATTCATTGGATAAACTATGCCCTCATTTGGTAAAGTATACAAGGGAAAGGAAATAATAGTCAATAGCGGAAGCAGTGAACAACATACAATAACTGAAAATAAAAATCAGAAGAAATGAATATATAGTAATGATGATAATGATACAGTAGGTACTAGTATCTAAGGGAAGAATCAAACACAAAAATGTGTTGAAATATAACTGAGAAGCAAAGTACGAAAAGTAAACAGTAACTCCAGTAGGAAACCACCACAAGATCTATGCCCTACTGTCAGTGAGTAATATAAAAAAAGTAATGGAAATAAATGCAGTACAGAAATAGGAGTACACTAAATTAAACAATCCTACAAATCTCCATTAACATTTATTTATTAATTCAATTAAATAATTTAATTATCAACCAAGTAATCTAGAAAACAAATCTATATTCCCAAGGCATAGCAAGTAACACAACTGGTATCTCAGCAGACTACCAAAATAATAAGCAGTACAAAACCCAAGATTGTTCTTTGGATTGGTGGACTCGTCACAACCAACTAAACAATACTCACATTGACTCTCTGGGTGGCTCAAACTGGAAGACCCCTCTATTCAAGTAATCCAACAAGGGAACAGACATTATGGGAATCTCTCGCCATCAATTCCCCTACGGTCTTGCAATGATATTTATAGACTCTCTGAGGAAGAACTTACGTCTAATTACCCTTGTAGTCTCGATACGTAACTAAGGACACTCTGAGGAAGCACAATGTCCAATTATCATATGTCCTGTGAACGATACTAATTTATAATAGACTCTCTAGGGAAGCCCTTAATCATCAATTCCCTCTTTAGTCTACCACACCAGGTTCACACAGCCCTGAGCAATCCAGTCATGTGTAATCGACTGTCATCAGCCCTAAGTAAGTTCAAAAAACTACTTGGATAATAGCTACAATGAATCAAAATCATAAAAACAGTGGGAAATACATGAAATCAATTATATCAAGGCAGGAAATCAATGCAACAAGGTCTTCCTCACAAGAAACCTAATCCAAACGGTGATAAACATCCAAAACAAGGGAAACACACATGGGGTGATCCCCAAACATACTAACAAGCAATCATTATTCATCTAATGGCCCCAAGAATACAATAAATCTAAGGAATATAATAATGCAAGATCAAAACCCTAACCCTAGATACCCGATACATGGGTATCCGACACTTTTGCACAAAAACTCAAAGACATTCAGCGTAAGTAAACAAACCACATACCTCGATCCTAGGAGATCGTTATACTTGAACCTCAGCCCGTGAATCAACCTAGAATGGATTTGATCTGCAAAAACGTCTAAACTGTTCAACCTATGATAACGCTTATAAGATAAAGAATCAGGAAACATGGCCAAAGAAGAACCAAGAACTCACCGTATCGATTCTATTGCAACCGACGGTGTTTAATTTGGATAACTGGTGACGGATTGACAGCTTGGAAAAGATCTGCGGCCATACCTTCACTCTCGGTTGAAGAATCTGGAGAAGAAGATGTTTTTGGGGTTAAGACGCGACCCCGGTCCGTTTAACGAAAAAAAGAAAGTACACAACGTGTAATTCTAGAGTACGTGGTGTGTACTTTCCTTTTCTATACTCCGCATTAGGCGGCCTCCAAGTCACCCTTACATGGCCGTGTGTGTGGCCATGACATGGACAGCACATGGCTTCCAATGGCATTGAAGTACACTGTGTGTACTCTGAAAATTTCTAGATTTTCCTCTTTTCTCAAAAACTACCAGAAAAGGAAAAACATACCTGAAAAGAAGATTCAGGTTCTTACACACATTGTAGTTGTTTTGGGGTAAAAAATATCAACCTTATATATAATACACCATCCATGTCCACTGTGAAAACCTATAATGAGGATAAGTTCAACGATTCCTCAACCAAAAACTCTGAAAAATATATCATACTAAGAGATTCATACACTACATTCCCCTTATCAGGGGAATATACTGTCTCAAATTCATAATCCTAGAGGAATTCTATACACCACCACTATCTCAAGATAAGATCCTTATGAGAGAAGATATAGTTTATACTATTATGGTCAGAATAGATGATAAATCGCTCACCCATAAGGTAGTGTTTCCACATTTTATGGGTGAAGACAATCACTCATAACTCTAGATCATTGATCACATAGTTCTACTCATGTGATCTCTACTACCAAGATCCATAAGTAACAACTACCTACCTATGCATCAGAAAAAACTAAGTCTGTTCTTAGGGTAATCATTGAACAAAAAATACTAGACACCCTCCTCTTGAAATATTATGAGAGGGTGCTAAGTAATATCTTCCAAAAGTCATAAAATTCCTACTAGCACATTTCTATCTTGCCCTTTCAAGTAAAATAATTAAAAGGTGTTGATATATTGAAGAAATAGGGTACAAATCTCCAGTTATGGAATGGAAGCCAAATGAAGTTCTAATCATCTATCATGCTCTTATGTGGATCCCAAGCTAGAATTGCCTCAGCCTTCACCAGGTCCACTACTACACTCTATACTAAGATGACATTAATGAAAAAGTGGACCTCCTAAATCTAGAATTGAAATTTTGAGAGCTTCCCATAATGTTAGTCCTATAAGAGTATGTCTGGGACCATCCTTAAGTGTCTTCCATTCTACTTTTTGGATGTTAATCACACTTTGATATCATCGATAAAGAACATGAAAAAATAGTATAATAAAAGATAAATGGTTTGATTCATATGTCCCAGGAATTGTTCTAGGGAATTAGATAATTGAAAAGGCACCACCAAGTACATATAATGACCATAGAGACCTCAGAATTATGTCTTTATAATTTATTCATCCTACACACGATGTTGGTGACATTTTTATCTGAGGTAATTATTTGAGAACTATATATCAAAGAGATTATATATCCTTAGTAGTGGATACTTATTCTTTGTGGTCACCTAGTTCAGTTGATGTAAATCATTTCACATCCTCAAGATCTCATCATCCTTCTTAGCAAACAAAAATGGGGCTGCCTAGGGTGGGATAGTTGTTCTAAAAAAACTTCCTCTACAAATACTCCAACTTTATTCCTTCTCATGAAGTTCTATGGGAGCCATCCGATTTTCCATAAGAAATATATGGGCAATACTTAGGTGAAATTATATATAGTAGTCTAAATATAGGTGGGTAATTAATCTTATCACATCCTCAAGAATGATGTCCTCATACACTTCCATCTTTGTAGGAAGATGAAAGGCCATAACATCCACTAACCTTATACAAATAGTGGCCAACTGATAAATAATCAGTTATACCCTCCTATGTGTGATCCCATTATACTATTTCTAGTTATCTGTATCACTAATGATGTAAAACCTCATCCCATCACCATGGAAACATCCCATACTTCTCCTAAAACTATCTATCTCAGCATGAATTGTGGATAAATATTCTTTACCATAAATGACAGCATAATTCCACATCACTATTAAAAATAAATCCAATAAGAAATTATCACCTCCAATAGCCAGGTCACACTATTGAAATAAGTGTCTGATAACTAAGTCAAATATGGTAGGAGTCTTCAAGCACAAGATTTGAGCCAAAATATCTACCAAAATATCAAATCATCGAAACAAATAAATGGAAAAAAATTATTCTCTCCCACACTTGTCTATCGTAAATTCATCTAAGGTAGTGAAGACAAAAAATTTACCGCTAATAATCCCGAGAACCATGGATTCATAAGACTCCAATTCCCACTTCATTCATCATACCACACTTCCACCTCCCGTAACCTATCATAGAAAACCAGCATAAGTGGTATAAATAAGTCAAACCAACTTCAACCTCATGTTTCCCTACCATATCCTATGATCTATATGGTTCCCTACGAACCTCCCTAATCATAGGTCTATCTCTGTCTTAGTGGTCTTTTGACATTCTCTCTTTCGTTTTTAAAAATGGTCTAAAAATAGTATTGGATATGTCCCTAACCATCTCAAGATAGACATCGCCACTCCCTTGGATGACTAGAGATGTCGTATGATCCCTATACTACTGATCCTATATCTTGGTATTATCTCTTAAAGTGTCTCGCATTTATAAATACCTATTATTTCCATCGATTACAAGCTTCTAAGGTATCTTCTCCCTGGTGCTCACTACATGTACCCTCTTTTGGTATTTTCTTTTCCAGGAAGCTCTACACTACTAAATCCCACCCAAGAACTCTAGTATATGTGAGAATGTAAATAGATATCACTCTATACCTAATATATTAGTGTAATACCTATATGAAGGTATGTTATATAAATAAAGGAACCTGAACCATATCTATATAGTGTTGAAAAATGTCTCTGATCCTCATCGAATAATCTATGAGGGTCCTACTACATTGTTGTAACTCTAAAAGTATTTATCTACACATTAACCACAACATGGATGGATAGAACTCATCCATAGATATAGGATCAATGTCTAACTAGGAGAGATATATCTTTTCATGTAACAGTGTCACCAAAATACACTATTTCCCAACATATCCCTAATGAAGACTTTATGATAGAACCACCATCTGATTTTTAGGTGTCCTCAAAAGGTGCAAAGCATGGGTAACCACCTCAAGCCTGTCTTCATCTACCTGGGGGTGTAGATCACTCAAATACATGGGAGGTATCTAAATCTAAAACTCATGTACTACTATTATCCTAAAAAAATCCTCAGATGGTACTGTCAGAACAATATCATATTCCTTGGGTAGTGAAAAATTAGAAAACCACATAGAGATATTATCTCCTATACATGACCCCTTACTGAAATCTCATCACTCGGTAGATCATTATCATGATCATGAAATGTGATCATAGATGGATTTCTTCATAGAGGCATCTTGAAATAAAAAAGACGCACCACTAATAATGCATATATCTGGGGAGAGATCATAAAAAGTAAATGGAAACTAGAACCCCTTTTCATATGATGCATGAAAAAAGGTTTCCCCATATGTAACAACCCACCCCATCTCATTGTCTCAAGTTGAGGTGAATTTTTTACTTGGAATTGGGCGATATCCCTAAGATTCCAAAGGTTGTAAATAAATGTCAAGGGCCCCATGTTCAATCGTTTTTGAAAAATACACCTAGTTTTGAAAATCAACATATTTTCCAAATAGCACAACCATTCTATTTCCAAAATCAAAATTTTGAAAACAATTTCTGTATTTTTCATAAATAAACACATTCATACCACAACGTAAATCATTATTCCAAAAGAAATATGAAACCCTAGTGTGAAGTCATTTATACCATGTAGGTTATGATCTCCTCATTAACTTAAGTCGAGGTGTAATTACTACTTGGAATTAATTGATGTCCCTAAGATGCCAAAGGTTTGCAATAAACTTCAAGGGCCTCATAACACAAGGAGGAATATTTTACCTTTCTCAAAATAATGAAACAAAAACCAACATACCATAACCAATATCCATATATGATACATGATAAACATGCATTAGAACTTTAAATCATTCTAATGATTACAATACAAAACCATACTAATACCAAATCAGAGTTACATGTGGATGACTAAAACAAAAAAAACTCAGAAAATCCAAAACATAGATCCTAATTTCCAGCCCAAGATTCATTCTCTAACACCACAAGACCACCCAATAATCACTATGCCCCACTAACAAAATTTGTTACTTTACCTTTACATGTGTCCTGAGAAACGACATCTACAAAATCACCAATCTTCCAAAGAAGGGGGTGAGTAGTGATACTCAGTAGGATTTCCCCCCAATGAATTCACCACTCGTACCACTAGGATAGAACAAGTCAGCAAAATGATTTAACAATTTATAAAAACCAATTTAAACAATTCAACAATTCTAGCAATACAAACACATACTTACCAGAAAATATTATCTAAATCAACACATTTTCCGAGAAAGGAACCATTAATTCATTAACAATTTTCCCCATTTCATGTTAGCATACCCCCATTTCATTTCACATGACCCAATTCATGAACCTCAACCACACACCCAACTCAACCACCCAGTCTTGGTCTTACCATTAATGGTGGAACATCACATCCAAATCCCATCACATTTTTATTGTGGTAATTCATTACCACATCCAACCCATTGATGGTTACACTTGAAGACCACTAACCATCCCCATTAAAACTCATGCTTAACCATTTAATCAAAACCATGTCGAATAAAATATTTATAACCATTTCAATACAATTAACACTTTTATTGAAAACACTTATAATCCAGCATCTATGCTAAACAACATTTTATCCAAATAATTCAAAAACCATTTCAACGTCCATGCCAAAACCATTTCCAACCATTCATCACAAAACCATTTTTTATAAAACAAAATTTTTATTCAAATCAATTTTCACAAACAATTTCCATTAATAAAATCAATCCATCAATTTTAAAATAATCATTTTAAAATCCAACAATAAAGCATATTCCACGAAAATATCAAAATTTTCCCAAAATCCATAAATCAACACCAAGAATGTTTAAACCAATATTCATAAAAAAATTCACAATAATGTTCAAGAAAAACAACTAATTTGAAATTAATACTTATATTTATAGAAATAGGAGTCAAGAGTGAAGCCACTACATCAAGGGTTTTAGAGAAAATGACCAACGCCACAAATTATCACTAAATCTTGGTGAAAAGTCCAAAAATCATCCTTAGATACCTTCCCCTAACATAAAAATGGACAAATATCATCATTATTGGCATATAAATCCCTATATCTATCTTCTATGAATGTAGATATAAGAAACTTGGAGAGATAGGGAAGTAGATATAAGAAAAACCTAGAAAGTACCATAAAAGGAGACTTACTAAGGGTGATTTTCCTTAAAAGCACCAAGAAAACCCTAATAAATTCCTCCAATATGATTTAAATAGGATTCATAACATTGGAGATAAGGAAATCCTAATTGGGGTCGACATGGGGCTCAAATGGGGTTTTTAGAGTTAAAATAATGAGAGTTCCATTTTTTAAAATTCGGATTTTTAAACCATTCATGGTTAGCTGCACGGTTAGGAAAAATATTCACTAACCATGAACTTGATACTACCTCAAGAGGGTACCTTTCATGGTTGGCCCACATTTTCAAACAAACCATGCTCCAACTATGCAAAATCTCATTGTCATAAGTTGCACAGTTTACTTGGGGTGGCCACACGGTTTGGCTGACTGTGCGCCCTCTATAACGACCCACACTTTACATACATTGTTAATACTTCAAAATTGAAGCACTCTTATTACAACATATGACAAAACCACAAAGGACCGTATAGGTATAGTGTCTTTAGAAACTGGGGAAACATAAACAACTGGTTCATAAATCTTCTACAGTGTCTCCCATTTATTTCATCATATCTAGGGTCCCTTTTAGCATATTCTACTTAATATCCATCTTCCTGACCTGGGGAAAAGAAAACATAAAAGGGTGAGCTCAAATGCTCAGCAAGGGCAAATAAAGGAAATAAAAATCATATCATATCTTTATGAAAATCAAAACCTGCAAAAGAGATCATAATATCTTAACATGGAATAAATCATAGAAGTGAAAATGAGATCCCCATAATCATAACATAAAACTTGAATCTTTGTGGCATGCACACATAATCATGGAAAATCATTTCTTGTTAGTCATGACTCATTGCCAAGACTATCTTAGTGGACAAAGTCCCTTTCTGAACCGAGTTCACTCCTCGTTTCAGTCCTGTATCACTGAACCGAAATAACCTTCCGTTCCAGCCATGTCTATCTCATGAGATATAAAATCATTACCCAATGCATTGGAGGGAGATATAGGTCCCACCCATCTTATAATGAATCCTTTCTTATGTGTGCCACATAATCATAAAACATACATCATAGCATAACCCATGTAATAAAAATGGGATTCTTAAACGACATGACATCATAAAACAACTCATATAAGATAAAGGAATTCATAAAAATAATTCCATCACAACATGATCAAATCAATTTAATAATAGGGATAAAAACATAACCCTTTATTATCTTAGATGGAAAATAATTTTGATAAAACACTTGAACTCCATTCTTGAGGAAAATATCCTTTCTTCTTCAAAAACATTTTTCCTTTCATAACATGCCATACAACTTTAAAATAAAAGAAGTTGATTAAAAATAAACTTGAAAACTTGTAAAGGAAGCTTCTTTGAAGTAATCTTTTAAAAATCCATTCATGCCGTATAAGTTAAAAAAAACATTCTTCGTACTTTTGTCGGAAAAGTCAAAAAGTACCTCGTACGGAAAAACGACAAAAGATTCCTTTCATATTCTTTACTAAAAACTCACCTAAGGGTAAAATTGGATTTAAACTATTTCAAGTGGATGGAAAAAATATTACATATTGAGGGAACATGGATGTGGATGATAAAATACACCCCAGTAAATACTTACGAATAAACAATCTCGGATAAAAATGAGATTGTGATATTTCCCTTACCTTAGGTCCGATTTGCTTTGTTCGTGTCCGAAGCTCCTGTATAATGGTTTAAATAATGTTATTGACTTATTCCAGAATCATACATATTGATATGAGATCATATATGGTCATATTATTAGCTTCTTGTTAGTAATATTTCATTGTTACTTGTTACTCGGGTCTTTATAACTTTTTGTTCTTATGCGTGTTTTGTCGAATAAATTCTTATTCTTATATTTAGGTTATAGATAATTCATTTCCAGAATGGTATTAGTGTAGTATATACCATATTAATTCATTCAATTCATTTATACAATCATTATGAAATGAAGATCATGTAGAACGAGTCGCATCACATCGTGGAGACGGTATTCCGTACGTACGCACGAGTGATGATATCGTTCCTATGATCGTGGAATTGTATTGGAGTATATATATATATTATTTCAGTATCAATATTACTTAATAATAATCATATATAGTTACTCATTACACCATTATACCCATCCTTGTAAGGTGATGGTGGAAAATAGATTACACCACGGCGTGGAGACGGTATTCCGTACGTACGCACGCGCGGTGATTTCATTTTTCCGTAGGATGGATAGAAGTGAATTAGGGTTGTTTCATATTTATAATAACATATCAGTATGTAAGTAATACTGATGTTATTACTTTATCATGAAACAACTAAAGAAGAAGAAGTTGAAGAAGAAAGAAATTGAAAAGGTCGGTAATGGATATTACCTCTTCTTTGGAACGCCTTTTTGAATCCTCCACTTAAAGAACTAAGATTGGTCTTTGGAGAAGACCAGGACCTCTAGGATTATTCTAGGGAAGTGGAGAAGGGAAAATGGCAGGGGTTGGCCGAGCTTGAGTGCTCAAATTGGTGTGAGGAGGAGGGGGAGGAGGTGCCCTTTTATAAGGGAGGAGAGGGGCACCTTAGGAATATCTCAAAATATTATTTTATATTAAAGTCAAAATCGGTTTATAATGGTTCCAAAGGGTCTTATTTCGAAGCTAAAGTGGGGATGGGTCTAAATCCTATCAACCAATAGAATTTAGACAAGTTTAGGATATTATTTTAACCTTATCAATTAAATTTAACTCTAAGTTAAATAATTTAACTTTTACCATGTCTTTTTGTTTTCTTTCACTATATGGTTAATACACTTACTATAACATGCCAAACGAACCCCAAATTGTTTATTATTAATATATATATCCTTATCTAAGTCATTTGGCCGAACCTTAGATTTTTAGGAATAAAATAACAATTAATAATATAATATTTGATTTAAAAACTATTTTGTGTCAATTTTGACACTATTTGATATATGATTTTTGTCAAAGTCATAACAGAATTATATGTTCGAAACAAGTTGATTAAATAAATACTAATATATCATAGTAACCTAGAAAATTAGTGGAATTCATAAAAAGTCTCAAATTAAATTTATTTTGGTATTTATATTATCAATTTTGTCAATATTTCATTAATAAGATAATTACTGCATCATCTTTGTGTCATAAATAAATTAAATTATTTGATGTCTAAAAATTACAAATAAAATACCATCATGTAGGAAATCTTTTTAGCTTTCTAATGAATATTTACAATCGAATTTATCTTATGTATAACCCTATATTAAAAATGATTTACTTATTAAACTTTGATTTTAACTATTTTAACCCTTCTTTAAATAAATTAATAATAAATGTCCTAATCTAATCCAAGTGGGCCTAAATGGTCATATTTTATTCCTAAGTTTGTTTTTGGTCGAATTACACTTGTCCAATAGAATTAGGACATGTGTTAGGGTAATATTAATATCATATTTACCCTTAGTTACCCTAGTTACTATTAACCGCGGTAAAAATAGTAAAAAGTTACTATTCACCAAAAAATTATTTTCATCTCATTGAACCACATTTTAGTCCTTGATATTAACCGTGTCTCTCGGATTTTTGAAATTCCATTCACAGAAGCGGTAAAATTAAGTTTTATGCAAAATTCAGTTTTTAACCTACCACTTAGTGGTTTCACTATTCATCAAAAATTGAAAGTTTTCAGAAAAATACCAAAATTTCACCCTAGGCTAATTTCGATATTCTGAGTCCAAAAATGTAGTCCATTTTGAAAAATAAAATTTATAAAATTTCACAAATTGGTTATTACTATTCATAACGGCTAGTTTTAATAGCATATTGTTGTTTAGTGAAACTCGGTATTGCGTACGACGCAAGCTATCGAGGAAGGTCGCGATTGCGTGCAAAGCAAGCCAAGCAAGTGTTGTGTAGAAAAAGATTCCTTTGATGATTTATATAACATAAAAGTCTCGGGTGTTACATTCTACCCCCCTTAAAAAGAATTTCGCCCTCGAAATTCATCACTTTGTAACAAACAAATGAGGATACTTCTCCCTCATCATATCCTCAAGCTCCCATGTAGCTTCTTCAAGTTGGTGGTTCCTCCATAAAACTTTCACCAAGCGAGTGGTCTTGTTTCGTAGGACTTTTTCGCTACGATCCAGAATCTCTATCGGCTGTTCTTCATAAGAAAGATCTTGCTCCAGCGGTACAACTTCTGAGCTGAGTACATGTGAAGGATCTGGTATGTACTTTCTCAGGAGAGATACGTGGAACACATCGTGAACTTGAGAGAGATTCGGTGGAAGCGCCAATCGGTAAGCTACCTTCCCAACACGATCCAGTATTTCAAAAGGACCGATATATCTAGGGCTCAACTTCCCCTTCTTTCCAAATCTCATAACCCTCTTCCAGGGAGATATTCGTAAGAACACTTTATCACCCACTTCAAACTCTAGGTCTTTTCTTCGGTTGTCGGCATAACTTTTCTGTCGACTCTGAGCTGCTCTTATGTGTTGTTGAATAGATCTGACCTTTTCTGCCATTTCATCAACGAGATCAGGTCCTAATAGCTTTCTTTCCCCAACTTCATCCCAGCAAGTTGGAGTCCTGCATTTCTTTCCATAGAGAGCTTCATAAGGAGCCATCTGAATACTGGAGTGAAAGCTATTATTATAAGAAAATTCCACCAAAGGTAGGTGTTGATCCCAACCTCCTTTGAAATCCATAGAGCAAGCTCTCAACATATCTTCTAGGGTTTGAATTGTTCTCTCAGACTGACCGTCTGTCTGGGGATGATAAGCAGTGCTGAAACTCAACTCTGTATCCAGAGTATGCTGAAGACTTCGCCAGAACTTCGAGGTAAATCTCGGATCCCGATCAGATATAATAGAAAGTGGTACTCCATGCAATCTTACCACTTCCTTTACATATATCCTGGCAAGCTGATCTAGAGAGAAATCCTCTCTAATAGCAATGAAGTGTGCAGACTTTGTAAGACGATCAACTATGACCCAGATAGCATTATTGCCTTTGGATGTTTTAGGAAGTCCTGTGACAAAGTCCATAGTGATGTTTTCCCATTTCCATTCGGGTATGGGTAATGGTTGTAACATCCCCTTAGACTTCTGTCTCTCAGCTTTAACTTGTTGACAAACCAAGCATCGAGAGACATATTCAGCAACATCTCTTTTCATGCCATCCCACCAGAAGTACTCTTTCAGGTCCCTATACATCTTCGTGCTTCCAGGATGAATAGAGAATGAAGAACTATGAGCCTCATCCAGCAGCTCTTTCTTTAATTCGGGGATGGGAGGAACACAAACCCGATTCCTGAACTTTATTATCCCATCACAATCAAGGTTGAATTCAGGAACATTTCTCACCTTCTTTTGTAACTCGACATCTTCTTTCTGTGCCTCTTTAATCTTCACATGTATAGATGGTTGAACATTCATTTGAGAAAGATAAGATTTTTCCCCTTCCATTATAATTCCAAGATCCATCCTTTGTAAATCCATAAATATTGGATCTTTTGTGATCCTCATCATGGATAAACTAGCATGGTCTTGTCGACTTAATGCATCTGCCACCTTGTTTTCTTTCCCAGGGTGGTAATGGATTGAGCAGTCATAATCCTTAATCAGCTCCAACCATCTTCTTTGGCGCATATTCAACTCCTTTTGTGTGAAAATATACTTTAAACTTTTATGATCAGTATAAATATCACACCTTTCACCATAAAGGTAATGCCTCCAAATCTTTAATGCAAAGATTACCGCAGCCAACTCCAAATCATGTGTTGGGTAATTTTGCTCATGGATTTTCAACTGTCGTGAGGCATAAGCTATCACCATATCATTTTGCATAAGAACACACCCCAATCCCTTCTTGGATGCATCACTGTAGATCACAAACCTTTCTCCACTACAAGGCAGTGTGAGCACAGGTGCACTGGATAACCTTCTTTTCAACTCCTTGAAATTCTCTTCACATTCCTCTGTCCAGACAAACTTAACTCCTTTCCGAGTCAACTTGGTGATTGGATTAGATAACCGTGAAAAATCTTTTACAAAACGTCGATAATATCCAGCCAAACCAAGAAAACTTCGGATCTCAGTTACTGTTGTTGGTCTTGACCATCTTTCGATAACCTCTGTTTTTGCTGGATCCACAGATATCCCCTCTTTTGAGATTATATGACCCAAAAATGCAACTTTTTGAAGCCAAAATTCACACTTGGTAAATTTGGCATAAAGCTTCTCTTTTCTCAGGGTCTTCAATATAATTCTCAAGTGATCTTCATGCTCTTCCTTGCTCTTTGAATAGACAAGAATATCGTCTATAAAGACTACCACAAATTGATCAAGATAGTCTCTAAAGACTCTATTCATTAGATCCATGAAGATAGCAGGGGCATTAGTAAGACCAAATGGCATCACTATAAATTCATAGTGTCCATACCTTGTACGGAAAGCCGTTTTTGGTATATCCTCCCTTTTGACCCTTAATTGATGATACCCTGAACGAAGATCAATCTTGGAAAAGTATTGAGCTCCGCGTAGTTGGTCAAATAAGTCATCAATGCGTGGGAGAGGATATTTGTTCTTGATAGTGATCTTGTTAAGTTCTCGATAATCAATGCAGAGTCTCATTGATCCATCTTTCTTCTTAACAAATAGAACAGGTGCTCCCCAAGGTGACGCACTAGGGCGTATGAATCCCTTATCAAGATTCTCTTGGAGTTTCTTCTTCAATTCCTGCAACTCAATTGGGGCCATTCTATAAGGTGTCTTTGAAATAGGCAAAGCACCCGGTACGAGTTCTATTGAAAACTCAACTTCACGATTTGGTGGAAGACCCGGCAATTCCTCCGGAAAGACATCATCAAACTCCCGTACAATGGGCATATTCTTAATCGTGAGTTTCTCACCAACCATTTGAGATAAATAACCTTCATTTAGTGGAATCAATACCCATAAGATGGAAGAAATTTCCACTGGAAGGTTATGTTCATCCTTGCATTGATAGACGATCGTAGGTTGATCTGGAATATGAAATGTGACTTCCCTTCTTTGGCAATTGATATGAGCTCCATGTAGAGAAAGCCAATCCATGCCAAGAATCACATCAAATTCCACTAAAGGAAGGATCACAAGATTTGCAGGAAGCACTTTCCCACAAACTTCGATCGGAGAAGAATTATAAACTTCTGATGCGATTGATGTGCCATTAGGTGTTGTCACAGCTAACTCAACATCTAATTGTTGAGGTAATACGGTGATACCCTTAGAAAATTTTTCAGAAATAAAAGAGTGGGTGGATCCAGAATCAAATAAAACATTTGCTACTTTAGAGTGGATGGTAAGTGTACCTTTCACCACATCGTTATCGTACTCCACATCGCTGATAGAAATTGCATGTGACTTTCCTTTGTCTTTAGCCTTAAGAGTTTGTTGACATCGACCATCATCATCAACCCTTGGATTTGGACATTGATTGGCATAATGCCCCATCTCCTTGCACTTGAAACATTGAAGTGTAGCAGGTTCATTCTGTGTATCCCTTCCTTTGTTTGCATCATTAGACATCTTCTTCCCATTATCACGGCATTCAAATGCCCGATGACCTTCCTTTCCACATTTAAAACATTTACTTGTCCCTTTAAGACAACTCCCTCCATGTTTCTTTCCACACTTTGAGCATAAGGGAAAGTTCATCTTCTTTTCCGTGTGCTCTTTAGATTTTTCTTTGAATTCCATCTTCCTCTTCTTATCAAACCCATGTGACTGATGGGTTACTCCAATCTCCATCTCGACTTTGAGAGCACATCGAACGATTTCCTCGTAGCTATTGAAGTCCCTTATGGCTAACGCCCTTCGAAGACTTGGTTTTAAGCCACTAAAGAATCGATCGATCTTACTCTCAGGTTGGATAATAATACCAGAAGCGTACCTTGCAAGTCTTGTAAAATTTGCTTCATAGGTACTAACAGATTCATCATCCCTTTGCTTCAGTTCAAGGAACTCTTTCTCCATCTTTGTTCGGAGAATACGAGGGAAGTACTTATTGAAAAATAAGTTCTTGAACTCGTCCCATTCCATAGACTCAATTTCATCCCTTTGCCTCGTATTCTTAACAAGATTCCACCATTGATCCGCATCTCCTTCCAAACGATACACTGCTAGGATGACTTTATCATGCTCAGAACATTGAAGAACTGAAAATATCTTTTCAGTAGTACTAATCCATTGTTCAGCAACTAATGGATCAGTAGACCCGCTGAAAGATGGTGGACGCTGCCTCATGAAGGATTCAACAGAATGTTGCTCCCTTCTTTGTTCGTTTGGAAATCCTGCATGATTCATATCTTGAGAAAGTTGTGTGAGCATGGCTACAAGATTTTGCATTCCAGCTCCCATATCGTTTGGTTGCTCAGGGGGACAATCATTGCATTGCCCATCGCATTCCGCATTAACACGGTTCCTTCGGGTTCCAGCCATTGACTAAAACCAAGAAGAATAGTGTGAGAAACACTAATTATAATAGGAAACCACATAATTCAAGAATAAAATTTTCATGCTTAAGGTCTTATCCTAGGTTATTCAAGGCCATTTCTAAAACACTAAGATTGTGTTCTATGCTTAGACTTATCCTTAGGGTTATTACTAAGGCTTTCACATCCTAGTTTCCAAAGGTTGACTATACTTTTCCTTTGATACCAACTATAACGACCCACACTTTACATACATTGTTAATACTTCAAAATTGAAGCACTCTTATTACAACATATGACAAAACCACAAAGGACCATATAGGTATAGTGTCTTTAGAAACTGGGGAAACATAAACAACTGGTTCATAAATCTTCTACAGTGTCTCCCATTTATTTCATCATATCTAGGGTCCCTTTTAGCATATTCTACTTAATATCCATCTTCCTGACCTGGGGAAAAGAAAACATAAAAGGGTGAGCTCAAATGCTCAGCAAGGGCAAATAAAGGAAATAAAAATCATATCATATCTTTATGAAAATCAAAACCTGCAAAAGAGATCATAATATCTTAACATGGAATAAATCATAGAAGTGAAAATGAGATCCCCATAATCATAACATAAAACTTGAATCTTTGTGTCATGCACACATAATCATGGAAAATCATTTCTTGTTAGTCATGACTCATTGCCAAGACTATCTTAGTGGACAAAGTCCCTTTCTGAACCGAGTTCACTCCTCGTTTCAGTCCTGTATCACTGAACCGAAATAACCTTCCGTTCCAGCCATGTCTATCTCATGAGATATAAAATCATTACCCAATGCATTGGAGGGAGATATAGGTCCCACCCATCTTATAATGAATCCTTTCTTATGTGTGCCACATAATCATAAAACATACATCATAGCATAACCCATGTAATAAAAATGGGATTCTTAAACGACATGACATCATAAAACAACTCATATAAGATAAAGGAATTCATAAAAATAATTCCATCACAACATGATCAAATCAATTTAATAATAGGGATAAAAACAGAACCCTTTATTATCTTAGATGGAAAATAATTTTGATAAAACACTTGAACTCCATTCTTGAGGAAAATATCCTTTCTTCTTCAAAAACATTTTTCCTTTCATAACATGCCATACAACTTTAAAATAAAAGAAGTTGATTAAAAATAAACTTGAAAACTTGTAAAGGAAGCTTCTTTGAAGTAATGTTTTAAAAATCCATTCATGCCGTATAAGTTAAAAAAAAACATTCTTCGTACTTTTGTCGGAAAAGTCAAAAAGTACCTCGTACGGAAAAACGACAAAATATTCCTTTCATATTCTTTACTAAAAACTCACCTAAGGGTAAAATTGGATTTAAACTATTTCAAGTGGATGGAAACAATATTACATATTGAGGGAACATGGATGTGGATGATAAAATACACCCCAGTAAATACTTACGAATAAACAATCTCGGATAAAAATGAGATTGTGATATTTCCCTTACCTTAGGTCCGATTTGCTTTGTTCGTGTCCGAAGCTCCTGTATAATGGTTTAAATAATGTTATTGACTTATTCCAGAATCATACATATTGATATGAGATCATATATGGTCATATTATTAGCTTCTTGTTAGTAATATTTCATTGTTACTTGTTACTCGGGTCTTTATAACTTTTTGTTCTTATGCGTGTTTTGTCGAATAAATTCTTATTCTTATATTTAGGTTATAGATAATTCATTTCCAGAATGGTATTAGTGTAGTATATACCATATTCATTAATTCAATTCATTTATACAATCATTATGAAATGAAGATCATGTAGAACGAGTCGCATCACATCGTGGAGACGGTATTCCGTACGTACGCACGAGTGATGATATCGTTCCTATGATCGTGGAATTGTATTGGAGTATATATATATATTATTTCAGTATCAATATTACTTAATAATAATCATATATAGTTACTCATTACACCATTATACCCATCCTTGTAAGGTGATGGTGGAAAATAGATTACACCACGGCGTGGAGACGGTATTCCGTACGTACGCACGCGCGGTGATTTCATTTTTCCGTAGGATGGATAGAAGTGAATTAGGGTTGTTTCATATTTATAATAACATATCAGTATGTAAGTAATACTGATGTTATTACTTTATCATGAAACAACTAAAGAAGAAGAAGTTGAAGAAGAAAGAAATTGAAAAGGTCGGTAATGGATATTACCTCTTCTTTGGAACGCCTTTTTGAATCCTCCACTTAAAGAACTAAGATTGGTCTTTGGAGAAGACCAGGACCTCTAGGATTATTCTAGGGAAGTGGAGAAGGGAAAATGGCAGGGGTTGGCCGAGCTTGAGTGCTCAAATTGGTGTGAGGAGGAGGGGGAGGAGGTGCCCTTTTATAAGGGAGGAGAGGGGCACCTTAGGAATATCTCAAAATGTTATTTTATATTAAAGTCAAAATCGGTTTATAATGGTTCCAAAGGGTCTTATTTCGAAGCTAAAGTGGGGATGGGTCGAAATCCTATCAACCAATAGAATTTAGACAAGTTTAGGATATTATTTTAACCTTATCAATTAAATTTAACTCTAAGTTAAATAATTTAACTTTTACCATGTCTTTTTGTTTTCTTTCACTATATGGTTAATACACTTACTATAACATGCCAAAAGAACCCCAAATTGTTTATTATTAATATATATATCCTTATCTAAGTCATTTGGCCGAACCTTATATTTTTAGGAATAAAATAACAATTAATAATATAATATTTGATTTAAAAACTATTTTGTGTCAATTTTGACACTATTTGATATATGATTTTTGTCAAAGTCATAACAGAATTATATGTTCGAAACAAGTTGATTAAATAAATACTAATATATCATAGTAACCTAGAAAATTAGTGGAATTCATAAAAAGTCTCAAATTACATTTAATTTGGTATTTATATTATCAATTTTGTCAATATTTCATTAATAAGATAATTACTGCATCATCTTTGTGTCATAAATAAATTAAATTATTTGATGTCTAAAAATTACAAATAAAATACCATCATATAGGAAATCTTTTTAGCTTTCTAATGAATATTTACAATCGAATTTATCTTATGTATAACCCTATATTAAAAATTCTTTACTTATTAAACTTTGATTTTAACTATTTTAACCCTTCTTTAAATAAATTAATAATAAATGTCCTAATCTAATCCAAGTGGGCCTAAATGGTCATATTTTATTCCTAAGTTTGTTTTTGGTCGAATTACACTTGTCCAATAGAATTAGGACATGTGTTAGGGTAATATTAATATCATATTTACCCTTAGTTACCCTAGTTACTATTAACCGCGGTAAAAATAGTAAAAAGTTACTATTCACCAAAAAATTATTTTCATCTCATTGAACCACATTTTAGTCCTTGATATTAACCGTGTCTCTCGGATTTTTGAAATTCCATTCACAGAAGCGGTAAAATTAAGTTTTATGCAAAATTCAGTTTTTAACCTACCACTTAGTGGTTTCACTATTCATCAAAAATTGAAAGTTTTCAGAAAAATACCAAAATTTCACCCTAGGCTAATTTCGATATTCTGAGTCCAAAAATGAAGTCCATTTTGAAAAATAAAATTTATAAAATTTCAAAAAGTGGTTATTACTATTCATAACGGCTAGTTTTAATAGCATATTGTTGTTTAGTGAAACTCGGTATTGCGTACGACGCAAGCTATCGAGGAAGGTCGCGATTGCGTGCAAAGCAAGCCAAGCAAGTGTTGTGTAGAAAAAGATTCCTTTGATGATTTATATAACATAAAAGTCTCGGGTGTTACACCCTCTCATAGCCCACTTTCTTAAATTTCACAGTTTCTTAGAGGAGTTTCAAATCTTTCACTAACCTTTCTCGAACCATGTTACCTTATAATAGACCCAAAACCTTTCCAAAAACCTTCCAAAATCTCCCAAATATTACCCAAAGAAATTATATACAAAAAAAAATAAAGGGTTTAAATACCTAAAATTGGGGGTTCTACATTCACCCCACCATTGGACTTTCCATCCTCTAAAAGTAGAATACCATCACCTTCATGAAAAATTACAGGCCATTGCTTGACCATTTCTGTCTCATGTTCCCATGTATCCTCTTGAATCTGACCATTTTCCAACAAAAACTACACTAGGCCGATTATTTATTCCTGTAAGACTTTCTCTTGAATATCCAAAATTTGCACTGGCAAGTGGACCAACGAAGCATCTGCCTCCAGCTCAACATAATCCCATCGAATCACATTGTCAGGATCCAGATGATATTTCATCATCTGACATACATTAAACACATTATGAATGATAATAAACCAGGCCCGCAAGGACAACTGATATTCCACCTCTCCAACTCATTAAAGTATCTCAAATGCCTAATGTATCTGAGAGATAACTTTCCCTACTTTCCAAAACAACGATGTATATGCTGAAGATATATTTTTATTAACACATGATCACTCACCTTGAATGAAAACAACTATCAATGATGATATTCATACAATTTTTTGATGGATTTGAGTCATATCCATTCTCTTACTAATCAATTGAATATTATTTCTATTCTCTTGGACAAGGCTCAAACCAATTTTTAAATTATCACCCATTTCCACCTAACAAAGTGTATAATGACATGAACACCCATACAATGCTTTAAACAGAGCCATATGTATCATTTCTCTGAAAAATATTATTGTAAAAGAACTCCACCAAGGGTATGTGATCCTCCCATGAACCACCAAAATCCATCACACAATCCCTCATCATGTCTTCCGATGGTTTTATCTTCCATTAAGATTTCTCATCCGTCTAAGAATGATACGTTTTACTCATAATCAACTAAGTCCAAAGGTATTGTTGCAAGGATTTAAAAAAATGAGATGTGAGCCTTGGATATCTATTTGATAAAATCAAAAATGTTAAACCATGCCTATTTACCACCTTATGGATATAGATTTTGGATAGTTCCTTAATTGTATGATATTCATGAATAAGGTTGAAATGAGTGGAATTTATGAGCCTATCCATAATAACGAATATGGAATCATGTTTCCTAACCATTATTGGGAGACCTGTAACAAAATCTATATCCATCTACACCCATTTCTACACATGGATACATAAGTATTAAAGAATATAAATTGGTCGTTGAATCTATACTTTGACTTGTTGAAAGTCAAACATATCAACAAAAAAACAGCCACTTTCTTTTTAATACAAAACCACCAAAACTATTATTTCAATTCCTTATATATTTTCTGAATTCTATAATGGATAGTCATCCTCGAATAATGATATTCAATAAGAATTTGTTCTTGAAAATCCAATCATACAACCATATAACTCTAAAACCACAAAACTTATTTTCCATCCAGTTTCCATCCCTTAATATTCTCCCTAACATTGATTTTTGACCTCATATCCACACACTCTAAATTAGAGGTGTGTATATCTTCAGACCTTTTAAGAAAATTAGGAATGAACAAAACTGGAATAAAAACCACTAAATCACCTTAGTATTCACATTCCAAACACATTTTGTCAATGAAATACATCAACTTCCACTAATCTGAAACATATTTTTCCACCTAAGCATATGAATTTCTTCTTAATGTATCTCCAATGAATTTTCTTTGCTTGATGTATACATCAATTCAATGTCAAAAATATTTAGATAATCCATCCATATCCTTGGACTCAAATTAAAATCTCTTTGTGAGAAAATTTGATTTATACTATTATGATTGGTAAATTCATGGAATATCTCATCAAAGTGATAATGACACCATGTTTTCAAAGCATGCACTACAATAGCAAATCTAGACTCATGCACTGTCTATTTATTCTCATGCATACTCAACTACCATGAACCATATGCAACCACATGATCCCATTTCATGAGAACACACCCCAACACTGATCTTGATGCATCACAATACAAAATGTAACCTTTTCCTAGTTCTGGAAAAACCAATATTATAGATGATGTATGACAACCCTTAAGCTCTTCAAAATCCTTCTAATATTGCTCTTTCCCTTGAAATGGAATAGTATTTCTTGTCAAAGCTATAATCAGTGAAGCTAGTAATGAGAAGTCACAAAAATAAAAGAATTGATAATACCTTGATAGACCTAGGTAACATCATATCTCGTTTATATTCATTGGATACTTCCAAGAGATAACAACCTATATCTTGTATGGATCCACTGAAACATCTTTATTAGAAAAAATATGGCCATGGAAATGTAAATCTTGTATCTAAAAATCACAATTTGATAAATTTTCATACAAAAGATGATATCTAAAGATTCACAACACTATTTCTATGTTCTTCTCATGCTACACCCTTATCCTTGAATACACCAATATATTATCCAGAAATACCACAAAGAAAGAATCCAGATATCTTTTAAATATCTGATTCATCAATTCCATAAAAATAAATGGTTCATTCATAAAACCGAAGGGGATCAACACATACTCAAAATGGAATTATTTACTCCTGAATGATGTTTTCAAAATATCCTTATTTAGAAACCGCATTTGGTGGTATCCCAATCACACGTTAATTTTGAAGAACCACTAAGATCCCATTAACTAATTGAAAATAATATCAATTCATGGAAGTGGACACCAATTATTTATCATAACCTGGTTAATATTATGATAATCCACACATAATCAAAGAGTTCCATATTATTTTTTTAAAAACAAAACCAGTGCTTCCCATAGAGATGTGCTAGGCCGGATAAACCCTATGTTTTCCAGCTCTTCCAACTACACTTTCAATTACCTTAATTATGATGGTGCCATCCGGTAATACAGAAGGTAAATATCACTAGACCCTTTAAGGTGATCAATCATAAACTCCACTTCTCTTACGAGTAACAATCTAGAGAAATATTCAGAAAAGACATCCAGAAACTGATCAAAACTTCTAAAAGACCACTCTTCTCAAAATCTTTTACCAATGACAAAGACAAGGATTCCACCTGATATGAGATCATTCCAACTGATGGTTCCAACAATATTTTTGAACCCACCTTTAAATTCCTCAATACCCTAAATATATGCTCAGTGTTATTCTTTGTCATGAAACTAACCATTTATGTATAATAGTATATGTGATCCTTGGGCATCACTATCCAATCCATACCCAGGATTATATCATAAACATCAATATGAAGCACTAATAAGTACCATGCAATCTCAACTCCATCAAATGTTATATAAGATGCTCTACACATGAATTATTAACACTCTCTATGGCTGAGAGAATTTTGAAGTTTCAAAATAGAAGACATCATTTCAACATTTAAACACAAAAAATAAACCACGTGAGAAGAAATGAAATAATGTGGCTCACTCGTATGAAAAAAAGTTTTCATGATGGTATAATTCACAAGAATTGTACCTTGCACTGTCGATGGTCCAGGTCAGCCATTCCTTATAGCCTACTCAGCTCCAAATATCTTCTTACTTTTCACACTCTTATCTTTATTACCCTACTGAAATTTGATAGGCTGAGGAGTCATGGTATTCCTAGAATCACCATGACTAACTATGTTCTGCTGATGAGGGGTGTTTTTATTTCCTCATCCTTTCAAGGCATAAGACACCTAGGACCCCTGCGAAGTGTCCCAAACACTTGACCTTGGAGTATTTCAACAATAACATGGAAGATATACCATCTAATTATAATTATAGAATGATCTATATCGTTCCATACACTCTCACTTCATGTGGATTAGAGAGCCACATTGGAAACATCCTATATTTCTCTTAGGCTTCAGAGGAAGATTCATCAGTCCTGCCACTAGATTCTAAGCCATACCCTCATCTTAGAAATAGGTTTCCCTCTCACACTTAGTCCCAACATTAGAGTTACATCCATTTCCCATAGATATCAACATACTTCCCTCACCCATATCTCCCTAGATATCTATTTCATCCATTATTTCTCTATTAAAAATCTATGTATAATCTATTATACAGATCATTATAATCTTTGAACAAATTTCTGGTCTTAGCCCCAATTCAAAAATGTGTTCCTTCAAAGACCCACTAGCAGAAAACTCAAGTGAAAACCTGACTAAATTAATTAATTTTTTCACATACTATATCATAGATAGGTTCTACCACTTCAAGATTAATAAGTACATTGTTTTGTGAATTCTAAACATGTAAGGGTAGAATATTTTGTTAAACAATTCCTCAAAATCCTCACATTCCATACCTTGGTCCACTTTAGCCTAGACATCCAACCCCCACCACCGATGTGAAAGATCTTACAACATGTACATTTCTAACTTTACATTCAAATACATTAGTTTGAATAGGAAATCCATGATTTGATAAATCATGTTCAGCCACACCTCCACCTTTTCTAGATCCGAATCACCCTAATAGATGGGTGGATTCTGCTTCCAAAACTAGAATGAATGATTCACATATCTTAGTTCATATTTTGGGTTCCCTCTATCCATATCTTGAAAAATTTTCACTATGCTCTAAACTAAATGATTTTTCACATGAGATTTCGGTGAAACCGTGTTTTTAGCAGCTTCCTCCGGTTGGTCTCTATGAAACCTACCCAGTTCCATTTCTATGAACCCAACAACCACCAAAAGTCTCATTCTCTTGCAACTAAAGGCTTACAATTTAGAATTTTATCACATCACAACTATCACAACCATGATTTCTAAAATTCCACATTTCACATGTTTATTCATATTTTAAAAATCCCCCATATTTAAAAAATAATCCCATTTTTGAAATACCACAACCATTATCTTTCCAAAATCATACACTTGAAAACAATTTCAAGATTTTTATAAAATCAAAACATTATGTAAGAACCCAATTCTTATTTGAGGTACTAATATCTTATTTACCATCAATTATTAGTTTAATTGCTTAAATATGGTCTAATATAAATGCATGTTGGGTTCATGAAGTTAGTTGGGCTGTCTATTGCTAGTTCGGAGCATGGAACCCAAAGTTTAAGTGTTTTTAGCCTGGAACACGATTAGTTCAAAACATGTGGGGAATGAAACACTATTTGACTAAACTATGTGAGGATGTATAGTGGAGAAATATAGTCCACACATGTTCATAAATCCATGTGGGAGGATTCACACAACCGTGTGAGAGGAGAAGCATGGTTGTGCGGCAGTTCTGCAGTTTTCAGTAGTTTTTAATAGATGGATTAAGCAAGATTTGCACATATTTTATAAACCATTTGGGGTAACCGTGCACTATGCCCAAAGGATTTAGGAATTTGTGAATGGTTTCCACATGATTAGATAAACAATGTGGATAAACCGTGTGAGCCTTGCTCTGTAGAATTTTAATATTTTAAATTTAAAATAAAAAAATTATTTTAACCCTATTTTGGGTTTTATTAAAATTGAAAATAGGTTCCCCATAATAAAATATCTCAAGATTGACTATTTTCCAATTTCAAATATACTCATGGTATGATCTTCAATTTTAAATGGGTTTTTCTCCTTGCATTTGAAAGAGTAAGTTCTTAATTCCTTTTTATCCTTTCCCGATTCTTCTAGATATCAACTGTGTAATTTTGGTTTAGGTTCATATTCTCTAATTTCTCATTCTTCATCCATTATTTATATTTATTCCAAACTAGGATGAATCATAACTTAATACTGGGTGAGCTATCCAGTACAAGCCTAAGGTATGTGTTATTTTTCCTTTCACTAATGTCAAGTTGTTTATATGTGTCATAGTGTCATGCACTTATTTTTTTGGAATCACCATAAATTGGAATTAAACCCGGTTATCTCCTATCCTGATTTAGGTAATTTAATATGAGTGATTATACAAGTTATTGGATGTATACCGTGAATATGGACCACCCCATGGGTGAGTTTCATTGAATGACCATTTGTGGCTTTGGCCTTGGTTTCCCATGAGGCATGCCTTTTACCCCATGTCATTTGATGTCAAAATATGAATTTTCCTTTGAATTAAATTGAAACACTGATAGATTGTAACTAAACTAATGAAGGGTATGGGATGTATTACTTGCCCCTAGACCCATGTATTCCTTTGTTTTTAAAAAATATGGCTTTCCCATGTGAGTATGTATAGGTTATGACTTCAATTGATGCAATTTGATGGAATTACTCAAATTTTTTATTTTCCCACATGAGATATATTATAATTAAGCCTTGTGATATATTTACAAGATAGTTAGGATTATTATGAAAAAAACTCCAATGTGATTATTTTATGTGAATCCCTTGATCTTTTCCTTGTTTTCAATGTCATTAATAGAAATGAATTGCACCTTTTAATGTTTCACCCATGTCAGTTATAAGATAACCAAGCCATGTAGTAGCTTTTTATGCCTTTGAATCGTGTTATAAAAAAAATTCCCATGTGATTAAATGAAATTCCAAGCATTATGAGGTTGGAAAATTCTTCATTCACCCACTTTAGGTGAGTTTGATATTAGATTCTCTTAACTATGACCTTATCGTGTTAAATGAAATATTAAATGAAGTTGAAAGGGTTAGATGATAAATAGTCTTGTGTGATAAATGGATTCAACATAGAATTCCTCGTATAGACTCACATGACTATTGACCTTATTACCTTGGGTGACACTTAGATCCACACTAGGAATCCATGGACAGACTCAATGGTTAATATGATATTGTCACGAGTGATACATGGATCCATTGAGGTATTCCAAGGACGGACTCATTGAGTCTTATGATGAGTGATACATGGATTATTATGAGAATTACATGGATAAAATCAAAGTGAATTTGAATATTATGACAAGGATGATACTCTAGATTATGTTGAGGGGCCCCGAGGACGGACTCAATTGGATGGGATGTTATACCTCACCTAGACAAAAACTAGGTTATTAAGAGGTTCAATAGGGATTGGTTTGTTGGGTGTCGGTTGATATTGTACCTACAGTGATACTTGAATTCCAACATAGTAATGTGAAGGATGAGATAAGGTTATAAATTAGATTATTAATGGAATGACTTATGACGTGTCTTCTAGGCCAAAGACCAATCTTGGATTTAGTCTTCACCTGTATTGTTTAGATTCCCTTTTGTGGCATCTATTGTGCTATGAGTTACACATGGAGTTCCAGGTTTGAGTTGGATCTTGATTCGTAATATTTCAATGTAATTGAACTTTAAAAAGAACATAAATGAAAACCAGAGTGTGTAGGATTTTTAATTTTTATTTCTTCTTTTCTTACATCTTTTCTAATTTCACACTATCGATATATATATATATTCAATGACTAATTGGAATAGTCCATGGGTGGTTTCCTACTAGGATTTAGTCTCACACTCTATTTGGGTCATGGTTTTAGTCCCAAACAGATTATATGATTGTAGGTAATGATAAGGGAAATCACCGTCCGATCGGTACTTGATATGATACTTTGGAGCATGAGAGCATGGGACCAAGATAAGGCTTGAGATGATACTAGTATTCATTTTCCTTTTTGTAGTTTGTTATATTGATTTTACATATAACTTGTATTCCTGTTTTGGATGTTTTATTAGAATCATGTGATGTATATCATCATCTTGTGTATGGTATGATTTTTGGCTTGATTATATTACCAATTTTCTGTTATTTACTTATGTTTTTATGGTTTATTACTTCCTCTATTTATATATGTTATTGATATTCTGTTGTTCTACTCTCTTCTAATTAGGGAATTGTCTCCCCACAAACTCATCCAGGCCCTCACTACTTGTCGGCAGCCTCTTGCATTTGGGGAGATGTGCTTAAGGCCATGTAACCCACCAGGCGCAGGGCACTGTTCAATGGAGTTTGGGTCTAGAATGTTACAAAGTGGTAGCATAGCCAGGCTTTGATCTGAATACCTATGGGTTATTGGCCCACATGGATCAGAATTTTGAGGATCATGGTTCAACCTTAAAATGAAAAAGTGTTGTGATGTGTCATAGGTGGATTTTCAACGTTGATCCCTAGGGATTATGGCCCCCCATGAATCAGAATTCAGCGTACCATTGGTTTAACCTTATAAAATGAATGTGATGATTTCTAAATGAGTTTCAATTTAGTGAATGTGAATTTGAACATGGTTTGAAATCAAATGAATGTGAAAGAAGTTGAAACTGAAATGTATTATGATAGAGAACTTGGAGGGTGGAGATGATCACACTATGGAGGAGTTAGGCCATGGGATACCATAGGACTATCTAGTAGTGACAAATAAGACACCAAATGTAATACCATACATAGGTTTTGAGGCACAGTTCTATGAAATCTTTATGTGGAAATTGCAAACCATTTCAAGAGCACTGTTTCATACTAAGACTATAGAAAAGTTGACGTGTGAGTTTCAGTGGTAGAATCCACCCACGTTTCTGAGGGATGGAGGAATATAGGCCTTGTATTCATGGTTCAATTCCACGTTATATATATTTGATCACTTAGAGATGTCTCTTTATAACAGGGTAAATCTCACTATGTACATGCTCTGTTTTTTCACCATGAGGTGGTGGGACAGTATCACTCATACTAATCGTCATTGAGATATAGATTGAATGGAGTTTCATAAATCCTTCTATGATTACTTCTATCCCAAGACCTTGAGGGATGATATAGCTCAGGATTATTACATCTGGAGTAGAGTGTGTTATTAGTCATGGACTATTCGGCCAAATTTACTAAGGTCTAGGACTTCACACCTTTTATGTTGGTTGAAGAGGTATCAAAATCCAAGAGATTCAAGGATGGTCTCATATACGTCATCTGATTGCAGGTGAATGTCTTTTGGTTGAATACTATATCTGGGATAGTGAACCAGCTTCTGATTACAGAGCGTAACCTGAGGGAATCTAGTAGTGAATGCTAGGGTGGTTGGACACCTAGGTTTGGTATTCCATCAAATAATAGTAGAAAACATTTTCGGGAGCTTCCACATTGTGATATTAGCTATCATAACATCTATTCAGGTAGATAGGTGAGGTCATACTAGTGTTGTAGGATGGGATATATGAGTCCACAGTGTAAAAAGGACCCAGTAAAGTGTTGATCTTGCGGTAAGATGGTCCACCTTCAACGCTTCTATGGAAAGTTTCCACTAAAAGATAGTGAGAGAGGGCCTACACTGACTCCACATTCAGGAGCACGGTCAGTAGCTACTCACCAGATAGATATATGGGGTACATCAGGACAATTAGGCCATGGTGGTGGTAGTGGTTGTGGTAGCTAGACCCCAGGTTCACAATGAAAATAGGGCGGATCATCTAAGGGTATTCAAGTAGTGTCATAGGGCCATAATATAGGCCAGGGATACACAATGCAACAGACCCAGAAAAAGAAGTATCCTAGACCTTCTACTATTATAGGTAGTATTCTAGTAGCATCTTTTTTAGATTCTATAATTGTTGATACTAGGGATTCATAGAGATTTATATTTGTGCCCATTATGGAGACCCTTAGGCTCTCTATTTTTTTCTTTTGATGGGACGATGATTCTAGACACTCCGTTAGGGATCCAGATAGAAGGTGTGTGTTAGTTCAGGGAGTTCCCCCTTGAGGTTAGAGGTTTTCACTTCATATGGAACCCATTCATCCTCAAGATGAAAGGATTTGATTTCATTCTATGGATGGACTAGTTGGATCCTTTTCAAACATTCATAGATTTCTATAACTGTAGGGCGAGTTTTATATCAATAGAGGGTGGGTATTTCATTCAGAATGTTGAATGGGATGTCTAGGCGAGGTGAGATGGACCTGAGCATCATAGGTTTGGTGGTATGATATCCTAGATCACAAGTTTATATCTAGATGATCAGGGGACACATCAGACCTATTTCCCTCTAAGGGATGATCATTTCAGGGAGTTATTCCCAGATAACTTCTCGGAATTACCTCTAGTGTAAAAGGTAGAGTTATTAATCAATCTAGTTCTAGTAGTTATAATGGTATCTATTCCTCCTTACAGGATGGATATGAAGGAGTTGAAAAATCTCATGAAAAAACATAGGATTTAGATGCAAAGTGTTTCATCTTACCTAATACTTATTTATGGGTTTTAATTATCCTTTTTTAGAAAATGGAAGATGATAGTCTTAACCTATGTGTGGATTAGAGAAAATTAAACCAGTTGACGTTTAAGAATTGGTATCCTCTGCTGTGGATAGATGATCTCTTTGACCAGTTATGAGGAGCTTAGGTATTATCACATATTTATTTGTAATATAGTTATCATCAGGTGTGTGTTAGAACATCATTCATACCTCACATATCCTTTATAAGAATGTACGGTCTATATGAGTATTTGGTTATTCCATTTGGTCTCATCAATGTGTCAGCGGTCTTCGTGACACTAATGAACTGAGTGTTCCATCCTTACCTCAATTAATTTGTTTTGTTTTTTTTGGATGATATATTGGTGTATTCTCACAATCAACATGATCATTCCAAAAATCTTGGGATCGTTTTGAATACACTGAGAGAGCATAACTTATATGATAATCTAACAAAGTCCACTTTTGGATGAATCTGATTAACTTCCTAGGTCGCGTTATCTCATAAATAGGAGTATCACTGGACCTGGATAATGTGAGTGTGCTAGTTACCGAGGAGCATCCCAATAACCTCTTTAAGGTGTAGAATTTCATAGGGATGGATGGTTACTACTGGTGTTTCATAAAGGACTTCACACACTTAGTAGTTCCATTAAAATACATTACTAAAAAGGGTGAAAAGTATGTGTTGTTAGATTCCTACAAAATGGCATTTCAGAAGTTGAAATGGTGATTGCATTCAGTGCTGACAATAATACTTCTAGATCCATGTTGGTGTTACATTGTGTACTTAGATGCATCAGGTATTGAGAAGGGATTATTTAATATGAAGGGGGATTGATTCATTGCATACAGGTCTCGACAGTTGAGAAAAAATGAGAGGAACTACACAATGCATTATCTTGAGATAGTTGCAGTTATTCATGTGTTACATTATTGGAGACATTACATACTAGTATAGAATTTGTTGGTGTACACAAACCACAAAATTCACAAGTACATATTTACACAGCATTATATGAAATTGAGATAGAAAAGTTGGGTAGATTATTTTCAGTCATTTTATTTCAGGATTTTATATACTCCTATTAAAGGAAATGCAATTGTCAATGCCTTGAGTAGGATGACTAAGATATAGATAGTGCCTCAGACCATTAGTTCGTGGACACTTTTGGCATTGTTCTCTGAGTTGCACTTGGAGGTGCATGATAGTCTGGAGAATATGTTTCTATCATCCCTAGCTATTACCTATACCCTTATGGATAGAGTGAGGATGAGGTAACTTTCAGAATATGAAGACTTAGTTCTACGAGAGTGTGTGGTGAGTGAGTGCCCTCCTTTGAGATTGACCATATGTGAGGATGAGGTTCTACGAGTAGATGGTTACATGTGGGTCTTGTCAAACATGCATGAGGAGATGTTGCGTGATTTTCATGCTTCAGCTTTAGTAGTGCATACTGGTGTCACCAAGATGTATCAAGATTTACATCATCAGTATTGGTGGCTAAGAATAAAAAGAGATGTAGTTGGTTTTATCATGAGATGTTCCACCTATTAGCAGATGAACGTGGAACACCAGTAACCAGACAACTTTTATAGAAGTTACCCATTCTTGAGTGGAAATGGAATGATGTCATCAGGGATTTCATGATAGGTTTACTGAGATTTCCTCAAGGTAATGATATTTTATGGGTTGTTATTGAAAGGCTCGTGAAGGTTTCTAATTTCTTGCCGATCAAGGAACCCTTTAGTGTTGATGAGCTTGGGATGTTGTACATCCATGAGATTTTATGAAAACATCGTGTTTGAAATTATATCATTTTATATTGGGATGCCAGATTTACTTGTCGGTTCTAGAAAGGGATATAGAGGGCACTGGGTACATAGGTACTTATGAGCATAACAAACCAACCATAGACAAATTTCCAGTCAGAACTCACTATCTAGGTTCTTTATGACATGATGTGGGCATGCATTTTAATGGATCTTGAGAGAGGCATATACCCCTTGTGGAGTTTTCCTACAATAATATCTTTTAGGATACTATTCATATGGCACCATGTGAGGCTTTGTATGGAAGTCCATGTTCATCACCCCTATGTTGGCTGGAGGCAGGAGAGGTAGCATTGTTGAGACCTCATTTTATCAAAGAGTCTATGGAACATGTGCAATTGATTCAGAAGTGCATGGATACTACGAAGTGTTGTCAAAACTCTTATACCGATCACCACAAACAATATCTCAAGCTCATTGGTAGGGATTAGGTTTTATTACGTGTTTCACTAAGGCTAGGAAAAAAGGGGATCAAGAGACAGGGTAAGTTTTTGCCAGGATAAATCGGGCCATTCGATATTTTAGAGGGATTCGGTTCAGTATCCTATCAATTGTAGTTACCTCAAAGGTACCAGGCTTTGCGTGAAGTCTTCCATGTTTCTTAGTTGTAGTGTTAGTTTTCAGAACCGTCTCATTCCTTTCATCCTTAAAAGGTTGAGTTACAGGTGGATGTGTCCTTTAAACATCATCCTATATGAATTGGTTTCCACATGGTTAGATAAACTATGTGTATAATCCATGTGATCCCTACTGTGTTGTAATTTTAACATTTTAAATTGAAAATAAAAACCTTTTTTTAACACTATTTTTGGTTTTCTTGAAATAGACAGTATCTTACCCATTGGAAAAGCTTTCAAACATGACTATTTTTCAATTTCAGATCTAATCACCATCAGATATCCAATTTGAATGTGGTTCAACTCCTTAGATACATAACGTAAAGGCCTTAACTACTTTTTTACCTTTTTTATTCTTTTGGATATCAACTGAACTTTTTTGGATTTAGTATCATATTCACTAATTTCTCATTCTTCTTCCGTTCATTATATTTCTTCCAAACTAGGATGAATTAGAGAAAGATTATGGATGAGCTATCAAGCACAAGCCTAAGGTAGGTGGTCTCATGACTTTTATTGAATGTCAAGCTATTTATATATGTTAGAGTGTCATGCACCCATTTTTGGGGTGTCGTCTTAAACTAGAATTGAACCCTGTTATTTCCTATCCTAATTTAGGTAATTTAATAATTTTGATTATGCATGTTATGGGTTTTATACCTTTAATAGGGACCACCCCATGGGTGAGTTTCAATGAATGACCATTTCTGGCTTTGGCATTGGATACCCATGAGGCATGCATTTTACCCCATGTCACGGGATGTAAAAATATGAATTGGTATGTGAATTAAATTTAAATGTTGATAGATTATAATTGAACTAATTAAGGGTATCAGATGGATGACTTTCCCCTTGAACCATGTATGCCTTTATTGTTAATGCATGTTATCATTGCCCATGTGAGTATGTATAGACTATGACTTGAATTGATGAAATTGGATCAAATTGCTCAAATTTTTTATTTACTCGTGTGAGATATATTATAATTAATCCATGTGATAGCTTGATAGGCTATTTAGGCTTGTTATGCTAAAAATTCCCATGTGAGTATTTGAAGGCAAGACCTTGAGCTTGGCCTTGTTTCTAATTAATTTACTAGGAATAAATCACACCACTTAATGCTTCACCCATGTGAGTTATAGGATAACTAATCCATGTATTATATTGTTATTCATTTTAGTAATGTTATATAAAATATTACCACGTGAGTAAATGAATGTACAAGCCTTATGAGGTTTTAAAATGCTTGAGTCACCCCCTTAAGGTGAGTTTGATATTAGATGCTCTTGGATATTACATTGGCATGTTAAATGAAATGTTTAATGAAATTTAATGGGTTAGATGATAAATAGTCTCGGGTGATACATGGATTCAACATAGAATTTCTTTGATGGACTCACGTGACTATTGACCTTATTACCTTGGGTGACACTTTGGTCCACTCTAGGATGCCTTGGATGGACTCAATGGTTAATATGATATTATCATGAGTGGTACATGGATCCATTTAGGGTTTCCAAGGATGGAGTAATTGAGGATAGAAATATATGTTGATTGATACATGGTTTCTTACAAGAATCCCATGGATGGCCTCCAAATGAATTTGACTATTATACCAATGGTGATACTCAAGCTTACGTTGAGGAGTATTGAGGATGGTCTAGATTGGCTGGGGCATTAAAACTCACCTAGAGTGATACCAGGTTCTTGAGAGGTTCTCCAAGGATGGGTTTGTAGGGTGTTGACTGATATTTCACCTGGAGTGATACTTGTATTAAAAAATAGGAATGTCAAGGATGGGATATGGTTCTGAATTGGATTGTGAATGAAATGACTTATGATGTTTCTGCCATGCTAAATCACAATATTGGATTCAGTATTCACCTATATTATTTATATTCCCTTCTGAGGAATATGTTGTGCTATGATTCACATGGGTAATAAAGGTTTTGAGATGAACCTCGAGACACATAAATTCAATTTAATTGAATTGTGGAATGAATGTAAATGAAAACTAGAGTGCATAGGATGTTTACTTTTGATTTCTTAATTGCTTATTACTTTTCTTATTGCACACTAGGAGCTATATATATTCACTGACTGATTGGATTAGACCTTGGGTGATTTAATGCTAGGATTTAGTCCCACACCCTATTTGGGTCATGTTTTTTTGGACTAAATTGATTATATGGTTGTAGGTAATGATAAGGGATAAAGCCCTTCTATAGGTAATTGATATTATTCTTAAGAGTAGGAGAGAATGGGACCAAGCTAAGTCTTTTGATGTTATTGGGATTCCTTGGCCTTTATTACTTTTTTATATATATTATACATCTTCCTTGTATTAATTTTTTGGCTGTTTTGTTAGAAAAATGTGACATATATCATCATCATGCATATGGTATGATTTATGGCTTGTTTATACTATCAGTCTTACATTGTTTACTTCTATTTTATGGTTTACTAATTATTCTATTTATATCTTTTATTGATATTCCCATGTTCTACACTCTGCTAATGAGGTCATAGTCTCCCCATAGACTCACCTAGGCCCTCGCTGCAAGTCTGCAGCCTCTGGTGTTTGAGGAGATGTGCTTGAGGCCATGTGACCCCCAAGAACAGGGCACCATTCAGGGGAATATAGGTTTTGGATGTTACACATTCATAAAAAAAACATAAATAATTATTCCAAATTAAATATGAAACTACAGTGGGAAGTCATTTCTACCATGTATGTTCTTATATTATCATTGGCTAAGCCCATGGAAATGATATTACATTCATATAAGTGTTTCTGAACACTTATGTACCCAAATACGTGGTAAATTTAATTTCAATATAAAAATATTAGTTATATCTTTTTATAATATACATTTCATTTTTGGACAATCCTACTCTTTTATACCATCCCAATTCTGAGGATAATCCAAGAATGAGTGTGAATTCTAAGACCAAAAACTAATACCAAAGGACCAAAAAGATTGATTTCACATGTAAGTTAAGGAATGAACAAACTGATACTACTTATAACATCCTTCCACTCCTTATTGGAGTAATTCACGATAGAAGTTCTACTCTTCCTTATATAACATCCACAAGATGAAAAAGTTGGAAATAAATGTTGAGGTACACATAAAACAAGGGGGATGATTTTCCATTTTTCAAAAAAGAAACATAACCCAATATACCATAACCAAAATTACTATATGATGTATTATAAAAATGTATTACAACTCAAAATCATTCCAACGATGACAATACAAAACCATACCAACAACAAATTAGAGTACCAAGAGGAATACTAAAACAACAAATCTTAAAGACTCTAAAATGTAGCTCCAAATATCCACCAAAGCTCCAAGCACCAACACCACAATACCCCCCAATCATCACAATGAACCACTAAAGAAATGAGATTCTTTATCTTTACCAGTTTCCTGATAAATGACATATTAAAAATCACCAATGTGCCAAATTAGGGGGAGAGTAATGATACTCAGTTTGTTTTCCCTAATGACTTCCCTACTCACACCCATAGGATAAAACAAGTTATCATAATAATATAAAAATTTATACAAAAATATTTAAACAATTAAACAATTACAACAAGACAAACACATCCTTACCAAAACATTTTAACCAAATCAACATGTTTTCAAGGAATGAAATTGTCATGTCATTATCCATTTTTCGCATTTTAGGTTAGCATAACCCATTTCATTTCACATGGCCCAATACATGAACTTCAACCACACACCCAGCTCAACCACACAAGCTTGGTGTTACCATTTATGGTGGAACTTCACATCCAAATACCATACCCTTTTTATTGTGGTACTTCGCGACCACATCCAACCCTTTGATGGCAGTACTTCAAAACCACTTACCATCCCTATTACAACTCACACTTAACCATTTAATCCAAACCATTAAAAATAAACTATTTCCAACCTTTTCAATAAAATTAACCCTTTTTATTGAAAACACTCATAAGAAATCATCCATGCCAAACAACATTTTAACCAAAAAATATCAAAACCATTTCAACATTCATGCCAAAACCATTTCCAACCATTTGTGCCAAAACCATTTTCCATAAAACAACATTTTTTTAAAACCGTTTTCACAAACCATTTACCTAAAGAAAACCAAGCCACCAATTTTGAAATCATAAATTTAAAATTGATCAATGAAGCATATTGCACAACAATATTAGAATTTACCCAAAATCAACAACTCATCACTAAAGGGGTTTCAACCAAGATTCACACATCAATTTTATAATCAAGTTCAAGAAAATAAATTGATATATATCCTTCTAGTTATAGTAAAATGTGTTTAGAGTGAATCCACCTACCTCAACGGTTTTTGGAGAAAATTTCCAATGGCACAAAAGCTCACCAAATCTCTGTGAAAATCCACAAATACATGGTAGATCATTTCCCCTGACATCAATAAATATAATATCACCATTATTGGCATAAAAACCCTATATATATCCATGAGAGAATTATGTCTAAGAAACTAGGAGAGATATGGATGTATATCCAAGAAAACCCTTTAAACTACTAAGAAAGATGACTTACCAAGGGATATTCACCTCCAAATCACCATGAAAATCATTATAAATACTTCCAAGATGTGTGGTAGTGGTTACCTAGACTTGAAGAGAAGGAAATCCATGGTGAGGGTCGATATGGGGATCCAATGGGGTTTTTATGGTTAAAATAATGAGAGATCCATTTTTTCAAACCAAAATTTTAAACATGCACAGATAGACACACGGTTAGGAAAACCATACACTAACCATAAAACTTCTATTAAATTTAGTGGGTGCCTAAAAAGTTTTTCCCACATAGTTAGACAAATCTTTCTTCAAACATGACAATTTCCATTGTCCCACATTGCATGGTTTACCATGGGTGTCTGGGCATTTGGCCAATCGGGTGATTTAACCATGAGTACACCCAAATCCCCATTCCTCAATATGCACAATTTCTTGGAGGAGTTGCACAGTTTTCCTTAAGCTTGCTAAAACCCTGCATCCTTAGAAAAGATCCAAAACCTTACCAAAAACCTTTTAATCTCTCACAAACATTAAAAACCCACTTTATAAACATAAAAGTCATAAATAAAGGGGTAAATACAAGAAAATGGTGGTGATACACTGGCAACCATTGTCTACATGTACTAAGTAAATAGGAAGGTTATCAGAGTCATGTTGAATAGATACGCCGCCCGCTGCACCAACAATGGAGTCCCTATCATGAAAAACAAACCCAACAACACTTAAACACTATTTAGATAAATCTTATACAAAAAAAATAGATAAAAATAAAAAAAAACTGCAGTCATAAGGTAGAACGTGCCTATAATACCATACTATTATGACTGAAACCACAAGGTCCCTCTTGGATGGAAGTATAAAAATTATGACCACAACAAACCTACCATCAATAGTCCATGTTCTAGTGAATGAAACCATGTAAAAGTATCCCACGTATGTGAGGCATTATCCTAAGAAATTGTATTCACATAAAAATTTCCAAGATCATAAAATTCTTAAAATAAATGGAAACTTATACCAATGAATTCATATATATATATATATATAATCCCATAACCAGAGTAAAACAAAGTATGAAAATCAGCATGGTACATATACAAACTCACAAAAAAATGTAAATAGTGTCCAACCTACTCATAACAGGTGGAAATGTTTCAAATGAAAACTAATAAGAACCTTAGTATTCCTTTCCCAATACTATTCCTTTCCTCCTCCCAATCCTACCAATACTCTTTAAAATATAATTTCATCAGCATAATACATGACATGTGTGGGAAGGTCCCATGAAGGGTTCAGTATAAAATCACCATATAGGACACCTCAAAATAACCAACCATAAATAATCAAGAGTAGTATGCTCATAAATATATAGGAACTCTAATCAAGATATGAGACATAAAGATAATAAAAAGAAATACCAGATATACTCATTATAGATAAACGGTCTCAAGAGCTCTCAACTAATAAATCTAGACAAAGGATTATACTGAAGGTTTCAAGGTAACACTCATATTAGAGGTCTCTATCCACAAACCGTGTTTTCACTGCTGACACTCTACCAAGATTTCATGCTTATCAAGATTCACTAAGATGTAGTCACTAGATAATTGAAGATCATGCTTCCCAAATTTAGGATCAAAACCATTAATACTAGGGTATTACAAAAAACATACATGATAAACAATTAGATGTGGGATCAAGGTAATATACTTTGTGGTCACACTAATTCTAAGAACCCCACCTATGAATGATATGATAGAGGATCCCACCCCATGCCTCATGAAGGGACACTAAAAATAATTCTGAAAAAACCCATTGAGGGGTTAAAAATACTAATTCAAGTATATAATTATAAATAATACAATCCTTGGTATGGAATAATGGATCTCAATCAACTAAACATGGTCTATAATGAAGAAATGGAGGGCTTCACATTGCCCTGGAAAAAGTACAAGCCATGCACTGGGGGTAAATGACATGTAGTTTTTTCCCCAAGTCTAACCATTTCTCATCATCTCATAAGGATTGTAACCCTATATATAAATTTTTATTCCTTTAGGGGTACACAACTTATAGTGTTTGGTCCTACACTCAGCGTACTACCAGGTCGTTCCCTTGTATATCTGTTCGCACCCATGTACTTTGGGTCATGCCCATGTGCCTAGTCATTTCTGTACCCATGTATCCTCCATTATACATAATTATATTCAATAATAGGGTCAAAAGGAATGTTTTAGTGGAACCATATCTTGTGATATCTACCTTTTCATATAGAAACTCGCATCATAGCTGAGGACCCCACACAGTGTGTGTTATTTGGAATACACACGATGTCGTATGGGATTTTCTAGAACCTTTAGTTCCTTTACATGGTTTCTTCATATGGATCCTCCACATTGATTCCAATATGAATCATTCCATATAAAATTAATATAGGTTTTACTGATCCTCACTTACACCACATAATGTATTCCATCTATCGAGATGTATGAATTGCCACTATCGTCGCACCATGTCATCACCTTATATCAAACATGGAAAATGGGATTCACCCAACAGATTCTGATTCACCTCATATTATATTTTTTCCTAATATTATTTCAAATATACTCAAGATCATAAAAAAGACCCAAAATATTTATTTATTGTTTTGGAGACTAATCACACAATAATTTATTAATTGGTATTCATAGAATTATCACCCAGGTAAATTTAATAAATGAATCACATGAAGAAACTAGGGAGAAATTCCTAAACCAAAAATGAGGAATGAACCTTGATCATATTTGTCTTTCCCTAGAATCATTTACATTATAATAGTAATTTATGAGTAATAACATTCATAAATTAAATTATCTTAAATCCCAAGAGGAAATAAAACCTAACCTTCAAGAATAATATACCTGGGTATTAAAATGTTTGAAGAGTTGATTCATATTCTTCCCGGGATAAGGATGGGGAAATTACAAAAAAAACCTTACTTGGGTTGGATTTATTGATAATAAGGAATGAATATATGTCGTCTTCATTGGTGAGATTCTTGAACTATACTAGTGAAAACAATCCTAAATCTATTGTCTTTTGTCACCATGACTTCCACTAATTATCTCTCTCAATCCTCAGGGCCATATAGATAACATTGGATATTTTCCATGAGAATGTTTATTTAAGGAGAGGGTTAGGTCAAGATGCTAAAAATAGAAAATATAATCTTTCAATTAATTGATGTTCATTATTTATTCATGTGCTAAAATTTTACCAAAAATTCTAATGGTGAAAAAGATTATATTGTACCTAGAGTAAAACCAACATTATAGAATAAATGATGGTATAAAATTTTACATCTGAGTCCCCATTTAGGATTTTTTCCACTATTTATGGAAAACATTACACTCATGATATTTATATATTTAATATTTTTTAAAATCATTTCCATGATCATATGAAATCAAAAATCTCACATCGTCTCAGTTTATTATTCCAAAAATATTACAATACATATTCTAATGCCTTGAATATAAAAAATGAGACATTTTAATAAGTAACGAAATTATTGTAGTTGTATTGAATGGGTAGTCAGAGGACACTTTTAATAGTGAGAAAGTATGAAATGTTTGTAAATAATCATAAATCTTTTATAATGGAGAGGCAATCTCATGGAAAGTAGATCCAAAATTGATAAATAATTGACTGGGAAAGAGTTATTATCAATAAATTCCTAAAACACATTTTTATTAATAATTATTACCCTTTTTAACTATGTTAAACATTTATAACCCTAATTTGTTGTTACCATGATAGCTAGTTTTTAATTATGTAATTTATATTTTGTTTATAAATATAAAATTTCCCTTATTTAATAATTTAAACATACTAAATCCAAATTTTAAATCCATTTTATTTGATAGAATTTTTTAAATAAAATAAAATTAGTTATACAATAATAAATGAATAATGTATTAAAAATATCTTGCAAAAAATATTACTTAAAATCTAAAATACCATATATAAGTTTCTAAAGTATAATAAATGATTTTATATTTATAATTTCATTGATAAAATAAATATTGTGAATATAAAAAGGTTTCACAAATTTTGATGAAGTACTTACAAAAAAAATAATTTCATTAAATCATGGAATTTTTGTAAAAACGTTATATTTGACAGTTCACCATAAAATAAATATTTTCTAAAAAACCCCAAAAATTCATATACTGAAAATATTACTATTATGAATTCAAAAATAATGTTTATATTTTCAATTAAAATTCCAACATTTAGAAATTTTCCTTTTATATAAAATTATAAAATATGTAAAAAACTATATTCATTTATAAAATAACATGTAGAACACAATCCATTATTCATATTATTTCATGAAATTTACTAGTTAGTGTTAAAATATATTCATATAAATAAATTATTACAACAATTATTCATATGTTTAATGTGATAAAAAATAATAACACCTAAAAATTGAAAATAAAACTCTAATCATAAAGTGATCTTATTATTCATTTTAGATATACCAATTGAAATTCATTCATATTAAAAGTAGCCTTTATTTTATTTCAATAAATATATCATAAATCTGTTAATATAATCAATCCCATCTAGTTAAAATACTAGGATTTAATGGTCATACAAATATATTGATTCATTATCAAAATATACCACAGTTTTATTTATGTTCACTATTGCATGTGCATAATGCTATAAAAAATTAGTTATTTATCAGTGATCCAATATTAAATTCTTGGGGTGATACATTCGACCACATTAAATAAATATATTCCTTACAATTTTAATAATTACTCACCATTGAATGTAAGTAAGGTTATTCTTAACATATTTATCATTTGGTATATAACATCTAATATGATATCTACATTGATCTCTCTAGCTATATCAAGTTACTTATACTTCCTCAAATGAAATTATTTGTTCCTACAATAGTATACCAAAGTATGTATATACCCTAAACATATATCATCAATAACATAACATTCCCAAAACCATTTGAATCTTAATGAAATTATACCAAAATGAGATTATATATTCATCCAAAAATTACCTCTATCTTTAACCATTGAATGTATTTTAAACTAGTTCCTAAAGTAACAAAGTAGTCAATATATATCACAATCCCAAAAACTAAATAGTCATCAAAAATATATCACTGATTATAGTTTAATTAAATTAATAATTAATTCCAAGAATATAAATTCTATGTAACTGAAATTTCTCAAAATTAATCAACTATATTACCTCAACACAAAGAATATACTAAAACTAAGAGTTACTAATACCTCAATCATGAGTTCTCAAATTGTTATCTATAAAAACAATACATTTTCATAAAATATATTTCATGTTTATTGATACCATTTAATATATGTTTCTAAACCTTAAAAGGAAAAAATAATAATGAATAATCCTTTTATGTTTTAAATAATTCAAAAAATTTAAACTATAAAATATTATCATCGATATATATCAATCATTACTAAAAATAGAACAGAGTATCAATATTTTAATTAAATTATGATATCAAACTCACTAAATTATAAAAGACAATAACACTCACATTTTCCTATGATAACAGGTATACCAAAAAATTATCAATCATTTAAGTATTCTCTCTTATTATGTTAAAATAAATAATAGTTTCATGGTACAAACATTTCTCAGGGTAATTTTTGGAATCCTATTTTAACAAAACAATATAACTAAAATTATTATGATAATGTCCAATTTAATCGGAGTAAATTATCGTGTGAGTATTAAATCTCAATCCTAACATGTATTCTCCAATGATATATTTATTTCAGCCTATGATAATTTAATTTATCTATGTCATACTAGGTTTATCATATAACTCTCTTGTTTCTACCTGGGTTGTATTATGTTGTGATCTTTTATACTTATTAACCTAATACTTAAATTGATTAGAAAATAAATCTTTTATAATTATTGATAAAGAGAATGTGACTGGCCAAAGAATATACCCTGGGAGTGTCTAGGCAGGCTTATAGCCTTATTCCCACTTATCATGCACCAGAGTTTTGATCGAGTCAATGTTCAACTAAATTTTTTGGGTGATTACCCATAGGTACGTTTTTTTTCTACATCCACATTCACTTTATAGTATCAATAAAGGGATGTAATTTTTGGGTGTACCACACAATCTGTACTTTACCAAAATTTAATCATTCCTTCGTAAACATAGATGTATTCCTTATACTTATCCTAAGATATTTTACTAAATAAAATTAATCTTAATCCCCAGAATATTCAATATTACTTCAACCTACCAAAATGGTTTATATAACATTGAAATTATGATCAACATTAACTTCTAAACCCTTAAACTATCTAAAAAAACATCATAATCTCCAAAGTTATCTAAACCCTGGCCTGATTGAAACTGTGGGGCCCTAAACCCACACTCCTAATCCGGGTGCTATAAATACCTACTTTAGATATTGTCTTCAATACCAATTTTAAACTTTTAAACAAAACTATCATATAATTACATGAAATAAAAATAATATTTCATTACATAAAATCCCATGATCTATTATATTTATAGATTTATAGAAATCAGAATAATAAAAAACTAAATAATCTATGGACTTTATCAACTAATGGAATCATTTTTACTATATAAAAAACTACATAATCAATGATATTTTCAAAATATCCAAAAAAATATCCACAAAATCTATTAAATTAGGTATATAATGGGTCATAATTTTCATAAAAACCAGGAAAATAGAAAAATAAAAAGGGGTAAGATCAAATTCATAATAAGGGAAAATATAAGTGATGATAATAAAAGAAAATAATAGAGCATAAGATAAGAATAAATATTATGGAATCAATATCCAATAAAAAATAACACCATAATATAATGAAAAAAATATCCATGGATAAAAATAGAAATAACTTAATTTCATGGATATAAATAACTAGTTCATTAATGATGAATTTTATAATGTTGGAAAACTAATTCCATGGCATAATCCAAGACATCATAATCATAATGTCATGGAACTATGTATTGGTAAAATACTATCTTGGGAAGACATATACAAAAATAACTAAACATGTTTCTCTCATGATACCTATTGATGAATCGAGAGGCTATATTATGTTATTCCATAACCATAATTTTTTTATGTCCAATTCATTCTCCATATGTAATAATTTGTAAAAAGTACATAATAAACATTTACAATAATCCTTATTATTATAATAAGAATATAAAATATGGAAATATATTTATGTATGTCAAAAAAATGATTATATCATCATAATCCTTATTAAGAAAAAAGGTGGATGATTAAACAATATAGAGATCACTTTCCTGAGTAATCAATAAACATACACATCAGAGTAAAAAATATACATATTTTCAAATTCCCTCTAATAAATAAATGTGATTTCATTCTATGTAAAAATTATAATAACCCATACTTTTCATACATATTATTATATGAATATTTAATACCTAACATAATGATCTATGGACAAATAATATAGGTTTAGTGTATTTAGAAATATATATAAATAAAGAAATGGTACATGAATATTCTATATTATCTCTCACTTATTATTTCACAATTATCTCACTCCTTATATATATAATAATTAAAACTTTTAATCATATCGCAAAAAACAAATCATTAGAAAGAGTGAGATCATATGATCATTAAGGGTAAATATGGGAGATAAGAATTATCATTTGAACATAAAATGAGAATAAAGGGTATGAGATCATTGGGTTAGCCTTTGAAAAGAATTACCATAAATTTATAAACCATAAACCTGATTCATTACATAATGTTGGAAAGTTCATAAGAAATGAATCATAAAAAATAATAGAACATGATATATAGGAACATTAAATTTTCATTGGATCATATTATAAGGTTTTTGGTATAAGTATGGAATAATCATAATAATAAAAATATTATGTCAAGTCCACTCAGCAAGATACTCATAACATGTTAGGATTGCGATAACTACCCTTGTACATTCTTGAAGTATAACATCGTAGCACTTTATTACACACTTAAACATGATTTATTACATAAACTTGCACTTAAGACAACTTTAAGGATTAATAGGTATAGTTTCTTGGTAAATTGGTAACATTACATGAAAACTTAAGACATAAAATACAACATCTTTACTGATAACTTCTTTTACATGACCACAACATTCACTCATATTTAGCATTGCATGGGATAACCTGAGGAAATACATAAGAAAATGGTGAGATATAAATCCTAGTAAGGTAGTAAACAAGTCATAACATGAATAATATAGTACATTTATATAAATAGTCATGTCAATGGAGAAAAAGAGAAACATGAACATAAAGGCATGATATATGATGATTATCGTAACATGGAAATGTTGCAACAACATACAACATGATATTAGAATGAGAAAAGGCTCATTACACATATATTAGCATGGTTAAACTCTCATTACACATTAATTAGCATGATTAAACCCTCATTGAACATGAATTATCATGATTAAACCCTCATTTCACATGAATTATCATGAGTAAACCCTCATTGTACAAGGCGTGTCATGATACTAAACATTACCCAATGCAGCGGAGGGCTATCAGGGAGCACTATGGAATCAGTAATAATCATAATTTATTAAAAGATAATAAAATTTAGAATAAATACATAAAATTATATAATTAATTAGTATTTTTTCATAAATTTTAATTCCCTTGTTAGAGAAATGGGCATGATATTCACTACACGATGATTATGGCATGGAAAATTGTGGTACAATTTCGACAGCCTAACGGCCTGACATAAAATTTATAAAAATTATTGATGAGAGATAAATGGGTCTCTCATCATATTTACATGAAATTTAATGTAAGGGGTAATATAGATACATGTCCAAACACATGGAATTTTGTAAATATAAGTTATAACATAATAAAGAAACATGAAGAAAGAGGATAAATGGAATAACTCTTTTGAAATTTCAGAATGATAACGGGTGTAAATGGGAGGTATTAATGAGATATAAAGAGTTATATACTAATTAAAAAATAAGTATGGAAGTATGGGAGAGGTGTAAAATCATACCCCAACATTTTTAATTTAAAATAAAAGGGTATAACAGCATAAAGAAAGTTGGACAAAAATAAGAAAGGAAGAAATCCATTACTTTAGTGTGTGGCTTCAAGAGAATGAGGAGGGGATTATTGGGATCTTGGGGCGCCATGAAAGGTTTTTATAGAGATTAGGGAAGATTAGGGATGTTCCCCAAGGATTTTTAGTGAATATAAGTGGGATATTGGGAGGGTTTTTATAGGAAATGAGAAGGGAAGTCTTTAATATTTCACAAACTTAGGTTTTGGAATATATATAATTAAATATTCAAAACCACAAAAATTCACATGGTTTTATCCAAAGGGACTAGACAAAATTATTTTATAAGTCTAAATACTAAACTTATTAAAATATTAGGCTTTCTTATGTGGAGGTGAGTCACATTCTCAAGGAAATCATTTTAAAATGTTAAAATATTTTATAAGTCGTGGAGGGTCCACTATGGTATTATAAAATTAATCAAACAAATATAAAATAAAATTATATTAAATTTAGAACATATATTAGCCTAATATTCCATTTATATTATTTCATTACATCACTATTGGGTCATTATTATGTCATAAAACACATTATATATTTGTGTGATATTTAATTTTTACACAAAAATTCAATTGTATTGGAAAATTGTGAAAAATTCACCATTGGATAATTTAAACATCCTGATTCCAAAAATAATATTCATTTTATCTAAATAAGTTTCTATATATGTGAATTTTTACTTTTAAAATAAAAATCGTTATTTATTGAAACTTAGTGGGTTTTGACAAAAACAGTTTCTGGACCTTAATAAAATTTACATTTGACTTCGTAAAAATTATATGATCATTTACATTTATTAAAGTTTATATATTAATAATATTTTATTAAAATTTTATTTATTCAAAAAATTCATTAATTCATCAAAATAAATTCTTTAATTAAAAATACAATTTTAGTTTTATCGTATGAAAATATAGCTCTTATCAAACTGAGTACTTAATCATTTATAGAGTAAAAAAATAAAGAATATAATCACCACTAAAAATTAAAAGGATTGTTCTTATAACACTATTATAATAACAAATATTAATAAAACCTTAGTTTAATATAATAATTTATATATTTCTAAAAAGTGGCATTTTACCAGAAAAATCAATTTATCTAATTCGTTATATTTTAAAGAAAAAACTATTCTCCTAAAGGAATTGATGGAATAAGACTTTTATATATAAAAAGGGATTAAAAAATAATTAACTAATGCCCTATTACATAACCCCTTATAACACCTCCATAAGACCTAAGGGTAAGGTGTGTGATGGTGAAAGGCTCTTGGGGAAGCTCGGATAACATTATCTAGGTGGAAATCACTATTAACATGAACTTCTCTCGTAGGAAATTCTGTTCAAGATTAATGTGTTGAAGCTTGACTTGGGCACGATCAAGAGTGAAGCATATTGACTCGACCTCCTTTTTGAGCTCCAAAAAATGAGCTTCCTACGGCCTGAGTCTACTGGATGAGGTCATCCTCTCTTTTTTCTGTGTTGAAAAGATTATCTTAAAAAATATTATATCAGTCGTGTAATCATAATTTAACAGCTATATTATCAATTTTAATGATACATAACAATCATTTAAACACAATAATAATAATTATAATAATAAATATTTCATTTTTTTCTCTATCCATAAGACAATTAATTAAACAAAAAAAGGGGAATATTATTCATGAATGTTTGAGTCGTTACAACATCCCCCCCCCCTTCAGAAATTTAACCCTAAAAATTTGATTTTACCATACTAAAATAGAGGTGGGTAACTCTGCCTCATCACTTCGTCTGGTTCCCACATTGCTTCTTCAAACTTGTGGTTTCTCCAAAACACTTTGATGAGGGGAATTTTCTTATTTCCTATAACTTGTCCCTACAATCTAAGATCTTCACCGACTTCTCTTCATAGGAGAGGTCATTATCCAATGGTACCTCCTCTAGATTGAGTACATGTGATGGGTCATGTATGTACTTCTTCAAGAGTGATACATTGAATACATCATGTACTTGAGACAGGTTTTGTGGGAGTGCTAGTCAATAGGCCACTACTCCAATGTGATTAAGGATCTCAAAAGGGTCAATGTACCTTGGATTAAGATTTTTATTCTTCCCAAATCTCATAACTCTCTTCCATGGTTATATGTATAGGAATACCATCTATCCAACATCAAACTCTAGGTCTCATCGACTATTATCAACATAGTTCTTTTGTCAAATCTGAGCAGCTTTAATGTGCTACTAAATGGTCTTAACATTCTCCACCATTTCTTAGACCTTTTTTGGACCTAAGAGTTTTCAACCCCCAACATCATCCCAATATGTTGGTGTTCTACACCTCTTCCCATAAAGGGCTTCATAAGGATCCATTTGGATGATTGAGTAAAAACTGTTACTGTAAGAGAACTTAGCTTGAGGAAGATGTTGATCCCATCCTCCTTTGAAGTCCATTAAACATGCTCTTAACCTGTAATTGGCCATTAGTTTGAGGATGATAAGCCATACTGAAGTTCATCTCAGTATTCAGAGACTGTTGGAGACTCTTCCAGAACATAGAGGTGAATCTTGGATTTCGATCAGATACAATCGATAGTGGAACTACATGCATCCTTACAACTTCTTTGATGTATATCTATGCCAGTTAACCCAGTGAAAAATATTCTCAAATTGAAATGAAGTGTGTAGTCTTTTTAAGATGATCCGTAATAACCCAGATAGCATTATTTCCTATGGATTTATTCATAAAACAAGTGACAAAGTCCATGGTGATGTTCTCCCATTTCCATGTTGGTATGGGTAATGGTTTAGTCATCCTAATGGAATTTTGCCTCTTAGACATCACTTGCTGACACACCAGGCACTTTGATGTATACTCAATGATCTCCTTCATCATGTTATTCAACCAATAATTCTCTTGGAGATCTTGATACATCTTTTTTTTCCTGGGTGAATGGAGAAATTTGAACTATGTGTATCATCTAAAAGATCATTCTTTAACTCTGGATTTGATGGAAGACGTAGTCTTGACCCAAATCTCATAATTCCTTCTTCATTAACATTGAACTTAGAGTATTTCCCTTTTCTGATAGCTTCCACTTTCTTCGGAATTCCCATATCATCCATTTGAGAATCCTTCAACCTTTCCAAAAGAGACAGTTTAGAAATCATTTGTGAAAGGATTTATGATGTTCTTTGCTTTATGATTCCCATGTCCATATTCATTAATTATAAGAATATTGGATCCTTTTAAATTCTCATAAATGAAAGAGTGACTATATCTTTTATACTTAGAGCGTCTTCCACTTTATTTGCTTTCCTCGTATGGTAGTGAATTGAGAAATCATTGTCTTTGATCAACTCTAAACATATTCATTAGCGCATGTTCAACTCTTTCTGTGTGAATATATACTTGAGGATTTTGTGATCCATATATATTTCACACTAATACCCAAAGAGGAAATGTTTCCAAATTTTTAAAATGAAGATTACTGCAGCAAACTCCATATCATGTGTTGGATTGTTGTGATCATGAAATTTTAATTTCCTTGAAGCATAAGCAATGAATTTGTCATTTTGTATCAACATACAGCCCAATCCCTTCTTAAAAGCATCATTGAATACTACAAAAAGTTCTCCACTTGGGGGTAGTGTGAGCACAGGTGCAGTGATAAGCCTCTTTTTCAACTCCTTGAATCTCTCTTCGCATTCAGCACTCCAAGCAAACTTGACTCCCTTTAGAGTTAGCTTGGTAATAGGGTTTGACAATCAAGATAAATTTCTCACAAATTGACGATAATATCCATCTAAACCAAGGAATCTATGGATATTTGATACAGATGTTGGCCTCAACCATACCTCAATTGCATTTGTCTTGGAGGTATCTAAAGATATCTCATTTATTGTGATGATATAGCGTAAGAATGATACCTTAACCAGAACTCACACTTTCTGTACATTGCATAGATCTTATCCTTTCACAAGGTCTCTTATAAAGTTCTTATATTATCTTCATGCTCCTCCTTGGTTTTGGAGTATATTATAATATCATCTATAAATACTACCACAAATTTTTCGAGGTGATATCTAAAGTCTTTATTCATCAAGTCCATAAATATTTCTAGAGCATTAGTGAGTCTGAAAGTCATTACTATGAATTCATAGTTCCCATACCTTGTATGAAAAAAGAATTCATGGGGATATCCTCCTTCATCACACTTACTTTGTAATATCCTGACCATAGATCGACCTTTGAGAAGTATTGTGCTCCACTTAGCTGATTAAACTAGTCATCAATTCATGGAAGAGGATAATTGTTCTTTATCGTGATTTTGTTGAGATCACGATAATCAATGTAGAGGATTATTGACCCATCCTTCTTCTTGAAGAAGAGGGTTTGTGCACCCCATGGTGAAGTGCTTGGTCATATAAACCATTTATACAGATTTTCCTATAGTTGTTTCTTTAGCTCCTCGGGATCCACAATATCCATTCTATATAGAGTCTTGGATATTAGAAATGACCCAGGTATAAGATCAACTGAGAATTCAACATCTCTCCTAGGAGGAAGACCGGAAAAGTTTTCTGGAAACACATTAGTGAATTCCCTCATAATAGGCATGTCTTCAAGGATGGTTTTTTCCTTAGACTTAATCATCTGAGCTAGATATGAATGCTCATAGGGTAGTAATATCCACACTAGAGATGATGGTGTTAAAGATGGTTCATCCTCCTCCTTGAACTTTGATAAAACACTATTTTGATGAATATTTTATTGATAATAAATGACATAATTTCCTCATATTGTGCTAAATATGTTCATTTATGAAATATTTGTGGTTAGATCATTCATTTGAAAATTTAATGAAAATTATATTTTTACCCTTTTAAAATACACTGTATTATTTCTCACATAAATATTTTAATATGAATTATTTGAACTTAAAATTTTGTAACATTGTTCCTAGATTAATTTTCTACAACTTTTGTTCAGGACATTGGAGCTAAATATTTCATTTGGATGGACTAGATAGACCTTGAAGTCAAAGGTGGGCTGGACTCACCAGATTGGAAAAACATTCTGTATTTGGGCCATAACTTCTTCATACAAGCTTTTATTGGGCCCAAATGTAGGGAGGATCTCTCAAACCCAATTTTGAAGAAATAATTATTTTGGAATAACAGCTGATTCACACGTTTTGGACGTCAAATGGGACATTCAAGTTGGCTTAAAATATTTTGTTGAGATTCCCCATTCACACTTGAAACCTCTTTAACCCTAGCCTCCCCTCCGCTCTATAAATTAGTATTTTTCTTATTTGGAGGGTTTGGGACGTGAATTTTATTGTTTAGGGTAGTTTAGAATAGTTTCCACTCCAATTATCCAAGCAATTCAATAAGGGTAGCTCTTGAAGCAAGGATCCCTTCATCGAAGCCTTCTTCTTCTTCTTCATGTGGTAATGTTTGTGTTTTCATAATAAAATTATTTGTTCTTATTTTATTTATTCTCTTTTATTATTTTTTTATTAAAATTTATTCTTCTATTAATATTTCTTTTTGGGATGGAATCTGGAATAGAAACGTGATTGGGTTCTACCCTTTCTAAACCTTGGCACATGCAAAACGTTTCTACAATGACTACACAGCCCCTGGAAGAGTAGTTCTTTTTAGTAATAGATCAACCTCTAAACTTCTTCATTAGTTTATTTTAAATCAATGAGATACTTTAATTTAATTAATATGATCTATTAATTGAGTTTTTAATTTAAATGAAACTAAGAAAGAAATTGAACAATTGACACAAAAAATATACGAGGTCGAGTATTGTGTATATTTTGAGAGCACAAACTTAATCGATAAAACAAGACCATGCGGGATAAATTTGTAGAGTTAAAATATAACCCCTAAGCTCAATTAAATCTCATTTTATAGAATGGAAATGTGACTTAATTTACCACTAACCATAATATATATTTAGAACATTAATCAAAAAAGGGTGTCATGATTCCATGTTTCAAAGCTAGCCTAGGGTTTAATTCACTTCAACTTTGTGGTAATGTTAATTCTCATTGGGTTAGGGGTTAACAAGTTAGGGGATCATAATTAAGTGGATGTTAATTTAGATTATAATTATTAATAATCTAGAGAATAGGTAGAGTTATATTGATTACGCTTTTTAAGTATTGTCTAAAAAACATCTTATTTTTTTGTCCTTTTAATCAAACATCATTTCAAAAATAAAAACAAAAAAAATGAAATCTTATTCCATAAAACTTATTATAGTTTTATAAATTAACCTCCCCCCCCATCCATTCAAGTAGTGTTTTTATTATCTTTTATTTTATTTTTAGAATACCTTTAAGAAGTTGTTTTAATTTACTTCGTCCTTTAAGAGATAACCTTGGTCAGCCACTCTGCGGCACCTAAGTAACCCGAAACTGAACATCATTTGAAAGATCCCATGACAGCGCCTTTCAAATTGGCACCATTTCTAGGGAGGCAAGTAATTTTTTCAACTAATGAGAGGTATTTATGTTATTTTACATTTTATTCTCTTCTTTTTTTACTACTTTCTTTACCCAATCTGAATTTTTTCTTCTTTTATTTTCATCTACTTCTTTTTGGATCATCAACTCAAACTTCTCATTTTTATTTTACTATGGTGCACTTTTATTTTTTTAATTTCTATTTGATTTGTGACATGAACTAATCCCAGTGATCTTTTAGATCTTGACCCTGAGATTGAACATAGTATTCGGGCTCGAATCATACATTCTTAGTCTATGGGAAGTTTCAACGTTCAACCAGTTGGAGAATTACTCCACTATCAAAACATTAAAATTGGAAGAAATTCAAATTCAACCATAAAAAAGAACCAATTGATGAAAATAATGGAAATGAACTTAATATAACCATTCGAGAATTGGCTTCACCTGATATTGATTATCAACCAAATTTCATTGCATACCCAAATCTTGAATCAGACTTTGAACTAAAATCTTGATTAATTCTCCTGCTTCCAAAATTTCATGGCCTCTCCAGTGAGGATCCCAATAAAAACCTTAAAGAATTTAATGTGTTTTTCTCAACCCTAAAACCAAGAAATGTATCTGAAGACCAAATCAAACTAAGAGAAATCTCATTCTCACTTGATGGTTTTGTGAAAGATTGGATGTATTATTTACAACCCAAAGATGTAACTTATTGGAAAAATTTGTAATGTCTTTTCCTACAGAGATATTTTCCAAAATCAAGGACAAATTCCATTCATAAGGAGATCTCAGGGATCAAGCAAGCATAAGGGGATACAATGTATGAGTCCTGGGAGCGATTCAAGAAGTTGTGTGCAAGATCTCCACATCACCAAATCAGTGAGAAACTCCTCATCCAGTAATTCTACGAAGGACTCACACCTATGGAGAGAAGCATGGTGGATGTTGCGACTAGAGGAGCATTTGTGGACAAGAAACTAGTAGTTGCATGTGTGTTGATCGACAAAATGGTCCAAAACTCCCAAAAATTTGGTGATGGAGGTACACCACATGTCAGGGGAGTACATCAGGTAAGTCCATCATCTCTTGAAATTCATTTGGTTGATTCCAAGTTAGAAGAATTGACAATTATTTTGAGACATATTGGTTTGGATCAAAAGAAATCCCAACCATATCCTTCATATCCTTATGGAATTTGCACTGAGACAAGCCACCCAACTGACTGTTGCCCCCAACTATAAGAAACATAAGATTGTGCAGTTGTGCTTCCTGGGTGACCATATTAGCAGCAACAACAACCATATCCCTAAAATAAGATTGATTACTTTGCACCAGCATACAACCAAGGGTGGAAAGATCAATCAAACATGAGGTATATCTCTGGACAACAACAAAGGACCCCTTTTCAACAAAACTTCTATCAGCCTCCGCCTTACCAGCAGGGTTTCAAATAACCCCAAAGGAGATTTGAAGCCCAAGAATCAACAAGCCAGCAACAAGGGAATCCCCCACCCAAGGTAGATTCTAACATTGATGACCTTTTTAAACAAATTGTTCTTAATCAACAGAATGATTTGAAGAGTCAAGGTTCGAAGATAAGGGAGTTAAATACTAAAATGAGACAGATTGCCACTACCCTCCATGAACTGGTAAGTATGAATTCTAAAATATACCTTCCCAACCTACTCTAAATCTCAATGAGAATGTTAGTGCCATCACATTGAGAAGTGGGAAGAAAATTAATGATATATTTGTACCTACCATTCCTCCAGGATTTACCTCAACTCTAGAAAATTCCCATTCCACACCAACTGATGAGAAATCCAAGGATAAAGAAAAAGGTAATAAATAGATTGATGATGTTCTTCCTAAACCCCTTAAAGTTCCAAACAGAGTTGTACAAACCAAAAATATGGCTGAAGAAGCAATGAAAAATGAGGTTTTGGACACATTCAAGCGTGTGGAAATCAACATTCCTCTACTTGAATCCATAAAGAAAATTACAAGGTATGAGAAACTCTTAAAAGGACATTGTACCAGTCAAAGAGGGATCAAGGGAAACGAGAGGATAAATCTTGGAAGGAATGTTTCATCACTCATTACACCAACTCTAGAAATGCCAACAAAGTGTAAGGATCCAAGGACATTCATCGTACCATGCACCATAGGGTAGTTGCACTTTTCTGATGCTCTTTTTGATTTGGGAGCTTCCATAAATGTGATTCCTCACTCTGTATTCTCTTCTTTGCAGGTTGGTCAGATGAAACAGATGAGAATACTGGTGTAGTTGGCAAATAGGGCTACAACATATCCAGCGGGAGTCCTTGAGGATATACTTGTTCGGTTAAGAGACATAATCTTTCCAGCATATTTCTACATGCTTAACATGGAGGATGGTCAAGTTCCCATGCTCTCATTATCTTAGGTAGAACCTTCCCCAAAACTGTAAAAAATGTCATAAATGTCAATGAGGGTACACTTTACATGGAGTTTGGGGATGAAGTTGTGATATTTAATGTTATGGAATCCATGAAGTACCCCTCAGATGACCATTATGAATTTGTTTTCTCCCATTTTAAACCACCAAATAAAAATCCCATATAATTTGATCATCCTATTCTTAGGGAGATTATGTTTATTAGTTATAGTTTGATGTCTAAGATTAATTCCACACCTATTTCTAATGCACAAGACTCTCTTAGATTTGATTTTGAAATGGAATCATATTCTGATCATTTGAACTCTGATTATGACATTGCTATTGAGTATGCTGATGGATTTGATTCTTTATTCTCTGATTTTGATGATTTCTATTCCGATGTTAATGCTCTTTGTGCACATATTTCAGTTCCTTCAATGTCTCCATCCATACACCACCCCCCTTCATTGGAGCTGAATCCATTGCCACAAAATATCAAATACTCATACTTGTTGAGTGGTGAGAGATTACCTGTTATAATTGCTAATAATCATCCTTCTGAACACGAAGAAAATCCTTTGAATATTTTGAGGGAGAACATTAAGGAAATCAGGTGGACCTTGGCTGACATATCAGGTATTAGCCCTTCCATTTTCATGCATAGGATTATTTTCGAGGATGGGGCTAATCCAGTGAGGAAACCACAAAGGAGAATCAATCTAACCCTTCTGGAAGTTATTAAAAAATATGTTAAAAATTTTATCGAGGCAGATATAATCTATCCCATTTCAAATTCCCAGTAGGTGAGTCCTATTCAGGTTGTTCCTAAGATATGTGGTAATACAGTTGATAAAAATTAGAAAGACGAGTTAGTTCCAATAAGGGTTCAAAACAGTTGGCGTGTGTGTATTGATTATAGGAAACTAAATCAGTCCACTCGTAAAGACCATTTCCCCCTTCCATTTATTGATCATATTCTTGAGAGACTAGCTGGGAAAACACACTACTATTTCCTGGATGGAATTTTTGGATATTTTCAGGTTTTTATTGCTCCGGAGGATTAGTAGAAGAGAAAATTTACTTGTCCATTTGGTATATTTTCCTACCTAAGGATTCCATTTGGACTTTGCAACGCCCCAGGTACCTTACAGAGATGCATGGTGAGTATTTTTTCTGATATTATTGAGACCTACATGGAGGTATTTATGGATGATTTTATAATGTATGGGCCTTCATTTGATGATTGTATCTCTTTTTTGGGAAAGGTGTTGAATCGTTTTATTGAGAATAATCTGGTCTTGGACTTTGAAAAGTGTCATTTCATGGTAGAGTATGGAATTGTCTTAGGGAATGAAGTTTCAAAACATGGGATATAGTTTTATAGATCTAAGATAGAAATTATTTCATCCTTATCATATCCTTCATGTGTGCGTGATGTTAGATCATTCCTAGGGCATGCAAGATTTTATCGGTGCTTCATCAAATATTTTAGTAAGATTGGTCTTCCTGTGTCGCGATTACATCAAAAAGATTCTAATTTTTTGTTTTATCATTCTTGCAGGACATCCTTTGATGAGATAAAGAAGTGTCTAACCACTCCACTGATCATATAGCCCCCACGGTGGGAGATTCCTTTTGAGCTTATGTGTGATGTCGGCAACTTCACAGTTTGAGCTATCTTATCTCAGAGGGTGGAGGGACGTTCACATGTGATTTCCTATGCATCGAGGACATTAGATTCAGCCCAATAAAACTACACAACCAGTAAAAAGAGTTTCTTGTTATAATATTTTCTTTAGATAAATTTCGTTCATATTTATTGGGATCTAAAGTAGTTTTTTTTCTGACCATGCAGCTCTGAGGTACCTCTTGAAGAAGCCAGACGCAAAGCTGAGGCTAATCTGATAGATGCTCTTTCTTAAAGAATTTGATAATGAGACAAAGTACAAGAAAGGATTGGAAAACTTGGTGGCAAACCACATGAGTAGGCTTACTCACACAGTAGAGGATGACACCATAGACCAGGTACCACTTCAGGACACTTTCCTCGATGAGAATATTTATTCCATCTCAGGTATGCATCCTTGGTATGAATATTTTGTTAACTACCTTGTTGCCTTCGAAATCCCTGAAAATTTAAAGAAACATCAAGTCCAAAAAATTAAAGAGTAAGTAAAGATTTTATTTTTGGGATGATCCATACTTATAGAGCATGTGTAATGACCAATTTATTAAGAGTCGTGTTCAAGATCATGAGTTTGAGTCTATTCTACAATTATGTCATACAATTTTTTATAGTGGACACTTTGGACACCAATGGATAGCTAGGAAAGTTTTAGACACTAGATTATATTAGCTTAGATTATTCCATGATTTTCATGTGTATTGTAAGTTGTGCTCACATTGCCAACACACAAGAAACATTTCTAGGAGACATGATATTCCTTAACAACCCATATTATTCTGTGATATTTTTGATGTGTGGGCATCGATTTTATGGGTCCTTTTCCTAGTTAATTTGGGTTTTTTTATATTTTGGTTGTTGTTGATTATGTGAGTAAATGGGTGGAGGCTAAGGCCACTAGGACTGATGATTCTCAGGTTGTTGTGGACTTTGTCAAAGTGTAGATTTTTTGCAGTTTTGGAGTACCGAAGGCCATCATTAGTGACCAAGGGACACAGTTCTGCAATTGGAATCTTTTTCCCTTCTTCGGAAGTATGAGGTGACACACAAAACATCAACACCATACCACCCCCAAACAAATGGCCAGGATAAGGTTTCAAATCATGATTTGAAACAAATTTTGGATAAAACTGTGCTTCCAAATAGGAAAGATTGGAGCAAGTGCTTGGATGATGCATTGTGGGATTATAGGATAGTATACAAGACAGCCATTGGTATTTCCCCATTTTGGATTGTTTTTGGGAAATCATGTCATCTCCCTGTGGAAGTTGAGCATCAGGATTATTGGGCTACAAAGAAATGTGACATGGATTTGGCCCAAGATGGAATCCAAAGGAAGCTGTAAATTCAAGAGCTTGAGGAGATTCGATTGTCTTCATATGAGAACCCAAGGCTCTACAAGGAAAGATCAAAATAATCTCATGAAAAAATGATCTAGAAAAGAGAGTTTCATGTTGGAAAGGAAGTCCTTCTCTAAAGTTCACGACTGAAGTTGATGTCTGGTAAGTTGCATTCCAAATGGTTAGGTCCTTATATTTTGACTAATGTTTTTCCTTATGGTATAGTGGACATCATGAAAGAGGACACTAAAAGGATATTTACAGTCAATGGGAAACATTTTAAGAGATACATTGAGGGACTTCCTTCTAATGTAGTGTATTTCATCTCACTGCATGACCCCATAATCACTTGAGCATATCAGGCTATTCCTAACCCTTTCACTTCTTTATTCTTTTTCCTATTTAAAATTATAAATTTCATGTTCATATATCATCTCATGGGTTCAAATTGAGGACAATGAAATATTTTAAGTGTGGAGGAGGGAACCTTTTAGTTTAGTAATTTCAATTGTTTTCCTGTTTTTCAATGATTTAAAAAAATTGTGTGTTTTTCAAAAATTTGAGTTTATTTTTCTATTTTTTTATGTTTTTTTGAATATTTTGAGATGAAATGATTCTTACAACCATTTTTTAATCCATATCAATAATTTAAACAATTTATCCCTTGAAACTGAGCTCAAATGAATGCTAAAAATGACTTTGTTTCTAGTTAAAATCCTTAATAATTTCATGAAAACTACTCTCCATCCATCCAATGGCCTGAAGGCCTTCATTTTTATTGATTTTTATAATACACCTTTCAAGGGTTGAGATGGAACCCTTACAATTCCCATAGGTGTAAGTATTACATGGCACGTATGCCTTAGAGGAATTCATTGCCCGTAGGCTTCAAACATTACATCAAACCCAGACTAACTACTTGGAACTGCTCTTCCCTAGTATCTTCATCATGAAATCTTCTCTCCACCTTCCATGGCTATTCGGCTAGGCATTCCCATGCATGCATAGGCTTGTCCCGATGGAAGGTCTCATACGCTCTCATTCTTGCAATCCGTTTAGCTTCTGCTGTGGTGAAAGCTCCTTTTCTCATCTTCCTTGTAGAGCTTGTTCCTTGTAGGTTGTCTAGTTTGCATCTACACTTAAGGTGGCCCAAAGGCCTTGAGGTAGTCTGAAGGCCTTACTGACCCAAAGTCCTAGGTGGCCCAAATGACTTAAAAGAATTGAGGACCAAATAAGTGGCCCAAAGGCCCAAACGAGGGCATATTCCCGGCTGCTACAGTGTCAAACAGTACCTACTACAGTTCCCTCTACAGTACCTGCTACAGTATTGCACAGTTCCTACTACAGTACTGCTACATTAACCCAAAAATTATGCATCCACCTGGATTTGATCGTAGGTCGCTTGGATGCACTTATGGAGTCCTTACCAACCGGGCTAAGGCTCATGTGCTCATGAAAAGTACTCTAAATATGGAATATCATGCCACATCTCACTGTCTTTATATTTGAAATCACTTTCCTATGAGGCTTATGAACCTTTCTTTTTATATTCTTTACATTTACCTCATTTCTTAAGAAAACCAAACCATGGTTGATTTAACCAGAATTTGATTTATTCCTGTCAAAACTTAAGGGTTTGAGGTACTTATGTTTAAATTATTGAGGCATTTGTTTGGTATTAAAGCCCCTATTTCAAAGAATCCTTTTTTATAATGTCCTACCTTGAAAATTTAATCCTTGTAGCCCTTATAATCTATGAATATCCTATTAGTTTAGCCACATTACAAGCAAATTTTCCCTATCCAACCAACTCTTGAAGTGAAATTTCATGATCTAGTTGAACGTAAGTGTGGTAGAAGCTATCTTATGTTGTGATACCACATTTATGTGATACTTTGGGTGGAAAATAAAATTCCAAAGAAAAGTGTTTTCTACTGAAAAAAATCATTCTATTTCAAATCTGTTCCTTTCTAGAGCTTTCATTATAAAAGAAGTTGTTCCTTTCTGGAGATTCTGATGAAGAAATAAATATGTGCCTATCTGTAGCTTTCCTAAAAAAATATGATTGAGAGGATTGACATTTTTTCTGCTGAAATGATGAATTGTGTAAACTTTCCATGATTCTTCATGATGATAGAGCAAAATTGATACGAAGAGGTGTGAGGAGGAGACCATACTTGAGTGACAATTAGAATAATGCAATTTTGCTTCAAAAAGAGTCAATCCCCCCTCATTCAGCCTCATAATTTTTCACATATTAATCCTACCAACTGATAGCCATAGAAAAACTCTAAAATGTCCTCATGATAAACATATGTCCTTGACTCACATTGGGTGGAGATGTAGGAATTTATCAAGCCTATGGTGACACTTGTATGAGTTTGGATGAGAAAGACATTGATAATAAAATTAACATTTGTGTGATAAGAGAAAATTCAAGCGAGGTAAGTGTTTTCTAAATGGGAGGATAAATGAAGTGGAAATATATTAAATAATATAAATGGAGAAATTGAAATAATTATTTTTTATGAGTCATTATGTCTTTTGTTTCTTGGTGTGGAATTATTGGATCTCAAGGATATGTGTTTTAAAATTTGTTTTGATTTGATATTGATGTGTACTTAATATGAGGTTTTTCCCAGGAGTACAAAAGGTTAAGTGTGGGGGAGTTGATAAAATACTATTTTGGTGAATATTTTATTGATAATAAATTACCTAATTTCCTCACATTGTGCTAAATATGTTCATTTATGAAATATTTGGGATTAGATCATTCATTTGAAAATTTGATGAAAATTCCAGGTTTACCCTTTTCAGATTCATTGTAGTATTTCACCCATAAATATTTTAATATAACTTATTTGAACATAAATTTTGTAAAAGTGTTCCTCACTAAATTTTCTACAACTTTCTTTCAGGACATTAGAGCTAAATATTTCATTTGGTGGGACTAAATGGACCATGAAGGCAAAGATGGGCTGGACTTGGCAGATTGGACATCAATTCTGTATTTGAACCATAACTTCTTCATCCGAGCTTTGATTGGGCCCAAATTTTGGGAGGAGCTCTCCAACCTAATTTTACACAAATAATTATAATTTAATAACAGCCGGTTCATGTTTTTTGGAGGTCAAATTGGTGATGAATGTTTTCTTAAATATTTGGCTGAGATTCACCATTCACACTTGAAACCTCTTTAAATATATCCTCACCTCCACTCTATAAATAAGTTATTTCCTCATTTGGAGGATTTGGGACATGAATTAAGAAGTTTAGGGTAGAGAATAATAAGTTACACTCAAATTATATAAGAAATTCAATATGGGTAGCTCTTAAAGAAAGGATCCCTTCGTCGAAGCCCTCTTCTTCTTCTTCAGGTTGTAATGTTTGTGTTTTCATAATAAACTTCTTTGATCTTATTTTATATCTTCACTTTTATTCTATTTTATTCAAAAAAATTCTTCTCTTAATCTTTTTTTTCTGGAATCAAGAGTAGAAATTTGATTGGGTTCTACCCTTTCTAAACCTTTGCACATGCAAAACGTTTCTACGATGACTACACCACCCATGGTAGAGTAGTTCTTTTTAGTAATCCATCTTCCTATAAACTTCTTCATTAATTTATTTTGAATCAATGAGATACTATAATTCAATTAATATGATCTATTAATTGAGTTTTTAATTTAAATGAAACTAATCAAGGAATTGGATAATTGACACAAAAATACGTGAGGTCGAGTATTTTGTAAATTGTGAGAGTGGAAACGTAATCGGTAATACAAGACCATGCGGGATAAATTTATAGAGTTATAATATAATACCTAATTTCAATTAATCCTCATTTTCCATAATGGACATGTTCATTAATTTACCACTAACAATAAGCTAGATTTAGAACATTAATCAAAGTAGGGTTTCGTGATTACATGTTTCAAAGCTAGCCTAGGGTTTAATTCACTTCATATTTTTGGTAAAGTTAATTCTCATAGGGTTTGGGGGTTAACATGTTAGAGGATCATAATTAAGTGGATGTTAATTTAGATGATAGTGATAAATAATCGAGTAAAGTGGTAGAGTTAGATCTATTATGCCTTTTAAGTATTGTCTAAAAAAACATCTTCTTGTTGTGTCTTTTTAATCGAACTTCATTTCAAAAATAAAAACAAAAAAAATGAAATATTCTTCCATCAAACTTATTCTAGTTTTATAAATGATAACCCCCCATCCTTTCAACTAGTGTTTTTATTCTATTTTATTTTATTTTTAGAGTACCATTAAAATGTTGTTTTAATTTGCTTCTTCCTTTAAGAGACAACCTTGGTCTGCCACTCTGCTGCACCTAAGTAACCCGAAACCGAACCTCATTTGAAAGCACCCATGACAGCGCCTTTCACACTTATATAGAATCAGGGGTCGATTCACCATATAGAGAGTGATTTCTCTCTCATGTAAAATTATATTAGCTCTATATAGGTAATTCCAATCCATGCCAATAATTGCATAAAATTTCACTAGAGGGAGTATGACGAGGTTCTATGAGAAGTTAAATCCAAAAATTGTGACAGAGAATGAGTTTTATTCATGGGATTAAATAATTTCTCCATTTTTAGAGCTCACCACATCTCTACTTCCATGATTTTTGATAGTTTTGGGATTGTTCTACTAAAAATTCGGGATATAAAATAATGTGTTGAACCAGACTCAAAAAGTACATTCACTATTCTTGAATGAATAACTAGTGTACATGTCACCACTTCATTGTCAAGATTTTATTCATTGATATTGATGGAAAAACCTCTCCCTTACTACCTTGTATTTTGTTGGTTGCCTCTAAAAACTCTTAGATTAGGTCACTGGTTCACAAAGTTCCATATTTCTTTGCAGTTGTAGCAATGAATAATGTGTTAAGGGTATAATGGAGCATTCCTATCCTCTGTCATAGTAGTGGGTTTTTCTTTTTAGAAATTAATGGCCAAGTTCCATTATCTTCCACACCTAAAGAATTTCCTCATCACCTTGAAGCAACTTCTGGGGTTCTTCTTTCCATACCTTTAGCGTGTGGGGTTCTGAAATTTCATAGTATCGTTGGATATACCCATAGGACTATAAGAATTAATGTCCAACTTTCGCTTCTTAACCCCACGATACCCCTAAGTTTTTTCAATCTGAATTTCAACTTTGAGAGCACATCAAATAATTTCCTTATAGCTGTTGAAGTCATGGATCTCTAGAGCTTTCTGTAAGCTAGGTTGTATCCCACCAAAGAAGTAGTCAACCTTTCATTTAGGGGTAACGACAAAACTAGAGGCATATCATGAAATCCTTTTGTTGTTTTCCTCATATGATCTAATGGATTCGTCATGTTTTTTCTTAAGCGAAAGGAAGTCCCTTTATATCTTAAGTCGGAGGGTGCGAAGAAAATATTTATCAAAAAACGTTTTCTGAAAATCCTTCCATTCCAACACCTTGATCTCTTCCACAGGCTTCATATTTTTTATCAATGTCCACCATTTATTAGATTCACCCTCCATACGATAAGTATCCAGAAGAACCTTCTCTTATTCAAAACATTAAAGGATATAGAAGATCATCTCAATGGAGTTGATCCAGTATTCAAGGATTGAGGGATGAGATGATACATTGAAAGTAGGAGGCCTTTGTATCATGAATCTCTTGATTGTGACTTGTTCTTTCTTGGGGTGGGGTTGACGTTCCTCTTGACCCATGTTTCTATTCAAAACTTGTGTTAAATGAGAGATTATCATGACAAATTTTGTGATTCTCGCTCCCATCAGATAGGTCATCTCATTAGAACAGTCATCGCATTGATCTTCGCATTGGTTGTTATCTCGAGTCCTCCTATTACAGGACCTTGGATGAAATAAAATAAATTTGAGGGGAAACACATATAGGGCAATCCAATGACAAAAAGGTATAACATATAAATTACATTGATTTCCTTAACTTGTGAATTTATAGGATTCAGTCTATGTTATCCATGATCTACTTCATAACATATATTCATAGGGGTATTTTTTATTCCCTTAATAATGGTTTATACTAATCTTATGAATTTACCAAAGCATATCCCCAGTGAGTGCCAAACCAATTGTATATAAAGTCCTATTGACGTGCACCAGTTTCTATTCGAGTCTAGATCAACGTGGTGTTTTTGGGTTTTACCTCTAGATACATCTATGCAAAATCCACCTCTACTTGTTCATATCTGGACATGGATGTATTTCCCTGATAAACCACTTACTCTATACTCGTAAAATTTTTTGGATGCTTTTATTATAGTTAGTCTTATCCATAAGTCCTTCACTAGGATTTTTTAATCCTGATCCTAAAAATAACAAAACTAATCCTATAATACCAACTATAACAACCCTGCTCTTTATTACACACTTAAACATGATTTATTACATAAAATTGCAATAAAGAAAACTCTGAGGATCAAGAGGTCTAGTGTACTGGGAAATTAGGAACCTTACATAAAAACTTAAGAGATAAAATACATCACCTTTATTGAACACTTATTTTACATGAACAAAACATTCCCTTGTACTTAGCATTTCATAGGATAACCTGAGGACATACATAAGAAAATGGTGATCTATAAAGCCCATTAAAGGAGTAAACAAGGAATAATATGAATAATATAGTACATTTTAGGCAATAGGAATATAAATGGAGCACAAGAGTAACATGAACAGAAAGGCATGAAACAGCATGATTATCGTAACATGGAAATGTGGCAACAACATACAACAAGATATTAGTAAGAGCCAAGGCTCATGGCACATGGATTAGCATGAGTAAACCCTTAATGTACATGAATTATCATGAGTAAACCCTCATTTTACATGAATTATCATGAGTAATCCCTAATTGCACATGGAGTATCATGATACTAAACATTACCCAATAAATTAGAGCGCTATCAGGGTACACCCTTTATAAACATTTCATTTCATGCATAAGTGTTCCACATGGTTCATATAACATGGAACCATTCATCATCATCGTTTATTCTATGATAATGTAATGTGGAATACATAAATTAAATTATATACTAAATAAGTGTATGTTCATACAGGTGAATACCCTTGATAGGGAAATGGACATGGTATTCACTACATGATGATTTTGGCATGCAAACTGTGGTGCAATTTTGGCAGCCTAACGATGAGAAAAAAAATTCATAAAAATGTATGATGATAAATAAATGGGTATCTCATAATATTTACATGAAATTTATAGTAAGGGGTCATATTGATAAATTTCCCAACACATGGAATTTTGGATATAGATGGCCTAGCATAATAAATAGACTTAAGGAAAGAGGAGAAATAGAATAACTCTTATGAAATATCGGCATGGTAATGGGTGTACATGGGAGTGAATAATGAAAGCTAAAGGGGTCAATAATCATTCAAAAATAAGTAGGGAAGTATGGGGGAGGTTATAAATCATACCCCAACATTTTTAATTTAAAATAAAAGGGTATTACAATATAAAGAAACTTAGAAAAAAATGAGAAAGGAAGAAATCCATTACTTGAGTGTGTGACTTAAAGAGCATGAGGAGGGGCTTCGTGAGAGCTTGGGAAACCTTTGGAGGTTTCCAGAGAGAGGAGGGAAGATTAGGGACGTGATCCAAGGATTTTGAGGGAAGATAAGTTGGAGCATGGGTGGGTTTATATAAGAAATGAGAGGGGAATTCTTTAATATATCACAAACATAGGTTTTGGAATCTATATAATTAAATATTCAAAACCAAAAACCTTATCATGGTTTTTCCCATGTTTTTTTTCAAAAGGAAGTGGGAAAAATTATTTTATAAGTACAAAGTGCAGACTTATTAAAATAGTAGGCATGCTTATGTGGAGGAGAGTCACACTCTCAAGGAAATCATTTTAAAATGTTAAAATACTTTATAAGTCTTGGAGGGTCCACTAAGGCATTATAAAATTAATCAAACATATCTAAAACCAAATTACTTTAAAGTTAAAATATATATTCTCCAAATAACCCTTTTATATTATTTTATTACATAACTATTGGTTCATTATGATGTCATTAGACACATTATATATTTATATGGTATTTAATTTTTACCCAAAAATTCAATTGTCACAGAAAATTATGAAAAAATAACCATTGAATAATTTTGATTCCCTGATTCCCAAAAAAAATATTCATTTTATCTAAATAATTTTCTAAATATGTGAATTTTCACTTTTAAAATAAAAACCTTCATTTATTGGAAATTGATGGGTTTCGACAGAAATAGCTTATGAACCTTAATAAAAGTTACATTTGACTTCATAAAAATTATATGATCATTTATAATTAATAAAAATTATATAGTAATAATATTTTATTAAAATATTATTTATTCCAAAAATTCATTAATTCATCAAAATAAATTCTTTAATTAAAAATAAAATTTCAGTTTTATCGTATATAAATATAATTCTTATCAAACTGAGTACTTAATCATTTATAGAGTAAAAACAATAAAGAATATAATCACCACTTATAATTAAATGGAGTTTTCTTATAACACTATTATAATTAAATTACTAATAAAACCTCAATTTCATATAATAATTTATATATTTCTAAAAACTACTATTTTACCTGAAAAATCAATTTATCTAATTCATTATATTTTTAATAAAAACTATTCTCATGAAGGAATTGATGGAATAAGACATTTGTCTATAAAAAGGGATTACACAATAAGTAACTAATGACTTATTACATAAACCCTTAGAACACGCATATAATACCTAAGGCTAAGGTGTGTGATGGTGACAGACTCTTGGAGCGGCTCAGATAACATCACCCAGGTGGTAATCTCTATTAACTTTAACTTCTGTCATAGGTGATTCCGTTCAAGATTAACGTGTTGAAGCTTGGCTTGGTATTGGTCAAGATAAAATCCTAGTGACTCTAACTCCTTTATGAGCTCTAAAAAATGAGCTTCATATGGACTAGGTCTACTTCATGGGGCTATCCTCTCCTTTTTCTGTGTTGAAAGGATTATTTTTAGAAAACACAAATGTATATCTGTCATGTGATAACTGTTCAAAAGCTATATTATCAATAGTAATGATAGTTAATGTTCATTTAATACCAATAATAATAATAATAATAAATATTGAATGTGTTTTATATATCCATAATTCATTTAATAAAATAAAATAAATATAATTTTTTTCATTAATGTTCGAGTCCTACATTGAGAATGGGATAACATATCATATACCCTCTATCATACTTCAGATGACCTCTATTATGCCCTTTTTCTGGCTTGGGATAACCTACAATGTACCCTATGAGTTCAGAACATATTAATACTTACCAATGCATTAGAGGTATATGAAATTTTGGGCTATCCTATCACATAATCATGAATCCATTCATATGTATTCCACATGATTATAAAAAAGCTTTATCATAAATATACTCATGGAAAATAATATGGGCTTGAATAATATTTCATTATCAAAACCATAAAACTTATAGATAATTAATAAATATAATATCATTGGATCATATTCCCATTAATTATGATGTCACATAATACTATTTTACCATAGTTGAAAAATTCCATTATAATATTACTGAAATATTTCTAGAGAAAAATACCCAATTCCTATTCAAATCATATATTAAAATATAAAAATATACCAAATAAAAAAGGAAATTTTTTATTTAAATAAATATATAGAAATATATAAAGAATAAAATTATTGATCTTTCATGATGGTGGGAAATTCTATTCATGTAGTGTACGTTAAAACAAAAATTCCATTCACATTTGCAATAAATAGTCAAAAGTCACTTTTTTGAAAAAATACTGGAAGATTCCTATTACTTTTTTTAAAAATATAATAATGATAACAAATGAATTTAAAATATAATGGGAGATTTGATAAAAAATTCTCGATTTCTTTAAATACATGTACATAGAATAAAAATAATTTTCAACTGTAGAGATAAAGAATGTCTTTTTTCCTTAAAAAGTATTATGTTCTATTGAGTACATAATGTGAGGAAAATTAATGGAATAAATATATTATGAAGAAATTATGAGATTTTAAAAAAATTAAATGGATTTATTATGAAAGTATTATATAATTTCATTCAATATAATTGCATGTATAAACAATCCCTATTCAAATGAAATTTAAACATAATTCCCTTACACTAGGTTTTACTTGAGTTGATTGAAATATATCCTCCAATATAGTAAATTAAAATTTATTATAATTCTATACTAGAGTCATTAAAATACTTTTAATATCATATATGATCAAATTATAACCTTTAAACACCCATTTATTAGGAATTACTTAGTAAAATCTTTGTTTCTAAGTGTTAAATATTTCAATTTTCAAAAGAATTTATGTTTGGTAGTGCTAGTCATTTTACTTTGATCTGTGTTATATAATCTCTGAAATATTAAATATGATTTGAATATAATATTTATTTATTATATGCATATTTATAATAATCCATAAAATTAATATATATAATAATGAATTAATGTTTCTAATGAGATGATAGGTCGTATGTAAGCAACAACTCTATTTTCACTTCTCAACAGATTGAATGAAAAAGGGTAATAATTATTCACCTTAATATAATAATTATTCTATAATAATTATCATTAAAATTCATTAAATATATCCTTATTACCACCCATTTAAATATGAAATGAAAAACAAATCACATCACTTCATTGATGTGGTAGTCGACATGTAGGCATGAGAGATGTTATCATTTTCCAACAGAATAGGAGGTAAAAAAGTAGATATGATATTATAATTAAAGTATCATAAAATATTAATAAATTTAATATACATATATTAAACCCATAATAATTACTATCCATGAATTATGGGGATTATAAAATTTATTTCTCTATGTCGAGATGTTAATCCACATGTACGCACGAGCGATAGTTTCACATCCAATTTGATTGAAAAAGGGAGGATAATGGTAGTTTCATGATCACAATAAAATTTATGTATATTTTTTACACATGAATTATTATTTAATTAAAAATACTATAGATTTAGAGGAACTAGTAGAAGAAATAAATTGAAATAGGTCGAGTATGATGATTACCTCTTATTTAGGAGACCGCCTTGAGATCTTTTCTTAAGCACCCTTGGAATGGTATTTTAAGAAGACTTGAACCACTAAATTATGGATAATGGAGTCAATATTAGAATTATCTTGGGGTTTTTTCAATCCATATGACCCAATGTGGTGTAAAAAGAAGTGAGAAGGGGTTCAGTTTATAAGGGAGGGAAATGAAACAGTTGGAATTACAAAAAAATTAAAATATGATTATTTCATTCTCAAGAAAAATGATTAAATTACTAAATATTAAAATAAAATGATTCAAATTCAAGAATAACATCATTTAATGAAGTTTAAATAGATTTTGGTGTCTTTATAACGTTTATCATTTGGTTTAACCCTTTTATTAATAACTCTTAATAATAAAATTGTTAATGATTTTTTAAAATATTAATGGATTATAATATTACTTATAAAGAACAAATTATCCCATAAATGGATAATTTATGAAATTATATACCATTTATCATCATAATTGTATAATTTAATGATTTTTATCATTTTTAAATAATTTTAAAAAAAATACTATAATAGAAAATATAAATAATGTCATTTTTTTCTCTATTTATTTAATTTGAATTTAAAGGTAGAATGGAAATGAAATAAATTAAAATATAATCATTTTAAACATTCCTAATATATTATACTAAACTATTAAATTTATGTGAAACAATAATTCACCTGAATTTTATTACTTGTTAATGTTTTAAAATCATCTATTTTATTTTGATATTAATTTTATAAATAATGGTTGATGTTAGATAAGAAATTAACGTAATTAAAAAATCACTAAAAAACATAAACAAATTTACATGATAAAAAAATAGTTTTTGTTCAAAATTAATATATAGAACCAAACTTATTCTCCTTTTATCCTTATATAAAAATTAGAGTTTTTAAGGTTAAAAGAGTTTATTTTGTATCTATCATTTTTTAAGTAATATAAAGGTTCTAATAAAATAATAATGGCACCATGTTTCGATATTTTAAATACTATATTAAAAATTATATAAATAAAATCATCCACAAGGATATATGTATGTATTAGAGGAATTTTAATTCGATTACATAATTTTTTAACCCTGTTTTACCAGTGTTACCTTTACTAATGTGACAAAAATTTACCAAGGTTACTATTTATAATGACAAAAAATAAATAGGTCCTATTTACCAAATTTGAATCTCTTTATATAAAACATGGGTCCATTTTTCCTGATTTAATTCATATAAGTGTTAGAATTTTTTTTAATTTATCGTTCAAAATACAATCAAAACGGTTTATATAAAAAGAAATTTCAATGCATAAAAATTGATTTATTCTTATCCCAATCATAGAAATAGCATTATATTAATTTTAGTTTTTTTTTAATATATAGGATATTAAATTTTTAAAACTAATTAAATTATACGGATTAATATAATTAATTATGATAAAACCTGATTGTATTAAAAAAATACTCTTTTACATTCCAATGCTTTTTATTTTCATTTAAAATATTTTGATAAAAATGAAATAATTCTATATAGGTGTAAATAATAAATTTTTCATAGTTTATTTAGACTTATTAATACCCACCAATCCAGCATCTTGAAAATAAATTTCCCATTAAATAATAATATTACAATTGTGTATCATCGTTTGTTTAAACTCAGTGTCGCTTATAAAGAATGTTATCAAATAAATGAAATTTATTTATGGATAATTATATAATTAAATCATGCTATGTTATAGAAATTCCTCAATCTAACAATATATAGATGAGTATTTATACGTTTATGCTATTAATTTCACAAATCAAAAGTTTTATGTTATCTATGTGAATATGTTTCATTAGATGAATGGAAATATAAAGTGTTCATAGAGTAAAGAAAATTGAAGGAAATTTATTCTTATAAAATATGATTATTTTTAAATAAAATGGAAGGTATGTATAATTTATTTGATAGAAAATAAAATTGCATAATCCTTCGAGAGAATGAAGGTGGATGGTTGTGAAAGAACATATCTAGAGTGAGACAATGAAAAATCATAAGGTTGTTGACATAGATGGAAAACATTTTTTTATAGGAATGTTTTAAACAGTATCACATAAGAAGGAATCAAGAATAAGTTTTTTTTTTTGATTTCATAGGTAGAATATCCAAAATTATAAATATATATATTTATTAGAAAATAAATCATGTAACATAAATCCCATTAGAATAAATCCTTTTGTATTTGAATTGGAAAATGGGGTAGAGAATGTAAAAGAAAATCTAGATAAAAATTAACTTTGACATATAATAAAGACATTCAAAACACATTAAAAGTAAATTTTTAAAAGTTTATGTGCATTTTGTTGAATAATTTTATGTTTAAAATTAATCTCAAAAAATTGGTAACTAAAAATGACAAGATCATTTCTATAGAAAATGTAGATACTAAAGATAATTCATTTTATTATGAAAAGAAAAAATTTCTATGATTTGAAATTACTTTCATTGAAAACGCATATTTTAAAAATAATAATAAACAACTATATTATTTAAAACATCATTTCCCTAATTATGAGTATAAAATTCCATATACTAAAATACTATGGTGTAGAGACCCCATTATGGAAAAAAATTAATATAAAATAATTTTACTCTGAGAAAAGTGATTTGAGATATCAATTTATATTAGAAGAAACATAATCCATAAGGCAAGATATATTCAATAAGAATTTACATGGAAGTAATTTCAATCCATATAAAACAATGATATAATATCATATAATATAATAAATGGTAGAATGTTTCTATCTTATATGAAGTAGTTTCCAGAGAACGAGCATAACTCCATGAAAAAAATCTAATTTAACAAAAATTATTACTATTAGGGTAAAAATTAAATCAATATCTATTTGAATAAGTGAATAGGTTTTTTTTGTTACATACCATGATATAAAAATGTTATGATAAAAATATGTCTATGGGGAGTAAATAAACTATACAATGAAAAAATGGTGCACACAATGTACTATGTCTCAATGAATAATAATTGAGACCTAGAAAACCCTTATAATATCTTAATCTTTCACATAAAACTGCAATTGATGGATTAAAATTAAAATGAAACATTAAATTAAATGAATAATTATATATTCATGGAATAAAATATTAAAGGGGTGGTAGAAAAACCATTCTAAAGAAAACATTTAAAAAAATAAAGAATGTGTATCAAAGAGTAAAATTTTGATACAAGAAAATTGTAGTTTAATTCATGATTTGTTGAAATGAGCTCTACCCTCTAGTATAAAAATAATATCTATATTAATAAATTATTTCATAACATTACTCATATATTCAAAATTCATACTCTTCATTTTTAATCATTATCTATATGAATTCTTTTTAGTTATTACCTACTTTAGTTATCGGGTGTAAGTAGTCGTTATTGTTTCAATCTAGTATCATAAAAATGGCGTTGATATTTATTATTGATACAAATTTCATAATCATGAGTTCATTAATAGTACTATAATATAAGTAACATTATTTGTATAATGTTATAATTTCAATACATGGTAGTTTTTGTTATAATCCATGAATATAGAATCAACAATGATCTTGTTTGGGTGACTCTTAAAGAATGAATGGTATTTTCCAAATTAGTGACATTAAATATAATGTCATTATTAAATAAAAAATTATTATTATATAAATATTTATGTCATATTATAATAGTAATTATATTATCCTTTTCATCCATGGTATAAACTCATACCATTATTCAAGTAGGTGGTTTAAACCGACAAAAACATGACCATATAATGATTAATTGATCATTATGTGGTGGTTTAGTTATAACATCATTATAATAGAAGAATAATAATATTTTTTAGTGTTTATTTGTGACATATTATAATTGGAGTTAATATGAATAATAATTAATGATTATAAAATTATTATATATATAAATAATATGTTTTTCATCTTACTACACTTATTTTAAATGATTAAATTAATTTTGATCATTTATTGATCATATTATTAATGGGTACACATTTTTTTTTAAACAAAAATAGTAATGATAGAAAAAGAATAATTTTATACATTAATCCAATTCTCATGACCATCATGTTATGTGTTTAGAAAATAAAAAATATATACCAATTGTTCCATATAGTTTATGGTGTACACATATGCAAGATATATGATTTCATATTCCATAGAACAAGAGAAATGTATAATGTGTTTTTTCATTAAAAAATATAAAATATTTTATAAATGTAACACTTATTTATTAAATTAAAAATTTTAACCATTATTTTGAGGTGGTTAAGGTAAATGAACCATGGACCTTCATAGAGGTGGTAATTTGCACACATACATGAATGTTGTTTTTTTTACTTATGGGAAAATTGGAAAGGTTGTAAATGGTTATTAATTTATAATTAAAAATTATGTATATAATAAATATTGATTTAATTACATAGGAATTTTGAAACTATAATTTTAATTTTTGGATAGAGATGAAATAAGTTAAGTAAAAATGATTACCCACATTGAGAACATTGAGTTTTCCATGGAGAATTATTTTGAAAATGAGGGATTAGTATAATATCCTATTATATGAATCTCATGGATTAGGATGGTAATTATAGGGGAGGAAAAATGTATGTGTTTTATAATGGAACCTAATTTTAATATACACGTTGAAGGGCCAATGAGTGGTCTCTTCTATAAGTGAGAAGATATGGAATTATTGTAAATCGTCATAAGATTTAAATAATGTGAAGTAACTCTCAAGGAATGTGGATATAAAATTGAGAAAAAAAAGAGTTTAGAAGAGGTAAGGTTTATCGTGGCCTAAAGACAAATCATGGAAAATATTTTTCACATGTTTTAGATTTTTTAATTAGTTTAATCTTCTTTAAACATAATTTACTTTAACCATGATAACTAGTTTTTTATAAGTAAAATTTCCTTTATTAATTAAAATAAAAATGGTCCTTATATTGAATTTTTTACCTAATTATTACAAATTTTAATTCCTTTTTATATGATTCAATTTCTAAAATTGATAAAATTAAATTCAATATGACAAATTTATAATGTATTATTAGACATTTCTTGAGAAAAATATTAATTAATTTCTTAAATATCAAATATAGGTTTTTAAAAATTAATCAATATTAATATAATTTTAATGTAACATACTAAATACATATTTTTTAGAAGTAGTTTTCAAAAATTTCTATCCCATTCTTACGTACAAATAATGGCATTAAATCTAGGTATTTATCAAAATGACATATTTCACTATTCAAATTAAAATCAATATTTTCAAAAAAAATACCAAAAGTCTTTTGTATAGAATATTACTATGATTAATCCAAAAATATTTTTCATTTTTTGAAATTTAAATTGAAATTTTGAAATTTTGAACTTGTAAATAGAATTATAAAATATAGAAAAATATTGTTTTTATAGGGAAAATGAATCTTTCAAACATAATATATTCTTAAATTTATTAAATATCATTTAATAATTAGTATTAATCACTTATTCATACCAATATATATTGAAATTGATTGATCATGTGTTTATTATGACCAGAAAACATAGTGTATTAAAGGAAATTCTTTTGAAGAATACAATTCTATACAAAAAATAATCTTTTAAGTCATTTTAGAAATATGAATTGAACATCATTAATATTAAAAGTATCCTTTATTATTTTTATATAAATATTTCATAAATTGGTTACTCATTTTAAATCCCACTAATTCAACAGCTTGGTTTAATATTTAAATTTAAATATTTACATTTTATCTAAATATAACATAGTTTTATTTATGTTCGATGTCATGTATATTGAATTATATCAAACCCAATGACATATTTAAAGGTAATAATATAATAAAATATCAGTTAATTACTATATAAATTATCCTATCATCGTCAAACAATATAATCTAACTTAAAGACTCAATATAAGGCCAATGAAACAAACCTTCTTCAAGTTAATCCATTAATGTTCACATTTTCAAGATTCATATTCAATAAAATATGATAATCAGTTGATAAAATGATTTGTTTATTTTATTTCTCTACATTATACTCAATATTATTCTTTTTTTATGTCATATCATTATATTGTGTAATCATACTTATACAAACTAAATAAAAAATAAATATATCTCCCACAATGAAGATGTTTTTCAATTTGGGAACCCTTGGTCCCTCGAGGTTTTCTATCAATTTATTTACACCTATTATGAAATATACAACTTTTTATGGGGATTAGGGTGTGTGAGGTATTTTAACCTAAACAAATAAAAATATCATTAACTTTTGATGTTGAAAACATCATTCCCAAATATCATTCTTTTTTCTAGATATGTTAACCAATAAGTGTCCTCTGTTAAAAGAAGTTAAATTTCAAAGTGTCCAAGGATACATACTTAGGAGTGAAAGGATGTATCTTTGTGAAATAATTTTTATAATTTTTCACCATTCAATCACCCAAATGGATTCTTAAGTGTTGAATCTCTATATCCACCTAAAACATCATAGTTTAGATCCAATAAATGAATCTAGTTTTATATAATTCCAAATTCAGTCATTCCGTAGTTGTAGAAGAATAATTGTATCCATCCATTTTTAACTCAATCCTTCAAACATGTATATGGTGGCTTTCACACTAGAGAAATTAAGAGTTAATAGTGACTTGAAAACTCCACAGATTATCTCTAGTTACTCTATATAATTTTCAAGACCATAATATTCCTTAAATTTATACATATACAAATAATAATCTATTTCTACAAACCTATATAGAGTTTGGGATAAGTAAAAAATGGAAAGAATAAATTTGAACCATGAATGAAAATAATTTGGTAAACATCCCATGATATAAACCTTCTATGATCCATCAATAATTTTCTAGAAGTAATAATATAAATAAAAATTAGAACATATTACAAAATTAAAATTACTCATGTTCGAAGTCATTCTGAAAAATAAAAGTTAACTACAGTTCAAAACTGTTAGTATTAGAAATGGTTTTAGAGAAAATGTTATTTATATTTTATGTCTAAAATAAAAATAATAATCATTATTTTATTTTTAATTAAATTTAATAATATGTAAATAATAATATTGTTTATATTGAGTATTTATAAATTATCACAAAATGTTTAAAATATGAGTATCTTAATTAATATATATTTTTTAAAATGTGTTTTTTACCATTACACAAGCTTAACGAAATTCATTTTACATAGAATTTATAAAAACTTGAAAATGATTCATAGACTTAAATATAATTTAAAGTAATATATATAATGAAGTTACTCAAATAAAAAAAATAAAAAAATTGAAACACTTAAAATTACATTTATTAACCTACAATATCACAGTGGTGCAGGTTCGATCCATAGAGAAGGCTGGTGAGTGAATTCTAATGTTTAAAAATTTAAAACCTCACTGCTGTCAGCAATGAGGTATTCTCTATAGTTTTTTTTAGCTTTTTAGCTTTTTATTTTTTTAATATTTTTTTCTAAAGACAATGATGATTAAAATAAGATTTCAACTAAGAAAATAAATCTTAAACTAAGTAATGATGAACTAAAGGAAAACAGGGAAATAATGCATAGCAACAAGACAAGGAACATAGATCACATGAAGTACTTGGGAATTCTAACTACTAGAAAAAAAATGATGTTCTCTCTACATCTATAATCAAATCACACCTCAGGGAAGACTGAAAAATTTCCCGCACCAAGAAATTCCACAGGCATAGGATTAAGCATTGGAGTTCACCACACCATTGAACGGATTGGAAGTTGAAAAAGTAAAACAATTGGAAATAAACTCACCAAAAATTTAAAATATTGTTAATAGTAAAATCATCGATAAATGTATTCCAAATCAACTTAACTAGTTGATCTTGAATTAATGAGTTTGAAAAACAAAAATTGTGGTGTGAACAATTAAACATAGGTTCATAAATCATTCACTCCGATTAATTATGATTCTGAAATATTGAAAATAATGTCAAGAAATCAAAAAGAAAATCCAGTAGTATAAAATTCCCAAGCTGATAACATATCATCGTATGATCATATTTATTTCAACACTGAAAACATGTGAAAAAAGAGTACAAAATCTAAGGACAGATGGAAGAAGAACTCCCCTAGTGTTACTCTACTTTATGAATCCTTAGTCTACTACTCTTCTCCTGTGCTTATCCTGGGAGCCTTCACTCTCAAAATAGTGTGCTCATTCTAGTGAATGAGCCTCCTCATGAGTCTCCCCCAAAATTCTACTACTTCTCTGCCTTTAAATCCTACTGTTATAAACTGCACATCACCCTTGTTTTCACCGACTCAAACTTGTCTTTTACTGTTGAATTAAACACGTGTGTTTTTTCAATCAACCACATGTTGATCTGTCTTCTATCACGTAACTGACTTCTGATAATTCTGTTGTGTGAACCTAGATGGTATTACAATTTTTGTATGAACCTGCAAAACAGAGAACAAAACAATCAGTAAATAACACTAAGAAAATAACTAATATATTTTAGATATTTTTTAAATTAAAGTAAAATTAAAAGGTTAATTAAATCTAATTAATAAATACTTAAGTTGATAATTATTATCTATAATATTAAATATTAATATTAGAGTTATTAAATCCTTAATTAGATAAAATTTATTATGTTTTTAATTTAAAATTATTAATTAAGTAATTTAATTAGTGTAAGTATTATTAATAATTAGTTGATATAACTTTATAGAATTATAGGATAAAGTTATGTATCTAATATAAATATAGCAGAAAGGTTAGGGAAGAGCCCTTTATATTAATGGAAAAAAAGACAGACAGATGGATGGGGTCATACAAGCAGTCATGCCCTCATGCCAATCATAACTAGAGGAAACTCAAATGTAAAAGTCGAATTCATAATCACCATAGGAATCCAAATCATAATCTAGAGGACCATGAGACCTGGTTATCATAGTTGGCTTCAGATATGAGTAATATTTCCTACGTCATGCTTTCTTAGGAGGAACTGGTTGAAAACATTCAGCATCCATAATAATGTTTTTTCCTTTGGACAAAACCTGACTATAGGTTGGTTTTTTTGGAGAGTCATCCTCTACATCATCCCACCTTCCTTGGATGCTCTACATATCCTTTAGTTTAATAATTTCCTCTTGAGTTTGTGAAAGATTTTCATTATCAATCAGAGATTGTTGCTCCTCAATCACAAGACCAACATCTGCCTGTGTCTTCCCCAAAATCACTCCAGATTCCATGTTACCCTCAGTTCGGGCATTCACACCAAGCTCAGGTGCCAAAATAGGGGCCATCCTTATCCCAAATCTAGTCTCAGACCTACATTCCTTTGTGTGAACCAGCAAACCTTGTTTTGTATCCTTCACCACTTTAGGATCTTGTTCCAGGTCTTGTGAGGCATCATCGACTACTTTAGTACTCATGTACTCATTACCTCTATCATTAGGGGATTTTCTTCCGCCAATATACTTATGCTGCATTTTTTGCCTCCTCATCTTCCTCCTACAGGAAGTCTCAAAATTCCCTTTTGCTGAACAAAAAGCGCATACAATATTTTTACAACACTTTTCTTTATCATGTCCAATAACTTGACAGTTACTACAAAAGTCAGGTAATCTCTCATATTCCACCTTTAGGGAGATATCATCATCCAATGCAGACAAAACGATATTATGAATCCGACAAGAACTTAGAACAACTTCCACCAGAACCCTAGCATAATGACCAAATTTTTCAGCCTCAGTGGTCCTATCCATTTTAATTGGAATACCCACAGTAGAAGCATTGTCAAAAATGATCTTAGGATGCCATAGGATCCAGTGAAGACCAACAATTTTGACCCAGACTTGAGCTCGAGTGTTTTTTAAAGAGAAAGGATTGAAACGGAAATCCCATTCCTAAAAGAAAATCATACCTGGCTTTAGAGAAATTGATCTGATCCCCCAAGCTCTTCGCTTCAGATCCTCCGATGGAAAAATAATGTGAAAAAATCCTCGTCCCATAGGTATACATATCCAGTCACAAAACTCCCATATATAACTTAACTTTCGAATCAAATCATCTATCTTCCAAACTTTTCCTCCAAAAGGAAGAACAAGTCTCGCGATTATTGAAAGCTCACAAAGCTTAAATCTTCTAAGAATAGCCTCCCTGTTGGCAACAACACGGGAAGTGTCACCCTTTTTCACGATTATCTCATTAGCACCATCATGCACAGAATTGAAATGTCTATTAGAAACCCCAATCCTTTCAATTCCTTTAAAGCCTCTACTAGAGTTCTCCGCAACTGTCAAATTACCAAATGGAGGTCGCATCTCTACCTTATCCAAAGGGTGATTTCCCACCCTCCCCACTGTAGGTCAAGGAATATCCGACTCATCCAAAGGTAAAATCGTGGTCGCCTTGCCCACAGATCGGTCGTCCTCCTGTAAATCAGCCATCACCGCTGCAGCACCATTCATCTCTACAGCCAAAGTCTATCGTCGATTGAGTGAAGCGTTCACCAATGGGATCCCAGAACATCCGCTTCTTCCAGTCCCACCATATTCTCGTCAACTCCCACGGATCTATGGGATCTGTTATTCTTAGCATTCAACACCGCATTCCAACGCCAATCTTTCAGCTCGGCACGCACGGATGGTCGGCGATCATCAACAGCTTCGCTCGCCGCTGCTGTATATTATATCGAATGAATTCATGAAAAAAATGTATGTTACTCCATCATAAATTTTACAGAATGGACACACTCGTTATCTTTCATGCATTCTACTCACATTCTATGTATATTATATGTTTGACCAAAATTAGTATAATTTATATATTCTATAATTTTCATTCTTCTTTATATAATGGTGTAAAACATGGTCATGTTATGTGTTTAAAATGTTATGTTTCTTAACTAAATTTATAATAATGATATAAATAATATTAATTTTTTTATTATTTTTTTTAATAGATTTAAATAATGATTTATTTCTTTTTTCATTCATGTTGTATATATACATAAAGTGTTTCAAATTTCTTATTTTTTTATTTGAGTAACATCATTATATATATTATTTTAAATTATATTTAAGTCTAAGGATCGTATTCAAATTTTGTATATAGTATTTATAGTGTATTATTAAATTATAATTATTTTATATCTGCAAGAATAATATAAGGGTTTCAAATTTTAAATTTTAAATGGAAACTATATGGTATATTTAGGGGATGTATTTGACCAATTATATGAAGGAAATTATGTAAAAACAAAATCAATGAAAAAAAATATTATTTTTAAATTCATGTTATAAATACCAAATACATAGAACCCCTTACCCAAATTTCTCAATGATAGTGTGAAACTAAATATAAGCATGAAGAAGAAAATTGAACAAAATAGCAAATGGTACCTTGTTAGTTTAAAATCATTGATTTGATTCATTCCCTATCAACGTTTAATATATCAATGTCCCCAATAAAATAATCATATAGATCTTCCACAAATGAACCATAGCACTTATATGTTCTATGTTCAATTCCCCAAGGCTAGAATATGAAATCGATGAGCTTTATGACACCACATCGACCCTACACCACTATACTAGTGTAGGTTAATAAATGTAATTTTAAGGGCCGTGACGACCTCCAACCTCACCACTGTAATAAGTGTATTAAATCTCTAACATTCACATCCATAATCACTCCATGTTCTAAAAGATCAAGAAAATTCACCACATCAAAGTGGTTCTTTCCCTTTTCTTGGACCTATCATGAGAAATTTTACAAATGCTCGAAGGAAAAGGTAGGGTGTGAGATATAAATCCTAGTAGGGTCTCACCATGTATTCTATAATCAGTACCATAACAATTTACCATTTATGTTATATGTTTAAATAAAACATGACATGACATTAAATTTTCATATTTTAAACCAAACATTATATCATTTAAATGGATGAAATAAATATCAAAAAATATTTTGAATAGTGTTAAATGAACATTTTATTTAAAATAGTTTATATAAATTTTTTGGAAGGAATAAGAAAATTTAATAAATCAACTGCATGAATATCAAATAAAGTAACTAATAACATTATTGTCAAATGATATATATTACATTACTTACTTTATATAGGATTTTCACACTTCTCATCAGTGATCACAGATCATAAATGGTGTTTATACACAATCAACACACAAATAGGGGAAACCATTTTAGGAAACCAATATACACCCCAATAAGAGAACCCATTATGAGTGTTCTAAGACAACTTGATTTAGTTATTTTTTTCATCATAAATCAAGTTATATAGGATCAAGATCCTATAATTTTTATACCAACCATCTAAAAACTACCCATACTCCCATGTGATTAAATCAATAAATCAATAAATTAATCAAATTGGAAATAAATCATTTCAATACATTTCAAAATAAAATTTTTAAATTCGCTTTTCAACATGCCTTCTTAATTTATAAAACAAATCATATTCATTCATCAATTCAATCCATTTCAAATCATCTTTATATTTAATCCACTTTAGCATGATCAAATTAAAATCATTTATCCAAAACAATTTCCAAATAAATCCATCATTTTTCACAAATTAACCTTGTAGTATCTTGTTACCTTGATTGGGTATGTTTTTACCTTTCTCTAAGTTCCATTTTTTGTATGAATTATATAAAAATTTCACTCTGGATTTTTTGTATGGATTATATAAAAATTTCACTCTGGATTGTTTGTAGGATGTAGAGGAATTTCACACCTTGTAACTAGGTTTCATGATGTGTAATTGGTTATGGGGTACAAACCATGAGAATTTTTCACGACGTACAAGATTACACAACACGACAAGTAATTACACGTCGTGAGTTATTTTAAGGTTGGATTTTAATCTGAGGTGACTAACTTTTTAGCATACTTGAACACCATGTATTTCATGATCTATAAAAAAATTAAATTTCATGTAATTCCCATAGATGGGAATTTTCAGGGCATTGTATGTGTTTGAGTGCCCATTTCTTCTGCAAGATATCATTTTCCCTCAATCGAGGGTTCCTCTCCAACAATTTTTTGAGACACCTTTCCTTCTCTATCGATATGTTTGGCATTCAATTTTTTTTGTGGTTGTGAGGAATCTTTTCGGGTGAGTGATCCTATTGATTATTTGTTTACATTAATCAAGGTAGATCCCTTGAGTTGATTTATTGTATTCATTGGAATGAATTTGGTGTTTGTTCATGCCTTCATCCAAATCCATTGTGTGACCGCATTCCGAAGGCCATTCCATTATTGGTTGTGGTGCGATGGGTGTTCATTTTTGAGGTATGTGTATTTCCTTACTTCCACCGACCCCTTGGGTTCTATATGAAATTTATCTTGAGATTTGGATTATATTGTAGGGCCTTAATTGTTTATTTGAGTTTTTGTTATTGGTGGATCCCATTGTGGGCGTGTGTGACCCAAGTTTTGAGGTATGTGGTTTCGTCTTTAGCCTATGTTGATGAGTCTTATTGTTCATATTTTATAAACATGTTTATAAAAGAAATTGGCATGATTGTTTGTGAGTATTGAAAAGAGTTTTTAAATAAAAATGTGTTTTCCTTGGTTCTTGATAAATGGAAATAAAATGGGTATTTCAAAATCATTGAAATGAATTTGTTAAATGGTTTTTAAATAGTCTTTTAAATCATTAGAATGAATTGTTAAAACAAGAACATGGGTTACCTTGGTAAATTAGGTGGAAGGTTTATCTTGATTCCATCATCCATATTTTTTTTATTGGGAGTGTTTCTTATGGATATTTCCTCTATTTCCTAAGGTTGTTATTCTAGGGGGTTGATATTGACATTGTTAGAGAGTGTTTAGTCATGGGGTATATGTCTACTTCCTAGGCCTGTATTCTAGGGACCATATTGTGCACTTTATTGATTATGGTACAAGTAGTCTGCTAGTCTTACATATAATGATCCTTGGTATGGATACATGTGCTTCTGTTTTGTATTTATCTTCTTTGTTGTTTTAATCTTGATAGGAATGCTTATACTTGTCAAATATTATATAGTAAAAGTGATTTTAAATTGATATACACACTTTGGTTTTTTAACTCTGATGTAGGGAAATGTTTTCTATGTTTTCTATAAAATTTCTTTACTGCTTATCATGCCATGTTTTATTTGAAATGATCATACATGAGTTTTTATATAGATACTTTTTATGGAACACCTGGGTAGGATCATATTCAGTCTATTATCTCACACTCTACACACCTCTTCAGTGGTGTACAGACCTATGTATCTCTTCCAATGCAGGGAAAGGCAAAGTTCCATAGTGAGGTGGTGAGTATTCATTTCAGATGAGTTATGTGGCTCATGGTGATATTGTGGTAGTTTTTCTACACTAGCACATTAATTATATATTTGGTTTTGGTTTTCTATAGTTGGACTTGTATCTTGGAGTTTTTTGATAATTTTACAATTGTTTAGTTCTACTATCTTCTTATATTTATGGAATATATTTATTAGTGTTCCACTGTTCCTTCTTTCTCCATGTATGTATATATATATATATATTCCATGTGTTTATTCAGGTTGGTTAAAATTGTTCCCTTTGGTTTGTTGTTCAATGCTTGGATTCTTATCGCTAGCCTGTGGGGATCAAGAATGCCATTTAGGTATGAGAAAGAACAAGTTGGGTGCCAGGTTTGTGGGTATCCCTGGTCAGTTCATCATAATTTGGTATCAAATGAGTTTTTTCCTCAAGAGACCATATCTTGGGACATCTGTTAGACTGAAGATAGGATTGTTGGGACTTTAGAGGTATGTTGTGATATGTTCCTAGTGTCTTGTAGAATATGGTTAATTTTGGATTTATTTTGGGATTTTCTTTTGATTATGAATGATTCTTCGCTTCTCATTATAATAGTGATGGATTGAGTCCAGCATGAACATTGGTTAAGGATCATTCCACATGTTTGTTATTGTTCATTTCTACCATATTTTCTTTATTCGTCGTAGGTGTTCTTCATTGACCCGCATTTCATCATCCACTAAGAAATAAATCATTGCAGACTTGTTTATTGGTGTAATTATCCTATATTGTAGATATAGAATCAGAACTACATAATGGTGGTGTGAAACAAATGTGTTAATAGATAAATTAGTTTTGGATACCATATTTTTTGTTCTTCGTCTTTAGTGAATAATGACAAACAAGGATGATTTACAAACAGATCAATGGGTTGTAGTCAAAAAAAATGGCCATGGATAGATTTGTCTAGGGTATATCCTGGAATTACGTAATGATTTATGATGATATATGAGGCACTAGTGGTGCAGAATCATGGGTAAGGAAGAACTAGAGGGTTATATAATTTTAGATCCACACTGAGTGTAATTCCGGATCACACGACATATGGGTCCCTCCTAGAGGTGGCTAGGGTTTTGAGATAAAGTTGAAGATCACATGGAACGTGACCTCTCCCCAGTAGCTTTTCGAGTACCTAGGAGGGTGTAGAGACATGGGATGGAGTTCACGGACATGGTCATTCCATGTACTCCCACATAGACACATATTGGAAAACATATACATGGGAAAAGCCATTGACTAGTACATGGGTATAAGTATATGGGAAGCAGCATGCCATGTAATTTTATACAGACATGGTCACAAGAAATTTTTCACGACCAAGACCCATGGTTGAATGGACATGGAGTGTAACCCTGCTACTTTTCGTGCACTCCATTAAAATTATCTTGGATCCCTTTCCCTATGTATCTTGGACAAGATTATTTAGGGTGAATTACATATATCCTTTCCTTGAAAGTTATCATGGAATCACTTGCTACACATGTAAAAAATATCCCTTCAGTAGAACTTCATAGATAGAGTTATTGAAATCCTTCCATGAGGCCCAAAGTGAGATCCTCTCTTTAACTTTATTCCTTTTGGTGGTGTTCATAGTAACATCATGACCAAAACTATGTAGGTGTTAATCCTCTACTTTTAAAGTTAATATAGATTGATTTTATATTTTACCACATGGCCTTGGGAGTGATCCCCATATATGTATTGTATCTCTTCATAATTTTAGCATGTAATTCCCATGGCGAGACCCGATGAGAATCACCTCTCAGAGAGGCGTCATTTGTGCTATCAGACTCATGGATTTTGTTCCCCTATATGATGGATTTGTAGAACCATTGAGCATGATTCCAATTCGGACTTTATAGTTGTGACTTTACCTTTAATCTATGTGTATTTATTGAGTATATTTGTATATTCTTATTATATGTGTTGTAGAAATATACCTATGTAGAGTTGATTGTTATAGTTTTTTGTACACTTTGTGGTTTTAGGGTGTCTTAATGGGTATTGTTATACTCACCGAAACATAAGATTTCCCCACATGCGTCATGTCTAGTGTTGACAATCAAACCTTTGATAGTTTCCTTGATAGACCAAGACTAGACGGTGCTTAGTGAGACCAGACGGACCGAGGTGTGTTCCTGGGGTACCTTGATTGCAGTCCCCAGTTTACTTTCAGGTTGTAATTATTTTAGGCTCTTTGCGGTGGGATTGTATTGGGACCTATTTAAATTATTTTACTTCCTTTGATACTTTGGTTGTGGGATTTAAATGTATGCATGTATGGTTGATCAATGTTTTTTACATTTAAGCATTTTATGGGCTTGGAGATGTGTGTGTGCATGCACTTAGGATAAAGCCTTCCATATTAGTGATATTCCTAATCGGCACTAGTGGCCATCACCTATCTTACTGGAAGAGTTATTATGGAGTCACGACATGTTCCCTATAGGGACAGTTCATGATAGAGTTATACAATAGTATAACTAGTTCTACCTTAGGACTGGTGTTTGTGAGATTATTTTAGAGAAATAGTGTTAAGTGTTTCAATTTCATAGTTCAGGCCAATGACTCTAGTTTTGGTCTGGCAGATAACATATCCATACACAAGGACATTGATCATATTTTTTGACTCGGTATATGGGAACAATTTTTTTAGGGAAAACAATAGTAGATTCATCATATAGGAATGAGTCTAAAATAATTCTGACATGAAATGAGCCTGATCTGTAGGAGGCTGAGTAGTGGCTTCAGGAGGTGACCCAAGTTTTCTGTCCGATCAGGAAACTAGTAGATCATAAGTTGGTCATGGCGGGGAGGCTTCTCTATGGATAAGTAGGAAGATAGTGGGAATAATTCACCTAGTATTACGACGAAGAGACTCTAGTGTAGTTAGAGTTTGAGTACCATTTTAGAGAGGAGTTATCACAATTTACATTGATTATTGTACGTATAAAAGAGCTTATGTAGCTCTAGTAGACCAAAAAAATACTTGAGTATTCATCATGGTTTACCAACCCTTACAAGCACTTGATATATATGGTTCAAGAATAGTTCTTAGGGATTATACCTTTGAGTGAGAAGTGCATTGAGACATCTAATTCATTGTTATTTCTCTATTAATTCCTACCTATGATGGGTTAGTTAGAGGCGATTTTCTGGTTGATAGTTTCTTTTTTGATCAGACATGGCTAGTGGTTTCTGGTGGTGGGAATATAGGAGAAGATACCTTTATTGTAGGTAGATTATGTTAGTCATAGGGAACTGGATATGTGATATGCTTTAAGCTGAGGTCCCATGATAGAGGATCTACAGTTCGAGGCTCACTGGGTGGTTTTAGTTATCCGAGGGAGAAGCATCTCTACTCATGTGATGGAAGGGGAATTTTCCCTCGAGATTGTACAACCTATCATATAGATAATTGAGAGACCATGGATGGGCCTCCAAGGAAGTGACAGTGCCAAGAGGAGATATGTTTGTAAGGATATGGACATGAAAGAGGATCTGGGAGAGAAACATGAGGTTCTATACACATAGGAATATTATATTAATAACCCCCAGGTGGTCCACGCAAAGCTCTGGGAGCTGGAGGACATGGGCAGGGACAACTGCTGGCGATAAATTCATATGACATAGAGGCTTTAGGAATGATAATAGGCATGATATATTTCTTTTATATATTAGCTATAGCATTGATAGATATAGGTTCTAGTAATTCATTTCTTTCTACGTATCTTCTTTTAGATGTAGGGATTCTGGTGGATCCCTTGGATCAACCCTTGTGCTTAGAGACTCCTAATGGATATGACTCAAAAATCACACTCTTGTGACAATAGTGTGTCTTGGATCTTGGAGGTGGTAATGTTTGTTGGGATCTCATTTTAGCAGTGATTAGGCCTTATGACTTTATCTTAGGTATGGACTTGTTATCCATAATTCATTCCCAAATTGACTATTTCAAGAAGAGGATGTAGTATTTATGTAGTGATGGAACTAGGTTCTTTTTTTCAGTGAAAATGAAACTCAAAAGGAGAATGATGGACTCGTTAATAATAGGGTTCATCTAATTACTCGTCAATTGGCTTGTCTATCCCTTGGTGAAGAGTATGTTATGAGTTTTTAGTTTCCTGTAGTTGTGATAGAGTACAAGGACATATTTCATGAGGTTGTTTCAGGTTTAAAACCCCTCCAAGAGGTAGAAATCTACATTGATCTACACCATAGGATGTCACTAATATATTTTCAATCATATCAGATGGCTCCTGTAGATATTTGAGAGTTGAGGGTGAAATTGGAGGATTTAGAGAGTAATGTCTTTGTTAGACCATGTGTTTCACCATGGGAATCCCCAATTGTGTTCACCAAGAAGGCAGATGGGAGATTCAGGTTATGTGTGGACTACTGGTGCTTGATCTAGATAACCATGAAGAACAAGTATCCACTAATAATTATATTTTAATGGTTTGATCAGTTGATATGGGCACAATGGTTCTCAAAGGTTGACCTCTAGTCAGGATGTCACCAGTTGTGAGTATTGGATGAGGTTATACTGAAAATGACATTAAAATGTCACTATGGTCACTATGAGTACTTAGCGATTCCATTACTCATGATGAATACCCCAAAAGTTTTCGTGGGACTCATAAACCAAATTTTTCATGATTTATTTGACTGGTTAATGGTAGTCTCCATCGATGATATCCTTGTGTACTCAGCGTCTGGGGAGGAGAACACAAGATACCTGAGGATGGTTCTGGATGTATTCTGAGAGAACCAACTTTATAAGAAGATCTTGAAGTGTCAGTTTTGGATATAGGAGGTCCAATTTCTAGGACTTGTAAACTTAGAAGATGGTTTGGCAGTGGAACCATCCAAGGTTGTGGCAATGTTAGCTTGGGATCCACCCAAGATCGTTATGAAGGTGCACAACCTACTTGGGTTGGAAGGCTATTTCCATATATTCATACCTGGTTTCTCTAGGATATCCAAAACCATGACAATATTGACCCAAAATGAGAAACCATTCATGTGGATAGAGAGGTGATATTAGGATTTTTTTGGTAGTTGAGACATAGATCGACGAGCACCCCCATCTTGAGATTTTTAGTGGAGGTTGTCAATTATGTTTTTTTATGATGCATCGGGAACTGGGATTGGTTGTGTTATAATGAAGAGGCAGATAATGATTAAATATAGTTCATGTTAGTTGATACCACATGAGTATAACTACATGACCCATGATTTTGATTTAATAGTTATAGTATTCACACTAAATATGTGTTGACACTACCTAATGGGAGAGTGGTTTACCTTCTATTCTAATCATAACATTATAAAGTATATATTGTCTTAGAAGGATATTTAAGTGAGACAAATGAAATAGATATAGGTGCTCTAGTATTATTAATTTTAATTTCCTATAATCTTATGAAGTGGAAAATGGTAGTAGATGATCTCATTAGGAGATCCTATTCATAGTTGTTGAATGAGGCTTCAGAGTAGTTTTCCATGTTACAGTAATCCTTTGTGAAAGGAGATAGAGAAAATTACTTCCACTCAAGGGTTTTCACCCCTCCTATCTTTCATCAAGTCAGGGAGGCACAACATGGGGATGACAACTATGATACCTGACATACTCAAATATCCACTAGACATGCTCCTAATGGATTTTATGATGGTGAGGAGTAAGTCATTTTTTTATAAAGTATGCATGATGGTACCGGTAACCTTGTTGGAGGAGGTTCTAAGAGAGTTTCGTACGTATCCTTTAGTTGTACATCCAGGTGTGGATAATATGTAACAAGACCTTCAAAATTAGTTTTAATGGCTAGGCATAAAGAAATGAGTTGTAGAGTTTGTGTCTCGATGACTTACTTGTTAGCAAGTGAAGACTTGCCACCTTGTTCTGGCAGGTTTAGCTCAACCCATTGTAGTTCCAAAGTTGAAGTGGGATGGGATATCCATGTACTTCATGATGGGATTACCATGTAACTTTAGGGGACACGATTCCATATAAATAATTTTATACTAACTCCCCAAGTCATCCAACTTCTTAACTACCCAAGAGAAGAGTTTAGTAGAGAGATTGAGACTCCTATACATGTAGGAGATAGTTCAACTCCATGGATTTATATTGAAAATAATCTGTGACTGTGATTCTCACATCACATATCAGTTATATAAGGGATTTCATGAGGTGTTTGGGAATCATTTACTCTTGAAAATAGAGTTTCACCCCTAAACTAATGGAAAAACAGAGTGGACCATTCGGAATTTTTAGTACATGTTTTAATATTGCATGTTGGATTTTTATATATTAGGGAGAATCAAATACCAATGGTAGTGTTTGTGAACAATAACAACTACCATTCCACCATTGGTATAGACCATTCGAGGCTTTGTACGGGCAACCCTGTAGGTTTCCAATTTGATGGAGTGACCCATGAGAGTCGACAATCATAAGTCCAGAGTTGGTGTGGGATACTATTCAGAAACTGTAGATCAATCATGAGCTGATTAGGAATGCACTGACCAGTCACAATTCTTATGAGGACAGAATACATAGGCCTTTAGACTTCTATGATGGAGACTCTGTGTTCCTATGAGTTTCAACTTGAAATGGATTAGGGATATTAGGACGGGGCGATAAGGTATCTCTAAGATTTATTGTCCATTTCTAGATACTATTTAGAGTTGGTGAGGTGGCATACCTGTTAGCTCTACTTTCATAGTTAGATCGGGTACATGACGTTTTCCACGTCTCACAGGCAAGGAGGTATGATAATGACCCATCAAACATTATCGACTAGGGTGATATGAACATCAAGGATGGAGATACCTTTTCTATGCACATAATAGAGATATAATATTGTCATGAGAGGATCCTCTCAGGGCAGGGTATTCCATTAGTGCATGTATGGTGGAAGCATGAGAATATTTAGAAGAGAACATGTGAGCGGAAGGCTTAGATTCATCCTCAGTATCCACATCTCTTTATACATCACTTTTTTTAGATTTTCGGGTTGTAAAGAACTAAGGTGGGGAGAATGTAGTGACTCATATTTTCCATGTATTATTTTTTTGATATTATATTGATTATTTTTTATACCATCCGTAGAGATAGTGTTCAATTCTAAGTCTTGGGGTTCCAAGAATAAATTTTTGAAATATATTAAATATATTAAATACCATGTGCACATTATTTTCCTAAAAAAATAAAAAAAAATATAATAGGGCATGGATAATAAATATGAGGGAACCGTTGTGTTTATAATTTTTTTCATTATAGATGTGAAATTCCCCTTATAGGAAGAGGGTGTTTGTAGAAAATTAACCACAGGTGTAAAATGAATAAATAAATAAATTATTTTATTTTATTTTAAATTTGTTCATGCAGTGAATGATATATCTTTAAATATAATGTTATGATGAAATTATATGGTTATCTGCATAACCCCAAAGCTATTAGAAAACCATTGGTGATAGAGTTTTATGATCTTTCTCAAATAAACGATAATCAGATCGTAGATTAGTGATCAACTAGAAATAATATTTGGGATCTCCCCAATGAAAATGAAACATGCTCATCCTTCTTTAGTGATTGATCCATATCAAAGTAGGATGTTGTTTTGATTGGATTCTTTCCTTATTCTTAATTATTTTGTACAATGAAAATCAGTCAATAAACATATTAAACAATGGTTCAGTCTACATGAGGGAAGAGTTTAATTTCAAGACTATTTTGGGATTTTTGTTTGATTATGATTGATTCATCTCTTCTTATTCTAAAGGTGACTAATTGAGGACAACAAGAACATTTGGAGAGGTTTGATCCTCATGTTTTTGGTTGATCATTTATTCCATATTTTATTGGTTCATCACATGATTTATTGTATAACCCAAAATTTAACATCCACTGAGAAATCAATAATTACACACCCATTTAATGATACAAATTTCCAATATTTTAGATCTAGGATCAGCACAAAAAAACATTGATGTGATGATTAATGTGGTGACATATCATATAGTTTTTGGAATCCTAATTTTTTGTTCATTGGTGCATAGGGAAGAATGATGAATGAGGCCAATTTTTGAATGGATCATAGGGATGAAATCTATAAAACAACCATGGAAAGATTTAGTCGGTGTATATCCTCAATTTCTATCATGATTAAAGATGCGATCTAAGGTGGAGATAGTAGAAACATATATATAAGGAAGAACTATTGGGCTCTAGAAATCTAGATCTACATGGATTATAATCCAGTATTATACAGAACATGGGTCCCTCATAATGGAGGCTAAAGTTTTTGAGAGAAATTTAATGATAAAACAGTGTTTGACCCTATCACACGGTGTGTGACCTCTCCCTAGTGGTTCATCGTGTACCTTTGAGGGTAAACAGACTCATTCTAGAGTTCACAGTCATGGGAACAACATTTAATCCCACATAGACACTACCTAGGAAACATGTACATACACTAATCTATGTACTAGTACATGGGAATAAGTAAATGTGAAGTATCACACCATGTACTACTCCATGGACATGAACATGGGATGCTTTAGATGGGATGGACCTATAGTCAAAGGGACATGTTGTGTAATACTACTACATGTTGTGTACTCTTTAATAGATGACTTGGAGTTGCTTTCCTGTTTATCTTGGATACGTTTTATTAGGGCTAGTTCCCCATATCCTTTCCATAAGTGTTAGTATATAATCACCTCTTACACATAGGAAAATAGTCTTTTCAGTAGGATTTTTTGAAAATATTTATCAGATTCTTTCCATGAGGCCTATATTGAGATCCTCTATTCATATTCATGACCTTAATGGAGTTCCTGGTATCATTGTGTCCAATACTACACTGGCACTGGTCATCTACTTATGAGGTTAATCTTGATTGAGTTGTTGGTATACCTCGTAGCCTTGGGAGTGATCTTATTTTGTGTATCATGTCTCTTGGAACTTTTAGTGTGTACTTCCCATGGAAATACCCAAATAAAATTACCTCTTGGATGGGTGTCATCAGTGCTATCCGACTCATGGAGTATTTTATCCTAGATGAGTTCTATGTGAAACCATTAAGTATGATTTTGATACAAAAATTACGATTGTGACCTTACCTTTAGACTGTGTGTATTTGTTTATTATATCTAGATATTCTTGTTATATGTTTTGTATACATATACCTCTGTATATCTTACTTATATTATTCTGTTGTATGATTTTTGGTTTCTGGGTACCCTATTGGATATTGTCACCACTACATGGGATTTTCCCGAACATGTTGTGGCTTGTGAAGATGATCGACCTTTTGATAGAGTTCTAGATGAGCCTAGGCTAGAAGGTTCTTAGTGAGACTGAACAAACAAAGGTATGTTCCTTCATTGCCTTAAAAATAATCCCAAGTTTAATTTAGAGTTTGAATTATTTTATACTCCTTGAGGTGGCCTTGTATTAGGACCTGTTTACTTTCCTTTACATCTTATCATGCTATGGTTGTGAGATTTAGATGTATGCATGCATGGTTTATTAATTGTTTTTACATTTTATCATCTTATGGTCTTGGAGATCTATGTGTGTGCGTACTGGTACTTAGGATAAGTCATACAATATTATTGATATGCCTAATCAGTGCTAGTCTCTAGCCCATGGCCTATTTTAGCTTGATATGGGGAATCATACATGGCCCCATTAGGATGGATCGTGACACTTTTTCATTATATAAATCAAAAATTACTATAGAGGAACGTGGACAATGATTTATTGGGGCTATATCATTTTAATACAACGAACTGATATTTCAACTTCCATTAAAGTAAACAAGATAAAAAAAAACTTTCTCACATTGTTCATTAATGAAATATTACTCATGACACGCCCAACGTATCCTACCATGCTGTGAACATATGTCATCACAGTTGTCATCAATAAATCAATGTATGAGACATATAATAATAATTATTAATAATCCTAAATTCTAATGAACAATACATGTATCCATAGATAATAACATTTAATGACACATATAAATGAGGATTTCCTTATGCGGGTCTCGTTATCATAATATCCTCTACATGATATTACCAAGGGCGTATACAATGAGAATGTTCCTCATAGTCATATGAGTTTCCACCCCTAATGGATTGTATACTTTATTTCCCTCAGATGATATAATCCAACTATATAAAATATATTAATGTATACTTTTGTGGATCTTCTAGGTTCACATCATACCGAGGGAACTACTGTGACCTTTTAGTGAGAAAGCTACTCTTTGGAAATTATAACATACTGTGTCATGTAAATGAAAAATCAGGATGTGAAAAGAAGTTTATTAATACTCAATAAATGAATAAATGTTATCATGAAGTATGCAGAAGTTGGTTCTAGGGAACCTACTCAACAGACTCACACTTTCACTAGATCCAATTCCTAACAACCTTCAATCTACTAGATCACATATAATACTCATGAATCTATTGAGATAAGGATTTATTAATGGGATGCACCATGTTTTATTATATAGGAACTATAACTACTATAAATTAACCTATTTGATAAAAAACTATCTAGAGGTAATACTTCTGAAGTATGTTCTTTTTCTGTTGGTGTGACATTGGCTCTTTTGTAAGATCCATTGTTGTAGTATTATCACAATACAATGTGATATGATATTTACTTATTGGTATCAAATTAGGTTCATAGAAAGAGTTTTGCATTGAAATGGATTCCTTGGAAGCATCATAAGCCACAATATATTTGTAATCCACTGTAGAATCAGCAACAATTGGATACATTGAAATCTTCTATCTCACAACTCTTCTATTGAAATAGAAAAAATATCATCATTGCGACCTAAAATCATTCTGATCTATCAGAAAACTAGCAGCCGTATAACCCTTGATGACTATATCTTCATCTTCTCTATACAGAAAAAATACATCATTAGTTATTCTTAGATTATTATGGATCACCTTAACAATAGACTAGTGTTCTTCTCCTAGATCAGCTCGATATCTGCCTACCATTCTCAATGAATAGCCATCATCAAGTCTAGTACTAACATGGAATACATAATTAATCCTATCTATAAAGTGTATGAAATATTAATCATTCTCTCTTTATCTCATTGTTTATAAGGAAAAGTTTCTTAGAAATATGTATTCCATGTGACACTAGAACAAATCCTCTGATGGATTGTTCCATACAAAATCACTTTAGCATATGGTCAATGTATATACTTAAACATAGTCTAAGAGACTCTTATATATATCACGAATTTTCTTGATCACTAGAATATAGTATTCTTCTCCAAAATACTTAATGTACAGATTGTAATACTTTAATAGTGTTTCCAATAAGTAATTTGTCATCAACATATACTAATTGAATAATTTATGCATTCCCACTACACCACTTGTAAACACAAGTCTCACATTCATTCTTATTGAATCCAAATAATTTTATTGATTCATCGAATAAAATTTTCCATGACCTAGATACTTACTTCAATCCATAAATGGATCTCTATAAATTGAAAATCTTTGTTCATCTCCTAGCGTAAAAAACTCATCTGGTTGTGCCATGTAGACATCTTCCTGAAGGTTCACATTTTGGAAATCTATTAGGATATCCATTTGAAAAATTTCATAGTCATGGTAAGATACTATAAAAAGAATAAATTTGATGTATTTATATATGGAAACTATTGAAAAGGATTCATCGTAGTCAATTTCTTGGCACTATTTAAACACTTTTTCCACTATCCTTGCTTTATAGGTATTTACTTTACCTTTTATGGATAATTTTCTCTTGAATTTCCATTTTTACAGTATAGGATTTAAATTAACTGTCTTATCAACTAGAACCCAAACATGGTTTTTATATATGGAATCTATATCATAATTCATGGATTCTTACCATCTTGTAGCTTCTAAGCTATATAAATCCTCTTTATAGGGGAGAGGTTCATCATTATAAACCAATAATGAGTCACCATCTTCAATGACTATAAAATAATATCTCTCTAGTTATCTTACCTCTCTAGTACTTATATATATTACTTGTGATTAAGGAAATACTTCCATGGGGACCTATGGAATCTATTCTTATTCCAACTCTAGTAGATGTTGAACATAAACTTCATCAAATTAAATCATTCTCCCACTATCCTTTTAGTGGATGTGATCCCTATGAAAAAATATGGCATGTCTTGAAATAGTATTTTCTTCTATGAGTGGTTGTATAGTTATCATAAATTCATTCACTACAAGAAAATTGCAATTTCACAGCGGTTAATTTTGGATATGGCGGTGGTTTAAACTGTCGTTATATGCTTCTGCGGCAGTTTTTGAAACCCACTGCTAAATTGTGTGTCGGGAAACTATCGGTGGTGGTTAAAGCAGTTTAGCTGCGGTTTATGGGAACCGTCGTAGTTGGTGCATTTTCACAGTGGTTATATTGTTTTTCACAGCGGTTAAAACCCCCCACTAAATGTACCTATTATAGTTATCGATGGTTAAAACTACCCCTAAAAAGCAAATTTTCAAAAAAAAAAACAGTTTCTAGATCCCATGTACTAGTGCCCTAAAAAATAAACCATTCCAAGAATACCAAAACACCAACATAATACATACTATAGTCAATATGAAAAGAGATGCTTAACTAAGAACAACCAAATGCATCATTTAGTGAGTAAAGGAATGCAGCTAAACATATCACATGGCCATTAGACCTTTAAAAAATTTATAAACAAGCATGTATGTCATATTTCATGAGAACAGTGTCAAGCCTAGGTTCAACCTATTCCGTGTATACCAGTTCCAACACTGACCTAACCATTCATATCAACATACATCCCACTATCATTAGTGCTGACTATTCCAAAAAATTGGGCCTCCTTACCCATACCTCATCAACCAATAGCCATCTTAAGATCACATAACATTATATATAAAGGCTTACATCCAGATAAGTAAAAAGAAAAAAAGACATCAAATAGATTCAATATGGAATCTAGTCCCTAAAATAAAAAATCCATCCATTCTACCCTTCTTTTATTGTTTCTAAGATATTATTTTATTGGGTGACTTCTTAGGTTGTTTGTTTTTGGGTTTTAAGCTTTATAGAGGCCTCTAAATGGTTGCATGGTAGAAACATGGTCATGGGAAACCATGTGGTTCTCCCCAAAAAACCATGTGTCTTGGTTGAAGAAGGATACTAGGTGGGGCATGGTTAGAACACAGTTAGATATGATCATGAATCATTTACCTTGAAATATATGTGTCTCAGAATAGAAGAAAAAGTAATTGTTACCACACAATTTACTAAATGAGAATATTCATTCATTGAATATGTGCTAGAATATCATATTAAAATAAGGAAGAATGGAGAGAAATGAGTCTCAGGGAAAGTAGAAAATACCAAGAGTATCATGAATACCGGAGAAAGTAGAAAATTTTGATGTTCAATATTTTTAAATGTTAGAAATGGAAATGTATTGGTAAATGCATTGGGATAGAAAATGTAGGATAAGTTATTATAATGAAAAAATGAATTTAGGAAAAGTGAATCATCACAATAAAGAGTTGACATATATGGTGCATACCATACTCAAGAAATCAAGACATAAAAGGAAACATCAAAAATCAATAAAATACATAAAAGGAAACATAAGAAATCAAGAAAATGTTAGGTCATGAAACTGTTTGGAGGCAACCATGTGCCACACATGATACACATACAAACCGACTATTACAATATTTGTCCAACATATCAATAATACAACTAATCACTGTCTGATGATGAACAGATATCGTCACCCTCTCCACCTCCATCTCCACTTCCTGCTACCACCTATAAAAACATTATATTGAAAATTAAATAGTGCTGCATATTTATATTTAAACTTAAAACCAATAAAAGTTTATAAACTAAATGATTTTGAATTTTGGTGATTTACCTGCTCACCACCAGTCGATGCAATACCACCAGGGGGATATCTTCTCATCTACTGATGTATATCAGTCAACACTTTCTGCAAAGCAGATATCTGAGCCCCCTGGTCTTGAACTATGTTTCATTGAGAAACAATCTCTCTATGAGCATCTATGGGTATGGACTGACTACAACCAGAAGTAGATGCAGCTGCAATCCCCAATGGCCTGCCAAGGACCTCAGATGGTACGGGTCCCAAACCCATCCCGTGCACTCTACCAGGATGCTCCTTCCCAAGGACTTTAGCAATCGGGTCATCCTAGGAGACTGAGTAGAACTACCCAGTATTGAAATCCCTTATTTATTTAATTTTTACTTATCAATAAAATATCAATATATATTAACAGAGTAAAAACTGATAATAAGTTATTATAATGAAAAAATGAGTTCATACCCCAACATCTTTGGAAGGCTCATTAACAAAACTTCTATCAGATTTTTTGTGAACATCCAACCACACTTCGGTTTGGGATGCTTCATTCCCCAAACTCTATGACTGCATTAAACAAAGATAAATCAACAATTTAATATATTAAATAGATAATATTGTCATATAAATATTTAAACTAATCAAAATATTACCAGAGTCGACCGACTTCTAGAAAATATTTTTGACCCCGTAGTGTGAGGGATGACTTGCTTAGCCCAACTTGATACATTATTTTTTTGAGAGATCCTAAAATAAATAAAATTTAATTTAATAGTAATGTATTCAATATCATCTCCTATTCACATACATGTGTAGATGTAAAATGAGGTTAATATAATAATATATATTTAAATACCATTTGTTTCTCATCATGATGTCTGTCAACAAAAACATTCCACTATTCTTTGGGTACCCCATTGGTCAGCTTCTCATACATTTGTTGGATGGTCAATGAAGTATCGTTGACATCACTACACAATCTCAATTTGAATTATTTCAATTTATTACCAAGATTTTTCAGTGTCCACTTTCATGCCATCACATCAGCAACTGTAAAGTGGAAAAACATCTGTATACAAAAATTCATTTTGAACATACTAATAGCATTACATTAAATTACACCATAATTTATTAAAATTACCTTTATTTGGGAATAAAAAACAAAATTTTTCTAACTAGGAGGCATATTTCTCTAATCATCATAAGAAATAGGAAGGGAAATGGGCTCCACTGCGAGCTGGCCTAGAATTTGGCCAAGTAATCCTACGGCATCATCTATAGGGACCCCATATTAATCAAATGGGACAACTATATACTCTCCATTCATATTACACACATCTGCACTTTTTATATTTTTCTCAAAAGTTGCATTTTTTTATCTTTAATTAACAAACAATTAGTATAAAAAAGTACAATATATTTATTTATATTAAAATTTGTACCAATAATAGTGACCTGCCAGTATGCTCATGATGAACTAGAAGTGGCGCATCATCGCCCCACTGCTGAGGCTGATGAAGGGGGATTCGACGACTCAACATCTAAAGGGACGCTCACAGAGGTTGTGAGAGATGGTTTAGGGGGAGATGGTGCAGGGGTCAGGCATCTGGTGGCTCAGATGCCGTAGGGAGGGATACAGATAGATCGTCATTTTTCATAGTAGTGGTTGAAATAGTATATCAATTCTTCCTTGGAATTCCTATCATTCAATCAAATAAAATTAAGTTCAGAACATATATTTCAAAAAAAATGCAGAAAAAAAATTTAAAAATGATAATAGATGACCAGTACTAACAAAATAAATATACATAACAATGATAATGAATGACTGCACAAATGAAATAAGTGGTTGCTGAATGAATAAATAATTGTACATAAAATCATTTTTACCTTCAATCATTTCGGTTTACTACTCCATTACTTCATCCACTTCATTCATCCTTTCTAGACTAATATTTTCAATATCATGATAGATAAATAATTCTTCTTCTTGTTATTCATGAGATTCAATTTCAGAGGTCAAATCTTCCACTTCATCACCCATATCATACAAATCTATTTGTATTACGTGAGAAACTAAACTCCACCCTTCATCCACAACATCATTCAAATAATATACCATTTTTTCTTATGATGATAAGATATATGAATCATTTAGTTCATGATCACCAACATCCATCAAGTGAGAGAAGTTCACAGAAGTAAATTGAAAGGAATCTTTTTTAACACCTTTGATAATATCGACCCAATTGCATTTGAATAAAACAACTGAAAAATTCCCATGGTATTTTAATTAATTAATATCAGTTAGCTTTCTATATTATCCCACTTAATCAAATGTAAATATATGATTATTGTGTGTTTTCAAACCCCATTCTCAATCGACTGTGTGAAATCTAATGACATTCACGTTGTAAGGTCGAACTTTCTAACTTGTTTTAGAGGACCTCGAGCAAGAAACGTGAAATCTTCTGACAACTCTGCTCGAGTATCAGTATTCATGATCTAAAAAAATATAGTTTATTATATTTACAAAATATATGTATCAAACAAATATTTTTATTTATTACAATATTTATGAACGGACAAGTCCTGCAAACCATTCTACAAGCTCTTTATTAACAGCTTTCATTATATCTTTCTCATTTCGTGTTAGGAATCTCATTTATCTCTTTGTTTGTATCATCAACTCTTAAATAAATGTATTTTAAATTTCACTATTCAATAGCACATATCTATGTGCCTGTAATAATTCCAATTTTTTCAGTTTCACTTTTTGAGGTCCTCCCAACTGATCAGCTAATAACAGAAAATATTTTTTATTTCTAATTTATTTGAGATTGATTCTATGTGTCGTCAACACGTCTAACTCGATTAAATATTATCTTAATATCATCCAAGTATCTAGAATAAAAGATAATACACTCCCCATCCGAATATCCTTCAGTAATAGAGCCTTCTGGTTGAGATTTATTTCTCACATATGATTTCAAATGCCCAAGATATCTGTGAAAAAAATAAACATAATTATGAATTTAATTAAGTGCCAAAAATTATTTACTTAACTGAGAAAACATATAAATAAAGTACCTCTCAATTGGATACATCCATTGATAATTAATAGGGCCACATAATTTAGCTTCCTCAACCAAATGCACAGTTAAATGTTTCATGATAGAAAAAAAACAGAGGAAAGATCATCTTCATTGCATAAAGGGTCAATACAAACCTCTCCTGGAGGTTTTCAAGATGAAATGGATGTAGATATTTCTCACATATTTGTCCGAAAAATGTGCAGAATTGGAGTACAATAGCAGTAACTTTTTTAGGTAATAATGTACTAAATGACAATGGTAGTAACTATTGTAACAAAATATGTGAATCGTGACTTTTCAATCCATGTAACTTACGATTCTTCAAGTAAACACACCATGAGATGTTACTTGAATACCCATTAGATACCTTCACATTCTTTCAAAATCAAATGAATGTATCTTCATCCCTATTTTTCATTACAAAAATTATCGGATCATACTTTTCATTCTCATCTGGCCAGAGATCACATTTTATGTTCATTACTTAGAAGTCTTTGCGAGCATTGAGATGAACCTTCGACTTTCCATGCTCATTAAGAAATGTAAAAATCAAATTTTCAATGACATTCTTCTCAATATGAATCACATCAAGATTATGCGACAACAAATTAAATTACCAATATGGAAGTTTGAAAAATATAATTTCTTTCTTCCATTGTTGTGTTCTGATTTCACTTGACGATGTACTTCAAATCTGTTTCCTTCTATAATTCAAATGATGAACCATACCAAACTCTGTTTCAACCTTTTCAAGTTGTGCCAATATTTCAGAACCAGTTAACAAATTTTTAAGTGGTCTAAGATCAATGAAACTATTAAATTTTGATTTGTTCAGCCGAAATCTATGATATGCATTGAGAAATATTTGATGGAACAAGAAGCACCATTTTCTACTGTGCGGTAGCCATTTGGGCTCAAAATCAATGTTACAAACAGGACAAGATAAACTTGTGTAAATGTTCTAACCAGATAAATTCTCAATACCATGGAAGTCGCTAATGGTCAACATTAAAGCAGTAGGCATTTTGAAAAAAAAATTAGAGGAAGCATCAAATGTCTCAACATTTTTGCTCCATAACTCCTAAAACTCCTTAATCAAAGACTGAAAGTATACATCAATATCATTTCCATGAATTTTTTTCCCAGAATAATCATCAAAATGATAAAAATATGTTTGTTTCATACACATCCATGGAGGCAGATTATAAGGGATCAAAACAACTTTCCAAATTCTATAACTTGTACTCAAAGTCCCAAATGGGTTGAATCTATCATCAGTCAGTCCCAATTGAACATTCATAGGATCAGCTGAGAAATATGGATGTAATGAATAAAATTTATTCCATGATTGTGAATCTCATGGATGTCTCATTAACCCATCTTTGTTATTATCTATAGAATGTCACTTCATATGTTCTACAGTTTTCGATTACATGAATAATATTTGCAATCGAGTCTTTAAAGGAAATTAATGCAAAACCTTTGCTGGTGTGTTCCCTTTCTTCTTCTTCTTCATGAAAGTGTGTCGATTCAGAATTCCAACATCACCCATTGACTACCATCTAGAAGAAAAAAAATTCAATTTTGTCTACTTAAATCCTCTCGCCAATAAATCATACAATCATTGGTACAGACATGTATTTTTGTATAATTTATTCCAAGCCTGTTAACAACTTTTTTCATATCATAAAAAGGCTTGGGGATTTTTTCTTTAGGAAATGCATCAGGAAACAATTCCTGCATCATGGACAATGCCTTATTTTTAATTCCATATAGATATTTGATATGGTACATCTTCAGTATAAAATAAAGATTTGAATATTTCAAACATCCACTATACAACTCTTGATTTCCATCGTCAACTAAATCAAAAAATGTATTTTCCTCAGTGAAGTTTTCTCTTACATTTTTCTACATAGAATCAAGAGGAGGATCCAATGATATGTTATAATCTTGATCTGGTTGTGTTACAGTCTCAAAAACATCACTTGTCACGTTGCAATTTATATCACCCTCATCTGGTTGTTCATTTATGTTCTGATATTGATAGTAGTGTCTTGCAGTGCCGAATGCATCATTTATGAGGTTTTTCATTTCATTTTCCATTGTCGGTGTGAAGTTGGGAGCTCATTCTGTGGATTAACATCAGGGCTCAACCTTTCTGTAACATTCGATTCTCAATGCCAAATCCAACACAAATATTTACTAGTGAATTGCTTCAGTGTTAAATGTTCATAAACATCATATCTCTTCAACCATTTTCTAAATTTACATTTAGGACATGTAAATCTTATTCTCCCTTCAATGGATCGATTGGAAATTGAAAAATCAAAAAACTCCTTCAAACCCTTAACATACTGAGGTGTGTTCCTCATTAATGTGATCCAGCTTTTATCCATGTATATCACAATGTGCCTACACAATATTGAAAAAAATTAAAACACATAGTTACTACTAAATAAGGAAAGAGATTCATATATACTATTTGAAAAAAATATATAAATATTTTACATAAGGTTTTCTTATATAAATACATATGGTAAATCACACACTAGAAAACCAAAGTACATATGTGCATGCATGTGTATGCTTATACACATGTGATTACAAAATCACTTGAAGAAACAAGAAGATAGTGAGTATTTTCTTAGGAAATATATATTTTAAGAAGATAGTGAGTATTTCTAGATATATTTGAGAAAGTTCAGCATTAGTAAAAAAGTTAAGTGGTAATTTGAAGCATTATATTAGAATTCAAATTGCAGAGCATTGGGATATTTTCAAGTTAATCATTCTAATATAGCCTTTAGTTGAATTAGAAGTATTATCTTTTATAATTCATGAGATTATATTGAACCGACTTTCATGAAAAGTTATTAATTATATTCAGTGTATGTCACTGAGTTTTAGTTTAAGTGAGAAAGTGATGAATAGATTTATTCTTAGTGTCTCAAAGAGGAAGATCAATTTTTGTGTTGCAGTGGCAGCATGAATATCTTATGATCTTACTCATTATGTTAGTGTTGTAATTTTGAAACACTAGAGGGATTCAGTATAAAGAACACTAGTGGGATTCCAGTATAATTTGGGAAAAGTTTCATACTTACCCACCAAGGTTCCAGGGTGATACCTGACCATCCCACTTGTAATTTTTGATTGACTGATAATGGTGAATTTGTCTCTCAGATCATCCTGAACACAACAAGTACACAGTCACCCACATTGGGGGAGAACCTTGTAAAAATATTGTGTATTGTGATTCATTTTATTGTTGTCTTGCATGTTTTCTAATTGTGGTTGTCAACAAGAATGATCCATTAACTCTAAAAAGTTTAGAGGTTTGATTTAAAAAGGGGGTTAGATAAATGAAAATAAAACCAGTAAAAACTTATATAGACTAATTCACCCCCCCCCACTCTTAGTGTACCTGGATGATCCACTAGAAACTTCAATGGACTATATCATAAGGTATGATATAAATATTTTTCATGGTACGACATAGAAAAAATAAATGCATGCTATAAGATTTTTGGGTATATTGTTTCTTACAATATAAATATGTCATAATTCACTACCTTGGCCTATTGTATTCTATTACATGGGAATATCGTAAAGCATAAAATCATAATGTAAAATTAATATATCTTTATATGATTCAGTGTCATCTAAATGTTAATATGTTAACATATGAATCATTCTTCCATGTAAGATATCATTAACAATTAGTTAATAAATGAACATAAGAGTTATGTGCCAGAATAGAGGGTTACAAACCATTGTAACCATATTTCATTTACTCATGTGTTATGTAACACATGAGTAAATTCATGGAACTCAAGGATTATCCTTGAGGGTCCTTATAGGGAAGTGATCACTATGATATGGGGTGGTGTTCAAGATTAACTTTCCTACTTCTAACTCTCCAATATGGTGAGTTTTCTTCTTCTTCCTCATTTATTGTGTGAGGATCTAACATGCCATTAGTGATAGAGAGAATATATCTTGAATGTTATGTGTTGCTTTCATTTTGTGGATACACCATGTAGGAGGGGGTGTTTCAGTTTTCTCTTAATGATCTTCATCAAGAATATTTTTTAAAGACAGTGGCAGTAGAGCTCATCGATGTAAGGTTAAAAAATGTTCTCTAATTTATATTTACACATGATTTTAGGTTTCATGCATGGTAGATATTGGTAAATGAGGCTTATTATTTCCTCCTTTACATTAATTAAGTGTTAATAAATCCTTATAAACCCATCATAAATTTCTATGTAACCTTATATATTCTAGGATGAAATTAAACTCTAGCATAACCTTCCATATTCCTGGATGACACTCAACCTTATCATACCCTTCCATCTTCCTAGATAAAATTAAAATCCAACATACCCTTCTGTCTTTCTGGGTGATAATAAACTCTAATGGAACATTTTTTTTTCTTTTTAATGGGAATCCCTAAATGTGTACTTTTCGAATGATCTACACAAGGGAACCCCCTCCCCATGAAGGGGTCACTCTAGAGAGAACCATAGCAGGGAAGGATCTATTTCCAACTGAGATGGTAGAGAATCTCTGAGGGTGACAACCTGATCAGTGATGGTTCAACATATAAATTCATCAACTTAGGTGGGTTACTTCTCATTTCACCAACCGAGTTAGGAACCAGGTGACCTGGTTAGATGGGTGGATCCTGAGGGGAGGAAAAATGCACCTAAGAACAAACTCCCAATAATCAAACCCTACACCTCCCAAAGAACAACATGGTTATTCTCCTCACTTTCACCACTATTCCACCACTGAAGTGGAAAAATGTGTGTAAGGGTAACGATCGACTCCCACTAGGGCCCCCACTAGGCCCAGAGCATGCCACACGTTCCTCATCTAGTAAATAGCTTTAAGTCTTCCTAGATAACATTAAACTATGTCATACTACTCCATCTTTATAGATGAATATAAAATCAAACCTATCCAATTAAGCCTTACTAGTTGGAATTAAACTCTATAATAACCCTTTAAGACTTCATGAATGGCCTTAAACTCAAGTCTAACACTTACATATTTCAGTAAAACACTAAACATCGGTGTGGCTCCTTTAAGTCTTCCTAGATGACATTAAACGTCATTATAACCTTCTATATTCCTTGATTTTAGTAAACTCTAGAATAAAAATTTATGAATTTATAGGAAACAATAAAAATGAGTGTAATATTTAAGACTTTTTGAATGAAAATATCTCAAACTCAACCTTTAAGTCTTCATAGATAACATTAAAATCTATCATAATCTTTCGATATCTTGGATGAAAATAAAATCCAGTATAAACCCTTTTAATCTTTTTGAACAGAACTAAACTCTAGTATACCCTTTATGGCTTCCTATATGGATTTAAACTAGGTAATAACCCTCATGTCTTCTTATATGTATTTAAATTATGGCATAACTCTCATGGATTCATGGATGGTGTTAAATTCTAGAGTGGATTTCAATATGGATTTAAATTATAGCATATCCACCCCTCTATATATGATTATTGTTTGATACCCTATGATTTGGTATGAAATGATTTAATTTTAGGAGGTGTCCATCATATTCATAAAGAAGTACGATTCAACCAACTATAAAGAAACCAACCCAAAATCATACCAAAACAGCACTATAATGATATAAAAACCTGTGTGGAGGGGCGGAAAAGGTAGTCAATGGTGGTGATTGGTGGTGAGGTGTGCTGATGGGCAGTGAGAATCATCACCAGCGTTAGGGAGGTGAGCTGGGGTTTCGGTCTTGTGGGGATCGGTGGAAGAAGGTGGGGTCGTATGGGTCGAGGGGAGAAGGGGGTTTGGGGTTGAGAGTTTGGGGGAAGTGGCACTGATGGTGGTGAGAACCGTCACCAGTGGTGGGGAGGTGAGCTGGGGTTCGGGGGTCGGGGGGATTGGGGGAAGAAGACAGGGTCATGGGGGTCGGAGGGAGAAGTGGGGTCAGGGTCGAGGGGAAGTGTTGCCACTAAAAAAAGGGGGATTTAGCGGCGGTTTGTAATAAACCACTGTTAAACCCTTTTTAAACAAGGTTTAGTGACAGTTTATAAAACCGCCACGAAGGGAAATTTATGTTGTAGTTATTTCCTTATGATTCCATATATAGATACACTCTATGCAATGAGGTTTTAGTCTATTTCCTAAAAATTCCCTAAGAATTTTTTTCTCAACCCCATACATGTTTATGTGACAAAACATGTTTTTTCCACTCCATAAATCGAAGGTAAATTTTTTTCTCTTTAGTTGGTACTTGTTTTAATGTATATGTTTCAGTTTGTAAGGCATATCCCCAAAAGGATAATGGATGATCTACATGACTCATCATCGACCATACCAAGTCTAATAAGGCATGGTTCCTCCTTTCACTAACAACATTCCACTTTATTGTGTATAGAGTATTTATTTGATATAGAATCCCAAATTACCAAATAAATTTGAGAAACTCTTGGTTACGATTTTCACCACCTCAATCCGATCAAAGTATCTATATTTTCAGTCCATGTTAATTATGTACTTCATTCTCGAATTATATGAATTTCTCAAATGGCCTAGACTTATACCTCATTAAGTAGACATAGCCATAATACTCAAGTAATCTGGAAAAGTTATAAAATCAAATTACTAACCTCTAGCTTCTACTGGAAATGCTCCACATGCATTTGTGTGTACCAGTACTAGATTCTCTATTGAACCATTAACCCTATCAACTAAATTTCCCCTTAGTAATATTTATTTTTAAATAAGAATGAAACCATACAAGTGGTTTTAGATTAGAGGAGCCTAAATAACTGTCCTGAAAGATCTTTTTTAAACTCTTATCATTCCCATGACCAAGATAGTGAAGACATTGCTGAGTGTTATATGATTCATGTGTACAAGATTAGTTATCTATTCTCAATACTTGTTTTTTTAATTTAATACATAATGACCCTTATTGGAATGACTCATACCATAAAATATGTTGTATTTATAAAGGGAGTGAATTTTTTCCAAAAAATGGAAATAAAACCATCTACATCTGGGAATTATACAGAAATTATGTACTTGGAAACCATTGGTACATAATAACAATATCCTAAAACCAATATAATTTCTATTTTAAATTATATGTGGTAGTTACCAATGGCTAGCATATCTATAATTACACTATTGGTAGACCAAAAATCTACCCATCTACTAGAAATATTTCAAAGTATACTTGGTTCATGAATTTGGATATATATATATATGGGCACAAAAAGATAAATCTAATAGAGAATGTGTAGATATTGAAGGATTAAACATGATATGGAATTCACATATAGTTTCCACTTTTTTCTGGGTGAATTTCTTCTTCCAATGGCCTTGCTTGGACCATGTAACTCATACTTCCTCCTTTTCATTTCCATACCTCTAGAGCTTCCTATTATTGGATGGATAGTGCTTGGGAGCTTTCGACTTATTATGATTCATGGGCACCTTCTCCTTGTTCTACCTATTCTTATTCACTGTAAGGAATACAATTTTTTTCATGGCCCATGTCCTTGTACACTTGTAGAATCAATGTATGATGTTCGAAAAGGCTCCTCTAAATATTATTCATATTATAAATAATAATAAAACCATATAAAGTCTTCTTTATTGAGGGAATAATTATATATGTGTCCAAATCATCTCGGAATTTAATCCCTATGATGTCTAAGAGTTCAGTATATCCAATAATATTTAATACATGAGGCCCAGAAAGAACCAAATCTCTAAGATTAGTTGAAACATAGCATTAGAGATCTCATATATCTCTTCTCTCTCATCTTTATATAGATATATAAGGTTATACATCATGACATATGCACCTATGTGCTCGTGTTGCTTGAAAAAATCATTGGTCATGGATAATAGCATGAAACATTGAGCATATGTGGAATCATTAAAATGTTTCATATAGATAGATAACTCTTCCTAACTTTCCTCATTACTAAGAGCATTAGTAATAGGTTCTTCTAGCCCATATAATTTCATTTCATGGTGTAGGATAACACATCAGTACTATTTACACTCTTGAAAAATTGTTCTAGTGATAAAGATATCCTTGTAAAGTATGTCTCACAAGGATATTTTTGAATCAATTGTATTACTATTTCTGTAAATAAGATGATCATAGTTTTAGTACATTGTTTGAAAAAAAAATTGAAAAAAATAAATATTATATTTATTACTATTTTATCAAACCAAATATAACTTGTTGTTGGTTTCAGAATAGCTTTTTTCTTATAAATTCTAGTGGAAAGAAACCATATTCCACTTATTATCACCCTAGCTTTTGCTGGTCAGGAAATTTGAAGGGGTTTTGGTTGGAAATCATAATTCCAACTACATTAACTAATAGTTCCTTGATATTTTTAGTGAAATACCCAATCTTTTACTCCTTAAATCGGATTTCCTCAACCCTTACCTCTTATTTACACCAATTACTACATTGGAAATTAACCCTTGATGGGAACTAAGTTATTTCAAGCCAAAACATCAAGTTATAATTCCCCAATAATTGAAAGTATCTCATCTTTGGCTGGTCAAGAAATTTGAAATAGGGTTCGATTTTAACTGAAGTAGTTGAAGGCCACACCAAATTAATATGTATAATTGATGGATTTTATCTTTTTATGTAAATGTAAAATTATTATCTTTATTACAGAATTTTTAATATTATGCGGATTTAAATAACTGATTAACCATATCTTAGATAATAATTACGCATAATCCAATTTATTTTAGTTATATCTTTCATTCTTGTCAATTCATTAATTCATTTTTTTCAACAAAATATCCAAAATGAAATAACCATAAAACTTGAAAGAAATAAAATCATAAAGTATTATGATAATAAAAATTTACTAATGGTATGTTTATCTAGATTGTGATAATATTTACATCGTTCTAGGGGGAAGTACCATGAACCAATTAAGGTTCATTTTATAGCTTTCCATATATCCACTTAGGTAACTCTCTTGGATTGGTTTCACCTCGGCTTCAAGCATGAACTATGTAATCTATATTTGGAGATTAATCTATTATATATATTTTTACTCACACAAAAATGAGGATAAGTAAAGTATTAGTTAGGGGTTTACGTAAAATAAATCATGGGAATTCATTCTCTTGTATAATGACAGAAGAGATGACACAAATTTAATAATAAATTAAATGAAATTGATCACATATAAAGGTCTCGTATAGGATCTTGATCATCCACATGCATAGACTAGATTAAGCATTTAATAAAATTGGTATTGAATTATCATCGTTCTTGTTTAAGATAAGTTGTAGTTGAAGCAATTAATTATCTTCTTTAAATAATAAATTATTTTATCTTAATTTTCATCCTAATTTCATTGAGATTATAATCCACCATACTTTTAAACAAATTAATTAAATAATATAAATTATAATTGTAAAATAAAAAAAAAATCTCTAGAGGAAACATGGTGGGTACCCATATGAACAACCCATCATTTATTATACTCGTATATGGTTTAATATTGCAACATGTGGCATACATGACTTAATCACATAATTTCATGATTTTTACTATCAACTTATTGATCACACTATTTACATCTTATTTACCTAGTTTTTTATACTTCAATGTGGATCAAGTAATAACTGTAATATTCCTTATACATGATATATAGATCTGAAGATTACACCAAAATTAATTAGAAAATTATATATATATATATATATATGTATATATATATAAACCCATCACATGGAATGTCCCATCAAATTAATGACCATAGAAAAGAACATGTTGATTTTGTATTCACAATATAATATATTAATTATCAAGTCATTGTAATTCGGTAAAAAGTGCATATGTAGTACATTGAAGATAAACGACATGTATTATTACGATCATCGATCCACAACACAGGACTAAGAACTCGACGTGTAACCATGCCATGGAAAATTTTGGAGTACATTGGATACTCGACATGTGGTATCTAAGTCAGAAGGCCACCAGTCATGTAGGTCATGTAAGAAGAAACACAACTTGTATATAAATATAGGACAGCACACTATGTTTGAAAGTTACACAACAAGTAGTCCAGCTAACCATGAACCTAGTTAGATCGGTCAATATGAAGTGTATAATAAAAATAAACTCGTATAATTAATGAACACAACATAAATTAATTATGAATTAATTATTGGTGAATTAAAAATTATTACATGACATGTACCTCTAGGTTGCATAGTGTTTACTCTTGTGTTATCCTTCCAAACTCCTTGGTACCCCTTAATGATATCATTGAATTTATATCATTCATAAAATTAATTTATTTTATTATAGTTACGATAAAATAAGAGAAATAATGAGGATCCCATAATTATTATTAATAAATGATTAAATTTTAATTGAAATCCGATAATAAATTTTAAAATTAACCAATGATATTTAAATGATTATAAATTATTATATGACTGCTCTAATACAACTTGTAGGTTCCGAACGTAGCGGATACATCATTTAGGCTGTGCCCAACCCTTAATTTTTTTAATGATCAATTTTTAATTTTATATTTACATGATGATAAATGTCATGATCAATTTAAATGAATCAAAGAATATAGAAAATGGATAAAACATAAGAACTAAAGTGTAGGATCGTCACATATTATTTATAAATAAACTAAAAAATTAATAGATTACCTGGAGAGAAAATATTTCATCATTGATGGATTTGAAAAAAAAATATACATCATACCACTATTGCATTATAGGAATCAATATTAGATTTCTTTTAGTGGTGATCTAAACATGTTCCAAAAAAATCTCTAAACATCGTCGTAGGAATATATGGGTGCTATCACACCAGATCCAATAACTTGTGTCTCTTACCCTTGACCAACCTGAGAATATCATCAAAATATTTTTCTTTGATCTCACTTTCCATGATAATATAAGGTAGTTTAATATCTCTCTCCATTATTGCAAGCATTCTCAGAGAAGGGATCTCTCTAGGGCTTTGAGATAATTCCCTGAATTTCATTATTCCTAACAAAAATGAATTGGATGCATTGAAAAATAATATAATTGGGTTTATATACCACTAGGGTTAGAAATAAATAATTTCAAAAGATACATATAGTATTTATTTAATCCTTCTGGGAGCACATGTCTATAATAATAATAATATTATGATTTATTGACACTCTATAAACTCGTGAATTAAAATTAATTGTTATGTAATAAAATAATATTCAATATATATTATTTCTTACTAGACCATTAAACTTGGTCCACCATTCCACCATAATGTTTATCGGCCCTTGAATAATAAATAATTATTTAATAAATAAATAATCATTTCATTATTAACCAATAAATAAATATTTATTTATTTAATATTTCACTCACATAATATTATCTCGAATGAATGGGGACAGAATATATATGTGATCAAGAAAACATGAATAATTATTAAACCAAATATGGGGAAAAAAAATTTCAACTTGTTAAATAACAAATAATAATTTATTATTTAACTAATATTCTGGACACACTTAGTGTGTGGCGCTCTAGGACACTTTCTCACTGAAATTAGGTGAAGTAGACTATACTCTAAGGATAGCATATCGAAACTTGTCAAGGAACTCGTATAGAAACATGTTAATGAAGCAATGAAATAAAAACTCATACCAACTCTTACTATTTAATATAATCCATTTATTGCGATATGTATAATATAACATGTTGCATGTGGGTTCCATCAACCTATATGCTCGATGCCTCTTTCTTTGACTTTCTAGAAGTAAAAAATTCCTATAAAACACATTGTCTATGGATTTATTTAGGTTATATCATTTCTATAAATGGGAATACGATATCAAATTCTATTAAAATAGAAGAGACAAATTATTTCTCGAATTATTCATTAATTAAATATTACTCGTGACTCACCCAATGTATCCTACCTCACTACAAATATATATCATCATGATTCTCATAAATACATCAAATTACGAGACTGATAACACTCAATAATATTATTATTAAATTATAATGACAAGTACATAGGTCTAAAGATAGGAACATCCAATGATAGATATAAATATGGGTTTACTACTGTGGGTCTCATTCTCATAATATCCTACACTGGATATTACTAAGGGCCTACACAATGAGTAGGTGCCTCAAATTCCTACGAGTCTCCGCCCTTAATAGCTTGTATCATTTATGTCACTCAAATTATATCATTCTACTATAGAAAATATATTTATTAATACTCTCATGACACTTATAGGTTTTCATGATAGTGGGGAACTTCTACAACCTTTTAGTGTGATATCTACTCTAATGACATTATAACATACTATGTCATGAAAAAGAACAATCATGATGTGATAAATATTTTATTAACATTAAAAAAAGGAATACATGTTTTCAAATAGTACAAAAATGTTGGTTATAGGGAACACACTCCACCAAAAAATACATGTTCTTCACTATAACTCAATTGAGTTTTCAGTAATCAACACATAGGAGAAGTGTCCCATTAGCTTTGTTAACAAATAGAAAAGGCACTTTCTAATATGACACACTCAAGTGAATACATAATTTATCTAATATATCATTCAATTGAGTCATTAATTCCTCTATTTTGTCTAGTTCCATGTTGTAATATGGAATAAACACTAGTTGAGTACTAATAACTAGATCAATATATTACTATACATCTCTCACTAATGGAAAACTGGATAAATAAGAAGGAATAGCATAATAAAACTCAATGGAAATTAGGGGAGATCATCACTCAAATATTATTTCTCTATATCAAATGAATACAGTAATATTACATTCCTCTATTCTAGATTATAAGGTATGGCTCTACTCAACCTCGAGTCCCATTCTCCATGAAAAACAAGGTACACCCCATCGAGTTATGTAATGGAGACCTTCCAAAGATATAAATAAATTAGGGCCTTATTAGTGACAAGTCAATACATCATTATAATGATGTTAAGAGGGTTCATATCAAGAATAAGAAAATTCTATAAAATATCAATATCTGATAATGATAAGATGTAAGAAAGATAAAATAGATTGTGCTCTCTCTTCATTCCGATGGATGTAGTAAAATCCGTCATAAAAGATAATATCTCCATATGAAGATTTAGAAGTTTTAAAATATGAGTTGACATAAATTAGTTAGATGCACCAGTTGAAAATAAAATAGTCACTAAATATGAAGCTATAGTGATGGCACATCTCACAATCATTGGACTGATGCCATGTTCCTCTCTAAGATCTTCCAATTTGTGAAGAAGCATCATTCTAGATTCCTATTACTAGAACCCCATATATTTAGAAGAATATTATTAAAAAAATATGAATTTGGGTTCTAATATTCATGCACCACTTTATGGAGTAATACAGAATTGGAAGAATTACTATAGGTTTCCAGAGCGACCATAAGAACTGGATATCTTTTGTACCTTAGTAAAACATTTCTTAAATTCCCAACCCTGCCAAACTAGAATCAAGTAAAAGGGAAACTTATATAAACTTTAATAGTTATATAGGATTTATACTATCTATAACCACTGTGATACTCAGCATGATTCCTAATTTCTTTAAAGGAACTCACATAACTTTCATTGTGAGAAAAATAAACTCCCATTAACCCATACTTACCATCTAGATAAAGCTCAATCATCACTAACATATCCAGTACATCAACATATAAAGTTATATTCAATAATAAAACCTATAAATGGATATTATTTTGTATACCCATCTAGAACCATCTAGCCTTCATCTTCTAATTTTAAACAATCTTCGGTGAAAACTACATAATTATGGAAAAATAGTTTTCATAATACATCATGGTCCTATCGGCCTACTGAAGGTTGAAAAACATCATAGACTCAGCATGTGACATAGATTTTGGGTAGAAATTATCAGTGAAAATAAATCTAATGTCCTTACACTCCAAACCCTCATGAATCTCTCACATTACCATCAAATCATACCATATCCTTCCAGGCCTTTCCAGCTTTAAGGTATCACATTTCATTTTGATATATTCATGAATTTCCAAGAAATCAAAAAGGATATTTATCTTGTCAAAAAAATCATAGCCTATTGAGGATCATTAGTTCCTTGGAATATAGTTTTATTATGGGGAAGAAACTCTTGAGAACAATGTCTATATTTATTGAGTTGAGGTTCCACAATATGAGCTTGAATGGGAACTGGTGCAGGTTCCCATACCAAACCATAAACATGATTCTAGTCCATATGATGATCTGGTCAATTTGGTTCACCAGTAGAATCCTATTGGGGCCTATTCAAACATATTCTTAGAAGCATGATGCTATAATACATCAACATAAAATACATAAGACATCATAAGATTACTCGTATCAACAAATCAAAAAAGTGAAATGGGAATATCAATCCCATATGATAATATTTCAAGATTCGGTTTTCAAAATTACCAAATTAAAATTATAGAAAATACTAGAATAATATCAAATTATTCTTCAATTGAACATTTCCCAAGACACCCATGTTACGTAAGTCTTATTACGGTGAGATCTATCTAGGCACTCACTTGTAATTACCACTGAAGTACCATAAAGACTTCCCAAACTGCATACTAGCATCACAGAAAGATTCTAAACATTCACCTTTGATACCACTATTTCAATAACCATCACAAATACCCTAGTACCCTAAAAATTGAGACATATTTGACATATCTTTGAGGGTGTTTTCAATCAATATGGGTTGGTGAATTGCACCTAGAATCATACAACATTAATGATGGAACAAAATTTTCATTGAAACTGTGAATGTAAAAGATACAAGTCAATATTATCAACACTTCAAAAGTATAAAGTACAAGAAAAAATAGGCATAATAAAAACCAAAAGGCACACATAATCAACGTACTAGATAACTAAAAAGATAAAAACTCAAACATCCAATGCAACAAGTAGATGAAATCTCCACCGCTCAAATCCACGATCCATCCATGATCAAAAGGATCAATAACATTCACCACATCCAAGTGAAACATACCCTTTGATCAAACCTAGAATATTACATTCTAAAAACTACCGAAGGAAATGGTAGGCATGATATATAAATTCTAGTAGGGCCTCATCGAGTGTTCCATAGTCAATAATATAACAATATACCATTTATGATATTAGATAAAATAAAACTTGGAATGGAATCACATTTTCATATTTTAAATGAAAACATGTTTTCACTCAAATATATGGTAAATATATAATAAAATAATTAATATAAGATTAAAAAACAATTTTATTTAAAAAACATATATAAATTAGTTGGAAAGATGAATACTATTCAATAAATCAATGTCATCAATATCAAATCAAATTACTCATAACACCACGGTGAAACACCTTTATTTATATTTATTACTTGGTAAAGGATACTCACACATCTCATTAGTGATCACGGTTCATAAATAGTGTTTATACATAGTCAACTCCCCAATTGGGGAAACAATTATGGGGAATTAATCTACACCCCAATAGGGGATATTATCATGAGATTCTAGATCTGACATGGTATAATTAGTTTTGTCATCATAAATCTAGTGGTAGGGGATCAAGATCCTAGATTTCTTATCCATACCACCTAATAACTACACATGAACCCATGTTATTCAGTAAATAAATCAATCAATCAATGTGGAAATCAATCATTTTAAACTATTTCAAAATAAAATATCATATTTCAGTTTTCAACATGCCTTTTCATTTCAAAACTAAATCATAGGTTTTAATAATTTTATGAAATTTCAAATCATATTTCAATTTAAACCATATTATCAAGGTAAAAATAAAATAATTTCATCAAAAATATTTCCAAATAAAGCCATCATGTTCACAAATTCACCCCAAAATTTCAATTCCATTGAAATTTGGGTTTTTCTAAATTCATGTTCCCAATTCAAAATCATGTTTCAATTCGACTAAAATCCATGTTTTTAAATAATTTAAAAATTATTTTCAAATAAATTTAGAAATATAGATTTTCAATTGAAATAAATAACTTATAAAACCACCAACCTTTAATCAAAGATCCAGAAATCAACACCCACCACACGATTCAACAGTGTAGAATGAAGGTTTCAAATATCATGAAATCACACCAAGAATCAAGATCCCAATAAATGGAGTTTATATAAATTTATTAAATGATTATTGATGAAACTATAAGGATTAAATAAATAGATATCAAAATAAACCACATAAGAGGATATTCACTTACCTAGGGGATATCAAATTAGAATAATGCCACTTCAATATACCAATAAGGGGTTATCAAGAACCAAAATCACCTATTGGGAGCCTCCAAGGATGATAAAAGTGTGTCAGGGTTGAGTTATGGTGATTATAAACATAACCAGGGGATTATTATTTTTAAAATAATATTTAGAGGAATTAAACCCCACACGCATGGTTTTTGAGCTTGGACCACATGGTTAGAATAACTATTCCCCCTAACATTGTGCCCCTGGTAGTATTTTTCTTAGGGTTCATGGTTTAGACACATGGTTAAACTAACTATGCACTAAACATGAATTCTCCACTATCCATGTGGTGCATGGTTTGGAGGGACCGACTAAATGGTTTGGACAAATCATTTATCCCCTTTTAGTAAATCACATCATGGAACATGGTTTTCTAGTCCAAACCGAAATTTTTTCACTAATTGTGTGCCAACCATTCATAGTCCCTTGGCCTTCCAAATTTTTCCAAATTTTTCTAAATGAGACCCAAAATAGACTCGACTCAACAGAGATAAAAAAAAATGTCATGGAATATCTATTAGACAGTAATGTGATGTTACACCAATATTGATAAACATGTTTTTTATCAAAATTATTTCCCTATCCACATTAGAAGAAGCCATATACCTAGATTATTCTATAGAATCAACTACCAGGGACTGCTTCAATCTTCCCCATCTGAAACCACCTCTATTCAAGAAAGAAACCTATCCAGAATATGATTTCAGATCATCTTAATTTTTATGGATTCTTGTATCAGTATATCCCCTCACTAAAATCTTATCATCTCCTTCATACACCAAGAACACAACCTTGATATGTCTCATGTTCATCAGGATAGTATTTAGAGCTACCTGATATAGATCTCCTATGTTATTTTAACATCTTCACCCTATGATTAATGTAATGGAAACATCAAACCTAATAAATATAATTTCATGCCTAATAGAACCCACTACCTATTTATATGTGACACTACACATACTTTTAATTTCTTTGTGTGTTAGTTCACACATCTATTTGGATAGATTGTTACCATGTGAAACTGGTAACAATTCTCCCTTGGATTGGTCTATATTGTTCCTTTTGAGTACCTTATCAATATATATACTATGGATTATTCAAATCCACATATGAGATCTAGCTCGATTGATCTTGAATCCTAGAATATATGTTTCTTCACCTATGTCTTTCATAGATAAGTGATCCTTTAATCACTTTTTCATTAAATAAAGACTTAAAATTCATTTCCCATTAATAATATTTCATCAACATACATTACTAGAATAATGATGGAAATACCACTAACCTTCATGTAGATATCTATCTCACATTCATTCTTATTGAAACTAAATTCTCTTATGGCCTCATCAAAATGAAAATTCCTTGATCATGATTCATTCATCAATCAATAAATTGATCTCTACATCATGTGCACTTTATTATCACATTTTTACATGAAAATAATTTGGTTTGTGTCATATATATGCCTCCAACTAATATCACATTTTAAAAATTAGTCTTGAAATATATTTTCCAAAATTCATAATCATGGAAGGCTATTATCTCAAGTAATATTCTGGTAGATTTTAGCAATGTGACTAATGTGAAGGTTTATTCATAGTCTATTCCATGACATTTCATGTAATGATTCACTAGTAACACATATATATACGTTGTCACTTGACTACCCATGTCTAATTTTTTCTAGAATACAAATTTACACCCAATAGATTTTACATCAGCTGGTGGGTATACCAAAATTATAAAATGAATCTAGAACATGAAATATTTTTTAGAATGCATGTCTTCTTTCCATTTAGAATCATCCTTTCAATAAATTGTTTCATTTTAGGTTAGTGGTTCATTATTATTTAGGATTAATGTTCTGCCTATCTAAAAGAAAATATAACCATATCTCTCTGGTTCTCTAATATCACTAGTAATCCTATGTTTTAATTCAATATTTGTAACTTCATCCTCTCCCACTATCACTTGTGTATTGTTTTCCTATATGAGATATTGTGGATCTAGAGCCTCAAAGTTTTTGAATTTAATCTTTCTTCCACTATTTATTTTGAATTTTTTCCCTTTCTTTGAATATGGAATTTCTTTCTACAATAATGTTTCTATCTAAAGGGTTATATTGTTAATATCTCTTTGTTTCCTTTAGATAACCTATAAAAATTCACTTTGATCCACGTAATACTTTTATTAGGTATGGTGTTGAAAAATTAATAACATCCCCAAAAACTTTTATTTGATATCATGGGTTTCTTTCCATACCATAAATCATATGGAATATCATCAACTACTTTTATTTTTACTTATTTTAGTGTATATGACATAATATAAAATGTATATCCCTATAAGGATAATGATATAGCTGTTGAATCATTATGAATCTTATCATGTCAAGAAAGGTATTATTTCTTATTTCAATAATACCATCCCAGTAAGATGTATAAGGATGAGTGACTTGAAAAAATATACCACACTCCATTAAATGATAAATGAAAACTTGTTTATGATATTTTCCTCCATGGTGTAAGCTGGATTTCTTAATCTTCAAAATATTTTGATGTTCTATTTTTTTGATATTCCATAAACATACTAAATTAATATGATTTATATCTCATTAAGTGGATATATCCATATATACTATAGTTATCAGAAAAATTAATGAATAAAGAAAACTATCCCTTTACTATACTGAAATTGGACCACATACATATGTATGAACCAATTATAGTGGATCTTTTTATTTTTCTATTTTCCCACTAAATGCATATTTGGTTATTTCACCTTATAAACAATTATGACATTTATCAATGGTTTTGAACACAATCGAGTCTAAATAAACTTCTTGATGTGGTTTAATTAAACACTTGATTTTTCATTGATTCCAAAACATGATTATTTTAGTTTAAGTATATACAATACATTTTTAATAAATTCCATACCATAACATATTATTTAATCATAAGAAAAAATTTATTTCCAAACTTGAAATAAAATCCTATAATGTCTAAATTCAACACTGATATTATGTTTTTGGTAATAGATGGTACATAATGATAATTATTTAGTATAAGAATTTCTCCACTATGAAAAGTAAGATTATAACTTCACATGTATAATGTTGTTAGTCTCTCACCATTTTTTACTTAGATATATACATGACTATTTAAATTATCTTTAATATACTTTGTTCAAATATCTAAATACAGAGATGTTAGACACATTCAATAAAAATACCAAACTAGTATTAAAATACCAATAGAATTCAATGAAAAATATACCTAATTATAAGCATCACATTTATTATTCTTCCCAACTATGGAATTATTCTAACAAAGGCCTTTATTGACAATTACAAATAGACTTCCTCTTTCTCATTACATTCTCATTGTATCATTGGATTCTTTAAAAGGTGGTTTATCAAAATCATTTAATATGAATTATAATTTAACAACATTACCATTCATTTATTTATTTTTTACCAAAAATAATGAATATATGTAATTCCTCATTTCTTAATCATTTTGGTAAACTAAATCAAAAAAAAACTAGGAGTGGATTTTTCATGTTATTTTATTATAATTAATGATGTGTCATTAGAATATATGTTGTAAAGAGGCAATAATAAGATTAGTTTTTAATTATTGGTTTAGTGTGAGCATATGGAATTATAGTCTCTCAATATACCCAATTATCTTGAGTAAATAAGTCCCTTATTTACTCCCTTCTACTAGCCTGTATCAAAATAGAGCACCATATATCTTGTATTATTATTTCCAATCTCATTCTTGGTATAACTATTGAAGATAAAGAAACATTTTAAATGTAACCTTTCCTCATGAATTTTACATAGATAACTAAAAATATATGTCAATATAAAAAAATTAATTTCTAGTGTATCATTCATATAGTTATTTGATTTATCTTTATCTTAATTTATCACTCCTTGATGGGGATCAGTAGTAAGTGAGGATTTCAGCACATAAATCTTCCTCTATTGGTGTTGTGCTATGCATGAGCACTTATACCATGCATTGATGTTACTACCTATAAGTATATTATATTTATCTAATATTGATTTATATAAAATTGAATTGGTGGAGGTTTTAATTTGATCTATAACCATTAAATTATTATATTAGTATATTTTCATTTTTACCAAATTACATTTTAAAATTGTAAATTTATATGTTATACCATTATTTTATATAATCCTGGTAGACATCTATTATTATATTTAGAATACATAGTTGCCTGAGTATTTTAGTGGAAAGGTTCCACTAACATCTACTCATTTCTTGATCATTAAAATGAGGACTAATTTGAGATTTTATGGTTGGATTTTGACTAGCCACGCACATTAACACAAGGATCCTTGATCTATTTATTGGACTCCCAAATATTTTAATTTTTTATCTTTCCATTCTCAACACGTTATATCTAATTATTAACACATTTGGATATGGTTACCTCTTTGCTGTGAACTTCAGTTAAGTCAACCCACCACTCTTATAATAACTCCTTGGTAGCATGAGACACCCTCAACTATGGCTGAATGAACATTTAACAATAGATTATGTATAAATACAAGTGATTTAAGGCATTTATAATATTAACATTACCTTTGAGGTATTTGGTAATTTATCTCGAGGAATGAAACATGTTTCTACTTAACAAGATTGTTCATTGTGATCACACTAATAAAATAACCATGGTTTAAATAGAAAAAATGTACCTCACATATTTATTCGATCCATGTATGTTCGATTATTATTATATTATGTGATCATTCATAAAAAATACACATTCACAACACAACAATCTATGTATATGATACAATAAATAAATAATTATTTGATAATGTGGTACTACCTATCTGTTAATCCATTGAGCATATAATAGATTAACCCAGACCCTAAGAAAATTATAAAAATTAAAAACCTGACCTAAATTGTAGTACTCACAACTACTATAAACTTCGTTTGTTTGTTTTATGTTGTATCTCAACACGAACTGCTTCCTTATGAAATTCTATGATCTTTACCATTTATACTCACAAATAAGTGAGGGGAACATGGGGTGTGAAATTACAGTTTGTCACTAAAATGTGGACATGGTGACCCATGTACAATTATACTGATAATATAAATACACAAGTCACTGAAATAAAATAATTATTAAATTTTTAAAAAACATATATTCCATATTCAAAATAAATAAATATTGAAAAAAACATGCATGGTTTGGTGTTGGAACCTTATTAATAAATATGTTACCATATTTCATAAGATTAATTATATTTTATAAAATTCAACTTGTGTATTTTTTTCATACTTTAACTTACATTAAAATAATTTTATTTAATTATCAATACATCATGTGACATCGACAATAATTGTATTAAATTATATAAAATTAAAATTAATTTTTTAAGTTTATTTAAAATTTTCCAAATCCAATTATTACTAATGTATATCTCCCAATATAAATTTATGGCTTGTGGTGAGTCTGATGGGTTAGGTGGGAAAAAATCAGACTAAGTCAGTCCATCCCAAGTCTAGTTGGTGCATCCATTTAAGGGAATATATATACAATATATATATATATATTATAATATATAATTTATATAAAATATATTATAACACACACACCCATAAATATATATATATATATAAGAATGTGACACCCCAAATCATGGGGCGGAAAAATCATCTTCTTCACCATAAATGGGTGGGGAAAAGACATCCACCCCCATGGGTGTGAACATTTTAGTTAATAAATTCTTGTCCTAGAACTGTAAGTATGTGAATATTTTTTTGGCCTTTTTTGTGCTTTCAAATTAATAATTTAAAAATAATTATTAATGATAATTGACTCCCTCTTCCCACTACCAGTATCTCAGGAGAATAAACTATTCTATAAGCACACTCTAACCAAAAATCCATCACATTGATTTCATTAAAGTGCAACAAAAAACATTAATTTCCATCACAATTATACACAAAACCCATTGACATTCAATTGACTATATCCTAGAAATACTTACTTAGATCGACTCACCATTAGTTTCATTGAGGCAATATAAAAAATCTATTTCTAAATCATATAAAATTTAATTCAAATATTTATTTTTTAGATGTAAATAATTTTATTTTCCCTTTTATACCAATAGATGGAATCTAAGGAACAATAGAAAGTGAGAATGTGAGAAATTAAATGTTTTAGATTCAATTTCATGTTAAAAACAACAAATCCACAAGAACCCATTAAAAATTTTATCGAAGAATATTTATAAATTCAATTTAAGCATGATGAAGTAAATTGAATTAACCTCTAAGAAATGGAATTTTCATTTGAAATTTACAATTTTATTCGCTTATTCTCATCATGTAGTAGCTCAATGTATCCAAGATAAATTTCCTCTTAATCATACACAGATGAAAAAAAAATCTCCTAGATCATTAATATTAAAGTCTCTCATACTTTTTTGGGAAATCTAGTAGTTATATGATGTCAATTTGATCGCGTAAAGAATAGAAAATCAATTAAAAAGACTGGATCGATCCAACCTCATTTATTAATCAATTTATCACTCTAATACTAAGATATATAGAGTGAGAGGTAGGAGAGGAGAGCTATAAAATCCATAAAAATGGCATGTCACACTATTAAATAAGATAAAATTAGATTTTATAACAAGGTTATACCCTTTAAAATTACACATTGGTCCCAAAAATTTAATAACCTTAATTTTAGACACTTATTCACAAGTATGACTTAATTAAAATTGACATAAATGTAAAAAAAACTATCACCCAATTATAACACATTTAAATGATATGAGATAATATCTGACCAGTTAATTTTACTCGTAAGATCCACACATAATTTAATGAACCTTGAATGTGTTATGTTCATTCAAAATTTACATTTTTCTAGTATTCCCTTTTATGATCAAACAATTTGTAAAAACCTTGAGAAATAAATTCAATGATAATAATTCTAAACATGAATAATATAATTAAATTATTTTTAATTTCTATCATTCAAACTATAATGTTCAATAGTCCCTATATGTGGATCCCACTTGATTCCAAACACATATTCATCTGAATAGGTGGAATATGTGGATACACATAGTGTGTGACCCCTAAAATATTAGTCTTGATAGTAGTGGATCTAACTCAGAGACATATAGTATATTATAGTAACCCATCGTGGTCTATAGGGAGATAAGTAATTTCATAATGGTGACTACCACCTATGAACACACTCTGTGTAATATAATTTCTTTGTCCCATGATATCTAATACTGAAGGATGATACTTGTGTCATCATCATTTTGATGCATTATGTGTTCCATGACCTTATGATATGGAATTTAATTCTTATAAATTAGACATAGATTTAATAAAGGAACTATTATCCTGATCAACTAGGACCCCTGAGATATCACTACCTCAACTAGAAAGTGAAATATTATATCTTGATAATTCAATCAATTATGTTCCACCAATGACTCACCTAACACAAGATGCCTTGTCATGACATTAGTGTAATGGTTTTTTCTATTCATAAAACTATGTGATAAAATTATACACAATAATAATTATCTCAACTCAAGAGACCAATTAAAATTTCAATATATTGGAACATCTAATTACTCTCAAAATATATAGTTTTCTAATAATAGGGCCAGTCCTCATGGTCTCATGTACTAAAGATCACCAAGTGTGGACTTCATGAGAGTAATACTAGATGCTTATAAGACCCAAAGACATGATATTCTGACATCATATGTGTTCCTTCAGTATTATGTATTTAGACCACATGAAATATATTTATGATTATTTTCATAGTATATCACAGTTCTTATTATAGATGAGAATTTTTATAGCCTTTTGATATGACACATAATCTATGAACATTACCATGCCAATAATGGACATAAAATTATCAATGCTATAATGGTTAGAAGATACAAATACATATATCAAACTATATATATATATCTAATGGTAATTGACAACTCCCATTGCGAGGTGTGGTAAATTGAAAGTTTTTATTCCCTTCTAAACCGACTAACTATGTAGCTAACAGCAGTCGAGGTTGATTCCATAGAGAAAAAGAAAAAGAAAATTACCAATATGATTCATTCAAGTATTAGTCGATTATCCATAAAAAAATAGATTAATGAAGGCAAGGAAATGAAAGTGAGATTTTTAAGTGAAACTATTTATGAAAAATAAATTAAAATAGATAAAATGAAAAGAAAATCAGAATATAAATGTATTGGGGTATCAATTCAATTAATTTTTATTTCAATGATAATTTTTTATCATTAAAATTATTTATGAAAATATTTTACCTTAGGGATTCAATTTTATTACACTTTCTTTGTCTGATAACTGGTAATTATGTATCTAAGTGTCAATTCCTTCATCCGGTAATTGAATGTTCAAATACACATTAATACATTACCCCTAAAATAGTGTAAATGATCTCCCCTAATGGTCATAGGGTCACATAATGGAACTCCTTTTGTTTAATCTATTGGTATCATTATTGGTTTGATATGACACCAACAATGATTATGAAATTTAATTCATTAAAATTATTGTAAAATAGAAATCATAATATAAGTAACACACCCGAATGTAAATCACAACAAACCTATTTTATTATTACAACCCCAACACAAGGGAACTATCCCATTATGACTATGTTCATGATGTGAAAGTTGATCAGAAACTCGACCCCAACCATGGATATGAGAGGAAATAAGGGTAGAAGAATAATTACATTAAAACATAATTTAAAACAAAAATAAAACTAAAATTTTGGTATCAGGGAAGATCGATCGATGGAGAGAAAGAACCTCCCCCTAGAATGTAAAACCACAAACCAGGAGGGATACGCTTATATTTATAGAAAATAACACTACGCACTCTATACCCCAAAGTAAACACTATATACTTGAGTCAACTACTTTTTTTCTTTGGTTTCTCCATCAATAAGTGATCCATTACGCATCCCCTTTTAATTAAAGAGTCTTATTTTGGTAGGTAAGGGTACACAGAATTTTTCAGCACCTCACATGGTGTTTAGATTCAATTTCATACACCAAATTATTTTGGAAGGGCATACATGGTGTTTTCATTGTGTGTACATGACATGTTCTCTCTGGTTGGCTACATGGGAGTGTACTCAGTTGGTCGAGCCGTGTCGGGGCAAGGTTACATGGTATGTATTTATAAAGTACATGTTGTGTATTTATAAATTTTCAGTATGATCACTCCCTGTAAACAATTCCATAATTTTACTGCTCCCGTTGAGAGGTGTGGAAAGTTGAATTTTGTAGTTCCCCTCTGAACCGACTAACTAAGTAGCTAGCAGCAGTCAGGGTCAATCCCGTAAGGAAAATGGAAAATAAAATTACCATTATGATTTTTTCAAGTCTCAGTCAATTATCCATATAAAAACAAATTAATGAAGGGGAAAAAATGAAAGGGCGATGTTAAAGTGAAGCTATTTTTTAAAATTAAATTAAAATAGAAGAAATAACAGAAAAATCAGAAGTCAAATGTGCCGGGGTTAAAATTAAATTAATGTTTATTATAATGATCATTATATATAATTAAAATTATTTATGAAAATATTTTACCATGGGGATTCAATTCTATTACCATTTCTTAGTCCAATAAATAGTAATTATGTATCTAAATGTCAATTCCTTTCTCTGGTAATGGAATTTTTAAATACACATTAATAAATTAACCCTAAAACAGCGACAACAAGATTTTTCAATGGTTTTAGGGTCACCCAACACAAATACTTAGGTTTATTCCATTGGTATCATTCTTGGTTTGATAAGGTTCTAATAGTGATTTTAGAATTTAGTTAACTAAAGTAATTATAAGATAGAAATCATTATAAAAGAAACACAACAAAATTTAAATCACAAAAACCCATAATTTTGTTGCAAACTCAACACATGGGAACTAGCCTCTTATGACCATGGTCATGGTGTGAGAGTTGAGAAATATCTCTACCCCTACCATGGATATGATATGAAAAAAGGGGATAAGAGGAATTATGCTAAAACATAACTAAAAATATGAATAAAACTAAAACAATTATTCATGTATGGATGATTAATAGAGAAAAATCACCTCCCCCTGGAATGTCAAAACACAGACCAGGAGGGTTTTCTATATATTTATATAAAATAATACTACATAGTGTATACATTAAATTTCATGCCATGTTCTTGGGTCAAATACTTTTTCTTTGGTTTCTCCATCGATAGGTGATACGTTGCACTTACCCTTTGAATTCAAGCATCAAATATTGATAGGTGAGGGTATATTATGAGTTGAGACACCTCACATGGAATGTATAGTCAATTTCATCCACCAAATGCTTCTGGAAGGTCATATAAGGCATGTTCATAGTGAGTACTTGGCGTGTTATATCTGGGTGGCTATATGGGTGTTTACTCGGTTGGATGAACCATGTCAGGAAAAGGTTACATGGAATGTGTTTATAATTACACACCGTTTATATTTGAATTTTTACTATGATCACCCCCTATTGGTGAATTTGGATAGAATATCTTGAAACAATCACCCAGAATGTTGAAATAATGAATTTTATCCACAAAACAATGCATATCCGATGAAAACATGTTTTCATAATCAATGAAATGAATGAAAATGTAAAACAAATTATTCAAAAAAGTATATCAATGATTAGGGTACATTGGACTCACTCACAACATTATTAAGGATATATTTTATAACTATTCTTGCAATGAATTAAAAATGGTTTGAAAAAGTCCTTATTTTTTCTAATGATAATTTCTATGATTATTTTGGAAACTTTTCCTCTTACATTGATATTTTCTTAATTAATATTTTGATTTCATATTCCCATAGAGATTGGTTTAGTCAATATTGGATCTTATATAATGTACAAATGGATTCTTGAATAATATAACATACTACACTTTCAACATAAACTTTTAAACTCTCAAGTGTTGTGTGGTTGACATTCAAAATTCCATATGATACCATGTAAACAAAATTTTCAGGTTTTAAACAAAATATCAAAGGAAAATAAATCTTATATGATATAAAAACTAAGGTTACTACTACCTTGACAAGATGAGATAATCCATTACTCAACAAATTAGAGGTTGTGCTTCAATCTATATTCATCAACTACTTTTATAATTTTTTCCCTATATCTTTATTAATTCATTGAATCATCTTATGTGTGTTTAAAACTTCTACAATTTATCTCTATTTAGGTTTTTAATCTTGGACTCTAATTAAAATAATATTTGGGTTGTGAATTCCAAATATAAACTTAGGTTATAACAGGTTTTACCTCCCCATAAAAAAATTTAGGTGTCTTGGTTCGACATCCACAAAAAATATTATGTTGTAACTAGGTTATGATTCCCCATAAAAAAAATGTCATGCATAACAAATTTTAAAAATAGTAAAAGACTTTAAGTGTATATTAGTTCCACATTAGAGAAATCAATTGAAATAAAATACATGTTTTCACTCTTTAACTTTCTTCTACATATAATCACCAGCTATGCATGAGAATTACCTCTGATAATTAATTAGATAAATAATTAATTTTATTTAAATTTTAATCTATTCTATTCTATGCACCCCACCCACCCCACCCCCTCTAGACCATCTATTATCACTATCAGACATCTAAATATTGGTATAAAATATTGAACTTGTGTAGATAGATTAGTTATCTTCTCAGACTAATTTCATAACACTTGGTATGGTGATTATTCATATTAGATATAAAGTGAATTATTTTTATATTTTTAAGCTAACCAAAATATTCTAGACCTTAATGTCAGTTGAAAAAGATATTCTAAATATATAATGAATTCATGTAAATGATAGTTAGATTCCCCAAAAACCAGAAGACTATGATGGAAACAATTATTCTTACTAGAAATATATAATGGAGGTATACCTCAAACAACATAGTACAGATCTTCTAAATAAAATAGTAAAACCATATAATATTCATGACTCTAACCATGACATACTTATATGAAATTATGCTATTATAAATTTTTTGAATTTCAATTTTTTTTTTATATTTTATAATAGTAGAAATTCTTTTAGTTATGATTTACAGATCATATTTCTTGTTACTCAAAATGGTTTAAATAAGCTGATTAGAAATCTTTTGGAAATTAATTATCCTAAATATCAATATTTCAAGATAGGTAAGGACAAAATCTTTATCCCAATGTTCCAATAATTCACATGAATTGTGAATGGAATGAATTCCCTGTGAGAAATATTAGAAAATAAGGTGTTTGTTAAAAGAGTCCATAGAGCCCTAGAATATAAGTGGAATAGCAAGAATGTAACAATTTATGAATCCAAAAACATTATGGAATATATTTTGGATGATCTCATTGGTCCATAAATTTAAGATAAAATGTGGAAGAAGAAAATTGGATAATAAAAAAATTAATATAAAAGGTTTTGTATTTATATTTTATATAATGATTTCTAATAATTATTATAATTATGAATAATTAAAAAATTGTAAATAAATGACCAATTTTATTCATGGTTCTTAAAAAATAATGAAAAGAACTAGAGTTTGAAGTCACCCTCTCTCTAAGGGTACCCCTCGTGGGTTAGAAATGAAAAAAAGAGATATAATGTTTCCAAAATATTACCTCTAATAGGTCATTAGTGGGAAATTAGAACCAATGTTATATCAATCACAAACATGTGAGGCATTACTATAAATATAGATTTAGGATTATGAAATAATAATGATAAATTTTCAACCAATACCATGTATGAACCAAAAGAAACCAAAATACATGTAATTTATAATATAAGTTTAAAGTAAATCTACAAGTACCATAAATAAGACTACGTAGTGAAATCATAATCTACAAACCCCTAATGGATTCTCAATAACTCATATGTGTTAGTAATGTCTCTCCTAATCACTAACATGTTCTTACTGACCTGAATAATCTATTTATATATACGAAGGATGAGTATAACATGTATACTTAGTAGAATCCTCCCTGAAAGACCTCATGAAAAAAAAATTAAATGAAGAGTACTAAGGCCTAGTGAATAATAAATGGAAACTAACTCACCACCAAAACATATAAAACTAGTTTACCCATAATCATTATGGATCACTATCCAAATAACCCATTGAATAAATTGTGTTTATATCAAAACCATATATTTATATACAAGAGATTAAACAACTTAAAATTATCTCTTATTTTGTCTCTTTCATTCCCTAATGACACAAATCATATTATCGTCTGTTATATAGGTATGTTATACCTAATGTGATATGGGCTTCAGAACTACCTACACCAATCCCCATCTAGCCCCAACATCTCATGTTAGCATCAGTCCACACATCCATATCATCATCATAACTATCCCATTTATAAACATGTGCATGTTTTGAAGCCCCTACAACAAGTGTATATTCATTATTCCTAAATAGATCACAACCAACTCACATACACATGTGGGAATCTAGATCCACCATACCAGATACAAGTATGTATTACACCTCAATCCATTACAACACACAAATAAATTTTTGGTAAAGATGAGAGCTATTAAAACCAAGGTAATAACACACGGTATAAAATAATTCACTATATCCTAGGATACTCTTACTTGTATATATTTCCAAATAGAGAGTGGTATTGATAGACATGTAATCCATATGTTCCCCCAATATCATGGATATTGGAGAAAACACCACACAAGACATTTGGTTGTTTATTTCCCTACCTATATGGATGGGTGCCATATGAAAATGTAAAATCTAAATAGTATCATTCAAAAATCACAATAAGTCCAAAAAATATACTTAAATAGACATTCTATTATCATCATAAAAAACCCAATGACTATCAATGTTAATGACTATGAATGAAAGAGTCACACATGTATAAATGATCTTATTGATTAATTGATTGATCATTAATTAAAATTAATCTAAGATTAACAATTATTTTTTATACCAAGATTCGATGGCACTATTATTCATCTTGGTTATATTATCAAGTATTTACTCATCATTAAATTTTCTTTAATAATTTAATTATGTCCAATATACATCATTAAAAAAAATTCAAATTCCATATTTTAAATCTAAGCTCCATGGATCATCCCATTCAACCATCTCATGGTTAACATTAACTTGATGATAAACTTTTAACTTTAATTCCATCAAGAACACCTCATTCCATGGGATGATTATATATTCATTCACCATTCATAAATTATATGAGTACTCTAGGAATCTATGTATGATACCACAATAATGATGTACGCTTAGTGCATAATGTATAACTATGTTGTGTAGTGGAAAAACAGAAACAAGAAGCATTCATACACTCGACCATATAACAAACATCAATTGAAATGATAGAAATTGTGATAAAGACCCAATTGGAACACTTCCTATCCACCATGGTGTTTCAAACCATTTTTTATAACATCAAACTATCCTTCCATCCCTATAATCCACCATCACTATTACAAAGGATCCAATCTCATTTATTATCCATAAAAACATCATTAGTCAAATAACTCTGGGTTTTCATCCCATTTCTCATTAAAAAATACAACCACACAAGGGTATCAAACAATCATAAATGGGGACTAAAAGTACCAAAGATCAAATTCATTTCAAATGTATTTTCTATAAATAGTAAAAGGTATTAAGTCCATAAAACCAAGGCATGAAGGAATTCCACAACATGAATAGGCTATCTCATTCACAATGAATTGGGCTATAATAAGAAACTATTTTTATTCCTATCTTGAATTGAATAGTTAATTAGTCATATGTTTTTAGAAGGAAACACTATATATCTTATAGGTTATTTTCTGCAATAAACAACATAAATATTTGTTTATCATTAAATTCATATTCCACCATGAATAAAGGAGAACATATACCAATTTAACCTCCCCCGTTTATGAATCACATCATAAAAATCATTCCCTATTTATGTTGTTTGTCCTATTTTCAGAATAACTATCCATGTTTATCACAATGATATCCACAAAATGTGTATGGTATACTATCTAAAAAATAAAAGGAAACAATAACATTAACCAAAAGAAATCAAAAAACCCCAAACCATAAAACATTATTTCATTCACTTTGTATTCTTATCTTGTTAGGTTAGTTCAACCATTACCCAAAGGATTAAATCATGATAATCCAAAACATAATCTTTAAATATAAGATAGAGATGATTGATCCCCTACCTCTATATGAAAATCGAAACTTTCCTCATGAATTAATAGAACCAAAAGTGAAAAAATATGATTAACTCTTTTGTGGGGAACCAATGATCATTAAAACATATTCTCAACAAGATCCATCGTTCATTCATTAATATTACCCATATGAAAATTCAATAAAAAAACCTACCATAACATTTAAATTATATAATGGAAGAGGAAAAAACCATTAATAAAGATAATAATAACCTTGGATTACCAATGATTTATCTCTCACAGATTGGGGTAGAATATGACCAAATAGAATTTGAAGGAAATCAAAGACACTCTATAGGATTCTTAGGGTCTGAGAATGGGAAGGTGAAATGAGGAAATATTATAGAGATCCAAAACATATATCAATATTGGTTAAGACACATTCCTTACATGAATGGATACTCCATGTTGTGAATTCCTCTAATCCCAGATCCATCAAAAATTAGTCCTCTCAAATTGATGAAGTGAGAATCATCCAGAAGATATTCATGGATCTTTAAGACATGGAAGTTGTAATGAATCTGGATCATTTATAGTATTTGAGAAAACCATTTATACATGACTTTAACCCAAGACAACACCTCAAAATGTCTAATGAAAAAGGTGGAAATCATAATATGAGAATTGAACCTTCAATGTTCATGATATAGAGACACCATCAATAACACATGATCTCAAACATAAAAATCTATAATAATTCTCATATGATATCTTTAGTACTTATAAAGATCATATACCACCTTATTTTTTAAAGGATAAATTAAACCTTCTCTTTCAATCATTACAACAATTTCTGTCCAAGAAAAACAAACACTCCAACCCCGAGCAAGCACAATTATGATTGAAAATGTCATTTATAAAATTTTTTTAATAGAGACATACCAATAATGGAGTGGTAACTATTATTGTAATAAAACTCTATAAAGGGTAGGTGATGTGTCTACATACCTCTAAAATACTGAATACAAACATGAAAAACGTCTTCTAGTGTCTAGATAATCTACTCTATCTAAATTTTCATCTATGAATTAGATGTAGTGGAAATAAAAACTGAAAGATAAAACATCACTAGATACCTCTCCACACTATATAGGTTAATCATATATCACAATCAAATATTATTTTCATTGGAACCCAATAAGACTCATGATCTCATATAAATAATTTCTCAAAAACACCTCTAATGAGACCAAATCCTTGATCACTAAGAAGTGATCTTCCAGAATCTATTTTTTGTATTTTCAAATGACACTTTTAAAGAATAAGTGTGAACCCTAACAAATTCACCCAATAAAAACCATTAAAATTAAGGAAACCCTAGAAAAAGACCACAGGAAACGCCACTCCCCGGTGATTACATCATTATTTCAAGCCTCCACCATCACATGGCCGCTCGGCTAGCTGTCCCGTGCAGGGTTGCATGGGCCTGGTACCAATGGAAAAATCCATACCCTCTCATTCTTCCAAATCCAGATGGCCAAACTATGGTGAATGCTTCCTTCTCTGAAACCTCATCTGGAGCAGATCCTTGTAGCTTGTCGAGAAGCTTTCACATACCAAAATCAAAAAATCACAAAATACCAATCATGTTGATGAAAATCATGAAGATCCATGCACGAGTAGGCTTAAAATGTAAAAATCAAAGTCAAAAGTACCGCCTTTTCATCCTCGAACATAACAGCCTCTTTAGAAGCTTCAAGAGCATCACTAGGAGCCAATAGAGACAAAACCACCCCAAGATGCCAGCATTTGATCACCCTCACATCCCAAAGAACCAAGAATACCACCACTCGAATCTTCCTCGAAGATAGTGGTGAAAACATGAAGAAATAGCAGAGGAATGTGCAGCCAAGTCCCTCAATAAAGCCCATATCCATGGCCCCCCAAAAGTTTAAATTGCAAATAAAAAACAAAAGGAGAAGGTGACGACATTTCATACCTCCGGGAACACCCTACTACTCATAAGCACATCACAAAACCTCCTTGGAACCCATCACACCCAACCGACCTTGAGAGGAGAAATGGACCTAGAATCCAGAGCAATGTAAGAGAGCATCATAAGAGTGGATAGGACCTCCAAAGCAAGACATGATGAATTAGGTACCTGTCAACCCCTCAAGACCACCAACATAAATTATAGGATCCAGCTGCAGCTTCATTCCATCATCATCAGACAAAATCACACTGATAAATCCAGCAATGAAAAATCAACACATGACCACACATGGAAATATCAAACAAATCCCAAGAATTAGATCACATCTAAAGAACCACTGATCAACTCGGCACACATATCGTTCAGTTCACATGAATCTAGATCGGAACTCACAGATCTCAAAACTTCAAGTAAAAGAAATGAAAAATATGGGTACCTTCATATTTCCAAACCGAAGCGGCTTAGATTTGTCTAGAGAATCCTTGACATTGGGCACCTCCTCCGCAGAAGAATCTCCATCTGAAGCCCTCACCGGAAGATGAGACAGCGTCACCTCGTTGAAGGGCATGCCAGAAGACGTCCGCGCCAAAGCCACTTCGGGATTACTTCAACAACCACCGCGGTCAAGGGACTCCCGCATCTTAGATTCGAAACCAAAATTCATTCATCTTCAACAATAAAGAAGCACATATCACTTCACACCGGTGACCAAGAAGGTAGCAGTAGGTTCGGAAAACTTCATGGGATAGAGACACCGGAATTATAACCTCACACGGGCTTGAGAACCTACAGCAAAAGTAGACCACACCGAAAGAAGGAGGAGGGGGAGACAACACAAGATAATCCCTCCGATTCAACTCTGAAGACAGCGATCGTGCCTCCCCCTACGAAACGACGCTGAGTGAAAATACTAGACCCGCATGGGGAGGGATAGCATCACAACCACCCTGATCTGTAGGTAATAGGTGAAAAATACCATCTAAATACCCACCCCCCCCCAATTTCATCTAGGTTACATCAAGGGGATGAATTAATCTACTAGAAATATAGTGCTAAGGATTCACCACATGGAAGACTAAACGTATATAGAAAAATACATTTACTAACTTCCAAAAACTAGAACAATAAAATTGTCCAATCTAATAATGATAAATCCTTTTCACCCTAGTATTTACTACTAATATGGAACATTATAATTCACAGATAAAGACACCATGAATAATTTAAGGGAAAATCTACATTCCTTGAACAACACTAGATGATATTGATTTTTAGACCTATTGTAGTGACCCTCAATTTTTATACAAAAAAGTATTACTTCATTTTAGATGAAAATTTAATATATATAATTATGATTTACACAATAACTGTAATGTTTTAGTGTATTTTTATACTACATATATTTTTAATCATCTATCATAATGTTTTTATCACTTTGTAACTTTCATAACTCACCCTACATAAAACCATTCTTCATAACCAGTGGAAAGGAAAGATATGAAAGGGTGTGATTATATTCTCAATAATTTTAATCCTAGTATATATCAATGATCAAATAAATATAAGTAAACCTAAAGTGTATGATAACATGAAAATAAAATTTTAAAATTCATTCCCATTATAACATTGATCATAATATTGAATCATGGAAAACATGGAAGTTCATATGATATGAATCATAAAGTAACCAAGGAACATGAGCCATGTGAGAAAAACATTGGTATAATAAAATTTATTTTTTAACACATATAATAATTAAAAATAATTTCCTTAGTAAATAATATCTTTCAATAATACCATATAGGTTTGGGTTCACATCCCATTCCATTATATTCTTATTTATTGTCCACTACCAAGACTATCATATCAGACATAAATCCTTACTAAATTCGGTTCACACCCCATTCAATTCCTTGTTATCTCATGAGATATCAATAATTTACACATTTATTGAAGTAATATATAATTCTAAGACCATCCGTTACTAAATCATAATCAAATCATATATATTCCCTAATATCATAAAAAAATTATCATATATCATAACTCCTAGAAAAAATGGGTTTCATAAAACTATCATCATCATAATAATATACCATCTATATAAAGGATAAAGATTGAATCATTAGATCATATCCCATTTAAGGAATAATTAACATCAAATGATTTAATATTATTTGAATATTCATTTAAAATACCACTTGTAATATTTCTTCAGGAAAATACCCTTTTAATTTTGAAAACACTTCTTTAACATTTAAAAATTTATAAAATATTATTTAAATAATTTTGTTTGAAAATAAAAATATAAATATGTAACTAAATATTCAAAACATTGTGTAGTCCTGAATGTGGGAAATTCTTTTCCTGGCATGTATGTTAAAATAATGATGCTTTCTGTATTTTCAGTAAAATTGTTAATAATAACTCATTCATAAAATTCCAAGAATATTTCATTTGAAATATTTTTTAAGAAGTAAAATATGATAAAAATGAAATTATACATTCATATGGGATCACTAAAATCATTTTAGAAAATATTATAAGAAAATATGTATATAGAAGAAAATGCATATTTGACCGAAGAGAGAAGTAATGTTAGTTTTCTTTAAAATTATTCATTTTGTATCTTGAGTTATTAAAGAGTGGAAAATAAATTAAAAACATGTAATATCTAGAAATATAAATCTATAAGAGAAGTAATGGTATTGGTTATATATAGGTCATAAAATTACATCTTCATAAACATAATCATAAACCATATCGACAACAATGAGATTGTAACACAAATCTCGTACCACAAGTTCAACATGCTTCGAAATATCTATAAACTACACTATAATAAAAAAAAATATTATAATTTTATAAAAAATTATTTTCATACTTATAATTCCATATATGATCCACTTATAAAATTTTAACACCCATTTATTAATACATCTTTACCAAAATCATCATTTACGGATGATAACTATTTCATTTTTAAGAGAATTTTAGTTTTGTAATTCCAGTCAGTTTACATTATACTTGATCCATCATATATAGTACATTAATAATTATATAAATATCATATATTAATTATATATATGTATATATATTTATAATTTTCCATTAAAGATAGATTTATAAAAATGTATTACACCGTTTTTGGAGACAGTAGGATATACATACATATGAATATTGTTTCTACTTTTTGATGGATGAAAACAATAAAAGTTAAATAACAATTCACCATTCCATAATCATTATTATATAATAAATATAAAATATATTCATTATTTCTAACCTTTTTTTAGTCCATGTAAAGAGAAAATTAAAAAAAAATCACATCACTTTGTGAAGGTGGTTTCCCACACATACACATGAGGGACATTATTATTTTCCCATGGATTGGAAAGTAGGAATGTAGATATGATATTTTAATTTTTGAAGAATAATTATTTCATAAGTATCATATATAATATTTAAACCCATATCACTAAAATAAAATCATTATTTAGTAGCAGTTTACTTAACCTCCGGTAAAAAAAATTAAATGATTTAGTAGCGGATCATTAAAAACATCCCCTAGATATTACATTTTTATTAAAAAAATACACTTATCCCCCATTCCTCATCCTTCTCAAATGACTCGCATCATCTACCCCATGCTCCCCCAACCCTTATCCCTATCACCAATGTGCTTTCCCCCTATTCGGTGCTGGGTCATAGACCCCCTCACTAACGCTTGATCACAGCCCCCTCACCCTTGATCCCTCAATAATGTTGAAGTCACAAACCCCCAACTCATTTAACCTACCCTTTCCCTCACGGGAGCTGTCTCCCTTACCCTACCCCGACCCCAAGTTGCCTCCTTCACTCAAGCCCATTCCGAACTGGGGGTCAACCCTAAGCCCCCTATTATTTCACCATAGTGGTAATACATCCCTTCTTGGTATTTTTTTCCAATCCCTTCTTCCCATGCCCCCACTCGCAATTTTTCTTATTCATACTAGTTCCTAGGATGCTCTAATGATGTGAATTTTTGTTATATAGGTAAAGGAGGTTGATTATGAACTCAATTTTTCAGTCTCCAACTTGTATACATCAAAGGGCCACAAAGTATAAGGTTAATATTCATGTTTCAGTTACGTATAATTATTTATGTGTGTTAATTATAATAAAAATATGATATAAGGTTTTTCCCAGAATGAGTTAATTATAGTTGGCTCTTTATAGATTTTATGGGAAGTGAAATTTTTTTGACTTTTAGATATTTAATTTATTTCCATTTTAGACAGGATGGATGTTTTAAAGCTTATTGGTTTTATAAAGTTCTCATATAGAGTGGTTTTCTAAAAGTAATGCAGGTATTTTTATATGAGTAGATGCTTCTATTTGGGTGAGTTTTATAACTAGTTGGAAAATAAATATGTTGTGTGTGATCCCTTATATGTTGTTTAATAGGTGGTGCCTTGGTAAAAAAAACTAAGGCTCATTTATTAAAATAAATACATGTTACAAGAGTCTAAAAGATGGAATTTTGTTACCATCCTTTTCATGGAAGGGAAGAAAATACAAAGGAAGGTCATTAGACTGGGTGATTTCATGGTTAACTCCTTTGTTGGAATGCCCATCAGGAACTAAGTTCTATTCCAGAAATGCATGTGATATGATATAGTTGATATCCAAAATCTAGTGTAAGAAATCCATCCATCGAGTTGTTAGAGGCCAGGAAAGATGCTCCATGCCAATCCAGATAGATTTCTCGATGGTGATTTAATCACTTTCTAACCATATATTATTCCAATAGTTTTTCCTTGTAAAATTAACTATGTTGATGATGCTAAACAATTTTTCCTATAGGGAAGTGGAGAATCCACATGTTCCATAGAAGAATCCAAGCAGCTTCCCATTATGGTCCCTATACACCGCACCACATCCCGAAGGCCACAGGTTTCCTTTAAAGGCAGAATCCAAATTAACCTTTGTCTAAGCCAGGAGTAGGGTTTTCCAAAAAAACATAAAAGGTATGTTGAGGATGACTGTAGTTTCCTTCAACTAATAATCATTACAGTACGATAAATTCACTTACAAAGTTATGTTAGTGCCTCTACTAGATCGATTCAGTATCTTTGATGGCAGTGTAAATCCTCAATCGGCCTTCAAGAAATTTAAGTGAGAAATTTTTGATGAATTAAATCATTTATTTCATACCAGATCACATGAAGTAGTTGTGAAACAGTAGCCAAGAAAAAAAAATTATCTATTGTGATGTATCCACAGCAGCACAAAACTATAGTTGAAGTCTAATTATGTCCAAAAGAGTCCATCTGTAATCAATGAGATCAAAAATATACTTCCAAATAGTAGTATAAATAACACATCATAGAAGAATATAGTTAATTTTCCATTTGAATTTATTTTAAAGTTTACATTTAGAGAAATTTTGAACCCCAATATATTGAAGACAAACATCAGTGGGACCCAGTTGTTAGCAATTATCCAAACCCTGGTGAATCTTGATGGTTTAATCTAAGGCCTTTCAAAATTATCTAGGAAAGAAATGTAATTATTGGAACCACTAAAATAATGATTATAGAAAATTTTAGAGTCGAGCATGCCATTATGGGAAGGATCAAAAATTAAAAAATCATCATAGTTAACAAAGGGGTAATTATTAATAACATTGTTAATGTCATCAGAAATATCAAAACTAGAAGAATTCGAAAATACATTAATGAAATGTTGGTATTTCTATGTAAGTGTCTAGGATTGACCATAGAGATATGAGGAGATATAAGAAATTTATCAAGAAACAAATTCATTGTAAACTCTCTATTTACCATCCACCTAGAGTGACAAATAATATTGGATAATGGGTATTAAATGGGTGACTATATTGAGGATTCCATATAATTCATGTTTCTGTTCTTCAGTTTATCAAGGAGCCAATCTTTAAGGAAGTTAAGGTTCATGGATTCATTATTAAAATGTATCTAAGATTGTCTAGCTTGTAAGTAATCATTAAATAATATAATATTTTTTATTCCAATACCACCATTAGATAATAGTTTACAACAATTAGACTAAGGGACAATCATTAATTTTATTTCAAGTGTGCTTCCACTCCAAAAAAATTATGAAGGAATTTATTATTTTAAGAAGACTAATAGGCCATTTTTAGACAATCAAAGAGTAAACCATTTTAGAAATTATAATGAAATTGGAAATGAGAATTATTCTAGCTATAGATAGGTATTTTCCATTCGAAGAATCAAGTTTTTTTTGAATGTATTCAATAGGTTTAGAGAAGTAACAAATTTTATGTCTACCCCCAACATACGAGGACACCAATATAGTGAAATTTCCTTATTTAAGACCCAAATAATTAATGTTGTTTACTTTCTTGTTGGCTGGAAACATTTTTCCAAAGAATATAAAGGATTTATTACAACTTATAGACATACTAGAGATCTCTTCATAGTGATATAGGACATCCTTAATATTTATAATGTTCCTTTTACTCCATTGTAATAAAGGGATGATATCATCCACAAATAAAAGTTGAGTAGGAATGACCAAAATCTTAGAATCATGGATAGGATTTTTTTACCTTGATTCACTAAACTAGTTAGAAGTCTACTTAATTAGTCTTCTATAATGGAGAAGAGAATAAGAGAGAGGGGATCACCTTGTCTAAAACTTTTGGTGCAGTAAAAATAAACCTTAGGAGAACCATTAATAATAATGGAAATGTTTGAAGAGTTAAAAAGGGTTTTTATTCTACTAATAAAGAAATCATTAAAAACAAAATTTAAAATTACTTTATAGAAAAAATATCAAATCAATGGTATTGAAGGCCATTTAGATGTCATGTTTAATGTAAATACTACCTCCTATGTAAGATTTCTTTAAAAGGCCAGTGCATTTAGATGAAAGACAGCTGCAATCTTGAATGGTTCTACCCTTGAAAAAAACAAATTGATTCTAAGAGAAACTTTTGTTAGAAATACAAGAAATTATATTAGAATGGAGATTATAAACTATTTCATAAAGATTTTTAATAATATAAATGTTTATAAAGAGTTGAATCTCAGAGTAATTATCCACTTTTGGAAATAGAGAGAGATATTTGGAATTAAGACCATGATAAAGACTTCCCTTGGAGAAGAAATATTTAATCAATATACAAACATCATGTTTATTGATATCCAAGTAATGATGAAAGATTAAATTAGTGAAACCATCCATCCTAGGAGAACTATCTGGGTTTATGATAAAAACAATATCATTTATCTCGTGATCAAATGGGATATTGGTGAGGAGAGTGTTTTCCACCCAGTTCACAATTAAAAGAATGAAATCTAGGAGGAAATCTTTATTTAGGTAAGGTCTATTGAAAAATTTTCTAAAATAGGAGAAAAGATGATTTTCCATACCTTCCTCAATTTCAATTAGATTTTCCCCATCCCCTAGAAAATTGAGAGTCCTGAAATATTTTTTAATTCATTGAATAAAATTGTAGAAGTTTATATTTCTTTCTTCATCATTAAGCCATTTCACTTTAAATATCTATTTATAAAGTTTTCCTTTGAAAGAGATTAGATAATTCTTTTTGGTTTAAAGATCAATTTCTTTCTGAGGATCAATATTAAAAATTAGAGTTATTAAAGGTAGTTAGAATTTGGTTAAGGTTAACTTCCAAAGAAGTAATCTCATTGTCAATTTGGATGGATTTTAACTAACACCATCCTTTCAGTTTTTTGTTTTGGAAATTTAAATTTCATGATACAAGCATAAGAAAAATTTCCATAGTTCATTGAATTACTTGTAGCTTTGAAAGTATTATCACACTCATGAAGGAAGGCCCAAGCGTTATTGAATCTAGAAGTAAGAACGAGTTTAGATATTATAATAATGAGACTAACCAATATCAGTTGGTGATAAGAATTAATTTTGGGAAGAATAATTTTGGATATGGTATCCCATTTCTCCATGGTTTTATCATTAGGAAAGGCTCTATCTAGTTGACTAGATACCACCCTATTATAATTCCTTCTATACAAAATGTATTTAGCCCCAATAAAGTTGATTTTGATTAAATTATTATCTTTAGTATAGGATTTAAATTCTCTTGAGATAGTGGAGTGAGCTTGACTCATTTTTTTGCTAGGACTAATGATTGAGTTAAAATTCCCATCCACAAACCACGTATAATAATTTATATTTCTTAAATAGGAAATATTGTTCCAAATAAATATCCTAACCTGATACCTATTCATAGCATAAATAAAATTTCAAAACATATGGTAGTTTGAGGAGACAATTTCATAGGTAAAAACCTGATCTGTAAAGTTGTAAACACTGATATAATTTAAGTATGTATGAGAAAACCCCCAAAGAGTTTCTACAGAAGAAGTATTATTTTTAGTACCAATAAAAATATAACAAATATGATTCAATCCAGAAAATATGATGGAAATTTTAATTTTGGGCTCAACTATGGAAATTTTTTTGGTTTTTCAGTGTAAATAATTCATTTTAAAGAAATTATAGTGTTATTATTAGAAATAACTTTCTAGTTTCAAAATAAAATATTCATTTAAACCTTTATTTTGGGTTGGAAACCCTTTATTTTTTCCACCAAAGATCTTCCACCGTATAGATTTCTTGGCTGCTTTAGTCTTTTTAGCACTATGAGCCTAAGAGTCTACTTTATTCTTGAGAAAAGAATAACCAGAATAAATATTATTATAAATACCTACCTCTGTAATAGTGGGTTCCCTTGATCATGAATGTATTATATTTATAGAAAAATTCCTTTGGGCTGATATTCAGCTTCAAAGTTATGTGATGCATTGTATTTCTATCTTCAGGTTGTCCGATTGTAGTGGGAATAGGAGAAAAAATTCAGGAAGGTTGCAATAATGTGGTGTTTTCTTACATTAAATTTTTATTATCTCATATGAAGGGGTAGATTGAGTATCCCTGACATCTTCTTCAACCAAGGGAGTCATTTTATCTCCAACAATAATCTATTTTATGTTGGTAAATCTTTTAGATGTTTGATTTAAATATTCACCATTAGGGATAGCGGTAACAATTTCAGGAATCTCATCATGTCTTTGTATATTTATTTCCTTAATTCCATCAGAGTTGTTGGAGTCATCAATTTTGACAGTCTTCTTTGATGAAGTATTTAATGGCTTAAGTCTCCCTTTAGTGATGCATTTTGATTTATCATTTTATTATTGAGGTGGATGTTTAACTTCCATCTCTTTGGGTTTGATTTCATAAGGAAATGAGTCAATAATTTCAGCTTCTTATACAGAGTCATTAGATAATGAGGTGTGAATAAGGATATCCAATATATATCCCTGAGTAGCCTTCATATCCATAGAATTATTCTTCTTATTGTACTTTGATTCTACAACTGTGAGTTTTTGATGAGTTTGTTTGACAATATGCATGAAAAAATTAGCAATTTCATCAACAATAACTTCATATTCAGTGTCATTGCCTTCCTCTTCAACCAAGTCATCTGAGGATTTTCTAGAGGCATCCCTTGATGAATTTGGTTGGATTAGGTTTTTCACCCACTCTTAAATGTGTTCATTATATATAAAATCTCTTTGAAATTCCTATAATTATGCTTAAATATATGTTTTCTCTATTTATTTAGAAGCATGATGCTCTCCTTAACATATACTATAGCATAATGTATCTCCATCATCCTATTTTAGCCAGACTTATATGAGTCCCCTGATAAAACAAAAACTAACCTAGTAAGCCTTCCCACTTTAAATAGTTATTTTTAAAATATACAAATAGGTCCACCATTGAATGGTCTCCACTATTTTCTCATTTATCCTTTTCTATGTTTCTATTGAATCCCTTCAACTTCAACCATAGCTTTGATGATGCATTCACTTTTTATCTCTATTTAATATTAGAAAACTATGGATATGAAACATAATATACCATTTCAGGGTGGAAAACTACTCTTTGTTTTTCATAGGTAAATTTTAATATCAAAAAAACACATTACAAAATGTGGAACCAATTAGCACATTTTGTTTACAACCACTATAATGTGGTTCATTATTGAATAACATGGTATTTTTCCTATAAATATAAATTTCATTCATGTTACTTCATAAACTCCTTTAGCCAAATTTTATGAATATATAACTCCTTTAAAATATTCTTTTGATGTTTTTTTCTGACTTTCTAACACACAGAACACTAAAAATGCACTACGGTTTTTTTAGTAACATAAGTATTTTGAATAATATTTTTCTAATGTAACATTATACTTTTGACATTTTATATTATATGTAAAATTTTAGGATCATTTGAAATAATTAAACTTTACTATCTATAAAATATTTTCATCCATAAAAACAATAATCATCATCTATGAATTATCATAGGAATTTCCTCATTTATAATTTTCTTCTAAGAATCATCATAGAGTTTATCCCTTTATCTTAGTATTGTTACTCATTCTCTTTGAGTCATAAGCATCCTTATCAGATAAATTCATTCTCCCTCCATTACTAATATTTTCCCATTATTTTCATATTCATATCATTACATATAAAATAAAAACTTGTATTTATAACAAATTTTATTTACAATAATGGTAATGGAAAAAAGAAATCCAAGGCCACTTAAATGTCCTTATATGTGAAGGGAGCCTCAATATCCTCCTTTATATTTTTGTCAAAAAAACTACTCAAATACCAAATATTATATCACTAAGACCTTTTGAATATTCCAGTGTCAACATATTGTTAATAAATAACTCTTAAATTTTTATGCCTTTATTTTTTATTTTTTATTTTAATGTGGGAGGAAGATTCACTGAATAAAGAGACTCCAAGTGCTAGTGAGCCTATACTAATAATGATATAATATTTTCTCTTGGTGTGGCCTGTATGAAGGGATTAATGGGGGTTTTAGGTAAGAAGAGACCCCCTGAATGGGGGCATGTGTTCCAATGAGCTCCTGATTTGTCTGTTGGCCGGATGACTGTTGAGGCTATTGAGTTGCAGGACAGTGGGGTGATGGTTCTAGGACTTGTTTTTTATCAGAATGATAGAAAAAATGAACAGGTGAAGGTGCAGGGATCTTACCTTTGTGATAAGATATTGGATCATGGGAAAATATCTCATGCTGGCAGGGATTCTCTAAGGATTGATGGCGGTAATTTTCAAGTTGGGTTGAATTCTCAAGATGTTGTTTCTGGAGAAGTTTTTTTGCAGACCGGGGTTCTTGTTGATCATGATCATGTGATGAAACCATAGTGTTTAACACTGATTGACATTAACATCCATGTTGAGCAGGATTAGGGTGTGAATAGCAGCTACTAGAAGGTGGTTATCCCTGGGAAATGGGGGGACATATATGACAGTGAGAAGGAGGATGATGGTCGAGGCCGAACTTCTTTTAGTGATGTTGTGCAGTATGGAAAGAAGGTTGTGGAAGGGAATGGGGGTGTTGTGACCACCCCACCAAGAAGAAGGCAGTAGAAAGATTACTCTTCTATGCCAAAGCTGATGTCTACCAGATCTTCTGTTACCAAAGGTAAAGGGATGAATTCTTCTGAGGAGTTTGTGTATTTAGAAAAATTAAATCTCAGAAGAAAGTATGTGAAGATTATGAAGAAGTATGAAAGTTCCGAATGGGAGTAGGCTACCACAGATGAGGCAATTGATCATGTAGATGGCGACGGGTATGGCTTATAACATGTAAATGCATGCTCTTGTTTGTAATGCTTGCTTGCTTAACTTTTTCTTTGTTTTAATAAATGGTCAGAGACTTTGTCTCTGGCTGATATTTTCTGGTATCTTGAGTTTGGAAGATCAAAGTAATAATTATTGAGGCGATGATCTTTATTGATTCACCATTGTGTGTTTCTTAATGATTTTATTTTTTTTATCTTTCTTCTATTTTACTTAATATTATCCGTGAATTATTTCCTTTTTTAATTTGACTTTTTAGTAATTATATGAATCTTTTATAACTACCTGAGTTGTGTTTTTTTCACTTCCATTTTTCTATTTGCCTATTTAGTTATACTTATGTGTTTTATTTTTTTTAATAAATTTTCGTAACATTTTGATATATATGGAGAAAATCTAGATCACATTATTGAGGAACACACCTCAATACGCTATGGGTTTGGAGAAGTTTTTATATTTTTCAATTTTCAATTGAACCATTAATGGGAGAATTATATATCCATGTCCTAAATGTAAATTTAAAATATGGTTGAAAATAGATGAAGTTTATGAATATTTGACATTGAAGTAATTCTCTACTCAATATTTGTGTTTGATTTGGCAGGGAGAATATAATGTTATTGAATGTAACAGTGATTTCAATCGGTAAAATGAGCTCCCAACTTTTTTGACAATGGAAAATGAAATGAAAAACCATATGAAAAATTCATTCGGTGTTTTAATACAAAAACATAAATATCAAAACATATCAGAACAACCAGTTGAGGGTTATACAAATAGTAACAAGAAATGTGATGTTTTTTAGACTATAGTAAAACTAGATCTAGATTGTAACATATCATTAGATCCTCTTATTGATTTTGTGGAGACTAATGTAAGAGAGGATTTCACTAAGTATAAAAATGGGTTTCATGGTTTATTTGATGATAGAAATCAAGAGATATATGGTGGATATTTGAAATATTCCAAACATTCATTTCTACTAATGTTATACCATATCAAATGCCTATGTTGAATTACAAATAAGGTGATGCCCATGATATTGGAATTGTTGTATGATGTATTTTCTAAAGATAAGATCCCTGAGTCTTTATATGATATGAACAGGTTTTTAACAATCTTGACTCAAATTATATAAAAATAAATGCTTTTCCAAATGATTGTATGCTTATTGGGGAGAGGACTCAAGCATATAGGATAGAAAAAAATGTTCTTCTTATAGATGGAATTAAATGGGTGATTTTGGAAGTATAAATTAACATACTACTATGAATAAAAAGAAAACGAACACACTTTTAATGGTTTTTTTTACTTCAATTTAATGCCTCAATTTAAAATATTATTCATGTCATCGAAAACCACTGATCACATGAAGTGGAATTCTATATATAATAACAATTATGGGATAATGAAAAATCCAAGAGATTCAAAATCATCAAATAAATTTGATTCATCACATCTAGATTTCTCATTTGATCCTAGGAATATGTGATTGGGATTTTCTATTGATGGATTAAACCCATTTTGAGATCTTGATCACCAGTTATATAATTTGGAAGGTTTTTTTATCCCTTAAAATATGCCTTCATAGATGTGTAAGAAAAAAATATTTTATCATTTCGATGATTATTCATAGAAAAAAATGCATGTAAATGATATTGATGTATACTTGCATCCTATAATTGAAGTAATATAGGGTTTTTGGAGAAATTATATTGAGAAATATTATGCATCTTCTATAACAATTCTCAAAATTCAAGATGCTCTAATGTGGACCATTAGTGACTTCCTTGGACTTAGGAATTTAGGTGATTGGAATACTTAAATGGGTTTCACTTGTCCTATTTGTAAATTTTATTTTTATCCCGAACAACTTCTTCATAGTAAAAAATGGAGATTCTTGTGTAATCAAAGATTCCTCGATGCATCTCATAGATTTCAGTTGAACAAGTCAAAATTCAATGGTTCTATTGATCGTATACCACCTTTAATGTTTTTGATAGGTTCTAAAATATTTGGAAAACTTTTAAATGTTGAAATCAAATTTGGGAAGTTACATCATTTAAATGATTGTGGGAAACATGTTCAAAGTGAATCATCAATTGAAATCAGAATGAAACAATGAAAAAAAAGTATTTTCTTCAAACTTCCATTGAGATTCCCTTGACCACACTAAATGATGATGATCCATTAGTCTCCCTCCCTATAGAATCCTAGAAACCCTCCCACTTCCCTCTACACCATATCGGACATCCTCCATTCTGTCAGCATCTAGTATACCCTTTGTTAGTGTCCCATCAGAAGAAGAGACAACACCTCCCCATTCAGTAGGCTTTGTAGAGAAGGAGTAGGTCAACCTCCAGTTTTTGCGAGGGGATATTGGAGGGTGTTAATTATAGGTAAAATATTTAATGTGAATAAATTTATTTATATTTTTTTATTCTACTAACTATTTTTTCATGAAATATGGAAACAATGGTACCATGGAGAGAAATATGAACAATTCAAGTGTCTGGAATTAGAACGGACTGAAGATATCTATATCATTTGAATGATATGGGGTCATAATGGATGATTTCGTGGGATTATTTTTACCAAGGGAGCTTTTTTTCATGAAAATAACAATTTAGGAATAGAGGAATCATATAAAGATGCACGATGCCAAGTTAGTTAATCTGCAGAAAGTGTTGGATGAATTATATCAAAAGATGACTGGATTTTTCCCTGGTGATATTTCATTGTGACTGGTAGTCAGTAGGTAATCATGCAACTTAAAAAACAATTAGTACACAAACTTCTATTGGTATTAAGTTTAAATTTAAATAATCAACACTATTTAATTTTCAATATAATTGTCATTCAGGTGCCGGTAGATGGATGTGGAGATGGAGTGGGAGAGGATGTTGAGAAAAATTATTCAGATAGTGATTAGGTTTCACATTGAATCCAGTGATGATGTCAAACTAAAAATATGAAACTTTATGTATAATGATTAAAAGGTTCTGGTTATAACTGTATTGATCCCCTTGATTATCTTTTCTTCTTAATCATGTGTATTTTTATACTATTAGATAATGGATTGATTCTTATATACTTGAAATGAGATCTTTATTAATGGTTGTTGGAAGGGGATGGATAAATTTATTTATGATATATTGGTTTCTATTTTTCATCGGCTATTCTGGGGCTACAAATTTTTCAGATGTATTTTTTTTGGAAAAGCGGTATTTAGTGGTGGTTTAAACTGTTGCTAAAGATGTATTTTTTTAATAGAGGTTTAAACTAATTCTATATAATTTCAATCTTTTTATTAGAGGTTTCAATTGGTTCTATATAATATCATTAATATATAGTTGCATTTTTTTGGTTTTAGCATCATTTTTTCCTCCTAAAAAACTTGCCTATATAGTAGCATTTTGAACCGTTTCTATATATGAAAAACAAATTGTAGGGAAAACCCCTGCTAAACCCAAAAAAACATCTCTAAACAAATTTTCTACAATGATTCCTAGAAACCACTGCTAAATGGAAGGAACTTATGAAAGTTGGATGTTGATGCCAACTTTAGCAGCGGTTTTTGGAAACTGTCGTAGAATCATTTGGTAGTGGTTTAAACTACCACCAAATTAAAAAAACTACCACTATCAGTATATTGTTTTTTAGTTTCTTGATAACCTTCCATAAAGTATGTTTATGGAAAATAAATTGTATCACTATGTGGAGGTCGTTATCCACACATATACACGATCAATAATTCTACATTCTATTTGATAGAGACAAGGGTGAATAATAGTGGTATCATAATAAAAATAATAATAATAATTTAGTATAATGAGGATACTAAATATAAATTTTTTATGATAAATATCATAGATTTAGAGGGGGTATATGAATAAATAAATTGAAAGAGATCAGGTAGGATCATTACCTCTTTTTCAGTAGGTCTCCTTCATATACCTTATTAAGGACCCTTGTAATGGTATTTTCTAAATACTAAAAACTCAAATTGATGGATAGGTATGTTTATAAGATAATTGGTAATGGTTTGTTTAGTCTAGATGACTCAATGTAGTATAAGGATTAGAATGGATGGGTAACCATTTATAAGGGTGGAAAAATATAAATTTGAAATTCTTTAAAATATGTAAATATAATTAATGTATTTATAAAGTATAATGATTTAAAATAGAAATTAATTTATGTAAAAATATTATATAGTTAAATTATCATCATGAAATCAAATTTATATAGTCTTTTAGAATCATTTAAACATTGTCTTATGATTTAACCCCATCATTAACCAATTTTAACCTTAAGGATGATAACAATTTATTCAATATTAAAGGGTTATTACTTTACATAAAAAATAATAATAGGCTCATAAATGAAAAATTCATGAAATTATCAACAATTTGAAACCATACTCTTCCCCTTTCATGATTTTTAAATAATTTAACACTTTTTTTTCCAAAAATAATATTAATCTCATTTCTGACATTATTCACTTAATATGACATTAAATACATCGATTTATTAAGTTAATTAAAATATAATAAATTCACACATATATATAATATGTTTTAATGATATATAATTTTTTTGGGGAACTATAACTCACTAAAATAATATTATTTTTATAATTTTTTAAATCTAGTTAAATGATTTTCTACTACATTCATATGCACAACGTCAGTGTTATGTATGAATTTAAGGTAATTATTCAATCACTAAAAATAAATTACCAAGAAAGAAATTAATTCATATTTTATAAAATCTTTGAGATGTGAACTTATCCTCTTTCTGTCCTTACATAAAAATTTACTGATATTAAAGTAAATATAGTGAAATTTTTGAATTTTCATTAATTAATAAATTATAATTCTCATTATCAATGGAAAATGGAAGAAAAATTCCATATATGAAAATTTGTGATATCTATAGTAGAAATTAACCCAAAAATTAAATAAATATAAATGTTGGTATAATTTTTAGATCTTATCTCACGGTTATAACTCTATTTTACCCTTTTTATCCTCATTGAGTTGATAACTATTTACCATATTTACTATTCATAGTGACCAATAATAAAATGGGAATATTTTCCAAATTTAATCATCCTAATTACAAATATAGAATCTATTTTTCATGATTCAATTTAAATAAATTGAAGAAATAAATTTATGATGAAAATAAAAAACATAGTAAAAAATATTTTTTCATAAAATAGTATGTTGGAACTCAAAAATGAGAACCACACACATTTCCAACAAAGATATTAGAAGTTTGAATCCAATAAAAAATATTTTTTATGAGGGATAAGTTGTAATTTTTAAGAATAATTTTTTGGGACCTATTGTATAAGGACACACATTTTATGGCCCTTTTACCTACCTTTTTATTTATATTTACAATTCTATCTATTTTAAATATTCCCTTATCTTAAATAAATACGGGTATCCATAGAAACCCAAAATGACATGTTCATCTAGGAACATGTGGGAATCTCCTCAACTACACTTTGGAGGCAGCTGGCCGACTAACATAGGATACAAACGGTGGGCGCAATCACCCATGCAAAGGAAGTAGAGTCGCGATGTGGGTTGGTAGCACCCCGAAGTAGAGTTCCAACATAGGTCAATATCGGTGAATGGAGAAATAGGTTGAGAGAAGACCGCTTAATCATTTCTTAATGGTATAGAACATGGATTTACTTATAAGGTGGATTGTGTTTCATGTCAAAATCTATGTGGGACTCACCCTTTTTAGGCATTGTTCACCCACCATTAAATTGTATGAAAAAACCAAATCCCTCTTATGAGATTAATTCAAGTATTCTAATCAATCTTCTATTTGGATTCATCCTCCCAAATAAAATTTTTTGTGAATGGAAGTTTTTCATTTTGACTTACCACATATGTTATCAAACTCCATGTAATATCTTTTTAATCTTGATGGAATTATAGAAATTGGATAACCATGGTTTTCTTATAAACTATTAGAATAGTTTGGTAAGTTGGTTTTTGGACTCAGTGTTATAATGACATAGGTTCTATAGACCATTGAACCTTGTAAATGATATATTTTTATGTAGGATCATCCAATACACTTTTCAAGATTGAAAAAAAAAACTAAGTTTTAATTTCTATAGTGTAAAAATTAGTTGTGAATTTAGTTTGTGGAGGGGAATTATAGTATGTTAATGATTATTCCATGTGTATGAGTAATATGTGAATTATATTAATAGTTCACACAAGTAGTATAGAAAATGAATGAAAAATCTATGTAAATGAATACTTCCATATGGTGTTGAGTTTCCATTTAATACCATCTTGTAGATGCCATAGAGTTTTCAGAATATTCTAAATGACTGCATACAGTATAAAAATCCATGTTGAGTCATCCAATTTCAAAGGAACCCTAAAATACATCCAAGTAAGATTTTCCAAAAAACATAATTGATATTTAGGAAGTACTGTGTATGGATGATGTATGTGATGCATATAATCATGCAGTACATGAAGATAATATTATACATGTGAATTTAATCCTACATGAATATTTGTGTTCAATTTATATATAAGAAAAATGGTTTTCATGGATGAATGCTTCATTAATAGGTAGACGATCCCTTATAGTGTATTAGAATGCAAACGTCAGGTTGTTTTTGAACAAGGATATACATTTTCTCTTCCCATAAAAAAATCTCATTTGCAATCTAAGGAATCTTTTTTATGACCCCAACATAGTGAAGCAGTAACTTCTAAAAGTCCTTTGTGAGACTTCTATAAGGATCTCTAGGGGAATCACCTTCAACCACTAGTGGATACATGGCTGAAAGTATTGGATATGTTTTTATTTACATCTACCAATAAATATATGAACCCACTTCGATGGAAGTAGGGAAATTATAAATAAATGAGGATAAAGGAGACACATAGATTTTGTGAAGGCTCAGACTAAACTCCCCTCCCAAAACCACTCAGGTAAAATTCAAAAATTCTAAATTTGGGGTTTCATTTGCAATAAAATACCATGAAGTCCCTCTGAATGGAAATCCCTCTATAAATTAATTCTTCCAGGAACAATGAAATTCCAAATGCTATTAAAACGTCGACCACTTGCGGTGGATGGAATCATTTTATGAAATCTCACATAAAGAAGAAGTCACTTCACAGAATTCTTATATGGACCTTCCTTCATGAAACTCCTATGTGATAATCCCTTTTGGATAATCTGATGTAGTTATCCATCATGGATTCCAATGTGTCTAATATTATTATAACAGCATGTATCACTTCATGAGGTTCAAGATATAACAGCAACCTCCAAGGTATCATCCCCATAAAAATCTCTAATAACCATTGAATAAATATACACCACATGGTTAAATATTCAATTAAACATTATTTTAGATAACACTCATGGTTTCGAAAATAAGGATGTCCTCCTATGTATAATATCTATCAGAGTATTAAATTTCTATTTAGTTGATATACTCATCATGGTTAAATTTTCAATTATCCTTAAGTTGAAATACTCCTCATGGTTATGAAAATAAATTCATCTACCTAGGTATAAGATCAATAAAAATATTAAATAACCATTGAGTCAAAATACAACTCATCATTAACATTTCAATTAACCATGAGTAGATATACACATCATGGTTCCAAAAAAAATAATTTCATCTTCCTAGGTGTAAGCCTGAAAACTCACCATTACCATATCCACATATCGGATCAGGTATCTCAGGGTAGATCAAGCATATTCCCCACCTAATTTCCTATTTTATCCCATTTCATGACACATGAATCTTCTCAGGGTAGTCTGAATTAATAAACCCCATTTGAAATATAATGGTATTCTCTCATGTAATTTGATAGATCTTCCACTATCTATTGTTTCTCACACCGAGCATGAATCATGTGGGGTTAGAGATATATGATGATTATCCCATTAACATGTAGAAAGTGACACTATTATGGTAATAATCTAGGAATATTCCCTGAACAAACCATAATATCCATGAGTTGAGATTCTCCTCATTGTTCCAGAATTATGGGCATCCACAGTGGTGTAATCCCCAACCGAATCGTCCATCAAACAATGTGGGTATTGATTCCTACTTTCATAGGACATGTAGGATGCATCTTCAAGGGGCCAGTTTCTACTCCTCCAATAGCCCGAAAGCCTTCATTTTTTATTGATTTTTGATAATCCACCTTTCAAAGGGTGAGGTGGAACCCTTAAAAGGCCTGTAGGCATAAGCATTACATGGCCCGTAGGCCTTAGAGGAATTCATTGCCCGTAGGCTTCAAACATTATATACAACCCAGACTAACTACATGGAACTTCTCTTCCCTAACATCTTCATCATGAAATCAGATCTCCACCTTCGCATGGCTGTTCGGTTAGGATTTCCCATGCATGCATAGGCTTGTCCTGATGGCAGGTGCCATACCCTCTCATTCTTGAAATCCGTTTAACTTCTGCTATGGTGAAAGCTCCTTGATCCTCCTCCTTCTGAATCTTGTTCCTTGTAGGTTGTCTGATTTGCATCTACACTTTAAGGTGGCCCGAAGGCCTTGAGGTGGCCCGAAGGCGTTGCTGACCCGAAGGCCTGGGTGGCCCGAAGGCCTTAAAGGACTCGGGGACCAAATCGGTGGCCCGAAAGCCCAAATGGGGGCATATTCCCATCTATTATAGTGCCAAACAGTGCCTACTACAGTTCCCACTATAGTACCGGCTACAGTTCTGCACATTTCCTGCTACAGTGCATGCTACAGTACTACTAAAGTACTGTTACAGTGCCTGCTACAGTTCTTTCTACAGTACTGCTACAGTACCCCCGGAAATTATCCCCCACCTGGATTTGATCCCGGGTCTCTTGGATGCACTTAAGGAGTCCTCACCAACTAGGTTGAGGCTCATGTGCTCAGTTTCTACTCTAAAACACCAACTGCCTCATTTTATGTTAATAAAGTCCAATGATCACAAATATCCATCTTTAAGTAAAAAATATCATGAATTATTAAGATGTGAAGGGGGCCTCTAATGCATATAATATTTTAAATCAAACACATGGGCTCAATCAAATCATTAGCACAAGGGTAACCAGTACCACAATGGGATTTGGAAAAAATTGATGATGTCATTGGAAAAATGTAGGGACCTCCTGGCTTTGGAAAGAAAGTATTAATTAACTTGAAATGAGAATGCTCACAAAATCTATCAGAAACAAAAATTGGTGAACCTGACATCAATTTTTGAGTTGTACTTTCTTTTCCAAATAAAATGTTACAAAAGTATCATATTGAATAAATGGACCAATGTTAAACCTTTAACTATGAAAAAAATAAATTGACCACAAACTCTTATATGGGATACTATATTTCTATGTGTCATATTAATGTTTCCTATTATGAAAAAATTTCAATCCAAATGGAATATATAAATCCAAAAATTAATTCCAATATCATTGAAAGTGTTGTTCCCATATATATTACTCTTACAAGAAACTATCAGACATGCTAATAATATTCCCTGAGGACCATGAAGACCATAACCTCACAACCTAAGGTACACATTCATCAATGAAACACCTCCAAAACTACGTGGAGTATAACCTAGTGCAGTTTTATCATTTTGGTGGGTCCATACCAACATTGGAAGTAATTAAACAGTGTATCCAAATGATGAATCCCGATATGTTATCCTATTATCGATGGGATTTGATGAATCATATGTCACATGTTTCCTCATCCAATTATTCTGGGACAAGGTCCTTATAGGCTAGAAACCCATTCCTTCTATATCTTGTGGTAGAGAATGATTCCCTAGATGTTAAGAAAATTAACCACGAGTATCCTATGATCTAGACATCCAAAAGGAGAGCATGTTGGGGGTATCTGGTCTATGAAACTCTAGTGAATGTCTAGGTCACTACTACCACAAAAACCTCTTAGGCCCATCAACACATTCTAGCAGCATCCTAGGGCCAATTCCATGTTATTTCTAGAAATAATCTTCAACAATATGTTCAAATAACATAAATGGCCATATAATTCCTTAAAAATACTTTTCTATAGGATTGGGATGATTTTTATCCTTGAAGTCATCTCCTATATCATCTACTGGGAAGAAAACCAACCTAAGCATAGATATTCTTCACCAATGGAAATTTGTATTTTCCACCACTTGTTTTACATCAGTGAATCTCATCACTACTAGAGTAGTAAATGATTCAATCCTGACACTATTAATTAAGTGATAAATCTTCTCACATTCACGACCCACCCATCACCTGACCACGGTAAAGTTATCTCAGTAGAAAAGATGATTTCTCATATCAGAGTAAGAGTAGTAAAACTTCATCATGTAAAATATATATTACCCAGATAAGGAAACTGCTTTGAATACAGTCATAAAATTAAATATTTTATACCATCAATTGAACCTAATCAATTTTTGAAGTTTTTATGACTCGTAATGGAATAATTAATACATCCCCTTGAATTGACATTACATCAACCGACCTATTATACTACTGCATTTATGGATTTCCAAGTGCACCAACCACTTGGAGAAAAACGTCTACTATTTTAGGAAACTCTTACAAATATGAATCAAATTGATATATTTTAGGAATTAATGGATTCCCTTTTTGATTAGATGGATTCTATTAAAGGATAACATGAATTGGTAACACCAAAGAGGAATCTATAACCTGAGTGGTATGATTTGAATCCTCCCCCTTTAAACTTCAGGAACCAAAATTTCTCTACATTTGATGGAGTGGGTAATCTAAAACCACAACTCAATAACTTATCTTCCGTGTTTGGTTGAATGATGGGAAACCCCAGACAATAAGAGGCTAACATGTTCTGATTTTCCATATAGACCTTGAAAGGCACCACATTTTCTTTGTATAGTGACCTTGTTGATGAGTTTAAATCATGTTGGGAATATCTGCATCAAAAAACACTATACCAATACATCTCTATAGTGAGTTAAATTACAATCCATGACCTCTATAATTGAAATAATAAGGAATATGAGAGTCACAAATTTCATTGAATGATGGATGGGTATAACAAATTCTATGAAAAAAATTCCATAGGAACAGTTACTGTAGATCTATGTGGGAATCATATGTGATGAATTTTCCACTATGATTATTCCTATGAATTACCATATTCATTTCTGAGAGTTCATGACTACAGAACAACATACAATAGTCTGTATTCATAAAACTAAGGATAGATCTTATGAAGAAACATCATCACAGATATGGAATCTAGGGAAAGTCAAAGAAAATTTTTTCAACCACAAACCAAAAATGATACAATAAAGAGGCCTTGAATATTGAAATAGTAAAATGGATTCCTTCAATAATGATAACGTCCATGGGTACTTCACCATTTCTTTGGAAGTAAAATTGTTCATAATTATAGATATCAAGAAGCTAGATGAAACCGGGAAGGTTGAACATCTAAATTATTTCCCATATTGTCATATATTGGGTCAGTTAGTCCACAGATGCCTCTTCATCAATGATATAACACATAGGATGATCAAATATAATAATATATCATTGTGTGAACCCAATGAACATGTGGAATGGGTTTCAACCATCTTCTCTAAATAAAAAAATAATAATGGTCACATGTTCCAACCAACCAAACTAGAGAATGGGTGCTAACCAATAAAATGAGAGAACGAGAGCTGACCCACCAAACAAGATAATATGAACCGACCCAAAAAATGAGAGAATAAGAACCGAACCACATAAAAATAAAACTATAACCAACCCACCAAATTGGTGAATGATCTCTTATCCGCCAAAAGAATGAATGAGAGATTACCCACCAAACGAGCGAACATGCTTCATCTCTTGAAATGGGGAAAACCCCTGAAGAGGAGAATCAAATCACCTATATATAAATCAATATAGTATCAACAAGGTTAGAAGATATACCACCTAGTTTTAATGAGCACACTCTTGATGAAGATATTACGTTTCTACAATCTTATAACCCTCAATAGGTTGTCTCATCATCTTTTCCATAAATTGGTGAATAAGGGATCAATGATACTCTTTTAACCTCTAAAAAAGTTGTTATTGACCATATTCAGGCCTTAAAGTGTTTGTTTGATGGAGTATATACAAAATATCAGCAATAGATCCTATCTTTAGGGTCTATATTGAGACTCAAATAATAATCCACCCATTCTACATATGAAAAAGGAAAGGGTTTCAACAATTCTTGTATACTTCAACCCCTTGAGGATGGAAGAGCCATCTTTTTTCAAGAACAACTCATTTAATTGAAAATTAAAAATGAGGATCTCCATGAAGTTATTATAAAGATGCTTCATAGAGATTCTCCACATTTTATATCGACATCCTCAAATAATGGTCATCCTTATAGTGATGCATCCCATACCATAGGGCTGGGGGTATTTTTAAAATATTCATCCCCTTGTTGGGTGAATTTCATACTACATTCAACCTCACCTGAGCCCACAGAGATGGGGGAATTTCCATATATCTCACATGGTCATCATGTCCATTCAAGAAATTGTTTGACCTCAATAGTTACCACAAAGTCACTTGGAGAGTAAGAGTTCCCCAATCTATGGGATTCATCATCAACAATCAAAGCCTCCCATTATTTAGTTTCTCCTACTAAATTGGTCAAGATCAAGAAACTCCCTCATAGATCCCAAATTTATCCATGTACCCAAGAAATAAAGGCATATGTAACAGAATCGAGAATCAGTTTCATATTTTATCACTTGATGATGGAAAAAGGAAAGTGTAAACCTTCATATCAATGCACATTCCCACTAATTTTTCTTATGAGATGGAAAATTATTTGATCAATATCATAAGAGTTATGATACAAAAAGAATAATATTTTAGGGAACATACAAAATAATTATCTTACAATAGACTATTAGGAAATAAGATTGAGGGGATCTTTGTGTAGATGGATTTTCATTAAATGAAAATAGATGGGGGATATTGGATCCATTGATACATTAATCTTAGCATCATCCATGTGGAAATCCTAAGTAGAAAAAATGATTTATATCAATTCTAGTAGACCACCCATCCCTCAGAGATAGGCAATGTAAGGTTTATTCCTTTAATTTTGTGGATATGGCTGTATACATCACATAATCATTGGGTAGAAAATTTCTACATCTTCATAGGTTTAGGAGAGTTGTAGAGGAAATAATGAAAATCATAATAATTATTGTCTCTATCACAATGTTTTGGGACATGTAACTCCAAAATGATTTATCTTCAATGATTGGATATGGAATAAATTAGATGAAGGACTAATAGATTTAGAGAATCATGAGACTAATTATAAATTTATGTGAGTTATTTTATCTCCACTAGAAGGCCACTATAACTGATGAATTATAACATATGGTCATAGTCATAATACTAGGAAAATAAAGGCACCATAGTCCAAGTCGTATGACCTAAAACTAAAAGACACAATAGTTTGAGATTTAATATTATAAAATACATTGCATATTATCATAGTAACAATATATTAAACTATAAAAAACTTCCTTGTTGCATGGAAGAAAAATTCAAGGTTCATGTCTTTATTGTATGATGTAAAACTGTATAACATTTTAGTCCATTCTTGAGTGTATCACAATCCTTGGTTCTGGTATCCCACCACACCTCAATTCCAAAACTATGCATTGCATGAATATCATCTCAATGGGACATGTAGTGAAACCCCTTACTCGCTTGTGGTTGGATAATCATATCTTTTTTATAATCCGGTGGAACCGTGATACCTGGTAAAATTGATGTGTGACTCATCCTTTAAGATCACTATTCGCACACCCTTAAATGATATATAAATAATCACAGTTGTCCTATAGGATTGATTTGAGACTTCTGATCAAGATCTTGACCATCTTCAACCTCCTTCATATGATTTTTTTTTATGGAATGTTTGTATACCGAGAAACTGAATACGATATCAAATTCCATACTAGATCCTCCAAACCTCAATGGAATTATTGAAATCAGTTATGTATTCTTTTATGAAAAATATTAGAATAGTTTTAGAGTGTGTTTGTAGAATGAATGTTATCCAGATAGAGGGTTTGGAGACTTGTGAATCATTTACAAGCTCGACTACCATGAGGGATCATCTGATGCTCTTTAGATATTTTTGAAATTTGAATAATTATGAATTTCTTAAAAGCCTATAATTTCTTTATGAAGTTAGTTTGTATAGCATAACTACAATGCAAGAATGAGTCTTCCATATTGATGGGTGTTGTGAAAAAATTAAGGGTAATTCCCAAAGGTAGTAGAGTACATGAATTGAGACTCAATGGGAATGAACAATTCCATGTGAAGTCAAGTTTGTGGTGAATACCATCTTGCAGGTGACATACAATTTGAGGAATATACCGATTGACCATAAAGGGTATCAACTACCATGCAGAGTTATCTATGTTCGAAGGAACACTGAAATACGACCAATTATGTTTTTTGAAAATGAATAAAAATCATTGAAAAGTATATTACGTGGATGATGTATGTGATTCATGAAAGAATGTATCAACTGATGATAATCCTATGTTGGTGATAATAATCCTATGTAAAGTTTTGTGTTCAAATTTTATATGGGAAAAATGATTTGCAGTGATGAATGCATCGAGACCAAGAAGATAATCCCTTGAGGTGGTTAATTAGGCATAGGTAATTTCATTTTTGATCTGAGGAGATACATTTTGGCCTCCCATAAATGAATTTTGTCTATGGACCAAGGTGATATTTGTATGAACCCCTCATAGAGATGAAATTACTTCCCAAAGTCCTTAATGTGCCTGCTATGTGGAGCTTTGAGGAAATCACCTTCAACCACCAATAGCTATGTGGTCAATGCTTTTAGAGAGGTGGTTATTTACATCTTTCTATAACTCTCAGCACCAACTTTGGTAGAAAAATTGGGATTAGAGGTTTAATAGGACAAAAGAGACATGGTTTTTTAGAGGTTCGAACAGACTCCCTCTCCAAGAACCAATCAGGTATAATTCCTGAATTCCAAATCTTGGATTTCATTGAAATGAAATCTCGTGAATTTCATATATAAAGAAATACCACCACAAATTAATCCTCCCACAAAGTATACAATGCCAAATATTAGGAAAAAACCGGGTCTCTTGTGATGTGGGGAATCATTTTATGACATATCGTACAAAGAAGAATCACCTATCAAAATTACATTGTGAACCATCTTTCATGAAGATCTTATATTGGGATCCCTTATGGCCAATCCCATTTAAGAATCCCTCACAGTGTGCCAGAAAACCAATTTTATTATAAGATACTATAAAAACATTGTGATGTTACAGAAATACGGGAATCGATTTAGGTATAATCCCCATCAAAATATTAAATAACCATTGATTGAGTTTCTCCTCATGGTTTAATCTTTAATTAACAATGAGTCGAGATAGTCCTCATGGTTTTTAAAATATGGTGTTTTTATTTGGTATATTTCATAAAATATGGGTGCCAAAATTTGACGACGCACGTTGTTGACCTTGAGAATATTTGAATTTATAAACCTACTTTCTATCTAGTATAGTAGTAAGATAGGATCAAACCATATGTAGTGACTAGTTTTGTGCTTAGTGACCAAAAAAAGCCTAAATAAACAAACTGTGGTGGTGATAGTGTGATTGTGAATTATGTGATGATTTTTGTGTGAGAATGAGAGTGAATGTGAGTGAAGGTAGGAAAGACAAATAGTTAGCAAGAAGGAAAGTAGCGAAAAAATATCAATGGATGAGTAGGGGAAATCAACTGGACAACTTTAATTCTTCTTTCCCCTGTTCACACACTAGATTTAAATATCTTGATCTGATTCAAACTGGATGACCAGATTTGTCATCAAGTCAACATATGATTGTTTTACTGATGCAGTTTATCAAATGTGGTAATCTTACAATCACCAATTGAAAACAAATCATAAATCATTGAGTTCAACTTGTTGGTTAAACTCAATGAGTATCTCTCTCATTGAGCATGGTTCTTTTTTCAGTAGAATCCACATATTAAATACCATAAAAATTTAATTATAGTCAAGATCAATTTTCACTGATTCTTGAGTCCTTGAAATGGATGATTGTCTTGATAGTAAGAGAGAGATACATCCAGTAGGTGATGAATGCATAAACTAGAAAAATCAGATTAAAATAGACTCGTCTTATTCCCCTGAAGGTGATTCGCTAAGCATCATATTCAATACATGAAGATTAACAAAATAAAAAACAAGTGAGTTCATGTTGTATGAAAATGCATAAAAACAAAGAAGAGATAAAAGTGTTCCGTCTCCATGCTTGATCTCTAGAAAACATCCAATTTCCTCTATCTACTGCTCAATGGTGATGGTGAGGTATTCTCGATCTCCCATCTTGCGAATCGTGAAGTGATCCTCAAGAAAAGTGGATCTGTAATTGGTGAACTGAATGATGTTCCTCCTCTGATGTTCTACTCTGCTCTTGGATCTCGATCTGCTCCTTGAGGATGCAGAAGTGGTGAGTGAGTCTGGAAATTGATGGATGTCGTTGGATGATCTGGAAGTCGAGAATGATCTACACGTTGAAGTTGGAGTTGTGGATGTCTGGAAGTGGTTGGATGTCATGCTCCCCGGTGGTACTCTCAATGTTTTGAAAGTGCAACGGAGATTAATGATGAAAAATTGGTTTCTCGCCTCTGCTGGTTCTGAAGTCTTTCTGATTCTTTCTGTAAGTTTGTGTCATTTCTCTCGGATCACTTCCCCAGCCTCTGCATGGTGTTTTCATAATCCAAAATCCTCCTCAATTATCATTGAAGAAGGTTTTGGCAAATAGAATCCACGTCCCCGCCATCGTGCACGATCTCCCCCTGAAACAGAAAAACAAAACAAGCATAAATAAATTAAATAAGTTTTAAAAAACAATTACTATATTAAAATATATATTCTATTTTTTTTAAACCTAAAAAAAACTAATTACTTACAAAATATGATAATTATAAAAATCTATTAATATTATAAATACTATTAAAATATATTTATTTATTTATATAATTAAACTAATAAGATAGTTATTAATTTAATAAACAAAAATGTAAAGAAATAAAATTACAATAATAAAATTCAATGAATAGCAATTTTTATACGTATTGTTATTATTAAGTGATAAATAAATTAAATAAATTAATAAATTAAATAAATAAATTGAAATAACATATATATATATATATATATTATTTTATATAATAAATAAAAAATTAAAAGGGATAAATTGGGGGGGTTGAGGTTTGAGAGGAAGAACATGGGAGAGGGGTGGGGTGCGAGATATGGCGCAAGCAGGGGAGAAGTGGGAGAGGTGGTGCCGCTCGGGTAGAGGAGACAAGGGCGGCGGTGATCGTGGAAGAGGAGCAGGCGGCAGAGCGCAAAGGTGGGGCACGGCGGTCCGGCTCGTGGGCGATAGTAGTCCATAGGTGAGGCGGCGCACAGATCGACTGGGGTTCGACTTTAACAGCTGCGGTTCTCCGGTGGCACGATGGTCTCGACAGGCACAAGGGGAGGAGCTTTAATCGGCAGTGCTTCAGGTGGGCGGCGGCTCGTCTTCTCTGGTGGCCGACTCAATTCCAGTGGCGGTGAGTTGGGAGGTTCAGATCTGGTTTGCGAGGTGGGTTCAGTTTTCTACAGATCCGGTGAGACAAGGTTTTTCGGTGGGTTCCGATACGAAAATCTATAGTTGAGCGGTTCATGTTTTTGATTTTGAACTGTCGATCTTCAATCTGTGCATCATTCATATTTACTTCTACTCGATTTTGTTTTGCTGCTACTGGTGGAGACTGTTAGCAGGAGCCACCGCTAGCAGTGTACATAATTGACTACCGTTATTAATTATTAATTAAAATACATCATTTTGACATTTAAAGTACTGTAAAAAATAATAAAAAATGTTGAAAATTGCATTTCAAACGAGCCACATCAGTAGTTCTCATGGTTTAATCTTCAATCAACCCTGGGTCGAGATACTCATGGTTTTTAAAATGTGGTCTTCCTCCTTGGTATATTCCCCACCAAGATCATATAAAACCATTGGGTCGAGATACTCCTCATGGTTAAATCTTTAATTAACCATGAGTTGAGATACTTCCCATGGTTCTGAAAATACGGACATCCTCCTAGGTATAACCTCCATCAAAATCATAAATAACCATTGAATTGAGATACTCTTCATCATTAAATCTTCAATTCACCAAGAGTCAAGTTACCCCTCATGGTTCCATAAATATGGGAATCCTCCAAGGAGAAATCCAGAAAACACACTCTTACTTAATCCATAGGATTTGTTAGGCATCTCACTGAATCTCAAGCGTAAGCCTTGCCCCATTTCCTATTGTCACCCCTTTTATGACAAATGAATCTACTTAGGGTATTCTCGATGATTAAACCCTCCTTTCAAATCAAATGTTATGCTATAATGAAATATGATTTATCCTCAATTATCTCTTATTTCTCACACTGAGCCTGAATCACGTGGTTTAGATATCTTTGATGATCATCCCATTAATATGGAGAATGTTCCTCCATTATGGGTATCCTCCTAGGCGTGATCCCCAACCAAACATTGATCTCTGTGAGTTGAGGTTCTCCTCATGGTTCCCAAAATATAGGCTTCCTCCTAGGTGTAATCCCCAACCAAACCTTCCATAGAACTATGGGTTTTGGATTCATTCTTTTACTGGATATGTAGTATGCCTCTTTGATGTTCAATCAAAACACCAAAACACCAACCGCATACCTGTACATAAATAAACTTTAGAGAGCCCAACTAGATAGCTTTAGACCAAACTATCAAAAATTATCAATAGAATATGGGTAACCTTTATCACATATAGAGGTTTACATCAAACACATGGTCTCGATCCGATCATCATCATATGGGTAACCAGTCCCAAACTCAGATTTGATAATGATTCATGAATACACCTCAAATATATAAGAATCCTTGAGTAGCCAAAAATTCCTCCCAAAGGGTGTGATGATCCTATCCTCTCATCCATTTAGCCAACGTGTTTTCTAAGACATCAATGAAAAAAATCTATGTGATCATATTCCTTTAAAATGCATGTCTTTATTAACTCGAAATGAGAACATGCATCGAATCCAATAGAAACAATTTATTTTAAGTGCAATATGGTTTTGATAATAAATTCTGTTGGCCAGAGTAGAGTACTCAATAGGGGGTGAATTGAGTATCTATAAAAATTTCTATTTAAAAATCATTCTTAAAAAGGTTCCCCAATAAATTTAAATACAACCCAGTTAATCAAAGTAATACGGTTATGAAAATTTGACTGTTTAAATAACTTCTCAGAAGATTGATTAATTCTTAGTAATCTTAATATTAGTTATCAATATTACTTTTGAAGCTATTCTAGTATGGAAAAATAATTAAAACTTCTTTCCAAGATTAACTATCAAAGTAAATTTAGTGATTTCTAAATTATACAGTAAAACCGAGTAAACTAAATTAAACAACACAACAAATATAAAACAAGTGGTTCATTCTCAAGCTGACACCTAATCCACTGCACTTGGTAATCACCTGCCACCAAACAGTTTATATTAATAAACTTGATCCACACCCTGGATCAGGGTAAACAACAATACACATGACTGTCCAGGTCACGCGATCTCTTCCACAGTTCTTCGTGGGTATGAACAATCAGATCACACATGGACATCTTCCACACTTATCCGTGGGAATGAACATGGGTAAAAAGACGTGAGGGGAAGGATATCTTGTATCCTCCAGTTTAATGCATGAGACAGTGCGTGTTTTGATACAGACACACACACTGCTCGAAAGCTAAAAATAATACACAACAGACAAAAAATGATGAGATAAGGTTAGAAGTGCTCTGAGTGTTAGTCTATGGAGCTTTGGACTTCCAGGATGAAGCAGATGCAGGAATCGAGTCCTCTTGTGCAAAACAGAGTATCAAAAGTAAGCTAGATCTGACTCGTGTTCTTCATGGAGTTGATAGTGTGAATAATGTTCTCGACTCTAGGATTCGAGTATGCTTCATGTGCTCTTTAGCAAGGCCGAGTTTCATGTGTCGGTTCTTCTTTCAAAAATGCTCATGCTTCTTTGTTATCATGCACACACTTGTTTCTCTGTTATCTCTTTTTTGCTTCTAGCCACGCTGTTCTTTTTATTCTTAGAATGCATGTGTTGGAGCCGATAGGATGCATGTATTCTGCACCTTGTACCTCATACTGTCAGGTGACATGTCTACAAAGAAACATTAATTATCTCAGTGTATTTAAAAGCATCAAATATGACCGTTAGAAATTAAATTGAAAAATAACAAAACAGATTAAGAACAGTGTCACAATTTGTCTTGAAACAGTGTCACTTAGAAGCGGTGTCTCTATGAAACGGTGTCTCCTTCGTTGTCTTTGGGTGGTGTGACAGTTATGATGGCACAATTGTATAGAGATCAGAAACCGGTAGCACAGATGCAGTGTTTGGATCGCGGTGTTTGGATCACGGTGTTTGGTCACAGTGTCTGGGTCACGGTGTCTGATAATGGTGTCCGGGTCACGATGTCTGGCCACGGTGTTTGGTCACAGTGTCTGGGTCACGGTGTCTGGGTCACGGTGTCTAGTCATGGTGTCTGGGTCCTTTTCTAGAAAAACATAACCGGTGACAGACTCACGGTTTCTCAGACTTAGCCAAATATTTGTACACAGACTTAAACAGTGATATTTATAGAATTAATTAAACTTAATCATTCATAAAAGAAATTCATTATAAAAAAAATAGTTTACAATAATTATTTAAGGCATAAAAAGACTAATCATCTGTTCACATGATTTTAGATAGATTAAACAGGATTAACAAGCTTTACAAAATGTATAGGATTTGTGATCATTAAAACATGATTAACACATGAGGAGTCCAACAATCTCTCCCCTTTTGATGATCACAAATCATGTGAGTACGAGATCTATTCTTAGGTAATGTGTCTCTTTCTTAGTGTACATATAGAATACATATTGCTCCCCCTTTTGGGACTATGAAAAAGAGTAAAGAAGTAAAGAAAAGTATAGATAAGAAGAGTTCATAATGCATTAGATAAAAAGTGTTATACAAACAGTAAGCAACAAGAATACAAAAATCATCCCTATCAAAAGATAGTAGTCACTTTTTTTTTAGCACTGGCTTGTCTTCTCTTTGCCCTTGGCAGCCGCATAAGAAGAAGAATCCATAAGAGCAGAGGTGGAATTGGAAGAAGGGAGTGAACCAGTGGAAAGAAAAGGTAAAAGGAGGCCTTAAAAAATAGAAGAGGCCAAGTTAGGTGATGTGGAAGACTGAGGCAACTGTTGATCAAGGATAATTGGTCTGATCTGACTCAGAGCCTAAGAGACAGACATAGATGTAGAGGCAAAGACAAAGGATGATAAGGTGAGCAAACCAGATTTCAGGGGTGCAGCTATAGGAGCCACTATAACAGTACTCTGGACATGAAGATAAGGCCTAAAAAACATGATGAAGTCGGCAATAATATCTCCACCATACTGCATTGCTTTCTCAAAGTCATCCTTGTTATCCATAAACTTATCCAACAAAGGAGTGAAATCTTTGAGCTTTTGGACTTGTGTTTTGAAAGCTTGAGTGACAGGAGGGATTATCAGATTCCCTACAAGGTACTTGAAGTGGTTGGTCATGACATGCTTTGAGAAGATCCTATTGAAGTAGAAGTCCACCCTCTTAGTAAAATCTTCTTGATAATCATTTGCTATTTTGGAATGAATTCTCACTAAATCAAGAACTCTGTCACTGTTCTTGACAACTTCAGATAGTGATTATTTGTCAAAACCACTGAGCACAACCTGCCATTGTTCTTTGACAACTATTCTAAGCAGATCACCGTCCAAAGAGGGTTGAGAGGAGGCACGAGAAGTAGTAACAGCTGAAGTAAGTGACTTCAGTTGATTTTGAACTTTTTGGAGACAACCCTTATACTCATCAGTCAACTTGTTAAGATCAGTAAGAAGTTCATGCATATCTTGAAAAATATTCTTGTTTCTTTTAGCTACCTTTTTAGCCAAGGAGGTTAGATTAGGTTGAATCCGGGAGACAAATTCTTGTGGAATCTGACTAACAATATCCTCAACAGGATGAGAAACAGGTTATGATCTTGAGTTCATCACTCTCCAAATTTCTTCAACCATACCTCTGAGAGTCTTTACATCATCACTTAACTATTTGTTCTCAACTTTGACTTCTTGAATCTCATGAAGCATATTGGGTTGAATCTTCCATATGATCTTTTCCAATAACAGGGTAGCATTTCTTTCACTCAAATTGGTTATAGGATCCAGTTGGGTATTCATGATTTTTTCAACTCCAGCCCACATGGTAGCTTCAAAATCTTTCAAATCATCTTTACTCACCAAGTTTGAAGGTTCTTGTGAAGGATCAGAAATTGGAGTTGAGACAGGATCAGGTTCCTTGGCAGCTATAAAATCAAGAGCATATAATTTTTTCAATTGAAACACAGTAGACAGATCGATACCTTTAATTGTGGATTCTTGGTTGTCATTCACATCAAAATAACTAGGGAATTTATACCATATATCCACTGATCTTGGATCAACTGAATTAGGGACTTCAACAAGTTCTAGATTCAGGTTATACTCCCCCTTAATAGGTGCATCTTTCTCAAGACTGAGAGATTTATATCCTTGATTTATTTCCAATATTTCATCCCCGATATCCTCACCCATTTCCTTTCTATCCAACTGAAAGGCTTGCTGCATTCTCTCTTCAGGAGATGGAATTATTTTAGGAACTTGTTCATCTGGGTGTTCCTCAAGAGAAGCTTCTTGCACAAGAGAAAGATCTTCTTCTATATGCTCTCATACAGTATACTTTTCATTTACCTTAGATACAGATTCTTCTTCAGCAGCAGGTTGTTATTCCAAATTAGCAACTTCTTCAAGAACAAGTATTTCCTTCTTAGTTAAGTCTTGGAGAACAGGTTCACTGTCTTTCTCATCCAAAATAGTTTCCCCTGTAGTTACAATATCCTCTTCCTCTTTTTCCTCATCAGAATACCCAACAATCTCATCTGGTTCCAAACCAGGGTTAGAAATGTCTTTAGGTCTTGAGGAGTGTTCCCCCTGATTAAACTTTTCATGAACCCTGTCATTATATTCCACCAATGCTTTTATCCATGAATTCCAACTGATTTTCATTCTATTTACTGTAACTTTTGAACAAAAAAACTCACAGTCCTTAATAAATTCTTCATCTGGTCCAACCAATCCTTTTTCATGAAGCATAGTTGAGATTAATCTTGAGTAAAACAGAGAGGTTGACTTGGAGGCTGTCTTGATCAACTCACACATATGGAGTATAACATATTTTCATAGGTTTATCTTTGGTCCATTCTTCATAAGGTGTATCAAAAATACATCCTGATATTTGAGTGTATCAAAGTAACCTTTTTTGGGGCTAATCAGATTATGAACAAATTTAAACAGAAGCTTGGTTTCACCATCCAGCTCAGCAGAAATGGCTCTTCGCTTTGTTTCATTTTTAGTTAAGATCCCCAACGCTTCTTCCAAAACAAAGAACTCACTTGGAGGTGGAGGAACTCTCTAGTAGTCCTCACAAATACCCTCATGAGGTATCCTAAGGCATGAAACCCATAACCTCTAAGAAAAGGTAAAAATCTGGTCATTAATCCAACTTCGCACTACACAACCATCTTTTGTATCAAAAGAGAATTGAACATACTGATAAAACTGTGCAACTAATTTCGAGTAAATAGGACTATCCTAATTTGGGATCCAATCTAGCCATCATTTCTCTCTAAGTACTTTCAATACCAAATACTTACTTAACAGAAGCAACTTAGGGAATATCTCCTTTTCGGGTACCACTATTATGTCTACTATATTTGGATTCAGAGGACCTTCGGGTTCCAACTTCGATGCAATTTTTATCTTCTTATTTGATCTTCACTTCTCAGGAGTTGACGACGATGGTTGTTTCATCTTGGGTATTCAATGAAGGTTTGAGAGAGAGAGGGAAAACCGAAGGGTTGAGAGAGGGCTTACAGTTTGAGAGAAGAGAGCTCAGGTGAAGAAGGGAGTGAAACTTCTTTCATTTTATCATTTAGGGATATCAAGCATCGCGAGATGAAAAATGCAGGAAAGTAAAAGGGTAAAATAATTAATTACCATGATACGAGTTATATTATATAAATAAAATAATAAAGTTTCTTTACGGTGAGAGCACAATCAACTTCAACGGTGAGACCGTAATAGTCTTTCATGGTGAGACCGTAACTGGCTTTCACGGTGAGACCGTAACTGGCTTTCATGGTGAGATCAGAACTAGCTTTCATAGTGAGACCATAACTGTGTGATTTATGAACTGTGTGACTATATTGTTTGAGACAGTAAGTGCCAGATAGTAATAGTGAGACCATAAACATAAAAAAACAATTCTTAAGTTTGTACAATTATAGAACTGTTAGATAGTGATTTGTGAAACCGTAAACTGTGAAACAGTAAGATGTGAAACAATATACTTACTACTTAAGATTTATCATTCCCAATTCATGTATGATGTAATCTATTCTTTCAGAATTTAATGGTTTGGTGAATATATCAACAAGATGATATTCAGTTCCAATGAATTCCAAAGTGATGTCACCATTTTGATAATGATCTCTCAAAAAGTGATGTCTTACATCAATATGTTTTGTCATAGAGTGTGAAACATGATTTTTTGAGATGTTAATAGCACTTCTATTGTCACAATTTATAGGTACATGCCTGAATTGATTTCCATAATCTAGTAATGTGTGTTTTATCCACAAAATTTGTGCACAACTACTATAAAATATGTATTCAGCTTCTATAGTAGATAATGCAACATAGTTTTGTTTCTTACTACACTATGATACTAGAAACTAGCCTAAAAAGTGACATGTTCCATAGGTTCTTTTTCTATCTAACTTACAACCACCGAATTCAGCATCAGAATAACTCACTAACTCAAATGATTGTCCTCCTGGATAGAACAGTCCTAGATTGGGTGTTTTCTTGAGGTATTTAAAGATTATTTTAACAACATTTAAATTCTATTTCTTAGGGTTTGATTGAAAAAAATAACACATACACACAATAAACATAATGTCAGGTCGACTATTAGTTAGGTAGAGTAAACTTCCAATCATTCCTCTGTAATTGGTTTGATCAATAGATTTTCCATCTTCATCAAGATCCAAATTACAAGTAGTCCTCATTGGAGTGTCACTAATTTTGGTGTTATCCAAACCAAAACGTTTTAGAAGATATCTAGTATATTTTCTTTGATTTAAAATAATACCATCATTATTTTAAAATATTTGAAATCCAAGAAAGAATTCGATTTCACCCATTAAACTCATTTCAAAATCTTTTTGCATTATTTTAGAAAATTCAATACATAAATATTTTTTGAAGATCCAAAGATAATGTAATCTATATAGATTTGAACTACTAAAACATCATTGGAAATTCATTTTATAAAAAGGGTAGGATCAACTATTCCTTTTGTAAAACCTTTGGAAATAAGAAGAGTACTTAATCTATCATACCAGGCTCTTGGAGCTTATTTTAAACCATATAAATCTTTTGATAATTTAAAAATATGATTTGGAAAATGAGGATTTGTAAAACCAAGGGGTTTCACAACAAGGATAACCTCAGCTATATACCCATTTAGGAATGCACTTTTAACATCCATTTGATATAGTTTGAAATTCATATGTGCAACATAAGCAAGTAGAATTCGGATGGCATCAATTCTAGCTACTGGTGAAAAGGTTTCCTCATAGTCAATTCCTTCTTCTTGACTATAACCTTGTGAAACCAATCTAGCCTTATTTCTAACTATATTACCAGATTCATCTACTTTATTTCTAAACACCCATTTAGTTCCTATGGTAAATGTGTCTTTGGGTCTATCAACAATTTTCAAAACTTTGTTTCTTTCAAACTTATTAAGTTCTTCTTGAATAGCCATCACCCAAAATTCATCATTGATGGCATCATTAATGTTTTTAGGTTCATGTTGTGACAAGAAGACTTGATGTTCAACCTAATTTCTAAGAGAATCTCTAGTTTGAGTTCCTTTATCTAATTCTCCTATAATAACATCTAAATGATGGTTCATAAGTGTTCTAACAACTCTATAAAAAAGGACTAGTGATTTTAGGTTCTTCAACCGGTTTGGGTTCATTGTGACTTGAATCCCAAGAATTTCCAAAACTAGAAGTTTTCACTGATTCCTTCATAGGATGGTTAGAGGATTTTGAATTAATGTCCAAATTTGATACATCATCTTCCAGGTTCTCTAGAGTGGTTTTAGGCTCATGTGGATATGTTTCATCAAATTTGATATGGACATATTCTTCCACACATTTAGTTCTTTTGTTAAACCCTCTATAGGATTTACTAGAGATTTAATATCCTAAAAATATTCCTTCATCACTCTTGGATAATTTTTTTTCAAGATTGTCCCTAGTATTAAGGATATAAAATTTGCAACCAAAAACTTTGAAGTAGCTTACTTTGAGTTTTCTATTGTTCTATAACTCATATGGAGTTCTTTTAGGAATAGGTATAATCAACACTCTATTGATAATATAGCATGTTGTATTTACAGCTTCAGCCCAAAAATAAATAGGTAAGTCATATTCACTAAGCATGGTTCTAGAAATCTCTTGAAAGGTTATATTTCTTCTTTCCACAACTCCATTCTAGTGAGGTATTCTAGGGGTAGAGAAATTATGACTATATCCATTTTGTGAGAAAAATGATTCAAACTCTTGATTTTCAAACTCACAACCATGATCACTTCTTAAGGATTTAATTCTAAATCCACTAATATTTTCTACAGTTTTTGGCATATTTGGTAAAATGATAGCATGCTTCACTTTTGTGAGACAAAAAGAAAGTCCAAGTATATCTAGAAAAGTCATCTACAAGAACATAAACATAGTGCTTCCCATTTAAATTAGAAACTGTAGATGGTCCAAACAAATCTATGTGAACCAATTCAAGAGGTTGAGAAGTTGACACTTCTTTCTTTGGTTTAAAGGAAATTTTTTGTTGCTTTCCCTTTTGACAAGGATTACACACTTTATCATGTGGAAACTCAAGTTTGGGTAGGTCTTTGACTAAGATTTTTCTAGTTAACTTTCTAAATGAGTGAATATTACAGTGTCCTAGTCTCCTATTCCAAAGCCAAGATTCTTTGTGAAATACACTTAAACATGAATAATTTTGAGAGAATACAGAATCTAAGTTAACAGAATATACATTATCATTTCTTAATGCATAAAATACTAATTCATTTTTATAATTAAAAACATTGAAAGCATCATTTTCAAATTTAACATGAAATCCATCATCACATAGTTGTGAAATACTAAGAATATTATATTTCAATCCATCAAAAAAAATTACATTGGAAATCAAAACTGAGTTAGAGTTATTGATTTGGTCAAGTCTAACAATATTTCCTTTGATATTGTCACCAAAGGTGACATGTCCTCCATAATTTTTTCCTAAATTATTGAAGCATGAATATTCTCTTATCATGTGACTTGAACACCCATTGTAAAAGTACCATAAACTTTTACAGGATATCTTTAAGCATCTTTCCTACAAAATAGTTAGATAAAAATAGATTTTGTTACCCATACCAGTTTGGGTCCAGTAATATTAAGGACTAGTGCTTTATGAACCCATATCTACCTCATAGGTTTCCTATAAGCATTATGTAAAGTACTTGAAAAATAAACTCTATTTGGTAAAAAAAGCATGAAATGGTAGAGAGTGTATCATAACTAGAACTAGTTTAATGTTTTCTAGAACTAGGAGTAAATTTGTATGTCCTAGACTTAGAAACAAAATTAGTTCTTCCAAAATTTCTTTTACCTGGTTGATATCCAATGCCAGTGGTATATATATGAGAAATCTGTTTACCTAGAATTTGTACCAAGGTATCTTTACCATTTGTCAACCTTTCAAGATCCTTTTTCAATTTCTAATTATATAGTCTTAGTTTATTGTTTTCTTTGAGTTATTGAACATTTTTATCCCTTTCTACAGTGATTTCAGATTTAACAGTTGAGGTAAGAGCATGTTGTTTATTTAAAGACTTGTATTTATTTTTTAGTTCATTATATGTCTCTTAAATCATATTACAGTATTCAAACATTTCTTTATTAGACATATTTTCAGAGTCACTCTCATATCCAAAATAATAGGAATTCTGTACAGGAGATTCTAGTGTTACCTCAGATGTGTTTTTCATAAAACACATATTGGATTTATTAGGTTGTTCATCATATAAAGATTCTGAGTTACTTGAAATATCCTTAGAAGAACTCCATGTTTCTTTTATTGCCTTTTTATACTTTCTATCTTTGTACTCATATTATTTCTATACTCGATCTTGGGACAATCAGACTTTATATGTCCCTTTCATTTACACTCATATAAGACTATCTCATCAGACTTATCATTTCTTTTCCAATATTTATTACAGATTCCCTTTTGATCATATTTTCCCTTGAAGTTATGATTTCTAAAAAATTTCTTCTTCTTGTAAAATCTCTTAAACCTTCTAGATAATTGATATATCTCCTCATCACTGTTAGGTGATGATTGTTCACTACTGGAAATTTCAACAGAGACTTCCAATTTTCCTTTTTTCCTTGTGTTTAGAGGTGGTGGTCTTGAACGCAACAGATTTTATTTAGGATTTATCCTCCTCTTGCTTGTTGACTTTTAGCTCCTCTTCATACATCATCAGTTTTCCAATGAGTTATTTTACAGGTAACTTGCTGATGTTTCATGATTCTCTAATAGAGACAGAGGTTACTCTCCATCTTTCAGGTAGGCATCTGAGAATGCTCATGATCTATTCATTGTTAGTAACTTCTCTTCCAAGAGAAACCATTGTGTTGACAATTTCGTTGAACCTGAGATACATGTCAGAAATAGGCTCATTAAGTTTTATTTTAAAGTTATCATATTTAATATTATAAGTATTAAGTCTCATTTATTTCTTAGTATAAGTTCTTTCATGTGAAACAAAAAAAGTATCCCATATTTCATGGGTAGTTTTACATGCAGAAATTATGTTAAAATCCTCATCCCCTAATGAGAAATATAAATCATTCATGGATTTACAATTGTTATTTTAGGTAGTCTTGGTAGGGTAATTCCAAGTGATTCTATTAGTAGTAGGAATCTTATACTCATCTATAATTGAAGACCATATTTCAAAACTCATAATTTATAAATTCATTTTCATTTTAATTTTAAATTGAGTACAATTGGTTCCATTAAATAATGGTGGTATGTTTGTTGCTGAACCTTCCAATATATTATCCATGAGAAATATTTACTTTTAAAGAGATAGAAATTTAGAATTAACAAAAATTTACGTATCTTTAAAGTACAACTAAAATCGCAGTTTAATAGGGTCAAAAATAAAGTCTTAAAAATAAGACTTTGATACCAAATGTTGGTCAGAGTAGAGTAGTCAAGAGGGGGGTGAATTGAGTATATATAAAAATTTATATTTAAATTTTTTTCTTAAAAATGTTCCCCAATAAATTTAAATACATCCCAGTTAATCAAAGTGATATGGTTATGAAAGTTTGACTATTTAAATAACTTCTTAGAAGATTGATTAATCCTCAGTAATCTTAATATTAGTTATCAATATTACATTTGAAGGTATTCTAGTAAGGAAAAATAATAATAACTTATTTCTAAGATTAACTATAAAAGTAAATTTAGTGATTTTTGAATTATACAGTAAAATATAGAAAAATAAATTAAATAAAACAACAGATATAAAACAAGTGGTTCAATCTCAAGCCGAGACCTAATCCAATCCACTTGGTGATCACCTGCCACTAAGCAGTTTATATTATTAAACTTGATCCACACCCTAGATCAGGGTAAAAAATAGTACACAAAACTGTCCAGGTCACATGACCTCTTCCACATTTCTTCATGGGTATGAACTATCAGGTCACACATGGAACTCTTCTACACTTATCCGTGGGGATAAACAAGGGTAAAAAGATGTGAGAGGAAGGATATCTTGTATCCTCTAGTTTAATGCAAGAGACAGTGCATGTTTTTATACAGACACACACACACACACACTGATCAAAATATAATAATAATACACAACAGAGAAAAAATGATGAGATAAGTTTACAAGGGATCTGAGTGTTAGTCTATGCAGATCTGGACTTCAAGGATGAAGCAGATATAGGAATCGAGTCCTCTTGTAGAAAACAGAGTATCGTAAGGCAACTAGATCTATCTTGTGTTCTTCATGGACTTGATAGTGCAAATAATGTTATCAAACCTAGTATTATAGTATGCTTCATGTGTTATTTAACAGGGTCAAGTTGCATGTGTTGTTTATTCATTCAAGAATGATCATGCTTCTTAATTATCGCACACACACTTGTTTCTCTATTATCTATTTTTTCTTCCAGAAACACTGTTCTTTTTATATTTATATTGCATGTGTTGGAGTCGACAAGATACATGTATTATGAACCTCGTACCTCTTACTATCAGGTGACATGTCTACAAAGAAACATTAATTATGTCAGTGTATTTAAAAGCTTCAAATATGACCCTTAGAAATTAAATTGAAAAATGAAAAAAATAGATTAAGAACGATATCACAATTTGTCTAGAAACTGTGTTACTTAGAAGCGGTGTCTCCAAGAAATGGTATCTTCTTCTTTGTCTTTGAGTAGTGAGATAGTTATGATGGCACAGTTATATAGAGATCAGGAACCGGTAGCACAAATGTGGTGTTAAGATCACAATGTCTGGTCACGGTGTTTGGGTCACGGTGTATGGGTCAAAGTGTCTAATCATGGTGTCTAGGTCACGGTATCTGGTCATAGTGTTTGGTCATGATGTCTAGATCATGGTGTTTGGGTCATGATGTTTGGTCACGGTGTCTGAGTCCTTTGTTAGAAAAACATAATCGGTGGCAGTCTCACAATTTCTCAAACTTTGCCAAATATATGTACACAGACTTAAACAGTGATATTCATAGAATAAATTAAACTTAATCATTCATAAGAGAATTTCATTATAAAAAAAATAATTTACAATAATTACTTAAGGAATAAAGAGACTAATCATATGTACACATGATTTTAGATAGATTAAACAAGATTAACAATCTTTAAAAAATTTATAGGATTTGTGATCATTAAAACATGATTAACACATGAGGAGTCGAACAAATTCAAAAATAAAGTTTATTCTAATGAAGTTAATTTTATGGTTCATAATATAAGAGAGCTAATGTAAAGTTGGATACATTTAAAAACATAAGTTAATTTATTAAATGATTAAAAAAATATTATTTTTTTCAATAAAAAATAGTAGTTTACACTATTAACTAGAAAATCGAAATTCGAAGAAAAATACCAAAATTTTTACCAATGATAATTTTAATTTACTTATTTCAAAATTTATATTATTTTATTAAAGAAATATTATGAAATTTATAGAATAAAATTTTATTATTCACTCACAAAAAGTAATAAAAACTATTATTGAAGAAAATATATTTTGAATACTAAAAATTATTTTTTTTAGAAATTATATTCTTATCACCTTTGAATTTATCAATAAATTATTATTGATTATGAACATTATATATTTTTCATAATTCTACTACATTTATGCATGCCATTCAATTTTATGACTATGTTTCAATGTTAATAAAATAATAATATATTGTCTGTTTATGCTTGGTGTTGAGTGTTATGTATACTATCGAACATATTTTTTTCTTAAATATCAGTGTATTACATTCAACCCCACATTAATAAATTTAATCCAAACAATATTTAAATTTTCTTGGTAACCAAGGGTTTGATATATTAAAATTCATTTTTTGAAAACTCAAATCCTGAAAATGGATAATAAAACAACCACTTGAAAAGTGAAAATGGGAAACATAAAGGTCATATTTAATAATAATTGACAAGGTTTAAAAATATGAGAACATTTGACAGAAGTGAAAATATGGACTTGTTGGAAAAGTTTAATCTCCACATAATTATGGATAGATTACATTGATAACAAGAATGTGAATAATCATGAGAAAGTTAATGACTATAAAACCATAAATGAATAAGGTGTGAATCCAACAAGCCCATACCCGAGTGGTAAGGGCTCCTGCTTCGAATCCAAGAGACCCGGGTTCAAAACCGGGTGGAGGCGAATTTCTAGGTAACTGTAGCAGTACTGCAGCAGTCACTGTTCGATACTGTAGTAGTAGGAACTATTCACCTGATTTGGGCCTCGGGCCACCGGTTTGGGCCTACGGGTCTCCAGGGCCTTCGGGTCATCAAAGGCCTTCAGGCCACAGGGCCTTCGGGTCACGTAGACCATGGAGTAGCCCAGTTCACACAGAACATGCCCTAGAAAAAAATCAGAGCAACAGGAGTAGCAGCCACCAGATGCAGAGCTAACCAGATTGGAAGAATGAGAGGGTATGACAACCACCATCGGGACCAGGCACCATGCATATTTGTATGGGGAAATGCTAGCGGATCAGCAATGCAAGGTGGGGAGCTAAGGAGATCAATGATTCAAGACACTAGGGAGGGGAAATTCTAGTGGGATGGGCCTACGGGTCATGTAATGGGCATGGTATGCCTCTGGGCCTTCGAGTCATGTATTTCGGGTCATGTCGGGCCTTGTGCCTTGGGCCTACGGGTCATGTACGAGTTCCCCTTCAACCCTTAAAAAGGGGAATTATCTATAATAAAAAAAAGAAGGCCTTCGGGCCATTCGGGCAATGAGGTGTGAAAAAGACCATCGATTCACAGAAAATGAACGTAACATGATAAACTTTTGTTCTAAAATCATTTTCCTATAGTTAAAGAATCTATTTACCATATAGACTATGAAAATAAGGAAATATACTTACTTAATTAGTATAATTTAATTTTTAATAAATTTCCACCACAATCTTCTATTTTTCTCTAGATGATGAGTACGAAAGATTAATTTTTCATTCATGAATTAGTAAAATAAACATAAAATTCCACAAAATTATATCAAGAATATCCTCCTATCATTAAATATTAACCAATACTGAATGGATATAAAATGGTATTATAATATTCAAAAAATTTAGACCTTCAGTTATAAAATAAAACAATTAACTGTAAAATTTCATCAATAACAACAATTTTTTTCAGATAAATCATTTTATAAATAACCCTACATTTGAAATAACATCAATGACCTAGAAATTATAGAATTTATTAACCTTAATGGTGATCTCATAATTTTTATCGTACATCCAGAAAAATTTAATTTCATTCTTCCAAAATAATAATTCAAGTTAAATCACATGTCATCCCAAAATATTTTATATACATCATCCTGATGAAGAATTTGCTTAAATATCATATATCACCATGAAAAATCACTATAAAACCATATAATTTAGTGAACTTCATCAAAATATCATGGATAAAATTTAGATACAAACATAGAATACAACTTTTCCTTGGCCATAATTACCTATGAAAATATCTCAATGTCAATGAATTACTTTTAAACCATCAATATTATATATATCCAACTATATAATAGACCATAATTAATGTAATATCAAATTACATACTAACACAAAATTTATTTAAACCATAATAGAGTATTCATCCAAAAGACCAATAAATGTTTCAAATCACCTCAAAATCGCATGACATAAAAGCTCAATGAGGAATATATGGCTTTGAACACATGAACAACCTTAAAATTATAATCCCATGATGGTATACATAACTATTATGTTAATATCTGCTAAAAACATATATACTTCACAATATTTACAAAATAATCATTCCTTAAATAAAATCATATTCTAATAAATATACTCTATGATTCTAAAAAATTTAATAAACTTAATCAAAGATGACCTAGATAAATTTTCTATCAAATAAATAACCAATTTCAAGGTCAAAAATACCATCCCATTTACTACATTAATGTTAACCATATCATTATACCAATTAAACATTATCATCATAACACTAAGTCATATTTATTTATTATCAATATCATTCGAAAAATATTAAGAAATTACCACAAAAAAACTATTATGTGACAATACATATATTTTTCATGATTTTTATATACATAATATCACATATATAACACTTCTATAACATAATTCTAAAATCCCAATACATAAACAATTTAATCCTTTCACATCAATGATTTTTATAACACATGTCATTCATTTATTTAATAGTTAACACATGGGATCAAGCATTAGATCAAATAATGCCCACAACCCCCCCCCCCCTACAAGAGAGTGAACTATTAATGGTACAATAAGATGAACTTCATTTCCCTCCATCAAACTGTTAATTTTTCTTCAGTAATTACTTTCTATATACCCTTCTATTTGATAAATTAAACATATAATCATTTATCTACCACATTTCCTTGAGTTTATAAACCCATATACATAACATGTAAGAAGATGAATCTTATTCCCACTATGGTCTTCCAAAAAACACTATTTTCCTCTAATTAGGTTTTCTAGGAAACTCATCTAAGTTTAGTTTTTTAGTCATATAATGAGATAGATAATTTTGAATAATCAAATGGTTTTGACTTCTAACTCCTATTTAATTTTTTTATTCATGAGGAAAATAATACTATTGTCTATCATATTTTTTTTTTCAACAGGAATACTATTGGTTATATCCTTTGAATAAAATAAAATAATATATTCTTTGTGAAAATAGTAATAGTGAGGAACTATATAATCATGAAAATAACTCATATAATGTCTAAATCAGGACACACTCTTTTCAACCTATGAAACCTTAGGTTTAACCACGACCATCCATTGTTATCATCTATTCAAATCCTTCTTAATGTTTCATAAATAAAAAAAGATTCAACGTAGATATATCACCTAGGTGTGTCAAACCAGGTGTACAGTAAGGGAACACTCACTGTTCACTATATTGATGGATGATATATACTTCGACCAACTCTTTTCCTGATTTTTACACCTAGATGCGTCTATTCCAAACCAAACCAATTTTAGTTTCTAAAAGGGATGAATTTCTAGGAAAACTATTTAATATCTATCCTACGAAAACAATAGGATTTCATCTTATACATATTCTTATCCCTTAGGTTCATAGTAACTTTTTATCATCCTAGTTTCTAAATAATAACTAAAATATTATATGATACCAAATGTAGCAAACCACACCTTTCATATATAAATATTACTTCTTTTTAGACAAATATTGAATACGTAACACTATGAACCTTTCCATAACTATAGTGGTTTAGTGTATTTGGTGAATAGATATATAAACATATAATTTAGTTAAATTATTCATCTTCTCTAATAATATTCTTCTCACTTTTTACCATTCTTGACATACCCTACATAAAACCTTTATTCATAACATGAGGAACAAAAAAATTATAAAGGGGGAGATCAGGTCCTCCATGTTCCTAAAAAAGGGCGATATTGATGATAAATTAATCACACCGTGATCATAAGGGTATGAGAACATGATAATTTCATTTAAAAAACCATACCTAGAATATCATATATCATAATCATGAATCATTGAATAAATCTTTATAGTTCATATGAAACAAATAAAAATGTAATGAAAGAACATGAACCTTGAGAGAATATCATTGGCATGTGATAGAAGTTTGTGAAATAAAAATTATCATGTAAAATAATTTCCCTTTATAAGGCTCACTACCAAGTCATTTATAAAGGATTGGGACCATTTACCATTACATTATGTTCTTAGTTAAGGTTAACTCCCAAGACTCTCATTATCAACATCACCCCTTACTAAATTGGATTTAAAACCGATTCTATTTCTTCTTATCTCCTAAGATATCCATATTTACCTAATTTAATATTTTGATATATAATTTTAGGGCCATAAAACATATAACAACAATCTATTCATATGTGTTACATAATATCATAAAACTTTCTTCATATATCATAATCCATGAAAAAATGGATTTTATAAACATTTATTCATCATAATTATAAGACATTCAGATAAATAATGATAATAGAGTTATTGGATCATATAATTAGTAAATAATAATTTTAAATATGGTGTGACATATTATATGAAGATTCTATTGAACAATTACTTGTAAAATTTCTGTAGGAAAATACGCTTTTCATTTTTAAATCCCTTGTTTACAATCTAAAAATTTATAACATATTGTGGAATTTTTTTAACATGAATGTAATAATGTAATTTTAAATTGGAATCATGAAAAAATTAACCAATCATTATTTGTTTTAAATTACATTTATGTAGTGTCCATTGAAACAAATATTCCTTTCATATTGTCAATAAAAATTCAAAATACATCATTCATAAAACGATAAGAATATTTTTTAAATCATTTTAAAAAAATTAATACTTGATTTGACATGATTTTAACATTTTTAAAATATTATTAAAAAAATTATTGAAAATATTTTAGGGAAAACATGGACAAATATAAAAAATTATTTTTAATATACTAGATAAATAATGTTGGCTTTCAAGAAAAAATTTATTTTAGTGTCTTGAGTTCTAAAAGAGAGAAAAATGAAAAGGAAACATGTAATATCTATAAAAAACTATAGGAGAAAAAAATTTATTAGATCCATGATGGATAGTTCCAAAAATTTAATCATTGAAAAACATAACAAAAAACAATACTGATAAATAGTGAGATTGCAACATAAATCCCTTACACCTTGTTCAACTAATCTATAAAGTTCTTCAACCTCATATATAATAAATTTATAATCATTATAATTATTTACCTGATTAATGTTCATTATTATAATATCATATATCATCAACTTATAAAATTTTAACACTGATTTATTAATAATTACTTATAAAAACCATCATTTTCGGATGTTAATTGTTTCATTTTCAAAAGAATTCTAGTTTGTAAGTTTCGATACATGTACATTGATAATGTTTTCATAATATAAATAAATATAATATTTATACAAATAAAATTAATATTAATTATATATAACTATATATATATTCATCAATAAAATATAGAGATAGAAAAATAAATTATACTATTTGTGGAGACAACATGACGTAAATATGAATGAATGATGTTTTCAAATTTTGACAGATGAAGTGAAAGAAATGAAGATATTAATTAAAATTTCTTGAAAAAATATTATATCATATATATCATATATATTTATTAACTATTTATTTTTTACAATCTAGGAAAATTGGAAATTAAAAATGAATCACATCACTTTATGGATGTGGTAGTCCACACATACTCACAAAGAGACGTTAACGTTTTCCAACATATTGAAAGGTGAGATGGTATATGTGAATTTATAATTACATAATAATAACTATTTCATAAATATTATATATAAAAATTAAAATAATCATAATAACCATTCATGAATTATGGTGGTAGAAAAGTAATTGGCACGTTAAGTGTAGGTGATAGTCCATATGTTCACAGGAGTGATACTTTCACTTGACATTTGATAGAAAAGAGTGGAAATAATGGTGGTTAAATAATCATAATAAAAAATTATAATATGAATGAAACTAGAGTCATTATTGTATCATAAATAAAAAATATATGGAGCACTTATAAGAAGACATTAATTGAAAGAGTTCGGGTTGGATGATTAGCTCTTCTTCCATAGACCTCTATTAGACCCCTTATTAAGGACCCTTGGAATGGTATTTTAAGAAGACCACAACAAATTATTCATGGATAGGGAAGATTATGATATTTGTTTTGGGTTTTATCGATCTTGATGGATCGATGTGGTTAAAATAAGAGAAAGGATATGTGTTCTTTTATAAGGGAGGGAAAAGATACTCTAATAATTACTTTAAATATTTAACATTAATTAAAGTATATCTCATATAGAATGATTAAAAATAGAAATTAATTACATAAAAAATAGGTAATGGTTGATTAATCCTCATAAAATAAAATATATATAGTTTATGCTATCATTTTAAACCTTACTTTTTTGTTTAACACATCAATTATCCAATTATAACCTTAACTGTGGTAACATTTTTTTTCAAATATTAAATGATTATAATTTTACTTATGAAATGAATATTGGCTCATAAATAGAATAAGGGTTGAAATTCTATAAAATCCTTCAGTTTAGTTGTTCTTTTTTTTATATTTATACAAATTTTCAATATTAATTTTTTTTCATGAAATATCTTTAAGGTTATTTTTTAAATTTATTCACATAATTTTACATTAAATAAATCAATAATGTAATTTAATTTTAATATAAAAATTTAAAAATCCCTAAATATTTTTTATTAATCTATAAATTTATCAGGGAACTATAAATTACTAAGAAAAATTACATTTAAAGTTGTTTAAAATCAATTACCTAATTTTTAAATCTCCTGCACAAGAAAGGTGTTAACATTGTATAAGAATTTAGGGATATTATTACATAACTAAAAATAAATTTCCATTATAAAAAATAATAATTATTCTTTATAAATAAACATATAGACCAAAATTTATCATCTTTTCATCCTTATTTAAATATTTTAGATATATTAAAGTCAAGAAAGTTAAATTTTAGTAATTTCATTACATAAATTAATATAAACTATATTATTGAGGTAAAATTGAACGATAATGCCATATATTAGAATTAGGTATAGAAATGATCTAATTTATACTATAAAATGAAATAATGTCATGTTTTTGGTTGACTTGGAGACCTTATATCACGGTTTTAACCTTGTTTTACCCATTTATCTATTCCGAGGTGACAAATATTTACCAAAGCTACTATTAATAATGAAAATAAATAGAAGGGTGATATTTACCAAATTTTGACCTCCTTATTACATATATGGCATCCATTTTTTTATTATTTTATTTTATAACAGGAATTCATTAATTTAATGTAAAAATAACAAATGGAACAAAAATGGTTTTTCAAATAAATGTCTTATTATAGAAATTCTTTTATAAAAAATTCAGAAAAAAATGATTTGAATGAACTCAATTGTATTATCAGCAATGTTATAGAACTAATGTTACAATGATAAAATTATAATAAAAAATTTAACTTTGTAAATTCTTGAGAAAAATACATTAAAAAAACTATATTTTCACTATTCACTAGAAAATATTTTTTTTATAAAAATAACAATATGTAATCTTAATATAATTTTGATAGGATAATTTAAAAAATTATATTATTTTATCAAATAAAACTTATCAAATTTTTAGAAAATAATTACAATATTCGCTCATAAGAAGTAATAAAAACTATTTTGAAGAAAACATATTTTGAAGAATTAAAAGATATTACTAAAAACGAGTTCATATTAACTAAGAATTTATCAATAAATTTTTATTGATTATAACCTTTATATATATTTCATAATTGGGTTAATTCTATTCATACATTCTAATTCAATGGCTATGTTACAACGATAATGAAATAATTATAATTTTTGTTTGTTGAAGCATGGTGTTACATGTTATATAATCTCTCAAATGTAGTGTTATTTTAATATATTAGGGTATTACACCAATACATAAGAGAATTTCCACAACAAACTCAATCATGATAGACCATGTTTTCAAAATCACATAGCTGGGACTCCTCCAAGTGATTCACTAAAGTCAATTTCACTATCATTTGAGATAAAAACATACACCATTGACAACTCCTATATCAAGGTGAATTATTGATAACTCTCCAATCATACTCCAAGAGTCTCCAGACTCATTAATAACATCCCTAAATGATTTCTTTCTCAAGGAATCCATCTCAAAATTAATTTTTTTTTTGTGTATGGAAAATTTAATGGTCATATACCAGCCAGAACACCATCTAATGTTTATGTTAAAGATTCATGTCAGGCTCTAAGAAGGAAAACATTATGATTTTATTATCTAGGGAAAAAAATCTATAAGACAGTTTCTCTGAAATATTAGAGGAAACAATGATGTAGAAAGATCAATATAATGCGTTGTGTAGTTATATTAATGAGGTTATAGCTATTGATACCCATAATAGATAACCACCATCTTCTATATTAGTAAACAACCCAATACATCACATGAAGTGTATTAGTAAACCTCGAATGAAATTACCTCCTCTGATAGATAATGATGTGAAACATAGACACACATTTAATTTAATACTAAAAGAAAATTTCTTCTTAGCGGTGGGTTTTTTATTTCACAATGGTTTAAACTGATGTCACATAGTTCTACGATGGTTTCAAAAACTCATCAGTAAAGTTGGTGTCAACATCCAATATGCGGAGCTTCCTTCTATTTAGTGCTAGTTTTTAGTAAGAATCGTAGAATTTGTATTAATCGAAGGTTTTCTTCATTTTCACAGTGGTTTTATAGTAAAAAAATAATGGGGATTTATCAGAGGGTAAAACCACCATATAAATTTATTTATCCAGACAACCACTGCTAAAACAAAGAATACCACCACTAGATTAATACAATGTAATATTTATTAATGGTTTGAACCGCCTTAGATAACAAAGTACATGATATTTGGTGTTGGTTTGAACCACCTCTAAATATTGATTAAAAAACCAGTTTCTTATTACACAGCCCAGAACTAACCTAAAAAAAATTCATAGACCCATACATTTCATCTTTTAATTAATAAAAAAATACACAAGCATACACAATAACATAACTATTGAACCGTAGTATGACATTCTCAACTATTTTCACCACTATATGAAACAACAATAAACCACCACACAAACCCATTCATTCAATAATTCAATTAACAAACCATTTGAATATATCAAAATTCAACCCAAACTCATTATTAAACAAAATAACCCAACGCCAATTAATCTCTAATGGAAGAACACATATAACCAATGTGTTTTATGTTCCTTTCAAAAAAACACATCCAAAAATGATTCATCCACTAACTTCTCAGAATAGAGATCCTTAAAGAAGAGGACTCTCTCCTTGATCTATGGATGAAGACCCCCAATGAAAAGAGAAGCTCTCAATAGATCCTACGACACCACTTCCAGAGAAAATGAAACAATATCTTTGAAGTGTTAAACATAAGCCTTCATCGTCTATTGACCTTTCTAAACACTCATGAGCTCTTCCCTTTTCTTCATAATAAACTCATTAGGTATAAACCATCAGACATATATGGACTTAAAAACATCCCATTTCATCCAAACTTGCATCATTGGAGGGGAAAAAAACTCTAATTATTCTAAATCTGGACTCCCTAGCAGACCTAGAACAACACAAATGCTAAAAAAATCTGGATTTCCAAAAACTCTGAAGACATTCTCAACATCCCCAAGCCACTTAACTACCTCTAACGAACCTCAATTTCCATGGAATATGGGAAGAAACTGAGTATAAGTAGAAATAGGGCGAGACCCACAAGAAAATTCAGGGAACTTTCCGGGCATCATATTCTGAATAACACAAAAATATTTATTTAAAAATATATTTTTAACAATATTAGTGGATATATAATCTTAAATACACGCATTTTCAAAATGAGTGATATTGAATAATTCAAAATGAGTAAAATTTAAAAATATTGAAAAAATGTATAATGAATTCCCTTATAATCTTAATAATATTTTTAGAGAGTTGTAGAGGTGGGTTATCTTTAAATGAAACACAAATCCTTGAAAAATAAATAATATATTGAATATATTATTTTGGATCACGCATATACAAAAAATTAATTTATTTTCATTGGATTATCATTAAACAAATTCATCAAAAAATGAAAGGTTATTGTTGCAGAATTATTTTAAAAGGATAATAGTAAATATATATGAGCTTATGGTTGGAAGTATTAATGTTTTGTGATGAAAAATGAGGAACAAAAAGCATAAGTTTAGAGACATCTGAAAATGGTAAGTTTAAAGACACTTTTAGGGTGACTACTTATGATATGATCAAATATACACACATAGACCACTTTCAGATCGTTTTCTTTTAAAACAATCCTCCAACCAAGCCATGTTTTTAAATGTTCATGACACATAATTAAATTCATTATCCAATTTATATAATGATATGAAGCCCAAATATTTATTGGGTTATATCTTTTCTTGAATGTTCTCTTGGAGAACTAGTATAGAATTTGCTGCAAACATTGAAAGAAAAGTAAAGGCTCAAAAACAAAAGAGTGAGAGTGGGAGAGGTAGCTTCAAATTTAGTGGAGGCTTAAGGATAGACAACCCTATGTTCCTAGTTTTTTTGGAGGGGGTTACAAAAATTTTATTCCCTAAATTATGAAAGAGGGTATGTTATTTCATTTTTTGAAGCGTTAAAGATGGTGACAAAAAACATGGAATGACCATGATATGTGAAGAAGAATAAGTAACTATAGCTAATACTATAGAACTATATGAACTTTCATCATACTTCCTAAAACCAATCCTGGTGACCAAGAATCCTGGTTTCAACGAATAGAGGATCCCTTCTGAATTCATGGTCATTGGGTTTGGTTTCAGGAAGGCTTATGGAAGTTCATTGAGTTATAAATTATTAGTTATGGCTACATCATAATCTTCACATATCAAGGATATTCCATGTTTTTTCAGCATTTTTGATGCATTAGCAATAGAAATAGCCTAATCTCTTTCAGAAGGTATGGAAGCAAATTGTAGTAATCCCTTATCTGAAAAAACCAGGAATATAGGGTTGTCAAACCCTGATCCTCCACTCAATATGAATCTACCTCCACCACTCTCACTCTTGCATTTGTGAACCTCTACTTGTCTCTCCATGTTTTCATTAATTTCCATACTAGTTCCACAAGATAATTATCAAGAAAATATGTAACCTAATCAATATTTGGGATTCATATCATTCTATAAATTTTACAGTGAATTTATTTATGTATCATAAACGTTAATAAACATGGATTTTTTGGAGTATTTTTATAGAAGACAATGATTTGAATGTGCGGGATGTATTTATATTTGATTATGTTATTAGTATTATCCATATAATGTCTTCAAATTGACCATATTTAGATGTCTCTAAACTTATGTTTTTTGTTCTTCATTCTTCATTATAATTCTTTAATCCTTCCAAACATAAGAACATATATATTTACTATTTTCCTTTTAAAATAATTCCACATCAATAGACATTCTTTTTTGATGAATTTTTTGTGATGATAATCCATTGGAAATAAATTAATTAAAACACATAAGTGTTACTAAGTAGTAAAAGAGATAAATATAAGTGAAAAAACACAACCCAGGTAATTATAAGAAGAGTCATATAAGTACTAAAATAAGTCAAAGTAAAAAAAGGAAATCAATCATGGATAATATTATGGAAAATATAATCAAAAGAAAATCATACATTTATTAATTTAAAACATGAATCATGGGAGAAACACCCAAGGGTCACTATATCTAGGTGAACCTAGTAATTATCTATCACCATAGTAGTGAGGCCGGTGATGGATGCATAGGGGGAACCCATAAGATTCTAGGGTGCTCCTAGTAGGTGGCAGGGGGCGACACTCATTTTCATGCATAAACTTATGGAAAATTCATACATAATATAATCCACCCGTAGATAAATCATAATACATTAAGAATTACCCAATTATTTGGGGATATATAATCCTAGGGACACTCCTTTCATCATAATAAATTCTTTATATATGTATTTGACCTGAATATAAAAATAATATAAATCTATTAAAAACAAAAAAATGATAACCCGTGGTGATAAAACGAGCATCAAATAAAATAAAAAAAACAATAGGTAAATATACATCAATCATGATAACGAATCATATAGTATTTACAACATATTTTAAATTCTTAATATATTTCAGTCATTAATTTCCCTAGTCATTAAAATATATTTTTCATTAAAATAATTATATTTCATAATATATAATGGTTATATCAAATAATATAAAACATTTATTAAAAATTATTCTTGATAAGAACACATAAGAAATAAAAGAGAGATTGCAAAAAGAAAATATCTTACCTCCACTTCTGAATCAGCATAGAACATACAGATTAACACCTAAATAATCAAATTAATTTTACTAAATACTTATTTTAGATTTTTTTAGGTTTATATGATTTATTATTGTTTATTTATGTTATATTATAATCATGTTGTTTAATCTTTTTGTTTATTTCCTTCATTAGAGGTATGTTTGTTTTATATTTCCATGGCTCTATAAATTTAACAGTAGTGGTAAAAAATCATAAAAAATGAGTCTATAACTCCATAATTGGGGTGAAAATCATTTAATTTCATTACAAAAGTCCAATGATTCCAAATAATTTTTTTTGTAACACTCTATACTAAATAAAATTAGTAAAATTTTTATCATTTATTGGAGTGTTCATATAGGCGATTTACTATCCATTTTAAAAATAATTTTAATTACATAATTTTATTATTATAAAACCAATACAAAATATAATTGTTTTTTTATATTTATAAATAAAATGGTGTATCATAACCATTGTTGTATTTGAATATGCACCAATGTTCATATAGATGGGGTTATTAATCATACCCAGTAGGAAATCCAACCAAATGATTACCATACATGCCACTGGGAATAGAACAAATTATCTCAAAGTTCAAAATATAAATAAAAATCTAGGGGGAAAATGAAAAAAAACTAATTGATTTTAATTAAATATAATCATCAGAAATAATTTTTCCATGTCATCAAAATGGAATATAAATTCTACATTCACAAAAAAAAACAAAAAATTCATGCATCTAACTAAGAGAATTTCTAACTCATGATAAGATTCCCATCCTATTATTCAAGTCATCACATGCATATGAATACAAGATTAACTTATCTAGAACAGACCCATGCCGAACCCAAAAATTATATAAAATAAAAAAATATATAATAAAAGGTTTAATTACCTCAAACAAGGGAGTGATAGTTCGGCCAAGTAGGACGTGAAGGTGGTAACAGAGAAGGGAACCATCAGTGAGGTGTATAAGGGGGCTGATGGTGAGGGGATAGGGTTTAGTAGGCTAGGGTTCGACGAGGTGGGTGGATAGAAATGAGGGGAAATGTTTTAATTGGGTGAGAGATTCGATGAGGTTGGGGGCCGATGACCAGGGGTTCGACAGGGCGAGGGACTAACAATGATGGGTTCGATGGGGTCAGGGGCCGATGACAAGGTGTTTGACGGGGTCATGGGCCGGTAGAGAGAGGTTCGATGGGGCGAACGACCAACGATGAGGGGTTTAATGGGGTCAGGGTCTGGCAGTAATGGGTTTGATAGGGTGAGGGATTGAAGTGATGAGGGGTTCAACAGGGTCTAGGGAAGAGGGGGTGGGGGTGTTGGGCCTTGATGGGGGGGGGGGAGCGTTAGGGGGGGATTGAATAAGTGTCGTCCATTTAAAAAAACATTTTAATATAGGTTCTTAAAAAATTTTCTCTACTTTATAAATTTAGTGTAGTGTAAACACTCTAAAAATTCTTAGAATTGGTCAGTATATACGAACACCTGATCCATTCCAATCAATAATATCATAGGAGATGCAATCAAAGAGAAGTTAGGTATGAACCTTCTATATTATTCACATTGACAAAGGAAACTCCAAATATATACAATATTAATAAGGGATAAATAAGAAATAAATTCAGTAATTATTGAATGAACAATTTATTTTACATCCTAAGACGTGACATGACCCAACAAATAAACCTCATGACCCAAAAATTCACACATGGACAACTTCTTAGAAAACTGATGAAAACGATGAAATCCTAACACAACATGAAGATAATTTGTGCGACCTCCTCCTATTAAGAAAACATACAAATTTTTTTGATATATAACAATATGAATCATCTTAATACTGATCAATCACAATATCCACAAACCCCATTTACATATTTAGAGTGTTTGTTACACCAAATGGCATCACAACAAACTCAAAATGATAATAACGATATCTGAATACAATATTTAGGATATCCTCATCCTTTAATAACATGTGATGACATAATAATAAAAATAGGATCTTTGAGAACAATATTAATCCATCCAACTAACAAAATAAATTTCCAACCAATGTGGGAGGGTTTTAGTTCTTCGGTTTTAACAAATTCAAAGGATAGTAATCAATGCACAATCATAGAATGCCATCAATTATTCATTGAAAATATACCTAGTGACCCATGGTAGAAAAATAGGTCAAATAAATCATCTTTAAAAGATACCATCATAATTAATATGTTTCACCTATAACTCTTAAGGGTCTATACGATATGGAGATATCAATATCATACAAAAACCTGACTGTAACTTTATTCCAAAATTGATCTCTCATCGAAGGGTCAATGCCAAAACCTCTTTAGGAAAGACATAAGGTTTCTATTTAATAACCCTGGGAAACACCATCATATGAAAATATTTATAAATAAACTCTAAGTCAGATAATAATGAATATAGAGATTCAATATGCCTCCAACCCATTTTAGGGTCCCTCTCATGAAAAAACACCGCCAGGACTCCATCAGTGTTATAGAATATGGCATGCTTATTGAAGCTATCCATGATATGATATATAGAATACAAACAATATATGCATAGTATGATTATTTATTGATGTATCAATAAATAAAGGAAATATATCAATGATATGTTCTTTCCTAAAAAATAAATAGTATCTAAAAACTTCAAACAAGCTTTCTCGACCTCCAACTGGTATAATAAATGAAAATTACACTAGAAACCTCTACAAATTATGTAAAAAATAATGGAATAGAGTATGATAAACATAGAATTGAATTTCTATATAATCAAACAAGAGATAAAACCAAGTATATGACACACAAATTATAATTTTTGTGATGTTTTTATTGACTAATGATGGAAGTGATAAAGCTTACAGTTGAGCACATCCTTCTCTATGACCACTCTAGTCTAAATACTGACCACCTCCATGGACACACCTTACCCCATATAACTATGAAAGAGGTATATAAATGGGATATACTCTTCTTGAACTTTCCAATATCTACTAATGAAAATAATGAATGCCCAATTTTAGCTGCTACTATAGTTAAACTATTAAAAAAGAAGGGATTAGAATTTTCCAGTAGCTAAATTCTTTAAACTTAAGAAGGTTGATAAATATTTATTTTAATGGACATTAAATTAATAATAAAATTAAAACATGATTGAACCACTAGAATAAACCTAGGAACTACTATCTCTGATGAAGAGAGACTTATAAGGATGAAACAAGCTTCCTATGGAATTAAATGTCTTGTTTTCGGCATAAAATTGACTATTCATGGTTATAGATCTAATCTATGAAGAGTCTTAATGAATCCCATACCATGATTATCTATTCCTACAGAACAAACTCTTAATGGCCTTTACCTTTTCTTATAATTATTTATATGACATTAACATAAACTGAGTGACATGGAATTGGATATTTGGATAAACATCCTCCATGAAATTCCTCTCACTAGACTTATTATTTAGTAAAATTTTCAAGAATAATGTAGAAGGATATTTTAGAACATATTGATATCTATAACACCATAACTACCATATAAATGTTCAATGATATATTATTAGTATTGGAAGTTAGAATCATAGCTTGGAAATCATCCCTAAACATGTCACATAAAATAGTGACTACTCATTATCGTAGAGGAAAAAGGCATACCACTACTAGGTTGACCCATAATGAATAATCACAAAACACCTAGTGATAGTTCATAGAAAGGATCAAACATAAAGCTATATATACCCACCTATTCAATAATATGTCTCCCAATCTAAAACCTATACTTAATATCTCTAGAGACTCAGGATCTAGAAATCTAGGAGTGTTACCCTACAAGCATCATCATAATTTCCCCCCAACTAAAATATGATCTAGGGAAAAAACCCATTGAATGTTTTCTCCATGAGTATGAGGGAAATTTTGATATAGATACATATTTGAAAATGAACAAACATTAGTACACCAAAACATGGGAAATAAGAAAATTTTTAGGTTAATTAATTCATTCTTTAATTTTAACACATTTATTAATATCTCCCCAAATTAAATCATGTCTATTAGATATCATAATGCATAAACATTACCCAAATTTCTATATGAAAATCATCATCTCAACAATTATAATTATTAGTAAACATGTTGGTCCTTGCATCAGATCATAGGTGTCTATAAAAACCAATTTCCAAGTCGGTATCCCTTATTTATAGCACATACTAAGACTATATGATACTATCTCACTACTAAGACATGTATCCTCTGCAGTTATTAACTACAAACAACATAATACCTCCGAACCATCACCTTGGATGCTACTCTTTCAAGATTCCATCCTAAAATGGTACCCATCCTAGGATGATAATATAGAAATGGAGATGATGTCATTTCAATCCCGTCTCTAATAGGATAGGGGTTAAAGACAATAATTGAGGGTATATCAATCACATACATGGGGGAAATTAGCCTCTATGTAGTTTATGGTGTTAGAGATAAGAATGAATAACTGTCATCCAAAAACATGCATAAACTAGTAGAAAACCCAATAAATGTAATTTTATACATAAGTTCAAAGGGGAGTTTTAGTACAAATAGTAAGACTAGACAACAAAAACATATTCTAACAACCCCTGACAGCTTCTCAACCACTCTGTTAAGAAATTAATGTCTATATTGATCATAATCCTATTACTTATGACCTAATGAATAATTTATATGTTTTGAGGGTGATGAAAACATGTATACCTAGTAGGATGCTCCTTGAATCCCTCAAGAAAATATGTGAATGAATTATACTATACCATAGTGAATAACAAAATGATACACAATCATCACCTAAATAAGTAATAATAGTTTTCCCATCCACACAATGGAGCACTAAAAAAATAATGTATAAAAGTAGACCATTATATATCAACATAATATATATACATCAAGGCAAATTTCTTCAACATGTACATTAGTTTACCACTATTATTACCCAAGGACACACCTCCTATGCTCATCCCTTCCATAAGAAATTGATCCCTAATGTGTGTAATTACTTGAAAAAAATACATCATTCCCAGATAGAGCCCAAAATATATTTTTGGTAGTAGACCAAACAACCAACTCATCATTATCACCACCCCATCAATAAGAAAGTGTATGTTCAAAAGCCACTACAGGCTGTGTAATTTCATTTTACCTAAAACCAACAATGCACCTAAAAGTATTTTAACAAACTAGTTAATGTTAAGATAAATAATTTATATCTATTATTAATATTAATTAATTATATTTTATAGATTTTTTTTAATTCTAAGAATATTAGTTACGTTTTTAGTAAGAAAGAAAATACATTATTTCTAACCAAATTGGAGTTTTGTGTATGGTGTGGTCTCATTTAAAAGTTTAATTTCTAAATTATATAATTTTAATTTTTAAAAATTATTTTCAATTTTTAATTCATAATTTTGAAATTACATTATGATGAATTTTTCATAATTTTCTGAAAATGGAAAATGTGTATGTAATTATTAGGTTCAAATTTTGAAAATAATTCTATTTTATTTTTTTCATTATGAATTGTAACTCTAGTAAATATTCATAACCCCTATAACTGTAAATCAGGTAATTACAGTGAAAAAATAATATGATAAGGAATAAAAATGACAATAAAACATGACATTAATATATTTTATGAGTGGATTCCACCATCATCATTAAATATTCAAAATATGGAAAAATATTTCTATGTTTCTTTGAAAATTTATTATATACTATTATATGTAATGTAAAATACAAGATATCACTATCTTTCTTATAAATATATATTATATATTCATATAAGGGTAAATGTAAATTTTTCATGAATATTAAATTTTATTATGAAAATAATGAAATTATTTATATTATTTGAATTTATTTTTAATTTTTACAAATTAAATTATTACTTTAAATGATTATGCAACGCTGACATAGTTCTTTTGTAAGCAGCTAAAAAATTATCTTAAATGATTTTAAAATAAAAAAATCAATATTTTCATAATAATTATTTTTTCCCAAGAATTTTTAGTTCATAATAAAACAATTTTATATTTAAATGTATTATATTCATAATCCATTTCTTTCATTTTTTTTCATATTCAAATTCTGTAAATATTTCATAAAATGAAATTAATAATATTTTATGTTAAATATATTTTTTTTAACTGAACTAAAAATACAAACAAATATTCCAAGGTGACATGTTGGCCTTGAAATTTTCATCAATATCATGAATTTTCTATTTATGATCCAATTTTTTTACTTATAAGTACTTTTATTACCATTATACATTTAAAACGGTATTGTCGTGGTTAAAGTTGAAAACGATTAATTAAACGGTTAATCCCAAAGATAAAATTCAAAATGATATCTAAACATGTAAAAATTTCATTGAATGATTTTATCAATACCTTATCCTCCTTATAATTGTATCCATGTAATTTTAGTACAATTATACACGAGTTATACACATATTATATTATAATATTTCATGTATTTCTAAAAGTGCCTCTCTAATAACTTATAAAAGGACACCCCCACTCCTCTACTCTCCACACTTAAATAGATTTTTAGTTAAAAAAATACCTAATCAAAAAAATTACAAAATCCATTAGCACATAATAGTTTCCATAATTTTATATAGAAACTATCCTATAAAGGATTTTGATATAAACTTAATGTTTTTTTTCTGAAGAAGAGGTATGGTTCTTAATGGAGTGTTTTTTGTATCTCTTCTTATACATCCTAGAAATTTTACTCAACGAATATGAAATAGTAAAATAATTATCCTCAACATATTGTATTATAATTATTTAAATATAAATGTAACATTCTGAAATTTTAAAATGAAACACTATGTTTAATATCGTACAAGATACGCTACATCAAACTTAAACAAATGACTAAATATTATTATTTAAATGTGATTATTATCACCTAGCTGTTGGAATTTTGGGAATCAATGATATTATCAAAACTATGAAAATATAGTTTAAAAATTTTTATAAAATGAATTCATTGGTTACCAATTAATTAGAAATAAAAATAAAGCAAATTAAATATAAAATATATTTTTAAAAAATATATTTTATTCCCATAATTATTATTTTTAAATAAATTAAATTAATCACTATTATTAAAATATTTAATGAAATTTATATATTATATATTAATTAAAATGTTTTCAAATTATTCCAATAAGATTGATAGGCTTAAGATAAGAATAAATCATATTTTAAGCATAAAAAACTATATTTTTCTAATAGAGGAACCAGATACCTAGGTAACCAACATCTATTTTTATGTAGATTAATTTGGGTAGGAATTAGTTTTCATTAAATGGTTTTACTTATTTACTTCTGTGTTTGAACTCATGTCTTCTCAATTTTTTCCTTAAAATGTTTTGAATAATAAAAAAATTAATTATCAGTCTAAAAGACAATTTTTCTTCTTTTTGATAGTTCACTTATTTTAAAACTAAATTTTGAAATTTTTATAAATTTACTTTTAAAAAATAAAATTATTTTTGAAATTTTAATATTAAAATTTTCCTAGGGTGATTTTTTGGTATTTTTTGGATAAGTTTCGTTTTTCGATGAAAGGTGAAAAATTCTGCATTTTATTTAAAAACTACGTTTCATATAGTTTTTTATTTAATTAATATATATATTAAATTGTTTTTAATTATAATTAGTTAAATTATACATCAATGAAACCAATTTATGTCATTGAAATAAATTTGATAATCAAATTGGATATAAAAACATTTCTAATTTTGGATCATTTCACTTTAAAACACCACTTTATTGTTTTATCTGCAGGATTAATTTTAAAAATCTTTTTTCTAATTATGTGTATATAATTAATTAAAATGGTTTAATAAATTTTAATAATAAGTTAAAAATTAGGTTTTAAGGTTAATTTAATTTTTAGGCGTAAAATAGTTACTATGGTGGAAAATGAATTTATCATGGTATAGGTAAAATAATAAAAAAGGTTAAAGTTAAAACATAAAGTATTAAAATACCTAAAAAAACTTTTAATGGGTTTTAGGGTATTTATAGAACCTAAAAATACTTTAAAACATTAAATATCCTCAAATTCTAGTAAATTAATTCCACCTTAATGTGGTTGGCTTTAATTATAGAACATTCATTATATATTCACTTAAGGCCACCCATCCTCAAGTATAAATAACATCCATCACCAACCCATTTATCCTAAAAATACCTTAAGATCCTAAAATATCTATAAAAACCTCTCATAGTAACTCTCTCAAATTACATCTACTACTGGTCTCACTGAAAGACCAAATACAAGGTCCACTATGGGTCCTCCAAGGCGATGATATTGAAGTGGTAATTTTCCCAAAACACCTCTCTTATTTCCTTTTATTCTTCTACTTTATTATCACCTCCTTCATCCATCATGTCAATATAACCCCATAATAGATTATATAATTTATTTTTATTTTTATAATAGAATAAATGATGAACATTTCATTTCTCATCACCTCTTATTCAAGGAAATGAAACTATTGTTCATGTTATACTGGTTAATCGACTCTATAAATAATGATTTTGTTCGTGTTACATTACTGCCTACATCAGTTTTAATAAAAGTATTATAATTGATAAATAAATTTTTATTAGGTATATAATAACCTATTTCATTTTCTTTAACTAATATATAGGCATAATATTAAACAGAATGATACTACTTTATGATGTTCAGAAAAAATAGCCAAAATGAACAAATGAGTTTTCATTAACATTTTATCAAATGAATTATCATCATGTTAGAAAAAAATATGGGACCATTTATAGGTATTTAATTTTATTAATAACTTTTAATTCAATTTATGGATTTTTATTCAAATTTTACAAGAACATCCATAATTATAGTCAAGAAAACTGATCATGAAACCATGAAACAAACACACCTGTAACCATGAAAAAATGAGATATTATTATTGAATGGGTCATAAGATTTTATAAATTCATCACATAAGTTATTATAAACATGAATATATTTCAGTAATTAGCTAATAAAATTCCTTAAACCATTATTCAAGATGTTAAAGTTTGAAAAACTAAAAGGAATCGTGATGTAAGGGATTGCTTAACCTAATTTCCATTATTTTGGTTAAACATATACTTCTTGATTATATCATAATAATATTATGTGTGAAATGACTTTGTAATATCCTAAGTTTTATTTACACTTTTTTATGTGTATTTACATCATAAAAATAAATTTTATTTATTTTATTTATTCTCACATCCATAATATGATATTTATGTGGGACTCTTTAATAAAAAGACAACATTTAACACGTTTTAAAGATTTATTTTCTAAATCTTTCCCTTTCATGTAATTGTTTTTAAAATTATTTTTATGAATTAATTTTATCAAAATAATTGTTATTTAAAATTTAATTTTCTAATTTCTATTATATATTTTCAAAAACGATCTTTTTAAGGTTTTATGTAAGATACATTCTTTTAAAAACCCACTTTAAAGTTTCTTTTTCAAAAAAAATGTTTTATTATATATATGGAATGAATGTAATTTCCTGATTTCATGTAACATTAATATTTTGAATCATAACTTTCATGTGTATATGATTACTTTCAATGAAAATTTTTCCCATTGTACATGCATGTTTTTTTAAAATGAGTGATTTCAAAATGAAAATTTCATTATCTTCAAAGAGTGTTTTTATGATGAAATATTCCATGATTAATGAATGTGTTATGGTTCTTGGGAATTGTTTATAATGATGGTTGGTTATATGATAAACCAAGGATATGTTGTTACATGATAAACCAATGATGGGTGGTTCCGTGATAAACAAAGTATAGGTGGTTACATGATAAATCTCTAACGCATTGTGTACTCTAGAGTTGTCAGTTGATCATTTTTGTTACTCTATTTGTGAGAGTGACTTAAAAAATTATTTACCAAGTTACGTACTTATATTTTATATTTTTATAATGAGTGCTTAAGAAAATTAATTTATTTTCAAATGGTATAATATTGATATTTTTTAAAAGATGATTCTTTTTTCTGAATAAGAAGATAATTTTTCATGGAAAGGATTTTATAGATTTTCAATGGACTAACATTTTCTATTTTTTTATGTAACCTACTAATATTTTTAATGTCATACCTATTTTATAAAATTTTGTAAAATGGTAATAGAATAGTGTGGAAGAATATAATAACAAGATTAAAATTGTGAAGACATGTCATAAAAATAAAACATGTTTCATTTTAAAAGGGTTTCATTTGATGGAGAAAATGATATTGAGTATACATGTCAACTTGTAACTTATGGTTTTATTATGTATGGATTTTTCCTAAATCTATAAATCTAAAACTAAAATATTTTCATGGATGAAATAAATTTAATTATAGTTTAAAGACACCCGAATATGTAATGGTGAAGTCCGAGTACTTACAATCATAACTAATATCAATCTCCTCTTCTATCAAATGGGAAATGTATCCATCGCTCGGGTGTATAATGAATTTCCGCCTCAAGAACTGATTCAATTATTTTTATTTCACCACCCCTCATGGATGGTTATAATGAGGGATTTAATTTATATATATGACATCCAATAAATAACTATTGTAATGTAAATATAATATATCATTAATTATCTTATCTTTCTATCCATTGAAAAATGATAATTCCATTTGTCTATATATGTGGACTACCACCTCAAAGAAGTGATATGATTCATTTTTCATCAACAAATAACATGGATGGTATATATAATTTTATTTGATGATATAATATGATATTAGTATATAAATATCATTATATAAATATAACATGATACTTACCTTCTTTCCCTTATGCTGGTTAAAAATGAAAACATTATTTATGTGTACGTACGGCTTACCGTGTCCATTATTGTAAAATAATTCACTTTTCATAACAAGATTTTGTGGTCGGTTGTAAAATCATAATTAATTTTTAAAAATTATAATTATTTCATGTTGTTTATTCTAGATCTTATGTAACAAAGAACTCTTTGACTATGGTCAACATACTGATGCCATCTTGAAATTATGAATTGAACATCCCAAAAACACCATACATGGACATAACATATTACATAATTAAATATTTTATTGTAATAATTTAGCAAAAATGATTAATGATAAAGTAATAATCCTAAAAAGGGATTTACAAAATTAAATAATTGATATAATATTATTATATAGAAGATAAAGGATATACATGGACTGTATGGAGTTGAGGTAAGGGATTTCATCTCAATTTCCCATCATTGATGTATATTTTATGGTTATATAGATAATTAATGTTATATGGTGTTTATATATAATTTTTAGATATTATATCATGATTAATAGATAAATCATGTTATATTAAGTTACAATTCATGTTATTTTATCCAAGAGGATTTAACTTGAAATTCACTAATTTGTAAGATTGTTTTAACCCAAACAACTATCATTGGGTTATATCACTTATTCATTGTTTATATTATTCTATTATTATGTATGAAATTACATTTTATTTATTTATTTTATATTTACACTTATTTTATTTTGATTTAATTTTTTTTAAAAATAATCACTCCATTTATTAATTCTCAATTCAATGATATGATCTATAAAAGGTTTATTCAACTAAAATTCTCTTTATTTAGGAAATATATTTACATTATAAACTTATGTTATTTTATGAGGTGTATATAAAACTACATGAAATGTTATTTCATGATCATATTTATATTTTTTATATTTCATGATTCATGTGATGTTATTCATTCAAGGGGTTTATGATTCAAAATTTACCATGGTAGTAAGAGATTTATGTTTTTATATCATTTTAATTATAATTGTTTATAATTGAATTTAACTTTAATAAATTATATAATCATTCCCTAATAAACACATTTATTTTTTCATTTTATTTTTATCCATGAAAGTTTCATGTAATCGTACCATTTCCCCCACTAAGGTACATAAAATTAACTAGGAAAATATATTCAAGAAAAGGGATTATATTTACTCTTTAGTCATAAATCCTTATCATGAAGGTCTATGTTTTATTTAAAATATTTTTTCCTATTATATTTTTAATTTTCAATTCATTTTTACCCATATTCCACTTTAGAAACAAACGATTCTATTTAAAAAACTTATTTTTTTCCTAAGGAGTTAATTTTTACTTTTTTACTAAAAATTTTAATGCAATATTTATTAATGTAAATGAAACTAAAAAAATTCCTATTTAGAATCCCCCTATATACTTTTAACAATATTTTAAAAATTTACATTGTTATTTTAATGTTAAATTTTTTTCCTAATATTCTATTTTTTAGTTTGTAGAATTGGTTTTCAATGTGGATATGGTATTTTCCTCAATAATATTTTTGGAAATATTTCTTGGAATTTATATTCAGAAATAGAAACCACCCTTCATGCTACTTATGATACACATGGAATATGATGTAATGATACCTTTATTATTTTTTCTCAAGATGGATTATGATTATTTGAAAGATTATATTAGGAAACCGATTTCTTTTCCATTGGTTAATCAAACTGTGAATAGATTATGGTTATTGTAATGTTGAAAAATGCAAGATTTCATGTGATATTATAATTTTATTGTTCTCAGACATTGTTTATGATAATGGGTGGTCCTAATAGAGTTCATGATATTGGATTTTCTTGATATATAACTCCAATTAATTGGGTAAAGGGAATTTTTATACAATTTATAGGTTTATCATAAGAGATGATTGAAATTTAAGAGGAAGGTTAATCTATTTGTAAGAGTGATTGTAAAATTAATATGAAAATAATATTCCATGTTATGAACATGTTTTATTTATTCTTGCATTATGTTCTAATGGACCATTTATTAAGGATTATTTTCATGTGGCTCATGATTTTTGACTTATATGACTATTGTATTACGTTAATTTTTTATTCCATGAATCATGTTTTATAATCCAGGATTTGATGGGTATCAATTCTATTATGTTTTGATAATAAAAAATGATCATATCATCATACCATTAATCAAATATTATTCTCATATATTAAATCCAATTTTAATGACTATGTTTGCTTTTACTGAGGATTTGATCTCACAATTCACATATTTCATTTTGACTAGGTTTTAAAGATAGATTTTTTCTATTTTATACCTAAGAAAGATACATTTACTATAATATTTAAAATTAAACCTTAGGTGTATCATGTGTTCTGAAAATAATTATTATTTTGGAATAATTAATTTAATTTTTTCAGATATAAAATAAAAGGTATGATACAACCTATAAAACCCTTAGTTTCAAGTAAGTAGCCCTTTATTTATGCTTTTTATGTATGTAATGTGTTTGGGTAAAGTTTAGGAGTTTTTGAAGTAATTTTGGATTGTTTTTGGGGGTTTTCTTAAAGGTTCACAGTTTGTGAATGATTTATAGAAACCATGAAAATCCTACAGAAAACCATGCACAATTAGATAGTGGAAAAGGGGAAGGCATATAGTTAGGTGCATGATTTTTCAAAATCGTATGGCCACCAATGCGAAACCTTGAAAAGTGGTACAATGAGATTTTTCATGATTAGAAAATTGATTTATAACTATGTGGGCCAACCATGTGAGTTTAACCTTGATATAAGGTCTGGCTCACATTAATCCATGGGTTTTCCTAACCGTGCGACTAACCAGGCACGATTTAAAAACAAGATCATAAAAAAGTAGATCTGGGCTAGGATTAACTTGAAAATCCTATTTTTTAATCCATTTTAAACCCAAATAAAAAAATTTTCCTCCAAAAGGAAATTTAACCTTTCCCCATAGAATGATAAGTTATCAGGAGGAATTTTATGGTGCGTTGAAGCCTGATTCCCTTGGTAAGTCCTGGTTTGTGGTAGTTTTTCGTGGATTTTATTAGATCTACTTTCTTCCCCCTCTTATCTTCTTTGATATATAACACTATGGATATATATAAGGTGTTTCATTCTAATCATGGTTATATTTGGCCTTGGTTTTGTTAGGGTAAGAGAGATCAAGCAAGTTTTTTGAGATTCAACCTGGTTTTATGGGCATTTTCATGCCATTCTTTGTTTCCAACAAAATTCCCAAGGTATGTGGATTCACTCTCAACTCCTCTTATTATAACATGAAGTATTAGTTCCAAATTATTTAAATTTATTTAAGTTTATTGTGAAATTATTGTATAAATAATGGTAGAAACATTCTTTAGTGATGGGTAGGGGTTTTGGGGAAATTGTGGAATTATTGTGCAAAATGATTTTTTAAATGGTTTTAAAATGTTGATTTAAAAAATAGTTCTTTGGTTTGATTTTTGTAAAATGGTTTTGTTTAATGGTTTTCAATAAAAATTTTATTTCATTGAAATGGTTTTGGAATGGTTTGGCATGATGGTTTGGCATGTGTTTATATTGCATTTTATGAGGCCCGGTTAAAATATGACTTGGTGCTCGATGCCAAAGGTGTAATGGAACATGGGATTATAATTTCTGTGTAATGACATAGTAGATCAATGAGAAACCGATCATTAATATAGAACTATCATATGGACATGCATGTGTAGAAGCATGATTTTTTAGATTGTAATTATATATTCTAAAAGGGAATATAAAATGGTTTTGAAGAAAATGCTTGGTTCTTCCATGAAAAAATATTTTAGTTTGTAAAACTATTTTACATTGAAATAGTTTTAGTTTTGTGATAATTTTTTTTTAATTTTTTTATTTAATTTATTTATATAAATTATTTTATTTAAATGTGCTAACATGTAATATCTTATTAGTGTGAGTAGGGAAGTCATTTCGGGAAAACCTACTGAGTTTTATTACTCATACCTACTTTGGAATGTTGGTGATTTTGAAGATATTTTCAATCCAAATACATGTTAAGATAAATCATCATACTTATTTAATGGTGATTCATGGTACATGGGCAAGGACTTGGAGCTAGATATTGGTGTTATGTCTTAGAGACTTTGAGTTTTTGTTGGCTTGTCTGCTAATGTGTACTTTGTTGTTATTAGTCTTCCACTGTGGTACCTTGTTGTAGTTTGGTTTTGATAGTAATGGTATTACATTGAGTTTCCTAAAATATTTATGATGCATCATATAATGGTTTTGTTTTGTAATGTTTGGTTGGGTTGTTTCATTTTTATCAAAGGGAAAATCATCCCCTATCTATTAATGAAGTTTTCCACATTTATTTCCAACATTTGGCTTCTTGTGGATGCCACTTAAGTCCAAGTAGCAATTCTACCTTGACTAAATCCAATGAGGTGGGTGGTATGTTACAAGTGGTATTATCTTTTTTTTGTACCTTGACTAAAAATTGGCCATCAATACTATGATTTTTGTATTTGAAAATAATTTTGGTTTATTCCTTGAGTTGGGATGGTAGAAATGATTTGATTTTCAAGACTTGAAATGTAGAACATAAAAATTTGTGAAAAACCTTTTTATGTTGAACTTCACATTACCAGGGTGTTGGGAACATAGGTCTTTTGGATATAATTATAGGAGTTGGAATCTCATTGTCATGGGTTTATCCAATGTGATGACCATGACATGCATTGACAAAATTACTTCCCACTAGAAGTTCATATTTCATGTTGTGTAATGATTTATGATTTGGTCAAAATTTGTTAATTTCTGAAAAATATTGGAATTATTTTCAAATATATAATTTTGAAAAAGGAAATGTATGTAGTATTTTTAAAATGGTTTGATTTTAAAATGCACAGAGAATTTTTAGAAATAATGGGATGGTGACAATATTGAATTTAGGAAAAGAATTGCTGGGATTGTTCTGATGTTGTAGAATTTAAAATTATTAAGCCTTTAGATTCTAGATAGCGAGACTTATGGATTTTACTTGTTATAGAAAATGGGACCCAATAGCCATCATAGAAACCAACCATAAGAAGCTAATGAGAATGTGGTTTCACCTAAGACACTGGTGAACCAATAGATGGTTCATAATATAGTTGAATATTTTCAGGTTATGGATAGAGGGAACATGATACATGTACCAGTACAAGTGGATCATTCTGTCAAGTTTCAGAAGAAAAGTCCACACATCTTTTGGATTGATTTGGAACCAGAAATAGTAGAGGTGTGTTCGGACATGATGAATCAAATATTAGACTTCCTAGGCCCAATAATAGAGTTAAAAGTCAATATTGTGATATATATTTTTAGAAATATTACATGCTAGTGGTGGGACTTAGTAGATCCTACTAAACTAGACCAATGCCTTTCTTGGGAGAATTTGGAATTTGTACTTACTACTACTGTATCCTTGAAGGCATTCATTTTTGAATCGGCATTGAAGCAGGAGATTCACTCAAATATTTATATTCTCTGTATTATGGATTATACAGAGATGGTTAATAGAGTGATGTGGAAAAAATGGAAATCTCAGGAGATATGGGTGGAGCGAGTATGTTTATACCTATAGGAAATAGTGGGAACTCTAATGATGGTCACAAAGCGAAGAGGGACACTTATTTCCAAGGTAGTGGAATGATGGAGAATCAAATAGTTGGATCAATGAATCTTTATCCAAGACCAAAAACAAAATATAGATGTTTCTAATGCGGTTCCTTCTACCACATAAAGAAATAGTTTGTAGAAACACTGAGAGAATTTCATAATTGTAACAAAATGGATCATCTTACGTGCTATTGTTGCACTGATCTGAGATCGGGCATTCATGACACATATCAGGTGTCACATGCATCGTATACTTCGACGGGATGAGGGAATATGAATAACTCTCACCCCTAAAATAGATCTAAACATGGATATTCTAGTAATACCATGACACCTAAGCAAGATCTATCTCAATAAATAAATAATAAACAATGTGCATCGAGCAAGATGTTATATGGAGTTGAGCAAGTGATTATAGATGATCAATTAGTACCATCATTGGTTCAAGGTATACTTCTTTTGAATTTTTCCCTTATGAAAGATTTATTTTATATGGGACATTCCATTCTTTTATTTCTTATTATACCATTAATTTTCTATGTTTAAATGTTTATATTATTCAATCTATTTTGAAAATATAGAACTCCTCTTGGTCAATGAGAAAGAATAGCCTTTATGTTTATAGAATGTTCTATAACTACAGATGGATTTGAGTTGATATGGTATTTATCGGTGCCTAAAATGGATGACTGTGATATAGTAATGGGTATGGATTAGTTGACTATATTCAAGGCTCACATTGATTGTTATACAAGAATGTTTAGTTTCACGACTAATGATGGCATCAAACATCTTTTAGAGGATACCAAAATATAAAGGAAGATGTGACACACTTTTTGGCACCATAATTTGTAATGATATCATACCAGTTAGTGGATTTTACTTTGTAATTGATGGAATATATCAAGAATAGAAGTTTTACAACAATTTTTTATCAGTATCCAGATGTTTTTCCTAAAAATTTATCATGGTTACCACCAATAATAGAAGACGAGTTTATGATTGATCTCATTCTGAGGACAAAACCAATTTACTTTATATCTTTTTATATGGAACTAATAGAATTAAGGGAGATGAAAGTGTAGTTATAAAGTTTGCAAAGAAAAAGGTTTCACTTAGCCTAGAAAATCCCTATGGGCAGTACCTATCTTGTTTGTCAAAATGGAGAACATAACACTAAGGAAGTGTGTCGATTATCATAAGCCTAACCAAGTCACAATTAAGAATTGTTATCCACTTCTATGAATTTATGATGTATTAGATAAATTTAGGTGGTCACAATGGTTCTCTAATATTTACTTGCTTTTAAGATATCACCAATTATAGGTTTGGATGGACAATATTCCAAAAAAAAGTGATGAGCATGAGAAAAACATGAGGACAGTACTGAGAATCTTGAGAGATCATGGTTTTTATATCAAATTATAAAAGATTGATTTATGGATACAATAGGTAGGTTTACATGGCTATGTAATCCCTAAAATATGTGTTTCTTTCAATCAAGAAAAAATAGACATTGTTATCTCTTGACAACTGCCAAATGATGTCTTCACTATTTCCTTAGTATGGCATGTTACTACCGATTCTTTATTTGTAATTTATTATGACTATATTTAACTATGATGGATTTTACAAGGAATAATGTTCCATTCCAATAGATCAAGGAATGTCAGAATCCTTTACAAGAGCCAACAGTTCCCCATATATCTGCACCAATATTGATTTTTCTAGAATTAAGAAAATGGTATATGGTGTGTTGTGATGCTTAGGGGTTAAGATCATGATGTGTTATCATGTAGGGAGACCATTTTGTTTCTTATAGATAAAGGGAATTAAATTTTCATGAGAAAAACTACCCAACACATTATTTGGATTTAGCTATCATAATCCACGCTTTGATGATTTGATGTCATTACTAGTTTGGTGAGAAATTTACTATGTTTATAGATCATATGATCCTGAATCATATGATCCGGAATCATATGATCCTGAATCATATGATCCTAAATCATATTTTCTCACATATTTATTTGAACCTAAGAAAAATAATATGGATAGGGTTTCTCCAAATGTTTTACTTTTACTTAATTTATACACCAGGTAATAGAAATACGATTGAATATGCATTAAGAAGAAATATATATGCTCAATTAAAAAAAGATGCTTAAGATTAGTGGTAGTTGATGTTAGTGATAGATGACTTGAACTTGGAATGTGAATACTGAGGTGATGTTTCAATTTTATTTTCTGTTTTGTTTGATCCTGATTTGGTATATATGGTTAAAGAGTCATAGATGTATGATTTTGAATGTGTTTCTATGTGAAAAAAAACTCATTGTTGGGGATACCATTGAGGGATGAAAGACGGATAAGAGTTTAGTGTTGTGTTTTCAAAATCAGATGGTTACACCTATGGATTTTCTGGAATAACTTCTTCATGTTTACCACCATTCAATATGGGCTTATCATCCTATAATATAGAAGATGTATAAGGCAGTGAAAGAATTATTTTTATGGGTTGGAATGAAATGGAAAGTAACTGAGTTTGTTTCAAGATTATTAACTTATCACCAGGATAAATAAGAGAATCAACAAAAAATAGGTATGATGTAGTCTTTACCGATTCCTATTTGGATATGGGAGAATATAGACTTGGATTTTGTAATAGGTCTCCCAATATTGGTTCTAAAACATGATGCCATATAGGTGATAGTTGATCAACACAAAAATTCTTCATATTTAATCCCTATTCGTGAATATCATACAGTGTAGAAATTATAAAAAATATATAATCAAGTAGTGGAAAAGAGGCATGGCAGGTCATTTTAAATTATGTCAGATATAAATCTGAGGTTTATGTCACATTTCTAGAAATCCTTATAGAAATACCCAGGGTCTCAATTGACTATGAGTACGTCTTATCATCCTCCTATGGATGGGAAATCCAAAAGGATGATACAAACATTTGAATACATTTTTAGGCCTATGTAATGGATTTTTGTTGATAATGGGAGGAGAATGTACTGTTACTGGAGTTCTTATATCAGTTTTAGATATATATGGTTCCTTTTGAAGCATTGTATGAGCGTCTATATTGTCTACCACTTTGTTGGGTGGAAATAGGTGAGGCTTCACTAGTTGGGATGAGCTTTGACCAGGAGACAAAAAAATAATATTTAGTTGATCAGGAAGAGAATGGAGATGGATCAGAGTCATTAGAAATTCTATACAGATCAGAGTCGATGGTCATTATCATTCTAGGTGAGTGATTATGTGTTCTTGACAATATCTCAATGGATTGAGCATTATCCCTTTGGAAATTAGGTCATGTTATTTCCAAGATTTATATTCCCTTTTTAGATGAATGAATGATTTGGAGAGGTGGAAGAAGGGTTGTATCTACCACCATGGTTCAATGTAGTGCATACTGTGTTTTATGTATCTCAGTTGAAAAAGTATCATCCTGATCCTAACCAATTGATATGATGGGGTTACATTGAACTAGTTCCAGATGATTCATTCGTACATGTTATATTATGGATTTTGGATAGGCATGATAAAGTCTTGTTTGAGAAAATAATTATTCTAATTTGAGTTTTGTGAAAACGTGGTCAGATTTAGGAAGAGACTTGGGAATAGGAGAAAGAAATGGTCGAGTAATGGCCTGAAATATTTCTGGACAACAATGATTTTCTATGTTTTGGGTATGGGAAGGCTAATGGTGGGGAGAATTTATCACCCCCTATTTTAATGTATATAACCATTTCTTCATGATTTTTAAGTATGCAAAGTGATTGGGTGATGTTTCGGTGGTTTTTAAAGACTTTTGGAATGTTTTTGGGGGCCTTTATAAAGGTTCATGGTTTGTGAATGGTTTGTGGAAACTATGAAATTTATATAGTAAGTCGTGAACAATGAGGCATGGGATAAGGGTAAGGCACATGGTTTTTACAAACCCTATATTCACCCATGAGAATCCATGAAAAGTGTGATAGTGAGATTTGTCACTATTGGTGCACGATTGGTCTAACTGCGTGGTTTAACCATGCAAGGTGCTCCATGATTAAGTGGTTGACACATGGTTTGTGTATATTTTTTTCATAATCGTATGTCTAATAATGCATGGTTTTAAAACAAGATCCTAAAAAAGGGGTGCTGGGCCAGGATTAACTTTAAACCCATCATTTTTCTCTATTTGACCCTAAATGGATAATTCTTCCTCCCAAAGGCTATCTAACCTTTTCCCATCAAACTGAAAGTGATATGGATGCATTTCTTGGTGCATTTAATCCCGACTACATTAGTAAGTCCTCGTATTTGGTAGTTTTGTGTGGTTATTATTAGATAAAATTTCTTCCCTCAATTAGTTTCTTAAATATAGGCCGCTGTAGATAGATATAATATGGTTAATGTAAATCATGGTTATATTTGAACTTGTTGATGTTAGGGGAAGATATCAAAGGTGGGTTTTTAGAGTTTTAACTCAGTTTTCTAGGAGTTTCCATGTCATTATTCATTTTTTACATAATTCATTAGGTAAGTGGATTCAGTCTTCTCTCCTCTTATCAATAATTGAAATCTTAGTTTCAAATTTTTTAAATTGAAGGAAATTGACTATAAAATTTGTGTAAAATTAATGGTAGAAACCTTATTTAGTGATGGTTTGTGGTTTTGTGGAAATTGTAAATTTTATTTTGAAAAAATATTGTTTAAATAGTTTTAAGTTGATGATTGTAAAAATGTTTTATTTTATTTTATTTGTGGAAGAAGGTTATGTGGAATGGTTTTCAAAAATATTATTTTATTGAAATGGATTTTTCATGATGGTTTTGGAATGGTTTGTCATGATGGGTTGGCATGTGTTCATATTGAATTTTATGAGGCCCAGTTCAAAGATGACTTGGTACTCGATGCGAAAGGTGTAATTCTACATGAGATTTTAATTACCGGTTTATAACTTTGTAGATCAATATGGACCTGCATGTGTGGATGTGTGGGTTTATAAATTGGAATGAGATATGAAAAAAATTACTATGAACTGGTTTTAAATAAGATTTATTGCTTCAGTGGAAAACAATTTTTGTTCGGAAAACTATTTTTCTTAGAAATAGTTTTGGTTTTGTGATAAACTGTTTTAAATTGTTTAATATAATTTCTTTATAAAAATTGTTTTATGTAAATTTTCTAGCATGTTTTAACCTAGTGGCATGAGTAGGAAATCCATTTGGAGAAAACCTATAAGTTTCATTACTCACCCCTACTTTAGCACATTAGTGATCTTATAGATATTGTATGTTAGGATACATGTAAAGGTAAGGCATCAAAATTCTTTAGTGGTTCTTTGTGATACATGGGAATGAAGTGGGATTTGGAGCATGGAGTTATGTCTTGGAATCTTTGATTTTTTGTTTGTTTGTCTTCTTCTATGTACTTTGATGTCAGTTTTATTCCACTTTAGTACATTATTGTAGTTTTATTGGGATATAAATGGTATTACATTTAGTTTCTTTACATTGTTATCATTAATAATATTGTGGTATGGTAATGACATGTTTGGTTTTTTTGTTTCATATTTATCAAAGGGATAATTGTTCCATATATTTTAATGAATCCCTTAACATTTATTGCCAGCATTTGGTGTCTTGGTGATTTCTCTTAAGGCCAAGTATAAATTCCTCCTCGACTCAATGCAATAGTGAGGGGTAGGATGTTAAATAACCAATTAAGTTAAAATATTCTTTAATAATGATGTTATTGAGCTTAATTAGGTAATAAAATTATTTATTTATGTAATTACGTATGTTTATTCTACGTTGTTATTATAAAACAATTTGATATTAATTATATTATTTCATTATATAAATGTTTATACATTTTGGAAATTATAACACCTTATGATAACCATTTCTATTTCAGTTAAAATTTCAATACACGAGGTATAATGTTTTACCCTTTTGTCAATTATATGATTTTCTTGAAGTTGATTATCGTTATTTAGGCAAGAAAAATTCTTATTGAATAATCTTTATGTGGAAAAATGTTATGGTTGTGGTACAAAATGACTAATGGATGAAACTATAATTGTATTTTATGAATATTTCCTTATATTCTTAGTGTGGATGGTTAAGTAATTACAAAACTCTAGGAAAAGGATCATGAAATAAAAATGTTATCCTATTACATAAATTTAGGATGAATCAATGATCCTTTTCACACCTCATTGATTTATGGAATTTGGGCCATTAATATTTTCATGATAATTCACATTATTTTGATCAATATTTTCAATCACTCTTCATAATTATTTGGACATTACATTTTTTTCTCTATGTCAATATTTTCATTTCCAACTAATTTTCTCCTATTAAGAAACGTGTTACGTGTTATTCAATATGACTTATGTATTTTCATTTAATTTTCTTCAAGTGTGTATTTTATAAAACCTATTTATGATATGTTAGTTCAATTTTGAATTTCTAAATATTAAAAATTATTTCCTTTCATGTCCATAGTATTTATATTCCACCTCATGGAATTGACTTTGAATTTTTATATACCCTTTCTATCAGGCATGTGATTAAATTACAAGGAAACAATATAAAAAATGAGAGAAGAATGTAAAAACCCATTATATATTAAGATAATTAATTTTCATGTCTTATTTATATACCAAAATTATATTTTATATATTTATATTCATTATTTTAAAAATAGGTAATTTTTTAGTAATAATGAAATGGATTTATTTCTAACCAATTATTTTTCATGAGTTATATGATTTTATTTAAAATATTTTAATATAAATTATTGAATTTTAATTTTTAAAAATGATAATCATTTTTTAGTTCCAAATTTCAAAAATATATTATTTTTAGTTATTGAGAACATTTTGAAAATATTTATTTTTCAATAAATAATGAAAATAATGTTTTTTATTGAAAGTCTTCATTTATTTTCATGTATTTATGAATTTAAATTATTTTTTAGATTAATAAACTATTTTAATAAGTTAATTTTGAGTAAATATAATCCAAATATTGTTATAAGAGTCACTATTATTCATAAAATTGATAAAAATATTTTTATACCTAAAAATTAATTTTACTAAAAAATCATTTTTCGTTACGATTTGAGGCTTTGTTAATAAATAACATTCTATCAATTTTTTAAATTTAATTTGATAAATTGAGTCTTATATTATTTATAATGAGGTTAACATATCGTAAATAATTTCATTTTATTTTTGGTCATAATGAATGTTAACTATAGTAAATATTTGTGGCCTCAGTAAGGATAAATCGAGTGCTTATGTTTAAAAATAACATGATAAGGACTAAAATGACCATGAAGCTTGCCTCTAATATGTTGTATGATAATGGTTCTACCACAATCATCCAATATTCAATGTTAAGTTTATTTTGTGTCATTTTTATTTTAAAATGATAAATATATATAATTTTAAGAAAAGGATAATATTAAATGTCACTCTCTTGCTTATAAATTTATAATATATTTTCCCATAAGGATAAAAAAAAGTTGGGATGGAATATAAAATGTAGTATTGAGAACAATTAAAGTACATATAGTATGTGAATTTATTTTGAATTTTTATTTTTCAAATAATTACCTTTATTTCTTATGTAGCACTAATATAGTGTGTCTGTAGGTGGTAAATAAATTAAGGCAAATGATTTAAAAAAATAAAAAGTAATATTTTCTAGATTAATTATGGTGTCCAAAAAAATTATATTTAATAATAATTTATTATCTATCTTGAAATGGGTTAAATTCAAATTCGAATTATGTCATGTTTTTTTTTCAATGTCAAATTATGTGAATAGTTTATAAATGACATTAATTGTATTTTATGTAAACTATACATTATAAATTTTTTTGAAAATAACAAAAATATTTTAAGAGGATAATTAGTGTTAGAAATGGTGTAAAAATCATCCCATAAATTTTTTTGGGCCAAATATTATGTTTTATGTAAATTTAGAATCCTTTTACATTGAAAATGTTGTTATAGGGATTACTGTTAAAATGGTTAATAAAACGTTTAATCTAAAAATAAAGTTTAAAATGACATATAAAACTTTAAAAATTTTATTTTAAAATAATATAAAGACCATATCCTCCTAATCATAGAATAAAAGTCAAATTGGTACCATTATATATGAGATAGACACATATTATTTAATAATATTTCACGTATGTCGAAAAGTGCCCCTCCTCTCGCTTATAAAAGGATACCCCCATATCATCTCATCTTAATACATCAAGAGACTTTTACTTGGTTAATACTAACCCAAATTACTTCTTAATGTCCTAAAAAATGTCCTATATGCCTCTTTGGACCAACAACCAATCATAATAGGGCTTTATTTATATATCTAAAGTGGTTGTATGAAGAAGAGTTATATTCCTTAAATAAGTGTTTTCAGATCCTCTAATATTATACATATATAAAATATTATTAAAGAATGATAAAATAATAAAAATAAAATCTTATATATACTAATATTTTATTATATTTATATAATTACCTATATCTATCACCTCTTCTGTTGAATGTGAAATGAAACTATCATTCATGTGATTAACGGGCTACTGCCTCACAAACCGATTTAATTCATTTTCCATTCCCACATCTCACATATGATTATAATGAATGATTTAATGTATATATGATATAAAATACATAATTATAATTATAATTTTATTTAATATCAATTATTTTATTACCTATAAATCATTTAAAAAATGATAACATCGTTCACGCGAACATGTAGATTTCCAGCTCCATAAAGATATATTTTTTTCATCACCGCATCATATGGTAGGAATATATAATTATATATAAATATGAAATATTATATTTATGATATAATCATCATTATAGAAAGATAAAATGACCACTACATTCATTCGTTAAATCTCTTTGATAAATGAAAACCTTACTCAAGCATACGTACGACTTACATTCTCTATGATTGTAAAATAATTCATTTTTCATAACCATATTTTATAGTTTATTTTAAAAGTATAATTAATGAATAAAATTATAATTATTTCATGATTAATATTCTTGATATGATTTTACAATGAACTCTTTGACCATGGTCAACATACTGAGACTATCTTGAAATTAGGAACTGAACGTCCTCAAAACACATGACGTGGAAAAAACCGAATAAGTAATTAAATACATTTTCCTAATAAAAGAAAAAAATGGTTTATGGATAAATTTATAAACAAGTAAAGGGTTCTTGAACATTTATATAATTTATATTAGTTTATTATATTGGAATTAAAGGACATACATGGAAATATTGGACTCTAGGTAAGGGATTTCGTCTCCATTTCACTTCATTGATACATATCTTATTCTTATACAAATAAATTATCTTATATGGTGTATTTATTTACATTTTTTCATGTTATATTATAAATACATAAAAAATCATGGTATTTTATATCATAATTTTAAATATTTCAACCAAGTTATTTTAATTGAAAGTCACCAAGTGGTAAGGTATTGATATATCAATTTTTTTTCATTGGTTTTTATCACATCTTCATTGATTATATTATGAAATGATTAAATTTTTAATTTCCATTATTTTATTTGTTCTTTATTTGATCATTTTTATGTACATGTACATTTTTTACACACAATCGATCCATTTATTAATTCTTAATTCAATAATATGATAATTGTAAAGGTTATTCATCTCAAATTATCTTTCTTTGGAACATATTATTATATTATGAACCTATATTATTTATAAGGCATATATAAATCCTCATGATATATTCTATCAATATTATCCTTATTTTCATGATATTTTAAGTTTCATTTAATTTATACTTTCATGGGTCTTACGATTCAAATGATAAAAAAGTAGTAATGGATTTATGTTTCAATTCCATTATAATCATAATTGTTTATGAATGAATTTCAAATAAGGTAAATTATATGAAACATTTATGATAAACGAAACTAATTTTCTTAAACTATTATTATCCATAAAAGTTTAATGTAATAGTACCACTTTCCTATCTGTGTAATTAAAATTACAGATAAAAAAATATTTAAAACAAAATAAAATTTATTTCCCCTTTTCTCAGAAATATTTTTCGTTCATGCCCATGTTTTATTTAAAACATGTTTAAATATTATTATATGAATTATTGTTACATTTTTACCCATATATTACATTCCATAAAATTGTTTCAAATGAATCTTATTATCTTTTTCTGAATGAGGTACTTTGGTGTTGTTGTCGAAAATGTGAAATGAGTATTTATTTTATCATACATGGATTGAATGTAATTTCATGATGTCATGATCACTCAATTATTTTAATATTCTATTATAAGATTCCATGGATTTTCTCAAAGAGAATATTTTCCTTAATAGTCTAGATACTATTATTATTTAAAATTGATTTTGATTATATAAAGGGTATTTTTCTTAAGGATTTTTTAATGAAATTTTATGGTATTCATATTAATAAATCACAAAAACCCATGATGTTACTTATATCCACTGAGGATATAATGTTTTGAAAAATTCGTTATTATTTTTCTAGATGGTTTATTATTGGTTGAACAAAATTTTCATTGAATCTATTTTATTTACATGGGTAAATCAAGCTATGAATGAACACTAGTTATTATTTTGTTCAAATAAGAAATAATATATCAGTTATTATTATGTAATATATCTTTGAAATTTTTTATGAGGATAAGTAAACTCAATTTAGCTCATGATGAGGGATGAGACTAATATATCTCTCCAATGAATTTAGTAAAAGGATAGAATTAACAAGTTATAGGGTTCTCTTAAAATATTATTGGAATTTACTTGGTAGGTTATTCCATCTGTGAGAGTCTTATTAAGAGTGATATTAAAATGGTGTTCCATGTAACCAACAAGTATTATTAATAATTTCATCAATTTCTAATTGATAAATTATTTATGGATTGGTTTACCATGTATCATGATTTATAAATCATTTTAATATTATTATATATAAAAAAAACATGTGATGAATCAAATTTTATGATTCGGGTTATGATGGGTATGAATTCCCTCATGTTTTCTTCATGAACATTGATTATATCTTCAAACCCTTATTATCATCATTTGATAATTAATAACTTTCATTTATTAATGTTTATGTTCACCCGTACTAGGAATTGTATCTAACCCATCATATGTTTCCTTATCCCTAGGCTATGAAGAATGCTCTTAAATATTTCATTCCTATAAAGGTTACTAGATGTGAAGAAAATAATGAGAGATGACATTGATATTTATGTACCATTTGTTTATATATCAATGTTTTTATAAATTCGTTTTTCCTAATTATATAAAAATATAAACCTAAATGTTCCTCTTTTATATAAGTGATCCAATATTTCCTTTGTATGTTGATAGTTTTAGATAGAAAAAAGCTTTCTTGTTTATGGGTACCAAGAAAAAAATGTAAATATTATATTTATACCACTATATTTGGGAGTCATGGTTTGGTTAATTTATATTTACACCCATGGGAAGTTAGGTCCATAATAACTTAATAAAATTATTCACTATACCACAAGACACTAAATTCCACACATAAATTTATAGTAAAGTTGAGAATTGTGAAATAATGGGTATAAACTCACCATATACCATAAGATATTACAAACTGAGTAATTCTAACTCATATCTACATCCAAATTGAGAGAGTGGGTCTGGGAAAAGTTATCCATCAGTTCCCTCACCATCCAATATATTAGAGAAAACATCTTGCAAAATAATATGATGTTGTTTTCCATACTGACATGGGGGGGGGGGGGGGGTTGTATATTAAATGTGAAAATATAAATAGTTTAACACACAAAACAAAAGTTGTTTAAATATTAGCATTATAATCATACACCACAATAATCAGACAGGACCCACCAGTTAACATAGTTGGAGATGAGGTTTGAAATAAGAACACAATAATCAACACTATTATTAATTAATTGATTAAATATTAGTAAATATTAATATAAGATTTAAATTTTAACTCCAATTAATCAATATACCAAAAATACTATTATGTATCTTGATTATATTCTCATATACATATTCATTAATAACTATATTTTAATAATTTATTTATAATAACCATACTTCATTTTACTTCATTACAGATTCAATATTTGAAACTCATGCTTGTCGTAGAATCTCATTAAAAAATCCAATGGTTCCCATTAATTTGATATTAACCATTATACCATAATACCATAAATAAAACCCTATAGAATGTGTTTATTATTTATTTATACTTCATTTATAAATTATTCATGTACATAATGAATTTTCCATAGCCACAAAATAAAAGATTAATGTACAATGTATTATGTATGACCTCATCAAGTATTGGAAACCAAACAAGAACTACAATTTTACCACATGACCAAATGAAAATAATCCGGAAAAAGGACATAATTAATTAGATATCCATTATTAGAACTCATATACACCGGACTAGTCTCCCAAACAATTTTTCATTACATCAAACTAACCTTCTAGCATTGGAATTGACCATCACCAAACCTCAAGATCCCATCCCATTTCTAATCCATCAAAACATTATTTTTTAAATATCCCTAAGTATGTAACCCATAAATCATTAGGAAGTCTAAAAAATTGTTTATCAAACAGTTAAAAAAATATCTAAAATTTATTGAGCAAACATATATTTCAAATTTATTTTCTACAAAAAAGAAAAGGCAATATATCTATATAAACAAGGCATAAAATCCTTTCACAATAAGAATGGTAATGTTAATCCCCAAAATATTTATGTTTTGAAAAAACAATTTTAATTATGATCTTGAATTAACATGTTAACTATGAATTAGTTTTTTTGGAAAAAAATAAACCTATAATTTATACAAAATTAACATCTATGAACAATATAAACATACAATTTTCATTACATTAATATTCACTAAGAATAAGGAAGAATAAATATTAGTTTAACATGATTCGTTTATTAATACAAACATCATAATAATTATTGAAATAAGTCATTTATCCAATTTCTGGAGAAATTGACTATGATATGAAAAATGACATCCAAAATAAATTATCAAAATAATTTTTATTCATATATTATTAAGTTATTTACACCATTACCCAAAGTATTCATTAATTAAAACCCCACATGTTCACTTTAAATCAATGAGAGAGAGGAAAAATCAAATACCTCAACATGATGTTTTCAAATTTCTTTCATAAATAACATAACACATTATGAAAAACATTGGTTACCAATTCAATGGGGGAACTAATAATCCTTAAAACACAATAACAAAATTACCCATATCATTATTCAATATAAACCACATAAAAAGTGAATAAAATAACCAACTATCGAATAAAATAAGAATGACATAACAGAACATGACCATGAGATAAGAGAAAGATATAATCCTATGACCATAGTTAGATCATTATAAGATGGGTGATGAAGCTAATTGAAGGGTTTTAAAAGGCCATTGAAAATGATATATATGTTACCACGAGATCAAGATATGGGTGGTAAAATGTGGTAAAATATAAGGTCACCCCAAATTATAACCAATATGGTTAATCTACATTCACAACATGAAATAATACTACAATATATGAATTCAATGAATCCAACATCCATTAAAAATTATATTTCCTCATCTATAAAACATAGAAAACTCATTTATCCCATGAAGCAAAAATTCACATTGTGAATTTATTCTAGGAAGAACCACCAAATTCCACCTGAAAACCCTTCTTCCTAAAAAATATAATTTCTCATGTGACCCAAAATTCACATTTTTGATACCAATTTCACACTATGGAATCCTAATACAATCCAGTTTTTAACTTTGGACAAACTATTTCTACTTAAATTTTGTAAAGTAATGACCTAGTAGAAACATGGCCATTACATAGAGGATTTAAGAGGCGATTTAAGAAGGATAATAATAAGTATGATTGAATGAAGAAATGTAAACTATATTATAATGATGTTTTATAACTAACATGTTCTTAAAAAATAAATAAGATACCCATAAGTGAAAAAGAAACCACTATACTATTATTGGCAGGCCAAATTACAAACGACGTTATTAATTATTTGTAATGTGGTTCTGAATATTTTTAATATGAAAAACTTATTATAAACTAACTATTTTAACAAAATGAAAAATTGAAAAAATATGTTTTATGAATTTCTAGAATGTATAAAAATTTGAATTTATAATATAAGTAATATATTAGAAAAAATAATAAATTTACACATGAAAATTAAGTGTTTTAATACAATATTTTTTATTAAAATGAAAAAAATAAATGATTTAGAGTTTAAAAAAAGAATATGATGAATAAAATTATATTTATGAAAGAAAATATATCTAATTTTTTTCAATGTAAGGTGAATTAGGAATAGATGATGTCTATGGTGAAACAAAATAAATATAATAGTGATATTTGTTTTAAAAAATAGCAATTTTATATATTAATTTTTTCAATAAGAGTACCAAAGGATTTTTATATGATGATAAATTCATTAAATATTATATGAAAGGTCTTTATTATTATGAATCTTCATTTTTAATTGCTCAATATTTATAACACATTAAAACAATTCAATGAATTTGACATCAATATTAACCATGAATACCTATTTAAATTATCTTTGGGTACCATGGAATTATTATACAAAGCCTATTAGACCATTGATGTAATGGGAACCAAATATATTCTATACATAAATAATATTTTCATGAAATGTGAATTATGAGTTTCAAAGATACATGTTATATAGACACAGGCTACTCCAAACAGATGAATATGAATCTATTGATGTTTTTTTTCATGTAATCAATATGATGGAAGATATATGAAATTCTATGAAAACTAAAATGTAACAATTAATGGATTTAGTATAGTAGGTATAATTTGTATTTTCTTAATTTCTTAGATATTATAAATGAAAGGTTCGAAACATAATTAAGATGTTATTACAAAATTATTAGATGATTTAATGAGTGTTAAATTAAAATATAATGAATGTTTAGTTTTATAAAATTAATATTTTTATTTTATACTAATATAAAAGAGAATATTTATTCAATTTATTTCACTTTATTAGCTAAAAAAAATGTAAACTCTCATAATTATTTTGAAACTAATGATATATTATTCCATTACTGTCTTGGAAATAGGATCTTTTGGCTATTACACAATATTTTATCGAAATTACATGTGCAACAACTACTTGATTTGAAAATGGGTTAATATGTTTTTAATGATTCTTTTTTAAAAAGTAATCAAAATATAGTAAGTTTCAAATATTTTAATTAATTTATAATTTCTAGACCATTAGAGATTATTTATTTTGATATATTTTTACTTACACATGTTTTTAGTTTTGGTGGTATGAAATATTGTTTTTATTTTTATTGATTTAATTTGATTTTCATTGATTTATTTTATGTCTCATAAATGTGAATATTTTTCTAAATTTAATATTATTTTCAAAATATTTTACAATTAGAACACTACAAAAAATGGTGTTGTAGAGCGAATAAATAAAATATTATTAAAATGGATTGAACTATATCACATGAATATAATTTTACTTTATATTTTTTGGGGTAATTTTTTAATACTTATTTTTATATTTTAAATAGTTTTTATACCTTTATTAAAGAAAACACCTTATTAATTGTTTAATGATATAAATAATTATTTTGTTTATTCAATTTGTTTGGTGTAAATTTTTTATTTTAAATACTAAGGATAACATAGATAAATAAAATTATTAATTTGGTAAAGGAATATTTCATGGATATTCTAAAAAAGTAAATAATATGTATTTTATAATAAAAGAAATCTGATTTAATAAAAATATTTTCTTGTTATATTTGTTGAAAGATATTTGAAAAATTATTATATTTTATAGAATATTAAAGATTATTTTTTTGTCGTTAATTTTTGTAAAGATAAACCATTAGATAATAATAAAATCATTAAGATAGAGAATATTTCTCATTTTGTTTCTAGGTTTTTGAAAATTTATAATGAACAACCTATTGATAATATTATTGGGATTATTTATTCTTATATTAAATCTAGAATGATTTTTGAATTTTATAAACATTCTTGTTGTGTTTATAAATGTGGGTCAAATTGAGTTTTTAGATCTTTTAAGGATGGTAAATGGATTATTTTTATATAAGATGAACATAATCATTATTATATAAATAATATTTTATTCATATTTGAAATTACTATATATTAACATATTATTTTATATAATTATATTTTTATAAATAAAATGGATAAATATTGTCTTATTATGAAATTTAATTCTATAATTTTACTTCAATAATATTGATATGAAAAAGGTATAGGATGATGAAAATAGTTTCAGATGTATCTAGAATTTAATATAATACATTTTTCTGAATTTTTGTAGCTTCACATATTTTTATATTATTTGAATTGGATGTTAGAATGATTTTTTTAAATTGTTTTATTTATATTGATGTTTATTTTTCTCAACCAACTAGTTTTAATAATAATAAAATTCCATATATTGTGTTTATGTCATAAAATGCATTATATGGTTTTTATAAAGCACCTAATTCTTGGAATGATATTAATAATTTTTTTTGTTTCAAAATATTATTGTAAAGGTAATGTGGACCATAATATCTTTATCAAATGGATTTCAAATTATTTTTTAATTGTTTCAATTAAATTATTATGATAATTTAAATTAATCCTTGAAATGATTGATTATTGTTGAATCAATGTAAAAATGATAATGATTTAGATAATATGTTTGTTTTAGATTAAATTCTCATAGTAATTTATATTTAGATACATTTTTAAAATTTATAGATTATAAAAAATTAAGAGTCATGATTAGAAGATTTTATATTTTATTACTTTAATTAATGATATAATATTTATTATTTTTCTGTGTAACATTTCAATCCAATCCTGAAAAATCTCAATTAAAATACGTCAAGTGAATTATAAGATAAATTAAGTCAAATTTTATTGGGGAAAATTTTATACTACATAGAACTATTTTGATTTGATTAGTTTTTATGATTCTAATTTTGTAGGATGCATACTTGAAAGAAGAATTACATTAGGAATGTGTAAATACCCCGAACCTAGTATCCTTGAGATGTTTTTTATGTAACAAACCCAGTAGGACTAAAGCCCAACCATACTCGGCCACGCCTGAGCCCAGCCCTCTGGCAGATAGCAGACCCCCACCCTGAGGTAGATAACAGGCCCACACCTCAGACCGGACTAGATAACACGTCTCAGGAAGTGTCCCATATCTGACGAGGATTTAATTCGCCTCCGTCACAACTCGAACCGGCGACCGTAGGCTTAACAGCCAACCAGGAGCATTAACGATTACCACTAGGCCATTGGATTTGTGGTACTCGTTAACACTACCGGTTAGCTGTTAAGACTGTGGTCGCTGGTTCGAGTTGCGGGGAAGGCAAATTAAATCCTCGTCAGGCAGGGGACAATACCTACCACGTGTTATCTAGGCCGGTCTGAGGTGGGGGCCTGTTATCTCCCTGAGGTTGGCGGTCTGCTATCTGCCAGAGGTCTGGGCTCGGGCCTGGCCGAGTTTGGTTGGGCTTTAGGCCTGCTGGATTTGTTACATAAAAAGGAGCCTTTTTAGGTAATGAACCTGGCATGCCTAAAGCCCAACCAAACTCGGCCACGCCCAAGCCCAACCCTCTGGTAGATAGCAAACCCCCACCCTCAGGTAGATAGGAGGACCCCACCTCAGACCGGCCCAGATACATGTGGCGGGAACTGTCCCCTGCCTGATGAGGATTTAATTTTCCTCCCTCGCAACTCTAACCGGCGACCACAGGCTTAACATCCAACCAAGAGAATTAACGAGTACCACTAGAAGGTCTGCATGAACCGCATGAAGCCTTCGTGGAACTGGGACTCCATGCCTGTGTTCGGTATAACGGTTGGCACCGTATCTGGCACTGCTGGAGGATCCACTGGTAGCCCATGACCTACCATCTCAAGAGTATAATCGTTGCCACTCTCCTGGCGAACAAATCATGGTCGTCTCGGAAACATGGATCTACAAGGTCAAACACATGCCTTAGGTTAATATTATCAAAGGGATTTCATTAACTGTTCCCCAACCAATTAATTTCAAGTCCAAAAAATTCCTCTTACATCAAATAATATATTTAATTCATAATCAATGTTCTTTATCATCAAATATCCATATTAATTAAGTGATATGTATTTAATATTATCTCCCTAGTTATTAAAATATCATTCTGAGTAAAAATAATATGAAAAAATGGTATATGGTATAGAAAATAATCAAATAAATACATTATGTTTATCCACTATAAATCCACATAAAACAAGTGTAAATACATAATACGATAATCTAAAGTCACTTCACATATAATCTTTACATGATAAAATCAATGAAGTGTAAGTTTAACACAATGATTGGAAATTGAGTTAATAAGTTTATCAAATGAAACATTTAATACCATGGAGTTAATTATTTTTATGATATGAAATATCAATGGGTAGTATATAATCCACACAAAACAAATTAGTGGAGAAGAAGGCATATATCTTACAAAGGTAAAAAGTGAGACAAGAAACCCTTACATTGTACTTTTCATTAGGTGAATGTAATTTAAACTCATGTATATTACATAATTTTATTAATTTATACCAAAACCATATCGATATCTATTATATAATATAATATTATATTAAATCATCTTTTTACTCGTTTTCTAATACTATTTTGTTATTACCCTTATTTTGGGTATTAACTACTTCATTTTTCCACGTAGTTTTTTCATGTATTTCTTAGTTATTTTGAATAGGATATAGTTTCTTAATATTCATAATTATATTAAGGAAATATATATCATATTTAATCATTAAAAAAATTATTACAATCATTCCTGAATGGTGAAGATGGAAAGTGAATAGCATCTCATCGTGGATATGATAGGTCGTACAAATGCATGAGTGATGGTATCATTCCATTAATGGTGAAAGGGCAAACAATTATATGGTATATTAATTTTCAAAGAATCTATATCATGCCTCAATTTATATATATATATATTATTTCCATCATTATACCTAGATAGGTAATTTAATGATGAAAAACAAATTACACAACAATGTGGAGACGGTAAGTGGTATATACCCACGCACCATGCTTTCCTTTTTTTAGGATGGATAAAAGGTAGAATATGGTTATATCATAATCATAATATCATATCATCATATATATGATACGATATTTTTTAATTTATCATGAAAAAACACATGAATTGGATGTGGAATAAGAAACAATCATGAATGAGTTGATAAAGACACTCACCTATTCTTCGACAGACTTCCTTGAATCTGTTCTTAAGGGATATAGGGGAGGTATTTTTGAAGGGAAAAAACTTCAAAAACATGAATAAAGATGTTAAAAATATCAGTTTTAGGGTTCGGTGAGATATATTTCTTAATGTGGTGTAATTAAGTGAAGGAGGAGGTGCCCTTTTATAATTGAGATGAGGGGCACTTTCAGAAAGTTTAAAAATATTAAAATATATTAATGATATTATAAATATAAAGACCAAAAAATGTACTATAATGAATAGAGTATTATATTTTAAATTATATATTATAAAATTCTTGGATTAGTTTAGATTTTTATGACTAATAAATAATTTAATAAAATATTTATTTAATAAAATATCATTATTGTTAAATGTGATACTATTCATTTAACTTGCCTTCAGATAAATCAAGACAAAGTGGAAATAATAATACAATTCTTTAAATCTTCTATAATATTTATTATAGATATATAAATTTTTTTTCACACATTTTATCATTCAAATTATATCAAAATTAATATTTTTAATATCATTTTTTTATTTTTTAGTTAATTAAATAAATAATGTATTAGAATTTCATAAGAATTGGAGGAAATTATATAATATCTAAAAATTAATAATAAATATCAAAAATTAAAACAATTTAATTAAAGAAAATATAGACATTTACTTTCATTCATAACTTTATTTTTTCTGTATGTGGACACAGAAAAGATAATGAATACAAAGAGAGTGTCATTTTGTCACTATCTTTGGTTTAATTAATATGTAAGTAATTTTCATAGACATGTGAAAATAAAACAACTAAAATTAGATATTAATTTTATAATGTTGGAATTATCTTCATCCATTAAATTATTTGAAAGGTTTATGTGAGGGCTACACCCATATCTTTTTGTTTTAACTATAATTTAATTTCTTTAACTATTACCATAACAACATGGTTTTATACTCTTTGCAGGTTAATATATATACATTGAAATAAAAAATATGAATAATGTATAATTAGTGACATTATAAAACTTATAAAACTATTTTAAATTAAATTAATATTTTTTAAATTTTATATAATTTAATAATATATTACTTATTTTAAAATATCATTAGTGTCAATTTTTACACTATTCATTACATTGACATTTTAAAAAATACATAAAACAAAATATATTAGAAAAAAAATATTTTAATATGTTTATAATATTTAAATTTCATCTATGAAAGTCATTTATGACATTAATTATCTTAAATTTTATTCATTTTAATATTTCTAATATCATTTATTTGATATTTCCATTAATAAAATATTTGCTACATCATAAATGTGGAAGTAATTAAAGTAATTTTACATCCACTAAAAATTAAAACTTAATTACTATGATAAAAATACTTATTTATATTTAAAAATAATATTTATAGTAGAATATAAATTATGGATAATACCATATTAAAAATGTTATACTTATTAAATAAATTAGTATGTCAAGTTCGACTTTTCATAAAGTACAATAATCTAAGGGGATTAAATTTTTCCAAGTGGAAAACGGGCTCATAAATTCGATCAAAAAATTATTTCGGTCTAAAATCACTCATAAATTAAAATTAAGACACATTTTAGTGTAATTTTATAATCTTTAGAAAAATTATTTTTACCCTTAATTTGATGATTTACCATTAACAATTGTAATAAGAATTACTAAGATTACTATTCCAATTGTACAAAAACTGAAGGAAATGTTTTAATAAAAGTTTCCCTTATCATTAAAAATATGGAATATATTTTTAAAATTTCAAAACACATATTTTTCAATAATTAATTTTAAATTAATCTAATAGAGGGGGCGAGAAAGCAGGGTTTTTAAAGTAAATTTTTTCAAAAGTTTACTAAGTTTTCATATCTAAATTAAATATATAAAACATTAAAATGACCTATATTATATTAACATATGTATAATTGATGTAATTTTTCTTTAAAAACAATTGAAAATATAATTTAACATTATAAATTATTTAGATGAAAAGTCATTTTTCAATTAAAATGTAATATTTTTCACTATTAATTTAAAATGAAACATATCAGAAAAATAAAAAAATTTACCCGAAGAAAATTTTGAAATAATGATTTCAAAAATGAAGTTTATTTTCTAAAATAAATTAATAAAAGTGTTAATTTTTTAAAAGAAATTGCACCATTAAAAGATGGAAAAACTACCTTTAGAAATATATATATTTTTATACATAAAATTGGATTTGTTCTTATCTTATACCTTTAAAATCTAGTGGACGAATGTCAAAACATTTGATTGAATATATAAAATTTATATTTATTAATGTTATTAATACTATTCATTCCTGAAAATTTAAAGGGTAGGTTATAATTACATTTCATTTTTTGTTTAAGTTGGGTATTTTGTGCACCATAAACTATCTAAGAGATTAAATTTAACAAGAGACATACCATAAAATCATGGGGTTTTACATTCTCCCCTACTTAAATAAATTTAATCATCACAATTTTAAATTTAAATTTTCAAATTAAGGGTTGATATTTGAAAATTACATTGTGGGAATCCCAAATTGTAAATAGGGTTAATAAAATATCATTTAAATTAGTGGGAATGAGAAATGTGATGGTCACCTCAAAATTAGGATTTATAATAGAATAACATTGGTAGAAAGTGAAGTTGTGGAAAAATAATAAAAAATAATTATAGATGTAATTTATCATGATAATGTAAATTATCAATAGAAATTTAAGGGCAAAAAATCCATAAATCTTCGATAATTTAGAAGTTCATCTAATTCATCAGTTCTAAAGGTAATAGGATACAATTTTGGTTTCCAGATCCACTTTTGAATGTTGAGTAATTCAGTTACCAGTTATATGGAGCACTAAATAAAATAAACATACTCTATTTCATTATATTTTTTAAGAATAATATCATCATTTGGATGCAATTCAATCTATCTACACATCATTTCATAAACCATGAGATGGATATTGAAGATGAATTTTATTCCTGAATCACTTTTATCAAAAGATCCACAAGTCATTCCTTCATCCTTTAATCATATACTAAAATAAAAATGGTTACCACATTTTTTCCAATGTGAAAAATCATACATTAACCTGAAACCATAATATCAAAAGTTCATATTAATCCATTATAAATGTAATTACCTTAGGAATCATTAAAATTAATTTATTCTAAATTAAAAGTACAAAACTATAGAAGGAAGGTCACTGTATATCAAAAAAAATCATAAAATTTGATTCCCGAGACAATATAATCTAAATTTTATTATCACATACCATATATATGAATACCTTTATCACTATAAAACATTAATGAAAACATGAATTAAATATTAGGTTGTTGAATATATTTATTAGATCAAAATAATTTATTAAACCAAGAAAAGATAATATAAATGATCAAATTACTAACCAATTTCATGGTCACCCATACTATACCATAAACATTTCATTATCATTGGGAACATATTTATTATTAACTTCCAGAATTAAAATATTGTCCTAATGGTCAAATTACAACATAATCTCTTCTCTTGGTTACCAGAACTATTAATCATTTTATTCCAAATCCTTAAAGAAGAAGTATGGTAGTAGAAACCTTATCTATGTCATGATTCTTATAACGATAGAATAATTGATAAAATAATTCTTGAATCTAAAAACCTAAGAATATTAATCATTCTAATTCATTATTAAACCATTAAATATTCTTCGTCATATTATTCATTATATCCCACCTTCCTTTCATTTATCATTTTTATTCTCTTCATCATTAGCAGTATAACCACTACATGTATAATATTTTTGTCTCTCTTCATGAGTTCCCCCTATGAAATATGCTCTATAATCCCTGTATTTTATATATTTAAAAAATTCAACCCTCGATAATACCTTAATGAGACAATTATTCCAAATATGTCATGTTTTCTTAGAAATTACTTGCTTTATATCCTTCTTATCTACACCCAAAACATCTTACATTTCCTCTAATACATTTAATTTGGTGTTTCTTCTCATATTCTTGATATGTATTTAACATTATATTATTTTTTCCATGGTATTTACCACCCAATATCCTAAAAAATCTATCCTTATATTATTTGGTGTGTTCGGGTGTTGGTTTAGGTGTGTGTTGTTAATCATATATTGTGATAGTTGATTAAAAATAAACACATTATCCTTTAATCTAGTTGTCATTTCCTTTTGGTTGATCATCAACACATTGTATATCACATTCAATGTTAACTCAGTATCCTCTTATTATCACTATTCACTAAAACCCAAATAATAGTATGATGAATACTAATCATAGTGATATAGTGATGAAGAATTATTTATAGGATTTCAAAACCATTAAACCTTATTCTCAATCTATGATTATTTATGTTTAACCTAGGTTATCCGTTCTCATTAACAAATCTATTGGATTTCATCGCAAACTTAGACTAATCTTCAAAGATAGTCATATAGTTATGTTTTCTAATACATGATTCCCTATGTCTATTTCCAAAGGTTTCTAATAAACTTAATCTAATAACAATTGTAAAGACCCTGACCCCAGTAGCCCAGATATGATTCCATACTTTGTTATATTAAAAAAGATACAAGATTAAAATCCCAAAGTATTGATCAGTTTAGTAGTTTTTCAAACAAGATTAAATATGTGAAACCCATTTTACATTGGGAAAAAAAATTAAACATAATAAAGAACATAAGATAATAAACTATATTCTTGAAAAATCAATAAAAAATATCATCTTCATATCTTAGGGAAAGAAAAAAATAAAGCTAATCTAAAATTATAAAAAAAGATCAAGTATAAGGGAATCTATTTTGAATTAATTATAATAACTAATGTATCAAGGTAAATTATTGGGAATAAATTCCATTAATAAATAACTTGATAATAAGATAGTGGGAATAAGATATGATCAAATAATTCCATATAAATAATCACATGATCTTGGAACTTGACTGTGGATATTATTACTAAATGATTAATCACATAGAATTAAAATAATTATGGAATTTATAATTATGGATGTTAGAACTTCCAAGATCTCTCCTCAAGATTTATCCTTAAGAAAATTTAAGTCTGTCGGTAGAAACCCATCTGATTTGGCTAATTGATTCATCTCATGAGACTACCTATGCATTGAGGATATTGCATTAACTTGTTCCCAAACCATGTATTTCAAGTCCAAAATAGTTCTCATATACCAAATAATTAATTTAATTCATAATAAATTTTCTTTACCCTCAAATATCCATGTTGACTAAAAGATACAGATTTAATATTATTTTCCTAGTTATTTGAATAACTTTTTAGCAAACACTGTATGAAAAAATGGTGTATGGTATAAGAAATAATAAAATTAATAAATTATGTATATCCTCTATAAATTCACATAAAACATGTGGAAATTCCACATAATATAATCAAATGTTATTTCATAATCATAACATGACATAATTAATAAAGTATATGTTTAACCAAATGATTTAAAATTGAATTAACAAAACCCTTACTGCTTTGTAATCAGTCGAATAAAATTTCCCATAAATGTAATAATTATCAAATGAAACATTGAATACCATGAAGATAATTATATTAATGATATTATATATCAAAGGGAAGTATATACGAGACAAAAATAAAATTTGTGGTCAATAAAGCATATATATCTCATAGAAGTAAAACATCAGATGAGAAACCCTTACCTTGTGCTTTCCTTTAGTTGAATGTGATTTCACATCCTATATAATAAATAATATTATTAATTTATAACTGAACCATATACATAATTATCATGCCAAATATTTTTATCTTAAATCATCTTATCAACAATTTTTTAATAATATTTTATTATTATCCATGTTTCAGTTGTTAATGGCTCCTTTTTTCTATGCATGTTTTTTTGTGTAAGTATCAATTCTTGGGCATATGATATAGTTATGTAATCTTAATAATTATATTAATGTAATAGATATCATATTTTATCATTATATATAATTTTTTTATCATTCTTGAATGACGAACATGGAAAATGAATCGCATCACATCATAAAGATGGTTGGTCGTACGTACACAAGAGCGATGATATCATTCACTTAATGATAAAAGTGTAAGGAATTTGATGGTATATTAATTTTTATAGAAAATTTATAATTTTATAATTATCTAATATATCTATTATTTCAGTCATTAAACCCATCTATGTAAAGTGGTAATGAAAACAAAATTACAGGACATCGTAGAGATGGTTAATCGTACGTACACACACAGGATGTTTTGGTTTTTTGCAGGATGGATAGAAGGTGGAATATGGTTGTATCATAATCATAATAACATATAATAATATATATTATAATTTATTTATAATTTTATCATGAAAAAATCAGATAAAGATTATGTGGAATAAGAAACAAACATGAGAGAATCAATAAAGGTGAATACCTCTTCTTCGGTGAAATTCCTTTAATCCCTTATTAAGGGGCCTAGGGGGTGTATTTCGGAAGGACTAAAACCTCATTAATAGAATTAAGGATGATATTGAAAGAAATTTTTAGGGTTGGGTCAATCCATATGGCTCAGTGGGGAATAAATAAATGAAGGTGGAGGTTCCCTTTTATAATTGCGGTGAGATGCACTTACAAAAATTCTCAAAACATTAAAATATAATAAGGCTATTCTAGATACAAAGTCTTCCAAATAGAATTTAAATGAATATGGGATGAAAATTTTGACCATATATTATCACTTTTGTGATCATTTAATTTTTATATTATCTTTAGATAATTTAATAAAATATCAATTCTATAAAATATCATTATTATCAAATTTGATACTATTCATATAATTTGACAAAAAATACATCACAGAAAAGTGGGAATTAGAATATAATGCTATAAAACCTATATAATATATTATATAGATCTATAAAAAACATTTCACACATTTGAAAATTCAAATTATATCAAAATAAATATTTTTAATATCATTTATTTTATTTTTTAGTTAATTTAATAATTAATATGTTAGAATTTTAAAATCATTCATGATAACTATATAACTTATAAAAATTTAAAATAAATTTATATAATGATAATAATTTTTTTAATATAGAAATATACATTTATGTTCTTTCATATCTTGATTTGGCCCCTATGTGGTCACATAGATGACATTAAATGCAAAGAGAATGACATTTGGTAACTATCTTGGATTTAAATAATATATAATTCATTTTCATGGAAAATTATGATTAAACAAGGAAAATTTTATATTAATATGATAATGGTAAAATAATATTCATCATAAATTTTTTTGACATGTTTAGGTCGGGGTTATACCCTTATCGTTTTGTTTTAACCCTTATTTAATCTCTTTAACTCTTATCGAGAAAACCTTATTTTTTACTTTTTGAGGGTTAATATAGTTAATAAAAAATTCAAAAAGACAAATAAGTGGATCATTTAGGAAATTTTCTACATTATCTCAATCCTTTGGAAAAATATTTTATTTTTAAAAAATTTATATCAATTAATAAAATATTATTTATTTTGAAATATCATTAATGTCACTTTTGACACTGTTCGTTACTTTGACATTTACAAAAATAAATACAACAATATATCTTCAAAAAAATAATTTAATACATCTCAAACATTTCAAGGTTGTCTATTAAATTCATTTATGATATAAATTTTCTCAAATTTATTTATTTAATTATTTTTAAATCATTTATTTGATATATTAATTAATAAAATAATTACTACATCACTGTAGTGCAAGTATTTAAGGTTATTATTTTTGAACTATAAATTTAAAATAAATAAATATAATAAATATAATTCCTTTATATTTCAAAATAATATTTATAGTCAAATATACCTTCTAGATAACACCATTTTAAAAAATTTATAATTTTTTTAAAAATAATAGTTTGACGGGTTCGACTTTTCCTAAAATAAAAAACTATAAGGGGCATAAATTCATCATTTTGGGTTCAAGAGCTCATAAATTACTCCCAATGATGATTTTGGTCAAAAATAACTCATAAAATAAATTTTGGATAATTTTTAGTGTAATTTTATAATCCTTATATTAATTATATTTACCCTTAATTACACGATTTACCCTAAACCATGATAATAAATATAATAATGTTTACTATTTATATTGTCCAAAAATAAAATGAACCTATTTAATAAAATTATAAATTATTATTCCCAATATTTAATATATTTTTCAAAATTAAAAACCCATATTTGGATAAAATTAATTTAAAATTAATATTTTAGAGGTGGTTAGAATACAATGTTTTTAAAGTAAAATTTTTCAAAAGTTTACCAAGTATTTATATCTAAATTCAATATAAAAATATTAAAATTAACAACATATAATTAATATATATATATATGATTTATATAATTTTTCTCTAAAACTAATTTAAAATATAACTAACATTATAAATTGTTTAGATGAAAAGTCATTTTTCAATTAAATGCAGTATTTTTCACTATTCATCGAAAAAGAAAATTTATCAAAGAAATACCAAAAATCCATGATAAGTGAATTTTTTCATTACCCTTTCAAAAAATACATTTTTTTCAAATAAAATTTATCAATGTGTTAGAATTTTGTTTGAAATATTGTGCAGTATTAAAAGGCGGGAAAAATACCTTTAGAAAATGTAGCTTTTTATGTATAAAATTGGACCTTGTTCTTGTCTTAGGCCTATCCAACCGATTGTATGAATGTAAAAATATTTTATTTTATATATAATATATAAATGTCAAATTTTCTTTAATACTATTAATTCCTTCCAATTTAACGGCTAGGTTATAATAACATTATATTATTAGTTTAAGCTAGGTGTTGCGTGAAACATAAGCTATCGAAGAGATTATATTTAAAAGGAGGGAGAACATGATATATTGGGGTGTTACATTATGTTTAAATTTAGTCTACTGGGACATTTAATTTTAAAATTATTATAATTTATAGGGATAATTATTCTATTATTTCAATCACTAAAAATCCATTACATTATTCCTTAAAAAAGCATATTTCTATGATAATACATTTGTTTGAGATCACGTTAACAAATTTTATATTATTTTCATATATGTTTCAAATAAAAATAAACTTTATAATATATGTACTAATCCATTGGTTTTTAAAGTGTTAGATAAAATAAAAATTAAACTACAAATGTTGGTGATTTAATTTTAATTTTTTTTATAGTTTAATATATTTAAATTAAAATTATATTTTAAAGGATGTGTTTTATTATGTTTAGTCATTTCTTCTATTTAAATATATTTTAACTCTTCTTTCTTTTTTAATTCAATTAAACAACTTTTTGATAAATATAAAAAAGGGTGAGCATTTTGCAAAAACTCGTTTAGTTTTTAAATTTACATAGGGGGGATTTTTTGTGCTAGGGGATATTTTTAAGAAAAAAATTTATATTTTATTCCATGAATATTATAAATACACCATCATTTTATTTAAAATTTAAATTAATTAATTTTTTTATAACTGTATTTTTTATATTGAGTGATTTTAATTTTCTATATCCTTTTTGAAGAATAGATGTCTGGATTATTTTTAAATTTTTTCTATGTGTTTTTTTGACCTAACACAATCTTATGGATTTTTATTCAACCATTATGTGATTTGTTTACCATTACATGGCCTATATAAAAATAATTCAACTTTGACACAAATTTAAATGTTATCATTACATATATTATATTAAATTCTACTCATCACTATGTATCATTTATCTTACTTTTACGTGTGTATTGGAAAATATGATTTATCCTTATGAATATATGCTTTATCATTAAATACCTTTCATATAACATTTCTAAAACAATTAGAAACTATTATTTTTTCACATATATAGCCTTTATAATTTTATTTTTTCTATACATGAGTATGTTTGGTTTCCTTTACACATGTTACTAAAATATCTTAATACCATTATGAAACCTTATAAATTTACCTTTTTTGTTTTTTGATAATGTGGTCGATTTATATTTTGGTCACGTGGTCCCTTATCTTTACTCACTTTTTTTCTAACTTCTCATTTAACATGACATGATGAGAGACCATGCCTTATACTGATCTACCACATAATCACATGTTATTTCATCCTTTCATGTGATAAGTTGATCAACCACATATAGTTACTCCAAGTAATTCTACTCTTAGGGTATCTATATCGACCTCATGTATATAATATAGATACTTTCAATATTTTTTTTATCATTTTTATTAATGTACCAACTTACTACATGATCATGTTGAGTGTTTTAAATTTTGTTTTGATTCTATAAATTTATATTAAAATTATGTTTTTGATATTTATGTACCATTTTTATTAATATAAAATAATAAAAACATAGGATATGGGTAAAGACATGAAAATTGACCTCATTATGAGAACAAAATGATCTAAAGAGGGATTCCATGATTAAACATGAAATCATCCTATTTTTATAGTATCCTATTTTTATTCCCCCACAACCAACTATCCAACCACATAGGTGGGGGGAATGAGTTTGAGATCAACGATTCATGTTAAGATATACCCCCAACCCAAACAACCATAAGAGAAATTTACTCATCACATTTTTGTTTCTCAAATAGTATTCTCATCCTCTAGATCATTCCAATCAATAGCAGCGTCAATGGCATGGTTAAAATTCACAAATGATGTGTGAGACACCTCATTGACTGAATGTTTAACGACCCCAACCCTAATATCCTGGATCATATGGTTACATTATTACATTATCATAAGATAAAAGTAATCACATCTTGAAAGACTGAATAGTTTTGTAGTATTGGTAAACCAAAATCATAAATAAAATTCAAATTATAATGGAAAACATAAAATATCAAAAATCTTTTCTTCATGAATTCCATTATTCCAAATAGTGTATCACTCTATATGAATCATAAAAAACTTCATGGTATCCTGTGTAAAATAAATCATAAGAAAAGGGTAAGATCAAAAGACTAATAAGGGTAAGAATACAACAAAATATATCATTAATAAATATGAATAATTAATTTGGAAAGTTATATAACTAAAACACATGGAATTTAATCAATAAACTGTGCATAACATGGTAAAAATAAATGATGGTTAAATAACTCCATATAAATAATCACATAAGTTGGAAACATATCAATAAATATTATAACTAATAGAATAATCACATGGAAATAAATAACTGATCTCATAATGATGGAATTAAAAATAATAGGAATTTGAAACATATAGTTAAGACCTTTTACATGAAAATTTAAATTTATGGTTAGTAACTCATCTAATTTTTCTAACTAATTTGTCTCATTAGATTTTTTGATTCATCGATGGCTTCTATAATCATAAACCACCCATAAAATACTAATTCCAATTCATTAATAATATAAAATGGGTTAATAATAGTCAACATAAACATTAATATTTAAAATATAACATATGAAATGTTAATACTTATCCTAATAAAAAAAATATAATCATAAACCATCCAGAGTAATTTAGTAAATGGTAATAAAATTGTACATCCAAATTTAAACTAATCCTAAACCATCCATGTAAATAATATGTATGATTTTAATACAACATATTCCAAGTGTATCATAAGTTAAATAAGGGGTTTATGTCGATGATGAATAAACATTCCATAAAAATGTTAATAAAGACATTCTAAACAAAAAATCTTTGTTTCACTTTGAAAATACAATTTTAAAAGAATGAATTTAAAAAATAAAAATAATTTTCTTTCAAAATAATATTTTGAAATTTTTATAAAATCTTTAAAATATTAATTTTTCCTTATGGTTTAAAATTCCATTCATTCCATACGTGTCAAAACAAATATTCAATTCATATTTTCAGTAAAAGCCAAATGGGTCTTGTTTTGAAAATTAAATGATGATTCCATTAATTTTTTTAAAAATATTGTCAAAATAAGTAAATATTAATTTATAAATAATTCTGAAATGGGTAAAATGATTGAAAACATTTTTAGAAATTATTAATTTTGATGAAAATGGATTTCAAACCAAAAGGAGAAATAAAGTCTTATTTGTTTAAATGCACTTTCTCAACCATTTTATGTTATGATGACTAGAAAATTTTACTATTACTTGAAAAGGTTCATGAATAAATATAAGAGAATAAATTAGTTTTATTTTAAGATATAATTGTCACATAATTCCCCCAAGTTATACTTATAGAAAAAAAATCCTCAATAACAATGAGATTGTGAAATAAACCCTTACCACATTGGTTACTTTTGAATAATGAGCCACATAAAATAAATATCATCAAATGATTTGTTAAATTCTATGAATATAAATTGATTCAAGATATAAAATACTAATGGGATAGTATATACACCACACAGACGGATTAAGTTTATAATATGGCATATGTATCACTGGAGTAAAAGTGAGACGAGAAGCACATACCTCATGTTCAACTTCATTCATATGTGTTCACGCCTCTTGTGCAATACATATTGGTTTACTATATATATATGTATTACATAACCATACTCATATATATCATAATTTCAGGACACCCTCTCCATAAAGATAATGAAATTTGGGGAGAGATTTGGTGACTTCTAGGTCCAACCTTCAGTAGGTACCGGGTAGGTGAGTAGAACTGAGGGTATAATAAACATCCATATGAGAGGAATTACACTCTAAGAGAAACATGTGGAAGAGAGAGATAAAAAGGATACAATAAAAAACAAATGATCAAACACACACACACACACACACACATATATATATAAATAAATCCCAAGTGAAAACATTCAACGTCATATAATACTAAAACAATTGAAAGGGAAACTACAACTACCAAAAAGGTAAAGACAGAAACAATAATGAATCCAAAATAGATCCTAAAAAACCCTGAGATAGTAATATCCAACATGATATCTATCCTTATCCAGCTGACTAGAATAACAATTTATATATACATATGGTATACATAACAATATACTCACTAGGATCTTCCCTAGATCCTCACATAAAAAAGATAAATAAAAGCATGCTAAAGTGCAGTGAAAGTAACTCATCACCTAAATAGGTATACTAACTCCACATCCTCACCATGATTAACTCTAACCATGTATCACATACAAGAGAGTATATACAATAATAATAAAACATAAAGGGTACCCTACTATAGCTTCTCCACTAGTTTTCCACTCTACACCAATATCACACATCCTAACCCATCTCTGTCCAAAAGTAAGCTAATCAGAAGACACATGGGAAAGTAATTTCAACATGAACCTCGTGCATCACATAACAACATAATCCCATATCACATACCCGTATATGGTGAAAAATTCTTTTCCAAGATCTACCAGAGCCCGTATAACTATTTCCCCTGGAACGTGTGTTCTCCTTAGGAATCACTACTTCTGGAATGTTTCCATTGGATTTATTTATAGAATTGGAAGCACCCAAAAACTCTTTATCCAAAGGGACCTGATTTTCAAAGGCAAGCATTCGTTAGGTTTTTTGACCTACAATACTTGTGAACACACATTGGTCTATAGGATGGGATGTCGAGCTCATCATACCCTTTTGGGGGGGGGATTATTTCCTACTACGAGTCTCTCTTATTCATTTAAGATATGTTCATGAAACCTTATTAATTTACCAAGAATAATGTAGATTTCCCTTTAAATTTTCAATCAATTATTAGCATGTGTGGCATTTAGTGTCATACATATGAATTCAGGGTTCTTTATCATTGGATATATCTGTATTTATTTGAGGTTCCCCATCAATGGTATCCTCTCATATACTACATATAGATTATTTAGCCATTATTACAATGATGCTGGTTTTTAAGACAGTAAGTGTGGAACTCTGGAATTTACGTTCATCCAGGTAGGAAAAATTTGTTTTGATGTGGGTATGGTACCCACAAATGGGAAACCTACATATCCTCATGAAAGGAATCAGAACCTATGTAGTTTGGTGCTGCTTAATGGGATAGATCATACTTTTTAAGGTCATGTGACAAGGAACTAAACATATATTTTAATTTCACGAGGTAAGGGAATATAGGAATAAGGTGCCTATTCAAATCATAGTGTAGGAAATTACCTAATCAACCCAATAATCATGGAAAGGATATGAGTTTCCAAGTTAGATTAGAACCTTTTGGGAATATGGCCCAGAGAGGACATGGTTGATTCAGAGTGTTGGGATTGAACTTTAGGGAGGTTCCTACATATCCCACATGGATGAGAATCAATGCTCATGTATTTCATCAAGTCTTGCAGGGGTGTATGGCCCTTTGATAGAAATTGGTTTGGGATTACTCCTAAAGAGGATGCCCTTGTAACAGGGTCCATGAAAGATATCTTAACTCATGAAGATTAAAGGGGAATTAATTTGGCACATATTCCTAAGGAGGATGCCTGAACTAAGGGAATTAGGGTTGGTCTCCTGAGGAGGATTTACACTAAGCTTAGTCCCTTGGTGAAGACTTCCTACGTATCCCCATTATAGTGGCAATCCGAGTTATTGTACTTTAAGAAATGATGTAGATTGTGTGGATTTTGTGGTTATCACATATCTCTAGGCTCACGTGATTCATTATTAGTGTGATAAATAAGAGTATGTTAATGATTCAAAAAACCACACAATTTATCCTCTGCTGATGGATGAGGCTAGGCCTATGGTGAAAGAAGCTAGGGTGACAGTGGATGGGGGCGCAGAGCAATGAAACCTACAATGTGAAATGAAAGTGAATGTCATTGGGTCTAGCCTGAAAGGATAGGGGATTACTTCAGTATGGATACCCTTGAATGGATCCCATAGTGTATGTAGGATATCATTCCCTATTGTGGGGAAAAGTAAGTATGATCTTTACTCTTCCTATTGGGGACCAGAGGATCTAGGTCTCAGAGATAAGGAGGGGAAGACAGAGTCCTATCCTTGGAATTCAAGATTAGGAAATCCCCCACACTTTCTTTAGGGGAAGGGTCTATGTCACCAGGGATATCCAGATCTATAGACACTTTGAGTATTCCTACCCTTTGGTAAGGAGAGTGTGGGAAACCCCAAACCATAGATATCCAAATTCAAGTGGGAGGCATGTTGATGCATCTTTCCCAATGGTTTAATAGACTATAAGGTCTTGGTGGAGGTTTCAACTTGGTCCCTTTTAGATAAGGGATCCACATAAGGTGAATCCCTTCCAATAGTGTCTTTGACGATGACTTCAAGGATAGATCATGTAGGTATTCCACATAGGTATGTCGTGTAGGTGTACCATGTAGGTGTACCACATAGGTCCTAGGAGGAATTAAAAAATGATTAACATAGGAATGATAAGCATGTGAAAGCTTTATATCACTTGGGAAATAGGCTAGAGACAAAAACACTCAGGTGAGGTTTTAACTTAAGCACCATGGGTGTCCCTTGATGTCCTTGGAAGCATCCTGCACAGGTCTTTGTTTAAGTAAATGACCTTATGTAGATGATTTTCCTTATTAAAGGAGGGTCCTTAATCATATGGTTTGTATTAAAAAATCTAAAAGTACCTTGATCTTGCTTATACCATCTAATTCTCTCTTATCTTGTGTTTTAGAGAGCTACCTGAGAAAATTTGGTGGACCTGGGCAAAGGAGAAACTCAATGGGAGATTTAGGAGTTCATCCAACTTTTTCATTTATATAAATAGAGAGCCCAATGGTCTTATTTATAGGCAAGAAGTGGGATGGTTTAAAGGGGTTTGTCTGCATAGGTCTTCACCATAGCTCCAAAACATTGCTCTTCCACTTAGGGGTGAAAAACTTATGCTGCCGCATAGGTCTATCACATAGGTCCTCAACATAGGTCCTCTGTATAGGGGACTGTGCATTGGGCAGCATGGGCAGGACCTACACTGGCTGCTTGATGCGTAGATGTGCCACGTAGGTCGTTATTCCTTTATGAAAAAAGGGAAGGAGTTGTTCTGTAATTCCTTTTCATATTTATGTTGTGAAGATCCCTTGAACTATATTTCTTTACTTCCTTTAAATTTCTTTGAAATTTTAAGATATCCAAAGTGCTTATTTATAATCATTTTCCCTTCATTTATTAAAAAACGGAGTGTCAAAAAAATCCCCCCCCCCCTCAGTATTGGATCCGACTGGAAGGAGGGTCGAGTGATGAAGCAAGATTATATAGAAAATATTATGATGAATTAGTTCTTGACTGTGCAAGTCTACTACATAGATATGTCATGTAGTTCGACAGGATAGGTTAACGGTTCCAATAAATACCCATGTTTCTTTTTCATTTTCTTCTACTGCATTCTCAGATTTCTGCTCTCTTTACGTTGCTCGTTCATTCAGATATCTTTCATTGTGCCCTCGTGTAGGTCCCCTAAAATTTTTTCTAGGTATACCCATTTCAGTGATGGACCTACAAAGAGTTACTTTATCAATGGTGCTGCGCATAAGAACTTTGTTGAAGGACCTGCAATGGGTACCTTGTCAAAGGGCCTACGTGGGTGACCTTGTCAAAGGAGCTGTGCAGAACCTTTCCTTTTCCAAATTATCTAATTCATTTAAGTTAAATTTTGAACCTTACTAATTCAATATTCTAATTTAATGAGGAATATTTGGTAATTCTTTTGTAGGAAATGGATTTCTTTATGACATCAACTGAGGAAGCTAGAGTTCTCTAAACCGAAATTATAAAAATCATTGGAGCAGACTATTACAGTGTTATTGAGTGTAATATTCCTAATTTGGTGAAAGGATTGATTCCATACCAACATGAATATACATGAAGCCACTATTTACCTCTGTACGAGCATTGGATTTTTCTAGACCCCCACATTCCAGCTTATAAGAAATATTTTCCAAATACATGGTTTGATCAACACCTCAACTGTCATTGTATGAATATTACTATGAAGGGTATACCTATTCACGAGGGAACAATCCCTATTGGATTCATCTTACATCATAGTATCTTTACTCTTGATACTAAGAATCATATTATAAATACTATATTGCATTTTTATGATTCAACCTTTCATGCTTCAAAAATAAATCAATCAAATAGTTGGAAAGAAGATTGAGACCTTTATTCTGGAGGAGGAGTCAAGCCTGAATAGATGTGGGCATTTTGGGTATGTCAGGCTTGTGAAGAGTTTAGGAAAGAGATAATGGATAATCAAATTCATGAATTTTTATGTATAGAACAAACTTAGGTTTAGAAAAATGACTTCATTCCTGAATTATTGAGCTAATGGAGTCTGAAAACAAATTATTTCCACTTGAAGCATGGTTAGGTTTGAATTCATTTATAGGATATCTACCAAATATTTGGGGCTCCAATTCTTAGGGAGATGTATGATGAATTCATTTAACCAATAAAAACATTGGGTGATGCTATGAGGAAACCAACATTGGCTCAGAAACTATTCAAAATAGAAAAGAAATGCCCGAATGAAAAGAAATATCTTCACACTAGGGATGATATTCATGAAAGAGTGTGGATGAAATATTTTTTAGAACCAACTAAATAGAAGGGTACTACTTGTGGATTTCCGACCATTTTCCCAACTATGAATAATTGGGGTTCTTCAACCACATACTATTCCACATTAGAGGAAGGTTCCTACAAGCACTGGGGTTACAAGGTTAAGTACAAGATTGATGCAAAGGTATGCTTAGCCGGCTTCCTAGACATGCGGATAATAATTTATTTGCTTCCAGTTTATGAGTCCAGTGGTGGTGTAATACAAGGGACTTTAGTAATTGTATCCATGTTGTTATAAAGGAAACATATTGGTTTGGACACCCCTATATTAGTAAGAATATCTCACTTCCCGTTTCACTTATATAATGGGAAGAATCCATTTAGAATTTCAAAACCATTTCAGGTTTTATGGGGATGGATTGCAGCATATTTTTTTTTATATTCATTGTTTTTTTAACCTCAGGGATTATTACGTATCCCATTTGGATGAGAATCAAAGTCCATGTAGTTCGGTAAGTCTCATAGGGGAGTATAGACATTTGAGAGAAATAGGTTGGGGCTTACTCTTTAAGGGGAATTTCTTGAAATAGGTTCCATGAGATATGTCTTAACTCAGAGATATTCAAGGGGGAGTTAATTTGAGGCCTATTCCTAAGGTGGATTCTTGAACTAAGGGAATTAGGGTTGGACTCTTGAGGAGGATATCCATTAATCTGGAGCCATGGGTGAAGGCTTCCTACATATCCCAACCATGGTGGGAATTAGAGTTCTCATAGTTCAAGAAAGAAGATGGATTGTGCATATATTGTGATCAACCCAAATATCTAATCCAACAGAAGTCATGATCGGTTTAAGAAAAAAGGGTATGTGAAAGAATCAACAAACCACACACTTTCTCCTCTGTTGATGGAAGATGCTTTGCCTATGGGGAAAAATCTAGGGAGACAGTGGATGAGGGCACAAAGCAATGAAACCTTCAATGTGAAATGAAAGTGAAGGTCATTGGGTCCAACCAAAAAGGCCAAGGGTTTAATCAAGGTGGGATTCCCTAGAATGGGTCCCATAGTGGAAGGATGATATCATTCCCTATGAAAGGGAAAAGTAAGTGTGATCCTCACTCTTCATATTGGGGACTAGGGGATTCAGGTCTCAAAGATGTGGTGGGGAAGATAGATTAATATCCTTGGAATACAAGAATGGGAACTCTACAACACTATCTTTAGGGTAAGGTTCCATGTGAAAATGGATATACAGATCCATAGACACTTCTATGATTCTTACCTCGGGGTATAACGAGTGTGGGAAACCCTTCACATAGTCATCCAAATCCAAATGACAGACACACTGATGTGTCTTCCAAAAAGGTTTGATAAATCAAGAGGTCTTGGTGGTAGTTTCAAATTAGTCCCTTTCAGATATGGGAGGCAAGGAAGGTGAATCCCTACCATGAGTGGCTTTGAAAAGGCCTTCAAGGAGGCTTGTGTAGGTATGCCGCATAGGTTTACCATGCAGGTTTACCACACAGGTCCTAGGAGGATTAGAAAAGTGATTATCATAGGAAGGATAAGCTTGTGAAATATTGATATGCCTAGGTAAATGGACTAGGGAAAATAAAACATGGGTGAGGTTTTAACTTAATCACCCTGGGTGTCCCTTGATGTCCATAGAAGCATCCCACAGAGGTCTTTGTTTAAGAAAAGGACCTTGAGTAGATGACTTTTCCTTATGAAAGGAGGGACCTTAATTAGATGTGTTGTATTAAAAACTCTAAAAGGAACTTAATCATGATTATCCCATCTAATTCATTCTCCTCTTGTGTTTTAAAGAGATACGTGAGAAAATTTGGGGGACCTAAGATAGGGAGATATGCAACAAGAGATTAGGGAGTTCCTCCAACTTTTTAAGTTATATAAATGGGGACCCAATTGTCCTATTTATAGGCATGGAGGGGGATGGTCAAAAAATATTGTCCACATAGGTATTAGGCATAGCTCCATAACATTTATATTCCATGTAAGGGTGAGAAAATTATGATTCCCTATTGGCCTGTGGCATAGGTCCTCAGTGTAGTGGGCTTCACATTGTATTGCACAAGGAAATCTTGCACTGGCCGATTGGTTTGTTGATGTGCCGCGTAGGTAATTGAGCCATTATGCTGAACGAGAAGGAGCTGAGCCAGCCTTATTATGAATAGGTATGATGCATATACCACTAAAACAATATTTATTTACATCCTTTAAATTTCATTGATATTTTATGATATCCAAAGTTTATCTTCATAATCGGGTTTCCTTTTATTGTTAAAAAAGTAAGTGTCATCAAAATCCCCCCCCTCAGGATTAGATCTGACTGGATAGAGAGTTGTGTTCTGAGGCAAGATTATGGGGAAAGGATTGTGGAGAATTAATTTTGGACCACGTAGGTCTGCTGCATAGCTATGTCATATAGGTCAGCGACGTGGGTCAGTGGTGCCTCTAAATACCCCTGTTCCCTTTTCATTTTCTTCACCTGCATTCATGTATTTCTGCTCTCAATGGGTAGCTCATTTGTTCATCGCTCTCACATTGTACTCTCGTGTAGGTCCCTTGAAAATTTCTCAATGTATACCCATTTGAGTGATGGATCTACACGAAGTTACTTTATCTAAGGAGCTATGTAGAAGGACTTTGTGAAAGGTCCTGTGCTGGGTACCTTGTCAAAGGTCCTACATGGGTAACCCTATCGAATGAGAATCAAAAAACTTTTCCTTTCCAAATTCATGAATTCCTTTAAGTTAAAATTTTAACTTTATTAATTAAATATTCCAATTTAATAAGGAAAAGTTAGTAATTATCTTACAGGAAATGGCTCTCTTGATGACTTAAATTGAAGAAGCAAGAGTTTGATAAACCAAAATGATGAAAATCATTAGACCGGACTATTATGATGTTGTTGAGAGTTCCCTTCCCATGTTACTAAAAGGATTGATTCTATACCATTGTGAATATCCATGATGAAACTATCTTCCTCTATACAAGCATGGGATTTTGCAAGATTCCCACATTATTGCTTATAAGAAATATTTTCCAAAGACTTGGATTGTTAAACACCACAACTATAATTGTATGAATATTACTGCGAAGGGTATGCCTATTCATAACGGAATAGTACATATTGTATTCATCTTAAATCATAGTGGTTGTACTCATGATAGGAAAAATCATGTTTTAGAGCTGAGGATTCATTTTTATGATTCATCCTTTTCTACTTTAGAAAAAAGATCAATCTAATAGTGGGAAGGAAGATTGGGACCATTGCTCTTGAGGAGGATCCATGCATGAATGTAAGTTGGCATTTTTTATTATGATGGACCTATGTAGAGTATAGGAAATAGATGATGGATGTTTACATTTATGAATCAGTCTGGATAGGAGAAACTTATGTTTACAAAAATCACTTCATTTATGAAATACCGAGCTGATGGAGTTTGAAAAAAATTCTTTCCACTTGACACATAGAGAGGTTAGAATTAGTTTATGGGATATTTACCAAATATATAGGGCTCCCATTCTTGGGGAGATGTATGATGAATTAATTCCACCAATAACAACATAGGTTGATACAAAGAGGGTTCCATCATTGGCTTACAAACTATTCAAAATTGCAATGAAATTGCAAAAATAAAAGAATGATCTTTGAACTAGGGCTGATATTCATGAAAGAGTGACGATGTAAGATTTTTTAAAACAAAAATAAGGTTCCTACTTGAAAAAATCCTTCCATTTACCTAACTGCAGATAATCGGGGTGCTTCAAGCATGTACTGACCCACATTGGATAATGGTGACTACAAGACTTGGTGTTACAAGGTTATGTCTGAGATTGATGAAAATGTATGATTAGATGGCTTCCTGGCCATGTGGTTGACCATTTATTTGCTTCCAATCCATGAGTCTGATGGCGGTGTAAGACCATGGAAATTTTTTATTGTATCCATGTTGGTATAATGGAAATATATTGGGTTGGATAACCCTATATTAGAAAGAATATATTACTTCCTGTTTCATTTATACAATGGGAAATGATCTATTTTGAATTACAGGACCATTTCAAGTGTTGTGGGTGTATATTGCAGCACATTTTTGTTCATTTTCGGTGTTGAATTTGGTTAGGGTCCCCAATGGCCGCTTTAATCCATTTGGGTAAAAAGTTTCTTAGATTTAGCCTTTGAACCTGAATCTTGATGAAGTGCTGAGGGCACTAAATGCATCAAGAGAATTCAGATTCTTTTATTTTGGTAACCCACAAACTGGAACATTTGTTGATGATGGTAAAGAAGAAAATTACGAGTTGAGGGCTTATATGATGGTATTTAGGGATAGTGTATTATCAACTTGGATTGGCGGTGAAATCATCTGTGACGCTTATGTCCCTTATAGGTATTCTCTCCAATTCAAATGCCATCAATAATCGAGCACTTTTATGCCCACCTAGGTTAGGCATGAGAAGAACCCAATTGCAGCCCAAAAATTATGGATTCTAATGGATTTATAGACATCCATATATTCGATTATGCTACATCCATTAAATTCATCAATTTAATTAGAGGATGGATTTTCTAAATCTTGGGTTTCTTCATACCATCAGGGGGATTTAACAAAAAAAATACATTAGGTAGAGACCACGAAAATTGTTGTTCATAGTAATTTTGGTAAAAGGGATAAAGACAAAGATGATGCAGAGTCTTCATAGGGTTACGAACCTTCAAAACGTCCTTGCAGAAAATATACCAAGAAGACCAAGGATATGGATACAACACCTCCAATGCTTAGGTGATCTAGTCGCCATCATCAAAAAGAGATTACCATCCCATTGGCCAATTCTTATAAAGAAGAAGGGAGGATTGAAGTGGCATTATAATTAGAGGGTGTTGAGTTTTCTCTATAGTCAACCGCATCAAAGTCAAATTATGTATGACCATTAGCAATCTAATACTGGGGAATCATGACTTGTGAACTCAAGGATTCATGGGTGTTTCTCCAATATGGCCTTTGAATACTAGATATGGGTGATATTAGAGAATATTTTGATTATAATCTTGATAGTAATTTGGATGAAGTAAAGGAGCATATCTCGGAGCATGATACTTTAATATATGAAAATGATGACCAATTCTAAGCCTTAAAATGAGTATCTGTCATGATGTATTGAGGGATACATAAAGGGGTAATTTTTCACCCTGAATAGGAATGAAACATTTATGTTAATACTAAAAATGTATTTCCATTTTCATTCATTTTGATTCTACTCTATCATCCACCATCATTAATCTCGATGGGATTTCATTTTTCATCTTGAAATTAGATATAGAAAATTAGGAAAGGTTCTTGATTCACAAAAATACAGACCTACAAGCACCCCATTAACTCATTGGATGAAACCCTAGGGTCTATAGGACTTTCTCTAGGAGGGAAAACCATGATGGATGGAAAGGCAACAAAAAATCCTCAGCTGTTACCTCAGGTCTCTACTACTAAGAGGAGTAGTAAAATCTCTCCATTATCTTATCAAAATAAATGAAAAAAATAATTGAGATTTATCTGAAGTGTATGTCAAAAAAGTGAGTATTTTTACTCTCCTCTAGTATTATGCCTTTTGTGATACACCTTGGTGACTATGTTCGTCTTTTCATAGGATTTTCATCCCTTTATTCTCTTAAGGGATTAAAAACTGGTCCTTCAATAAATGAGGAGGAAACTCCAAGATAAGTGAAAGTTATTGCTGGTGAATTTGTTACCTTAACAGATAAAGTGTCAAGGGATATGGATGCATCTCATCTTGTTTATACAAAGATTCAAAAGGGTCATGGTAATATCATATGTGTTTATTTTGGGTATCACATGTTGTTTCTAACATTCGTTTCTCTGTGATATTTTAGATCTATTGTATTTTATGAAGGATCTTGTGACAATCAACAATGATATTCTTTTTCCTCCAGAAGGAAGGAGTTAGGATCCTTGGAAATCTAAGGTGGGTAATGGTGTTGATCCTTCTTCCGCAAGACATGATGAAATTGCACTAGTTGAAGAGATGACAGAAGAAAACGTTAGAGGAGCTAATTTTGGAATTGATAAACATTTTTTGGACACCTTAAATGGATATGATGATATATAATACAATTCCATGTACACTAAAATGATGGATGCTCTTAATCCAAGAATTGAAATTCCAGGTTCCATCAAGGAGTTTAGGGATTTTAGTGTGAAACTGAAATGATTTATGTTCACATTCTTGCACCTTCCATACATAATTATTCTTTTATTTGAAATTTCCTATCAAAGCCCAATTTATGCAACTTTGTATTTAGATAATGTTGGGAAGACCCTTAATGAATGAGGCATCCCACTCTGTTCTAGTTTCAGTGATGTTGAATAGATATCAACTAAAAATACTACATTGGGAAATTCTCTAGAGCCTATAGTTATGGTGACTGGGCAAGCTCAGGAGAATTAACCTCCCCAATAAGTACTTACTCAAATTACTAATGTTGAGAATAATGGGGAGGAATCTTATCAAGAAACTGACTTATTACTGGATAAATTCATTCACATTCTTGATCTTTGTTTTGATATTGTTACACAATTAGAGATAAAAATCATTTTAAATTACCATTAGGTCAATAGAATCCCACAGTTAGGTCCGTAGATGAAACCCCAATGTTGGATCAACCAACAACGGAAGATAAAGCACCTACTAATTCTAAAGGAGAAGATCCAAGCACCTATTTGAGTGATTTGATTACATAATATGTTCCACCTCATGATAGTGATTTTGATTCAGACATAGATATGTAGTTTTCTCTCACTATTATGTGGAATAAAACATGGAGAACTATTTGGGGTATAATATCTAAAAATAATTTGGAAGTTCTACCTTCATATTATGGATGAATTCTAGTACTATTTTTCATATTAGGATTTTTTGGTTTTCATTATCACCAAGTTTACAATGCGGTGAAAGAGATTATTCATCGACGAGAGAAAGAACAATAATTGTAGTAGGATATTGTAAAGTTCAAATATCTCACCAACATTTTTCAAGTTGCATTATCTAAGTTAAAGGCCATTCATAACAAAAAGATAATGGAATTCGATTCGTAAATTAAGGAGATAATGAAGGAAATAGCACATATTCAAAAAAATAGATGATGTTCAAAATATTCTTGAGAAACTGAACCAATCATTGGTAGAAACCTAATTAAAAGGGTTAACTACTATTTTAAATTCCAAAGACACACTTTTTCAAAACGAAGACGCTGAAGCTGCTCAACTGATCGAGCTTCAGTAAGTGGTTTATAGGGCCCATGAGGTTATTCAACATGTAAAGAGTCAAGTTGACTGATTTTTGTAATATATGATAGAGATTCTCCATTCTAAGTATTTCCTTTGATTTTTCCATATAAATTAAAATGATTTTATCTCTAGTCATATATACATCTTCATCCCCCATTTTTCTTCTATAATTGTAATATAAATGCTGATTTTCACAACATGGAATATTTATGTTAGATAATCATAATTACACTGATAGGGATGAGGGTGATTTTACATTTACCTAATCCAATGGGCCTAGTTAGTGTAGTTTTAATTTTACTAAGGCCATATGGAAAACCCTACAAAAATTTTATCTTTTGTGTCATTATCCTGATTTTTTCCTAAGCTTTATATGGAGAAGACTCAGCGGGTATGATTTGGATTTTTCTTAAGTTTTACTTTTTAGTTTTTCAACCTAAAAAGATTTGTGTATTTTATATTTTAATTGATCCATATTTCCCAAACCATATATAGTGTAAATATAGGGAGTTGAGAATCAAATTTTATCCGGAATGAACTTTACAGGTTTTCAATCCAGTGAGTATTGTGTCTCTTTTTAGGTGCAGTTTAAAGTCATGAATAATGGATTAATAATGATAATGTTTAATTTTGAATACATTTGACCATGAAATTTTAAATTATAACCCAAAAAAATCATGATGTCTAGAGAGTTCCTAATATTCATCAAATATTTCCAAGAGGAATATAGAATCATTATTGTTATGGTCACCAAATCTAAAACTTAAAGTATGTGAATATAGGATGTATCTTCCAGGAACGAAGTTACTGCTATTTGAAAAACCCATTATGGGGGATTTATTAAGTAGGGCTAGCTAAGGAATATGATGCATAGACAAATAGTGGCGTCCTTTGGTTGATAGGCTCTCTATGTGAGCATCTGATGTAAGGCCAATTGGGATATGCACTAAATAGTTAGGTAAAGGAGTTATTAGGATTATAACATTCTATTGCTGATTGAAAAAAGGGGTTTATGATTTGGATGTCTCAAGACCAAAGTGGGTGGATTTACCAAGGAATGTTGTCTATGAATAAATAAGGTCCATCTGTGCCGACATAATCAATGAATGAGAAACTACGCCTACAAAAATTTGATGTGTGAAGGAAGGTACATTTTTCATAATGGGGATTTCTGATAAGATGATGTGGAGTTTTAAGTCATGTTGGAAGGATATTATGTTGTGTAGTTTTAAGTCGTACATTAAGGAAACTGTGGTATTTTATTAAAGGTCATTAGCTTTGACCTAAAATTTATGAATATCATATTTCTTGGTAATTTTTATGGAAACATACTACCATATTAAGTATTTGGAAGGAAGAATTTTAAACTATTATTTGGGAATTTCTATATTTGGAGAATGACATGGGAAAAGGGATAAAATAATTAGAGGAAGTTTTTTCAAGAATGAAGTTACCGCTATTTGATGAATCCGTTATGGGGGCTGCATTATGCAGGTCTAACTGGGGCATGTGTTGTATATCCAAAAAATGACATCTTTTGGCTAAAAATACCGTTATGTGTACAACTTATGCTAGGACAACTAGGGGAGCATACTTCATAATCAAGTAAAAGATCTCTTAGGTATCAATAATTATATTACTAAAAGTCGAAGAAATTTTATAGAGATTCAAATTTTCCAAAGCATAGATTTTGGTTTGTAGAGAAAAGTACGTAAACATAGAAAGAGTATTTCCTGTTGTGATTTCCAAAGTAATGGAGGACTAGAATTTCTATGAAGGTCTGATCCAAATATAAAAAAAATAGTGGCTGTAGTTTTTAGGTCATACAACTAGGACAAAAAATTATGGAAATAATAGATTACATGTGGTCAAATGATCGAGGGTTATTTATGTATTATTTGAACAAGTGAAGGGAAAAAATATAAACCAAATTTTTAGAGAATTTTAGGTCTAGAGGTAGGATATGGTACAAATATGCAACAAATGACTGCTTTAAAATATGGGTTCCTGCATAACATCATCAAAGATTTAAGGGGACATAAGAGGCTACTCCCAAGATCAAATTCACCATTCTATGACAAACCAATTATTGGATTTGTATTATGAATTTCCAATTGGGGCATGTGCTACATAGCCAAACAGTGGCATTTTTGGCTGACATGCCTATTATGCGGGTAACTTATATAATGCCACTTTGGGGATTGTACTGCATAATCAAGAAATAGAGCTTTCAAGTATCAGATACTCTATCACTAGAAACCAATGAAAGATTATGAAGATATAAATGTATTCAAGATTAGGAGTATGAAATTTGAAAGGGGTAATTTTCAATGCACAAGATAAATATATGGATCAATATTTTCCATGAGATTGGAGTCCCTTACATAGATATTAATCATATGTATAATGGGAATAAATTTTATTTCCTTAGTGTGACCTTTAAGGAGAGGACCCAAAATAAATGTCTCTTACATAAATTTTTGATTATATTAAAGAGATGGGGAATTTTATTATATCCCATGGACGGGACTAAGATTTAAGTCATATTTTCCACTACATATCTCAATGGGATGAAAATCAAGCCACACATATTTCTTGTAGGTCCATGCAGTTTATCATCATGCGGCGAGGACATGAAGTGATTCAGATGTGAAAAATAATATTGCGGATGGACTAGGAGATAAAACCCAGGTGTCATTTTATATCTTGATGGGGAAATAATCCAGTAACATGTAGTTCTTAACCAAAGTTTACCCCACCCTAATTGAATTTACAATTGGGGAATACTGGGGGTTTCATTGAATATAGGATCATACAAAAATGAGAACTTATATTGATCCCTTAATGAAGATATGACACATAAATGGGATAAAAGTGCCACCAATTATATGTTGTTTTGGCTAGGTCCATGATTGAACATTTGGACTTCACTACGTATCTCATATGTATGTGAATCAAGGCATACATAATTCTTGAGGTTACTCATGCAGGTTTAATCCATACACATGAAGTGTGGGATTTTTCTTAATTTTGGATGGACCCAATATAGGAGATCCAGGTGCCACTACGTATCTCAATAAAATGAGAATCGATCCATATTTTTTCTTTGTACTTTTATGTAGTTTAACTTCATGAAGTAAGGATGAAGATGTATGATATGAAAAGAAAGAGATATTGTGGCTTGGACTAGGTTAAAACCTCAGAGTCGGTATATATCTTGTTGGTACAAGAATCAAGCCACATGTAGCTCTTGAAACATTCAATATACAGATTTGATTCACACATACATGGAGTAAAGTGTTTTTTTTTCATTTTGTATGGGCCTAGAATTTGAGATATAAGGGTATTTACATATCCCATTAGAATGAGAATCAATCCATACATATTTATTGAAATGATTTTTCCCCACATCGATTGAGTTTGATGTGAGATACGGGGGATTTTAAAACATTTTAGTATAATGGTTAAATTTAAGACATAGGATTGTATGATAATCAAAATATATATTTTGGAAGAGTGATTTGTATAGGTTTAGTTTATATACATGATTAAGAGGGAAATAAATTTATTTATGGTTGCGACTAGGCCCAAGATTGGATATCTGGGTGTCACTATGTATCTCATTAGAATGAGAATCAAGCCAAATATAGTTCTTGAATATGGTATTCCTTGTGGAGATTTCACTCATAAACACATGGAATAGGGAATTTTTATTTTTTCGTGGCTGGGCCCAAAACTGAAGATATGGGCATCTCTAATTATTCCATTGTAATTAGAATCAACCCATACATAGTTTTGGAAGAACCTTGTAGTTTAATGTCTTATGGAGAGGATGTAAGTCACATGATGTGAAAGAAACATTATGGCTGGAGTAAGGGACAAGACCCATGTGTCACTACATATCATGTTAGGGGCAAGAATCAAGCCCCACAATGTTCTTGTAAAGGTATCCCTATACAGATATGATTTAAAGTTAGGGAGAAATGGGGATCATGTGACACTATAGAGTATCAATTTTGTGATTAATTCTTGCACATGGAAGAAATTAATTTTTTAAATAACCACAAGGAGTTCCAATTTTTGGTATCTTGGGGTATTTCATAACATCAAATGAATGAGATGTTAACTATATAGTTTAATGTCATTTATCAAGGGAAAATGATGTCATGTAGTTTAATGTCATGCGATAAGGTCAAATATCCTACACATTTTAACGTCGTGCAACATGGGCGTATATGGTTGCTATGTATTTTAATGTTTTGAAACTAGGAAAAAAGTTTGTGTGATTACAAAAAATACTTCATCAAGATTCTCGCATGGGTTGGAGTTGTAATAAGGTCTCCAGCCATTGAGATTAGGTAATAAGGTCTATTAGAGTGGACCTTATGGATGTAATAAGGTTCTTACCACTTTGGATCATGTTTTGGAGGCTTCTTTCATTGTATCATTAGAGTCGTGAAAACTAATACAATTATCCTTGATGAAATGAGTTGATACGAACTTTCTTGTTAAAAGATCATGCTTTTCTATTCTGATAGACATCCAAGTGATGTTAGGTATGAAATATCTTTTCATATAATCATTCATGCTCATCAAATTGCTTCTAAGACTATTCATTTTTAGATAACTAATCACATATGGAAACTTGGAGTGAAGGAAATTGAATTTAAATAGGTAGAACTACTTTTTTCCTATACACCAAAAAATATGGGATTGACCATGTTTTAGTACAAGTAGTAGTATGATAATCCCACAGAGTGTGAAAGATATTATCCTACCAAGAATTTTTATCTTTATCCACCATTGTTTTGAGTATATTCGATAGGGTCTTATTGAAAGCCACTTTCTATCTATTAGAAACTACTTGGTAGCGAGATGAATGGTTGGATTTGATATTGTGCTTTTGATATAGCTTCTTTAACTAAGTAGAATAGAAATTGGTTCCATTGTATGTCAATATGGTATGAGGGACACTGAATATGGTAATGATATTAGCTTTGAAAAATCTAACAATGCTTTTTTCCCTAACTTCCATGAGAGGTATTTCCTCATCCCATTTGGAGAAGAATTCAGTAGCAGTAAGAATATACTCGAAATTCTTAGATGTAGTTGGAGGATAGGGTCCTACTACATCTATTACCCTGTATAAAATGTTCAGAAGTATTTAGCAGTATGTAACAACTTTGGGGGTTAATGAATAAAGTCATCATGAATCTAGTATGGATGACACTTCTTAGTTAAATATATGAGATCTTGTGTCAATAAATGTTATATTTATCCAAAACTTCAGATTTTATCAGAAAGCCTATGCATAGACTAGTGATCATTATAGGCTCCTGCATGTACTTATTTCATGACAACCAAAATTTCTTCCCCATAAATTCATCTGAGAATAATTCCATTAAAGCCTCATCTATAAATAATCTTATGGTGATTTGGGCCATCATAATGTGAGAAATTAACTACTCATCACCGAAAATGTTCTCCTTTAATTCAACCTGGTGTAATTACCCCATATTGGATATATTCTATGATGGGTGTCATCCATCCCTTGGTATGACTATATGGATCAGAAATGGGGATGATTTCATTGATTTACTCTATTATAATTGGTGAAAAAGGTGAAAACACTCAAGAATGAGCAATACTAATGCTTGTTTATCCATATTTGGATCTTCTAAGGCTATGGATGCATTTTCCAATGCATCAGCTTGGGAATTTTGTGACTGAAGGATGTAAAAAAAATGTTGGATCTGGGGGAAATTCTTCCATTAACCCTCAAACACAATTACATATGGGAATTAGTTCTTCTTTTATAATGGTGTAATCCCAAATTTCTTTTATTTACCAATTTTTAATCACCTTTCACTTCCAGGTAATCCATTGGTACTTGGAGTGCTAATTCCAGGGCTGCAATGAGAGCTTGATATTTTTCCTCATTGTTAGTACCACCTTCTGATAATAGAATGGTATATGGAAACAATTCCTTATCTTGGTAGATAAGCACAATTCCTACCCCAAAATTGTTTATTTTAGGGTCTTCCATTCTCCTCCCCATTGGACTTCTAGATGCACCATCAAGGTATATCTCCCATATTTAGGGACATTCTTGAATAAAGAATATTTCTTCATTAGGAAGTTTAGTATTCAATGATGTCTCTTTCATAGAAGGGAACTTAGCAAGTAAGTCTGATAAGCTTGGATTTTACTACTTTCTAAGGCACAAACTTTATATCAAACTTTTACAGAATAACCACCCACCATTCTAGATGTCTTATAAGAATAAGACAACTGAGGATAAATTTGAGTGGGTTATTGTGAGATACTAAATGGAACTCATGATTCAATACATAGTGTATCAATTTCTAAACTACAAATATTAATGCTAATAATGTTTTCTCAATATCTTAATATCAAGTCTTTGCATCGATCATGGTTCGACTGAGATAGTAAAGAAAATTTTCATTCACTACATCATTCTTTTGTTTCAGGGAAGGCACCCAATGATCACTCCAATATTGTCACATAAATAATGAGTGGATTTCCTTCAAGAGGTGGAATCAATATCGGTGGTCTCAATAGGTATTTCTTGAGAATATCAAATGATTCTTGCTACTCATTGGTCTATTGACATGTGACAACATTTTCATAAATTTATTAAAGGGAAAAAACTGGCCTGCCAAATTGGCTATGAAGAAGTAGATATAAGCCATGTTTCCTTGATGTCCTCTCAATTAATTCAAGTTTTGAGGAGGTGACATTCCAAGGATAGCCTTATCCTTCCTGGGATAAACTTTTATGCCATGATGGTGTATAAAGAAATAGATAATTTTTTGTGTGGTTACCCCAAAAGCACATTTCAAGGGGACCATCTTCAAATTATGTTGTTGAAGCTTGTTGAATATAGTCTCCATATCAAGAAAGTCATCAGAACATTGTCTAGAATTAACCACTAGATCATCTTCATAACATTAAATGAATTTCCCAAAGAAAGGTTTGAAAATGTGCTTCATTGATCAATGATATGTGACGCCAGCATTCTTTAAACCAAAGGGAATTACCTGATATATAAATATTCCTTTAGGGGCACTAAAATTGGTAGATTCTTCATATTATGGGTCATTTGAATTTGGCTATACCCAGAGTATCCATATTTGAAGAATAGAGCTTTGTATCCAGCTATTGTATCATTCAAAAATTCTGTGATTGAAACAAAAAGTCATATTTGGGACAATTCTAGTTGAGATCTCGGAAATCAACAAAAACTCTGATTTTACCATTCTTCTTTTTCAATTAGATAATATTGTCCATATATTTTAAATATTGCACCTCCATGATAAAAAAAGCTTTGATAAGATTACCGACTTCAGCCTCAATTCTGAAGGCATGAGTTGGGTGAGTTCTTCTTACTGCATGCTTAAATCCTCGATGATCTTATAGAAATACCAAATGATGGGTGGCCATGTCAGGGTCAAGGCCAGAATATTTTGTATAGTTCCAAGAAATACATCTTGATGTTTCTTTAGAAATTATGTAGACACCTCTCACTCCTCATAATTCAAGGTCGCACTAATTAGAGTGGGGCATGGATCTTCATATGTATCCAAAATTATTTCTCTGACTCATCCACCATAGTAAATATGTCTAACTCAAATTATGGAGGAGTATCCCTAAGGTATTTATCTTCATATTCCTGTAATTTATCTTCTTTTTTCACTACAATAAGGGTATGTTATGAAGTAGGACTTTCAAAGCTATGGGAGGAGTTAGTATTTGGATATCCTGAAGAAGAGGCAACTATTTGTTACCCTACCAATGATGAAGGGTCTTCATGTAGAATTGAAGTGAAAATGATGGTTTGCGAATTATCATCCATATATTTCTATATTAATGAAAAAACATCTTATAGATGGGATGATGAATTAGAGTCTTTCTAAAGTTTAGTAGATGGAATGAATACATCTCCATTTAGGACTCCATCACTATTAGATTAATCAATAAATTCCCTTATGTTATTAGGCTCAATTTCCACAATTGACATTATGGAATCCACTGAACGAGTGCTTGGATTTGGATCTAACCTTTCAATTTTATTGATAGGAAGCATGTAATCTTCACTGGGATGCTTGAATGGGTTAGATGGGATCTTTTCCAGACCATTTGGAGTATTGATTCTTGATATATCTTTTTCCAAAAACTATGTTCCCTTTGTGTGATAGAAATCTGCCTCAATATAATAAGATTCAAAAGTTTTGAACGAAGCCTTATCACCATGTATTGTCCCATTTTCACCATTGAAGAAATACTTGAGACATTGGTGGTATGATGAAGGAATGGACACATGTTGTTGTAGCCAAGGCATTCCGAGAAGAATGTTGAATGTTGTGTCCTACCGAAAACCATGAAATCTGAATTAGATACAAGATCCCCAAATTATTTTCTTAGTGTAATCTATCTTAGAAGTTATCTCTTATTCTTGTCATAACCTTGGAAAATCATAGTGGTGGTAGATAAGTCAAATTCAGTGAGACCCCAACCAACGAAGTGTACAGATGGGAATGAGTTCAAATACTGAGCCATTATTAATAAAGGCCTATCAAATGTATGTATCGTTAAACTTCCAGATAAATACAAGGTCATGATGTTTCCATGTACAACATCATCCTAATATTGGTCCATGAAAGATATAACTACATGAATTTTTACAGACTCCATCTCTCTTTGGTAGACCTCAGCAGCAGTAACCTCAGTTTCAAACACCCGAGGACTTGGAAAAGCCTCAATAAGTGCTTCCCAAATATCTTTTGAAAGATTTGGAGCATCCAGGATTGATAACATGGATAGTACTTGGTCCAGTTTCTTCAAAACTTCATAATTTTGGTATAAAGGTCTACATTTTCTAGCATGGATATGCTGTTTTACAAGTGCCTTGGAAGTTGATTCTCCTGATGTAGATAGACCATGTTTCAGGGTAGAAGTTGGAAATACTTTTCTCTTTGTGAATTAGGATGACTAGGTCTATCCACCTGCTAGGAAAGTGGTGGTATATCCTATAATCACTCTTCCATGATGATCATGTCAGGGATGATCCTATTACATGTGGGAGAATTGACTTGTTCTTTCTGAACTCCCTCAAGGGATCTACCATGAGTTTCTGCTTCATAAATGGTTTGATTAGGGGTGTAATTAAAATAATGGCTTTTAGAATACCCACATCTTACTCTATATCCTCAACCTTGATGAATATTACCACTAGTTCCCCAATAAAATATATAGAATTCAGGTTAATAGTCAGAATGATCTTTTGTAAAGGGGTCCATTAAGTGGATAAATTTAATGTAACCGAATATCAACTCCTCATCTAATGAAGATTATGTATGGTAAGTCAGTTCTTATTGTGCCTTTTGGCAGGGCGGTGCCCATTATTTTGAGATAAATGGAATGAAGTCTTCCAAATTAGAGGAAAACATTGGCCTTAACTTGATCTCATATTCTTTTGACTTCTCAATACCTTCTGACCATGTCGCATCCTTGATTATTGGCCTTTAGAGATGGATTGATTGTAGTGGAAGAGGAAGAAGGCAAAGTTGGTTGTTTTAACTATGATTGTAGAATGACATGTGTACGATTGATCATTTATTTGACCATCCAATCATCAAACTTGTGAACATTCTTTCTTTTGAATTTCTTCTGTTGTCCTTATTCCTCTGGATTGGTAACAATAACACATTCTACGTAGATGATTAACTTTTTAGTATCACCTATCCAAAGTCCACCATCTTTTGTAGGAGATATTTAAAAACAAAACACTCGAGGATAGGGTGGCCCAACATTTGATGGAAGGGAAAATAGTTTGGTAGGTCCTCATATCCTTCTTTGTTTGGTTTCTTGGACATTATAAACTGATCTAAATTGCTTTCCAATGTATAAATGAAGTAGTCGAGGAGTTGGTCATTTAAAAAATATTGGACCTTGTTTTTCGGGTCCTCAAACTTTCTTCGCCTTTGAGATTTTTGATCATCTTGATGAGGCGGTCATTACTGCCGATGCTCGGTAGGTGGAAGCCTATGGTATACAAAAGGATTTGAAGTAGAAGATGGTGCAGTTGATTTCTTGAGTGTAACTGCAATAGCCTCTGCTTTTCCTATTCTCCTTCTTGGAGCTGATGGTATTACTCATGATTTAGCTATAGTCTCTGTTATAGATCTATCCAATTTTTGAGAATTAGAGGAAAGATCTCAAAACCCTCCATTTTATTTCACAGGGATTAATGGTGTGTGAAATTCATCACAGATATTTTCAACACAAATGTGTATCTATTCTTCTAAAGAGAGTGTTATATTCAAGGATTATGTTAATCCATTCCACTGAGAAATGAAATTTGAAACTCTTTCATCCTCTCTTTATTTACAATTTGTAGGATCGATTATTCTTGTCTTCTATAGCATTGAGCTAAATTGGAAAATTAATTTCTGATAGAGGTCTTCCCATCGAGTAATGGATCTAGACTGCAAACTTGTGTACCAAAAAATGGTTGGACCTTGCAATGATTACAAAAATCACTTGAGCTTTACTGATTTTTATTGTTGAGGGGTCCCCATCATGGGATCACTCAAAGATGTTTTTTTTCAAGTGCTACTCCAGATCACCCGAACCATTAAATATTGGAAATATGGTATTCACAATGTTGGGCAGGATCAGATCTACCCATGTAGGGTAATTCTTCTTTTCTGGTTATAACAGTGTGCACCGTCCTTCCATAGCTTCCAATCAAGTCGTTAATGACCTAATGGTATTTTTAAGAATTTTTTGAAAATTTGGATGAGCTGGGACCTATAAAGGTACAATAGGTGGAGCTAGAATTGGTGTGGTAACTTGTAGGACCACCAGTGGTGGTGTTGCTGGTAGTTTTCTTCAATAACCCATGGGGATATTCCTGTAAGGATATTCCTGACCCTATTTCTACTATGTACCCAATGAAGTGAATTCATTATCTACATCAGTAGTTGCAAAAAAACCCTCTTTTCTGAGGAGTTACTACTAGAAGTGGATGCTGAGGATTTTCTTGCGGAGCATGTCTGGAAGGAGTACTACTTTGGAGTAACTCTGCATTGAGTCTTCTCAATTCCTTCATCGCCTCTTCTTGGTGGGAAAATATTTCTTCAAGAGAAAGGGATTGAACTTATATAGGGGGAAGGTTATACAAAGTTTTTCCTTTTCCTTTATCCCTATTAGGTGCCTTTCAAAAAGGGTGAAGTGGATTACATGAGGGAACACCTTGATTCTGGGAAATATATTGATTTATAGTAAGCACACCTCCGTCATTTACTTCGGTGTGAAGCGTGTATAGAAGATGAACTTCCCCCTTTTATTCCCCTAAATTGGACACATTTTATGAGGGATATTCCATGAAGGTTTTAAGGAAATTCAATGATGCATAATGCCTTGATTGTATTTTATCAATATATATTGGAAATATCCTTCTTCTTTTTCCTCCACAAGAACTTGTTCTCCTATTTTTTGGTTCCCCAGGAACTATTTGAAAGATAATAATCTAAAGGGAATTCTCAGATAGTTCAGTTGTGAGTTCACTTTTTGTCTTCTTCACTAATCAATAGAAAATGACTTTTACTAAGGAGGGGATTGTGGATATGAAAAGGCCACCAGCCCTGTAGGCTAGGGATTCTCCTATTCCTCTTCCTCAAAATAACAAGATCTATTTTTTTTACTTTGAAGGCTGGGATAAAAAATAAGCCAACCCTATAGTTTAGGGTGGTTTTTGAACTGTTATGAATGATATCATTTCAGCTTCTCTTCTAATTTTACGAATTCTAGTATAAAAATTATATGGGTGTATTATCTGGAACTCACTTAAATCACCTATTTCAGAAGACCATTGTGCTATTTCATAGATTTGTGCGATCTAATGGATAACAACCTCTAATAGATAATAAAAACCAATGTTTCTAGATGCTTTATGTAGAAGCATCTCAATATATTTCTCTCTTTGGGCTTGAATTTGGTGAAAATCTATCAAGGCTATTCCTACTGATCAACTCTTCAGTCATGAACAAAATTTGTTTGTTGTAGCCATCCTAGGGAAATAATATTTGATGAGACCACTTTTGATGGGATTTTCTAATTTTTGAGCATAAAAAAAATGAAATTCTCCATGTGAACCTCATCCTCTAATATGAAAACTGGATGAGGTTTCCATGATCAATTATCCTAACCTCTTTAATGCATTGAGTCATGAACATTGAAGGGCCTCCGATTTCTTCCCTATATTTCGATGTCAGGAAACCTAGAGAGATTCCAAGTCAATTTGGAATTTAAACCCTTCTTTTACCTTAACATGTTTCAAATATTTATCATATAAAAATACATTGGCTTTCAAATGATAAAGAGTCTTCTGTATGTTGAGGTAGATATCATGAATAAAATATTCGACCAGCATCTCTATAATGTTGTATTGAGAGGTTTCCAAAAGACATAACATGACTATTATTTCACCCTTATCCAATTGTTTTCCAATATTCAACATATCCTCTTCATCTTTTGATAGAGGTATTTCATCTTTGTCTGACCAGAGTGAAATCTCTCTGATTTATTTATCACAAGAAATGGGATTAGTTGGTGTTTATTCTACTATATTAGAAGGAAAATGACCTAAGGGAGGTTTAGAGAATGAACATATACTTGGGTTTTCTTCTCACTGGGAAAGTATTTCACCTCCTAGTAACAGGGCATCATACATGACTGGACTTATGTTTTCAAGTGCCTTAAGATTAGAGGGATTTCTAATCACTACATTGTTAGTTGGTGAATTGTCTTGACAATGAAAAACACTAATGCAGAGAGAATATTTGAAATGAATTCCATCATGGGGAGGACCACCATGGTGGATTATAGCAAGGGATAAATCCTATTACTCCTTGGTCTTTAGGCCACACAGAGGGTTGTCGCATCTCTCACCTAGAGATAGGTTCTCAAGAATGACCGAATCATCATGAAGCAAGCCATAATGATGAAGTGTCTGATGAGGAACTTAATAATTACTGTTACTACTCACATAATTTCATAATGGGATGGTAGGATCTTCAATTGCAATAGATAAATGTCTGAGGGCTTAAATAACTCCAACATTAAGAGGATCTAGATTGTAGACCGTCCCTTGATTCTCCAACTGTGCTTGGCGAGAATTCTTATTAAACACTCTCTTATATGTAGTTGGGGAAACTTTTTAGGAGAAGTACTTATTATGAGAATGTGTGTGTTCCTTCTTTAGAGTGTCTATTAGAACAATCCAATTATATGCAATTGGAATGAGAGTATGTGCCAGATCCGATTGTCTGTACGATATGTGGAATTATTCCCCATAACCTTCCTCGACTGGAACCGAAGTGCATATATGCTCTGGGATAACATGTTGATTATTCATCGCATTTATGGGGATATAATTATGTGTTCTTCCCTCTGGTAAAATAGATTCTACCATTATGATATTCTAGAAAGATTCCAGGATATGGGTATGAATTTGTGTCTGCCCATTCACCATTTCCAAAATGTGTTTGTTAACTTCGACGACTGGAATGGGAATATAAAACCTTTTTGTTTTTGGAATAATTTTATGTACTTTCTCCTATCCTCAATTTCCTATCATTGGATACTGAAAGTACTCATGCATGGGGGAAAAGAGTTGAGTCTGCCCTAGTTTTTTCATCAGAGATTTCCAACTAACTTCTCCAGGTGTTGTCAAACGAGATTGTAGGTAGGCTTGATGGATGCTGGGAGGTGTATGTTCTTAAGGGATAATTGCTGACAAATTTTGTTGGAGGGATTACTTGAATGTATCCATATGAATATAGTGATTAGATGATAGATTGTAAGAAGGTGTATGTGTGTGCTCCCAGTACTCCACCGTATTTGAACGAAGGTATTGGTTTGGAGCCACCGGATGAGTATACTGGCTGGAGAAGTTAAGGTGGATGGGTTTAAGTGCCTCTTTAATTTTTTCCACCAAGCTAGGTGTATGTAATTATTTTTAGGGGGAAAATGGTAGGAAACGTCTCCCTTTTGGTTGACTATTGTCCCCGACGGTTCATCTTGCATGCCCGGGTCTGAGGGACCTGGCCCAGAAGACCAAAGACAACACCCTCATCATGTTGAGGGTTTGATACCACGCAACATTGGTGGGGGTGATTGTTGGAAAGGGACCTTGGTAGGGACCCATTTTCCTTTGTAACAGTGCCATGGGTGGCCTTTTGGTTGACCTACTTAGAATAGTGAAGGGATTGATGAATGCAATCCGAGGATAAACTCCAAAAAATGGTTAAATATGGAGGTTGAAACCATATTCTTATGGAACACCAGTGATCATTGACTGAATGATCATGGATTATTCTTGATTTGGAGGGACTTTCAGGAATCCTTCAAGGTCATGATTGTACTATGTTGACGGTACTCTTAGAAGAATTCATTGGAGACCCAGCATTGAAGTTGTTGAGTCAGTGATGACGTCCTTCGAGCAGATGAGGGCTCAGCTTGAGCAGAAGTCGGGGCATTAATGGGTGAAAACTTGATGGGGTCCATTTAGAATAAAGGGAGTTACTATAAAGAAATTTCATGTATATATAGAAAATACAAACAATGAACTCCAATAGAGCACCATCTATTTAGATGAACACATGAATGCTTGATTACCTTGTCTGGTCCTCATTTATCAATCAATAGGGTCCTAACAGATGGGTAACACTATCATATTGGTTAAGGTTTCACATCAAGTTCCCCATTTTTTTTTCATATGGGTGCAAACAAAATAGAACAACGGTGAATAAAAAACTGTCTGTGTTATAGAGTTTTTTTCAATGGGTAACCTATCAACTTGGTTAAGGATTCACACTAGGTTCACCATTTTTTGTTTCCCCCGGAACGTGTTTTCTTATTAAGAATCACTACTTTTAGATGATTTCCATTGGATTTATTTATGGAACTTAAAACACCCAATGAATCTATATCCAAATGAAACTTCTTTCCAATGGTACACGTTTATTAGGTTTGTTGACCTGTGATACTTAAGAACTCTCATTGGTCGATATGATGGGAGTTCGGGCTCATTGCACCCTTTTTTGGGGGAAATTATTTCCTACTCCGAGACCCTCTTATATAGTTTTGATATGTTCATGAATATTTATTAATTTACCAAGCATAATTTAGGTTCCTTTGAAAATTTCAATCAATTATTAGCATGTGTGGAATTCAGAATCATTCATATGTATTCAAGCTTCCTCATCAATGGAGATATCCATATGTATTCAAGTTTCTCTATAAATGGTATCCTCTCATAAACTACTTATAGATCATTTATCCATTGTTATAATGATGATGGTTTTGAAGCCACTCAGTGGGGAACTATGGAATTTATGGTTATCTAGGTTGTAGAAAGTTGTTTTTATGTTGGGATTGTACCCATAAATGGGCTACCTATGTATCCTCATGAAAGGAATCATAACCCACATAGTTTAGTTCTGCTTAATGGGACACATGATATCATTTAAGTTCATGTGACAAGGACCTAACCATAAAGTTTAATGTCATGAGGTAAGGAAAACTAGGTAGAAGGTGCCTAGTCAAAGATTAGTGTGGGACTTATTCCTAAGCATCCTAAGAAGCCTGGAAAGGATATGAGTTTCCAAGTTGAATTATACCATTCTGGGAATGTGGCCTAGAAGGAATAGGGTTGATTCAGAGTGGTGGGTTTGAACCTCAGGGTGGCTTCCTACATATCACACTTGGATGAGAATCAAATCCCACATAGTTCGGTAAGGCTCACATGGGAGTAAGGACCTCTGAGAGAAATAGGTTGGGGATTAGTACTAAATAGGATTCCCTTGTAACAAGGCCCACAAGATATGTCTTAACTCATGGAGATTCAAGGGGGACTTAATTTAGGGATTATTCATAAGGAGGATTCCCTTACTAAGAGAATTGGGGTTGGAATACTAAGGAGAATTTATATTGAGCTCAGGACATGGGTGAAGGCTTCCTACATATCCCAATTTTTAAGGGAATCATATATCTCATAGTTCAAGAGATTAGGTTTATTTTTCAGGGGTTGTGATCATAAAAAATCTCTAATCCCACATGAGTCATGATCAGTGTGAGAAACAATAGTATATGAAAGATTAAAAAACTGCACACTTTCTCCTCCGCTGATGGAAGAGGCCGGGCCTATGGTTAAAGAAGCCAGGGTGATGGTGGATGAGGGCAAGGAGCAATGAAAAATTCAATGTGAAATGATAGTGAAGGTCATTGGGGCCATCCCAAATGGGAAGGGGATTACTTTAGAAGGGATGCACTAGAATGGGTCTCGTAGTGGAAGGTGGATATCATTCCATGTGAAAGGGAAATGTATGTGTGATCTTCACTCTTACTATTGGTGACTGAAGGATCTAGGTATCAGAGACGAGGAGGGAAAGATAGAGTCCAATCCCTGAAATCCGAGACTGGTAACTCCCCAACAATATCATTAGGGTAAGGGTCTATGTGACCATGTATATCCATATCCATATACACTTTGAGTATTCCTACCCTTTGGTAATATGAGTGTGGGAAACCCCTAACCATAGATATCCAAATCCAAATGGGAGACACGCTGATGTTCCTTTCCCAAAGTTATGATAAATCATGAAGTCTTGGTGTAGGTTTCAACTTCTACCCTTTCAGATAAGGGAGTGAAGGAAGGAAAAGCCCTGCCATGAGTGGCTTTGAAGTGGCCTTCAAGGATGGAACGCATAGGTATGTTGTGTAGGTATACCGCGTAGGTGTACCCAGTAGGTGTACTGTGAATGTCCTAGGAGGAACTGAAAAATGATTAGCATAGGAAGGAAAATCATATGAAAGCTTGATATACCTTGGGAAATATTATAGGGATAATAACACTTGGGTGTGGTTTTAACATCATCACCCTGGGTGTCCCTTGATGTCCTTGTAAGTATCTTGCAAATGTATTTTTTAAGGAAATAACCTCACATAGATGAATTTTCCTTATGAAAGGAGGGTCCTTAATTAGATGATTTGTATTAAAAACTCTAAAATAACATCGATCTTGGTTATCCCATTTAATCATCTCTTCTATCATGTTTTAGAGAGCTACCTAATAAAATTTGGGGGATCTGGGAAAAGGAGCTGCGTAATGGGAGCTTCAAGAGTTCTTCTAACTTTTTCAGTTATATAAATGGGGAGCCCAAGGGTCCTATTTATAGGTAAGGAGGGAAACTATTTGAAAGTAGGTTTTCCATGTTGTTCTTTGGTGTGGCTCCATATTATAGCTCTTCAGTTTTGGGATGAAAAAACTATACTATCACATAGGTCTGCGGCATAGGTCCTCAGTGTAGGTCCTCAGGATTGGGGGATGTGCCTTTGGCTATATGGGTAGGACTTGCACTGGATGCTTGATGTGTATATGTGCTTCATATGTTGTTGTGCCTTTATGTTGGAAGGGAGGGAGAATCAATTTTCTTCTTATGCATAGTTATGTTGTGTAGATCCCTTGAACTACATTTCTTTACTTCTTTTAAATTTCATTGAAATTTTATGATTTCCAATGTGAATATTCATAATCATTTTTACTTTCTTTATTAAAAATTGATTTTCAAAAATGACGTATATCAAACAAAGGGTATTATAACTCAATACATTACATCCCATACAATGAGTAAGTACCCATGCCATCATAGTCTATACACATGATACTTGTAATATTACTTTGGATACTATATTTGGTAACACATGTTTTTGAAATAAAAAAAATCCATCATAACCCTCTACGCACATATATGAGAAAACTAACTATCATCCATAATAGAAAAAATAAGTTCCAAGAGAAGAGAATGGGGCTATAGGATGTAATCAGCCATCAATCCTCCCACAAAAATGTTAAGGAATACACCGTTCTGAGTCCACTAGGTTTTTGTTTCCATTACCGTAATGGGTATGGAAGCATATGAAATAAAAAAATATAAATGATATAATTTAGCTCACAACCACACTAAGATAATAACGTAAACATAGACTCAACTAAAACAAACATATCTTGAAATCATGACTGCCACATCTAAGACCAGATATCCTATAAGCATACAATCATTTTAAAGAGATGAATTAAATTCACTATTCACTTGATATAAATTCCTTCGAATAATTAATTTATCATCCATTAATTAACCAATAACATTATTCCATGTTACATTACATTAATAATTAGTCTAAGTCCATTCCCTCTAAGCATAATAAAAACCTTGGACTCAATATATCAAGATTAAAATATTTTAGATTTTTCATTCCATTAACACCAACCCCATGGGTTAAGAGTTATTTATACATTATTATCATTATTCTATAAATAGGTACTCTAGGAAAAACCATCCTAATCTACCACCAAGAGGAAAGTAGAAACCAAACAAAATTAGCTGAATCAAGCAGTGGGGAAAGGAATGCGGATAAAACAAGAAACCCATCCATCAAACATTAAACGTATTCATAAGTGAGAATCCTAGATCTGAGTATCAAATCATTGGGTAATACCATATTTATTTTATTCCATCATATATGGTTCCATCCCTGAAACCCTTATGCATATACCAATGCATATCACCATCACATGAATCAATTATTGCCACATCATTTGGGCCTTCCCACACACATCATATAATCTATCTCATGCTCAGTTGTAACATCCCGGTTCTAGGTGCCACGCAATGGGTGCCCCGAGGCCGGTTCGCCACGTGACCTCAAGAGCATTTCCCCAAACGCCAGAGGCTTCTGACTAGCAGCAAGGGACTAGGTCTGATAGTGGGGAAACTATGCCCTCATTTGTCAAAGTATAGCGCAATGGAATACCAAATAAACATACAACGACAGAGGAAGCATTAAACATACACAACTGAAATAACCTACAGCAGTGGATACAACCAACAGTATATAAATAATGATGCTACATGTCTCCAGTTCTAATAAAACAGCCAGAACATGTTATACATCAATACAGTACAACAAAAGCATATTACAACAAAACAAAACAGAACAGCTGGTAGCGGCATTGCGAGCCTAGGCTTGGTCCCATGACCTCCTACTCCATAGCAACAGTCAAGTACCTGTATAGGGACTCTTTCCCCTATCCACGCCTGCAGAAACGTAATCAGTTTGGGCCGAAAAGTGTGACCCAAACAGGGTGTGAGAAATATATCTCAGTAGGCACCCACCAAAGCCACGTGCCCAACTGCATGTAAGCATGCATTAATATTATGCAGTAGTACAATGCAATAAAGTAAGCAACACTCAAAAGTAACTAATTACCAGTAATATTGCCATTTTATTATCCATTTAATCCATTAAATATAAGAAATCACAACAGTGCATTTCTAAGTAAACAACTAGTGTCCTCAGACACATAAAATCCTACCCTCGGGTAACGAGTATCCAACAAAAGAATCTTCCCTCAGGCATAATAGAGTTTTTCCCTCAGGCGTAGGTAGTGTTGCCCTCAGGCACCGAATCAGCTGCCCACAGGCACGATAGAAGTTTCCCTCAAGCCGAAATAACTAATGCCCTCAGGCTAAACAGTGCAGTGCCCACAGGCTAATCACAACAATGCCCTCAGGATAAACAGGTAACCGGGCCATGCCCAACATGTAAACAAGCAGTAATCAAGCGATTCCTTTCAATGAAATTCTACAATTACTACTTTAAAGGCATACCCTCAGGTATCCAGGCCAAACAGCTAAATAGTGGAACACACCCCCGTGGTGGTTCCAGATCCAAGCAACGATCCCAACCAGAATTTTAATAACATAATTTAATCAACTATGAAATTATAGGCATTAAATATAGCAATGGCCTCAACCACACAACACCCCAACATGGGTTCGTGGCATGAAAATGCACAAAACACACGACAGTTGGAAAAACAAACACCAAGCCACCTACATTATTCTCCAATGAACGTTATACCTGAAAGGCGACTCCAGAAACGCCTAAGGACAGCGTAGATCTGACGAAGAACAAAACCCATTCAAACGTAAATTACTCATGTTAGGAGAAGAATTGGTAAGAACCAGCCAAAGATGTGGAAGCCCTTACCCGTGCGGTTCCAACGGGATCGTCCGAGGTGGAAACCGATTCCAGACGAACAACTGGCGGATCTTCAAAGGTCCGGACTCCTCCTTTGGATCAAAATCGGTTCAAGTGTCTCCTCTTCCAAATGAGAAGGCTACTGCCTGTTTTAAGCCGAAAAAACAAAGTACACGGCGTGTACTTCTGAGTACACGACGTGTACTTCTGAGTACACGGCGTGTACTTCTTTCATTTAGCTATTCATTTGGCGGCACCGCCACACTGTTCATCCGTCGACCTGAGTACACAACATGTACTCCTGAGTACACGGCGTGTACTATCGCCCAGCTGGCGGCGACGCCACCGCCTTACTGTTTAAGCCTACCGACTGACTACACGGCGTGTAAGGTACCACTACACGGCGTGTAGTCGGTTCCTACACCCCACGTCTCCGACATGGCTACATGCCCCGTGTACTCATCCCAACACGGCCAAAAGTACATGGCGTGTGGAAAAATTACACAGTGTGTAATTCCAAAATTTAAGATTTTCCCCATTTTCCATATTTTCTCAAAATAACTTAAGGAAAAGGAAAAAGAAGAAGCCCGTACCTCATAAATAAGAACCGGGTTCTTACAAAATTCCCCCCTTATAGCAATTCGTCCCCGAATTTCCCTTCCCAGGGTGGCGAAGATAAAGCTCAGAATAGCTCTGGCCACTGAGCACGTACGTCGGCCTCCCGCTGCCAGGTCTCGTCCTACACTCGGCCATGCTGCCATAGCACCCGTATGAGAGGAACTGACTGGCCTCGGAGAACCTTCGTGATCATATCAACGATACATATCAGATGCTCCTCAAAGGACTCATCATGCTGAAGCTCAACCTCCTCTGGATAAAAGGTGTGAGATGGGTCTGAATGATATCAGTGCAACTGAGATATGTGGAAGACGTCATGCATGGCTTGGTACCGCTGTGGTAACCGCAACCGATAGGCAACCATCCCGATTCTCTCTAGAATCTCGAATGGCCCCACATACCTCGGTGAAAGCTTACCCTATCCCTTGATCCGCTTGTGTCCCAGCCTCGGCGAAACATGCAAGAAAACCTGATCCCCGACCACGAACTCCAAAGGTCGTCTACAGCAATCAGCATATGACTTCTGACAAGACTGCGCGGTAGCCATCCGCTTCTGAATCAACTAGACCTGCTCAGATGTCCCCTGCACGAGCTGTGGCCCCAGTAAAGCTGCCTCACCCGCCTCTAACAAGCACAAAGGTGATCGATACGGCCTACCATATAAAGACTCGTAAGGTGCCATCTCAATAGTCTCCTGAAAAATATTTTTATAGGAATACTCGACTAAGGGTATATGATTCTCCCAGGAGCCCTCGAAGTCTAGGACGCATGCACACATCATGTCCTCTAGCACCTATATCGTACGCTCTGACTGGCCATCGGTCTGAGGGTGGTATGCTATGCTCAGAAGCACCTGTTTACCCAGAGCCCTCTGAAAACTCTGCCAGAAACAAGACGTAAAGCGGGCGTCCCTATCTGAAACGATAGAATGAGGAACCCCATGAAGACGTACAATCTCTCGGATATACAGCCTTCGAGCTCGTCCACACTGAAGGTTTCCTTGATCGGCAAGAAGTGAGATACTTTCGTGAGTCTGTCCACAACAACCCACACAGCGTCATTGCCTCGAGGTGACCTCGGCAATCCCATCACAAAATCCATCGCAACATCATCCCATTTCCACTCCGAAATGGGTAACTGCTGTAACAGACCAGCTGGTCTCTGATGTTATGCCTTCAACTGCTAATAGGTGGAACACCTCGTAACAAAACCAGCTACATCTCTCTTCATACCCGGCCACCAGTACTGACATCTCAAGTCACGGTACATCTTGGTAACCCCGGGATGAACTGCCCAAGCTGAAGCATGAAACTCCCACATTAGCTCTTCGTGTATATCCCCTAGAACCCATACTCGTCCATGGAAATGCAAAACCTCATCATCGACTATCGTCCAACCGGGAGGAGGGTCCTCACTTGCCACTGAATCCCGTAGAACTAGGCCTTCTGAATCAGATAGATGCCTCATCCTCACTCTGTCCATGAGGGTAGAAGTCACAGCTAACGAGGAAAGATAAGTCTGTCCCTGACTATCATTCACCTCCAGATGCATCTCAAATAAAAAATCCATGAGCTCCGACTCACTACTGGCCTCCTTCACTACCTGTATCTGAGTCTTCCTACTCAGTGCATCAGCTACTGCATTACCTTTACTAGGTGTGTAGACAAGATCAAAATCGAAGGACTGTAGATACTCAACCCACCTTCTCTGCCTCAGATTCAGGTCACACTGAGTAAAGATATACCTGAGGCTTTTGTGGTCGGTGAAAACCACAAAATTCACTCCCAACATATAGTGTCTCCTACAGCGCAACGCATGAACAACTGCAGCCAACTCTAGATCATGCGTTGGGTAATTCCTCTCATGTGGCCTCAACTGCCGAGACCCGTACGCAACAACTCTGTCGCCCTGCATCAACACTGCTCCCAGACCAATTCCTGATGCATCACAGTAAATTGTATAGCTCTTCCCCTACTCTAGGAGTATCAAGATCGGTGCTGATGTCAACCTTCCCTTCAGGTTCTGAAAAGATATCTCGCAAGCTTCTTACCAAACAAATTTCACCCCCTTCTTAGTCAGACCCGTCAATGGTGCTGCTAAGCGGGGGAAGTCCTGTATGAAGCATCTATAGTAACTAGACTGCCCTAAGAAACTCTTTATCTCAAACACGTTCTTAGGATGATCCCAGGAAACTTCTACTCTCACCTTCTCTGGGTCTACTGAAACTCCTTCCTCTGAGATGATATGACTCGGGAAGTGAATCTGGTCCATCCAAAAGTGGCACTTCGAGAGCTTAGCATATAGCCGATGATCCCTCAGTGTAATGAATACGATCTCAAGATGGGTGGAATGGTCGTGTTGAGTGTGAGAGTACACCAAGATGTCGTCCACGAATACTACCACAAAAGAATCAAGATACGGATGGAACACACGATTCATCAGAGCCATGAAAACTACTGGCGCGTTCGTGAGTCTGAACGGCATAACCAAGTACTCGTACAGACCATATCTGCTCCGAAAATCTATAAGCGGTATATCTGATGGTCTCACACACAACTGATGATATCCGGATCTCAAGTCAATCTTCGATAACACTCGTTCTCCATGAAGCTGATCAAACAGATCATCAATCCTCGACAAGGGATATCGGTTCTTAACCGTCAACTGGTTTAGCTTCCGATAATCCACGCAGATTCTGAGGGTACCATCCGCCTTCTTCGCACAAAGGACCAGAGAACCCCAAGGAGAAGTAATGGGTTGGATAAAACCCTTCTCATGTAGCTCCTCTAACTGCCTCTTGAGCTCCTGCAACTCAGGCGTGGCCATACTATAAGGAGGAATGGACACCGATGATGCTCCTGGAATAAGCTCGATAGAGAAATCCACCTCACGCACCGGAGGTAGACCTGAAAAGTCGTCTGGGAAGACATCCCTGAAACGATCAACAACTGGAGGGAAATCCATCTGACAAGTCCACTGATCATCCATATATAAGCTCACAATCTGGGTTGTGACTCCAACTTTCCCATGATGCTCTGGTCCAGCTCGACTCGCATTAACATCCCATTCGCCCTTGTATAGAAACTCTCCGCCCTCTGGTGACATGAACCACACCCTGTGACGATAGAAGTCTACAAAGGCTCGAAAGGGAACCAACCATTCCATCCCGAGAATGACATCATAGCTCTTCATCTCCAAGACATAGAGGTCCCATATAAAGTGACACCCATCAACCTCAAGGGGTCACTCCTTGCACCGACGCACACCAACCATTCTACTCCCCAACAGAGTGTATAACATCATGATATCGGAAGAAGTAGAAACACAGAGCCCAAGGCTCTCCACAACAGTTACAGATATGAAACTATGTGGAGAACCCATATCAAAAAGCACTGAAGACAAGACAGAAGCTTCTATAATAGTACCTCGGACTATAGAAGGTCTGGGATCCTGCTCCTGCTGGGTCTGTTGCACTGCATATGCCTGCCCAGTGCTGCGGCTTTGCGACACAACCTGACTACCCTGAGTTATCATACCCTGCTGCCTCTGTGATCCTGGTGTCTGGCTACCACGACCACAACCACCAATCCTGCCTGCACGCCCTGACGCATTCCAGTTCCCTAACTGGTAAGAAGCCACTGGTCCTGCTCCTGAATTCAGAGTCTGCACAAAACCCCTCTCACTATCCACTGGTGGAAACTCCCTACAAAAGCGCTGCAGATGACCCAACTTTCCGCAAGCTCGACACTCCAATGGGTCTCGTCGACACTACGGTCTCTTGTGCCCCTCTCTGCCATACTGGTAGCACACAACCTGTCCACCTGAAGAATTCTTAGGACTAGTACTGCCACCCTGAGATAAGTCCATCTGTCTCTTCCTATTTCCGGTAGAAATAGTACCAGTAACTAGTGCTGAACCGCCCTGGACCACACCACTAGATTCTCGAAGGTTCCTCTCAGTGATCAGTGCCTGGTTTACAATCGCATGTACAGTAGGAAACCTGAAAACATTCACCAATGCTCGGATTTCATACCGAAGACCACCCTCAAAACTTCTGGCTCTCAACGTCTCATCACCCACCAGCACGGGTGCAAAGCACTGAAGCTCTGTGAAACGAGAAGAATAGTACATCACTAACATAGCTCCCTGCTGCAGATTCATGAACTCTCGAGCTCTATCTTCTCTCAGCATCTCCGGGAAAAAGAATTCATAAAAGACTGCCTGGAAATCTTCCCACGCCGTGTCCCTGTGATGCTCTGACTGGGTGGTAACATCCCACCACCTCTTGGAGGAATCACGCAGCATGTAAGTCGTGAGCTTGACCCTCCGCCCTGGAGGTGTCTCAAGATGCTCGAAAATAGTCTGCATCGACCCCAACCAAGACTCTGCAGCCTGTGGTCTGCCATCCCCTGAAAACGTAGGCAGATGCTGCTGCTGAAAGATACGTGTCAGCTTAGCCATAGATGTGGCAGCCTGCGGTGCTCCCTAAAAGGTCTTCATGAACCACATAAACCCTTCATGGAACTGCGCCTGTCTCTGGTATAGCAGCTGGTTCCACATCTGGCTCTACTGGAGGATCAACTGGTAGCCCATGGCCCACAATCTTCGGAGTATAATCATCGCCTCTCTCCTGGAAAACAACTCGTGGTCGTCTAGGCGACATGACACTACAAGGTCAAAAGCACACCTTAGATTCAAGATTATTAAGACAGAAGCGAAGGAACCACAAGGGAAAAAGAGTAAGAAGGCATTTCAAAATTCACAAAACAAGACTACATGACGTGTACACTGACTACACGGCGTGTAATTGACTTCCCTTCCCCTGACCGGGTCCTTGTACACGGCTAAGCCACACGGCTAAACTACACGATGTGTACAATATCTTCACGGCGTGTATAGTGTTATTTTTCAACTGCCCGTGTCGTCTGTGACACGGCCGACTACTCAGCTTACAACTACATGACGTGTTACACCCGTACACGGTGTGTATAGAACCCCATTTCCCTAGCCACATGGCTAAAACCACACGTTCTGTCCTCAGACAAAACTACACGGCGTGTCCCATAGGTACACGGTGTGTTCAGGGAGAGGTGACATTGGCCTGTGTTGTTAGTTACATGACCGAGTCCCCAGGTCACACTACACGGCATGTCCTTCATTGACACGGCGTGTTTTGTATAGGAGTTCACCAACTTGTGTTGTTAGTTACACGACCGGACTCCAGGTCACACTACATGGCATGTCCACTCGGTACACAGCGTGTTTGACCCAAGACTTTCCCTACCTCGTGTCGCCGCCCACATGGTTTGTGACATGGGAAGAGACTACACGGCGTGTACTTAGGGTATATGACGTGTACTCAAAAAGTTCATTTTTCTTCCCGAACATAAGAACATACACGGCATGTATAAAAATACTACACAGCGTGTATACTGGGTTTCCGGACAGTATGCCTCATAAACTTCCCCGAATCCCAGGAAATACCGTAAAACAACACCTAAGTGTCAAATTCCGACCCGTGAGGGCCCATACTCCCTACGAATCAAATTTTGACATCTTATCTGTGTTATAACCAATAAACAATCAATGATTCACCAAATTCCGGTCAATGGGGGACCATACTCCCCAAAAACCAAAGTTTAGCGTCCATTCCATAAACAATCTTACACAAGAAAATACCCTATCACAAAGCAGGTATTTATCAAGCAGCTATCACAACATCATGCTTTACTTGAACAACAACTATCACAACAACATGCGAATTTATAATGAACCTACATGGCATGGAAACTATCCATGGCATGTGATTTCTAGCATGTGCCTATATGATGCATGAGACGACATACCCTCATCTTATCGGGTTGCAACTAAATAGAACCCCTAGATAAAATATAAACATCACAATACAAGTGCGTCACCCAACGGTGAAAACATATCAACTGTAAAATTATCAAAATCAAAGAATTGAAAAAATACCAGGTAGACTGGTTTTTCCCTATACACGGGTTAGCTACGCCTGGGCACAACTTATTACCAACTATCGTTCGTCCTATCCCCGACTACGGCTCTAAATAGTAAGTCAAAGTAAAGAACCTCCTATGATACCACTTTGTAATGTCCCAGTTCCGGGTGCCACACAACGGGTGCCCCAAGGCCGGTTCTCCACGTGACCTCAAGCGCATTTCCCCAAACGCCAGAGGCTGCCGACTAGCAACGAGGCCCCAGGTCTGATAGTGGGGAAACTATGCCCTCATTTGTCAAAGTGTAGAGCAACGGAATACCAAATAAACATACAATGACAGCGGAAATAGTAATCATACACAATTTAAATAACCTACAACAGTGGATACAACCAACAATATATAAATAACGATGCTACATGTCTCCAGTTCAAATAAAATAGCCAAAACATGTTATACATCAATACAGTACAACAAAATCAGATTACAACAAAACAAAACAAAACAGCTGGCAGCGGCATCGCGAGCCTAGGCTCGGTCCCATGCCCCCTACTCCACAACAACAGTCAAGTACCTGTATAGGGACTCTTTCCCCTATCCACACCTGTAGAAACGTAATCTGTTTGGGCCGAAAAGTGTGGTCCAAACAGGGTGTGAGAAATATATCTCAGTAGGCACCCACCAAAGGCCCGTGCCCAACTGCGTGTAAGCATGCATCAATAGTATGCAGTAGTACAATGCAATAAAGTAAGAAGTAGTCAAAAGTAACTAATTACCAGTTATATTTCCATTTTATTATCCATTTAATCCATTAAATATAAGAAATCACAACAGTGAATTTTTAAGTCAACAACTAGTGTCCTCAGACACGTAAACTCCTACCCTCGGGTAACGAGTATCCAACACAAGAATCTGGCCTCAGGCATAACAGAGTTTTGCCCTCAGGCATAGGTAGTGTCTCCCTCAGGCACAGAATCAGCTGCCCATAGGCACGGAAGAAGTTTCCCTCTGGCCGAAATAACTACTTCCCTCAGGCTAAACAGTGCAGTGCCCATAGGCTAATCACAACAATACCCTCAGGCTAAATAGGTAACCGGGCCATGCCTAACATGTAAACAAGAAGTAAGCAAGAAATTCCTCTCAAGGCAATTCTAAAATTATTACTTTAAAGGCATACCCTCGGGTATCCTGGCAAAACGGCTAAACAGTGGAACACACCCCCGGGGTGGTTCTGGATCCAAGAAACGATCCCAACCAGCATTTTAATAATATAATTTAATCACTTATGAAATTCTAGGAATTAAATATAGCAACAACCACATCCACACGACACCCCAACATGGGTTCGTGGCACGAAAACACACAAAACACACGGTAGTTGGAAAAACAAACACCAAGCCACCTACCTTATTCGCCAACGAACGTTATACCCGAAAGACGACTTCATAAATGCTCAAGAACGGCATAGATCTGAAGAAGAAAAAAACCCATTCAAATGTAAATAACTCCTGTTAGGAGAAGAATTGGTAAGAACCAGCCAAGGAGGTGGAAGCCCTTACCTGTGCGGTTCTAACGGGATCGTCCGAGGCGGAAACTGATTCGAGACGAACACCCGTTGGATCTTCAAAGGTCCGACCTCCTCTTTTGGCTCCAAATCGGCTCAAGTGTCTCCTCTGACAAATGAGGAGGATACTGCCTATTTTATGATGAAAAAACAAAGTACACGGCGTGTACTTCTGAGTACACGACGTGTACTTCTTTCATTTAACTGTTCATTTGGTGGCACTGTCATGCTGTTCATCCGTCGACCTGAGTACACGGTATGTACTCCTGAGTACACGGCGCGTACTGTCGCCCAGTTGGCGGAGACTCCACCAACTTATTGTTTAAGCCTGCTGACTGACTACACGGTGTGTAAGGTACCACTACACGGTGTGTAGTCGGTTCCTACACCCCACGTCGCCGACATGGCTACACGCCGTGTGTACTCATCCCAACACGGCCAAAAGTACGCGGCGTGTGGAAAAAGTACATGATGTGTAGTTCCAAAATTTAGGATTTTCCCCATTTTCCATATTTTCTCAAAAACACTTAAGGAAAAGGAAAAAGAAGAAGCCAGTACCTCAAAAATAAGAACCAGGTTCTTACATCATCCATATTAGGCTCATATTCAAAGAACACCAAAAAATTAACTGAAAAAATAATAATAACAAATTGGGAAATTGGTCCCTTAAAAATAAATTAATACTTTACATGAAAATGAGCTATCACAGTTCCAAAACAAGGCACTCAACCTTCTCAAGGAAAAGGGAAAATCAAACCCCAAAAATTATCTTAATAAATCAACTTGTTTTTATTCTATCCTGAATTAACTGATTCATTATTCATAGGTTCCAACTATAGGAGACTAGTCATCAATCCATAACAAGCTATCAAATGAAATACACTCCCTTTCATTTATTATGTTTTAAAAAAATAGAGAAGAACCATTCTAAATTAACATTCCTTTTACCATTATCATAAAAAACAAAACAAATATGCTTAAAATTATTTATCAACTCCATTAATCACATGGATGATCATTTTTAATTACACATGTGAATTTCATCAATTTGATTATCATCAAATTACATCAACCACCAGATTACAAACATGTCACTTTATTAATCTCCTAATACAATTAATTATAAATTTAACAGAAAAGTTATGTTCTTTATCAATTTCAAAATGATAATCCAAGCATAAGAAGATGCTAAAAAATCATTCATATATATTATTCAATCTAGAAAATCTTTAGGAAAACCACTGTCACGGTGCAAAACAACAACATTAACCCTAATCGGTCACAATTAATTTACTAAATTTGGTTTAATATTTATTAGGTTAATTACATTTCCATAAAAATGGTTAAACCATGTTCAATTTATGATTTCAATAGAATAAATAGAGAAACAATGAAGACCCTACCTTAAAGGCGTTAAAATTCTTCGCACGAGAACATACCAATATTGGGGATCCCAATCACCACTCACACATAAATTTCATATCTACAAGGATTATGTTCGACAACCACACTAACCAATAACTACATTAACTGAAATATAAATATAGTAGATCAAGCATCATCTCATGGTAATAATAATGAGAGAAAAAATACACTGAATGATAAAAAACTGCAATAAACGGAGGTATAACTCACCTTTGATCAAAAAATATCGTTGAAAAAATCTGAAGGATCAATCCCCATTAAAGAAATCCAAAAACACCAAAGATAAGAGCATATGAACACTAGAAAATGAGAGAAGTCATAGGGTTTTTTAACCCATGATCCGCTATATAGTGGATTTATAGGGCGTGAAACCCATATAGATCATGTAAATGTTAGGATTCAGATGTCTCTAAAAAATAAGTCACATTGATCATTTTAACTATGAATTAATACATTTCATGAAGCACCCAATGAATTTACCTTAATAATATGGGAACATTTAATACATGATCTGAAAGACATACACGCCTTTTATTCTTCATACTTCTATCATTTTCAACAGCCAACACCTCTAGAATTATTCAAAGCCTCATATGAGAAAAATAAGATTTGGAAACACAAAAAGGGTCAACATTCACAAAACCATTCCCTTATACATAACATATATGATTTACTTATATTTAGTTATTTCCCATTTATTAACATTTCATTGTTTAAATCACTGTTTCGGGCGACAAATGCATCATTTTCCTTGTATTTTTTATTTTGGTGATATTGGTACTTTTAATTTAACCATTAATAGATTATATATAGATGTTAAAACATGATATAAATATAGTAAATATTCAATATATATGTATTTAGGGTAATATATTAATGTAAGATATAGAAAATGGATTACATCGTTCAGGTAGATGATTTTCCAAATGTACACATGAATGTTGTTTCCATTTTTCTTGGCTGATTGAATGAAATGAAAATAAATATTAATTAAAAATTATAAAATCATTATTATGTAATATATATAATTTATATTAATAAATTCAATCACTATTACAATCCATGTAAAAATAAAATGAAAAACATTTCACATCACTATGTGTAGGTGGTAGTCCACATGTTTGCATGTGAGAAATTATTTTCTCAAATTCATTGGAAGGTAAGAAGTTGGATTTGATATTATATTTCTATTAGTATGTTCAGTTTGTAAAAATAAAGTATATTATGAAACATCCATACCCCCACCATTATCTTGGAAATGTGTTGGAACGTTACCAGGCCTTAGGGACATCCCCAAGACACCAAAAGATGGAAATAAATGAGAATGGAATCATAAACCATTGGGGGATGATTTTCCAATTTAAAATAAGAACACTATAATAGATTAACATAAACTAACAACCTATATATTATGTATGATAAAAATAACTAAAAAGTAAACAAACCAACAACACACTATATGAGAGTACAATGCGAAAAACCAAAACCAATATCAGAGTATAAAGTGGAATAAAAAAAACTAAAATACTCCAAATAAATAAACAATATAGCTCATAAATTGCTCCAAGATCCAACTCTAAAATCCATAACCATGTTATCACGATGCATAAATAAATAAATTAAAAACATTTCCTTTACATGTGTCTCGATATACAACATCTTTAAACAAACCAAAGTGCCCAAGCATGGGGTGAGAATAAAACTCAGTAGGATCTCCCCAAAGACATCCTTACTCACTCTAATTGCTTAGATCATTTTTATCAAATTTATATAAAATATTTTAAAACAATTTAAACCAGTTTATATTTAAGAAATTGTTTTTCCAACAATTCCCAAACCAAAAAATTTCAAAGCCAAAAAATTTACAAGGAAAGAATCCAAAAAATTACTTTAAACTATTTCTCAAATCCTTTAGCATAACAGATTCCATTATAAAAAACACACACACACACAATACACAAACACACACACAAAATCTTGGTGTTACCATTGATTGTGTAACTTTACATCTATAACTTGTCACCTTAATAGTCGTACTTCACAACCATTACACATTACATTCCTATCAATGCTCATCCGTCATTTCCAAATCATGTCATCACATTTCAATAAAAAAATTATATTATTTAAGAAATTTATAAAATAATATTTCCATAAATCAAAATCAAACAACCATTTTGAATTTATTATTTTAAAATCAAGAAAATAATTTCACTTTCCACAAACAAAAAATTCTAGCATTTCTCAAACCATCATGAAATAGGGGTTCCAATAATATTTTTTAAAAAATATAACAATTAAATTAAAATAATTCAATAAATTTGAAAAAAATCCTTCATTTTCTATTAAGTAGAGTTTAGAGTGAATCTATCTACCTCACAAATTGGGTGAAAATGAAGAAAGACACATATTATTTAATAAATTAGGTTGTGAATCCAAAAACCCACCTTATATCTTGATACCTACCATATAAACAACTATAAATCAAAATGATTAGAATGTACCAACATAGATCTATAACCTATGGAATAGATCTATAAATTCATGAAATGTAAGAAAAAGAAACTAAGGAAAACCCACATAGAATGAAAACTATCCATGGTATCCGGGCCTCCAGTGCACAATGAATCTCGAACGTATTGCTCCCATATCAAGGGGAAGGCTCTCCACAGCCTTTGGGTGGAGACAAAATCATATCAGGGACATAATAGGTTAAAAAATATATTAAGGGTATAATCCAAATTATATCCACAATATTTGGATCTAAATTTTAATGTTGCATGGTTTAGGTCTATAGTTAGGCAACTTGTTCGCCATACACTATCTCCAAACACCCCTTACATGCTTGGCTCACATATTTAGACATCCTATGCACCAAATATTCATAGATCATATATTCATATTTTCATGGTTTTATCTAGGTGAAAGAATGATTTGTGCAAACCAAGAACCAACTGTGTTCTTGCCGAGTGAACCCTATTTTCCTTTACATGGTTTCCTGAATGAGTTGTATAATTGATACTAACTATACTTAAACTGTGATCCTCCAAAAAATACCTATAAAAAAATCCAAAACTCCTTGAAACCTTCCCAAACATTACCTAATTATTTTATGTAATTAGAGTACATAAATAAAGGGTTAATTACCTGGAACTGGGGTACACAATTATCTACAACATTAACCACTAAATCAGAGAAAATTTGAAATCCACCATCATCCTCAAAGAGGGTGACCTATTTTTGGACCATTTCCCTTTCTAGTTCCCGTGTTTCTTCCTAAAACCAACCATGCTACCATAAAACCCACACTATACTGATGATTTTTATATGAAAAAAATTCTCTTGCCTATCTAAAATTTATACTAGAAAAAGTGACAATTTAGAATCTAGATCTAGGTCAATGTGATCCCATAAAATCACATGCTTAAGATTAGGTTAATACTTTTCAACCGAGATACATGATACACATTATGTACCGAACTGAACCACGGTGACAATTCTAACCGATATGTAAACTCACCAACCCATTCAAGTATCTCAAAAGGTCCTATATATCTAGAAGATAACTAGTATTGAATCCCAAAACAATAATTCCCAAGACATGGAGAGATTCTCAAGAACTCATGGTCACTCAACTCGAACAAAAATGATCGTCTATGATGATATGCATATGATTTTTTATGATTATAATCCATGTACATCCTTTTCCTAAATAATTGAATCTTACTCATTTTCTCTTACACAGGGCTTTGTCCAAAAAGTTGTTTCTAACTTGTTTTAACCTAAAAAATTTGAGAACAAAAAAGATTACCATAAAATGCTTGAAAATGGTCCATGTATATCAAGGCTTGATAACAACTATCTTATGATAACTCCACAAACGGTATGTGATCCTCCCCTGAGCCACCTAAATACATTACACAATCTCAACAAATTTATTAAAAAATTTGTATTATCCTTTCAGATTTTACATCCATTTGAGGATGATACGCTATTATCATAAGAAACTTAGTCCAAAGGGATTGATATAAGGATTTCCAGAAATGAGACATAAACCTAAAATCTCAGTATAATACTATTAAAACTGGTATTCCATGCCTATTTTAGACATCTCAGATATAAATTTTAGACATTTCCTCCACCATATGAGAATCATTAATATCTATGAAATGGTCCAACATTGTGAGTCGATAAACTATCACCCATATGGAATCTTGTTTCAAAACGATTTTTGGGAGACCTTTCAAAAAATCCATAACTATCTACTCCCATTTTGGAAAATGAATATTTAAATATTGCAACAAATATTTTGGATTCTAGTGATCTACCATAATATGCTAACAGGTGGGGCATCTTGAAACAAACTCATCCATTTTTCTTTTCATGGAATCCCACCAAAACTTTAGTTTCATTTCCTTATGTGTCTTATGTATTCTAGGATGAACAACCCATATTGAATGATGGTAAGAATGAATATTTTGTTCTTGAAGAGCTATATGGATAACCATACGACCTATAAACTGAAAAATTGGACTCTAATCAATCTTTCATCCCCTAGTTATCCCACACCATTTAGTTTTGACCTCATAGAAATGCATTCAAAATCTGATTTCTACAGCTCTTTAATCGACTCACAACAATCACGAAAAAAATAAACTAGAATGAAAAGTGAAAAACTACATCAGCCCTCACAATCCAAGGGAATATTAGAAAACCCTGATATTAACAGTCATTGATTTGAAGCCTCTTTTATCATCTGACTATATGAATTTATACTTAATGAATCTACAACTGAATTACCTTTACCCAATGCATACATTGGGTTCAAATATCTTTGTGAGATTTTTTAAACTCTTATGATCTGTAAACACTATAAATTTCTCACCAAAGAGGTAATGATTCCATATATTCAAATCATGAACTATAGTAGCTAAATAAAAATGGTATTATCATTAGTTATTCTCATGAAATTGTAACTAAAATGAGACATAAGAAACAACATGGTCTCCTTGAATAAGAAAAAGTACCATACCTGATCCCAAAGAATCACAATATATGACAAAGCCCTATCTCAATTGTAGAATTATAAAGACTGGTGCTGATGTAAGGATAACTCTAATCGCATGAAAAGGATTTTAACATTAATATTTCTATTGAAATGGAAAACCTTTCCATGTTAAATATATCATTATTAAAGCTATTAAGGAAAATTCATGAACAAAATGATGACAATAACCAACCATACCAAGGAAAATGCATATTATAAAGACATTTTTTTGAGGTTTCCATGAAATTACAACTTATGAATTTTCTAGATCCACAAAAACACAAGTTTTACAGAGTATATGGCCTCGAAAATGTACATTTTGTATCCAAAATTCAAAATTTTAATGATTTACATACAAATTATGATCCATTACAGTACCCAACATGGTCTCCATATATTTATCATGATCAAATATTTTTACATGAATGCACCAATATGTCACCCCCAAACACTTCCAAAAAATAATCTAGATACCATGGAAATATATAATTCATCAATTACATTAATATATCTAGTTCATTTTTAAGAACAAAAGGCCTAACCACATACTAATGATGTCTATATCTACTTTTGAATTCTATCATTGGAATATCATCATTCTGAACCTAAAATTAGTGATATCCTAAATGCAAGTCAACTTTAGAGAATCAATAATCTCCCATAAATTGATTGAACTGATCATAAATTCATGGAATATGATATTGATTCATTATCATGACTAGTTTAATTTTACTATAATCTACACAAATATGAAGACTTATATCTACCTTTTTTCACAATCAAGACTAGAACATCCCACAAAGATGAAATCAGCCGAATAAACCCTTTACGTACTAACTCTTCCAAAAGGAATTTCAATTCCTGCAATTATGTTGGTTCCATCAAATAACACGGAAGTGGAATAGGAATGGTCCCTGGTAGGAGATAAGTTATAATATCCACTTATCTTACATGTGTAAAACTTGGGAAATTACTGGAAAAATCATTTAAAAAACTTATCAACAAGTGATGGAAAAACACTATTTTAGATATCATCTATCAATAGAAAAAACAAAGATTCCGACTTGTATGAGATCTTTTTAACCACCATTTCTTAAAATATCATTGCACCTACCTTTAAACTACAGTCTCCTATAAAGATTTTCTCATTGCCATGATAAGTTGTAAAACTAACCCTTCATGTATAACCATTAATGTTAGATTTAAACAAAGTCATCCAATCCATACACATGATTATTTTATAGAAATAAATATGAAGAACTTCGAAGTCCCATATCAATTCATCCCCAGTGATAGTTATAGAACATGAATTTCTTATAAAGGCTCCACATAATTTTTGACCAAGAGGAGTTTATTATTTGAAAACAAAAGGTATCAACTCAATATACAATCCCAAAAGTTAAATACATTGGGAATCAATAAAAAAATAAGATACACCTATATAATAAAATAGTTTCCTATGGGTATAATTTAATTGAATCATACCTCTCACTTTCAAAGGTCCATATTGATCATTCATGATCACTTATTTACCTCCATATGACTACTTACTCTCTGCACATTGTTCGTTATTTCCCTGTTGAGATTTAACTGATTGAGGAGTCATGGTATTCATTGAATCACCATGAATTACTTGGATCATCTAATTATAATTATTATTCTACCCTAGTTAGGTCAATGAATATGATGTATGTGAAACAAGAGATGTGTCCTTCTAACCTTACCGTGGAGAAATGTGATGGTACTACTGAAGAAGCCCCATCCGGTTGCAGTTGTGGTATGCACTAGGTGGTTTCGTAAAATCTATCTATATGTGATCCTAATATCCATGCTAAAAACATAAATACATACTCCATGGTATTGGAGGAATATTCATTGATACAAAAATATGATTTTGAGACATTCCACTCCATTGAAATTCTGTGTACCTCTTCTACTTATTCCCAGCATTAGAGTTCCAACCATTTCCCATAGGTATTAACATATTTCCTCCACCCATAGTTCTTAATATATATCTTTATTATGTCACTTATCTATTGAAAATCTTTATATAATCCATTTTAAAATTCATGGAAATATTCATGATAATATTCTCCCTTAACCCTGATTAAAAAATATGTACCTTCAAGGACACACTTGAAGAAACTTCAGGTAAAAATCGGACTAAATCCACAAATTTTTCCATGTACTCTTTCACTATGAGGTTCACCTAATTAAATATAAAAAATTATTTCAGTCTATAAATTCAGAATGTGTGAGGATAATTTTTTTTTGGAAAATTCATGAAAATCCTTCAATGCGATGCCTTGGTCTAATTTACCTATAACTGCTCAATCCCACCACTGGAAGGAAAGATCCACCAACATGTAAGTTCATAAATATACTTTCTAATCATATTATGTTGCTTTTAAATAGATGATTTGATTCATAATATTTATCCACACATCTACTTTCTCTGGTTCTAAATCACCTTGAAAGATGTGTGGTTTGTGCTTTTGGAGCTGAATGGAATGATCCACTTGACTTGTTTCATTCCTTCAATTCCCACTATTCATGGACTGAAAAAACATGGACAATACTCTTAACTAGCTATCGGTTCACATATAGCTCAGGCGAAACCATTTTCAAAGAAGCTTCTTCTAGTTTGTTTCTATGACACCTACCATGTTCTGTTTTCTATAACAAATATAACACAACTTAGTATTATTTTCTAGCAACTTAAGTCTTATCAATTTCAAATTTAACACATCACACATATCAAATAAATTCTCTTCCAAAATAAAACCACTTATATTTTCAAACCATTTTTGAAAATTCCACTACACTTTTAAAAAGCGTAGAATTTACAAAATACACCTACGATGCCTTTTCAAAATATCACATTTGAAAAAAAAGTCAATACTTTTTGAAACAATTTTTTTTACACTAATTCATAAATCTTTACTCAAAATGAAATATTTACTAGTTGTGGGAAATCATTTCTAACCATACATGTCATGATCTCTAATTAGCTAAACCCTTGATGATGAGGATTCCACTCCTAGAATGTTTTGAAAACACACATATACCAAAACTCCCTAGTAACACGATGTTCAACATATATAGGTTAGATTTTCCTCTTTATGTTATACATTTCCTATCTTGATGATCCTACACATTTATACCTATAAGGACATGGACTTAAACCATACTTAATATTGAATTAAATGAATAATTCACATTGAGGATCTTTTCAGGTTTAGAGTTTTAGAGAATTAGGACATAACTATTACATCTCAAAAGATTACAAAGTTTCTACTTCTACTAAGATTCCATACAATAAAAACTCTTAAAAAGAAACATGTCTAGTTCCATGTTTTAGATAGCATGACTTTTCCTTGATCCCATACTTGACCCTATTCCACATTAAGTCTTGTGAAAAACATTTCAAAAAAACTTGGGGTGAGCATAAAAAGCTCAGTAAGGGATACACAAACAAGGAAAACTGTTAGTTTTTTCAAAACAACAAGTAAACCATGAATACTTTATCAAAGTAATACTTTTCACCTTTATGAAGTAGTAAAAACTATTCACTGAATAAAAGATCATTACTTACCCTTTTTTAACCAAAATATTACCATAAAACCCATATAAAGAACACATAACATATAAAGGTAACTTGGGACATAAACATACTTAAATGGAATAACCATACGGTCGACTTACACACATATCACTTAATGGAATAGCCATACGGACAACTTCCATACCCAATGAATTGGAGAATATAATGTAACCACCCTTCCTGGTATTCACAACACCACCCGTCATATGGTTTATCACGTAACCACCCGTCAAATGTCCAAGTACCATTATAAAATCATAAGACATAAAACAAATATAATGGAAAGAAAAAATTTCCACACTTTGATCACAATATATCACTAAAATATATTGACATAACAAATCCATTATAAAAAAAACCATCTTCAATACCAAAATACATAAAAGAGTGTATGGTATTTATTTCATTTAAAAAAACATTATGGATTGTTGAGGAAGCCAAAGACCAAATAAAACTCGTGGTGGTGAAAAAGGTCATTGTAGCCACATACGTATGACAAAAACATTCCATTTTGTCATTTAGTAAAATAATACGTATAAAAATATTCCTTTTGAATAAAAGTCAAAGTAAAAGGGGTTTATACACCACATAAAGGAAAGTTGTGTATAAAACAAAATATGCCTCAATGAAAGGAGATTGAGATGAGGTCCCTTACAAAGATAATTTTATTAAATAAAATAGATATATTATGTGTATTCACTATAAGTACACATAAATAAAGTACAAATACAAGATAGGACATAATAATATCATGACATAATTTGAAAGTAGGATATTAATCCAAAGAACGGAAATTGGGTTAAGAAGTTCCCTTACCTCGGGTCCGACTTGACTCGATCGTTCTTTAATATCCTGAATAATTAACTTGAGTTAATTTATACTTTATTAAGAACCTTTTTCAAGTTAATTATTCCTTTTATATCACTTATTACCATGTTATGAACATTATGTAATCATTTAAGTTAGTAATGATCGTTTTGTCAATATTTGGTACTTGAGTCAAAAGTGAACTTCTTATATTTACAAGTTGTTCAGGTAGTCAAATATCTATTATCTCAAGAAAGGTATTCATGATTTAGATTCCATACATATCATATATATCCAGTATATACATGCATTTATAATATTACATAATCATTTAGAGGTATGAAATGAAATGCACCGTTCATGGAGACGGTAAGCCGTACGTACGAATGAATGCTACTTCCATTTCTATGTCTTATTAATGGAATTAAAACTAAATGAGAGATATGTATATTTTAATTCCAGAATTATATTCATCATTTAGATGTAAAATACATCATATATATCCATTATATATATGTACTTATAATAGTACATTGCATTTCGGGATAAGAAATGAAATGCCCCATTCATGGAGACGGTAAGCCGTACGTACGCATGAACGCTACTTTCATTTCTATCTCATACTTTAATGGAACGAAATAATAATTATATAAAGGTATATTATAATTCCAGTATAATATCATATATAATATCATTTAATATATCCTTTTTATGTACCACATATGGTATTAATGAATCAAATCACTTTGAGGGGGTGGTAGTCCGCACTTCCTAAAATAAAGATATCACGTTTAACCATAATGGAAACCATAAAGGTATGTCACAAATGAAAAATAAAGAAGCATAATGAAAACATAAACATAATATATATCATATATAAATAGAGTTACATCTTAATGTCCACCATTAAAGGTGTTAAAAGAAGATTGAACAATCATCGTTTCGTGAGGCAGAAATTCGCCAACCATAGAAACAATATGTTCTTTAACCATTAGATGAAGGTGTGTGTAAGTGTAGCTAGAATAATTCTTATAAAAACATCCTAGTATATGGAAGATACTGATTTTTTTACAAAATAAATGAATAAAAAGAGTTTAGAGGGTTGGAGAAGCAAAATAAAACAAAAGAGCACAAGTGAAGACGTTATCTTAAAATTGGGTAACTCTCTTTGGTTTGAACCAAAAGGGTTTCTTGAAGAGTTTACTGACTAAAAAAGGCTTCTAGGATGAGGATAGGGATGTGTAGAGACAACATGATCAGAGAATGGACGATCCAAAGGATTTATAGGTGTGGGTAAGGAGGTAGAGGTGGGGGCCTTTTATAAGAGGAGAGGAGGGGAACTCTTGGAAAAGTATAAAATGTTACTTTATTTTCAATTGCGTTTCGGATTTTAAAGGTCCCAAATTGATGTATTTAGAGTATAAGGTGATAAGAGTTAGAAATACACTCATCAAATAGGTTTTTGACATGTGTAGGTCTTATATTTTACATTATATTTTCATTTTATTTAAATCGTTAAATAATGAGGTAATCACTACATCATCATGATGTCATAAATAATTTAATTTATTTAATGTCTAAAAATTATAAAAAAATAATATGATGTAGGAAATATTTTTATCTTTCCAATTACTATTTATAGTTAAAAACATGACTTGTATAACCCCATGTAAAAATTGTTTTAGTAAAACAATACATGTTTGTGTCATTTTTACTTTAACTTTAAATAAAAGGCATAAATGTCATTATCTTACCCATGTGGCTCCATGGGGTCCCAAAAATCGACCCATGGATTTTATTGGTCGGAAATGACTCATACAATAGGGTTAAGACAAGTTTCAAGATATTTTCATTTTATTATAATATCATTTTTACCTTAAATCACACTAATTACCTTTAATCGCGATTAATAAAACTTAAAAGTTACTTTTCATCCCAAATTATTTTCATCCCATTGAACCAAATTTTACTTAATAATGGAAATAATTTATATTGGATTTTTTAAATTCAAATCGCAGAAGTGGTAAAGTCCCATTTAAACGAAAATTCAGTTTTTGTAACTACCACTTTGTGGTTTCACTATTCATCAAAAATTAAGGTTTTTCCGAAAAATACCAAAAATTCACCCTAAGATATATTTGATATTCCAAATTCAAAAATGATTTATATTTTACTAAATTCATATCATAGAAGTTTCATTAATTAATTTTATAATTAAATCTCACTGTCAAATCAAATAGCGTGTTTTTAAGAAACAATATCTATCAAAAGATTGACACTCGTTTATGTCAAATCTCAAAGTGATATTAATTCCAATGACCACCATTGGATTAAATGGTAAAAATATATTCTAATTTCACTTTAAAACCAATTAATAATATAATATTACTATATAAATAAATTATATTAAAAAGAGGGTTTGAATTAAAATACAACACTTTTCACTATTCATTAAAAAAATGAACATTATCAGAAAAATCCAGAAATTTATCCAAAGTAAATTTCAATGTCCCAATCATAAAAAATAAGTTTATTTTGAAAAATATATCTTATAAAATTTTCAATAGTTAGATTTAAAAATTGTTCGCCATCAAAAGGCGGTAAAACAATCTTTTAAAAATATTAGAGTATTCCATGCTTAAGATTGGATTTATTCTCATTTTAAGCCTCTAAAACACTATCTAATTCATAAATATAAATAGATAAGAATATCTATTATTAATTACTTACTTGGGATGTTACATCCTTCCCCCCTTTTGGGAATTTCATCCTCGAAATTTTATTCACTTATCAAAATAAGTGGGGGTATTTATCCCGCATAGCATTTTCAGATTCCCATGTTGCCTCTTCAACCATATGGTTTTTCCATAAAACCATTACCTGTTGAATTAACTTATTCCGCAACACTTTCTCTCTACGGTCAAGAATCTGGACTGGTTGTTCTTCATAAGAGAGATTCTCTTCCAACTGAACTACCTCTGGGCTCAAAACATGAGATGGATCTGACATATACTTTCTCAACATCGAAACATGAAAAACATTGTGTACCTGAGATAAACTTGGAGGTAAAGTCACTTGGTAAGCAACTGATCCAAATTTATCCAAAATTTCATATGGTCCAATGAACCTTGGACTCAGATTTCCTTTCTTACCAAATCGCATCACACTTTTCCATGGTGAAACTTTGAGAAAAACATGATCACCTACCTCCAAAGATAGATCCTTCCTCCGGTTATCCGCATAACTTTTCTGTCTGCTCTGAGCTATTCTCACGTGTTTCTGAATCAACTGAACTTTTTTTGCCATCTCTTCTACCAATTCTGGTCCCATCATCTTCCTTTCACCTACTTCATCCCAAAAATACGGAGTTCGACACCATTTACCATATAATGCCTCTAATGGTGACATCTGTATACTATAATGAAAACTGTTATTATAAGAAAACTCAAACAAAGAAAGATGTTGGTCCAAAATTCCCTGATAATCCATTGAAAAAGCATGTAGCATATCTTCCAAAGTCTGAATTGTTCGTTCTGACTGCCCATCTGATTGCGGATGAAAAGCTGTACTAAAATTTAATTCAGTACCCAACGACTTCTGAAGGCCCTTCCAAAAGTTAGAAGTAAACCTGGGATCACAATTAGATACAATGGATAGAGGAACTCCATGAAACCTGACTATCTCTTTAATATACAATCAAGAAAGTTGATCTAGAGAGAAAGTATCTTGAATAGGAAGGAAATGAGTAGATTTACTCAAGCGATCAACAATAACCCAGATTGCATTATTACCTCGAGGTGTCTTCGGTAATCCCACAATAAAGTCCATGGATATATTTTTCCATTTCCACTCTGGAACTGGTAAAGGCTGAAGCATCCCTTTCGGTAACTGCCGCTCTGCTTTAACCTGTTGACAAGTCAAACACTTCACAGTAAAATCAGCAATATCCATTTTCATTCCGCCCCACCAGTAATACTCCCGAAGATCTCTATACATCTTAGTACTACCAGGATGAACTGAAAACGGAGAACTATGAGCTTCATATAACAACTCTCTCTTCAACTGTGAATCACAAGGCACACAAAATCTCTTCTCAAATCTCAAAATGCAATCATTATCAATGTTAAATTCAGGCAACTTAACCTTCTAAACCAGCTCTACCTTTTTCTGCAACTCGCTGTCTTGCTTCTGTGCTTTCTTGATTCTTTCTGATTGAGGAGATTTCATTGATACCTAAAACAAAACAGAAGGACTTCCTGCACAAACAACTTCCATGCCAAAGTTCATCAAATAAAAAACCAAAGGATATCGTTCCAAACGTAGCATGGTTAATAAAGCATTACTTTTTCGACTCAAAGCATCAGCCACTTTATTTTCTTTTCCCGGATGGTAATGAATTGTATAATTATAATCCTTGATTAATTCTAGCCATCTCCTCTTTCTCATATTCAATTATTTCTGAGTGAATATATACTTTAAACTTTTTGGATCGGTATATATTTCACACTTTACTCCATACAAATGATGCCTCCAAATTTTTAAAGCGAAAACAATAGCAGCTAATTCCAAATCATGTGTAGGGTAATTTACCTCATGAGTTTTCAACTGACGTGAAACATAAGCAATTAACTGATCATTCTGCATAAGGACACAACCAAGTACCTTCAACGAAGCATCACTGTAGATAACAAACTCACCATTCCTGGAATGAATTGCCAAAACTGGAGCATTCATCAATCTTTTTTTCAACTCCAGAAAACAATCATCACATTCTTTTTTCCAGATAAACTTAACACCCTTCCGAGTTACCTTAGTCATTGGACTAGATAACCGTGAATAATTTTCAACAAACCTTCAGTAGTAACATACCAAACCAAGAAAACCACGGATCTCGGTTACATTTGTGGGTCTTGGACATTATTCAACAACTTTTGTTTTAGCAGGATCAATAGTTATGCCATTTTTTGAAACAATGTGACCAAGGAAAGAAATTTATTGTAACCAAAACTCACACTTTCTGAATTTTTTATATAGTTTCTTTTCTTTTAAGGTTTTCAAGATAACCCTTAAATGAATTTCATGCTCCTCTTTACTTTTATAAAACACCAAAATATCATCAATAAAAACAAACAACATTTTTCACCTGAGTCAACTGAGCCATCACTGCAACAAACTGTTCAATTCTGATTCTGACCATCTCAGTATGCTGATTTGGAAGGTCATTTCCCTCAGTATGCCTTCCCAAAAAAACTTCTCTGTTTCCTCTAAGAAAAACCATTCTTAACACTAAAATACCTTAGGTGAAGCAACATGGTAATCTGTAAATGCTATATCATTTCATTCATAGCATAAATTAATTTATAAATTTAACAATTTTATAACTCCTAAAGTTGTCTAAACCGACCTTTGATACCAACTATAAGGCCCCAGCCTTAAACCTTACTTAATATTGAATTAAACGAATAATTCACATTGAGGATATTTTCAGGTTTAGAGTTTTAGGACATAACTATTACATCTCAAAATATTACAAAGTAGACACTTCTACTAAGTTTCCATAAAATAAAAACTCATAAAAAGAAACATGTCTAGTTCCATGTTTTATATAGCATGACTTTTCCTTGATCCCATCCTTGACACTATTCCACATTAATTCCTATGAAAAACATTTCAAAAAAAAACTTGGGGTGAGCATAAAAATCTCAGTAAGGGATACACAAAGAAGGAAAACTGTTAGTTTTTTCAAAACAACAAGTAAACCATGAATACTTTATCAAAGTAATACTTTTTACCTTTATGAAGTAGTAAAAACTCTTCACTGAATAAAAGATCATTACATACCCTTTTGTAACCAAAAGATTACCATAAAACCCATATAAAGAACACATAACATATAAAGGTAACTTGGGACATAAACATACTTAAATGGAATAACCATACCGTCGACTTCCACACATATCACTTAATAGAATAGCCATACGGCCGACTTCCATACCCAATGAATTGGAGGTTATAACCTAACCACCCGTCTTGTTATTCACGACACCACCCGTCATATGGTTTATCACGTAACCACCCGTCAAATGTCCAAGTACCATTATAAAATCATAAGACATAAAACAAATATAAGGGAAAGAAAATATTTCCACACTTTGATCACAATATATCACTAAAATATATTGACATAACAAATACATTTAAAAAAAACCATCTTCAATACCAAAATACATAAAAGATTATATGGTATTTATTTCATTTAAAAAAATATTATGGCTTGTTGAGGAAGCCAAAGACAAAATAATACTCACGGCGGCGGAAAAGGTCGTTGTTGCCACATACGTATGACAAAAACATTCACTTTTTTCGTTTAGTAATATTCTACGTATAAAAAGATTCCTTTTGAATAAAATTCAAAGTAAAAGGGGTTTATATACCATATAAAGGAAAGTTGTGTATAAAACAAAATATGCCTCAATGAAAGGAGATTGAGACGAGGTCCCTTACAAAGATCATTTTATTAAATAAAATAGATCTATTATGTGTATTCACTATAAGTACACATAAAGAAAGTAAAAATACAAGATATGACATAATAATATCATGACATAATTTGAAAGTAGGAGATTAACCCAAAGAACGGAAATTGGGTTAAGAAGTTCCCTTACCTTGGGTCTGACTTGACTCGATCGTTCTTTAATATCCTGAATAATAAACTTGATTTAATTTCTACTTGATTAATAACATTTTTCAAGGTAATTATTCCTTTTATATCACTTATTACCATGTTATGAACATTATTTAATCATTTAAGTTAATAACGGTTGTTTTGTCGATATTTGGTACTTGAGTCAAAAGTGAACTTCTTATATTTACAAGTTGTTCACGTAGTCAAATATCCATTATCTCAAGAATGGTATTCAGGATGTAGATGCTATATATATCATATATATCCAGTATATACATGAATTTATAATATTACATAATCATTTAGAGGTAAGAAATGAAATACACCGTTCATGGAGATGGTAAGCCGTATGTACGCATGAACGCTACTTCCATTTATATGTCTTATTAATGGAATTAAAACTAAATGAGAGATATGTATATTTTAATTACAGAATTATATTCATCATTTAGATGTAACATACATCATATATATCCATTATATATATGTACTTATAATAGTACATTACATTTGGGGATAAGAAATGAAATGCACCGTTCATGGAGACGGTAAGCCGTACGTACGCAAGAACACTACTTTCCTTTCTATATCATAATTTAATGGAAAGAAATAATAATTATATAAATGTATATTGTAATTCCAGTATTATATAATATATAATATCATTAAATATATCCTTTATACGTACCACATATGGTATTAACGAATCAAATCACTTTGAGGGGGCGGTAGTCCGCACTTCCTAAAATGAAGATATCGCGTTTACCCATAATGGAAACCATAAAGCTATGAAACAAATGAAAAATACAGAAGCATAAGGAAAACATAAAAATAATATATATCATATATAAATAGAGTGACATCTTAATGTCCACCATTAAAGGTGTTAAAAGAATATTTAACAATCATCGTTTCGTGAGGCAAAAATTTGCCAACCACAGAAATAGTATGTTCTTTAACCATTAGATGAAGGTGTGTGTAATTTTAGCTCTAATAATTCTTATAAAAACATCCTAGTATATGTAAGATACTGGTTTTTTTACAAAATAAATTAATAAAAATAGTTTAGGGTGTTGGAGAAGCAAAATAAAACAAAAGAGCACAAGTGAAGACGTTACATTAAAATCAGGTAACTCCCTTTGGTTTGAACCAAAAGGGTTTCTTAAAGAGATTCCTGCCTAAGATAAGGCTTCTAGGATGAGGATAGGGATTTGGAGAGACAAAATGATCAGATCTTGGCCGAGCCAAAGGCTTGAGAGGTGTGGGTATGGAGGTAGAGGTGGGGGCCTTTTATAAGAGGAGAGGAGGGGAACTCTTGGAAAAGTATAAAATGTTACTTTATTTTCAATTGAGTTTCGGATTTTAAAGGTCCCAAATTGATGTATTTCGAGGCTAAGGTGATAAGAGTTCTAAATCCACCCATAAAATGGGTATTTGACATGTTTAGGTCTTATATTTTACATTATCTTTTCATTTTATTTAAATCGTTAAATAATGAGGTAATCACTGCATCATCATGATGTCATAAATAATTTAATTTATTTAATATCTAAAAATTATAAAAAAGTAATATGATTAAGGAAATATTTTTATATTTAAAATGACTATTTATAGTTAAAAATCTGACTTGTATAACCCCATGTAAAAATATCTTAGTAAAACAATACATGTTTGTGTCATTTTTACTTTTACTTTAAATAAAAGGCATAAATGTCATTATCTTAGACAAGTGGCTCCATGGGGTCCCAAAAATCCACCCATGGATTTTATTGGTTGTCCATGACTCATAAAATAGGGTTAGGACAAGTTTCAAGATATTTTCATTTTATTATAATATCATTTTTACCTTAAATCACACTAATTACCTTTAACCGCGATTAATAAAACTTTAAAGTTAATTTTCCTCAAAAATTATTTTCATCCCATTGAACCAAATTTTAATTAATATTGGAAATAATTTATATTGTATTTTTTAAATTCAAATCACAGAAGTGGTAAAGTCCCATTTAAACGAAAAATCAGTTTTTGTAACTACCACTTTGTGGTTTCACTATTCATCAAAAATTAAGGTTTTTCTGAAAAATACCAAAAATTCACCCTAAGATATATTTGATATTACGAATTAAAAAATGATGTCTATTTTACCAAATTAATAACATAGAAGTTTCATTAATTAATTTTATAATTAAATCCCGCTGTCAAATCAAATAGCGTGTTTTTAAGAAACAATATCTATCAAAAGATTGACACTCGTTTATGTCCAATATAAAAGTGATAATAATTCCAATGACCACCATTGGATTAAATGGTAAAAATATATTCTAATTTAAATTTAAAACCAATTAAGAAGATAATATAACTATATAAATAAATTAGATTAAAAATAGGTTTTGAATTAAAATACAACACTTTTCACTATTCATTAAAAAATGAACATTATCAGAACAATACCAGAAATTTATCCAAAGTAAATTTAAATGTCCCAATCATAAAGAATAAGTTTATTTTAAAAAATATAGATTATAAAATTGTCAAAAATTATATTTAAAAATTGTTCTCTATCAAAAGGCGATAAAATAATCTTTTAAAAATATTAGAGTATTCCATGCTTAAGATTGGATTTATTCTCATTTTAAGCCTCTAAAACACTATCTAATTCATAAATAGACATAGATAAGAATATCTATTATTCATTACTTACTTGGGATGTTACAATACCATTCCAACACATGTACTAATCAAGAATGATTTTATAATTGTAAGATAGAAGAACCAATACCATTTTACCAAATTGATGGACTGGCTGACCAAGACTGATACCATTTTTAACTTCCCACCCCTCACAATTGGCATGAAAAGGTGTTGAAACATTACTAGGCCGTAGGTGACATCTGCATGACACCAAGTGTTGGAAATAAATTCTAATGGGTTTCATAAATAATTGGGGGATGATTTTTCCATTGAAAAGAAAAAAACCATTCTAGATTATCTTAACCAAACCAACACTATATAATTCTTGAGAATGACATAATAAAACTCCAAAGTAACCAAAATTACAAGAGATTAACCAAAATACAACGAGGAAACCAAAACCGATATGATGATATAAAGTGGAAGACAAAACTAACAAAAATCAAGGACTCTAAAGATGTGGACTCCTTAGCACATAACCTGCTTCAAAATCCCACTACACAATCCATTTAAAAGGTATCATGATGCATCACTAAACAAATGAGATAGTTTCCCTTTACATGTGTCTCGATATACAAAAACTGTATATGAACCAAAGTTCCTAATCAGGGGGGTGAGTATAAAACTGAGTAGGATTTCCCTAATGAATTCCATACTTATTCCACTAGGACAGAACATATTATAAAATTTATATAAAACATATTTAAATATTTTAAATAAGTTTATATCAAATCCAAAATAGTATTAAAACCAAACAATTCCCAAAAAAATCAATTTCCAAACCAAAAATTTTATAAGGAATGAAACCAAAAATTACATTATACCGTTTCTAAAATACTTTGGCATAATCCATTCAATTATACAAACATCCATGACACAAAAACACACACAATCATGGTGTTACCAATGACAACATAACTTTATGTCCATAACCCCTCCCTTTGATGGTGGTACTTCTTGACCATTATCCATATCATTTCTATCAATGCCCAAATTTTATGCATAAATCATGTCAACCCATTTCAATAAAACAATTCATTTTTATGGAAAAAATTTACACAAATCTCTTTATATATATCATAATAAAAAGTCCATTTTAAAATCATTATTTTAAAACCATGTAACCAATTTCACTTTCCACAAAAAATACAAATTCCCACAATTTCTTAAATAATCATTAAATAGGGTTTTCATCAAGCTTCACATAACAATTACACAACTCAATACTAGTAAATAAATAAATTTGAAATAAATAATTAATGTTTTAATAGGAGGAGTGGAGAGTAAATCCACCTACCCACAATGTAGGTGAAAATAATGAACAACACAAATTATTCATCCAATAGTGTTGAAACTCTAAAAATACCAACTTATATACTGTTAACTATCATCAAAACAACAATAAATAATCATTATTTGTATATACCAACATATATCTAAACCCAAAGGATTAAATATATGAGTTAAAGAGAGGAAAGAAGAATAAACTAACTAAAAATACCAATAATGAGCACTTATCAAGAAATCTAGGCCTCTAACGCATAAAGAATCACCAACGGATTGCTACTAGGTCAAGGGGATGAGTCTGCACATCCTTTGGGATGAGAGGAAATCGTTTTAGGGTCATAATAGGAAAAAATTGAGCATTATATGGGAATTAAAAATTATATAAACAATTTTATGATCTAATTTTTAACACTGCATGATTTAGGTTCATGGTTAGGAAAACCATGAGTAAACTAGGCACCTTCCATAATCTCAAAACACACCTCACACGGTCATCTTGTATGGTTTTACAAACATTGTGACAACCACACAAACACCCTCTATTCCACTTTTCATAGTTTTAGCTAGGTGGACACACAGTTTGGACAAACCATGCACCAATCATTCACCTACCCAATGAACCATGTTTTCCATTTCATGATTTCTTGTAGGTGTTGCATGGTTTAGACTATGTTTTCTCAAAATGTGCACCTCCGTATAATTCAAAAAAAAAACATTCCAAAACACCTCCAAAAATTCCCAAACATAATGAAATTATTTTATATACTTAAAATACATGAATAAATGGTTAATTAACCAAAACCTAGGGTGCTATATATTCATTAATGTAATCCTTACTACCTCACCTTTAAGGAATAAGTGAAAAATGAATCGTATTGCTCCATAAGGTGGTATTTCATCATGCACATGAGTAACATTATCATCCATGAAATGGAAATTAAGAAGGTATTTTTGATATCATAATTTAAAAATTATACCAATTTCTTAAACTTCATATAATTTATTTAAATTTATCATTATTTCTATCCTTGAATGGTTTTTATGGAAAATTAATTACATTGGTTTGGGAGGTGGAAGTCATCCGTATATATGATTGATTATTTTGTTTTCCATTTGATGAAAGAAGATATAAATATAGTATATAAAATTATCTTATGAATATATATATATATATATAATATAATTTTTTTATTATATTATCATAGCTAAATATGGTTTTATAGATGTTGAAGAAGAAACAAAACTAATATCTATGTTTATGAATTTTACCACTTCTTCGGAGATCCACTTTAGATTTATAAATAAATAATTTTTAAGAGGTATTAATAATTAAACTAAATCTTATAAGATATGGGGAGGGAATTAAATATTGTAATTTTCTAGATATTTGTATAACCAAAGGTTTTTTTAAATGTTAAGAGGGGATGGCAGGGGTGTCCTTTTATATGTGGGGGAGAGGAAACATGTGGAAGTTTTGAAAATATAATGTCATACACACATTTTTATCATTCCACAAGCCTCCAAAATGGTACATTATAAACCATATAGGTGTTAATGTCTAAATATTTTCCCAAAATCTAGGATGTTAACAATTTTTATGTCATTTTTAACTCTTTCCTTCTTAGTTTAACCCTCTATGGTTAACCCATTTTTAACTTTATCGCAAAAAATAATTATTACAGTTTTCATAATTTGTTATTGAAAATATTACTGTTTACCTTATTATATGATATAAATTATGATTATGCCAAATATTGAACCCATTTTTCCAAATTCAGTTCACATAAGTGGAATAATTAAATTTAAAATTAATCCTCAAACTTGACGAAAGAGTGGTTTTCGAAATAGAAAATCATGATAAGCATAGAATGTTTTAACATAAAAAATTAACATGAAATAGATTATGATGACCTAAATTATTTTAAGATCAATATATTTGAACAAATGTAACTTTAAAAAAATTTCAATTATAAATAAACATCATTATTATTGAGAATAAAAGGTAGTTTTCAATAAAAATATGTATTTTTTACTATTCATCAAAAATCCATTAATATGAGAAAATTTTCAAATATTCATTCAAAGATATTATTTACATCTACATTTCATAAATTAAGTTAAATGTTTAGAATAAATTTTCAAAAATTGGTAACCTGTTTTATATTATGTGTAGAAAGTATGACAAATATACCTTTTAGAAAAATATAGTTTCAAGAAAACATTTATTACTATTTTAAATTGTTATTATTTTAATTATAATAAATATAAAAAAATTATTTATTTAATTCATGTAAAAACTATAAATTTTTTATAAAATTTATATTATAATTCATACCCTCCATCTTAATTGCTAGGTTATATTTTTTTATGTTTAAATAATAATAGTTTAATTGAGTATCATGTTTAATTTAAACCTGAAGTTGCATGAACTGAAATATATCAAAGATATTTAATTTAATTAAATATTTCATAATATATCTGGGAATTATATTCTATTATGATTTTTTTTTCATGTCTTACATTCTTTCAATCATGATTCTCCTCTTTTAGAATCTTGGGTTGTCATATTCTACCTCTATAAATAAATTGAATCTGTTAAATTTAATATTTATCCCAATTATCAATGGTTTAACATTTGAAATTACTTTTTTGGAAACCCACACCATTTAAGGGTTTATCAAAACATCCTCCTGATAATATAAATTGAGGAGTATGAAGGTTATCAAGAATAACACATTACTAGGTTTCCAAGTAGTAAAACATTGGTGGGAAATGATATAATAGAAATTGAAGAGAATAATAACAACCATGTATTAATAGAGTGTGTAAAAGAAAATTTTATTTTGAAGTTTAACCCCCCCAAAAATAAAATTTTGATGAGTTAAATAAAAATTAATTCAAAAAAAATTAATTTATTAGGAAACCATTTTTTTAAGATATTTTTCTGAGTGTTGAGGGATTATGTTTCCATTATGATATGGAAAACTAAAAAATTTACTTATAATTTAATCCCTCGGTTGTTCTTTGATCAATTAATACTTCATCTCTTTCATTAAGAAATGAACATTAAATATTAATTCATTTATTCTTAAAGCACTAGAAGTAAAATTTAATGTATCATAAGATATATAAAAGAATGAAGATTCATTCCTAATATCCTCAGTAAAACACAATTTTTAGCACAAGTTAAGCAATATAATATGTTAATTTACAAACCTCAACAATAATACCAAAAGTTAAACTTAATTTATTTCATAAATAGATAACAATAAGGCTCATCCAATTTTTTAACCAAATTGAAAGTCCAAATATTTAAGTGGAAGGTCACTAAATCAACATTATATTACCTATATAATATAAAGTGTATATTAATTTCAGATTAAAAATATATAAATAACATGGTCACTATAAAAAATTAATGAAAACATACTTGCTTCAAAAAATAAAATATCATCTTTTCGAATATATTCATTAAATCTAAACATGCAGTATACTCCAATAGAGATAAGATAAGTCACTAAATTATTTCAGGTTTATATACACTATACCATAAGAAACTCTTCATTATTATTATTATCTAAATATACCCCATATATGAGCTTTTATCTTCCCAACATTATTTTTTTTCCAATATTATCAACTTTCTAGAAAATCATTTTCTTGGTTATTAGTACTATTCATGATATGATTTTAGATGCATAAAGAAAAGGTACTATAGTACATTCTATATACATTAATGATTATTATATTTAGTTTATAATTTATAAAATACTTCTAAAACATATTTATCAAATCCAAATGTAGGATGTTTAATCATTACACTTCTACTGTATGAATAACACATTCTTGAGTATGATCCATTTTCTGTTTTAACTTATATTCCATTAACACTTGGGAAATTTATTATTTTAGGAACCCATATCCTTATATTTGAATCATTCAACATTTTACACTTCTTTCCTTCACTTTTAATCATGATAATGGTGGAAATTCTTTCCACACTAATAGTAATCAGCCATTCCCTTCAAACAAGTACAATGGTGTTTTCCACAATTATCACATGTAGTAAAATACTTTTTCCCTTATTTCCTTAATCTATCATTTTCTTTGACATTATCAATTATCTTTCTTTACTTATAATCCATAACACTTAGAGAATTATTTCACTTTCTTAATATCAAACAATACACTACACTCGTATGATAAGAATGTTTGGGAGATTAATTTCCTTCAAAGTATTGGGTTTAACACATCTATGAACAAATTGACCTTACTATTTGTATTATGTATGTAGTCTGAATCATTACATGATAAAATTTATAAATTATATTCATATGTATATATATTTTTATATTTCTATTGTCTTAATACTCATGAATTGTCTCTCAATATCTACATGTTGTTTTCCTTGAAAATAATTTTCCTTGAAGACTACCCTAAAATCCTTTCATTCCATGTTTGTTATATCTTCATCATCCATAGTGTTTTGAATTGATGTCCACCACTAATCTGCATCTCCAAATAAAATATAACCTTCAATTGCAACATTATCTCTTTAATTACTTCCCAAATAAAAAAATTACACTATAAGGAACATATCCATTTTTAGCTACAAATGGATTCGTACTCCCTTCGAATGATGGATTTTGTGGACACAAAAAGTAGTCTAACATTGTCACACTACATGGTTTATTAAAAGGTTTCTTCATAAGGGAAATATTATTTCTCAATACCGAAGTCAACTGACCCAGTATAGTTAAAATTTCTTCAGTTCCAACTATAACTATAGCTCTAACTTCATTATCATTCCCTGATAGGAAATCCCCATATGGGTTATGTGTAATGATATAGTTCCCATTCCTTACACTGTGATCCATTTCTAAAAAACAGGACACAATATTTTAGATAATAATATTATGAAACATAATTTGTAATTAAAATACTAACAAATGACTTAAAATAAATTGAAATAGTCATGCTTGGATACTCTCATTATCATAAACATAGTTTCCCTAGGAAAGTTTCCAAATCATAAAAATGTTTTCAAAAACTTCATAATGGTTTTTAAATAATTTTTAATTAACCAATGAATATCCTATGGGAATTTTAATCCAGGTATGTAGTAAGTCATTTTGTCTTTTACAAGTTAATTATCAATTCAAGACCAATGTACATATTTGGAGTTATTACCCCTAGGAACATATATTCCCAAACCACATCCCATTATAGTATGTTGACACTGATGTGTTCCTAGAAAAAACAATATAATATTTACCTTAACAAAGATTTTGGATTTTATTGTATACATATCCTCATTTTTTAATCATAGGTTTATATTCATTATTATATGATTTTCTAGATATAGTCCCTAATAATGATATAAAACTTCCTCTAATACCAATTATAAATCCCCTGACCCTAGTATCCCAGATCCAGTGATTACATTATTACATTTGAATAAGAATCAATGAATCAAATACCTAAGGAATTAATATTTTAGTAGTATTGGTAAAATATACATACACTTTATATTCATATTACAATTTAATACATAGAGTACATAATGTTTTTTCTTCGAGAACACCATTATTCCTCATACCTTGTCTGTACATATCAGTCACACAACACTTCCTGTACTTATATACATATTAAGGGTAATCATACAATGGAATATATCATGAATAAATACTAATAATTAATATGGAATGGTAAATAAGTGAAACATATTCCATTTAATCAATAATCTGGGCATAATTTGAAAGAAATAAATAATGATCAAATAATTCCATATAAATAATCACATAAGATTCAGCCATATCCATGGGTTTACTAACTAATAGATTTATAAAATTTAAATAAATAAATAATCTCATAATTTGGTAATTAATAATTATATATATATATAACAGACTAGTAATACCATTTACAATACAGTTTGAATAAGAGTGTAAAAACTCATCTAATTTAGCCAAGAGATTTGTCTCATTAGACCTGTTGACGCATCAGTTGGTTATATATAACCAGGACCCACCTATTACATAATTATTCCAATTCATTCCCCATATTAAAGGGATGAAACATAATTAAAATAAGTTTTTATATTGAAAAACTAATATAGGAAATTTTAATACATACCTTAATCAAATAAAAATAATCATAAAACATCGAGAATAATATGGAGAATGGTAATAAAATTGTACATCCTTAGTCAAAATATTCAAAAAAAAATAATAATAATAAGGATTATATGAAGACAATACATTCCCATTGCATTATTATTATAATATAGTGTTGAAGTCATCAGTTAATAGAAACACCATAAAAATATCTTTAAAAACATTCTTGTGGAATTTTTTTGTTCTTTGAAAATCACCATTTAAAAAAACAATTTAAAAAATTTAAAAAATAATAATTTAAAATAACACTTTAAAGCATGTAATATATTATTTAAAATAATGAGTTGTGATAACATAAAAAAATCCCATTCACATCGTACACATTAAAACTATTATTCCTTTCACATTTTTTGTAAAATCCAAACAGTCTTTGATTTGAAAATGAAATGAGTATTACTCTCAAAAAGTTTTGTAAAAATTAAATAAAAGTAATTTTTTTAATTAATAATTTTTAAATGGTTAAAAATTTTTTTGAAACTTTTTTAGGAAATAAGGATTTTGATGATAAAGTATTTCTTTACCGAAGAGTGAAAAGATTAATATTTTCTTAAAAACACTTTCTTAATAATTTTAAATTGGAAATTGTATAAAAATGGAACTATTAATCTAAAATAATAATTAATAACCTTATAAAAATAATATATATTTATTTTAAGATATAAATATTAAATAATTCCCTTATTAGTGGATTAGAAAAAAAGATTCTATAATAATGATGAGATAGTGAAATAAACACTTACCACTTTGATAACTTCTGAATCATTATATAAATAAAAATCATAATATAAAATGATAGATTATACACCATTAAGGTAAATATATTTATGATATAACATATAAATGGGGTTGTATATACACCACAAAAAAATTAGTTTTAAATATGTCATACGTCTCACAGAAGTAATGAGCCCGTAAGGGGCGTTGCATGCGGTAGGGTTTGCCGTCGCCGCCTATTCAGTTTCGGCACATGTTTTTCTGCGATCCTTCTCCAATGTAGTGCTTCTCGGTGGGATCAGATGTGTGGTGGACTACTCCCTCTTCTTCGTTTCGGTCTCGGTCTGCATCAGGCATCAAAGTTTTTCCACGGCGGCTCAGGTCTTGAGACTGAATGTGTCTTTGGAAATCGGTGCTCCTCACGTCAGCCTCATCTCTCTCGGCAGCGGCTTCAGCTTCTGGTCATTGGATGTGGACATTGCCCTCCTTCTGTGGTAGATCTAGTTGGCTTCATGTGTCAGAGCATCTCCGGTGACCTGTGCTGGCACTGTTCCGGGTTGACTTGGCTGCGGCGATCTGCAGTGGCGACGACTTGGATTCCGTCGGCTATGGAGGATCTTCGACTTTGATCCGATGCTACCTTCCCTAAGAGTTGACTCTAGATATGTTTTTATTCCAGGTTTGGTGCGGATTTGGGTTTCTACCCCTTGTTCTGTGCTTATGAAATGATGGGTGGGTTGTCCGCTGTGGTCTCTATGTGCGATCTGGTGGGTGGCGACGGGTGTTGCATTTCTGGATTGATGCAGGTTCTGGCTTGGTGTAGGCATTTTTGGTGATGGTCTCATTTCATTTGAATTTTTTTCTTGGTGAGGTTATTCTGTTATGGTGTGTGACTGGTTTTCATGGTGTTACTGTGTGGTTGGCGATCTCCGGTTTAAGGGTGGAATTTTGGTGGCCTGTGGTATAAGGTTTGAGAGTCATTACATCTTTTCTCTTACAAGGAATTGATTCAAATGGGGTTTAGATCAGCAGTTTTCTTCTGATTTTTTGCTTTCGGATTTGGATGTCTGAGAGTGTATGGTTTTTCTATTAGTTCTATGACCGTGCAGTCATGTACGGGACTGCTTGCCGTGAAGCGATGAGTAGGAGGAAACTGAACTATGTTTATGATGCTGGGTAGGAACTATTATGTATAAGTGAATGAGTTGTTGGCTCTTAAATTTTTTATCATGGTGCCTTGAATTTCTTAAGTCATTGAATTCATGTACGGTTTCTCACTTTTTCCTTAAAGTGACAGAATAATAAAAAAAGTAATTTTCAGTCTCGCAGAAGTAAAAGTGAGATGAGAGACCGTTACATCATGTTTGACTTCATTCATATGTGTTCGAACCTATTGTAAAATTAATATAAGTTTATTATAAATATATAAAACATCCGTAATTATATATATCATAACATTTGTTATTTACCTATAGTGTTATATCACCCGTTTATTTAGAATGATTTTTCAAAAACTAGGTTTTGTGTGACAATTTCTTTCCTTTTCATATATGTTTTTGTTCAGTAAATTTGGTCCTATTAATTTCAAAAACATTACATCATATAAATAATGATAAATGATATATAAATATCATATATAATAATTATATAGTTATTTTTTGAAATATATTAAAGTTACAAATATAAGATGGATTACACAGTTCATGGAGTTGGTAGGTTGTACGTACGCAAGAATGTTGTTTCCATTTTTCTTGGTAGATGGAATGAAAGGAAAATTAATATTAATCTGTACATTAATAATAATATTTTTTAATATAAGTATTTATAATAATCAAATACATCATTATTACCATCCATGTAAAAATAAAATGAAAAACATTTCATATCGGGACATTGAGGCGGTAGTCCAGACATATGCACGAGCGATGTTATTATTTTCTAGAAGATTGGAAGGTAAGAAGTTATATTTGATATTATATTTCATGATGCAATTTTAGGTAATATAAATCAATTATAGTAATTAATTTTATCCATAATACCTTCCATTTAAGAATAAGTGAAAAATGGATGAAATCGCTTCATGAGGTGATTGTTCACCGTACACACAAGCGACACTACCTTATCCCCCAAAGAATAGAATTCAAGAAGTTATATGTGATATAATAATTCTATAAGTATAATAATTTCATAAATATATTATTAATATGTTAAATATTTAGTTATATATATCCATCAAAGGTGGTGATATAAAAAAATTACACCAGTTCGCGAGGCTGTAGTCCGACATACACATGATCAACGATTTTGTTTCCCATTTGATGGAATTGGAGATAGATCTAGGTTATTACATTAACATAATAAACTATTTTTATATAGGAGATATTATTTTTATTATAATATCATTGTTTCAGATGATTTTAATGAGGTGTAATAAGAAATAAAAATAACATGTTTTATAAATTTACCTCTTATTTAGAGAGCCTCTTTAGGTTTATACCTAAAGCCTTTATAAGAGGGATTAATAATAATAAAATTACTCTATGATGTGGGGAGGTATGTAAGAAATGTATTTAGGTAGAGATTTTCCAAACCAATGGGTTTTGGTAATGTGATGTGGGGTGGAGAGTGAGTGTCATTTTATAAGTGGCGGGAAAGGACACATATGAATGGTTTTAAAAGATAAAGTGATTCCCAAGTTATTATCATTATAGAATCCCCAAAAATTTTAAATTATAAAATACTATTGGTGATATGGATTAAATATGGCCGTCCAATGGGTTTTTATATGTTTTATTTCATTATTAACTCCCATTTTCTTAGCTTAACCCTCGATAAACCAATTTTCTCCATAGTCAAGGTAGTTAAATTTTACTATATTAAATATTCATTATAGTGAAATATTACAAGAATGGTTCATGATATGCGAATACTCAGTCCTAAATATTTATTAAGGAAAATAAAAATATGGAAACAACAACGCAAGAGTGTGGCACAAAAAGCACCACCAAGAAAAAAAGTGGCAAACATTCCACCCACAGAACAACCGGAAGAAAAGCCCTATCCACATAGAAAAATAAGCGTGAAGACCCACAAGGTGCATGAATAACACAAAAGAGTTTACAAGGATCATTTGATCCCATCCCTCCCCATGGTTAACTGATAGTTCTTTAAACACCAAAGGCCCGAAGTAGAAAAAATACCGAAGCCAACTGCCGACAGGAAACCCACGACCCACACCCCAAAGTCATTACTCCATCCAAGTTTATCACACATATTCAGGTCAACTGATCCCTATCCTCATCTCTAGCTTGGAACTAAGGATGTCATTGATAAGCTCTAGAATCCAGAAAGAACCGGCCTACACCAACCACCAAAGTAATCCCCGTCATCTTCGGGATCACTCACTGTATCCCAAACTCAAGTTCATCTCCCGATTAAAAGAGAGAGGTCTCCAAAATTCAAGAAAATTCCATTCCCACCTATGCGTGGGATCCCTGGAACTGATTAGTCAACAATTCCATCGTCGAGATAAAACCGTCCATTTGTGCATCGGCGTGTTACCAAACGGTAGCTAGTTCCTAACTCACAATCACGCTGCATGTGCCCAAAGCTGTAGACAACCTTCATTTCACTCCTCCACCAGAGATCGTTGGCCGTAATTAGATGTTACCACCCATCCATTCGCGATCCTTCTCCCACACCCAAAACAGGAGTTTTTTTAATCTGTTTTTTTTAAATTACAAAAACCATCCAAGTTAAAAATATTTTAAAAAATTCACCCGAAAGGCGGTATCCCGGATGCTGCCTTTGTATTTCGTGTGCAAGGCGGCATTTGGGATGCCGCCTTTCCCCTAATTTTTTTTTGAAATTTTTTATTATTATTTTTTTTGTTTTGTTTTGTTTATATATATATATAAACAAAACAAAAACTTTCAGCAGAATTTATCTACTATTAAAGATCCAGTGCTAAAAGCATTACAACAGTCTGGATTCTAACAGAAACCCTCACCCAGGCCTCCCTTTTATAAGAGGGCTTGCCTTGAAAATAATTCTGTGTTTTCGATATGGGATTCAGGTTCTCCCTTTCCTGCGCAGTACATTCTGCATTTCTGATGTGAGATTCGGTTTCAAGTACGTGACTTTGAAATAAAATAAAATACAAACTATAAGACCAATATAAATGAAAATTTAAACATTGATTAAACATATAATAAATATTTGAAAATAAAAATAATTTCCTCAAAAATGTTGATGAAAAATAATCTATAACCACTCAAAACCGCCTAATTAAAACTTAAAAATGTTTCAAATATGTGAATTTTAAAGTCTATAAAATATAAAATATAAAATGAATATAATTGAAACTTTAAACATTGATTAAAAATATAATATATATTTGAAAAAAAATAATTTACATAAAAATGTTGATGAAAAGTAATTTATAAGCTTTCAAAACCGCTTAATTGAAACTAAAAAATGTTTCAAGTACATGAATTCGAAAGACTATAAAATATAAAATATAACACCAATATAAATGTAACATAAAAAACATTTATTAAACATATAATAAATAATTAAAAACAAAAGGAATTTTCCTAAAAAATGTTGATAAAAAATAATTTATAAGCTTTTAAAACCACCTACTTGATACTAAAAAATGTTTCAAGTACGTGACTTTAAAAGACTATAAAACATAAAATAGAAGACCAATATAAATGAAATGTTAAAAATTGATTAAACATATAAGAAATAGTTGCAAAAAAATTAATTTACAAAATTTTTTTAATGAAAAATAATTTATAAGCTTTCAAAACCACCTGCTTAAAACTTAAAAATGTTTCAAGTACATGACTTTGAAAGACCATAAAACATAAAATGGAAGACCAATATAAATGAAATGTTAAACATTGATTAAACATATAAGAAATAGTTGAAAAAAAGTAATTTCCAAAAAAATGTAAATGAAAAATAATTTATAAGCTTTCAAAACCAGCTACTTGAAACTTAAAAATGTTTCAAGTATGTGAATTTGAAAGAATATAAAACATAAACTATAAAATGAATATAATTGAAACCTAAAACATTAATTAAACTTATAATAAATTATTTAAGTATTTAATTAGTAATATAATTATTAATTATATAATCACTAATTAGTTAATTAGTAATATAATTATTAATAATTAATTATATAATAATTAATTAGTTAATTAGTAATATAATTATTAATTATATAATACTTAATTAGTAATATAATGATTAATTATATAATGATTAACTATATAATAAATAATTATTTAATTAGTAATATCATTATTAATTATATAATAATTAATTAGTCAATTATAAATATAATAATTAATTATAATAAGTAATTATATTAATTTATTAGTAATTATTAATGATTAATTATATAAAAATTAATTTGTTAATTAGTAATATTATTTTTAATTATATAATACATAATTAGTAAATTAGTAATATGATTTTTAATTATAATTATTCATTACAATTATTAATTAGTAATTAGTAATATAATTATTAATTATAATTATTAATTATAATAATTCATTATAATTATTAATTAGTAATTATTAATAATTAATTATATAAAAATTAGTTAGTTAATTTGTAATATTATTATTAATTATATAATAATAAATTACTAAAATAGTAATATAATTTTTAATTATATTTATTCATAATAATTAGTAATTAGTAATTAGAAATTATTAATTATTTATTAGTTTATTAGTAATATAAATATTAATTATAATTATTAATTAGTAATTATTAATAATTAATTATATAATAGCTAGTTAGTTCATTAGTTATATAATTATTAATTATATAACAATTAATTAGTAAATTAGTAATATAATTTTTAATTACATTTATTCATTATAATTATTAATCATTAATTAGTAATTAGTAATTAGTAATTATTAATTATTAATTAGTAATATAAATATTAAATATTAATATTAATTATAATTATTAATTGTTACTTATTAATTATTACTTATTACTTATTAATTATTACTTATATAGTAATTATTTAGTTAATTATTAATATAAATATTAATTATATAATAGTTAATTAGTTAATCAGTAATATTATTATCAAATATAATTATTATAATTTTTAATTAGTAATTATTAATAATTAAATATGTCATAATTAATTAGTTAATTAATAATATTATTGTTAATTATATAACAATTAATTAGTAATATAATTATTACATATATAATAAATATTTAGTTAATTAGTAATATAATTAATAATTATAACTAATTAATTAGTAATTAGTAATTAGTAATTAGTAATTAGTAATTAGTAATTAGTAATTAGTAATTAGTTAATTAGTAATATAAATATAAATTATAATTATTTATTATAATTAGTAATTAGTAATCAATAATTATTAATAAGTAATTAGTAACTATTAATTAGTTAATTAGTAATATAAATATCAATTATAACTATTAATTAAATTATTAATTATTAAATATTAATTATTAATTATTACTCATTAATTATAAATTATATAATAATTATTTAGTTAATTATTAACATAACTATTAATTATATAATAATTAATTAGTAAATTAGTAATATAATTATGGTCTTTCAAAGTCACGTACTTGAAACATTTTTATGTTTCAAGTTGGCGGTTTTGAAAGCTTATAAATTATATTTCATTAACATTTTTTTGGAAATTGCTTTTGTTTTCAACTATTTCTTATATGTTTAATCAATGTTTAACGCTTCATTTATATTGTTCTTCTATTTTATGTTTTATGGTCTTTCAAAGTCATGTACTTGAAACATTTTTAAGTTTCAAGTAGCCAGTTTTGAAAGCATATAAATTATTTTTCATTATATTTCTTTTTGGAAATTACTTTTTTTCAACTATTTCTTATATTTTTAATCAATGATTAACGTTTCATTTATATTGGTCTTTTATTTTATGTTTTATGGTCTTTCAAAGTCACGTACTTGAAACATTTTTTAGTTTCAAGTAGGCGGTTTTGAAAGCTTATAAATTGTTTTTTATCAAGATTTTTTTCAGAAATTCCTTTTGTTTTCAATTATTTATTATATGTTTAATCAATGTTTTTTATGTTTCATTTATATTGGGGTTATATTTTATATTTTATATTCTTATTAATTCACATACTTGAATCATTTTTTAGTTTCAAGTAAGCGATTTTGAAAGCTTATAAATTACTTTTCATCAACAATTATTTGGAAATTTCTTTTGTTTTTGACTATTTATTATATGTTTATTCATTGTTTAAGGTTTCAATTATATTTGTTTTATAGTTTATATTTTATAGTCTTTCAAATTCACGTGCTTGAAACATTTTTAAGTTTCAAGTAGGCAGTTTTGAAAGGTTATAGATTATTTTTCATCAACATTCTTGAGGAAATTATTTTTGTTTTAAACTATTTATTATATGTTTAATCAATGTTTAATTTTTCATTTATATTAGTCTTACAGTTTATATTTTATTGTATTTCAAAGTCACGTACTTGAAACATAATCTCACATCGGAAATGTAGAATGTATTGCATCGGAAAGGGAGAACCTGAATCTCATATCAAAAATGCAGAATGATTTTCAGGGCAAGCACTCTTATAAAAGAGAGGCATGGGTGAGGGTTTCTGTCAGAATCCAGACTGCTGTAATAGCTGTAGCACTGGATCTTTAATAGAAGAGAAATTCTGAGGAATGTTTTTATTTTGTTTATATATATATATATATATATATATATATATAAACAAAACCAAACAAAAAAAAATAAAAATAAAAATTTTCAAAAAAATTTTTTTAGGGGAAAGGGGGCATCGCGGATGCCACCTTTCACCCACAGTGCAAAGGAGGCATCCCAGATGCCGCCTTGCACCCGAAATGAAAAGGAGGCATCCGGGATACCGCCTTTCAGGTGCATTTTTAAAAATATTTTTAACCTGGACGGTTTTTGTAATTTTTTTTTAAAAATGGATTAAAAAAACTCCTCAAAACACGGTTGACAGGTTCCCAAACCCGAGGTAGGGCCACATGTAAACTGGATTTACCCCTTAAAACTCCAGTGCTATCCCTTCTAACTGTGCCACCACCAGGTTCCCCTTTATTAAAGCGATGTATTTTAGTTAAGAAGAAATAATACCCAAATAAATAATAAATCATATACATGACATAAGAGCAATATTCAAAAAATGGAAATTCTCAAAATTATAGAATGTTTTAATATTGAAATTCAATATCAAATTCATTGAAACTACATAACTTACATAAATTTAAATATAATTGAACTAATTTTTCATTTAAACCTACTTAAAATTTAAATTTAATTTTTAAATTATTTAAATGAAAAGGTTATATTCAATAAAAATATGTATTTTTTCACGATTCATCAAACGATTATTATTATTGAGAAAAATCTTTAAAATTCGCCAAAAGATATTTTTTTCATGTATATTTAAAAAATAAATTTCATTTTTTTCAAATAAAGTTTCTAAAATTAGTTAATTTTAATTTTAATTTATGTCTTGATAGCGCGACTAATCTTCCTTCACAAAAATACAAATTCTCAAAAAACATTTCAATCTATTGCAAATGGTTCTTATTTTAATTCTTATTATAACGGTTTAATTTATTCTATTAATGTGTAAATCATATAATTTTCATCATTTATTTATTACTATTTTTACCCTCCATCATAATGGCTAGGTTATAATGGTCATGTTTAAATAACAATATTTTAATAGTGTATCATGTTTCATTTAAACTCAGCATTGTGTACACCACTAATTATTTAAGATAATTAATTTGATGAAATTTATAGTACTATTTTAGGGTGTTATGATCTCTTATAATATTGGTTTTTTCATGTCATACACACTATCGAACATGATTTTCCTCTTCTAAAATATCTGGGTGTGATAGAATCATTTCCACCCTTCTCAATAGTGACAGAAACAATAGGCGGCCAAGTCCTAAAATCGGTGTGATCAACAACCATAACACCAAAGGTAAAAAAACCAAAATATTCAAATAATCATAGGTTGAAAAATAATTATGGGTTGTGGCCTAAAAACTAACATTCCTTCTCATCCATGAATTCAATTTAATATATATTCCATGACAAAAGAAACTACTGACCTGTATGCTCGAATCAACCTTCTTAGAACTCAGAGTTGCCCCTATAAAAATATTTTTAACATTCCTCATGCTAGAATTAACAATGGTTCCAGTAATATATTGTGTCATTTTATATTTAAAATATTTAGCGGAACCAAATAAAAAAGTAGAGGGATTAACTATATAGTGTATTGAATCAATTATAGATGGGAATTCATAACATAACTTTCATCATTATAAAGGGAGAGTTCCTTACACTAATTGAAATAGAAACATTGGATTCGTTTGACTTCTAATTATAAATGTTACTTAAACGTACAAAATCATTGGATGTATTGGACCTACTACGATCTGGAACACACTCATTGGGATTTGATGCAGTAAACTTATACGAACATTCACTACATAAAAAAAATGCATTGAACATCTATTTTGCAAACATTTCTTTGGAATATATTAACTAGATGAGACGACCATTTATTTCCATTTATGATTTTAAGAGATATATTTGAATGCTTCTATATTTTGTGTTCAAAATAACTTTATAAATCTAGATCAAAATTGGATTGACCATCATTATAAGCATTATCACAAGACACATTCCCAATACATTTGACAAGGGAATCCATAAATTAAGGAATATATGGAGCGTTAACACTTTTTAAATAATGGATTTCCAATGACCAAAAAGTCTTCCTAGTTTATTGATAAAGTACCTCCCTAGTTTGAGTGTACAATTGTGAGCCCTCCCTAAAATCCAATTCCACATGACTAGTTGGAGGCATGGTAAGATTATAAAATAAAATCAGAGCAGTCATTATCATCATTCCTATCACAAGAAGGCTTCCCCCTAGTCCACAATCAATATTAGGATGGCACTTATATATTGGTTTTGGATTCATTAGGACATCCTTATAAACTAGAATCTTTTACGTAGTATTTTTATAAAAATTCATAACCATATTTCCTCTTAAACCACATGTATTGAATGAGATATTCCTATGGAATAAATCCATTTTGATTCCAATAAATTTTCATTCCACACAAAACTTTTGGGGGCTTTTCCGACTCAGCACCAATATTAATATCCCCAATGGGAGTTCAGAGAAAAAAAAATTTCAACAATTCTTTCACTATAGTTCACCTCTACCAACTTCCTTGTAATATTAAGAAACCTATCCTAACCATTTTTCTCTATCTAGATAGTTAGGAAACCGACAACAACTATAATATGATGAATAATCCTCAAGTCCAACAAGATCCATTTTAGACCTTGGATCATAATCCAAACCTAAAAAAATTATTTCTAACATTTAACAAATTGAAATTCATAGACCATTCATGAATGCGAAGAGTGAAAATCTTCAAGAACAATGATCATATTTTCCATGCTAGCTGTCTTATGTCATATAATGAAAATACGAAATGAAAAAATACACGTCCAATTGACATGAACCTCTAATTGGAAAATAAATAAATTAATGAAACCATGCATACCAGTTCCTATAACCTACATGGATTCACACATTTTAGGATCCCAAGCCTCATAATAAGATAAGTCTTACCCATCATCAACCTCTCTAAATATTTCTCTAGATTATCTATTACATGATCCAGTGAATATTTTGTGAGGAACCTTATGATAGATATATAACTAAAAAAACTAGAGAATCCGAGATCACATATATCTTCAGTACTTGATGCTCTCTGAACCTACCATCTAGAAGAACCATGCCTCTAGTTGACATGGGATCATATTGTGAAACCAAAATCATATTTCCACCTCTGATATAAAACTCAGTTTTGAAATTGGTTTCTCATATGGAATCCATTAAAAGATTTATTCATTTGAATCTATATTATATATGAGAGTAAAAAACTTGAATCACTATCTAATATTTATTTCTACTTATTTTTATTAATGATTTAATCACTATATGAAGTGTTTTTTGAATAGTTTAAATAAAATTTAATTCTTGTTTGTTTTATTCTTCATTCAAATTGTATATATTAATAACTAGTTTTGAATTTTTGACTTTATTTAATTTGAGTATTTTTTTAATTTTTTTAATTTTAATGTATAGGATTACAAATAATATTAAAAAATTTGAAACATTATTTAATAAGATTTTTTTAATTTTTAATTTTTTGTATATCTTTATAGTTTCTAGTGAGGTTTTGAATTTTCAATTTTTAAAGGGATAAATATATAATACTTATGGGATATCATGGCACTATTAATATTAATATATTTTAAAAAAATTAAAATGATGAATTAAAATTTTTTAAACTAGTCTTTAGTTTCTCAAATGATATTTGTTATCATTGTTTTAGAAATAATTTAACTCTTCAAAAAATATTGAATTAATATTTTAAGTTGATTTTACCAAGGTTATTATTATGTATTCATTAAAAAATCATATATTGAGGACATGGGGATTCATGGAGAACATGAAAGACTATAATTTTGATGTAAGATTTTTATCTCGTATGTTTTGTGCTCAAAACATCAATATTTTAAAGAATGCCTATGTAAATAAAGATTTAATCTCTTAAATATACTCTTAAAGGAAACCCAATCACTTATGAAATATATTAATTCCTTAATGAGAGGATATAATCATTTATATAGTGAACCAGAGGATCTACATTAATCTATATGCATCTATTTCATTTCTACCTAATTTTTACTTAGACAATATTAATTATATATATCTTCACCCATGGGAATAAAAATTTAGTTTATGCTTTTCCCAATAAAATCATTACTATCTCTTCAACTTGGGACTCACTGTTTCTAATGTTAGGACCATTTGGTTTGTGACTCCTACTATCTAATGTTAGGTTGTCATGGGTTGTGGATCCCCATTAAAATGTATGGTGTCTTGGTTATACTTCTACTAGAAATATATGTTTAATCAATGTCTTGATTCATCCTAAATAAATAATGAAGTTTATAACATATCTCTCAATATGTGATAGGTGTTAGGGTTTAGTAGGTTAAATTTGGACCAAACAACATTAAAAAATATACATTTTTATTCAATAATTTATTATAGTATATTATCACATAATGTTCACGATAATTATCTCTAATAATTATCTCTGATAATTAAATTTTATAATTAATTAGATAATTTATTAATTTGCTTTAATTTTTTGTTTGGCATATTCAACCCCAAACTACACAGTCTGTTATTTCAAACAGAATCAATAAAAGTAAAAAATAAGAATGTGTAAATCATGAAAACTAATAATGAAATTCTCAAACACTAAATAAATGTCACTGTATGCTTTAAAACAATCAAAGTAATGTTCAATATCACATAATTTTTTTAAAATATCAAAAAAATCTACTTTAAAATTAATTTAGAAGTCTATTATTTCGTCACTAAAAACATAAGTCCCAAAAAATAATTTTCATTTAAATTAATTTGTGAAACATCAATAAAAAAATTCATATAATATATTTTAATATATTAACTTGGATTCCATCATAGAATTAAATTCATCTTTATTCATCCCAAAGAGTTATCAAATAACCCCAATCATTCTAATATATTTATTCCCAAATATGATTGGATCACATATAGGGGGAAGGGGTGAATCATTGATCAATTTTATTTTTATATGATTTTCAATTCTATCCCAACCTCTTGAACATGTTAATGTTGTTGATACTCTAAATAATTTATCACATGAACAAATTTTTGGGCAGAAATAATGATAAAGTGAGTTTCACACATTATTTATATGGGTTTTCTTAATGGGATACTCCTAAAAATGTTGGTTCTATCCCCAAATTGGATTCTCTGCTGTCATCCACAATCATAAAAAATATATTCTACTATACTCTCTAGGATTTCCCAATTCCATGAAGACTTTCATAAATTATTTAACCAAATATCAAACAAAGACCGAACAATTTGTATATTCTAGTATTGTTTGAACCATAATATGTTGTTTCTACTCTATGAGTAGATATATTTGTAAGCCTTCTTAAGTACTACCTCTAGAACATGAGGATTAGTACTAGTCTCAAGAATTTATATAGAACTTTTTGGAATTTATCTTATCTATCCTTCATGAATTCGTAGTTTTATAACAGATCCCTTTCTTCTTTAATGTATCACATTATCTAATCCTTTTCTCACTATGATAATAATGTATTTGACTTTCTATAATTTTCCCAAATCAAACTATGTGTTCAAGGTTCACAATATTCTACAACTTCTTCTTTATATTCCATCATATATTTCTATACAAAATAAAATGTATTGTTAATATTATTCTCTATAATTGAAATATGGAAATGCCATGATCATTAGATGTAGGATTGATCTCCTCATTTAAATCTAGAATATCTTTATAATGTGAATTCAACCTCAAATCCCTTTTAAATTCCCAAGATAAATATTAATTTTGAATCTCATAAAGAAAAGTATTTTGCTTATTTAATTATCCACAAAATCCACTTTATAAAACACATTCAAAGTCTCCACATTGTGTTACATAATGTATCTATTTCACTTGGATATCCTACTTTCTGTGTGGATTTCATATTTAGTTTTTTTATTTCATAGTAAAATTAGAATTTTTAAATATATTTAAGACATACACTCATGAAGACATACATTTCATTAACACAGGATTATATTCATGTACTTATGATCAAATCATATGATCTTATCCAATGTATTATGTTTAGTGTAATTTTTTCTTTCATGTAGCTAAAAGACTTATGATTGAAAAAGGATTATGATAAAAAACTTACATCTAAATGAATAATCCATGTACACAAGGCATTACGATCCCATAAAAACTAATTAATTTCATAGAAAATTACCAGTTTTATTAACAACAAGATTTCCAATTTGATTTTTTAAATCAATATCCATTTTTATCATATCCATTATAGAATTGAAACACCATTTTGAAGTTTAATCAATGGATAATAGATAATATGGATCAATATATTTCATTTCAATAGAATAACTAAATTATGGAATAATAGATATCCACCCTATATATTTATGGTGCGGTATACATATGATCAAATTCATGGGAAAAATATTATTTTTAATAGATTAACTATGTGAGGAAATGATCAATGGATCAATTGTATGAACAAACAATAGACTATGAAAATATATAATTATAATCATAGAATTTTCATGGATTATTTATCTATATTGATATCCAATTCCATCTCATTAATATATAAAAATAAATGAAGCATCAATAATATATTCATTCACCAAACACAAAGTGACCCACTGAATACTAATACAAATATTTTTAAGGGAAAAATAATATATTCCTTTAAATTTATTACCAATACCCTTAGTTTCCAAAATCAATATATTTATATATCTATAGATTCATAATTCTCCCCCATATTAATAATATATTTCATGTGAAAATATGGACTCTTCATATAATTAAACTCATTATTTCATGATATATTATTCTCATCATGTTTCTTAAATATAATTCATTGATCCAATTGAGAGAGAATAATTATACTAAATTAATTTCCACAGAAAATATCCTTCAGTTAGTACATTCTAATTTTGCATGTGATTGGTCAATATAGAAAATAAGAGGGATATAATCATGGTTTCCAATGTTGTCAATAAAAAACTATACATATAATACTAATCATAGAATTAGTATTAGGTTTTATCATATAGATTCATTAAGAAAATTGTTTTACCCTCCAATAATATCTAAAATAACATCAAAATGTTTATGATAAAAACATAAAAACCCCCCTTGTATAACTTTTTTCATTAACCAAAACATCACATTCATGAACATATTGAATACAATCCTAACAATGGGATGTGAGTGAAAATTTTATACCAAATTTTTAGATTTTTATAGTGATGTAAATAATTTCCATAATTACGTGACTCATATAGAATACGATATATTGATAGATCTAAAAAAAATTATGAGCCCCATCAATGGATTTAAACACCTTTTTACTACATGGTAGTTGAAACAATAAGAATTAAACTTTTTTTTCTATTAGTGAAAATTTTACACATCTAATTTATTTATCTACAGGTTAGAAACAACAAAAAAGAATAATAGTGGATAAGTAGGCAAATTTAATGTTCCTAAGATTAAACATTTATTTAAAGAGTTTTCTCTCTCCTTATAAATATCTTTTCTTCTAAACTCAACATGCGATTAATTAGTTGAACCTATTTCCCATATTTCCATATAAATAGATTTTTTTTATTTATTCCCTTGAACTTATTTCTTATATGAATTGGTTTAATCCAATATATTTACCAATTAATTGAAAAAGTATCAATATTCAAGTTCAAATCCTCAAAAACTCACTCTTGACAATCGACTTAACACTTGCTTATACCTTATCTATTTGATTAGCCTTATCCACTTAGTTATTCCAAAAAAATCAAATACACTTTCTTGACTTGGTATGGTTATATATAATTCTCATATAGATTATTTGTAGACATAATATTGTATGATTCACATGTGAAATTATAGGAAATGTATTCAGGAAGAATCTTAATTTTTACCTTAGTATATTAAGAAACTTGTACACACTTCCCACAAGTCTCTTCCAAATATTTAAATCTATTCTCACTGGAGATATTTTTTGATTTTCTCATCATAGTTTTTATCCATAGTGAATTATATCTCATTTTTCAAAAAAATACACCCTTGGATTTTAGCTCATTATAATTAATGAAATATTTTACCCACAAGAATAGGTTTTTTTCCACACCTTCTGCAACCAAAGTAAAACACTTAAAACATTGATATTATAGATTGATTCCTGATCCATGAAGAATAATATTTTTTCCTACTGAAATATAATCAGTTTTCCCAATGGTTTAGAGATCTAATATCCCCTTTCTCCCCTTTAATGGTTGTAGAATATTTCTCCTCAATTTTATTAACCATTGAGGTTATATATCATTTTTATCATCCATTCTATTAGAAACTGCTGATTTATATTGAGAAAAAGTAGTTTAAAATTTCACTTGATGGATGAAAACCATATTATAAACGTCTTGGGAATATTAAAATTTAACCTCAAATAACTTGGTAAATTTATATATTTAATTTTTCATTACATATTAAATAGTGATACAAAGTGTCTTTTTCTCGACCATTTTTTATTCGCTTATAACAAACATAGATTCTTGTTTACAAACTATCTTTTATTGTTTTTCTGTATTCAATTTTTTCTTTGTAATATCATAAATATTTTATTATTTATTTTTGACCATATATTATTTCAATTTAACCTATTTGTGTATCCCCTTATGCAGCTTTATCATTTCATTCTTGAGTTGTGAAATATACTAATGATAAAATTTCAACATTCCATTGAATGTCTAATCATGTTTTATAATTTTTTATCACTCATTATCACCACATGATGGATAAAATAATTTCCCAACATGGGAAAATAATATAAAATCATTATCTAAGATTATTTAGGAGTCATAATTATATTTTTTTCTTATAATTCTTTTTTTGCTATAAAAAATATTCTTTAGTTTATAGTCAATTTTTTTTATTTTTTTTGACTTCTCCTCATCCTCATTTGATTCAAATTTTTCAAAAACATTATTTGGTAAATAATTTATAATATAAAAAATTTAATCATAATTATAAAATAAAATAAATTAATTACTACTTATGTACAATTTTCTACTCATAAATTACTTTGATTGAATAAAATAAATTAGTTTAAGTCATCATCATTCCCATAATTTAAATATTTGAATTATTTAACCTATTCTTCTATGATATCTCCATTTAACACCTCATGAAGGTATACCTAATCATTTATATTATTTTAAAATAGTAGATTCATTCTTATTTCATATAAAATGAGAATATTTTTAAGTTCATCAAAGTAAAGATATGTCATTTCTTCCAAAACTAAAACCATGGAATCAAATTTGTTTTGGATATTTCTCATTTGTTTCTTATTTATGATTGATTCATCCAATTTATCACAAAATCCTTAAATATTAAAGGATAAATAATTTATCCAAGTGAAATATTCATTAATATTCTAATTATTCTCTATTTTAATATCCTTAAATTTACTCCCCTATAACAATAGCTTATCTTCTTTCACCTTGGTATTTCCTTCAAAGCTACATCCGAAATTTTATGATATATTCTTGAATTTTTGAAGGCCCAAAACCTTTATGTTTACCTAGAATCATACAAAATCCAAGATAAAATATTTATTTTTGATATATAACTCCATATTTCTCTTGTCTTAATGATTCATAAAAACATCTTCAAGGATGGGCAAAAACTCATATGTTTTAGTATCTCTAATTTCTATGTCGAGTGAAAGGAGGTACATTAGAAATTTATTATTCCAATTATGATAGATTATTCAATTAATGGCATGTATTACTTTTCTATTCATATAATTTATATTCCGTATATCTAAAAAACCATTTAGATCAATATAGGTAGATTTCTATGATGCTAGTAATTAGTCCATGATTATTTTGTTTCCCGGAGTGAGGGAGGGGTTGAATAAATGACCAAGTTAATGATTCTTGGAAGAAAGGATGGAATTTTGGAGCTTATTTGTGAATACCTTTGGCAAGAAAAGGGCTTGGGAGGTGTGAGGAAGTGGGTAGAGTTAGTGGCCTTTTATTGGGAAGGGAAATGACACACTTCATTTTTTTAAAAAAAAGTTAGGTGTACCCACATTTTCACCTAATAAAAGTAATTAAAACCAAAAAAACTAAATACTATAATTTTCATAACTGAATCATGGCCATACAATGGTGTTTAGACTAGTTTCTAGGCCATTTTGGGTTTTATATTTAAGGTTTAGTACTTTATTAACCTAATTTTTCTCTTAACTGATATATATAACTTTAATCACCTTTACTAATATTTTGGGTCAAAAATAATTTTGAACTTATTAGACATTATAAATTATTATAATTCCAAATATTTAATAATTTTTTTCAAATTCTAATCAAATAAGTGGTATAAATTAATTTAAAATTAATCCTGCTGATTGGACGACCCTGTAGGTTTTTAAAGTAAAAACATCCAAAAGATTGATAAGTTTTTATATGAAATTTCATAGTGACATTGGTTACAATGACCTATAATTGATTAATTGATAAAAGAATTATGTAACTATACTATTAAACTAATTAAAAATATAATTTATCCTTATAAATAAATTAGATGAAAAATGCAATTTTGAATTAAAATCCAATATTTTTCACTATTCATTTAAAATGAAACCATACATAAAAATACTAAACATTTATCCCAACATAATTTTTATGACTAACTTACAAAGGTTAATTTTATTTTGAAATATTAAATCTATAAAATTTTCAAAATTTGGATTCAAAATGGGTTCACCATTAAAAGACGGTAAAACTACATTTATTGAAAAATAGGTTTTATGCATAAAATTGGGTTTGTTATTATCTTATGTCTATCAAATATATTGGATGAATATAAAATATATTTTATTTAATATATAACCTATATATTACGTTAATATCACTCACTAGTTGTATTTAATTTAATTTATTAGGGAAAAATAAATTTTTTACCATAATAATATGTACCTTTACATTTAATCGGTTTTCATATTCGTTTCTAATTAATTGGTAACTTATGAATTTATATTATATTTTTGTAAACCATATATTTCCATAAATTATTTAATACCATTCATAAAATCTAATTTAACAGTTAGGTTATATATTATAATTTAAAATAATAACATTTTTATGATATACTGTTATTCAGTAAAACCAGGTCATGTGCGTTACACAAGCCATCAAGGAAAGTATTTTTTTGTGTAACACAAGATAAAATCAATGTTTTGTGTAGGGGAAGAAAATTTTTATGTTGAGTGTATTGCATGATTCGATAGGCCTATTATCTGTAGAAGTGATGGTTTTCTTCGGTTATCCTCTCCAGTAGGGTGGACGACGACATCGATGGGCCTGTCGTTGCTGGTGGTGGGACTTGTCTGGTTTTCTTGGATTTAGGTCAGTGTGTGATGGATTGGTGGACATGTATTAAAGGGTTTGATAGACTAATTAGTAGTTTGATTATGGTGACTAGGGATGGTGATGGCTTACACAGTTTGATTGACTGTTCTCGGCTCGATGATCTACGACATTCTCCAATTGACTGGTGTGGTGTTTGATTTATGGTGACGACAATGGAACTAGTTTGGTGTCAATGATAGTGACAATGGTAATTTAAAACTCTGTGAGACATTGTTGAAGATGATGATGATGATGGTGATGGGGATTCTAGTAGGTCTCGTCGGTATGGTGATGATGGCAGAGACATAAGGACATTATGTTTGAGGTGATAGGTGTGCGACTCGAGGCAGGCACGTGACTTGAGATTCACATGGGGTGATGATTGTTTTTTTCATGAAATTTTTTATTTAAAATATCAATTTGTGGGATGGTGTTTCTTTTTAACTTTTGAAATGTGAACTTTTGAAATGTAAGGTTTCTCATTAACCCTGAAAGTGACCTTTTGTAAATGGAAAAAATATTGATTTTGATAAACATAGATCAAGGATAAACCACCAAAACTTCATGGTGGACAAAGTACCGTAAAATAATTAGGTACAAATCTGTCCCAAAATGATGTATCATGATACTAAACATTTCCCAATGCATTAGAGTGTTGTTTAATTTCGGGTGCACCCATCACTTTTATTTTATTCTCATACTTACTTATGCCACATTGATCATAAAACATGGATTTATTTATCATCATAATTTATAATCTGATCAAGATGTGTAGAATACATACATGTAAGTCTCCAATAAAAAGTTATATCTCCATAAAAGTGAAAACCCCTGAATGTAAATGAGTATGTTATTCATTATAGAATTGGTTTATCATGGAAAATTGCGATGAAAATTCAGTAGCATAATATCGTCACTTAAAAATTCATAAAATTGGTTGATGAAATAGAAGTGGGTATCTAATCATTTGGACATGAATTGGAATGTAATAAGTACATGTAAGGACATGTCCATACATATATAATTATAAAAATAAGGCAAACAATAACAAATAATCTTGAGAAAAAATAAAGGATGAGATGCTTATGAAATTTCGACATGGTAACAGATTTACATGAGAGGGAATAACAAGAGAGAAAGGGGCCTCTAATCATTTATAAATAATAATGAATGTATGGGGGAGGTGTGAAATATTAACCCAACATTATTAATTGAAAATAAAATATAATAATAATATAATGAAACATGGGAAAATATGATAAAGAAAAGAACCCTTACTTGAGTGTGTGGCACCAAAAGATTGGAAAAGTGATTCTTGAGAGCTTGAGGTGCCTTTGATAGATTATATATAGGGTAGGGAAGAGTAAGTACATGGTCCAAATATTTTTAATGAATATAACTGGGATATTGGGTGTGTTTCTATAGGAAATGAAATGGGAATTCCTTAATATTTCAAAAAATCAAGTTTTGGATTCTATATACAAAAATATTCAAAACCACAAACCTTCCCTTGGGTTTTTCCCATGTTTTTTAAAACTGTGGATGTTTTAATTATTTAATTTTTAAAAGTCCTAGCATATTAAAATATTACCCTTGATTATGTGGAGGAGAGTCACTCTATTAAAGAAATGAATTAAAAATCAAAAAATATATTATATCATTTGGAGGATTAAAAAAGGAATTATAAAATTAATCACATAAAAATAAAATCACATTTTTTTAAGGTTAAACCATATATTTTTCCAAGGATACCCATTATATTATTTATTAAATAACTTTTTAGTCATTATTATGTCATAATAAACACATTATATTTATACGGTATTTAATTTTTACGCGAAAATTCGATTGGCTCTGAAAATTATAAAAAATTCACCATTGGATAATTTCTACATTCTAATTCAAAAAATAATATTTATATTATATAAATAATTTTGAAAACATGGGAATTTCAACTTTTAAAACTATACTGGACATTTATCGAGTAAATGATGATTTTTTGACAATAACAGTTTTTGAACCCTTATAAAAACGACATTTCACTTAATTAAAATTAAATGAAAATTTATAATTAATAAACCTTACTAAATAATAAAATTTTATTAATATAATATTTATTTCAAAAATCCATTAATTCATCAAATTAATTCTATTAGTTGAATTTGAATATTTCCAGAAAATACAATTTTTTAAATGAATCAAAATCAAAATCATTTATAAAGTAACATTAAAAGATGAAAATAAATTAATTATTCAATACAATATAAATATTCATATTATTATTTTCTTGATACATATAACTTTATTACACTGGTTTATTCCATTATAATATGGTGTGCGACGATTAGACTTTCATGGGGTTTTTCGAAAAACAAGGTTTGGGTCGTGATCTTGATGATCTTGAACTTATGTCATAAACAGTTTCACTCATGGTTTAATTGTTGGATCTCATATAGGAATTGGTCAAGGAAAAATCCAAGAGATTAAATATACCTCAAAATCTCTAATCAATGGGATTCACAAGGCACACTCCTTTTGGATGCGACCATAACTTCCTTTTTTGTGTTAATTTGATCTGTTAAAAGCCCCATATTTATGATAATCATATGATCATTGTTTAACGACTAAATTATCAATAGTAAAGATTCTTAACAGTCTTTTGAATCTAATAATATATAACCAAGGAAGTGATTTTTTTATATAACCATAATATATAATAATAAATTAAATCAAATCAAAAAGGGAAACATCATTTATAACAGCAAGGGTAGTTACACTCAATTTCATAGGTACATTATTAACAAAACCCCCCCATATGACATGGACAACATACTCATTGAATATCATTATTTATGAGTGATTTAATTCTTCTCTTATTCTCAATAGCTTGTCTAACTTACTAAAAACAACACATGAAACAACAAGATATAATAATAAATCAATTCCTCTATCTTATTGGGGTTCCTCTTTTCATAACATGTGTAATTTTCTCTAGAATCATGATCATTGTAATATACCAGAAATTAGTTTTCAATACCAAAAAAACATTATAGGCGAACTATTCCTATAAATTCATGGTTTTTAATTATCACTCATTAAAAAAAGAGTAATTTTAACTACAATCAATATTCTAAACACAATACATATATCAATTCATATGATACTGACATTGTAACTTATTAACAACAAATACCACACACCATCTTCCAATGGACAAACAGTCTCTCCCTAATGATTTTTTTGTCAATACTCACATATAAATTTCATATTAATGTGTTTTATATAATTTTATTCATTTTCTAATCATTATTGAGAATAAATATAAAGGATAAATTCTTATTTCAATTATCAACGAATCAAATACATTTCCACATAATATATTCTTCATGTAAAAAAATGTGGCGAATCAACATCCTGGAATTTTTTTCCAAATTCATGTATTTATCATTATAATCTCACTTTTCATTCCATTGAATGAATAATGTTCTCATATCAATTTGAATGTAATTTATTATGTAAAAACGCCCTTACACAACATTAATGTGCATGGAAATGTTTTCAGAGAAATGTATCCCTTGATGATAAGTAATGTTTTACTAGAGAAATTGATTTTTCTCTTCCCATTTAAATTAGATTAATTTAGTCAAATAAAATGAAGATAGAGCATATATCAATATTAAAAAAACCTTAACTTTTATACACTCTAAATATTTACAGAATGTAATTATTTTTTATATATTTTTCAATTCTTCTACGACTATATGGTCAATCTCAAAAAAAATTATTAACCAATTTTGACATCTAGTTGAAATTAACTCCAAGAATGTATTTATTAATCTTTATTCAATAAGTGATGAAACTCATGATGAATCACCCCAAAATGTAACTCCCAATTTATTATATTATAATCCTAGAAAAGACCATTCTATCACTCTCCCCTACTTGAATTACCTTAAAACCCTAAAAAAATTATAAGAATAATGATGAAAATCCTCAATTACTTAGTGAGTGAAACAATATTGAGAGTTTATTATTAATAATGAAATTCATTTATTTTTAGCTCCAACATTAAGAAAACACATCATGATTTTTCATTTATCTTTTTTTGTATATAATTATTCTTTTAACCATGATGTCTTGATTTTTTTGTCAATATCCTAGTGTGGGATTTCTAACTTTACATCAACTGAACTATGATATGAATTTATTTGTTCATATTTAATTCAACTCAATATATCATATTTTTAAGGTAGTGTGATAATGAAATATTTAAAATCATGTATAACATTATTTTAACTTAAACATTTCTTAAAAATAATTTTTAGGAGAGAATATTTTGGCCAACAAATTTGAAATTACAATTCATATTTATTTTGATAAATTAATTCAATAAAAAAAATATATTTTGTACTTCATATATTTTTTTATCTTTATTTAATGGAAATGTTTTATTTATTATCAATAACCATGTATTATTAATATGTGTTCATGGTGTTCCATTTTCATTTATAATACAAGCATATTCTTTTATTTTTTAGATTTATTCATGGCCTTCTTGGATATATTTTTAAACATATTTTTTTGATATAACCCAAGTTAAACTCACATGTATTATTCTCTTGATTCATTCTTATATTTTTTAATATAAATTATTAAAATTTATTTTTTATTATTCTTTATTTTTTTGAAAATACATCATCATTATAATCATAATATTTTTTAATAATTTTCACATATATTTTACAATATTTGAAATCTATTTGAAATGAAGATACTATTTATATTTTTCCCAGATAAAAATTTCATTATATCAGTTTGAAAACCCCTTTAATGTTTTCCTTTTATAAAAAAACTGATATAGTTTGACAATAAAATATTTCCTTATATAAAATCCATTCAAAAGAAATTCAACAATACATGATTTCATTCAATTAACGATAACCTTTCCATCTTTGGATTCTTGTTGTTTTTAGTGAAAATTACTATCTTTTTATGGTTATTTCATGGAACTAAATTTCTTTCACATTTTTATATCCAATCGTGATGTATAGGTGGTTTTCTCATACTTTTCCTAAACCCATTATTCTACATACAAGTCATTTTAAAGAACAGTATATTTTAAAAAAATATTATTATAAACAAAATCTTCCTAAACATTAGTCACCGTTTTCTTTTAGAATTTAGTAGGTATATCATTAGATGATATATTACACCTCTTAACAGTATATTGGTGCCTTTCCTCATTCAAATTATTGAAGACATCAACTATTTTCTTAATGGGATTTGAACACATATTTTTATCAGTTCTATATTTTCACATTACACTTCTTTCTCAAGACTCATCCGAGCTAGAGTGATCATATAATCTTTAATAGACAACACCCTTTCTATATATTCACTTATAATCCTCATTATATCATGTTTAAATATATTGTAATTATTTATAATGAATATATAAGTACTTTTATTATCTAAAAATTTTACCTGAATTGAGTATCCTTGCTTATAATGATTTATATTTGTTTCCAATCCAACATAAAGATCTTCTCTTCTATCCCATTATTGGATTTATTGTTCAATTGAGATACACTAAGTGATTTATTCTTAATTTTGGATCACATTACTTAATAAACCATATTTTAATCAATTTTGACATAAATATATTCGATGGTACTTTATGTGACCCAAGCCTAACATAAATTAATATACAATACTTATCATAACTATACATGACCGAGGACCATAATGGTTTTGTGTCATTGGAGATAACATACATAATAAAATCATTTATAAAAATAAATTCATTATATCCCACAAATATTTTCATATTATTAACCTTAAAAACATATCATACTTAAGAAATTTGTAGAAAACACGGGGAAGGATAACATAAGAAAGGACGAGTTCAGATACTTAATAAGTGTAAGGATGGAATATATCATTTATAAGAGAATAAGATGATCGTAAGGGTATGATAACATAATCATGTTCTTATTCTAATTATAAAAGTATTATTAACTTGAAAATCATATATCATAATCTAATATCACACCCTAAATCTTGAATAATAATGGTGTCAAAGCAGTAATAACCATTCATGATCCAAAACATAAGCATGTGGAAATATAATAATATGAAATCAAAATATTCTAAACATAGATATTTGATATGATATCCACCAAAATAATTTTAATTATTTGTAGAATAAATAATAATCACACATAAAAATGTAAACATATCTATTTGAAATCATTCAAAAACATATTCTTATGAGAACATCTAGAAGAAATAATACTGAAATATCAAAATGTGAATATATAGAACCGTAATCATTTCCTTAATTATCATCATCTTCTTATCATATTTATATATATCACATTACCTTATTAATTTCTAGGATATAATGGAACCAACTATAAAATAATCAAAATTCACTCATATTTATTACATAGGGTTAAGTAAATAGTTATGATTTCATCGTACCTTGATCCCTGGAAAATGAAATGGGTTTCACTAATATTTATCTTCATAATCGATAACCATACATAGTAAGAATAACCGTTATATCAATAGATAATTTTCCTAATGAAGCATAAGTAACATTAAAGGATGTTTTCATAGAATAAAATTTATTTAATAGATCATATTAAAATTCTCTTAAAGAAAATACACCTTCTGATTTTAAAATTGCATATTTAAAGTCAAACAATTTCTAGAAAATTAGTAATTTTTATTGAAATGAACCATAGATACTTACAATGAAATATAAAAAAATATTAGTAAAGAATGTGGGAAAATATTCCTTTTGGTATTCCTGAAAAACTTTACACTCAAAACTTTGGTATAAAGTACCTCATTTTGAAAACAACATGATGATTTCTAATAAAACATTTTATAGAATTAAAAATATGTGTAAAAATGACATTCATATATCATCATAAAACAGTGAAAAAAATATTGAAATTTCCCACCTAAACTTTTATAGATCTATCATTTCATATATTTTTATTTATATTTATTTCTCTATTATCTTGGGTGGTTTGTCGCTAAAATTAGGAATTTTTGGGCATATAGAGAATGTCGCATGGTTAAGTTTCATGGGTCTTCCAACTATGGAAAAAAAAGTGAAAGACTCTCCAATTTGTTAGAAGAAAACCACATGGTTGGTTCACCATATTTCAAACCATGCATCCCCCTCATTTATAGTGCTCTAGAGGACATGTAGAGGGTGTATGATTGGTCTATTTATTTTGAAAACATTCAACTAAACCACATGTCGTGTATAAAATTCATTTGATTGATTAATTTACCAAAATAACCTTTATGTATTTTTAACCATAACTATCCATATCCCCTCTCACTTAGTTAATGCCACTCTAGAGGGCTTCCCCATCTCCTCACATGCCTATCCTCTTATACCAGTTTGAATATTCGTTGTTTCTTCAAGTATTCAGTTTGATTCTTCGATGAAATCCCCTTATTGTGTCTTCTTTCCTTTGTTCTTACTTTTTTATCTTTGGTTATTTCCCTATAATTCTATCAGTGACCTAGGGTTCATTTTCTTTGTTTTTTATTTGGGGGTTTTTCTTTATAAGGTTTCTATTGGTGTCTCTTTCTTCTTTCGACCTCCTTCAAGAATATATAAGTGACCATTTTTCATGGGACACAGGGATTGAGGCCGAATACCATCTATACATTCCATTAAATTGAAAACTATAATTTCCTGATTGTTTTTAATGGATTTTTTAAGAATATTATGATGTGATTATCTTATAAAAAATAGTTGTGCTTCATGGAATTAGTTCCATTCTTTTTTCCTTATTTTTTCCTACGTTTTTGTCATGGTATTATCAAATTAAATCATCATTTTAATATTTCTTTCAAATTTAAATCATCATATGTTCTTTATTGGTTTTACAAATGATCTCTACTATGTGGATTGGAAAACCCAAATTATGATTTATCCATTTGGATGATTTTTAATAAAGTACTAATTACATGTTTTTGTTTCCAAAAAATACATAAAAAGACTTAAAATAATTTCATAAATTACATGTGATAGAAAAAAAATATTTAGATATGTGTGTTTGTGTGTGTGTGTGTGCCTGTACCCTATTTGTACATATTCATAAAATGTTGTGGGAATATGTACATTAGAATAAGTGGTGGTCATATATATCATGGTTCATATTTTTTTAAGTGAGAAAATGGTATTAGAACTCTAGATATTCAGGTAAAAATTGTTTTTAGAAATGAAAAATGTATCCTTTCAGATAATGGGCCTTGGTTGGAACATTGATATTTTCTATTGGAAATGAAAAAAATTATTAAGAAATTTACTTTTGTTTTCCGAATTGGGATGGTTTTTGAATGTGGGTTATGTATGATTTAATCATAGTAAGTTGGATGGTTTTTGATTGTGTATTGTGAAAAAGGGAAAAGGGTAGTTCTTATAAAGAAATTCAAGGTGGGATAGTGAATTTTCTATTTTATTTAATAATGTATTATATGTATGGATATGATAGTTTGGAAAGACAAAATTAATTTTTTATATCAGGTTAGTCATTGTTTTGTTATAAAGGTTCTATGAAGACACATATTTTACTAGTTAATCATTATTATCTGAATAGTGGTTCAGATTTAGATTACCCATCTTCTTATGGGATATGACCCATGGTTAAAAAATGTTGATGTGATGTTGAGTTTTGGGGTAGGGTGTTTGTTGGTATATATTGTTATTGTATGTTTCTTTTATTAATGATGATAGGCTAGTCCTAGACCTTATCAATAAGATACTAGATTGATATGACAATCATTTTACTTGTATTTTACTTTCCTCCATTTTGTGGATTTTTTTAAAATAATTTCCACTATGATGATTTCTTATTGAAATGTATTTATTATTACATCCATATTACTTAAAATGATTTATTTGAATGAATATAATTCATAGTTTTTAGTTTTCTACTAAAATGTAAACTGAACATCTTGGTTCTCACATTTACATATTATTTCAGTCTCATGTTTTGTACAGATTTTGGAAACTCATAGAGTAAACATTTTTTAGGCTGGTGGTTACTCTTTAGGTCATGTGGAGTCATGTTTAGTTTTTTGTATTTATTACTTTACTAGTGTTTGACATAATTTTATCTTATCATTTTTTATTAATTTTTTATCATGGTATATATTATTCCAAATTAAGATATAATTTATGCCTAAAAATTATTTTAGGGTTGGAAGGATTGGTAATGCTTATTTGTCCTTGTTGAGGGATATATTGGCTAACTGGTATGAGATATCAATGGTTGGTTCTTGAAGAAATATTATCAAATGAGGTCATGAATTTTTTTGTGGTTTTGTGTTATTTGGTGGTTGGATTATTAGAATTTTTGTCTTCAGTCATGTGTTTCTTCTTGATCACCACCTATTTGGATAAAGACTTGAGTTACGAGGGTGGCCTGTGCTATTTTTGTCTTGATTTTGTTCATGTTTCTTTGATGTTTCTGATGTTTTTTGTCATTATTTGAGTGTTTATTATTGGAATAGAGAATTAATTTTTTAGATTCACCAATATTTAGAGTGGATTTTCTGACGGATTTAGAGGATTCATGGTTATTGGATATAGTTTGGGAAACTATGAATAGATTATGGAGTTGTCTATATAAAACTCTAGTGAGCTTCACATGGAAGGTTTTTGATCTTCCAAATAATATAGAAAAAAAGTGTGTAGCATATTTTCCTTTAATTTTTTATTTTATCCTTTATGTGTTGGGTTTTTTTCATTCATTCTCGATAATGGTTTAAGTTGATTTTCATGTTTTTATTTAGAGTTTGAAGGATGATTATTTTATCAATGTTTGATTTCATTAATAAGAACCTTGGTTTTCTCGAACAAGAAATGGTATTTTTTTTCAATTTTGAGAATTTTTATAAATTATGGGATGGAAAATGTGTTGGGAAATTATAAAAAAATTTATGAAATCTTGGTTAATTTTTTTTTGGGGTATATTAAGGAATTATTTAAAATATGACCCTCATTTTTATTTAACCTGATATATTTCTCACATATATATGTGTGTATGTGTGGTAGGTACATGGGCATTCAAATACATGGTTGTAAATTTAAATATATATATATATATATATTTGTGTGTGTGTGTGTGAGGTTTCATTGAATAACAATATTAAACATTTTATTCCTTAGTTCATGGTTTTTATTTTTATGTGTTTTTGAAAAGTGTATTATGTATTTTTTATGAATGGGTATTATTTGGTGTTTCCCTTTCAGGTTTTGAAAATTTTTCTCATGAATTTCTTATTTTTCTAAATTGGTAGTGTTGTTGAAATAGCCTTTTGATTTTGGGTTTTTAGTTTGTGTTTGTGATGTGGAGTATCAATTAATATTGTATTTGAATCAGTTATCATCTTAATATTACTCTAGTACTTACCAATAAAGATATATGAAATCTTGATGAGGATTTATAGGTTTATCTTCCTCCATGTTCCATTAGGTTGATATGGTATCATCCTTGTTATTTTTTAAGTTCAAAATACTGAACCTACTGGTTCCCATCCAATAGAAATATATCATGAATTTTTTCAGAAGTTCCAAGGGTTGAATCCTCTTAATTTATTAAGATAGTTTGATTTAGGAAAATTTGAGTAAAATTAGAAAATTATTGATGAGACTTTTTATTAGCATGGGTTTGTTGAGAAACCTAAGCTCAGATTCACCGCCTTTATGTTAGTAGGCCTATGTTGGAAGTGGAGGAAGTTCATTTTTAGACCAATACACAAAAAGACCACTCATGGGAAATCATTAACTATTTTTTTATTTGATAGTATTTCAAAAAAGTTATAAAGATGAAAAAGGATATGGAATTGTATAGTCTCCAGAAATATGATTAAATTATGTTGGATTATGATTAGTGTTTTTTAATTGTGTTGTGTCTTCCATATCTACCTGAAGATGATTCCTTGAAGGCTTGAATATTTTGAAGGGGTATTTGACTAGTTCTTATTCCATTATTTTCTTCTATTAACCCTGTAATTTATAAAGATGTGTTAAGAATACATGTTTAGAATAAGGTAGGACTAATTATAGATCTTGAGGTGGTTGAAAAATTTCATATCATTGGGATTTGTGGTTGAAGTCCAATTAATGGGTAAAATAAAAAATATGGGTTTATCCTATCAAGAAGTGGAATGAAAAGGCATTGTTTTTCTTCTAATAAAATTCATTTTTAAAAAAATTCTTGGTTTGATATAAGTGTTGTTTTATGGGGTAAAATATGTAATTATTCCAAGAAGAAAAAAATAAATATTGTGCCTCTGGTCATTTTTGGGAACATGAAAATATTCTATAAAGGGGTTTCTAGAGTGTATCTTCTAGAAAATTACTCTTCTAACATATTTTAGTCAAAATGACATTGAGTTAAATTTTTTTAACGTTTCTTTCCCTATAAATATTCCCTATATTGGAAGTGATATTATAGGGGGTTTACTTTTATTTATAAATAGAAGATGTTGACCTGGATCTTCTAGAAATTATATTTTAAATGGGAGTTTCTTTTTAGAAATACGGGATTTTGTTTCTAAGTGTTATAGTGTTACTCATTCTATGGTTCTATCCTCATATCTTTTGTTCTCTTTAAATTTATTTATTTGTTCCTGCTTGTGTTTTTAGTGTTTGAATGAAGTCCTAATACGGTGGGGTGATCATCGTAGAAGGATATCATGAAAAATATGGTTGTCAAAGCCATTATACACTTATTTTGAAAATTTTGAATTCTAATTTGAATGGAAATTCTATGTTACTAACCTGCCTAACTTCAATCATAGTATATTTAGTGGCTTCAAATTTTTTGATCTAAATGATGCTAGTGGTGATCTTAAATAATACATGATGAGTTACTTTTATGTTTTCTATATTAGGGTTTGGGGTATATCTTTTTTTAGGTTTTATTTAGAAATATTAGTATCTCAGTTTTATTTATTTATTGGTTGTTCAAGTTCCATAGTTTTATTTTTTTTCTACTATGATGTTTGGTACAATTATTTTGGATAATGTCATTTGAATTTTCATTAGTTTCATAGTATCGAGTTTGCAATGAGAAGTAAGTGTTGGTTCTCTAGTCTTCAAGTTTTTGGGTCTCATCTTTAGAAGTATTTTATCATTTTTTCCCATGATATGGAGAACCTATTAGATATTTTTATGGTGTAAAGCCCAATGGTGGTGTTAATTATCACACCCAACCCATGTAAGGATATATAATATCATTTATTTTTTTTAATTTTATTTATTTTTATTTTCATACAAGTTTTTTCTCAAAATTTTTGAATTTTTGGGAATATAGATAACACTACAAGATTATGTCACATGGTATTCCATACCGTAAAAAAACTATAGAAAAACCTATATAATTTATTTTATCATAATCTCATTGCTAGTGTGTAATTTTCCAAAACATTTGGTATCTATATCCATGATTTTCTAAAATCCCTGAAGAGGGTGCATAGTTGGAACACAATTTTACAAACTATGTGACGAAACCATACGACATGTTGATAATTCATTTTAAAGTTGGTTTTATTAATATATCCCAATCCTTTTTAACCCAAACCACCCATATCAAATCTTATTTAGTTCAAAAAACTCTAAGGGGATCCTGGATTCTCCATGCACACCTCTCCTCTCATCCCATTGTGAAATTTTGTGGTTTTATTATGGATTTACTTTTATTATTCATGTTAATATAATTCATGTATATTTATTTATCTCTTTATACATTTTTCCATTTGGTTCATTCCATCTCATGGTTTTAGTGACCTGGGGTTTTTGTTCCTTTTTTTGTTTATTTTGGTTATTTTTCTTCTTATGCTTTGTCTTGTTCTCACTTGCTTCCCTATACTTTCTTGAGGTTATTACAAGTCAGTATTGTCATGGGAGACAATGTTTATGGTATGTTACCCTATGTATGATACTTTACATTAAAAACTATAATTTCATCTTTTTTAAATAGATTTTTCTTAAATTTTATAATGGTAATATATTTTAAAAAATGGGTTTGATTCTTGGAATTTGTTTTTCTCTTATTTTCCATAGTTTTCATATGTTTCTATTACGTTTTTCTATTATTAAATAATTTTATAGGATTAATTTGATATTTTAGGCATTATAAGTGATTAATTGGTTTTCTGAATGATCATCATCACATGAGTAGGGAAAAACCATGGATTCCATATCCTTTTAGATAGATTTACAAAAATACCTAAGTATGATACATTACATTACAAACTATAATTTCATGTTTTTTTAAATAGATTTTTCTTAAATTTTTTAATGGTAATATATTTTAAAAAATGGGTTTGATTCTTGGAATTTTTATCTCTTGTTTTCCATAGTTTTCATGAGTTTCTATTAAGGGTTTCCATTATTAAATCATGTATTAAAATTCCTTTTAAATTTTAATCATTATAAGTGATTAATTTGTTTTCTGAATGATCATCATAACTTGAGTAGGGGAAAACCATGGATTCAATGTCCTTTTAGATGGATTTCCAAAAATACTTAAGGGCATGTTTTTTATTCCTAAATATTCATAATGAGATTTAAAATCATTTAATCTACTATAAGTGTCATGCACAAATTTATATATATATACACATATATGGGTACCCTATTTTTAAATACTCACCCATGGTGCTGGGAATTTGTACATTGAGACATGGGGAGATTATATATAAAAAAATGTGCATAAGTGGGATAAATTATTTTGAACATGAGAGATTTATGTAAAAGTTTTATCTCAAAATGAATGGTGTTTCCTTTAAAATGATGAATCCTAGTTATATCATTGAACAGTTTCTTGGTAAATGTAAAAACGTCTTAATAAATGCACCTTTTTTGTAAAATTCATTTGATTTTTGAATGTGGCGTATATATGATGTAAGACTATTAAGGGGGCCAGAGTGTTTCTTTTGTTTTGAAAAAAATGAAAATTAGGTGGTGGTTAGAATGCAATTAGACATGGGAAAGAGAATTGCTTGTTTTATTTAGAAATTTGTGATATATAGGTATATTATAGTTTAAAAAATAACCCACATTTTTATTTTGTGGTAATCCATTGGAAGTTAGGGGGGATCTGGGGAAAATTGTTGCATTAGTTTATTATTACTCTCTGGAAAGTGGCCTTGATAAATATTACTTGTCTACATCTTGGATATTACCCTCGATTGAACCTATTAGGGTGACACAATGTGTTGGGGTAGGGTGATTATTGGTATCCTGAATGGTTTATTTTTATTATATTGATGTTGATGGTCATATCCTAGACCATCTCGACAAGATTATAGGTTTCCAAGAAATCATTTTTACGTGTATTCTACTTTTCTCTACATTGTGGTACTTTGAAAAATGATTTATATTGTTATGATTTACTTTTAAAACTCATATCTAATTTCATGAAACTTATTTATAATGGTTTATTGAAAACACTATCATTATTAAGAAACTATTTTGAAAATGAAATAGGTAATGGGTTTACTTATGTTTCAGATTTATTAGTATTATTAAAGAGAAAGAAAACCATATTATTATCTATTTATATTTTCAAATTAGAATGAAATGGTTTTATTTTTTAGGGTAAGACATGGGGAATGATATTTATCTTGGTATATATACTGAGCATATCATAGGTCACACAAAATTTATAATTTCATTTTGATTTTTAGTTTATCTTTGGGTCTATCATGGAAAAAAAATGTCTTCAGGTTGGTGGAGCCTCTTGAAGTCATATTGAGGTTTGTTTAGTTTCTTTTATTTCATCAACTTCTTTTGTTCACCACATTTTTTTATCTTATTTGTTTACTAGTTTTTTTCTCATTAGCTAAATACTTCCTAATTGATATATTCTAGAAGATAGACACTAGTTTCCAACCTATAAGTGTTAGGAATACTTCACGGGAATTATCGTGGGACCTATAAAGTGCCCTATTTTCATTATCTGATATGTTTCATGATGTAAAAACATTTAAATATATATAAAAATAAGGAATAAAAAAATTCCCATCCAATGAGATAATATTCTTATTTTTTCATAGAAACATTTCGTAAATCTTTTTAAGTACCATATAGAAGAAAATTATAGTATTACATGAAAATTATAAGAATAAATAGAGGAGATTAAAATTTATGGGGTTTAAAGGAAAGTTTCCATATAATTTCACAAAATATAAATGTTGCATAGACAATCCTGAAAAGATATAAGATTGCAACATCAATCCCTTACCAATAGTCTTTCTATGATTCACACACACTTAAACATCCAGTATAATAAATATTAATTTATAATAAATATATTTTAGAACTATATTCATAAATAACTTAATATTTTCCATTATTTTATAATTTTTAATTATCCTTTTATTAATAATCCTTCATTTAAATGGACATTATGGTGAGAATTAGTGTGTTTTCCATGTATGATTTGGTTTGATGGTTCATGTACATGCCCGTTGGTCTTGGTTTTTTAATATGAAGATTAATAATAATATATGCATCATATTTATTCATTATTTAAACTTTTATAATAATTTATATTTGTAAAGACCCAGAAATTTCAAGGTAATTTTTTTTTCTTAAATACTTTGGAATTTTATGATCCTGTGGCTTCTGAAGGCACTTAATTCTGAGGCCCGGTGTGCCCGGAATAAATTTCTGAAGTTTATCTCGGGTACGTTCAATAAACGAATGAGCGAGTTTTTCTATCTTTTAAACCGGTGCTCAGAATTGAAATCCGAGGGCACCGATTAACTCGCAACACCGGTAATTTCTTAAGGAGACCTTTACCGCAGATGTGTTTGCATGGGAGGAGAAGTTAAAATTTGTGGATTAAATAAGAAGTGAATAAAATTGTGGAACAATTTTATTTTATATCTAATATGGTTATATCCTACATTGGGAAGTTGGGGTGGGACCCATAAGCACCTAACTACCCATGTGAGGATATTTGTGAGGTGGGGCCCACACGAGCCCCAACCTTTCACATTCCCTAAACTCCTTTTAAACCCCCTTCTTAATTGTTAACTCCACTTTAATTGAGTAACTCTTCCTCTCCCCTCTCTCCCTTTTTAATTCTTGCCAACACACATCATAATTAATTGATTGAACCTCTTCAATTAAATTAATTAAGTGTTTTAATTTTAAATTTTGAATGCATGGAAAGATTAAATAAAATAAGGAGAAGCCGTATTTTATTTGGGTTGAAAATTGTTGTGTGACGAGGAATTGGGAGAACTCTAGAGTTTTTGAAGAACTTCATCCTCAATGAAGAACGGTTCTTCTCCGACGAAGAATGTGAACCCTTCAACGTAGAATGAATCGGCAACCATGGTTTTCCATCCTATTCTTTCTTCGCGACAAGGAAGGAAACACCGACTTCGTCTATGAATCCTCACCCCATGACACCGTCTTCCGCGACGCCCGACATACGTCGTCAATTTTTGAGGTAGAAGTTTAATTTGAGTATGTTTATATTCTCATGATTCTTCCCTTCTAAAACAAAGAACGCGGATCAACTCATTATCAAGTTGATCCGCGAATAATTTTATTTGCAGGTTGGGAGTATTTGTTTGTGGGGGAATTGTTGGGAATTAAGTTCAATTTTAATTGATTAAAATTGTACCTCGTTTGTCATTGAACAACATTGTTGTCTGACCTATTGCTATCGACTAACGTGGAGGGCGCGGGCCGAACAAACACGGCCCGACGACCCTCCGCAGATTGTTTTTCTATGTGCAGATTGAAGGGTGGAAATGAAATGGGACCGCAACGGCGTTTGGAAGCCGTCGCAGTGATGAACGGGTCCCGGGAGAGACATAGGCGCAAGCGGCGGGCAAATCGGACCACTGGAGGGCATCTGGTGGTCCACGGAAGCTGCTTCCAGCGCGCCACGCCGGCACGGCGGTGCCGGCATCCTGTTGCGGTGGCACGCCTCTGGAGGAAACCCGCCGCGGAAACAGACATGGCGGCGGTGCGACAGATCCCGCGACCACGTGGGATTCGTGAGGTGGGGCGGGTACCAGCAGGCGCCACCAGTATCAATCAGCGGGGGTCGCGCCCCCCGCTCAGCACAACACGCTCGACCGACTGACCGAGCCAGCCTCCACCGACCGGGCCGGGGCGGGCCATGTGGATCGAGCCGCACTGGGCCGCGACCCATCGGGCCTGACCTGGACTTGATTCGGGTCGACCCGGTTCGGGCCGACCCAGGGGGTGATGGGCCGGGTTGGACCGGGCCCAGACCCCCTATTTTCCGACCATTTCCTGTTAAATGATCATATCTTGAGCTACCGACCTCTGATCGACGCACCGTCAGTTGCGTAGGATTCCTTGGATCGAGGAGTTAGTTTAGGTATAATACACTCAAGGTTTCAGCGATGTTTGGGTATGACCGGGTTGGTTCGAACTCAAAACCAACCGGGCCCTCGGAGCGGAAACACTTATAACTTGAGGACCGGACATCCGATTGATGTGCCATCGACTACATTAGACTCCTATTGTTGAGACAGTTCTTTTGGAATACTTCACATGAGGTTTGGATGTGGTTGGAGTATGGTCGGGTTGGTTTAGCTTATAAACCAACCGACCCCCTAGAACAGAAAAGCTAATAACTCTCAGACCAGATGTCTGTTTGACGAACCGTCAGCGGCGTAGGTAATCACGTTGAGAAATGATTAATTTGAGTATATACCATGGGATTTCGGGTTAAATTTGTGATAAATCCAGGTTGGTTCATACACAAAACCTACCGGGCCCCTGGGATTAAAAGGCTAATAAATCACAGACGGAGCGTCCGATAGACGCGCCGTCTATTGCGTTGAGACCCCTTTGACGAGGAGGTCCTTTGAGATAATTCTTCGTGAGACTTTGTGATACTTGGAAGTAATTACCAGTAGCTCATGGAGCGGACCCTCCCAGAGACAAGCGTACAGAGTGCGGAGACCGAGTAGCTATAGACCTGACGACTGCTTGACCTATTCGACTCGTAGTGATTCGGTTAGCCCAGTGGACGGAGCGCCTGGTATTTGGCGGTATACCCACGACGGACGGAGTGCCTGGTAGTTGGCAGTAAAACCACGTTACTCGACAGGAGGAGTACCTCTATAGGCTATTAGGGAGATCACCTGGTATTTGGCGGCAGACCCTCAGTGGACGGAGCGCCCGGTATTTGGCAGCAGACCCGCGGTACTCGACAGGAGGAGTAACTCAACAGTCTAATGTTAGTGAGTAGCGCCTCAGAGTCATGACATGACCACTGTACTCGATAGAGGAGGAGTGTCTCCAACATTTGTGGTTTCGATAATGAAAATCTTGGTTTGAGCTCAGTTAATGACTGTTGTGTTTTTCCTCATGATTGAGATGAGTTACTTGATAACGTAGGTATATGTATGAGCATATTCCTAAGTAAAGGTTATCTGTTGAGATATTTCTTTATGGTTTATCCTTGTTGGATTTAGTGAGACCTTGAGGGTCTCGGGGTCCCCACTGAGTATCTTTATACTCACCCCTGCACGGGCTATGATCGCACCTTGTTGTGTTGGATGCAGATGACAGACAGTGCTGACGGAGGCCGAGTGTACGAGGACTAGAAGTTACCTGGAGGTGGAACTCATGAAAAGTTGATACTCAGAGGAGTATTGATGGATGAGGGGGCTGAGGGGGCTATCTGTACCTACCGTTTAGGTAGGATCCGTGGTGGACGGTCTAAGAGCTTCCCTATATGTACCTACCCTTCAGGTAGGATCCATGGTAGATGATCTAGGAGTTTCTTGTCACTTTCCAGCTATTTTGTGTTTTACCATGTACTTTACAGTTGGGCTTGTATTTCCGGCCCCTTACTTTTAGAAGTACTTTTTTTTCAGTTTTACTTAGTGTTTACTTCCGCTTGTACTCTAGTTGTGTTTGTTTACATTTCATAAAGGCAATGCCTTACCTTTTTATCGGGATTTATGTCTTTGGTGCTAGTCTCCAGCCCCTGGCCTATGGAAGGCGGGCTTGGGTTAGTCACGGCACGGGCCCGAGGACGGGTCATGACAAATTGGTATCAGAGGAAGTCGGTTCTACCGCATACCTTAGAACTCTGATATTTCTTTTCTATGAAGCAATAATGTTAAGGGTACCGAGTGTGGTCTTTAGTTCAGGGAGTGCAGTGTTGGTGCGGTGGCCGACGTATCCATACACCAGGACCCTGATTCTTGATTTCCGACTCAGTGCATGAAAACACTAATTACGTTTGTGTTTCCAAAAATTTTCTTTAAGTCAGCTCAACCAGGTCATCTCACCAGGTTTAAATCGTTTGACCGTATCGCATCGTTTTTGGATTCCGTCACACAGATAATCAGTGGGAGTTCCGAGAGAGTACCCGATGATGGCCCACTGAGCAATGAGGTCCGGTGCAAAGCCCTCACGCTATGTTGGCACCTTCAGGTGGTGTACCAGAAGCACCACCACCTGTTGGGCAGAAGATTCCACTAGCTATACTAGAGAATGATGCATGCTGACAGAGTGCATTGCACGAGTTCTAGCAGCAGAGGCCTCCAAGGTTACGAGGCGAAACAGATTTTTAGGCAGTAGTGGACTGGCTGGAGGCGATTTCTAGAGTTCTACACCTAGTTTAGACACTAGTAGAGCATATGGTGATCTTAGCTACTGGTGTTTCATAGTGAGTGACCATGAGGATGGTCAGCATAGTGATGGTACTTCGGTACATGGACCGATGCCGGAGATAGTACCTTCGGGTAGTGTTCCAGCTATATCACTACCTGTTTGTCAGCAGTTTCAACCGGCGGTACCAGTAGATGACAGAATGTCGGTAGTTGAGTGTTCATCAAGGCATACCGATCATTCCTGGTACTTGATGACTATGGTTCGATCAGTTCTTTAGAGCTCGGACCTCTAAGAGAGGTGTGTTTAAAGGATATATGGGCCAATAATTTTCCTCTATGCATTCCTACTTATGTTGGGGTGCTAGAGAGAACCTTTGTGGTTTAGAATTCTTTGGCTGTGTGGATACAACCAGTGAAGGTTAGTAGTGGGAAAGCAAGAAATAGGCACCAGTCTCGGAGACATGGGCGTGTAAAATGTTTTACAAAGAGAGAGTGTTAAAGACAGATAAATCTATAGAGCAGCAGACGTGGAAGCATACCTAGGAGAGTAGTATGAGGTGGTGTACTTTTTGACAAGTTATAACCACCCACCTTTGTAGTCCCCGCTAGGCTCAGGGAGTTGGAGTGAAGGGGAAGAGTAGATGCATTCGGTCAAGGAGTGTGACCCAAGGGCTCTAGGAATGATTCAAGGAATGGTCAGTGTCTACTACTAGCTTCTGTAATATCAGACATTGATATGAATCATTCCTTCCACGAATCTTGTCCCAGACCTAGAGTTTCCGTTTAAGCTGTTGACTTGATCCTCACGTCTGGAGATACCTTTGGGAGGACACTCGATAATCACTCTTACGCTGACGGTGTGATCTGAACCTTGAGGTGAGTGTTTCGGTTGGAACCTCTTGGTGGTAGTGTGGACTAGGAAACTACAATTCATACACAAAGTGACTGTATTAAGCAAAAAGGTTGTGGTTTACCTACAACTTTGGGATGGGTTTTTTCTTGGTCGGTGAAAAGGAAACCCCAGGCAGCATAGGATGGAATCATGCATAAGTGGGTACAGTTGATCACTCATGAGTCGTCCAGAAATAGATTTGTTCCAGACTTCTCCTGAGTTGCTGCGCCGCTTTTAGCTTTGACGAAGAATGGGAAACTCTTCATGTGGTCAGAGAGATGCCAGCAGAGCTTTATAGGAGCTGAGGCATAATTTGGCCAGTACGCCCATTTTGTGGATACCAGAGAAGGTGAAGATCATCCAGGAGTGGATGAAGACTCCACATAGTAGACAGAAGTCCTATGCAGATAGGAGACGAGACCATTGGAGTTCGAGGGTGATGACCACATCTTCTTATGGGTCTCACCTCGACAGGGTCTACAGAGATTTGGCTAGGGCGGAAAGTTATCTCCATGATTCTTCGGACCTTTCCAGGTTCTCAGCAGAGTAGGAAAGGTGTCTTAACACCTGACCTTTCCACCTCAGATGCATCGGGTGCACAACTTCATCCACGTATCTTAGCTAAGGAGATGTGTGCACGACCTATCTGTCATCATCAACCATGGAGATCTGGACATCGATGATGGGGAGAAATTCACAGTTTCTAGTAGAGGTTGAGAATCGATAGGAGCGGGTCCTACGAGGATGGTCGATTCCTCTTGTGCGCTTTCTCTGGTAGAACAGAAACCTTTGGGAGAGCACATGGGAGCGGGAGGCTCTGTTGCGTGCTTGGTACCTCATTTATTTTCCCTAGTTTGTGTTGTAGCTTTACGGGGATGTAAATCCTTGAGGTGGGAGTAATGTAAAGAATAGTAAATTTGAAGGTAATTTTTTTTCTTAAATACTTTGTAATTTTATGACTCTGTGGCTTCTGACGTCACTTAATTTTGAGGCCCGGTGTGCCCGGAATCAATTTCCAAAGATTAGCTCTGGTACGTTCAATAAACGAACGAGCGGGTTTTTCTATCTTTTGAACCGGTGCTCGGAATTTAAATCTAAGGGCACCGATGAAATCCCAACGCCGGTAATTTCTTAAGGGGACCTTTACTGCAGATGCGTTTTCATGGAAGGAGAAGTTAAAATTTGTGGATTAAATAAGAAGTGAATAAAATTGTGGAACAATTTTATTTTATATCTAATGTGGTTATATCCTACATGGGGAAGTCGGGGTGGGACCCATAAGCACCTAACTACCCATGTGAGGATATTTGTGAGGTGGGGCCCACACAAGCCCCAACATTTCACTTTCCCTAAAATCATTTTAAACCCAATTATTAATTGTTAGATCCTCTTTAATATAGTAACTCTTCCTCTCCCCTCTCTCACTATTTAATTCTTACCAACACACACCATAATTAATTGACTGAACCTCTTCAATTAAATTAATTAAGTGTTTAAATTTCAAATTTTGAATGCATGGAAAGATTAAATAAAATAAGTAGAAGCCTTATTTTATTTGGTTTGGCAATTATTGTGTCACGAGGAATTGGGAAAACTCTAGAGTTTTTGAAGAACATCATCCTCAACGAAGGAAAATTCTTCTCCGAAGAAGAACGTCGACCCTTCAACGTAGAATGACTCGGAAACCATGGTTTTTCATTCCCTTCATTATTCGCGACATGGAAGGAAACACTGACGACATCTACGAAACCTCACCCCACGATGCCATCTTCCACGACGCCTGACGTACGACGTTAATTTTTGAGGTAGGGGTTTAATTTGAGTATGTTTATATTCCCATGATTATTCCCTTCTAAAACAAAGAACACGAATCAAATAATTATCAAGTTGATCCGTGAATGATTTTATTTGTGGGTTTGGAGTATTTGTTTGTGGGGGAATTGTTGGGAATTAAGTTCAATTTTAATTGATTAAAATTGTACCTCGTTTGTCGTTGAACATCATGGTTGTCCGACCTATTGCTATCGACTAACGCGGAGGGCGCGGGCCGAAGAAACACGGCCCGATGACCCTCCGCAGATTGTTTTTCTATGTGCGGATTGATGGATGACGATGAAATGGGACCTCAATGGTGTTTGGAAACCGTCACAGTGAAGAACGGGTCCCGGGAGAGCCATATGCACAAGCGGCAGGCAAATCGGACCACCGTCGCGCGTCTGGTGGTCCGCGAAAGCTGCTGCCGGTGGCGCACCGCCGGAGGAACCCCGCCGCCGCAACAACCTTGGAAGCAGTGCGATGGATCCCATGGCCGCGCGGGAACCGGGAGGAGGGGCGGTGCTGGCGGGCGCCGCCGGTATCAATCAGCAGGGGCTGCGCCCCCCACTCGGCACAACACGCTCAGCTGACTGGCCGAGCCAGCCTCCCCTGGACGGGCCGAGGCGGGCCATGCCGACCGGGCCACGCCCAACCGGGCCTGACCTGGACCCGGGTCGGGTCGACCCGGTTCGGGCTGACCCAGGGGGTGATGGGCTGGGTAGTATCGGGCCCAGACCCCAAATTCTTGGACCGTTTCTGGTTAAATGACCATATCTTGAGCTACGGACCTCCGATGGATGCACCGTCAGTTGAGTAGGATTCCTTGGATAGAGGTAGTCATTTTGGTATAATACAATCAAGGGTTCGGAAAAGTTTGGGTATGTCCTGGATGGTTCAAACTCGAAACCAACCGGACCCTCGGAGCGGAAACGCTTATAACTTGAGGACCGGACGGTCGATTGACATGCATTCGACTACGTTGGACTCCTCTTAATGAGACGGTTATTTTGGAATACTTAAATTGAGGTTTGGATGCGTTTGGAGTATGGTAGGGTTGGATTAGCTTATAAAACAACCGGGCCCCTGGAACGGAAAAGCCAATAACTCTCAGACCGGACGTCCGTTTGACGAATCGTCAGCGGCGTAGGTAATCACGTTGAGAAAAGATTCCTTTGAGTATATCCCATTGGAGTTTGGGGTATAGTTGTGATACGGTCAGGTTCGTACATACACAAAACCAACTGGGCCCCTGGAATTAAAAGGATAATAACTCATAGACCAGATATCTGATAGACGCGTTGTCTATTGCGTTGAGACCCCTTTGACGAGGCGTTCTATTGAGATACTTCTTCATGGGAATTTGTGATAATTGGATGTAATGACCAGTAGCTCATGGAGCGGACCCTCCCGAAGATGAGAATACGAAGTGCGGAGACCAAGTACCTGTAGACCTGATGATTGCTTGACTGATTGGACTCGTAGTGATTAGGTTAGCCCAGTGGACGGAGCACCCAATATTTGGCGGCAGAACCTCATTGGATGGAGCGCCCGATATTTGGCAGCAGATCCACGGTACTCGGCATGGAGGAGTAACTCAATAGTCTAAGGTTAGTGAGTAGCACCTCAGAGTCGTGACATGGCCACTTTACTCGACATAGGAGGAGTTTCTCTAGCATTTGTGGTTTCGATAATGAAAATCCTGGTTTGAGCTGAGTTAATGACCTTTGTGTTTTTCCTCATGATTGAGATGGGTTACTTGGTAACTTAGGTATATGTATGGGCATATAACTAAGTAAAGGTTATCTATTGAGATATTTCTTTGTGGTTTATCCTTGTTGGATTTAGTGAGACCTTGAGGGTCTCGGGGTCCCTACTGAGTATGATTATTGTCACCCCTGCACGGGCTATGCTCGCACCTCGTTGTGTTGGATGCAGACGACGGACAACGCTGGCAGAGGCCATGTGTACAAGGACTGGATGGTACTTGGAGGTGGACCTCACGACGAGTCGGTACCCGGAGGAGGATTGATGGATGAGGGCGTTGAGGGGGCTATCTGTACCTACCCTTTAGGTAGGATCCTTGGTGGATGATCTAGGAGTTGCGCTATCTGTACCTACCCTTCAGGTAGGATCCGTGGTAGATGATCCAGGAGCTGCTTGTCACCTTCTAGCTGTTTTGTCTTTTAACATGTACTTTATAGTTGGGCCTGTATTTCTGGCCCCTTACTTTCAGCACTACTTTTGTTTTCAGTTTTACTTAGTGTTTACTTCCTCTTGTACTCTGGTTGTGTTTGTTTACGTTTCATAAAGGCAATTCCTTCCCTTTTTATCAGGACTTACTCCTTTGGTGCTAGTCGCCAGCCCCTGTCCTATAGATGGTGGGCTTGGGGTAGTCACGACACGGGCCTGAGGACGGGTCATGACAATATTAATAGGTGATGAAAAATAAAATATATCACTTCGTGTAGTTGGTACTCCAAACGTATTCACTAGTGATGTTTTCAGTATTATATAGATGTAATAAAAGAAATGGAAATTATAATTAACATTGTAAAAATAATTATTATATCAAAAATATAATACATAATCATTACATATAGACATTTTAACTTCCATGTAAAGAAGAAATGAAAAATTAATAACATCCTTTTATAGAGTTGGTAGTCCACACATATGCACAAGCGACATTATCATTTTTGAATAGATTTAAAGAGTAGTAGGTAGATAAGATATTATAATTATAAAAGAATAATTATTTCATTATTATTGTATATAAACATAAAATACAACATAATAACGAACCATGGAATACCGTTATTGAAGAGGAATCATATTTTTAAATAGAGATATTAGTCTACATGTACACATGAGAGATATATTCATTTACCATTTGATGTATAGGTGGTGGAAAAAGAATTTTCATATAATAATAATAACATAGAATAACTTTAATGATATTGGAGGAATTATGTATGATGGATAGAACATACTTAGAGGATGTAGAATAAGAATAAAACATTCAAAAGATTGTGGAGAACATATACCTCTTCCTCAGAAAATCTCAATATATTTATATATAGAACTTTATTCGAATCATATTCTAAAAAACCCCGAAAATATAGGACATTAGGAGGTATGTTAGGAATATATTTGGGTATATATCAGTCGTAATTATTTTTTATTGATGTGTGTATAAGAGAGGAATGGCGATTTTTTATATTAACGTGGGAGAGGACACACTTGGAATTTCTTAAAATATTTTAAAATGTTAATTTTTAACTCAAAACATGGATTTTAATTAAGTCATCTATAAATGGGAAATGATATAGGGTAATAATTATTACCATAAAATTAGATTCAGATATTTGTTTTGTACATTTTAACCACTATCCCTATTGTTTAACTTTTGGTTAACCCCTTATATCCTTTAATTTTGTAATGTATTTTTATCTATGTAACTATTCATAATAACAAAAAATTAAGTTGACATTATAATATAATAATAATTATTCTAATTCAAAATATGGAATTCATTTTATTAATTAAAATCCTTATATTTTGTATAAATTCATTTTAAATTAATTTTGAAATATCAAACAAAACTATTTTTTGAAAAATGAATTTTGAAAGATGAAACTGAGTTTACCTTTATTCCATTCTATATAAAAAAACTCACATGCATGATATCATATTTTATTTAAAATATTATTTACTCATTTAGTTTAAAAAATTCTTAAATAAGTATTAATATATTTTATGAAGATAAAAATGAATTTCTCATATACATAAAATTTAATTCCATGTTATTTTATGATAAATTTCTCTTCAAAATAAATAATAATATTTAAATCGTATGAAATAGTTTGTTAAAATACGGTGTTTCTTATAAAGTGACATATCAAATAAATTATATTTATTTGAATTTAAATTTATCATAAAATATCATGGAATCCCATTCTACTCCCATTTAATTATTTTTCCCATAAAATTAAATGACTGTTATATAAACTACTTAAGATACTTCTGCCTCATAATATCCTTAGGTTCCTAAATATATTACTAAAATTTATGGTTTCACCTAAAACTTTTACTTGGTGAGAGGTGTTATTCGACAAGACATTCTATGTTAAATATAGAATATCTATTTATTGTTCCTAATAAGAGAGATCGTGCTACAATGGTATGAACTTGATATTTAGTATATGTGAAGGATTAGTTATGCAGTTCCTCTAAAGAGATACATGGAATAAATCATGAACATGAAAGAGATTTAGTGGATGTAACAAATTATAAGAAAAAGTCATTATATGAGGACGAATTTTGAAGGGGGTGATATATCTTAGGATAATTATTCCCTTATTTCCAAATATAAAAAACTTAGTCAATGAATATATTAATATAAATAACATATCACTATCTTCATTACTTCATATTCTCATTGAAAAAATTAATATTTCAAGGTCTAAATCATGACTCTGGTAATTTTCACATTTATTTCTAATTAGTCTATTGAATAATCTATCACCATATAATGATTCATGATAATTCATCCTAGAAATTTGTTAGATCCAACACAATAGATCAAAAACCCCTCTCCACTAAAAGGTATTATCAGTATAGTTGCACTGAAAACCATTATTTTCAAATTTATAAAATTTTCCCCACATTAATATATCAAAATAAACATGTATCCCTTCTACGTAAACTTGGTTAGTGGATTAGAAAACCATGATAAATTCTTCAAAAATAATCAATATTATCCAATCAATCCAAGCAAACTATAGAATTTAGTCTCTGTGGTTGGTCTCAAACATAAGGTAATACCATGCATCTATGAAGGATCTTCCTATATACCTTCTCAGGAGATATTATTACCAAATAATGAAAATTCGTTCTGTAAAAATTTATACATATTGAATTGGGAATACAAAATATCATCCATAATAGTCTTTAATAAAAATCCCAAATGATATCCATACACATTCCCACACTCAAAAAATATATGTATATCATCTATAAATACTGCTAAAATATGATATATGAAATATCAAAATAAAAAATTTAATAGATCCATGAAAATGGTGGGATAATTTGTAAATGAAAATTTCATTTCTATAAATTAATAATTAAGATAATACAATGTATTTCTTATATCCTCTTCCATGAACCTTAATTGACGATATCAAGAATGAAGGTCAATCTTTGAAAACTTTGGGATCAACATAGTTGATCAAAGAACTCATCTATATGGGGGGAAAAGATATATTTTATTTACAATTATCTTTTTATGTTCTCTAATATCAATGAATATATCCATTGACCTATCATTATTCTCAAAAAAAGAATAGGTGAACCCAATAATGATGCACTCAGGCATATAAATCATTGAACAAGATTGTCCAAGAGTTTATTACTCAACTCAACACATCTTAAAAACATTAATCAATCACTTAAAAAATAATATATGTTAATAACACTCACTTTCATGAATACATGGGTTATGTTTTAGTTTATTACAAAATAATGACATAATAAAAAAATTATTATGACCTATTTCTTTTCTATTTAAAAATATTGGGGCATTTATCATACATAATTGGGATAGATTTTTTTTGGAATTCCATAACCAATTGACCTATTAGATGAAATCCTCAAGTGAATTCATTGAAAATTTGAATCTTATTTCTAATGAGACTATTGGTTTGTGTTGATTCTTTTATATGTTTTTAATAAATTAAGGGTGATAATATATTTTGAAGGATTATGATTCAGGAAGTTAAAGATGAGTCATCTTTGTGAGACGTGTTTGGGATAATATTATAAGATATTTACTTGTGATTATCAGGTTTGAAGGATTCTATAGATTTTATATATCTCTATTATAAGATAGAGATTTAGTGAAAATATATTGAATATATAAAATGTTCTAAAATTTTATTGTAATTATTCATGGAGAATTATTGATATCTTTATTATATGAATAAATTTTATGGTGTTTTAATACCTTGATTAATGTATTTAATTGATTATACTTTCGCATATTTTACTTGTTAAAATTGTTTTGGGTTTTATGGTAGCATAAATTGGATAATTGAAAAAGGATCAAAATGACACTTCTCACCATGAGTGAAGTAAACCAGAAAGAAATCCGATTTTCTTGGATGATCATGGAGCACTTCTAAGGAAAAAACTAAAGAAATGAGAAAAAATGATGATTTCAAAGAAAAAAAATTACATTAAATGTCATGTAATCATTACACATCATATACTCTTGAAATCTGTGAAAAGAAGGATACTTATTCAAATGAATAAAATCATCATTAAAATTTACACATGATGTAATAATTTACACAAAATCTAAATTTCTTGGATAAGATTTCAGTAACGAATTTCAACATATCTTAAATATTTGAAAGAATATATGACGTGGGATCACCTTGGGCCACCTATAGACCAATTATTAATTATCCTAATTAATTAAAATCCAATATAGAGCCTATAAATTGAGGGATAGCCTATTGTTGTAAGAGATATTCTGGAAGAACAAAGAATAGAGCGGGAAGCTGTGTTATTTAGGGTCCTCCCCGAGTTCATCTCTATTTTCATTATGCTATCATTTACTTTAATCCTTACCTTGTTTACTCTCATAACTAGGATAAGGAGGTAAACCCTCTTTATTCTAGGGTTATGTAATAAAAAGTAGAAGATCTTTTGTATTGACTTAATTTTATTCATGTATTTGGTTTGACACAATTTAATCTTGAACTTCAAATACCGTTCACATTATTTTATCATGCCCATTGATAAATGAATCTAAAAGGAACATTAAAAGGAGAAACTATAATACCAAAATAAGGTATGGGATTTTTCATATTTTGGGGGAATCAGGGTTAAATATAGTATTGAGATAAACTTGATTTGGTGAAACCCTAAATTACTGATCCATGAAAAAAGGGGATTTCATGTTATAGAGGGGATGACATGAAAATTAGATCTTCTTTGTCTCAACTACAACACCAATTATTAATTAATAAAAATATTTTCTAAACTCCAGGTGCATCTAAACCCTAACATTACCAAACCCTAGCCTTCCTTTCAGATTTTTTTACAAACCAACTAATCAATCTTCTTCGTTTTCATTTTTCATTCTCAAAATCAATCATACAAATTTTTACCACCTTTTTCTTCACATGAATTAAATTAAATATTTTTAAAAAATGATGAACTAATTTCATCATCTCAGTGGATATAACTCGACCTCCAAATTTACCCATTTTAATTAATTAGTTTCATATCTTGAGTTTTTATAAGTTTTTGTTTTGAATAGACTCATATGGAATTAATAAAGCCCTATAGGTATATCAATTATTAACTAAATTTGATATAAAATAAATAAGATTCATTTTTGTACTTATATTTTTCAAAATAATAAAGATATGTTATGATATGATTTGAATAATTATTAAATTAAATTGAAAATATTAGACAAATGCATATGATTTTTCCAACTTTATTTGTTCTATTTGTGTATGTTGTTTTGTTTTTATAGATAATTTATATGGTTTATAGTTTGATAGTAAAATAATTGAGTATAATTTTTTTAAATATATGAAGAAACAAGGAGGTATATAAGATTAATATTGTATTCATTGAGTCTATGTACAAGTAATCTAAAAAGTCTAACTCTATATAAGATTATAGTCATGAAGGATAAGCTATGTTAGAATAGAGCTATGGTGTTTGAGCATAACTATATTAAATGAAAAACTAGACAAATCATGTGTGGGGTACAATGGAATTTAAAATAGTAGATTATAATCTACTTATTTATTTTATAATTTTATATGAATGAGTTTCAAAACATTTGAGATATGTTAGATTAACTTGGAATATTTTGTGGTTGTGAATAGTTCTATATAGTATAAATCCAAATGATGACATAGTTATGTTAGAGTAAATAATTTTTATTGATAATTAAAACTAGTGTTATGATATAACAACATAATATTAAGTCAATATTTTTAATTATTAAATTAGAGTATATGAAATGATTTAAATCAATCAATGATTATTCTGATTGAAAGATATATATGTTTTTATGGATATAATTTTATATTTTAATTATAATTCTATATATGACGATTATGTTAAAATACATGGATTAATCATCATGATAAAATCAAAATTTAAATGATGTTTGAGAAAAGGATTATTAGTCTTGTAGAAGGATATTTTTCCACAGAAGAAGTTGCTGATGAATAAAATGATGAAGCTAGTATTTTTAGAAGAGAAAACTAAACTAATGTACTAGTTAAATAGATGTTTTAGGGTAAGTGGTGTACTATATTCCTTGGCACTAAAATATATTTTTAACACTAAATTAAGTATGAAATTATGATTTACCACAAAGTTTGATCCCACATTATAATAATATTACACATATATTTTCATGGAATTATCTATTGGTAGTTTATGTGTAATATTTTCTTATGATCTCATGCATGTATAATATTTTTTTCAGGGAATAATCATACATTTGATTTTTATAGTAGTATAAGTACTCTTATGGGTTATATAGGAAAATTAAAATTATATGTTAATATTCTGAACATTAATAAAAAAATTATATTATAGTTTTGAATGAATATAAAAGGATGATATTAGGTTAATTCAATTAATGAAATGGGGAATAAATATTATATAAATGAGTAAGATTAGGTTGTACTTTTCTACAAATGAAAAAATCATGTTGATTTGAATGTCAATAATTCTACATGAGAATAATGGAGATGAGAATAAAAAATTAGGATGTTATCTGATGAGGTTATTCACACTACAATGATTCAAAATAGTGCTCAAATAGTCAAGGATTTAAATGAATAAATTTTAATCGAATAAATATTAGAAATATTTTATGAGGTTAAATTCGAACCTATATTTGAGAATTAATTTGATGTAAATGATAATATTTAGTAGATCACTGTGATTATATTTATAATATTTGTTTGACTAGTGATAAAAAATACCTTTTAGAATTATTTTTTGTCAATTTTTATAGGATCTCTTTATGATAATTAAAAGAAATTTAAATTTGAATATTTTAATTACTTAATAGAGATTGTGTTTAATGGATTTATTGTGAATATTATATTAATATTTTTATTATCATATATAGAGAATGAAAATTATGGGATTTCAATATTTCAAAATATTTAAATTATATCCACATTATTTATTATATTAATTTAAATAAAATAAGTGGATAATAAAATGAGTGGTTAATTATTTAGAATATGACGATGTGGATTCCAAATACTATATTATAATCAATGTAAAAAATTGAGAAGAATATAGGAGAGGGAAGATAACTTATTATGAATATAAAATATTATTTTAGAATGGAAAAAGTGAAATTTAGATTAGAATATGTAAGAAAATTAGGTGATATCGGATGCCCCATATACTAATAATTTAATTCTGTTTAAAGGAACTATAATTGTATTGTTTATTATGTTATGGAATGATATTGAGGAGGAATAATGAAATAGTTTTTTCATAGTATAATGCAAAAATTTATGATTATAAATTTGAGATGAAGTGTCTTACTTTAATTATATGACTCTTGATCATTCTTTGGCTGCAAAAAACCTTTGTAATATGAATAAGATATTTTATTTTGCTGCTGAGTCGTTCAAAATATTAATGGAGATAGTTTTCAAGAAGTGCAGGGTAAAATAACATTCAAAAATAAAGAGATATAGTATAATAGACTAGGGAGGAGACTGTAAGTGATTGATATATAGTTTTGTATTCACATTGAAATATTATTAAAGTAATTCCATTATGAGCATGACCCAAACACAACAAGCAGTAGATAGAAAGATTAATATTTAACCTAGTAAATATATTGTGTGTAATGATTTCAATAGTTTTTATATTGAATGGATTGTGATTGTGTTGAGTAACTTATATTAGAATCTTTCACCATAATTGGTGAAGAGTATTAAATATTTAAATACGTTTTAAATAAAGAAAAGGATTTAATAAAATTATTTTACTCCACTTTAACCCCTTCTTTAGTGTGACTACATATTATAAATAAATTCTCATTAAATTAGATCATATGTTACCATTAATAATTATTATTAAAACCTAGGTAATGTATATAGTAAAAAAATCATATCCTCAGGATATTTAGATTTTATTGCATTTTTTAAATATAATGTTTTCATATAATGTTTTTAGTTGGAAAATAAATTGCTTATTATAACTAAATTATTTCCCTTGAATTATATTATTTTTAAAATGATTTTTTTAATTATTTTAAATTTCATTTTATACATAAAAAATAATTTTAACATCTAATGCGTTAAACATACCTTTGGCTGAAATTTATATAATTTCTAGAAAGAGATGTATTTTTGTGTTAATTTTGAGAAAAACTGATTTTTTCAAATACTTTCACTTTTATGACATTATAATTGTATAATAACAATTTAAATGTCTATGATTCCCATTTTATATACTTTATATATATATATATATTTAATGAGTGAAATAAATAAATTATGAATATTTTGTTGAATATAGAAACAAATTATGATGATTTGGTAATCTAAGTAATATTTTATTTCAATTAAAAATAATTTGTAATATTTTTCAATTAAATATGCAATTAAAGTTTTAAATTTAATAATATATTAAATTTAAATTCAAATAACAATTATTTTATATTTAGAATCCAAAAAATGTCTTAAGGATAAATTCTTCAAATGATTTCGATGAAAACAAAATTATTATGGTTATATGAAATAATTCTAAAAAAATAATTTTCATTATGTTCTATGAATTTATATTAAATATAATTTTGAGACTTATTGAAAATTAATATTAGAAAATAATTTCCATATTATTAATCATAATATTCAAATTTTATAATAAGGTCCATTTTATTTTTTTCATAATATTATGTAACCATAGTGAGAGTTTTTCAAAAATGTAACAGTTAATAGGGTTATAGATGGGGTTAAACTAAAGGATAATGATTCAGTTATATCTATATCTTGCCTAAATGTTGATATATTAGTTTTTTATTCCCCAAGATATCCTATATTAGAATAATTTTTTAACATTGCACCACTTTACTATCAGAAATAAATTTAAAATATTTTGAAGTTAACTTTATTTTCAAGTACACCACAACCCAAACTTATAAAAGGATCCCATAAACCATCACTTCTCCATGAACATTGATAACCGTAGAGTTGTATTTTCTTCCCTATAAACATGTTCAATGTACTTTAGTATTGATGTGTTAATTATTTTTAATATTAATAAAGTTCATAACACATCATCACTGTTCTTTTATGTGATATAGTATGTAATAATGTTCTAACAACTAATGTCATAAAAAATGTAAAAATAGATATGGATATGATGATAACCTAAAATTTTCACTATAGTATTCTAAAATATATTTTCTATATCCAAATTATATCATTTAATGGGATGTAGATGTAACACCCCAAGAATTTATGAAACATATTCTTTTAATTTCATTAATGTCTTGTGTTGTATTCTACACCAAGATTACCTTGCGCTATACGCAACACCGTATTAGCTTGCAGTATACGCAACACTATTCTTGGATCGTGTTACACACAATTTTGATAATAGTTATTCTACGCAACATTGAGTATATATATATATATATATCTAATGTATAAATGAAATATGTTTGGATTCTGTTATACGAAACAATGAAGGATTCTTTCACAACACGCAACCCTGACTTGGCTTGCATTACACGCAATCGCGACCTTCCTCGATAGCGTGTGTTGTACGCAATACCGGGTTTTAATAAACAACGATATATTATTATAATATTGTCATGAACTAGCCGTTATGAATAGTATTAACTAAATTTTGAATTTTATAACATTATTATTCATCTAACACATTTTCTAGAACATGTTACAAGAACAAAATAAATTTTTTGGGTAAAATAAGTATTTTTAAAAAAATGCAGTTTTTCCTCCTTTTGATGGCGCACCCACTTTAAATCTAGTTTTTGAAATGTTTATATGTTCAATTTGACAAAATAAAATTCTTATTTTGAATCAGGATATAAAAATTTACATTAGATAAAGGTTTGATATTTTTCTGATAACTTTCATATTTTAATGAATAGTAAAAACACGCTATATTTTAATTAAAAACAACTTTTTTCATCGTAATATCTTATGTGATTAAATTATAATATTGAATGGTTTTAAAGTATAAATAGAATATAATTTTACCATTTAATATAATTTATGTCATTAGCATTGATTTTACCTTGAATTCGTAGGTTAAAACAATTCAATCTTTTGCAATGTTTTAAAGAAAAACCCGTTTTCTTTCGACAATGGGATTAATTTTAATTTAATTTCTGCATATTTTTTGCATTGAATTTGGAAAAATGAATTCCATATTTGGAATCAGTGGGTCCAAATTATGTTAATAAGCTACTTTTTATTTTTGGAAATTGTGAATAGTAACTACGGTAAATTTTATTTACTATAGTTAAAGGTAAATCAGGTAATTAAGGGTAAATATAAGATTATAAAATTACCCTAAAACTTGGAAAATCCTATTGGATGGCTAAAAGTAGACCCATATAACCTAAGGGTCGGATTAAATTCATTTTATGGACTTTTTCCCATGAAAATAATTTAATTATTATTAAAACCAAAGAATGTGACAACATGTCACTTTCTTAAATCTTATAAGTATAATAAATTTAATTTAGTGATAAACTTCATGAAACTTAGAAACTGAATTCTCTCCAGATAGATAATACAATTATCTAGATCATAGAAATTTATTTAGAATTTTTAGGGATTAAATAATTATCATTTATTATGACACAAAGATGATGCAGTAATTGTCTTTTTTAATAAAATATTGACATAATTGATGTTATAAATGCCCAAATAAATGTAATTTGAGACTTTTTATGACTTAAATTAATTTTCTAGGTTTTTATGACATTTTATTGTTGATATAGGTAACTTGGTTCGAACCTATCATTCTTTTATGAATTTCATAAAAATCATGTACCAAATAGTGTCAAAATTGACATAAATTAGTTTTTAAAACAAATATTATATTATTAATTGTTATTTAATTCCTAAAAATCTAAGGTTCGGCCAAATTACTTAGATAAGGATATATATATTAATAATAAACAACTTGTGGTTCGTTTGGCTTGATATAGTATGTTTATTAACCTTATAGTGTAAGAAAACAAGAAGACACAGTAAAAGTTAAATTATCTAACTTAAAGTTAAATCTAAATGATAAGGTTAAAATTGATACCTAAACTTGTATAAATTCTATTTTATGAGAGGATTTCGACCCATACCCACCTTAGCTTCGAAATATATCAATTTGGAGCTATTTAAAACTGAACATGACTTTATAATAAAATAATATTTTTAGTTTTCCCAAAGGTGCCCCTCTCCTCCCTTATAAAAGGGAACCTCCTCCCTCTCCTCCTCACACAAATTTGAGGATTCAAGATCGGCCAAACCCTGCCAAAATCTCTTCTCCACTTCCCTAGTATCATCCTATAGGTCCTGGTATTCTTCAAAGACCATCCTTAGTTCTATAAGTGGAGGTTAAGAAAAGGCGCGTCAAAAAGAGGTAATATCCATTACCGATCTTTTTCAATTTCTTTCTTCTTCAACTTCTTATTCTTTAGTTTTTTCATGATAAAGTAATAACATCAGTATTTATTATATACTGATATTTCATTATAAATAGTAAAAACAACTCTAATTAACCTTCTATCCATCCTACGGAAAAAGGAAATCACCGCGCGTGCGTACGTACGGAATACCGTCTCCACGCCGTGGTGTAATGTATTTTCCGCCACCACCTTAATTGGATGGGTATAATGGTGTAATGAGTAAATATATATGATTATTATAAAGTGATATTGATATGGAAATAGTATACATACACTTCAACACAAGTTCACGATCATGAGAACGATATCATCGCTCGTGCGTACGTACGGACTACCGTCTCCACGACGCGATGAGATTCATTCTCCATGTTAACCATTTTAGAATGATTATAAAGTATATATAAGCAATAATAATGAAATATATGACATTATAAAGCTACTGGATTTATGTATATATGTATGTCATCTACTTACTTCCATTCAAGACAATAAGGAAAGGAAAACAGCATTCATGCGTACGTACGGACTACCGTCTCCATGAACGGTGTGTTTCAGTTCATTTTTCTATCTATTATATATATATATACTGAATATATATGATATATAAATCATTTTTTATATTCTGGAAGTAATTAAATCCTGATATAAGTAATAATAATGTCAATAACAACAATTCCAAACACCTACGATAAATGAAATGATTTTACCCAAAACACTTCTTTAACATGGAATTTACAAAAGAACGGGTAATATAATGTCATAAGTGAACCATATATGATATCATAATAATGAATATGATTCTGTAATAAGTTAATGACATTATTTAAATCATTATACAGGAGGTTCGGACAGTTACGAAGCAAAACAGACCTAAGGTAAGGGAAAATATCGCAATCTCAATTTTTATCTGAGATTGTTTATACTTTGAAATTTACTATGGTGTATTTTATCATCCACATACATGTTTCATCAATATGTAATATTATTTTCATCCAACTACAATTGTTTAAATCCATTATTACCCTTCGGTGAGTTTTTCGTAAAATATATGAAAGGAATCTTTTGTTGTTTTTCGTACGAGGTACTTTTTGACTTTTCCAAAAAAAGTATGAGAAGAATGTTTTTAACTTATACGACATGAATGGATTTTTAAAAAATTATTTCCAAGAAGCTTCCTTTACAAGTTTTCAAGTTTATTTTTAATCAACTTATTTTAGTTTAGAATTGTATGACATGTTATGAAAGGAAAAGTGTTTTTGAAGAAGAAAGGATATTTTCCTCAAGAATGGAGTTCAAGTGTTTTATCAAAATTATTTTCCATCTAAGATAATAAAGGGTTCTGTTTTTATCCCTATTATTACATTTATTTGATTATATTGTGATGGAATTATTTTTATGAATTCCTTTATCTTATATGAATTTTTTTATGATGTCATGTTGTTTAAGAATCCCATTTTTATTACATGGGTTATGCAATGATGTATGATTTATGATTTTGTGGCACACATAAGAATGGTATCATTATGAGATGGGTGGGACCTATATCTCACTCCAATGAATTGGGTAAAGATAATATATCTCATGAGATAGACATGGCTGGAACGGTAGGTTATACCGGTTCAGTGAAACAGGACTGAAACGAGGAATGAACTCGGTTCAGAAAGGGACTTTGTCCACTAAGATAGTCTTGGAAATAAGTCTTGACTAAAAATAAATGATTCTCTATGATTATGTGTGTATTACACAAAGTTTAATGTTTTAAGTTATGATTATTGGGATTACATTTCACTACTATGATTTATCCCATGTTATGAAATTATGATCTCTTTTGCAGGTTAAGATTTCCAAAAGATATGTTCTTATGAATATAACGTGATTGATATTTCTTTTGTTTACCCTTACTAAGCATTTGATCTCACCCTTTTATGTTTTCTTTTCCCCATGACATAAACAAAGGATTTAGGTTTAGAAAAAAAAGAAGATCTTTATGGGAGATGTTGAAGATCTTTCACCACGATTAGAAGATTATATTCCAAGTTTCCAAAGACACTAAACTATTACGGTCCTTGTGTGTGTGTTTTTGTTATGTACTAAGTATTCCGCAAAAGTAATGTAATGTCCATGTACGTCAGGCTTCGGGTCCCTACAGTTGGTATCAGAGGAAAGGTTTAGTCAACCTTTGGAAACTAGGATGTGAGAACGTTAGTGAGATCCCTAGAGATATTTTTAAGGTATGTCTAGGGATGTATCTAAGGATAAGTATACGTATAAGATATAGTCCTAGAACTATGGTAACGATCTTAGAATTCAACCTAAGATGTTAAATATTAAGGGTACTCCCCCTTTATTATGTTGTTTTCCCTAGCATGATTTTTGACTCTCACACTATTCTTTTTGGGTTTTAGACGATGGATGGAACCCGAAGGAACCGTGTTGATCACTGTAATGGACAATGCAATGATTGTCCTCCTGAACAAACAAATGTTATGGGAGATGGAGTGAAAAATCTTATTGCTATACTTACACAAGCTATGAATCATTCTGGACTTCCAAATGAGCAGAGAAGGGAACAATATTCTATTGAGTCCTTCATGAGGCAACGTCCACCTTCTTTCAGTGGGTCTTCTGATCCACTTGTTGATGAACAATGGATCAGTACCACTGAAAAGATATTTTAAGTTCTTCAATGTTCTGAACATGATAAAGTCATATTAGCAGTATATCGTTTGGAAGGTGAAGCTGATCAATGGTGGAATCTTATCAAGAATACGAGGCCAAGAGATGAAATTGAGTCCATGGAATGGGACGAGTTCAAGAACTTGTATTTCAGTAAGTAATTCCCTCGTATTCTTCAAACAAAGATGGAAAAGTAATTTCTTGAGCTGAATTAGAAGGATGATGGATCTGTTGGTATATTCGAAGAGAATTTTACAATACTTGCAAGGTATGCATCTGGCATTATCATCCAACCTGAAAGTAAAGTTGATCGATTTTTCAGTGGCTTAAAACCAAGTCTTCGAAGGGCATTAGCTATAAGAGACTTCAGTAGCTATGAAGAAATTGTGCGTTGTGCTATCAAGGTAGAAATGGAAGTTGGTGTTACATATCTATCTCATGGTTTTGATAAGAAACGAAAAATGGAGTTCAAGGAGAAATCTCAGAATAATGGTGAAAAGAAGATGAATGTTTCCTTATGCACAAAGTGTGGAAAGAAGCATGGTCAAGATTGTCTTAAAGTGACTAGAAAATGTTTTAAGTGTGGAAAAGAAGTTCATCGAGCAGCTGAGTGTTGAAGTAATGGAAAAAGGGTTTTTAATGACGTGAATAAAGCAAACACTGCAGAGAACGCACCACCAACACTTCAATGCTTCAAGTGCAAGGAAATGGGGCATTATGCTAATAAATGCCCTAATCCAAGGGTTAGTGATGATCGACATGAGAAACCGCTTAAGGAAAAGGACAAAGGGAAGTCACATGCGATCACTATTGGAGATGTTGAATATAACAACGATGTGGTGGAATGATTAAGTGATTATGTAATGGGATTTCAAAATAGTATCATGGAAGCTCATTTATGGTATTGTGGAATTTTGGAATATCTATGTATTGGTTTTCAATAATTATATGATACTGGTAACCAGGAAAAAAAAGTGATTGAAATATTTTTGGAAAGTATATGATATGCGCATAATGAAGGGACAAGAAGATAATGAGATGTTTTCATGAGATCATGATTGATATAAGGACTAAGTATATAGAATTTTGAGGATTTTGGTATGTGGAAAGAGTTATCTTTTGACACACTCATGTTTTCACTAAGATTCAATGGGTATTCATTTTTCAAGAGATTACATGATTATGGTATTCACATGACTGGAATGTGACGAACAAGATATATGAGGGATAAATGATGGAATTCACGTGATCATTTTCTCTATACTATGAGCTTGGACCGAAGTATTTTCGATAATCCTAAAGATTGGAATGGATTATGTTGGACATAAGTTAGTATTGTTTAAGGATAAAACTTTTTTTGATATTGTTGATGGGATGTTATAATAATGTAGTTTTAGAAAAAGGACAACCTTCAGGATGTGAGACAACCCATCGCGTCGGCCAAGGCTATGGGAAACGAACCCACAACTAAAGTGCGATGGGCCTTTATCGCATACCACTGGCCTACAGAAAGTCCCTGGTTAGTAGAAACTAGTTTTATTTTATTAAGCGGTATGATATATGAAGTATAAGTTCATTTTTGGAATCGTATATGATTAACCTCACCAAAGACGGACTTATGTATATTTGATAACTATTGCTAAACTTTTGTTTGAAACAGATGGAATGACCCATCATTCTATCACATGATCTGTTAACACTTCATGAATAACAAATTCAACTTCATTTCTTTAAGAGATGAAGTGGAAATTGTTCAAAGCACGAACAACAGTGAGATTGTACCAAAATCAAGTAAGTATTTCTTCTAATTCAAAATTTTCAACTTTAGGGAAATGATATTGAAAACCAAAAATGTTGTCCTAGTGATCTTATATCTGATGAATCAGATGGTACCCTAGATCATCACAAATTTATTGCTTTGCGATTGTTGGCTTTTTCATAGCCATGTTCTCTACCACTCTCCATCAAAACTTGATGGTTAGATTTTTCTTCCATATCCATATTTTCACATATGTTCTCCTACGGGGAAACCCAGGGATGAGTTAATTTGGGTAACCGTTACATTTCATATTTTAGTTTTTAAAGCCATATTTTGGTATTCCTTTTTATGAGGTGGGTTTCTATTAAACAAACTTTTGAGTAGTAAACCATTTATAACCCCGATGAATTTCGAGGGCGAAATTCATTTTAAGGGGGGTAGAATGTAACACCAAGAGATTTTATAAAAAATATTCTTTTAATTTCATTAATGTCTTGTGTTGTATTCTACACCAATATTACCTTGCGCTATACGCAACACCATATTAGCTTGCAGTATACACAACACTATTCTTGGATCGTGTTACACACAATTTTGATAATAGTTATTCTACACAACATTGAGTATATATATATATATATATCCAATGTATAAATGAAATATGGTTGGATTCTATTATACGAAACAATGAAGGATTCTTTCACAACACGCAACCCTGACTTGGCTTGCATTACACGCAATCACGACCTTCCTCGATAGCGTGTGTTGTACGCAATACCGGGTTTTAATAAACAACGATATATTATTATAATATTGTCATGAACTAGCCGTTATGAATATTATTAACTAAATTTTGAATTTTATAACATTATTATTCATCTTTCACATTTTCTAGAACATGGTATAAGAACAAAATAAAATTTTCGAGTAAAATAAGTATTTTTAAAAAAATGCAGTTTTGCCCCCTTTTGATGGCGCACCCACTTTAAATCTAGTTTTTGAAATGTTTATATGTTCAATTTGACAAAATAAATTTCTTATTTTGAATCAGGATATAAAAATTTACATTGGATAAAGTTTTGATATTTTTCCGATAACTTTCATATTTTAATGAATAGTAAAAACACGCTATATTTTAATTAAAAATAACTTTTTTCATCGTAATATCTTATGTGGTTAAATTATAATATTGAATGGTTTTAAAGTATAAATAGAATATATTTTTACCATTTAATATAATGTATGTCATTAGCATTGATTTTACCTTGAATTCGTGGGTTAAAACAATTCAATCTTTTGCAATGTTTTAGAGAAAAACCCGTTTTCTTTCGACAACGGGATTAATTTTAATTTAATTTCTGCATCTTTTGTGTATTGAATTTAGAAAAAATGGATTCCATATTTGGAATCATTGGGTAAAAATTATGTTAATAAGCTACTTTTTATTTTTTGGCATTTTGAATAGTAACTACGGTAAATTTTATTTACTATAGTTAAAGGTAAATCGGATAATTAAGCGTAAATATAAGATAATAAAATTACCCTAACACTTGGAAAAATCCTATTGGATGGCTAAAAGTATACCCATATAACCTAGGGTCGCATTAGATTCATTTTATGGACTTTTTTCCATGAAAATAATTTAATTATTATTAAAACCAAAGAATGTGACAACATGTCACTTTCTTAAATCTTATAAGTATAATAATTTTAATTTAGTGATAAACTTCATGAAACTTCAAACATGAATAGTCTCCAGAAATATAATACGATTATCTACATCATAGAAATTTATTTATAATTTTTATGGATTAAATATTTATCATTTATTATGACACAAAGATGATGCAGTAATTCTCTTATTAATGAAATATTGACATAATTGATGTTATAAATGCACAAATAAATGAAATTTGAGACTTTTTATTACTTAAATTAATTTTCTTTGTTAATATGACATGTTATTGTTGATATAAGTAACTTGGTTAGAACTTATCATTCTGTTATGAATTTCATAAAAATCATGTACCAAATAGTGTCAAAATTGACATAAATTAGTTTTTAAAAAACACATTATATTATTAATTGTTATTTAATTCCTAAAAATCTAAGGTTCGGCCAAATGAATTATATAAGGATATATATATTAATAATAAACAACTTGGGGTTCTTTTGGCTTGATATAGTAAGTTTATTAACCTTATAGTGTAAGAAAACAAGAAGACACGGTAAACGTTAAATTATCTAACTTAAAGTTAAATCTAAATGATATGGTTAAAATTGATACCTAAACTTCTCTAAATTCTATTGGATGAGAGTATTTCGACCCATAACCACCTTAGCTTCGACATATATCAATTTGGAGCTATTTAAAACCGAAATTGACTTTATAATAAATTAATATTTTTAGTTTTCCCAAAGGTGCCCCTCTCCTCCCTTATAAAAGGGAACCTCCTCCCTCTCCTCCTCACACCAATTTGAGCATTCAAGCTCGGAAAACCCCTGACAAAATATCTTCTCCACTTCCCTAGTATCATCCTAGAGGTCCTGGTCTTCTTCAAAGACCATCCTTAGTTCTTTAAGTGGAGGTTAAGAAAAGGCGCGTCAAAAAGAGGTAATATCCATTACTGATCCTTTTCAATTTCTTTCTTCTTCAACTTCTTCTTCTTTAGTTGTTTAATGATAAAGTAATAACATAAGTATTTCTTATATACTGATATTTTATTATAAATATGAAACAACTCTAATTAACCTTCTATCCATCCTACGGAAAAAGGAAATCATCGCGCGTGCGTACGTACGGAATACTGTCTCCACACCGTGGTGTAATCTATTTTCTGCCACCACCATAATTGGATGGGAATAATGGTGTAATGAGTAACTATATATTATTATTATAAAGTGATATTGATACTGAAATATTATACATACACTTCAACACAAGTTCACGATCATGAGAACGATATCATCGCTCGTGCGTACGTACGGACTACCGTCTCCACGACGCGATGAGATTCATTTTCCATGTTAACCATTTAAGAATGATTATAAAGTATATATAAGAAATAATAATGAAATATATGAAATTATAAAGCTACTGGATTTATGTATATAGGTATGTCATCTACTTTCTTCCATTCAAGACAATAAGGAAAGGAAAACAGTGTTCATGCGTACGTACGGACTACCATCTCCATGAACGGTGTGTTTCATTTCATTTATCTATCTATTATATATATATATACTGAATATATATGATATATAAATCATTTTTTATATTCTGGAAGTAAGTAAATAATTATATAAGTAATAATAATGTCAAGAACAACAAGTCCAAACACCTACGATAAATGAAATGATTTTACCCAAAACGCTTCTTTAACATGGAATTTACAAAAGAACAGGTAATATAAAGTCATAAGTGAACCATATATGATATCATAACAATGAATATGATTCTTTAATAAGTTAATGACATTATTTAAATCATTATACAGGAGTTTTGGTCACTTACGAAGCAAAACAGACCTAAAGTAAGGGAAAATCTCGCAATCTCAATTTTTATCCGAGATTGTTTATACTTTGAAATTTACTGGGGTGTATTTTATCATCCACTTCCATGTTTCATCAATATGTAATAATATTTCCAACCACCTACAATTGTTTAAAACCATTTTTACCCTTCGGTGAGTTTTTAGTAAAAGATATGAAAGGAATCTTTTGTCGTTTTTCGTACGAGGTACTTTTTGACTTTTCCAACAAAAGTACGAGAAGAATGTTTTTTTAACTTATACGACATGAATGGATTTTTAAAACATTATTTCCGAGAAGATTCCTTTACAAGTTTTCAAGTTTATTTTTTATCAACTTCTTTTAGTTTAGAATTGTATGACATATTATGAAAGGAAAATTGTTTTTGAAGAAGAAAGGATATTTTCCTCAAGAATGGAGTTCAAGTGTTTTATCAAAATTATTTTCCATCTAAGATAATAAAGGGTTCTGTTTTTATCCCTATTATTACATTGATTTGATTATATTGTGATGGAATTATTTTTATGAATTACTTTATCTTATATGAATTGTCTTATTATTTCATGTTGTTTAAGAATCCCATTTTTATTACATGGGTTATGCAATGATGTCTGATTAATGATTTTGTGGCACACATAAGAATGGTATCATTATGAGATGGGTGGGACATATATCTCCCTCCAATAAATTGGGTAAAGATTTTATATCTCATGAGGTAGACATGGCTGGAACGGTAGGTTATACAGGTTCAGTGAAACAGGACTGAAACGAGGAATGAACTTGGTTCAGAAAGGGACTTTGTCCACTAAGATAGTCTTGGAAATAAGTATTGACTAACAAGAAATGATTCTCTGTGATTATGTTTGTATGGCACAAAGTTTCATGTTTTAAGTTATGATTATTGGGATTACATTTCACTACTATGATTTATCCCATGTTATGAAATTATGATCTCTTTTGTAGGTTAAGATTTCCAAAAGATATGTTCTTATGAATATGACGTGATTGATATTTCTTTTGTTTACCCTTACTGAGCATTTGGGCACACCCTTTTATGTTTTCTTTTCCCCAGGACATAAAGAAAGGATTTAGGTTTAGAAAAAAAAGAATATCTTTATGGGAGATGTTGAAGATCTTTCACCACGGTTAGAAGATTATATTCCGAGTTTCCAAAGACACTAAACTATTACGGTCCTTGTGTGTGTGTTTTTGTTATGTACTAAGTATTCCGCAAAAGTAATGTAATGTCCATGTACGTCAGGCTTCGGGTCTCTACAGTAGATGATATATACTATATGTGTTGGAGTCTTAGAGGACCCTGAGGAATTGTCTTATAGTGTATGCCCATGGTAATTTCACGTGTATGAGAATACACGAACATGAACCACCAATCATTAATACATATTTATATTTTGCATTATCTATTCCTATCATTGAAAATATGTATTAATCCTTAGATTTATATATCATTATTATTGAATTTCATTGCTCATTTACTTTGATATATTGAATAAAATTGTGACGACATGTATTTATATTGAAGGGGGATATATTGGGGTTTTATGAGTGATATGGAATCAATAAATAATTTAAGAGTGTATTTACCTCATATATTCACTAATAGATGTATATATATTAATAAAGTTTATGTGAATTCAATAATATAAATAAATCTATAACAATAATGTCTTACGAGAAGGTTCATTTCCAAAAACTCAAAGAAAGAGACATTGAGCGTATAAGTTGATGAGACTAGCATGAAACCTTCTTAATTAGTGTTATCATGATAAAATGACAATATCACATAGTATTAATTCATATGAGTTTCTATTTATTTTTAATAATATTTTAATTATTTATTGGTTCCATGGCATGTTTATTTATGCTAACCTTAGACTTATGAAGGATCTTCCAAATGACAGAGATAAATATTCCTAGATTGTCACAAATTATGTATATTGAGAACCTAAATTAAATATTACTATAATTTATCATTTTTAATTAATATTATTCCTCTATGTGGTTCTATAATTATTTATTTTTTCTTCATGAATTATATTTAGTCACTAGTTAATCGAGGGGAAATTTTATTGAATAAAATTTAAAAAATATTTATTATCCATTTAGTAAATACTGAATTTATTTTTTCATTGGAGAATAATGTTTTATTATCTTTTTATTATGTAAACAAACATTATTTATTGATGGATAAATATTTTGGAGGAGTTGAAAAATTATTTTAATAGGCTCGCTGATAAATAATATATTAAATATTATTTTATTATTTTATTCAAGAAATAATATTCAATTAATCCATATATTTATCAAATTTCATGAAAATAGTAATAATATTATGATAATTTAGATAAATTATTCATTGGGTATTAAGAAACAATATGGTGTTATTTACAATTTTTATTTTCGAACTCTCACACATTTTAAACCAAATTATATTATTTTCAACCCTAATGTTTCTCATCTATTTTTTTTGTAAAGTCACATATAGAATATCCTCTAAATCACTAGATATACCCCCTCTAAGGATTATCTCATGAAAAAATAGTGATAATCATCCACCACCCCTCTCGATTCTCAAAAGTACTATGAGTGTCCTTTTTTGAAACAATTCTTGTGGTGATCACTAATGAATGTCGTTAGCATTAGGATCATCCATGATAGCACTCAATGATTCCTACGACATCAATAGAATAATAATGTGTATGCTTGGATCACTTCTATAGTTGTTCTACACTTTATTCCTATGATGAAATTATGGAAAGACCTAGAAACACTTTTATATTATTCAATAAATAAATAATTAATTTTAAGGTAATTATTTTACAAAATAAATTAACTATAAATCATAATTTTATGATCAAATGTTTTTGGGATTATATTCAATCATCAATTATAACTTGAGTTAATTTCATTAGTCACGATGTTCTATATCATAAACATCTCGAAATAATTATCAGTTATGAAAAAAACTGAGTTGGTGATGCCCAACTGACAATCATCCATTACCAGAACCATCAAGTAATATAATAGAAATTGAATAATAATATATAATTCTAATATCATTGATTGATTTATGAATTTAAATTTTTTTTTCTATTTTTGTTTTATCAATATTTAAATTTTAACCAAGATATGTTCTCATCTTCATATTGTTTTCTCAAAAATATAATTAAATGGATTAATTATTAATGAAGAAAATTCGGTGAACTAATTTGGAGGTACTATGGATTTTAGATAGATAAAATAGGAGTACAGAATGGGTTGTTGGTAGGTAAACATTGTTTACTCATTTTTTATTCACCTATAAAAAAAAATCAATTTAGAGTATCACGTATTAATAGAATTGTGAATATAATTAGTAAACACTATGTATTGACCTGACCATCCCAGTACATGGTTCCCTAGACTACACGGTGTGTAATATATGTACATAATGTGAAGCATAGGCACACACTATGTAATCCTGTAATATATATGGCATGCTAACATTCCCAGTCCCCCAGTTTGTGAAATGGGCAGACATAAAATAACTACACATGATGTGTAGCTGGATACAACATGCAATGTATATTACTTGTTTACGTAGAATTTAAAATTAATTTTTAATACTATTTAATCCTTATCAAAATTTGTTATATGTTTCATTTATTTGACTGATACATACCATGTGATGGGTAATATATATATTTATATATTAAACATCTAAATAGTTTCCACATAATATTCATAACCACATATTGTGTATCGGTCATAATACATCAATCACCCTATAAGAATTATAATCCTAACATAATACCACAAGCCATATTGGCACACACTATGGACTAAATTGATGTCTGCAATAAGAAAACATATGCATGTTCTATGGATAGATGGTGATGAACTACACATTTCATTTTGTTGGATAGTACACTCATTATATATTATTGGTTTACATAGAATTCAACATTATGTTTTCATATAGTTTAAACATTATCATCTTTTTTATTCATCTATCATTTATTTGAATTGTATCTATCATTTATCTGAATCGTAAATATAATGTGATGGGGTATATATATATATAAATATTTTTTAATGCCTAATTATTTTATACAAAATTTTTAGAACCACACTTTTTATTGGTTGTAATAAACGAATTACTCTACATGAATTAAAATTATAACATGATACACAAATAATATGTTTTCATGTTTAATTTATCTAAAAAAACAAACCAGGAAATTAAATGATCAAATGTGATTTCAAGATTCTGTATAAGTAAATAGTATATGAAAATCATACACACCAGGTAGTTTGGGTGTTGCCTCCAAGGTACATATTTTACTTAGAAAATTTTAAATCAATTGTTTAGTTTTTTTATAATAATGATGGATGAGAATATAAATAATTTTTGGATAAGAATTATGATAAAATAATTTCTTAATTAATTATGATATTTAATTTTCTCTATAATGAATTATCTAAAATAAAAAATAGTGTGAATTAATGCATGATTATTAAATTCATAATTCATTTCAGGAATGTTGATGATCATGTGACCTAACCAAAAATTTGTATGTTATTTTTTCCATGTAATTTATTATTACTTTAAAATTAATTCTATGTTCTATTCAGCATACATACTCTCATTATGTAAGGTCACAAGTTCCCACGATTTCCTATTATAGAAACCCATTAAACCAATCATTTGGTTCCCCTAAATAGTTTGTGAGTAATGATTATGTAATGAATTGATATCCCTGGTGAATGAAGGTGGTCTATGATTGGATCCAAGGTAAGAAAAATTTAGTAGATACATTGGAGGATAGTTTAAAAGATTCAACATGAACCATTCCATGGTTCAAGGTGTTTCCACGTAGTCAGAGGGTTATTTTATCATACTCTAGATAAACTAACCATTCAGAAAGGATCATGGTCATAACATTCCTAGTTATTTTTTATATCATTTTTCATAGTTAATTTCATTATATATGTTTAGTTGTGATGACATAAATTAATAAATTAACGTGAAAACAAGGCTGTACTAAAACAAATTGGATTATAATAAAAACATTATCTATTACATGGTTAATCAGTTATGTAAATCCACTTCTAATTAAACAGAATGCAATAATATTAATAATGGTATATTTAAATATATAGATAAAAATATGTCAAAAATATATATTAAGTGAGTATAGCCTAAAAATACTTAAGTTAAAATCGAATCATATTTTATAATACATGACCGACCTATGTCAGGGTACATTCAATTATTGTCGAATTTTAACTCGAGTCTTTGGTACACATAATATTAGTTTATATCAAGGGTTCACTACCTATGACATAATTGGTGTAACTAGGAGGACATAGCCTTTAAAATCCTTATTCATGATTTTAGTATTTGGGATTCCACTCAATAGATCATGGAGTTGTGAGTTAATATAGTTGGAGAGTAATGCCTACTTAAAACACTTCAAATAACATATTAGTCCCAAGTATAGGCTTTAAAAAGGGGATTATAGGTCCTTTACATAAGAATATATATGAAATGGAATATTTTGAAACCAATGATAATTAATATTACATATCAATAAATTATTTAGAGATTAATAAAATAAATATATATTATTTTATTTTATTAATTAGCTAAATCACTAATTTTTTTTCTTTTATTTATAGAAATAATAACCCAAATGGTGTTAACAATATCACTCTGATTTATACTATTGAAGGATATTTTTCTCATAATAATTAATTTCCAATAATGGAAAAGGTTATTTTGTGATATGATATTCTATGAAATGAAAATATATGTTCTTTAAAACCTCATTCCTCAAGAACATAGAAAATTTAAAATTGAGGAAAATGTATTTCATTACATGAAATATATTGATGATGCATCATATGTAAAATATTTCATGATACTATCCATGACCAATGATATTCTCAATAAATATGAGTATGGAGACATACATTACAAGATGGAAATTAATGTAGTTTGGGTCAATGTCTCTTGAGGATATCAAGCTATTTGACAAAGAAAGAGACTCTCAACAATTGACAGAATATGGGAAAGACTCCGAAGGAATGATGATTTGGTCCTGATTGAGGAAGGTAAATAAAGGTAATCATTTTTATGAAAATTTTCCATTACATGGTGGTAGTTAAGGACTCACAACGATTACTTGAATATACCAAAAACAAATGTAAATAATTATTTAAGTAAGGAAAAGAAAAATGGGATAGAGAAAAGACTAGGGGAAACAAAAATAATTGATTATGATAATTAATTTTCTGGTAATCTGAGCACAAAATTTCTAACTGAGGGTTATAAGGATCGAAAAGCTGAAGTCACTATTCAATCTTAGGAATCAATGCCTACTGGAGTCCTGAAAAAAATGTAATGAATGGTGGATAAGAGAATATTGCATAAAATTTTCTCAATGGATGCAATGAAAGGAAGGTAAAGCAATATATCACCATTGTAGAGTAATTATGATGTAATATATATAGAATATAAAAATTATATTTATCCTTTTTAACTTCCATGTAAATATTTAGTGACAAATGTGTCAAATCGCTTCACTAGGTGGTAGTCTGTGGTACACATGAGTGACGATATCGAATCCCCCAAAGAATGGAAATTAATAAGGTATATGTGATATCAAGATTTATAATTTATAATTATGTTAAAAATTTCATATATTTTCAATTAATCTATCCTTATTACATTTCAAGTAAAATGGAAGTGGGTAAAAATCACATCAATTCATAAGGTAGTAATCTGTCGTACACATGAGAGAAATTATTATATACCAACGGGTCATAATGAAATAATGTAGATAATATATTATAATTTTATATTTTTTTAATGACATAAATATGATATAAATATGTTAAATAAATAATTATTTCCAACTTGGAGTGGTGATGATTCAAAAATAATTACATTGGTCCAGGAGGCAGTAGTCTACTGTACTCATGATAAATGGTTTTGTATCCCAGTTGACGGAAGTGGAGATGTATATTGGCTGTGAAATTAAAATTAAAAAATTTAAGTATATGTTATATTTTTTTGTTGTTATTTTATCAAAAATCATGAAGATTTTAATGAGTGAGAAGAAGAACTAAATGAAAATTTAAGGTTAAGAACATTACATCTTCTTGGGAAAACCATTGAGTTTAATACATATTGCCTTCCTATATTAGATTACCAATCAATATAAGGCCTCTAATATTTGGGGAGGGAATTATTGAAGATATTTTTTAAGGGTTGGTTGAACCAAAATGTTTATTATGTGTGATGATTGGAGGAGAGGGTGTGGCCTTTAATAAATGGGGGAGATGACACACTTTCATTTTTAAAAATGAAAAAGAGAAACCCATGTTTTTCAACATAAAAAATCCTCTAAAATGAGTTATTATAGATCCTTATAATACATAAGGTAAATATATGACCATAAAATAGGAATTAGACAATTTATAGTTAATTGTTAATCAGTATAATTTTATTTCAACTGTTAGTAAACCCATTTTTATCTTAACCACAATAATTATTGTTTTTAAAAGTTTTATTATTCACTATGGTCAAAAATTAGTTTTTCCTTTTTAGATAATATAAATTTGGATGATTCCACATATTGAAACTATTTTTCAAAATTCAATTCATATAAGTGGAAGAATTCAAATTTAAAATAAACTCACAAACATGAAAAAAACTAGTTATCCAAAGAAAATATTTCAAATGATTAATAGGATTTCGTATCAAAAGAATATATAAAATAGGTATTTTTTTTCAATTTTAGACAACATATAGTATAACTGAACTCATTTTACATTAAAATAAATTAAATATAAAATGTAACTTTGTAAATAATTAAAAAAAATTATTGTTCAATAAAAATCATTATTCTTCTGTATTCATCAAAAAATAATCTTTTCCTAAAATTATAAAAACATCTATATATTATAATTTTGACAAGATGTCCTCAAGATTAAATTTTATTTTTTTAATTTTTTTTATACAAGTGGCAAAAATTTATTTTAAATTATGTGCACAAAGTACCAATAAAACTCCTTTTATAAAAATATTGTATTTTATAAATTATTTTATCCATTCAAATGGTTCTTATTTTATTCCTAATCGATATATTACTATTGAATTTATTATATAAATTTGTGAACAATATAAATGATATAAATTACAAAGTCATATTCATACCCTCCAACATAATAGTTGTGTTATAATAGAACTATAAAATTCATTATTTGAAAAGATTCATTTGTGATGGGATCCCATCGTGAATAGTCATTTGTGACCGGGATCCATCACAAAAGACACATTGTTGAAAAAACAAATCACAAAAGCACTTTTTTTGGGATGGGCCAATGCAAAAAATAAACTATTTTCAATATCTAGGTACCCCATTACAAATAACCATTCAAAATATTAAAAAATGAGCTATTGCAACAGGAAGATTAACATGTCACAAAGAATTATTATGCGATGGGTAGGTATCCTTTCCCTAGTAACTATTCCTGGTATTTAAAAAAGATATATTATATGAGTAAATTGACCCGTAAGGAATAATTATTTTTTATTGGAGAATATTTTCGTCGTAAATTTTTTTTAGAAAAATAATTGAAATTAAAATAATAAAATAAAAAATAAAAATAAATAAAAAATACTCTCGATAATATAAAAAACTCACTATATAAAAATTTAAACATATGAATTATTAAAAATATTATAAAAAATGCATTCATTCAAATTATTATCAAAATTAATGTGACTTAAAAAATTCATAAATCACTGAGGGGGAGGGTTATCTAGAGGAGGTAGTGGAGGGAAATATATACTTAAACCCGAAGTCAGTCGTCAGATGTACTCCATCAACTACTCCTATTGATGTTCCTACTGTCGACACATCTCCTCATCCAACTATTGCTTATATCAACTGAGCTCTTCCTTTACCCTAGACATGGTTCTATAAGATCACCCCAAGCTCATAACTTATCCTCATACTATAAATCAAATGATGAAGAATCTCTAATATCTCCCTTCTAGTTGGAGGAAAACTTATCAGTGGTACCATAATAGCTTCCATTCAACAATCAAGAGCTGATATTGACAACTCGGCCTTTCAAAAAGGCATAATAAGTCACCTGCATCCATGTTTTGTCATAAAATCCTTCTAAACTAGTTGTATGATCATATGTCTCAAGAAAAATCTCATTTTATGTCATAGAATTTGTGGTCTCGTATAACTCATTCAATTGGAATTTAAAATTAAATTTTTTTAAATATTATTTGTAGTTAATTTTAAAAATAAATGAAAATTATACTTACCATATTGTGACACCAGTGACCACATGAAATTTGTCCAGTGACAGTATCATTTTAAATCCTCTTATAAACATAAAACACAGTAATATGGGGATGTTCTAATTCCTGTATGAGAATAAAATAAACAGTTCTAATTTAAATATATATAAATTATTGAAAAAATTACACACTATATGTTTGTGATGCACACTGAATATATGACTACTGGTTTGTTGTGGTACCTCATGCCTCGACCAGTTCTTCAAACATAATCATGATCTCATTTGAAAACTATATCCCATATAGTATGACCATAATCCATTAAAATCCTGAGATGAGATATAACTGGTTAGTGGGTTCAAAAAAGACTCATCAAAATACATGACTCCAAATTTTTTCATGGATGTTCTCCATAGATTATGAAAAAACTAATAGTAACATTAACACATACAGACCTTATATGACTCCAATATAGAGGTCTGTATGCTACCATTAAGGGAATACCATAAACCCTACATATATATTATAATAGAAAGTTAATAATGAAATATATTTAAAGTAACTATTATTTATTTGAGTAATATCAAATGATCTTACATGTGGTTCCAATCATCAATGGGAATGTGGTCCCATGTCACCCATGATCCAGAAAAAAATTACACAAAATATCACTCTCCTGTCTAATAGGTATATGAATAAAGATATGAAAAAACAGAAGAAATAATCATATGGTTAGTATATAAAAATATTAATGAAAATTAATGAAGTTTAATTAAAAAAAACTTAACATACCACTACATGTGTGGACTGAACTCAAGACATGGATGTCTCTCAGGTATAGGGTTAAAAATCATCAATCTTACAAGATAATAAACCCTATGATTTGATTCCCAACCATTATCAAGCTGAGGGTCATATGATAAACCATTTAACTCATGAGTTGGTAGTTTAGCCTCATCCAACTCACAAAACAGATCATATAAATGATCTTCATCTATCCAAAACAAAAAATTAATGTATTTAGTAAATAATTAAAGACAAATATTATATATAGATATATATTATATATGATTAAAACGATCATTTAATTGTTTCAATATTTATCTTTATCCTCATATTTATAAATGATGATGTAAATGTCTTCATATTCATCCTTAGTAACATAACTTTACACAGGAGTATCAGCTTCATAATATATTACTATTTCAAATCCATTTTTTACATCAAGAACATCATCATCTCTATTGATCTATAACTTTGGGGTTTCATCATCAATATTCATTTCTCTTCATGGAAAAAATAGATTTTGAGTTATCTCATGAAACATTTCAATGGATTTATCTTCAAAGGAACCACATTTTCTTTGGATAAACAGATTTTATGAAATTTAATTTTTATTATGCTTCACCATAAACTTAACTCTATTGATGAAGCATAATAATTTGAATAATAATTTTGATGTTCGTGATGATCTAATAAAAATAGTTCATTTATTGTAATAAGTATTTTATATGTATTATCAATGATTCCATGGCATGAATAAACATTCAATAATATATACGTATCGAACCAATTAAATTTAAACATTACTATGTAATTTTGACCAAAATAACATAGTTCAAAATTTTATTCCATCATGCCAAAAAAGTCAAATTTAATTTCTCTATGATGAGATCATCCTAAGAAAACACCACTATTCATAGTTTTTTATTCTCTATATACATATGTATTAAATATAAAACCATTCACTGCATGTTCGTTATAATATTTAACCATTTTGGATGGTGGGTTACTCAATACACATGATCGATTATCATTTTTTCAACATGTATATATACCTGAAAATTGGCAAAATAATTATCAATATAATAAATAATAAATTGATTTTATATGTTAAACCACAAGTAATTTAATTTACCAGTTTTTGAACCATGTAGAAAAAATTATTTTTCCGACGTTCTCCAAGTGGAGATACTATAATTTTTGGAAACCGTTTCTTTATATGATTTTTATATAATCTAAAAATAAAATAATATTAATTTACATTGAAAATAATTATAGAAAAAGTGATTGTATCACTCACCATATAAATTGTTTCATTTCTTTATAGTTGATAAGAACATATGTATGAGCCCTGTGATGTTCATTTTCTGAAATCAATAATTCAAGAACTCCTCCAAATCTAAGTTTGGGATGATTAAAAACTGATAATTGAATGTTGATTTCATCATTACCATTTTCATCGTTATAAACCATTCAGTTATGTGTTGAGGGATATTCATATTGAAAATAATGAGAATATAAACAATAAATTTCCTCCTATAAATAAACTTATACAATTGATCCTCGGAATTATTATTTTTTGTTACATACCTTTTTCTTCAATTTTTTCATATATATATCATGTGGATACTTCGATAAGAATTGTACCAACCATATAAATTTTATTTCAAGTTGATAATGTAATATCAAATGGTCCATTGAACCAAATAATGTTTGAGTAGTGTTTTATTGCAATTTATATAAAATTAAAACAATATATTCTTGTAGTCTACTTAGTGCATCATAGTCTTATTTCACAGAAAAAATGTCTTAGAAAAAATATGATATTTTTTTAGTGCATCCCAGATAATTTAATTCAACAAAACTATAAATAAAACTGGTAGAACTCTTTTAATTATAACATGAGTGTCATGGATTTTTAATCCGATAATATAGAGATTTCTGAAACATCTATCCAAATTGGGAGCATAACCATCTAGAAGCCTCAAGTCATTAATCCATTGAGAAGAAAATAAATTATTTTATTTTTAAACTGTATAAGATGATTTTGGATTCATTAACTTATGTGATCTTTTATTTCAATACAGTTCATTTTCTGGTCACCTATAAATTTGGGAAATATCTAATCGTGCTTTTCCATTATTTTTTGTCATACCATGTGTTTCCAAAACAATATATAATATATTATCAAAACAATTCATCTCAATATGCATGACATACAATATGTGACAGACCAAAAAATCATACAGATATAGTAGATCCCAAAAAATGAAATGTTTTATCGAATTGTGTTTGTTGACAAAGAAATTAATTTTTTTGTTTATAGTTTTTACAAAGGTAATCTGAGGTAATGAAGAGACAATATATTCTAACTCAATATCTGGGATCATTGTTTGATTTCTATCTATTTCAATTGTAAATTTTATGAAATTATTTATGTTCCTTTGGAAAGGATGATCAATATAAATAAATCTGTGATGATAGTTAAAAAATATATGTTTTCTCCTATTGGTGAGCATAAATTCTTTGTTGTCTATCTTATCATATGGACATGATTTTTGATCATGTGCACTCAATCCTGATAATATTATTTATACTTGGAAGTCACTAATTTTATTCCTTAAAGGATCTTTCTGTAGGAAAATATTTTCTCAACAACATCATATGTAATGAAACCATTACTCTTCAATAAATTTAACTTATCAATCAATGGAATCAAATAAATATCGACATTCTTTTTTTATTTCCTAGAATTGAGTAGGTCAAAAATATATGTGGCCCATTTATCAAAAACCAATGAGGAAAGTTGTATTGAGTTATAAATATAGGAAAAATAAAAATATTGACTACCATAAGTACTAAAAGCGGAAACCATCATTATAAATACCCAATCAAATGTTTTGGTATTCTGATGCAAAAGATGGATATATCTGGTCAAAATGATTCCATGAATCACCATCATAAGGATGATTTATTATTTTACCGGTTGAAATATTGTTTTTGGGCAATAACATTAATGGATCTGTGTTTTGAGACAATAAATGCTTCAATCTGGGTGTAAGAGGGAAATAAATCCACAGATTAACATGAATCAATCCATAATTTTCTAGTTATTCCTATTTATACCTTGTTTTTTCAAATGTAGGAAAACTAACTGACAAAAACAATTTCAACATAATATAAGATGAAATCATTTTAACACACATGAATATTCTAAAAACCAAGACGAAAATTCCAAACCATCCTCTTTCTCTAATAGTAATTTGTATGAAACAAATTTCTTTCAGGTAACCATGATTTAAATGAAGATAATATCTGATCAAAAAATCTATTTTACATTCTATTATCTGATTTAATAGTGATAAATATTTCAAATGCTTCAAATTTTATAATCTTACAACCATGATATAAAAATCTCTCATCACACTTCAACAACACATAAAATAGATATTGTTATAATGCACAAGTGATATTGATATCATCTTGTGTTTTAGTTTTTTGAAAAGATGGACCAATAAGATCATGTACTAAATTATGAAACCGTGATGGATCTAAAACCAAATTATTAATATTTCTCCAGAAATGATTTCAAAATTTTGATACCAATAATAATAATATTTTTGAAAACCAAAACCCAATAAATGACCCTCAACGTTGTAAACTATGTAAAACTTCCTTTGATCACATTTCATAAATCGATACTTAATTGTCCCTTCATAAAGAAATTATTATTTTAATGATGAAAATGTCAATAAAACATCAAACCCCTCAATATATACTATATTTATACTAGAACCATCTGGATACCTCTGATGATTTATCTAATTGTGTTCATGTAATAAGGACTGCTTTCGAGTTCATGGTTTTATATTTCTCTATAAAATATAAAATAAGTAAATTATTTATGATTAATTTTTTATAAGAATCCGGAGATCAAAAAATAGGTAAAAATTAATAAATTATATTTTACTAGTAAATATTATCAATTCTATCTTTTTACCACCAATGTTTACTATTTAGTGCTAATTTTTACTAATTATCTTTAATTACTACTAATTACATCTAATATTTACTAATTAAAAATATTTTTTACTAATAAAAATTATGTTTTTGTAATCAATGAAATTTACCATAAATCAATTCTAACTATAACTATTTTTTTGTAAATCACCTCTAATTTTTAGTATAAGTTAATATAAAGTAATAAAATATGTTATAAATTACTAAAAGGTGTAAATGATAAAATTTTTAAGCTTCATGTCATGAAAAATGAAAAATATATGTCCACGATATTTTAATTTCTCAGTGATCATAACCTGAAAATCAACAACACATTTCATTATATCTTTTCTAATAATTTATAACAATTTATAACAATTTATATTATTTTATAGCAATTTATAATAAATTATAATAATTTAAAATCCTTTTTTAATTTATAAAAATTTAATACGTAAAATTTATTTTATAAATTTATAAAAAAGTATTAATTTATAATAATTTATACTATTTTATTTTAATTTATAATAAATTATATCATTTTACTAATTTTTATTAGTTTATAAAAATTTATTACTAATTAATACTAATTAATTACTAATATTTATAGGTTTTTACTATTTTTTACAAATTATTTCTATTTTTTATTAGTTTATAACAATTTATTACTACGTTTTACTAACTTTTACTAATTTTAACTAATTATTACTAATTACTTCTAATTATTACATATTACCCCTAATTATGTATAATTACCCCTAATTACCCCTAGTTTTTACTAATTACCACTAATTATTAATAATTACCACTAATTATAACAAGCTACTGCTAATTATTATTAATTATTACTCATAATTACTAATTACCTCCAATTATTATATATTCCCACTAATTAATACTAATAACCACTCATTATTACTAATTACCGCTAATTAATACTAATTACCACTATTTATTACTAATTACCACTGATTATCACCAATTACCCCCAATTATTACTAATTGTTACCAATTAACACTAGTAGTCACTAATTATTACTAAGTACCACAAATTAGTACAAATTACCGCTAATTGGAACTAATTATTACCAATTATTACAAATTACCACAAATTTTTAATTATTTTTTACTAATTTTATCTATTTAATACCGATTAATACAAATTTTTTCTATGTATGACTAATTATTATTATGTATAACTAATTATTAATTTATTATTATTATTTTATAACATTCCACACTAATTGTTACTAATTACCACTAATTGGAACTAATTATTACTAATTATGACTAATTATTACTAATTATTACTAATTATTATTAATTTCCTGAACTTATTACTAATTAGAACTATTTTTATGATTTTATTCTCATTTTTACAAATTATTACAAATTATTACTATTTTTTAGTTTATAATAATTAATTACTAATTCTTACTAATTATTAGTAATTTTTACTAATTACCACAAATTATTAATAATTACTATTAATTTCTACTAATTAGCAATGTTGTTTACAAATTACCCCTAATTATTAGTAATTACAACTACTTATTACTAATAACCACTAATTAATACTAATTACCACTAATTATAAACAATTTGTGCTAATTACCACCAATTACTATTAATTACCACTAATTATAACTAATTATTACAAATTACCACAAATTACCATTAATTATTAATAATTACCACTAATTAATACTAATTACTAATAAGTATTACTAATTAATACTATCTTCTACTAATTAATACTAAGTACAACTAATTATTACTAAGTACTTCTAATTTTTAATAGTTTATAATAATTTATTACAAATTTTTACTAATTACCACTAATTGGTACTAATTATTACTAATTACCAGTAAATATATAAAATTATATAAAATTATTACAATTTACCACTAATTATTACAAATTACAATGAATTATTAAAAAAAGTTACTATTTTTTTTACTAATTATAGGCAATTTTCAATAGTTTATAACAATTTATAACTAATTTTTATTAATTACCGCTAATTTATACTAATTACTGTTAATTATTAATAATTACCGATAATTAGAATTAATTACCTCTAATTACTTTTCATTTATAATAATTATTTCTTATTACCACTAATGAGTACGAATTATTGCTTATTATTTCTATTTACCACCAAATACCACTAACAACCTCTTATTACAGCTAATTAGTGCTAATTACCATGAATTACTACTAGTTACTACTAATTTCCACTAATTATCAATAATTATTACCAATTCCTACAAATTAGAACTAATTATGACTCATTATTACTAATTACCACTAATTATTTCTAATTACCCCTAATTATTACTAATTAACACTAATTGCAACAAATTTTTTTCTAATTACCTCAAATTATTACTAATTAGCACAAATTATTACTAACTATTACTAATTATTACAAATTATTATTAATTATTACTAATTACCATTTATTAATACAAATTATTGATAATTATTACTAATTACCACTAAATATTACGAATGACTGCAAATTATTACTAATTACCAGTAATTATTACTAATTACCACTAATGTTTACTTAATTGTTACTAATTTTTACAATGTAAAACTAAGTATGAATTATTATTGTTAATTTTTATTAGTTTATAACAATTTATTACAAGTTTTTACTTATTATTAATAGTTACTGATAATTATTACTAATTACCACTAATTACCATTTATTAATACTAATTACCACTAATTATTAATAATTACAACTAATTATTACTAATTTCCTCAAATTATTACCAATTACCTCTAATTATAACTACTTTTCACTGATTATTACCAACTACACCATATTACTACTAATTACCACAAATTTTTACTATTTCCAGTGGTTTTTTCTATTTAATACTGAGTACGACTAATTATTATTGAGTACTATTACATATTACTTGGTACTACTACTTATTACTCAGTAATATTAATTATTACTCAGTACATTTTATTATTATTAAGTAACACTAATTATTATTAAGAACTTCTAATTAAACCTAATCACTACTAAATAATTCTGATTAAAAATAATTATTAATAATTAAAACTAAATACTTGTAATTAAAATGAATTACAATTACATAAAACTAATTAATGAAAAATAAAACTGACTTATAGGAACCAAATCTAATTAATTCTAATTAATAATAATTATTTCTAATATAAAATAAAATAAATTAATTATAAATTAAAAACATTAAATAAATACCTTAAAATTGAATATTTTAGTGGATGCAAAGATATAATGTTGCTTCCCTATAAAATCTACAATGTTTAAAAAATTAGGTAGTAGAATATGAGAGCAAAAGAGAAGAGTGGAGTTAATAAGAGAATGGAATGAAAACAATTTCAGTGGGGGGGGGGGGTATAAATGTTATATAATTCATGATGAGACTATCTATGATGGGTTCCCACCATAAATAGTTTTAGTTGTGATGGGTACCTTCGTAAATAGCACACATCCCTATTAATTATAGTTGTGGTATAAAAAAAGGTATTTGAAATAGGACCCATTGCAAATAAACTTCTGCCGAATGTTTATTTGCAACAGGAGATATTTCCCTTCCTAAATAACAATAATGATGAGAGGTATTTGCGATGATAGATAATTCAAGTTTAAATATCAATAGTGATGGAAGGTATTTGCAACGGGTGTATATTCTCATCTCAAATACCTTCATAGGGCTTGGTGCGCAATGCACACAAAAATGTATTTGCAATGAAAAAACATTCCCTTCGAAAATAATGTTTTTTTGAAAACTATTTGTGATAGTAAATGAATCCTGTCCCAAAAATCATTTTTCATGTTCTGTAATGGAAAGTTTTAAATAATAATATTTTTATATAGTATCTTGTTTCATTTAATCTCAGTGTTTCATGTATCCCATGTTATCAAAAAGAATGTATTTACATAAAAATAATTATATCTTCAAGTCTTAGGGTGTTAGAATATATTATAAACTTAGTGTTTCATGTCATATATGCTATTGAATATGATGTTTCTATTTTGAAATATCTGGGTGTTACAGTCTATCCCGCCCTAAATAAATTTCCTCCTCCCAATTTAATGTTGGTCATTATAATTAAGAGTTTGAAATTATAAAATACCTTTGTTAGAAAACCAAAACATTAAAAAGGGTTAATACAACTTCTTCTTCATAAGAGTGAAATGAAGCATGAAGGTTATCAAGAATAACACAGTATTGGGTTTCAAACTAGGAAACAATTGGTGGGATGTGTAGATATAGACATGTGATAAAAGTTTAAATAATTTATGAGAGTGATAAAGATAATTTTTCACAAGAATGTTAATGATCTGGAAAATTTAATTACCACAAAGCCAAAAATCTAGAATTAATTAAAATACAATTTGATTCATCAGAAATAAAGGCACTAGGATAACAATTTTTTTTCAAGATCCTTTTCAAAATGTTCAATATTTCTATTTCCATCTTGACAATGAACATAAAAAAATACAAATACATGATATCTTTAAATTTCATAGGCAAAATTCCAACCATTGGTTATTCTCTGATCAAATCCCACATCAATTCTTACTCGAGGAAATGAATATCCAAAATGATTTTTTCGGTCTAATGAAATAAAATTACCTCTTCAGGGATTATAAAAAAAATGAAAATTCATTCATCCTATCTCAAGATATGTTCTATGTCTAGATTTATTAACACGAGTTATCGAATAATATATTAATTTATCAAACATCAATAATAACATCAAAGTTCAAAAAACTCCATTTTATAAACATTTATCCTTACGACTCATCCAAACCATGTCTCCCCAAATTCATTGGTCAAACATTTAGAAGGTAGGTCACTAAATTTCCAAAAGCAACTTAAAATTATATTCCCCAAAAAACATAATACATATATTAATTTCACATACCAAATATTTTATGACCTTGATCAATATTGAACTAAAATGAACATATCCATGCTTCTAAAAATAAAATCTCAGGCTTTCAAATATATTCCATAAATCCAAACATACAATATACTCCCACTAAGATAATATAAACAATAAAATTTCTAACCAATTTCAAGGTCACCAATACTTTTACATAAACATTTAATTACCATTATTATCTCAACACTAGGTTTTTAATAAGGTTTATCTCCCCTAAAACACATATTTTCCAAAAAATTCAACTTGCCACTATAATATTTTTGATTGTACCACTCTATATGTTGCTTCAAATACTTATAGGAAAAAATAGCTTAGTACCATCCTTATAGTTTTTAGGTATATCATTGATAAACTACTTCTACAAAAAAAATCATGAAATGAAATACCAAAGAACATTAGTCATTCTAATTTGGTTTCATTAATAGATTAGTATTTGACTTGATCCTATATATTCTTCAGATGTATATTCCTTTGATAATTAAGGAATTCATTTGGGTAATGCCCCATATCCTTACAGATGAAGAATTATATATTGAATACTTCTTTCCTTTTGTTAAAATAGTGATAATGGTGGAATTTCTCTCCACACATGTAGAAAACTCCCATGAACATTAAGAAAGTACCTCAAATTTTCTTTTCATAATTGTCACATGGGGGAATCCTTTTTTCCTTCTCACATTTATCTTAATTTTTCTCATCCATAATTTTTTTCTCCTTCTTCCCATTCAATCTGTTCGACTTCAATAATTATTTATATTTCTTGATACCGCCATATTCTATGTCCTCATATTGTTGGATGGTTTGTGAGAATAGTCCCCTATTAAGAATATTATTTAACACATAAAAAGGTAAATCTCACTCTTTGCTTTATGTATGTAGTCCATAACATGCCTCAGTATCATTGTAAATTTTCCTTTACACTCAACAATAGATTCATCTTCTTTTTATCTTTAACATCATAAATTTTTCCTCTATATCCACTCATTCTGCATTAGAAAAATACTTTTCCAAAAAGAGTGACTCAAAATTCATCCATTCTGTACTTAAAATTTCTTCTTCATCCTTAGTGTTTTGAATCAATCACCATCATTGAACCACATCTCCTTAGAGATTATATTCATCCATGAAAACCTTATATCATTATTTACTTCTGAGAGTGAGAAATATCTTTTCTATGGAACTTATCCTCTACTCAAACACAAATGGGTTAGTATTCCTATTGATTGATTGAATGTTTGATGCGTGAAGTGGTATAACATTTTTGTACCATGTTATGGATTTGTAGGCTGATCCATACGTGAAAGGTAATTGGCCATATCCTGAATTAGCTTCCCCAATATGCTTATAATTTAGTTAATTTCAATTGTAGCTCTTTCTGGAGTTCAATTACCTTTTCCAGGAGGGGAATCCCTACCTAGATTATGTACATTGATAATGTTATCATTTATTCAATTAGGATAAATTTCTATAAAATGATATAAAATAGATTATATAAAAACATTATGAAATAAATTGTGTGATCCCAAATAAGTGACACTTGTCATAAATTAAGAAAATTATGCATGGATAATCTTATAATCAGAAACATGGTTTCTTTGTGGAAATTTTCAATTCATAACATATTTTTAAATCCTTAATTAATGTCTATAATGAAATTTTTTATTAACTTAATCATATCCATCAGAAGTGTCAAATAAGGATTGTAGTAATTTCTACTGTCTTATTCTAGGTAACACTCGAGTCAAGACAAATGTCCCCGTTTTGGAGTTATTATCCCTAGGTACATCAATACCAGAACCATGTCTACTTCTCATATCCTGATAGAAATATATTTCAGGTAAACCACATAATATATACTTTACCAAAATATTTGGATATTATCCTATACATAAACTTAACTTCAAAGTTATTCATAGGGTTATATTCTTTAATTTATGTTTTCTCTAATCTATTATCCAATGATTATAATAAACTTCCTTTAATACCAACTGTAAAGACTCAAACCATATTAGTCTGTAGTCATATATACTTTATTAAATTGGAATTAAATACAAGAAATCACATCCCAAATGACTGTATTGTTAAGTATTATTGGTAACCTATATGCATACTTAAAAAATCAAAAATACAATTTAAAAATATAAAATAAACAAGGTGTTTTCTATGAGAGAACAATTTTCCACTTACAAAATGTACAGATATGACCTATAAAATTACATAATCTAGTTAATTCAACTAGAATTGACTTTCATGAATTCCCAAATATCTTTAGGCGTTGATTTTGATGAATTTGGTCATAAATTCATACATATAATCTTATATATTACAAATTATACACTTTTACGCAAAACAAATTTTTACACATTATGAAACTTTAGAAAAAAAACATGATTTCTATCCATAATAAAACATCACAACATTAAACATGAATTATTTTCTTCCTTTACCCATTCAAAAAGAATATGATTTTTTTTAAAACTTTTAATGAGAAAAAAAATATTATTAAAGTACATAAAGGGGAAATAAAAACTATTAGTCTATGAATGGCAACATTTTCACAAAGATAAATCTTTTACACATAAAACATAATATATTTAGATTACCATATGAAATTATAATTTTCCTCTAAAACAATAAAAATCACACATAAATCAAAAACTAAAACTCATGGAGTCATTTTCATATCACTCTTACATATAATTTATGTCACCCTTCTACACAGGGAGTAACCATTATGGGTATGCTTTGAATAACCATTACAGTATATTCCCCAAATCACTTAGCTAAATCCTAATCGGTTAATTCTTTCCTTTTACCAAATTTGTAACAGATATATAATGGTCTGACAAGGCCTTGGATTATCATAGAACCCCAGATCATCATAATAATTCCTTAGAACTATTAAATTATCATAACACATAAATATTTCCTAAAATAAATGTTCTTGAGGAAAACAAATTTTGCACTGTGAAATCACTTTTCATTTTTAAGAAGACCTGCACTTATAAATGAAAAAAATTTATTTGAAAATAATCACGTAAATTTTTAATGGAAATAAAAAATAAATAAGTCTTCATGAAAGAGGAAAAATTTCCTTTTTTCTTTTATGTGAAAAAACTCTTCTTTTATAAAATGATTTTCAACCTGAGAAGATGATTTTTAAAAAGAATGATCCTTACCTTTTGTCTGAAAACATTTTGCACTTGTAATTAATGTCATGGATAATATAATTAAGTTATTAAATTATATAATTTAAAACCTTTTCCACCTATATTTAATTTAATACTGTTTTATTAAGTTAATTTATGGCTATTTTGATGAGTTATAAATATCATAATTGTCATTCCAGGAGCATTCATTTCATAGCTTTACAATTGGTTCCCTTGAGTATAATTATAGGAATTCTTTTCAAATAGAATAAAAACACCATAAGTGTAATTAAATGTAATTGATACTTTTAAAAAAGTTTTAAATGATCCAATATATTATTTTATTATTTGATGATGATTATTTATATAAAACATTAATGATAAATGTTTGGTTCATTTTTCGTGGGTTTTATGACAATCTAAAACTTGTATCATTTTATTTAATATTATTTCTATAAATTAGTTGAATAAAATTAAAAAAGTTATAATATAAAAAGAAAAAACCCATTTAATTATAATAATGGTTTTATAACTATCCTTTAGGGTGGTAATAGAAAATGAAAACATGTTATCCGGGAAGGTGTTGAATCGACACGTCACAAATAATTTTTTCCTTTTTTAGAATATGAGAAGAAGAGAAGAGGTCTGATGAAGGATATTCCATAAACATAATAAAATTATAGTATTTATATGACACTAGATTTATCATTTTATTTTGGATAGGGTATTTGAGGATAAGTATTAAACAAGGAATGAAAGAAATAATTTAAAAGATAAATAAATGGGATTTTACCTCTTGAGTATCGTGTTCTTGAGAACCTCCTTAAGGAGCATGGTTTTCATATTTTGGTGAAACTAGTAGGTCCTGGAAATGATGAAGATAATTATTAAGGTAATTAGGAATAATTTAGACAATAATCAAGGATTATAAGGTGTGAATAAAGGAGGGGGGAGGGGTGATATTTATAGGTAGAGGGGAGGGGTGCTTTGGATAATATTATTCATTTGTTTATTATTTTGGGTCAGGAACCTCAGTTGTGTTGATTACTGTAACTAATTATAATAAATAGTTAATGAGAGTCTTAACTATTTGGTTGTTACCTCATCCCAATGTCATCAATGACTCAATAAATCATTTATTTACTTATAATTTCAAAAATTATAAATTACTCTATTTCTCTATTCACAAAAAAATCAACTATTTTAAAAAATATCAAAAATTCACCCAAATCATTTATCAACAAATAATATTCAAAAAACAACTACATTTTTTAAAATAATTTCCTAAATATCAAAAATTTAATTTTTAATGAAAATCACCATTTATTTGAAAAATAATTATTTTAATATTATAACCGATTTTATGAAACTTTGAGAAATTAATCAAGATCTCCCAAAATTATCTTATAATTATAATACTTCAAAATATTAATTTATTGATCTATTTTGTGGAATTAAATTTTCTTTTAAGTCATTATATTATTAATAAAATTTTTAATAAACATTTACGTTTCACAAAAATGTCAACACTTAGTTTATACATTTTAATGAATTTTGTTACTTATTACATGATATAAATATATCATATTTTCATTTATGAGGTACATAAATTTTATTTATACCTTAAAAGTTTAAGTTATTATTATAATCCCCAGATTACAATTCCTAATAGTGACGTTACTATTTCAATGGTCATACTATTATTCCTTTAGTATATATTCCTTAATTTCTACAATTACCACTTATTTCATTATACATTTATAATGAATTTAACTGTATAACCGATGAATGAAAACAAATTATTATATAATAACCTAATTTTTTACATTCTCACCCCTTTTGGAAATTTATTCTCAATATTTTATTCAGTTATGAATCAAGTGATGATTCCTTTCCTTCATAATTTTTTTTTGATTCCCATGATGCTTTATCAGCCATGCAGTTTCTCTATAGAACATTAACCTTATGATTTAACTTATTACGAAATACATTCTATCTATAAACTATAATCTAAACAAGATTTTCCACACAACCAGGGTTATCTTTTAACTAAAAAACTACCGATTTTAAAACATGAGAGGAATCAAAAATATACTTTATTAATATTGAAACATGAAAAACATTGTGTATTTGGAAAAAACATGGTGGAAAATCCACTTAGTTGGTGACTAATACAAATTTATACATAGTTTCATAGGGTCCAATGACCCATGGTCTCAGTTTCCCCTTTTTACCAAAACACATCACAATGTTCCATGGGAAAACTTCGATAAAGGCTTGATCACCTAACATGAAAGAAAGTTCCTTTGTCCAATTATCTACCTAACTTTTCTTCTTACTCTGAGCTATCCTCAAGTGTCTTAAAATAATATGAAGTTTCATTTTAATTTCCTCAAATAATTATGGTTCCATAAACATTATTTCACATATATTATCCCAAAATGGAAAAGTACAACACTGCTTTCCATATAATGATTCAAAAGGTGACATCTGTATACTAGAATGAAAACTATTATTATAATAAAACTCAACCAACAAAATATGTTGATACCAAATTACATGTTAATACATTGAAAAATATTAAATAAAATACTCTAATGTATAAATAATTCACTCTGACTATCCAATAGAATGAGGATGAAAAGAAATAATGGGATTTAATTCAGCTCCCAATAACATCTAAAGGTCATTATAAAAGATATAAGTGAAACTAAGTTCATAATCAGATAAAATGTAGAGTGGAAATCCATATAACTTGTATATCTCTTCTAGGTATAGTTGAGAGAGCAGATCAAATGACATAGTATGTTGAATATGAATAGAATGTGTAGATTTAGTCAGCCGATCAATAACAACCCAAATCACATTGTTATAATCGGTCGACTTCACCTTCAAAATGTTAAATATAAAAGAAAACCTTTTAATGGTATAAACAACCAATTATATCACAAATCATTTTTAGGTAATTAATAAACCCTTCAGATACCACTCGGTTAGATGATTCACTAAATGCAGGAGGGTGTTGCCTTATAAAATGTTCCACTAATGACATATTCCTCCATAGATGATCTAGATAACCTTGTACATGGATTTCTCCATGATGTATAGAATTTTTAATTGATTCAATGTTGTCACAAGCTTCTCAGTTCCAATTCCCACCATCCCGGGATGTATATTCAGAAGGATATCAACATATCAGTTTCTTCCTACTTTAGATTCCCTGTTTCATCTACCAAAATCCATTCTGAACAGACATATCTTAGGCAACAAAACATGGTAATCATTTAATTCTATATCATTTATACTTAACAATAAAGTTTAAATCATTTATGGGTATTATATTCACAATATCATAATCCCTGTATTTATCTAAAAATTACTTTGTTACCAAATGTATGGACCCAACATTAGACATTATATAATCTTGTTAATTCAACTAGATTTCACTTTCATACATTCACAAACATTTTTTAGGTTTATACTTTTATATAATTAGGACATAACCTCATATATATAACCTCATATATTACAAAGTATACAATTCTACTCAATATCCATTTTTTACAATGTGAAACTTTTAATAATACATGATTTATTTCCATAATAAAACTTCATAACTTTAACCATGAATTATTCTCATCCATTACCCTTCAAAAAACCCTATTAAAAACATTTTAAAACATGGGATGAGAAAAAAATATAATTAATGTACAAAAAATGAATAAATAAACTATCAGTCCATGGATAACAAATTTCCACAATGTTATAACTTTTAGACAGAAACAATAAGAACTTTAGCTTGCATTATTAAAACATATGTTTCTTGTAAAACAATAAAAAGATTAAAAAAAGCATAAATGGTAAATGTTGGTCTAATTTTAATATCAATATTACCTAAAATGTATCCCTCAGTGCTACATATAGAGTAACCATTATGGTTAGTCCTAGAACAAGCATCAACAGGGAATTCCCATAATAGAACAGGAGAAACCTAACTGGTTAACTATGTCCCTTTAACCAATGCATTGGAGAGATATTAAATTATCACCCTCCCCGGGTTTACCATGGAACCAAATTTAATTATAAAACTTCCCAAGAACCATAACATGATCATAATAAATAAATATTCCATAAAAGAAACATTCTTAAGGAAAATAAAACTTCCCTTGTGAAATCACTTCTCCTTTTAATGAATTAATACACTTATATAAGAATACATTTTATTTGAAAATGAACTTATAAAATTTAAATGGAAACATTAAATAAACAAAGACTCAAATAATCATGAAAACCCACATATTCCATATAAGTGATAAACACATTTCTTTTATAAAATGTTTTGTAACTTGAAAATATTATTTTTTAACGTAAAGTCTCTTACCTTATGTTCGAAAGTGTTCTTCACTTGTACTTAATGTACAAGATAATAAAATTTGATTCATTAATTAATTAATTTATAACATTTTCCACATGATTTTTACTTATTACCATTTTATTATATTCATTTATTTCCTTTTAAATGAGTTTTAAATATCTTAATCATCTGTCTAGGAGCGTTTGTTTCATGGATTTATGGTCAGTTCCCTTGAGTATAATTATCGATGTTCTTTTCAAATAGAAGGAAAACTCCAAAAGTGAAAAGAAATGATATTAATATGTTTCTATAATTTTAAATAATATAACATATCATTTATTTTAATATTATGATGATTGGATTTATGAAAAAATTAATGATAAATGTTTTGTTTATTTTTGAGGGTCTTCTCACCATCACAAACTAGTTTGTTTTTATTTAATATTATGTCTATAAATTAGTTCCAGAACATTAATAAAGTTATATTATTTATGATAATATAATTTGGAAATAATAATGGTTTTCTGATCATATTTTAATGTTGTAAATTAAGATGAATAATCATCATCTAGGAAGGTGGTGAATCAGCACATCATAGATGATGTTTTTATTTTTTAAAATAAGAGGAGAAGAGAAGAGGATTGACGATCAATATTTTATTAACACAGTAAAATTATAGTATATATATATATATATATGATATTGGTGTTATAATTATTTTTTGGATAGGGGATGTGAGTATAAGGGAGAAAGAAATAAATAAAGAAATAATTTAAATTATAAGGAATGAGGATTTACCTCTTCATGTAATCTGTATGAAAGACCTTCTTAAGGCACTTGGGTTTTGTCTATTGGTGAGACCAGAGGGTCTTGGATGTAGGGACAAGGCATGGGAAGGTAATTTTGAATAATTTAAAAAATATTTAAGGTATATAAGGTGTGAGTAGAATGGAGTTGAGGGTTGGTATTTATAGGGAGAGAATATGGGTTTTTTGATTATTTTATTCATTTGTTTATTATCTTGAATGAAGACTACCAATAATGTTGATTATTGTGACTATATATAGTATCTAGAGAATTTTTGTTCAAACTAAAGGGTACTTAACTCAAAAAAACATCATCCATGACTCAATAATTCGTTTATTTACTTATAATGTCAAACACTATAAATTATCATATTTTATAATTCACCAACAAATTACACTATTTTAGAAAAATACCAAAACTTCACCATAGTTTTTTTGATATGTAGAATTCCAAAATAGACTCTATTTTAAGAAAATAAATTTATTTAGTATTAAAAATTTATTTTTAAATTAAATTCATCATTTATTTGATAAAATATTGATTTTAATATTATAATCGATTTTATGACACTTGGAAAAATTAATTAAGGTCTCACAAAACAATATTATAATTATAATTTAAAAATACTAATATATCAATCTATTTTATGAAAAATAATTTTCTTTGAAATCATTATATTTACTATAAAATTGAAAATAAACATTTTTGTTTCACAAAAATACTAACACTTAATTTATCAGTTTTAAAATTCTTTTTACTTATTACATGGTATTAATATATCATTTTATCATTAATGGGATAGAAAAATTTTATTTACACTTTTATAGGTGATGTTTTTATTCTAATTTACAGATTATTATTCCTAATATTCACATTACTATTCCAATGACCAGGTTACTATTCAATTTGAATAGATTCCTTAATTTATATAAATAAAAATTATCTCAGTATACATTTATAAGGAATTTAACTATTTAATTCTAGAATGAAAACAAATTATTCTATAAGTACCAAGGGAGTTATATAAAATCCCTTTATTTCAATAAGAGAATATTTCATGGAATCTTGTGGAAAAAAACATATGAAAGTGGTGATCATAGATTATGAGTAAGTGTATATGTATAGAGAAAGATATATTGAATAAATAACAATAGTCAATATGTAAATTTAAATAACTAAAACAAAAAAAAATTACACAATAACTTTTATATAATATGGAAAGAATAAATGATACTCAAATAAAGCCAAATAGATAATCCCATGAGATTGAAACTCATCCTTGGATATTTTGACTAATGTAATAATCACATGATCATAAATTACTAATAACATAGAGAGTTAATGAATAATTTCATACATAATAACCATACTTTCAAGACCTATTGTAGAGACCCGAAGCTTGACGTACATGGACATTACATTACTTTTGCGGAATACTTAACACATAACAAAAACAGACACACAAGGATCATAATAGTTTAGTGTCTTTAGAAACTCGGAATATAATATTCTAATCGTGGTGAAAGATCTTCAACATCTCTATTAATGATCTTCCCCTTTTGTTTTCTTACCTAAAACCTTTCTTTAAATCCTAGGGAAAAGAAAACATATAAAGGGTGAGCTCAAATGCTCAGTAAGGGTAAGCATAGAGGACATTAAACAATACTTAGACATTTTAATGTAAAAAAACATGAGCATAAAATCTAAACATTAAATCTTGAGTAAATACATAAATCATTGAAGTACGTAAGACATATATCATAAAGGAACATCAATCATGATAAATATCTTGGAAGTAAAACTTGTAATTATGGCAAAACATTATGCACATGATATGATTTCCATAGTAGCCAAGGCATTTCTGCCAAGACCATCTTAGTAGACAAAGTCCCTTTCTGAATCGAGTTCACTCCTCGTTTCAGTCCTGCAACACTGAACCAGATTAACATACCATTCCAGCCATGTCTATATCATGAGATATAAATCTTTACCCAATGAATTGGAGGGAGATATAGGTCCCACCCATCTCATATTGAAATCATTCTTACTTGTGACACAAAATAAACATAAAACATTCATCATAACCCAAAGAATAAAATGGGGTTCAAAAACATCATCCCATCATCACACAATCCATATAAAAAAATGGATATCATTTCATCATAAGAAAAGTGAAAACATGTAAATCATAGAGACATTATACTTGAAACATACACATATGAAATAATGTCATCTTAGATGGAAAATGGTTTTGATAAAGCACTTGAAATGAATTCATGAGGAAAATATCCTTTCATCATGAAAATCATTTTCTTTTCACAAAATGACATTCAATTTTAAAAGAAAAGGATTTTTTTGAAAATAGTCATGAAATATTTTGGAGGAAGCTTCATGAAAATAAGGCTTTATAAAACTGTAAATATCCTTTCATGCCGTATAAGTTAAAAAAACATTCTTCTCGTACTTTGGTCGGAAACGTCAAAAAAGTACCTCATAACGTAAACAAAAGAAAGATTCCTTACATACCATGGAGTAAAAGTAAAAAATGGGTAAAAAGAAAATTAAACATACATGAAACCATTTTTAGGAAACATGGACTTGTATGATAACAATAACCCCTGTAAATACTTACAAATAAACAATCTCGGATAAGAACAATATTGGAATAGTTATCCATTACCTTAGGTCCGATATGATTCGTACGTATCCAAAACTCCTGTATAATGATTTAAATAATGTCATTGACTTATTAAAGAATCATATTCATTGTTATTATATCATATATGGTTCACTTATGACTTTATATTACCCATTCTTTTGTAAATTCATGTTAAAGTAGCGTTTTGGGTAAAATCGTTTCATTTGTCGTTCGTGTTTTAACTTGTAATTATTCATATGATTACTTAGATCATGATTACTTACATCCATAATGTAAAACATGATATATATATATATAATATATATTCAGAATATACATATATATAATAAATTGATAAATGGAAAGAAATACACCGTTCATGGAGACGGTAGGACGTACATACGCATGAACGCTGTTTTCGTTTCCTTATTGAATTGAATGGAATTAAGTAGATGACATACATATATATATAAATAAATAAAATAGCATTATTATGTCATATATTTCATGATTACTTATTATATATACTTTATAATCATTTATGAATGGTTAACATGGAGAGTGAATCTCATCGCGTCATGGAGACGGTAGTCCGTACGTAGGCACGAGCGTTTATATCATTCCCATAATTATTTAATAGAATTGGAGTGGATGGTATAATATATCATAATCATTATGATGTTATAATAACCATATATAGTTATTCTTTACACCATTATACCCATCCATGTAAGGTGTTGATGGAAAAACAGATTACACCACGGCGTGGAGACGGTATTCCGTACGTACGCACGCGCGGTGATTTCATTTTCCGTAGGATGGATAGAAGGAGAAATGGGGTCGTTTCATATTTATAATAACATATCATTATATTATTGATAATTATGTTATTAGAATATAATGAAACAAATAAATAAGAAGAAGTTTAAGAAGAAATAAAATTGAAAGAATCGGTAACGGATATTACCTCTTCTTTGACACGCCTCTTTGAAACCTCCTCTTAGGGTACTAAAATTGGTCTTTGAAGAAGAAAAGTACCTATATAATGTTTCTAGGGAAGTTTATAAGTGAAATGGGTAGGGTTTGGCCGAGATTAAAGGCTTCAAATTGTGTGAGGAGAAGAGGGAGGAGATGCCCTTTTATAAGGGAGGAGAGGGGCACCTTTGGAATCCTAAAAAATATTAGTTTAATATAAATTCAAACCCCACATAAAAACCTCCAAAAATTACTAAATTCTAATATTAGATGAGATAGGGTTGTAATTTTATCAACCAATCAAATTTAGACATGTTTTGATCTTATTTTAAACCTTATCATTTTGATTTATCCTTATTTAATCTATTTAAGTTTATTTGTGGTAATAAATTTAAAAATTTTAAATGGTTATAAATAATCACTTTTGTGTTGTAAATTTTCCATAATTGGATACTTTATGACATTTTCGACTATATAAATTTCAATTTATAATTTTTAAATATTTTTGTGATTTTTAAACAATTTAATAATATGTTATTTTTATAAAATAACAATAGTGTTAATTTTGACACTATTCATTTATTTGAATTTAAATAAAAACTACACAGAGGATATAATCGAAATAAAATATTTAATAGATTCCTAAAATGAAAAATTTGTCTAGCAAAATTAGTGGATAACATTATATATTTCATATAATATTTATTTTAATATTTTCAAAACCATTTATTTCGTATATCTCTTAATAAAATAATTTGTACCACATTTTTGTATAATTATTTAATATACTTATTTTTTGTATAAAAATTAAAAATAAAATCCTTTGATGAATATAAATATAAAATATTTTATAATAAATAATTTTACTCGAATTTATCATCTTAAAATAACAATATGTAAATTGTTATCTTTATTAAATTATGAAGGTGACAACATTGGAATCATTTAAAATAAAATATTATAAGTGTCATAATCACCTTAATAAGGATCCAAATGGTCAACAATTCTGACAGTGAATGATTAGGGTTTATATATACACTAATAATAAGGTTTTTTTCAGATTTTGGGGCTTTTTGATATGTATTACTATTTCAATAAAAACTATATTATTGATTTTTCACTAAATAAATAATTTCTGCATCATTAATGTATAAGATAATAAGGTAATTAAATAACTCTTAAAAATTATAAATAAATTACAATGATAAATAAAAACATCTGTTCTTTGAAATGAGTATTTATAACAGAATTTATATTCTTTATAAACTTATATTAAAAATACTTTAATTATTAAAGTTGAGTGAGACATATTTCACTTTCCTTTAAATAAAATAAACTAAAGGTCTTAATCACCTCCAAGTGGGTTCCAATGGATTCCTTTTCGACCCAAATATGCCTTAGGATGATATATAAGCATCAAATTATATTAAGAAAAGTGTTAGGGTAATTTTATAATATTATATTTACCTTTAATTACCTGATTTACCTTTTACTATGGTTATTAAAATTTACCGTAGTTACTATTCATAATGCCTAAAAATAAAAATTAGTTTATTAACATAATTTGGACCCACTAATTCCAAATATGGAATACATTTTTCTAAATTCAATACAAAAAAGTTTCATAAATTAATTTAAAATTAATCCTGTTGTTAAGAAAACGTGTTTTAAAAGTTAAAACATTGCAAAAGATTGAAATGTTTTTACCTATGAATTCAATGTAAAATTTAGGTAAATGACATAAATTATATTAAATGGTAAAAATATATTCTATTTATACTTTAAAACCATTAAATATTATAATTTAACCATATAAATTATAGTGATGAAAAAATTGTTTTTAATTAAAATATATCCTGTTTTTACTATTCATCAAAATATGAAAGTTACCAGAATAATATGAAAAATTTATCCAAAGTAAATTGTTATTTCATGATTCCAAATAAGAATTTTATTTTGTCAAATTGAACTTATAAACATGTCAAAAACTAGATTTAATGTGGGTGCGTCATCAAAAGGCGGCAAAACTACATCTTTTGAAAATATTTATTTTACCCGAAAAATTTATTTTGTTCTCTAAACATGTTCTAGAAAATGTGTAAGATGAATAATAATGTTATAAAATTCAAAATATTGTCAATAATATTCATAACGGATAGTCCATAATAATATATCGTTGTTTAGTTAAACCCGGTATTGCGTACTATGTACGCTATCGAGGAAGGTCGTGATTGCGTGTAATGCAAGCCAAGAATAGTGTTCCGTATACTGCAAGCTAATGCGGTGCTGCGTATAGTACAAGCTAATCTTGGTGTAGTGTATAATATAAGATCAAATAAATTAAAAATAATATATCTCATAAAATCTCAGGGTGTTACACCTATCACAAGATTCTTTATAACCATTTATAAAACCCCATTTAATTTGGCCAACTGATTGTTCTCATGAGATATACTGATTCATTAAGGGGATATGTAGTTCTGAGCCGCACCTACCACATAATAAGTCTAATATATTCCTTATACGAATGGGGTGAATCATAATAAACATAAAAATTCATATTGAAAAACTAACACATGAAATATTAATACATATCCAATTAATAAGCGTAATCACAAACTATCCATAATAATATCTTGAAATGTAAGAAAATAATACTTACATAGTCAAACTGATCATAAATCATCCATATAAATAATAATTATGGTACAATTACAACATATAAATTTTTTATAATAAGTAAAATAAATGGTTTATTCCATTGATCAATAGTGATACTATAAAAATGTGACTAAAAACGTTTTTGAGGAAAATTACGTTTTCACATTGATTTTTTTTAAAAACTAAAACATTAAAAAATATTTTTGATGAAAATATTATTTTAAAAAAAAATTGAAACTTATAAATGATTCTTTAAATCACTATGTGTTTATGATGGAAGTAAATTCCATACATGTCGTATAAGTAACAAAAAAATTCCTTTCACACTACTGCAAAAAGGATAAAAAGTGTCTCATTTAGAAAAAAACAAGAAGATTATTTTTAAAATGCATTGAAAACAATTAAAACATGGTTTAATATTTTTTTATAAATAATATGGAAAATTTTAAAAATAGTTTTAATTTTATATTGAAATCATGTATTTTGATGAAAAAACACTTTCGACTGAAGAGGGAAATAAAGTCAAATTTTCTTACAAATATTTTATCAATCATTTTAATTAAAAGGGAGGTAAAATAATACTATTATTTGAATTTTTTTGAATAACCAGATTAGAATCAATCCAAGTGTGTTTATGACATAAATTTCAAATAATTCTATAAAGGGAGACTTAAACATAAACACACCCGAATAATGACGAGATTGTGAAGTAAACCCTTACCAAAATGGTAACATTTGAATTATAATCCCCATAAATGAAATAGAACAACATGAATAATTAAATAACATTAATATAATGATATTATCTATATTCCATATCAAAGGGGATGTATATACAGTAAACAAAGTAATAATTGGTGAATAATGAATTTGTCTAATGGAAGTAAATGTGAGACGAAAAACCCTTACCTTAGTTTTAGATTCCACATTATGTTTCCAAACCACTTATATAATAAATAAATCTAATTAAAAATATATTTAAAATAAATAATCATATATATCATAATATTTATAATTTATTTATATTTTTTTCACCTTTTTATTAACAATTCATTGTTAAAAACAGTATTTTATATGATAATTTCTTCCTTTATCATGTATGTTTTGGTTTGGTAAATTAATTAATTTAATTTTACCATGGATAAATAATATACATAATGATAAAAATGATATAAATATCATATATATTCATTAAATATTTATTTATATAAAACTATAATAGTTATAGTTAGATAATATATTACACAGTTCATGGGGATGGTAGACTGAATGTACACATGAATGCTGTTTCCATTTTTCGAAGGATAGACTGAAATGATGGTAAATAATATGTATCCTTTAAATATTCATTATTTTTTAATATATATCCCATATATTAATTAAATTTATCCTTATTACCTAACATATAAATCGTTATTGAAAAACAAATCACATCACTTTTCGAGGTGGTAACCCGCCATACACACAAGCGACATTATCGTATCCCCCATAGAATAGAATGTAAGAATGTATATATGATATCATAATTATAAAGGTATAATTATGATACAAATATAAAATATATTCATTTAATCTATCCATATTACCATCCAATTAAAATGTAAATGGGAAAATACAACACATCGGTTCACGAGGTGGAAGTCTGCTATACACACGAGCGACATTATTGTTTTCCAAAGGAAGGGAAGGTAAAATGTTATATGTGATATTATGAAAATATAAATTTCATATATATAATATAAATATATTAAATCCATAATTATATCCATTCTTTAAAGTCAGTGATGGAAAAAGAATTACATCGATTCATAAGGCTATAGTCTCCGTATACATGATCGAGGACTTCGTTTCACATGTGACAGGAGTGGATATGGATATTGGTTATGAAATTAATATTAAAAATTATATTTATATATTATATACTTTTTTTATTATTTTATCATAGTTTTTGAATATTTTAATGAGTTATAAGAAGATTTAAAATGAAAATTCAAGGTTAAAGACTCTACCACTTCTTTGAGAAACCTTTTATGTTTATACGCAATGCTTTCCTAGATCTTATTTCAAATCAAACCATGTAATCTAGGATGTTGTCATGGAACTAATAATAGTATTTCGTAGGTATTTTTAGAACCAAATGGCTTTTTATGTGTGAATGTGGGGGAGATCCAGTGAAATTTTATAACAGGGCGAGAGGACACACATAGAAATTTTGAAAAGAAAAAGTGATGCCCATGTTGTCCAAATGAGAAAACCCTCCCAAATGTGTCATTTTAAAATAATAGAATAAATAAGGTCACAAATGGTTCTCCAATGAAGAAAAATAGCCTCATCCCAGTTGGTGAGGACTCGAAAAGTGCAACCATGAGACCTAAGATCAAATTCTTATAGATAAAAAATTCTGGGTACTATTGTAGTACAGTAGAAGGCAATGTAGCTGGAACTATTCAGTATTTTAGCATCTGGAACTACTCATCCGTTGGGGATTTCAGAACACCGGTTTGGTCCTAGAGTCCATCAAGACCTCCGGGCCATCCAAGGCCTTAATGCTAGTAAGTCTTACGGGCCACCTCCAGGCCTTCATGCCATATCCAGACCTTCAGGAAACATGGAAATTTGTTGAAATGGACCAGGAAGACTCTATGAGAAACAAGCTCCAAATGAAAATTCTACGTAGTCTTATTCACTAGATCATAACTAATAGATTTGGATGAATTATAGGGTATGATAATTACCCTTGAGAGCATCATGTGAATGCACGTGAAGCTTAGCCGAACAACCATATAAAGGTGGAGAGCTAACATCACGATGTAGACACTTGGGAGGGGTAGGTTTTATGTAGATATAGTCTAGATAAATTAATCTAAGACTTTCGGGTCATGTAATTTCACAAAGCCTGCAGGCCATGTAAGGGTTCCTCTTAACCCCTTAAAAGGGGGATTACAAAAAATCAATAAAAAGAAGGCCTTTGGGATATTTGGGAAAATGGTTCTCCAATGAAAAACCTTAAAATTTTTAAAATATTTTTTATTATATTTCAATATTAATGTGATTGAAATTAACTAAATAAGATAAATTATAGTATAATTAATATTATTTTCCTTTTAAACCTTTTTTAAATATAACTAATCTTTGAAAATAATTTATATGAAAAGACCATTTAAAAAAATATGTTTTTACTATTCCTCAAAAAGTAATATTTTCAAAAAAATTTCAAAAAATAATCTAAGATAATTATGATATAATAATATTTTTTTTAAATTTATATTTTTAAAATTGAAAAAAAAAATATTTTCAATTTTTTATACAATGTGGGACTAAACCTCATTTTAGAAATATAATGTTTTTTAGAAAATGTGTATTTTCTTTCAAATGGTTATTATTTCATATCTAACCAATATATAACCATTTAATTTATTTCATTAATCTGTATATAATATATTTTTCTTAATATTATTTCTCGTATTAATACATTCCGACTTAATGATAAGGTTATAATTCTCATGTTTAAAAAATAATATTTTAATAGTGTATCATGTTTCGTTTAAACCTAGGGTTTTGTACATTGAAGGATATAAAAGAGATAAAATTTATTAAAAAAATACTTAATAAAGTCTTAGGGTGTTTAATTATCATCAATGCTTGTTTTTCATGTCATATACACTGTCAAATATGATGTTCCTATTTTAAAATATCAGGGTGTTATAGGCTAAGATGAATATTCACTTGAAGCAATTAAATGAATTTATTTTGTTAATGATTCTAATAAGATTCATGCATTAAAAAGGATCTAGTAAAATGTATTTAAGATCTATAAATTTGACCATGATAAGTTTCTTTCACAATGAATAAAAAATGTAACACTTATTTAAAGAACATTTATTACAATGAACAGATTTCCATTAAAACTACATTTTATAATTAAAAATATTCAAATAAATGGGTGGATACAAAATTTTTATAACCAACCACTATATAAAGTGTATATTTGAGAAATATAAAATATTTTTTTCACTAATATTTTTATAAATTAAAATCATCTTCACTCAAAAATTATGATGATCTGAAGGTGTCCATTTCATAAAAACAATCTAATCCTAGTTTTTTGGTTATTGTGGGTGTTATTAAAGGATTAAAAATAAAAAAATGTTTTTATTGTATAATCTGAAAATTCATTATTATTATATAAGGATAAAATAAAATGGTAGCAATTTTTAATTATGAAAATGTTTACAATAAAATTTAAATCCATTCAATTCAAATATATTTTCTAAACCTTTTTATTTCTTATAAAATTTTAAATTAAGTTGTATTTGTGTTTATGAGTTATTTTTTACACCTAATAATATAGAATTATTTTCAATTAAATAATTTAGAAAAAGATATATAACACGTATAAAATAGATATGGCATAAATAATTTTTCCATGCGTTGTAATAAAACAACAAAGTATTAAAAAAATGAACACCCAAGATCAAAATTATGGAGGATGTTAAACAAAAAATGATATATTTATATTAAAATTAAGTATAAATCATGGATAGTTTTTATAAATCTATAAATATTTGTGGTAATGGGATAAATATTCTGTATTAAAAATGTATAATAAAAAATATTAAAAAATATTGGTTTTCTGAGTGACATCATTAATGAAAAATTCAAAATTCATGAAAGTATTCAAAAAGTTATAACCTAAGCACTCGTGAAAAACCGCTAATAATATACTAAAAGGCTAAAATATAGAAACATACAATTATAATAAATAGTTATTATATCTTCTTATGTTAATATTAATTAAATTACAAAAAACACACACTTGAGGATTGTAAAGATATAGTGCCTTTAGAGACTACATAAAAAATATTTTTATTTCATAAATGTTCTTCAACATCTCACATAAATATCATCCAAAATAATATATTACTTATAATTACTATATATAAAAACATTCTCAAAGTCATTGGGAATGGTAACATAAGAATGGGTGAGCTCCAATGCTTAGTAAGGGTAAATAAGAAAGATACACAAAAACAACATTAATGTAAGGTTATTAGAATATGATAACATCATTTGGAAACCATATCCTTTATATAAAAGACCCATGAAAAACAAGGTTCAATCCCTATTTCACAATAGTAGTCATGTTTCACTCCCAATACAATCATTATGGAAAAATTAATTTTCTAAACAAGGTTCACTCTATGTTATAGTTCATTCTATCTCATGATATAAAAATCATTACCTCATGCATTGGAAGAAGATATATGTCGCACCCGTCACATAGTGAAAATAATATATATGTGTGTCAAAAGTTAAATAAATACTCATAATATCACAACTTAGGAAAAGAAATGGGTTTCATAAACATTTAATCATATCATAAACTATCGAAAAGAATAATTTTCATCATTATTTAATCGTTTCATCAAAGCATAACCCGTAGAAAATAAACAGGGTTTCATTATAAAAAATCATTCTATAACCCATGGAATAAAAATGTGTTTTATAAAAAAATTACCATAATAAATATAAACCATTCAAGTAAATAATAATAATGGTGTCCTTGGTCCATACTACCAATAAAAAATAGGTTACATCAAAGGATTTCATCTTAAATAGAAAATGAGTTAGAAAATTTACTTGAAAAATTGCATGAGTAAAATAACTATTATTTGAAAGTAAGTTACTAAGAATAATATTCAAAAAATATTTTGGAAATAATTTCCTTTGAAAGTAAACATTTAAAATTATAATGGAATCTTTAAAAATAATTTAAACAATTTAATGGGAAAATACACTATCGACTACAAAAACCCATTTTAAAACACAAAACATTTTAAAAATACAGTTATTTTAAAAATAAACATGAATAATTATGAATAAATAATTAAAACCCATTTAAAACATTTCTTGAGTAATATATAAATTCTCATTAAAAATAAGTTATAATACATAAAACATTTTTAAAATCCTTTTCTTTGAAAATAACCTTCAAAAATTATAAACCAAGAATTAAAAATAATTCAAAAAATTTCATGAGGAAAATAACCATTTATCATTGAGAAAAAAATTTTTTAAACAAATTTATTTTAAAATAATTTTCTTTGAAAATATCCTAGAAAACATATAAACTATGCATTAAAATCATTTAAAAGATTTCATAAGGAAAACATCTTTTCCACATTGAAAAAAAAATCATTTTAAAACATAATTTTTTTGAAAATAGTTTTCTTTGAAAATAACCTTAAAAATTTATAAAGTAATATTCAATGTAAATAATGGTAACTAATGAAGGATGTTCCATTCTTGATGTACACATTAAAACAAATATTCATTTCTCAATTTTGTTAAAAGCTAAATAAGAATGTTTTTGAAAATGACAAGATGATTATTTTCATAAAATTTTTCAAAAAGTGAAACATGGGTAAACACTTAATTAATAAATCATTTAATTTATGTTAAAAATATTTTTTAACTCATTTTTAGTGAATATCATTTTGAAAGAAAACGTGTTTTTAACTGAAGAGAGAAATAATAAGTATTTTTCTTAAAAATAATCATTTGATCTCTTCAGTACATAAAGAAAATAAAAATGAATGAAAATATGTGTAATAATTATATAAAAATTTTAGATTAAAATTAATGAGTTACAAGATAAATATATCATTATATTTCATCATTGGAAGAGTAATCATAAATAATCTTGATAAATGATGCGATTGTCATATTAAACTTTGACCACTTTTGTAAAATTGAATCATAAACCAGATGAGATAATAACTTTAAATGGAATGTTGAATATCATAATAAGAATTTAATTTATTTTATAACTTATAGAATGGTTATTATATAAATCACAAAGAATAATATAGACACGCGACATAACTTATGTCCTAAAGATGGTGATTTGAGACAGAAAATCCCTTACAAATTTGAAAATTTTGAACCATAATACCCATGAAAGAGATATCCAAAAATGGATATGTAAATAAACAAAAGATTAAGGACAAACATAATAGATAATTTCATGTGAAGTGTATAAACCACATAAAATAAACATGTGGTGAATATTGATTGTGTCTCATAGAAAAATAAAATTGAGATTGAAATCTCATAACTTATGTCTTGAATTCATCCATATACATTTGAATCTAAATTATCATAAATATAATATTATTATAAATATATTAAAAACCATACACATATATATCATCACATAAAGGATTTACTTATGACCTTTTATTAGTTATTTATTAATAATTCCATGTTAATTCCACCTTTCGGGCGATAACTACTTCTTCATGTATGATTTGATTTTTTATATTTGGAATTAATACATTGATAATGGATCCAAAATCTAAATAACATATATAATTGTATAAATATAATATATATTTGGAAAACATTTATTTACAGTGATCCCTAAAATTTATAGATATAAAATGAAATAAACATTTTCATGGAGACCGTAGATCGTACATTTTCATAAATGCGGTTTCCAGTTTCCTAATAGAAAGGTAGAAATAAAGATAAAAAATATATTAACATTAATAAATATTTAATATTTCATATATATAACATATTCACAATAAAACCATCCTTATTACCTTCTATGTAATGAATGAACAAATCATATCGATTCCTGAGGTGCTAGTCTTCTGTACCCATGAACGATGTTATCATATTCCCACATAATGGTAAGTAAGAAATCACATGTGATACCATGATTATATAAGTTTAAAAATATCATAAATAACACATATAATCAATAAATCCATCATTATATCTATTTTTGAAAGGTGGTGATTGATAACAAAAAACATCGGTTTGCAGGATAATAGTCCACCATACACCTGAAGGATAATTTTATAACACATTTGATGGAAGAGGAGAATGGATTAGGTTATTAAATTAACTTAATATTTTTAAAATATATTTAATATTCTTAGGGTAATATATGATCATGGCATATTAATAATTTTTGGAGGTGGAGGAAGAAAAAAATTATAACACTCGGTTTGGGATGATTCCTATTTTTCAGGTAACTTGTTTTGGTTTGTAGAAAAAGAAATCATAGGATGTATTTTTTAACAAAATGTGAATTTTAAAATGAAAGGTGGGAATTAAGGAAGTTACTTGTGAAATTATTTTCTGATTTTTTTTGGAAATGTGAAGTGTAGAGGATAATGGGTGGCCTTCTATAAGTGAGGTGAGTGGCACACTTGCAATGTTTTGAAATGATAAAGGTGTAGACATGTATTTCTCAATTAATAAGGCTCCAAAAGATAAATTATAGATATTAAAAGTTATAATCTCTAAATATAGTCATAATATTGTTTTCGGACATGTTTGGGGTCATTTTTAACACATATAGTTTTATTTTAACCCCAATTAAACTGACTTTTACCTTAACCGTGGTAAATAATTTTTTATTATTTTTAATAGTCACCATGGAAAAAAATTAAGTAGAACTTATTATATGATATAAATAATTTTTATTCCTAATATGGAATTCAATTTCCTAAATTCCATTCATATAAGGGGGAGAATTGATTTAAAATTAACACCGTAGGCACGATGAGGAAGTGAGCTTTAAAAGAGAAAAATGTTCAACAATTTAAATTGTTTTTATAAAAATATCTTTATTTAAATTTAATAAAATTAAATAAATTTTATTAATAAATATATAATGTATTTAATTTTATATTTAATACCATTTTAAATAAAAAATAAACCTTATAAATTAGTTAAAAAACAATTGGTTTTCAATAAAATCTAGTATACTTCACTATTCAGTGAAAAAATTAATCTTTTCAGAAAACTACCAAAAATCCACCCCAGGGTAATTTTGAAATGATTATTTAAAAATTTTAGTTTATTTTTTATATTAATTTTATTAGATAGTTTAAAATTTTAATTTTATTTCTTTTCATAAAAATAAATAAGTAACATTTTTTTGAGAAAATATTTTATTTGGATACATATAAAGAATTTATAGAAAATTAAGTAACTTTTTATCAATTTTTCTAATTTATATAAAAAATTATACATAATATTTGAAAAATATTTTTTAATATTAGTATCACTAAGTTTAATGACTAGGTCATAAATGTCACATTTTAATAAAAATATTAATAATAAATCATTGTTTGATCAAACTTGGTGTTGCATGTAACAAAAGCTACACTCAGTTTTGATTATAACCAAATATAAAAATAGAATTTCATTTAAAAAATTATAATTTTTTTACGTGTAACATAAAATAAAAAAAAATTAATTTTCTTATAATAAAATATATTTTAAAAAATCTCGATGTGTTAAATTATAGCCCCAAAATAAATTGCTTCCTAACAAGTTGAACTTGTTTTCAATAATCATGGTTTTAAATTATGAAGTGTCCTTTTTGGGAAACTGAAATAATAAAAGTGGTAATAATAAATTATATTAATAAGAGAATGGGTTGTGCGAAGTTCATTAAGAATAACACATACTAGGTTTCCAAATAGAAGAAAATAAGTTGTAAGTGCAAACACTGAGATAAAGGAGAAGTCTAACACCCAATATAACATCCCAAACAATTACATTATAAAAAAATTTCATATTTATTAATATTTTTGAATTATATAGTAAATTTACCTAAAATAGATTCTATGTCTGATAGAGTACCCGACACGGAACAATGATTTTCTCTAAAATCAAACATTGCATATAAGACTGAGTTGTACCAAAAAATAATATTCTATTAATATTATTAATTTAAGGGGTAGTTATCACTAGAAGTTGTATTGGTATGAATGAATATAACTAACTATATTATGTTTACATAGGTTTATTAAATATTTTTACTTTCTTCCAATAAATTTTATGGGTTTAAAATAAGAATAAATCTAATTTTATGCATAAATGATCTAATATTTTTAAAAGGTAGTTTTACTGCCTATTGATGGAGAACCGTATTTAAATATAATTTTTCATAGTTTTAATTTTATAAGAAAAATTAAAATTATTATTTATAATAGTAATATAAAAATTTACTTTGGTTGAATTTTTGGTATTTTACTAATAATGTTCGGTTTTAATGAATAGTGAAAAATATTGCATTTTAAATTAAAACAACATTTCCATCGAAATTATTTATATTTATATCATCATTTTAATCAATTATAAAGTATAATTAACTAATATTTTTATCATTTAATCCAATTAAGTCATTGGTGTAATTTTTATATTTAAATTATATATAAAAACTTATTTGATTGTTTGAACGTTTATTTTACCCTCCTTCTCACCACACCTGGAAGATTAGTGTTAAACCTAATTTATCCACTTCCATGAATTGAATTTTGAAAAATGGACTTACATGGTTGTAATATTTATGAAAATTTTGATTTAATAGGATCAACTTAATTTTTTTAATAGTAACTTTAATATTTTATTTACCACAGTCGAAAATAAATTGGGTAAATAATGGTAAAAACTAATATTATAATAATATAAAATTACCCTAACAGTTGTCCTAATTTCATTAAATGAGTGAAATTTGAACAAAATCATCCTTAGGAAGAAATTATAACCTTTTTAAACCACATGGGTAAGAATTGGACATTTATTATGTTTTACTTAAAGATATGTTAAAAATGGAATACTCCTATTTTTTATAAGTAAATATTATTTAATATAGGGTTATGTGGAAGATAAATTATACTATAAATATCAATTTGGAAGATAATGTTTTTATCTATATAATTATTATTTATTTATAATTTCTATACATTAAATAATTAAATTTAATTGCAACATAATGATGATAGAGTAATAGATTTATTAACGGAAGAATCAAATAAATGATATTAATAATATTAAAATAAATATATTTTTAACTATTTGATTCCATAAAATAAATTTATAGATTATTTTGAAATGTTAGGGATGATTTAATGTAGTCTTCTCAAAGGAATCAAGTTGTTATAATATTTTTAAAAAGTCATGTAATGAATAGTGTCCAAATTGACATAATTCATATCTTAATATATTAAATATTTAATTAAATTATATATTATTTTTATAAAATATGAGATTTATACAAAAAGTTGATATATGTATAAATTTTTTAGTAATTTCTCATTAATATTTTGTTTGAAAATATTTGGTAATTATTTTAACCCTCAAAGTGTAAATTACTTGATACAATTGTAAGAGTAAAAATTGGTTAAAACAAAACGATAAGGATTATAAAAATCTTATAAACATCTCTAAATATCATTTGATGGATATATTTTGACACATAATCATTATATCTTAGAAATAAATAAAATTTAACCCATTTGGAATAGAAAAAGTATTTATATTAATTTAATAATTTTAATAGTTCCATGTCCCCCCTCCCCTCTCCTATAAAAGGGAACCCATTCATCTATATTCCTTACACTTAAAAAACATTTGTTTCGGATAGGATATTAAAAGAAACCATACTATAATCTCTCTCAACATTATTGATTCCTTAGTTTTGGAAGAAAACCCTCCTTTGTGGTGTTAAGGTTTTAAAAAGGTGGTCATCCGAAATAATGATAATGTTTATATTTTTGGGTATATATTTTATTTATTCTTTCCCTTATTTAAAATATTCTACAAACATGTTGAAAAAATAAATCCAGTATCATTAGTAAAATTATATGTTATTATGTTAATATCATAACCTAAATCTGTCTCCACTTCCATCAAATAGTAATGGAATTAATCATTTGTGGCTACATATGAACTATCAGCTCCACAAACTGATATAATTCATTTTCCATAACCATCTCTCAATAATGGTTTTAATGATGGGATTAATGTTCATAAGTTATATTAATGAAATATTAATCATTATAAGATGATAATATATCAATTATATTCTTAATTTCTAGGCATAAAAAAATGATAACATTGTTCCTGTGTACGTGTGAACGATTACATCTACAAAGTTATGTGATTTATTATTATTAACTACATCACTTGTATGATATATATAAGTATATTTAAATGATTAATATGATATTAATTGTGTAATTATAATTCTATAATGATAAAATAATACTTACCTTCTTTACATAATGATCAATGAAAAATAGAAAACATTACTCATGCATACGTACGACCAACCTTCTTCATGATTGAAATGTTGGTCCTTTTTCATTAAAATAATAAATTATTTGATTTAAAAGTATAAATAATGTATAATATCGATCATCATTTATTGAATAATATTATAGAGATGATTAAATTATTACCACATGGACTATCTACATCATACAAAGTTCATTTTTTAACTCAAGTATTGAATATTGAAAAAATTTCTAACGTGTACTTAAATAATAAAATAATTGTTATAAAATTATAAATAATTGATATAAATGGAATTATAAACTTGAAATTTTTTATCATGAAAGTATAAATTAACATTAGTATATTATATAGGATGATAAATAATGTATAAGACTAGTCAGACTCGATGTAAGGGCATTTTTAACTCAAAACACCATATTAATGTTTTTAAGATGTATTTTAATAAAAATTTCTATTTTATATCAACATTTTCAGAAAAAATATGATTTTTTATATGGACATGAATGTATAAAAATGGGACCTTTTTAATTTCTCTCAAATGTTTTTATAAAGTGATCCTTGTAAGGGAATTCGTCTCAATCTACTTTCATTGTGGCATATTTTGATAATATACACCAATTTATTTTATACGATGTAGAGTAAAAACCTTTGAATTTTTATTTCTTCAAATAATTTCAACTAAATATTTTATATAAATAGTTTTAGTAAATTGTATACATATTTTTTTTAATGTATATGACGATAAAAAATTTTCCGATGTTGTGACCAATATTTAATATTTGGCTTCCTCAACAAGACGTAATGTTTCTAAAACAAAAATAAATACCATATTCTCTTTTTTAGGTATTTTGGTATTGAAAATGGGTTTGAGAATGGATTTATTAGATCAATATCTTGAAATTATATCTTGCGATTTCATTGTGGAAATGTTATTTTTTCCTTTATGCTTGTTTTAGGTGATATGATTATGTTAAAGTTTATGGTAATTGTTTCTGTATACGGGTGGTTACATGATAAAATGGGGGTGGGAGGGACCATGATAGCTCTTCAATGAATTGGGTATCAAGAAGGAGTTAATTGTTTGGGTTTCTCCTAAGATATTTAGGGAATATAATTTGATGGGTATTCCAAACTTAATCCTGAAGGTTACTCACTATGTAGCCTTGAAGGATACAATTTAAGAATTATATGGATGCCACAAGTTACTTTTATGATTTATTATTTCTTTTTGTTTTATATTAACCCTATGATTTCATGTGGTATACTAAATGGTTTATGTTTACGGGTGAAAAATATGATTTTGTGATACTATTTTCATGAGTCTAAAATTTTCATGGGCCAATCGTTTAATTTCTTATTTTATATCCCCTTTTAATATTTTGTGCTCATCCCATGTTTTATAAATGTTTTCCAAGGGGTAAAAGGATGGGTAATAGAAATGAATAAGTCAATATGAATGTTATAAAAAAATTATCATGAAAAATAAATCATGTTTTATTTAAAAAAAATTTATACTATGAAAAGAATGGATAATGAGTAAAATTGTCTACATTGGAATATTTGAGTTGTAATGTAATTTTTATGGCATAATTATATAAAAATATAAACCTGATATGATCCCCAATATAAATGAAAATAAATTTTTTAATTACTCAATATTAGGTGATGATAAAGGCTGGGGCGTTATAGTTGGTAACAAAGGTCAATATAAATAACATTAGAGGTTAGGGTGTTATTTAATCAGAAGTTACATGTTGTATATGATAAAAATGGTTAGCTTGTTATGAATATTTATAAGTATTTTAAATAAATTTAATGAGTTTTAGATAACATGAATAAGTGTATCTTAGTGTTTACCTTCCTCGTAAAATGTTATATGATATTTTTTTATTTTATTTACTCGCACTATCCTTTTTTGTTTTAGTAAATGGATAGATCCAAAAAGCACCGAATTAATAATGGATGTGAAGGAAAATGTGTCCGTTCTCTAAATAAGAAACCAAATTAAATGGGAGATATAATGAGAACCCTATTTTTTATTCTAAAATAACTATCTGGATTAATTATTATCCACCCAAACCATAAATATTTTTCTTATGCATTATATATGATAGAAACAAATCCCTGTAGAAGTTCATGTAATAGTGATCATATAGGTAAGTATATTTAATGTAATATATTTTATGTATGTGAAATAAAAACCAAGGAAAATGTTGTAAAGGTACATGAAAATGATATATATGTGGTAATGAAGGTTATAAATCAATAAACTGAAAAGGAAAAACAATGCCTTTATTTGTCTCAATGAAATGGAAAGAGGTTATTCCTAAGTTATCAATTGAATGTTTTAAATGTATGGTGTATGATCATTATGAAAACCAATGTCATATAAAGAAGGTTTGGGAATGGGATCAGTAGGATGTTATAAAAATATGTTTAGAAATACTAAATTCCATTACAATTGAAGATGATGAAACTAAAAATGCCATATGAAAGGTATGGATTATTTCTTGACTTATGTTTTGAAATTATTAAATCTTCGGTAATGATTCATCTTTCTATTTTTAGGAATTAATTTTTAAGGGAGAAGATGTAAAATAATGTATAAGGTAACATGAATAATGATGGATGATTAAAATGTATATATTTTAGGAATTTGGGAGTTATGTTAGATCTATGGAATATAAAATGTTTAAAAGTATTAATTATTTTCTGATTATGGGGTTACATTGGAAGAATATTTTTATTATGTGTAACCATGATGTTTGTTATATGATAACATTATTTTATGAACAATTATGTTTTCTTCTGTGTAAATAATTATAACGGTATAAATAAACTTTAAGGTTTATATGATCTTTGATTTTGAGGTATTTATAGGATATTATATATTGGGATAGAAAATAAAGGGCATGAGATACAATTTGAGGTTAAAACAGTTTATGATTATTTTTGATTTATTCTCATTTTGGGAAGTTTATAAGAATTATATTGTTTTAGAAAAAGGACAACCCACAAGAAGGGTGACAAACCCATCACATCTGACAAGGCTGTGGGAATCTAACCCACAACTGAAGGGTGAAAAGACTTTATCTGCTACCACTAGTGTAACATCCTGACCCGGATCACCACTAAGATGGTGGTCGGACCGGTCACCACATGACCTCAGTCATGCCTCCCCGTACGCCAGAGGCTACTGACTTGAAGTGATGGTGAAATAATAGTTAGTGGGGATAATTTACCCTCTTATCAGAGTTGCACAATGGTATAACAGAGTAAATAATAATCAACATTGGAAGCAATAATACATAATTGACAAGAAGCATAATATAGATTTCATATAAATGAACAAAAGTGACCAATACCAATTTATTCAATAAATAAATTCATGACATGGAAATTGATAGAGGACATAAAGAAGTAAATCATACAATATGATTTTCAATACAATACAATGTAGAACTCAAGTAAAGTAAAATAATAAAATCCAAATATTGATCTCCATGAGCATCTTGAGCTCCAGCTCAGTCCTTTGCTCCTAACTCCTGGGTACAAGAAAATAGTAACAAGCAAGGTCCATGGCCCTGTGAACAAGAAAGGCCTACTCAGGTACCCCAATGCAATTGCGGCCTGAGTAGGGTGTGAGAAATAAATTTTAGTAGGCCGACACCACTAGTGTCTAACCCAATCTCGATAGTGTAATATAAATTAAACTGGGTGAAGACATGCTTAAATAAAGTAATTAGTACATTTTAAGTAAATAACCAAGTACCTGCTTCAGCCCTCAGCTGGTGTCTAGGAAAGTAACTAGTTCATTAATTGAGTATTACTATTTTATTCATAATTCACATGTGAGTAAGTCGCCTACCAAATCCAGGGAGTTTTCTCCAAGGTAAAACAGGGATCAGCAATGACCGGGCCTGATGGGATTTAACCATAGAACCTACTTGTCAATGCTGGACCCAAGGAGTGTATACAAGGCATCTTGTGAAAACATAAGTGGTTATGGTCCCGAGATATAACAAGAAAACCTAAAAACGATATTCAGTGAGAGTGTTCCAGGGTAAAAACCAAGGCAACGTAAATCTCAAGGAACAATAATTGAGTAGTATCTGAGTCTAGATAAAGGGTAAGAGTGTTCCAGGGTAAAAACCAAGGCAACGTAAATCTCAAGGAACATTAATTGAGTAGTATCTGAGTCTAGATAAAGGGTAAGAGTGTAATACAAGGATAATAATCCAAGGCATTCCCCAATTAGGTTCCTACCAATTCTAAGTTGTGCATCCATGTTAAAACACGACTAAGAAAGAATTGTATCTAAGGAGTATATCCAAGGAACCTAATTGTTAATGTTGGATCTAAGGAGTGTATCCAAGGCATCTTGTAGTACTATATGGGGGACCCAATAGAGGTATACCGGGATTCCAGAGATAATTCCAGGAGTGGGATCTTGGTGGGTTTAAACCTTAGCAACCTTTCCTTGAATTCAAAATGAGGTACGCGAGTTCTCATGGTACTATCTGATTAGAAACCATTACATGCTCGATTCTAACCATTCATGTTTAATAAATAATTCATGAAATGATTTATCTGGTTCAATTCTTGCCTTCCATTAGTGTGGATATGTCAAGTATAGTTGAAACCATTACTTATTAGATCCAACCTTATCCTCCATTAGTGTGGAAAGGTCGAGTAGCATTGTAACCATTTAGTAAAATCTATTAAGGGATTTTCAAAATTCAAGGTCCACACCATTACCTTCCTTTAACATGGTAAGGGTTTCCACAAACATGGAACAAATTATTTTCTCATTAACACAGGTTCGTCCATGGAATTACTACATGGGAATCCATGTATCACCCAAGGTATGAGTACGAAAACCCATTGATTCCATCATGTAATTCCTACTTGGGAACCCACATGTCACCCAAGGTGTTATTAGCATTCAAAACATTTTATTTTTTTTTGGAAATTTGATTTTAGAGTTAATCATTAATAATTAACCATTCATTTAACTCAACTCATTACATTTATCAAAAACATTTCAATTGTATTTATAAGGATCCAAGTATCCATGAAAAGGAAGAAATTACCTACATTGGTAATTCCAATCTAAAATTAGACCAAACACTTAGATGGTTCTTTAGTCTTTTAATCATTTAAAAAGGGAAAATTAGTGTTTTTAATGCCATCAGGTCCATGTCCTAAACATGTCGTATCACAACATAACATCAATGCGTAAGAATTATAAACATGAAAAGTCATGAAAGAAAGGTCTAACCACTAATTTTTATCTTGAAGGCAGTGCATCTCCATTGGAGGGGTTTTATTATAAAGACATGATATTTCTTATCACACAAATCATTTACTAAATTTTCAATTTCAAAAGGAACATGCTAGATTCAAATTTAAGAGACATTCAATATAAACACTTCACTTCACATAATTAATTTATAATAAAAGTTTAGTAATAAATTTGTTAATGCATTTATAAAATTGAGGACTTGGAAAGGGAACCTACCTCAAGGTGGAACCAAACCGTCCACATCGGCTCTTGTAGCTTTCTAACTCAAGTAGACAAACCACTCGGGTTCATATACTACTATATATATTTGTGTATACCCTTACCCCATTGAACGTATTCCCCGTGCCATGAAGGAATACACACAAGGAGGATATACACCAATATATATATATATATATATATATAATAACTCTTTAAATGTATGTGATCCTTCTAAAGGTGCAAAAACTCTCTATAACAACACCCGAAATCCATAAACACCATAAAATACTAGAAAGGGAGGTGTGGAACCAACCAATGGCATTAAATCTTTTGGTCGAAGTGAACACACAAGAGGGGGGGGGGTGGATGAATTGAGTTCCAATAAAAATTTATGTTAAAAATATTTCTATTAAAAATAAGCAATTTATATAACAAGATAAACTGTAGTGAATTTGTAAAATTGTTAAAGTTCAATTAGGTTCTCAAAGATTGATTAGGTCTCAGATAATTTAATCAGAAGATTAAATTATCTTTTGAAACTAATCTACTGATTTACAATAGTTACAAACACTTTCTAGATTAACCATCAAAGTAAGTTGAAAATAGTTTTGTATTTCAAAGTAATTTGCATGGGAATATATAGTATACATTAAACTTAATATAAGAATTCACAACAGATATAACCAAGAGGTTCATTCTCAAGCTGAGACTTAGTCCTCTCAAATTTATATATAAATTTTATCCACACCCTGGATCGGGGTTAACAACAGTTTACAAACTGTCCAGGTACTCAGACCTCTACCACAGTTATTCGTGGGAAAACAACTCAACATCACACAGGCTGTCGAGGCCTCACTTGACCTCTACCACTATCCACAGTGGGAAACACAAGAGATAAAACAGGCATGAGTGAGGATTTAAAAATCCTCCACTTCAGAACAGGAGACAGTGTGTGTGTAAAATATACAGAGTACACACACTACTCAAAAATTAAATAATGAATCAATTAGAGAGAGTAGATAAGAGTTTAGAGTGATCTAGTGATTAGCAGTGCATCTTTGGACTCCTTGCATTCTACAGAAATACGTTTGAGTCCTTCTCTGGTTTTTTTGTTAAAAAAATAGAGTGTCGTGGTTCATCTTGGTGTTCTTCACAAGTAAAGATGTTATGTACTTCATGTGTTCTTTAGTAGTCTCATATTGCATGTATGAGACAATTATCTCTTTTAAGATCTTGCAAATATATTGTTCATGCTTGTGTTCAAGATTGGTGTTCTATTCAGTACAGTGCACTTGTGTTTCTTGCTTGCGAGCGTATGTTCCTCAATATCTCTCTACTGCAGCTCAATATTACTTATATTCCACGAGCTCCAGCAATAGATTTATTTCCTTTTCATAGGTATGAGGTACGGTTTTCTGACAGGCCATCAACTATCATTAAATATCATTATTTCATTAAAAACATCAAATGTGACCGTTAGAAATATTTAAATAATATTGAAAAAAAGGTTAAGAAATGGTGTCACAGTAGTTATGAAAACAACGTCTCCTTCATAGTATGTCTTTCACGGTATGTACTTCACGGTATGTCCTTCACAGTTTCTGACTCACAGTGCCTTGAAGACTGTGTCTTGCTAACTGTGTTTTGCACTTAGAGCGTCACAATGTCTCATGGTCATGGTGCCTCATTGGTCACGGTGTCTGAGACTTAGGCTTCACGGTGTCTGCTTCAGTGTTTCTATTCACGATTTCTGTTTCTTGCTCACAGTGTCTGACTTACTCTGTCAAGATTCACAGTGTCTTGTACTTAGACAAATAAATGTATTTAGACTTAAATAGTAATATGCATAAAATGGATTGAGCTTAACCATTATAAAGTATAATATAACTTGAAACATAAATACACATGAGTAATAAGATATGTGAGATTTTTGATCAGTAATAAGATTTTTGAATAGTAAAGAGATTTGTAAATATCAAGGAGATTTGTAAAAAGTAAGGAGATTTGTTATCTTTAAAACATGATTAATACATGAGGATTCCAACAATCTCCCCATTTTTTATGATCACAAATCATGTACAAGTAAAGTATAAGTGAGCTGCAACTATATAGAATATAAAATATAGAAAAAAATATTATAGAATAACACATGACTTTTTCTCACCCTTTTGGGATTATCAAAATGTAAACGGAATATTGGGAAAACAGTGCATATGTCATTAAAAGTGTTCAGAATACAACATACATGAGAAATAAAAAAATCAAAGACATCCCCATAAAACAAATTAGTAGGCACTGGTCTGGTTCATGGATTGGTTGTCTCTTTGCCTTTAGCAGCAATAGAGGATGAAGGCATAGAAGTGGTAGACAAGGAAGGCAAAGGGAGACCTTAAAATATAGAGGGAGCCAAGGAGGGAGCAGTAGTAGATCGAGTCTGTGGCTGATCAAGAATGACTGGCCTGATCTGAGAAAGAGCTTGGCTAACTGACATGGAAGTAGAGGCTAAGGCAGGCAGTCCAGGTCTGAGTGGAGTAGCTGGAGGAGCAATAATAACCATGCTCAGGACATAAAGGTAGGGCTTCATAAGAATGATGAAATCTGTAATAATTTCTACTCCATACTGTATTGGCTTTTCAAAATCATCTTTATTCTCCATGAATTTGATTAACAGTCTGGTGAACTCAGTAAGCTTCAGAACTTGAGTTTTGAAAGCCTGAGTCACAGGAGGTATCCTCAAATTTTACACAAGATACTTAAAGTGATTTGTCATATCATATTTGGAGAAAATCTGGTTGATATAGAAATATATCTTATTGGATATCTCTTATTGAGCATCATTGGAAATTTTAGAATGGATTCGAACCAGGTCATGAACTTTATCACTGTTCTTTGAGACATTAGATAAAGGATCCAAATAAAAACCACTGAAGTCATTCTAAATTTCTTCCTTGATAAATGATCTGAGAAGAGAATCATCCGAAGAAGGAGTAGAGGTTTGACTGGAGGGAGGAGAAAACTTTACAACTATGGTTTGAGCTTTGAGTTATTTCAATACCTTTTGAATACATCCAGTGTATTCATCTGTCAGCTTATTCAGGTTCTACACAAGTTCTCTCAAGCGTTGCAACATCTTTTTGTGCCTTTAGCCAATATTTTCATCAAAATATAACAGATAGGGATTCATTTGGGACACAACATCTCATGAAATGTTGGAAACAGTAGGTTCAAGAGAATCAGCAATAGGTGCAGGAGCAATCTATGATCTGGAATGTAGTTCTTTCTCGAGGTTTTCAACCATACCTTTCAGAGTTGAAACATCAGCACTAAGCTGCTTATTTTCTACTCTTACTTATTGAATTTCATGGATCATCCTGGGTTGTATATGCAGAATAATATTTTCCAAAAGAATCAAGGCATCTTCCTGACTTAGTTGAGTCATAGGACATGGTTGAGAAGACATAATTTTCTCAACTCCAGCTAATATAGTCTCTCCAAAAAAATTCAAATCTTCTTTACTGAAAAAATATTGCTGATCAGGTAAGGGTTCAGTTAAAGGTGGAGGTACAGGTGCTAGTTCTGGTTCGGGTTGAGGTTCAGATTCAGTTTCAGGTTCAGTTTCAGATTGAGGTTCAGGGTGTGTGACTGACTTCAATCGAAATAAAGAAGAAAGGTCAATCCCAGATGTAGTCACTTGATATTATTCACTCACATCATAGAAGCTGGAGAATTCATATCGAGTATACAAAGATTATGACTCAGTTGGTGGAGATGCATCACCAAGAAAAGCTTCATCAATCTCAAGATTTTGAGGTTCCTCCCCCTCAAAATGTGCTTCCATTTGAGATTCTTGAGGCTCAGGAATTGGGTTAAGATTCATAGGATCATCTCTAATATCCTCATCCATTTCCTACCTTTCCAACTGAAAGTCAATTTCCATCCTCTCTTCAGCAGAGGGTATGTACTCAGGAACAAAATTTTCCACAGGAAGGTCTTCTAAAGTAGCTTCTTGGATAACAGGGAGTTCTTTTTGACTTGCTTCTTGCACAGGAGGGAGTTTTTCTACTACAGGCTCTGTCATGTCTTGCTGCTCTCATTCTGTTACTATATATTCTCTTAGAGCCTCAGTTTGGGATTATTGGTTAACATCATCTCTTGGGGGCATTAGGGGATTCTTCTTCAAGCACAATAGAAGTAACAAAAATCCTTTCCTTTTCAACAACAACTTCTTCTTCATCTTCTGAGTACTCATCCACTTCATCTGGTTCCAAAACAAGATCAGTAATACCCTTTGGCCTTGTTGGATAATCCACAGGATTATACTACTCATACAGCTTATCATTATCTTCAACCAACTTCTTCTTCTAGGGGTTCTAATTTATCTTCATCCTTCTGATGGTATTTTTGGATAAGAAGAACTCAAAATTCATAAGAAAATCTTCATTTGGTCCAACTAATCTTTTGGCAGCTAGTATAGTTGAAATAATCCTTGATTCAAACATGGAATTAGACTTGGATGCGACCTTAATCAATTCACACATATGGTGAATGATATATTTGCACAGATTTATCTTATGGCCATTCTTAATCAGATGAATCATAAAGACATCCTGATACTTTAAGATGGAAAATTCTCATTTCCTTGGACTGATTAAATTTTGAAAAAACTCGAACAGTAGCCTAGTCTCACCATCTAGTTCTGCTGCTATGACCCTTCTCTTGGTGCCATTTCTAGTTAAGATTTCTAGAGAATTATCTAGGTCAAAGATGTCATATGTAGGAGGAGGGTCTCATATAATTGATGGATTCAAAAAAATTTGACAAATAAATTCTATTTGATCTATAACTTTGTGAGTAACTAGTTGAGGCATATGAATTTCCAGAACTTGAACTAGAAGAATTTTGTCCATATTTAGGAATAAATCTATTTTTGGTAAACTGTCTTTGTCTAGGTTGGTATCCCAAACCTGTAGTATACTTTGGTTCCACTTGTTTAACAAGAATTTGAGTTAGAGTGTTCTTTCCATTTGTGAACTTCTTCTAAATTCTTTCTCAATTTCTCATTAGAAATTTTCAGTTCAAGATTTTCTTTTAATAGTTGAGCATTCTTTTCCTTTTCAATCTCAAGGGAAGATTTAACTGTGCTAGATAAAGAATGCTATTTCATTAAATTTTTGTACTTGTCCTTAAGTTCATTACATGTTTCTTCTATCATATTACAATTTTCAAACAGTTCCTCACTAGACATGTTTTCAAATACATAATCAGATTCAGTTCCTGAATAATAATCATTCACCATAGGGGAAACAGGTACCTTAGAAGTAGTAGTCATGAAACACATGTTGGCATGATTCTTTTCAGAATAAGATACTTCATATCCACTTATGATGTCTTCTGAAGCACTCCAAGTTGATTTCATTTCTTTCTTATACTTACTTTCCTTGTATTCATGTTTCTTATTGAACTTTAGTTTTGGACAGTCAGCTTTTATGTGACCTTTTCTTTTACATTCATAGCAAAAAAATTCATCACTCTTATCATCTTTCTTCCAATCCATCTTCCAATGACCTTTTTTGTCATATTTACCTTTTTAGTTTGATTTTCAAAAGAATTTATTCTTCTTATAGAATTTTTTACATCTTCTGGCTATTTGAGCCATCTCAGCATCACTATCAGATTTTGAACTTTCACTTACTGAGCTTTCAGTAAGTATGTGAACTTTCTCATTTTCCTTGCTCTTTGAGGCAGTAGACTTAAATGCCACTGACATCCTTTTAGGTTCATCATCTTCTTCTTTATTCACCTTGAGTTCTTCCTTATACTTCATAAGCTTACCAATTAGTTCTTTGACAGGAAGAGAACCAATGTCACATGAATCTCTTATTGAAACAGATGTGCCTCTCCATTGGTCTGGAAGACATCTCAATATTCTCATAATTTGGTCATTTGCAGGAACAAACTTTCCAAGGGAGCTCATAGTGTTTACAATCTCATTGAACCCGAGATAAATTTCAGAGATAGGTTCATCAGTCTTCATTTTAAAATTATCATATTTAATAGTATAAGTGTTCAATCTAATTTCTTTAACATTGGTTGTTCCTTCATGAGAAACACCCAAAGTATCCCATATTTCAAAATCCGTTTTGCAAGCAGATATTCTGTTAAACTCTACATCTCCCAAAGCACAATACAAGGCATTCATTTCTTTATAGTTATTATTGTAAGATACTTTAGTAGGTTCATCCCAAGTAGTTCTTTCAATTTCTGGAATCTTATGTTGAGTTTCCATAGCAGTCCAGATATCAAATCCCATACTTTCCAAATTAATTTTCATTTTAAGCTTCTTTTGGGCATAGTTTTTATCATTAAAGAAATGTGGCTTGTTGGTAGCATCACCTTCTAGTCTATTGTCCATAGCTATATTTTAGAAAATATATTTAAATAGATAAAATTTAGAACTAACAGAAATTTAAGATCTTTAAGAATGCAACTAAAATCACATTTAAAAAAAAGAAAAGAGAAGGTTTTGAAATCCTTTAACAAAAAAAAAAACCTCTGATACTAAATGTTGGTCGGAGTGGACACTCAAGAGAGGGGGGGGGGGGTGGTGAATTGAGTTCCAATAAAAATTTCTGATAAAACTATTTCTATTGAAAATCCCCAATTTATAAAATAAGTTAAACTGTAGTTAATTTGTAAAACTGTTAAAGTTCAATTAGGTTCTCAAAGATTGATTAGGTCTCAGATAATTTAATCAAAAGATTAAATTAGCTTTTGAAACTAATATACTGATTTTCAATAGTTACAAACACTTGTTAGATTAGCTATCAAAGTAACTTGAAAATAGTTTTGTATTTCAAAGTAATTAGCAGTGGAATATATAGTATACTTAAACTTAATCAAAGAATACACTGCAGATATAACCAAGAGGTTCAGTCTCAAGCCGAGACTTAGTCCTCTCAAATTAATATATATATTTGATCCACACCCTGGATCGGGGTTAACAACAGTTTACAAACTGTCCAGGTACTCAGACCTCTACCTAAATTATTCGTGGAAAAGCAACTCAACAACACACAAGCTGTCCAAGTCTCACTTGACCTCTACCACTATCCACAGTGGGAAACAAAAGAGATAAAACAGGTGTGAGTGAGGATTTAGAAATCCTCCAGTTCAGCACAGGAGACAGTGTGTGTGTAAAATATATAGAGTACACACACTGCTCGAAAAGTAAATAATGAATCAGTTAGTGAGACTAGATAAGAGTTTATAATTCTCTAGTGATTAGCAGTGCAGCTCTGGACTCCTTGGATTCAGTAGAAATGTGTCTGAGTCCTCTGATTTTTCTGTTAAAAAACAGAGTGTCATGGTTCAACTTGGTGTTCTTCACACGTAAAGATGTTCTGTATTTCGTGTGTTCTTCAGTAGTGTCAGATTGCATGTATGAGATAATGCTCTCTTTTAGGATATTGGAATCTCTTCTTCGTGGTCGTGTTCAATATTGGTGTTCTGTTCAGTACAGTGCACTCGTGTTTCTTGCTCGCGTGCATATGTTTCTCTATCTCTCTCTCTACTGTAGCTCAATATTCCTTATATTCCACAAGCTACGACAATAGAATGATTTCCTTTTCATAAAAATGAGGTACAGTTTCCTGACAGGACAACAACTATCATTAAATATCATTAATTTAATTAAAAACATCAAATGTGACCGTTAGCAATATTTAAATAATATTGACAAAAGGTTAAGAAATGGTGTCACAGTAGTTATACAAATGGTGTCTCCTTCACGGTATGTCTTTCACGGTATGTCCTTCATGGTATGTCCTTCACGGTGTCTGACTCATAGTTCCTTAAAGACTGTGTCTTGCTAATTGTGTTTGGCACTTAGAGCGTCACGATGTCTCATGGTCATGATATCTCATTGGTCACGGTGTCTGAGACTTAGGCTTCATGGTGTCTACTTCAGTGTTTCTATTCGTGGTGTATGTTTCTTACTCACAGTGTCTGACTTACTATGTCAAGCTTCATAGTGTCTTGTACTTAGACAAATAACTGTATTTAGACTTAAACAGTAATATGCATAAAATGTATTGAGCTTAACCATTATAAATTATAAGATAACTTGAAACATAAATACACATGAGTAATAAGATATGTGAGATTTGTGCTCAGTAATAAGATTTGTGAATAGTAAAGAGATTTGTAAATATCAAGGAGATTTGTAAACAGTAAGGATATTTTTTATCATTAAAACATGATTAATACATGAGGAGTACAACAAAATCCTTACCTCAGTTTGCGGTGATAAACCAAAATGAGACCAAACCAGATGCCCGAGATCAACACCCTACTGATTGATTAATAGGGAGTCAAAAACAAATAGAGGACTTAGTACAATAGGTGAAAACCCATTTAGTGACATAAACTCTTACCTTGAAACAAAACAGGTGGACCAGAACCATCCGAACCACCTCACCTTTGGTGGTAGTTGCCTGAACACACACTATCGAGACTCAGGAGGCCTTCCGCACCAACCTAGAACAAAAAAAATCTGAAAATCGGATTACCCCACAACCCTAGGGTTCGGTCGGTTCTCACCGAGCGACGAAGAGGCCAAATCGTTGCTGTAAAATAGGAGGAGATAAAAGATAGGATCATACTATGATGATTTGTAGAAGAAAGGAAAAGGAATCCAGCTGGAGAAATGAAGACTGGCGGAGCACCATGGAGGGGGTTGTGTGCTATGAAGGGGAGAGCCCCTTGGGATGTGTCTCATGATTAGAGGTATGGGGAGGGAGAGTAGTTTATTTTTTAGTTTATTTTTAGTTTATTTTAATTTAATTAAAATTCTAAAATAGGGTATCACGCACGGTTTTACCTGAACAGTTTACCAAACCATGTACAAACTGTGCAATGCCTACTTTCTCCATGACACACCCCGCATGGTCTAGGTGCATGGTTTAGGAAACCGTGTGAGCCTGTGCACAATGAAACTTCCCCTTTTTAAACATGGCTGCACGGTTACATGTATTGGGATGCATGGTTTAATAGACTATGCGAGAACCGTATGCCCACTGTTGTCTTTTAAAACATGATATTTTTCAGGTCCAACACTCTTGAAACTTCTTGAGCCACCTTAGAAACTTCTCGGGCCTTCGCCCATGCCCAAGACGTCACTTTAAGATGTTACAACTCTCGGAATTATGTTTCGAAGCTTAGTTTTAAAAACGTCTGTTTTTGTAAATGAAAAATTTAAAAAACATCCAAAATTTTGTTCAGTTAAAAACCATGGGATTCTATAATCAATCCACCTTTATAACTTATCGTCCCTGAGAAGCCTTTTGGAACAATGTCAACATCACTCGACCTTCAAGGGTCATGAATTTTAATTTAAATGGTTTCATTGTATTACCAACACCCAATAAATCTTAAGCATTTCCAAAGAACTCTACCCTTCATCATTTACAACCAGATCCAACGCTAAAAATTCAACTTAAAGACAAAAACATAGCTTTCATGATCCCTTTTAGATAGATACATGATCACACCATAATCTGTAAAGACATTCAATCGGTGGTGCTCACCACCATAGGTGTTAACTCAAGAAGGGGACAATTCCAAGCCACAATACGTCTACCATTTGAATTTTCATACAAGGAACAACTCTGAGTGATCTTAAGACACTCCTGGAATGATTTTGTGAAAAGGAAATGGTCGAATTATGATCAACCTAACAGAAATTGTTGAGAAATCTCTCTCAGAAGACACTACCGACCTTGAGGCCACAATTTCTTTTACCTAGAAATGTGCTTTAAGATGACCTGTTACAACCATAAACATTTAACTAAAGGAAGAGAGAATGAGTCAATACATTTGGCTGACTTATCTCAAGGATGTCTGACTTAGACAAATAATACAATTAAAAAGGAACAACTGGAGCCCATGGGTCTGACCAAGGTGTTCCAACATGGGATCCCAGGAATCACCCAAGACTTACCAAGCCTCTATAAGAACCATGTGTCAGTGTGTAACCCAGAAAAATAACATCCAACAAGTTCAACATTTTTAAAGATTTAGCGCGGCATAAGACAGATGCTCTCTTAGTGCATCGAGAACGACACCAAGATAGGGTACTTGATCATCTCTTAAGAAGAGTACACTAAGAGGATTTAAGATGGGGTTTCTAGTTACGCACCTAGAAACCAGAAAGTAAAACAATTGAAATAGATCAAAGTTGTTCTATAAGAAAACACTGACACTATTTAAGTCTTGAAAACCTCTAGAGAAAACAAGAAATAACCTACCATTTACCAATGGTACTATTACATGTTTTTTATACTTGGAAGGGCATGATTACCAGGTTGATCACGAAACTACCCACCTTAAGAGTGTCCTATCCATAGAAGGAATGAAAACTAACCGATCATAAGCACACTAGATTTATAACAATGAGACTGGCATGTCAAAACACCAGATTATTTCGAAAACCATCTGATTATTTCGATGAAAATTATTCTTTAATGTTCAAGTCACTCTACATGCAGATGACCTGAGACCATACTCAACAATACAAGAAGATTTATTACAATGTTTTATTGCATCATACAATCATTTTCTTGGGCAACACTATACAAATTCATCCATTGTTAAGAAGAAGAAAGGGTCAAATGACCTACAAAGTAGCCGACCATTCTCGAGGCATGTTTAACCAGCTGAAAAAGAGCATTACTCAATGATCAAGCCCATAAAAAGGTCAAGAAACACATGACCACCCATCATAACAAAGGTGTCACCTTAAAACTGAATGTCATAATAGGGACAACGACACCCGAACGACACAAAAGGTGAGAAAATCCACAACACTAGCAGGGATTTTATGTTCTGAGGGAACTACCTACCACGACATATCCCCTTATGAAGAGAAAGTTTCAACCCTAAAACCATGTCACATCAAGAAAAATTCACTAGTCTCAAAATCCAATCATAAGGCCATTTCAAAGGAGAAGAATGCCTATGGAAGGTTCTCACACTTCCATTCCAAGGAAACTCAAAGAGATGTCCAAACTACCCTACCACGAAGGTTTTAAACACTGGACACCACTGAATGTTCCATTTCTAATACACTTATATTTAATCACATTTAATCTTTAATCAACAAAATATTTAATCAAAACATCAAAGTTCCATTTTCAATTCAAAACAAGGTATGCAAGTTTAACCAATGCCCCAAGGGAAAAACATGTAAGTTCTATAAAACTACCCCTTTAAAACATTTTATGTTAGTTTAAATCCCATCATTTTTTAAACCTATCAAAACAAATTCCTTTTATGAAAATAAAGTGACCTACGAGGGTCCCATTTTATCCAACCTGGGTTTTCTATAAAGAAACCCAGTAGAAAACGCGCAAATATTAAAATTTTAAACACCCAAATGTGTCATCCCATAAAAAAATTCCCAAACTGGCCTACATGGGTCCAATTACATTTTAAAATCTAACCATTTTATTTTAGATCGACACTAATCATCATTCACATTTATAATCACTTCACAAGTCCTTATGCCATCTCATTTAATATGGGTTGTCATTTACCAATTCCTAAAGCACCCATACCCTCCATGGTTTAAAAATTGGATCCAATTAATAAATACCAATTCCAATTTTTAATTTAACACGATCAAACATAATGGTCTAAATTATATGGGTGACTATCTACCAACCAACAAGGCACCCGTACACTTTAGAGTTTAGAATTTGGATACCTTTAGTCAAAACCAACTTCACTTAACAATTTAATTATGTAGCATTTTCACAATGTCACATGGATTACCTTTTCCCTGCTATAAGGCGCCCATACACCTTACAACTGAAAACTAGCTCCCATTATAATTACATATATCAAGGTAATCTAGTATATAACTACAACCATCTAACACATAACAATAAGATGGAATCACAGAATAATGTCATTTAAATCATAGAAATATGATATAAAAAGTAGTAAGCATAGAAGTAACGCTAATGTCTTACCTAAATAGGTATAAATATAATCATGGAATATAAATAAGGCACCAAATCATATTTAGTAGTCAACCTACTAATGAAACTACATGGCATGGAATATATGCATGAAATGTGAATTTCTAAGTGCCTAATATGATACATTTATGTTTCATCCTTGCTACAGGAGGACGAGGGTAATATTCATAATTACATAAATCATAAGAATCATAAAGTACACCAATCACTCTAGGTGAAATCGTTTAAATGGTAATAGCGAACAACATAAACCACAAACCCAGCTCTGGCCACTTGGTCATTCCCCGTATGTGGGGTGATCAGTCCCAATCACAGTTATTAACCTAGCACCAACACTTTACTAGTCTTCTATGTATCAACCGAAAATAGTAAGACAAAAAGAAAAACCACCTCTGATACCACTTTGTAACATACTGACCCGACTCACCACTAAGATGGTGGTCATACCGGTCACCACATGACCTCTAGCGCACCTCCCCATACGCCAGAGGCTGTCGGCTAGCAGCGAGGGTGTAAGAATAGTAAGTGGGATGAATATAATCTCTAATTAGAGTTTCATAGAGGTACACCATAGTAAATAATAATCAACAATGTAAGTAGTAATACATAATTGACAAGCAACAGAAGGCAAATTTCATATAAATGAATAAAAGTGGCCAACACTAGTTTATTATATAAATGAATGAATGAAATGGTATTGATGTAGGATGAAAATAAATAAATAATACAACATGATTTTAAATAAAATACAATGTAGGACTCATGTAAATAAAAGAACTAAAATCACAATAGTGATCTCCACGAGCATCTTGAGCTCCAGCTCAGTCCTTTTCCCATAACTCATGGGTACAAGAAAACCACAACAAGCAAGGTCCAAGGCCCTGAAAATAAGAATGGTCTACTTGGGTACCACAGTGTAATGGTGGTCCTAGTGGGGTGTGAGATATAAATCTCAGTAGGCTAGAAACACCTGTGTCTAACCCAATCCTGACAATGTAATATAAATTAAACAGGATGCAAACATGCATAAATAAAGTAAGTAGAACATTTTATTTAAATAACTGAGTACATGCTTCAGCCCTCAGCTAGTGTCTAGAAAAGTAACTAGGTCATTAATTTATTATTTACATTTTATTCATAATAAACATGTGAGTAAGTTTCTAAACGAGTCCAAGGAGTTTCCTCTAAGGTAAAACAAGGCTAAACAATGACCGGGCCCGATGGTCTTTGACCATGGAACCTACTTATCAATGTTAGACCCAAGGAAACCTGAAAAGGATATCTAATGAGGGATTTATATGGTAAAACTGAAGGTAATAAAAATACCACAGAACGCTAACTTAGTAGTATCTGAGTCTAGATAAGGGTTAAGAGTGTAATCCAAGGAGCGCAATCTAAGGAATTCCAAAATAAGGTGCCTAACAAGTCCAATGAGTAAATCCAAGGTAAAATGGGGCTAAGAAAGTACTGGTTCCAAGGAGTGTATCTGAGGCACCTACTTGTCAATGCTGAATCTATAGAGTGTATCCAAGGAATCCTATAGCACTACATGGGGGGAACCAACGATAGTATACCAGGCATCCAATGATAATGAAAGGAACAATATCTAGGTGGGTTAGAACCTTAGAAACCCATACTTGAATTTGGAATGGGGTACACGAGTGATCATGGTTTTCTCCGATCAGAAAACATGACACACTCGAGTCTAACCATTACTATTTAATAAAAAAGTCCTGAAATGATTCATTTGGTTCAAGTATTTCCTTCCATTAGTGTGGATAGGTTAAGTAGAGTAGAAAAAAATTATTTATTGGTTAAAGCCTTACCTTCCATTAGTGTGAAATAGTCAAGTATCATTGCAACCATTTCGTAAAATTCATTAAGGCATTTTCAAAATTCAAGGTCCACACTGTTACCTTCCCTTAACATCGTAAGGGTTTCCGCAAATGTGGAACCAATTAATTTCTCATTAACTCAGGTCTATCCATGGAATTAATATATGTGAATTAATGTATCTCTTAAGTTATTAGTATGGAAACCCACTGAGTCCATCATAAAGTTCCTACTTGGGAACCCACATGTCACCCAAGGTATTATTAGCACTCAAAACATTTGAATTTATTTTGGAAATTTTCTTTGAGGGTCAATCATTAAGCATTAACCATTCATTTAACTCAACTCATTCCTTTTATAAAAAATATTTCAATTTCATTTATAAGGTTCCAAGTATCCATGAAAATTGGGTAATTACCTACATGGGTAATTCCAATCTAAAATTGGACCAAACACTTAGATGGTGCTTTGGTCCTTTAATAATTTAAAAAGAGAAACTTAGTGTTTCTAATTCCATTAGGGAAATGTCCTAAACATTCCATATCACAACATAACATCAATGCATACAAATTATAAAAATTGAAAGTTGAGCAATAAAGTTTGAACCACTTGTTTTTAGCTTGAAGGAAGCACACCTCTGTTGGAGGGGTTTTATTATAAAAACATGATATTTCTTATCACATAACTCAATTACTACATTTATCATTTTAAATGAAAAATACTATATTCTAATTTAAAAGGCATTCAATATAAATACTTGACTTCATGGAATTAATTTCTAATAAAAGTGTAGTACGAAAGTTATTAATGAATTTGTAAAATTGAGGACTTTGAAAGGGACACTACCTTAAGGTGGAACCAAATTATCCACATTGGCTCTTGTAGCTTTCTAACTCAAACAGACAAACCACTTGCGTGCATATACAACTATATATATCTGTGTATACCCTTACCCCATTGCTCGTATTCCCCATGCCACGAGAGAATACACACATGGAGGATATAAACCTATACATATATATATATATACTTACTTCCGTATATTCCCACAATCCTTATGAAGGCATGAAAACTCACTAAAACAACACCCAACATCCACAAACACCATAAAAATCAATAAAGGGAGGTAAAAAACAAACCAATATAATTAAATTCTTACCTCAGTTGGTGGCGATAAACCAAAACGAGACCAAACCACACGTCAGAGCTTAACACCCTATCGATTGATTAATAGGGAGTTAAAAACACATAAATTCCATATTACAAGAGGTGTGAAACCATTTAGCAGAATAAAATCTTACCTCAGAAGAGAATGGATGGACTGGAACCATACAAACTACGTTGCCTTTAGTGGAGGTTTCCAGAACACACACCAACAAGACCTAGGAGGCCTTCCGCACCTACCTAGAACAAAAAAAATACAAAATTCAGATTACCCCACAACCCTAGGTTTTGACCAGTCTCATCGGGCAATGAAGAGTCCAAATTGTGGCTGGAAAACCTGAGGAGATGAGAGAAAGAATCATACCATGATAATTTGTAGATGAAAGTACAAGGAATCTATCCAGAGAAATGAAAACCAGTGGAGCACCATGGAGGGGGCCATGCACTTCGATGGGGAGATCCCCTTGGGCTGTGCGTCATGATTAGAGGGAGGGAGAGGGAGATCAGTTTAGGTTTTAATTTCTATTTAATTTAATTTAATTTAAATTCTAAAATAGGGTATCGTGCATGGTTTACCAAACTATGCACAAACTGTGTGGTGCCTATTGACTCCATGACACACCCCGTAATGGCTAGGTGCATAGTTTAGGAAACTATGTGTAACATGTGCACAAATCCATTACCCCTTTTTAAATATGGATGTATAGTTTATCAAACTATGCGCAAACTGTGTGCCCACTACTATCTTTTAAAACATGACATTTTTCAGGTCTAATACTCTCAAAAATTCTCAATCCACTCAGGAAACTTTTTAGGCCTTCTCCCATGCCCAAAAAATTACATTCATATGTTTCAACTCTCATAGTTATGTTTTGAATATCAGTTTAAAAAATGATAGGTTTAGTGAACAAAAAAGTTAGAAAACATACATACTTTTGTCCGATTCAAAAACATAGGATTCTAAAACTATCATGTGTGATGTCCTTGGTTATTATGATTTTTTATTTTTAGTTAAACGCGTTGATAGAATAGGAATAAGTTGATTTTTGGAACTTATGTTTTTTCAAATGGATATAATTTATATTGGAAAATTATTTGGTGATTAAGTGATAAATGTTATTTTTATGACATTCAATACTTTGGGAACTTCGCATGAATAATGTAAAAAAGAATAATATGGGATTTTAATTGAGGATGAATGGTTTAATTATATTTCAAAAGAAAAAATGATTTTTTTATGGACCTATGTAGATTTAGGTTATTTATGGAAATTATTAACCTAACATGAAGAATATTTGATTTGGGTAAATAATTTTTTTTTGTTTGGACATTAAGAGTGGATGATTTTATCTGGAGATAATTCTTAATAGCCATCTTGGAAGACTATGTGATCAAATATTTACGAATTATTTGTTTCAATCTTAGTTGGAATTGTTTTGAGAAATTTTAAGAATAGTTATTTAATGAATTTTCTATGTTTATATTTGGGTATTATTATTGAATTTTGGATATTGACGTAGATTTTTATATAAGGTTTATTCTTTTTGGAAAATTATCTTACCTTTTACTAACTTTTTTTGCTTTGTTTAATGTGTAAAGACATGAGAAATATATGGTTAATCTTTTTTGGATTATATAATTCTCCAGAAATATATTATAGTGCTTCAAGTATGAAATATTCTTCTTGAATAATTATCATTTAGAGAAAGAGATGATTTTGATGTGAAAATTGAATAAAGTATTAAACTCAACTTTTCAATTATGTATATTTATTTATGTACTTAGTCCATAAGGTAATTGGATTATTAAAATCATTGAAAAGGATATTCAAAAGATTTTATCCATTTAATTTTCCCACTACGAAATCAAATACCATTTAACCCATCCCAAATTTATGTTTTTTATTATTATTAACTTTATCCTAACAATGTTTTCTATCACTCTCCATCAGAACATAATGGTAAGTTTTATCTTCCATATCCAAGTTATTATATATGAAAAAATAGTATTTTTCATCTCACGTGACCCTATTACATTAATTTTATTCTTCTATAGTGGACATTTTATTGACTCTTTTTCTGATGTGGTATTTTAATGAAATAATTTTTAAAAGTGAAAAAAAGTTATAGAGCCCAAATTTAAAATTTCCAGGATGAAATTTTAAAAAGGGGGGAAGGATGTAACATCCTATGTAATTAAAGAAAGATAAATTTTCATGTTTATTAATATTTATGAATTAGATAGTAATTTTACCTTAAATGGATTCTATGTTCAATTGCATACCTGACATGCAACAATGGGTTTCTTTCGAAATCTTACATTTTACACAAGACTCAGTTATAAAAAAAATAATATATTATTAATATTATTATTTTATGTGGTAGTTATCTCATAGACATTGTATTAGAGATAATGAACAAAACTAACTATATTATGTTTACACATGTTTATTAAATGTTTTAACATTCTTCCAAAACATTTCATGGGATTAAAATAATAATAAATACAATATTCGACATAAAAGCTCTAATATCTTTAAAAGGAAGCTTTTCCACCTATTGATGGAGAAATGATTTTAAATTTAAATTTTTATGTTTTTATAATTTTTATATGAAAATTTAAACATCTTTATAAGAGTAAGATAAAAATTTACTTTGGTTGAATTTTCGGTCTTTTTCTGATAATATTAATTTTTAATGAATAGTGAAAATACAGCATTTTAAATAAAAACTGCTTTTTTTCTAAATTATTTATAGTTATGTTATCATTTTAATTTATTTTAAATTATAATTAAATAATTTTTTTATCATTTAATCCAATGTAATTCCACATAGAATTTTTTTTTGTTTAAATTAAATAGAAAAACTTATTGTAATTTTTGAACGTCTCTTTTTCCACCTTCTCGCTACACCTATGAGATTAGTGTTAAAAATAGTTTAGTAACTTCTATTAATTGAATTTAAAAAAATGAAATACATGGTTTTAATATGTATGAATGTTTTCATCTAAAAGGATCAACTTAATTTTTCATGAATAGTAACTTTTGTATTTTATTTACCATGGTTAAATGTAAATTGGGTAATTAAATATAAACAACATAATATTATAATAATATAAAATTACAATAACAGTTGTATTAATTTCATTATATGAGTGTGTTTTGACCAAAATCTACTTTTTTTAAACTGTAACCTTCTTAACCCACTTGGTTAAGAATAAGATATTGATTATTTTTTATTTAAAGATATGTTAAAATTATCATACTCACATTTTTAATATGTAAATAATTTTTAATATAAGGTTATATAGAACAAAAATTAAACTATAACTATTAATTTAAAACACAACATGTTTTTATACATCATGAAAACTTATTTATAATTTTTATACATTAAATAATAAAATTGAATTGTCACACAATGATGATGTAGAAATAGATTTTTAAAGGAATAATCTAATAAAAAATATTAATAATATCAATATAAATATAAATTGAACTATTTTATTCCATAAAATAATTTTATAGATTCCTTTGACATTTTAGGGAATAGTTAAAGTTGGTTTATCAAAGGAATCAAGTTTTTATGATTTTTAAAAAATCAAGTAATGAATAGTGTCAGAATTGACATAATTCATATCATAAAATATAAAATATTTCATTAAATGATATAAAATTTATAAAAATATAAAATTCAAACAACAAGTTTAGAGACATCTAAAAACGTTAGTAATGACTCATTAATTTATTGTTAGGCATGATTTGGAAATTATTTTAACCCTAAAAGTGTAAATTAATTTATAAAATGACAAGAGTTAAAAGGGGTTAAAACGAAAAGAAAAATATTAAATAAATATTCCAAACATGTATAATTTTCATTGGATGATTATATTTAGACCCATACTCATCCTTACTATTTTAACTATATCAATTTGGATCCCTTCGGAATAGAATACAAGTGTATAGTTAAATAAACTTTTCTATAGGAAATGATATGTTGAACAAACTTATAGTATACTTCCTTTTTAAAACATAACTTTTCATTACATTTTACAAAACTGAGGATCTTTAAGGTTTAGTGTCTTGGAAACCAGGAACATAATACACGACGACAAAAAACATTATTATTAAACACTTGAAAGGATTCTTCATTGTTCATCCTAAGTTCATTAAAACATCTCATAACCTGGGAGCATACATTAAAGGAAAGGGTGAGAAGAATACCCAGTAAGGGAAACAATAGAAACATTTTACATTTGAACTTTAGATACATCAATAAAGTCATGATAAATAACTTTAAGGTGTGAGAAAGAGATCATGAGAAATATCATAATAAAAATAACTTGTTTCATAACTTGAAGATGTGGCTACAAACTTTAACATAGGAAATCATTTTTGTATCACCATGGTCCATCCCCAAGGTGTCAATAAAAAATATTACCAAGTTTATCACCAAGATATCGTTAAAATGGTTATCTCTAGAGATTAAGTCTTTACCCAATGCATTAGAGTGCTATCAGGGCGCACTCTTAATTATTTTATTATTATCATGTGATCCACATATATCATCGTCAAACATTTCATAAATAACCCATATAGAATAAAGGAAATGGGTTTCATTTCATAATAATAACATTTTAAAAATGGCTTTAAAGACATGATCTTTACGTCACTTTAAACCCACAGAAATGGAAAGTGAGTTTCATGTATGTAACTCCCAGAATTTAGAAAATAAAATTTTGGTATATATGTGAATACCCCTATAGAATAAATAGTTTTGAGTATTCACTTAAAAGAATAAAATAATTTTAGAAAAATAGAGAGACATTTTGAGACGAAAATACGGCATCATACCGGTTGTGTTGCAGGGCTTTAGAAAATATTGAAAAGAGAGGGTAAATGGGTCACCCACTCATACATGATCCATAAATATTTAGAGGGAAATAATATAAAGGATATAATAACATGATAATTAAATTTTAAGGACATACCATATGAAATGAAAAACATGATAGGAAGACAAAAATAAGATTTCTCTTATGAAAATTCGGCAGCCTAACGACGTTACTTAAAACATAAAAAAATGAATTTATGAGATTAAATAGGGTCTCTACTCATATGAACATAACGAAGACAGTATTATGGATATATAGATCATACCAAAACATAAGAAAAAGTAACTTTAAAGACTTTACTTTAAAATAGAACTTTGAAAATGTGAAGGGTGAATGAATCCCTTACAAAACATTCAGCAGCCTAACGACGCCACTTAGAAATTCATAAAATGAAATGATGAGAGAAAGAGGGGGTATATCATCATATGAAAATGAAAAGTACAGTAATATTAATATAAAATAACACCCCCAACAAAGGAACATGGGGCTTAAAAGAAATGACATAAATGAGAGTACTTGAAAAGAAAGAGAGAGGTATGATCCCTTACCTTGAAGAGTAACTTCGAAATATTGACGTTTGGGACCTTGGGGGGATTGAGGGAACCTTGGTAGGACTCCTTGGGAGTTAAGGATACCATAACTTCGTTTATTAGGATTTTTTAATTGAAAGGATGAGAGAATGGCTTGGTATTTATAGGGGCAGTGAGGGGACAAGGCATTAATGGCCAAGGGACACCTCATTGGTTGTATTTGAAAAACCATGGGCTTTCCCATGGTATTGTCCAATTGGGACACCTCATAACTTATTTTACTATTTATAAGTCAAATATATTTAATACATACTTAATACATCATTAATGATGTCATTAAACGCCCAAAACTCTAAACTGAAAATTTACTATTCACAAAATTTTCATTTAAATTCCCAAAAATTACCTTAATATAATATCAATGCTACGAATTCAAAAATGAACTCCATTTTATAAAAATAAATTTTTAAATATTTTTAATTTAAATCTTAATTAAAAAACACTATTCACCTGAAAAAACTAATACTTGACTAATAATTTCTGAAACTGTTATTTACCTATTTTATTGAATCACATTACTTAATCAAGGTGCCTATATTATATTAACACTTTCTTTAAGTGTGATTACTAATCCATTTGGTCAAATTACTAATCCTAAGCGTAAAATCACTATTCATAAATTACTATTCACCAAAAATTAAGTTAATCTTATTAGACTATAAATGTCTTACTGAACACATTTGTAGAAGACCATTTTTTGAAAATCTTTACACATAATTAATTATTTATGGTTTACATAAATATTTTAAAATATCCTTTTCCAAAATTCATCAATAATATACTTCCTAAATTTATCCGGACATTTGAAAATTCACAATCTTTACCATAAGAAGAAATCACAATTTTTATTTATCAAATGATTACATAAGGTAGCTAAGGTCTTGTTACATAGCCCCTTATAACACCAGCATAGGATCTAAGTGTAAGGTGTGCTAAGGTGAGAGAATATTGGGGCGGCTCGACCAACATTTCCCGAGTGGTGATTTTTATCATCTTGAACTTCTCGTGAAAGCGATTCCATTCTAGTTTCACACGATGAAATTCATCTTGGGTTTGGTCCAGAGCAAAGCCCAATGGTGCTACCTCCTTCCCAAGTTCTGTCAGATGGGCTTCAATCGGCCCGAGACTAATGGATGAGGCCATCGAATCTTCTTTCTATATTAGTTAATCAAGATCACTTTTATTTATATACAATAATCACAACATTTTGTTTCCAACAGTCATATTGGCCAACAGTCGTATAATAGTCGAAACCTAAAGGTCTTATTTTAATTATACCCATTTTGTTAAATGAAAAATTTTTGTTGAGTATAAAATATAATAAAAAATTAATTTAGGAAACAAAATTTATTCAAAAATTTCTGGTCGTTATTATCTTCCCCCCTTAAGAAATTGCGTCCTCGAAATTTTAAAAAATTGGGTGTGGAAATTTCCTTAAAAGTCCCACATCAGAAAAAGAGTCAGTAAAAATATTACTTTAAAAGAAAGAAAGTGAAGTACAAAGGTCACCCGAGTTAACCCATACTAGGATTCCATGTAGAAAAACATGGATATAGAAGAGAAAAAAAACCATCAAGTTCTAATGGAGAGTGATAGAAAACATGTTTAGGAGAAAGTTAACCACCAGAAAATCACAAACTTGTGATGGGTTAAATGGTACTTAATTCCCCAGTAGGAAAAGTTAACATAAAACTTTTTTGTTTTAAGTTACTTTTCATTGAGGAATTTATTTATGGGCTTAATTGAAACATAAGGAAACATACTTACTTGTAATGTAGACTTTCATATTTTACTAGACTTCTAACACAAACTCATATTTTCTCCAAAAGATGAGTATTTAGGATGACTTGTTCTCATTAAGAGCGCTAAAAAAACTTCGAGAGAATTACATAATCCACAAAAGATGAACTATATATTTCCCATGTCTTTAGACCATAACCAAAACCAAAATGGTTAGTACAAGATCATATAATATCCAAAAAGGAAAATCATTTTATAAAAAGGAAAAAAACTATTAATCTGCAAAATTCAACAAAAGTACCCAAAGTTCCAAGAAGACCATTCAATACAAAATCATCCTTAAAACTCTTCAGAATAATCCAAACTAAGATGGGAACCCAAAACTCAGAAGGATTTAATCACATCATCTTCCCCAACATTTATCTCTAAATAATATCGACTACTATTAAAGTCTCATACAAAAAGTGTAATTAACATAATCACATATTCTCTATGCTAGGTTCATCATTTTCCAGAAATAACCCAAATCACTATATGTCCACAATAAATACAAAAAAACTACCATTCCTCCTCAATTTAAATCCTTTAGTATTTTATTTTCCTTCGGAATATAGTACTCCAAAATAGAAAACATTGTCCAAAATAACCTTTATCATTTAATCCCCAAATCATTTTCCTATATAAAGGATATCCATTTGATAAAACATAAGTTTCCAAAATCAACTTATTCTTGATGCATAAATATAGAAGGTGAATTAGTCAGCCAGAAGGGCATAACAACAAACTCATAATTCCCATATCTTGATTGGAATGCATTTTTTGGAATATCATCATTCTTCACCCTCAATTGATGATAAAAAGAATGAAGATCAACCTTAGAGAAGAATTTAGCCACAAGAAGTTGGTCAAATAAGTCATAAATTCTTGGAAGAGAGTACTTGTTCTTTACTGTGAACCCATTCAGTTCACTATAATCAATGCATTGCTCCATCGATCCATCATTCTTCTTCACAAAGAGAACTGGTGCTCCCCAAGGAGACAAACTTGGTCGGATAAACCCATTCTCCAAAATACCTAGAAGTTGATTATTTAATTACTCTAGATCCACATTTTCCATCTTATAGGGGTTCTTTGTCATTGGATGAGATCCAGGTATGAGTTAAATGGAGAACTCTATCTCTCTTTCTGGGTGAGGTCCATGCAACTCCTCAGGAAATACTCCAATGTATTCCTAGACGATGGGGACATTTTTTTTAAAAGAATAAATCCTTCATGAGAAACTTATTTCATTTACGACTCTTTTAACTAAAAAGGATTTTATGGCTTAAAACATTATGCTTAGACAATTACATTTTTCTATAATTTCTTCATAATTATTCATAAAAATCATACGATTAACCAAACATATCCCCCAATAGTGTCGTAACCAAGAGTGCAGGAAAGCCCGTTGTCGTGTACCAGTTCTCATTCGAGTCTAGCCCAAAGCGATGTTTTCGGGTTTTACCCCAATGTAAATCTGTGCTAGAGCCACCTCTACCTTCTCGTATCTAGACAGGGATGTATTTTCTTGATAAACCACTTACACAATACTCACCAAAATACTAGAAAGATTTCCTATATTTAATCATTTCTATAGTATTCTTCTAAAAGTTTTCATATCCTAATTTCCATAAATAACTAAACCTTCCTTTGATACCAACTATAGCATCCTGACTTTTTAAAACATAACTTTTCATTACATTTTACAAAATCGAGGATCTTTATGGTTTAGTGTCTTGGAAACTAGGAACTTAATACATTAAGACATAAAACATTCTTCTTAAACACTTAAAAGGATTCTTCATTGTTCATCCTAAGTTCATTACAACATCTCGTAAACTAGGAGCATAAATCAAAGGAAAGGGTGAGAAGAAGGCCCAGTAAGGGAAACAAGAGAAACATTTCACATGTGAACTTGATCGAGGGTTCGGCTATGCAGTGATGGCATGAGGGTGTAGATCACCCAATGGTTTCTCAGATCAGGAGCTCTGTGTCAACCTCCGACAACGAAATGGTTAGCAGGTCTTCACTCCCGCTCCCGCAATGGATTCACCTCCATTTCTTCTATGCTTCCCTCTAGGATCTTCATCTTCCTCCCGAGTCACTATGAGGTCATAGAGAGTGACCTCAAGAATGCTCGGGGCACGCTGAGGTTTCCTATATGATTTCTTGTTCTTGTTTGCTGTGACTTGTTTTGCCAGGGTGAGACTCGGAAGGGCTTCGTCCTCTTTCCAGGTTAATATGTGGCAACAGGAAGTGGCCTCAGGAACGCTAGGAGTTGGGGACGTTACTGTACTAGTAATCTTGGTCGATATGCGGTTCTGGTGAGTTGTCGATGAAGATCTCCCTGTCGGTCAGCCCCCATCGTGGATCTAGTGTGGGTTTGTATTTTTGTTCGGCGTGGCTTGCTTTGGTTGACTGCATTCTGTTTCACTGGCTGGCCATAGACGTCGAAGATCCCAACGATAAAAAGGGGGGTGTAATGGGGTTGCAGATTGATCTGGTGTCAAGGCGATTTTCAGGACACTCCTGGTACGATGGTGGTGGTTCCTAATGAAGGTTGGTGTGGTGGTGTTGGCCCCTGGCGACGGTCTATTCGTGACGGTGTGGGTGCATGGTGTGTTTTGGGTGGGTTGGTCCTGAACTGGGTTCCCTAACCGGCCCGTCGATGCTTGCTGCTTTTGGGTGTTGTTTTATGGTTTTTGGGTGGGTCTAGTCGTGGACTGGGTGTCTTGGAAGGCTGGCCTGTTTGTGTGCGGTGTTTGATGGTTGTCACTTTTCCTTAAAGTGATTTTTATAAAACGAAAAAAATGTTATTTGGAATGAGAAATAGATCATGAGGCATATCATAATAAAAATAACGTGTTTTATAACTTGGAGATGTGGATACAACATTTAACATAGACAATCATTTATGTATCACCAAGGTCCATCCACAAGGTGTCATTAAAAAATTTACCATGGTTATTCACCAAGGTATCATTAAAATGGCCATCTCTAGAGATTAAGTCTTTACCCAATGCATTGGAGCGCTATCAGGGTGCACCCTTAATTTGTCTTTTTTATCATGTGAGACACATATATCATCATCAATCATTTCATAAATAATCTATATATCATAAAAGAAATGGGTTTAATTTCATAATCACAACATTTTAAAAATGGCTTTAAAGACATGATCTTTACGTCACTTTAAACCCACAGAAATGGAAAGCAGGTTTCTTGTATGTGACTCCCAGAATTTAAAATAAAACATTTTGGTATTTATGTTAATACCCTTATAGAATAAATATTTTTTAGTATTAAATTAATAAAATAAAATAATTTGATAAATAGAGAGACATTTTGAGATGAAAATTTGGCAGTATAACAGTTGTGTTGCAGGGTTTTAGAAAATATTGAAAAGAGAGGGGACATTGGTCACCCACTCATAAATTATCCATAAAAAATTATAGGGATAGAATATAAAGGATATAAGAACATGGTAATGAAATTTTAAGGAAATACATTATTAAATGAAAAAATTGAAAGGAAGACAAATATAAGATTTCTCTTATGAAAATTCGGCAGCCTAACGACGTCACTTAAAACATCAAAAAATGAATTGATGAGATCAAATATGGTCTCTATTAATATTAAAATAAAGATTAAATTATTATGGATATAGATATCATACCCCAACATAAGAAAAAGTAACTTGAAAGACTTTACATTAAAACAGAACTTTGAAAATGTGAAGGATGAAAGAATCCCTTTCAAAAATTCGGCAGCCTAACGACACCACTTAAACATTCATAAAATGAAATGATGAGAGAAATAGGGGATATCTAATCATATAAATAATAAAAGGACAGTAATATTAATATAAAATAACACCCCCAACATAAGAACATGGGGCTTAAAAGAAATGACATAAACGAGAGTACTCGAAAAGAAAGAGAGAGGTAGGATCCCTCACCTTGAAGAGTAACATCAGAATCTTGATGTTTGGGACCTTGGGAGGCTTGAGGGCACCTTGGTAGGACTCCTTTGGAGGTAAGGAAACCATAACATCGTTGATGATGATTTTTTAATGGAAAGGATGAGAGAATTACTTGGTATTTAGAGGGGAAGTGAGGGGACAAGGCATTAATGGCCAAGGGACACCTCATTGGTGGTATTGGAAAAACCATGGGCTTGCCCATGGTATTTTCCCATGGTATTGGACAAATGGGACACCTCATACCTTATATTACTATTCATAACTCTACCATATTTAATACATACTTAATACATCATTAATGATGTCATTAAACACCTGATACTCTAAACTGAAAATTCACTATTCACCGAAAATTCAATTTTTTTCAGAAAAATTCCTGAAAATTACCTTAACATAATATTGATTATTTGAATTCAAAAATGAAATCAATTTTATAAAAATAATTTTCTAAATAATTTTAATTTAATTTTAAATTATAAAATTCTATTTACAAAAAAACCAATACTTGACTAATAATTTCTAAAACCGTTATTTACCTATTTTATTGAATCACATTACCTAATCAATGTGACTATATTATATTAATACTTTATTTAAGTGATATTACTAATCCATTTGGTCACATTACTAATCCTAAGAATAAAATCACTATTCATAAATTACTATTCACCAAAAATTAAGTTGATCTTATTAGACTTTAAATTTCTTACTGAACACATTTGTAGAAGACTATTTTTTAAAAATCTTTACACATCATTAATTATTTAAGGTTTACATAAATATTTTAAAATATCCTTTTTCCAAAATTAATCAATAATATACATCCTAATTTATCTGGACATTTGAAAATTCATAATATTCACCATAAGAAGAAATTACAATTTTTATTTATCAAAGGATTACATAAGGTAGCTAAGGTCTCATTACATAACCCCTTATAACACCAGCATAGGATCTAAGTTTAAGGTGTGCTAAGTTGAGAGAATCGTGGGGAGGCTCAGACAACATTTCCCGAGTGGTGATTTCTATCAGCATGAACCTCTCGTGAAGGCGATTCCATTCCAGTTTCACACGATGAAGTTCAGCTTGGGTTTGGTCCAGAGCAATGCCCAATGGTGCTACCTCATTCCAAAGTTCTGTCAGATGGGATTCGATCGGCCTGAGACTATTGGATGAGGCCATCAAATCTTCTTTCTATATTAATTAATCAAGATCACTTTTATTTATAGAAAATAATCGTAACATTTTTTTCCAACGGTCATATTGACCAACAGTCATATAACAGTCGAAACCCAAATGTCTTATTTTAATTATACTCATTTTATTAAATGAAAAAGTTATGTTGAGTATAAAATAAAATAACACGCAAGTTAGGAAACAAAATTTATTCAAAAATTTCAGGTCATTAAAAAACTTCACATAAACCCTACCAACATTATTGAGGTCTTATTTTAGGTAGAACCCCATCTATAGAGGAGTTAAAGTGCTAATAAAGGATATTATCTAAAGCAAAGGTAATGTTTTTATTTTATTTCTTCTTATAATTCAATAAAATATTATCCAACAATGATGAGATAATAAATCAGGTATCCTAAATATACTTATATTTTATTATGTTAATATCATCACCTAAATCTATCTCCATTTCCATCAAATGGGAAATTTGTTAATCATTCAATCGTACGTGTGAACTATCACATCCATGAGATGATATAATTCATTTTCCCTAACCATCTCTCATAACTACTTATAATCATGGAAATAATGTTTATAGGTGATATTCATGAAATATTAATCATAATAAGATAATATATATCCATTTCATTCTTACTTACATGCACATAAAAAATGATAACATCATCCGTGTGTACGTGTAAACTATCTCCTTCACAAAGTTATGTGATCCATATTTATTCACTACATAACTTGTATGATATATATAAGTATATTTAAATGATTAATATGATATTAATTATTTTATTTTAATTATTGAAATTTAAAATTATACATACCTTCTTTCCATAATGATGAATGAAAAATAGAAAACATTTCTCATGCGTACGTATGACCTACCATCTCCATAATTAAAATATTGTTAATTTTTCAATAATAATCAATATTTTGATTTAAAAGTATAATTAATGTATAAAATTGATCATTATGTCATTAATATTATTCTAGTGATGATGGAATTATGACCACATTGACTATCTTCATCATACCAAGTCCATTTTTGGACTAAAGTACTGAATATTGACAAAACGTCCGACGTGAACTTAAATAATTAAGTAATTACTATAAAATAATAAATAAGTGATATAAATGGAATAATAAAAATGATAAAGTATATCATGAAAGTATAAATTAACAAAATTTTATTATTAAGAAAAATAATGAACGCATGATATGAGCTAGACTCGAGGTAGGGGACTTTTTTTACTAAAAACCTCATTTTAATATTTTAATGATGTATTCTTATAAATAATTCTATTTTATGTAAATGTTTTAAAATTAGTTTTTATTAATGTATTTATATGGAAATTAATGTTTTAAGGAATGAAAAAAAGTTGACAGTAAAATAAAGAAACAAAAATAGGATTTTACATCCAGATTATTCTCCATGAGAACCAACTTAGGGAAATTGGTTTTGATTTTTTATTAAGAATAGAACCTCGTAGACATGGGGAAGAGTCTTGTATAGAGGATTGGGAAGAAATTGGACATTATTCAAGGCTTAATAGGTGTGAGAAGAAGAGGTGGTGAGGGGTGGTATTTATAGTGGAGGAGAGGGATCTTTTTTTATTATTTTATTCATTAGTTATTATATTGGCTCCAGACAAGAAATAGTTTAAGCCTTATCATTGAATATATTAAAATAATGAATGATAGTTCAATATTATGGGTTTAAATCAACCATACATCATCTATGACTCAATAATTCATCCATTTGTTAAATACATTAAATTACGATATTTCACTATTGACAAAAAATTTAACTATAATAGAAAAATACCAAAAAATTAACCCTAACTATTTTTTTCATTATGTATAATTCCAAAATAAACTGTAATTTATGAAAAAATTCTAAATATGATATATCTATTTTTTAATTAAAATCATCATTTATTCAAAAAAATACTGATTTAAAAATTAATACTGGTTTTACGACACTGTGAAAAATTAATTAAGGTATCATAAAATTGTCTTATAATCATAAGAAAAAATATTAATTTATGAGTATTTTTTTTAAAATATATTTTCTTTTAAATGATTATATTAATTATAAAATTATAAATAAACATTTATGTTTAACAAAAATAAAAACTCATAACGTATCATTTTTAAAACATTTATTTACTTATTCTGGTATATAAATATACCATATTTTAATTTATAAGAAACAGAAATTTTATTTATACTTTCAGAGGTGATTTTAATCTTCTATTGGTCATATTACTATTCCTAATGGTTATATTACTATTCAAACCATCATACATAATAGTACATTATAGTGTTAATCTTGGTGTTGCATGAAGCATAAAATATTGAATATATTAAATTTTAAAATAGAAATATCATTAAATCTTTGGGTATACAATATTCATTCCTTGAAAAAAATCATACTCAAAATTTCTAGAATGACACGTTAACAAATGATTTGGGCAGTTCCTCATCATAAATTCCTTCCTTTCCAACCTCACCAATTCAATTTTATGTTTTTTCAAAAGTACCTTTACTAGACGAGTCATCCAATTCCACAACACTTTATCTCTAGTGTCCAGAATCTAGATTGTCTCTTCATAGTAAGATAAATAATATTCCAATTATATTCCTTCACAAGTGAGAACATGGAGTTGGGTGAGAAGGTACTTCTGTAACAATCATATTTGGAATACATTTTGTACTCTAGAAAGTATAGGTCACAAAACCAAAAGATACTCTACACCTCTTATTATCTCCCAGATTTCCAAAGGTCCAATGTTCTTGGGACACATTTTCCCTTTCTTTAAAAATATCATAACCCCCTTCCATGCAGACACCTTCAGGAAAACATGATATCCTACTTGAAACTCCAAATCCTCCCATCCGATTATCGATAAATCTCTTTTGCCTACTTTGAGATACTTTGATATGTGTTTCAATATTCTTTTCATTTTCTGTTGTTTCCCCCCACAAGTTCTGAGTCAACAAGCTTCCTTTCACCAAATTCATCCTAAAAAATTGGTGTACAAAATATCATTCCATACATAGTTTCATATGGTGGAATTTGAATACATAAATGGGAAAAACTTATTTTAGGCATACTCTACCAAAGGTAAATACTGATCCAACATACCATAAAATTCATTTGAGCATGATCTTAACATGTCTTATAATGTTTGAATGGTCCCTTCAGACTAAATGTCAGTTTGAGGCAGATATATTATACTCAAATGAATATTGGTGTCCAAATATTTCTAAATAATTTTATATAATTTTAAAATAAATCACGGATCATGACCAGAAAAAAATTAAATAAGTTCTCCATATAGTCTTATAACTTCATAAATATATAGTTGTTCAAGTATCTTTAGTGTAAAATCCTCCATTATAGTAATAAAATGCATAGAGTTTGTAAGTCAATAAAAAATTACCTATATTGCATAATTATGTCTTGGTGTTTTTGGTAATACTGTAAAAAAAATTGATAGTAATGAAATCTCCTTTCCATGTAGGAATAGGAAGAGGTTGCATGATTCCTCTAGGATGTTGTCTTTCACTGATCACCTGTTGACAGACTAAAAATCCAGATACATAATCAATACTTTCCCACTTCATATTATTACAACATAAAATTTTCTTCAAATATTTATACATTTCATTTATATCGATGTGTATAAAGAAATTAGAGCTATGGGAATCATCAAATAACTCACTTTTCTCTTGGGTATAGAGGTAACACAAAGACTCTTCCTAAATTTTATAATTATATCCTCATAAATGAATTTTTCTAACATCCCATCATTCATATAATTAATTTTCCATTGAAAATTATCATCATAAAACTATGATCTTTTAATTCTTTTCCAATAAAGATGGTTGGGAAACCAATTGAAAATGTAATGATGGTTCACCTTCCTTGATAATCCCCATATACATATTTTCTATATCCATGTACATAGAGTCCTTGTCAGTCCTCATTTTTTCACAACTAAACGATCCTTCCTAATCAATTCATCTACAACCTTATTCACCTTCCATGGGTGGTAGTGCATTAAACAATTATAATCCTCGAGTATCTTAATCCATTACCTTTCCCTCATGACGAGTTCTTTCTGTGAGAAAATATATTTTAAGATCTTGTGATGTATATATATATATATCACATATTTCACCATAGACATAGTGTATCCATATATTTTGAGAAAATATTTCTGATGTTAACTCAATATCATGATTTGGATAGTTCTGCTCATGATTTTTAACTACCTTTATGCATAAGTAGTGAATCTACCATTCGTTATAATGAGACAACCAAGTACTTTCATTTATTCATCACTATAAATAAAATATATACCATTTTATGATGGTAGAGTCAAGACTGTAGCATTCACAAATCTCCACTTCGATTCATCAAAACATTATTCACATTATTTTTTACCTTTAAAACATGACCACTTTATGAGTAAGGTTGGTTATTGGGTTAGATAATTAGGGAAAATTCTGAATAAAATGCCGATAGTAAACTACTAAACCAATGAAACTGCGTACCTCAGTTATTCCCATTGGTGTATGACATTCTTGAACTACCTTTTTATTTACAGGATCAACAGAGATCCCATGACTAGAGACAATATGAGAAAGAAAAGAAACTATTTTTAGATAGAATTAACACATGCTAAACATCTGGTATAACTATTCTCTTTAAAGAGTCTATAGAACAATATGTTAGTGGTTCTCATGGTTCTCAATTCTTATTATGTATATCAAGATATCATCAATAAATACCGCAATAAAATCATTAAGAAATTCCTTGAACACTTTGTTCATTTCATCCATAAAAATAGAGGGTGTATTAGTCAGTCCAAATGGAATTACAAAAAACATGTGATTTTCATAGAAGGTATATAATGCTATATTTGGAATATATTACTTCCTTTCTTACAATTGATGATATCTATATTGAAGGTCAATCTTCAAAAAATATTGAGATTTTTGATGTTGATCAAATAAAGCAACAATTTTATGTAGTGGATAATTTTTATTTATTGTAATATCATTGATTTCTCTATAGTCTATGCGTAACCTCATGGATCTATATTTCTTTTGGACAAATAGAATAAGGGCTCCCCATGGAGAAACACTAGAGGGATTAAATCCCTTATTAATCAACTCCTATATTTTCTTCATCAGATCCACTAATTCCACAATTTCCATTCTATAAGGAGTCTTTGATATTGGAATTTCCTCTAGGATTCAATCTATAAAAAACTCAACTTATCTCTCTAGTGTATATCTTGGTAAATCCTCTAGAAATATAAAATTATATTCCCGTACAATAGGTAAATACCCAAATTGAATATTTCTTTCTGCATCAATAGATGATTTTTTATCTTCTTCCACACGAATTTCATTGAGAATAGATAATAGAGGTGGATAAATATATGAATAAGATGATGAAGTATCCCCTCGAAAGATGATAAATTCTACACCTTCATTGCAAATCATAATTACCTTCTCTTTATATTAATTTTTTCATTATATTTTGAAAACCATTATATACTAAGGATTATATCTAAAGAAACCATTTTTATGATTATAAAATAATAAATTAGAGCACATTTATATTTCATAATCATTACTGGTCGACACATGTTTTTTGCAATAAGGTTTCCACTAGGATTATTTACTAAAAAATACCTTATTAAGGTGAATTGGAAATATCAAATTTTTAATTAAAACTAAGAAGAAATAAAGGAATGTGATGATCAAGAATCAAATAAATCATTATCTAAATTTGAGGATATGACTAATATACCTGTGACCACATCATTAGGAACTTCAACCTCAGCTGGTATGATTTTATAAGATTTTCACTTATCTCATTGAAAATTTTGATTCAAGTTTCCTTGATGATTTGGACAATAATTTTCATAATGTCTCATATCTATATAATTTTAGAATTTAATATTGGTATATTATTTCTTTCCCTTGAAATAATGAGCATGATGGCCTTTCTCCCCACACTTGTAGAAAACTGCATATCATTTTACCCAGAAAGTAGTGTGTTTACTTGGAGAAGTATTTTACATTAGAAAATTACGTTTTTTATTATTCCCTTTATCCACTCTTTTCTCTAAAACCCTATTATTCTCTTCTATTCCCATAAATTCATAATACATAAAAAATTATTTTCTCTCTAGACAGAACATGAGTCTATATCATTGTATGATGAGAATGTTTGGGAGACTAGTTCTTTTAAGAGGAATGGTTTCAACACATCAAATAATCAATCAATATTACTCTTTGGATTAAGCACATAATCTATAACATTTCTTGATAACCTTGTAATGTTTGATTCTTACATAGTAATTTTTTATCCTATTTTTTTAGAATCAATAATTGTATCCCCATATCCACTCACTGTTAACAAGGGATATGTTTTTCTAATAAAATATCCATAAAATCCTTCAATTCCATATTTGAAATTTCTTTTTCCTTGGTATTTTTTATTAAAGACCACTGTTGATCTATATATATGGATTGATAATAAACATCCATGATAACCTTCTCCCTTTCATTACTTCCCCAAGTGATAAATATCTTCTGTAGGGAACTTATCTTCTACTTGGCTAGAAATTTGTTTGTAGCCCCATTGAATGATGGAGATCATTTTCATGCGAAGTAGTCTTGTATTTCCCCTGTATATTGTGGATAAGGAAGCTCCATATGGGTAAGGTTATTATTCATAATCTGATTCATCTATCCCTATATATTTATAAGTTGATTGGCTCCAGTTTTATCTCTTACTCCAACATCATTATATTTCATTAGTGGGAAATCCCTACATTGGATACCCTTTGTTGACATGATTTCCATTATTTACACTAGGTTCCATTTCTAAACAATTACATACCCAAAATTGGTTTACGAATCATAATTCCAAATTTTGAACTTGAAAAATACTTGACATTCATTAAAATTTATGGGTGGATAGTCTCATATTCGAAGACATGGTTTCTTTGGGGACATGTTTACTTTAAAATACTTCATAATTGTTTTTAAGTAAAATTTGATTTATCCAAAGTATGACCCATGGGTGTGTCAAAATAGGTGTTCTATAAGGACCATTTTCATCAACCAGGTTACGCCAAGTTAGGCCCAACACACCTTGTTAGAGTTGTTACCCTAGGTACATCTATTCCAAAACCACATCCAGTTTTAGTATCCAAACATGGATGTATTTATAGAAATATCAGCATAATTTATACCTTACCGAAATTATCGTATGTTTTTAAAAAATTATTCTAAAAGAATATGTTAGGGTTTTGTTCCATAATATATGTTTTCTAAATCCAGTTTCAAAGGTTTCTACTAAAATTTATCTGATACCAACTTTAAATACCCCGAACCTAGTGGCACGAAGTAGGTGTCTTAATTAATTACACTAGTACTATGAACAAGAGATCACATCCCTAATGACTGAATAATTTAGTTGATTTAAAAAATAGATACATAAATAAGTTTTAAATTACCTCTTGAAATAAAAAAACATATAAACTCTATTGGGAACACCCATAAACTCTTTTATTATCCATACTAGTCATTCATAAAACTGATGTCTACATCCTGGGGAGATATAAAACACAAGAAAGGGGTGACATAAGATGATCAATAAGGGTAATAAATACTAAGGAAGCTAATATAAATAATAAGGCCTAGTGGATAGATAAAAAAACATTCCATTAAAACATAATCCCGAAAAAATATGGCATGAAGAAAAGATAATTAAATAATTCCATAAATAATCACAAGAGAAAGAATCATAACCATGGATATAATATTAGTATAATAGTCATATGAATTAAAAATTTAAAAATATCATAATGATGGAATGAATTATGTTTGACAACTAAAACATACCATTGAGGCCTTGACCAAGACAACTGAAAATAAATGGTTATGGTCTCGACCAAATCCATATATGAAAATAAATGAGCATGGGCTCGAGCAAGTCCATATATGTTTCATCTAGTGAGACCAACCAATTCATCAAAGGGCTATAACAGGTCCCAAAATTCACTTACTAATTTCAATTAATTCCTCATATTAATGGAGTAAAAAATAACCATAATATACATAAGAAGTGTAAATAACTTTCCCCAATCAATAAAGATAGTCGCTGACCATTCTGAGTATTATAGAGAATGATATCAAAATTGCACATCCATTGTCAAAATAATCATTGAAATTTTCATAAAATATGGTAGATGATATCATAAAAGATAAACCCAAATTAACCCTTAGATTCAATAAAGGGTGTAAAAATTGATGAATATACTCTAATAAAATCATCGAGGGATTCTTGAGATAAATATCATTTTTTACTTGGAAAAGAAGAGTTATTTACGAAAATTCATTTTTATTTGTCATAAAATCAGTTTTTAATAATTTATATCCCATAAAATAAAATAGAAGGGAAATGAAATTATGGTTGAGGAATAAATTATTTTTCAAATTAATAAAAAACATGAAGAATTGTTTTTAAGAAACTCTTGAAATTGACCACTTCAGTGCGGTTTGAGGAAAAATATATGAGTATTTAAAGAGAAAATACCTAATTTTTTATAGAAAACAAAAACAAATCTAATAATTGTTTCTATGATAAAAATATTTATTTTATAAAAATATTTGTTGCATAAAAATATTATGTATTGTACATGAAAAATGGTATGAAATTGTAAAGTAGCCTTTAATAGGTCTTTCTTATCGGGAGTAATAAAAAAGATAACCTTATAAAACATATATTTACCAATAAAATAAAGACGAAATGATATGGATAATCATAATTGTAACATATAAATAAAATTTAGTAGAATTATATAAAAATAAAGAATAATTACTTTGGGTTAAAGAGAGAGAAAGCGTAAGGGATTTATCATTGAGAGCATCCTTATGGACTTTTTCGGGTGTTTTGTTGAGTCCATAAGAACTTGGACGTGGGGAAGAGGCTTGGGAAGAGTATTTGGTGGAAATTTTATAAGCCTCACGGTTTAATAGGTGCGAGGATAAGAGGTGGTGAGGTGTGGTATTTATAGTGTTGGAGAGGGGGTGTTTTTTGATAATTTTATTCATTATTTTGTTATTTTGGCTCAAGAAAAGAAATAATTTTAACCTTATAACTAAATATATAAAAATAATGATGGATAATTAGTGATTACAGGATTACCCCTTCTATACACCATCTATGACTCAATAATTCATGTAATTGTTAAATACAGTAAATTACCATATTTCACTTTTCACAAAAAATTCAACTATATTAAAAAAATACCATAAATCCAACCTAATAATTTTTTATAAATTTTGAATTAAAAAAGTGATTTTAATTCAGGATAATAATCTTCTAAATATAAGAAATGTAATTTTTAATTAAATGCATCATTTATTCAAAAAATATTGATTTTAAAAAACTGGTTTTATGACACATTAAAAAATTAAATATTGTCTGATAATATTATCTTATATTCATAAGATATAAAAATATTTAATTATTCATATATTTTATTAAAATATATTTTCATTTAAATAATTATATTATTTATAAAATTATAAATAAAATCACTGTTTCACAATAATAAAGACACTTAACATATTCTTTTTTAAAAAATTATTTACTTATTACATTATATGAATATACCATATTTTCATTTATAAGATTCCTAAATATTATTTATAATTTCAGAGGTGAAGTTACTATTCTAATGGTTATATTATTATTTATAATTATCACATTAATATTCCAATAGTCATACATGATAATATATTTCATTTTTAAATTGGGTGTTTAATAAAGAATAAACTATTGAAGACATTAAATTTTAAAAGGGGCACAACTTAAAATCTTAAGGTGTTACTATACACAGAGTATAAAAATGCACATGGTGAATATAGATTTTTTATAACATAACGATAAAATTGAGGACAATGAGCCCATACCCGAGTGGTAAGGGATCTTGATTGGCATCCAAGAGACCCATGTTCAAACCCGGGTAGAGGCAAATTTCCAGGTTACTGTAGCAGTATTGTTCGGTACTATAGCAACCAAAACTATTCACCCTATTTGGGCCTTCAGGCCACCAGTTTGGGTCTATGGGTTTTAAGGGACTTTGGGCCATCAAAGGCCTTCAGACAATAGGGCATTGAGGCCATTAAAGACCATGAAGTATCCCAGTTCACACAGAGCTGGCCCCAAAAGAAGACCAGAGCAACAGTAGCAGTCACCAGAAGAAGAGCTAACCAGATTGGAAGAATGAGAGGGTATGGAAACCGCCATCAAGACCCGGAACTTTGCATCTTTGTACAGGGCAATGTTATACAATCAGTAATGTATGTGATGAGCTAAAGACGATCAATGATGCATTTGCTGGGGAGGGGTAGTTCTAGTGGGCTGACCTACGTATCATGTAATGGGAATGGTATGCCTCTGGGCCATCAGGTCATGTATTATGGGTCATGTTAGGCCTTGTTCCTTTGGACTACAGGTCATGTATGGGTTCCCATTCAACCCTTAAAAGGGGTATTATCTATAATAAAATAAAAAAAGAAGGCCTTCGGGCAATTCAGAGATAAAAGTGAGATGAAAATCCGTTACATGAAGTCTCAACTTCATTCATACACATTCTAATGTTTTACATAATCAATATATGTTTTTCATAAATATATCACATAACAATAAATACATATTTTCATATATCATACCATATAATATTTATTTATAACCAATTATTACCCATTTATTAATAATTCCTTGTAAATGACATGTTTTGGGCAATAAATGCTTTCTTTTTCATGTATGTTTTTATTTTTTATTTTTTGTCCTATTAAAGTGATCATAGTTACACCATATCAATAATTTTAAACACTAAATAAATATTATATATTTTTATTGTTCAAGTATTTAAAATTATCCATAAATGTTAGAGATAGAAAAATTAATACACCACTCATGGAGACAGTAGGTCGTATGTACACATGAATGTTGATTCCATATTCTAGATGGAATAAAAGAATGAAACATAAATAATATATGACCAATAAATAATCATTTATATGTGATATATATCAAATATTTTCTTTCAAATCATACTTATTACCTTTTATGTAATGTGTGAATAAATCATATCTCTTTGTGAGGCGGTAGTCCGCCTTACACATGAACGATGTTATCTTATTTGTATTTAAAAGTCAAGTAAAAGTAACACATGATATCATGATTAAATAAGAATAATAATATAATAAATATAATATATATACTATAAATCAGTCATAAAATAAATCATTTATATATGGTTATTGAAAATTTATAACATTAGTTCGCGAGGCAGTAGTCCACCGTACACACGAATAATGATTTTGAAACTCATTTGATAAAATATGAAAATGATTTAGGATATTAAATTAACATAATAAAATCTAAGAATATATAATATAATTTGGTAATTTTAAAATTATAGTTTATTAAGTATTTAATGATGTGGAGCATGAAATAAAATAAAACTCTCAATTATAGACATGACCTCTTTTTCAGAAAACAACATTTCGTTTTCCCCAAAACATATAATATGATGTATTTATGAAAAAATAAGTATTCTAGGAAGATATTAAATAATGAGGAAGGTATTTTTAAAAAAAAATTCTGAATTTTTTTAAGTGTTAATAGGATAAAAGAAGGGGTATTATTTTATAAGTAAGATGAGTTACACGCTTCTAACTTTTCAAATAGAAAATGTTGTACCCACGTTTTTATGAATAAATTAGGATAACAAATAGTACATTATTGATTCTAGAATATATAAACTCTATATATGGACAACCAATTGTATTTGGATAAGTTTTGGGTCATTTTTAACCCTTATATCTTTAGTTTAACCCCTAAGTAAACCAATTTTTACGTTAACTATAGTAAATAATTTTTAATATTTTTAAAATTTACTATGGTAAAAAATAAATCATAAATTACTAAATAATTTAAATTATAATGAATAAAAATGTTCCATCCATTTTGAGAAATTCTCTTAACAGAAGTGGAAAATATTAATTTAAAATTAATCCCGTAGATTTGATGAGAAAGTAGGTTTTCAAAGAGAAATATTGTTAAACGTTTAAAAAGATTCATATCAAAATTGAAAAGGAAAATGATTATAATAAAAAAATTTATTAATAGATACATAATTCAACTAATTTTACCATTATACCAATTTTAAAACAAAAATATATCACCTAAATTATTTAAATTATTTTAAAAATAAATAAAATCCGGTATTTTTCACTATTCACTGAAAATATTAACATTTTCATAAAACCTAAAACATTCACCCTAAATTATATTTGACTTGTTTATTTCAAAAGTGGTATTTATTTTATTAAATTTAACTTCTAGAAGTGTAAGAATTTATTTTTTTTTGTTTTTTTATAAAAATAAATAAACAACATTTATTTAGAAAATTATTTTCAAATCACGTAATGACTTTTCAAAACATTAATTATTATTTTGATATGTTAATATTAATATAAAATAATTATACATAATATTTAAAAATTTGATAGTAAAATTAATAAATCCATTTTTAATGACTCTGTTAGAAAATACCCGTTAACATAATAATATTATCATTATATCATGGTTTTTTTGAAACTCCGTGTTGCATTTAAAATAAGATACACTCATTTTTTCATGAAATGCAACATAAAATTATTATTTCATGTAACACATTATAAACATGGTGTCACATGTATCACATAATATTGAAAAGATTAATCTTTGTTAAAATAAAATATTTTACAAAACCTCTGCGTGTTACATTCTACCCCTTATATAAATTGTGTCCTCTCAATTTAAAACTCTTCTCGTTAAACATATATTCAACATATGAAAATACCTTTTCGAGAAAAACACGTCATAAATAATTTTAACAAAATTTCATAATGAAAAGATAGAAATAGATTTGTAAAGTTCATCAGTGATAAGAGATACTATGTTTCAAAATATGAGAACATAAGTGGGATGTTAAAACATTCAGATAGAATAGAAACCTAACAGCCAAAAACTAATGGGGAGTGATAGGGAATCAGGTTAATAGAATGTTAATGACCACAAAATACATAATAAAAATTGGTGTAAAAAACTTCATGATATTATCATAAAATATAGTAATAAAAAAATTATTTCATGATAATTTTATAGTGTTGGGGAATTTCCAGGAAAAGATATACTCACCTGATTTCATTCTATTTCATAATAACCGTCTCAAAATTTAGTAGCGAATCGATCAATTTCCACTTTATCAAAATACCCCATGATATTAATATAATTTTTTTACACACGCAACATTAGGGTATCATAATATCTATAAAATAATGATAATTCATTCCTTCATTTGATATTTTTTATCAAAAATTTAATTTTTAACGAATGTTAATCTTATTAAATTCCATGAATAGTAATCCTTAACATTCTTGTATGTTTTTTATAAATTGAAATCCATAAATACATAATAAAGGACACTAAATTTAGAAAACGAAATTATCATTAACTCCTCAAACAACATGAAGTATCTCTTAATGTCACATAGAAAATATGTGAATTACTAATCATATATTCTGTTAAGGCATGGTAATATATTCAGTTACCATAAAAACATTAATGAAAACATAAATTCATTAAAAAATTAAATATTTACTCATTACATAAATAAAATTAAAAAATATTGAATATATTCCATAAATTCAAATATTTTGTAAACCCCATCAATTAAATCATAAAACACATTCTCATAAAATCATTATTAAGTTAAAATGTAATCAAGACTGTCCAATTTAAATTATCTTTATCAAAAATCCCTTTATCCATTCTGAAAACCATTTCCCCAACATGAAGAAAACACTAAGGGTTATCTTGCCTTAATCAAAACATAATCATTCCATTATATCACTTTTCCTCACTATCAGTAACATTTATAATATTCTCAAAACTCATTATTAAAAAAACTAATGTCGAACAATCTGGTGATATTTTTTTATCCTAACTACCAAAATACCACTGAAAATATATAATTCCTTAGATCCAAATATGTAAATAAATTTATCATTACAATTTACTCAAACACCCTTAACTAGGATTCAACATATTATTCTTTAACACTAATTTCATTTTATATGTCATTTCTAATCTCTCCATCATCAAAAATATAACCACTATTCCTAAAAAATTATTAATTTTTCTCAATTGATTTCCCATTAGGACTTCAACATTCATAATTCACATAATTTCTAAAGTTGAAATGTAAATATGTTGATTATATCTTAGGGATACCCTTATTATTATCCATTGTGTTAGTTGAACTACTGATCTTACCTCTACAATTAATTTCATTTTTCCTCTTTATCCACACACATAAAATCTTACAATTCTAGTAATATATTCAATTGGGATATTCATACCACATTAAAAACACATTAAAAGCTAAAACATCATTCATCCATGGTTTCCAGCACCTGAACTGTCAAAAAACTCATTCCTTATCTTTTTTGGTGAGTTCCAATGTTTTTGAGGTGTAAATCATTAATCATATATCATAATAAATAATTAAAAATAATCAAAATATCACTCACTATAGTAAACATCCCATTTGGGTTCACATAAACATTATTTATATAAAATTCAATGTGAATCTCTTTCTTTCTATTTCTCATGATTGACTAAAACCAAAATCCATTGTGTGAGTAAGAATATCCACAGTTGAAACCAAATAATCATGGAAAATAACCAATATGATGTCTAAATCATGACCCCATATTTTCAATTTATGGAACCCTAGTTTTAAACTAGGTCATTCATGACCATCATATATTATAATCCTTCATGATAGTTCATAATGGGTTTGTGAATTTCAAAATCATATCCCCAAGGAGTGTCGAACTGGTTGTGCAGCAAGGCCCATTATCATGAACCAGGTGATGACCAAGTCCATTTGAATGTTCCTTTTTTTGAGTTAAAACAAATAGTTACCTATGTTATAGAGAGACATCAACTTGTACTATCAAAATAGGTATTTAACTTTTTGGAAACCTCATTCTCGATCATTTACCAAAATTCAAGGACATCTTCCAAAACATTGACCCATCCTTATACTAATCCTTAGAAATGAGGAGAGGGATATCACTAAAGTTTTCTCATCCTAGTTTATAAATTTTAACTATACTTATCCTATAATACATAATATAGAGACAAAATATTCTAATACATCGATATTATATATTTTTAAATGAATTTTCATTACATTACAAAAATACATGCCATTGTATCATAAAGATAAAATTCCATTAGAGACTAGACACAATTATTTTTTCAAATATATTGAGCATATCCCATAAAGAAATGCCCACATAGTACAATTCATTGAAACACCCTACTTAAAATCATTCTTTATAACATGATTAAAGGAAATACAAATAAGGGTGCACTTAGATTTTTATTAAGGGTAAATAAGGGAGATACTGATGAATAACAAGAATATAAGGGTATGCTAATATGTGAATAGAATTTAAAAACCATTCAATTCATAGAAAATGTCATAATCTTGAGTCATGGAATAATGATTTTTAGTTCATAATAGATGGATCACAACAAAATTAAATTACATGAAGTAAGAGATCATAACATTAACTAAGACATCGAATAGTGGAATATAATTATTCATATAAAATCATTTCCATAATATACAAGGAACACTTCCAGGGCTATAATAGTGGAGTGGTTTCACTTATCACTCTATTTTAGTAGCCAAGGTTCACTCCCAAGACCATCATAGTTGAAAAAGTCCCTTAATAAGTAAGGTTCACTCCCTGTTCAAGTAGTGTCAATCTTATGAGGTATAAATCTTTACCCAATGAATTGAAGAGAGATATAGGTCCCAACCATCAGATAATTAAAATAATAAATATGTATTCTAAAATATCATAAAACATTAATCATATTATAACCCAAGAAAATAAATGGGTCATTATTTGAATTGATGTTTATACCAATAGTACAAAACCATTGGTATAAAATGGAGAAACGTTGTTATAGCATATACAAATGGTTCTCCAAACCATTGGATATAGTTCTATCGGGAATGACCTATACCAATGGTTATGAACTATTTAAATACATATTAACAAATATTTCCAAATGAACAATTGGTTTAAGGCTACACCAACCATTATAAAACCGTTGGAATAGACCCTCCCCCAATTTCTATTCAACTAGCATCCCACCATACCCAAAGAACCTAAAGACATAAAAAACCCACTACAATGAAATGAAAACCAAACTTAAAATAAATTGTGATCCAACCCACATAACCTGAACTCAATTGATAACATAGGAAATAGAACCTGTGATGCAACCAACAGAACATCCTCACCAAATATAACCTAAACAAAACATGCAATCAAGGATAACAAAACCTCCAAACAGAAAAAACATAAAATCAATGAAAACAAAACCTCCAAAAAAATAGAACATGTAATTAAACTAACATAAAATTCCAAAATATCCACAAAACATTGTATAAATCATGATAAAATAAGAAATCAATTGATGCATTTGAATAGTGATAAAAAAACATAAAAAACATCACATATATTTGTTCAGAACAAATCATCAAACATCAAATATCATAAATAATATTAGAAAATGTAAAGTTTCAACTGGTACCTCATCACCATCACTATCATCACTAGCATCCTAGGCCTCATCCTCACCCTTGGCCTCACCCTCATCCTCATTCTAGGCCCCATCCTCATCCACTTCCTCACCTTCTTACTTTCTCTATTCCTTACCCTCATCCTCACCATCATCCTCACCATCTCCATCACTAGGAACATAATTTTCCCAAACACCATTGGGACTACTTCCTGTTGAAATATATAACATATGAATCTTCAAAATATATGATTCAAAAGCCACAGTAGTATCTGGTGTAAGTGTTGGTCATAAAACATCCGTCAGTTTCATAAATTCAGAATTATCCCTTTGATTCCATTCTTCCACAGGTATGAACCTTTTTTGGCCTTATGTACCTTAGCCTCAGCCTATGATACCCATGAGTTATCTTTTTCAAAGTTGTTGTTCCCATAATTGGGAACTGAAATGGTAAATACCACATTGAGACAATAATATTTCCATTGTTGGATGCATACTCTTAAATGGTGATCATCTACCAAAACAAGATGTATGTGAGTTTTTAGACCAATTTTTTCAAGTTCCTAGGGTTCAAGGACCTCCAAACCACACTATTAGAAATATAAATATAATATTAAGTTAAAAATAGATATTAAAATTTGAAATCATCAATGAAAAACATAAAATCCTTTTCTATTTCAGTTTGTTTATTGCATTTCCAAAAAATTTCTTTCTGCTCAATATTTTTTTTTCTCAAGGAACACTTCCATCAATATTCAAAACCATCCTCTGAAATGACATTGAATTTAGGAAACAATAATTCAAAATAAGTTGCTAATACTAAATTTAAAATCTAAAATCAAATGGATATTAATTATAAATGAATATGTAAAGAAAAACATATGGTAGTTGAATTATAACTGAGTATCAATGAATGGGTCACCAATAGATATAACATATATATAAGGGAACAGTTCATCATAAAAATCAATAATAGGGTGGATGCATGATCACCATATTTAATGTCAATATATTATTATTTTACATCAACATAAATGAATATAAATGAATGTGTTATCAACACTCTAATAATAAGGATAACCTAATGGAAATATAATCAGTATATTTTTCAATAACATGACAACATAAAAAAATCCATGTCTAAATGAACAAATAAAATATTTATCAAAATAACATAATGATATGAAATGATAAAAATGTAACACACAAAAAACAATATATAACACAAATATACCATTAATATAATATTGATGAACTTCCATGAAATAACTAAAGAAAATGTTAAAAAATAAAAATCTAATATTCAACATTAGTTAATTAATTATCATTTTAAATAGAATGAAAATTTGTTGTGTTTAATTTTATATTAATTTATTCATTGATAATTTTATTTAATGATACAAAAAATAATTAAGGATATACTAAAGTTATATAAGGGTCAATAAATGTTAAGGGTAAAAATAAAGTAATTTAAGGCTAAACCAAAGTTATGTAAGGTTAAAACAATATTAAATATGGGTAAACTAAATCCAATTATGGGTAAACTAAAGTTAGGAAAGGGTGGAATAAATTTATTTGTGACTGTACTAAATTTATATAATGGTAAACAAGTTAAGTATAGGTGAAACAAAGTTATGCAAGGAATAAAAGTTAATCAAGGGAATAAAATATTAAAGTAAGGGAATAAAAATAAAATTAATGGTAAACTAAAGTTTTGTAAGGGTAAAATAAAGGCAAGTAAGGGTAAAATAAATATTTAGTTGATTAATTTTTTTATTTTGGAAAAATATTTTAGTTATAAAAAGTTAGTAGAATAATATTTTCATGTATATTAAATTTAATTTTTCACATTTATCTAGTGGTTGTTGCAAAAAACAATGTGATTGATTTACTATATTACTTTTTATGGTATTCTCATTTTCCATTACTAAAATTACTTCTCTTCAATAACTAATTTTTTTCTAATTAATATTTATAGAATTTGTGAGTATATTTTCCTGAACTTTTTTCATACTCTATGGTATTTATGATTCTATCCCTAAACATTTTAACAGGAAGTGGTGACAGTATTGCAACCTATTAAAAGAACAACCATTTAGTAAAAATAATCAGGGATTGTATAGGTTCATTACATGTTCAAAAAACATAAAAATTCTAATCCATAAATTTCAATAAACACAAAATAATTTCAATAATAAAATAATGAATAAATTATCACTTATTTATCCCCATTAGAAATGGAATTAAATGTAGAGGAAACAAAATAAAGTGAAAGTCCTAAAAAATTATAAATTAGTGATATACCTATTTCCTCTCATGGTATTCCATTATAGTCCAACCGAAAGTGTGGATGTATCTTGTAGCATCCTTGATTTTTATTTCATCCTAAATATTACTAAAAAATAATGTTCACTAAAAAAATAAAGTATTAATGAAAATAATGATAATTTTCATTTAAAAATATATGATTTGCTTAATACCTTGAACTCGTTACTTGTCCAACGAGTAAAAATTTACCAATAATATTATATGAGACTGTAATCGATGAAAAATGTGTCCTCTAAATACATTACAACTGTAGTATGTTATCCACTATAAAAATCATTCTGATAGCCTCTCTATAGCTAACATAATTCCATGATCCATGCTGGTATCATAGCCTCACCATCCGAAAGATTAAAATAATGTTTGCAAAAAAAATTTAATTCATAAAAATAATATAATAATGTAAAATTAAATCAAATGAATGTTTTTACCCATATTTGTGTCCATGTGGTATCTTTTACATCATTTAGATGATGTTTCTTGAAGAGTGGAGTGACAGGAATGATGTCAGATTATTTAGAAAGTGTCCCAAAAAACCCCCAACATTACCACCCATTTATCCATTTATTTGGTTGTATTCATTGTAATCCACCATCTGTATATGGAAGTTCTGCACTACACACCTGCGTGTATACCCAAACCACTTATTCAAGTATCCAATTGTTAAATAAGAAAAAAATATTATTACATCAATACATATTATAATAAAAATAAATTATGTTAAAAAAATTTAACAGGGTTCTATTAATATATCTGATGTAGTATGATTAATGGGCACGACTGGATCCCCATGAATAGAAGGAACATCAACCTATACAGATAGAGTGGGTCCCAGTGTATGCTGCACAGGATCAGAATGTGTTTTAAAAGGAGTCAAAAAAGTATGAATGTAGAGGCTCAAGGAGAAGGACTTAGAAGAAAAATAATATGGAATAGAGGGATATGGAAATGCATAATATCGAGAGGATAATGAATAGTCATCGAATAAAGGAAATATAAGTGACGAGGCTCAGATGAAAATGGTGCTAAAAACATGGGAGGACTAAATATCTGGGGTTTCTATAATGACCCTGTAGGTTTAGAAGGTGTGGTAGATGGTATGTTAGGGGGAGAGATAGGGTTTGGTTGGGTACGCCAGTTGGACTGCCTAACTCTATTACTACCCCCTCGTATTTCAAGCTCAAGCATTAGAACCACTCGGCAGGTCGATGAATAAATGGAGCCTCTATGGGAGGTCATGATTGAAAGATAAAAAAATTAATTACATGAAAATATATTTTATTGATATATATTTTTGAATTAAAATACTCATAAAGGGAACTAATGGATGGATTCCCATCTCATTAATTTTAAGATTGTTTTCTTTCATCATTTTTCTTTGTATCACCCTTGTAATTTTCATTTACTTTATCCAAAGACAAAAATGGAATTTATTATAAATCCATAACTAATTTATTACTCAAACAAGAAATAATATGAGACATAATATAATTAAGGAATACCAATTTTCAATCCAAATATAGGATACATAGTGATATTAGAAAAACATTACATATCTAAAGGGAAAAATATAAAAAACTAATACATTTCATAGAAAAAAATAAATTCAAATTAACACATTTAGCGTGGATATGGAATAGCTTTCTTCTATTTTATATTCAATCCAATATAATTTTTAGGTCATTTGTTGCATTCTGCTCAATTGATTAGGTCATTTAACTATTTTTATTTGTCTTAGGTCAGTTGATTTTTTTATGTTATTAGGTAATGTCCCAATATTTATTTGTCTTAGGTCATTTGGTTTACATTATGGGTTTGGTAATTTTTACCTTTTTGGGTTATTGAATTAATTTCATTGGTTTTGATTTTCATATCAATTAGTTTAATATATCTAATTCAATTCATCTTTTTTCTATTACAATTTAATTATTTCTATTTTTTTGGTTTGATAGGTTTGAGTATATTTCAATTCAACATTAGAAAATGAAACTAAAATAAAACTGCAACCAAAAAATATTGAAATTTCATGACAAAAAATCTAGATACAAAATATGTGTAATAAATATTAAATCATTTTTTAGAACCAGCCTCAATAGTGTAAGTTGAGATAAAACAAAAGAACTGAGAACATAGATGGTTGATTCTATATATTTCCAACCACAAATTTAGGTTCAAAATAAAATCCGAAAATTAATATATTGGAGCCCTCATAAGAAATAAATGGATTATGAACAATGGGAGTAGAGATTATGTGAATTCCAACATCACCATCATCAATAAATTTTGTCGGGATTATATCAATAATGAAACAAAATTCAGGTCGAATAAGATCTTTGATATAAAAAATATGTCTCAAAATTGATGCTAATACATATGGTTCATTTTTAGAAAGAGTGTCAGTCATATAAATAACTAAAAATACAAAATCGTCATTAAATATTCCATGAATCATCATAAAATAAAACCACTAGAATTTCATTAAAGTGAATTTACCATGAGAGTAATAATATGATATTAATATTTTTTCAACAACTCTATAATAAGATAAAATTATAAACTAGGGTTTACTATCCAATGAAATAGAATAACATTTTGTTATGGAAGTTACCATAACACCATCATGTTGTATTCTAATGTTTTTTTCTCATTCAGTAATAATAAATCTATAACCATTGATCATAACCCATTTCCAGTCATAAGAGACATAATTAGGAAGAAAAGACAAAGCGGTCATTTCCTAAAACATGGTGTCATCAGGAAACAATAATGATTTCTAATTATCATATTTTTCTTTTACCTGATGAAAAAACAGAAATATTTTAATAGATATATAAAATTACATGATATGACATTATATATATATGTTTGATTTACTTACTTGACATATTTATCCAATAAATCATAGTTAAAAAATATACGACATGAAATCTCATAATCTTCAGGGATTAATGTGTTCAATGTATATGATCTAGGAATTACACCTATTTTGGGAAGTGATGTAAAATTGGGATCATTTTTCTCACACAATTCTTCTTTATTTCTCATTGGTCTGTTATGTCTCATAGTTAGATCAGACAAATCCATTGAACAAAAAATCCATACATTATTGAACCATGTAATATTTCACTATAGAACCTTTAAGATGATTTCTATTCCATACATAAGAATTTAATGTGACCATGTTTCTTTCAGTTGGATACATCAAATAGAAATAAATAGGTAATCCATGAAGTATTTCATTTGAAATATGCACAGTTAGATATAGCATGTATGGGAAAAATGATAGAGGGAATATTTTATCTAACTGACACAAATTTAATGGTTCCTATATTAACATTTTTTTAAACAAATACATTGATAACTACATTACAAAAAGATATCTAAAGAAATGGAACAACTAAATAACTAACACCCTTACATTATTGGAAGGAATATGTTGGATTTATATTGGAATCAACTTATGTATAAGAATGTGATTACCATGATTCTTCAATGAATTAAGCTTTAACTCTCTTATGTTTAACCATTTTGATATGTTTCTTGAACATACACTAGGAAAATAAAAAGTCTATAGTACTTCCATTTTTTTTGAAGGTGTCATCACATAATAAGAACACAAAACAATACATTTATTTTCACTAATAAACACAGAATGTTGTTCTAGTCTAGTGACCCAATCCACCCAATTATGATGACGCCATAAATAATAATTTTTAATTCCATTAACATTTAGAATAATTTAAAGAAATATTTAACATATATTCTCTTCAATGTGAAATACAACTAAGTAATGATGTTACAAATTGGATGACTATTAAGGAAACCCAAAGATGATACTTCTCTTAATCCAATTGTAACAACTTTTAGGGGAAAAAATCTTTCTCTTTATATATTTCATTTGACCTTTACCAAATGAAAAAATAAAACCATTAATCTCATTAAGAACATTATTTTCCTATTACACTGTGTTGAATTGTCAGTCTCCTTGGTTTTTTAAATATTTGATGATTATTCATATATGTATGGTCTATTGGGAGGAATCATCAGTGTCTCATAAAACTGAAACTATAGTAATATTTTTATCTTCTAGATAATTGTACTATTCATACAAATATGGTATTATAATTTTAAATTAATTCTCTATGTAGACGTCATTGCATAAGTAGTAAAATCGTCCATCGGCAACCTAAGCACAACACAAATATAAAATAGCCCATTTTGAACATGAATCATATGTGAGAGAACCCTTATTTTGGGGATGATTCAATTAATTTATTAATGGTTTCATGTATAAATATATATCCTTTATTGGATTAGAAGGTTAAAATTAGTGTATTCTCATGAAAGTGGATTTTTTTTTTCAGACACATCCACTAAGGAAGGTTATAATTGTGTATGAAAACTGTTCATGTGATGTGTGAAGTAAGAATCTACCTATATGGATTAAAACCATCAAATGAGTGACCGAAGTTCACATTACACATGTTATCTATGAAATCCATATATCAGGCATCAAATGTATTCCATGAATATCTATCTGTAGGGTGAACCAACACATCATTGTTATTCTCTCTCCCAGTATAATTCCATCAAAATTTTATTGGCATTTCATTAGACGTGAAAATATTCTGGAGTGTTGGGATCAATGGAAAGTGACATGTTAATTTATGTGGAACATGGGATGTCATTACATCATATTTTTACATCCATTAGTATGTTACAAATTTTATAAAATCATTCCACTCAACAATTTCTTCCAAGAATATCTATAATATTTCAGGAAAGCATGAATTTTATTTTTTGAAGGTAAATGTTCCTCAACTAAATTTAATGCCATATAATCATTTGAGGGAATAAATAAACCATCAAGAATAAATACCTTCAAAAATTAGTTATTTAATATTTGAAAGTATTATAAATCCCATACATTTATTTCCCATTAAACAGTCAGGTTAAAAATTCAATCTTTTTAATTTTACCGCACTACCGATATACTGGAATCATGGCAGCATCAGTCAATTTTCCACCCTTTAAATATAATTAGTTACATTAAATGTATCATGTGTTCTGATATATAAATCTTTCTTATTCATCATCTTTTCCATGTCATAATGATGAATAAATGTAATCAGATCATTTAACAAATTATCCAAACGAGTCCTCTCATTTGGATCATGAGAATTTTAAGAATTCATTTTATCCCCATTGTGTTACCACAGATTGTAGTTTGTTTTAAAAATATATTTTTTTATTTGGCATCTAACTTCATTACATTCCAACCATGGTCTTCTAACACATTTATGACATGGGCATCGTATGTTATCATAATTTAAAGAATTTCCAAATGAAAAATATGAAAAGTTTTCTAATTGTTTTTGAAAATCACAGGAGATATGATTAGTTTAAAATATCCAACTTCTATCTATTTGATAAAAAATGTTATATGTCATTTCATAAAATAAATTAAAAATATTTAATTTTAATTGAAAATATATTTAAGGAATCTAGAACTTTTCAATTTATATAAAACCATAACTGACACACTATTATATATGAGAATAATAATTTAAAATACAATAAAATAATATATATACAAAAAATAATATAAATATAAAACCATCATATTCACTTCAATTAAAATAATGAGTAGTAACTATATATATTAGTACAAAAAAATTTCTTTATAATTGATGTTTTTATTTTTTTATCTTATTCTATTCACCTTTTAACTAATGTTATAATTATTCAATAAATTCATTTAAAAATGATTTCTAATTCTATGTAACCTTATTCTATTTGATCACATTGGTTAAAGTAGGTTCTATTTGTTTATGGTTAGTTTAGTTCTTTTTAATGTAGTTTATTTGGGTTTGGTTTTTTTGGAATGGGTCAGTGCATGCCTATTTGGGTTTTATTAAATAATGTTCAAGTCAGTTAATTTTTTATCATTACTATAGACTTTATTTTAGTTAGGTTCAATTTAATTAACTTATTTTTTGTTTTAGTTCGATTTTATGTAGTTATAGTATAGTTCAGGTCTACTCACGTCTACTTGGGTCGGATCAAGTCATTTCACTTTTATTCTGTTGGTTTGTTCATGTCGGTTTAGTTATGATATAGATATAATTTTTTAGTTCCGTTAGGTTTCAGTGTTGAATGGGTTGATAAGTTTGGTTAATTTATTTTCTATCATAGATAGGTCATTTGTATACAATTTGGTTTTCTTAGGGTCTGATCAATTCATTTCAACTTATTTTATGTATTGGTTCCTCATAACTAGGAACAAATTGGGAAATTATGTGAAACTTAGAAGTTATAATTGAAAATAATTTTATAAATAAATATCCCTCCATGAAAATTATGAGAAAGAATTTCTATTAAGTCTAAATTTATATAGATCATTATATTGCATAATTAATTATATTTCTAATAAATAGAGACCCTAAAGAAATAATATTTTCATAGTGTGTGGAATTAGAATTTTAGTATTAGTGATCAATGATTTCATTGTAGGATATTTTAATGATAAAAATCTTATGAAAATATGTTATATATTTTAAATATTTTATGCACCATGGAATATGATATTTTTAGAGAATTTTAAAGGTATTCATCATTGAAAAATTTATTTTTTATTAGTATTTATCATTTTTTATTCTATTGATTTTAATGAATTTCATGGGACTCATATGGTTTTATATAGGCTATCTTATATGATGAGTATTCCACTACATGGGACTCATATGGTTTTATTGGTTTAATTAGTATTTATCATTTTCTATTCTATTGATTTTAATGAATTTCATGGGACTCATATGGTTTTATATAGCCTTCTATTTCAGTTTGAATTCCACTACAGATGAGTTTTCTTATAACCTAGGCTATCTTATATGATGTGATAAGATTATCCTTGAATGGATTTTCATTGACTATTAAGACTTATTCAATAATGTTTTTGGGATTTCCAAATTTTATGTACTCCAATAGTTAATCCTATTCAAGGATTTTATATATTAAGAGAGTATGTAACATTTTAGGCTTGTATAATACACAATATAATACCCCTTCAAATTTAATTTTATAATATTGAAGTATTATTAAATACACTTAAATGATTTACCGTATTGATATATAATTATTTTGTAATCAAAAAGGTTAATTTTATTTAACATTTTAAGAATATAAAATAAATTTACATCACCTCCTCAAGTTTTATTTAATTTGTAACTATGATAAAAAAATATTTATAAAGCTAGTGTCGATGAGGTTCTGGTGTATAGTGTATCTCATGGTTAGGGAATCAAGACAAAACACTATATTGGTTGATGATATCCTTAGATCCTAACTATTTATCACCCCTTACTAACAATATATGTTTTCTCAATCTTTTCACAAATATAAAACCAAAAATGTGATAACATGTATGAAAAATAATGTTATCTAGATTTATCATGTACTATAGTTCCAAACATATTAAATATTTATTCAAATAATCATATATCATATATAAATCATTAAATAAATGGTTTTCATTATATAAAGATCACAAAAATAAAAAGTTCATAATTGATTTTTTTAAAAGTAGAGAGTAACTAAAATTTCAAAAATATATCACACATAATCATATTTATTTTTAAATTAAATAACAAAAATAATTTTAAAAACCCATAATTCCATGATTTTTTAATATGAAAAAAAAAATCTTGGTTATTCTTTCAGACCAATAAAATAAAATAAAATGATTGTTGATTGAACATATAAAGTATATTGGAATATACCAAGTTGATATTCAAGAAAAATAAAATGAAACCATTAAGGCATGAAAGATTACTATGGATTGAAAATGAAATTAATGTCAAATATAATAAAGAAAAATAATTAAATGGGGAAGATATAACACATTTCAAACTCACCTATTTGATACGTAATAAAATAAATGAATGAAAGTATTGATGGGTCATCGACCATAGAATAATGGAGTGCTGTATGGGAAAAATGCTTTCGTATTCACAAATGAGGAGGTCCCAGTCGCATTCTATATTTGGGTGAACTCTATCCCAACTATTTTAAAAAACATTAGGATATCTTTCATTATAGTGTGATAGCTCAACAGTTATGCTAAACCGTTGTGATATGACCACTTATACCAACAATTTATGTAAACTGTTGGTATAGAGGTGTTGGTATACCCTCCCATACTAGTAATGAAATTTATAAAAATTAAATCATAACATAACCTATATAAAATAAATGTTTTCATAATCATATCATCGAATAAACAAATAATAACCTATGAAATAAAAAAATGTTTTTCATAAGTATTTTTATCATGGTATAACATGTGTAAGAGGAATGGGTTTTGTAAACATGTTGATATCATAAAAATAAACCATTCTGAAAAAGTATAAGAATGGTGTCCTTTGATCATATCCCTATTAAATCATAGGTTACATAAAAGTATTTCATCTTAGATGGAAAATGATTTTGGATGATTATGTGGAACATTTTTTGATGAAAATTAATTTTAAAGATGAAAAGAATCATAAAATATTTTATAAAAAAATTTCATTGAAATGTAACATTTAATATTATAATAGTATATTTAAAAATCATTTTAAACATTTCTTATAAAAAATATCCTTTCGTCATTGAAAATAATTTTTAAAACATCATACATTTTGAAAATAATTTTCCTTGAAAATAACATTTAAAAATATAAAGGAAGCTAAAAAAATTAATACATTTCATAACGAAAACATCCTTTATGATTGGAAAAATAATTTTAATTCAAAAAACATTTTGGAAATCCATCTACTAAAAATAACCTTGAAAACTTGTAAAGAGAGATTAAAAAATTATTAAAAAAAATTCATGGAAAAAATATCCTTTCCTTTTTGAAAAAAATCATTTTAAAATATAAAATAATTTGAATAAACATTTGTTTGAAAATAACCATGAAAACTTTAAAAGGAATACCTAAACATCATTTAGAAAATTTTATAAAGAAAATATACTTTCATTATTGAATTTTTTTATAACATAAAATTTTTTCAAAATAATTTTCTTTGAAAATAACTTTGTAAAATTATAATGGAAACGAAAATGTAAATAATATTCATGACGGTTGGCAATTCCATTCATGCATTACATTATAAAAGAATGATTCCTTTAACATTAATGGTAAAAATAGAAATGGATTTTTTTTTAGAAAATGACATTAAGATATAAATAATTTTTTAAATAAAACATTGGTAAAAATGTCTCTATTTAAATATTTAACAATTTCTAAAACAGTTTTTAAAACATTTTTAGAAACAAGTTTTAGGAAGAAAAAGGTTTTTCGAAAGATGAGTGAAATACAGATATTCATTATTAGAAATATTATTTTTAATATATTATTATAGAAAAACGTGAAGGTAAAACTAGTATTAATATAAAATAACTATGTTATAATTAAATTCATGAGTTTTTTTTATATATAGATGATAATATATCATCATTGAATGACTAATAAAAAAAAATTTCTAAACAATGATATTGTAATATAAAACTCTCACCGCATTGAGAAATAATAATCCTAGTAAACATGACATAGTAAAATTAAATTAAACATATTATGTCTTTAAAAGTATTATATTCATGAAAAAAATTCCAATGTTGAAGTATGTACACAATGTAGAAGATGATAGGTGCATAACATATCTTATGTCACAATGAAGTCAATTAGAGACAAAAAACAAACCCATACCACATTGGTAACTTTCAAACCATAAATACCATAAAAGAGAGATTATAAAATGGACATATAAATACCCATAGATATAAGTATAATATTCAAAAAACACATTCATGGTCATTATATAAATCACATAAATAAAACATGTGTAGAATATGGCATATATCTTACTAAAAAATAAATGTGAGACGAAAATATCTTACCATATGTCTCAACATCCATTGTACACATTCGATAATCCTTTATAATAAATATATGATTATTATAAATATATTATATTACTATAAATATAAATATCATAACTTATATGATTTACTGATAACATTTTATTACCAATTTATTAACAATTACTTGTTAAAGTCATGTTTCAGGCAATAATTGCTTTGTTTTTAGTGTCTCTTTTAATTTTTAATTTTTTTAATCATATATTGATGATGGTTTCTCATTTTGTAAAATTTTAACATGATATAAATTTTTTATATATTATTTATGAATGTATTAATTGTGACCTGTAAAAGTTAATTATAGAAAATGAATGCACCGTTAATGGAAGTGGTGGATTGTACATATGCATGAATGCTGTTTCCATTTCCCTAATGAAAATAAATAAAAAAAGATAAATAATATATTACACTTAATGATTTATTTTTTACTTCATATATATCATAAATTTTAATTAAACCAATCCTTATTACCTTCCATGTAAATCATGATCTAATAATATCGCTTCATGAGGCGGTAGTTCATTGTATGCATGAATGGATTTATCATATTCCCACTACATGTAAGTTAAGAATTCATAAGTGTTATAATTATTAAATAATTGTTATAATATCATAAATATCATATATTAAAAATAAATCCATCATTATATCTAGTTGTGTTAGGTGGTGATGAAAAATGAAAGACATCGGTTCGCGAGATGGTAGTCCACCGTATAAACAAATAATGATTTTATAACCCATTTGATAGAAGTGGAGATTAATTTAGGTAATTACATTAAAAAAATATCATCATATTATATTTAAGGTAATAATTTTATTTTATAATCATGGATTAATAAGAATTTAATTTTTTGGAGTAAGAAATAAAATAAAACACCCAGATGGGGATGTTCGTTTCTTTTTAGAATACTTCATTTGGTTATCAAAAAATGAATTCCTAGGATGTATTTCAGAAAAAAAGTATTTTAGGTTGAAATTAGGGAATTATTTATGGGATGTGGGAAGTTATTTTCAAATAAAAATAGTTTAGTAAGTGTGTAGAGGAGAGGACGGCGATTTTCCATTTATTAGTGATGTGAGTGGAACACTTGTAACATATTTTAAAGAAAATGTTGTAACCATGTTTTTTTAATGAAACAAGTCTCCAAAATAGGAAATTTAGTATAATATAGGATATAATGTTGATATATGGATTGAAAATTTGTGTTAGACAAGTATTGGTATATTATTAATCATTATGTTGTTAGATGAACCCCTAATAAACCCATTTTTACCTTAACCGTGATTAATAACAGTTACTTTTTTGTTTTTGATAACGGTCAAATATTATGTTGAACTTAGTATATAATATAATTTATTATTATTTAAAATATGGAATTCGTTTTTCAAAATTATATTTACAGATGTAAAAAAGTTTAATTTAAAACGAGTCACCCAGTTAGAATGAGATTGCGGGTTTTCAACGAGAAAAATGTTCAAAAAGTATAAAAATAACTTATATCAGTTATCAATTTGAAAACAATTTTAATGACATAAATAATATTAATAAATATAAATAGAAATTAATTTTACATTAAAACCCATTATATAACAAAAATGGACCTTATAATTTCTTTTAATGAAATGTTTGTTCGGAATAATATTCATTGTTATTCACAATTGAGAAAAAATAATATTTCAAGAAAAATACCATAAATTGAACTTAATATAATTTTGACATTGAGATTTAAAAAATTAATTTCATTTTATCTAATTAATTATCAAACAGTTTCAAAATTTAATTTTTTTATTGTTCATAAAAATAAATAATCTTTTCTAAAGAAAATATAATTTTTTACTCTATGAAGTCTTTATCGAAAATTAATTATTTTTTATAAATATGTTTAATTTATATATAAAAAATTATACATATTATTTAAAAAATTATTAATTAATATTAATATATATATATCTTTTTTGACCAAGTTATAACAACCATATTTAGATAATAATATTAATAATATATCATGGTATGTTAAAAGTCATCATTTTGTGTAATACAAACTAAAATTAGTGTTGTGTGTTACACAAAATAAATTTAGTGTTTTATATAACACATTCTAGACATGGATTTTAATTTAATGAAAATATTTGAAATATTTAATTTATTTGAAGAAAAAATATTTCATACAGTCTTAAGGTTTTACGATCTAAGAACCTTTAATAAATAGTGCCCTCTGAATTTGAACTTGTTCTCGGTAAATAGGGGTTTAAAATCTAAAAATCCATTTTTGGGAAAACCAATTTATAAAAAGTGTTAATAAACCATTATCTTGAAATTATAGAAATATATGTGTTAAGGTCACTAAAAATAACTCATACTAGGTTTTAAAATAGGATACCATAGGTTGGAAGTCAAAACCTAGATATAGAATAAAAAAACCACCAAATACTGATGAAGAGTGACCGAGAACATGGTTAGGAGAATGTTAATGACCATAAATCTATACAAAAATTTACTTGAAAATGTTCCATGATGTTATCAAAAATTATAGTAATAAGACAACATTTTATTTCAAGATATTATTCCAAAAGATGGGGAATTTTATTGAGAAGATATACTTACTTGATTTTATTCATTTTATAATCACTGTCTCATAATTTTTATGTTCTTCAGTTAGATTCCACTTAATATCTTACTCCATGAAATGAATATGGATTTGTTATGCATTTAGTAAAAGTGGATCATAAGATCTATAAAATAATGTAAAGTAATTCCTAATTACCTAATTTATTCAAAAACAAATCTTTAGCATATGTTATCTAATAACAACCAAAGTTAATTGAATTATGTTCCACAAATAGTTAACCATAATGATCCTCCATTATTGGAAGAAATTAAAATAAAAAAATATGGAATGAAGGTCACTAAATTTCCAAAACCGTATAATCATTGATCCCCCAAACCTCATGATGTATCTCTTAATGTCACGTACCAAATATATAAATACACTATTCATATATTATTATGAATAATGATAACATCATTAATTACCATAAAACCATAATTAAAACATAGCTACATTAAAAAATTTACTCTATATTCATTAAAAAAATTAAATCATATATTTTTGAGTATATTCAATTAATAAAAAAATGTTGTACTACATCGATGATAATATAAAATACTTGGTTATCAAATCTTTAATCATTTCAACGACAATTAATACATTATAAATTTATTTATCAATATCAACAATCAATTTATACAAACTGAAAACCATTTTAGAAAACATCAAGATCATATAAATGGTGATCATCCCTTAATGAAAATATGAAATTTCCATTAAATCACTTTTTTGGTCCATCAACACCATTTAAAATATTCTTGTAACTCTTTAATTCAATACTACTATAGAAAAATACATTTACATTTCATGACTATAATTAGTAGAGTATCGTTGATTAAAATAAAATTCACTACATATTATTACATAAATAAATCAATAAAACCACTTATATTTATATACAATTTACTAGGATTCACCATCTTCTTTATTGAAAAATATTTTTTTAATATACCATTTTTAGTTTCTTTATCATCAACAATACAAGCATTAGTCATATAACCTTACCGATTATCTTTAATATCACTCCCTATATGAAATTTAGATTCATATTTTGAAAAAATTCCATATTTAAAACATTTTAATTTCAATTATATCTTAAGAAGACCGTTATTATCACCCATTATTTTAATATATATTTTCATTTTTCATCTACAATTACTTATTTTTTGTGTCATAATTTTGCACCAACAAAACATTTTTTCAATCCTCAAATAAACCCACTTGTGTGTTTCATCCCACTTTCTAAACATATGGTAAAGTAAAACGTCTTTCATCTTTGGATCCCACCATACAAACTATCCAATAACTATATCATTCACTTCACTATTTAGTCAAATAGTTAGTTAAGTTGAATTTTTTTAATCATATATCATGATAAATTATGAGGAATAATCTCAAAATACTTCACTCTATTAATCATATATTTTTTCCAAAAAAACATTTTCTATCACATTCAACATTAATATATTTCCTTTTGGTTACCTATATTGTCTATAACTATGAAAACACAGTGTGAGTAACAATATTCATAGTGGCAAACCACGTAATCATGAAACATCACCTATAGGATATCAAAATCATGAAAACTTATTTTAAATCTATGAAACCATAGTCTAAATTTTTTTAATTCATGTTAATAAAATATTTAAATACTTCATGTTATTTTATAATGAGATAGTGAATTTCAAAAGATCATCTTCCAACAGTTTCAAACTAGGTTTGACAAAAGGATAATTTTCATGAACCATGAGATGATCGATTCAAGTTCAATGATCCCTTTTTGATGTTATTACCACTATGTAACTTTATTAATGATCCACATCTTATAAGGACTCGACCTTAAACCTTACATAATATTTAATTAAATGAATAATTCACGTTGAGGATCTTTTCAGGCTTAGAGTTTTAAAGAGTTATGCCATAACTATTACATTTCAAAATATTACAAAGTAGACACTTCTACGCAGTTTCCATTTTTTTAAAAAACATGAACTCCTTAAAAAAAGAGTCATGTTTAGTTCAATGTTTTAGATAGCATGACTTTTCCTTGATCCCATCCTCGACCCTATTCCACTTTATGTCCTCTGAAAAACATTTCAAAACATGGGATGAGCATAAAAAGCTCAGTAAGGGATACACAAAGAAGGAAAAGTGTTATTTTTTCTAAAAAACAAGTTAAACATGAATAATAAAACGTAATTAATACTTTTCACCTTTATGAAGTAGTAAATACTCTTTACTGATTAAAAGATCATTACTTACCCTTTTGTAACGAAAAGATTACCATAAAACCCATATAAAAACAAATAATATATAAAGGTAACTTGGGACATAAACATACTTAAATAGAATAACCATACGGTCAACTTCCACATATATCACTAAATGGAATATCCATAAGACGGACTTATATACCCAATGCATTGGAGGTTATAACGTAACCACCCGTCCTGGTATTCACAGCACCACCCGTCATTTGGTTTATCATATAACCACCCGTCAAATGTCCAAGTAACATTATAAAATCATAAGACATGAAATAAAAATAAAGGAAAGAAAACATTTCCAAATTTTAGTCACAATATGTCACTTAAATATATTGACATGGAAAATAAATTTTCAAAACCATTTTCAATACCAAAAATACGTAAAAGAGTATATGGTATTTATTTTCTTTTAAAAACATTACGGCTTGTTGAGGAAGCCAAAGATCAAATAATACTTGTGGTGAAGGAAAGGTCATTTTCACCGCTTATGTTTAAAGAAACATTCCTTTTTGTCGTTTAGTAAAACACTTTGTAGAAAAATATTCCCTTTTAAAATTCAATGGTGTTTATACAGCGTATAAAAGAAAGTCGTGTATTAAAACAAAATATGCCTCAATGAAAGGAGATTGAGACAAAATCCCTTACCTCGTGTCCGACTTGACTCGATTGTTCTTTAATCTCCTAAATAATAAACTAAATTTATTTTCTACTTGCTTAAGAATATTTTTCAAGTTTATTATTCCTTTTATATCACTTATTACCATGTTATAATAATTATGTAATCATTTAAGTTAATAACATTTATTTTGTTGATATTTGGTACTTGAGTCAAAAAAAGGACTTCTTATAATTACATGTTGTAAATGTAATCAAATATCCATTATCTCAAGAATGATAATCATGATTTAGATATCATATATATCATATATATCCAGTATATACATGTATTTATAATAGTACATAACATTTGGATGTAAGAAATGAAATGCACAGTTCATGGAGACGGTAAGTCGTACGTACGCATGAATGCAACTTTCATTTCTATTTCTTATTTTTATGGAATTAAAACATAATGATACGTAGTTATATTATAATTCCAGTATAATATCATATATAATATCCTTAACTCTATCCTTTATACATCCCACATAAGGCATTAACGAATCAAATCACTTTGAGGGGGCGGTAGTCCGCACTTCCTCAAATGATATTATCGTATTTACCCACTATACAAACCATAAAGGCATGCTATAAAAAGGGAAGTACATAAGCGTAATGAAATAATAAAAATAATATATATCATATATAAATACAGTTCCATCATAATGGCCACCATGAGAGGTGGTAAGATTTAATTGAACAATTATCGTTTCGTGAGGCCTTAGTTTTCCATCCAGAGAAACATTAAGTTCTTCATCCATTAGATGGAGGTGTGAGTAAGTTTAGTTTGAATAATTCTCATAAAAACATTCAAGTATATTTAGGATACTATATTTGTTACAAAATAAAGTAAATAAAAAGATTTTAGGGGTTGGATAAGTAAAATAAAAGAAAACAATTTAAGAGAAATCATTACCTTTAATTTGGGTAACTCCTTTTGGTTTGAACCAAAGGACTTCTTGAAGTGCCTTATGCCTAAGGTAAGGATTCTAAAAGGAGGATAGGGATGTTTGGAGCTTAATAGGATAGATTTTGGATGAGCCAAATGTCTTTAGAGGTGTGAGGAATTGGTTAGAAGTGGTCTATTTTTATAAGGGGGAGGAGGGGCTCTTTAAGAAGGTGGGAAACTATTATTTTATTATATAATGATATTCGGTTTCTAATGGTCCAAAAATAATTATAGTAGAAGATAAGATGATTCATGGTCGAAATAAAATCATCCAACCAGAATTGGACATGTTTTGGATAATATTTTTATCATTATAATCTAATTTATTTAAATGATTTATCAATGAGGTAAATACTGCATCATTATTATGTCATAAATAATTTTATTTACTTTTGTCTAGAAATTATAAAAAAACACCATGATATAGGAAATATTTTTATCTTTCCAAATAATATTTATAGTTGAAAATAGGACTTATATAACACCATATACAAATTAATTACTAAAATATTTTTGTTTATGTCATTTTGGCCTTTACTTTAAATTAATTAATCTAAATTGTCATTATCACATCCAAGTGGATCAAAGAGGTCCCAAAATAGGCCCAAAGATGCCCATGGTCTTTAATGACTCAACCAATAATGTTAGGATAAGTGTTAAGGTAATTTTGAATTATTATAATATTCTCTTAATCTTGAATTACATTATTTACCTTTAACCACGGTAAATAAAAGTCAAAAATTACTATTCACCAAAAATTATTTTCATCTTATTGAACCAAATTTTACTTATTGGTAATAACCATGTATGTTGGATTATTGAAATTCAATTCACAGAAGTGGTAAAAATTCATTTAAATGAAAAATTCAGTTTTTTAACTACCACTTAGTGGTTTCACTATTCATCAAAAATTGAAGTTTTTCAGAAAAATACCAAACATTCAGCCAAAGCATTATCTGATATTATGAATTCAAAATTGATGTCTATTTTTTCAAATTCAAAATATAGAAGTGGCGTTAATTAATTTAAAAATTAATTCCCACTGTTAAAACAAATAGCGTGTTTTTAAGAAACAATAAATATCAAAAGATTGATACTTGTTTATGTCTAATTTCAAAGTGAAATTAATTCCAATGACAAACATTGGAATAAATGGTAAAAATATATTTTAATTTCACTTTAAAATTAACTAAAAAGATAATATAACCATATAAATAAATTAGATTAAAAGACACTTTTGAATTAAAATGCAATATTTTTCATTATTCATTAAAAAAATGAACTTTAGAGGAAAAATTCAAAAAAATTCCCAAAGTAATTTTTGATGTCTCCATTCTAAAGAATGATTTTATTTGGTCATATAAAATGTATTAAAGTTACCAAAACTATATTTAAAAAGGATTCTTCATTAAAAGGTGATAAATCAGCCTTTTAATGTAAATTAGATTCATTCACATTTTAAGTTTATAATATTTTATTGGATAATATAAATACATTTAACAAACATGTATAATAATATTGTAGTTAGTTTCATTCAATCCATAAAATACAAAAGATAGGAGTTAACTACCATTTAAAATAATAATATTATGTTATTAGTGTGCAACGCAAGATTTCAAAGAAACTTGTTGTTGCTTGTTGGGTACGCTACCGAACATAGCAACCCCTTTGAAGTAAAATTAATATTTAATTCCCAAATATTAATAAATATAAAATATGTCTTATTCGTTATTTACCTGGGATGTTACATCCTTCCACCCTTTTGGGAATTGCTTCCTCGCAATTTTTATTCACTTATCAAAATAAGTCGGTGTATTTATCCCTCATAGCATTTTCAGATTCCCACATTGCCTATCAATCATATGGGTTTTACAAAATACCATTACCTGGTGAATTACCTTAATCCGCAACACGTGCTCCATGTGGTCAATAATTTGGATTGTTTGTTCTTCATAAGAGAGGTTCTCTTCCAACTGAACTACCTCTAGGCTCAAAACATGAGATAGATCTGGCATATACTTTCTCAACATCAAAACATGAAAAAAATTGTGTACTTGGGTTAAACTTGGAAGTAAAGCCACTCTATATGCAACTGATCCCACTATCTCCAGAATTTCATAAGGTCCAATGAACCTCGAACTCAACTTTCCCTTCTTAACAAAACGCAACACACTTTTCCATAGAGAAACTTTGAGAAAAACATGATCACCTAACTCAAAAGAAAGATCCTTCCTTCGGTTATCAGCATAAATTTTCTGTATACTCTGAGCTGTTCTCATGTGCTTCTGAATCAACTGAACTTTCTCTGCCATCACTTCTACCAATTCTGGTCCCATCATCTTCCTTTCACCTACTTCATCCCAAAAAGCTGGAGTTCGACAACGCTTTCCATATAATGCCTCAAATGGAGTCATCTGTATACTAGAATGAAAACTATTATTATATGAAAATTCAACCAAATAAAGTTGTTGGTCCCAACTTCCCTGATAATCTATCGAGCAAGCACGTAACATATCCTCAAAGGTCTGAAATGTTCATTCTGACTGCCCATCTAATTGAGGATAAAAAGTTGTACAAAAATTTAATTCACTACCCAATGACTTCTGAAGGCCTTTCCAAAAGTTAGAAGTGAAACTGGGATCATGATCAGATACAATGGAGAGGGGAACTCCATGCAACCTGACTATCTCATTAACATACAACCGAGAAAGTTGATCTAGAGACAAAGTATCTCAAATAGGAAGGAAATGACCAGATTTAGTCAATCGATCAACTATAACCCAGATTGCATTATTACCTCGAGATGTCTTTGTTAATCCCACAACAAAGTCCATGGATATATTTTCCCATTTACATTCTGGCGCCAGTAAAGGCTGAATAATTCCTTTCGGTAACTGTTTCTTTACTTTAACCTGCAGACAAGTCAAACACTTCACAGTAAAATCAGCAATATCTCTTTTCATTCCATCCCACCAGTAATACTCTCGAAGATCTCTTTACATATTAGTACTACCAGGATGAATTGAAAACAGAGAACTATGAGATTCACATAACAACTCATTATTCATTTTTGAATCACAAGGTACACATAATCTCTTCCCAAATCTCAAAACACTATCATTATCAATGTTAAATTCAAGCAACTTACCCTTCTGAACCAACTCTTCCATTTTCTACAGCTCACTGTCTTCTTTTTGCGCTTTCTTAATTCTCTCTGATAGAGATGATTTTACTGACACCTGAAACAAAACAGAAGAATTTCCTGCAACAACAACTTCTATTCCAAAGTTTATCAAATCAATAACCAAAGGATCTCATTCCAAACATAGCATGGATAATGAGACATTACTTTTTCGACTCAAATCATTATCCACTTTATTTTCTTTTCATGGATGTTAATGGATCGTGCAATCATAATTCTTGATTAATTCCAACCATCTCCTCTGTCTCATGTTCAATTATTTCTATGTGAATATATACTTCAGAATTTTGTGATTAGTATATATTTCACACTTCACTCCATACAAATGATGCCTCCAAATTTTTAAAGAAAAAACAACAGCAGCTACTTCCAAATCATGTGTAGGGTAATTTAACTCAAGTGGTTTCAACTGATGTGAATCATAAGAATTGACCTGATCATTTTTCATTAGGACACAAGCAAGTCCTTTCAATGAAGCAACAATGTAGATAACAAAATCACCATTTCTGGAAGGTATTGCCAAAACCAGAGAATTCACCAATATTCTTTTAAATTTCTGAAAACAATCATCACATTCTATTCTCCAGATGAACTTAACACCTTTTTTAGTTAACTTAGTCATTAGAATAGATAACCGTGAAACATTTTCAACAAAACTCCGGTAATAACCTTACAAACCAAGAAAACTATGAATCTCGGTTATATTTGTTGGTCTTGTACATTCTTCAAAAACTTTTGTTTTAGAAGGATCAATAGTTATGCCATTTTTTGAAGCAATGTGACCAGGGAATGAAGTTTATTGTAACCAATACTCACACTTGATGAATTTCTTATAAAGTTTCTTTTCTTTTAAGATTTTCAAGACAGACCTTAAATTACATTCATGTTCTTCTTTACTTTTGGAATAAACCAAAATATCATCAATGAACACAACCACAAACTTATCCAAGAACTCACGGAAAATTCTATTCATAAGATCCATGAATACAACAGGTGCATTCGTTAACCCAAAATTCATAACTACAAATTCATAATGGTCATATATAGTACGAAACGCGGTCTTCGTAATGTCTGATTCCTTTAATTTCAACTGATGGTACCCCGACCTCAAGTCAGTCTTCGAAAAATACTGAGCTCCCAGGAGATGATCAAACAAATCATCGATATGAGGCAAAGGATACTTATTCTTAATAGTGATGTTATTCAATGCTCTATAATCAATGAAAAGTATCATTGAACCATCTTTCTTTTTAACAAACAAGACATGATCACCCCATGGTGACGTGCTAGGTCGAATGAAACCTTTATCTAATAACTCCTAAAATTGCTTCTTTAACTCTAAAAGTTCAATTTGAGCCATTCGATAAGGGGGTTTTGAAATTGGCATAGCATCAGGAACTAAGTCAACAATAAATTTGACTTCCCGATCAGGTATAATACCGGGAAACTCATCAGGAAAAACATCAAGATACTCATTTACCACTGGCACATCATTAATATGAATAGTTATTTTATTTTCAACAATATTTGTAAGGTAACATTAATTTCCATCTTTTACTAGTTTCTCAGCTTCCTGATATGTTATCAAAAGAAAGGGTTCATTCTTGTACACAAGCTGTAAATATTTCTGAAAAGAAACCTCTTTAGCTCTGCAATCAATCTTAGCATGATAAACAAAAAGCTGATCCGTGTCCAAAATAACATCAAACACTACTAGAGGCAAAACAATAAGGTCTGCAGGTACATTCTTTCCACACACAAGGACATAAATGTTCTTATGTTTTCTTTTTGTCTCAACATTTCCTCCAGGTGTTTTTACCGTAATTTTCGTATTCATATCATGAGATGGAATTCCCAATTTACTAGAAAACTTATTAGAAATGAAAGAGTGTGTAGACCATGAATCAAACAACACATTGGCATAATCTGAACAAACAAACAGTGTACCTGATACAACCTCATTTGATGGCCCAACATCTTCTGAAGTAGTTGCAAATGATTTCTCCACCCCTTTATGCTTATAGTCTGGCTGATTTCCCTCAGTTTAGTTCTTATCTAGACACTCATTTGCATAATGACCAATTTCATTACACTTAAAACATCTTACCGATGGCTTTTCATTGCCTGCTTGTTCATATTCCTTACAATTACAAGCAATATGACCAGACTTACCACACCGGAAGCACTTTCCAGTCTCTGATAAACATTCTCCAGGATGCTTTTTACCACACTTCCCATAAGATGGATATTTAGTTTTCTTACCTCCATACTTATTTTATGAATTCTTCCCCTTTGCCTGCCAACTGGACCTCTTATTCTGTTGTTTTTCAAAGAACACTTGTTCATCGGCAAACTCTATTTCCACATACTCCGCACATCGAACGAGTTTTTCATAACTTTAGGTCTCACGAGAAGCTAAATCCCTTTGATATCGTGGCTTCAGTCCTGAGTAAAATCGATTTATCTTACTATCAATATCTCATATGAAATTTGGAGTATACCTTGCCAGTCGAGTGAATTTTTCTTCATAAGCAGCCACTGATTCATCCTCCTGCCTCAATTCCAGGAATTTCTTTTCCATTCTAAGATGATCCAACTTAGGAAAATATTTCTCAAGAAACATACCTTTGAATTCATCCCAATCAAGAGAATCAATATCCTCACTATCCCTGATATTTTTCACCATCGACCACCACTGATCAGCTTCACCTTCAAAACGGTAAACAGTAATACTAACCTTTTGATGTTCTGAACAACCCATGACATCAAAAATATTTTCCGGTGCTTTAATCCACCCTTCACCTAGCAGAAGGTCAGACGATCCTCTGAATGATAGGGGATGTTGCCTCATGAAATGCTCCGCTACTGATATGTTCCTCTGTGGTTGATCTGGCTGATCTCATACATGGATAACACCACCATTTATAGACTGAGTCAACTGTGCCATCACTGCAAAAAACTGTTCAGTTCCGATTCCGACTATCTCAGGTTGCTGATTTGGAAGGTTGTCTTCCTCCAGATGTTGTCCCAACATAGCTGCCCTATTTCCTCTGCGGAAAATCATTCTGAACATAGAAATATCTTAGGCGAAGCAACATGGTAATATGGAAATGCTATATGATTTCAATATTAACATAAATTACATTATGGATATTACTTTAACAATACCCTAACACCTAAATTTATCTAAACCGACCTCTGATACCAACTATAAGGACCCGTCCTTAAACCTTACATAATATTGAATTAAATGAATAATTCATGTTGAGGATCTTTTCCGGTTTAGAGTTTTAGAGAGTTAGGGCATATCTATTACATTTTAAAATATTACAAAGTAGATAATTCTACTCAGTTTCCATTTTTTTTACAAAACATGAACTCTTGAAAAAAAGAGTCATGTCTAGTTCCATGTTTTAGACGACATGACTTTTCCTTGATCCTATCCTTGACCCTATTCCACTTTATGTCCTATGGAAAACATTTCAAAACATGGGATGAGCATAAAAAGCTCAGTAAGGGATACACAAAGAAGGAAAATTGTTATTTTTTTGTAAACAACAAGTAAACCATGAATACTTTACCACAAGTAATACTTTTCACCTTTATGAAGTACTAAATACTCTTCACTGAATAAAAGATCATTACTTACCCTTTTTAACCAAAATATTACCATAAAACCCATATAAAGAACACATAACATATAAAGGCAACTTGGGACATAAACATACTTAAATGAAATAACCATACGGTCGAATTCCACATATATCACTAAATGGAATAGCCATATGGCCGACTTCCATACCCAATGCATTGGATGTTATAACGTAACCACCCGTCCTGGTATTCACGACACCACCCATCATTTGGTTTATCACGCAACCACCCGTCAAATGTCCAAGTACCATTATAAAATCATAAGACATGAAACAATATAAAGGAAACAAAAAATTTCCACATTTCAATCACAATATGTCACTTAAATATATTGACATGGAAAATCCATTTTTAAAACCATTTTCAATTCAAAAAATACGTAAAAGATTATATGGTATTTATTTTCTTTTAAAAACATTACGACTTTAATGAGGAAGCCAAAGATCAAATAATACTCGCGACGACGGAAAGGTCGTTTTCACAGCTTACGTTTAAAGAAACATTCCTTTTTTTCATTTATTAAAATGCTTCATAGAAAAAGATTACCTTTAAAAATTCAAGGGTGTTTATACATCATATAAAATAAATTCGTGTATTAAAACAAAATATGCCTTAATGAAATAAGATTGAGACGAAATCCATTACCTCGTGTCTGACTTGACTCGATCATTCTTTAATCTCCTGAATAATAAACTAAATTTAATTTCTACTTTCTTAAGAACATTTTTCAAGTTTATTATTCCTTTCATATCACTTATTACTATGTTATAATCATTATGTAATCATTTAAGTTAATAACGTTCATTTTGTCGATATTTGGTACATGAGTCAAAAATGTACTTCTTATAATTACATGTTGTAAATGTAGTCAAATATCTATTATCTACAGAATTATAATCATGATGTAGATATCATATATATCATATATATCCAGTATATACATGTATCTATAATATTACATAACATTTGGAGGTAAGAAATGAAATGCACCGTTCATGGAGACGGTAAGCCGTACGTACGCATGAACGCTACATTCACTTCTATTTCTTATTTTTATATAAGTAAAACATAATGATACAAAGGTATATTATAATTCCAGTATAATATCATATATAATATCATTAACTCTATCTTTTATACATCCCACATAAGGCATTAATGAATCAAATCACTTTTAGGGGACGGTAGTCCGTACTTCCTCAAATGAGATTATCATATTTACCCACTATGGAAACCATAAAGGCATGCTATAAAAAGGGAAGTATAGAAGCATAAGGATATAATAAAAATAATATATATAATATATAAATACAGTTCCATCATAATGGCCACCATGAGAGGCGGTAAGATGTAATTGAACAATCATCGTTTCGTGAGGCCTTAGTTTTCCATCCACAGAAACATTATGTTCTTCATCCATTTGATGAAGGTTTGTGTAAGTGTAGTTAGAATCATTATCATAACAACATACTAGTATATTGAGGATACTGGTGTTATTACAAAAGGTAGGAAATAAAAATATTTTAGGGGTTGGAAAAGTAAAATAAAAGAAACTAATTTAAGAGAAATTGTTACCTTTAATTTGGGTAAATCCCTTTGGTTTGAACCAAAGGACTTCTTGAAGTGCCTTATGCATAAGGTAAGGCTTCTAATAGGAGGAAAGGTATGTTAAGAGCTTAATTGGGTAGAGGTTGGATGATCCAAATGTCTTGAGAGGTGTGAGGAATTGGTTAGAAGTGGTCTTCTTTTATAAGGGGGAGGATGGTCTCTTTAGGAAAGTGTGAAACTATTATTTTATTATATAATGATATTTGATTTATAATGGTCCAAAAATAATTATAGTATAATATAAGATGATTCATGGTCGAAATAAAATCATCCAACCAGAATTGGACATGTTTTGGATAATATTTTAATCATTATAATCTAATTTATTTAAATGATTTATCAATGAGGTAAATACTGCATCATTATTATGTCATAAATAATTTAATTTATTTTTGTCTAGAAATTATAAAAAAAACACCACGATATAGGAAATATATTTATCTTTCTAAATAATATTTATAATCAAAAATAGAACTTATATAACACCATATAAAAATTAATTACTAAAAGATATTTGTTTATGTCATTTTGGCCTTTACTTTAAATTAATTAATCTAAATTGTCATTATCACATACAAGTGGATCAAAGGGGTCCCAAAATAGACCCAAAGATGACCATTGTCGTTAATGACTCAACCAATAAAGTTAGGACAAGTTTTAATGTAATTTTGAATTATTATAATATTCTTTTAACCTTGAATTACCTTATTTACCTTTAACCGTGGTAAATAAAAGTCAAAAGTTACTATTCACCAAAAATTATTTTCATCTTATTGAACCACATTTTACTTCTTTATAACTACCATGTATGTCAGATTTTTGAAATTCAATTCACATAAGTGGTAAAATTTCATTTAAATGAAAAAGTCAGTTTTTTAACTACCATTAAGTGGTTTCACTATTTATCAAAAATTGAAGTTTTTCAGAAAAATACCAAAAATTAAGCCTATGCATTATTTGATATTCCGAATTCAAAATTGATATCTATTTTTCCAAATTAAAAACATAGAATTGGAATTAATTAATTTAAAAATTAATTCCTGCTGTTAAAAGAAATAGCATGTTTTTAAGAAACAATAACTATCAAAAGATTGATACTTATTTATGTCTAATTTAAAAGTGAAATTAATTACAATGACAAACATTGGATTAAATGGTAAAAATATATTTTAAGTTCACTTTAAAACCAACTATAAAGATATTCTAACCATATAAATAAATTAGATTAAAAGTCACTTTTGAATAAAAATGCAATATTTTTCACTATTCATTAAAAAATGAACTTCTAAAAGAAAAATTCCAAAACATTGCACAAAGTAAATTTTGATGTCCCCATTCTAAATAAGGATTTTATTTGGTCATATATAATGTATTAATGTGACAAAAAGTATATTTAAAAAGGGTTCTTCATTAAAAGGCGATAAATCTGCCTTTTAATGTAAATTAGATTCATTCACATTTTAAGTTTATAACTTTTTATTGGATAATATAGATACATTTAACAAACATGTATAATCATATTGTAGTTAGTTTCATTCATTCCCACCAATAAAACAACTCGGAGTTAACTACCATTTAAATTAATAATATTATATTATTAGTGTGCAACGTAAGATTCCAAAGAAACCCATTGTTGCGTATCAGGTACGCTATAGAACATAGCAATACCTTTAAAGTAAAATTAATATTTAATTCAAAAATATTAATAAATATGAAATATTTCTAATTCTTCATTTACCTGGGATTTTACAAATCTAATTTTAATATATATATATATATTGGGATGAAATTTCAAGGAATCCACTTCCTATATCCTTAACTAAAATTCTAGGACATCTTTTTATACATCGAATCAACATTAGAAATATCCTTAGACATGCAGCTAGGGTTCTCAAAAATATTTTATTATCCGGGTTTTGAAATGATAACTAATTATATCTAACGATTAAAATTATAGAGACACATAATTATCAAAAATATATATTGCATATTTTTAGATGAAAATTCCTTACATTCCACAAATACATGTCAGATTATTATAATGGTATAGTTACTTCGGAGACTAGAATCAAAATATTCTCATATCTTGAAATATAATCAATATATCCCATGTATAACTTATCATATATTACTCTTATTAGATATACCATATTTAAAATCATTATTCATTAACTAGTGAAAGGAAACATCAGAAAGGGTGATCTTAGATTCCCATTAAGGAAAAATAAGAGAGATATATAAGAATAACATGAAAATAAGTGTACGTGACTTTGATAATTACTTTTGAAAACCATACCCTTTTTATCAAAGATCATAATCATAAAAAATTTAATATTTATGGGAATTAATAAGACATAGATCATAAGAAAATTCAAGAACATACACCGTGAGGGAATAAAATTTATATAATACAAGTATTTATGGAATACCAATAAGAATAGAAAATTATTTTCACATTAGTCAAGGATCACTTTCAAGGATATCATAGTTCAATGAATTCACTCCCCAAACCATCATAGTAGTCAAGGTTCGATCCTTTTACCATCATAAGGGAAATAGTCTTGTACTAAATCAGTTTCACTCCATATTCCATACTTTTCTATCTCATGATATAAAAATATTTACCTAATACATTAGAGGAAGATATCGGTCCCACCAGTTATATACTGAAAATATTTCTATTTTCTCCATAAGATCATAAAACATTCATCATATCATAACCCATTAAATGAAGTGGGTTTCATAAATATATCATCATATAATAACCTATTTAAAAGAGATAGATTTCATAATTATTTCATTATTTCATCAAATCATAACCCATTGAAAATGAATTAAGATTCATATGAATTTTATCATTTTATAACCCAAGGAAGATAAATGGGTTGTATAAATATCTTATCATTATTGAAATTAACAATTTATAAAAATAATAATAATTGTATATGTGGAACATATCCCCATTAAACTGTAGGTTGTATCAAAATATTTCATCTTAAATGTAAAATTATTTCAAATTATTACAAGTAACATTTCTTATTGGAAATAAAATATATTTTAAATTAAAATTTTAAAACTTATAATTCATAACAAATTTGGGAAATAAATTTAGTTGGAAATAAATGAAAATATTTATAAATTAATATAAGAAATTATTTAAAACATTTATTGACGGAAATACAATTTTATTCTAGAAAAAAAAATTAAAAATTAAAAAAAAATATTTTATAATAACCATTAAAACATATAAATTAATAGTTGAAATAATTTAAATCATTTATTAACTAAAACAATCTTTTCAATTTGAAAAATACTTAAAAAACATTTTGAAAACCCTTTTCACAGAAAATAACGTTACAATATATTAAAAGAATCTCTATAAAAATAAAATATTTCTTGAGGAAAAATCATTTCTTCCAGGATTTTAATTTAAAAATAAAACATTTTGAAAATAATTTTCTTTGAAAATTTTCTTCAATACATTTAAAGGGTGAATTAAAAATCATTGTAAACATTTCTTGATGAAAATACCCATTATGCTATTATTTTTTGAAAACATACAATATTTTGAAAATCCATTTCATTTAAAATAACATGGTAAGTTTATAATGGTATCAAAAAAATAAAATAATGGTCTTTACGGTTGGAAATTTTATTCATGTCGTACATTTTAAAACAAATATTCTTTTAACGTTTTTTGTAATAAAAATGGGAATGGTTTAGAAAATTGAAAGAAAATTCATTTCCAATAAATTTTTAAAAATTAAAACATTGGTAAAAATTTATTTAATTAATTATTTTATAATTATAAAAACATTTTTAGAAACATTTATTTTGAAGAAAAATTATTTTCGGTGGAAGAGAGAAATAACGATTGTTTTCGTCAAAACATTATTTTTAACTCTTGAATTCAAAAATATAAAAATGGAAGGAAAAAATTTATTATCATGAAATAATGATAGAATAATAAATTTCATGAGTTCGTTGAGATATATATCATATCATATCATCATTGAAAGTATAATCATAAACAATCTTCTTAAACGATGAGATTGTAACATAAAAATCATACCACTTCTATAACTTATATACATAATCCCCTTTAAAGAATATCATTAGATGAAAATTATAATATCATGATAATAAGAATATTAATTATATAATAGGTCAAATTTTTATTAAATACACCTCATATAAGATGATATGTTCATAACATAACTTATGTCCCAATGAAGGAAATCAGAGATAAAAATCCCTTACAACTTGGTTAAAATTTGAGCCATAAATCCCATGGAATACAGATTTTTAATGGGATATAAAAGTACCTTTAAAAATAATTATATTAAAAATAATATAAATTCATGTTCATTATATAAAATACATAAAATAAACACATGGTGAATATGGCATGTGTCTCACAGAAAAACAAAAGTGAGATGGAAATCTCATTCAATAAGTCTTGAAATCTTTCATAAAAATTAAAAAATCGAATATAATAAATATATTATATATATAAATATTATTACCGTAATTATATAATCCTACCATTTATGATTTACTTATGACCTTTTATTACTAGTTTGTTAAAAATTCAATGTTAATTTCATGTTCCAAGAAATAACTACGTTTTTTAATGTATGTTTGGATATTTTATTTTCAATCCAACTACTTTGATCATGATTCCATAATACCATTAATTATAATAGTGAAATAAATATCATATATATTCTATATATATGTATTTGGTGTAATCTATAAAATTTAGTGATATAAATTAAAGACACCTTTCTGGGTGGCGGTAGGCCATACATACCCATAAATGTGGTTTCCATTTTCACAATGGGAATAAATAAATAAATATTAACATTAAATAGTATTTTTTATTTCATTTATATAACATATTATCATCAAACCCATCCTTATTAACTTTTATGTAAAGCATCAATGAATCACATCGCCCCACAAGGCAGTAATCCACAATATACACGAACAACATTATCATATTCCCACAGAATGTAAAGTAAGAAGTCACACATTATATAATGATTAAAGAAGTATAATAATATCATAAATATCATATATAAACAAAAAATATATCATTATATCTAACCATGATATTTTGTGATGTAAAACGAATAACATCTTTTTGGGATGAGGCAGTCCACCGTACACATGAATGATGATTTCGTAACCCATTTATTGGGTAAAGATAATTATTTAAGTTATTACATTAACATAAAAATATATAATTATAAGTATTATAATTAGGTTATTTATCAACTAGTATTAATAATAATTTAGGTATCTGTAAAAATAAATAAAATAAAATGTTCAGTTTGGGACATTACCTCTTCTTTGGGAAACTTATTTTTGTTTGCAGCAAATTAATTAAAATGATGGATTAATGACCAGAATATGTACTATTGGTTTATATTATGGAATTATTTATGTAATATGGGAATTAATTTTAAGAATTTGTTTTTGGATCCATGGATAGGAGAGGATAAATCTTGTTTTTTTTAATTTAGGTGAGTGAAAAATTGTATTCTTTGGAAAGAAAAAGGTGTAACCATATTTTTCTTTAAATAAAAGGCTTCTCAATGTTTAATTATCTATCCTAGAAGATATAGGGCCTCTATATGGCCAACATATTGATATTATAAATTTTTTTGTTCATTTTTAACCAATTATCATTTTAGTTAACCCCTAGTAAACTCATGTTCACCTTAACTGCAGTAATTAATTTTTACCTTTTTAACTATTTATTTTGGACAATAGTTATGTTGAATATAGTAGATAATATAAATTATGATGATTCTAGGTATTGAATCCATATTTCTAAATACTATTGAATTATTTTGAAATTTAAATTTAAAACTAATCTCACAGACGTAATGGGAAAGTGGGATTTCAACGTGAAAAATGATTAAATGTTTTAAAACATTCATATCCAAATTCAATATGAAAATTATTATAATAAACTGAATTAGATTAATAGATATATAATTTAATAAATTTTACTTCTAAACCCATTTTAAAACAAAAATAAAACTTATAATTTCTCTAAATGAAAAGGCAGTTTTTAATAAAATCTAGTATTTTTTACTATTCACTAAAAAATTAAATTTTTAGAAAGATATACAAAATTATACATAGGATAATTTTCACATGATGATGTGAAAAATAAAAATTTATTATTTAAATTAATTTTATAAAATTGAAAAAATTAAATTTTATTATTCTCCATAAAATAATTAAATTTCTTTTAGAGAGAATAATATTTTTTGAAATGTACAGAGACGTTTTAAAAAATTAGGCAATTTATATCAATTTTTCTTATATAAAAAGTATAAATAATATTTAAATTTTTTTTTACTAGAAATTGTTTTAGTTTGAATGACTAGATTATAATGGTTCCACTTATATTATAATATTAATAATAATTCATGATTCGTTTAAACTAGATGCTTTATATAACACAATATACAATTAATGTTTTGTGTACTGAAAAATAAATTTAGTGATGCATGTTACACATTCAAACCTCAAAGTTTAATTTCATAAAAAAATATAAAAATATTGAATTAATTTAAAAAAAATCACAAAATATTGGATTGTTACATTGTACACCGGTTAAATAAATTTGGTCCTCGCAATTTGGAATTGTTCTTGTTAAATAAGGGTTTGAATTTTGAAAATCCAATTTTGGGACAACCACAAAGTAAAATGGTTTAATGAATAAAACTCTTCAAAAGAGAGAAATATTAGTATGCTGGTTATCATGAATAACACATATAGGCTAACATAGGTGGGAAGTGAAAACCTGGACATAGAAAATATAAATAACTCCCAAATACCGATAGAGAGTTATTGGGGGCATGGTCATGAGAATGTTAATAACCAAAAATTCATAAACTGAAGAAGCGTGTAAATGGTCACTAATACTATCAGAAATTAAATTAATAAAAGAACATTTATTTCAGGATCATTTTTCTAATGTTTCATTATTTTCATGTGAAGATATACATTTTGATTTCATTCCATTTTATAATCAAAGTCTTATCATTTTGATGTGATTCAATCAATTTCCATATAATCTATTACTACATGAAATGTAGTTGAATTGTTTTTTATGCAAATATTTCTAGTGTATCATGGGATATAAAATAATTATCAGTCATTCCTTTCTCTATTTATTGTCAAAAATAGATTTTTTATCATAGGGTATAAAATATAATTCAAATATCAACTTAATACATTCCAAGAAGAGTTAAACTAATGGATCCTCTATGTTTAGATGAATTTGAAATCCAAAAATATAGGCAGAAGATCACAATATTCCCAAAAAAACTTATTATTCAACCCACAAACAATATGAAGTAACTCTTAATGCCACATACAAAATATTTTAATACATCTATCATATATTCTCCTGAATCATGGAATTATCTCAAATCACCATAAAAACCCTAATGAAGATATTATTTCTTTATAAAATTCAATATTTACTCATTACATGAATAAAATAAAATGTTTTGAAATATGTTTCACAAATCCAAAAATGTTGAAATATACATCAATGATAACAGGAAACAAATTCTTATCAATTCATCAATAAGTTCAAAGGTAATTAATGCTATTTAATTTCCATTATCTATATAAATCATATATTCCCCAATCTAAATACCATTTTCTCAATATCAGGAACATATTAAGGGTTATCTCCCATTAATAAAAATATATCCTTTCCATTAAATCACATTCTATAACATCAATACCATTTAACATTTTCCTTAAACTCTTCAAAGAAGAACTAATATGGAACAATGTATTGATGTTTCATGATTATAATAACCAATATACAATATATAAACATAAAATTCAATATATACCAATAAATAAATACATCAATAATTCCACTTTCTTCATAAACCATTAACTTTCCTTTATTTTCTTATTTCTTAACTCTTCTTTAATTTCATTTATCATTTGTATTCACTTCATTATCATCAACATAAACATTGCTCATAAAAACTTATTGATTATCTTTATGATCATTCCATTTAGGTAATAAAATTTTCTAGTTCCCAAACATTCCACATTTGGAATATTCAACCATCGATGATATCTTAAGTACCCCACTAATCTCATCAATTTTATTAACATAAATTTTAATTTTTTATATGAAAATAATTTCTTTCTTTCCCTAATTTACACCCTTAAAACATATTCATAATACTCCAAGACATCCACTTGGGTGTTTATTCTCAAATTCACGACTCATAAGAAACTAATACTTCTTTTAACCATGGCATCCACCACCCAAACATTCAATTAAATATATCATTCTCTTTATTGGTGAGTTAAAGAATTGGATAAGAAGAATGTTGTTAATCATATATCGTGATAATAGATTTGGAATAATCTTAATATCCTTCACGCCAGTCATTATTCCATTTGGTTTCTCAAAAACACATTATTTATCACATTCAATGTTAATACAGTTGCTTCCAGATCCCACTATTGACTAAAACAAAAAATAATAGTGTGAGTAATAATAATTATAGTGGGAAATCAACTAATCATTAAAAATATCATATAAGATGTCTAAATCATGAAATCATATTTTTAAATTATAAAACCTTATGTTTAACCTTTTTTATTAATGGTTTTCTGTATATTTAAATCTATATTAATGGTTTATAAAGAGTTTGTGATGGTTTATAAAGAGTCTGTGAATTTCCAAAGCACATCCCCTTAGAGTGTCAAATCAGGTTCATAGTAAGAACCATTGTACTGCATCAGGTGATGATCGAGTCTACCTTAATTCACCCATTTCTCAGATATTACCTCCATATACCTCATTTCTAAAGCCAGAACCACATGTAGTATTTATACAGGGATGTAATTTATTTGAAACCACTTTCTATATCATTTAATAAAGTTCCTAGACATATTATTATAAATTTAATCATCCTTAGACTCATCCTTATACATGTAGTTATAGATCTCACTAATGTTTTATCATTAAATTTTTTAAAGGATAACTAAACCTATCATCATAAAATGTAGATTTTCTATTCAAGAGAGGGAAAGTAGTACACACATGGATTTCCAAATAAGACTTGGGGAAACAACACTACATGGGACTAAAATAATGATGACTGATGTCATACCCAATTAGAGTGACCTAGAGTAATCATACATTTATATTACATATTTTGAGATTAATATTCAGTATATTACAAAAATACATTCCTAAGGATCATAATGGTATAATTTCTTTGTGAGTAGACAACAATATTTTTATTTCTTGAAATATCATCAAAATCACCCATGAATTTAATCCAACATATTATTCATATTAGATATACCTTAAATAAAATACTTCTTCAGTAACTAGTGAAAAGAAACATAAAATAGGGTGAGTTCAGATTCCCAGTATGGATAAAAAAGGGTGATACGTAAGCATAAAATAAATATAAGCATATGATAATTTTATAATAAAATTAGAAAATTATACACTTAATATCAATGATCATAATATTTAATCTTGGTATAAATATTGGTAGTTCATAATGCATTGATCATATGTAAATTTAATAATATGAACCATGGGAGTATAATATTAACATAAGAAACATAATTCTATCATACACATAAGCATATGAAATCGTTTTCATGGTATTAGTGGACCACTTTTACATCAATCATAAATGAATGGGTTCACTCAAGAACATTTCATAGTACTCATGGTTCACTCCCCGGACCATAATAGCATATATTGTAACTTATTGAATCGATTTAATTCCCCATTCCAATCGTATATATCTCCTGAGATATAAATCATTAACCAATAAATTGGAAGGAGATATAGTTCTTGACCATCACAAAATAAAAACAAAATATCATACCACATTGATCATATCATGACCCATGAAATGAAATTAATTTCATAAAAAATTCATTATATCATAACCAATGGAAGATAAAAGTTTCTTATTATATCATCATTTTATAAAATCATTACCCATGGAAAACACTACTGGAAATATGATTTTTCCCAACGCTTCTATACCAACGGTTTGTAAAAACCAATGGTATAGGTCCCCTTTCCAAACAGTTTGGCCAAACCATTGGGAAAGCCCACTTTGAGGCCACCTTTCCAAACGGTTATAGAAAACCGTTGGGAAAGGTTATAGATTTCACAATGGTTTGGCCAAACCATTAGGAAAAGTCCAATTTTTGGCCACCTTTCCCAACGGTTTGGCCAAACCGTTGGTATAGGTCTATACCAACAGTTTTGGCAACCGTTGGTATAGGTTATTTGAATTTTTATCAGATCTTATTACCGAGAACATTATATAAATCAAAATTTAAAATAATTATGACAGTATATATATATATATTTATGTAATTATGTTCACAAAAGTCATGTTAGGTTAGTGGTTAAGTCATTCAATGATAAACGAGGGGTCCTGGGATCAAATCCCAGCGAATGTTTTTTTTGAAATACATATACCAACGGTTCCATAACCATTGGTATAGATTTTCATATTACTTATTCCAACAGTTTCCAAAACCGTTGGTATAATTCTACAACAACGGTTTTCCCAAAACTGTTGGTATAGACCTATCCCAACGGCTTACTTGGCAATGGTTCTCCAAACCGTTGGTATAGGCTATACCAACTGTTTGGAGGCCTATACCAATGGTTCTAAACCATTAGTATAGGTTAGTTTTCTAGTAGTGAAAATAAGTGGTGTTAATAAGTGTTTTATCATTTTATAACCCATGGAAGAGAAATTGGTTTCATAAATATAATTTTTTCATGAACATAAATAATTTATAGAAAGTATATGAATGATTTACTTTGATAATATCCCTAGTAAATAATAAATTACATCAAAGGATGTCATATTAGATGCAAAATAATTTCTGAATATTACTTGGAATATTTCATGAGGAAAAAATATTTCATTGAAAATAATTTTAATCTAGAAATCCGTAAATAATTTTAGAAATAACATTATTTTAAAATATTTTTTTATACTTTTAAATGATTATTTAAAAATCATTTAAATAATTTCTTGTGAAAAATATCAATTCTGGTTTGAAAATAACTTTAAAAACAACTGTTTTTAAATCATTTTTTTCAAAACTAAGCATGAAAAATATAAAAATGAATCTTTAGAAAACATTTAGAAAATTCAATGAAAAAAAATCCTTTAAACGACCATAAAAAGTTTATTAAACATAAATAATTTTAGAAATCAATTTCATTGAAAATGATCTTGAAAAATATTAAGGAGTTTTATGAGAGATAACTCAAAATATTTCATTATTAGATTCATAATCATATACAATCTTGATAAATGATGAGATTGTATCATAAATGTATTACCATTTTGGTAAGTTATAATACTAATACCAAAGTAATAATTACATTAAATAAAACTTATAATATCATTAAAATAATGATATTAATCATATAAAATTTCAAATGTGAAGTATATACACCTCATAGATGAAGATAGGTGAATAAAAAAACATATGTCCCAAAGAAGTCAATTTGAGAAAAAAAATCCCTTAGCGCATTGATAACTATTAAAACATTATCCCCAAGAAATAGAGATTATCAAATGGATATTTAAATACCAAAAATTTTATGGAAAATCATTATAAAATAAATTCTTTGTAATTATATACACCATATGAATAAAGAACATGGTGAATATGGATTATTTCTCATAGAAAATTCTTAATGAGACAAAAATACCTTACCTTAAGTCTTGAAATGATTCATAAAAGTTATAACATAAAATTTAGAAAATAGAATTTTATTATAAATATATTATAGAATACTAAATATATATAAAATACCTAATATTATTTACTTATTACTTTTTAGTGCCCACTTATTAACAATTCCATGTTAAAGTAATGTTTATGGAAATAACATCTTTTCTTTTCATGTATATTTTGAATTATTAATATTGGTCCTCTTACATTGGTCATGGTTCTATAATGTTAATAATTTTATCCTTGATATAAATATAATATATATTTCGTACACCTATACTTTTTGTGATTTAGAAAAGAAAGAGATAGAAAATGAAATAAACCATTCATGGTGATGGTGTGACATATGTATGCATGAAAACAATATAAATTTCACCAAACGAAAGAAATAAAGGAATAAAAATAAAACATTAACATGAAATAATCATTTTTATTTCATATTTTTTACATATTTTCATTATACGCATCTTTATTACCTTCTATGTGAAGCGTGAACGAATCACAACCCTTCATGAGGCGGTAGTCCACCACACACAGGAATGACGCTATTGTATTCCCATGGAACGGAATGTGATAAGTAAAATTTGATATAATTATTTTAAAATAATAATAATATCATAAATATAATATATAATCAATAATTCAATCATTATATTTAGCTATGATATGTGGTGAGAGAAAACAAATAACACTGCTTCGTAAGGCGGCGGTCCGCGGTACACATGAATGTTGATTTCATAATTTTTTATGGAATATAAGAATGATTTAGGTTATTAAATTAACATAATAAAATATCAATATATGTATGATACTTACTTTGTTATTTCATCATGGTTTATAATAATTTAAGGATTTAGAGTAAGAAATAAAACAAAATACCTGGTTAGGGATGTTACCTCTTTTTTCGACAACTTCTTTTAGTTTGAACTAAAAGACTACATACGTTGGATTTATTATTCAAATAAGGATTATAATATGTGAGGTGAGAATTAGTGAATTTATGTTTTTAGTTATATTTTGATCTAAAGGGTTTTGGATGTGTGAAGAGGAGAGGTAAAGGGGTGCCCTTTTATAAGAGTGGTGAGTGCCAGACTTGTAATTTTAGGAAAAGAAAAATGTGTACCCACATTTATATAATTAAAAAAGGAATAAAAATGGAACATTATAGATTAAATATGATATAAGGTCTATATATTAAAAAATGGGTGTTTTACATGTTTAGGTTAATTTTCAACTCTTATCCATTTCGTTTAACAACCCGGTAGTCATATTTTTCACCTTAATCATAAGAAGTAATTTTAACTAATTTTAAAATTAATTCTTGTAAAAAATAAATTTAAAATTATTAGATAGTACAAAATTTTATGATATAAAATATTTTTAACATTTTTATTGAATTTATTTGCATAATTGGAATTTTTTAATTAGAAATTAATTCCATAGACGCGATGAGAAAACCGTGTTTTGAAGTGAAAAATTTTCAAAAGTTTAAAAGGATTTTATATAAAATATCAATATTAAAATGTTTTAAGTAATAAAATTGGATTAATATATATATATAATTGAATAAATTTTACTTTTAAAAACATTGACAAAAACTAACCTTATAAATTCATCAAATGAAATGATAGTTTTCAGTAATATCTTTTATTTTTAACGATTCAATGAAAAAATTTATATTTTTAGAAAAATTATAATAATTCTATCTTAGTTAATTTTGAAATAATTATTTAAAAAATTAATATTATATTATCAAATTCATTTTCTATGTGTGAAAATTTTGTTTTATCATTTTTCATAAAATATATATAACATTTTGTTTGAGAAAAAAGTATTTTCAAAACATATGAAGACATTACTAAAAAATATGATTTTTTTATCAATATATTTTATTTATAAAAACAATTATACATAATATTTATAAACTAGTTTTTTATTAATATATATATATATATATATATCAATGTATATGTTATTACCGGTGTGTTTTAATAATAATATTAATAATATATCATAGATGTTAAAAATTAAAGTTATGTTTAACACATGATATACTTAGGGATCCAAGAAATATTGGATAAAATCAGTTCTTTCTAAAAAAAATTCTAAACTATGTGTCAAATGTAAAAAAATATCAAAATAATTATATTTATTTTAAAAAATATACATTACCCAAAATCAAGGGGTGTTACATTATACACCCCATAAATAAATTATTTCCTTGCAATTTGAAATTTTTCTCCGTAAAAAAATGATTTAACATCCGAATATCCCTTTGTGGAAAAAACTAATCATAAAAAGGTTTAGTGAAACATTATCTTGGAATGATAGAAATATATGTGTGATGGTCAAAACAAATAACACATATAAGGTTTCCAAATATGATAACATCGCTAGAAAGGTAAAACATAGATATAGAAGAGAAAACTAACACCCAAATACTGATTGAGAGTGATAGGGAAAATAGGTAGGATAAAGTTAATAAAAATAAATCTATAAAACAAATATTTTTGAAAATGGTCATTTATATCATTTGAAACGTTTCTAAGAAGTTAAAATGTTATTTCAATATTCTTTTCCATTTTTTTTAATTTTTTCAGAAGAAGATATACTAACATGATTTACTTTTTTTTCATAGTCAAAATCTCATCTACTAAAAATATTAATCCAAGAAACATAGATGAATTTTTTATGCTTTATTCACTAGTGGATCATATGATCCCTAAAAACGTAACACCCTGAAATTATAAAGTTAAAACATTATATTCGATAGTGTGCGTGACACACGACACCAAACACTTAATAATATATTATTATATATAATAAGATAAAACACAACCTTTAAATTAGTAGTTATGAAAAGGGTAACAAATTTATTAAGATAAATGGATCAAAAAATTTAAATAAATTCATTGGTTAGAAATTAATTAGAAATTAATATGAAAATCGATCAAATATAAATGAAAATATTATTAATTTTATTCCCACAATATTGTTTTAAAATAAAAAATTATATTAATTACAATTATTTAGTTATATTTTTGTCATATTTATATTATATATTCAGTAAAATATTTTTTATAATCATTCAATATATTTTATAGGCATATGGTAAGAACAAACCCAATGTTACACATAAAACACAATATTTTTATTAAGTCATTTTATCATATTTTAAAATAGAACCCTTTTTTAATCCAAATTTTGACAATTTTATAAATTTAATATGTCAAAATAATCTTCATATTTGGAAGAGAAAAAAAATTGGTTTGGTTAAATTTTTGTATCTTTCCGTGAAGTTAGATTTTTTAATGAATAGTTAAAATACTAAATTTTAGTTCAAAATTTTCTTTCTCATCTAATTTAAATATATGTTTCAATTATATTTTTATTTTTTAAAAGATTAATTAGATAATAGTTTTATCAATTTATAAAAATTATTTCATTGGAATCAGTTTCTCTTTGAAATTGACTATCAAAACATAGCAAATGTTTTGACATTTTTACCTTAAAACCCCACATTGTCATCCTATTTATAAGATTATATATTAATTAATTTATTCCAATTCAATGATTGGGATTTGAATAAATTCATACCTTATTTAGGTTCATAATAATTTATAAGTAATAATAAGATGAATTTTTTTTGTACAAAAGGTTAGTGGAATTAATTAAGATTAATTACAATTGGTAAGGATAAATTAATCTTATTAAGTGACTAAACCATTTACTTAATGGACCAAATGACCAATAAACATGTCTAAAACATGTTTTATTACCATAATATGTCCATTAACATTCAATTATTAAGTTTTTTTGGCTTTTTAATACTTTTTTAGTTAAAAACATGGGTACACCTACCTGCTTTTTAAAAAATACATATTGAGACCTTTTCCTCCCTTGTAAAAGGCCACCACCTCTTCCGATTTCTCAAACCTATAAAACCACCTAGGTTCAAGAAATATATTTCCATATATCCTCCAAAAAACCCTAACATAGTCCTTGAAATACTCCCTTTGGGATGAAAGGCTTTCAAAGAATCCTTTTGGTATAAGCCGAATGTAGTTTACCGATTAAGAGGTAACATTTTCTCTCAAGCCTTTATTTTATTTCCATTATCCACTCCATCAAGTATACATATTTGATTATTTTTAAAAAAAACCATTATATTAAATATACTAGTATTTTTTTTGTTATGTGTTATACCTACACTTACACACACTTCCATATAATGGGTAATGAATATATAGTTTCCCTTTATGATGAACTACTCCCTCACAGAATGATGATTGTTCATTTTTATTTTTTCACCACTGTTGGTGGACATTATAATGGAAAATATATTTTTATATGATATATATTATATTTATAATTTATTTATGATTTTTAAATATTTATTTAGAACATACCTTTATGATTTCCATCTTGTGCAAATACAATAATTCCGTTTGTAGAAGTGTGGACTACCACCCCCTCAAAGTGATATGACTCATTCATTCCATACATGGAATGTACAAAGGATGATTTCAATAAATCTAATTAATATATAAAAAAATATATTATAATGGAATTATAATATACATATTTATCATTTAGTTTTAAATCTTTCAGTACAAAAAATAAATGAAAGTAGCCTTAATGTGTACGTATGACCTACCGTATCTATAAACATTGCACATCATTTCTAATGTCCAAAAATTATATACTAATATATATATATATATATATATATATATGATAAATATATATGATAAATAAGTCATGTTTTACATTGTTTATTTAATTAAATAATGGTCTAATTAATCAGATCAGTAAATCAAATGTCAAAACAAACATCATAAAACTAGGTAATTATCACCCGAAATAGTCAAAATAATGAATGATTTTCCATAAATGGGTAATAATATATTATAATAAACTAATATATGGTATTATAAACATGATTATGGTTATGGAAAAAGTTATTAACATTTTTTAAACCATTATAAAGGAGTATAAATACCCAAAAAAATGATAGTTAAGTTAAGGAATTTCGTCTCAATTTACATTCCATCGAGACATATTTATCGTTATGAACCTAGTTTATTTTATATGGTGTGTATAATGGGATTGAAACATAATATCATAAATATCCTTATTATAATTATATTTTATATATCATTTAATTTCATTCCTTCATGTGGATTATGATTTAAATATTTTAATGTTGTACGGGACACTTTGGAAAGTTTAAATATTTTTCTCCTCAAGAATGTTCTTAAGGATTATCTTTGAAATCACACTTCCTTTGGTCATTTTTAACATTATCTTTAAATACTAAATTTATTGTAATTATTGTATAATGTAAATGTACTTTAACATCTATATTCTCAAACAATGGATATTAGTATTGCCTATTTTGTATACCATTTTGAATCTGATGTCTACTTTGTAAGTAATTTGATTATTTTTGGGAAATGTTGATAATTATATATTCTTTATTCAATAAGGATATTTGATAAGGCATATTATTTATTTTTACTATTAATTATGAGGAATTATTTAGAAGGTAAATGATGGTTGGCGCCTGTATTTAATATAGATCTTTGATGTATCTACATGTTCTCATGAGACAAATAAGTTGGACAAATTAAAAGGGTTTCTATCAGTTGTTTTAAACCATATTATGAAATATCTTGATGGTATTTGTTTTCATGTGCCTTAAAAATGAGGTCTAATAGTAAATAATTTACCTCATTTAGTTTCATTTTTTATTCATCCATGATATTTTCTGTTTACATATGTATTGATACTTTTCATTTTCAAATCGCTGATTAAATGGCATGTGCTTCAATTTCTAACCCTTGCATATTGATTTTTCCTTGTCTAGTTATTTGAATGGAAAATTTTATCAATTATATACCTTTTCATGTTAATTTATTTTCATTGAATCATTATTTATTCCTCTTTAATTACCATTACTGATCAGTTGATCTCACCATTATTATGTTTCACTTACCAAGGATATAAAGAATAAATCCTTGAACAATATTTCAAGGACGCCAATTATTTTATTTTTATGTATCATGTTTGTGTTTCTAATTTCCCAACATATTATGGTTATCATGTATGTAATATATCATTCCAAGACTTCTTAAATGATAAGTCTTTTGTGATTTGATTCTTTATAATCATGCCAAGATAATAAAACAATGCACTGTTTTTAGGATTTTGGGGTTGGGGCATTACAGTCGGTGAAAAAGAAATGTTTCCATTAAAATTGGAAAGTAGATTTAGAAAACATATATTAGGGAGGTCAAAACTAAGATATAAAATGAGGATAATTATAATATAATATAATATAATTTTTAATATAATTATTAATTAGGTATTCCTTACAATACATCCTTCTATGGATAACACAAGTGGATGTGGTTTTGTCACATATGTACCTTGGAGTAACAAATTCAATAAGGTGTGTTAGGCCTGACTCATTGTAAACCAGTATATTAGAATAAACCTTACTACATTACTGGTTTGACACTTATAAGGGATACACTTAGGATAATTCAAAATATCCATACCTACCATTGTAAAGGATTTGAGATTAAATATTACACCAAGGTAACTAATGTTTATGATTCTAGGATTCACGATGCATAAATTTATGTTATGTGTTATACCATATTTAGAGTTATACAATGTTTACAACTTTATAATGAAATCTATTATATTATATTTTTTATAAATGGATCCTAGAAAAAGGAATGTAAACCACACCGATGCTTGTGACCAAAAGAGTAAGAAGGATTAAATTATTCATGGTCTGAAGACAACATTTCAAAAGGGAATGGTCTCCCAAACATTCTCATTATATGAGGACATAGAATCATTTGATAATGATATGGGTAAATAATTCTCAATGTCATATTTCATTGAATGAAATGAAGATAAGAAGAGTCCATATGAGAACCATAAAAAAGAGAATGAGTCAATTAAGATGAAGGGAAATAAATAGTATACAACATGTGATAATTTTGAAAATAAAACTATTGTACATGCTTGAAGGAAAATTGATATTTTTATAAGTGTGGAGAAAAAGGAAAATAATTTCATGATTCCATGGGTAAGAAAAAGGTTCCCAATGTAAAACAATTCATCTACAAAAATGTGGGACATTATGAAAATCAATGTCCTAATAATTAAAGGAATATAACCCAAACAAAGGTATGTCATAATGGCGAAGTTATGTTACTTCCGATGAAAAGGGGAATGATTAAATTTTCTTTTCAAGAAAAATGTCATTTGAATATTTTATTGGCAATGTAATGGTTATAAGAAATATGTAATATCTTAGTATTTTACTACAACACATTTTCATTAATAATTTGAGACAATATACTGAATGGTATAAAGAAAAGTGATTGAGTAATTGGATTGTTTTTGAAAAAACATGATTTAGTGAAATAAACCCATTAATATGTTCCTGATTATGAGATAATGATGATGAAATGATTAATTTGGACAAGTGTTGAATACCTTGAAATTGATTAATAACTTGTCGAAAAGTGTTCTATGATATTATTGATGGATTTTAAAACACTTTTGGATTGAGGAAATACATCCAATAACTTGTGTCTTACATAATAAAAAAAATTATGATTTCTAATAAGTTTTTTTAATGATTCTAGATATGACCATATTTTAAGATGATACATGATAAAGTTTTTCTTATGTTTGGAATGTAAAAATTCAAAGTTGATTCATGTTGACTAAAGGCTAATGATAAGATCATCTCGAAAAGTTAGTGACCATTGGTTGATATTTTTGTGGGTAATGTATTACTTTACAATACGATTCATCCTATGATAAAAGATGAATTATATATAGTTTAAGTGTAACCACCTGAACTTTTTAATTATATTTGTTTCATAATTTTGTGTTTTATTTTATTTTATACTCAACAAAACTATATCCTTTAATTAATGAAATGGGTATAATTAGAATGAGACCATTGGGTTTCAACGGTTATATGACTATTGGTCAATATGACCATTGCAAACTATAATATTAACGTTGTGTTTTTATAAATAAGGTTATCTTGGTTAATTAATAAAGAAAAAAGATTGAATGGACTCATCCAGTAGACTCGAGCCATATGAAGCCCATCTGTCAGAGCTTAGGAAGGAGGTAGCATCACTGGGCTTTTCTCTAGACCAAGCTCATGTCGAACTTCAACCTATAAAGCTTGAACAGAATCTCCTAAGGTAGAAGTTCAATCTGATAAGAATCACCACTCAGGAAATGTTGTCTAAGCCACCCCAAGATTCTATCACCATAGCACACCTAACACTTAGGTCCTATGCTGGTGTAATAAGGGGCTATGTAACGAGACCTTAGCTGCTTTCTATAATCCTTTTATAAATAAAATTGTTATTTATTATTATGGAAAAGTTTGTAAATTTCAAAAATCTGGATAAATATAGGATGTTTATTATTGATGAATTTAGGAAAAATGTAATTTTAAAATATTTTTTTATTCAATAAATAATTAATAATGTGAAATTATTTTCAAAAAAATGGTCTTCTGCAGTTGTGATCATTGAGAAATTTAGAGTCTAATAAGATCAACATGGTTTTTAGTGAATAGTGAAGTAGGAATAGTAACATACCCATATGAATAGTAATGATAGTAATTTGACCAAAAAAGTAGAAACTTCACCCATGAATTTATAAATACATTTTAGACATCTTAAAAGTGATTGAAAAAAAGATCATAGATTAAGTTTTGGTATTTTTGTACCGCATAAATATTTTATTTACAATTTTATTATTAATTTAATAATTTAAAATGGAAATTTATTTACATAAAATTTAATCATAAATTGTTACTTTATTGTATTTTGAGTATATTCTATTTTTATGGGAACTTGATTACTTTTTTAAGGTGTTACAAAATGAGTTACAGTTTTAAAGTTGTATTTTTGGAATAAATAATGATTTTATTTAAAAATTAAATTAAAATTATTTATAAAATTATTTTCATAAAATGTAATTCATTTTTGAATTCAGAGCATCGATATTTGGTTAGGGTGAAATGTTTTGTTTTTTCTGAAACAGTTGAATTTTCAGTGAATAGTAAAAATGCAGTTTTGAGTATCAGGTGTTTAATGAAATCATTAATGATGTAATAATGATGTAAGCTTTCTGGTCGACTTCTTAATAGTGATATATTCTATGAGGTTTCCCAAGTGGCTAATACCATGGAAAAATACCATGGGCAAGCACATGGTTTTGTAAATACCACCGATGAGTTGTCCCTTAGAAAGTAATAATTTATTCACTCACTTTCCCTATAAATACCAAGAAATTTACCTAATTAATTTCATTATAAACTAATAATAAATGCGTTTATGGTCTCCTTAACTCCCAATTAGTCCTACCAAGGATCCCTCCAGCCTCCCAAGGTCCCGACCATCAAGCTTTCGAAGTTACTCTTCAAGGTAAGAGATCTTTTCACACTTTTCTTTTAAGTCAAGAATTCCTTTATGTTGTGTATTATAGTTTCCATATCTTTATGTTGAGGGTATGTTCTTATATGTTCTTATTACTGTAAATTTCTTGTACAAATGATGATGGATTCTTTCTTCTCTCATCAATTTGTTTTCTAAATTTTTAAGTGACGTCGTTAGGCTGCTGAATTTCTCGTAAAAGAAATTGCATCTTCTCTTTTCTTTCATGTTTCCTTTTTATGTGTTATGTCATTAAAATATCCATACCATGATTATATTCAGTACCCATACAGTATTATTAATTATTTATGATCAGGTGACCCTTTTCCCCTATCTTTTCAATGTTTTCTAAAACCATGTTATAAAGCCGTAATGCTGTAGAAATTTCGTCTCAAAATTTCAATCTCTTTCTCTCAAGAAATTATCTTGTTTAGTTATGTGAATACCCAGCGATATTTCGTTTCTATGGGTGTTCATAAATATATAAAAATGATATATTTTATTCTTTAATTGACAAACATATAACCCTCACTTCCTTTCCATGGGGTATAAATGATATAATGATCTTATTTTTTACAAACTTTTAAAACGTCACGATTTTGAAATAAAACCCATTTATTTTATTCTTTATGGTTTATTTATGAAATGTTTGATTATAATATATGTGTATCACATGTAATTAAAGTCATACTAAGGGTGTTCCATGATATCTCTCCAATTCATTGGGTAAATAATTAATCTCTAGAGATGATAAATTTTACGATACCTTGGTGAATAACCTTGCTAATTTTTATGACACCTCGGGGATTAAACTTGGTCATATGTTAATGAATGTATAACTGAAATGTTGTAGCCACATATTAAATTTATGTTTCAAGTTCTTTTCATTATGATATGCCTATACTTACATTTCTCATGTCCTTTTGTTTTTATTCAAGTTCTTATTGATGTCACAAGTAAACTAATTTTATTGTTTTCCCATTACTGGGCCTTCAGCTCACCCTTTCCTTTAAATGTATGTCTCCAGGTTATTGGATGTCATAATTGTACTTAGGTTGAACATATGATGAAGCCATATAAGTGGATTAGAAGAATGTTTTATGTTGTTTCTCATGTTTAATGTTCCTGATTTCCAAAACATTAGACTTTAAAGATCCTCTTTTAGTAAAATGTAAAGAAAAGTTATGTAATAAAAAGGATGGATTCCATAGTTGGTATCAAAGGATAGTTTAGTTATTTATAGAAATTATGCTATGAAATCATTAGGAAATATCCTATAGAAAAGTGTAAATATAGGAAAACTTAATGGTATTTTGGTGAATATTGAGTAAGTAGTTTATCAAACAAATACATCCATGTCTGGATATGACCAGGTAGAGGTGGCTCTGGCACAGATGTACATAGGGGTAAACCCAAAAACACCGCTTTGAGCTAGACTCGAACGGGAACTGGTACACAAAAACGGGCCTTACTGTACTCTTGGATACGAAACTCCCAGGGGATATGTTTGGTTAATCAAAAGCTTTTTATAAATCATTATGAAGAAATTATAGAGAAATGTAATTGTTTAAGAATGATGTTTTAAGATATAAAATCATTTATAGTTAAAAGATTCATAAATGAAATAATTTTCTCACTAAGATTTTATTTTTTTAGATAATGGTGGGAAATATGAGGAACCATGCAAATTGTGACCGCAATGGACCATGCACTGACAGCCCTCCAATGGAAGCCGGAATGGAAACATTCATACAAATGATGAACCAACTGACTGATGTTATGGGAAATAACTTGAATCAAGCTGAGATACTGATCTCACCATGAAGGGAATAACATTCTATTGAGCCCTTTATGTGTAAAATACCACCAAACTTCAGTGGATTGACTAACCCATTTCTTGGTGATCAGTGGATTAACTCTATCGAGATGATCTTTTCTGTGCTATGTTGTTCAGAGAAAGAGAAGGTCCCCCTGGCTGTCTATCTCTTAGAAGAAAAAGTTGATAAGTGGTGGAAGCTGATTAAAAACATGAGGCAAAGAGTGGAGGTTGAAGCTATGGAGTGGGAAGAGTTCAGAGGGATTTTCTTCAGTAAGTATTTACCTTTATCCATGAGAACAAGAATGGAGAAGGAGTTTCTCGAGATGAAGTAGAAGTATACCGAATCTTTTGAAAGCTATGAGATGAACTCCACATGACATTCATGATATACCTCTAGATTTTTCATGGATCCAAATGGTTAGGTTGATAGATTCTTCGATGGACTGAGACCTCATCTGCGGAAGAATCTAGCCAACTGAGACTATGATAGCTATGAGGAGATCGTGCAAAGTGCGATGAAAGTCAAACTGGAGTTTGGTGAGACGCAGTGGTCTCATAAATCCAATGAAAAAAATAGATCAATGGAGCCCATCTTAGGGAGGACCTTTGATCAAGGAAGAGGAGGCAAGCAAGTGCAACGTCCCACGTGTAACAAATGCGGGAAGAATCATTCGGGGAACTGCCTACTCGGGAGCAGGAAATGCTACAAGTGTGGAAGAGATGGCCATATTTCATGGAATTGTTATAGTGAGGTGAAACGTCAACTTCCAGACACTAACAACAAGGGGAAGATGGTGCAGGCCCTACCTGATGTCCAGTTCTTTAAGTGTAGACAACTTGGGCACTTTTCCAATAACTGTCCAAATTTGATGGCTGTGGAGGGGAACCACCATTGGCCTCAGCAAAGCCCAACGGAGCAAGGTCGTACTTTTTCTATCACGATAGATGAATTTGAAGCTCCAAATGATGTGGTAGTAGGTACTCTTGTTGTTATCTCAAAGCTAAAAAGTACATTGTTTGATTCTGGTTCTACGTATTCCTTTATTTCCTCTATGTTTGCAAAGAATATAGAATCAACCCCCAACTTGATAAAAGTATAGTTATCATTCAAGACTCCTGGTGGGATTATCCAAGCATCATCAGTGTTTAGAAACTCTAGTGTTTACTTTGGTGAGCACAGTATTATCCCAAATGTAGTAGTCATTCCCATGATGGAATTCGACATTATACTAGGGATGGAATGGCTCTCAAAGTATAATGCTAAGATAAACTGTATAAGTGAGGAAATATCAGTAGTCTTAACTGAAAAACCTATAGTTATGTTCCAAGTAGAGATATCTCAACATGATCTTTATCTAGAAGAACCTCCTATATCCTTCTTTATGGAATTGATCGATGAAGAAGAAGAATGAAATGAGAGTTTGAGGATACAAAATCTACCCGTCATCCCAGAATACATTGACATATTTCCTAAGGAGTTTCCTAGACCACCCCCAGAAAGAGAGGTAGATTTCTCCATTTAACTCGTACCTGGATCTCATCCAATATCAAAGACCCTTTATAGGATGTAAAATGTGTAGCTAGAGGAATTAAAAAAACAACTCCAAGATCTTTTAGAGAAGGGGTTTATCTGACCAAGTATGTCTCCTTGGTGAGAACAAGTTCTCTTTGTGAAGAAGAAGAAGGATGGATCAATTCGGCTATGCATTGATTATATAGAACTGAACAGAATCACAATAAAGAACAAATACCCTTTTCCATGAACTGAAGACTTTTTTGACCAACTTCTTGGGGCTCAATTATTCTCTAAGATTGATCTTCGGTCTGGTTATCATCAATTGATGGTGAATAAAGAAGATATTCCAAACACTTCCTTCCAATCAAGATATGGGCATTATGAGTTTGTTCTTATGCCTTTTAGGCTGACAAATGCACCTGGTATTTTTATGGATTTGATGAATAGAGTCTTTAAATACTTCCTTGATAACTTTGTGGTAGTTTTTATTGATGATATTCTGATATATTCCAAAAGTAGTGAGGAGAATGAGGATCATCTAAGGGTTATTTTGCAAACTCTATGGAAGGATATAATTTTTGGAAAGTTCATAAAATGTGAATTTTTGTTACAAAAAGTTACTTTTTTTGGGGCACATTGTTACCAATGACAGAATCATAGTTGACCCTGCAAAGACAAAAGTTATAGAGAAGTTTCCTCAACCTAAAACAATAACTAAGATTCGTAGTTTCCTTGGATTAGCGGGATATTATAGGAGGTTTGTGAAAAACATTTCATGAATATCTAATACATTAACCATGTCAACTCGAAAAGGGGTCAAGTTCATCTAGACAAAGGAGTGTGGGGAAAGTTTCCAAGAGCTGATGGAGAGATTGGTTACTGCCCCTGTGTTAACTCTTCCCTAAAGTGGAGAAGGATTCATTATTTTTAACGATGCATCTCTTAATGGTCTTGGGTGTGTCCTCATGAAAATAACAATGTAATTTCTTATGCATCTCGACAGTTGAAGACTTATGAGCAGAACTATCCTACACATGATCTGGAGTTGGCGGCGGTCGTTTTTTCTCTGAAGATATGGATGCACTATCTTTATGGGTAGAAATGTGATATATACACAGACCATGAAAGTTTGAAGTATATTTTCACACAAAAGGAGTTGAACATGAGACAAAGGAGATGGTTCAAACTCCTTAAAGACTATAATTGTTCAATTCGTTATCATCCCGAAAGAGAAAACAAAGTCACTGATGCATTATGCATGAAAGACTCAGTTGTTCTGTCCATTATGAGGATTCAAAGAGATCATTTGATCAATGACCTAGTAAAACTAGACATGGTAATTATAAAGGAAGGTACATCATCAACCCTAACCCAAATTATTTATCCACCGTCACTACTAGAGATGATCAAGAAAGCTCATAAATAAGATCCTTTGTTACAGAAGAAGTTTGGGTCTGTGAAGGATGGGAAGTTTCCTGAGTTGAATACTGATCAAGAAGGTGTACTGAAATTTCATACCAGACTATGTGTTCCATATATTCTAGAAATAAAGAAGGAGCTGATGGATGAAGCTCAAAGATCTACTTTATCTATACATCCTTGAAGAAAAAAATGTATAGGGACCTTCGTGATCATTATTGGTGGGATAATATGAAAAAGGAGATTGTTGACTACACTTCAAGGTGCCTGGTATGTTATCAAGTAAAGGCAGAGTGACAACTTTATAAAGGGGTATTGCAACCACTACCCATACCAGCATGGAAGTGGGACAATATCACTACAGACTTTGTCACTGGTATGCTGAGAACATACAAAAGAAATAATGCGATATGGGTTATTGTGGACCATCTCACCAAGACTTCCCATTTTATCTCCATTCAATAAGATTTATCTCTTGAAAAAATTTCCAGGATTTACGTGAAGGAAGTGGTAAGGCAGCATGGGGTTCCACTTTTTATCATTTTTGATCATGATCCTAGGTTCCCATCAAAATTCTGGAGAAGTCTTCAACAATCTCTGAGCACTGAATTGAATTTTAGTATGTCCTATCACCCCAAAACTGATGGCCAATATGAAAGGACTATTCAAACACTCAAGGAAATGCTGATAACTTGCTCATTGGAATTTAAAGGTGGATGAGATTAACATCTATCTTTATTTGAGTTCTCTTAAAACAACAGCTTCTACTCAAGCATTCAAATTGCACCCTATAAAGGTCTATATGGGAAGTGATGTAGAACTCCTACTTGTTGGGATGAAGTCGGTGAGATAAAGCTTCTTGGGCCTGATCTTGTGAAAGAGATGATAAAAAAGGTCCATGCCATCCAAAAACACATTAAGGCTACTCAGAGTTGGAAAAAGAGCTATGCGAACAACCGTAGAAGGGACTTGGAGTTTGATGTTGGTGATAAAGTCTTTCTTTGGATTTCACCTTGGAAGAGATTCATTAGGTTTGGGAAGAAAGGGAAGCTCAGTCCTAGGTACATTGTCCCCTATAAAATCCGTGATCCTGTGGGAGCAGTGGCCTATCGGCTTGCACTTCCTCCAAATATTTCCCAAGTTAATGATGTCTTCCATGTATCCCTCTTGAGGAAGTACATACCTGACTCTTCAAATTTACTAAATCTAGAGGTGGTACAACTTGAACATAACCTCACTTATGAGGAGAAGCCGGTTTAGATCTTGGATCATAGAGACAAGGTTCTACGCAACAAGCATACCCACCTTGTTAAGGTGTTGTGGAGGAACCAAAAATGTGAAGAAGCCATGTGGGAACTGGAGGATTCCATGAGATAGAAGTACCCACACCTTTTCCTATCATAGTGTATGAGATAAAATTTTGGGGACAAAATTTCTTAAGGGGGGAAGATTGTAACGACCCGAACTTGTTAATTATATTTGTTTCCTAATTTTGTGTGTTATTTTATTTTATACTCAAAAAAACTATATCGTTTAATTAATGAAGTGGGTATAATTAGAATGAGACCATTGGGTTTCAACTGTTATATGACCATATGTCAATATAACCATTAGAAACTATAATCTTAACGTTGTGCTTTTATAAATATGGTTATCTTGGTAAATTAATACCAAAAGATGATTGAATGGCCTCATCCGGTAGACTCGAGCCATATGAAGCCCATTTGTCAGATCATGGGAAGGAGGTAACATCACTGGGCTTTGCTCTAGACCAATCCCAAGCCGAACTTCAACGTATGAAGCTTGAATAGAATCACTAAAGGGATTAGTTGAAGCGGATAGAAATCACCACTCGGGCAATGTTGTCCGAGCCACCCCAAGATTCTATCACCATAGCACACCTAATACTTAGGTCCTATGCTGGTGTAATAAGGGGATATGTAATGAGACCTTAGTTGTTTTGTGTAATCCTTTAATAAACAAAATTGTTATTTCTTCTTATGGGAAATTATGTGAATTTAAAATATCCGGATAAATATAGGATTTGTATTATTGATGAATTTAGGAAAAAATCGCATTTTAAAATATTTATGTATTCATTAAATAGTTAATAATGTGAAATTATTTTCAAAAAATGGTCTTCTACAGTTGTGATCAGTGCGAAATTTAGAGTCTAGTAAGATCAACTTGGTTTTTAGTGAATAGTAAAGTAGAAATAGTAACATACCCATATGAATAGTAATGAATATTAATTTCACCAAAAAAAATAGAAACTTCACCCATGAATGAATAAATATACTTTAGACATCTTAAAAGTGAAAAAATGATCATAGTTTATGTTTTGGTATTTTTGTAGGCCATAAATATTTTATTTTAAATTTTATAATTAATTTAATAATTTAAAATAGAAATGTATTTTCATGAAATTTAATCATAAATTGTTACTTCATTATCTTATGGGTATACGATATTTTTTTTGGACCTTGATTCCTTTTTTAAGGTGTTACAAAATGACTTATAGTTTTAAAGTTGTATTTTTGGAATAAATAATGATTTTATTTAAAAATAAAATTTAAAATATTTAGAAAATTATTTTCATAAAATGGACTTCATTATTGAATTCAGAGCATCGATATTAGGTTAGGGTGAATTTTTGGGTTCTTTCTGAAATAGTTGAATTTTCGGTGAATAGTAAAAATGAAGTTTTGAGTTTCGGGTGTTTAATGAAATCATTAATGATGTAAGATTTTTGGTAGACATATGAATAGTGATATATAATATGAGGTGTCCCAAGTGGCCAATACCATGGGCAAATACCATGGTAAAACCCATGGTTTTTCAAATACCACAGATGAGGTGTCCCTTGGAAATTAATAATTTCTTCACTCACTTTCCCTATAAATACCAACCCATTTACATCATTAATTTCATTAGAAAATCATCCTCAACGAATTTATGGTCTCCTTAACTCTCAAGGAGTCCTCCCAAGGTGCCCTAAAGCCTCCCAAGGTCCCAACCTTCACGCTTTCAAAGTTACTCTTCAATGTAAGGGATCCTTTTACCCTCCTCTTTTAAGTCCTGAATTCTTTTATATTGTGTATTCTAGTTTCCATATGTTTATGTAGAGGGTATGTTATTATATGTTCTTATTACTGTCCATTTCATGTCCAAATTATGAGATACCCTTTCTTCTCTCATCAATTTGTTTTCTGAATTTTTATGTGACGTCGTTAGGCTGCCGAATTTCTCGTAAAAGAAATCACATCTTCTCTTTTCATTCATGTTTCCTTTTCTTGTGTTATGTCATTCAAATATCTATACCATGATCTTATTAAGTACCCATACTGTATTATGAATTATTTATGAGTGGGTGATCTTTGTCTCCTCTCTTTTCAATGTTTTCTAAAACCATGTTTTATAGCCGTTATGCTACAAAATTTTTGTCTCAAAATTTCTATCTCTTTCTCTTAAGAAATTATCTTGTTTATTTATGTGAATACCCAAAGCTATTTCGTTTATATGGGTAGTCATAAATATATAAAAAGGATATATTTTATTCTGTAATTGACATACATATAACCCTCCCTCCCTTTCTAGGTGGTATAAATGATATAATGATCTTATTTTTTAAGAACTTTTAAAACGTCACGTTTTTTGAAATAAAACTCATTTCTTTTATTCTATATGGGGTTTTTATGAAATGTTTGTTTATGATCTATGTGGATAAAATGTAATTAGAGACATATTAATGTTGATCCCTGATAGCACTCCAATGAATTGGGTAAATAATTAATCTCTAGAGATGACAAGTTTCACGTTACCTTGGTGAATAACCTTGGTAATTTTTATGACACCTCGGGGATAAACCTTGGTGATATGTTCATGAATGTCTAAATGAAATGTTTTAGACAGATATTCAAGTTATGTTTCATGTTATTTTAATTATGATATTCTTATACTTCCATTTCTCATGTTCTTATGTATTTATTCATGTTCTTATTGATGTCACAAGTAAACTGATTCCCTTGTTTAACCTTATTGGGCCTTCTGCTCACCCTTTCCTTTAAATGTATGACTCCAGGTTATGAGATTCAGTAATTGTACTTAGGATGAACTTATGATACAGCCGTACATGTGTATTAGAAGAATGTTTTATGTTGTATCTCATGTTTTATGTTCCTCATTTCCAAAACAGTAGACTTTAAAGATCCTCTGTTTGTAAAATGTAAAGAAAAGTTATGTAATAAAAACGTTGGATTCCATATTAAGGCATCATGAAAAGAAAAATATTATTTTAATAGAATCATATATTTACTTATATTTATATTGAGTGAAATATTTACACAGCTCCAGGAAAAATGATCTTAAAACCAAAATTGTTTTCTAGGTACCTTTATTTATAGTGAATCAAATAACCCTCAGATCATCACAAATTTACAGATTTCTGATGGTTAAATTATTCTAAACCATGTTCTCTAGAACTCTCTATCAAAACATTATTGATAGACTTTTCCAATGTTTCTAGGTTTCCATTTCCCACATATGTTCTCCGATAAGGGGACCTATTTACAAGACCCTTGTACTTTCCTTTCTCTCATATTCAGAAGATATGACATTAACACTTTTTACGATGTGGGACTTTCAAAAATAATTTATTTTTTATCATTATATTTCTGATAATAGGTTTAAATTTGGATGAAATAATTTATTTAATGTTCATAGAATATAACATTGTAGCACCCGAATGTTTTTAGGAAATATTTTCTTTAAATTATTTTGATTCTTCAATAACCTATATTGCCTGAAATTGTGGGTTTAAATGAACTGTGAGATTCCATTGTTATAAAAAGGCTATTTTTTATTACTTATTAGGTTATCTAGAAGAAATAAAAATAACTTATGAAAATATATGGTGAATTCATTGGCTGCCTATTATTTATGAAAACTATAAATCAACTTTATATTTTAATTTTTTTATTAATAAATTGAGTGAACTGCTATTTTTAAATTAAATTAATAAAATATGCTTAATATATACTAAAAAAAATATTTTTTATATTCATTGATTTAATATTTTTTTCTTTGGGTATGAATAAACACTATTTTATGTATAAAAACCTATATTTTTCAAAAGGGTAATTTTACTCATTTTAATGAAGAACCCCTTTTAAATTATTATTTTGATACATTAGTAGTTTTTATATGAAAAAATAGAGATTTTATTTATAATTGGGATATAAAAATTTATTTTTATGGATTTTTATTATTTTTCTAATAACTTTCAATAAATGATGAATAGTAAAAATACAATAAATTTTAATTCAAAACAACCTTTTTCATAAAAAATAATTTGTATTGTAAAGTTATAATATTGAATCATTTTAAATTATAAAGAGAATATGTTTTTATCATTAAATATAATGAATGTACTTATAATTAAATTTACATTTAATTTATATGTAAAAACATTTCAATCTTTTGCAATGTTTTAACTTTTAAAACCAGTTATATATTTCCAAAAATGAGATTAATATTAAATTAATTACATAAAATTATGTGTTTTTAATTTTAAAAAATTTATTCCATATTTGAAATCAGTTGGTCCAGATTATGTTAATGGCTTACTTTTATTTTTGAGCATTAGGAATAGTAGCTTCAAATTTTTTTATAAATACGGTAAAATGGTAAATTATGTAATTAAATGTAAGAATACTATTATAAAATTACTCTAAAAAATTTATTAATAACATTGGTTATTTTTTTAAAACTAAATCATCCTAGGGATTAAATGGAGTCCTTTGGAAGCCACTTGGATGAGATTCAGACATTTAGTTTATTTTTATTAATGAAAAGTTAAATATGTCTCACTAAACTTTTCCAAATACATCATTTTCATTATAAGATAAACATAAGATTAATTTGATTATAAAAAATAATTTTAAATTTAAATTGTTTTTTCCTTATTATGGTAATTTATTTGTAATTTTTTACAAAAAAACAATTACCCTGACGGTTTAGACATTAATGATGCAAAAATTATTAAATTGATGAAAAAATAATAAACTAATTTTTTATTAATAAGATAAAACCCATTAAAATCATTAAAACATTACAAAAACTTATTGTTGGAGTATATATATACCATAATAATACAAGGATCAAGTTATTTACCATTAAAATCCATATGGAAAAGATTATGACCATTATATTATTGTACTTAATGTGATGTTAAAGTTGTCACATTCAGGTTTTAAAAAAAACCTTTTTAATGTAGTATTTTACAGAAGATAAGTTATCATAAAATTATTATTATTAAATAGAGTATATTTTTTTCATCATATTATTTTAATTTTTTTTATTCTTAAAATAATAATATTAAGAAATTACACAATGTTGTTGCAATAGTTATTTTATTAAGAAAAAAATGAAAACAATGTTATTAATGATATTAAAATAAATATAATTAGGCTAACTAAAATGTCCCATTAATTTTATAGATGACCTTTACCTTTTATTAATATAATAAAATAATTGGTTTGAATTTAACTTGTTATCTTAATATTTATAAAAAAACAATGAACTAAATAGTGAAAAAAAATTACCCTAATATTTGATTATCAATATAATGTTTTATTAAATTTTCTAAATATCATAAAACATTTTTTAAAATAAATAATAATTATTATATTGTATTATATATTTTTAAAAAGTATTTATGGTCTAATTTACATCAAATAAGTAACTATTTCACCATTTTAAAAGTGAATTAGTAGTTACCTTAGATAAAAAGTAAAATGAATAACTATGTGTTAATTGAAATGATAAGGTTTAAATTGATAGAAATAAATGTAGAAAATTTATTGGTTTATGATATTGAAATGTTATCTCATGTAATATTCTAATATGGTTCATTTTATAGGTTTTTGTATGTGTTTTGAGTTTATTATAAAGTAATATTTTTGGAGTTTCCAAAAGTTCCACTCATGTTAATTATAAAAGGGGACCTACTCCCTCATTTATTGACAACATATTGAGCTTTAAATATTGCCTATCCGCTAACCATTTCCATTTTCATCTTCTCTATTAACATTATAGATGTTCTAGTCCTCTCTAAATACCATCTCTAGTGATTTTAGAGGATATTTAGAGAGTGCATGTCAAAGAATAGGTAATATCCTCTACTGATTCTTTAAAACAAATTTATTTTTATACATCCTATTCCTTAGTTTTTTCATTATAAAGTAATAAATCTAGTATCAATTATATACTAAGATGTTATTATGGTTATTTAACAACCATATTCCACCTTTTATCTATCTTATAAAAAAATCACCAAGCATGCGTACGTAAGACTTACCGTCTCAACGTTGTGGTGTAATATGTTTTTCAACACCACCTTACATGGATGGGTATAATGATGAAAATAATAAATTTATATAATTATTATAATAATATATTAATTTTAAAATATTATAAACCATCCACTTAAATACCATTCAGTAATTAGGGGAATGATATCGTCACTCATGCGTACGTACGACCTACCGTCTCCACGATGCGATGTGATTCATTATACAAGATCTTCATCAAAGCATGATTATATAAATAAATTGAATGAAAATATGATATATATGATACTAATATCATTATATATATGGTATAACTACAACCTAATGATAGGAACCAAAACTTATCCAATAAAACATGCGTAATAAAATAAAGAAGTTAACTCCCAATAGACGAGTAATAATATAACAGAAAAATATATGATAATATTATCATATATGATATCATAAAAATGGAAAATATTATGAAATAAGTTGATGTAATTATTTAAATCATTTTATATGATGTTCATATACATAAAAAGGAAATCAGACCTTCACAATCTCATTTTTCTCTGAGATTGTTTATACATATGTATTTATTAGGGTATATATATCATCCTTACCCATGTTTTATAAATATGTATTATAAAACATTATTCATATAATTCTACTAGTATATAGTTAATTTTAAACCTTGTTTAATTTTTATGAAATTATGTGAATGAATGTTTAGTTACTTTCATTACAAGGTACTTTTTGACATTCCAACAAAAGTACAAGAAGAATTTTTTCTTTTAACTTATATGACATGAATGGATTTTTAATCTTTTATAATACCTTATTTACATGAAGTAAAATTGGACTAGATTTCATTTTTTTTCAAATAAATTATTTTTTGGAAATATTTCAATGCATTTTGAGAAAATAAAATATTTTTGAGGAAGAAGTGATATTTTCCTCAAGAATTAATTTCGAGTGTTTTATCAAAATTATTTTGCAACTATGATGAAATTATCGAAAAAATGGTTCTATTTATATACCTATTATTACTATGTATTTATTGTGATTATAATGGAATTCTATTTATGAAATACATTTTTTTATATGGATTATGTTATAATGATGTTTAAGAAACCCATTTTTTTAATTGGGTTATGCTATGATGAATGATTTATGTTATTATTGAACACATAAGATTTATTTCATTATGAGATATGTGGGACCAATATCTACCTCTAATCAATTGGGTAATGATTTATATCTTATGAAATATGAATCTATGGAACTAAAAATGATCTTGGTTCAGAAGTATAGGGCTAGAACGAGGAGTGAACTCGGTTCAATAATAGAATTTGTCCGCTATGATGGTATTGGAAATGAGCCTTGAAAAATATGAAATGATTTTATATTATTATGTGTATACCACAAAATTTCATGTCTTATGTTATGACTTTTGGGATTACATTCACTAATTCTTATGAAATTTTATGATTTATCTCATGGCATGATGTCACGCTCATTCAGATGAAAGATAAGATTTTAAAATATTATGTTCTTATGTCTTATGATTATGATATGATTGATATCTACATTATTTAACCTTATTGAGCATTTGGGATCACCCTTTTAAATGTTTATTTTCCCCAGGTCCTAAAAAAGGGTATTAAGTAATATATTTTTAACAGGGTTCTAGTTATAACAAAATAAGTGAGAGATAATGAAGATGTCTTATAAACTAGATTTTTATGTTATCCAATTTTTAAAAACACAATGCCTATATGTTTCTATCATGGATTTGTTATATTTTTTAATGAATATTATTTAATTTTTAAGAAATATATATTTATGTATTGTATGGGTCTTTATAGTTTTTATTAGATTAGTTATATGTAACCATTTAAATGTTTGATGAGAAAATATTAAGAAGAACCATAAGGATATGAAAAAGTATAGGTTATAATCATAGTGGTTTAGAAATGATCATGAATAACCTATGATAATACCTAATATATACTTAATTGATATTTCATTATTTGTTATGTGGTTTTCCCATTATGGTTAGTGTTTCTCATACAATGATTATTGTTTTTAGTCATTGGATGAAACCTAAAGGTACCACATTAATGATTAATGTGATGGACAGTGAAATTATCGTCCTCCTAAGAAATCAAATGTTATGGGAGTGAGAATGAAAAACCTTGTTGTTATGGTAACACAAATTTCAAAATATATGAATCATGAATGAAATCCAAATAAATATATAAGGGAACAAAAATATGTTGATTCCTTCCTGAGGACAAATCCACCTTCTTTCAGTGGGTCTTTGGATCAATTTGTTTCTAAAAATTGGATTAGTACCCTTGAAAATATATTTCAATTCTCCAATGTTCATAACATGATAAATTCATCTAAGTAGTCTATAGTTTGGAAGTTGATGATGGTAAATGGTGGGGCTTTATCAAGAATTTGGTGAAATGAAATAAAATTTAATCCATGGAATGAGATGAGTTTAATAACTTATTTTTCAATAAGTGGTTTCCTCATATTCTTCAAATAATGATAGATTATGAGTTTCTTAAACATAAGAAAAAAGTTGATGAATCTGTTGGTACCTATGAAGAAAATATTACATGACATGATAGTTGTGCTTATGGATTTATTGTCCAACCTGAGTGTAAAATTGATTCATTCCTTAGTGACATAAAACCGATTCTCCGAAGGTTATTATACATAAAGTACTTCAATAGCTTAAAGGAAATCATTCAATGTGATCTAAAGGTTGAAATAGATATTAAAGTAACCCATCAGTCCCATGGGTTTGATAAGAACATAAAAATAGAATTCAAGGGAATATCTAAACACCACTAAAAAAAAGATGTTTTTCCCTTATTCTCAATGTTTGGAAAGAAACATTGATGAAATTATTTTAAAGGGATAAGAAAATGTTTTATGTATGTAAAAGAAGGTCATCAGGTAGTTGAATTCTGATGTGATGAGGAAAATATGTCTAATGATTTAAATAAATAAAATACAACATAGGATGAAACTACTGCACTTCAATGTTACAAATTCAAGGAAATGGGAAATAATTCCATTCAATTCCCTAATCCAAGGGATATGGATAAAGATTGACATCATTATACCCTTCAGGGAAAAGAAAAAGGAAATTCACATGCAATCACTATCGGTGATGTAGAGTATGATAATAAAGTGGAGAAAGGTACAATTATCATACACTCTATAGTAGAATTTTTTTTTGTTTTTTATCCACAAACTATTATATTTTTGAAGACTGTTATATAGGTATCAAAATTTTACCTCAACAATTAGATGTTGAGTAAGCTGTGATAATTCTTAATGGCCCCATGGTTGCATGAAAAGATTTTAATTCATCTACTATTGATGTTTTTTGGAAATTAATTACTATAAATATTATGATACTTCCAATAGTGGAATTTGATGTGATTCTGGGCATTGATTGGGTTTATCTATATGGAGCTCATATCAATTTCCAAAGAAGGGAAGTCAATTGTCATATTCTAGATCAATTTGTGATCAGCTATCAATGAAAGGATAAATATGACCTTCCATTAAAAATTTCATCCATATTATGGGTCATGATTACTATAAATTAAGGCTATCTATCTCAAATATCTGGGGACAAACTCTCTATTAAGAATACACCAATTTTATGGGAGTTTGATGATGTCTTTTCAAAAGAATTACCATGTCTTCCACTAAATCGTGAGGTTGAGTTTTCAATAGGAATCATATTGGGTACTATTCCTATTTCAAATAAACCTTTCTGAATGTCCCCAATTGAGTTGTTGGAATTAAAGAAGAAAATCCTAGAAAATATTGATAAGGGATTCATATGCCATAATACGTCAATTTGGGTTCCCCTATTCTATTTGTTATGATGAAAGATGGATCAATGAGATTCTTAATTAATTATCAAGATCTTAACAAGTTCTCTATCTATAAAAAATGTCGCCTTCCCCTCATTAATGTCTTCTTTTGCTAACTATATGGAGATCAATACTTTTCGAAGATTGATTTTCCTTTAGGATATCATCATGTTAGGGCCAAGAAGAAGGATATGCCAAAGACGGAATTCCATTCAAGGAATATACACTATGAATTTATTGTGATTCCTTTTGGTCTTACTAATTGCCCTTCTATCATCATGGATCTAATGAATAGAGTCTTTAGAGACTATTTTGATTAGTTTGTGGTATTATTTATAGATGATATTCTTGTCTATTCTAAAAGAAATGAATAATATCATGATCACTAGAGAATTGTACTGAAGACCCTGAGAAATAAAAATCATTATGAAATATTTTCCAAGTTTGAATTTTGTATTTATAAAGTTTCATTGATGGGTCACATAATCTCAAGATGTGGGATATCTATGGATTCAGAAAAATAGAAGTTATTGAATGTTTTCAGAGACAAAAAATAGTAACTGAGATTCCAAGTATTCATTGTTTGGATGTATATGGTCAATTTATTATGAAATATTTTTCATGATTATTTAATCCAATCGTGATGTTGACTTGTAAAGGAGATAAGTTTGTGTGGACGAAGGAATTTGAAGATAATTTTATGGATCTAGAAGGAAGGCAATGAGTGCACCTATGCTAACACAGCCTTATAGTGGAGAAAGTATTCTGATCTACAGTGATGCATCCAAGAAGGGATTTGTAAAGAGCTTGAAATTTCAACAAAAACAAATCTTAAATTCTTTGAAATTTTACGAGTTTTCAGTTTCTGACGGTGCCTGATTCCGATGCCCGGTGTGCCCGGAAACAATTTATGAAGTTTGGTTCGAGTACTTTCAGTAAACGTATGTACGAGTTTTTCTATCTTTCGAACCAGTGCTCAGAATTGAAATCTGAGGACACTTATGAACTCACGGTGCTAGTATTCACTTAAGGAGACCTTTAATTCAGTTAAATTTTGTACAGGATGGAAGTTATAAATTGGGGTTACTAATTAAAATTAGAAATTAAATAAAAATGTGTGTACAACACTTTTTTAATTGAAAGGTGGTTAAAGTGTCTAGGTGGAGGTTAGAGGTGGGTCCCAGGGGTGGGTCCCACATGAACACAAGCCCCTCAAATCCCCTTGAAACCCCCTTTTAATCTCTTGGACTTCCCTTTGAATTAATGAGGCCACCGCCCTTCATTTATTTAGGGTGAACTCTCCACCTTACCCTTATCATTTAGTAAGCCAACCGAATAATTAATGAATTAAACTTTTTAAATTAAATTAATTATAGATTTTGAATTTTGAAAATCATTTCAACAATTAAATAATAGGTGAGCCTATTAATTTAGTTGGGTGGTGGAACTTTGAGAAGGATTTGGGAGAAACTCTTGGTGGAATATTATTCTCTCAACGAAGAACACTGTTCTTCAACGAAGAATGCTCTACGTATCGAGGAACGTGAAGCAACTCCTTCTACCTTCTTCAACCGGGGAAATAACATGAGGCGACACCCGCGAGGAAGGCTCATCACCCTTCCTCTTCCTCCATATCAAGGGAGAAGATGCCGCCCGCAAAGAACGTCTCCAACAACGACGCTTCCTCCTCAAACGCACCCCGACATCAAGGAATCGACACCGTCAACAACGAACGAGCTTCGAATCGAGGTAGGGGGTTTTGTATAATTTTAAATGAATAAAATTATACCCTCATTCTTGATGTATGCTTTGGTTCTTCTTTGGCCATTTGTTATCGCCTAACGCGGAGGGCGCGGGCCGAACAAACATGGCTCGATGACACTCCGTTGTTTCTTGATTGTATTGGTGATGGAGGCGGTGTTGGAAGAGGCTACGATGACCGAAGTCAGCGATGACCGGAGGTGGAGACAACTGGAGGCAGCAGCGGCCGCGTGAAGAGATCGGCGGCTGCTCGGGCAGCCTGGTTTGTAGGACGACCGGCCGGCAAATCCGGCCAGCCTGCTGGGAACCGTGGCAACCACAGGTGTTGCGTAGAAAAGGGAACTGTGTACCGCAACTACGGGGTGCTTTCTAGAGGAACCGGTTGGCTACAGCCAGCCGATAAAAATACTGAGGCGCCGCTTGGAACCGCACTCCGGAGAATACTACGACACACAATCTGAGGGCTGCTCGGCAGGCGAACCGTCCGGCCGCCTGCCGGCCAGGATGAAGGAGAACGCAATGCCTCTTAGCACCACGTGGGAGGAACAATGGTCCACTATGGGGGCCGCTCGTGACAGTTAGAACAGGCTGGCTTCCGTTGGCTAAGTAGGGAGAGGCGGCGCCTATAAGGCCCCAGCCTTAAACCTTACTTAATCTTGAGTTATTACAAGATTACACATTGAGTATCTTTTCAGGTTTAGAGTTTTAGAGAATTAGATCATGAAACTTGCATTACATTCCACATTTAAACAAATTGGTTACATAAAAGACAGTATTCATTCTTCCCATCAATGGAAACATATTTAAAATAGAACATGGATTCTTTCTTGACACATCCTTGACACTATCATCACATCATGTACCCTTCCCTTGACCTGTGAAAAACATTTCAAAAACTTGGGATGAGCATAAAAAGCTTAGTAAGGGATATATATATATGGAAAGGAAACATGGGTACATGTATACATAAGAATGAAATCATACTTTACCCATAAAACATAGGCATATCAAATCATGAATAAATCATAGAAAACATAAGACATAAAGGTAGATTGAGGCATTCATAACATTCTTACGTAGGGTGTAACCCTCTTGGTTACGTTTGGAATACCCATCACAGTATATTCCCTAAATCTCTTCGGAGAAACCTTAACGTTTCACTCCTTCGCGTTACCCAATGCATTGGAGAGCTATATCGGGCTCACCCGCCCTTAGTTTATCACGGAACCACTCGTTCTTCATAACAATGCCCAAGAACCATAACATAATCGTATCACATAAACATGAACAAAGGAAACATAACATTTCCACATTTCAATCACAATATAACATTTTAGGATATTGAAATAATGAATCCATTCAAAAAGAAATCATTTCCAAAACCATTTAAAACATTTAATAAAGATATTTTTGAATCAAAGTGTCCCATACCACCTTGAAGCTTTTAACATTTTAAACCATAAATCCTTAAAAACCATTTTGAAAACATGGATATTAATAAGAACAAATAATTAAAACATTTAAAACGGTATTTTGGTTAAAGGGGTTTTACCAAAATTAGAGACACTTGAATACAATAATCGAGGAATAATATTTAGTCAGAACTTTATAATATCATGAGAATAAAAGGATTCATGATATAATACTCCAAAGGATAGTATATACACCATATAAGAGTGAATTGGTGCATAACAACAGTAAACCCTCAATAGAAATGTCAAATGTGATGAAATCCCTTATAAAGAAGGTATCCTTAAATTAAGGACAAATCAATCTCAAAAATATGTGTGACAAATATAAATACACCCAATATAAGTGGATATTAAGTGTAAAACAATAAAAGGTCATTCACACATATTCAATGGATGATATATTCAATGGCTACATGTTGAACCCAAAGAAATCGAAATTGGGTTAAAAAGTTCCATTGACAGCCTAACGGCATCACATCAAAATGAGTTGATGAGAGATAAAAAGAGTATCTCATCACTTGGAGATAAAATTTACATCAATAAGGATATATGATAACATATCCCAACATAACAATATGTAAATTAAAAGACCCAACAAAAGAAGTCTTTTAAAAAAAAGAGGAGGGTGAAGGGTTCCCTTACCGACTTGGGTATCTTTCCAAACATACACCCCATGAAAGAAGGACAATATATCATTGATGTAAATACTCATAAACGAAGGTATATTACACAAAGAGTAGAATAGTGGGAATTACATACACCACTAAATGGAATTTGTGTCAAATGTAGCATAAATCTCACGGGAATAAAAGTGAGATGAAAAATCCGTTACAAAAACTCAGCAGCCTAACGGCGCCACTTAAAACTTCCAAAATGGATTGATGAGATAAAATATAGTATCCCATCATATTACAATAGAATTTACAGCAAGAGGAATATAAAAGAAAATCCCCCAACATAACAAATAGGAGCTTAGAAGAAGTGATATAAAGGAGAGTACTTAAAAAGAAAGAGAGAGGTTAGATCTCTTACGAAAGTTCGGCAGCCTAACGACGCCACTCAAAACTCCCAAAATGGAATGATGAGAGAGAATAGGGTCTCTAATCACATCAACATAAAAATTACAGTAAATGTAATATAAAAGATCATCCCAATAACAAGAAATATGAGCTTTAAAAGGAATGACATAAAAGTGTGTACTTAAAAAGTAAGAGAGGAGTAGGATCCCTTAACTCGGGTCCGACTTGACTCGATCGTTCTTTAATCTCCTGAATAATAAACTTGAGTTAATTTATACTTCCTTAAGAACCTTTTTCAACTTCATTATTACTTTTATACCACTTATTACCATGTCATAAACATTATGTAATCATTTAAGTTAATAATATTTGTTTTGTCGATATTTGGTTCTTAAGTCGAAAGTGGACTTCTTACAATTACATGTTGTTCGTGTGGCCAAATGTTTATTATATCAAGAATTGTATTAATTATGTATATATCATATATGTCATATATATCCAGTACATTCATGCATTTATAACATTACATAATCATTTAGAGGTAAGAAATGAAATGCACCGTTCATGGAGACGGTAAGTCGTACGTACGCATGAACGCTACTTTCATTTCTATTTCGTATTTTATATAATGGAATGATAATGATATAGAGGTATATTATAATTCCAGTATAATATCATATATAATATCATATTTCCATCCTTTATACATCCCACATATGGTATTTAACGAATCAAATCACTTTGAGGGGGCGGTAGTCCGCACTTCCTTAAATGAAGATATCGCGTTTACCCATAATGGAAACCATAAAGGTATGACCAAAATGAAAAAACAGAAGCTTAAGGAAAACATAAACATATTATATATCATATATAAAAATAGTGACATCATAATGGCCACCTTTGAAAGTGTTAAATGAGTATTGAACAATCATCGTTTCGGGAGGCAGAATTTCGCCATCCACAGAAACCGTATGTTCTTTAACCATTTGATGTAGTTGTGTGAGAGTGTAGCTCGAATAAATAATATAACAACATCCTAGTATATTGAATATACTGGTGTTTTTACAAAAGAAATAAATAAAAAGAGTTTATGGGGTTGGAGAAGCAAAATAAAACAAATGAACATGAGAGAATGAATTACCTTTAAAAGTGTAACTCCTTTTGATTTGAGCCTAAAGGCTTCCTTTGAAAGGATTATGCCCAAAGTGAATCCTCTAGGATGAGGAGAGGGATGTGGAGAGAGTAAATGGGCAGGGGTTGGCCAAGCCAAAGGCTTGAGGAGTGTGTTAAATGAGGTAGAGGTGGGGGCCTTTTATAAGAGGAGAGGAGGGGCACTTTTGGAAAGTAAAGAAATATTACTTTATTTGAAAATGTGTTTCGGTTTCAAAAGGTCCCACATTGATATAATTAGTGGATAAGGTGATACGGATTCTAAATACACTCATCCAATAAGTTTTGGACATGTGTAGTTCATAGATTTTACATTATCTTTCCATTTTATTTAAATCGTCAAATAATGATGTCATCGCTGCATCATTATTATGTCATAAATAATTTACTTTATTTAATGTCTAAAAATTATAAAAAAACTACTATGATGTAGGAAATCTATTTATCTTTCCAATGACTATTTATAATCAAAATGTGGACTTGTGTAACCCCACTTAAAAATTGTTTTAGTAGAACATATCATGTTTGTGTCATTTTTACTTTTACATTAAATAAAAAGTTATTTATGTCATTTCCCAACCACAGTGGATCCATGGGGTACCCAAGTTGGTCCATGGCTTTTCGTGGTCGGCCATGACTCACCCAATAGGTGTAGGACAAGTGTCATGGTGTTTTCACATTCTTATAATATCATTTTTACCTTAAACTACACTAATTACCACTAATCGCGATTAAAAACTTAATAAGTTACTATTCACAAAAAAATTATTTTAATCTCATTGAACCACATTTTACTTCTTAATGACAACCATGTATGTCGGATTTTTTAAAATCAAAACACAATGATGGCAAAATTTCTTTTAAACGGAAAATCAGTTTTTATAAGTACCACTAAGTGGTTTCACTATTCATCAAAAATTGATGTTTTTCAGAAAAATCCCAAAAATTCACCCTAAGATATATTTGATATTCCGAATTCAAAAATGAAGTCTATTTTACAAAATTCAAAACATATTAGTCACATTAACTAATTTAATAATTAATTCCCGCTGTCAGAGCAAATAGCGTGTTTTTATAAAACAATAAGTATCAAAAGATTGACACTGGTTTAAGTCTGATTTCAAAGTGAAATTAATTCCAATGACCACTATTGGATTTAATGGTAAAAATATTTTCTAATTTCACTTTAAAACCAATTCAAAATATTATATAATCATATAAATAAATTAGATTAAAAAGAGGTTCTGAATTAAAACACAACATTCTACACTATTCATTTAAAAAATGAACTTTATCGGAACAATACCAAAAAATTACACAAAGTAAAATTTGATGTCCCGATTCTTAATAAGAGTTTTATTTGGTCCAAAAGAATGTATAAGAGTGATCAAAACTATATTTAATGACAGTTCTCCATTAAAAGGCGATAGGTGAACCTTTAGTGAAAACTAGGGCATATACACCTAAAATTTAATTCTTTCCGTATTTTAAGCCTTTAGCTTTTATTGGATAAATGTAAAAACATTAAAAAACACATATAATCATATTTTAGTTATTTATATCCATTCCCGCCATTATAACGGCTACATGTTAACTACCATTTAAAATAATATTATATTATTATTAGAGTGCAACGTAAGATTCCGAAGAAACTCGTTGTTGCGTGTTGGGTACGCCATCGAGCATAGCGTCCCCTTTAAAGTAATTTAAATATTTTATTCACAAATATGGATAAATATAAAATGTCATATTCTTTATTTACCTGGGGTGTTACATACTTCCCCCCTTTTGGGAATTGCGTCCTCGCAATTTTAAAATTGCGCTTGGAAACATCCTTGAAAGTCCCACATCGGAACAAGAGTTGGTAAAACAAACACTTTAAAATAAAGAGAGATAAGTATAAAGGTCACCCGAGTTAACCCATACTAGGATTCCAAGTATGAAAATATGGACATGGAGGAAAAAACAATGGGTCATGTTCTGATGGAGAGTGATAGAAAACATGTTTAGGAGAAAGTTAACCATGAGAAAATCACAAACTTGTGATGGGTTAAACGGTATTCGATTCCCCAGTAGGAAAAGTTAATAGACAGCATTTTTGTTTTAAGTTACTTTTTATTGAGGAATTTATTCATAAGGAAGCATAATCACTTATCATATTGACTTTCAACCTTTATTATATTCCTTACACAAACTCATATTTTCGCCAAAAGATGAGTATTTAGGAAGACTTGTTCACATTAAGAGTACTATAATCAACTTCTAGAGAATCACCTAATCCACAAAATAGAACTATATACTTCCCATGTCTTTAGACTTTAACCAAATCCAAAACCAAAAAGGCTAGTACAAGATCAGATAATCCAGAAAAGGATAACCCTTTATAAAAATAAAATCTATTCTTAATCTCCAAAATTTGTCCAACAAAACCCAAAGTTCAAGGAGGACCATTCTATAATCAATTTGTCCATAAAATTCTTCAAATTAAACCAATATAAGATTGAAACCCAAATATTTTAAGGATTTAGTTGCATAGTCATCCAAGATAAATCGTAACATTTATCTCCAAACAATATCAGTTGCTCCTAAAGTCTCGTTTTGAAAAGTAATTAACCTAATCACATATCCTCCATGATAGGTTAATCATTTTCATAAATAACCCAAAATCATCTTACTCCTAATTCATAAAATCATATAACCAGAAAGAATCATTCAAACTAACCAGGGACTTCACGTAGTCTAGTGGTAGGCGATAAATACCAGTCGCACTTTGGTTGTGGGTTCGATTCCCACAGCTTTGTCCGATGCGACGGGATGTCACACGGTCTGCGTGTTGTCCTTTTTCCAAAACTATATAATTCTTAAAACATTCCCCAAAATGAGATAAAATCTTCAAGAATAATCATAACATATTTTAACCTCAAGTTTATCTCATTCCTTTCATTTTCCATCATATCATAGAGTAACCCATAATTACCTAAAAAGTAAGGATCATATAAACCCTAATGGTTACCTTAATAATTGTTACCTGAATTTCCACATCGAGTTGGCCATATCGTACATGATGAATTAGAGAACTCACCAAGGTTGAAGTGGTTGATCATGAATCCTTAATAGTTTGTTTAGAACAACTATGAGATTCCTCATTGAATCCCCCATCTCATCCAGTATCTTAATCAGAGAACCACCACAGTTTCCTTGAAACCCATTGTCACTTTGGTGCCTGCTAGATCCAGCCATTTACTAAAACCAAAAAGGTCAGTGTGAGTATATCAACAAAACCATCATGTACTAATGAGGATGGTAAACACTAAGATACACTTACTCATTCACATTATCTAAAACTAGGACTCTTTCTGAAATCCTAACCATTATGGTAATGTCACTTATGTTTTAAAGAATACCCTAACCTCTAAAGTTATCTAAACCGACCTTTGATACCAACTATAAGGCCCCCAGCCTTAAACCTACTTAATCTTGAGTTATTAAAAGATTACACATTGAGGATCTTTTCCGGTTAGAGTTTTAGAGAATTAGATCATGAAACTTGCATTACATTCCACATTTAACAAAGTGGTTACATAAAAGACAGTATTCATTCTTCCCATCAACGGAAACATATTTAAAATAGAACATGGATTCTTCTTGACACATCCTTGACACTATCATCACATCATGTACCCTTCCCTTGACCTGTGAAAAACATTTCAAAAACTTGGGATGAGCATAAAAAGCACAGTAAGGGATATATATATATGGAAAGGAAACATGGGTACATGTATACATAAGAATGAAATCATACTTTACCCATAAAACATAGGCATATCAAATCATGAATAAATCATAGAAATCATAAGACATAAAGGTAGATTGAGGCATTCATAACATTCTTACATAGGGAGTAACCCTCTGGTTACGTTTGGAATACCCATAACAGTATATTCCCTAAATCTTTTCGGAGAAACCTTAACGTTCACTCCTTCGCGTTACCCAATGCATTGGAGAGCTATATCGGGCTCACCCGCCCTTAGTTTATCACGGAACCACCCGTTCTTCATAACAATGCCCAAGAACCATAACATAATCGTATCACATAAACATACATGAATAAAGGAAACATAACATTTCCACATTTCAATCACAATATAACATTTTAGGATATTGAAATAATGAATCCATTCAAAAAGAAACCATTTCCAAAACCATTTAAAACATTTAATAAAGAGATTTTTGAATCAAAGTGTCCCATACCACCTTGAAGATTTTAACATTTTAAACCATAAATCCTTAAAAACCATTTTGAAAACATGGATATTAATAAGAACAAATAATTAAAACATTTAAAACGATATTTTGTTTAAAGGGGTTTTACCAAAATTAGAGACACTTGAATACAATAATCGAGGAATAATATTTAGTCAGAACTTTATAATATCATGAGAATAAAAGGATTCATGATATAATACTCCAAAGGACAGTATATACACCATATAAGAGTGAATTGGTGCATAACAACAGTGAACCCTCAAAAGAAATGTCAAATGTGATGAAATCCCTTATAAAGAAGGTATCCTTAAATTAAGGACAAATCAATCTCAAAAATATGTGTGACAAATATAAATACACCCAATATAAGTGGATATTAAGTGTAAAACAATAAAATGTCATTCACACATATTCAATGGATGATATATTCAATGACTACATGTTGAACCCAAAGAAATCGAAATTGGGTTAAAAAGTTCCCTTGACAGCCTAACGGCATCACATCAAAATGAGTTGATGAGAGATAAAAAGAGTATCTCATCACTTGGACATAAAATTTACATCAATAAGGATATATGATAACATATCCCAACATAACAATATGTAAATTAAAAGACCCAACAAAAGAAGTCTTTTAAAAAAAAGAGGAGGGTGAAAGGTTCCCTTACCGACTTGGGTATCTTTCCAAACATACACCCCATGAAAGAAGGACAATAGATCATTGATGTAAATACGCATAAACGAAGGTATATTACACAAAGATTAGAATAGTGGGCAGTACATACACCACTCAATGGAATTTGTGTCAAATGTAGCATAAATCTCAGGGGAATAAAAGTGAGATGAAAAATCCCTTACAAAAACTCAGCAGCCTAACGGCGCCACTTAAAACTTCCAAAATGGATTGATGAGATAAAATAGAGTATCCCATCATATTACAATAGAATTTACAGCAAGAGAAATATAAAAGAAAATCCCCCAACATAACAAATAGGAGCTTAGAAGAAGTGACACAAAGGAGAGTACTTAAAAAGAAAGAGAGAGGTTAGATCTCTTACGAAAGTTCGGCAGCCTAACGGCGCCACTCAAAACTCCCAAAATGGATTAATGAGAGAGAATAGGGTCTCTCATCACATGAACATAAAAATTACAGTAAATGTAATATAAAAGTTCATCCCAATAACAAGAAAGATGAGCTTTAAAAGGAATGACATAAAAGTGTGTACTTAAAAAGAAAGAGAGGAGTAGGATCCCTTACCTCAGGTCCGACTTGACTCGATCGTTCTTTAATCTCCTGAATAATAAACTTGAGTTAATTTATACTTCCTTAAGAACCTTTTTCAAGTTCATTATTACTTTTATACCACTTATTACCATGTTATAAACATTATGTAATCATTTAAGTTAATAATATTTGTTTTGCCGATATTTGGTTCTTAAGTCGAAAGTGGACTTCTTACAATTACATGTTGTTCGTGTGGCCAAATGTTTATTATATAGAGAATTGTATTCATTATGTATATATCATATATGTCATATATATCCAGTAGATTCATGCATTTATAACATTACATAATCATTTAGTGGTAAGAAATGAAATGCACCGTTCATGGAGACGGTAAGCAGTACGTACGCATGAACGCTACTTTCATTTCTATTTCGTATTTTATAGATTGGAATGATAATGATATAAAGGTATATTATAATTCCAGTATAATATCATATATAATATCATATTTCCATCCTTTATACATCCCACATATGGTATTTAACGAATCAAATCACTTTGAGGGGGCGGTAGTCCGCACTTCCTTAAATGAAGATATCGCGTTTACCCATAATGGAAACCATAAAGGTATGACCAAAATGAAAAAACAGAAGCTTAAGGAAAACATAAACATATTATATATCATATATAAAAATAGTGACATCATAATGGCCACCTTTGAAAGTGTTAAATGAGTATTGAACAATCATCGTTTCGGGAGGCAGAATTTTCCCATCCAAAGAAACCGTATGTTCTTTAACCATTTGATGTAGTTGTGTGAGAGTGTAGCTCGAATATATCTTATAACAACATCATAGTATATTGAAGATACTGTTGTTGTTACAAAAGAAATAAATAAAAAGAGTTTAGGGGGTTGGAGAAGCAAAATAAAACAAATGAACATGAGAGAATGAATTACCTTTAAAAGTGTAACTCCTTTTGATTTGAGCCTAAAGGCTTCCTTTGAAAGGATTCTGCCCAAAGGAAATCCTCTAGGATGAGGATAGGGATTTGGAGAGAGTAAATGGGCAGGGGTTTGCCGAGCCAAAGGCTTGAGGAGTGTGTTAAATGAGGTAGAGGTGGGGGCCTTTTATAAGAGGAGAGGAGGGGAACTTTTGGAAAGTAAAGAAATATTACTTTATTTGAAAATGTGTTTCGGTTTAAAAAGGTCCCACATTGATATACTTCGTGGATAAGGTGATAAGGCTTCGAAATCCACTCATCCAATAAGTTTTGGACATGTGTAGTTCATAGATTTTACATTATCTTTCCATTTTATTTAAATCGTCAAATAATGATGTCATCGCTGCATCATTATTATGTCATATATAATTTAATATATTTAATGTCTAAAAATTATAAAAAAACTACTATGATGTAGGAAATCTTTTTATCTTTCCAATTACTATTTATAATCAAAATTTGGACTTGTTTAACCCCACTTAAAAATTGTTTTAGTAGAACATATCATGTTTGTGTCATTTTTACTTTTACATTAAATAAAGAGTTATTTGTGTCATTTCCCAACCAAAGTGGATCCATGGGGTCCCCAAGTTGGCCCATGGCTTGTCTTGGTCGGCCATGACTCACCCAATAGGTGTAGGACAAGTTTCATGGTGTTTTAACATTCTTATAATATCATTTTTACCTTAAACTACACTAATTACCACTAATCGCGATTAAAAACTTAATAAGTTACTATTCACAAAAAAAATTATTTTAATCTCATTGAACCACATTTTACTTCTTAATTACAACCATGTATGTTGGATTTTTGAAAATCAAAACACAATGATGGCAAAATTTCTTTTAAACGGAAAATCAGTTTTTATAAGTACCACTTAGTGGTTTCACTATTCATCAAAAATTGAAGTTTTTCAGAAAAATCCCAAAAATTCACCCTAAGCTATATTTGATATTCTGAATTCAAAAATGAAGTCTATTTTACAAAATTCAAAACATATTAGTCACATTAACTAATTTAATAATTAATTCCCGCTGTCAGAGCAAATAGCGTGTTTTTATAAAACAATAAGTATCAAAAGATTGACACTAGTTTAAGTCTGATTTCAATGTGAAATTAATTCCAATGACCACTATTGGATTTAATGGTAAAAATATTTTCTAATTTCACTTTAAAACCAATTCAAAATATTATCTAATCATATAAATAAATTAGATTAAAAAGAGGTTTTGAATTAAAACACAACATTCTACACTATTCATTAAAAAATGAACTTTATCGGAACAATACCAAAAAATTACACAAAGTAAAATTTGATGTCCCGATTCTTAATAAGAGTTTTATTTGGTCCAAAAGAATGTATAAGAGTGATCAAAACTATATTTAATGACAGTTCTCCATTAAAAGGCGATTGGTGAACCTTTAGTGAAAACTAGGGCATATACACCTAAAATTTAATTCTTTCCGTATTTTAAGCCTTTAGCTTTTATTGGATAAATGTAAAAACATTAAAAAACACATATAATCATATTTTAGTTATTTATATCCATTCCCACCATTATAACGGCTACATGTTAACTACCATTTAAAATAATATTATTTTATTATTAGAGTGCAACGTAAGATTCCGAAGAAACTCGTTGTTGCGTGTTGGGTACGCCATCGAGCATAGCGTCCCCTTTAAAGTAATTTAAATATTTTATTCACAAATATGGATAAATATGAAATGTCATATTCTTTATTTACCTGGGGTGTTACAGCGCCGGTCGGCGCCGCCGAGCGAAAAGGACCGGCCCGCTCCGCGGTCCGGGTCCACAGGTGGGCCACGTCCCATCGGGCCGAGCTAACCCGACAGCCGGATCAGACCCACTAAACTAGGCCGGGTCGACCCCCAGCTGGGTCGGACCCGCCGAACCGGATCGGGTCGACCCGCCAGCCCACTGGGCTTGACGGGCCAAGCCTGTTTATCTTAAATGTGAATAACTTCTACACCACACGTCCGATCGACGCGCCATCTACGACACTGTGACCCTAGCGACGAGACGGTCCTTTTGCAATACTCTTAGTGAGTTTTGAACAACTTTAGAAAATGGGTAGGTTTGGATTGAGCATAAATCCAACCAGGCCCCTTGAACGGAAAACCAATAACTCTCAGATCAGTCGTCTGATTGACGCACCGTCTATCGAGTTGGATTTATTTTAATGAGACGAAACTTCAGGATACATCAAATAAGGACTTCGTTGATGTATCAATTCTTTAATATAGGAGCGGACCCTCCCGGAATCGAGCGTGTTGTGTGTGGGAAACCTAGAGCTGGCTGCGATGACTTCTGTACCAGAATCTTGTCTGGGTTTGATAGTGACGACTACTATACTGGAATCCTCTATGGGTTCGACGATGAGGACTACTATACCGGAATCTTGTGTGGGTTAAATAGTCCTGACTTCAATTCCTTTATCCTATGTGGGTCCGACATAATAGATGAACCTGTATCCTGTGTGGGTCCGACAGGTCAGAAGAATCATAGCCGGTCATGTATCCTATGTGGGTCTGACATCATAGCCGGTCCTGTATCCTGTTTGGGTCTGATGGCTTAGCTGGTTCTGTATCTTGTGTGGGTGAAACATCTTGGATGAGATAGCTGGTCCTATATCCTGTGTGGGTCGGACGGCTTAACTGGTCCTCTATCCTGTGCGGGTCCGACAACTTAGATGATCCAGTGGCTACATCTGATCATCAATATCTCTCTACAATTGTTGAATACCTGTGTGAGTTGAGTCATGTATTTCAATCATTATCATCGTGGTGATTGACTTTAGTCCCTTTGTGGAATTGGATTGTTGTTGGGATCGAGTGTTGGAGCCAGGCTAAGTTTCGTAACTTCGGTACATGTATGGGCATATACCTATGTAGTGTTGGTTGATAATTCGAGATTGTATCTTTCTTATTTTGTTTATTCTTAGTGGATATTGTGAGACCTTTTGGGTCTCTGGGTCCCTAGTGAGTATCTTTATACTCACCCTTGCACGGGCTATGCCCACACCTCATTGTCTTGGATGCAGACGATGGACAATGCTGACGAAGGCCGAGAGTGCCATGACTAGACGGTACCTGGAGGTGCAACTTGCGATGAGTCGACACATGGAGGAGACTGAAGGACGTGAGTGCTGAGGTGTCCATCTATACCTACCCTTCAGGAAGAAATCCCCGGAGGACAATCCAGGAGCCTCTCTTTACTTTTAGTTGTTTGTATCTTTTTACTTGTACTTGTTGTTTAGTTGGGTTTGTATATTGGCCCATTAAATTTCCAGCACACTCTTTTGTATTCAGTTTTACTTAGTGTTTACTTCCTGTTGTGTACTCTGTTGTTTTTGTTTACTATTATAAAGGCAATGCATTCCTAGTTTAGGGATTTATGCCTTTGGTGCTAGTCACCATTCCCTGGCCTATGGAAGGAGGGCTTGGTGTAGTCACGATACGGGCCCCGGGGGACGGGTCGTGAAAAATTGTTATCAGAAGAGTCGGTTCTACCATTGAACTTAGGACTTTGATATTTCTTACTATGAAGGAATAGTGTTAAGGGTACCGAGTGTGGTTTTCAGTTCAGGGATTCCAGTGTTGGTGCGGCGGACGACATATCCATACACCAGGACCTTGACTTTTGATTTCCGAATTAGTGCACAAAAACACTGATTATATGTGTGTTTTCAAAAGTTTTCTTTGAGTCAGGTCAGCATGTATAATTATTGACTATGATGCACCTGTTCCTTATCAGGATGCCGATGCGAAGACAGCTAGCTAGGGTTCTTAAGAGAGTACACTATGACGACCCACCGAGTGATGAGGCTCCGGTTTAGGGCCCTCTTTCTACGTTGGCACCTTCGGGTGGTGTACCAGCAGCACCACCACCCGATGGGCAACAGATACCACTAGCCGCACTCACGGATGATGCATGCCGACTAAACGCATTTTACTAGTTCCAGCGGTAGAGGCCTCTGAGGTTTCTAGGTAAGATAAATTCCCAGGTAGTAGAGGACTGGATAGAGGCGATTACTGGAGATTTCCACCTAGTTGAGACACTAGTAGAGTAGATTTGGATCTTTTCAACTAATCTTTTTCTGTGAGTGACCATGAGGATGGTCCACATAGTGGTGAGGTTTCGGTATATGGACCATTACCTGAGATAGTACCTCCGGGTAGTGTGTTAGCTATATCACTTCCTGTTGGATAGCAGTTGCAACCGACAATACCGATAGAGGACACTTGTAGGCTTAGTGCCTTACATGTGTTTTAGCATTAGATACCCCTCAGGTTATGAGGAGAGCCTGACCCACAGGCGGCTGAGGACTGGCTTGAGGAGGTGTCTGAGATTTTTCTAGAGCTTATGTAGTTTCAACCAGATGACATGTCGGTAGTTGAGTATTCATCGAGGTGTACCGACCATTCTTAGTACTCGATGAAAATGATGTGAACAGTGATTTAGATAAAAGACCTCCGAATGAGGTGTGTTTAAGGAAATATGAGCCAACACTTTTTCCTCTATGCACTCCTACTTATGTTAGGGTGTTAGAGATAACCGTAGTGGTTGAATGTTCTTTGCATGAGAGGATATAGCTAGTGTATGTTAGCAGTGGGAAGATGCGAACTAGTGCCAGTCTCAAAGGCTTGGGCGTGTGAGATGTTTTATGAAGAGGAAGTGTTAAGGATAGGTGAATATTTAGGGAAGAAGACATGGAATTAGACCTAGGAGAGCATCATGTGGTGGTGAACATTTCTACATGTTAAAACCACCCACCATTGTAGTCCCCGCTAGGCTCAGGGATCTGGATGGTAGGGGAAGAGAGAAGTTGCATGCGGTCAAGGAGTGTGACCCGAGGGCTCTAGGAATGATTTGAGGTACGGTCTGTTTCTACTACTAGATGCCGTATCAATAGAAATAGGTATCAATCATTCCTTCTTTCCATGAATCTTGTCCCAGACCTAGAGTTTCTGGTTAAGCCGTTAACTTGACCCTCACGTTTGGATATGCCTTTTGGAGGAAACTCGATAATCAAACATACGCCGATGGTGTGATCTAAGCCTTCAGGTGAGAGTTTTGGTTGGAACCTCTTGGGGGCAGCGTCAAGGCCTTACAAAGTTAGTTTGGGTATGGACTAGGCAGCCACAATTCATGCATAAATTGACTGTATTAGGCAAAAAGGTTGTGTTTTATCTGCAACGTTGGGATGGGGTTTTCCTTGGTTGGAAAAAAGGAAAACCCAGACAGCACAGGATGGAATCATGTATAAGAGGGTGTGGTCGATCACTCATGAGTCAGCCAGACTTACCTTTGTTCCAGACTTCTCTAGAGTTGCAGAACTACTATCAGTATGGACAAAGAAGGGGAAACCCTTCGTGTTGTCAGAGAAATGCCAGCAGAGCTTTCATGAGCTCAGGTAGAGATCTACCAGTGCGCTCGTCTTGAGGATACTAGAGGACGACTTTAGGTACTTAGTTTACTGTGGCGTATCAGGGACCAGATTCGGGTGTGTCCTGATGCAGGAGTGAACAATGATCATGTATGGTTTATAAAAATTGAGACAACACGAGAAAAACTACACTACCCATGAACTGGAGTTAGCAGCAGTGGTCTTCACCGTGAAAATGTCATGGAACAATCTGATGGGCGAGTGTTTTACAGTCTACTCTGACCACCAGAGTATCAGGTATATATTCTCATAGAAGGACCTGAACCTGAGACAACAAATATGGATTGAGTACCTCTAGTACTATGAATTAGAGATAGTATATAATCTTGGGAAGGGGAACGTTGTAGCAGATGATCTCAGCAGGACATTAGGAATTCAACTGCTAGGAGAGGTGACAGAGCAGCTGGCCGCATTACAGATATCCTTTGTGGATAGAGATGGAGAATCCTTTCTGCACCCTCTCACAGTCACTCTTCCACTTCTTCAGTGAGTTAGAGAGGTGCAACGTGGGGAAATTTACAGTGAGGTGTGACGAGCTCAGATATTTTCAGGGCAGGCACCTGATGGGTTTTTTGTAGGTGGGGAGCACATCATCCTCTTTAGAGGACGTACCATGGTACCTGTTTCACTATAGGAGGAGGTGTTGAGGGAGTTCCACACATCCCCTCTAGCGGTATATCTAGGTGTGGAAAAGATGCATCAGGACCTTAGACGGCAGCACAGGTGGTCGAGTATGAAGAAGTCGGTAGTAGAGTTTGTTTCATAGTGCCTCACTTGTCAACAAGTGAAAGCGGAGCACGAGGTACCAGCAGGCTTGGTACAACTCTTAGAGGTCCCAGAGTGGAAGTGGGATGGGATATACATTGATTTTTTGATAGGGATTCCATGTACATATAGAGGACATGACTCTATCTGGGTGACTGTAGACCGACCCACCAAGTTGGCCCACTTCCTACCGATTAGAGAGCATGGTTCATTAGAGAGTTTGGGATGCCTCTACATTTAGGAGATCATATGGCTTCATCGTGTTCCTTTAACTATCATCTCCGATTGAGATGCTCGTTTCAATTCCTGACTATGGAAGGGGTTACAAGAGGCTTTTGGGATGAAACTTCACTTGAGCACCGCCTTCCATCCTCAGACGGATGGTCAGACTGAGAGGACCATTCAGACTCTCGAGGATATGCTCTGTGCATGTGTCCTTGACTTTGGTCATAGCTGGGAGGATCACTTACCCTTGGTGGAGTTCGCGTACAATAAAAAATACCACTCCACCATCGGGATGGACCCTTATGAGGCATTGTACGGCCAACCATTCAGATCAACTCTGTGCTGAACTGACCCAGTGGAGTCAACACTTGTAGGACCGGAGATGGTGCATGCTACGACGGAGAAGGTGCATATCATCCTGGAGTGGATGAAGACTGCACAGAGCAGACAAAAGTCCTATGCTGATAAGATACAGACCCCATTGGAGTTCAAGGATGGCGACCACATCTTTCTACGGGTCTCACCTTGACGAGGTCTACAGAGTTTTGGCCAATGCGGCAAGTTATGTCTATGATTCATCGGACCTTTCTAGGTACTTAGCAGAGTAAGAGAGGTGGCTTACCGCTTAGCACTTCCACCACAGTTGCACCGGGTTCACGATGTCTTCCACATATCCCAGTTGAGGAGAAACGTACAAAACCCTTCCCACATCATCGGTCATGGCGAGCAGGACATTGACGATGGGGCGACTATCACGGAGGTTCCAGTAGAGATTGAGGATCGACAACAGTAGGTCTAACATGGATGGTCGATACCTCTGGTGTGCGTTCACTGGTAGCCTGAGAACCTCCATGAGAGCACATGCGAGCGGCAGGCTCAGATGCATGCTCAGTACCCCCATTTGATTCCATAGTGTGTATTGTAGCTTTGTGAGGATGTAAATCCCTGAAGTGGGGGTAATTAAAAGACGAATAAATTCCAGGGAAATGTTTTTCTTAAATTCTTTGGAATTTTTTGAGTCCGTAGTTTCTGACGGTGCCTGATTCTGAGGCCCGGTGTGCCCAGAATCAATTTCTGAAGTTTTGTTCAGGTACATTGAGTAAACGTACCTGGAAGTTTTTATATCTTTTGAACCGGTGCTCAGAATTGAAATCTGAGGACATTGATGAACTCACAACACCATTATTCTCTTAAAGAGACCTTTACCACATTTTCGTTTTATAGAGGATGGAAGTTATAAATTGGGGTTAATAATTAAAATTAGAAATTAAATAAAAATGTGTGTGTAACACAGTTTTATTTGAAAGGTGGTTAAAGTGTCAAGGGGATGGTTAGGGGTGGGGCCCACCACACCTTAACCTCCCTTGGGAGGATATAACTTGGGGTGGGGCCCATAGGAACACAAACCCCTAAACTCCCCTTGAAACCCCCCTTTGAATCTCTTGGACTTCCCTTCGAATTAATGAGGCCACCACCCTTCATTTATTTAGGGTGAACTCTCCACCTTCCCCCTCTCATTTAGTATTCCAACCAACTAATTAATGAATTGAACTTATTCAATTAAATTAATTCTTGCTTTTGAATTTTGAAAATCCTGTCAACAATAAAATAATAGGTGAGCCTATTATTTTAGTTGGGTGGTGGATCTTTGAGAAGGATTTGTGAGAAACTCTTGGTGGAATATTATTCGCTCAATGAAGAATTTCGTTCTTCAATGAAGAACGCTCAATGTCTCGAGGAATATGAAGAAAATCCTTCTTCCTTCTTCAACCGGGGCAAGAACGTGAGGCGATGCCCATGAGGAATGACCGCCATCCTTCTTCTTCCTCTGCATCAAGGGAGAAGACGCCGCCCGCGAAGAACATCGCCAACGATGACACTTCCTCATCGGACGCACTCTGACGTTAACAAATCGATGTCGTCGATTTTTAACAAGCTTCGAATCGAGGTAGGGGGTTTTAAATAATTTAAAATGAATAAAATTATACCCTCTTTCTTGATGTATGCTTTGGTTCATCTTTAGCCATTTGTTATCGCCTAACGCGGAGGGTGCGGGGCGAACAAACAAGGCCCGAAGACCCTCTATTGTTTCTTGATTGTATTGGCGATAGAGGCGGCGTTGGAATAGGATATGGTGACTGAAGTCGGCAAAGACCAGAGGTGGCGGCAACCAGAGGCAGCAGCGGCTACGCGCTGGCCGCATGAAGAGACCGGTAGCCACTCGGGGCACCCGGTCCGCAGGACGACCAGCCGGCCAGCTAGGAACCGTGGGACCCGCAGGTGCCGCGCGGCGGAGGGAACCGCAGCCCGCAACTACATTCCTCTTGCTAGATGAATTGGCTGGCTACGGCCGGTCGGGTAGAAGGCCGTGGTTCCACTTGGCGCCGCGCTTCTGAGAAGACCGCGACCCGCAATCCACGGGCCGCTCGGCGGGCGAACCGGTCGGTCGCCTACTGGCCGGGTGGAAGGAAACTGCGGTGCCACTTGATGCCACATGGGAAGAACATCAGCCCCCTGTGCGGGCCGCTCACACCAGTCAGAACCGGCTGGCTTCGGCCGGCCGGGCAGGAAGAGGCAGCGCCACTCAGCACCGCCGGGTGAACCGGACCGGCCCGCTCTGCGGCCCGGGTCCGAAGGCGGGCAATGCCCCACTGGGCCAGGCCGACCCCCCAGCTAGGTCGGAGCCGCCAAACTAGGACGGGCCAACCCCTAGCTAGGTTGGAACCGCCGAACCGGGTCGGGCCGACCTGCCAGCCCACTGGGCTTGACGCGCCGGGCCCGTTTCGCTTAAATGTGAATAACTTCTAGACCGCGTGTCTGATCGATGTGCCGTCTACGGAACTGGGACCCTACCGATGAGGCGGTCATTTTGTGAAACTCTTAGTGAGTTTTGGAAAACTTTGGAAAATGGCTGGGTTTGGATCGAGCGTAAATCCAACCGTGCCCCTGGAATGGAAAAGCCAATAACTCTCAGACCAGGTGTCCGATTGACGCATTGTCTATCGCATTGGGTTTATTTTGCTGAGATGGAACTTAGAGATACATCAAATCAGGACATCGTTGATGCATAAATTCTTGAATCGAGGAGCGGACCCTCCCGGAATCAAGTGTGCTGTGTGTGGGAACCCGAGAGCTGGCTGCGATGACTTCTGTACCAGAATCCTATGTGGGTACGACAACGACGACTACTATATTGGAATCCTCCATGGGTTTGACTACAATGACTACTATACCAAAATCATGTGTGGGTTTGACAATCCTGACTTCTGTTCCTCTATCCTATGTGGGTCTGTCCGAATTTTTCGTCCTGTATTCTGTGTGGGTCCGAAATCTCAGACGAAACATAGCCAATCCAGTATCTTGTGTGGGTCCGACAGTTTAGTGGGTCCTATATCCTGTGTAGGTCCAACAACTTAGATGAGTTAGCCATTCCTGTATCCTGTGTGGGTCTGATGGCTTAGCAGGTCCTGTATCCTGTGTGGGTCTGACAGCTTGGATGAGATAGCCAGTCCTGTATCATGTGTGGGTCCAATGGCATAGCTGGTCCTGTATCCTATGTGGGTCCGACAGCTTAGATGATCTAGTGGCTACATCTAATCATCTATATCTCTCTACTATTGTGGCATACCTGTGTGAGTTGAGTCATGTCTTTCAATCGTTATCATCATGTTGATTGACTTCACTTACTTCGTGGAATTGGTTTGTGCTTGGGATCGAGTGTTGGAGCCAGATTGAGTTTGGTAACATAGGTATATGTATGGGCATATACGTAAGTAGGGTTGGTTGATACTTCGTGATTGTATCTTTCTTCTTTTGTTTATTCGTAGTGGATATTGTGAGACCTTGTGGGTCTCGTGGTCCCTACTGAGTATTTTTATACCCACCCCTGCACGGGCTATGTCCACACCTCATTGTGTTGGATGTAGATGACGGACAGCGCTGAAGGAGGGTGAGAGAGCCACGAATGGACGGTACCCAGAGGTGGACCTTGCGACGAGTCAGAACATGGAGGAGACTGACGGATGTGAGTGCTGAGGTGGCCATATGTACCTACTCTTCAGGTATGAATCCCCAGAGGATGATCCAAGAGCTGCGCTTTAATTTCAGCTGTTTGTCTCTTTTACTTGTACTTGTTATTCAATTTGGTTTCTATACTGGCCCATTTACTTTCCAGCACACTCTTTTGTATTCAGTTTTACCTAGTGTTTACTTCCTATTGCGTACTCTATTGTTTTTGTTTACTATTATAATGGAAATTCCTTCCCAGTTTAGGGATTTACGCCTTTGGTGCTAGTCGCCAGCCCCCGGCCTATGGAAGGCGAGCTTGGGGTAGTCACGATACGGGCCCTGGGGGATGGGTCATGACAAGATTGGGATGTGTTCTCATAAAAATGATATGATGATAGATTATGACTTTTTAAAGTTGAAAATACATGAAAAAATTACCCACCTCATGATTTAGAGTTAGTAGTGTTAATATTTGTATTAATTATATGGATGAATTATCATTATGGTAAAATGTGTGTCATTTATTCTGATCATAAGTGTTTATTGTATATTTTCAGATAAAATTAATTGAAAATGGTCCAAAGAATATGGTTGGAGTTGATTATATGTTATTAATTCTTAATACATTACCACCTTGGGAAATCAACCAAGGTGGAAGATGCTCTGAGTAGAAAAGACCATGCTAGCCTATCGATAGTGAGGATTGCAAAAGATCCAATATTTTTGGATTTTAAAAAGATAGATCTTGAAATTTTAAAAGAAGGGGTGAAATATTATCTTTATCAAATTAATGTTCAACCATCTATACATGTGATTATTATGAAGGTGCATAAGGAAGATTTATAGCTACAAAAGAAGGTGAGAAATGATATCTAATTCAACCTTCAATGTGATGGAATAATAAGTTTTTGGAACCGGGTTTTTATTCCTCCCATACTAGAATTAAAGAAGGGGCTATTTGATGTGGATTATATTTCTTCATTATCTATTCTTCATGGTGAAAAAAGGTATATATGGACCTGAAAGATTATTTTTGGTGTTATGGAATGAAAATAGATGTTTCTGAATATATCTGTTAGTTATTAGTTTTTCATCAAGTTAAGGATGAGAGATAGAAGTATACGGAGATGTTACAACCATTACCCATACCAGAATGGAAATGGGAAAATATCAATATATACTTTGTAATTAAACTTCCCAAAACATATAAAGGGAATAATTTTATATGGGTTATAATTGATTTCCTTATGATGTTGGCACACTTCATGACAATTATAGAGGATTTCATTATCGATCAAATTTCCATGATATATGTAAAGGAAGTGGTAAAATTGCAGGGAATACCACATTCTATTATATCTGATTGGGATCCGAGGTTTACCTCGAAGTTATATTGAAGTATTTAGAAGGATTTAGATATAGAATTAAGTTTCAGTAGTTCTTATCTTCCTTAGACAGAGAGTTATTTTGAGAGGATAATTTAAACTCTATAAGACTTGTTGAAATCTTTCTCTAGGGATTTCAAAGGTGGTTTGGATAAACACCTACCTTTGGTTGAATTTTCTTACAAAAATAGCATTTAATCAAGTATTAAGATGAATTATTATGAATCCCTCTATGGAAATAAGTGAAGAACTCAAACTTTCTAGGATGAAGTTGGGAAATGAAAGCTATTAGGACCTAGCCTTTTTTATGAAATGACAAAAAATGTAATATTTATCTAATAATACATAAGAGATGCTCAAAGTATAAAAAATTTTATGCTGACAACCAAAGAAAATAATTATATTTCGAAGTGTGTGATAAGTTTTTTCTACAAATATCTCCCTGGAAGAGTGTAATGAGACTTGTAAAGAAGGGAATTTTGATCCCTAGGTATATTGGTCATATTGAAATTCTGGATCGTGTTGGGAAGGTAGCTTACCAGTTTTTGATTCCACCGAATATATCTTAAGTTCGTGATGTGTTCCATGCATCTCTATTCAGAAAGTATATACTCTATCCTTCACAAGTACTAAACTCAGAAGTTTTACCACCTAAGAAAGACCTTTCTTATCAATAACAACCTATAGATATTACTAAACATAGTGAAAAAGATCTATGAAACAAGACCACTCTCTTGGTTAAAGTTTTATGGAGAAACCACCAATTTGAGGAATGTATGTGGGAACTTGAAGATGTCATGATAAAGAGGTATCCTAATATATGTGTTTCCAAATGATGACTTTAGAGAGTGATATTCAGTTTAAGGTATGTAGAATATAACATGTGGATGATTTTATGGAATATTTTCTTTAAATAATTTTAATTATTCAATAGAATTCATTTCATGCAATTTTAAGATTAAATGAACTACAAGATTTCCTTTGTATAAAATGACCATATTATCCAAAATTTTAGGTTAGAGGGAATAACTAAAAATATCTTATAAAAATGTGTTGTGAATTTATTCGCTACCAATTATTTATGAAAAATATAAATCAATTTTTTTTTATTCATAAATTGATTGAAATGATTTTAGTTAATGAATTTAATGAAATATATATGATATATACTTAATGAAATATTTTTTATATTAATTTAACAGATATTTTTGTCATTGGGTATGAATAAACCTTATTTTATGTACAAAAATTTATATTTTTCAAAAGGGTTATTTTACACCTTTTAATGAAGAATCCATTTTAAATTAATATTTTGACACAATAATAATTTTAATATGAAAAAATAATTATCATATTTAGAATTTGGTTATAAAAATTTACATTGGATGAATTTTTATTATTTTTCTAGTAACATTCAAAAATTGATGAATAATAATAATACAATAAATTTTAATCAAATATTTTTTCATAGAAATAATTTATATGGAAAATTTATAATATTTAATGGTTTTAAAGTATAAATAGAATATATTTTTATCATTCAATATAATTTATGTCATTATCATTAATTTTACATTTAATTCAGATGTAAAAAATCTCAATCTTTTGTAATTTTTTTACTTTTAAAACTCGTACTCTCTTTCTAAAAATGGGATAAATTTTAAATTCATTACTAAAAATTATATGTTTTTAATTATATAAAAATTATTCCATATTATTAATAATCATGTCCTAATTATTTAAATTTCTTACTTGTATTTTTGGGCGTTATGAATAGCAATTTCGGTAATTTCTATTAATACGGTAAAAGGGTAAATCAGGTAATTCAAGGAAATAATAGTATTATAAAATTATTATAACACTTGACATAATATCATTGGATGATCGTGTTTTGACCTAAATCATCCTTTCATCTAAATGTTTTCCTTTTAAAGCCAGTTGGATGAGATTAGGACATTTAACTTATTTTATTTAAGAAAAGTTAAATGCGTCTCACTCAAATTTTAATAACTAAATAATTTTTAATATAAGTCTATACAGAAGATAAATTTTATTAAAAAATGATTTTTAAATTTAAAATAATTTTATTTATCATGGTATTTGTTTTTAATTTTTTTAGAAATAAATAATTACCTTGAAGGTTTATACATTAATAATGCAAAAATTATTTAATTAATGAAAATTCAATAATCTAATATTTATTAAAATTATAATAACCATTAAAAAGCACAAATTATTGAAAATATTTTATTGGTTAAGTATATATCGACCATAATCATCCAAGAGTCGAGTTATTGACCATTTAGAGCCATATGGAAAAAATTATGACACCTATATTATTTTATTTAAAGTGATGTTAAAGTTTTTACATTCATGTTTTCAAAATTAGAACATTCTTAACGTTAGATTTCATAGAAGATAAATTCAACTAAATGTATTATTCTGAATTCTAGCAGATTTATCTTTGTTATAGTATTTTATTTTGTACTTTTATTCAACATATAAGCATATTAAATAATTATACAAAACTGTTGTATTAGTTATTTTAATAAGAGAAAAATAAAATAAATGTTATTAAAAAAATAAAATAAAAACAGTTTTAGGTAATTAATATTTAAAATTAATTTTATAGATTACATTTACCTATTATTAATATAATAAAATAATGTTTTCAATGTTAAGTGGTTATCATAATATTTTTAAAAATCAATGATTTAAATAGTGGAAAAATTGAAACTATTGTTTGTTTATCCAAATAATGTTCTATTAAATTATTTAAAAATCATAAAACATTTTTAAAAATATATAATAATTATTGTCTAGAATAAAATTATTTAGAGGATTAATTTATTGTCTAATTTACATCAAATAATTATATATTTCACCCTTTTAATATTGAATTATTAGTTACCCTAGTTAAAAAGTAAAATGAATAACTAAGTGTTAATTAAAAATATAAGGATTAAATTGATTTAAATATATGTCCAAAATTTATTTATTTATGATATTTAAAACTTATATCATCTCATATTTTAATTTTCATCACTTCGGTGGTTTTTTGGAAGTGGGTTGAGTTTATTATAAATTAATATTTTTGGGGTTTCCAAAAGTGACCCTCACCTAAATTATATATGGGGACCTCCTCCCTCATTTCTTCACAACTCATTGAGACTTCAATATCATCTATCCCAACCCCATTTAGACTCTCATCTTCATTAGTAAAATTATAGAGGTTTTGGTCTTCCCAATGACCGACTCTAGATATTTAAGAGGATATTTAGAGGGAGCACATCGAAGAAGAGGTAATCTCCTCTAGTGATTCTTTCAATCTTGTTTCTTCATCACCTTAATCATCATTAGTTGTTTCATTATAAAGTAATTAGTAGAATATAAATTATATAATAATTTTTTATTATAGTTATGTAACAAAAATATTCCTCCTTTTATCCATCCTATGAAAACAAATCTCGACACGTGTGTACATACAACTTACTGTTTCCAAACCGTGGTGTAATCAATTTTTGACCACAACATTACTTGGATGGGTATAATGTTGGAAATAAAAATTATATATGATTATAATTATTACATGTTATTGATTATTATATATTATAAATCATCCAATTAAATACCATTCAATAATTATGGGAATGATAGCGTCACTTGTGCGTATGTACGACCTAAAATTTCTACAATGCGATATGATTCGTTCAACATTATATTAGTGAAAGAATGATTATATACATGAATTTAATTAATAAATTTTTTATATATTATCCTAATATTTTTATTTAGAAGATATAATTGTAAACTAAGAAGATAAACAAGAACTTTTGTGACAAAACATGGACAGGAAAATAAAGAAGTTAACTCCCGATGGATGAGTAATAATATTACTAAATAACAGATGATAATATGATCATATATGACATAATAAATATGAATATTATTCTGAAATAATTCAATGAAATTATTTAAATCATTATACATTAGTTTTATTGTTTTTATGATGTAATCCTATTTGTGAAATCCATTTGTTTAATTTAGATTATGGAGGAATGATGTTTAAGAAACCTATTTTATTATTTAGGTCATGCTATGATGAAGGATTTATATTACTGTGGAACATGTAAGAATGATTTAATTATGAGATGGGTGGTTCCAATATCTCCCTATAATTATTGGGTAATGATTTATATCTCATCCGATAGACATGGATTGAATTGGAAATGATTTCTAATTTTTAGTAAAGGGTTGGAATGAGGAGTGAACTTGGTTCAGTAACAGACTGTGTCCGCTCTGAAAGTCTTGGAAATGATCCGTGAATAATATAAATATATTTTATATGATTATGTGTTTTCACCATAAATTCATGACTTATTTTATGAATTTTGTTATTACATTAATTGATTCTTATGAACTTTTGTGATTTATCCCATGAAATGACATCATGATCTTTAAGATATATGATAAGATTCTCAAATGTTATATTCTTATGTCTTATTATTATGATATGATTGATATGTTCCCTATTTACCCTTACTGAGAATTTTATATCACCGTTTTATATGTTTTTTACCCAGGTCATGAAGAATGTTATTAAGTAAGATATGTCAAAAAGGGTTCAAGCTATGATGAAACAAGTGGGAGACAATGATGATGTGTTATATACCAGTTGTTTTTGTGTACTAGTTTCTAAAGATATTATATCTATATAGTGCTATTTTGGATGTTTTATATTTTTTAATGAATATTCTTAAATTTTGTATCAATGTTAATGTATGTAGAGTATGTGTCGTTATAAACACCTTGAAATTCTAAAGTTAGAACCTTATATTCGATATAAAGCATGACATGTGACACCAAGCACATAAAAGAAAAAAAAATACCCTAATATATATTAAATCTATTTACTATTATAAATAGATCTTATATATTATATATTTATAAATTCACTCAACACCGAGTTAGCTTGTGTTACACGCAAGATCGACTTTCTTCGAAAGCTTACATTACACGGATGACCGAGTTTTACTAAATAACATTATATTATTAAATAAAATTAGATATAAAATAACATTTAAATAAGCAGTTATGAAAATGGTAAATTAATTTATGAAATTATATGGTTTACATAAATTAAAATATAATTCATCGGTTATAAATTAATTAGAAATTAATATGAAAACTGATTCAATATAATGGAAAATATTATTTTTTGTATGCTACCAATGCTATTTTACCCTAGTAAATTAAATTAATTACAATTTTTTAGTGATATTATTTTTATATTTATATTATATATTCAATCAAATGATTTTTAAATTCATGTAATATATTCGATAGGAATAAGATAATAATAAACCCAATATTACATAGAATACACTATATTTTTATTAAGGAATTTTACCACATTTTAATAGTGAACCCATTTTAAATCTACATTTTTACCCTTTTATATATTTAAAATATGAATATAAGCTTCATATTTGGAATGAAAACATAAAAATTAGGTTATGGTAAATTTCTGGCATCCTTTTGTAAAGTTTCATCTTTTAATGAATAGTTTAGAATACTAAATTTTAGTTCAAAACTGAGTTATCATCTAATTTATTTATCATAATAAATTATATTTATAATTGATTAAAAAATTTAAATAGATAATATTTTTATAAAATAATACAATTTATTTAATTGGAATAAATTTCACTTTTAAATTGACTATAAAAAGGAAGAAAACTTTTGGAAATTCATATCATAAAAATACGCATTGTCATCTTATTTGTGGGATTAAATTTATATTACATTATGAAACTTCTGTGATTGTAATATGGAGAAATGTATTTAATATTTAAATTCATAATAATTTATAATTTATAATAAGGCTAATTTTTTTGAACAAAAATATTAGGGGAAGTAATTAAAATTAATGACAATTATGAAGGTAAAAAAAATCTTAATAAAGGACTAAACAATTAAATTAATGGCCCAAATGACCAATACATTTTCAAAAAACACATATTTTGGAAATAAATATGTCAAAAACCATCCATTCATGAGTTTTTTTTTTGGATTTTTAAGTCCTATTTGTGTAAAAATGTGGGTAGACCTAACTTCTTTTCAAAAATACCAAGTGAGTACTTTTCCTCCATTATAAACCGCCACCACCACTCCACATTAATCACACATCTCAAACCACATAGGTTCATCCAATATTTTCTCATATAGCTTTCAAAAATACCTACCCTCTTCCTTGAAGCATATGGTTGGGCAGAAATCCTTCCAAGGAATCCATTTGGTATAATTAAAAGTAGTTACCTGATTAAGATGTAAGGTCTTGTCAAAAGCCTTTTAATTTTATTTCCATTATCCACTCCCCCAAATCAGATTATTTCATGATTGTGTAAAAAACCTATTATAATAAATATACTAGGATGTTGTTGTGATAAGGTTTTTACCTACACATACACACACTACCATCTAATGGGTAAGGAACATACTGTTTCTGGGTATAAATAACTACAAGATCACAAAAAAATGAATTTTCATTTTCCCATGACCACCTATCATGGTGGTCATTATAATGAAAAATTAGTTTATGTAAAATATATATGATATATATAATGTATTTACACTTCTGAAAGTTTTATTTATAACATATTTTTATGCGTTCCATATTTTGTAAATACTATAATTTTGTTTAACGAAGTGCAGACTACTACCCCCTCAAAGCAATATGACTCGGTGATACATACATATATCATATAAAGTAAGGTTTTAATAAACCTATATAAAATATATAACATATATTTGATACTTTTATTATAATATAAATAAGTATAATTTATTTTTCATTCATATAATAAAACAATGAAATGAATGTAGCGTTCATGCGTACACATGACCCACCATCTCCATGAATGGTGCCCTTCATTTATATTTTTCAAATATAATAGACTACTAAAAATAAATATATACAGAATATATATGATAATTAAGTCATGGTTTAAATTCTGTAGATTATGAAATAATGAAATAATTATTAGAAACAAAAAATCACAGGTCAAAACATACTTGGGAAAACTACGTAATTAACACCTGAAATTGTCAAAATAATGAAAGATTGTTAAAAAACGGGTGATAAGATATTATAATAAGTTAATATATGGAATTATAAACATTATTAGGGTTTTTATATAAGTTATTAACATATTTGAAACAACTTTATAGGATGATAAATACTACAAAACAAAAAAGGATGGTTAATGTATATGATTTCGTCCCAATTTACATTCCATTGAGACTTATTTGTAGTTATACACCAAGTTTCTTTTATTTGGTGTGTATATTTCCCACAAAACATTATATCATAAATATAACTATTATCATGATAGTATAAGTTTCCTTTAATTTTATACCTTCGTGGGTATTATGATTTAAATGTTTCAATGTGGAATGAGACACTTTGGAATGTTTAATGATTATTATCCTCATGAATCAATTTATTGAAAATATTTTTACCTATAAATTTAATTGAATATCCATATTCTCCAAAAATGGATAATATTATTTCCTAAAATATATACTATTTTACATACAGTGTCTTCTTTGACAGTTATTTTATTATTTTGGGGAAATATTGATAATTTCATATTCTTTTCTTCCATAAAGATATTTGATAAAAAATATTATTTTTTTATAATATTATTTATGAGTAAATATTTTAAAACATTAATTTATTGGAGGATACCGAACTTTATATAGCTCCTCGATTCATTGATAGGTTCTCTTGAGACAAATAAGCTAGCCTAATTAAATGGGTTTATATCCGTAGATTTAAACTGTCTTGTTAAAGGTCTTGATGGTATAGGTTTTCATGTGCCTTTTACATGAAATCCATTATTAAAGCATTTACCTAATCTAGTTTTAGTTATTTTTTGTCCTTGTGATTTTTTTTCGAACATATCTATGGATAAATTTCATTTTCAGACAATTGATTAAATGTCATGTGTTTGAGTTTCTTACCTTGCCATATTAATTTTTCCTTATATAGTTATTTGAATGGCATGTGTTATCAGTTATATATCATTACATGTAAATTTATTCTGATTTATTTTATATTTATTAAACTTTACTTACCCTTACTAAGCATATTGATCTCACCCTTATTAGGTTTTATTTCCCCAGGTTATGAAGTAGAAATCTTGGAATAACCTTTTATGGACCCAATTTATTTTTTTTATGTGTCATATTTGTATTACCTATTTCCCAATGTATTATGGGTATCATATATATAATATGGATTTACAAGATAGATAAACTCATCAGTCCTTTGGGATTTGATTCCCTGTAATCATGCCAATGTAATAAAATAATGTACTGGCAGTAGGCTTCTACGGCCAGAGAATTATAGTTGGTATAAGAGGAAGATTATTAGAAAAAAAATAAAAATTAGACTTAGAAAACATATATTAGGGACCAAAACAATAAGATATAAATTGATGATATGTATAAGATAATTTCCTAGAATTTTGGTAATATAGAGATTTTGTGGGTATTCCTAGAAATACATGAATTTCTAGATACTAGAAGAGGATGTGGTTCTGGAACAAATGTTCTTAGGAGTATCAACTCTGACAAGGTTTGATGGGCCTAACACGGTTTTACCATGGTACATCAAAATGGACATTACTGAACACCTGGTTTGAAATTCCTATGGTATATGCTTAAGATAATTTACATTCCCTTTACCTGCCATTAATAATGACTTAAAATTAATTATTACCCCAAATCAACCAAAGTTTATTATTCAATGATTCACGATGCATAAATTTATGTTATGTGATATACCATATTTTTAGTTATATAATGTTCAAAAAAATTTAAGCTAATAAATTATATGAAATTATTTATAATGGTGCTTAGAAACAAGAATGTGGACCTCACCAATGCATGTGACCCAACGAGTAAGAAGGACCAAATATTTCATGTTATTAAGAAAATATATTAAAGGGAAATAGTCTCCCCAAAATTATCATCATATGAGGACATAATATCCTGTTATAATTAAATGGGTAAAAAATTATACATGTCCTATGTGTTTGAGGGAAACAATGACAAGAACAATACATTTGACCACCGTGAAAAAGGGAATGATTCAATGAAGATGAAGGGAAAGAAGGATTTAATAACATGGGATAATTGTGGGAAGAAACACTCTAGTACATTCATTAAGGTAATGTAGGAGTTTTATATAAGTGTAGAGAAAATTGACACCAATTTAGTTATTGTAAGGGAAAGAAAAAGTTTTCCAATCTATAATGCTTCAACATGAAGGAGATTAGACACTATGAAAATTAGTGTCCCAATCATCAAAAGAATATATTCCAAATGATGATATTGGATAATGGTTAAGTTATGATACTGCCAAAGATAAGTAGGAATGATTAAAATATATAATCATGAATTATTTCACTTTAATATTGTATCACCAATGTAATGGTTATAAGAATTATGGAATACATATTGATTATATTCATGTTATTTTTCTTTAGGGATTTCATATCATTCTCTAAATGGAACAAGGAAATGTGATTCATTAAAAAGTTATTTTTTGGAAAACACATGATATAGGTAAATATATCCCTTAATATGAACCTAATTTTGAGATAATGATGAAGGATTGAATAATTTGTACAAGTGCTGACTACCTAGTAATTTATTAATGACTTGTCAAAAAGTGTTCTATGCTATTATTGACAGGGTTTACAACACTTTTGGATTAAAGGAATATGTCCAAAAATATGTGTCTATCATAAGTAACAAGGAAGAATACATATTTAAAATTTTTTTTATAGGGATTCGAGTTGTTTTTAAATTTTGAGAGGATACAAGATTAGGTTATTCAAATGATTGGAATGTGAAAATTTATAGTTGATTCATGTTGATTAAAGGGTAATGCTAAGGGCATATTGAAAATTCATTGAACTTTTTTCTAAAGTATTACATAATAATATGTTGGAATAGTTACCAATTTATAAAATGGTTTAAGTTAATCATTGGATTAGATTTTTTTAGAGAATTGTATTAAATCCCCAAGAAATGCATAATGTTCTAAGAGATGAGGTAGAAATAGGTCAAGGCATAATCAAAGGAAAATAATTTGTTTATAAAAGATTATATTTACTTATATTCTTAGAGAGTGGAAGAATTAATCAACTCTGAGAAAAATGTTCTTGAAACTAAAAAATTTATCCAAATACCTTCGTTTCTAATGAATAAAATGGTCCATAGATCATCATGAATTTAAGGCTTTTTGATAATTAAATTTCACCCAACCATGTTCTCTATAACTCTCTATTAGAACAAGATTGGTATATTTTTCCTTTGTATCCATGTTTCCATTTCCCACCTAGGTTCGCCAACTATGGGACCTATTTATATAAGCATTGTACTTTATTTTCTATCTTATTTAGAAGATATTATATAAACACTTTTTACAAATTCTGACTTTCAAAAAATAGTTTAATTTCAATACTTATACTTTTACACCAAGTTAAAATTTCTATGAAAAAATTTATTTAAGCTGGTATAATGTAACACCCCGAAAATCTAAAGTAAGAACCGTATATTTGATAGCATGAATGAAACATGACCCTAAAAGCGTAATGGAAAATAATAACTTGATACTTTAAAATATATTTACTATTTAAAATATATTTTATATATTCAATATTTGGTAATTCATTCGACATCAAGTTACCTTGCATTAAATGCAATAAAAACTTTAGTCTAAATCTTACATTACATGCATGACCAATTTTTACCAAATAAAGATATATTATTAAATATAATAATATATTACATTGCCTTTAAATTAATATTTTTGAAATTGGTTAACTAATTTATGAAAATCTGTGGTTTACACAAATTTAAAATTAATTAATTAGTTATAAATTATTTAGATAAAAATATGAAAACTCATTGAATATAAAGGAAAATATAATTATTTTTATGCCCACATTTTTATTTTACCCTAAAAATTACATTAATTAACATAAGTGAGTGACATTAATGTGATATATATTATATATTCAATAAAATACGTTTTATATTAATCCAATAGATTTTATAAGTATAAGATAAGAATAAACACAATATTAGACATAAAACGCTACATTTTTATTAAGGTATTTTTACTATACTTTAAGGGAGAAAAAATTTTAAATGAAGATTTTGACCCCTTAATAAATTTAATTTTTAATATAAACTATATATTTGAAATAGAACCATAAAAATTAGGTTATATTAATTTTTTTGCATCTTTTTCTGTAGTTTCATTTTTAATGAATAGTTAAAAACAATGAATTTTAATTAAAACTTCCTTTTCATATAATGTGTTTATAAGGATAAATTATATATTTAATTGGTATTAATGTTTAATTATATCAGATTTTTATCAGTAAATAGAATTTATTTCATTGGAATAACTTTCACTTTAAAAACCCGCATTGTCATATCGTTAGAGAGATTAATTTTAAATTAATTTATCCCACTCCCATTATTGAGTTTATTAAAAATAGATTCTATATTTTTAATGATACTAATTTATAACATCTAATTTGACCAACATTATTTTTCAATAAAATAATTAGGGAAAGTAATTAAAATTAATGACAATTATTAAGGTAAAATTAATCTTAATAAAGGACTACATCTTTAACAAAAAGCCCCAAATTGCTTGAACATAACTCGTTTTCTATAAATTGATCATCCACGAACCTTATATTATTGATTTTGTTTTGTTTGTATAAGGCATTTTTTAAGTAAAAATATGGGTACATCTATCATTTTTTCAAAAATACCAAGTGAGTATTTTTCCTCCCTTACCAAAGGCCACCACCTCTCCCCATTCCTTGCACCTATAAAACTACTTATATTCAGAAAATATATTCCCATATATCTTCTAAATATCTCTAATATTGTTTTTAATCATACCTTTGGTCATAAATCCTTCCAAGGAATTATTTTGGTATAAACCAAAAGTTGTTACCTGATTAAGAGGTAACATTTTCTCTCAAGATTTTCAATTTTATTTTCGTTATCCACTCACTAAACTCACCTTATTTCTTGTTTTTATAAAAAAACCTACATAATAAACATAATAGGATGTTTTTTATAAGGGTTTTACCTATACTGAAACACACTTCCATCTAATTGGTAACAAAAATAATGTTTCAGTATATGGTGAACTACTAACTCGTGAAACGATGATTATTTATTTTACCTTTACCACATATGATGGGGGAAATTATGATATAAACTATGTTTATATATTATATATATATTATTTATAATGTATTTATAGATATTTAATTTTTATTTATAATATACCGTTACTCTTTCCATCTTGTGTAAATACGATAATTTTGTTTGTGGAAGGGTGGACTACCACCCCTCAAAGTGATTTAACTCATTCATTCCATAAATAGAACATATAAAATATTTTTTTAATTAAAGTATGTAACATATATTTCATAGATATGATAAAAACATTATAATATACATATTTATCATTTATTTCTCCCTTATTTAATATACCAAAGAAATTAATGTAGCATTCATATATACATACGAACAATTGCCTCCATGAATGATGCATTTCATTTTTAACCTCCAAATATTATAGAATACTAAAAATACATATATAATAAATATATATGATAATTAATTAACGGTTTAAATTCTATAGATGATGAAATTATGATATAATTAATAGTAACAACATATCACAAGTCAAAACATACATGAGAAAATTAGGCAATTAACACCCAAAAGAGTAGTCAATGAGCCCGTACCTGAGTGGTTAGGGCACCTACTTGGTTTCCAAGAGACCCAGGTTCAAAACTGGGTGGAAGAAAAAATTTAGGTTACTATGGTATATTATAGTAGTACTGTAGTAGGTACTTTTTGGTACTGTATAATTTAATGTTCGGTACTGTAGCATCCAGAACTAGTCACCCTAGTTGGGCTTTCAGGCCACTGGTTTGGGCCTACAGGTCTCAAGGGCCTTCAGGCTATCAAATGCCTTCGGGCCATTGGGACTTCGGGCCACAGAGACCATGGAGTAGTCCAGTTCACATATAGAAGGCCCTAGAAGAGGATCAGAGTAACAATAGTAGTTGTCACCAGAAGCAGAGAAAACCAGATTAGAAGAATGAGAGGGTATGGCAACGGCCATTGGGACCAAGCACCGTATAGCTTTGTACGAAGAAATACTATCCGATAAGCAATGTAAGGTTGGGATCTAGGTGATCAATGATTCAAAAGTTGGGGAGGGTCAGTTCTAGTGGGTTGGGCCTACGGGTCAGGTATTGGGCATGGTATGCCTCTGGGCCTTCGAGTCATGTATTGCAGGTCAGGTCGGGCCTTGTACCTTGGGCCTATGTGCCATGTATTGGTTCCCCTTAAACTCTTAAAAGGGGGATTATCAATAATAAAATAAAATTAAGGCCTTCCTTCCATTCGGGCGTAACACTCGAAAGAGTCAAATTTGTTCAATCAATCAATCAAACGAAATCAATATAGAAAAACCACACAAACACTTTATTATTAAAAATATATGGATGGATCCACTGATGCAAAAAATATAGTATTATGTGTGTTTTAGTTTTATAAAAATTTGTATTCAGTATAGAAAAATGATATAACTAAACCCCTTTAGTGGCATTCCCCCCGAATGTTCTGAAGTCCATAATTTTTATTGATTTTTGATAACCCCCATTTCAAGGGATGATGAGGAACCCTTATAAGGCCCATAGGTTTGGTGATTACATGGCCCATAAGCTTAAGAGACATTACATGACCTGAAGTTCTTATGGAATTGAACTAGAATATAACTATATTGAATTTCCCCTCCCTAGAATCTGCATCATGATGGTAGTTCTCCACCTTCGCATGGCCGTCTGGATAAGATTCCCGTGCACGCACAGGCTGGTACCGATGGCATAGCCATACCCTCTAATTCTTCCAAATCCATTAGTTCTGCTCTGGTGAGTTCACCTTCTATGAATCCTCTTATAGGGTTGCTCTTTTTTTTATAGATTTTTTCTGGGGAAACTACATGTGGCCCAAAGGCCTTAAATGTGGCCTGAAATCCCTACTGACCTGAAGGATTGGGTGGATCAAATGCCTTAAGGACTCAAAGCCCAAAACAGTGGCCCAAGGTGAATATTTCCGACTGCTATAATACCGAACAATACCTTCTACAGTAATTTCTACATTTCCTACTAAAATACTTCTACAGTGCCTGATACAATACTATTACAATTCCTTCTGCAGTGCCTATTACAGTGCCTAGAAAATAACCCTCAGCCTTGTTTCGAAAATGAGTCTCATGGATGCATTTAAGGATACCTCACTAACTAGGCTGAGGCTCATGTGACCCATTAAGTGACTATCATTAAATATAAATATCATTAAATATAAATATTATAAATTGAAATGAACATACAAATTAATGTAACAGAAACATTAATAAAATGGATTTAAATTTGGAGGCTTAAAAATGGAGTAGTCTATCTCAGATATATAACAAGAAGAGATGGTGGAGTCAGGAAGTGATTAGAATAATGAAAAATCACTAACAAATGATGAAACCCCATATAAGGAGGATGAAACAAGGTAGTGGATTAATTGTTCATTATTGTCTAATTGGTCTTGATAATAAGTAAATTGGGGGTAAATGTTTGTAAGAGTAAATGGGAATATTTTATTTTTTTGTAACCTAGATACATCACATGGTTTGTCCATATGGTTTGGAAAACAATGCACCAACAAAGAAATCCTAACTAGGTCAACCAATAACAACATAGCATTAGGAATCATGTTTAGGTTAAAATTAACCATCCCTATGAAACATCATTGTCAAAACTACATAAAATCTTGAATGGTTTCCACATGGTTTTTACTAAATATTCATAAAATATGAAACACCCTCTAAACACATATTTCATAAAAAAACAATCTTATCCTAAAACATAGATGAATAGAAGAAAACTCAATAAATAATGAAAATCATAGTGAAAAAATTTCATAGATTGTGATACATGGAATATAAAATGGTTTTATATTTTACTCTGTTTTTTAGGATAAAAATCATTACATATTTTCTTGTTTTAATGGAAAATAGTTCCTACTATAGAGAAAAATTAGGTTTAAAATTCGAATTATAGGAAAATAGAGTATTGATATTCGATGAATAAATAATAGTATTAGAATAATTAAAATACGATATGATCTTGATTCTACATTCACTTGGTAAAACTATTAAATGTATCGAATAATAATAAGGTTTAAAAGATCTAGGAATGAGAACATGCACATAGATGAAGAATAATGGAGAAGTATTCCTATGACACCATGGAATAATAGAATATGAGAGAGGTAGATCAAATGATGTTACCATTGGGAATAAAAATTTTGGTCTAGTATGTTTATTTATATATTTCTTTGCTCCAAAAAATCATCTATTGTTTTACTAATAATGTTACATGTAGAGGATATGATGTCTATAAATTTAAGTTAAAAAATCATATAACATTCAATGATTTTTTCATTATTTTCATTATATTTGGGCTTAAGAATATCCATATTTGTATTCCATTAATTTATAAGAATTGTTGAATCACAATTTAGATTAACCAGTTTAACCTATCATTTATGTCTAACCTTGAATTTGGAATCTCTCAAAAATGATAATTTTTTTGTTTTGGAACCTCATGTTTATTAAGGAACCTCTTGATTGGGAACCTCACGTTTTTTATATTCTTAACATATGTAACCTCACATTGTTTATACAACTAATGTTAATAAATGAATGTTGTTGAATAAATTTATGTTTGGGAACTATACATTTTGAATGATCCTTATATCAGATAAAATACATTTGGAATGTCCCTCACATAGATTGATGCCCAAGTTTTTACAGTGAAATGTGGGGTTTAAAATTTGAATTATTATGATATTTCATCAAAAATTTTACTAGAGTAAATATATAGATAAAATTATTCATAAAAATAGAAGATATATATCCACTATTTTGTTTTATTTTTTATCTAAGAGATGTTGTTATTTTGTAATGATTTTGAATTTCAAATTTAATGATTTCTAATCTATTTGGAAATCATGGTCTTCTAAGAGAATTGTTTCATTTTATTTGAACATAATTGATATGGTATTCTTGTTTAGTCTCTTATAAATGGATATATATAGAGGATATTATCTATGATTTTTTGAACCCATTTATATAAAAATAACATCAATAAATTCATTATAATAAAAGATAAATTTTGATAGAAACTATTATTTGTTAATCTAAAGATTCCTTTTAGACATTTTTTATTTTTAAAGAAACAATACCTGAGGCTCTAAAAATCTTTGATATATCTTCTACTATTTGATAAAGTTCATATGACTAAACTTCATAGAGAGAGACGTTCTATCTAACACTGCATTCATTGTACTTCTATAAAAATACAGACTCACTAAAACTATTATTTCAAAATATTCAATGTAGTAATTAAGTATTTCTTCATGAGGACAACACATTAAATAAATAAATGTTACTATAAATATCTATTCACATTTAATCTATAATATCAACATATAATTGATTAAATAGGTAATTTATCTAACAAAATTGTATCCAATATTTTTCTGAATACTCGGGTGTTTAGTATTTCAGGGAGTGGTGTTAGTCTGACATATAAAACATGTAAAATATCATATAACAAGTTATAATTTCATTTAGTCAACTATGAAGAACCCTTGTAAAAGGATCTGTAACTGAAATCAAAATGATAATGGACTAAGTGTTAATACAGTGTATAAGATCCTGAGTTTTTTATTGAGGTACGCATTCATGTGTTTCTATTTAAAACCTCCTGAATCTATCTATTTGGTTTAGACCCTATTCAAGGACATGGGATGTTTGGGTTTTTTTGAAAAGGAATAGGTAGGAGTGGTCTAGGATGGATTTAGAGAAATTACACACCGTGTAATTGGAATACACAATGTGTATTCAATATACAATAGGTAATGACATGTGTAGACCAGTTCATGCCATTTAATGGTTTTATACTAGATAGGAATTCCCTAATCATTACATGATCTGTAATTTAATTACATACAATGTAAATTCATAGGAATAGTTTTTTAAATAAGAGTGAAGTTACACTATTTTTCAAATAGAATCCCTTGCCTCACTAATCACATGAACATAAAGCCCATATACATTTAAATCAATACTTGCCTCCGTATTCTCGATTCATTTTTTTCTTCTTCCATCGTTGGTCTCATTGGATTTGTTCTGGTGAGTTATCTACTTTTATTATCTCTTTATTTGTTTGTCTTGGTATCATTTTCACTATTTTGGTTCAATATAACATTCCATATTTCTAGTTTCTTCACCTATTCATCGTTTATGTCCTAATATGGAGTAAATAAAAATCTAATACTATATGAGTTCTCTACTACAAACCTATGGTAGATGGTCTATAACTTTCCCTAGGGCTTTAGTTTTTTATATGCCTAGATGTAGTTTTGTTTCATACTGAAAAATTTCTATGCACAACTTTAATTTATTTAATGGTTGAATTTAATGTATTGGAACCCATTAGGGATTCTCACTAGTTCATTTGATCATGTTGAAGGTTTTTCCCCAACCCAAGACACCCATGGGGTGATAATCTTTTTTATACCTTTGTAATACCACATATCTGGTGCATGTGATCTTGTCATATTTTAAGGATAAATTTTAATATGAATAAGAATTTAATTTAATTAACTAAGACAAGGTTATGCCTCCTTTTCCAGGCGATACATGATGTGAATTTATTTATCTGTTTAAATAGATTTTATTGAAACTGTTGAAATGAGTGGGTAAACTAATTAAATTAGAATGATTTTGAATTGATAAAGGAATTGAGATGATGAATTAAAATTGTAGTGGATTACATTGTTTTTATACCTTGGATCTTGATTCCATTAGATTCCATGGACATTTCACCCATTGATCTAGATTACGGTAGTGGAGTCTTTGGAAGAGATTTCTCCTTGGTTATTGACTCGGTATGATGACATGTGCCTTACTACTCCATAGTTCTAGATTTCTTGGAGTCATATTAGGCAAGGTCTATTAAAATAGTCATTGGACTCCACTAATGTTTTAATTGAGTTTCTATTGAGATTATATTGGGAATCAATGAGGATGCCTTAGTCTTCTATACCTTTTATATGGACCTTCATGGTATGTCAATTCTTCTTACAAAACATGTACATAGTTGATGAATTATTTATAAAGAAATGTTTTAATGATTATTATATACTATATTTTACGAAATGTTCATGGTAGTGGTATTTACTTGGTTATACAAAGTGGTCGTTGTGGATTTTGAAATGTATTACCGATAACCCGTGTACGGGTATCAGCCTACAACTGTTTGACTAGATAGTGCAAGTCCCTATTTTATACTTGACCTCTACCCTTTTTATGGGATCCTAATCATTATCTTGTAGGGATACTTTTTTGTCTTGAAAATATCACTTTATATTTATTTCTTTTTTCATTATACTTTCAATTGTACTATTTTCATTTTGCTATATACTGCACACTACTTTAGCTTTTATTCTAGATAATGGATTTGTTATAGACGCTGTTGGTGGTGGCCTACTATGTGTTATATCACACCCTTTTGAGATGTGGTATGGTACATGAACAGAATATAAGGATGATTGTATGAATCAAGATAATCTCCAACAATTCAATGCTTGACTATATGTCATACTTAGGAGAAGGGAATCACAAGACTGAGATGAGTCACATGATGCTATCTTGGATGGTGCCTTTTTGGAATTTTTTTATCTTGATACATGTATTGTACTAATGTATACATACATATTTTTGATTCATTGTAGATACATGACAATAAAAAGCATTTTATATGCGATTACTTTGGAATTGTTATATATTCATTTTTTAGATGTTTAACTTCTTTCATGTTTTTATATGATTCTTCTGTTAATTAATATAATTTCTAAAATAGTGATACAATATGAAAAGAGAGAATTGTGTCCCCACTAACACGCCCTAGGCCCTAATTTCTAGTCGACAACCTCTGACATTTTCAAAGATACAGTTGAGGCAATGTGACCCACCAGCTCAGGTCACCATTTAGTGGAATCTAGGTCGGGATATTACAAAGTTATATCAATATTATTTATTTTTTTAATTTATTTGTAATTTTTATTAAAAGATAGAGAATAGTAAGGTATGGAAATTTAGTACTGTGATATTCCTAGGAGTAGCTACCCTAGGTATAGGGAGGAGACAAATTTCATGGAATATAAATCAGTATTTTCTGGATTTTGACTATTATAGTTAATCGGATTCCACCATTGGGTGATGTACATGAATTTTTATGTAATCATTGATATCATTTAGTATTTGGTTTTATCATTTCCCAATTAGATGAGGTTAAACATATCATGCATTATATTATACACTTCCTAGATTTACATTCCTAGCATTATATCATGAATTATAGGATGAATTTCTTGACTCCAAGACTTTTTGATATGTTCCTTGTGTGATTTAATTTCTCTTATGATAAATGATCTATAAATGAAATCAAGAGACATGGTTTTTACTTAGATTTACTTCCATAACCTTCCAGATTAGGATACAAGAGATACCCTAAGAATCCAATTATGGCACATTAAGTCATGTTCCACCATTCACATGGGCTGGAGCATGTTATTTTATGGATTATGTCAATCCCCTATTTCAGTTCATGAGGTGTATGGGACCATAGGGATCATAAGTAGAAACCAATGTTTTTAAACTATTTAATGTGAAATATGAAATGAAATGGAAACTGAATCGTGAAACAGATAACTTAACCATGACCTACCATTTTGTGCGGTTACTAGGAAATGTCTATAGTGATGTTACAACTATTTATTTTTAATCAATCATAGATTTAGTATTATACACAAGGGTGTGACTTTTCTATAGTAATTTTTGACTTTTCTTATTCTATTAGATGTAAACTTAGGGTAATTTATATTTTATGTGGTGTGTTTTTGGCAATGTATAAGCATTAAACCCTAATGACCTCTATTCCATTTTCAAGAGGGTAGAGATTACCATTCTCTGGAGGTGGTGGGCCATGGGACCCCCATAGATCCTCCTATAGTTCCAGCTACAGAACCAAAATTTTTACTAGAAATAAGTTCTCATGCATATTTTTTGAGGGGTTTTTATGGTATATATATACTTTGAAGGGTTTATTGTAGTTTTCATCATCTATGGTAGTGCTAAAACGTGTGTTCTAGTCCTAACATCCTCCCACATTTTCAAGGAATAATGGACCATATTCTATGAGATGTATTTTTATAATATGTTTTTGATCATTGGGAATCTGGATAAACCTTGTGATAGGAGATTCAAGATCATGATTTATAAGATATGGGGTGCAGTAAAGCTCTGGTGGGATATTTTTAACATAGATGACAGGCTGTGAGATATGGTTTGGGGAGATTTCCAAATTAGGTTTTAGAAAAACATTTTTTTATGGAAACCCTAAGAACTTTATGGTATAATGAGTTCATGATTCTAGAGAAAGGCACCATTATTGTTAAGAATTATTATAAATGATTTATGAATCTTATGTGTTTTTCACTAATATATCTTGATGATGAGAAATTGAGGGAGATGTGATTCAAGGAAGATATCATAAATTTTGCTCAATCTCAAGTCATTGTGATCAGGTTGATGACGAATATTGAGATAATAAATTAGGCATTAATCACAGAGTGAAGCCTAAGGAAAGATAGAGGTATAGAGCAGGTTAGTTTAGCCTCTCGACTGAGTGGTTCCACTTATAGTGTTATAAAGCGACACTGTGATGCTTCCTATAATATGAGTACCAACCAAGATATTATTTCTAATTGTTTTCTTGTTTTCATTTGTGTGGGAGATGGTGTCATATGATGAATCAGTGTGATCACCACCCAGTTGAGTGTCGATCTTGTGAAGGATAGTCCATATACTGTGTTTCTACATGATCTGATCTTCAATAGTTATTGGAAAGAATCAGCTCTGAATTCTATTTTGGGAGCTAGTTTTATAGATCTACATTAGGCTAGGAGCAAGAGCAGTACCAAACAATCAGGTCGAGGTTGTGGTCATGGAAATGGTTTCCATACACCATTTATAACCAAAATCATAGTGGGAATAATCTTGTTAGTGAGGTTGTTTTAAAAGGCCACAATCCAAGATAGATATATTTTATATGTCCTACCCATGAGGATTACAGCATTGGTCTATCTATTGTGTGATTTTTTATCTTAGTGGCCTCTACTTTTCTATCCACTCATTTTGATATAGGTACATCACATAGTTTCATATTAGTATATATTGTGGAAATCATTGGGTTTTTGTTTAGTTTTCATAGGGACATATGATACTTTATACTCAATTGGGGATCAAATTGTAGAGTCTATGCTAATGTAGGGAGTTCCCCTTGGAGATTTTTCAGTTTCACATTGTTGGAAAAAAAATTCCTCAATATGTCTGGGATTACTATTATACTCAAGATGGAATGGATACTTTATTATAGATCCTATATTTATTGCTCTCATTAAAGTGTTACCTTCACATCACCAGAGGAAAAAGGTCTCTTTCAATAGGTTTAATGGAATATTCAGGTGAGCCAATATGGAATAGTGAATTGTGGGATGGGCTGAGTGACATCCCATATTAGTGGTTTGTATCTGGATGATTTGGGTTTGCATCAGAGTGATTTCACTCTAGTGGTTATTTGTTTCAGGGGTGTTATCTCAGATATGTTTCTGGGTATATATCTTGGTATAGAGGTTTATTTCTCTATCGAGATAGTTCTAGGAGATGCAATGGTATCCATTTCCCCTTATACAATGTCTACAATGGATTTTCATGATCTCAAGAGGTAGATAGAGGATTTTGAGGGAAATTGGTCTACTCGGCCTAGTAATTCTCCATTGGGATGGTAGGTCCTTTTTGTGAAAATAGTCAGATGGTACCATCATTCTATATGTGGATTTCTATAATTTTAACTAGTTAAAGGTTAAGAACTGATATCATTTTCCATAGATAAACTATATTTTCTATCACCTCCAAGGAGCTTGGGTGTTATTAATAACTAATCGGAAATATGGATATAATCAGGTGAGTGTTATAACTATATACATACCTCATAATTATTTTCATATTTGGTATGGTATATATTAATATCTGGTCATGCTTTTCAGTCTTATAAATGCACTAACAGTTTTCATGGGACTCTTGAATAGAGTTTTCTGTCTTTTTTTGGATTCTTTTGTTATGGTATTCATGGAGATATATTGGTGTATTATCAAAAACAACATGACCATTAAAAAATATTGAGTCCATTTTGGATACAATGAGAGAGCATCAATTATATTCTAGGATCACAAAATGACACTTCAAGATGGATAATATTCACTTCCAATGTCATATGATCATAGAGATAAGAGTATCAGTTCACCGAGAGAAGGTTATAGTTCTAGTTTCCTAATATAATCCTATGAGGATCTTTTACTTTTGGAGTTTGTTTGGGATATATGGATATTACATGAATTTTATAAATTAATTATCATGACTTTTAGATACATTCATGAGCATGACTAAGAAGTATTTGATGTTTGAATGGATAGATACACTTGAGACAACCTTTCTAGAGATGAAATAGAGACTGAATTAACCACCAATTTGGATTCTTCCAAATATTGGAAGGAGGTACTCTATGTATAATAACACATCAGGAATAAGGATATGAGAAATTTTGATTAAGGGGGGATAAAGTAATGGGATATGAGTCTCTTCAACTAAGGTCACATGATAAGAACAATCAAACATATTATCTTGAGTTGGATGCAGTTGTTCATGAATTTCATTGTTTGATACAATATTTTATGGGATAGTGTTTTGTGCTATACATGGAACACTAAAGCCTTATTTATATATTTAAAAAAAGAGATATAAATCTATGGTAGAAAAGGCAGGTTGAGTAACTACATTATTTCATCTTCCATATTTCCAATACACTTAAAAAGGAAATGTAGTAGCTGATGAAATGAGCAGAATGAATCAGATACTGGAAGTTCAAAAGGCCAGTATAGAGTGGCATCTTATGGATATATTTTTTAGCGATGCACATAGAGTTGAAGGATGGTCTTGGTAGAATTTTTTTTCTTCTTTAGCTATGACCTCTAACCTTGTAGATATGGTAATAATCTGAAAACTATATAATTATGATGGCCTAGTCCTATGGGAGGGTGTGGAAGGTGATGACCCACCTACTAGTTTGACATTGGGTGAGGATGAGATCTTTTGGATACATGGTTTCATCTTGGATTCATTAGACATACAGGAGGAGATGATAGAGGAGTTTCATGACTCAGTTTGGGAAGTTAACCGCAGTGTTACCAAGATGTATCGTGACTAACACCGCTTTTTCTAGTGGCCATGAATCAAAATTGAGGTAGCTGGTTTTGTTACAATAAGTTCCACCTATCAGTAGGTGAAAGGAGAAAATCTGTGACAATCTAATATTTAACTAAATTCACGCATTAATGAGTGGAAATGTGATGATGTTTTGATATATTTCATGACTGGTTTTCTTAGTTCACTTCGTGGTTGTGATGATATTTGGGTTGTTGAGGAAAAAATCACAAAGGGTTCTAATTTATTATTAATTAGGTAGACTTTTATAGTTGACTAACTGGGAGGTTATAAATCTATGTGATGGTATGATCTTATGAGGTCCCTCATACTATCATTTTAGATAAGAACACCAAGTTTACATCTCATTTCTAGAAGAGTTTGCAGAGGGATATAGGTACAATGGTGATTCTAATTCCAACATACCACCTTAAATATGATGGAACGTTTGAGCATATGATATATGTTCTTAAGAAAATTCCACAAGCATGTGTCCTAGATTTCAAATAATCTTGGTAGAGTAATATTCATCTTGTTGAGTTAACCTAAAATAATAGTTATCAGGTGACTATACTAATAGAAACTTGTGTAAATTTTTATGGTAGTCCATTCCAATATGCCATGTTCTAGTTTGAGGCATCTGCGTTTTCTCTACTAAGACCACATCTCATGATGGAGACTTCTGAGCATGTCTAGTTCATCAAAATATATATGGATGATGCATAATATCTTCCAAAATATTAAATATATCTTCTTCAACAAAATTGAGAGTTATAGGTTGAGGATATAATCTTTTTATGTATATCCCTATTTCTAGGACACAAGAAGATTAGAAGTTATGGTAAGATTTCACCACTATATGTTAGGCTGTTTGAGATTCTGGAGAGAGTCGGGTCAGTATCCTTTTGGTTGCAGTTACTTCAAAGGTACTGTTCCATGCATAACGTCTTCCATTTATATCAACCACACCATTATCAATAAAACACATCTTACACTATGTATCCAGATGATTTGGAGTTTGAGGTAGATTAATCCTTTCAGGAATATTCTCTTTATATCATTAGTATGAGCATAAAGGTAATCTAAGGCTGGTCAGTTCCTCTAGTATAGGTTCCATGTCATCAAGACCATTTACACTATGATACATGGGAGTGGGATTCTGGAGTACGTGATCAATGGTCTAAGTTATTTACAAGAGATTATTGGCCACCCTTGAAATTTCAATTCAGGTATGAATTGTTATATGAGGAAATATTTTATGGTCATGGTGTTTTATTTCAATACAGATTATTTTGTTTCTAGTTAAACCCTGGTTAATTTATATTTTTGGTTTAGATTCTAAGCTGAGCCCTAGTCCATTTGTGATTTTTTTGTAAAGGAATAGGAAGGAGGGATATAGACTGGCTATAGGGAAATTACTTTCCATTTCATTGGAATACATTACATCTATTCAATACACAACGTGTAATGAATTGGGAAGACCAGATCATGTCATGTATGGGTTTTTCCTTGGGAGGAGGACCTAGATCATTACATAATGTGTAAACCATTTACACCCCACTTAAATTCCAGATATAGTTTTTGAAATAATTGGCAGGGGCCTTTATTGTTTGTAATGAATCCCTCACACCCTATCTCATGGACATGAATCCCAAATTAGCCTAAATCTAGGATTTTCTCTTGATTCATGATCTAGAATATATTTATTTCATTTCCAGTCTTGTTGGATATGTGATTTGAGTTATATATTCATATTCTATCATTATTTGTTTGGATTGGTATTCACTATGTTAATTTTGTGTGAGATAATATTCCATATTTCTATGTTCTTAAACCGTTCTTCATTTATATTCTAATATGGACCGAATCAGAAGATGATAATGGATGAGTGCACTAATACATAGCTATGGTAGGTGGTTCATACCATTATCTCAGGGTTTGATTTTTTTATATTCCTTGTTGAAGTTTTGATACTTGATGTAATTTACAGCGATTCTCCAATAGTTAATTTAAGGGTTTAATTGAATTTATTGAAACTTTTTAGGGATTCCCACTATTTTATTTGAGCTTATTAGTGGGGTTTCCCTTTCCCAAGCCACCCATGTGGTGTGAATTTATATTCACACTTTAATATAACACCCATGAGGGGTGTGTGAGCTTTCCTAGTTAGAGGAATATCATTTATACTAAATAAAAAATAAATTTAATAGATTAATAGCATGTTAGCCTTCCATTTCCATGTGATACATGATGTTAATTTATTTAACTATTCAAATATATTTTATAGGTATTGTGTAAAATAGTGGGTAAAATCATAAAACGTGAATTATTATAAATTGGTAAATGAAATGAGATAATTAATTGAAATTGGTGTGGATGAATTGGTAGTTATACATTATATATTGATTCCATGGACTTTTCTCTAATGGATCATGAATACGGTAGTGGATTCTGGGGATGAGATTTATCCTTGGGTCCTAATTTAGTAGAATGCAATGGGACTTTCTACCCAATGTATTTTGAATGAATGGACTTTCATTGGACATGTGTTGTTGACATGATCCTTAGGCTATACCCGGGTCTTTACTGAGATTCCATCGATATGCTCTTGGGACTTTAATAGGATTCCCTAGACTTATATACCTTTGATCATTCCATTAATGGTCTAAAAACATTACTTACATAGTGTGGCCATTGTGGGGGACTTATTTATAAATCATGGAAATGGTTATTGTTATATAAAAAATTATAAGTAATGTTCATGGTCAAGGTTTACACTTGGTTATATGGCATGGTCATTTTTTGATTTGGATTGTTTTACTGATAAATCTACTATGGATATCAGCCAAAAATTATTAGGTTAGACAATGTTACTCTATTGTTAATGATTTATCACTTCCCTTGTTATGGGACCCTAACCTTTGTTTTGTATTAAGCCTTGTTTTCCTTGACAATATAACTTTATAGTTACTATTTTTTCCATGATCTGTCACTTATTTTACTATCATACCTACTATGTATTGCACACTCCATTAGATTGAATTGAACAACTTAGATTTGTGGTAGAAAATTTTGATGGTTACCTAATCATTGTTATCTCACAACCATTTCAAGACACCATTAGTTATCCAAACCGACTATATGGATGAAGTTAGGTATCATGTAAATCACCAATAGTTTGATGATTGACTTTATTCCACTATTGGGAGCATGGGAGCACAAGACAATGTTATGTATCATGATGTTATCGGGGATAGTTACTTTTTGGTATATATTTTTTTAATTTTGATACATGTATTATATTGATGCATGTATTCATATTTTGGATTCACTTAGATTCATGACCCAACACATCATTCTATATTAGATTAACATGTAATTATTATTTATTCCTATCTGGGATGTTTATCTTATGTATGGTTATTTATATAATTACTTTTCGGATCTATATGATTGGTACAACTATGTTATACTCCAACAAGAGGGAATAGTCTCCCCATGGACACACCCTAGTCCCTCACTACAAGTCGACAACCTCTGGAGTTTGGGGAGATGAGTTTGGGGGAATGTAACCCATCTGTTTATGGTTCCATTTAGTGGCATACATGTTAGGATGTTATAGATCGGAATCAGTGATGTTTAATCCTCAGACCATAATAATAATTGATCTTCTATATTTTACTATCTGTTTCTTATTCCATTAACCCATAAATTGATATGATTTCATTAAACCATATAGAGTAATTATTTTTAAATTAGTCTTGTGTTTTTGAAAAGTACACAAGTCACCCTCCATATTATGTCGTCGTTTTTTCTGTCTATGACAAACAATTGGTATCAAAGAGTGGCCTCTATATTTAAATCATTCGGACCATTACAATCTTGAGTGGATGTGATGTCAATGGATAATCATAAACAAGTAATTGATATTATCATGGCTCTGTATTTTAATAGTTAGAATTTTAGATGCTAGAAAGATGCCATAATTACATATTTGAAGAATATTTATTTGAATGCTTATCTGAGATTGTTCAATCCCAATGAAAACCATCAAAACTAACCTTAAAAATGGTATATATTAAAGATGTGAAATATTATATGAATTCAATATCTATTAATGAAATTAGTTGTTGACATATATCATATATGTTTTTTTATTTCTCTATGTGTGATACTAAATTTGAAATCTGGAAACTAATTTTTGTTTTAGATGATGGAGCTGAAAATTTGACGAAATTAAGATAGACTATAGATAACTAGACATTTTATATAATTAAAATGCATAAAGGATAAATTATCACTCAAATTAATAGAATTATGTCTATGATAGTTAATGGTGTTTCTTCTCTCGTAACACTTGTACTTGAACTTGATCGAGAAGTACAAGTTATCAATTTTTTTTCACTCAATATGAAATGGAATTTTGGAACTAATTATATGGTCAAACCTAGTAGAAAATCTCCATACAAAAGAGTTGATTATTACTCTACTGATGTATGAATATGAGCTAAAATTAGATGTGTAGGATAATAAAATGACCGTGATGGAAAATAATGCTCTCAATATATTTATTCTAAAGAAAAAAAGAAATAAATATATGATTTTATATTAATTGATAGTGATTCTAGTATCTCAAAATACTTTAAGGAATTTTCATAGCATTCTAGAAGATTGAATAATTATTATATGAGAAAAAAAGTTTATATGAAATCATTCAATGAATTTCAGATAATTTATCATATATTGAATGATCATTGATTTTATAAATGAAAATGGATATAATATACCAAAAAAGATTATATAAAGCTCATTGAATGAATAAAAATTAAAAATAAGGAAAATAAGCATTAGATTAAAGCATATTATAAACAAAAAGCAAAGAGGCCTATGAAGGCTACCTTCATTATGTCTGAAGATTCAAGCAGTTTGAACAGTTATGAATCTAAAATAGAATAATAAAATAATAAAATATACATGCACCTTATGTCATAGTATAATGATGTGCACACGTATTATTCCTCAATTAAAGATTTTTTAATATGAAAATTGACTATATGAATAAATAGTGTAATATTATACATATTGGGAAGAGAAATAATATGCCATGAAGAGAAATCTAAAATCTCAAAAAAGTAGTCATAATGATATCTTATTTGGAATGTTTATCATGCTAAAAAAATTAACATGTAATTGAAAATAAATAAGTAAATTTTAGGATTTATTGATCATGAACATAAAATTTTACATTTTCTTACTCAAGTAGAATATTTTAAATAGGTAACTATTTTTTATCATGGAGGATGATTATTTAATAAAAATAATTAGAATGAACATAAATAGAATGGTAAATAAAGAATTTTTTATAGTGGTGAGAAAACAAAACTATATAGGGATTATTTGGTGTTGAGCTCAAGTAATCATAGATTTTATAATGTCAATTGTTTTTTTATGATTGTAAAGGTCACTATGATAATGAATATAGATTAATTAATCATAAAATTATTATTATTATTAAAGAATACATTTCCAGAGTCACATATGGAGTCTATAATGGAGCCTTTGGTAATGTTATATAGATATGGTTTATATATCATTTCATGTTATCACTACTTTACTCAAAAGAATTTTGGTACCAAATGAAATTATTACATGATATTTTTTTGGTGAAAATAAATAGTTTATTCTCAAGATACATGAGTGTCAATATTTTAAATATCCATTCACAATACAAATTTTATAGAGGTCTGGATACCATTGGAGGTAATACCAAAGAGAATATCATTGTAGTTGGGTCAATAAAAGATCCAAATTTTATTTTCATCAAAACAATTTCTATAATAATTAATTAAAACACAATATGGTAAGTATTTATCAACTATATGATGATAGATTTATAATTTATTTTTTAAATAATGTATTATTCATTTAAGGTAATATGATTATATTTAGATCAAAAAGTAAAAATTATTTATACATTAGGCCTTAGTTCAATGTGTATACATAATGTGAACTATTAAAATACTGAATTGGTTGGATCATGAAAATATAAAAAAAAGGCTTGGTCCTATAAAATATTTTCCCAATATAATTTATATATGAAAATGTTGGTATATGATATTTAGTGTCTAAACTTTATGAGAAAATAATTTTTTTAGGCTTATCAAATTGGAGAGAAGCCAAAGTCATCTATCCAATCAATAAACAAGGTTACTATTTGTAATCCATCGAAACATAACCACATATATTTATTTGTACCATATATATTAGAAATAATTATTAGAATAAATTTTTTTACTGTGTTAGTTGATGATTTTATTTTAATATTTACTTAGTTTTAATTTTTGAAATTGAAAAGAGAATCCCTTATGGTTTTAATGATTTTCTGTAAGATAGTTCAAAATTAAAATGATTCTGGAATAAATTTATTAAGAAGTTATCAAGTAGAATAATTTTAAAACTAATAATTAAATACTTTTTGTTCAAATATAGGTATTATACATACCTTTTCTTCCCCAAGGACACCTCAAATGAATATAATTGTAAAAGGAAGAAATAGAACTGTTCAAGAAACATCTAGAATTATGTTAAATGAGTATAGTCAACCAACATATTTTTTCAAAAATATATTAATAAAACCTTTCATATTATGAATAGTGTCTTAATAATACATTTTCCTAATAATTCACCTTATGATTTGGAGTTTAATATAAAAAATAATGTTGGGTAAATCAAATATTTTGGATGCAAGATGTATATTTTGAGTAGTAATAAAAATCATTATAGTATGATACAAAATATGATGAAAGAATCATTCATGGGTATATTAAAATATCTAATTCTTATATATTTTTCAATAAAGTTTCCATGATAATTATAGAATTGTTACATGTGATGACTAAAAAGATTGATCCATTTTATCCCAATAAAATATAAACACCCAAAGTAATAGATTTTTTCAAAAACTTGAGACTTGATTTATCTAATGTTAAGAGTTAATTTAAATTATAACATGATAAAGATCAATATAGTTCTAAAGAGAATGAAATTATGAATCAAGAATTTATATTACCTAGAAAAACTATAAACTTGATGAACCATCCATTTGATACTAGTATAAGAGTCCTATACAAATGTGTCAAGAGTATGAGGAATATTTGGAATTTAGTTTAGTTCTAGGATTTTCTATCCTTGTTTAAATTTATGTTTCATATGAACAGATTATTATTGAGAGTTGGATAATATCTATACAACTAGAGTTAAATCATTTTAAAGTAAATATTTTTGGGGAGTTAGTTGAATGGACCTAAAAACATCTAGTAAAAGAAACTAAATTGTTCTATTAAAATAAGCAAGCTGAATAGTGTGTAATTAGAATGAATTAGCCTTGGATAGTGGATAAATGTTTTAATTCGGTGAAAGGTATATACTATGGGGATACATTTCCCCTATTGCAAGGCCTGAATCCATTTGGATCCACTTATCTTAGGAAACTTATATTAAATTTATAAATTACATTTTCGATATTAATCATCACGTTAAATAAATATCTAATAGAGGAGGATTATGTTGAAGAATCTATAGGATTAAAAAATCCACATATTCATAATTCTACATTTAAACATAGTATATCTATTTATAGTCTCATAAAATAACCAAGGTATTTTTATGAAATATTTTGTTCATTTATTTTAAAAATGTTTTTTCTACGTTACTAAATGATTCTAGTATTCTTATTATAACCACTTCTTAAAATATTTTATGAGTAAACAAAATATAGATTATGCTATTATTAGTTCTGATAATCAATTTTTTTTAAACAATTATTGAAAAAATATGAAAACATTCATTGAAATAATGATTAATATAGAAATAAATTTCATTCATAGATTTCAAATTTTTTAAAATTATTTTGGAATTTTTCTGAATAAAGGAAAACACATTATTGATATATTAAAAAAAATTGTACTAGAAAATAGTAATTCATATAAACACTCAATGTGAAAAAAATACGAAACATTGTTTGATAAAGTTGGTAAACTACTTGACTATAATTTATATAGAGGTATGATGGTTAATTTTTAATAAATTGAAAAATTTATTATAAAAATTGTGTTTATTAATATTTTATGTGCACAATTACATTCAAATCATAAAGTGTCACATTTTTTTTCTAAAATAATATTAAATTATTTTGAATTAAGTACATACTTATATATACATTATCCAAAACCCACTATCTTTGAATTAATATAATAATAATTTAAATATTTTCTAGGCTATATATTTGATAAAAAGAGTACCTCAAGAACATTTAAGTGTTATGAATAATTATAGGTGTCATGAAAAAATAATAATAAATATTCATTTTCATTATCAATTAAAGAGGATGATTATATTTAATCTAGTGGTTACTATGAATTGGTTCTGTGGATAAAGCATAATATTATAGAATTTTGTCTTAGTTTTCATATTTTATATGATAATTCATGTGAAATTAATATCTCTATAAATTTGGTAATCCATTTTTAAACATTGAATATTTATATTCAATATACTTTTTTGAGATATCATATTCCAAAGGGGGATATATTTTTATAATTTTTCAATACTGAATATCATATTTTTAATTTTTTTCTAAACCTATTCATATTGTTCTTATGGATTTTATTAAGGGGAGTTATGTTATTTTAAAAAAATTGAAATTATATATATTATTTCAAACTTTTACTTATTAATGAGATTTAGTTTTATTTATTTTTCAATCAAAATGTCTAATTATGTGTTTTAAATAATTTTTATACTTATTTTATTTTGCTACATGGATTTTTTAATTTAAATTTATGTGTATATTAATCTTAATTTTATGTTTAATTTTAGATGGTTTTGTTTTAAAATCCCCAGTCATTATAATGGTATTAAGTCTTGTAAAACCAAATTGTAACATAAAACAACTAGAAAATTTCATCTCTCATCAAAAACTAATCCCTTGATCTTTCAATGTATCGATTCCTAAAACTCAAAATCTTTGAACCTAATACCCTCAACTAATATTTGAAATGGAAAATAAAAATAGTATCAATGAAGACAGTCCCAATAGGGGAAAGAGATAGCGTGCTTCCAGTTCGAATCATCATGTACTGAATGTAATTGTTTTTACATTAAAGTTTTACTAAAAAATAATATCCTGCTAATGTATTTAGTGATTTTTTAAGTAATGGAGTTTATTTTTGATGGTTTTAACATATTTTTTTCCCTTTTAATACATTTTATAGTGTTATTTGAGTAAATTCATTTTAGTTTTGGAAAATGGGAAGATATACTTTCTTCAAAAGTAGGAGATAAGTAATATTCAATATAGACTATAATGATGGCCCAGATCTTCATGTTCTTTAATGAAAGGAATTCAAATTGTATTTTTCAGTCAATTTTATATGATGTCAATTCTTTGGTGGATATCATGTATTTTTTCTTTGGAACCTTTGAAATTTATAAGATGATAGTGAAGAAGCATAATTATGATTATAATTTTATTGTAATGTCTATTAAAAGTGGTTATATACATATTATTATAGAATCATAGAAGATTATATTTGTAGATATGTGAATTATGTTTCTTTTTTTATTTGAAATAAATTTTAATTTATGTAAATATATAAGGAGATACATTATATATTGTTGTCATGAAGATATATAGAGGAGATTTTATCCATATGTAAGAATAATGTATCCATATCCCAATAATAGAGGATTATTTTTTGATATCCAGATATGGTTTAGATTTAATCATAGAAATATATTATTATATGTAACATTAAAGAAGTTTGTCTTTTATAGAGAATCTCCAAATGAATGATCGTGCTAGTAGGAGATAATAAAAAGGAACCCCACGATGTTTTTGTTAAGTGTGTGATGAGCAGGCTTAAATTTAATGGGTCAACTATAATTAGTATATAGGAAGTTACTAAATCTAGAATTAAAGGTGGTGTTGATATAGTTCCTGGTCAAAAAATAGAGAGTGTCTAGAACTGAAGTTGGAGAAATTTGTTTAGAAGACTCTATGGTTAGGAAATAATATGTTTCTTTATGTATAATAAGGATTATTTTTATGGATTAAAATATATCTATATGAGTTGAGGGGACTATTCAAATTTTTATAGTTTATTGAAAATTATCTATTATGAAAAATGATGTAGATTTTTTAATTTAGATAATTTAATGGAGAGATCCACAAGAACTCTATGAGAGGTTGGTTTAGTTTTTTATAAGATAGGATTGATAGAAATATCAGTTTGAAGATATTATAATTGATTATATTGAATAGATTTTGGAGAAACATTCTAAATCTGATGACTATTATTTTATGTGGGAGATAATTGAAGAGGATCACACTACTTGAAAAGAAACTACTATGGTCATTTATTCTACTGAATTTATTTATAATCAATTGGGTTGTATCATTTAAGAGTCATTGGATAAAACCAATTAGAAATATTATGAATGTATAATGCTAATTGGAGAGATGGATTCTCCCTTAGGTGTGTGATTAATTATTAAATCACATTTTTGGTAGAAGTAGGGGGATCTATTGATCAACCAATATTAGGAACCATAAAATTTGATAGTAGATTCTAGTTTTGAGTAACATGATAAAATCTTAACTTTAGTATGTTTTCAATGCTCTATTTTATAAAGGATGAATATATCAAGTTAAAATCTGTACTTTAGAGTTATAAATTTTTTTGAGGAGTTATAAATCTGTTATATTTCAAAAGAATATAATGACACTGATCACACTTAGTTTGAAATGTTAAAATAAAATTCAATTTCCATGAGGGATATTGATGATATTAATAGGGAAATTTCATGTCTAGGTATATATTTTAATAGATATATTCTATAAAAATAACAATTTGTTGATATAAAAATGTTTATGGGGTCTCATTTTAAATTATTTATGGCAACCAGTTTGGTACTATGAATAGCTTCTACCTCTTAAGATTCAATTTATTAACAGGTTTTTTAAATTCAAGAGATTTTATTTATTTATATGCATGGTATGGATTTAAAATGACAAAATATATTGAGTTATAGTGTTCCCATTCATATTATTTTAGATAATAGGATACAACTTATCACAAAATTAGTTTTATTAAAACTTGGTGTGAGAAAGTTTTTCAACAGGATTAGGAGTATGATCAATATTTATTTACAATATTCTGAGTCAGTTATGACCTTTTTACAAGTGAATGTATTTGAAAATTTAAAATTAATACAGGAATCATGACTTGTAATCTAGGAATTATCTACCCTATTAAATCATAATTTCAGGGATTTGATGGTTGAGATTCTACTAGTTTATAAGACTCATTGACATTTTCTACCCTCTGCCTAATTGCCAGAGGAATATGAACATGCTAAAAGTCTTATATCTTCCCATAGTACCATATAATTTTCTATCATTGAAATATAATTATACTCAATATATATAGATATAATATTTTCTTTTGAATTTAGATTATAATTGTGTTTCTTTTTATCTATTCATTCATTTATCTTAAGAAATCTTGTTTCATATTTCAGTTAAATGATTCTTAATAAAAATCAGTGTCTGTTATATGAAATATTAATAGGGTTTTATTTTATTTAATACTTTATTTTGGATTTGAAAAATGTTCTATAAATTCAGGAAAACATAAAATATATATATATATGAATAAAAATATGTGTGTGAATTACTAATTATGATCTTTGATTGAAAATAAACAACTAGAATTTTATTGGGGTTTTTATGGGTTTTTTTATCATAAAAACGGGGATATTGTTGGGTATATAAATGTCGATTAAATAATTTTTTCATTGTTTTTTATTCTCATAAAACCACCATTTATTTTATAAATAATGTTAATATTAGTGGATATTGGCTTTATATATTTTATGAAATCAATCTTTTAGCTGGATTTATGGATGTTTTTTTCTGTTTTTTTCTATTTGGGTGTGAGAATATTATGATAAGTATCCAGGTCATTCAAAAGTAGTTTGAAATAACTGTTTAGAAATTTTTTTAAACAAACATTAGTGTTTAACCGCAACTTTTGAACCTCTTAATTATATAAAAAAATTTGTTTTCGAACCACAAGTTTGTTAAGGAACATCATGTTTGGGTAAATAATGTTTTTATATACCTAACATATGCACCCTCAAGTTGAAAACAAAATATTCACATTGAACATACAGTTTTCGAATCTACATTTGTAAATAACCATATGAAGGTTACCATACTTTTTGAATCACTATCACATAGAGTTATCCACACATTTATAATTTCATCTAAGGGAATTAAGATTTATATTAATTTGATATTTATTCAACAATTTCTAGGGATTAAATATCTCAATAAGATTATGAAAAGAAGATTTCAAAATATTTTCATTAATATGTTGATTTATAATGGTCTATGTGAGATTTTATAAATTTATGAAGCATTTGAATTTCAGGTTTGAAGTGTGATGACCAGTGTTATATCACATTTTTTCTGGTGACTATTTTGGATTGGTTTGAGTTGAATTAATCTAGGATTATTATTATTTCACACTTCAATGAGAAAATATAGATTATCAGATACTATCTATTCAAAATATCAATTTTCTAAAAATAACATTACAAATTTCCTTATTATAAAAGGAATTTTTTAAATACTACTAAAATGCATTCATCATAATCATCCATTTTTACATTTTAAAATTCATAAGAACAATATATGTTGTTTTATGAATATATAATATGTCTGATGTTATTTTTATATTTATAGTACCATACCTTGTAGACATACATGTTGAATAGTATATTGTGTTTTTCCTAATAATATAAAACATTGGATATAGATGTTGAAGTTATATATAAATTTTACATGAAGTTGATATTATTTTATTCTTTAGGACTACACATTAGAGACATATATGTTACCCTAGATATCACTTCAACTATCTGATATGGTGTTCATAAATAAATGATTCGATATAGAATATATCATACCATATTCAATCCTTTAATAGTTTCTGAATAATTGAATCTTCAGTATTTTATAAACTGATGTTATTCCTATAGATAAGCCTTATAATTGGTTTTATAATAAGGTAATGTTTCTAATACTCAACTATATAGATATCTTAGAAAATAAAATTCTTGTGAAAATGAAAAATATTAGGTAGAGTGTGTTTGGGGAGTAAACTAGGGGATCTCTATGACCCGAACCACTATAATAAATTTTATTCTAATTATTATTTCTATTGTATATTATTTTTACATAAAAGATGAATGGTAATATTTAATAGTTTAAAAGAGATTGTTCTAATTCAATAAAGATATTTCAAAGAGAAAATAATCCACCCCGTGTGTCTTCATCATTATTATAGATGACCAAAATATTTTACTACATTTACTATAACACCCAATATTCAATTATAGTATGTATGATTCTATTTTAAAAGAAACAATAACAAAATGTATCTAAATTTATTTATGATTATATTTAAAACATAAATTAAAATATTTTATAAATTTAAATTGATGAGATTAATCTCACTATTGAATTCATTATGTCAAAATTAGTAAACAATGAATTTCTGTGATTTTTTTGAAGTAGTTTATTTTTCTATAAATAGTGAAAAACAACAATTTTAAAAATAATTCCACTTTTATGACAATATAATGATAGAAAATAGCTATAAATTCTTGAAAACATTTTTATATAAAAAATATTTTTTAATAATGTATATAATTTATATTAATATATTATATTTAACAAAGAAATATATGTTGAACATTTTTGAAATAAATGTAATGTTTATGCTCAAATAAAAACACTTTTGACTTTCGCTATATTATTTATGTATTTGAAAGGTTTACTATGATTTAAATATTATTTCAATGTAAAATAAATATCTATTTATCTAAACATATCCAAATATTTCCTCATGAATCAACATTTTTCTTAATTTTTATGAAAATTCTTTTTAAAAAAAATATAGTTTTATTAAAAAATTAATCATTATTTTTAGGAAACTATATTGAAATTAATATTAACCAGTTCTAGAAATTGAATTATGTAAAAATGATTATATATATATAATACTAATATTTAATATTATAAAATATTTTAATCATATTTTTTAGTCTAAATGAATAGTATCCACAATAAATAACAATCACATAGGTTAAGGGTAAAATGTGTTAAAAAAGATGAAATAAATGGGTAAGGATTCTAGAAAAAAATTATTTTTCATCACTGGATGGTATTATTATGACCCTACCAAATATTATTTTGTGTTATGAATATTTTTAGTCCACTTTAATTGAGTAACACATATATTATATAATAATGTTTCAATTTTTTATTTGTTTTCTACCCACCACTCATATAAAAGCTACCCCTATCCTATCTTATACCCAATACATAATCCTGATATATGTATAAATTCCAACCCAAATACTTTCTCAACATACCTCCCCATTTTGTATTCATCAAAATGTCACAAAAATATCAATTAAATATGGCTTGAAGTGTAACAAAATTGAGGATACCAAAAGAAGTGGAATATGTTCTTACCAAATATATTAACACTATTTTCATCATGAACCTCATAAAAATAACCAATTTCCAAATTAACATAATTAATTCAGTATATTGAACATAATGATATTTTTATGTTAATTTTAAATCCATTTTATAACCCCTTTGTATCATAATGGAAATGAAAACATGTCTCGTGAGTACATATGGTTTATAGTCTCCAATTACTGTTGTAATTGTTTTCCGTCACCACATAACATAAATGGCTACAAGGACACAATTAATGAATTAAATTATATTCATGAAAAAATAATACTTTTGTTAGTATACTATATCATCAAAATTTCTACACTTTAATCTATTGGAAAATGATAATGTCATTTTTTCATATATGTGATCAACCAGATCCACAAAGTGTTGTGATTTTGTTTTGTATTACCATTATGCATGGATTATTCAAGAACTACACATAATGAATAAATTTCTTATTAATTTAAATTTAAATTTTTTAAATGATGTAAATAATTCATAACACCTTTAACTATAAATAATAAATTGAAGTAATTATGAAAAAAATTAACAGATAAAACATAAATTGTTGATTTACCCAAGAGCAATTCAATGGATCAATTTCAATTGATAATTGAAGTAAATTCAAAAAATAAATATAAATTAAAACGGTTATATATAAAATAATTAATAATTTAATGTTGTAATATTGGAGTATCATACATAGATAACTAATTGGAGACACATAGTAAGGTATTTATTTTCTAATCTCATTTAATTTCGGAATTGTTTATGTTTATATTTACTTTATAAAAATTATATGATAATATTATATTAAAATAAATATAAATTAGTATTTTATATTTTTTTGGTTCTTAAATGTATATTTTACATTTATTATCTTTTCTATTCAATAAAAAATAAGTAAGTTACATATAAGATACTTAATTGATTAATAAGTCATTGTTTAATGTCTCCCTTACAACTTATTCTTAAATGTAAAGGTTCATTTAAATATTTTAAGAATATTATTATTTAAAATTCAAGGATTATTTGTACTCATTTTGAACCATAGTTTATATTATTTTAAATGTATTAAAAGGAATTTTCTTAATGATTTCCAAATGAGTTACTTTTTGAACATTTACCAAATGTGTGATTGAAATCTTTTTTTACTGTTTCTTCGTGAATATAAATTCCCTTCATCATAACCAATATTTAATATTTAGATTAAATTAAAATTTTCAACTATTTTTTTCAACGAGAATATTTTTATCAGTATTCTATGTATTTTTATTTAAAATTTTATCCAAAAAATAGGATATAATTTTCCTAAAGGAATGAAGATAATTTTAAAGATGATTTATAAATTTGTATTTATGAAAAGTGAAAATGTTGTTATTTTTAATTTTTTTTTCTATTATATATTCTACTTAATAAGGGATTAGTTTTACTAAAAAAATCATTTATGATGAATATTATAGTATTCATTAATTCTTTAATGCTTTATGGTGTTTTGGTTAATAAATTTCCCATGATCACATTTCATATTACTCTACATCATACCATTGGACATCACATTATCCTCCATGTTAGTATGTGTTATGGTTTTATATGGAACTATTTACATCATAATTATTTTGTATCAATTTTATAACTTTTCTTCCAATGGTATCAGTTGATGGATTTTTTCTTTTAAAATATTATTACCTTGATTAGTGATGTATTCTATATTCATGATTCAATATGGACAAAAGTTTATATATAATTTATTTTTATTATTAATACAATAGATAATTCAATATAACAGTAATTCATAGAATTTTCACATTATGTGTGAGGATTAGTAATAAATAATTCAATGATTCATTGACAACTATCATGAGAAAAAACAAAATACATTCCACATTTGATAGTTATTTGGTATAGAACTATCCATTTAGTAAGAATGTGTTAGTTGAGGGCTTGATTATATGATACATTAAATTTTTTCTAAGGGCGTGATGGTAAGATCATTAATGTTCAAAAATTTATAGTTCTCCTACTACAAATTTATTTTCTATTTTCCATGAGATTACTATGTGGACATTTTCCTTGGATATACATTGAACTGACATTGTTGGTTGAATGTAATGACTTTTTATTATCCAACATGACATATTTATTATTCCTTATTTACTCATGATATATAACTTTATAAATAACCATTTTTTATCATCTATCATCAAACTTTATTTTTTTACTTTCTAAAGTATATTAAGAATTAATATTTTAATGATGAAAAAACTCTTCTTATGTAATGTTTTTTATTTCACATATAATATTGGTATAACTTTGGAATCTATTTATAGATGTCTCTAAATTTATTTAACAAGTGTTGTATGATAACTTTTATCAAGTACAAATATAATAATTTAAGAATAATATCTAGGCTACTCAAGTTGATGTTTTTTCACATGGAATTAGAGGGTGTTTAGTCTAAACCTTTATAACTACATTGTAAATAAACATATTGCACTTGGGTATTATGATAATCCATTTGGGTGTTTGAGAACATTAACCACTATATAGAGTCTTAAATTATGACCTCGTTTTCATGAAGATTATGGGAAAATATAGTGTGTGGTGTTAAATCTAGAATAAACTTAGTAGAAGGAAGGGAATACACACTCTTGGTCTTCATAGGTATTTCAATATTTAAAACAATAATTCTAATTTTGTTATATCTGAGTAGATTATGGCCATATAATGGATTTTAACACATTTTATTATGAATAATTCTTACCATGTGAGGGGAAACATTTTCCACTATCCAATTCATTTATATTTTATCACTTTATAGGAGAGAAACCACTATATTTTAATAGAAATTTATATCCATTTGTATATGAATAATTTATTAAGTCCTTAAAAAAGATATTTATTATTTTGGGAAGCACAAAAAGGGAAATTTTTAATATAGACTTGTATTATTTTAATGGAGATATTTATCAATGGTGTTCTTTTATACCAAAAACTAAAGTGGTTGCAAAAAATGGAATGCATGGAATGAAGAACATTTAAAGTGATATTTCTTAAGAAATAAATTCCTTAAGACTAGGGAGACTAAATGGAGAGGATGTTACCTAAATTAAAGTATAAGGAATAAGAACGTGTTTTTGAGTCTGAGGCTAGCATTACAAGATTATCTAGTCAGGTTGTATGATAAAAATATAATTGGGAAATAAAGATTGACTATTTCATTCATGGTATTAATATAATTATTCGAAGTGAATTGGTTTCATGAAGGTTTTTATTATATTATTTTAAAGTATACATTTACATAAATTATTAGAATAAATTTTCTAGGTGTTATATCTTAAATAGATATTAGGAAGATACATGTATGTATGGGAACAATGAAAAGGGAAATGATATAAATAATAGGATATAGAAGATTGGATTTACAAAATATGATTTTAATGGAATGAAACAAATAGATAATTGTTAGTGGTAATTAGAATCTATTCCAATTGTAAATAAATGGTCATAGGTATCATGAATGTGAGAAAAAAAATAAACAATTGATATCCCATGAATTACCTATAATGATATGGGTAATTATTGAAACCAATGTCTTATGAATCATGATAACCTCCCTAATCAATGGAAAAGTATATAAGGGAAATATTATGAAATAAATACATCTAAAATAATGTTAGTAATTATATGGGATAAGGTACTTTGATTATAACCTGAAATTTTACTAATTTCTTATTTGATTCTATATTATTGTAATATTTTATATCATCACTTTTTTCAATGAAAATTAGATATTTATTTAAATCCTAAAGAAGGTACCTATTAGAAAAAACTCATTGAGGAAATATTATTACAAAAAGGATTTATTAGTCAAATACTATTAATAATTATATACATAAAACATATTAAAACTTTGTTATTAGAACTTCGTTTGGAATTGATATAGATGATGATATGTATTTTATTTCAAGTCAAAGATAAAAAATTTATTTACTAGAGAAAGAGTTTATGATTTTTAATAAAGATGTGAAATCCATTTCCTTTAAATGAGAGACTAAAACATCTAAATCATGTCTGGATCCACATACAAAAAATTTTCTATAATGAAATTCTTAGGGAAGTAAAGAATATTAAACCTGTTATTGGGAAAGGTTTCCATAGAACATATGATATAACTATTATAATGTAATAAATTGATGTAATTTCATAAGAACTACATAGATATCCACTTAAATGTGAGAATAAAATTTCTATTGATCTCATCCTTGATGTGAAAAATTATATATGATTCCTTATAGAATAACCAAAGTGAAATTAATTGATATGAAGTAGAAACAATATTTTTTTGGATAATTTATTTATATTCCCTAGTGTTTTACCATGGGGAGACCATTTTATTTTTATTAAGAATAATTATGAGATCATACGTTTATGAATGGATTATAGGAAAATTACTGTCATTACAATAAATAATAAGTATCATATCCTCTATATTGATTACATGTTTAATAAACTTGAATAATATTGAAAATTTTAAAATATTTATTATCATTCTATATAATATAAATTGTTTTTAAGGAAGGAATATATTCCAAATATTTCCTTTCATACGAGGAATGGAAATTATGAATTTAGTTTGATTCCCTTTTGACTAAATAATTCACCCCTTTTATGGATCTACAAAAAAAATTCCCATATTATCTCGATAATTTTGTTGTGGTATTTATTAATTAAATCATGGTATATTCTAAAAATTGTGATGATCGTAACTATCATTTTTGAATAACTATTAAGACTCTTATAAAAAATATTTTATATAGAAGAATTAAAAAATGTTAATTTTATCTTTAGGATATTTATTTTCATTGAAATGTTATATCTAAGGATAAAATACATGTTGATCCTTTAAAAAAATTCAATGAAGAAATGGATAATAAAAATGATTATAACTGAGGTATTTAGTTTACTTGAATCACCATGTCACTATTAATGATGTATTCTAAATTTTTCTCGATTATCGAAACCATTAACTATTTTGACATGTAAATGGGATAAGTTCATTTTTCTTAAAATAATATAATGAATGATTTGAATAATTAAAGAGAAGACTGTTAATCAAACTGACATTAAATTTACCATCGAGAAGGGATGGATTTTTGATATATATTGATGCATCCAATAAGGGGACTAGGTATGTCCTTATAAATAATGAAAATGTTTTTTCCTATGAATTAATTTAATTAAACACATATGAAAATAATTATAAAACTAATGATCTTGAGTTTGAAATTGTAATATTTTCAAAAAATATATGGAGGCATTTCCCTTATTGAGAAAGGTGTCAAATTTCTACGGGTCACAAATGTTTGAAATGTATATCCTCACATAAAGAGCTAAACATTAGATAAATTAAATGACTAGATCAACCCATGGATTATTATTTGTTCATACACTACCACCATGGGAAGTAAAATATTTTGTTGGATGTATTGGTTTGGAATGATAGTGGGGTTTTGGATTAAATGAAGTTTAACAACAATTCCTTATTAATTGATTTAAAAAATTCTGATATGAGAATAATTATTGATTGGAAAACAACACATATATTCCAAATTATTTCAAATCCATACTTATTAGGGAAAATAAAAACTTCCCAGATTTATGATAAGAATACATAGATTAAAATTAATGTACTATAGGATGGGAAGTTGGTAGACATCATATATGAAGATGGTATATTGATTTATGGAAAGAGGTTTGTGTCACATCAGTTCCTAAGATAAAAAAATGATTTTTAGAAGAATATCATAAATCTAATATAAATTTAAACAATGTTAGAACTAAAATGAATAAATATTTTGAGTAACCTTTTTTGGTCTAATAATATAAAAAAATAATATTATAGACCATTTTTCATTATTTTTAGTTTTTTAATAGGTAAAGGGTAATAGAAAACATCCTATATTAGTATTGAAACCTCTATCCATTCATATCTGGATATAAAATGATATTCCAATTGACCGTGTGACTAGATTACTAAAACCCCCATGGAAGAATGGTTCCTTGTATGTTACTACTAAAAACCAAACCAAGTCCACAAATGTTCTCACTATAAGGGATGATCTTACACTTGAGTGGAATTCATAGATCTATATTAATGATTTTGGAGGACATCATGGTTACTGTTTTTGGATTGGGGACCAATGGTTTACAACAAAATTATAGAAATGTATTCTGAAGGTTCTTGACAATGAGCTAGATAGGGAACTACTAATCATCCTCAAATTGAAGAATACTCTAAAATAACATTTCAAAATTTATAATTCATACTGAGGAAATGCTCAAATGATATTCCACATTCCTGAAATGAGTATATAACTTTTTTGGAATTCATGTATAATAATAAAAATAATTAAATCATTCAAATGGAACCATTTAATGTGTTTTAAAATAAATTGTTTCTTACAAAAACTTGTTGGGATGGTGTTGATGAAATATAGATTTTATACCTTGATGTTTTTAAAGAGAAAATGATAAATATGTGAACTGTTTAGGGTCTTATTAATCCAATTATAAGTAGAAAAAAAACATGAAAACATCGAATTTAAGGATTTAAAATTTTAAGCATAAGATCATGGTGTTTAATAGTTATCTTCAAGGATGTTTTTTATAATGGTCATAATAAATCGAAATCATTTTCCATGGTACATAAGGGATTTGGAAAACCAGGAAGGAATTGGAGTTATGGATAATCATTTGGAAACTCAAACATGCCACTCTAAAGTTAATTATGTGTTTCTTATCTCATTATGATGGATTCTTATTCTAGACAGAATACATGTTCTAACATCCATGGAAATATGATTGTAATATTATTAATCATACATTGAGAAACATTTAAAATTTTCTAAGCTGGAGAATATGTGTTTTAGAATCAGATAACTTGATATGTGAAGATACACTATGGGAATCAAAAGACAAAAAAGGAAACATGGGATCCTGAAGATGTTTCAGTAAAGATCTGCCCACATGTGTTCATGAGGGGACATTATGGAAATTCCATTGATTAAATATTTTTATTTGGGAAGAATGTAACACTTGTGATTAATTATACTAAGTAATAATTTCATTCTATGGAAATAATATGATAGTTAAATTATCCTATTTAAGAATTGAATTAATTTAGAAAATAGAAAATTCATATAATTTAACATCATAAAAAGGATTTAAATATTAAATTTATTTAAAAAAATATCCAATGTTTGGTTTTTGAGATTTTCTATAAAGGAGTGATTTTTGGGTGATTAATGAAAAATACCAAATTTAAAAATATTGTCATTACTTTAAAATTATAATGATATAAGAATAATATGAATTTAAATTATTTTTTTTTTCTAGAAAAAAAATTATATATTTAAGAAGTAACAAATTTCATATAAAAATACAATGCTGAACTTTAAAATATATTCTTGATATTTTAGAAATCATTGTAAATTTTATGTTCAAATATTTTTCTACTTATACACTCTTGATAAATTATTTAAAATGTTAATCTTTTATTTTGATTTTTCTAAAAGTCCAATAATCCGCGTTTTATTTTAAATAATCAAATTAATTCAATTATAATAAGAATTATAGTTTATTTTTCTGTAAAATCATTTTTCTGATTAAAACAAACACTTTTCTAATAACAATTTTCATTTTTTTTAAATTCATATATTGATTTTAAATTTTACTTCCTTTAGATATTAAATATTTTAAAATTTATTCCATATTTTTAATCATAATAATTAATATTAGGTTATAAGTCGAACAAAATTTCTTCCATAATAAATTGTAACCATGGAAATATTTATCAATTCGGTTAAGGTTAAAATTAGTAAAAGGGGTAAACTAATTGGCACAAATTCAATATAACTTAAAAAATATGTCTAAATTTCTTTTCTTTGTCGTATTTATACATTAACTTTTTCATAATAACTTATATGAAAATTTGGATCTAATTTACTTGAGTAATACATATATTATATAATTAGGACTGATGAAGTTTCAAGTTTTTTACGTAAATAACTTACAATAAGTAACCCAAACCATTTTTTATCCACACTATAAGATAAAATAATCTTCAAAAATAACAAGGAAAATAACATAAAAACAACCCAACACGTGATGTGACATCACGACTGAGATTCCACTTAAATGGTGTCGTGAGACGGTGTGCGATATGAACTCAAGAACTCCCCCTAATCTCATAGAGATTGTCAAGTAGAAGTGAGGGGATAAGGTGTGTTCTTGGGGATAATATTCCCTATGGTTAGAGCATAATTATATTATAATCATTAGATAACTAAATAATGGAAGCTAGTAATTAATGGAAAAGACAAAAGAATCACGTATGAATAACAAGATCAGTAACCTCTCGTAGTGAAACAATATATAAACATCCAAGAACTATATAATAATAAAAAAATGTGAATTTAATAATATATAGAGATTATGATTTAATGTATCAAAAAAACATGTAAAACTTATGTATCTAAAAGTAGGTATTCAATATAGTACACAATATAAAAAAGGAATAAAAATCTGAAAAATGAAAAATGAAACCCATGCTCTAGATCGGTCATCTTATAGAAATCTACCTTCCTAATTCACTCATTATTTGATGAATCCATAATAGGATGCATCCCCTTTTCTACACCTGAAATCATATAGTCTTCCTCAGTATCATCGAGTCCCATATAGGGTATTAGATAAACTGAGTAGGCCACCACCAAAATTGTCAATAAATATCCAATTCTTGTTTATAACATGGATGTGTGATAATATAATAATGAAATGATGAAATAGTGGTGTAAATGGGTAAGATCTAGCCCCTAAAGGAGACCTAGGCTGACAGTACCCAATTCAGCCCATGCCAGAATATATCTAGACAAGTATCCAAGTGGTGCAGTTCCTAATATCACAACAGAAAGTGTATCCATGCCTGATATAAGAATTATAAGGGATACCATTCCCTATATCACAATAGTAAGAGACACCACACCTAGTATCTCAGTATAGGGTCACCACGTGTCATATCATAGAAATTGGGGATGCCATGCGCAGTATTATAGTAGTAAGGGGTTCTATTTCCATTATGACAAGAGTAAGGGAATCCATAACTAGTGTCATAGTATTAAGGGACTCCACTCCACGTATAATTGTATAGGGTCACCCTATCTAGTATCACGAAAATTGGGGGAGATGTGCCCAGTATCACAGAATTGGAGATACCATGCCCAGTATCACAGTACAGGGTCTCCATGAACAATCTCATATTTATTGGTTCACCATTCCCAGTATCACAGCATGGGGTCTCCATGCCCAGTATCACAGTATAATCACCATTCAAATAGAATTTACAAATATTGAACTTCATTTTAAAAGGGAGTAACCATTTTCCATTCAATTGGTTGACTTGGTTGTACCACTCACATTCATTTCAATACATTATAATTGATAAATTTGTTAAATGTTTTATTCCACTATATCCATCCACTATCAATATGATATCATTATTTAGAAGCACATCGAAACACACCAATCACGGTCTTGGATATAACACCTTGGTGACCAATTAAGAATATATTGAGTACACTAAAAGGTAAAAATCAATATAAGGTAGAAAAAATCAACATGAATTAGGTTTTAACAAGTCATTAGGTTCCAAGAAGGATAACTCATTCTAGACAGAGTCAATTAATGGAAATTTGTGGTGAAATTGGTATGCCCAACATATCACATATTATAAAACATCAAGGTTTAAATGGATAAATATTTTACAACCAACATCATGATCATAATTTATTCATAGTCTAATATAATACTTTAATATTTCTAGATGTAGAGGAAATTTAAGAGCAGACCAAATCCCAAAAAATATGGAATATGAGCCTTCATCATAATAAAGTGGTTGAGAGAAAGGAAAATGATAAACAAAGTCTACTAAGTGAAGTACTTATTGGAGTGATTCTAACATGAGAGACATATCTGAAATCCGATATTAGATTTCGAAAGATAACCAATTCCTAGATTTAGGCTTCCGTGGGTGCTCTTTTTAGTGATATAAGGGAGAGGAGATGTTTAATTCTAAAAAAAGAGGCCTTGTCTCATATTTTAAAAACTGACATAAAAAAATTACATAGCGTGTAAATAATTTCCACTTCATGTAATTTTTAGAGGACCCCCCTATAAAAACACTCTAGATGACATGAAAGGTCTTGGAGAGATCATTTTACGAAATTTAATGGTTATATATCACGTATTAAAATTACACATCGTGTAATGGGCATATAACTAGCCTTCAACCCTCTAGCTTCCCTCTTCCCAAGACAACCCATGTAGCCCACATCATAGAGTTTGGGTCAATGCCAAAAATATAACTTAAGAGAGAATTTATCTAGAAATAAAATAAACCATTCCTCATATAAAATCATGTTCTGATACTCTTCCCCCTTAAAGGAACTTGTTCCTAAATTTACCTTCCCATGGCAGTGGAACACTACCTGAGAATAACTCTAACCATTGATCACATGTGTCATCCTCAATCTCCCAAGTCTCATCATATACATGGCCTTCATTCCATATTACCTGCACCCAATGTAATAAATAGACCTGGAGATCCATCATCCTCCAATCAATGATGCATATGTGATACTCCTCAAAAGAATCATCCATATATACCTCAACATATTTGGGATCAAAATTTTGAGATGGGTCAAATTGATAATGTAGAATATGTCAAATATGGATGAAATCATACCTGGAAAGTTTCCTTTTAGGTAATAATAATATATATGATACTATCCTAAATCTCTCCCAAATCTAAAACTTTCAGACATAATGAGGTGAAATTTTTTTCCCTTCATGTCCATCTCTGAAAAAATATGGGGGATACCTGTAATAAAACACAACCCTCCACCTCAAACTCCAACTTTCATCGATAGAAATCAGTATAAGACTTCAATATATACAAAGAAATAGAAATATTTTTCGTGATAAACTAAATCTATTCCCAATTCTCTAGTGTGGTAGGAGGACCCAATAGTGAAACATCTCTTTCATCTAACAAACATAGGGTTGATCGACACGACCTACCATATATGGTCTCATAAAGATAAATTTAAATCATCACATGAAATATGTTATTATATGAGAATAAAATGGGAGTTATATATTTCTCCCAAGAACAAAAAAAATCAAGGGAACATTCTCGAAGCATGTCCTTTACCATATGTATAGTCTATTCTGATTGGCCATTGGTCTATGGGTGAAAAGTTGTGCTCAGAAGAACTAGTGTACCCTTATCTCTCTGTAAACCCTAACAGAACCACAATTTGAATTGAGAATACCTATAAAGAACAATAGTATTAGGGACCCCATGTAGATATATAATCTCACTAAGACACATTATTCCTATATAATCTACTAAGACAGTCTCACAGATAGGAAGGAAGTGGGATACGTTCATCAATAAATCCAAAACTACCCAAACTATGTCACTACCTCAAGGATACCTTGGTAATAAAACTACAAAATCAATATAATCATCTTACAATTTCCATTCATTGATCGAAAATGGCTACAACAAGTCAACATGTCACTAGTGCAACTGTTGATAGAAGAAACACCTCATGATAAATCCTTCTATCTAACGCTTCAACCTTATGCCAATATACCTTTAGCACATATCACTATACATATTGGAGATACCTATATGATATTCCCATTGAATGTCATGTGACTCACACATTTCTACTCTCTCAAATAAGTGGGAACCATGATAAACCCATGTATACAATGAATGTATTCACCATCGATAGTATAATTCTAATAAAGATCCTTCCTATAAATACTCTCCCATAGGACCAATCCTTTAGAATTTGAAAAATTAATCATCTTCACACGTTTCATAAATTATTAGGTCACTAATGGTGATGAAATTACATACAATCTATGATAGTTCTCCACCTTGATATCCATTTCAAAAAATAGATCCATAAGTTACAATTCACTACTAGTTTATGGATCATCTTATGTATGAGTCCTCCTACTTAGAGCATCTGAAATAAAATTTCCATTCTTAGAAATATTGGCTATATCAAAGTCAAAGGACTATTGATATTCCACCCATATTCAGTGACTATGGTTCAATTACCACTTGTTGAAAATGTACCTGAGGATTTGTCGAATAAATTCCCATGAAATCCTCTCCCAGAAGGTAATAATACCGACAACATAAGGTGCAAACAATATATTCTAACTCATGATCATGTGTTTTGTACTTGCACTCATGAGACTACAGCTTCCATGACCCATATGCAATGAATTTATTTTCATCAATTATAACTTCTCCTATCCTGATACCTGATGCATCCCAATATACAATATAACTTCATCCTAGATCTGGAAGAATTAGAATTGATAATGGATTAAATATTCCATTAATAACCCAAACAGACGTATTAAGGGATTTAGACCATAAAAACTTCCCACCTTTATTAGTCAATCCCATATAAAGTTATTATAATAATTATATTTCTTATATAAAATGGATTCAGTTACTGTTTATCCCCACAAAAATTTTATATCAAATGCGTTCTTAGGATGATCATAGGTAACCACAAATCTCAAATTCTTTGGGTCAAATAAAACCCCTTTCTATGAGGTAATATGAACAAATAATCAAACCATGTCAATCTATAATGTCATTTACAGAATATAGTATATAGCTAATCCTCTACGAGTGTATTCAAAACACATTTAAGATGAGTTTCCTGGTCGCTTTGAGTATGAGAATACACTAGGATGTCATCTATGAGTACTACTCAAAAGGAATTTATATACGGTTGGAAATAAATATTCATCAATAAGATGAATATATAAGGCATGTTTGTAAGACCAAAAAACATCATGAGATACTCATATAAGTTATACTGACTATACAAACACATATATGGAATATATAATGTCCTAAATCAAACCTTATGATAACTTCTTACACGTTCGGTCATCAAAATCCCATATCTCCTCTGAGATTGTTGGATATAACTTAAATACATGGTATGTGATACCAGTTTTCACTGTTAAATGATTTAAATTTTGGAAATCCATAAAAATATTGAGGGTTCCATCCACCTTCTTGGAAAAAAGGAAAGATGAACCCCATAGAGACGTATTGGGTTGTATAAAACCTTTATCCTCCTAATATTTTAGAAACCTCCATATATTCTACAACCCACTAGTATCAATCATGTAAGGAGGAATGGATACCCATGAAGTTGTTGGAACTAGATCAATAGTAAACTCCACCTTTCTCTCAAGTGGTAGTCTTGAAAACTCATCCGGGAAAACATCCATAAATCGATCAACTATAGGAGGTAACTTTATCTGTTGTATTCCCTAATCACTCATGTAAAGGGTAGAAATATGGGTTCTCACTCCAACTAGAGTAAGATGCTTTGGTCCATATCTTCCTTCTTAGACATCCCCCTTTACATTGGGAAAATAAGTACCATGCTTTGGTGATGTAAATGACACCCTCAAGCAATAAAAATACGTAGAGTCCAGATAGGGAACCAAATGTTCAATTACAAGAATGGAATAAATTCCCATAATCTTGATAAAAAAGATGACCCATAAGAAATGATATATTATTACCTCATGGGAGAGTCCTTGCACTGGAATATACTCCCAGAACATATACCCAATGGTGTATCAAGTGTCATAACACCATTATAGAACTGATCACTAAGCCCAAGGATCTACACAATGGGAAAAAATATGATGGAATTTTGTTCACATGTATCAAATAAGGAAGAAATTATAGGAGAAGCTACTTGAAAAGAATCTTGAATAATAGACAAACCGAAACAATTCTCCTCAAGTATAGGCTTTAATGAATAGATATAGTTTGGTTCATAGCCCTATGCTTCACATTGACTACATGGAGTAGGTTCGCTCTCCAAGTGTTATATCTAAGGAGTTGGGATACCAATACCATAGCCTCCTTCTTTGAATGTACAACCAGTAGTAGACAAACTACTTTCATAGAGAGGTGATATATAACCATATTCTGAAGGTAGATCTATCACGGATCCTCTTCCATGTAAAACATATGGGAGGTTCGTGTTAAAATACTTTAGATCCTCCAAACTCTCAAAGAATTTTCACTCGATGAGGTATTAATGAAACTTAGGAAACGTATTCCTAGGATTCCCACACTAGTGATAAAACCACATAATTGTCTGTGGTTGTCACCTGGATATTGATGCTCAGGTGCACATTCTCACGGTGTCACTTCTTACCTATAGTCAAACCATTATACTATCAAGGTTCTAAATCCCCTAGATCATGCCTTCAGTTTACCTCAGGTTCCATTCAATGATAAAAACATGGTTCACAATATTAGATCTGGCAGTCAACTATAAAATGTTTACCTACAAAAAATTAGGATGTCTCAGGCCATCCTCAAATTGTATCCCTTTCATTATCTCGTCTGCAGTATAGATTGGCACAATGTATTTAATCTATTTAAAATGTATTGAAAAATCCACAACATTTCTAGAACCATACTTGAGGTTCAGGAATTACCTCAAAAAATTGGACTTCCATGTCTTAATCAATAAATAGACTAAGAAGCATGACTGGAAATCCCTCTAGGTCACTTCCCAATACTGACCCACTTGGAAAGAAATATCCCACCATCTTTTGGAAGATCATTATTGTATATAAGTATCGTGTTTCACTCTCCTATCTAGAGGTGTCTCTATATGGTCCAATACAGTAATAAGCATCTTGAGAAATATCTAAATATCTTATGGTCCTCTATCCATCAAAAACATGGGTGGATACTATTATTGGAATGCTTGCATAAGATCTCCCATAGAAGGTATAGTATGAGAAGCTCCATGAATATTATGTATAAGCAAAATAAAATCCCTTAGAAACCTAGAATCATTTCCCATACAGAAAATAAGAAGTGGTTCAACAAGATTCAATAATAGAGGTATCAATGGTAGTTAATGCCCCAACACCTTTGATGTATAGTCATCACCACCCTCTAAGTGTATGACTAGAGGAAATCATTATTTAATTTCTCTACATATTCCAAACACATTCCTTATATAATATCTCATAACAGCATAATCCATGAATATTGAAATAGAATATATAAAAATTATTTCTATGTAATTACTGCATTCCTCTTCTAGCTCAAAGAGTTGGGTATGGGTGATTGGTACATTTATATTAAACATAAGATATGCTACCTCCCACCCAAAACTAAGGTCGAGACTGGGTCATGCTCAATGTTTTTAAAGTCCAATTTCATTTAAATTATATTTTTATTGCATTTCAGATTTTAATAAGATGGATGAACCAAATGTTTTGAAACTTTTGATCCAATAATGACTATACACCTTATTAAATGAAACGTGGAATCACCTTGATCCATACCATAACCAATTCAAGTACATGCGACTAATAGTCCATGACTCAACATTCTATAATTGACTATGTACGGTGTCTGATGTAGCCTATGTACGAAAAAACTGTTAGGTTATAATAGGCACTCTAAGTATGAATTCTATCTTTTAAAACCCCTATATATATAGTTTTTCCATTAACATTTATATATAATTAGGAACATATGAATGTTTCATGATTTAAAATAAATCATAAAGATAAAGGGAACTAAAATAAAAAAACCTTCTATATGGCATTGAATATGCATGGAATGTGAATTTCGAAAAAGGTGCCTAAAATAAAAGATTACCAATGAGTCCTTTCCCTCATATCATTAGGTAATGTAAAAAATTAAAACTCAATAAAATCAATCAAAACCATCACAGATAATGTGTGTTTCTAAATGAGGTAATAAAAACAACTGTAATAAGAATAATATATAATATTGATATTTCCATACATAGAAATTTAGCTCATCTATGTACATGGTTTACGTACTCCTAGGAGTAGCTAATTAAATAATTATATATCATTACTAACCTCCTATATATTGTCTCAAAACAATAAGGAATGAAAATAAATACCCTATGATACAACTTTGTGACATCTTGACCCATATTCCACCTAAATGGTTCCCTGATCTGGTGGGAACCATAACCTCAAGAATGCCTCCCGGTACTCTATATGATGTCAAATAGTATAGGGGGATAGGGTTTTCTAGTGGTATTACCATTCCCTCCTATCATAGTAGAACAATACTATAATCAATGAGATAAATACATAGTAGAAGCATACTGATAATGGAAAATATTGAATAATCATGTATAAAAAAGGGACCAGTTACCCATCGTAGCATAATCATGATATTAAGACCCATGCACAAAATATTAATAAATAATAGTGAACTGAATCATATAAACACTATGATTATGTCATGTCTATAAAGAATAGGGAAAAAAGTATACATGGAAGTAGGAAGTCAATACCGTAGATGGTATTCAAAGGGAACAAAAAAATGTGAAAATATATCAACAAATCCAAAGCTCTATTCTAGTAATCTTCTTCTTATCTCCCATCCTATTTCATGATAGAATTCATGCATTTGTAGGAGGATGCTTCCCATTATGTAGAACTAAAAGATTATAGTCTACCAAGGTACCATCAGTGGCCTACATCGGGTGTGAGATAAACTTAATAGGCCACCACCAACAACATCTATAAATATCATATCTCTATGTATAACATGGATGTGGGAAGATATAATAATGAAAAGAAGTAATAAAAATGTAAATGGGTCAACACTAGTTTATAAAGGAAAAATAAGATGAAACTAACTACATTGGCCCATTCTAGAATATCATTGAATGTGTAACCAAGGCATAAAATTCCTGGTATTAAAATAGTAACAGACGTCATGCCCAGTATCACAATAGTATGGGACACTGTTTATGATATGACAATAGTAAGGGAATCCATACCCAGTATCATAGTTTATCATATCTATATCTAATATCATAGAAATAACATGAATCCAAGCCTAGTATCACAAGAGTAAGGGACACCATGACCAATATAGTAGTAAGGGACTCCTTGCCCAATACCACTGTATATGATCACCATGCCCAATATCATAGAAATAGGGGATTCCATGACAAGTATCACAACATAAGGTATCCATGCTAATTTTCATAGTATAATTACTAGTCAAATAGGGTTTATAACTATTTATCTTCATTATAATAATGGAATACCCATTTTTTATTCAATTGGGTGATTTCATCAAATCACTAAAATTCAATTCAATTTGTTATAATAGATACCGGAATTAAACATTATATGAAACTGCATTTAATCACTGTCAATATTATATAATAATTAACAGGTAAACCCAAACTCACTAATATGGTTTTTGGTTTTAACTCCTTAGAGTAAAATTAGGAATATGGATGTCACACCCAAAGGGGTGTCTCAACCTGAGTTGGATGAAATCCATAAAAATAGAGTGAATATAATAAATTTTGTTCCATGAAGGATAAAAAAATTATGACATATTTAATCTTGAAAAAATAATGGTGAAACTAGTGTGTGGGATATATCCCATATTATAAAAAATAAATACATGAAGGGATAAATACTAAACCCCCTTCCTCAGGCTCATAATTCTATCCTTCACCATTATCGATCCTTTATTTTTCCTTGGTCAAGAGAAAATGGAAGAACTGATCAAAAACATGAAAATAGAGCATACAAGCTAGAATTAAAATATTGTTATTTAGAGAAAGGAAAACAATGAAGGGATTCAAAAGAGTGAATCACTTACTAGCATCCTTTCAATTTGATAGACGAATTTGAAATCAAAGGTCATATTGGTAAATAACACTAAATTCACGATTTAGGATTCCTCGTGTGCTCTTATGGGAGAAAGAAGGGATGGGTGAGTATCATTGCTAAAAAATAGATTCCTTGCCTACATTCATTAAAACTAAAATCATGTAATTACACAGGGTGCATGTGATTTAAAAATCATGTTATGTTTAGGGGCCTTCCCATGAAAAAAATCTATTTACAATGTGAAAAGACCTATCCATGACATTATATGTCATTTAATATTTACACACGATGTATTCCAATTACATGTCACATAACTATCCTACATCCTGCCTTCATATCTACCTCTTCACACTTCCTAGGATACCCGAATAATCCCACGACCCGACATTAAGGTCCAAGCCAAAAATAAAACATAAGTTAAAGGTTAATAACAAACAAAAAAAATTAATAACTCATTGAAGAACTTGGTTTTCGCACCTAACCTAGAGGTCTTCGTCTCACCAATATACCATATTATTAAAGCTTAATGTGTAGTATAAATGATGATAAAAAAAGGTTTATGTTATTACCGAGCTTATTAATGTTTCTTTCTTTTTAATCCTTAAAAAATCATTAATAACCCTAATAAAATAATAAAATAAATCTATTATATATATTTATATTTTTATTTATTAATGGTTCAATAGTATTCTATATGCTTTTTATCCTTTGAAAAATGAAAAAATCACTTCTGTATACATACAAAAAATCATCTCCACATAAAAGTGTAAATAGTTTTCCGAATTTATTTTCACAGAAGTATAAAAAGGTAAAATTATTGAATATATATGACAAATATGATATATTTATGAATCCTTAAATATATTATATCATCAAACATCTTACCCATCCATTTTTTAGAAAATTAAAATCATTATTCATGAGGACCTATAGACTACCACCTCCACGGTGTGATGTGATTCACTTTAATGTTCTCAACATGCATGGATGATTATATAATTTTAAATAAAGAATAAAATATATTTTTATGAAATTAAATAATTTACATATATAATTTAAAAAATTTATATCCCATTTAACCTTGAAAAATATACCGATGTAAATTTGGAGTAATTAACAAATCTACCTTAAATGGTCGATGTAAGAAAGAACTGTTCAATGAATAAGTTTCAAAAGATTAGAAAAGAACCATATAAAATTTAATATAGATGAAAGAGGTTCATAATAATTAATTAATAAATATAAATTCATAATATTTGAGGATCCAATATGTATGACTAAAATGAGATCCAAGGTAAGGTATTTTTGTTACAATTTCTTTTTATTTTAGGATTTTTTATATTTAGATTTAATTTAGAAAATTTATATAATCATAATTGATAAAAAATAATAAACATTTGAACCCTTTTGTTGTGATTGGGGTATAAATGTTTTTTATTTATTCTATATTTTCATTAAGAAGAATCAAGTGAAATATAAGTAAGGGTATTATATAAAAAAATCATATTTTAATGTTATATTTTCAACTCTTTTTATTCCATATTAATGTTCTATCTAATGTTTTCAATTATATTCTTCTTTAAAATAAAATGATTATTTAATGTAATTTTGAATTATATTTTAATTTATTTATAATTTTTTTAAAAGAATATACTAGTTTTTTTCCAAATGGGGTGCTTCGTTACTTTTTAAATCTAATTATTAAGGGAATCATTATTTTAACATTTACCACCTGATTGGAATTTACCTATGTTGTAACCATTCATTAAGTTTATATTTACTTATTTTGTTTTATTATTTATTTGTTAATAAATTTTTTTCTAAATATTATGTTAAATTTATTTGAAATATTATCTAAAGAAAATGATAATTTTTTTCTAAAGGAATAAAAATAATTTTTAATGTGATTTATAACATTGCCCTTACAAAAAAATAAAAGGATGTTATTTTTCATGGGTTTATTCTATTTTATTTTATTTTTAAAAAAGGATTGGTTTTCCTAGAAAACCTATATTTAGGACTAATTAACGGTATTCTATAATTTTTTACTGATTTAATTTTTTCTGACCATTCACTATGTTTTGATCAACTTCCTTATCACTCTCTATCATTTAAATGGATATTATTTTCTCAACCATGTCCAAATTTAGGTATCATGGATTTATAAAACATCATTTCCACCACTTAAATATTTTATCAATTATTTATAACTTGTATATATTGTATTAGTTTAATTATTTTTATTAGTAATACTTTTTAATGCCATGAGGAACTGATAATATATTCCATCCAATACAGATAAATATTGATTTATAAGGAATTTTGAGAATGAATTATATTTATCATTTAATATATAAATAATACATTCTATAAGAAAGGATATGTTTTTCTTAGTTATATATATCCCTTTTGTACATAAAAATTTTTAATTAGAAAAATATATTAGATATTCTATATCAGATGTTTATCTTGTTTTAACATACCCATTTTTTATAAATGTCTTAGCTGAAGTCTTAGTGGAATGAATCCATTTATCCTGGATGGGGTCTTGATTTCATGATCCCAAATGTTCAACATTATGAATTTACTTTATTAATAATTTAGTATCTATGAACCATGAAATTTCTATATTGATATTATCTATATATATAAATTGAACTCATCTTGCAGATTTAATGGAATGCATTTCAATTATCCACTCTGAAACATAGATTTTTCCTTATTTAGTCACAATAACATCCAATGTATGTAACCATTATTTAGTATCTGAGAACACCCTTAATTTGTTTTACATTCCCTAGGATATAGAGATGGATATTATTAATAATTCCAAGGATGAAAGTAATTTTATATTTCTATTTAACTGTATTTCCAAAGTAATAAGGGAATTAATTATGTTTTAATTTTTCCAAGACTACAAGAATGACCAATCCTCAATGGAAAAATACCTTATATATAATCACAATGTAATAACATATACCCTAGTTTAGGATTACTAGAATTACTATTATTACTTTAAGGGCTTGGATCTATGTGGATCGACTCATTGCCTATTTTCAAAGATCGAAGTGCTCATAGGTGGATCATAAGAAGTTTGGAGAAGTTCGGTAAATAAAAAGTTGTAAGGATGGTATTACACATTATGTAAAAAAATTACACAATGTGACATCCTATTGCGCATGTTGTCCTGGAAAGCTTCATGACGTCAATACATTTACACAGTGTGAAAGTGGGATTCATGACATGAAATACCACAAGGTTTGAAACATAAAATAAAGCATTGAGGTGATGTGTTTTTTGGTGTAACTTAACCTCTAGGCATTAAATAATGTGAAAGGGTATTAAAAATTATGTAAATCTCCAATGGTGCATGTTTTATGTGTTTTTACAAGAGCTTGGGTTTTGTCAAACCTATGGCCACATAGGCTCTCCCTCGGCCCTAAGAGGCTCAATGAACCACCCTTTAGTTTTTTGGGATATCCTCCACCAAGTAACAGTCCCTCTCTCCCTCCTTCGATCCATAGAGATCATTGTTCCATATAAAGTATGATATACTTTCCTTCATTTGGTTTCATCGATCTATTTCCTCCTATTTCTTTTTTTCATGTGATGTCTTGTGATCTCCATGTTCTTAATGGAGTTTTCTTAGTGGTTGGTTGGTGAGGTTGTGATGTGGTTTCCTTGGGTGGATGTAGTTTTTGCAGGAGAGGTGATCATTATCTGTTGCATTGATCAACTCTCATTCACATAATTTCAATGAACTTATTAGGTATGGTTATCAATGCTTCTCTATTTACTTATGTGAAATCATATATATTGCATGATTTATCCCTTTCAATCATAATGAAATTGACTTAATAGTTATATGAACCATATTAAATAAATTTGTATCGATCATTTGTTGTTTCCTTATACCGCGATAATGGTTTTCCTATTGATTTTCTAGATAGTTTGATATCTATGATTTTCTTTATTTATCATGTATTTATTGATGGAAATTGGTAAATAACGTAAAGCCAAAATTAATTGATAATTAATTTTCTAGAAGATAAGGAGTCATGTTTAATGAATTTGGTTGTTTTTCCTGTAATTTTATGATAATGAAATTGATGAAATTGATGAAAGTGATCATGTTTAATTTAATTGGTTGATAAACCTGAATAAATTTGTTGCTTATCGATAAGAGTCCAAAGAATGATAAATTAATTATTTAATTAATTTTGTGGTAGCTTGTTTCTTAGGTTTTATGCAGTTGGAACCTATGAATAATGAATCAGTTAATTCAAGATAAAAAAGAAACAGTTGTGTGATAATGTTAATGCCTTTATCAGGCCAGAGTTTATTTCTTCCTTTTAAGGGCTGAGTGACTTGTGCTTTGGATCTATGATAGGTCGTTGTATGTAAATGATGGATTCCTTGTTTTAACGCTAAGATCTCATTGATATTTGATACTTCTAATTATGATGTTCTTTGGATACAATATGGGTGGTTTGTAGGGGTAGGAAGGCCAAGTGGTTGTGGTCGTAGTTGACACCTTAAGCGGTGAGATTTGGCATTTTATGCTTGTGGGTGTTGCAGAGGACACCCAGAATGATGGAACGGGTTGAACTTGGACTTACCCATTGATGTGAAGGTGGTGGATATTGAATATGTTGTTTGTTTAACAATATTACCTTCCCCACTACTTGAGGCAGATGGTCATTCATTCCATCATTCCAAAAGAGGCGAAGACACATGTGGTATTCCATGTTCATTCTATGTTTAGCTTCTCGAGGATGGATGGTTCTACACTCCTTATATAGGTAGAAAATAATTGAACGGTGGATAGTCTAGTCACCATATTGAGCCCCTTGTGCTTGGTAGTGTAGAATGTTTTCCTAAAATATGAGTAATTATTGAACATTGCTAAGGATTTTAATAATTTCTTGAATAAATTATGTTTAACCCATGGGGTTAGAGCTTTCTGGGATGAAATGGTGAGATTATACTTTTTAGGGATTATGGACTTCATTTGGTTATGTCTACAGGGCATGGAACATTTTTGTGATGATGATATAATGTAATATTGAATTGATCTTGGTTAATTAATGGCAAAATAATTAATTAACATAAAATGAAACTGATAAAAAGGGAAAAGTAATTTAATAATTCTCTTTAAATTGTTTTGTGTTAATAGGATATATAGTCTTTTTAGTGGCAACCGAGAGTCTGAGAGACATTAACTATAGTTGAGTATGAGAATAGGTTGTTCCCGTAGTGTGTTTCAGAGCTATATTATATCATGTACTTTTTGTGCATATATATGCTGCCCCACCCTCTCAGTTAGGGAAACTAACACGTAGGGATTCTAAGACCTGGGGGTGTTTTCCCTACCATCCCAGTGGTAGGATGGATAGGTTACTTACCCCTTTCACCCTTCTCTCTTCTCTTGATAGTTACTTGTACTAGTTTGCACATGAGTTGGTTTTCCCAATATATGTGTGTAAATGTCTATAATCGATTGTGGTTTTTTCACACACATTTATTCTAGATTTAGTTTCCTACATACTACTATTGGTATAAAATGTATAGGTTGTGATGGATTGAGAATACATTCTTCGCGTATGAGCTATAATGGAATGAGGTATAATACCTGATGTATGATACACGTTATATGGGTTGTGGTGGCTCTCAAAAACTATATTGTTACTTATGGGTGGGTGGATGGTGTAGTACAATTCCCAAGTGTCTATGGGAAAGTCTCTATGTTGTACGAGGTGCATGCTGTGGTGCTCACCTTGGTGTCTTTTGATCAACCTTTTTGGAGAGAAATACATAGGACGCGTGACATTGGGGAAACGTGGAAAACTAGTGGGGAAGTGGTAGTGGGGTACCCTTGATATTATTTATTATATTATATACCCCTATATGAAATACTTGGTGAGATTATCCATTGTAAGGCTGGGAACATAGAATACCTATTTAGGTGATGTGTTAGTTTCACATGCTCTTCACTGTGCTTTAGCATAATTTCATTACTTTTTCACAATAGGCTCATGGGGGGATAATAATGAGTATAGTATTATACTTACCCTATGTCATTGAACTATTTTTCTATTCACTTAGATAATTCTAGAGATTAGTCTAGTTACTACTATCTTGGGGGGTTTTTAGGAGCTATTTGGGATTTATAGTCTCTTTTTTTTACTTGCTTTTGGTACATGCAGTTTCATTTTCAGTTTTAGTATTTTGGATGACATTACATATGTGTACTTGGGTTTTATAATTTATTTTAGTTTGACTAAGAGTTTTTTGGTGTATGTATTATCTATAACTTTCAAATGTGTTCTCTTAGAGGGTAATTCCTAACATCTGTATGTTTAATATACCATTGGTTCTAGTCACCAACTGGGGCCTACTTGAGGTGGTAATTGAGGGTCATTATCACTCTTCTCAAATTTCTGGCCTAGGAGAGTTGCACTATATGGGGAGGGGCTCTAGAAATGAGTGGTATCAGAGCTATGGTTGAGGGATAGGATAGAGTTTGGAGTTAGGAATAGGTGAAGTTGGATGGGTGGGTATGGAAATAGTGTCATCTATGTTTAAAAATCACTATGAAAACTAGATACTATTTAAGACACTGGTATTTAGGGCCCCCTGTGATCCGATTCGCGGAACATTATATTATAGTGGCTACTAAAAGAGATGATGCTTTTTATAGGGTAGAGACCTATGAATGGATGTTGCATCATTATTATTTGAACATTTGTTTGATTGGGTAGACCATAGGGTTGGTTAACCTTAAATAAATGAAAGAAAACAATTTATTAATGTTAATGTCTTACATATTCTTCATTTAGGATCTCTAACTTATTTTCCTTTTTAGGTATGGCTTTCGGTCAAGGTCCTTGTTAGGTTCAAGAAGAATTTTTTCAACCAGTCGTGCAAGCAGATTGCTACAGAGTAGAGGTTTGATGATGAAGACACTTGAAGGAGGACATGCCAAGAGTTTCATCACTATATTCTGTATAAGTATGAGGGATCCATTTTAAATGTAGTAATGGAAGACTGGTTGTTGGAGGTTTATATAGATTTCAATTCAATCTATGCTCACAAGGAGAAGTTGTAATCATTGGTTGTGATGATGTTTTGTGGGACAACAAGGCAGTGGTGGTTCTTGTTCGTAAGGGATCGTGAGGAGTTGGCATTCTCATGGGAGAAGTTCAGATAGTAGTTAAGAGTATAGTTTCCTTATTCGACTGTGAAGGAGGATAGTCACAGGAAAATCTTACCCTTTGGTAGGTAATCTCTAGTGTTCGGGAGTTTAGAATATGTTTTAGGAACCTTTTATAATATTCTTTGGACCTATTACTAGATGAGGAGGTAAGAGAGGATGATTTTGAGAGGCTTTGCATCTAGATATCCTGTGCTAGGTCACTCTATTTTTGTTGAACATGTATCTAAAGGTGTTGATGAGGGAAGTGGTCATTGAGAGAATAATAGCCATAATAGTATCTTAATGATAGGGGAGTCCTCAAAATTCCTCATGAATCATAGTTATGGTCAGGGGTTACTGGTTTTCAAGGTAGAATAGTTTCCATTTGGCTAGGGGTTGGTCCTTACCCTCAATATCTTGTTTCTTTGAGGGCAGTGGATTTCATGACTACTCTAAGGGATCAAGAGCTTGTTTCTCTTGTGAAGGCCAAGTTCATCATCATCAAAAGAGTGATATAACATTTGTAGAAGTGAGCATACGTCCGGTGTTCCACTTCAGGTTCCTCTATTGAGGTAGTCCCACTACGGAAATGGTAGTAGGTAGCACCAGCTTTGGATTTGTAGATGGAAAATAGGTCAGGTAGTGGATATCCCTAGGACACTCCCCATTCTCAAAGAGCATAGCGCAGATGTGCAGGTGGTTGTTGTTAGGGTCCGGGAGGCCATAGAGCATGTCATGGTTAGCTTCATGTGTTAGCCTTTCTAGTTCTAGGCGAGCCAAATTCTATTCGAGGTACCCTTTGATTGTTTTCTACATAGATGCATGTCATGTTTGATTTAGGAGAGACACACTCCTTTATATCACCAGCCCTTTTTTATTCTTTATGACTTGAGGTAGAGAGTCTTCTAATGCCCCTGACATTGGCTTTGCTAATTTGAGGTCGAGCTAACTTATTTGAAGTATGTAGAGACTATGATCTAGTGTTGGGGTAGCACCACTATTATAGAGATTTATTATGTTTATGGATAAAAACCTATGATATCATCCTCTGCATGGATTCATTGTATTCGGGGTAGGCTATCATGGATTGCTTCAGGAGGTAGGTCGTGTTCTTCGATGTTTATGGAGAGCCAGTAATGTTTGTTGGAAAGCAAGACCCTCTTATGGGTAAGAGGCGTGTTCCATCCTTGTCAACCTAAATGGTTGAGTGGATTTTGAGTTCAGTGGAGACACAATAGATAGTGTTTCTTAGGGTTGTTGAAGAGTACCATGATGTCTTTCCAAGAGAGGTTGTAGTGTTTCCCCCCTTGACAAGAGATCGAGTTTAGGATCGAACAATAGCTAGTCGTGTCTTCTATCTCAATGTATCCATATATGATGGCACGTTATGAGTTGTGAGAGTTGTGTATACAAATAGATGGTCTATTGTAGTGTGGTTTTTTTGATCAAGTGTTTAACCAGGGGGTGCACCAGTATTGTTCATGAACAAGGCTAACAACAGTTGGCGATTTTGTGTTGATTATCACTTCTTGAACTGAGGGACAGTGAAGAATCGATATCCTCTTATGTGGATTAATGATTTATTTTATTAAATGAATGGTCCAAGTTGGTTATCGAAGATCGATTTGTGGATAGGATATCATCATATGCAAGTGATGAATGAGGATATCCTAAAGAATTCATTTTATTTTCGTCATGGGAATTATGAGTATGTTGTGATTCTGTTAGGTGTAAAGAATTCTCCAGCTGTGTTCATGGGGTTGATGAATTCTGTGTTTCGTGAGTTCCTAGAAATGTTCATGGTGGTTTACATCGATGATATCCTTTTGTACTCTATATCTATGGAGGACCATGTAGAGCATTTGTGTGTCGTTTGGGAGTTCATCATTAACAACAACTATTTGGAACGTTGTCAAAGTTCAAGTTTTTGGATTAAGAAGTCTATTTATTAGGGAATGTTGTATCCCAACAGAGAGTAGCTATGGATCCTTAGAAGATATAAGAAGGTGTGTCTTGGGTAACCCCCATGAAAATGGAATATGTGCAGATTTTCCTTGGTCTTTCAAGATATTACAAGAGGTTCACAGATAATTTCTCTCAGGTTACAAATCCTCTAATAGTGTTGAATAGAAAGGATAAAGAATTTGTGTGGACTGATCCATGTTAGGTTTCTTTAGATTATCTAAAGGATATATTGGTCAATGCTTTGGTACTTTTTCTTACCGAATAAGGATTCCAGTTTGATGTTTTCTGTGATGCTTCACATATAGGGTTAGGCTGTGTTCTGATGCAGCACAGATTAGTCATTTCTAATGGGTCTCGGTAGTTGTGCCCCCATGAGCATATCTATTCCACCCATGATCTCGAATTGGATGTTGTGGTGTTTTCCCTAATGTTTAGAAGAAGTTACCTCCTTGGTGAGTATTTTTTGGTCTTCACCAATCATAAGATCCTGAAGTACATTTTCTCCCAAAGTGACTTGGCCTTGGTACATCATCGGTGGGTGGATTTCTTATAGAATTATGACTTAGAGGTTTCTTATATACCTATGAAGGAAATATCATAAATGATTCATTAACCATGATGTCTCACAATGATGCAGTGCAGGAAACATTCGATTCATAGAGAGTGATATAAGAACATTACACATTACATCTGGATATGGGAGAAGATGGGGGAAGAGGTAGTCTTTATCAGGTGAAAATGTACTCATATTTGGGGAAGTAGGTGGAAGAGTCCCAGTTGGGGGATCTCTAGGTGGAGGTATGGAGAGACGAAGTTGTTTGTGGAAAGGCCCCTGATGGTTGGTTTGAGGATGAAAAACACTCGGTGTTATTTCAGGGAACACCTTTTATTCCATTGGTGATGTGTGAGCTGGTTCTCAAAGAGTTCCATATTTTTCCCTTAGTGGTACATCCTAGCATGAAAAATATGTACTGATCTTTGAGGAGCCATTTTTGGTGTCCTGGGTTAAAGCATGTAGTTTTAGAGTTTGTGACTCGATGTTTGGTATGTCAGAAGGTGAAGGCCAAGCACCATGTTCCCAGTGGTTTTCTCCACCACTTATATTTTCCTTAGTGGAAGTGGGAGGACATCTCAATGGACTTTATTATTGGTTTACCTCAAGATCAGTGAGGATATGATACTATACGGGTATTAGTGTATTCTTTGATGATACCATACAACTTTATAGCGATCAAGGAGTCAATATCAGTGTAGTTTCTATCGAGGAAGTATCTATAGGAGGTGGTGAGATTCCATAGATTCTCGAGGATGACCAATTTCTATTGAGATCCCTATTTTAACGTCAGGGTGTGGAGAGGTATCTAGCATGCTTTTGGTTCTCACCTATTTCTTAACACTACCTTTCATACACAAACAGATGGTTTGACAGAGCGGGCCTTCCAAACTATTGAAGACATGTTTTTCTCTAGTGTCCATGATTTTTGTTGTTTTTTGAGGAGGAATATACCCTTGGTAGAGTTCTCTTACAATAAAGTTTCCAATCAACAATCAGTATGTAATTTTTTGAATCCTAGTAAGGATGACCTTTCCATTCTCCATTTTTCTAGATTGGGGTGGGGTGAGAAATTCTCAGGCCAGAACCGGTACAGAATACAATAAATATGGTTTAGGTGATTTGTGAGTGGATGAAGGCTAGATCGGATCATCAAAAGTTCTATTAGGATCATAACAGGATACCTTTAGAGTTTGAGGTTGGGGATCATGTCTTTCTAAAGTTAACTCCTTGTCTGGGTCAGTGAAGGTTTGTTTGTGGGAGTAAGCTTTCACCATGGTTTTTTGGGAATTTTAAGGTGTTTGCTCATGTTAGAGCTCTAAAATAAGAGGTAGTACTTCCCATGTACATTAGTAGAATACTCAATGTTTTTCTTATTTCGTTTCTCTGTCATTATCTTCATGAAGACTCTCACATCATTGATTGGGGGGAGATAAATTTTGATGACGATGTGACCTTCTAGGAGCGGCCTGTAGAGATCCAATATCGCTTGGAGAATGTGTTTCACATGAATTCTATCCCCTTTTTTTTGTCTTGTGTTGGCATGGTGGCATGGATGAGAGTACTTCCTAACGTGAGTCATGGATACGTGATCAGTACCCTAAGCTATTTTATGTTTATCTCTTCTCTTATAACATTGTTCCTTTGGTTTTTGTAGTCCCTTTTTATTATGAGATGGATTTATCTTGTTTCATATTGTGGATTGATCTTTTTTGAGAGGTATCTCCCCCATGAGAGTTCTTAGGATCTATTTTTAGTTTTTAACTGGTTTTATATTATTCTTCTATTGAGGTGGCGATCTCCTTTAGCAGCGAAATCTTTGAGAGGTATCTCATGGGGTGGTTGGTCGAATGATCCCTTTATGTTCCCCTTTTGGGTTACCTTTGGATTTTTGAGGATAAGAATGGTTTAATATGTATCTGATTTAAGAGCTGGATAAAAATGGATTGAACCATTCCATGTTTTTGAAGATTGATTTTCTTGGAGATGGCTCAGAAGAAGTTTGGAGAAGCTCAGTTAAGTAAAAGATGGAAGGGGAAGATTACACATCATGTCATAACATCACACGACATGAAATCCTATTTCACGGGTTTTCCTTGAAGGATTAACAATGTGAATACTTTTACATAGCATGAAAGAGGGATTCATGTAATGAAATAATTTGGGGTCTGAAAAATAAAATAATGTGTTGAGCCATCGTGTTTTTCGGTAGAACTCAACCTTGAGGAATCACATGATGTGAATGGGGATTAAACGTCTTGTAATGCCCTCATACCCTCATGCTCTATGTTTTAAGTGTTTTTACAGCCACTTATGTTTTTTCAAACCTACAATTACAAAATCTCTCCCTCAACCCCAAGTGACCCGATGAATCTCTCTTCAATGTTTTGGGTATTCCTTCATCAAAGAACAATCCCTCACACCCCCCCTGCGATCCCTAGTGATCCACATTCCATTTACGATATGATATACATCCTTTCTACTTTTTTCATCTATTTGTTTCCTCTCCTTTCTCCTTAACATGTGATTGAGTGTAATCTACATGTTTCTAATATAGTTTCCTTGGTGTTTTGTTAGTGTTGTTGTGTCGAGGAATCCTAGGGTGGATTTAGTTGTTGCAGGAGAGGCGATCGGGATCCATTTCATTGAACCATTATCATGAGAAGAAGTTCAATTACCTTTTGAGGTAGGGTATTTGATGATTCTCTATTTACATACTTGCAATCATATAACTAGCATGATTTAGAACATTGTATCACAACGAAATTGACCTAATAATTATATGAGCCAAATTAAATAAATTAGTATCGATTATATGTTGTTTCTTTATAGCGTGATAACATTTTGCCTACTAATTTTCTAGACAGTGTGATATATATGATTTGATTAATTTATAATGTCTTTCTTGATGAAAATTGGTAAATAACATAAATCATGAATTAATTGATAATTAATTGGATAAAAGATAAATATGTATGTTTAATGAATATGTTTGTTGTAATTGTAATATGATTTTAATAAAATTGATTAAGGAGAGAATGTTTAATTAGATTAGTTGATGAAACTGAATCATGTTGTTACATTTTAGTAAAATAGTTAATGGAATTATAAATTAATTATTCAGTAAATTTGGTGACAAATGTTATAGCTTGTTGCATAGTTTTATCATAGTTGGAACCTTTGAATAACGATTTGGTTAATTCATGATGGAATAATATTCAGTTGTGTGATAAAGTTAATTCCATTATCAGGCCTAGGTTTCCTCCTAGATTGTAAGGTCTTTGTGAATTGTCCTCTAGATCCTTTAGAGATTTTTGTGTGTGAATGTTGGATGCCTTCTTTTAGGTATGACAACTTGTTGTTGTTTTTTACTGATGTTGGTGATGTTCTTTGGATACATGACTTATGTGGGGGCATGGAGGCTCAATGGTTGTGGAAAAAGATGATGCCTAGAGTAGTGAGATGCATTATTTTATACATCTGGGTGTCAGGGATTACAACAAGGATGATAGAATGGGTTGAAGCTGGGATTACCCATTGATGTGAAGGTAGTTGTTGTTGAATATGTTATTTGTTTATCTAATTTACCTTCCCCACTAATTTAGGTTGATGGTCTGGCAAACCCTCATTAAAAAATAAAAGAGGATGTGTAGAGTATTCCATGTGCTTTACATGTTTAGATTCTCAAGGATGGATGGGTCTTTGATCCTTCTATAGTTGGCAGAGACTCGATGGGTAGCTCATCTACTCACCATGTTGATTCCCTTATTCTTGGTAGTTTAGAATGTTTCCTTACAATACTAGGAATTATTGAAAAGTGAAAAATATTCTAATAAATTTTTGTATAAATTATGTTGAACCCATCAGGTTGAAGCTTTCTAGGATGCAATATTGAAGTTATACTTATAAGGAATAGTGGGATTAGTTTGGTTATGCCTCTAGGGCATGGGACTTTGTCATTGTACTAATATAATGTACTGTTGAAAGGCTCGTGTTTATTAATGGTTAAATAATTAATTACTGTAATTTTAAACTAATAAAAATGGATATGTAATTTAATAAATATCTTTGAATTGTTGTGTTCTTATAGGATATCTTGTCTTAGTAGTGGAAACCATGAGTCCGAGATACGTTAGATGCGGGTGAGTATGATACTAGGTTGTTCCCATAGTGTGGTTGTGAGCTATATTATATCATGTAAATTTTATTGTTTCAATATGCCACTCCACCTAGTCAGTTAGGGGAACTGGAAACTAGGGGATTCAGAGCCCTAGGGGATTTTTCCCTTAACATTCTGATGGGAGGATGGATGGCTGAATTCCCCCTTTAACCCACTATCTTCTCTTTGTAGTTACTTGTGTTGGTATTCCAAGTGGTTATTTTTACCCATATATGTGTGTAGAGGCCTGTAATGGCTTCTTTTTATTTCAAATACATATATTCTGGATATATTCTCCCATGGACTACTATATTTATGATGTGTGTAAGATTTGATTGATTGATGATCCTTACTTGGCGTATGGGCTATAATGGCTTGAGGTATAATACCATGCATATGATGCATGTTAGGTGGACTGTGGTCACTCCTAGAAACTACCTGGTTACTTCTATTTGTGTGGATAGTGTATTGATTTACCCAGGTGTCTACAGGAAATCCTTTGTGTTGCATTAGGTGAATACTGTGGTGCTTTCTAAGGTGTCTTTGGGCCAACCTTTTTGGAGAAAGATGCTTAGGACATGCTACATTGGGGAAAAGCAGGAAACTAGTGGGGAAGTGGTAGTGGGGTACCCTTAATATTATTTATTATATTATATACTCTTGTATGCAATACTTGGTGAGATTATCCATGATTACTCTAGGAATTTATTATACTTATTTAGGTTATGAGTTCATTTCATTTATTGTTCACTTTGTTTTATAATTATTTATTTACTTTTTTACGAGAGGATCTGGGGATGATCCTATTGAGAATACTATTATGCACACCCTAAATCATATAAACTATTTTTCAGGCCACTTAAAGATGGTTATAGATCAGGCTGGTTACTACTTTCTTGGGGGTTTTGTAGGAGATTATTGGGCATTGTGCTCATTATGATTTTACTTTCTTTTGGTACTTGTAGTTTCCTTTTCAGTTTTAATTGTTTCTATGAAATTACATATGTACAATTGGGTTTTATTATATATTGTTGTCTAATAAAGAGTTGGTTTCTATCTATCCTATCTCTATCTTCCACATCTGTTCTCTTAGAGGGTAATTCCCCCTATATGTGTGTTTCTTATTCCCTCGTTGCTTGTCACCAACCCGGGGCCAACTAGAGGTGGGACTCATGGGGTCATTAGCAATCTTCTCACATTATCGGCCTACAAGGGGTACACTTTGTAATGAGGGGGGTTTTGATAGTTATTTTTCCATAATGTTGGTACTTTGGGAGATTTAATATTCACTGTGAATTTAGAACATAGATAGATTACGTTGAATATCAAGGATAAATTTCTTATAGAGTTTTTGATCACATTCTAGAGGTTAAAGACTTGATCATTGAGTATGATGATTACATTGTAGTGATGTTGAGACATCCAATGAAAATGGAAGATTATATTCATGGTGTTTTTAGGACCATTGTAGATTTATTATTCTAGTATAAAAAGTACCATTATTCTATTCGATATTCTAAATAACAATATGTTGATTGTTGTTTCTATAAGACTCAAAGAAGAACACAACACATACCATGAAATCTACCATGCAATTACGTGAAAATATATTTGAGGATTTAAGGATAAAGGAAATATTATATCTATTATAATCAAACACATTTATTAGTGATTACACTATTTCTTGATACTAGACCCAAACACAGTCATGATTAGGTTTCCATATTTGAACCAAACCAAGTATGTCTCTGAATTCTATTGTTTCAATATAGTATTAATATTTCATATTTTAGTGAATATTTATTGTAAATTAGTATATCTATTATAATGAACCCATACAATAAAACAAATATAAATTGGGTTTAAATAAAAGGAAAAATAATATTCTAAAAAATAAGGGAACATTGATACCCACACTCTGTTTGCTTACAATGTGCATTCGTCACTTCAATTGGTATCAAAGATAACCATGTATCCAATTATTGGACATAAATATTTACCAATTTTTTTAAATAGAATTATTTGATGTGGGTATTTTATTATTATATTGAGATACCTTTGATTTTGAAAATGATAGTTACTTCTATTGTGGACATTATAGGTCCCTACGAAACCAATTTGAAAAATACAATTAATCTAGAGGCTTAATAGCTTTATAATATCTCAAAATGAAAACCGGATCTACTGTAATACCCTGAGATTTTATGAGATATATTCTCTTTAATTTCATTGATGTATTGTGTTGTACGCTACACCAAAATTAGACTGCGCTATACGCAACACCGTATTATCTTGCAGTATATGAAGCTCTATTATTATCTATTGTTACACAATTTTTCATGTTCTTTTGATAAAATTTATTTAACACAATACTGATTATAAGTTATAACTAAATTTTATAACCAAGTCATTATAGTGGCAGGTATAAATAATATTAACTTCCTTCAAAAAACAAATTTAAATAAAAATAGGCGAGTCTATAAAATAATAAAATCCCTATTTATGGATTTTATTAGTGAAATATATATGTAATATATTCAATTTAATGTTTAAAATTCATCTTTTATGTTTTATAGACATGATATAAGAACAAATTCAAATTTTACCAATTAAATGACTGTTTTTCTAAAAATATAGTTTTACAGCCTTTCGATGGAGAACAAATTTTAGATCTAGTTTTTACACTTTTAGAAGTTATTTTTGAAAATTTTAAACTTATTATTGAGAATCGGGAAATAAAAAATTAATTTAGTTTGATTTTTTGTATTTTTATAATAATATAAATTTCATAATTAGAAGTAAAAAATATTGTATTTTAATTTAAAACTGCCTTTTTATCTGATTTATTTATATAGAAAGTTTATCCTTTTAATTATTTTTAATGTATAATTATTATTTTTATCATTTAATATAATTCTGGTTATTTTATGTAATATCACAATGAAATTATAAATAAATTCACATCAATCTTCTGATGGGTTTTATATAAAAAAACCAGTTTTCTCTCTTTAGCAACAGGAATTAATTTTAAATTAATTACTTCAACTTCTGTGTTCAAATTTTTTTAGATGGATTTAATATTTTAAATTAGTTGGTCCAAATTATATTAATAGGATACTTTTATTTTTGGATATTTTGAATAGTAAATTCGGTAATTTTTATTTACCACAGTTAAAGGTAAAACAGTTATATTAGGGTAACAAATAATTCGATAAATATAATAAAATTACCCTAACAACTTCCCATATCCATTAGTATGAAGTAAAGTAGGAAAATATCAGCTAAGGGTTGGAATTGATTCATTTAATGTACTTTATTCTATTAAAGTGGTGTAAATATAATTAAAACAAAAGAAAGTGAGAACATGTCACCCTCTTATCTCTTATAGGTATAATAATTTAATGTAGTGATAAACTTGATAAAACCTAGAACATAAATATTCTCCAGAAATCTAATTAAATTATGTAAATCATGTGAATTTATTTATAATTTTTAGAGATTATTTATTTACCATAAATATTGACACAACAGTGATTCAATAATTATTTTATTAAGAGAAATATCAAATAAATGAGATAATAAATAGTAAAATAAATATCAAAGGAAATAATTTATGTCATCCACGATTTTTCTAGGAGAATATGACATGTTATAATACTATTAAATGTTTTCTAAGATATATCTCTATTTATATTTTATTTAAATCCAATGAAATTAATAGTATTAAAATCTATACTGTTAATATTTTTTTAAATAATATTTTATTAAATTATTTATAAATCATATATTGTTTTAAAAATTACTAAGCTTCTTTGATAAGGTATAAATGTTAACTAAATTTTTAATTTTTTTAAATTGACTCCATGTAAGTACACTTAATATCCTCCTAATAATTATAATTTTGTTACCACAATTAAAATTAAAAGAGAGTAATTAAGGGTAAACTGAAAAGATAAGGTTTAAAATAAATAAGTACACATCTACAACTTATAGGATAAGATTATTTCTAACTATACTCATTTTATCATCTAAATATATCACTTTACAGCTATTATAATTCGAAAATAAAATTATAATAAAATAATATTTCAAGACTTTCCTTATGTGCCCCTCCTCCCTCTTATAAATGGCCACCACATCTACCCACTTTCTCACACCTCTAAATCCCCTTGGATCATCCAAATTCTCCTCAAATATTCTCCCAAAATCCCTACCTTCCTCCTATTGGCCAAAATTAGGTCAAAATTCCTTCCTAATGAGACCTTTTGTGAAAATCAAAAGGAGATACTCAAAAAAGAGGTAATTGTTTTATCACCTCTCTCAAAATTCTTTTCTTATTCTACTTAAACTTATTATGTTGTTTCAAAAATAAATTAACAAATACAATATCTTATACATTCTTAGATTTTATTATAATTATGGTTCAACCTTATACCTTATTTTATCCATCCTACATATAACAATATCACCATGCATGTGTACGCACGTCATACCGTCTCCATGTTGTGGTGTAATTTTTTATTCAAAAATAAATAATTTGGATTGGTATTAGGATGTGTATAATATATGTAAATAATGAATATAACATGATTATGTTTATTTATAATTAATATACCATCCAATTTCATACCATTTAACCATTAAGTGAATGATATCGTCGTTCGTGCATACATACGACATACCATCTCCACAATGTGATGTGATTCATTCTATATGATATTCAAAACACAATTATATAAATGAATGGAATAAAAAAAATATGATATATATTATAATAATATCATTATTTCAATTATTTAACTATAACCCAATAAGTGTGACATAAACTTATCCAACAAAACATGCATAAAAACCTAAAGTAGTTAATATCTGAATAACGAGTAACAATGAAATGTTTCTAAGAAACCAATGATATTATTATCATATATGATATCATAAATATGATTATTATTATTTAATAAGTCAATAACATTATTTAAATAATTATACTGGAGTTTCAGAAACAAAAAAAATGATATCGGACCTATGGTAAGGATTAATTTTTCAATATCATTATTTACAATATTGTTTATATATTATTATTTACTAGGGTATATTTTTCATCAACATCCATGTTCCCTAAATATATAATAATATTTATATTCTTTTAAATAAATTTAAATTAAAATTTTCCCATTAGTTATTTTTTACTAAATGATATGAAGGGAATATTTTTTTGTTATTCAACACGAGGTACTTTTTTGACTTTTTTACCAAAAGCATGAGGATAATTTTTTTTAACTGATACGATATGAATCAATTATTACTCTTTAATAAGACTTTATTTACATGAATCTTCCTTTCTAATATTTTGAATTTATTTTTAAATAAATTTTTTTCTTTTCAATTTTCATGGCATTTTGAGAAAAGAAAACGTTTGTGGGGAAGAAATGGTATTTTCCACAAGAATTAATTTCATGTATTTTATTAAAATTATTTTCCATCTAAGATGACATAGGGTTATGTTTATATACCTATTATTAAATTGATTTGATTGTTCTTATGATGGAATTATTTTTATGAAATACATTTATTTTATAATAATTATGATGAAATGGTGTTTAGGAAACCTATTTTTTGTTCCTTAGGATATGATAGGATGAATGGTTTAGGTTATTGTGGAACATGTTTGAATGATTTCATAATGAGATGAGTAGGACATATATCTCTATCAAATTTAGTGGGTAGAGATTTATATATCATGAGATAGACATGAATGTAATGGAATGTAAATCTGGTTTAGTAATACAGGGCATGAATGACAAGTAATCCTAGTTCAGTAATGGACCTTTTCTTCTATTATGGGCTTGGATGTGAGCCTTGGATAATATAGAAATTATTTTCTATACTTATGGGTTTTCCACAAGTTCATGTTTGATGCTAATGATAAGTTATCATGGTTATTGTTACATTATGATTTATATCTTAAGAACTACTAAGATTTATTTCATGACTCATGATTTTGACATTCAGAAGTTATGTTCTAGGTTTTTACATTCATATGTTCATATATTGTTTTCTTAACCGTACCTAGCATCTAATATCACAATTTTTTATGTTTCCATTCCTTAGGTAATTAAGATATCTTTTAATTATGAGTATTAAAGGGGAAGATCTTTAAAAGAGATGTTGAAGATCTTTCAAAAACTAGAAATAATGTACTTAATGTTTCCAAAGGCACTAAAATATTATGGTCCTTAGGTGTGAATTTGTAAAACATAATTAATATTCATCTAAAAAGATGTAATATTAATATAATTCATTCTTGGGTCATTATAGTTGGTATCATAGGAAATTTTTAGTCAACCTTTAGAAACTAGGATGTGAAAACTTTATTGAGATCCCAAGAGATATTTCTAATGGATTTCCTAAGGATATGTATAATTATAGGTTATAGTCCTCGATTTTTTGTATTGATCGTTAATAACCTAGGAATAAACCTAAGATGTTAGATATTAAAAATACACCCTTTGATTATGTTGATTTCCTAGTATGATTTTTTCCTCACACTATTCTTTTTGGGTTTTAGACAATGGTTAGAACCCAAAGGAACCAGGTTAATGATCAATGCAATGGGAAATGAAATGAATGTCAACCTGAAAAAAAATGTTATGGGATATGGAATGAAAAAGTCTTATCACTATACTTACACAATTTTTGAATCATTTCGGACTTCCAAATTTGTAGAAAAGGGAAAAAAATTCTTTTGAGTAGATCATGGTAACACCCCAAGATTTCATAGTGTGTTATTTCTTCAAAATAATACAATAACTTGCACTACACGCAACACCGAGTTCAATTGCACCATGACTTACCAAAAAAAAATCCATTAAAAGAGGTCATGAATAGCATTGACTACATTTTTAACTTTATATAATCCTTATAATTTTAGAATCCATATTATGAGTTTCTCAATCATAATGCAAGAACAGATTCATTTTCAGTATTACACTTTTATCAACTTTTGATAGTGAAACCTTTTTAAATACAATATTTTAAACTTTTTGACTAAATGGAGACATCAAAAAAATTTAAAATGAAACATCCCAAGCTTCCACGGTACGCTTTCCTTTGAATAAAACAGTAGCGTGTGTTGTACGCAACGTCGAGTTTTAACACACACCACAACCGATCAAACTAGCCGTTATGAATAGTAATACCTAAATTTTGAAATTATCTATATTTTATATTTTGAAATGGACTTCATTTTTGGATTCGGAATATCGAATTTAGCCTAAGGTGAAATTTTGGTACTTTTCGGATAACTTTCATATTTTGATGAATAGTAAAAATTACTAAATTTTAATTAAAAACAACTTTTTTAATCAAAATAATTAATAGTGATAAATTATGAATTTGAGTGGTTTTAAAGTATATTTAGAATATAATTTTACCATTTAATATAATGTTGGTCATTGGACATAATTTTACAATTAAACCGAACATAAACGAGTGTCAATCTTTTGATAGTTATTATCTCTTAAAAACACGCTTTTTGTTTTGACAACGGGAATTAATTTTAAATTAATTTCTGCCACTTCTGTGTTTTTAATTTAGGAAAATGGATTCCATATTTGGAATCAGGATGTTCAAATTGTGTAAATAGGTAACTTTTATTTTTAGACATTTTGAATAATTACTGCGGTAAATATTTTATTTACCATGGTTAAGGGTAAATCCGGTAAATAAGGGTTAAAAAATAATATTATAATAATACTAAATTACCCTAAAACGTGTCTTAACCCTATTGGTTGATACATGGTCGACCATGGGCATCTTTGGGTCGATTTTGGGACCCCATGGATCCACTTGTAAGTGATAATGACACTTTATTTTAATTAAGTCAAAATGAATACAAAAATGACACAAGCATATATCTTTTAGAAAAACAATTGTTACATAGGGTTATATAAGTTGGATTTTAGATTATAAATATTCCTTAGAAAGCTAAAACGATTTTCTACATAATGATATTTTATTTATAATTTTTATACATTAAATAATTTATTTTATTTATGACACAATGATGATGCAGTAATTACTATAATAGTGAAAAATTAAAATAATTGATATTATAAATACCCAAATAAATATAATATGAAACTTTTAATGAATTAAAATAATTTTTTAGGATAATATGATATATTATGATTGCTTTAATTGACTTTGTTTGAATTAATCAATCTGTTATGAGTTTCACAAAAATCAACTATTGAATAGTGTCAAAATTGACATAAAAGAGTACTTAAAATAAATATTATATTATTAATTGATATTAAATTCCTAAAAATCTAAGGTTCAGCCAAGAGACTTATTTCATGATAGGTTCATCATTAATGGACCACTTGGGGGTCTCTTGGATGTATATAGTAAGTTTATTAACCATATTATATAAAAATACAAAGAGACATTGTAAAAGTGAAACTAATTAACTTAGAGTTAATACTTAAAGATAAGGTTAATATAAGTACCCAAACCTGTCTAAATTCTATTGGTTGAGTGGTTTTCGACCTATCCCCACCTTAACCTTTGAATAATAAGCTTTGGAGCCATTAGAAACCGAATATGAATTTATTATAAATTAATATTTCTAGCTTTTCCAAAGGTGCCCCTCACCCCTCTTATAAAAGGGAACTCCTCCTTCTCATTTCTTCACACCTTCAAAGCCTTTTGGTTCGGCCAAACTCTGGTCAAATACTCTCCCAAAATCCCTCAATACAACCTAGAGGCCTTAGTTTGATCAGAAATCCAACCTAAGGAGCCCTTTTGATCAAATAAAAAGGAAGAACCCGAAGAAGAGGTAATGATTTCACCACCCTTTTCTAAGTTCCTTTCTTCTTCCACTTCCTCTTTCTTTGTTCTTACCATTCTAAAATAATAACTCCAGTATCTTAAATATACTGTGATGTTATTATAAATATGGTACAACCATATTCAGTATTCTATCCAGCCTTTTAATAACATGTCACCATACGTACGTACGTACGGCTTACCGTCTCCACGTCGTGGTGTAATTGTTATTCAATATATTATTATTTGGATGGGTATAATAATGATATGTAACTCATGTAAATAATAAATATAACATGTTAATGATTCTGTATATATGATATACCATCCATTTATATATTATTTTAATATCAAAAGAATGATATTGTCGCTCGTGCGTACGTACGGACTACCGTCTCCACGAACGCGAAGAGATTCATTCTCCATCGTATCCATTCAAGTATAATTATCATTTGATGATTTAAAAATGATGTTTAAGGACTTGATATCATTCTGGATATGAATAATATACAACCTATCCTTTACAAAAATGTCTTACGTAACAAAACATATAAAATAAAACAAGTAAGTTAACACCCGAAACGACGATAATTCTAAGATATTATTAACAAATCAATGTTAAAAGATCATATATGATATCATATTAATATATATGATTCTTGTATAATTTAATAACAATTATTTCACCATTATACAGGAGGTTAACCTACCCCATCCAAGGAAAAGTACAAGGTAAGGGTTATTTCACAATCTCTTCATTATCCGAGGTTGTTTATATGTAATAATCTACTGGGATCTCTTTATCATCCACATCCAGGTTTCTTAAAAATGTATTTCAAAACATTTTTACTATTTACTAGAATATGAGTTAAAGTCATTTATACCCTTTTTGACTTTTATAAGTGGTTTATAAAGGAATATTTCCGTCGTTTTCAAAACAAGGTCCCTTTTTAACCTTTTCGACAGAATTAAGGTAAGAATGTTTTTTTTAACTTATACGGCGGGTGTGGCTAATTTCCGCCGTTATAAAATCTTCAAAACTTCCCTTACAAGCTTATAAGAATATTTTCAAAGAAAATGTTTTATTTTATATGGATCTTAAATGATTTCAAAATAAAAAGAGATATTTCTTTAAAAATAATTTTGATTTCATCTATGTCAACATCCTTTGATGGATTTTACGCTTATTTGAAGTTGATTTATTGTAATACAAAGCTTCTATATTGTATTGAAGGTTTTGTGATATGTTTGACTGTGGATGTGCTATTTTTATACCATTCATAGTTTATGGTGAAATTATTGACATTTCGTATGCTAGTTTTAATACGAATGTTTATGTTATATTTAAACCTTTTCATATGGGAATGCATTGGACTTAGTAAGTGACGGGTGGAGCCCGCTATAGCTCCTCGATGCATCGGTAGGTCTCATGAGACAAACTAGTGTCTTGGCACAAGGCCTTGACAAAATCTTATTTGTAGTCTTGGCACAAGGCCTTGACTATGTGGTTATGATAGTCTGGCATTATGCATTCCAACATTATGAAAGTGGTTATTGATTTTTGCATGTGATTATTCGATTAGTAGAATATCCATGTGAATAAGTAAATGGCATTATTTCATTTTATTTATGCCATACCATTTTGAAAGATTATGTTTGAAAGTCTTTTGTTTTAGTTATACATTGCCTTAAAAGTTTATTCTTATTTATAAAAGTTTCCGCTATATTGTTATCCTTACTGGGAATTTGAGCTCACCCCTTTTCTATGTTTTATTTTTCCCAGGAAGTGAAGAAGTAAGTTATGAATGACCTGCAGGGATATTATGTGGGGATATGAGTGTGGATTATGGAGACAATATGTTGTTGTAGTAGTTTTTCGTTCAATGATGTAATGTAAAACTTATTAATATATCTAGTGTTTCCAAGGCTACTAAACCAAACGGTCTTTCGAGATTTGATCTTTCTTGTGATCATGCCAATGTTATGTAATTATGCACCGACTCTGGGTAACTAGGGTCGGGGCGTTACAGTTGGTATCAGAGGAAGTTTAGTACAAACCTTGGAAGCTAGATTTAGATAAACTCTGATTAGAGCACGTAGACCTAAGATGAACTTTGAGGATTAGTATAGAAGAACTTCCTAGAATTTTGGTATTGTAGAGATTTTGTGAGTTTTCCGAGCAATACAGCCCTGTCTGGATACGAGCAGGTAGAGGCGGCTCTGGCACAGATGTACCTAGGGGTAAAACCCGAAAACACCGCTTTGAGCTAGACTCGAACGGGAACTGGTGCACGACAACGGGCCTTGCTGCACTCTTGGTTACGACACTCCCGGGGGATATGCTTAGGATAATTCTCATTTTCATTACAAACCATTATGAAGGGTTTATGAGTATATACATCCTCAAAGGAGACATTTTTATGATTATGGATTATATCCATAAATAGTTCAATTTATGTTAAGTGTTTTATAAGTATGGGATTATGTATTTTGATTCATAAACTGATCTAGTGTATGCCATTGTTTAGAAATGGCGACCAGTAGATGGAATGAGAACTCCTGAAATGCACATGATCCAAAGAGAAGGAAGGATCATATCTTTCATGGTCTTAAGCTAGAATTTATAAGAGAAATAGTCTCCCATGTATTATCATCATATGAAGAAATAACATCATGTGTTGATAAGATAAGTAAAGAGTTTACTGAGTCCTATGGTTTTGAAGGGAAGAAAGAGAAGAAAAGGATGGAAGAGAGATAGATGGATAAAGGGAAGAGGGAAAAGAAGAATTTTCCCATATTTGGTAACTGTGGAATGAAACACCCTGGAACTTGCCTGAAAGGAATGGGAGTTTGTTATAAGTGTGGAGGAAAAGGGAACAAAGTACGTGACTGCAAGGGTAAGAAAATGGTTTCAAATGTACAATGCTTCATTTGCAAGGAGTTTGGACACTACGCGAACCTATGTCCCAGTCATCAGACTATGATGCAAATGATGTTATTGGATAATAATCAAGTTATGATACTACCACAGATGAAGAGGAATGATTAGAGTTCTTATGTTGATTATGTCAATTGAGTGTTGTATCAACAATGTACTTGTTACAATAATCATGGAGTATATAAGGATTGTACTGCAGTACTATTTCATTAAGGACTTGAGAATATGTGGAACAAAGAAAAGTGACTCAATAGCAGGTTAAATTTTTGGAAAATATATGGTTGAGAGAATGATAAACCATAATATGGTTCTGATACCGAGGTAGTGATTTTAGAATAATACATGATTGATTTGGATAAATTATATTGGATATTCTTGAATACCTTGAAACTGATTAATGATTTGTATATTCCATCATTGTTGGGGTTTAAAACATTTTTGGATTAATGAATTATATCCAGCTTTCTATATGGAATAAGGGAGCATGAATGTAATCAATAAGGAATATGGTAATTCAGGATGTTTCAGTGTATTAAAAGAATACATGATGAAGGTATTCATATTCTATTATGGGGTAAAAAGGTTCTACATTATGTTTACCTTACTTATAAATGTTGGACTGTGAGTTTGGATAGTTCTAGTTTGGATTATTTTGGATTGCCATAAAAGGACTACCCGGAGGTCGGGCGGCAACCCGTCGCTTCCGGCAAGGCTGCGAGACTTGAACCCGCAACCGAAGGGCGACAAGGGTGTATCACCTACCACTAGCCCACGAGATGTCCTAGATTAAATAATGTAGTTTTTATTAAAAGATCTTATAGATGAATTATAAATTCGTTTATTTTGGAACCCTATACGAATAGTGTAAATAGAATTCTTTTACATTCTATTATCTTTTAGAGTGAAAGATGAGTTTGTGGTAGAAATTTATTAATGGATAAAACTCTAATTATAAAGTAAGTATATCTCCTTATGATCTTAGCCAATCTACTAAATAAATTCCTCAATATTAAGAAAAGGAACTTTGAACAAAAATGTTGTCCTAAATGGTACCTTAAATCATCACTAATTTATGGCTTTGGGATTGTTGGCCTTTTCATAGCCATGTTCTCTACCACTCTCCATCAGATAATTGATGGTTATATTTTTCTTCCATATCCATATCTTACTACATGGAGCCCTAGTATGTGTTCTTTTCGGTAATCTTCATACTTTCCACTCTTTATTTTAAATAGAGGCCTCGTTAATTCATTTTTCGATTTGGGATTTCAACTAAGATATTTTGAAATGTCAAAAATGTGTTATCCTAATACCCTATGTTTTGTTGAACCGATGGTATTTTAAATCATCATAGATTGATGAATTTAAGGACCTCAATTTTATACTTGTTTGTGATTGATGACCTCAATCACTACCTATAAATATTTACGTTTTTCCTCCAATTATATGTCTCTAAATGCCACCAATTTTCTCCTAATCGAGATCATAATTTGGTGGTGACCCTTTCATTTCTCTTTTCCTCATATTAAGAATAAATTTTAGTAACCCAATTTCCGATGTGGGTTTTCCCACAAAGATATTTTTTATTTTCAACCTTTTATTTTCGAAGAACAATTTCAAATTGCGAGGACGCAATTTATTGAAGGAGGGGAGAATGTAACACCCCAAGATTTCATAGTGTGTTATTTCTTCAAAATAATACAATAACTTGCACTACACGCAACACCGAGTTCAATTGCACCATGACTTACCAAAAAAAAAGCCATTAAAAGAGGTCATGAATAGCATTAACTACATTTTTAACTTTATATAATCCTTATAATTTTAGAATCCATATTATGAGTTTCTTAATCATAATGCAAGAACAGATTCATTTTCAGTATTGCACTTTTATCAACTTTTGATAGTGAAACCTTTTTAAATACAATATTTTAAATTTTTTGACTAAATGGAGACATCAAAAAAATTTAAAATGAAACATCCCAAGCTTCCACGGTACGCTTTCCTTTGAATAAAACAGTAGCGTGTGTTGTACGCAACGTCGAGTTTTAACACACACCACAACCGATCAAACTAGCCGTTATGAATAGTAATACCTAAATTTTGAAATTATATATATTTTATATTTTGAAATGGACTTAATTTTTGGATTCTGAATATCGAATTTAGCCTAAGCTGAAATTTTGGTACTTTTCGGATAAGTTTCATATTTTGATGAATAGTGAGAATTACTAAATTTTAATTAAAAACAACTTTTTTAATCAAAATAATTAATAGTGATAAATTATGAATTTGAGTGGTTTTAAAGTATATTTAGAATATATTTTTACCATTTAATATAATGTTGGTCATTGGACATAATTTTACAATTAAACCGAAAATAAACGAGTGTCAATCTTTTGATAGTTATTATCTCTTAAAAACACGCTTTTTGTTTTGATAGCGGGAATTAATTTTAAATTAATTTCTGCCACTTATGTGTTTTGAATTTAGGAAAATGGATTCCATATTTGGAATCAGGATGTTCAAATTGTGTAAATAGGTAACTTTTATTTTTAGACATTTTGAATAATTACTGCGGTAAATATTTTATTTACCATGGTTATGGGTAAATCCGGTAAATAAGGGTTAAAAAATAATATTATAATAATACTAAATTACCCTAAAACGTGTCTTAACCCTATTGTTGGATACATGGTCGACCATGGGCATCTTTGGGTAGATTTTGGGACCCCATGGATCCACTCATAAGTGATAATGACACTTTATTTTAATTAAGTCAAAATGAATACAAAAATGACACAAGCATATATCTTTTAGAAAAACAATTGTTACATAGGGTTATATAAGTTGGATTTTAGATTATAAATATTCATTATAAATCTAAAAATATTTCCTACATAATGATATTTTATTTATAATTTTTAGACATTAAATAAGTTATTTTATTTATGACACAATGATGATGCAGTAATTACTATAATAGTGAAACATTAAAATAATTGATATTATAAATACCCAAATAAATATAATATGAAACTTTTAATGCATTAAACTAATTTTCTAGGATAATATAATATATTAGGATTGATTTAATTGACTTTGTTCGAAGTAATCAATCTGTTATGAGTTTCACAAAAATCAACTATTGAATAGTGTCAAAATTGACATAAAAGAGTTCTTAAAACAAATATTATATTATTAATTGATATTAAATTCCAAAAAATCTAAGGTTAAGCCAAGAGACTTATTTCATGATAGGTTCATCATTAATAGACCACTTGGGGGTCGCTTCGATGTATATAGTAAGTTTATTAACCATATTATATAAAAATACAAAGAGTCATTGTAAAAGTGAAACTAATTAACTTAGAGTTAATACTTAATGATAAGGTTAGTATAAGTACCCAAACCTGTCTAAATTCTATTGGTTGAGTTGTTTTCGACCTATCCCCACCTTAACCTTTTAATAATAAGCTTTGGAGCCATTAGAAACCGAATATGAATTTATTATAAATTAATATTTCTAGCTTTTCCAAAGGTGCCCCTCACCCCTCTTATAAAAGGGCACTCCTCCTTCTCATTTCTTCACACCTTCAAAGCCTTTTGGTTCGGCCAAACTCTGATCCAATACTCTCCCAACATCCCTCACTACAACCTAGAGGCCTTAGTTTGATCAGAAAGCCAACCTAAAGAGACATTTTTATCAAATCAAAAGGAAGAACCCGAAGAAGAGGTAATGATTTCACCACCCTTTTCTAAGTTCCTTTCTTCTTCCACTTCCTCTTTCTTTGTTCTTACCCTTCTAAAATAATAACTCCAGTATCTTACATATACTGTGATGTTATTATAAATATGGTACAACCATATTCAGTATTCTATCCACCCTTTGAATAACATGTCACCATACGTGCGTACGTACGGCTTACCGTCTCCACGTCGTGGTGTAATTGTTATTCAATATATTATTATTTGGATGGGTATAATAATGATATGTAACTCATGTAAATAATAAATATAACATGTTAATGATTCTTTATATATGATATACCATCCATTTATATATTATTTTAATATCAAAAGAATGATATTGTCGCTCGTGCGTACGTACGGACTACCGTCTCCACGAACGCGATGAGATTCATTCTCCATCGTATCCATTCAAGTATAATTATCATTTGATGATTTAAAAATGATGTTTAAGTACTTGATATCATTCTGGATATGAATAATATACAACCTATCCTTTACAAAAATGTCTTACGTAACAAAACATATAAAATAAAACAAGTAAGTTAACACCCGAAACGACGATAATTCTAAGATATTATTAACAAATCAATGTTAAAAGATCATATATGATATCATATTAATATATATGATTCTTGTATAATTTAATAACAATTATTTCACCATTATACAGGAGGTTAACCTACCCCATCCAAGGAAAAGTACAAGGTAAGGGTTATTTCACAATCACTTCATTATCCGAGGTTGTTTATATGTAATAATCTACTGGGATCTCTTTATCATCCACATCCAGGTTTCTTAAAAATGTATTTCAAAACATTTTTACTATTTACTAGAATATGAGTTAAATTCATTTATACCCTTTTTGAATTTTATAAGTGGTTTATAAAGGAATCTTTCCGTCGTTTTCAAAACAAGGTCCCTTTTTAACCTTTTCGACAGAATTAAGGTAAGAATGTTTTTTTTAACTTATACGGCGGGTGCGGCTAATTTCCGCCGTTATAAAATCTTCAAAACTTCCCTTACAATATTATAAGAATATTTTCAAAGAAAATGTTTTATTTTATATGGATCTTAAATGATTTCAAAATAAAAATAGATATTTCTTTAAAAATAATTTTGATTTCATCTATGTCAACATCCTTTGATGGATTTTACGCTTATTTGAAGTTGATTTATTGTAATACAAAGCTTCTATATTTTATTGAAGGTTTTGTGATATGTTTGACTGTGGATGTGCTATTTTTATACCATTCATAGTTTATGGTGAAATTATTGACATTTCGTATGCTAGTTTTAATACGAATGTTTATGTTATGTTTAAACCTTTTCATATGGGAATGCATTGGACTTAGTAAGTGACGGGTGGAGCCCGCTATAGCTCCTCGATGCATCAGTAGGTCTCATGAGACAAACTAGTGTCTTGGCACAAGGCCTTGACAAAATCTTATTTGTAGTCTTGGCACGAGGCCTTGACTATGTGGTTATGATAGTCTGGCATTATGCATTCCAACATTATGAAAGTGGTTATTGATTTTTGCATGTGATTATTCGATTAGTAGAATATCCATGTGAATAAGTAAATGGAATTATTTCATTTTATTTATGCCATACCATTTTGAAAGTTTATGTTTGAAAGGCTTTTGTTTTAGTTATACATTGCCTTAAAAGTTTATTCTTATTTATAAAAGTTTCCGCTATATTGTTATCCTTACTGGGCATTTGAGCTCACCCCTTTTCTATGTTTTATTTTTCCCAGGAAGTGAAGATGTAAGTTATGAATGACCTGCAGGGATATTATGTGGGGATATGAGTGTGGATTATGGAGACAATATGTTGTTGTAGTAGTTTTTCGTTCAATGATGTAATGTAAAACTTATGAATATATCTAGTGTTTCCAAGGCTACTAAACCAAACGGTCTTTCGAGATTTGATCTTTCTTGTGATCATGCCAATGTTATGTAATAATGCACCGACTCTGGGTAACTAGGGTCGGGGCGTTACAATCATGAGTAAATTTCCACCTTTTTAGGTTGGTCTTATGATCTACTTGTTGCTGAATAATGGATTAGTTCCATTTAAAAGATATTTTTCATCCTTCGCAATTCTAATCATGAAAATTTCATTTTGGATGTTTATCATTTAGAATGAGAAGAGGACCAGTGGTGGACTCTAATCAAGAATACGAGGAAACAAGATGAAATTGAATCCATGGAATGGGATGATTTTAAGAACTTAATTTTCAAGTAGTAATTTCTCTGTATTCTTAAAATGAAAATGGAAAATGAGTCCCCTATTATTAATCATAAGGGTGATGAATCTGTTTTTACATACGAGAAAAAGATTACAATACATTCAAGGTATGTTTTTGGTTTCATTATTTAACTAGAATATAAAGTTAATTTATTATTCAGTGGAATAAAACCAAGTCCAATAAGGGTGTTAGCTAAAATAGAATTTATTTTCTATAAAGAGATTGTGAGTTGTGATGTCAAGATATAAATTTAAGTATGTGTTAAATATCAATCTCATGGTTTTGAAAATAAATGAATGATAGAGTTCAAAGGAAAATATCAAAAAAATGGTGAAAAAAAGATAAAGCTCTCCTTATGGTCGAAGTGTTGAAAGAAGCATGGTGGATACTTTATTAAAGGGACTAGTAGTTTTTAAAGTGTATAAAATAAATTCATTGGGAATTTGAGTGCCGAAGTAATGAGGAAAAGGTAACTAATGAGGTGAATAAAGAAAATTCTACAAAGAATTCACTACCCACAATTCAATGCTACAAGTGGAATGAAATGGGGAATTATGCTAACCATTGATCTAATCCAAGGGTTATCAATAATGTTTGAGGTAAAAAACCTATTCAATACTAAGGAAAAAGAAATCACATGTTATCACTGTTGATGATGTCGAGTATAGAAATGAAGTAGTAGAATGATTGAGTGTTTATATAATGGTATTCCATAATAATGGTTTATAATCGCTTATATAGTATTATTGATTAAAGAAATATCTATGTAGTGTGGTACATTGTAGATTTACAAATGTATTTGGAAGTATATGTTGATTGGTACTGGTAAACATGAAAAGTGATATAGGTAATAAGGTGACGTTTTATGAAAACAGATGATTTAGGGAATGATAACCCTTAAAATGAACATGATGTTGCGATAATTATATTTGGGTAAAGGTATGTAATATTGGAATAAGTAAATTTAAAGATATTGGTTACATTAGAACTATTTAAGGATTTATTTACATGTAGTTTATGCTATCTCAGATGAAGATTACATCTTTTTAGACTTAATAATAAAAAACATGCATGTTTTCAATAAGGATATCTAATGATTCAGGTTGTTACCATGAGTCAAGAGAATATGTGATTAAGGTATTCACATGTCTAGAATGTGACAAAAAAGAACTACCTTATGAGATATGTTATAGAAATTTTAAACCTATTTAGTTTACCTCTTTCTAATGTTCTAGATTTTTAGTTTTTTGAAGGATTGTAAGGTTATCCAATTATGGATGGTATAAGTTATAATCTTGTTGATCTTTGTATGATTAATGTATTACCTCACTATAGGTGGAATTATAAATATTTTTTAATATGTGTTAACATTTTTTTAGATAGATAGAATAACCTATCATTCTTTTTATGGATCGCATGATTTGGTAGCACTTCAGGAATGCCAAATTCAACTTCATTTATTTGAATAAAAGATAAAGAGAAAATTGTTCAAGGTGGGACCAATGGTGATATTATACTAAAATAAATTAATTATTTTTCTCATTTTATTTAAATTTTTTGAATGTATATTTTAAACAAAAAATTTATATTATTGCCTTCTTATCTAATCAATCAAACAGTCCCTTAAATCATCAAATATTTATGTGTTTCTGGTTGTTAACATTCCTCAAACCTTGTTCTCTATTACCATATATCATAACATGATGGTTATATTTTAATCCAATCCATGTTTTCACTTCCCACCTATGTTATCTTATGTGGAAACCTAGTTATGAGTTACTTTTCTTAACAGTTATGTTTCTAACTTTCTTTTTCTAAATGATATTTTAGTATTCCTTTTTACGATATGGGTTTCTATAAAGGATAAATTCAAGTACTAAAACATTTATAACCCAAAATTATTTTGAGGGTGAAATTTAGTTTTTTTTGGGGGGGGGGGGGTAGATTGTAACACCCTTAAATTTTGTGAGATATATTCTTTTTAATTTTTTTTATCTTGTGTTGTAGGCTACACCAAGATTAGTTTGTGCTATACGCAACACCGAATTAGCTTTTAGTATACCAACCCCATTCTTGTCTTGTGTTACACAAAATTTCATCTTCTTTTTATATAACAAATTTCATGTAATACTGAGTATAATTGATAACTAAATATTATAAAAAATCCATTATAAAGATGAGTATGAATAGTACTAACTTCCTTCTAAAAAACAATTTAAATAAAGAGAAGTGAGTCTATAAAATAATAGAATCCATATTTATGGATTTAATTAGGGAAATATATATTTACTATATTTAATTTAATGTTTAAAATTCTTCTTATATGTTTTATAGACATTATTTAAGAATAAATTCATATTTTACGAATAAAATGAGCATTAAAAAAAACAGTTTTACCACCATTTGATGGAGAACCCGTTTTAAATATATTTTTTAGTAATTTATAAGTTCTTTTTGAAAAAATAAACTCTTTATTTGGAATAATGATATGAAATTTTACTTTGGTTTATTTTTTTGGTATTTTTTTGGTAATATTTATTTTTTAATGAATAGTGAAAAATACTGCATTTTAATTTAAAACTATTTTTTCATCAAATTTATTAATAAAAAAAGGTTATAATTTTAATTTATTTTAAAGTATAATTATATTATTTGTTTCATTTAATTAAATTTTGGTCATTATAATTAATTTTACATTGAAATTAGATATAAACACACATCAATCATTTGATGGGTTTTACTTTTATAAAAAACATTATTTTATCACATAGACAACTATAATTAATTTTAAATTAATTATTGAAAATTTTATATTTGTAATTTTTAAAAAAGTGTATCATATTTAGAATCCTTTATTATAAATTAAGTTAATATGTTTCTTTTAATTGTTTTGATATTCTGAATAGTAATAACGACACTTTATATTTACTACAATTAAAGGTAAATCTGGTAAATTAGGGCAACAAACTATATGATATGAATAATAGAATTACCCTAACACCTTCAAAATCCTAATTGGATGAATGAAATTAGACAAAAATAAACTAAGGGTAGTAATTGATTCATTTAATGGACTTTTCTCTATGAAAGTGATGTAATTATAATTAAAACAAAAGAAAGTGACAACATGTCACTCTCTTATCTTTTACAGGTATCATAATTATAATGCAGTGATAAACATGATAAAATATCAAACATAAATATTATACATAAATATAAATAAATTTTCAAAATCATGTGAATTTATTTATAATTTTTTGATATTCAATATGTACCATAAATATTGACACAACAATGATACTATAATTAATTTATTATGAGAAATATCAAAAAAATGATATTTTAACAATAAAATAAATATTATTTCAAATAATTCATGTCATACAATATTTTATAGGTTAATATGACATGTTATAAGACTATTAATTTTTTTGTTTTGAAGTTCTATTTTGCTTTGGGTTTAATTTAAATCCATGAAATGAATAGTGTGAAAATTTACACTATTGATATTTTATTAAAATAACATCTTATTAAATTAATTAAAAATAATTATAATATTTTAAAATTACAAAGTTGGTTTTATAAGGTCTAAAGGTTAATTAATTTTACAATTATGGAAAATTGACCCCGTATAAGTAAACTTAATTGTCTCTTCATAATTAAAATTTTGTAACCTCATGTAAAATTAAAAGAGTGTAATTAATGGTAAACCAAAAAGATATGGTTTAAAATAAACTAAATACTTGTCTAAAAATTATTGTGTGATATTATTTATAACTATTCGCAACTTATTCTAGAAATATATCACTTTGGAGCTATTATAATTCAAAAAACAATTTATAATAAAATAATATTTCAAGACTTTCCTAATGTGCCTCTACTCACTCTTATAAAAGGTCACCACATCTACCCACTTACTCACACCTCTAAATACCCTTTTCCAATCCAAATTCTTCTTAAATAAGATTCCTAAATACCTAAATTCCTCCTAGAGACAACAATTTAGGAAAAAATCCATCATTAGGAGTCCTTTTGTGCAAATCAGAAGAAGATACTCCAAAACGAGGTAATTGTTTTATCACCTCTTTCAAATTTATTTTCTTCTTATAATTCATCTTCTTATGTTGTTTCCATACTAAGGTAATAAATCCAGTATCTTATACATTATGAAATTTCATTATAATTATGGGAGAACCTTATACCTCATTTTATCCATCCTATGAATAACAATATCATCATGCGGGCGTACGTATGAGTTACCGTCTCCAAACTGTGGTGTAATTTTTTATTCAACAATATTAAATTTGGATGGATTTAATAATGAATATAATGGATGAAAATAATGAATATAACATGGTAATTATTCTATATAATTAATAAACCTTCCAATTACATATTATTTAACCATTAAGTGAATGATATCGTTGCTCATGTGTAAGTACGACCTACCGTCTTCACAACGAAATGTGATTTATTATAAATAATCTTCAAACCATTATTATATAAATTAATTTAATGAATAAATATGATATGTGTTATAATAATATCATTATTTAAATGATATAATTACAACCTAATATGTCGAATAAGAACTTATCTAACCAAACATTCATAAAAACATAGAGCAGTTAATATCCAAATAATGAGTAGCAATGAAATGTTACTAACAAAATGAAGATAATATAATAATATATAACATAATAATTTTTTTATTATTCTATAATAAGTCAATAAAATTATTAAAATCAATATACAGGAGGTTAGGATACATACGAAGGATATCAGACATAAGGTAAGGGTTAATTTTACAATCTCATTATTATCTAAGATTGTCTATACATAATAACATACTGGGGTATATTTACTCTCCACATCCATGTTCCATAAATATGTAATACTATTTATATTATTATAAAATTTTTTAAAGTAAATTTTACCAATTGGTTATATTTTACTAAATCGTAATAAAGGAATATTTTGTTGTTATTCGATACGAGGTACTTTTTTTTGACTTTTCTTGTAAAAGTGCTAGGAGAATGTGTTTTTAACTTATAAGACATAAATAGATTCTTATTATTTCATAAAAACATATTTACAAGAATATTACATTATAATATTTCATGTATATTTTCAATTAAATTCTTTTATTTTAAAATTGTGTGGGATTTTCAGAAACAAAAATGTTTTTGAATAAGAAAAGATATTTTACTCAAGAATTAATTTCAAGTATTTTATCAAAATTATTTTCCATCTAAGATGAAATCGGGTTATGTTTATATCAATATTATTTAATTTATTTAATTTTTCTTATTATGCAATTATATTTATGAAATCCATTTATTTTATATGGATTATAATGAAATTATGTTTTAGAAATCGATTTCTTATTCACTCAGTTATGTTATGATGAATGGTTTTTTATTTTGTGGGAGATGTAAGAATGATTTCATTATGAGATTGGTGAGACCTATATATCCCTCCAATTCTTTGGGTAAAGATTTATATATCATGAGATATACATGAATGGAATGGAAAATAAATCTGGTTCTATAATATAGGGCCAGAATGATAAGTAAACCCATTTTGGTAATGGGCTTTGTCAGCTATGATGGTCTTGGCTATGAGCCTTGTCTAATATGGAAATTATTTTCTATGATTATGCGTTTTCCATAAGTTAATGTTTTATTATAATTATATTTTATCATTTTTAATGTTCCATTAAAATTTATGCCTTATGAACTACACAGATTTATTTCATGACTCGTGATTTTGATATTCAAAAGTTATGATCGTGTTTCTTAAATTCATGTGTTCATCTATTGTTTTCTTAGTATTACTGAGCATAAAATATCACCATTTCTTATGACTCCATTCCAGAGTTGATAAATTAATCCTTTAAGTTGGACTAATAAAGGGAAAAATATTTAGGGGAGATGATGATTATTTTTCACAAGTTAGAATAATGTATTCAAATTTTCCAAAGGCACTAAAACATTAAGGTCCTTAGGCGTGCATTTGAAAAATGTAACGAATATTCATCTAAAAATTTGTAATATTCTTATAATTATGGCTTGGGTCATTATATAAACTAATTATGGATATTGGTAGACATGGTAAGTTTACATCTACTAAACCTAATAAGAATTTTATTTTTAGAGAATCATGTACAAGTTTTTATGAAAGTGAGTAAAATGAGTATGTTGAGATAGTTCAAGGTCTACACAATGAAATTAAAAATATATAGGAAAATTTTTTCAATTAAGTGGTCACTTATGTATAGTTTTATTTATGGTTTCTTTAAGAAATAGAATATCTATATTTTGAAGTAAATGTTATGCATAATCCATTAATTATTTATTTTGTAGGGTTAAAAAATGACACTTAATATATTGAAGTAAATAAATAATATTTATCACTATGTTATGTAAATTAATCCCTAGAATAAATCAAGTGGGAATTATTAGATAAAAGTATTCTCAAAAGATCCATGCATATATAATAATTTCAAAATACATCTATAACATCTAAAGATACTCAGTTGGAGGTTAAAGAAGATAAAATACCAGATCGTGATAAATATTTTCAAAAGTTAATAAAAATAATAGGGATCATATTGAGAATATTAATTTAGAATAAGAATATATATTAAGATTATTTGAGGATAAAAAATGATAAAAAACATAATGTATCTTGATATAAATGTCAAAATGATAAATTTATAGGAGACATTTTCATAAGCATCCCATGTTTTTTACATGATTTTTTCTAAAAAACATCTGATGACGGTATTTTCTAAATATGTACTAATATTATATGAAATAATCCCCCTGAATTATCTCTAAATCAATATACAAAAGGATTTATGGGAAATGTAACCCATAACCTAATTAATCCTATTTTTATTAATGCTATCTTATATTGTATTCCAATTTTTAATTTTTTATCATATATAATATGGGTGGGTAATAATTTTATGAAATACATAAAAACATTAAGAAGGGAATCTCTATAATAAGTTTCATTGATAATTATATCTATGCTAAAAAATATTAGTGTGTGAGATCTATAATTTTTAGTTAGATGGACTTTATAAGAAAGAAAACGAGTTTCATAATCCTTTTTTTGTGATATTTGAGTTTTGGCTACATGAAATTTGTTTTTGGGTATATTATTCCATCTTATAGATATTATATGAGGCCTAAAATTTTGGTTAGAATACATTAAGATAAATTAATACATGTTTTAAAAAAATCACATAATATTGATATATATGGATGCTAAAAAATATTCAAATTCATAGTACAATTATGCGATTGATCCAAAAAAATCTTCAATGTTGTAAATAGAACATGTAATAATTATCCAAACAATTACCAAAATCTGAAATTTAAAATATAAAATCATATATGACGATGAAGATCAAAAATGTAAAAAAAAATCTTATGGAAGAATCAGAAGTTAATATTTGAATAAAGTATGCCTAATAAGAATATATAAGAACTTCTCAATTATAGGATAAGATTCTTCAACCATGGTTCAAAATTCCTCATCTTGGACTATTTTAAAATAACTATAGAAATTAATGCCGGAGGAATCATGATAGAGTCAGATAAAAATATACTTAAATAAAAACTAATGAAATTTCTTGGTGAACGATATCTTAGTTGATGTAGAGAAGTTTCCAAAATGGTTAACTCAATAAATTTTAGCGAAACATTAGTAAAATAAAATTTTGTTATGAATTTTAAGAGTGAATGTTTTATATTATTCTTTGAATTGTTTCAAATAGAAATAAAATAAAAAATTATTAAGGAGATTCATGTGAAAAAGGGAAACATGGTGTTCCGTATGATGATACTGAATTAGTGATTGCATTTCTAAATTGGTTCACCAAAAAATTCAAGATATTCTATGTGGAATTTGACACTATTATATACATATTATAATGGAATATATAGACCTTATACAAACATAAAAATATTTTTTAATTGGGTAATGCAATCATAGTGGGATCTATTATCCTTTTTGACTAATGTGATGGAGAAAACTCTATGCAAAAAACATTATTGATGAAATTAAGTAATCCTTTGTAACAGCTTGACCTGAGTCACAAGGTCAAAGTCCATGTGTCACCTGACCTCATACATGCCTCCCCTTATGGAATATGATACTGAAAAGTGGATATGGTCTAATGGAAACATTATTAGTATATACTCTTGTCAACCATGGTCATACATAAAAATGAAAAACATATTCATAATCCATCTAAAAAGTATAATATAAAGTACCAAAAACAATACACAGTAATATAATTGATGTAAGGATGAATAATTTAATACCAAATAGACACCTAATGTGGTTGGTCAAAATGTAAAATTAGTAATAATATAAATAGAAAAATTAAATAACTAGTTGTGATAGATATCCAAAATCTATCATTATACCACTTTTATTTCTTAGATTCGAGCTCTTTAGAAACCAGCAGTTGGACCTTTCTCTCATCCAGATATCGAATCATGAAGTATGAACATGCACCAAATATTCCATGAAGGTTTTGAGTAAAAACCTAGTAGTACACCACCAATGTTTCATTGAATAAATTATACATGTATATTGTAGTTCATATAATGATGGAAAAGTAAATGTGTAATGAACCCATTAGTCTCATTTTCTTGAGAATAACATGAATCATTACTTGGCCTAAGTTAACTTCCCGAATACTCAAAAGGATGGAAATAAATGTTTTAGGGTTTAAAATGAAAGTGGGGGATGATTTACCCTTTAAGAACTAAAACCATTAACCCAAAAAACAACCACCAAACAACACACTATATGATGCATGAATAATATAAAGACAACCAGACCATTACCTTTTTAACAAAAGAAAAACAAAGAGTGCTATAGTGGAAGCCAATTCAAAATAAAATATAAATAGCGTAAGAACACCTAATGACTCCAAGATTACCACATGACTCGATTCACCACAATATCTAAGCTTCAACATCACCAAAAAACCATATATCAGGAGGTGGTGCAAAACACGTGTGATACTTTACCTTTTCACAAGTCCCAGAAGATATAATCTACAAAAGAACTAATGTTCTAAAGTAGGGGTGATTATAAAACTTAGTAGGATTTTCCCAATGAATTATCTACTCACGATACTATGAAATAACGTTTAGAATCATTTATATAAAATAGTTTTTATAATACAATTTCCCAAAACAGTTTATAAATAAATATAAACAAGTCTCGAAACCATTTAAAATCAAATGTAAACAAGGGATATTTTCAACCAATTTAAAAAAAGGCAAATTTATAGAAAAAACAAACAAAAAAGTATTTAAATACATTTATCATTAATGTCTTAGCATATCCATTTCATTACATTTATTCACACATCCATATACACATTCTTCATTTTAACTGTTCCACACTCATGAGCGGTCTATGATCGATCTACCATGTCGTCGCATGATAATTATACCAATAAGGACCTGAACTTATTACATACATAATCTTTTATTTAGTCAAGAAAAAACAATCATTTTACATTGAGGATTTTTTAATTTTTAGATCTTTAGATAATTGGGACATAACACATTCATAACATTACACATTACTACAGAGTGAATTCCATAAAAACAGTTTCTATTTTTTTCAAAACATAAAAAATTTAGACATAAACATGAATCCTTGACAATTATTCAACATTTAACATGGATTCCTTCTTTTTCTTACACATCTATTAACATGTAAAAATCATTTAAAATCTTGGTATGTGCACAAAATCTTAGTAATGGGTGAAAAATAAGGAAAGAGTACATTAGTCCATGAATACTCGTAACGTATGAAAGCATTTTCAAAAAACATGCTTGTCACCCATATGTATACTTAAGTTGTGTAACATGATATTTACAAAATATCCAAAAAAACATGAGAACATAAATATAATAATAAAGGTATATTGGGGAATTACTTACATAATCTTTATACGCTATCAGTTTCCTTATAATTTGTAACCCTCATGGCCACCATAAAATTTGTGTAACCATCGCAGTTATACTTGGAGTAACCATACGGCCAACCTCCAATATACACATGCCCAATGAATTGGAGGGATATATAAGTCCCAAAATTCATCATAAACAATGCTCAAGAACAAAAACATAATCATAAAACCTAAATAATCGAATAAATACATTGCTTTAGAACTTTGTAAAACATAACTTTAAAAGAGGATTTTTAAAGAAAAGCCCCTTACAAATTTTATACAATTGAAGAGAGACTAAATAGAGTAGATGGAATATGTATATACTCTGTAAATATACATAATTAAACATATTATAATCATAATCCATCACAAAATCAATTTAAATACCACATAAATAATGAAGATTAAGGTTAACCAAAAGGATGGAAATCGGGTTAAGAATTCCCTTACCTCAGGTTTGTCTTACTTAAAACTTGTTTAAAATTATAGTATAATGGTTAAAAGAGTGTTATTAGTATTTTACAGAGACATATTCATGTTTATAAAATATTATATGATCATTTCAATACATCATTTCACCCTTTAATTGTTAGTAATTTGCTCCTTGCACTATTTTTGGGTGAGTTCTTTACATGATTTCCATGATTGGTTCATGGTGGATGTTCTAATAGATTGGAAGTGAAACTCTAGAATTGGAATGGATTAGTGTTTAAATACATACAGTAATATAAATTATACCATTTATCATTTTTTATTCTTACAAGAGGATGATTCATAAGTTAAAAAATTAATTATGTTCATTTAGATCATTTTAGTGGTTCTTTGATAATAACGACCTCATTTTGTTTTATAAATTAAAACCATGTGTATAAACAAATTCCAGAACCATTAATGATAAATAATACATATATTATAACCTGGTTCAACCATAAAAATTGTTTTTCTGACCAGACTTGAAGGAATTAAAGCAAATTGAAATCACATCGTCCACGATGTCGGTAATTCAACAAATCACAATGTTTTTAATTCCTTGAACAAGTGGGGGGAAAGAAGAAGATTGATGATGAATTTCCCATGAACATGAGAACATCCAGAATATAAAAGATTCTGAAGATTTCATGCCTCTTGTTTAAGAGGAGTTGTGGAAATAAGAAGAAAATAAACGAATCTTGAAATAAAAGAAAACTTCAGAAATTTCTCACGAAAATTCGGCAGCCTAACGACATCTCTTCAAATTTCATAAAAATACTTTGATGAGATAGAATTGATATCTCATCACCCTTAAATAATATGAAAATTAAAAAGGTATAGAATTAAATATCCCAACATAATCCAAAGTAAATGAAGAGAATAACATAAAATGAAAGAAAAGAAAGAAAATAAAAGAGGATGTTTTCCTCTTGTTCTCTTCTCGTTGAGATCCTTCTTATAGGCTTTGGTTTTGGTATTTTGGTGAGACTAGTAGCTCTAAAACATGGGGAAGATCCTTGGGAGGATTATTGGGCAGACCATAGGCATTTCACAAGGCTTGGGAGGTGTGGAAAGAAGAGGGGAGTGGGGTAGGTATTTATAGCGTAGGAGAGTGGGTATTTTTCAATATTTTAATCATTATTATAGTATTTTTGGCCAAGATTATGAATAGTATAAGTTCATGTGACCTAAAATTGTAATAATTTAATGTGAGTTGGAACCAATTGGCCTTACATCACTTATGATGTCATAAATAGTTAATTTTACTGATAATTTGATTATACGGTATTTTATCGTATTTCACTATTCATCAAAAATTAAAGAATTTCAGAAAAATACTAAAAAATTACCCTAACCTTTTTTCAATGTCTAGAAATCAAAAATTAAGTCTATTTTTTGAAAATAATTTTCTAAATATTATTAATTTAATTTTTTAATAAATACAAACTTAATTGAAAAATTAACAATTCTAATTCTACTACTACTTCTATATCACAATAAAAAATTAACCAATATTTTATTATCTTAAATCCTTAAGAAAATAATAATAATAATAAAATTTACTATTCATTAGGGTCATATTACTCTTCATATTACTATTCATAAGGGTATGTTTCTATTAAAAAAACAAGTTGGTTCCAAAAGATTCCAAATAACATATTGAACACAATTGTAGATGAGAGTTTCTTGAAATTCAAAACATATAAGAGGAAAAATTATATTTTAAAGGCTAGTTATAAATATATACTTAAAACAAAGTTCCATGCATTTCAATTTAGTTTTAGAAAAACATGGGGTTTTACATTATCCCCACCTTCTATAAATTGCATCCTCGTAATTTTATTTACTTATTAAACAATTGATGGTACTTTTCCCTTATTGCATTTTTAGACTCACATATTGCTTCTCCAACAATGTGGTTTCTCCACAGAACCTTTACCTAGTGGATTAACTTATTCCACAATACCTGTTCCCATCGATCAAGAATCTAAACTAGTTTCTCTTTATAAGAAAGGTTATCTTCCAAATGAACTGCTTCTCATCTCCAGACATGTGATGATTCTGGAACATACTTTCTCAACATCGAAACATGAAAAACATTGTGTACCTAAAACAAAATCGGAGGCAAAGCTACGCGGTATGAAACTGTTCCAACATTCTCCAATAATTCAAAAGGACCGATGAACCATGGACTTAGATTCCATTTCTTAACGAAACTCATCACACTTCTCCAAGGAGGGATTTTAAGGAAAACATGGTCACATATCACGAAAGAGAATTCTTTCCTCCGGTTCTCTGTAAAATGTTTCTTCCTTCTCTGAGCTATCCTCATGTGTTGTTGAATCATCTTCACTTTCTCTGCCACTTCCTCCACTAATTCTAGCTCCATCAAATATCTTTCACAAAATTCATCCCAAAATGCCGGAGTCCGACACCACTTTTCATACAAAGTCTCAAAAGGTGCCATTTGTATACTGGAATGAAAACTGTTTTCATAAGAAAACTCAACTAAAGAAAGATTTGATCCCAAATTCCCTAGTAGTCCATTGAATAAGCTCTATGAATATCCTTTAAAGTCTAATTTTTTGTTTTGAGTTCCCATCTGATTGAGGATGAAAAGTTGTACTGAAATTTAATTTTTTTTCCAACGACTTCTGAAGTCCCTTCAAAATGATAGAAGTGTACCTAGAATATCAGTTAGATACAATGGAAAGAGAAACTCCATCTAAATCGAAAATCTCCTTGAGTATAGTCAAGAAAGTTGATCCAAATACATTGTATCTCGAATAAAAAAATGTGCATATTTTTTCAGCCGATTATCAATAACTCAAATCACATTGTTACCTCGAGAAGTCATTGGTAGTCCCACCATAAATTCCACGGATACATTCTCCAACATCCACTCTGGCACTGGAAAAGGTTGAAGAAACCCCTTCGGTAACTGCCACTCTTCTTTAACCTGTTGAAATGTCAAACATTTCATGGTAAAATCAGCAATATCTCTTTTCCTTCCATCCCACCAATAATACTTCAAAAGGTCTTTGTACATCTTATTACTGCTAGGATGAACTGAAATTGGAGAATAATGAGCTTCACACAACAAATCTTTCTTCAATTGAGTATCACTAGGCACACATGACCTTTTTCCAAATCTCAAAACACAATATTTATCAAGATTAATTTTTGGTAACTTACACATTTTAACCAATTCTAAATTTTTATATAGTTAACAGTCTTCCTTCTGTGCTTGCTTAATTCTGTGTGACGATGAATACTACACTGAAACCTAAAACAAAACAGATGTATTCCCTACACCAAAAACTTTTACTCCAAAATTAAACAAATAATTAATCAAGGAATCATGTTCCAAACATAACATGGTTAATGATGCATGATGTTTAAAACTCAAGGAATCTTCCACTTTGTTTCTTTTCTAGGATGGTAATTGATCATGAAATCATAATCCTTTATTAGTTCTAGCCATCTTCTCTTCCTCATGTTTAATTCCTTCTGAGTGAATATATACTTTAGACTTTTATTGTCAGTATATATTTGACATTTGGTTTCGTATAAATGATGCCTCCAAATTTTCAAAGCAAAAAAAAACAGCTTCCAATTCCAAATCATGTATGGGATAATTTAACTCATGTGGTTTAAGTTGTCTTGAAGCAAAGGAAATTACCTAATCATTCTGTATCAAAACTCAACCAAGTTCCTTCAAAGAAGCATCACTGTAGATGACAAACTCACCATTCTAAGAAGGTAAGGCCAAAACCAGTGTATTCACTAATATCTTCTTCAGTTCCTGAAAAAAAACATCACATTATTCTATCCAAATAAATTTAACCTTTTTTTGTGTTAACTTAGTTATCGAGCTAGATAACCGGAAAATTTCTTAACAAATCATCAGTAATAACCTTCTAATCCAAAAAAAACTACGAATGTCTGTAACTTTTGTGGGTCTTGGCCATTCATCAACCACCTTTGTTTTGGCAAGATCAACTATTATTCCATCCTTATTTACAATGTTCCCAAGAAAAGAAATTTGTTGCAACCAAAAATAACACTTGCGGAATTTTCCATATAGTTTTATTCTTTTATGGTTTGTAAAACAACCCTTAGATGTTTTTAATTATCCTATTTATTTTTAGAAAATAACAGAATATCATCAATAAACACAACCACAATATTATCCATGAACTCATGAAATACTCTATTCATAAGATTCATGAATACATCAGGTGCATTAGTTAATCCAAATGGCACAACAAAAAATTCATAATGTCTATATCTAGTATAAAAGGCTGTTTTTGGAATGTCATCCTCCTTCACCTTCAGCTGATGGTATCTGGATCTCAAGTCAGTCATGGAAAAGTACTGAGCTCCCTAGAGATTATCAAACAAGTCATCGATATGAGGCAAATGATACTTGTTTTTAATAGTGATCTTATTAAAAGATCTATAATCAATGTAAAGTCTCATGTAACCATCTTTTTTTTAACAAACAAAATAGGGGATCCCCAGGGTGAAGTGCTAGGATGAATGATTCATTTGTCAAGAAAATCCTGAAACAGAATTTTCAATTCAATAAGTTCTATTTGATCCATATTATATGGGGGTTTTTGAAATTGGATTAGCATCAGGAACTAAGTAAATTGTGAATTCGACTTCCTAATCATGTATGACACCGGGCAAATCATCAGAAAAAACATCAAGGTATTCATTTACCACTGGAACATCATTAATCTAAATAGTTCCGTTATTTTCAACAATATTAGAATGATAACTTTCATTTCTATCGTTCAATAGTTTCTCCACTTCTTGATATGTTATCAATTTTATGGGTTCATTCTTGTATACACACAAAAAATCTTTCTGAAAAACAACTTCTTTATTTATACAGTCAATATTTGCATGATATACAGAAAGACAATCCATTCCCAGAATAACATCAAACCCGACTAAGATTAAAACAACAAGGTTTGCAGGTAAAGTATTTCCACATACCGCAATAGAAAGATTCATATTATTCCTCTTTACAATAATATTTCCTCCTTGTGTTTTAACAACAAGTTTGGGTCTCATTTGTTGAGGTGATATTTCCAATTTACCAAAAACTTTCTCAGAGATAAAAGACTGTGTAGACCCCGTATCAAACAAAACTTTAGCAAAATCTGATTAAACAAATAAAGTACCTGATACAACTTCATTGGATGGTCTGATGTCTACCGACGTGGTCGCAAAGGATCTCACTACACCTTTCTACTTGTAGTCTGGCCTTTTTCATCATTCAGATCTCTCTTTGGGAAGATATTTTTATAATGACCCATCTCACCACATTTAAAAGACTTTACAATTTTCTTATCAACATTAGTCTTTGGATAATTTCATTATAATCTCGGGCCATATGTCTAAACTTACCACATTTAAAACACTTCCCAATTTTTCTAATACAATCCCTAGGTTTTTTCTTACCACACTTTTCACAAACTAGAAATTGGGTTTTCTTACCATCATATTTCTTTGGTTGATTCTTACCCATTGCTTTCCATATAGACCTCTTCTTCGCCTTATAAAAAAAAGCACATGATCATCAGAAAACTCCATATCTACCCTCTCAACACATCAGACAATTTTCTCATAACTTTTGAATTCATGGGAGGCCAACGCCCTTCGATGCCTTGGCTTCAATCCTGAGTAAAAGCGGTTGATTTTTCTATCAAAATCCAGAATAAGATTTGGAGCATACCTCACCAGTCGGGTGAAGTTAGATTCATACAAAACCACTGAATCTTCCTCCTTCTGTTTCAATTCAATTAATTACTTCTCTATCCTAATTCGCACCACCATAGGAAAATATTTTTCAATGAAAATACATTTAAATCCATCCCTCTTTAAGGAATCAAAATCCTCTCTACCCCTGATATTCCTTACCATTGACCACCACTGATCATCTTCCCCTTCAAAAACATTAATGGAAAGACTTACCTTTTGATTGTCTAAACATCCCATAACATCGAATATCTTTTCAAGGGATTTGATTCATACTTCAGCTACTACTGGGTCAGAAGATCCATTGAAAGAAGGAGGGTGTTGTCTCATAAAATGTTCCACTACTATCATGTTCCGTTGTGGTAACTATATTTTTTCTCTTTCAAGGACGCCACCACCATTTATTTCTTTTTTTAGCTAAGCCATTACTATCAAAAACTTATTGGTTCCGATCCCTACCATTCTGGGCAGTAGATCCAGAAGGATGTCATTCTGTCAGTGCCTCTCCTCGTTAGCATCCTTATTCCTTCTTTGGACAACCATTCTGACCAAACGTATCTTTGATAAAGCAACATGCTAATCTTTAAATGCTATAACATTTCTAAATAATCATAGAGTAAAAATTATTTATGTTATTCTTTTAACACCATCCTAACCCCTAAAGTTATCTAAACCATCCTCTGATACCAACTATAATGACCCGACCTTATTATATACCAAATATTGAATATATTAAAGAAAATACTTCCTTCTACATTGAGGATCTTTTCATGTTTATAGATTTAGAGAATTGGGACCTAACACATTAATAACATTACACATTATTACCTAGTGGATACCATAAAAACAATTTCTATTTTTTTCAAGACATAAAACATTAAAACATAAACATGACTCCTTGACATTTATTCAACATTTAACATCGCTTCCTTATTTTTCTTAGACATCCATTAACCTACGAAAATCATTTAAAAACTTGGGATGAGAACAAAAGCTTAGTAAGGGATGAAAAAGAATGTATGATCACATTAGTCCATGAATACTCATAATGTATGAAAGCATTTTCAAAAAAAATGCTTGTCACCCATACATATACATAATTTGTGTAACATGAGATTTAAACAAGATCAACAAAAAAACTAAGAACATAAATATAATCATAAAGTAAATTTGGTCCATTACTTACATAATCTTGTAACCCTCTTGGCTACCTTATAATTTGTAACCCTCACGACTACCTTACAATTTGTGTAACCATCGCAGTTACACTAGGAGTAACCATATGGCCAAACTCCAACTTACACATACCCAATGCATTGGAGGGAGATATAGGTCCCACCCTTCATCATAAAAAATTCCCAATAACCAAAACATAATCATACAACATGAATAATAGTATAAAAACATTTCTTTTGAACTTTGTAAAACATAACTTTAAAATAGGATTTTAAAAGAAAAGCCCCTTAAAAATATCATAAAATTGAAGAGAGACTTAATAGAGTGGATATAATATGTATATATTCTGTAAATATACATATTTAAACATAGTATAATTAGAATTCATCACACAAAAAATTTAAATCAAACATAAATAATGAAGAATAATTTTAACCCAAAGGATGGAAATCGGGTTAAGAATTCTCTTACCTCGGGTTTTTCTTACATCAAACATGTTTAAACATATTGTATAATGGTTAAAAGAGTGTTATTAGTATTTTACAGAAAAATTTTCATGTTTATAAAATCTTATATGATTATTTCTAAATATCATTTCACCCTTTAATTTTAATAATTTTCTCCTTGCACTGTTTTTGGGTGAGTTCTTTATATGATTTCCCTGATTGGTTCATGGTGGATGTTCTTGTCGATTGGAAGTGAAATTCTAGAATTGAAATGGAGTAGTATTTTAATATATCCTGTAACATAAATTATACCATTTATAATTTTGAATTATTACAAAAGTATGATTCATAAGTTAAGTAATTAATGATGTTCGTTTTGTTCATTTTAGTGGTTCTTTGATAATAACAACCTCATTTTTTTATAAATTAAAACCATGTGTACAAAAGAATTATAGAACCATTGATGAGACTTAATACATATATTATAACCTAGTTCAACTGTAAAAATGTATTCACGACCATACTTTATGTAATTAACGAAAATTGATATCACATCGTCCACGATGTCAGTAATTTGACACAACACGGACAATGTTTTTAATTTCATGAACAAGTGGGGGAAAAGAAGAATATTGATGATTAATTTCTCATGAACATGAGAACATCCAGAATATAAAATATTCTAGAGATTTCATGCCTCTTGGTTAATATGAGGTGATGAAATAAGAAGAAAAGAAATGAATCGTGAAATAAAAGAAAACTTCATAAATTTCCCACGAAAATTCGCCAGCCTAACGACATCTCTTTAAATTTCATAAAAATAATTTGATGAGAGAAAATGGATATATAATCACTATTACATAATATGGACAGTAATGGGGGATATGGAATGAAATATTCCAACAAAATTCAAATTAATGGAAGAGAATAACATAAAATGAAAGAAAAGAAAGAAAATAAAAGAGGATGTTTACCTCTTAATCTCTTCTCCTTGAGATCCTTCTTAAGAGATTTGGTTTTAGTTATTTGGTGAGACCATCATCTCTAGGAAGTGGGGAAAAGGCTTGGGTAGCATAATGTGAAGAACATAGGCATGACTGAAGGCTTGGGATGTGTGGGAAGAAGAGGGGAATGAGGGCGGTATTTATAGTAGAGGAGAGGGGGTATTTTTCATTATTTTAATCATTATTATAATATTTTTGACCAAGATTATGAATAGTCATAGTTCATGTGACCAAAAATAGTAATAATAGAATTTAATTTTAAACCAAGTGGCCTTTAATCACTTATGAAGTCATAAATAGTGAATTTTACTGATAATTTGATTATACAGTATTTTTTCGTATTTCACTATTCATTGAAAATATGAGAATTTCAGAAAAATTCCAAATATTTACCCTAAACATTTTTTTGACATGTAGAATTAAAAAATGTAGTCCATTTTTTAAAATAATTTTCTAAAAATTATTAATTTAATTTTTAAATAAATTCATACTTAATTCAAAAATTAACAATTCTTATTCTATGACTACTTCTATATAACGATGAAAAATTAACCAAGATGTTATTATATTAAAGCATTAAAAAAATAAAATACTAATAAAATTTACTGTTAATTAGGGTCATATTACTATTTATAAGGGTAGGCTACTATTCCCAAAAAACAATTTGGATCCAATAGAATCCAAATAACATACTGAACACAATTATAGATGGAAGTTTCTTGAAATTCAAAACATTGAAGTGGAAAAATTATGTTTTAAAGGATAGTTATAAATATCTACATAAAACAAATATCCATGAATTTATATTAATTTTGAGAAAAACTTGGGGTGTTACAAAACCCCATGTGACATTATGACATTGGAACAAAAAAATGCATATTATAACCACACCTCAAAAATTTGATCTTCACATACGCCAATGTTATTCCAACAACATTTCAAATAACCATTTCAAACCATTTTAATAAAATTGTTCTTTTATTTAAACCCATTTATGAAAAAAAATTCCCATAACCCATTATATTTCAATAAAAGTAGTACCTTTATTGAAAACTTATTGATCAAATCCATTCACAATTATTCCTGGGAAATCCCATTTTAAAATCCACATTTTAAAAGCAAGAATCAAACACATTAATTAAAAGAACAAATTTTATAGATTTTCTACAACCATCACTAAATAAGTATTCTAGAAATAATAATGCCGAAAATTCAAAATCAATTCCAGAAGAAGAATTCAATTTGAAAACATTCCATTTTTTTCAAGTAATTGGAGTTTAGATTCATTCCATATACCTCAAAGGTTTTGACAAAAACCAAAAAAGGATGAAGAACACTAAAGAAATTGTGTTGATTCTCTACAAAACCACCTTATATATCTTATACTATCATGATCTAGAAAAAATCTCAACATATTTTGAATTTAATATCTTAGATCTATGTATAACTGATTTATATATAAGAAACTGATATTGAAGGAGAAGTAGATCTAAGATACCGATCGAGAATGATGAAGAATGATCACATACATTAAGAATACAGCTTCAAATCACCAAGGGAAGCCTTCAGAGCACCTCTGGATCGATTCTATAACCTTCTTCAGCATTGGGAGAATCCAAATCCATAGTTAGATCCTGTTTTGAAAAAACAAACACATGGAATAATGGCAAGACCGAACTAGATCCACTTTTTAAGGAGGTGGTTTTTAATCTATGCTCGGTTAGTTCATACAGTTAGTGAAATTGTGTGATAACCATACATTATATACTACCTTAAATATTACCCACCACAAACTCCTTTCACAATCACACTAACTATGAACACATAATTCTAAATCATTTATCTAAAATCTAGGAATTTTCCGGTTTTCTACTTGTTTTTCCGCATAGTTTGGACAAACCGTGCGCTGCCCGTGCACATGTCCTTTGGCTCCAAAATCTTATTGAATGTTCACAAAACTATCCCATCATTAACCATTACACATTATAAACATAATATCACAACATTAGTGTTAAATATAAACAATTAAGTGTACTAAAAAATTTCAATACATGAATACATCCAATCACATACCGAGTGATCATGAACTAATTTGGCTACCCCAAAACCTGGTCATACGAACTTGGAGACCATTATTGAATAACACCCTTAGTTTTCATCACATGGATTAAAAAATACTATATTTTTCTATTCATATATTAAGTACATAACATTTTCTATATTTATGAAAAAAATCCCTCATACATTTATGGTCTAGTGTCACCCATGAATCATAACTATCCTCCGATTTTATTCATGATGGGACACTAAAAATAATGGAACTCTACATATATATGTGGATATGTTATATTTGAACATCAAGAAAACTTATATAACCACTTTAAATGGACTATGGAGTTCTCATCCATTGATATAATCATATTCCATCCTCTATAAATACCCATTATCTATCTGGAGCCACAACCAATGGGTCATGTCATCCAATCCCCACTCTAAATGAGTGGTTAAGTCTAACAAGGCCACTTGTAAAATTGGACAAAAAATCATTCCACTAGATATGAAAAACACCTCATGTATGTAATGATATAAAATGGAAATAATTCTCACAATAGTAATTCCTTATAATATAAGTTTTCATAAGCAATGTATAATAGAGCAAGTTAATGGAACATAATTTCATCAATTCCATGGATATGTGAAAAAAAATATGGTGTGACATTTAATGTAATAGAAAAAACATAAAAAAATAGATATCATGGGTTACCCATGATTTCAAACATACCATATCATGAAAGTGTCTCTACACTAGCCTCATATTCACTATACAATATGTGCCTGAATTACATACAATGGGCCCCAGGGGATATAAACTTCTTATCCGTAGAGAACTAATGCTAAATTCCAAGATCCATTAAGAACGGATATGCATATCACATCACCAAACCAATTTTTTCTAGAATATAACCCAATACCTCATAATAGAGTCTATATAATTGGGATTCATGAATGGGAAACATGGAAAGTGAATGTATTTGAATATAATTAGAAAATTTGATCTACCAAAAACTATCAGCCCAAATCCATTCAAAACATAGGAAGAAATAATCAATAGAATTTATTTATATCATTCAAAGAACCATTAATTGTATATTATATCAATATAAAATCCATATATGTAGCTAATATAACATGTATCAATGATACATCATCGGATTTAAAGAGGATATATTGGATATACATGATGAACATAGGGGGAAATCATTTACCTTGAATCCACTTGATTCATTAATCTAGAACCTTTATACCTTAAATATTGAGGGAGATAAACCCCCATGAATCACCAATGGAGTCCCTATGTTATATATCTATAAGAATATGTTGTGTAATTAGAGGTTTGAGGGATATTTTGATCATAAAATCCAATATTTATATAAATTATAACACCACACACATTTTTTGTCACTTTTATTCAAACTCATGTGCCAACCAAAATTTTCACCTCTATCCTTATCCAAATTATTTTTCAAGAATATTTCATAGTTATATATAACCATTTTCAAACCATGTACAACCCAATTACCTTCTAAAAGTTTTCCACATAGTTTCATAAGAATAACCCCATGGTTTCCCCCAACAACAAGCTAATAACAAACCCTCTTAAAGTCTACTATTTCCCAAGAGGCCAACCAAAATCATCCTATTAATTAAAACAAGATATTCATAACTCTAGAAAAATTAATTTTGGGATGAAAGATAAGAATATGGAATATAGGAAACTATAGTTATAATCTACCCTTCTATTGAATTCTCATCCTCATGTTATTTTTTTTGGAGTTACAACCCAAAAAACTCAGACCATTGAGATTGTAAATAACATTCCATGTCCCATAGATCTTCATGGAGCAATAAAAACATTCATTGGACTTGTAAATGCTATATATTCATTCAACATGACACTTCCTCACTCTGTTCTATGATACAAACAAGTTATTGAATAAATAATGTATCAGGATATAGCTGAATTTCCTCATAATCATTCACACAAACAAGTTCAGGAATTCAACTCTAATGTTGAGACACATTTAACACCTAATTCATAACATGAAAAAACTAAATAAGTTCTAAATTTTATTCCAATATCCCAATATTCTTTGTAATCTTGAATTATTCAATAAATCTTGATGCTAAATTATAGTGCTTTTATATTCGTTAATTACCTATTCAAGGAGTTACCTGTAAGAAAACTAGGTCTCCTACAACAATTATAAATGGTTTCCTTCTCTAGTAAAAAACTGAAAACTATTGGAACTATGTGTCTATTAACCATGTTTAGATATGTTTTACTATTTGAAATATTTAGTTTACCATGGTCTTCCCCATAATAATTTTCTCAGTCACCTCATTCAAACATAGTGTTGAGGGATACAACTAACCATAAGGAGCCTAAAAAGTGTCATATAAATTGATGGATGAATTTTTTTTGTACGAGAAGTCAAATAAAAAAATATTTCTATCCCAAGGTCCACTAAAATCCAGAACACATGACGAAAAATATACTATAATATATGGATAGTTTTATTTATGTTTCTATCCACCTATTGATGATACACTAACTCGTTCTTAGATGGGTACCCAAATCCTTATGTAAAAATTCCAAAATAAAATATTGGAAATTAAATTACTTTTATTTCATGAAACCTGAAGGAACTATTTTATGGAATATAATCACTCTATATAAAACTTTCTCATATCATCCACTAAATAGGTCTCTCAAATTTTCAAGAAATGATCTAATTTCATCATCCAATAAACTATCACCCAAATTATTTCATCACTCTTCTGTCCTAGGTAACCGCATTGTGAAGTCCATAGACAAATTTTCCCACTTTAACATTGGTACCATAATTTATTGAATTCAACCAATATGATACTGATACTCAAACATTATCCTTTGTTAGGTAAGGCATAAGAAAAAAAATGGTTGTGTCCCTCTTTATACCTATCCAAAAAAACAAACATCTTATTTAGTGGTAAATATTATTTGACCTTGAATACATTAACATTTTCAAAAAAATCTTGTATCTCATCATCTCCACTATCATGGTAGATAAAACATAAAATATCTCATAAATATAGCTCATTTTATCATTATCTAGTTACCACCCAAGAATGGGCCCATTGACTATTAATAATTCATGCATCACCATACATAATGTTCAAACTCAAGGATATAATTCACCTACCACACAAACTAATATGTGATATCCAATGGTTAAAATTTAATTAATACATGATCCATATATTATACCAATTTCCACTCAGCCATCAAACTCAATAAATTCCATTCCCCTTGTAAATTCTACTCTACAATCTCATGAACCCTTGAAAAATTCTTAATGAGATTATGTAAAATGACATTACAGTTTCTTGAAACATCTGTTATCTCAAATTAATATATCTATAAAAAATACGCTCAACCAAAATTCCTTAAATTCTAATACCATTGAGAGATTATATAAAACAATATCTTTTCATTTATAATGATTATAAACCTTTCACTAAAGAGATAATGTTTCCAACACTATAGAGTTTGGACCAAAATTTCCCACCCTAAGTAATATATCAGGTGGGTCCAATCATGATGTCATCACTAATGTAATCTATAAGATTCTAACAGATCCTTATACATTTACAGATCTCAAAAAGCAATCCCTATCGAAACATAATACACTATATATCCAATCCTGGACTCTTGAAGAACCATAACATAAGTTATTACTAATATCATATACACTTCTAAAAATTCCTCTTCACATTAATGTTAAAACACAATCTTCATCCCTATTTTGGTAATCTCTATCATATGTTCCTCTAGATAAGATATTTATTAGATGAAAAATTCACAGAACCCCACAATACCAAGGAATCTGCTGATATAAAACTCATTCATTGGATGTTACCCAGACATCACATCCTCTATCTTTTCTAGGGCTAATGAAATTAATGCCATAGAAATTATATTAGCGAGGAACCACACCTCTCTAATCCAGAAGTGGCACATTAGTAATTCAATTTAATGGTGGTTCACTCAATATATACACAATACAATATTAATTTTCCTAGAATATATATTTGAAGTCCTTTAATATGTTAGGATAAAATCTATGAATCCAAGGATTATAGAGTAATGGTTTGGATAAAAAATTCTATTTATGAGTGACATGAACACCACTGGTGCATACTTCCTTCTAAAAGGTATGATTAGATACTTGAATAGTTCATATATACCCCTAATCACTGTCTTTGGAAGATCTTCCTCTCTTACCTGTAACCAATGGTACCCCAAAAGATGAAAAATCTTGTAAAGTCATTTAAGTCCCTATAACTGATCAAGCTGATCATAAATCATTAATAAACGAATTTTTTTAATCATTTTTACCCATTTAAATTTTTTTTATGCCAGATATAACCATAAAAACATACTCCTACAAGAAAATCATTTCCAAATCACACCAAGGTGATGTTTATGGTCTAATAAATACCTTTACCACTAAATCAACAATTTTTTTCAATCAACTATGTCAATTCAAGTAGAGTCACATGGTAGGGAAGAATAGATATCGGTTTCCCCCCATGTACAAGATAAATCTAAAATATTATTCTTCAATTCAGATAAATACCTAACATTTCTTCCTAAATGAATTTATGATAATGATCCACCACTTAAAGGAAGATAGAGGATATTAAATATAATTATTCTGCAAGATTTGTGACTTCTACTTGCACTATGATAGCTCTAAACTGGATCATGTATAGTCATATCATGCCTGCTTTGATATATAACTCACTAGTCAACACTGAAATCTCACCTCTATGCATGGTAAATGATAAATTCCATCGGTAATAGTCAATGTGATCTCGATAATAGGTCAACTAGTCAATTCATAATACCACATCAAAACTTGTCATCACTATGATAATAAATCCACATATATAGACATATCTTGGAAAAATTACATCACACTTATAATATCACCATATATGGTATAGTATCATTCCCCACTAATTTGTCAAGAGCGAGTAATTCATAAGATAACATAACCTATAAATCACGGAGAACAACGATTTAATTAGATATAAAGGAATGAGAGTCTCTTATATCGAGCAATATATTAAATATCATTAAAGTAATCAATACGACGACTCAAAATATAGGTGGTACCTATCCAATAAATGTTGGAACCTCATCCTTACTATAAAAATTCAATAACAATAGAGGATGAGCATGCCACTTTAGTTAATGACTCCCCATAATCACCAATGTTTGTGGTGTTGCGGTCTGTTTTAGAGGACCCCGACTTTCACCTTGACCTAACTTCCTTAATTTTAGATGTGAAAACATATAAAAAAAAACTATGACCCAAAATTCCACATTACTGACATTCCATATATGTTTTCATGAATGATATATTATGGTATCTGCTTCATCAATAATTGTTTTACTAGTAGATCCTCTTCTAATAAAGGGAGTAGAAAAAAACCATAACTTGATCCACCTTCCATACACCCCAATTTACTATCCTAGAATTTATCTTCTAAATATTAGTTGAGGAACTAACTATAGTACAATAAATACTGATAATCAAGGAACAATAATCTTGAAGGAATCATGTAAGCCTATCCTCCTCTAGATTAATCTCAAAATCCAGGGATATATAAAGCACCTATGTATATGTCATCTTTTTAAAGCCTCTAAACTAATTTATATCATATATAAAAAGGATGAAATAGAAATTCTTAGCTTTTTCTCCCTCATATCATGCCAAAATTGGTGAAAGGTGTATCAAATCTGTAAAATGATATGATATGGTAGAAACTAACATCATTCGGTTCTAAAAATCCATAACCTACTGCACTCATTATATCATCAGTGTGATAAAAAATAACTCAATGAAGTATATATTTTTAAATTCTTATGATGTAAGAAAATTTTCATTACCACCATACCCATAATATCCAACCACATCCAAGAGGTTCCTTGTTGTGTAAAGATAGAAATAATTACCCATTTTCCCATGCATCATCTACTAGAAAAATTATTCCCTCAATAATTTCTTTACATTTATCACCATCTTAAGGACTATTTCATTAGAATTGTCACGAACCGAATCTGGTCACCGCCAAAACCGGCACCAAACCCAGCCCGTGACATGACCCGAAGGGCGTTCCCTATCCCCACGGGCTGGCACAAGTGCCCGGGTATCATTTATTTAGGTTTGGGAACGATTTACCCGAATATGAAGGCATAAACCATTAAAAACAATCAATAAACTGAATCTGAAAAATTTATACCAAACGATGTTTAAACAAAAACCAGAACTGAATACATAGGTTTAGAGTCAATAAAAAAGGTCCAAAGATACAATGGAACAGAAACAAAACAGCCCCATGGACTCCACATGACAAGGGGTCATCACCCCCAAGTCGTCTCCACTACTCCTCCCCAAGGATGAGGACTAACACCCTGAACCGTCAACACCCTTAGCCTTTCCTTTACCTGGGTCAAAAAAAGGTCTACTTACACCCAAGGGGTGTAAGTAGGGTGTGAGCCTAAGCCCAATAGGATACCACCCTATGATTCCAAGGTGCATGCAATACAAGGTGAAAAAGCAAGCAGTTTTAATATGCAATTAAAAGCGGTGACAAATTCCACGAAATGAAACTTTAAATTGAAAACATTTTTCAAGATAAAACTTTCATAATGTTAACACATTTAAATAGGAATATTAGATAATGCATTATAATTCCAAAGACACCCAAAAACTAGGTCAAATACCACAAATCCACTGAGAAACAAAACCGGGAACACCCCTAGGCACTAGATAGTGTCAGGCCCCATGTACCTCGTACCTCAGTGTAATGTAACCATAGTAAAATCCTTTCTCGTGCACGAGCCACTAGTAGGGAACATACCCATAACCTAGTGGTCCCAAATCATCATCCACATATTTTAGTTAGAGTTGTCGTTATCCAAATGCTAAGTGAAACAGGGACAAAACCCATCCGGTCCACTAGCCGTACTAGTACAAATCCGCCCCACCTAGGTACCCGGGCTTCCCCCTTTGTGCTCAAACAATTTCAGGATTTAACACACATCCATTTTAATGTAAAACACCACTACTGGTCACATACACCAAATACAGTAGGTATCTCATTTTCTACCACTTAAAACACACAACAAACTCTTTGAATTTGAATAAATCAATTTCACAAAATCTCGTGTAGTTTTGCACGCAAAACCCCTTAAGAAACCCACTTGTACACGATGTTCACAATTGTAAGTTACCAAACTAGTAAAGGCAGCCCAATAAATATCAATTAAAACAACAAATCAATTTTTGGGCATCCTCATGTTAAACAAGAAGTGTTCTCTTTGTAAAACCTTCATTTTCACACAAAAGTGGAACCAAAACTTCACTTTCTTTACAAGCACAATTAAAACTCATTATTTGCAGCAATTACCAAAGGGGATAAACATTATAAACAGTATTTTATGCCTTATTACAGATCAATAAAAACAACTAAGTATTTATAGGGCATCCCTAAATAAACAAACAAAACACTTCTTTGGAAAACCCCCAATTTCACACCAAATTGGCATTTTAAATTCAATTGCAATGAAAACATCATTAGAGCCAATTTTTGTAGCAATAATAAAATTATATAAATCTGAAAATATGATAAATACAGCATGCTAATACACAAAGATTGCATCAACATTGGAATCACCTACCAAATCAAATGAAACCATTGAATCCTTTGTGCGAAAACACAAACGCACCACCGCCGCACCTCAAGAAGGGTAGATCAAACCTAAAAATAGAAAATTGGACCAATAAAACCCAAGGTTAAACCTTAGGTTCGAACCCCTACCCACTGGTCATTGTTCACTTCAATAAAAAGGGAGGAAACCCTAAAAAAATAGAATGAAACCCTAATCAATTTGAAAGGGGAAAAGAAATGGACAAACTTACTTGAGAAATCTAGAATGAATCTCCCCAAAACACTAGTATCTGAAATTTAAAACGGCCAAAACTCAGGGTATGGTCTCACAAGAATTATTAGGTCATTTAGGAATTGGAATGGAGTGAAAAGATTAAGAATAGAAGGATTTATGAAAGGATCAATTTACCTCTCCAAAATCTGGACGATTTCTGAAATCAAGAAAGTTTCGACTATTTTCGCGACTCTATCGAGCTCCAAATTGCGGGAGGAGGGCATGGGGTCGCGCCTGGGCTTCTTAGGGTCGATAGGGAGGTGGAATCACCGAAAAATCCATTTTAATGAATAAGATATTAATAAATTAATGAAACAATTTAAAATTGGAAAATGGGCCTTCCGGTTGGCCCAATTCTCAAATAAAAACAAAAATACCCCATGTTTATGGATTTATAAAGGCCCCAAATTTAAATTTGGGGTTAATATATCAGGGGAGAACAATTAGGAGTTGGAATGAGTCAAAAATATTAAAAATTGAAAAAGTTATAAATTAAACAATATTTATTTTTAAATCTGGAATTGGGCTCGCAGTTTGGCCTAATTCATGAAAACTCACCTATTCTCAATAAAACCTTTGGAAACCACCAAAACAAATCATGAGTGGAAAATAAATTTAAAATAACCCTAAAATAGGTTACGTACGTGACAAGAATGCTAATAGCTATTGGAGCTAAAAGACTCATCCCTAGTTGACCGTCATCCTATATGAAACTCAGAACTAAATAGGAACAATCAATAAGGATACTGATGGAGGAATTTTACCACAAGGACCACATGAGCAATGGTGGAAGAATGTTCAGGTACATCATCTTATAGAGATTGTGGTGGGACCAACATGTCCTTCCAAGTATGATAATTTTGGATTCTCTAAGGTACCATTTTCTAGATTTACAAAAAAAACCTTGAATGACAATAAAAACTTACTTATGAGAAAACATTTAGTTGATATATGATAAATGTAATGGATTTATACTAGAATACTTATCCTGGGAGATACACACACAAAATGAATAACCCTTCTAGTTCCACCCAATGTCCAATACTAGTCCTCCATACCATCATGTTATTCATAATCATATATATTTTTATATATATCATAACATGAATCCCATGTTAAACTAACTAATTATAATATAGATATATCAAAAACTAAATGAATATAAAACAAGGAATTTAAATAATGTACTACATTGAAATAAATGTTATGTGATCCTATATTCCTATCATTGATACACAAATTCCCACCAATGTCATAAAATTTTGATAGTAATCATATCACTAATAACATGGAGGTCTATTATATTTGAGTTGGATAAGAACATGGAAACTCTTCCTCTTATGTTTCACACAACCTATCTCCATCCTACCATAATGTTAAACTAATATATAAGAAACTGAGGGAATCTAATACCACTTTTTATCACCCAAGCACAAATTTCAAGGCACATACTGATGTCCCACATGACCTTATGTGTTCCATCTCTTGCACAAGAGTCATCCAATAAGTAGTGAGTACCTAAAGGTGATTTGGTGAGACTATAACCTCAGTAAAAATAACCATACAACAAAATAAAACAACATATAAATTTGAAAACTAAAAATTACAAAGAAAAATAAGATTATAATGATGTTATAATATACTTCATGTTAGGATGAACAACATAAAACAAAAAAGAACCCCAATTGAGAAGGTAAAAATGTATAAGTAAAATAACTAAAACTAAATAAAAACAATATGATATGGTACCTATATAGAGTCTATATCAGTACCACACAATTCTTTTCACACCAATCTCCTCAGTATCCTGATAATGAAACTTTCCCTTCATATAATACCTTATCATAAAGTCTATATGTGCTCCAAGATTCCCATATAGGGTGTGAGTATAAAACTAGTAGGACACCACCAGTACATCCCTATAATAAGTTCACATGTATATATAGGTTTATTTCATGATGGAATGGTAAATTCACATATAAATATCTATACAATCACATACCAAGTGATCATGTGTGAGGTAGGCTACCATTACACCTAGTTAGACATTCTCCAATACCATATTGGAAGAATTTGATAATTTTTCATCACATGTATTAAACCATTCTATTTATTTCAATTGTCCCCTATAGGTCATTATACAATCATCATTTAAGGGAAAACATCATGCACACCATTTTTGGAAAGTTACACCCATTATTCTTAACTATCCTTTATTGGTACCAATGCACATACACCTTAAGTAGTAGTACACTACACATACAAAAGGATGTTCCCCATTATCACGTCAAGATGGACCATATACTCTCTTATAATTTAAAATGGAATTATACCCACACTTATTTATCACATTACAATATTTTTTTATAACCATACCATATCCAAAGCCACAACCAATCAGTCATGTCGTCATATCTAACCTTATAAGGGACTTAATAGGTCTGGTAGGGTCACTTATTAACCTAAACACTAAAACATAGGTTATACTAGCTATGGATAAATCCACTTTTGGCCTGATATAGTATGACAAAATGTATCCCAAAAGATATTATACTTACTATGAAACATCATAAAATTAAATAAAAACATATAAAATAACTATCATAGAATTTAAACACTTCCACAAAATTGAGATATCCACATATAAGAAACAATATAATAGGGATAAAATACCGATAAAATGCCTCATGGGCTACCCAATCAAGAAAATATACCATATCATGAAAGGGTATCTACACTCATCACAAACATACAAACCAATCATGTAAAAAAATGATTACAAATTCCCCATATGAGAAGGGCCTCCTAACATTATCATGTTGATTAAAACGTCCAAGATATATTGAGAATGATACCCAAATCACATGCCAAAAAAATGATAACTGTTAGAGGAAAAAATTATTCTTAATATAGTCTCTAGAATTTGGATTCAATAATTAAAAACACGTAAAGGGGGTGATTTTTTTAGGCTTACCCAAAGAGATATTTTCCAATAACATTTCCTAACATGTTCTAGATAGTGGAAGTAATTCTCAATAGATTCAGCTGTGACCCTTCAATGATCTTTGGATTATATAAAAACATTTAATATAATCCATATAACTAACCAATATAACTTTAATTTATGATTAATCTCCATATAAGAAGAGGATATCTTGTATAGATGTCAATAACATAGAGATAAAAACCTCTTACCTTGAATCCAAATTATTCGTCAAACTAGATCCATCATATTTATATTATAAAGTTAGAAAAACCACTATGATTCCCTACTATAGTCCCTAGGTTTGATATCCCTAGGTATAAAGAAATAATCGATCAATTTTAGGCTTAAAATCCAAATTTTTCATAAATTAATACTCTATGTATTATTTTGGCACTCAATTTTCTAAACTATACAATAAATTAATTTATTCTATGTCCTAGGCCAAATGTTTTCAAGGGAATAACAATGGTTCTATATAACCATTAGTAAACTATTGTAAACACATTATCCTTTTACAAATAAGATGGATAATTCCCTAGGGATGACCACACACTTTCAAATAACCATTCACAATTTATGAACCCCCTTAAAGAATCTAAAACTCAAAAAAACAAACCATAATATATCTTAGGATTCTCTCAAACAAAGAGTAACTCAAAAAAATTATTGAAGAGTTATAAGTAAGGTGTAACGTACTTGAAATACTCTAGTATAGTATATCCATGAATAAAAAGTTTTTTTAGATTTGATGAAATTAATTGATGATATAAAATATGAGTTTTCAATGATGGGGATCTATAAAGAATGTGTTTTTGGGTTCTGATACAAGTTTCATCACTATAGAACTCACAATAGAGATGATGGAAACCTCACCCTATTCTCATATATCATGGTTTTTTTGTGATAGATTGTGTAGAGAATTTAATGTGATATATGTAATGGGATAACTCAACAAGTAATATTTTAACTTCTATGTATCTTAAATGAATAAACATCATGATTAATTTTATTTCTTTTCTTTATAACTCTAGGCATCATTTAAAATACTATTAGGGGAATATTAATGGTTATCTTGACAATGAAAAATCATAATGAAGTGTTCATGGCCTGAATCTCATGAGGTGGACTAAAAAATTTAAGAAATGAATTATTTTTTGTTAATTAGAAATATATGAGATCCTTAATAAAATTTATAGAAGTTATAAAATTCACATTTTTTTGGTCCAAAGTGTTGTTTTTTCTTTCAATGTGTCAATATGTGTTTATTAGTTCAGGTGATGTGGTTAGGGTTTGAGGATTGTAACATATTCAAAAATTTGAATTTCATATCATGTTTTAGAACTCCTCTATGTATATATGATGATTTTTTAACTAGTGTAAAATCTCATAGACTTGATTCATTTTTGTTTTGGAACTGAAATGTTATTTACCACATTCTATAGATGATTGAATAAGACTATGAAATGGTATTTTATTTCATAAGAGAATTTTTGACATGAATTCTATTAATAAATATTATTGTTTTTATAATGAATAAACTATCATGAAGATTTTATGAATTATCAACATGATGATATTTTAATGAAGGGAAATGTGATCTTGAGAATTTACTTGATTTTTGAAGAGTATATTAAAGAATTAAAAAAAATATTACCATGAAACACAATGATTTTTCATGATGATAATTATTTCAATGGAATACAAATATTTATTGATGAAATTAACTCACTTTATAATAATTTAATAAAAAATATTTCCATCCCCATGAAAGAGATGAATATTGATCAAAATATCATATGTGACTCTATCTCACCATATGAGATCCAACCCATATGGTCATCTAGAATAATTAATAGTGAATTTTTACCGAGAACCCTCATGGACAGGACTTAGCACACATGGGTGGGTGAGGAGTTGTTTCATGGTGCATGTGGGGTGGAATACACCATGGTTGTGTGCTATTGTGTTTTGAAGGGGACATGATTGTTCACATTATGTGGATAAAGGGATGTATTCTTTTATATATGATCATCCATTCAATGATATTTTTGGTGTGGGATATAATATATGGGCACAATCTAGTAAAAAAAATACACAGTTTTAAAAGTATTTTTTAGATATGATTCATCTCAACAATTTGATTATGTTGAGGATCATTTTCATCCTTATTATCCACCTAAGGGGAAAAACCTCAGATTGATCTTAAGTGTTATCATGAATCAAAAACATGTTAAATATTGAATTTACAAATCCAATTAATAGACTTTTCTAAGAAATATCCTCTTTCAAAAAATCACTTCGATGGATCACACCTTATTTGGATCAATAGAATAACTAATTTCCAATTGATCACAAAATGGATATATGTTGAAATAAACTTATTTGGATTGGATATTCTCGGTTTGGTAGACCTAATGTGAGGGTTTGTTCTATGCACTCCTGGAAAAAACCTAAGGATCTGATGATCAAAAATGAGTTCAATACGATCATTCCTGAATGCAGTGTTTCCTAAAATCAAGAATATTGTTTAATAAATTTAAAGGCAGAAAAATCTACATATTAACTAGGCATCCACTGCTTGATACTTTCTTAATACCAGATCATAATGGAATGATCAGTTCTATTACATGAAACAGAGGGTCGGATATTATAGAAAACATGTAAACAACTTTAACCTAACATTTATGTGTTTTATAGGTTCTTCTTGGGATCTTTATTTTTTTAAAGATGGTTCAGTTCCCAAATATTCAAAGATTAATTCATGAATATCATATAAGATCAAGATGTTTTATTTCATCTATGATGAGTTATTATTGTTATTTCATGTATTTCAGATTATAAATCACATGGCGTTTAGGAAGGTTCCAACAAGATAATTGGTTATGTTTAATGCCTTAAATCAATAGGCATTTAAGTATGATGGAAGAATCAATATGAAAGTGATTTCATTCTACACATTTTTTTCATTCATGTGATGCTTTTTTGATTCATGATTAAGTGTAGGAAGAAATATTGTGAACATTTTTATTCATTAACTATAGATGAAGAAAGGATAAATACCTTAATTACATGGTTATTAAATATTATGGTATGAGAAAAATAATTTTTTCATTTATAAACCATTTAAATCATGGGATTAATAGTTAATTATTATGATTTCTAAATCATTAAATAATATTGATGAAAATGAGTAGTTAATGTTATATTTTTATGATGCAATTATTCTAAGATTTCAATGAATAATATCATGATTTTGATTTATGTAGAAGATAACAAGCTTTGAAATTTGATAAATGAATCTAATGTGAAGAAGAAGAAGATGACCTAATCCCCAATTTTTTTCAAATTATATTTTATTTTGGTAATTTTTTTGGGACATATAAAATGGAAATATGTCCATAATAAATGAGGAGATAATTTATGATTTATCCCCAAATTACAATGAGGAAAAATTCCTTCTGTCATTGATCATGTTATTTCCATAAAATATGGAATCAATTATGATGATTATAAATGTGATTTTACATACATGATATTTTTATGTATATATTAATGTAAATGAGAAATGAAATACAATTCAATTATTGATAATAAATTAGGAAGGAATTATATGTTTCAATACAACAACTGTATCACAGAAAAAATTTACAGAGGAGATTCCAGATCCCACTTGATCTAGAGAGCAGTCCTAAGACCATTAGAGTTGAAGATATTAAGAAAACATATAACCAGGTATACAAATTCATTAACATGTAGAGGAATACTATATTTCAAAGTGGGGCATAAGAAACTAAAGAGTGGAATAATATATTTCAATGTTTTATCATAATTAAATAATAGAATTTTATTTTTACTATTATGATGGAAGTATATAAACATGGAGAGACTCTATATTAGTTAGAATAATATTGTTAGCGATTGTAAAAAATTTATTGATAGTGATGAATCTAGGTTTTTTGGTCTAATTAACACAACATAGAGTTCACATTATGTCAACCCTTGTAATTTCTATTTTTCCCCACTTTTATATTACATATACACATTAAGTGAGATTAATAAATAATATTTAGTGGATTAAGCATGTAAATATCTTCAAAAGATTCATTTTTAAATTAATATAATTCATTAAAATAAATCTCTTATCTCACCCACCCACTTTAATGTTATTTGTGACTTTATCACTTTCTGTGGTATCATAGAAAGGTCACCAAAAAAAGATCTGATTACAATTCGGAGAAAAAAATTATATTAAATCAATCAATAGACATGTTATTCACATATTATATGTGAATAATTATCCATATAAGATGAATATTATATTTACCCACCACCTATATACTTTCTTAAAAGTGAGAGATACTGCATTAATTGGATATCCACTAATTATTGATAATTATTCAATATCGAAATCCTAAAATGGATATATGTTGTTAGTTTTAAAGTATTAAAATTCCACCATGATATATCTTTCATATAAGGTCTATAGAAATTTCATTTGTCCCTCGACTATATAGGAAATTATGTAAAATAGAGGAGAAATAATGATGTAAATTTTAAGGGTAAGGAATCCAAAGTAGAAGTTTTTATTAGTCATTTTTAGGTAATATAAATGAAAAATTAATAAAATATTGATGACTTTTCAACCATAGTAAATGAAATTGTCTATAAAATTTAATGATTTTATTAGAATATGGATGACTATATCATTGAAAAAAAATTGATGAGAAGTTTTCTAGATAGGTTTGATTTAAAAATATAATCCCTAGAAGTGAGATATGATATATCTCTAGTTAAACTAAATAATATTCTAATGAATTTTTAGATAAGAAAAATTCTATCAATTAATAATAAATATAAATTTTATATGTACACTGAAGAAATTATAAAATGGAAAGATAAAAAAGAAGATATTTTAGAATCAGGTCACAAAGATAGTGGTGAGGATGAATATGTCTTCAATAAATTTTTTACTCTTATATCAAAAGTATACAAAAAAATAAAATTGGAAGAGAAAGAGTAAGAAAACAATGAAGTGTAAAAATTATAGGGACTCTTATTATTTCATAAAACAATTCCAATAAATAGGGATAAAAAATTAAAATCATAAGATGATATACCTCATAAATATAAATGGGGTAAGAAAAATAATAGTAATCTTAACAACAATAAGATGAATTCAATAATAATTGAAAAAAAGATTCATTATCATGTTGTTGATTGAATGATGAATTTGGATTATTTACTTATGTAAAGATGGATCTGATTCATCATACAGTTCTTATGATGTTTAAGAATGGACTTATCATAAGTGGGAGATGAGAAATAAATTTTAATTTTGTATTGTTTAGATATAATAAAACATGAAATAAATTAAGATTATTGGGAAAATAATGTTCCCTACCAAGAACTATGTTCTCATAACGATGGAATATATCTATTTTTATGTAATCAAATAGTAAAAATTAATATATTTTTGATTCTGAAATAATGCTATGGGATAATGAAAATAAGATGGTAGTTACAAAAGAATATTTCTTTCAAACACAAGACATATGTGTCCCAATTAAACATGAGTGAAACAAAGCTGGAAAATAATTTAATAAATAATTCTATGTTAGTAAATATTCTTCTAAAGATGTTGAGATGAAGGGTTCCAAAAATCTCGTAAAATCAGGTACATTTAATTTTCACGATAGGTATGTTATAACTAATAGTACATGTCATAAACATAACAATTTTAAAGGGTGGTACATGAATAATGGGAAAAAATATTTCACATCAATGTAAAGGGAGAAAATTATGAGAAGGAAACACACCCCAACCAATGTGAGGCACACTTTTTAATATGAAAATAAAAACAATTATGGAATGATCTAGAATCAATTTAGAAGAGAAAAATTTCCTGATTTCTTCAACTATTGTGGGAATCATAGACATTATCACTATTCATACTTTTTCAATATTTCCTTACCATTAATGATCAATGAACTTAGGTGGAGTTTTAATTAGAATGAAAGGAATAAATCCTAGAGAAAACAACATGTGACTAGAACGTTCACAAAACAATATACAAACAAATATTAGATTATAGAATATTTTTTTGTAGATGAACTTTTTAAGGTAATAAGGAAGAGGTATGCATGACAAGTTTTGAATGAGGTGTTTCTTATACTATAAAATAAAGAGTTTTGAAATGAAACCATATAGTAAGTAACTTAATGATTTAATGGAGGCTGATAATGTCAATAAACAAGTTCTAGTTGTTTAGAAAAATTAATTAATGCTATTTAAATAATTAGAGGAAGATAAAAAACCTAATGCAACTAAAGGAAAGAATGTTCTTTTAGATGGTAATATAAATTTTTATGTGATTTTATACATAATAGGAGTCTTTAAAAAGTATAAGACCGGTGTCGAAAAACAAATTCTACAAAAACAAGATCTTTTTCCTCCTGGATTCTACTAACAACCCTAAAATGGAACAAGAGGATTCCACCCCTAATGGTGGAGAAATATTGGGAAAAAATATTAAATTAATTAATTATAGTGAATATTTAAATTTTGGATAGATTTTAGGATATGGGGATTGAGGATTACATGTTTTTGATAAATATATTTTATATTGATCTTATTTTTGAAGTAACTACAATGTGATCATGGTATAATATATGAGTGTCTTATGGAAGACATAATCATCCTTAATTATATATCCCTTATTTTCTACATATTTTTATCCCATGGAGACATGGAGTTGAATAATTAAAATTTTTTTCTATGAAAATATATTATACAATCCCTATCTTGAAAACTAATCAAATAATGTTGTTGTAAGGGAGGAGTGTGAGAGTTTTTGAAAAAAATAATGAGAGGACTTGTATCGTGTATTATCCATTTCATGTAACTATAAATAATTGGGGAAATAATTGTGAACACATAATGAATTTAAAAATGTGTAGGGACATTTACACTAAAATAATGAAGGGGAGATTTTTGACCCTATGTGTTTCATTTTTTTTCAATGAGTCGATATGAGCTATTGAGTAAACATGGAGTAGTGATTCATGGAGGATTAGAATGGATTCGAATAAAGTAATTGGATTTCATTATTGATAAATCCCCATGGTATATATAATGATTTTTTTAACTTTTATTAAATAGTAAATATGTGTGTCAATAGTGTTGAGTTGATGAAACATTTTTGACAACATGATTGGTATGTGTTTGAAATCTCATGAAATAATCCATTATTTCATGAAGTATTTTTTGGATTGTAGTCCATGAAAAAATATTGTTTTTTTTTCATGGTGAGAAAATTACTATTTATAGTTGATGAATTATATACATTAGGATAATTTAAGGATGTGGAATTTGATTCTGAAAAATTTATTTGAAGTCTGAATAGTGGACTAATAATTAAAATTAGTTTTTTATAAGGCCATGAATTGTTGTGATTTTTTATGAAGAGAATTATTTTGAGGGAATGGATGTATTTTTTTTATGAAATTAACTCTCTTTAAAATGGTTTCGTAAATATTATGGTCAAACCCATGAAATCCATGGGGCCAGCACATCCGAATACATAGTATAAAATCTCATTACACGGGATCCATCTTATATGGCTATCTTATGGAGGGTATATGGGAATTGAGATTGAGTGACTCCATGGGTGGGCTTGAGTGTGAATTGGTGGGTGTGCTGGAGGTGCATGGTGTAAGTGGTGCGGAATCCACTATTGGTGTGTGGTTTAATGTTTTTTAGGGGACTCATTTTCTCACATTGATCACCAAAATGATATCTTTTTCATCAATTATCATCTATCAGATGATATCTTCAACATGGGATATTAGATGTACCTACACTATAATAGTATTTTAGAAAAATTTAAATATAACACCCTTCATCTGATGTGATGCATATACACATTTAAATCAATCCTTTTATTAAATTTTTCCTTGTGATCCACCTATGGACATATACTCAGATTTATAGTATGTTTAATCAATGATTGACCATACATTATCAGTCAACTATGCGAAACCTTTCAATTAATTAATCCCAAAAAAATATTAGTGTTCTTAGAAATAACTATATTGACATCACCTATTTTCTATAAAAAAATATGACATATTATCAATCGATGACACGATGACAACAAATTGACCTCCAATTATTTATATTGACCATGTTGATATAGATCAACCACATCCAATGTTTTTTTGGGAAATTAGAAGCAACTAAATGATCATCTAATGATCAAATGTGATTTGGAAATTATTTTTCATGAATGGAATATAACTTGAATTCATGAAAATAAAGTGATAAATTTAGATTTAATTAATTTTAGCATTGATATTCCATAATGTGGTTGAAGCATTCTATATACTTGTTTACGATGGGAGGATCAGTTTTACTCCCAAAATCATAGTGTTATATAACATGGAATATAAGGAAACTCCATTATTCAAAATGTTATGTTTTTGAAACATTTATCCCATTATCTTCAGTTATTTACAAAGGCTTGAGTTCTTGAATATTAAACAATTTATGAATGAATATCATATGTGATCGAGCAATGTTATATCATGGAAAATGAGTTAATCAAAAGATTTTATGTGTTTTAGATGATAAATTAAATGGTATCAAATAAAATTCAAAACTCTATATTTGGGAATGATAAATTCCTAATCTCTCTGGGAATTTAAGGATAATGGATGAAACGACATTAAGGTTATTCCATGAAATATGTCTTATTCATTCATGTGTTATTTATTTGATGTGTCATTGACTATAGGTAGAAATAATGAGATCACAGTTAATAATTAAACTTGTTAAGAATAAAATTTGATACATAAATTCATTGGTTATTAAATATTATGTATTAAAAAAACAAATATTTTAGTTACAACACATTTAAATAATGTAATTAATGTAAAATTATTAGGGGTCTTTAATGTGTAAAATAAAACCCACGATAATGGGATGTTGATGAAATATTTGGGATGATGAAATTATGCCATGATTTTAATGAATAATATCAAAATAATGGATCATGATTTATGAAGAAGATAAATAACTATATTATTTGAGGATTATAATACATATGAAGAAGTAGAATAAGAATTGATATTTATAGGTATTTGTGTAAGCATTTATGAGGGGATTTTAATGGGAAATTTAACATGACATTATGTATATAATAAATTATAAGATAAATTAGTATTCTTTCAACATATGAAAATGAGTAAAAATATATAATGTTAATGATCATGGTATTTACACAAGTTATTGAAATAATTTATTTTGTTAATAAATGTGAATTTATATTAAATTTATTTTTTTCTTAAATTAATGATGGTTAAAAAGAATATCATGTTATATTATTGATAATAGTCAAGAAAATTATGTTAGCTGATACACCATATTTATTGATGGATAAAAAGCTAAGTGGAATCCATATTTTACAATATCTTGTGACAAGTGCTAAGAGAAATAGTGTTAACACCCTTAAGGATTTATACAAGTAAACCTATATATCCATTTACTCAGAGAAAGAGATATCATTTCAAAGTAGAATAGAATAATACAATATAAGGAAGAATATATCTTTGTGAAGGATATTCATTGAAGAAGAGAATTTTATCATATAGTTGGTGATGGAAATAGAGGACCAAATTGGATCTTTTTCATGATTTGACTTGGATTTTATGTGGTTGGGATAATGTTTTTGATATAGGAGAATATGTTCGTGTTAGTGTGAGGTATAACTAGCATAATAAGGTGTCGTATTTTTTGCCGAACTGTGTAAATAATATATTTTTCACTCTATTATACTAGAATTGCAAGTGAGGTAAGATTGAAGGATAATATTTATTGAATCTATAACCCCAACAAACATGATATGTATAATTATAATGTAAAAAAATTCTTAAAAATAAAATCACAAATTCAGTGTCCCTATACGTGGTTAATCTATCCTAGGGAACATCAAGTGGTATTATAAAGGGATATATTTTAAATATCCATGAATAATTCTGAAACATGGAAAATCGTAACATAGTCTATAACCAAGGTGTTACTACAATTTATGGGAATAATATTTATTATGAAATGAATTGGAAGTTTCCCAACCTCCTATCACCTCGCCTAGAAGTGAGATATTCTACTACAATCAGTATTAAATTGATTTTTGGGAATACTTATACGGTATAATCTTATATTTGAACTAAAGAGTTAGATGGAAAGGCTGAATATTCCATATTGATGTATCTATCAGAGAAGGGATATACAAAGGTTATGGGTCTCTAGACTTCTAATGTGAACAAAGTAAAACAAAGAAAAAACAATATTGGTAAATTTAATGTCATAGAAGAGAAATTGAATGTTCGAAAAATCTTATTTTTGGTCATCTAAATGAGTAATAAGGAAAATATTGATGACTATTCCACCAGAGTGAATGAGATAGTTATCAACATTCTTGGTTTCAGTGTGAAAATGGTTGACTCTATCACTTTCAAAAAACTGTTGAGAAACTTTCATTATCAATTTAGTTGAAAAATATCATCCCTGAAATAAATAAGGGATTTATAAACATAAAAAATATTATCATAGATTATGAGATGAGTAAAATTACATATTTCAAGAAGAAAAAAATTATTAAATGGTGAATAAAAATGAAAAAGTAGTGATAAAGTACCAAAAAATGTTGAATCAATTTATTTAGATAGTGATGAGAATGATGATGAAATAAATTATAAAATCATCTATTTTCAAAAGGATTCAATAAGGAAAAGTGTAAGGGAAATATTAAGAGACTAAAAATTTTATAAAAAAGTGGTCATTATAGTCATTTTTCTTAAAATTATAAATGGAATAATTCTAAATAAATAGAATTACAATATCATGATGAGAGGATTTACAACCATAATTGGGATATGAATAATAGTAATTATCTTAGTAGACATATGTGTAATTTAATGAGTATAAAAAATAATGATTCATCCCCATATTTTACATAAGAATATCTTGGTGGTTTCTATGATCTTGTAATGATTTGATTTGATTCATCAGGAAGTGGTGAAGATGGAGAATAAAGGACAAATATTTAATGGGAGTTGAAAGAAAACATAGAATTCATTATAGGATTGATACAAAATAACAATAATGATAATAAGAATATTGGGAGAGGAAACAAATACATGTTACTTAGAAGGATGAGCTAACCCAGAAAGAATATTCTGACATTTATTAAATCAAGAAAAATAAATTGTAGTCTTTAAATATTCAAAAGATGGAAAGTGATCTTGAAAAGAATAAAAATAAAAAACCATAAGATTTTTTTAAAATAAAATCCATATATTTAATTTTTTAATACAAGTTAAACTATTTGAAAAAATACTTGAACAATTTACTATATGTTAATGGATAAAATCCACATTATTGTGAGATTATGGGTCTCAACAATTAGGTAAAATATGTTAATTTTATTTGGTAAATATATATATGTTATAAATAAAAATACTAGTCTAAAATGAAACCATGTACATAGTTGGGATAAGAAAACATAGATGAAATATTCCACATAAAAATAAGGAAATAATTTTAGAAGGAGGATACAAGCCACTAGGATAAGTGAGCTTCAGATTTCAGTTGGAAAACAACACATATATTGGGTTAGAGTTTGGATTAATATGTAATAATAATGTTTAAATTGTTTTTATATTGTTTTTATAAGCATCATCAGTAATTATATCATTTCTAGTTTAATATGTATTTACATGGAAAGAGTAAAGAACATAGGGGGAGTTTCAATTATCATCGAAGGATAAAATCTTAGAGAAAAAAACATATGACCAACTAATTAGAGAGGATATCTTCACAAAAAAATAGTAATATTCAGGAAGATTCCTACTAAAGATGTTGTTTGGAAGGTCATGTGGTTTTATTATACATGAAATGGTTTGAATGAGAGGTTACCAATGATATAAAAGGTAATTGGTTTAAAAATAATACTTTTGGTAAAACATGTAATGATTTCATGGATAATTAGAACTTCAAGAAAGAGTGTCTAATTTTTAGGATAAATCATTTGATATAGGATATTATTTTTTGGAAGAAAAAACATTTTTATTCAAAAGGTTAAGAAGTGATTCCAGAACATAAGTTTTAAATTGTTGAAAAATTATTTATAACTGTAAACATGAATATTCAAAAGATAGAAGTGTAAAATGTTATTAAATATAAAGGTGACATTTTCTCTCAAGGAGAATACTTACTGCCATGAAACGGGAGAGGAGTAATTCTTCCCTTAATGAGGATAAACAAGGATAAAAATAAATCTTTAAATAATTCTAATTAATCTGGAAATTTTGTATAGAATTCTAATCTAGTGGATTAAAAATTAAATGTTTCTTGATTAATATGTTTTATACAACCCTAATTTGAGAAATAATTAATTTTAGATCATGGATAAAAATATTTGTTTCATAGATAAGATTGACAACCATTTTTATATAATTATTATTTTCTACATTGAGTTAGCCCATGAAGACATAGAGTCTTAAATTCAAACACACTTTATGAAAAAATATGTAATATCATCCCTCTCTGGAAAACTAATAAAGAAATGATACTAAAATGGGGAATTATAAGATGTTCTGGAAATAATAATTAGATTTAATATCTCATGTATTAGTCATTTCATTTTACTATAATTGAGGGGTAGAATGATTTCAACAAACATATTCACTTGAATAATATGAATTGAAAAAGATGAAAAAATACAAAGGGAGAATTCTTAATCCCATGTGTTTCATTTATTTTCAACATTTTAAAATGTAATGGTGAGTGAAGATGAAGTAGTGATACTTAGAGGATTGTTATGTATTTAATGAATGTCATTGGATGGCAATGTTGAGAAATAATCATTTTATAATTGCTGATTATGAACTAATCTTAAATCTCGTTAACATGTTTCATTATAGTTGAGGATCTAAAACATTATTTAAAACATGATTGATATGTATGAACAAGGCTATGAAATTTTTTTTTATTTCATAAGATAATTGTTCAAATTATGTCCATGGAAATTTTTTGGCATTATTTAATGATTAATAAAATTTAATGAAGTGTTAAAAAATTTGATATGTGAGAATATATTAAGGAAGAGGAATTTAATTTTTAGAAATTTTTTAGAAGTTAGAAGAGTGGAAGAAAACTCTAAAAAACATATTTGAGATTATAATGAAATATTAGTATTTTCATGATAAGAAAATGTTTGAGGGAATTTAAATATTTATATGGAAATTAACTCACTTTATAAGAACTTTGTAAAAAATTCGGCCAGACCCAACCATGTAATGTTATCTTATCCACAACAATTGTGGGAGCATATCTCACCATGTGGGGGAAAGCTGGGATAGCCTGCCTGAGGTGGAATGAGGTTATTATGATTAAAGTCCTACATATGAAGGCCTAAGGATGCACATGTGAGTGTATAGGAGGTTCATGGTGAACGTGGGTCAGTGTGCATTGTGGGCGTGTAGTGTACTGTTTTAGTTTTGATCCGTTTTCTATCATCGAGAAGATTAAGTGGATTCATTTAATACAAATGATCATTCATCCAACTAAATATTCTATGTGGGATATTATATGTCATATAACTATAGTTTTATTTTAATATATATATATATATAATATTGTTAATGTGATGAGATGAACATAAAATATTCGATCTTCTAGAGTATAATATTCTTTCATGTGATACAACTATACTCAGACAACAGTATTGACTATAATGTTTATCACATATTGACCAAACATAAAGGATAATATATTTATATCTGAATTATCTATATGTCATAGAAAAAATTCCAATATACATGTATATGGATTGACTGAACCTTTTTTGGGTGGACCTCATGACGGATCTGAACTAGTCACACCTTATTTTGATAGACAATGCTCAGTTTTATTGTATGCAAGTGAGGTTTGTTTTACACTGAATGATATCGTATGATCATGTGAATTACTATTGTGAATTATAAATGATATTTTATGAATACAATGTTACGTGAATTCATGAAAATAAGTTATGAAATTTAAACTCAAAAATATTCAATAATTGATGGGGAATCTTGAGGTTGAAGCATGTTATGTACATATTCAAGAAGGAATGATTAAGTATACATCAGGAAACAAAGTATCAAGTATCAAATAATTCATGGAAAACAATTTATCCCATTATTTTTTTATGTCATACCAATTTCTTCTATTTTTTAAGAGGCTTTAGATCATGCATAATCCACAAATCATGCATGAATATCAAATGATATCATGATATGGTAATTTTGGATAATGATATAATACTAGGTATTTGGGTATATCAAATGAGATATCAATTGGTGTTCATTAATATGTAAAAAATGATCAATGGGTTTGATTAATGTGGGAACCCTATGGACATGTAATGATGAAGGAAGAAGATTCATGAATGTTATTTTATGCTACACAATTGATAAATGCAAGTTATCCATATTTAATGCATGATTTATAGAAATATGAAATGATTATAATTCATCTATTCATTTACCATGTCTAGAAGGAATTAGTAAAATCAAATTATTTCGTAATCAAATAAGATGAATTGAGAAAAGTAAATGTGTTATTTGTAACACATTTAAAACATGGAATTAATGGGTAATTATTATGTGTTTTTAATCATGAAATGATACACATGATAATGAGGAGTTAATGAAATATTTTTTATGATGAAAATACTCAAAAACAATCAATTTACAATATCACAATACTTGAACAAGATATATAAAAAAGAGAGTGAGACTTGATATTTGATTATTATATGACATAATAATAATTATAAGAATAGTTGATCTACTTTTGGATTTGAATGGGAATTTATATGAGGATTTTTTCTTGGAATTTAATCATGGTATTACATCAATAAGTAATGAGGAGATAATTTGGGAGTTATTCAACAAATAAAAAAGGGAAAAAAATAACTGATTTCATTGATCATGTTATTTTCATGAATCATTGAAATAATTAGAATAACAATAATTATGAATTTATATGCATGATATTTTTTTAATGTGTATAAAATTTTTGTGAAAAAGAAAATAACATTTGATTAGTGTGGAATTTTTTTATATAATTCTTTGAGGTGATACAACATTAGATTTGAGGAAAACTAATTTGAGTAGAATCTACATTATACTATTTGTGTAGTTGTTTCCTAAGACAAATAGTTCTGAAGCTCTTGAGAATGTATATGAGCCAATATATTTTTTCATATTCTCATGTTTGAAGAGTGTATTACAAATAGGTGTAGGATCATCCAAGGATAGTAAGAATTTCTTTCTTCCTTGTATCCTCATTTAAAAATACTATTATATCTTCTTGTTGTTCCGGGGAGTAGATGAGCACAATGAGACCTTTTGTTGATCAGATTGGGAAACTCAACAATTGTAATAACTAGTGTTATAGTAAATAATTTTTTTTTGGGTGGGGGGATGGAAAAGATAAAAAGTAGTATGATTTTATACCAAACCTTTTAAATAATATGTTCTACTATCTCTTATATTAAAAAAATAAACAAGGTGAGATTTAGAAGTAATATTATTTAGAAATAGAGTATTAAAAAGTTATATAGTATAAATATGAAAGAAAAATATTTCATCAAAAGAAATCCACTCATTCACCACCTCCTCTTAGGGGAATATCCAGCCAAGGGAACTTCACTTTCCAATATATTTTTTAATTGATTCAAACCAGACATAAAAGATAAAGGTTTTTTCAGTAGATAATTTTTTACCATGGTTAAAAGGGGGAGAAACTTTTTTTCCACTTGATTTTTTTAATTATATGATGAAGATGAGTTCTAGAGATAATGTTAATGATAAATATTTTTAGGTTTTGATATTTAATACTATAATCACATAGATAATTTTTTATAGATATCATCGATACAAAATTTAATCACCGTTGTTCTCAATAATAATAATTTCTAATATTTACATTTATTTAGATCATTTTAGGATATTTACTATTTATTTTGTGATTATATCCATCCACCAATGACTCAATCTTGATGTTTCCCATAAATAGTGAATGGATAAAGATTGATGAATTTTTTAAAGGGGATGAATGAAATATTGGATGGAATTTTTGTATACATTAACTTATTATATTTGTAATTAGTCTCAAATAAGGGTAGAATAAAACTTATAATGAGAATAAAAATTTAAATATGGGGATTTAATGGTATTCAAAATAAATCTATAGGGGTATATTGAAGATATGAATGAACCATTTGTGATTTTTTGGAAATTAGAAATGATTCCCTTATGAAATGAGGTGTTCACAATATTTTTGGTGATATTTGATGTGTTGATGAAGTTTTATTCAATTTAATAACTCTTAATATATGATGAGTTTAGAGTTAATCTTCATGAAACCGAGACCTGTGTTTTTGTAGGAAACAAAAAATGTTTATAAAATTTTTGAAGTGATTTACTAAGAATAAATATATTTCAGACAATACGAGAGAGGAAAAGAGAAGGAATTTACATTGAAGAACCCTATAACGCCCCGACCCCAGTTACCCAGAGTTTGTGCATTATTCCACAACATTGGAATGATCACAAGGAAATCATGTCCCAAAAGATCGACCAGTTTAGTATTATTGGAAACAAGATTCATACATAAGTTCAACTTTACAACTCGAAAAAAATACAACACTAATTTATTCCATTAGAAACATCCAAGCCTCCTAGATTATGCCTACAAGTCACTCATAACTAACTTATTCATATCCTGGGAAAATTAAACATAAGAAAGGGGTGATCTCAAACACTCAGTAAGTGTAAGCAATTTAATTGAAGATAACATAAATATTAAGAATGGTGAATAATTGAAAACACATGACATTACAAATAATAAACTTGAACACTTTTATGGTAGAAATATGAACAGAGTAAATAATGCCATAATAAAACATAATCATGTGTATTCTACTTGTCGAATGACCACATGAACTATCAATATTATTTTCATTATGAGGGAATGTATAATTCTAGTCATTCAGAAACATTTTGTCAAGGCCTCGACCAAGACGTCCAAAAATGATTAAGGCATCAACCAATTCCATATCTATTTATCTCATTAGACCTACTGATGCATCGAGGATCTATAGTGGGCTCCACCCATCATTTACTATGTCTAATACATTCCTCATATGAAAAGTTTGAAATATAACATAAACATTCGTATTTAAACGAGCATAATAAATGTCAATACTTTAACTATAAACCATGAATGGTATAAAAATAACACATCCATAGTCAAACATATCAAAAAACCTTCAATACAATATATAAGATTTATATCATAATGAATCGACTTCAGACAAGTATAAAATCCATCAAAGGATGTTGACATAGATGAAATGAAAACTATTTGATAGAAATATATCTTTCTTTTTTTGAAATCATTTAAATTTACATAATTCTAAAAGAAAACATTTATTTTGAAAATATTCTTATAATCTTGTAAGGGAAGCATTGATGATGTTATAATGGTGGATAATAAACTCACCCTCTATATAAGTTAAAAAAATACATTATAACCATAATTTTGTCAGAAAGTTCGTAAAGTACCTTGTTTGGAAAATGACTGAAAGATTCCTTTCAAAACATATAAGTGAAAATAAGGGTATAAATTACTTTAAACCACTATATAGTAAATAGTAAAAATGGTTTCAAATACATTTTTAAGAAACATGTATGTGGATGATAAAGAGGTCTCAGTAGATACCTATGTAAAAACAACCTCGGATAATAAAGATATTGTAAAAGTAACCCTTACCCTGTACCTTTTTTTGGAAAAGGGTAGGTTATCCTCTAGTATAATGGTGAAATAATGGTTATTAAATTATACATTAACCATATACATTAATATGATATCATATATTATCTTCTAATACTGATTTGTTAATAATATTTTAGTATTATTGTCATTTTAGGTGTTAACTGATTTGTTTTTGTAAGTAATGTTTGTTATGGATAGGGTGTATCTTATTCATATTCAGAATGATATTAAGTCTTTAAAAGTTATTTTTAATCTTAAAATGAAAATTAGTGTAACGCCCCAACCCCAGCTACCCAGAGTCGGTGCATTACTTTGTAACATTGGCATGATCACAAAAGATCAAGTCTCGAAAGACCGATTAGTATAGTAGCCTTGGAAACACTAGATACATTCATAAATGTTACATTACAACATAAGGTGAAAAACTAATAACAAAGTCTTCATAGTCCACACTCATATCCTCTTCTGACTATCCCTGCAGGTCATTCATAAAATACTTCTTCACATCCTGGAAAATATTAAAACATTGAAAGGGGTGAGCTCAGATGCTCTGTAAGGATAACAATATTGCGGAAGCTTTCATAAATAAACATTAACAATTAAGGCAATGTATAAATAAAACAAAAGCCTTTTAAACATGAACTTCAACATAATATGGCAATAGTAAAATGAGATAATTCCATTTACTTATTCACATGGATATTCTACTGGTCGAATAATCACATGCAATATCAATAACCACTTTCATAATGATGGAATGCATAATGCCAGACATTCTGAAACATTTTGTCAAGGCCTCAGCCAGGACGTCTAAAATGATTAAGGCCTCAGCCAAAACCATAAATCAAATTGGGAAAGGGCCTCGGCCAATTACACATCTAGTTGTCTCATGAGACCTACCGATGGAATTTTTTTAGAAGATACTTATGTTTAAAATTACTCAAATATAATCCAGTGTTTTTATGAAAGCATTATCCAAGCTTCTGAAAACAAAATAACTAATTCTGAGACTGCTCGACTAATTACAGGCCATGATGGGTCCACGCCCAATCCCTTCCTGTCTACCACACTCGAGAGTCGGGTTTTCTGAAAACATTTTTAAGATTGCGTTAAATACGTATACATTTGCACTGGATTTTCATATATTTGAGAGAAATATCTATCTCTTTTTTGAAATCATTTAAAAATCACATAATTATAAAATAAAACCTTTTTAATAAATTTAAAAGTCAAAGGGGTTTATACACCGTATAAAAGAAGGTTGTGTATAAAACCAAATATGCCTCAATGAAAGGATATTGAGACAAAGTCCTTACAAAGATCATTTTTTAAAATAAAATAGATCTATTATGTGAATTCACTATATTTACACATAAATAAAGTATAAATACAAGATATGACATAATAATATCATGACATAACTTGAAAGTAGGAGATTAACCCAAAGAATGGAAATTGGGTAAAGAAGTTCCCTTACGAATATCATTTTTTAAATAAAATATATCTATTATGTGTATTCACTATATTTACACATAAATAAAGTATAAATTCCAGATAGGACATAATAAAATCAGGACATAATTTGAAAGTAGGAGATTAACCCAAAAAATAGAAATTGGGTTAAGAAGTTCCCTTACGAATATCATTTTTTAAATAAAATATATATATTATGTGTATTCACTATATTTACACATAAATAAAGTATAAATTATAGATAGGACATAATAAAATCAGGACATAATTTGAAAGTAGGAGATTAACCCAAAGAATAGAAATTGGGTTAAGAAGTTCCCTTACCTCGTGTCTGACTTGACTCAACCGTTCTTTAACCTCATGAATAATAAACTAGAGTTAATATATACCTTATTAAGAACCATTTTCAATTTCATTATCCTTTTTATATCACTTATTACAATGTTATGAACATTATGTAATTATTTAAGTTAATAACGGTCATTTTGTCGATATTTGGTACTTGAGTCAATCAATAAACTTCTTATAATTACAAGTTGTTCATGTGGTGAAATATCCATTATATCCAGAATTATATTCATTATGTAGATATCAAATATATAATATATATCCAGTATATACATTCATTCATAATATTATGTAACATTTAGAGGTAAGAAATGAAATGCACCGTTCATGGAGACGGTAAGTCGTACGTACGCATGAACGCTACTTTCATTTCTATTTCGTATTTAATGGAATGAAATCATAATGATATAAATGTACAATATAATTCCAGGATAATATAGTGTATAATACCATTTACTCCATCCTTTATACATCCCACATATGGCATTAACAATTCAAATCACTTTGAGGGGGCGGTAGTCCGCACTTCCTAAAATGAAATTATCGCGTTTTACCCATAATGGAAATCATAAAGTATGCCATAAATGAGAAATACAGAAGAATAAGTAAAACATAAACATATTATATATCATATTTAAATATAGTTACATCTTAATGGCCACCTTTTAAGGTGTTATATGAGTGTTGAACAATCATCGTTTCGTGAGGCAGAAATTCGCCATCCACAGAAACCGTATGTTCTTTAACCATTAGATGTAGGTGTGTGTAAGTGTAGCTCGAATACTTCTTATAAAAAAATCCTAGTATATTGAGGATACTGGTGTTGTTACAAAATAAACGAATAACAAGAGTTTAGGGGGTTGGGGAAGAAAAATAAAACAAAACAACATTAGAGAAGACATTACCTCAAAATCGGGTAACTCTTTTTGACTTGAGCCAAAGGCTTCCTTGGGAAGAGTTATGCCCAAAGTGAGGCTTCTAGGAGTAATAGGGGGAAGTTGGGAGAGTATTTGGGTAGATTTTGGCCGAACCAAAAGGCTTGAAAGTGTGAATGAGGTGGTAGAGGTGGGGGCCTTTTATAAGTGGAGAGGAGGGGCACTCTTGGAAAGTAAAGAAAAGTCACTTTACTATAAAATGAGTTTCGGATTTTAGAGGTCCCACACTTATATAATTCGAGTCTAAGGTGATAAGGGTTCTAAAGCTCCTCATCCAATAGGCTTTGGACAAGTGTAAGCCTTGTATTTTGCATTATCTTCTCATTTTATTTAAATCGTTAAATAATGAGGTCATCGCTGCATCATCATGATGTCATAAATAATTTAATTTATTTAATGTCTAAAAATTATAAAAAAAATACTATGATGTAGGAAATATTTTTATCTTTCCAATGACTATTTATAGTAAAAAATATGACTTTTATAACCCCATGTAAAAATTGTTTTAGTAAAACATTTCATGTTTGTGTCATTTTTTTACTTTAACATTAAATAAAAGGTATTTATGTCATTTTCCAACTAAAGTGGCTCCATGGGGTCCCCAAGTTGACCCATGGATTGTCTTGGTCGGCCATGGCACATACAATGAGGGTAGGACATGTGTCAAGCTCATCTCATATTATTAAAACATTATTTTTACCTTAAACTACACTAATTACCTCTAATCGCGATTAAGAACTTAAAAGTTACTATTCACCAAAAATTATTTTAATCTCATTGAACCACATTTTACTTCTTAATGACAACCATGTATGTCGTATTTTTGAAATTCAAAACACAGAAGTGGTAAAATTTCATTTAAACGAAAAAACAGTTTTTATAAATACCACTTAGTGGTTTCACTATTCATCAAAAATTGAAGTTTTTCAGAAAAATCCCAAAAATTCACCCTAAGCTATATTTGATATTCCGATTTCAAAAATGATGTCTATTTTAAAAAATTCCAAACATATATGTTGCATTAATTAATTTTATAATTAATTCCCGCTGTCACAACAAATAGCGTGTTTTTAAGAAACAATTTATATCAAAAGATTGACAATTGTTCATGCCCAATTTCAAAGTGACATTAAGTCTAATGAACACCATTGGATAAAATGGTAAAAATATATTCTAATTATACTTTAAAACCACTCAATATTATAACTTATCACTATAAATTATTTTGATTAAAAAATTTATTTTAAGTATTTTTCACTATTCATAAAAATTTGGAAGTTCTTAGAAAATTACAAAAAATTCAACATAGGCTAATTTCAATATTACGAATACAAAAATGAATTCCATTTTGAAATATAAAATTTCTATAATTTTAAAAAGTGGGTATTACTATTCATAACGGCTACTTTGATTAGTCGCGGTGTGTTAGAACTCGAAGTTGCGTACAATGCAAGCTATTGCATTATTAAAAGAGAGGCGTATCGTGAAAGCTCGGGGTGTTACAATTAGTCTGGAATTAATATGACGGGGAATGAATCTCATCGCGTTCGTGGAGTCGGTAATCTGTACGTACGCACAAGCGACAATATCATTATATTGATGTTAAAATCATATATAATTGGATGGTATATCATATATACAGAATGATTATCATATTATATTTATTATTTAAATCATTTATACTCATTATTATACCTATCTAAATGATGAAGTGTTTGAATAAAAAACTACACCACGATGTGGAGACTGTAATCCATACATACGCACGTAAGGTGACTTTGTCATTTACAGGATGGATAGAATAATGCATATGGTTGTACCATTTTCATAATAGCATCACAGTATATAGAATATAATGTAGTTATTATTTTATAATGGAAACAACAAAGAATGAGGTAGTGTAAGAAGAAGAGAACTTGAAAGAGTTGATGAAATATTTACCTCTTCTTCGGGTTTTTTCCTTTTGATTTGATCAAAAGGGATCTTTAATTTGGCTTTCTGACTAAAGGAAGGCCTCTAGGATGAAGGGAGGATAGTTGGGGGGATATTTGGGAAGGGTTTGTCTGAGCCAAATGGCTTTGAAGGTGTTAATTTGATAGAAGGGGAAGTGACCTTTTATAAGAGGGGTGAGGGGAACCTTAGGAAAGATTGAAATATTATTTTATAATAAAATAATTTTCGGTTTCTAATGGCTAAAAAATGATTTATTTAAAGGATAAGGTGGTGATGGTTCGAAAATATCTCAACTAATATGTTTTTGACAGGTTTGGGTCAGTATATTAACCTTATCTTTTGGATTTAACTCTTAGTTAAATAGTTTGACATTCACCGTGTCCCTTTGTATTTTTATATTATATGGTTAATAAACTTATTATAAATTTCCAAGAGAATCCCAAGTGGTTGATTAACGATACAACTATAATTATATAGTTCGTTTTTCTTAACCATATATTTTTATGATTGTTATATCAACCAATAATATTGTATTTGTTTTAAAAACTCATTTATGTCAATTTTGACATTATTGAATAATTTATTTTTGTTAAATTCCTAAAAAAATTATTATTTAGAACTAAATACACATAAGCAACCCTAAAATGTAAAATTAACCAATAAAATTAGTGTAATTCATTAAAAGTCTCAAATTATATTTATTTATATATTTATAATATCAATTATTTTAATATTTCATTAATATGGAAATTATTGCATCATCATTATTTCATAAACAAAATTAATTATTTAATGTATAAAAATTATAAATAAAATACCATTATGTAGGAAATATTTATAGATTTCTAATTAATATTTATAGTGTAATTTATATTGTGTATAACCCTATATTAAAAATGCTTTCGTTATTAAACTTTGAATTTAACTCTTTTAACTCTTCTTTAAATAAAATAATAATAAATGTCCTAATCTAATCGAAGTGAACCAAAGAGGTTAATATTTTATTCATAAGGATTATTTTGGCCTAATTATACTTATCCAATAGAATTAGGACATGTGTTATGGTAATAATAATATCATTTTTACCCTTAATTACCCTATTTACTTTTAACAGTGGAAAATAAAAGTAAAAAGTTACCATTCACCAAAAATTATTTGCATCTTATTGAACCATAGTTTACTTACTGATATCTATTTTGCCTCTTGTATTTTTTAAATTCAACTCACATAAGTGGTAAAATTATGTTTTATACAAATTTGGCAATGCTCCTAGGAGGTGGGTAAAAGACGCTAAAACGTTTGATAAAATTTTATAGATCTAAACTCATTATAAAATGAATCTAAGGAATTACATTGAACATATATTGGTATTATGTATATATTTTGACCTAAAATAAATTTAAATAAAATAAATAATTATTTAAATAAAAAGTCGGTTTTAAACAATAACTCAGTTTTTTTCACAATTCATTAAAAATTCAATGTTTTCAGAAAAATACAAAAAATTCACCCTAATCTAATTTCAATATTCAGGATCCAAAAATGAATCCTATTTTGAAAGATAAAATTTATAAAATTTCAAAAAGTGGGTATTACTATTCATAATGGCTAGTGTGATTGGTCGTGGTGTGTTAGAATATTGAAGTTGCGTACAATGCAAGCTATTGCATTATTCAAAGGGAAATAAACTGTGGAAGCCTGGGGTTTTACATTCCTCCCTTCTTAAAATAATTTCATCCTCAAAATTTATAGAATATTACTACATATAAAGATTCGGGTGGTTCTTCATCATAAGTTCCTCGGGTTCCCATGTTGCCTCTTCCATCTTATGGTTTCTCTATAGGACTTTTACCAGACGAGTCGCCCGGTTTCTCAACACTTGTTCTCTGGTATCAAGAATTTTGACATGCTCTTCACAATAAGACAGATCAGGTTCCAATTCAATTTCCTCATAGGTGAGTACATGCATTAGGTTAGGCATGTATTTTCTCAACAGTGATATGTGGAACACATCGTGAACATTGGAGATACTTGGCGGCATTGCGAACCGGTAAGCTACAACCCCAATTCGTTCTAGAATTTTGAAAGGTCCGATGTACCTAGGACTTAGTTTACCCTTCTTAGAAAATAGTAGAACTCTCTTCCATAGAGATACCTTCAAAAAAACATGATCTCCTACCTGAAATTCCAAATCCTTCCTTTGGTTATCTGCATAGCTCTTCTATATGCTTTCTGCTGTTTTAATGTGGGTTTGATAACCTTCACCTTTTCCATCATTTCCTCATCAAGTTCCAGTCCTAAGAGTTTTGTTTCACCAACATCATCCCATCATATTTTTGTGAGACATCTCTTGCCATATAATGCTTCATATGGTGCCATCTGAATACTTTAATGGAAGAAATTGTTATAGGAAAATTCTACCAGAGGTAAATATTGCTCCCACTTACCTTGAAAGTCAAGTGAGCAAGTTTTCAACATGTCTTATAAGGTTTGAATAGTCTATTTTGATTGTCCATCAATTTGAGGGTGGTAGGAAGTACTCAACAAAAGTTTAGTATCCATGGCAATCTGAAGACTTTTCTAGAATCATGATGTAAAACTGGGATCACGATAAGAAACAATTGATAGGGCTACACCACAGAGTCCTATAACTTCATTAATTTATTGTCTTGATAAATTTTCAAGTCGTAAATCTACTATTATAGCAAGAAAATGTGCTGACTTGGTAAGATGAACAACAACGACCAATATTGTATCATTCCTTCTAGGTGTCTTTGGTAGCCCCATGACAAAGTCCATCATAATATTATCCCATTTCCACTAAGGTATGGAAAGAGGTTTCATGACTCCTCCAGGCTGTTGCCTTTCAGCTTTCACTTGTTGACAAACCATACATCTTGACACAAAATCAGAAAGCTCCCTCTTAATGTTGTCCCACCCAAAATTTTCCTTCAAATATTTATACATCTTAGTGCTACTAGGGTGTATAGAGAAATTGGATATATGAGCATCATCTAACAATTCCATTTTTAGATCAGTCATATCGGGAACACCAAGTATCTTCCCAAATTTCAAAATCTCATCTTTATATATGAAGTCACTCAATCTTCCGTCATTCACAACTTTAATCTTCTTTTGAAACTCCTCATCATCGGACTGAGAAATATTTTCATTTCTAGTAAAGATGGTTTGGAAATAATTTGAAAAATCATTGATGTTTCACCGTCCATGGTTATTCCCATATCCATCTTTACTAGATCTATGTATATAGGATCCCTTTCAACTCTCATTTTGTTCACAACTCCATGATCCTTTCTACTCAAAGCAACTTCCATCTTATTTTCCTTCCCCGAGTGGTATTGTATAGTGCAATAATAATCCTTGAGTAGTTAAATCCATTGCCTTTGCCTCATGTTGAGTTCTTTTTGTGAGAAAATATACTTCAAACTCTTGTGACACTACTAATAAAACCGCCATTAGCGACCGCCAAAAGCGGTCGCTATAGGGCTCTAGCGGCCGCCCAGCGATCGCCATTGGCGGTCGCTTTAGCCTCGTCGCTAGAGGCCTATAGGGACCGCCAATGGCGGTCGCTATAGATTTTTTTTAAATGTCCACTGAAATAAATGAATATATATATATATTAAAAAAATATTCACATATATACTATTAAATACAATATTTTAAATATATATATATATAATATATTTTAAATGTTTTAATATATATAATATTAAATATATGTATAATATCGAATCATTGTGCTATAATAATTTAAAACCCCCGATTTAAGAAATGCTATCATTTCAGGTTTTTCGGAGCACGTTTGCTCCGAATTCGACCGCCGCACGCTGTTTTGGTGTTTTATGACTCCGGAAACGCGTTTCCGGCCGCCGCGGTCAAATGGAACCTCCTATTGATGTGTCGTCTCTCCAACAATTTCACAATTCATGCAACGGATGTTGTCGTGCGGTTTCGTGGCATTCGGAGGTCATTCGGGTGGTTTTGACCCCCCAACGCGCCATTTCAGCGTGCGCCGATCTGCTGAAAACGACGCATTCGGTCATGCCGCGCGCACCACACGTCCGATGGACGTGCCGCCTCCTCCTGCATATCAGGAATAATATTAAAATCATTCTCGTGCGGTTTCAGGTTTTTCGGAGCACGTTTGCTCCAAATTCGACCGACGCACGCCGTTTTGGTGTTTTATGACTCCGGAAACGCGTTTCCGGCCGTCACGGTCAAAAGTAACCTCTGATTGACGTGCCGTCTATCCGGCCATTTCACAATTCACGCAATGGATGTTGTCGTGCAGTTTCGTGGCATTCGGAGGTCGTTCGGGTGGTTTTGACCCCCCGGCGCGCAATTTCAGCGCGCGCCGGGCTGCTGAAAATGACGCATTCGGTCGTGCCGCATGCACCGCACGTCCGATGGATGTTCCGCCTCCTCCTGCATCTCAGGAATAATATTCCTATCGTTCTCGTGCGGGTTCAGGTTGTTTAGAGAACATTTGCTCTGAATTCGACCGCCGCACGCTGTTTTGGTGTTTTATGACTCCGGAAACGCGTTTCCGGCCGCCGCGGTCAAACGGAACCTCCGATTGACGTGTCGTCTGTCCGACCATTTAACAATTCACGCAACGGATGTTGTTGTGCGGTTTCGTGGCATTCTGAGGTCGTTCGGGTGGTTTTGACCCCTCAACGTGACATTTCAGCGCGCGCCGAGCTGCTGAAAATGACGCATTCGGTCGTGCCGCGCGCACCGCACGTCCGATAGATGTGTTTCCTCTTCCTACATCTCAGGAATAATATTACTATAATTCTCGTGTGGTTTCAGGTTTTTCGGAGCACGTTTGCTCCGAATTCGACCGCCGCACGCCGTTTTGGTGTTTTATGGCTCCGGAAACGCGTTTCCGGCCGCCGCGGTCAAACGTCACCTCCGATTGATGTACCGTCTATCCGAACATTTCACAATTCATGCAAAGGATCTTTTCGTGTGGTTTCGTAGCATTCAGAGGTCGTTCAGCTGGTTTTGACCCCCCGACGCGCAATTTCAGCGCGCGCCGAGCTGCTGAAAACGATGCATTCGGTCGTGCCGCACGTACTGCATGTCCAATGGACGTACCGCCTCCTCCCGCATCTCAGGAATAATATTCTCATCATTCTAGTGCGGTTTCAGGTCGTTCGGAGCACGTTTGCTCCGAATTCGACCGTCGCACGCCGTTTTGGTGTTTTATGACTCCAGAAACGCATTTCCGGCCGCCGCGGTCAAACGTCACCTCCGATTGACGTGCCGTCTGTCCGACCATTTTACAATTCACGCAACGGATGTTTTCGTGCGGTTTCGTGGCATTCAGAGGTCGTTCGGGTGGTTTTGACCCCCCAACGCGCCATTTCAGCGCGCGCTGAGCTGCGGAAAACGACGCATTCGGTCGTGCCGTGCGCACCGCACGTCCGATGGATGTGCCGCCTCCTCCTGTATCTCAGGAATAATATTCCTATCATTCTCGTGCAGTTTTAGGTTTTTCGGAGAACGTTTGATCTGAATTGGACCGTCGCACGCCGTTTTGGTGTTTTATGGCTCCGGAAACGCGTTTCCGGCCGCTGCGGTCAAACGAAACCTCTGATTGACGTGTCGTCTGCCCGTCCATTTCACAATTCATCCAACGGATGTTTTCGTGCGGTTTCGTGGCATTCGGAGGTCGTTCGGGTGGTTTTGACCCCCCAACGCGCCATTTTAGCGCGCGCCGAGCTGCTGAAAACGACGCATTCGATCGTGTCGTGCGCACCGCACGTCCGATGGACGTGCCGCCTCCTCCTGAATCTCAGGAATAATATTACTATCATTCTCGTGCGGTTTCAGGTTTTTCGGAGCACGTTTGTTCCGAATTCGACCACCGCGCGCTGTTTTGGTGTTTTATGACTCCGGAAACGCGTTTCCGGCCGCCGCGGTCAAACGGAACCTCCGATTGACGTGCCTTCTATCCGACCATTTCACAATTCACGCAAAGTATGTTTTCATGCGGTTTCGTGGCATTCGGAGGTCGTTCGGGTCGTTTTGACCCCCCGACGCGCAATTTCAGCGCGCGCCGAGCTGCTGAAAACGCCACATTCGGTTGTGCCGCGCGCACCGCACGTCCGATGGATGTGACGCCTCTTCCTGCATCTCAGGAATAATATTTCTATTGTTATCGTGTTCTTTCAGGTCGTTCGGAGCACGTTTGCTACAAATTCGACCGCCGCACGCCGTTTTGGTGTTTTATGACTCCAGAAACGCATTTCTGGCCGCCACGGTCAAACGACACCTCTGATTGACATGTCGTCTTTCCGACCATTTCACAATTAACTCAACGGATGTTGTCGTGCGGTTTTGTGGCATTCAGAGGTCGTTCGGGTGGTTTTGACCCCCCAACGCGCCATTTCAGCGCGCGCTGAGCTGCTGAAAACGACGCATTCGGTCGTGCCGTGTGCACCGCATGTCTGATGGACGTGCCGCCTCCTCCTACATCTCAGGAATAATATTCCTATCGTTCTCGTGCGGTTTTAGGTTTTTCGGAGCACGTTTGCTCTGAATTGGACCGCCGCACGCCGTTTTGGTGTTTTATGACTCCGGAAATGCGTTTCCGGCCGCCGCGGTCAAACGGAACCTCCGATTGACATGCCTTCTCTCCGACCATTTCAAAATTCACGCAACGGATGTTTTCGTGCGGTTTCGTGGCATTCGGAAGTCGTTCGGGTGGTTTTGACCCCCCAACGCGCCATTTCAGCGCGTGCCGAGCTGCTGAAAACGACGCATTCGGTCGTGCCGCGCGCAACGCACGTCCGATGGACGTGCTGCCTCCTCCTGCATCTCAGGAATAATATTCCTATCATTCTCGTGCGGTTTCAAGTTTTTCGGAGCACGTTTGCTCCGAATTCGACCGTCGCGCGCCGTTTTGGTGTTTTATGACTCCGGAAACGCGTTTCCGGCCGCCGCGGTCAAACGTCACCTCTGATTGACGTGCCGTCTGTCCGACCATTTCACAATTCACGCAACGGATGTTGTCGTGCGGTTTTGTGGCATTCAGAGGCCATTCGGGTGGTTTTGACCCCCCAACGCGCCATTTCAGCGCGCGCCGAGCTGCCGAAAACGACTCATTCGGTCGTGCTGCACGCACCGCACGTCCGATGGATGTGCCCTCTCCTCCTGCATCTCAGGATTAATATTCCTATAGTTCTTGTGCGGTTTCAGGTTTTTCGGAGCACGTTTGCACCGAATTCGACCGTCGCACGCCGTTTTGGTGTTTTATGGCGCCAGAAACGCGTATCCGGCCGCCGCGGTCAAACCGCACCTCCGATTGACGTGCCTTCTATCCGACCGTTTCACAATTCACTCACCGGCTGTTGTCGTGCAGTTTCGTGGCATTCGGAGGTCGTTCGGGTGGTTTTGACCCCCCAACGCGCTATTTCAGCACGCGCTGAGCTGTTGAAAACGACGCATTCGATCGTGTCGCGCGCACCGCACGTTCGATGGACGTGCCGCCTCCCCCTGCATCTCAGGAATAATATTCCTATCATTCTCGTGCGGTTTCAGGTTTTTTCGGATCACATTTGCTCCGAATTCGACCGTCGCGCGCCGTTTTGGTGTTTTATGACTCCGGAAACGCGTTTCCGGCCGCCGCGGTCAAACGTCACCTCCGATTGAAGTCCCTTCTGTCCGACTATTTCAAAATTCACACAACGGATGTTTTCGTGCTGTTTCGTGGCATTCGGGTGGTTTTTACCCCCCGACGCGCAATTTCAGCGCGCGCTGAGCTGCTTAAAACGACGCATTCGGTCGTGCCGCGCGCACCGCACGTCCGATGGATGTACCGCCTCCTTCTGAATCTCAAGAATAATATTTCTATCTTTCTCGTATGGTTTCAGGTTTTTCGGAGCACGTTTGCTCCGAATTCGACCGCCGCACGCCGTTTTGGTGTTTTATGACTCCGGAAACGCGTTTCCAGCCGCCGCGGTCAAACGACACCTCCGATTGATGTGCCGTCTGTCCGACCATTTCACAATTCACACAACAGATGTTGTCGTGCGGTTTCGTGGCATTCAGAGGTCGTTCGGGTGGTTTTGACCCCCCAACGCGCCATTTCAGCGCGCGCTGAGTTGCTGAAAACGACACATTCGGTCGTGCCGCGCGCACCGCACGTCCGATGGACGTGCCGCCTCCTCCTGAATCTCAGGAATAATATTACTATCATTCTCGTGCGGTTTCAGGTTTTTCGGAGCAAGTTTTCTCTGAATTGGACCGCGCCACGCCGTTTTGGTGTTTTATGGCTCTGGAAACGCGTTTCCAGCCGCCGCGGTCAAACGACACCTCCGATTGACGTGCTGTCTACCCTTCCATTTCAAAATTCACGCAACGGATGTTGTCGTGCGGTTTCGTGGCATTCGGAGGTCGTTCGGGTGGTTTTGACCCCCCGACCCGCCATTTCAGCGCGCGTCGAGCTGCTGAAAACGACGCATTCGGTCGTGCTGCGTGCACCGCACGTCCGATGAATGTGTCGCCTCCTCCCGCATCTCTTGAATAATATTCCTATCGTTATCGTGCGGTTTCAGGTCGTTCAGAGCATGTTTTCTCCGAATTCGACCGCCGCACGCCGTTTTGGTGTTTTATGACTCCGGAAACGCGTTTCTGGCCGCCACGGTCAAACAACACCTCTGATTGACGTTCCGTCTGCCCGACCATTTCACAATTCACGCAACGGATGTTGTCGTGCGGTTTCGTGGCATTCAAAGGTCATTCGGGTGGTTTTGACCCCCCAACGCGTCATTTCAGCGCGCGCTGAGCTGCTGAAAACGATGCCTTCAGTCGTGCCGCGCGCACCGCACGTCTGATGGATGTGCCCCCTCCTCCTGCATCTCAGGAATAATATTCCTATCGTTCTTGTGCGGTTTCAGGTTTTTCGGAGCACGTTTGCTCTGAATTGGACCGCCGCATGCCGTTTTGGTGTTTTATGGCTCCGGAAACGCGTTTCCGGCCGCCGCGGTCAAACAGAACCTCCGATTGATGTGTCGTCTACCCTTCCATTTCACAATTCACGCAACGGATGTTGTCGTGCGGTTTCGTGGCATTCAGAGGTCGTTCGGGTGGTTTTGACCCCCCAACGCGTCATTTCAGCGCGCGCCGAGCTGCTGAAAACGACGCCTTCGGTCGTGCCGCACGCACCGCACGTCCGATGGACATGCTGCCTCCTCCTGCATCTCAGGAATAATATTTCTATCGTTCTCGTGTGGTTTCCGGTCGTTCGGAGCACGTTTGCTCCAAATTCAACTGCAGCACGCCGTTTTGGTGTTTTATGACTCCGGAAATGCATTTCCGGCCGCCGCGGGCAAATGGCACCTCTGATTGACGTTCCATCTACCCGACCATTTCGCAATTCACGCAACAGATGTTGTCGTGCGGTTTCGTGGCATTCAGAGGTCGTTCGGGTGGTTTTGACCCCCCAACGCGCCATTTCAACGCGCGCCGAACTGCCGAAAATGACGCATTCTGTCGTGCCGCGCGCACCGCACGTCTGATGGACGTGCTACCTCCTCCTGCATCTCAGGAATAATATTTTTATCGTTCTCGTGCGGTTTCAGGTTTTTCGGAGCACGTTTGCTCCGAATTCGACCGCCGCACGCCGTTTTGGTGTTTTATGAGTCTGGAAACGCGTTTCCGGCCGCCGCGGTCAAACGGAACCTCCGATTAATGTGTCGTCTCTCCGAAAATTTTACAATTCACGCAACGGATGTTGTCGTACGGTTTCGTGGCATTCGGAGGTCGTTCGGGTGGTTTTGACCCCCCAACGCGCCATTTCAGCGCGCGCCGAGCTGCTGAAAACGACGCATTCGGTCGTGACGCGCGCACCGCACGTCCGATGGACGTGCCGCCTCCTCCTGCATCTCAGAAATAATATTCCTATCATTCCCGTGCGGTTTCAGGTTTTTCGGAGCACGTTTGCTCCGAATTCGACCGTCGCGCGCCGTTTTGGTGTTTTATGACTCCGGAAACGCGTTTCCGGTCGCCACGATCAAACGTCACCTCCGATTGATGTGCCGTCTATCCGACCAGTTCACAATTAATGCAACGGATGTTGTCGTGTGGTTTCGTGGCATTCGGAGGTCGTTCGAGTGGTTTTGACCCCCCTACGCGCAATTTCAGCGCGCGCCGCTCTGCTGAAAACGACGCATTCGGTCGTGCCGCGCGCACCGCACGTCCGATGGACGTGCCGCCTCCTCTTGAATCTCAGGAATAATATTTCTATCGTTCTCAGGCGATTTCAGGTCGTTACGAGTACGTTTGTTCGGAATTGGACCGCCGCACGCCGTTTTGGTGTTTTATGGCGCCGGAAACGCGTATCTGGCCGTCGCGTTCAAACCGCATCTCCGAATGACGTGATGTCTGGCCGACCATTTCAAAATTCACGCACCGGCTGTTGTCGTACGGTTTTGTGGCATTCGGAGGTCGTTCGGGTGGTTTTGACCCCCCGATGCGCAATTTCAGCGCAGGCCGCGCTGCTGAAAACGACACATTCGGTCGTGCCGCGTGCACCACACGTCTGATTGACGTGCCGCCTCCTCCTGCATCTCAGGATTAATATTTCTATCGTTCTCGTGCAGTTTCAGGTCGTTCGGAGCACCTTTTCTCCGAATTGGACCGCCGCACGCCGTTTTGGTGTTTTATGGTGCCGGAAACGCATTTCCGGCCGTCGCGTTCAAACAGAACCTCCGAATGACGTGCCGTCTGGCCGACCATTTCACTATTCACTCACCGCATGTTTTCATATGGTTTCGGGGCATTCGGAGGTCGTTCGGGCGGTTTTGACCCCCTGAAGCGCAATTTTAGCGCGCGTCGCGTTGCTGAAAATGACACATTCGGTCGTGCCGCGCGCACCGCACGTCCGATGGACGTGCCGCCTCCTCCTCCATCTCAGTAATAATATTTCTATCGTTCTTGTGCGGTTTCAGGTCGTTCGGAGCACGTTTGCTCTGAATTGGACCGTCGCACGCCGTTTTGGTGTTTTATGGCGCCGGAAACGCGTTTCCGGCCGCCGCGGTCAAACGGAACCTCCGAATGACGTTCCGTCTGGCCGGCCATTTCACAATTCACACACCGGATGTTTTCGTACGGTTTCGTGGCATTCGAAGGTCGTTCGTTTGGTTTTGACCCCCCGACGCGCAATTTCAGCGTGCGCCGCGCTGCTGAAAACGACACATTCGGTCCTGCCGCGCGCACCGCACGTCCGATGGACGTGCCACCTCTTTATGCATCTCAGGAATAATATTTCTATCGTTCTCGTGCGGTTTCAGGTCGTTCGGAGAACGTTTCCTCCAAATTGGACCGCCACACGCCGTTTTGGTGTTTCATGCCACCAGAAACGCGTTTCCGGCCGCCGCGGTCAAACGACACCTCTGAATGACGTGCCGTCTGGCCGAACATTTCCAAATTCACGCACCGGATGTTGTCGTACAGTTTTGTGGCATTCGGAGGTCGTTCGGGTGGTTTTGACCCCCAGACGCGCAATTTCAGCGCGCGCCACGCAGCTGAAAATGACACATTCGGTCGTACCGCACGTCCGATGGACGTGCCGCCTCCTCCTGCATCTCAGGAATAATATTTCTATCGTTCTAATGCGGTTTCAGGTTGTTCAGAGCACGTTTGCTCTGAATTGGACTGCCGCACGCCGTTTTGCTGTTTTAGCCGGAAACGCGTTTCCGGCCACCGCGGTCAAACGACGTCTCCTAATGATGTGTCGTCTAGCCGACCATTTTACAATTCACGCACCAGATGTTTTTGTACGGTTTCGTGGCATTCAGAGGTCGTTCGGGTGGTTTTGACCCCCCGACGCGCAATTTCAGCGCGCGCCGCGCTGCTTAGAACGACACATTCGGTCGTGCCGCGCGCACCGCACGTCTGATGGATGGGAAGCCTGATCCTGCATCTCATGAATAGTATTTGTATCATTCTCGTGCGGTTTCAGGTCGTTCAGAGCACGTTTGCTCCGAATTGGACCACTGCACGCCGTTTTGGTGTTTTATGGCGCCGGAAACGCGTTTCCGGCCGCCGCGGTCAAAAGGAACCTCCGAATGACATTCCGTCTGGCCGACCATTTCAAAATTCACGCACCAGATGTTTTCGTACGGTTTCGTGGCATTTGGAGGTCGTTCGGGTGGTTTTGACCCCCCGACGCGCAATTTCAGCGCGCGTCGCGCTGCTGAAAACGACACATTCGGTCGTGCCGCGCGCACCGCACGTCCGATGGATGTGCCACCTCCTTCTGCATCTCAGGAATAATATTTCTATCGTTCTCGTGCGGTTTCAGGTCGTTCGGAGCACGTTTGCTCCGAATTGGACCGCCGCACGCCGTTTTGGTGTTTTGTGGTGCCGGAAACGCGTTTCCGGCCGCCGCGGTCAGATGGCACCTCCGAATGACGTGCCGTCTGTCCGACCATTTCAAAATTCACGCACCGGATGTTTTCGTATGGTTTCGTGGCATTCGGAGGTCGTTCGAGTGGTTTTCATCCCCAAACGCTCAATTTCAGCGCGCGTCGCGCTGCTGAAAACAACACATTCGGTCGTGTCGCGCGCACCGCACGTCCGATGGACATGCCGGCTCCTCCTGCATCTCAAGAATAATATTTCTATCGTTCTCGTGCGGTTTCAGGTCGTTCGGAGCACGTTTTCTCCGAATTGGACCGCCACACGCCGTTTTGGTGTTTTATGGCGCCGGAAACGCGTTTCCGGCCGCCGCGGTCAAACGACATCTCCGAATGACGTGCCTTCTGTCCGACCATTTCACAATTCACGCACCGGATGTTGTCGTACTATTTCGTGGCATTCGGAGGTTGTTCGGGTGGTTTTGACCCCCCGATGCACAATTTCATCTCGCGCCGCGCTGCTGAAAACGACACATTCGGTCGTGCCGCGCGCACCGCACGTCCGATGGACGTGCCGCCTCCTCCTGCATCTCAGGAATAATATTTCTATCATTCTAGTGTGGTTTCAGGTCGTTCGGAGCACGTTTTCTCTAAATTGGACCGCCGCACGCCGTTTTGGTGTTTTTTGGCACCGGAAACGCGTTTCCGGCCGCCGCGGTCAAACGGCACCTCCGAATGATGTGCCCTCTGGCCGACCATTTCAAAATTCATGCACCAGATGTTGTCGTACGGTTTAGTGGAATTCGGAGGTCGTTCGGGTGGTTTTGACACCCCGACGCACAATTTTCAGCGCGCGCCGCGCTGCTGAAAACGACACATTCGGTCGTGCCGCGCGCACCGCACGTCCGATGGACGTGTCGCCTCCTCCTGCGTCTCAGGAATAATATTTCTATCGTTCTCGTGCGGTTTCAAGTCGTTCGGAGCATGTTTGCTCCGAATTGGACCGCCGCACGCCGTTTTGGTGTTTTATGGCGCCGGAAACGCGTTTCCGGCCGCCGCGGTCAAACGACACCTCCGAATGACGTGCCATCTGGCCGACCATTTCACAATTCACGCAACGTCTGTTTTCGTTCTGTTTTGTGGTATTCGAAGGTCGTTCGGGTGGTGCGGGGGTGCGGGGAGCTGTTCGGGGGTGCGGGGGGTGGGGGGGGGGGGGGCGGGGGGCTGTACGGGGGGGCGGGGGTGTACGGGGGTGCGGGGGGCTGTACGGGGGGGGGGGGGGGCTGTCCGGGGTGCGGGGGGGGGGGGGGGGGGGTGCCGTCCGGGGGTGCGGGGGGCTGTACGGGGGTGCGGGGGGGGGGGGGGGGGGCTGTACGGGGGTGCGGGGGGGCTGTACGAGGGTGCAGGGGGCTGTACGGGAGTGCGGGGGGGCTGTCCGGGGGTGCCGGCGGGAAGTACGGGGGTGCGGGGGGCTGTACGGGGGCGCGGGGGGGGGGGGGGGGGGGGGCTGTACGGGGGCGCGGGGGGCTGTACGAGGGTGCGGGGGGCTGTCCGGGGGTGCCGGGGGGGGGGGGGGGGGGGGCTGTACGGGGGTGCGGGGGGCTGTACGGGGGTGCGGGGGGCTGTACGGGGGTGCGGAGCGGCTGTCCGGGGGTGCGGGGGGCTGTACGGGGGTGCAGGGGGGGGGGCTGTACGGGGGTGCGGGGGGGGGGGGGGGCTGTACGGGGGTGCGGGGGGGGCTGTACGGGGGTGCGGGGGGGGGGGGGGGGTGTACGGGGGTGCGGGGGGTTGTACGGGGGTGCGGGGGGCTGTACGGGGGTGCGGGGGGGGGGGGGGGGGGGGGGGCTGTCCGGGGGTGTGGGGGGCTGTACGGGGGTGCGGGGGGTCTGTCCGGCGGTGCGGGGGGTTGTACGGGGGTGCGGGGGGGCTGTCCGGGGGTGCGGGGGCTGTACGGGGGTGCCTGGGGGGCTGTACGGGGGTGCGGGGGGGGGGGGGGGGGGGGGGCTGTACGGGGGTACGGGGGGGGGGGGGGGGGGGCTGTACGAGGGTGCGGGGGGCTTTACGAGAGTGCGGGGGGGCTGTACGGGGGCGCGGGGGGGCTGTACGGGGGCGCGGGGGGGGGGGGGGGGCTGTACGGGGGCGCGAGGGGCTGTACGGGGGTGCGGGGGGCTGTCCGGGGGTGCCAGGGGGGCTGTACGGGGGTGCGGGGGGCTGTACGGGGGTGAGGGGGGCTGTACGGGGGTGCGGGGGGCTGTACGGGGGTGCGGGGCGGCTGTCCGGGGGTGCGGGGGGCTGTACGGGGGTGCCGGGGGGGCTGTACAGGGGTGCGGGGGGTGGGGGGGGGGGGTTGTACGGGGGTGCCGGGGGGGGGGGCTGTACGGGGGTGCGGGGGGCTGTACGGGGGTGCGAGGGGTTGTACGGAGGTGCGGGGGGGGGGGGGGGGGCTGTACGGGGGGGGGGGGGGGTGTACGGTTGTGCGGGGGGCTGTACGAGGGTGCAGGGGGCTGTACGGGGGTGCGAGGGGCTGTACGGGGGTGCGGGGGGGCTGTCCGGGGGTGCCGGGGGCTGTACGGGGGTGCCGGGGGCTGTCCGGGGGTGCGGGGGGCTGTACGGGGGTGTCGGGGGGGCTGTACGGGGGTGCGGGGGGGCTGTACGGGGGTGCGGGGGGCTGTACGGGGGTGCGGGGGGCTGTACGGGGGTGCGGGGGTGGGGGGGGGGGCTGTACGGGTGGGCGGGGGGTTGTACGGTAGTGCGGGGGCTGTTCGGGGGTGCGGGGGGTTAGAGTTTTTAAGTGCACACCTTAGATAATATTATCTATCATATAATAAACAAGAAAAGAAAGAAATTATAAGTACACAACCTTCTAATATAAATTAAATGAATACATACAGTACATCAATGTCAACCCCACCAGTAAAAACAAAAAACATATCTCGTGAATATATGATGCGTCACGCGTTGTCATCAATGCTACCTCTTTCTGGTGGGCCAGGGGCCTACAACAAATAAACATTATAAATATTTTAATAACAAAAATAATTTAAATTAAATAAATAAATACAGTATATACCTGCGTCGTATGATCCCCTGCACCATCAGCTCGACGCACATATTCCCGCAATGCTCTAACCTCAGCTGTCAATTGTGCATTTGCCTCCACGGAATTGCGCAGCCGTGCCTCAAAATCTGACATCTGTTGTGTCATATGAGCAACAGCAGGACCGACAACCGCAGCGCGTGACACTACAGAACGAGGAATCCCTGCTCCATAGGTCAAACTATAGCCATTCCCGTCCCGACCGATAATGCGATGAAAGATCTCATCCCGTCGCATGGGAAGCTGTCGCTGGTCCTCTGGCAGATGTTCTAACTCAGCTTCAGATTGAGCCTGTGAAATATTTAAATATATATAAATGTATATATGTTAATATATAGATTTATGTAATTACTGGTAAGTACAGACACTTACGATCAATGCTGCAACCTCTGGATCATTGCGATCACGAGTCCTCATCCACACCGACATTTTATCAGTTGTTGCACCTTACTCTCGCAACTATATATTAAAAGAATATAAACACAAAACCATATTAATTAATAAATTAAAAAATGAATAATATATACCTCATGTCAGATCTGAGACACGTGACGAGTCCCGAGCCTGTGAGGTGGTCCCTGCAACGCTCGATTCTCAGAATGGTGTTTTGACACCTCCTACATTCAATTCATTCAAATTTCAAACAAATCACATATTATTGAAAATATATATACACCAAAATAATTAATATAAAAACCTCAACACCCTCAATTGACCAATATGCAACCAAGTCACGCCACTGAGCAGGGAGGACACCTCTCGGGACTTTTTCCAAAATGTCTAGGGCACCCACATTTGGTACCCAGTGGTCTCTCTTCACTTTGCCTTTATAATCTTTCCACATCTTACGGTATTTTCTCATACACACGGGCCGAAACTCTTCAGGGCATACTTTCAAATTTTGCTATAAAGAAAATAATCAAACATATTAGTATTCTTTATACATAGAAAATAAAGTAAAATGATTTTCTTACCTGAACCTCCCTCCATAGACGATCTAATGTGTCCTGAGGGATAGAAGCCCAGTCACGCGTGGTCAATGGAAATCGATGTGGGTCACATATGATATGACCCAGCTGACGAATAAATTCCAGGGCATTTGGTTCCACAGGATGAAAAACCTCATCAAATGAAACATCTATCATCGTGTCGGAATTCCATGATAATATGCCACGACCCGAGCCTCTCCTGCGAGAGGAACAAGCAGCCGAGTCTGATCCTGTTGAAAAAATTTTTATATATAAATTGACAAATGTTATATATATATATATGTCAATTACATAAACAATATATACAATGACATTCAAACATACCTCGACCCTGAGACGTAGATGCCTCAGATGGATGATGTGGATCTTCTGCCTCTTCCCCTGACATGTCTGCAGTCATAGAAAACATCAGTAATGAGTCCAATGTGTTTAAAAGATAAATTGGATTGTTCTTAAAAAATGAAACTTGTACAACTGTTAATCAAACAAAAAATGGATTGAATAATTAGTTGTGAATGAATTTTAAAAAATAATAAAGTTAACAAAACAGATATACAAATTATGTACAAAACCAGTCAATGCATAGCCAAATTTCAGATAAAACTAATAAAAATTAAAGCATCACATGAATCAGATGAAGAATACCTCAAAGGGATGATACACCGACCATAACATCAATAAATCAAGAGTAAAAACAGCCTAAATATTTATGATTGAATTAACTTACAAAAGTGCGGATTAAAACTTATAAAGATTTATAAAATGATTAGATAATTTATGATATCCTAGGACATTCTACTGAATAGCGGGAAAAAATTATACCTTTCATTAAGCATTCAAATCAACCGTTTCTCCTTCAACAGACGCTCTAACCCAATAAATATCTTCTTCATGTTGAACTACGGTATGTTGATCAAGTTGTTGGTAAAAAAACGGAACAGTCTCGGGTTCATCTTATTCAAATAAAAATAACTCCTCGCCGAGACATTTTGACAACAACTTCCAAACTTGGATCCGAAGGCAAAGTAATGAAGAATACTTGTTCCGCTTGTGATGTCAAAATGAAAGGTTCATTCTCAACTCGTTCATTATTTCTATATAACATATAGTTAAAATTCACCAATGAAAACTGATATTGATCGACTTTACATCCACGAACTGGATCAACCCAATTACACTTTAACAATATGTACTTCAAATCGTGTGTGTATACAACTTCAATGATGTCTATCAATTGACCATAGTAATAACCAGAATCGACAAAGGGACAACTAATGCCACTGTTTTGTGTTGCTCGTTTGTCGTCAACATCTTTAATGCAAAATCGAAAACCATTAGCATCAATAGGCTTTATAACGACGAGCCGTTATAGATGGACCCCTCAGCCAGTTGGATAAATACTTTCAGGTAGCGTGGGGTCCCCTAACTCCCTCAGCTTACGAACCTACATAATTTATTAAAAATAAATACTGATATATGCAGAAAGAATTAGTATAATACTTCACTCATAATGAAAATCAATTTATACATACATAATCCTTGAACCAATCATGAAATGACGCATAATGAGATTGTTGAATTTGCAACTCAGTCGCACGATGCATCTATTCTTTTATCTCATTAATGTATTTCCTACAAATGATAACGTGATGTTTAAAATATCATCTTATGAAAACAAAACATGTAAAAGTTATACAAGCACATTGATAAGATACTTATTGCATTAATGGTGCAACTGATGGAGTATTGAACAAGATATATCGATGTGCTTGTATCCACTCGATGTTGTCCATATCAAATGTGGGTTCCTTCTCCAACTGGACCATCATGAATCCGAGAGGGCTTATCTAATTTTGTTTCAACATCTGTAAGATATTCTGCACAAAAGGTAGTACACTCATCCATCAAATAACCATTGTCTATTGATGCCTCTGGACGAGCCCTGTTGCGTAAAAATCTTTTCAATGTACTCAAATACCGTTCAATAGGATACATCCACCTGAATTGCACTGGACTAGAAGCCATTACTTCATCAGTTAGGTGCACTGTCAAGTGGACCATAACATCGAAAAATGAGGGGGGGGGGGGAAGTTTCTCAAAGTGACAAAGCGTAAGTACAATTCGGTCCTGCAAACTTTTTAAATCACGCATTCGTTGATTTCTTAAACAAATCTGTCTAAAAAATTACTCATCTCAATCAAGGGCTGAACAACATTGGGGGATAAACAATCAAAAATTGCAATTGGAATCAACTACTGAAGTAATATGTGATTGTCATGACTTTTCAACCCTTGCAATGTCTTGATCGTCAGATTCACACACTTTGAAATATTAGAAGAATAACCATCAGGCACCTTGACCATCTTCAAAATGGAAAGAAATGTTTCTTTCTCCTCTGTAATCATCGTATACTGTGCAGCAGGCATATATGCCTTGTTTCCCTCAGCTAACTGTAAATGCAAATGTTTCCTTAAACCCATTTCTTCCAAATCACGGTGTGAATTAACATGGTCCTTTGATTTTACACTGACACCTAAAATGATCCACAATATGTTATCACAAACATTTTTTTTCAATGTGCATGACATCCAAATTATGCCTCATCATGTTAGTTTTCCAATATGGAAGACTATAAAAAATACTTTTCTTTTTCCAATTGTGACTGCGCTGCCTACCGGCAGCACGAATATTACGTACTGGAGGAGCCACCAAATCCTGAATTTCATATACCGTGCAGATGTTTTCTTCCCCAATCTGCGATAACATTTCGACTCCTGTCATGATCTTTGGTGCTGGGATGAACTCTATAGAACCATCAAATGCCACTCTGTCCTTTCTGAATCTGTTCTGAGTAGGGAGAAAATGCCTGTGACCCATGTATGCCCATTTTTTTGGAATGTTTAATCCATACAGATTTTTTTACTTTTATTGCAACAAGGGCAAGAAAATTCCCCTTTCGTACTCCAGCCTGATAAATTTGCATAAGCTGGTAAGTCATGGATTGTCCACAATAAAGCAGCATGCAGTTTGAACATTTCATTCATTATAAAGCAGTCATAAGTCATCACACCATCGCCCCAAAATTCATTCAACTCATCAATCAATGGCTGAAGGTAAACATCAATCTTATCCCCTGGACTTTTAGGTCCATCAATAAGAGTGGAAAGTAATATAAATTGTTGCTTTATATAAATCCACAGAGGAAGATTATATGGAACCAACACCACATGCCATGTGCTATGAGTTGCACCAACGATAGACTTGAATGGATTGAAACCATCTGCTTCTAATCCCAATCGGACATTACAAACATCTTTAGCAAAGTCGGGGATGTCTCTTATCAAAATCCTTCCATGCATGAGAGTCTGCCGGGTGGGTTAACATATCACTTTCATGAACTCTTTCTTGCATGCCATATCATTAAATTAGAAACTTTAGATGACATAAAAAATCTTTTCAACCTCGGTTTAAGGGGAAAGTAACGCATTTGCTTTACGGCAATCAGTTTCCCCTGTATCACAATCTGACTTTGACGAGTATTATTTCCCCTGTTCTCTTTCCACCTGAAAGCACCACAAACTGTACAAATATCCAAATGGGCAGTTTCTTTTCTAAACAACATACAGTTGTTTGCACATGCATCTATGGTCTCATATGTAAAACCTAAGTTCTCTGTCAACTTACGAGCATAGTAATACGACTCAGGAATCTTAGCGTTGACAGGAAGAAATTTTTTCAATAAAACCAAAAGCATGTCGAATGATGTGTCTGACCAATTATTCAAAGTTTTCAAATGCAACAACTCCACGATAAACGACATTTTATTGTAAGAAGTACATCCAGGATATAATTCTGTTTTCGCATCATCAAGTGCTTCATAAAACCTCCTCGAATCACGATCTGCACCAGAGCGAAGATTTATCTCACGGTCTCAAGATTCTGGATGTCAATGCCTTCAGGATCAAACCCACGTACCATTTCAGTAAGCATTTCATGCATTGGATCAGTCATCCTTGCATCAACATCCATCTGAGCTGCATCTGTATTTTGAAAACGAACATATTCTTCTCCTTAACGAGTCCAACTCTTATAATTTTTCAGAAATCCATTAAAGAAAAGGTGCTCCCTCACAGTATCTCGTGTGAATTGATATCTGTTAGCAAATTTTCTATATGGACAACTAATATAGTCACTTCCAAATCCTCTCATGAAGTCAATAAACTGCATAATGCCATTGAAATATTCTCTAGACGTTCTATTTGGAAGATCAATCCAACTCTTATCCATAATTATATATGTATAACAAACATTTACACAATACTTATTACATTTACATTTTTCAAATCAACTATATTTAAAATAAATATTAATCATTTGTTTATGAACCATTGATAAAATAATAATGTAACTAAAAGCCCATGTTACCTGATTGAGCTACAAACCTGAAAGGGAGGGGAGCCGGAAGGCGGTGCAGCGAGAGAGAGGAGGCAGCGAAGGGGAGCCGGAGCCAAGGCAGTGCAGCAAGGGAGGGGACGGGCGGTGGTGTGGCGGCGGGGAGCTGGAGGAGAGGAGGCGGTGAGGGGATGGGGGACAGGCAGCGAGGGGGGGGGGGGGCTATCCGGGGTCGGGGGGGGGGGGTGCTGTCCGGGGTTGCCGGAGCCGTCCGGGGTGGGGGGGAGGGCTGAGGGGGGCGGAGGGTGGAGGGCGGATGGCGTGCGGCGGGGGAGGCCGGGCGGCGGGGGAGGCCGGGAGGCGGGGGGGGGGGGAGGCGGGCGGCGTCGGGGGGGGGGGGGGGGGGGCGACGGGGGGGGGGGGGGGTGTCGTGGGGGGGGGGATGGGGGGGGGGAGAGGGGGAGGCCGGGCGGCGGGGGCGGCCGGGAGGCGGGGGGGGAGGGCGGCGTCGGGGCGACGGGGGGGGGGGGGGGGGGGTCGGGCGGCTGGGGAGGCCGGGAGGCGGGGGGAGGGCAGCGTCGGGGGGGGGGGGGGGCAGCGACGGGGGGCGGGGGGGCGGCTGGGGAGGCCGGGAGGCGGGGGGAGGGCGGCGTCGGGGGGGGGGGGGCAGCGACGGGGGGGGGGGGGGGGGGGCGCAAAAAGGCCCGGATTTTTTTTTATCAAGGCCAGAGACCTCCATCGGTCGCCCGATTCTGGGGGGCTTCAATGCCCCCTTTAGTAGTAGTTTGATCAGTATAAACCTCACATTTATCACCATTTAGATAGTGTCTTCATATCTTCAAATAAAATATTACAGCTGATAACTCAAGATCATGATTAGGATAGTTTTTCTCATGAATTTTTTGCTATCGTGATGCATAGGAAATAACTCTATCATTATGAATAAGGAAACAACCATGTCCTTTCTTTAAGGAATCACTATAAATAATAAACCCATCATTCCCCAATGGTAGAGTCAATATAAGAGCATTGACTAATATTCTCTTCAGTTCTTCAAAATATTATTCACAATATTTTGTCCAAACAAATTTAACCCATTTACGTCTGATCTTGGTAAATGGGTTATCCAATCGGGAAAAATTCTGGAAAAAACGCGGATAATAACATACTAAACCAATAAAATTGCATACCTCAGTTATACTTGTCGGTGCTATCCATTCTTGGATTGCCTTTTTCTTATAAGGGTTTATAGAGATTCCAACCTTAGAGACGCTATGGCCAAGAAAAGAAATATATTGAATCCAAAATTCACACTTTCTAAACTTCCTGTATAATTCATTTCTTCTGAGGGTTTTCAGAATGGTCCTCTAGTGATTTTCATGATCTTTGTAGATTTTGGAGTATACCAAGATATCATCAATAAATACCACTAAAAAGTCATCCATATATTCCTTGAAAACTCCGTTCATTAGATCTATAAAAATAGAGGGTACATTAGAACACCCAGAAGGCATTACTGTAAGATCATAATGCCCATACCTGGTTTGAAATGCTACTTTCAGAATGTCTTCCTTATTCACACACAACTGATGATATCCAGTTCAAAGGTCAATATTTGAAAAATATTGAGCTCCATGAAGTTGTTTGAATAAATCATCAATATGAGGTAGGGAATACTTGTTCTTTATTGTTATAGAATTGATCTCCCTATATTCAATGAACAACCTCATAAAACCATCTTTCTTCTTAACAAAAAGAATAGGGGCTCCCCATGGAGAAAAACTACGGTGAGTAAATCCCTTATTACTAAATTATTCTAGTTTTTTCTTTAGTTCCACTAATTCCATAGTGTCCATTCTATAATGGGTCTTCAATATGGGCCTTGAACCAGAAATTAAATCAATAGAAAACTCAATTTCTCATTCTAGAGGATGTCCAGGTAAATCCTCTTGAAACACATCAACATTTTCTTGCACAGTAGGTATGTACTCTATTTGAAAATTCCTTTCCTCACCCACAGTTATTTAGTTTTCTTCCTCCCCAATAATTGAATTTTGTTGAGCTACTGGGGGTAGATCTAGATAAGAATCAGGTGGTGATGTTTCTTCTCTAAAGATAAGGTACTCCTTATCATCATTGAGAATTATAACCTCCTTCTACTTACAATAAATTTTCGCATCATGTTCTAAAATCCAATCCATTCCGATGGTTATATCAAATTCAATCATGGGTATGATGATGAGATCAGTAGATAAAGAACATTTATATACCCTAATGGGAACTAATTCACAAAACATTGTTTCAATGATACTTCCCTTAGGAGTATTGACTAAAAAATCCCTTGTTAAATCAAATTTGAAATATCTAATCTTCCTAGAAAACTGGGAAGATATGAAACAATGCGATGATCCAGAATCAAATAAAGCATTTTCAAAACATGAGGAAACCATTAAATTACCTTCCACCACATATGTTGGAGCTTCAACCTCAATAATAGTGATTTCATAAGCTTGGCATTGATCCCTTGGCCTTTTCTAAGGTAAGTTTCCCATATGCTTATGAAATTCATTTACATAATGCCCCATCTCCCTGAAATTTTAGCATTTACCATTGGTAGCATCTTTGTTTCCCTTACAATCACCAAAAAGATGGTATTTCTATCCACATTTATAGCACACACCTTTTCCTTTTAGACAGGCACTAGGGTGCTTCCTTCCACAATTATCACACGGGGGAAAATTCAATTCTTCCCTTCTTCCTTGTTTCCTTATTTCCATTCCCAGAGTGTTTAGTAGATCTCTTCTTCTCTTGCTTTTCTATAAAGTTGTAAGACATAGAAAATCTATTTTATGTCTTGATAGCACATGAGACAATATATTCGTATAATGAGAAGGATTAGGATACCAATGCTCGAAGGAGAAATGTTTTTAACCCATCAAAGAAACTTTCAATCTTACTTCTTGGATTACGTATATAATCTATAGCATGCCTTGAAAATCTTGTAAAGTTAGCCACATACTTTTCAACATTCTCATCCTCCTTTTTCTTCAGACTCAGAAATTTCATTTCCATATCCGCTCGATGGTCATGAGGAAAGTATTTTTCTGAGTAAAGTTCTTTAAACTCCCCCCATTACCTACTGGACACTTCTTCATCTTCCTTTGTATTTTGAATCAATTGCCACCATTGATCAACATCTCCAGTGAGTCGATAAACATCCATGAAAACATTTTTATTTTCGCTACTCCCTAAAGTGTGAAATATCTTCTCAAAGTAATTTATCCATTGATTAGCCACTAATGGATTTGTACTCCCATTTAATGTTGGTGGTTGTTGCCTCATGAAGCGGTCTAACATTGATCCTCTGTGTTGTGGATCCGACTGCTCCATACGGGTAAGGTTGTTATTCATAACCTGAGTGAGTTATCCCAGTATAGTGATAAGCAGATCAGTGCATGTTGCATCACCATCTCCGCTATAATTATCTTGATTAGGAGGAAAATCCCTACATGGATTACATGCATTGATACAGTTTCCATTCCATCCACTAGGCACCATTTCTAAACAATGGTATAAACAAGATTAGTTTATGAATCGAAATACATAATTCCAAACTTATAAAACACTTAACATAAATTGAATAGTTAATTGATATAATCCATAATCATAAAAAAGTTTTCTTTGAGGAAGTATATACTCATAAACCCTTCATAATGGTTTGTAAATAAAATTAGAATTATCCTAAGCATATCCCCTGGGAGTGACGTAACCAAGAGTGCAGCAATGCCCATTGTCGTGCACCAGTTCCCGTTCGAGTATAGCTCAAAGTGGTGTTTTTGGGTTTCACCCCTAGGTACATCTGTGCCAAAGCCGCCTCTACCTGCACGTATCCATAGAGGGATGTATTTCTTGTAAAACTCAAAAAATCTCTACAATACCAAAATTCTAGGAAGTTATTCTATACTAATACTCAAAGTCTATCTTAGGATAATGTGCTCTAATCAGAGTTTATCTAAATCTAGTTTCCAAGGTTTGTACTAAACTTCCACTGATACCAACTATAAGTCCTAGACCCCTATTACCCAGAGTCGGTGAATTATTTCATAACATTGGCATGATCACAAGTAAATCATGTCCCGAAATACAGATCTGTTTAGTATTATTGGAAACAAGAGTCATACATAAGTTAAAATTTACGACTAGAAAAGAAATAAATCACTAATTTATTCCATTAGAAACATCCAATACTCCAAGATTATGCCTACAAGTCAATCATAAATAACTTCTTCATATCCTGGGAAAATGAAACATAAGAAAGGGGTGAGCTCAAACACTCAGTAAGGGTAAGTAATACATCGGAAGATAGCATAAATTTTAAGCATAGTGAATAATTGAAAACACATGTCATTAAGAATAATAAACATGAACACTTTTATGGAAGGAATATGAGTTGAGTAAATAATGCCATAATAATACATAATCATGGGTATTCTACTAGTCGAATGACCACATGAACCATCAATATTATTTTCATAATGAGGGAATGTATAATGCTGGACATTCAGATACATTTTGTTAAGGCCTCGACCAAGTCGTCTAAAAATGATTACGGCCTCAACCAAAACCATATATCAAATTGGGAAAGGCCACAACCAATTCCACATCTAGTTGTCTCATGAGACCTATCGATGCATCGAGGAGTTAAAGTGGGCTCCACCCATCACTTACTATGTCCAATACATTACTCATATGAAAATGATTAAATATAATATAAACATTCATATTTAAACTAGCATACAAAATGTCAATAATTTAACCATAAACCATGAATGGTATAAAAATAACACATCCACAGTCAAACATTTCAGAAAACCTTCAATACAATATGGAAGATTGGTATCATAATGAATCAACTTCAAATAAGTATAAAATGCATCAAAGGAAGATGACATAGATGAAATCAAATCTATTTGAGAGAAATATCTCTTTCTTTTTCTGAAATCATTTAAAGTTACATAATTATAAAAGAAAACATTTATTTTGAAAATATTCTTATAAGCTTGTAAGGGAATCTTTGATGATGTTATAATGGCGTAGAATAACCGCAACTGCCATATAAGTTAAAAAAAGACATTCTTAACTTAATTTTGTCGAAAATATCATAAAGTGCCTTGTTTGGAAGATGACTAAAAGATTCCTTTAAAAACATATAAGTTAAAATAAGGGTGTAGATGAATTTAACCCATTGTCAAGTAAATAGTAAAAATGTTTTTAAATACATTTTTAAGAAACATGGATGTGGATGATAAAGTGGTCCTAGTAAATACTTAGGTAAAAACAACCTCGGATAATAAAAAGATTGTAGAATTAACCATTACCTTGTAATTTTACTTGTTCGAGGGTTGGTTAACCTCCTGTATAATGGTGAAATAATTGTTATTAAATTATAAAATAACCATATACATTAATTTTATATCATATATGATCGTCTAATACTTCTTTGTTAAAAATATTTTAGTATTATCGTTGTTTCAGGTGTTAAATGATTCGTTTTCATAAGTAATGTTTTTTATAGATAGGATGTATCTTATTCATATTCAGAATGATATTAAGTCTTTAAACATTTTTTGATCATCAAATGAATGTTAGTCTTGAATGGATACGATGGGGAATGAATCTCATCGGGTTCGTAGAGACGATAATCCGTACGTACGCACGAGCGAAAATATCAATCTTTTGATATTAAAATCATATATAATTGGATGTTATATCATATATAAATAATAATTACCATATTATATTTATTATTTACATCATTTATACTCATTATTATACCCATCCAATTGATGAAGTGTTTGAATAACAAATTACACCACGACGTGGAGACAGTAATCCGTACGTACGCACGTATGGTGACTTTGTCATTTATAGGATTGATATAATAATGAATATGGTTGTACCATTTTTATAATAGCATCAAAGTATATATAAGATACTGAAGTTATTATTTTATAATGGTAACAACAAAGAAAGAGGAAGTGGAAGAAGAAAAGAACATGAAAGAGATGACGAAATATTTACCTCTTCTTCGGGTTCTTCCTTTTTATTTGATCAAAAGCGATCCTTAGGGTGGATTTCTGACTAAAGAAAGGCCTCTAGAATGAAGTTAGGATAGTTGGGAGGATATTTTGGTAGGTTTTGGCCGATCCAAATGGCTTTTAAGGTGTTAATTTTAGAGAAGGATATGTGACCTTCTTTAAGAGGGGTGAGGGGCACCTTAAGAAAAGATTGAAATATTATTTTATAATAAAATTATTTTCGGTTTCTAATGGCTCCAAATGAATTATTTAAAGTCTAAGGTAGGGATGGATCAAAAAACGCTCAACATAAATGTTTTAGAATGGTTTGGGTCACTATATTGACCTTATCCTTTAGATTTAACTCTTAGTTAAATAGTTTGACATTTACCAGGTCTCTTTGTATTTTTATATTATATGGTTAATAAGCTTACCATAAACTTTTAAAAGAACCCCAAGTGGTTCAGTAATGATAAAAATATCATTATATATGTATTTTTTCTGACCCTTATATTTTTATTATTATTTTATCAATGAATAATATTGTATTTTTTTAAAAAACACTTTTTTGTTAATTTTGAAATTATTTAATAATAGATTTTTTAAAGTCCTAATAACATTATTACTTCAAAATAAATACTTTTAATCAACCATAACATGTCATATTAACCTTTAAAATTATTTTAATTCATTTAAGGTGTCAAATTAGATTTATTTGGATATTTATAATATCGATTATTTTAATCTTTCATTAATATGGTAATTACTGCGTCATAATTGTGTCATAAATAAACTTATTTATTTAATGTCTAAAAATTGTAAATAAAATACTATTACATAGGAAATATTTTTATATTTCCAATTAATATTTATAGTCGAATTTATATTGTGTGTAACCCTATATTAAAAATGGTTTAGTTATTAAACTTCGAATTTAACTCTTTTAACTCTTCTTTAAATAAAATAATAATAAATGTTCTAATCTAATACAAGTGAACCAAAGAGGTTCATATTATATTAATAATTTTTTTTTGGTCTAATTATACTTATCCAATAGAATTAAGACATGTTTTTGGGTAATAATAATACCATTTTTACCCTTAATTACCCTATTTACTTTTAATCGTGGTAAATAAAAGTAAAACGTTACTATTCACCAAAACTTATTTTCATCTTATCAATCCAAATTTTGCTTACTAATATCCACTGTGTCTCTCGGATTTTCGAAATTCAACTCACAGAAGTGGTAAAATTATGTTTTATACAAATTTGGAAATGCATCTAAGAGGTGGGTAAAAGACATTAAAAAGTTCGATAAAAGTTTATATATCTAAACTCATTATAAAATGACTCTAATGAATTAAATTGAACATATATTGGTATTATGTATCTAGTTTTATCTAAAATAAATAATATTTTAAATAAAAAGTCGATTTTAAACAATAACTCAGTGTTTTTCACTTTTTATCAAAAATTGAAAGTTTTCAGAAAAATACCAAACATTCACCCAAAGATAATTTTGATATTCTGAATCCAAAAATGAAGTCCACTTTTAAAGTTAAAATTTATAAAATTTAAAAAAGTTGGTATTACTATTCATAACGGCTAGTTTGATTGGTCGTGGTGTGTTAGAATCTCGAAGTTGCATACAATGCAAGCTACTACATTATTCAAAGGGAAACGTACTGTGGAATCTTGGGGTGTTACAAACCCTATGTGGGTTACTATGAATTATGAGTATATTTTCCGTAAAGAATACTCATTAGACATATATTTGAGAAGGGCGATGAAAGGATGAGATTAAATTAGTAGGGTGGGTAATTTGAACTCATATTTGAATATATATATATATATATATATATATATATATTCTAAAAAGGAGTTTCAAAATGATTCAAATGTTTTTTAAATAACTATATATTAAACAAAATTTTCAATTTTTTATAAAATTTTTTACTTGAGATGTTGATATATGATTTTAAGAGGTTTTGATTATATTCAAATAGGTCTATTTTAATACAAAATATATTTTGTTTGAAAAATAAATTAAATGGAAAAGTCCAGGAAATCTCCACTAAAAATATGTTATTTTTATATAGAGTAGTTTTAAATATATTAATGGAATCTATTTTGTAATATACTTACTACAATAAAGATTTTAAAAAGTCTATGTACATTTATTGTTATATATAACATATTTATATAATATTTAAATTATCTCTCAATAGATTATAATTAAAAATAAAAAATTAAATTAATAAATAGGTTTTTTAATAAATTCCTAATATATATTATTATGTTTAGAGAAATGTAGAAAAGTATTGAAACACATAATATATTATTGTAACATAATATTTATATAGTTCCTGTGAGTATTTTTTTGTATATCTAAAAAAATAAATGTAAAAATCCTTAAATGTGAAAAGTCTAAATTTTTCCATGAATTTGTAATATTCATAAACTAAAATATGTTATATTTATGGTATTATATATGATATTTAATATTTCCCACCAAATAAAAGAAGTATTTAAGAAGTTATATTTTATAAAATTTACTAGAGTTTGTAAAATTAAGTTGTATGAATCATGAGTTTGTATTCTATGCTTAAAACATCACAAATGAGTTTTTGATTAAAACTAATGATTGAGGAAGTAAAATATTATATATACCTAGTGTGACATACCACGAATAATTTTCACTATAATGAAAATCTCTAAGGAAATTCTATGAACTGGGTGGCATTCACAACACAAATTGTGAGTCATAAAGTGAATCTATGTATAAGTATACACGAGTTCCTCAATGGAGTAAATGATAACTAGATTTTATATATCATATTAAGATTAATATATACTATGTAATTTTTCATATAAAATTGTGATATATTTGAACATGATTTTTGTGATTAAAACTAGAAATATTTAATGGTTTAAAAGGGGAAGTCACATACAATGTATTAAGAAGAATTTTCATATTCCAAATAAAGAAACAATATTGACCATATTTAGTGTTTAAAAATAGAAGGAGAATAATTATGGAATGGTGTGATCCTTATACTCTATCCTTTGAGAAGAAAATATTTTGTCGATCAAATGATGAGATGTTGATGGAATCCATAACGGAGAAACTATGTGTCAAATATGAAGTTGAAAAAAATATTACGATGATACCTTGCTATAATAGAATACTATTAACCAATATATATATTGTTTTCTATATTTTAAAATGGCACCCTATGATATTAAAGAGACATTATGATTGTATAACATATTCAGACTGATATGAATAATATGGATTTTATATATAAAAATATTTTTATTATATTTTTTTTATTTTAAAAACTTATTCATCAAGGATGAAGATATTATTAGAGTGTTTTGTGACATAATTTCTATAACAACATAGGACCTGAAATCCTGGATCTTATACTGAAATCATAAATTATTTATTTTTAGATTTAATTATAATAATTATGAAAACAAATTATCAAAACAATATATCACTAAAATGAATAATTGGATCACTTATAACCTCAAGGATTATTTAGGTTTACAGTTTTAGAGAATTAAGACAAAATCTTATGTAAAAAATTCACATAACGTTAAATGATAATTTATCTCACTAAACCTAGCATATCATTTTCAAATTAATAAAACATAAAAATCTATAAGAAATACCTTACAGACATAATTCATTCCAAAAATTTCTTTATAAACTATAGAAAATAAAACATAACAAGGGTGACACAAAATGATTAGTAAGGGAAAACATAATCATTAACAATTGAATATCAATAGTGATCGTAGGAAGAACATAATTGTATGATTCCATAGTCAAAGTGAATGAGTATAACAACTGAATGTTCATAACAATATACACATGTATAATGAAACATAAAAACACGGAATAAGAAATTTTAAATGGAAAAATTCATAAGATTCAAAAATCATGTGCCATTTGATATCAATCTTGGTCAATTTGAAAACCATAAAACCATGGAAAGAATAGATAAAACATATTTATATCTTGTAAATAATCTCATATAACCCTTAAAGAACCATTATAACCCACTTATAAATGGAATAAACATATTTCTGACTTCCAATACAATTCCCTATATAAAATACTCATTACCCAATGCATTGGAGTGTTATCTAGTCACACCCATCATTTATGCTGTAATGGGTTCACCCGAAAAAATCTGGGTGAAGCGATCATTTAAAATGTCTAGGAATCGAATAATTAATAGAGAACATATATAATTAAATTAATCAAAAAATATTTGAAACAAACATTATTATTTTTAGAACATGATTAATTTTTAAAATGAAATTGGTTCCATAATAATCTCATTGAAACAAGATCAACTCATGGAAATATAATGGGTAACCTAAAAATATCTTGGAAGCCATCATAATCCATATAGAGAAAGAAAGATGGTGGTAGAAATAAAAAATATCTCTTGTTGAGGATGAGTAACAACATAGTTTGTTTATTTTGATTCAATAAAACACCATTAAAATAACATTAAAATTATTCTTTAGGAGAATATTCATTTTATTCTGGAAATCAAATTTTAAAAACATAAAACATTTTAAAAATAATTTTATTTAAAATATTTTTTTAAAAAACCAAGAATATATAGAATATTACGAAATTAATTACATTTAAAATAACCATGTAAACATTCAATGTAAGCTTCAATGTAATAAAAATCACGTGAGTGTGTAATTCGGTACATGTCATTAAGAACTTTCCTTTTGCTCGGTAAATAGGTTTAAAAAGTACATTGATCAGAAAGTGATACGATTATTCCTTTGAAAACCATTTTTAAGAAAAAATATGGTATATAATAATTTAATAAATAATTTTAAAAAGGTTAAATACTTTTTGTAAAATATTTTTGGAAAACAATTATTTGCAAGAAAACTGCTTTCTGATCAGAGATTGAAAACATTTTGGTTTTTTATAACATTATCATTTATTTTAAGTACCAAATAGTGGGAAATGGTTATATTACATTAAAAAAACATTAATACATAGAGTATATTATAATAAATAATAATTATAATATTTCAGCATCGGGGTATTAATCATACACAATCCCAATCAAAACATTAGATTATAATGAAAGACTCTTACCACCTTGGTAACAAGAATTCTCTTCCCCAGGAAGGACTAAAATTAACTAAAACTTATAATATCATGAAAATACATATATTCATGAGATAAAATTTAAATGATGATGTATATAAATCTCATAAAAGGATACATGTTCATAACATGACATAACTCTCAAAGAAGGAAAATTGTGATAACAATACATTACCGCTATGGTAACATGAAAAACAAAAACCCTATGAAAGTTAGATACTCAAATAGATATTTAAATCCCCATAAAAATAATTATAATAAACATGAAATACATTAATTGTAATTATATATACCACACAACAAAAATAATAATAAAATATGGTATGTATCTCACTGAAACAAAAGTAAGATGAGAAAAAAACCCTTACATTGAGTCTGGCTTGTTGTGTGTGTATTTAAATTAATAAATTATAAAAATATCTTAATTATATAAATTATTTATAAATAAATATTAAGGGTAATTTTTTTCACTTATTATCTTTTTATATATAATTACTTAATCAATTAAGTTTTCATTAGATATTTTGACCATATTTTCATTTTATGTCAAAAGTAACTTAGGTAGGTTAGTTGGGGTCTAATAAGTCTTTATTTAGACATATTCATAATTATAATCATGAAATAATTATAATATTTATACATTAATTATACCTTTTAATCTCATAATGAAATATAGTTATGAAAAATAAACTATGTTATGATCATGGAGATGGTGGGATGTACGTACGCACGAGTAATGTTATCATTTTTCAATGATCATTATAGGAAAGGGTAAGTTTTTATTTTTATTAAAATATTTATAGTTATATAATAAATGGAATCTAATTTAATAATATATAATTATACGTATCATTATTATGATGTAATAAGAATCCCATCACTTTGAGGAGGCTGTAGTCGACAGATCCATGAACAACGTTATAAAATTTTTGATGTGTGAAACTATAGTAAAGAAAATGACATATTATATTTAAATAAGGAAAATTATTTCCTTAATATCCTAATTATTTAATTTATATAATATGTATTCTTTATCGTAACCCTTATTATATTCAATGTGATGCATTAGTGATAACACTTCAAATCACATCACGAGGTGGTAGTATATCATTCACACGAGTGATGTTATCGTATCCTCTAAGGTATAGGATTTAAAAATAATTTATATGATATAATGAATAAATAGGTATAAATATTTCTTAAAAATCATATATAAACTTTAGATACATCATTATTTCCTTTCTTGATAGGTTGTAAAAGAAAAAACGAAAGACATCCGTTCGTGAGGCCCTATTATGTTGAACAGAGAAATGATGATTTAGGTACACAATTAATGGAATTTTGTGTTGTTTTATGTTTCATCATTAACATAAAATAATCTTAGTATATTTATGACACTTATTTTATTATATAATAATGTTATAAGAGAAATTTAATGGTCTTGAGAAAGAAATAAAAAAAATGCTCATTAAAGAACATTACCTATTCTTAATAAAACTCTTTATAGGTTGCAACAAATTCCTTAATTGGATATATTTATTCCCAAAGTGATGCTTCAATGATTATAGGTGGGAATTTTTTAATTTATTTTTTAATTGTTTTGACATGAAAAATTTCATCATAAGTTTGAAAAACTGTAGGAAGTGAGTTCCCTTATATTGTTGACAAGGACAATAATTCTTGTAAATAATCAATAGTAATCACTATTCGGAGGTAAAAATTACCTAAAGTTGATTGGAAGTTTAAAATTAAAGGTTTTTATTAGATTATATAGTTTAGGAAAATGTAAATATAGAAATTAATCACATGTTTTATACATTTTTCCCATACCTCCAAAGTTATCTTATTATTTTAATTTTTTTCATTAAGGTGACTAGTTTCCTAACCTACATAATTTATCCATTAAGAAAAAATTAATATGAGATTTTATATAAAATTTATACAAACTAATTATAAATATTCAATCAGAATTATAAAATAAAAAACATCTTTTTGTTCGAAATTAATTTTAACACAGGCGTATGAAACGTGAAAAAAATACTACTTTAACCATAACTATGCTAATAATGTTTTTACTATTTAGTAGTCCATATTTTCAATTTAGATGATCAATTGTTATAGTAATAGAAAATCTATTTTATTTATTAAAATTAAAAAATTGATATAATATATTACTTTTTGAAATTATAAATAATCAAATAAAACATCATTTATTTTATAATAACATTGATGAAAATTTTGATATTATTTATTTTATTTAAATTCCAAAATGTCAACAAATATATGGACATTGAAAATATTAAGGAAATTTTATTTCATATGATATATTAATCAAAATAATTAATGTTATAAAATAATTCATTGTATTTAATACTCTTTTAATATTTTTATTATCATTTAGTTTAGTTAATTATTATCTTAATAATTAATTTTTTGGAATTTCATAAGAAAACTAAGTAATTATTTAATCTGTAAAAATTAATGATAAATTATAATTATAAAAAAATATTTTACATTTGATAATAATATATATATCTGAACAAATGTCTTTCTACTATCACAAGTTTTATAGAAATTTAAAGGAAAACACTTCCTTTTTGTCATTTTCTTTACTTAACATTTAATACGGTTCACATTGAAAGAATAGTATCCAAAAAAACATAAAAATATATAAAAAGGAAATAAGGTTATATATATTTCATGAAAATGGGGTTTGTATAAGTTTATAGGTCATTTAATCCCTTAGGATTAAGGTTTAATCACTTGGTAAACTTGTTTTTACCTTAATCGTTATAATAAAATTTTACAGTTTTCATTAATCACTTTTGTAAAAAAATTAAATTGATCTTGTTTCTACCTTAATAATAATAATAAAATTTTACATTTTTCATTAATCGCTTTTGTAAAAAATTAAATTGGTCATATTATGAAATATAAATTATTATGATTACAAATATTAAATTTATTTTACAAAAATAAATTCACTTAAGAGAAAAAAATTAACTTAATATTAATCTGGTAGAGCCAGTGAGCCAACGGGTTTTGAGGAAGAGTATTTTTTAGAAAAATATGATTCTATATAAACTCAATGACTAATAATAATAATTTAATGAAAATAAATTAATATATACTAAGATAATATTTTAACATTTTAAGAAAATCCTATTATTTATTATTTAAATTAGTTAAAAAGAACAAACATTATGCATTTTCAAAAATTTTTTTAGAAAAATTGGGTTTGAAACCCAAATGAAAACGTTTCAGAAAATAAAATATAAATTTGATTCAAAATTAAATAAATATTAACAAATAATAAATTGTTTACTTGAAAACATATTCAAAACAAATTGGGATATTTAAATTAATTATTTAATTAAAAATATAAGGATTTTTTACAATAATTGGTACTTCACTATTCCTTGAAAAATAAATATTTTCCAAAAAAATCCAAAAATTATACCAAGTAATATTTTGATATTTTAATAAAAAAAAGTTCCTTTTATCAAATAAATTTTATAAAATTTACACAAATTTATTAAAATATTTTTTCCATGAAAATCAATAAAAATAATTTTGAATAATAAAACCACTTTACAAAAAATTTATTGATTATTTAATAAATATTTATTAATAATTTATATTAACTATGACATATATATATTTCATACATTAGTTACTTTGGTTCATACTCACTAATTTAACTACTTTTTTATAATGTTATTATATAACAAGGGTCCTTTATGTTTGGTGTTGTGTGTTGAATATGACATGAAAAAAACAGGGTTTCATGTAGCACAAGCTAATCTGGGTTTTAAATGTAATGAAAGATAAACTTTGTGTTTTGAGTCCTTTATGATATGCAATATATTTTTTTTCCTTGAAAATACTTTGGTGTTACATCCTCCTCCCCTTTGATAAATTTCATCCTCTCAATTTGAAAATTTTATCTGTAATCAAAGGTTGGAAATTTTGAAATTATTTTGTTATAAACCCACATCCTAAAAAGGGTTAATAAAACATCATCTTAGTAATATATAAAGATAATTATAACTATTATATTTAATTACACAAGACTAGGCTTCCAATAGGATAACATAGGTTTGAATAGAGGAAGAAACATAAATAATTATACAGAGTGATTGAGTTCATTGATCACAAACAAGTGAATGATCACTGGGATGTTAAGATAATTAGAACCATAAATTGTTTATGATTGAAAGGACCATACGTTCATCAGAAATTAAGTTCCTAGAGTTAGGTAATTATCTTTCCATCTAGACTAAGAGAATATATAATTAGTCATACATTATTAGTAAAATCTTATCCTTTAATCAATTTCCACAATACTATCATATTTTCCTCCCAATGATTCATATTTAGGATTAATATTTAATTCCCCAAGGACTAAAATAAAAAATTAAAGTCCACATAATCATAAAAGTGATAACAAGATATTCCTCATATAGTTAAACATTAACAAAACAAAATTGTTATTACATTGTAAGATAATAACAAAATTGAATAAACTATCACAAAATACACTAATATTTAAGATTAAATACTAATAACCAATGTTAAATATAAATTATTCCTTTAAAAATATCCATAAAATTTTTCAATCACTTACTAACTAAGTTCAGAAACCAATGATTAGATGGATTTAATCATAAATTATTCTAAGATAAATCAACCTTTATTACTCTAAAAAATATCATATGTTTCTAAAATTTATTTAATCTCTACCTGTAAAAATACCATACCAAATTGGATATCACGTAGGCCAGTGGTAAGCATGTAACCCTTTCCATACTTTAGTTTTTGGTTGAAGCTCCGCTACATATCTGTATGTGATGGGTTGTCACCCGGCATACAGTTTTTCACCTACTTTCTTTAATTCAAAAGAAAAATTAATCCCCTCTAAAACACTTCATTTTGATCATAGTGGTAACAAGTACCTCATCCACAATAAACTTCTCAAAAAATGTCTTTAAAAACCACTAATTTCTTATTAAATAGAACCCTCAAATGACTTGTCTAATACTTTGATCATATGACCTTCCTTAATTTTATATAACTATGATGGTCTCTATAAAACTTAATATAACTTCACATGAAAACATCCTAATCTATTATGTTATCTAAATCTCCCTTTGATACCAACAATGAAAACATAGTAATCACACTTTTTGATCCATTGTTGAAATCATAGACTTTACATTTCCATCATTGATATCGATAAATGTGACCCAATGTTTTCAACCAAAACATACAACACTAAAAGGAAAAACTAGATCATATATAACCTCAAGGATAACATAGGTTTATAGTTTTAGATAATTATAATAAACTCCTAAATAAACAATTCACATCAATTTAAATGATCATTTCTTCCCACTTAACCCATCATTTATTTTTCAAATTACGAAATCATCCACATCCATATGAAATACCTTATAAAAATAATTTTTTTCACTATATTTCCTCATAAACTAGGGAGAAAGATACAAATGATGTGTGACTCGCATTCTCAATATGTAAAAATGTGAGATGTGAAAAATGAATTACATCATTGAGCATGAGAAGAGAATACGGATGTGATAAAAAAATCAATGTCCATGATTATAAAATATGAATGTTAATATCCATAAATACCTAGATCATCAAACATGAAAAACTAGAATAAGGACATAATAATGGAATAATTTATGATAATTAGTAATCATGTTCCATGTGATATCAATCTTGATCAAATAAAACATCCTAAATCTATAACAAGAATACATAAAACATATTGGTTTCTAAGAACATAATCTCATAGAATTTCTATTGAGTCCTTATAGAGTCCCTATAAATGGAATAACTATATGGATGACTTCTAATATACTTCTCTAGAAAACATATCTGTTATCCAATGTATTTGATCACTATCTGGGTGCACCCATCATATAATCTGTAACGGTCTCACCCACCACTATCTAAGAGAACCGGTCATTTATTTTGTATAAGAATCAAGTAATTAATAAATAATATCAAGAATTAATTTCCTAATAAATCATATATAAACCCTTTATTATTTTCATAACATTATTATCCCATGTAAAATAAAAAGTTTCCATAACAATATCATTAATTCATGAATAACCCATGGAATGGAAACATGATCCACAATAACCACTTTGAATAATCATAATCCATCAAGGGAAATAATTAATATTGTATTAATAAAAAGTACCCATTTTGTAGGATAATTAAAAAAAGGTTCTGTTGAATTTCATGAATTTAAATACCCTGAAAATATCATTAAAACATTCTTGAAGAAAATGTTCTTTTCATTTTCAAAATTACTTTTCAAATGATAAAACATTTTGAAAATACTTTTCTATGATAATATTTTTTTATCTAAAAATTTATAGAATATTAACAAATAAATTTCTTTAAAAATTATCATTTACACATTCAAAGTAATATTTAGTGAAATAATGGTCACATCAGTGGGTAATTCTATACATGTTATAAATAACATTCCTTATTCATGAAAAAAATGGATAGAAATGTACATTGATCATAAATAGAAAATAATATTCCATTGGAAAACATAATAAGGTAAAATTATGTAAAATATTTTTTAATAAAAAAATTTAAAATGGTTAAAATAATTTTTTAAAAAATATTTAGAAAACATAGTATTAAAGGAAAAAAAATCTTTGAACGAAGAGGGAAACAAATTCAGATTTTCTAAAAAAAATGTTCCCAATTATTTTAATTAATAAAGAGTATAAAGATGCTACTATTTCATTAAAATAGAATTAATTACTAGATTATATGATAATTAATATTAATTATAAGATATCAACATCAAAAACTAAATCACACAAAATCATGATAAACGATAACATTGAAACAAAACATTCTTACAATCTTGGTAATATGAATCGTAATCCCCCTGATTGAATAATGAAATTAAACTTATAATATCATGAAAATAATTATATTAATGGTATAAAATTTAAAATGGTATGTATATACACCTCATAAAAGATGATATGTGTATAATACGACATAAGTCTCAAAGAAGGTAAATTGTGACAAAAAATACATTACCGCTTTTATATCTTTGAAACCATAAACCCCATGAAAAATAGATACACAAATGGATTTTTAAATACCTATAAATATAATGATAAGAAAAATGAAATATATAAATTCCTATTATATATACCACACAATAAAAATAAGTGGTGAATATGGCATGTATCTGGTAGAAATAAAAGTGAGATCCAAAAAACCCTTATTATGAGTATGGCTTCATGCATTTGAATATATCTTATTTAATAATAAAATTATGATAATTATTTAATTAAATGGGACAAATTTCCATCATTATTATAATTTTTTCAGTTATTATTGTGTTATATACAATTAATTAATCGATTATGTTTTCGTAGGATATTTTGACCATATTCGACATATGTGTAAAAAATGACTTTGGTATGTTTACTATGGTAAAAGAGGTATTTATTTAATAATATCCAAAAAATAATAAACCTTTATTATCAAATTGATACATAAATTATATCTTTTAACCCTATTATGAATTATGGTTATGACACATGAACTACATTATGACCACGGGGATGGTAGGTCATACGTACACATGAGTAACGCTTCCATTTACCAGTGATCATTATGGAATGAAGGTAAGTAATATATTATATTTTAGGAATGATAATTATATCATAAATACCAAATAATATAATTATATATACTTATATATATCATTCTTCTGATGTAAAAAAATCACATCCCTTCTAGGATGCAGTAGTCCACATGTCCATGAATGATGTTGTCACTTTTTAATTGTGTGAAAATTTAATAAAAATGATATATTATATTAAAATAAGGATACATATTTCATGAATATCATAACTATGTCACATATATCATAAAAATTCATTTTCATTATTTTTATTACCTTCTATGTAAAAAGTTAATGAAAAACACTTCACATCACTTCATGAGGTGGAAGTCCATCGCACACACAAGCGACATTATCATACACCCTACGGTGCGATGTGTAAATATTGTATATATAATATAATTACTGAATAGGTATAACTATATTATAAATATAATATATAATATTCAAATCCATCATGATTACCATCATTGAGAGTTGGTAATAGAAAATGAACGTCATCCCTTTGTGAGGCAGTAGTCCTCCGTACACACAAATTATGATTGTGTTGGGAATTTAATGGATTTTTGGGAGTATGTAGGTCATAAAATTAACATGAAAACATATAATTATATTTATAATACTTTTTATATTAAAAAATAAATATATAATAATATTTTAAGGGTGTGGAGAAACACAGAAAACAGAAATGTTTGTTGATGAATATTAACTCTTCTTAAGGTAACTCTATATGGTTGAAACCAAAGGCTTTACATGGTTAAGATTATAACAAAATATTCGACTCTATGTTGATACGATTAAATTTTTAAATATATTTGGGATGTTTTTGGATGAGAAAAATGGCTAGATATTTGTGAATATGTTTAGGGAGTGAAAAGCGTTTTATATTTTAGTATGACTGGTATTCTTGAAAATTATCAAATATTATTCAATATTGGTAGGTAAAGTTACATAAATGGGATCAATGTTTTTATTAATATGTGTGGAGTTATTTTATGGCCTAGTAAATCCTCTAAAAATCAATCAAACACAATTTTTTAAAACCTTTTTTTCCATAACTCCTATGTTTTCTTTTTATCATTTCAGTTTTTGTTAAGGTAACAAGTTTTATAACAAAATTAATTGATTAATTAAGAAAACATTAAAGTGAATAATATTATAAAATTTGAAATAACATATAATAAATATAAAATACAAATTATAAAATTAATGTACCATGTTTTCTGGAGAATAATTTTAACAAAATCACATGTAACACGCAAGAGACACCACATTAACCCTAACTAAGACAAAAAAAATTAATATCTAGGGGTTTATATGCACATTATAAAACATAAATTTTTCCATGAATGGGACATATTTTTTATTTATTAATATTTCAAATTAACTTGGAAAAGATATAATTTATCCTAATTTTGTATCATTTAATAAAAATATCATTTATTATAAAAGAAAATTAATTCCAATACTATCATTATTTATTAAATTAAGATTTAAAAATAATAAAAAGATATTGAACTTGAATCCATTAAATTAACACCTATGTAACAAGATTTTTGGAACCTAATTCCTCATAGAATAATTAACATCTATCTTTGGGTAAACTGATGGCACTCTTTGACTCAATGAACCATTCTAAGTAGGCCAATGGTGTTGCATGTAAGTTTCGAGGATTCCACATAAGATAAAAATCTATTTAAAATGGCCTTATGTGTACAATATGATGTCATAGTTCTAGCTTCTACCGTAGGTTTTTGAAACGACCAAGGTAGAAGTGCAGAATTGGAGAGGCCTGTGTGAAAATTTCTATCATGCGCATAAGTCTTTTTCGAACATAATAAAATGTCAAACGACACCTTCCATGCCACTATTCTTACAGGAAACCACATAATATTTTTCATATACATGTGAGGGTTCACCCTTTCATTGGGGTATAGAATTATAAATTCAAACCCTTTATTCGTTGCATGAAAGACCTTATTTTCCGTGACAATAGGAAAACTGTGGATACCTAGAGGTATATGATCATTCACAATAGGTCCCCTATGGGTCCCCCTTTATGTGGGATAACAAGGGCTTTCACCTAGAATTTTTACTTTTTTATGAGGAAATTGTGCACAAAGGACCCTTTTGTGCACAACACTGGCCCTTGGGCCCATCCATCTTCCACTTGATCCCCTCTCTTTTTCCTAAAAGCCTTCAATCGTGCATTCAACCCATCTCCTATGCTCGATGGATTTCTTTTACTCCAAAGAAACATGTTTGAATTCCTCTTACATTCTTCACTCACATATTAAATGAACCTCCTCCCAGAATCCCTTCATCCTTATGCACATTTAAATATTGGTCCCTTAAGAAATTTACCACGTTGTGTAACCCTACCTTTTTCTTTTTGGAACAGGTATGTAATGGGTTTTTCTTTTTTGGTCTTACCATGCTAACTTGTACCACATTATCGACCACTAATTTGCACTACTCCAATCGGGCATTGGTGATACCTTCCTTCCCCATGTGTGGGTGTGTATCATTTATGTATGTCCAAGTGGTGAGGAGGGTGTTCACACCCACCATACTGAAGGACGTTAAACTACCCAACTCCATTTTCCTCAGTAGAGTATGATAAACTATATCCTCACCCCATGGAATGCACATGGGGTGCCACAACGTTTTCATGCCCATGTGTCTCTATGGGAGTGAGATCTTACTCACATTTAATTATATCCTCCTCACATGGAATAAGATCTTCTTCAGGCGGCATCCATGCATAATCCCTAAATCACCTCACGTGGACACACATTTCACAACCCAATCGTAAGGTTTACTACTAACTCTTGTTTCTCACACAGATCATGAACCACTTGTTCATAGAGACTTGAAATCACCATGAAACCCATGTCTCACTAAACTATAAGGTTTTTTATCACTATATTATAATAAGGGTACATTAGAAGTCTCCATGCGGTTTAATTCCAACCAATGGTAAACTCGGTTGCTCCCTCATATGAATGTAACCTCATGATGTGGAACCTTACCTTTATGATACACATCCCTCAGATCCAACTTCATAGTGTGGTTTGATATATATTCCGTCACTTTTTCCATCACCTCACCCTTATCAAGGTGATATCACTTCATCCACCTCCATCCATTGGGTCGTATCAGCACATATGACCCAACTACAAACCTCATTTCCATATAGGTCGTCTCGATCTCACCAAACTATGTGGATTTTATACCTATCTTCTAAACATTGTAAATAAAAATACTCCATCATGGTCAATCCCAACCAATGATTAATATAATCCCCCATCCTTGGGATGTACCCTCATGATTTTTCAAATTCTATTATGAGACATATCACTCAGATCCATCTCCATGGTGTGTCTTTGTCCACTCTCTAGGAGTTCATCCATCACCACACACTTATCCCAGTGAGATAACATCATCCAACACTATATATTTGATCCATATAAACACATTATCCCCACCCACATGCATCATTTCCATCTGATATTCCCCCTCATGTGTCCTAGTCTCATCGAAATATGTGAGTTTTGATCTTTGTCTTCTGTATATAGTATGTAGGATGCCTCTTTGATTTTCAAGAACAACACATATCAAGCACCATCCATCCACATATTTATCTTTACCTAGAGTCTCCATGTATCAGGAAGATCATTCCCCAATCCAGAGGTGAAATTTTCTTTGGGTTCCATCCAAGAAGCTAACCATGTGTAATACCCAATTCCACATACCAAACTACATGGACAACGATTCCCAACCATAGGGATACATAGGAATCCTCCACGAGGTTCATGCACGACCCATCACACTCCATCTATTCCATCCATTTAACATAAATACTTCCTCCATATCCATCCCGACTCTTCCATAGTCCACCACATCTCGGTGAGATCATTCCATATGTTAGAGTTGTCTCAGTTCTTAAACCCCATCTACATTATTGTAGCTCCTAAAAGCACATGGTATATCTCAATTCATAATCCCAACCCGATATCCTTTATTTACACAAATAAAACAATTTCTAGTCCCATTAATACAATTACCCCCATGTTTTTTCACAAAATTAGAGGTAAAATGAAATCTCATCATCTTATGTCTATGGTTTGTTGATTGTACTTTTAACTCTATATTCATTTTCTTGTTAAAACCATGAGATTGGAATATAACTGTAACCTCTATTTCAAATTTGATTTCACAATACACAATCTACTCATAGCTACAAAAGTATCTTATGGAAAACACCATTATGAGACATGTCTTTAAGCAATTAAATAACCTATCAACCGAACATTATGGTTTCATGATAATTACAAAAGAAAATCTCACAAGTCTTTTGAAATTATCCTTATTAAAAATGATAGAGTCTTCATAATTTTTCTTCAAATCAAGGAACTCTATTTCCATATTTGTAAAAAGAAAACAAGGAAAGTAATTATTTAATAATAAGTTCTTGAAATCAACCCAATCCATTTATTCAATTTCACATTTCTTCCTTGTATTCTTGATTAGAGTACACCACTGGTCTGCTTCACCTTCTAACCGATAAACAAACAGAATGACTTTCTCATGATCTAAACCCAAGAGAACAATTAAATTCTTTTCAGTGGTATTGATCCAGTGTTTAATAACAGGTTTATTAAAATACCCTCTAAAAGAAGTTATGCATTTACTCATGAAGGACTCAACTCAATGTGATTCCCTCAATTGATCATTTGGAAGTTCCTCATGATTTCTAGCTTTATAAAATTGTGGGATCATATCAATGAGGTTTTTCATTTCAACTCCCAAAGCAATAAAACGCATAAGAGAACAGTCACTATATTGTCCCTTAAAATCACTATTAATGCAGTTCCATTAAGTTCCATCTATTTAATAAATCCAAAAAGTATAGAGTAAGAAATAATTATTATATAGGGGAATGGAATAATCATGAAAAGTCACTTATAGGATGTCTAAATTATGACACCTTACTTGATCAATGAAACTATAATTTTATCCTAGGTTAGTCACAACCATCTTTTATTCAAATCATTTTTAACAGTTCATGAAGATTTTGTGAATTTCCAATGAATATCAACCAGGATTGTCAAACCAGGTGTGTATTAAGGCCTCCTGTTGTGTATAGATTACCCTGAGTCAGGCCCAAAAAATATTATCACAGTTGAAACTCATGGGTATAATTGTACAAGAACCACATCCACTTGTAGTATCCAGACATGGATTTATTTCTACTAATCCTCTTTCTCTATCCGTTACCAATATTCTGGGTCATTTTCCAATATTTTTTATCCTTAGCCTTATCTTTATAGACATCACAAGACATATTATTAAAAAACATTTGGGATCTCACTATGGTTTTCTTATCCTAGTTTCTGAAGGTTGACTAAAAATTTCTTTTGATACCAAATGTAGTGAATTGAGATTAGAATACATAAATACTACATGATTTTAGGTGAATATTCGAAACATTACAAAAATACATGCCTAAGGACCATAATAGTTTAGTGTATATAGAAACTTGAAAAATATCTTCTATCCTGGTGAGAGATTGTCAACATCTACAATAAAGATATATACCATTACTACATCTACCTAAAACCATTCTTCATAACCTGGGTAAAGGGAACATAAAAAGGGATGATCTCAAATACTCAGTAAGGGAAAAAAGTGAAACATGTATGCCAAAACATGAACATAGGGGTTTGAGAACGTGATCGTAGAATTAGGAGATCATAACCTACGTATCAAAGATCATAAACATGAGTTATGTGGTAAATCTTGATAGTTCAAAAGACATTAATCATAAGGAACTAAACATCAAGAGACATGATATCATAATTGAGGGAAAATGTAGGATTTATTAAAAACATATAATAATATAAAATTTTATGTCAAGGATACCTACTAAGAGCATTATAACATGTTAGGCTTGAGAAATGACATGTGTACCTTCTTTGGGCTTTAGCTAGAAACCAATATACCATATTTCTTTTAGGTTTGCTCTAAAAACTTTGTACCTTCTTGTTTTCAAGCATGGGTTATAACCCATGTACCCTCATTCTTTTAGGCTTGGGCTACAACCCATTTAACCTCTTTCTTTTATAATTGGGATACAACCCATGTACCTTCTTGTTTTCAGGCGTGGGATACCACTCATGTACCATTTGAGATCATATATAGCTTATCATTACTAAATTAATTAGTTGTAGATATAGGTCCCACCCATCTCATAATAAAATCCTTCATACATGTTCTAAAATATAATAAAACATACACCATATCATGACCCATAAAAGTAATAGGTTTTATAAACATCAAATCGTAACCCGTGAAATGAAATGGGTATCATTAACATTTCATCACATAATAACCTATGAAAATATATAGGTTTCATAATCACTTCATGAATGCATATCCCATGAAAATAAGTGGGCTTCAAAAGTATAAAACTCATAAAAGTGAAATGGGTATCTTCAGAATTATTCCATCAAAACTGTAACAACCCAAGATTTTATAAGACATATTCATTTTGATTTCTTTCATATCTTCTGTTGTATGCTACACCAAGATTATATTGTGCTATACGCAACAGGGTATTAGCTTGCAGTATACGCAACACAATTCTTGGATCATGTTATACACAATTTCAGGTTCATTTGATAGAAGTTATTCTACGCAACATTGAGTGTATATATATATATATATATTTTCAATGTATAAATAAAAAATGGTTGGATTCTATTACAACGAAACAACAAAGGAGTCTTGCACTATATGTAACCCTGACTTGGCTTGCATTACATGCAATCGTGACCTTCTTCGATAGCATGTGTTGTACGCAATACCGGGTTTTACTAAACAACGATATGTTATTATAATATTATTATGAACTAGCCGTTATGAATGGTATTAAATAAATTTTGAAATTTATAACATTATCATTCATCTTACACATTTTCTAGAACATGGTATAAGAACAAAATAATTTTTTCGGGTAAAATAAGTATTTTTCAAAAAATGCAGTTTTGCCGCCTTTAGATGGCGCACCCACTTTAAATCTAGTTTTTGACATGTTTATAAGTTCAATTTTACAAAATAAAATTATTATTTGGAATCAGGATATAAAATTTTACCTTGGATAAATTTTTCATATTATTATGATAACTTTCATATTTTAATGAATAGTAAAAACACGCTATATTTTAATTAAAAACAACTTTTTTCATCGTAATAACTTATGTGGTTAAATTATAATATTGAATGCTTTTAAAGTATAAATAGAATATATTTTTACCATTTAATATAATGTATGTCATTAGCATTTATTTTACCTTGAATTCGTAGGTTAAATCAATTCAATCTTTTGCAATGTTTTAAAGAAAAACTCGTTTTCTTTCGACAACGGGATTAATTTTAATTTTATTTCTGAAACTTTTGTGTATTGAATTTGGAAAAATGGATTCCATATTTGGAATCAGTGGTTCCAAATTATGTTAATAAGCTACTTTTTATTTTTGGAAATTATGAATAGTAACTACGTTAAATTTTATTTACCATAGTTAAAGGTAAATCGGGTAATTAAGGGTAAATATAATATTATAAAATTACCCTAACACATGCCAAAATTCTATTGGATGGCTAAAAGTAGACCCATGTCACCTAAGGGTTGGATTATATTCATTTTATGGGCTTTTGACCATGAAAATAATTTAATTATTATTAAAACCAAAGAAAGTGGCAACATGTCACTTTCTTAAATCTTATAAGTATAATAATTTTAATTTAGTGATAAAATCATAAAACTTCAAACATGAATAGTCTCCAGAAAGCTAATAAAATTATCTACATCATGATATATTATTGAGAATTTTTAGGGATTAAATAAGTGTCATTAATGGTGATACATTAATGATGTAGAAATTATTTATTAAGTGAAAAATGAGTAATATAGTTTTTATTGAAATACTAATACCCATTAAAAGGCCCAAAAACCTGACCAAAACTTATTAGTAGTGTATATCTACACCTTAATCATCCAAGTACCTAATATATAACCGTTTGGAGCTTTATAAAAGTGATTATGACACTTATATTATTTTATTTTAAATGATTCCAAAGTTGTCACCTTCATAATTTAATAAACATAACAATTTAACTATTATTATTTTAAGATTATAGTTCGAGTGAAAGTATTATTGTGAAAGGTAATAGATTTATCTTCATCATAGGATTTTATTTTTAATTTTTATGCAATAAATAAGTATATTAAATAATTATACAGAAATGTTGTAGTAATTATTTTATTAAGAGATAAACCAAATAAATGGTTTTAAAAATAATATAATAAATATTATATGAAATATTTAAAGTTATACACTAATTTTATAGATAAATATGACCTTATATGAGTCTATTAAATCTTATAGTTCTAAAATATCTTCTGTATATATTTTATTTAAATTCAAATAAATGAATAGTGTCAAAATTGACACTATTGTTATTTTATAAAAATAACATATTATAAATTTTTTTTAAAAATCACAAATATATATATAAATTATAAATTTAAATTTATATGTTCTAAAATTTTATAAAGTATCTAATTATAGATAATTCACAACAAATAAGTAATTATTTGTTATAATTTAAAATTTAGAATGTTATTACCACAAATAAAATAAAATTGATTAAGTAAGGATAAATCAAGTTGATAATGTTTAAAATAATTTCCTAACATGTCTAAATTTTATTGGTGGATGATATTACAACCATATCTCATCTAATCTTCGAATATGAGTCATTTTTGGAGGTTTTTAAGTGGGGTTAGATTTATTATAAATTAATATTTTTAAGAATTCCAAAGGTGCCCCTCTCCTCCCTTATAAAAGGGCACCTCCTCCCTCTCTTCATCACACCATTTTGAGCTTTCAAGCTCGTAAACCCCTGACCATTTCACTTCTACACTTCCCTAGAAACAAAATAGAGTTTCTGATCTTCTTTAAAGACCAATCATAGTGCCCTAAGAGGAGGTTTCAAAAAGGCGTGTCGAAAGAAGAGATAATATCCATTACTGATTCTTTCAACTTTATTTCTTCTTCTACTTCTTCTTCTTTAGTTGTTTCATTATGAAGTAATAACATCAGTATCACTCATATACTTATATGTTATTATAAGTATTAAACAACCCTATTTCACCATTTATCTATCCTACAGAAAACAAAATCACCGCGCATGCGTATGTACGGAATACCGTCTCCACGCCGTGGTGTAATCTATTTTCCACCACCACCTTACTTGGATGGGTATAATGGTGTAAATAATGACTATATATGATTATTTTAAACTTATATTTATTATTAAATATTATACATACACTTAAATACAATTCCACAATCATGGGAATGATATCATCGCTCGTGCGTACGTACGGACTACCGTCTCCACGACGCGATGAGATTCATTCTCAATGATTAACCATTCATGAATGTTTATAAAGTATATATAATAAGTAATCATGAAATATATGACATAATAATGATACTGTATTTATTTATATATATATGTATGTCATCTACTTAATTCCATTCAATTCAATAAGGAAACGAAAACAACGTTCATGCGTACGTATGGCCTACCGTCTCCATGAACGGTGTATTTCATTCCATTTATCGATCTATTATATATATGTATATTATGAATATATATTATATATAAATCATGTTTTACATTCTGTATGTATGTAAAAATGATCTAAGTAATCATATGAATAATTACAAGTCAAAACACGGATGACAAATGAAACGATTTTACCCAAAACGCTCTTTAACATGGAATTTACAAGAGAATGGGTAAAATAAAGTCATAAGTGAACCATATATGATATCATAACAATTAATATGATTCTAAAATAATTCAATAACATTATTTAAATCATTATGCAGGGGGTTCAGATACGTACGAATCATATCGGACCTAAGGTAAGGGATAATTTTGCAAATCTCATTTTTATCCGAGATTGCTTATTCATAAGTATTTACTGGGGTTATTTCTAACATCTCTGTCCATGTTTTATAAAAGTGTTTTCATGTATTTTTAAATTCCTTTTTACCCATTTTTGACTTTTACTACATGGTATGTAAGGAATCTTTCTTTTGTTTACGTTACGAGGTACTTTTTGACTGTTCCGGCAAAAGTACGAGAAGAATGTTTTTTTAACTTATATGTCACGAATGGATTTTTACGATTTTATAAAGCCTTATTTTCATGAATCTTCCTCCAAAATATTTCATGACTATTTTCAACAAAATCCTTTTCTTTTAAAATTGCATGATGTTTTGTGAAAAGAAATTGATTTTGAAGAAGAAAGGATATTTTCCTCAAGAATTCATTTCAAATGTTTTATCAAAACCATTTTTTCATCTAGGATGACATTATTTCATATGTGTATGTTTCAAGTATAATGTCTCTATTGTTTACATGGTTTCACTTTTATTATTATGAAATGATATCCATTACTTTTATATGGATTATGTGATGATGGGATGATGTTTATGAAACCCATTTTATTCATTGGGTTATTATAAATGATGTATGTTTATTTTGTGGCACAAGTAAGAATGATTTCATTATGAGATGGGTGAGACCTATATCTCCCTCCAATGCATTGGGTAAAGATTTATATCTCATGAGATATACATGGTTGGAACGGCAAGTTAAACTGGTTCAGTAATACAGGACTGGAATGAGGAGTGAACTCAATTCAGAAAGGGACTTTGTCCACTAAGATGGTCTTGGCATTAATGCCTTGGATAATATGGAAATCATTACATGTTCTTAATGAATTCCACAATTGCATGTTTTATTCCTATTCTATTTTATCATGATTTATGTTCCATTATGATCTATGCCTTATGTACTTCCATGTTTTATGTCGTTGCTCATGATTTTTAATATTCATGCTTTTTTAAGTTCAAATGTATATGGTATGTTTTATTTTATCCATGCTTACCCTTAATGAGCATTTGAGCTCACCCTTTTTATGTTTTCTTTTCCCCCAGGATTAAAATAAAGGTTTTAGGTAAGAAAACAAAAGGGGAAGATCTTTATGGGAGATGTTGAAGATCTTTCACCATGATTAGAAGATTATATTCTGAGTTTCCAAAGACACTAAACTATTACGGTCCTTATGTGTGTGTTTTTGTTATGTACTAATTATTCCGCAAAAGTAATGTAATGTCCATGTACGTTAAGCTTCGGGTCTCTATAGTTGGTATCAGAGGAAAGGTTTAGTCAACCTTTGGAAACTAGTATGTGAAGACGTTAGTGAGATCCCTAGAGATATTTCTAAGGTATGTCTAGGGATGTCCCTAAGGATAAGTATACATATAGGATATAGTCCTAGAACTAAGGTAACGATCTTAGAATTTAACCTAAGATGTTAGATATTGAGGGTACTCCCCCTTTACTATGTTGTTTTCCCTAGCATGATTTTTGCCTCTCACAGAATTCTTTTTGTGTTTTAGTAAATGGAGGGAACCAGAAGGAATTCAGTTAACATTGAATCCAATGGAAAAATTGGTGACTATGAGCAACAAAATTGTGTAATGCCTAGAGAGAAAGATATTGTGATTATGCTGAATCATTCATCGCGATACAAGATTAACAAGGTGAAATTTAGTGGTATGCCTAATTCATCAAATAAGAGGAAGATAGACTTTTATGCATGTTCGCAAGTTGAGGAGCATAAAGAAAGGAAGATTGAGATTTCTAAAGGAGGGAAGAAGAACCTTGAGAAATACCTCAAATGGAGGGACTGATGTTATCTGTGTGGAGAAAAGGGTCATAGAGTGACAGACTGTTATGGAGTTCAATGTCTTATTTGTGGAGAACATGGGCATTACCCAACTCAATGCCCTAACCTAAAAAGTTACTTCTAAATCAAGGAAGGACTTATTCCAGGACAATCATTGAAGAGGATGGATTGATGTTTTTATGTATTGGCATTCAAGAATAATGTTGTTGAGGTACTTTTATGGTGTATTTTTGTATTAGTCTATTGTGGTTTTCAATAATTTTATGGTACTGATAACCATGAAAAGTGATTCAAATATTTTGGAAAGCAGATGATATGCGCATAATGAAGGGATATGAAGATAATGAGATGTTTGATTGTATTCATGAGCTCATGATTGATATAAGGACTAAGTGATATCATGGTTTTAGTATATAGAATTTTTAGGATTTTGGTATGTGGAAAGAGTTATCTTGTGACAACACTCATGTTTTCACTAAGATTCAATGGGTATTCATTTTTTTTCAAGAGAATACATGATTAAGACCTTCGAATGTTTGGAATGTGACCAACAAGAAATATCTCATGATATATGGGGATCAACGATGGTATTAACATGCTAGTTGTATGAACTCCTTGGTAATCATTTTCACTATAATATGAGATTGGACAGCAGTATTTTGGGATAAGCCTAAAGATTGGAATGGATTATGTTGGACATAAGTTAGTATTATTTAAGGATAGAAGTTTCTTAGATATTATTTATGGGATGTTATAGTAATGTAGTTTTAGAAAAAGGACAACCTGCAGGATGGGCGACAGCCCATCGCGTCGGACAAGGCTGTGGGAATCGAACCCACAACCAAAGTGCGACTGGCCTTTATCGCCTACCACTGGCCTACAGGAGGTCCCTGGTTAGTATAAACTAGTTTTATTTTATTAAGTGGTATGATAGATGAAGTATATGTCCATTTTGGAACAATATATGATAGATGGACTTGTGTATATAACTATTTCTAACCTTTTGATTAAGACAGATGGAATGACCCATCATTCTATCACATGATCTTCTAACACTTCACGAATGAAAAATTCAACTTAATTTCTTTAAGAGATGAAGTGGAAATTGTTCAAATCACGAACAACAGTGAGATTGTACCAAAATAAAGTAAGTATTTATTCTAATTCAAATTCTTCAAGTTTAGGGAAATGCTCTTGAAAACCAAAAATGTTGTCCTAGTGCCCTTATATCTGATGAATAATATGGTACCCTAGATCATCACAAATGTATGGCTTTGTGATTGTTGGATTTTTCATAGCCATGTTCTCTACCACTCTCCATCAAAACATGATGGTTAGATTTATCTTCCATATCCATATTGTCACCTATGTTCTCCTATATGGAAACCCAGTGATGAGTTACTTTCGGTAGTCGTTACGTTTCATACTTTGGTTTTTTAAAATTATGTTTCATTATTCCTTTTTATGATGTGGGTTTCTATGAATAGTAAACAATTTATAACCCCGACGAATTTCGAGGGAGAAATTCATTTTAAGGGCCGTAGAATGTAACAACCCGAGATTTTATAAGATATATTCGTTTTGATTTCTTTCATATCTTTTGTTGTATGCTACACCAAGATTATATTGTGTTATACGCAATACGGTATTAGCTTGCAGTATACGCAACACAATTCTTGGATCATGCTATACACAATTTCAAGTTCATTTGATAGAAGTTATTCTACGCAACATTGAGTGTATATATATATATATATATATATTCAATGTATAAATAAAAAATGGTTGGATTCTATTACAACGAAACAACAAAGGAGTCTTGCACTATACGCAACCCTGACTTGGCTTTCATTACACGCAATCGTGACCTTCTTTGATAGCGTGTGTTGTACGCAATACCGGGTTTTACTAAACAACGATATGTTATTATAATATTATTATGAACTAGCCGTTATGAATAGTATTAACTAAAATTTTCAATTTATAACATTATTATTTATCTTACACATTTTCTAGAACATGGCATAAGAACAAAATAAATTTTTCGGGTAAAATAAGTATTTTTCAAAAAATGCAGTTTTGCCGCCTTTTGATGGCGCAACCACTTTAAATCTAGTTTTTGACATGTTTATATGTTCAATTTTACAAAATAAAATTATTCTTTGGAATCAGGATATAAAATTTTACCTTGGATAAATTTTTCATATTATTATGATAACTTTCATATTTTAATGAATAGTAAAAACACGCTATATTTTAATTAAAAACAACTTTTTTCATCGTAATAAATTATGTGGTTAAATTATAATATTGAATTCTTTTAAAGTATAAATAGAATATATTTTTACCATTTAATATAATGTATGTCATTAGCATTGATTTTACCTTAAATTCGTAGGTTAAATCAATTCAATCTTTTGCAATGTTTTAAAGAAAAACTCGTTTTCTTTCGACAAAGGGATTAATTTTAATTTTATTTCTGCAACTTTTGTGTATTAAATTTGGAAAAATGGATTCCATATTTGGAATCAGTGGTTCCAAATTATGTTAATTAGCTACTTTTTATTTTTGGAAATTATGAATATTAACTACGGTAAATTTTATTTACCATAGTTAAAGGTAAATCGGGTAATTAAGGGTAAATATAATATTATAAAATTACCCTAACACATGAAAAAATTATATTGGATGGATAAAAGTACACCCATGTCACTTAAGGGTTGGATTAGATTCATTTTATGCACTTTTGACCATGAAAATAATTTAATTATTATTAAAACCAAAGAAAGTGGCAACGTGTCACTCTCTTAAATCTTATAAGTATAATAATTTTAATTTAGTGATAAAGTCATAAAACTTCAAACATGAATATTCTCCAGAAAGCTAATAAAATTATCTACATCATGATATATTATTGAGAATTTTTAGGGATTAAATAATTGGCATTAATGGTGATACATTAATGATGTAGAAATTATTTATTAAGTGAAAAATGAGTAATATAGTTATTATTGAAATAATAATACCCATTAAAAGGCCCAAAAACCTGATCAAAACTTATTGGTAGTGTATAGATACACCTTAATCATCCAATGACCTAATATATAACCGTTTGGAGCCTTATAAGAGTGATTATGACACTTATAATATTTTATTTTAAATGATGCCAAAGTTGTCACCTTCATAATTTAATAAATATAACAATTTAAATATTATGATTTTAAGATGATAAGTTCGAGTAAAAGTATTATTGACAAAATTTAATAGATTTATCTTCATCATAGGATTTTATTTTTAATTTTTATGCAAAAAATAAGTATATTAAATAATTATACAAAAATGTTGTAGTAATTATTTTATTAACAGATAAACCAAATAAATGGTTTTAAAAATAATAAAATAAATATTATATAAACTATTTAAAGTTCTCCACAAATTTTCTAGATACATATGACCTTATATGAGTCTATTAAAGCTTATAGTTCGAACATATCTTCTGTATATATTTTATTTAAATTCAAATAAATGAATAGTGTCTAAAATGACACTATTGTTATTTTATAAAAATAACATATTATAATTTTTTTTTTAAAAATCACAAAAATATATAAAAATTACAAATTTAAATTTATATGGTCTAAAATGTTATAAAGTATCAAATTATAGATAATTCACAACAAATAAGTAATTATTTATTATAATTTAAAATTTAGAATGTTATTACCACAAATAAAATAAAATTGATTAAGTAAGGATAAATCAAGTTTATAATGTTTAAAATAATTTCCTAACATGTATAAATTTTATTTTTTGATGATATTACAACCCTATCTCATATAAGATTCTAATATGTGTCATTTTTGGAGGTTTTTATGTGGGGTTAGATTTATTATAAATTAATATTTTTACGAATTCCAAAGGTGCCCCTCTCCTCCCTTATAAAAGGGCACCTCCTCCCTCTCTTCCTCACACCATTTTGAGCCTTCAAGATCGGCCAAACCCTGCCCATTTCACTTCTCCACTTCCATAGAAACATCCTAGAGGTTCTGATCTTCTTCAAAGACCAATCTTAGTTCCCTAAGAGGAGGTTTCAAAAAGGCGTGTCGAAAGAAGAGGTAATATCCATTACCGATTCTTTCAACTTTATTTCTTCTTCTACTTCTTCTTCTTTAGTTGTTTCATTATGAAGTAATAACATCAGTATCACTCATATACTGATATGTTATTATAAGTTTGAAACAACCCTGTTTCACCATTTATCTATCCTACGGAAAATGAAATCACCGCGCGTGCGTACGTACGGAATACCGTCTCCACGCCGTGGTGTAATCTATTTCCCACCACCACCTTACTTGGATGGGTATAATGGTGTAAATAATGACTATATATGATTATTTTAAAGTTATATTTATTCTTAAATATTATACATACACTTCAATACAATTCCACGATCATGGGAATGATATCATCGCTCGTGCGTACGTACGGACTACCGTCTTCACGACGTAATGAGATTCATTCTCAATGATTAACCATTAATGAATGATTATAAAGTATACATAATAAGTAATAATGAAATATATGAAATAATAATGATACTAGATTTATGTATATATATATATGTATGTCATCTACTTAATTCCATTCAATTCAATAAGGAAACGAAAACAGCGTTTATGCGTACGTACGGCCTACCGTCTCCATGAACGGTGTATTTCATTCCATTTATCGATATATTATATATATGTATATTATGAATATATATTATATATAAATCATGTTTTACATTCTGGATGTATGTAAACATGATCTAAGTAATCATATGAATAATTACAAGTCAAAACACGGACGACAAATGAAACGATTTTACCCAAAACACTCTTTAACATGGAATTTACAAGATAACGGGTAAAATAAAGTCATAAGTGAACCATATATGATATAATAACAATTGATATGATTCTGAAATAAGTCAATAACATTATTTAAATCATTATATAGGGGGTTTAGATACGTACGAATCATATCGGACCTATGGTAAGGGATAATTTTACAAATCTCATTTTTATCCGAGATTACTTATTCATAAGTATTTTCTGGGGTTATTTCTATCATCCCTGTCCATGTTTTATAAAAGTGTTTTCATGTATGTTTAAACTCATTTTTACCCATTTTTGACTTTTACTACATGGTATGTAAGGAATCTTTCTTTTTTTTACGTTACGAGGTACTTTTTGACTTTTCCGGCAAAAGTACGAGAAGAATGTTTTCTTTAACTTATACGTAACGAACAGATTTTTAAGATTTTATAAAGCCTTATTTTCATGAGGCTTCCTCCAAAAGATTTCATGACTATTTTCAACAAAATCCCTTTATTTTAAAATTTCATGATGTTTTGTGAAAAGAAATTGATTTTGAAGAAGAAATGATATTTTCCTCAAGAATTCATTTCAAATGTTTTATCAAAACCATTTTCCATCTACGATGACATTATTTCATATGTGTATGTTTCAAGTATAATGTCTCTATGATTTACATGGTTTCACTTTTATTATTATGAAATGATATCCATTACTTTTATATGGATTATGTGATGATGGGATGATGTTTATGAAACCCATTTTATTTGTTGGGTTATTATGAATGATGTATGTTTATTTTGTGGCACAAGTAAGAATGATTTCATTATGAGATGGGTGGGACCTATATCTCCCTCCAATGCATTGGGTAAAGATTTATATCTCATGAGATAGACATGGCTGGAACGGCACGTTAAACCGGTTCAGTAATACAGGACTGGAACGAGGAGTGAACTCGATTTAGAAGGGGACTTTGTCCACTAAGATGGTCTTGGCATCAATGTCTTGGCTAATATGGAAATAATTACATGTGATTAATGGATGCCACAATTCCATGTTTTATTCCCATGCTATTTTATCATGATTTATGTTCCATTATGATCTATGCCTTATGTACTTCCATGTTTTATGTCGTTGCTCAAGATTTTTAATATTCATGTTTTTTTAGTTAAAATGTATATGGTATGTTTTATTTTATCCATGTTTACCCTTACTGAGCATTTGAGCTCACCCTTTTTATGTTTTCCTTTCCCCCAGGATTAAAAGAAAGGTTTTAGGTAAGAAAAAAAAGGGGAAGATCTTTATGGGAGATGTTGAAGATCTTTCACCACGATTAGAAGATTATATTCCGAGTTTCCAAAGACACTAAACTATTACGGTCCTTATGTGTGTGTTTTTGTTATGTACTAAGTATTCCGCAAAAGTAATGTGATGTCCATGTACATTAAGCTTCGGGTATCTACAATAACATAAACCACATAAGAAATAATATGAATGGATCAATTGGATTATTTCCTAGAAGGAAATGATTAACATCAAAATATGTTATCATAGAGTTTTCAACACCTTAGAGAAGAATATTCTGTGGGTGGGTGACGACGGCAGATCCTGCGCGGCAACCACGATGCTCTCCTTCCCTCGGTGATGATGGGGGATCCTGCGCCAGCTCCTCCCCCCTCGGTGGGGGAGGGAGTATCATTACCCTTTGGAAGAACATGGTCCTCTTTTCAGCCTTTCTCAAATCCTAATTTCTTTCCTCCTTTCCCAAAGGTCTCATTGAGCCCTAGGGCGCCATGGCTCTTTGATGTCCTTCCTAATCTATAGATCTCGACCTCATAATTTCTCGGAAACCTCCGTGTTGTTGAATCTCACATTGGTCACTCAGTTCAAGAGGGGGAGACCTTCGATGGATTCTTTTGACAGGTTCGTCTTTGGTTAATGGGATCTCCACGAGAAGGTGACAGTTGGATTGTTCGATAGTCAGCACATCTTGATTCGGTTTGAATCGGAGTCAGATCTTATCAAATCTTGGTCGAGCGCACCATGTAGCGTCAATGGGTTTCAATTTTTTCTATTTCATTGTTCCTTTGAATTTCATATGAACTGCGACTCACCGGCTACTATGGTTTGGGTAAGCATTCCCAACCTCCCTTTTCCGTTCTGGAATCCCTCTATTATTAGACTTCTAGGTAATCTCATTGGGAGGTTCTTGTGTTTGGATACATGTACTGTGGTAGTTTTTCACCAGGTGATCCCATGGGTTTTTGTGGAAATGGATGCATCTCATACGCATTTTTACTATGTCTGGATCACGATCGGGGAGGAGTATATGTGTAATTAGTGGGTAGTCTATGAGAGTTGGAAAAATTTCTACTCTTCATGCCACAGATTAGGACACTCTTTGGAGGTTTGCTGGAAGGGGCGTTCATATCACCTAAAGGGGGTTCGTGGTTGGGGGACCTATCTTGTAGCAAGGAAAGAGAATAACCATGTTGGGAAGGGTCTTAAGGCTTGTGTGGAGCTTGGTCTGGGGCAGATGGAATCTGGTGTTGAAGGTCGAGGTAGGGATAAATCATTGTTGGCTGATGAGGTACTTGCTGATGTTGGGTCGCTGAAGAAGGATGCGTAGATTCAGGCTAGCCCAAAGGTGGCTGTAGATCTTAACAGGTTGAGGTAGGTCCTGGAGGAGTCAAGTGATCTCAGCGTGAGGAAGGGGGTCAATTTGGTCTAGCAGAGGGAGGATGGGTCGAGACACACTATTTTTGGGTGTGATAGGGATGGAAATGCTAGAGGCTCAGATGATGAGGTCAAGTCCTTGTTGCAGATGAGTAAGAGGGTTGGTAACCTTCTGGAGGAGAGGATGAACTCTATTACTGTGGAACCACTTGCTGCTGATGGGGTGTATTTGAAGGATTCAAATCCAATGGTTACTGCAGTCTTTAATCAGCTAAGGAGTGATCTGAAAGTGGGGTTGAAGTGAAGCATGCTGATAACCATGTTTCTAGTGCCGGAGGCGTGCTGGTTGGCAATAACAGGGCTGAGGGGTTGCAGTCTTCCCCTGCAATGCTTTATGGTCCAATTTCGGGGGTCTTGGAAGCAGATATTTATGGGAGATGTGGTCGGGCTGATGATGACTGAGGGGTTCTGACTACAGTTAATTTGAGTAACCGTTTTCAGATTTTGGAACATGAATATGTGGATGTGTTTTATTCAGTTAACAATGGTGGCAATGTGCAGGTTGGGTCTCAGGAGACTGATGTTGGAAATGAACAAATAAAGATGGTGCAACGTGAAAATCACGAAATGATCGACCACCCGCAATGCTTAGAAATGATCGACGCTAATACTCAGTCAGTGTATTATCAAGAGGTGGATATCCCTAGAAAGTGGGGGCATATTACCGAGTGTGATAAGGAAAATGGTGGCATGGTTATTCTATCTTATAGTAGCATTGTCCAGGGAAGGAAGGTAAAAATGTCTGAGAATCAGGAGGATATGACCATCTCAATGCGATGAAGATTAAGTAAAGATTACTCCTTTTTTTAAAGCCGATGTATACCCTATCATCTGTCAGAAAGGAAGGCGGGGAAAGAGTGAATAAGAGTATGCTGTCTTCTAATGAGTTTATTTCCTTAGAGTGATTAAATTTCCGGAGGAAGTATGCCGAAGTCCCGAAACATTATGAAAGCTCATAATGGGAGTCAGCCACTGCGGAGGAATCATTCTACCATGGAGGTGGAGATGGGTACGGTTATTATGATTTCTAGTTGTTGAATTTTGATATTTTGTGCTTATCCATGAACGTTTCCTTTATTTTAATAAATGGTTGGAGGATATACTCTGACTGACTTTCTAGGTCTATGTTATCATAGATGGAAAATATCTTTGAAGGATATTTTGACATCATTTATTGAGGTAAATTTAATTTCTTCTTTGAAAAATGTTCTTTAAAAAATTGAAAGTGCATTTTCCTTAAAATCCGATAAAAGATTCTTGAAATTTTTTTCAAAACCATTTCCTTGAAAATATATTTTCAAAAAATTACCTTAAAAGTTAAATTTTAAAAAAAACTTCTTTCCTGAATTGAAAGATGGTAAATCTGTACATGTCATATGAGTTAGAAAGAACAATACTTTATCATTGTAAAAATGTTAAAAACATTCCACGTTAAGATAGGTATAATAAGATTCTTTTGAAAACATTAAAAAAGGGGAAAAGGGTAAAAATTGATTTAATGATCATATGATATTTTTAGAATATTCTAGGAAACCCTTTATATAAAACATGGGTTTTAATGAATGTAGATTTCTGACTGAATAGAGGGTTATGTCAAGATTTCATAAAAACACAGTCTTAATTATCTTTTGTACCAATGATTGAAAAAATGGTACAAATTCACGAGTATATAATGAATAACCAGAGGAGAAAAAATTTAATTAATGTTCTTGAGAGATGGATCATATGATTTCATTAATATAAGTATAAACATAAACAATCTTGAAAATAATTGAGATTATCACAATACACACTTATAACATGGTAACTCAAGATCCTACTCTCCATGTAAGAAGATAAAATTAATGGAAGCTTAAAATATCATTAAAAGAAGAAAGTTAAAAATAAAAAATGTAAAATGGATGTATATACACCTTGAAAATTAATTTACGTGCATGAAAATCCCATGTCTCAAAGATGGAAAATTGACACAAAACTATTTTTCTAATTTGGTATCTTTTGAAACCTAAACCGCCTAAAATATAGATCATAAAATGGATATTTGAATACGCAAAAAATTCATTATATGATACATATAATACCATAATTTGAATTACATACACCAAAAAATTGAATATAGTAGAGAATATATAATGTATCTCACCGAAATAAAAAGTGAAATGAAATCTTCTTACCTCGTGTCTTGACTCTCATCGTACACATTTAAACCACATCTTAATCAGGTAAATCCTTTTTTTGTGAAAACATTACTTCCTTAGAGTACTATATTATCAATGGATGGATTAAATTGGGCAGTTAGGGATGTTGGGATGTTTATTGGGTAGATTTTGGTTGGACCTAAGTGGTTTGAGTGGTGTGAAGAAGATGGAGAGGGGTGTCCTTTTATATGGAAGGATGACTGGTGCTCCTATAAATATTTGAGGAGATAATTACACCCAAATTTTTCAAGTTGAAAGTGGATAAAATAATGATCAAATGTAGATCCAAAGTAGTATATGTTCAAAATATTTCCATCCAGTAGGTTTTTATAAGTGGCTAGGTCATGTGGCCCTCTATGATTAACGTTTAGTCTATAATTCAGCTTAATTTTACCTTAATCTATGTGATTAATGTTAATCATTGTTAATAATAATTTTGGTAAAAAATGATGTTTATGATATAATACACAAAATATTATATTGATTACAATTTTGTATGTTGGTTTTTCAGTTTTTAATTCAAATAAGCGTTAAAATTAAGATTTATGTGAATCCCACAGACAAGAGAAAATTAGGGGGTTTTAAAGTAGAATGAAGGTCAAAAGATTCTTAAGTTATTATATTCAATTTAAAAGTGAAATTGTTTCTAATGCCCTAAATTGTATTAATATATTTATAATTTATCTACTGTGACATTAAAAAAATTAAAATCTAATTTAACAATAATAATTACTTAAACAAAAAATGCAATTTTTAACTAAAAAGTAGCATTTTTCAATATTCACCAAAAACGAATTTTCTTAGAAAAATACCAAAAATTTAACCTAATATAATTTCAGTATTATAAATTCAAAAATGATGTTTTTTATAATTTTTTATTTCTATTTTTTTTAAAAATTAATTATATTATTTTTTATAAATGGACATGAATTGTTGTTTATGTGGGAAAATATTATTTTTAAACCTATAAGGTCTTTACCAAAAATTATATCTTTCATTATCAATATGTTTTATTTATATAAAAACATTAATAAAAATATTTTAAAATTATTTATTACTATTAATATTACTAATTTTAATAGGTAGTTCATAATTATAACAATTAAATAATTATAACTATTAAATGATGTTTCATAGAAACATTATTATTGCGTGTAATTTATGCCAAGTCATTGTTGTGTGTAACATATTTCATGTCGTGGTTGCATGTAAAATATTCCATTTGGATATTCTCTGTCAATGTATTGTTTCACATATATTTTTAATATATATATATATTTACATATATATAAATATTTCTAAGGTCATGTGAAATGAAAAATATAAAATGGTAAATTAATTCAAAAGATATATTTCACAAAATATCATTGTGTTACAAGAATCCTAATGTGTTTTCTTGGATATATGATGAGATTACAAGGCTAGAACCTCGGGTCATCATCCACTATCTTGTAATACTAGCGAGTCATTGCAGGTTCAACTTGCCCCCCTAGAAGACACACCCATCCCAGAGTCCCATGGTCGACACTGAAGTTGATAAGCTCATCAAAGAAAACTTCATAAAGGAATTTCAATACCCCAAGTTGCTAGCCAACATAATCTAATTGATAAAAAATATTATATTGATCAATTTATTTATTTAATTCCATGATCTCATGAACCACTTCCTAAAGGATGATTTTAGCCTTCTGGTGACAGAGATATTAATTAACACCACTGCTAGATTCCAAGCTCTCTCCTTTATGGGTGGGAATTTTAGGTATAACCAGATCCAAAATGGTTTCCAATATGAGGAATATACCACCTTCTTGGAAACATAAAAGATATTCACCTATCATTTAATGACTTTCACTCTGAAGAATTCATAATCCACCTGTCTGCGTTCCATGAAACACATCATCAAGCTGATCCTTGGGAGGCTAGTGGAATGCTACATGGATGATTTGGTGGTCAAATACCACCAGCATCAGGACTATCATAAAGATATTAAGGAATTTTTTGGATTCCATATCTCATGATATTTAATGATTAACCACTAGAAATGTACTTTCTGGGTGACCAATTGAAAGTTATTCAGTTTTATTATCAGATATAGGGGAATCGAGATTGACCCAGATATGTTCATAGCTACCAACCAGATGCCCCCGTCGAGCAACCTCTGGGGTCTCTGAGGCCTTCAAGTCCACTTAACCTCCATACATTGATTCATCGTGAATCTTTCTCGAAATGTTTATGCCTTTTACTGTCTCATGATCAAAGGTTCCATCTATAAGTGGGATGAAGTGTTACCAGCCTTATTTGAGGAGATTATGTAACACCTTCTATAGACATCAATTATGATTCCACCGGTCTTTGGGAATCCATTGGTTCTCTATGTGACCACTATGTAATGATCCCTTTACACCTACTCTAATCTAACCTCATTGGTGTCCAGACTAGCCTTCAGGGTGTGAAACCTTCTCTTTAAGAGATGCATGACCTCAGGTTCAATCTCATTGGGTGTTCTAATCCATCCATCTAATAAACCATTAAGGTTTTCTATCCTAGGGATCCACCTCTCAGACCTATCCATATTAGAAATTCCAATCAATATAATACTTTCTCCAAAATATTCTAATCTCATGGCTGATCCCATGTGAAACATGGGATGCTTGAGGAAAACCTTAGAGCACATGCCTCCTGCATAAGATACCTTATGATCGCTATAAGATACCTCGGGTTCAATGCCCGTATGAATTCATCTTATGAGGAAGAATACATGTGTTCCAATGTTCCAACGTACATCCATGAAATTAATGCTCAATGTGGGTACTCTTCTAACTGAAGGTTGATACCCCAAAAATACCCCTTGCAATTCCCAGAGTAAAGTAGTGTAATTAACTAGTGACCACAAAGTGATGACACCAAAAATGAGTTTCATGAACTAAGACTAAAATATATCAGGGAGAACCAGACTGGGGAAACAATTCCAAGAGGAATCCATTGAAGGATAATCTGATCTCCCATAATCTTGTTTCCATTATGAAGTAGACATCATTGAGAAATTGATGAATTTCACCTACCATTAGAAATTGGTAATGCAAGGAAAAATGCTGACCATCAGTGAACGTTCAGATGTTCCCTAGAAGGGAAATTTAAAAATAATGATATATTCCTCTAGAAAATTAATGGAAGACAATAATTCATTCAATTTACTTTTTTTTTATTTTTATAATAATTAATTTCTGTTAATTATTACCTAAATAATCACTAGATTGACATTTCATAAGAATTTTATGTAATTATTTCATCTCTAAAAATTAAATACAAATTTCCATGGAAAAAATCATTTGGATTTAAACATTTTATATATAAATGAGCATGTGTTGTTTTTTCCCTACCACATGGCTTTGTAGATGTTAAAATGATTAAGGGATCCTTTTGTCTATTTCTTTAATTATTTTGTTATATGCATCATGTTCATTGAATAATGTCCCAATAATGAATAAAAATTTATCATAAGGTTATTGGGGTCGACATATGTCCATAAAATTGGATTTGGACAAGTTTTTAGATCATTATATCCCTTAATATTAATGTTTAATCCCTTGTTAAACTTGGTTTTACCTTAATTGTTATAATTAAATTTAACTATTTTCACTTATCAAATTGTATAAAAATTATGTTTGACATATTATAAATTATAATTATATAAATTCAAAATATAGGACCCATTTTTTCAATTTCAATTTTGATAAGTGAAATTTTTTAATTTGATATAAATCCTGCAGATGCAACAAGACAACGAGTTTTAAGAAGTGTATTTTTATTGAAAAACAAGATTCAATCTAAAAAAATGACTATAAATAATCTTTATACAAAAATAAATTATTATTTTCAAATATATAATATATTTATCTAATTTAAAACATTTCAACTTATGGATTATTTAAATTTTTTAAATTGGATAAACAATATGAATTTTAAAAAAGTTTTTAGAAAAACCCTTTTTAAAACCCAATAACAAAGTTATAAGTAAATAAAATATAGAGATGATTAAAAATAATTAAATATAAATAAACAATTTTTTGGTATCATGAAAAATTATTCAAAATACATTAGTACTTTTAAGTTAACTTACTTCTTGTCATGAAAAGATCATTTAAAAAAATTGGAAGTTTTAACTATTCAAAGAAAGATCAAATTTTTTTAAAAAATACCAAACATTACCCAAAGTAAATTTTTATATTATGATTCTAAAAAAGAATTTATTTTTGTTCAATAAATTTTCTAAAATTTCAAAAAAAAAATATTATCAATTTTTTTCATGAATGTTAATGAAAAACGTTTCTGAAGGAAACTTATATTTTGAAGAATAAAATGAATTTAATAAAACATAAATAATTATCTACGAAATATTTATAATTAATTTATATTATATGATACATATATATATATATATCATAAAATAGTTAATACCATTCATTTTCACCAATTTAATGACTTGTTTATGACGTAGATATATAACACATGTCGTTTATGTTCGGTGTTTCATTACGAATATGCCATCAGACATAAAGATAATGAGGATTCATGTAATGCAAGATAAACTGAGTTTTTTATAATGAAATATGAACTAATTGTCATATTTTCTTTACGCTATCAGATATAATTTTATTTTATTAAAATCTTGGGGTGTTATAATCTCACATCCCAATGTTGGAGAACTCGATTTTTTAGTTTAAATTTGCGTATCCCATTTTACATACCTTTTTGTGTTTGTTACTAATAAATTTAGAGTGTTTTTATGGGTCACAGTTTATGAACTATTTTGCAAAACACTTCCCCATATCCATTAAATAATGTGTCTTATGTTGGGGTCTTAGATGAGGGAATATAATTTTTGAATAGATAAACCAAACCATAAAGCATTCTATTTAAAATGGGAAGTACGTTAGAGGGTAATTTCAAATGATTGGCATAATGTAACTAAAAAATTGTGACAAAATCATGAAAACTCTCATTTATCCAATAATAGGGCTTACATTTCCCTTAACAATACATCCAAACCTTTTGATGATAGTTTATTATTTTGAAGATTATTTTAAGCACTTGTGACACATCCCTTTGGCACTATTATCTCTATAGGGTCCATGAATCTATAAACATAGGTTATTTGTAGTTTATTTTTAAGACACTATCCCTTTTAGAGATTTTTTTAAATGAATCAAGTGTAATAGAATATCTATTTCTAAAGGTATATTTTCATTATTCATCATTGTTCACTGTTTCTCTAAATCTATCCAGTTTTCATTTAATGAAATATTTAATTAGGGATTTCTTTCCCAATTCAATGGGTTTTTACTACACTATAAGATTTATCTTAGATCATTCATTTAATTTTGTGGAATTCCTTTTATCTGAATCAATCATTGTGTGAATATTTGATATCTTTATGGAATTTAGTCTCTCTATATTATCTATTTATATTTAGACAATTGATTGTTTATTTTATATTATGGATTTTATGTTTTGGGATTTTCTTTTTGATCCTAGAGACATCTTTATCTTGGGTGTATATATTCTTTTATATCTTCATAGTTTCTATATGATTGATTTAGGTTTCCAAATCCCCTCTCTATTAAATTTAATATATGGTTGAGTTTTCTTTGGTCATTTGTTTGTAATGTCATTTAATATTTTCAAAATATATATATTAGTTATATTAGGGAAAAAATGTGTTCTATGTTTTTTTTAAAAGTGATAAAAGGGGGGTTTTATAGGATTTGATATGAAAACTATTTTAGAAGAATATTCACTTGTTTTAGAAATTTAATTTATTGTCTAGACATTGAAAATTTTCCTATATGTTTTTTGTGATGTTAACTTCCATAATGCTAGGAAAAGTGTTGTTTTATTATCATTTGATTGTATGAATCTATTTGATAAAATGAATCTAAAATTAATATATATTATATTGTGAATTTTTATAAATGGTTTTATATATTTTTTTAAATTTCATGAAACAATCTCTACTATATGTGAAATTTCACCGGGATCGGTTGACACACTAGATGATTAATTAGAAAATTAAAACTCGTAGTAAGTGACTGTTTTTAGTGATTAAAATTAAGGAAGTATTGGGATAAATTTCTATTTTGAGTGATGTTTAGATTTTTTTATTCTTGATAAATGGGATGATCCTATATGGGTGATTAGAGGTGTGATCCAGATAAATGAATAGATTATTTTTTCTGATATGATTTTGTGAATAAGATATTTTTTTTAAATGATCACCTTTATTTTGAAATATCATGGGAATACCAAGAAATATAGGTAATAAGCCTTGGTACACATCTACACTATTTTTGAATTATTCTCCTACTGGTAGCCATAGTTGGGATGTAGTTAAACCTATGGGATGTTTCCCCTTATTTAGGCCATTATGTGTATAATCATGTGTTTCGGTGGGGTATATTGATTTAAATATATTTTAATGTGTGTGTAATTTTTTTCTTTTATGACCATGTTAACTCAATTATATAAAATTTCCATTTAGCACCTTGGATTCAATGATAGTGATATATGAATTTTTTCTATTGCATGGATACATGAAAATTTTGTGTAATGGTATTCTTCTATCCTTGAAATTTTTCTATTAAAATCATTATTAACTACAAATTAGAATGTTTTTTTGTGTTAATATAAATTATTATATTATTTTGGTAAATTATAGAATTTTTTAAAATATTTATTTTCAATGAAATTGAACGATTCTTATTTTCAAGAAAGATAATTTGGATGACCTAATTTTACATCCATAATTTTAAACATGTATAAAATAGATTTATTATTGTTATGATTTGGGTTGGTGGATGGAAATAAATTAGTCTATTTTTCTAAAGCCTATTTCTATAAATCGTTATATGGGTTATCTATGAAAAATATATTTCTATATTTATACATTTTTATTATGGTGTAGGTATGTGTGTTATTTCCTCACTTGATCATATATATATTTCTTGTTTCTTGTATTTTTTACATTTTCCTCTTTTATATCAATCATATTATTATTTTTATATAGTTAAGTGTACATAAAATGTTTATTTTATTACTATATATCCATAATTTTTCAATTTTTGGATTTTCATTCTATAATTTTTCATTTTTTGTTGAAATCATTCCTTATGCATTCTTAATTATTCCCAAAAACGTTTTTCTAGCCATTAGGGATCAATATTTCCCTTCAGGAATTTCCAAATCTAGCTTGGGTGTTCTGATCATGGATGGAACATGTTGTTTCATGAAAATATTATTTGAATGAAGAATTTTTTTATGATATTTATGACAGATTTGAGGGAGGATTTAAAAACTCAAGTAGTTTATCATAATGGGTTCTTGATCACTACACACTCAAGATGACCCTTGAGATAACAGGGTTGTTTGGGAAGAGTATCTTATCAAATATAAGATTAGTTATCAGATATTTTCGATACATTTGGTTTCATTTTTCTATCTAATGATTGGATAATTTATGAGATTCTTGGAGAATAAAAGTGTTTTGGATTTTTATTTTGGAGTGAATTTTGAGGGAGAATGCTAACTGATCATGGTTTGGAAAACAATTCATAGATCATGCAATAGACATTGGGTGAATTCTATATAACTTCACATTTTGACACAAATTATTCAATAAATTTCAACTATAACATACACAACATATATTTATGTTTAATTTTTTGAAATTTTCATTCATCATATATTGTTTTTTATTTTTTTCCCTTTACTATTGGTTTTGATTTATTTTGGGAGATTACTTTCGATTTTAAAGTAATTTTTTAGTTATCCATGATTAGTTTCTTAAATAAATATATATTTTTTCAAAATAGATTAGGAATTTTCATATAGATTTTTAGAATGTTTTTAGATTTTTCATTTTAAGAGGTGTATTTATTTCATTATTTTTGCATTCTCTTTCAAAATGTTATTAATTAACGATGCTTTTTTCTTGTGTTCGTATAATTATTTGGATTTAAAAAATGATGGGTTTTTGGGAAACGTTTCATTCATTTGGGGGAATATGTATTCTAAATTATTTTCAATGTTTTCATGTAATGTTAATATAATTTAATAGGAATCGTTAAATTTTTTAAGTGTAATTTTTTTCCCTAAATATGATTTTTTGATATATTTCTATGTTTAGGGAATTTTCAGTTAAATATTTTGGAGATATTTTAATTGTTTTTTTAATAAATGAAAATATATTTTCTAAATTACATTTCATAAAACCCTATATGTTAATATTAGTATATTTCTGAAAACTATTTAAATAATCAATTATTTTCAATTATTTTTTTATAATTTAATTTGGTTTGTATTTTAATTTTTTTTAAATTCGGTGTCGATTTATTTTGTTGATTTATGTTTTTTATTTAGGAGTTTTTTCTTCAGAAGTGTATTTTTTAGTGTTTTTAGATTACATCCCCATTTTTATTTTATGGACATCATGGTTGATTATAATTCTGTTACGATGGTTTTTATTTTAGATTTAGTATTATGGATCATTGTTTTTACTCAAATTCCCCAGAACACTTATTTAATTAAATAATTAAAACCTCCAATAATACTCATTAATATATGTAAAATTATTCTCAAAATGTTGTGGTTTGGATTCAAATGATTGAAGATATTTTCATCCATCTTTAGAATCACTTCTCACTAAAAGATATGTTTGCGAGCTTGATGTTAGAGGATCCATGTTGGATGTAGTGGAAGTATTTCCATTCACACTATGTCATAGAATGACCATACATGGGATTCCTTGAAGGGAGATTTTATTCAATAATTATTCCCTAATACAGTGAAAACACTAAAATATGTATAATTTAATGGTCTCGAGTAATGAGGTAATATGGTGTTGATGTGTGCTTATTGTGTTATCGTGTTGTCATTGTATGCTTCTCTTCTATAAATGGATGATTATCTAACCGATTGATCTTTTTTGTAATGTATTCCTGAGGATATTTTATGTAATGTTTCTTCTCTAGACCATTAATATCCTAATGGAATGGTGAAGGAAGCTATAACAACTAAAGAATACTTGAAATAAACACCACAGTATGGAAAGGATTATTATATCCTTAGTTACGGTGGAGGAAACTCTAATATAAAAAAATGATGTGTTCCATAGTTATCCTCAAAATTGGTAATATTAAGAGTCTACCTTGGTTCATTACATTTAATTCCTTTGTAAAGAACACTTGGTTTTAAATCTAGGTGAAAATGTGGAAAAAATTAAAACATCTTGTCAAAGGTCCCCCTTGTCCATTCATTCTTGCAGTAATATGGGTCATTTAAAAAGGTTCTGCATAGGAAAAATTAAAAAAAATTAGAGTGAAGTAAAACCTTTCTATATATCCTATAGTTCAACTTTTCAGTTCCATTTTTTTTGTGAATTTTTTTATTTCTCACTGATATAATTCATTTTTACTTATTGATCTTGTGATTTTGAAAGTGTGTTTTCATTTTAATAAATGGTTTTATGTGGTTTTTTGATAATATTTATTATCTCATTATTGGATTATATATTGGTGATTAAAGAATTCATTATATTTTTATTTTAAGGTGATCATTCTCTTATCATTAATTACTATCTACCAATGAATTTATTTCAAATAGAATAAATTATAAGGAAGTCCTAATATGTTAGGGAGGTCACCATTATTGACATTCCCATGTTAAAAAGATGAATCCACGTGAATCTATGCGGGTTATATTTTTTATGTTGAAATTTTGTAAGATATGTAATTCTTGAGATGCCAAATACATATTATTATTTTATTGTGTCGTTTGGTACATATGTTTTCCTCTATAAATCCTCTATGGGATGTTGGCTTAATTTAGAATTAGTATGACATAATTATTATTGTTTCCCTCTTCACCCAATTCTATCCATGTGTGGAGTTGGTAATTTTTTTCTAAATTATTTGTCATAGTAAATATTTGATAGGGGTTGGGTAAATTAGGAGAATGTTCTAGATATTTCCTAATATTTTATTAGTTTCTCTAGTTTCTAGTTTTCTAATAGAATAATCCTAAGGTACAGTATCACGAAATAAAAAAATACTATATCGTTTTTGTTCAAACATTATTCTATTTGAGGTATTCCAAAATTTTCACCATTTTCCTATTTTATGGATGGATTTTGTTTTTTATCTTGATATGATAAACCATTTTAATACCTTTTTCCTCAGTGGTGTTTATGGATTATCATGTGTAGTGATTTTTTAGTTTCCTTGAGATATTCATGTTATCTTCATCACTGATTTTGTTCTGTTGTATATATCATCTGGTTTGTAAAGACAATCTACATAGTGAATTTTCACTATAGATTTTATCATTCATTTAGGATGTGGTTCTTTTTTTTCCTTAGAATTCTATTTTTGAGGATCAATACTTTGGGGTTTTGGACATATGATCTCATTTTCATTCATGGTCTAGTTTAGAAAAACTTTTAGTTACTATCTGAAATGGTTGAACTCTTGGAGATGCATTAGTAGTGGGTTCCAGTAGTGTATCCTTGGTTATATTTTCCACTTTCCCTAATTTCTATTTCCATTTTTTGAACATTTCCATTTAATCCACCTAGGTGAAGAAAGGCCTATAGTGGTGAGAATTATCACATATCATAAATTCTTAACTCTACTATTTTTTATTCATTTGAGTCTCTGAAAATTCCGTATCCTTACAAGGGTACATCATTTATATGTTTTGATTATTTTTCATGGTACATGGCTGGAACATGGTTAGGGGAATAAATGGTCCATCTCTAATAAATTTTGAAACTTTTCTTGGGGTCCCATAGGAAAGAAAATAGTTGGTTGATGATTAAGAAAAACCATAAAACATTCTTCTCAAATAGTGAAACATGGGATAGAGGAATTTTTATTGTATATATCTTTATTTGTAAATGAATTTTTTCAACTATAAAATATCTCCACTAGAGTATAATAGGGTGTATCCTTGGACCAAAATTATAAAAACCATGAGGAAAAACTGTGTAGTGGTAATTTATAATTCCAAAAATTCTTTTATTGACTTGTAACATGTCCCATTTCTTGTATTATTTATTCAATTACCTAGGATTCAAAAACATAGATCATTAAAAGATGATTTTTTGGACTCTAAACCTTATAGAGTTTGATTAGGAAGAATCATGTTTTGTGGGATATATATTTCCAAATTCATGTTACTGTTATACAAAATTAATTATCTTTTATATAGATATATCCAATTTTCTATAAAAATATCATAGATATGTGAATTTCCAATTAGACTTAAGGGTTTTTTTAGAATATAAAATAATTTATCTTATATCAGTCATTGAGAAAGGTGGAATTCTTTTGATATGTGTTAATATTTTTGTGAATCTTTTAGAACTTTCTGGTAAGTGGTATCACTATCTTTCCCATTGACCATGAGATCATTCTATATAAATTTAATTTTTTGGGATATAGTATTTAGGATCCTCTCTTGATTCATAAAGAACCATTCCTTTTTAGATTTAGGATTATGAAAACATATTAATGCATTTTTCCCAATCCTATTAATTTAAAATTGAATCTACAATTTCTAGTTCTTTAATATTTTGTTTATTATATATTCTAATGTTTTATGATTATATATAGTACCTATTCCAATTAATGGTACTTTCTTTTTCATATTATAATAGTTGTAAAAATGGGTTTTTATTGTATGATTTTATATAAAACCCATATTAATGGAATATAAAAATATTTTGGAAATTGAAATTATAAATAAACTCTTTATAATTTTCTTTGATGTATTTGTGATGTTGATTTCCAAACATAAGGGATGGGTGTTATTTTATAAGATCTTCTATGTTTGATCATTTTATAGAAAATTAATTGAATATGATTATTTATTAAGTCATGAAGATTTATTAATGTTTTTATAAATTCTGTTGAATAACATTAAATCCCTCGATATTCATATTGGAATGTGGGAAGGACTAATCATCTCGTTAATTTATTTATTGTATAAAGAAAACCCAATGTAAATTCCACATTATATTGATCAAAATTATGTAATTCATGTGATACATTTTCTCATCAAGAAACATTTAATTGAATTGTAATACATAACAAAGGGTATGTTCCTAGGTGGATTTTTGGTGGTGTGAGTGACATAAATGAATGAATTACAATTTTATACTATGATTACGTGAAGTAAATATTACATTTAGATTCTCAAAATAATTTTTAAATATAATGGGAGGACTGTGTCTAGGAATATAGATAACTAGTTGACAATTATGCTTTAGCTAGTGGCCCTTTGGGGTATATAGGTCATCATAAGGTTTTTTCCAATTAGTGAGACAAGGAAGGGAAATACTGGGTGATTGGACATGCTCGATTGATGCGTCTCTATTTTCAAGACCATATAATTTAATTAATTGATAACCATATTGAATATATTATAGTATTTTTCACTTTAACACATTAGATACTATAAATATGTTATATAAATTTTTTCCAAAGTGTATATATTTAGAAATTTTGTGAAAAGGTACTCTTTTTTTCATAATCCTTTTTACTATAATTACATTTTCAACTATAATTTATGAATTTTTTGATATGAGGATATAAATTTTTATTTTATTCTAAAAACGTTCAAAATTTTTGTGGATGGGTGTTTTCAAGGAATTCCATTGGTAAATTTTTATGACTGATACTTTTTTAAATTTATTTTTATATACATATTTTTAAACTATCATTAAACTTATTTTAATGTAATGTATTATTCTTTTTTATGTTAAGCCGAAACATACATGGTTTTTTATCTCAAGAAGATTTATCTATAGGTTTCAAATGATTCTTAGAATATTGAATTTTCCTATATCAATATGTTTGAGTTATTTTGAAGATACATGTGGAATTTACTCTCTTGAATAAGGATATTTTGATTGGATGCCATAAATGTTTTCTTGTTTTATGTTGCATCAGTGATCAAACTTGTTTATCTAGTATATTATACTTATGTTGTTTCTTTTATTATTAGATATCTCAAAATATAAACTGTTTTGATTTTATTTTTCTTTTTATATTTTTAAATTTTTTTTGGTGGGTGAAATAGTTCCTTAATGAATTATTTCTGATTACTAAGTTCTAGAAACCATCTCATAGAGATTGATACCACCCTCCAGGCCTTTATATGACTAGGATGTGTGCTCTATTCAGGGATGAATCTGGTTAGTTAGTTTCAAATTATGAGTACAAGGAAGTTATAACTATATGATTTCATGGAGTACCATTGGTATAGCAACCCAAGATGTTCATATATGGATATAGCATCATTTTAGGTTACTATTAATTACATTAAAAACATTTATTCCCAAATATCGTAATTTTTTTTTTGAATTTATAAACATGGATCATAATCCTCTAATCTAGTGAAATATATTTAATGTTTCACACAATGATCTTCCCATTTAGTACACTTTTAAAAAATACCCTTCATAAAAAAATGCTCCACAACTACGGAAACTGAATCATAAGAAAAGGTGATCTAATATTCTCAATAAGGGTGAACCTAAGATATATATAACCAAATAATGAGCATAATTATTACATAAGAATAAAATTTGAAAACCATAACCTATATATCCAAGATCATAATAATGATTCGTGAAATAAATATCGTTACTTTAGAAGCAGTGAATCATAAGATAATCAATCAACACGAACCATGACATCCTAACAATGGCATAAGATGTAGAATTTATAACATAAAAATAATCATAGAAAATTAAATCAATATTATTCAAGGCACACTACCAAGACCATCATAGTAGAAAAAGTATTTTTCTAATCTGATTTCACTCCCCATCCATCCCTGTATTACGGAACTGAGATCACATCGTATTCTATCCCTATAATACTATACTTATTTCTCTTCTATTTCAAACCCTGTATTACTGAATCAAGATCAATTAACATTTTATCCCTATGTTACTAAACTATGTTTACTTCATGTTCCAACCCTGTATTATAGAATTGGGTTCGCTTCTCATTCCAATCGTGTCTATCTCAAGAGATATAAATTTTTATCCAATTCAATGGGGGGAGATATAGGCATCACCCATCACCAAATGAAGTCATAAATATGTGCTCCACAAGATCATAATCATTCATTATATAATATCCCATGAAATGAAGTGGTATTATAAAAATTTACTCATATAATAACCCATGTAAGAGAGGTTTCATAATAATTTCATCATAGAATAACCTATAGGTTTCATGATCATTTTATCATTCTATAACCCATGGAAATGAATTAGGTTTCATAAAAAACTTTTCATCATAAAATTTATAAGAATCGTGCACTGGATTAATATCCCTAGTAAATCATAAACATTATCAAAGGATGAAATATTTGATCGATAAAATTTTTTAAAGATCGCTTGGAAAATTTTCCAAATGAAAAAAAAACATTCATTAAAAATTAATTTTTAAAACACAATGAATGTTCAAAATCATTTTCTTTGAAATGTAACTTTAAAAAATTTAATTTAATTTTTTAAAAATCATTTTAAAATTTTATTTATGAAAATATATTTTCTCTCTGAAAAATTATTTTTAAAACAAAAAAATTGAAAATAGAATAAAAAACATCCAATGAATGATTTCAAAATTATTAAAAAAATCAAATTGTAAAAATTTAGAAATTTTTTTATTTAATAATGAACATAAAAGATCAATTAATAAATTATTTGATAATAATTTTGTAAAGCAAGGTTTTGGAATATTTTTTTTTAAAATAAATAGAGAAATAAAGTCAGATTTTATAAGAAACATTTACATAATTATCATAAGTAAAAAAGAGTTAAAATGGTACCATTACATGTTGATATCATGAAATAATAGTGTAGAATAAAAATCATAAGAAATATTCATAGTTAGATTATGGGACCTTAGCATTTGATACTTAATCATTAACAATCCCAATAAATGATGATATTGTAACATAAATGTTTACGAATTTGGTGACATTGAATTATAATACCTGTGAAGGAATAACATAAAATTACTATGAAATGTCATGATTATAGATAAATTTATGACATTACATTTCCAAGGGTATTTATATACCCCTCATGAATGAATATAAGAGATTATCATAACAGAAATATCAAAGAAGGAAATTGAGACAATTTTTTTTTACTGATTTGGTATCTTCTTAACTGTAATCCCCATGAAGAAGATATCATAAAATGGATATTAAAATTACATTAAATTTTATTAGATGAATCATAAAATAAAAATAGAGGAATTATTTACACCTTACTGAAGGAATACATGATGAATATAGCATGTGTCTCACAAAAGTAAAAATTTATATGGAAATACCCTAGCATAAGTATTGGCATCCTTATTACTCATTAAATGCTCATATTTAATAAATATAAGTTTATTATACATATATTACCTAAATATATTTATATATTGTACCATATATTATTTTCTTATGACCTTTTAATTCCGTTTTATTAACAATTCCATGTCAATGTTATGTTTCAGGTAATAACTAATTTGTTTTCAATATATATTTTGACATCTCATTTTTTCCCTTTACTTAGATCTTTTTTTATCTATAACCAAAATGTAAAATGTGATATAAATATGTTATATATTTATTATATCTATATTTATATGAATCTATAAAATTTGGTGATAGGAAATGAAATCCACAATTCATGGAGATGGTAGGTTTTTTGTACACATAAACGTTGTTTCAATTTTTCTATCTTATTGAATGAAAGATAATTCATACTTGTATATTATAATTAATGAATATTATTTTCATATATATCAGATATTTGTATTTATAAAATATTTATTATATTCCATGTAAAGTGTGAATGAACCATATTACTTCGCGATGTGGTAGTCTACCGTACACACAGGGGAGATTATTGTATTACCAAAAAATGGAAATCATGAAGTCATGTGGGATATTGTAACATCATGGCTTTAAAAAAGATATGTAACATTTATTGTTTTAGTACAATTACTTAATGATACCTAGGGAGAAAGCCTGTATGTTCTGTTTTAGGTCCCAAGTAGCCAATAATTGTTTTTCACGGTTGCACGAGATTTATTCAAAATAATACACCATGTAGTGGCACAATGTTTGGGTGGAAAGTAATTAAAACTATTTCAAATAAATAAAATAAAAATAAATAGATAAAAATAAATTAAAAAGGAATAAAAATAAATAATAAAATAAAATGGGTTGGACGAAAAGTGAAGAATAATTAAAAATGGTATTAACAAATTTTTATTTATATTTTTATTTTCTATTCTCATTCTCTTTTATTTTAATTTAAATAAATATTATTTTTATTTTTTTATTATTTGTATTTTTTTCTCCTCCTCTATTAAGTTCCTTTCTTTTTCCCTCTCTTCTCTCACTCTCCCCCATCCTATGTGTCACACCCCCTCCTGTCCAGGTTGTGTGCCACTTTCCTCCTCTACTTCGGAAGCCTGCTGCACCTCCGATTCTCCTCCATTTTCATTAAAGTCATAATCACTGTAAACATATTGGTAAGGATTATCATCCACCCCATTTATTTTCTTGTTTCATACTCTCCTCATTTTTCAATCTATCGTGGAATTTTTCTACCCAAAATTGGGGTTTTTGTTAAATCTTCCGATTTTTTCCATTTTAGACCAGATAAAATGTTGTTACAAGAGAAGGGGTATATTAAGACAATGAGGTAATGTGCCTATGTTTTTTTACTATCATTTGGTTGATTCGTTAAATTTTCACCATTTTTCCGCTAATCAATTCCTAACGGATAATCCCAAATAATGTGTATTAATTTAATTAAACCATTTTTCCTTGATCCTTGTGATTGTTGATTAAGGAAGACCCCTTCCTAGGTTGGTGTCAAGGTATTGGAAATCCCTTTGTGTATGCCGACATAATAAGCATATTTAAATCTGTCCTTGAATCCTTAAGTTATCAATTATATGTCCATGTGTGATAATTGTGGTTGATGTTTTAAATTTAAATAACTTATTTTGAATGAATTATAACCCATGAATTTGGTTTTCCAATGATTTTGATTGCCTAAATAATTGATGTTATAAGTATTTTCCTAATTTATTATTATTATATATCATTCATTTTCTTACCCTGATAAAGTAATAGTTTTGATTAATATTGTGTTATTATTATTATTTGTCATAGTTAGGCTTTAATAATTTGTAATCATGTGACGTAAAATGGTTAATTAAGGGGTTGTAACCATGAATTCTTTATCTATTATAAAAATACCTCTTTTGTTGTTTTGAATACAATCGGGCTGAGAAGTGAATGTGGGTCCCATTCTGATAACCCACAATTGGACTATGTCTACATGATAGGTTACCACACAATGCACCAAGAAAGTGATGTTTTAGGCCTGCCAAGAAAGTGATTTCCCCATGATTTCTACTATACTGTTGGGTGATACCGGTTTCCTAAGGGGAAGCCAATGATGGACCCCTTAACAAATGTCTACACCAAGCCTCTATTGATACTCGGTTCCTTACATGAAATACCAAAGATAGAATCAATGTTACAATAACATGATTGATACCTGGACTTTAGGAAGGATCACATTTGATGAGCTCAATGTCATTGGATACTTTAAATGGAGGTACCAGAGCAATACCTCCGAGATGATCTTGGACTCCACTTCTTAAATATTTAAATTTTAAATATAAATGTGCGTGATTCCTATTTTAATACTCCATAAATTTTCATTATGATTTTTGATGCCTCTCATCTTCCATTAGTGCAACTGGTGTTGAAATATCACTACTGGGAAGTTGGATTTTCACAACGCTTTTATACCAACAGTTTAATAGAACCGTTGGTATATGGGTACTTTACCAACATTTTGAATAAACCATTGGTAAATGTTGAGTTAGTGAAGGATTCCCCAATGGTTTGAAGAAACCGTTGGTAAATCTACAAAATTTCCTCACTTTACCAACGGTTTGTACAAACTGTTGGTAAAGTCCATGCTTTTCCCAATGGTTTTTAAAAAATGATGGTAAATGTCCCCCCAAATTCCGCAAAACCACTCCCGATTACATAGAAGCATACTCTACATTTCCCTTGATTTCCAGAATCCCCCGCGCAGGTGAACCCTAACCCGAGGTCTTCCATCTGATCGGCTGCAACTCCCCCATCCAGGTTAAACTCCTTCTACCTCTTCCCAAATACATACATTGAAGCCCTCATTGAGATAATTGACATGGTTGGTGTGTGGTATACCATACTCTATGATCTAACATAGTGAGTTGAGGTATCTTATCCGTTTCAAGTGTTGTTCATCCCAACTATGAGCTAGTTATAAGGATATCCTTCTATTCTCAACCTTTCTCGATTTATTTCACTATCTAAAAATATCACGTCATTATTACCTATTTATAGGGATTTTGGGAAATTTTATGATTAAAACTATTTAATATTGAATCAATGACTAATACTTAATTGGTAGATATCTTTGAGTATATAGAAGATGGTTTATAAACTATCCCTTAAAAGTATCATTATTTTGTGTTCATTATGATGTGTAGTATCATTGACATACTTTATTATTAATCTCAAATTTAATAATAAATGTTTTTGTCTACACTTTATGAAATTAAACCTCTTTACAATCCATGAAAAACCTGTTAGTGTAGAAGCATAAACTTTATCCACCCATGGGGTGCACTTGACTTGGGGAACTAATTGGGTAATGAGAGGTATGACCATATGGGATCCAAGAATGATTTATTGAAATGAGTGAATGATTTGGGATGCCTCTAACACATAATAGGACTTGAGGCATGTGCCTCTTATAGAAACCCCCTGGGATTCATGATGATTTGGTTTAGAATACCTTGGGGAAATCTACCTTGTATTCATGGTGATTATGATTTAGGAAGCCCTGGGGATATTCCCCTTAGATTCTAAACTAGAGGCCTCTCTCTTTACATTAGCTGGGAACTCCTTCCTCCGTATAAATCCATTTGATGTCAATCAATTTTTTTAGTTTTACACTCCAAATCTATAAGGCTTAACTTATTTTTAATGTTTTTCATCTATTATTCATTGTTTCTTTTTTTATTTGACCTAAACCAGGTAGTGACGTGTGTGGCATGACATACCCAATAAGTGTATTTTGATTTGTTTTCTATTTTCGTTTTACAATTCAAATGTCAAGAATATATGAATCAACTTGATTTGAATTCTTCATAGCTACTCCTTTTATGTATTTAGTGAATCATATCGACTAATGGAGGTGCTGGTGAGATGTATCCCCACTCAAATATGGTAAATGGTTTGTTTAGTCTTATTTTCTCAAGTTGGGTAATGGATATAAGGATTATCCTTGTAAAGGGATTGGGGACGGTTGGGGTAATGGGGTAGGTGGTTTTACTTTTTTTTAGTGGGGTGATATGGTACTTTCTGTGGAATTTAGTTTGGTTGTTATGAAATGTACTAACATTTCACAATATTTCCATTTTTTAGCATCAATAACTTATATAAAAAACTCTCTTTACACATTCTGCATCTTTCATGAAAAACCTTCACATTGCAATATCGTAAAAAATGTTCTATTAGGTCTATGGTGTCTTCTTGTATGTGATAAATGAAAAAACTACAAAACAAAACTCACCTCAAATTTAGGAACACATAACTGTATTAGTATATCTTTACATTGTTTTAATAGTTCACTACATCAACTAGAAACTCCTTCCTTTATCATTTACTTAAATATATTTTCAATTAAACATCATTCTTATTGAATTTCTTATGATTAAATGAATTATAACAATTATTTTTACAAAAGGGATAGAAGTTGGATGTATGAAACCGATCGGATCTCAAGAAATTTTCAAAATAATTTGGAGATATTTTTAGATTTTTCATTTCACAATGCTTCAGATATTGTTCGCCTACACTGCCCATGTTCCAATTGTGTTGGTAGACCTTTTTTGAGCCGTGATGAAGTCAGATACCACATAACCAAATATGGTTTTCAAGAAAACCACTATGTTTGGTATCACAATGGGGAGAAAATGAAATCTCAAATTTCTAGTGATCAAAATGAAAGGACTAGACTGGAGAATTTGATAGATTACTGGTTTCTGTTTATTCGTCATCATGAAAAAGAAAGGATTTCGACTCAAGAAGACTTCGATATGAGGATAGATGATGCATCTAATGAAAATGATGATATTGTCACGGTGAGAAAAATTAATGATGTTACCACGACTCTAGTATATCGATAATGTGATAAAATGAAAAAGCTGGAATTTTTAATCCAATTGTTTCATGGGAAAACTTTGCATGGGATTTCTAATAAATAAATCAATTACATCCTTACCTTCTTGAAGGATTTACATCCAGATGATGCAGATATTCCCTCAACCCACTGTATGTCATGGAATTTAGTTGAGGAAATTTTATTTTCATGAAACAAAATTCTTGCTTGATCGGAAGATTGCAGTTTATTCTGGGAGGAAACTACTGAACGAAATGATTGAATAAAATGTGGCACATCCCCATAGAAGTAAAAATCTTATGGAACACCATACCGTGTTCCACAGAAAGTAATGTGGCACATTCCATTAATCCCCAGACTCCAGAATCCTTTTATGTCTGATGAAATATCAATAAAAATTAGATGGCATGATAATGAGAGAAAGAACAATAATGATGAGTTGGTTCACACTGTAGATGGATTTGTATGGAAGAGAATTGAAGATCGATATCCTGAATTTGTAGCTGACACACGTAATGTGAGGTCAGGTCTTTCATGCGATGGGTTTAATCCTTTTGGGAAGATGCTTACTTCGCACAGCACATGACCAGTTTTTATACACATTTATAATCTCCCCCCATGGTTGTGTATGAAAAAACCATTCAATTTCATGAGTATACTCATATCTGGCCCTTATGATCCCAACATTGATATTGACGTATACATGCAACCTTTAATAAAAGTGTTGAAGCATCTTTGGGATGTGGGTGTGCGCACATATGATGCATATTTGAAAGGCATATTTCAGATGCATGTTGCGCTTATGTAGACGATCATTGATTTTCTGGCTTATGCAATGATGTCTGGATGGATCATGAAGGGAAAACTGTCATGTCTTGTTTTTATGAAGAATACACAATCCAAATGACTAAAACATCACTATAGTTTCATCTTTAGGGGACGTTGATGATTCTTTCCAATGGACTATCCATATAGAAATAATCATCGAAGATTTGATAATACGATAGAGACCGATGATCCACATCATCATATGTCTGGAACTGATGTTCCTAATGAATTGGATGATTTCAGTTTTTCATTCGGGAAGGGTCAAATGAAATTTGGAAAGAGAAAGAATGTTTCCACTGAAACCTGTTACAATTGGAGGAAGAGGATTACCTTTTTTTATTTGCCTTATTTGTCAACCAATTTCTTACATCATTACTTAGATGTAATGAACATTGAAAAGAATATATGTTAAATGTTGTTTTAGATGCTTCTAAATGTTAAGGGAAAGACAAAAGATGATTTACAGTCTCGGCTTGACTTGGTGGATTGGGGCATCAGACCAGAATTGCATCCTATGCGTATCAGTGAAAATGACTGGAAAGTTCCATGTAGTTCTTATATGATGACCCCTACGAAAAAAATATTCTGGATGTATTAGAGATTATTAGAGTTCCTGATGGCTATTCAAGCCACATATCTAAATGGGTCAGCAAAATAGAGTTGAAGCTAAAATCATTGAAGACTCATGATTATCACGTTATTCTGCATGAGTTGAATCCAATTGAAATCTGTCAACTTTTTTCCAATAATGTAAGGGTGATAATTAGTCGGTTGTTCTATTTGTTTAGAGATCTTTGTGCTATGAAGTTGTCCAAGTCTTTCTTGAAAAAAATGTTGATATATTCCCCATTAATTTTGGGTGAGTTGGAGAAAATATCTCCTCCATCGATTTTCAAATGCATGCTGCATCTGACTGTCCATATTCCCACTAAAATACTTCTCGTAGGACTTATTTCTTTTCATTGGATGTATCCAATTGAAAGAAATATTTACAAATTAAAGTCTTATGTCCGAAATAGGAATCATCCCGAAGGTTCTACCGTGAATGGTTACTTGGATTAAGAATTTATGGATTTCTGCTCAATATATTTGTTTGATCTTACTAAAAGAATGAACAGACCAATGAGAAATGAAGAAGAATAGTATGAGAAAATTGAACCCAATTTTCCATCACTTCCTCAAACAGGAGGAATTCCTAGATCATATACATTGAAGACATTAATCCTTGAAGAGCGGGAGATGGAACAGTTTTGTTCAACTTTGATTTTTTCGATGACTACATCAGGTAACTAAATTGAATATGTATATCTTACATATATATCTGTTAAAATATTCATATTTTTTTATCTACTGGGAACATAAAACAATGATAAATAGAAATCATCATTCTTTATCTTTGAGAAGGAGGGAGACTCTACATAGCAAAGAGTTTTCTTCTTTGTTAAAACTGAAGGTAAAAATATTACTATTTAAAATAAATAATCAATATTTAATTAAGTTTAATAATCATTTATATTGTAGGTATTAAGTTTTCCTGCTGACTCTGTCTCTGAGGACATAAGTTATTGGGCTTTTGGTCCTAATACCATGGTTCGTGACTGTAAATAAATTATTATAAATGGGTACAAATTTATTGTCACTGAATGAGAAAATAACACAAGAACACAACATTATGGTGTTATGGTTACTTCCACAATATATTTTTATGCCGATGCATCAGAAAGTAGACCGTGATTTGAAAATGTGGGTTATTATGGAGTCGTTGAAAAAATAATGATATTGAATTATTACTCTCGTGGATGAGTAACGATGATAAAATTCCATTAGTTTGATTTGATGATGAGACATTTCATATTTATTGATGATTGTGGATTTATAGTAATTAATATGACTCTCACTCTTACTACCGAAGAACCATATGTATTGGCATCGATGGCTAAACATGTTTTTTATGTCAAAGACCAAATTCGACCTGAATTTGGTGTCATAGTTGAAGTAATTCCAAGACATATTTTTGATGATGGTGATAATGGAATTGACACTTTCTCTACTTCCATTGGAACCAATCCATTTATTTCATTTGATTACTCTAATAGCTCAATTTTCAGAGTTGATTGTGAACTTGAAGTTGTGGTGAAAAATATATAGAATCATCCATCCATGTTCTCAATTCTTTTGGTTTACCTCGATTTGGGTTGTTAGGGTTGGTATTATTCAAATTTATTTAATATTGATTACAAATATGTTGTATCTGACTTGAACATTATGTGAATTTTCATTGTTCATTGGTTGGAATTTTTATTTGAATTGCATTTTCTAATTTGTAATTGAACTGTATTTAAACCTACGAATCCAACATTTCTAACTTGGTGAACATTTCAATGCTTCAATTGTTATTTTTATTAAATTTTGATGACTCTAAGACCTCTCTTTAACATTTTACCAGGTAATGAAAATGATGGTTTGTATTATTCTGCGAAACATGTATTGAAACCTTCAGTATCTACCTGAGCTAAAGAAATTAAATTTTTCCTTAATTTTGACAACTGCATTACCACTTATGAATCTGGTAGAATCAATATTCCATGATTTTAATAGACTTATGACACTTAGTAAATAATCATCCTTCTAAAAATTAAATTTCTTTATTATATATTGTACGATTTATTGACTTCATTATATATTTGTTCAAGCTCACCTAAAACAATGGTTAGTTAGGTTATCCATGAATCCACATATTCCCTCTCATTGTTTTTATGGGTTACACATTAGTTATCCTTTTCTATTTACTTCCATATTTGTTTTCAAATGTAGAAAATCAAACTAATTGAAGAGATGCGACGAAAACCAATTATGGACAACAATGGCCACATGAATGAGCAGGGCATTCCACCACTAGTACCTATAGTGAGTATTTTATTTCAAATATATTTATTTAAATAATATATAATGTCATGTGATTAATTTTTTTTAAACATTTTTTATGGGTAAATCTATTAGGTGACATTTATTTAATGAGAAGCCTAGAAGGGGTCCCAGTACATGGGTTGTTCGTACGGGGGTGGGGGTGGGGGTGGTACGAGATCTAGACGATCTGGTCAGCATACCCGATTAGACCCCACCCCTCCCATTGACATACCATTCATCTCACATTCTGATCCCAGTCTGTCGTTAGGGACACAAAAGATATTTAGGCCTCCCATGTTTTCACCACCCTTTACATCTGAGCCTCCTCACCCGTCTGTACCATATATGATGATGATTACCACTCCCCATCCAGCATTTGGCCAGCTATACCTGTCATATTCTTTTACTTCTTCTTCATTCTCTTTGGGCTTTTATATTCCATCTTCTTCGACTCCTACTCCACTAGAGTCTGTCCCTAAGGAGCATACATTGGGACCAACTCCTTCTGTATAGAGTTTTCCTTCAGTTTCTGTAGATCCAGTGGTTCCCATTGATCAGACTACCTTATATACACTTATAAAACCCTAAAAAATTGTTACATCATTATTTATTTTCATTATAACATTTATTGATAAAATATTTGATTTTCTTTCATAACAGTTACATCTACTGATAGAAGGAAGGGGTGGGGGCGTACATGTTTGTGTGCGGTGTGGAACCGCCGCATGTAGTTGATGGTGGACTACAATGAAAATAGTTTGATGATTGAAAAATTAGGGCATCAATGTCGGAGTTTTTCTACGACACTTTCCAAATACTCCGACATCATTCATATCAGCCCACTCTCATGGAGACAGCTGCCAAATGAAGTCAAGGATAAAGCTTGGGCAGAGATATGGGTGAAAACATCTATTGTATTTAATGAAATATATTGATTTTTTTATTTATATGAATTAATATTTTGGTTTCAGCTGCGGTTTAATTTCCACGATGGTGAGGGTTCACGACCAGCATGTCTAAAGGATTTAGGTGAGCTTTAGAGAGCTTATAAGCATGAGCTGTACATTAGATGGCGTGCTAGAGTGAGCACATAGTTAGAGGCATTCCCTAACATGGATGATTTTCCATTATAATAGTACTGACAGATGATTACTCGTTGGGCGACTATCCAATTTATGGTATTAATAAAATTAGAGGTATTAATATGAAATTTTCATGTTTTTTGTTAATAATAATTATTTAATTTTATTTAGGATGCATCTGGATGAAATAAAAAAACATTGATGCAAAGAAATAAATCCACACATTGGGACATACTACAATGCCTTATCATGAGAGACAGTAGGTATTATAGTTTATAATCTTTATTTAAAACATTCACTTTCTATTGCTTCCTCCATAATTTATACAATTTCTAAATTTTTTATATAATTTTATTTATGAAATTACTGTTTTTTTTATCCTATTATGACAACCCTGCTTTTTATTACAACTTAAACATGCTTTATTACATAAAACATCACTTGATAAAACAAAGAAGATCGAGAGGTTTAGTGTCTTTGGGGATTAGGATCATTACATAAAAACATAAAACATGAAATTCAACATCTTTATTGAAAACTTCTTTTACATGACCACTACATTCCTTTGTACTTAGCATTGCATGGGATAACCTGAGGACATGCATAAGAAAAGGGTGATCTATAAAGCCCAGTAAGGGAGTACACATGGAATAACATGAGGAGTACAATAAATGTTAGGCAATAGGCATGTCAATAGATCATAAGAGAAACATGAACTTAAAGGCATGATAAAGCATGATAATCATAACATGTAAATTTGGCAACAACACTTAACATTGAATTAGCATGAGCCAAGGCTCATTGCACATGGAGCATGAGTAAACCCTCATTGCACATGAAGCACGAGTAAACCCTCATTGCAATTAAATTAGCATGAGTAAACACTCATTGCACTTGACATATCATGATACTATACTTTACCCAATGCATTGGAGCGCTATAAGGGCACACCCTTCTTAAACATTTCATTTCATTCATAAGTGTGCCACATGGATCATAAAACATGGATTCATAAAACATAATCATTTATTACACGATAAAGGAATGTGGAATTCATACATGAAACTTTATAATCAATAAGTAAATGTTCATAAAGGTGAATACCATTGATGGAGAAATGGGAATGGTATTCACTACACAATGACATTGGCTTAGAAAATCGGTGCGATTTCGGCAGCGTAACGGCGTGTCATAAGAATTCATAAAAAAGTTTGATGACAGAAAGGGGTTTCTCATCATATTTACATGTAATGGACAGTAAGGAGGTCATATAGATACATGTCCCAACAATTTTAATGGAATTTAGATTCATGATACAAAAGTATTGCTTGAATGTAAAAGAGGAGAGAGAAGTTCCTTTCGGAATTTCAGTATAGTAACGGGTGTACATGGGTGGAATTTAATGAGAGAAAAAGGGGTCTCCCATCATTCAAACAATAAAAGGGAAGTATGGGGGAGGTGAAAAACCATACCTAGACATTCATAATTGAAATTAAAAGGGCAATACAATTTATAGAAAATTGACAAAAATGAGAAAGGAAGAAAAAACCCTTACTTGGAAGTGTGCTTCCAAAGGCTAGAGAGAGGCTTGTGAGAGGCTTATTGGGAGCTTGGGGCACCTTGGGAGGATTCTAGAGAGAGTAGGGAAGATCTTGGACGAACTCCAAAGGATTTTAGTCAGGAGAAAGTGGGAGCTTGGGTGGGTTTATATAGGAAAGGTGAGAAAATTCTTTATTATTTCGGTTTGGGACCCCTTATATTAAACTAATCAAAACCACAAACCATCCAATGGTTTTTACCCATGGTTTCTAGAAAAGGAAAGAGGAAAAAAATATTTTACAAGGCCAAGGTCCGAACTTATTAAAATATTAGGGTTGGTTATGTGGAGGTGAGTCACACTCTTATGGAAATTAATTTAAAAAGGCAAAGTGTTGAATATGTCTTGAGGGGTTCATTAATGCTTTGAAAAGTAAGTCAAACAAACCCAAAAACTCATTATTTTAATGATAAAACATATATTGGCCGAACTTAAGGATTATGGTATTTTATTACATCACCATTGGGTCATTATGATGTCATAAAACACATTATATATTTAAATGGTATTTAATTTTTACCCAAAAATTTGACTGTCTCAGAAAATTATGAAAAATTCACCGTTGGATAATTTCGACGTCCTGATTCCAGAAATGAAATTTAATTTATCGAAAAAAATTTCTAAAAATGTTAATTTTCACTTTTAAAATAAAAACCAACATTTATAAAAAAATCACGGGTTTTGACAGAAATGTCTTTCAAACCTTAATAAAAATTTTAATTGCATTCATAAAATTATAAGATCATTTATATTTAATAAAAATTAATTTAATATTAAATAATAATATTTTATTAAAATATTATTTAATTAAAAAATCCCTTAATTTAATAAAATTGAATTCTTAATTAAATAATAACTAAAAACACCATTTGTACTTTAAAAACTATTTACAATGTATCAAAAATGACTAGAAATTATATTCATTATTATATACAAAAAAAATAATGTACATGAACATAGTACTACTTATTTGTTACATAATCCCTTAAAACAGCCACATAAGACCTAAGGGTAAGGTGTGCGATGGTGACAGACTCTTGGGGCGGCTCGGATAACATCGCCCGAGTGGTAATCTCTATCAACTTCCACTTTTCCCATAGATGGTCACGTTTGAGCTTGACATGGTGAAGCTCAGCTTGGGCTTGGTCAAGGGTGAAGCCCAAGGATTCCACCTCTTTTCCGAGCTCCGACAAATGGGCTTCATATGGGTCAATTCTACTAGATGAGGTCATCGCTTCCTTTATCTGAGTAAAATTGGGTTCGTTAAAGCCTTATATTTATACTAATCACGTGATCACTATTCAACGGCTATATTAAAAATGGACACAATTCTTAACATAAAACCAAAGAAGTTGACATCTTATAAAAAAACATTTTTTTCATAAAGAGACATTTAACTGGGTCAAGAGGGATTTTCCATTAATGAAACTTTGGGTCGTTACAATATTCCCCCCTTAAGAAATTCCGCCCTTGAAATTTTCCTTTTCCCACACTAAAACAAATGTGGGTAACTCAGCTTCATCATATCCTCCGACTCCCAAGTTGCTTCTTCAAACTTGTGGTTTCTCTATAACACCTTGATGAGGGGAATTGTCTTATTTCATAGAACTTTTTCTCTATGATCTAAGATCTTCACTAGTTGCTCCTCATAAGAAAGATCATCTTCCAATTGTACCACCTCGGAAGAGAGTACATGTGAAGGGTCCGGTATGTACTTCCTTAAGAGGAATACATGAAAGACATCATGCACCTTGGCCATAGTAGGTGGAAATGCTAGTCGATAGGCCACAACCCCAACACGATCAAGAAACTCGAAGGGGCCGATGTACCTTGGACTTAACTTCCCTTTCTTTCCAAACCTCATGACCTTCTTCCACGGAGATATGCGTAAAAACACCATGTATATAACTTTAAATTCAATTTCTCGTTGACGATTATCTGCATAACTCTTCTGTCGACTCTGGGATACCTTGATATGCTGCTGAATGGTTTTCACCTTCTCCACCATTTCTTCGACCATTTCTGGTCCAAGAAGCTTACGTTCACCGACCTCATCCCAACATGCCGGTGTTCTGCACCTTTTCCCATACAGGGCTTCATATGGTTCCATTTGGATGCTCGAGTGGGAAATGTTATTATAAGAGAACTCAACCAGAGGAATATGTTGATCCCATCCTCCTTTAAAGTCCATTGAGCATGCTCTCAACATATCCTCAAGTGTTTGGATAGTCCTCTCTGATTGGCCATCAGTTTGAGGATGATAGGCCATACTAAAGTTCAGTTCAGTATTCAGAGCATATTGAAGACTCTTCCAAAACTTAGAGGTGAATCATGGATCTCGGTCGGACACAATAGATAGTGGTACTCCATGCAACCTTACCACTTCCCTGATATATATATGTGCCAGTTGATCCAAAGAGAAATCCTCTCGAATATCATTGAAGTGTGAAGTCTTTGTAAGACTATCCACAACAACCCATATTTCATTGTTGCCTTTGGATGTCCTCGGAAGTCCGGTGACAAAGTCCATGGTGATGTTCTCCCATTTCCATTCTGGTATGGGCAATGGTTGCATCACCCCTTAGACTTCTGCCTCTCTGACTTCACTTGCTGACACACCAGGCACTTTGATGTATATTCAGCGATCTCCTTATTCATATTATCCCACCAAAAGTTTTCTCGGAGATCTCGATACATCTTTGTGCTCCCTGGGTGAATAGAGAAATTTGAACTATGTGCATCATCAAAAAGTTCCTTCTTCAGCTCTGGACTTGAGGGAACACATAGTCTTTTCCCAAACCGCACAATTCCTTCTTCATTAACATTAAACTCCGAGGATTTTCCCTTTTTGATAGTTTACACTTTTTCTTGAATTCCCACATCATCCTTTTGAGCATCCTTTAACCTTTCCAAAAGAGATGGTTGAGCAATAATTTTTGAAAGGATTGATGATGTTCCCTTCTTTATGATTCCCACGTCCATCTTCATCAAGTCTAAGAAGATTGGATCCTTCTCAATTCTCATCATTGATAGAATCACTGGATCCTTTCTACTTAGGGCATCCGCCACCTTGTTCGCTTTTCTAGGGTGGTAAGTTATTGAACAGTCATAATCCTTGATGAGATCTATCCATCTTCTCTGGCGCATATTAAGCTCTTTCTGTGTGAATATATATTTAAGACTCTTGTGGTCAGTATATATATCACATTTCTCTCCATAGAGATAATGTCACCAGATTTTAAAGGAAAAGATCATAGCCGCCAACTCCAGATCATGTGTTGGATAGTTTCACTCATGGATTTTCAACTGCCTTGAGGCATAGGATATCACTTCATCATTCTACATTAGCACACAACCTAATCCCTTCTTTGAAGCATCACTGAATACCACAAAAAGCTCCCCACTTGTGGGTAAATTGAGCACGGGTGTAGTGATAAGCCTTCTTTTCAACTCCTTGAAGCTTTCTTCATATTCATCACACCAAGAAAACTTTACTCCCTTTCGAGTTAGCTTGGTAAGAGGGTTGGACAATCATGAGAAATTCCTCAGAAGTCGTCGATAATATCCAGCTAACCCCAAGAAGCTACGGATATCGGTTACTGATGTTGGCCTCGGTCATCCCTCAATTGCATCTGTTTTGGAGGGGTCCATAGATATCCCATTTCTTGTGATGATATAGACCAAGAATGAGACTTCCTTCAACCAGAACTCACACTTGTTGTACATTGCCTAGAGTTTCTCCTTGCGCAAAGTCTCTAGTACAGTTCTTAAATTCTCCTCACGGTCCTCCTTGGTTTTGGAGTATATTAGAATATCATCTATAAAGACTACCACAAATTTGTCAAGGTAATCTCTAAAGACTCTATTCATCAAGTCCATGAATATTTCTGGAGCATTGGTGAGTCCGAAAGTCATTACTATGAATTCATAGTGCCCGTACCTTGTACAAAAAGCAGTCTTGGGTACATCTTCCTTCTTTACCCTTACTTGATAATATCCCGACCACAGGTCCACCTTGGAGAAGTATTGTGCTCCACACAACTGATCGAACAAGTCATCAATTCTTGGGAGAGGATACTTGTTCTTTATCATTATTTGTTTAAGTTCACGATAATCGATGCAAAGTCGCATTGACCCATCCTTCTTCTTGACAAAGAGGACTGGTGCACCCCATGGTGAAGCACTTGGGCGTATAAACCCTTTATCCAGATTCTCCTGTAGTTTTTTCTTCAGCTCTTCAAGCTCAACAACAGCCATTCTATATGGAGTCTTGGATATTGGTAACGCCCCAGGTATAAGTTCAATTGAGAACTCAACATCTCTTCTAGGAGAAAGACCAGGCAGTTCCTCGGGAAACACTTCAGCAAATTCCCTCACAATAGGCATTTCTTCAAGGATGGTTTCTTCTTCAGACGCAATCATTTGAGCCAGATACACATGCTCATAGGGAAGTAATATCCATGCTTGAGATGATGGAGCTAAAGGAGATTCATCTTCCTCCTGACACTTGTAAAGAATCGGGGGTCGATTCTCCATATGGAGGGTGATTTCCCTCTCCCAACAATTTATGTTGGCTCTATATAAGGAAATCCAATCCATGCCAAGAATTGCATCAAATTCCACCAAAGGGAGTATGATGAGGTTCTCCAAGAAATTCAATCCACAGATTATAACAGGGGAGGACTTATATTCATGGGATGCAATGGTTTCCCCATTTGTCGTACTCATCGACATCTTTACTTCCATGATTTGTGGTGGTGCTGGGATTGTTCTACTAAACTTTCAAGATATAAAAGAATGCGTAGAACCTGAATCAAAAAGTATGTTCTCTATTCTTGAATGAATAACTAGCGTACCTATCACCACTTCGTTTTGGGGGTTCACTTCGGCAGAAGTGATGGAAAAAGCTCTTCCTTGCTATATTGGAGGTTGTTGGTTGCCTCCGATAACCCTTGGATTAGGGCACTGATTTGCAAAATGACCCGGTTCTTTGCATTTATAGCATTGAACAACGCGTTGAGGTTCGAACGAAGCGTTCCTCTCCTCTGTCGCAGTCACGGGTCCTTCTTGCCGACAGTTAATAGCTAGGTTCCCTTCTCTTCTACACTTGAAGCATTTTCTCATCCCCATAAGGCAATTTCTAGGGTGCTTCTTTCCACACTTTTGGCAAGTGGGGTGCTGGAACTTCTTAGCGCCGTTGGATTTATCCATCAGACCACCAGCATTGAAGTCCACCTTATGCTTCTTGTCCCCATGATACCCCTGTGATTATCTGATCTCCATTTCGACCGTGAGGGCACATTGGAAAATTTCCTCATAGCTGTCGAAGTCACGGATCGCTAATGCTTTCCGCAAGCTAGGCTTTAGCCCACCAAAGAAGCGGTCAACCTTGCATTCGGGGGTAACGAAAAAGCCGGAAGCGTATCGTTCAAGTCTTGTGAAGTTTGCCTCGTACGCTCCCACAGATTCTTCATTATTTTTCTTGAGGAAAAGGAAGTCCCTTTCCATCTTAAGACAGAGGGTGCGCGGAAAATATTTATCGAAAAACATCTTCTGGAATTCCTTCCATTCTAAAGCCTCGATCTCCTCCTCAGGCTTCGTATTTTTGATCAACTTCCACCATTGATCAGCTTCACCCTCCATACGATAAGCCTCCAGGAGAACCTTCTCTTGTTCAGAACATTGAAGGATGGAGAAGATCTTTTCAATGGAGTTGATCCATTGTTCAGCGATCGTGGGATCATATGATCCACTAAAAGTAGGAGGCCTTTGTCTTTTGAAGCTCTCGATAGCAACTTATTCTTTATTAGGGGGGGGGGGGTTGAACGTTCCTCTTGACCCGTGTTTCTATTCAAAACTTGAGTTATCTGAGAGAGAAGCATGACAATGTTCGTGATTCCCACTCCCATTGGATTGGGCATCTCATTAGTACAATCATCACACTGATCTTCATAATGGTTGTTAGCCCGAGTCCTCCTATTACCATCCATTGTCTGGAATAAAAGGAAAGTTAGGGGTAACACATAAAGGTTAATCCAAAGACAAAAGTTGATTACTTATAAATAAACTTTAATTTCTTTAACTCATGAGTCTATAGGATTCAATCTAGGCTTTTCATGATCTACTTTCTACATTTTTTCTTAGGGGAATTTTTCCCTTAATAAGGGTTCATACCAAGATTGTGAATTTATCAAAACATATCCCTCAGGAGTGTCATAACCAAGAGTGCAGCAAGGTCCATTGTCGTGCACCAGTTCCCATTCGAGTCTAGCTCAAAGCGGTGTTTTCGGGTTTTACCCCTAGGATACATCTGTGCCAGAGCTGCCTCTACCTGCTCGTATCCAGACAGGGATGTATTTGTTTGATAAACCACTTACTTAGTATTTACCATAACTTAAGGACGTTTTTATTATACTTAGTATTGTATCCAAGGCTTTACTAGGGTTTCCTAATCCCAAAAATAACTAAACCTATCCTTTGATACCAACTATGACAACCCTGCTTTTTATTACAACTTAAACATGCTTTATTACATAAAACATCACTTGATACAACAAAGAAGATCGAGAGGTTTAGTGTCTTTGGGGCTTAGGATCATTACATAAAAACATAAAACATGAAATTCAACATCTTTATTGAAAACTTCCTTTACATGACCACTACATTCCTTCGTACTTAGCATTGCATGGGATAACCTGAGGACATGCATAAGAAAAGGGTGAGCTATAAAGCCCAGTAAGGGAGTACACATGGAATAACATGAGGAGTACAATACATGTTAGGAAACAGGCATGTCAATAGATCATAATAGAAACATGAACTTAAAGGCATGATAAAGCATTATAATCATAACATGGAAATGTGGCAACAACACTTAACATTGAATTAGAATGAGCCAGGGCTCATTGCACATGGAGCATGAGTAAACCCTCATTGCACATGAAGCACGAGTAAACCCTTGTTGCACTTGAATTAGCATGAGTCAACACTCATTGCACTTGACGTATCATGATATTATACTTTACCCAATGCATTGGAGCGCTATAAGGGCGCACCCTTCTTAAACATTTCATTTCATGCATAAGTGTGCCACACGGATCATATAACATGGATTCATAAAACATAATCATTTATTCCATGATAAAGGAATGTGGAATTCATACATGAATCTTTATAATCAATAAGTAAATGTACATAAAGGTGAATACCCTTGATGGAGAAATGGGCATGGTATTTGCTACAAAATGACATTGGCTTAGAAAATTGGTGCGATTTCGGCAGCGTAACGGCGTGTCATAAGAATTCATAAAAAAGGTTGATGAGAGAGAAAGGGGTTTCTCATAATATTTAAATGTAATGGACAGTAAGGAGGTAATATAGATACATTTCCCAAAAATTGTAATGTAATTTAGATTCATGATACAAAAGTATTGCTTGAATGTAAAAGAGGAGAGAGAAGTTCCTTTCGGAATGTCGGCATAGTAACGGGTGTACATGGGTGGCATTTACTGAGAGAGAAAGGGGTCTCACATCATTCAAACAATAAGAGGGCAGTATGGGGGAGGTGCGAAACCATACCCCTAAATTAATAATTGAAATTAAAAGGGCAATACAATTTAAAGAAAATTGACAAAAATGAGAAAGGAAGAAAAAACCCTTACTTGGAAGTGTGCTTCCAAAGGCTAGAGAGAGGCTTGTGAGAGGATTCTTAGGATCTTGGGGCACCTTGGGAGGATTATAGAGAGAGTAGGGTAGAGCTTGGATGAACTCTAAAGGATTTTAGTGAGGAGTAAGTGGGATCTTGGGTGGGTTTATATAGGAAAGGTGAGAGAATTCTTTATTATTTTGGTTTGGGACCCCTTATATTAAACTAATCCAAACCACAAACCATCCCATGGTTTTTGCCCATGGTTTCTGGAAAAGGAAAGAGGAAAACAATATTTTACAAGGCCAAGGTCCTAACTTATTAAAATATTAGGGTTTCTTATGTGGAGGTGAGTCACACTCCCATGGAAATTAATTTAAAACGGCAAAGTGTTGAATATGTCCTGAGGGGTTCATTAATGTTTTGAAAAGTAAGTCAAACAAACCCAAAACCTCATTATTTTAATGATAAAACATATATTTGCCGAATATAAGGATTATGGTATTTTATTACATCACCATTGGGTCATTATGATTTCATAAAACACAATATATATTTAAATGGTATTTAATTTTTACCCACAAATTTGACTATCTCAGAAAATTATGAAAAATTCACCGTTGGATAATTTCTACATCCTGATTCCAGAAATGACATTTATTTTATCTAAAAAAATTTCTAAATATGTTAATTTTCACTTTTAAAATAAAAACCATCATTTATCGAAAATTCACGGGTTTTGACAGAAATGGCTTTCAAACCTTAATAAAAATTTTAATTGCATTCATTAAATTATAAGATCATTTATATTTAATAAAAATTAATTTAATATTAAATAATAATATTTTATTAATATATTATTTAATCCAAAAATCCCTTAATTTAATAAAATTGAATTCTTAATTAAATAATAACTAAAAACACCATTTGTACTTTAAAAACTATTTACAATGTATCAAAAATGACTAGATATTATATTCATTATTATATACAAAAAAAATAATGTACATGAACATAGTACTACTTATTTGTTACATAACCCCTTAAAACAGACGCATAAGACCTAAGGGTAAGGTGTGCGATGGTGACAGACTCTTGGGGCGGCTCAGATAACATCGCCCGAGTGGTCATCTCTATCAACTTCCACTTTTCTCGTAGACGGTCATGTTCGAGCTTGACATGGTGAAGCTCATCTTGGGCTTGGTCAAGGGCGAAGCCCAAGGATGCCACCTCTTTTCCGAGCTCCGAAAAATGGGCTTCGTATGGGGCAATTCTACTAGATGAGGCCATCACTTCCTTTTTCTGAGTAAAATGGGGTTTGTTAAAGCCTAATATTTATACTAATCATGTGATCAGTATTCAACGGCTATATTAACAACGATCACAATTCTTAACATAAAACCAAAGAAGTTGACATCTTATAAAAAACATTTTTTTTCAAAAATAGACATTTAACTGCATCAAGAGGGATTTTCCATTAATGAAACTTTGGGTCGTTACACCTATTTTTAATTATGGTTTCCTAAATTCAATGTCATTGTAGAGGCATAAATTGAATATAGAAGGACGTGTGCCTCGAGAAATTTTTTTTTGCTCGATTAGAAAGGAGAAAGATGGAAGTGTGGTTAATGAACCAACTCAACAGTAGATTATAAGTTTTACTTTATAGATTTAAAATTTCAGTCTCTATTTTTAACTTAATAATCTATTTATATTTGTAACAGGCTTCTTTAGAGGCCCTTGACTCCCAAGAACATGACAATTTTGGGCCAAATGATCCCTTACATTAGGTGTTGGGAGATGATCACCCTGGTAGAGTATGCTGCCGACCTGGAAGGAGTATAGTTCCGACGAGGTATTGTGCCTCCTCATGTACGAGTTTTAGTTCCACCGAGTTGTCGCAGGTTAAGGCATAGGCAGAACATGCTGAAAAAAGGCCACAGATATGGTAGAATAGTCTGCTAGGGAAAACAATGCATTTATGAAACTGATGGATGTTTTACATCCAACACTTCCACCATAGGCCAGCAATTCTTGTGATGAATATATGTCATCAATGAATTCTATATATGGTGCACCTGGTGGAAGTTATAGTGGTGGTCTAGATGATGGCGAGGTGGAGGCCGAGGTGGAGGAGTAGGGAGATGCACAGGAGGAGGGCGATGAGGAGGCCGAGGCTGAGTACGAGGGTGAGGAGAAGGGTGGGGACAATGATGGGGACGATGATGAGAAAGAGGGTGAGGGTGATGATGAAGGTGATAATAGTGATGGAAATAAGGGACATATTAATCCATTACATTTTTTACTGATATTACTGACCTTTGATGTTTATTGATTTGTTGTGATTGAATATATGATTGATTAGGTAGGTAACATTATCTTTAGTTTTTTATCAATAAATAATAATAATTGGCTTGATGATTTGTTTTGATTGATTCTCCCCTCCCCTAGACACCCCCCCACCTCTGGACACCCCCACCCCCTGGACAACCTGTACCCCCTGAACAGCCCCGCCACCCTCGTGGACAACCCGCCCAACCCTTAGACAGCCCCCACCCCCACGGATAGCCCCCTAGACAGCCCCACCCCACCCTCCTCCCTGGACCCCAGATATCCCCCCAGACAGCTACCACACCCTCCTTCCAGGACCCCGGACAACCCCCAGACAGCCCCCAGATTCCCCCCCCACCCTTCTCCCTCGACCCCGGACAACCCCTCAGACAACCCCCTGGACATCGCCCGGATAGCACCCCGGACACCCCCCCTCAACACACTTCTCCCTTGACCCCAGACAGCCCCTCAGACAACCCCCTAGAAAGCCTCCCCACCCTCCTTCCTGGACCCCAAACAACCACCTGGATAGCACCCCGGACATCCCCCACCCTCCTCCATGGACCTCGAACAACCCCCTCCTTTCTGGACCCTAGACAGCCCCCCACCTTCCTCCCTGGACCCCAAACAACCCCCACCCTCCTCCCTAGACCCCGAATATCCCCCCACCCCTCTCTCTGGACAAAAGTTTATTTTCTGTTATGGAATGTGTTTTTCTGTGGTGTTTGAAGTATGTTTTTATTTTTATTTTTGATTTTTTATTCTGGTGTATACATTGAGGTGTATGCAGTGTATTATGCAGTGTGTTTTGTAGTGTGTTATGCATTGTGTCTGTTTTTTGTGCTCTTTTTATGTGTGTTACTTATGCAGGTGTATGCAGTGTATTATGTAGGCTAGGCTGTTTTATGTGTTTGTTTTTTATGCAAGGCTGTATTTAGGTTTCTGTTTTTTATGAAGGTGTATCATGAGGATGTTTGCAGAGTTTTGTGTGTTTGGGAACTCCCTGGATAGCCCCCACTCCTTCTTGGACCTTGGGAAACCCCCCTTTTTTCCCTGGACCCTGGACAGCACCCCCCCCCCCCACCCTCCTTCCTAGACCCAGACAGCCCCCCCCCCCACCCTCCTCCCTGGACCCCAGACAACCCTTGACCCGACACCCCAACATTGGGTTGAGCGGCGATTCGGCATATATAAAACATCATGATAATTCACGAAAGGCTAAGGACCACCTACCTTGATTCCTGAGACAATCACACTCTTCATTTGGAATCTTAGATCCCAATCTAAGATCTCTTCGAGATTCACCCTAAATCCCGAAAGAAAAGAGGGTTTTAGAGATTCAAACAAAGATAAAAGAAGAGTGAAAAACCTAATCAAAAATAGGAAGCAATGAGGGGATAAGACTCGTATAATGTCCTGGATTTTTCCATGTATTATTTTAATATTATATGGGAATTAATTCGAGACCAGGCTCTGAGACGGCGTGTAGTTCCGAGGCCCGGTGAGGCCGGAACAAATGTTTGAATTTAATTTAATAATTAAATTAAGAGCAGGTGCATTTTTCTTGAAAAAGTGGAATAAATCTTGAAAGGGTGCTCGGATCAAAAATCTGAGGTCACCGTTGCATTCGAAAGAGCGATTTTACCATATGAGAGGCCTAACATTGTCTTGCGCAGGTCGGTGGTGAAATCCAGTTTTTGGGACGTAAGAGTAATAAAATATTTAAATGAAGATATTTTATTCTGAAGTAAAATATTTTAAATCTGCTGCAATAGATATCTCTTTTTTTTAAATAAAGGCCTTCGCAGGGGTCCAGGGTTACAAACCTCATAACCCTGAAACCCTTGGCGGCTCTGGAGGCTCTGGATAAAACCTTCCAATGCGGCGACGACGTTCTTGACAATTTTCACCAGTGACGATGATGTAGTTATCGGATCTTCGCCAAGGAACGCCACAGATCTAGGTAAGATGTTTGTTTTTGATTTACCTTTCCATGTTCTTGATTCCTGCGATGAATGCAGACTAATCTGCGTACCAGTTAGCCCGCAGATTGATCGTTTTGCAGGCGGGTGTGATTTTGGGTTTTAACAGGAAATCAAATACTCGTGATTATAATCTGTTGATTATTTTGGTTTGATCTAATGATGAAGAACCCGGATCATCACAATCCATGATCTAGGTTCATCCCTCTTGTTCTATTTTTGGTATTTTCTCCCTCGCGTTCTTCGTTGCATTCTATGCGTTCTAGGAAGAGATTGACCGTTGCACATTCGATTTTTGGCGCAACGATCCATGATTGTAAATCCAACCCCGGAGCGATGTCACGGAGGTGCGACGGCGGTTTTGGAAGATGATTCGGAGCCAATCGAGAGTTATGAGTTTTCGGGCGTTTTTCTTCGGATGGATCATTCGAGGTTTATGATCCGCTTTAAGGACCGAAAACACCCATTACAGTGTTCTTATGATGAAACGAACCAACCCCCGAAGTATCAGGATGAACGGACGAGAAACCGTGGACCCGGAGGATTAGCCGAAGCGTGAGGAGGAAGACGACATTCTGGAAAAATCCCGACTACACGACGTGTAGTATGGGCTACATGGCGTGTGTTCGTCGAAGGATCACCTGGCATGTAATCCGGGAGTACACGGACACAGGTTGGGTATACGGCCAAGGACACAGCGTGTATACCCCACCCCAGCCAGACCCGGCCAGATACACGGGATACCCCATGTGCTGGTACATGGGCAGGAGACACGGACAGAGACCGTGTATGGGCACATGGCCAGCGTACACAGAGCGAGCCCCAGGTGCTCAGACACGGCCTATGATTATTCTACACACTTTTTAGTTACTTTAAATCGGAAAAGCCGAATGACACGGTCCGTTTACAGGGTCAGTACCCGGAGTCAAGGAACACGTCATGTGATCCTTATACACGTCATGTTGTCTAGTTTTACACATACTGAACAGATGACATAGGCCGTTACACGGGCAGTACCCAGGGTCAAGGAACACGGTGTGTAACCATACTACATGCCTTGTAACCAATTCTTCATGGCTTAATCCACTTGTCTTCTGTGACTTGGACTAGTTTTCTTAGGGTTCATACCCATGGTCTTTTCCCTGAAGGTTATGCCATCATTTCCTATATACAGGAGTATGATCCATTTACAAGGACTTCCTAAATAGAGTTCTTGGAATCCCCTCTGTGAGACTTGGAGCCAGATCCTCTATTCATTCCTGGAACCCAAGGTAGAGTTCTTGGTATCGACGTGACCAACTTTCCCCAGGCATCGATCCTCTACATAGCGGATTAGCTCAGATTGAGTTTTTGGAATCACACCATGACTTGGTTGTGATCCTCATCTGAGCCTCATGTTAACAAAGTACTGGTGGAGTGTGTTCTCCCGGAATGAGTACTTCGTATCTCTCTCTTCATACCTAGGAGTGTTTTCTCCTTATTCCATGCTTAGTGGAATCTTCGAGCTGGATCTTAGTGTTGGTTTCATGATAGTCGATCGTGTATGAGTATATATGGATATTCTTGTTATATGTTCTGTAAACATATACTATGTAGAGCTAACTCTATCTTTCCTTTGTGGTATTTCCCTTGTTGTATTTCCTTTGTGGTTTCGGGGTGTCCTACTGGGTATTGTTTTAATCACCCCTGCACAGGCTTTGCCCACACATGTCGTGTCTTGTGCATACGAGCAAGCCTTTGACGGGATTCTAGGTAGACCAGGACCGGATGGTGCTCAGTGAGATCAGGCGAGCTGAGGTGTGTTCCTACAGCTACAGATTGTAGTCCCAGTACCCTTTCTTATGGGTTGGACTTTTTTACAGACTTTCTTTTGGTGGGCTTGTACTTCTGGCCCATGGTTTTACTTTTGTGTACTTTACTTTCCTATCGTACTCTGTTGATTGGGTTTTAGTGTATGCATGCATCTTTTTCTTTTAGTAGTTTTTACTTATTAGCTTTGTGAGCATGGAGATGTGTGTGTGTGTGTACAGTTTTATAGGCAATGCCTCTCATGTTAGTAGCATGCCTACTCGGTGGTAGTCACAAGCCCCTGGCCTATTGGATGCGGGCTTTGGGAGTTGCAGCTCGGGCCCCACTAGGAAAGGTCATGACAGAGTGGTATCAAAGGTGTTTGGTTCTACCTTAGGATGGAGAGTCTGTGTAACAGCCCAAGATTTTATAAAAAAAATATTCTTTTTAATTTTATTAAAGTCTTGTGTTGTACGCTACACCAAAAGGAGCTTGCACAACACGCATCCTTGACTTTCCTTGCATTACACGCAATCACGACCTTCCTCGATAGCGTGTGTAATACGCAATACCGAGTTTCACTAAACAACGATATGCTATTAAAATATTATTAAAACTAGCCGTTATGAATAGTAATAACCACTTTTTAAAACTCTATAAATCTTATTTTTCAAAATGAACTTCATTTATGGATTCGGAGTATCGAATTTAGCCTAAGGTGAAATTTTGGTACTTTTCGGATAACTTTCATATTCTGATGAATAGTGAAAATTACTAAATTATAATTAAAAACAACTTTTTTAATCGAAATAATTAATAGTGATAAATTATTAATTTGAGTGGTTTTAAAGTATATTTAGAATATATTTTTACAATTTAATACAATGTTGGTCATTGGATGTAATTTCACATTTAAACCAGACATAATCAAGTGTCAATCTTTTGATAGATATTGTTTCTTAAAAACACGCTATTTGTTTTAACAGCGGGATTTAATTATAAAATTAATTAATGAAAATTCTATGATATGAATTTGGTAAAATAGACTTCATTTTTGAATTCGGAATATGAAATATATCTTAGGATGAAATTTTTGCATTGTTCTGAAAAACATCAATTTTTGATGAATAGTGAAACTACTAAGTGGTAGTTAAAAAAATTAATTTCTTCATAAATCTTAATTTTACCGCTTCTGTGAATGGAATTTCAAAAATCCGAGAGACACGGTTGATTTCAGTAAGTAAAATGTGGTTCAATGAGATGAAAATAATTTTTGGTGAATAGTAACTTTTTACTTTTTTTACCACGGTTAATAGTAAATAGGGTAACTAAGGGTAAATATGATATTACTATTACCCTAACACATGTCCTAATTCTATTGGATAAGTGTAATTCGACCAAAAACAACCTTATGAATATAATATGACCATTTAGGTCCACTTGGATTAGATTATGACATTTAATATTATATTATTTAATGAATAGTTAAAATAGTTAAAATCAAAGTTTAATAACTAAAACATTTTTAATATGGGGTTATACATAAGATAAATTCGACTATAAATATTAATTAGAAAGCTAAAAAGATTTCCTACATAATGATATTTTATTTATAATTTTTAGACTTTAAATAAATTAATTTATTTATGACACAACGATGATGCAGTAATTACCCTTTTAAGGAAATATTAACATAATTGATGTTATAAATGCTCAAATGAATGTAATTTGAGACTTTTTATGACTTAAACTAATTTTCTAGGTTACTATGATATATTAGTGTTGATTTAATCAACTTGGTTCGAACATATAATTCTGTTATGACTTTCACAAAAATCATATATCAAATAGTTTCAAAATTGACACAAAATAGTTTTTAAATAAAATATTATATTATTAATTGTTATTTTATTCCTAAAAATCTAAGGTTCGGCCAAATGACTTAGATAAGGATATAGTTATTAATAATATACAATTTGGGGTTCGTTTGGCATGTTATAGTAAGTGTATTAACCATATAGTGAAAGAAAACAAAAAGACACGGTAAAAGTTAAATTATTTAACTTAGAGTTAAATCTAATTGATAAGGTTAAAATAATAACCTAAACTTGTCTAAATCCTATTGGTTGATAGTATTTTGACCCATACCCACTTTATCTTCGAAATAAGACCCTTTGGAACCATTATAAACCGATTTTGACTTTAATATAAAATAATATTTTGAGATATTCCTAAGGTGCCCCTCTCCTCCCTTATAAAAGGACACCTCCTCCCCCTCCTCCTCACACCAATTTGAGCACTCAAGCTCGGCCAACCCCTGCCAAAATCTCTTCTCCACTTCCCTAGCAACATCCTAGAGGTTCTGGTCTTCCTCAAAGACCAATTTTAGTTCCCTAAGAGGAGGTCTCCAAAAGGCGCTTCAAAGAAGAGGTAATTACCGTTACCAATTCTTTCATCTTTATTTCTTCTTCCACTTCTTCTTCTTAGGTTGTTTCATTATGAAGTAATAACATCAGTATCCCTGATATACTGATATGTTATTATAAGTATGAAACAACCCTATTTCACCATCTATCTATCCTACGGAAAAAGAAATCACCGCGCGTGCGTACGTACGGAATACCGTCTCCACGCCGTGGTGTAATCTATTTTTCCACCATCACCTTACAAGGATGGGTATAATGGTGTAATGAGTAACTATATATGATTATTATGAAGTAATATTGATACTGAAATAATATATATATATACTCCAATACAATTCCATGATCATAGGAACGATATCATCACTCGTGCGTACGTACGGAATACCGTCTCCACGATGTGATGCGACTCGTTCTACATGATCTTCATTTCATAATGATTATATAAATGAATTGAATGAATTAATATGGTATATACTACACTAATATCATTCTGTAAATTAATTATCTATAACCTAAAGATAAGAATAAGAATTTATTCGACAAAACACGCATAAGAACAAAAAGTTATAAAGACCCGAGTAACAAGTAACAATGAAATATTACTAACAAGAAGCTAATAATATGACCATATATGATATCATATCAATATGTATGATTCTGGAATAAGTCAATAACATTATTTAAACCATTATACAGGAGCTTTGGACACGAACAAAGCAAATCAGACCTAAGGTAAGGGAAATATCACAATCTCATTTTTATCCGAGATTGTTTATTCGTAAGTATTTACTGGGGTGTATTTTATCATCCACATCCATGTTTCATCAATATGTAATATTATTTCCATCCACCTACAATTGTTAAAATCCATTTTTACCCTTCGGTGAGTTTTTAGTAATATGTATGAAAGGAATCTTTTGTCGTACGAGGTACTTTTTGACTTTTTCGACAAAAGTATGAAGAATGTTTTTTTAACTTATACGGCATGAATGGATTTTTAATACATTGTTTCCAAAAAGCTTCCTTTACAAGTTTTCAAGTTTATTTTTTCTTTTATTTTAAAGTTGTATGACATGTTATGAAAGGAAAAATGTTTTTTAAGAAGAAAGGATATTTTCCTCAAGAATGGAGTTCAAGTGTTTTATCAAAATGATTTTCCATATAAGATAATAAAGGGTTCTGTTTTTATCCCTATTATTAAATTGATTTGTTCATGTTGTGATGAAATTATTTTTATGAATTCCTTTATCTTATATGAATTGATTTATGATGTCATGATGTTTCAAGAATCCCATTTTTGTTACATGTGTTATGCGATGATGTATGTTTTATGATTATGTGGCACACATAAGAAAGGATTCATTATAAGATGGGTGGGACCTATATCTCCCTCCAATGCATTGGGTAAAGATTTTATATCTCATGAGATAGACAGGGCTGGAACGGTAGGTTATACCGGTTCAGTGAAACAAGACTAATACGAGGGTTACTCGATTCAGAAAGGGACTTTGTCCACTAAGATAGTCTTGGAAATTAGTCTTGACTAACAAGAAATGATTCTCTATGATTATGTGTGTATGCCACAAAGTTTCATGTTTTAAGTTATGATTATTGGGATTACTTTTTCACTGCCATGATTTATTCCATGATTATGAAATTATGCTCTCTTTTGCAGGTTATGATTTCCAAAATGTTATGTTCTTATGAATATGATGTGATTGATATTTATTTTTTTTACCCTTACTGAGCATTTGAGCTCACCCTTTTATGTTTTCTTTTCCCCAGGATATAAAGAAAGGTTTTAGGTAAAAAAAAGGAAGATCTTTATGGGAGATTTTGAAGATCTTTCACCACGATTAGAAGATTATAGTCCGAGTTTCCAAAGACACTAAACTATTACGGTCCTTGTGTGTGTGTTTTTGTAATGTACTAAGTATTCCGCAAAAGTAATGTAATGTCAATGTACGTCAAGATACGGGTCTCTACAGTTGGTATCAGAGGGAGGTTTAGTCAACCTTTGGAAACTAGGATGTGAAAACGTTAGTGAGATCCCTAGATATATTTCTAAGGTATGTCTAGGGATTCCCCTAAGGATAAGTATACGTATAGGATATAGTCCTAGAACTATGGTAACGATATTATATTAAACCAAAGATGTTAGATATTTAAGTTACTCCCCCTTTATTATGATTTTTGACTCTCACACTATTCTTTTTGGGTTTTAGAAAACGGATGGAATCAAGATGATTCACGATAATGGAGGATATGATGGACAATGGAATGATATTATTCATAATGAAATGGGATTTGAAAGTCCAAACATCATTATTATGCCGAATCAGCAATCTCATAATATGATCAATAAAGTAAAATTTGGTAAGTTTCCTGACTCGGCTAATAAGAGAAAGATGGAGTTTCATGATGATCATAGAGGAAAGAAAGTTCAATTTCCCCTATGTAAATCATGTGGGAAGAGGCATCAAGGAGAATGTTTCAAGGGAACTGGAAGATGCTTTGGGTGTGGAAAAGAAGGACACAAAGCAAGTAAGTGCAAAGGAAAAGGGTCGGTTAACACCATGGATGAGGATAATGGTATTGCTACGACATCAACAATGGTTAAATGTTTTAAATGTGGAATGTATGGGCATTATGCAAAAAAATGCCCTAAGGGAAAGACTCATGAAGAGAATCAGTATGGTCATAAGGGTAGTATTTATGTGGATGATGATGAAGAGACTACAAATGATATGTGAGATGAAAGAATTTTTGATGCTCGGTCAATGGTTTAAGAATGTAGTGGAATGATTACATGTTTATCATGTGTAATTTTGTATAAGTAATCTCATGCTACTATGGAATAAATAGACATCTATGGATTGTTAAACTATTGTCTTTCCTTGAGTTTTGAAAGTGTATGATTAATGTTACCAGTATCCATGAAAGGTTATTCAGATATTTTTGGAATGTAGATGATATGCGCATAATGAAGGGATAAGGAGAAAATTAAATATTTAATAGTATTCATGAGCTCATGATTGATACAAGGACTAAGTGATATCATGGTTTGAGTATATATAATTTTGAGGATTTTGGTATATGGAAAGTGTTAACTTTAAACTGCATTCATGTTTTCACTAAGGTATTCAAGAGAATACACGATTAAGGACTTTGAATGTTTGGAATGTGACCAACAAAACATATCTTATGATATATGGGGATCGATGATGGTGTTAAATCACTGGTAATCATTTTCACTATATTATGAGAGTCGACTGCAGTATTATAGATAAGCCGAAAAGATTGGAATGGATTATGTTGGACATAAGTTAGTATTGTTTGTTTTTTTGATATTATTGATGGGATGTTATATAGTTTTGGAAAAAGGACAACCTGCAGGACGGGCGACAGCCCATCGCTTCGGACAAGGCTGTGGGAATCGAACCCACAACCGAAGTGTGACTAGCCTTTATCGGCTACCACTGGCCTACAGGAAGTCCCTGTTTAGTAGAAACTAGTTTTATTATATTAAGCAGTATGATATATGAAGTATAAGTCCATTTTAGGAACCATATATGATTAATCTCACTATAGATCGACTTATGCATATAATTTTTGCTAACCTTTTGTTTGAGATAGATGGAATGACCCGTCATTCTATCACATGATCTGCTAACACTTCATGAATAACAAATTCAACTTCATTTATTTAAGAGATGAAGTGGAAATTGTTCAAGGCACGAACAACAGTGAGATTGTACCAAAATAAAGTAAGTATTTATTCTAATTCAAATTTTCAACTTTAGGGAAATGATCTTGAAAACCAAAAATGTTGTCCTAGTGATATTATACCTGATGAATCAGATGGTACCTTATATCATCAAAAATCTATGGATTTGTGATTACTGGCTTTTCCATAGCCATGTTCTCTACCACTCTCCATCAGAACATGATGGTTAGATTTCTCTTCCATATCCATATTTTCACCTATGTGGAAACCCAATGATTAGTTTATTTGGGTAACCGTTACGTTTCATACTTTTGTTTTTAAAGATTGGTTTTGATATTCCTTTTTACGATGTGGGTTTCTATTAAAGAAACTTTCGAATAGTAAACCATTTATAACCCCGACGAATTTCGAGGGCGAAATTCATTTTAAGGGGGGTAGAATGTAACAGCCCAAGATTTTATAAAAAAAATATTCTTTTTAATTTTATTAAAGTCTTGTGTTGTACGCTACACCAAAAGGAGCTTGCACAACACGCATCCTTGACTTGCCTTGCATTACACGCAATCACGACCTTCCTCGATAGCGTGTGTAATACGCAATACCGAGTTTCACTAAACAACGATATGCTATTAAAATATTATTAAAACTAGCCGTTATGAATAGTAATAACCACTTTTTAAAACTCTGTAAATCTTATTTTTCAAAATGAACTTCATTTTTGGATTCGGAGTATCGAATTTAGCCTAAGGTGAAATTTTGGTACTTTTTGGATAACTTTCATATTCTGATGAATAGTGAAAACTACTAAATTATAATTAAAAACAACTTTTTTAACCAAAATAATTAATAGTGATAAATTATTAATTTGAGTGGTTTTAAAGTATATTTAGAATATATTTTTACAATTTAATACAATGTTGGTCATTGGATGTAATTTCACATTTAAACCAGACATAATCAAGTGTCAATCTTTTGATAGATATTGTTTCTTAAAAACACGCTATTTGTTTTAACAGCGGGATTTAATTATAAAATTAATTAATGAAAATTCTATGATATGAATTTGGTAAAATAGACTTCATTTTTGAATTCGGAATATGAAATATAGCTTAGGATGAAATTTTGGCATTGTTCTGAAAAACATCAATTTTTGATGAATAGTGAAACTACTAAGTGGTAGTTAAAAAAATTAATTTCTTCATAAATCTTAATTTTACCGCTTCTGTGAATGGAATTTCAAAAATCCGAGAGACACGGTTGATTTCAGTAAGTAAAATGTGGTTCAACGAGATGAAAATAATTTTTGGTGAATAGTAACTTTTTACTTTTTTTACCACGGTTAATAGTAAATAGGGTAACTAAGGGTAAATATGATATTACTATTACCCTAACACATGTCCTAATTCTATTGGATAAGTGTAATTCGACTAAAAACAACCTTATGAATATAATATGACCATTTAGGTCCACTTGGATTAGATTATGACATTTAATATTATATTATTTAATGAATAGTTAAAATAGTTAAAATCAAAGTTTAATAACTAAAACATTTTTAATATGGGGTTATACATAAGATAAATTCGACTATAAATATTCATTAGAAATATAAAAATATTTCCTACATAATGATATTTTATTTATAATTTTTAGACTTTAAATAAATTAATTTATTTATGACACAACGATGATGCAGTAATTACCCTTTTAAGGAAATATTAACATAATTGATGTTATAAATGCTCAAATGAATGTAATTTGAGACTTTTTATGACTTAAACTAATTTTCTAGGTTACTATGATATATTAGTGTTGCTTTAATCAACTTGGTTCGAACATATAATTCTGTTATGACTTTCACAAAAATCATATATCAAATAGTGTCAAAATTGACACAAAATAGTTCTTAAATCAAATATTATATTATTAATTGTTATTTTATTCCTAAAAATCTAAGGTTCGGCCAAATGACTTAGATAAGGATATATTTATTAATAATATAAAATTTGGGGTTCGTTTGGCATGTTATTGTAAGTTTATTAACCATATAGTGAAAGAAAACAAAAAGACACGGTAAAAGTTAAATTATTTAACTTAGAGTTAAATCTAATTGATAAGGTTAAATTAATAACCTAAACTTGTCTAAATCCTATTGGTTGATAGGATTTCGACACATCCCCACTTTATCTTCGAAATAAGACCCTTTGGAACCATTATAAACCGATTTTGACTTTAATATAAAATAATATTTTGAGATATTCCTAAGGTGCCCCTCTCCTCCCTTATAAAAGGACACCTCCTCCCCCTCCTCCTCACACCATTTTGAGCACTCCAGATCGGACAACCCCTTCCAAAATCTCTTCTCCACTTCCCTAGCAACATCCTAGAGGTTCTGGTCTTCCTCAAAGACCAATTTTAGTTCCCTAAGATGAGGTCTCCAAAAGGCGCTTCAAAGAAGAGGTAATTACCGTTACCAATTCTTTCATCTTTATTTCTTCTTCCACTTCTTCTTCTTAGGTTGTTTCATTATGAAGTAATAACATCAGTATCACTCATATACTGATATGTTATTATAAGTATGAAACAACCCTATTTCACCATATATCTATCCTACGGAAAAAGAAATCACCGCGCGTGCGTACGTACGGAATACCGTCTCCACGCCGTGGTGTAATCTATTTTTCCACCATCACCTTACAAGGATGGGTATAATGGTGTAATGAGTAACTATATATGATTATTATGAAGTAATATTGATACTGAAATAATATATATATATACTCCAATACAATTCCACGATCATAGGAACGATATCATCACTCGTGCGTACGTACGGAATACCGTCTCCACGATGTGATGCGACTCGTTCTACATGATCTTCATTTCATAATGATTATATAAATGAATTGAATGAATTAATATGGTATATACTACACTAATATCATTCTGTAAATGAATTATCTATAACCTAAAGATAAGAATAAGAATTTATTCGACAAAACACGCATAAGAACAAAAAGTTATAAAGACCCGAGTAACAAGTAACAATGAAATATTACTAACAAGAAGCTAATAATATGACCATATATGATATCATATCAATATGTATGATTCTGGAATAAGTCAATAACATTATTTAAACCATTATACAGGAGCTTCGGACACGAACAAAGCAAATCGGACCTAAGGTAAGGGAAATATCACAATCTCATTTTTATCCGAGATTGTTTATTCGTAAGTATTTACTGGGGTGTATTTTATCATCCACATCCATGTTTCATCAATATGTAATATTATTTCCATCCACCTACAATTGTTAAAATCCATTTTTACCCTTCGGTGAGTTTTTAGTAATATGTATGAAAGGAATCTTTTGTCGTACGAGGTACTTTTTGACTTTTTCGACAAAAGTATGAAGAATGTTTTTTTAAATTATACGGCATGAATGGGTTTTTAATACATTGTTTCCAAAAAGCTTCCTTTACAAGTTTTCAAGTTTATTTTTTCTTTTATTTTAAAGTTGTATGACATGTTATGAAAGGAAAAATGTTTTTTAAGAAGAAAGGATATTTTCCTCAAGAATGGAGTTCAAGTGTTTTATCAAAATGATTTTCTATTAAGATAATAAAGGGTTCTGTTTTTATCCCTATTATTAAATTGATTTGTTCATGTTGTGATGAAATTATTTTTATGAATTCCTTTAACTTATATGAATTGATTTATGATGTCATGATGTTTCAAGAATCCCATTTTTGTTACATGTGTTATGCAATGATGTATGTTTTATGATTATGTGGCACACATAAGAAAGGATTCATTATAAGATGGGTGGGACCTATATCTCCCTCCAATGCATTGGGTAATGATTTTATATCTCATGAGATAAACAGGGCTGGAACGGTAGGTTATACCGGTTCAGTGAAACAGGACTGATACGAGGGTTACTCGATTCAGAAAGGGACTTTTTCCACTAAGATAGTCTTGGAAATTAGTCTTGACTAACATGAAATGATTCTCTATGATTATGTGTGTATGCCACAGAGTTTCATGTTTTAAGTTATGATTATTGGGATTACTTTTTCACTGCCATGATTTATTCCATGATTATGAAATTATGCTCTCTTTTTCAGGTTATGATTTCCAAAATGTTATGTTCTTATGAATATGATGTGATTGATATTTATTTTGTTTACCCTTACTGAGCATTTGAGCTCACCCTTTTATGTTTTCTTTTCCCCAGGATATAAAGAAAGGTTTTAGGTAAAAAAAGGAAGATCTTTATGGGAGATTTTGAAGATCTTTCACCACGATTAGAATATTATAGTCCGAGTTTCCAAAGACACTAAACTATTATGGTCCTTGTGTGTGTGTTTTTGTAATGTACTAAGTATTCCGCAAAAGTAATGTAATGTCAATGTACGTTAAGATACGGGTCTCTACAGTCTGTGAGTTGGTTTGGGGCAACAGTGTAATGTTTTGAGTTTGGCTTTCAGGCCAGGGACCCCAGTGTTGGTGCAGGCGGCCAACGTATCCATATACCAGGACTCTGATAACATTATTTTCAACTAAGAACATGAGAACACTAGTTTCAGGGGAAAATAATGGTACATGCATCATATAGGAATGGGTTGTGGTTTCCATGTCCTTAATTTAGCTCTCCAGATATACTCACTAGCTGAGATACATCTTGTTTCTTTACAAGATACCTCTGTGATGCGCACCCGCTAGGATCCATTAGCTCGATCATGAGGATGACCCCCTCAGTGATGAAGCTTCGATTCCGGGACCAGATCCCCCAGTTTTACCATCAGGTGTTGTGCTAGTTATCCCGCCACCTGTGGAGAAGTGTTTAGTACCTATGGTACCAGTAGAGGAGGAGTGCAGGCTGAGCGCACTCCACGAGTTTCAGAGACAGAGACCCCTCAGGTTTCGAGGCGAGCCTGACCCTCAGGCAGCAGAGTAATGGCTTGAGGCAATGGCCAGAGTATTCTATTTGGTCAGGAAACTAGTAGACCAGATGGTGATCCTAGCTGCTAGCCTTCTGCAGGGCTCAGTAGGGCGATGATGGAGTTTGGTTATCCAGACTCACGATGAGGCGACTCTTGCATGGTCGGAGTTTGAGAATCTCTTCAGAGAGGAGTTTACCCTGAGAGCAGTACGTATACAGGAGCTTCTTCAGCTCCAGCAGGGAACCATGATGGTGGCTGACTATTCATTGAGGTTTACCAACCTCTCTCGGTACTCGATGGATATGGTCAGAGATCAGTACTTCAGATCTCGGAATTTTGAGCGGGGATTGCGCAGAGATATCCGAGCTAGCATCATCCCTATGAGCATTCCTACTTATGATGGGGTGCTCGAGCGGGCTTTGGTGGTCGAGAGCTTCTTGGCAGAGTAGAGATAGCCGGCAGTTTTCAGTAGAGGACGAGCTGGAGCAGAGACATCAGCAGCAAGGAGCCGACATCAGGGACCCAGGCATGGGAGACGTTTTCAAAGGAGATCCCAGGACAGGGGATCTGCCGTACAGGGTTCGCAGGGCACATCCAGCCATCCTTGAGAGAGGCAATACTACTCATGTGATGGCAGGGGACATCTCGCTCGAGATTGTCCGACCCGCCGTACTACTAACATGGGAGCAGTGGATGAACCACCAAGGAAGAGGCAACGTGTGAAGCAAATAGATCTGCGGTGTGGCGGGCGCGATAGAGGATCTGGGAGAGAAGTTGTAGGTGGTCGGTGTTTTGACCTTTTACCACCACCACCCCCAGGAGGTCCACCCCAGGCTCAGGGAGCTGGTGGACAGAGGCAGGGACAGCTACAGGAGGCAGAGGCTTATGAACCAGGTACTTCGGGAATGATTATATGTACAATATTTGTCTTTTCTACTTTGGTTTCCATTTCGATAGACACAGGTTCTAGTCATTCCTTTCTGGCTGCTTATCTTTTTCGAGACCTTGAGATTCCAGTTGAGCCGTTGACTCGACCCTTACGCTTAGAAACACCGACTGGAGAAGATTTAGAGATCACACACCTCTGTAGACAGTGTGACCTAACCCTTGGAGTCGAGAGTTTTGGTTGGAAACTCTTGGTGGAAGAGTCAAGGCCTTACGATTTCATTCTTAGAATAGATTGGATATCCATAGTTCATGCCCAGATTGACTGTTTTAGGCGAAGGGTGTGGTGTGTCCGTAGTGATGGAACGAGGTTCTCTTTTTTCGGTGAAAGAGAGACCCAGGAAGCGCAAGATGGACTTGTGCATAGGAAGGCACAACTGATATCCTATCATTTGGCTAGCCTAGCCCTTGGCACAACAGATGTTACAAGTCTCCAGTTTCCAGTAGTAGTGGCTGAGTACGAGGATGTCTTTCCGGAGGATGTCCCCAGACTACCTCCCCGTTAGGAAATATATTTCCACGTTGAGTTGCAACTCGGGACAAAACCAATATCAGCATCAGCATATCGGATGGCTCCTGCAGAGCTTCGTGAGCTGAGGGTGCAACTGGAAGACTTGTAGAGGAAGGGCTTTGTAAGACCCAGCGTTTCACCCTGGGCGGCCCCAGTGTTGTTTTCCAAGAAGGAATAAGGGAGATTGAGGCTATGTGTGGATTACCGGCGCCTGAATCAGGTGACCATGAAGAACCGGTATCCACTACCGATGATCGATGACCTCTTTGACTGGTTGAGAGGGGAACAATGGTTTTCGAAAGTCGACCTACGATCAGGCTACCATCAGTTGCGAGTACGGGTTGAGGATATACCGAAGACGACCTTCAGATGTCGCTACGGTCACTATGAGTATTGGGTGATGCCCTTCGGTGTGATGAAATCCCTAGCAGTGTTCATGGGACTTATGAACTAGATCTTTCAGTCCTATCTAGACTGGTTCGTAGTAGTCTTCATTGATGATATTTTTGTGTACTCTGCGTCCGAGGAGGAGCACACGAGACACCTATGGATGGTTCTGGACACACTCAGAGATCACCGGTTGTATGGGAAACTCTCAAAGTGCCAGTTATGGATACAAGAGGTCCACTTTATGAGAATCGTTATCTCAGTAGATGGTGTAGTAGTGGACCCATCCAATGTGGAGGCAGTACTAGCATGGGATCCACCCCAGAGCGTGACGGAGGTGCGGAGTTTCCTTGGGTTGGCAGGATACTATTAGAGATTCATTCTTGATTTCTCCAGGATTTCAGCACCCATGATAGCTTAGAACCGAAAGGGGCAGCCTTTCGTGTGGACCGAGTGATGCCAGCAGGCTTTCCAGTAGTTGAGATAGAGTCTGAAGAGCCCCCCGATCTTGAGATTACAGGAAGAGGGTGTCGAGTACGTAGTGTTCTGTGGCGCATTAGGAACCGGACTTGGTTGTGTCCTGATGCAGAGGCAAGAGGTGATTACCTATGGCTCACGTTAGTTGGGGCTACATGAGCAGAACTACGTGACCCATGATCTTGAGTTGGCAGCGGTAGTCTTCACGTTGAAGATGTGGTGGCACTACCTGATGGGCAAGCGGTTTATTGTCTACTCTAATCACAAGATTCTCATATATATCTTTTCTCAGAAAGATCTGAATTTTAGATAGAGACGGTGGATTGTGTTCCTCCAGGATTATGACTTTGAGATCATTTATACTCTTGGTAAGGGGAACGTAGTGGTAGATGCTCTCAGTAGGAAATCCAGTTCACAGTTGCTAGATGAGGAGAAGAGGCAGTTGGCCTCCATACAGTTATCCTTCATGGATGGAGATGAGGGAGCCTACCTTCAATTGATGGTTGTTACCCCTCCACTCTTACAGCGAGTCAGGGAAGCACAATGCGAGGATGATAGCTGTAAGACTCTACGTGCTCAAATATCCACAGGGGTTGCGACTGATGGATACTTAGAAGGTGGGGAGCACATTGTTCTTTTTAGAGGGTGCCTAGTAGTACCAGTGACATTACGGGAGGAGGTTCTGAGTGAGTTCCATATATCCCCTTTGTCAGTTCATCCAGGTGTGGAAAAGATGTATCAAGACCTCCGATGTCAGTTCTGGTGGCCAGAAATGAAGAAGAGTGTGGCAGAGTTGGTCTCTCGATTCCTTACTTATCAGCAAGTAAAGGCTGGGCACCAGGTTCTACTAGGTTTGACTCAGCCCCTTGAGGTGCCAGAGTGTAAGTGGGACGGTATATCCATGGACTTCGTGACAGGTTTACCGTGTACGTCCAGGGGACACGATGCCATCTGGGTGATCATTTATTGGCTCACCAAGTCGGCCCACTTCCTAGCCATACGGGAGCAGAGTTCAGTAGAGAGCTTGGGACGCCTCTACATGTAAGAGATAGTTCGACTTCATGGATTGACATCCACGATCATCTCAGATCGTGATGCTCATTTCAAATATTGGTTGTGAAAGGGATTGCAGGAAGCCTTTGGGACTCAGTTACGCTTGAGCACAGTGTTCCATCCTCAGACTGATGGTCAGACGGAGCAACCCATCTTGGTTCTAGAGGATATGCTTCGAGCTCTCATACTTGACTTCAGTCGTAGATGGGAAGATCGTCTACCACTGGTTGAGTTTTCTTACAATAAAAGTTATCATTCCACTGTTGGTATGGCACTATTTGAGGCTCTGTACGGGCGTCCTTGAAGGTCACCACTTTGCTGGACTAACCCAGGAGAGTCAGCACTCATGGGCCCAGATATGGTGAGAGATACTACAGAGAAGGTGTAGGTCATCTAGGAGTGGATGAAGACTACAAAAATTTGGCAAAATTCTTATGCCGACAGGAGGCGGAGGCCCTTGGAGTTCGAGGAGGGAGACCATGTGTTCCTTCAGGTCTCACCTCGATGGGGATTGCGGAGATTTGGCCGAGGTGGCAAGCTATCTCTAAGGTTTGTTGGCCCTTTTCAGATTCTGAGTAGAGTTGGCGAGGTGGCATATCGCTTGGCTCTACCTCCTCAGATAGACCGGGTACACAACATCTTCCATGTGTCATAGCTACGGAGGTACGTGCATGATCCACTGCACGTCATCGACTGGGGAGAGCTGGACATTGATGATGGAGCAACCTTTGCTGAGTACCCAGTGGATATCAAGGATATGTAGTAGAAGATCCTTCGTGGGTGAGATATTCCCTTAGTGTGTGTTCGGTGGCAGCACAGGAATCTTTAGGAGAGCACGTGGGAGAAGGAGGCTCAGATTCGTGTGCAGTACCCACATCTTTTTTAGTATCACTTGTTTTGGCTTTTCGGGGATGTAAAATCCCTAAGGTGGGTATGATGTAATGTCCTGTATTTTTCTATGTATTATTTTAATATTATATGGGAATTAATTTGAGACCAGGCTCTGAGACGACGTGCAGTTCCGAGGCCCGGTGAGCCCGGAACAAATGTTTTGAATTTAATTTAATAATTAAATTACGCGCGCGTGCGGTTTTCCTGAAAAAAGTGGAATAACTCCTGAACGGGTGCTCGGATCAGAAATATGAGGGCACCGTTGTGTTCGGATGAATATTTTACCTTAGGCGAGGCCTAACATCGGCTGGCATAGGTTGGTGGTGAAATCCAATTTTTGGGACATAAGAGTAATAAAATATTTAAATAAAGATATTTTATTCTGCAGTGAAATCACTTAAATCTGATGCAATAGATATCTATTATTCTTTTTTTAATTAAAGGCCTGTGTAGGGGTCCAGGGTTACAAACCTCATAACCCTGAAACCCTTGGCGGATCTGGAGGCTTTGGAGAAAACCTTCCAATGCAGTGACGACATTATTGACGATTTTTGCCGGCGACGATGACACAGTGACCAGATCTTCACCAACGAACACCTCAGATCCAAGTAGGATGTTTTTTTTGTTTTACCTTTCCCTGTTCTTGAGTCCTACGATGAATGCGGACTAATCTGCGAACTCATTAGCCCATGGATCGATCGTTTTGCGAGTGGGTGTGATTTGGGGTTTTAACGGGAAATCAAATACTCGTGATTATAATCTGTTGATTATTTTTGTTTGATCTAATGGTGAAGAACCCAGATCATCACGAAAAATGATCGAGTTTCATCCCTCTTGTTCGATTTTTTGTATTTTCTCCATCGCGTTCTTCGTTGTGTTCTATGCGTTCTTGGAGGAGATCGATCATTGCGCATTCTATTGTCGTCACAACGATCTGAGAGTGTAGATACAACTCCGGAGCGATGTCACGGAGTTGCGACGGCGGTTTCGACAGATGATTCAGAGTGGGTTGAGATTTATGAGTTTTCGGGCATTTTTCTTCAGATGGATCCTTCGACGTTTATGATCCTTTTTAAGGACCTAAAACACCCGTTAAGATGTTCATATGATGAAATGAACCAACCCCTAAACTATCGGGGCGAACTGACGAGAAACCGTGGACCCGGAGGATCAGCTGAAGTGCGAGGAGGAAGATGGCGTTCTGGAAAAATCCCGACTACACGGCGTGTAGTATGGGCTACACGATGTGTGTTCGTCGGCAGATCACCTGGCTTGTACTCCGGGTGTACACAAACATGGGTTGAGTACACGACCAAGGACACGACATGTATACCCCTCCACGGCCAGACCCGGCCAGATACACGGGATACCCCGTGTGCTAGTACACGAGCAGGCGACACGGACAGAGACCATGTACGGGCACTTGGCCAGTGTACACGGAGCGAGCCTCGGGTGCTCGGACATGGCATGTGATTCTTCTACACACCATGTAGTTACTTTCTATCTGACAAGCTGAATGACACAAGCCGTTTACATGTGCAGTCACCGGAGTCAAGGAACACGGCGTGTGATCCTTCTACATGTCGTGTAGTTTAGTTTTACACAGACTGAACATATGACATGGGTTGTTACACGGGTAGTACCCGGGGTCAAGGAACACGGCGTGTAAACATACTACACACCGTCTAACCAGTTCTTCATGGCTTAATCCACTTTTCTTATGTGACTTGGACTAGTTTTCTTAGGGTTCATACCCTTGGTCTTTTCCCTGAAGGTTCTGGAATCATTTCCTATATGCAAGAGTATGATCCCTTCAGAAGGACTTCCTGAATAGAGTTTTTTGAATCCCCTATGTGAGACTCGGAGCTGAATCCTCTATTAATTCCTGGAAACCTAGGTAGAGTTCTTAGTATCGACGTGACCAACTTTTCCCGAGCGTCGATCCTCTGATTAACATATTAGCTCAGACTGATTTGTCAGAATCACTCCATGACTTGGTTGTGATCCTCCACTGAGCCTCATGTTCACAAAGTACTTGTGGAGTGTGTTCTCCCAGAACGATTACTTTGTATCTCTCTCTTTAGACCTAGGAGTGTGTTCTCCTTGTTACGTGCTTAGTGTAATCTTCGAGCTGGATCTTAGTGGTGGTTTCGTGATAGTCGATTGTGTATGAGTATATCTGGATATTCATGTTATATGTTCCGTAAAAATATAATGTGTAGAGCTGAATGTATCTTTCCTTTGTCGTATTTCCCTTGTTGTATTTCCTTTGTGGTTTCGGAGTGTCCTACTGGGTATTGTTATACTCACCCCTGCACAGGCTTTTCCCGCACGTGTCGTGTCTTGTGTTGATGAGCGAGCCTTTGAGAGGATTCTAGGTGGACCAGGACCGGATGGTGCTCAGTGAGATCAGGCAGGCCGAGGTGTGATCCTACGACAACGGATTGCAGTCTCAGTACCATTACTTAGAGGTTGGACTTTGTTACAGACTTTCTTTTGGTGGGCTTGTAATTCTGGCCCAGGGTTTTACTTTCTTGTACTTTACATTCATGTTGTACTATGTTGATTTGGTTTTAGTGTATGCATGCATCTTTTCCTTTTAGTAGTTTTTACTTTTCAGCATTGTGGGCTTAGAGATGTGTGTGCATGTGTAAAAATTTATAGGCAATGCCTCCCATGTTAGTAGAATGCCTACTTAGTGCTATTCACCAGCCCCTGGCCTATTGTAGGCGGGCTTGGGGAGTTGCAGCTCGGGCCCCACTTGGACAGGTTGTGACAACTCACCCAAATCTTCAATCCTCACTTGACGACACTGAAAACACCAAGGGATCTAAGGAGATCCACCCTTAAGTGCTCTTGGGAGCTTTGGATTATGTTGATACTTCAGAATAACGATCCATGGGTCATTCTTGACATGTACAAGTCAACCCCACCTCAATCTGAGGCACAGTGTGGTCGATATCACTCAAAGTGTCTCACTTTTATTTGAAATGGACAAGATTTTAAGTGAAAACAACAACTAGCATATGTAAAACCAACCAAACTCATTCGGATTCTATAGATAATTTCGAAAAATTATCCATGTGTCATTTGTGATGTGTACAAGTCAACCCCTTCTCAATCTAAGGCACAGTGTGGCCGGTATCATTCGAAGTGCCTTTCTTTTGTTTAAAAGGGACACTTTTTTAAGTAAAAACAACTGGCATATGGAAAACTAACTAAACGTATTTGGATTGGGTTGATACTTTAGCACAAGGATCCATGAATTTTTTGATGTCTACAAGTCAACCCCTCTTCAATCCGAGGCACGGTGTGGTTGGTATCACTCAATGTTTCTATCTTTTGTTTAAAATGGACATTATTTTAAGTAAAAACAGCTGGCATACTAAGTACTAACCAAACATATTCGTATTGTATTGATACTTTAGCACAATGATACATGGATCATTTGTGACGTGTACGAGCCAACCCCGCCTCAATCCGAGGCATGGTGTGTCTGGTACCACTCAAAGTGTCTCACCTTTATTTGAAATGGACAACATTTTAAGAGAAAACAACAACTAGAATACAGAAAACCCACCAAACACATTTCGATTGTGTTGATACTTTAGGAAAACGATCCATGGGTCATTTTTAACGTGTACGAGTCAACCTTGCCTCAATCTGAGGCACAGTGGGGCCGGTATCACTCGATGTGTCTTTCGTTTGTTTAAAATGCAAACTCTTTTATTTAAAAACAACTGGCATATGTAAAACAAAAGAAACGTATTCATATTGTGTTGATACATTAGTAAAAGGATCCATGGGTCATTCTTGACATGTAAGAGTCAACCCCGCCTCAGTCCGAGGCACGGTGTGGCCGGTATCACTCGAAGTGTCTGTCTTTTTGTTTTAAAATGGACATCATTTTAAGTAAAAATGACAGGCATACGGAAAACCAACCAAACATATTCTAATTGTGTTGATAAATTTTCACAAGGTTCCATGGGTCATTTTTGACGTGAAAAATTTAACCCCACCTCAATCTAAGGCACGGTGTGGCCGGTACCAATCAAGGTGTCTCACCGTTATTTGAAATGGACAACGTTTTAAGTGAAAACAACAACTGACATATGGAGAACTAAAAAAATGCATTCAGATTGTGTTGATACATCAGGAAAAAGAATCATGGGTCATATTTGATGTTTATGAGTCAACCCCTCCTTAATTCTCAGCATAGTGTGGCTGGTATCACACAAAGTGTCTTTCTTTTGTCTAAAATGGACACCATTTTAAGGAAAAAAACTGGCATATGGAAAACTGACCAAACATATTTGGATAGTGTTAATACATTAGAACAAGGATCTATGGGTAATTTTTGATGTGTACGAGTCAACCCCGCCTCAATCCGAGGCATGTTGTGGATTTTACCACTCAAAGTGTCTCTCTTTTATTTGAAATGGACAACATGTTAAGTGAAAACAACAACTGGCATATGGAAAACCGACCAAACGCATTTGTATTCTATTGATACTTTAGGAAAATGATACATGGGTCATTTGTGGCATGTACAAGTCAACTTCACCTCAATATAAGGTATGGTGTGGCTGGTACAACTCAAACTGTCTCACTTTTATTTGAAATGGACATGATTTTGAGTGAAAACAACAACTTGCATACGGAAAACTGACCAAACTCTTTTAGAATGTATTGATACTTCAAGACAATGATCCATGAGTCATTTTTTATGTGTACGAGTCAACCCTGGCTCAATATGAGGCACATTGGCGCTGGTATCCCTCTAAGTGACTCTTTTTTGTTTAAAATGTACATCATTTTAAGTAAAAAAACTAGAATACGGAAAAATGAGCAAACGTATTTGGATTGTGTTGATTCATTAGAACAAAGATCCATGGGTCTTTTGTGACGTGTATGATTTAACCTCGCCTGAATATGAGGCACGGTGTAGTCGGTACCACTCAAAGTGTTTCACTTTTATTTGAAACGGACAACATTTTAAGAGAAAACAACAACTGGCATTTAGAAAACCAACCAAACACATTCAGATTTTGTTGATACTTTAGGAAAATGATCCATGGGTAATATGTGACATGTACGAGTCAACCTCGCCTCAATCCGACACACGGTGTGGCTGGTATCACTCATATTTTCTGTATTTTGTTTAAAATGGACATCAATTTAATTAAAAACTACTAGCATATAGAAAACCAACCAAACGTATTTGGATTGTGTTAATACTTTAGCACATGTTTCCAAGGTCCATCCTCAAACAATCCACTTCTCCTGTGAAGAACTCCTACCCCTATTCTAAAACACATGACATTTAATACGCCAAGGACAACTACATTCATTAAGTCACAAAAGCTCATTGATACACACCCATTATCATCATCACTAATTTCAAAGACACCCACCCAATCCATGGGACATTATATTTGTGTTTGGTTGAAGTAATTTATCCATTTACTTATTTTGGGGTTATTAGATTCTAATTTGTGAATTCAATCGTGTATGTGTTATACAAAATGCAAATTTGTTTTTATTCTAAATTCTGTATAAGATATATAATTAGGTATTCAGTTTTTTATGTATTGAATTCATAATTGATAATTAAATTATATATGTATTCAATTCAGTATTCAATTATGAATTTAATTCTGCATTGCACATGTAATTGTCATCTCAATTCTTAATTTAATTCTAAATCAATTATGTATGTTTATAATTACCTTATGAATTATGTTTTAATTATGTATGTGTATATTTTTAGGGAGCATTATGTGTTAAATATATATGAATTAATTGTGTACATTTATGTGTTATAGTTGGTTATTCTAGGTAATTGGAGTTGGGGAAGCTGGAAATGAAGAAAGTGAAGCCTACTAATGGAAATCATAGAGTAGCACAGAGCAGATGACTACTGCCTGAATTGCACAGAAAATCATATGCCAACAGTTTACAACCATTGGCATAGGGAAGTAAATGTGTTTTATACCAACGGTTCTAAGAGAACCATTGGTAAAAACATGTTCCCAATGGTTTACAAACCATTGGTATATAGGTGAAAAGTTTAGATATACCAACAGTTTGTTTAAACCGTTGGTAAAAATATTTAAAAAAACTATATTCCAATGGTTGGAAACCATTGGAATAATATTTTTAATAATGTTTTCAAACCATTGGTGAAATTTTATACCAAAAATTTGACATAACAATTTGTATAATTTAGATTTCCTAACATATACCAATGGTTTTTCAGAAACCATTGGCATATGTTTTTTCCCACGTCTTACTTCCCTACGGTTTTGATAACCATTGGTATGTATTATACCAATAGTTATCCAGAATTTAAAAAATTTTGGAACCGTTGGTAAAGGGTTCATTTCAAGTAGTGTCTGGATTAGACCAAAATTCAATGCAAAGGCTTGGGGGTATTCCCTTTTCTTTTGTATGTCACAATACTTAGGCCCTGATATGTGTGTGTATATATATATATATATATTTCTCTACCAGGTATCTCATTAAGACATATTAGTTAGTAAAAATTAGGTTTTATGGGATGGGTGTCCATTTAGAAACCCGAACCAAGTTACACTTATATTTTTATTTATTTAATTTTCATTCTTTTCTTATGTATTGGCACATTGCTATTTTTCTACACTACTAAATTGAAAGGTACAGACACCATCAGTTCCGACCTACTAATATTATATATCACACCCTTATCAGAAACCATTTGGTACCTAATTAGACTTTATGATTTCAAGTATGGATACAAGGAATATTTCTTCTCCCGATTCTTGATTTCTTTGCTATTATGGATGGATCTTTGGGGGTAGAGGGCCAAGAATATGCCCAAGATGTTGTGTCATAGTTTTTGGTCATTTGGTAGTTTTTTTTATAATGTAGTCAATTCATGAACCTCTTACTGTTCACATATATTTATTTACATTTTTTTATCATACATCGACATCATCATGGTTTCTGTTATGACTATTCAGCTTCCTTAGTTATTATTTATTCTGATGGTTCATTTTTCTACTTCTGTTGTTGTCTACATTTTCTCTATGCTTCCTCTATTTGTTAAATATATTATATACCACTACTTTATACCTTATCCTATGGGGGAATAATCTCCCCACGAACTTTCCTAAGGTTCTCACTGCTAGTGGACATCCTCTAGCATTTGGGGAGATGCGCTTGAGATCTTTCAGCCCACCATCTTGGGGCCCATTTCAGCGGCACTCGGGGTGGGACACTACAAAGTGGTATTAGAGGAAGTTTATATTATTTTTGTATTACTTTTTGTGATAGAAAATTGAGTATGAAAAAATAATTTATAATTTAATCTATCCATGGATGAAGATAATCCATGTGCATGGGAAACCAAAATATCATAGATCAGGGATTTCAGTTATTGATTATATCATTTATTATTGATACGACGTCACTATTGTGTGATGAACTTATTTTCTATTATTACTAGTACTTGTGTTATTGACATGATGGTTTTGAATATTTAATCTTGATGACATGATATAATTTCATTTACATGCATCATATTATGCACTGTAAGGATTAAAATTACATACATATTTTCATGTGATATCTACATTTAGCGTGCATCTCGATGTTTGCATGTGAGTTATATTGTGATTAGTTATAATATCATATAGTACTTGTTTGTTATAAATATTATGTGTGTATGTATATTAGTGATCCTTATAATACCTATTTTATTTCTATCTAGACCCGACTCTTGGAGTGGGAAATTTTTTGTGTAAAACATATTGGTGGGCCATGTACCTAACCTATTTATTTCTCTTTCTTTACCTGTTCTTCCATTTTTAGGGAGGCCTTGAACCTAATATTTTATTAATTCTAATTGAATTGTTTACCTAATCTTCCAAATAATATCATCTATGGTTGACATTGTAGAACAATACCACTAAAACGTCTTCCTGTAATATGCCAGGATAGTAGTGACAAGCACATACAAAAGTTGGTGGGTCTAGAACCTCCTACAGTACCACCTATAGTGCCATTTTGGGCACCTATTCCAAATCTTCCATTAGTAACAGATGCCTAGTTCAGGTATAATCTTTTCATTTCTATACATCAGTTCATAGTGTTCGTAGGCCTACCCCGACTATGTAAGATCTTACTTGGGACTTTCTGTGGTACCTTCCTCCCACTTTCTCGGGGGATGGTTGTCAAAATTCTGAAGAGTCATGGATAGAAGCTAGGAAATCCATCTTCAGTCATCTTGAGATGATTCAATAGTGGAGGGTTAAACATTTCTTCTTTATGTTTTCTGACTCCACCAAGCGTTGGATGGAAGTCATTTCTCAGGTAGAACAATCCCAAGACATGGTTTGGGAATATTTCCAGATAGCTTTTATGATAACTTATTTCCATAGACTCTGTGATCAGATCATGTTAGAGTGTTATTAATTCATCAGTGGGGCTCTATGATAGTGTTAGAGTATTCTAATAACTTAATTGATCTCCAATATTTTTCTCCATCTCGGACTGGTGATGCACATACGACTATGAGGTGATTTTAGGATGGACTTGGATATGTTATCTTCTAATAGGTGAACATATTCTATTTGTCAACAATTACATAGATCATGAATCTTCCCCTAATTATGGAACCAAATCTCAGAGAAGTTAATCCTGTGTGCCGGGGTAGTTTAGTTCCGAGGCAGGGTAATGATTCTTTAGGCAGTAAGAAGTGATATTTGAGGGTGCACATCAGGGAAATGCCATCCAAATGGCATGTAATGACAACACTATCATATGTCATTATTTTGGAAGGATTCTCCATAAGAAAACCAATTGCATGAGGAAAATAATGAAGTACTGATCTTGTAGAAATATGGGTCACCTTTAGTATCTTTTCATTTTTCTTCTTCAACATCCAGTGGTAGGTGATTCGTGCTTGTGCCTCCATCATGTATGGGATATATGGCTCCACATCAATATAGGAGTTCATTTTCCATTGTCCAATCAGGCCAAGGCTGTAGAGATTGTGGCGTGGCACCCATGTTCTATAACACTAGTGTTAGCAGAGTGGACATACTCAGGCTTGTCAGGTATCATCTGGGGGACAAGGTTTAGGCCATATGTATAAAGTGCATCCAAAGCTAGTGGATCTGAGTCCATGGACCTATACCATTAAAGGTACTATTCTAGTATCCTATACTTTAGTTTCTTCCATTTTGATACTCTTTCTTCACAATATTTCATATCGGCTACAAAGATTGAGAGTTTGGTTCTTTTCATGAGTTACTCCTTCAGTTTTATATCTCTTGACTCTACTTTTTGGGTCAGAATAGAGGGAATATGCAAGTTCCACAAGTGCACCTTGAGCTTGGCAGGAACCATTTCTTCTGGAATTTCTTTTTTCATCCACCTGACTATATTTTATGTCATTATCAGTAAATAGATGGTATTTATCTATCATGCCCAAGTGAATTGTTATCGTCGTCGAGTGTCTTTCACTATAGCTAAGGGAATCATTTATATACATAGAGGATATTATGATATCCCGGTATATCCAGCATTACGTAAGAAATCTACGTCTGGAAGAGTGACAACTGAGCTAGGAAGCCTCTTTTTGAGAAATCAGGGAACACATCTAGTGAAATTTCCTCCCATTATGGTTTGTTTTATTGATGTATTACCTAATGATTTCCCTGGATTACCTCTTGTGAGGGAAGTTGAGTTCACAATTGAGCTAGTTCCAAGTGCAACACCAATATACATTCCTCCTCATCGGATATAACCAATAGAGCTACAAAAAAACATAAGAAGTAGCTTGATGATCTTGAGGATAAGGGATTTATCTAACCTAGAACATCATTCTTGGGTCCACCAGTCCTTTTTTCCCTGAGAATAGATGGTACCCTCCAATTGGTAATAAATTACCATAGACTCAACCATCTTTTGGTAAAGAATAAATATCTTTCTCCTCATATAGACGACCACTTCGACGAGATCTTTGGAGAAACTATTTTCTTTAAGATCAATCTGTTGTTGGGCTACCACCTGGTGCATGTGCGAACATTTGATATACCATGTACAACATTAAAAATATGGTACGTCTTGTATGAGTTATATGTTATTTTGTTTGGTATGAAGAATGATCCAATAGTTTTCATGGATCTGATGAATTATGCTTTCCACCCGTACCTTGATTCCATTGTACTAGTATTTATAGAGTATATCTTGGGGTATTCATTCTCCAGACATGACCATGAAACTGATCTTGAGATCATGCTGAGTACATTAAAAGAGCACCATCTATATGATAAGATTAGTAAATTCCACTATTGGATCAATAAGTTTCACTTATTGGGTAAAATTATGTCATAAGTAGTCATATCAGGCGACATAAAGAAGGTGAGAATAGTGGTTTCCTAGGATAATCCTAATAATGTTTTTGACATATGTAGTTTCTTGGGGTTTGTCGAATATTATAGGTTTTTCATTCAGGACATAACCTTCTTAGTAGTGGCTCTTAATTCCTTGACTAATAATGTTGTGCAATTCATCTGGTCAAAAGATTTTGGGATTTATATTCCTGAGTAAAAGGAAAAACTCTTGTCAGCTCCGATCCCGATTCCTTCTAAGCTAAGAAGAAGTTATACTATTTACTATGATGCCTCAGGAGTCGGACTAGGTTCAATTCTCATATAGGGTGAATGATTCGTGTCTTATAGATTCCACCAAATGAGGAATCATTAGCATAACTATACTACACATGACCTCGAATTAATAGCTTTGATTCATGCTCTGCATTTTAGAGACACTACATGATGGGATATAGGTTCGTTGTTTACAGAGATGATAAAATCTTGAAGCACATCTCCCCATAGTGAGACATAAAATTGAGGCAGTGCTTGTGGGTTGAATACATACAGTAATTCAACATTGAGAATGTTTATACCCCTTGTAAGGGTAATGTCATGGTTAATGCTTTGAGATGAAAAATTCAGAAAAAAAATCTATCCATCTAGCCAACAGTGAGTGGAAAATGATGGCCTTGTTTTTATATATTCATCTAGAGGTTTAAGAGTAGCAGTGACAACTAGTTCTAACAAATATTCCAGTGATGTCCTCTCTTCTGGAGAGAGTCCACTTGTGAGAGTTATTTGATATGGAGGGGATTGTTTTGAGGGAGAGTGCCATATGAGAGAACTCCCTCCTTGTTGGGTTATTAATGTAAGCTAAACTCTACTCTACCATTTCTGTGTGTGGGTCTCTTATGATATTCAGGAAGAGATGATGATGGAATTTCATGCCTCTGTTTGGGTAGTTCATCTTGGAATTAAAATATAAGGTCCCTAAAGGGGATATATCTTTATAATTTTTAAACTTTAGTACAAATCGAAACATAGTTAATAAACTAAATCCCACTATGTGTTTAGATTTTATTAAGTGAGTTTTAGGTTTACTGAATTTTATATAAGAACGTGAATTTAATTTATTTATCATTGTTTGTTTAATTTTTTTTTACTTTTTCTGTTGACAATTATTTATTTAAACAATTTAGTTTAAATAAATTGGGTAATTTTTTTTCAATAGACTCATTTAAATTTTAAACATCTCAAATGATTAAACTACAATTTTGGTATGAGAAAATAAAGAATGGATTAAAATCATCAAATAAAATACCTCCTCTCTCCTAACTTTGAAACTTTTTCATTTATATCTCTCAAACTCAAAATCTCTCTCAAACCCTAGATTTTGTTCCATGAACCTTCTTATTATCATAATGTAAACTAATTAGAGGATTGGGGAAGTTGTTCCATGGGTAATAATAATATAGTGGCGTTTATTTCATAATGAAATGTTCTCCAATGGAATGTTATAGATATTGAACTGCATTTGTGGAATAATATCATATTGAATTATGAGTGAAGTTTCCATTTACTAGAAAACTTATATGATGGAGGAAATATATAGTATTTATTTTTGAATTATTTAAAATAGGTTTATATTCAAACCCAATTTAGTTTTGGAGATATTAAATTTTTCGTCTCATCAAAGGTGAGTGAAAAGTATTTTTTTAGTTTCAACAATGGATATGGTTCAAATTTTCAAATTCCCCTCTTAAGGAGTTTTTTATTTATGTTTAAAAAATATCAGGGATAGTGTCCAAAATTATGAGGATGTTATGTATTTCTTACATGGAACATCCCTAATAAGGTAAATGTTCTTGAAGGATTTAGTATCTAACCAGAAAGTCATAGTCATGTTTATTCATACTTTTATAGTTCAAAAGATAGTTGATAATGAGAAAATCACCTCCCTGGAAAAGTACATAATATTTTTGTTATTGGATAACATAAATCTAAATTTTTGTGGTTATATAATATTTTATATTTATCATTATTTATATAAGTTTACAATAATGTACTTATAACCCTACCGAAGGCTAATTTCTCTTTTTCTACACGTCATTGGAATGATCAGTGACATCCAAAATAGGTTAAGATGTCATCATAAAAATATCCTATATTTTAGTATGGTCCATTTAATTTTATTTTTTTAGCATAACCCTGAGGATGATGATTAGTATAGGTATATAAGAGGAAGAATAGTCTGTAGTTATATCTAAGGGGGGTTAATGGAGCATTAATTCAATCGGTTCTACTAGGGTTGGTTGTGAATATTCCAAAGAATCTCATATTGATAGAGTTTTATTACCATAAGAGTCTAGGGGTTTGGAAAGATATTTTAATAGAACTAGTAATTTCATAGTTTTTACTAGGATAATAGGTGTTTTTGAAGAGATTATTCTTACCTAAGTTAGAGAAATATTATAATTAACATTTGAGTATCTGAAACCATATGTTGAGGCAGATCCTGAAGCTATTTTGTTTTCACGGCCCAGGATAAGAGAATAAATTTTTGATCATGTTATATATTTCTATTAATGGAGTAATAAATCATCCCATTTCTACTGAGGAAAGGGTTTTGGAGGCTACTATTTTTGTTTTTACTGATGTAAGATAAGAAAAGGTTGTTCATGTTTAGGAACATGTTGTGAAGGAAGATCATTTTGGTGGGCCCAATAGTTACTCTGTTATTGTAACAACAAAACTAATCACGGATTATTATATTTATTTTTATTGAATAGCACTTGTAAATAACACTTCAAGATACTATTGAAGATATAAATGTTCTTATTCAGTTATCTTCTCTCTCTTATGAAGAGTTATAATTTTAATTTTATTAGATGTTTTAATTAATGAAATGTTCTATAAGTCCATTGTAGGGTTCATCATATGCTGATAAAGAGTTCAATTTTTAAGAATTTAAACATTCCTATACCTTTATTATGGTTTCAATGTTCAATAAATTAAAGTATGAGAAAGTAATATTGTAAGAAGACATTTTGCATATTCAATAGTCTTATGAATATTTGATAAGAACTTTGTTTTTAGAACAGAACTAAAATCTATCCAATTTCAGTATCAAAGGTGAAATGAATGATTATTATAAATGAAGTATTCTGATTATTTTAATAGAGATATAAATTACCATGTTTGAAATATAAGAAGTTAAACTATTTTAGAATCATATTTTGGTGATCAAAAAACATTTCCTTCTAATCAGTTTGTGTGTTTCAATATTGGTTCCAATCAAACCAATTAATCAAATTATAGTGGAACTGTATCAAAAGATGTGTTTAGGATTATAATGTTTCAATTAATACATCAATATACCATTTTTGAAAGTATTTATAGGTTATAGTGTTACAATATTACCCTATGAAATTTGATTTAAATTCAAAAATATATTTTTGAGTAGTTATCTTTTGTTGAACTAGGAGTTTGGTTATTAGTCAATAAAGTTGGTTAAATTATGTATAAGTATGTTTATCCTTTTGATATTGTTTATAATTTTCTAAAAATAATTATGGTTTATGTGATTAAAATATGATAGGATTCAAGGTTTTTTATGAAACAATGGTTTGGACCAATAAATGAGAATTTCAAGGTGATGATAGAGGAGTTATAGGATGTACATATGACTATCCATGATTCTATGAAAACATAATCTTCCTCTAACGAGTCTAAAAATTATTCACATCCTACCCAATAAAATATAAATCCATTATCCAAAAGTGTTTGTAATTAAGGTTAATTAATAAAAGGTTGTTATTATGTTCATATTATATTATATTTATTTATAATTTGTTGTTTACTGCTATTTTATGTTTCTAAGACTATTTATTTTTCATATTTCATTTAATTTATGTAAAAAATAATAATTGATAATAGTTTCTTTTCTATACTGAATTAGTTTTAATTTAATTCTACACATTCGTTTTCATTTAAGTGAAATGGAAAATATTTTTATAATCAAAAAAATTCTAATATTGGATTTAATAAATCTTTGATTGATTAATTAATTCATGAAATCAATATCCTTCTACTTATATTTCTATATGTTTTTTGATAGTCAAGAAGGGGGATATTTTTTGAAATATTAATTTTGATCCAAAATTTTTATTAATTCATTATTGATTTTAATACTCACAATCACCCTCATTTTTTACTAATGATGTTTCTTTAACTGGATTTTAATATTATATTCATTAGAATATTTATAATATTCTCTACAAAATTTTGGATTAAATCTGGTTAATTTTTTTCATTGTATTTTGGATGTTTTGAAAAAGTCTTCAAACACTGTTCATATCCATATGTTTTAGGTGAATGTTATATTTTAGAACCTAACTTTTGATAAGGATTAATACATTTGAAACCTTATGTTCGAACTAAATGATATATTTTGGAACCTAACATTTATAAATAACCCAATATTTGATTATCTACCATATTGTTAGTTTACCAAGAATTTGGAATCAAAAGTAAATTGTGTACTATAGTTTTAGAGTTGTCAATATGAAAAGAAATCCCTTTTTTGTAGACGTTTTTTATGAATACTTGATCATTAGATATTTTTTATGTTTTCAACAAAAATATCATGGGAGTAAATGTCTCCTTAAAATAAATTAATTTCCAATTTCAAAATCTATTCATAAATTGTTAATTAATTATTATTTATAAGGAATTTTACAAATTTAAATGGTTATTTAAGTTCAAATTTCAAAAGTGCTGAATATTTTGAATATCATGATATATAGTTTGATATTTTTTAATATTTGTTCTATAATCAAATCTAATTTAGTGTATACTTTCCATATATTTATATGGTTTACAACCAAGAATATTTCTAATATCAGAGTAATTTATTTGGAATATATCTTTTTCACTAATGTTCTAAAAGATGAATCCCTTTATCATTTCAATGATACATTAGGAATGTTTTTTTAGTTTCTATTATTGTTACAACCTTTTATAATCTTATGTAGTTCATTAACTCAAATTATTAGTACTATACTTTTGAGACATGGATGTTTTAAAACATTTTTGTGTATTCATCTAGTGGTTATGAAATTAGTTTTTTAGCTACTATGATTTATGGTTTTTTAACATAGTAACCTAGATCTCCATTAATAGAACTTTGTTGAGAATTATTTGTTATATTACTATGAATATTTATTTATCTATTATTTTTTTAGGAAACTATGAGATAAAAATGTATTCAAAAATCTATATCTATTTTCATTTAGAGCATTATATTATCATAATATGTTATTTCTACAGAGATTAAATTTAATTGAACCTAACCTTCTATATGGTTCATACTACCTTTACTCATTTGTTGAAGTCCCCAGTAAAAGACATGATTAGTTAACCTCACCAAGTTCATAGGGAGAGAATTAGTGGAGTGGAAGAGTTTTGATTTATTCTATGAATCACTATAAAAAATTATATTATCATTTTATTTAAAGTTATGTTACTCGATTTTTTAGATGAAAATAATACCACACCATTTCTAAAATTGAAAAGGGGTATTAATATTAGATTAACCACGTACTTTTAAAACCCTCTTGTGTCGACATATATATTTCTACATATATTTAGGTTATTTTTGTGCAAGATGAGGTAAGGATGAAAATATTCTAATATGGGTGTTGATCCCACATAGCATATAACCCATGGGAAGCCCTTCAGAGCTCCCTTAGACAATATTTCCTACTCTCATGACGGCACCCCATAAAACCGAGTGAGTACCCCTAGGCTGTGTGGGTTTTCATTGGAAAGTGACTAAAAACCATAGAAACACATTTTCCAAAAGGAGTGATGATATTAAAAGGTAGAGACCCCTAATGTTAATGAAGTTGACACACTATATCATCATTGTGAAGAGAAAAATCCTTTAGTGATATCTTGTAACACTCACAAGAACTCAGAAAATTTTTATGATGAAGTATGGGATATAAAACTGGGGAAGCGAGAGGTGTTCTCAGTCACTGAAAGACAAGAAACACGCTCCTTTAGTGACCAATGAGATACTACGGGACCTCACCGACATGTCCACCTCATCTCGTGACCACCCATTGTCTTCTAAGACTCACCATACAAAAGTCCTCTAGAATGTCTAGAAATCCCCTTTCATGCTATAAGGATAAATGTATAGTCATGTCCACTACATGCTTTCACACACTCCATATGAACCATATTGGTTAGGTGAGACATCATTGAAAAATCGAGCAAAATTACCAGGCATTGATAATGAAAACATGCATAATGACTATCCTTTGTAAAATGAAACAAAAGATATAGAAAGGGAGGAGTCTTGTGGTGTATCGATTACTGAAGGATATTTGACACACCCCAGAAAATCCGAAAGACACCACGATTCCCCAACAAAATAGCCTCCTCACCTCATGAGAGACCTTTGGATTGTTATCCTCAGCATGCGATGTGCCCCATATAACTCCATAGTGCTCTATGGAAGATTGACTAGATTTTATAGTGAAACGATCATGAACCCTCACATCAACCATATTGGTCTTGCGCCACATAAAAAAAATAGAGTAAATTTCCCCAATAATACCCATCAAGTCTTGCATAACAACATGAACGTTGTAAAATAAAACAATGGGGTTAATGTGGGAAGAGGAAAAAAGTACCCATGGTCACTGAAAGGAATGCAATGTGACCAGTACACCCACGATGCATTCCCATGAGACCCTGGAAAATCTATCTGTATCTTGAGAGACCCTAATACAAGTATCCCAAGGTCTCACAAGTGTCTTCTCAAAGACACATGGATCTTGAGAAGGTCCTTTGACATGTCAAAATTATAATAATGAAGTCCTTAAACATGTACACAGGTTCAAACAAAACCCCATTAATTTTATATAATATAATAAAGGGAGAATGACATAAGAGACTCACGATCACGGAAAATCAAGAAACACACTTTGAGAAGTCCATGACCGAGACTCACGAAGACGCATAGCACTAGACCCCTTTACTAAATCCAGCCTGGACTCATGCTAGATACACCAAAAAAAGTTCCAGAAAATAGGGGTGGTGATTCAAAAAAAAATTACCCACTCCAACATGAAGAAATGGTTAGACTTCGCGACTCTAGATTCTTGGACTCTTGATGATTTGATTCTCATACTCTGTGGATTTATCAGAGAAACTGATCACGTGACCAGAAACATTTTGTCGGTTAATACATTGGTAGATGGTCATAGAAAATATATGCTTCAAATAAGGTGATTTTCATGATCATTAATAGATCATGTGAATGAATTTTGGTAAGACATGCAAAGAACATACCGCATGTCATCCAGACCACGCAAGACTCAAATGAACAAGTACTGAATAAACCTAAGGAATTTTTAATAGAATGGTTAGAATTTAGATTAAAAGTGGAAGACTTAAGTGAAATTAATTCTCTCTGGCCCTCATGAGTGTCACATGCTTCACCCAATGACATGATACAACACCAAAAAATGTTTCCTTGGACATGAAACACTCATCTAGCATTCCATATGAAACACACAAAAATACTATAGACATGTTAGAGGAATTTACATAGTTCCCCTACAAGCGCCACTCTAATCTTTAAAAACCTTATTGTTATGTCACCCAAGACTTGTGAATTCCTTCAAAAACATATTCTGAATCATATAACGGTTCTTTCTTGTGTCAACGAAGTCTTGAAAAATCATATAGACATGATAATCAATCACTCACGATGCCCTATAGGCAAGTCATCTGAGACTTACGACGCCCTCAAAACATGTGAGATAGGTCTCATGATGTCTTCTAGAGGTTTCATCCAAGATAAGAGACTCCCCCAGGACTATTACACAATGAATCTTATGACACCCTCAATATGTTTCAATCTAGGTCATGAAATTTCTCCAAATACATGCCTACTGGGTCATATGACACCCTCTAGATAAGAATTCCATGTCAATAAGAAATAAATGGACTTTATAGCATTGTCTATCATCAGTGTGTAAGCCCCGAATATGTGGAATTCTCAGTGTGTAAGCCCCCATATAAAAGGATTTATGATGTATCTGATTCCTTTCGTACTTAGGATATGTAGGCTACCTCTCGCTATAGTTGGAGATCTATATTGATCATTTAGGGAAATCCTATCATCTATGTACCTCATTCATGGAAATTCCATTGATTAGTTTCTATACATTCTTTCTCAAAACTACAATGGATCACATGGTCTTAGGGAGTAGTATTAATCATATCATATGCACTATAAACCCCCACAATGTTATAGGGAAACCTCAGTGTGTAATCCCCAACATAAACTAATCTACAATGGATCTGATTCCTACTATAAATAGGATACATATGATGCCTCCCTATGTCCCGAGCTCACATAAAAACCCTTTAAATATAAGTATTTCAAAAAATCTAACATCTCAATTACTCTGACCCAATTAGTCCCTAGAGATGAATAACAAATCGGAACCATTAGTGGATTGATAAACCCACCATGCTATGAATATTTTGACACCTTCCATAACCAGTATACATACGATGTCTCTCCACATCCCAAATCCCATAATAAATCATCTCATGGGAGTCCTAGCGCATAATATAAGCATCATCAGCATTGAAATGAACATATACTATCCATGGTTTCTCTCATAGGGAATGGGTCACCTGAGTATATGGATTCACGATAATCATTTGATTTTCACTATGAGTATGTATAATAACACAAAACCATGATGAATCTGATTCTTGTTATTCCCTGGGTACATAGGACACCCAAAAAGGGGTTCAAGCTCAAATAATTTTTGTCTCATTACCTGAACATATGTCATCACTGCATGAAACTAAACTGTATGGGATGAACGAACTATGTGGGTTTGGATTCACGTGATAACCAGGATATGTTGGACACATCATAATCGCTCAATCCCCTCCTCAAAATATTAATCGCCTACTTACATGGATGCATATCATGAAGCAATTGGTTATATGAATTTAGAATTTATGAAACTACCCATTAATGGAAATTATGGCAAACCTTAGATACATACAGATGGATTCACAAAAGAGATCCCAATATTTTTCATATATAAGAGAATTAACCTATAGTCATTTCATTAGGGTTACCTGTCCCATATCGTAGTTAGGAAGATATTCAAGAGCATATCATAAACATATTAGAGAGTCTCATAGTAGTAAATTATTCCCCCTAAAAGAGTGTGATTATCTAGATCTCCCATTCTATCAACCCATGCGAGTCCCCATGAATTAATGAGAATGAAAACCTAGATGACCACCTAACATTGTAAAGAAGGTATGTACCCAGCAATGGATGAGGGAACCATTGGGAGTTTCTAGGGAAGATGAAAAATATGCAAAAAAACAATGTTTGTGGTTATGTGATTACTTAAAATACCCATAAATCAAACCATGAAAGGGGACCCATCCTATATCTGTGTCGATACCCGAAGAAACAAAAAATGGTGAACTTGACATGAATATCTCCAATAATTGATGGTTGGGTTATAATCTATCGATCCATGTTTCTTTCTCGTCAGATATAAAAAACATTTCGAGGATCGATATGGATATATTAGGAAACTTTTTTTCCCACCATTTATTCAAAAAAATCCATAAGACCAGCTTAAACTGGGATTCTTTTATATCCATCCTTGCACTGATAAGATCACATGAGCAGAATGGATGGAATGGGAGTACATGAATTTTGTGTTAACCATTCATATCTGATTGATAATTTCCATTCCCCTAATATAGGATTGATTGGTACCCTTATTCCTTTTTTTCTGCATGATTGTAGATACTTCTCTCATCGATAGACTCCCAACCTGAGGAAATGTCTTCATCTTACATAATTCTGTCCAATAACTCATCTACTGCTGCAACCCCCATGGGTTGCAAAGCAATATCACCTGCTCAACAACTCTGATGGTGCATAGAGAAAACTATTGTTCAAGTGCTCCAATGATATGGTACAATCCTAAGTATAAAATGTGCCCATGCGTTTCTATAAGAATGATAGTTGGTGAATCTGCATCGCCTGAAAATGGATCCTAAAAATTTTGTATCCCTCATTTCTATGACCAACGTCTTCAAGAGATTATCTTGATAGTGAGATAACTGCCACATTTCGTATCTGATGATGGTGTATTAGGAAGCCGAATAAAACTCACTTTTTTTCATGTACCACCAAGGAGGCCACTAATCAACGAGTTTCACCAACACCATCCTACCGGTATCCATTATTCGCCTGATGAGGTCACCATCTGACACAAAGCTTCCTCTGATGTCCATTAAAATGCTACATAGAAGACTCATCAGAAGATGAAGATGTTCGATATCTGGGTGAGGGCTCATACACATACTCTTACTGATGATTCATGTAAGTGTAATCTGATAGAAACTAGTAAGAATTATCATACCATTACTAGCTTGGAACAAGTCTGCAGACATATTCTCGCGGAAAAAATGGGGGAGGCTAATACTCCCATCCCCACACACGAATCCCATCGACATACTCTGATGGAACAAGGAGGATAAAAGTTGGTGCATATCCCAACTTCGATCAAAGATATATGTCAAAAAATAATGGATACAGAGAATGTGTGATACTGTTTCCTTTATTGGTGTTTTTCAAAAGCTTCCTAGCATTGAGCTCATATTCCTCTAGCATCTTATTGTTACATAAAATATCTAACAACCATCACCCAACAATCTCATATCCCAACACAATCCCAAATAGTAGTTTAGAAAATTCCAACCTCAATGCAGAACATAGACCATAGTCATAATCTACTCAATTCAAGTGTCCTTGAGGTTTTCTGAGACACAGTATCAAAACCATAAGGGCTCGTCGACTTATCTATTAAAGAAGAATTATAATCAATTCATTACTACAATAGTCCTCCTCAAGGTAGTGTGGAGATGGATCACATAGACTCTACTCCTAACATCCACTGTGGTCAACCTCTAATGAAGATATCACTCATGGGAAGGGAAATCCTCCCTTTTTCCAAACACCTACTTATAAAGTGGTGAATCAAACTCCGACACCTTTGTACAAAGAGGTGCTCAAAACACCAAGGTCAACTATATATGGTTTCCCATATAATTCGAACAACAATACACTCATTCTGGAATGCCACCATCATATCCAACTTCTATGGTATGAATTTATGGAGGTATGTATGTCTAATGAGGAATAGAATTATATCAATATATAGAGAGAGTTATCCAGAAACAACCTCCCCATCATGTTCTAGCTACTCACTATGTCCAGATACGAGATCTGAGATGAGCTAGAAATGGAGTGCATTCTTTATCTGTGCTGAAATATGTGGGAAACTCATAAGCAGCTAAAGGAACGATATATCCCTTATCCAGGATATGAGTGTCCCCTTCTGATGATAAAGATGCAATTTTTTCATCTTGACCTAGCTACTACCTTCATGGATTAAGATCCAAAACTAGAAAATCACAGCGTGAATTTTTAACTTGCTTGCTTCCATTTCATCATGACACTTTGATAGCTGATCTCCAAATCCAGATTAGACATAAATTTTCAAGTATTTAGACATTATGGAGCATTAAACCTTTGTAATCCCTTGTAATATAACATCCCTTTAGATACGACATATAGCAATGTTATAGCCTCTGGTGAAATCCGGGGACCATGTAATGCTCAGGAAAGTTGGTCACTAAAACAGAATTCTCCTGCTTCAACAGTGCCTAGACACCACAGAAGGGGAGAGAGAATAGATTAAAGGACTGCAAACTATGCCCCTCAAAATAATAAGAGGACATTCAAAACACATAAATTGATGTTTCTATCACCCGGATAACTTCCCTTAAAGAATAATTCTCACCATTGGCTGCCATCACAGCCAGATCCAATGTAAGCACAACCACTCTACATCACCCATAATGCTATAAAAGCTACCATATTATGTATCCAAGAGAGGAATCACACCCTAGTCTGGGAGAATATATACCACTTCCTCCACCACTCAGATCTTCAATCCCTGGGAGGATTTAGGACATAACCTCGATAGTCAAATGCGTACCCCAGTCCGATGAGCTGGGGGAATATATATCTCCATCATCCTCACTAGGATCCTTGTCCCCTAAGAGGACCCTAGAGACATTAGTGATGATTGATTATCACCCCTACCCCACTAGTTTGGGGGAATTTATATCATTATGTATATCCTAGAATCATCATGCCCACCGATTATAGTCATTGGATCCTCAAAAATAGGATTCGTGAATGAGAATGGCGGCCAAAAAGACCTCCACCCCATAGGGATGGAGAAATTTTCATTATCATCATCACCAAATATAGAATCAGAATTCTCTATGTTGGGAGGAAGAAACCAACTTCCATCATCCCACTGATTCCTCCCACTGCAATACAAACCTATTTTGCTTAGGGCTCTTTCGACAATCATGGCCAGAAACACACTCAGAGTCTCCATTCATAGGTAGGGTTGCGAGGAGTGTATGTAAATGTAAATCAGACCTTTATAGGCATTAGAAGTAAAAAAAGACCAATAAGACAAACGGTTAATATAACAACCCTGATAGAAGCTATGTTAAATCATCATGTTGCATAGAAAACGACGACACACCCACCATTTCTTGATATGCCTATGTGAATTCCATCACTATCAACATGAAAAATGTTGATCTAGAAGAAAATTAAAAGGGCTGAAACATAGAACTTCTACCCCTAGAGGAGGAGGATTTGGACGCACCAAATGAGGTTTCACGTAGGTGAATCCAACAATGGATTCAAAATTTGGCACTGTCGAACAACAGGTTTCCACCTCCTCGGTGGAATACTAGAAAAGAAAAAGGAAAGGATGAGACTACATCTCAGTTTCCATCCACAAAAGAATAGTTATCACAATATGAGAGTGAAATGAGATCTCTCTGATAACTCAATTAGGAGTAATTTAGGAGCAATATTCCGGGTGGGTATCATATCCATCTAGATATGATTATTCATCCTCCCATAGTCGTTTAGAATAAAAAATCTATATTTGAGCATCAGATTGGCTCTAGATCAAGACACCTTGTCTATATAAATGAAGTACCTGAAAATGATTTGGAATTCCCTATATTGTGGTGATCACATCTCCCTCACTAGGGTAATCATTCACTCATTGGATGATTCAAGAATTAGTGGGAGATGAAGGTGGGACCACATCAACACCCCCACCCAATCTCCGTGGATTGGAGGTAGCTCAGCCACCAGTTCCCCCAGAGTTAATTACCACAATTGAATCCCTGGCCATCTGAATGGATGCCATGGAAGGATGGTGCACACTAGTGTAGCATGAAAGAAGCCATGTCCCGAATGGGTGGATGATACTCCACATATATACAACTTTAGAAACCCCACATTTTCTACCATTGATAGTGCAAGAAACCCTAAAAAATATCTCACACAATTCGTATCCTTATGCAAGATGATGATGGGGATCAAGATAAATAGAAGGAAAAAAGTGAGGTGTTTCATACAGACTCTGATAGGTCCATCCTATGTTTGGTACATTAGTTTTCCATGAAGATCTGTTGTAGGATGGGAAGAACTTCATCATTAGTTCCTTTATTAGTTTAGTTCAATACTGAGGAAAACAAAGATTGTTAACCTGATGAACTGTAAGAAGTGTGAGAATGAGAGGGTGTATGATTTCATAGCAATGTGGAAGGTTTTAACCTATTCACTCAGTATCCCCCTATCATAGAAGAAACTATTGTAACACTATGTTGAAAATCTCAGGGATGAGTTACAGACACCCCTAATCCCCATGAAATATTTAGATGAGTTCTGAGAGTTTTCTAAAATGGAACAAAATATTGAAGAGTATATTCAGTGAACTCAATCCACATCTCGACCCATGCCATAAACATAAGGGATTAATTAGGGAAGAGCAGAATCCATGGTTGTCACTCTGAATCCCACAATGGTTCCCATCCATGCACCCAGGCAAGCTCCAAACCACCCAGAACCCCCTCTCGAGTAACGAACTCCATAGAATAAACCTCATCTAGAAGTACAGAGAATTTTGGGGTTCCCAGGATTTGAGTAATGGAGGAACAAAGTATAGTCCTTCAAAAATGAAAAATTCCCATGTTATTTCATAATATCCATGGATAATAACCTGCTCACACTACCGTTTCCTAGGAGGCCTGATGAATTCAGCCTCAATGAAAGTCCCAATTATTACCCATTCGATAGAAGGTTGAGTCATAATATCCAAAAAAAATTATCTTTAAGTATATCCTTCATGGAAGGGTCGGCTCTGGGCAACTAATGTTAGACAATTCCCAAGAGTATGTGTCCTATATAACCATCTCCTGGTCAAAAGAAGAGGGTAGATTAAAGAATGTTCTGGCTTTGAAAGTGAAATTTTTTTATAGATGTATGACTCAGAAAACAATTAATCAAGCACATAACACTCTGAAAGAATAGTTCTAAAAATTTTAAATAGCTCCACCACCCATGAACGAGGCATCAGATGTGCTTTACATGGGTGTGTGTGACCACCAGAAGTAGGAAGAGACAGAAGAGGAAGAAACATATTCTGATCCAAAGAAAGACACAACTCTTGATGATTTCTTTCCGGAAATATCTAAAACATAGGAAATGACCCACCAAATAGAATTCTCATCAGATGAAGAGCTCATATTTGGTTCTTTCAATGTGATACAATTAAAAACCCTCTTCTCTAATGATTATTATTCCCCTGAATGTGGTTTCCAGACATATATTTAGGGAACAAGTGGCCACATTAATAAAATATGAGGATACAGGGGACATCACAGGTGTTCTTGGACTCAATATTCCAGTCATTTTCCCATGGAGGATATATATCAAGATTAGACTCATGGGAAATCACTCCAACATTTTCAAAAGAGGAAAGGAGGTACCTTATATCCATCCAATAGTTTCCCACACCTGATTGTCTTACATGAACACTTAGTGGGGGGGTTTCAATATGATCAACCTAGAAAATGGGGATGGTTGGCGCATCCTACGCCACTATCATAAGATATTCCCTTAACCATCGTGCTGGCTATAGCCCCCCCCCTTAGACACTCTAGCTTTTAAACAGCTTTCCCATGAGCCACCCCAAACCTAGAAGCACTGACCTCTACCACAAAAATATTATGTTATGAATCATCTAGATGTATTCCCATCCACTCTCTCAATCCTTGATGCACTTAGAATTTCATAAGAAATCAGGGAGTCACATGTTGAATCCCTCTAGACCCCATAAGAATTCAAGATAGAAGTCGCATCCACCAGGGTCTATCGAGTGGATACCATGTCATTAGGGTGTTATTTTTCTATCTCATTCACTAATAAAGATTAGGAGGAGGCCATCCAAGGGAATATAATGACCTTTAAGTTTTAATAAGACTCAATAAAGTCAATGTCCTCAGTTTGATGATTGGTAATGGATCTGGGATCAGTCTCATCCTAGTTCAGGCTCTCTAATGTTTGGGGTGTAGTGAATGGCACATATTCCCTACAAACTAGAGCATTTAGGGATATGATAAGTGTGAGAAAAGACCTCTTCAGAAGATCAATCTTGAGGCCCAATTTTTTGGGAACTCACATCAAAGTGTGAGTTCATGGTTATCTATCAAGACATCATATATAATGTTTTTATCAGAAGGCCTTGGATCCATATTCACATGACAATACCATCATCATTCCATCAGTGTCTAAAGTACCTCATCAATGGAAAGGTTGGCATACTATAAGGATTAAATTCCCCCTTTTTGGATTTTAGAGCCACAAATGCTAAAAAATATTTCTTCATGAAGGGAGGTAAGCAACCAATAGTAGATGATGATATACAAGTTATGTCTCCCAACATTTTAGGGACTACTCCTATGAATCCCTAATGTTTTCTCACAACTGATTATGATCCCCCATCAACATGGATGATGTAATAGATCTAATACTAGAGGTCCAAGCCTATACATTCCTTAGAAAGAACAACCATCTCTAGTATCTATCTAAAATTACTCGGAGAGAAAGGGATAATGATGTATCTTCTAGTGCACTCCCTCACCCTGACACTGATAAGGAGGCTCTGATATTTTCATCACCATCCGAATATGTATCAAAAATATGAGAAATTGATGAGAATGATATCAAGAACTCCACTCCATCATTCGAAGAAGGTGTCTCTACCACCATAGATGAGACCAGATAGATAAATCTTAGATCAAAAGAAGACCCATAACATACACTAATTAGTGACGCCATTCCCATTGAAGTGAAAGAGATCTATATTTCATTTCTAATGAAGCATAGATATTTATTCACCTAGAATTATATATAAATTTCTAGTCCGAATCCAGATGTGGCTACGCACCATATCAGACTGTCCGATGAACAACATGGCTTTATGTAGGCAGCCAAGAGAATACACCCCTCTCATGCTTCTATTGTAGAGGTGGATGGTGACAAATTGGTCAAATACAACTTCATCATAGAAATTAATACCCAATGTTTATTTCCAATGTCATAATTATTAAGAAGAAGAATTAGTATCTTTGGGTATGCAACAACTTTAGAGGCCATAATCAATATTTCCTGAAAGACGAATTCCCATTGCCGATCACCTAACTCTTGATAGATGAAATCAATTTCTTCTAATACCTTTACCTCATGGATTGTTGATCAGGATATGATCATATTAAGATGTCCAAGGAGAATGAAGAAGCCACAACCGTTAGAGTGACTCAAGGGATCTTCTGCTACCAGTTTAGGACCTTTAGAATAAATAATGTCGGTGCCACATATCAATACGCCATGCATCACATATTTATGCCATTTTTTGGAAGGAAAACTAAGTGATATGTCAAAGACTGGTCATAAAATCCATAAAACGATGTGATCACCTCATGGATAACCAAACACTCTTCGAAAAGTTATGACAACAAAGTATAAAGATGAATCCGCTGAAGTGAAATTTTGGGTAACATTAGAGAAATGCCTTAGCTTTTTGGTACATCACTATGACATCAAAGTGTACCCAATGAAGAAAAGCTCTATTTTAGTAATTTCACCCCTAGAAGTCTCAAATAACTAAGGGGAATCCAAGGGAACATAGTCTATATTCAGGTATTCATAGAAAACCTGGTCAGCAAATCTCTCCCCTTCACCATGATAATGAAGAAGGGAGTCACCTGCCAATGGGACAATGATTTCTAAAAATCCTTCTAAAATCTGAAGAAATACTTTCTACACCCACTAGTTTTGATGCCTTTAGTAAAAGGGATACCAATCATCTAATATGTTTCCACCATGGAATGATCATCGGGTGCTCTAATCACATAGAAAAATGATGCAGGAAGCGTTTTTAGTCTCTAACACTTTAGTTGGGCCATGATAGGTATCGATACATGATGTCATGATGTCGATAAGAACTCCCTTGAACTCGTTTTTTTAGTAAATAAGGTGAGGAATTACATGAAGCACCATGAATTCCACTTGGTCTCTCCTGGTGACCCTCTCAAGTAAATCCTTGGCTAACCCATGTTGACTGGGTACTTGGCTCAATGGGTAGAAATTCTAGGACTTTATTTTATTCAGTTCATATCTCAGAAGTTAGTGAAAGGAGAACCCCTAGCGGATTACTTTGCTGAACATTATGCCTCGGAAAATACACTGAAAGGCACTGAGATCCTAGATTAAGAGTTCATATATGCCCATGACAATCCCTAAACATGGGAGATGTACATTGATGGTTCCCCTTGAACTACTGTAAGCCCAATAATAGAAAAAAAATCTTAATCAGGGTTTTCTAGGGATTGTTTTTGTCTTGCTAGAAAATGTAGTTTTTATGTACTCTTTTACATAGTTCGAAGGATACAAAAATAATAAGGCTGAGTACCAAGCCTTCATATCTAGATTGGAACTACCTCAATAGCTACACATAGACAACGTGATTATCAAAGTAGACTCGGAACAAGTGATAAAGTAGTAAATGGTGAATGTTACATTAAAAATGAAGATATGACCTCCTCACTGGGTACATCAGGGTACTGATGGAAAAATATTCCTTTGATCCCACCTGGTATTATGTCCCAGGATCATAGAATTCTCTTTCCAACACACTGTCTAACACAACCACCATCCTCACAGACCCTAATTAAGAGGAAGAAACCATTTTTATCACACATCAAAGAATGGTGTCATCAATCATTGTATGAGATATAGAAGAGATCAATTAGGTCAATACCACCCAGAGCATGATGAACCAACGACCACCCCTAGATGGATGGATTCTATAACCAATTATCATTAATATAGGACAATCCTGACAGATCAAGACAAAATGGAACATATTCTTCACCGGGAAGCTGGATTCACTCTGCAAGATGGTACAAACAAGAAAATATTTCTCTACAAGTGAGTCTTGGTTAGAGTTCTGCTCAGGTTTATAAAAGAAGGATAAGTTCTCATCATCATCAAAGAAGTCAATGAATGTTCTTGTGGGCCTATCAATCTGGAGCCATACTCTCCCAACAAATTTTGAGGTCAGTATACTACTAGAAACCCATAGTTCAAGACTGTGTGGAATTAAATGGAAATTTATTTCATTATATATTCATGAAAAAATAATCCATCATCCCCTGGAATTTCTACATATGGATAAATTTTCTTGTCCATTTTTCACTTGGGTGATGGATGTTGTGGGGCCATATCCCCCAATCAAACTAAAGAAGTCTAAGTACATCCTCACCACTAATGAATTATTTTCCAAATTCTATGAGGAAATACCCCTCAATGAAGTCTGGATAAAGAATACCATCAACTTTGTGAAGTCCCATATCATCACCTGGTTTAGAGTCCCTCACACAATATAGATAGACAATTACACCATATTCTGTTCCGTAAAGTTGAAGACGCATTACCAGGAGTACAAAATCCAGTACAATAACTAGTTTCACTATCATACAATAGAAAATGTATAGATAGAAGACTTAAGTAAGACTCTATATAATATACTACAGAATATGGTGAACACAAATAGAAATTATTGGCTAGAAAAACTCCTCCATGCTTTATGGGGCTACCGTACCACAACACGTATTGCTACATAAGAAACACCATACTCATTTGCGTATGGGTCCAGCGTAGTGTTACCCATAGAGGTAAAACATCCATCAATTCCAATATCCATTTTTGGAAAACTATCATACGATTAACAATATCAAAAGTTCCTAGATGAGTCGGAATGACTAGATGGTAAAAGGTTGTGCACATTGAACAATATGAAAATTCTTCTGAACCAAATTGCATGAGCCTTAAATAAAAAGGTTCACCTTTATTTTACTCCATGGAGAAATAGTGTATTCTCATATAAACCCAATGATATCGATAAATAATCTCCTAAAACAAGATCCCAATTGGGAAGGACCTTACATCATACATAAGTTATATCATAATGAAGCCAACTTGTTAGCCACAATGGATGGAGATCATGTCACACCACCAACAAATGATGGATTTATCAAGAAATGATTTTCTTAGTTGTCACCATGAGGGAATCCACATCAGTGTAAGTCCAATCATTCATCCTAGGTATATGATGTTAAACTATACATGTTATTCTTGAATACATGATGTTGAAGTGTATGGATCCCTCCCTTTCTGTAAGATGTTATACTGTACAAGTTTTTAAGAACTACATGCGTCTTGATTCCTGTTGTCCCATGATACATAGTGATGCCCAAATATCTTATTGTGTGTCCATCTGTAGGATTATTTTCCATCCATGTCATGTAATCCAATGTCCTAACTACATGATGTTAAAATGCATGAACCCAGAACATCCCCTTCATAATGGGTGTCCCAACGTCCTCACTGCATGATATAAAACTGCACGGATGCATGATATTCTTCCCCATTCACATAGAATCACCTAAATTCTTTCCACATTATGTTAAACATCACATTTCTTCATGAACTATGTATGGATTGATTCTAATTTTCAAATGTGATATGTAGGAACACCTCAATATTGTATCTTGGCCCAACCATCACATGATGTATACTATCCTTGTCCTGTATGGTGCCATTGTCAATCCTTGCTTCTCACAATGAGTATAGCTTACATGGGCATAGGAATTATGACAATAAAATCCCTACATGAACAAGGTGTATTGACCTTGACAGGCTCTAGTCCTATTGCATAATGATAATCTACAAGTCTATCCATAACTATGCATTGTCTGATTTTCATTCTCACGAGATACGTAGTGACGCTGAGTCTCTATCTTTGGTACAAACCTCAAAATCTCTCTTTATTCACATTAGACAACTTTGGTACTCAACAAAAGATGTTAAAATGCATAGAAGTTTCATAACTACTTGTGGTTTAATTCTCATTCTTATGAGATACACATTGATGTATAAACTTCCACACATGGGCCCAACTCCAATGTTCTCGTCAATTCACGATGGCTCACCTTAATTCTTACCACATGACTTTAAAATCCATGGAACATCATAAACTATATGTATATTTATTACTATAATTAAAATATATGTATTGATGCGTGGATCACCAATCTTATGCCTAACTACAACCGTTAATAGAAATATTTCCCACCTCTATATACGAGTCAGACCTGTGTAGAGTATTTTCCATTCAAGAAATAAGTGTGGATTGATTATCATCCTCATGAGATATGTAGTGATACACTAGTATCCATATTTGGCCCCAGCAACAATATCTCAAAACATTCACATCGGTCCTTGTGTTCTTAACGCATTATGTTAAACGGCATGGAAGTACATCCAAACTGCATGATGTTAAAATATAGGGATGTACATCTTTACTGTATGATGATAAAATACATAGAAAATTTATTTACCACATAACATTAAACTATATGAAAAAACATCCCCACTACATGAAAATAAACTGTGCAAACCATCTTCCATTTTCATTCCTTCATCAAGTAGACATGAGAGACTTAACTCAGTCAACCAGAGTACTCGGTGCTTCCACTATATTTCAAGAGCACCTTGAATACATATTTCAGATATCATTTTTCATGAGTCCCAAGTCTCCATAATATTCCATATCACTTTTAAAGGATATATGACTTCAAGGACCCCTTCCATGACTATGCATACATGTATATGGATCCTACGTATTCATTTATGGTCTTCAACCAAATGCATCACACTAAAAACGTACATTACAATTATTGTGAGCCTTGACATCATCGTGATAGAACTCAAAACCTTAGAATGCCTGAACCACTCCCTATATGACTCTCTCATACCATTACTCATGAACTAAGAAACTCGATCCATGGTTTACAACATCTCCATCCCTTACTTGAGACGACGATGGAATACTCTTAATGTTGGACATACTAATTAATCTATTTGTATCATCATCCATATTAGTTCAATGTTATTCATGACTATAAACTACCTATATTTTTGTAAAAGTTGGGAAACCTTATACTACAAATCATAATGGTCAAAATTGCAAGACCATAAATTGCTAACAAAAGAAATAAAAAAAACTCATCTATTCAAAAACCCTCAGTGGGAGACTTGAGAAAAGAATTCAAATCTCATACCAATTAACTCTTTATGCCTAGATTTTAGGAAGGATTTTAGGGAGTAATCATAAAAGTAATAAATATCATAGGGCCTACCTTATAACTGAAGAAAAATCCATGATATGCTCGCTAGTCCCACTAGTCAGGAAAATAGATAGAGCAATGTATGACACATCTCCTCACCATGAAAATGTGTTTGTTGGGAGGTGACCCAAATTTTAGGGTACTCAAACACTCTTTATATTTTACACTTTACACAAATCACACTTCATAAGTTTGGGTGTTTCAAATTACCATAACATTCCATGGCCCTTGGAAAGGATATCCAGCTTCAAGGACCCTTTTCTTGACAAAGCATACATGCCCATGGATCCTAAATATTATCATATGGAAGTTACCAAATGTGTCACTGTGAAAATTGATATTTAAATCATTATGAGCTCTGACATCATCATGGTGGAACTCAATACCTCGGTGTGTCTAAACCACTCCCTATTTGAATGTCCCATATCTTCCTCCTGACTCAACCCCTATGGATCATGACTTAATATCCTTGCACCAAACTATCCATGAGAAATCAATATCACCATCATTACATCATCGTGTTTCATACCCTTTCTCAAGGAAAGACTGTGACACTTTGTTTCATAAGATTTGATGGCCCACACATCATGTTTAAAAAACTATAGGTTGTAAGGATCGATCATCTAATTAAGAGAAAAATATCCCTAGGATTCCATAACCCTTATTGGATAGATTTATTTCCATACCAAACTTCATTATCATGACATTTGACTCTTAAAAAATCATTCATTTCCCTAAAAAAAGTTGGTATCATATTTCTCATGACATGATTATAATACATAATGGCCTTAAACCACCAACTAAAGGAATCTTCTCCTTTCCCAAAATGAGGTTTAATGCTTGTTAGACTTAGCAACACCGTGATGAAACCTAGTATTCTATAATTTCATGGGACATACCCGACATGTCTACATCATGTCATATTCATGGAATCAATATTTCTGGTGATGATTTACTCCATCCATACTCCAACTATAAAGGAAGTCCTAGTATCCTTAGTCTTCCAACCCCACCCATGCTATCTCCATGAACCTTCCATTACCCTTGGAATGGATAACTAGGTTCATGACCCTTTTCTTGACTATGAATACATTCCCATGAATCCTACATATCCACCTATGGACATCAACCAAATGTGTCACTCTGAAATAGGGAATTCCAATCCGTGCAAGCCTTTGCAAAACCATGAGACAACCTATAAAGTCAAAGTGATTTAGGTCATTCCCAGCATGTCTACACCATATCCATTGATCATATATTAGGTACGAGCTAAAAGTCGCTAAACTAATGTAATATTAGGTCTCATACAATATACCCTAAACTAAATCTATATTAGGTCCAAGTTAAATGACCCTAAAATAAAGAAATAAGAAATATTATGTCTGAACATAAAGTCCCTACCATAAAAAATATTAGGTATGATCTAAAAGACCCTAAACTAAAAAAAATATTAGGTCTGAGCTAAATGACCCCGAACTAAATAAATATTAGGTCTGAGTTAGAAGACCCTAAACTAAATAAATAAGCAATATCATGTTCAAGATAAAAGACACTAAATTAAATTAATATTAGGTTCGAGCTAAAATAACCTAAACTAAAGAAATATTAGGTCCGAGCTAAAAGATTCTAAACTAAAGAAATATTAGATCTGAGATAAAACACCCTAAAATAAAGGAATAATATGTATAAGATAGAAGACTCTAAAATAAATTAATATTAGGTATGAGGTAAAGGACCCTAAAATAATCAAATATTAGGTCTGATATAAATGACCCTAAACTAAAGAAAATGAATGTCTGAGCTAAAAGTTCCAAAATAATAGCACGAAAATTATTTAGTCTATAGAAGCATGAAAACCCCTCCATATGGGCTTAAACATAAATCTACGCTCACCAAGCCTATAGGCTTCCAAAAGGGAAATATCTCTCTCTCTCTTTAGGAATTATACAATACCCGAATAATCCCTCTATAGATCAAGTAATCTCAAGATTGTAGGATAACATTACCAATAACGAATATTGTGTTAGTGGGTATCCATGAGAATCTGTAAAAGGGAATCTGTAATAATGTCAACATTAAATTCCATCCATTCAACTTCATTCAATATAAAAAAATGGATAGGTAGTGATGAAAACATCCAAAATGAAAGACTAAAAAGATATCAAACAAATCAGGAGGGATTTAAAATTAGATAATATTATAAAAAAATAGAAAACTCATCAATTCACAATATGAAAAAAAGAGGGAGGAATCTCCACATTTTGATGTCTCTACGAATCATCATAAAAAATGGACTACAGTACAAGAGGCAAGTGATGAAAAAATATGGTCAACAATACTAGCCAGATCAGTGAATGTATGGCGAGAGGCATCAATGGAGTGATGATGTTCCATTATCCCCACTTCATCTATTTCCGACTCATGAAGGAGATCTTTGAATAGAGTAGTTAACTATTAAAACATACTCTGAGAAGTGTCCAATGAGGATGAAAATGCTAAAATTTTGGACATCAAATGAGAAATCATATCCTCATAACTACATACTTGCACCATCCAAGAATCCATATGAGCTTTCTTTTTAGACAACAGCTGATGACCCTACTCCAGTGCCTCCACCATCTTTGTCATTTACTTAGAAATGGAAGGTTAATTCAAAAAATCATGTGTGGACCTTTCATTCACAGAAATGTATCTCCAAGGTAAGATGGCCTCGTGCATAATTTCATACAAGGGTTGTCGATTTAATCCATATGCTCATAATTCATGAAATAACTGGAGAATGTGATCCCCTTGGTTGTAGAATATTTCGAAGGGGGTAAAAATAATAAATATGAAAATGAATTCATAGATAATATTATGATGAAATTTAGCCTTCATATCCAATTATGTAGGTGAAACAGATGGATGAATAACCAGTAAAATCAATGTTGAAGTGGTAGAGGAAGACCCATATGCCTCACTCTCAAAAGGTGTATCGCTCATAGCCTGTTCTAAAGTACTTATCACCTCTTCATAATTTGAGCCACTTTCCAAATGAATGTCATTAGAGAGAGGTATCCTCCATTACACCTTTCCTAGGTATTCAATAAACTCCATAAACACAACAGATAAACGATTTGGGGACAAAAGTAGTCTATCCACAAGATGGATCAGCTAGCTGAATACACCATTAAGATAAGCTTTCACCCAAGCCTAGGAATAATCCTGGGTGAATAATGAAAAAGAATTAGTCGGTGGAAGAATAATTTCATTCCTTATGTCTTCATGTGAAAACATCTTCAAGAACTAGATAATAATCTGAGGATGTCATTCCCCTCAGATGATAACCAATGGAATGGTAGAAACTCTCTAAAAACAACCAATTTTTTTAGTGAATTAGTATGGTGTGTATAGCTCACAAATGATCAGCTCATCCACCCATATTTCAAGGAACCCATCCCAAAGGGAGACCTTATAATATCGTTCACTAGGGGAGCTTCTTCCATCATCTACAATTGGACCTCTCGATGCACATAAGGTAACAATGAAAAAACTATTAGATTGTAACAATGCACCTATGAACTCATTAGTGTTTTGGGACATAGCCCCAACCCTAGATATAATCAGAAATATGCGATAGGAGGGGGTGTATGTGATTATAGTTGAATTGTATTACTCATAACAGTGGAAGTAATCTCATATATGGGAACACAAGAATTGTATAGGAAATATGATTCAGTAAGGGGTGTTACCTTGTTTAATATGGCCTAACATTTTTTAGAGGAACCTAAGGAATGATACTTCCAATTTAAGATGTCTCCCTTCCACAAGTCACACTACCATTACAAAAGTAATAACATATATTCCTGAGTGTGCATCACTAATCGGGAAAAGCCGCTAGTTTAGGAATATATGAAGAAAACCTATCAATCAAATATCTGAAGAAACCTATGGGTTCACCCAATATCTCCATGAGGTGTAGTGAAAAGCTTCCAGAATGGCCCAATTTGATCCAATTCCATCACAAAAAAAGTTTGTAAGGGAATAGACGGGGGAAAATAACACTTGGTCTAACCCCGTCGCTGTGAGAAAAATATTGATCCAATCCATGAATGAAATAATCGAGTGCAATATCTTCTATCTCTAATTTCTTATTCATAAAAACAATATTTCCCCTTAAAAAACTAGAGTATGTAAAGTATCAACCCATACATCTGTGGTAGGGAGGAACTCATCATACATCTCCCCAAGAGGATAAATACCACCATGTTGATGAATATCACATAAGATGATGTCTACCTCACCATGGGAAAGATGGAATATGTTGGTCCTAGGACATCAAAGTATACCCATATCCTAGATAATTTCATGTTGATGGTAAATGAATAAATGAGAGATCTATATATTTTCATAAAGGTAAACCCTATATAGGTCATCAACAAACTTTAAACTGCATTATCGAACCAAGAAAGGCCACACCCACTCATTGAAGAAATTTCCACATCGACATATATCCCACATCGAATACCAACCACCACGGTAAGTGTATAAGGAAGAGTATTATATACTTGAATAGATAGGAGCAATAGGTTTCTAGAAAATTTCAACACCATCCTGACCTAGAGGGGAGTTGGCCAACACATAATCCAAATATTGAGACTGGGCTGTAGTTAGCCGACTATCCTCGGTAATCATCGGATGAATACGATCAAGAGAACCAAATAACCTACAAGATGAAGATTAAAATATGGGCAAGGTATGGATGTTTTATCTATTATAATGATCCTATTTAGAAGAATCTGATTAGATAAAGAATAATCATTAATGTTGGATGAAATGATCCGATTAATGATCTCATTATCAGTATGTACGTGATAGTGGGGATTAACCTTGTGATTCATATAAATCAGGGATCTTTGGTTATCCACAACTAAGGAAACATGATGAGATCTGGATTCCATATGGAAATAAGTAATTTGAACACATAAGACAAAGAAAACATAAAATCTTGTTGTGAATAGAGGCATGAATGTTATGGGGACATCATGTGTGTCACATGAATCAGAAAAAGGTTTGTGAACCACATAAATATTTCATGTACTTCCTGACCTCTAGAGCACTCGCGAGGTGCGTAACCCTCACATGGAATCATAAAAATCACATGAACCTCCTAAATACATATAATCATAAGACTTGGAAATGGTCACACGAGTCGCAAGTGAAAAAATGATGAAATGGAAGGATCTCGTGAAGCCCTCAAGAAAACCATGAACCTCGTTGCTAAAGTCAAATAACTTTCCAAAGTCTGGTTCCAATATTTTTGGATGACCACCTAAGTAGGAAGAAACCTCCTGAGAGATATTTAATGAAATGTACACATGGGGAAGTCTTACGGATAGGGATCAAGATCGGGGTTTTCGATAGGGTCTTACGATGAAAGAACAAAAGGAGTGATATGGAGAAAGGAGGCTATCAGTGGAATGAATTTCCACCCCCCCCCTATATAACCCATTTTGAGAAATACCAGGATAATCCTGGTAGAACAAACATCACCTGAATCACCAGTCCTTGACACCACCAAATACCGTAGTGGGAATTAGTTTTCCTTAGAATCAAGTCATTATCCACTACGATGTCTGTCCTGGGGTGGGGGGAATTTGTTGACGCCTTATAGATGGACATCAAGAAAATAAAAGAGGAAGGAATACCTGAATATTTGTATTATTTTCCCCAAAGAATAAAAGGAAGGAGATGATGGACGAGACCTATAAATCACATCATCCTATGAAGTATTTGTGACTGTTCGACTATTTCAAGGTCATGTGATGGCTCCATGTGTGTCACATAACACACGAGAAGTCCCATGGAGCCCCGTTTAACAAACTGTCTGGATCTCCTAAAGGTTCCCCAGAAAACTAAAAGAGAGCCCCCAAGATGTGTGGTTTTTCATCAGAATATGTTTGAAAACTCAACCAAACATCTTTGAAATAAGGATGAATGACATTTAGAGATAGATGCCCCTAGTGGTCATGAATCGCACTTTCCATATCATCATTGGAATGAAAACATACCTTATTGATAATCAAGAAAACTCACAATACCTTTGAAACATTGTAGGATGAAGCAAGGGAGATAAAAGGAGGGAGGTGAGTGGTGCTCACGTCCACTTAAGGACACACAAAATTCTCCATTGGCGATCCGCGAGATATCGCGATACCATAGAAACATGTCCACCTTATCTCACAACAGCCCTTTGGCTTGTGATCCTTACCATACAGAAGTCCAGATGTATATCCAAGAAACCCCTTTGGTGCTATAGAGATATAAATATAGACCTGTCCACTACATGATTTTACACACTCTATATGACCCATATTGGCCAAGTGACACATCACTGAAAAATTAGAAAATAATTCCAAACATTGCTCGTCAAAACTCACATAATCCATGACCATTTTAATGTAAAACAATGGTGATAGAAATGGAAGAGTTGATAGGAATTCATGGTCATTGAAGGATATCTGGCATTCCCCTGTTGATCCATAAGACACACAAGTCATCATAAACTTGTCCACATCACCTTGTGAGATCCCTTTGGATTTTCATCATCTCCATGCGAAGCGCCCCAGGTAACTCTATGATGCTATAAGGGAGAAAAAATAGATTTTTCCAATTAAATTATCATGAAACCCCACATGACCCTTATTGTTCATGAAAAATATCACAAAAAAGAGAAATATTTTTTCAATAACACCCATCAAGTCTCACATGACTCTCTAAACTTTGTAAAATAAGAAAAATGGTATAAATGGGAAAGAGGAAAGAAGGTAATTATAGTTTCAAGAAGGCATGGGACATGCCCATCATACCCATGGAGTGGTTGTGTGAGACTCCTTGAGAAACCATCTTTTTCTCGCGATACCCCAATACAAGTCACCCAAGGTATCACGAGCATTTTCCAATAGAGACTTGGATGTTTCCAAGATCTCTGGACATGCTAGTATTACAATATTTAAGTCCTTAGACACATCTTCATGATCAAAGAATTCCCCATTAATTGTTTACAATCCAATAAAGTGAGAGTGATGTAAGAGACCTGTGATCGCTAAAAATTAGGCAACACACTATGAGTGGTCCAAGACAGAGACTCATGAAGATTTCTAGCATGATACCCCTTAACCAACATAAGCCTGGAATCATGATAGATACGCCATACAAAGATAAATAAATAATGGGTGGGTATTCTTATAAATTTCCCACTCCAACATGATGAAATGGATGGAATCTGAGACACCATACACTTGGACTCTGGAAGATTGAACTCTCAGCCTCTGTAATGTTTTCAAACCAACCGATCACATGACTTGGAACTTTTATTTGGTAATACACCAGAGGATGGTTGTTGAAAACATATTTAATACATTAGGCTATTCATGTTATCATTCATAAATAACTTGAATGAATTATGGAAATACCTGAGAAAAAAATACCACATGCCTTCTAGATCATGTGAAACTCAAAATCAACTGGTACTGAATAAACCAAAGGACTTCGTAAAAGAAGGGTCATAACTGAGATTAAATGTGGAATAAATAACCTAAATACATGATCACTATCACTCATGATACTATCTTGAGTCACCCAAAGATGCGCAAAAGAACTTGAACAAGTCATCAAGATCTCATGAGACTCCTTTATCATTCCATATAATACATGTAGAAATTGTCCAAGTTTTTCAGATCAAGTCACATTGTCCCCCCACGAGTGCCACCCTGATCATACAAAACCTTCTGACTATGTCACCTAGGACTTGTGATGTCATTTGTAAACCTCACATCACACATATGAAAAAACATAATCATGTCATCCAAGTCTCATAAAAGAATCTATACTTGATAACCAAGATCTCAAGATGCCCTCTGGGAAAGTCATCCAAGACTCATGATGCCCTCAAAACATGTCAACCAAGTCTCGTGATGCCTCCCCTAAGTGTTATCCAAGATACATGATACCCCACAGACAATTCCATAATGACTCTCATGACATCCTCCATATGTGTCATGCCACATCATATGATGTTCCTCGGACATGACAACATAGGCATAGGACACCCTCTATATAATAAGGCCATATCAACAGGGAGTCCTAGGTCTTGAATGCATTGCCTATCCTCGGTGTGTATTCCCCAAATATTGGGCATTCTCAGTGTGTAATCCCCAACATAATGGGACGTATAATGTCTCTGATTCCATCCATACTTAGGATTTGTAGGCTACATCTCCCTGAGGTTCGATCTCAATATTGACCATCGATAGAAATCCTAGCTTCTGAGTCACTTATTCAAGGAAATGAAATTGATTTTTTTATATCCCTTTTTTTTCACAACAATAATGTCGCATGTGGTAATTGGGATTAGAAATGATTATATAATATTTAATATAAACACCGATAATTGTATAGGGAAACCTCAGTGTAAAATACCCAAAATAAACAAAACGATGATGACTCTGATTCGTCCTATAACTAGGATATGTAAAATTCCTCTATAAGTACTAAGATCAAATAAATACCCCTTTAAGTAGATGTATCTCTATGAAAATTAAGTCTAAATCATTAGGACTCAAGTAGTCCCAGGAGATGATCACCCTATCTCAACAAACAGTGGATAGACAAACCCACCAAGTTATGGTGACTATTACTCTTGGAATAACCAAGATACTTAAGAAATCCTTCCAAGACCTGAGTCCCATAATAAATCATCTCAGGGAAGTACCCATGCATAGTCCTTGCATCATAACTAATGAAATGATTATCTTTTATCCCTTGTTTATCTCACTAAACATGGATCACGTCATCTTATGGATTCACAATAGTCATATCATTTTCACTATGAGTCTCTATAATAACATGGGAAACCCCAATACATAATAAAAATGGTAAATATAATTATTTCTATACCTAAGGTACATAGATTACCCCCTTAGGGGTTAAAAATATATTTTTAGTGTCTTACTAACTGAACATTTGTCCTCATGGCATGACATTAAACTTCATGGGATGAACGAAATATGTGGATTTTGTTTCATGTGATAACCAAGATAAGTAGGATGCCTCCTAATGGATCAACTCCATCCTTGAAATATTAATTTCCCCATTAAATTAAATCTTATTCTGAAGCACTTGGTTATATGTATCTATCATGTAAGAAACTTCCCATTACTGGAAAATGATGGAGAAACTCAGATATATATAGATGGATATAATAAAGAGATCTCTATCTTTTTTATATGAAATTCAATTAACCTATAGTCATTTTTTCGGGTAACTGGTCTCGTATCAGGACTAGGAAGATATTCATGAAGAAATAATAAATCTATAATAGATTCTCGTAGTAGGAAATAATTACCCCCAAATTGGTGTGATCAGACCAAGCTCCCATCCTCTCGGCCAATGAGAGTCCCCAATAATCGATGGGCCTATTAAACCAGACAACTTCCGACATTTGAAAATTTTCCATACCCATCTATGGATGGGGGAACCATTGGGAGTTTCTAGGGAAGATGAAATAGAATGTAAATGTGATGAGTGTGATTGATAGGGGCCTTAAGTAATCACTCATTCAAAACATCAAAGGGGTCCCATCCCACATCCACTTAAAAACCAAATAAAACAAAGGGATATTATGGTTAGGCCTGATATGTTGATATGTTAGTCCCATATATCCCATAAAATGGGGATTATACTATACAAAGTTATTGGGCATGGTGTAGTAGGATACAAGAAAAAAATGAAAGGTTTCTCACTTGGTAATGGATGAGGAGTTAGTTATGTAGTTTAATAGTTATACAGAGTGATGTTAGATATATAGTTTACGGTCAGGTGGTATTGAACTTTTATTACATAACTTATCTTAATATTTATAGTAAAATGAATTTTTAGTTTAATTTCATATCATGAGATTGATATTCCATGGTGTTTATAGCCATGTGATGAGGAACACTTTTGAGATGTTAAATTTCATGTGGAATGGACTTCATATAATTAGCTAAATGGCTTACATCTCAGTCATTGATTATTTATTTTATAGTTATGTGATTATGAACCATTCCATGAAATTTATTTTCATATGAAATGGAATGATACAATGTTTTTAATGTCTTTAAGCCCAGTATTATAAATCCAACATGAAATATAGAAAGTAAAAATTGGTAATTCTTTCATTGGTGGGAGGTTTGATACACTCTACAACCACGGTGATCTATAAAGTTGATCAATTTGAGATGACCTTGTAAATTTTTAATGAACCATCATATTTTGGATCCATATCTGGTAGATTTGTTTTGTGTATAATTTCTTGTATAAAATATATTATAAATTCACAATGTACAAAGTACTGGTGGAAATACTTCCAATTAAATTCATGTTCCATATGGTCCTAATGGATATCAAGGTTTTACGGTTCATAGAGACTCTTTTGATCAAGACCTTATAACTTAGCTAGACAGAACTAGGATATTCTTTTTCATGTAAAATGACCATAGATATCTATGTTGAGTGACAGTAGTTAAACCTATGTGGTAAACTATAGTATTTTTCCTTATACCATGGAGTTAGGAGTCATATAAGTAGATGTAGGTTTTATAATCTGGTATTCCCAATGGTTATTAGAGAGTATTCCAGGATATCTCTTATTATCATTATCAACTATCTTATATATACTGTTTTAGGGAGTTTTATTAATTGCATCATTATTGTAATTGATTTATTCTTGGAATAAGGTTGTAAAATAAGACTGTATATTTAACAAGGAATAATGATTCTTCAATTTTGTAGATTGGAAGTTGGTACCATTTTCTATGACAATGGTATGAGGGATCCAAAACTGATGGATGATATGGGACATCATGAACTCAATCATGGATTGGATCTTCCCTTAAGGGGGATGGCTTCATGGAAAATTTAAATGAATTCAGTGGTAGTAATGATGAACATACAATATCATGTTATCCTTTGTAGTTAGTAATCCATGGCACACAGTCCCCATAAAATAAATGGCCTAGTATACTTGGTGGTATAGAAAACATCTTATGTCTAATGTATTAAGATTAAATGAATATGGTATGAATGACATTTCATTCTAAATTCCATAATGGCATGAACTATTATGTCCTAAAAGTATCAATGTTCTTGGATATTATGTGAGATATGCAATCCTAACAGGTGTGCCCTGTATGACTCGACATGAACCACCTATAAAACCTATAATATTTACTTTAAATGGATGAAATAGATTAGGAATCTATAATAGATATATAATTATAGAACATACTATAATATGGGTATACCATGGAGGATGAAATTACTTTCTAACCAGTGTATTTTCTCACTATAACATTGGTAAAATTTAATATTTATCTTCTAGAGTCACTTAGTCAATTAATTTTTACATATTCATACTTCTTCAACTATGGGGTAATTTTATGTCCTTTAATGGAATGAACTAGAAGTTATTTTCTTCCCCTATAAGCACTCTTCATCCAGAGATACATAATTATCACATTTTAATGTTCCATATGAATGGTCATTTATAGTTGATCTTGTTTAATGAGATATGTGGATATGAAATTGTAGGAGTCTGATCAATAATTCTGGTATCATGTCACCTGAGTCTTGTTGGGATATGAGTGAAATGATGATATGAACTGACAGGATAACTACATCAAATAAAGAAGATCCTACTTCATAATTGTGTAGAAATAAATAATTTACTTGACGACCATCATAGAATTTATTTTCATAAAAAACATGGAACATAAATCTTGAATCCTAGCTTAATAATACTAATGAGGTATTGGTACTCAACCTATTTGTTTTCTTCATATTTCTGAGAGGAGGGTGTAATACATCATGAGGGCCTTTTTGGAGTGATGAATTGAAATCCCATGGAAACCCCTTTTAGTTTATGGTTATTTATCCTTTTTTCATTCAAGCTATGGGATGAACCATCAGTGTGAAGCTACCAATATGAAATTTATTGACCGATTTAGAGAATCGCGTCATTTGGGAAGTTGATGTCTAGATGTATCTCTTCATAGGTTTATTGTGAATCCAAGAAATCATCATGTATATGACCATTTATGACCTTCGATGGGTTGATCTTGACATCGAACAACTAATGAATTTCTTCCCACCATTATAATTTTCTAGCCAATATTCAATGGTTGACAATATACTTCAGTGGGTCAATTATGAAGATCAACAAGACCACGTGATTTTTTAGGTTTTCAATAAATTTTTATCCATGAACACTAGGTGAAGGAAGTTATTATCAATTGGATAATATACAAGTTTAGTTTTATGAATCATGTGATTGAGATAGTACACACTGTGATCATTTTACCCTTTATTATTCTAGGATAAGTGGGTGTTGAAGGTCCTATTTTAGGATGTCACAAAATGGAGAAATGGATTGCTTATCATGGATGGAAGGAATACTTAATGGTGTTACCAGTGCTGTATAATATAATATAATATGATCTCATATTCTCCATACCATTGTTAGGTTATACCATTCTTTTTCAACTATTAAAAGGTAATACATTTCATTTCCATTTTGGTGATTAAAATTAGATATGTAACATAGATATAATTGGATTCCTCAAAAACTCTATAATTTAATAGAGTAGAAAATCCAATGATGGCCTTGATCATCTCTCAGATGAACTTTATTTTCCAATATGATACAATGTATCCAATGATTCTATTCTATATAACCCCAAATGAACATTTCTAGTGGATAATCTTAAAGGGTTGGTAACCAATAATTATGAATGATGTTTCATGATTTTTTTGGGTCTTTTGAGATTTACTATAATTTGACCATCATGTCATCTATATAGTACCCCATCATTGTACCTAGAAAATGATTTAATAAATGATATTTTTATCAATAGTTGGTTTCCCAAGCATTATTAAAACCAAATTTAATCCCATGGTAATTGTAGTTTCCATGAGGTTACTAGAATGTGGTGTCTTATTTGTCTTCATGATCCATATGGATTTTAATTTACATATAATATTCATCAATTAATGAGAGAATATAGATGTCAGTAGTTTTCAAAAACATAAATTTTGAAATAGGAATAGGGAAGTATTCCTTTTGAAAATGGTAGTTGGGTTCCAATATGTTAATACAAACTGTGTTTATATATTCTTCTTCCTGATTGGTATGATATTGTTCATTAAAAGGGAATACTAAAATTCCTTATTAAATATTTCTTTGTTCATCTTATCAACATTGGAAAAAAAAACCATTGTTCCATGTGAGGGATTCACGTTTTTGGGTTCCAATATAAGTTCCCAGTGGATGATGGAAATGAAAAATAGTGGGAAACCACATGATATTGATACCTAAAAACTCCTTTCAATTTTATAAAAATACAACATGATATTATTTAATTAATGTAATGTATTTTTATTTGAAATTTGAAGACATGAGGATAAAAATTAGTGTCTACCTCATGTATTCATCCATGAAGCGGTTCACATGTATTAGGTCATTGATGAGGTTGGATACCCCCATTTTAAATATTGGAGGAACATTCAATAATTCATATTTGTTAAAAAATTAGGATTATTAGTGGAGGAAGAATGGTGGTCATAGAACATTGCATCGTGGGTTTATCTTCTAGTGTAAGGGTATAATATAAATAAAATGTACCATTACCTTATGTGTGTGTACATATATATCATGGATTCATAGGTGAGGATCATTGGTGGGGTTCCCCATTATATCGATGAAATGTTTATTGGTTGACCACCAATGGGTCAATAATGCTCTATGGTAGATATAGTGAAGATGTCGATTATTTTTTTGAGATTATTTATTTTGAGTAAAATATAATCATCCCCTAGATTCAATAGAACCTACACGTTATTTTATGTGCATCATCAACCATACTCCCAATGCTTGTGAATACAGTCCCTATGCATTCAAACTAGCTTAATCACTTGAAAGAGTTAGTAAATTTCCTTATACTACTCGAACCAGTTATTTTATCCATGTAGGGATGTGATGTTGATGTTACAACAGGATGATATAGGATGATTATAGAAGGTTATAGTTGATTTAGTTGTCCACTAATCATCATGTGGGTCCAGATAATCATCATTCCCTTCAGCTAATCATTCATCTTTTGAGATCCTCTATCTGTTACATTTCTCATTCCCCTGTATCATCATTATTATTAGGGGTGAAGATTATGAACACGATGTCCAATGAAGTGTCAACAAGTTAAATTATTATATAACCATCAATGTCCTACTTCCATTAATTGAATAAAATTCTCTCTATGGTGGTATATCTAAGGAACATGTAGTAATTGATGTAATTGGAATGGTTCTTCAACTCAACCTATTAATTATTTTTTTATCATTATGATTTTGATAAAATTATTCTCCCAGGAGTAAATTATGAAACCTTGGACCTAGTATTCCTTGAAGGATAATAACATGTTATTCTTGTCTTGATAATGGATTATAGACTCTTGGAATTTATGGGGTTCCTGAGTGATAATAGTATACTGAGAGTTTCCCTAGTGAGGACCATGCTAAGTGGAAACATGATGGTGGATTAGATGAGGGGATGATGTCTTTGTAATTTAATTTCCTTCTATATTATAAGGGATTTTTTACCAAATTAGAAGGAGGTTCTGGGCAATACCATTATTTATCTTTTGCATGGATTCCCTAATATTATCCACAATCCTACTAAATTCCATAAATATTCATATATACTTCATAGAGATTATAGTTGGGACTAGATACTCCTAAAAATTATCCATGATTATACATAACAACATAACATAGGGAAGGTATATATTAAGGGGGTAGTAAAGTCCTTTCTAATGAAAAATGAAGTCGATGACATGTTTTGTTTCATGTTGCTTGAACATGGAGAGGTTAGTGACACTCATCCTACTAAAAATTAATTTGAACTAGAAGGGGAAATTTCAATAGATATCCCCATAACATGTGGTGGATTCTTATTCTAGATTACTATAAAAGATAGAAGTAGGACCATCTAATATTTGGGAAATGCATTGAATCATGTCCACACCATATTTCTTTGGGGATACAAACATTGGTCCACACTGAGTGGTTAAATGGGAATTATTTTTTCCAACTCACACATTATATTATATGAGGAAAATCATAAGTCAATGAAATATATTTATTAATGTGTATAATCCACACATGACTGATATGGTTTCCATTCAAGCTTCATCATAGCTCACAGTGTCCCAGAATAATTTAGGCATATCATGAGATAATTGATAACATGATTATGTGGGAATCAACATGTGTCTACCTCATGGATGCTCTATTTTCCCAAACATTTAGTGTATGTGGTCAAATAGTGGGAAATAGTATTGATATAATGGATAAGGGACCATAGGGATGTTTTGGTTGTTTTTGAGTGAGTAGAGCTACCAAACATAACCTTTGTTGGATAAGAGGAAACAGCTACATTGATCATGGTTGTTCTAAAAAAGAATAATATTTTCAAAAGTTATATAGTATGGTTTATGGGATCACCTTGATCTAATACCCATCGATTAATATATCATTTGAATAAATCGGTGTTGAGATACTAATAAATATCAATGACCTAGAGTAATTAAATAGTCCTAAAATCTATATTTGTTTCCTCTATAGTCTTTGGATATCCAAAAGACCCAACGATCTATTTTAATTTACCAAGGTATGAGTGGGATGTTATTTTAGTTGATACATTATCAATAGTTCTATTTACTATTTCATGTCATTGTTTATGGGTGTCAAGGATTATTGGAGGGTTTACTAGTAACTTTTTATCATCTCAAGACAAGTCATTTTCATGATCCATGTAAAAGGGATCATTATCCTACTTAGAGTGGGGATTGATAGTGACGAGATTCACTGGGGAAGTGTTATACCACAAAGAGTTGTTATAGTTATTTAGAGGTATAAATAGAGTTACCGGTCTTCTCCATAATATGGGAATGCACTACATATTAGTATACGATACCCATTACATAATATGTATGTTGCGAGACACATCTTCAGAAATTTCATGAAAAAAATAAGTCTTTTTGTATAGTATTTATAAAATCTCTATATATTTACACATGAATTACAAAGTTGGTCTACTATATGTATAATAACGAATACCTTTGATAACTATTATTAAAGGTCTATAAGGTGCTCAGAAAATCCTTGGTTAGTGATCCTATAGATCCAAATATTGAGGAAAAAACTATATATTATTCTTAAAGAAATGTTTTATGATTTTAATAGATCATAACTAGTATGGAGAAGTGTAGAGATTCAAGTTTTGAAACCTTGATTGGCAACTACTCAATGGAATGTTTTTACCAAATACATTCCATATGTAGCTCTTATTATGGAGATTAATATCACTGTTGACCACCAAATGAATATATATGAGATAATTGAGAGACTATGGGAGGACGTGACATATACCTACTATTATGTTGGTTTTGAAATGAGAGAGGATTCATCTAAGACATCCTTCCTTGGGGGGAGGGGTTATCCTGCTTAGGCGACGAAAGATTCAACCCCATGTCTGTGTAGGACTGGGATAATACATCCCCTGGTTGGTTAGTTATTTCATAAGTAACATATGGATCAACTAAAAGTTGTTACTATTTATATAAAACTAATCCAAATATATTTATATCCCCAAATTACTATGTACAGGTGTATTAGAGATAATTTGTTGCAAGAAGTGTCGGATGAGTGATGAGTCCCAAAAAGAAATATATGGAATCCTTAGTGTAAATGTATATGATGAGGGGGTATGGAATTTGTTGATTACAATATTAGAAATATACATCCTCAGTTTATGGATTCTTTACACAGTTTTTTCAATCGAGGAATGAATATATATCCAAAATCATTAGAATTTTATAATTATAGACAATCAGGGGTAACCTATTGCAGGTTCCCCCTACCTCACCTCCAATAGTGATATATAAGTTTCCTAAGTGTGATATTCTAAGAATAATAATGATTTATTTCTAAATAATTATAATCAACATTACAAGAGGACCTTTATAATATCTAATAACCACTCTAACCTAGGAATTTCTTCAGGGTGGTGGACTTCTTCATCATTGGGAAGACATGTGTGTCTACTAAAGATTCTAATAGTTATAGAGTGAGTCATACTAACATGTATAGAAAGTATCTGGGGTATCAATACTAGTCTTGTGAAAACATAAAATGTAACACCATTGCATCTTTATGAAATCATTCTCTTTATAAAATTTGTTTTTATTGATAGCTTTTCATACACGCAAAAATGGGTTTACGCAAACCACATAACATTATTAAAATAACATGTGTATTTATAAACTAAACATTTAATTAGTGTAAATAAATAACAATATATAAATGATAAAACATAAATGTTCAACACATTTATGTAATTATTTCATTAGTTTTCTAATGATTGTAATTTAAAACAAAAATTATTTGAATCTAAAAGTGATATTTTCTAAAGAATCTGTTTCTATGATTGAAATCTATTTTTACTAATAAACTTATTTTTTGATTATTGGTGAATTATTAGAATGATATTTATATATTATTTACATGAATAAATTTTTTAAACTTTAAAAAACTATTTTTAGGCATTGGATAAGAATAAATCCATTTTATGCGTGAAAATATTTTTTTCTCTAAAAAATAGTTTTTTATATAATTTTGCACACTTATATTAAAATTAATTTCATCGATTTATATGTATTGAATTGGATAAAATTAATTACATATTTAGAATACAGTGGTTGAATTTTGGTAATTAAAACCTTTTATTTTTTTGGAAATATGCATATTAACTGGGGTAAAATTTATCACCTCCATAGAGGGTAAATTATGTTAATCTAGATTAAAAATAAGTGATAAGGCCATATTTTTTCATCCTAATTCTAATTTTATTAAGGTAATTATACCATAATACCTATTTTTATAAATCTATAGGTTTAATGGAATAACATAAGATAAAATAATTATATAATTTTTAAATCAATGAAATTTAAAAAATGTCACTCCCTTGGTTTTTAATATATCTTATCTATCCAAATAGGAAAAAAGTTATGAAAAAAATACAACCATTTATTTTGAGAATAATAAAATTACATTTTTGATATTTTTTATAATTCTTAGTAACTATATAATGACCTTAATTTATTATGCAACACCGATATACTATTGCTTCATTAAATAAAATATTATAATAATTCATTTTAAAAATATTAAAAGAAATATAATTTGAATAAAATAAAGGGACCAAAAAAATTATAGATATATATATATATGGAATTTCAGGGATGATTGAATGCATTATATTCGAATTAAAACTTTTTATTTATGTATTTAATGTTAAATTAATTTGATCATGCCAAACATGACAATAATAATATTTTAAAAAATTAATAATTTGTTGCGTTATTTAAAAATATTAAAATAATTAATTAATAAAATTTAAATCTTTTATGGTATAAAATATATTATATTTACCATTTATGGTCCATATTTTACCATATAAGTAAAAATTACATCCCTTTAATAATAAAATATTTTTTTACCATAATTAAAATTTAAATAGGTTAACTAAGGGCTAATGAAAATGGTAATGTATAAAATTACACTTAAAAATGTATAAATTAAACTGGATGATTTTTCTACTACCCAATATTATCTTATATTCTAATAAATGGTCTTTTTACGTAATATTTATTGAAAATTAATTTACTATAACTTCATATTTTGGGAAATTAAAAAAGTGTCCCTCACCTCAATTATAAAATTTCACATCCTCCCTCACTACATCACAATACATTGATAATTATTTCATGACAAAACCCTACATTTTTATATTATAAACTTCCTTATATCCATTCTAGAGGTGTTTTTATCCTTAATATATCTAATTTGTGTCCTTTTAGGAATGATCTAAATGAGGTCCCCTGGAGATAAGGTAATCTTCATAACCAACCAATTTCTATTTATTTCTTCTTTTACCTATTATAAATATGTGGTATTTCACATAAAATGATAAATTAGGTTTCCAAATTGAACTAAAAATTCATATTTATTATCAATCCACCATAATCCACAATCGTTACCAAAAAATGGGAAGTGAATGTGTTTCATGTGTCTACGTACGGCTTGTCATCTCCACATAGTGATAAAATTAATTTTAATCATTATATTTTTTGGATGGTTATTATTGTAGATTTAATGTTTATCTATTATAACTATGAAAAACATTGTACTACTATAATTTTTATATCTTATATTCCTTCTTACCTTCTATAATATTGGGAAATGATAATGTCTCGCAGGTGTATGTGTCGACTACCACCTCCATGAAGTGATGTGATTTGTTTATTATTTCTATTTTAATTTTATTTTAATGAGTATAAATTTGATGAATATATTTTATATATGTGATATAAATTTAATTATATAAATTTTAATTAATATTTACCTCTATTACATTTCATATGTAACAAAAATGAAAACAATATTCATGTGTAACTGCGACATACTGTCTCTATGAACTGCTTAATTCTTTTTTCCATCTACATATTTTATGGATGAATATAAATATGTATATAATGATAATATATGATATTTATATAATTAAACATATTCATAGGGTATGGATCTGTAATAAATGTACAATATACAGATCTACTGAAATACCCATGAAAAATGAAACAATAAACACCTGAAAATAAGTATTTTAAAAATGAGTTATTGATAAAATTGAGTTTTAAAATGTTATAAAGGGATCATAAATTATTTTATTACTTTTTTATATAATAATAAAAAATATAAATTTATTATACTTAAGTATAATTTTATTTCTATGCAAAGATAATGTTAGGTTACCACTTCCTTTTACAATCTCAACAATATTTAGAATAATTGGGGTTTAAGTCACTATTGAGGAATATGATTCTTATATATTCATGTTTCCAAAAAATATTTTGATAATTTATTTTAATATTATAATTTATTTTTAAAATTTATTTTTACCAATGTTTTACTTGATATAAAATGGTTTTAAAGAAATATTTTTTTATATTACAAACAATATACTTTTTATCCTTTTTCTACAACGTGAGAGAATTTTTTTTAAATTATATGACATAAATGGATTTAACCACATCTATAGATAATATTTTATTTTTAAAATAAATTAAAATTTTATAATTATATTTTCAATTAAATGGGTTTCCTTCATAATTTTACATATTGTAAACATAATATATTTTACAAGGGAAGGGTATTAGTCACATGAAATGTTCCATGGGACCTTTAAAAAATAATTTTTCATCTAATACGGAATCTTTTAATGTTACATAATATTTAAAGGGAATATTATCAAATGATAACAAAAATATTATTTTTCTAGATGGTTTAGGAATATGATGAATCAATTTTTCTGAAAATCATTTTTTTCATGAATTATACTATGATGAAATTTTTTTATGATACTCATTTCGATTCATGGGTACTGGTATGATGAATTTTTTATGATCTCATAGTACATATATGTATGATTTTCATTATGTTATAGGTTGGAACTATATCTCATTAACAATGTTTTAAATAGTGATTAATGTTCTATGATCTCAATGTGTACACATGAGGTTATCCCAAGACACATAGAGGATACACATGAGGTTATCCCAAGCATGATCTAGGTCATTAGGTGTTTATACAAAGACAAAAATGTTATTAATGTCTTTTTCGGTATCCTTGACATATGGGGTTTTATGCTTTTGTGTATCACAAAATATATTTCTTATGCTAATATATGATCTCATGGACCTCATTTTTTTCTTATTTATAATTAATGTCTCATGAAATGTAATGATTTATGGACAGACTCATGTTTATAATCTATGATATGCAGGGAATGGGTTTCAAATGTTAATATCATACTCTTATTCTCGTGTAATAAAATGAAATTGTTGATATCTCTCATTTTTACACTTCTTAAGCATCTAATATCATATTGCATTATGTTTTCTACCCCATGTTCTAAAGAAATGTTTTTTGTATGACATGTTTATGAAGGGTTCTAGATATGAAGAACATAATGGGATAAGATGCATTTTACCTATGAACCAGTTATTTATGTTTCCATGTTACCAAAGGAACTAGACCTAATAGATTTTAAAAAAATAAATACGTTATATAATTAATATTTATCTATTAAAATGTTATAACTATGTATGATAAGTATGGGTCACTATATATATTATCAAATAATGGTTTATTTATCCTTTTGAAAATTGGATGATAAATATTTTGTAAGAATCCTAGGTATAAGACTATGTACAAGATAAATTACCAATGTTTAGGTAAATATCTTGAATGAACATAGTTAAAAATATTGTTTGATAGAATAAACCATCACAATTTTGGAATCTTATAAATGCGTTTTCGTGATCATGTGTTTTACCACAATTATTACTTTTCTTAATACTATGTTTTTCTATAAGTTAATGGAATGAACTTAAACGAATTAGGATAATGTAAAATTTGATGGAAGAATAAATTATTTTCCACCTGAGAATCCTAATTTTATTAGAGATATAATAAAATTTATTATTTTTATGCTCACACAATTTTCAAAAGCTATAAATCATGTTGAGAATCCAAATTAGAGAAGGAGGGAACAACATTCTGTTAAATCTTTCATGAGGCAACATAAACCCTATTTTAGTGGATCTATTATTCCAATTGTTTATGAGAAATTAAATAGTAAAATTGAAAAGATATTTCTCATTTTTTATTTTTCAGAACATGGGAATGTTATTATATATGTTTATCATTTTTAAGTAAAATATTTTAAGTGGGGGAATATTATCAAGAACATGAGTGAACATGATGAAATTGACTCCATGGAGTGGAATGAGCACAATAATCTATTTTTGTATATTTATTTTCCTTGTATTATTTATATGAAGATGATGAAGGAATTACTTGATCTGAAATAGAATAATAATGAATATGTTTGATCATATGAGGAGAAGTTTACAATACATGTGAGGTACACTTTTGGAACTTTCATCCAACCTAAATGTAAGATAGATAGATTCTTCAATGCCTTAAATAATGTCTTTTAAGGGAATAATATATAAGGGGATTCAATAGTAATAAAAATTCATTTGATGTTACCTAAAAGTGTAAATAGTTATTGGACTTATCCATTAATATTGTGGTTTTAATAAGAAAATAAATAGGGGATTGAAATGAAATTCTACAAAACCTGGAGAGAAGAATATATGTCTTCTTTTATGCTCAATGTCTGGAAGGAAACATAGTGGAAATTTTCAAAATTGGACTAAAAAATGTTTTAACTTTAGAAAATTGGGCTATCATGTGATGGAATTCTAAAGTGATGGGATGATGTTTTCAAGTGATGTAAACAGTGAGAAGTATCCATAAATACACAACAAATAATCTAGTGTGTCAAATTCAGTGAGTATGATCATTATTCTTACCAGTTCTAAAATATGAAGGATAATAATTATGAACATCATCAACAACCTCTTAAGACTAGAGATAAGGGGAAATCTAATGCAATTAATATTTCTAATGGAGTGTGTGATCATTAAATGGTGAAAGGTATACTTATTAACCACTCTAAAACTGTTAATTTATTTTTTTGAATCAAATTCAACCCACCCTTTTTCTATATAATATTATAAGGGTATCCTAGTATCGACTAAACAATTAAATGATAAATTAGAAGAAAAACCACAAATGGTATGATGATCATATAATAATTTAATTATAATTATCTTGTAGATGATTGTGGTAATGTGTTTCTCGAAAATCATTTCATTTTAACTCTACGTGAATTTGAAGTTATTTTGGGAATGGATTTTATTTCATTACATAAACACCACATCCATTCCTAAGGATGGTATGTTATGTTTTATATTCTGAACCAACATATGATTTCTAATCAATGCGATGATACAAATGATCTTATGATGGAAATTTAATCCAATGTATTGGTAATGATTCCTATTCAATATGGGACTTCATCTCAGATGACTAGGGAGAAAATCCACATGGAATATTCTTCTATCATATAAACGTATATTTACTTTTTTTTATAGAAACGTTACTAGGTATTCCACTGAATCTTATCATTTATTTTTCAATATAACTCAAACCTCATGCTACACTTTTTTCAAAGACTATATATATAATGGCCCCGACTGAGTTTTAAGAATTAAAAAAAAGACCGAATAGAATTATGACATGGTATTCATTATCCCATGATAATAACCTTGGGATGAACATATTTTTATTATTAAGATGAAACATGGATCAATGTGGCACTAAATTTATTTTCAAGAACCTAAGTAGATCACTATCAAAAAAGTATCATTTACACTATATTGATGACATTTTTGATCAATTAAATGGATATGAGTACATTTCAAAGACTGGTCTTCATTTTAGATATCAATAACTCTGGATAATAAAGGATAATATAACATAGACAACAATTTTTACAACATATGGGTAATATGAATTTATAATGATGCATTTTGGTCATACTAAATCCCCTTTTATCATGATGTATATAATTAATATTTGTTTTAAATATTAATTCAATCAGATTGTGTTGGGCGTTATTGATGATATTATTTTATATTCAAATAGAATGGAAGAGAATAAATATCTTTTGAGAATTTTATAGAACACCCTAAGGAATGAGAATCCTTATAAAAAATTTACCATGTGTGAATTTTCACTTCAAAAAGTTTCATTCTTAGGTAATATAATATCATATTAGTGTATATCAGTTGACAAATAAAACAAACAAGTTATTGATAATTAGATGAGACCTTGAAATGTGGCAATGATATATATCTTTCTTAGTTTGGCTATGTATTATCTTCAATTTTGGGATAATTTTTTACAGTCATCAAACCCACTCATTAAGATAACTCATAACAGATCTGTGTTACACTGAACATATTAATCTGAGGAATTTTTAAATTTAATGATAAGAAGGCTAGTTAGCACACTTTTTATTATCCTACCCTATAGTGGATAAGGGTTTATTAACTATAGAGAGAAATAAAATAAGGGTCTAGGATGTGTTCTCATTAATAATGATAATATTATAGCTTATACCTCATGATAAATGATGGTCCATGAGAAACATTACCCAAATCGTGATTTGGATTAGATGTTGTAAAATTTTCATTAATGTAATGATGAATTATATATATGATGAAAGGTATGAAAAATTAACTCACCCAAAAATTTGAAAGTATATTTTCATTCAAAAAGAAAATAACATTCCAAAAAGAATATGGTTAGAGATTATTAGTGATTATTATTGCACAATACATTTCCACTATTGAAAATTAATCAAGGTGGAAGATGATATAAGAAAAATGTATCATTTTGTCTTATCTATGGAGAGGTTAAAAAAATATCCAATATCAATGAATATTCATGTATGGGGTTAGAAATCTTAAGGGAAGGGGAGAAATAATAAACAGGTAAAATGAGATTTAACCATATATTAATGTGAGGATTAAAAATGTACCGAAAGAACATATAGAGCTATAAAATAAGGTTTAAAATATTTTTAAATTAAAACACGATTTTGATGGAATAATATGTTTCAAGAACTATGTATGTGTTCCTCTGAAACAATATTTTAAGATGGATCTAGTGGATGGCTTTACTATTTATTCATTGTCTATTTATCCTACAAGTATGAAGATTTATAGGTATTTGAAAAATTATTTATGGTTGGTTATCATGAAGAAGGATATTATAGTGTATGTTTCTTAGTTAATTTTATGTTATAAATTTAAGGTTTAGAGGAAAATTATTACGGGGGTGTTAAACCTGTTACCTATACCATAATGGAAATGGGAAAGAATCGCCCTGGTTTTTTCCCATCAAACTCCGACAAATATTATAATGATCATAATGATATATATATTGTTGATGGAATTAGGAATTCATAACACCTCATCACTATCCAAGAATATTTATCCCTTGATTATATTTAAAAGATATACATTATGGAACTAATAAATTTCATGGTGTACTACATTCTATTGTATCTGATTGGAATCTGAGGTTTGTCTAGAAGTTCAAGAGAATTCCTCAATAGACTCTAGTTAACGAGTTGTGATTTATTATTTCTTATTATATTTTAAAATATGGTTCTTTTTATAGGACCATTAAATCTCTATAATAAATTTTGAGATATTTCCATATGTTTTTCAAATGTGGTTGGGAATAACACCATCCTTTGGTTTAATTTTCATTCAGTAATTGGTTTCACTCAAGCATTCTGATGACCCCTTATGATTCACTATGTGGTAATAAGTTCCTAAATACAACATGAAAGAATTATATTGTATGATTAAATCTTTTGGAACCATGTATACAAGTTTAAATGGTATATAAGTTTATATCCATTCAATATCACTTACATGTAGCCCAAAAATATCAAAAAAAAAAATCTATACATACAATCGTTAGAATGATATAGAGTTTGAAGTGGGCGATAAGGTATTACTATGAATATATCCTTGGAAGAGGGTCATATGATTTTGAAATATGGGAAACCTAATCCCTAGTTTTATTTTTATTTCATAAATTCTTTATCATATCATGGAGTTATCTTATCAATTGGTGCTTCCAACAAATCACTCTTATGTTCATGACATGATCCATGTATTTCTCCTAAGGAAGAATATACCGGTAAATAAATTTTACTAAACTAATTGGACATACCAATAGATAAAAATAATTTATATAAATAAACATGTAAAAATCATGGATTGTAGGGATAATGTTTTACGGAAAAGGACTGCTCACTTAGTTAATGTTCTCCTAAGAAGTCCCAAATTGGAAGAGGCTATATAGAAACCTGATGATTTAATGAAATAAATATAACCTGATTTTATATGTTAGAGTAAAAAATTTTGAGGATTAAATTAAATTTTTAGGGGTAGAAAGTGACACCGTGATACAAATATGAAATACTTCTCTTTATGTAATATTTTTTTCAATAGCTTGTGTTACATGCAATACAGAGTCCAGATGAACCGTATAACCATATTAAAATATTATGTTTCTGTTATCACATAACCATTGGATTGGATGGAATAAATATTAATTAATAAATTATTAAAAATATATTTTCTACTCATTTAAAAAATTATTTCATTAGGTATCAATTGATTATAATTTTAAAAATAATATATAAAAATATATGTGATTTTAAAAAAATTATGTTTAGGGTATTTTTGTTAATAACATAAATTAATTATAATTTTTGAATTAATTTATTAAAATTTACATATTATTGACTTTATTAAATGTTAAAATTTTTAAATGATTTTATAGGAATAATATAATAATAAATCCATTTTTTTATAAATGTATTCTTCTAAAAAATATTTTAAGTCACATTTTGTGCACTTAATATTTAAATAATTTGTTAAATTTAAATTCAATGAAGTAGATAAAATTAATTAAATATTTATAATAGGTAGTGTAATAGTTTTTAATTACACCACTTCTGTTTTCGGTCATTATGAATAAAAAAATGGTAAAATTTATCTCCCCGGTAAATGGTAAATCAGTTTAATCTTGATTAAAAATAAGTGATGCAGACCTACTATTTCATCCAAATTCATAAAAGATTATGGTAATTTAACCCATAACACCATATGTATGAAATTTATTTTTTTTATGGACACAAATCAATGAACAAAGACTTATATACCATTTAAATTAAAGAAAGTTACAAAATGTAACCCACTTTGATTTGAATATAATTTATGTGTGCACATTGGGGAAAATTAATGTCATGAATTAATATATATTTTAATTTTGATTTTAATATGATTATTTTCATCACATAAATTTATTTATATTTTTTAATTAATTATATAATGACCTTAATTAATTACGAAACACTGATATAGTATGACTACATTTAATTTAAAAATATAATAATTGATTTAAAAAATATTAAAAGTCATATAATTAGAATTAATTAATATGAAAAATTAATTATATAGATATATATGACATATAATGTAGGCTTTAAATCATTATATTCGAATTTACCCTTTTTCACGATTCATTAAATATTTAATTAATTGAATACTAATAAAATTGGAAATAATGATATTTTATCAAACTAATATATTATTAAAAAATTTATAAAATTCTGAAAATATAAAAATAAAACAAGGAGGATATTATATGGTCTAAAAGGTCGATATTTTCTATTTATGTTCCAATTTTTATGTTATATGTTATAATAAAAACACTTTAATATTGAAATAGTGGATGTTATTGTTAATACTAAAATTTGATAATTTAGGGTTAATAAAACTAATAAGGTATTAATTTATGATAAATCTTTTCTAAATTATTTAATTTTATGTGATTAAAATCCTATCACAACATATCATTGAATCCATGGTCATGTGGTGGCATATAAATTGAGAGTGAATTAATTTTAATTTAATCTTTTTAGGAATTCCAAAAGTGACTCTAATCTCAATTATAATTGGGAACCTCGAACATCACTTATTCACAACACATTCAACCATATAAGACAACTAATCCTTGAAAGCTTATCTTAAAACCATAATTATACAAGTGTTGGGGGGTGTTTTTATCCTCAAAAGACTAACCTTAGGCTCCTTAACGAAGGATCTGAAGGAGTTATCCTGAAGAAGATGTAATCGTCTTACCCAAACTCTTTCAATTTATGTCTTCTTCCACCATATCAAAATCTATATTATTTTTCATAATTTTATAATATATGTATCCTAAATATATTGAAATATTATCATGATTATGAAACCACCATAATACACCTTGTTTCCCTAGAAATGGTAAGTGAATGTATATCTTGAGCATACATATGACTTTCTATCTCAATATAGAGATACAATTCATTTTTCATCACTATTTTTAATGGATGGGTAAAATGAGGGGTTTAATTATTATATATGATACTAAATTTTATTTATCTCATAAATTATAAAATTATTTCTAACTTCTTACCTTTCATACATTTAAGAAATGATAAGCTCGCTCGTGTGTACTTGTGGACTACCCTATCCCTGAAGGGATTTGATTTGTTTTTCATTTATATTTTAATTGAAAAATAAAGAGTATGAATTTTTTTAATATATTTGATATATATGTACTACTAAATTTTTTGGATATATTAATTGTTTATAACCATGTATATAGGTAACAACCACCATTTTCTAACCGTTGTTCCTATTGGATTGGTGATAGGGTCACAAATATAACCATAGATTTAGCCGTGGATATAGGGATATAGTGATGATTTCCACTGTGGCAGTACACCTATATCCATAGTTATTAATAGTAGATATAAATAAATCACCTATGTTATCTAGCAGAAGTTAGAAATTGTGGCTATATACCTATATCCATTGTTCAAACTATGGTGATAGGTCTACTGGCATGGTTTATAATCATTACTAAATCCTCTATTTTATAGTGAAAAAAACACTCAGTCTGACACCATGGCTTACAATCATGGCTACAACCTTTTTTTCAGAAGATAAAAACACCACATCTACTGCAACTTCAACCTTCTTAAAACACTTCTAGATCATTTAAAAACAAAAATACACATGAGTATTACAAAAACACAAGAACAGTTGGCACCCAAGTGCGCTGGTAATGAAATGCGGTTTCAAGAAACATGTAAACCCCAAAAGTCTATAAAATATGAAACACTTACTTGTAATCACCCTTATCATCTATTAAAATTATCATCTAATTCGAAAAAACCCCAAAATAATATAATACACAACATCTACCAAAGACTAATATAATAATATGATAAAATTATATTTATAAACCAACAATGAAATTTACATCTGAAATGTACCTCAATATTAGTATCACCAGAACCATCATGATTCTAATCATCTCCTTCACAATCACTAACAGAATTATCAACACTTCTCAGACCACCAAAATCATTGTCAACATTCACATTCAAATATGAACCTAATTTAGTGTAAGGAGATGAAGAATTATCATAAACCAAAAAAAAATAAGAACTCATTTAATTGATGAAAACATAAAACTGTTATATCTAAAATAAAAAAAATCAATCTAGATTTATTTTATTCATAGAAAAATTTTCAAAATGGGAAAATATAGTAATTTCAGAGATTTAAATGATATTTGAGGGAATAATAAAATGAATTACCTATAATAATGTGTGAAATTTCATGTTTGATAACTCCTCACAATTATTTTATTGAACTATAAGGAAATAAATTTTCTATTGGACTTCTTAAAAATGATAACCACGTAATTAATATGATGTTCATATCCTTATCAACTCATAAAATAATTTTTTTCTTCTGAAAGTCAAGTTCAAAATCATGTTCAATCATGCAGTTGATTGAAAATCCAATGAAAATAAATTAGAGGAATCATAGTTCAGTTCAACTCTAATATACTTCAAAAAATTATAATTTCAGAGTAACACAATAAAGTGTACACATGTCACTATTATTTATAGATTTTACAAATATGTATGCACCATGGAGATTAAATAATATTCAAATAGTAAGAGATTTGTAGTTCAAGATTCATCATCAAACATAAAATCCATATACAAATCAAAATATCATGTCTTATCCAAACATTTCATACGAGGGTTTATAGAAAGGAACTCATATTTCAATCTTCTATCAACATGAATCTTTAGAATTGTTTTTGAAAACATTCCACAAAGTTAATTGTTTTTTAAAAAAATGAAAAAATGAAAATATTTCATCAATGAATTTTTAAAATAAAATTATGTGTTTCTATTAAAAATGAACTTATTTTTTAAAATCTTAGTTCCAAAATTCCATTCATAAGAAAAAAATTAAAATAAGAAAATAACACAGACTAGTTTGGATCAATGATTTCAACACATTAAAATAGAATAAATTATTTTTCAAAATTATGTGTCGCCTGACTAGATTTTCACATTCATCAATTTCATTCTTCCTATTATAATTTTTTGAAAAATGTATATTTATAATAGATCATAAAGAAGATACCTTAATAAATAAGTTTTTCCATTATTCATTTTAGTTAAAAAAATGAAATAGTTCCAACATCATAAAGAAATTATTTTTTTGATATGTAAATGTCTGGAATGTTTCAATTAAACCATCAAAAGTTATTTATGATTTCAAAAAAAACAACAAGAATAATTAAAGTATTTAATGATTTTAATATCTCTGTGAAATCAAATTCATGTATTTCAATGAAAAAAATATTGCAAAAAAATTATTCCAATTACAATTTAATTAGAATTATACAAAAATTTATTTAATGAATAAGAGAAAATAGAGTAGACCAAAATATTAACTACAAAGAAAAATTGATGAAATGTTTCTTGGATATTTCTAATAAAAATTTCATGATGATATATACATGGATTAAATCTAGTCCTCTAACATCATTTCAAGAAAAAAAATTAGTTACAATATGGAAACAAATATATTTTGGTGGAATTAAAATTTTCAGGCTAGGCCCATTAAATAGCATCCCACCTTTTATTATATAACGTTACATGACATTTTAAAAAAATAGGATCTTTTAATGTTTAGTGTCTTGGAAACAAGGTAGATAATACATGAAAACATAAAACATTATTTTATTCCACATGAAATTTTTACTCAAATTTCATCTGAAGGACATTTATTGCATCTCATAACCTAGTGACATACATCAAAGTAAAGTCTAATCAGAAGGCCTAGTAAGCGAAGACAAGTAAAACAATTTTCATGTGAGCATGAGTCCATCAATAAGAACATGAGGAATATCATAAATGAATGATAAAGAGGCACATCGCAATAATAAAAACATGAATAATAACTTGAATATGTGTCTAGATCATTTAATTTATGGATTCATAATAATACCACCATGGTCTATCCCCAATGTGTCATAAAAATTACTAAAGTTATTCACCAATGTATTGTAAAACTTGTCATCTCTAGAGATTAATTTCTTTACCTAATGCGTTGGAGTGATATTAGGGAACACACTTAATATGAATTTATTTTCAAATTATCTAAATATATCCCAATAAAAAAATTCATAAATAACCCATAGAGAATAAAATAAATGGGGTTCATTTCAAATTTATTGTATTTCAAAAAAGTTCTTCAAAACATGATCATTATGTCATTTATAACCCTCAGAAAAGTAATGAGGGTTTTATATATGTCAATTATAGAATAAAATAATTCCTTCTTATATATTTATGAATAACCCTAGAAATTAAATAGGTTATGGTATCCACATAAATAAAATAAATGTATTTCTTGAGAAAAAGAGTCATATTTTGAGATGAAATTTCTACAGTATAACGGGTATGAATCATGGTTTTCTAAAACAGTAAAAAGAGAAAGGAAAAGGGTCACCCATTCATATAAGACTGATAATATATTATAGTGATAGAATAAAATGGCAATAATAACATGGTAAGGAAATTTTAAATATAGACCACATAAAAGAGATCTTGAAAGGGAAATAGAAATTGAAAGTAAAAGAGAAGTTGATAATTCCATTAACTTAAAGAGTAACTTATAACACTATATGATCAGGAAATTGAGGGATTGATTAATCCATGGGAGGTCTCCATTGGAGGTTGAACTAGCATAATTTCATTTAGGATGAATTTATAATGAAGAGAAATGAATGTATTTGTGGCTATTTATAAAAAAATGTGAGAGAGTTTTTTATTAATTTCTAACGACCCCTTATTAGTGGTATTGGTAAAACCATGGGCATGACCATGGTATTTAACTATGGTATTGGCCAATTGGGACACCTCATATCATTTTTAATCATAATAGTAGACCAACATCTTATCTTACTCATTACATCTTTATGACATAGTTCTGATATCATTAAACATACCGAAAACTAAAAACTATATTTTTTTACTATTCATCGAAAATTATTCTATTTCAGAAAAATACCAAAAAATTATGCTAACCATTTTATGATGTTTATAATTTAAAAATGAACTCCATTTAATAAAATAATTTCATTTTAAATTAAATTAAATAAAAACTAATTATACTTATCTAATAATTTATAAAATATTTATTTACTTATACTACGATATAATTATATCACATTACCATTTATGATGACTAAAATACATTTATACTTCCTTAGGTGAGGTTAATATTCCATTTCTCATCCTAATATTCATAAGGGTAACAATACAATTCCATAGTTATTATTCACTAAAAATTAAGTTGATCTCAATAGACTCTAATTATCCTACCGAACACAACCGTGTATGTCTGTTTTTTGAAAATCATTTCAAATAATAAATTATTTAACAATTATTTAAAAAAATAATATTTTTACTAATAATAAATAATACTATTCATCCAATATAATTCAATAAAAAATATTATTCATCATAATCTATTCATCAAAAAAATTTATCTTCTTAGAAAACTAATAATTCACATTAGATTAATTTTGACATTTGAAATTACAAAATGATGTTTATTTTACTTCAATAATTTTTTTATGTATTAGAAATATCTAAAAAGTACAATTTTTTTAATTCTAAAATGGATTTATAAAGTTTTACTCAATTAAAAATATATTTTATTAAGAAATGATATTATTATAATGGATATGATAAAATAACACTTTTATTTATACAAAGGGACTACACAAAGTCATTAAGGTGTTGTTACATAACCCCTTATAAAACTTCGATTGGAACTAAGATTAAGGTGTGAAATGGTGATAGAATCTTGGGGAGACTCAGACAACATTTCCTGAGTGGTGATTTCTCTCAACATGAACTTCTCTTGTATGTGAGTTTTTTTAATAATAACATTTTGATTCTTAGAGTGGTCTTGGTCTAGAAAAAATCCCAACGACTTTACCTCCTTACCAATATCTGAAAAATTGGCTTCGTACAGCACGAGTCTACCAAATGAGGCCATTTACTCTTCTTTCTTCATTAATTACCCACTATCATTTCAATTTATAATAAATAATTATAACGTTCAAAACTATTATTTTTTTCAATGGTCATATTTACCAATAGCCATATAATAGTCAAAACCCGATGCTCACATTTCATTTATACATATATATTTTAATTGATTATGGCATAGTAAAACACAAATTTTCTGGAAACAAAATATTATCCAAAAGTTTGGGTCATTACATTCTTCCTATCTTAATAAATTCAATCCCCAAAATTTCATCTCACTGCCTCGGTTGAGAAAAATATGTGGTTACTTTTTCCTTATAGTCTCCGCTGGTTCCAAAATAGATTCTTCATATTTGTGGTACCTCCATAACAATTTATCAAGGTGGGTATTCTTGTTGCATAGACCTTGTCTCTATGATCCAAGATCTCCACTAGTCGGTCCTCATAAGAGAGGTTGTGTTAAAATTGTACCACATCTGGAATTATAACATTTTAAGGTTCTGGTATGTACTTCCTCAAGAGGGATACATAGTCTACACCATGAACCTGAGCCAGATTTGGAGGAAGTGTGAGCTGATAGGCCACTACTCCTATACGATCTAGGATTTCATAGGGCCAATGTACCAAGGGATGAGCTTCCCTTTCTTCCAAAAATGGATGAATCTCTTACAAGGTGAAATTAAAAAGAATACCTTATCACCAACATCAAACTCTAAGTCCATATGATGTTTTTCATAATAGTTCTTCTACTAACTCTAAGAAGCCTTTATGTGTTAGTAGATGGCATGCACCTCTTCTATAATCTCATTCACAAGATCAATCCCAATATGCTTTCTCTCAGGAGCTTTATTCAAAAAATTAGGAGTTATACATCGCTTCCCATATATATCTTCCTATGTACGCATTTGAATTCTTGAGTGGAAGTTGTATTTGTAAGAGAACTCAATTAATGGAATATTTTTATCTCATCCACCTTTAAATTCTATTGAGCATGTTCTTAGAATGTCCTTGAGTGTTTGAATAGTAATTTTGGTTTGTCCATCAGTTTGAGGGTGATAGGCTATACTGAAATTCAATTTTTTATACAAATGATGTTGAACACTTCTCCATAATTTTGATTCATTCCTTAAACTATGATCTAATATCATATAAAGTGGAACTCTAAGCATCCTTACCACTTAACGTAAATCATGGAAAGTTTATCAAGAGATAAATCTTCCCAAATTAAGATAAAATGGGTAGTCTTGGTGAGACGGTGCACTATAACCAATATCACCATGCTTAGTTTGGATGTTCTTAGAAGTCTAATGAAAATGTATATAGTGATATTGTCCCACTTCCATGCTAGTGTGGATAGTGATTGTAATGCCCCTTTATAAAGTTATCGCTTTGCCTTCACTTACTAACACACCAGGCACCTTGTGGTGTAGTCGGTAATCTCCATTTTCATGTCATCCCTCCAATAATGATCACAATGGTTCCTATACATTTTTGTGGTTCCATGATGTATAGAGAGAGTAGATCTATGTGATTCATCCATCATCTCCTTCTTTATTTCTAGAATATATGGAACACATAGTCTTGTAAGAAATTCCAGTACACCGTATTGATAAATATTAAACTCATGGAACTTCAAATTATCAACATCCTTGAACTTCTTCTGTAACAAAGGATCTTCTTTTTTGAGATTTCTTGATCTTCTCCACTAATTATTGTTTATAAATTATTTGGGATAGGATTGATGATATCCCTTCCCTTACAATTACCATGTCCATTTTTACTAGGTCTTTAATCAAGGTATCTATTTTAATCATAATCATTTCAAGCATAATAGGTTCTTTCCTACTAAATGTATCAGTTACTTTGTTTTCTCTTCGAGGATGATAATGAATTGAACAATCATAGTCTTTAAGAATATCCATCCATCTCCTCTATATCATGTTGAATTATTGTTGTAAGAAAATATACTTAAAAATTTGATGGTCTATGTATATATCACATTTCTCACCATAAAGATTGTGCCTTCATATATTCAAAACAAAAACAACCATAACCATCTCCAAATCATGTGTAAGATAATTATACTCATGAGGATTTATCTTGCAAGATACATAAGCAATTAACTTCTTATTTTCCATGGGGACATATCCATACCCATTCAGAGTTGCATTACTAAAAATAAAAAATCCTTCTCTGATAGAGGGTAATGTTAACATAGGTGCAATAACCAATCTTATATTCAGCTCTTGGAAACATTCTTTGCACTACATTATCCATATAAACATGACCCATTTTCAAGTTAACATGGTTAGTGGATTATAAATTCATGAAAAGTTTTTTCAAAAACCTCTTATAATATCTTTATGAACCAATGAAACTACAAATCTTAGTTATTTTGTAGGATGAGGACACTCCTACACTACCCTTGACATTGCAGGGTCAACTGAGATTCCTTCACCGGTTACAATTTTCCCCATGAAAGCAACATTTTGTATCCAAAACTGACACTTTATAAACATTACAAATGACATCTCTTTCCATGGAGCTTGTAATATAATCCTTAAATGATATTCATTATCCTCGCAACATTTGGAATATAATAGAATATCGTAAATAAAAACTAAAAAAGTTATCAATGAAGACCTTAAAGACTCTATTCATAAAATCCATAAAAATAGCAGGTGGATTGGTCAATTATAAGATAATTACAAAAATATCATAATGACAATATCTTTATCGGAAGGTGGTGTTTGGAAAATCTTCTTTCTTTATCCTCACTTGATGATAACCAGATCGAAGGTCAATCTTCAAGAAGAACCGATCCCCACAAAGTTGGTTAAATAAATAATCAATTCTATGAAGAGGGTATTTGTTCATTTCTGTTATCCAATTCAGTTCCCTATAATTAGTTCATAGTCACATTGACCTATCCTTCTTCTTCAAAAAAAGAACCGGTGCTCCACAAGGATACATACTCGGTTGGATAAACCCCTTATCCAAATGTTGTTAGAGTTGTTTCATTAATTCCTCCAGCTTCACATTTTCCATCTTATATGGGGTCTTTGATATCGGATGAGATCCAGTTACAAGTTCAATGGATATCTCTACCTCTCTTTCTAGGGGAGGTCTAGGTAAGTACTCAAGAAATATGTCAATGTATTCATGAATGATGGGGACATTCTCTATCTTTATACTCTCATTTCCTTATTCTTATTCTTCAATTATCAACTCTATAAAGAAGGTTATAGGAGGTGCTTCTAGAAAAAGATGAGGTCGAGATATCTCTCCTTGGAAGATGAATGTATTATTTCCATTCAAGACTAGTAAAATTTCCTTTCTTCAACATTTAATCTTATCATTATACTGTGATAGATGGTCCATCCTTATTATAATGTTGAATTCCATCATGGGAATGACTACTAGATTTTCAATAAGATTGTTCATGTTAATATAAATACTAGAGTTTCTAAACACTATTTATTATTTTATAATCCCTATAGGAATTTTGACATATATATCTACCATTAGTTGTTTAGGAATTTATTCTATATTCATTGCAAACATGGAGGAAATTAAGGAATGTGAAGAAGAAGAATTAAAGAAATTAATTTCTAGCTTTGAGAGAACAAAAAGAGCACCTAATAGAACATCATTTCGAGCTTCAACTCCATCCATCATGATAGAAAATTCACAAACATTCTCCCTTAGACTATTCTATGGATGATGGTGATTCGCCTCCACTACCCTCAGATTTAGACAGTGATTGGGAAAGTGCCCATGTTGTCCACACTTAAAGCATTGGACTTCAGGTAGGGCCTACACCATATTCCCATTGTCATTATCTTTGGGAAGATGAGGCATAACCATATTATGAAACTTCTGAAATATATGACTATCTCTTCTATACATTCATCACTTCCCACTTTTTTTCAGATAGTTACCTGAAAGCTTCTTCCCACATTTATTAAATGTGGTAAGTTTCACTTGATTTCCACCTCTTCCCCGATCAAAGATCATACTGAATCATGGAAGCATTGATCTATTCTTTTCATTGGATTTATGGGACCATTTCAACACACCAAAATCTAGTTTTACTTTTACTGTACTTTGTACGATCTCCACATATTTTTCATATTCTCGCTTGGCTAGATTCTTTCGTAGATGAGGTCTTAGAACACCTATGAATCTTTCAAACATAACATTAGGATCCATATAAAATATATAGGTGTAACATGTAAGCCTTGTGAAGTTCATCTTGTAGCTTCCAAAAGATTCATTCTCCTCCTACTTCATCTCAAGAAACTCCTTTTACATTTTTATTTTCATCAAACAATGGAAATACTTATTAAAGAAGATTATGGAGAACTCTTCCTACTACATAGCTTCACTCTCTCGTCTTGGACCAATCTTTTTAATCCGCTCCCACCACCGATCACCTTCTCCCCATATTCGTTAAACATCCAATGTGACTTTCTCTTGTTTGGAACTATGAAGTATATAAAAGATTTATTCTACATAGCTTATCCACAGTTCCAGAATCAATGAGTCGGTAGATCCATTGATATTTGGTGGTTGTTGACGTATAATAGACTCAATTAAATGTTTCCCCTTATTGGTGAAATCTGTCTCTCATATTGATTCATGTTATTTGCCATAAAATGAGTAATTTGATTCATCATTCTCACGAAATATTCTATTCTGGATTTCATTAAAGGACTATCAGTGCATTGTCTAGTGTGGTCACCATTTACACGGTTCCTCCTATTTCTCTCCATTTTCTAAAATAATAAAACCTTTGTGAGAATCCTTTTTCATTTAAGAATCTTATAACCCTAAATTATATTTTTATGTCATAAAACATAATTTTTAAACACATTATTCTTATCAATAAGTAAATTTTCTATAAATCCTCTATAATGGATCATAATAATCTTGTGATTAACCAAACATATCCCCTTGGAGTTTTAACCCAGGAGTGATGAAAGGCCAATTGTCATGAACAAATTCCCTTTCAAGTCAAGCTCAAAGAAATTTTTCCAGGTTTTACCCCTACATACCTCTATGCCAGAGCCACATCCACTTGTTCTTATCTAGACATGGATTTATTTGATCAGAAACCACTTACTTAATATTTCACCAAAATACCAGGATATTTTCATATATTTAAAATTTTCAACAGTGTTCTTCAAAAAATATTAATAACTTAATTTCCTCAAATAACTAAACTATCCTTTGGTACCAACTATGGCATGCCGCATTTTTATTTCAATACTTTACCTGAAATTTTACAAACTGAGGATCTTTATAATGTTTTGTGTATAAAAAATAGGGTACAAAATACATAAAACATAAAAAATTATTTTATTCCACATGAAAGGATTATTCAAGTTTCATCCTAGGTAAATTTATTGAATCTCATAACATGGGGACATACATCAAAGGAAAGGGTGAGTATAAGGCCTAGTACGGGAAAACAAGTGAAAAAATTTAGATATGTACTTTAACGATATCAATAAGAACATGAGGAATATCATAAATAAATGATAAATAGTCATGTCACAATTATAATAACTTGAATTTTTTACTTGATTATGTGGATAAAACATTAAATTTAGGCATTCATAATCATACCACCAAGTCTCATCTCCAAGGTGTCTAAAAACATACCAAGGTTATTACCCAAGGTATCATAAAACTTGTCATCTCTAGAGATTAATTTATTTACCAAATAAATTGGAGCATAATAAGGGATCAACCTTAATATATATTTATTTTTATTTGATTCACATGGATCATAATAAATAATTTCATAAATAACCCATAGATAATAAAACAAGTGGGTTTCATATCAAAATTATTTTGTATTAAAAAAGTTTTTAAAAACACGATCATTATGTCATTTATAACCCAATAAAAGGAAATAAGGGTTTTGCTTATGTAAATTAAAAGAAAAAAATAAATAATGTTTTTGTCTTGATTAATAACATTATAAATTAAATAGGTTTGGGTGTTCAGATAATGAAAATAAAATAATTTCTTAAGAAAAAGAGAGAGATTTTGAGACGAAAATTCTGCATCATAATGGGTATGAAACAAGGTTTCATAAAACATTAAAAATAGAAGAGATAGGGGTAAAACATTCATAAAATACTAATAATATATTATAGGGATATAATAAAATGTAAATAAGAATATGGTATGGAAATTTGAAAGACATACCACAAAAAAGAGAACTTCAATGGAAAAGAGTAGATGCGAATTCCCTTACCTTGAAGAGTAACTTATAGTACCTCCAGATTGGTACATTGAGAGATTTATTAACCCTTAAGATGACTCATTGGGAGGTATAAATAATATAACTTCTTGGTGGATGAATTTGGAATGAATATAAATGAATTAATGGGTGGATATTTATAGAGAAATTGAGTGTGTGTGTGTGTGTGTTATTAATTTTCGAGGACACCTCATTAGTAGTATTGGAAAAACCCTGGGCTTTACCATGGTATTTTCCCACGGAATTGGCCACATGGGATACATAATATAATATTTTAATCCAAGAGAGTATACCAATATCTTATCTTACTCATTAAATCATTATGACTTAGTTATGATGTCATTAAACATACTGAAAACTCATAACTGTATTTTTACTATTCTGCAAAAATTCAAATGTTTCAGAAAAATACCAAAGACTCACCCTATCCATTTTGAAATGTGTACACTTCCAAAATGAACTCATTTTATATATATTAATTTCCTTTTAAATTAAATTAAATTAATTAATTAATAATACTTAAAAAATAATTTCTAAAACGGTTATCTACTCATACTGTGATATAATTATATCACATTACCATTTCAGATGACTAAAATATATTTATACATATTTAGGTGAGATTACAATTCCATTGGTCATATGACTATTCAAAATGGTATCATTACTATTCCAAAGATATTTTTCACCCAAAATTATGTTGATCCTGTCAAACATTAATTATATTACTGAATGCAATTGTGTACAATCTATTTTTTTAAAATCATTTCACAGAATAAATTATTTAATAATATTTTAATTTTTTTTTACAATTTGTAAAAAATATTATTCATAAAATAATATTCATTAACATATATTTTTCATCAAATACCCTTCATTAAATAAATTTAAACTTCTTAAAAATCTATAAAAAAATTCACCCAAGATTAATTTTGACATTTTAAATTAAAAAATGATGTTTATTTCACCATAAAAATTCTCTATGTATGAGAACTCTCTAAAAAGTATGATTTTTTACTTCTAAAACCAATTTATAATATTTTTATCAATTAAAAATATATATTTTATTAAGCAATGCTATTATTAAAATAGAAATGATGAAATAAAACTTTTATTTATACAAAGGGATTACACAAAGTCAGTATGACCTCATTACATAACCATATATAACACCCGCATAGGACCAAAGAGTAACGTGTGAAATGATGATAGAATCTTGGGGAGGATTAGAAAACATCGCCCGAGTGGTTATTTCTATAAACTTGAACTTCTCCCATAAGAAATCTTGCTCAAGATTAATATGTTGAAGCACAACTTGGGCTGGTTCTAGAGTGATGAATAGAGATGATACCTCCTTTCCATGTTCTAAAAAATGGGATTCCTATAGAAATTGTATAATAGATGAGGCCATAGAATCTTCTTTTGCATTTATAATTCACTATCAATTCTATTTATAAACAATAATTAAAATGTTCAAAATTTGTATTGTTTCCAATGGTCATATTAACCAATTTTCAAATAATGATCCAAACCCGATAGCCACATATCAGTTATATTTATATATATATTTTATGATATAGTAAAACATTCATTTTCACGAAACAAAATATTAATCAAAATTTCAGTTCATTACAATTTAAGTTATAACTCTCTCTTAGTCACTTAATGTTATAATCTCAATTTTATTTAAACCATGTCAATCACACTTCTTTACTTAATTATAAATCCAGATATTCATGAAAATAGTGTAACAATCACTCAATAATAATTTGATATTTTTCAATTTAACAATAAGAAAATATTCCTCACACTTAACATGGAGATGAAAAGTTCATATGGTTTTCCAATTTAGCTCAAGAAATTATTAAAACCCCAAAACAATCATTTATAAACTTCTTCGTACATTATCCAAAACAATGAAAATATTTTCAATTATTTTATAAAAAACACTGTAAAAAGAGAGTGAAAAAATGGAAAAAATAACAAGTTGTTATCCCCTTCCCCACACTTATATTCAATGTTATGGAATCTTAACACATCTATAGAAAATGTAATCATTACAAGAATTATTTAATTCAATGGATGAGGAATAAGAAACATCGTGAAAACCTAATATGTATTGATAATATTGAAAGGGAGAAAATATATGATTACTAAGAACATTGTTTCTAGATAATGTTATAAAAAATCATGTAGTTGTTTTACAAAAAGGTTGTAGAAAAGAATAAATGAACACTATGTGAACTATTTTCATCACTATAGTCCAAAGGTTCCTCGTCATTCAAGTTTTATGATAATATATAACATAAATATATTTTATTACTAGTGAATTAGATAAATTGTGGACTATTGTAGGGTTATGAATTCAGGTCACTATAATTAAAATGGGTTTTATCATTGAAGTATGGTTCCAGAGAATTTATTGTAATTCCATCTCCTTGAAGTATTCTAATTTTAATAATAAGTCAATAATGATTATGATTTGTGATAAATATTTAATTCCAAGCATGTAACGTACCTAAAAAATATGAAGAACATGGTTGAAAAGTTAAAAATAAAATACACTGATTGGTAACTTGTAGTGAATATTCAATATCGAAGGATTAGTATCATCGTTAAACAATATGAGGGGATGAGAACGTAAGGGGATTTGTGCATTAGGTTTTCCTCTCGTCACCACCCCCTTCATCGAGGGTTGTTTCGGTGCTTCCTTATTCATGATTGGTGGGATCGTGGCAGTGAATCCTCGGTTGTGGGGTGTCGGCGACTTCGGGGACTCAGCCGTCTCGGCTATCTACACCGCAGATTTCCTCTTCTTCCGCAAATCCTTCTTTGCTGGATTGGGTTTCTCAAGGATGTGTTGTGTGGGTCTGCGTCCAAGTACCAGCTTCAGCACCTTGAGTCAGTTCGCACATCTCCTGTGGGTGCGTTGCGTGGTTCATCGCGGCCTCTGCGTACAACTGGGATGGAGACGATGAGATCTGCCTATAGCTGGTCTTCATTCCGGCATCTGGTGATGGTTTTCCCTTTTAGGTTTTTTGAGGTCTTTCTTGGTTTGGAATGAGGCTACATTTGTGAGCCGGTGATGATTTTGTTTTTTTTTTGATTCGTGATTTGGATGAGGTTTTGAGGGTTTTTTTTAAATAATTTTTTTTTAAAAAATATTTTTTAAAAACAGGTTAGGTTAAAAAAAATTTCGAAAATACGCCACAAAGGCGGCATCCTTGATGCCGCCTTTGTGCTCGGGTGAAAGGCGACATCCTAGATGCCGCCTTTCCCATAAAACAGAAAAAAATATTTTTTCTTGAATTTATTTTTATTTTTATTTTTATTTTGTTTTGTTTTGTTTATATATATATATATAAACAAAACAAAACAAAACAAAATAAAAATAAAATTTTCAGCAGAATTTATCCGCAATTTAAAATCCAGCAGTATTGCCATTACAGTAATCTGGATTCTGAAAGAAGCTCTCACCCATGGCTCCTTTTTATAAGAGATCTTACCCTGTAAATCATTCTGCATTTCCGATGTGGGATTCTGGTTCTCCATTTCCTGCACAGAACATTCTGCATTTCCAATGTGGGATTCTGTTTCAAGTATGTGACTTTGAAATACTATAAAATATAAACTATGAGGCCAATATAAATGAAACTTAAAACATGGATTAAACATATAAAAAATAGTTGAAAAAAAATCATAAAAAAATGATGATAAAAAATAATTTATAAGCTTTCAAAACCACTTACTTTAAACATAAGAAGTTTCAAGTACGTGATTTTGAAAGCTTATAAAATATAAAGTATATGAAAAATATAAATGAAACTTAATACATGAATTAAACATAAAGAAAATATTTGAAAATAAAAAGAATTTCTTAAAAAATATTGATGAAATATAATTTATAAGCTTTCAAAACGACAAACATGAAACTTAAAAATGTTTCATGCACGTGACTTTGAAAGCCTATAAAATATAAACTATAAGACCGATATAAATGAAACATAAAACACAGATTAAACATATAACAAATAGTCGAAAATAAAAAGAATTTCGTAAAAAATGTTCATGAAAAATAATTTATAAGCTTTCAAAACCACTTACTTGAAACTTAAAATGATTAAAGTATGCTGTTTTGAAAGACTAAAATATAAACTATAAGACCGATATAATTTAAAGTTAAAACATGGATTAAACATATAATAATTTATTTAACTATTAAATTAATATTATTAATAATTAATTATATAATAGTTAATTAGTAATATAATTATTCATTATAATTATTCATTAGTAATTATTAAAAATTATTTTATAATAAATAAGTAGTTAATTAGTAATATATTTATTCATTATAATTATTCATTATAACTATTAATTATTATTTATTATTTATATAATACTTAATTAGTAATATAATGATTAATTATATAATTATTAACTATATAATAAATAATTATTTAATTAGTAATATCATTATTAATTATATAATAATTAATTATTTAATTATAAATAAGATAATTAATTATAATAAGTAATTATAATTATTAATAGATAATTATGTAAAAATTAATTAGTTAATTAATAATAATATTATTAATTATATAATAATTAATTAGTAAATTTTTAATATGATTTTTAATTATAATTATTCATTATAATAATTAATTAGTAAATTTGTAATATGTTTTTTAATTATAATTATTCATTATAATTATTAATTAGTAATTAATAATAATTAATTATATAAAAATTAGTTAGTTAATTTGTAATATTATTATTAATTATATAATAATAAATTACTAAAATAGTAATATAATTTTTAATTACATTTATTCATTATAATTATTAATTATTAATTAGTAATTAGTAATTAGTAATTATTAATTATTAATTAGTTAATTAGTAATATAAATATTAATTACAATTAGTCATTATAATTATTAATTATTAATTATTAATAATTAATTATATAATAGTTAGTTAGTTTATTAGTTATATAATTATTAATTATATAACAATTAATTAGTAAATTAGTAATATAATTTTTAATTATATTTAATTATTATAATTTTTAATTATTAATTAGTAATTATTAATAATTAAATATGTCATAATTAATTAGTTAATTAGTAATATTATCATTAATTATATAATAATTAATTAGTAATATAATTATTACATATATAATAAATATTTAGTTAATTAGAAATACAATTAATAATTATAACTAAATAATTAGTAATTAGTAATTATTAATTATTAATTATTAATTAGTTAATTAGTAATATAAATATTTATTATAATTATTCATTATAATTAGTAATTAGTAATTAATAATTATTAATAAGTAATTAATAATTATTAATAAGTAATTACTAATTATTAATTAGTTAATTAGTAATATAAATATTAATTATAACTATTCATTAAATTATTAATTATTAATTATTACTCATTAATTATTACTTATATAATAATTAATTAGTTAATTATTAATATAACTATTAATTATATAATAATTAATTAGTTAATTAGTAATATAATTATAATCTTTCAAAGTCACGTACTTGAAACAGTTTTAAGTTTCAAGTAGGCGGTTTTGAAAGCTTATAAATTATTTTTCATTAACATTTTTTTGGAAATTGCTTTTGTTTTCAACTATTTCTTATATTTTTAATCAATGTTTAACGTTTCATTTATATTGGTCTTCTATTTTATGTTTTATTGTCTTTCCAATTCACACACTTGAAAAATTTTAAGTTTCAAGTATGCGGTTTTGAAAGCTTATAAATTACTTTTCATCAACATTTTTTTGGAAATTTCTTTTGTTTTCAACTATTTATTATATGTTTAATCAATGTTTAAAGTTTCAATTATATTCGGTTTATAGTTTAAATTTTACAGTCTTTCAAATTCACGTATTTGAAACATTTTTAAGTTTCAAGTATGCGGTTTTGAAAGGTTATAGATTATTTTTCATCAACATTTTTGAGGAAATTCTTTTTGTTTTCAACTATTTATTATATGTTTAATCAATGTTTAAAATTTCATTTATATTGTCCTTATAGTTTATGTTTTATTGTATTTCAAAGTCACGTACTTGAAACAGAATCTCACATCAGAAATGCAGAATGTACTGCACAGTAAAGGTAGAACCTGAATCCCACATCGAAAATGCAGAATGATTTTCAGGGCAAACCCTCTTATAAAAGGGAGGCCTGGGTAAGAGTTTCTGTCAGAATCCAGACTGCTGTAATGGCTGTAGCGCTGGATCTTTAATAGCAGAGAAATTCTGCTGAAATTTTTTGTTTTGTTTATATATATATATATATATATATAAACAAAACAAAACAAAATAAAAATAAAAATTTTCAAAAAAAAATATTTCTTTAGGAGAAAGGCGGCATCCGCGATGCCGCCTTTCACCCGCAGCGCAAAGGCGGCATCGCAGATGCCGCCTTGCCCCCGAAATGCAAAGGCGGCATCCGGGATGCCGCCTTTGAGGTGCATTTTTTTAAAAAAATTTGCCGGAATAGTTTTCTGGAAAATATTTTTTTTTAAAACGTAAAAAAAAATCTGAGGTTTTGATGTTGGTTCATAAGAAAATTGCTTCGCATCTGGGCTCTCAGGTTTCTGATTAGTGTTTCCTAATTCAATCACAAAAATTATTTATATATGATTATTAGGGAGATTGTTTTCATACTCAACAATCTATATTGTTCTCACTAAAATGTTAATATAATGAAACACATAAGCATAATGTTAAAAAATTTATATTATAATATAAGATAATGTATATGTTTTTTCGTATTTATAGATGCATTAGATTACGAATAAGAACTGTAATATTGAAAATGTATTTATATTACAATAAATATATAAAAATAATAAAGTATATACATAGGGAACATTGAAATATGTATTATTTTTGTTTTGGTATAAATATTAGTTTAATAATGACGATAAACCTAGGAATATGTATGTAAATAATAATGTTTATTTATAATAACAGTCCAAAGAAAATGAAATTGTAATTATTTATATATTATCATATTTTTTACAATACCTTTATATTATATTATCTTAATTTTTTATGTATTATAGTATTTGTATTGGCATGGCTATAAATAGAATCAGAGGCATTTGCACTATTAAATTTTTTATGTGATTTTATTGCAACATGTTTTTAAGGATAAGAATAAACATATATAGTATCAACTTAAAAATCGATGTATATAAGTAATTTTAGATATATTTTAATGAGAATCGGAATATGAATCAGCATATGTATATATGTATCCCATAATTGTATACGCATGAACATAAGATGTTGTAAAAGTATTTGTAAGTAAATATATATTTAATTATTATAGTGTTTTTATATTACAAATGAAACATAAGTAGAATAATTGTAAAAATGTCTGTTTTTAATATGCATTGGGATGTATATATTATATATACTTTTAAATGTGTAAATTTTTTTATTTGTGCAATAATAAGTTGGATCATAAGCAGTGGAAAATTAATAAAGAAAAAAATGTTTTCATCAAAATATTTGTGTTGGTAAAAAAATTAATATTTTAGTAAACATAATAATATGTATAAGGATGTATATCTATTCATTATGTATTAAAGTCCTTCCATATTTGATAATTTTAAAATTTGTACGTACTGAGGGGTTTTCATATTATAATTATCATCGTATTTGTTATTCATTATATCAACCAAATGTGTCACTTTTTTATAACATTTTTTAGATTGTGAAATAATGTTATTTAAGGTTAATAAAATTTATATTTTTTTATGTAAATATAGAAGAAATAAAATTGAATAGAATCAAAATCTATCGGAATGTATTGAGTTTCCATAAATTGATATATACTAAAGAGGTAATTTTATTGAAATAAATTTCATGTATTGATGTAAAGATTTTATGAATAGTTTTTAGGTAAAAAATGAACTATAAATACTAGGTGCATACCATGGGGGGGGGTTAAAACTTGTCTATATAACTGAACTCATGAATTTTACGACTGCACTATTATAACATGATTTTCAACTAATGACATGCACCGAGTAAAAACTATAATATACCATAAAATTGATTAGTATGGTTAGATATGTGAAAAATATAAAAATAAATATGATTATAAATAATATAATGATAATTGGATTTTTTATTATAAAAACAAAGAATGAAAAAAATCCTTAGGGAGGTATGAAATGATGAATATAAAGGGAATGAATAGAAACAAATATTTTACATTCTAAAGGTAATGAACCTGAACAAGTGTAATAAATTATATCCTCTTATTCATTTCCTCTATAACATAGAAAATATTCCACATAGTTACCATCTTTCCATGTATGTAAGATCCTCACTCCTTTGTAAATCATGCCTTGGCAATCCCTATTAATGTACTAGATTATTTATTGAATGGGAGAGGATACCTTAATGAATATCCCAACTAAAGATTGATCCAATTAGATCTGTGAAAGGGAAATATTGTTTATATTAAAAATAATAAAAACATATAAAAAATCCATCCTATTGACCAAAATTTAGCTTCCTTCTCTATTGAATGGAGAGAAATAATTGAAGAATAAAACCCAATAATCATGAACAATACCAAAATCAGAATTAATTCCTTGAAAATGTAATCCATAAGAGTTTCTGTTTTATCCCTGGGAGAGGGGATATTCACTTCATTAAGATTTTACCAAATGATCTAAAAGTATATTCACCATAATATTCTATACAATGATCAATAAATTCAAATAACTCAGATATATTAGTTGAAAGGGATTACTAATTTCTGAACGAGCACTAAGGTGTGGGAATAAATATATCTCAAGAGAGAACTGCTTGGAATAATCCCTATATTCCCATTCCAAAGTCAATATTAATGATATCGCATTGCTTGTTGAAGAAAGGCAGGAGAATCCTTCTAGAGTAGAAATACTATATCCATTTTTAACCAAATATTACATTTTAATTTCATATGGGGAATAAATCGTACCAAGATTTTTTAGTGGGAATTAGTTCATATCATATATCTATCTTCTACTTAAGAATAGAAATCAACTTTCTAAGATAGAATTTAGTAAGATTGGGTACCCTCTATATTTCCAAAGTCATAAGAGTTTTGGTATTAAAAACCCTCTCAATGAAGTTTCATATTCTTATATATCATTTTTCATTAATATAATCTTAGAATCAGACCATATTTTGATAACCCACCCTAAGTTACAATCCTTTAGAATTATCCTTAGCATACATATCTTCATATAAATGATATTCTACCGAGACACATTCTATGGAATCAAATTGTTTGAAAATAATCTCATCCTAAGATGATTGGATTGGAAAATTTATTTCTTGGATTTATTGTTAAAGATTAAATAGTAATGATCTTGATGGATTAATTTATTTACACATTTTTAACAAATTATGAAAACAATTAATTATAAATTATAGGAAAACCCATGTTGAAATGTATGTACTCTCTTTCTAGGAGTGGTTGACCAAATAAAAAAGTCTCTTGACTGGAACATTATATATAAAATTGGAATAAATTTATTTATAACCCCAATGTTATTATCTATTTAAGATCCAGGGGGGATTAAAGAAGCATTAGGTGAGATGAGAACCCACAACTTAGGAAATGTGTTGATTCCATAGATATAGGAAATAATGGTTTGAGTTGACCATAAGCCGATTTAATGCATCAAAAGTCATTTAACCATGTAAAGTAATAGACAATTGATCCTAGATCCTCAAGTTGATTAGATTTATTCAATTCCATGAAATTTAACATTGAATTCTTGGATAATAAGTTTTACCTTATCATATCAGTCCAGTCCTCTATCATAATGTGATCCCCCAAATATAATTGATAGAGGAAGCCCAAGGATTAAATTAGAAATAGTAGATTACATAGAAATTCTATTGAAAAGACTAAAAAGGATTTATGCACTGAGATTATTTAAAATATTTACGGACAAAATCCTATGAAATTGTAGTCATGATGGTGGATAGGGTTTATCATTCCTTGAGACACATTACTGACATGAAAAGATGAAACAATTTTTCTAATATGAAAATGGTTAAACAAAGAGTTGAATTATATAGAATAATAGATCCACTATAATTATCATAGAACGTAATGAAAAAGGTGGTATTTATTTTTATTATCATATATTGAATAAAATATTAAATATTGTGTATAAAAGGAAAAGAATTATATATGAGTGCTTGAATGGTATTATATAATTAATAATTATTGGAAACAGAACAAGGAAAGTCATCATATTCATCAAATAGTTAAGAGGCACGTGAGTACGAGTTGAACCAAAATAATATCAGTAGACTAAAGTGAAAACATGTATTTGAAGGATTTATCTTTTACATTGGAGGTCCCAAGATTGTTTCTAGTGGGTACTGTGAATGTGTATTTTTTTATTATTAAATCAAATTAGTATCCTTTCATTTCAAAGGAAAACCTTGTAAATTTTCATTACACATTATGTATTTACTCCTGAACAAAGAAACGGTAAGATAATAACTATCAATGTCACGAACCAGGCCGGGTCGCCGTCCGACCCAGTGCCCAACCCGGTCCGCGGCAAGGCCCGAAGGGTGTTCCCAATCCCCACAGGCTGGCACAAGTGCCCGGGTATCGTAAGTAACAAGTGGGAACGATTTTACCAGAAATAAAAGATAGAAAAACAACTAGCAAGATAAAATAAACTAAAACTGGAAGTAGAAAACCAAACACGCCTTTAAACTATAAACTGGTTTAAAGTCTACAACTTGAACCAATGGCTAAAAGAAAAGACGACAGCGGAAACTAAAACTCTGACCCAAATCTGCCGGAAAAGGAGAGGCCACCTCAACCCCATTTTGCATGAGAAGACCAACAACAACCAGAACCACCAATGCTGAACACGATGTCACAACCTGGAATACACAAGAAACAAAATCTACATACACCCAAAGGTGTATGTAGGGTGTGATCCAAAATCCCAGTAGGACATCACCCAATAAAAAGGTTCCATGCCACAACATCAAAAAGACAATTTAATGTGCTTATTCAAAATTATAATTTCAAAATTCTTTTTAAAGAACCATTTACAAGCTAAAAGCTAAAGGAAAAACACTAAAAAGAACTCATTTCAAAAACACGATTTTTATAGAGGAAGAGAAAAGCTCATTATGGGCACACACACACATACTCACACACACACACACGCACACATACTCCCACACACACACACACACACTCACACCCAAGTGGTCCTCCATATGCTGATGGAAGGAACCACACTATAGATGGTAGAGCACTATGGGTACATCCCCTAAGGTTCATCTAGCTCGAGTGGGACCCTAGAACCTCGTGTCTTGGTGAAACATGGCTTAGAAACCACGACCCTCAGAAATGTGGATTAGAAGACCATGACCCTCAGAAAACGTGGCTTAGAAGGCCACGACCCTCAGTCATCATATGTTTAGTTAGTGTTGTAATCATCAATCCAGCTAAGTGAGACAGGGAAGATACACATCCAGCTCACTAGCGCACTAGTTCTAGTACGCCCACCTAGATACCCAGGGTTTTCCCTTGTGCTCAATCAAGTTTCACATTCACATAATGTATATCGCTTTCACATATCCCGAACCAAACAAAACATTACACATACACGTCACCGTTTGCATACCCAAACACCATAAAAAAACACACGCGCACCAAAACCATTTTATAACATAGTTCAGATCATTTGCGTGACATGATAAACTATTTAAAAAATTTGAAGAACATTTCAAAATAGCACAAAAATAGTTTTCACATGAGACATGTCCAATTTCACATGTGAGAATACCTTTAAAAACTTAACGCACACATAATTCTGTCAAAAACAACTCCCGCGCTCCACATATAATTTAATAAGTGCAATTAACAATTTATAAAACACTTAAAATTAGAAAGCATAGGTTTGCACCAGAATGACGAACTCGATTTCATATACAAACGTCACTTTAAAACCAAATGTGCAGCTTATACAAACTAAAACATGTTTTCCCATTGTCCAAATAATTTTCAATTAAATTCCAAAAGTACGCAACACGGAAAACACACCCAAAGTGACTCACTTTCATTGAAAATCTACATTTAATTACATAGACACCTCAATGAACTTGAAAACACATTTCGCACCTACCAAACAACCCCGAAAACATTCCCAACCATATTCCGCATCTCAAATTACACTTAATTAAACAATTGCTCAATTAATAAAACATCACATATGCATACCACAAGGCCTCACTTTAAGACACACAAATTTTTAAATGGCAGAACTATTTGAAAATCAATTGCACATCCCAACCCTTCTAAAACCTCATTCGCACCCCTAAAAGATACTCAAGGTTCATAATAAAAATTAACACGTCAAAATAGTTTACCTTATATTGAAAAACATAGTTTAATATCATCCGTACCTCAAGCGTTATTGAAAACACAATTTCCACACCCTAAACAATTAACTATAATGCGTCTAAAAAAATTCAATAACACAACGCACATGAAAAACGTTGGCATTTACTTAAAAACAACTCAAATTCATCAATATACATATCGAAGCACGTCCAAAAATAAAATTCGCATCACGCAATTTATCACTAGAACACATTATAATTTAATTAATGAGCAATTAGATTATCTAAAGATGGTATGGCATGGAACCACCTACCTCGGACCAAGAGGATTCTGAAAAAAAGGCGTGAAACCCTATTCGCACCTCGACCGCTTAGCAATCCCACAAGATTGAGTGTAATAAATTAACCTTGGACCCTAAGAACAAGAATAATCATTGTAATAGAGATCATGCCCGCTGAAAAAAAGAAACAGACATGAAAGGACTCAAACAAATATAGGGATGGACCTATCCGAAAGGGGGTGCGGCGTGCAGAAGGTAGGCAGGGCGCCGAAGGTGTCGCCGACCAGCATGGGGAGGGTGTGGGCTGCCGGCGCAGCAGCTTCTCGGGAGCGGCGGTGCGTGCAGCCGATCGGGAGGGGGGGCGCGAGCTGGGTCAAGGGTAGGGGTGCAGTGCGTAGGGTGGATCCGGGAGGATGAGGCAACACCGGATGGTGGTGCGGCACGGCGCGGTGGGCTGGAGGCTGAACAGGAGGGGCAGGGGCATGGTCCGGCGAGGGTAGCGGTGCAGCGCAGAAGTCGGAGCGGCTTGGTGAGGGGAGTTTGGCGCAAGGCATGGGCTGGCCATGGAGGGGAAGAGGCGACGGTGAGAGGGGGGGGAGGCCTGTGGGCGATGAGCGGGAAAGCGGCCATGGGGGTTGGGAGGCGGCGTGAAGGGGAAGGGGAGGACTCGGTCACGACACATAGAACAAAAGGGAAGAAAACCCTAGAAAAAGAAAAAGAAAAAAAAAGAAATCCCAAAAATAAAATGGAGTGAAAAAAAAATCAAAAATCAAACCCATAATAATACTATCTTTATTATATTATTACTAATATCCATAAAATGAAACCTTGACAATAATAATATTATTATCATTAAGACGCAATTCATTAAATTATTAACACGTTCATCTCATTTTATTTACCTATTTTTTTTATTCATCCACACATTTAATTTAATTTCATTATCATTATTAACTCATTTATTTAATTAGTTGACCATCGAGCAGGGTCATACGACAGACCTGGCGAAGACGCATGGCTCCGCAATTATGCTTCGCTTGCGCGTCGCATGATGACAAGCCCCGAAAACTCATTTAATTTCATTTTTTTATTATTAATTCCTTTTTATTTAACTAGTTGCACAAAGGGAAGGCGAGCGGGGAACAGAGAGAGGTCGCGCGGTGACCCAAGCAAGGTCCCGCGATTTCGACAGTGGCGCGATAAATGCCGAAAAGGCCATAAAGTGTGTTTCCAAATATGAACTCAAAATAATAATAATAATAAATCGGGCCTCGACCGGAACTATCTGATGTCCAATAAAGCAATAAAATAAATAATATAAAAAAGGACGGGTGTGACAATCCTCCCCACCATAAAGCTTTCCGTCCTTGGAAAGCTACAACTAAGGCTGAGACCCAAAGTAGGAAATGAAGCCCCATTGGGGTTTAGAAGGTACCCCCATGAAATGCAAGTGAAAAGAGGCAAACACACTGTGCTTAGAGATAGAGACTCAAATGACAACCTCAAGGAACCCGTGAAACACTTTTTGCTAACTGTCACCTGCACCGGGGCGCTAGAACACCTCCAGTTGATTTCTTAAGGAAAGGAACTCTCGCACCCATAGAAACCAACTTCACAAGCCGAAACACCTCAAGAACTATTAAACTGAAACCACACCATTTGGCTTGAATGAAAAAACAAGGTCAAAACACGTCCACAGAACACTTCTATCACCTATCACCAAGTCGTATTTAAAAACAGAAGCAAAAGATCAACATGGGGAGGACTGAGGGGCTCCCCACCATTAGGAACTTTCCAACGCCCAAGACAAGACTAGAAAACCAACATGGGGAGGTCCGAGTGGACTCCCCACCATTAAAGAAAGGCCAACAACGATTTATTCCAGAGACCTTTGGGCAAGACCTATCGTGAGTCTCGCCGTCATTAGAACGAATAGAGGATACAAGACTTTGAAAATTATTGATGGTGACCAAACACCCCACCACAAGGGGCGGGGAGGGAGGGACTCGACTACTGAGGCGTCAAAAGCATTATCCAAGACAAACCAGCATTTCCACATTCCTAGATGAGAATTATTCAAATTTGAGACAGATTTACCCAACAGACTCCCATAAGAACCACTAAAGGGATTGCATCCAGTGGGACACAACCCCCAAGACTTTAAGGCATCGAGGCGAACATGCCTCCGCATAGACATTGAAACCTTACGCAGCCAGACGGTTCGTTCGAAATGAAAAATCCATAGAAAACAATTTAAGCTACTTCCACTTTCAACACCGATGACAGAAATGAAAACGGGGTTTTAATTCAATCCCGGGGTTCTTGACCACGCGCCAGCTTCACTCCGAGGCCTATGGCTGGATCCATGATGTTGGAAGCATCTCCTGCCTCGTAGTTAGGTATTGAAGACTCCCGAACAGAGCTTCTTCTTTTGGTGTCACATGAAACCACACTACAACCGAGGAAACACCAGCAACCACAACACATTACGACATCAACCTGATCATAAACGGAATATTCACCAACACAAGAGCTAAAATGGTGCATGCACATCACCCTTTGTCACACTGGATGAGAACACGACACCACAAATCATCGCCGAGAATGATCATTGTTGTCGAGAGAAATATTATATGGAAGGGGACTTCAAACTGAGTCTTAAACAACACGTGATTCCTGCAAACGACTATATCAGCCTCATACGACTGGGTCTGCCAAACTAGTAACCTAACATGAACCTTTCCTTAAACGAAACAAACCAAAGACCAGAGGTCATTTAGAACGATAGACTGCAACAACAACTTAGGGTTGCTTCCAAACCACCGTTGACTATCAAAGGGACCTCACGCTGCAAGACGTCACCGAACATGACCCTTGTAGCTAATGTAAACAGTACTGACCATTCAACACATCGATAAGAACTGATAGCTCTCAATCGCCTTCACCCTTCCCCACTGGAATCTTTTCATCGCTTCCAGGGGAAACCATCAGACGCAACGATGTCAAATTTCATACCCGACAACTAAGATAGATCAAAGTAACCAAAGCACCTATCAATTTCCCTCGCGCCTGTCATCTCGTTGTGAGAGGATCCACTTAACCAAAAAGAAAAAGGAAAACATTTGGCACTATCACTCAAAAGGGGGAGTCCTCGCTTTAATCAACTAGAGGGCTGGCCAACAGCGGATTACCTGTGGCCACGCTTCAACCGCATATTAATGCTTTATGGGGGGGGGGGCGTGCACTATTCAAGAAAGAAAACCATGGACCCGACCAAACTGGTTCAGTGGTCAAGGCATACCAGAAGCGCACACTAAACGTGCGGGGGAACCACTGAAAGGGTTTCCCGAAGAACTTTCAAAAGAATTCACTAACTACATGAAAACATAACAACTTACAAATAAGAATTCAAACTCAAGACACAAATCAGTCAAAAAGGATTCTCGGCTCGAAACGCCTCACATCCAACCTTTAAAAAAATACAAGGACACACCACACAATCACCGGTTATTTAAAAACACCAAAATTTCCTTTAAAAAAACTTTTTTGAAAATAAACGAAGCTAGTGGGTTGCACAAACACCAATGGTGTCTCATGGGTCTTGCACATGCACGTTCCTGTGCCACACCGGCACGCACCTCATGTACATCCAGGCACTCATCCGCTCGTGCCATTAACCATTTCCCTTTTCGCATACACTCATGCATGTGGTTGCCCATGAGAGCGCCAAGGATCAAAACCAAACCTTTCAATTTTTCAAAACCAAAACATTCAACCCACACCTTTCAAACCTCATACATCATTTTCTTTTTAAAGCGTTTCATTTGAAAACATTTTCCAATACCAAAACATTTTATACTTAAAAACCAAATTTCCACAAATCCAAAACAAAGAGACGAGAAATGATGCAAGAGAAAACTTGTGTCAGAAGGTGACTGGAACGTATGGTTGGCGGCCATACGCCAGTTACGCCACCGCCACAGAGGGTATTCTAGGATAGCGTCCCTGGCTCCACATGGATTGCCAGACCTTGCGAGCTCACTAGGACCACTGACCTTACCCCATTTCATTTTCTTAAACAATATTATCCGCAAGGACCAAAAACTCAGACAAACCTCAACATACATTGGTAACTTGAGTCCCGCCACGAGGTGTGCTGGCCAGACACCATACTCGTAGCCAGGACGTCGAGTCCCGACAACCTTAACTCAAGTCTATCGTGACTCTGACCCGAAAGAACACGACCCAAGAGAGCAAACCTTGCCCTCTGATACTATGTTATCACGAACCAGGCCGGGTCACCATCCGACCCGGCGCCCGACCCGATCCGCAGTAAGGCCCGAAGGGAATTCCCGATCCCCACGGGCTGGCACAAGTGCCCGGGTATTGTAAGTAAAAAGTGGGAACGATTTTACCCGAAATAAAAGACAGAAAAAAAACTAGCAAGATAAAATAAACTAAAACTGGAAGTAGAAAACCAAACACACCTTTAAACTATAAATAGGTTTGAAGTCTACAACTTGAACCAATAGCTAAAAGAAAAGATGACAGTGGAAACTAAAAATCTGACCCAAATCTGCCGGAAAAGGAGAGGCCACCTCAACCCCATTCTGCATGAGAAGACCAACAGCAACCAGAACCACCAATGCTGATCACGATGTCACAACCTGGAATACACAAGAAACAAAATCTACATACACCCAAAGGTGTATATAGGGTGTGAGCCAAAAGCCCAGTAGGACATCACCCAATAAAAAGGTTCCATGACACAACATCAAAAAGACAATTTAATGTGCTTATTCAAAATTATAATTTCAAAATGATTTTTAAAGAAAACATTTAGAAGATAAAAGCTAAAGGAAAAACACTAAAAAGAACTCGTTTCAAAAACACGATTTTTATAGAGGAAGAGAAAAGCTCATTATGGGCACACACACACATACTCTCACACACACACACACACACACGCACACATACTCCCACACACACATACACACACACTCACACCCAAGTGGTCCTCCATATGCCGAAAGAAGGCACCACACCATAGATGGTAGAGCACTATGGGTACATCCCCTAAGGTTCATCTAGCTCGAGTGGGACCCTATAACCTCGTGTCTCGGTGAAACGTGGCTTAGAAACCACGACCCTCAGAAACGTGGCTTAGAAGACCACGACCCTCAGAAAACGTGGCTTAGAAGGCCACGACCCTCAGTTATCATATGTTTAGTTAGTGTTGTAATCGTCAATCCAGCTAAGTGAGACAGGGACGATACCCATCCTGCTCACTAGCGCACTAGTTCTAGTACACCCACCTAGATACCCAGGGTTTTCCCTTGTGCTCAATCAAGTTTCACATTCACATAATGTATATCGCTTTCACATATCCCAAGCCAAACAAAGCCTTACACATACACGTCACCATTTGCATACCCAAACACCATAAAAAAAACACACGCACACCAAAACCATTTTATAACATTGTTCATATCACTTGCGTGACTTGATAAACTATTTAAACAATTTGAAGAACATTTCAAAATAGCACAAAAAGAGTTTTCACATGATACATGTCCAATTTCACATGTGAGAATACCTTTAAAAACTTAACGCACACATAATTCTGTCAAACACAACTCCCACGCTCCACATATAATTTAATAAGTGCAATTAACAATTTATAAAACACTTAAAATTAGAAAGCATAGGTTTTCACCAGAACGACGAACTCGATTTCATATACGAACGTCACTTTAAAACCAAAGGTGCAGCTTATACAAACTAAAACATGTTTTCCCATTGTCCAAAAAATTTTCAATTAAATTCTAAAAGTATGCAACATGGAAAACACACCCAAAGTGACTCACTTTCATTGAAAATCTACATTTAATTAAACAGACACCTCAATGAACTTGAAAACACATTTCGCACCTACCAAACAACCCCAAAAACCTTCCCAACCATATTCCGCATCTCAAACAACACTTAATTAAACAATTTCTCAATTAATAAAACATCACATATGCATACCACAAGGCCTCACTTTAAGACACAAAAATTTTTAAATGGCAGAACCATTTGAAAATCAATTGCACATCCCAACCCTTCTAAAACCTCATTCGCACCCCTAAAAGATACTCAAGGTTTATAATAAAAATTAATACGTCAAAATAGTTTACCTTATATTGTGAAACTCAGTTTAATATCATCCGTGCCTCAAGCGTTCTTGAAAACACAATTTTCACACCCTAAACAATTAACTATAATGCGTCTAAAAAAATTTCAACAACACAACGCACATGAAAAACGCTGGCATTTACTTAAAAACAACTCAAATTCATCAATATGCATATCGAAGCACGTCCAAAAATAAAATTCGCATCACGCAATTTATCACTAGAACACATTATAATTTAACTAATTAGCAATTAAATTATCTAAAGATGGTATGGCATGAAACCACCTACCTCGGACCAAGAGGATTCTGAAAAAAAAGTTGTGAAACCCTATTCGCACCTCGACTGCATAGCAATCCCGCAAGATTGAGTGTAATACAATAACCTTAGACCCTAAGAACAAGAATAATCCTTGTAATAGAGATCATACCCGCTGAAAAAAAGAAACAAACATAAAAAGACTCAAACAAATATAGGGATGGACCTATCCGAAAGGGGGTGCGGTGTGCCGAAGGTAGGCAGGGCGCCAAAGGTGTCGCTGGCCAGCATGGGGAGGGTGCGGGCTACCGGCGCAGCAGCTTCCCGGGAGCGGCTATGCGTGTAGCCGATCGGGAGGGGGGGGGGGGGTCAAGGGCAGGGGTGCAGCGCGCAGGGTGGATCCGGGAGGATGAGGCAACACCGGATGGTGGCGCAGCGCGGCGCGGTGGGCTGGAGGATGAACAGGAGGGGCAGGGGCGCGGTCCGACGAGGGTAGGGGTGCAGCGCAGAAGTCGGAGCGGCTTGGTGATGGGAGTTTGGTGCAAGGCATGGGCTGGCCATAGAGGGGAAGAGACGACGACGAGAGGGGGGGAGGCCTGTGGGCGACGAGCGGGCAAGCAGCCATGGGGGTTGGGAGGCGGCGTGAAGGGGAAGGGGAGGACTCGGTCGCGACACATAGAACAAAAGGGAAGAAAACCCTAGAAAAAGAAAAAGAAACGAAAATGAAATCCCAAAAATAAAATGGAGTGAAAAAAAAAATCTAAAATCAAACCCATAATAATACTATCATTATTATAGTTATTACTAATATACTTAAAATGAAACCTTGACAATAATAATATTATTATCATTAAGACGCAATTCATTAAATTATTAACACGTTCATCCCATTTTATTTACTTATTTTTTTATTCATCCACGCATTTAATTTAATTTCATTATCATTATTAACTCATTTATTTAATTAGTTGACCATCGAGCAGGGTCATACGATAGACCTGGCGAGGCCGCATGGCTCCGCAATTATGCTTCGCTTGCGCGTCGCATGATGAAAAGCCCAGAAAACTAATTTAATTTTATTTGTTTATTATTAATTCCTTTTTATTTAACTAGTTGCACAAAGGGCAGGCGAGCGGGGAACAGAGCGAGGTCCCGTGGTGACCCAAGCAAGGTCACGCGATTTCGACAGCGGCGTGATAAATGCCGAAAAGGCCTGAAAGTGCGTTTCCAAATATGAACTCAAAATAATAATAATAATAATAATAATAATAATAATAAGTCGGGCCTCGACCCGAACTATCTGATGTCCAATAAAGCAATAAAATAAATAATATAAAAAAGGACGGGTGTGACAATCAATATTAAATCCAAATGTACAATATATATATATATATATAAATGTATTGACTATTTATAATATTTTTCAGAAATTATTTTGGTTTTAATTAGAAATAATGAATAATATGGATGTAAAAAAGTTATAAGAATTCTAAATCCATGTCATTGGTTTATAGTAATAGGAGATTGATTTGTAGTACCCCAAAAGAGGCCCAACAATTCAAAATAATGTACAACATTTGAACTCTCTCCAATATAGAAGATCATAATACAAAAAATTTAAAAAAGGGACATGGTTTGTAGGTAATTATTAGTACTACATAATATTAGGTAAAATAGATTGAATTTTTTTTATAATCCATAAATAATAAATAAAAAATGGAAGACCATTTGAATATTATACTGTTAAATTACATGTGATTTCTCTAGATATGGGAGATATGTTTTTCCATGAGTATAAATGTATTTCATTTATTTTTTTTTTGTTTTATTTCTGTTTGATGTCTCTTACAAATAAGAAAATACATAATTCCATTAAAATAAATAAAATAAGTAATATAAACTTTAAAAATAATTTTCAATTAAATAATTGATTACAAATATAAAATTAACTAATAAATTGAAAATGGTTTATCCAATATAATTATTGAAAATCTTGATCATAATTTATAGTTATTTGAGTCAAAATATATGGCATCAAAGATAAATCTCATGATGAAAGGTAAGACTATTTCTTCTTTTTAAGATAAAAGTAATGTGGTTATGTTCAATTCAGAATTTAAAATATTGAAAATGTTACTTTCATACTTCACTACTAGAAGGAAATGTTTTTATAAAATCTATAGATACTAGATAATGAAATGTATGACAACTAGATTAGTTGGTAAATACATCAGAAAGATTCATTATGAGAGAAATTAAATCAAACCAAAGAACACAAATATTATTCTAAATGTCATAGAGGTAAAATTTGTAAGAATATATGTTAAAAAAATATTAATTCCTCTAGAACCCATTGATCATATATCTGAAAGAATAATTTTTTCGATTGAACATATAAAAAATAGACGAATTTTGGTGCCAGATGCACTTTTTTTGAACACCTCTAAACCTAACCTACTCTATATTCCATGAAATTAATATCCAATCAAGTAAATATCACTCTATACCATTAGATAAAATCAAATATCTAGTACCTTGAAACACATTAATTTTACCATAAAATATTTTTATACATTAACATAAAATCACTTTATAGTAAAGTGAGAATAGTACATGACTGAATATGGGGTTTTAAATAATTTTTTTCATAAGGTTTTATTTTATTCATGTTTTCTCCCTATATGAAACATTTTTAGTTTTTCATCTGTTTTTATACTTTAATCTTACTACTTTATACTTTAACTCTTTTTCCAAAGGGGGTTTTCTAGTTTGGACAACCTTTGTTCATAGATAGATCAAAATTTCCATTATAATCAATAGATGATAAGGGATATGTTTTTAGAACAAAATTTTTAACCTTATTAGATTAGAAAATATCATCTATTCATCGGAAGATAAATTTTAATGTTTGATATTCTTTTATTCTTTTATTATATTTTATTATTTAAATAATTGAAATTATTTACTTAAAATTGTCTTTATTTTAATTTATCTTATGTTATTTTAGAGGTATAAATTTTTTCTAAATTTAAAAATAAATTATGACTTTGGGAATAATATTATTCTGGAATGAATTTATTTTGACCATTAGATCACATTAGTTAAATAACCAATATAATTACCTATATGACACAATTGTAATCCAGATTTAGTTATATTTTTTTACTATGAATTGGTATTCCGATTGAATCATATCTTTCAATTTAATATTTTCTATTTTTTAAATCCTAAATGCATGTTCTACGGATATTTTAACAAGGAAAATTATTTATGAAATGTTTATGAATGTTCTGTGTTATTCTAGGAATGAATCGTTATTGAACATATGTATCTAATTTCAAGGCTGAAAAAATATCTCATTTCATAGTTAAGAATATTAGTTTTATTATCTATAATGTTGTAGTGAATTTCACTCTACCATTAATTTTTACATATCAGATGGTGGAGAGAAGAATTTGTTTAAAATTCTAGATCATGAATTTGACCTTAGGAAAAACATTTTTTCAAAAGTGGTTGGTCTATAGCTATAAAGATATTATATATTACTTTCACACAAGCTATTAGTAATTTTTGGAAGTTTAATCAGATTTGGATATGAGTATATCTTATTCCATGTGAACAAGAGAGTTCACATAAAAAATCACATAGATCCAGAAGCTGGTATATAATTCTACTGTATCCAGAGTTTTCTCCTCCTAAGAAAGGATTTTAAAAGCACTATCAACATCTTGGAGGCCTGTGTTGATGAATTCATTTAAATCACGAGTATGTTAAATATAATAAAGTTTAATTAGGACTACAAAAAAATATATTTTCACTAAAACTAAATCTCAAGATCCTAACATATTCATGGATTCGAAACATAATCATAGAAAATATCCTAATGACATATAGATTCAAGAATCATGGGGATATATAATGGGTAAAGTTATTTACCTTGAACTCGGAAGTGATATTCATAATGAAGTTGGACTATAATATGACTAATAAAAAGATTTTTCAAAGGGGAATGGAAATTATGCTTCCAGAAGTTGCTGGAAAAAATGATTACTGGGAAGGGAAAAGTAACAGATGTTGTCCCGGTAGAAAAATAATACTAATAAAATATTGGTGTTTAATTTTAATGTTTAATTAAAAAATATAAAGTTGTTTGGTTGTGAAAATATGACAAAGTTATAAATAATATTAAAGGATATAAGTCGAGGAAAACATCTTTAGGTTTATCCAAACCCGAAGTTAAGACGATGTGAAAAGGTCAAGTTATATAGTATAAGACGGAGAAAATAATGAATGTTTCATTAAAAATTTAGATATTTTAGAATGTACTTACACCAGTTACCATAGTAGAGCATATATAATTGGTCCAACAGACTCTAAAAAATTGGTATAGATTTTAAAAAGATAAATTGAAAAAACAATATATGTAAAATAATGAATGTTAATGAAGATTATTTTGAGTCACATCCATAATCAATGTTAGAGAAAAGTGAAGAGGATATATCATTAGAAGAAGTTGAGTTCATGATTCAAGCCACCCATAGACCCACAAATTCGCATGATATCATTATCAATAGTTTATTTTTCATGATATTAAAATTTACCATAGTTGGATAGTTCATTGAAATATGAATCTTATACTATACAAACATATTATTCCAATGTAGTTGATAAATCATTGAAACATTCTACAGAACATGCTCTTGGATGGGATATATTATTGGAGAAACCAATAGTTTATAAATAAAAATAAACCAATACAATAAGTTGGATTGGAATTGATGTTTGAAAATTTAAGGAAACTGATTACTCTCAAAATGTTGACATCATAAAAGTGAATGATGAAAATCAGACTTTACACCTAGAGATGATGATGTTTGAGATGAAACAAAATATTATTTAGAAGATAGTTGTTCAAAATTTATCCTAAGAATATAATGGATAGATAATTAGAAAGTATTTATAGTATAATATTTTTTCAAGATATTTAATAGCATATGTGTCCTTAAAAAAAATGTTTCGAGAAAATTCTATTTATAGGATAATGTAATGAATGGTCAGTACTCCCAGACATTCAAGAATATACTTTATTAGATGGTTGAAAAGAAATGCGGTGTATCAAATTTTAACAAATATTGTGATTCTCACTTCTAAAATATTATTATAATAAATAAATATATGAATAATAATGAATATGAAATTTAAAATTTTCAAGACAAAAATGATGCTTTTAGAAATAGTTTAATGAATCCAACATTCATTCTGGTCATGAATATTAAAATATATATGAGAAGAATCAACATTTAAATGATCTTAAGAGCATTAAAGATGAATATAATAGAGAAAATTTCAAAAATATTAGAGTAAGTGGTTTAAGTGGATGGAGAAATTGATGGTTGAATATCTTAATAAAGAACTAATTTCAATCATTCTTTCTATTTCTTAAATGATATTGTATTAAATTTAGAATGTTATAATTTATCTTATATTTTTAATGTTTCCGTAAATATTGATTTATATGTTATGTGAATATAAAAATTACTTAATAGTTTACTATTGAATGATGTATGAAATGATATTCCTTATGTTCAATTTGAATTTCCAAAAAACAAAGTTTGTTTTTATGTCATTGATTGTTTTTGATTGGGGAGATTTCCTGAAATTAAAAACAAAAAAATATACTTTTTCATTTCTTAAATTATTAATGAGATATTTATCTACCCCACGGGGAGAAACCAGAATATTACAGGGGAGGATTTTTACTTATTCATATCTTTTAATTAATTGTTAAGTGTTATTATTCTTCATTTTATCTATGTTTATGTCTCTTTTTAAAAATAATAAAGGGGGACAATTTTTTTAAAATTAATGTTTATTTTAATAAATAATTTTTTGGATGATTTTATAATTGGATAGACTATGGAAAAATTATACAAATTAGATCTTATAGATGATAAATTTTGAGGGAATTTCATTACAAGTTAATGCATTTTCAATTTTAAATTTTTATCCAGACTAGTCTTTCAATAAATTTTCTAATGTGATATCTAATTAAACTTTATATGGTTTATAAAACCCTAAAAATATATATTTATATGAAGAACATGTTATGTGGAGGTATTTTTACTTATCCATGAAGGCCCTCAGATATAAACAATAAAATCTATAGATTATTGAAGTAAAATACTATGATGGGATCCAATGAAACATCCTCTAATGCTCCATTCCAATATTTAAAAACAAATAAAAAGAGAAAAGTGATTTATAGAATAAATAAATACATTGGAGAAACATTTTTGGAGTACTGGGATGGTTCTAAAATCTATGATATACAAACATGAGGTCACTAAAGCACAATATCATGAATGAAGGAATAAGACTGATTATGAGTAGTGGGAGGCATTTAGTTCACAAAAATGGTTGGGGTTAGCCCATGTAGATCCCACTCATGGAAGGTATCATAGGGAACCTGCGTGTAGTCCAATTGCAGAAGAAAATTGGATCGGTGGATGCATCAAATAGATGACAACTTTGTATCATCACTGGTGCACAATCCACTTGTACAAGGAATAGGGTTCGGCCGACGGACCACATAAAGAAACAACACATGAAAAAGGGTATAAAGAAAATGAGGAATCATGATGAAGGATATGGGTAATAAAATCATAGGTATGTCCAAAATAGCTTATATGGTAGCCTATAATAGAAAGTAAATCGAGAAGGAAAAACTCCTATCGAGTTTACCAGAGGACTCAGTTATAATTGAGCTTGATATAACGTAGTAAAGGTTAACAGATCATGTGAGTTAGAAGAATATTAGAGGAATAATATGAAGATTTCAGTAATAATGAGGAAAGTGAACTTAAGTGTAGAATGAGAGAACAAGTGTAGGATAATAGTGAATGTATATGAGGAATTATGATGAAGAAGAGTGGAAGCAGTGGGTTGGAGAGAAGATCCATACAGGGTGAAATAATAAACCTTATTTCCACACATTTTATTAAATCATGTCATTAAATTATGATATAACTACTTTTTTAATTAAACCACAGCTATAAAGTACCATGTAGCCACAAAATTGGATACTAATGTAGGGCATAGTTTTTTGGTCATGAAACACCTCCATGACACAAAAAGGAAAGAATTTTTATAATTTGATTCCTTAAATTCTATGTTTTCATGTTTTTACCATTTAGGTTTGTATTAGGGTAAATAATTTTATAACCTAGGTGATTTATCCATTAAGACTAAATTAAATTAAAGATTATTAGAAAATTTATACCCAATTATTATAAAACATTATAACTAAATTATAAAATAAAGATAAAATACATGTTGTAAATTATTTTTAATAGAAGCCTAAGGAACTAAAAAACACTACTTTAACCCCGACCATGGTAACAAAGACTTTACTATTTAATGGTTGATATATAGATTATAAAAGATGAATTGGTAAATGAATGGAACATATTTTATTATTAATATTCAAATATCACTAGGAAAAATATATGGTTATTTATAATGTTGAATAATTTAATAAAATACCATTTATTATAAAATAACATTAATGTAAATTTTGACATTATTAATTTAATTTTAATTTAAAAAATATCAATAAAATTATTTAATTTTAATATATTTAATTTAATACCAGCCTAATTTGATATATTAATATAAAAAATTGATATATGACAATAATTAATTCAAATTACTTCACATTTAATATTTTTTATATCATTTATTTTAGAAAATTATTAACTAAATAATTCATGCATTGGAATTTCATAAGAAGTTAAGGTAATTACCTAAAATAGAGAAATAAAAATAAATTATCATGTTAAAAGTCATTTAGTTTCCAAAATAATATTTGTAACTGAAAATATGATTTTTCCCTATCTCAAATCATTATAAATATTAATGGTAAGGAATGTCCCTTTTTAGTTTTTTATTATATTATTATATAGGTGACTTTCATTTAATAGTATCCCAGTAACTCAAAAACATATATCCAATTATATTGAGGGTATAAATAGTTCCCACATATGTGTGTTATATAAGTCTCTAAGTCATTTTACACCTTATATTTTACCTCTAAACACTGTGAAAACTTGTTTTTTATATAACAATCTCTATAATTAATTTTAGCTATTTTCATAATAAATTTGGTCAAAAATAAACATAGCATTTTTATTCATTATAAATTATTCATATTCCATATATAGAATACATTTTTCCAAATTCTAATAACAAAAAATTAACAATTTATATTACAATTAATAAATCAAATGTGACGAAAATGATGGTTTTTATATTGAATGTATTCAAAAGATTCCACTATTTTATATATATATTCAAGTTTAATATTATTAAAAAGACAAAAAATGGATTAATGGATATAATGTTAAACTAATTTTACATTTATACCATATAAAAAATATTTTTTAACTTGATAAATAAAAAAATTAAACGGATATTTTAAATGAAAATTTTGTATCTTATAGAAGTTCATTAAAAAATAAAATAACTCATAAAAATAGAAAATGTTCACTCCAATATAATTTTTATATTCCAATTTCACAAATTAATTTAATTTTTCAAGTAAATTTTCTAAAATTGGTCAAATTTAATTTTAAATTTTGTTCACCAAGCACAATTAAAAAATATTTTAGAAAAGATATGAGTTTTTAGGAAAATTTTCATTTTCTTATAAATGAAACTTATTTTATTCATAATAAATATATTACTAATAAACTTGTAAAAATTATATAATTTCAGAAGTTTTTTTTCCTACTCATTTTTTTATTCTAACTACTAGGTGATATCTATCATATTAAATAATAATATTAATAGTATATTATAGTTCGGTAAAAATATATCTCGCATGTAATGAAAGTTATCGAAAGAACTCTGTACTGTGTGTAACATAATGAAAACATATTTTTCCACGTCCCATAAGCTAAAAAACATGTTTTATGTACTTCATTAATAAGTTACTCTATCATATAATGAAATCATAGCATGGCGTGGTGTGAAACACATGGCCACAAAAAAATTAATTTATTTTCTGCAAAATAGTTCATAAAACATGGGATGTTACATTATGACCCCATTAAAATTAATTTTGACCTCAAAATTCATCTATTTCAAAATATTTTTGTACATGAAAGTTCATCTCATAGAAACTTGCATCGTAAAATGAATTGATAATATACTCTGGAAAAAGAGAAAGGTCTATTTTATGTTCATCTAGAATAACACATACTAAGTTCCCAAATAAAATAACATAGGTGGAATGAAGAAACATGGATATAGAAGATAAAAATAACACAAAAATACTAATGGATAATGATATAGATCATGTTCATGGGAATGTTAATAATCACCAATTCAACAATCAAATAGTCTTGAAAAGGTTATTTATATCATAGAAAATGAGGATAATAGGATAATATTTTATTTCGAGATCATTTTCAAAAAGTTAAAGAATTCTCATGTTAATATATAATTACTTGATTTCATTCCATTTTAAAATTACAATATCACAATGTGGTTATTCATTAATATATTTCCACTTCATTTATTACTCCATGAAATGAAGTTTATTTGTTTATTCCTAATGAAATAATGTATCATATGATCAATAGATAGAATGATAAGTCATTCCATCTATCATTAGTTATCATAAAAAATAGTTAGAAGAGGTTATCCAATATGCATGAATCTTTATATTGTGAAATTATAATTAATATATAAAACCCCATTCATATTTCAACATAAACCTTTTCATAAACTGTTATCCTTTTGAAGGATCCGAAATATGGAAATCAAAAACATTGGAAAAAAGGTAACTAAATTTTCAAAAATATTCTTACCATTGATCCCCTATGTATCATAAGGTACCTCTTGATTGTTACATACCAAATATGTCAATACCTTCATCATGCATTCTCTTGTAACTCTATAATAACCTAAATTAATATAAATCATTATTAAAAATATTCATTATTTCTAATTATTTATAAATAGTATTAGATATATTACTTAAATAAAAAAAATATTTTAAACATCGTTAATGATAGAAAAATCCATTTTTTAACATATCAATTATATATTCCAAGGAAATAAATACCATATGATTTACCTTATTCTTATCAAACATCTATATTTCCCAAATAAATACTATTTTTAAACATTTGTAATATATTAAGGGTTGCATTCACTTAATCATGTTTTCTTATAAAATATATCCTTATCATTAAATAAATTTTCTAGTTTGTTCATACCATTCAATATATTATTTAAATTATATAATGAAAAAACATATACTAAGAAATTAATATATATTTCAGAATTCACAATTCTTGAATCCTGATATATAAAAACTTTAATATATCCAATACAATTATTTTTAGGTAATATGTCCTTCCTTGGTCAATTATTATATTTTTGGGTTTTGGTATTGAGTTGGGTAATTCCTATGTTCTCCATAGATAAGACATTGAAATCCTTGACAATGTTTCACTATAAGAACCTTTTTCCAAACGGATACCACCTTCCCATATACTTGAGATATTCCATTATGTTTTTCTTCCAACATTATTTATATATAAGAAGAAAAGTATTATTTTTTCTATGATCATTACCACATTAAATTTTATAAATTTTTATCTTCCCCTTCTTCTATGTGTTAGGAATATAACTAAAGAAAATGTAGTTAACAATATTTCATGATATTTTATTAGGGATAATCAAAATATCTTTATCTCTAGTCATTATCCAATATTGTTACTCATTATCCCTAAATTTACCATTATATTCAATGTTAAAATGATTCCTTCTGATTACAAACATTTATGAAAACAAAGAGCAGAGTCTGAGAAACACTAATCATAGTGGGAGACTACATAATAATGAACAATCAATTAAAATATGTAAAAATAATGACACATACATAATTAATATATGAAATTTATGGTTTATCCTTGGATATTCATATCCATATTCTATTCAAATACTTCATGTTGGTTAATAATGATTTTGTGAAATTCCAAATCATATCCCATGGGAGTGTCAAACTAGGAGTAAAACAAGACCTATTTTCATGGAACAGCTCTAGATCAAGTCTAGATTAATTCTAAGCTTTATATGTTGTTTCACCTAGGTGATTTTTTGAGGGATCTACATCCACTTTTAGTATCCAAAAGGTATTTGTGTGTAGAAAACCACTGACTCTGTCCTTTACCAAAATTCCCGAACATTTTTCTATACATTAAATCATCTTTATAATTATTCATAGAGACATCCAAAGATATATCATTATAAATATCCATAAGGATCTAAGAAAATATCTCACATCTTAGTTTCCAATGGCTTACTAAAACTTTCCTTTAATTCAAACTATAGAGACCCCTAGTTTTCATACATAATTATTTAATCTTTCTAGATGAATATTCAATGCATTTCAAAAGTACACACCCAAGGGACATATTAGTTTTGTGCCTTTGGATACATGGAAAATAATCTTATAATATGGGGAAGAATGTTAAATTTTTTCCAAAAAGATATTCCCATTTTTTACTCTTAATATACAAATCCCATATAAAATCATTATTCATAACTTGGGGGAAGGAAACATTAGAATGAGTGATCTAAGACTCTCAAGAAGGGTAAATATAGCAAATATATAATCATAACATGAACATAGATATATGACAACATGAGAATAAAATTTGAAAAACATAATATATATATCAAATATCAAAATATTGATTCATATAATAAATATTGGTAGTTCATACGACATTAATCAAAAGATAATAAAAGATCAAGATCCATGAGAGTATAAAATTGGCATAATATATGGAATTTTTGGCATATAAATTATCATAGAAAATAATTCACATATTATTCAAGAATCACATTCAAGGCCATCATTATGGAAAACATACATTACTAAACTCAGTTCACACCCCCTTCTATCCCTATATAACTAAAACAGGTTCACATCCCTTTCTAGCCTTGTATTAGAGAACTAGGTTAACATTACATTCTATACCTATATTACTAAAACAGGTTCACATCCCTTTCTAGCCTTGTATTAGAGAACCAGGTTAACATTACATTCTATCCCTATATTACTGAACCAATTTTAGTTATATTTCAAGCCCCATATTACTAAATTGGGTTTACATACCATTCTATACCTATATTACTAAATTGGGAACACTTCCCTTTCATTCTTTTCTATCTCATGAGATATAAGTCTACTAAATTCATTGGAGGGAGATCAAGGTATCACCCGTCAATATAATGAAATCATATATATATGTTCCCTAATATCATGAACATTAATCCTATAATAACCCATAAAATTAAATTTTTATCATATATATTTTAGGAGATCATAAACCGTTTCAAATAGATAGGTTTCATAATAATTTCATCATATAATAACCCATGAAAATAAGTGGGTTTCATATGCATTTTATCATGGTATAACATGTTTAAGAGAAACTAGTTTTGTAAAAAAAATTACCTTGACTATAATCCTTTCAAATAACGGATAATAATGTCCTACTTGGATCGTATACCTAGTAAATTATAAACATTATCAATGTATTTCATCTTAGGTTGAAAAATATTTTGAATGATCTATTGGAACATTTATTATAGAAAATAACCATTATTCGAAAAGTATATTTTAAAACATAAATAATTTTCAAAATACCTTTTATTGAATACCACATGTAAAAAATATAATTTATGATTTTAAAAATAGTTTAAAACATATCTTGAGGAAAATAAAAATACCTCTTCAAAAAACGATTTTAAAACATAATAAATTTTGAAAACCCTTTTTTTAAATAGCTTTGAAAACTTATAAATGAAAAATTTAAAATAATTTAAAACACACATTGAACATTAAAGTTTCTTAAAAAAATTTACGTTGAAATTAAAATTAAAGTATCAAATGAAAACTTCAATAAACACATTTTTATAAAACATGGTTTTGGAAGAAAGCAGATTTCTGACTGAAGAGAGAAATGAACTTAGTTTGTCTTAAATTATCTTTGTCTATTATCTTCAGCACCAATGAGTGGAAAATGGAACCCTTACTTTAAGATATCATGAATAAACAGAGGATAAAAAAATAATGATAAATATTAATAGGTATATCATTAGCTTTAAACATTTTATACTTAATCATAATGAATCCCGATAATTGATGATATTATATCATAAATATTTATGACTTTGGTAACATTGAATCATAACCCTCAGTAAGGAATAACATAAAATGGATCATAAAATATCATGAGTATATATAAATACATGATATTAAATGTCTAAATGGCTGTAAATATGCATCATTTATTAATATACAAGAATATCGTAACATACTTTTGAAATAAGGCATATTGAGGAAAAATACTTTATTAAATTGGTAATATATTAGACCTTAAACCCCATGAAAGAGAGATTCTAAAAAAGTATTTGTAAATAATAATAAATTTTAGTAAAACCATCATACAATACATTCACGGAAATTATATACACCTCATATAATAAGAAAGTGATGGATATAACATGTGTATGAGAAAAGTAAAATGTGAGATAGAAATCCCTTACATTAAGTCTTAACATCCGCATTACTCATTAAAATGTCCCTTTATAAAGAATATATGTTTATTGTAAATATATTAAAGAACCATATTTATATATATCATTATTTATATGACTTAATTATGATAATTATTACTTTTTTATTAACAATTTCGTGTTAAAGTTGTGTTTTTTGGTAATAACTATTTTTTCGTATATATTTTGAATTTTCATTTTTGTTCCCCATACAACGATCATGGTTTCATAATATAAAATTTTAAATTATTATAGAAATATAATATGTGTTAATTTTATTTGTATTTGGAGTAATCCATAAAATTGGGTGATGGTAAATGAAATACATAGTTCTTAGAGATGGCAATTCGTGCATACACATGAATGATGTTTCCATTTTCTTATATTATTGAAAGGATTAAATTTAATTGGTATATATTTATGCATATTATCATTGAAGTAAAAGTTTTTTATTTCATATATATCATATATGTTTTATAACTATCCTAAACACATTTCATGTAATGATTTAATTAATCACATCACTTCTTGAGTGGTAGTCCGTTGTACACACGAGCACCGTTATCATATTCCCACAAAATTGGAATAATGAAGGTATATGTGACATAATATTTCAAAACGAATAATAAATTAAAAAATAAAATATATATCATATATAAATATTACTTACATCACTATGACAATCCATGAAATGTGGTGATAGAAAAATGAACGACATAGGTTCGTGATGTGGCAGTCTGTCGTATATACGAACGATGATTTTATAACCCATTTTCTAGAAGGTTGTGAAGTTGTTTGTATTACCCATAACATAACAATATATTAGTATATTTAAGATACAGATTTTATTATATAATCATATTAAAATAGAACTTGAAGGAGGTGGATAAGGAAATAAAATATAAAATTTTTTATAAGAACGTTACAGCTTCTTCTGGTATCATCCTTAGTTTTAGAATAAGAGCGGTATTAGATTGTTTTATAGAAAAAAGGCTTATAGGATGTGTTTAGAGAAGTTGGTATGTTACATGTGTAGGTATTGATCATGAAAAATGACATCAAAGGTGTGAATAATGTGTGAAAGTGAGTTCCCTTTTATAGTTGAGGTGGGGTGAAATTCTTTTAAACAATCCAAATTATTTACTATTGGTAGGTATCCCTTAGCTAATTTGGCTTCAAAATTGGTTAATAATTTAGGAGATAGTTTATGTGGTTCAAACAAATCTCCACCCCACAAAAAGGAAATATTTTTTATAATTATCTTCTTTAAATTTTAAGTTTCCCTATTTTTACTATTTGGGATTTTATTAAGGTAAAAAAAGTTCTATAATTGGTAGTTTATATATTAGGATTGAATTAAATAAATAAATAATCTAAAATTTAGTCCAAACAATTATAAAATATTATATCCAATTTATAAAATAATAATCTAATATGTGTTGGAAATTAATTTTAATATAAGTGCATAGAACCTGTAAAACATTAATTTAACCCCAACTGTGCTGCTAAGCCTTTATTATTTAGTGGTAAATATATTAATTATAAATGATAAATTTTTTCATTAATGGAAAAAATTTGATATTTCAAAAAATTTAAAAATCACTTGGCAGGTGATAGGGGTTTTTTTGTAATTTAAAATAATTTAATAAAATAGCATTTATTTTAAGACAACAATAACGTCAATTGTGACATTATTAAATTAATTTAAATATGAAAATATCAGGAAAATTATGAAATCATAATATATTAATCTCATATAAGTTCAACATGATATATAAGTTTAAAAATTTAATGTAAGATAACAATTCATTCAATATACATCACTTTTAATAATTTCATTATCAATTATTTTAGTTAATTATTATCTATATAATTAATTTGTTAGTTTTTCATAAGAATTTATTGAAATTATTTCATATAAAAAATTAAAATAAATAATAATTATAACAAAAACTCATTTAAATTTCAATAAAATATTTATATTCAAAAATTTTATTTTTTCCTATATTGAAACATTATAAATAATAATGGTAAGGAAGGTTCTTTTTTATATTATTCCTCACTAAACTTACTACATAGGCCACTTCTATGGAATAATATACTAGTAATTGATAAAAATATATCATAAGGTTTTTATGGTCATAATATATCTATCCAAATTGCGTTGTACAAGCTGGTAGGTCATTTTAATCTTTATATTCTATATTTAACAACTACGTGAACTCATTTTTTCCATAATAACTATAATTATATTTTCCAATCTTCCACCAAGCACACTGGTCAAAAATTATGTTGTTCTTTTTATAAATTATAAATTATGTTCATTAAAAATATAGAATCAATTCTCTCAAATTCATCTCACAAAAATTATGGAATTTAATTTCCAAATTAAACCCACAAATATGATGAGAAAGAAATTTTTAAAATTTAAATTTCTCAAAAGTGTCAGACGTTAATATTTCATGAATTAAATTATAATTTGAAAAAAGGCATAAATTAGATTAATTGACCTAAAATTGAACGAATTTTACTTTTAAAATATTTAAAAAATTTATATAATAATATAAATAAATTAAAGGATAAGGTTGTTTTCCATAAAAAATAAGTATTGTTAACTATTCATCAAAAACTGAAACTTCTCATAAAAATTCCAAAAATATAAACTAAATAAATTTTTCTATTTTTATTAAAAAATGAAGTTTATATTTTCAAATAAAATTTCTAATGGTGGTAAAATGTAATTTTAAATAATTTTTTCTAAGGATGATTAACCCATATTTTAGAAAAGATAATGTTTTTTAGAAAAAATTTCATTTTAATTTAAATGAATGTGATTTTATTTATTCTAAATATATAACTAATAAACATGTGAAAAATTTATATTTTCATAATTTATGTAATAGTATTCATTCCCACCATTCTAATTTCTAGGTGATAATTATCATATTAAATAATAATAATTAGACTATATTTTAGTTCGGTAAAAATTAGTCTTGCATGTAATGCAAGCTATCGAAGAAACTCAGAATTATGTTTAACATAAGAAAAATTAGTGGTTTTTGTAAAAAAATATTAAAATAGTGTTGTTGTAGTGGAATATTAACATAGTGTGGTTTATATAATAAGATTAACATAGTCTAGAGTGAAATGAAATCCGTCAACGGTTTTTAATTTATTCAAAAATAATAATTCATAAAAACTCAAGGTGGTACCGAGATCTAATGATCATCAGAGAATCTTATTATGCTCGTCAAATAAGTCATATCATGTTGGTCACATGAGTTAATAACATCTATTCTTCACTAAAGAAAATAAACGGTAAATCATATTGTTTTCATATAAGATTCTTATGTTCATCACATAAGGAATCATATTATCGTCATATAAGGCACTATGGGCCCATCACCTAATTATGGTTTTCAAATATATCAGGAGTAGTTGTCCTAGGATATTCTAAAATAACCTCATAGTATCCTCATAAAAGAGACTATCAAAGGATTAAATTATAGTGGGGATATTTTCCATATAATATTTTCATGTATTTGACCAGTCAATGGTTAATGAATAATGGGGATGAATACACATATGCATTTCAAATAATGGTAGAAATATGATAATGTTTATTTTAGATGGATTTTTATGGATTAATGAATTGTGGGTATAGTCATGGAATAATTTTTTTAGGGAAGTCACAGTTTAATTTCTAGTGGATGCGTTGGTGTTGTATGGTGAGAAGTTCAATATACCCCAAAAGAATAATGAGGCATTGAAAATAACACCTCTAAATGGGGAGATAGACTTATGGTTGTGTCAAGATTAAACCTCAAAGATGGTGTCCTACAAACCCTGATTCAAAACATGGATGAAAACATACATAGTTAAACTTTCACATTTTAGGGTCATGTGTCAGGATAGTACTGAGAAGTTTAATGTCCTGTGGTAAAAAACTAACATGTTATGAAAGGAGGGGAAATCAAGGTTTTTAGAGGGATTATTAGTTATTATACGAAGAATCTGGGGGTAAACTCATTATATTTACATGAGTAATTACATTATCAATACTAGAGGTTTTATGGTATTGTTACTCATGGTATCTTATTCTTTTTTCATTCAGGAAAGTAGTATTTTAACATCCTATATTGTGGGCATGGACTATTTTTTATCATCTCACACTAAGAATCTTAGTGTTTTGATAAGATAAACATTAAGGGATGGAGTGGAGAATAGGTTTTGACTTTACCACATTAGAGCATGAATTATTGGTTAGATCATGGAGGTTTCCCTCTCAGATTCCATGATTTTATCTTACAAATAATATTAGGACCATGGGTTTCATTAGATTTTAAAGAGCATTAATAGGTCTTATACACATGTTTTCTAGTTTGGTCAGTGATTTTAAGCAAATATATTTAATGTTTCCCCAAACAATATTGGTGCAATGTTTCATGAAATATTTCTTTTACACATAGGAGATGACCAAAAAGGGATTTATTAACTAGTTATTAATATAATGAGATTTGGATAATGGTTCCATGAAAATTGTTATGTCTTTGGATTTTTCTTGAGTAAGATTGGATTTAATTTAAAAGGGTGCCATAAGAAATATAATTTCATGAAATTACATTTAGTGAAAGGACCCATTAAATGGAGGCACTTGATATGAGTCTTATGAATCTAGGAGTTGGAGGAGACTAAATACCACACAACTATTTTCCAATAGGATACCCATGATATATGGGTCAAAGAGTATTGACTCTTGAAACATTAAATTGTGTGAAACATGTATATCTATATTCTTCCTTATGAGAATCTATTTCCTTTTTTGGTATTATGCATTAATAAATGTTAATGATACGTTAGATGAAGGCATCATTCTATAATTCTATGGGTAAAATCCAATAAATAAGGAACTGAGTGGTATTTATAGGCCCCATATCATCAAGGGTGAGGGTTCCTAAAATATTTGGTTAGTCATATAAAATTCACTTTTTAATTATTCTAATTATTGTTTATGGAAATAGGACTTTCCAGACATTCTAAATTACATTCACAGAATTTAGTGTTTCAAAAACATAACTCATTTTCATATAGATTCATTCATATCATCCCATAATTTCTCTAATTGGTGTGGTCTCCTTTTTTTCCTTCCTAAATGGGATTTTCTATATCAACTTTTTTAGGATGAAACATTTGTGTCCCATTGATTGAGTGTATGCTGTGATTTGTTTTTCATGTGATGAAGTTGTTTTCCTAGATTTTTTTGGAATACTATATAAATTATTTTCATTAATTTAATTTAGTGTGTATTCTCTGTAGTACTATATATAAACCCTCCCTGTATTTAAGACCATTTTATATATGATGATACATGCCTAATATATTATGGAGAGTAGTCTTTTATATTGGGTCATGTAACCATGTTGGGTCATTTTAACCACTCTATATATCTCTCGTATACCAAACCATTTTTCACAATAATTAATTATAATTTTGGGTTTTTATAAAAAAAATTCTTTTATTGACCTTAAAACTTGTTATTTTTTCATATTTTAACTTATTAATAATACTTAATCAATAAAATTAATTTTGGTTCGCATAAAACCCATTTTATACCAAATACTATTATTGTTTTCTTTAAAGTGAATCATATTATTCAACATCATAGTGAAATAACTCCATGAATACATGTGGTAAATATTTCATCAACATAAATAATTATTATATTAAGACAAATGATCTCCATGAATTGTTAAAAAAGATTAATTAAAAATAATTATATTTCCCCAATTGTGATTTAATTAAATTATAATTTTTTTATATGCCCAAATTTTATAATCTGATTAAATTTATTTGATGTTACATATAAATCCTTCTTTAAGTAATCAATATTATCTAATTATAAAAGAATATTTTTCCCATACAATGACTATAAATGTTCAATTCATTGATAAATAAATATGAAATATTATTTATTCACACTACTTAATGGTTTGTATTTGTATAATCATTTAGAGTTTTTTATTTTCATAAAGTTTGATATAATATTTTTCAATAATATCATATGTCCTCATCAAGTATTCTCAACTATCCATTCCATATTTCTCTAAAAATTAATTAATGAATTTTCTAAAGAACTGAATTTAAGAGATTAAATTTTAAAAAAATATATGTTTCATTGGTAGTTTCATTATTATAATTGATTATAAAGTTCACTATTATTATTATTATAAAATTGTTACCAAATCACACCAATCATTATTTATTAGGATTTGGGAAAATATAAAGAAATAAAAAATGTCTACTTTAAAAAAACTCCATTACATTGCCTTTATATTTTTCCATCATGGACTCTTCAATGACTCATTATGATATATATTTTTTTATAAAAAAATTATTTGAATCCAAACTGATTCTGTAATGGGACATTAAATTCAATGACCTACACATGAAAAAAAAACCACCTCTAATTTCATTTTTCAAATTTTATTCTATTTTATAATATTAATCATTATTTTTCATCAATCACAATCTATTATATATTTATAGGAATATATATGGCATTTTTCAATTGAACTATTTTTTGGAGGATTAATCATAATTAATGGAAAATTAAAAATCCTCACTCTGGTATATGAAGAATTAAAAAGTCGCTAATTCAAATTACTTAAGCATTATAGTTATTCCACTTCCTAATACCCACTCCATATTTAAATAAAAATGTATGTTTTATTTTTCTCAAAATTTGATGATGAATAATTTTTTCTATTATTATTTGAATGAAAATGAAATTATATTTTTTCCTAAATTAATTTCAAAATCCATATAACATGTTTTATGAAATATATTTTCATTAAATTTGTTCTATTTAATAAATTCATACATAATCCCTAATTACCCATATTTTTTTGTCTTTTTCAATTTTAGGCTCAATATGTGTTTATTCATTAAATTAGGTATTAAATTATTATATTTATTTTCATGGTTAAATAATTGCATCAATAAAACATGCATTTTTAATTTTAATTATAATATTTCAAATAGATTTTATATTATAATATTAAATGATAGTATAGTAATATATTCTTAGATATAATAATAAATGGATGAGAAATATAAAAACCAATCATAATATTGAGTATTTCCTTATATGTATAGGTGGAAATATTTTTTTTATTTTAGTGTTTTACTTCCATAGTAAATGGGATTATAGTTTTTTACCATTTACTAGAAATATTTTTGTTTCCATTCTATAGTCATAAGAATTCCACATTTTCATATTTTATATTACTTAGTTAGTAGTTATAGAAGAGATGAAAATAATCATGGTGTTAATTTTGGAATTACAAATTAATATGTGACTTTTTTAATAGTGTTGTATCATTTTTCCCGAAAATAAATAATAAATACCTCTCTGATATATAAAACAAATTATTACCATCAATAATATTATATATAATAAATATCGGATAAATATTATCTTGACAATATTAAAATAATTTTATTTTATTGGATATCTTATAGTGTCGTGGGATTCCTATACATGGATATTATATATTTTTTAGATGAATATTCAAAACATTAATGAAACACACATCTAGGGATTGTAATAGTTAAGAGCCTTTGGAATCATAGAACATAATCTTATAATTTGGGGAAAGATCATAAACACCACCAAAAATGATCTTCTCTTATAGTACTCCTCTTAAGCATACCCCACCTAAACCATTCATTATACTTGGGGATGGAAACATAAGAAAGGGTGAGATTAAATTCATAGTAAGGGTAAACTTATGAGATATAAATCTACGATCAAATGAATGTATATAGAAATCATAAGTGTATGTGATTATGAATATAACAAAAAAAGTTCATACCCAGCCTTTCATGGATCATAAACATGAGTCATGGGATAGAACATTATCATAAAAAACATGGGCCATAAGGGTGAGAAATAATCATAAATCATGCATAACCATAATAAAACTTTATAAAAGTGTATAACCATCATAAGTACCAAAAACCATTTCAAGTGTGAATGCTAAATAAAAATTTCATCGATAGATTGGATCAAGACACACCAGTTTCCCATAATGGATCAGGAAAAATATGTTTCCCACTGTGTATTAGGACACACCTGTTTCCCAATGTGGATCCAGAAACACATGTTTCCCATTGTGGATCAGGAGAAACCTGTTTCCCATTGTGAATTAGGATGCACCTATTTCCCATTATGGTTCAGGACGCACTGGTTTCCCATTTTGGGTCATGATGCACATATTTTATAGAGTATACAAAGCATATTGAATTTTTTACCATTTTCATTTCATGAGGTATATATCTTTGACCAATTCATTGAGTAGTAGGTATAGATCATAACCATCACATAATGAAAACCATATTTATGTATTCCACAAGAACATAAATATTAATCATATACTAAACCATGAAATGAAATGGGTATCATAAATATTTAATCATATAATAACATTTGGATAAGATTTAGGTTTCATAATAATTTATTCATAGAGTAACTCATAAAAGGAAGAGGCTTAATAATAATTTCCTCATGTAGTAACCTATAGATAAGAAATGGGGTTCATAACCAACATGACATCAAAATATAAATCATTAATATAAATAACATAATTGATATCATTTAATCATATACAAATTAAGTCATATGTAACACCAACGTATGTCATATTATTTGGAAAATATTTTTTAATAGACATGTTCAATGATTTCACATGGAAAATATCATTTCCACATTGCTTTTTTTTTTAAAATAAAACATTTTGACAATGTTTTCATTTTAAATAACCAAGAAAATTTATAAATGAATCATTAAAAACAATTTAAAACACTTTTTAAGAATTGAACATTTTATAAATTTTTTTGCTTGAAAAATTCATTTTAACCTTATAAAGGGAGGTATGAAAAAAACAATTCAGACACATTTTAACTCTAAAACATTCTCGAAATCCTTTTCATCAAAAATAACCATTCAATCCTACAAATAATATTTTAAATTCATTTAATTTTTTTTAAAACATTAAAAAATTAAAAAATATATTCCATTGGAAACAATTTGAAATATTTATTTAAATTTAATTTTAAAACCATCTTTTGAAAAATTGGTTTTTGAAAAAAAACATATTTCTAAGTGAAGATAAAAATAATGTTGTATTTTCATTAATACATTTTTATTAATAATTTCATTGAAAAATGAATGGAAAGTGGTAACATTACATAAAGATATCATTAATTACTATAAGAGAATACAATTCCAGATAATTCTTGATATATGGTTTGTAATACTTTATCATCGTAAATATAATCATAAAAATTTCTAAAAAATGATGAGATTGAAACATTAAACCTTTGTAATAATGAATCATATGCCCCATAATGCTATAAAATAAAATAAAACAAAAAATTTCTTAAAGATAAATAAATTAATAATATTATACATCATAGAAGATGTGTATGCACCTTATGAATGAATAGAGGTGCATAACACAACAAACGTCTCAAAGAAGGAAAATTGAGAAAATAACCCATTATCACATTGGTAATGTTTTTACACCAAAACCCACGAAATAGAGATCCTAAAATGAATAATTAAATAAAAAAAATCCCAATTTTAGAATAACAAAACACATTCATGGTTTGAAATTCATACCACATAAAATAAACAGGTGGTCAACACAGGATTTGTATCATATATGTAAAAAAGTGATACATAAATCCATTACCATAAGTATTGAAATCCATTATAGTAAATGAAAGATATTTTATTATAAATATAAGATAATTATAAATATATTAAAAATTCATATTTATATATATCATACCATATATTATTTTATTATAACCTTTTATTACAAGTTTATTAAGAATTCCATGTTTAAGTTACCTTTAAGGTAATTACTGCTATGTTTTTCTTGTATGTTTACATTTTCTTATATCCGTAAACCTCTTAAATTGATCATTATTTCATTAAATACATAATTGAAACAATGAAAAAATATCATATATACTCTTTATATATGTATTGAGATTAATCCATGAAATTTAGTGACCGAAAATGAAATACATTGCTCATGGAGACAATAAGTCGCACATATGCATGAATGCAGTTTTTTTTCAGTTTCTTATCAGTTTTATATATCGAAAAGTAAATGATATATATTTCCATTCCATAATTATTTTAATTTCATATACATCACATTTGTTCCTTAAATTCATCCTTAGTACACTATATGTAAAGTGTGAACGAATCATATTGCTTCCTGAGGCGGTTGTCTGCCATACACACAAACGATGTTATCATATTCCCAAAAATGGAAAGCATGAATATATTTCTGATATAATAAATAAAGAAAAATAATAAGATCATGGATACAATTAATATCATATATAAACTATGAACCCATCATTATGTATCAATGTAAGAAGTGGTAATGAAAAAATGAACAATATTGGTTCATAAGGCGGTAGTCCTATGTCACATGCATAATGATTTTGTAACCCATCTGATGGAAGTTTGTGAGGTTGTAGGTAGTGAACTTAAAATAATAACATCTTATTATATATATTATACTCGGGTTATTATATAGTCCTATAATAATAATAATTAAAGAAGGTGGATATGGAAATAAAATAAAGATACTTGTTGAAGAAACATTACATATTCTTTAGGTATTCTCCATAGGTTTGCACTAATGTCATCGTAGTATGATTTTTTTAAACTTAATGATTCTAGGATGAGGTTTTGTAATATTTATTTGGTATTAAGAGGTTTTGGTCATTCCAAATCTCTTGAGAGGTGTGAATAATGTGGGATGTTGAGTACCATTTTTTAATTGAGGAGGAGTGAAATTCTTGAATATAACCAAATGTAATAACTATTGGGATGTCTAACATACATAATATTATATAAAAACATATCAATAATGTCTAGGAGGGTATATGTGGTCAATAAAATCCTCTACCACACAAAAAAAATTAATTTTTTATTCCATTCCCTATAAGTTTACTACATTATACCATTTTAGTTTTTACCATGGTAAGTTGTATCTTTTTATTTACCTATGTAATTTATCCAATATTAAAATACATAATATTAGATTAATTAGATTATAAATATCCAATTATTTGTAATAATAAATCCAAATAATTATATAAAAATGATACAAGAAAACGGGTTTATAAAGATAAAATGATAAACAGTTTACAAATTTTTTATATAAAATTTCAATATGATATTATGATTTCTAAAATGATTAAAATTAATCAAATTTATTTATAAAGGTTTTAAAAAAGATTCTAAAATATGTACGCCATAAAAAGGAGAGAAAACATCTTTTCATAAAAAATATTATTTTTCACAAAATGTTTATTTTTCAATTAATTGATTCTTATTTTAGTTATAATAAATTGTCAAAAAATAAAAATTTGTGTATGATATTTAATTTTAGAATCTGGTATATCTTGTTTTTATACACCAATCCAACGAATAAGAAATGTATTAAATAATAATTCTAATAATATATTGTAGTTTGATAAAACATAGTCTCACATTTAATGAAGGCTATTAAGGAAACCCATTATTGTATTTAACACTAGATAAGTCATTGTTGTGTGTAAAGAAATGTAAATAGTATATTTCATGAGAAAACAAAAAATATCTATAATATTAAATTCATTTGAATAAAAAAATAATTCATAAAAACTCAAGCTGTAACATGTTACCAATATTAAAATTCCTTTCTCCCTTGAAATTCATCTCAGTCATCAATAATGTAGTTCTTCAAAGATCCTTTAATACAAACCTGCATCACAAAAAGGATTAATAAAACATATTCATGAAAAAGATGAAGGTATGTGTGAAGGTCATTAGGAATGACACATTCTAATTTGACAAATAGGACAACATAGGTGGGATCTGAAAACATAGACATTGAAGAGAAAACTATCACCCAAATAATGATGGAGAGTGATATAGAACATTTTTAGGAAAAAATTAATTATAAAAAATCCATAATAAAATGAGGCATGGAAAAGGTCATTGATATCATAAAAAATGATGGCATCATGAAATTTTTTATTTTAGGACCCTCTTCCAAATTTTGATGAATTTTGATAAGAAGATATACTTACATTAATTCATTTTATTTCATATGAACAATATCACCCTCTAGTTATGTCTTTATCCATTTCCACATTATCTTTTACTCAAAAAAAGAATGTAATTTTTTTATTCTTGGAGCACTAAAATATCATAGCAATTATAGATTAAATGATAAGTTATTCCTTCTATATTTTGTTATCAACAAAAAACTATTAGAAAGGGATATCCAATATACATAAATCTTCTTATGGTCAAATAATACATTAATATATAAAACCTCATTCAAAGTTGAACATAAACTATTCTGTAAATGGTTATCCTTGTGAACCTTATAAAGATAAAAATACAAAATTTTAGAGTGAAAGTAGCTAAATTTATCTAAATCAGATTAAAATTAATCCCATATATATTATCAAGCATATCTTGATTGTCACATAATTAACATATGAATACCTTCATAAAGTATTCTATTGAAACATGGTAATACAATTATTTCTATAAAATAATATTAAAAACATACATTATTATTCATTACTTATATTAAACATGGATTATTTTATATATTCCTTAAATTTAAAAAAGCTATAAACTCCATCCATGATAGCATAAAAAATTTCTCAATTATTTATTAATTATTTCCAAGGTAATCAGTACTATCTAATTTACTTTATACTTATCCAACATGTCATTATCCAAACAAAACACTATTTTATCAACATGAATAACATATTATGTTTTACCTTCCCTTAATCTTGTGTTTTCTATAATATATAATCTTTCCATTAAATCAATTTTATTACTCATCAACATCATTCATAATATTAATTGAAATAATTAACAAAAAACGTATATTGAACATTACTTATATATATTTAATAATTCGTAAATTCTAATAAAATATTACATTAGTTATATGAATTCCTTCTTAAACTATAATATATCATATTATTAATTAATACCAATTTCCTTTCATATGTCATCTCTAGTCAATTCATAATTACAAATATAACCATTTTAAGTAAAATATTGTTGATTTTATTAATGATATTTCCCCTTCATACATTGATTTTCATAGTGACCATAATTTCACCTTTTAATGCATTGAATAACTAAATATATATTCAGGAGACCAATATTCCAATCAATTCTGTTAACTGAACATTTCATTTTACCTTGGTAGTTACTTACATGGTTTGATTTTTTCCATATTAAAAACAACTTCATGTTCTTTTGTGAAATTCACTTGGGTGTTTCATCCCAAATTATTGACTAATATGAAACCAGATATTCTTTACCCCATGGTATCTATAACAAAAAAATATTATTGATAACCTTCCTTCTATTATTTGGTGAGTCTAGGAGTTCTTTATGATATGAAATTTTAACCATTTTCCATGAAAAATAATTAGGAATAATTACTACATCAACTACTATATACATCATCCAATTTGGATACTCATCATAAAATCATCCATCAAATTCAATGTTATTCCAGTTAATTCTGTTTCTCACCATATATATAGAAATAATATTTTGAGAAATGCTAAACATATTATAAAATCACATATTATGAAATATCATTTAAGAGGTATAAATAAAATACATGTTCTTTTTTAAAATATGAAACCTTGTGTTTATCAGAGTTCATTTATAGGAATAAACTAATTAAATCATTCATGATAGTATGTAAAGGGTTTTTAATTTCAAAATCATACCCACTAGGAGTGTCAACATGAGTTTGTACCAAGGCTCATTTTTTTGAAGTATTTCCTGATCGATTTTTTATCAATATTTTTTTTGAAGTTGTTACCCCAATGAAAATCTATGCCAAAAGCACATCCACTTGTAATATCTAAAAAGAGATGAATTTCATAGAAACCACTCCCTCTTTCCTTTCCAAAATTCTAGGATGTTTTCCTATATGTTGACTCATCCTTATAGTTATCCTTATAAAATTACATATGCCTATTAGTAATGTTTTCATATCCTAGTTTCTATTAGATAACTAAACCCTTCATTTGATACCAAATACAATTAACCATATTTCCCGTACATGGATATTACTTATTTTTATATCAATATTCAATACATTACATAAAAATACGAATTTCTACCATAATAATTTATTAACTTTGGAGACATGTAACATTTTAATTGGGTGAAAAATCTTCAATATATCTAGCAATGATCATCTCACATACTACTCCTCTTAGTCATTCCTAACCGAAACATTTCATTATTATTAGGGAAAGAAACCTAAAAAAGGGTGATATCATATGATTAATAAGAATAAAAATAAGATATATCAAATTATGATCATATTAAATCATAAGAAAAGAATAAGGGTTTTTGACCTAGATCATAACTAAAAAATATCATACCCAACCTATCATGGATCATAAACATGAGTCATGACATAAAACTTTATCATTTCAGAAAACATGGTCCATAAGATTGATAAATCTTCACATGTCAACCACAAACCATAAAGTAATTTCATAAATTTATTGATCCTACGTATATATATATATCCAATTTATGTGTCAAGGTTAAATACTAAGACCATCGACATAGTGAATCAGGATGCACTTATTTTCTATAGTAGATTAGGGCTTACCTTTTTCCCATTGTGGATTAGGATACACCTATTTCCCATTTTCGTTTAAGATACCCTTGTTTTCCCCTATGGATTAGGACTCAAATATTTCCCATTTTTAATCAAGACTCACCTATTTCCCATTATGTATTAGGATGCACCAATTTCTATTTTGGATCAGGATGCACATGTTTCATGTTAGGGATCATGCCCATTGACATTTATTCCACTTTGGCCTTGTGAGAAATAAATAATTACCCAATTAATTGGAGGTATATCTAAGTCACATATATCACATATGAAAAACCATGTTTATGTGTACCAAAATATCATAAAAATTCTTCGTGTCCTAAAATATTACAGGAAATGGGTATTATAAACATTTAACCATATCATAACCTATAGAAAATACACATTTTTTATAATCATTTCATCAAATATTATCATATGGAAATATTAATATTTTATATAATTTTCCTCCTGGAATAACACATGGAAGAGAAATGAGTTTCATAAACCTTATACCATCCAAACAAAAACCTTTTAGATAACTAATATGAATTTTATTCTAAGATCATATCCCTAGTAAGGAAAAAGTTACACCAAAAGATGAATTCTTAGATGGAACTAATTTTGAAATGATCATATAAAACATTTATTCAGTAAAATATCCTTTATTAATTGAATGATTTTTGATAACATAACACATTTTGAAAAAAAAATTCGTTTGAAAGTAACCAAGAAAACATGTAATGTAATAATTGAAAATCAAGTAAAACTGTTTTTAAACCAAAACCAATTTTTTAAATCCATCTATTTAAAAATTATATTTTAAACTCATAAATTATGCTTTGTAAATGATTCAACCATTTTTTAAATGTAAAATATTTTCAAAAACCTTTTCTTTGAAAATAACCTTGGAAACATATAAAGGACGCTTTGAAAAATATTTAAAACACTTTTTAAAACAAAAACGATTCTCAAAATAAATTTACTTTAAAATGAGAATAAATTATCATTTAAAAAAATTCATTTTCCTAGAAAATAAGGTTTTGATGAAAATATATTTCTGAATAAAAGGGAAACTAATGTTATATTTTGTCAAAAACATTTCATAACAATTTTATGTACAAAAGTGGATAAATGGTACCATTGCTTGAGGATGAAATAAATAACAGGAAGAGAATAATATTTGTGATATTTATTGAAATATAGTTTATAATACTTCATCATTAGAAACAAAATCATAATCAATATTAGTATACAATTACATTGTAACGTGAAATATTTACCAGATTGCTAACTTTGAATCATAGTCCCCGAGAAGGTATAACAAAATATTAAATGTAAAATATCATTAGGATTAATAAATTCATGTTATTACATTTCAAAGGGGATGTATATGTACCTAACTGGAAATTAACTTTTTTATTTTTCAAACACATTAAAGAAACATTAGAACCCATGTGAGTAAAAAAAATAAATAACTTCAAGTACCATAGAAGATAACTGAACCATTGAAATATAATTTAAACCTATTAGAAAAATTATTCTTAATAAATTCCAATTGAGTCCATTTACCTATGTAGCATGATAATATTTGATAAGATCTTTAAAACAATATTCCATCTTATCCCAAATTTTTATTTACTTCTCCATATTTAGCTTCCCAACATTGAATCAAAAAACCAAAATAAGATCTTGCTTATTGATCCACTCTGTATGCTACCTATTTATGTCCAAAAGTACCATTCGCTCAGTCATTTTATCAACATCCTCTTTTGAGGCATTAATTAGAAGATATCCCTCCATCATTCCTTCCTCATAATTGATAAAAAGTTTCCATAATTTCCCATTGACTGATACCTCAGCATAATATGTTATGACCTCACTGGATAGTTTCACAACCACCAATCCTTAACGCTCATAATTATCCAGCAATGCTTCATCCAACTTATGTACATTACAATCTCTAGATAATTCTAAGTTATTGTTAATAGAATTGAGCTCATATTGAACTAACTTGACCTTTGATTTTTGGGAATATCATGTCTCCATTGGTTGGGGAAAGTTGGAGTATTTATTTCACAATTTTGGATTTTGTTTTTTAGTTAGGATACCACTCCCCGAATCTCATTTTACCCACTGACCCTTCCTCCTACTCAGACTATGTATCCCTTTACCCTGAAGAGAGTATGTATTATCTTATGAAAATTGAAAAAATTAATCTTCACTATATTCTTCATCTGAATATCACTTCTCTTCATTTGAATCCCATGCTCAATCAACCTCATGTCCCTTGTCTATCCCTTTGGACTCCAAATCCCCAATGTGATTGACAAGATTGATAGTTTCTACATCTCATTTATGGATTTTCCTAGACAGTATCCCATCCTAAAATGTCTATAACTCCTAATCCCTGCATCATGTTACACCTACCTACCTCTCCACATGGGACACCATGACATGTCCAAGCTACAAATTCCTTGATTCTAGTGATCCATTTTCCCCTATTCCCATTTAAAAATGAACTGCATCAAGATAGGATGTATCCTTATGATCATTTATGCATTGAACAAGTGTTCTTGATTTACAAAATCCTTCCAAACCTCCATACAGGGCTTCCATCACCGAATTGTACTCCACCAGATCTATCTGTAGCCTTCCAAAGACATCCAGGACACTTGGATCATGGATATAAGGGAAAACATATTTAGGGGAGCACTACTCAACTATACAATAGCCTCCACAGAACAGGACTACCAAATTATTGGGATTTGGTCATGTGAACAATCATAATGAGCCTATTACTTCACCTCATAATACCTGGGATCCCACAGACCGGACATTGGAATCACATCCCTCATTTTTTGATCTCCCTTAATACCATAAAGACACGGTACTGATTGATTTCCCAACCACATGTATAAGGAAAAAAAATCGACACATGTTTGGAAAACAACCATTTTTTATACCGGAACTGTTGTTCGACTTCAATCCAAAAACAATTGACAGTAAATCTTGACACATTGACTTTGAGAAAATTGTGGGGGGGAAGAGTGAAAAATAACCCTAGTTTTACTATCAGACCAAAGTAAGTATCCAATTTTTACATTTTATGTATCAATGGGTTCTAAAAAGAGAGATGAAACTTAGGTAAACATGCCCAAATATCTATTGTTGGAGAATCCCACTTCACGTGGAAGTCATAAGACCACCAAAAAATAAATAATCTTGAATTGTATCACGTTTAGGGTGATGTGGACCAATCCTTGATCAAATTGATCTCCAAAGAAAAACAAAATATAAAATGCATGTTTTTAATAAGCCCGACTGTCACCTGATCATGTATACCCCAAGAGTCAAAAAACATTTGTGTGTCTATTCCACAAATGGGAAATGATGCTTAAAGAGAACAACCGAAGACAGATCTAGAAGTGATGAGGCATCTGTAAACATTGAAGTATAAAGTGATAGTTAGAGAAAACCATTGAATATGTTTCAGACATTAGGGAAAAGTAAAATTTTATTATGTTGGGGAAGAGATTTAGTATTTGATAAGGGAATAAAAGGGTGAGTTTGTTCCCCCTTGGAAAGTGATGGAGTTCCCTCCCCCTCCCAGAGGGGAGGGAATGAAGTGATTTCTATTACCGTAAGGTCATACTGAGATGATTGATGAAGCGAGGAAACATTTTTTCCCTTGAATAATCAAATATTGTCATTATATATGCCTTTTCTTACAATATAGGTTTATAACATAACCTATGTCTTAAATAATATAAATTCAAACAATTTTTTTACCATTATGGTAACATTTTAACCAGAATATTCTTGAAATAGATATCCTTAAATGGATATGTAAATCTAAAAAATTATCATGGGTATAACCATAAAATAAATTTATGGGTACTATACACACCACAAAAAATAATGTATTGGTGAACATGGAATGTTTCAAATTGAAGTAAAAAGTGAGATGAACATAGCTAATCTAAAGTCCCAAACTCTACTATATTCATTAAAAAATAATGTATAATTAAAATAAACTTATTATAAATCTATCAATAAAACATGTTCATATATATCATACAATATATTATTTTTTTGTTCTTTTATTTCTTGTTTATTAATTATTCTATATTAATGTTACGTTTTGGGTAATATTCACCTTTCTTCATGTATGTTTTGTTTTGTTATATTTTTGGCCCTCTTACATTCATCATGATTTCATAATATCCAACATTTAAACTAAGATATAAATATCATATATATAGTTATATATATATTTATAGTAATCCATAAAATTTGGTGACATGAAATGAAATACATCATCCATGGATACATTAATCTATACGTATGAATGAATACAGGTTCTTTTCATTTTCATATTTGTTTGAAAGAATGAAGGATAAATGATAAACATTATCATTACAAAATCATGTTTTTTTTTCAAATATATAACATATTTTCATTAAAACCTTCCTTAAAACATTCCATGAAAAACATGATCATATCATATCTCTTTGTCAGACAGTTGTCTTCCATACTCACAAACGTTGTTATTATATTCCCAAAAATGGAATTCATGAAGATATGTGTGATAAGATAACTATAGAATCATAATAATATCATCAGAATCATAAATATCATATATAAACTATAAATCTATAATTATGCCCCACTATGATAGGCGGTAATGTAAAAATAAAGAGAAATGGTTCAAAATGTAGCAATCCATCATACACATGAACAAATATTTCATATCCCATTTCATGGATATTTTTATGGTTTTAAGTTATACTCATAACATAAAAAAATATGAGAATATAGAATACACTAAATTTATTATTTAATAATGGTATATTTGGAACTGAATAAGTCGGAGGAGGACATATAATAAACATGCTCATTGAATAAAATTATCTCTCATTCAGGTATTATACATAGGCTTTCACTAACTTCTTCATATTATATATTTATACACAACATAAGGAATCTAGGATGAGGGGAGGGATATTGGGAATTGATTTTTTTTTCCGAGTTTGGTCAAGCCAAATGGCTTGATAGCTGTGAAGAAGGGAGGAGAGTGAGTGACCATTTATAATTTGAGAGGAGTGGAATTATAAGATTCGGATCTTTTCTAGAAATTTCTTGAGCTCGTTTACAGTTTCTCTCATTTGGGATATCTTTTTTTGGGTTTTACCTTTTAGAGTTTTTGGGTGAAATTGGGGAATTTTTTTATGGATGTCAGCCAGCACACTGTCAGCATACAGTTTTTCCAAATTGTTTGCCTAGTCCAAAAAACCATGCAAATCTAAATAGATATATTATAAGGAATAACACCCCCCCCATTCTTGATGAATTGAATCCTAGCTTTAAGATCTTAAAATATCATAATATGAGATTTTTATCCCTAATATCTCCCCTCTATCAGCATTCTCTCATTCTTTTAAGGGATATTTTCTTCTGTAGGTATGGATCTAGAAATAGGTTTAATAGATATTTATTATTTTGATCTTGGGTCTAGGTTCTGCATCTAGATATCATTATTTAGTGTGATCTTGGTTGTTCCACTTTAATTGGGGGTTTCTATTCGTGAGTGTTTTCCATCTATATTAAGGTATGTTGTCTAAATTCAATTCTCATATTCATGAATTCCAATTGCATGAATGTATTGTGGAATTATAATTGGGACATTTGACAATTGACTCTTTAAATGAATAAATTAATTGGTTAATTAGTTTATAGAATCATAGAATTTATTAATTGAGTTTCCAAGTGAATATGATATGAGTTGAATTTGGTAGTATTGAATTGGGTAATTGTGATTATTCAATTAATGTAATTGGATTATTAAGTTATTTATTTAATTAATTAATTATTATAATTTTGGAATGGGTGGGAAATTAGGTGTGTAATTGGCCAATTAATGTTATTTTACTTGATAATAATGGGTTAATGGGTTATCTAAATTGAATATTGCAAAATGGTATAATGGTTAATTTCAAATATTATTCAATTTTTTATTAATGTATTGAACTATCATCTATTTATATAGTTGAAATGGTATATTAATTGTTGTGAAATCTTGTAAGAATATTAATGTTTATTAACCTTTATTAATTTGATATTTGTGATATATTATTGATTGATGGATATACGAGTGCGAGACACATATTGAGGCTCCAAATACTCATATAGGATAAAGGTGTGTGGGCTAATTATTGAGGCACAAAATACCCTTATGTGACCATAATGTTTTAGGTAGGGACTAAGGCTCCAAGTACAAATAAATGTTTGAAAGTGTGGAATACAGACTAAGGGTCCCAATACTAATGTTACATTGAGTTGTTTGATAAATTTATAGGCTCCAAATACCCATTGGGTGTTAGACATGACGTTTTATTCCCAAGAGATTGGTATTGTGATATGTTTCCCAATGACCATACTATGAAATGGATAATGAAATCCAAATTGTTATAATGAATTGTTATTTCCTTATGGGACTTGGTTCAGACTATGGAATGGGCCAAAGAAAGTATTGATGGTTTGGGTGTTCTCAAGAACACAGGGGGGGTTGTGGTTAAATAAAGAATAATTAAATATATAAACTATTTATTGTAGTGGGGTTCTGGCTTAGTGGTAATCATCCTGTAATCCTACATGAAAATGGGGGTTCAAAACCCATGGGGCGCAGGTACTATAGTAGTACTATAGTGGTACTGTAGCAGTGGTGGTACTGTAGATTGGCGGGTACTGTAGCGGCAACAGGATATTGTAGTGGCGGCAAGGCACTGTAGCGGCGGTGGGTATTTTAGAAGCCAGGTTAATAGTAACATAATGGGCCTTAGGTAAAAAAATTGGGCCTACGGGCTATGTAATGGGCTACATGTCGACTTGGCCTTCGGGCTATGTAATGGGTCTCCCTCTACCTTGTTAAAAGAGGTCTCTGATTTTCTTTAGTAATAAAAATGAGGCTTCAGTCCCAAACTTTTAAAAAAATATCTATACTATTTATAATTTTTCTTGTACATTATTGTTTGTACACCATCATACACTATTATTGATGGAATATTGTTTCAAATAACATTGGTTGTGTCTTACATAGTTATAATCACATGCTACATTAATTTCTTGATCGGTACCCAAATATGCTTCATGTTTTCATATCAAGATAAGTGTAACACCCTGACCCCAGTTACCCAGAGTTAGTGCATTATTACATGACATTGGAATGATCATAAGGAAATAATGTCCCGAAAGACCGATCATTTTAGTATTGTGGGAAACAAGATTCATGCATAAGTTAAACATTACAACTTGAAAATAAATAAAACACTAATTTATTCCATTAGAAACATCCAAGCCACCTAGATTATTCTTGTAGGTCACTAATAACTAGCTTCTTCATATCCTGGTAAAATGAAACATTAGAAAGGGGTGAGCTCAAACACTAAGTAAGGGTAAGCAATACAGTGGAAGATAACATAAATATTAAGCATGATGAATAATTGAAAACACATACCTTTACTAATAATAAACATGAATAATTTTATGGCAGGAATATGAGATGATTAAATAATGTCATAATAAAACATAATCATGGGTATTCTACTAGTTGACTGACCATATGAACCATCAATATTATTTTCATAATGAGGGAATGTATAATGCATGACATTCTAAATCCTTTTGTCAAGGCCTCCGCCAAGATGTTGAAAAATGATTAAGGCCTCGGCCAAAACAATATATCAAATTGGGAAAGGCCTTGGCCAATTCCAAGTCTAGTTGTCTCATGAGACCTACCGATGCATCGAGGAGCTATTTCAGGCACCACCCGTCACATACTAAGTCCAATAAATTCCTCAAATGAAAAGGTTGAAATATAACATAAACATTCATATTAAAACTAGTATACGGAATGTCAATACTTTACCAATAAACCATGAATTGTATAAAAATAACACATCCATAGTCAAATATATCACAAAACCATCAATAAAATATGGAATATTTTTATCATAGTGAATATAATTCAAACAATTATAAAATCCATCAAAGGATGTTGACATAGATGAAATCAAGAACTATTTGAGAGAAATATCTCCTTCTTTTTTTGAAATCATTTAAAGTTACATAACTATAAAATTAAAATTTTATTTTGAAAATATTATTATAATCTAGTAAGAAAATATTTGATGATGTTATAATGGAGGATAATAACCACACCCACCGTATATGTTAAAAAAGACATTCTTACCTTAATTTTGTCGAAAAGGACGTAAATTACCTTGTTTAGAAAACGACTGAAAGATTAATTTCAAAACATATAAGTTCAAATAATGGTATAAATGACTTTAAAACATTGTCTAGTAAATAGTAAAAATGTTTTGAAATTCATTTTTAAGAAACATGGATGTGGATGATAAAGAGGTCCCAATAGATACTTAAGTAAAAAAAACCTCGGATAATAAAAAGATTGTAGAATTAACCATTAACTTATACTTTAACTTGGTAGAGGGTAGGTTAACCTCCTGTATAATGGTGAAATAATTGTTATTAAATTATACAAGAACCATATATAATAATATGATATCATATATGATATTCTAATATTGCTTTGTTAATAATATTTTAGTATTATCATCCTTTCAGGTGTCAACTAATTCATTTTTCTTTTGTAGGTTTTGTTACATAAGTAATGTTTGTTAAGGATATGATGTATCATATTCATATTCAGAATGATATTAAGTCTTAAAACATTATTTTTAATCATATAATGAAGATTATTCTTGAATGGATACGATGGGGAATGAACTCATCGCGTACGTGGAGACGGTAATCCGTACGTACGCACGAGCGAAAATATCTTTATTGGGATATTAAAATAATATATAATTTGATGTTATATCATATATACAGAATAATTATCATATTATATTTATTATTTACATCACTTATACTCATTATTATACCCATCCAAATGATTAAGTGTTTGAATAACAAACTACACCACGACGTGGAGACGGTAATCAGTGCGTACGCACATATGGAGACTTTTTCATTTATAGGATGGATAGAATAATGAAAATTGTTGTACCATTTTTATAATAATATCAACATATATAGAATATAATGGAGTTATTTTTTTATAATGGAAACAAAAAATAAAGAGGAAGCGGAAGAAGAAAAGAACTTGAAAGAGGTGATGAAATATTTACCTCTTCTTCGGGTCCTTCCTTTTGATTTGATCAAAAGGGATCCATAGGTAGGCTTTATGACTAAAGTAAGGCCTCTAGGATGAAGTTAGGACACTTGGGAGGTTATTTGGGCTGGGTTTCTGATCCAAATGTCTTTTATGGTGTGAATGTGAGAGAAGGGGAAGTGCCCTTTTATAAGAGGGGTGAGGGGAACCTCAGGAAAAGATTGAAATATTATTTTATAATAAAATACTTTTTAGTTAATAAATGATCCAAAATAAATTATTTTAATTCTAAGGTGAGTATGGGTCTAAAACCTTTCAACCAATAAGTTTTAGACAGGTTTGGGTCACTATATTAACCATATCTTTTAGATTAACTCTTAGTTAAATAGTTTGACATTAACCATGTCTCTTTGTATTTTTATATTATATGGTTAATAAACATACAATAAACATCCAAGAGAACTTTGAGTGGTTCATTAAGGATACACATATCATTATAAAAGTCTTTTGGCCAAAACTTAGATCTTTAGGATTACTATATCCACCAATAATATTGTATTTGTTTTGAAAACTCATTTATGTCAATTATGACATCATTTAATAATTGATTTTTTCTTAATGTACTAAAAACATTATTAATTAAAACTAAATACATTTAATCAACCCTAACATGTCATATTAACCTATAAAATTATTTTAATTCATTAAAAGTCTCAAATTAGATTTATTTGGATATTTATAATATTAATTATTTTAATCCTTAATTAATATGGTAATTACTGCATCATCATTGTGTCATAAATAAAGATGATTATTTAATGTCTAAAAATTATAAATAAAATATCATTATGTAGGAAATCGATTTATATTTATAATTAATATATGTAGTTGAATTTATATTACGTGTAACCCTATATTAAAAATGTTTTAGTTATTAAACATTGAATTTAACTCTTTTGAATCTTCTTTAAATAAAATAATAATAAATGTCCTAATCTAATCCATGTGAACCAAAGAGGATCATATTTTATTCCTAAGGTTGTTTTTTTGTCGAATTATACTTATCCAATAGAATTAGGACAAGTGTTAAGGTAATAATAATATCATTTTTACACTTAATTGCTCAATTTACTTTTAATCGTGGTAAATAAAAGTAAAAAAGTTACTTTTCACCAAAAATTACTTTCAACTTATTGAACCACATTTTACTTACTAATATCAATTGTGACTCTCGTATTATTGAAATTCAACTCACAGAAGCTGTAAAATTAAGGTTTATACAAATTTGGGAATGCTCCTAAGAGGTGGGTAAAAGACGGTAAAAAGTTCGATAAAATTTTATACATCTAAAATCATTATAAAGTTACTACAATTAATTACATGGAACTTATATATTTATTATTTATATATTTTTATAGAAGATAAATTTAAATAAAATAAATATTTATTTAAATAAAAATTCAGTTTTAAACAATAACTCAGTGTTTTTCACTATTCATCAAAAATTGAATGTTTTTAGAAAAATAAAAAAAATCACCCTAAGATAATTTCGATATTCTGAATCCCAAAATGAAGTCCATTTTGAAAGATAAAATTTATAAAATTTCAAAAAGTGGGTATTACTATTCATAACGGCTAGTTTGATTGGTCACGGTGTGTCAGAATCTCGAAGTTGCGTACAATGCAAGCTATTGCATTATTCAAATGGGAACGTACTGTGGAAGCTTGGGGTGTTACATTCTTCCCTCCTTCAAATAATTTCATCCTCAAAATATCTATAATATTACTGAAAAAAAAGATTCAGGTGGTTCTTTATTATAAGTTCCTTGGGTTCCCACTTTGCCTCTTCCATCTTATAGTTTCTCCATAGAACTTTTACCAGATGAGTCATCCGGTTTCTCAGCACTTGTTCTTTGGTATCAAGAACTTTGATAGGCTCTTCACAGTGAGATAGATTAGGTATGAGTTAATTTTTCTTATAGGTGAGTATATGCATTAAGTCATGCATGTATTTTCTCAACAGTGATACATCGAACACATCATGAACATTGGAGAGACTTGGCGGTATTGCCAACTGGTAAGCTACAGCCCCAATTAGTTCTAGAATTTTGAAAGATCCGATGTACCTGAGACTTAGTTTACCCTTCTTACCAAATCGTATAACTCCCTTCCATGGAGATAACTTCAAGAAAACATAATCTCCTACCTGAAATTCCAAATCCTTCCTTTAGTTATCAGCATAGCTCTTTTGCCTACTTTGTGTTGTTTTGATATGGGTTTAGATAACCTTCACCTTTTCCATCGATTCCTCAACAAGTTCTGGGCCTACGAATTTTCTTTCACCATCATCATCCCAACAAGTTGTTGTGAGATATCTCTTGCCATATAACGCTTCTTATGGTGCCATCTGAATACTTTAATGAAAGCTATTATTATAAGAAAAATTCTACCAGAGGTAAATATTGATCCCACATACCTTGGAAGTCAAGTGAGAAAGATCTCAACATATCTTCTATGGTTTGAATAGTATGTTCTGATTGTCCATCGGTTTGAGGGTGGTAGGTAGTACTCAAATGAAGTTCAGTATCTAGGTATTTCTGAAGAATTTTCCAGAATATTGATGTAAAATGGGGATCATGATCAGAAACAATCGATAGGGGTACACCACATAGTCCTACAACTTCATTAATATGTAGTTTTTCAAAACGTTCAAGTGGTAAATCTTCTCTTATAGAAATAAAATGTGCTGACTTGGTAAGATGATCAACAATGAACCATATTAGGTCATTACTTATAGGAGTCTTTGGTAGACCCATGAAAAATTCCATCATAATATTATCCCATTTCCACTCAGGTATGGAAAGAGGTTTCATGACTCCTTCAGGCTTTGCCTTCCAGCTTTCTCTTATTAACAAACCATACATCTTGAAACAAAATCAGAAATCTCCTTCTTCATTTTGTCCCACCAAAATTGTTCTTCAAATCTCTATACATCTTAGTGCTACCAGGGTGTATAGAGAAATTGGAGCTATGAGCATCATCTAAAAATTCCCTTTTCAGATCAGGTATATTTGGAAAACAAAGTCTCTTCCCAAAATTCAAAATCTCGTCTTTATATATGAAGTCACTAAATCTCCCGTCATTCACAGCTTTAACCTTCTTTTGAAACTCCTCATCATCGGTCTGAGAACTCTTTATCCTTTCTAGTAAATATAGATTGGAAACCATTTGAAAAATCATTGATGTTTCACCTCCCATGGTTATTCCCATATCCATCTTTACTAGATCCATGTATATAGTATCTTTTTCAACTCTCATCTTGTTCAAAACTCTATGATCCTTTCAACTCAAAGCATCGGCCACCTTATTTGACTTCCCCGGGTGGTAGTGTATAGTGCAATCATAATCCTTGAGTAGTTTAAGCCATCACCTTTGCCTCATGTTGAGTTTTTTTGTGAGAAAATATACTTCAAACTCTTGCGATCAGTATAATTCTCACATTTTTTACCATATAGATAGTGTCTCCATGTCTTCAAAGCAAATATTATGGCTGCTAACTCAAGATCATGAGTAATATTGTTTTGTTCATGAATTTTTAGTTGTCTTGATGCATAGGAAATAACTCTATCATTCTGCATAAGGACACAACAAAGTCCTTTCTTTGAGGGATCACTATAAATAACAAACCCATCATTCCCCGATAGTTGAGTCAATATAAGAGCATTGACTAATCTTCTATTAAGTTCTTCAAAACATTCTTCACACTCTTTTGTCCGAACAAATTTAACCCCTTTATGTGTGATCTTGGTTAATGGGTTAGCCAATCGGGAAAACTTCTGGAAAAAACATCAATAATAACCTGATAAACCAATAAAACTGCCTACCTCAGTTATACTTGTCGATGCTGGCCATTCTTGGATTTCATTTTTCACATAAGGGTCAATAGAGATTCCATCCTTAGATACAATATATCCAAGAAAAGAAATCTCCTGAAGCCAAAATTCACACTTGCTATGCTTAGTGTATAATTCATTTCTTTTGATGGTTTTCAGAATGGTGCGAAAGTGATTTTCATGATCATCATAGATTTTGGAGTATACCAAGATATCATCAATAAATAGCACTAAAAAGTTATCAAGATATTATTTGATAACTCTGTTTGTAATTCCCATACCTAGTTCGAAATGATGTTTTTCAAATCTATTTCTTCTTCACACACAAATTATGATATCAAGATCGAAGTTCAATCTTTGAAAAATATTGATCTCCATGAATTTTGGTGAATAAATCATCAATGTGAGGTAGGGGATACTTTTTATTCATTATTATAGAAATTATTTACCTGTAGTCAATGCACAAACTCATAGATCAATCTTTTATCTTAACAAATAGAATAGGGTCTCCCCATGGAGAAACGCTAGGGAGAATAAATCCCTTATTACTCAATTATTATAGTTGTTTATTTAGTTCCACTAATTACATAGTATATATTCTATAAGTGGTCTTCGATATGGGCCTTGAACTAGGAATTAAATCAATAGAAAACTCAATTTCTAGTTCTGGAGGATGTCTAGGTAAATCCTCTAGAAACACATCAACATATTCCTACACAATAGGTAAATCCTCTATTTGAACATTACTTTCCTCACCTATAGTTATTTTGCTCTCTTCCTCCCAAATAATTGAGATTAGATGAGCTACTGGGGGTGGATCTAGATAATAATTAGGTAGTGATGTTTCTTCTCAAAAGATAAGGTAATTCTTATCTTACTCGAAAATTGTAATATACTTCTTCTTAAAATAAATTTTTACATCATGGTCTTAAAGCCAATCCATTCCGAGGATTATATCAAATTCAATCATTGGTATGATGATGAGATCAGCAGATAAAGAACATTCATATTCTTTAATGGGAATGGATTCACAAAACTTTGTTTCAACGGTACTTCCCTTAAAAGAATTGACTGACAACTCCCTTGTTAAATCAAATTGGAAACATGTAATTTTCTTAGAAAACTGGGATGATATGAAACAATGAAATGATATAGAATCAAATAAAGCATTGTCTAAACATGAGAAAACCATTAAATTACCCACCACCATGTCTTTCGAAGCTTCAACCTCAGCAGTAGTGATCACATAAGCTTGGCCTTGATCCCTTGGCCTTTTCTGAGGTAAGTTTCCTTGATTCTTAGGAAATTCATTTTCATAATGTCCCATCTCCCTGCAATTGTATCATTGAACATTGGTAGCATCTTTATTTCCCTTACAATCACCAGCAAGATGAACTTTCTATCCCCATTTGTAGCATACTCCTTATTCTTTTAGACAGGCACTAGGGTTATTCCTTCCATAATTATCACAGAGTGGAAATTCAATTCTTCTCTTCTTCCCTGTTTCTTTATATCCTTTCTCAGAGTGTTCAGTAGATCTCTTCTTATCTTTCTTTCCTTTATAGTCACAAGACTTAGATAATTCCTTTTCTGTCTTGATAGCACATGAGACAATATCTTCATACAATGAGAAGGATTGTGATAACAGTGGTCGACGAAGAAATGGTTTTAACCCATCAAATAAATGGTCAATATTACTTCTTGGATTACTTATATAATATGTTGCATTCCTTTCTAATCTTTTAAAGTTATCCTTATACTTTGTTACATTCTCATCCTCCTTTTTCCTCAGACTTAGAAATTGTATTTCCATATCTGCTCGATGGTCACAAGGAAAGTATTTTTCTAAGAAAGGTTCTTTAAACTCCCTCTATTCCATACTGGACAGTTCTTCATCTTCCTTTTTGTTTTGAATCAATGACCACCGTGGATCAGCATCTCTAGTGTGGCGATAAACTACCATGGAAACTTTTTCCCTTTCGCTACTCCCCATAGCATAAAATATTTTCTCTAATGAATTTCTCTATTGATCAGACACTAATGGATTTGTACTACCATTTAATTTTGGTGCTTGTTTCCTCATGAATCGGTCTAACATTGATACTACATGTTGTGGATCAGGGTGCTCCATACGAGTAAGGATATTATTCATAACCTGAGTGAGTTGTCCCAGTATGGTGATAAGCTGATCAACACCAGTTGCATCACCAGCTCTGCTATAATTATCTTGATTAGGATGGAAATCCCTACATGGATTACGTGCATTGATATGGTTTCTATTCCTTCCACAAGGATCCATTTCAAAACAATGTCGTAAACTAGATTATTTTATGAATCAAAATACATAATTACATAATTGTAAAACACTTAACATAAATTTAACAGTTTATGGATATAATCCATAATCATAAAAATGTTTTATTTTAGGAAGTATATACTCATAAACCCTTCATAATGGTTTGTAAAGAAAATGTGAATTATCCTGAGCATATCCCTCAGGATTATCCTAACCAAGAGTGCAGCAAGGCCCGTTGTCGTGCACCAGTTCCCATTTGAGTCTATCTCAAAGTGGTGTTTTCAGGTTTTACCCCTTGGTACATCTATGCCAGAGCCACCTCTACCTGCTCGTATCCAGACAGGGATATATTGCTTGGAAAACTCACAAAATCTCTACAATACCAAAATTCTTGGAAGTTCTTCTATACCAATCATGAAAGTCTATCTTAGGATAATGTCATCTAATCAGAGTTTATGTAAATCTAGTTTCCAAGGTTTGTACTAAACTTCCTCTGATACCAATTGTAACGCCTAGACCCCAATTACCAAGAGTCAGTGCATTATTACATAACATTGGCATGATCACAAGGAAATCATGTCCCTAAAGATTGACCTGTTTAGTATTATTGGAAACAAGATTCATACGTAAGTTCAACTTTACAACTTGAAAATAAATACAACACTAATTCTTTCAATTAGAAACCTCCAATCCTCCTAGATTATTCCTGGAGGTTACTCATAACTAACTTGTTCATATCCTGGGAAAATGAATCATAAGAAAGGGGTGAGCTCAAATTCTTAGTAAGGGTAAGAAATACAGCGGAAGATGACATAAATATTAAGCATGGTGAATAATTGAGAACACATGCCTTTAAAAATAATAAACTTGAGCACTTTTATGGCAGGGAAATGAGCTGAGTAAATAATTCCATAATAAAACATAATCATGGGTATTATACTATTCAAATGACCACATGAACCATAAATATTATTTTCAAAATTAGGGAATGTATAATGCCAGACATTATGAAACATTTTTTCAAAGCCTCATCCAAGACGTCTAAAAATGATTAAGGCCTCCGCCAAAACCATATATCAAATTGGGAAAGGCCTCAACTAATTCTTTGTCTAGCTGTCTCATGAGACTTACCGATTCATCGAGGAGATATAGCGGCCTCCACTTGTCAATTACTAAGTCCAATACATTCCTCATATGAAATGGTTCAAATATAACATAAAAATTCGTATTAAACCTAGCATACGAAATGTCAATACTTTAACCATAAACCATGAATGGTTTAAAAATAACACATCTACAGTCAAACATATAAAAAAATTTCAATACAATATGGAAGATTTGTATCATAATGAATCGACTTCAAACAAGTATAAAATCCATCAAAGGATATTGACATAGATGAAATCAAAACTATTTGAGAGAAATAACTCTATTTTTTTTGAAATCATTTAAATTTACATAATTATAAAAGAAAACATTTATTTTTAAAATATTCATATAAGCATATATGGTAAGCTTAGACGATTTTATTATGGAAGAGAATAACCTCCCCTGTTGTTTATGTTAAAAAATACATTCTTACCTTAATTTTGTTATAAAGGTCGAAAAGTACCATGTTTGGAAAACGACTGAAATATTCCTTTAAAAACATATAAGTTCAAATAAGGGTATAAATGACCTTAACCCATTCTCTATTAAATAGTAATTTTTTTTGAAATACATTTTTACGAAACAGGGATGTGGATGATAAAGAGGTCCCAATAGATACTTATGTAATAACAACCTCGTATAATAAAGAGATTGTAGAATTAACCCTTACCTTGTACTTTTCCTTGGTTGAGGATAGGTTAACCTCCATTATAATGGTAAAATAATTGTTATTAAATTATACAAGAACCATATACATTAATATGATATCATAGATGATCTTCTAATATTTCTTTGTTAATTATATTTTATAATTATCTTCGTTTCGGGTGTTAACAGATTCATTTTCCTTTATATGCTTCATTACATATGTAATGTTTGTTATGGATAGGATGAATCTTATTCATATTCAGAATGATATTAAGTCTTTAAACGTTATTTTTAATCATCAAATGAAAATTAGTCTTGAATGGATACGATGGGAAATGAATCTCATCGCGTTCGTGGAGATGGTAATTCGTACGTACGCACGAGCAACAATATCATTATTTTGATATTAAAATCATATATAATTGGATGGTATATCATATATACATAATAATTACCATATTATATTTATTATTTACATCATTTAAACTCGTTATTATATCCATCTAAATGATGAAGTGTTTGAATAACAAATTACACCACAACGTGGAGACGGTAATCCATACGTACACACGTATGGTGAATTTTTCATTTATAGGATGGATATAATAATGAATATGGTTGTACCATTTTTATAATAACATCACAGTATATAGAAGATACTGGAGTTATTATTTTATAATGTAAACAACAAAGAAAGAGGAAGTGGAAGAAGAAAAGATCATGAAAGAGGTGATGAAATATTTACCTCTTCTTCGGGTTCTTTCTTTTTATTTGATCAATAGGGATCCTTAGGATGACTTTATAACTAAAAGAAGCATTCTAGGATGAAGGGAGTACGGTTGGGAGGATATTTGGGAAGGTTTTGGCCGATCCAAATGGCTTTTTAAAGTCTGAATTTGAGAGAAGGGGGAGTGCCCTTTTATAAGAGGGGTTAGGGGCACCTTAGGAAATGATTAACGTATTATTTTATAATAAAATCATTTTCGGTTTCTAATGGCTCCAAAATAAATTATTTAATGGATATGGTGGTTATGGGTTGAACAACTCTCAACCAATAGGTTTTAGACAGTTTTGGGTAACTATATTAAACATATCTTTTAGATTTAACTCTTAGTTAAATAGTTTGACATTTACCATGTCTCTTTGTATTTTTATATTATATGGTTAATAAACATACACTAAACATCCAAGATAATCAAAAATGGTTCATTGATGATACAAATATCATTATATAAGTTTTTTGACCTTACTTTATATTTTTAGTATTGTTATATCAACCAATAATATTGTATTGTTTTTTAAAACTCATTTATGTCAATTTTGACATTATTTAATAATTGATTTTATTTAATTCCTAAAAACTTTATTAATTATAAATAAATACATTACATCAACCATAAAATTTCATATTAACCTATAAAATTATTCTAATTCATTAAAAGTTTCAATCTAGATTTATCTAGATATTTATAATATCAATTATTTTTATCTTTCATTAATATGGTAATTACTGCATCATCATTGTGTCATAAATAAACACAATTATATAATGTCTAAAAATTATAAATAAAATACCATTATGTAGGAAATATTTTTACCTTTCTAATTAATATTTATAGTTGAATTTATATTGTGTTTATCCCTATATTAAAAATGTTTTAGTTATTAAAATTTCAATTTAACTCTTTTAACTCTTCTTTGAATAAAATAATATTAAATGTCCTAATCTAATCCAAGTGTGACCAAATAGGTTCCTATTTTATACCTAAGGTTGTTTTTGGTTTACTTATACTTATCCAATATAATTAGGACACGTTTTAGGGTAATAATAATATCATTTTTACACTTAATTACCCTATTTACTTTTAACTGTGGTAAAAAAAATCTATTATTCCCCAAAAATTATTTTCATCTTATTGAAACACATTTTACGTACTGATATCAACCATTTCTTTCAAATTTTTTAAATTAAACTTATATAATCATTAAAATTATGTTTTATACAAATTTGGAAATGCTCCTAGGAGGTGGGTAAAAGACGGTAAAAAGTTCGATAAAATTTTATATATCTAAACTCATTTTAAAAGGACTCCAATGAATTACATTGAACATATATAGGTATTATGTATCTATTTTTACCTAAAATAAATTTAAATAAAATAAATAATTATTTAAATAAAAATTCGGTTTTAAACGATAACTTAGTGTTTTTCACTATTCATAAAAAATTGTAAGTTTTCAGATAAATACCCAAAATTTACCCTAAGATAATTTCGATATTCTGAATCATAAAATGAAGTCCATTTTTAAAGATAAAATTTATAAAATTTCAAAAAGTTGGTATTACTATTCATAACGGCTAGTTTGATTGGTCGTGGTGTGTTAGAATCTCGAAGTTACATACAATGCAAGCTATTGCATTCTCCGAAGGGAAACATACTGTGGAAGCATGGGGTGTTACAATAAGGGAAAGAGTGCAATGTTATATGGTTATGTTTGGATAGATCATGGATGAGGGAACCATGCATGATTCCAAACATACTAGAGAGTTCTAAGTGTCATTATTTATTTTGAGTTTTACACATTGACACTTGAACAGTATTTGGCATGAAATATATACTGTTTGGATTTGGATATTATAATTTCAATTATGTTCATTATGAGATATTTGTTTGGTTATTGGTTATATCATTTGGTTATTCTTATTTATTTCTACTTTTGTGATGCTTTGATGAATAGGGTATAGTTTCTCCATGATCAATATTAGACCATCAATGTTATTCAAAGACCTATGGAATATGGGGAGGCATGCCTGACGTCATGTGATTGACTAGATTAGGGAACTAGTTTGTGGCACCTTGTCTATGATGTTACAAAGTTGTATCAAAGGTGGTATCTTTTCAATTATTATTTATTTCTATTTGGGAAAGGAAAAAAGTATACTAGGAAGAGTATGTATTTATACATGAGTTCATGCATGAGACTATATAACCAATGTATGGGGGAAAACAAAAGTACCTTGAGTGGGATTGTGGTTATTGTTGTGTGATGTTATAGTTGGATGTTATTTCACCACGAGTGATGCACTTGGTGTGTGATGAGATTATTGTTTCTAATATTTGTTGTCATTTGACTCATGGCCTGTTATGGCATGAGATTTGAGTGTAAATGCATCATTTTAGGCACCCAAGATTATTATGTGACGAGAATCATGTTATATATGAATGGAAAAAGCGGGTTTTGAGTATGTTTTTGAAATTAAAATGTTTTACCTTGATTGTGTAATTGAACTAAGAATGGAACTTGATTTGTAAATGAATGATTTTAAATGATGAAAAAATATGAATAATTGGGTGTCTAATGAAATACAGGAAAATTAGAAAGATATTACCATTTGTTAACCCTAACCTAGATATAGGATGGTTAAGTGTGGTGATAGTGACTCTGTTTTGACCATGTGGTGGGATATAGGGAATGACATGTTATGGACCTATGTGAATCCCTATTGTGTTCATGTGTTAATGTTGAGAATTATGTCCTATGATTTTTGTTTATAATTGTAGATATTTTTATCAATGATGATGTTTTATAATATGAATACATGAGTATGTGACTATAAATGATCATCTAGTAGTGGAACATGAGGCATTGATAGTGTTAGGTGAAGGATCTAGAGATCAATTCAGTGAAAACATTTCTCACTTCCTACAATTTATGGAGAGATTCCAAGAGTAGGCTGTGATGAGTATGTCTGACCTAAAACTGTTGTTTTAGTTCTATAACCCTATAACATTCACCAAATATGGTAGACTAGAGGTAGTAGAGTTATGGATAATGTCCATCCAAACAATACAAGACCATTTAAAGACTCCTACTAAGAAAATGGGAAAGTTGTATTATTATATGTTTTAAGGATTAGTGAAGCACTGGAGGGATATTCCAGCCAGACGAGTAGAGAAAATTCATCAAGAACTGGGGGAGATAAATACCCTAGTTTCATGTCATTCACTGAATGATGGGTGTGAATAGTATGATATCTTTCCACCCACAGGGGACAGGTTCCAGGACTTATTTCCCAAGGAATTATAAGGTATTGCACATAATAGATATGTGGAGTTTTAAATTGTTGTTATGTCTAGATCTAAGACAGTTTCTATTCCACCATACTAAATTTCACAAATATAGATTCAAAATATTACGACTCACTTGTAAGAGTATATGAATATGGTTTTTATCCATCTAAAATTTTTCATTTCAGTTCTTCAGTCCTTTTTTATGAAGGTTCACATAACAGTGTTCATGTGTGTTGGTTACCATAATTTTAACTAGTTGACTATAAAGAACGGGTATCCTCTTCTATGTATTGAATGTTCATTTTACATATTGATATGACCATTTTTCCAAGATTGACTAGTGATCAAGGTATCATCAATTGGGAGTTTGAACTTTTAACATACCTATGACTTATTTTAGAAGTTGGTATGGCCTTTATGAATTCATTGTGTTGTTGTTTGGGTTGATTAATTCACCAAAATTTTTTATGGATATCATAAATAGAATCCTCCATCCATACCTATATCAGTTTGTGGTTGTGTTTGTGGATGAAATATTTGTGAACTCCAACACTCATGATGATCAATCCCATCATCTTGATATCATCATGGGTCCACTGAGAGAGCATTGAATATACTCCAAACTGTCTAATTGTAATTTTTGGATTGATTAGGTAAACATTTTGGGTCATATCATATTAGAGGGAGGTGTGTTAGTGGACCTAGAAAAGGTTTAGGTAGTTTTTTCATGGGATCGACCCAAGAATTTTTTTAATATCCATGGTTTTCAGGGATTTATAGGTTATTATATGAGGATCATCCATGACTTCTTTAAATTAGCATCACCACATTCATACTTTACCAAGAATGGTATAATAATTGAATGGTCTAGATCATGTGATAGTGATTTCTGGAGTTAAAAAGATGTTTTCACCAATATTAATCGAACCAAAACATGGTGAGGAGTATATGATACTTTGTGACTCTTCTGGGATCAATCTTGGAGCGGTGTTGATGCAGGGTGACCAGGTTTTGGAATGTGGGATAGGATAGTTGCAGCCAAATGAACAGAATTACCTTATTCATAACCTCAAATTAGATGTGGTGTTTTAATATTTCAATTGTTGGTGGCATTATATGTTGAAAGAATATTTTACTGTATATTCTAATTAGAAGTGATAAAGTACATATTTTCACATTAAGATTTGAATCCTGGTATCAGATATGGGTTGAGTATATGCAGTCATTTGACTTTGAGCTAACATATACACTGTGGAAGGGAAATATTGTTACTGACACATAATTAGGAAAGATTAGTCTCAGGAAGTTCAGGAGTCTTGTGATGAGTGGAGAATGATGAATTTACTAGAGAAGATACATGTTCTGTTTTAGGAGGTCCAGGAGTAGATGAATCCTATATTATATTTACTAGAGTCTACACTTTTGATTTAGACCAGAGAGAGGTCTTATGAGAATAGAAAGTGCATGGCCTTGAGGTAAAACCTTGAACATGAGGAGTCACCTTCATATTGGACCATAAATAAGGATGTGATCATCTATGTTAGGATTCATATTATTGTACCTATGAGTATTTGTGAGGACATAATCCTTGAATTTCATTCCTTAAAGTTGGTGGTGCATCTATGTTTGACCAAAATATTTCATGACCTATGATGATAGTATTGGTGGTCGTGCATGAAAAAAGAGATTACGTGGTTCATGACATGATGTTACACCTATCAAAAGGTGAAGGTCGATCATTAGAGACCTTGTGGGATACTATATACATTTACCATTCCAGAATGAAAGTGGGAAGATATTATTATAGAAATTATGGTGGGTTTCCTGAGGATTCATCCAAATAATGACGATATTTAGTTGTTTGTGGACTGACATATGAATGTAATCCATTTCTTTTCAATATGGGATACATTATCAGTGGATCACTAGTAAGATATGAACGTTATAGAGTTATTAAATATTCATGGGGTGACATGAAGTATTGTTTCAGACCATGAATCAAATTTTACTTCATGATTCTAGTATTCTTTTATAATATTCTTGGTACGTAGGATCCACTGATTATAACTTTATACACATAGAATGATGGGAAGTTAGAGCATACTATACCGGTCCTAGAGGATATGCTATGATCATGAATTCATGAAATTTGTGGGTATTGGTAGAATTAATTATAACTCATTGCGTTTTCATATAACAATAGTTATTAAGTAACTATACAAATAGAACCATATGTAAATATTTATTGTATTTCATGTATATCACCTCTTTAATGGATGTTGGTGGGTGATTAAGATCTATTGGGATCAAGTATCATACAAGAGATGTTGACATAGGTTATGTTTATTTGGAAATATATCTCCATTCCTCAGAGTAGATAGATATCACATTCTGATAAATGTCAAATTCCCTATGAGTTTACATTGTGTGATAATGTGTTCCTTTGGGTGTCACCTAGGTTAGGTGACCATAGGATTCAAAGATAGGGTAAGTCGGTGCACATGATTGTTGGGTCATTTGAGTTTGTGGAGAGAAATTTTCCCATCAAATAATAATTAGCACTTCCATAGAGGTATAGTTCCATGTATGATGTCTTTCATGTGTCATAGCATAGATGGTATCCCACTGACCCTTCTTATCTGATCAATGTGAATAATTTTGGGATTGTGACTAATGTGTACTTTGAGGATAATATGATATGTGTGTTAGATCACAATGATAATGTTTTTTAGGGAAATACTGTGATGATAGTTCATGTATTAAGGAAAATGTCCATGTTTTGGAAGAAACATGACAGATAAATGATGATATGCAGTTTTAGTGGCCCAACCTTTTTACCTCAAAATCATAGAGATGCTTTGGTGTACAGCTCGAGGATGAGCTATTATAAAATGGGGATATTTTAAGGTCCCTACCTTTTCTAGAAATATATCAAGATATTTTATACATAATTTTTTTTTCTTGAATATATCTTGTTTTGGTTTTTCCTTGGTGTTTTTTTTGAAAAATTGTATAATGTTTTGAACGAAGTAGGGTAGAACATGGTTTTCCTAAACCACACACCTAGGACAATAATCCATATGAACCCAAATAGAGGGTATTTACATGGAAGATGCATGATTTTTCAAACTGTGAACCCTTTTAGTAGTTTCCATGCATTCCTCAGGGAGGAGGAACATGGTTAGCTACATTGTTAGGGGAAATTGTGCTCTCCATACAAGAAACCATTCACTTGGAAAATTAAACCCTAAAAATAGAAAAAAAATCCTAACCCCATATAACTCACCCTATATAGACCCAACAAGACCCTAAATGTTTACTATAATTTCTAGAGGCTCTCAAATGGATTCCACAAAATTACAACTTTCATTCTTAACAAATTGATGCCATGATTGAAGATCATCACCTCTCTTGGTAAGAGAGTCCCATCCAGAATAGTTTCATATATCTCTAATATCTTTCTTTCATCTTTTTAAGGGATGTTTTCCTTCAATTGGTAATGCATTTGGATCTAGGTTTGATAGATCTTTATTTTTTTTGATCTTTTATATAGGTTTTGTTTCAAGATCACATTATTTTTCATGCTCTTGGTTGTTTTGCTTCAATTGTGGTTTCCATTAGCGAGTGGTTTTTAATGAAATTGAGTTAGGTGGTATAAATTAAATTCCCATTGTATTTATTTCCAATTTTGTGTATGTTTTTTGAATTTAAAATTTATTATTTTACAATTGAATGTTGAATTTAATATATTAATTGATTAAATAATTTCTGGAATCATGGAATTGATTAATTGGGTGGCCTTGTGAATATGAGAGGAGATAAATTTAGGAAAATTGGATTTTTTGAGTCCATAAGTTTCCTTATGAATTTTCCATTCCATTATGTTTTGAAAATCATAAAAAAATTTCTTAAGGAAATTTTTTTTTTTCTAAGAAGTATTTTCTTAAGGAAAATATTATTTCACTAGGAAATGTTTTGTTTTTATCAGGGGTTTTCAATACCCTATCTAAAATTATGTTAAAACAAGTATAACAATCTTTTTATTCAACAAAAAATCAGATCCTTATTTAACCTATAACCTTATAGTTCCTTTGAATCTTATTTCCCCATAATTGAGAATATGATTTCTCCTAAAATTCGACTCTGATTTCTTCTAAAACAATACTATAATTTATCCTAAAATCAGACTTTGATTTCTCCTGTAATCAGACTCTGACTTCTTTTAAAATCATACTCTGGTGTCTTCTAAATTCATACTCCAATTTCTTCTGAAATTGGACTCCCATTTATTTATAAATGAGACTCTGATTTCTTCTGAAATCAAACTTCAATTTCATCTGAAATCAAATTTCGATTTCTTCTGAAATATGACTCTAATTTATTCATAAATCTGATTCCATATTCATCAGAATTCAGAATATGATTCTCACTTTATTAAGTATCTGATTAAATACTTTTCATATAATTACCTCATTTCCTAAAAGTAACATCTCATTTTATCAGATCCTAAATAATGTTTCATGATCATGTTAAGGTTTCTTAAACATGACATAGGTTCCCATGATTTATTACAAGAAACAATGTTGTACTATCTATTTTTAACATAACCATTGGCTGAGTGACACGTATATAAGTCCCTCCAAAATTTAAGGAAAAATATAATCATTGGAGGAGAAATTGAGCTATTGGTATTTTCATCTATAAATATCCATCCATTTGAGTGACCTAAAAAAGAGATTTTACAATGATTGGGTTTAATTATAGAAATAGAAGTTGTGCTGAAAGAACATTTATAAAATATGACTTGTGCGAATGTTGTGAAGAAAAAAATCTTTAGCCATGAAAAACTTTTTTATCCTTCTCGGTGCGATTCTGATTGTCACAAATCAATCAAGGGCTTTCAAGGATAGGAATGTAAAGGTACCGATAATTTTAGAGATCGAGGGATTTCAGGGATAGAAATACAGATTCCGATCTTTGTATCAAGATTGTATCCTGGTGTGGGTAAGATAGACATTCTTGAATGTATAAATCAATAGACCTTTATCTCATGTTGTTGGATGTACTTTTCTTTAGGTTAAAAGATATACTTTCCTATATTTTATTAAGGATAAAAATAAAAGTTTTTAAACCTAAAATTAATCCCCTCTTGTAATTGAGAATCTTCATCAACATTTCAATCCTTCAATTGGTATCAGATAAGCACTCTAAAATACATATACTTTCATATTAGTTTTCTTAATCAACTTTTAATTTTTAACTTTACTTGCCCAAAGTTTTCCATTATTTTTTTAAATCTTTGTTTATAAACATTCAAAACTAACATGTTTTGGGAAAAGATATTATTTATAGAATGTTAAGAATGAAAATTTGTTCTATAGATAATATAAATCCTATCAGACCCCTAATCTTTGATGGGAATGATTATTAGTACATGAGATAAAGGACATAGATTTTTATTATCAATAAAACTGTGGATAAATTTTTTATTCTAACTGGTTAATAGAAGATTCCTAACAAAGAAATTTAGCAATTCAAAAATCAGGAAAAACAAGAATATCAACTAAACTACAAGGTACACAATACTCTTTTATGTTCCTTGACCAGAAATATCTATAAACAAATATCCTCTTATAAATATTCCAATAGTATCTGGAAGAAACATGAAGTTACACACTTTGGAACATCAAAAGAGATAGAAATAAGAAGAGCTATCTTAAGAGCTAAATATCATGGATTTGTATTTCCTTATGGAGAACTATTTTTTAAAGTGAAAAAAATATTTATGACTATCGTCAATTGTCATTAATATATAGGATAAATAGGACTTGATGATGAAATTCATGTGGATAAGATAATTGATATCATTTGCAATGAGCGGTAATATAAAATGACATCTATTCATGAGAATAGGAAAGTTTCTAATATCGCTCTTGACGAGTTATTTGGAACTTCTCTTCAGTATTAATCAAGAATGAAGAGAGATGAAAACATTAATAAGAAGAATAATGGTGATAGAATCATTAATTTCACTGCTACATCTAAACCCAAGACTCAAAAAATTCATAACAAGATCAAATTCTATGCGAGATATTGTAATATCTAAATTAAGTGATAGTGATCAATATGAAAATGAACTAGAAAATATTACTCAAAGGAAGAACATGTTTGTGGGAATGAAATATTTTCAGTATAGGTATTAGAATTAAGACATAAAGGAAAAAAATTATTTAGAAGTAACTTGTTATGAATTCAAAAGGTCCTGACATATCAGGCCTGATTATCCTATGCTCAAGAGAATGAACAAAAAGGATAAGGATTCTGAAAGGAACAAAAATAAGTACTAAAAATCTAAGACTAAGAATTTTCATAAGGTTAATGACAAATGGAGTTCCAGTAGTGGTAACTCATCAGATTAATCCCCAGAATATGATGCTTCTAATAAAAAGAATATTTTTCTTATATCCATAATAGGTATTGGAAATCATTATCTTATGGATAAGGTACATAATGTTGATTCTTTAACCAATATTTCATTAAATGATAATTATCCTCGTGAAGAAATTTATTAATCATTGGATAAAGAATCTTCCTCATTAGAAGATAATACGTTACCATTATTTGAAGAAGTATCTAGATTTGATATATTACATGAGAATGAGAACTGTAAGATAAAAAATAAGTTAAAGAATGAAAATTATTGAATATCTATCTTATCAAAAGAAGTATCAGATATTTACAAAGATATTGATTAAAAACTCTTGATTTTGAATATATTTCCAAAAACTATATAGAAGTTGATTCTAATAAGGATAAATTACATAAATATCTTGAAAATATTATTTCAATAAAAAATATTTTATAGAATAACATAAAATCTATGACTAACGACTTTGAGGATAAGAATTTAGTCATTAGAAAAAAATATAAAATATTTTCCTTAAAGAATCATTTATCAAATTTCACTTTTGGAAGGAAAAAGTTTGATAAAATTTATTCACAAATTCATCATGTTAAGAATAGTTCTGGATTGGTTGTACTCATTCAACACCAGTTTTTAGTTGCAATTAATTTGTTCACTATAATGCTCCTTTTTCCACTATGTTTCAATGTATAAAACATTGGGAGAAAAACAATTCTTAAAATAAAACCCAATACTTAGGTTTTCATAAATCTTTCTTTTCAAAGAAAATGTGGATACCTAATATTTTACTTTCTAATGATTCTAGATCCAAACTAGTTTGGATTCTGAAAATCTAACTTTTTTTCAGGAAAACAAAGGATGTACCAAAAATAATACATAGTACATGGATAGTGTATGTTCCCGACACATGACAGGTAAAAACATCTTTGAAAATATTCTTAAGATGAAAGGTGGAAGAGTAACTTTCACAAACAATGCTCAAATTGAAATTATTGGTATAGGTAACATTTTTCTTCTTGGGAAATCATTAATTTCAAATGTCTTTCTTGTTAAAGGTCTTAAGCCCGAACTTTTAAGAACAATTCAATTATGTGATGAAGGTTACCTTGTGATTTTTTAGAATGATAGATGTCTAGTACACAATTCCAAGGAATAGTTTATTATCTCTGCCCATAGGCATGAGAATGTTTATACACAGAACTTAGAAGACATTAGGACCCATGATCTACCTTTCCTTATTTCAATAGGAGACCAATCATGGTTATGGCATAGAATACTAGGACATTGTAATCTTAGGAACTTATGAAAACTCTCAAAGAAAATACTTACTAAGGATATTCCAGAGGATATATTTGATTCATCAAATGTTTTTTATCCTTTTCAATATGTAAATAATCATGAATCAATATTTAAATCAATTATTTAAGTCTCGGCTTCTAATGCATTACAGCTAGTTCATATGGATCTTTTCAACCCAACACAAACTGGAAGTATTGGAGGAAAATATTATGTATTAGTTTTAGTTTATGATTACACTAGATTTACTTGGGTGTATTTTATAGCAAAGACATCCTAAGCCTTTCATTATTTTAAATATTTTTCATCAAAAGGTAAAAATGTGAAAAACTATCCATTGATAACTATTCATAGTAATCATAAGGGAGATTTTAAAAATTCCAATTTTGAATCTTTTTGTAGTATGAACGACATTACTAAAAATTTCTCAACTCCAAGAACTCCTCAAAAAAATGGTTTTGTTGAAAGAACAAACTAAATTCATCAAGAGATAACAAGAACCATGTTGAGTCAATATTATATTGATAAACACTTTTTGTTTGAAGCTATTAGTATTACTGACTATACTATAAATCGGTTTTAATCAGACCTTTTCTTAATAAAAAAATTACGATTTATGGACTGGTCGGAAACCTAAAGTTTCTAAAGTCAATATATTTGTATGGAACGTACTCATCTTGAATATTAAAGATAAGTTACATAAATTCACACCCAAATATTTTGAAGTGATTTTCTTAGGCTATTCAACTACTTTCAAGGATTATAGTGGTTTTAACAAAAATTCTTGTGTTGTTGAAGAAACAATACATGTTAAATTTGATGAAACTAGTCCTTTTTTAAACAACATCAACCAATATCTTCAGATGTGTTTTAGAAAACTAATTATCAACCTTTTTTGGAAGATTCATCTAATAATGAAAATACTCAAGAATGGTTTTTGAAGTATTTACCCCAGAATATTTTTTTCATTATATTGATGAACATGTTTTAAAAAACCCAAATCATTTGTTTCCTAATAATAATACCAGTGATAGTATCATTGATGATGTAAATAAAACTCAAAGGACTATAAGTTATCTAAGATATGAAGTAGAACATCTAGAATTTCCTTATCAATTAGAACCTAAAAGATCTGATGAAGATTTAGGTGATGATGATTGAACTAAATCCATGAAAGATGAACTAAATGAATTTGAAAGGAACAAAGACTTGACCATGATTGAAAGACATAAAGAAACTTCTTTAATTGGTGTAAAATGGGTATTCAGAAATAAATATCATAAAAATGGAACCATTGTAAGAAATAAAGAAATATTAGTTGATAAAGACTATAATAAACAAGAATGAATAGACTACAAAGAACCATATACTCTAGTATCTAGACTTGAATATTTTAGCATTATGCTACCCTTCACATCATTTTTCATTTTCAATATTTTTCAAATGGAGATGAAGTGTGATTTTCTTAATGGATATGTTAAAGAGGAAGTTTATGTTGAATAAAATCCTAGTTTTGAAGACACAGAACATCCTCGACATGTTTAAAAACCTACCAATGGTTTATATGGTCTTATAGAAGTCCTTAGAGCTTGGTTTGACAATCTTACATGATTTTTTTTACAAAACAATTCTTTTAAGGGAACTACTAACCCAACCCTTTTATAAAGAAAGATAAGAAAAAAATTTGATTGTTCGAATTTATCTTGATGAAATTATCTTCAGATCAACACAATAATATTTATCTAATTATTTTTGAATCTTATGAAATCTTAGTTTGAAATGACTATGATGAGTGAGTTATCATTTTCTATTGGTTTTTAAATTTCTCAAAAACCAAAATTAACTTATATATCTCAACATAAGTATATTAAAGATATTATTAATAAGTATGGATATGAAAACACTAAAATTATAAGTACTCTAATCATTACCTCAAACTCTCTTGATCTTGATGAAGCTAGGAAACCTGTAGATCAAATATCTTTTAGAGGTATTTAAAAGTCTATTTTACTTAACAGTTAGTTATCTAGACTTAATGCTTTCAGTATACTTATGGGAAATATATCAATCTAATCTAATGGAATCTTATTTAAATGTAGTGATAATAATTTTTTTCTATTTAAAGGGACCCATGGATTTAAGTCTTTTCTATTCTTCTAGAATTGATTTTTATAAAAAGTTTATCCGATTTTAATTTTGGTGGAAATGGAATGGATAAGATAACTACATCTGGAACATGTCATTTATTAGGAGATTAATTATTTTCTTGGTTATGAAAGAACAACACTCAGTAGTAATTTCCACTACTGAATCTGAATATGTAGCAGCTGGAGGTTGTTGTCCTCAAGTGTTGTGGATGTAATACACATTCACAGACTATATAATGAGTTTTACCAAAACATAGATAATGTGTGATAATACTTGTGACTTTTCCCTATATAAAAACCATGCACATCACTCTCATGAAAAATACATACACCTTAGGCATCACTTTCTTAGATATCACACACATAAAAGAGAAATCATTCTCAAATTTATTAGAATGAAATACCAACTTGCTGACATATTTATAAAATCAACACCCTCTAATACATTTGAATACATTAAAAAAAGTTAGGAATGATAACCATAAGGTAATCATCCATATTAACTTTTTGTTCAAACCTATCTATTTACATTAAGATACTCATTTTCATAAGGGGAGTATAGATGTTTATTATTTTATATTTCCTTTTTCAAATATTTTTGCAGAACCTAAAATTTTTAGAATTTTAAAATTTTATTTCACTAATAAAAATTTCAGTAACTTATTTTCTTCAAGAAGAACCTTATCAACATTGAAAATTCTTTTTGAATAATTCATAAGATATGTTTCCTAACTTAAATATTTATAATTGCATTTTGTATTTGTATTTTTATATAATTTTAAGAAAACATTATTATATTCACTTTCCTTAAATATGATTTTCCCATAAACACTCAAAATATTAGAACCTACAAATCCTTCCTCAGCATTGAATATCAACTATCAGATCATATCAAGGTAATCTCAATCATTGTATTGATTTAGAAATATAAATTTTCATCTCAAAGCCTATATAAAGAACCCCCTATTTGTGTCCCACATTAGTTATCCCAGTGATTTTGCACTAAATATCTACTGCTCTTCAAAGATTCTGTTCAGTTTTTTCTATTTCATTATGCTCCAAATGTCTCTTGAAGTCCCCTCTCAAAATATAATGGACTATAACAAGGAACTCACGAATTGGATAATTTATAGAGAATTGTTAGTGGACCAAAATTTATTTTCAATGTAAGATTCTTTGATTTTCAAAATCATAAAGGAAAATAGTTGGTAAAGTATATACGTTGCCAAAAAATAATATGGATCTGGTATATGCTAATATTATTATAGAATTCTATGATGTAATTAATTCTTATAAAGAATAAGAAATGGAAATTTTTTCTTTCAAGTGTTATGGGAAGAGTTATTCTTTGTCTTTTAATAAGGAAACTAGTATCTTGGATATACCTTATAAAGGTGAAGTAATATTTTTCTCACACAAGCTTCCAAAAAAGGAAGCGTCTTTTGAGAAGGTTAAAGAAATTAATTGTCTTGGTCTAAAAAGAGAAAAGTCACCAATGATTGCTCATCATTCAACCAATTATATATTTCTAGTTATATGGACGCAAGGTTTTCTGATTCCAAGAAAGGGAGATAAGGATTCCGTTAGGAAATGTGATATCTTCATGATGGATTTATTGGTGAACCTATAAAACAAAAACCTCATCAAGTCTATTCTTTTAATCACATGAAATTTCAAGACTAACACCATCAAGTATCAGATCATAATGTATCTTGAAATCTTGTTGAATGTTATTATGTTGTGCATAGAATTCTTGAAAATTACCTACATCTCAAAAGAAAAAGGTTTTAAGAATATGTTTTTGAATGATGATAATCTGAGAAGGATGAAGATTATTTTCAACAATAAAACCAGAGAGTTCTTCGAGCTTCCTAATAAGGATGATCAAGTTGAGAGAAATAAATGTATTGTAGATGAAAGTTCCAAGAAAACTCCAAATAAAATAAAAGATAAAGAATCAGAACCAAAATAAAAAGTGCCATCATCTAAGTCAGTATCTTCTCCACCCAATCTGAAAAAGAAAAATACATTTTTGGATGAAGTGGAACCCAAATGGAGAGAGCAGAAGAAGAAAAAGAAGTATGGAGAATTAGTTATGGGTTAGATCCTACTGAGGATAAATCCTTAAGGAATTAAGAAGGTGAAGCGATTGAGAGGAAATATAAAGAGAAGAAGTTAAAGAAGAAAATATCAAAATCTATGATTGTTCAAGATTTTATTAGAGATAAATATGAGGAATATGAACTAGTTTAGGTACCATAATCCTTCTTACAAGATCCATTGGAAATTTAAACTCTGGGTGCATATAAGAGAAAGAAAGTTATTTTGATTCCAGAACCCATTTTTGAAGAAGAATAAGTTTAGAAAGAAGGATAAGAAGAAGAGGAAGTGGATAGTCTTTATGTGATAAGGATGGTCGAATAATACCAAGAGATGGATAGTCCTTCTGAAAATTTTTCTATCCGAACATCCCAATATGAATCAAACAATATTATTTCAGAAGTACAATAAGTTCTTAATAATAATAATGCTCAGGATGAGGTTGAAAACCATTATATGGTGGAATTTGTAATCATGAATTTATTTTTTATGATTATGATATAGAAATTAGTGACAAAGTTGTTGATAATGAAGTTGATGATGATTATATAATAATTCATGTTTCAGATGGAGAGAGTGAAACTCAGTTTATCAATAAGAAATTTTTAAAGAACGATAAAGGAAAAGAATTTGTTTTTTGAAACACCAAAGAAATTTGTAGTTGAAATTTAAAATAATTATTTTTATCGAACATCTAATAGAAATTATGATGATAAAGATAAATTTCCCTCAATAACAAAACAATATGATTCAGAATCCTCATCTTCCTTTGGACATGATATTGTTGTTCATTCCTTGAAGATGTTCATGAATACCATTCCATTATTCCCAAGCATTGATTCTAGATGCCAGATACTTAAAAAAACAATCAATTAGAATTATTATTCAACAAGAATTATCATTGAAAAGTTTATCAAACTAGAATCCAAGTTCAAGACTTTTCAAATCATTTGTGATGCCCATAGAAGATCTTGTAAAGAGATAAGAAAGTAGAATAAGTTAGTGATTGATGTTCTAGAAATTTTGGATGATTTCAAAAATTCAGTAAAGGATGAATTTGATAAGTTTGATGACTCAATAATGAAACATTAAAATATTATTTTAGAAAATATAATGGAAGAAAAATTTATCCATCAATAGGAAGATAATGACTTGAACGGGAATCTAAATTCTATTGCTTTAAATTGAAAAAGGGAAAGGGATCTCAGGGAAGAAATGGATGAAAAGTTCAAATAGAAAGAAGAAGTGATAAATTCTAAATGTGAAATTCAAAAATCTCAGGAGAAAGATCAATGATATCGAAAAAAATATAAAATCTGTATCAATTGATCAATAATTATGAATATGATCATAAAGTGTTAAAGAAGCTTAAGGAAACCCAGAAAAATCTAATGCTGAAGGAAATGAAAAATGAATGATTTCTCAAATCCATTATTTTGTTTTATTTTATTTGAAAAAAATTCTCATTTTAATGAAATTTTTTATCTTTCCTTTTTTCTCTGTATATTCCTAACATTTCAAGTAAAATTTTTCTTTCCCACCATTCCTTTTTAAAAATCACAAAGGGGGAGAAAATAATGATAAAAAGAATATTATGAAAGTTAATTTCTAAGGGGGATATTATATAAAAAATTAATTCTTATGTAAGGGAGAATTAATGTCACTAATAATGAAAATAATATTATCTTTATAGATTTCAAAACCTAAGGGGGATTTAGTCTTATTAATCACAATTCTTATAAAGAAAATGGGAGATAAGTAATTCTTTTATGTTTAAAAATGAAATTTTTTAATCCTCATATTATTAAATGAAAATTTGTTTATGCTTTCTAAAAAGGGGAGATATTTTTGAGTAAATAAGTTTCTATATGACTCCTCCATTACTTTATGTTTTGAAAATCACAAACATGTTTTCTTAAGGAAAATTTATTTTTCTCTAAAAATTATTTTCTTAAGGAAATATTTTCTTTCTCATAGAATATTTTGGTCCCTATCACTGGTTTTCAATGCCTTATATAATATTTTCATAAAAAAATTATGACCATATTTTTCTTAAACAAAAAATTATATCCTTATCTAACATAGATCGATAAATTTATTTGGAATCTGATTTCACTATAATTTTGAATATGATTTATCCTGAAATCATACTCTAATTTCTTAAAAAATCATACTATTATTTATAATGAAATCCAATTCTGATTTTTACTAAAATAATACTCCAATTTCTCCAGAAATGACCCTCTAATTTCTCCTGAAATCATACACAAATTTCTTTTAAAATAATACTCTGATTTATTCTAAAATTGGAATTCGATTTCTTCTAAAATCGACCTCTGATTTATTCTAAAATCTAAATTTGATTTCTTCAAAAATAATACTTTTATTACTTCTAAAATTAGTCTCTGGTTTCTTTAGAAATAAGTTTTCAAATTCATCATATTTCAGACTCTGATTCTCAATTTCTGAAGAATCTGATTAAATTCTTTTATTATAGTTACCTCATTTACAAAAATAAAGGTTTAATTTTATAAGATCCAAAATAATGTTTCTTGAGTATTTTATTGTTTCTTAAGCATGTTAATGTTTCTTAAACATTATAATTTTTCGAATGATTTATTACTTGAAACAATTTCTTATAGTCTGTTTTTAACCTAAACGTTGGCAAAGTGAAACTTGTACAGGTCCCTATAAAATTTAAGGAAAATATAACCATTGGAGGAGGAAGTAAACCAATAGGATTTTCCCCTATAAATATCCATCCATTTGAACGAGATAAAAAAATATTTTACAATGACTGTGATGAATTCTAGAGAGAGAATTTGTGTTGTGAGAGCTCTGCTCAAACCTGCCCTGTGTGAATGTTGTGAACACTTTGTTCCATCATGAAAAACATGTTTATCCTACTTAGGGTGATTTTGATTATTTTTTATCAATCGAGGTATTTTGGGGATAGGAAGATAGAGGTATTAATCACCTAAGAGATTGTGGGCTTATGGGGATTGCAATATTGATTCTGATCTTCATATCGAGGGATTACCCTGGTGTGGGTAACAGATTCTTTCTTGAATATATAAATCATTGCACCTTTATAAAAGGTTTTTGGATACCCATATCTTTGGTATAAAATATTTCTTATACTTGTTTACTTGTCTTGGTTATATGTTTTTAATTCCACTATGTTCAGTTAACAAAAGAAAGAATAACCTTCTTATACCTTCATATACTTGTATACTCTGATAAATAAGATTCTATACGCTCTAAAGTAGAATATTTCCCTATGTAAACTTTTATTATGTTTCTTTATTGGATATATCCTATAGGATCCAAAGCAAGTTATTTTCATAGTTAAGAACTAAAGAGGGTTTGTGAATCCATCTTCTTTAACTTTCTTAAACATATATTTTTTTACGGATAAAAAAAAAGTTTTTAAACCTACAATTCAACCCCCCCCCCCTCTTTTAATTGGGAATATTAATCTATATTCAGATCCTTCAAGATTGTGTAATTGTGATTATTAAATTGGAAGAAACAGTTTAATTTAGTAGTTAATTAATTACTGGAATGTTGTGATTGTAGAATTAATTGGGAATTGGGATTGTGTAATTGTTCAACTAATGTGATTATTAATTAATTGAAAATGGGGATTATGATATAGTTGAATCAACCCTATTGGGTAATTTGGTTATATGAATTGAATATTTCAAAAAAATGGTGAATTGATCATATTATTATATGCGATTAAATTAATCAACAATAATTTTTTTAATAGTTTAAATGGTATATTATTTTTTGGTAAATATTATAAGAGGGTTAATATTGATTAACCTCGATTGATGTGATATCTGTGATATCTGTCTGACTGATTGATATATGAGTGTGGTACATAGAATAATGCTAAAAAAACCCATATGTTTTAAATGAGCTTGGGATGGGGATTGAGGATCAAAAAACCCATATGTGACAGTGAGGATTCAGATAGAGACTGAGGATCCAAATACCCATAATCGATATCAAGGGTGGGATGGTAAATGGGGCTCTAAATACCCATGTGATAGTGAGGCGTGGGACATGTAAAGTGGCTCTAAATACTCATGGGGTGTTAGACTTGACATTAAATACCCATTATATTGGAATTGGACTATGGTTAAAAATGATCATGATGTGAGATGGAATGAAATAGATAATGAAATCCCAAGTGTTATAATGAATTGTGATTTCCCAATATGACTTGGTTAAGAATATGTTATGGGACAAAGTAGGTATTGAGAGTTAAAGTTTCCTTGGGAACCTAAGGGATTATGTTGTTAAATAAAGTATTATTGAATATGTAAAACATTTTCATTCTTTATTTCAATTTATTTTTTATACAACTTCATAAATTGTTATTGAATCGATAATATTTTAGACTCCATCGGTGGTGGCTATTGAGTTGTACTCACACCCTGTTTGGACTGCCTAGTTGGTACCTAAATAGACTTCATGTTGCCAAGATATTATAAGGTCAACAGTCTTATCTTAGATGGTTGAGTTGGGACGGACAATAGATGATGGAACCTGATTTGATTCAATACATTCTTAGGGAGGTAGTCCTGATGTCATGTGACCGACCGACTCAGGGAACCCGTGTGTGGCACCTGTGTTGGGACATTACAATAATTTCTATAAATACCAAAAAATAAATCACTATCGATAGGTTTCCCTTTTCCCATGTGCCTCCATAATATATCCATAGTAGGAGTTGGGTTTGATGTTATTGGGATAAAAATCCACAAGACAAAAAGAAATACAGTTTTATATTTTTATTCCTTAATATTAATGTTTAATAAATTTTACATTTTTCTTTTTTACCCCTATAACATGTATATTTTCTTTTTCCAAGGTAATTTATCCTTTAAGACTATAATTAAAATGATATTTATTATATAATTTAGATCCACTGTTTCAATATATGAAGTCTAATTCGTTAATAAAAATAATATTGGCGTGAAAAAATAATTTTAATAAAAACGCATGTAATGCACAAAACCTCATTTTAATAAAAATTATTTTAATTAATTTTAACTATTATCACAAATAATTATAGTAATAATTATGTTAAAATTATTATATAATATAAATTCTTCTAATTCTAAATATGAAATTATTTCTTTCCAAATTCATTGGAAAAAATGGTGGAAATTTATTAAAATTAATCATTCTAATGCAACAAATAATCTTAAGATTATAGATAAAATGAAGAAAAGTTTATATGTTATATCTAATTTCAGTATAAAATTTATTCCAATGACCTATGTTTGGAGAAGATAACATTTTCAATTAAATGTATGTTCTTTTCAATATTAATGAAAATATAAATCTTCTCAAAATAGAAATCCAAAAATTGACTTTAAGTTAATTTTGTTATTCTTATATTGATTTTTTAAAATTTATGAAAATAATTTTATAAAATATTCAACTAAAATTAAAATTAGTTCACCATAAAATAAAACAAAACTTCTTTTTAGAAAAATTGACGATTTATCAGAAAACATTTTTTCCTTTTAAATTATTTTTATATTATTTCTAATCAGTAGATAACTAAAAACATTGGTATTCTATGTATTTTAATAAGTTTTTTAATCCTATTAATATATCCCATTACACTATCTTGGTGATTTATTTAATAATATTTTCAATATTATCTTTTTGTTTAGTAAAACATGATCTTATGTGTTACAGAAGCTGTCGAGGAAAGTCATTGTTGCATTTAACACAATCTAACTCAAGGATGTCTATAATGAAAGATATACTAGATATTTCATGTAACAAAAAATATCAAAAAGAATAAAATCCCTTGATGAGAATAATATTATTCAAGAAATCTCAGGGTATTACTTACATTTTCCAATTAATATTTCATAGGATAATATTAAGTTATAATTTTCTATGTTAAAAATTAATAATTTTTCTTTTAAATCTATCCAATGCCGCATCAGAAATCATCAAAAAAATCTCAAAAGTTTTATAATGATCTAAAAAATTTACTATTGAATATTATTAGAAACAATTTTACAATTTCATTATGTATATATGTCATGCATCTCTGAAATATTTTTGGTTCATTTGATATTTGAGAAAATATTTTTTTGTAATTTATCGTCTCGTATAGAAAATTAAATGTTATAATTATTTAATCTTTTGATTCAACTAAAATATTATTATATCATCAATATATGATAAGAAATTAATTTATATTCATTTAATTACCTATATTGTTACAAATAACCAATAAACATAAAAATTTATTTCCTCATTACATCATTTATATATAAATTTTATATCTATTATTTCTATATTACGCCAATCATTATTGCTGTAAATTAATTTCATGAATTTTTATTTTAGTGGTGTTTCTCTTTATTTAGAAAAAATAGTGTGATGAGTCAATCATTTATATATATAATAGATAAGTTCTGAAATGTTTAAATTAATTACCTCATTATTTAATACGACATTCGTGATTGGTGTCTACTATATTCTTGGCTATCTAATTATATTATATTTTTTCTCTAATAGTAACTAATTGATGAAAATAAGTGTTATTAATATAATGATATAAACTATTATCTATGAAATGGCTTCAATTCTTATTTATGACAATATTAATAGTTCATTAATTTTCTTATTAAAACATTATAACTCAATATAACTATGAAAATATAAAAATTCAAAAACATAAACAATCTATAGTAGATAATTGTTTTTTCAAATATAGTTATTTTCTTTAATATATTACTATAAAAAATCATGACATCAATCCCTTAAATGGTTCTCCACCAAATGTATGTTCAATTCATTTTATCTATGTTTCTATATTTTATCTTAATACAGATTTGTTAACTATATATCATATTGATTAATTCCATCATATTTGTTTCCTCATTCAATATGTCTTCATAAACATCTAAAAAATATTATATAAAATATTATAAAATTATTAATTTTCAAAATTATAATGGTTTTGTTTATATGAAAATGTAAAAGTGTTTTTTCATCAAAATTATAGATCACATTTCCTTAGATTTCAAGAATATGTGATTTATTAGTTGTAAGGAAGGTTTTTATTAATAAATAAAAAATCATACTGATTATTTCACAATCATTAATAAATAAATAGGAATAATAACATTTCCCACTTTCTAAATTAAAAACTCTAAAATTAAATTTGGTTACTTTAAACAAATAACATAAATTTTGAATAATTTTTATTTAAACTTTGGGTTTTTATGTCCCAAACTCATAATGAGTAGTCACTATGGAAAACAGAATTATAATGAGAAAAATTTTAATTATTTCTTGTAACTTATTTATATTCCATTAAAAATTCTATTTTGAAAATTATTATAAACATTAAGGGGGTTTATATACCTTTATTGGTTATTCCCTCGCCTAACATAATTATATTTTTTCCCAATTAAATTGTTTCTATATTCAATTTATTATAACTAATTATAAATTCTTATGTTCTTCCTATGACTTATATAATTTATCTCTAATGGAAACTTTCTCTTATTCTCATTTTAAATAAAATCTTATAATTGAATCCAGTATCTCAATATTGTGATTATTTCCAATCACATGGATTTTATTCTATATTACTTGATATTTTTCTTATTTTTATTTTTATATTATGACTCAAAAAATAACAATTCTATTACTCAATATATTTTTTTCATAATTTATGCAATGTAATTGATCATGGAATTTTCAATATTCATTTATTAATCTATGAACCTGATAAAAATACCTCTAGTGATTATTTACAACCATTTAATCAATGTGGTCATAATTTGGATTGATAGAAAATATTCGATGAAATTTTTTATATAAATTTCATCTTTTACGAATTTTCTAATACATCTATATGGATATCTATGGAAACATTGAAATATTTATTCAATGAAATACCATTCCTTGAAACATGAACCGCCAAATTATTTGGGTGAAAACCATAGTTGAATGTTTGAATTTTGATCCCTGTTTTTTTTTCATGATAAATGAACCTCCTTAATATAACTGTGGTTCATTATAAATCCCTATTAAATTATTATATTTTATGCTTATTTAAGTATTAAATATAAATATGTACATTGATAGGTTTCTTAAGAAATAAATATATTTTCTACAGTACTTTTACTGAAAATGTCTTGAAAATAAAAGTTTCTACATAGAAACAACATTATCCAATATTGGATAACATTGCTAGAAGCACCATTTCAATAAGTGTTATAACTAATCATCAAAAATATTATTAATTTATGTGTTTAAATTATATCATATATAATTGGGATATGTTATAGATAATATATAACGTGATTGTATTTAAAAATTTTTATTGAGAATTATGTAATTTTGCAAGATCCTTTGGGTTTCATTAGAAATTAAATATGATATATAATACTCGATTTCAATCCTTTATAAATCATATTGATGTGGCATTATCTTAGAGTGAGTGTTATATAAAAAAATGGAGGTTTTTTGTACATTTTTATGTTGTAATGTTCATAATTCAACATAACTTGAATCAAAGACAATACCAATCCCTAAAATATCAAGTTAATTGAAGGTCCAGGACACAACTCAAATAACAAGGGCCCTAGGTATACCAGTAATAGGCTGATATTTCCACCCCTAGTCAACATATAAATGCTTATAGGATAGTGACTAGAACTTTTTATGAATATAACATATCATGGGGGAAATTAGACTTTTTAAAATATATAATATACAAAAAATTCAATGGAATAATAATAATCAGAAATAACTATAGTAAATATTAATATATTAATAACTGAATTGTGTAAAAATAAAACCTTAAGAAACAAATACGAGTACAAAACTTAATATAAACACAAGGGGAATAATACACCCTACACATCTTTAGAAAACAAATAACTTGTAAGATCCTCTATTATTTATCTACTTTTACATCACTCTATAACCACATCTATCACTTACACCATCCCGAACCACTATTCTCTATATTCATTTGCAAGGATTAGTAGGAACCAATTCTGAAAAAGCCAAACTAGCACCACATATTCCCAATCTTTAAAAATATTTATCCTCTTATCAACATTACATGTGTGGGTATGGGTCCCAAGAATTGGTGGGTATTAATATACCCATTAGTACTCCCTAAATACACAATGGTAAAATAATAAAACAAATCATCTCAACTCCTAGAACATGAAGTGTCCAAGAAGATGATGTAGGGGAAAACTAAAACACCAAGTTATCTTAATTATCATAGCACTAAATTGTAAACATAAGACCAAATAATAAGGATAATACATATATTCTCAATCACTATGCATCTTACGAAAATAGAGAAGTATAAATTATCTTAGACCAAATCCTTAATAGTCATAAGAAATGGGAAAATAAAGAAGCATCAAATACTAAAGATGCCATATAGCTTGATGTCAATTACAAAATTTCCACCTTATCTCAATGGGAACCCCCTCATTCCTATTAAATTTAAAGTCTCATAAAAGGTTATACTTCATATAAAACTATGTCACCACCCAAACCCATGAAAAAGAGGTTTGTGGTCATTTAACCATTATTATTAAATGATTGATCATGAAGTAACCTGGTATATAAAAATGATACCATTATTAAATACTTTGGAACTGCACATCATAAAAATTCACATAACATTTTTAGAATAGTGGTGGGGGACCCACACCTACTTGATTTCTGTATAACAGTTGAGTTGATATTATCTCTGGTGGAGGACCCCCTTCCGAACTAAGAACACTGAGAAGAGGATACCAACTCTATATAGAGAAGATAAATATACCAGGAGTGTATGGATTTATTCTAAACCAATATATATGAAGTAAACAAGGCTTGATTCCTCACATGAAGAATCCTCATTGGAGGTGATAAAGGCCCCAATATCACTCCTAATAGCACACATGTGTCTAGTTATTGGCCCTATGATAAAAAATATAAAATCATAAAATAAAAAATAAAAAATGTACTAAGATGGTATAAATAATCACAATAATATATTCTATTTAAAAAATTCTCTATATAAGCTGTTCATTTTTCAAAAATATGAATCAAATTAAAATTATGCATTTTATCATACTAATACAAGGGATGATACGTGACTATATGGGGGGAATTCACCCTATGCTTGGTTTATATATCATACATTGACTTTGAAACATTAATATAAAAGTATATGTAATTAATCTATAGAAGGAACATCAACTGGTTTCTCAGAAAAAACTTACATATTAAATAAAATTTCATTAATACTAAAAATAATATTATTATATTTAATAATATAAAATAATATATAATCTTATATGTTGATAGGGGTAAGGATTCATGCATGCACTTTATTTCTTGGAATGCAGTGGGGCCACCCTTCCCCACTCATGATAACAAAAATATAATTTTATTATTATTATTTTAATTATATTATATTAATATTCAATAACACGTGTATTAAAATGGGGGGCCTACTACAACTCAATTTAATGCCTATAAGTGTGGTGGCTAGTATGGATGACACAAAAGTATCATTATCTGTACACATATAACTATCTTAAGATTCTTCCACCAATTGAATCACCCACATTCCCAGCCCATTCCTATGCCAGTTTCACCTCATGTTGTACCATGAACCACTGCCATCTTGATTGAGATCCTCAACTCACTTTTATCGAGTAACAGGACGTACAGACATCTTCTTTTGATGTCATCAACCATCACAAAGGCTATTATATCCCATCATAAATGTATAATAAGCAATAATAATTCATGAGAGGATGAAAATGGAAAACCTGAAAGTGTAAAATAAGATATCTAATAATATGTGTCTAAGTTCTGTCATCACATAAATAATATAAAATTAATGAATACAATAAATTTTGATATAATTTATATCCATAATATTAATCATCATAAATAATGGATAATAATTTTGAAATAGGATTTATTCATAAATCCTAAAGACAATATTTATAATGGAGAATAATTTTAGAAATTAAATCATCCTTCTTGAAGGATTATTTACTAGTTGTTTAGGGAGAAAGGGAATTCAAATTCAACTATCACAAATAAAATTTGAGAATAATATATGAATCCATTACATCACCCAAAATGATCATAGTTAATGGAAGAAACAATACAAATTACACACACTACCTCAATATCGGATAAATCATTGTTAATTGATGATCATGATTGTTGACGTTGAGGTGTCACTTGTCATCATTTTGTGATCAAGTCAGCTTCTTTAATCTAATTTCATTGACACCTATATAAAAACCATTTACCCTAAATATAAATTTTTTCAGTGTTAATCACATAATATAGGAGGGATTCTATACTTGAGTTAAAATTGAGGAACATTTCTATGGTATTCAATCAACAAATTCATTACATTATTTATATTATTTTAATTGACCAATTAACCCACCCATGATGTCAAAAAACCAAGGGTATTGATGAAAAGAAAAAATTTACCATTCCTATGGTAAAAAAATGTTCTAGTCTCCATAATAGTGTTGGTTTTCAAATCTGACACTCTATTTAAAAGAAAAGTTAATTTGGTTATAAATAAAAAAGTTTGGGAAAAATAATAATTTTTGTATAAATACTATATTTTAAGGCCCTATTTCACTATCAATTATATGATGCCTCATTATAGGTGTAAACTTAATTCTCTTTAATGAATAGAACCATCAAATAATTATTTTGAGGTTTTTTACATGGGTGATTTTACCATTATATCCCTAAAGATGCCCCATGATTTGAAAATCAAAATTCTTTCATGTCTCATTTAGGAAAAACATAATTTTTTACATAATCACACATAAATTATTTTAACCGTCAAAATGGAAAAAAACAAGGAATAAAAAATTTTAAACACACAAAATCGTTTTTGGGAAACAACACATACTTCAATGTACGTCATTCTCCTTTGGGAGTTAAACCCTAAGTGACCATCACATACCAATTTAAAATAATGAGGATTCAAGTTTGACAATTACCTTCATTGGAACAAACTCCTATTAATGTATGATTATAATGTGCCAAGCATATGTTCATTGTGATCTTATCCAAGTACATACACCCTAAACTTCTATAATACTAAAGTTTTTCACAACATGGGATGAATGGATAACTTAAAACATTTACAACCATTTCATACTGGTTTATTGACAAGGTTATAACTAGTGGAATTATTATTATCCCCCCTTAAAGATAATTCTAAATGATAATTTTTAAATGATTACTATTTCATGTATCACTTAACACTGAGTGCTTCAAAACTTTTTTCACTAACATTAGAAGGGTTGATAGGTTTCAATAACCCCTGATAAGATGTGAGTTATTTTAATATCACCTAGTATAATGGAATATGTACTAATATTTTTATAAACAAAATAAATTTTAATATTTTCATTTTCTAGAACATCAATATTCATGGTAATCCTCTATCAAACCCTAATCTAGACCAGTTTTTCATTCACTATTAAAGAAGTATTGGCCATTTCTCCTTTTACAATTCATGAAAACTACGAAAGAGAACAATATACATAAAACAACCTTTTTTAATGAGTTATAATAACAACACGACCCAAAAACCAGCCCAATATACAGAAATGTGAAGTTTTCGGTACATGATATTTAGATGATCCTATGTTTTTGTATCCTGACATCTAAATATCACCTTTCATAGTGAAGAAAACCACAACCCCAGAGAAAAACAATTCTTTTACATTATATAAATAGGTTATATGTATTGGATACCCCACAAAAAACTATAGGAAATACAAAATTTGAGGTCATTTTCACTATGGTAGTCCACACTCAGTATATCCAACCCTATATCTAGTATGAACACCAATGAAAATAAAACTATCCAGATGGAAATATAAGATATGTTCATATTTCCATTAGGAAAACCATTTAAATCAATATCTATTGAACACCTAGTAATGTATAAACACTAAATCAACACCACCACCATGTTCCTCTCACAAATGGGAAGAATGTGTGTCTACCTCTATTGATTGAAGCTAAATGACATATCCCCCTCTATTATATAACTATATTACCTGATTTTGATGTTCCATTTTTATCATTTGAATATAAATCCATCTACTATAAGTTTCAACCACAATATTGTTGATGTGCCTCTCTAGTTTCATATAATTCATTAATTTCAAATTTATAATGTCTATTAAATACCCTTAGAATTCGAATATCACACTATGAGAGTATACCATTTCATTGGTTCTCTCATGGTGACATTATGGAAAGTTCCTCAAATTAAAAATAGACACCTCCTTAAATGAACACAAAGATGTGATTAGCATAAATAGTCACTACACAAAATTTGTAATCTTAATTCCACTATACGACCCTTTAGTATCACTCATGTAATGAAAGTTATTGTATAGATGAACTTCACATCAAGGGTCAACCATGGGCCATAGTTATAATGAATCCCACCATTACATAACACTCATTATAGCTAAATTTATCACATAAAAACAATGATATTATAGCTATGATACACAATATCTAGATATCCAATCATAACAACCAAGAGATTTTCCCTAAAATCAAAAAATTAGTGAGACTCATTTCTTATTGAAGAATAGACTCACCCCATCTATGAAATTTCTAATATCATTATAATAAAAGAAAGTGATAACTAATATTTTCCAAGGATGGTAAAATATCACCACATATGATCCATGAATCATTATTTGAAAATATTACATTCTCAAAAAATGATTGACTTAATCCTAATTAAGGGGTGGGACAATGAAGTTCATCATCCAAGGAAACTTTATATCCAATGATGTAAAAGCTAGGGTTTCCACAAAATTATCCAACACATGAATATACATAGTGAGAATATTATCCCATTTATAAATTTTACAGTATTTGGGTTTCTGGGGAAAAACATGAATTTTACCATGTACTACTTACAGTAATACACATCTATAGATAACTATTACATGCATAATTATATATCCCTAACTATTATCATTCACTTCTTAATATAAACAAAAAATGTGGGGCTTCTAAAAATAAAACCACAATATAAAAACACATAAACCTGGTGTATTTGGTTAAAATATTAATTTTTAATAATTTCATTGTGATAAATGTAATGGGAACACCAAACCAGGTTAATGGTCCTCAACCCAAACATAGACATGGTAGTGTTTACCTATAAATAGTTCAACATATAGGGATTAAATTTCAATCCTCTATGAAATCTAAAACTAAGACCATGATAGATCTGTTAAGTCAAAAGTCTTCTTTTGGCTTTTACATCATGTTTTGGAAATCACAAATATATTCTGTCATGATTTGAAAATCTCAAATGTATTCTATCATATGTTTGTAAATAACAAGTTGTGTCTATCGTATCGTACGATGACTGATCGTACCGACCAAAACGTATCGTACTGACTCTGTCAAACGTATCGTACTGACTCTGTCAAACGTATCGTACTGACTCTGTCAAACGTATCGTACTGACTCTGTCGATCGTATCGTACTGACTGTTATTCAGATGATTATTTTTTGTTTTGGTACTTTATTAAAAAAACTCTCTCTGCATATGAATCGTACTCATGTTTTACATTTTCTATATCTCTTATCCTAACAAAACGATGTCGTTGAGTTAGTTATATACTAATCAAAACGATGTCGTGTTTTCTGTTTCAATATGACCGTTGGAGGCAATATGACCGTTGGAACCCGAGGCCTATAAATAGGAGGTCATTTGAAGCTGAGAAGAAAACGATGAGCAAACTGATGAACGAAGAGATTATGTGAACTACGAAGATTCTAGAGAGAGACGCTGTGACTTCTCTCATCAGCCTTGTGCGTCCGATCATCGTATCGAGGGCTTTCAAGTAATTGAAAGACAGAGGTGCCGATTACCTGCAAAATCGAGGGCTGCTGGGGATAGGCAGACAGACGAGCCGATCATCGCATCGAGGGCTGCCGGGGATAGGCAGACAGACGAGCCGATCATCGTATCGAGGGCTGCCGGGGATAGGCAGACGGACGTGCCGATCATCGTATCGAGGGCTCACCAAGGTGTTGGTGAGACAGACCTTTTTATCCTAGGTGAAAGGATAACCCTTCTCTTTGGGTTAAAAGAATTGTATTACTTTTACATTTCCGCTGTTTGTATTAGAAAGGAATTGTATTGTTTCCTTTCTTCTTTTACATATTCAATTGTAATTGTTTCAATTACAATCATTCTTTTACATATTGTATCAATTGGTTCTATACGCTTTTAAAGGTAGAACCATTCATTTTTGTATTACTCTGATTATTGTGTTCACCTTGAATACAATTGTTTTACTTTACAATAGTATTACAATACATCATACCTTTTACATTCAATACAATTGTGGGTGTTTGTATTTGTATTAGTTTAAGATCTTTTAAACTAATCTCTTTGTTTCTAAAACTCAAAGGTTTTTAAACCTACAATTCACCCCCCCTCTTGTATTGTTCCATCTAATAGACTTTTATATCAACTATTCGATCCAACAATTGGTATCAGAGGAGGTTTTCCACTGATTTGTATTATTAGCTTTATTTCTTATTATTTTTTTTAAATACTTACTACACTAACGTGTGGAGTGGAAAAGTTGTTTTTGTTATTAGATGGCAGGAATGAATATCGGATCAATTGATAATCTGAATCCTTCTAGACCACCAATCTTTGATGGGAATGATTATGAGTATTGGAGAGATCGCATGAAGACTTTCGTCATCAATACTGGTGTAGACAATTTTATTATGCTTACTGGGGGTTACAAAATTCCTGACAAGGAAGTTAGTACTTTCACCAATCAAGAGAAGCAAGAATATCAACTGAATTACAAGGTACGCAATACTTTATTATGCTCTATGACCAGGAATATATATAGTCAGATATCTTCATGTGAAGCAGCCAACTGTATTTGGAAGAAATTAGAAGTCACTCATTTTGGTACATCCAAGGTTATTGAAACAAGGAGAGCAATGCTTCGAGCAGAGTATCATGGTTTTGTTTTTCCTTATGGAGAGCCAGTTTGCAAAGTGCAACAAAGGTTTATGACAATTGTCAACAGCTTACAATCAATGGGAGAAAAAGGTCTTGATGATGAAGCTCTTGTTGATAAGATTATAGATATTATGCCAAATGAATGGGAGTCGAAAAGAACAGCTATTGATGAAAATAGAAAAGTTTCCCAGATTACTCTTGATGAACTCTTTGGAACTCTTCTACAACATGAGACAAGAATGAAAAGAGATGCTGATTTCAATAAGAAGAAGAATGGGAATGGAAGTGTAGCTTTTGCTTCTAAAGCTAAAACACCTGAAAGGGTTACAAGGTCTAAATCCAAGAAAGTTGTTGTTTCTGATTCAAGTGATTGTAATCTTTCAGACAATGAGTTAGCTAATCTTGCTCGAAGGATGAACAAGATTGTGGGAAAGAAAGATTTTCAATATAGATTCAAAAATAAAGACAGGAAAGACAGGAAAGATTCAGAGGTAACTTGTTATGAATGCAAGAAAGCAGGACATATAAGGCCTGATTGTCCATTACTAAAGAGGAAAGATAGAAAGGAGAAACATTCTGAAAGAAACAAGAAAAGGTTTTATAAGACAAAGAAGGTCTTGAAAGCAAATGATACGTGGAGTGCAAGTGGAGGTGATTCCTCAGATGATTCTTCAGAATATGAGACGTCAGGACAAAGGAATATTGGACTTCTAGCCAGACTACCAATTGAAGATCATTGTCTCATGGCTAAGGTACATAGTGCTGAAGCTGTTACAAATGTCTCTTTAAATGAAAATTGTGTTGATAATAGATATTATGAATCTTCAAATGATGAACCCTCATCATCAGAAGATGATACTTTACCTTCTTTTGAAGAAGTCTCTAGATTTGCTAAGTTACTTGAGAATGAAAATTCTAAACTCAAAAAAAGATTTGAAAAAGCGAATTCTAGAATTTCTATCTTGACAAAAGAAGTTTCAGATCTTTCTAAAGATCTTGATGGGAAAACTTCTGATTTTGAAAGTATTTTGAAAACCCTTGAGAAAGTCAAATCTGAAAAGGATAAACTTTTTAAGGATCTTGAAACTGCTATTTCAAAGAAAAACATTTTAGAGTCTAACTCTAGTTCAAATTCAAATGTTTTAGAAAACAAGAATTTGGTTTTAAAACTAAAGTCAGAGATTTTATCCTTGAAAAAGTGTTTGTCAAACTTTACTCATGGAAAAGAAAACTTTGATAGGATGTATTCTCAAATTAGACCATTGAGAAATCGTTCTGGTCTTGGTTATACTTATTCCAAACCTGTTTTTAGTAATAACTATTTTGTTCCTCAAAAAACCATTTTCTGTTCCAAGTGTCAATGTGGTGGACATTGGAGAAGAGATTGTTCTCTTAACAAAACTCAATCCTTAGGATTTCATAAAGCTCATTTTGCAAAACAAATGTGGATTCCTAAAATTCTTTTATCTAATCCTTCTGGATCCAAACAAGTTTGGATTCCGAAAATCTAATTGTTTCTTTTTCAGGAAAATCAGAAGTGTACCAATAAGAACATTTGGTACATGGATAGTGGTTGTTCTCGACATATGACTGGAAACAAAGATTTCTTTGAAAAGGTTATCAAAACAAAAGGTGGAAGAGTTACCTTCGGAGATAATGCTCAAGGAAAGATTGTTGGTATAGGTAATATCATTTTTCTTGGAAAAGTTCTTATTTCAAATGTTTTGTTTGTTAAAGGTCTTAGGCACAATCTCATCAGCATAAGTCAATTATGTGATGAAGGTTACCTTGTGAATTTTAGAGATGATAAGTGTCTAGTTCACAATTCCAAGGATGAATTCATTCTATCTGCCCATAGGCAAGAGAATGTTTACACTATTAACTTAGAAGACCTTAGGAACCAAAACTTACCTTGCTTAAGTGTAATAGAAGACCAATCGTGGCTATGGCATAGGAGACTAGGACACTGTAATTTGAGAAACCTAAGAAAACTCTCAAAGAAAGGACTTGTAAAAGGGTTACCGGATCTTAGATATGATTCTTCAAAAGTTTGTGATCCTTGTCAATTTGGCAAGCAACATAAAACTAGCTTTAAATCAATTAATGAAGTTTCAACTTCTAATGCATTACAACTTGTGCATATGGATCTGTTCGGTCCTTCACAAACTGGAAGCATTGGTGGCAAATACTATGTATTTGTTTTAGTTGATGACTTTACTAGATTTACATGGGTCTACTTTCTCACAAAGAAATCTGAAGCCTTTTCCTATTTTAAAACTTTTAGAGCCCAAGTTAAAAATGAGAAAAACCTACCATTGATAACTATTCATAGTGATCATGGTGGTGAATTTCAAAACTCAGTTTTTGAAACCTTTTGTAGTAAGAAAGGTATTACTCACAATTTCTCAGCTCCAAGATCTCCTCAGCAAAATGGTGTTGTTGAAAGAAGAAATCGTATTCTTCAGGAAATGACTCGAACCATGTTGAGTGAATACTCAATTGCTAAGCACTTTTGGGCTGAAGCTGTTAGTACCGCCTGTTATACTATAAATCGTGTTTTAACTAGACCATTTCTTAATAAAACTCCTTACGAGTTATGGACTGGCCGAAAACCTAAAGTTTCTTACTTCAAAGTTTTTGGATGCAAAGTATTCATTCTGAATACAAAAGATAATCTACACAAATTTGCACCAAAATCTGATGAAGGAATCTTTCTAGGCTATTCCACAACCTCTAAGGCTTATAGAGTTTTCAATAAAAACACTTGTACTGTTGAAGAAACAGTACATGTAAAATTCGATGAAACTAACCCTTTTGTTTTCAACCAACCCAATCCTACATCCTCGGATGTGTTTTCTAAAAATGTTTATCAACCTATAGTAGGAGAACATTCTGATAGGGAAAATGTTCAAGAAATTATTCCTGAAACATTTACCACAGAAGATTTTCTACCATATGTTGAAGAACAGGTTTTACAAAACCCAAATCAATTGTTTCTTAGGAGTCATCCCAGTGATAACATCATTGGTGATATAAATCAACCTGTAAGGACCAGAAATTCCTTAAGAAATGAAATAGAACATCTTGCTTTTCTTTCCCAATTTGAACCTAAAAGTCCAAGTGAGGCCTTAGGTGATGATGATTGGATTAAAGCAATGCAGGATGAACTAAATGAATTTGAAAGGAATCAAGTCTGGACTTTAGTTGAGAGACCTAAAGAAACAACTGTAATTGGTGTAAAATGGGTTTTCAGAAACAAGTGTGATGAAAATGGAATCATTGTAAGAAATAAAGCAAGACTTGTTGCTAAAGGCTATAATCAACAAGAGGGAATAGACTATGAAGAAACATATGCTCCTGTAGCTAGACTAGAATCTATCCGTATTCTATTAGCCTTCGCAGCATACTTCAATTTCAAACTATTTCAAATGGATGTCAAATGTGCTTTTTTAAATGGTTTTGTTCAAGAAGAAGTTTTTGTCGAACAACCTCCTGGTTTTCAAGACCCAAAACATCCTGATCATGTTTTTAAACTTACCAAGGCTCTATATGGTCTTAAACAAGCCCCTAGAGCATGGTATGATAGACTTACAGGATTTCTTTTACAAAACAATTATACAAAAGGTACAGCAGATCCAACTCTTTTTATCAAAATGGAAAACAAAAATGTTTTGGTTGTCCAAATCTATGTTGATGACATCATATTTGGATCAACTCAGAAATCTTTAACCGAGTCTTTTGCTAAATTAATGAAATCTGAGTTTGAAATGAGTATGATGGGTGAGTTAACATTCTTTTTAGGTTTTCAAATTTCTCAAAAACCAGAAGGAACTTATATATCCCAACATAAGTATATTAAAGACTTACTCAAAAAGTATGGATTTGACAAAACTAAAAGTATTAGCACTCCAATTAGTACCTCAAATACTCTTGATCTTGATGAAACTGGAAAACCAGTAGATCAAACAATTTTTAGAGGTATGATAGGGAGTTTGCTATACTTGACAGCTAGTCGACCTGACTTAATGTTTTCTGTATGCTTATGTGCAAGATTTCAATCTAATCCAAAAGAGTCTCACTTAAAAGCCGTAAAGAGAATCTTTCGGTATTTAAAAGACACTATGGATTTAGGTCTTTTCTACTCTTCTGGAAATGATTTTGTTTTAAAAAGTTTTTCAGATGCTGACTTTGGTGGTTGTAGAATGGATAGAAAAAGTACATCTGGAACATGTCATTTCTTAGGAGATTCTTTGGTTTCTTGGTCCTGCAAGAAACAACACTCTGTAGCACTCTCCACTGCTGAAGCTGAATATGTAGCAGCTGGAAGTTGTTGTGCTCAAGTATTGTGGATGCAGCACACACTCACTGACTATGGTTTGAGTTTCTCCAAAACTCAAATTCTTTGTGATAATACAAGTGCCATAGCTCTTAGTAAAAACCCAGCACATCACTCTCGTGCAAAACACATAGATGTTAGGCATCACTTTCTTAGGGATCACACACAAAAAGGAGATATTGTTTTACAATTCATCGGAACGCAAGAACAACTTGCTGATATTTTTACAAAATCTTTACCTTCCGATAGATTTGAATTTATAAAACAGAAGCTAGGAATGATTACATTAAAATAATCATTCATATCTACTTCCTGTTTTACATCTCTCCTAATAATAAGAAACTCCTCGTAGAAAGGGGGAGGACATTTCTTTATGTCTTTATGTTTCTGATATTTAACTATTTCAATTTTTCTGTTTATCGTATTGACTATTTCAATTTTTCTGTTTATCGTATTGACTATTTCAATTTTTCTGTTTATCGTATTGACTATTTCAATTTTTCTGTTTATCGTATTGACTATTTCAATTTTTCTGTTTATCGTATTGACTATTTCAATTTTTTTTCTGTTTATCGTATTGAAATTCTTTTCCATCGTACCATTCAAATTTTATTTGAATCGACCGATGATGGTATTGAAATTCTTTTCCATCGTACCATTCAAATTTTATTTGAATCGACCGATGATGGTATTGAAATTCTTTTCCATCGTACCATTCAAATTTTATTTGAATCGACCGATGATGGTATTGAAATTCTTTTCCATCGTACCATTCAAATTTTTTTTGAATCGACCGATGATGGTATTGAAATTCTTTTCCATCATACCATTCAAATTTTTTTTTGAATCGACCGATGATGGTATTGAAATTCTTTTCCATCGTATCATTCAATAATTTTTGAATCGACCGATGATAGTATTGAGATTGTTTTCCATCGTAATGTCACCAAAACCAGCAATCACCTTACGATCTTCGACAGGTATTCTTTTTCATTTTTTTTTATTATTCTTTTATTTCTAACCGTTGATCTGCTTTTCTTTAATCCTGACCGTAGAAGATCAACCGTCATATCTTTTTGCCTATAAATACCCCCCTCCCCTCCCCAAACCCACATCGTTTGTCCAAGGATTTGAGGCGAAGCTCTGTTCAACCGGCTATAATCAATCGTACGATCTTCTCAATCGGCATCATCTTTATGTCTCAATCTTCTGCCAACACTCCCGCTGATATGTCTTCAAAGACCTTTACTGAGAAAGACTTTCACAGAGAAAGGTTAGTATCCCGAGAATTCTTTGATACGTACGATTCCACGATCAAGAGGATTATTTTGTTTCAAGGATGGGAACATCTATGTGTGGAAAAGCCTGATACTCAAGATCCAGTTCTGTTTGATGAAGTGTGTCAATTCTACAAAACCGTTTCTTTTGACAAGGATATGAATATTAACTTCGCTGTGTACGATAGGAAGTTATCTATGTCTGTGAAACAAGCGGCGCATTTTCTAAATGTTTCTATAGAAGGTGATGCATTCTGCCCATCTCACAAACTTCCAGAGGAAGTTGGTACTTTCAATAGAGAAAATGCTGAAAAGTCTTTGTTTGTTGTTAATGAGGGAAAGAGGAAAGTTTATCATCTTTCACCAGACAATAGGTTTGTCACTCTATGGATGAAAGGTTTCCTTGTTCCAAGGAAAGGGGATAGAGAAACCCTTAAAGTCTCTGATGTCTTTATGCTTGACTACCTTGTGAATATGAGAAAGGTAAATCTCATGGGATATATCTTTGAAACAATCAAGAATGTCAAGAAAGGAGGGATTAAATCCCAGATAATAATGTATCCGGCCATCCTCACAAAATTCATTCTTGAGAGTATGAAGTTCTGTAATATTCCTTTGAAAGGAAAACCTATGGATTTGTGGCCGTCTTTCATTAATAAGAGTACGATGAAGAAGCTGAATGTTTGTTTTGATTCGAATTCAAAACTTTTTGTCAGAGATGAAGAAGCTGATTTGCCTGAAAATCAATCGGCACCTATGCCTGCCAAGGACAATCAATCGGCCGGTGTTACTCGAAAGTCTGATCCGCAGACTAGTTCAAAGCCAAAGAAGAAGCCGAAGTACAGCAAAGAAGTTGTTGCAAAGTGGAGAAAGGACAAGGAACAGAGAAAAGAGGGTGATCCGAAGTTTGGACTTGACCCTGCTGAGGCCTTTGCAGAAAGGATAAGGGTAGAAGAAACCCTTCAAGCTGAAAAGAAAAAGAAGTCTCTTTTGAAAAGGAAGGCTCAGGACTTTGATATTTCTAAAGTCTTGAAAGCAGTTGAAGATGCTAGTGCTCAACTAACCGTGGAAGTCCATCAAGAGCCTATCGTACAGAGTTTGCCTGAGAAAGAGAAAGGGAAACAAGTGATGGAAGAAGTGGAAGAAGAAGAGGATTTTCTTTTAGAATATCTTCAAAGTTCAAAGAAGAGTAAAGAGGAATCACTTCAAAAGCTGAGCGAAGGAGTTCAACAAACTCCTCACGCCGATCAGGAAAGGTCACCGAACAGGATGTCATCTAAAGAAAAGGAAGATACTCAATCTTCTCAGACTGATAAAATTGTTGTCATCAGTGATAGAGTAGAAGAAGAAAGAAAGCAGAAAGTAAAGGCAAAAGGGAAACAGCCTGTTGTTGAATCGAGCAGATCGTATCAACTAGCATCGTACGATGATGATACTGATTCAGAGAATACAATCTCTCTCAAGAAGAGTGATTACATTGTTCATGTTTTGAGGAGAATGGAGAAAACAATTCCTTATTTCCCGAGGCTGGAAGGAAAGATTGATTTTATCACTGAAAATCAGAGAAAGAAGTTTGGATCTGTGAAAGAGTTGAGGAAGAAAGTTTTATCTGTTGAAGCCGATTTAAAAGTTCTTTCAGAAAGCTCAGCTGTTCATAAGAAGGCATGTAATAAGATGACTAAGTGGTCGTACAAAACAGAGAGCTCAATCAATGACCATGAGATTGCTATTGAAGACATAAGAAGGTTATCAAATGATCTTGCAATCGCTTTCAACAAGCTTGATAAAGAAACAGTTGAAAGGCTGAATCTTTTATCCTCTCAAAGAGCCGATGTCCCTTCAGTGAAAGACTTGCAATAAAGAATGAATGCTTTCCAATCTGATTTTTCGAAGGTTTCATCTTTCAAAGATGAAATGGTTTTACTGAAGAAACAAAATTCTGAGTTGGCCAAGGATAACAAGACTCTGCAAAGCAGAATTGATACTCTTGAAGAGGTAATCAGAGTCCAGGAGGAAACCATCAGAAATCAAGATCAGATTTTTGCGGATCAACAAGAGCTCCTCAAAACTCAAGGTGAATCAATTTCTGAAGACAAGAAGGAGATCAAGAAGATGAAAGCTGTGCTTCATGAGCTTATAAAGAAAGAGAAGGAAAGAGGAAAATGATTGTTGTATTTGTTTCTTTTGAAACTTGTTTGTGTTGTAATAACTCTTATAAACCTCTTTTATCCATTGTCTTGTATTACTTCACTAACTCTTTCAGACAATTCGAGGTTACTCCTTTCTTTTTGTAAATCACAAAGGGGGAGAATATTTACAAAGCAAAGATTGTTTTACAAAGGGGGAGAATGCAATACAATACTCTTAAGGAAAATCTATGAATACAATCCTTGGGAAAGTCAATACCTAAGGGGGAGTTAGTTGTATTCAATTTCTTATTCAGAAGAGTTTTCAATAACTCAGGGGGAGATAAGTATTTCTTGTTTCATTTACTTTGTGTGTTTGTGCTTTCCAAAAAGGGGGAGATTGTTAAGTCAAAAGTCTTCTTTTGGCTTTTACATCATGTTTTGGAAATCACAAATATATTCTGTCATGATTTGAAAATCTCAAATGTATTCTATCATATGTTTGTAAATAACAAGTTGTGTCTATCGTATCGTACGATGACTGATCGTACCGACCAAAACGTATCGTACTGACTCTGTCAAACGTATCGTACTGACTCTGTCAAACGTATCGTACTGACTCTGTCAAACGTATCGTACTGACTCTGTCGATCGTATCGTACTGACTGTTATTCAGATGATTATTTTTTGTTTTGGTACTTTATTAAAAAAACTCTCTCTGCATATGAATCGTACTCATGTTTTACATTTTCTATATCTCTTATCCTAACAAAACGATGTCGTTGAGTTAGTTATATACTAATCAAAACGATGTCGTGTTTTCTGTTTCAATATGACCGTTGGAGGCAATATGACCGTTGGAACCCGAGGCCTATAAATAGGAGGTCATTTGAAGCTGAGAAGAAAACGATGAGCAAACTGATGAACGAAGAGATTATGTGAACTACGAAGATTCTAGAGAGAGACGCTGTGACTTCTCTCATCAGCCTTGTGCGTCCGATCATCGTATCGAGGGCTTTCAAGTAATTGAAAGACAGAGGTGCCGATTACCTGCAAAATCGAGGGCTGCCGGGGATAGGCAGACAGACGAGCCGATCATCGTATCGAGGGCTGCCGGGGATAGGCAGACAGACGAGCCGATCATCGTATCGAGGGCTGCCGGGGATAGGCAGACGGACGTGCCGATCATCATATCGAGGGCTCACCAAGGTGTTGGTGAGACAGACCTTTTTATCCTAGGTGAAAGGATAACCCTTCTCTTTGGGTTAAAAGAATTGTATTACTTTTACATTTCCGCTGTTTGTATTAGAAAGGAATTGTATTGTTTCCTTTCTTCTTTTACATATTCAATTGTAATTGTTTCAATTACAATCATTCTTTTACATATTGTATCAATTGGTTCTATACGCTTTTAAAGGTAGAACCATTCATTTTTGTATTACTCTGATTATTGTGTTCACCTTGAATACAATTGTTTTACTTTACAATAGTATTACAATACATCATACCTTTTACATTCAATACAATTGTGGGTGTTTGTATTTGTATTAGTTTAAGATCTTTTAAACTAATCTCTTTGTTTCTAAAACTCAAAGGTTTTTAAACCTACAATTCACCCCCCCTCTTGTATTGTTCCATCTAATAGACTTTTATATCAACTATTCGATCCAACAAGATCAGTCCAAACATGAGTTGAATAAATAAACATCATCACATAAGGCATCATGGAATCATGAAAGGAGAATAAGAAATTGAAAAAATTGGATAGTGATTTTATGATGTTTTTAATAAGATTATATTCTCATAAAATATCTCTTAGTACATTCTGTGTTTCTATGAATATAAAAATGTGATCATTATTCAAAACATAATTTATTTTGATAGTGACAAAGAAAATAACGGAATTGTCAGCCGTCTTATAGTGACATTGTTCAAGGCAGGCTAATGAGGACATCTGATAGTGATAAAACGAGGACTATGCCGCAAAGGGGGAAAATAAGGAAAGATTATTCTTACCTACCAAAGTCGGTGACTACCAGGTCTTCAGCTAAGAGGGAGATAGGGGATATTCTTGATTCTAAAAAAAGTCTTGGAAAATCCAAGAAAGAGGCTTTATCATTAGAATAGTTGATGTTAAGAGAGAAGTATGTCAATCTCTTGAAGCAATATGAAACGAATTCAAAGTGGGAATCAGCTACTGGAGAGGAAAAAACTTATTATGGAGGTGATGAAGGATATGACTATTATGATATGTAATTGTCTCATTTTTGCTGGAACTGATGGCTAGATGAAGGTAAGTTGTTCTCCCACATTCTTTTTCTTACTCTACTATACCTTTTCTTTCTTTTATTAAATGGCCAGGGGACTTTCGCCTCTAATTAACTTATCAGGTTAACCTTAAATAACTCAGTTTACCCTTTAGCATAGTATTTTTTAGGAAAAAATTTTATTTATTTAATTTTAGGATCCATTTAGGTTTATTATTATAGAAAATTAATTTATAACTCATAAATTAAAAAAAATATTTAGTTCAATCTTCGGATTAGTATCCATTTTACCGGAAATATAAAACATCATAAAAACACATTTTCATTTCATGAAAAATCCTCAAGGATTTCAATAATACTTCTTCTTTATTCTTAATCATTCATAAACACTATGAAAAAATTATAAAAGATGGTATCAACACATAAAATAGCAGTATGGTACATACAAATAAGAAATAATATTGTTAATCCATTTTAAATACATAATATCATAAATTATAATTTTTTTCTTTAACTTAACAAATTTTGACCAAAAAATAATTTTTTACATAATTAGTAAATCATCTTTATTACCCATGGGTTATCGAAAAATTTTTCTTAATATATCCTAATGGAAAATTCATAATCATGATGGTTTCTTGGACAACATGAGAACTAATGAAAATAATTCACAAAAAAACCTACCATTTTTTCCAAAATGGATATCATAATTCCTCTAAAAGATCCATTATAATACCAAAAGAAATCATACTATTAGAAGGAAATTTTTTACCATTTATATAAAAGTCATATATGTTCCTTGATACATCATCTTTACTGAAACTATACAAATTTTAATAACCATTTTTGTTAACGTCCAACATAATTATTTAGAGAACATTATCATTACCCATTACATTGAAGTTATATATCAGGATCACCCATTATCTTGATCTATATCAGTCTCGATGATAATTAAAATTTTTAATTGAAAATATCATGAATGAAATAAAATATTGCATCTCCATCATGCAACATATAATAATATATTTTTAATAACATAAGTAATATATTTAAGGATATTGATATATCAATTTCCTCTAAAACTAAATTTTGAAAGATAAATTTACAAAATAAAAAGAAGGTGGGGTTTTATTTGAATTAATTATTTAATATTAAAAATAACTATAAAAATAAAATGATGGTTTTGGTGGAGGAAATAGTTTTTGATTATTTATACATTAAAATTGAACATTTATTTTATATTTTTGAAAAGAAAATAAAAAATATCATAAAACGTTTCACTTGAAAAATTATGAAATGATGTGAAAAGTTATAAAAAATAATTTATAAATATTATATGTATATATATATTAATAATATATATATTTTTAAAATATTGGCATGGAAGAATAGAATATGGAAGGGAAATGTTAAAATAGTATTTATAAAAGTATTTCACTTACCTTGAGTCTGGCTTGTCATGTATGTTCATTATATTCCATAATAAAAAACATATGTCAAATATTTAATTCCTTATAAAAAATATTAATGTTAATTATTTGATTTAATTTATTTAATATAATGTCTTGTATAATTAATTAATTAATTAATTGTGTTCATAGTCGATGTTTTGATGATATTATGCTCTTATGTCATAATAACTTTGGTAGGTTGACTATATCAAAAGTGGTCATCTTTTTACAATATCTACAATCATAATAATTAAATAATTTTAATTTTTATACAAAAATGATAATTTTAAAACCATTTTAAAACAAAATGGGAATTTTGAAATTAATAAAATGAAAAATCATTTTCCAATAAAATAGTATTTTCCACTATTCAACCAAAAAAGTAATCATTTTAGAATATTATCAAATATTCATCCTATGATAATATTAAAAAGATTACTTAAAAAATAAAATTTATTTTATAAAATTGGAATTATATAATTTAGATATTAAACTTTAAAAATAATTCTTATAAGAAAAGAGTTTTATAAAACTATTTCCTTTTTTATTCATAAATTATGTATAATTTTAAAAATAAAAATGTATATATAAATCATGAATAATAATAAGAATAAACATGATTTATTCTATCATTACCTTGGTTGTTACATTCTTCCCCCTTTTGGAAATTTCATCCTTTAAATTTTAATTTCTTATTAATCAATTGGGGATATTTTTACCTCATAGAGTTTTCAGAATCTCTTGTTTATTATTATCCATTTGATTTTTCAACAAAACCCAATATTTATTAATTTCATTTTCAATAGTAAATTATCTCTATGTGTATTAATTTTAATTGTATGTTTCTCTTAATAATTCTAATCTTCTAACTAAACTACCACATAGCTCCGAAAATATGATGAATCCATCTTATAATTTAATAACATTAAAACATGAAACATGTTATGTACTTTGGATAAACATGTAAGAATGGCCACTCAATAGTAAAATGATAAAAAATTCTCTAAGATTTCATAAGTTCTAATAAACTATAGAAATTCATTTTCTTTTTTCCCAAAACACATAAAACATTCCATGGAGAAACTTTTATAAGAACATGATCACATTTCCCCAAAAAAATATATTTTCTCTAGTTATATACAAAATATTTTGGTATACTATAAGCTATAATCTTGTGATATTGATTCATATAAATATTATCAAAATTTTAATATACCAACTATAGTCTCATTGACATCTTTTCTCTTACTTTGTACCAAAAAAGTGTATAATCCCCTTTTCCATATAATTGCTCAAAAAGTTCAATTTTTTGTAGGTTGGGAAATATATATTATAAGAAAAATAAACTAATTGATGATGTTAATAAAAAATGATATGGTAATAAATTTAATAATAAAAAATCATGCCTCCCACTATCTTAATCATTCACTAGGACATCCCATCAGATTGAGGATAACAAGTTTTATTGAAATTAAATTGGGCACCCAATGACTTCTGATGACCTTTCTCGAAATTGGAGGTGAATCTAGGATCATGCTCAGATAAATATAGTGGAGGAACTCCATGTAAACAAATTATATACCTTTGATACATTTGATAATGTTTATCTAAAGAAATTATATATAAAATGTGAAGTAAATTTGAAAATTTATTAAATCGATTAATAATAACCCAAGTTGCATTATTTCCTTGAGATACTTTTGGAAATACCATAATAAAATCAATGGACCTAGTTTTATATTTAATCCCAAACACTCGAAAAGGCTGAAACAACACCTTAAGTAATTATTGTTATACATAAAACTATACGTAAGTCAAGAATTTCATGGAAAAGTTAGCAATATCTACTTTCATTCTAAACCAAAAAAATACAAAATAATGTCTCTATATATCGTTGTGATGGTACTTTAAATAAAAAATTGGGACCTATGAGCTTTACTCAAAAATTCTCTCCTTAACGAAGGATCATGAGTCCCACATAATATCTATCCAAACCTCATTACACCTTCTTCATCAATATTAATCTCATGAAAAATACCCTTCATAACTGATTGTAACTTTTCCTATAAAACACAATCCTCCCTCTGAGATTTATTAATTCATTTTAATAGATACTTGTTTAATAACACCTAAAATAAAATAGTTGATGTTTCTAAATGAAAAATTTTGAGTCCAAAATTTATAAAATCATTTACGATAGTAACATGTTCTAAATTTTACATGGTTATTGTATCATTTATTTTCTTACTCTAAGAATCAGCTAAATTTTTTTATATTAATAAATCCTATAGTTATACACCTTAATTAATTTCATCAACCTTCATTTCATCATATAAAACTCTTCTGATTGAATATATATGTCAATATTTAATGATCATTATATATTTCATAATTTAATATATATAAATGATGTCTCAATAATCTTTAAGAAGAATAACATTATAAAATTCTAGATTATGTGTAGGATAATTTGACTCATAATAATTTAGAAACCACAAATCATTAGAAATTACCACACCATTCTTCATTATAAATAAACCATGTCACTTCAATGAATCATTACTAAACTTGAAAAATTCACCATTTCTAGAGGACATGAAAAAACATTTAGAATTCATGAATGTTATTTTTAGTTCCTAAAAAATTTCATCACATTATTTCATCTATATTAATTTAAGACCTTTTGAGTTAGCTTGTTTTTTTCATGATAAGTTAGATGATTTTCAAAAAAAAATGTCAGTAATAACACATTATTCCAACAAAACTCTAAATCTCAATAATTTTTTCCCCTTATTCATTCTTCAAAAAAAACTAACAGGACCAATATTTTTTCATATTTATAAATAATATTCCTATTTATTGAAATTTTCTACATCCAAAAGTCACCCTTAAAATATTTTCAATATATTTTATTTAAATTTAATGTTTCCAAAACAATCCTCATGTGTCTATCGTGATCCTCAAGAATTTTAGAACATACTCATAAATCATAAATTATGAAACAAATGTTTTTTAAAATTAAATGAAAAATATATTTATAAGATTCGTAAAAACATATAGTGCATTTTTGAAACCCGAGTGAATAACTACAAACTCGTAATGCCATTATATTTTCTAAAATTTTTCATTAGAATATATTTATCCTCCACCCTAAAAATATGGTACCACAACCTAATATCATTATTTTAGAATTATTTTCCTCCATATAGTTGATAAAAAAAAATTGATATGAGAAAATTATTAATTCTTCATAACTGTGAGGTTATTCAAGGATCTATAATCAATAGAAAGACTCAAAAAAAAATTTAGTTTTTAAAAATATTGTAGGAGAACACCATGGTGAAGTGATGGGATGAATGAAAACTTTATATATTAACTCATGAAACTTTTTTTTCAATTCAAAATTATCTACATGATCCATTTGATAATGAGGATTTGAAATTGTATTAGAATCAGGCACAATGTCAATTGTAAACTCAATATCCTGATCAAGAATAACACTAGCTAATTGATTAGGGAGAAAATTGTCATTTTCATTACCTACTAAAATATCAGTAATTTAAATAGTTTCTTTATATTAACAAACATAATGATGTAACTTTCACTACCAAATATAATCAATTTCATAACTTATTAATATGTTATTAATGGTATGAAGTCATTAAATATAACTTTTTCCCCTAAAATTTATCTTCTAATGATAAACTAAAATATAATCCATACCAAAAATAATATCAAACTATAATATGGGTATTTCAATAAGATTTTCAAAATATACCATCCCATTAATTATATTAGGAATATTCCTATAAATATTGGTTTGTCTAATATTTCAAAATGGGTATTTCATCAAACGTTCTATAGTCTTTCCATGAGGTGTTATTCTTGTTTTACATGAAATGTTATCAAAAATTAAGCAATGTAAGGATCCATTGCTTAAAAAGTCATTGGAATTATAAAAATACTAAATTAACAAACCTATCACCAATTCATTTATAGACCAACATCAACTATAGTAAAAGGAAATTAATTTTCCACATATTCTTAATTTCTTTCATGATTATTTATACCCTGAGTGACTAATATTGGGAACACATTTCTAAAATTACCTAACACATTTTATTTTAATTTTCTTTCCATAATATTTTAATTATTTTTTTGATCATTTTTATTGTTGTCATGAGCCATATGTACAGATGTTACACATCAGAAAAATTTTACGAATTTTATAAGAAATCCTCCATGATGAGTTTTACCACACTAATATAAAGATGGTAATGTTAATTTTTTACACATATATTTCTTTGATTGATGCTTTTCCATTCCCTAATTTTTCAGACCCATCACAGTGTGTGAAAAAATACACTATTTATAATTTTCTAATGAATCACATTGTTTAACTATGGTAATCTCACTTTAAAATCCTCATAGTTATTCACTTTATAATTCTAATTCACCTTACTATTTATTTTTGTGATTTTATTATTTTATCATATGTATAAAAAATAATTTTTGGTATTATGAAAAAATGGAAATTAAAATAAAAAACAATCTTAAAATGAAAAGTATGATAAGGTTAGAGAGAAATAACTTGGATAAGGGTGTGATTTAGAGTTCCTTAATTATTCAACTATTTTTGTTTTAAATTTAGTAAGATAGATAATTATGAAATATCATTCTCAAAATACTACTATTAAATTTATTAGTTATGAAATAATGATTTCCTAAGAGAAATATTTTGTCACAAATTCTCCACCTCCTCCTATAACCAAGGATGATTAAACACCCCGATCGATAGTTTCACATCTTTTAGTACTCGACCCCATCACATGTTGTAGCATATATTGAATAGATCAAATCAGTCATATGATGATATATTATTTAATGGAATGAAGGTGAAATATTTAAATAAAACAATATAATTTATATTGAGATCATTATCATGGTGGATAATCATCGTAGCCATACACTTCTATTGGATTTTGTGGTCTAGAACCAACTACTCCATACTTTATTCATTAATAAATACATTATAAAATCTTGATTGTTCTTCTGCATGAAAATGCATGTGATAATGTCTTAAGGATAGTTTTTGCACTAAAAGGTCATAGGGGATCCCTACTATGATGAGAACCCGTAAGTTCAATAACTTTGTTCTTAAATATATTTTCCATGGCCGAATGATGTAATTTGAGGGATACACATAATACAGGACTTTAGGGGCGAGGACTCATAAAAATTTGATGCACCTTACCATGGTGTGTTCTCTTGGTAATATCAAGAAGTATATAATGAGAATGAGATCCATCATTAGGAAATCCACATTTCATAGTGTCATTGGATGTTCCTATCTTCGGACGTGTGTATTTGTCCTTAGACTTTATGATTATTATTAATGGGTATCACCACTCACACACTTAGATGTACTGAAAAAAAAATGTGATGACACATAGTTCATAGCGAGGTAGGATATGTTGGGTGTGTCACGAGTAATACTGCATTAATAGATAATGTGAGAAAAGATTTTTCCCTTATGTTCCATAACAGAAGTAGATATCTCAGGCCCTTTGATAGAATTGATATAGCCTAAATAAATCCATGGCCACGGCAAGGAATGGGAATGTTAAATTCCAGGAAGTCAAAGAAATAATAATAGAGAACATGAATTGATGGCACCAGCATTCAACCTGCTTGATTCAAGATCTCGATACAAAGGGATTACATTACACGGTAAGTGTTCGTAAGAGGTGACATGTCATTGTGGCATTAAATTCTTTATTTATGGGTTCATTGGAATGTTTCTAGATGCTAACATTCGACTTTAGGTAGGATTCACCTAATTCCACTGAAAACGAGGCCTAGAGGGTCACACACTAAGTGTGTCCAAGCATCTCAGTTAAATGTTATTTTAATAAGTTGAATAAATATTATTCCAGACTGTGGTTTAATAATTATTCAAGGATTCCTGATCTCATTCATTTTGAAAATAGTTATTCAACAGAATATATTGTGGCTGAAATAATATATTTATTAGTGAGTAAATTAGTAATACTTATTTAATAAATAAATAGCCATTATATAAGGAATAATAAATGCATTGGAGGAAATAAAGAAAATTGAAAAACAAAAGTACACACCATGTATATTAATTTACACACAGTGTATTTTCTATGGGGATTTGTGAGAAATAATATTATTTAATTAATTAAATAATATTAGGTGTAATCCACTGGGCACATGTCATGTAATAATAATAGTCAATTATTATTATTATACATGGGATCTTACTAAGAATTAAATGAAATGAATAAATTATATTTGGTAATTAATTAATTTAATTATTCTAATTAATTAAAAATACCAATTATATAATTATTATTAGCCTATCAATTTTATGGGGTTGTGCACGACAGATCTATAAAAATCTCTCAATCTAAGATAGAATCGTTTTTTCCAAGAATTCTCTCAAGCAACGAGAGACATCCACCTCCACCAGATCAAGGAGAGTGCTTTACAAGCAGCTCACAAAGTGATTGAAGGAATGAATCTCAAGCGAATGATATTCCACTCTAGAAACTAGATATCCCTTTGACGATGTCCAAAGATATGTGGAGCACATTTGGATCACCACTAGAGGAATCCTACACATGGATTCTATGATACAACTATGGATCACATCAGATCGTGATCAAAAACATAAATGGAGAGGGAATTACATTAAGGTAATTCTTGTCTTTTAATTAAATTAATTATAACAAACATATGATAATCATTTCTATGGTTCTCAGACTCCTTTCTTTATTTCGTTATTCATTCTATTCTGAAGATCCAGCATTTTATTTCATGACGGATCATGGATTCATCATTTTTAACATTAAAATTAATGTTGGGTACACCCACCAATGTGCTTCTGCTATACTCAGAACCTACAAAGTGTTATGAAAGGGGTCATATCATTGTTTATGATTATTTAGTTTTTTGTTGGTGATTTACTTATATAACAATTTAGTAGTTTTAATTCAAGTTAATCGTTCTATAAATCTGAATCTTGAGATCTATTCCTCCTCTTTAGTTTCTCATTCACCTTACATAAATAATTTTTTCTTTTAATTTTGATTAAAATAAAATAGGGGATCTCATCCGGAGGTTCCCAAGCTTCCTGGTCATTCAGAACCAGAACACACAACATGTATTCATTAGTACACGCTGTGTAGTATAGGTTCCATGCACTATGATGGTCTGCCAAACCTGGTTGTGTCATTTTATTCTATCTAAGTCTTTAAGACTCTGTGTGTTGACCAAGAATATGTGGTACACAGTTTCCAGATTACACATCGTGCGGCCCCTTCAACACAGCGTATAGTCCTTTCGGGTTATATTTGGACCATGTACCACATACGCGGCTTTCCCAGCTGGGAACCGTGTAACGTAGATACTACACGATATTTATCCCACTCAACACGCTATGTAATCTAAGGATTTCTGAAGTACATCTACATGAAATGTCCCGAGGAATGTACTTCAGATGGACGGTGACCAAAAGTACATACCATTTAGTGGTAACTACAAGTTATGTACTCATCCAAAGTACGAAAATTTATTAAAATTTATTATTATATTATAGAAACCATTGAGACGTGTACCACAGTGCGGGCGTAAAGATTAGGAACAACATGTGATTGGTGTTATATATATGTGTGTTTAATTTAACATCTGTGTGATGTTCATTTCTACTCATTGGGTAGTTATGAATAGGAATTCACTGAGTCGCCTTCAATTTACAAGTTATGTACAAAGATAATTTTAAATGAATATATTTGTTTAGAATTATGTTAGATGAGAATCTCAAGGAAATTAATAAAAGGGGTTTAAGATAAAATTATTAATTAATTAAAGATAATTTATTGATTCGATCATGATTTACCTTAGACAAGAACAATTATTTAATTGAATGATAGCTTTATTTATTCATAAATATCGTTGCATGTATGTATGATCATGATCTAGACCAGGACCATTGTATGTGAATGGTTTCTTTTACTTTATTTGTTTAAATTAAATTTTTTGGCATGCGAACCTTCTCCTCGTTAATATGTAGGACATGCGTGCCCAATGTTTCTTTTATGTAAAATCCCATTTTACCCCTCAAATACAAGTGAGATAAAATCATATGTAATGGATGGAGATCCCATGCTAGTGGGGGAGGATCAAGTTAGGATCAAAGTTTAAACCAATCCAAGGAGATACAAAGGTGGACTGGAGGAAAGCTGTAAACCTGAACCCAAAAGGTTCAAGGTGTTTCTCCCCTAGGTCTTGGGTTAGTTTATCAACCTCGAGATAAACTAATCAATAGAAAAAGATAATGATCATAAAATTGATTTTATTTCTGCCAGTTTCATGGTTTATTTATTTTGGGTGTGTTTTCACGATCAAACAATTAATGAGTTATACAAGCATGCAAGATGGAACTAAAAAAAGACTGGATTATTTGTAAATATTATCTTAGACATGGTTAATCACTAAAGTATATCCCACTTAATATTGACAAGAATGTAATAAAAGATAAGAAAATGTAAATTTACATATAAGGATAACATCCCACAAGGAAATATTAAGTCGGTATAACCTTCCATAATCTTGGTTAGAATCGAACCATAGTTCAAAGTGCTTGACCAACCCTGGTTGGGGTGATTTCAATTATCAGGGAATTCTACTTCCAGGTTCCAGGTTGACTTTACTTGGTTCACATGAAGGGTTGACTACCATAACAGGACTTGGTGTGACTAAGAGGAAAAGGTTAAAGAAATCCAAAATAAAAGGATTTTAGGATTGGTGAGTCTACTCAGTGGATTAAGGAGCTGTGAGTTAATATAGCTAGAATTTTGAATGCCTACCTAAAACCCTTCGTGTTGCTTGACTAACCCTATTTGGGGTAATACGAAAGGAAATATAGATCATTTACACTAGAATATTAGGAAAAAATATTCTATAGTAAATGATGAGGCTATTGGATTTCGATAAAATAGTTGGAGACTAATAAGTATGAAATTTTTTATTTTTTCTGTTTTATCATGATAAAGTAATAAACCATTTATCATATTAATTTGTAAAAATTGAAAAAAAAACATTACTTCAAACATATCATTGTGAACCATACTCGAGTAAGAAAACCTTCTCACCATCACTAATTTCTAGGAATGGGAGAGGCGTTTACACATCATCCTTCGCCATGAGAGAAAATTGTAGGTGCTGGAAGAGCCTATTCCAATTTTTCCCTGAAAAGAGGATAGTGATGAGGAAATATATATCTATATGAAACATATGGATGGTGCCATAGATATCCAATGTTTCTTCCTATTGGCCATGTCTAATGAGATCTTGAAGCAACATGAAAACATGGACATGTATAGCATGATGTCTCAACTTAAGGATCTCTATCAAGAGAAGGCGAGAAAGAAGAGGTATGAGATCTCCAAGACTTTGTTTACAAACTAAGCTTGGAGAGTCTGTGCCATCTGGGCCTCACTTAGTCAAGATTATTGAATAGATTGAATGCCTGTACATCATAGGGATTAAGTTCCCCGATGAGTTGCGTACAGATCTAATCCTATCATCACTACCCAAGACCTTCTTTAGCTTTATTGTCAACTACAACATGAGAAAAAATGAGAAGAGTCTATCGAAACTTCTGACCTTAATTCTCTAGGTAGATAAGGGCATAGGTTGTGACAAACCCACAGTCTCTATGGTAAATAAGAAAAGGAAGGACAAGGAAAAGGAGACAATGATTCATAAACGGTATGAATACCATGAGCACCATCCAAATAATAATGGGAATATCAAGAGGAAGGGAATGGAATGGGATGCAGTATATTTTTTATATGGCAAGAAAGGAAACTGGAATAGGAACTGAACCCAGAAGCATGGGGACCCTAAAGGTGTGTTCCTTATTGAGTACAATCTTTCCATTTCTACACACTAGGTATTATATACAGCTTGTGGGGATCATGTCTGTATTCAAATTTAGGAACCATGTAGATTTAGAAAGATTTCCAGAGGAGTGGTGGATCTTAGAGCTTCCAATGGAACGAGGCTTGCCACATTTTCCAGTGGTGATTACCATCTCTCACGTACAACTGGGATTCTTTTGGTTTTACTTAGCTGTTATTATGTGCCAAGTGTTACCAATAACATAATTTATGTATCATGTTTGGATATGGATGGATTTATTTTCATGTTTGGAAATAAGGGTCATTTATTTTATAATAACAACTTATGTTATGGTATGGAACATTTAAATAATGGTTTGTTTTTATTAAATTACAAAAACAAAGTGTTGGAAATCGATAATGAAACACACTCACATGACTCATACATCACCCAGTTGTGGCATTACCATATCAGTCATGTAAAAGAGAATATCATGACAAAGATATGGAAATATTGTTATTTAGACTCAAAAGGGAGAAAACCACTTGATATATTTCATGCTTTTTTGCAAGGTAAAATGACCAAGCCGTCTTTTGGTGGACAAGGTGAAAGGTCCAAAAATCTTCTAGTATTGGTGCACACGGATGTGTGTTGACCATTTCCGGTAGAATCTAGAGGTGTATATTCTTACTTCATTACTTTTACTGATGATTTGAGTAGATATGGCTATGTATAACTAATGAGGTTTAATTTAGAGTACTTATAGAAATTTAAGGAATTCAAGAATTAAGTATATAATATGCTTGGTAAGAAGATAAAGAAACTTCATTCAGATCGAGGTGGAGAATATCTAAACCAAGAGTTCCTCGACCTTCTACAGGAATCTGGGATTGTATCTCAACTCACTTCTCCTTATACACCATAGTGGAATGGTGTTAGTGAAAGGATAAACCGCACCTTGTTGGACATGGTGAGGTTAATAATGAGTCATGCATATCTTCTATTATCCTTTTGGGGATATTCAATACAAAAAACATCATACACATAAAAGTGAGTACCAAAGAAGGTAGAAAATGGAATTCCATCTAATATATGGAATGGAAGGAAACCCATTTTGTCACACACATGTGTATGGGGATGTGAGGCATTTGTTAAGGCCTTATTAGGAAACAAACTAGCACCCTAAGGCATGAAGTGTATCTTTATTGGATATCCCAAGGAAATGAAAGGATATTACCTATATATCCCTTCATTCAAGAAATTCATTATCCCCAAAAAATCCATATTTATTTAGAGGAAGAAAATCCTCAAAAGGATAGTGGGATAAAGATTGAATTTGATGAGATTGATGCTCAAGAAACACAAGAGTTGGTATAGGAACAAGTTCCACAGGTCCTCATGGAAGCGGTTCCAGAGACACAAGTACTACGTAGGAGCTAAATAGTGTAAAGGGAACTAGAGGGATATGGATTCCTAGTCACGGAGGATAGAGGATAATTATTGTTGAAAAATGATGAACCTATCCTCTACAAAGAAGTAGAAGAAATCTCCGAAGCTACAAGATGGCTAGATGATATGAATTCAAAGATTGATTCCATGTATCATAGCCAAGTCTGAGTTCTGTTTATTGATCCAGTTGATGTAAATATTATTGGATGAATATGGTTATTCAAGAGAAAACTAGACATATAATTTCATGTTACCACCTATAAAGCAAGGCTAGTAGCTAAAGGATTCAGACAGAATCAAGGAGTTGACTAGGATGAAACCTTCTTGCCAGCTTCAATGTATAAATCCATAATAATCATACTTTCTATAGTAGATTAACATGACTATGAGATTTGGAATATGGATATAAAAATATAATTCCTTACTATGAACCTTTAAAAAGATGTATATATGAAACAACTAGAAGGTTTTGTAACACCATGCGAAGCCAAAAGGGTTTTCAAGTTGTAAAAATCTAGTTATGGATTATAACAAGAATCTGGGTCACAGAATATTTGATTTGATGAAGCCATAAAGGAATTTGGTTTAATTAAGAATGAATGTGAGACTTGTGTTTATAAATTGTTTAATGGGAATGAGTTCGTTTTCCTAGTAGTATATGTTTATGACATATTACTTATTGGAAACGATGTACCAGTCTTACAGTCTGTTAAGGACTAGTTGAACAAGTGTGTTTTCATGAAGGACTTATGTGAAGCATCCTACATTCTAGGGATCAAGATCATTCGTGATAGATCCAAGAGGTTTCTTGGACTAAGATAGGGTGCATACATTAACTAGATAATAAATAGATTTAGTATGGAACAATCCAAGTGAGTATTGGTTCGAGTGTCACATAGCATACATATTTCAATGAAAATGTTTTCTCAGACACAATAGGATAAAGATATAATGCGTAGGATCCCATATTCTTCATCTATAGGATCCATAATATATGCCATGTTATATACTAGGTTTGATATTTCCTTGGTACTGAGCATGGTAGGAATATATCAATCAGATCCAAGAGAACAACCTTGGACTACTATTAAGACTATCCTTAAGTATCTAAGAAGAAATAAGGATATATTCTTTGTGTATGGAGGAGACGAGGAGCTTGTTATCAGAGGGTATGCTAATTCTGGTTTTTAGATAGATCAGAACAATCTAAAGTTGAAATCTGGATATTTTTTCAGTCTCAATGGAGGATCTCTGAGCTGGAAGAGTTCAAAGAAACTAGTTTTCACTGATTCTACAGTAGAGTTTGAATATATAGTGGCTTCTGATGCATCCATGTAAGCCGTCTAGATTCATAACTTTGTCCAGGAGCATGGTGTGGTTCCAAGTAGTAAATATCCTATCAAATTGTATTGTGATAATACTACAGTGATGGCTCTTCCAAATGAACCAAAGTCACATCAACGGACAAAGAACATACTCTGGAAGTATCACCTCTTAAGTTATTTCTATCAAAGGTGTGGTGTTTTAGTGATCAGACTATCCACGGAAGAGAATGTGGTGGACCCCATGATTAACGACCTATCTCAACAGAAGCATAAATATCATGTGAGAGATAGTGGGTTAAAGGTTATTAGTAGTTGGCTTTAGTCCAAGTGGGAGTATATTGGAGTTGGGGGCTTAGAACCAACTACTTTTCAGTTTATTCATTAATAAATACTTTATCACATCTTGATTATTCTTCTGCATGACAATGCATGTGATAATGTCTAATGGATAGATATTGTACAAAAAGGTCATAGCGGATCCCTACTATGATGAGAACCCAGAAGTGCCATAACATTGTTCTTGATATATGTTCTATGGACGGATAATGTTATTTAAGGGTCATAAATAATAAATCCCATTAGGGTTGTGGACTCATAAAACTCTGAGGCACCTTCTCATGGTGTGTGCCCTTGGTAATATCTAGGAAGATATTATCAGAATAAGACCCGCCAGTAGGAAATCCAAATTTCGTAGTGTCATTGGATTTTCCTATCTACAGACATGTGTATTGGACTTTAGACATTAAGATTATTATTAATGGGTATTACAAATCACGCACTTAGATGTATTGATGAAAACTGTGATGACACATTGTTTGCAGCGATGTAGGAAATGTTGGGTGGGTCACAAGTAAAACTGCATTAATAGATAATGCGTGAAAAGATTTGTACCTTCTATTCCATAATGGAAGTATATATCTCAGTCCCTTTGATGGAATTGATATATCCTAAATAATTCCATGTCCATGGTAAGGAATGGGCATGTTCAATTAAATGAAGTCAAAGAAATAATAATCGAGCACATGTATTGATGGCACCAGCATGTATCCCGCATGATTCGAGATATCATGACAAAGAGATTACATTACATAGTAAGAGTTCATAAGAGGTGACACATCATTGTGGAGTTAACATCTTTCTCTATGGGTGACTTGGTGTATTGCAAGATTCTAACCTTGGAATTTAGGAAGGATCTGCCTAATTCCACTTAGAAAGAGACCTAGAGGGTCACAGACAAAGTGTGTCTAGGTATCTCAATTAAATATTAATTTAACTAGTTGAATAAATGTTATTCCCGATTGTTGTTAAATAATTATTCAAGGATGACTGATCACATTTATTTTGACACTAGTTATTTTAGAAAATATATTTTGGGATAAATAATATATTTATTAGTGATTAATGCAGTAATATTTCTTTAAGAAATTAATAACCATTATTCAAGGTCTAATAAATGTGGTGGAGGAAATAAAGAAAATGGGGGAAAAAGTACACGCTGTGTATATTAATATACATGCCATGTAGTTTTTTTGGGGATTTGTGAGAAATAATATTATTTAATTAATTAAATAATATTTGGTGTAATTCATTGGGAGAATGTCAAGTAATAATAATAGTCAAATGTTATTATTAGACATGGGGTATTACTAAGAATTAAATGAAATGAATAAACACTTTCAGGTAATTAATTCATTTTATTATTCTAAATAATTAAAAATACCAATTATATAATTCTCATTAGCCTTGCCATTTTATGGGGTTGTGCATAATGAATCTATAAAAAACTCTCAATCTAAGAGTGAATTATTTTCATCCAAGAATGCTCTCAATCTACGACAGAGATCCTCTTCCACCAGATCAAGGAGAGTGCTTTGCAAGCAGCTCTCAAGGGGATTATAGGTGGACATCTCAAGCAAAGGTTCTTCCACGCCAGCACCAAGATATCCCTTTAGTGATGTCCAGAGATACGTGGAGCACATGTGGATCACCTCTAGAGGAATCCTACACTTTTATTCTATGACGCAACTACGGATCACATCAGATTGTGAAAAGAAACATCAACAGAGAGATAATTCCATCAAGGTAATTCTTGTCTTTTGAATAAATTAATTTTATCCAATATATAATGATCCTTTATATGGTTCTGGGACTCCATTCCTATCTTTCATTCTTATTTCTATTCCAAATATCTGGTGTTTTATTATTGTGATGGATCTGGGATTGATCATTGCCAACAGAAAAATTAAATTTGGGTATACCCACCAACGTGCTTCCACTATGATCGAAACCTACAACTCCACCCACATTCACCACGTATTGATTTAAAATATTTAATAATTTATGGTCATAATTCAAGAAACATATATCTACCCCTGAGAAAAATTTCAAACCCATACATACATGATCAAATGAAATAGTTCATGGTTGATGAAATGAGAAAAAAATCCTAAAAATAATATATTAGGAGTGGTAGATATTAAGATATTGATAGTGGAGTATTCAAGTGAATCACCTAAATATGAAAAAATATCATAAATAAAATGGAAAGAAGAAAAATAATCTAAAAAATAAAGCATAACATCGATTGAAAATGAAATTAAAATTCTGTTGAATCTAACCAAATCACCATCTTTCAGCCTCTCGATATCTTCCAGGGTTGTGGTGCAAGCATCCCATTTTTAGTGGAAAAATAAAATCCATCTCTAATATATCCTTTTAAATTCAATCTTATATCTCATACATATAAAATTCTCATTTCTTCATATATATATTTCTTTTAATTAACTCTATTCATCCATTGATATTGCAGTTTCTCTTGAAAGAAACTAAGGATATATGATTCTCTAATATCATACTGGAATGAATAGAATAAATTCGATAAAGATTCTAAATTATTATGCATGGTGTGTGTAGTAGTAGGTAATCCACTTCCACTTGATTTTGGTCTCTCTTTTTAGCTACACTACATGGGAGATTCTTATGGTGTAGTGATACTCTTGGACATGATGATTGAACATTATCATCAATCCATCCATATTTCACAATGGTAGGATTGAGCTCTGTAAATCATGCATCACGGTTCATTGATTTTTAAAAGTGGTATTTATTAGTGATACTTTAGGTCCCTGAGGAAGGTCATAGTGACAAAGAGAAAAATAAGTGGTCATAAGAGTAGGATTAATATTACTCTAGTACATTGACAATATTCTATAGTGAATGACGGTGGCAGCCTAGAAATGTTGCATGTGGAAGGCCATAAATAGTTGAAGAGGGTAATTTATGAGGGTGAAGGCCATGAGATTGTGAATGTGTATATTCTTTTGATTATATTATGAATAATTTACTTGAATATTTATCCCACATTATAAATGAGTCTATTTTAAGTGGTGGTATAAATGTTAATATGTTTTATGAGTGGGTACGCTATGGTAGCAGTGGATTAGAAGATCCACACATTATTAACACATATATATGGTCTGGTTGCGACACATACACAACCACATGAGACTTTTCTCACAAAATATGTGTGTCATGAGTGTCAAGATCTCCTCTAACCAGTTAAGAAATCCCTCCAAGTGGGTTGTCATGGACAGTTGTCCCTTCTAGGCTTTCTAGGGTTTTAGATGGACTACTATTTCAAGGTTAACCTAAATTGGTCCTATTGTTTTACCAATAAATCATTGCAACACATGGGAAAAGTTTAAAAAAGATTTTCAAATAATGTGAAACATTGAAAAACCATATTTTTATTCATTTTAAACAATTTTAATTCTTTAAATTTAAACTCCAAAATTTTGAAAAATAACAAATTAAGTGGTAATAGTTATTCAAATCTAATTAAAATAATTTTAAATTTTTCAAAATTTTCCATGAAAATATTAATGCATCAAATACCCCCACACATGGATTATTCTTGTCCTCAAGAATAAAATATCAATATTGAATTAAATAGATTCATAATATTTAGAAATATTTAAATCTCAAGAAATAATATCAATTAATCATCAATGTTAAATAAAATTTTATGGTTCTATAATAAATATCAATTTATCTTCTAATTTTTTGAAACATCAATTAATCCATTTATTTTACTTTCTCCCTTTTGAATATTAAGTAACTTCTCCTTTCATTCATTCACATTTCTCAATTCATTGATATTGGAATCCATCTTCATGATCGAATTCACATTTGAATTATTTTCTCTCATTACTCATGATACAAATTAAATTAGAGTTATCCCCATTTCATGATAACACACTCCATTTACACAGGATTGAAATGGAACCACTTTCTCCCCATTGTGAAGTAAAAGAACACATAAAATCAAGATGACATTTCAATTAAGGTTTTAATGACTCCGAGGATTATGGTTGGTAGGTATGGATGTGAAAAACATTAAGACTCAAAATAGAAGTTTGGTACCAAAATAATAAATAATCATATGAAATTTAAAATCTCAATTGAATTTTCCGCTTAAAAATTAAAACTCTTACTTCCCAATAATAATATAAGGTAATGATAAATGAAATCATAATGATAGATTTGAAAATTCTAGTATTTTTTCATGTTTTAATCCGTTTTAAAATATATTTTTTTAAATAGTTTTGTTTTTTGATATTAATTCTTGGAATAAACCTCAAAATCACAACCAAACTACTGATTATAGAATTTTTAGATCCATTAATGGTTTTTTTATTTTTGTAGCTCAGAACCCATTTTTCCAATTTTGTTTCTTTAGTAAGGGAAAACAATTAAAGAATAATGGATAAATTGAAAACTTTTTTCAATACCTGATTTATCACCCCACACTCTCCCTTATAATATAGTGCATTTTGTTCACCATGAATTACCTCACCCCTATAAATAAAAATTAAAATATCATTCAAAATACATAGAGGTGGGTAGGAATGGATATAAATGTCTTGAAATATAGATTATTCCTAATATGTTCATTCATGGTCTATATGATATAATAAAGGACAAATGTAAATTTTTTCTTCAAGTATAAGTCATTATCAATAAAATTACATAGTTATATTTATTGGGTTTTTTTATATTAATTGTTTTGACAAGTTCCAATACAATTTCTATAAGGATCCGCTCACCAAGATCACAAATGGAATATGTTCATGATAATGTAGAAAGAATTTATCTTATAAATACTCTCAAGTAATTAAAAGATTAAATTGGACAATAAGTCATTTAATAAATAATAATAGTAAATTAATTCACATTAATCTCAAAAATTAAAAGAATGAAAAGTGGTAGGGAAATTTCATTTACATGAATCTACCAATACATTCAAATCATGAGTAATCATGTTAAGAACCTTTGATCACTCTGACAGTTCAATTATATACCTCACTCATTAAATATTATCACCATTTAAATATAAAACATGGCATCATAAGGTTATTAAGAAAAACAATTTCTCCAAGATAAGTCAAGTAAATAAAAAATCAAACTCGGGCTTCGAATTTGTACTTTGAAAAAACTGATGCAATTTTCACCATAAAAAAGAATTTTAGAATTAATATAGGGAATTTTTTAAAGGATAAAATAAAAATTAAATCTATTCTATCATGAAATATTAGTCATATTTTCTCATTTTCTATTATATGGATTAATTGTTTCACCATGGTCGAAAAAATGTAAATCAATTATTTAGGAAGATAAACCATGGAAATAGAGCTTGACAAGAATATATGGATTGGGGTTCACCCTAAACTAATTCCTAAAAATTAAATATAATGTTCATAGAAAGATAGTATATAGATATATCTTGGTGTGATCCCAAAAGTGGTCCTTATAATTTTAATTTCTTTATATGGTAAGTACCATCTATCAACTATAATTTGTTAATGGGTGGAGCTTCATGGATTTGAACCACCACTTGTGGAATTTACAATATTTCCCTTAAAAATTCTTTATAGTGGGGAGTACATGGATATAGTACACTATATCCAAACCTTTATCAATATGGTAAATCCTCCATGGTGGGGGTAAGATGATTTTTAGATCGTCATCCTTCTTGATTTATACTCGTGCAACCCTCTTTTTACTGTCTTTTACTTTTTAATATAGGATACATGGATTGAGAATTAAATGATAGAGTTAGAATGTATTTTCACTTGAATATAATTTAAACATAAAAAATAAAAATTATAACAAACTCTCTCAAGATGAATATCTTTCTTCATGGTTTCCTCAGGCTCAACTATTTGGATCTCCACATGGACATCCACTAATGCATGTTCAACCAAATAAGGGAGATCCATGACTTCCTTAGTAGGTGAATATTTTTCTATGTAATCTTCTTCCAAAGAGTAATAATAATATTCCAAATATAAAAAACAAAAATAGTGGGGAATTATACTCATATTATATTGATTAGAATCAGAAAATAAAGAGCTTAGTAAAGTTTCATTTCCTTGTATTGGTTTAGCTATAGTCTCTTATTTCAGTGGTAGGGACCTCTTGAGGTTCCATCTCACTAGGTAGTGGTAGGTAGTCTAAATCCTCCATATATTCTTAAAATTCCACCATGTGGGTGGATTATTCATCATCCAATTCTATAGATATATGTAATGGTACATACTCTGCTACTAAGAAACTGTGAAGATCATGTTTCATCTCTTTTTTCACATTCATTCTAATATTGATCTTGAGATTGTCAATATATCTTATTCACATCAGCATGTGAGTCTTGATCATGGATATCTAAATCTTTTTAATAGGTCTTAATCTAAATATTGACTTGATTGGATGGTGGATAGTCTTCATGTGTAGCCCCAACCTTTTAGACCTCTTCTATAAAATTGGTAAATTCTAGTAGTTATTCCCTTGAGACATTTAGTATTTAAAAACAATTTTAGAATTAATTAAGAATATAATTTAGTTCATGAATGTCTCGGCCTATCTCTAGTTCATTCATTATGAACTCTTCCAAATAATTGACAGTTTTATCCCTCTATTAGTGGGTCTTATTAGCATTATCGACAAATTTACCTTGTCCATTCACCTAAGTGTAATTATTCCATACATAATAATATGTTATGTTTTGATACATAATCGAAATATGTAAATATAATTTTCTTAGGATTTTTTTCTGGAAAATAAATGAAAATTTATCTATAATGTTAAAAAAATTAAACAATTTTTTTCTCCCAAATAGGAGAACCATGTTTTGACACACACATGTCGCGGGGTGTGTAAACAACTACTATTTATAATATTTTAGTACATCCTAGTGGATGAACATGGTCCTCTCAATTGAGGAGACTCACAGTTATTCAAATAATAATTAAAATTCATCTAAATAATTATTTTATAATTTTATGAATGAAATGAAAACATGGATTAGATTTTTTAAAAAAAAATTAATTTAAAATCTAAAACAATCCTTACATGCAACACAATATGAGGTTAGAGAGAAATAAGAGGGACATTAGATTGTTTCTAGGTTCCTTCAATATTAATAATTTTTTGTTTTGAATTAATTTGGATTGTTTAAATATATATTTTCAATCTTAAACTAATATTAAAAAATTTATATTTATGTAAATATTGAATTACTATGGAAATTTTCTTGGAAAAGATTACATAGCATAATATGATCAAGATTAATGACAAAAATCAATCAAGAGTGTGGAATATTTGAGGACATGGAACCATCGTAGGTCCTCTGATGGATTGAAAACCTCATCCCCATCATAGAATGATCTCTCATTCAATGGAATGGAGGATAATGATATCAGTAAACTAATATAAGTGAGTTTGAGAACTGTTTCATGGTGGAAAATAAATAAATATGTATACTTCACACTTTTACACAAAAAAAAGATTCATTTTAATGAATATAAGTCAAGAATTCAGGAAGCACATATCCACCCATATGGCCATACCTTGGTTCCACCTTACATTATCAAAAGTAATTGGTCACATGGGAAATAATTATAAGAAAAGAATAAAAATAAGTAGAAGAATAATGAGAGAAGTATAGAGATAAACATAGTGTATAATTATATTAAATCACATGAATAAGGATAAAATACATGAACTAAATGGGAAGAAGATAAATAACTTAAAATATATAAAAATTAAACTTATGAAAATAAAATAAAAAATACTTATATCTATACAATCCTCCAACGTGTGGCCTCTATATATCATATATGGTGGTGGTTGAACCCTCATACATTTATAGGAAAAAAGTTCATCTCTAGTATCGATTTTAAAAATAAATCTCAGAACTCAAGGATATATTTTTTATATTTTATAAATTTCATTTCATTAATTTTCTAAATTCATCCATGAGATGTGGGGACTTTAATATAAGAAATTCCAGTTATCAATGTAATGTCCTAGTTATGGGTGTCTCCCAAAGTTGCCCCATACCAGGTTGGTTACATGGCCTCAAGCACATTTCCCCAAACTCCAGAGGCTGACGACTAACAGCAAGGGCCTCGGGTCTGATAGTGGAAAAATTATTCCATCATTGGCAGAGTAACACAACAAAAACAAACAGTAATAAAAGTGGAAGCAGTAATACCATACAACATAAGTAAACAGTGTAAGACTAATAGTATAAACAACTGCAACATATGTATATAAATGATGCATGACACATGTATTTAATAAAAAACCAAACAAATCACAATGCTTAAAATACAATACTAAAACTAATGTATAGAAAATAGTAAAATCCAACAGCATCGCAAGCCTTATCTTGGTCCCATTCTCTCCAGCTTTAGCAGAAATCAAGTTCCTGATGAAGAAGGGCTCTTTCCCTTATCTATACTCGCAACCATATAATTTGTTTGGGTCCAAAATCATGACCCAAATAGGGTGTGAGATGAATCCTAGTAGGAAAACACCAAAATATATCTTCCTAACTATAAGTGAATATATATAATAGTTAGTATGAATAAATGAAGTAATAAATGAGGAAGTACTCAAAAGTAAACAATTCTACAGTTTCTTATCATATTAATTTCCATTTATTAATTATTAAAACTATTGAATAATGAATTCTTGGGATACAGCCTAAGATTGGTATCCCTCAATGTAATAGAAAAACAGATGTATCATAAGACTATCTAAAAACCTAGTATGACTGATTCAAGTCTTGTGCTTTGTCTTGGTAGACTCTTCACACTTATTCAAACATTCAAGATGCAACCCTCTTTGAATTTTCTCATAGTCTGACCCATTTGGTTCAAAATATCATCAATTCAATAACTAATCCTGACCCTCTGGGAAATCTCGCATAATCTGACCCATTTGGTCCTACATAAAAATAATTAATTAGAAACAACCACCTGGGTAGCTCTCACGGTCAATACCCCTCGGTCTACAAAGAAATAATAATTATAATGTCCCCATAGAAGCTCTCACAGTAAATTACCTATGGTTTAACATTTATTTAATAACGACCATCTCAGTAGCTCTCACAGTCATAGTCATCTAGTCAATGACCTCACATAAGCACTCACAGTCAATACCTCTGGTTAACAATAACAAAAATTACAAATAAATAACCCTAACTCAGGATGCTCTCATAGTCAATTCTCCTTGGCCATACTTTCTTAATGTGAATCACATGATTCTCAAAAAAACATCAACTCCATCTTAACAACATGAGGCAAGGAAAAAATGCAATCGTAACATGAAATTCTAGACCAAACATCTATAATCAATCAAACATAGTAAACCCATCCATATTCAAAGAATAAAACCTTATTCATTAATAATAACCATTTCCCAATAAAACAAACCATATTAGGTGTTAAACAGAGTTAAAATCCATAACACGCAATATCCAAACATGGGTGTTTGTCACTTTTAGCACATATAATCCAAATACAATCAAAGAAAGGCACAAACCAGCTATATTTATGTTGTACGATGAACAATCATGAACTTCATCCCATTAATCAGCCTAAAACGAATTAGATCTACAAAAAGGGTCAAAACGATCAACCCTAGATAACTCATGAGAGAGGATAAATCAGGAAGAAAGGATATTGGGGAAGAGAGAACTCACCAGTGGGAATCTAACGAACCCAGTGGCATCTCAATGAGAGCCTAAATATAGGAATGAGATGAGCTCTAAGATCTTTGGTTGTACATCACTCTCATGTATGAAACACAGGGAGAAGAAAGTGTTTCTGGACGTGATATGTGATCCTTAACCAATGTCACAAATAAAAGGAAAAGTACATGGCGTGTTCATTTAATGTACACATGGTGTACTAGGCTCAACTATCCCCTGCTTTAGGTGGTATTCCTGGTCACCCAAAAAACCATTTATTCAGCTGTTACACATCCAGTACATGGCTACACACGACAACCAGGTACATGGAGTGTACTCAAGAGTACATGGTGTGTACTTAGAAAATTTACCCTTTCTTCCTTTCTCCTCAAAAACAACCTGCAATAAGATCCATAATTGAAAAGAATATATTTTTTCTTATAAAATTCCCCCCTTAAATCAATTCATCAACTAATTTCCCTTATAATGGCGGCGAAGAAGAAACTTCAAACAACTCTTGTCACTGTGATCGCACGTCGACCTCTCTCCCCCATGTCTTGCCTTGTACTCGCCCATGCTGCCATAACACCCGTACATGAGGAATAGACCGACCAGAGTGAACCTTCATGCTATGATCCACAATCTGAATAGGTTTCTCCTAAAATGATGCATCCACCACCAAATCAACCTCCTCAGGTTGAAAAACATGAGACGGATCTATAAAGTAAAGTCATACCTAAGAAACATAGAAGACGTCACACATAGCCTGGTACCTTTTAGGTAACTACAACCTATAGGCAACCGGTCTGACTCTCTCCAAAACCTCATATAGCCTGACATATCTTAGTGAAAGCTTCCCCTGTATCTTAATCCTCTTCTATCCCATCCTCGGTGCGACATTTAAGAAAACCAAATATTCGACCCTGAACTCCAGAGGTCGTCTCCGTCGATCAGCGTAAGATTTTTTTTGAGACTGTGTATTAGTCATCCACTTCCAAATCAACTCTACCTACTCAGTGGTCTCCTAGATAAGATGAGTTCCTAGTATAGCTACTTCTTCTACCTCTATCCAACATAGGGGTGATCGGCATGGCCTACCATACGAAGCCTCATAGGGTTCCATCTGAATCATCACCTGAAAATTTTTATTGTAGGAGAACTCCATTAGGGGAATATGCATCCCCCAAGAGCCCCCAAAATACAGGACGCATGCTCGAATCATGTCCTCGAAAACTTGAGTCGCATGCTCAGACTAACCATATGTCTGTCGATAGTAAGTTGTACACAGAAGTACATGTGTACCCAAAGCCCTCTATACCCCCTTAGAGACACAATAAGTATACTGAGATTCCCTGTAAGAAACAATAGAGTGTCAAACCCCATGCAAATATATAGTCTCTCGAATTTATAACCTTTCAATATCATTAGCACTAAAGGTTTCCTTAATCGGTAAGAAGTGTGAAACCTTCATGAGTCTGTCAACAACAATCCAACCTGCATCATTCCCTCGAGGTGACCTTGGAAAACCCATCACGAAATCCATCGCGACATCATTCCACTTCCACTCAGGAATGGATAACTGTTATAAAATCCAGGTCGATCACTAATGCTCTGCCTTCAGGTACTGATAGGTGGAGCATCTCATAACAAAGACAACAACATCCCTATTCATACCTAGCCACCAATACTGATAATATAGATCTCGATACATCTGAGTGACACTAGGATGAAATTCCCTAAATGAGGATGAAAAATCACACAACACCTCCTCGTTTATGTCTGTTGAAACCCATATGCTCCCATGAAAATGAAAGAACCCATCCTCACCTATGGTTCACCCTGGAGTAGGGTCTACTCCTGAAACACTCTCATGAAGGACTAGGCCTTTGGATTCTGATAGTTTCCTCATTCACACTTGATCTGGTAGATTAGAGGTAACAGTTATAGAAGAAATAAATGTATTACCCTATATTTCATGCACCTCCAAATGAATCTTAGAGAATAGATCCATAAGTTTCCACTCACCACTGGCCTCCTGAACTACCTATATCTGATTCCTCCTTCTCAATGCATATACCCCTGTGTTGCATTTCACAGGCGTGTAGGCAGGCTCAAAGTCAAAAGACTAAATGTACTCATTCCAACTTCTCTATCTCAATTTCAAATGAGGCTGAGTAAAGATAAACTTGAAACTTTTTTGGTCATTGTATACCAAAAATTTCTCTCCCAAAATATAATTTCTCCAACAATGAAAATCATGAATAACTACAGCTGACTCGATATCATGAATCGGGTAATTCTTCTCATGTGGCCTCAACTGTCGAGACGCATACAAAACAACTCCTTCCCCTTTCATAATCACTACCCCCAACCCGATACCTGATGCATCATAGTAAATGGTGTAAATTTTGGCCAGCTCTGAAAAAATTAGTATTTGAGCTGAAGTCAACCTCCCTTTAATCTCTTGAAAGGATGAATCATAGGAATTTGTAAACAAGTACTTTGAAACCTTCTTATTCAAGATCGTAAGAGGCACTACTAAGAATGAAAAGTCCTTTAAAAAGGGCATGTAGTAACCAGCCATCCCCAGAAAACTTTGTACCTCAATGGTGTTCTTTAGCTGATCCCAGGAAACTATTGATGCCACTTTCTCTGGGCTACTAGTACTCTTGTCTCTGAGATGACATGACCCAAGAAGTTAATCTGGTCCATCCAAAAGTGGAATTTTGAGAGATTATCATATAACTGATTCTATCTTAGTGTACTCAAAATGAGCTCAATATGGGTGGAATTGTCGTGTCGAGTATGAGAGTACACCAAGATATCATCCATGAAGACTACAACAAAAGAATCCATGTAATGATGGAACACTCGGTTCATCAGTTCCATGATAATTGTCACCGTGTTCATGAGACCGAATGGCATAAACAAATACTCATATAGACCATACCTCCTCCAAAAGTCTATGTGATGTATATAAAATGGTCTAATGCACAACTGATGATTACCAAATCCCATGTCAATATTTGAGAAAACTAGGGCTCCTCGAAGATGATTAAAGATATCATCAATCCTTGGAAAGGAATATCGGTTCTTGACCGTCAATTGGTTCAGCTTCCAAAAATCCACACAAAATCTCAGGGTACCATCTGCCTTCTTTGTAAAAAGGATAGGTGAAACCCAAGGAGAAGTACTTGGCCGGGTGAAAACCTCTAGCTTCAACTCCTCTAACTGCTTCTTGAGGTCTTTTAACTCTCATGTAGTCACAGTATAAAGAGGAAAGGACACTGATGTTGCTCCTAGAACAATCTCAATAGAGAAATCTACCTCTCATTCTGGATGTAAACCTGAAAAGTTGTCTGGAAAGACATCTCTGAAACAATCAACCACTAGATTAAAGTCCATCTGTGAAGTCCCCTAGTCATCTAGATAACAACTAGAAATATGGGATATAATTACTCCCAATCCATGATGCTCGGGTCCCTATCTACTCACTTGGACATCCCATTCTCTCTTTTATTGGAAATTCTCTCCCTCTGGTGATGTGAAACTCACCCTAAAGAAATAACACTCAATAAAGGAGTAGAAGGGGACCAACCAATCCGTTCTAATAATGACATTGAATCCATCCATCTCTAATACATAAAGTTCCCATAATAAGTGACACCCACCAATATCAAGAGGGAACTCCTTTCGTTGATTTACACTAGCTTTCCTAATACCCAATGGAGTGTCTAGCATCATAACATCCTCATAAGTAATGATAAAAGGACTTAGGCTCTCCAAAATGGAAACGAATATAAAAATATGGGAAGACCCTATATCAAAAAAGAGTAGATGCAAAAACTAAGGCAACTAGAATCGTACCTCTAACTGTAGAGGGTCTGGGATCCTTCTCTAGCTGAGTCTACTCCACTGCAAAATTAAGACCTGTACCTCAACCCTCTGACCCTACATCACTACCCTAATCTAATCCAACCTGTTATCGTCGAGAACCTATCGCCTGACATCCACAACCAAATCCTCATCAAGAACGGCCTGATGAACTCCATTTCCCTGATTGATGAGAATCTGGTGGTCCTTAGTCTGAATGTGGAGTCAAAATAGAACCCATACCACTCACTTCTGGTAAGAACACACGAAAAAAACACTGAAGATGGACCATATTGCTGTATGATCGACACTCGACTGGGTCCTTCAGGTAATGTGGTCTCATATTCCTTCTCTTCTTGCATTGGTATCATACCACCTGGATACCTGGTGAAACATTATGTGAAATCTACCTATGAAACTTCTTACTATCAGTCGAAGGAGTACCAGCCTGGGATGCTGAACCACCCTAGCTCACAGCTCCTAACTCCCTCAGATTGGGCTCACTAATTAGTGTCTGGTTCACTATAGCCTCCTGTGAAGAAATCCTGAAGAAATTCCCCAATTATTAGATGTCATACCTAAGACCATCCTCAAATATCCTAGTGAAAGGTAACTCATCACCTCCCAGAATTGGTGTGTAGTGCTGAATCTCTATAAAAAGGGATGATTAATCCATCACTAAAAGAGTTCTCTGCTCCAAATACATGAACTCTTAGGCTCAATTGGTCCTAAACATCTTGGGGTAGAATTAATTTTAGAAAGTCCTCTGAAACTATTCTTTAGCCATATCTTGATGACTTCCTGCCTATGAGATAATATCCCACCATATCTTGGTGGAATAACATAACATGTACACAGCAAGATTAACCCTCCTATCCAGAGGTATCTCTAGATTATCAAAGATAGAAACCATTTCATCCAACCATGACTGTGTATCCTATGGTCCTCTATCCCCATAAAGAGTGGTAGGATAATACTACTGTAACACCCACATCAACACTTACATAAATTGGGAAGGATGAGGCACTCCCTGAAAAGTCTATAACATCCTCAAAAAGCATTCATAGAACAATGCATCAGCACCTGCGTCTGGTATAATAGTAGTTTCCGAGACATGCATGAAAAGAGGATCCGCTGGTGGTCCTTGATCTACCATTTATGGTGTCTATTTTTCACCCTGTACTGGGTATAAAACTGTAGGATGTCTTGGAGGAATTACTCTATGAGGTCAAGACCACCACTCATTTTAATATTATCAAGTACTGAAACTTAGAAGTGAAATAAAGGAACAAGAGAAGAAAAAATTTGTAGATTAAAAAGGAATATTACACAACATTTAGAACCACTACATGATGTTTTACCTTAAGATTCAACATGGGCTTGTACTTATTTCAAACCTGGTCTTGTAACACCCCTATACACGGTGTGTTCCTCCTGACACACAAAATGTACTTGAATTTTTCCTCCCTTCCCAAGTACTTCTTATCGACCTAGTCTGGAAGCCATTCTTTGAACACATAGCACTGCTTGAGGATGTGCCCCATGATCTGATGATAGGGGAATCAGTTGGGGCAATATGTGAGGTTCACCTCTTCTGGCCTCTTGAACTTAGAAAAACACACAATCCCTTGTTCCAAGGCACTTCAAAAATAGATAGGGACTTGATCCACATTGAACGAGTAGGTCCAGTTACTTCTGTTTGGAAATAGGGGCCTTGGATCCTGGCCCTGGCGAGGAGCTGGAGGAGCCTGTCGAGGAGGTGGAGTCTGGTTGTCCCGCCTAGGTGGTGGTGGTGCATTTCGCAGGGGCACCGACCGATTCTAAGGAAGTCGCTGCTGGGCTGGAGGTTGCATATGTGGTAGTTCGCCTCTATGAGGCTGGGTAAGTGGCCTTGCTGGTAATAATTCCAGGTGTCTGGGGGGCTCTATTTGGGCCACCGTGGCGGGCTCGACTCTGAAATCCCTCCTTGTGGGAATTACAGGGGGCAACGGACATGCCTGACTGGCCTGTTTCAGGGCTTCATCCAGGCACTGGGCCTTATCATAAAAGTCTCGAAATCCCCCAGTGTTGTTTTGGGTTATCAGGGAGGGAACCAGTTCCGTCTTGACATTTCCTACACACATCATCAGTAATTTCTCTTGAGATAGTGGCATGTCTAGGGAATATGTAAGCCCTTTCCACTGGGAGATAAAGTCTATGACACTGTCATCAGGCGTTTGTTTTCACTTGAAGAGGTCTATGATACTTGTTTTCCATGTGGTGGAGGTGAACTGGTAGAGGAATTTTCTCCAATGTCTGAACAAAAAAGCAGAGCTTGGCAGCCTCCTGCTGCACTTGAGTCCCTAACATGGACCCACACCTTGAGTTGAAGTGGCTCATGTGCTGCAGCGGATCCCTCGTCCCGTTAAAATGGGAGAAAGTGGGATTCCCGAAACCCGGAGGTGTTGACATGTCATCCACCCATGCTGGTCATAGCTTTCCATCTGGTGGGATTTCCACCTATCATGTTTACAGCACCTCAAGTCGGGAAATGCGTGTCACCATTGGATCATCTGGGCAGGGGTCCCTGTCTTGATGGGGATCCCTAACCACGAGTGTTTTGGTGAGTTCTTCGGCCTAGTAAGGAGGCCCAGCGGCTTGGGGCGGATGGTGGAGTGACTTTCGGGGCAGCTGGGTGAACCAGAGCTGGATTAAATGGATTTTCATGTCATTCTAGAGGGTTTTTCGAGACATACCATGCCATATTTCCATATGTTCTGGCCTCAACCCTGTCTATGGGGGCAGGATGATCAAAGTTTCCCGGAGGTATCTCGCCAAGGGGAAGTTGTTCCTACCCCTACTGTACTAGTCTTGGATTTCCATATTCATGCCATCACTCTGTAGCACATTCATCAAGGATTTATTCAACCAACTTCTTCTTCTTGGAAAGTTTTTTGTGCAATACGACCATCTAAGGGTCCTCCTCCATCTTCTGTACTGAGGTGGATGGTTCGGAGTGCTTGGCATCTCCGACATTCTCTTTTCCCTTACCGGAATTCCGGCTGAGTACTAATGTCTCGGTGGGTATAGGGAGACCGGGTAGGTTCCTCTGCTGGTGAGTAACCCTCTCCAATGGGTCCAATAGTGGTGGCACACCCTTGGGGGTAAGTCCCCATCAAGAAGCTCCAACTCATCCTCCTTGTCCACTATGTTGGCCATATTGACTGTGACCCTTCCTGGGGGCATGTCATTGATGTCACCTAGGAGGTCAGGTTGTAGCTGGATAGGATTGAAGAGGAGGGAAGCATAGTACCCCCTGCCATAGATTTCCATTTGGGGGGAAGCCTCCTTGATAACCTTGCGAAGTATATGGAATCTCTGAATTCATTGCTCTTGGAGGGCGTTGCGACGACCTGGTGACTCGGGGCACTAGGCCACAGGGAGCACAGCCAGATCGACTAGACAACATTTCTCTCCAATGTATTTAATATGTGCTTGGTTCATAGGATAAACCACTCAATTATGATGAACGAGAAAGTGTGTATCCCAAAGGGTTTGGTGGAAACATTCAACCTCCTCTGGGGTGGGGGATTCTGGCGCACGAAAATTCGCCGCTGCCACGGGCCAGAACATCTCAGGGAAGTGGTTCACCGCAAGGATGTTCCATAATCTCCTCATCTCAGATTCAGGGTCTGGCCCTTGATTACCCCATTCATCAACTAGGGGTGGTTGAGGAACCAACAGCGGTACTGAGGTAGACCACTGGGACGGTAGGCTGGCCAATGGAGAGTATGGCGAATGGGATGACTGGCCACCAAATGTCGGGATGTCCTTCAAATAGTGTAGCGACCTAGATTCTATGATGTGATAAGATGGGATGATTTTCAAAGTTCCTAGAACGGGGACTAGGGCCGCTGGTGATAGGTCGCAATGTTGATCTCTCTACATTGTTCCCCAGAATAGCTCTCAGTAATCTCTTGTCGAGATAGAGAGCGCTTTTGGTGATGACGGTGGTAATTGCATGACCGTAACCTGTGGGGTTGCTAGATTTTCATCCTCCTAGATATACCTATGGAGAGAGGAGGGAATCCAATTGACCTATCATTCTAAGATTACTAGTCTGATGTGCCTTATTCCTACCCCATCCCTTGACTCGGATGAGCGAGAAGAGTGTTCCCGTGCTGAGTCGTACTCTACTTCAAAGTCTGAGAAGTGGGATGGTCAGATCTTTATCCGGACCTTCCCAGAATTATTAATATGGCGGCAAAGACCCACCTTCCTACCCCTAGGTGGATCCTCAGGACCGGGCTGATTTCTGACATGAGGTCTTTCGGCCACACTGGTGCTGGGGCAGAGAGGGTTTCCACCTAAGAAATCCAGGGTGCGAGGAGAACCAAGAAAAATGTCAAAGGGGACACAGGGAGGACCTCCATGGGTAGCAATAGAGCAGGAAAGACCTCTGCTGGAACTGCCAGAAGCATGGGGAGGACCTCCACCCTTGTTTTCCTTAACAACCTCAGTATGAGGTGGGTTCTTGTACCGATCTAGCTAAACATGGGTAGAACCTCTATGCTAGGTGCTAGTGAGGCGAGGCTGGCCTTCACCCCTCTGGTTACCGAGGTGTGGAGGACCATTACCTGCTGCTAATAGAAAACGTGGAGGATCCCCACATTGAAAAGAGACCGGATGGGAAATGTCCCTACACCGGCAGTCGGGGGCAGGATAAATGAATCCATACCTAGTGTACTGCACATGTGAGAGACTTTTGTACCGAGTGTCACCGCCGTGGGGAAGGCCCTCATTAGGATTGAGGGTGGCATGGGGTGGACCTCCATGATGATCCTTGAAGCTGGGAAGGCCCGCGCTCTCTGTGGTAGTGGTACGGGGAGGACCTCCGTACTGGGTGGCATCACTGTGGGTTATCATATGGTGGCCACTGCTTGTGCTGGTAACCAAGAGAGTCGACCCAGCCTGCCCGTGGGGTGGTTGGGGCCTTGATCCTAGTTAGGCGTATATGTTCCCCTGCTCAGTGTATGTAGGGAACTGAGGATATGCGTCGGTGGTGGATCAGGCCACAGTATCCATCGACGTTGATACTCTTTGGTTGGCGTCATCTTCAGCTTGTGCTCGATGCTGGCGTTGGGTCAGATGGACCGGAGCCAATGGATCAGGCATGTGGCTTACCTACTCCTCGTCCAGCAAGACCGGGCAGTGGGGATGACGCGGCCAGGTGGGAGCCCTCGCTAGGATCCCCTCGAATGGGAATCTAACTGGGCTAGCCCGGACCTCACCTACCTCTTCTACGTAGGGTAGGGAGTCTTCGAAGCGTTCTGGGGACAGTCTCCCAAAATGGTTGTATATCGGCGTAGGGAGCAACGCCCCCCTACGCAACCCTCAGGGGAAGCATTGGTGACGAGGTGCAGACGCCTCTAGATCTAGGCGGGCCATATCCTAGGTTGGGATTATGCCATCCTCCTCGTAACGGCGCATGAGGTCATTGATTACCCTCCGTTGAATAACTTCGGACGGGGAGACGGGGAATGAGTTCCCCAGGGCAATGGGTGAAGAGGCCATTGCGGAAGAGGAGGAGCCGCACGGGACTGCCGTGTTGGCACTACCCCTACCACTGCATCGGTGTGCAAGCGATGATTGCATTCTGAGTGCAGTAAACCTATTCCTGAGAAGCAGGGAGATTAACTCAACAGTTCTGAATGAAAAAGGAATCAACGACCAATTTTCCAATGCCATCCCATCTTCCATGACCGGTAAGAGGGATCCACACTGACAACGTCACAGAATGGGATGTCCAATGCTCTACTGCCTCAACTTCTGGTGAGTTTCACGCCAGGCCCCCTATTTTTTTAGCGGGACCTAGAACCAGATAACTAGATCTGGTGACATGTCAATCCATTGATTCCTCATGTCCTGCTAATCTCCATATTGAGGAGAATAAATTCACATCGGTTTCACCATTTTTGTTTCTGATACTTTTGTCGGGGTGCGCGTGTCTTCCTTGTTTGGGGGAGGATGGTGGCGTAGTTTTTTGCTTCACATTCCTTCTTTCCAAAGGCGGGTGGCATCCATTCCTTGTCCAGGGATGTTTTCTCCTTGATCGAAATGGGATGATGGGATGTCGGTTCATCCTTATGTGGATTCCTCTTTGGAACTCGTCACCTAGTCTGGGTCTCACTTATAGACATAAGAAGACGTTTTTCATGAAACTCTTCCTAGTTCCATATCTTCATGGACACCAGTTTATTACACTGCTCTATCGGGACATTCCAAGGGGTCCACTCAGGTCAGCAACCTTCAGTTAGGGGAGTAGTCACATTGGGCATCACTGGTGTGTCTGGGCACTGAGACACTAGCGTGTCTGGGTTTATTATGCTTATTATAGGGCTTCTCAAGGGTGAGGAAGCTCGAGGCATCCCGCATTGAATGTGAGGAATTATATGCCATAGGCATTTTTCTGAGGTTTTCCTCAACTTCCCTTATTTAACACAGGGTATGCCGCATGTTTAACATCCAGCGGAGACGGATCAAACTGATCAGAACATAGACAATAGTGGATCAGATGGGTGAAACACCTAGAGGGAACACTGATGTTGGGGGCCAACGCATGGTTGAATTCTCGGTTACTATTGAGGAGAGTGGGGAATGGGGTTTGAGGTAGCATGATCCCACAGGTATGTGGCGGCTCGGATAAGAATCGGGATGGAGCGGTTGAATGATGTGGATGGTGAATGGGATGGAACCTTAATGAGGATGATGATAGTTTTGGGCTTGAGCCTCGAAGAGGATTCCTACGTATCCTCGTGGTAGGAAATCAAAGCCCATGTTGTTCATCTAACAATGTCTTACTGGCGAATGGTATTTTCAATGGCTTACCGATGGATGGGTTCGCAACAGCTTACCACTGGATGAGAATGTCAACGACTTACTGCTGAATAGGATCACAACGACGCACCACTAATTGAGGTCCCAACGGCTTACCGCTGGATGGGGGTAACCGACATGTAGATGGTTGGGAAGAACAGTGGATGGTAATATTGAACCTCTGGGAGGCTTCCTACGTACCCATCCTTGGCAAGGATCAAAGACCCCGTAGTTCAGGGGGTGGGAACAGATATGAAGGATGGTCAGGACCAATGTTTGTGGTTCTTGAACCTCAGGGAGGATTCCTATGTACATTTCCTTAGAAAGGATCAAAGACCCCATATTTCATGATGGGTTTGGTGTGAAACAGCTCACCGCTGACTGGGGAATAAATGGGTTACCGCTGATTGGGGTACACAGTTTAACATCATGCAATATGGGGGGAACCGACATGAAGGGGGTTATAATGACCAGATTTTGGTCTTGAACCTGAGGGAGGCTTCCTACGTACCTTGCCTTGGCAAGTATCAAAGACCACATAGTTCAAGTTTTAAGGGAATTTGGGGGTTACGCTCTGAGGCAGCCCAAGGTGTTGGTGAACCGACATTAATGGGGTCAGAGCGACCAATGGGTACTGGGATTGAACCTCGTGGAAGCTTCCTATATACCTTGCTTTATCAAGGATAAAAGACCTCATAGTTCAGGTGGTGTGCAGATTAAACTCTAGGCTGCCCAGGGAAGATGTCATGGTCGGTGCTCTCTCTAAGACCCCATGATTCATGCTTGGTGTGAGAAACAAGAGGTAGTAGAGACCTGGAAATCACTTTGCGAATGGTGCATCCGTGGAAGGTGAAGTGGAGCTTACACGTGATCACAATCCAAAGAAGAAACAAGGGGCTTATGCATGGTTAGCACCTCGAAGAGGTTGGGACTTACTCTAGGATGGAGGCCCAGTGGTGACAAAGCCCAGCGGGAGAGGGATTTGGCACTGAAGAAAGGAGGGGTAGGGATGCAGCCTCCTGCTAGAAAATATAGGGGTTTACACCAAGGTGGTTACCCTCTCCCCACATAGGATACATGGGATGAATTCACAGATTAATGTCATGTACTAAGGACGATGGTGCTTGGCAGTTTAACGTCCTATAGCTCGGACGAGGGAGGGTTCACTCTACAGCCCTAGGACATACATAACTGGTACCCTCTGCACCTTGGTAAAGAGAGGGGATAGGAAATTCCATGACTGGGGGATATCATAGAGATAACTGTTGGTGGTTCCACATTAGTGTGGATATGTGAAGAAGCAATAGATGTTAGCGTGCCTATGCGAAGAAGCATGAGGCAAAGCAACTCAATGGGAAGTGGTGTCTAGGGGACATTGAAATCACTTCGTGCAAACCTGGATGGGATCATTGAAGAGGGATTTGCGGAGAAAAGGGGTTTATGAGTAGAGTCCTCATAGAACTCTTGTGCTCCATGTAATGGAAGGGCTTCGTGAAGGTGTGGGCTTCGCAAAGTGAAGTGGCCTAGCGTAGGAATAGGGAAAAGGTTCATACAAGAGGTGCTTAGTGAAGTAAAAGGGAATTCATGAAGCAAATCCCTACGAAGTAGGGGTGCCTTGCGAAGAAAGTTCTAGTGAAGCAATTTTCTTCATGAGGCATAGTGACTCTACCTTAGCATTTGAGTCACATGTGCATGGGGGGTGCTTCGCGAAGCATAACCGCTCCGCCCTGACCCGAGTCCCCATGAGGATCTCCTTCCTTCGTGAAGGCCCGTGGGCTTTGTCAAAGGCATCCCACCCAAAAGAGGGGGTGATAACAAGGCAAAGGGCAGGCAGTTCACAAAGCAAAAGTACCTTGAGCAGATCAAGGTTCGTAGAGCAGAAAGTGCTTCGCAATTTGGGAGCTGAGAAGGTGAATGGGCGGATGATCTATTCATTGGGCCTGGGGGTGGTATTTATAGAAAAGAGGCACTATGAAGCAGAGAACGCTCGGAGCGAAGCTGGATTCCACTTAGCGGATGGCTCACAAATGTCAAAGGGACTCATAAATCATCCCGCCTCCAGGCTTCGCAACGGGCTTGAGAACTTCAAATCGGCTCATAGAACATCCCGCCTCCTTGCTTTGAGGCGGGCTCGCGAACTTCCAAGGGTATCGCAGATCATCCCGCCTCATGGATTTTCAGTGGGCTCACGAACGTGAAATATTCTCATGGAGAATCCCGCCTCATGGTTTCGAAGCGGGCTTGATAACGTCAAATCGACTCACAGAGCATCCCTCTTCCTTACTTCACGGCGAGCTCATGAACATCAAAGGGGGTCGTGGAGCATCCTGCTTCCTTACTTCGTAGGGAGCTCGTGAACATCAAAGGGACTCTCAGAGCATCCCACATCTTGATTCGTAGTGGGTGCAGGGCCATGGGGCTCCGCGAAATGTCTTCACGAGGCAGCTTTAGAGACTTTCTAATTATTCTTCTTCCTTCTGATTTTTGGCACTAACTGGTGTCATAGGATTTTTTAGATCCTCAAACCTATATTTTTTGGTGGAAAAGATATGTCACATGGTTAGTAGAAAACATGTGGGGTAGACCACACAATTACTTATAACCATGTGATACCTTATCTGAGAGTAGGAGGATCCCACAAAGTTTGTGTAAACTATGTGATTTTAGGCTTACTCTCATGTTGCACTCTCGATAGTTTTTGATAGTGGTATGATACATAGTTTGGTCATGGTTAGTCAAACAGTTTCTGCAAAATGTACGAAGTACCCCTTTCTATAGAAGTGGGCACACGATTAGCACATAGTTTGGAAAACTCTGCAGCCAAAATAAGTAACCCAAGGAATTTTTTATGAAATTACCAAAATGAACTCACAAAATGTTATAAAATAATTTTATCTTACTATTCACTCTTTTTTGGATAGTCATGATATTTCCAGAGAAACCATTGATTCCTAAATTATGATTTGAGGGATCATTTTTGTCTAATATCAGACTCAAGTGTCGTTTGTCTCATTGGATCTGCATCGGTGAGTACTCAATTCCTTTTGTGGAATTCTTCATTCTTCTTCGTGTCAACTATGATATTTAGGTACAAGATAATATTGCATAATTTTATGTTCTTTATTTGTTCTTCGATTTTATCCCAATATTAGTCGAATCAGAAGTTGGTAATAGATAATCACTCTACTAATGACCTACAATAGGTATTCTATCCTTTCCCTATTTGGTTTGGTTCTTCATTAAGCTAGATGTTGATGTTCCATCATCCATACTTTCAGGAAAATATTTAAATTGAATTAAACATTTTAATTGATTGAAATAGAATCTATTAGGGACTCCATTTATTTTCGTTGAGTTTTTTGGATGTTGTTTCCCAAACCAAGACCCCCACAGGATGTTCCCTCTATATTTGACTCTTTTTGTGCCACCCAAGGGGTTATTTTTAGGATTTTAGAGTATGATATGACCCACTATTATATTAATTGAACTGATTCGATTAATAATTAAACATATTTCCTCATTTTCCATGTGTTGACATGTTATTCCTTACTTGATTATGAAATGGATTATATGGTAATGTTAAATGAGTGGGTATAATCATTGGATGATTTTGAATGTGACTGGTTAAATGATTGGGTATACTCATTGTTTGAATTAAATGTGGATTAATTGATGGAACATGTTGAAAATTGAAATGGTAGTGGATTCCTTGGATGGAAAACCTTGGTTCCTGATTCCAGTTGGATGCCACAGTCACTTCACCCATGAAACATTTTTTATGGTAGAAGATACATTGGTCATGTATGCTCCTTGGATATTGATTATGTACATTGATAACAAATTTTCTACCCCTTTGATCCAGCATGATGGACTTACATTAGACATGCACTATTTAAATGATTCTTTGACTCCACCAGTTTCATTACCAAATTTCAATCGAGGATATCATGGGACTTGATGAAGATTCATTGGTCCTATATACATTTGATCCAAACGTTCGTGGTCTAACATATTTGATTATACATATCGTCTATGGTAAATGTGTCTTACTTGATTATATGGATCGACCATGGGTGATATGGTTTTTCTAATTGTAAGGTATGGTTGGGTTTATATGAGATATGGTATATATGAAATGGCTATGGTGTTCACATTTTTTCACTTTATAGCTGCCTTGTGTAAGATTTTGACCCATCCATTGTAGGGACAATTGAGAGGATATATTGGATCACTTTCATTGTAGATTATATTCCATGAGAAAAAAACCCTTTGTTTACAATCTGTTATAGTATGTACTCTACTTTAGATATTTATATTTCACATCCAAGAGTAGTTATAGACTGTTGGTTGGTTACCTACTGCGAGTGTATATCAAACCCTATTCGGGCCACATTTGGGTATCCTGAAACACATTATGGATGTGGGTATGGACCGATTAAAGAGCCTAAAGTTTGATGCTTGATTTTCTTCCATGCATAGGGGCATAGGAGCACATGTTGATCTGAGGTTCATCATTCTAGTTGGAGATAGAAACTTTTGTATTTTTGGTATTTTGATAGATGTATTGTATTATAACACTATGTACCAATTTATATGCTTTATAGAGACATGTTTCATCATATTTTTTTATGAGATTACTTTTGGTGTTGTTGGTATATTCATATTTTGTTTATTTATAATTTTTCTTGTTTTTATATCTACTTCCACTATTCTGGGTTATTGATATTCAACCATGATACAATATAGTAATGAGGGAATAGTCACCACATAGACACACCCTAGGACCCCATTTCTAGTCATAAGCTTCTAGAATTTGGAGAGATGCACATGAGGCCATGTGGCCAATAGGGATCAAGGAATTATTGAGAGGCTTTCGGGTTCTGGATGTTACAAAGTGGTATCAAAAAATTTTCTTTCTATTGATTATTATTTCAGAGAAATATATAGGGATATGAATGAATTGAATTTTAGTAATGAGATATTCACAGGTGTAGCAAACTAATGTATCAAAAAAAGAAAAATTGACCCTATTGGAAATTGAGCTTTTCAATATTTCTTTACTACAGTTGAATTGATTCCACCACTGATTGATACACTCTAATTCTGATTTTTTCATTGATATGATTTTGGGATCTATTTTTTTACAACCCAATGAGATGAAGGTATTCAATATCATTCATCATTTTTAGTCACCATATAATAATCACATTACATACATTATTCTATTCCATATAGGATGCATTGCTTGTTTACATGTTGTTTTGATAGGTGTTGTGATAGATATAGTTGCTATTATGGTAGAATTCTATGTAGTGGTTTGAAAAAAAAGGTTGGTACATAATGTGCATATTGTATCCTAAGAAGTGATTTCTTTATTTGGCTACATCAGACTCCCCGTGATACCAATTGTTATATGTTGAGTCATGGATTGTGAGTCGCAAGGGTTGTAACATGCTGTGGTGTGGATTGGGTGGACACCATATTTGGTTTCATGGGGAGTATGGGCCCTTATAGATCAGAATTTGGGGAACCATTGGGATTATAAATTTATAATGAAATGTGAAATGAATATGAAATTCAAATGGGAAATTGAAATGAAAAACAAAGACGTTAACTTGATCCATCTTTTGAGTGGGAAGTAGGTAGTGTCCTTAGTGACATTTATTGATGGTTCTTTTTAGAATACTAGATTTAGGATCAGGCTGTGTAGAATCACCACTTCATATTAATATTTTGATATTTCCTACTATTTTGAGGTATTAACTTTGATATTTAATATTTATGAGTTGTGTGTTTGGAATTTTATAAGCATGCCACCATGAATCCCTCTAGTTGTATGCTAGGAGGGTGGTGACGACCATTCTCCAGAGGGGGTGGGGCTTGGGAAACTAGAGGATACTCATATATTTCTAACTATGGATCTATCTATTGTTATAGACACGAGTGTTGAGGAAAAATTAAGTGAGGGGTTCTTTGCATCATACAGACTTCTTAGGAATAACTGTGTCTTACCCTCTCTATGGTTGAGATGATGCATACGTTCCAGCAGGATCATCCTACCATGTTTTTGGGGATGGAGAACCGTATGCTAATTTTATTTGGATCGAGAATAATATTTTTATTTTCATGAAATTTGATACACCTCCTTAATGGAGTGTGAAGACGACAAGTTAGATGCATTGGGGGGAGAAAAAAAGATATTGTTATGTTCTAAACTAGGATGAAGTATAATTTGATATGGTCAGTTAGGATTTATATACTAGATTCTATGAATACTTATTCATCGAGACTCTGATGGAAGAACAAGATAGTGAGTTCATGTTTCTAGAGAAGGGCATTATATGGAGTACTCCACATGATTTACAGAGCTAATTTTTTTCCCTAATGTAGTTTGACTGTTAGTTATAAAGGGATAGAAACATCATGTAATGTCTACAACATGTTATTTGATTTTAGGTAAATGTGTTAAGATTGACTAATATTTCTGAAATGGAAAATCATGTCCTAATTACATAGTGAAACATAAGGGTTGTTGGGGTGTAGATAAGTACAGAAAAATCTCTCGACTTAGTGGTTCCGCATCTTCTGGTTGGAAGAAATTTTTTGAGGATTGATATGAGATGAGTACCAATCAGGATATGATTATCAGTAGCTCAGTGTTCTACCATCAGTGTGGAAGATGGGACCACATGAGGAATATGTGCGATCATGGCCCATTCAATTTTAAAAATTTTTTATGATGGTCCAAGTGAAAAAATTTTGAAGGACCTTCACTCTCGAAGTGAGTGGTATGGGGTCAACACTGACACTACGTTTAGTAATAGGTTTAATATATTCAAATTAGCTAGTGAGAAGGATCTGTAATAGTCGGTCAGGCTAACGTGGTGGTGTTTTTGGATGAGGAAACCATAAACTAGTTACAATGAGACTTTACCAAGGGCCTACTTCAAGTAATGAGGTAGTATTAAAGGTTTTCAGTTCTGCACAGATCTACTATGAAAAACCTATCACCAAGTAGAATGGCATCATACCTTTTATGGTGGGAGGTATGATTCTAGTCACTTACATGTTAATATCTACCCTCATTGATATAGGTGAATCACATAGATTCATATTTGTACATGTGGTAGAAAGACTTGGGTTTATGATTCAGCTTTATGAAGGAATTGTGACACTTAAAAACTTTGTTAGGGATCAGAATGATTGATGTAACTTGATGAATGGAGTTTCTCTTTGAGGTTTGTGGGTTCCACTTCATCTGGAATATTTTTTGTTCTCGATATGACCGGGTGTGAAGTCATACACAAGATTTACTGACAAGTTTTCTATCAATACTATATTGATTTCTATCACCATACGGTGTCTTTAAAACTCAAAAGGTTTAATGGGATGTATATAAGATCTGATAAGTACCAAATCATAATTATCTAAGCATAATAATAGCCCATATTGGTAGTTTTTATCTAGATTCTCAAGGAGCTTGTTTGAAAGACTTACATGAATTTTTTGATCATTTTAGGAATGTATTCTTAGAAATATTCCTTGGATTAGCTCCTTGAGGGAGAGATAGAGGCAGAGTTCCCTATTGAGATAGTTCCAGCAGCTGCAATAGTATCTACTCTTCCTTATAGAATGACTAAAAAAGAGTTGTAGGAGCACAGTAGGTTGTTATAGGATATGAAGGAAAAGTGTTCTATTTGAACCATTATTTTTTTGTGGGGTTCAACTGTCCTTTCTATGAAAAAAGGTGGATGGTACCCTTAAGATATATGTGGATTAATACAAATCGATGTAGATAATGGTTAAGAACTGGTATCCCCAGCCACGTATTAATGATTTGTTCAATCAACTTCAATGAGATAGGGTGTTCACGAAAATTGATTAGAGATTTGGATACAATCATGTTTGCGTTCTACATGAAGAAATATCGTGTATATATTTTCAATGAAAGTATGGAATATACGAGTATCTTGTTATGTGTTTTGGCCTAATGAACATTCAAGTAGATTTCATGGAACTGATGAACTGAGTCTTTCATCCTTACCTGAATCTATTTATTGCTTTTTTCATGGATGATTTCGTTTTTTATTATCACAATCGACATGACCATGAAAAAATATTGATATTGTTCTAGATACATTTAGAGAGAACCAGTTATATGTTAAGCTCACAGATTTCTACTTCTGTATGTATCAAATTCACCTCTTAGGTCACGTTATCTAAGAGCCAAGAGTGTCGGTAGACCTATAAAAGGTGAGAGCTGTAGTTTCCTTAGATCATTCCAAGAAATTATTTGAAATACTAAGTTTATTAGGGAAATATAGACATTGTAGGCATTTTATATAGAAATTTTCACTCTTAACAGTGTCACTAATATGCTTGAATAAGACGTATTTGATGTTTGTATGGTATGTTACCTATGAGAAATACTTTCAAGATCTAAATGGGTGGTTCACTTCAGTACCTATCTTGATACTTCCATAGTAGGTTAGGATCTATACTATGTATTGATACAAATCAAGTATCAGGATAGAAGTATTAATGATGCCTGGGATAGAGTTGTTGTGTACGAGTCTCAGCATATGAAGTCACATGAGAGGAACTAACCGATGCACAATCTTAAATTAATTGTAGTTTTTCATTCTTTGTGATGTTAGATACATTATTTACTATGAGAGTGTTTTTTAGTGTACACGGAACATGAAATCCTAATGAATATATTTACACATCATGATATTAATTTGAGTAAGTGAAGGTTTGTTTAGTACCTACAATATTTCGACATCAAGCATGCCTACATGCCTAGAAAAGGAATATGTTTGGGTACTCAGATAAAGGTAGGTTAGTTTTCCAGTAAAAATTGGTAGCATATAGCATTTTTATTTGAGATGGACATGGAGGTACAAGAAAATTATGGACATACATTTCTATCATCCTTAGTTGTGAAATGAACACAGCTAGATAGAGTGAGTATAAGGTAGTTATTAGATTTATAGGGCCTAGTCCTACGGTAGAATGTGGCAGGTGAGGACCCAACAACTAGTTAGACTGTAGGTGAGGATGATATCCTTTGTATCCATAGCCTAATATGGGTTCTAGTAGACATATGTGAGGAGATGATATGATAGTTTCATTCCTTACTTTGGGAAGTGAATCCTGGTGTAACCATGATGTACAATGAATTACATCCCTAGTATTTTTGGCGATTTATGAAATGATAGGTAGTTGGTTTTGTTACAAGGTGTTTCAAATGTCAGTTAGTGAAGGACTAAAATCAACGACTAGCTATAATTTTACAATAGTTACCTATTCCTGAGTGGAAATGGGATGACGTCGTGATGGATTTCAGGACAAGTTCACTGAGGTCGACTCAACATAGCTATGCTCTGTGAGTTACTATTTATAGGATTGTGAAGGGTTATCCTTTCCTAAATATCATGGAGAATTTCAATATAAATGAGACTAGAAGGTTTTATATCTTTGATATAGTAAATCTTCATAGGGTACCTTGAAAATCATTTCAGATTGGCACACATTGTTTACATCTTGCTTCTAGAATATTTTGCAGAGGGTTATGGGTACACATGTGATTCTAAGCATGTAATACCACCCTTATGCTAAAGGCCATTTAGAGTGTATGATATAGTTTCTTGAGGACACTCTACAATATTGCATCCTGGATTTTGGGACATTTTTATAGATTCATACACCCCTTGTTGAATTCACATAAAATAATAGATATCAAGTGAAATTACTGATAGAAACATATGAGGATTTATATGGTAGGCCATGATGATGTCTTGTGTGATGGTTAGAGGAATGTGAGATAGACTTATAAAGGTACTAGGAACACCTTAAGAGGGTAGGGGTGCATCAAGGTTTCATCCTTTTTCTTTCAAACTTAAGGATATTTGTTCCCATGTTTGTAAGAACCTGTTAAACCCATATTATGAGAAAGTACAGGAAAATCAACAATCACATGAAAATAAAAGATACAGGAATTTTACTTGGTTCGTCACAAAGGGACACATTCAAGGACATATGCTTACAGGCTTCCGGTCGTACCAAAGTCCACTAATCTCCACTAGTTGTGGAGTAAAAAAGTTTAGAAAATTCACTTTATGCTAGGCACACTACCTTTAAAATGTTTTAGAGGTATCACACTTCATCCTTGAGATCACTTTTTTTGACATCCCATTTCTCATTAAATTGGGAAGAATCTAAACTCAGTTTATCTACTTGATGTTATCTTCAAAGGATTAGAACTAAATCATGCATACTCAAATATGTATGGATGATCTATTGAAGTTACATTTTTACCCACATATGAAGTTCACTTTCCTACATACTGATAGTTCGCGAAATTCTCCTCTGAGAACTGGCCTTCATCCTCTGAGTACTGAAATAAATTGTATATTGAATGTGCACCATGTACCAGCTCAGTATCCTACCTTCACGAACTACCTATGTGATCCACCTTCAAGTTCTTCCTCGATAAACCGCCTTCCGTGAATAGCCCCTTCTCCACATACTACCTTGACTCCATGAATCATCTACACTCTATGGGTTGTCTCTACTTCCTCTATATGTATATCAAGAAATATACGAACCAAGTTCTTCCTCTATGTACTATCTAACATTTTCATTTTATCAAAAATATGCCTCAATTTCTCAAATTCCATGACATCCCATGAACCGACAAGCCTTTTGTGTACATCGAGCCTTCCCGTGAACTACAAGTCTTCACTACAAACCTCATTCACTCAACGAACTATTCCATGTATTTGGTTTACATACTATTACTACTTCATGGTTCGCAGTTCACTATTCCACCTACCAAAATTCATGATCAATGAACTATTCTTGGAACATGGTTCTCATTCCATGATTACTTTCACAAAACTATTCATTTTCTAAATAAACAAACTCCTGATTTTGAGGCCCAAAATTTTGGAAAACACTAGGAAACAACACCACCTTCAATACTTCTCTCAGCCTCAATTGTAATAACACATTCATTGAATACTCCTTGATGAAACCAATGTGGATTCAAAAAAACAAAAACCATACCCCATTTACAATAAAAATAGACTTGGTTCCTACAATCCCCCCCCGTTGGGTATTTGGTAAATCCACATATAAATTCTATGAAGCACATGCAATAATCAAAACCTGATATACAAGAAACAACTTAGCCTCCAACACTCTAATTCTACATTAGAAATGATTATTGTAGAAGACAAGGTTTTAAGAATTAATTATATTCTCATGCCTTGGAATGATTTTAATGATTTCCAAGTAAGCTCCAACAGTTTTCTCAATCACCGAACTGATATTTCCATTCTCATTGTTTCTACATTCTACATATTTTGTACTATTGAATTTATCCATACCCCCATTGAAAATAAACTTACATAACCAAATTATTACTTATAGATATCAAAGAACACTCCTCTTGGATCGTATTTACCCCATAAATATAGGGAGAGGGGACGCTCGTAACATCCTAGTGCATGGGGAGGTAGATGAACACTGAGGATCAACTATTTCTTCTCAAACACATGTGCAGACAATGTATTAGTTAGTATGTCAGCCACTTGATCTCAGTTTCATCATAGTCCATTTTAATCATTCGTTGATCCAATTTTTCCATGATGAAGTGATATCTTATTTCAATGTGTTTCGTGCGAGGAGGCTGAACATGATTCTTTGTAAGATCAATATCACTCTTTTCATCACAGTGAATCACCATTAGATGTTTCACCTCATCACCAATATTGATTAGTTGTTGCGTCATCCAAAAAATTGGAGTAAAATAACTTGTATCATTGATATAGTTAGCTGCAGTAGTAATAAGTGATATTCTTTCCAATTTAATAATCAACCATTCCAGACATTTGTTTCCAATCAAGAATGATCCAAAAATTTTGGATTTTCATTTCACCACATCTTTAGGCCATTCAGCATAAAAAAATGATGAAATTTCATTATTATTTCCTGAAACATTGTACAATCTATAATTGTGAGTTTCTAGAAATCATCTCATGAATCTTTTTACTACTTCCATATTTTCTTCCACATGATTATATTGAAATTGATCCTCTTTGAATGTTTCAAAGATAATATTTTTTCCTGTTGCAGTCAAGTACAATAAGATTCTAATGATTCTCCAATACAATATGGGATCTATAGATGTCCCATCTTCATGCATTCCTAGTTTTTTTCCAACCGTAATCGGAGTCAACATTGGTTTGGAATCATGTATATTGAATTTTTTCAGCAACCCTCTTGCATGCTTTTCCGGAGAAATAAAAGTGTAGTATTTCTTATGAATCACTTGAAGCCTAATGAAATATGCGAGTTCACTAATCATAGAAATTTAAAATTCTGATTTCATGTCATTAGAAAATTAATCTAATAATCTCTATCCAATTCCTCCAAATATAATATTATATACATATGAAAGAACCATGAACTGATCTTTCTGAGAATTATTCACGTAATGAATTTGATCCACTCAACCTCTTTTAAATTCAAGATTCTTCAGATAAGAATCTTACTTAGTGTACAATTTTAATGGTTCCTATTTTAGACCATATAGAGCCGTATTTAATCTAAAAACCTTCATTTTATCATTACCAAGAAGAAATCCCACTGGTTGTTCAATACAGACTTCTTCATCATGAACACCATTTATAAAAGTTGTCTTGACATCCATTTAATACACTTTGTATCCTATTTGAATTGGCAATGAATTAAATAGCTTGATTGACTCCAGTCTATCCATTGGAGAAAATTTTTATTCAACATAAACACATTTAATCTATGAATGGACCTTACACTCTAGTCGTGCCTTAATTTTTTATCACATTTCCATGATCGTCGAATTTATTTTTGAAAATCCACTTCATACCAATCACATTGTGGTTTTTGGGTCTTTGAACTAGATCTCATGTTTGGTTCTTCAATCTGATCCAATTCTTCATTCCTGACTATTCATCTAGTGCACCTTCTTCAAATGAGGATAGTTCCACCACTGATAGGAATAAATGTTGTGCATTATTCCTCATTCTCGTTGTCTATGGGGGTGCAGTCCAATCCCCAATAATGTTGGATCGATCTAGTTCTTCTCTTTGATTTCTCTTTTAGGGTTTAGAATAATTTTATTCAGTCATGGTTTCCTCTTATAATTATTATTCTAAGTCAACATCATGATTAGATTCCTATTTGTTTTTCATTCCTTCCCCTACTTTTTTGTTTGAATCTGTTCCATTTCCAAATTCTTCCTCATCATCAACCACATTAAAAGATTAATTTCATGAGACATTCGTGGTTTTATCTTCAATGATCTTTACACCACTATTTTCAAAAATTTCTTCCAAGATTGTTATTGAAACATTTGTAGGATTTTCTATTCATTTAATATTAGAGGAGTATTCCTTGATCTATAGCATCACCATACTTTTCTTGATTTCCTTATTTTTTTCAGATAAATAATTTACATCTAAAAACATGAAAATTCTTCAAAGAGGTCTTTCTTCCATGCCATAACTCATAGGGTGTCTTGGTTTCCCGCATATAAATACCTTTTTGGTTTTGAATTTAAACTACAGTGTGAACAACCTTTTTCAAGTAATGGAGAGAGATATGACTCTCAATCATCATAGATATGGCCATACTATTCACCTATCGATTCTGATGCTCAATAAGTCCATTTTGATATGGGATTCACACAACATCCACCAGATTTTGTATTCTATGTTTCCCTAGGTAATTTTAAAATTCGATGGATGTGTACTCCCCTCCATTTTTAGACTACATAACATTGATTTTCCATTAGGTATTATTCTCATCTATTCAGTGATATATTTTCATGAAATCAAGAACTTGTCATTTAATCTGTATAACCATCACATAATCCAGTATACTATAATAACCAATGAAATAGATGATATACTTTTTTCCATATGTTCCAACTACATTTATCATACCATAGACTACTGTGTGAATGAGATCAAGAGGAATTGAGGCTATTTTCTTATTTAGACAATATGAAATGTGCACCAACATTCCTCATATGCAATAATCACAAGTCTTATCCCATTCACACTTCGGATTTTTGATATCCATGAAAATATTCTGGTTAGTTATCTTTTCCATATCATGTAGATTGGTGTGACCCAACCTCGGGTTCCACAAGTTGTTAAATTCTTCAACAATCATGAAACAAATTTTCTCTTCACTATCAACTTGATATAAGTGGTCATAATTTCTACATATATTCATGAGAGAATTTCATATTCTTCTTTTAATTGTGCACCCCAATTGATTGAGCATCTCTATAAGTCCCGAGTCTTAGATTTGGCTCACACTCAAGATATTTTGATGCAAACCTTCCACATAAAGAACTTTTATCTTCCTTATCTCATCATTTCCTAGACCAGTACTTCCACTTCATTTAATAGTCAAAACATCATCATTATGGAATCTCACTATTTCATGGACCTTTTTCTTAATATTCTTTAATATGTATACATTTCCCATCATATGGAATGATCATCCACTATTAAGAATCCATGTGTTTATGTTCTTGGTAGCATTGAGAGCTACTTCTTCAAGGTTGGATTTTTAAATTTTCTTCTTTTTCATCCATGAAATATTAGATTGTGTGAAAGAAAAAATATGGCCTTTAAAATCTCTCTTCCATGTGATTAGGTTCTTCATAGTCATATTCTTCTTCTATCATAGAAAACATGTTTATAAGAGCAAAATTTTCAATTTGGCGAGTATTAACATGTCTATGAGTTTTGTATGAATTATTGCTTCCATTCCTCTTGCTATAATAAATAGATTTATCTAAAAAGTTGGAACACTGGAAGAAATATCCATAGAAACTATTTCTTCTATAAGAATTAGAATGTGAATTCATTATCCAATGTTGACTTCCTAGATATTCCCCATTCAAGTATCTATATGAATCTTCAGATTAGGACATGTTGTGTCCCAGATAGCCAAATAATTGACATTTCATAAGTGGGAATTTCTTTTCACTTATATTCTTATCATGTAAGTTTACTTAAGAGGGTATTTTGATTTCATGTCTTCATGGGAGCCTAAGAATTTTCTTTAGTATCCTTTTAGTTTGAATTGAGGTTTTCTTCTTTAGCATATCAGGTGAATTTTCAAACTATAAAACTTTCATTTTTCCTTTATTTTGACTCATTTTATTTCCAGTATTTGATGTTTCAGCATCACAACTGATTCCTCTATTACCCATGCACATAGGCCTTTGGTCATTCAAAATATTTTCAACTCCATCATAACCATGCCCAGCTCTCTCTAGCAACTCAACATCTGGTAATTTTCCAAACTTTATTTTCTTCTTTATTTCTTTTGAGATTTATTATCTTTTGAGTTTACTCTTCATAGTAAAAACTTGTTTTTATAGACCTTAAATAGTATTGTACTTCTCTTCCAATCTATATGTAAGGTCATTGATGACCATTCACTATTCTTAAATTCTGAGTTTTAGTTCCATTACAGTTTATGTGCTCTCAAGGATTGATGAATTTACTTTCACAAATTTTTCCACTCACTCAATTTCAGCTTCAAGCTGATTAACCTGTTCTGATGATTCCTTGACTATTGTTCTCCACTTATTTCATCCCTTACATTGATTCTCAATATTACCAAAGGCATCCTTAATTTTCAACTTCTGATCGACATTTGTGGTCAACTAATTATCTCCAGCATTATCTTTCAATTTTTTTGTTTTATCAATTGCAGCCATCATAGAATCATGGTTTCTAAACTTAAATTCATCTTATTATACCTCAAATAATTCATTTCCATCATCTTATTCTGAAAAAAAAAACTATTTCTATGTAATTTCTTTTCAGATTTGAATTATCTCATTTTGAAAAACAATTTATGAGGCTTATAAATGAGTCATTCTTTTCTTTCTTCATCATAAAACATTCTTGGGAACTGAGAGGCAATGTTCCCAAATTGTCCATAATGAAAACAAGACATAGGTAACTTGCCTTCAAATTTCATTATTCCCTTATCGCATTTCATAGAAATGAGAGAAGGAACTTGTTTTTCCTTATTATCATCATCAACACTATCTCTGGAAATTTCTAACTTTTCCATGGATTTGAATTCCATTTCCATGTTTGAATGAGTCATTGTATCTTTAGTTTTGAGTCTCATTTCATAAGCCACCAGAATACTCAACATATCATCCAATGATTTTTTTGTGAGATCGCTTTCCTCAAGTGATGACACATTTTACTTTTAAATAGGTGGATTTCTTATCTAGATTTTATTTTCAATATCAATTTCTATTATTTCATCACCATGTCATTGTATTGCTCCAAAAAATTTAGTAGTTCAATTAAAAAATGAATCTGAATTTTCATCTATATTCATTTTTAGATCATTGAACACATATGAAGAACTTTCAGTTTCATCTCCTTCACATTATTGTATCCTTCATATAAGTTTTTTAATTTTTTACCACATAAACTTTGATGACGTAAAGATCATAACTTATATATATATATATATGATCAGAAAGAGATTGTGAGAGGGAATTATGTTTTTTGGCCTTATCCTTAAGCATTTTCCTATCTGTATCAGTCATAGGAATTCCAATGGGAATAGTGACATATATTCTTTGTGAAGTTACAAAAATAACTTCCATTCCAAGAGATATTAGATGAGATATCATCCTATTCTTCCAAATACAAAAGTGTCTTCAATAAAGTAGGGGTACTCCCCTGAAATTTACTATATTCTCCCTTGTAGAAATAAAGAGCATATTTAACACCAGAAACCATTATTCTCTAATACAACATAAAGGAACGTGGAACACCTTAACAATGGAGTGGTGAATCAAGGTGTCAACTTTTTTTTAAACATTTTGATCTTGTTCCCATGTTGTTAGGAACCTATTAAACCTGGTTGATGAGAATGTGCAGGAAAATAAAAAATCACATGCAAAGCAGACACTAAAATTTTACTTGGTTCACCCCAAAGGGCTATGTATAAGGGGCATACGCCGATAGTTTTCTAGTCATACCAAATTCCACTAATATTCACATGCTATGGATTAAAAAAGTTTAGCACAGTCACTCTAGGCTAGGCAGGATTCCTTTATAATGTTTTAGGGATATCACATTGCATCCCTCTGATCACTTATGTTGACTACCCCTTACTCACTGTGTTGGGAAGAATCTAATTTCGATTTATCAACATGATGTTCACTTCAATGGATTGGAATTAAATAATTCATCCTCAACTGTGGATGGATGCTCTCGTGAAGGTCCATTTTTACCCACAATTGAAGTTCAATTGTCCATATACTGATAGTTCATGAACTATTCCTCCGCAAACTAACCTTCTTCGTCCATGTATTGTACTACATTGCATACTATGTGTGGACTTTGTAGAAGCTCAGTATCCTACCTTCATGAACCAACTATTCAATCCACCTTCACGTTATTCCTCTATTCATCTCCTTCTGTGAATCTCCCTCCTCCACATACTACCTCCACTCCATGAACCATCTACACTCCATAGGTTGTCTATGCTTCCTCTCTGTGTATGGAATGAAATCCACAGACCAAGTTCTTCCTCCACATACTGGCTCTCCTACACATACATGTATTTTTTCAAACTAGCCTTTACCGAATTCCTTTTATATTTTTAATTAAATTCAATATGGGGTTCTCTTCCCATGAACGACTTCTAGATTTCATCAAATTCCTCTACGATTCATAGTCTCATTTCCACACCCAAATTAAAGTATTCATGCTCCCTATATAGGAAAAAATATCCTCATAATATTCTAAACCGAGATTTATCAAATCTTCATTGCAGTACTGCCTTTACCATGTACTGTACATCTCCCTACACGAAGACACAAATCACCTCCTCATTTACGCAAATGAAACCCTTCACAGTTTCTCAAAAATCTATTTCTATTACAAAAATGACACGTAATCCCATGAACCATCATGCTATCCATGTACATTTATCCTTTCAGTGAACTAAAAGCCTTTACCACGAACCTCCTTCGCTTTATGGACCATTCCTCATACATGGTCTTCATACTGTTCTCACTTCATGGTTCATAGTTCACCATTCCTCATACCAAAATTCTTTCTCTATAAAATGTTCATAGAATATGGTTTGAGTTCTGTGATTCCTTTTCTGAAACTCTTCCTTTTCCAAACAAAAAAAACTTTGGATTTTGAGTCCTAAAATGTTGGAAAACACTGGGAAATTGTTCCACCTAAAATACTGCTTTCAACATCAATTGGAAGACCATATTCCTTGAAAACTCCTTGATCAACTTAATGTATATTAAAAAAACCATACTCCATTTCTCACAAAGATGAACCTTGGTTTCAAAACTTTACTAGTACCACATCTCATGTAAGAAAATTATTTATAGGTCTAGTTGATTTTGAAGTGGATGGATACTAAAGAGTCTTGATACAAAACATACTCTGATCACCACATACTTCTTCTAGATTATGATTTTAGGATTAAGTATCTCTATGTCTTTCCTTGAGGCTGAGACATCAGCAGATTGGGAGACATGGAAAGATTTCACCATAATATGTTAGGTCGTTTGAGATTATAGAGAGAGTAAAATTAGTAGCATATCGTTTTTAATCACCTAAAAGGAATAAATCCATGCATGAAGTATTCATCATATCTTAGATACTTAATTATTATTCAGATTGACCTCATTTTTTTACCTCGAGAAGGTCGAGTTGTAGTAAGATGTGTCCTTTGAGGAGAATCTTATTCATATTGGTGATAGGAGCATGACGGTTTTATGAGGCCATTAAATTCCTCTTGTATGGGTGCTAAGAAAGGAAACCCATTTCTAGGAAATGAAATGGGATTTGGAGGCCATCATATGTGCTTAGTGACCAGGTAAACTATCATAAAAATTAGGAACACCCTTGGGAGGGAACTTTATGGATGAATTGATGTAGGGAGGAATATTGTAAGAAACCCAGTTTTCAAAGGAGGTATAGATCTATTTTCCATTAAATTTAAATGTTTATTTTTAACCAAATGAGAATACCCTTTTGGTAATACTTGTACTAGAGAAGTATGAGTATTGTGTAGAGCCCGAGAAAAAAATTTGGGGTTAGAAATGCAAATCAAGTTGTTAGTAGAAACTGTATAGGGCATGATTCATGGTTAATTATAAATATATTATACCTGGGAAGAGAGAATGAGGATCCCACATGGTAAACCATGTGATTTTAAGTACACACTCGTGAGAAACTCCCTTTAGTTTTTATAGTGGGATTAGAAATATTTTTCCAACAGATAGTCAAAATGTGCATGAAAACCATGTGAAGTGCCCCTTCCTACAGTAGTGGGATCCCGTTTGGCACACAGTTTGGAAACAAGTTTGGCCAAACTATGAGACCTAGGAATTGTTTGTAAAAATACCAAAATTACCTCACTTAATTTTATAACCTTATTTTCTCTTTTTAATCTCTCTTGTTGGATAGTTGTGGGATTTTGAGATCTTCTTTCAATGCATGAACTATGATTTGAGGGATCAACGTCATCTGATATAAGAATCGAGTATCTTAATTATTTTTGGATATACATCGAAGAGTAATCAACTACTAGGTCCGAAGCCTCCTTAATATTAGTATTATATAAACTATTTATGTTCTTTCTAATATAAACTAATTTCGGTTTATTTAAATTAATTTTATTTTCTACCTATATGAGTTGAATAATGAGTTGATACTAGTTGAGAACTCTTGTACTGATATTAGAGAAGTGGAATATAGTTTTCTTGTTTGATTTGGTGCTTTGTGTATCTATCTACTACTATTTCAGCTGTTATAATTTCTATAATTTCCTCAAAATTGAATTGAACAATTTAATTAAATGAAACTAAATCTACTAGAGACCCCCTTTAGATTTTTAGCTTATTTTGAGGTTGTTTCCCCAACCAAGGCCACCGATGGGGTGTTATCTTTGCCCTTTCCTCTTGTTGAGACACCCGTGGGGTGTGATTTAGGATTTTCTAGTTATAAAAGGCCTGTTAGTAAATTAATTGAACTAATTTGATTAATTAAGTGAGGTATTTTCTACTTTTCCATGTGTAGACATGTTATTCCTTTCTTGATTGATGAAATATGTGTTTTTTGAAAATTTTAATGAATATATATACTCATTGGTTTAATTTTAATGTGATTGGTTTAATGAGTGGGTATAATCATTGTTTGAATTGCATGTGAATTGATTGATGGAAAGAGTTTTAAATTGAAATGGTAGTGGATTCCTTAGTTGGAAAACCTTAGATCTTGATTCAATTTGGATTTCATGGTCTCTTCATACATAGATATTATTTTATGGTAGAAGTTTTGTTAGACTTGTATGCTCCTTGTATACTAATTATGTAGGATTCCAAGGGAATTCATACCCCTTAGATCTGGCTTACTATACTCACATTACATATGCTATGAAGAGCTGATCATTGGACTCCACCAATTTTGTCACCATGTTTACATTGAGATGCTCCTATGGCTCAATGAGGGTTACTTGGTCTTCTACACCTTATATACATCCTTTCGGGGTCTAAAAAATATGATTATACACCTCAACCATGTAAAATGTGGGTTTTATGATTATACGTCTTAGGTCAAGGTTGATATTGTTTTTTGATTGTACAAAAATTTCATGGGTTATATGAGGTATGGTTTATATGACATGGCCATGTTTTGTTGTTCTTTTACATTAGAGCTTCATGTATAAGAGATTGACCCATGTTTTTCATGGATCCTTGGGGGGATATACAAGATCACATGCTTTGTAGTTGATATGCTTTGAGCACTTTACATTTGTTCACTGCTTACTTTTTATAGTTATCACTCTTCTTTAAATTTTTATATTTTACATTCATGTCTTGTAATAAACCTTTGGGTGGTTACCCACTTGTATTGTATCTCACACCCTATTCGGGCCAGCGTTGGGTACTCAAACATACTTTATGGATATGAGTGGGGATCAAGGATATCACACACCATTAGATTCTTAACATTGTGCCATGCATATGAGAATGGTAGAATAGGACTGAGCTGATGTTCACGATGCTAGATAGATATAGAACTTTTAGATATTTTTGGAATTTTAACATATGTATTGTATTATACTATTATGTTCCTATATTGGATTCTTTGTAGATACTTGTACTATAATATTTTTTTATATTATATTACTTATGGTATTGTATATATATTCATGTCAGGTATATTTAACTTTTTTCTGGTTGATATATCTACTTCCTCTATTGATTATTATTTCTATTCTTATTTTTTATGCTCTGGTAATAAGGGTGTAGTCTCCCCACAGAGACACCCAAGTCCCCTACTTATATTCGTCATCTTATTGAGTTTTGGGAGATGTTCTCAACACCATTTGGCCAACAGGGCTTGGGGAACTATTGAGTGTCATCTGTGTTCAGGACATTACAAAATTATATTGTTATGTGGATACGGTATGTCATACCTATGATTGAGCGATGTTTTTTAGTTATGTGGTATGGAAAGGAGTTTAAAAATGGTTGTACCATAACAATAACAAAATCTCAATATATTTATGCTACTAGATTCATTATTTTATAATGGGTATAACATATTTTGAAAAAGTGGAAGAATAAATAAATTTGAAAGAGTTGATAAAGACAATAACCTCTTCTTAAGTAGGCTTCAATTAAATATTATATAAAGGAAACTATTTTAAGTATTTTGGATTAAATACACCTCTAAAATATAGATATGTATGTTTATATGAGATAGGGGTAGTTTTGGTTGATCTAGGTTGCTCAATGTGGTGTAATGAAAACATCGAGTGGTGTCCTTTTAAAAGTGAGGGGAGGTGCATTCATTTAATTTCATAAATTATTAGATTAATACAAATTTTTTTAGTTAAATATTTGTATATAGTAAAGATAATATATGTATAATTCTAAATACTCTTATAAAACAACATTTGGACAAGTTTATTTGTTGTTTTCAACCTTATATCATTGTTTAATCCCACATTAATTGTTTCAATAATTACCGTGGTAGGAAATTTGTTTTACGCCACTTGAAAAAAATAAAGTTACCATAATAATGAAATTGAACCATAAATGGATGAGAAATGAAATTTTAGTACATATATTTTAGGCCTTATTCTAGTTCAATAATATTATGATTTTTATTGAATATAAAAAATATAATTATCATTAAATATCATTAATGTATGTTTTTCCATAAGTGACTAATATTGAAATTAAAATCATCAAGACAGAGATAGAATTCAAATATAATAATTTAACACATCAATAATATTTTATATTTATATTTAAAAATTTTGGCCCACAATAATTATTCAAAATTACGTTACATTTAATATTTTTAAATTAATTTATTTTATTTCTCTGTTAGATGAATAAATTTGTGTCAGCATTACGTAATCATTTAATCTAATTATTCAATCACTAAAATAAAAAAATTATAAATTACCAGGATTAAAATTAATAAAGTATATTCAAAATAAAATATAATATTCCTTCGTAAAATATTACTATCATTATGTAATGGTATAAAATATTTCAAAAGAAATAGTGTGTAATTTTATAAATTTTATTACCGAATTATAAATGTCATTACCAAAGTCAAATTTCCCAAAAATGTCGTATATTTTAATTTAAGATGTATATGTTTGAATTAATACTATAAATTAAGTAAATAAATTTTTTTATTGATTTTTAATTTCTTATGACCTTATTTTTAACCTTAATTAACCATTTTACCCTTTTTCGATGTGATAAATTTTACCAAAGTTCTTATTCATAATGATTAAAAAAAGGGAAATATTCAAAAAAAAATTGAACTTCTTGATTCCAAATATGAAATCCATTTTAAATTGTTAATTTTATATACATGGTAGAAATTAATTATAATATGAATTCATAAAATATAATGAAAAACAATTGTTTCTAGAAAGATATATTTCTAAACATAAATGTTAAATTTTATCAAAATCATTAATTTTTTTTGAATCAAATTAGTTTATTCTAAATAAAATGGATCATATGTTACATTTATTTTAAAATAATTTGTAATGGTACCTTGAAATTATGTTATTTAATGAGAAAAAGGAAGGTAATTTAAAAATCGGTATTTGTCACTACCCACTAAAAATCAATCATTTTTTAAAAATCCGAAAACTTCAATGTATGATAATTTTGGTGCAATTATTTTAATTTTTATATTATTTTTCATCAAAAATAATTTTAAAATGATATATAAATAAATAATAATATTCAATCACAATATGAAAAACCTAATGTTTGAAGAAAACATATATTGAAGATTAAAGTGACATTAGTAAAAAGTAATTTTTTATTTAATCAGAATTCATGAATCAATTATTATTGATTATGTCCTATATATATATATTTTATAATATTATTTTTCTTATTCATACCTTCTAATAAAACAAGTAGGTTATAATGGTCATATTTAAATAATAAGATTTCTTGGTTCGTTTAATATCGATGTTATGCATCAAATAATCTATAGAACAAAGTGTTATTTTAAAATTATGGGGTGTTACAATCTTCTACTCATTCATTGAATAATTTATCATTAGGTTATGCTATGATAAAGAGGAATTTGGATTTTTTTCTCATACTATTGATTCCTCGACCACAGGAATTTAATCAATTATTTATGAGTTCCAATCACCTTACATTTTACAAGTTTCCAAGAGGGACTTTGTGTTTGAAAATTGGTGTATACCTATTATTCCCTGGAGAACTATTAATTTATTGGATAAGTCTCATAATGAAATGGATGCAATTATTTAGGAAGATGTTCTGTTGATCATGGAAATATATGTGAAGAAATAGAAGGACACAAGTATTATTATCACAAGTCTTGGAAATATGGATAAGTAATTATAAAGAAATCATTATTTATAACAAAATATTGTAATACTTTATCTGTAAGTTTCAAATTATTTTCTATATTACTCTTCCTATGAAGAAGATGATACATTTCTAGTATTGAGGAAGTGGAATCCTACCTCAATGTCAAAATAATTTTTTCTGGTTGGTTTTTTTAAGATAGTAATGGTTATTTATTCCAAAAACTTAGTGTGGTGAGTTTTTTTAATAATCAGTTAAAATCATTGAAAAAGTTAATTATCAGTTGTGCATGGAAGGCTGATATGTAGAACTATTTGAATACTTTATTCTAAAAATATTTTTGTGGTTTCACTTATTTTTTTACATCAATAAGAGTGATGTGGTGAGACAAATTTATATTTGTTTAGCTGCTCAATTTCATGTGAGAGGTAGACATTCATTAGGACCTGAAATTATAGGTTACCATTCATCCGCATCATATAATTCAAAGTAAAATTTTAAACATGTAGGGATTTATGCGTAGGTAAATAAAAAGGGTACTGTTAAAACATCAATGAATACTCCTACTACTTCAACCAATATTCCTTTCACTTCTACATACCAGTTTGATTTATCCAGATAAAATGAAGTATATTCTATTATCCATTATTTTATCATTAGAAAAATTCCTCATAATTGAGATGGATTTTAAGGGGTTTTTTTAGTAAAAATTCATTGTTTAAATATATTTTTTCTTAGATTAGAGAATACACATTTCCTACCTCAATTTTACCTACTAGTCATCAATAATCATTCAACATAACATTACCTAAGAATTGTATTTATGATCAAAAGTCAAAAGAAAAAATGTTATTTTATATTTTTTTTGGCTGACTTATAATATTTCTTAGTTCCTTATGAACATTTTAATGGTTTCTTAATCATTTTTTAATTTTTATTGATTGTTCATTGAATTCATTTCATTACAATTGGTATATTTTTTCCTTTTATTCATTGAGTTTTATTTTCTTTACTTATTTTTGTATTTGGTAGTGTTTCCATTCATGGAATGTCAATGTCCAATTTTATTCAAATTATGTAATACTACTATAACTAATTAAAATTTTTATTTTGAAACAATTAATGTCTATTTTTTATTACTATTATTATTTTTGAAATAAAAAAGTTTAGAAGAGGGGCCAAAAATTATTTATCAGAGAAAATTTCACACAAATCAAAAAGTGTACTTATGATAAAAAAAAACCTCTTATATGTTTATGTTTTTTGGGATCATCATAAATGGAAATATTATTGGGAAAATTTATTTCTCAACATCATATCTCCCATTACATTAATTTTTTTGATTATCCATAAAATCCTATTTGTTTTACTGATGAATCTACCTTTATAATTTCAGATTAAATCTTACTCAAAGAGAATTTATCTATGGATGATGGAATTTTTTATCTACCAAATGACTTTATCATTAATAGAAATTTTTATCTTATGATTCGAAAGAGTTTTCTTCTAATGTGAACCAATTTCCTTTTCAATAATTTTAGTTTTCATAAAAATTCATTATCTCAAAAATGATCAATGAAAAAGGATTATATTATTACATAAGTGAATTAATATATGGAGTAAATATCATATATCTTGAAGAAAACTCAAGACTACACGGATAAATCATATGAATAATTATTCAATGATTTTATAATATAAAAGGTATTTCTTTCCTATGAAGTAGAATCATCTTATGATTATAGAAAATAAATATTAGTTATCCTAAAATATAAATATGTAAAATATTCAGTATGTGTTTTATATTTTGGTGGTTTTTTATATTTTAGCACTAGAATTATTTTATTAGAATAGTTTTTATAGACTTTTATCTTATATTGATCAACCAATATTATAGAGGATCTATATGATTGGTATCATTACCATTTTTTTTCTCTAATTAAGTAAATTGTATCCTTTTATGTGAATTAGAAGATTAGTTTTCCAAGTAATTAGAGGATGAATGGGAAAAAATATATTTTCCCAAAACTATAAAAAAATATGATGAAGATAAAATATTCTATACCATATTATCATTATTCATCTAGATTGGGAAAAAATATACAAGCTAATTTTCTGACTTCAACATTAGTTTTTTCAAATCGATTGTTTTCTCTACCATTGTGATTATCATGTTTTCATAGTTCATATTCAAAATAGGAGATATAAAACTAATGCTCATAGATATTCGATCAAGGATATAGAGATATGAACACAAAAAATGATACACATAGTCATTTTCATATATCATGTTATGATTTCAATATTATCCATTGTAGAAGAAGAACCTACAGAGATTCTCTTTTTGGATACTCATCTTTTCTATGTTTTTATTGATCATTTTTCTATTTTTTCTTGCAACTATGTTATAAATAAATCTCAATCCTTATTTTCAACTTTTTATAAAATGACACTCTTTTTTTGAGTGTGAAAAGACCATGAATATGTATTTTAATGGGATATCCTTAATTAAAAAAATTTAAACATTATAGAAACTAACATATGATTGTACTCATCTGGGAAGCCCATGAAAAAGGGATAGTATAATAAAAATTAGTAAAATCATGTTGTGAAGTGTGGTGTTGTGGAAAAGTGAATATTTGTGCGCTAAACCACTATAAAGTCTATTTGATCAATATTTCTCTTAAATGTTTTTAATTATGTATCTTTTTTTATGAGATAATATTATAATCATTCGTTCACTAGTAAATTTTGATTTTAAAAGTGAAGAAAATTTTTAAGAACTCAATTAACCCTCCTGGAGTTGTTGCTACATTTTTCTCTAGACAAGATGATGCAAATGAAGAAAGTGAGTTTCAAAATCTAACCATTCCTCTCCGTCTCATCTTACATGAATCTCAAAACTCTATGAGACATCTACCATCACCAATATAGTATAAACAATATACATGTAGACTCTTCCAACAAGGTAGGCAAAATTATCCAATTTATTAGAAAGGAATTTTTACTAGGAACCAAGGTGAGAGGTACTGACTCAGATCTCTCAGTATGTAAATCTCTCAATCGATTCATATAAAATAACACCAGATCTCTCACTAAATTGAATTTAGAGAGCCAATAATAGGATGATAGTAGTTATAAGGATGCCTCCTCATACAATCTTCCTATTAGTGTGTGATAATTTTCATTCATTACAATGAACCCACATAGATTAAAAAATATCTAGATGAGTAGTCATAGGAATTACATGATTGATCATAAATGAAAATAGTATGTCTCATGTGCTAACATAATTTTACCCCACAACCAATTTCTTAATGATATACATTAGCTAATAAGCCATCTATGTCCTGGTGTAAGGATATATCATCCACCACACATATACTAGTCCCTATGGTTTAATAACCAAAATAATGGACATTTAACACTATTTTATTATTTATAAAACTAATGCTCACATGATTGATAACTCCAAACTCAACCTTATGTACAAATAAGTCTAATTACACTATTACACAACCTAACCCAACAAGGATCCACCCAGGAAAAATATATATTGAAAGTGCCACCCCAAGCCATCTCTATTGGGATAGGTGTTAATAACTAAAACCAAGTCCATATATCATATATTATTGGAGGCATTAATGTACATAAACTGCAACATACACATTTATCTAATACATAATAATAACTAGAAACTCTAGTAGAATATAAAAATAAATCATTATCCAAATTGTATACAAAGAATGCATAAGGAGAGAAATAAAAGTACATATCATAATGTAAATATAAGGGGAAAATTAAAACCAATTATTCCCCTATAAGGAAATCACTCAGATGCTCATCAACACTCTAAGTACTCTGTGGTAACTCTATATCTGCAATAGTCATTACCACCATCATGAACAATCATGCTCTATATCCATCACCAATACTTTTCTCTAAAACAGAGTTATTAATTCCACATATACCACATCTATAAACTAATGCATCTTCTTCAAAAAAATGTATTAGAATTTGTCTCATGGATAGGTGAGTATAATAATATCTAGTTGGATTATCTGAAAAAATAAACAAAACAGAAAAAATATTTTTATCTAAAATCATGGTATTTGGGGTGTCAAGTTGGAAGGCATTGGGAAAACTCAAAACACTAAGGCAGATCAATTATTTGATTATTAAAGGGAAACTGGTAGAATAAAAAATAATGGTATGATATATATATTCCCTATCAGTACCGATCCAGAGACATAGGGAACTCCCAATCAATATAGGTCTTACTCCCACTAGTCATTCCAAGTGAGAAAATAAAGAATTTTAAAATAATTAAGAGACCAAAAATATTGATTTTGATCTAAATCTATGAACCACATATCAATAGTAACCCCCCATTGTACTGATAAATCACCATTACTATAGAATCCTCTACTTCGTATACTTCCAAAAAATATTCCACTTCTAAAACTCATAAAAGGAATACATCTCATTACTAAAAAATTCTAATCAGATAAGGGAACACCAAATACTCTAGTCTATCAGAACCATACCATCAATACAACCACATAATCAACCCCAAAATCAATAATGTAAACTATCTAGAATAGTTGTGTGGAATCATGTATCATTTATGAATTTAAAATGTTTTATATGATACTATATTAGATGGAAGATCTACACCCCATGAAGGTTTTAGGCATAGATGAAGTGTGTGATGCTTCATGATAAACATTTATTTATGTCAAGATAAATGATGACTAAAAGATTTACATGACGATAAATTTCATGATTAATGAAACTGACTCAGAGAATATAGAATATGGATAGAACATCATAATGAAAATTAAAGATAATCACATATTATTTATAATAACTTAATAAAATTAAGAACTACCTTTCAAGAATACATTCTTCATTGATAGATCTGACAATGGATCTATGTCACACAATCATTTTTTGTGGGAATCATGGGAATATTACTACTAGTGGTGATCGATATGTGTTCCAAAAATATCTGAACCATGCTATATGATTCTCTATATGCTAGAATGACCGATCCAATTTCCTTTTTCATTCATGTTAGATCACCATGAAACTTTCTTCTAAAGTATTCTTCTTAATTCCTCTAGACTCAATAATTGAAGGTGGAGGAAGATCTATTTCTGTTGTTGTGAGTGTTCAGGGAGAATGGTTCTCTCTAGGGATTAGAGAGGATTCTCCAAATTCATTGTTCACAATAAAAAAAGGAATTGGATCTCTTGAAAGATAATATAATCATGTTTATATATAACTATGGTTAGAAATAAATAATTGAACAAGTACCCTTTAATATTTATTTAATTCATGTGAACACTATTTCTATAATAATAAGAATATTTTTTCTGAACATTCTCTATACACACGAAATATAAATTAAATATTATTTACTAAAATATTATTTAATATATATTATTTCTCATTATATTATAAACATTGTCTTCCATTACTCAATAATACTATTCGATCCTTGATTAAGGACTTATTATCTAATAAATTAATTTCACTACATTATTCTCTAATAAAAAAATAAATATTATATTCACTATATATAAAATAAATATTTTTTTAATATTTGGACCACTTAATATTTTCTCGAATAATTGGTTACATAATATATTCAATCAGGGGAACATGAATTGTTATAAATCTATGTTTGGGAATAATATCTACTCAACTTTTTAAATAATAAATAATAATATATTATTTAAATGAGATAAAGGATGCACTTTCGGTGTGACCCTCTATGCCACTTTCTCAGTGGAATTAGGAAAAGTAGACTAATTTCCAAGGATAGCCTATTGAAACACGTTGAGACACCCATAGATAAAGAATTTAATTTTTATGAAGACATAATACCTCATACAGATGCTTACTATGTAATATAATACCATTATCATGATATCTTTTATCATGAAGGTTTCATGATGGTGCCATTTACTTATGTACTCAATGCCTCTTTATTTGAATTTATAGAAATTAAATTTTCCTATAGAAAACCATGTCCATCGATTTATATAGGATATATCATTTCCATAAAAGGGCCTAAGATATCACTTACATTAAAGAAAATAAGGGACAAATAATTTATTTCATTATTCATTAAGGAAATATTACTCATGATGAACATAATGTATCATACCTTCATGCAAACATATTTCGTCACAGTTTTCATCAACACAAAAAAAGTATGCAACTTTTAATATTTATTAATGATAATCTTAAATTTTAAAGATTAATACACACATCTATGGATAGGAACATCTAACGACTCATATAAATATAGATTTATTACTTAAGGGTCTTATTATCATAATATCATACACTTGATATTTACAATGGAATACACCAAAAGAAGGTTCCTCAAAGTCATATGAGTCTCCGTCAATGATATCCTAAGTCATTTTCTTCCTTCAAATGTTTTCAACCAACCATAGATCATATATTTATGAATTCTATTGTGGAATTTGTGGGTTCTCATCAAAGAGAGGAATTGTTATGACCTATCAGTGCTACAACTAACCTTAAAACATTATCACATACTATGTTATATACAAGAAAAATCATGATATGATAAGGAGTTTATTAGTATTAAAAACTATTAATATGAGTTATCATTAAGTACAGAGAATTTGGTTCTAGGGAACCAAATCCAAAACCCCACATAATTTATAATATTGCAGGTTTCAAGATATGTAGATAGAGGAACCCTTTCTTAAGGTTATACAGGGGTATACTTCAAATTTATATATAAAATAAATTGGGGAATCATTCCTTATTATGATAGATCTTAGTGGAGAGGATACTGACCCAAATTTCACTTTAAATATCACAAGTGATTCTCATCATCACTGCTATGTAATTAAATAATGAATCTGTCTATCTCACATTGGAAAAGGCCTTTGATAGAAAAATGGGACACCCCATTGAAATCAATGATAATAAACACTCAGGAAATTATATTAATTTATCCAAAATAACTTATATAGAACCTTCCAATATCAATAATAGTAATAGGATTTTCAGTGAAAAAACAATAACAATCATAGATCCTTTAATTGTGCTCAGTCTTTATCACCACTAACCTAAAAATATGATAAATGGGAGAATTTTTTGCACTAATATATCGCTAATAAATTTCATACATCATCTACAAAACATGAAAACTAATAGTATCAGTATGAGAGAACTAGATTAGAAACATATAACCAATTTGGAATGAAAATATTATATATAACTACTAAAAATAAAAATATAAAAATGTATAGTCATTTCAATTGAAAATTTTCATAAAAAATATTTACATTGATATAATATTTATAATTAATTTAAAAAATTACAACCAATATGTTAAGTATTAACTCTTATAGTATGCATTATCCAATGATCAATCTCCATACAAGAGCATTCCCATATAATAAAACCAATAATTATTTTTGTAAGAATGTATAAAAAATAAAAAATAAATAAAAAGGTAATGTTATATAATCCACATATGATAAATTATGTTTTTAATTACTTAATATATTAATGATTTTATCATTTTTAATATTAATTATATTTTTAATTACTATATTTTTAATTATATTATTAATTATTTATTATACTATTAAATTATAATTATAATATGATATATTAATTACATTTATAATTAATAATATATATAAATTGTATTGTTAATTATAGAATATATTAAAGGTATTATCAATAATTATGTATATTTATTAATCAAATAGTTTTTAATAATTATATCTTTAAAATAAATTATAATTTTAAATTAAAAAAAATCAATTGGAATAATACTAGTAACATTGTGGGGTGGATTGATATTCAGTCAATTCCTACCGAAAACAAATTATTTATGGGTCATTGTACTAATGTATTGGGATATTCCAAGATTTGTTTCTTTAGTTTTGGTCACATGACATGCATTTTACACAAAAAATACACTTTATTAATGAAAAATACACTTGGATTCATACCGTACACATCATTCATTGGATTTATGTGTATTTGTTTTCTACACACCATAAATTAATTATGGGTCATTATTCTTATAATTGGAAACAATCCATGCATATTCTCTCAGTTTTTGTTGTGTGATGTGCTTTTTACACTAAAATGAAACTTTAATATTGAAAATACACAGTTGGAATCCCATCAATCATATTTTGTGTTAGATTAATGTGTGGTCGATTTCTAAACCTCAATAATGAAATATGGATAATTTTTCAAAAGTTTGAAAAAATTATGAGAACATTTCTTCTATTTTCATAAAGTGATGTGTTCTTTAAACTAAAATGAAACATATATTTAAAACATGATCTATGGGTTATATGAGAAATATCATGCACTGGATTGAAATGTGGTCGATTCATATACATCACAAATGGATTATGAATCATTATCCAAACTTTTCGAGATAGTATGAAATCGTTTTCTTACTTTAGTCTATGTGAAATACCTTTCAAACAAAAAAACACTTTTCTATTAAAAAATTATCTTTAATTCATGCCAACCAAATCGAGTGTTTTATTGATTTTTAATCAATTCCTACACACTAAAAATGAATTATGGGTTTTGTAGGTGATTACAGAAAAAGGGGGAGATCAGGATTGATTTGGGAACAGTGTGAAGGGTGATTCATTGAATGATATGTCGAATAAGGAATTTGATCTATACTTGAATATTAATGATAGAATATGTAACAATGATATATTCTATATTGAATCTCTATTGAACAAAGTTCATGTGAATCATGTGGTGACTTTAGAGCTCTATGGATTTAAGAATAAATTTTCAGATGTTGTAAAATATACTAGAAATCCCTCCTTCTCTGACTTTCACTCTACCTCTCTAGGTTGGTTTATCAATAAGGGCAGGGATTCCCATGTATCTTAAAATCATAAAACTATTGAAGAAATGGAAAGCCTTTGTAAATTATCCATCATTAATCATATACTAACCCCAAAAGGAGAAAGTATGTGCACATTTTATCATCATAACAGAAGGATGGTATTAGTGTTCATATTTGAAGATTTTAAAATGAAAGATATGTGAAAAAGCTTCTTTTAAATACTTTTTTCCTAATGATGAATACTAGAGGTGATCATGGAGATTCATATTTATTCCCATAAAGCCTATAATTCAATGAATTCGTGAATGTGATCAAAGGTTTGACCCTATAAACGTTAAAAACACCCATGTGAAAGTTTTTATTCACATATATATGCTACACTAGTTATACTATCATCCTAAGATTCTCAGGGATAATAAATCCTCTATCAGAAATCTTATTAGAATGGATAAAAAACTAATAATCCATGATTTGGGAAATTTTCTATATCCCTAGTAGAGATTGATATGGAATGACCATTAGTGGAGAAATTCACCCTCACAACTATGGATGATAGCATCTCCTTGTAAAATTTTTGTGAATGAAAGATGAAGTTCTTCAGATAATGAAATTTATTTTGATAACTCTCTAAGGAGTATAAGATATCCAGTGTATTTATTATTTGTATTGTCAAGGGGAATGGTGAATCTATATGCAAAAAATATTTGATAGATAGAAAGAGATTCCCCTTCAACCTATAATGATCACAAGCAGTCCCCAAATTAGTAGGATGACAATGGTGATGATCTAATTTTTATTTGTTGGATTGTGAACATTAAAGATGTGGCCAAGGTTATGCTCCCTTAACATGTTTTCAATCCTATAAGACCGAACAAGGTTTATATTGGAGTGAAATATTTTATATAAGAGTATCTGGCATGTTCTGATCCCAATGGGAAAACCAATGATGATAATTCCCATGAATTGGATCCTCCTCTAGGACATGACCCAAAGGTGGTGCAAGATTTACCTAAGTAGACTTCTTGTGGTCTTGATAGTTCTAGGAATATGGATGTTCCCTTACATCTGCAATGTGAAACTTCAAATGAGATAGATTCCCCTATTAATACTCTTAAAATTGATCAATGTAAGGAGGAACTTCCAATGGTGACACAAAAGGATTTAGATGGAATTGATGACACCTCTCATGGAATAGAGCAATGGGATGATTCCCCTTTAAATACTACTGAGGCCCAGTCCTTGGAGATGGAGATATTTCACAACCTTCTAAGGTACAAGCCAGCCCTGGAGAAGACACAAAGGCTTCTTCACTATCCCTAGGTATGACCTCTTCTCATATTACCTTTGATTACAAACGAAAAATGGTTGGATATGCTAGAATATCCAATGAAAAAAACCATCTCAACACATAAAACTCTCTTAATCTAGTTTTGGTACAGGAAAATTTTGTGTTACTATCTCAAAAGTGGAATCTTCCTTCACTAATTACTATAAAGGGATTTCTTCTTTCACTCGGTCCACTTTAATAAGACTGTTAAAAGAATTATGGGTGGTGGAAAGGCATGGGGAATACAATAGTACCCTTACAAATTCATCTCACTTTTTAGGTGGTTTTGGTATGATGAAACAGGGAATGAACATTCCTATGATGGATCATATGATGAGGATAAGGAATATAAATCAGAGTGTCTAAATGGGAAAATGATAAAAAGTAATGGAAAGGGAACAAAAGAAAGGTTAGAAAATAAATCAAAAAAGATGGCCTCAAACCAGGGGAAAGACAACCCTGAAAAAAAATATTTTATTCTGTAATTTTCATGGTCTTGGGAATGATCACACAGTCATATACCTTAGAAATATAATTATGAAAAAAACCCATGTTAATTGGAATTTATGATCTAACAATAATTTTTTATGATTGGAAAGATTTCAAATGGATTTCACTAGGTTACTGTCTTGTACCACAAAATCGATATAAACATGTTGTGGAAGAACTCTTGGTTCTTAAGCATGACTCCCTAATCCTTAACTCTTATATTCAAAGTCACAATATTATTTCAGGTTCAATTCACATGAGGAATTATAAATTTCATATGTCTTTTACTTATACCTCCAAAACCTATACTAAAAGAGGGGATCTGTGGGATGCTTTTAGTGATTTATTTGATCATATGCCTCATAACTGGATCATCCTAAGTGACTTTAACACTATTTTTCAACATAATGAAAAAATGGATATTTCAATAGTAGAATTACTACCAAATAATTTTCCATCTACATTGACAGATGAAATCTGTTTTAATTACCCTCTATTAGTACATAATTTACTTGAGGAAGGTATACTATAAATGGTAGGAATGCCAACAAGATGGATTTTTGTTTTTTCCAAGTTGATTATATTATGGAAATGGTCAATGCCCTGGTTCTTATTCTTCAAAAATTCACTCTCATCACAACCCCTTGATGATTTATATACTTTTTGGTGGTGAAATTTCATCCCTTATTCCCTTATAGTTCAACAATTACGAGTCAGTTATCCAAGGGTGCAGGGAGGTTGTTCTTGATTCTTGGAATTCTGTGACACCAGGTATTTATATTTAGATTCTATCCTCCAAATTAGAAAACACAGAAAGGATGATTAAAGAATAGATCAAGGCCTCTTTCTCTAAGATAGTTGAGGATATCAAGGCTGCTGAAACTCACCTATTGCACTCTCAGAATTTAAATTAAATCCAAATCATGCCCTCTCATGATGAAATCCATGCTCTCTCTATGATTGATGTATTTCTCAACATTTAGACTAATATATCTATGGCCCGATTCAATGTGATATAGGTTGGGAATATAAACTCCAAATTATTTCATCATCGTCTTGAAGAAAAGAAAATAAAGAGGGGAGTCACTTCCCTTAAGATCAATGGATTCTTGTTTAACTCAAAAAATGAAATATCCAATGTTGTGACTAATTACTTTGAAAGGATGAATTAAGAAAATGGAATCAATATCACTCAAATGATAATTAATAACATGATTTGCATCATTGGTGACTAGAAATATAGTAAGATAGTTGAGGTACCTAGGAAAAAATAGATCAAATCATCCATATTCTCCCTAAATAATGATAGTGTTGTCAGGATAAATGGTTTCACTAAAAGGTTTTTCACATTTAATTGGAAAATATTCTATGATAACATAAAAAATGAGGTGAGGGAATTATTTCCACATGCTTTTATGCCCTAGGTTGTTAATTTAAATTTCATTTCTCCAATAACGAAAAAGGATAATGTTTTTGACATAAAATACCTTAGGCTGGTTGAAATTGGAAACACTAAACAAAAAATCTTCAGTGAAATCATTGATATAAGTTTAGGTAATATTTACTTTGAAATAATAACCCCAAATCAAAATGGATTTTTCCCTGGAAGGAATATTAATTCTTTTATTCTAACTAACTCTAAATGATTCAATGTCATGATGAAGAAGGTGAAACATGAGAACATTTCTTTTAAATATTGAAATATCGAAGGCCTTTTATTCTATAAAATTTCATTTTATCCTCTATATTATTAAAATGAAGGGATTATCCATCACTTTTATTAAATTGATTATTACCATCATCAGGAGTGGTAGGCTTTAAATCCTTATTAATGGATCTTCAAGGGGATTTATTCAATGCACTAGGGGGGGTAGGAATGGGGACACATTTCTAGCCTCATGTTTATTATCACCGAGGATTTTCTAAGATTATACCTTAGTGATATTATTCAAGATGGTTTATATAGTCCAATAGAATTTGGGAGAAGATAGCACACCCCCTTACATCTATTTTATGCTGATGATATTCTCCAACTTGGGAAAGTTGACCGAAAAAATATTTCCACAATTAAATCAATATTTTGTTAATATGAAGATGGGGTAATCCAAAACATCTGCTGTGAAAAGTTATTTGTATTTTTTGGGGATAGTGTGTCCATCACTAAAAAATTAGAGCTGACATTTCTATTGGGAAGAACATAGGTTATCTACATTTATACTCTCTTAGGGTTCAAATTTTTTTAGGCAAAGTCAAAAGGTGTTAACTTGAAAATATTTTCACTAGAATTGTTTCTCAAATGATGAAATGGAAAGGTAAATCCATGTACAAAGGGGGAAGAATATACCTTGGTAACTCGGTGATAAATTCTATGTTTTTCTATGCCTTTTATTTCTACAGGTGGTCCAACGATCATCTCAGATTACATCAATGAATCTTTTGGAATTTTATATGGATAAGATCTAACCATGAGATGAATCTAATAACTGTTTATTAGAAGGAGTGTATCAAGACCACTAATATGCGAGGTTTAGTCATTAAATATCTAAGTCTCTTTCATAAAGATATGATAAGAAAATTCACTTGGAGTCTCATCACTTCTAATGACAACTCAATGTAGTTTCTCATAGCTCACTTCATCCCTAAAATAATGGAGGTATACTCCCTATACTTATATTAGTTGATTTGGAAATCCATGAAATCATCCTACAATAGTCTCATGAATAGCTAAAAATGGATTTTATGAAGGCAGTCTGGTGTGAATTCTTAGACCACTCCTTGGATGAATAACCCCATTCATGAGATTATAGATGTTTCCCAGCTCTATAGAATACATTTATTGATGGTCTATAAGCTAACATCATGACTATATATGGATTTATTCCTTCTCATTTTTGGATTGAATTATAAAGGTACGAATTCATTGATAGAGATACTCTAATCTTGCTAACAAACTCAAATAGTCTCCTCAACACCAGGCATTGGTAAAATAATATGTGAAATGGTAGAATTATTACCCCGCAATGCCTAAGATACTTTAGAAAGCCATATATTCTTCCTTTATCATTCAATCTTCTCCGGCTTATCTCGAGGAGAAGGATTCAGAAGCCTAGAATTCTGATTAAAACCGGCCTACATATCATTTTAGCATGTCATATTTTTTTTCAAATGAGGAAAATATTATCACGTCTTCATTTACTGTAACTTCACCCACATGCTTTGAAATTACAAGCAGGTTATGCTTTGATTCTAGCTTCAAATTCACAACATTGAGTTTATTCTGGAATCCATCACTGTTGTAGTTTGTAGTGAAAAAATTAAATTCATACAGCTAGTTTCACCAGCTTCCACTATCAATTTTTTATGGAGATAAAGGAATTGAACTTTTTTGAGTATTTTATTCCAACCATTCATGCAGGTGTTAGGTTGATATGAAGATTTTCATCATTGCTTCAAAATAACAGACATATTGTATGAATAATGACATCAATGATCATATTATATTAAGAAGATTTATTTTCCCCAATAGAATAAATTAGACATTGATGTTGAAATAGATTAGGGGTATCCCCCCAATCCCTCTTGGATGAATTATAATGTGGATGGAGAAACATAAGGGTAAATTGGATATTGAGGTAATGGTAGTGTCTTCCATACCCATTAGAGCTTCGTTAATGTATTCTTCTCCAAATATATTGGGCATGGATATGATATTGAAGTTGAATTCTGGGCTATGATTAAGGCCATAAGATTTACTTTCCATTATGGTTGACATCTATTTTTCTAGAATCTGACTCGATTGTGGCAGTTGACATTCTAAAGAGTCGATCTAATAATGTCCCATGGAAAATGATATCACCATGGATTGATTATATTTATCTCACCAATGGTATCACCCATGATGTTTAAAATTTTTATAAGTAGGATAATAATGTTTTTGATTCTTTTTCAAAGAAGTACATTACATATTTAAGTTTGGTATGTTCATTTCTGACACTAGAGTCCTGGTCAGATTATATTGAGGCTTACACACATGGTACCATGTATAACTATATTTGTAAACCCCCTTAAGATGCCATGAATTTTATTTTTCATAATAAATTTTTTGTAGGATTGGGTTATCCTGGTTCATAGACCATTTGGACAATAGATTTTTTACTTAAGATTAAATATAATCCAATCTTGTTTGCAAACTTCTTTCTATGTGATGTGAAATTACACTAAAATGAATCTTTTATTTTAATGTTATTTATTTGGAGTAATAATGACCACTTCGTGGATAATATGGATGTTTGGTCAACTCCTACATGCCAAAAATGAATTATAGAACATTTTTCTAAAGTTTAAAGGTAATCCATGCCCATTTTCATATTTTTGGTTATGTGATCTTTTCTTTACACCAAAATGACATTTATTAATTAAAAACATGCACAAGGGTTTATCCCATCCACCTCATGTGTCAAATAAATGTTCATTCAATTCATATATGTATAAAATTAATTATTAATCTTATATAAATGTTTTAAAAAAATAATTGGTTTCTTAGTTATGTCTATGTGATGCACATTATAAACTAAAATGACACTTATACTGAAAACACACACTGTGAGTCATACTTGAAATATTTTTTGTAGGATTGATGGGTGTTTCATTCCTAAAAATAAAAAATAGATTATGGATCATTGATATAAATTTTCAAAAAATACATTCTTGTTTTCTCAGTTTTGAAACTTTTAGACATGCTTTAAACTAAAATGACACTTATATTGAGAACATGACATCTGAGTCATACCAGCCACATCGTGTGTTGGATTGATGATCGGTCGATTCCTAAACACCATAAATGAAGGTTAAATCAATTTATGGAATTATATAAACAATATAATCCTATTTACTTAGTTTTGACATTGTGAAACATGTTTTAAATTAAAATGGCCTTTTTATATTGAAAACATGCACTTTGAGTCATATCGGCCACATCATGCGTCATATTGATGTGTGGTTAGTTAATAATCATTAAAAATGGATTATAAACCATTTTAATAAATTTTCAACTGAATATGACATAATATTACAATATTTTTGATATATGACACATGTTTTACACTAAATTTAAACTTTTATATTGAAAACACGCAGTTGGAGTCATACCAGCCACATCATCTATCATATTTATGTGATGTTAATTCATACACATCTCAAATAACTTATGGATAATTTTTTTTTTAAATTTAGATAAATCCTAGATCATTTTCTTGGTTTTGGCTATGCAATGCAAGTTTTAAACTAATGTAACATTTTTATTGAAAACATGTACATTGAGTCACACTACAACAACATGTGTCATATTGATGTTCTTTCAATTACCTCACAATAAAAATGGATTAAAGATCATTTTAAAAATGTTTGAATATAATTAGACCTCAATTTCATAGTTTTTTATATTTGAATAATCTTTTAAACTAAAACGACACATTTACATTTTAAAAATGAATATTGAGTCATACCGTACACATCGTGTGATAGATTGACATGTGGTTGATTTCTACATGACTAAAACTAATTATTGATCATTTTACTAATGTTTCAAGATATTAAGAGTTGGTTAACTCAGTTATGGATATGTGTCACATAATTTACACTAAAATTACACCTTTATATTGAAAACATGCACTTAGAGTCATTAGACCACATTGTGTGTCAGATTGACGTGAAGCTAATTGCTACACATAAAAAATGAATCATATACCATTTTCATAATGTTTAATGAACAACCAATATAATTTTATCATTAATGGGTATGTGATTCCAATTTTACACTAAAATGATAAATTTATATTTAACAAATTATCTGGGAGTCATAATGACTGCATATTATGTCAGAGTAATGTGCGGTCAATTCATACACACATCAAATGAATTATTCATCATTTTATTAATATTTTAACATAATCTATGACTTTTATCATAGTTTTTTCGGTTTGATGTGTGTTATAAATTAAAAGGGAACTAATATTTAAAACATGGACTTTGAGTCATATCATCCACAACGTGTGTCAGATTTATGTGCAAATGATTTATAAACATAAAAATTGATTATAGATCATTGTCCGAATTTTTGAAAATATATTTTTTTCTATTTTAAAAATGATATACATTTTTAAAACTATAATTACACTAAAATTGAAAAAACTAAAATAGATTGATACTACCCACATAGTGTATTGGATTTATGTGTGGTTGATTCCTGCACTCAAAAATTTAATTATAGATCCTTTTACTAAATTATAAAGATAATCATAGATTGTATAGCCAGACTAAGAAATGTTATGCGTGTATTAAAAAAACTAATTTATATTTTTAAAACATGACCATCATTTTATACCAGAAACCTCATGTATCAGATTGATATGTGGTTGATTTCTATATGACAAAAATAAATTTTTCTTTATTTTTAAAATATTTCAAGATAATATGAGCTTATTTTATCTATTTTTGATATGTGGTGCTAGTTTTACACTAAATTGTCACTTTTATATTGAAGACATACACTTGGAGTCGTACCAGCCATATTGTGTGTCATATTGATGTGATATTGATTCCTACATGTCTCAAATTAATTATTGGTTATTTTCCTAATAATTGAAAACAATATTATCTAATTATATTGGTTTTAGATATGTAAAATGTATGTTGTGAATTTTTTTTATATTTTATGGTTTATGAGTTCTCCCTTAAAGTGGATTTGAAATAAAAAATTTATATTTTGTGTGATATGTGAAAAACTTTTTTAACTAAAATAGCATTTACATTGAGAGTGCTCACATTGAATCATATAATATAGATCATGTGTAATATTTATGTGTGGTCATTTCCTACATATCAAAAATGGAATATGGATCATTCCCTTAAGATTTGAATACAATATAATCCTTTTTCATTTTTTTGGATATCTATGACATCTTCATGAGAAAATTAATACTTTTATATTGAAAAGATAAATTTTTTCATGTCAATTAAATCATGTTTTAGATTGATATGTGGTCAATTCCATTCAAAATATTGAAATTTGGATCTTTTTAATAAATTTTCTAGATAATTTCAGCTCATGTACACAGTTTTTTCTATGTGACATTATTTTTATAGAAAAATTGATCTTTTTTATTGGAAACAAATACATGGAGTCATACCAGCTATGTCATGTGTCTAATTGATTTAGAGTGAGTTACTACTTGAAAGAAATTCATTACAGATAATTTTCATAAATATTAAGGAAAATTTTATACCATTTTCTCAGTTTTGGAAATGAAATGTACATTTTACACTAAAATGACTACTTTATATTGAAAACATATAGTTGGAGTTATATTATTCACATCATGAATTAGATTAATGTATGTTCTATTCATACACATTTAGAACAAAAAATGGATCATTTTATTAATGTTTGAAAATAATATTTTCTTGGCTATTCAATGTTGGCTATGTGAAAAGTGTTTAAAACTAAAATGACACTTATATTTAAAACATAAACTTTGATTCATAGTAGCCACATTGTGTGTTTGATTTAAATTTTACTACTATAAATATAACCTATCCCAACGGTTTTAAACCATTGGGACAGGCCCTAAAACCGTTGGGACAACCTATCCCAATAGTTTCAATAATCGTTGGCATGTGGTCCATTGGGGTAGCCCTATACCAATGGTTCATATTGAACTGTTGGTATAGGGGGGTTTAGATTTAAATTTTCCCATGGTTCATTGTGAATCGTTAGGATGAATTTATTCAAAGGGTTTCAAACTATTGGAACACCTCTATACCAATGGTTTAAACCGTTGGTATATCTCTCTGCCAATGGTTTCTGCAGGTGATGGAATTATGTTGTTCCAACTATTCAGCTTGAACCGTTAGAATAGAGTTATACCTACAGTTTTCAATAGTTGGTACAAATATACACTAGGAATTATACAAAGGTATAATAATGGTTTTGAAACAATTGGCATAGACCCCCCGCCCCACTCGGTTTCATGCACACAACCTAATATCAAACACACTGAAATAAAAAACCAAATCATACTGCAACCTACAAACTATAAAAATAGAAAACATGCTAAAAAAATAGAAAACTACAATCACATAGAAAACACACAAACACACACCGAAAACGTACAGAAAACACAATGCAAACACACTACAAACACATAGAAAACTCACTACAATCACCTACAATCACCTAAAATCACACAGATATCAAACACAGAAACTCACTATAAACACACAAAAACTCACTACAACCTACAATAAAACACAAAAAATTCAATCACCTGATGAGTGTTAAATTCTTAGGATGAAGGGATTCACGCTTGATCCTGATGAGTGTGTAATTATTAGGATACTGTGATTCAGCCTTCACATTTATGGAATTCCTTATGTAACCCCCTTGGATTTGATTATGTGACTGTAGATGTGGGAATTCCCAAGATGTCTTGGAATTGACTCTATAGACATTGGAACTCTATTTCCCTAGGAGCATAGGAATTGGCTGATACTATATGATGTTTGAATTCCCATAACATCTAGGAATTTACAAATGTGCCTGGTAGTATTTGATTTCTTAGGATTCTTGGGGATTTTTTTGTGGGATTGCTACAAATTGATTTCCTTAGGCCATTCCCCTAGGAAACAGTGCTGTAACATAAAAATTTGATATTGGATTTCCCCAAGAAGATGGGAATTGGTTTTTTATGATATACTAACTGGAACGGTTTCACAACATGCTCAGACACTTTAGCACAAGATGAGGTAGGTTTGGTTGATCACAAGTGTCACATTAGATATATACCCACAGTTCCTCCATTGGGATGCTACGGTAACCCGCAAAAGTTGCGGTCTGGTGCACAGTACGTAGGGATGATGTCTAGAAGAAATATTTCTAAAATATTAACATTACATAAAGGATTAAAGATTATAGAATTTATTATCCCAAAGTTAAAAGATGGGTTATTGATGCTAATCAGAAGTGAATCTAGAATCCGGTTGATGAAAGAATGTGTACATTTGAAAGATATGTTTATGTGAAGAAACAATGCAGATAAATTTTCAAAAGATGATTCATAGACAAAAGTTATTTTTTATCCAAAAGTTAGAGTACTAATGACTAGAAGTAGAAGCATCAATGGGAGAGAAATGGGATAGTCTTGAAAAAGTTCATAAAACATTACTAGAAGATAAAAGATCTTAAGAATTTGGAATGAATTCTCGTAGTGATACATAAGAAGATTCCTAAGAAGATAATATGTATGTGTTACAATCAAAGTGATACATTAGGTTTATATATTTGAAATAATTTGAGGTTTATTGAATGATATTCTTGAAGTTACTTAAGATGATTCTATACTGATCATTTAATGTAACAATCATCATGACTATTTGAAAATAATTCATGATTGATTCTAAGTATGGAAGATAGATTTTTTCTATGATTTATAGAGAAGTATCTGAATGTTTTGAGACTAAAACTGAACCAAAAACATGAGGGGTAAACAGTTTTGAATGTGAATCAAGAAATTAAATCAATAAATGTTAAGGATTATTATAGATCATCACGTATTGGGAAGAAATTCCAAAATTAGAAGTAGAAATTGAAGAGGTTGATGTGGAAGACTGGAAGTTAGTAAGGATTCTTACTTCAATTGATGTAAATCTGAAAGTGTGTTTAATAGAGTTCTAAAATCTACCGAATTTCAAGAAATACCAAATTATTTATCCATATCGATAACCCCATTATTTTAATTAAGTCAAAGTACAACTAATCTTCCAAAAACATAAATTTTTTTATTAACATGAGAAAAAAACTTGTTAAAGTTTCATGAAAGGAAACAAGTGGAGTGATTATAAACATCACAAATGATTACCCACTACTCTAATATCAATTATGTGAAACGAAGACGTATATATGAATTTAATCTAACAAAAAAATATGATTTTTCAAATAAAAGAAGTTTCTAGTAAATTTTAGATAATGTAAAAATAAGCATTTGAGATTCAACAAAAAGAAATTCCTCAAACCTGGATCATGTATAACCAGAGTATATGAATTAGTTTTTTAAGTAAAAGGTAAGGATTGCTATAAAATTGTTTTTTTAAGACAATACTCAAACAATACCTCCCATAATTTGACCGGATATCATTGTTATCAAGGCTGTTATTCCCAATATTTAGAAGAAAAGGAACTGCATCTCAAACAACCACAGTAGAAATCCCATCTACAAAGAAAACATCATAGAAATTCTTTATCGCTGATGAGGGGAAAAAAGTCATCCAGCTAGCTGAATGCTATATCTGCATGCTAACACAACAAAAATTATAACAAATACCAATCAATGTTGTGAATATTTCATAGTACAAGAAGCAGAAAGAATAAATAATAAAATTCAATGAATCTTTAATAGATTAAATTCTAAAAAATTATAAAAAATAGTAATCTATATGGGGGTTATATTTCCCAGGTTTTATATCCAGAAAATTTTATCATAGTCCTCAAAGAGAAAATTTTGTCATCATAATATAATTGATTTGAAACAGAAGATAAGACATTTACATAACATCCATTAGAACCCTAGAAAGTGTTGGGGATACAGAGCCTCTGTGGAATATCTCCCACCAGTCAATCCTCTCTCTCCTAGAATAAACCATAGCACTAAACACCTGAACCATGAATGAAACAATGATAGATTTTATAAACTAATCAACACGCATTTGATTCAATTACGTAACAAAAAAAACTTAGGATCAGTAGCATTCATCGATTCTAACTATAGTGTAAACACAAACCATGTAATTATCATTAATCCATTTTGATGCCAATAAACTATGAGAAAATAGAACAATTGAGATGTTCAGCATCATTGGTCTACACCTTTGGATTGAAGAATTATAAGGTAAGAAATGCCCAATAATAAATTAGATGTGTCGGCTTTCTTCGAAGGTAAAGTGGAAAATTTAACATGAAAATCCCAAAAGAAGTTCTATAACTAGTATTTCCAAAATTTTCCTCAATTTTATAAATAATAGAAGGAAACAAAGAACATAGTTATTGGTTAGTAAATGGCCTGATTGGAGTAATTAATCGAAGGGAGAGAGCAAGACCACGAGCGATCAAAGGAGAGCAGTGTGTGGTGATCAATGTTGTAATTTATAAAGAATAAAAAATTTGTTTCAAAGGGAAGGGGATCAAAATTAGTTACTCACACTATGTTTCTGTTAGTTGAATATATGGAGGAAGGAAACTAGTACCGTTGTTTATGATATGAAGAGAGAAAGAAGATTTTATTTTCATGTTGTAATGAAGTTAAATAAGAGGATGTAGGATTCTATATATTCTAATTTTCAGAAAGTGGGACTAAGAAGAAGGTGAAACGCTCATGTTTTTTTTTCTATGAAGAAGTGTGTGTACTGTTGTTCACACCAAATAGGAAGAGGGTGTTACTTTCATTATGTTGTTTAAGTAATAGAGGATAAAGAAGAGTCAAGAAGTACACCGAAGGTGATAAGAGAGAATAAGAGATCCATTTCATGGATACTAATGCATTTTTAGGAAACTATAGTGTAGTGAAAGTTCATTGGTACTCTATTCTTGTTGTATTTTATAGGTGTATTAATTTTGGGTCATGGTTTTTTAGGTTTTTCCCACTCACACTATGGATTAGAAAGTATTATTGAGTAGTGATTCATGTAAATCACTATCCTCTTTGTATACGTGTGTATTTGGATTTGTTTTATATATAACCAAAGGGGATGAGGGATATTGAGAGATCCATTTTATCTAACTATAATAGAATATATAAGAAAGGGAATATAAAAGATTAATTTTTTAAAAAAAAGTCATTAACCCTGATTCACCCCACCTTTTAGTGTTGCATATGTCCATAAGTGATTCATTTAAATATTAGGGATAATAAGTTAGACTAAAGGTACTAAAGCTTTTGGAGGATGTCTATGGATTATTGTTACATCCAAAATGAAATAGGTATTTCATTAATAGGAATTAACCTAGAGAATATGGAGAAATATTAAGGGGAATGGCTTGATCCTAGGTTACTCAAAATAGTGAGGGTGACATTGGTGAGGAATGTTGTTTTCAACATTCAAGAGAAGAAAACAACTCAAGCACTAATAAATACCTTGACAGACATGTATGAAACAATAATAAATTTAAATAAGGTTCTTATGATATATAGGTTTTTTGGAATAAATTGATGTAATGAATATGAGGATTCATGGTAGCGAGGCATTGAGACGAAGGTGGAGGCTGTGATAGTGAGGTGGAGAAGGGGGCGTGAAGGTGGATAGGACAAGGGGGAGGAGGTAAGAGGGATGGGGAGGGGGTAGAGGTGGGGAGAAGATGGGGTATGGGGGAAAAGTTGGGGTGGGGGGGGAATTGGTGAGAGGGTATGTCATAGTGGGAGAGAGGAAATGAAGGGAAGCCAGGCACATAGGTTAGAAATAATGTGGAGGTGCAATATACTGACAACCTAAAATTCATAGCACATGTAACTACAATATAGGTAGAATTAATAAATAGCTAATTCGGAATTGAAAAATCAAAATCCTGAAATAGTGGTAAAAGAGAAACATTCAAACCTTATAATGTTTAACAATTTGAAATTTATCAGGTCAGGAGAATGCAGTGGTGTAGAATTACCTGACATAATTTGAAGAAACAAAAATATACCATTTAACTATAGAAACGTAATTGGGAATTGATATATCAAAATCATGAAATAGGGAAAAAAGAGAAACATTCAAACATTAAGATGTTTAACAATTCAAAATGTATCAGGTCGGGAGAATGCAGTGGTGTAGAATGTACCTGACATAATATGAAGAAGAAAAAATAGACCATTTAAATATAAAAAATTAACAAAAAAACAAAGAATTAATATATGTATTGTATAATATATAACCATTACCAAATTCTAAAAAGTTATATTATGTATTGATTAGTTTAAAAAAATAACTGGTGATAAGAAATTGAAAAAATAAACTAGTGATGTTAGCTCTATTTTGGAAAAAAAACACTTATACTTCAATTCTAGAAAAAACCACTTAACAATTGGTCAAGAAACAGTATTTCAATAAGAAATCGACAAACATTTAGGTTTTTTTACAGCGCTTATTGAAGATAAACAATTTGAAAAAATAACTGTTAATTTTTTCTGTCTCTGAAATACTATTCATGGTTAAATTGGTGAAGGAAACCTCGTAAATAAGTGACATAAAAGTACATTTTCAATAAGAAATCTAGAAACACTTATCAAAAGTCTTATACAACACTTAAATAAGTGATAAGTGCAATAATCAATTTTCAAAAACTACTGTGAAATGTAACCATATACAAAAGTAAGCGATAAGTAGTATAAACAATTTCCAGTTTCCAGTATCAGTTTTCAAACAAAGTCCAACACTTACATAAGTGATAAGTAGTATTTACAAACATAGACCTAATTTTAAAACCTTGTACATTTTAACACCATGGAAAAATCATTTCTTTGGTTAGGTTTACCTGAATTTATGGAACAATAATGATGGAAACATAGAACCGATGAAGTGGAGGAAATACCACATCCAAAAAGTGGGAAAAATGTCCTTCAAAGCCTAAACATCGATTTTTTATTAGATGATAGTAAGCATATCAAGATGAGCAATGAAAAAACCGAACAGAAAAAAAATATCAATTCATATTTGGAAACCATTGTATTCTCTAGCACCTGCTTCTAATAATAATCCCATTCTAAGGAAGTCAATTCACTTCACATCTACTTATGTTTCCATAGGAACGTGTTTTTGATCTATACATGATCACAGAAAATTCATCACTTTCAAGTAAATAGGCTCAACTATTGCATTATTCTTGTGATGGGTTAAACTACCAAAGTTTGATCAAATTCTAGTCCCAAGGTTTCACACATTGCAATCTCAATATCTAACTCAAACCAACATCCTTCAATAAATAAATCACCATCTAAGTGCCTATTCCCCCTCACAAAAACTTGGTCATACAAAAACTAAGGTTTTCCCCCCTTATCCCCTTGCCATGTAATGGCCCACTTGCCCAAGTAAATATTAATAAGTCAATATTGACATTTCATCAAGAAATTGGCAAATATCTCCTTGTTTTCTTATTTCTAAAGGCCTTCAAACCTTATCTATACTCCCATAATTTTCCTAAGCCTCATCATGAACCCCCCTCAAAATAGAAAATCCTATATGCACAAAATTTCAATTTAAGGAATTAAAGACGTTTATTCATTTCTCCAAAACAATATATAATCCCTGGAAACAAATTCCATGCTCCAATAAATACACAAGTAGGCCCTACAATCATAAAACTCTAGAGAAAGGTACAACCACCCACCCCAGTTATTTTTGTGAGGACTAATTTGGAAAATGTAAAATGAACATCATAGACAAATTGAACCTTCAATTATAAAACATAGATTAAAACACTTCAATATTGGGGAAAACATCAACCAAATCCTTATGATCTATTTCCAAATCTATAATGAGAAAAATATGAATAGATTCATACTTGAGAAAGTCTTACCTTTCTGAACAAAGAAACACATGAGAGAGTAAGAGAAGAGGTGATCTTGCTTTATTGGCTAGTTATATCCTCCAAATATGCTGAAATATTCATTGAACAATCAGATTTAAATCATGGAAAAAAGGGAAATAAAAAACAATCTACCAATAATCCAAAACGAAAGGTAGGAAGAAAATGATAATTTGAGAAAATTGGAAGAATAAAACTGATTATTCGATGAAGATTTCTATTGGGAGATGATCTATGGGAACCATGTCATTCCATTAGTTAGTCTAAGTTGATCTGCATTCAGAATTAAAATTGGGGTGGTGATCAAAAAATCAACTTGAGCAAAAATGTGTGGAATAACACATAAAAACATTTAATTACTAGAATGATAATGATCATGATGTGCATTTATGACAAATTATTATCTGACTTCAGAATGAAAATGTGTATTCCAATTGTCGGTCAAGGTTGATTTTGAGAAATGCTACATTGTGAAGCTAGGCCACATACATAGAATCAGTATTAGAAACATACTTTGAAAATCCAGTGACGGTGGATGATGTGGTCATGTTCTAGTAGTCGGTCTTGTCGCTTTCTAGTAGTCGGTCGAAGCGGCTTGCAAGACATTAATATACTACACTTCAAATAGATAAGTCACTATGCTCTACATAGATTAGTCAACTACAACTACATGAACATCTTTATGTGAGAATAAAACACATGAATTAATGTGTCACTACCATTAAATCAAATCTCATTCATTTTATTCTAAAAAAAGTAAAGATGATATAAAAATAAGATGTATTTTCCAAATCTGTTTACAGACCTGATTCCATTAAGAGCATATAAGAAATCCATAGAGCACGTAGAAGAAATGGTTAACACAAGTAGAGATTTAACACAAGGTTAGATATATGGCCAATAGAATCCCTAAATAAATAGAGTAAATAGATGAAAATGAATACCTTTTGAGTCCAGGAGGTGGAGGTTATGAGGAGGAATAGGTCGGGAGGAGGCAGAGGCAGGGAGGAGGCAGAGGCAGAGGCTGGGATGAGGCTGGGAAGAGGAGGAGGCGGAGGCTACTGCGAAGGCAGAGGTAGGGGCCGGAGGTGTAGGCATACTGAAGGTGGAGGAGGAAGTGGGTGTCGGAGGTGGAGGAGTCCGAGGAGGTGGAGGTGGAGGCGAGAAGGTGGAGGGAGGGTGGTGGGGGTGGAAGGCGGAGGCGAGGGTGGGAGGTCGAGGTCGGGTCGGGGAGGCGAGGGGAGGACAGAGTGGCTAGGTTGGGGGAGACGTGGGGTTGAAATGAAAATCAGGAGAGGGAGCCGATATTAGATTGAAATCGGGGACACTATACCCACAATTGTATCAAAACCGTTGGTATAGGTAAAAAAATATCATCTATACCCACGGTTTTGTTAAACTGTGGGTATAGATTTATGGGTAAAATCCCATTTTATACTAGTGTGTGGTCAATTCCAATACAAAAAAATAGTTTTTTGATCCTTTCCTTAATTTTAGAAAAAGAATATGTGGTAATTTTTCAAATTTTTATAGTGTGAAACATGATTTAATACTAAATCAAACTTATATTAAAAAAACATTGAGTCATACCAGACACATCAAATGCTGGACTGATGTGAGTTAAATTCCTACATGCCACAAATGAATTATTCATAATTTTTCCTAACGTATCATGAAAATACTAACTTTATTAATCAATTTTTTCTTGGTTGCATGCAATTTTAAATAAAATGAAATTTTAAATTAGAAACACACACTTGGAGTCATACTAACCCTACAATGTGTCAGATTGATGTGTGGTTGATTCCTACATGAAACAAATGAATTATGGAATGTTATCATTGTATTTATTTAAAATTTCATATAATTTTCATATTTTTGGACATGTGACATTTATTTTACACTAAAATTTAACTTTTATACTTAAAACATGCACTTGTAGCCATATCAACCACATCATGTTTGATATTTTTGAGTGGTAAAGTCCTACAAATCGCAATTGAATTCTGAATCCCTTTCAAAAAAATTTAAAACAATATGAGATAATTTTATCAGTTTTATCTTTTTGAAACAGATTTTAAAATAAAATGATACATATTTTGAGACACACACATTGAATCATGCTAGCCACATCATTTTCCAGATTAATATGCAGTCGAGTCATATATATCAAAAATTGATTATATATCATTTTATTGCTGTTTCAAGATAATAGGTTCATTTTTTCTCATCTTTCCTTATGTGATACACCTTTTAAATGAATATTACACTTTTATATTGAAAACATTAACTCAGAGTCATATCTGTGACATCATTTTTTGGATTAAACTGAGGTTGATTCTTACAAGAAAAAATTAATTATAGGTTTTTTCTCTAATGTTTCATGAAAATCTGAGATTTTTTAATTAGTTTTGAATAAATAAATTTCTTTTTAAACTAAAATAAAATTTTTATATTAAAAACATGAAACTAGAGTCATACCATACATGTTGTTTTTCACTTTTCCATGTGGTCAATTCATACATACCATAAATTACGTATGGATTATTTTTCTAAATTTTCAAGATAATCCAAGATCATTTTAACAGTTTTGGATATATGAAAAGAGTTTTATTCCAAAAGAAAACTTTTATATTGAAAACAGAAATTTGGATTCATACCAACCACATCGTGTCTTAGATTAATTTTCAATCAATTCATATATATCTCATATAAATTATTAGTTATTTTTCTAATTTTTTGATACAATCCGATCACATTTTATCAGTTTTGACAATGTGAAGTGTGATTTAAATTAAGCTGAATCTTGCATTAAGAAAATATACATTAATTCATACCAGATACATTTTCTATCAGTTTTATAGAATGTTAATTCTTACATATCAAAAAATTATTATTGATATTTTTACTTGATTTGAAAAATACTATGATCTTTTTTCATGGTTTTGACAATGTAAAACATGTTTTAAACTAAAATGAAACAAATATTAAAAACATGAAATTTTTTTCATACCAACCAGATCATGATATAGATTAAAAATTGGTCAATTCATATATTCCAAAAAATAATTATGGACTATTTTCCAAAAAAAATATGATTATAAAATTATATTTTAAATGAATCTATAGAGGGAAACTATCATGTCCACATTTTCAACTTCAAAGAATGGTTCATCACACTTCATAGTTAAGTAATTATTTATACTTTGAGAATTAGATCAGTAAATGAGAGACACAACTCCCTTATAATTTACAATATAATTAATTTCCATTTAATTTTTTGAATCAAACATTAAAGTAATGTAATTCAAATATCATCTTTATTGTGGTAGTCGAAGGGATTTTAATAGGGCTAATATGAAAATATCGAAAAAAGGACTAAAAAATATTTTCAATTAAATTGTAATTACCTTTAGAACTTACCTATTAGAGGTTTAAATTTTTTATGGTATATATTATCCTTCATTAATTTGAAAACATAATATCTGTAATCAATGTATTCTTTTTTGTTTTAGACACTGTTGAAAACGTTTCCTGAATAAGAAATTTTGTTTCGAAATATTTCTTAATTGTTAAATCTTAGTATATATACCTTAATAATTTTTATATGAAGAAAAAAATTGGATTTTAGTGTTAAATCCCCAATATCATACCATTATTTTCACGATATGTTTTGATTTCCCAATCAAAAAATAATATTTTTTAAAAAAAAATTAAAAAATATAATTTTAATTTTATCATTTAAATTATTTTTTAAGTGCATTAAAAATTCATGATAGACATCATTTTTGGTCAATTTATTGGAAATCTGTGATTTGGATCAAAAAGATAAATGTTCAAGGAATAAATATTAATTATGATTAGAATAATTTTTTTCCAAAAAAAATAAAAATAAGTAAATGAAAAAATATATTTTATGTGACTTGATTTTAGATTTTTACCCCTATATTAAAGGAATCAAGAATTTTCAGTTTGTTTGTTATTTTCTTTTTTAAAACTATGCTTAGGTAATGTTTTTTCTATTCAATTTATTTAAATTACAATGAATTATTTTCTATAAAAATTATAGAGGTATTAATTAGTCCAAATCTTTTCTCAAAGTGCTTCCCATTATATATCACTTTTATATAATTCTATTGAAATTTTGAATTGATATTACCTATAATGAACATGGTAGATCATTTTTTGGACACAATGATGATGAAAATGAACCACATATATGTACTCACAACTAAGAATATCATCCTTTGTTACTCAATAATACCTTTGAAATTATAAATAAAAACATCATCTGTAATGGCCATTGTAAATATTTTTTATTCATATTCATTGTAGGAAATATTTTAATCTTTGAATATTTTATCCATATGAATTTTTAATGTTCATATATGTGTCGATGAAACTGGTGGGGTAATGGTACTCTTATAGGTCCATTTTTTTCTTGGTTGATTTACTAGATTTTCTTGATTCATCCAAGATTTTCCCTGATGTGTTGTTGTAGAGACCCATTTTTTACCCTGTAAGACTTTGGAATATTTCTACATATAATCCAGAGCTAGGCGCGAAGACGGCGTGCAATTCCGAGCCTCGGTGTGCCCAGAATAAATTTTATAAAAATGTTAAGTTTTTTTATACTATGAACATGGTGGTGTTGTGTTTCCTCCTAAACAGTAGGTCGTATCATAAATCCGAGGGCACAGTTGCGTCTGGATCATACCGTTTACCTTGGGTGGGGTGTAAAAGTTGCAGGCGTGGGCCTACTGGAAGAGATGTCACCCAAGGGAAAAACCGTCTTTTTGAAATAATGAGTGATTTTTTATCACTGGCATTCTTTTCAAATAAATTTCAAACGGAGTCTCGGAATGGAAATCCAAGACTTCTGTTGAGTTCGAAATGGGGCATTTTTCCTAGGCGCGACATAAAATGAGAGGGCGCAGTGATTTTGGATTTCGTGCTAAGTGGTTTTTCCTATAAATAAGAAAATATAAGTTGGGGGTTCTCCCTTTTTTTTCTCTCTCTCTCTCTATGTCTCTCTCTCTCTTGAGCGTTCTTTGTCGTTCTTCGGCGTTCTTTATTGTTCTTCACTGGATTGAGGAGCGGCCTCCAGCGGATCGGAGCGGGATCGAGCAGGCGCGTCGCCAACGATGAACGGATCCAACGAGGTAGGATTTAGAATTAAATTTAGAACCTTCATGAAATTCATGGAGTTTTGTCGATTTTGTCGTTTTAATTCATCAATTTTAGAATTAGGGGCGTTGGCCGAATGAACACACCCAACGCCCAAGCCCTGTTTAATTCCACATTCTTGAGCGTTCTTCGTCCGAATTTCGGACGCGTCAAATTATCGATGATTCGATGAGCGAGGGGCGGCGTTGTGAAGCTTTGGCCCCGCGGATTCCAAAACCGGTGTCGGAAATTTTTTTTGACTACTGGAGTGGTCGGGGGGACCAGCCGAAGGTTCGGCTCCGGTGAGGGGCGGCGGCCGGAGGTCGAGTCGGAGGTGGCGGAGTGCGGCGGAGCATGGCGGCGTGAGTAGGGGGAACCCAGGAGAAGCCGAGCAGGTCGGCGGAGCTCGGCAGAGAAGCAGGGCCGAAGTCGGATTTGGAGCGGCGTAGCGCGGCGGGCACAGTGGTGTCGCGGCGGAGGAACGGAGAGCCGGTTTTGGGCAGCACGGGCCGCAGCGTGGCGCATCAGTTTTGAAGCGGGCGTCCGGCGTGTCGTCGCTGTCCAAGGGGGAGCCGGAGAGGGCGGCTTTTGGGGGAGTCGGCCGAGTGTGGGGAGGCGTCACTGTAGAGATCAAAGGGAGTTCGGGTGCAAGCGGCCTGTCATGCTCAGCTGGCTAGGGAGGGCCCGAGGCCCTAACCTCGGGGGGCGGACAGATAGGACTCGCCTCTTGGGGGTCCTTGGCGCACGCGGAGACCGGCCACCCTGGCCGATCAGTTCAATTAAACCGGGCCACGTGGGCCGATGGAGGTGGTGCGGGCCACGGCCAGCCGGCCGCGGTGAGCTGGGCAGGACCCGCGGCTGGGTCGCGGGCCGGCGGTCTGGACCGGCCCAAATTATAGGCCCCTATTTGTTCGAGGGGGCTTATCTTCTAAACGGTGCGTCCGTTTGATGCACCGTCTGCGGCTGCTAGTCCGTGTTAAAGAGACGGACTTTTGGAAGTATTTTTTGTGGTTTTTAGGTTCTGCACCCGAAGACGGGCGACCCGAGGAGCTTTAATTTAATAATAATAAATTATTATTAAATATGCGATAGATGTGGCTTGCGAGCCGGACATCCGTTTGATGTGCCGTCAGAGGCGCGGTGGCCCCGGGGCTGAGACGGTCCTTCCAAAGTGGGTTCGGAACCTTTAAGGGTTGTTTTTGTTGCTTGGGGGCACAAAACGCTAAATGTGAGTAATTAATTAATTAATTAATTAATTAATTGTTGCGTCAGACCTAACTCCTGCTTGGGATATCCGATTGACGCGCTGTTAGCGGCAGCATGACCCCAGTCCTAGTGAAAACCTTTTGAAATGCTTTCCAAAGTATCCATGTTGAAGACATGGTGCGGGCCCCACAGGTCCTAGTTCGCATGATTTACGGTGAAATGCCACTTTTTCACCCGACATCTGTTTGGGTTGTTTGAGTACTCGTTTCTGAGTGTTTTTTCGAAGGGATTGCAACGGTGAAATCCGACCGCCTAAATTTGGGTCCGAGACGTAGGCCCCACGAGGCGGCTTTCGGACGTACGCTGCATTTTTACAGCTTATGCTTCATAAGTTCGTTCAGGGAAAGTGAATAGAATATTCCACGTGGTTATCAGCAAGGAACACAATGGTACGATTTCCGTGACATGTTTCAGGGCCGAGGTGTGGGCCCCACAGGGCCCCGTTTGCGCATAACGCGGGAAGTTGCAACTTCTGCATCCGAATTCTGTTTTAGGCGCCGTCAATGGTGTTGTAACCCTGGCATCGTGGAGAAGTTGACCAGGTGGTTTTAGGCATTGGATCTGGAGTTGAGGCGTGGGCCCCACAGACCATCTCCTGAGCTGTGTGCAGCGTACTGCACCTTTTTCTTCTGATGCCCGTTTGAGGCGTATAAGTAGTCATTTTGGTGTGTTTTTCTGAGAGCATCACGATGGCATGGTTCTCCTGACCTCTTCCAGGACCGAGGTGCAGGCCCCACGAGACGCCGTATGGGTACAAAGCGGCGTTGAATAACATTTCCACCGAACGATGTTTCCAGCAAGTAAGTAGTCTATCATGCGTGTTTTTCTGTGAGTTTTGCAATGGTGTGATATTTTATGGCATACGGATACTCCTTCAAGATATTATTAAATGTGGAAATATGAAAGTGCGTTGGAAATAGATCCATTTTTGACACACTCTGAACCAACGCACGGTGGCATTGTTAGTGACACCTGGTGATGTCAGTAGCAGTGTGGAGCTATCAGACCGATTTCAGGTCTACCCTCCAGCGGGGCTGGGTAGTGGGTCACCCGACGACTCTTGAGGGTCTACCCTCCAGCAGGGCTGGGAAGTGGGTCACCCGACGACTCTTGAGGTTCTACCCTCCATCAGGGCTGGGCAGTGGGTCGCATGTCGACTTTTTCAAGGTCTACCCTCCAGTAGGGCTGGGCAGTTGGTCGTCTGTTGACTTCTTCCAGGTATACCCTCCTACAGGGTTGGGCAGTGGGTCCCCAGTCGACTTCTTCTAGGTCTAACCTTAATCTGGGCTTGGTAGTGGGTCGCCTGATGATGTATTAGGGTTTACCCTCCAGTGGGGCTGGGTGGTGGGTCACCCGATGTTTTATTACGGTTTACCCTCTAGCGGGGCTGGGCAGTGGGTCACCGTCGACTTATTTAGGGTATACCCTCCAGAGGGGCTGGGAAATGGGTTACCCAACAACTTCTTTCATACTCAGCCCTTATCTATGAGGCTATTCAGGGATTTTTTCTTTGTGACTACTGGAGCAGGATCCTTGGTTGTATGGATCGGCGATGTGACAACTTTGATATGACCTTAGGACATACGAGGATGAGGGGTGCTTTTCCCACCGAGATGCGTCCTTGAGACACGAGCTAAAAGTCGTGCCGGTGAGTTAGTTCCACCCAAAGTGGATAGTATCGAGGTGCGGTGATTGAGCCCCTTTGACTTGAACCTCCTAGGTTGACATGTGGGATGATTGGGTTCAGTGTTGGATATCCTTTGAACCTGTTGGAGAATCTTCTTGGGCTATGCTTGGATATAGAGATCCCCTTACACACTCATTCAGGTTTCTCGTTGAGCATATATATATACCCTACTGTTATTCCCACTCCTTGGGTTTGGTTACTCTTCTTCTGGGAGGGGAAAATACGCGCGGGGTATGCCACATGCTTTCCGTGTCTAGATCCTCTTGGTTGGACAAGTATACTCTCCTGATATAGGTAGCGAAGACTCGACGAGAAGTTCATCTTCTCACCATTTCTAGATCCTTGCATCTGGATGAGTCTGATTCTTTTCTCTAGTTGGGTTGAGTTTCACTCTCTCTCTTTTGTACTCTTACACTTTTCTTTGTTCTGTCTAATGCTCATGATTTTAGTACCTCCTTTGTTTCTCCCTCAAGCTTTTGAGGCATCCTACTGAGTATTTTTATACTCACCCATTCTTGGTCTTTTCCCTCACTTGGTGTGCCCTTACAGACGATGGACAGGTCAATTGAGATTACAGAGGATCATAGAGGACACAAGAGCTTGGGCTGTGTTCAGTGGTCGTATAAGTATTTCTGGGTATGAGACTCACTAGCGGTTTACTTTCGTTTTACCTATTGTCGGGTTGTGACACCTTTCTGGTTGGGTGTGTGTTTTTCCCCTTTTAACGTTCAGTTTACTTGTTAGTACTTTTCAGAAATTTACTTGTACTGGTTAGAGGTCGATGAATGTATATTGGTTTCCCTTTTTGTATCAGTGTTGTATCTTTCTTTCCTTTCTCTCCACTTGTTCATTGAGTTGGATGTGTGTATGTGTACAATTTCTTAGGAAAAGGCCTCCCCTAGTTTGTTCTTCCTTTGGCACAGGTCGCCAGCCCCTAGCCTGTGGAGGTGGGATTAGGGTAGTTGTGTCTCGAGCCTCAGTACTGGTCAGGTCGTGAAAAAGTGGTATCTGATGTGGTTCGTTCCTTGGGCCGTTGTTTGGATGTCCCTAAAAAAAGGAATTGGCTGAGTTTTGGGGAAATAATTTCAACGTGTTTCGAGAGCAGCTCTCAGTCTAGGGATTCCGGTGATGGTGCGGCGGCCAATGTATCCATTCACCAGGACCCTAATAACCCGCTTGTCAACTCAGCACACTGAGACACTTGATGCAGGGAATTTGGTTCATGCATCATATAGGATCGAGTCGTTGACTGCCCTTCTTGAGTCAGCTCCCCATCGTTGTTGATATATATATGCTCATTTGCTTGCGGTACTCCTTGATCAGATTCAGGATGTCCCCGAGATGATAGCCAGCTAGGATACTAGCTCCGGTTCATGATGAAGATTCTGTGAGCGACGAGGTCGCAGTTCAAGATCCATCATACAATTACCCTTTCTCTAGGGGGATAGGTAGTAGCACCTACACCTGTGGAGTAGCAGATAGTACCGACATCGAGGGTCGATGATTAGCGAAGGCTGGACATGCTACGTGAGTTCCAGCGCGAGAGACAACTGAGGTTCCATGGTGAGACATACTCACAAACAGTGAAGGGTTGCCTAGAGTTGGTGGTCCGCCTCTTCAGGCTTGTTTGGACACTGATTGGTTAGATGGTGGATTTGACAGCCAATCTTTTCTGCCCAGCAGCTGGCGTGGTAGAGCCAGGGTCACTCAAATGCATGATGAGTCGGTACTCTCGTGGGGTTACTTCTAGCGGCTGTTTTGTGAAGAGTACTACCACTCCCACTTATTCTTTTTACGGTTTCGGGATCTGCTGGATCTTGAGCAGGGAGTTATGGCAGTGGCCGAGTACGCGACTGGGTTCGCAGACCTTACGTGGTACTCTTTGGATGTGGTCCATGATGGAAACTTCCAAGCACAGAAGTTTGAGCGTGGTCTCTGTAGAGGCGTTTCGTGTCGGTGTAGTGCCCTTGTGCATCCTCACCCATCTCAGGGTGCTAGAGAAGGTACTGATGATAGAGAAATTTCTGTCAGAGGGATGTCGATTGGGAGGGCCTCGACATCAGAGGTCTCCCCTTGATGAGACTGAAGCACATTGTCGGGGACAGTGCAGATCACCGAGATAGCTTAGAGAGGACTAGTGTTATGGTTGTGATGTGCGGGGTCATGTGGCGTGAGACTATCCGACCAAATGTGCTGAGTATTTCGGATAGTTGGTAGATGCACCGCCATGACAGAGGCAGTGTCGTGATCAGGGAACTCCCAGGTGAGGACAGGGTGGTCCCCAGAGAGGCATTGTTGGCAGAAAATTATGTAGAACTGTAGTTGGCGGACAATGTTTCGAGGTCCTTCCACCACCACTAGGCAGCGCATGTCAGGCTTAGGGAGCCGACGGATGGGGCCACAGGCAGCTGTGTGCTGTGGATGTTTACAATCCGGAAGCACAAGAGATGATAAGAGGTATGCTCTGTGTCTTTTTCTACTTTTCTCATTAGAACTTGTTAGACACTATGTGAGGTACTATTTCATCTAAATCCTAGCTCGAGGGGTTACCGAGGGTAACACAGGGCATCGATATAACCCTGTGTTGGAGCTGCCGGTAGTAGTTTTTCCCTGAGAATGTGGAGACACTATCATTGGGGAGAGCGCTTTGTGGTTTTCTTAGACCACCAGTTTCTCAGGTGCGTCCCCATATAGAGAAACTTGAACCTGAGACGACGGTGCTGGCTGGAGTTTCCGAAGGAGGGAATCACGAGACCATGTTCCAGGAACAATCGTGATTCCGGTTGTGATGTGGAAAGTAGAGGTTCGGTCAGGGAATCCCCTAGGTTTCTTTGTGCCATTCGGGAATCGTGCATGCAGTTGAGAGGTTGCCTATGGTCTTGCCCTACCCTCCCAACATAAGGAGTGGGCGCATGATTTATTCCACGTGTCGCAACTGATGAGGTGCGTGCATATTCCTACGCATGCCCTCGAGTGTATCAGACCTTATAAGTACAAACCATCCCTTTTTGTTCATGTGTTCTGCATGTTTGGTGTTGTGCTAGTTTTCTAGGGAGTGGGAGAGCTAAGTGTGAGCTCTATATCCTGAGTTGTCTTCCCTAGCATTGCTTTTCGGGGACGAAAATCATGAAGGAGGGAATGATATAGAGACCCAGTTTTTACCCTGTAAAACATTGGTATATTTCTACATATAATTCTAGAGCTAGGCGAAAAGACGGCATGCAACTCCAAGGCTCGGTGTTCTCGAAATAAATTTTATAAAAATGTTAAGTGTTTTTATACTATGCACATGGCGGGTTTCTGTTTCCTCCTAAACTGTAGCTCGGATCGGAAATCCAAGGGCACGGTTGCGTCTGGATCATGTCGTTTACCCTAGGCGGGGTGTAAAGGTTGCGGGCGTGAGCCTACTGTGATAGATGTCACCCAGGGGAAAAACTTTTTTTCTAAAATAATGAGGGATTTTTTATCACTGGCGTTCTTTACAAATAACTTTAAAATAGAGTCTCAGAATAGAAATCTGAGATTTTCGTTGAGTTATAAATTTGGCGTTTTTCCTAGGTGCGACATAAAATGAGAGGGCGCAATGATTTTGGATTCTGCTCTAAGTGGGTTTTCCTATAAATAGGAAAATAGGAGTTGGGGGGTTCTACCTTTTCCCTCTCTCTCTCTCTCTATCTCTATCTCTATCTCTCTTGAGACTTATTCTTCGTTCTTTAGCGTTCTTCGTTGTTCTTCGCCGGATTGAGGAGTGGACTCTAACAGATCGGAGCGGGATCGAGCAGGCACGTCGCCAATGACGAACAGATCAAACGAAGTAGGATTTTGGATTAAATTTCACACCTTCATGAAATTCTTGGAGTTTTGTCTATTTTGTGGTCTTAATTCATCAATTTTAGAATTAGGGGCATTGGCTGAACGAACATGGCCAATGCCCGAGCCCCGTTTAATTTCTCATTCTTGAACATTCTTCGTCCGAATTTCGGACGCATCAAATTCTCGACGATTCGACGAGCGAAGGGCGACGTTGTGAAGATCCAGCCCCGAGGATCCCGAAACCGGTGTCAGAAAAATTTTCCGACCCCCAGAGTGGTGGGGGGACCAGCCGAAGGCTCGGCTCTAGTGAGGGGTGGCGGCCGGAGGTCGAGTCGGAGGCAGCGGAGCGCGGTGGAGAATGGCGACACGAGTAGGGGGCACCCGGGAGGAGTCGAGCAGGTCGGCGGAGCCCAAAGGTGAAGTAGGTCCAGAGTCATCTTCAGAGCGGTGGAGCATGGTGGGCGCAACGGTGTCGCGGAGGAGGAGAGGAGTGCCAACATTGGGCGGCGCGGGCCGCGGCGTGGCATGGCAGTGTTGCAGCGGTCGTCCGGAATGTCATCGCGGTCGAAGGGGGAGCCGGAGAGGGCGGCTTCGGGGGGAGTCGGCCGGGTGTGTGGAAGCGTCATAGAGGAGCATGGAGGGAGGACAGTCGTAGGTGGCCTATCGCGCTCATCCGGATGGGGAGGCCCCGAGGCGCTGACCTCGGGGGGCGGACGAGATTGGACCCGCCTCCTACGGGTCCTTGGCGCACGTGGAGACCGACCACCCTGGCCGGTCTGTTCAATTAAACCGAGCCATGTGACCCAGTGGAGGCAGTGCAATCCATGGCTAGTGGGCCACGGCAAGTTGTGCCAGACCCGCATCTGGTCCGTGGGTCGGCGGTTGGGACCGGGCCGGCCGGTCTGGACCGGCCCAAATTAGGGGCCCCTTTTTGTTCAAGGGGGCTTATCTTCTAAACGGCGAGTCTGTTTGACGTGCCGTCTGCGGCTGCTAGTCCATGTTAATGAGACATAATTTTTGAAGTATGTTTCTTGGTTTTTGGGTTATGCACCCAAAGATGGGCGACCCGAGGAGCTTTAATTTATTAATAATAAATTTTTATTAAAGATGCGACGGACGTGGCTCGCGAGCCGGACGTCCATTTGACGTGCCGTCAAAGGCGTAGTGGCCTCAAGGCTGAGGCGGTCCTTCCAAAGTTGGTTCGGGACCCTTACGGGTTGGTTTTGTTGCTCGGTGGCACGAACTGCTAAATGAGTGTAATTAATTAATTATTTAATTAATTAATTAATTGTTGCGTTAGACCTAACTCTTGCTTGGGATGTCCGATTGACGTGCTGTCAGCTGCAGTGTGACCCCAGTCCTCGTGCGGAATTTTTGAAATTCTTTCCGAAGCATCCAAGTTAGAGAAAAGGTGTCCCCCCCCCCCTCGGGCCTAATTCGCACGCTTTACGGTGAAACGCCACTTTTTCACCCAACATCCATTTGGGGTGTTTGAGTACTATTTTCTGAGTGTTTTTCCAAGGGGATTTCAATGATGAAATCCGCACGCCTAAATTCGGGTCCGAGGCGTGGGCCCCATGAGGCGACTTTCGGATGTATGTTGCATTTTTACGGCTTATGCTTCATCTGTCTATTCAGGGAAAGTGAATAACCTATTTTGTGTGGTTATCAGCAAGGAACGCAATGGTATGATTTGCATGACATGTTTCGGGGCCGAGGTGTGGGCCCCATAGGGCCCCGTTTGCGCATAACGCGGGAAGTTGCAACTTCTGCATCTGGAGTCCGTTTTAGGTGTCGTCAGTAGAGTTGTAACCCTGGCATTGAGGTGAAGTTGACCAAGGTGGTTTTAGGTGTTGAAGCCAGAGTTGAGGTGTGGGCCCCATAGACCGTCTCTTGAGCAGTGTGCAGCGTACTGCGCCTTTTTCTTTCGACGCCCGTTTGAGGCGTATGAGTAGTCGTTTTGGCATGTTTTTCCGAGAGCATCACGATGGTGTGGTTCGCCCGACCACTTCCAAGACCGAGGTGCGTGCCCCACGAGATGTCGTATGGGTATAAAGCAGTGCTGGGCAGTGAGTCACCCGACGACTCTTCCGGGTCTACCCTCCAACAGGGCTGGGCAGTGGGTCACCTGGCGACTCTTGAGGGTCTACCCTCTAGCACGGCTGGGCAGTGGGTCACACGATGACTCTTGAGGGTCTACCCAACAGCAGGGCTGGGCAGTGGGTCGCTTGTCAACTTTTTCCAGGTCTACCCTCTAGGAGGGCTGGGCAGTGGGTCACCTATCGACTTCTTCCAGGTCTACCCTCCTACAGGGCTGCACAGTGGGTCGCCTGATGATGTATTTGGGTTTACCGTCTATCGGGGTTGGGAAGTGGGTCACCCAATGTTTTATTACGGTTTACCCTCCAGCGGGGCTGGGCAGTGGGTTACCCGACGACTTCTTTCAGACTCAGCCCATATCTATGAGGCTAGTCAGTGAATTTTTCTTTGTGACTACTCGAGCAAGATCCTTGGTTGTACGGCTCAGTGATGTGATAGATTTGATGTGACCGTAGGACATACAAGGATGCGGGGCGCTTTTCCCACCGAGACGCGTCGTTGCAACGTGAGCTAAAATCTATGGGGGCGAGTCAGTGCCGCCCAAAGCGGATAGTATCGAGGTGCGGTGATTGATCCCCTTTGAATTGAACCTCCTAAGTTGATGTGCAGGACGTTTGGGTTCAGTGTGGGATATCCTTTGAACTGTTGGAAACTCTTCTTGGGCTGAGCTTGGAGATAGATATCCCCTTACACACTCATTCGGGTTTTTTATTGAGCGTATATATACACCCTAATGTTGTTCCCATGACTTGGATTTGATTACTCTCCTTCTGGGAGGGGCAAAGAGGCGCGGGGTATGCCACATGCTTTCCGTGTCTAGCTTCTCTTGATTTGACGAGTCGACTCTCCTGCTATAGGCAGCGAAGAATCGAAAATAAGTTCATATTCTCACCGTTTCTAGCTCCTTGTGTCTGGACGAGTCTGATTCCTTTTTCTAGTTGGGTTGAGCTGCACTCTCTCTCTCTTTTGTACTCTTACACTGTTCTTTGTTCTATCTACTGCTCACCGTTTTAGTACCTCCTTTGTTTCTCCCTCGAGATTTCAGGGCATCCTACTGAGTATTTTTATACTCACACCTACATGGGCTTTTCCCACACTTGGTGTGACCTTGCAGATGATGGCCATGTCGATCGAGACTACGGAGGATCATAGAGGACACATGATCTTGGGCTGCGTTTAGTGGTCGTAGGAGGATTTTTGGTCATGAGACTCACTAGCGGTTTACTTTCGTTTTACCTGTTGACGGGTTGTGGCACCTTTCTGGTTGGGCGTGTGTTTTGACCCTTTTATTGTGTAGTTTACTTGTCAGTACTTTTCAGCACTTTACTTGTACTGGTTAGAGGTCGATGCATGTATGTTGGTTTCCCTTTTTGTATCAGTGTTGTATCTTGCTTTCCTTTCTCTGCACTTTTGCATCGAGTTGGCTGTGTGTGTGTGTACAGTTTCATAGGTAAAGGCCTCCCCTAGTTTTTTGTGCCTTCGGCACTGGTCGCGAGCCCTTGGCCTCTGGAGGTGAGCTTGGGGTAGTTTCGGCTCAAGCCTCGGTACGGGTCGGGTCATGAAAAAGTGGTATCAGAGGTGGTTCATTCCTTGGGGCGTTGTTCGGATGTCCTTAAAAAAATGAATTGGTTGAGTTTTAGGGGAATAGTAACATTGTGTTTCTAGAGCGGATCTCAGGCCAGGGAGTCCAGTGATGGTGCAACGGCTGACGTATCCATTTAGCAGGACCATGATAACCCGCTTGTCGACTCGGCACACTAAGACACTTGTTGCAGGGAATTTGGTTCATGCATCATATAGGATTGATTCTTTTCCTATCCTTCGTGAGTCAGCTCCCCATCATTGTTGATATATATATATGATCATTTGACTATGGTACTCCTTGATCAGATTCAGGATGTCCCCACGATGATAGCCAGCTAGGATACTAGCTCTGGTTCGTGATGACAATTCTATGAGCGACGAGGCTGCAGTTCGAGATCCATCATATGATTACCCTTTCTCCAGGGGGATAGGCGGTAGCACCTACACCTGTGGAGTAGAAGATAGTACCAAAAGTGAGGTCCGATGACGAGTGCAGGCTAGATGCACTATGTGAGTTCCAGCACCAGAGACTGCTGACGTTCCATGGTGAGCCATACTCTCAAATAGTGAAGGGTTGGCTAGAGTCGGTGGTCCTCCTCTTCAGGCTTGTTCGGACACTGCCAGGTTAGATGGTGGCTTGGATAGCCAATCTTTTTCCACCCAGCAGCTGGCGTGGTAAATCTAGGGTTACTAAAATGCACGATGATTCGGTACTCTCATGGGATGACTTCAAGTGGTTGTTTCGTGTGGAGTTCTACCCCTCCCACTTACGTTTTTTATGGTTTCAGGAGCTGTTGGAGCTTCAACAGGGAGTAATGGCAGCGGCCGAGTATGTGACTAGGTTCGTAGACCGTATGTGGTACTCTTTGGATGTGTTCTATGATGGAAAATTCTGAGCACAGATGTTTGAGAGAGGTCTCTATAGAGGAGTTTCCTACCAGAATAGTGCCCTTGTGCATCCTCATCCATATCAGGGTGCTAAAGCAGGCACTGGTGACAGAGAAATTTCTATCAGAGGGATGTTGATTGGTAGGGCCTCGATGCCGGGGGTCTCCCCTTAATGAGACTCAGGCAAATGGTGGGGGACAACGAAGAGCACCGAGATAGCTCAGGGAGGACTTGTTATATGGTTGTGATGTGTGGGGTCACATGGAGTGAGACTATCCGACCAAATGTGTTGAGTCTTTTGGATAATTGGTAGATGAACCACCACGACAGAGGCAGTGTCATGATCAGGGAACTCCCAGGTGAGGACAGGGTGGTCCCCAAGGAGTCGGTGTTGGAAGAAAAGTAAGTAGAACTGTAGTTGGTAGACAATGTTTCAAGGTCCTTCCACCACCACTAGGCAGCGCAAGTCAGGCTGAGGGAGCTGACGGATGGGGCCACAGGCATCTGTGTGCTGTGGAAGTTTACAATCCGGCAGTGTAAGAGATGATAAGAGGTGTACTATGTTTCTTTTTATACTTTTCTCAGTAGAACTTGTTAGACACTACGTGAGGTACTATTTCGTCTAACTCCTTGCTTGAGGGGTTACTGAGGGTGACGCGGGGCATCGGTGTAACCCTGTGTTGGTGCTGGTGGTGGTAGTTTTTCCCTGAGAATGTGGAGACGCTGTCTTTGGGGAGAGTGCTTTGTGGTTATCTCAGACCACTAGTTTCTCATGTGCGTCCCCACCCAGAGATACTTGATCCTGAGATGATGGTGCTGGCTAGAGTTTCTGAAGGATGGAATCACAAGATCATGTTCCAGGAACAATCGTGATTTCTAGTCGTGAATTGGAAAGTAGAGGTTTGGCCGAGGAAGCCCCTGGGTTTCTTTGGGCTGTTTGGGAATTGTGGAGGCGGTTGAGAGGTTGCCTGCCATCTTCCCCTACCCTCCCAACCGAAGGAGTGGGCGCACTATGTCTTCCATATGTCGCAGCTGATGAGGTGCGTGCGTATTCCTACGCATGCCCTCGAGAGTAGAAGACCTTATAAGTACGAACCATCCCTTTTGGTTCGTGTGTTCTGCCAGTTTGGTGTTTTTTTAGTTTTCATAGGAGTGGGAGAGCTAAGTGTGATCTCTGTATCCCGAGTTATCCTCCCTAGATTTGTTTTTCGGGGATGAAAAGCTTGAAGGAGTGAATTATTTAGAGTACCGGTTTTTACCTTGTAAGACTTTGGAATATTTCTACATATAATTTCATAGCTAGGTGAAAATACGACGTGAAATTCTGAGGATCGGTGTGCCCAGAATAAATTTTATAAAAATGTTAAGTGTTTTTATACTGTGCACATGGTGGGGTTGGGTTTCCTCCTAGACGGTAGCTCGAATCAGAAATCTTAGGGCACGGTTGCATCTGGAGCATGCCATTTACCCTAGGCGGGGTGCAAAAGTTGTGGGCGTGGGCCTACTGTGAGAGATATCACCCAGGGGAAAACCCGTCTTTTTGAAATAATGAGTGATTTTTTATCACTGGCATTCTTTTCGAATAACATTCAAACGGAGTCTCGTAATTGAAATCCAAGACTTATGTTGAGTTCGAAATTGGGTGTTTTTCTTAGGCGCGACATAAAATGAGAGGGCGCAGTGATTTTGGATTCCGTGCTAAGCGGGTTTTCCTATAAATAGAAAAATAGGAGTTGGGGGTTCTCCCTTATCTCTCTCTCTCTCTTGAGAATTCTTCATCGTTCTTCGGCGTTCTTCACTATTCTTCGCCGGATTGAGGAGCGGAATCCGGCTGATCAGAGCGGGATCGAGCAGGCCCATCACCAACGACGAATGGATCCAACGAGGTAGGATTTCAGATTAAATTTCACACCTTCATGAAATTCTTGGAGTTTTATCGATTTTTTCATTTTAATTCATCAATTTTTGAATTAGGGGTGTTGACTGAACGAACACGGCCAATGCCCAAGCCCCGTTTAATTTCTCGTTCTTGAGCGTTCTTCGTCCGAATTTTGGACGTGTCAAATTCTCGACGATTCAACGATCGAGGGGTGGCGTTGTGAAGCTCCAGCCCCGAGGATCCTGAAACCGATGTCAGAAAATTTTTCCGACCACCGGAGTGGTCGAGGGGACCGGCTGAAGGTTCGGCTCCGGCGAGGGGTGGCGGCCAAAGGTTGAGTCGGAGGCGGCGGAGCGCAGCAGAGCACAGCGGCGCGAGAAAGGGGCACCCAGGAGGAGCTGAGAAGGTCGGCAGAGCTCGGTGGAGAAGCAGAGTCGGAGTCAGATTTGGAGCAGCGGAGCGTGGTGGGCGCAGCGGTGTCACAGCGGATGAGCGGAGTGCCGGCGTTGGGCGGCGCGGGCCGCAGCGTGGCACGATAGTGTTTCTGGGGGTGTCTAGTGTGTCGTCGCAGTCGAAGGGGGAGCCAGAGAGGGCGGCTTCGGGGGGAGTCGGCGAGGTGTGTGGCGGTGTTGTAGCAGATCTCAGAGGGAGACTGGGCGCAGACGGCCTGTCGCGCTCAACCGACTAGGGAGGCCCCAAGGCGCTGACCCCAGGGGGCGGACGAGACAGGACCCGCCTCCTGCAGGCCCTTGGTGCACGCGGAGACCGGCCACCCTGACCGGTCAGTTCAATTAAACCAGGCCACGTGGCCTAGTGGAGGTGGTGCAGGCTGCCACCAGTGGGCCGCGGAAAGCTGGGCCGGACCCGCGGCTGGGCCGCGGGCTGGCCGGTCTGGACCGGCCCAAATTATGGGCCCCTTTTTTCGACTGGGATTATCTTCTAAACGGCGTGTTGGTTTGACGCGCCATCTACGGCTGCTGGTCCGTTTTAAGGAGACGGATTTTTTGAAGTATGTTTCGGGGTTTTGGGGTTCTGCACCAGAATATGGGCATCCCAAGGAGCTTTAATTTAATAATAATAAATTATTATTAAAGTTGTGACAAACGTGGCTCACCAGCCGGACGTCCGTTTGACGTGCCGTCAGAGGCGCAGTGGCCCCGGGGCTGAAAAGGTCCTTACAAAGTTTGTTTGGAACCTTTACAAGTTGGTTTTGTTGCTCGGTGGCACGAAACGCTAAATGGGAGTAATTAATTAATTAATTAATTAATTAATTAATTAATTAATTAATTGTTACGTCAGACCTAACTCCTGCTTGGGATGTCTGATTGACGTGCCGTCAGCGACAGCGTGACCCCGGTCCTCGTGCGGGATTTTTGAAATAATTTCCAAAGCATCCGAGTTGTATAAAAGGTGCAGTCTCTATAGGGCCTAGTTCGCACGCTTTACGGTGAAATGCCACTTTTTCACCCAACATCCGTTTGGGGTGTTTGAGTACTCATTTCTGAGTGTTTTTACAGGGGGATTGCAATGGTGAAATCCACCCACCTAAATTCGGGTCTGAGGCATAGGCCCCACGAGGCGGCTTTCAGGCGTATGCTGCGTTTTTACGGATTATGCTTCATAAGTCTGTTCAAGGCAAGTGAATAGCCAATTATGCGTGGATATCAGCAAGGAACACAATGATACGATTTGCATGACGTGTTTTGGGGCCGAGGTTTGGGCCCCATAGGGCCCCGTTTGTGCATAACGCGGGAAGTTGCAACTTCTGCATCTGAAGTATGTCATAGGCGTCGTTAGTGGCGTTGTAACCCTGACATCGAGGTGAAGTTGACCAGGGTAGTTTTATGAATTAGAGACGGAGTTGAGGTGAGGGCCCCACAGACCGTCTCTTGAGCTGTGTGCAGCGTACTACACCTTTTTCTTCCGACGCCCGTTTGAGGCGTATGAGTAGTCATTTTGGCGTGTTTTTTCAAGAGCATCGTGATGGAGTGGTTCGCCCGACCGCTTCCGGGACTGAGGTGCGGGCCCCATGAGACGCCGTATGGGTATAAAGCAGTGTTGAATAACTTTTCCACTGGGAGCCATTTCCAGCGAGTAAGTAGTCTATCTTGCGCGTTTTTCCGTGAGGTTTGCAACGGTGTGATCTGTGTGGGTGTGCAGTGCCTCCTTCAAGATCTTATTTAATGTGTAAATATGAAAGGGTATTGTACGGAGATCCCTTTTTGATGCACTCCAAACCAACGCACGGTGGTGTTGTTAGTGACACCTGGTGATGTCAGTAGCAGTGCAGAGCTATCAGACCAATTCCGGGTCTACCCTCTAGAAGGGATGGGTAGTGAGTCACCCGACCACTCTTTCGGGTCTACCCTCTAGTAGGGATGGGTAGTGGGTCACCCGAAGACTCTTGAGGGTCTACCCTCCAGAAGGGCTGGTCATTGGGTCACCCGACGACTCTTGAGGGTCTACCTTCCAGCAGGGTTGGGCAGTGGGTCGCCTGTTGACTTCTTCCAAGTCAACCCTCCAGTAGGGCTGGGTAGTGGGTCGCCTGTCGACTTCTTCCAAGTTTACCCTCCAGCAAGGCTGGGTAGTGCGTCGCCTGATGATGTTTTACGGTTTACCCTCCAGTGGGGCTGGGTCGTGGGTCACCGTCGACTTATTTAGGGTTTACCCTCTAGCGGGGCTGGGCAGTTGGTTACCCAACGACTTCTTTTAGGCTCAGCCCTTATCTATGAGGCTAGTCAGTGAATTTTTCTTCCTGACTATCTGAGCAAGATCCTTGGTTGTACGGATCGGTGATGTGATAGATTTGATGTGACCTTATGACATATGAGGATTATGGGTGCTATTCCCACCGAGACACGTCCTTGCGATGTGAGCTAAATGCCATGCAGGCGAGTCAGTGCCACCTAATGCGGATAGTATCGATGTGCGGTGATTGATCCCCTTTGAATTGAACCTCCTAGGTTGATGTGCAGGATGTTTGGGTTTAGTGTTGGACATCATTTTAACTGTTGGAGACTCTTCTTGGGCTAATATTGGAGATAGAGATCCTCTTACACACTCATTCGGGTTTCTTGCTGAGCATATATATACACCCTATTGTTTTTCCCACTCCTTGGGTTTGGTTACTCTTCTTCTGGGAGGGGCGAGGACGCGCAGGGTATGCCACGTGCTTTCCGTGTCTAGCTCCTCTTGGTTGGACGAGTCTACTCTCATGCTATAGGCAGCGAAGAATCGAAGAGAAGTTTGTCTTCTCACTGTTTCTAGCTCCTTGCGTCTGGACGAGTCTGCTTCCTTTATCTAGTTGGGTTGAGCTGCACTCTCTCTCTATTTTTTACTCTTACACTGTTATTTATTATGTCTACTACACTCTATTTTAGTACTCCCTTTTTTTCTCCCTCGAACATTCAGGGCATCCTACTGAGTATTTTTATACTCACCCCTACTTGGGATTTTCCGGCACTTGGTGTGCCCTTGCTGATGATGGACAGGTCGATCGAGATTACAAAGGATCATAGAGGACATAGGATCTTGGGATGTGTTTAGTGGTCATAAGACGATTTCTATGTATGAGAGTCACTAGCAGTTTACTTTTGTTTTACCTTTTTCCGGGTTTTGGTACCATGCTAGTTTGGTGCATTTTTCCCCTTTTACTGTTCAGTTTACTTGTCATTACTTTTCATCACTTTACTTGTACTGGTTAGAGGTCGATGCATGTATGTTGGGTTCCCTTTTATATCAGTGTTGTATCTTTCTTTCCTTTCTCTTCACTCTTTCATTGAGTTGGTTGTGTGTGTGTGTATAGTTTCTTAGGCAAATGCCTCCCCTATTTTGTTGTTCCTTCGACGCTGGTCACCAGCCCCTAGCCTATGGAGGCAGGCTTGGGGTAGTTTTGGCTCGAGCCTCGGTACGGGTCGGGTCATGACAGTTGTCCTCCTATAATACCATCCCTCATTTCATACCTTTTACCATCAACTATTAAAAGATTTTCATTAGATAAAATTTATTAATTACATACCATATGTATTTTTATAACATAAATCATACATGAATAAAAATTTCCAATAGTATTATTAACTTTGGTAAAATTGATATAATCAGGTGGAATAAGCAACATGGTTCTTCGATCAAGAGTTACTTCAATCCCAACTCTCATGTGATTTTTTGGGTGTTGTTTATTATGTATCATGTCTCATGGTATATTAAACATTATACCCCTCACAATAAGGTTATTCATGGGTTTTGATAGATATAATGAAAAAAATTCACCCTATATAATTTTGGTAATATAACGTTATTTAATTTCATTAATTAAAAATTATTAGAAAGAGTTATGAAAAAATTTATTACCTTGATTAAGGAAGGTAGATGGGGGGATCGGTTAACCTCAAATATAGTGGGCTCATGTGTCTCTTCATGTACTGATAATTGTTCCACTACAGGTTTGATTTAATCATTTCTCTTATATTGTTCAACCAAACTAGAGTAGAAAATAAAATATTTTAAAGAATCTATTTGTATATTCATGAATTTCTCCATGTGATATGTATTTTCTTACAAATTTTTCTTCTTGAAATATATCTTAGGAGACACTCAAAATATATGAATCTAACCTGACCATACTGTTCTGGCCACTTCAAAGATACTAAAATTTGTTTTTATTTAGGTATAGACGATGTCAAATATTATGTCTAAAATAATTATTAAAAATTGAAAAAAATACATTTTTTACATTATACCTTTCTCAAAAATAATAATTAATATTATTTCATTCTTAAACATGATTCCAAGATTTTTTTCTCTATATTTACTCGGGCCTCTATAGATAGCACATGATGTGGGATGAAAGTGTCCTTGGATTCCACTCCATACATATGAATATAAATAATGGATCATATTTTATTTCATATCACATAATAATTTTAATGACATTTAAAATACATAAAATTTTATTTTTACATACAGCATACCACATCCTTTCTTCCTGGTAGGGGTACATTGGTTTTGTTTAACATTTATTTTTTTCAAAACTTTTTTTATGTTTTATAAATTAACAATATTTAATCTGAATGGGTGAAATATATTTTTTCAAATATAACACTAATTAATAAAATGAACCTAAAATTATTCCTCACATGATGAATAATGAAGTGTTTCGATAATTACTGGTTTATAATGTCTCCATATAAAAATGGTGAGTGGGGTTTACCTTAACCTTAAAATTAAAAAAAAATGTATGTAGCATATATAAGCCTCTAAGATATTTTCTAGAGACCATTAAGAAAAAATTAACATATAAATCATCTAAAATAAATAAACATTATACGGGATATTTATAAATAAATAAAAATTTCATTATATATTTTATATGTAAAACAGAAAAATTATATCCTAAAATAACCATAATATCTTCCCAAACAGTTTCCTTCAATGTGGGAATTCCACTATGCCACATATATATATATATATCAATTGGAACCTTCATTATTATTGTGAGACCAATGTAAATAATGGACATTGACTTATTGGGGACAAAAAATTTTCCATGTTATTTCCATCCAACCTCATATTTTTTACCATTTCTTCTTAGATTGATAATATTTGTTAACACAATGAATATTTATCATTCATGTTATTTCACTAATATATTATTGACCCGCTGTTAATTCCATAGTTTTAGAATCAATCATGTGGTCTCCATCGATAATAGTATCATTAGAATATAGATAATTCATTATTTTCATGAGTATTCAAACAATTAATAAAGGATAGATATATATATTATGTAAAAAATATTATGAGGAAAAGGAGAGTGCGTTATAAAATACACTAACTAGACCATTGAGTTATATTTATTTCATTAAATTTTAATGGATTTTTCTCCCCTATAGAGTATCCAAATCCCTAATTTTTGGTCCACTGAAATTTATATGACATTGTCTACAATGGGACCCTCATGAGATGATTATAATCTCCCAATGAATGGGTCATCCTCAATTTAATTTTCAATGAACTATACTATTCTTTTGGTCACTAATAGAATAATTTACCAACACTTTTTTTATATATATGGGTCATAAAATACTTGAATTTATTGTTATTACATTATGAACAATTCATATTTATACACGTCCATACTGTAATCCACCATCACAAAGACCAATCCATCAATTTTAATTGCACTCGTGTTTCCAAAAAAAATGAAATAGTAATTTTAACATAAAATATTTTATAATACAATTCATATATTTATACGATGATGTTGAAAGAAGAAATATTTTGATAAATTTGATTTCTATCATTGGAACAACAAACATGCAAAGCATCTTCCATATGCACAAATCCACTGTTATGTATCAAAACAATCATACTAATCAATTGTATACAATGTATAACCATTAATTTCAAAACTAGTATAATATATAACATTGAAACTTTATCCCATTGGAATCCATTGATGTCTTTTAGAAGATGAATTTAGTTATTTAGATAACTCCTTATATATATGTTCCCATAACTAACCTATAATCTATTTATTATGGGTATTTGATATCCATATTTCATCCCATAATAGTTTAATGTATATATGAAGTACTTTGTGGGATTCAAAGTATAGAAATACCTCTACAATATTATGTAAAATTTAATGGTTATTTTACAATCTCTTTATAATGGTAATAGTAACAACATCTATTTTTGTAATCCCTTAGCCCATAAGACATCCTATATGATGCATTTTTGGGAGACCATGTCTATGAAAATCAAATGGGTAATCAATGAAAAATTAAACAATTTATATAAAAATATATCTCTATGTAATAAATCCTTATAACTGATTTGAATTCTTGAAATTCCTTCTTAAAATAATTATTTATTATTTAATAGGCTAGATCCATTTGTCGTGTACAAGAACATATAGTTGGATCTCTCTAACCATGTAAACCATATCAAAGACCATTATATCAAAGAATAATTTTGGGAAGAAGTTAATTATGGGAAATGTAAAAAATATATTTTTAAGTATAATGTAACATACAGATACAATCATTATATCGTGCATCAATATAAGAAAATCATGTGATTTTAGACACTAAAACAACAAATTATTCTTTGAAATGATATTATTAATAGTTGATAAATATTCCTTTGGAACTTTGACACTATTAATGAAGATGAAAAATTAATATCTTTATTGTTTGTGAAGTGTCTAAGTTTATGGAGTAAAAATCATTTATCACTCACCCTTCACTCTGGTCGTTTCATGACATATCACTATGTCAGTAATTTCCAAATTAGACATAATTCAAAAAAAATTTATCTGGTATATTTAGTAATGTTATTATAACACTATCAAATAAAATTTTCAATGTTTATAAAATAAAAAAAATTGATGTACAATCAATTCTAGTATGGCAATTCAAAGAAAATTGATATCTTTTTCCAATCTAATTTTATATGGTTTTTGGAAAAATTTTATGAAAATGAATTTCAATATAATTTTCATTCCCAAATAAATGATAACCTATTTGTTGATATAGTGATATACCTTGTTCATTATTACCATAATATTATGCCTTTTAGGATTGGTATTTTTGTCTTAGGGGTGAGAATTTTCTATGTTCTGAGAAAACATTATTCAATGAATATTTCAAACTAACTAAATGTGCACCTCATTCAAAAATGGGGCACCCCAAAATTCCTTTAATTCTATTTTTAGACAAATTTATATAATAAGGATAGTCATTTATAATCCCATAAAATATTTCTCAAAATGAAAACTCCTTACTTATTTTGGAGCATTATACATCGTAACAAATTTATCGCACATAAATTTCATATATTCAATAAATTGATCCAAATAGACATCAATATAATTACAAGGTTTTATTTTTCAATATATAATATAAGATAACATTTTGTACTTGTCACGACCCGTCCCCCAGGGCCCGTATCGTGACTACCCCAAGACCGCCTTCCAAAGGCCAGGGACTAGAGACAAGCACCAAAGGCGTAAATCCCTATACTAGAAAGGATTTTCCTTTATAACAGTAAATATCCCAACAGAGTATGCAATTGGAAGTAAAAAACTACGTAAAACAGAATACATAAGAGTGTGCTAAAAGTAAAGGGGTCGGAAATACAAGACCAACAGTAAAGTACAAAACAACTGAAAAGCTAGTACAACTAAAGAAAAGAAGTAAAGTAGCTACAGGGTCATCCTTTGGAATTCCCACCTAAAGGGTGGGTGCAGATGGCCTCTTCAACACCCCAAGTTCGTCCATCCACTCTGTGTATGTCTCGTCAGGTTGTCCACTTCCAGGTATCATCCATTTCTGCTACTCTTTGCCCCGATCAGCACTGTCTGTCATCTGCAACCAACACAACGACGTGTGGGCACAACCCGTGTAGGGGTGAGTTTAATGATACTCATTAGGGACCCCGAGTCCCTCAATGTCTCACAAAAACCAACAAGGATAAACACAAAGTATGGAATCAACGGATAACCCTTACTTAGTTATATGCCCATACATATACCTAAGTTATTTATTAACTCATCTCAATCATGAGGAAAACACTAAAGTCGTTGACTTAGCTCAAACCAGGATTTCAGTAAAGTATACAAGTACATATGATTATTCGCGAATCTAGATCATCTTATTCTATCAAGAGGCACTGCTTCTGACTATATGGAGTCTGACCCACACAGGCTCGATAGGTACTAACCCCCGCAATGACCCACACAGGATCTGACCCACACAGGATCAGTATGCGCTGACGCACACAAGATGGCTGAGCATTGACCCACATAGTATAGGTATGCTCTGACCCACACATGATCGCTGAGCACTGAACTCCATATGATCTGTCTCCAACCTCCGCCTCACTATCGGACACTAGATTCTTCGCACCCGGTGCACTCGAGTTCCATAGAATCTGCCCTCGAGATATCGGTCATACCTCGAACACCACTATACATTACAAAGGAGAAACCCAAAGGACCTCCATGTCTTAAGTGTTCCAACGCGACAAACAGTGTGTCAATCGGACGCCCGGTCTGTGAGTTATTGGCATTTTCGTCCAAGGGGCCGGGTTGGTTTTTGGGTTCAAACCAACCCGACCGTACACCAACTGTGTCCAAACCTTATATGGGGTATGTCAAAAGAACCATCTCGCTCCAAGCCTTCCATCACCACTGGTGGTTCATCAATCGGACACCTGTAGCCCAAGATAGGGGTGAAAAGATGTAAACTAGCCAAATGGGTCCGGGTTCGGTCCGACCCAGTCAGACCGACCCGGCCCGTCCCGGTCTAGACCAGGGTCCGACCCAGTCTGCGGGTTTGATCTGATCCGAGAAATCGGCCTGGCCCAAGTGGGTGGCCCGACCCGAGGGGGTGGCCCGACCTAAAGGCGGCCCGACCCGATGGTTCGGCTCGGCCCATGGGGGCGGCCCGACCTGAGAGCGGCCCGACCCGTAGGCGGTCCAGCCTAAGGGGCGGTCTGGCCCAGCGGCCCACATAGCTCGGTTGGTAGCCCGTGTGGCCCGACTAGCTAGCTGGCGCCGACGTGGCCCAACGTGCTGGCCGCCGGCATTGCCTGGCTGGCCACGCGTGGGGGGGGGGGGGGTGTCGCGCCCCCTGCTTTGCAAACAGAACCAGTGCTAGGTGCCGGTTCAGTCTCCCGCGGGACCCAGGTGGTCCCGCCTTGTCTAGCTCACTGAGTGGCCAGCCGGTTCCGCACCACCAGCGCGGCGTGATGACACCGCGCCCCTACTCTTCTACCGTGGCCCACCTGGTCGCAGCTCCCTACTGCTTCGCGCGGCGCGACAGCGTTGTGCCACCCCTGACCACCATGGCCCGCCTGGCTGCGACCTCTTCCACTCGCGCAACGCGATGGTGTCGCACCCCTCTAGTGGCCTGGCTAGCCACCTTGCTCTGCCACGGCCCATGATGGCCACGACACGGTTCTCCCTGCGGCACGGCGGTGCTGCACCCTTTTGGCAACCCAACAGCCTTGTGCCACCGGTTTTTTCGCTGTCTGCTCTGCTGTCAAAAAATAAGAACAATCAAAGGGGGAGGTTCAGGCCATGTTCATGTGGTTTGATCCCTCATGATCATGGGGATAACATTTGGCACTTCATAATCTTAAAATTTGAACGATGAAGAGCGGAGGATAGAACTCTTATATAAAATAACTCAAATCCCTCTACCTCGAGTTCGATGATCGTTGGCAAAGTCGCGGTAAGGAAGACGTCATTCCATTGACGTCGAGAAGTGTCCGAGGTAGGAGACCGAGGTAGAAGCGTCGTCGGAATTCTTCACGGTCGGCTCCTTCTCTTTTGACTCAGTCGAGGATCAAAGGAGAAGTTCATCATTCTTCAGTGGTTCTTTGTTTGAAGGATAAAGTTATCCAAGGTTTCTCTGAGCCCTCTCTCAAGCTCCACCAAAATATTATGTCAACACCAAAAATTATAGACTCACTATTATTTTAATGGTTGGAAAGAATTCAAAAGATTTCAAAAATTAATTAATTGAAGCCATTAATTAATTTTTGGGTGAATTGGCACCATAATGGGGAAGTTCAAGAGTTCCTCCATTTATGGGTAGTTCAGGGGGTTAAAGCCTGTGTGGGCCCCACCTCTTTGATTACAAGAGACGTTAAGAATTTTGTGGGGCCCACCAAATAATATCTTCCCAAGGGAGGTTATGTGCGGCTGGGTCCCACCTCTAACCTCCACTTCTAGGTTTTAACCACCAACAAATAAAAATAAGCACACCTTATTTTTATTTAATTTTATTTAAAAACCCCAAAAACTAACTTCCATTCACATTAGAACGCAACTACGGTGAAGGTATCACTAAGAAATCACTGATGCTACGAGATCAACGGTACCCTTGGATTTCAATTTCGAGCACCGGTTCAAAAGATATAAAACCCCGCTCGTATGTTTACTGAACGTACCTAAACAAAACTTCAAAAATTGATTCTGGGCACACCGGGCCTCAGAATCAAATGCCGTCAGAAACTACAGACTCGTAAAATTCTCTGTGTATTTAAGAAAAAAATTTCCATAGAATTTCCAGGTCTTTAAATTCTCCCTACTTCAGGGATTTAATTCCCCGTAAGCTATAACTCGAACTAAGGGAACGAATGGGGGTATTTAGAATGCATCTGAGCCTCCTGATCCCATGTGCTCTCCTGGATGTTCTCAAGATGTCAGTGTACGTGCACTAGAGGTATCAACCGTCTATGTAGGACCCACTACTATCGATCCTCAATCCCCACTGGAACCTCCGTGAATGTCACCCCGCCATCGATGTCTAGCTCCCCATGGTCAATGATGTAGAATGGGTCATGCAAGTATCTCCTCGGCTGGGATACGTGGAAGACATCATGTACTCGGTGCAACTAAGGTGGGAGAGTTAAGCTATAATCCACCTCTCCAACTCTACTAAGGACCAAGAAGGGTCTAGTGAACCATGGAGACAACTTTTTGCATCCGCCCAAACTCCGTAGACCTCATCGAGGTGATACCCGTAGAAAGACGTGGTCACCATCCTCGATCTCTAGAGGTGTCTATCTCCTGGATGTACGTGGAAGAACCATCATGAATTCCATGGATATCTGATCCTACTTCCACTATGGGACCTCCAAAGGTTGAACCAATCCTACTGGTACATGTTGTTTCGCCTTCACTTGCTGAAAAATGAGGCATCATGAGAGAAACTATTCCACTTCTTTTTTCATTCCCGACCACCAGTGCTGTCAACAGAGGTCCTGGTACATCTTCTCCACTCATGGATGTACCGCTAGAGGGGAAGTGTGAAACTCCCTCAACACTTTCATCTGAAGTGACACCGGTACCATGGTACGTCCTCTGAAGAGGATGACATGCTCCCCACCTTCAAAAAATACATCAGGTGCCCGCCCTATAGTTATCTGAGCACGTCGTGTCTTAGAGTCAGCATCCCCATGTTGCGCCTCCTTGACTCGCTAAAGAAGTAGAGGAGTGATTGTGAGAGACTATAGATAGGCTCCTCCATCCCTATCCACAAAGGATATCCGTAAGGCTTCCAACTGCACTGTCGCCTCTCCTAGTAGTTGCATACCAGATCTCCTTCTGAGAGCATCTACAAAAATGTTCCCCTTCCCAGGATTATAAACTATCTTGAAGTCATAGTCCTGGAGGAACTCAAGCCATCACTGATGTCTTAGGTTCAGGTCCTTCTGAGAGAAGATATACCTGAGACTCTTGTGATCAGAGTACACGGTGAAACGTTTTCCCATCAGATAGTTCTGCCACATCTTCAAGGCAAAGACCACTGCTGCTAACTCTAGGTCATGGGTAGCGTAGTTCTTCTCATGTTGTATCAAATGTCGAGAACCATAATAGATCACTTCTCTCTCCTGCATTGGGATACATCCTAGTCTCATCCCTGATGTGTCGCAGTAAACTAAATACCCTACACCTTCCTCTGGAAGCCTAAAGATGAGGTCACTAGTCATCCTCTGCCTCAACTCCTAAAAGATCTGCTGGTATCTCTCCGACCACACGATGGGTTTCCCCTTCTTTGTCATGGATGATAGTGGTGCTGCAAATCTGGAGAATTCTGGAACGAACGTTCGGTAGTATCCAGCCAAAGCAGACGTCCCTCCCCCCTTGGGGGGGGGGGGGGGTAATCCTAGAAACATCTTTTGAAAATATGTCCCCATGTATTGTCACTCCTATTTGGAACTGAAAACATAGAAATCCTACTGCCACAAGGATAAGGATGGCCGATTCAAGAGTGATCGGCTGCACCCTCTTATGCATGAGTTTAACATGTACTTCCTGGGTTTCCTTTTTTGCCGAATAAGGAAAACCTCATCCCAACATTTTAGATAAACCACAAACTTTTTTCCTAATACAGTCAATCTGTGTATGAATTATGGTTGCCCAGTCCATACCCAAACTAACATCGTAAGGCCTCGACGCTTCCACCAAGAGGTTCCAACCGAAACTCTCGCCTAAAGGGTCAGATCACACCATCAGTGTAAGTGTAATTATTGAGTCTCCTCCTTAAGGTATCTCCAGACGTGAGGGTCAAGTCAACGGCTTAACCAGAAACTCTAGGTCTGGGACAAGATTTGTGGAAGGGAGGAATTATTGGTACCTGTGTCTATTAATACGGTAGCTAGTAGTAGACACATACCGTACCTCAAATCATTCCTATAGCCCTTGGGTCACACTCCTTGACCGCATGCAGCTAGTCTCTTCCCTTGTCCTCCAGTTTCGTGAGCCTGGCGGGGGCTACAAAGGTAGGTGGTTGTAACATGTTGTTATGTACACCACCTCATGGTTCTCTCCTAGATCTGCTTCCACATATTTTTCCCTGAAGATTCATTTGTCCTTAACACTTCCTCTTCTCGAAACATTTTACATTCTCATGTCTCTAAGACTAGAGCTACTTTCCTACTTTCCCACTACTAACATTCACTGGATATATCCGCTCATCCAAAGAACATGCAACCACAAATGTTTTCTCTAGAATCTAGAGAAAAGGTGCTAGCTCGGATGTCCTAAAACACACCACGCTCAGTAGTCCAAGAACCAAATTACTGATCCTATCACATTCGTCGAGTACTAAAAACAATTGGTACACCTCGGTGATTACTCAATTACCAACATGTCGTCTTGAAGAAGTTGTACAAGCTCTAGAGAACTCTCAGCGACCTCCTCAGGACATTACTTAGCCACCTGTGAGTCGGGCTCACCTTAGAACCTGAGGGGTATCTGATGTTGAAACACGTGTAAGACATTAAGCTTGCATGTGTCATCTACTGGTACCACCATTTGAAACTACTGACCAACAGGCAGTGATCTAGCTGACACACTACCTGAAGGTACAATCTTAGTCAACGATCCACATACCGAAGCCTCATCACTATGCAGAACAACCTCATGGTCACTCACTAGTAAACACTAGTAGCTAAGATCACCATCTGGTCTACTGGTATCTCAACTAGACGTAGAACTCTATTAATCACCTCCAGTCAGTCCTCTACTACCTGGGAATCTGTCTTGCCTTGAAACCTTAGAGGCCTATGCCGCTATAACTCATGCAACGCTCTCAGTCGGTGTACATTTTCCACCAGTACAGCTGGTGGTATCTGCTGCCCAATGGGTGGTGGTGCTTCTGGTACTCCACTCGAAGGTGCCAACATAGTAAAAGGGCCCTGCACCGGAGCCTCATCGCTTGGTGGGCCATCATTGTGTACTCTCTCAAGACTCTAACTAGCTATTTGCATGGAGGAATCCTGAACAGATGAAACAAAATCAAAATATTATACCTGGTGATCTGACCTGATTGAGCTTATTTAAGAAAACTTTAATGACACGCACGTAATCAGTGTTTTCATGCACTAAGTCATAAATCAGTAGTCAGGGTCCTCGTGCATGGATAGGTCGGCTGCCGCACCAAAACTGGACTCCCAAAACTGAAAACCACACTTAGTACTTCAAACACTATTGCTTTACATAAAAGAAAGATCATATTCCTAAGTTCTACGGTAGAACCTCCCTCTGATACCAATTTGTCTTGACCCGTCCCCCGGGGCCCATATCGTGACTACCCCAAGCCCGCCTTCCATAGGCCAGGGGCTGGTGACTAGCACCAAAGGCAAAAATCCCTATACTGGGAAGAATTTTCCATTATAACAGTTAAAAAACACAAAAGAGTATGCAACTAGTAGTAAAACACTAAGTAAAATAGAATACAAAAGAGTGTGCTGAAAGTAAAGGGGCTGGAAATACAAGCCCAATAGTAAAGTGCAAAACTACTGAAAAGCGTGTATAAATGAAGAAAAAATTAAAGTATCTAATGGGTCGTCCTTAGGAATTCCCACCTGAAGGGTGGGTATAGATTGCATCCTCCACACCCCAAGTCTGTCCGTCCACTCCGTGTATGTCTCACCGAGTGGTCCACCTCCGGGTATTGTCCTGTTCTACTACTCTCTGTCCCGATCAGCGCTGTCTGTCATCTGCAACCAACACAATGAGGTGCGAGCATAGACCGTGCAGGGGTGAGTATAATGATACTGAGTAGGGACCCCAAGTCCCTAAAGGTCTCACAAAAAAAAGTATAACCACAAAGTACGGAGTCAATGGATAACCCTTACATAGGTATATGCCCATACATACACCTAAGTTATTTAGTAACCCATCTCAATCATGAGGAAAACACTAAAGTCATTGACTCAGCTCAAACCAGGATTTCAGTGAAGTATATAAGTACATATGATTATTCGTGAATCCAGATCATCTTATTCTATGAAGAATAATTTCTTATGACCATACAGAGTCTGACCCACATAGGATCGATAGGTACTAACCCCCACAATGACCCATACAGGATATGACCCACACAGGATCAGTATGCGCTGACCCACACAGGATCACTGAGCACTGAACCACATAGGATCGGACCCACACAGGATCGGTATTCACTGACCCACAAAGGATTGCTAAGCGATGACCTCCGTATGATTTGTCTCCAACCACCGCCTCATTATCGGCCACTGGATTCCTCACACCTGGTGTGCTCGAGTTCCGTAGAATCTGCCCTCGAGATATCTGTCATACCTCAACCACCACTAAACTCGAAAAATTAGCAACCAAAAGTACTGCCATGTTGTAAGGGTTCCAATGCGACAGACGGTTCATCAATCAGATGCTAGGTCTGTGAGTTATTGGCATTTCTGTCGCAAGGGCCTGGTTCATTTTGGGTTCAAACCAACCCGACCGTACTCCAACTGTGTCCAAACCTCATGTGGGGTATGTCAAAAGAAACTTCTTGATAAAATCCTTCCATCACCTCTGGAGGTTCATCAATCGGACACTCGTAGCCCAAGATAGGGGTGAAAATGTGTAACCTGGACAAACGGGTTTTGGTCTGGTCCTACCCAGCTCGTCCCGGTCTGGACCAGGGTCTGACCCAGTCCGCGGGTTTGATCTGATCCAAGGAAGCAGCCTGACCCGAGGGGGTGGCCCGACACAAGGAGGCGGCCCGACCCGAAGGTGTCCCGACCCGAGGGTCCGACCCGGCCCGTGGGGGCAGCCCGGCCCGAGTGCGGCCCGGCCCGGCGGCCCGCATGGCCTGGCGAGCTGGCCACTTGGCCCGGCTGGCTGGAAACCAGCACGGCCCGACTGGCTAGCTATCGGCGCGGCCCGGCTGGCCACATGTGAGGGGGGGGGGGGGTGCCGCCACCCCTCTACTTTGTAAACAGAACCGAAACTAGGCACCGGTTCAGTCTCCCCCGGGACCTGGGTGGTCCAGCCTTGTCCAACTGGCCGAGCAGCCAGCCAGTTCCGTACCACCGGTGCGGCGCGATGGTGCCGCGTCCCTGATCTTCCACCACGGCCCACCTGGCCGCACTTCCCTACTGCTTTTCACAGAGCGACGACGCCATGCCACCTCCGACCACCGTGGCCCACTTGGCCGCAACCTCTTCCACCCGCGAGTCACAATGGCGCCGCACCCCTCCGGCGGCTCGGCTGGCTGCCTTGCTCTTCCAAGGCCCGTGATGTCCACGGCCCGGTTCTCTGAACGGCATGGCGGTGTCGCTCCCTTTTGGCGACCTGGTGGCTTTGCACCACCGGCTTCTTCACCGTATGCTCCACCGTCAACAAATAATAACAACCAAAGGGGGAGGGTCGGGCCGTGTTCATGCGGTCTGAGCCCTCATCGTCATGGGGATAACATTTGGCATTTCATAATCTAGAAATTTGAATGACGAAGAATGGAGGTTAAAACTCATATATAAAACAACTCAAATCCCCCTACCTCGAGTTCGGTGATCGTTGACGGAGTCACGGTAAGGTGGAAGTCATTTCGTTAACGTTGAGAAGCGTCCTGGGTAGGAGATCGAGGAAGAAGTATCGTCGGCGTTCTTCGTGGTCGGCTCCTTCTCTTTTGACTCGGTCGAATATCAAAGGAGAAGTTCTTCGTTCTTCGATGGTTCTTCATTGGAAGAATGAATTTTTCCAAGGTTTCTCCAAGACCTCTCTCAAGCTTCACCAAAAGATTATGCCAACACCAAAAATAATAGACTCACTATTATTTTAATGGATGGCAAGAATTAAAAATATTTTAAAAATTAATTAATTGAAGCCATTAATTAATTTTTGGCTGAATTGGAACCATTATGGGGAAGTTCAAGAGTTCCCCAATTTATGGGGAGTTCAAGGGGTTAAAACCCATGTGGGCCCCACCAAATAATATCCTCCCAAGGGAGGTTATGTGCGGGTGGGTCCCCCCTCTAACCTCCACTTGGAGGTTTTAACCACCAACAATTAAAAATAAGCACACCTTATTTTTATTTAATTTTATTTAAAAACCCCAAAAACTAACTTCCATTCACATTAGAACGCAACTACGGTGAAGGTATCACTAAGCAATTACTGAAGCTGTGAGTTCAACGGTACCCTCGTATTTCAATTCTGAGAACTGGTTCAAAACATATAAAATCCTGCTCATACGTTTACTGAACGTACCTGAACAAAACATCAGAAATTGATTCTGGGCACATCGGGCCTCGGAATCAAGCGTCGTCAGAAACTGCGGACTCGTAAAAATCCTGTGTATTTAAAAATATTCCCATGGAATTTATGGGTATTTACAGTACTTGGGTTTCATACATAACCACATAGGCATGTTATAATTTACTAACATAACCTGACATGTTCTTTGTGTACTAATTTTTACACCAAATGGATTTATTCTTTTTATAAATAACACAATATAGAGGTTTCTCAGCTGATTTCCAAATTTAGGATACTCATAATAAATTTTCTATTATATAGCAAAGTTATCTAGGTGATGTAGTTTCACATATGAAATTATTTTATCTAACTTCAATATCAATTGTTTAGTGGTTTCAAGATATCCATATAAACATATAAACATAGAAATGATATTAATGTACCATCCATAATTAGATGGACTTTCGTTACCTTTCATGTATTGATCCACACCATAATTTGGGAATTTTCTTAGTGATTCATGGTTCTTTAAAAATAGTATACAATCATTTAAATATGAGTGTATTTTTTAGAGACCAAACCAATTATACATTGAATTTTTTTATATTCATATTTTCAATAAGGGAAATTACTTTATTCTACAGGCATATAATTTAGGACACCAACTAGTTCTATAATGAGGGTGTCTCTACATCTGCTACAAGATTTAAAATTATCTAATGTAAATACATCTAAAAATGTTTTATATATAGTAAATAGATATATATGGGTCTCTTTTTATAGTTATTTAACTTCTCATAAGTCTTTGGGAATACATCATGTTCTTTCCCAATTTCCATTTTCATCTCATCCATATGATCCTCATCATCATTTATACTCATATTCATATATATTTATCTATTAATGGAAGTTGTATCCCGGTGAATATGAGCATTAATTTTTTCTAGTGTTTAGTACATCATTTATAGTTATGATATATTACATTGCAAGTATAATTTTCTCCCAACTCTTTTGAATGAATACATATAGAATATCTATAATGTTAACACAGGAAAAGGATTTTAGAAGGGTCTTATACATGTTATCTTTCAATTTTAATGAACTCTTTAACTACATCATCATACTTATTTGACATGTTATTTGAATATATCTATTTTCAATTCATTTCCATCATATTAGACTATAAAATATTCATTATATATATAAAAAAAATAAATACACCCAAGGTATGAACATAGAGTATATATACCTTGATATGTAATCAATGTATATAAATTTGAGTGTATTCATTCTCTATTTCGGGAAGTTTTGCATAACATGAACATGTTAATGGTCAATACTCTAAATATTTTTCATACATAGATAAAAATAAAAATTCGTCCTTTTTAACCCTCTCCCTCTCTTTTATATTATTCATTCTTCCGAACCAATTGTTTCCACACAAAAACCCTTAGACCATAGGGATGTTTTGTATTTAACAATAAATCATATGTCCTTGACATCACATGTATTTTGAAATAGTATTATATGCACTAAATTAATGAATTATATTAACATATCATTATCTCTCTAACATTATCAAATGAATATATGTGGAATGCATTTGAAATTGAATCCTATATGATGAATAAATATAGAATCTACAGTATGTTGACACTATATAAATAATATTCACAAACTATTATAGTTTAGAAATGTTTGTATGGGACACAATGTGAATTAAATTTTAATTTATGAAATTTTCCAATTCTTATATAGAATCTAGAAGTAATCCAGATCAATACTACATGGGACCATTGGAATGTAGTCAAACATTCCAATTATGTTTGGACACATTGATCTTTTATATCTTATTAAGCATCAAAAAATAAAATATTTGCTATGTTGTGCTGATTTTTTTGTTTCTAAAATATTCATTACATTGAAGATGACTTTTTCAAATATTTATTTTGAATCATTATATATTTCTTTTGAGTATTTATCTTTCTCCCATTCCTCTCTTGTGAAATTCATTTTTTATCTCTTACAAACTCAACTATCGAAGTAGGTAATTTTTTTCATCTTATATTTGGGTTCATATTTTTATTATAGGGAATATAAAATTGAACTCCTTATTAATTCATTGGAAACCCATAGAGTCATATAATGATAATTAATGATAACACTTATCAATTTGGAAACATTGAAGCTTGGTGTTAATTTATTTAAATTGTTTTTATTGAGGATAATTTATCTTCAAAACCTCCTCAAAAGAGAATTATCATAGAATATTATTTTTTGAGATGTGAATAAAGATAATGATTATGTGTGAATACATGATGTAGATAAAATGGAATAAAAATTGAAAAAGTACCTTTTTGGATTTTTCCATATTTTATTTGTACATAAATGAATTTAGATGTATTGATAAAAATGGGTTTTGATCGATATATAAGAGTATTTTAAATAAAATAAATACTAGTTGGTAAATAATAAATCATATTAATTAATTAAAAAATTAATAGAGTCAAGAAAAATTAACTTTAGCAGTGGTAGTAGGGATAACTGAAGTAGAGCCTATTAGAAACTGTTAAAAGGATCGATCATTCTTTGATGTTATGGTGATTTATGTAAAAAAATAAATATATTTTAAGTGGTAAAAAGAATTTTGAAAGTTCTAAAATGTTTTTATTAAGGGAATAGAATAAATTTTTTATTTGTTTGTTCAACTAATAGTAATACTATGGATGGTTGAGTAAGAAAATGTAAAGATACATAATATATATATCAATTATAGTTTATCTTGTTGAAAAAGTGTTTAATCTAAAATGAATGATATTGATGTTGAAAGATTTTATATCATGTTAGAAAAGTAAGGTAAACGGGGATTTGGTTTATGGAAGGTTTATCTATATGCTACATAAAGGCTTGATCATTCCAGTTGAAAGAAAACGAAAATGATTCCTGAAGAAGAAAATTGAATAGGAGGTGGTGTGCTTGGCGTGAGGGTGGGGACTATGAGGTGTTGTAGATCAGCAGTTCTTGAGCCACTGTGAGTTATGTGGATCAAATGACACACCCAAACCCCTTGAAAAATTTAAATACAGAAATATAATGAAATATGGACTTAAAAAGAGTATAAAGAATTGCATACCCTGCATTTTGAGAGTACTGATTTGTCTGAGGAGATTGAAGAAGAGTTGCAGAGAAGGTTTAGTTCCATGAGAGCTTCAATGAAAATAGTGATGGAGTTTTCTATTAGGATTATATTTAAAAGAACGAATGTGTCTTACCAATTCTTTGTAAAAGGAACTAATAAATATAGGTTTTATCAACACTTAAAAAGAAATCATTGATAAATCTTATCAATATTTTTGAAGATAGTTGGCACTCGTAATGATAGGTTTCATCAATGCTTTCTATTTTAAAAGAGATAAAGACTATCTTTTTTGGTTGTTTTTAGAAACCAGTGATAAATACTATATAATATATATTAAAAAATATTAAACTAATATATATTAAAATCTATAAATTATAAATAATGTGAACATTAATTTCATTATTAAATTGAAAAAACCCAAAATGTATGATTGATATAACTAATTATAATTAAATAACTAAAAACGAATAAACATCAAAAATATTTTTAAAAAACTAATAATTTTTTTAATTATATAATTTATTAAAAAAATAAATAAATATATATATATTAAAATGATGTTGAATTTTTATTAAATATTTAAATTACAATCACATTAAATACATTAAATTTTAATGAATAAATAAGTAAAAAAATATTAAAAATGATTAAATTATAATAATATTTAATGATGAAATATTAAAAATGAATAAATTAAAAAGAAAATAAAAAATCATTAAATTTACAAGTGAATAAATAATACTAGAAAATATTAAATGAATGAATGTTAAAATAAGAATTATATTTAACAATTAAAAAATAAATTGATTGAAAAAATATTAAAAATATGAATAGGTTTAATTAGGTATATATATTATTAAAGAAATAATAATGAATATATGTCAAAATGAAAATTAATACATATTAATTATATAAATTATAACCATATTTAAAACAGTAAAAGTCAATAAATAAAATTATATAAATAAAAATTTAAAATGGATAAAATTACTAAAAAATATTAAATAAAGAAAAATTGAAAATGTGTAAATTTTGAAATTATTAAAAAGTAATTATGAATGTAAATGAATTAATTTAAAAAAATATTAAATATAATAAATAGTATATATAAAATGAAAATATAAAAAATGAATAAAATTTACCACTTAAAAGTATAATATATATTAAATATAGTTGGTCAATAAATAAATTTCTAAAATAAATATTAACATTTCAATAAATTACAAAAAGGATATGTATGTGTGTGTTTCTATAAAAAATTGCATTAATTACATACTGAAATTTATATTACACAAGTTTTATGTATGTTAAATTAAAAAACAATTGACATTTTATTAAACTTCCATTATTTGAAACTAGTTAGTCAATATTTCTAATTAATATTAAAATTAAATTATAAATCATTTTTCACTAAATATATGACTTATTTAATATAAATACATATTTTTTATTACATAAATCATATATTATAAAATATTATATATATTGATATATATTTATGTGAAAATATTTCTATATTAAAAATATATATTGATTTATGAAAAATTATACATAAAAAATATTAATAATTAATAATTTCCAAATATATTAGATAAATAAATATTATAAATAACGAAATTAAAATTAATACTAACAAATAATTATGATTATTATTGAATTAATAAAACTAATTTTTTTTAATAAATTGGATGTTAAAAAAGACTGAAATTTAATAACGAAAAAACAATAAATTGAAAAAAAAGAGTAATTATTATTAATTATATAGATTATTAATAATTATTAAAAAGAATATGTGTTAAAATAAAAATTAATGAAAATTAATTATATAAATTAAAACCATAAAAAGAATAGTAAATTTTAATTAATAAACATGTATAAATATATATTAAAAATATAAAAAAATAAAAAAAAATAAAAAAAATATTTATATTAATAAATTAAAAAATTATTAAAAATAATTAAAAATATTAGTGAATTAATAATATTTGAAATGAATAAGTTGGAAAAATAATTTAAAAGTAATATATTGTATAAATTGAATTAAAGAATAAAAATTGAGTAAGATTTATTAAAAAATAATATATATTAAATATATTATTTTAATAAATAATATTCCAAAATGAATTTTTAAAATTAAATATATTACAAAAATGTTACATGTGTGTGAGTTTCTATATTAAATTTCAATAACTTGTGTGTGAAATTAATTTAACACAAATTATATATATGTTAAGTTGAAAAAACAATTGATGTTTTATTTAAAGTACATTACTAGATACAAATTAGATAATATATCTAATAAATATTAATTTTTAATTTTAAAAAATATGCTAATAAATATATGGCATATTTAATATAAATTATTATTTATTATTTTATAAATCATATTTAAGGAAATGTTATATATATTTATATATAAATATACATATGAATACATAACTATATTTAAATTATTAAATATATTAATGAAAAATTATGTATGAAAAATATTAAAATTAATAAAGTAAAATTAGATGAATGTATATTTAGAATAAATAAGTTTTAAAAAAATAAAAAATAATAAAATTATTATTTTATAAATAATATTCAATGAATGAATGTTAAAAATGTCAAAAATATAATTTTTTTAATATATTTTAATGATGTTAAAAAAGTGAAATAGAGTTATTAATTATATAAGGTATAAAATAATATAAATGAATATAATTGTAAATGAAAATGAATACATATATTAATTTTTTAAATTAAAACATTGTTAAAAACTTATTAAATATTAACCAATAAATATAAGTAAATATTTAAAATGAATATATGTACAAAATTATTAAATAATTAAATAATTATAATGAATAAATTTAATATATATTAATTATAATGTAATAAAAATCATATATTAAATTTAAATATAAAACAATGAATAAAATTTAATAATTGTAAAAAAATAAAAAAATATTAATAAATCAAAATCTAAAATGATAAAATTAAAATTTTATTATATTTGAATTTTTGTCTCAACAAAATTAAATTAATTTAATATATGTACGTCATAAATTATTATATGAACTACTAAGTGTAAAATATTTAGTTAATTTTCTTTAATTGAAAATTAAATATATATTATATTATATATATATATATCAAATTGAAAAAAAAGACATTGATAAAACAAAAGGTTCTTAAATTTTTTATAATGGTAAATAATGATTTTTTTATAATATATCTTTTTAATTAAATTATAAACTATTTTCATTAAATACATGTCATATAAATATTATTTATAAAAAATATTTAGTATTATATAAATAATAATTTAAAAATTATATATATATCTGTATATATTTCTATATATGATATGATTTCTAATAATATATAATTTTTATTTTTCATGCCATTTTTAATTAATAATATTATATATCATGTGTAAATGTAAATATAGTCTTATATAAATCATATTTAATATAATATATTATATTTTTACCGGTATAAATATTTTTCTTTATTTATATGTATTTTTTAATAAATTAATTTTTATGAAATATACATTTTATCAATGTTTTTTTAGCATTGATATAGGGTAGAGCTATTGATTGTGGGTTTTATAGTAGTGTCTTAAAATGTTTGGCTCAATGTCTAGGTCGTGATTCCATTCATAGAATGTTAAAATGATGTCTAGTTTAAAAGCTATATCCAAAGAATAATTTTATCAACAATAAAAATATGATGATTGTCATTATTTTTATAATAAATTTATCTATAAAAATATATGTTGCTGAAAGGGGAGATATTGATTCCTAGAAGCATGAACACCTGTATGCCCATTGACTGACACTCACTACATTTTGCCCTTGCATTTTCCTCGTAGTTCACCATACACCATGACCCACTGGGTATCCCCCCCCCCACTCAGCCATGTCTTCTTAAAAATTACTAAAATTATTTAATATAGTTAGCTAATTCATCAGTGAGGACAATCTACCAAGGATCCTGATGCCAGCAAGTGATACTCTACCTTATCTTAAAAACCCTATCTATAACTCAACCATGCAGTTCATTTTCCCATTTGATAGTAAATTTTTTTATATAATAATTTCATTAAAAATATTCATGTACAGGATAAAAAATAATCTTTTACATAATATTTTGTATGACTCTACCATAATTGAAATTTTATATTAACTCATCTTGGTGGAACACCTTTCATACTGGCGGCCCGAGTAGGGATCTAGTAGATGAGGTCATGTGAGTCCTTGTTTAATACTTGGTATTCTAATACATATAAAATATTATTTAATATTTTTAATCATATAATATAATATTGATAATAATTAAAGAAATATATATTTTCATTTAACATATTTTGTATTGTATCATAAATTTGAAATATAATAGTTGATAGTCATCATGATTTGAAGCTAGACAAACTATTTTCTTCTATGTTTTATATATTTATTTTAAATTGAGTTTTTATTCCAAATTTTAAATGGGTTATAATTTTTTTAAGGTAATTTTTCCCTCTATATATTTTACTTGGTAGTTATGGTTTTGTTAAAAAAATTAAGTTTATATTTAGGTCAAAAGAGTTATTTTCTATAATGTAAAAATATATATTATAAATAAATATATAAAATATAAGATATAAATAATTATATTTACTTGAAAATAAATGGAGTAAAAATAAATTAAATAAATATTATAATTATTATAATATACTTATAAAATGAATACACTCAAAATATTATAAATCTCAGAAAAAACTATGTTTTTCTCAAAATAAAAACATTATTTTTAATTTATTTAGTTTTTCCTGGATCATATTTCATATATTATTTAATTTAAGAGTTATTAATATTTCATATGATTTATGAATAAACACAAAATTATGTAGTTATTCATATGTAAAATCTAAAATATAATAACCATTATTCAGTATAAATATTCTTAAAAACTAAATCGAACAAGTGAATCATGTGGAGTATAATTTATTTCTAGTTATCTAAAAAAATTCAAAATTTTCAGAGGAATTATATTTTAGCATGGTAGGTTTTTATATATGGTAATGTTTAATAATGATATTGATTATCCCTCATTAATTTAAAAATGGAAAAAATAAATATAAACCACAAAAATATATTAGATATCGATGATAAAACTATTATATATGGTATGGTGGTGGAAAATGTGTATTGATATTACAAGATAACTATTTCCTCTGGAATTGGGGATGACCTCGTTGATTTAAGATTCAAAACATTCCAAGCGGTTTCTAATGGGTTTGTTCGCAGAACCGGAAACATCCAATGATTCCATATCCATTTGGACCTACTTCCCAAAGTTAGGCACTCATTAGTTGTGGACTGATGAGGCTTAGGAATTTTCATTGGTCGAGAGGATGGGAGGTCGGACTCATCACACCTTTTTAGGGGAATTATTGTCTACTCTAGGACTCTCTTTATAGATTTAAGTTATGTTCATGAATCCTTATTACATTTCCAAGTATAAAATGAGCTTTCATTTAGATCTGACAATCAATGATTGAATATATAGGAAATTTAGAGAATCTTTTATATGTATTCGAGGTTCTTCATTGATAGAGAATCATCTGTATTTGTTAGAGATTCATGGTCAATGGTATCCTTTAATACATAAAAGTATCTTGGTCATTATGATAACCATACTAGATTTAAAGACACTCAGTGGGGCACTTGAAGATTATTGTCATTCAGAAGGACATGGATTATTTCAGATTTGGGATTGAACCCACAGATGGGCTACCTACGTATCCTTTATTTAGAAAAGGAATCAGAACCCACGTAGTTCGAGTAAGGGAGTATGATGTTTGTGATTGATGGCTCAAAGAAAGATGTCATAATTACTTTTACACTCTAAGCTCACGTGAGTCATGCTCGGTGTGAGAAACAAGAGGTATTGGTAAAAACCAGACAATTGTGCCATGAAATATTCAATCATAAGAAATGATGTAGGGCTTATGTATGTATGACTTCCCAAATAGATGAGGATTAAGATTTACTTCAGGGAAGAAATCCATGAACATGGTCCATAAAGGTATATGTGCTTCATGGAGATTTGGATACTCTAATCTTGGGGCTTACTCCTAAGGAAAATTCCCAAGTTAAGAGGGGACTTATGATAGGGTTTTACTCATGAGAAGGAAGCCCAGATCAAAAGGAATTATGACTGGTTAAGAGAAAATAAGACTGGGGATTATTCTTAAGGAGGAGGCCCAAGTTAAAGGGGTTTGAAAATTAAGGGAATTGGGGCTTACTCCTAAAGAGGATGCCCATATTTGAGACTGGGGATTATTCCTGAAAAGGAAACCCAGGTTAAAGGATTTAAGGTTTGGGGCTTACTCCTGAGGAGGATGCCCATATTTGGGGAATTATGACTCGGGCTTATTCTTGAAAAGAAGGCCCAGGTTAAGGGACTTGGTGCTTACTCCTAAGGAGGATGCCTAAAGTAATGAGAATTTGGACTGGGGCTTACTCTTGAAAAGGAGGCCCAGGTTAAGGATTCTCTCATCTTAAAGGATTAGGTTCAATGAATGAACTCTCTAACTTTAGTGATATAAATATGTGAAAATCACTATGTTTTGAGATATGTTCCATGGATCTCCTTTCAGATAAAGAATTCAATCAAGAAAACATGCCATAAATGGATTTGAAGAGTGTCTTGAAGACTGAATCTTGAATATGAGAGGTGGAATGGCATAAGAGGGGTTAAGTGGGTAGGAAAGGCTCCCAAAAAGAGAGGGTCGTGCAAGTCCTGGCAGGTGCGCAGGTACTACGTGGGCGCGCAAGTATTGGTCGTGCAGGTATACATGCACGGCTCATGGGTACTTGCGCGATACTTGCCCTGTAGAGTAATACTTGGGCGATTTTTGATCAAAGCTTTTAGAATCATCCTGAGGAACTTCCAGAAGAGTGGCGTGCAAGTTTCAATGAATAGGTAAGGAGGCGTGCAAGTATGTTCATTTCCCTTAAGGGAAAAACATTTAGGCATGGAAGTGTTAGTGATTTCTAACACTTAGACCTTATTCCTATTGTTTAGACCTTCTATTCTAGGTAAAGGATTGCCTTAGAAGTGTTCGAAAGACTTGAAGAAGAGACTTGGGAGTTTAGAGCTCTATATCTGAATTCTGGAAAAACTTCCTCCCGAAATGGGGGGCCCACAGGGTCTATTTATAGGTTAGAGAAGACCCCGAGCGATTATCACTTAGGGCATGGAATTCACTTGCGCGACCATTAGTCGGCACGCAAGTATACTTGCGTGACAGTAAGGGAACTTGCGTGGTGAATGTACATTTGAATCCTTGTTCATGACTTTGTCGATTTTTGATGTTTTCTTCAAAGGATGAATCAATTTGTGCTAAGTCATTTACCTTTCCAATCCTTTAGACAATGTGACGAAAAGGAGCGTCAACAAAAGTCCCCCCTCAGAGTTGGATCCAAAAGAATAAGGATGTGACTCTGGGGAAAAGAAGATAAACCAAAGGGAAATAGGAGCGTAGGTGTTCACGATACAAGGCATGGAACAACATATGGAAAATCATATCTAAGGTGCCTTTAGAAGAGCTATCATCAACGATCCCTCGATTTTCATCCCAGTTCTTCATGCTAGGACTTGGTGGTTTTGGATACCAAGAGATCCATACCGCGGTGAAACAAGTCATCTTTAGGAGGGAGTAGGAGCAAAAGTGTCACGAAAATATGACCATGGTGAAACTGTCAGTCAACATCGGAGAATTTGAGGTTGTGGTATCCCGAGCTGAGGCTGACTATGCTTCCAAGATGACAGAGCTGAAGCATAAGATCAAAGAAATATTCGTCCAGCAGGTGCAGCTCCAGCAACAGTTAGACGCTGTTACTGGGGAACTTGACCAGCTCAATAATTCATTGGAGGGAGCTCAAACGAATGGTATGAAAGCCATTGAAAATACCAAGAAGGCACTCCGTCAAGCTGAGAAGAGTGAAGCTGGTCGAGTGCACGAGATTCAAGTAGCTGCTGATGAAGCTCAGGATGTTGTACATCAAGTGAAGACTTATGTTGACAGTCTTTTGTAATTTCCTGAAAAAAGAGAAGAGGCTCCAATCTGTGGATGTCCCTCTAATTCTTGTGCATTAAATGGAAATAATGTGTTCATCTTCAATCACTTGTGCACGTATTTTCCTTCTACCTACTTTAAATTTTTCCTAAGACAATGGTCCTAGTAATCATAGTTTGATTTTTACTAGTATTTTATAAATAACCCTACAAACTTTGAATATTTTAATTGCTCAATATTACCTAAATCATACAAAATGTATGTTTAGTGAGCTGGAACTTGACTTTTATTCAGAGTTCCTTTGTCTTTTGTGGGCAGTTTAAAGTCATGCACATTGGAAATAAAGAGGATAATGTTTAGGGTCGAAATATCTTTGACCGAAATGGATTAAAATTGAATCAATTCCTTGATAATTTATCTGAAAACATATTACCATACTCAAGTATGAGGGAAAATATGTAAAATATGACTTAAGAATATTTGAATCTGAGGAATGATATGAAAAAATATCTAAAAGGCATTAGAAGAAGTAGTTCCCAAGAATGAAGTTACCATTATTTAACAAACCCGTTAGGGGGTTGAATTATGCAGGGCCACCTAAGGGCATTGGATGTATAGTCAAATAAATTGCATCTTTTTCCTGACAGGTCCATTATGCATGTGCTGCATAGTTAGGTAAAAGAACTCTCAGAAATTTACTTTCCTACTGCTAAAAATCCAGTGAAAGTTTTGGGGATTCAACTTTTCCAAAGTATAGAGTTTGCTGTATGGAAAGAGGTACTTGAATATGGAGAAGATATTTCCAAACAAGATTATCAAAGAACTGGATGGATATCACTCCTACGAAGGTCTGACCCAAACATACGGAAGGAGAATATAAACCATAGACTCAGATAATTTTAGATCATGAAAAAGAGTATGGGGCAGATATGTTATGGATAACCATTTTTTTACGGATCCCTACATATTGTCATTAAGATAACCAAGGAAAAAAGAGATTTTCTTCCCAATAATGAAGTTACCACTATTTGAAAAACCCGTTACGATGTTGAATTATGCAGGGCCGCCTAAGGGCATTGGATGAATAGTCAAATAATAGCATCTCTTGGCTGACACGTTTGTTATGTAGACTGTTTATGCTAGGCCGCCTAAGGGCACGTGCTGCATTGTCCGGCAAAAGAACTCTTAGAATTCCAGGCCTTTTGTGATTATAAGTTAAGAAAAAGGGTTATGATATAAAGATCTGAAAATATTAAAGGTTGGGATTATGACACATAAATATGGGTATTGTCCAATGTATGCAGAGATACACAGATCAATGATAACCATACTCATGTTGTGGCTGGGTTCTGAATAGAAATGTTGGACTTCACTGCATATCCCATAAGGATGGGAATCAAGCCATACGTAGTTCTTAAACTACAGTTTAACGTCTTGCGGGATGAAAATATAGGATATCTTAGTTTAGGTTCATAGAGCTTGGACCATTTATAAGAAATACACAGTGTGTGTTTTCATGGGGACTTTTCAGCCAAGGGACTGAAAGTGAAATTTAGGGTTAGGCCCAAAAATACTTGGGGCTAGATTCGAGGGACACTTGAACGTTCCTACGTATCCCATAAGGATGGGAATCAAGCCCATGTAGTTCTAGAAATACCCTCTGTACAAATTTGGTTTGTACATGTGAAGGGTGAAAGGGGACTTTAGTGCAATGATGGCGTAACCCAAGATAAAAGGTTCAGCAATTTCCATGTATGCATGTAGTCTTTGGAATGAAACATGATTGGAAAATAAATTTAAATAATTATTACCTCTCAAGTGAGGGTATCAAAGAATATTGTAGTTTATTGTCATACATGACAAAAAATGATGTACAATTTAATTTCATATAATAAGGACGAAAGTGAACCAATGTAAAGATATTGATTCTGGGGACGGTTTCACGAATCAACATCATATGAGATGGAGGTGAACCGATGTGAAGATATTGGTTTTGGGCTTGAACCTTGGGAGGTTTCCTATGTACCCAGCCTGGAAGGCAAGTATCAATGTCCACATAGTTCAATTAAGGAATGAATTAACGATCAAGTTGTTCTTGGGGACAATGACCTAAGAAATAATGTTGGGACTTACGCGTGGTTAGCGGCCCAGAGAGGGTGTTATGGTTGAAATTTGCTCTAATCTCACGTGATTTATACTTGGTGTGAGAAACAAGAGGTAACAACAACCATAACGATGCACAGTTTAATGTCATGTAGGACATATGAAGGGACTATGCGGTTTAAAGTCTTGCAGTTAGGACTATTGGTGATGCACAGTTTAATGTCATGTAGCAGGGACAAAGTACGGTTTAGTGTCATGTAGGACATATTAAAGGATTTTTTGTACATTTTAGCGTCATTTACCGAGGACGATGGGGAAAATATAGTTTAAAGTCATGTTGGATGAAAGGAGGACTGTGCAGTTTAATTTCATGTAGTGAGGACAAAACAGTACACCATTTAACGCCATGTTGGATGTATTAGGGACTTTTTCACAGTTTAACATCATGTTGGACAAAAAAGGGACGATTCAGTTTAGCATCATGTTGGACGCAAGTGACAATAGTTTATGGTGGTATGCATGGACTGTTGGTTATGCAGTTTAACGTCTTTCTGGATGTAAGGGACTTCTATACAGTTTAGCGTCATGTGGATAGGACATTACAGTTTAACGTCATGTTGGACGAAAGAAATGAAAATAGTTTAACGTCTTATGTATGGATCATTGTTGTATAGTTTAACGTCATCTAGAAATGATAATGAAGGGGACACAGTTTAACGTCATGTTGAACGAATGTGAAAATAGTTTAAGGTCATATGCATGGACCTTGGATGATGTAGTTTAACATCTTGCTGGACGTAAGGGACTTGCAAATAGTTTAGGGTCATATGCATGGACTGTGGATGGTGTATTTTGTGTTTATACAAAATACTTCTTCAGAAATCTGGCATTGGTTGGAGTAGTGATGAGTTCTCCATCCATTTAGATTAAAGAAGAAGCTCCATTGGAATAGACCTTATGTATTGAATAAGGTCCTTCCCATTTTGGCTCAATCTTGGGAAGTTTCTTTCCTGCTATCATTGGAGTTCTGAGAACTAATACCAATTCTCCCTGAACGAATGAACGAAGACGAACTTTTTTATTCAAAGCTCATGCTATTCGATTCTGATAGGCTTCTAAGTGGTGCAGAGTGCCCAATATTTTCTAATATAACCGTTCCAATTCATCCAATCGCTTTTGAGATTGTTCATCTGTATATGATTGATCACAAATGGCTACTCTGAGCGAAGGTAATTGAACTTCAGTGGGAAAGACTTCTTTCTTTCCATATACCAGTGAATATGGAGTTGACTGTATTGCAGTGCAGGTGGTGGTCCGATAAGCCCATAAAGCATGAAAGAGTTTATCAGGACATGAATTCTTATCTTTATCCACCATATTTTGGAATATATTTGACAGAGCCTTTTTGAAAGCTTCTATCTGGCCATTGGCCACTACATGATACTGAGATGAATGATTGGATTTTATGTTGAATTCTTGATACAACTTCTTCACCTCGGATGAACAGAAGTTGGTGCCATTGTCCGTCAATATGGTATGAGGGACACCAAATCTGGTAATGATGTTAGACTTGATGAAGCTAAAAATGCTTTTAGAACTGACTTCCTTGAGAGGTACTGCCTCTACCCATTTAGAAAATAAATCAGTAGCTGTAAGGATATACCTAAACTGCTTGGCCGTAGCTGAAGTGTAAGGTCCCACCACATCCATTCCCCATGTGGAAAATGGCCACGAGTATTTAGCTGTATGAAGCAACTCTAGAGGTTGATGAATGAAGTTGGCATGTACTTGGCATGAATGACACTTCTATGTAAAATCAACACAGTATTGTATCATTGAAGGCCAAAAACATCCAAGCCTTCGAATCTGATCAGAAAGTCTATGTCCAGACTGGTGGGCACCACAGACTCCTGCATGCACTTCTTTCATGACATCCATTGTTTCTTCATCATCAATGCATATGAAGAGAACTCCATCAAAACCAAATTTGTATAGAATTTTATCTTGGTTATCTGGGATATCATAAAGATTAAAATTGACCACACGTCGCCAGATTTGTTCTTTCTCGGCTCTATCAGGTGGAAGTGTTCCATTTTGAAGGTATTCCCTGATAGGTGACATCCATCCTATAGTATGACCATATGGTTCATGAATGGGACTAATTTCATTAATTCCCTCTATTCTGATTTGAACATAAGGTGAAATTGCACGATGGTGGGAAATACTGATGGTTGTCTCGTCCCGATTTGGATCTTCCAGAGCTATGGCTATATTAGCCAGAGCATCAGCTTGAGCATTTTTTGATCGCGGGCATAAGAAAATTTCGGTTCCGAAGGTAATTCCACCATTAACTCTCTAACGTAATCATAAAAAGGGATTAGTTCTTCTTTTCTGATGTCATAATCCCCATTGATTTGTTTGATTACTAGGTATGAATCACCTTTCAACTTTAAGTGATTCACTTGTTCTTGAAGCGCAAATTCCAAGCCTACGATGAGAGCTTGGTATTATGCTTCATTATTGGTACCACCTTCCCACAATAAGATGGAATAAGGTAACACTGCCTTTTCTGGAGAAATGAGTACAATTCCTAAGACAACTTTTTTGAATTTAGGATTTTCCATTTTCCTCCCTGTTGGATTTCTGGAAGCACCATCAAAATACATTTCCCATGCCTGAGGACTTTCTTGAACAGAGAAGACTTTCTCATTAGGGAGTTCAATATCTGAAGATGTGTCTTCCACTGAAGGGTGTTCAGCTAGGAAATCAGCCAGAGCTTGGCCCTTTATTTCCGTTTGAGACACATAATGAATGTTGAATTGCTGCAAAATAACTGCCCATCTTGCCAGACGTCTTGTAAGCATTGGATGACTAAGGATGAATTTGAGCGGGTTATTGCGAGATACTAATTGGACCTCATGATGTTGCAGGTAGTGTCTCAACTTCTGAACTGCAAAGATTAATTCCAGGTAGCACTTCTCAATATTTGAATACTGGGTTTCTGCTTCGAGCATAGTCCGACTGAGATAATAGAGGTTGTTTTCATTCCCAGCATCATTCTTCTAAGCAAGAAAGGCACCCAATGACCACTCTAGATCTGTCACGTATAAGATAAGTGGTCTTCCTTCAACAGGTGGCATAAGTACCGGTGGACTCAAGAGATATTTCTTGAGAATATTGAATTCATTATGACATTCTTCAGTCCACTGGTAAGTGACTCCCTTCTTCATCAATTTGGTGAAGGGTAAGCTTATGCCTGCCAAATTGGTGATGAAACGCTGAATATAGGATAAGTGTCCTTGATGTCCTTTCAATTCTCTTAAATTTCGAGGAGGTGACATGCCAAGGATTGACTTTGTCTTCTTAGGATCGACCTCGATACCACGATAGCGTACAACAATGCCGAGAAATTTTCCTGAGGTTACCCCAAAATCACATTTTAAGGGGTTCATCTTCAAATTATGTTGTCGAAGCTTGTGGAATATGACTTACAAATCAGCCAATTGATTAGAACGTTGTTTGGATTTGACCACCAAATCATCCACATAACATTCAAAAAACTTTTCCAGAAAGGGTTTGAAGATACGATGCATGGAACGCTGATATGTTGCGCCTGCATTATTTAGGTCGAAGGGAATTACCCGATAGCAAAACACACCCTAAGGGGCTCTGAAGGCTTTAGATTCTTCATCTTCTAGAGCCATCTGGGGTTGATTATATCCAAAATATCCATCCATGAAGTAAAGCGCTTCATATCCAGTTGTCGCATCAATCAAGAGTTCTGTAATCGGAACTGGAAAATCGTCCTTAGGACAATGCCGATTAAGATATCTGAAATCAATGCAAACTCTAATTTTCACATTCTTCATTCTCACTAGAACAATATTAGCCAACCACTTGGGATATTGAACTTCTCTGATGAAGTTAGATTTGATGAGGTTATCCACTTCGGCCTCAATTTTGGAAGCATAGGTTGGGTGTGTTCTTCCAGCAGCTTGTTTGAATCCTCTATGTTCTTCTGGAAAACCCAAATGATGAGTGGAAACATCAGGATCAAGACCTAGCATCTCTGTATAGTTCCAAGCAAATATGTCTTGATTTTACTTTAAAAAGGAAATATACAACTCTTTCTCTTCAAGAATCATGGCCGCACTGATTAAAGTGGGGCGTGGATCTTCTTTTGTACCCAGATTGATTTCTATGAGTTCATCCACAGTGGTAGAGATACCCTCTTCAAATGCTGGAGGAGCATCCCTGAGATTTTCCTCGTCTTCTTCAACATGTTTTATTTCCTCTGTTTACACTTACATAGTAGATGATGAAGCATATATAATTTTCATGATCAGAAGAGATGTCAAAATTTGCACATCTTGAAGAAGAAGATTCCATTTCCAACCCAATTGATGATGAAGGGTCTTCATTGGGTAATAAAGAGGAGATGATGGATTGAGAATCGACATCATCGTTTACCTCTGACATTACTATAACTTTCCCTGGCCTGATTGACGAAGTATAGACTTGCTGGATTTCAGCATATGAAATGAAGACATCTCCATTTGAGCTTTCATCATTGCTTGGTGGATCACCAATTTCTCCCATGTTGTCCAACTCTATTGCCGTAATTGACATTATGGATCCTTCCATAAGAGTATTTTGATTTGGGTTTATGCTATCAATTTGACTGATAGGAAACACATAATCGGTACTCACATGTGCTAATGGGTTTACTGGAATCTTTTCCAAACCATACGGAGCATTAACTTTGGTAATATCCTTTGTTGTGGATTCCTCCTTTCCCTTCATGTCATAGAATTCTGCCTCAATGTATTGAGATTCACATGTCTTGAACATGGCCTTATCACCATATAATGTCCCAACCTAACCATCAAAACAAAACTTGAGACATTGATGGTATGACGAAGGGATAGCCGCATGCCGATGTAGCCAGGGTCTTCCAAGCAAGATGTTGAAGGCTGAGTCTTGATCAACAACCATTAAATATGAATTGGACACAAGATCTCCAAACTGATTTCTGAGTGTAATCTCGCCCAATGGTTCTTATTCATTTTTATCATATCCTTGTAACATCAAATTAGAAGGAGATAAATCAGATTCCGTGAGGCCCAATCGATGAAGTGTACGAATGGGCATGAGGTTGACTCCTGAACCATTATCAATGAAAAATCTTCGGATGTCTATGCCATTGACGTTGCCAGATAAGTACAAAGGTCTAATATGTCTATGCACGACATCATATTCATCTTCATTAGTAAAAGATATTACTACATGGCATTCTGTAGGATTATTCTCTACATGGTAGACTTCAGCTGCAACAATTTCAGTTTCAAACTCCTGAGGACTTGACAAAGCCTCAATGAGTGCCTCCCGAAGATCCTTTGATAAATTCAAGGCTTCCAGAATTGATAACTTGGCCGGTACTTGGGAAAGGTGTTTCAATATATCATACTTTCGATCTAAAGGTCAGTGTTTCCCAACATGAACATGTGGTTTAGCAGGTGCCTTGAAAGTTGATTCCTTGGAATTTGATGCATCTTGTACCGGGATAGGAGTTGGTAATATTCATTGATTTGGAAGATTAGACCGATTAGGTCTATTTACTTTCTGAGAGGAAGAATATGGAACCTTCAACTGATCTTCCAGAATAATTGTGCTAGGGCTGAGTCTGCCTTGTGTGGAAGATCTTGCTTGTTCTTGTTGACCTTTTTGAAGGGATCTACCATGAGTTTCTGCCGCATACACGGTTCTAGCAGGGGTAGAATTAGAATAGTGTCCTCTGAAAGATCCATGTCTTCCCCTGTATCCTAAGCCTCTGGAACGTCCTCTGATTCCTCTATTTGATATAGGGAATTCGGGCTCATTAAAATCGAAACTGTGACTGGGACATGGATCTATTAAATGAATCATATTAATAGAACTGAAAATCAACTCTTCATCCGATAAATAATCTGCCTGATTATCCTGTTTAGGCCGTGCCATTTGGTGGGGCGGTGCCTGTGAATTTGAAGTAGATGGCATGAAGTCTTCCAGAGTCAAAGACAACATAGGCTTTGACACATACTCATCTTCTTCTGATTCTTTTTCTTTCTTTGAATCATGCTATTTCTTTGAGTTCTTTCCCTCTGATGAAGAGGGTTTTGCTGCGGTATTCATGGTAGAAGGCACAATTGGTTTCTTCACTTGAATTCACAAAATGTCATGAGTTCGGTTGATCATTTTTCGGACCATCCAATCATCATATTTCGGTGCATTTTTTCTTTTGACTTCTTCCCATTCGCCTTCTTCTTCTGGACTGTAGTAGTGACACATGCTACCTGAGCTAAAGAACCTTTTAGTTTGACTTGTCCCGAAGCGACCATCTTTTTCATGAGGTCTTTGAAGACAAAACACTCCTGGATGGGATGCCCCAACATTTGATGAAAGGGGAAATAATTGGGATGGTCTTCATCTCCTTCCTTGTTTGGCCTTTTGGGCCTTGGCAACTGAACCAAATTATTTTCCAGAGCATAAATGCAGTAACTAGGAACATGTTCATTTCCAAAAGAGTATGTTTTTCTCTTCATATCCTAAAATTGTTTTCCTCTTTGATCTCATTGATCATATGGACGAAACGACCTTTGTTGTTGGTGCTCAGGAGGTGGATCCCGTTGAGAAGATGAAGGTTTTGAAGTAGAAGCACATACAAGTGCTTGTTTAAGCATAACTGTAGTAGTCTCTTCTTTACCCATTCTCCTTCCTGGAGCTGATGTAATTATACGAGCCTTATCTTTAGTATTTATAAGAGAATCTTAAATCTATTGAGCGATTGAAGTAAGGTCTCGAAACCCTCCTATATATTTCACAGGGATCAACGGCATGCGTAATTCGTCATGCAGATTTTCCACACAGATTGGCAACAGTTCTTCCTAAGGGAGTGCTAAGCTTAGGGAATACGTTAATCCCTTCCAGCGAGCAATGAAATCTAAGACCCTTTAATTCTCCCTTTGCTTACAGTTTGTAAGATCGAAAATTGCTGTCTTTAGCAACGTTGAGATGAACTGAAGAAGGAATTTTTGGCGAAGATCTTCCCACTCGGTAATTGACCGAGATTGCAATCTTGTGTACCAAACAAAAGCTGGTCCTTGCAAGGTTCGTACGAAGCATATGAGTTTCACTGTTTCTTTCTGTTCTGGAGTTCCCATAATAGGATCGCAATAAGACACGTAATGTGTCAAATGCTGTTCAGGATCGCCTGATCCATTGAAAACAGGGAATATAGGGTTTCCAAAACTTGATGGGGGAAGGGTTGAATCTACCCATTCATGGAAATCTCTCTTTTCTGGTTGAACCTGCGCATGCTTCCCTTCCATAGTCTTTAACCGAGCTGTTAATGACTCAATGGTAGTTATTAACTTTTGAGAAACATCCGGTTGAACTTGGACTTGGGATGGTGCAATGACTGGAGCTGGTACATATGTGGTGGCTGGTACTACAACTGATGGTAGCACCGCCAATTGTTGTTGCAATTAACCTGTAGGATTAGACCTGTGCGGGTGTACTTATAGAGGAGGATATTCTTGATCCATCTCAATAGCTGCAACAAATTCCCTTGGATGACTGACTCCAACACGCTTAGGAAGAAGACTACCCTGAAGTAGTTTTGCATTAATCCTTCTCAATTCCTTCATTTCTTCCTCCTGTTGAGCAAACCTTTGCTCAAGTTAGATTGATTGTCCTTCTCCAGAGGAAGGTTATGTAACCTGATTCTTTCCTTTCCCCTTTTTGGCTCCATTTTGGAGAGGGGGAAGTGGATTACCTGAAAGATTACCTAGGTTCTGCGTAATCCTTTGATTTCGTGTACGCACACCTTCTTCATTTGTGTCTGTGCGTACAACTTCTTGAGCAGGAACCTCATCATCTGAGTCCCTTGAGTGAGCCTCATCTGGTGGATCAGCAACAACGGCATTGATGACATTAATTGATGCATAACGCATCGCATCCCTTCTATCATCATTTCTGTGATATTTTATTCTTCCATGTCTCTAATGAGGCATTGCCTTTTGTTGATTCGATCCCTCATGAACTTCTTGTAGAACCATAATTTGGAGAGAGTCTCTTGATAATTTGGATCTTCGTTCCTCTTGTGGATTCTTCCCCAATTGATAGAAGAGCGACTTTAGCTGAGGAGGGGATTGATGATTTGAAAAAGTCCCCAGTCCGGTGGATTGGGGCTGTTCCTACTTCCTTTGCTCAACTCCTCGAATCCTATTTGTTGATTCTGAGGGTTGGGTTAAAATAGTCCCCAGTCTGGAAAGTTAGGGTGGATCTTGACATGCTATGTCTAAGACTTTCTTAAAAGTTCTCCTGATCTTGCGGACCTTAGTCTGGAAATTAGTTGGATGCATCAATCGATATCTACTTTTATCACCCAGTTCAAAAGACTGTTGGATGATTTCTGAAACTTCGGTCACTTGATGATGTTCTTGCTCCATACGAGAGGCCTGTTCAATATTCTCATTTTCTTGATGCAGGAGTAATTCAACAACTTGTTCTCTGTATTCTTGATTTTTAGAGGAAATAGTTGAAGCCTGTTCTTGAGCAAGTTTTTTATTACAAACAAAACCCATTGATTGTGGCTGACCATGGGCAATAACATTGCATGAGACCATTTTCAGCAGGCTTTGCTAACTGGAGAGTACATTGAACTGTAGTGCTCCATGAACACCCCATCCTCTAAAATGAATTCTAGATGGGGCATTGGCAATTAACTGGCGCAATCTTATTAGTGCACCAATGCATGAATGTTTAAGGGATCTCTGGTGCTTTTCAGCCTTCGGATATCGCGAGACTGATAGAGATGCCAAATCAATCTGAAGTTGTAACCCTTCTATTATCTTAAGATGATTTTCATATTCATCATAAGATAATACTTTATTTTCAACTGACAAAGAGTTTTCCATATGTTAAGACGAATATCATAAATTCCATCTTCCGTTAACATCTATGGAATGTCATACTGAGAGTCATCCAGAGGCCAAAACATGATTGGAACTTAACCTTTCGCCAGTTGTTTTATCATGTTCAGCATTTCCTCTTTATCATTCAATGAAGATTCTTCTACCTGATTTGACCAGAGCTGGTGTTCCCTTGTTTCTTCGTCAGATTCAACAAGATTGGTAGAGAATTCACTGATCAAACTAGAAGATGCATGACTTAGGGGTGGTTCGGAGAATGACCTACACCCTAGGCTATCTTCTTGTTGAGAAATTATTTCACCTGCTAACGATGAAACATCATACATGACTGGTTTCACATTTGAAATTTCCTCAAGATAAGAGGGCTTTATTGGCACTACATTGTCCATTAGAGCATCTTTCGGGAAATGTGCATCACTACTGCGGAGAGGAATTTCGTAGCGAAATTCATCATCATGGGGAGGACCACCATGGTGGGTTACATCAAAATATGAGATCTATTGCTACTTGGTTTTCTGGCCACACAGAGGGTTATTGTAGCTCTCATCTGAAGATGAAACTTCAAGATTGACCAAACTTTCATGAAGCAAGCCTTCATGAGGAAGTGTCTGTTGAAGACCTTCTGAATTAGTGTTCCCACTATTGGGAACTGAGGGAGTAGAATCTTGGATTCCAACAGATAATTGTCTAAGGGCTTCAAGAACTCCATCATCTAGCAAGGCCTTGTTACAGATTGTCTCTTGATCTCTTGACTGTTCTGGCCGGGTTTTCTTCTTAGACGCCTTCTTACTCGCCTTAGAAACCACTTGTTGACGAAAGTGGATACTCTGAGCAGGTGTATGTGCCTGATCAGGAGAGATGGCCAGGTTAGGCTGACAATCTCTACTCAAATTAGGTGTATGTGCCTGACTTGGTTGTCCGTATGATATAGGGGAATACGCCCCACAACCCTCTTGGACTAGAACAGATGTGTGTGTCTGTTCCGGAGTGAACTGTTGATGTGTCACTCCACTGGTAAGGATAGATTTATGTGTCTTTCCATGAGATGCTGCTGAAGCTGTTATAATATCCTAACAGGAATCCAGGATATGAGCAAGGATTTTTTCTGCTCTTTCATCATTGACAGATGTGCTTGGTGACTTCAGCTGCCGGAAGGGGGATATACGTCCATTCTGTGCTTGGATTAGGTGTGTGTACCTACTCTTGTCCTCCTTTTTCTGTCAGTGAATCCTGACAGTACTCAAGTGTGGGGGCAGAGAGTTGATTCTGCCTCCTATTTGACACCGGAGCTTTCCAACTGACTTCTATGAGTGCTACCAAGCGAGACTTTTGGTAGGATTGATCAATACTAGAAAGTTTATGTGCCTGCTAATTGTACTTCGCTGAACGTGGTTGACGAGATCCATCATATGTAGTCAGACGAGCCTGCTTACTAGCTGGTTACGTACAAACAGGTGTATATTCCTAGCTATAGTACTCCACTGGAATTGCCTGGCGGGATTGACGTGATGCTTCCAGACGATTTTTCTAGACAGCAGAATTAAAACGGACGGGTGTATGTGCCCGCTCACTGCTTGCCACCAATTTAGGTTGGTGGACTTCTCCAGAGATATCAGAGATGAGAACCTACTCATTGTTGACCGGATTTCGCCTCTGGTGATTCGTCTTGCCTGCTCGAGTTTGAGGAACCTAAGCTGAATGCCTGGAGTCGATACCCCCATCATGTTTAGGGCGCACTGCCGCATGAGTCTGGCGGCGATTGTTGATGGGATCCCTCGGTAGGGACTCCTACTTCCTTGAATTAAGGCCCTGAGGGACCTGCTCATTCACCTCCCTGGAATATGGGAGTGAATGGTGATTGCGTTCCGGGGATAACGACCCGAAATAGTTGGAGACGGTGGTTAGCACCACCTGCTTCTTAATTGCTCGTCATCGTTGTCCAGATGACCAGGTTGAATTATTGACTTTGAGGACTTTTCGAGCAGCCTCCAGAGTCAGAATAGTACCATTTTGATGGTACTCCTTAACCAGTTCATTTGATACCCAGCTTTGAAGATGCTGAGTAGATGATTTCATCCTCAGAGCGGACGATGATCTAGCAGGAGTAGCAGTAGTGGCATTCGCAGCAGAGGTTTTCACGGCAGACGTATTCACGGATGTCAACTTAATAGAAGCCATTCTGGAAATGCACAAGATCTTGGAAAAAGAGTGCATGTTTGATATAACAGACATAATCAAGATAAGTCCGGCCACTACATCTTTTGGATGAGAAAATATGTCATTGATTGCTTTGTTGTCCCTCTCATTGAGTTTGAATTGGGCCCTAACAAATAAGCAAAGCATCATTTTAACTTAGCTAAGGATTCACGTCGGGTTCACCATTTTTTTCTTCCTCTGGAATTGGGGATGACCTCATTGATTTAAGATTAAAAACATTCCAAGCGGTTTCTAATGGGTTTTTTCGCTGCACCGGAAACATCCAATGATTCCATATCCATTTGGACCTACTTTCCAATGGTAGGCGCTCATTAGTTGTGGACTGATGAGGCTTAGGAATTTGCATTGTTCGAGAGGATATGGTTTAGACTCATCACACCTTTTTGAGAGGAATTGTTGTCTACTCCAGGACTCTCTTTATAGATTTAAGTTATATTCGTGAATCCTTATTACATTACCAAGTATAAAATGAGCTTTCCTTTAGATCTGACAATCAATGATTGAATATATAGGAAATTTAGAGAATAATTTATATTTATTCTAGGTTCTTCATCGATAGAGAATCATCTGTATTTGTTAAAGATTCTTGGTCAATGGTATCCTTTAATACATAAAAGTCTCTTGGTCATTATGATAACCATACTAGTTTTAAAGCCACTCAGTGGGGCACTTGATGTTTATTTTCATTTAGAAGGACATGGATTATTTCAGATTTGGGATCAAACCCACAGATGGGTACCTACGTATCCTTTATTTAGAAAAGGAATCAGAAACCACGTAGTTCGAGTAAGGGAGTATGATGTTTATGATTGATGGATCAAATAAAGATGTCATAATTACTTTACACTATAAGCTCACGTGATTCATGTTCGGTGTGAGAAACAAGAGGTATTGGTAAAAACCAGACAATTGTACCATGAAAGATGCAATCATAAGAAATGATGTGGGGCTTATATATGTATGACTGCCCAAATAGATGAGGATTGAGATTTACTTCAAGGAAAAATTCCATGAACATGGTCTATAAAGGTATATGTTCTCCATGGAGATTTGGATACTCTAATCTTGGGGCTTACTCCTAAGGAAAATTCTCAAGTTAGGAGGGGACCTATGATTGAGTTTTAATCTTGAGAAGGAAGCCCAGATCAAAAGTAATTATGACTGGTTAAGAGAAAATAAGACTCGGGCTTATTCCTAAGGAGGAGGCCCAAGTTAAAGGGATTTGAAAATTAAGGGAATTGGGGATTACACCTAAATAGGATGCCCATATTTGAGACTGGGGCTTATTCCTGAAAAGGAAACCCAGGTTAAAGGATTTAAGGTTTGGGGCTTACTCCTGAAGAGGATGCCCATATTTGGGGAATTATGATTGGGGCTTATTCCTGAAAAGGAGGCCCAGGTTAAGGGACTTGGGGCTTACTCCTAAAGAGGATGCCCAAAGTAATGAGGATTTGGACTGGGGATTACTCTTGAAGAGGAGGCCCAGTTTAAGGATTCTCTCATCTTAAAGGATTATGTTGAATGAATGAACTCTCTAACTTTAGTGACATAAAGATGAGAAAATCACTAAGTTTTGAGAGATGTTCCATGGATCTCCTTTCAGATAAGGAATTAAATCAAGAAAACATTCCATAAATGGCTTTTAAGAGTGCTTAAAGACTGAATCTTGAATAAAAGAGGTGGAATGTCATAAGAGGGGTTAAATAGGCAGGAAAGGCACCCAAAAAGAGAGGGGCGTGCAAGTCCTGGCAGTCGCGCAGGTACTGCGTGGGCGTGCAAGTATTGGCAGTGCAGGTATACCTACGCGGCTCATGGGTACTTGCGCGATACTTTTCCTGTAGAGTAATACGTGGGTTCTTTTTGATCAAAGCTTTTATAATCATCCCGAGGATCTTCCAGAAGAGTGGCGCGCAAGTTTAAAGAATAGGTAAGGAGGCGCGCAACTTTGTTCATTTACCTTAAGGGAAAAACATTTAGGCATGCAATTGTTAGTGATTTCTAACACTTAGACCTTATTCCTATTGTTTATACCTTCCATTCTAGGTAAAGGATTACCTTAGAAGTGTTCGGATGACTTGGAGAAGAGACTTGGGCGTTCATAGCTCTATATCTGAATTCTGGGAAAAAATTACTCCTGAAATGGGGGGCCCACAGGGTCTATTTATAGGCTAGAGAAGACCTCGGGCGGTTATCACTAAGGGCGCGCAAGTTACTTGCGCGACCATTAGTCGGCGCGCAAGTATACTTGCATGACAGTAAGGGAACTTGCGCTGTGAATGTGCATTTGAAGCCTTGTTCATGCGTTTGCCGATTTTTGATGTTTTATTCAAAGGATGAATCAATTTTTGCTAAGTCATTTCCCTTTCCATTCCTTTAGACAATGTGACGAAAAGGAGTGTCAACAATAATGATAAAATAAAGGCATTATTTTTTAATTAATATATCATGCAACATGTTCCGTAATTAAAATGTCCAAACCATTTTTTCTTGAGAAATATTTTATTCCAATATACATGATAAAATATCATCATCCAATTGGAAATGTGAAAAAAATATATTTTTTGAATAAAAAATAATAATATTAAAACACTTTATGAATCCCATACTCCATGTGTGTAGTTTTCATGAACTAATAATCAAATAACTATCCCTCTATGAAGATGTAAAGAAATCTCTTTTTTTGAATTTTTATCTCTAATCACCCAATGAGAACATAAATCTAATTGAAATAAATTTTAAAATAAAAAAATACAATTTCAATCCCAAATGGAAGAAACATATTTCATAGTTTTAAATTTCCAATGTCATTAAAATAAAATATATTTATAGTCTAAGGGAAATCTGTCACCCACCACCCTCACATTACATAACAATGATTTTAATATTTTTTGAATAAGTAGAAAATATTTCATATAGATGGAATAAAATATAGTATTATATTTTCAACCTATTTAATGTTTTCATAAAACATATAGCTTCTTTTATAGTTCTAAAATAAGAAAAATAAACAAAATAAGTTTTTATATTTCAAACTAAAAAATGAATCCTCTAAAATAATTCCATGTATTTAGACTTTATGTGGTTGAATATGACATTATAAAGTTCCCAAATGTCCATTAACATGAACTATTATGTTTAGTTGGATAATTATAATCCCTTTGAATCTCTAAAATTATATAAATATGTATTTAATGATTCAAAAATTTAATGTTTTTTTATATTTAAATCTTTTTGTGATCATATTGTTTACTATAAATTTCATAACAACTATGAGATCAATAAATATATGTTAACCAATGATTTTTGGGTATTTTATTAAATTATAAAAAAGTAATTGTGTATTAAATAATCAATTATAATGAATCATTAGCACATTCATGTAATTTTCAATGATAATATATGGATAAAAAATATAAATCGTTCTGTTGTTGATATGAAAAGTTTCATATACTCCAAATATGATCTCTAAAATGTATTTAATGTTGTTTTATAACTTAATTCAGAAAATGATTTAAAGATAGGGACTAAACACCAATAAGAACCATGTAAGGGTTATTAGAGACATTCAATAATATCCATAATTAAATAGGAATAATATATGATTTTTCTTGGTCATCAAACATGTAAAACAATTTGTAGTAGTTGTTTATATTAATTATTCATTAAAAAGTCCTAAATATATTTCTAGATCTCAAATAAAAAATTATATTTTCTAAATTATATGGTTTTGTGCTCTTAGTGTTCCAAATAGTCAACCATAATATCTTTTATAGTGGAATATAAAAATGTTACATCAATAAGGGGAATAAGAAAAATGAGCTGATAAATTCTATAATTATTGACTTCTGTTTATTAACATGTATTATTGACCCCATTGAGTTCCACATTAATGATTTTTTATAATAAGACATAGAATCAATGATCGAGAATAAATAAAAACATTTTAATGGTTTTAATGATATAATTTATCATATTATGATTTGTGGATATGTTATAATATGTTAGGTACCAAGTATTGAGGCATTAATTTCACACATATAGAAATAAAAAATTGTATAAGTGAAGAATATTCAGTTTAAAACATGAGGAAGAATAGATTTTATTTCTTAGTGAATAATCCATAATGAAATTTTGATTTTATCATGTATATTAATTTTTTTCTCTCTTATTAGTTTTACTTTTAGGAAAATATAACATAATGATGTTTTTAAATTTTAATGGGGATTTGAAAAAACTGAAGTAAAATCATACATAAATTTTAGAAAAAAAATCTATATGTATTTTTTCCTTGTGGTCTGACAATTTATATATAATACTATCAAAATAGATTTCATGGGATCACCCATATAATAAGTGGATTGTTGGTATGGTGGTTTTTTGATACTAGGGGGTTACTATTTGTATTCTGATGCACATTGAGAGGTGGTCAAATCCAGTTGTTGAACAAATTAATAATTTTTTTGTATAAATTTCTACCATAATTGACACTTTCTCACCTATTATAAGGAAGATGTTTGATATATGTATCCATGATATTATATTACAAAAAATTTTAAATAAAGATACAAAAAGTTAAGCATAAGTGAAAAAAATATATTTCAATTGGTTTTCCACCACTAGTGAATCACATTGTATCATAGACAGAGTGATGTGTTAGTGTAAATCAAATATTATATTGCACACATTTTAATAGATTGAAATTTATATTATTATAATGACATCATATGGATCACTTATTTTATAAATGGTTTAGGGATTCAACAGTGATCACTTATGGGTTATTTTATTTTTATCCTTTTTCATGAAATACATCCTCCAATGATATTTATTTATTGAGTTATATGTATCTTTAAAATATACTTTTAAAAAACTCACTATGCATCACATAACTCTATATTTGATGCTCTGTTTATGTCGACCATGTTATTCTCATTCACCAAGGCCTTGTCTGATCAACTTATCAATGATATAGTTTAAAAGAACTCTTCTAAATGGAAAATAAGTAGTAATAACTATTAAAATATATATGATTATTTTAAAATGGAATTATCATAGTATTCTCCATAATTTTCTCCAAAAAATGGATATGATCAATTAAAATACTAATACAATAACACTTACATCTCATGGATCAAATGTATTATTAGATTTACTACCCTATTAACTATATTCTCCCTACTTCCAATATTTCGATGATTTTATCTACCTTCCATATTATTTATTGAATAATTTAAGAACTCTTTATATCTCAATGACCATTATGAAATAATCAGAAACAAGTAATGATTTATTTTTCATCTGTAATCATTCCTTCAATGACATAAGATATAATATGGTAAATTTCTTCTAAATTATATGATTTTTTCCTTCTAAATCCCAATGCATATATTATAGGTTCTTAATTAAAACTAAATTATATATATATATATATATTATACTGATATTATTTCTTGATGTATTCTATTATAACATGTTGTGCATTTTTAACATGTTCTCTAAACAATAAGAGAGTTTCCTAAAAATTTGATCATGAAATCACAAGGTTGAACTACCGATATATTTTTAGATCATACTCATTAGGATGTGTACATGCTATTGCATCGTGAAAAAATAATTTTCAACATATTTTCCCAAACTACAATTCTCACTAGGCCAACATTATGATTCAAATAATTTAATTACTGAATAACACTATCCATATTGAATTATCATCCAAGCATAATATAATTCTATAAAAAATTAATTATTATATGAAAATTATTATGTAATACCCATTCTCCTTGGTGAAATATTAAAACTGTCACCATCCCACTCTATAATAAATTTTCACGGTGTCACAAAATTTTATAACATAATGAAAAATGTAATAACCTTTGAGTTTATATTGTGACTTATTTATAAAACAATTATTTCATAAAAATGCTTACATGATATCCATTATGAGATTAATGAACATGTTATGTAATTTTTTCTTACATAACCACATTTACTTGTAATTAACTCTAAAATTATCTGAATATATCTATTAAATATAACACTAATACTAAGGAAGCCAAAAAAATATATGTAATATTAATCACATCTAAAATCCTTTTATATTAAATTCATTATTATTCAATCTATTCATCATCACATCTTCAATCCCCCTTATTATCCTTCCATTGTAGGAATATAACACTTTTACTTTTACAAGTACACCATTTAGATCATTTAATGAATTTAATTCAACATATAATGATATCCATATTCATCTAATTCTCCAATTTCATGTATTTAAATGTTATAGCTTCCCTGGTTATAATATCCTCTTTCCTCCATGGAAAAACAATCACATGTCTTTTATATTTTAACTTTTCTTATGCTTTGGATATTGTTCAAATTACCATTATAAACTCTTCACAAGAACCAGAAAAAAAATATTTTTTAACCATGATTATGACCCTCATTGTGATATAAATCCATCACTCAATGTTAAAAAATGTATCCTTTAATTTTTTTTCAATTACTAAAATAAATCCATCTTTATAAATCCTCTTACAAACTCAAAATAATTGTATGGATTTATGAGGAATTATTTTCTCACCCATTGAAAATAATTACATACTATATTCTCTAATGTATAATTTATACCTACCCCTTCGCAATAAAATACACCACTAAATTTTAACATGTTCTTTCTAATTTCATTTCCACTATCCTTCTAGATTTTGGGAAACTAAAATCCCCCTTTGATATCATCTTAATGACTTCCACATTCTATGACATTAATTCATTCCTCATACAATTTTTTTTACATTCATAGTGTATATAAATTTGATATTATCTATGTATGGTTTTTAATAAATTAACATGGATAATTTTTATAGGTTTTAAAAGATCAAAAATTAAAAATTTTGAACTCAAAATATATTATATAAATATTTAATCACATGTGAATCAGTCCCAAAATAGTTACAATATTAAAAAATTATAAGTTATATCAACCATTTGAATCCCTTTATTAACACGTTTGGAATATTTGAAATAATTAATCCCTTACATCAAAAAATATATCTCTTTCAGATATAAAATATTTTTTGACTATGAAATCAAACACACATTCATTATAATAAATCAATATTTTTATATCAAACAAAAAAAATATTATAACATTAGCTACACACAATGAAATGTTTTTAGTTAGTGTATACAACACTTTTCATGGTGAAAAAAAATATATTTAAAAAATTTAGAATATATTATATAGAATAATAGAATGGATTTGTAATGTCTAGAAAATTCCCATTAATTGTTTTTATATGGTATTATTCTGAGATTGTGCACTCTGATGACACGTGATTTCGAGGCCCAGAGAGCGCAGAACAGAATTCTGAACTTTTTTTAAGATACGTTCAGTAAACATATGAGGGGGTTTTTCTATATTTTGAACAATTTCTCAATTAAAAAATAAAAGGGCACTGTTGAACTCAGAGCATCGAGATTCTCCTAGAAATGGTTTAACATCGGCTGAAAAGGGACGATCAGAAAAGTTATTTTTCAGAATTTTCAAGAAAAAATAAGAAAATAATTTAAAAGAATTATTTTATTCCTTTCTCACCATTGAGTGGTAGATAATAAAATGTGGTGGAATGATAAGACGATTATGAGGAGCATTAATAGAGGTTCAATAATGGCATGTTATAAACTGAAATGTTGTTATCTTAATGACTCATTAAATGTAACTTATTAAATTTGTCTAATTTAAAGAGCATTATTAATGGGTGAAACATCGCTTTGATTTTGATTCCTTTTTATAATTCTAACGTGTTTTAGTTTAGAGGATTAAAAAAGGCATGGAAACCTTAGAATAACTTCTGCTGAGATCTCTCTCCAATGAAGAACAAAAAACGATGTGCCAGCGGATCAACACCGGCTTCGACATGCCTCGCAGAACGGAGACGAAAGAAACACCGACCATCTTGAAACCTCAATGACGAACACTTCAGCATACATTGTCTACGAGTTAGGGGTTTTATTTTTATTTTAAATTTCCACCTCGATCTTCTTTTCTAGAAACGACGAACATGGATCAACCAAAGAATAAGTTGATCCACAATTCATGAGTTTATGAAGGAGGGTGACTTTTCTTGGGGATTTTTTATTCCTAATTCAAACCTCATATGATATGATTGAACTTAAATCCATGAACATCCTCCTTGATTTAATCCTCTAACGCAGAGGGTATGGGCCAACATGAATAAGTCCTAAGGTCCCTCGCTCGTGCGTTCTTGGTGGCCACATTCTCGAAGTGTCGAAAATTCGATTATGGGGCCTGATCAGGGATGGTGGTAACCCGAGAGACTTGTAGGCGTATACAGAGTGAAGAACGGAACACTAGATCATGTCCAGTGGTGTGCAGAACAACCTACCAGTGTGCTAGCACTGGTGACTGCAGTAGCGTGGGCATGCGGTGGCGGTCGCGGGTAGTGGTGGTTGCTGGGTAACGCGACATCGGGCGTCATGTAGAAGGGGAGACACACATCAGGGAAAACCAAGTGAAGATGTGTCAGGGTCTGTTGACCACATCTGCAGGGCCAGCTCCAACCAAACATGGCTTGACTGCCACGTCCTGGCCAGGCGGTGCACCACTGGTCCACCGCTTGGCGGACCAGGCTAAGGCTGACAGGTTGTTCCTCTAGCCCAGAGGGCCTCACCGGACTTGTACTAGTAGGAACGACATGCTCCGGCTAGCGTATAATGTGCTAGTAGGTGAAACATGTGCTGGCAGGCCGGAACTGCGCCCTTCAGGCCGGACCGGGCTAGACCGGGTCGCCGGGCAACTCGGCGGGCTGGACCCTCAGCCAAACCGGGTCGGGTCCTGCGAGGCCTATTTGGCCCGGCCCAGTGGCCAGGCTAGATGAGACTGACCCCGAACCAAACTAGCTCTGGTTGAGTACATCTAATTAAAGTGAGGTATGTGGGATTCCCATTTCGGTTTGGTCGGGTCGGTCCGACCAAGTCATACCGGGCCCCATTACAACTGGGGCCCTATTTACTAAAACACGTGTATCCTGCAAACTACGCGTTAGATTGAGACGCAGTTTTCTAAGTTTTTATCCTATTTATGAGGAAAATATTTTAGAATTTTTTTGGTGACTTCTATAGGAATATAGATGCAAAAAATGGTTTGAGGAGCAGTTCTCCCAAGCCTGTTACACAGATAACCATGCGGCTGGCTGAGACCTGAAGACTGCTCGATGATGGCTTATTGGGAAGCAACTCTCTGTTACCCAATACACCCATAGTGGGGAGTATCTCGGTGTGATCGGGAAGACCCATAGTACTCGATAGGGGGAGTACCTTAGTTTGGCCATGGTGGGAAGCGACTCTATGTGACCCAGCAGGTCCACTATGGGGATCGACTCTGTGTGACCCAGCATACCCATAGAAATCATGAGGGATGAGTACCATAACAGCCCATGGTTAGTGGGAAGCAGCTCTGCATGACCCGGTAGACCCACTGTACTCGATAGAGGAGGTGTTCCCCAGCAACTGAGGGGTTCTATGATATGACAGATGATGCTACTATCACTACCCTAGAATACACCCGGTGTGAGATGCGTCTTTTACTCTGTGTTATTTGTTTGAGATCTTTCTTAGTGGTATTACCTCTATGATATTTTTCTTTATGGTGCTTTCTTTTTTGGATTACTGAGATACCTACAGGGGTCTTGGGTTCCCAACTGAGTATTATTATACTCAACCCTGCACGGGCTTCGCTCGCACGTGTTGTGTCTGGTGCAGACGATTGATGTTTCGATATAGGTACTCAGGGGGATGAGACATATGGATTCTACGAACATGGACTTTGTTTCCTAGGACCAGGTGGGGCCCATTAGGACTGGGTGGATTGGACATACTACTTAGGCTTCTAGTAGCTTCACTACTGTCACGATCTGGGGGGGTTTCCGCAGATGACCATTAGAGATCTTTTTTTTGTACCTTGATATTTCAATTATTTTTATTTGTTTGTATTTTAGACCACTTTATTTCATCTGTAAATTGTACTCAGTATTGTTTTCATGCACTTTTTCCCCTTTTAGTGTGTTGTAACATGGTTGGGTGTGTGTGAGCATACATGTGCTCATGAAAATGCCTCCCACTTACATGTTTACGCCTTTGATGCTAGTTGATAGCCCCTAGCCTTCGGGAGGCGGGCTTGGGGTGGTCACGACACATGACCCATGGGACTGGTCGTGAAAAAGTGTTATCAGAGTGCAATCTATCAAACCACAAAGATCAGGATTCTATGTTTTGTTTTGGCAAAATAGTGTTAAGTGTTGCGGGTCCGACTTTCAGATTCGAGGAGTCTAGTGTTGGTGTGGTGGATGATGTATCCATACACCATGACATTGAGTTCTACATTTCAGCTCAATAAATGAAAATATTGGTTTCATAAGTGTCTCCTTATTTTGAATAAGAGTAAGCTCACCGGGTATAACCTTCTAATCGGGGAACATCCTGATCTACCTCAGGATGCCTCCAGAAGGATGACAAGTTAGGATTTTGGTATGAGGTCATGAGGATGGACCTCCTAGCGACAAGGTGTCCGTTCAGGGACCATTTCTAGAGATGGCACCACCTGGTGGTGCATCTGTACTACCACCACCTTTTGGTCAACATATACTAAAGGAGGTTCCGGTAGAGGATGTGCATATAATTAGTGCCGTGTACGAGTTTTAGAGATAGAGACCTCCTATATTCATGGGAGAGACAGATCCTTAGGTCACTGAGGACTAGCTAGAGGTTGTGATGTGGGTTTTCCTCTTAGTAAGAACATCGCATGACCATATGAAAATCATGGAAGAGAGCCGTCTACAGGGCTTGGTAGGGAGATGGTGAAACATGACCACCCAGACACATGACAAGGCGACCCATACCTGGGCAGACATCGAGAAGATTTTTCAGGATGACTTCCCCCCCCCCCCAACCTTGTGCTATGTGCGCATTCAGGAGATGTTTCACCTTTAGAAGGGTAGCATGATGATGGTTGAGTACTCAGTGTGGCTCACCGAGCTATCTCGCTACTCCACGGACATGGTTTGAGACCCTTTATTTAGGGCTTGATCCTTTGAGAAGGGACTCAGGTTTGAGATCAGGACATCAGTGTTGTCTCTCAACATCTCAACCCAGGATAAGGTTCTGGAGCGAGCCCTTCTTGTGGAGAGATTCTTGGGAAAGAAGGCACCGATAGATAGAGACTCCAATAAACCCCAAGATGCAGAGTCTTCTATAGGTATCAGACAACAGACACATGGGCCCAAGTGGGCCAAATATTTCATAGGATGACCCCATGACTGAAGGTCAGCAATGCAGGGCTCCTAGTGTAGGGGAAGTCAGTAGGGAGCCAGGTAGTGCTTCGTGTGTGGTGGGCAAGGATACATGGTACGTGACTGCCAGACCCGCCATACAGATGACCAACAGACAGTTAAGGGTCCGTCGAGGTAGTGGTAGTGGTTTTATCAAGGAGGTCTGTAGGGAAGCGGATGTGGAAGGGGAGTTGGAAGACTGACAGGTAGTGGGAGACGATTTGAGGTTTTACCGCTACCACCCCCAGGTGGTCAAACCCGACATCAAGGAGCAGGCGGGTACGGGCAAGTTCAGCTCTAGGTAGAAGAGGCTAATGACCACGACACTCCAGCAATGATCTGAGGTACGATATGTGTCTTCTTCACCCTATCTACAGTTCTTATAGACACAGGTTCTAGTCACTCCTTCGTTGGAACGACTCTCGTTAAGATCTCATTGATTCTGATGCAGCCGCTGGCTCAATAATTATGTTTATAGACTCTTATGGGAGTTTATTTGTTGATTACATATTGGTTTCGGTAGTGTGAGATTACTACAGGAGGTGAGATCTTTGGTTGGGATATCCTAGTAGCAGTTTTGAGGCCTTACGATGTCATCTTGGGTATCGAATGGTTATCAACAGTCCATGCTCAAATCGACTATTTTAGGCGTACATTGTGGTGTGTCCATGGATATGGAACCATGTTTTCCTTCATCAGTGAGAAGGAAAACCTTTCAGTTCATGATTTAATCTCACAGATGAGGGTGTAGCGATTCACTCACCATTCAGTTAGTGGATGAGAGGAGTCCAAAAATCCTTGTAGTGGTGGATGAGTACAAGGATCTTTTTCCTGAGGATGTTTCGGGACTACCTCCACGCAGGGAGGTAAAATGTTTCATTGACATGTACCCTGAGATGACACCGATATCCACACCGTCATATCGGATGGCTCACAGGGAGTTTCATTAGCTGTGGGTACAACTTGAGGACATGTGGAAGAAGGGGTTCGTAAGGCCCAACATTTCACCATGAGAAGCCCCGGTTATTTTTTCCAAGAAATTAGATGGGAGTTTGAGGTTGTGTGTGGACTTTTAGTGCTTAAACTATGTGACTGTGAAGAAAAAGTATCTACTGCCACGAATTGATGACCTCTTCGACCAAATGAAGGGATCGAAGTGGCTCTCAAAGATAGATCTCAGATCAGTCTATCACCAACTTCGGGTACAGGATGAGGATGTACCACAGACAACCATTAAGTGTTGGTATGAACACTATGAGTTCCTAGTTATTCCTTTTGGTGTGACTGACACCCCAATAGTGTTCATGGACCTCATGAATAAGATCTTCTAGCCTTACCATGACAGGTTTTTTGTGATCTTCATTGATGAAATATTGGTGTACTCAGCAACAAAGGAGAAGCACACTACACACCTGTGGATAGTCATGGATACTCTTTGAGAGCACTAGCCTTATGTTAAAATCTCTAAGTGCCGGTTCTGGATTCGGGCCACCCACTTTTTTGGACATGTCATCTTAGAGGTTGGAGTTGTGGTAGATCCAGTGAAGATAGAGGTCGTGCTTTATTGGGAGCCACCCAGGATCGTAACTTAGGTGCGAAACTTCTGGGGGTTGGATGGTTACTATTGGAGGTTCGTACCCAAATTTTCCAGTGTAGAAGTACCCTTATTGTCTTTGACATGGAAGTTTCATCCCTTCATTTGTATGTATAAATGCCAGAATAGTTTCCAGGAGAAAAGGTGGAGACTGACTAGTGCCCCGATCTTGAGACTACTAGAGCAGGGCGTTGGGTATATAGTTTACTACGACACATCAGGGACCAGACTGGGTGGTGTCCTGATGTGGGAGGGAGTTTTGATCACCTAAGGCTCATGAAAGTTGAGACAACATGATTTTAACTATGTGACCGTTGACTTGGAGTAAGTAGATGTGGTCTTTGACTAGTATATGTGGTGCACTACTTAATGGGTGAGTGCTTTACGATTTGATCCGACCACAATAGTCTTAGGTATGTCTTCTCCTAGAAGGACCTAAACCTGAGACAACAGTGATGGATATAGTTCCTCCAGGACTATGACTTCGATATAGGTTATACTACAGGGAAGGGGAATGTGGTGGCAGACTCACTCAACAAGAGGACCGGTTTGTAGTTGCTGAGTGATGTGACTATGTAGTTTTCCACGATGCAGATATCCTTTGTGGATGATGATGGAGGAGCTTAACTTCAGTCTATGACTATTACTACCCTATTCTTATAGTGAGTTAGGGAGGCACATTTGGTGGATATTGACTACGAGGCCTGATGTGCACAATTATCCTCAGGACAGGCTCTTGATGTATTTTCTAAAGAAGGGGAGCATGAAATCCTTTTCAGAGGGCACACCGCAGTTCTAGTGAAGTTACTGGAGGAGGTGTTTAGGGAGTTCCATACATCCCCTTTGGTGGTACATAATTGAGTGGAGAAGATGTACCAGGACCTCTGATGTCAGTACTGGTGGCCAGGGATGAAGAAAGAGGTGTCCAAGTTCATTTTACGATGCCTCACATGTCAGCAAGTGAAGGTCAAGCATCCGGCTCTAGAAGGCTTGTCCTAGCCACTCAATGTACCATAGTGGAAATGGGATGGTATCTCAATGGACATTATGATGGGGTTACCATGTACATTTATAGGTCATGATTCTATCTGGGTGATTGTTGACTGACTCACCAAGTCGGATCACTTCCTACCCATCCAGAAGTAAGGACTCGTAGAGGGTTTTGGACGCCTTTATGTCCAAAAGATAGTGCACCTCCACAGAGTTCCATCGATGATTGTCCTAGACTATGATGTATTCTTTACATCTTGTATGTGGAACGGATTAGAAGAGGTGTTCAGGATTCAACTGCACTTCAGCACAACTTTTCATCCCTAGGCGGATGGTCAGATAGAGTGGACCATATAGACATTGGAGGACATGATTTGTGCTTACATCCTTGACTTTGGTCACAGTTTGGAGGACCACTTGTCTTTGGTGGAGTTCCTATAAAACAATAGTTATCACTCCAACATTGGCATGGCACCGTTTTAGGCCTTGTATGGGTAGCCTTCCAGATCACCCATATGCTAGATAGACCTAGTGGAGTCGGATCTCATGGGTCTGGAGTTGGTACGAGCTACAAAAGAGAATTTTATGATCATCCAGGAGTGGATGGATACTTCACAGAGTAGGTATAATTCTTATGACGACAGGAGACAGATACCCTTAGAGTTTGAGGAGAGAGATCATGTGTTCCTTCCGGTCTCACCTCGATGAGGATTGCAGAGATTTGGCTAAGGCAGAAATATATCTTTGAGGTTTATCAGACCATTTTAGATCCTGAGTAGAGTTGGCGAGGTGGTGTATCGCCTATCCCTTCCCCCAAAGATGCATCGGGTGCTTGATGTTTTCCATGTGTCTCAACTGAGGAGGTCCGTGCACGATTTATTACATGTCATCGAATGCATTGAGATAGAAATTTATGATGGGGTGATGTTTGTGTAGTTCCTTATTGATATAGAGGAACGATAGGAGTGGGTCCTATGGTGGTCGATTCCTCTGGTGTGAGTTCGGTGGCAACACGTGAATCTCTAGGAGAGCACATGGGAGTGAGAGACTGAGATTCATGCTTAATACCCCCATCTGTTTTTTAGTTTATTTTAGATTTTGGGGATGTAAAACCCTTATTTGGGGAGAATGTAATGTCTTGTAAATTCTATGTAATTTTTATTTATTTATATGGAGTTATTCCGAGACCACACGCTCTGAAGACACGTAATTCTGAGGCCTATAGAGCCCGAAATAGGATTTTGAAATTTTTTAAGGTACGTTCAGTAAACGTGCATGTGGATTTTTCTATATTTTTAATCGGTTCTTGGATTAAAAACATGAGGGAAACATTGAACTCATAGTGTCGGGATTCACATAGAAATGTCTTAACATTGGCTGAAAATGGCCGAGTGGAAAAGTTATTTTTCGGAGTTTTATAGAAAAATAAAAAAATGATTTAAAAGAATTATTTTATTTATTTAGAACCATTGAGTGGTATATGGAGATGATTTAGTGTAGTGACAATGCATTGATGAGGCACATTAATGGTGGGTCAATAATGCCTCATTTAAAACTGCGACACTGTTATCTTAATGACTCATTAAATGTGTATAATTAAATGTGGAAAATTTAATGATCATCATTAATGGGCACAACGTCATAGAACTTTTTATACCTTTTTTATAATTCCAATATGTTGGAGTCTTGGGGATTAAAATAAATGGGGAAACCTCTAACGAACTGTCTGAGAAATACCTCTCAAAAGAAGAATGAAGAACGACGCGTTGGCGAATCCTCACCGGCTTCGACGTGCCACGAAGAACGGAGCCCGAAGCGATGTAGACCATATTAAAACCTAGAGGAAGAATTCTTTTTCATGGAACGTCAACAAGGTAGGGGTTTATTATTTATCTCAAAGTTCTTCCCTAATCATATTTTTCTAGAAACGATAAACATGAATCAACCGATGACCAAGTTGATCCGTGATTCATGTGTTTATACGAGATGTTGAATTTTCTTGAGGATTTATTATTTAGGATTAAAACCTCGCATGAAATGATTTAACTTCAATCCCTGAACCTCCCCCCTTGAATTAAACCTCTAACACGGAGGTTCCAAGCCAACTCAAACAACACCCGAGCACCCCCGCTCGTGTGTTCGTGGTGGTCGCAATCTTGAAGTGGTGGCAATTCGATTTTGGGGCCTGAACAGGGATAACCGAAACTTGAGAGTTCTGTTGGTGTAGACGACATGAAGAACGGACCACCAGAGTGCATCTAGTGATCCACCGAACATCCTACCAGCATGTCGGTGCTGGCAGAGGCAACAACGGTGGCCCACAGTGGCGACGGTGGAGGCGGTTGGGTAATGTGACGTAGAGCATTGCCTGGAGAGGGAATCCCACATATGGGCCACCCAGGCGAAGATGTTCTATGGTTTGATGACTACAGCTAGAGGGGCTTTGCATCAGTAGGGCCAGTTATAGTTAGACGGGGCTCGGCTGCCACATCCCATCTCGAAGGTGCACCACCAGTTAGCCACTTGGAGGACTGGGCTAAGGCTGGCGAGTCTTGCCCCGAGTCCAGGGGGCTAGGTCAGACTCACACCGATTGGCATGACACACGCTGGTATGTTAGACCAATGCCCTTTGGGTCAGGCCGGGCTAGACCGGGTTGCCAGGCGACCCGACGGGATAGACCCTTGGCCAAACTGGATCAGGTCTAGTGGGGCTATTGGTCCTGGCCCACTGGCCAGGCCAGACCAGACCGAACCTAACCCGAAAAGGTCGGGTTGAGTCCGTCTAATTAAACTGGGGTATGTGGGACCCCCGGGCCGTGTTGTTTGGGTCTGTCCAATCGGGTTGGAATGGGTCCCATTGTAATCGGTTCCCTATTTTCTAAAACACCCATATCTTGCAAACCACTTGTCATATTGACAAGCCAATTTTGGCCTTTTCACCCAATTGATGAGGCGAAATTTTTGGCATGCTTTGTCGTGACATCCATGGACATCAAGATGCGAAAAATGGCTTGAGGATAATTTATCCCAAGTGCACTATGTACGGAACCCTGCGGTTGGATAACACCTGAAGACTGCTCGACGATAGCCCAGTGGGAAGCAGCTATGTGTGACTCGAAAGGCCCACGGTGGGGACCAGATCTGTCTGACCCATCAGAACCACTATACTCGACAGAAGGAGTACCACAGTTTGGCTATGGTGGGAAGCAGCTCTGTATGACTCGGTAGTCCCATGGTGGGGAGCGGCTCTGTGTGACCTAGCATACCCACGGAACCCACTAGGTATGATAACCATAGCAATCCAATGTTAGTGGGAACTGGCATTGTGTGACCTGACAGACCCACTATACTCAACAGAGGATAATTTCTTTAGCAGCTGAAGAGTTCGATGATATGACTAATAATTCTACTATCCCTACCCTAGAATATCCCTGGTGTGAGCTGAATCTTTTACTCTGTATTATTTTTTTAGATCCCTCTTGGTGGTATCAACTATGTAGTATTTTTCATTGTAGTGTTTTCCTTCTTGGATTACTGAGTGACCTTTCGGGATCTCAGGGTCCGTACTAAGTATTTTTATTCTCACCCCTATACAGGCTTCGCCCACACATGTTTTTTCTACTGCAGATGATCGACGTTCCGATAGAGGTACTTAGGGGATGGTACTGACAAATGATACGACGGTTGTCTTAGTGGCATAGGACTTGGTGGTTCCTAGTAGGATTGGGTGGACAGGACATGCTTCTTATACTTCAAGTAGCTTTACTACTTTCACAATCACATGGGGTTTTCTGTGGATGGCCATTAGAGCTCTTTTTTTGTACATTGTTGTTTCAATTATTTTTTTTTGGGTTTGTATTCTGGCCCACTTGATTTCAACTGTACTTTGTACTCAATCTTGTTGTAGTGTACTTTTTTCCTCTTTCATTGTGTTGGTATGTGATTGGGTGTGTGTGCGTACATGTACTCAGGAAAATGCCTCCCACTTTCAGGTTGATGCCTTTAGTGCTATTCGCTAGCCCATGGCCTTCAGGAGGTGGGCTTGGGGTAGTCACGGCATGGTCCCCAGGGGATGGTTCGTGACAAGATTAATAGTATTTAGTATTGTTTATTATTCTCACATGCATCCAAAAAATACTTGAAACAATAGATTTTGTATATTCTTCTCACAAAAACCTATAAATAATTTCAACATGAGATTTAATATTGATCATGAATCTAATTGTGATCTCACTCACATTTTATCATGATAATAAAAAAATTCATTAAATTACATAAAATATCCCAGATGTTGAACCAATTGATATGAACCCTTGCAATAAATTCATGATACATCATTTTTTACTTGAGAATTCTACATTCATACAATGTTTCATCTCCTTGAAATAAATAATTAATATATTGAATCTATATAATAAAATCATTCTAAATTTGTATTGATTTTTTTAAAAATTATGTATTTGAAACACAATGTTGGAGTATATTAGTTTTAAAAACATTAAAAATCCAAAAAAATAGTAGATATGTTATATTAAACAATTAATAATAAATCAATAAATCTTCTATAAATGTTTTTACGTGTCTCTTTATTCATGGTTAGAAACCAAATTATATATTTTGATAACAATTTATTAATTAATTATTTTGATAAATAGCACATTATATTTCATATTAGGATTTGAAAAAACATTAGTTTTATATTAGTCTTAATATCCCTCATACTTATCCAAAAAAATTGAAATTTCATGTTTAGTATGTTACCCTATTTTTGAAATGGGATTAAAGAGTAGTTAGGATTAATTAAACAACATTATTGTGTGTAAATCATGGCTTGATATCACTTGTGATTCCTTTAACACCACAAATGATTCATTTTTATTCTTTCTATGCAATCCTTCGTATCAAATTCATTCATTCCATAGATCATGTATCACCCTTAAATTTATATTCCCTAAAAACAATTATGAGAATTAAATAGATTATGAACTACCTTAAAATCATAAGTAGAATAATATGGTTTTTTACAAAAAAACATTACATCTATTTTTCATAGTGGTTTTACATTATGTGACCACATATTCAAGCATTATTATGAATGATTAAATATAATCCCATCATTTTCTTGGGAATATAATTTATATTCATTGGGAGTTTAATCCCACTTTGGAGTGATTCCTCCATTGATTACCCACTTTTACATCCTTCATTATTCTTCATCATCTATAGTATGGATCTTTCACTCGTCTTCTTATTCATTATAGTGTTATTTGTGTGATCACTTTAGGATGACCATTCTTTTACTATTTGATATCTATAATTACTATCCAACAATTTATTCCTAGAAAAAATTCTATAATTAATCATCCCTTATAAATATAGGGTAGATTCATACATTGAAATCCATATTTAATTTTAAATTTTCAAAGATAAATGTTCAAAATAATATATCATTTTTTCTTGATACATAATGTTTTCCTTTAATCCTAATAATAATCCAAATTAATACTTTTTTTGATGTGAAATATTATCATTACATTCAATCATGCGTCCCCTTGATATGGGAATTTGGGTATTTTTTGTATCACCATTACATAACTTACTTTAGTTACTTTTTCTAATATCTATAGTTATCATAAATAAAATTATTTCTTATTAAATAAAATCTCATATATCTTTGTCTTATTTGAGATTATGCAATTTATTTTAGACCATTATTATAATCTATATTTTCCCAAAACATGTCAATGTTTGGTAAAAAAATCATAGAATTATAAATTCAATGAAACTAATCTTTAATGAACAATTGTTCATAATTTAGGATTAATCATTCATTTCTTTCAAAATAAAGGAATTATTTTTTTCATGCACCAATAGTTAATACCATAATTTGAGGGGTTTTAATTTACTTGTATATTTTAAGGAATTCATCCCCCTTTCCATATAACTAATAATTATATACTTTTACCCTAATTTAGAAATCGTATCCTCTTTTTACTAACATGCTTCTTTTTTAGATTTTATCCATTATTCCTATTCTGTTTTTTGAGGAATAAAATATGCATTATGTTATTTCTCCTTATATTTAATTCTTCAACTTTATATAATGTTTCTCTGAATAAGTCAAATTTCTCGTTCATTACTATTTACAGACTTGATATAAATATATTCTTAGAAAATTCCACATTCTTTAGAAAATTATTTTCTAAATACAATTCTATAAATAAGATAATTTCATGCCAAATATGACCTCTAATTTGTATAATATTATGTGTAACAATTGAATCTATCCTTAATTGGAACACGATTATTCTATGAATTGATGAGTAAAAGAATTTAATATTTTTCCCATGATATATTAACCATTGTTTCCTCCATGGGTAAATTAGAATGTTTAAATTTAGAATAACCTTTTAAAAAATTATTAGTAATAAAATTTCCCACAAATATAACCACACATATCTAGATGGGTGTGTAATTAAACATATGTGTTTCATTTTTACAATCATCCTCCTAATTTAATTTTATATTAGGAATATTTCACCCACCTTATCCATTGATAAATCATTGGTAACATATTTCTAATTGATTCCTAATTAAGATAACAGTTTACCCATAATATCACTAAAAACCCATAATTTTTTTATAATATTTTACATATATTTAATTTACTATAAAAATGAATGGTTTTATTAATTTCCATAATGGTTTTCATATTAACCATAATCTTTTCAATATTTGATTCATGAATTATTTCAATAGTAATTGTAAAATTAGTATCTTGATGTAACTAAAAAATATCATCTCCACATTCTAATAGATAATAATTAATATCTTAATACAAGAAAGTATGTATAATATTGTTAAATATATTATGCTTCATATATCAATCCATGTGTAAACTTATTTAATTATAGATTCACATATAATATAGTAACATTACTCTATGATAAAACATTATAGTACATGAGGGTCATTATGAGTCTTGAGGAATATTGAGAGAGCATGTGAATTTTGGAGTTAACAAAATAAAATACTTTTTAACATAATCCACCATTTTATGGTAATTATCACTTTCATAATGAACAATTTTATTCTATATATCTATTAAAATTTTTCACACAAAAATGTTCACCACAAATAAAAAATGCAAAGTAGATCTGGATAAAAATATTGTATTTGGTCTACCTAAACTATGTTATCTTTAGGTATAAGATATAAAATGATCCTATAGTGAAAATAAATATATTATTATACATTATTTTTTTGATAATAATTTAGGTCATGGTTACACCATTCTAAGCATCATTTTGTTTTAGAATAATTTCAATATTTCTTGGTGTTTACTAAGGGGACAATCCCTTATCCATAAAAATCTTATTTGAAATATATAGTTTTATAGAGTTGTTGGAATATTCAAAATCAACATATAATAATAATTCACTATGTATTATAATCATCAATGTTGGATTATATATTTACCTATACATTATCATATATCATTATTGATGGTAGATATGGTAAACGTATCAACCATGGAGTTAAATCCATGTTTTCTAAATAAACATAAAAGTATAAATCAATTAAAAAGATAATAGTATTTAAATAATGGAATTAAATTGGTATGATTTATTCTATTCTCCAATGAATTAGATAATATCATTGAAACACCTTGTAAAATGATCTATCTATCACATAAACTTGTTTAATCAATATAATTCTTATCTGCGTTGATCTTTTCCCACTTTGATATATTAGTGATGTTATCTATATTCCAAATCTATTATTATTGAAATAAAATAATCTTATAATATCCAACGACTTCAACATATGAGTAATATAAATTAATTAATATGATATACCTAATAACCATAGATATTGGACACATGATTTAATGTCACTAAATTCATCCAATTAAGATAATTCTACTTTCTAAATATCAATCAATATCATTATATTATTTAAATTAAACTGAATATTCAAAATATTTATATTTTACCAAAATAATTATATAAAATACCACATTATAGAGTAATATTCTTATGTAAGTTTGTACTAAAAAATTTATGGGAACAATTTAAATGTTAACTTCCTAAAATATTGGAGTTTAACACTGATGATATCTCAACCATGATCTCTTTTAAGAATCAAAAATCCTTTTATTGAGTGTAATATAATCTTATGAATAAAAATAACAAAAAATTCTCATGGGTTCCTCTTTATAGATAAAATTTTCCCATTATAGTATAACATAATCCTTATAGTGTGATATTTTTACCATATTCTACATATAGTCAATACTTTTTTATTATATAATAATTATATTGTAATACCCATTCCTAAATGAAAAAACCTTAAACATTCACAAAATAGATCCAAATATGTTTTCCATAGCCTCACATTGTGAATAAAAATCATAGATCCTAAGAAAACACATATTTTTACAATGCAATTTCCTTATATAATTCTTTATCCACACCAGAAAAATTTCAGTCTCATTTATAATGTAATTGTGTACATTGTAGAATTTTTTTGTTTACAAAAACATGTGTTCTATAGAATTGAGATTTTTTTTATAGGATAAGAAAATACATATGACCATAAATAAATAATTTATGGTTGTTTTCAGGGGACAATATTTTTTGTTTTAAAGATATAATGATAAATATAAGAATTTGCCATTCATTTTTTAAAGGAATATTTTAAAATAGTATCAATATAGAAGATGACCATAGATCAATGATTCATCATACATGATAACAACCATTAATATTTTTTTGTGATTTTTATAATTGGTGGGACCATAAAATTAAGTGGTTGAATAATAATATATTCTCCAAAGTTTTTGTTGATGTAAGATTCGGTCCAAATGGGAAGGGATGAAAAGGTTTTAGTAGAAACGAGTTTTTAAAATGAAACAAACTATACTAGAGTTTTTACTATTATAGTGGACTCAAATTCCCACGTTATGGAAGACATGGATCATAAATCATGGATTTATTTTAAAAGGAATGTGTGAAATGATAATGAAATGATGCGTTTTTAGAGGTTATTGGCCTTGATAATGATAAAATTATAGGAAATGGCAGGAGAAAGATTAATTTAATTGTTATTCAAGGACATAACCATATTTTAATCCCTATTAATAAAAATCATTAATCTTTTTTTAAATGAAAGTCCACATAAATATTTATATTATCAATGGAATCGATTGTGTAATTGGGATCCAAGAAAACAACTAGAATATTATTCTCTACCACATTGGAGGAGAAAAATAAACATTACACATATCTAATGAAGTATAAAATAGGTTTTCATATATAGAACAAAGAAAGATTACAAAACATTCATTGAAATACATGGTGAAACATGAAGGATCATGTGATATCACTAATTTTACATCTGATCAAACTTATAAATGAAATAATTTTTAAGTGGAATGATCCATTAGAATACTTAAAAGATGAAGTTAAAGATGTTAAAATGGTTTCTAGAATTGATATATGTTTATATTTCGGTGTGGATAACCCCACAAATCATTGGTCAATAGAGTTGATATCTACTATTCATTGGTATGTACAATAGGATGTCAAAATTGATTACGATAGATAATGAATCATAGTTGTTTAATGTAAAATACATTATTATAGATTTATAGGGAAAATTCATGGGTTAATCACTATAAATTATATATAGATAATGTAATCTATTTGTTTAAATGATATAAAGTGGACTATCTCCATACGACATTAATAGGAAATCATGTTTGAATTAAAAGGAAACCTCATGTAGTTGATATGATATATGATATAATAATAAAATGTTGGAATGATTCTTATTGAAAGTGGTGTACAGATGGAGTTATTAATTGAATCAATTTTGGTATTTTTTGTCATCATAAATAGTGACTTATTTTATATATGTGACAAAAATAATCTAAAAGATATGTTTAATAGAAAGAAGAAACAAGTGACATACTTTTGTTTTTTGAGAAGTAAATTCTTTATTGTCAATATTGAGAGAATGAAATTAACATTTTAAGGTCAGAGTACTGAATGATTTTATCTTGTATAGTTATCTAAGATAAATGACTATAAACATTTAGGAAAAGTTCCCCAATTTATTTTTGAAATAGATGATATTACTAAGGTATACATTGAATGAGTTGTTCTCGAAAATACATAAGTAATTATGATAGAGAATGAATATACTTTTAAAATAGGAAGGTAATAAATAATTATTGACATTTTAATAAATTTTTATATTAATTATTAGTTGATTTAATTTTTAAAATTAAATTCATTATTTTTAATAAAGATAAATTCACTTCATATTTAAATGTCATAGAAATTATAAAATATTTCATATATATTGATAAAAGAGAAATGAATATGAAAATCTAGGAAAATATCATTATTTTTATAAATAAAATATGTTATTGTATTGTATAATGAATGAATTTTTATAAAATAAGGTATTTAACTCAAGAAGATAATGAATTGATTTTTAAAATAGGGAGGTGATAAAACAAATTGAGGTTTTTTCCTAAATTATTATTTTCATTTATCTTTGATGAACATTTTTATTTTTAGAATTAAATTAATTATTTTAAATATAGACAAAATATAATGAATATTTTAATGTTATAGAAATGATTAAATTACCCTTATACAGTGATGAAATAGAAATGAATATATGCCATTAAGAAAACATCCCCAATTTTTTAAAACACAAGATGTCTCTATGTTTGGGAATGGGTGAATTTTTCTATAAAATAGGTATGTGATTACGAGGAAAATAATAGATTATTTATGTGACATAATTAGATTACATGGGATGGATATTGATTTATAAGTATACTATATGAATGATATTATTGAAATAATATAACTAACTTCTTTTAAATGATGATAGAGGGTTAAAAAATATGAATCCATTATCAATGATCAAATTACTCTAGTGAATAAATGGAGAACAAAATCTATAATAAAAAATTATTCCTATGAAATGAAGAGTGTAAATTTTTATTATAAATATAAATATGATATATTGAACAATAAAATTATTTTATATTTTGATCAAATTAAAAATAATCATTCTATAGGGACTTTTTCAAAGGATAGAGGGGGAAATTGTTATTTGAACCAAATGAATTTCTAAAAATAAGTTTAATGAAGAATAAACTATGATCAAAAAATAAAATAATTTCTATAAATTATACTCCAACATTATTGGGGTTTATGTGGTTGGGATTATTTCTCATAAGGTTATATTATTAATTATATGGTTATGTTTAGTCATGATATTGAAAAGAGAATTCAATGGTTTTCATATGGACATAAATTTTAAAATTGTTAACTATGTTCCTGAATATGATATATATATTGAGAATATGGTTGATTTTCATCTTTATGAAGATGAGAAGAAAGTATTCAAATTGATTACGTCACATTATAGTCTTATAAAAGCACAAAAACCATATTAATATTGTCTTTAAGAATACATGATAAATCATGATTCCTAACATAGAAGAGTTGATCATAATGCATATATCATAAGTAAGAAAGATATACAGGTGATGATTATTATATATATTTATGACCTAAAAATTATAGGACTGAATGTGTTATAATTATATTATATTTATATATTAATGATTTATGAATTTGATATATCAATAAACGGAGAGAAATTTTTTTTCCTTATTTTCAATGTGTTAGAAGGAAGGGTTGAAAATTTTATTTACCAATTAAAATATTCCAATATAGTGTTTAAATTTTTTTCAAATGTGTATTTCAAGGATGTGATATCATTGGTTGTTACATGGAGTCTTTTTAAGATATTTCATGATAAAGAGGTCAATGTTATATAGTATAGAAAAATCATTATGCATTTTTATGAAATAATAACCATTTTTTCTTATTTGTTGTTCCATAAAGCATCAATGTTGAACTAAATAAACCAAAATTATAGTTATGAATAGAATAAATAGTTCCATTAAATTAAATATATATTATATATATTAAATTACAACGAAATATCAAATATGGGTATATTAGGATATATATAAATATACATGATGATAATTTTCCAAATTCAGGTAATGATAGTAAATAAAAATCATGTTATCTATTTTTTATTTATTTTTCTATATTTCATGATTTTGTAAGATTAAAAACTAAATCTCATTGATCTCTATAAAATTATAATATATAGTAGTTACTCAATTATTCACAAAACAATTTTGGATAAAATTAGATCATAATATTGTTTGGGATGACTTGAATTCTGATACTTAAATCAAATTTGATAAGTAAAATGGAAATATTTTTTGGATAAACTTGTTCATTAATTAATGTAAAATACCTATCAGGACAAAAAAACACATTGATAAGACATTAATATATTGTATTGTGGGTTTACTCATATTTTGAAAAAAACTACATGATAAATGTATTATTAATTATTTTCTTGAAAAAAAAATTCTTATAGTTTAATCGTCTCTATTAAAGGGTTAAGTTTAAAGAAAAGGAACACATACCCTTTATTGATTAATGTTCTATATTCAGTTTTTATTTTTTATATAAAGTATGTGGTTTCATCGGGGGAAATATTTTATAGGGTGATATACTAAAAATGGTTGATAAAGTGTTTCTTGTAAGATCTCATTGGGAATGTTTTAAAAAAATATTTGATGAAGGGGAGAATTTATTTTGTGGAAAATATGGGAGATTATATTATTAAAAAATATGGTGAAATTCCTAATGTTGGATTTATTTTCATAGGTATTGAGTGGTATCCTAATATTTATTTTTTGTGGAATAATTTGATATATAATATTAACAAAACGTTTTTTATAAAGAAACATGTGTCTAATTTTTTAGTTAATGGTGATATCTAGAAAAAAATATTGATTAAGTAGGTGTTTTATAGATAATAATTTATTTTTTTCTCATTCCAAGATTGAATCATATATGATTATAGTGGATAATGAGGGAATCATTGATAATACTATCAATAGTGTTCTATATTAACCGATGAATGGTGCTTAATGAGTTGATTTTAAATATTTACTTGTTTCTTAATAAAGTAAAAGGATGCAGTTATGTAAAAAGGCATATAAATTTTTTTTTGAGTGTAGATTAATATGTTTGAAAATATACAGATTTATTTAATAAATAATGGAAATGGGTGTAATATTGTTTTGCAGATGGGTTTTTGGATGATAGTGATATTATTTCCTAGAGGATATAAATCATGTTGTAACTCATGAGTAATCACACCACGATTAATTAGTGAATCAATATGTCTTGTTGGAGAAAATCATTCCACTATGATGAGTCACTGAAACATTATAATTAATGGATAATATTAATTAACTGAGTTTTATTATTGGATAATTATAAAATTTATAAAATATTAATGGATGGAATAATGAAGCATATGGTTTTAGTATAGTATGTGGGATATGATATTTCATTGTTTGACTTGAATTTTGTTTTTTTTCTGAGGAATTTGGTATAACAATGATATGCTAAATTGATATATCACTCAAGGAATCAAATAATTCATTATTTTTTTATTCTGAATTAGTTAACATGAAGATCGTTTGTAGAGGGGGATTTTTTGTTAATAATTTATTGATAATTCAATTAATTTATTAAATTTCATTTTTTTTGCATTTTTTAAAATTTTTATCATTCATTAAATATATTATGATCTTAAAGGGGTCTAGTTGACTTGAATTTGAAGAACATTAATGGATATATTTTCCAAATACACTAAAAGAAAAATCAATATTAAATTTAATGGAATTTTAGTGATTTTTTCAAGGTGTAATAGATATATCATATCTCATAAAAATATGTGTGAAATATAATTCCTTTAGAAAAATTGAATTTTTAATTAAAAGTGCATGAAAGTGAGAGAGGTTAATGAAATTCCAAGAGACCATTATTGGAAAATTATGGAGTTCATCAGGTTAACATACATAAATAACATTAAACTACCTCTATTAATATATATTCTTGTTATTTAATTATGTATTATAATAGTGATAATTTAACATCCTGAGTTTTTAGAATGAAATATTATGTTCAATAACATACGTGATATGTTACATCGAGTTTAAACGAACCACAAAATATTAGTTTTTAAATGTTACTGTTATAACCTAGCCATTGGAATGGAAGGAATGAATAGTATCAAATGAGTTATCAAAATATGGTTTACAAATGTTTATATAAGGACTCTTTGGTTACCAAATTAACTTTACATGAAACTAAAAAACATTTGAATATAAAAGATTTTTTTTATAAGCAAACTTTTTAAATATGAATAATTGTTTTTATAAAATAATCATATCATAATTTTGGATTATATTAATGAAATAATAATCTAATATAATTTTTAAAATTTATCTTATGTATTTTCTAGAAATTATATAAGAACAAATTCAATTTTCTGCACCAAAGAAGTATTTTTCAAAAAATTTAGTTTTACCACCTTTCGATGGAGAGCCCATTTTATATTTAGTTTTTGAAACATTTATATGTTTTATTTGAAAAATTAAAATTTTCTTTATAATAGGTAAATAAAAATTTAGATTGGATGAATTTTTTATATTTTTCGGATAACTATCATGTTTTGATGAATAGTAAAAATATGATAAATTTTAATTGAAAACAACTTTATCGATTGAGATATTTTATATGGTTAAATAATATTATTTAATGGTTTCATAGAATGAATAGAATATATTTTTATCATTTATTATAATTTATTTCATTGTTATTAATTCTATATTGAATTCAAATGTAAAAACATTTCAATCTTTTGTAATGTTTTAACTTTTAAAAACATGCTTTATGGTTTTAACATTGGGAATTAATTTTAAATTAATTACTAAAATTTGTGTGTTTTGAATTTGGAAAATTGAATTACATTGTTGGAATCATGAGGTACAAATTTTGTAAATTGGCACCTTTTATATTTTGGACATTGTGAATAGTAACTTCAGTAATTATTTTTATTTACCATGGTTAAAGGGTGAATCAGGTAAATAAGGGTACAAAATAATATTATAATAATATAAATCTGCCATAACTCATTTATTAATCCTATTTTATGAGATATTCATATCCATGAAAATCATTGGTTCGATTTTAGGACCCCAGGGAGCCACTTGGGTGTGATAATGACCTTTTATAATATTTAATTTAATGAAAAGGGAATTATAACATAAACATGTATCTTCTAACTAAAACAATTTTAATTTGGTTAATATAAATGATATATTTGACAGTAAATATCCATTACAAATATAAAAATATTTCCTACATCAATGTATATTATTTATAATTTTTTGACATTATATAAATAAATTGTTTATGACAAAATGATGATGTAGTGTTTACCTTATTAATGAAATATTAAAATAAATGATATTATAAATATTAAAATAAATTTAATTTGAAAATTTTGATGCCATAAATTAATTTTTTGGTTGAAAATGAAATTTGAGGGATTATTTAATGCCGTTGGTGCAAAGGAATAAAGTTTTTATGACTTTAAAAATAATCAATTACTAAATAGTGTCAAAATTGACATAAATGAGTTTTTAAAATAATTACTATTTTATTAAATTATATAATAGTCGTAAAAATATATGATTTGACCTAATGTCTTCTATAATGTTAAAAATTTCATTAATAATCCACTTATGGTTCTCTTGTCATTTTATAGTGACTATAGTAACCATATATTATAAAAATATAAGAAGACATGGCAAAATTTAATGTTTTTAACTATGGGTTAAAGTGAAAAGATAAGTTTACTTTTGTGACCTAAACATGTATAAAACCTATTGGTTGATATTATTTATACCCATACCCATATTATCCTCTAAATATATCACTTTATAACTATTATAACTCTAAAATCAATTTATAATAAAATAATATTTCAAGACTTTACTAAAGTTCCCCTCCTCCCTCTAATAAAAGGGCACCACCTCTACCCACTTACTCACATCTATCAAGCCCCTTTTCAGATCAAATTTATTCTAAAATAAGCTCCCAAAATCCCTAAATTATTTCTGTAAGACTTATCTTGCCGAGAAGGAAAGTCAAGGTAGCCTTTTGGATTAAGTCAAAAGGACTTACCCAATTTAAAGGTAACGTTTTCCCTCAACCTCCTTTCAATTATTTTCCTTCTACAACCCCCTAAACTCTCTTTATATCATTATTTTATAACAACAAAAATATCATAAATACACTTGTATTTTATTATTCTAATTTTTTGACTTACAATTACACACACCTCCATCTAATTGATATATAACATATTGTTTCTGTGTACGGTGAACTACTACCACAAAAAACGATGATTGTTAAATTTTCTCATACCACCTATCATGGTGTCCATTATGATAGTATTGTATTTATTTATGATATAATTTATTTTTATATTTACCCCTTTATTCTGTAATTTTTATTTAGAACATTCCTTTAGGCTTTCCATGTTGTGTAAATACAATAATTTTGTTTGTGGAAGTGTGGACTACCACCCCCTAAAAGTGATATGACTCATTAATGTTATACATGGAACGTATAATGGATATTTTTATTAAATGTATGAGGAATACATGAAATTAATATAATAATAGTATTAAAATATACATTTATATCATTTTATTATTATTATTTTAATATGAAAATGAAATGAAAGTAGTGTTCATGCGTATGTACGACCTACCATCTCCGTGAACAGTGAATTTCATTTCTTATCTCAAAAAATTATGGATATTATAAATACATATATAATATATATATATATATATAATATTTAAATTGTTAATAATATTCTGGAGGTAATGGAATTATGACCACATGGATAATTTTCATCAAAACATGTTCATTTTTACTCAAGTTTCGTACATCAACAAAAAGTATGAAATGAACTAAAATAATAACTAATTGATATAACCTAGTAATAAGTGATATAAAATGAATAATTAACTTTAAAATGGTTATAAATAAATTATAAATTAACCTAAGTCTTTTATTCTGTAAATTAGATACTAAATGAGACAAGTCTTACTCCAGGTAAAAGACTTCATCTCAATCTCCGTTCATTGAGGCATAGTTTGATTTATATATGACATTTTTATATATGTTATATAATAAACCCATTTGTATTTTAATTCAACAGTTTCCAAAAAATAATCCTTATATATGAATAATTTTTCTAAATGAAAAAAAGGAATGTTTTTTTTCACATACGTAGTGACAACAACCTTTTCTTTGTCTAAGAATTATTTGATATTTGGATTCCTCTAAAAGTCTTAATGTTTTTAAGAAATAAAAGTAAATCCCAGGTTCCTTTTTTAGGTATTTTGGTATTGAAAATGTCTTTGAAAATAGATTTATTATATCAATATCTTGAAATTATTTCTTATAAATTCAATGTGGAAATGTTATTTTTTCCTTATACTTATTTATGTGGTCTAATAAGGTAATGGTTTGTGGTTATTACTTATTTATATGAGTGTTTTTGTGATAAACCAAGGGTGGGTGAGCCCGTTATATCTCTCCAATGAATTCAGTAATGTGAAGGAGGTAAACGTTAATGTTTCTCCTAAAATATTTAGGGAATATACTGTGATGGGTATTACAAATGTAACTATAAATGTTACTCTCTATGTAGATGTGAAATCTAAAATGTAAGTCTATTATAACTGCCACATGTTAACTTTATAATTTATGACTTCTATGATCTTATGATTTCATTAGGTATGATAAAGATCTTATGTTTTATGAGTGAAAAGTATGATTTCATTAGTTTGTATGTAGTCATGGACTAATATTTTTTTTCTAATTTTATATCCCTTACTGAGATTTTTATTCTCATCCAATATTTTTTGAAATGTTTTCACAGGGTATAAGTATGAGTAATATAAAGTAATAAGTCAAGAAGATTTTTATAAAGAAAATAAATCAGGTTTTTAATGGTTTTCTTTGGTGGAAAAAAATGGATACTCTTTTCATAGTATCCTCTTATATGATTATGGGATGATGTATATTAATAATGGCCTAATTTTTTAAAACTATCAACCTGAAAAGATCCTCATTGTGAATTAAATTCAAATTCTTTACTTATCTCAATATTAATTAATGATTTATCTTTTGGGACTTAAATATAACATTGTGGTCCATTTTAACCTTTTTAATAAAAATATAATTGATTTCTCAAATTAGTTAAATATATGTTAATCGATGTGGAAAATGAGTCTTATATGAAATTTTATAAAAAAAGTACAATTATAGAAAATATTTCTTCATCTATAAATTACTATGTGTTTTCCAATTGTACAAATCATAATGCATTTTATTTGAAAAAAAAATAATATCTCTCCCATTTATTCATTATTTCTTTAATATTCATTATATAGAAGAGAATAGAGTTTTTTATTGACAATGAAATAATACTACTAGGAATAGATATCTAAAATTATTATACACTAATTTTCCACCAAATCAGGGAATCTTTCTTTAGTATGGTCAAAATAAAAGATAAATTAATGTTTAAATGAGAAATGTATGGTTAATATTCTATATAATTATAAATACATTCAATCTTAAAAAAATAAATCTTCTTTGATACTAATAATCGAGATCTACTGTATGTATTTTAAAGAGGTTGAATGATTATAATGGAAATGTAAGTTTAATATCATTTTTAAATTTGATATACATAACCCTAAAATTTCAAATTCCTCTCATTGTCTTTATGATCTATTACTCAATACTTTATTTTTATTTTTATAATGGCCATAGTTTTTTATGAAGAATCAAATATTGAGAGACAATATGAATTTAAAATAAATAAATCAATAGATGAAAAATAAAAATGTAAATAACATAGGTTTCTATGATATCATGTGGAAATAAATATGAATATTAATTATTTAGAAAATAATAATAATCCCTTGTATTAGAGTAAAATGAATAGATAATGTATTTATAGAAGCTATGAAATATTAATCAAATGTTTCATAATTTTTATTATAATTTTTTTATAAATGTTTTATTATAGTATACACCCATATTTTTGGAGTTTTAAATGGATGAAATTATTTAATATTTAATTGGATATTTGAAAATAAATTTCATAGAAATTTAATTGATTGTATTATTTCCAAATTTACTATTTAAGGATAAGAAATATGTTTTATTATCATAAATGGGAAATATTTATTTATTTTATGTACTTTTTATACTTTATTTTTGGTGTTATTAAAATAATAAAATAGAAAATAACATCATAAGAAGTTGGAATTAATATATATTTATATATATATATAATTATTTTCTAAGGAAAATGTAGGGAATTTTTTAAAGAGATAATCAAAATTCAAAATTAGAGTGATTATATAACATTGAATAGTGAATAACCATTGGGATAATTTTTCATAATAATGTTTTTGTAATCGTTGACAACTAAACTTTTTATATAAGAATGTTTCTTTTTGTTAGGATCGGATCATGTCCATCATAATGTGTTCTCATTATAATGTTGAACTTTTTTGAATTCAAACACAAAGGGAAAGAAAAGTTTTATCATTAAGAAACTCTTTTCCAGAAACAGGTTTCCAAACTCTAGTTTTCAGATTGATTAGTAGAGATCACAGAAGGAGTAAGGATGATGGAATCTTTAATTTATTTAAAGTTATTCATTAGATGAAGAATTAAACTTAGGTCCATTGGCATGAAGTTCACGATTCACCATACTCAAATTGTTGGTTATAAATGAAGAATTTTCATAGTGAGTAATTAAGATAGATAATATAAATATAGAGATCCTCAGATCCAAAATAATCAGAGGCATTAGTTGTTAATTATTGGAAGTTTGACATGTTCATAAATAGAGGAAGAAATAATTTGATGATTTAGAAAGACCAATGTTACTGAGTGAAGAAGGCATAATGTATCTTAATATTATGTGTTATGAATGTGAATTTATTAGTAAGGATGTTTTCATTCCTTATTAACAAAATGAAGATGATTCTTTTTGGGTCATGAAGTTCTCAGAAATCTTGAAAACTATCCTGATAAAATCTTTTGAATACACTAAAGATTTTTAAAGGTTATATTGGTTCAAGAAACCCAGACACATAAGATCGGATCCAGTGGTACCAAAATCAGAAGTTGTCAAAATTTAGAATGTGTAAAGCTAACGAAGGATGCAGTATTTTAATGTTGTCGAGTGGAGTCATCATCAGATACTGAATATGGTAATGATAATTTTCTCACAATTAATATTTCATAATTATAGGGATATTAACTACACTGACTCTAAGGATAAAGATCAATTAGAATAGGAATAATCACCAATTTATCAAATTAATTCCTAAAATTTATAACACAACTAATGAAAAAACTTATAGTTATCAGAGTCGATGATTCCTTTTCAAAAAAAGGAGATCTTTTATAAAAATAAGTTAATATTATAAAATAGTTTCATTTTCTTGAGCTGAATGAAATGGAGATTTTAGGTTTTCAATTGAATAATTCATATGCTGAGTAATTTTATCATAATTTTATATGGAAGATAGACAAATCATAATGAAGTGAGAAAAAACTAGATCATAATGAGGTGAGAAAGAATGGTTGATCATAATGAACCCAGAAGAAAGGTAGATCATAATTAACTGAGATGAAAGGAAGATCATAATGAGTAGTTGAATTTGAAACTGAGGAAGTTATATTAGGATGAATAAAATTTATTTTGATCAAGAATACTATTCTTGAATAAATCTTCATATGGTTTTAAAAAGTCAAATTTTATATTTAAATGCGAGTGTTTTTCAGAGTTTTGGAATTTTGGTAAGTGGGAATAGTTTTTTAGTTTCTTTTTTTTCTTTTATGAGTCTCATATAAATAGAATCACACATTATTCACATTTTTTAAATTTTCATGCAAGTGGAAATGGTGGAGTTTTGAAGAATTTTATTGAATGTTTATTTTGGAAAGAGATTTCATTAACAGATCAGACATCTGTTGTTTTTGTTTACCAGACAGAGAAACATCATAATGAGAAGATCATATTGAACCAATTTTACTAAGGAAGATTGCGTTTTTTGAGTAGAGTATTAGAAGTGTAGATTGAGAATGATAATATCATATCGAGTCAATCATACTGAGTCAATCAAACTGGGTTAATCGGACTGAAGGTCATCAGTCTCAAGGTAATCAGACCCATTAACATTAATTGAAAAAAATTAAACAAAGACATATTACATTGTTTTTGGATCAATTTTTTAATATAAATTTTTAAAGTAGAAGAAGTTAGAATAATCTTTCATATTAGAAGATATATGGTTTTTAATGGTAGTTGGAAGAACATTTATTCACTTATTAATAATAGTTAATTTCTATAGACCCACATGAGTAGATATAGAAGGGATGTAGGTTCTCAAACTGAGGAAAAACCTTTTAAATCTAATTTTTATTACTTTCTTTCATATAATTTCATTGATGAGTATTTAAAAAAAATATGATGATGATATCAAATTTAATATGTTTTAGGGGTTAAGATTTATAATGTTTTGAAAAATATAAATAGTGAACAATTTACTCAACCCCCCTTCTCACTTTTTTTAATACATTGGAATTTTAATTGGTATGATAGACAAAGATTCCCTTATTGAATCCTTATACAAGTTAATATCAATTTTTCAATAGTAGAGGAATTCCTACATTTGTTGGAAGAAATTATCATGGATGAAAATATATAATGATTCTATATATCATATCTCTTCTCCTAGGAGTAATTTATACTGTTATAATTTGTTTTCCATACATTTATATTGATTCCCCCATAGGCTTTTTTTGATAATAGAAATATCTATTTTTATGGAAAATATATAAATTTTATCCTTATATCCTGATCATAAAATGTTTATATGATGTGAAGGGTCTCAAAACATCAATGAGTATGTGGGATAATTTAAAATTTGTTTTCAAAGGGTATACAAAAGTGAAGGAAGAAAAGTTACCAATCGGGCGTAGTAAGTAAGAAGGAATTATAATGAGGGATGGATAAAAAATTAAATATTACTTCACTACAGTAAATGAAATTGTTTTCAACATTATACGATTCTTATATGTTATCAATGATTCTAAAATTGGGAAAAATATAATGAGAATCCTTTCAAACAGTTTTGATTCTAAATTTTCGTCATTAGAAGATAAGGATGATTTATCACATGGTGAATTTCACAACATTCTTATTTATTATAAAATATGGAAAGCTAAACTTTTTAATAAGAACATCGAAGTTGAAAAGGATTTTTTGGCCATGAGATAAATAAATATATAAGATATTGAATATTTTAATCCTTGTGATGCCGATGATATTTAGGATGATGATTTGAATGAAAAAATCATATCACTTATATCTAAAAAATGTCTAAGAAGAAGAAGAAATTATAGAGGTAATATTCCTCTCAAATTTTTTGAGTGTGGTGGATTCTGAAAATTTTCTATGAATTTTCCCAAGAATAATGTTTGAGAATATCAATATTATTGTGATGATACAAGTTATTATTCTAAAATATTCATGATATCCCTTCTAGAACATGAATCTTATGTTTGAATAAAATGAATCTGGAAAGATGAAAATTAACGAAAGAACCTCTGTTATTGAGAGAGTTTTGATTGAAATTAAAAGGAACAAATGATGGATTATTGATAGTGGTTGATCTTCTCATATTAAAGGTGATATTTAAAATTTTAAACATGTTTAAATTAATTATGGAGGAGAAGTTACCATTTGTAATGATAATTCCATGAAAATCAGAGGAATCAGAATGGATTAAAATAAAGAAGAAAAGTTGAAATAAATTGATGTTTTATTTTTTGATGGTCTAAAACATAACTTACTTAGTGTATGTCAACATATTTATAATGGAAAATAAGTGATATTGAAGAAATATTTTTATGTTATCAAAAGATTTAAATATGGAAATGTTATTAAATTTTTTGAAAAACTAGTGGTAATTTATTCCAAATATGAGAGTTTAATAACTCATGATATTTGAGTGATAAAGATGAAAAAAATTATGGAACTAATGAATTTTCCACCTTGGGAAGAAACACATGAACAATCATTTTATGATTGAGGTTTTTTTTGTTTACCAAAGTTAAAAACAAGTGATAAAGATATTTTATTTACTTTTAAAAAGGGTAAGATGATTCAAAAAAGTCATAAGTGATTAGGAATTTAATATACCGGGCCTCTTGAGCTTATTCAGTCTGATTTATGTGGACCGATGGGATATTAATCAAAAAAAAAGATTTATAATTCTTCCCTTTTATTGATGATTTCACTCTAATGATAAAACTCGTGTTTATGATACTTAAGTATGAGGTTTTATAAATGTTTATGTTTTTTAGAAAATAATTTGATAAAGAAATCATGGTTTAAATATAGAAGTTTATGAAAAATAATTAAAACGAATTCATGTGAAATACATTGAAACTTTTATCAAAATGCATGGTACAAAAAAATTAGTATATTTCTCCTGAACTCCATAATAAAATGTTATAGTAGAAAGAAAGAATATAAGTTTGGTGGAAATAATAAGAACTATTTTAGAAAAATATATAATTTCAATGCTCTATTATAAATATGTCCTTACTACTTATATACATATTCAAAACATATTCTTGTTGATATCAGAAACAAACATGACTTCTTATGATGTTTTTTTATAGAATGAAAACTTCATTGAAGTACTTAAAAGTTTTTGGAAGTCAAGGTTTTCTAAAAAATACAGATTTGGGAAATTGTGACGGAAAAGCAGAGGAAGGAATTTTCATGACTTATTCATCCAATGTAAGAAGTTAAAAATGTTGGAACAAAATCATAAAATTTTGGTGAAATCATATTATATGAATGTGACTGAAAAGAATATTCCGAAAAAAATTTGTTGAGAATACTAAGAGTGTTATGTTGGTGATTTTCAATGATAGTGAAAGTAACTAAAAAAGTACTTACCAATATATAGGAGAATTTTCTAATGAGGATAGTTCACATGGAAAGGAAACATTGAAATTTTCAACCTTATGAAAAAATTGTTGAGTTAGAAAAAATTATTTTAAATCTGAATGCTCCAGTTTAGACCAAAATAATGATGAGATTAAAAAATTAGACATCACATATATCAAATGTTGATCTAGAATAAGTTTCAAAAGATGTTTGACAAAACAAATTTATGAATGGTATGAATTAAGAGTTGGATCTAATTGAGAAAAAATCAATCATGGAAATTGTTTACACATATGAAACGAGAACAGATAATTGAACGATGTGGTTTAAAGATTTATATTGAATAAACATGGAAAAATATTCAAGAAACAATGCAAGGATTGGTTGTAAAGGCTATGCATAGGTGGAAAGTGTATATTGCATTGTACTGTTTCCCCCCGCTACATGTATCGAAAATAATCAAATGTTTCTAGCAGTGGATTCTCACCGGAGTTACAAAGTATATCATATTGATGTAGAGATATATTTTCTCAATGATGATATTGAAGAATAAGTTTTCATTGAAAATAATTTTGGGTTGCTAATTGATGAGGATAAAAATAATTTTTTAAGAATGAAAAATCATTGTATGGTATGAAACTAACTCCAAATTCATGGTATTAAAAACTTTACAATTATTTGAGAATGATGAATTTTTCTAAAGATAATGTTGAAAAAAACTAAATGATGTTGACACGAAATATATAATTTTAATTGTTTATATAGATGAACTAATTTTTACTAGGGATATTGAATATTTTTTAAAAAAATTTCTAACGACATTAAAAATAACTTTGAGATTTAAATGTTGGGAGAAATAACATTCTTTCTTGGTATACAAGTTAAACAAAAAGAAAGATACATTTTCCTATCTCAAGAAAAGTATTCACTATAATTTTTACAGAAGTTTTTTATAGATGAATCAAAATAAGATTCCACACCTATCTTAGTGGGGATTAAGTTGAGTAAAAATGACTTTGAAAAAATTTTAAATTAAAAGGGATTTCAGAAGATGATAAGTGGTTTACATTAACTTAGAGTCTCAAGGAAGGATATTTTTTATGTTGTGACTTTGTTTGACCTGTATCAAAGTAATACAAAAGAATCACATATGTTGGTAGAAAAGAGAATATTGAGATATGTATAGGGAACATCTTCACATGGGTTATTATATTAATTTTTTTTGAAATGAGACTTCATAGTTATGATGATACTGATTGGGTAGAATATTTTAATGATAGAAAATAGACCTTAGGAAGAAAATTTTTCTTGGGAGAGTGTTGTGTACGTTAGAATAGTAAGAATTTTTTTAATAACATTGATCACAGCATAATTAGAATATATTGAAGCTACTCAGGCTTGTTCATAGATGTTGTCGATGAAATTTCATATGGAATATTTCAAAGTAAATGTTTTTAAACCATTGAAGATAATTTATGATAATAAAATTTCAAGTAATATTTCTAAAAATATTTTACAACATTCAAGATAAAAACAAATTCATATAATGTTTCACTTTTTAAAATAGAATGTTGATTTTGGAGATGTTTTGTTGGAATATATCTCAATAAAGTTTCAAATTATTGGTATCTTAAAAAAGGAAATTTCAAAATAATTATTTATTGAGTTGAGGTAACAACTTCATGTTCTTAATCCTCTAATGACTATTAAATATCATCAGGAAACCCCCACCATTATTTGGATAATGTTGAAAAAGTGGGAGAGAAAGTAACATCTTTTTACATTGTAATAATTTTTTAGTAATATTTCTTTTATCAATATTAATCTACGTTTATCAAATAATGGGGGAGATAAAAATCATGGGGATAGGAAAATAAAAGTTAGAGAAAAAAAGATAAATGTAAGGTGGAGTTTATCTAAACATTACCAAAAAAGTTTTATTATCACCAAGGGAAGTAATTCCTTGAAAAACATTACATTATCAAGCAGTGTAGTGTTAGGAAAATCTATTTCTAGAAATTAAGTGTTTTGGTAAAACTCATAAAAAACTATTTGTTTAGAAAAGTTGATTTCTAAAAAAATATCTATGGGTTTAAAAAGTTGTAAGCAAATATTGGCAACACATCCAAAGGAAGAGTTTGAAGATTCATTGTGAAAATTTTTCTTAAACATGTTTTTGTATTTTTTGAAAAATAGACTTTTATATAGTAATGTTTTTGTTTTTCAGTATTAGATCAAGTCCATCATAATGAGTTCTCATTAGAAAGATGAAATTTTATGAATTCAAACACAATGGTAAATAATGTTTTCCCTTTAACAAAATTGTTTTCCAGACTCATGTTTTTAGACTAAGCAGCACCCATCATAGAAGGTTTAAGGAAGATGAAAGTTGTACATTCTATAATGATGTTAATTTGAGATCGTATCATACCCTGATCCATTATCTTGAAGGTAAAGATTTATTGGTTTTAGTATTTTTGAGAATGTTAGAAGTTATAGAGGGAGTAATTTAGGCCTATAAGTAAAACATACTGATCATTGGATCAAAAAGAATCAAAGGAAGAAATTTTTAATTTCTAAAAGTGTTTCTTTTATGAAATTAGAGAAAAACTAATTTCATGAGTTAGAAATTCAAATTTTACATAGTGTAGAAGACATAATTTATATGAATATTATGTTTTGAGAATTTAAATTCTAGAGTTAAGAAGTTTCAAACATTTTAACCAAATATTCGGTTATTCTTTTCTAGTCATTAAATTATCACAAACCATTAATACTGTCCTGATAAATTTTTCTAAAGAAATAAAGTAATCATAATTATGTATCAGTTACACAAACCTAGACACAAAATATTAGATCCCAAAGTACCAGAATTAAAAGTTATTAGATGTCAGAATGTGTAAATATGATGATGTTTAAATAATATCAATGATACTTAGTGGAGTTGTCATTGGATACAGAACATAATAATGGTAATTCTATAGTAATGAGAATATCATAATTACGAGGATCTTATCAATAATGACTCTGATGAGGAAGATCATTCAGATCAAGAACATGCATCAATTCATCATATTAATGCCTCACACTGATAAGACATCATATGTCAAACATCAAAGTGATCAAGTTTTATGATACTAATTTATCAAAGTGATATAAATTATAATAAGAAGTAAAGATTCTAAAAGAGTTGAATTTTTATGAGAAGAATGAATGTGAGTGTTTAGTTTTCAATCAAATAATATTTTTACATCTAAAGTTATCTTCTAAAGAAGTTCATCATAATGAGCTGATGAAAATAGTCATATAATAATGATCTAAGAAATAATGGGATATCGTAATGATCAAAGAATTAAAAGTATATCATAAGTAGAAAATAAATAATGTCATATTGTAATAAGCTGAGAAATAAAAAATATCATAATGAGTAGAGGAATATTTAGGTGAAGAATTTATATTAGGATGAAGAAGAGATAGTTTGTTTGAGAAGTTTTATCTCTAAGAAATATTGAAAATGTTTGAAGGAATTACAACTGAAGTTTAAATTCGAGTATTTCTCAGAGTTTTTAAATTTTGGTAAGTGGTAAATGTATTTAAATTTACTTTTTTTTCTATTCAAGGTCACTAAGAAATTGAAGCACACTTCATTCAAATTTTTCAACTTTTGACAAAAGAAAAAATACACAACACTAATGAACTTGAGTGAAGTTTATTTCAGGACAAAGATTTCATTAAAATATCATACATATTTTGTTTTTGTTTACCAGACTAAGAAACATCATTTTGATAAGATCATATCAATTCAATCAGACTGAGGAATATCATATTGAGTTTTTTATCATAGTTTGAGAAGTGCATATTGATAAAGAAAATATCGTATTGAGTCGATCATACTGATTCATTAGGATTGGGTTTACCAAAATAAAGTTCATCAGACTTAAGTACATCAATCTGAAGAAATTTTGTGGAGAAAATTAAAGAAAGTCATTTTACTTTGTTTTGGATAAAATGTTTATAAGAATAATTTGAAATATTATGGGAGTTAGTGTAATCATTCTATCATGATATATAATGTTTCTAATGGGATTTGGATAAATTATAATTCACTTCTTCATAATTATGATTTCCATAGACTGGTGAGAGTGGCTATGTAAAGGATATAGAGTCTCAAACTGAGGTCTAACCTTGTAAATCTCATGCGATTTACTTACTTTCCTATTTTTTCATGCATGATTATTTATAAAAAATTAATTAGGATTAAAATTTAATAAGTTTTATGGGTTAAGATTGAAAATGTGTTAAAACTTATATAAAATGACCATCTGATTCAACACCCCATTCATGGTTGTTATTTGATCCATTGGAACTTAAAACAGATTCCTTACATTTAGTTATTTTATAATGAAAATACTTATCTAATGAAAATATTAATGATATAATTTTTTTGTCGATATAATAGATCAATTATGGGATCCATTTCTAATATTTTTTTAATTTTTAAATTCTCTATTCAATGTGAATGACATATGTATCGCGTAGTTGTTTTATTATAATTCATAGAGTAAGAAATGGAGTAGATGGGGGGAGGTAATAGAATATTCATTGGTAGTGATACATATATAACCTTTTCATAACATAAATTTCATAGTGATATTTCAAGTATATCATCACATTCTAATTTTATAAACCTTTCATTATCCCATTGAGGTGAAATGATCAAAACCATCAGGTTATAAAATTTAGTTTATTTTAGCGATAATGAAAGTGTGGTTGAAATTAAATATATTTTTCACTAAAACATTATAATATAATCTATTTGAGATGGAAAATATTATAAAATAAATAACCCACCATATAGAGGTGTGTTATAATTATATGGTTGATACAATTGGTAAAAGACCGACAAGGTCATTCATGAAAAAAAAAATCTATAAGAAGTCATTACATAAAGAAATCCCTGAATGTTAAAGTAGTTCTTTTATTTAACATATAAAATTAAAAGATATTCCAAAATTAAATTTTTTCGTATTTGGGATCTATTGGGATTTATGTTATATTTTTTTATTCATGAAATCCGTGTTATTGATTCTATAAAATTATCATTGATTGGAATGGATAAAAGTCATCAATTGTTGATACAAAGGAACCAAACAACATATCCCAATAAATAATAAACTATATCTTTTATAATTTCTTAATTTATATATTATTTACTTAAATATGGTTTAATTTTCCCACTTCTATAAATCTTAAAATATGGTGAAAGAAGAAGTTCTTTATGTTTTGTATTAAAATTTGATGATTTAGTGATATATACCACATAAATATATTCTCGGTTTCCTTATTTTAATCATTTATGTTTTTATATACATTGATAGACTTTATATGGTGACATAGGATACTATATAAGTGAATAATATATAAATGTGGTTTAAAAATTACTCACCAATGAGAAAAATACACCAAAAGGGGGGTGAATTAGGATGTTATATTATCAACTTCTTCCCACAAGATATTGTTCTCACGTAAGAAAGAAGAATTATTTTTCAATATTTAGGTATTGAAAATTTTTAAATGTTACCAGTAAAACAAGGATTAATAGATTTCACATAGTACATGAAAAACCTCATGTGTAAGGATCATATATAAAATGTGTCACAACATGATAATGGTTAAGAATACATAATGCATATGTTACAAATGTTTCAGAAAAATACACCACTGATTTGGGGGCACCGTTGCTTTTATCTCTTATTATCTAATTCAAGAAAGGTACAACAATGTTTGTGGTATATATATATATATCTTATAATGGTTCTCAATAAAAAATCACTAGAATATCAAGGGGGTTTTCAATGATCTTCTTATTCTGCTCTAAGTATTCAATGTTAATAGAGTAACTCCTATGGTGGATTTCCCTTTCATGACTTCTATTGTTTTTAAATGTTCATCATCTCCTTTAATAGAACTGGTATTTGTATTTTTGGAATCCTACTTACTTTTGACACATAAACAATGGTTTGGTATTAAATATTAATTATCAAATATGTTGCGATCATTCCAAGTGTAATAGATTACATATTGTGGATATAAACATTAAAATATATACAAAAAACCAAAAAAATTAATCTAGTTATTCATCCTTATAAATTACATTAAAAATTACATGGTAATCAAGATAATACCTATAAAACCCAAGTTCAGGCTTCTATTCAATTTGACGCTCAACCCATTCTGCTATAAGGCACGATAGGTGTTCCCGATCATACCAGGCTAGAGATTAGAATCAGGCATAAAAGATATCACATTGGGAATTATTTTTTTCAAGAAAAAACTAGGAGTACGTAACCAAAATCGAGAATTATGCATTACAAAATAATAACTGAACATTAACAAATATAACTCAGATCCAAATACAACCACAAAAACAAAAACAAAAAACAAAAAATGAAACCAAAACAAAAAATGTAATCAACTCAATTTCCATGTGACCTCTCGGTAAAACCTCTAACGATTAGACCTACATGCTCCAAGGAAGTCTCTAATCCAGATCATGAATCAGAAAAACATAATGGTTCTACTGACTCTGAGTGGAAAAAGTAGGGTGTGATCATAGAACATCACTTTAGGTAAGAACCATAGATTACAAAAATTTAATTTTTTGGAATAGTCCATAAACCTTAGTTTGAAATAAATGAAGAAAATATGTTTTTATCATTTAAATAAACCAACCAAATCTTTTAAAAAATTCACTTCATAAAACAAAACTCAAACCTTTTTGTTAAAATAGGTCTCCATTCTAAAATAAAGTCCAAAACCAACACTAAATGAGAACCCAAATAAATAAAATTAAGGGAAATGCTATGATTAAATAAATAGCACGGGGAAAAAATTTCGGAATCATGTAAATAAAATGATATAGGAAAATAAGGTAGGAACATACAAATATTAATCTTGGTCATTATCAAAAAAAATCTAGAAGTAATTCCTTTTTGAATTCGGTTCGGACTCACCTTAGATCTTATGGTGCATATCCATAGTCAATCACCAACCCATCTTCTCTAAACTAACCTCACTAATGTCATAACCCTCAAGGAATCTCAAAAAATCCAGGTTTACCAACCCGTATTATCAGGATCGATGAGAAATCATCACTCAAACCTCTAGATAACACTTAGTAATCCCATCATAATAGTATATAGAGGATGAGGAAGTCATCACACATGTGGAAAAACTAATAACCCATAGATATCACTTTTCTTTCCAAGACCAAACTCTGAAACCACATATGTGATGACCCTCTCCTCAAAGGTACTAACAAAGAGGTTCCCATCACACATCAAACCATCTCAAAGTTCCAATTGGACTCACGTGTCATATATATTTTAAAACAAGCTTTTAAAACTCTACGAAGTACCAATATGGCCTTTACATTTAAAATCTATATTTATTTCAAAAACCATTTCCAAAACCAATTTATAACATACAACATGTTCATAATATTCCGAAATGACCAATCCTTAAGGAAAAAAATTGATAACCACATTTGAGATCAATTTTAAACCAAAGAACCATTTAGGATCCATTACAGGTTTAGAAGAACCATTTTAAAACGATGGATAAAGAGGATAAAAAGAATGAGAGAAAAGTGTTTCTTAATACAAGGTTTAATGTGATCATCTTTATAATGATCCATTACCATTTATATGTCTATCCCTACATGATCCTCGTACAAAGAGGGAAATACCCATATCTAATAGAACACTTATTATAAACTATAAATGTATGTAAAACCCAATTCCAAAATTTACCACCCATCAAAAAAACCCACACATGATCTAAACAATTATAAGGAATCATAATCAAATAAAAAAATATAAAATGAAAAACTAATTACAATAATCAATCCCAATCTAAAAACATGCCAAGAATATTAATTTTAATTTTAAAATACCAATAGACATTTCATTAAATTCCTAAAAATTTTATATATAGTTTTACATAATAAAAATCATTTGAAAATACATTTTTCACCAAATTTACAACATGAAAACACCATTATAATTCATAATGAAACTCAACATCCAGATAAATATATTTATAAATTTTTTAGAAACACCCAATCATCAAATAGAAAGTTTTAGAAAGAAAATGGATAGAAGGAACAACCTAAACAAATTTCAGATGAGATATAACTCTTGAAGGAGGAAGAATAATTCACAAGGATCAATCCATACACCCTAAAATTAAATAAACAGTATCCAAAATTCTTTCCTCTATGATAGTGTTATATCAATAGAGATCCCACCAAATAAAAACCAAAGATCCCGGGGATAATGAGATAAAGCGGAGGAAAATGACCATAAAAAAGGAACTCAACTGGGAACCTTGAGGAAGAAACCATGTTGGATAAGGTTCAAAGGGTGAGGAGCTTGGGAAGCCCTCTCATGCACCTAGGTTGAGAAAATTATAGGAATTCCTAAAATTGGTCTAAATAATAAGATTTGAATCTTGTGATTTTAAATTTTTAATAATATGGTCAAGTCACATGGTTTTTCTCATAGTTTGTAAAACGTTTTTCGAATTTTGCACACCCCACTTGAATGGGAGGCCACCCACATGGGAGGGCCCCACAGTTTAGGAATTTGTATGAAAACCATGAAATTTTTATCTCCAAATTATAGTGTTTCCCCAAAAGATTTCAACATGGTTTCTCCTAAAAGTTCCAAATTCGTGCAACATTTCCCAGACAACACCCAAGGGACATACATCTTCTCCCTTGCCTCTCATGGTTATGGGAAAAATTGTGCACAGAACAAGCCAGAAAAACAATAAATGAAAAACCTAAACTATAAAAAACATCATCCTTAATAGGCCCCATGGTTAACCACAAACCACATATATAAATCTTCCATGGGGACTAAATCCACATAAACATTCAAAAAATCATAAAACACTCCAAAAAATTGGCCAAAACCTTAAATAAATGATCCAAAATCATTAAATGATTAAAATAAAAGACAAACCATGGTCGGGGTGTTTCAATTCTCCAAAAAACAACTTTTACCTCCAAAAATTTAACCTAGAAAAAAGTGTACGAAATCTTAAACCTCAAAGAGAATAAATCCAAATGGAACCACGAACTCCATGTGACAATTAAACTACACAAGTAACACCTGACCAACTCTAGAGAGAACTACTACAAGTAAGAAGCAATAGGATAAGATTAAGGTTCTCCATATAATAAGAAACCAACTATAAGACGGAACATTGAAAATCTGAATGTCACCACCATGGGAACTCCCTATATGGGATGACCCCCAATAAAAGGGGAAACTGACATGAAAAACATGAATTAGACACTGAACCACAAAAATATTAATCATGTCCATGAGACACAACAATATATAAAATGATTATATCCAAAAAATAAAAAAATTAAAATTGGATAAGAATAAATGAGCTCATCTATCAATGAATCTTATCCCAAAGGCACAACCACTAAAATTACATGGAAAACAAGACCACCAAGGTTTCTGAAGAACTATTGTGATAATTTTTCTTAACAAAGATTTTCTATTTTTTTGACAACTAACCTTTTTTATTATAATTCTTTTTATATAAATCATATAAATTTCATCATGATCTATACACATTAAAAATTAGAAACTTCCATATTTCAAACACAAATGGGAATACAATTTTTATCTTTAAGAAAATTATTTTTTGGACACATGTTTCCAGACTCTGGTTCTCGAAAAAAGTATCACAGGACATAGATGGTCTACCGAATATAGATGGAAGTTATATAATTTTCTTGATCATAGGAATCATCATATTTATATCCAATTGTATAAAGTTCAATATTCATCAGTACTAGCATTGGTTAGAATACCAAAAGTTGTGGAGTGATTATGTCAGACTGATAAATAAATATATAGATCATCATATCTAAAATAACTTGATCTAGAAATTTTTATTTTCTTGAATTTTTACTTTACTGTAATCAAAGAAATTATGAAATTTCTGAGTTATAAAGATAAAATTTATTGAGTGAAGCATTAATAATGTTTCTTAAGATAAAATTTTAAGAAAGTGAATTCAAGAGTTATAATGTTTTCATACTATCTAACCTAAAGTTAGATGATGATTTGTTGGTCATGAAATTCTCACAAATCATGAAAACTAGCATAATAAAAGATTTGGAAGAAGTGGAATAATTTTTAATATTTTATTGGATCCTGAAATCTAGGCACCTAAGAACAAATCATGAGGCATCGTACTCTAATGTTAGAATAAATTAGACTGTGTAATGTTGATGACTATTGATGAATTTTATTGTTGATGAGTGGAGTCGTCATCAGATATAGAAAATCTTAATGATAATTATATAATAATAATAATTTCATCATTATGTGTATTATAACAAGACTTAATTTTAGGATGAAGATAAATATAATTAAGAACATGCACTGATTCATCAAATAAATTCCTCACGATAATAACACACCAGATATATAACAACATAGTGATCAGATTTATTGATATCGATTCCTTAATGGGATATCAGTAATGAAAATATGTTAATATTATATAAGATTTTTTTTCATGAGAATATAGAAAGGTGGAGTTCAATTTTAAATCGAATAATATTGTGAAACAATTATTTTATCTATTGAGGAAGTTCATTATAATGACCCGAGGAAGTTAGTCAAATAGTAAATATATGATAAATAAATATTGATCGTAATGAGATGATAATGAAAGGAATATCATAATGAGATAAAATATAAAGGAATACCATAATGGTATGATAAATAAAGATATACTGTAATGTGGAGCAGAGGATAAATCTGAGGAAGTTATATAAGACTGAAGAAAAGTTAGTTTTTTTATAAGAATGATCTCAAATAAATATTGATAATGTTATAGGATGTAAAAGTTGATGTTTAAATGTGTGTGTTTTTAAATGTTCTAAAATTTGGGTAAGTGGGAATTGTTTTTATTTTCCTCTATTTTCCCTTAATGGGTAACATGTAAATAGAATCACATTTAATTCAAGTTTTTTAACTTTTCATGCAAGCAGAAAAGGAAGAGCACTGAAATATTTGAGTGAATCTTTTTTTTTGGATAGATAACTTTTAGGAGATTGAACATATACTATTTTTTTACTAAACTAAGAAAAATCCTTTTGAGAAGATCATATTGATTCGATCAGACTGAGGAATATCAGATTATGTTTTTGGGTAGAGTTTGAGAAGTGGAGAATGAGAAAGGTAAGATCATATTGATTTGGTCATAATTATTCAATCAGACAGGGTCATTCAAACTGAAGGCCATCAGATTAAAGGTCATCAGGTGAAGAAACATTTTTGGAGAAAATTGAACATAGTCATGTAATTATTTTTGGTTCAATTATTTGAAACGAAACATTTTAAATTAAAAGGATATAGTTTAATCAACCCTGTTAGAAAATAAAAGGTGTCTAATAATATTTTTCACAAGTTCTATTCAATTATTCTAATAGTGAGTTTCCATAGACCCATATAAGTTTTTATGACAAGGGTGTGGATTCTCACACTGAGGATGAACCTTGTAAATATCACGTTCTTTACTTTCTTTCATATTTTTTCATGCAGGTTTATTTATAAAAAATATGGTAATGAAATTAGAATTAATAGGTTTTAGGAGTTATGTTTTAAAAATTTATTAAACTTAAAAAAAGTGAACAACTGATTACCCCCACCCCTCATTTGTTATTTGATCCTTCAGAAATTGAATTGGTATTAGATCCAAATGTCCGCTCCAATAATCATTAACATGGATAATATCAGTTCTATAAATATTAGAGTAATTCATACATTTTAAGGGAAAATTATTACGGATAAAAATTGGATGATTCTTTATCTCTAATCCCTTGGATTGGAATTTATCTATGCCGCTACAATTGGATTTCCACCTATTAGGAAGGATTCCCCAATAAATGTTTCTAATAATGAAAATATCAATGTTAATGGAAAATCTATAAACTTTTTCCCCATGTATTTATCATAATATCTCTATAATAAGGTGATGGGTCTCAAAAATTAAAATTGTATATGTGATATGATGAATTTTTTTAATGTAATACTAAAGTGATGTAATGAAAATATAGAATATTAAGTATGAAGACATCAAAAAGAGAGATAAAGAAACTATTTATGAATACTACACCAGAGTAAATGAATTTTTGCAACATCATAGGATTTAGAGATGTCCTAAAAGATTTTATAATTATGAAGAAAATTATAATAAACACTTCATAAAAGTTTGATTCTAAAATTTAATCCTTAAAATATTATTATGATTTATCTCTTGATGAATTTCTTATGTTTTTTTGATTATTAAATAATCTAAGATCCAATGTTCAAAAAGATGATGAAAGATGAAATTGATTTTGATTCCATGAGAAAAATAAAAATACATGATATTGAAGATTTTGATCCTTTTGACTACAATGATAAAGAAAAATATTAGCTGAATGAAAAAAATCATGTCTCTTATATTTATGAACTATCAAATAAGAAGAGGAATGTATAGTGGTAAACATCATGTCAAATTTTTTGAGTGTGTTTGAATCATAAAATTTTCTATGAATTGTCCCATGAAAATTTTTTCATAATATCAAGTTGATTCGAATGAAAAATATTGATGGAGGAAGTGGAATAGAAGTTATACAAAGAAAATTCATACAATAAATAAAAACAAATGATTACTAAAAAAAATATAAGTATGTTGAGTTAGAAAGATGAATCATAATCAACTAAAAATAATTATTTTGGGGATAAATGTTAAGAAAAATTAATAAATTTCATTGAAAAGGTTGAGAAACCAGAATATTCCACAAATCATGAAGAAGGTTGTAAAGAATCATATAGAGAGTATAAACAAAGAACATAACATGTTTCATGTATTGAGAAAAAAAATATTCCCAAGAAAGAAATTGGAGTAATGAAGAAAGATTGTGGAGAAGCTTATGAAGGAATAAAATATGTCCTCATGTAGGAGGAAGAATACATCCAAGATAAATTATGTTAGAAACTTAGAATTTTTGAATAGGGAAATATGGTTGAAGATCTAAACAAGAAGGTTCCAACTAAGGTAGATGAAATTAAAAAAAAAATCAATCCAAACTTCTTGAGTATAAAATTACCTTGAGGAAGGTGAATTAAAACTTCAACAAAGAATCAAATGTAAAATTTACATTTTGAAAATTGATGAGAAGGATTAAAATAAGAATCTGTTCAAATCCTCAATCACTAAAAATAATGTTTCATATGATTCTTCTATAATTTTAGGTTCTGGAAATGGTTTTAGAAATCATGGGTGGAGAAAAGATGTGAGAATCCCATCACATATACAATAGTTTAAAACTCACTCAGGAGGAAACAATAGACCACATGCCAATTATGATAGAGAAAAAATTAAGTTACCAACCACAAGAAAGTTTGTACATAGAAATGCCTTAATTTAATATAAAACAATATTTGATTTTCATTTCTGGTATTGTGGAATCTAGAAGCATAAGGCATATAATTTATTGTATATCTCACCGCATCCTAGAGGAAGGTTTTAACAAATTTAACAAAATAGTATAAGATATATGTGTATATTTCATAACCCACATGAAGTTAGAAAAGAAAAATAACAAGATTTTAGAAACCTTACAAGAAAAAATGAATTTGAATGTCTGAAAGAAATTTTTGGAAGAAGTTATGAGGTTATTCCTCATACCAAAATATGTATAAAACTCATTTTGAAATAAATTTCTTATGTTATAAAATAAAAGAAATCTTGAATGTATAATATTGAAGAAATAACCTTTTTTATTGATATATATTTGAAAGCAAGTTGAAGAGACAAACAATGTATTGTCAATAGTTTTTTCCATTCATGTATAAAAGTTGATATAAAAATTTTGAAACATTTTTAATGTCATGATGGATTAGTTTTTACCTTTAGTAATGATATTTCCTTAAAAATCATATAAATATAAAAGGATAATATTGAAGAAGAAAAGTTGAAATCTAATGAAGTTTTGTTTTTTGATGGGATAAAACATAATTTATATAGTGTAAGTAAATATTGTGATGATGGAGAAGAAGTGATATTAATTAAATATTATTGTGTTATCCAAAAGTGATATATATGGAAAATTAATTACAAAAGGATAAAGAACCAGTGGTAATATATTCCAAATACGAGAGTTTAATAACTCCTATTACATGGGTGATGAGTATGAAAGAAGGTAGTTGAACTAAATACTTATCCACCTTGGGAGAAAATGAACAAAATTATAATGTTTATGTCATCCATTGTTTTCCGGAATTGAAATAAATAGATGAATAGGTTTTTTTCATTTAAAAAAAATAATGATTACTAAAAAACCCAAGAGTTATGTGATTCAATCCCTCATATATGTAGATATTATTCATTCCAATTTACATGGACTATGTAGTACCCACGGTTTGAGGTATGTGTCCTTTTTTATGCATTTTTTATGGGCATAAAGTCCACGGGAAGAGTTGGGAAGAGGTTGGTAGAGTTTATAATGGTTTTGAATGAGTTTAGAGGTTTTTCTTAGGGAGAACGGTTTGAGTACAGTTAGTGGAAACCGTGCGGATTATCTAGGAAACCATGCTGGGGGAGAGAGTATACTTCGCATGGACTATGAATGATTTTCCAAATCATTCAAGGAAACTATGCAGACCCTTGATCTCGAGGTAGTAGCATGTGTACGGTTATCGCACAGTTTGCCAAACCATGCGGACTAACTGTGTGGCCCCTTAAAAATGGGGTTTTAAAACCCAGGTTCACTCAGGCTTGCCTCATTCCTCTCAAAATCCCCTCCCACTCAAGCCTCACTTGGTATTCTTGGTTCTCAAAGGTAGGGGATCTCCCACTCATTTTAGAAGCAATTCGAAGGGGTTTCGGAGTGATTTGAAGGTGGTTCTTCTCGGGTAAGTCTTCTATCATGGTTGCTTGTGGTTTTCTAGATCTACATCTCCCTATCTTTAATTTTTCTAGATCTACATCCATTGTGTGTATATCTAGAGTTGTGGTTGCCTTGGATGTTAATTTTAAGGATTTTGGATGCTAGGGAAGTGGATCTTGAGAGGTTTCTGTGGTGCGTTCTCCGGATTTGATGTGTGGTTGCTTGAAGGGTCGATTTCTCGGAAACCCTAAATGTAGTAGGCTTCACTCTTGACTCCTCTTGTTAGAATTGATTGGCTTATATTAAAATTGGATTATTTGAATGGATTTGATTCTGAAAATCATGGGATAAATCATCCTTAGTGATGATTTATGGTTTTGATGAGATTTTGAAATCTTAGTGAATTGTTGTGCAAAGTGATGTGGCTTCTTTAATTTAAAATGTTGATTTTAAATTATTGATTTATGGAAATTGGAAGTTTTTTGATGAAAAATCGGTTTCAATAAAAAGGGTATTTTATTGAAATGGTTTGAGATTGAAATGGTTTTGATGGAATTTGTTTTCAATAAAAAGGGAGTTTTATTGAAATGGTTTGAGATTGAAATGATTTTGATGGAACTAGTTTTCAATAAAAAGGCGTTTTTATTGAAAGGGTGTTTTGGTATGATTGATGGGAATATGTGGTGTGTGTTTGTGTTGCATATATGAGTCTTGGTTGAAATATGAACTTGTGCTCAGTGCCAATGGTGTAAAGGTATATTGTTGCGTATGTTCATATGGAATCCAGGACATATTCGCGTTAGGAGTCTCTCCCATCAGTGTTTGGATGGCTAAGGGTTAGGGCTTTCCCCCCGTCAAATATTCATATTGAATTTGGGATGGATAAGGGATAGAAGTCTCCCCCATCAGTTTTGGGATGGATAAGGGTTAGGAATCTCCCACATCAAAAATTCATGTGCTTTTGAGTTGGATAAGGGTAAGAAGTCTCCCCCATCATGGTTGGGATGGATAAGGGTTACAACTTATCCCCTTTTCCAGGTAGCATGCATGGTTGGTTGCATGGGTTTTTGTAATGGTTGGGTATGCCAAAAAGGGATCTTGTGAAATGGTTCTAAACCTTGTTTGGATATTTTTCTAGAAAAATTTACTTTCTGGAAAATTTGTTTAAATTGCTCTTGAAATGCCTTTGGTTATGAATGGTTTTGGGAAACACGTTTATATTTATTTATAAACTACTTTTGAGAAAATGTTTTATATAAATTGTTCTTCATATAAATGTTGATAACCTTTCTATCCTAAAGGTGTGTGTAGGGAAGTCATTTGGGGGAAACCTACTAAGTAGTTTTACTCACCCCCTACTTTGGCACTTTGGTGTCTTTGTAGATGTTGTGTATCGTGACGTGGGAAAAGGTAAGGCATCACCTTCCTTTAGTGGTGCATTGTGATTTCTTGGTGGAGCTGGAGCTCAGAGCTTGGTGTGAATCTGTAGTGGTGTCATGGATCATGGTGTTTGTTGTTTAGTTTTTGCTTTGTACTCTGATGTTTCTTGGACATGTTTAGTTGGATGGTTTTGGGGTTTTTGATGGAAATTTGTAGTATCACATGGTTGGGTTTGAAAGTGCATGCATCTTTATTTGTTGGTTTGGATAGTTTTTTCTTAAGAGAAAATTGTTCCCAACTATTCCTTGAAGCCCTCGGCATTTATTGTTAGACTTTGGCACCTTGGGACCGTCTCTTAAGGACAAGTAACCCTCACCTCCTCCTCAATTCAATGAGGTAGGGGCAGGTTGTTACAAGTGGTATCAGTTTTTTCGCTCCTTATATTTCAAGTGAGAGCAGTTGTTTGATCATTGGTGTTGATCATTGGTTTTGGTTTTGACATTCGTTGTGGTATATTCCTTGATTCTGGATGGTAGGAAGGCATAGGAATGTCGGAACGTGGAATGTATAGCATAAAATGACGTAGCTAACTATTTTATATTGAACATCAAGTTACCAGGGAGTTGACTACATAAGTGTTTTGGAGACACTTGTAGGCATTGGATTCTCATTCTCGGGGGTGTATCCAATGAGATGTGCATGGCATATAGGGTAAAAATGACTCCCCTCTAGGATTCATATTTTATTCGGCATAATGAATTATGGGATGAATCAAGAAATGGTTTTTCAAATGTGTGAAATTGTAATGTGAATAAATTTGGTATTTTTAAAATATATGATTTTCAAAAATGGTGAAACATAGAAAATGTGGAAAGGTGGAAAGCCTCTTTGTGATTGTAACACCCCGAGATTTTATGAGATATATTATTTTTAATTTCATTGATGTTTTCTATTATACACTACACCAAGATTAGCTTGTACTATACCCAAAACCGTATTAGCTTGCAGTATACACAACACTATTATTATCTCGTGTTACACACAATTTCAAGTTCGTTTTGTGGAAATTATTCTACGCAACATTAAGTATAGATTTTTTTTTAATGTATATAATAAATAAGTTTTGATTATGTTATACGCAACACCAAACGGATCTTTGACTACACGCAGCCCTGACTTGGCTTGCATTACACGCAATCAATACCTTCTTCGATAGCGTGTGTAGTACGCAATACCAAGTTTCACTAAATGAGATATTATTATAATATTATTATAAACTAGCCGTTATGAATAGTAATACCCACTTTTTAAAATTTTATAAATTTTAACTTTCAAAATGGACTTCATTTTTGTATTTTGAATATCGAAATTAGCCTAGGGTGAAATTTTGGTATTTTTCTGAAAACTTTCAATTTTTGATGAATAGTGAAAACACTAGGTTACTATTTAAAAACCGACTTTTTAATTAAATAATTGTTTATTTTATTTAAATTTATTTTAGGTCAAAATTGATACATAATACCTATATAAGTTCAATGTAATTCATTTGAGTCATTTTATAATAATTTTAGATATATAAAAATTTTATTGAACTTTTCACCGTCTTTTACCCACCTCCTAGGAGAATTTGAAAATTTAAATAAAACATAATTTTACCACTTTTGTGAGTGGAATTTCGAAAATCCGAGAGACATGGTTAATATCAAGGAGTAAAATATGGTTTAATAATATAAAAATAATCTTTTGTGAATAGTAACTTTTTACTTTTATTTACCACAGTTAAAAGTAAATAGGTTAATTAAGTGTAAAAATGATATTAATATTACCCTAACACATGTCTTAATTCTATTGGATAAGTGTAATTCGACAAAAAAAATCCTTAGGAAAAAAATATTACCCTTTAGGTCCAATGGATTAGATTAGGACAATTATTATTTTTTTATTTAAAGAAGAGTTAATATAGGTAAAATCAATGTTTAAAAACAAAAAAAATTAATATTGGGTTATACATAAGATAAATTAGACTAAAAATATTAATTATAAATATAAAAATATATCCTACACAATGGTATTTTATTTATAATTTTTAGACCTTAAATAATTTAATTTATTTATGACACAATGATGATGTAGTAATTACCTTATTAATGAAATATTAACATAATAGATGTTATAAATACCCAAATAAATGCAATTTGAGACTTTTTATGAATTCCACTAATTTTATAAGTTAATAGGACATGTTAGTATTGATTTAATTAATTGTTTTCGAACTAATCATGCTGTTATGAGTTTCAGAAAAATCAATTACCAAATAGTTTCAAAATTGACATAAAATAGTTTTTAAAACAAATATTATATTATTAATTGTTATTATATTCATAAAAATCTAAGGTTCGGAAAAATGACTTATATAAGGCTATATATATTAATAATAAACCACTTGGGGTTCTTTTTTCAGGTTATAGTATGTTTATTAAACATATAGTGTAAGAAAACAAGAAGACACGGTAAAAGTTAAATTATTTAAATTAGAGTTATATCTAAATGATAAGGTTAAAATAGTAACCTAAACTTGTCTAAAACCTATTGGTTGAGAGGATTTCGACCCAACCAAACTTTATCTTCGAAATAAGTCAATTTTGAGCTATTATAAACCGAATATGACTTTATAATAAAATAATATTTTAAGTTTTTCCAAAGGTGCCCCTCTCCTCCCTTATAAAAAGGGCACCCCTTCCCTCTTCTATTCACACCATTTTGAGCCATGAAGCTCAGACAAAACCTTAAAATTCCTCTTCTCAACATATCTAGTTATATCATAGAGGTTCTGGTCTTCTCAAGAGACCATCTCTATTTCCGTAAGAAGAAGTTTAAAGGAGGTGCGTCGAAGAAGAGGTAATCTCTTCTACTGATTCTTTCAAGTTTCTTTCTTCTTCAGCTTCTTCTTATTTATTTTTTTAATTATAAATTAATAACATCAGTATCAATAATATACTGATATGTTATTAAAAATATGAAACAATCCTATTTCACCTTCTATCCATCCTATGAAAAATGAAATCATCGCGCGTGCGTACGTATGGAATACTGTCTCCACGTCGTGGTGTAATCTGTTTTTCCACCACCACCTTAATTGGATGGGTATAATGGTGTAAATAATAACTATATATAGTTATTATAACCTCATACTGATTCTATGATATTATATCATCCACTCCAATTCAATTCAATAATTATGCTAACGATATCATCGCTCTTACGTACGTACGGATTATCGTCTCCACGATGCGATGAGATTCATTCTCTATGTTAACCATTCAAGAATGATTATAATGTATATATAATGAATATCAATGAAATATATGACATGATAGAATTAGTAGATTTATGTATATATATATTTCATCTACTTACTTCCATTCAAGTCAATAAGGAAAGGAAAACAGCGTTCATGCGTACGTACGGCCTACCGTCTCCATGAATAGTGTATTTTGTTTCATTTATATATCTATTATATATATATATATATACTGAATATATATATGAAATATATATCATGATTTAAATTCTATATGTAATTAAATCAATATATACATAATAATAATATCAAGAACAACAAGTCCAAACACATACGATAAATAAAACAATTTTACCCAAAACGCTGCTTTAACATGGAACTTACAAAAGAAAGGGTAATATAAAGTCATAAGTGAACCATATATGATATAATAACAATTAATATGATTTTGTAATAAGTCAATTACATTATTTAAATCATTATACAGGAGGTTCGGATATGTACGAAGCATATCTGACATAAGGTAAGGGATAATTTTTCAAATCTCATTTTTATCCGAGATTTCTTATATGTAAGTATTTACTGGGGTTATATTTTTCATCCATGCCCATAAAATGTTTTTCATGAAGTGTTCTTACATGTATGTTTAATTTCATGTTTACCCCTCTTTCACTTTTACTTTGTGTTATGGAATGAATCTTTCTTTTGTTTACCATACGTGGTACTTTTTGACTTTTCTGTTAAAAGTACGAGGAGAATGTTTTTTAACTTATACGGCATGAACGGGTTTTTAAGGTTTTATAACGCCTTATTTTCATGAATCTTACTCTATAAGATTTCATGACTATTTTCAAAAAAATCCTTTTCTTTTAAAATTTCATGGTATTTTGTGAAAAGAAAATGATTTTGAAGAAGAAATGATATTTTCCTCAAGAATTCATTTCAAGTGTTTTATCAAAACCATTTTCCATCTAAGATGAAATTATTTCATATGTGTATATTTCAAGTATAATTTCTATATGATTTACATGCTTTCACTTTTTCTTATGATGAAATGATATCCATTTGTTTTATATGTATTATGTTATGATGGGATGATGTTTATAAAACCCATTTTATTCTTTGGGTTATGATGAATGATTTATGTTTATGTTGTGGAACATGTAAGAATGATTTCATTATGAGATGGGTGGGACCTATATCTCCCTCCAATGCATTAGGTAAAGATTTATATCTCATGAGATAGACATGGCTAGAATGGAAAGTAAATCCGATTCAGTAATACAGGGCTGGAATGGCAAGTAAACCCGGTTCAGTAAGGAAATTTGTCCACTAAGATGGTCTTGGCAGCAACGACTTGGATACTATGGAAATCATAACATGTGCTTAATAATTTCCATAATTACATGTCTTATTCCCATTCCATTTTATCATGATTGATGTTCCATTATGATCTATGCTTTATGTACTGCCATGTTTTATATCATTGCTCAAGATTTTGATGTTTAAATATTATGTTCATGTTTTGAAGTTAAAATGTATATGGTTTCTTTTATTTTCTCCATGCTTACCCTTACTGAGCATTTGAGATCACCCTTTATATCTTTTATTTTCCCCAGGATATAAATAAAGGTTTTAGGTAAGAAAAAAAGGGAAGATCTTTATGGAAGATGTTGAAGATCTTTCACCAAGATTAGAAGATTATGTTCCAAGTTTCCAAAGAAACTAAACTATTACGGTCCTTTGGTTTCTATTTTTGTTATGTATTAAGTATTCCGCAAAAGTAATGTAATGTCCATGTATGTCAAGCTTTAAGTCTCTACAGTTGGTATCAGAGGAAAGTTTTAGTTAACCTTTGGAAACTAGGATGTGAAAACTTTAGTGAGATCCCTAGAAATATTTCTAAGCTTTGTCTAGTAATGTACCTAAGGTTAAGTATAATTATAGGTTATAGTCCTAGAATTATGGTAACAATCTTAGAATTAACTCTAAGATGTTATATATTGAAGGTACTTCCCCTTTATTATGTTGTTTTCCCTAGCATGATTTTTTCCTCTCACACTATTCTTTTTGGGTTTTAGACGATGGTTGGAACCCGAAGGAACCGTGTTGATCAATGTAATGGACGATTCAATGATTTTACTCCTAAACATACCAACGTTATGGGAGATTCAGTGAAAAAACTTATTTCTTTACTTACACAAGCTATGAATCATTATGGACTTCCAAATGAGTAGAGAAGGGAACAATATTCTATTGAGTCCTTCATGGGGAAACGTACACCTTCATTCAGTGGGTCTTCTGATCCACTTTTTTCTGAACAATGGATCAGTACCGTTGAAAATATATTTTCCATACTTCGCTGTTTGGAAGATGAAAAAGTCATTCTGGTTATTTACCATTTAGAAGGTGAAGAAGATCAATGATGGACTCTAATTAAGAATATGAGGCCCTGAGATGAAATTGATTCCATGGAATGGAATGAGTTCAAGAACTTATTTTTCAATAAGTACTTCCTTCGTATTCTTCAAACAAAGATAGAAAATTATTTCCTTGAGCTTAATCAAAAGGATGATGAAACTATTGGTATATACGAAGTGAATTTTACAAGGCTTTCAAGGTATGCATCTGGATTTATCATCCAACCTAAAAGTAAAGTTGATCGATTCTTCAGTGGCTTAAAACCAAGTCTTCGAAGGGCATTAGCTATAAAAGACTTCAGTAGCTATGAATAAATTGTGCGTTGTGCTATCAAGGTAGAAATGGAAGTTGGTATTACATATTCAACTCATGGTTTTGACATGAAACGAAAGATGGAGTTCAAGGAGAAATCTAAGAATAATGGTGAAAAGAAGATGAATGTTTATTTATGCTCAAAGTGTGGAAAGAATCATGGTGGAGATTCTATTAAAGGGACTAGAAAATTTTTTAAGTGTGTAAAAGAAGGTCATCGAGCAGCTGAGTGTCGAAGTAATGGAAAAAGGGTTTCTAATGATGTGAATAAAGAAAAGACTGTAGAGAACACACCACCAACACTTCAATGCTTCAAGTGCAAGGGAATGGGGCATTATGCTAATCAATTCCCTAATCCAAGGGTTAATGATGATCAACATGAGAAACCTCTTAAGGCAAAGGATAAAGGGAAGTCAAATGCGATCACTATTTGTGATGTTGATTATGACAATGATGTTGTGTAATGATTAAGTGTTTATTCAATGGGATTTCAAAATAGTATCATGGAATCTCATTTATGGTATTGTGGAATTTTGGAATATATATGTATTGGTTTTCAATAATTATATGGTACCGGTAACCATGAAAAGTGATTGAAATATTTTTTTTTGGAAAGAAGATGATATGTGAATAATGAGGGGATAAGTAAAAAATTAAATGAACTCATGACTGATATAAGGACAAAGTTATATCATGGTCTGAGTATATAGAAATTTTGGGATTTTGGTATGTGGAAGGTGTTAAATTTTGATAGCATTCATGTTTTCACTAAGGTTCAATGGATATTCATTTTTCAAGAGAATACATGATTAAGGTATTCAAATGTTTTTAATTTGACCAAAAAGAAATATCGTATGATACATCGGGGATAAATGACGGTATTCACATGCTCGGCAGATGAAATTTCAAGTAATTGTTTTCTTTATACTATGAGCTTTGACAGAGGAATTTTGGATAAGCCTAAATATTGGAATGACTTATGTTGAACAAAAGTTAGTATTTTTTAAGGCTATAACTTTTTTCGATATTATTGATGGAATGTTATAATAATGTAGTTTTAGAAAAAGGACAACCCATAGGACGAGTGAAAACTCGTCGCATCGGACAAGGCTGTGGGAATCGAACCCACAACTGAAGTGCGGCAGGCCCTTATCGCATACCACTAGCCTACTAGAAGTCCCTGATTAGTAGAAACTAGTTTTATTATATTAATAAGTATGATATATGAAGTATTAGTCCATTTTAAGAACCATATATGATTAATCTCACTATAGATGGACTTATGTATATTTAATAAATTTTACTATCCTTTTCTTTGAGACCGATGAAGTCACTTATCATTCTATCGCATGATCTGATAACACTTCACGGAAGAAAAATTCAACTTCATTTATTTAATAGATGAAGTGGAAATTGTTCATGGCACAAACAACTATAATATTGTACCAAAATAAAGTAAGTATTTCTTTTAATTCAATAATTCTTAAACTTTAGGGAAATGATCTTGAAAACAAAAAAAATATTGTCCTAGTGTCCTTATATCTGATTAATTGGATGGTACCTTAAATCATCACAAATTTATGGATTTTTGATTAATGGCCTTTTCATAGCCATGTTCTCTACCACTCTCTATCAGAACTTGATGGATAGACTTCTCTTCCATATCCATATTTTCACCTCTATTGTCCTATGTGGAAACCCAGTGCTGAGTTACTTTGGGTAAATTTTATGATTCTAACTTCCCTTTTTTAAAATGAAGTTTTAGTATTCCTTTTTACGATGTGGGTTTCTACGAAAGAAACTTTCAAGTAGTAAACCATTTATCACCCCGATTAATTTCGAGGGCGAAATTCATTTTAAGGGAGGTAGAATGTAACACCCTAAGATTTTATGAGATATATTATTTTTTATTTCTTGGATGTCATCTATTATACACTACAACAATATTATCTTGTACTATACCCAACATCGTATTAGCTTGTAGTATACACAACACTATTCTTGTATCGTGTTACACACAATTTCAAGTTCATTTTTTGAAAATTATTCTACGCAACATTAAGTATAGATTTTGTTAAATGTATAAATGAAATAAGTTATGATTATGTTATACACAACACGAAATGGAGCTTTCACTACACGTAGCACTGAATTGGCTTGCATTACACGCAATCAATACCTTCTTTGATAGCGTGTGTAGTACGCAATACAAAGTTTCACTAAATGGGATATTATTATAATATTATTATGAACTAGCTGTTATGAATAGTAATACCCAATTTTTAAAATTTTATAAATTTTATCTTTCAAAATGGAATTCATTTTTGGATTCGGAATATCTAAATTATCCTAGGGTGAAATTTTGGTATTTTTCTGAAAACTTTCAATTTTTGATGAATAGTGAAAACACTGGGTTACTATTTAAAAACCGACTTTTTATTTAAATAATTATTTATATTATTTAATTTATTTTAGGTCAAAATTGACACATAATACCTATATAAGTTCAATGTAATTCATTTGAGTCATTTTATAATAATTTTAGATATATAAAAATTTTATTGCACTTTTCACCGTCTTTTACCCACCTCCTAGGAGAATTTGAAAATTTACATAAAACATAATTTTACCACTTCTGTGAGTGGAATTTTGAAAATTCGAGAGACATAGTTAATATCAAGGAGTGAACTGTGGTTCAATAAGATAAAAATAATTTTTGGTGAATAGTAACGTTTTACTTTTATTTACCACGGTTAAAATTAAATAGGGTAATTAAGGGTAAAAATGATATTAATATTACACTAAAACATGTCCTAATTCTTTTTAATAAGTGTAATTAGACCAAAAAAAACCTTAGGAATAAAATATTACCCTTTATTCCCACTTGGATTAGATTAGGACATTTATTATTATTTTATTTAAAGAAGAGTTAAAATAGTTAAAATCAAAGTTTAATAACTAAAACATTTTTAAAATAGGGTTATACATAAGATAAATTCGACTATAAATATTAATTATAAAGATAAAAATATTTCCTACATATTGGTATTTTATTTATAATTTTTAGACATTAAATAATTTAATTTATTTATGACATAATGATGATGCAGTAATTACCTTATTAATGAAATATTAACAAAATTGATGTTATAAATACCCAAATAAATGTAATTTGAGACTTTTTATGAATTAAACTAATTTTATATGCTAATATGATATGTTATAATTGATTTAATTAATTTTATTATAACTAATCATGCTGTTATGATTTTCACAAAAATCAATTACCAAATAGTGTCAAAATTGACATAAAATAGTTTTTAAAACAAATATTATATTATTAATTGTTATTCTATTCCTAAAAATATAAGGTTCGGCCAAATGACTTATATAAGGTTATATATATTAATAATTAACCACTTGGGCTTCGTTTGTCTTGTTATAGTAAGTTTATTAAACATATACTGTAAGAAAACAAGAAGACATGGTAAAAGTTAAATTATTTAACTTAGAGTTAAATCTAAATGATAAGGTTAAAACACTAACCTAAACTTGTATAAAACCTATTGGTTGAGAGTATTTAGACCCATACCCACATTATCTTCTAAATAAATCAATTTGGAGCTATTATAAACCGAATATGAATTTATTATAAAATAATATTAAAAGTTTGTCCAAAGGTGCCCCTCTCCTCCCTTATAAAAAGGGTACCCCTTCCCTCTTTTCTCCACACCCTTTTGATCCTTGAATCTCTGCCAAACCCTACCAATTCCTATTCTAAACACCACTATTTATATCATAGAGGTTATGGTCTTCTCAAGAGACCGACTCTAGTTCCCTAAGAAGAAGTTTAATGGAGGTGCGTCGAAGAAAGGGTAATCTCTCCTACTTATTCTTTCAAGTTTTGTTCTTCTTCAACTTCTTCTTATTTATTTTTTTAATCATAAATTAAAAACACCAGTATCATTCATATACTGATATGTTATTATAAATATGAAACAACCCTATTTGACCTTCTATCCATCCTATGAAAAATGAAATCACCGTGCGTGCGTACGTACGGAATATAGTCTCCATGCCGTGGTGTAATCTGTTTTTCCACCACCACCTTACTTGGATTGGTATAATGGGGTAAATAATAACTATATATAGTTATTATAAAATCATAATTATTCTTTCATATTATATCATCCACTCCAGTTTAATTCAATAATTATGGGAACGATATCATCGCTCGTGCGTACGTACGGATTACCGTCTCCACGACGCGATGAGATTCATTCTCCATGTTAACCATTCAAGAATGATTATAAAGTATATATAATGAATATCAATGAAATATATGTCATGATAAATCTAATGGATTTATGTGTATATATATGTCATCTACTTACTTCCATTCAAGTCAATAAGGAAAGGAAAACATCGTTCATGCGTACGTACGGCCTACCGACTCCATGAATGGTGTATTTCATTTCATTTATATATCGATTATATATATATATATACTGAATATATATATATATGAAATATAAATCATGATTTACATTCTGGAAGTACTTAAATCAAGATATAAGTAATAATAATATCAAGAACAACCAGTCCAAACACGTACGATAAATAAAACGATTTTACCAAAAATGCTGCTTTAACATGGAACTTACTAAAGAATGGGTAATATAAAGTCATAAGTGAAGCATATATGATATCATAATAATGAATATGATTCTTTAATAAGTGAATTACATTATTTAAATCATTATACAGGAGGTTCAGATACGTACGAAGCATATCAGACCTAAGGTAAGGGATAATTTTGCAAATCTCATTTTTATCCGAGATTGCTTATACGTAAGTATTTACTTGGGTTATATTTTTCATCCATGACCATAAAATGATTTTCATGAAGTGTTATTCCATGTAGTTTTAATTTCATTTTTACCCCTCTTTCACTTTTACATTGTGTTATGGAAGTAATCTTTCTTTTGTTTACCATACATGATACTTTTTGACTTTTCTGTTAAAAGTACGAGGAGAATGTTTTTTTAACTTATATGGAATGAACATATTTTTAAGGTTTTATAACACATTATTTTCATGAATATTAATCTAAAATATTTCATAACTATTTTTAACCAAATTCTTTTCTTTTAAAATTGCATGGAATTTTGTGAAAAGAAAATGATTTTTAAGAAGAAAGGATATTTTCCTCAAGAATTCATTTCAAGTGTTTTATCAAAACCATTTTCCATATAAGATGACATTATTTAAGATGTGTATGTTTCAAGTATAATGTATCTATGATTTACATGTTTTCACTTTTTTTATGATTAAATGATATCCATTTGTTTTATATGGATTATGTAATGATGGGATGATATTTATGAAACCCATTTTATTCTTTAGGTTATGATGAATGATTTATGTTTATGTTGTGGCACACGTAAGAATGACTTCATTATGAGATGGGTGGGACCTATATCTACCTCCAATGCATTAGGTAAAAATTTATATCTCATGAGATAGATATGGCTGGAACGACAAGTAAATCCGGTTCAGTAATAGAGGGATGGAAGGGCAAGTAAACCCAGTTCAGTAAGGGACTTTGTCCACTAAGATGGTCTTGGCAGCAATGCCTTGTCTACTATAAAAATCATAACACGTGCTTAATGGTTTCCACAATTACATGTTTTATTCCCATTCCATTATATTATGATTGATGTTCCATTATGATCTATGCCTTATGTACTGCCATGTTTTATGTCATTGCTCAATATTTTGATGTTTAAATATTATGTTCATGTTTTGAAGTTCAAATGTATATGGTTTGTTTTATTTTCTCCATGCTTACCCTTAATGACCATTTGAGCTCACCCTTTATATGTTTTATTTTCCCCAGGATATAAATAAAGGTTTTAGGTAAGAAATAAAAGGGGAAGATCTTTATGGGATATGTTGAAGATCTTTCACTAAGATTAGAAGATTATGTTCCATGTTTCCAAATACACTAAACTATTACGGTCCTTTGGTGTCTGTTTTTGTTAAGTATGAAGTATTACGCAAAATTAATGTAATGTTCATGTACGTCAAGCTTTGGGTCTCTAAAGTTGGTATCAGATGAAAGGTTTAGTTAACCTTTGGAAACTAGGATATGAAAACTTTAGTGAGATCCCTAATGATATTTCTAAGGTATGTCTAGGGATGTCCCTAAGGTTAAGTATAAGTATAGGTTATAGTCCTAGATTTATGGTAACAATCTTATAATTAACTCTAAGATGTTATATATTGAAGGTAATCCCCATTTATTATGTTGTTTTCCCTAGCATGATTTTTGCCTCTCACACTATTCTTTTTGGGTTTTAGATGATGGTTGGAACCCGAAGGAACTGTGTTGATCAATGTAATGGACGATGCGATGATTTTCCTCATGAACATACCAACGTTATGGGAGATGGGGTGCAAAATCTTATTTCTATACTTACACAAGCTATGAATCATACTAGACTTCCAAATGAGCAGATAAGAGAACAATATACTATTGAGTCCTTCATGAGGCAACGTCCACCTTCTTTCAGTGGGTCTTCTGATCCACTTGTTTCTGAACAATGGATCAGTACCATTGAAAAGATATTTTCTATACTTCGTTGTTTGGAACATGAAAAAGTCATTCCAGATATTTACCATTTAGAAGGTGAAGCAGATCAATGGTGGACTCTAATTAATAATAAGAGGCCCTGAGATGAAATTGAATCCATGGAATGGGATGAGTTCAAGAACTTATCTTTCAATAAGTACTTCCCTCGTATTCTTTGAACAAATATGGAAAATGATTTCCTTGAGCTTATGAAAAAGGATGATGAATCTGTTGGTATATATGAAGCGAATTTTACAAGGATTGCAAGGTATGCATCTGGATTTATCATCCAACCTGAAAGTAAAGTTGATCGATTCTTCACTGTCTTAATACCAAGTCTTCAAAGGGAATTAGCTATAAGATACTTCAGTAGCTATGAATTAATTTTGCGTTGTGCTATCAAGGTATAAAGGGAATTTGGTATTACATATTCATCTTATTGTTTTGATAAGAAACAAAAGATTGAGTTTAAGGAGAAATCTCAGAATAATGGTGAAAAGAAGATGAATGTTTCTTTATGCTCAAAGTGTGGAAAGAAGCATGGTGGAGATTGTCTTAAAGGGACTAGAAACTGTTTTAAGTGTGGAAAATAAGGTCATCGAGCAGCTACGTGTCGAAGTAATTAAAAAAGGGTTGATGATGATGTGAATAAAGAAAATACTTTAGAGAACGTACCACCAACACTTCAATTGTTCAAGTGCAAGGAAATGGGGAATTATGTTAATCAATGCCCTAATCCAAGGGTTAATGATGATCAACGTGAGCAACCTCTTAAGGAAAAGGATAAAGGGAAGTCACATAAGATCACTATTTGTGATGTTGAGTATGAAAATGATGTTGTGTAATGATTAAGTGTTTATGCAATGGGATTTCAAAATAGTATCATGGAATCTCATTTATGGTATTGTGGAATTTTGGAATATCTATGTATTGGTTTTCAATAATTATATGGTACCGGTAACCATGAAAAGTGATTGAAATATTTTTTTTGGAAAGAAGATGATATGTACATAATGAAGGGATAAAGAAAAAATGAAATGAGCTAATGAATGATATAAGGACAAAGTTATATCATGGTTTGAGTATATAGAAATATTGGGATTTTGGTATGTGGAAAGTGTTAAATTTTGACAGCATTCATGTTTTCACTAAGGTTCAGTGGGTATTAATTTTTCAATAGAATCCATGATTAAGGTATTCACATGTTTGTAATTTTACCAAAAAGATATATCGTATGATATATGGGGGATAAATGATGGTATTTACATGATCGGTAGATGACATTTCAAGTAATTGTTTTGTTTATACTATGAGATTTGACAGAAGTATTTTGGATAATCCTAAATATTGGAATGAATTATGTTGGACATAAGTTATAATTGTTTAAGGATAGATATTTTTTCGATATTATTGATGGAATGTTATAATAATGTAGTTTTAGAAAAAGTACAACCCATAGGACGAGCGACAACCCGTCGTGTCGGAAAAGGCTGTGGGAATCGAACCCACAACTGAAGTGAGATAGGCCTTTATTGCATACCACTGACCTACATGAAGTCCTTGGATTGTATAATCTAGTTTTATTAAATTGATCGATATGGTATATGAAGTATAAGTCCATTTTAGTAACCATATACGATTAATCTCACTATAGATGGACTTATGTATATTTAATAAATTTTTATATCATTTTGTTTGAGACAGATGGAATGACCTATCATTCTATCGCATGGTCTGCTAACACTTCACAGAAGACAAATTCAACTTCATTTATTTAAGAGATGAAGTGGAAATTGTTCAAGGCACAGACAACAGTAAGAATGTACCAAAATCCATTAAGTATTTATTTTAATTCAACAATTCTTCAACTTTAAGGAAATGATCTTGAAAACAAAAATAATGTTCTCCTAGTGTCCTTATATGCGATGAATTATATTGTACCTTAAATCATCACAAATTTATGGATTTGTGATTAATGGATTTTTCATATCCATATTCTCTACCACTCTCCATCAGAACATGATGGTTAGACTTCTCTTCCATATCCATATGTTCACCTATGTTGTCCTATGTGGAAACCCAGTGCTGAGTTACTTTGGGTAACTGTTATGACTCTAACTTCCCTTTTTAAAATGAAGTTTTAGTATTCCTTTTTATGATGTGGGTTTCTATGAAAGAAAAATTCATGTAGTAAACCATTTATATCCCCGACGAACTTCGAGGGCGAAATTCATTTTAAGGGGGGTAAAATGTAACACCCTGAGATTTTATGAGATATATTATTTTCAATTTCTTTGATGTCTTATATTATACACTACAGCAAGATTATCTTGTACTATACCCATCACTGTATTAGCTTTCAGTATACGCAAAACTATTTTTGTCTCGTGTTACACACAATTTCAAGTTCTTTTTGTGGAAATTATTCTACGCAACATTAAGTATAGATTTTGTTTAATGTATCAATGAAATAAGTTTTGATTATGTTATACGCAACACCAAACAGAGCTTCACTAAACGCATCCTTGACTTGGCTTGCATTACACGCAATCAATACCTTCTTCGATAACGTGTGTAGTACGCAATACCAAGTTACACTAAACGAGATATTATTATAATATTATTATGAACTAGCCGTTATGAATAGTAATACCCACTTTTTGAAAATTTAATAAATTTTATCTTTCAAAATGGACTTCATTTTTGGATTCGGAATATCGAAATTATCCTAGAGTGAAATTTTGGTATTTTTCTGAAAACTTTAAATTTTTGATGAATAGTGAAAACACTGGGTTACTATTTAAAAACCGACTTTTTATTTAAATAATTATTTATTTTATTTAAATTTATTTTAAGTAAAAATTGATACATAATACCTATATATGTTCAATGTAATTCATTTGAATCATTTTATAATAATTTTAGATATATAAAAATTTTATTGAACTTTTCACTGTCTTTTACCCACCTCCTAGGAGAATTTGAAAATTTACATAAAACATAATTTTACCACTTCTATGAGTGTAATTTTGAAAATATGAGATACATGGTTAATATCAAGGATTAAAATGTGGTTTAATAAGATAAAAATAATTTTTGGTGAATAGTAACGTTTTACTTTTATTTACCACGGTTAAAAATAAATAGGGTAATTAAGGGTAAAACTGATATTAGTATTAACCTAAAACATGTCTTAATTCTATTGGATAAGTTTAATTCGACCAAAAAAATGCTTATGAATAAAATATTACCCTTTAGGATCACTTGGATTAGATTAGGACATTTATTATTATTTTATTTAAAGAATAGTTAAAATAGTTAAAATCAAAGTTTAATAACAAAAACATTTTTAATATAGGGTTATACATAAGATAAATTAGACTATAAATATTAATTAGAAAGATAAAAATATTTCCTACATAATGGTATTTTATTTATAATTTTTAGACATTAAATAATTTAATTATTTATGACACATAAGTGATTAAATAATTACCTCATTAATGAAATATTAAAATAATCGATTTATAAATACCCAAATAAATGTAATTTGAGACTTTTTATGAATTAAACTAATTTTATATGTTAATATTACATGTTAGTATTTATTTAATTAATTTTTTTCGAACTAATCATGCTGCTATCATTTTCACAAAAATCAATTACCAAATAGTGTCAAAATTGACATAAAATAGTTTTTAAAACGAATATTATATTATTAATTGTTATTATATTCATAAAAATATAAGGTTCGGACAAATGGCATAGATAAGGTTATATATATTAAAAATTAACCACTTGGGGTTCTTTTTTCTTGTTATAGTAAGTTTATTAAACATATAGTGTAAGAAAACAAGAAAACACGGTAAAAGTTAAATTATTTAACCTAGAGTTAAATATAAATGATAAGGTTAAAATAGTAACCTAAACTTTTCTAAAACCTATTGGTTGAGATGATTTCGACCCATACCCACTTTATCTTATAAATAAATCAATTTGGGGCTATTATAAACCGAATACGACTTTATTATAAAATAATATTTTATGTTTTTCCAAAGGTGCCCCTCTCCTCCCTTATAAAAGGGCACCCCTTCCTTCTTCTCTCCACACCCTTTTGAGCCATGAAGCTCGGCCAAACCCTGAAAATTCCTCTTCTTAACATATCTAGTTATATAATAGATGTTCTAGTCTTCTCAAGAGATCAACTCTAGTGCCCTAAGAAGAAGTTTAAAGGAGATGCGTCCAAGAAGAGGTAATCTCTTCTACCGATTCTTTGAAGTTTCTTTCTTATTCAACTTATTCTTATTTATTTGTTTCATCATAAATGAATAACATAAGTATCACTCATATACTGATATATTACTATATATATTAAACAACTCTATTTCAACTTCTATCCATCCTATGAAAAACGAAATCATCGCGCGTGCATACGTACGGAATACCGTCTCCACGCCGTGGTGTAATCTGTTTTTCCACCACCACTTTACTTGGATGTGTATAATGGTGTAAAAAAAACTATATATAGTTATTATAAAATCATACTGATTCTGTGATGTTATATCATCCAGTCCAATTCAATTCAATAATTATGTGAGTGATATCATCCCTCGTGCGTACGTACGGATTACCGTCTCCACGACGCGATGAGATTCATTCTCCATGTTAACCATTCAAGAATGATTATAAAGTATATATAATGAATATCAATGAAATATATGACATGATAAATCTACTAGATTTATGTATATATATGTCATCTACTTACTTCCATTCAAGTCAATAAGGAAAGGAAAACAGCGTTCATGCGTACGTATGGCCTACCGTCTCAATGAACGGTGTATTTCGTTTCATTTATATATCTATTATATATATATATACTGAATATATATATGAAATATAAATAATTATTTACATTTTTTAAGTAATTAAATCAATATACAAGTAATAATAATATCAATAACAACATGTCCAAACACGTACGATAAATAAAATGATTTTATCGAAAATGCTGCTTTAACATGGAAATTACAAAAGAATGGGAAATATAAAGTCATAAGTGAACCATATATGATATCATAACAATGAATATGGTTCTTTAATAAGTCAATGACATTATTTAAACAATTATATAGGTGGTTCGGATACGTACGAAGCATATCAGACCTAAGGTAAGGGATAATTTTGAAAATCTCATTTTTATCCAAGATTGCTTATACGTAAGTGTTTACTAGGGTTATATTTTTCATCCATGACCATAAAATGTTTTTCTTGAAGTGTTATTCCATGTATAAATAATTTCATGTTTACCCCTCTTTGAATTTTACATTGTGTTATGGAAGAAATATTTCTTTTTTTTACCATACATGGTACTTTTTAACTTTTCTATTAAAAGTACGAGGTGAATATTTTTTTAACTTATAAGGCCTGAAAGGATTTTAAAGTTTTTATAATGCCTTATTTTCATGAATATTACTCTACAAAATTTCATGAATATTTTCAACAAAATCCTTCTCTTAAAATTGCATGGAATTTTGTGAAAAGAAAATGATTTTGAAGAAGAAAGGATATTTTCCTCAAGAATTCATTTCAAGTGTTTTATCAAAACCATTTTCCATCTAATATGACATTATTTCATATGTGTATGTTTCAAGTATAATGTCTATATGATTTAAATGTTTTCACTTTTCTTATGATGAAATGATATCCATTTATTTTATATGGATTATGTTATGATGGGATGATGTTTATGAAACCCATTTTATTCTTTGGGTTACGATGAATGATTTATGTTTATGTTGTGGCACACGTAAGAATGACTTCATTATGAGATGGGTGGGACCTATATCTCCCTCCAATGTATTGGGTAAAGATTTATATCTCATGAGATAGACATGGCTGGAACGACAAGTAAATATGGTTCATTAATACAGGGCTGGAACGACAAGTAAACCCGGTTCAGTAAGGGACTTTGTCCACTAAGATGGTCTTGGCAGCAATGCCTTGGCTACTATGAAAATAATAACATGTGCTTAATGGTTTCCACAATTACATGTTTTATTCCCATTCCATTTTTTTCATAATTGATGTTCCATTATGATGTATGCCTTATGTACTTCCATGTTTTATTTCATTGCTCAAGATTTTGATGTTCAAATATTTTGTTCATGTTTTGAAGTTAAAATGTATATGGTTTGTTTTATTTTCTCCATGTTTACCCTTACTGAGCATTTAAGCTCACCCTTTATATGTTTTATTTTCCCCAGGATATAAAGAAATGTTTTATGTAAGAAAAAAAGGGGAAGATCTTTATGGGAGATGTTGAAGATCCTTCACCAAGATTAGAATATTATGTTCCCAGTTTCCAAAGACACTAAACTATTACGGTCCTTTGGTGTATGTTTTTTTATGTATTAAGTATTCCACAAAAGTAATGTAATGTCCATGTACATAAATCTTTGGCTCTTTAAAGTGATAGTGTTGTGTAATGTGATGACAAATATGAAATTATTGATGTCTACGGAAGTGAGACTCATGGTTGTTTGTTTTCTATTTATAGAAATGGAACCGGGTAGGCGTCATAGAGACTAACCGGAAGTGGCATATGAGAATGTGGTTGCACCTGAGCCCCAGGTGAACCAGAAGTTAGTGAAAAGTATATAGCGTGATTTACAAGCTGTGGAAGGTGGAAATAAAGTGTATGAACCAAGGAATGTGGATCATGTGGTTTAGTTTCAGAAGAAAAATTTCACCCATCATTAGGGGTGATTTGGACCCGGAAAGGGCAGCGGCCTGGCTGTCCAAAATGAACAGAATATTTGAATTCTTTGGGATGCTGGTAGAGATAAAAGTAAGGCTAGCAACGTATAATCTAGACGATATTGCTCTTTAGTGGTGGGATTTTGTAGTCTAATTGGGGATGTACCATGGTATGATGTGATAAGGATTTGAGGAAATGTTTAATAAAAAATTCTACCCACATATGTTTAGAATTTAGCGCACAACTGATTTCATCAGTCTGAAGTAAGATCATATGTCTGTGTAGGAATATGCAGCTAAGTTTATGAGCTTAGTGCGGGTTACACCTGAGGTGGCGGGTAGCACTTAGTTGAAGGAAAGGATCATTGATGCAGAGACCCGTATCATGACGTACATTGACATTACATTACTTTTGCGGAATACTTAGTACATTACAACAACACACACACAAGGACCGTAATAGTTTAGTGTCTTTGGAAACTCGGACTATAATCTTCTAATCGTGGTGAAAGATCTTCAAAATCTCCCATAAATATCTTCCTTTTTTTACCTAAAACCTTTCTTTATATCCTGGGGAAAAGAAAACATAAAAGGGTGAGCTCAAATGCTCAGTAAGGGTAAACAAAATAAATATCAATCACATCATATTCATAAGAACATAACATTTTGGAAATCATAACCTGCAAAAGAGAGCATAATTTCATAATCATGGGATAAATCATGGCAGTGAAAAAAGTAATCCCAATAATCATAACTTAAAACATGAAACTTTGTGGCATACACACATAATCATAGAGAATCATTTCTTGTTAGTCAAGACTAATTGCCAAGACTATCTTAGTGGACAAAGTCCCTTTCTGAATCGAGTAACCCTCGTTTCAGTCCTGTTTCACTGAACCGGTATAACCTACCGTTCCAGCCCTGTCTATCTCATGAGATATAAAATCATTACCCAATGAATTGGAGGGAGATATAGGTACCACCCATCTCATAATGATACCATTCTTATGTGTGCCACAAAATCATAAATCATACATCATTTCATAACCCATGTAATAAAATGGGATTCTTGAAACATCATGACATCTTAAATCAATTCATATAAGATAAAGGAATTCATAAACATAATTCCATCACAACATAGTCATATCAATGTAAAAATATGGATAGAAACAGAACCCTTTATTATCTTAGATGGAAAATAATTTTGATAAAACACTTGAATTGAATTCTTGAGGAAAATATCCTTTCTTCTTCAAAATCAATTTCTTTTCACAAAACATCATGCAATTTTAAAAGAAAGATATTTTATTGAAAATAGTCATGAAATATTTTAGAGGAATCTTCATGAAAATAAGGCTTTATAAAACAGTAGAAATCCGTTCGTGCCGTATAAGTTAAAAAAACATTCTTCGTACTTTTGTCGGAAAAGTCAAAAAGTACCTCGTATGACAAAAGATTCCTAAAAACTCACCGAAGGGTAAAAATGGATTTAAACAATTGTAGGTGGATGGAAATAATATTACATATTGATGAAACATGGATGTGGATGATAAAATACACCCCAGTAAATACTTACGAATAAACAATCTCGGATAAAAATGAGATTGTGATATTTCCCTTACCTTAGGTCCGATTTGCTTTGTACGTGTCCGAAGCTCCTGTATAATGGTTTAAATAATGTCATTGACTTATTAAAGAATCATATTCATTGTTATGATATCATATATGGTTCACTTATGACATTATATTACCCGTTCTTTTGTAAATTCCATGTTAAAGAAGCGTTTTGGGTAAAATCGTTTCTTTTATCGTAGGTGTTTTGACTTGTTGTTCTTGAAATTATTATTACTTATATCATGATTTACTTACTTCCAGAATATAAAATATGATTTATATATCATATATATTCAGTATATATATATATAATAGATAGATAAATGAAATGAAAAACACCGTTCATGGAGACGGTAGTCCGTACGTACGCATGAACGCTGTTTTCCTTTCCCTATTGTCTTGAATGGAAGTAAGTAGATGAAATACATATATATATACATAAATCCAGTAGCTTTATAATGTCATATATTTCATAATTATTTCTTATATATACTTTATAATCATTCTTAAATGGAGAATGAATCTCATCGCGTCGTGGAGACGGTAGTCCGTACGTACGCACGAGCGATGATATCATTTCCATAAATATTGAATTGAATTGGAGTGGATTATACAATATATCAGAATCAATATTATGTTTTAATAACTATGTATAGTTATTCTTTACACCATTATACCCATCCATGTAAGGTGGTGGTGGAAAATAGATTACACCACGGCGTGGAGACGGTATTCCGTACGTACGCACGCGCGGTGATTTCTTTTTCCGTAGGATAGATAGATGGTGAAATAGGGTTGTTTCATACTTATAATAACATATCAGTATATGAGTGATACTGATGTTATTACTTCATAATGAAAAAACCTAAGAAGAAGAAGTGGAAGAAGAAATAAAGATGAAAGAATTGGTAACGGTAATTACCTCTTCTTTGAAGCGCCTTTTGGAGACCTCCTCTTAGGGAACTAAAATTGGTCTTTGAGGAAGACCAGAACCTCTAGGATGTTTCTAGGAAAGTGGAGAAGAGATTTTGGCAGGGGTTGGCCGAGCTTGAGTGCTCAAATTGGTGTGAGGAGGAGGGGGAGGAGGTTCCCTTTTATAAGGGAGGAGAGGGGCACCTTAGGAATATCTCAAAATATTATTTTATATTAAAGTAAAAATCGGTTTATAATGGTTCCAAAGGGTCTTATTTCGAAGATAAAGTGGGTATGGGTCGAAATCCTATCAACCAATAGGATTTGGACAAGTTTAGGTTCTTATTTTAACCTTATCAATTAGATTTAACTCTAAGTTAATTAATTTAACTTTTACCATGTCTTTTTGTTTTCTTTCACTATATGGTTAATACACTTACTATAACATGCCAAACGAACCCCAAATTGTTTATTATTAATATATATCCTTATCTAAGTCATTTGGCCGAACCTTAGATTTTTAGGAATAAAATAACAATTAATAATATAATATTTGATTTAAAAACTATTTTTTGTCAATTTTGACACTATTTGATATATGATTTTTGTGAAAGTCATAACAGAATTATATGTTCGAACCAAGTTGATTAAATCAACACTTATATATCATAGTAACCTAGAAAATTAGTGGAATTCATAAAAAGTCTCAAATTACATTCATTTGAGTATTTATAACATCAATTATGTTAATATTTCCTTAAAAGGGTAATTACTGCATCATCGTTGTGTCATAAATAAATTAATTTATTTAAAGTCTAAAAATTATAAATAAAATATCATTATATAGGAAATCGTTTTAGATTTATAATTAATATTTATAGTCGAATTGATCTTATGTATAACCCCATATTAAAAATGTTTTAGTGAATAAACTTTGATTTTAACTCTTTTAACTCTTCTTTGAATTAAATAATAATAAATGTCCTAATCTAATCCAAGTGGGCCTAAATGATAATATTTTACACTTAAGGTTGTTTTTGGTCGAGATACACTTGTCCAATAGAATTAGGACATGTGTTAGGGTAATATTAATATCATTCTTACCCTTAATTACCCTATTTACTTTTAACCGTGGTAAATAAAAGTAAAAAGTTACTATTCACCAAAAATTATTTTCATCTCATTGAACCACATTTTACTTACTGACATCAACTGTGTCTCTCGGATTTTTGAAATTCCATTCACAGAAGCGGTAAAATTAAGTTTTATGAAAAATTCAGTTTTTTTAACTACCACTTAGTAGTTTCACTATTCATCAAAAAATGAAGGTTTTCAGAAAAATGCCAAAAATTCATCCTAAGCTATATTTCATATTCCGAATTCAAAAATGAAGTCTATTTTACCAAATTCATAACATAGAAGTTTCATTAATTAATTTTATAATTAAATCTCATTGTTAAAACAAATAGCGTGTTTTTAAGAAACAATATCTATCAAAAGATTGACACTTGTTTATGTCTGGTTTAAATGTGCAATTACATCCAATGACCAACATTGTATTAAATTGTAAAAATATATTCTAAATATACTTTAAAACTACTCCAATTAATAATTTATCACTATTAATTATTTCGATTAAAAAAGTTGTTTTTTAATTATAATTTAGTAATTTTCACTATTCATCAGAATATGAAAGTTATCCGAAATGTACCAAAATTTCACCTTAGGCTAAATTCGATACTCCGAATCCAAAAATGAAGTTCATTTTGAAAAATAAGATTTACAGAATTTTAAAAAGTGGTTATTACTATTCATACCGGCTAGTTTTAATAATATTTTAATAGCATATCGTTGTTTAGTGAAACTCGGTATTGCGTATTACACACGCTATCGAGGAAGGTCGCGATTGAGTGTAATGCAAGCCAAGTCAAGGATCCGTGTTGTACAAGCTCCTTTTGGTGTAGCGTACAACACAAGACATTAATAAAATTAAAAAGAATATTTTTTATAAAATCTTGGGCTGTTACATTCTACCCCCCTTAAAATGAATTTCTCCCTCGAAATTCGTCGGGGTTATAAATGGTTTACTATTTGAAAGTTTCTTTAATAGAAACCCACATCGTAAAAAGGAATATCAAAACCAATCTTTAAAAACAAAAGTATGAAACGTAACGGTTACCCAAATAAACTAATCATTGGGTTTCCACATAGGTGAAAATATGGATATGGAAGAGAAATCTAGCCATCATGTTCTGATGGAGAGTGGTAGAGAACATGGCTATGGAAAAGCCAATAATCACAAATCCATAAATTTGTGACGATCTAAGGTACCATCCGATTCATCAGGTATAAGATCACTAGGACAACATTTTTGGTTTTCAAGATCATTTCCTTAAAGTTGAAAATTTGAATTGGAATAAATACTTTATTTATTTTGGTACAATCTCACTATTGTTTGTGCCTAGAACAATTTCCACTTCATCTCTTAAATAAATGAAGTTGAATTTGTTATTCGTGAAGTGTTAGCAGATCATGTGATAGAATGACGGGTCATTCCATCTGTCTCAAACAAAAGGTTAGCAAAAATTATATACATAAGTCGATCTATAGTGAGATTAATCATATATAGTTCCTAAAATGGACTTATACTTCATATATCATACTGCTTAATATAATAAAACTAGTTTCTACTAAACAGGGACTTCCTGTAGGCCAGTGGTAGGCGATAAAGGCCAGTCGCACTTCGGTTGTGGGTTCGATTCCCACAGCCTTGTCCGAAGCGATGGGCTGTCGCCCGTCCTGCAGGTTGTCCTTTTTCTAAAACTATATTACTATAACATCCCATAAATAATATCGAGAAAACTTCTATCCTTAAACAATACTAACTTATGTCCAACATAATCCATTCCAATCTTTAGTCCTATCCATAATACTGCAGTCCATTCTCATAACATAGTGAAAACGATTACCAGAGATTTAATACCATCGTTGATCCCCATATATCATAAGATATATCTTGTTGGACACATTCCAAACATTCAAAGGCCTTAATCTTGTACTCTCTTGAATACCCATTGAACCTTAGTGAAAACTTGAATGCAGTTAAAAGTTAACACTTTCCACATACCAAAATCCTCAAAATTCTATATACTCAAACCATGATATCACTTAGTCCTTATATCAATCATGAGCTCATGAATACTGTTAAACATTTCATTTTCTCGTTTTCCCTTCATTATGCGCATAATATCTCAATCACTTTGAATACCACATTAGACCAATACATAAAATATTCCAATATTCCATGATACAACATTATTTTGGAATCCCATTACATAAAAACTTAATCATTCCACCACATCGTTGTCATATTCAACATTGCCAATAGTGATCGCATGTGACTTCCCTTTGTCCTTTGCCTTAAGCGGTTGCTCATGTCGATCATCACTAACCCTTGGATTAGGGAATTTATTGGCATAATGTCCCATCTCCTTGCACTTGAAGCATTGAAGTGTTGGTTGTGCGTTCTCTACAGTGTTTGCTTTATTCACTTCATTAGAATCCCTTTTTCCATTACTTCGACACTCAGCTGCTCGATGTCCTTCTTTTCCACACTTAAAACATTTTCTAGTCCCTTTAAGACAATCTCCACCATGCTTCTTTCCACACTTTGTGCATAAGGAAACATTCATCTTCTTTTCACTATTATTCTGAGATTTCTCCTTGAACTCCATCTTTCGTTTCTTGTCAAAACCATGAGATGGATATGTAACACCAACTTCCATTTCTACCTTGATAGCACAACGCACAATTTCTTCATAGCTATTGAAGTCTCTTATAGCTAATGCCCTTCGAAGACTTGGTTTTAAGCCACTGAAAAATCGATCAACTTTACTTTTAGGTTGGATGATAATGCCAGATGCATACCTTGCAAGTCTTGTAAAATTCGCTTCGTATATACCAACAGATTCATCATCCTTTTGCTTTAGTTCAAGAAACTCCTTCTCCATCTTCGTTCGAAGAATACGAGGGAAGTACTTACTGAAAAACAAGTTCTTGAACTCGTCCCATTCCATGGAATCAATTTCATCTCTTTGCCTCGTATTCTTGATAAGATTCCACCATTGATCAGCTTCACCTTCCAAACGATATACTGCTAAGATGACTTTATCATGTTCAGAACATTGAAGAACTGAAAATATCTTTTCAGAAGTACTAATCCATTGTTCAGCAACTAATGGATCAGTAGACCCACTGAAAGAAGGCGGACGCTGCCTCATGAAGGATTCAACAGAATGTTGCTCCTTCCTTTGCTCGTTTGGAAGTCCTGCATGATTCATAGCTTGAGAAAGTTGTGTGAGCATGGATACAAGATTTTTCATTCCAGCTCCCATATCGTTTGGTTTCTCAGGGGGACAATCATTGCATTGTCCATTGCATTGATCAACACGGTTCCTTCGGGTTCCAGCCATCGTCTAAAACCCCAAAAGAATAGTGTGAGAGGCAAAAATCATGCTAGGGAAAAAAACATAATAAAGGGGTAGTACCCTCAATATCTAACATCTTAGGTTAAATTCTATGATCGTTAGAGCAATTCTAGGACTATAACCTATACGTATACTTAACCTTAGAGACATCCCTAGACATACCTTAGAAATATCTCTAGGGATCTCACTAACGTTTTCACATCCTAGTTTCCAAAGGTTGACTAAACCTTTCCTCTGATACCAACTGTAGAGACCCGTATCTTGACGTACATTGACATTACATTACTTTTGCGGAATACTTAGTACATTACAAAAACACACACACAAGGACCGTAATAGTTTAGTGTCTTTGGAAACTCGGACTATAATCTTCTAATCGTGGTGAAAGATCTTCAAAATCTCCCATTAAGATCTTCCTTTTTTTTACCTAAAACATTTCTTTATATCCTGGGGAAAAGAAAACATAAAAGGGTGAGCTCAAATGCTCAGTAAGGGTAAACAAAATAAATATCAATCACATCATATTCATAAGAACATAACATTTTGGAAATCATAACCTGAAAAAGAGAGCATAATTTCATAATCATGGGATAAATCATGGCAGTGAAAAAAGTAATCCCAATAATCATAACTTAAAACATTAAACTTTGTGGAATACACACATAATCATAGAGAATCATTTCTTGTTAGTCAAGACTAATTTCCAAGACTATCATAGTGGACAAAGTCCCTTTCTGAATCGAGTAACCCTCGTTTCAGTCCTGTTTCACTGAACCGGTATAACCTACCGTTCCAGCCCTGTCTATCTCATGAGATATAAAATCATTACCCAATGCATTGGAGGGAGATATAGGTCCCACCCATCTCATAATGATACCATTCTTATGTGTGCCACAAAATCATAAATCATACATCATTTCATAACCCATGTAATAAAATGGGATTATTGAAACATCATGACATCATAAATCAATTCATATAAGATAAAGGAATTCATAAACATAATTCCATCACAACATAGTCAAATCAATGTAAAAATATGGATAGAAACAGAACCCTTTATTATCTTAGATGGAAAATAATTTTGATAAAACACTTGAATTGAATTCTTGAGGAAAATATCCTTTCTTCTTCAAAATCAATTTCTTTTCACAAAACATCATGCAATTTTAAAAGAAAGAGATTTTATTGAAAATAGTCATGAAATATTTTAGAGGAAGCTTCATGAAAATAAGGCTTTATAAAACAGTAGAAATTCGTTCGTGCCGTATAAGTTAAAAAAACATTCTTCGTACTTTTGTCGGAAAAGTCAAAAAGTACCTCGTATGACAAAAGATTCCTAAAAACTCACCGAAGGGTAAAAATGGATTTAAACAATTGTAGGTGGATGGAAATAATATTACATATTGATGAAACATGGATGTGTATGATAAAATACACCCCAGTAAATACTTACGAATAAACAATCTCGGATAAAAATGAGATTGTGATATTTCCCTTACCTTAGGTCCGATTTTCTTTGTATGTGTCCGAAGCTCCTGTATAATGGTTTAAATAATGTCATTGACTTATTACAGAATCATATTCATTGTTATGATATCATATATGGTTCACTTATGACATTATATTACCCGTTCTTTTGTAAATTCCATGTTAAAGAAGCGTTTTGGGTAAAATCGTTTCTTTTATCGTAGGTGTTTTGACTTGTTGTTCTTGACATTATTATTACTTATATCATGATTTACTTACTTCCAGAATATAAAATATGATTTATATAGCATATATATTCAGTATATATATATATATAATAGATAGATAAATGAAATGAAAAACACCGTTCATGGAGACGGTAGTCCGTACGTACGCATGAACGCTGTTTTCCTTTCCCTATTGTCTTGAATGGAAGTAAGTAGATGACATACATATATATATACATAAATCCAGTAGCTTTATAATGTCATATATTTCATTATTATTTCTTATATATACTTTATAATCATTCTTAAATGGAGAATGAATCTCATCGCGTCGTGGAGACGGTAGTCCGTACGTACGCACGAGCGATGATATCATTTCCATAAATATTGAATTGAATTGGAGTGGATTATACAATATATCAGAATCAATATGATGTTTTAATAACTATTTATAGTTATTCTTTACACCATTATACCCATCCATGTAAGGTGGTGGTGGAAAATAGATTACACCACGGCGTGGAGACGGTATTCCGTACGTACGCACGCGCGGTGATTTCTTTTTCCGTAGGATAGATAGATGGTGAAATAGGGTTGTTTCATACTTATAATAACATATCAGTATATTAGTGACACTGATGTTATTACTTCATAATGAAACAACCTAAGAAGAAGAAGTGGAAGAAGAAATAAAGATGAAAGAATTGGTAACGGTAATTACCTCTTCTTTGAAGCGCCTTTTGGAGACCTCCTCTTAGGGAACTAAAATTGGTATTTGAGGAAGACCAGAACCTCTAGGATGTTGCTAGGGAAGTTTATAAGAGATTTTTTCAGGGTTTGGCCGAGCTTGAGTGCTCAAATTGGTGTGAGGAGGAGGGGGAGGAGGTGCCCTTTTATAAGGGAGGAGAGGGGCACCTTAGGAATATCTCAAAATATTATTTTATATTAAAGTAAAAATCGGTTTATAATGGTTCCAAAGGGTATTATTTCAAATCTAAAGTGGGGATGGGTCGAAATCCTATCAACCAATAGGATTTAGACAAGTTTAGGATCTTATTTTAACCTTATCAATTAGATTTAACTCTAAGTTAAATAATTTAACTTTTACCGTGTCTTTTTGTTTTCTTTCACTATATGGTTAATACACTTACTATAACATGCCAAACGAACCCCAAATTGTTTATTATTAATATATATATCCTCATATAATTCATTTGGACGAGCCTTATATTTTTAGGAATAAAATAACAATTAATAATATAATATTTGATTTAAAAACTATTTTTTGTCAATTTTGACACTATTTGATATATGATTTTTGTGAAAGTCATAACAGAATTATATGTTCGAACCAAGTTTATTAAATCAACAATAATATATCATAGTAACCTAGAAAATTAGTGTAATTCATAAAAAGTCTCAAATTACATTCATTTGAGTATTTATAACATCAATTATGTTAATATTTCCTTAAAAGGGTAATTACTGCATCATCGTTGTGTCATAAATAAATTAATTTATTTAAAGTCTAAAAATTATAAATCAAATATCATTATATAGGAAATATTTTTATCTTTCTAATGAATATTTATAGTCGAATTGATATTATGTATAACCCCATATTAAAAATGTTTTAGTGAATAAACGTTGATTTTAACTCTTTTAACTCTTCTTTGAATTAAATAATAATAAATGTCCTAATCTAATCCAAGTGGGCCTAAATGATAATATTTTACACTTAAGGTTGTTTTTGGTTGAGATACACTTGTCCAATAGAATTAGGACATGTGTTAGGGTAATATTAATATCATTCTTACCCTTAATTACCCTATTTACTTTTAACCGTGGTAAATAAAAGTAAAAAGTTACTATTCACCAAAAATTATTTTCTTCTCATTGAACCACATTTTACTTACTGACATCAACCGTGTCTCTCGGATTTTTGAAATTCCATTCACAGAAGAGGTAAAATTAAGTTTTATGAAAAATTCAGTTTTTTTAACTACCACTTAGTAGTTTCACTATTCATCAAAAAATGAAGGTTTTCAGAAAAATGCCAAAATTTCATCCTAAGCTATATTTCATATTCCGAATTCAAAAATGAAGTCTATTTTACCAAATTCATAACATATAAGTTGCATTAATTAATTTTATAATTAAATCCCACTGTTAAAACAAATAGCGTGTTTTTAAGAAACAATATCTATCAAAAGATTGACACTTGTTTATGTCTGGTTTAAATGTGCAATTACATCCAATGACCAACATTGTATTAAATTGTAAAAATATATTCTAAATATACTTTAAAACTACTCCAATTAATAATTTATCGCTATTAATTATTTCGATTAAAAAAGTTGTTTTTTAATTATAATTTAGTAATTTTCACTATTCATCAGAATATGAAAGTTATCCGAAATGTACCAAAATTTCACCTTAGGCTAAATTCGATACTCCGAATCCAAAAATGAAGTTCATTTTGAAAAATAAGATTTACAGAATTTTAAAAAGTGGTTATTACTATTCATACCGGCTAGTTTTAATAATATTTTAATAGCATATCGTTGTTTAGTGAAACTCGGTATTGCGTATTACACACGCTATCGAGGAAGGTCGCGATTGCGTGTAATGCAAGGCAAGTCAAGGATGCGTGTTGTGCAAGCTCCTTTTGGTGTAGCGTACAACACAAGACATTAATAAAATTAAAAAGAATATTTTTTATAAAATCTTGGGCTGTTACAATTGATGTGGGGTTAAGGTAGGAGATCCTTTCAAAAATAGCAGTTCCGTGTATTAGTGATTACACAGAGATGGTGAATAGATCCTCAGTGGATGAGCGGGATTTTTTGGGAGCTCCAAGTGAAGGAATCATGGTGGTACCCAGGGGGAATAGTGGGAACTCTAACGCTGGGTTCAAGAGAAGGAGGGACACTTATTCCCAGGGTGGGATTATGGAATATAATCTGACGATAGGATTAGTAAATATTCCTCTGAAGCCCCAGAGAAATACGGGATGTTTTGAGTGTGGTTATACAAGCCACATAAAGCGGGATTGTATGGCACAACTTTGAGCATGTCATAATTGTAAGCAGATGGGGCATCTGCCGAATTTTTGTCAGAATGCTCTAAGGTCAGGTGTGCATGACACTCCTCAGGGATCGCAGACATCTTGTGCTTCGATGGGATGGGGATAGAAGAACACCCTTCATCAGTAGATTAAAGTGGGTCATGGTGATTCTCGGAATACCACTATGCCTCAGCAAATCCAAAAAGAGTAGAGTGTGGCAACAAAAGTAATGTTTGAAGGTGAGAATGTTGTGGTGGATGATTAGTCGGGACTATCCACGGTGCGAGGTACTATTATTTGAAATTCAACCTTGATGTAAGTGATGTTTAATATTGGTGACTCACACCCTTCTATTGTTGCACGTGAGGTTGAGTTGCTGGGTTTAAGGGTAGAAATGATGCCTTCAGTTTTGAAAATACAAACTCCCTTGGGTTGAAGAAAGTGTTGGGCCTTCTTGTGTAGATCATGTGGTATTATTGTGGGTGTGGTTGAGATAACCTGGAATTTCTTAGTGCTTAAGATGGATGGGTATGATGTAATCCTGGGAATGGATTGGCTGGTGGCTTTTCAGGCCCACATCGACTGTAATGCACGGACAATGGATTTTACAACACACGATGGAATTAGACATCTATTTAGAGGATAGAGGCATGAAAGGTAGATTGCAATGGGTTTGTTGGCACCAGAAGTGGGAATGTCATCATATTAGTTGGAAGTGTTGTCATTGGAATCAGTGGAGGGTGTTGAACAAAGTGTTTTTCTGGTAGTGGTGGATCAGTTCATGAATGTTTTTCCTGAAGAATTCTCTAGGTTACCTCCCATAAGAGATATGGAGCTTACGATTGATCTCCTTCTAGGGACCAGTCCTATCTTACTTCTATATTACCATATAGAACCTACTGAATTGTAGGAATTGAAAGTATAGTTGTAAGAGTTAGAAAAAAAAGGTTTATCCAGCCTAGCACATCTCTGGGGACAGCGCCGGTGTTGTTTGTGAAAAAGGCGGATGGAAATTTGAGGCTCTGTGTTGATTATCATAGACTTAACCAAGTAATGATAAAGAAAAGATATACACTTCCACGAGTTGATGATTTATTCGACTAGTTGAAGGGAGCCTAGTGGTTCTCCAAGACAGACCTGATATCAGGATATCATCAATTGCGTGTTAGGAAGGACGATATTCCTAAAACAGATTTCAGAAGTAGATATGGACAATATGAATATGTGGTTATGCCCTTTGTTCTAACGAATGCGCCAGCAAGGTTCATGGAATTGAGGAATCAGATATTTCAGAGATATATGGGTTCATTTGTGGTGGTGTCTAATTCTGAGTGTGTGACTATGAGGTTGAGACTCAATGGTAGGGAGACCGTTGAGGGTTGGCAACTGAATGGAGATTAAATTTTGTGCTTTTAGAATCGGATGGTTGTACCAGTTGCTTGTCAGGTGGATCTTCTCAAGGTGTATCATCATTCCAGGTGGGTTGTTCACCCTGGAAATCAGAAAATTTATAAATCATTGAAAGCGTAGTTCTGGTGGGCTGGTATGAAAATAAGTGTGGCTGAGTTTTTTTGAGATGCTTGACTTGTCAGCAGGTCAAGGCAGAGCATCAGAGGCCAACAGTAATGATGCAGTCTTTACCAATACCTGTTTGGAAGTGGGAGGAGATAGAAATGTATTTTGTTACAGGTCTCCCAAGAATGGTTAGAAAGAACGATGCCATTTGGGTGATAGTGGATCGGCTAACGAAGTCGGCCCATTTCATTCCAATTCGTGAATCTCATACGATAGAGGATCTGTCCAAAATCTATATCTGGGAGGTGGTAAATAGGCATGGTGTTCCAATTTTGATTGTATTAGATAGAGATCTGAGGATTACATCTCATTTCTGTAAATCCTTGCAGCAAGCCCTTGGGACACAGTTGACTATGAGCATGGCGTATCACCCTCAGGTGGATGGTCCATCCGAGAGGACGATACAAACTTTGGAGGATATGTTGAAGGCTTGTGTCATGGATTTTGGTGTCTCTTGGGAGGAGCACTTGTCATTGGGTGAGTTCTTGTACAATAACATTTAACAAGCATCCATACAGATGGATCCGTTTGGATTGTTTTATGGGTAGTCGTGTCATTCTCCACTATCTTTGGTGGAAATGGGTGAGTCCTCAATGGTTGGACCGAGCCTTGTCTAGGAAACTACGAAAAATATCAAGTTAATCAGGAAGAGAATGAAGACAGCTTAGAGATGTCAAAAATCGTATGTGTATCATCGTCAACGGTCATTTTCGTTCAAGGTGAGTGATCATGTTTTCTTGAGGATCTCTCCTAGGTTGGGACATCATCGGTTTGGGAAGTAGGTAAAGTTATCTCCGAGGTATATTGGACCTTTTGATATTCTTGAGTGGGTTGGTGAGGTGGCTTATCGTTTGGATTTTACACCAAGCTTCAGTGTGGTGCACAATGTGTTTCATGTTTCATAGTTGAAAAAGTATCAGCAAGATCATTACCATGTGGTTCGATGGGATCATGTTGAGATAGAACCAGATGCTTTGTTAGTGCATATGATAGTGCGGATTATGGATAGGCAAGATAAAGTCTTTCATAGTAAAATCCTTGGTTTAGTTCGTGTTTTGTGACAACATGGTCAGATTCAAGAGGAGAATTGGGAGCGGGAGAAAGAGATAGTTTATCAATGTCCTCATCTATTTTGATAAAGGTTGGTTTAACTTCTTTCCGAGGATAGAAAGACTAATGGTGGGGAGAATGTAGTACCCCCATTTTGAGGTATATGGCCTTGTTTATGCATTTTTTATGTGCTTAAAGTGCATGGGATGATTTGGGAAGAGGTTGGGAGAGTGTGGAATGGTTTAGAATGAGTTTGAAGGCTTTTCTTAGGGAGCATGGTTTGAACACAGTTAGTGGAAACCATGTAGATTCTCCAGGAAACCGTGCAGGGGGAGACAGTAGGCTTCGCACATCCTACGCATGGTTTTCCAAACCGTGTGAGGAAACCGCGCAGACCCTTGCTCTTTAGGTAGTAGCGTGTGCACGGTTAGTACACGGTTTTCCAAACCATGCAGACTAACCTTGTGACCACTTAAAAATAGGGTTTTAAAACCTGGGTTCACTCGGGATTGTCTCATTACTCTCCAAATCCTCTCACACTCGATCCTTACTCAGGATTCTCTATTCTCAAAGGATGGAGGGGCTCTCCCACTTGTTTTAGAAGATATTCTAAGGGGTTTCATGGTGGTTTGAAGGCAGTTCTTCTCAGGTAAGTCTTCTCTCATGGTTATTTGTGGTTTTCTCTGGATCTACATCTCCTTATCTCTCGTTTTTCTAGATCTACACCTTTTGTGTGTAGATCTAGGGTTCTGGTTGCCTTAGATGTTAATTTTAAGTCTTTTGGATGTTAGGGAAAGGGATCTAGAGAGGTTTCGGTGGTGTGATCGCCAAATTTTAGGTTTGGTTGCTTGTGAGTTGATTTCTCGAGAACCCTAAAGGTAGGAGGCTTCACTCTGGACTCATCTTGTTAGAATTGAGTGGCTCAGATTAAAATTGGTTTATTTGAATGGATTTGATTGTGAAAATAAAAGTATAAATCTTCTTTGGTGATGATTTATGGTTTTGATGAGATTGTGAAATCGTTGTGAATTATTGTGCAAAGTGATGTGGCTTCTTGAATTTAAAATGTTGATTTTAAATTATTGATTTACTAAAATTGGAAGTGGTTTGATGAAAAATGGGTTTCAATAAAAAGGGTGTTTTATTTAAATTTTTTGATATTGAAATGGTTTTGATGGAATTATTTTTCAATAAAAAGGGAGTTTTATGGAAGTGGTTTGACATTAAAATGATTTTGATGGAACTGGTTTTCAATAAAAAAGCATTTTTATTGAAAGGGTGTTTTGGCATGATCGACGGGAATATGTGGTGTGTGTTTGTGTTGCATATACGAGGCTTGGTTGAAATATGACCTTGTGCTTGGTGCCAAAGGTCTAATGGAATACTTTTGTGTATGTTCATATGGAATTTAGGATAGATTCGGATTAGGAGTCTCCCTCATCAGTGTTGGGATGGATAAGGGTTAGGGCTCTCCCCTGTCAAACATTCATATTTCATTCAGGACAGATAAGGGTTAGGAGTCTCCCCCATTATTATTGTGATGGATAAGGGTTAGGGCTCTCCCCCGTCAAACATTAATGTGCATTTGGGTTGGATAAGGGTAAGAATTCTCCCCCATCATGGTTTGGATGGATAGGGGTTAGGGTTTATCCCCTTTTCCAGGTAGCATGCATGGTTGGTTGCATGGGTTTGTGGAATGGTTGGGTATGCCAAAAAGGGATCCTGTGAAATGGTTTTAGAGCTTGTTTGGTTATTTTTCTGGAAAAATAACTTGTTGGAAAATTTGTTTAAATTGCTCTTGGAATGCCTTTGGTTATGAATGGTTTTGGGAAACTCGTTTATATTTAGTTATAAAATGCTTTTAAAAAAAATTTATATAAACAGTTCTTCATATAAATGTTGCTAACCTTTCTATCCTAGTGGTGTTTGTAGGGAAGTCATTTGGGGGAAACCTACTGAGTAGTTGTACTCACCCCCTACTTTGGAACTTTGGTTTCATTGCAGATGTTGTGTACCATGACATGGGCAAAGGTAAGGCATCAACTTCTTTTAGTGGTTCATTGTGATGTATTTGTGGAGCTTGGAGCTCGGAGCTTGGTGTGAAGTTGTAGTGGTGTTATGACTTGTGGTGTTTGTTGTTTAGTTTCCTCTTTTTACTCTAATGTTTTATGAACATGTTTAATTGGATGGTTTTGGGGTTTGTTATGGAAATGTGTAGTATCACATGGTTGGGTTTGAAAGTGAATTCATCTTTAGTTGTTGGTTTGGTTGGTTTTGTCTTATGGGAAAATTGTTCCCCACTGTTCCTTGAAGCCCTCGACATTTATTTCCAGCCTTTGGCCCCCTTGGGAATGTCTCTTAAGGCCAAGTAACCCTCACCGCCTCCTCAAGCCAATGAGGTAGGGGAGGGGTGCTAAAGACCAATTATACATCAATAATTATAAATATATTTAAACTTTATCACTTTCATTGATGATTTAAACTGGATGAAAAACATCATGCTTATGAAACATAATTCAATGATTGTGTAAATCTTTAGGTTTTTCATAAAATAAGTTGATAAATAAATCGGGGTTTATATAAATAATATGATAATATATAATGGTACTAAATTCAAAAGAAATTATTTTTCAACTTATCTAAGAAATAATAGTATCAAACATCAGTATACACTTCCCTATACCCCACAACTAAATGGAGTAGCAGAAAGAAATAATAAGAATTTTCTAGAAATGGGAAGAATTATGTTAGTAGAATACACAATTTAAAATTTCTATAGTAATGAATCTATTTGTAATGTTGTACTTATTCAAAATAGATTCTTATTGAGATTGGAAACCAATATGACTTCTTATGAAATGTGGTATAGATAAGAAACCATCAATGAATTACTTTAATGTTTCTGTAATCCATTTTTACTAAAAATAAAAAATCCAGACCTGTAAATGTTTGTTGATAAATTTGAGGAAGGAATATTCATTGGTTATTCACCCAATGGAAGAAGTTACAAATGTTGGAACAAATTCTTACAAATGTTGGTGGGCTCATATTATTTAAAATTAATGGAAAGTAAAAATTACATAACAAAATTTGTTGAGAATGTTGAGGTGGATAAACTAGACATTTGAATAATTGTGAAACTATGTCCAAATATAATTACTAATATTCAAGAGAATCTTTTGATGAGTAATGTTTATCTAGGAAGTAATTTTTGTAATTTCCTAACTTACAAAAACATTTTGATTCCAAAAATAATTATTGTAAATAATAGTTCTATAGTTTAGAGAAGGATAAATTTGAGACTACAAAATCAGACACTACTTATCTCAAAAGATGAACCATAATCGATTTCAGAAGATGTTTTCCACAAAATAACTAGTGAATGATATGAATGAAAAGTAGGATCAAATTGAGAAAAAATGAAACATGGGAACTTTTTATACTTTTAAAAGGTACAAAAATTATTGGAACAATGTGGGTTTGCAGAAATAAGATCAATAAACATGGAGAATTTTCAAGAAACCAATAAATACTTGTTTATAATGGCTATGAATAAGTTGAAGGTTTAGATATTGTTGAAACATTTTCCCCCATTGCATGGCTAGAAATTATTCAAATGTTTCTAGTTGTGGCTAAAAATAGTAACTACTAAGTATATCATTTAGATTGAAATCAACATTTCTCAATGGAAAAATTATATAAGAAGTTTACATTAATCAGCCATGTGGGATTCTACTTGATGATGTTAAAATAAATGTTTGTCGATTGAATAAATCTTTATCTGTTAGGTCCACAAGGATGAATACCCTGAGAGGGGGGTGAATCAGGGTATGACTAATTTAAAATTAAAGCCTATTCTGATCTTGTTTTGCGGTTAAGAAAAACACTCTTCTCTCTCTTTCCTATTGCACAATATAAACAGAAAGTAAAGAAAGCACAAGACATAGAAATTTTACTTGGTTCACCTCTAAGGGATATGTCTAAGGAGCATATGCCGACAGGTTGTCGGTTGTACCAATTACACTAAACATCACTATCTGTGGATTACAAGGTTCGGGCTAGATCACTTCTAAGCTCAGGCTCACTGCCTTTACAAGTTTAGGGTCAGCTCACTGCTTTCCCAAGGGTCACTCCCTATTTATCTCTATCTGGATCATTGCCGGTGGAGAGGATCACCTTCTTTCTCTTCCTTTTCTCACTGCTCTTGGAAGGAATCCACTCACAGTTTATAGACCTATAGGTATCTTCATTTTCATAAAAGAATTCATCTTCCTCTGTATGTAGATGCTCTGTTGAAGTACACCTTTCACCTATAGATTAATATATCTTTGTACCGAAGGTATCGATCAAACTTCCAGCTTTCACGCAGCCCGAAAATCACTGCTGGAAATAAACCTTACTTGGCACCCAAGTCTATCTCGGTGTGAAAATATAGGCACGCAAGTCACAATGGGTGCGCAAGTCCACCTGAGAAACTTTCACAACACAATCTTCCCCAACTCTAAACTTGCGCGACTCTCTTACTTTTACGCCCAAACCAACATTGGCGCGCAACTTCCAATCAACGCGCAACTTCTCACACTGGCGCGCAACTTCAACCATCGGCATGCAACTTCACATGCGCGACCCACAAACCACTTGCGTGACCACAACATCTGTGCGACGGGATCTCTGATTGCTCAAATTGTTGAACTCCGGTGAAGAATGAAGGGGGGCGGTCCAGTATTTATAGGCATCTGGTCACCCCTGCGTGACGGTGTGCAAGTATCTCCTCGGCGCGCAGGTCTCTTCCCCTGCAAGTCACTTGCACGTCGTGGAGAGACTTGCGCGCAGATGCCTTGGCATCTGCGCGCAAGTCTCTCCAGCATTAAAGATTAAAACACATTGATATAATGTTTCCCATTGTAAAAGTTAAATTTTTAGAAGTATATTTTTTGATGTTATATTTCTCAATGATGTTTCAAATTGATTATATCTTTACAAAGGTAATGAAAAAAATCATAGGTCAGTTGAGTAGAGGTTTCAATATCATGTTCAACCCCCACCAATGAATTCTTAGTTCTTATAAAGAAGAACCCACCATGATTTAGATTATGTTAGAAAAATGGGAGAAAAAATAAAAACTTATTAATTTGTAATAATTTTTTTACTTATCCTTATTTTATGAATCAGAAGCTATGGTTATCAAATAATATAGTAGATAACAATATGTGGGGGAGAAAAAGACAAGTGGTATATGAAAAAGTAAAATTAAGGGGAAGTTTATCTTTACATGGCTGAATAATTTTATTTTTAGTGAGGGACAAAATCCTTTTAAAAAATTACATTATCCAGTACCGTGGTGTTAGGAAAATCTATTTTGAGAATGTATGTTTTTTGGTAAAACTAATAAAATGTGATTTTTTATCAAAGTTGATTTGTGAAAAAATTCAGAGTTTTAGAAAAGTTGCTAGTGAGGATTGTAAAAAAAATCCAAATGTGGATATTGAAAAACGATTGTGTTGTATTAGAAGAGTTTATGTATTTGATTAAAAATATCATTATTTATAAGAATTTTTTATTTTTTCAGGATTATATCATTTCATTGTAATGAGTTTTCTTTATAAAGATAAAATTAGCTCAATTCAAAAACAAAGGTAAATACAAGTTTTATCTTTATGAAAATTATTTTCTAGAGAGGTTTCTAGACACTAGTTTTTTGGCTGGGCGATGTTGGACATTGAAGGTGTAAAGAAGATGAATACTATAATTTCTATAATGTTTTTTATTGGATGCATCATTAGAATCAGTTCCATCATTATAATGTTAATGATTCATTGGAATCATTATTTCATAGAAAGTCATAAGTTTCAAACTGAGTATGTTAGAAGAGTAAAAACAATATATAGATCATCTTATCCAAAATAATCATAGGTAGTTGTTGTTAATCTTTTTAATTTTTCCTTTGATGTAATCATAGAAATAAATATTTTTATTTGTTATAAAGTAAAATTTTACTAAGTGAATAAGTCCTAATGTTGATAAAGAGGATTTTTAAAAATGTTAAGTTAGGAGTTTTAAATTATTCATAAATTCTAATAAAAATTTAGACAATGATTTACTGATAATAAATATCCCACAAATCATGAAAAATATCATGACAAAAACTTTAGAGGAAATGAAAGAATATTAAAAATTGTATTGGTTATTGAAACCAGGAAATAGAAGATCATATTTATAAGTATTCGAATCAAATGTATTAGAAATTCCTAATGCATATTGATGAAGACATTTGAATAATTAAAATGTTGTTGATTGGAATCATCATTAGATATAGAACATTTTAATGATAATTATATGGTAATCATAATTTCATCATTTCGAGGATTTTAACTAGACTAAATCTTATGGGGAAGATCAATTGGATTAAAAACATGCACTAATTCATCAAATGATTGCCTCACATCGATAACACATCATATATAAAACATCAGTGTGATCATAGTTGTTATTGTTGATACATAAAAGGGATGTTAGTTATAAAAATAAGTGAATATTCTAAATGAATCTCATTTGATTGAGAATAAAAAATTGGAGTGTTCAAGTTTGAAATCAAATAATATTATGACACCAATAAGTTATAGGCTAAATAAGTTCATCGTAATGAGATAAGGATGATATATTAATTTTAATGAGATAAGAAAGAAAGTCACACCATAATGATATGAGATAGAAAGTAAGATCATAATGTGCTAAAAAATGAATATTATAATAAGTTGAGAAAGAAAGGTAGATCAAACTGACAAAAGTATGAAAAATTTGAGGAATTTATATCAGACTGATGAAAGGTTTTCTTTTTCGAGAAGGCTAATCACAATGAAATCTTTTTATATTTTGAAGAATCGAAATTTAAAGTTTAAATATTATTTTTTTCAATGTTTTAAAATTTTCATAAGAGGGAAAAGTATTTTAGTTTCCTGATTTTTCATTTATAAGTGACCTAAAAATTTAAGAACACTTCATTCATATTTCATAACTTTTCACGTAAGCAAAAATATTAGACAATTTAATAATTTTCGGAATGTTCCTTCCAGATAGAGATATCATTATAAGATTGAAAATGTTTTTTTTGTTTAGTTGACTGTGAAACAATATTTTGAGAAGATAACAATGAGTTTATTAAACTATGGAAGATTGAACTGAGTTTTTGAGCAAAGTTTGAGAAGTTCATATTGAGAAAGGTAAGATTGTATTGCGTCAATCATTCTAAGACAATTATAATTTTTTAATCATACTGAAGGCCATCATACTCAAGGTAATTTGGCCCAGAAACATTTTTGGAAAAAAACTAGACAATGTCATTTTAATTTTTGTTTTGGATCAATTTTGTTTAAGAAAACATTGTAAACTGATAGGAGTCTGAATAATAATTCCTATCGATATATATATGGTTTAAAATAGAAGTTGACACAAATTTTATTCACTTATTCATAATAGTGAATTTTCATAGACCCATAAGATTGTCTATGGAAATGGTGTAGGTTCTCACACTAAGGCCGAACCTTGAAAATATTATATACTTTACTTTATTTCATATTTTTTCAAGTATAAGTATTTAAAGAAATATGAAGAAGATATGAACATTAACACATTATAGTGGTTATGTTTTAAAAAGTGTTAAATCTTATAAAAATAGAAAAACTAATTCAATGACCCCTCTCAACCATTACTTGATCCTTTGGAACTTCATGTTTTAAACGAAAAGAAATTTTAGAAATGATGGAAACCACAATAAGGATACATTAACTGTTCCCACTCCATGATGGAGCCAAAATATGGGTAAAAACACCTTCTTCCAATAGTTACTCACTGTATGAAAAGACTCACCATGGGGACAATGGATGGATCCATGATGTTTTAAATCATATATTAGCCTTCATTAAGTAGATTAAAGACTTAAAATGAGATATCCTCTTCATTAAACACTACTTGTGGAACTTCTCCAAATGACCCAAATAATCAAATAAATGGAAATTCTTTAGAGGATTTTGACAAGATGGATTCAGATGCATAAAATTTCCAAACTAGAAGAATACAAGTGAATAGTTTTAAGGAATGATAATATTATAATAATTAATGAGAATCCATGGAATTAGTTTCAACTTACAAAAACTTCCCAATAAATAGGGGACATTAAAGAGTTTCAACATCCATAGATAATACTTCAGGAACTAACTCAGATAGAAACACCTCATACCCTAGATTCTGAAATAAAACATCACAGGATGAGATTAATATCTCCCTAATATCTTTACTAAGACCCTATAAAATTAGAGGAGATTCTAGATAATCCTATGATGTTATCTCAATAGGAAAGAAAACCATCTATTCAACATTACGAACATAGGCCTACACCATCCATTGACCTTACTAAATAACCAAGAGATCCACCACCTTCTTCACATTGACATCCTCATGTATGTACCATTAGATAAATGTGGACATAAAAACATTTAGTACATTAAAACATGCAACTAGGGATAGAAAAACTACTTCCACTAATCCAAATTTGTACCCTCAAACTAACCAAGAACAAATCGCGCCTTCACATATTCGAAGGTTCCCAATTATCTGAACACATATTTTTCTTTTTCAATCCACATGACAATATATAACAAACCTCGATCACCAAAAAGAACTATCAAGAACTCGATGGAACCTAACTCCACCACCCCAGTATTATCCTAGACAATATCAAAAAGTATAGGCAACTCACTGGAAACCTTCGGGATCTTTCTTGGATGTATACTCTAAACAAATGAAAAGATTTGAACCAAAATCAAAAGCCAACCAAAAATCACCCTCGGGAAAATCTAAAACCAAAACACCCATCTCATAATCTATACAACACAAGACACATCGAAGGACTTTGTTCCATAACCACCATATCCATTCTAAAATCCAAAACCACTTCAAATTACCGATGTAAAACATACAACATGTCTAGAAGGTGACAATTAGATAAGCCTTAAGGAGAACATTTTAGAACCACATTTGAGATCAATTGAGAACAAAATATAAATTTAGGAACCATTTCTATTATAGACGAACCATTTAAAAAAAGGTAGTTAAGGAGGAGAAAAGGAAGAGATAAAAGTGTTTCAATACCCCTAACTTATCATTAGAATAATTATAAAGAAAAATTAAAACTTTTGTGCCTATACTTATGTGAACTTAGTGCACTTGGGGACACATATAAAGGAACACTTGTTATAAAACATTAAAGTATCAAAAAAAACTAAAAAATGTTAACACCCATCATAACAACCCATAGTTTCTCTAAAACACTATAAGACATCATAATAACACATAAAAATAAATTTAAAATGAAATCTCAAATTCTAAAATCCATCCCAAGATAAAAAAGTAAAAAAATATTCCATTAAAATTTTAAAGACCAATCGACATTTTAACATGCGCCTTACATGCATATATATATTGATACTTAATAAAAATCCCATAAAACACTATTTTTAACCAAATTTCCAAAATTAAAATAGTGCCACAATTCATAAAATCTCACCACAAGAATAAGAAACACAATTATAAATTACTTATAAACACCGAAGCATAAAATAGAATGTTTTAGAATTTAAATGGATAGAAACACCTACCTCAATAATGTGAATAAAAGAAAAAACTCTTAAAGGAGTAAGACTAAAGACCAAGGAGAAATCAACACAACATAACATCAAAGAAACATAAACCCTCTACCCTAGGTATTTTCTAAGTGAGAAACCATGAAATAATAATCAAGGAACCAAGGGAGGAGGGAAAAAAGTGGATTAAAATAATGAAAACCCACAAGGAACTCACTGTGGAACCATGGAGAAGCAACCATGGAGGTGGAAGAATAAATGGAGTATATCTTGGGAATACCTCTCATGCACCTAGGTCAAGAAAAGGGGATGAAAACCTGAAATATGTTTAAAACACAATAGGGAAAATTTGGGATTTAAATTTTTCTTAGAATATAGTCAAGTCACATGGTTTGGCTACATGGTTTTCAAAACTGTTCACCAACCATACACACTATACTGTAAGGGGAGGCCACCCACATATGCTAGTCATAAGGCTTGGGAAACCATGCACCAACCAAGAATTTGTTTCCCTGTAAAATTGCAGATCCTCTACCCATTCTTTATATATGGTTTCTCTAACCAGGTGAGAGTCGTGAGCCTTATACTATACAACACATAAGATCTTCAAGGGTTCCCATGGCCTGTGAATAGTTTCAGGCCAAACCATGCATAGGAAATTCCAAAAAAATCATTCCAGAAGAACCTGAACTGGAAAAACCCTTATCGTTAATAAAATGTAAGGTTAACCACCAAACCAAGAATAGAAACTATTAAATGGGCCAAAAGACAACTGAAAATTATGAAACTCAAACATATATCTAAAATATCAACCTGAACCTCAACTAAGCAATCAAACATCACGAATAGAATAATATACAAGAAAAAATGTGGTAGGGTGTGATACTCAACCTTAATATAGTGAAATGTTCCTTCACGAAGTGAACATCACAAAATCAAATACATCATTATGGGGTGTTCTTCTTCATGAAATGGTGGAAGATTATATTTAAATCAAAATAAAAATCTATAAATCCAAAATTTAATCCTTATTAAACATAGTTATGATGAAATGAGTGATCTCATAGATTTTTTAACTATTATGATGCTATATTAATGGACCTTATGAAATGTTATGGATATTTATAATTCTAAGTTCGACTTTAGTCACAATATGAGGATTATATATCTTACAAGATTACGTTATTTCAAGAATAATAATAATGTTTCCCAAAATAAATGAAGCATAATTACTTAATAATATTAGTTAATCTTAAATGATATTTAAACCAATGTATTATAACATTTTGTTTCAATAGTATTTCCCTTTGGATATTTTTTTCAATCATCTTTATTTAAATTTAATACTCAATCTACTCAAATATTTCAAAAAAATTCTTCTTTGACTATTAAATAAATGCATGATATACTAGACTACTACTTTTTTTCCAATATATCACATTTATTTTAGGTTTTGATGATAAATAACCAATTATATGTTCCTAATATTTGTTTATACTATGTTAATCAGGTTTTATTGTTTTATAAATCATTTTTATATTAAATCTATATGATTTTCAAATTTTATAAAATATACTTAAGTATGGAAATTTTGATTTGTGAGGCATTTGGCTATGATAAGACTTAGAAATGTAGAGAATTCAGCTATGTTAATCATACATGTGTAGGATTTTCCTATGTGAAATGACTAAATTTTTGGAAATTTCTATTTGTAAATTATATATATTGATTAATCACCCAATTGAATGATGGTTGAATATATGAAAAATCTACATGAATCATATCTATGGAGTAATTATATATGCAATTCAAATTTGTGGTGAAATATCCAATGTGGTTCCAAATGGCTTTGTAATTCAGTTTTTACATCACATTTGGCTACATGATCAATAAGAATATGTGAATAAAATTATCAACATAAATAATGAATATATAAATTTGGATATGTGGATTTATTATCTACGTGAATAATATCAATGTGGAAAAATTCAGCTACATGAATTGAAATTTTTATAATTTGGATACATGATGATGTAATATCATTTATATCATTCTACAGCCTATAATATATTACCATTAATATAATTTTAGAGATATTTAATGCATTTATGTATTAATTATTTTATAGATTACCTATTTATGGTGAAAATGATTATAATATGTTCTAATTAACATGAAAGTAAATGAGTACTTGGATAATTTGATGGTATGTATTATATGTGAGGTCTTTTCAAGAAAAAGGAATGTTGATGAATTGATTTAAAGGATGTATTTATGGTCATTTTAAGTTCAAATTTTTATATTAAATATGAAAGAGATATCATTTGTGAAAAGGATAATATTGAGAATAATAGAAGCACTTAGTCTATCTACTATAAAACCACACTTGAATTTATTCATGCATTTCTCTTTTTACTAAAAAAAGAAAAGCATCAAGGTCTACAATTTCTCTTTAAGGAAAAAAATTAGTTTCTTTATAAGACTATACTCAATCTATTTTATATTATTATCATTTTTCAAGTGATTGCTTCTCATATAGCCGTTTTAACTTAAAAATATGAGGTCAACCAATAAACGCTATATTTATTCTCCCTTTCATTATATACATTACTTATAAAAGAACCATGATGGTTGTTTCTTGTAAATACTTGTTGGATCCTAGTTGAAAGCAGCATCTTCTATTGTTCCAAGTATTGATTAACTACACTCTATCATGATGTCCCTAGAAAAAGTACATGTCATCCTATATATAATGACTAGTTCTGTGAAAATAACTATGCTCATGGAGTGGAGAAATGGTGGAGTGGACAAGGGAAATATTTTACCCAAACCACTATAAATCTATTTATTAGATCAATTTTATTTGTGTTTTTACACAATATATGTTCAGTTAAGAAACAAATAATAAGATAACCATATCTTTAAAATAGTGGATTCAAAGTCAGGAAAATTTCAATAACTCAATAACTCCCCCCCCCCCCCCTCCTGGGTCTAAGAATTGTTAGTTTGGTAAAATATTTTGTATCAAAGTATACGACTTTTTAGTTATCATATTTTAACAGATCAATTCCAAATACATTCTTTGAGATTTTTTTGGTGAATGATAATAAAATAGGTATATAAATGGTAAAAGATCCATATTTTAATGGTGATAAGGATGGATACTAGAAGTAACTAATGATCACCTATCTAATTAACCATGGTTTGATAATATATTTTAAAGGTGTGATGCCTTCTGTAATTCAAATGACACAACCTTCAACAAGGGATGCTGATACTAAAAAAAGTTATGATATAAACTCCAATGAAATTAAGGATACTATTTTTATAATAGGTCTAGATAGATTTAATCTAGTTTCATAATATTAAAAACCCCTCGTGAAATGTGGACTACTATAGTAGTTTCTGATGATGGAATAGACAATGTTCTATCTCTCAGGTACAATACTACTAAGATGAATCCCAATATTTTCATAATAATGGATGAAAAAAAGTCCATTCATACGGTCTACTTACAATGCTTATAAACAAGTAGGATACTTTAGGAGCACCTATTAGTGATATAATAAATAATTTAAAATCCATAATACAATACCTCAAAAATGGTGCGTTATCACATTAGTTATTATGAAATCTATAGAGGTGGATACTTTTATAATAAAATTTATTATTGGATATATTATGATATATGAGTGTGAGATGGATGCTAATGAAACAAAAAAATGAATATTTAAGAACAAACTTTATTCTTTTAAAGTTACATATTCAAAAAATGACATAAAATAAAATAGATACAAATGGTTGAGTCATAATATGAGGAACCATCAAATAATTTTTCTTCAGACAGTGAGCTTTCTCACATTACTTGAATGTTAAGATAGATTTATAACAAGAGAAAAAGTTTCAATAAACCCTTAAATATGTTCATGAAATATGATAGAAAATATAAATTTTTTAGATTATATTATTGCATGAATCATTTACACAAAAAATAGATTGTCCATTGCTAGAAGTAAATTTGTATTGATGATATGTATCTCAAAATGGTGCTCTAAAAGAATAAATATAATAATTCCACGAAAGAAACATGGAGTACATTATTGGATTCTAGTGTTGCAACATATTTTTAATCATTTGTAGAAAATTTTAATCATAAGGACAATATGTTATTTATGAAACACTCAGATAACATACACTTTTAATATTCTACTAATCGTGAATTTGAATCTAAAAATGAAAAATTATATTGTGAGGAATTACATGAAATTTATACTATATTGGAAATGAATTCTGTATTTTTTTAAAATAAAATATAAAACTCTTAAAAATACCAGTTATATTGTTAATGAAAAATTAGACTTAAATAAATAATTTTTTTATATAAAAACCAAGATATAAAAATATTATTCCTGTCATATTGAACATGGTAACAAGATTGAAATTTTAAAAAATGAATCCCAATACATTAAATGTTCTTTATGTGTTTTCTGAAAATTTGAAAATTATTGAATCATATCCATGGATACAATAAATATCATCAAATTAAGAATATCATTATAAGATAATGTGAATGACCAAATATTTATATAAAACTTTTTCACCTAGTTTTTAGAACAAAAACCTCCCTAAAATTACCAGTTTTCATACTGAATAATTACATAATTATGAAAATAATTTTATTTTAATAAACCTTCGATTTTATTGACTTAATAATTCCTTTATTTAAAAAATATATTTTAATTTTAGTTCCAGATTATCTTTACAATAAAAATACATTTGTTTTAAAAATTATTAGTTACTAACATTACTGGACCAAAGAGAATAGGGGTACCAAAATGATATCTTTTTTATTTTTCTTTCATGGGAGAAAGGCCCATGTGCCAAAATGAGAAATGGTAAATGGAAAGTAGATTTCCAAGCCACATTAGTGGATATTTTTCTAATCTCCAATACTTACCAAAAAAATTAGTGGTGACTATGTCATTTTTGGGGTAATGAAAATAGAAATATTATGGGATTTGGATCTGTTGGTAATCCTAGCTTAGTTCTCATCAATAGAGTTCTATATGTGGAATAATTAAATAAAAAGTTGAAAATTATTTTACAAATTTGTGATGAAGTATATTTTTTTATTTTTATAATAATACATTTTCCATTTTTAATGATAAAACTCTCAAATTTAAGGCATCAATAATAGATAATTTACATACTTTAGATCTCATTTCATCATGTTGAAAAAATTCAAACTATTTAAATTTAGAAAAAAATAAATATGGGATTTTTAATTGATGACTATTAAATTTTAATGTGTGTTAAATTATAATTTTTTTAAAAAATATATTTTTTTATTCACCACATCATAAATAAATCAAATATAAACTTTGTGATAAAAGATAAATGGGAATGCGGAAAAATTAATTTTTAATACACACTGAAGAGTGTTCTACTTCTAGAATAGAAGTTCTTAGTCATGTGGATTTGTTTGGTCTATCTATGAAATCAAACATAAGATTAAAATAATTTATTTATGTTTTAGTTGAATAATTTTCTTATTTAATTCTATGTTATTTTTAATTGTTTAGAGTGAAGCATGTTCTGTTTTTATACATTTTTTAAATTAAAAAAAATATAAAGATGAAAAAATATTTCTTTATAAAGTGACCAGTGGAGAAGAATCTCAAAAGAATGTGATAAATTTATATTATCGAAAACATGGAATCAAACATACTTTTATCTCTCAATACACCTGAAATGAATGGTTTTGTTGAATGAAAGAATAAGACTTTGAAACAAATTCTACAAAAATGTTTTGTGAATATAATTTGCCTAATTATTTTGGGATGAAGCTAAAAATACAACATTTTATGTCATAAATAGAGTTATAAATAGGAATTTCATAATTAAAACACCACTCAAGATATGAAATAATATATATCCTAATGTTAGATACTGTAGTGTATTTGGATATATGGTCTAAATTCTAAACACCAAGGATAATCATGGAAACTTTATTCCAAATACTAATGAAGGAATATTCCTCTTATATTATACCTACTTTAAGGAATGTTCACTTTTCCAAAAGTTATAAAATATTGTTTAGGAATCAAATGTTGTGAAATTTTATGTAAGTATTCATTTTTATCCTAAAATGACTTGTGTTGATTCATTAATTTATTCCTTTAAAAATATAATACTTGATCCTTTATTTCTAAAAAAAATATGGTGATTTGCAACATGATTTTCCAGAAATGAATCCTAAAATGATGGATACCATTGAACCAGAAAGTGTGATTCATAGAAAAACATAAACCCTTAATGAACCATCAATTAGAAACCTTTATTGGATGTTTTGGTGATCGAATTAGGTCTGGGAGTTTATGAAATACTGTATATTTAATTTTATTTTTTATCTTCAGTAGCACCAAAATCTATAGAAGAATCTATATTTGATGAGATTTGGGTCATAGAACTGGAAGAATTGTAAAACAAGTTCAAGAGAAACAAATTATGCAAATTTTTAAATATAATTTTTATAATATTTTTTAGGGGAAAATTGTTTTATAGGAATAAACAAGAAGATCATTGTGTGATCACTTGGTATAAAAAAAAGATAAGTTTCAAAATGTTATAACCAAGAAGAAGGTATAGATTATAAATATTATCTTACACCAATAGCTAAATTTAGAGCCATTAAGATTATCTTATCTTATTAACCACATATGAATTTCAAATTATATCTGATGGATATAAAATAAATATTCTTCAATTGTTTTATTATAGTGGAAGTCTATGTTGAACAACTACCTAGTTTTGAAAATCTAAATTTCCAAAATTTAGTTTGCAAATATATTAAATCTCTTAATGTATATAAATAAACACCTAGGTCTTGGTATGAAAATTAACTTTATTTTTTGTTGTCATATGGACTTTTAGTGGGAGTAGTAAATCTGACATTATTTAAGAAGGCACCATATTCAGATATTTTCTTACTTCGGATATATGTTGATGTTGTGATTTATAGTTTTACTAATAAAAAAATCATGTAACGAATTGTTAAAACTAATTCAAAACGTATTTTAAATGTTCATAATGGGTGAGTGAAATTATTTTATTTTATTTAATAAAAATACATTGGGAATGTGATAAATCAAATAAAATACATACTTGACTCACATAAAAGATTTGTACTTGAATGTAGTAAATAATATACAACTCATTTTAATTTTAACAAAAATAATGACATGGATATATATGGAAAACCAGTTGAAAACTTATTATATAGATGAATAATTGTGATTATATTATATTTGAGTTATATTTGAGATAATATTATATTTTCAGTATGTTTATGTGCTAGATTTCAAGAATATCCTATATAATATTATTTAATCATTTCCAATATAATTTTAGGGTGTTTAAAAGGATAAATTCCCCTCTACATATATTTTAAAAAAACATATAATTTTTATCCAACTTCATATATAGATAACAACATTGGTGGATATAGACTAGAAAAGAAGTAAAATTTAGAATCATTCAATTTCCTAGGTCAATCCTATGAATCCTAGTATAGTATGAAACAACACTTTATTGCATTATGTACTACTGAAGTATAATATATTGCTACTGTTAGTTGTTGTGAACATGTATTGTGGATGAAACACACTTTAATGGGTTTTTATTCAATTATAATCAAGTATCAATGAAATATGATAACACTAGTGATATCAAAATTTGAGTGAATATGATAAAAAAATTCTATTAAAATAATATAGATTGAAGCTGTTATTTATTTAGATATCATACCAAAAAAATGAGATATTACTCTTGAGTTTATCACTACTTAAAATCAGGTAGATTTTTTGATGAACCCCTTTTGTGAGATCATTTGGATTTTCTTAATATAAAATTGCGGTTATTGAAATTTTAATGACTTTATTCATTTTATTTTGATAAATTTTAATACATGTATAATTTTATTAATAATTAGTTTTTATTTTTTTATATATTAAATTAGTCTATTATATTTGGTTTTTTTTAAATATTTTGGTTTTATAAAATGAAAATATTTATTTTATTTTATAGTTTACATGATTTATATTTTGTCATAATCAACAAAAATTCCAAATCGGGTACATAATACTTTTAGGAATATAGCGTGTGACTTAATTTGAACTTAAACCTCAACCCTTAATCTCTTATCTGACGTTTCTTCTTTTTGAAGATGAATTGTCACCCTAAAAATTTTAATTACTACTTAACCTCTAATGGAACTGTTTACTTGGGTAATGTCTATCATTTGAGATGATAGCATCTCAGGATCACACAAAAAAGAATTGGGGAGTAGTGTTCCATGAAAGGTTCTTGTAATAATGGACATAGATATGACTTGGAAGAAGAATACCAAGATTTTTCTATAGAAAGTTATTTAGTTTCAATGTTTGGAGTTTTTCTTTGATGAAAATAAAAATAATTTTTAATAAATGAATTAATTTATAAGGAATACTTAATTCTAGTTTTCTATAATATAGGATGTTCTATCCTCAAGTTTAAATTGGAAATATCTAGTTGCTATGTTGGTAGAATTGGATAAAATTATCAGTTTTCCACATGAGTTAGAGTTTGAATTTAGCCAAACATTTGTACATATGAGCTCAGTGGGACCAATAGAAGTGTTCATGTTTCTATTCAAAATATTTTTTTAAATAATCATGAAATAGTTTTAGAGATTAAGTGGATGGATAAAATTATGTTCATTAAAATTGGGATTTTCTAGTGAGATAGAGAGATACATAAAGTGTTCTTTTAGGATATATGTGTATTATATATGTGGATCAATAGTAAAAGGTGAACCTTCCGTATTATATGTTTATTTTCATGCATCACGACTTCCATTGATGGTAAATTGAATAATTATTGAAATGGTTGTATAATCTCCCAGGCTATAATGAATTAATAGGTGGATTGAAATGAGGGAGGTTCCAAAAAAATTCAACAGAGTAATACGATACAGACTTCCTTTATAAACACCCATCTGCAGAAGATACATCTTTTAATACTGAACTTCCTGATGAAGAAATCTTCTCTATTCAAGATAATACCCAAATGTGGGAAATGTACATTGATAGTTCTTTTAGAAGTCCAATGGGGAAGAGAATGGAAAACCCTAAACCCAACAAAATTTGATGAGGAATTCTGTTTATATCCCTAGAAAAGGTAGTTTTTCCATATTTCATTCTATTATCAGATGTTAGTACCAACAATGAGGCATAATATCAAGCTCTCATTACAATCCTAGAATTGGCACTCCAGGTACAATTGAATCAATTGAAAGAGAAAGGGGATTCAGAGTTGGTAATCAAAGAGTTCAATGGGGACTATGATATCATAAAATAAGAGTCAGTACCTTTGTATGATTATGTAAGAGGTTTAGTGGTTGAATTTCCCTTAGAGCCAATATTTTCATGTATCTCGCAATCACAAAATTCCAATGCTGATGCATTGGCAAATAAAGCCACCGCCCTGGAAAATCCAAATCAGGATGATCCAATCATCATTATTTCCCATTGTCGTGTGGTTTCACATTTTTTTAAAACTATAATAGAGGAAATTAATGAAATCATACATATTTCTGAGTCGTATGGTCATACTACTTGATGGATGACACCTATCATACAATACCATCAAAATGGAGTACTTCCACCAGATAGAGATGAGATAGAAAAAATCCGATGAAGAGTGGTTAATTTTACTCTTTATGATAGCCTAAATTACCAAAATATCATCTACAAATGATGCTTTTATGGAGTCCTATTCAGGTTTATTGATGTAGAAGAAACTATAGTTGTTATGAAATACGTACATGTAATATTTTGTGGTTCTCACTAGTCAAGGAATAGGATTTGTGGTCAAATATGAAGGCTTGGATACTTCTAGCCTTCAATGACGCAGGATTGCATAGATTCCACCATAAAATGTCATCCTTACTAAGTGTATGCCTACTTCATTCATCAACCCCCATAGTTCCTTTATACAACTAAATACTCTTGGCCATTTGCATGGGGAATGGATGTACTAGCACTATATCCCCCAACTACGGCTAAGAATTTTAAGTATATTCTTAATGATACTAATTTCTTCTCCAAGTGGGATGAACCAATACCTCTTAAAGAATTCAGGGACAACAACATTGTTAGCATTTTCAAATCTAATATCATTACCAGATTTGGTGTCCCTTATACCATATTAATAGACAACGGCACCAATTTATATTTTTCTGAGGTAAAGAATTTATATTAGGAGCATAATATCAAACCCAACCATTCATATCACTATCATGAAGAATCCAATGCATAGATAGAGGCTTCAAATAAGACCCTATCAAGTATACTTCAGAAAATGGTGGATAAAGATAGAAATTTTAGCCTAATATACTTTTTCATGCTTTCTAGGCTTATTGAACTGATTCCCGTACTACCACTCAAGAAACTCTATACTCATTAGTGTATGGAACATAAACAATTTTTCTAATTGAAATTCAATTTCCTTTACTCCTGGTCAAAATCTGTGACCAGTTATCTAAAGATGAATAGTATCAAAAGCGATTTGATGAAATGGAATGATTATACAAAAAGACATTTCGTACTTTGCATCATTTGGAAGTCTATCAGAATAGAATATCACTATATTCTAACAAGAAAGTTTTCCTCCAATAATTTTTTCAAGGATAATTACTATTAGTCCTCAAGACTTTAGTGATACCAAGAAATAAGCCTCCAAAGCTTGAGCCAAAGTGGGAAGTAACTTACTCTATACATAAGTTCTACTCTAATAGATTTTATTCCCTATTATCAATGGATAGAGAACTCATTACAACTCCAACCAATGCAAGATTATTTAAGAAGTGATTTGTTTAATCACACAACATCATTTTTCCTCACTGCATGACTTGAAACTGCACAACATAAAGTCCTAGTTTCAAGACATTAAACTTCATAATAATCATATGCATCCATGCTTCACGATGCTAAAATGTATAGAATCTTTATCCTTGTCTCGTGATGTTAAAATTCATTACATCATTTGTCATCGGTACATGACATTAAATTGTACGGTTTATGTCTTCTTCATTTTATGTTAAGAAACCACAAATTGGTATTCATTATGGTTCTTTAAAAATGAGTAGCTTCCATGTGAAATAATTACTCACATCATTACTACTCCTTAGTGGCACATGAGTTCCCTTTCTCCCTATGTTTGATTCATATCTGCATAGAGACCTCATTTCAAGAATTATGTATGGATTGATTCTCATTCAAATGGGAAACGTAGAGATACCTAGATCTCTAATCTTGGTCCCAACCATAACAAAAAAACCTTTTTATTCCCTTTGTGTATGAATTAAACCTACATAGGGAATGTTAAAATAACTATATATGTCTTTATTCTCATCTATATGAGATACGTAGTGACACTTAGGTTCAATTATCTGGTCTAGCCACAATATTCTTTTTCACGTCGGAATCACTTCATGTCCTTGCTGCATGACATTAAACTGCAATGTACCCAAAAGAACTACATATGAATTTATTCTCATCCCATTGATATACATAGTAAAAAATAGGACTTATCTCCTATTCCCATCCATGGTATAATTTTTTTTATCTCTCTTCCACATATAAATAACAATCTATGGGGATTCATTATTTTGGGTCCTCTCCTAAAGATCCCACCAAGGAAACAAGAAATGTCCCCATTTTACATATGAGTCATATCTATGTAAGGGACTCGAAACTCATTTCCAATATTGATTCAAATATTTCTCTTATGCATTGATCATTACTCTCTTTCAGATTTTACACTCTTAATCTATAATATTTTCATATCTTCGTAATCTTTTTATGATTGTTTTGTGACATAATTTCTGATACCTGAGAGTTCTTTTTCCCAACTATGCAGTATGTGCCCCTAGGTGGCCTTGAATAAGTCACCTACATAATAGGTATGTTAGTAAAAAGATACCCCTATTTGGTTATGTAGCATATTCCATAGTCATACCTGTATAATATATCTTCCATAATGGGTTCGCCAAATAATGGTAACTTCATTCTTGGTAAAAGCATCTGTTATCCCCATCAAACATTGATAAAAATATACAATAATTTATATCTTAAAGCATCCATATTTTTATATTAGTTCCATTACCTTTCTCTCAATCTGAAAGTCTCCAAGACCATGGTTTAAACATTTTCCCTCTATATGTGTTCAAAGAATATTGAAATAACCTTAGATCATTTGACCACATATCATATACTATTTCCATTATAGTTTGGTCCTACTTATATAAAATAAAAATACAGATTCCATGCTTCCTACATTTGGGTTAGACCTTCTTAGAAATCTTATTCCTCTGATTCTTTGGAAATCATGATTGGAAATACTCTTTCTGTATTCAAGTACCATTCTCCATAAACTAAACTCTATCCCGTGGATAATATGAATCTCCATAAACTTTTTTCAACTTTTAGCAATAGGATGTTTGATACCCAAGGGATTTTTTTGCTTGACTATATTGTACATGCCCCTAGGTGGCCTTGAATACGTTGCCTATATAATAGGGCTATCATTCAAAAGATTCCATTGTTTGGCTATGCAGAATATTCCTTAGTTAGACCTATATAATACAACCCCTATAACGGGTTCATTAAATAATGGTAACTTTGTTCTGGGAAAAGAAATCCTCTATTTCCTTTATCCCTTTTCCGATACCATTCCCCATATCCATATATTCCAAAATCTTAGTTTACCATTATTTCTTTTCATACCTTAACACGGTCTCCAGACAAATTATCATGAAATTGAAAAGTTTTAAATCTTTAGTTAGATCTGAAGACCTTAAATTAAAACCTCCCCAATGTCCTCACTGCATGACTTGAAACTGTACAGTATATTTTCCTCACTACATGCCTTTAAAACTTCATAGAATGATATCAGAAACCCCCCTTTCTAACAAATGTTAACCATTCTTTACAAACCAAATTTGTGTAGAAGAGGTTTCCCCATTCGTGACCTATGTCAAAAAAGATATTCCTTTACTATTAGAACTATTCCCTTGGAAAAACCTTCCATTAGGGTCTTATGTCACCCAAATATTAATTTCCCTAGTCTATCAATAATATAATGTCAACTTTTTTAGATCTCTTTTTTCTGACTATGAATAATGTTCACTTAGGTGGCCTTTTATAAAATTCACCTACATAACAGGCATGTCATTCAATGGATACCATTGTTTGGATGTGCCAGATATGCCCCTATTTTCCCCATATAATACGTCCCCCATAATGGTTTTGTTATATGGAGTTAACTTCGTTCTTTAAAAATACCTCCTTTATGTTTATACTTCATGTTTTTTATTTTGTGAGCATAAAAAATCCTGACTCAAGATTCCCCTTGGAAGTATCTAAAGAATATTAGAGAAACACAAAGCCTTGTTTTGGATCTAATTTCAAAATTTATGTTCAAATCTATTCGAACTCAAACACTAACCTTATTATTCCAACAGGCATGACTTTAAACTGCCAATAAAAGAGACCTAATACTCACCAGGTTGAAAACCCCCAAAGGGTACCCTGAACAAAAGTCAAGTTTCAGTTCAGTAAACCTATGTTTTTTATGGTTTAGGCAATATTTAGAAACAAAAATCCAAAAGATACAAATTTTTTGGGGTTTTATATATAACCCTAGTAAAAAAGAAAACTATTCTCACTAGGACCATTAGATTAAGTAAAAAAACTATTTTGAGTACCCCCATTCCTGTGGTTGTAATTATGAATATCTGATATAAAGGTTTGAGGTTAAACAAATAATCACCTTTGATATTGAAATTACAGAAATAAAGAATTAATGAATACATATTTTATTGGAGACAAAATTCTTTTCATTCATATGCTAAAATCATAGGAACATCTATCGAATGGAGCCTCTCTATCTTGTATTTAAAGAAACTCTCGACATGACTCTTCATCTGTTGAACAAATTCAGAAGCCTTATCAGATGGTTGTTGAAGTTGAGACAGTTGAGCAACTTCTACCTCCTCGGCTTCATGAAGTGATTCTTTAGTAGTTGAAATGGTAGTTATCTCTTCTATCTAGGTTTATCCCAATGTTTGGTTCAATTTCTCAAGTTTGTTGTGAACAACATCCATTTTCTGTTGAAGGTGTATCATATCTTTCATCATCACATCAATTTGTTGGATAATTTATATCGACCTCTTTCTATGTTCAACCTCAAGCTTAGAGAATGTAGCTTATAATCTCTCAGCATTAATGTGTTGTTTGTCCTTTTCAATAACTTTTCACATCTTATGTTATTTTTCCCGTCTATGAATGGTCTCTTTCATTGCATTATATACTGGGATAAAATTAAATCCACCAAATCACAATAAGAAAAATAGTTTTGGGAGTTTTCCAAAATAGTACAGCAACTCATCCAGAGGCTTCTCGACAATTATCTTCAAAATTTATATCCTTGTCTTTTTATGTGCCATTCTAAGAGGAACATGCATCTCTACGTCTGAATCTGAGTCACTACCATGGAGAAAATGTACTCTGGAAACAAATCACTTAGAGTGGTTCCTTGCTCTAATTCTCTCAGAACAGTGGATTATTCACCTTCTATTGATGTCTGAGACAACACATAAGTTTCATCTTCTGATCTAGTTGTGGGAGATGATAACCCTAAATATTGAGTCAAAATCACTATCGGTTTTAGAATAACAGCATAAATAGAGCCTGATTTAGAATTTTGATAACATTTACCTAATAATAAGTCTTTTTATTGATTAGATTCATCCCTAGTATTATTATATTCAGTAGTTTGGGAAAGTTTTTCTAGGGGAGGATTATTCCCCTATGTTTTCTCAGTTTCCATGATCGAAGTCTCTAGACTATCTCCCAATATGGGGTTCTCAGTTGGTATTGCTCCAGTATCATCAGAAGAAGGATAGAGTTGAATTACCCATTCTTAAAGGGCCTTCACAAGATTCTATGCATACAAAGATGCATAAGTTGAACTTTTCTGTGAAGTACCAAGTAAAAGAAAAACAATTAGGTATGGAAAATACAATAATGATAACTTATGTCATTGAAATTCTTCATGGATGTCCCCAAACTCCTTAATAGAATCTGGAATATTAATTTTTGGATTAAGGGAATCCATCATTTCAGGGTATGCAACTTGGAATATTATAGCATCATCACCATTTAAGGTATCTAACAAATGTTGGTTGATGCCCAAATTGGATATGTTGACATTTTTTCCATTAATTCTTCAACTGGTTTCACGTCATCGAGTATTTAAAATTTGAGATCAGCACCAGTATCTTCTTCAATTTTCCCAAGATCCTCATTCATTCCTTATAGAGAAATAAGAATATTAACATTGATTACTATGGATCTATTGGAAAGGGTAACTGATATGAGATTTTATAAAGAGAATAATATTAACAAAATCATTTGATACTCAAGAGAAATGTATTTAACATTACCATGAACTTTTTATTTCTCAATATAATAAGTAGAAAATACAATTTCACCTTTTGATGTCTCGTCCTTCAAAATAATAGATTCATCAGCACGAATCTTTGATTCTACTAGGGGTTCCTTCTCCGTTCTTGAAGGACCTATTTTTAAGCCCTTGATAGAAGAGAAAGATATGCAGAGGATGAACATGGTCACCAAGGTGTATCAAGAATGTCATAATACCATATGAAAGTACAAATTCATACTTTATTGATGTTCACTTAGGAACAATATCAATTCTCTCTTGAATTTCCTTTCATAAGCTTGTGGAGAAATTGAAATACACCTCTTGACAATAGAAACCCAAGGTAGTGGTAGAGGATTGTCTGTCACCATTACCCCGGTCATGATATCCAATCAAAGAGAAAGTTCTAGAGACTTGGGGAGATCATCTAATGTGTCAATAGGGGGAACCTGTAGGTCCATACCTTTACAACCTAAGAACTTTTCCTAAGGTACCTTCCCTAAATTCAATCTGAAAAATGTAATCTCATCAAGATTAATTATGGTGAATGACCAAGAAGAATTGAAACAAATAAAAAGGAAAATACATTCTCAGTATTAAAATAAATGTACCATTTCTCTTCAGGGTAAACAATTACCCCTTCACATGTCCTCAGTTCCATCATATCAGATACTCATTTTGAGGATGGGACTTTATCATTGGTTTCATATATAGAGGTCTCTAGCTATTAAATATACTCCCTTACTTCATCCAGGTTATTATTCGAATGACAATCATAATGTTCCTTAATGTCACCCACATCAAGTATTCAAAGGCCATTTTAGAAGAATGCCTATGAATCCATGATTTCTTAAGTCAAGATCTCCCAATATTTAATAGCTTAAGGCCACACATAATTTGGTTTTGATATGGTTAGTTGTGGAGAAACATCAACACCCTATGATTGGAAATCCTCTGGAGGCCTCCCGTCATTTTCAAAAAAATTAGAAGATGCAATGGGAATATATTTCAGATAATAGTGACTAGATCACCTCAGTGTTGGAGGTGCGGTTTCTCAAGCCTTAGTCTTTTTGGTGTATTGTCTGTGGATATGTTTAGAAGGTTCTGAAACTTCTAAATCCTCTACACCATCTTTGGATTTTGAAATTTTACCATGATTTCTAGGCACAATAGTTGTCGTGGTCACTACATGATATATTCATTTTGTTAAATCCCCATGAGGTTATAAATAATCCCATGCTTTGACATATCTATATTCTAATATAATTGATGCATCTGATAGAGGTAACATAATTGATAATTTTGATTTCTCTAAATCCATCATAATACACAATTTTTTAGATACCATTGGATGTTTCCCATGTATGTCATAGGTGGGGTAAAATGTGCTTGATTATTGAAGACATTTTAACTGGTGAGAAAACCTATAAGAGACATAATCCTCATAGATAATTTCACCATCAATTATAGTTGATAACACAATGTCCTTGAATGACATCATATAGGCCACAACTCATAATTTTCTTCCTTACTGTTATCAATAAATGTTTTAGTTGGTGGATTACCAAAATGGAAGAAGTTAAATTCTCCAGATGCATTTAATGACCTCAACACTATATTAGGTCTCAAGTTAAAAGGCTGGATACTAGATAATGTCTGTAAAAATGGGGTAAATCAACCATTAGGAACTCTAATTGAATTAAATACTAAATATGAAGAAAAGTGTGCCACAATCTTGGCCTATAATACTTAAAATATCCCTACAAGTATTAATAGAGCCTTACCATTATACAAATGCAGTAGGGAATAATAAATTCTTGCCAATACAGGATATACTAAACCAGTATATCTCCCCTCTACCAATTTGGTTGTGATGAAAAAAGACCCTTTCCTTACACCACCAGTAAACTCACAGACTGGAAGTAAATGCTTAGCCACATGGCAAGGAAGTTTCCTAAGCATACCTTTGCATCAATATCATATTTTACTTTATATCCCTAGTTCTTTTAGTCACCTCTCTCTAATGTGGGCCAATATGTGCCTGAAATTATGAAATTATCTATAGATGGACAATTAGTAGGACGTCCATAGGTGGTACATTTCTCTATTTTTGGTTCTAAAAAGTCTCCATCCATACTCTTGGACGAATACATTTCTTGTCTTTAGGCAATTACTTTTCTTTTTTGAATAATTCATGATCTAATGGTGGAGTCCTGATAACATCACCCCCTGTTATTACTGGTGGAATGAAATCACCATACATCTCCCTAAGAATGGGAACCCCAAATATTTTTTAGATATCCCATAAACTGATGCTAACATCACCGTGCGTTAAGTGTAAATTATTTGTTTGAAGACTCCATTGGCTCAAAAATTCAGGAATGAAGTTGTTTTTATAAACATAAGTTTATCCTATTCATACAACTTCATAATGGTGAACATATAATAGTTACTTCCTAAATTCTTTACAAGTTCGTCATACCCAAAACACCCACATCCATTCAAGTTTAACTCCTCTCCCATAATGAAGATCCTATTCTTCATTCTAGATATTAGACTGATCTATTTGTGAAGCATGAAATGTTAAATCATAAAAATACGGTATTAGCTCTACAACATTATCTTTCATATCAGGCGTACATCTACTATGGTGTAGGATACATCCAATAGGGATTTTTACCTCATTAACAGGCATGCCCTTCATGGTGATATTCATTCAATGATAATTAAAGAGTTAGAAAAACCAAGTTTTTGGAATATATCTCTTAATAGATAGAATATGGGAATCTTGTAAAAGCCCATGTTCATACAAAGGTAGATAGTGACTTCATGGATATTCACGTTGTTATGGAATCAAGCCTTTCAATAGCCGAAGTAGAGTACTCTCCACAACATCATAATAGTATTGTCCAACAATTTCCATCTCCTCATTTTGAAGAGCTTTAGCTTCTTCATTTGTGGTCATCTAGTGATCCATTTTCTATAAAATAATTACCCTGTTTTCCCCATTAGGTGGGAATTTTGGATTAAGAAAATTTAAAATTATAACTTAATGGAATTTAATAATTTGTAAATGAAACACTCCACGTCGGTTCTTTGATGAGTTCATCCATGTAGGTCTTTCGATAATGATCCCAGTGAAATTCCTTCGATTAAATCCTTCCATGTAGCTCTATCGCTCAAGTGGTTTCACCTTGAGAAAATTTCAAGGGACCTATGCGGGAGCACAACACAACATGGCTGGACAAACAATCTACATAATGAGATAAAAAAAGCTGAGATCTGAGTTGAAGAAAAACAAAAAGGAATGAAGCTATTTATAGACACAATTGACCTACACGGTATGCCTGTGAAATTTATCTACACAACATACCTGTGCAATACAGCTATGCCCCAAACCTTTACAGTTCAGAATTCACTCCATAGTATTTTCCCTATAATCATATCTCAGAACTTGACCATCTTTCTAATCGGATCTAATCACGAGGTGGGGTGTCTTTTTATGACACTTTTTAGTATGGAAAAAAGTTTATGATGAAATCATCTTGATATTTCAAAGTATCAAGACCAATCTAAAACAAGTAAAAGGAATAAAAATTACAATAGACCTGCCTGAAGGAGCTACACGATAGACCTGCGTAGAGGACCTATGTGATATACATAACCGACAAGATTTTTTCTGTACCCCTACCCAGAGGAGATACGTGGAGGAGATATAACCAACCTCCACCAAAAAACTCCTTTCAAAAAGATACCTTTTTTTCCTATAACTAAGACCCTCGGGCTCTTTATTTTATAATTGAAAAAATTGAAAGAACTCTTGAATCTCCTATTGCGTAGATCCTTCACCCAGATCCCCCATATTTTCTCAGGTATCTCTCTAAAAACATTAGATTAGATAGAATTAGATGGGATAATAACATTTTTAAATCCTTTCAAAGTTTGAAGCTTTCATAGGCTTGGTTATCCTATGTTAAGCACTTTTTTCAGTTATCGCTAAGACCTGCATGGAACACCTATGAAACATACATGCATGGTGTACCAATGCAAAATACTTATGCGGTATAGCTATGCTGCATAGCTGCGCTCTAGGCCTATGCATATCACCTTGGAAACCCTCTTCAAAGACACTCATGGTAGGGTATCTCCTTCCTTGATTCCCTTGTCTGAAATGGGCTATGTTGAAGCCTCCACTAAAACCTCCTGAAATATCAAACCTTTGGGAAGGGTACATCAGCATGTCTCCTATTTTGGGTTTTTTATATCTACATTTAGAGGTTTACCGAATTTATAATCAATGTTTTTTAGGATCCTTGTGATGTTTTTAGGTTTTGATTTCCATAGTCATGTCGATCCTTACCCTAAAAATAATTTTTGGGATGTTCCCTATCATAGATTTTGGGGATGGGACTCTGACCTCCCCTTCTAATATCTAATACTTGGAGCCTCTAGTTATTAATAAGGAGAGTGAGGGTCATACTTGTCTTTAAATTCAAAGAAAGTATCAGTATCCCTCCTCTATTTGGATCCTATCATGGAACTCCCACTTAGGTAAGTCCCTAATCTTCAGAGAGTCGGGCCACATGACCTCCAATGTCATCCCACATTGAAAGGTTCATCACTTCACGCCCCCGCCCACTGTCACCTCAACTTCTTTCCCCATTGGACTGCCCTCTCACATTAATGGAAGAGAGAGTGTATGGTTTATTGAATCTTTCACATCCTCTTCTTTCTCACACCGGGCATGAATCGTGTGGTCTTAGAGAACTGTGATGATCACTACATCAATGAAATAAACACTCTTGAACTATGAGAACTCTAATTACCACCATAATTGGGATACATAAGAAGCCTTCACTAGGGATCTAGATCATTGGATATCATCTTCAAGAATCCAACCATAATTCCCTTAATTCTGGAATCCTTCTTATGAGTAATACCTAATATATTTCTCTCAAAGGGTCATACACCCCTACGAGATGCATCGAACTACATGGTATTTGATTCCCATCCAAGTGGGGTACGTAGGAAGCATCTTTGAGGTTCAAACCCAGCACTCCAAAACAATTATGCTATTATTAGACCGTATTCCCAATATGATCTAATAAAAATTGTAAACTCATATATTTTCTAGGATCCTTGGGATGATTATACATAATTCCCACACCATGCTTTGACTAATAACCATCCTCTTAGATTTCCTTACCACATGACATTAAACTATATGGTTAGGTCCTTATCACACGACCTTAAAAAGTAGATGTGTCCCATTAAGTGGCACCAAACTATGAGGTTTCTAATTTCTTTCACAAGGATATGTAGGTAGCCAATTTATTATTATGATCCCAACATCAAAACAAACATTCATCTCTATGGATGAAAAAAAAATTCAAGAGTTCCCCATTGAGTGGCTTAAAAAATAGTATTATCATAACAATAGTTAAAATTATATCAAAATAGTATATGAGAGGATACCATTGATAGAGAAACTCGAATGCATACGAATGATTTTAAATTTCACACATGATAATAATTGATTGAAAACTTCAAGGGAAAAATATGTTATACTTGGTAAATTAATAAGGAATCATGAAAATACATTAAATCTAAAAGAGTTTCCTAGAGTAGGAAATAATTCCCCCAAAAATGGTGTGATGAGTTTGAACTAACATCCTCTTGACCAATGTACATTCTTAAGTATTATAGGTCTAATCCTAACGAATGCATGCCTTTAGAAAGCTGGTACCTTTGGATAAATAATTTTTGGATGTTTTTGGTTCCATAAATAAATCCAATGGAATCCGCCCTCAGGTAGTGATTCCTAACCAAAACACATGTTCTGAGGGAGATGAAACAGACTTAAATATGTTTCATTATGAGGACCTAAATATCTCAAGAAAGATCGATATATGATAATGATAAAACACATGGAGGACAATAGAGAAATGTTTCTCTCTTTAATCTAAAGGGAATAGTAATATCCCTCACATAAGACAAAATATTTTTAGGAATATTAAGAAGATTCAAAATATAAGATAAAATAAATGAACACGATGAACCAGTATCTAATAAAGTAGTCACTAATGACAAATCAATAGTTGTGGTACCTCCCACATGTATCCGATTTCTCTGGAGACACTTTCATTGTATAAAGAAGCTTCATTCCCAATACCTATACATAAAACCCCTTTATTCATGAAGTATCGGATTGCACCATATTTTTAGTAGGTGTTGATAATATTATGCCACTTCATGGTACATAATAGAAATAACATGACATCTATAACTGACTTGAGCATTCATAGAAACCACATGTCTTGGGTGCCTCTATGAAAACCCGTTTTGAGTTTCCAGGTTTTCTACAATGGTAACAAATCAATGGGCCTCTACCTAGCACTACAAGATGTATAGAAGAACCTTGTTGTCGAGAACCACCACAATAATCATTAACCTTCCTCTTTCCATTAAATAAACTCACACTACCACTTGGATAAAAAGTAATTTCCACCGCCCATGACTTAAAATCTAAGTCCATTTCAACCATTAATACTCTATCCAGCACATCAATATAGTAATATAGCTTTATCAGAAAAACATGATAATGAATATCATATCAATATCCCCTCTAAAACCTTCAATTTTTCATCACTTTATTTGATAAAATATCAAGTGTAAATTGAAAAAGTCTAGAAAAAAGATTTTCATATTATTTCATGATCTTTTCAACATTTTTTAGTTTGAAAAAAACTAAATCTTTCCCCAAAACCATGAACTATAAATAGAATGGTTCGGTGAAAATAACATAAATGTATTACCACTCTGATCCCTCATTATTTTTCTCCATCACAATCATGTCCCACCATATCTGACTAGATCCTTGTATCATGAATGTGGAACATTTCTCCTTGATTTCATCATGAATTTATAGGAAGTCAAATAGAAAAAAAGGGAAATTAATCCCAATAGATAAATAAAAAATATTTTGATTTCAATATATTTAAATCCAAATAATGTAAATTTCTATAAATAATACTTAATAATTCATTCCCAAACCACCCATAGCGACTTAAGTATTTTTACGATAATATATGGTTAGACATTCAATTGAAACCACCTACTAAGTCCCGGCAAGAATACACAACTGTATATTGACATCAATGAAAAATTATTAACCTTAACCTTATATAAAACTTTTTCAAGAACCAAACTAGATATCCTAGTAGCCTGATAACTGATCCATTCCCAACATGGCATAAAGGGTGTTCCAAATCCCCATGGCTTTGAGAATAGCACCTGAAATCATAAAAAAATAAAACTAGTAATGGTTTCTCTATATGAAAAGGGGAAGATATAGTTATAAGTCAGTATTCTTAAAGAAAAATATATATGGAGAACTTTTACTAAAATCCAAACAAGTATAAAAAACCCAAAAGTAAATAATCAAAGTACCAAAAAAAGAAAACAACCCAATTCCCAATAGACGCAACATCTCAAATCCGAAAGATCAATAACACATACTACCTATAAGTGGTGATTTCCCCTTGATCAAACCTTTCATGACGAAATATATAAATTCCCAATGGCATAGAAAAGTTGTGATCTAAAATACTTATAGGGTCTCACCAAGGATTCCATAAAAATATTCCACATTGACCACCAAATAAATATTTCATTTTTAAATAAACATCCATGGTTGTTCGAAATAATATTTAATAAAAATAAATATTTACATTTCAATTGATGGAAATCATTTCTAAACAATGTATACAAGAAAATTTAATGTGAAAAAATTTATAAAAATTCATAATGCATGTGTAAAAATATTTAAAATCAATGGAATATATATCAAAATAATCACAAGGAGAAATATATTAATCTACTAAGAGTTATAATAGTTATAGTTTATGGGATCCTCTCACACTTATAATGAAAATGAAAATTTTAACACACATCCCTTTGACACTATCCATAAAAGGATAACCAACATCCCACTGAGAATAATATCTTCCAATAGTTTAAGTATATGTCTATAAAGAAACAATCTGTTTCTAGGGAATTCCCATCAAAGCATGTTTTTTCCTAATAACTCACTAACTACCAAGGATTTCATATTCTCAAACAACAAAAAATAATGAAAATTTTGTTTCAAAATATTTTAAAATAAAATTAACTTATTTCCTAATTCAATAATCCAATTTCATTTAAAAAATCAAGATGGGTTTTCAATCAAATAATGCCTTTTTTAGTATAGAACTGACAGATTTATGTCAAAAATATTTCATCCATTTTTCTCAATTAAAAATATAAAATCCATTTGACAAGTTAATTTCACAATTTAAAATTGTAGAAATTAATTTCCACAATTTAATTTCATAATATTTTATAAAATTCCACAAACACACCCCAATTCATTGGAATTATTTTTTCCCAATTTCGTGCCAAATAAATTTAAAATCCCCAATTAATTTGAATTAGGTTTTAAGAAAACCAATTGGTAGTAATTAATTTTAAAACAAGAAATTTATGGTTAAATATATTGGCAAATAATTAATGGAACCGCCTATCTCGGGATCACGGGATTAGGAAACACAACGCCCACAATGGGAAACTCCAACAAAGAATGATAGAAAATGAGATTTGAGAATCAAACCTCAGATTCAGATCAAAAACAAAAGTGATTGGATCCTTTAATAATACAGAGATCTAACAACCCTAGGGAAAAGAGAAGTATTCAGTGGCATATAGAGAATGGGTAAATAATTCTTAATAAATAATGATCGAACAATGATCTCCATGCATTTATTTACTTAGAAAGTGGTTAGAAGGATCCAAAATTGGACATTGAGAGCTGCAATGACCTTAGAAAACGTACTATGCTGATTTAGGATTTATAGGGGGTCTACATTGGGGTTTCGAGAACTATTAATAAATATTCAGATAATTAAAGTTCATACGCATGGTTTTTTAGGCCTGGATGCACCATTTTTCAAACTGTATACCTAAACTGTGAGCCACTCTTGGTGGTTTTTCATTTATTCTAATTGTTGGGTTCATGGTTTTTCAAAACATTAACCAACCATGCATACCCTCACTACCTAGGTTTTCATGGTTTTCACTAGTAGGGCACACAGTTAGGGAAAATCTTACGCCAACTGTGCACAACAAAAGAGCCCTTCAAAATTTCCAAAATTCTACTCAACGAACCCCAAAACAAGACCCATACAAAGAATATTCAAAATAGTAGTCTATGAGTATCTAAAAATAGTAAGAAAATGTTACATTTCATCTTGGTTTATCTCATCAGATGTTAATCATTACCCAACGCACTGGAGGGAGATATAGGTCTCACCCATAACATAATGTTAATCATACATCTATAAGTCATGGTAACATAAAACATTAATAATATCACAACCTATGAAAATAATGGGCTTTATAAACAATTAAACATATCATAACCCTTGCAAAAGAATCGGATTTCATAAAAATTTTATTATTACATCATATGATAACCCATGGAAAATAAAGAAATAGGGAAGATTTCATTGGAAGATATCATTATAATATTCCATGAACATATTTTCATCATTATAATAAATCATATATATAAATAATAAAGAAGATACCATTATATCATATCCTCAATAATTTTAAATTAGCATCAAATGACATCATCTAGGGTGGAAAATGATTTTTGAAAAATTACATGGAACATTTCATGAGAAAAATAACTTTTTATATTAAAATATATTTCTTAAAACAAATTTTTTTTTCAAATATTAAGGAAATAGTGTATTTTAGAAATTACCTTGATAAATTTTAAAGAAATTTTCAAGTAATTTAGTTTTCATGATGGCAGAAAATAGTGTATGGTACAGAAAAGATTCCCTTCACATATTCGGTAAAAAGTCAAACTTTACCTTATTTTAAAAATGAAAAAAATCTATTTGAAAAAAATTAAAAAAATAAATATTGTTTAAAAATGTATTTATACATTCATTTAGGAGTATTAAATAATTTCTCTAATATTTTTAGAAAACACAGACATGGAAAAAAATTACGAAAGAGGGAAATGAAGTTGATTTTTCTAAAAAAATATTTTAGAAACTGAAGTACATAAGGGGAGGAAATGAAATTAAAACATATATTTTCATTAAATAACTATATTATAGGAAACTTAATGAGTTTCTTTAATGATATATCTTAATATTTTATCATTGAAAGAATAATCATAAAAATCTTGATAAATAATGAAATAGTATCATAAAACCATCACCACTTTGGTAACTTTTTAATAGTAATCCCCATGGAATAATAAACCATGAATTTATATGAAGATAAAATAATTTTCATAATAAATGTAAAAAAATTCATGGGAATTATATAATCCATGAAAAATAAACTAGTAGAGAATATGGCATCTGTCTCACAAAAAATAAAAGTGAGACGAAAGTCACTTACCTTGAGTTTCAAATTCCATCATACGCATTCAAACATATGATATAATAGATATATTATTATAATAAATCTATTAAATAAATATAATTATATATATAATACCATATATTATTTACTTATAATAGTTTATTACACATTTATTAACAATTACTTGTTAGAAACATGTTTCGGGTAAATCCTGCAATGTTTTTCATGTATGTTTTGGTTTGGTATTTTCATTCATTTTAAATTGATAATGGTTAATCCATATCAATAATTGTAAAAATTATATAAATATAATATATTTTATTTATATTTATATTTATATTAATCAATTTATATTAGATATAGAAAATTAATTACATTGTTTATGAAAATGGTAGAGAGTACATATGAATAGACGTTGTGTCCATTTTCTTCACATATAGAATTAATGTTAGGTAAATAATATAAAAATTAACCAGAGTAATTATTAGGCCATATATATCACATTTATTCCTTAAATATAATCTTATTACCTTTCATGTAAAGTGTAAGTGAAAAATGAATCACATCGCTTTGTGAGGTGGTAGTTCACCACACACGTGACCGACATTATCTTATCCCCTATGGAATTGAAATTGAAAATGTATACATGATATAATTACTCCATAGGAATAAAAACTTTATAAATTTAAAATATATACTTTATATTCATCATAATATTCAACCATGATAGTTAGTAAAGCGAAAAAACTAAGGACAATGGTTTGCAAGGTGGTAGTCCGTTGTACACGTGAATGGTGATTTTGTAACCCATTTGAAGTAATTAGGGATGGTTGTGGGTCATCAACTTAACATAACTACATATAAGTATATGGAATATAATTAAGTTATTATATAATCATTTTTAATAAAAATTTATCTATTTTTAGGAAGATATAAAATAACATCGCTCATTAAAGAATGTTAACTCTTCTTTAGCTATCCTCCTTAGATTTTTACTAAAAGCCTTCCTAGGTTGGATTTCATCCCAAAATAAGGCTTATGGAATGATATAATAGATAATTATAAGTGATCCTTAGACATTATAAAGTCAAAATATGTCCAAAAAAATTATAATATTTTTAAGTTATTTTGACCCAAATATTTTTAGTTTAACCATCGATAAACCCAATTTTACCTTAACCATGGTAAATGATTTTTACTATTTTTACTATTAATCATAGTAAAAAATTATGTTGTAATTGTTAGAAAATATAAATCATTTTTATTAAAAATATTTAACCCATGTTATCAAAATAAATTCAAAAAAGTGGAAAATGTGATTTAAAATTAATCTCATAGATACGATGAAAAAATTGGGTTTCAAAGTGAAAATATTCAAAAGTTTACAAAGTTTTTATACGAAAAAGTTAATATGAAATGATTAAAATAAAATAAATTTTATTAATTGATATATTATTTAACTAATTTTAAGTTAATAATAATTTAAAATATAATTTATGTTTATAAATAATTTAAACAGAAAATAAATTTTCAATTAATATTTTTTATTTATCATTACTCATCGAAAAATGAAACTTCTCCAAAAATAAAAAACAATTCACCCTAATAAAATTTTTATATCATTATTTAGAAAATTAATATTTTTTTATTAAATAAATATTATCAAATTTAAAAAAAAATGATTTTAAATTATGTGCGCAAAGAGAAACTAAAATATCTTTTATAAAAAATACGGGTTCTCCGGAAACATATCTTTTTCTTTTAAATAAATATTATTTTTTACAATAAATATATAACCATAATTTTTCTAATTTTGTTAGTAATATTTATACTCACCAATTTAATTAATATTTTATAATGGTATACTATATTACGGTTTATTTGGACATGGAGTTGCGTGTTCTATAAGTTATCAAAGTGATTAAATTTAAATAAATTTATTATATGGGTTGTTTAAGATCGATGTTGCATATCACATACGCTATCAAATAAAATGTTCTTATTTTATAATTTTGGGGTGTTACATTCTCTCTATCTTAAATAAATTTATTCCTCACAAATTTATCTTATGATCATTAATCAATTGTTTGATATTTGAAAAACAAAATTGAAAACCCACGTCATAAACAAAAGTAAATAAACTGACCTCTTAATAAGAGACAATAGAAATATAATTTTCATGTCAAATAATATATAAAAAGGTTTATAAGTATGAGAAAATTGTTTGGAATTGAATATATGGATATGGAAGAAAATATTAAATCATTATAAGGGAGATAGAGGATATTGATCATAAGAAATTTAATGATGAATGGAAATTCAAGAACCTCAAACCATAAATTTTTTATGATTGAAAATACCATAGGTTCAACATAAATAAAGGTATTTGGATATAAAACTCAATATCTATTTTATAGATATTTGGAATAATTTTACTATCAGATAATATATGGAAATAATCTTACTTGATACATTTCTATTTCATAATCATAATTTGATCCTTTCATTATGCTTCAATCAATTTCCAAATCATGGATTACTCTAAGAAATAAATATCCAAAAATGAATTTTTAATGAAATAATTATTGAAATTAACTTTTAATGAATCTTAATATCCATAATAGAATGATAACACATTCCCTCAATATTTCTCTATTATTATAACAAAATTGTTCGAACATGTTATCTAATATGTATAAATATTCATATGGCAAAGTAATATATTAGTCACTAAAAACTCATCCAAATTTCAAAATAAACCATTCCATAAATATTTTACATTATGACTCTTAAAAAATATTCATATCAAGAACTTTAGAAAAAAGGACACTAAATTTCAAAAATGAATATATCATTAATCCCCCAAACAACATGAAGTAGCTCTTAATAAGCACATACCAAGCATGTGAATACCTTCATCCTGTATTCTCTTGAGGCATGGTAATAAATTTAATTACCATAAAACCTAATCCAAAACATGAATTTTCCTTATTTATTAAATAAAACATATATTATTGGATATATTCCTTAAAACAAAAATGTTGTTAACTCCATCAATGATAGAATAAACCACTTTGTCAACAAATAATTAATCAGTTCCATGGTAGTTTGTATTAACCAAATTACTTTATCCATATCAATAAAATATTTATCCCAAAATCATTATTTCAGTATTAGAAACATATTAAGAGTTATAATTCATTCAATAATGTGTTTTCTAAGAAGTTAAACATTCCACTGAAATGTTTTTCTTGGTAATCAGTACCATTAAACATAAAATTTCAAATCATTAATGAAATGTATTGTATTAAAATATTTATACAATTAAAAATTATTATAACTAAGATATAATTGATAAAGTACCCAAATTAAATAATTATTTAATCCAAACACAATAAAATTAATCATTTCAATTCATTTGTGGTGATAAAATAAGATTGACTATGATCCATTAGCTACTTCTGTGTTATACTCCTTTGATCTTGGGGTATTCATTTGTGTAATGTCCCGTATCTTTATATAAAAATAAAATAAACATTAGAAATCTTTTTATTTCCCTTGAAATCATTGTCATGGTGTCTATTCTCTACACACTTTTATAAAACTGTCATTCCCTTTAAGCAAGTAACAAGTTGTTTCTTTCCACAATTATCTCATGTAGGAAAATATTTCTTTCCTTTCTTCCCCTTTTTACATTTTTCATTATCATCCAATTCCTCTCTTACTTCCCTTTTAATCCATGATACTTAGATTATTCTTTCTTTATCTTGTTATAATGTGATATTATTTCCTCATATGAAGAGAATTTTTGGGAGACTAGTTCACTCTGAAATATTTCCTCAATACCAAAAAATAAATGACCATTATTACTCTTTGGATTATGTGTAATGATGCGGTTCTGATTCCTTTGGCTAGGAATAATTTCTAAATTATTAAATACAATATATTAGGAAATATAATTATGAAACAAAATTTATATTCCCAAAACTAGTTAAATACTGAACATAAATCGAAAATTTATGCATAGCTAATAGTATTATCATAAACATGGTTTCTTTGGGGATATATTTATTTTCAAATAATTCAAAATGGTTTTTAAAGAAAATATTAATTATCCAAATAAAAACCATAGGAGTGTGAAAATTGGTGTGTATTAAGGCTCGTTATTGTGCACCAAGTGATGATAAGGTCCCACTCAATGTGCCATGTTTGGATTTATACCCCTAGGTACATATATGCATGAAACATATCCAATTATAATATCCATCCAAGGATATATTTCTAGGAATACCGAAGTAATATTTTTCTCACCAAAATGTTATGATATTCTTCTATAATTATCATTAAAGTCAAAAATAGGGTTATCTTCCTTAATATATGTTTTACAAAATCTAGTTCCCATAGTTTTAACTAAACTTCCTATGATACCAACTATTGAAACCATGAACCCAGTATCCCTAACCAGTGGTTTCTTTATTACATTATCAAAAAAGAGATAGAATCATATCCCAAAGCATTGAATAGTTTATTAGTCCTAGTAAACTAGATAAATAGTTGAAATTCACATTATATTTTAAAACATAAAATACACAATGAATTTTATTTGAGAAAACAATTATTTTACTTAGCGTATCCCTACATATCAATCACAAAAACTCTTCCCAGTATCCCAGGAAAAATAAAATATAAGAAAGGGGTGGGCTTAGATGCTCAATAATGGTAAGTATATAGCAAAAGTTATGAATAAATAAGTCCTAATAAATATGTAAAGGTAAATAACTGAAAAATTCCATTTAATCAATAACTTCCTCATACTAATGCATTAATAAATGATGATAAACTAATTCCACATAAATAATCACATGTGAAATATTATCATCGATATTATAACAAATTGAATAGTTATTTTGTATATAAATTTTATAATTCATAATTATGGAATGAATATTACTGTAAATCTAAAAAATATTATTGAGGCATTATGATAAGACATCTAATATCACTGATTCCATGTTCCAGGACATATATATAAATCGTTCATCTCTTGTTCATGACCCAATATTGATTGTCTCATGAGGCCTACCAATGCATCGAATGGCTATAGTAGTCCCATCATGTAAAATACTAAGTCCGATGCATTCTTAATATGATAGGGGTGAAAATTAATGTACATAATAATTCATATTTAGATTAAAATATGAAATTTAAATACTTTCCCTTTTTAATAAACATAATCATAAACCATCCATAGTAAAATAAATGGTTTCAGTATAGTAAATCTCTATACATAATCATCATAAACCACCTGTAGAAATATTAAGGATAATATCATTAAATTATATCTACATTAAACCATAATTAAAATTAAATTATGTCTTCTTATATAGAGAATTATTTTTAAAGATAATTTTGAACATTCCTTGATTAAAATAACCTTTCATTGAAAATCACCCTTTTATTTTAAATTAAGAAAATTACTAAAATATTTTAAAAGTCATTATCTTTGAAAATGGCTTTTAAAAATAAAAAATTCCATAATATTTGAAAAAAAAACTATTTAAATATTACCCTAAAAATAAAATTTTATATTCAAGAATATAATGTTCATGATGGAAAGTAAATGTTTACAAATCATATAATTTGAAGTGAACATTCTTTTTTCTCTATAAAAATGTTAGAAGAGTGTGTTATTCCGAAAAGAAATTCATTTCAAACATTTTTTTGATAAATTAAAAGATCTTTAAAAATGATTATAATAAATCATTTTGATATTTTTAATAAAAATTGAAAACATTTTTAGAAAACATAGTTTTGGAAGAAAAAGTATTTTCAACCGAAGATACAAATAATGTTGATTTTTCTGAAAAAAAACATTTTCTTACTAATTTATATACCAAAGGGAAGTAAAATGTAAATATTACATGAAAACATCTCATGAATAACCATTGGATAAAAAATTGATGGATTTTAAAATATAAATATCTAATAATTCCCCTAAGGGAGACTTAAAAAAATCTCAAATAACTATTTGATTTTGAAATAAGCCCATACCAATTTTGTATCTTTTGAATCATTATTTGAATGAAATAAATAAAATTAAATGAATATTTAAATACCATTAACATAAATTAATTCATGAAACAAAAAAAATAATAGGTATTATATAAACCACAAAAAATAAATAAGTGGTGAATATGGAATTATCTCACTGAAGTAAAATTGATAAAAGAGAGCCTTACCTTGATTACCTTGATTTCGACTCATCCCGTTTGTTATTTAACTTCAGGAATAACAAACTTATGTCTATTATTTACATTATTAAGAACCTTTTTAAATTTTATTATTCCTTTTATTTAACATGTAAACATTTTATATATGAATACTTAATCAATTACGTTTACATCTGATGTTTCAATGATATTTGTCTAATGTGTCAATAATGACATTGGGATATTGACTATGATCAAAGAGGCCAATATTTAAAAAATCAATAATAAATAGCATGAAATAATTATAATATTTCTATATAAATTATACTTTAAAAACCATTCATGAAAATTATTATGAAAAATGAATTAAGTTAAATTTTCATAATTATAATAATATAATATATACTATATAATTTATTTAAATATACGTATAAATCTAATACATGTGGTGTGGTGATGAACATATATTTTCATTGCTTCATGAATGAATTAGTCTACATGTACAGGAATGATGTTATCATCATTCAATGAGTGAAAGGGTATGAAATAAAATGAAATATTATCTTGTAGGAATTTAAAATATTTCATGAATATCATAATTATGTAATTTATTCCACATAATTTCATTAAATATATCATTTTCACCTTCCGTATAAAGTATTAGTGAAATATGAATCACATCTCTTCGTGAGGCGGTAGTCCACCGTACACTACAGTGACGTTGTCATATCACCTAAGAAATGGAAGTTAAAACGGTATATATAATATATTGACTCAATAGATGTTATTTTCATATAAATATTATATATATACTTTATATCTATAATTATACTCAATTTTTAGAAGTGTTAATGAAAAAACAATGACATTTATTCGAAAGGAGGAAGTCCTCAATACACATGAATGATGATTTCGTAACCCATTTTATGGAAGTAGGGATGGTTTTAAGTCATTAAATTTACATAAAAACATATCATTATATAGAATATACTTATTTTATTATATAATAATAGTTTAATAATAATTTAGTGGGGATGTGGAAGAAATAACATAAAGAAAGACATGTTGAATAATGTTACCACTTATTTGGGTATCCTCCTTAGGTTTACACGAAAAGCTTTCCTATGGTAGATTTATGAAAAAATAAGGATGATAGGATGATATGAGGGAAGTTTTGAAGTGATTTGGTTAGGTATTATATAGTATAAAATGGTTTTAAGGTGTCAATAAGAGATGATATGGGCAGCCTTTTATAAGTTTGGTTAGTGGAAGACTTTTAATTTTAGAAAAGAAAACGGTATACCAACATTTTTTAGTTGAAAAAAGGGTTATAAATTGATTATTATAGATACTAAAACCTTATAAGGTCTCAATATGGCTATAAATTTGTTTTAGGCATGTTTTTATCTTATTTTACCACTTATCATTTTAGTCTAACCCTACGTAACACATTTTTTCCCTATCTGTAGTAAATAATTTTAACTTTTTTTACTATTCGTTATGGTAAATATTTATGATGAAATTATTAGATAATAAAAAAAATTCTGAATTAAAATATTTAATTAATTTTTTGAAATTCCATTGAAATAAGTGGGAAATTTTAAATTAAATGTAATCCCACATACACAACGAAAAAGTTGGTTTTCAAAGAGAAAATGTTTAAAAGTTTACAATGTTTTAATTTCAAAAAATTATATTAAAATTATTATAATGTCATTAATGTGAAAATAGGTATATTAGTGAAGTAAGTTTACTTTTAAGATAATTCAAAATATAATTTAACATTATATATAATTTAATTTAAAATATAGTTTTCAATTAAAATTCATTATCTTTTATTATTCATCAAAAAATGAAATATATTTGGAAAATACAAACAATTCACCCTAAAATGATATTGAAATTATGATTTCATAAAATTCATTTTATTTATTCATAAAAAATCCAAAAAATGGAAAAATAAATTTTATATTATGGTTGTAAAGAGAGATTAAATCGTATTTTATAAAAACTACAGTTCTTCAGAAAAAATTTATTTTTATTTTATATTATAATTCTTTTATTTATAGTAAATAAATATCCAAAATTTTAATAATTTATTTATTACTATTTATATCTTCCAATTTAATGTCTTGGTTACAATGGTATATTATATTTCAGTTCATTTGGAATCAGGGTTGCGTGTTTTGCATGCTATAGAAGGGATTCAATTTAATGGAATATATTTTGTGGGTTGTTTAAGCTCAGTGTTGCATGTTGTATACAATATCAAATAAAATGTTATTTTTTATAATTTTTGGGTATTACAAATGAACATTTAAGATAATGAGAGTTTATAGGATAATTTTAAAAGACGATTTTCTTAAAAGAAAAGCCCCTTACCACTTTGGAAACATTTGAATCGTAAGACCTGTGAAATAATATAATTAAATAATGATAAAAATATCATGATAATAGTTAAAATAAATATATAACATGTAAAAAAATTATATACACCATATTAATAATACAGGTTCATAACATTAAAATATGCCTTAATGAAAGGAAATTGAGATGAAATACCTTACTTTATGTTTTATTGATCATGTATGTTCTTTAGATTCCTAAATAATAAAATTATATTAATTATTTACTCTCTTAATAAAAATTTTCAATTTTATTATTCCTTTTATTCCACTAATTTCCATGTTATTTACAATTACCTAATCGCTTAATTTTACATCAGGTGTTTTCACGATATTTGTCTTATATATACAAAAATGACTTTGATGGATTTACTATTGGTCAATGGGGTTATTATTTCAAAATCTATAGAATAATAATAATTAATTAATTACTATATTTATATATAAATTTTACTTTTTAAAACCAATAATGAATGATGGTAACGAAAAATTAAGTACATCGCAATCTTCGAGACTGTAGGTTGTACGTATATATGAGTAACATTTCTATTTTTATGATAATTATGAAAAGAAGGTATGTACTATTTTATCAATGAATATTTGTCATAATATAATAAATAGAATATTAGTTTTTTAAATATACTTACATATATCATCTATGTGATTTATTGATAAAATAATAGTTGCATAGCTTTAAAGAGGCGATATCCACACATTTTCATGAATGATGTTATCATTTTTTGATTTAAGAATAAAAATGATATATTATATTTAAATAATGGTTAATATTTCATAAATATCATAATTAATTCATTTATATCAAATACATTTCTTAAATGTATTATTATTACATTCCATGTAAAGCACTAGTGAAAATGAATCACATTGCTCCGCGAGGCGGTAGTCCGCAGTACACTTGAGTGACGTTATCGTATACCCCATGGAATAGAAATCAAAAAGGTATATGTGATATCATAACTAAATAATTATATATATTTTTAAAAATTTCATATATATAAATCAAATAAATAATTATAAAAATCATGAGAGGTGATTATAGAAAATAAATAAAATTATTTCACAGGGTTGTAGTCCACCGTACACACGAATGATGATTATATATCACATTTTACGGAAGAGAATATGGATTTATAAAATTAATTTTACGTTATAACATATAATTATATTGTACATATTGATGTTAATAATTAAATAATATTTTATGGTTGTGGAAGAATAAATAAAATAAAAACACATGGTTAAACATGATACCTCTTCTTCAAACAACCTATTTAGTTACACACAAAAATCCTTCTTAGGATAGAATTATTATAAATTTAAGGAATATAGTTCATGGGGGGTAAGTAATAAATACATTTATTTAATTATTATACAACAAAATACTCCTTTAAGGTTTTAATACGATATGATAGAGGGTGTATTTTTTAAAGTGAGGTGAATGGGATACTTGTTAGTTTTGAATAAGAAAAGGTGTACCCGCGTTTTTCATATTCCAAAAGGCTCTAAAATTAAAAATTAAAAATAATTAGACATTATAAAGCCTAAATATTACTATAAATATATTTTATAAATTTTTTAATTTAATTTAGCCCCTATCTTTGTACTTTGACTCCATGAAAAACCCATTTTTACCTTAACCGTAGTAATTCATTTTGATTGTTTTCACTATTTATTATGATAAAATATTATATTGACCTTCTCAGATAATATAAATTATGGTGATTATAAATATTAAATCCATGTTACTAAATTAAATTCATTTAAGTGGAAATTTTTAAATTAAAATAAAACTCAAAGACGCTATGAAAAAACGGTTTTTCTAGAAATTTATATTTTATGAAAAAGTTGATTTTAGATTAATTATGTGAATAAAGATCATCATTGTTTGAAAAAAATAAAATTTATTTTTATATAATATATAAATTAAATTTAAAACAATTATCATTATTTATTATCTTAATTAATTTTTATAAAGAAACAATATCCATATTAAAATAGTTTTCAACAAAACTCGTTTTTAAACCCAAAAATAAACTTATAGTAAAATCCAATATAGTGTTGATTAAAAATTAATTAAGTGGATTAAATATAAATAAATAATACTTATGTTTATTTAATTTATAATGTTACTTTTTATTTACTTAATTTATTTGAAGGAAAAGTATTTTTTACAAAAATAAAATTATTTTCACTATTCACCAAAATATCAATGTTTTACAAAAACTCCCAAAATATTATCTGAATTTAATTTTCATGTGATTATTTCAAAAATGAAACTTATTTTTTTAACTACAGTTATAAAATTATGGAATTAACTTTTTAGGTAAAAACATTATAAGAAAGTATTTTAATTAAAATACATTCGTTTTTATGTAAAAATCACTTAATATTTTTATAAGGAATATAATTCTCTAATTAAAGAAAAATAATTATTCTGTTACTGCTTATGATATTACATTTTTTAAAAAAAATAATCTAACGTTATAACATAATAATAATTTTTTGACTCTAAATATTTAATCCATTTTTCTAAATTCCATTCACATAAGTGGAAAATTTTAATTTAAAATTAAACATGTATGCATGATGAAAAAATGATTTTCCTAAGAGAAAATTTTCAAAAGTACACAAAGATTTAATATCAAATTTTAATATAAAAATTGATTCTAATGAACTTAATTGTCTTAATCAATGTATAATTAAACAAAATTTACCTTTAAAACAATCTAAAAATAAAGTGGATATTGTAAATAATTTAATGGGAAAGGATGTTTTTAATAAAAATATGTATTTTTTACTATTCATCAAAAAAATAAGAATTTTCATTAAATTATAAAAAATTAACTCAAATATAATTTTGACATTAATATTTCAAAAATTAATTTTATTTTTCAAATAAAATTTCTATAATTTGAAGAAATTACTTTTATTATTTATTCAGAAAATGAAATAAAATCATTTTTTGAGAAAACAGTACTTTTCAAACATGTAAAGACTTTAGTAATAATTAAATAATCCTTATCAATATCATATCTTCATATAAAACTATTATAATTAATTTTTAAAATTTGGTTATTTTGATTTATACTTCTAAGATTAATGGCTATGTTATAATGGTCGTGTTTAAATAATAATATAAATATTAAATTATGGTTCGTTAAAACTAGGTGTTACATGTAACACAAGATATCAATGAAATTAAATTTATTAAAAAAATATTTTATAAAAACATATGGAGTTACATAGAGTTCATTATCTTTACCAATATAAGTAATTTTTTTTGAATTTTCTTTATTTTCCCATGCCCACCATATCCACAAAAATTATACTAAAAATGAAAATACAGGTAATGAATGAAAATTTAATATCATTTTTTATGTAAAACTAATGATAGAATCCATATAGTCAATATAAAACAATTATTTATCTTAGTTTGTAAATTAATGTAGCAACTTCTATTGTTGAGTAATTTTTTAATTTTTTGAGCAAACAACATAATATAAGATGTAATTTTTTGAAAAATAATAAGAATTTTATTATAATATTTATTATTATTTAATTTTTTATTATATGTTTAAAATTTTCACATCACTTCTCGAATTTTTAGGCTATTGTGTCTTATGATGAGGTTTGTAGAAAACAGATGGTGGAAGACAATCTCTGACTTTGTTAATATGGAGTAAAAAACAAGATTATTTGAGTGAGTAACTCATTTATTTATTTATTTATTAAATATGTATATATATTATAAAATAATATTTAATAATAAAAAGAAAAATCTTGGAGGAAATTTGAATTTGAAGATGATATTTTATCCAGTCTACATGCAGTGCCCCACAGCCAATGGATCTACAGTCATTAAGATGTTCTCCTCCAATCATGACACCCCCCTATATGTCGTACCCATACATGGTCTACTATCCTATTTATCCCTTTCCTCCTACTAAATTGTGGGTTAGCCCAACTCTTTCCACCCCTCATCACGTTTTCCCTTATCTACCATCATATTTATATGGAATACCTTTACTGTTAATACCTCTCATATGCCCATACCCTCCTATGCAGATTCATCGTCTGTAATCTACTATAGAGGAAACTCCTCATTTTTTAATCCCCTAACATAGTGTAAAAGATAAAACAGAAACATGCAGTAATTCTGGTAAGTGTTTCAAATGTAATGGAGTGAATAATTATTTTTTAAATTTCAGTTATATATGTGTATGAAATATTGATTTATTTTCTCAATATCATCTTTTAGTAAAATAATGTTTATACAAGGATTCATACAGTCTCAAATAGACACACACAAATCATAGATATATATAATTAAGAGATGAAAATAATGGGAAAATGGTACTAAATTGTGGAGTTTCATGGGGACACTCATAAAACATAGTAATATTATCTCAATTCAAGTAATCTAATAGAGAAAAGTCATAAAATAAATAAAATAAAAGTATTGGGATAAATTTTATGTAATATTGTTCTAGAAATTTATTTTAAATTCCTTTATAAATTATTATTGACAATTTTTTTAAAATAGGTATCTAATATAACTTCTCAGATCACCTATAAGAAAATTCACCTAAGCTAATGAAATTGGGTGATATATGGAGATCTTACAAGCATGACTTGTATATCGGTTGGAAAAAAATTGGTATTAATCATGAAAATAAAAAATATTTATTGAATTTCCACATTCACAATACAAAGACCGAACTTAATACTAGATCAGTTCAACATTCGAGGTAATTTAATGAATTATACACCTAATTTAGTTTTTTCTATTCTGATTTATTAACATTTTAAAAAATATAAGTTTTTTTTGTATTGAAACTATAATTTTTCCTTGAAACAAAATTCTAAAAGGGATTAGGTAGTTAAAGGTAGTGAACTTAATGTTTCAGAATAACCATGCACATCCCGACCACCCAAGGTGAAAAATTTAGATAAATTAGTATTTCCTAAGTTTATGGAACTGGTAGTGTTGTTGAACAACTTGAACAAATTCTTGAAGTTAAAATTGAGAAAATATGTAAGGAAAACTCAACCTTTTCTCTTTATATTAAACAATATAGAAGTTTAATAGTCTATAATTTCTATAAAACAAAATGAAAAAAAAATTAAAACATTGTAATGTCCTACCCATTTTGAGTTTATCATATCAAATAAAATAGAATTTAACATAGAGAAAACCATTTAAATTTTGAATTAAAGAGTGATATCTATCAAAAATGTATTTCTAAGGAATTTATTATCATGAAACAACTTGATATTTTTATTATATAATGAGCTATTCTGATATGAGTCAAGTCTCAATTATTATAACTCCTTAAACTATTTTTATAATTCCAAACTAGAATATTCATGTTTAGATTTACATGTCTTAATGAACCAAAATAAAGATATGTTTAATCTGTATGGGTAAATGGATTTAATTTCCAAATACTAGCCGAAAATTTTACAATTAAAATAGTGTTTGATAGGATTTATTATATCCCCAAAGATTCCCATCCATTTTTTTAACCCAACCTCCCTTATTTGATTTGATGATCCAATTTATAACCTTAGGTCCCAATGAGTTTGATTGTTCAATTTTTCATAAGATTATTCACATTAGTTACTCTAAAATTCCTTTTTTAATTTATTTCATAGGTGATTTCCATTCACCATAGCCTCAAGTCTCTCTCTCATGTGACTAGGATAGAGTTTCACTAAAAAAATCTCACACATAACCTTGATTAATTCACTAGGTGGTCAAAATATTAAAGAATTAAGAACCAATGAATGAAATGACATGTATTTATTTCATTAAAGAAATTATCATGATCATAAAATAAACATCACTCTCTCCCCAAAAATTATTTAAACTGTAATTCTCATAATAAAAAATGTAGTGAAAATATTTAGAATGAATACTTTACTAATAGGGATGGTGGCTTAGGATACTATTTGGTAAAAATATATACTTAAACACTTTTATAAAAATACCTTACCCTAACCTATTTAAATTATGATTCATATATTTTAATAGTAAACTACGCCTTCTCTCTCACTGTGTGATATGTTGACCCAAAAAAACTAAGAAAATTCATGAAAATTTGATTCTATACCGATTTTACCTTTCTCATGGAACTTTGAAATCCTTAATTCTTAGTGAAACATGATTACCATTCTACCTAGGAATATTTCATTACTGATTAATTTAATTATCTATTTATAAAGTCTATTATTTTTCTTGTATTTATATTCCTTCAAATAGTTAAAACAATTCTCCCATAAATATATCCTATAATTACTCATTTCAGTGGAACAAATGGGGTGGAATAAATCCTCTAAATAAATTAATATATACCTAAAAATTTAATTCTATAAATTATATAATAATAATGTGAACCTATATTTTCATATGTAAATTATTATATTAAAGTTAATTTTTTCTATTCGTTATAATTTTTTGTTTTTTATCAAATAAATGGATGAAACTCAATTATTATATTCCACCATTCCCCTAATTAAGAAACAAATATTTTCAATGAGTAAATTTTAGAAAATAATATCAGTTATTAAATGAGTCATAACCATATGAATATGTTTTTTCCTAATAGACTTTTCTACAATGAATGAAAAACTCAAATTGAAGGGGTTTTGTGTGTTCATGAAATGAATTTATATATATATATATATATATAATTTTTATATTTAAAGTGTGATTGTATGATGAAATAGAATTGAATTGTAGAATTCGTAACAATTATAGTAGAATTAAAAGAATTTTTATTGGTGGATTTAGGGTTGTGATCAACTTTATGATGCATGAAAACTGAATTACAAAAAAATTGTTAGATATATAACCAATTCCCTAAATTTGATTATCATAGTATCTATGGACTTTATCCTAAGTTGATATTCCCCATGAGGTATTTTTCCCTTATAATTTGTAGTTATATACATTATTCGTGATTATGTTTCCACCTTATACCTTGAATTCTAATTCCTTAGGATGTATTTATCATGATTTGGTTCTAGGTTTGGGTTTCTGCCCTTACTAAACCACCCTCACCTTATCATAAATTAAAATTTTTAAAAATGGTTAATTTATTAAGTTAAAAAACATAAACAATCACATATCTAGTTTTCACATTGTATGAAACATATGATCTAGTATACCCCCCTCATCCTGTATAAAAATGACTATCCAAAAATATATAAAACAAAGAAATCAATATAGGAAAATATGATTTTAAATTACTAGGATTTTAAAGGAATACAATTTTTTTAATGGAATAGAAAAAATGAAATAATGATCCTATATGAGAATGTAACTGCCCGATACTTAAAATAAATTTAATCTCTTTGGTAGCCTGTGGAACAGGTAACCCTTAGTCAAAATGAACCATAGTATAGTATTTCATTATAACATAACAACTAAATTTTTTTATGATTATTAATAATTAATTACTAAAATTATATATTTCTATTGACTTTTAGTAATATATGAATAAATAAAAATATGAAGAAATGTTTTCGGAAAAAATGTATTTTTAATAAAAGACAGTTTAGTCACGTTTCACATACATAATTGAATATCAATGTTTCCAACTTTTAGAAATATTAATTTGATAAAATTAACTTCATTTTTAAAATATTTATATCAAATTTATCTTAGGGAGACTTTTGGGGATTTATTTTCAATGTTTCATTTTTGGATTAATAGTGAAAAAACTTAATTTTAATTGTAAACTACCTTTTAATTTAAAATGTTTTCAAAGTTAACTACTATTTTAAATTGTTTTTAAATTTAAATTTAGATAAACTCTATATCTATTAATTCAATTTAGTTCATTATAATCCTTTTCATATTTAATTTTTATATAAAAACGTTCTAAACATTTGAACTTTTTCTCTATAGAAACATTCTTTCTTATTACTCATGCAAGACTAATTTGAAATTAAAATTTTCTAATTATATGTACTGAATTTGGTAAAATAGATTACATAGTTGGAATCATTATAATTTATATTTTCTAATAATTTCAACTTAATGTTTTACTGAAATGAATAGCGAATATAATAAAAAATAAATTATCACGGTTAAGGTAAAAATGGATTTACTACATGTTAAACTAAAAAATATAATAGTTAAAATAACCTATAAACCTGTGTAAAATATATTATCTAGAAATATTTGGAACTTATAACTTCTATTATCTATAATTATCAATTACTATATCCTTTTTACATGATAAAAACATGGGTGGAATTCATTATTTTCCAAAATTACAAATGTGCCACTCACCTCATTTATAAAAGCCACCCTCTCTTCTATCATCTTCACACCTTAAAACCCATTTTTTTAGGAAAATAAATTCTCAAATAACCTCTAAATTTATATATGTTCATATTAGAATCATTATTTTTGGTAAAAAACTAGTCTAGGAAGGATTTTGGTGCAAACCTAAGAAGGATACCCGAAGAAGAGTTAATGTTCTTCAACAAACGTTTTTATTTTATTTATTTCATTACTTCCTTAAATTCTTCTTAAACCATTATGATATAATAACCTAAGTATATTTAATATAATTATATATTTTTATAATTATTTCATGACTGATAAACATATCCACTTCCATCAAATGGGTTATGAAATCATCATTCGTGTGAACGAAGGACTACTGCCTCGTGAACCAATGTCATTCATTTTTTCCATTACCACCTCTCATGGATGGGTATGATGATGGATATAAAGTATATATATTATATTTATAACATTAATATAACACTTGGGAAATTATACTGTGTATACCTTTTTACATTTCATTGCATAGGGGATATAATAATGCCACTTGTGTGTATGGAAGACTACCACCTTGTGATGTTATGTGATTCATTTTTCACTATCACTTTACATGGAAGGTGGTAAGGATAAATATAATGAATATATGTGATATAAAATACATAATTAGTATATTCATGATATATTTATCATAATGAAAATATAATATATATTATCGTTTCTTACACTAAAAAATGATATCATCATTCATGAACGTGTTGACTACCACCTTCACAAAGCAATGTGATTCTATTTTCATCACCACACCACATGGATAATATGTATATGTATTTTTAAAGAATTAATATTGTATATATGTTATTATACTCATTATTTAAATATAAAACACAATATACCACCATTCTATTATGATCATTGAAAATTTGAAACGTTACTCATGCGTACGTACGACTTATAACATCCATGATCATAATATACTTCATTTCTCATTAAAATATTTAGGAATTAGTTTTTAAACAATAATATATGTATAAATATGATAATTTTTTAATTTTAATTAATCTATATATTTTGAAACTATATACTTTTCACAAGAACGGAAACTTTCATGACATATCACGAATGAGAAAACATGGAAATTAACAATAGAAACCATGAAAATAATTAATTATTATTAACCAATGGGTGATACAATGTTATAAAAGGATCACATATTATATTTTAAATATTAATATGGTTATATAATAAGTTAAAAACATTTTTAAACCCATTTTATAGTAGTATAAATCATGTTCAACCAGAAGGAAGCATGAGGTAAGATATTTCTTCACTCAATTTCTATTCATTGGGTTTGACTTCTTCTTCATTGCTTGTTTCTTGATAATATTTTGTGTATAAATACAATTAATTATTTTATGTGTTATTTACAATTTTTTATGTTAATTTACATTATACACACATAATAATTTCATTTATTAATCCCCAATTCAATAATGTGATCTCTATATGGGGTTTTTTCAATTTACTTTCATTGAGGCACATTTGTATGTTATGCACCAATTTATTTTATATGGTGTTTACACTACCTATTTTACATGTAATATCATTAATAATAAATAAATCATGTTATTTTTAGTTTTAATTTTAATTAATTTATCCAAGTATATTTGAATTAAAAATTACCGAGTTGTAAATATTTTCATAACTAAATTTCTTTTCTTTGGGTTATATTACTTATTCATTATCTTTGATATTATATGATTATATTTGTAATGAATTTTTATAATATTTTATTTTATATACATTTTTTATTTTTATTTAAATTTTATAGACATAAGACATTCATTGATATATTCTCACTTAAAAATTATGACCTTTTTAAGGGTTTATTTCAAAATCTCATTCTACTCGAGATTTTTTATTCTTGAATTTCAGTTGATAGAAATTATTTGAAAACATACCAATAATACCATCTCATTTTCCTAAAATATATTTATTCTTGATATTTCCAAGTAATATTACCATTTTCCCACCCTTTAGTACTTAAAATTATTAGTAAATTGTTTTACAAAAATCTAACTTCATTTCTCTATTCAGTCGAAAACCATTTTCTTCTAAAACCATGCTTTTTAAAATTATTTTTATTTTTTTTAAATCTTTATAAAATGGTTTATTAATTAAATTTTTATACATGATTTAATTTTTGAAATCTTTTTTGAAATCATTCTTCATATTTTTTACAAACAATGTGAATTTGTATTTCATTGAAAATATGAAAGGAATCCTTGTTTTACTGTGTCCGACATGAATAACATTTTCCATAACTATGCCCATTACTTCCATTAAATATTAATTTATATGTTTTCATTTTTATTTTAAAATAAATGGTTTAAAAAAATAAAAAAAAACTTAAATGGAAATTATATTTTACTCAATAAATGTTTTAAATTATTTTTAAATTATTTTTAAATTTTCTTTTAAATGTTTCCAAGTCTCTTTTCAAAGAAAAATATTTTTAATATTTTCATGAATTTTTTGAATTAAAAAATTTAGTTTTCAAAAATAAAATGTTATTTTCCCCCAAATGTATTTAATTATATTTTAGTGGTATTCCTATTCATCAATTTCAATAACAATTTTTTCTACTTACGCTTTAATGGGGATATTTTTTAATGATATCATCCTCATTTTTTCCCAAGAAAAATAAATATTGTTTCAAAGAGGTTGTTATATAACCCATTTTATTTCAATAGGTTAACTATGTTTCAAATATATTTTTATAGAAACTATTTATTTTCCATGGGTAATCATATTTCAAAGATATTCTAATGGAACCCAAATCATTCCCATGGGTTAATCTTATTCTGAATAGATTATCGTGGAACCCATTTATTTTCCATGGGATAATCATGTTATAATATAAAGAATAGATATTTTATGAGTTTTATGTTTAAATTAATTCTCTTTTCACTTTATTCATTTTGTGGTTCTCAAACATTTCTTATATAATGGGTACACCCATATATCACCCGGTGATCCCAATATAACTTAAACGATGGATGTGCCTAGATAGCATTGGGTGATCCTCATATAGATTAAATGATTTTTGAACCCAAATAGAACTCCAATACATTATGTAATTATTATATTATCTATAGAATTATATTGTAATTCAACTATATAGCTATTCCATTTTAAGGATTTTTTAATTATTCTTTAAGTGTTCTATAAATATGATATCCCAATATACAAATACATTTTCTCTATGCTTTCAACAAGTTAATAGTGTTTCCTTTGATCAATATTAATGTCATATGGATCATGACTGTTGATTATTTTGACTATTTTCTATATTAAAAACTTATTCCTTATCTCATGATTGATGATTCAAACATTGATGGGTATGAGTTATTTTATGATTCTCTTATGCACTCTGATTATGTCAGAATACCATTAAGTAGTTATTATGCTTAAGGATGACATTAAATTGTTGATTTTTAGGTTTATCCGTAATGAGAATTTGAGTTTAGAATAGTTTTATTTCCATTCCCATGAATCCATGAAGTATACTAAGAATTATATGCAAGGATATGCTAGAGTTAATAATAATATTCTCAAGAAAAAATCTTCTAATTGGTGTTTTTAAATGTATTGTATGATTCATGTGTGTATCTAGTTTATCAAGACCATTAAACTATTCAGTCCTTAGAGATTTGATTCCTTACATCTTATTCTAATATAATTAAGTAGAAACCAACTCTAGGTCACTTGAGTAAAATATTTTATAGTTGGTATGATATAAAGTTTAGCAGAATCCTTGATTACTATATTTAAGAAAACATAGATTAGGGATCATAACCATATCATAGAATTTGTGGATAAGTATGTAATAGAGTCCTAAAGTTTTGTTAAGGTGGTGATTATCGTAGTTTTTCCTAGAAACACATCCCTTTTCAGACACCATAGGTGTACGGGGTTCCGGTATAAATGTACATAGGGTAATAACTCCTAAAATAGAACATTGGAGTAAAATTGATTGTCACCTAGTTCATAATAAATGTCCTTACTTTACAACTGGTTTGACACTCTTGAGGGGTATGCCTTATATAATCCACATTTTTTGACAAACTATTATGAATTATTTAAATAGATGATGAAAACGAATGACATAAGTTAAATATAATGTGACTTAGTGTAACTCCCTGACCCCGGTTACCCAGAGTCGGTGCATTATTAAAAAAATCAGCATGATCATAAGGAAATATTATCCCGAAAGACCAATCTGTTTAGTATTATTGGAGACAAGATTCATATATAAGTTCAACTTTACAACTTGAAAAGAAATACAACACTAATTTATTCCAATAGAAACATCCAAGCCTCCTAGATTATGCCTACATGTCACTCATAACTAACTTCTTCATATCCTGGGAAAATGAAACATAAGAAAGGGGTGAGCCAAAATGCTCTATAAGGGTAAGAAATACAGCGAAAGATAACATAAATATTAATCATGGTGAATAATTGAAAACACATGCCTTTACAAATAATAAACATGAACACTTTTATGGGAGAAATATGAGCTAAGTATATAATGTCATAATAAAACATAATCATGGGTATTCTACTAGTCTAATAACCACATGAACCATCAATATTATTTTCATAATGAAAGAATGTATAATATCGGACATTCTGAAACATTTTTTCAAGGCCTCGGCCAAGATGTCTTAAAATGATTAAGGCCTCAGCCAAAAATATATACCAAATTGGGAAAGGCCTCGGAAAATTCCATGTCTAGTTGTCTCATGAGACCTATCGATGCATCAAGGATCTATAGCAGGCTCCACCCGTCAATTACTAAGTCCAATACATTCCTCATATGAAAAGCTTTAAATATAACATAAACATTCAAATTAAAAATAGCATACGAAATGTCAATACTTTAACCATTAACCATGAATGGTATAAAAATAAAGCATCCATAGTCAAACATATCACAAAACCTTCAATACAATATAGAATATTTGTATCATAATGAATTGACTTCAAACAAGTATAAAATCCATAAAAGGATGTTGACATAGATGAAATAAAAACTATTTAATAGAAATATCTCTTTCTTTTTTGAAATCATTTAAAGTTATATAATTATAAAATAAAAAATTTATTTTGAAAATATTCTTATAATCTTGTAAGGGAATCTTTGACAATGTTATAACAGTGGAAAATAACCTCACCCGCGGTATAAGTTAAAAAAAGAAATTCTGACATTAATTTTGTCTAAAAGGATGAAAAGTACCTTGTTTGGAAAACAACAGAAATATTCCTTTCAAAACATATAAGTTCAAATAAGGTTATAAATGACTTTAACTCATTGTCTATTAAATAGTAAAAATGTTTTGAAATGCATTTTTAAGAAACATGGATGTGGATGATAAAGAGGTCCTACTAGATACTTACGTAAAAACAACCTCGTATAATAAAGAGATTGTAAAATTAACCCTTACCTTGTACTTTTCCTTCATCATGGGTAGGTTAAACTTCTGTAAAATGGTGAAATAATTGTTATTAAATTATACAAGAACCATATACATTAATATGATATCATATATGATCTTCTAATATTTCTTTGTTAATAATATTTTAGTATTATCATCGTTTCGGGTGTTAACTAATTCGTTTTCGTAAGTAATATTTGTTATGTATAGGATGTATCTTATTCATATTCATAATGATATTAAGTCTTTAAAATTTATTTTTAATCATCAAATCCAAATTAGTCTTCAATGGGTACGATGGGGAATGAATCTCATCACATTCGTGGAGACGGTAATCCGTACGTACGCACGAGCAACAATATCATTCATTTGGTATTAAAATAATTTATAATTGGATAGTATATCATATATATAAAATCATTATAAAATTATATTTATTATTTACACTATTTATACTCATTATTATGCTCATCCAAGTGATGAAGTGTTTGAATAACAAACTAAACCACGACGTGGAGACGGTAATCCGTACATACGCACGTGTGGTGACTTTGTCTTTTATAGGATGGATATAATAATGAATATGGTTTTACCATTTTTATAATATCATCAAAATATATAGAAGATACTGGATTTATTATTATAGAATGTAAACAACAAAGAAAGAGGATGTGGCATAAGAAAATAACTTGAAAGAGGTGATGAAATATTCACCTCTTCTTCAGGTTCTTCCTTTTGATTTGATCAAAAGGGCTCCTTAGGTTGGATTTATGACTAAATTAAGGCCTCTAGGATGAATTGAGGACAGTTGGGAGGATATTTGGTCCAGGGTTGGCTGATCCAAATGGCTTTGAAGGTGTTAATTCGAGAGAAGGGGAAGTTCCCTTTTATAAGAGGGGTGAGGGGAACCTTAGAAAAAAATTAAAATATTATTTTATAATAAAATCATTTTCGGTTTCTAATGGCTCCAAAATTAATTTTTTAAAGTCGAAGATAGGTATGGGTCTCAAACCTCTCAACCAATAGGTTTTAGACAGGTTTGGGTCACTAAACTAACCTTATCTTTTAGATTTAACTCTCTGTTAAATAGTTTGACATTTATCTTGTCTCTTTATATTTTTATATTATATGGTTAATAAACTTACTATAAACTTCCAATATAACCCCAAGTGGTTCATTAATGATAAAACTATCATTATATAAGTCTTTTGGTCGAAAAATATATTTTTAGGATTATTATATGAACCAATAATATTATATTTGTTTTAAAAACTCATTTATGCCAATTTTGACATTATTTAATAGTTTATTTTATTTAAAGTCCTAAAAACTTTTTTACTTCTAACTAAATACATTTAATCAACCTTAACATGTCATATTAACCTATAAAATTAGTGTAATTCATTAAAAGTCTCAAATTATAATTATTTGGATATTTATAATATCAATTATTTTAATCTTCATTAATATGGTAATTACTTCATCATCATTGTGTCATAAATAAACTTAATTATTTAATGTCTAAAAATTATAAATAAAATAAATTATGTAGGAAATATTTTTAGATTTATAATTAATATTTATAGTCAAAGTTATAATTTGTGTAACCCTATATTAAAAATGGTTTAGTTATTAAACATTGAATTTAACTCTTCTTTAAATAAAATAATAATAAATGTCCTAATCTAATCCAAGTGGACCAAAGAGGTTCATATTTTATTCCTAATGTAGTTTTTTGTCGAATTATACTTATCCAATAGAATTAGGACATGTTTTAGGATAATAATATTATCATTTTTACCCTTAATTACCCTATTTACTTTTAACCGTGGTAAATAAATTTAAAAAGTTACTATTCACCAAAAATTATTTCCATCTTATTGAACCAAATTTTACTTACTGATATCAACCATGTATCTTGGATTTTTGAAATTAAACTTATAGAAGTGGTAAAATTATGTTTTATACAAATTTGGAAATACTCCTCGGAGGTGGGTAAAAGAAGGTAAAAAGTTCGATAAAACTTTATATATCTAAACTCATTATAAAATTACTCCAAGGAATTAAATTGAACTTATATGAGTATTATGTATCTATTTTGACATAAAATAAACTTAAATAAAATAAATAATTATATTAATAAAAAGTCGGTTTTAAACAATAACTCAGTGTTTTTCACTATTCATCAAAAATTGAAAGTTTTCATAAGGATACCAAAAATTCACCCTAAGCTAATTTTGATATTCCAAATCCAAAAATTAAGTCCATTTTTAAAGATAAAATTTATAAAATTTCAAAAAGTGGGTATTACTATTTATAACGTCTTGTTTGATTGGTCATGGTGTGTTAGAATCTCGAAGTTGCGTACAATGCAAGCTATTGCATTATTCAAAGGGAAACGTACCATGGAAGCTTGGGGTGTTACATTATTCCCTCCTTCAAATAATTTCATCCTCAAAATTTCAAAAATATTACTACATAAAAAGATTCGGGTGGTTCTTCATCATAAGTTCCTTATATTCTCATGTTGCCTCTTCCATCTTATGGTTTCTCAATAGAACTTTTACCAGACGAGTTGTCCGATTTCTTAACACTTGTTCTCTGGTATCAAGAATTTTGACAGCCTCTTCACAATAAGACAGATTAGGTTCCAGTTCAATTTCCTCATAGGTGAGTACATGCGTTGGGTCAGGCATGAATTTTCTCAACAGTGATAGGTGGAACACATCATGAACTTTGGAGAGACTTGGCAGCATTGTCAACCAGTATGCTATAGCCCCAATTCGTTCTAGAATTTAGAAAAGTCTGAAGTACCTGGGACTTATTTTACCCTTCTTAATTAATAGTATAACTCCCTTCCATATAGATATCTTCAAGAAAACATGATCTCCTACCCGAAAATCCAAATCCTTCCTTCGATTATCGGCATAGCTTTTATGCCTACTTTGTGTTGTTTTTGTAAGAACCTGGTTCTTATTCATGAGGTACAAGTTTATTCTTTTCCTTTTTCCTTTAGTGTATTTGAGAAAATAAGGTAAATGGGGAAAAAATCCCAAATCTTATGGGTACACGTCGTGTACTTTTTCCATGTGGGATGAGTACACAGGGTGTGTAGCCCTATCGACGATGAAAGGTGTAAAATCCGACTACATGTCGTGTATTAGGTATTTAAAATCCATATCATCAGTCGGTAGGTGAATAGTAATGTAGTGGAAGTAGCCACCAGCCGAGTGACCATACACACCATGTCTTCTGAAATACACGCCATGTCTGCATGTCGGCAAGTGAACAGTGTCGCGCTGACGAGTAGCCGCCAGAGGAATAGTTAAATGATGAAAAGTACATGCCATGTACTTGAGAGTACACACTATGTAGTTTTTTTCACTTAAAATGGGCAGTAGCCTCCTCTGTTCACAGAGGAAGATTAGAACGCCAGAGGAGAGTGGGAGAGATGGCCAGAGCTTGGAGGATCTTCGGACCGCACACTGGGAACCCGATTCTGTATCTGTCGATCTCCTTGGAACCGCACGGGTAAGATCTTCCTTATCCTAGAGTCTTTCTTACCAATTATTTCTTGAGGGAAGGTTATTTGAGTTTGAATGGGATTATGTTTACCTTAGATCTGCTTCGTTCTTATTTGTTTCAGGAGGCGTCGTTCATGTGTACCGATCAGGGGCGATTGAGGTTGGTGGTCTGGTGTTTAAATTCCAACTACTATGTGTTTTTGTGTACTGTTATGATATGAACCCATGTTTGGGGTGTCTTATGGCTATGGCCTTTGCTAAAAATTATCTAGAACTTCATAGATAAACTTTTGATAAGTTAAAACTGTTGTTTGGGATCACTGCTTGGATCCAGGACCACCCCTGGGGTGCGTTCCTCTGTTTAGCCATTTGGCTAGGTTTCTCAAGGGTATACCGTAAAATTTAGCATGCTTTAAAATTACCTTTAGAGGAATTGTATATAATTTCTTGCTTATATGTTGGGCTCGACCCAGTTATATTTATAGACTGAGGGCAGTGTCTCGTTTAGCCTACTGGAAACCTTTCTCATTCATGTGGGCAGTAGTTCCTGTGCCTGTGGGAAATAGATTTTGAGCCTATGGGAAACACCTCATATGGAATTGGGTGATATTCATTATGTTTATGGGCAGACACCTGTGGGTTTCGACTATGCTTACCTGAGGGTAAGGTTTGTATGTCTGAGGACAGTGTTATCATGAATGTTCACCATAGTGATTTTCATATGTTGTACCTGTCAAGTTAAAGCACAGGCATGGCATGGTTAAATGAATATAAAAAATGGAAATATAACTGGTAAAGTTAGTTACTTTTGAGTACTTCCTAGTTTATTGCATTTACTACTGCACACTGTTGTTGCACATTTTCACTGACAGTTGGGCACGTGCCTTTGGTGTTTGCCTACTGGGATTTATTTCTGACACCCTGTTTGGGTCATATCTTTGGCCCAAACAGACTATATTGCTGCAAGTGTCGATAGGGGAAAGGGTCCCTACATAATTACATGATTGTTGCATAAGAGTAGGAGAGCATGGGACCGAGCTTAGGATAATGATGTTGTTGAGTTCTTGTTTCACTGTTTTGTTTTGTTTAGCTATACCTTGTACTTTGAGTTTTATTGTATTTTATTGTAGTGTATCCTGTTCTAGCTGCTTTTATAGAATTTGTGACAAGCTTCATCTCGATATATATGGCTGCTAGTTCTCCTTTACTTCAGTTGTATGTTGTTTACTGCTTCCGATGTTGCATGTTGTATGTTATTTATCTTTTCTGATGCGCTAAACTTTGACAAATGAGGGCATAGTTTTCCCACTATCAGACCTGGGCCATCGCTGCTAGTCAGAAGCCTCTAGCATTTATAGAAATGTGTTTGAGGTCATGTGACCAACTCGGTTCGAGGCAATCGTGGCGTGGCACCCGGATCTGGGACGTTACAAAGTGGTATCAAAGGAGTTCTTTTCTTTGACTTACTGTTTGGAGCCTTAATCAGGGATAGTACGAAATAGTAGTTGGTAATAAGTTGTGCCCGAGAGTAGCTAACATGTGTACAGGGAAAATCCAATCTACCTCGATATTTTCAGTTATTACTGGTTTTGAAATTTTATAGTTATTTTGATTTTCATGGTTTAGTGATGCACTTGTGATTGAGTTGTTTATATGTTATACGTGGGTTCTATTTGGTTACAACCCGATGAGATGAGGGTATTCTGTCTCATGCATCATTTAGGTACATTCTAGAAATCACATGACATGCATATTTTCCTTGCCATGTAGGTGGATTAGAAATTTCATGTTGTTGTGATAGTTGATGTACTAGAAAATCATGTTGTTGTGATAGCTGCTTTGACAAATACCTATGATTTGATATGGTATTGTTGTGTGAGGATGTTGATAGAATGAATGCCAAACATTGGTTTTTCGGGAGTATGGGCCCTCAATAACCAGATTTTGGTGGATCATTGACATGTTTACTTTGTTATAACATGTGTAAGATTCCAATCTTTGATTCGTAGGGAATATGGACCCTCATGGATCAGAATTTGGCACTTAGGTGTTGTATCAATGTTTTTCTGGGTTCTAGAGTAGTTTCTGAGGCTTACTGTCTGGAAAACCTAGAATACACGCTGTGTAGTTTTATGGACACACGTCATGCATTATTCTATTCGGGAAGAAATGAAAACATGTTAGGTATATGTTGTGTACCCTCCGTACACGCCATGTAGTCTCTTCCTGTATCAAAGACCGTGTGGGTGGGGACATGGGGTAGGGAATGGCTTGGGGAGAAAAAGTTGTGTACCGGTTGTACACATTGTGTAGTGTTGACCCAGTGTCTACCTGTGTAACTAACAACATGGACGGAGGAAACCTTAAGACATACATTCCATGTCTACCTTGAACACACCATGTAGTCTGACCCAGGTACCCGGACGTGTCACGAATAACACGATTCGGTCTTATCTTTTCTTTGTACATGCCGTGTCCGCATGGAACACGTCGTGTAGTGTCATCCGTGTGGCCGGCCGTGTAGCAAGCAACACGGGTCAGTCTAGGGCTTCATTGAACATGTCGTTTTCTTTTGAAACACGTTTAGTAGTGGAACCTGGGTACACAGGTCGTTTCATGAACAACACGGGCCAGTGAAATCTTGTTGAGTACAAACCGTGTACCTGTGGGACACACCGTGTAGGTTTGTTTTTGGAGAGCTGTGTAGAAGGACCCGGGTAGGGAAGGAGGATTCAATTACACACCCTGTAGTCCGGGGACACGTCGTGTGTTTGGGGTGTTACACGACCAGTTTTAGTTGGAGTACATGCCCATGTGAATGGATTTTAAGAACACACCGTGTACTATTTATACACGTCGTGTAGTAAAGTTTTGTAAATCTTGAATGCTTTCTTTCTCCTGTACCCTTCTTGGTCTCCTTGTTTTTATTATTTTATAATCTTGATCTAAGGTGTGCGTTTGACCTTGTAGAGTCATGCCACCGAGATGACCACCGGTTGTTCGCCAAGAGAGCGGTGACGATTATACTCCTGATATGGTACGCTATGGGCTAATATTTGATCCTCTAGAAGTTCCATATGTAACGCCATCCATTATACAAGACACAGGCGCAGAGGCACAGTTCTGTGATGGTTTCATGCAGTTCATGCAGGCCTTCCAGGGAGCACCGCAGGCTGCCACATCTATGGAAGAGCTGACGCATATATTCCAACAGCAGCATCTGCCTACCTTTTCAGGGGATGGTGGACCATAGGCTGCGAGTCATGGTTGGATTTAGTGAAGGATATTTTCAAACATCTTGAGATTCCTCCAGGGGGGGAGGGTCAAGCTCGTGATATATATGCTGTGTGATTCTTCCAAGAGGTGGTGGGATGTTACCACCAAGTCCGAGCATCACCGCGACATGGCATGGGAAGATTTTCAGTCAGCTTTCTATGACTTATTCTTCCCCAAAATTCTAAGGGCAGATCGAGCTCTAGAGTTCATGAATGTGCAGAAGGGTGCCATATCAATGAAGTATTATTCTGCTCTCTTTAGTGAGCTTCAGCGTTTTGCACATGTTATGGTGGGTGATGAGACGTTGTGGGCCAGGCGCTTTGAGGATGGTCTTCGATATGACATCCGAGCATTGGTGAATGTTTTCAGGTTGCCTACAATGTATTCTATTGTGAACCAGGCACTGATTACTGAATGGAACATTCAGGAAGCTATTGGTGTGGTCCAGGGCGGTTCGGCACCATTTCCTGGTACTATTTATACCGGTAAGAGGAAGAGGCAGACTGATTGCTCTCAAGGTGGCAGTACTAGCCATAGGAATACATTAGGTTGCCAGGTCATGTGATACCAGTGTGGTAAAGAGGGGAACAAGATACCATAGTGTCCACGTGACCCAGTGGAGTGTCGAGCTTGTGACAGGATGGTTCATCTTCAGCGTTTTTGCAGGGCATTTCCACTAGTGGCTAGTGAGAGGGGTTCTGTGCAGACTTTGTGTGCAGGAGCAGGACCATAAGCTTCTTACCAGTCAGGAAATTGGGGTACGTTAGGGCGTGCATGCAGAGATGGTGGTCATGCCCATGGTATCCAGACACCAGGATCTCAGAGGCAGCAGGGCGGGATAGATCAGGGTAGCCAGGCTGTGTTGCCGGGCTGCGGCACTGGGCAGGCATATGCGGTACAACAGACCCAACAGGAGCAGGATCCCAGACCTTCTACTGTCAGAGGTACTATTTTAGTAGCTTCTGTTTTATCTTCTGTATTTTTCAATATGGGGGCTACACATAGCTTTATATTTGGGCCCATTGTGGAGATCCTTGGGCTCTGTGTTTCTTTTTCTTCTGATTTTATGATGCTAGACACTCCGTTGGGAACTAGAATGGATGGTGTGCTTTAGTGAAAGTAGTACCCCCTAGAGGTTGTTGGGTGTCACATCCTATGGGACCTCTATGTCTTGGATATGATGAGATATGATTTTGTTCTCATGATGGACTGGTTGTTACCCTTTCGAGCCTTTTTGGATTTCTATCGTCGTAGGTTGAGTTTTAGGTCACCAGATGGTGGAGAGTTTCTATACAAGGGAGAATGGGATGTCCAGGCAAGCGAATCTGGACCCAAGAATCGTGGGCGAGGTGGAGTGATAGCCCAGATTGCGAGTTTATATCTGGATGATCAGGGGACTTGTTAGAAGGATTTCCCTCCAGTAGTTGATCATTTCAGGGATGTCTTCCCAAACGACTTTTCATGCCTACCTCTGGAGTGAGAGGTGTATTTATATATTGAGATTATTCCAGGAGCAGAATCGGTGTCCATTCCACCTTATTGGATGGATACACCTGAGTTGCAGGAGCTCAAGAGACAGTTAGAGGAGTTGCAGTCAAAGTGTTTCATCTGACCCAGCACTTTTCCTTGGGGTTCGTTGATTCTCTTTGCAAATAAGGAAAATGGTACCCTCAGACTCTGTGTGGACTATCGGACGCTGAACTAGTTGATGGCCAAGAACTGATATCCCCTACCAAGGATTTATGATCTTTTTGATCAACTTTGAGGTGTGTGAGTGTTCTCGAATATTGAATTGAGATCCGGATATCATCAGTTACACGTTATACCATCAGACATACCACTTACAGCTTTTCGGAGCAGATATGGTCTATACGAGTACTTGGTTATGTCGTTCGGACTCACAAATGCACCAGCAGTTTTCATGGATCTGATGAATTGTGTGTTCCACCCTTATCTGGAATCTTTTGTGGTTGTTTTCATAGATGACATCTTGGTGTACTCTCACACTCGACACGACCATGATACCCATATTGAGATCATATTCAGTACACTGAGAGAGCATCAGATATATGATAAACTCTCAAAGTTCCACTTTTGGATGGACCAGATACACTTCCTTGGTCATATTATCTCAGAGGCAAGAGTTGCGGTAGACCCAGAGAAGGTGAGATCAGTAGTTTCCTGGGAGCAACCTAAGAATGTGTTTGAGATACAAAGTTTCTTGTGGCTGGCTGGTTACTACAGTCACTTTATACATGACTTCTCCTACTTAGCAGCATCGTTGATGGGTTTGACTAAGAAGGGTGTGAAGTTCGTTTGGTCAGAAGCTTGTGAGACAGCCTTTCAGAAGCTGAAGGGAAGGTTGACGTTGGCACCAGTCATGATACTTCCAGAGCAAGGAAAGGTTTATATAGTTTACTGTGATGCATCAGGTATTGGGATGAGAGTAGTGTTGATGCAGGGTGATCGACTAGTTGCGTACATGTCTCGGCAGTTGAGGCCACATGAGAGGAATTACCCGACGCATGATCTCGAGTTGGCTGCAGTTGTTCATGTGTTGCGCTATTGGAGACATTATCTCTTGGGAGAGAATTTTGTGGTTTTCACCAACCACAAAAGTTTAAAATACATCTTTACTTAGCGTGACTTGAACTTGAGATATCGATAGTGGGTTGAATACCTTTAGTCCTTCAATTTTGAGCTTGCCTATACACCAGGTAAGGGTAATGCAGTTGCTGATGCACTGTGTAAGAAGACTCAAACACAGGAAGTTCATGAGGCCAGTGGTGAGTGGCAGCTTATGGATTTTTTCTCTAAGATGCATTTGGAGGTGCACGATAGTCAAGGGAAAACCTATCTTTCTACCTTATCTATGACTTCTACCCTCCTGGATAGAGTGAGGATGAGACAGCTATCGAATTCACAAGGCCTAGTTCTACGGGATTCGGTGGCAAGTGAGGACCCTCCTCCTAGTTGGGCGATAGGTGATGATGAGGTACCACATTTCCATAGATGAGTATGGGTTTCATGGGACATACGCGAGGAGCTAATGTGGGAGTTTCATGCTTCAGCTTGGGCAGTGCATCCCGGAGTTACCAAGATGTACCGTGACTTGAAACTTCAGTACTGGTGGCTGGGTATGAATGAAGAAGTAGCTGGTTTTGTTACGAGATGTCCCACCTATCATCAGGTGAAGGCGCATCATTAGAGGCCAACTGGACTATTACAGCAGTTACTCATTCCAGAATGGAAATGGGATGATGTCGCAATGGATTTTGGGACCAGGTTTCTGAGGTCACCTCAAGGCAATGATATCGCGTGGGTCGTTGTGGACAGACTTACGAAGTTAGCTCACTTTTATCGATCAAGGATACCTTTGGTGTAGACGAGCTTGAGAAGTTTTATATCTGAGGGGTCGTACGTCTTCACGGGTTCCCTCGTTCTATCATTTTAGATAGGAATGCCCGTTTTACGTCCCATTTTTGGAAGAGCTTTTAGAGGTCACTGGGTACACAGGTGCCTCTGAACACAGATTACCACCCTCAGAAATATGGCCAGTCAGAGCGTACGATACATGTGCTAGAAGACATGCTACATGCATGCGTATTAGACTTTGGGGGCTCTTGGGATAAGAATATACCCCTACTAGAGTTTGCCTATAATAATAGTTTTTAGGAAACTATTGAGATGGAACCATATGAGGATTTATATGGTAGGCCATGACAATCACCTTTGTGATGGATGGAGGTAGGTGAGGTAGCTTTACTGGGACCACGTCTTATGTAGGCGACTTCAGAGCAGGTATAGTTGATACAGAAGCAGATGGCTACTATGCAGTCTCGTCAGAAATCTTATGTTGATCACCGCAGATGACCCTAGGAGTTCATGGTCGGGGATCAGGTTTTCTTGTGTGTTTCACCGAGGTTGGGACACAAGTGAATCAGGATACAGGGTAAAATTTCACCGAGGAATTGGGGTCGTTTGAAATTATAGAGAGAGTCGAGTCGGTTGCCTATCGGTTGCAGTTACCACAGAGGTATCGGGCCATGCATGATGTCTTCCATGTATCTCAGCTACACCGTTATCACTCAAACCCACCTCAGGTTTTTCAGTCCTAGGAGGTTGAGCTTCAGGTCGATGCATCCTTTGAGGAGAATTTGATTCGTATTGTTGATAGGAGAATGAAGGTTCTCAGAGGCTGGTCAGTTCCTCTTGTAAGGGTGATATGGAATCATGACTAAGTGAATGATGAAACCTGGGAGCGGGAAACTGACATACGTGCTCAGTGGCAATAGTTTTTCTCAGCTTTATATTTTCCACCCTTGGAAGGGAAATTCAAGGACGAATTTCTTTATCGGTGAAGTTTGTAAGAACCCGGTTCTTATTATTGAGGTGCAGGTTTCTTCTTTTCCTTTTTCCTTTAATGTATTAGAGAAAATAAGGAAAATGGGGAAAAATCCCAAATCTTATGGGTACACACCGTGTAATTTTCCACACGTTGTGTATTTTGGCCGTGTGGGATGAGTACACAAGGCGTGTAGCCCTGTCGGCGATGAAAGGTGTAAAAACAAACTACACGCCGTGTAGTGGGTATTTACACATCCTGTAGTCTGTCAGTAGGTGAATAGTAAGGCAGTGGAAGTAGGCGCCAGCTGAGTGATTGTACATGTCGTTTATTCTGAAATACACACTGTGTACGCATGTCAGCAAGTGAACAGTGTCGCGCTGACGAGTAGCCACCAGAGGAACAGTTAAATGATGAAAAGTACACACTGTGTACTTGAAAGTACACACCGTGTAGTTTGTTTTTTTACTTAATATGGTCAGTATCTTCCTATATTCTTGGAGGAATATTAGAACACCGGAGAAGAGTGAGAGATACGGTCGGAGCTTGGAGGATCTCCCGACCACACACCGGGAACCCGATTCTGTATCCGTCAATCTCTTTAGAACCGCAAGGGTAAGATCTTCCTTCTCCTAGAGCATTTATTACCAATTCTTTCCCAAGGGAATGTTATTTGAGTTTTAACCAGATTATTTTCACCTCATATATGCTTCGTTCTTGTTTGTTTCGGGAGGCATCATTCACGTATACCGATCAGGGGTGATCGAGGTAGGTGGTCTTGTGTTTAAATTCCAACTTCTATGTGTTTTTGTGCACCGTTGTGCTACGAACCCATGTTTGGGGTGTCTTATAGCTGTGGCCTTTGCTTAAAATTATCTAGAACTGCATATATAAACTTTTTATAAGTTAAAACTATTGTTTGGGATCACTTCATGGATCCAGAACCACCCCTGGGGTGCATTCCTCTGTTTAGCCATTTGGCCAGGTTACTTGAGGGTACACTGTAAAACATAGCATGATTTCAAATTTCCTTGAGAGTAATTGTATATAATTTATTTCTTATATGTTGGGCTCAGCCTGATTACTTGTATATCCTGAGGGAAGTGTCTCATTTAGCCTGCGGGAAACCTTTCTCATGCATGTCGGCAGTAGTTCATGTGCTTGTGGGCAATAGATTATGTGCCTATGGGTGACACCTCGTACATCTGTGGGTGATATTCGTTATGCCTGTGGGCAGACACATGTGAGTTTTGACTCTACTTACCTGGGGGTAAGGTTGGTATGTCTGAGGAGAGTGTTATCATGAATGTTCATCTTGGTGATTTTCATATGTTGTACCTATCAAGTTAAATCACAGGCTTAGCATGGTTAAATGAATATTGAAAATGGAAATATAACTGGTCAAGTTAGTTACTTTTGAGTACTTCTTAGTTTATTGCATTTACTACTGCACACTGTTGTTGCACATTTTCATTGACAGTTGGGCACGGGCCTTTGGTGGTTGCCTACTGGTGTTTATTTCTCACACCCTGTTTGGGTCATGTCTTTAGCCCAAAAAGACTATATTGTTGCAGGTGTCGATAGGGTACAGGGTCCCTACACAAGTACATTATTGTTGTAGAGGAGTAGGAGAGCATAGGTCCGATATTAGGCTCGTGTTGCTGCTGAGTTCCTGTTGCATTGTTTTTTTTTTTGTTTAGTTGTACCTTGTACTTTGAGCAGTATTGTATTGTATTGCATTGTATCATGTTCTAGCTGCTTTCGTAGAATTTGTGACATGCTGCATCTCTATATTTATGACTGCTAGTTATCTTTTACTTTAGTTGTTTGTTGTTTACTGCTTCTACTGTTGCATGTTGTATGTTATTTATCTTTTCCGTTGCGCTACACTTTGAAAAATGAGGGCATAGTTTTCCCACTATCAGAAATGGGCCCTCGCTTCTAGTTGGCAGCCTCTGGTGTTTGGGGAGATGCGCTTGAGGTCTTGTGAGAAACCGGGTTTGGGGCACCCATGGTTTGGCACCCAGATTCAGGATGTTACAGTTTTGATGTGGGTTTGGATTACCTTCACATTTTTTATCATTTCCTCAACAAGTTCTTGTCCTATGAGTTTTCTTTGACCAACATCATCCCAAAAAGTTTGTGTGCGACATCTCTTGCCATATAACGTTTCATATGGTAACATATGAATACTTTAATGGAAGCTATTGTTATAGTAAAAGTCTACCAGAGGTAAATATTGATCCCACATTCCTTGAAAGTTAAGTGAGAAAGATCTCAACATGTCTTCTAAGGTTTGAATAGTCCATTCTAATTTTCCATTAGTTTGAGGGTGGTAGGCAGTGCTCAAATGAAGTTCAGTATCTAGGAATTTATGAAGACTTTTCCAGAATCTTGATGTAAAATGGGGATCACGATGAGAAACAATCAATAGGGGTACACCATGGATTCTTACAACTTCATTAATATATAGTATTACTAAACATTCAAGTTGTAAATCTTCTCTTATGGTAAGAAAATATGATGACTTGGTAAGACGATCAACAATGACCCATATTGCATCATTCCATCTAGGTGTCTTTGGTATCCCCATGACAAAGTCCATCATAATATTCTCCCATTTTCACTTAGGTATGGGAATAGGTTGCATGAATCCTCCAGGCTGTTGCCTTCGAGCTTTCACATGTTGAGAAAACATACATCTTGACACAAAATCAGAAATCCCCCTCTTCATGTTGTCCCACCAAAAATGTTCCTTCAAATCTATATACATCTTCGTGCTACCAGGGTGTATAGATAAATTAGAGTGATGATAATCATCTAACAATTCCATTTTAAGATTAGGTATATCAGGAACACACAATCTCTTCCCAAATTTCAAAATTCCATCTTCATATATGAAGTCACTCAATCTCCTGTCATTCGCAACATTAATCTTCTTTTGAAACTCCTCATCATCGATCTGATAACTCTTTCTCCTTTCTAGTAAATATGGTTTGTCAACCATTTGCAAAATAATTGATGTTTCACCTTCCATGGTTATTCCCATATCCATATTTACTATATCCATGTATATAGGATCTTTTTCAACTCTCATCTTGTTTAAAACCTCATGATCCTTTCTACTCAAAGCATATTCCATATTATTTGCCTTCCCCAGGTGGTAGTTTATAGTACAATCATAATCCTTGAGTAGTTCAAGCCATCACCTTTGCCTCATGGTGAGTTCTTTTTGTGAGATAATATACATCAAACTCTTGTGATCAGAATAAATATCACATTTTTCACCATTTAGATAGTGTCTCCAAATCTTCAAATCAAATATTAAAGTTGATAACTCAAGATCATGAGTAGGATAGTTTTGTTCAAGAATTTTTAGATTTTTTGATGCATAGGCAATAACTCTATCATTCTGCATAAGGACACAACCAAGTCATTTCTTTGAGGCATCACTATAAATAAAAAAATCATCATTCCCCAATGGTAGAGTCAATATAGTAGCATTGACTAATATTATCTTCAGTTATTTAAAATATTCTTCACACTCTTTTTTCGAATTAAATTTAACCCCTTTACGTGTGAGATTAGTTAATAAGTTAGCCAATTGGGCAACATTCTAGACAAAACGTCGATAATAACCTACTAAACCAATAAAACTGCGTACCTCAGTTATACTTGTCGGTGATGGCCATTCTTGGATTCCCTTTGTCTTAGAAGGGTCAACAGAGATTCTATCCATAGAGACAATATGTCCAAGAAAAGAAATCTCCTGATGACAAAATTCACATTTGCTAAACTTCCTATATAATTCATTTCTTATGAGGGTTTTCAGAATGGTGCACAAATGTTTTTCCTAATCTTCGTAGATTTTAGAGTATACCAAGATATCATCAATAAATACCACTACAAAGTCATCAAGATATTCCTTGAAAACTTTGTTCATTAGATCCATAAAAATAGAGGGTGAATTAGTCAGCCCAAAAGGAATTACTGTAAACTCGTAATACCCATACCTAGTTCGAAATGCTATTTTCGGAATTTCATCCTTCTTCACACACAACTGATGATATCCAGATTAAAGTTCAATCTTTGAAAAATATTGAGCTCCATGAAGTTGGTCGAATAAATCAACAGTGCGAGGTAGGGGATACTTGTTCTTTATTGTTATATAATTGCTTTCCCTGTAGTCAATGCACAAACTCATAGATCCATATTTCTTATTAACAAAAAGAATAGGGGCTCCCCATGGAGAAACACTAGGGTGAATAAATCCATTATTACACAATTCTTCTAGTTGTTTCTTTATTTCTACTAATTCCACAATGGCCATTATATAAGGGGTCTTTGATATGTGCCTTGAACCAGGAATTAAATCAATGGAAAACTAAATTTATTATTCTGGAGTATGTCCAAGTAAATCCTATGGAAACACATCAATATATTCTTACACAATAGGTAAACCCTCTATTTGAACATTCCTTTCCTCGCCCAAAGTTATTACGTTATATTCCTCCCTAATAATTGAATTTAGTTGAGCTTATGGGGGTGGATCTAGATAAGAATTAGGTGGTGATGTTTCTGCTATAAAGATAAGGTACTCTTTATCATCATGGAGAATTGTAACCTCCTTCTTCTTAAAATAAATTTTCACATCATGGTTTGAAATCCAATCCATTCTGAGGATTATATAAAATTTAATCATGGGTATGACGATGAGATCATTATATAAAGAACATTTATATTCCCTAATGGGAACTGATTCACAAAACTTTGTTGCAATGATACATCCCTTAGGATTTTTGACTGACAACTCCCTTGTTAAATCAAATGGAAAATATCTAATTTTCTTAGAAAACTGGGAAGATATGAAGCAATGTAATGATCCAGAATCAAATAAAGAATTAGATAAACTTGAAAAAGCCATTAAATTACCTTCCACCACATCTTTCGGAGCTTCAACCTTAGTAGTAGTGATCGCATAACCATGGCCTTGATCCCTTGGCCTTTTCTGAGGTAAGTTTCTCTGACGCTTAGCAAATTCATTTTCATAATGTCCCATCTACCTACAATTGTAGCATTGAACCTTGGTAGCATCTTTTTTCCCCTTACAATCACCAACAAGATGGGATTTCTATCCACATTTGTAGCATACTCCTTTTCCTTTTAAACAGGCACTAGGGTGATTCCTTCCACAATTATCACAGGGTGGAAATTCAATTCTTCCCTTCTTCCCTGTTTCCTTATTTCCTTTCCCAGAGTGTTTAGTAGATCTTTTCTTCCCTTGCTTTGCTTTAAAGTCATAAGACTTAGAGAATTTATTTTCTGTCTTGATATCACATGAGACAATATCTTTATACGATGAGAAGGATTGTGATACCAATGCTCGATAGAGAAATGGTTTCAACCCATCAAAGAAACGGTCAATATTACTTCTTGGATTATGTATATAATCTGCAGTATTCCTTTCTAATCATGTAAATCTAGCCTCATACTTTGCAACATTCTCATCATATTTTTTCCTCAGACTTAGAAATTTCTATTCTATATCCGTTCGATGGTCACGAGGAAAGTATTTTTCTAAGAAAAGTTCTTTAAATTCCCTCCATTCCATACTGGACACTTCTTCATCTTCCTTTGTGTTTAGAATCAAAGACCACAATTGATCAGTATCTTCAGTGAGGCGATACACTGCCATGACAACTTATTCCCTTTCGCTACTCCCCAAAGCGTGAAATATTTTCTATAATGAATTTATTCATTGCTCAGCCATTAATGAATTTGTACTTTCATTGAATGTTGGTGGTTGTTTCCTCATGAATCTATCTAAAATTGATCCTCCATGTTGTGGATTTGTGTGCTCCATACGGGTAAGGTTATGATGCATAACCTGAGTGAGTTGTCCCAGTATGGTGATAAGTTGATCAGCACCAGTTGCATCACCAGCTCCGTGATAATTATCTTCAGTAGGAGGTAAATACCTACATGTATTACGTGAATTGATATAGTTTATATTCATTCCACTAGTCTCCATTTCTAAAAAATGGAATAAACTAGATTAGTTTATGAATAGAAATACATAATTCCAAACTTGTAAAACACTTAACATAAATTGAACAGCTTATGGATATAATCCATAGTCATAAAAAATGTTTTCTTTGAGGAAGTGTATACTTATAGACCCTTCATAATGTTTTTTAAATAAAATGATAATTATCCTAAGTATATCCCTCATGAGAGTTGTAACCAAGAGTGCAGCTAGGCCTGTTGTCGTGCACCAGTTCCCATTCGAGTCTAGCTCAAAGCGGTGTTTTTGGGTTTTACCACTAGGTACATTTGTGCTAGAGTCGGCTCTACCTGCTCATATCCAGACAGGGATGTATTGCTTAAAAAATCAAAAAATGTCTACAATACCAAAATTCTAGGAAGTTCTTCTATACTAATCATCAAATTCTATCTTAGGATAATGTGCTCTAATCAGAGTTTATCTAAATCTAGTTTCCAAGGTTTGTACTAAACTTCCTCTGATACCAAATATAACGCCCTGACCTCAGTTACCCAGAGTCAGTGCATTATTACATAACATTGGCATGATCACATGGAAATCATGTCCCAAAAGACTAATCAGTTTAGTATTATTGGAAACAAGATTCAAACAAAAGTTCAACTTTACAACTTGAAAAAAAAATACAACACTAATTTATTCCATTATAAACATACAAACCTCCTATACTATTCATGCAAGTCACTCATAAATAACTTAATCATATCCTGGGAAAATGAAATATAAGAAAGGGGTCAGCTCAAATGATCAGTAAGGGTAAGAAATACAATAGAAGATAACATAAATATTAAGCATGGTGAATAATTGAAAACACATGCCTTTAAAAATAATAAACGTGAACACTTTTATGGAAGGAATATAAGCTAAGTAAAGAATTCCATAATAAAACATAATCATAGGTATTCTACTAGTTGAAGGACCACATGAACCATCAATATTATTTTCATAATGGGGGAATGTATAATTCCAGACATTCTGAAATATTTTGTCAAGGCCTTGGCCAAGACGTCTAAAAATGATTAAGGCATCAGCCAAAACCATATATAAAATTGGGAAAGGCCTCAACCAATTCCACATATAGTTGTCTCATGAGACCTACCTATGCATTGAGGAGCTATAGTAGGCTTCACCTGTCACTTTCTATGTCCAACACATTCCTCATATAAAAAGGTTTAAATATAACATAAACATTCGTATTAAAACTAGCATATGAAATGTCAATAATTTAACCATAAACCATGAATGGTATAAAAATAACACATCCACAATAAAACATATCTCAAAACCTTCAATACAATATAGAATATTTGTATCGTAATGAATCTACTTCAAACAAGTATAAAATCCATCAAAGGATGTTGAAATAGATGAAATAAAAACTATTTGAGAGAAATATCTCTTTATTTTTTTGAAATCACTTAAAGTTGCATATTATAAAAGAAAACATTTATTTTGAAAATATTATTATAATCTTGTAATGGAATCTTTAACGATGTTATAATGGTGTAGAATAACCGCCCATGCCGTATAAGTTAAAAAACACATTCTTACCTTAATTTTATTGAAAAGGTCGTAAAGTACCTTGTTTGGAAAACGACTGAAAGATTCTTTTCAAAAAATATAAGTAAAAATAAGAGTATAAATGACTTTAACCCATTTTATAGTAAATTATAAAAATGTTTTCAAATAAATTTTTAAGAAACATGGATGAGGATGATAAAGAGGTCCCAGTAGATACTTACATAAAAACAACCTCAGATAATAAAGGTATTGAAATATTGACCCTTACCTTGTGCTTATACTTGGTCGAGGGTAGGTTAACCTACTATATAATGGTGAAATGATTGTTATTAAATTATACAAGAACCATATACATTAATATGATATCATATATGATCTTCTAATATTTCTTTGTTAATAATATTTTAGTATTATTGTCTTTTCGGGTGTTAACTGATTCGTTTTCGTAAGTAATGTTTGTTATGGATAGTATGTATATTATTCATATTAAAAATGATATTAAGTCTTTAAAAATTATTTTTAATCATCAAATAAAAACTCATCTTGAATGGATATGATGGGGAATTAATCTCATCACGTTCGGGGAGACGGTAATCTGTACGTACGCACGAGAAAACATATCATTATTTTCATATTAAAATCATATATAATATGATGGCATATCATATATACAGAATCATTATCCTATTATATTTATTATTTACATCATTTATACTCATTATTATACCCATCCAAGTGATTAAGTGTTTGAATAACAAACTACACCACAACGTGGAGACGGTAATCCATACATACGCATGTACGGTGACTTTGTCATTTATAGGATAAATAGAATAATGAATATGGGTTTACCATTTTTATAATATAATCACAGTATATATAAGATACTAGAGTTGTTATTTTATAATAGAAACAACAAATAAAGAGGAAGTAGAAGAAGAAAAGAACTTGAAAGGGGTGATGAAATATTTACCTCTTCTTCAGGTTCTTCCTTTTGATTTGATCAAAAGGGATCCGTAGGTTGGCTTTCTGACTAAAGGAATACCTCTAGGATGAAGGGACAATAATTGGAAGGATATTTGGCCAGGGTTTCTCTGAGCCAAATGGCTTTGAAAGTGTGAACTTGAGAGAAGGGGGAATGCCCTTTTATAAGAGGGGTGAGGGGAAGCTTAGGAAAAGATTGAAATATTATTTTATAATAAAATCATTTTCGGTTTCTAATGGATAAAATATGAATTATTTAATGTTTAAGGTGGGGATGGGTCAAAAACGTCTCAAACAATAGGTTTTAGACAGGTTTGGGTCACTATATTAACCTTATCTGTTAGATTTAAATCTTAGTTAAATAGTTTGACATTTACCATGTCTCTTTGTATTTTTATATTATATAGTTAATAAACTTACAATAAACATTCAAGAGAACTCCAAGTGGTCCATTAATGATACACCTATCATTATATAAGACTTTTGGCCAAACCATAGACTTTTAGGATTATTATATCAACCAATAATATTGTATTTGTTTTAAAAATTCATTTTTGTCAATTTTGACATTATTTAATAATTGATTTTTGTTAAAGTCATAACAACTTTATTAATTATACCTAAATACATTTAATCAACCCTAACATGTAATATTAACCTATAAAATTAGTTTAATTTATTTAAAGTCTCAAATTAGATTTATTTGGATATTTATAATATCAATTATTTTAATCTTTCATTAATATGGTAATTACTGCATCATCATTGTATCATAAATAAACTTAAATAATTAATGTCTAAAAATTATAAATAAAATACCATTATGTAGGAAATATTTTTATATTTATAATGAATATTTATAGTCTAATTTATATTTTGTTTAAACCTATATTAAAAATGGTTTAGTTATTAAACTTTGAATTTAACTCTTTTAACTTTTCTTTAAATAAAATAATCATAAATGTCCTGATCTAATCCAAGTGGAACAAATAGATTTATATTTTATTCCTACGGATTTTTTTGGTTGAATTATACTTATCCAATAGAATTAGGACCTGTGTTAGTGTAATAATAATATCATCTTTACCCTTAATTACCTTATTTACTTTTAACCGTGTAAAATAAAAGTAAAAAGTTACTATTCACCAAAAATTATTTTCATCATATTGAACCAAATTTTACTTACTGATATCAACCATTTCTCTCAGATTTTTGAAATTAAACTCACAGAAGTGGTAAAATTATGTTTTATACAAATTTGGAAATGCTCCTAGGAGGTGGGTGATAGACGGTAAAAAGTTCGATAAAATTTTATATATCTGAACTCATTATAAAATGACTCCAATTAATTACATTGAACTTATATAGGTATTGTGTATTTATTTTGACCTAAAATAAAATAAAATAAAATAAAATAAATAATTATATAAATAAAAATTTGGTTTTAAACAATAACTCAGTGTTTTTCACTATTCATCAAAAATTGAAAGTTTTCAGAAAAATACCAAAAATTCACCCTAAGATAATTTCGATATTAAAAATCCAAAAATGAAGTCCATTTTGAAAGATAATATTTATAAAATTTCAAAAGGTGGGTATTACTATTCATAACAGTTAATTTGATTGGTCGCGGTGTGTTAGAATCTCAAAGTTGCGTACAATGCAAGCTATTACATTATTCAAAGGAAAACGTACTGTAGAAGCTAGGGGTGTTACACTTAGATAAGAAATAAATTTTTTTAATGGAAGGGGAATATTCATTATGTAAAATAATAGAATAATGTACAGAATTTTGGAGGAAAATTGAGAGCATGATGGAAGGAAAAAACATTCATCATAGGGATCCATTTATAGTTTTTTGTCTAAAATATTGAGAGTTTGGGCATAATCCGATTCAATTCCCACTTCTAAAGGTTAACACCTAGAACATGGAATGGGTGATGTTGAGATAAAATGGTTGAAGTATTTATAATGATTCCATAATTATTATATAGAATTATTTTTACAAATTTTATTTTCATATAATAATACTAAAATATTTAACTATTCTGTTAAATTTTATAAGAAAGTATGTCTTCATTGACTTATGAGTTATTGATTCAATAAATGGTTAATTATTTTAAGATTGATCATAAGTTCAATGTCTTAATCACCTCACTTTAGGTTTTATGTGATAGGAGTGTACCAAGATTAAGAAGGTTTTATGAGAAATATATGGAAACTATATTTTTTATAGGAAATTTTATTTTTGGAATAATTCATTTAAATTTTATAAGAATAAGTTCAAAGTTATTGATAAACATTATGGTTAATAATATATTTAATAACATTTAAATAATAGTTAAATAAGATTATTAGACATTGTAAAAAAAGGTTTATTTATTGATTAATTTTATTTCAAGGATTTCCACCATATTTGTTAGGGAATTTTGTAGTAATTATTTTAATATAGTTTATAGAAATAGAACCCCACATCTTGGGTAAAAACCCATTGAGTTCAAAAATTCCACAATAATTGAACCCATGATCGAAGGAAAATAAGGGTTTTGTACATAGCACTGGACTAAGTGATTTCTTATTTAACATGTAAATGTTTTTAGTTAAAAAAATTTAAAAATTAAATATTAATGATGAACCGGTGGTGTTAATTTGGAGTTTTAGAAATTAATTGGTTATATTGGATAACATTTTCTAACAATATTGGTTTTGGAAAATAGTAAGAGATATATGAAAATTTTAGTTACTCCTTTGTGGATCCTATGATCTATTAAAAGTTAATTTTATTCATTCAAGCACAAAGAATTCAATTTTTATATTCATTTATTTGAGTATATATGAATTGGGAATTGATCAAAGAACAACCAAAGGATGAAATTATACTTATAAATGTATCAATAATATTTTTATATATTCTTAGATAGTAAAATAATTCCTCAACTTTAAGAAAATAATATTCGAAAAAAATTATCCTATTAAATATGTATTTGATGAATTATATGGTATTTTAAATAATTAAATACTTATGGTTTTGAGACCCTTAATATTCTGTATATCATTCACCTCATCGTGACCAATTACCTCAATCACTCTCTATAATTATTTACATTTTTATTCCATTTCCAAGTCATTAATTCCCACCAATGTTATCATATATGGAAACATAATATGTGTTATTATAGATAGACCTCATACATACCTTTCACTTTTATCAAGATTATTTTTTATTGACTCTTTTTATGATGTGGGCTTATAGTAAAAGTATTTTTCAAATGTTCATCATTTTATTTTTAAGATAAAGTAAAAATTGTGATGAAGGAATTTATTAAAGGGGGAGGATGTAATAGCCTTAGATTTAAAAAGAATAAAATTATATTAGATAGAATAAAATACCTAAAAAACTAATCATTTATGATAATGTAACACCCCGAGACTTTATGATATATTTGTTTTTAAATTAATTTTATCTCTTAGATAGCTTACTAAACATGAAACCCTAAGTCGAAATGAACCATAATATCGTATGTTGTTATAAAAAACACATTAAATTGGTGGGTATAAATATTTTTAAAGAAATTATAAAAATTATGGTTATATATTTTTTTAAATAAAATAAGAATCAACTAAATGAAAAAAGAATTTTTTTCTAAAAATATGCGTTTTTACTAAAATACGGTTTAGTTAAACCTCATGCACATAATTTAAAATTAATTTTTATCAAATTTGGAAACTTTATTTGATAAAATGAACATAAATATTTAATCATAATATCAAATTTATTTTAGGTTGAATTTTTGGTATTCTTTTGAAATATTTCATTTTTTGATGAATAGAGAAAAGTACAGAATTTTAATTGAAAACAAACTTTTCATTTAAATTATTTATAAAGATGAATTATTTTAAGAATTGGTTTTAATGTAACACTAGTTCTATTATATATCTATTTCTCCAATTTAGTTAATTTTAATCTTTTTGATATTGAATTTTGTAATAAAAACATTGAAAACTTTTGAACTTTTGAACTTTCAAAACCAACATTCTTGTCACGTCTGTAGGACTCATTTTAAATTGAAATTTTTCACTTATTTCAGTTTAATTTAATAAGATGGATTACATATTTAGAATAAAAATACTTTATATTATATAACAAGGCCAAATTAATTTTTTACCAAAATAAATATTGAATACAGTTAAAAAATTAACTATCATGGTTAAGGTAAAAATATATTTACGAAGGGACAAACTAAAAAGATAATTAATGAAATGACCTATACACATGAATGATATATAATATCTAGAAATATTTTGACCTAGTACCTTATATTATCGATAATTTCTCATTATTATATCATCTTTATATGAAAACATATTGGTTGAATTCATTCATCTCAAAAAGTAAAAGTGTGTCACTCGTCTCACTTATAAAAGGAAACCCCTTTTTTCTCTTCTTCACACCATAAAACCCTTTTAGAGCAGAAACTACCTGAAAAGATAACTTCCCAAAATCCATTATATAAACCAATAAAACATATTTTAGGTATAAATCTAACCTATTAAGGATTCTGGTGAAAACCTAAGGGTGGTACCCGAAGAAGAGGTAATGTTCTTCAACAAGAATTTTTATTTTTTATTTTTCCGCCCCATAAAATTGTTATTAAACCATTGTTATATTTTATCTTCAGTATATTACATCTTTTTATATGTTTTTATAATAATTATATCACCTAAAACCATCTCCACCTTAATCAAATGGGTTGTAAAATCATCATTTGTGTGTATATGGGATTATTGCCTCACCAACCGATGTTATTTGGTTTTCCATTACCACATCTCACAATTGGATAATATGATGGATATAAATTATAAAAATATTATATTTAAAACTTATTTATCCCTATATATTAATTATATCATATATACCCTTATTACTTTCCATTTTATGGGGTATACAATAACATCACTCATTTGTATGGCGGACTACTGCCTCACGAAGAAATATGATTTGTTTTTCAATAATGATTAACATGGAAGTAAATAAGGATAAAAATAATGAATATATTTGATATAAATGAAATAATTATGATATTAATTAAATATTAATCATTATAAAAATATAATATATGTTTTTTTTCTTACACTGAAAATGATAACATCGTTCATGCATGTGTGGACTACCCCCTTCCTGAAGCAATGAGATTCCCTTATATTCACCACACCACATAGATAATATATATATATATATATATATATATTTAATGAAATAATGTGTTATATATGATATTTTGATAATTATGTATGGATAAAACATTACATTCCACCTTTCCATAATGATCATTAAAAATTAGAAATGTTACTTATGTGTATGTACGATCTACCGTCACTGAGACCATAACAGACTTCATTTTTCATAAAAATACATCATCAATGGTTTTAGAAGTGTATAAAAAGTATAAATATGATAATTATGCCATTATTATCCATATTTTTATAATTAAATTACATAATATTCATAATAAATGGAACTTTCATGAAAACGAACGAATGAAAAAATAAGATAATTAACACCCAAAACAATGAAAATAATGAAATATGGTTAACAAATGGGTGATAAGATATTAGAAACAAATCGTATATGATATTATAAATATTTATTTTAATTTTTAATAGCTTTATAAAAATTTTAAAACTACTATACATGAGGATAATTATTTTTCATCTAAAAGAAAGTCTGAGGTAAGAGGTTTCTTGAATAAATTTACATCCATTAGGTTAAACTATGGCTCCATTGATTATGTCATGTAAAGATTATGTGTGTAATGACCTTTGAATTTTTTTAGGTATTTAGAAATGTTTTATTTGTTATTTAAATTGGGTAAAAATAATCATTTCATTGATTAATCCCCACTTCAATGATATGATCTTTGTAAGGTATTTTGTCTCAAATTCATTTCATTCTGGTATATTTGTATGTTATGGACAAATTTATTTTATATTTGGTATATACCACCCCTTTTACGTGTAATACCATTCATAATTAATAATTCATGATATTTATAGCTTTAATTTTAATTAATTAATCCATTATGATTTGACTTAAAAGTTACCAAGTGATTAATAATTTTATAACTTGATTTCTTTTCAATGGGTTATATTACTTCTTCGTCATATTTGATATTATAATATTATGTTTTTAATGATTTTTTATTATCCTATATTGTATGTTCACTTGTTTTATGTGTATTGTTTTTTAAAAATGTATTCATTAATTAATTACCAGTTCAACTTTACAACCATTTTAAGGTTTATTTCACAATCTCATTCTAATTTATATTTTATATTCTTGAATTTAAATTGAAGGAAATTAGTTGACCACATCCTAAAAACCAATTAAGTTTTATTATATTATAGTTATTTATCATATTTTAATGTAAATGTACCATTTGTTTTCACTTTGGTCCATAAAATTATTGAGAAAAGGTTTCTAATAAAATCTAACTTCATTTCACTCTTCAGTTGAAAATCCATTTTCTTCCAAAACCATATTTTTTAAAATGTTTTCAAAAATATTTTTAACAGTTCCAATTTTTTTAATAAATACATTTTTATCCATGTATAAATTTTTTAAAAACGTTCATATGAATTATAATGAATTTTTCCTAATAATGAAAATTTGGATTTAATTGTAAATTTCAAAGGAATCTTTGTTTTAACATGGATGTCATGAATGGTATTTTCCATAATCATAAACAAAATTTTCTTTCAAGTATCATTTATAAGTTTTCAAGGTGTTTTTTGAATAAATGTATATTTAAAAAATTTTAAAAAAATTGTATTAAGATTTAAAGGGTATTTTCCTTAAGAAATATATTAAATTATTTTTAAATATTCCTTTATATATTTATAAGGATATTTTCAATGAATATATTTTTTGAATTTTATTTTGAAATTTTTTTAAAAACATTTTTTTTCAAAATGAAAATTTGTTTTCCTCTAAATTTATTTAATGATATTTTAACAGTATTCCCACTCATCAACATCAGAAAACCTTACTATTACTTTGGATCTAACTGAGATATTTTGTAATGATACCACCATCATTATTTATTTGGGTGTATTAAGATTGTTTCAAATAGATTATTATAAAACCCATTTGTTTTCCATGGTTCAATCATGTTTCAAAGATATCATTTTCGACCTGGTTTCTTTTACACAGGGTAAAAATATTTCAAAGAGATTGTTAAGGAATAGGTTTTTTGCATAGTTTAATCATGTTTGAGATATATTTTTATAGATCCTATTTTTTCCCTTATTTAGTAATTTTATAAATGGGATAATTGTTATTTTATGTGTTTTATAATTAAATTAAATCTCTAGGAAATTTATTCATGTTTTGGTTCTTATTAATTTATTATATGTTGGGTGTACCTGGATAACCCTACAATGCATTGGGTAATGATTATTTTCTATATATAATTTTATTTTAAGTTGAATATATGATTATTCCATTTTAAGGGGTTCTATAATGGTTATGTAAGTGTTCTATAAAGATTATTTCCCAACATACCAACACATATTTTATATTATTTATATGGTTTTATAATATTACCTTTAATCAAGATTGATATCACATGGCTCATGATTATTGATTCTTATAAATATTTCCTTTTTAAAAGTCGTATTCCTTGTTTTAATGATTAATGATTTAGTTATTTATGGGTATGAGTTCATTTAGTATTCTCTCATGCACTTTGATTTTGTTTTCGTACCATTATACACTTCTTATTATCATTAATGACATTCAGTTGTTAATATCTATGATTATCCCTAATTATAATTTGATATCACTATTATTTTTTCCCTTGAATCTAGAAAGTTTATTAAGAATGATATGCAAGGATATGATTCAGGGAATAATGATATTATTAAAAAATATAATTTTTTTTAAATTGTAATGTAAGACCCACATATGAATCTACATAATCAAGATTACTAAACAATTCCATCCATTGGGATATGATTCCTTATATCTTATGATAATGTAATTAATGTGACATTCACTCTGAATTACTAGATTCTAGGTTGTTACAATGATATCCCCCATGGTTGTGCTCAACCTCTTCTTCTTCTTGGGTTGCAGATTATCCTCACACAATCACAAAAAAAAAGACGAATCAATTCATCTTAATGGAATAATACCTCAATCATACCCATCCAACAGAGTTCCCTACTCTCATAATACACTTATTTTCACTCTCATATGTCACTCTCATGTATCATCAATTTAAAAATATTAATTTTAGAAAACGTATTTTGAACATACCATGCCATGTTTTAAACAATTCATGTATACATCAATAAAAATCAACATATATATTACATCACATCATTGGAAAGTAAAATAGATACTACATAGCATGATTTAATAAATAAATAAAATAAAAATATATATACTTATGATGTGTGAAAAAAACTGCATACTCATACATAATAGGTAATGACCAAAACTACAATAAATAAAACTTTATTGAACATAATTAAATCATGCCAAATATACGTATATATATTTCAATAGTTCACTTTTTGTTTTTAAATATATTTCCTATATCTGTAAAATAGATGATTAAAGATTGTATAAAAATATAGTTTTTTTCTTATTCTTTTTTCAATTAGTTGGTGATAAATATTTTGGTTGATTAGTATATAAGAAGTTAATTTCATATGTGATTATAATTATTTGGTGGGTTTTTTAATTGAATTTAAATTTGTTTCTTGTAAGTGTATTTGTTTTTAGGAAAACTAAAAAACAATGTTGTTTTAGTTATGCCTTTAACTCATTGAATTATTGAGTTTAAATAGTGGTGTTTAATCCCTTTTTACTTTATAAAATTCTAGTATATTTTTTTTTAATAATAGGAATAATCTGAAAGGGACACAAAAAATAAGAGCACCATGAAATATATTCAGACATTGGGGTGTAATTCAATGTTATAACATAAAATATCACAGGTAATATATAATTTAACATTGAATATATATTTATTTTTTAATTGATTTATTTTTAAATTTTATAAATAAATGGGAATTGAGTATTGATTTTCATGTTTCTCGATCAATATTTTTTTCATTAAACAGAAAAAATAAATATATAAGCATTTTGAAATAGGAAACATAGGAAAAAATCATAGGACTATTTTTAAATATTTAATTTTTTTATATTTTATAAGGTTAAGATATTTCTACTTCAGTTAATTTCATGTGTTGCTCCAAATTTGACTACTCGATAAAAATAACTCATAGTGGTTATTTTAGAATATTTAATCTTCAATTTCACTTAAAATAACTACAATGATTTATATAAGATAATTCAAAAATATAAATTATGTTCCTCCTAATCTTAAATGATATTTTCTATAAAATGAAATGTTCACTATTGTACACACTACTTTATATCTTTAAAACCCGGTCTTTAATAAGTTTCATTCCATAATCAACTTAATTTTATTCAAATAATGATATGTAATTAATAACATGTTATTGTCACCTTCCTCCTAGGAACAAAAGGCTTCTATTATTTTATTTATCCTCAATATATCAATCCATAATAAAATATTTTTATCACCTTTTATTTCCCTTTTCAATGTTAAATAATAAATGTTTTACAGCAACCCAATCTTATCATACATAGATATTACATTGTGTTTTATGAATTTTCATTACATTACACAAACTTATGCCTAATGACCATAATAGTTTAGTGCCTTTGGAAACATTAAATCCTAAACACTAGTTTATAAATTAGCTACACCATATCCAACTACGTTCTTCATATTTAGCGCCCTTCATATGAATATCATATATAACACATTTATTAATAACATGGGGAAAGTAAATGTAGGAAAGGGTTGGCTCAAATTCATAGTAAGCATAAATAAAATAGATACATATGAATTGCATGATCCTAAGGGTATGAAAACATTAGAATAAAATCTAAAAACCATAACATTCAAAGAAAGGATCATAAACTTGATTCATGGACTAAATATTGGAAGTTCATAAGACATGAATCATAATGAAGTCAAGCAACATGATCCATGAGGGTATAACATTGGAATAAGATATGGAATTTTTGTCATAAACATATTCATAGAAAATCATTTTAATAATATCCATGTATCATTGATAATGCTATCATAGTGGAATGGGTTCACTCCCCAAACCAACATAGTAGTAAAGGTTTACTCCCAAGACCATCATAGAGGAAAAATTTCATTTCTATACTAGGTTTAATCCCACTTCCATTCTTGTCTATCTCATGATATATAAATCATTACCCAATGCATTAGAAGGAGATATAGGTCCCACCCATCTCATAACGAAAACCATAAATATTTGTGTTATAGGATCAAAAAAATTTATCATATCATAACCCACGAAATGAAATTTTTATCATAAAAATTTCATGATATCTTAACCTATGGAAAATATAAAGGTTTTATGATCATTGTTTTACAGCAAAACCCATGAAGAAAGTGAGTTTCATAAGAATTTCTTCATTGTATAACCAGTGGATGAGAAACAAGTTTCATAAAAATCACTTCCTAATAAGGATAACCCATTTAGATAAAGAATAATAATTTTATCCTTGGATCATATCTATAGGGATTTATAGATCACATTTATTCATGTTTTCTTATATGGAAAATGATTTTTATCGATTATTTAAAACATTTCTTGCTGAAAATATCATTTCCACATTAAAAAATAATGTTTAAAAAATAAAATATTTAGAAAATATTTTTACTTTATAATAACTTTGAAAAATTATAAAGTAATCTTTTATTAATTTTTAGAATATTTCATTAATGATGTACATGTTAAAATGAACATTTCTTTCAAATTTTTTGTAAAATCTGAATGGGAATTATTTTAAACGTGACATGATGATTTTTTTCAAAAAAATTAAAAGAAAAATATCTGTAAAAATTTCTTTAATAAATCATTTGGATAATAATAAAACATTTTTTATAAAATTTTTAGAAAACAAGTATTTTGAAGAAAATGGTTTTCTGACTGAAGACATAAGTAATGACGTATTTTCTTGAAAACATTTTCTCTAATATTTTAGATACAAATGAGTGGAAAAATTGTAATATTACTTGAATATATACTGAATAACCGCAGGAGAATAAACTTAATGATAATTATTGTGAGTTATATCATGATATTTCAATATTGGAGACTTAATCAAAAATAATCCGGATAAATGACGAGATTATAACATAAAACCCTTACCACTTTTGTAACCTTGAATAATTATTCCGATGAAAGGATAAAAAAAAATAAAACTTTAAAATACATGATTATCAATAAATTTATGATATTATATGTAAAATGGTATTTATAAACATGACATAAAAATATATAGATGTATAACATAACATGTGTCTCAAAGAAGGAAAATTGAGACAAAAAACACTTACCACTTTAGAAATATTTTGATTCATAATCACTAATAAATACTAACATAAAAAATAAACTTTATATATCATAAAAATAATTGGATTTGTGATATAAAATTTCAAAGTGGTGATATATACACCCACAAAATAAACTAATGGTGAATTTTTATACGTCTCCCAAAAATAATAAAGATACTAGAAATCTCTTACCTTATGTATTGAAATTTTTCATACTCATTAAAACATCCTATAAAATAAATATAAGTTTATATAAAATATATTAAATATATATATATATATATATATAATACCACATCTTATTTTCTCATTACCTTTATTACCCATTAATTAACAATTCCATGTTAATGTTACATTTCGGGTAATAGTCTCATTATTTTCGTATGTGTTTGATTTTTTTTGGTCTTATTAACTTGGTAATGTTTTAATATTATATATAATTTTATCCATGATATAAAATAATATAAATTAATTATATATGTATTTATAGTAATCCATAATATTTAGAGATAGAAAATGCATTATTCGTGGAGACGGTAGGTCGTACGTATACATGAACATTGTTTCTATTTTCTTGTAAATTTGAAGGAAATATATGTAAATGATATATTATCATTATATAATAATTTTTATTTCATATATATCAAATATTTTCATTAAAATAATCCTTAATATATTTCATATAAATCATGAAATAGTCAAATCACTTCGCGAGGCAGCAGTCCGCCGTACACATGAGCGATGTTATCGTCTTCCCAGAAATATTAAGAGTATGAAGGTATTTGTAGTATAAGAATTATATATTAATAATAACATCAAAATTTTCATATATAAATAATACATACATCATTATAACTATCCTATAATTTGTTAATGGAAAAACAAATGACATCGGTTCATAAAGCAGTATTATGTCGTACACACAAATGATGATTTCATAACTCATTTGATGGACATAAATATGGTTTAAGATAATGAAATTAACATAAATACATATTATGTGTAATATAATAATGCCACTATATAATCATGGTATAATATTAATTTAATGAGCTATAGGATGAAATAATACACAAATGCTTGTTGATAAGCAATATCTCTTTTTCAGGTATCCTCCTTAGGTTTGCAGCAAAAGCCTTCCTACGTTAGATTTATATCCAAAATAATAATTATATAATTATATAAGGTAATTTTGGAAGTTTTTGTTCATTTATTTTCCAATCTAAAGGATTTATAAGGTGTTTAGAGGAAAGGATACAGGGTAGCATTTTATAAGTGAGATGAGTGGTACACTTTTAATTGTTTGAAAAGAAAGAACTCCACCCATGTTTTTTTCATTTAAAGTTGATTAAAAATGGATTATTATTTATTCTAGAAGGTATACAGTCAACATATGGACATTAAATGGTATTTGGAAACGTTTTGGGTAAATTTTCACCCTTATCCTTTTAGTTTGACCACCAGTAAGTCCATTTTTACCTTAACTGAGGTAAATAATTTTTAATGTTTTTACTATTCATTTTGCTCAAAAATTATGTTGACCTAAATAAATAATATAAATTATTATGATTCCAAAAATTTAATACATTTATATAAGTTCTATTAAGATAATTGGAAACATTTATTTTAAAATTAATCCACTATACGGGATGAGAAAATGGGTTTTTAAAGAGAAACTATTAAAACGTTTATTAAGTTTTTATATCAATATTCAATATGAAATTGATTCCAATGACCTATATTGGATTAATATACATATAATTTAACTATAATACCAATTTAAAATATAACTTAAGTTATTAAATAAATTAAATGAAAAGGCATTTTCAATTAAAATTCAGCATTTTCACTATTCATCAAAACAATAGAACTTTACAAGAAAAAACAGAAAAATTCACCATATGATAATTTTTCAATTATGATTTCAAAAATAAAATTTATTTTATAAAATAAATATTATAAAATTTTAAAATTTAATTTTATTATTTTTCACAAAATACATAAAAAAATATTTAAAAAAATAATATTTTTGAAACATATAGAATCTTTACCAAAAGTTACATATTTTATTATCAATATGTTTTATTTATATAAAACCATTATCATTAATATTTTAAAATAGGTTATTATTATTCATATTACTAATAATATAACTAAGTTTAACTTCTATTTTATAATGGTTTTGTTTAAATAAATATATTATGAATATATCATGATTTTGTTAGAACTCAGTGTCATGTGTAATGCAAGATAACCAAGTGTTGTGTGTAGAACAATCTTAACTTGGTGTTTCATGTAATGAAATATATAAATGAAAGTTAATTTATTAAAAAACTCAAAAAAATGGTAGGTATTATATTCTACCCCCTTAAAATGAATTTCACCCTCAAAATTTATCAGTCTAATATAAACAAATGGGGATATTTATCCCAATTCTTATCTAGAATTTACCATGTTGGTTCCTCGAACTGTTGGTTTTTTCAGCAATATTTGACCAGGTGATTCATATTTTTTCATATAACCTGATCTATATGATCCAAAATCTCAACCAGTTATTACTCATACGAAATATCTTTCTCCAGTTTTATGACCTCTTAGTTCAGTACTTATAAAGGGTCAGGTATGCACTTACAAAGAATATATACATGGAAGACGATATAGACTTTAGATAGGTTTGTTGGAAGTGAAAACTGATAGGATACCTTCCTGATATGATCAATAATTTCAAAGGAACTGATATACCTAGGGATTATTTTCCCTTTCTTCCTAAATCTCATAACATTCTTTTAGGGAGAAATTCTTAGAAACACATTGTCCCCAAATTCAAATTCTTAACCACCTCAGTGATGATCAACATAACATTTAAACTAACTCTAAGATACCTATTTGTGTTGTTCAATAGATCTATCCTTCTATTCCATTTATTTACCTATCTTATATCCCAATATATTTCTTTCTCCATCTTCATTACAACATATTAGAGATCTATATTTCATTCCACAGAAGGATTCATAGGGAGCCAACTAAATGCTTGAGTGAAACTAATATGTAACATCCCACCCCTCCTAATTATCTTGAGAATGAGGAAGGAAATTAATTGTCCTTAAGAGACATCCCCAAGGCGCTAATGGCTAGCAATAAATACCATGGATTCATTAAAAGATTGGGGGTGATTATCCCAGTGGAAATAAAACAACCGACCAAACATGACATAACCAAATAAACCACTACTTGATGCCTGCTATGAATGAAAGGAAACTCAAATTCGACTATTGATATTAAAATCAAACTAAAACAAAGTACCAAAATAGAAGACTACAAATATCAAATTATACAATGAGAGACAAAACTCAAAGACTCCAATGACAAACTCCAAATATCCAAGCATACTATATGATCCAACTAGACAAAACATCCCAAGAATCCAAAATCACCTCTAGAGAAGTGTGATACATTACAGGTTCCCATCTCCCACTAAAAAACATCTATAGATCAGAAAATTTTCATAGTATGTTTGAGTAATAAAACTCACAAGGCTTTCCCCAAATTACTTCTTTATACCACTAAGATAGAATATGTTATCACATTTATATAAAAAAAATTATATAAAACAATTCAAAATAGTTTATCAAAGCCAACCCATTTCAATTAAAATAATTATCATACCAAGATATTTTTCCAAAATAAATCCACATCTAAGGAAACCAAACAAACAAGTCATTATCCATTACTCAATTTCATTATTTTCATAACCAATCCAATTTCACCGAACCACACACACCCATTTAACAACACAATTATACAACCATACACAGAAAATCTTGGTTTTACCTTTGATGATGGTACTTCATGTCCATAACTCTTCCCTTCCATGATGGTAATTTCACAACCAATATTCATCCCATAACGATTCAACTCATGCTTAACTAGTTAAAACAAACCCATTCCAATACAATCCTTTCCAAACCAATTCAATCATTTCAATAAAATTGTACCTTTACTGAAAACCATAATAATAACTATTTCAATAAAATGAACCTTTTATTTAAAACCATTTTACAAACAAAATCTAATAAAACCAAACTTTTATTGAAAACCCTTTCTTATGTATCAAAATCAAAGATCCATTCTAAAATCATCATTTTAAAACCAAGTTATAAATTTTACTTTCCACAACAACACCCAATTTTCACAATTCCATAAACCATTTCCAAAGAAGGTTTCCAACAACCAATTAAAAATAATTTCACAATAAATTTCAATACAAACAACCAATTTGAAATCAATACTTATTGTTCTAGAAAGATAATTTGAGAGAGAATCCACCTACCTCAGGAATTTATGAAGAAAATGAATAAAGACATGAAAATTTCACAAAACCAAGTTGAATCACCAAAACCCCCTTAGATCTGTTCCCATAACATTAAAAAATACAAACATAATCATATTTTCAATAAAATATCTTATATACATATATCTACAGTAGATATAGATCTATGAATCTGAGAGAGATATGGAATTAGATCTAAGGATAACCTAGAAAAACTGCCAAGAACAATGACTTATCATGAGAATTCGTCTTCAAAGAACCAATAGAATCCTTTGGATTTCCTCTAGATCAATAGTAAAATCCTCTACTTCTTTTGGAGGAGAAAAAAACGAGTTTTGGATGTTTGGTGGAAAATGGGTTTAAAGGCATTAATCTGACCTAGATCTAATTTTTGGGGATCTTTTTTTAAATAGTGCATGGTTAGTCGCATGGTTAGGAAATTTTTTTGTTAACTGTGTGCCAAACTCTACCACAAGAAACACCACACAGGGTTGTCTCACATGGTTAGAAAACTCATGTGCCAACTATACCAAAGATAACTATTTTACATTTCATAGTTTCTACTGGGTGGTCGCATGCTTTGGACAAACTATGAAATAAATCGTACACCAACCCATTAGCTGATGTCTCATTGTGCATAGTTTCTTGTAGGAGTTTAATGATTGTCACTAATCATTCACCAACCATTAACCCTTATAAAAAGCCCAAAAACATTCCAAAGGACACCAAACTCCCCCAAACATCACCTATATACTTTACCTATATAAAAATCATAAATGAATAAATAATTAGTATAAACCATGGGTGATACATTATCCCCACCATTGGCCTTTACATCCAATAAAATTAAGAAACAAATAGTTCTCTGAAAGATTTTTGGCCTTTTTTATTTCATTTTCTTCTCATATTCCCAAATCTCTCCTGGATTTGACCATGTTTCCACAAAACCTGCAATAAACTCATGATTTTCCCATGCTATTATATCTCTTTCCTGTTTAGAATATACATTATCATGTAAACCAGCATAGAATGTGACTCCAGGTAAACATGATCCCATTAAGTCAAATGGCTAAGATCAGGGTGATACTTTTTCAATTGAGATACATGAAACACATTACACACCGCATTGAACCATGGTGGTAATTCCAACTGATATTTCACCTCTCCAACCCATTGAAGTATCTCAAAAATTTCATATGTATCTCAAAGATAACTTTACCTACATCCCAAAACAATTATGCTAAAGTCTCAAATAGATCCTTAAGAACACGTGATCACTCACCTAGAATTCCAACGACCATCAATGATGATAAACATATGATATTTGATGACTCTGTTTCACCTCCATCCATTTCCTGATCAACTAAATATTCTTCATTTTTTTGGACAAGTCTTCACCCAACCAGTGAAGTCTCACCTATTTTCAACCAATAATGGGGAGAATGATAAGGACACCCATAAAATTCTTCAAAATAATCCATATGTATCGAGACCTTATAGTTTTTTATATATGTGAAATCCACTAATGGTACATTCTCTTCCCATTGGGCACCAAAATCCATTACACAAGCCCAAAACATATGTTTTGATGTTTGTATCATCTATTTGGATTTTTCGTCTATCTGAGGATGAAATTCCATACTAAATATCAACTGATTCCCAATGTATTTCTATAAGGACTTCCATAAATGAGATGTAAACCTCTGATATCAATCTAAAACTACTGAAACTGATACATCATACCTCTTTACCACTTCTCATATATAGATTTTTTGCAAGTCCCCATCAAAGGTAACACAAAGCTTGTGCGTGGGGGGGGGGTTGTGGGGTTGTTCGGTTAAATGTGTGTCTATTGTTACATGGTTGTTTGGTTAAATGGTTGTGTGTGGTTATTTGAAATGGAATGGGTTATTCAAATTTGGAAATTTATTAATGGATAATTAATTTTTTGTTTTTTCCTTGGATGTGGCTTTAGTTTTTAAAACTATTTTGATATGAAAACTATTTTACATCAAATGGCATGGATTAGATAAATTATTTTCAATTGTTTTATATAAATTGTTTCATATAAATGTTTTAACATGTTAAGACCCAGTGGCATGAGTTGGGAATTATTTTTGGGAAAGCCTGATGATTTTAATTACTCACCCCTTCATTAGAAATTTGGTTCTTTTACAGATGTTGTTTTTCATGACATGGGAAAGGGTAAAGTATCAAACTTCTCTAGTGGTTATTCGTGACACTTTAGATGTTTTATGAATTTGGAACACAGATCATGTTTGTATATTTGGACTTTGTTGTTGGAGTCTTAGATTTTTTTTCTTCCTCTACGTACTTTGAAATTTTAGTATTCTATTATGGTACTTGGTTTTGGTTTGATTTTAATATCAGTGGTTTCTATGAGTTCCTTTCATTCATATCATGCATCATGTATTGGTTTATTTGGTTATGTAATGTTTGGTTGGTTGTTTTATTTTCAAAGGGAAAATCATCCCTCATATATTAATGAATCCCTTGGAATTTATTTCTATCCTATGGAACCTTGGGTATGTCTCTTAAGGAAATGTGATATCCTTTCCCTCGTCAATCAAATGAGTGGTGGGACTCAAAGTAGATAATGGATATTAAAATCAAACTAAAGACAAGTACCATGACATAAGACTAGAAATATCAATGTACATAGTGGGATAAAAAATCAAACACCCCAATGACAGACTCCAAAGATCCAAACATGCTCTATAATCAAACTTCACAAAAGATACCAAGTGTCATGAACCAGAAATAGAGAAGTGTGATACTTTATCATTTCCCATGTCTTGATAAAAAACATCTCCAAAGCACGAAAGTAGTCATGATTATAAAAACATAGTAGGATTTCCCCAAATGAATTACCTACTCATTCAACTAGGATAAAATACATTAGCACCTTTATATAAAATAATTTATATAAAACAATTTGAAATAGTTTATCAAAGCCAAGAAACTTCAAGTAAAATAATTTTCATACAAAAATAATTTTCCAAAATAAATCCATATCCAAGGAAATCAAACAAAAATTTTATTATACATTACTCAATTTAAATTTTGGAATAACCCATTCCATTTCACATAACGACAAACACCCATTTAACCACACAACCATACAACCACACACACACACACACAAGATTGGTTTTACATTTGATGATAGAACTTCACCTCCATAAATCATCGCTTTGATAGTGGTACTTTCATTAACAGTATCCATATAATTCCCACTCAACTCATGTATAACCAATAAATCCAATATCATTCCAATACAATATTTTCCAAATCAATTCAACCATTTCAATTAAACCACACCTTTATTGAATATAATAACAATAAACCATTTCAATACAATAAACCTTTTATTGAACCTTTTCCAACAAACCATTCCAACAAAACCAAACTTTTATTTAAAACACTTTTCCCTATATCAAAATCAAAAAAAAATATATTAAAATAATCATTTTAAAATCATGTTATAAATTTCACTTTCCACAACAACACTCAATTCTCACATTTCTATAAACTTTCACCAGTGAATATTTCAAAAAACCAATTCAAAAAAAATAACAGTCATTTTCAAGCTAAAAAACCAATTTTAAATCAAGACTTATAGTTTCAGTAAGAGGAAATGAGAGTGAATCCACCTACCTTGGGAATTTATGATGACAATAAAGAACGACATGAAAACCCCACAAAACTAGGTTTAATCTCCAAAAACCCACCTTACATCTTTTACCCTAACATCTGAAAAGAAAAATATATTCATATTTGTCATAAAATATCTTAGATATATCCATAGTTGACATATATCTAAGAAACCGTGAGAGTGTAGAAGTAGATCTATGCAAAACTAATAAAAACTACCAAGAATGATGACTTACCACAAGAACTCGACATTAATGAAACAAGAGAAGATTTTGGATTACCTCTGAATTGATGGGAGAATCCTCTAATTCCATTAAGAGAAGAAAAATATATTTAAGGATGTTTCGGGGGAAAATGTGGGATAAAACATTAATTCATTCTAGATCCACATTTTTTGTGTCTTTTTTTTAAACTGTTCATGGTTAGTCACGCTGTTAGGAAAACTATGAGATAATTGTGTGCTAGGTTATGTCTTAATGAACACCTTAAACATTTAGATATAATGACTACAAAAACCATGAAAAAACTATGAAAAATATCACCATCTGACATTACATGATTTCTATAGGGCGGTCGCATGGTTTGGCAAAACCATGCACTTAACCGTGCACTAACCCATTATCCCATGTCTCATTTTGCATGATTTTTCATAGGAGTTTCATAGATTTCACTAACCATGATCCAACCATGAATCCTTAAAAAAGGATAAAAACATTCCTAAATACAAACAAACTCTCCCAAAATTCACCCATATACTTTATATACTAAAAAATCATAAGGAAAGTGTTACTTAATAGAAACTGGGGGTGATACATAATAGTTTTTAGAAAATTCAAATATTGTAAGTTGTAGATCCCAAAAACCTTTGAAATAAAAATAAAAATATCTCAAAATATCATATTGGGTGTGAAAGTTTCTCTTATATTGGCTATCTATGTAAGGATGATACGTTGTGCTAAAACTAAACTTTGTATCAAGAGCTTGCTGAAGAATTTTCCAGAACCTTGAGGTAAACCTCAAATCCTGATCAGACACAAAGGAATGTGGTACTTCAAAAAACCTTAACACTTCCTTAATGTATATCCTGGAATGCTAATCTAGAGATAGGTCTTCTCAAATAGTGATTATGTGTTCTTGTTTATTAAGTCGATCAATTATAACCCATATAGCATTGTTCCCTTTAGTTTTTTTTGAGATTCTAATAACAAAATACATCGTGGTTTTCTCCCATTTCCATTCTTGTATGGGTATTGGAAGAAAAATCCCCTTAAATTTCTATTTTTCATCCTTATCTTACTAACATACCAAGAACCGTGATATAAAATCTGTGATATATCTCTTCATGTCATACCATTGGAAGTACTGTTTCAAATCTATGTACATCTTAATACATCTAGAATGAATACAGAATGAAGAACTGTGGGCTCCATCTAAAAAATACTCCTTGAATTATTGTATGTACATAACACATACATAGTTACTAAATCTTATCATTCCATCTTGATGAAGGCAAAACATAAGAAAATTTCAAATACTATTTTATATCTATATATCTTCCTTCTATTCCCCTTTAATTATCACTTGGATAGATGGTTGAACATTCAATTTATAAAGATAAGATTTTTCCCTTACTTATGGATTTTCGAATCCACCCATTAAAAATCTAGAAATATTAGAAATTTCATGATCATCGTCATGGATAAAAAATCATTATACATTCGAAACAAATCACTGGCCACCTTATTATCTTTCCCATGGTGGTAATGTATTGAGTAGTCATAATATTTAATTATCACTATCCATTTTATTTGTCACATATTCAACTACTTATACATAAATATATACTTTAGACTTTTTTATTAGTATAGACATCACACTTTTATCTTTAAAGATAATTCTTTCATACCTTTAGTGAAAAAAATTTCACAGCTAACTCTAAATCATGAGTTGGGTAATTTTTCTCATGAACCTTAAATTGTTGTGATGCATAAGTTATAACCATGTCATTATTTATAAGAAAATATCATAATCCCTTATTGGATGAATAACTATATATTACAATCCCTTCTCTAATATAGGTTAACGTTAGCACATGCTGACCAAACTACTCTTCAGTTCCTTGAAATTTTCCTCAAATTCACCTATCCAGAGGAACTCGTCTCCCATCCCAATTAACTTGGTTATTAGACTATATATTAGTGATAAATTCTCCATTAACCATTTATATTATCTAGTTAAACATAGAAAAAAATGTATCGTATTCTTTGTGGTTGGTCTAGGCCAACATTCAATAAACGTTTCCTTTCTTGGATCTATTGGTATACCCTTTCTGGAGATTATATGACAAAAAAGTGAAACCTTTTGCATCCAAAATTCTTAGTTTTTAAATTTTGTATAAATTTTATCCTTCCTTAGAGACTTTAGTAAAATTAATAGCTTTTAATCATGTTATTCATTTCTCTTTTAATAGATAATCATGTTATATATAAAGACTACCACAAGTTGATTAGAGTAATAAATAAAGACTCTATTCATTAAATCCATGAAGATAGAAGGGGTATTAGTAATATCAAATGGAATGACTATATATTCACAGTGTCTATATTTTGTATAGAATTTTATCTTGGGTATATCCCCATTCTAAACCATAATTGATCATATCCAAAATGAAGTTAAATCTTGGAAAAGTATCAAGCTCTACGCAGGTGATTGAATAGGTCATCATTACAAGGTTGATGATACAAGTTCTTAATCTTGGTCTTTTTCAACTCCCTATAATAAATGTATATTCGAATCGATCCATTTTATTTTAAAAAAAATAACAAGTGCACCCCAAGGTGACACACTTGTTTTAATAAGTCCCTTATTGAGGTTTTCTAGGAGTTTTTTCTTCAATTCCTACAACTCAATCGGCGTCATTATATAGGGATTCATTGAAATTGGTGTAGAACCATGTATGAGTTCAATTGATAACTTAAATTCACATTTCAGTGGAATACTGGGAAACTCCTTTATAAAGTTGTCACAAAATTCCCACACAACATGAATATAATTGATTTCGATTTCCTCACCCAACCATTTGAGATAAACACCCCTTTTGAGTGGGAATTAAGACACATATATTGGATTTAATATCCATCAAAAATTTGTACTTGTCATCAAATTGATAGACGATCATATGTTGGCATGTAATATCATATGTGAATTCCGTTCCATCATAATTGATGTGGGATTTATATAGAGAAATCAAATCCATGCCTAAGATGACATCAAATACCACCAGATAAAGAAAGAAAATATTTTCATGAAGCATATTTCCACAAACATCAATTAGGGAGGAATCATATATATGACATGTGATCATCATACCATCTGAGGGTTTCACTATATCTAATAGTTTGGGTATTATCTTGATAAGATTATAAAATTTTTTAGATATGAAATAAAGGATAGATCCAGAGTTAAATAAGACATTAGCAGTTCTAGATTTGATGGTAAGTGTACCATTCAATATTTCATTATCACGCACCACATCAAAAAAATGATTGCATTAGATTTACCATTGTCTCTTAGATAAAGAGGTTACTAATGATCATCATAGTCACTAACCTTCTGGTTTAGGAACTTGTTCGAAAAGTAACTATACTCCTTTCATTAGGAAAGAATGGATTTTGGATGGTGTATTATGTGTAGTTTTCTCTATATTCCCATTGTTAGCTACATTTTTTCCATCATGTAAGAAATAAATTTTCTAATGGCTTTCCCATAAAACATAGAATAGTTTCTAGTCCCATTAAGATAATTTCATCAATGATTTTTCCTAGACTATGAGCATAAAGAAAATAACATCTTCTTCTCTCCATGGGTTTATATTTTCCTTTGAATTCAATTTTTCTTTTCTAATACAAACCATAAGATTGATATGTAACTCCAACCTCGATTTCCACATCAATAGAACATCAAAAAATCACTTCATCTATACTAAAATATCTTATGGTTGATTATCTTAGGAGACTTGGGATTAAGACAATGAATAATCGATCAAACTTACTTTCAGATTGGATGATAATACCTAAAGCATACCTCACACGTCTGGTAAATTTTCTTTACACGTACTAATAGATTCATAATTCTGTTTCCTTATCTCAAGGAACTCCTCCATATTCATACGAAGAATATGAGTAAATTACATATTGAAATATAAGTTCATAAACTTTCCCCAATCCATGGTGTTAGTTTTATATTGTTTCCTCATATTCTTGATAATATTCCACCATTGATCCATTACACATTCCAAAAAGTAGACAACCAGAATGATAGTTTCTTGTTCTGAATGATATAGAATGGAAAATATCATTTTAGTGATATTGATACATTTATCAAAAACGATTCGATCATCAGTTCCATTAAAGACTTGTGTAAATTTCCTCATAAAGGAATCAACAAAAAAAATCTGTCCTTTTTTCATTTGGAATTCCAACATGATTCATATCTCGAGAATTTTTTATAAGAATAGTAGCGAGATATTGAATTCAATCTCCCATAACGTTTATATGATCAAGAGGAAAATAATTTCATGTTCTTTCACACTCAGAATTAAAATGATTTTTTTGGGTTACATCCATTGACTAAAACCAAAAGTCATTATGTAAGAAATAATATTCATGATGGAGAACCACATAATCATGAAAATCGCTTATAGGATTTTTAAAACATGAAACCATATTATTTAATCTATGACACCTTAGGTGTATCATGGGTTATTCATAGTAATTATATAATTAAATCCATCAGGGTGTTTTATAAAGAGTTTGTGAATCTCCAAATCTTATCCCTTGAGAGTGTCAAACCAGGTGTGCAGTAAGGACCATTTTCATACACCATGTGATTATCGAGTCTGGATCAATGCACACTTTTCCGAGTTATTAACCATAGGTTTATATCTTCTACAACCACATACACTTTTTATATCCATATAGGGATATAATTTAATAAAAACCACTCAGTTAATCATTTAAAAAATTCTAGGATACTTTATTATACTTTGAATCATCCTTATACTTATCCATAGACATATCCATAGTGATCTCACTGAGGTTTTATCATCCTAGTTTCCAAATGTTACCTAAATATTTACTCTAATTCCAACTATAGAAACACATTCTTATCATACATAGGTATTACATCATTTTATGAATATTCATTATATTACACAAACACATTCTTGACGACCATAATAAACTGCTGCCTTTGGAAACATAGAAACATAAATATTATCCTAAGTTATCTAATTCATCCCCAACTATATTATTCATAATGATAACCCTTATTAGAAATATCATACAATATATATTTCTTCATAACTTGGGGAAAGTAAACATAAGAAAGGGTGATATCAGATTCTCATTAAGTTTAAACATGGGAGATACATAAGCATAACATGAACATAGTGGTATGGAAACATGATCATAACATTTGAAAACCATACCCTGCATATCAAAGATCATAAAATTGAGTCATAGAATAAATATTTATGGTTTATAAGACATGAATCATAATGAAATCATAGAACATGATCCATGATGGCATAACATTATAATAATACATGGAATTTGTGTCATAAACATAAGCATAGAAAATAATTTCCATGTTATGAAAGGCTATCATAGTTGAATGGTTTTACTCCCCAACACATAAAAGTATTAAAGGTTCACTCCCATGACCGACATAGTGAACACTATCTTATTCTAAACTATGTTAACTCACTATACCAATCTGTACTATCTCCTGAGATGTAAATATTTAACCAATGCAATGGATGGGGATATTGGCCCCACCCATCTCATAACGAAAACCATATTTTCTTGTGCCATATGATCATAAATATTCCTCATATCATAACCCATGAAATAAAATTTGTATCATAAAAATTTCATCATATCATAACCAATTGAAATGAGACATGTTTTATAATCATTTTATTATAGCATAACTAGTGAAAAAATGAGTTTATAATAATTTCCACAATATATAACCCATGGAATAGAAATAGGTTTCATAAATGTAATGTCATCAGAAAAATAAACCATTCATTGAAAAAATAACAATTTTATCCTTGGATTATGTCCCCATTCAGGAATAGGTAACATCAATTGGTGTTATCTTAGATGGAAAATGATTTTGATCAATTATTTAAAAAACTTATTGAAGAAAATATCATTTTTACTTTAAAACCAACTTTTTAAAACATAAAACATTTGGAAATATTATTATTTGAAAATAAACTTTAAAACTTTAATCTATGAAGAGATGATTTTTCATGATGTCAAAAAATTCTATTCATGGCATACATATCAAGATGAATATTCCTTTCACATTTTCGGTAAAAGATGAATGGTATTTAAATCAAAAATAAAATATAGATCACTTTTAAAAAAATTAAAAAGAAAAAGATGGGTAAAAAATTATTTAATAAATCATTTTGAGAACAATAAAACATATTTTAAAACATTTTTATAAAATATGGATTTGGAAGAAAATATATTTCAAACCGAAGAGAGAAGTAATATCATATGTTCTTAAAAATCTCAATTATTTTCAGTACCAATGGGAGGGAAAATGGTTCCATTACCTAAATATATCATGAATAACCAAAGGAGAAGATAATTCATGAGAATTATTGAGAGTTACATCATGATATTCAAAACATTGGAGACTTAATCATAAAAAATCGTAAAAAATGATGAGATTGTAACATAAAACCCCTACCAAACTAGTAAACTTGAATCATAAGCCTCGTGAAAGGATAAAGTCAAATGAAACCTTAAAATATCATGAGGTTAAATAAATTCATAATATTACTTTTTTTAGGGTGTTTATATAGACCTCATAAAATAATTGGGTACGTAACATAACATATGTCTCAATGAAGGAAAATTGAGATAAGAATCTCTTACTACTTTAGTAATCTTTTGAATCATAATAAAATAATAAAGAATATAATAAAATGAAAATTTAAATATCATGAAAATAATTTGATTCATGATATAACATGTTAATGGGTCATTATATACATCACAAAAAAAAATGAGTGGTGAATTTTTATATGTCTCTTCGAAATAAAAGAGAGACTAGAAATATGTTAACCAAGTCTTTATTTATAATGTACTAATTAAAACATACTTTATAATAAAAACAATTTTATTATAAATATATTAAATAAAAATATTAATAGACACCATACCATATATTATTTTCATATAACCTTTTACTTCTCATTTATTATCAATTCAATATTAATGAAGCGTTTCAAGTAATAACCACTTCGTTTTACATATATGTTTTGATTTTTTTTGTCTTATTACTATTATAATGGTTTCATAATATCTTTATTGTTAAAAATTATATAAATATCATATATATATTCATTATATATGTATTTATATTGATCCATAATTTTTAGGTATAGAAAATGCATTGTCCATGGATATGGTAGGTCGTACGTATGCCTGAATGTTGTTTACATTTTCTTATCAGATAGAAATAATGAAAGATAAATGATGTATTAACTTTAAAGAAACATTTCTATGCCTCTTATTTCATATACTATTATGAAACCCATCCTTAATATATTCTATGTAAACCATGAATAAATCACATCTCTTTGTGAGGAATAAGTACACCATACACATGAGCAACATTATTATATTCCCAAAAAATGGAGATTATGCAAGTATGTGTGATATAATAATTAAAAAATAATAATAAATTCAAAAAATAGAATATATAAATAATAAAACCATTCTTAAAAACATACATAAGAAGTGTTAATGAAAAAAATGGCATCGGTTCACAAGGTGGTTGTTTTCCGTACACATGAACGATGATTTCATAACCCATTTCATGGAAGTGAAGATGGTTTTAGGTCATGAAATTAACATTAAAAAATTATTTTAAGAGTAAGATACTAATGTTTTTGTATCATCATAGTATAATAATAATTTAAATTTTAGGAGGAATAAATAAAATAAAAATGCTCTTTGATGAACGTTGCTTCTTCTTCAAGTATCCTTCTTAAGATTGCACCAAAAGCCCTCATAGGGAAAATTTATGTAAAAAATAAGGATTAAGGTATGATAGAATGTAATCTTGGATGTAATTTGGGTAGTTATGGTCCAAAACAAAGGGGTTTTATGGTTTAAATATGAGAGAAGAAGGGGAGTCCTTTTATAAGTGAGTTGAGTGGTATACTTGTAATTTTTTAAAAATAATGAAATCTGCCAATTTTTTTTCATTTTATAATTACCAAAAATTATGTATTCTCTATAATATAATGGATAAGGTATAAATATGTCCAAAAAAAATTTTGAAAAGTTTTAGACCATATTTTAACCTTATCTTTTATGTTTAACCCCCTAATCAATACATTTTTACCTTAACCGTAGTAAATCATTTTTACCGTTTTTACAATTCATTTAATTCATAAAATAACTTGAACATAATAGATAATATAAATTATTCATATTTCAAATATGGAATCCATTTTTCTAAATTTCATTCATATAATAGAAAAATTTTAATTAAAATTTAATCCCCCAGACATGATAATAAAGAGGGTTTTTATAGAGATAATGATCAAAAGTTTAAAATGTTTTTATATCCAAATTAAAAATTAAATTGATTACATTGAACAGAATTAGATTAATGGATTTATAATTGTGCTAATTTAGAAATAAAAAATAAATATTATTTAACTTTATAAATAAATTAAACAAAAAATAATTTTTCAATTAAAATTCATTATTTTTCACCATTCATCAAATAATGAAACTTTTCTGAAACAAAAAGAACTTTACCTTAAAATAATATTGAAATTATGATTTTAAAAATGAATTTTACTTTATCACATTAATTTTAAAAAATTAATTTTATTATTTTCTCACAAAAATACATAAAAAACATTTTTTTTAGAAAATTATATTTTAAAAAAATATAAGGAAATTACTAAAAATTATATATATTATTTTAAATATTTTTTATTTATATAAAACCATTATAATTAATATTTTAAATTTATTTATTACTATTAGCATTACTAGCGGCTAGTTTATCACTACCACATTTAAATAACTATATTAATAATATATCATGGTTTTGTTAAAACTCAGTGCCGTGTGTAATTCAAGATATCCTAGTGTTACGTGTAGTGAAAGCTTAACTTTGTGTTGAATGTAATGAAAGATATAAAATAAATTTAATTTATTTGAAAAAAATCATAAAAACTCTTGGTGTTACATGTTTAATGGAACACATGTTTTATAATTTAATTTGTGATGGATCGCAAATAACTAAATGTAACCTTGAACATAGGTAGGACTAGTAATTTCATTTTGTAGTTCTAGAATTTGATTTTTCTTCTAGGATATTGTATCCTTTAATATCCTATTATTTTGTTTTTAAAAATACCCTTTATATGTGGTAATTGCAGAAATTTTACATGTTCGAGGTTGTATGGTAAGTCGTTGTTAGAGGAATTGAAATTTCTATACATCTTTAAATTTTTTCTCTTAAGCCTTTATAGTCTTAACATGAATATTAATCTACTAGGTAAATGAATTTGGAAATATGGTTAGTGTGACTATTTTTTTAAATAGTTTTATCCTTCCTTCTTCTCCCATTAACATATATTAATGACAGAATCCTTTCTGCCAATTTAAACTTGAAGAGTTATTAGTCAATGATCCATAGATAATGTTGTTTAAGAGTGTCATTAGTGGGGAGGTAATAAATGGGACATATGAAGTGGAAATGGATAATGTGATACTTAAAATTAATTATTTTAATTAATTAATTTTTAACTTTACTAGATATCGTGTTTTGAAAACCTTCACTTATTTCTTTTTTATAAATTTTGAAAGTCGTTCTTTTTTTATAAAAACAGTTATAACTGTAACTTAATTTTATAAAAAATAATATTTTATAATTTATATCTTACACTAAAATTTCAAAAAATATTTTTCATAAATTAAACTCCTGATTATATAGAAAATATAATATATGATTTCATTGAATTAAATTTCAGTTAAGAAAAAATGTTTTGAAATAAATTTTACTTTTAAATGTGTTACTTAAATTTTTCACTTACACAACCTTTTACTCATTATCTAGAATTATTATAGTGTTTATTGGCTATTCCATATACCAATATTAGTCTATCGCATAGTAATATTATTTTTTATACTATTAATTTCCAATTTATGTGTTAGATCCATGTTTGTATAAGTTTTTACAGACCATGAGTTAAATCCCTAAACATATCTTGGAGTTTCTAAAACTTTTCTTTAATGTAAAAGAAAAATAATTATTCTTTATAATTTACACCATGTTTGGAATTATATTTTTATGCATTTTGAATTTTTAGTATGATATACATATACTATACTAGTTTATGTTATAACTTGTTAAATTATATTCACTTTATTGTATGATAAATTCTAAAATATATGTTAGAATGTCTAATTCTTTTTTATTGGGTGTACTATTTGTTATGATTGAATTATTTGTGCATTAATAATAGTTTGATAATTTTTTAGCATGTCTAGAAATAGGTACATATCTATTATATAAAATTTGAATTTTTAAGTGAGTAAACAACTAAAATAGAACTCTTCTTATAATATTGTTTTTAAATTTATAGATTTCTAAATTTTATAAGATGATTCCAGATTTTATATTTTTTATTTTTTATGATTATAAACTAAAATAGTAACACAATTTTATATTATTCTCTACCAATTTTAATGAATAATGAACTAGACAGATTTTGACTAAATAGTCATTTATATAAGGTCCTAGGTGATGAACATAGTTGTAGAGTTTGTTGTAAACATGGAAATAAAATCATGTCATTTAATTATTTGTATTTGGGTATTGAATCTTCTATAAACAATGCATGAATGGTAACCTAGGAACAATTAAATTCCTTTAATGGGAAATTAAAGAAACATGTTCAAAAAGAGTCATGAATTAATAAAAAATAAAAATGACCAATTGTTCAAAGTGATATAATCTATATTCTCTTCAATTCTACTAGAGGGTGTTATGACGGTTTATGGATGTTTATTGAGTATATGATTTCTTTTTGAGTATTTATATGGTTGTTCATATATTACTGATGATTCTAGTGGAGATTCGGATTACTATATAATTTATACTAGTGGTAATGAGGATTCTAATAGTGAGGATGGTGATACTGCAGTTAATGATGGTGGTGTTGTTGGCACACATGTCATTGTATTTGATATCACACAAATAGTGATGAGGATTATAATAAATCTACTGAGAATAAGTACTAAAAAATTATGCATTTAAAAATCTATCTTTTTTTTTGTTTTTATTTATTATAAAATGACAATTTTATATGTGTTTTGTTAACCTTTTAGTATCTGATTGTTTGGATTTTAGAATAAATGGTATGCTTCATGTGGTGTATTTAGTATATGATCTAGGGTGAATTGTTTTCATTGTTTATGCCATGGATGGAGCTTCTAATTTCCATTATTCTAAACTTGGTATTAGGGTTCAATTTTGATGGTTAAACCATGGTTGTAGATACAAATTACCATGGTTGAAAATGCAGGTATATATTTTAATTTCAATAGTTTTAATTATGGTATTAGAAATTAATTATCATGGTTAAAATGTGGCTATATATATAATGAAATGGTTTAAATTGTCGATATACACAACCTACTTCCATAGTTTAAATTGTTGCAGTTGAAAACCCATATTGTAGTAGCTTTAATATCCATGATAAGGGAAACCATGGGTATACCCAATTTCCACTATTTTTTTGTCCTATCACCATGAATGTGAAACATGGTTGTATGTGAATTATATATTTCTTTATTACTGATCCACTATGATATGGAAAAATGGTATTTATTCATGCTCACATATTTGATGATTTATATTCCTTTTTTAGTTTCAAATCTTACTATGATGTTTTGTTTCTAGGATGTTCCATATTTTAATGAATTTGATTATTCTTTATGGATCATAATTAATTTATCATGTTTTTATAATATTATTCCATGGTATATATTACATGTATTTTGGTCAAGCCTTTTTGAAAAAATATTATCTTTACACTTTCCTTTTATGCAGGTATTTTATCCCCTAATCATGTTTTATCAAATATTTCTGATCTAACCCTTTATGGAATGTTAAAGATGTTCAACATTACTAAGAATTTCTGATCACCCAGTACTTATGTTTACATTCCCTATGTTAATAACATGATTATAATCTATGAGGATCCTATAAGTGAGTATAGTGTGGTATGATTGTGGATAAACATTAACAAGTATCATAAAAGATGTTTCTTATGTAGCTCATCCTCAAACACACTAAACCTTTAATTATTTGGATTGTGTAATTAATATGTGAACTAATTCGTAACATATGGTTGTTTTATAGAACAATTATAGTTTCATCTCACTTTATTTCTAGTCTAGTGATTATAGAATTTTTTTAACACTATACTTGTGTATATGGATATGGGGTTCTTTGATGGGTATTAGAGTTGTGTTTAGTTTTTTATGGATTATTTCATTTAGTTTTATATTTTAGGATTATATAACATTATTGAAACCCATAGGGATAATTATATGGTATAATTCTATACCTAGGAAAATATATCAAGGTTTTGAAAGTGTAGATATTGTCTCATTCTCATATAAATTACATCCATGTATAATTACTAGAAAGTGGATGTAGTTGTGGAACAAATTCACATTAGGGTAATCAGACAGAAAAATGAATGTTTACTGTTGATCTCCTATGGTGTGATGTTAATTCCCTATGAAGATAACTAAAATAAAAAATTTATAAAACTCAAAAAAATTAAATTAAATAATGAAAATGTTTTATACAACATGTCAAGGTCGAACCCACAGAGACATGGCAATTATATTTTCCTATTTTTAAAAATGAAACAGTTTTATTTAATTTATTTATAGAATATATGGGATAAATAAAGAGTTTTGTTTTTAAATAATTTTGAATAAGTAATTAAAGGAATTTATTTTGGTTGTTTGGAAATCAATTGAGAAAGTCTCTCTAGGGTTTTGTAGATTTAGGGTTTATATGAAATTGGATTAAGAAATTAAATTTATTAGTCTGTATTGGTCTCATAATTTAGATAAGGAGGATTATATGTTCAGGGTATCCCCAACCCCACCCCTATTATAAAAATACTTTATTTATGTTTATCTATTAATTTAGGGTTTTAATGCACTATATTTTATCCTAATAGAATATTTAAACCTAATCACACAAAATGATAAAATGCTAATGTCTAATTTTGGGTAAATAGTTGCATAATTGAGAATCACTTTCTTCATTCATCAATAAATGTTCATGATTTTAAAATTATAAAGAGTTTAAAATTTATTAACTAAAATTACAACAACCCTAATAAATGAATTAAATAAATAATGAAATACAATCCCCCTTCACCCTTCATCTACATAACCCTAGAACATGGTAGGAGTTACCACCTGTAAGATCCTGTTTTTTTAGAAAGGTATGTTTTCATTATTTTTTGGTTGAATCCCTTTTTTTGGGCTTCAAGTTATGTCTTCTGAAAGTATGAGAGGTCTTGGGGGTGTTCCGGGGTTCGGGGCACGAAAGAAAGGAAAATTGGGCAAGACCATCCATGGTATACGGCCTGCGCATGTCCAGGGAAAACCATGCGGCCTGTCTAGGTAAACCGTGCAACCCTTCTCCTCCAGACAGTAGCATGTGCATGTTTGTGCACGGGTTGACAAACCATGCGGTTAAACTGTGCGGCCTCTTAAAGTTGGGAAAAATTACAAAATTGCCACCCCGGGATTTTAATAACCCACTCATGTTTTCCTCTCATTTCTTCCCTCTTCACCCTAGGAGCGAACCAAATCGCCCAAAAGATCCAAGAGATCGATCTCCCTCACTTCTAAGGCATTTTTGGTGTCGTTGGTTGCAGATAGAAGCTCCAGTTAAGGATTATCCCATCTTTGCTTCTCTTTTTGGTTTAGGGTTTGTATCTTCTCTCCCTATTGTTCCAAAGCTCTAAAACCCTATCTTTTGGGTGAGTTTTAGGTTGAAGCTCCAAAGTTTGGTCAGATCAAGGTCTAAGGACTTGATTGAGAGTGCGTTCAACTGTGGTTTCTAGGTAGGTGGTCTAAAAGTTATATCCCATGGTTACTTGGATATTTGTTCATGTTTAGTTGTGTTCATGTTTCCCCATGGTCATGTTTTTAATAAACTTGGAATGTTTGGTAATAATGGTGTTTTAAATGGAAAATGGGAACCCTCAAGATCCCTGTGCGATGTGTTGGGATTGACTTGCCCTAATTTGGGGCCATCCATGGGATGTGTCGGCTTTTCCAGACATAGGGATTGTTATTAAACAAGTGACCTTGTTGTAATAAATGGTATATCCCTTGATGAATATGTTGGAATGATTGGTTGAACTTGGAATAAAAGTTAGGTGATGCACCTAGACTTGGAAATAACCTAATGGTTATTTGGAATGGGTTGAATGGTTGATTCATGGGAATGATGAATGGGTTAAAAAGGTTAATGTGTAAACAGATTAAATACCATAATGGGATGGATTATGGGTCTAGTGTTGAATTCTTAGTGAGATAGGCATAACACATGGGAATTGGGTGAATGGTTAAATGATGTGAAATGATAATGTGTTAATGGGTTAAGTCATGATGTGGATTTACATATGGGTTGTTGTGAATAGTGTTTGCCGAAGGGAAATGGTTTGGATGGTTGATGGTTACATATATATATAAGCATGTGCACATGGCTTTGTAGAGTGGGGTATGACTTGAGGATCTATACCCATGGGTCGAGTGAAGACGGATGCTCTAAACTCCTCCCTAAATGCACGGGTTAGGAATGAGGACTGATGATCTATTCTCCTAACGGTTGCATCCACCCAGACTGAGGCTTCGAGGTGAGAATATGGTTGTTATGAGGTATCAACCCGGGCTGAGGCTTCGAGGTGAGAATATGGTTCCTAAGAGGGAGTTAGTCTTACTGAGATAGGTTAAGGATGTGTTTACCCTCTTGCATGTGATTGTCGTCCTTAGACCCATGTAACATAATGTATGTGATTAACCCATTGAAATGTGATGAATTGGTAAGTGATGATAATTGGTGGGTAATGAATGGTAAAGGAAGTGGTAATGGATTTTGACCTGAACTTATTAGTGGCACCTCAAATAATTACATGGTAATTATCTTTCATATTCCTTTCACATGAACTACTTTTTTATACTGGATATTTTGTATACACTGTTGGTGGTGGCCTACTGAATTGTACTCACACCCTACTCGGGCCATTGTTGGGTACCCGAGTAGACTTCATGTTTGTAGGTCAGGAGAAGGGCAAGGGTCCTTTCTAGATAGTGAGTGGACATGGGTAGCACTTGGTGGAGGATCTATACTTGGAATCGGGACCATTTTGGGGATTTTGGTCATTGTCTTTATTTTGGGTTTTGTTCACTCTTAAACTTGTAGTAGGAAATGGCATGTTTATTGTTGGAAATGGTTGTTATACATGTTCCATGTTTATTGGTTATTGTTTCCACTATTTGGTTTATTAATGTTTCGGATTACTCTAATAAAAATGGGGTATAGTCTCCCCACTTGACTATATAGACCCCCGCTGCTAGTCGGCAGCCTTTGGCATATGGGGAGGCGCGATTAAGGTCATGTAACCACCCGGCTTAGAGCACCGGTTTAGTAACTTCTAGGTCGGGGAAATTACACCACATATTCTTAGTGATGAGGGGTTAAGGGGTAGGTAGAAAAAAATAGAATTTATAAAATAAAACTGAGAAAATAATGAGGAGTACTACACACAACATAGCTTCTCACCCCATGATTTGATTTGCAGATCAATCCAAGGAATCATTGTAGAAACTCTATATTATCATTTTTCTAAGTTATTGGGTTTCATTAAAATCATCAATAAATGAAATAATAATGTATCTTAGTTAATGAAATGTGGTATCCGGACATCTCGGTCATTATTTAGTGTCTTCCCTGAAAATTGGTGTCTATCCCACTGTTTATTGGGTCTATCAAGGTAGTTGCATGGAGTGAAAGGGTATGTAATGTCATGAAAATTTTGAATCCATAATTTTTCGTTTTCTTCATTTCATGATTAGAATTTACTTTAAAACTAGAAATTATTTCATTCCTTTAACATGATTCATGATGTGAATCTCCAGCTTCCAACCCTTAGGGCTCTATTTCATCTTGTTTATTCAGTTTCAAGCCCTAAAAGTTTCCAATAATCATCCTTATTTATGTTTAAAACTATATAAATTTTTATCCTTTTATTAGTTTCCACCAAATTATGTGTTCTTACAAATTCAAATAAATCCCTTAAATTTACAATAAAGAATTAAAAAATTTATTCATAAAATAAAATTTATTCATATACTGAATCTATTCATGAAATATATGCATCAAATACCTCACTCTTTAATTTGGACTTATCCTCAAGGTTGGAATCTCAACATACAACAAAGGATGCTCACTCTAACATGATTTACGTACAATTTCTATAAAAAATTTGAAAAAAATGAGAAATTAAATTTTTTATCATAATAAAGGAAAATCCATCAACACCTCAGTTTTTTAAAGAAAAAAATCAACCAAGTATTTTATATTACTTATTTTTAAACCAAAAAAACATTTTATTTTATCCATATTCATTTTTAAATTCATTATTAATATATATTCTAATTTCAATTTACCTTAATTTTAATTTTTACACTCATCAATAAGGTATAATTGTAAATTTAGTTTAGAACATTTTGCTTACCATGGAATTTCAAAGAATCTAGTTTCTACACCGCATAAATATAGATATCATAATTAATCATGTTGGATTTTCATGGGGGTTTATATTTCTCCTAAGCTTAAGGGTAGGTTGGTAATTGTGTAAAAATAAATAATTCTCAAAAAGGAGGTATAACACTAAATGATAATGTAGGATATTAAAAGATAAACTCAATAATAATATCGCTTCATAAATGTAATATCTCTCTTTCCCCCAAAAAGTTCAATGTGGGATCATGATAAAAGAAAACTCAATAAATGAATCATCATCTGTTACTATTTTTCAAAAAGATATGCTTAATTAAAATCTCACATCCACTACCTAATCAAATATTATTAAATGATCATATGTCTATAAATGGGTATTTTTTATCCTCCTAATACACAACCCAATTTTTTTTGTTTATTTATAATTTTTTTTCAAGAGACATGAATAATATGGTACAATTAATGATATGTGGCCTCTCTCCAAAACACAATAAAATTCCAAAAAATTCTCCTCACTATAGTATATCCTGATCCACCATGGATGGACTGAATGCCACACTTAGTCATTTTAATATCATGCAACATACTGTAAGTAGGGTAGGAATGGATATAATAGGATTTTAACATGGATCATTTCCTAACAATGTCATTCATGGATTCTATGAGATTAAAAATTATGAATTTTATGTGGTTCTGAGGCAATAGGGTTAAAAAATAATGACTCAATCAGATTAATTTTAATTCTATTCAATCCTAGATTTTATAATATTATAAAAATATTCTCGAATAGAACATGCTCAAGTCACTCAAGAAATATACTATAGAATTAGTAGGAAATATTTTTTTCAAAAAGTGTTTCGGGAATAAGAATAATTGTTGGGAAAATATCTCAAGAAAATTAATATGAATAATATAATCTAAAAAGGAAAATATCATAAATTTAATGCATGGTCAAATATTTGAAAAATTTCAGTTACAAAAATCAACTAATCACTCTAAATCATGATTTTATATATCCAAAACCACATTTATATATCCAATAATTCTTTAAAACATTTTAAAAATTATTATTTTTTGAAAAATATATTTAAAAAACAAGTAATTACAAGTATTCTAACTATTTTATGTCCCCTAGTTCATTTTTTTAAAGAAATAATCAAGGAAGGTCATGCAATTGGCATTTAAAAATCTAAATCAATTAAATGTGGGAAATAATATTAAAATAATAGTTGAAAAACTTATTACCATTTTTTAAATAAATCCTTTGGATTTGTATATGATATTTATTGCTAATTAAAATTAATGATGTGAATCTATCTCACGATGTGTATTTTTTTTATTTCAAGACATGAATTTGGTTCCTAACATGAGTTAATCATGTAGCTTCGTGTCATATTACCAGCTACTTTCTTACCAGTGATTTTATTTTGGACATGAAATGTATAGACCCTTTTATATAAATCTCAAAAGTAAAATGGTAAATAAAAATAAATCCTAAAATATAAATAAAGCCTAAGAAATCAATAAATCTAAAATCCTAGGAATTAAACAATAACATGGGTTATCTCTCCAAAGATACTCATTTTTAATGGTCATTTGGATCAATAATTCCTATTTTAGATGATTGGATAGTGTTTTGAAGCTAACCTTATGAGTTTAACCCAATTTTGACTATGTTTCACATCTAGATCATCTATTGTCCTCCCTGATGTAATCCACATGAAATGAAGAGCAGGTAACAAAAATCATAATAGTTTGATGATAAGTAGAAAAAACTAGATTTTTATCCATAATTGGTAAAATTATTCTACTTAAATAGATAAATTTATTTTTTTAATTTCATCAATGATTGCATCAGGTTCTACAACTATCTTCTCATCTTTATTTTTTGTTCCAAATTCTTTTTCATTTTCACAATCAGTTCAGATTATAGCTATTTCTTCTTCTTCCACTTATAGTGCTCCAATATCATATAATAATTATATGATGAATGTGGCAACCATCTTTTCTTCCTATTTTTTCCATTTTCTAAAATCATATATTTATACATAATTAGTGAAAGAACTCAGTAGACAAGGTCCCTTCCTTTATTTTTTCTTTATTCTTCTTGCTTCAGTTGACTAAATTTTGTTTTTTTTTCACTCAAATTTTGTAGAAAGATCACATTTTTCATCATCACCATCCAAACCAAAAAAATAAATGGAATAATGAGTAGGGTCAATGTTAGCTTCAGAAGTGGTACTTATATCAAATTCATTTTTGGTTCTTCTTTTCTCATGACATTCCTTATCTAAATTCAGCTCCAGACATTAGGGTGTCTCTTCTTCAAGTCTTGGGTATAGTTTTGTTCACTCATTGAGTCTATTTTTCATCATTTTAATTTCTTAAAGTTATTTCATCAAATACCTTAGTAGAATACAGAAAGTGTAATTGGTAGTCAACTTAATATATAACCCTACCATCATAACCAAAAATACACCCATAGAAAATAAATTAAAATTAAAAATTAAAAACCATAAAACTAAATTACAGCCATCCAAGAAAGTGGAACCAGATCTGATAACCCATGAGCCATAATTAATTCCATACAGAGTTAACTAAAATAAAAAATGTATAAAAATAAATAAAATAAAACTAAAAAAATAAAATTTAGTATTTATAAATTATATTTCAAACCCATATATATAGAACAATTTTATTTTTAGGTTTTTTAAAAGAAATTAGTTTTATTTAATTGGTTTGAAGAAGAGAGGGTAGAAAAAAAGTGTTTTGTTTTTAAATCAGTTTGTTGAAATCAAGAAAAAAAGGTATATTTTTTGTTTGTAAATTGATTGGGAAAATAGTGTTGGGTTTTTGTGGATTTCAGTTTTAAATTGTGATTATATTAATAAATTCAATTGATTATTCAGTATTGGTGTCAGAGTTAGAATGAAGAGGATCTGGTGGTTAGGGTATCTACTCCTTAGTATAAAAATACATGATTTTTATTGGTCTGGTAATTTAGGGTTTTAATCTCTATGTTTTATCCTGATATATTTTTTAAAACTAATAACCCTAAATTCAACTATGGACATTACCAATTAAGGTTAATTATTTGAGATATCAATAAGAACTTTCTTGACTCTTCAATCAATTTTAATGATTTAAGAAGAAGAAATAGATTATAATTTATTAATTGAAATTATAGAAACCTTATTACTTGAATGAAATAAAGAATAAAATAAAATACACCTTCCCCATTTGTCTATATTACCCTAAAACATGTGGGATGTTACCCCCTCATAATAGTGATTAGGGAGTAAGGTGGAAGGATAAAACAAAAAGAATTAATGAAATAAAGTAGATAGAAGAATGGTGGAGGACCATGAACAATAAAACTTCTCAATTGGGAATTTTTTATTTAAATATATCCCTAGAATTACAATATAAAATATCTATTTATTTATCTTACATGTTCCCATGTTTCATTAAATTTACCAATAAATTATTTTATAAAGTTTATTGGGTTATCAAAGTTGGTATCAGGCTATCTAGGTCATTATTTGTAGTCTTTCATGGAAATTAATGTCAACCCCATTCTTCACTAGGTTTCTCTGGGTTGTTTCATGGTGTGAATGGGAATTTTAGACCATGAAAATCTCAAATCCCTATATTTTTTACCTCATGCTCAAAATTTCTTTTAGACCTTGTAATTCTTTCACACCCTACACATGATTCATGATGTAAATCTTCAATTTCCATCCTTGAAATATCTATTTAAATTTTTTTTTATTTTCAATCTTTAAAAGTATCTTATGTTCATCCTTCATAATGCTGAGTCTTCATTCAGTAGAAATATGCATCAGTTTTTCTATTTTTTCCCATTTTCTATGAAATTTTTTATTCAACAAAATATGAATAAATCCAATAAATTTATCAAATATAATTAAATATTTTAAATTGAAAACTTAATATATGTTAATACTAAAAAATATTCATGAGATGTATGTATCAAGTATCAACTCAGTCTTCAATCTCATGCATGATAATCCACCCTATGATTGTATACTTGTATAGACACTCCTAGATGATTTTCTTATGTTAATCACATTCTCTTTACAAGACATTATAAAGGATTTATTTTCTAATTACTATAAGGTATTGGTCATGATTTATTATGGAAAAAAAATTTACATAACCTAGGTTCAACCAATATATTTATAGGATAAACCAAGTATGAAAATGTATCTTTGTTTAAAATGAAGGTGTCATTGTAGAATACATCACACATTTGAGATTTTATATTCACGTGATCATTTAAAGTGTTTTTATTGGATATTATTATTAACTTTTTAGTTGTACAATTTTATTTCCACTAGAATTAAGAAAATTATTTTGTGTATGGTATGTATCCAAGACCTCCTAAGACTTAGCTATAGAGGCATATTTGGAAGAAATGGTTTAGAATATTAATATATTTCTATTAGGAATTAAAGGATATGTTACCATATCTTCTCTAAGATCAAAATTTTTGTATCTCAATAGAAAATATATGTTGAGTCTTGATTATCATTTAGAAACCCTTATGCATTGTAATCGTAAGTAACAATTAAAATTTTTTGGGTACAATTTATTGAAATGGGAGAATGTGACAACCCAAAATTTCACAATATATTTTCCATAAATAAAAATTACCCTTCTATATTTGAAAGACCAAGTTAAAACGAGCCTAAATATATTAGATAATTAATATTAAATGAAATTATAAGAGGAATGAATTTCTTAGTAAATTAAAAGATAGTAATTAATTAATAATTCTTACATTTTGAGAATAAATAATAGTATGATTAAAATTGTTTTTTAATTATAAAATAATTGTTTAAAGTGTTAAAAAATTAAATCAACCAATTTTAAATGAATATTATGATAATATATGATATTAAAGTAAAAAATTAATATATTATCAATTTTTAAATTAGAAATTAGTATGGTGTAATATCAAGAACACTTAATTTTCAAAAAGGATAATTTTCAAAAAAATTAGTTTTATTTATATATTGTATTTTCAATTTAAAAAATATGTTTAGAAATTTTTGAATAATAATTATATAAAAAAATTCCTATAATTATAATTTAAATATTATCATAGTATTTCTATTTGAATTTTTTTATATAACTATTTTATTATATATAATTAATAATATAATTTTTACTAATGAAATTACATTTATGACACCATTAGGAAGTAGGTATAAATTAAGAACTTATAAAATATTATTCATTTTCAAATATTTATTTATGGAGTAAAGGTATTTTTTTAAAAAATCTATTATGAATTTAAAATACCTATGTTTAACAACTTAAGTAATTTTTTCCAACAAAAGAAATGAATTATCTCTTTTGTATTAATTAAATATTATTTGGGTAAAAAAATTGACTTTATTTTAATTAAAATAATTTTTTTCCTTTTATAATAAATAAATTTAAATCGTGATAATTAAAAACATTTTCAATTTTATCCTACATAGAAATTTTAAGCATAAAAATACATTTTTTCTAAAATTGGGTTTTTCACATTACATGTGCTAATGTTAATATTAATCTTTCATAAATATAGAAATTTTATCTAATAAAATGTATTTAATATTTAAATTTATTATTTCCAAATTATTTAATAAGGTGTTTTTATTCTTATACATTAAAACAAAATTACTTAATTAAAAATTAGTTACCACAATAAAACCAAAAATGGTAAAATTGAAAATTCTAAGAGTAAAGAACTTAATAACGTGTTTGATATATCTATGAAATGAATTCTAGAGGAATAATTGAACATATATCATCCTTAATTCCATTATTATATATTTTTTAGTCTTATTAACATGTGAAACATGTTCTCTCTTTATATTAAAATGAAATATTTACAAAAAAAACATTCTCATCACTTATAAAATTAGCATCTCATCGCACCTTCAAAACCACTCTCAAATTTATGTTTCCTAATAAAACAATAACCTATTTATTTAACCTATAATTCTATTTTTATTTGTTTATCTTCTAATATGAATAATATATCTTAATCCCCTAATTTCTTCTGATTCCTCTATGTGATAACTCAAGTCCTCAACATGACTTCTATTTTTTCCTAACTTTTTTTATTTTCTCTGTTACTTTACCAAATATAATTTTCATATTAATATATAATAGAATCTGTATTGTTTTTATAATTAATTTTATTATTCTTAGGTAATAAATATTAATCACCTTTCCACATTTTGATTAATAAAAACACAAAATTCATTTGTGTGTTTGTGGACTACTGCCTCCAGGATGTAAAGTATCTCATTTTTCATCTAGTTTGTTTTTATTTATTAAAATATCATGAAATATAATTTGAAATATTAAATATATTAAAAAAATCATTATTTTTCTCTAATAATGATATCATAGAAAAATAATACAATTAAATATTTATAATCATCCATTAATTATGGTTTATCCATGTTTGGGTTGGTCTAGCATCCTACTTGAAAAATAATATAAAATAAAATTATTGAGGACTATGAGAACTTAATTACTAATAATATATGATATAAATATGAATATATTGATTTTAAATTGTTTTTTAATGCTAACATTAATATTTTACTCATTAATTAAGTTACTAATGTCCATTCCTTAAAAATCATTTAAATATGCTCATCACCAATTTTTTTGGGATCGTAACAAAACTCCCATATAATGAAAAAATATAAATATAAATAACTATAACACAGAAATTACATTACGTTTTAGTATTTTGGAATAATGAACTTTGGAAAAATAATAAATAACAATATCATTATCTCAAAAATAGTTCAAAAGGAAAAATATTACTGACATGCAATTTTCAAAATAAACAATAAAAAACTAATATAAATGTAGATAAAAATTGTAAATGATGTTTATAAATGGTTATATATATGTTTAAGGTTATTAATTATGTGATTAAGATAGTTGTTTTTTATACATGATATTTAGGTAATTTTTTGGAAGTCAGTAATTAAGGTAAGGGGTTCTTTATCTCAATTTTAATTCCTTGAGATGAAATTTTCATTATTCACCATGATATATTTTACATGGTGTGATTAATATCATAGAATTTATTTTTCCCATATTTATTAAATTCATGGGGTTTTAATTTCCATATCATGTTTTTTCTTTAAATTGATTTCAATTTGAAGGGTACAATGTTTTTTAGCGTCTTTGTTAACTCAACCCCCTTCAATGAGTTATAATTATTCTTTGTGAACTTTGTTTTTAAAATATTGGTTTATTACATCATATGATTTTATTTCATGGTACTTTCTCTTCTTATTTTTGGAAAATATATTTTAATGTGACATGTAAATTCTTTATTTATGTGTCTTCTAATAATTTTTCCTAAAAAATATTTTACAGTTTCTCTTGTCGTATTAGTGTTCTCTTACAAATATTTTTTCTATTTTTAAAAATGAGTTTAATATATAAATATTTTGAAAATTATATATTCCTGTATTTTATAAAATTGAAATATTTATTTTAAAATGGATTATAAAGGATTTTTTTCCTTAAAAAATCGTGGAAGTGATTTTTATATCATCAAAAGGAAGGTTTTTAAATGAATATTTATCTTATAATTTTTTTTTATTTCCCCTATTTTGGTTTGTGAAATTTATTTTTATATTTTTAATCTTGTTAAAGAGTTTCATTTTAAATGAACTATTTTTAAAGAGTTTTCAATCCTTTTAAAAAGGGTATTCCCTCTTATTTTTCATGTGATTTATACAAATGTATTAAAAAGTTATTTTTCATCTATAATAACGTCTTTAATTATACTTATGTTACAATATGGATATATTTTAAGATGTTATCCATAATTTTTTTTCTATATGTATTATGGAATTTTCAAGGAAATAATTAATGAAACTTACCTCTTTTCTATGGTATAATTAAGTGATCATTGAATTATGATTATTTTCAGTTCTAATGGAATGTATATGTATGGATAATTATTATTATTTTGGTTGGGGTCTTATATTTCCCTCCAATTAATTGGTTAATAATTTATATCTCATTATATAATTATTGGAAAAAATTATTTATTCTCACTCAACTACAAGAATTAGGAAGTGATACATGCTCCAGTATGTTTATCGGAATCAATTAATAATGAAATATCTATTATATTTATAGGAATAGGGTAGTAAGTCATGCTCCACTACATTTATGGGAATCTAATGTTGATTACTTCTCTAATATGTTTATAAAAATTTGATAGTGAAGCCTAAACCACTATAATAATCTGAAAGTGATGAATAGTCCATTGTGTGATGGGAAAAGGTTTGCAATCCATGCTCTACTACTTTATGGTTTTTATTCCTATATTAGTGTCATATCATACAATTATGATTCATTAACATGAAATTCCATATATTTATGCATATTATTATGCTTATTGGAAAATTTTATTATACCATGTTTCCATACACTTATCTCATGGTATGTCTTTTCACTTTTGATAATACATGTATTGTTATCATGGATTATGGAAAACTCTTATTGTTATATGATCATTTTAATAAAATAGTTCTCCCTATGTGAATTTTTACCATAAGATTATGATCTAATATTTGATGACATGTTGATGATTGTTTCCCTTATTGAACATTTTTCCCACCCCTTATTATATTTTCATTCACCGCATTATGATGATGAGTATAATAATGTGGAGTTTAGAATGGAGTATTGCATGGGTTGATTATGGAGAAACATTCACATGTATTATAAAATAAGTATCTTTTGTAGCTAATACTCAAATTCACTATGTCTTCCATTCATGGTATTGTGTAATTGTTATGATATGTAATATTTAATTTATAATAATGTTATGAAATAAATATAGGCTCGTATTAATTTATATCAAAGTAGGTGTTTAAAGAAAGTGTTTTAAACATTGGAATTGGGAGTGTGGGTCTTGGAACCTCAATTAGGATCATAGAAGTATTTAGTTATTTTTTATAACTATATTATTTATTTTTAGTGATTTGGATTATATATTATTATTTAAAACCATAGGTATATTTCTATGTATAGGATAACACCCTAAGATTTTAGTAAAGTAGAGATTGTGTGGTTACTTTTTGTAATTACATCTATGTATGAACACTAGAAAGTGGATACACTTTCGGCATAGATGAACCTAGGTGTGATCACCCTTAAAATAGTTGGTTTATTATCAACTAAATATTCACTATGGTTCAAGATGAGTGGGACTAACACTGCACACCTCGAAAGACACTCCCATGGGATAAAATTTGATAAAACACAATCTATTTATAATCAATTATGACAAATTTATTTCCCAATTACATTAAGGGATTTTGTTAATAAGTATGATCAAATAATACTAAAAGTATTCTAGGTTGAACCAGGAGAGTTATTAGATGAACCAAGTATGATATAGTGTTTTTATGACACTTTATACTAGGGAATTTATTATGGTCATGATGTCTTTTCACTTTCCTTGCATTTCCACTTTCCCACGGTTGGTGCCCTCTACCACCATATATGGTGATACGATATCATTGACTAAAATGCGATGGTGTGATTTCAGTTCATCCATCCATATATTCCTCCTCCCATCTTGTTCCCTAGTTTGGGTCTCCCTTATAGATTTATGTCATGTTCATGAAGCTTATTCCCATTGACATCTCGTGGTGGACGCCTTTTAATTACACTGTTTCAATTGCAATAGGTTGGATACCTACGATATGAGTTTATAGTGATGTTGAAAATAGTTTTTAATATATGTACATTTGGTTTTTTAGGAACATGTAATTTCTTCCTCTTTTAAAGACGAGGGAGTCTCATGTATTAGGCATCATAAGGTGTAAAACCCAAAGAATCTCATGTCATTCATGGGGTAATTTTCACTAGAAGTATAAGAAATATAAGGATTTCGAGATCAGGAATATAATTTTTGTTTTTATGAAGTATAGATTATAATGTATCTGTTGGGGTTCATAGTTTTAGAGTATTATGGGGATAGGTTGGTCACATGTTTAACATCTTGTGGTGACAAGTTGGTCATTGGTTTAATGTCTTGTGGAGATTGATCAGTCACAAGTTTAATGTCTTTTAGAACATTTTTGGATATAGTTTTAACATATTATGTAGAAATTTTTTTCATAGATTTAGTATCATGTATCAAGAGGATGGTCATAGGTGTAACAACTTTTGAAAATTTTTTCGCAGCTTTAACATCTTGTGGGGATGGGTTGGTCACATGTTTAACATCATATGTGGATATGTTAGTCATCAATTTTTATCTTTTGGAGATACGTTGGTCATTGGTTTAACAAAATGAGGGGGGAAGTTAGTGAGGTTTAGTATATCCCATGGGGAGATAATAACACATTTGGGTCACCACCTTCCAGGGAGAGGCATGAAAATTTAATGGTAGTGTTGGGGTATTAGGATAGAACCATAGTAAGGTATCTCAAGTGAGTCAGGATTGGACCTTAGGGAGGTGTCCTTCATACCCTATTTGGAGAAAGAGATCAAAACCTGCATATTTTGACTACACAGTTTATTTTTATGTTACTAAACCGTTCTATGTAGTTTATTTTCATCCATTAATGACACTTGTGTCACGAAAGTAACGACAAGAAGGGATGGTGTAGGGATCACTCATATGGTCAACCCGTTTCTGGTGCCTCATCCAATGATGATTTAGGGAGATTCACACCATGATTATCACACATAGGGTTTACTATGTTCATCTTATATGATTGTGATACAATTTAACATCAGGTGTTGTGGATTTTGTAATGCAGTTTAACATCATCTGACTATGATATTGGGCTATAAATTTTTATTGCTTGCCAATGATATGTTAGAGGCTCCTATACTAAGGTATTCCATTTACATGTAGGAGAGGAGGATAAGGTATTGTCTCTACTAAAAGGTAATGGTGGGTAGTTTCCCCTGATGACACCACCTTTTGGGATTCCGTGTTCATTGCATAGGTGCCTCTTGGTGGCTCATGGTGAAGTTAAAAATGGGGATCCTAAAATTAGAGTTCCTATTATTTGTTCTAAATAGGTGATAAAACATTCTATTACATGCTTTAATTAATGAGTCCAGACATAATGGTTGATGATACAGGTTGCACAGGTGATCAATTCACAGGTTAACCTGGTTGGAGTAGGTGTGGGGAAGCTAAGCACTAAACTTGTGTGAAACCTTGTTTTGCAGAAGGAGTCATTATTCTAGGGAAACTGTGGTTGTTTCATGAAACTCTTTAGTTTCGAGATCAAGAAGGGTGTTTCAAACCTTAGTCTCTAGCATAAGAACAATGTTTGTGTATTGAGGGAAAAGTTTTGTGAAGCTTATAGTTCCACAAGAGGCTTGGGTTTTGTCGAAGGGAACTCATCTTGCATGCATCCACCCAGTCTTTAAGGGAGGTTGTATGAGGATGTATCAAACATGTTCCAAGACAATTTGGGGGCCATGTGAGGTCACTCATGCAATTTATCTACATTTGGGGATCCATGGAGGTATGTAGTTTGGTGATGTAATGAAATATTGGTTTGCGCAAGGGATAGTTGAAACTTTAACTTCTATAGCTACACCCCAAAAATTAGGTGGTGATGTCATATTTATATCCAAAATGGGTGTATTTTAGTATAAACTCAATCAATTTTATGCATAGTGTTTGAGTGACTATCATGCTATTACAACTAGCATAGGGTCGTATAAGTCAGTGGTTCAACAATGCCTTTCTCACCCAAATGGTTTGTCCACCAATGTTAGAGTTGTATCCTTTAGTCAAATATTGCACGCCACCTCCCTTTTTAGTATTTGGGTCCATTTAGAGTGCCTAGGAAATGTGTATTTTCATTAACTCCTTTCACACACATTTCATTTGAATTCCAAAATAGAGAGTTGCACACAATACTCTGTTGTTGTGATATCTCATTCTCTTGTTTTAAGAATGGTTCATTGGCCCAGTTTGTGTTTTTTGTTTAGGTAAACCCCACCTTTCTTTTTTTGAGACATGTTTTAGAATCCTAAAAATTTCCCACCCACCCCATTTGAATTAGAGCTAATAGGGAACTACAAGGTCGGGTTGCAAGAAAAATATTGAAGTGTAGGGAATGCTTTCTCCCTGTCGCACAACATTTGGGTTGGATCGCGAAAAACAGTTGTGAACACATGAAATTAGGGGTCTCATTCCTATAAATATGATGAGGGGACCTTATATAGTCATTGGACCTTTTCACATGATAATATGTCAGTCATGTAAAGAAATATTACTTTTGTGTCACATCTCGAGCATTAAGCCCCAATGTTTACCCAACTATCCCTACATGAAAGTATTTGTTTCATTTTGTGAACAAAAAATATTTTTTAACACTAAACCATTTTAAATATTAATGGAAATATTTTGTGATACACCCTTTTTTATCCTTCAAATAAACTTAGAAATGGCCAACCTAGCTAATAAAGTTGACACTACGGGACAAATAGAAAAATGGATGGGAATCCTAAAATTACTTGATATATGAGGTTCATTTCAGAGAATAGAGACTTTTTGTGTCTGTTAATGGAGGCCGAGAAGGGGTAAATATTGAGAAACAGATAAAAAATTTATAATTTTGTGTTTGTAGATGATGTTGTTATCCCATTCATGGATGTTAACATACAAAGGTTTTGGTTTTCCTGTCATGAAGAGATCAAGTGGTGGAATGTTTCTATTGCTAGACACCCTATTAGAGAATGTGAACCTATTAATATATATTCCTTAAGTGGAAGAAAAAGTATATTTATGGGGGAACAACCTCAAATAAATAATTCCCCTCCCACTATACGATCAGAATTTAGGCCAGCATCCAAAACAATAGTATGGGTTGGTATTAAGATAGTGATATGTGTGATTAGGGGGATTCACCGATGAGTGGTGTGGGTATATTGGGTACGCTTCACTAACGAAGAGTATGAGGATGAGATATGACACATCATGCTATATGATGTAGTATGGACATCCCAGTTTCACATTTACCGATAGTTAGAGTTATTTTTTGAGCTTCTTGGGATGTGGTCATCAATCACCAACATCTTACACCTCCATCATGGGGAGGTGGGAATCATCTTATGGAATCTTCACCAAATTGGTGGGATATTTTTGGTAGGACACTATTATGATGATTTCATATTATCACCCAATTCTTAGGGTACCTGGTGAGACACCAGTTGCGACACATATCCTCCTTGACCATCTAATCTCGTTATTAGTCCATCAACCCAATTTCCATGAAGATATAAAATTTAATACATGCATGATCTTGATCGATAATGAACCAGATGAAAATAAGTTGAGGCATCCAAAGAAAGTCCTAGGGGTATGACATAGGGAGTGGTGGGGGTCCTATTGGACGATATTGTAGGAGGACCGATATCTAGAATGGGGATATAGTATTAATCATTGATACCTAGGGGTATAGTATGTAGTATTTCTAGCTACATTACTGTTCATATGATTTTTGTGGGACATGGATGGTCATAAAGTATTGAGGCCTAGAATTATGGTGATGGTGTCTATCATGGAATCAAAGAACCTAGTAAACTTGGGTGTTCTAGTTACAGAAAAACTATGTAGTCAACTGGTGTATGTTGTGAGGGGGGACATGTCCAAGATCATCTATAGTACATTCTAGTTATTTTATGGATGGATTGTTGTGCATATAGGGGGGGCATTTCTAGTATTGTTTGAGTTTCCAAATCCAATTACCCACCCGAACATGAGTTTCTTCCCTTAAATACTCAACATCATCAGGGTCTGATCGGTGATTGTTAATGAATCAAGGGTTATGATAATAATTGAAAATTTTAGGAACTCCAATTTCATGCCTTTATCAACCCAAACTATAGATATGGTCAACAACATGGAGGGGAATCTGGAGTAGAGTGAACAAATATAGGCTCTATGATGTAGATTACTAGTCATGCAGGTTGATAGAAATACATATTGTAAACCATAAACTCTATCGTGGTTCTCCTGGCATTTCAGATGCATCCAAAAACCCTTGAAGAGAGTGTAAATGGGGGTCTATGAAGAGATTAATACAAATATCCTTTTCCATATATTGTGGATTTTTTTGGTTCGGTGACTAGGTAGAATAATACGCTTTTTCCATCCAACATTTATTTCAGACTTACTCATAACTATGCCAGTAACTGGATAGTGGCATACTTAGATGCAATCTTATGCCAACAGGTGAGGAAGGTATCCCTATAGGGAAATACAAAAAAATATAAGGGTATCATATAGTCTTATCTTCAAAGTTAACTCTAGGAATTTATTAAAAATTCTAGAAATGTAATATAGGTGGCTTAGGGGCCTTCCATGCCTCCACCCTCTAGCGGGTAGGGAATCCCTTAGAAGTGGACACATGACTAGGAGGAGACCTATCATTCTAGGAAAAGTCATTCTGGTAAGTTCCTCATAAAAAAATCTACAATATTATATATATTCACTCCACTATTCCACCTTCCCCAAACACTAGGGGTATGGTGGAGGTTGATGTTATCCCTCACGATAGATCATCTATGGTAGAGGCTCACTTGGGATGGTGTCGCCAATGGTTTGGCTTGCAAATATAATGTCCCATGAGATATTATTAGAGAGGATTTATTCCCTAGAAAACATGGTTACCGATTCATGCTACTGTGGGTTGATCTTTCCAATAACCAATTATGGGAGATGTTTGGTATAGAGCATAAGGAAACACATCTTTCAGGATTCCAATCCATGATGCGTCAGCTACCAGTTTTGATCCACAAGGCTCTAGTGGCGAGGATTCCATGAGCTTTATTGTTGACTGAGAAAGCTCTATATATAGAGAGGAGGCCACTCCTAGGTATGAGGACTTCACTAATCTATTTTTCATCGTGATAAGTCAAATTATTTGTGTATTTATTATTTTGTTTCCTTGATCACCTCTAACCCAAGATTCTGATTCATGGATGAATCATATGAGGATAGCTAGGGGAATCTAATAAAGATGATGACAGTACCTCAACGGGTAATAGGTAGACCCCTAAGAAGTTTTTACCAAATGCCCCAATGAAAAAAAGAATGTTTATAGGATGTTAGAGAGAAATCTCTAGACCTATGGTCCTCATAGTCATGTAATGGGGGCCCCACCCTGGCATCCTAACGGTGGCTACCACTAAAATTAGGGTCGGTCTCTTGAGTAATATTATTGTTCAGATCTACATCCCTCCGCAAGGTCATCCACCATTTATAATTCACCTCATTTCTATTATTATATTTAAAAAATTATGACTGTTCCACACTAACACATTTTTTCTATATGCAGCTTCCATTCATGCAATTTTGAGGGGCATGTTGGCAGTTTTTGAGGTTCCAACCAATTCCAAAGGGTCTCAGGTAGTATACTTCCCCATCAAGGTCTTGTATGTTGATATTGGTCAATTATTCTACTCATGTAAGTCTCCTTTTTTACAAATTATGTTTATCCACTTTGTTGAAACAAGTTAAACTAACTATATTTCCTCTATCTGAAATAATGTTCCAGGTAGTGAATTCTCAGAAACCATGTGTGGTTGATGGATTTTATATGATTTCTCCCATAGTAAATCCAACCATTGAGGAGCTATCCATTCATGGTGAGTTGAACATGATCCTATAATAGAAACCCATTGTGGATGTAGATGAGGTGGAGAGAGGGGGGATCTCAAGGATTGATTAGTTTTTTCCACTAGTGAAGAGTTAGATGAAGATGGCCCCCCTATTGAAATGGTTCCTAGTCCATTCGTAAGGATCCTAGAAGAGGACCCTACTGTCACAGTTCTCATGGATTTCCTTGAGTATGAGAATTTCCCACTCTAGGAACTAGAATATTCCAGGTCCAATTTCACTTAAGTGAATCTCATTTCCTATAATAGGGTATGTAGAATCATGCATTATTTCATCACCTACAAGTCGTAGGCAGATGTAGTGAGTTGTTTGGGGTTCTTATGCCACTAGTTGTTGATCCTAGGCATTGGAGAGATGGATTATTGTTCTCTACATGAATTTACTCATAATTATCCCATCGAGTGGGGGTACAAAAAAAATTATGATTTCGATGTTAATATGTATAAATATAAGTATAAAGGTACCAATGAACTCTATTCATATGAACAATAAATTTTGGTCTAAAGGAGAAACCACACAAGCACGAATCCATCACCAATAGAAAACTGGATATCATTAGATAACTAAGGGTTTCATTAGTAGTGGATGAAGATAATGATGTATGGGAAACATATATAGTGGATGATTTATGGTTTGAGCAAGTTCAGGTAAAGATCAAGGATAATGTGGTATGCCCCATTTCGGAGGAGGAAGCCCCAAAGCTCACAATGAGGTAGTAGGCCCTGGAATCTAGTCAATAGAGTTTACCTAAGATAAGGAAATATATCATTGTGGATGATCCTTAGTTTAAATTTCCTTTTATTATACTAAAATAGAAGAGATTCTCCATTCTCTATATGGTCCTTATTTTTATCACCCATTTTAAGCAATAAAAGTATCATTTCATAAGTTTTTTATTTTCACATCCATCATATTAACAAAACAATCAACTATAATTCTCTAATCCCATGTGAGTCGTGAATGTTTTTTGAAATAACAGGTAAGTATTATACTATTCCATTATATGATAGTTTTATCTTGGGAATGAAAATTAGGTGTTAGAATAATCCATCGACCACTAGGAGTATCCTGACTAATACATCCTTGGTTGGAGAGTAAGGCTCTACATAGGTGAATTACTTTCCCAGCATGTGTTACTGTGTGGGTGGGGTAACTCCAGTGGAATTAAATTCATCCCAAATAAAGGGTATTCAATGAAATTAATTGAGATGTTTGGGATTTTAAATTCCTGGAGGATCAATAGACTAATTTAGGGTAATCCTTTACGATTTTGGAAACAAATATTCCACTATCATACTTCAAAAGGTGCAGATATAAAGATGAAATTAGACCATTGATCATGTTTTAATCACATGACCCATAAAATTTTAATTGAATGCCATTTTAGAAATGCTCCCATAATGGTAGGTGATCTAGTGTGGTTAGGCACCATTTTCGTAAGGGGGAATGTTCAAACATGGAGGATGGTGTAGATCCAAATTAAAGAATACATGAAGTGTAGGGGTGAACTTGTATGGGAAGTTTGGATATATCCCAATGATATTGGGATTACACCATAATGGTTATGAACACATTGGTTTGGTGTATTGATTGGACAAAGATCCTAACTCGCCTTTCAAGGGGAGTGTCATCTTGGTTTATAAGTGTAGGTTAGGGGACTCGAGTGGTGTGGTAGGTGACCAACACTACAGTATGAAAAGGTCTTCTCTGAAGAGGTCCTAAAATATATAATAGTTTTGATACATGAAATTTGGTTGAAATATATTTATTTTAAAGTCTTTCAATAAGTAAACTAAACAAAAAAATTAATTTCATAAAATTAGGACATATGATTGATGTTGTTTAAGGTCGTGTAGCTTTGACCATGATTCCATATTGTTTAAAATCATATGGTTAGGACATGTGAATATAAATGTATATAAAACCCCCCATTCAAGGTTTTTGGGATGCATTAAAAGGAAACATATGGGGTCGTACCATGGGGATGACCTTGTAAAGTTGGGGAAGTTAATGTTTGTCTCTAATTTTTTCCTAAACTAGTGGTTCTAGTGAGAATAGATAGGCTATTATGAGTCTCAATAATGAGTATCACTGGCTTTTTTCCTTTTCATTCACTCCATTTTTTTACCAAGATTCAAGGTAAACTTGGTAGGTGAAAGTATAAATTTTTCTTAGGCTTCCCTTATAGCTTTTTATCCAAATATAAATATGTTCCTCTTCCCTTGGGTAGTTTAAGTTCATTCCATTCAAACCAAATAGGTATATATTTTGATATATATATATATATAAGAGAGGATATACACATTATTGAGTCATGATGTTTGGACCAGGTCACCCAGTTTAAGGTCAGATATTTTGGAGTGGGGCTCTTAGTTTATGTCCATAGAGTTGAGACTAAAAAAATAGTTAAAGGTCATAGAGTTCAGAAGAATTATTCCTAAGAATCTCAATGTCTATATATGTGTGATGGTTCTAAGGCCCATGGTGGAAAAAGGGGTTCCAAAACAAATCATTTATTGAGAAAATATTTTTTTCTTGACTCAGGATAGGAGATCTAGGAATCACTAGGTACCACCACTGGATAGGGAATTAAGACACACATAGTTCTTGAACAAGGCATAGTAGGAAACCAATGATGAACTGGGGGGAATATTCTCTGGTAGGGATGATAATATGACTCTATAGTTTATAGATTCATATTAAAATAAACTAACTATATAGTTTAAGTTCATTCAGTTGGGACTAGAATAATGGATACTGTCATTTTAGAGTAATGAATCTCATACTGCGGGCTTGAAAACTATTTAAGGTTTTGATTCTTGAACACATGGGGTTTCTATCATAGAGGTATTCACGAAGCACTTAAGGGTAGAAAATAAATGTGAAAGAGGGATAAGGAGACCTAGTTATATATGAATCCTCTTTGAGGTAATTCTGATACAGTTTAAATTTATAATGCTTAGAAAAAATGGTGTGTTTATTAAAAGAGTTTTTGTGGTATTAAGGTGTGGTAACCTATAATGAATAGAGATCCAATGATACTCGGTTCCACATGAAACACTCAAATGTTGATTTATACATAGTTTAATGTTTTCATTATTGGACATGGGCTACTATATTGACGTAGAAGAATTCCGACTAGAGGGTATAACATTCTATTTAAATGATTCATGTGCATCTCAACTGTTCTTGGGTAAATTATGTTATAACCCATAATCTCACATGACCAATGTTTGTTGTGAAAAGTTGGGAGAACCAATAAGTTTCCCTTATCACAAGGTAGAGCACAATAATCAATAAAAGAAGTCTAATTGGGGAATTTCAAATGATAGTGACTTTATTAGTCATCAAGCATAAACGAATTACAGGTTAACACCAAGGGTGTTGAAATTCCACCAGAAAAGGAGATAATATCACAAATTCTGAGATTTGGACCATAAAAATAGATGGCTGATAAGTAGGGATGAATTATTTTCATTTTCAAAACATAGGTTCCACAATTGCACCAATCAAGGATGGGGTGAACAAATATGGGATAGACCATTGACCATGTTCGAAACATGGGAACTACCAAATGTTATAAAAGATGCTTCAAGGAATGTTATTACAAAGGTAGGTGAGCCAGATTTTTTAGTAACCATTTTAACTAGGGTATATCTAGATTGGGAGGTTAATTAAGATACAAATGGAGGGATTCATAAAGTGTGTAAGTGGAAATGTTGGATTTTCCAAGGTAAGTTAAATACTCTATGAGAAATTCTTCCATGATCTTGAAAATTCTAGATAAGTGTATTAGAAGTCAATGATCAAGCATTTTTAAAAGGGGGATAACTCTGAATAATTTAGTGGTTGTTCTAGTGCTAGGATAATAGATTTGGGTGTCACTATGTATCCCAATAAAAATATAAATCATGATGCAAGTCATTCTAGAACATGGTGCGGAAGATGACTAGTACCAGAATGGAGGGTTCCATATGAAGTGGGAGATCAAGTTATCACATAGTTTCACAACATGTGATAGGGACATAGACCATTCAGTTTAACATCAGGTGTAAAATATTGTAAAATTTTAGTTTAACATCATACAATGAGGATACGTCATTATGGTGGGTTAGTTTTGTAGAGATTTGACCATTGTGGGATTATGTCAGGGGTTTCCCATTATTATTGGGGATAAAAGATGATATGATTGAGGTTCTATATATGCAAGCATTCCAGGTGCTATACAGGTATTAATGGTGTGATTTGGATTTATACATGGAAGTTTCCTAGGTGATATTGGGGCAGAAATGGTGTGATTTTGGATTATATGTGGAAGTTTCCCTAGTGTTGTAGGGCCCACAATGGTGTGATTGAGGATTACATGTGGAATTTTTCCATGTTTGATTTGTATCATCATATTCTTATCACAAGTTGTATCTTGTATCATCACATGAGGGATCATTTCGTCATTATACAGGTCATCCCATTGCCATTGAATGGGGTAAGTCTATAGTTTAATGTCATATTCATGGATAAGGGCATATGGCTTATACTTTGGGTTTTATATTATGCCTTCCTCATGTCAGGGCATGAAGTTATCATGTATTACAGATAGTCTAAGGGAATATGATTAGATTTTACAACCCTGGGGGAATGATTGAGTTTTATGCATACATATTTGGACTTGCATGTGAGGTATGCCCGTTTTTTCCTCCTAATGTTGGGTCATAAGGGAATCTTGGCCTGCTAATAGGCTATATATATGTGATTGGGTCTTAAACCTGATAAGGATGTTCATAGGGGTCACTTGGGTTCTGTGGGAATATATATGGAGGCTTCTTGACCTTCTAGTGGGAAAGTAATATGATTGGGTATTGCACCTAGTAAGGTGGCTCGTGGAAACTTTTTGGGGGACATAAAATGATCATTACATGAGGAATCTCATGATTGATGTGTATGTAATATCATTATTATCGTAGGAGGTATCCTATGTTTTTATCATAGGGTATACTATAGTTTAATTTCGTACAACCATGATATTTTCTTGTATTTTTGTGTTGTATGACTAAGATGTTCTATTATAGTGTGGGTTGGCTATCATAGAAACAAAAGACCCAACATGAATATAGTCCATGGGGGCCTAATTCTTTGGAAATGATCTCACCCTGGGGAATGAAACATGCAGCTAGTCTTAAAGAAAGGTAGTCTTGGCATCCCTCAATATCCCATGTAATAAAAAATCCTTCCATATATAGTTCTTGATGTTCCATAGTAGGTGATCAACACTAGAAAGGTGGCATCCTCTCCATTGAGGATGTTGAATCATCTGATATTTTTTATACGATATATCCCATTTTTATTAGACATGGTAATGCTATAGTTTAACATTATGTGATTAGGATGTATTCATGTAGTTTAACTCCGTATGAATAGGAAATTGGTATTTTTAGTTTAAATTCATATATCTCGAATGATATTACTTATGTGAAGTACCACTTGAGGAACCTATCATTGGTTATAGGTGTGATGAAATCCTCATCCTTAGTGATCAATGAGTATTCACCATTGGAATAGACCTTATTAAATACACAATGTACTTACCATTTGGGTTCTAGTTTTGGTGGCTCTATTCCAGGTATTATTATTTTCCTGGGAGCCAGTACTATATCACCATACATAAAGGGGTGTTGGAGATCATTTTTATTGAATACTCACACTACCCATTTTGGATTCCTTTAGAATTTATGTAATTCCTAGGGCCTATTTTATTAAAGGGATTACAACTTATCCAAACATAATTATACTCTTCTATTTTACGACTGTTGATCATAAATATCCATTCAGAGGGACTTGGGATAAACCTCTATAGGCAAAACCACTTCTTTCATATACACCAAATATTGTGGGGTAACCTGGGAATAATTTTAATTTGTTTTACAATATTCAAAAATATAATTGTAGATCTTTTGATATAACTATACTTATTTTGTCATAAAATCTTCTACAAGATGTTATAGGTGGTTTTGTTGAATGACTCAATCTTCCATTTCCTTTTTTATGATAGCAGGAAATGTTGTTGGACTATATTTTTTATATAGACTGTATTATATTCATCTCTATGTCTCAAAATTTAGTGTCATTTTATAAGATAATACAATGAGGAATAAAAAATTTGTGGCTGCTTCATAAAATTGATCATAGACCAGGTTTTGACCTCGTTGAGGTGGATTAACACTTATCATTTTGAAAAGAAGTGTGTGGAACATAGAATGAACCTATACTATCAAGATTTCACATGTGGGTAGGGGCCCCTAACATCACATCCCCATAAGAAAAATGTTCTAGGTGTACTTGGTGTTATGGAGAATAATTGGTGGTAGAATCATGAGGTTTCTAGGGATAAAGCATGCATGGAACCTCTTGGTGAATTTGATGCAATCAAAAAGAACATTTGGCCAGAAATAACCCAATTTTTGAATCTGGTGAGAGGTATTTGATCCAACTTGATGGTCCCCACATGAAAAATCATGGGTTTATTTAATTACATGAGGGATCTCCTTTCCATAGATTCAATGGAGGAGCATTCCATTGAACCTACACATATAGAGGGTCTGATCAAGGTGGGGGAAATCCTAGATGTTAAATTATGATTCACACTAAACAGTCAACTCATACTCATCTTATTATAGTAGGAGAGTTTGGTGTTGGAGATACTCAACTAACTGATTCATCCATTTAGGTGTTTCTTTGATTATCAGTTCACTCAAGGGATTTACCATATAAGTGTCGGCCGCCAACTGATTTACCTATCAGTCTTCACTGTCAAAGGAGATGGGGTTATTGACCATGTGATGTTCCACATGAATTACAAACTCATCTTGTCCATGCTCTTCAATAAATGTGGTTGATATTTCCAAACCATCGGCTTGGTCAATATATGTTTGGGTAATATGAGCCACTTCTGACTGGGAATAAAAACAATCCATCCACTTAAGTGTTCTATCGAGTAGGGGGTGAGTTCATGTTTCCTACTGATATAGTCTCTTTTAATATTCTAAATGAATAGCTCAGAGTCTCCCTTACCATGAAATTGAAATAAATTGATTTTTATGGAGAGCTCAAGGCTGGTGATAATATCCTATTGCTCAACCTCATTGTTTGTGCAGACTTATGACAATAGAAATGAGTATTGAAGAAATATTTCCAAGTCATGCCCTATTGTGATTGGGGGTTATTAATAATCCTCTCAGTCAATCTATGAGATGCACCATCAAAATTAATTTTTCAACATGGAATATTCTCATCCATATATAGGATGGCCTCATCCAAGAAGTGAACATCCAGGGGATGTCCCATCAGGTTTGGATGTAAACCTAGGAAATCGGTCAATGCTTGGACCTGATAGCATTATGGAGGGACAAACCTGATGTCAAACTACTATAAAATAACTACCCAAAATACCATTAATCCTATCAACATAAGGCGTTTGAGAATGTATTTTGGAGGATTAATTCAGGATACCAACTTTATTTCATGGTGTTTCAAGTAGTGACATAACATCGAAACTGAAAAGGCCAGGGTGAGGTAGATATTATCAATAAGAGAATATATGGTATAAATTTCAAGGATAATTTGACTAAGATAATACATGTTTTTTTATCTTCCCTCATTGTTCCCCTGAGCTTTAAGGTCTCCTTGAAACCATTCCATTGTGGTCACAAAAAAGGCCGATGGATTTACTGGGAAGAGTAATATAAAAACTATAGGATGTAGAAGATACTATTTTATTTCCTTGAATGTGGCCTTATAGACCTCATCCCATTGGTATATGGTTCCTTAATTCATGATCCTTGAAAATGTATTACACTTTCCTGGTACATTCATGATGAATCGATGGATATAGGCCAAGTTTACATTGAGGATCTACATATCCTAGATGGTACGTTGAGGGGGAATATTTTTTATAGTCTTAATCTTCTAATGATTGATTTAAATTCCTTTATACCTAGAAAATAAGTTAATTAAATTTCCAGAAGTAACCCTGAGAACACACTTCAAGGTGTTCATTTTCAGGTGGTGTGGGAAAAGGAAGATGAACAATTTCTTAATTTCCTTGAGATGGTCCTACCATAGGTGATACTTGACCACATAATAATTCATATTGAACTCCACAAATGTCTCATGGAGTGGTTCGAGGATGTGGTGAATGACATATTAGAAGGTGGCTCCAAAATTATTCAAACTGAATCAAATATCCTAGTAGTAGAAAGTTTTATAGGGTTCTCTAATAGTAGTGTATTCCTCATCCTTAGGGACCATAAGAATATATTTATACCCAGAATACCTATACATAAAGGATAGTTCCTAGAAACCATCCATTTTTTCAATAAATAACTCTATCACCCAAAGGGGAAAATCATCCTTTGGGTAGTGGTAGTTGAAGACCCATATGTCCATGATGACTCTTATATGCATATTCATCTTTATGACTGGGAAAATTTTGGTCATACACTTGGGGTAATGAACCTCACTGATGATGTTATCTTGGATTAACTTTTCAACTTTATCCTCAATCATGACACTGTAGGAAGGGTGTATCTTAAAGGGATGTTATTTTAACCCACAGTGGCCTGCTAAGAGACCAAGGTGATGAAAAAATCATGAAGGCCAAGAATTGGAAATTTATTATAGATTCAAGAAAACATATTAAATTTCTATTATGAGGGATCCACATATTTCTTCTTCTCTTCAAAAGATATGACTTCACTGATCGGTATCGGCCTCAGGTAATCTTCTATACCAAGATTTACCTAGTTTACCTCATTAATCATAGTAGATACAACCTCTTAAAATGATGGGGGGGTATAAATATCCTCTATGTAATATGAATCATGATTATTAGAGGAGGTACGTATATATTTTAGATTTACATACCTATGAGTGGAACTACTAGTGGCAGAATTCTCATCAAGGGATTATTACTCTGCGAAGACCATAGCAATAAAAGATGAATACCTAACCCTGCATGATTTCTAACTATGTGATCCACTCTTAATTTGATTAACTGATGTTGAGTATATATCCACTAGGACAACCACACCTTTTGAAACATATGGTGATGTCATGGGTTAGTGTCCATGGGGAAGATCCTTTGGTATTCCACAAGTATAGGTATTTCTGGAACAGGTCAAGTCTATCCCATGTAGCAGTATAAGATAATCAGTGAGCACTTTTTTTAGATATTAAGAAGCATGTTCCTATGTATGGGGTTGTGGGATCCAATTAATGGATTTGAATAATGAATATGTATTTCAAATCATCCCAAATATTTTCTAAAGTGGTTATCAAATCATTGGGGTTGTTAATACACTTGACCCCATCAATCTGGAGCTGTTTTCTTTCCCTTTTAAAGTACTTAGAATCAAGGTATCAGGTCTCAAAAGAGATTAAGGGAGTGGAATATATTTTTAGTACCCCTACTCGGCTTTCAAGGGGTTATTTAAGGAGTTGTTGGTATGAGGAAGGGACCATCAAAAGAAAATTGATCCAGGGCCATCCCAATAGGGTATTGTCTATCTTATCTTGTGAGACTACAATAAATCCAGTTCTTAAAACCATGCCACCAGAATGGGTCTTTATCTGGATTTTTCCACATGGATTTTTCTTACTCTTATCATACCCCTAAATTTTCATGTTGGAGAGAATAAAATCGCCTTCCATAATCCCCACCTTGTGGATTATTTGGGTTGGGGTAAGATTGATCCTGAATCCAGTATACACTAGGCAGTGTAGGATTTTAAAACCATTGAACTAGTCGTTTATTTACAACATAATAATGTTCCCATGGGTAGGGAACACTCATCCTCTTTAGAGACAGAAATTAGAGCTTTTAATTCTTCTCATTCATCTTTTTCAATATGGTAGGCCTCATCGAAAACTACTTCACTTTTTAAGTATAGAGGGTTTTTTATGGCCTCTATAAGGTATTTACACATCTCCTTTGACAGGAGGATTACATTAAGGATTGAGAGTCTTTCTTCAATACTAGTGAGGTGCTTCATCACATTATATTTCTGATAAAGGGTCATGTTTCTATTTTCTATGGGCCACTCTTTAACTAAGAGCATAGTAGATGCATCATATTGAGGTGTCAGGGCTGGGATGGTGCTATCCATGTTTCACTACTAACTAAAAGGTTATTGTGTAGCACTAGATTACTGAGGTTGGGATGTATATTTCAATGGCTAATAATGATGATGTTACAACTAAGCCACATGATCAACTAATACTAATGGTTGCAAAGTTTTTTTCTCTATTTATTTCAAGGATGGTTATTTCCTTGAAGAATAGAGAAATTTCACATTTCAGTTGGGTATTTTGTATATTCCAGGAAGAGTACATCCCAAGAATACTTCAACCTATCATCACTTATTTATTTGAAGAATGTAAAACACTATATCAATTTTCATTTGGAATTTATTTAAAATTTAATTTGTTAATAATAAATTTGGTAGCCTAGGTTGGGATTTTATCTCTTTTTGGGTTTGAGGGTGTGTTGGGGGTGGTTGATACCCCATTTCTCGATGAGTTGATGGTAGTTTGACACTTAGTGAGATATATAAAATTATGATACATTTAATTTGAATTAACTAATTAATTAGAAATTTTTTAATTGATTATTATGAATTTATAGAATTAATTAGAGGTTTATTTCATAGATATGGGATTGGTTGATCAAGGAAAATACTAGATGAGGTTAGACTAGACTTGATAGTTACTATCAGCCCCTTGTAAATGAGTTTTAAGAGTTTCATAAAGGTAGGTGGTCTTTTATAATTTACTCTTAAGTGAATTTCTTATCTATATCTTTTATGTGATTTTCTCGGGTCTCACCATTATTTTTGAGGGACCCATAATCAATGGTATTGTTCAATTGAATTAATTAAACTCATTAGGTAACTAAATTAAATAATTTAATATATGTTAAGTTTCAAGGTCCACCTGGATCCCTTGGGTACTAGGTAAATTCTTTGGCCGATGTAGGTCATGACCTTACCATACACCATTATCTTAGATTAATAGAGAACCCAATGAGGATCCCTAAATTTAGAATTGGAGATAGAGACCTAATATACCTATAATTAGGTCCATTAATGACCTTATCGAAGAATTTAGTTCTTTTGAACTAGTACGATTGGACATGGGGGGGGGGGCTCTCATGACCAAAGACCAACTGGTTTTTATCACTATTGCCTTAAAGTTCATGATGTGTAGGAGGTTATGAATTGGGTTCATTTTTCCTCTTAAATATGGGATTCATCCTTGATATATGGCTTGAAGGTGACCCCAAGTAGGTTCCCCAATCACATTAAGACCCTATCAAGGGAGGAATGATAATGGGTAGTGATAAAAAAGGGTATCCCTCTAAAGCATGGGTTTTCTAGTTGACACTAAGGTTGGTGTCATAATAAGATGGGTTCAGGCATTAATCCAACCCTCAAGATTCAAGTGTAGTATTAAATCATTTATTAGTTAATTTTTATTTGAATAGAGTTAGATAATTATAAATGAACTATTAATTCTTAAAGTAAAATCCTCCCTTAACTACTTGCATGTCCAGGTGCCAAGGTCACTTAGAACCTAACCCATCCTATATATTAAATCATATTTCATTTCCACCTAAATACAACATATTTCATATCAATATAATTTATATGGTTATAATCATATGTATATTATTACTTTTGTATTTGGATATGTGACTTAAAAGATATATCAATTTGGACTCCCTACGGATTGGGATCAACCTCTTAATTAATATTAATGTTCATTCAACTATAATTTTATGTTTGAATTAAAAATGATTAAATATTGTAATATATTGGATGTATGGTGAGATTTATATCAAATATTTGATGCTACCATTACTATAATTTATAGTGTTTCTAGTATTCTTCCCTATATAGGGAAATAGAGAAATCTTTAGAGTGTATCTAAGAAACTCCTCTTAGTAATAATATCACCCATGATGTTTGGACTACTATGATCTAGATGATTCTATGGTTTTTTAGTTGGACACATTTTCATAAATCACTACTAGTTTGTGAAAACCCTAGGGTTAATGATAATCACCTCAGTTGATTCCTTGGAGGCTCCATAGTATTGGTTGGAAACACCCTGATTGTATTTCCCATAGATATCTGGGAATAGGATGTAGATCTAATGATTGATGGATGTCAAGTTATCACTTGAAATTAGGAGATTAATCCTTTTAGATTACCTATTTTTAATCCCCTTAGTAATTCATTTAATTTTTCAATGTCTTGGTTTCTTATGTATTGGGACCTAGGAATTTGAAATCATATTGTAATAGGGAACACTAATATATCATATGGATCAACTAGTTACTCACATAATGAGTGGTATTCCTATAACTCCTAGTGTCCTACACAGTTCCTTACTTATGGGATGTCCATATGATACTTGTAATCAGAAATTATATTTAGTATAGGAAATTATGCGTTATATCGGGGCTTGTAATTGTATCCTCCTATGGTGACATAAATTAATCAAAGATATTTCAGGCATAGGATGAAGTAGGTATGCTCGGACTAGGGTATAAATCATGCCCTAGGTGTGACACTAGTTATTTTATTTATTTTTGGTATTAATATATTTTATTATCATGCTGATTAGTTCATGTACACATACCCTATTTTACTAGATATTTATAGGCCTATGTTGGTCTTTACTAACTAGGTTTTTTACAAACAACTTATCAGGCCACCATTTCACCTGGGTACCAAGGCAGACATCCACTTGGTTGCATGAATTGATTGGGATGAGGCATGGGACTAATAAAGAGGGATTTTTAGACATGTTTTGGGAGATTGGAATATTTTATGTCTTAGTATATTATAAAGAAAATTTTTTATTTCCTTTCATTGTAGTTTCTATATATAATTTTCCTTGTGTGGGTTTATTGTATTTTTTGCATGGTTGTTCAGGCATTACTACATTTCATTCATTATCATCAGTTCATATTTATATTATTCCAAAAAAAAATTATTATTATGTTGTATCATTTTTAGTTATTTACTTCTATTTTATTATTTTTATATGAGGGCAATATACTACCCATGGACACACCCTAGGTCCTAATAGCTTGTCAACATCCTCTAGCAGATGGGGTGGTGCACCTAAGGCCATGCGGTAACCCAAACATACTATTATTCATAGTAACATGATTGGGGAATGAAAAAATTGCACCAGAGAAATTAATTTCCTATTGTTTCACTATTTTTAACATGGTATATATAATTGTTAAGAATTTTTCAGTGCATTTTATTGATATCATATTGTTGTGTCAAGAACACATATTCTGATAAGAAGTCCAAGGTACCATCAATATTGGATTGATGTTCTTGTTTTGTGATGTTAATATTGGGTATGATTTTTTCTTTTAATGATTCATATGTGGTTTTTATTTTATGTTTTATTTGTTATTTCTTTCTCTTATTTCATTGGTGAGAGGCTAGTGATTGATTTTGAAACTTGTCTTATAGAGGCAAGAGGTGTTCATTCATGCATCATATTTTTCATATAGGTTCACATAACATATTATTTTTCATGTATGATTTACATCACTGTTGATGAGGATAACTATTTAAAGATTCAACAATATTCTAAATAGTGTTTTCCTATATAGGTTCTTGGTGGTATCCTACTTAGTTGGTACTCCTTGTTTAAATTCATCTATGATAAGCTAGGTGGACTAGTCCATGATATGACTTAGCTATGGTGGTGCCAAAGAAATACTTTATGAATTGTTAGTTAAATGACCCTTAGTAGGTTATAATTGGTAATAAGTTCCTCATTAGTAACTCGGGTTGGTTTCTAGGGGATAGTGACACCTTAGAGAGAGACAATTAGGTTACCTGTATTGGAATTTGGTGCTTTTTCTTGGCCCAGTAGTTTGAACATGGCATGGAATGCCTCTATGATTTCCCATGTAGGTCAATGTCGCCATTTTATGCCTTTATTGTAGACCCTTCATGGGTATATCTTTTTTAGGTGTAGTTAACTAATAATTAATAACAACTTACATGGTGTTTTTCCATAATGATTTATATAAAATTTTACTTAACCTAATATCTCTATGGTTATATAGTCATATTATCTTGTGTGATTCTAATTGGTACATGAAAAATCCTTATTGAACTAGAACCTTGTTGGGGTATTTCCATATAGGTATACCTTTTGAGGGTCTGTTCATCATATTTTATATGTTGACATCCTAGCCATCCAATGATCAGCCCCTTATGAGGATATTCAAAGAGTGTTATTTCGTAGTAGGTTCATGCTTGGTAGGTGGTGCCTTAAATGATTAAGGAATTAAATTACTCACTTAAATTAATATATTAAAAATGGGTTTCCCTTTAATTGGGTTTCCATTACAACTTATTGAGTTCTTTTATCTATAAATTGAATTGAAAACCTTTATAACATAACCCTTGTGTGATTTATTTTACCCTTGTAGGTTGATATCGTTTTAACCTACCTCCAAATTTACATATTCATGAGTGGTATTTTAGGTGTTTTATATGTCATGTAATAGTAAAGGTGGGAATGAGGATGATTCCCATTCATTATGATTAAAATAGGATATATCTTATATGTGGGTGCTACGATTGTGTTTAGTGGTAAGTATGTGATTACATCATATGTGAGGCTTGTAACTAGGTGTTTTGGCATGTAGATATCATGGGTTTTAATATGGTATTGTGGATAATGTTCCTTGAGACATGAACTTTGTAAGAGGTTTGAATTATGGTCTAGGTGGTTGGACCTAGTGACCCTAACATGATACCTGATAGGTAAGGCTTTGTAGGAGACCTAAAGGCCCCTAGGTTCGACATAGACCCTAGTGATTTGGAAGTTCATATGATCAGGAGAAACCCATGAGAGGATTTATCCTGGGATGGTGTTTTCCCATAAGATGAGTCCTAATTATATGCTTTTATCTATGATAATTAAGTATATGAGGTGTTTATGGTTTGTGGAACATGGAGAATGATTCCTTTTTCGAAATAATCACCTTGGTTATTGGGTATCAAGACCGTCTTCATTAGGTATAACTATTTAGTTCATAAGGCCATTTAATTGATGGATAGTTTTTTAGAAGTATAGTCAAAAAATGGGTAACCCTCATGACTAGAATAAAAATGGGTGGAGGCTAAGTGTATGGATGAGGTTGACATGTCTTAGACTAAGGATGAGAACATGTGGTGCTAGAATGATTCCATAAGGGGTGGTCATTGATGAATCATTGAACAAGTAAGGATCCCGATTTTATATAGGAGTTTCCATAAATATCCTAGAATTTTGAGATTTACATGTCGTGTAGAATGGTAATCTAGGCCTTAGTGGTGCATAAATCATAGAAACATGGGTCAGGTGTTGGAATTAGTGACGTCCATGACTAGGTTGGGGGGTCCAATTGTAATTAAAGAGATTTTTTGTGGGCATGGTGACCTAGAGTTTGGGTGGAATAAATAAATTTCCTCGTGATCATGGATACTTTAAAAACATATTTTTTATTGTGTAATAGTTGACCCGAGGGTGGACCTTGACATGCACAGTCATGAGACATGGTGTTAGGGGTTGTTTAAAGGAATGTATGGACTAAATTGAGGTAAGCATCCCTCATGAGGAGTGACGCACTTTTATAGATATAATATTTCATGGAAATACATGAGGATGGTGACCTATGATATGAATTGAAATTCAATTAATATTGGGGAAGCCATTATCATTTGTTGGGAATTGGTGATAAGTGAATTTTTAATTGACACATGGGGATGAGATGGTTTTTTCCATTTCATTCATTATGTTTGGTGGTGCATAGAGATAGGATAAAATGATCAGAAACTAGTTTTGGTGGTGAAAATATATGGATTCTTTTAATGTGGGGATAGGAATGTCAGATGTGAGTGTGAGTCTCTCATGTGAAAAGGGTTGTGGGAATTTGGGTTCAGTCATTTGATGGTCATTTTGGCACTCAAATGTTGATGGAAAAAAGGTCTTAAGTACTATTGAATTCCTTGGTAAATTCTAGGTACATGTTCAAGAATGATCATGGTAAAGCCTAAGATTGGGCATCTGGATCGAGTATGTTTCCAATGATTCAAAGGTATTTGATTATAAATGCTTCAGTGATCATGGAAATCATGAAAAGGGACTAGTTGAATAGTGTTCTAACTATGGAACGACATCAAGAGTTGGGAATGGACTCAGTTGAGCATGTTTTGAGGACCATAGGATTCATTTGACATTAAAGGCATCATGGTTGGGGTATATTTGACATGTTTGGGAGTTTCTTTTAATAATTTATAAGGGGAAGTAATCCAAAATAGGTTATACTATCATTTTCATAAGTACTTGGGAACTGTTGGTGAGGAAATAAATTGAGAGTGATATTGGAATGTGATATTCATTGTTCAAAGTATTATTGTGTTTTTTCAAAGAAAATTGGGTGTAACCAGGTTAAGCATGTTAAACATGAGTTTTACTATTTATGATTGAAGCCGAGGATCGAGAGAAACATACTCATGTATGATTGGATTAATCACATTTAGAACCATTTTAGGATCAATCTATTGGATGTTAGGGTAAGGTTTTGATAGTAAAATTTTACATTGGAGGTATAATGGATCAAAATTATCCATTGAAATCTAGAACCTATGACAGGAGCACCAAAAGTTAGGAGATGAATTGGATGCTGGCATGATCATATCTTGGAGTACATGGGCTTGGTTAATTACCATCTTGGTTTTATAGTGGTGGTTATATGTTTTGGATTAAGGTTTTGTGATTAAAGTGTTTTAAGTTCAAATTGGTTCTTTGGGAGAATGTTAGGAGTTTAAAGATGGAACATAGACATCTGAGAACAAATTCACAAATGAGGTAGGTCAATATGTTCTTTTGGATTTACTTTGATACATCTCGAGGATGAGAAGTGTTAATACGGTGAGGTTATAAGACTCCATGTCTGGAAATGATTTAGAAAATTAAGAAGAAATTTAATTTTTAGGTAATGTTTTGGGTTAATTTCGGAATAGGGATTCAAAACTGAGTTCAAAGGATTATAACACCTCAAGAAAGTTGTTTTATATAGAAATAGAGGGTCAAGAGTTATCATGAGAGTTATTACAAGTCCTATGGGATGTAAAGTGGTTGTTATAACATTTCACCAGCTAACTTGTAGGCACCATCAATTAGGAATTAGTGTCTAGTAGTTGAAATAGAAACTACATGAAGCCACTAGGTATATGTTGGAATCCACTAGCTAGAAAAGTATCTTTTTATGGGTGTAATTATAATATCACCTAATTATTTAGATGGTTGAACCCCTCTTCCAATTATTTTTCTCTCACACACCCTTGGGATAGTCCCCTTTTATCTCCCTTGGTCCCCACATATAAGAAATGTTCTTCTAGGTAATTCTTATAAATGATGGAAGATATAGATCCCTCATTCTCCTCACATTCTTATATCCTTTTTTCTAAATTTTATGTTTTTTATATTTAGGTTAGAGATAGTGATTTCATAATAGGATGGTTAAATCTCCCATTTTGTATAGGGATTTTATACATCCTAGGAATATTAAATCCCAAGACAATGTCTGCTTATTTGCATTTTTTGATTCAATTATGGTACATCAACATATCAATTATTCTATTTTTTATTTAAAATTGAAATTTATTAGGAAATTAGAACCATTTGATGTGTTTTTTACTCTATTTGGGTTTGAGGGTGTTCCAAGTGTTGTAGGAACCCCATTCCTCAAATAACCAGTGTTCATTGGATGCCTTCTAAGCTATCATGTATTATTTCATGTTTAAGTTGAATTAATTAATTAATTGACTATAAAAGTTATAATTGATTATTTATGAATTTATATCTTGATTTAGGGGATGAGATCATAGAGATAATCTTGTATGATCAAGGATGAGGATGGATGAGGATGGACCAGCCTTTGTACATATTGGTAGACCTTTGGAAATGAGTTTTGAACGGTTCTTAAAGGTAGGATTTCTGTCATACCTTCCACTTGGGTAAATTTCTTATGAATATGTGTTACATCATATGATCAGGCCCCACCAATGATGGAAAGGGACCTATGATTAAAGTTATTTTTCAATTAAATTGTTAAAAATACATATATAACTAAATTAAATCATTTAAAATAAATGAAGTGTCAAGGGAAAATTGGGTACATTGGGAACCGGCTAAATTCATAATCTTCCATAGGTTGTGAACTTAATTTTCAACCATTTACTTATATTTAAAGGGACCCAAATGGTGATCTAGAAATTGTTAATTGGAGAGAGAAACCTACTTGACCTATACATAGGTCCCATAATGACCTTATTTAATAAAGTAATGCTTTTGAACTATTATTGTTGGCCTTGGGGGCGTTCATGAACAGACACCAATAGCCTAATCTCACTGAGGTCTTAAATTTCCCGATGTGTTATACGGTAATTCTTAAGGGAATTTTTCCTCTTAGAGATGGGAACCATATTTGTGATAAGTCTTGGAGGGGACCCCAGGTATTATTCCCCCAATTATGATAATACCTTCATGAGGAAGCATTGGGAATGAGTAGTGATAACTAAGGGTATCCCTTGATAATATGGATTAAATAGTGGACAATAAGGTCATTATAATAATAAGATGGGTTCAGGTGTTCATCCAAACCTCAGGATTCAAGTCTAGTATTAAATTATTTTTCATCTATTTTTTAATTGATTAAACTTAGAAAATTAAAATGAACAGGTAGTGGTTAGAGGATGGTCCTACCTCAACTACCTAAATGGTTGGGTGACAAGGTCACCAATGACTTGATCCTAACTATATATTTCATAGGATGTCGGATCATCTAGAATCATGAATATGACATATCAATATGATGTATATGGTTATAATAATGGGTATATTTTTTCTTGTGTATTTAGATATATGACATAAAATATTCATGAATTTCAATTCCCAATAGATTGGGAACCACATCTTAATTAATATATATATTCATTCAACTATAATTTAACAATTAAATTAAATATGATTAAAGATTTTAAATAATTAGATATCGGGTGATCCCAAGATCTAATATTTGATGTTACCATTTCAAAAATTCCTAGTGTTTCTAGGATTCTTCTCAACATAGGAAGATAGAGGATCTTATTTAGTGATTATCTAAAATCCCTCTTTATTAGAGAATCACCCAATATTCAACTTCCATTAATATCTAGATGATTCTATAGGTTTTGGGTAGCCTCATTTATTTGTAGAACTGGATGTTTATAAAATCCATGAGGCTGATGATGATTGACTCGATTGATTATCGGGATACTTACTAGGATTGGATGGATACACCTTGATTAAATTTACCAAAGTTGTCTTGGAATTGGTCGTAGAGTTGATGATTGAAGAGCACCAAGTTATCATCTTAAATCAAGAGAGTATTCCTTTTAAATTTCTTAAGGATCATCTCCTTGATAATTCATTCCACTTTCCAATGTAATTGTTGCTTATGGATTAAGACATAGGAATATAATGTTGGAATAGAATAGGTAACACTAATATGTCATCTATGTTCCACTAGTTACTCACATATTGAGTGGGATTCCTAGGATTCCTATGATGATACTCGATGCTATACTTATAGGAAGTTTAGTGTATACTTGTAATCCTTCCATATATTTAGTGTAAATGAGTATGGATTATCACAGGTCTTAGACCTATATCCCCCCATGGTGATGTATCTTGATTGGGTATATTTCTAGCATAGGTTTAAGCGGGTATAGTCTCACCAGGGTATTCATTAAGCCCTTATTACGACATTAGTTATTTAATTTACTTTTAGTAGTTAAATGTTTTACTATTAAATTGAGTAGTCCATATTAACATAACTTGATTTTACTATCTATATACAAGACCTTATTAGTGGTAACTTATTGAGCTTTTTACTCATGACCTACTCATTATGCCATTGCACTTGGGTACATTAGTAGAAATCCACTCTGTTACAGATACAGATTGGGATCAGGCTCGATCCTAATAGAGTAGGATCATTTGAACATGTAAATGGATATTGAGATATGTTATGACTTGTTATGTTGTGGAGATAATGTTTTATTTTCTTTTTTCCAATTTATATATATAACTTTTCCAGTTCGTGGTTGATGTATTTATGTCATGTCTATTCGGTAATTGCTGCATTTCATTCCTTATCATTAGTTTATATTTATATGATTTCACTTTCAGTTTATTATTATGTTATATATTGTTTAGTTGTTTTCCACTATTTTATTACTATGATATGGGGGAATAGTCTCTCCATGAACAAACCCTAGGCACTTGTTGCTAATTGGAAGCCTCTAGAGTATGGGGAGGTGCACCTAAGGCCATGTGGAAATAAAACTCATCTACTATTTGTAATAACTCAGGTGGGGCATGAAACTTTAATTCTTGAAACAAGTGAAACCATTCCCTCAAATTTAATAACTTCCACCTAATAATAACCTTCTAAAACACTTTTTTACTTATTTATTAAAACCTCACTTTTTCATTGAGCTTATTTTTAACCCTCCACTTGGTTCAAGTAACATTCTTACCTTCTATTTTACGAACAAGATAAAAGTATCATTCTTCTAAATTTAATAAAACTAATCATTCATATAATTTTTAAATTTTTTTTTATAGCCTTATTAATCTATTGTATATTATCTTCAGAAATATGATTTTCTTGATTATCAAGTCTCAGTTCTCTTTTGGTATGTAATGGTGATTTTTTATTTCTGATGATTTTTTCAAATTCAACATGATTTTTTAGCATCTAAAATTTTTATCTTATACTTTTAAAAGTATTATCATCATCACTATGCTTTTTTGAATTATGAATGAAAATATAAAATTCTTAACCATCTTACTTTTCTTTAAATTTTGCATAATTCAATATATTTCTCCATATAATTATATAAAATATAAGTCACCAATCATCATCGTGATGAGATTATTTCCAATAAATATCATGTTATAGAAATAAAATGGGTCATGGATACATCTATTATATCACCAATATCTTGTATTATTGGTTGATTAACCCCGGAATACACTTTCTTCATAATTTTCACTAAACCTTCCCAAATTTTGATTTTTGATATTCATTAAACATTGACTCCTAAAAACTGTGAATTAATTTACTAAATGTTTTTTATATAATATATTTCATATAGATTCACAATTCATTTTGTACTTAATAAGCATATTTTCTGAATATGGATAGATATATTTACTTCTTCTCCCTATAAAAATTATCAGAGTTCGTATTTAGCAGTCTTGGTTTATTCCATTTCAATCAGGATTATATTATTCCGTTATAAAAATATATTATATTAGGTGTATAAGTTGAATTATATTGATATTAAATTGTTTTATTATCAATATATTATTCCAAATAATTACAAGAAAATCCTCTCCATTATTAGTTCTCAACTTCCTGATATATACCTCCAACACTTTCTCAACTTCTCTTATGGATATTTTGAACATATATACTACATTGGCATTGTTCTTAATAAAATCCAAATCAGACATACAGGTGAAATAATCAATGAATGTGATATAATAAATATAACATTTATTAGATTTATTTCTCACCTTTCTATAATAATAAGAGTTTATGAGTTTAAGTTGCTCGGTGTATTGAATCTCCACCATTTGGTGACATCATTGTGTTATCTTCCCCTTTTAACATGATTAATAGATAACATATATTTCTCTCCTTAGTTGGGGTATATCTATCAAGAAATATTCCATTGATATTTAAAAAAATTCTATAAATATTATTTCCAAATATTTTTTGGATCAGTGTTTTTATTTTTAAAACTAAAATAACATGATTTACTTGGATATCCTCTTTAGCATAATTTACCAGTCTTTTTCTCCCTTGGTGATAATTCTTCTTTATTTTGAAAAGTTGATTATACTATAATTTTTATTTAATATAAATTCATTTACTTCATTACATATTTATATTACTCTCAATAGGTTGTGATTAATACCATTGATAAATTATAGATATTTTGATTTCATTTTTTCCTTCAATCTTAGTTGTTAAAATTCCTCCAATTTTTATAGATCCATCATTCCCAATAGTATCAGAAACTCAATCAGGATATTAAATTTTATTCAAGATATTTTTATATCCATACATGTGATAGTTACAACTACAATCAAGTATATCAGACTTACTTTTCTTACTGGATTTTACGAACACTTTATTAATTAGTGGATTTTATTCCTTTTTTTCTAAAATTAATTTCTTTTTTTTATATAATAAAACTATCTAGGAAGATTAGTCATAAATTAATTACCATAATTACCCTATTGGCCACATATTATAAAACAATTATTCATAGGAATTAAATCTATTTTGGGTGGTTAATATTGACAAACATTTATCTATAATGTGCATCCTTTCAAAACATATTCTTAACTTATCATATTTACTCTAACATAATTCAAAATTTTGTATCAGTGACTACATTATTTGTTTCTAATTATTAAAAACATCAAAAATATCCTTTTAACTTTGATCTTTTATATTGATATGTACTTTTTCTTAAAAAGGAATGTTTTTTTCTACCATACTTTTCTGTTCCATTTGTATTAGGGAGACATTTATTCTTGATATACCCGTATATTAATTTGAGATAAATTTATATTTATCATGAATTTTATCAACAGAAACATGACCAATTTTAGTTTTATAACCCATATTTCCAGTATAAATAGATTAATTTATGATTTTAGTAAGATAAGATTTAACTAGGTATTTTTTTGGATAACATTATCTGCAACTATAGATGATTATTCTTCAACTTATATATCCTTATTGAAAAATTTAATAATATTATTTAGATTATTTTATACATCAATACACCTTTATTGGGTATTACTTATTCTTATTCCTTTTTAGTAAGTTTTTCATCATGATTCTTCAACATCATATCTTATTCTACAAATCTCAACATGGGTTTTAAAATTTCTTGAATGTAACTATCTTCTCTTTTGGGAATATCTTATTTTTTATTTTTATTTATGTCATGTTTCATGAATGGGTTGATTTATTTATTCATTTTAGTTTTTTTATAAATACATTCTTCATGTTCTGCCTTCAACATAAATTCTACATAAGTCACATCTCATTATTCATTAATGCATGAGGTTTCTTGGTTTTTATGAATATGAGTCCTAAAGTTACTAAATTATTTATGAACTTATCCTTATGATTAACTACATATATTGAAGTATTATTACTCTTATATTCTAATAATTCTTTTTATTTCTCTTATGGGGAGACAGTTCATAACTTCAACTTGTTCTTTACCTTTTATAGGGCATTTATGTCACCTATTCTTATGGAAAATTTATTCTATGTCATCATTACCATACTCACCACTTTTCATATTTGGACAACATACAATAAAATATAAAATTACATCACACTTAAAAAAAATTAGTGGTATTTAACCTTATTAAATTCCTTTCCCATTTTAAAGTTCATTGAGATAAAACCCATTATCATCTCATGTTGTTCATCCTTGTCTTCATCATCTTCAAATTCAATAGAGGACTCATCTTTCATTTCATTGATTTTACAATTTTATATTTCCTTAAATACCATCTCATCCTTGATATTTTTCTTAATCACAATATATTTTCTCATTTTAGTGGATAAAAATAAAAAAAAATCATCATGAGACAAGAAATATTTATCCTCCAAAGAAAAAACCTTTCCATCAAATCTATCATGGAAATTTCTTATAATTTTATAAAGAATGGTTGAATCCCTTAGAGTGTCTCAAAAACATATAGTATTACTTAAAATATCATTAACCCATTTTAAATAGTTATATATGGTTTTATCATCATTAATTATTATATTTTTGAACATTTTTATACATACTTATAGTATAGATTCTGTAACCATGACATTTTCTTCAAATATATTTTCAATTTATCTGAAATATTTGTGTATGTTTTAAGTTTCTTCATATTTATATACACCTTATTAGATAAGTGTAATAAAATTATATTAATTTATTTTCCATCAACCAACATATTATGTTTATCTATAAATTTCATAGGATTGTTTTTCTAAACCGGTTTAAAACAGACTATAACTACATCCTAAAAATCTAGTAAATAAAATAAATAGTCCTCATATACCTTGATCCTTGATAATTTTTTTAATAAATATATAAATACTCATAATCTTAATAAAATTTTGATTCTATGTCTCTAATAATGTAAGGATATTTAAAAATAAACCATGGTTTCTTTTACACTAATTGATATTCCTAGGAATATTATATACCATAGTGAAGGGGGTTGAATTAAGGGTACTTTTTTATAATTTGGTTTGAAAAAATTAAACCCCACAAGATGTTAGAGTGTTGGTCCTAAAAGACATTATATATCACCCTTACCCATATTTTAAAGAATTAAAAATCAATATATGGTACACCCAATTTTTACATGGTTCTCCTAAAATGTGGGTGATTTTATATTTTTTGTTTTAGAGTTGTTTCCAAGACATAGATTTTATCATGGATATATATAAATGATAAAATATTTTTTTAATTAATCATAACTAACTAACCTCCTACATAAAGTGATAAGTTATCATCGTTATCCAAACAATATCTCTTGATATTTATTTATATTGGTTCCAACCAGTTTTTAAAATTACCACTAAACAAAATGACCAAGATAATATTTTTATTTTAGGTTTATTTAGAATCAAAAGATGATCTTCCTCTGATAGATTTAAATAATTAGAATCAACACCTGTTCAAAAATATTAACTTCTACAACTTCACTATCTGGAAAATAAATTTTCAAAACATATGATTTTGATATAATCAACACTATTATATTTTATAATTCCTTATCATGAATCTAAATATATCAAAAATATAATGTCTAGAAACTTAATTTCTTATGAATAACTATTTATTTGTGTAAAATTTATTTTCAAAATTTTTTATGTCAAACATTTTTTGATGAAATCATTTTTTCAAATATATTCCCTCACAGAATATAATTTCACATCAATATATGCATGAAAAAAATAATTTCATGCAAGGATTTACCAAAAATAGAGAACATATATTTCCTCAAATACTTATTAATTATTAATAAATTATAAAATGATGAGATTAAACCGTATTTATAAGCATAACTAACCCTGTGTGAATCCCTTCATGATTCCAGAAAACACCCTCCCTCTCATCTGTGAATAACACTAGTTTAATATAAAAATATTTCTTTGACCACCTAACTTACATACAATTATGACATCCTTATTTTTGAATCCTTCTTTTTCTACAAATTTTAATTTATACTTACTCTATTATTCTTCCAAAATTATCAACTTATATTTTTATTATCTTCATAGTTTTAAGATTCTTCAATTTATCTTCTTGAAAATACTTTTATATTAACTCATATTCATTCTTATGTAACTCTACAATTTCCAAAAAATAGACTTTCTCATAAAATTATGATCTTATAACTTCTATAAAATTCACCTTTAGTCTCACTAAAACTCCATATTATTAACTCATTACAAATCATGAACTATTCTCAAATAATAATGATGTATATTACATTGACTAATTAGAACATAATAATTTTATATAATGTCTAAACCTGATTTAATAAATGTATTTAACTTCTCTGATCATATAGCTTTTATATAAGTGCCAAATCACACTTACATAGCCTTTTAGATCTCTATGTTATGTGGATCGTATATTATTTCACCAATATTCCAAAACATTGAAATATTCTTGGATTCAATATCATGTATCGACTTTTGGATCTAGGTACTTCTTTCTATAGATTTAGACATCTGAAATTTATGGACATTTGTCTTTCCAATATCCATAACTCATCTTCCAAACATGTATCTCTTGAAAACTACCTCTAACTATATCTAAAAATCATTCTTTACTATTAACAGATTGTATAAAATAAATAAAACATATCTTCAACACACAAATAATATCATTAGGTTCTTCAGAAATTTTTCATAATTTTGTAGAAAATATATATTTTATGGTGTTTGTGAAAATATGTATTTTTAAATAAAGTTTTTTTATTAAAATTTTTTATGAAATGAATTTAAAATTAGGTATTTTTGTTGCAGTTTCATTATAAGAAACATGGTTTTATTATAAAATGGTTTTAAAGTTAAGGAATTGTATAGGTGTGGTTTGAAATCTATTTGATAAATAAATATTTTAGACTAAAATATTTTTATTTATCATTATTATTTAGAATTACATTTTTTGAATTTTCTCATGCATGGATATCAAATATACTCTTTGGAAAATCCTACTGAGTTCATACTCACCCACAATATACACACATCGATGGGAATTTACACATTATGGGTCATAGTGTAGGTAAAAAAATTAAGTATATTCTATTAATGGAGAGTTTTAAATTCACTATAGATACATGAATAGAGGAGTCAATGGATATAGAATGAACATTATTTATTCACTTTCACATAGCATGTGTTGTTTTATATTAGTACTGGATATTTTAAAACTCGTTTAATTTTCACTTTGAATTTCAAAGGTTTTAAAAATTGTGGGGACCCAAAATAGATCACCATATGCCTTAGGAATGTTATATTGATCATCAAAGTCTAGAAACTAGTACAGAGAGATAAAATAAACCATTTAGGAATTAATTTTTAGGGAAATTCATAATTCAAAATGAGAAAAAAAATCATGTATAGTATAAGTATATTTTATTAAATCTTATGGAATTCATAGGGAAAATTTTGGTTTTATAATATCCTTAATAAAATCAAAATGACACATGATGACTAAAACTAAAAAAAAAATTACTCATTCCCAATACATGAATTTTTTCATCCATATCCCCATCATAGATATATGTATCTCTACTAAAAAATTGTGAGACATTTCTTTTACCTGTAACATGACCAATCATGTATACATTCCCATTGAGGTTTACTTGAGTGAGTGATTATGAACTGAGAAATATTTCCATAAGACTCTAAAAAATATTTATTAATGGGATAATTCAAAAAATAAAATTATAGTTAACAATTATAATTCAAAATAGCCTAATTTAAAAATTTTATTTAATAAATTCATTTTATTACAAGTATGTCAAATTTCATGACATAAACATGTTCAAAAATGCCACATTTTTATGAATAGCACTGTAAAATAAAACCTAATTTCTAAATTAATTTATAAATATATTTTAATCTAAAAAATAATTTATGAAAACTCCATGATTTCCCAATTCAATAGAAAATGTCTCAATTTCCTAAGAAACTAAAATTTATTCAGATTCCAAAAAATCACCGAAAAGTTTTTATTTCCTAAAAAAAATTGTTAATACATAAAAGAGAATAAAAAATCTTAATTTTATATTATCTAGATATCATTATCTTATATAAGCATATTCACAATATATTCTCACATTTAGCTCTAAACCCTCCACTTTATCATTTAAATGAATGAATTATTTCCTTTTCCCAATAACATTCCTTAACACATTCTCTATTATTTATCCACTTTACCATGGTAGAAAAGTGGATGTTTTAAAAGTTGGTTTCACTAAAAACATTTTTAAACTTTGAATCACTCTATGTTAGAATATAAAAAATATATTTAAATCATTTAATAAAACAAGCCCTTTCACTTGATATTTCCAAAAAGCAGTTTATTATAAATTCTAAATAAAATGTAATATTGGTTTATTATAAAAACCAAGATATCCAAATCATTAATTTATCATAATAAATAAATAATTCATAATTATTCAATTAATATAAATTATTGAACCCACATACCTAGATGATATTTAATGTTTTCACCATATCTTCTGAAATTGATGATCATTTTAAGGAAAATGACTAAATATAATCACAACAATACTCTATAAATCTTAATCAATGAATAAGAGATCACAAATATTAATTTTAAATAAATTTATCATTAATATTTCCCTATTATAATGACCCCATTAACTTCTATATTGATGATTGTATGGCACATATTAAGTTTCACAACCCCCATACCATTTGGCATGACCACATATAATTCTATAGTTATGAATTCTAAAAGAAGGATAGTTGAATGGAATAATACAAATTATTTCAATGGAACTCATGATAATTTATAATATCCCATTAAGAATGGTGTAAAATCATTCTTCAATTATTCAATAATAGGAAGATTAAAAATGGGTGTTTCCTGACAAATACACGATTCTGGACTCTTTATAAAACTCAGATCAAATATATAAAATAAATCATTCTATATGATTTAATTCCTAGAATAATATATTGATTTAAAATTATTATTAATCCACCAAGGAATCTAAATTATACTCTTAGATCAAACTTATGAATAGTCTCCCAAAAAGAAAGAAAAGGAATTCTCACCATCGTATTTGTAGAAACATTCATCTAACTATAATTTAACCCACCATAGAGAACCTAATTTAATAATTAAATACCAGTAACATTAATTTCCTCTAAAACCAAGGTTTAATATCCTAATTCAACCCCCTTTAATGTCTCTTATGCTAAATTTTACTTTTCTTATTAATCTACCAATTAAATTTGAAAATTTTATGATAACTAATATTAATTAATCTAATTAAAATTCTATAAATTGAAGGTATCACTCTCTCATCCATCAGCTATTATAAACAAATAAAATTTTAATTTACATTGCTCGTAATAAAAACATGGTATATCACTAAAATAATTCTTAAAATTAATCACCAAAATCAAACCCTATCGTTATACTATATTCAAACTTATAAAATTATTTCCAATGAATTAACTCATTTCTTATCTCTTTAGGGCCCATAGAAAAAATATATAATAAATATTAAAATATTCTATTAAACTCTTATTAAATCCCGAACCTTGAACATGGAAAATTTCCTTCAAATAATCAAATATATTTAATTTAGACCTTATGAATTTCAACAATTCATAGAAAACCATACATAGAATATATGACATGAAAATAAATCATCCTCTGAATTAATTCACTTAAATTAATTATTTAAATCACACAATCCAACTAAAAAATATATCAAAATATAACTCCATAAAATTATTTATCATAATTTAATTATATAATTTTTATAATAACCTCACTCTAAAAAATAAATGATTTCAACAACACTTAATAATTAAAACATCCAAATTATTATCATATATCCTTGTAAATCACAACAATATAAATAAACTATAGTTAAAATTCACTACATTTAATTACTAAAAATATTAGTGTTATATTTCACACAACTATGAAATGTTTTTCCTAAAATTATATCTAGCTAGATTTACTATCAAAAAGATCTAGCCACTATTATCACATGTGATCTTCCCATTCACAAGTCTCCTTATGGATTAATATATGTTGTCATAAAACAATCACAAGTGGAATAATAAATAATAAAATATTATTTTCTCTTTATTTTACAATATAAATTGGTTTTTTACATAATATTCACAAATTTTTCACTTAATTACTTCATAATTAAACTCATGGGACTCGTAAGATGAGTAATTTTTTTAATTGGGGAAGATATAAATGTTTAATATATATAATTATATAAATTTGAATATATTCACCACTTCATGAATCCATTATATGACTTTGAAAGGTCCCACATTATATGCCATCAACATTCCTTACTTTCTAAACATTCAATGTCATAAATTTTGTGACACTATCAAAAACATGTTATTATTAACATCAAACTTCAAGGGTCATCATCATCAATCGACATAATATTTTTTTCTAGTCTGAGATTAGACCAAATTATAATGAATTTTTTAACCATTTTTGTTATTTCCAATAATGAATTAGATATAACAAATGTATTTTCAGTAGTCCTGACCCAATATATTATCGAATGACACAATCAAGAATATAGAAATTTAAAAGAAATATTTTGAATTATTGGTAGATAGTTTTTCCTATAAAATCTACTAGTAATATATAATCATCTTAGTACTTTCTAAATTCAATTTCAAATAAAAAAGAATATTTTTTGAAATTTTGAATAATTCCATCACCTTCAAAACAATCTAAGTGTGGTAAGTTATTCTCATCCAAAATTAAGTTACCAAAAGGTCTTGGAGTCCCATAAAAAATGTTAACATTATATTTCATTCTTTATCACCAAAATTTTGGTTTTATTTTGTGCAATATCTTAGTAAAACCATAATATACTACCCAACTCGAATTGTGAAAAGTATATAACACTATATTCCATAGTTCCATGAAAACAGTAATCTAGTCTCTAAAATAAAGCACAAAATCTAGTGTAATTTCATATTCATCGGTGCTCTTCCTACTATATATGGATTCCCAAATCATTTTATAATCTTTATATAATAATTATTTATCTTTTACCCAACCTTTAAAAATGTAAGTCACACCAAAATTATAGTCAATCACACTACTCATCGTTTTCCATAAATATATTTAAAGTATATAATTAATCACATCAACCACCAATATTATCTAGTTTCCTTCACTATTTGGGTAGGAATATTACTACTAAAATAATTTGCCACTCTATTGCATTTTCTTGGTGTATACATATGCTAAATATAAAAGGTTTTAGAAAACTCTACCCACCCATGTCATCTCATATTGAGGTCGTGTTTTGAGAAAATATATTTCAATATTTTTTTATCTATATATAATAAAAATTAATCATCAAGAAGGAAATGAATCAAAGTATTCAAATAATTAACAACAAAACTAATCCCATATCATTTATAAGATAGTTCTCTTAGGGTATTAATTTTCTATAACATAAAGCCACAAATTTTCTTACATGCATCATAACACATCTTTATCTCATTATATATAAAACACAGTATACTTTATAAGTATCTATAAACTAAAAATGAATTAAAATAAGGGTATAAATAAACCTATCTTTCATTTACTGAAATGATCCTTAACACTTATCATTCCAATCAAAATAACTACTACCCATGTTAAGGATATCACTACTACCTATGTTAAAGCTATCATGAATGAATATAATATCACAAAAAATTGAATAAATATCTGATAATATCTAGTGAAACCTAGGGTACTATATATATCATATAAATTATTAGGTCATTCTCAATACTTAACTACTCCAAAATTCTCAATATCTACTGAAATCCCTTTATCAAGAACGACATGATCAATGAATTTCACTTCATGAATCTATAAGTGACATTTTTTAAAAATCAGAATAAACCAAATGCTCGTGTAAGGTTTCTAAAAAAACCCAAGTGATTCTAATGGAAAACTTCTATCCTTGGGTATATTACAATGTCATCAAAAAAAATACAACAAATAAAAGTATCCAAAAAGATTTTAATGACTTATTTTATCAATTCCATAGACACAAAAAGTGTGTTGGTTCCTTTGAAATACATGACAAAAAATTCATAATATCCATAATGATAATTAAATATTTTTTTCATTATTTCTTATTTCTTTACCCTTAATTTATGATATCAATATTGGTGGTAAATCTAGAAAAACCAATTAGACCCCTTTATTTAGTCAATAAGGTCATCAATTTGAGGTAAAATGGTGTTTATTACTTATAATAACCTAGTTTAGCTTTAAATATTCAATAAATAAATGAAAACTATGATTATATTTCAAAGAAAATAGAATACATTTTTTCAATGATAAAAACTTAGTTGATAAATCATTTATAGTAAATATCATTCAATAATACTTTCAATTAATTTAACTCTTATTGAGCTATGTGATACAATGTTAAATAAATAGGGATTGATTCAAGTATAATATCAATAGAAAATTCATCATACCTTCTTAGATACAATGTAAGGGCTCAGATTACCAAATTCCTCCAATTTCATTTTCTTGAGTCTTCGAGGTGTATAAAGGATTTTTATAGAATTTATATTTATCATTTATATTTTATTTAATTGAAATTTAATTACTTTAAAATTTTATGTTACTCTTAAGAATCACCCCTTTCCTACATGTAGGTAAATCTCTTTATCCATACATAGCCTAATTTTCTTGAACTATATAATTGTAAGTTTAGTTTTTTCATTTTTAATGTAAATTTTACCCCGATCTCACTTAAAGTACATCTCTACTATGTAAATTCATGTCTTAGTTTTCCATAACTATTTCAAGGTAGATCTCAGTTATGTGATGGTAAGTCTGGGTTTTACATCACTGTGTTAGGGTAGATATCAGCTACATAAAGGAATGTCGGGTTTTATTTAGCTCACACCAGGGTATATGCATTATCATAGATCTCATATAAATAGAGTTTGATCTTGGGTAAAGGTCATGTAATTCTTGTGTAATGGTAAGTGGTTTTTTCATTTTCTAAATCTAAGAAATCCTTATAGTCATATGGGTCAGTCGAGCATATATAATGGTCAATATTATATGGTGTAGGGGTAAGGATTTGGAATCATAACTCACATGGGAACCCTTTTTAATATCTATTAAATTTGTTAAAACTGCCTTTAGATAAAATACTCCTTTCACATGTAGGTATCCATTCTTCCATGGAAAATTTGTTTTCTTTATAAATTTATCTACATCACTTTTTAATAGAAATAAATGGAAATTTTAAATGAAATAGAGGTATTTCAAATATGTTATAATAAATATTGGATGAATATTTAATCATACCTAAAATTTTAGAGATTTAAAATGTCTAAAAAGGATAATTGAATGAAAAATAAATTAATGTTGATTAATGGAGAAATATTTAGTCAACTTTTTTTGGTTTATATTGGTGAAACATATCTTATATTTCTCAAATTATAAATATCTCCCAATTGTAGTAACTTGTTTCCCATCAATGTTGGGAAATCCAAAAGTCTACTTTAAATTTTATAGAGCCTTATATAGTACCCTTGATTCGTCTCCTATTTTTTCAAATCTTTATGTATCCTCTTGTATCTCTCTATTTTTGGTGTACTACATCATGAGGCATCTGATGGGGTAGAAGATTTATTATATCTCTTTATTTTAGTGTAATTTTGGTTTAATAATGATTTTGTTTTCACTAAATGAATTTATGGAATAACTATAAAAAAATAAAAATTTGGTAAGATTAAAATAAATAGGAATTGATTTGTAACACCCCGAGATTTTATGAAAAATATTCTTAATTTCATTAATTTCTTGTGTTGTATGCTACACCAAAAGGATCTTTCACAACACGCATCCTTGAATTTCCTTGCATTACACGCAATCACGACCTTCCTCGATAGCGTGTGTAGTACGCAATACTGAGTTTCACTAAACAACGATATGCTATTAAAATATTATTAGAACTAGCCGTTATGAATAGTAATAACCACTTTTTGAAATTTTGTAAATTTTATTTTTCAAAATGGACTTCATTTTTGGATTCAGAATATCGAAATTAGCTTAGGGTGAAATTTTGGTACTTTTCGAATAACTTTCATATTCTGATTAATAGTGAAAATTACTAAATTTTAATTAAAAACAACTTTTTTAATAGAAATAATTAATAGTGATAAATTATAAATTTGAGTGGTTTTAAAGTATATTTAGAATATATTTTTACAATTTAATACAATTTTTTTCATTGGATGTAATTTCACATTTAAACCAGACATAAACAAGTGTCAATCTTTTGATAGTTATTATCTTTTAAAAACACGCTATTTGTTTTGAAGACGGGAATTAATTTTTAAATTAGTTAATGTAACTGATATGTTTTTAATTTGGTAAAATAAATATCATTTTTGAATTCATAATATCAAATATAGCTTAGGGCTAATTTTTGGTATTTTTCTGGAAACTTTCATTTTTTGATGAATAGTGAAACCACTAAGTGGTAGTTAAAAAAACTGAATTTTTCATAAAACTTAATTTTACCGCTTCTGTGAGTAGAATTTCGAAAATCCAAGAGACACGGTTAATATCAAGGACTAAAATGTGGTTCAATGAGATGAAAATAATTTTTGGTGAATAGTAACTTTTTACTTTTTTTTACCATGGTTAAAAGTAAATAGGGTAGTTAAGGGTAAAAATGATATTATTATTACCATAACACATGTCCTAATTCTATTGCATAAGTGTAATTCGACCAAAACAACCTTAGGAATAAAATATGACCATTTAGGACCACTTGGATTAGATTAGGACATTTATTATTAATTTATTTAAAGAAGGGTTAAAATAGTTAAAATCAAAGTTTAATAAGTAGATAATTTTTAATATAGGGTAATGCATGAGATAAATTCTACTATAAATATTCATTTGAAAGTTAAAAAAATTTCCTACATAATGGTATTTTATTTGTAATTTTTAGACATTAAATTATTTAATTTATTTATGACACAAAGATGATGCAGTAATTATCTTATTAATGAAATATTGACATAATTGATGTTATAAATACCCAAATAAATGTAATTTGAGACTTTTTATGAATTACACTAATTTTATAGGTTAATATGACATGTTATTATATATTTAATTAATGTTTTTCGAATTAATCATTCTGTTATGATTTTCACAAAAATCAATTACTAAATAGTGTCAAAATTGACATAAAATAGTTTTTAAAACAAATATTATATTATTAATTGTTATTTTATTTCTAAAAATCTATGGTTCATCCAAATGACTTAGACAAGGTTATTGATACCCATACCCACCTTAGCTTCGAAATAAATCAATTTGGAGCTATTTAGAACCGAATTTTGCTTTATAATAAAATAATATTTTTAGTTATTCCAATGGTGCCCCTCTCCTCCCTTGTAAAAGGACACCTCCCCCCTATCTTCCTCACACCACTTTGAGCCTTCAAGATCGTCCAACCCCTGCCAAATTCTCTTCTCCACTTCCCTAGCAACATCCTAGAGGTTCTGGTCTTCTTCAAAAACCAATTTTAGTTTCCTAAGAGGAGGACTCAAAGAGGCGCTTCAAAGAAGAGGTAATGTTCATTACCGATTCTTTCAACTTTATTTATTCTTCCACTTATTCTTCTTAGGTTGTTTCATTATGAAGTAATAACATCAGTATCACTCATATACTAATATGTTATTATAACTATGAAACAACCCTATTTCACCATCTATCCATCCTACGGAAAGAGAAATCACCGCGCGTGCGTACGTACGGAATACCATATCCACGCCGTGGTGTAATCTATTTTCCACCACCACCTTACTTGGATGGGTATAATGGTGTACATAATAACTATATATGATTATTTTAAAATTATATTGATTCTGAAATAGTATACATACACTCCAATACAATTCCACGGTCATGAGAAGGATATCATCGCTCGTGCGTACGTACGGACTACAGTCTCCACGACGCGATGAGATTCATTCTCCACGTTAACCATTCATGAATGATTATAAAGTATATATAATAAGTAATCATGAAATATATGACATAATAATGATACTGTATTTATGTTTATATATATGGATGTCATCTACTTAATTCCATTCAACTCAACAAGAAAACGAAAATAGCGTTCATGCGTACGTACGGCCTACCGTCTCCATGAACGGTGTATTTATTTCCATTTAATGATCTATTATATATATGTATATTATAAATATATATTATACATAAATAATTTTTTATATTCTGGAATTAAGTAATCATGATCTAAGTAATCATATGAATAATTACAAGTCAAAACACGGACGACAAATGAAACAATTTTACCCAAAACGCTCTTTATCATGGAATTTACAAAAGAACGGGTAATATAAAGTCATAAGTGAACTATATATGATATCATAACAATGAGTATAATTTTGTAATAAGTAAATGACATTATTTAAATCATTATACAAGAGTTTCAGACACTAACGAAGAAAATCGGACCTAAGGTAAGGGAAATATCACAATCTCATTTTTATCTGAGATTGTTTATACTTTGGTATTTACTGGGGTGTATTTTATTATCCACATCCATGTTTCCTCAATATGTAATATTATTTCCATCCACCTACAATTTTTTAAATCCATTTTTACCCTTTGGTGAGTTTATAGTAAGAGATATTAAAGGAATCTTTTTTCGTTTTTCGTATGAGGTACTTTTTGACTTTTCCGACAAAAGTACGAGAAGAATGTTGTTTTTAACTTATACGGCACGAATGGATTTTTAAAACATTATTTCCAAGAAGCTTCCTTTACAAGTTTTCAAGTTTATTTTTAATCAACTTATTTTAGTTTAAAATTGTATGACATGTTAAGAAAGGAAAATGTTTTTGAAGTAGAAAGGATATTTTCCTCAAGAATGGAGTTCAAGTGTTTTATCAAAATTATTTTCCATCTAAGATAATAAAGGGTTCTGTTTCTATCCCTATTATTACATTGATTTGATTATTTTGTGATGGAATTATTTTTATGAATTCCTTTATCTTAGATTAATTGTTTTATGATTTCATGATGTCTAAGAATCCCATTTTTATTACATGGGTTATGCTATGATGTATGGTTTATGATTTTGTGGCACACATAAGAATGGTATCATTATGAGATGGGTGGGACCTATATCTCCCTCCAATGCATTGGGTAAAGATTTTATATCTCATGATATATACATGGCTGGAACGGCAGGTTAAACCGATTCAGTGAAACCGGACTGAAATGAGGAGTGAACTCGGTTCAGAAATGGACTTTGTCCACTAAGATAGTCTTGGAAATGAGTCTTGACTAATAAGAAATGATTCTCTATAATTATGTGTGTATGCCACAAAGTTTCATGTTTTAAGTTATGATTATTGGGATTACATTTCACTACTATGATTTATCCCATGTTATGATATTATGATCTCTTTTGCAGGTTAAGATTTCCAAAATGTTATATTCTTGTGAATATGATGTGATTGATATTTCTTTTGTTGACCCTTACTGAGCATTTGAGTTCACCCTTTTATGTTTTATTTTCCACAGGATATAAAGAAAGGTTTTAGTTCAAAAAAAGAAGAAGATCTTTATGGGAGATGTTGAAGATCTTTCACCATGATTAGAAGATTATATTCCGAGTTTCCAAAGACACAAAACTATTATGGTCCTTGTGTGTGTGTGTTTTTGTTATGTACTAATTATTCCGCAAAAGTAATGTAATGTCCATGTATGTTAAGCTTCGGGTATCTACAGTTGGTATCATAGGAAAGGTTTAGTCAACCTTTGGAAACTAGGATGCGAGAACTTTAGTGAGATCCCTAGAGATATTTCTAAGGTATGTCTAGGGATGTCCCTAAGGTTAAGTATAAGTATAACTTATAGTACTAGAATTACGGTAACCCAAGATGTTAGATATTGAAGTTACTCCCCCTTTATTATATTGTTTTCCCTAGCGTGATTTTTTCCTCTCAACTATTCTTTTTGGTTTTTAGAAAATGGCTGGAAATAAGATGATTCACGATAATGGAGCATATGATGGACAATGGAATGATATTCTTCATGAGAAACCAAATGAAATGGGATTTGGAAGTCTAAACATTATTATTATGCCGAATCAACAATCTCATAATATGATCAATAAACTCAAATTTGGTAAGTTTCCTGACTCGGCTAATAAGAGAAAGATGGAGTTTCCTGATGATCATAGAGGAAAGAAAGCTCAATTTCCCCTATGTAAATCATGTGGGAAGATGCATCAAGGAGAATGTTTCAAAGGAATTGGAAGATGCTTTGGGTGTGGAAAAGAAGGACACAAAGCCAGTAAGTGCAAAGGAAAAGGTTCAGTTAACACCAGGGATGAGGATAATGGTATTGCTACGACATCAACAATGGTTAAATGTTTTAAATGTGGAATGTACGGGCATTATGCAAACCAATTCCCTAAGGGAAAGTCTCGTGAAGAGAATCAGTATGGTTGTATGGGTAGTATTTATGTTGATGATGATGAAGAGACTACAAATGATATGTGATTTGAAATAATTGTTGAAGCTCGATCAATGGTTTAAGAAGGTAGTGGAATGATTACATTTTTATCAAGTGTAATGTTGTATAAGTAATCTCATGGTACTATGGAATAAAGAGACATCTAAGGATTGTTACACTGTTGTCTTTCCTTAATTTTTCAAAGTGTATGATGAATGGTACTAGTAACCATGAAAGGTTATTCATATATTTTTGGAAAGTAGATGATATGCGCATAATGAAGGGATAAGGAGAAAATTAAATTTTTGATAGTATTCATGAGCTCATGACTAATATAAGGAAATAGTTATATCATGGTTTGAATATATAGAATTTTGGGGTTTTGTTATGTGGAATGAGTTAACCTTTGACAGCACTCATTTTTTCACTAAGGTTTAATGGGTATTCATTTTTTTCAAGATAATACATGATTAAGGCCTTCGAACGTTTGGAATGTGGCCAACAAGAAATATCTTATGATATATGGGGATCAATGATGGTATTAACATGCTTGTTATATGAAATCTCTGGTAATTGTTTTCACTATAATATGACAATGGACTGTAATATTATGGATAAGCCTAAAGATTGGAATGGAATATGTTGGATATAAGTTAGTATTGTTGAAGGATAGAACCTTTTTCGATATTATTTATGGGATGTTATAGTGATGTAGTTTTAGAAAAAGGACAACTTGTAGGATGGGCGATAGCCCATCGCATCGGACAAGGCTTTGGGAATTGAACCCACAACTGAAGTGCGATTGGCCCTTATCACCTACCACTAGCCTACAGGAAGTCCCTATTTAGTAAAAACTAGTTTTATTATATTAAGCAGTATGATATATGAAGTTTAAGTCCATTTTAGGAACCATATATGATTAATCTCACTATAGATGGACTAATGTATTTTTTTGATAACTTTTCTAACCTTTTGTTTGTGACAGATGGAATGACCCATCATTCTATCACATGATCTGCTAACACATCACGAATGACAAATTCAACTTCATTTCTTTAAGAGATGAAGTGGAAATTGTCCAAAGAACGTCCAATGGTGAGACTATACCAAAATTACAAAAGTATTTCTTCTAATTCCAATTTCATCAACTTTAGGGAAATGATCTTGAAAACCAAAAATGTTGTCCTAGTGCTCTTATATCTGATGAATCAGATGGTACCTTAGATCATCACAAATTTATGGCTTTGTGATTTGCTGGATTTTCCATAGCCATGTTCTCTACCACTCTCCATCAGAACATGATGGTTAGATTTCTCTTCCATATCCATATTTTCACCTATTTGGAAACCCAGTGATTAGTTTATTTGGGTAACCGTTACGTTTCATACTTTTGTTTTTAAAGATTGGTTTTGGTATTCCTTTTTACGATGTGGGTTTCTATGAAAGAAACTTTCGAGTAGTAAACCATTTATAACCCCGATGAATTTCGAGGGGGAAATTCATTTTAAGGGGGGTAGAATGTAACACCCCGAGATTTTATGAAAAATATTCTTAATTTCATTAATGTCTTGTGTTGTAAGCTACACCAAAAGGAGCTTTCACAACACGCATCCTTGAATTGTCTTGCATTACATGCAATCATGACCTTTCCTCGATAGCGTGTGTAGTACGCAATACCGAGTTTCACTAAACAACGATATGCTATTAAAATATTATTAGAACTAGCCGTTATGAATAGTAATAACCACTTTTTGAAATTTTGTAAATTTTATTTTTCAAAATGGACTTTATTTTTGGATTCGGAATATCGAAATTAGCTTAGGGTAAAATTTTGGTACTTTTCGGATAACTTTCATATTCTGATGAATAGTGAATATTACTAAATTTTAATTAAAAACAACTTTTTTAATCGAAATAATTAATAGTGATAAATTATTAATTTGAGTGTTTTTAAAGTATATTTAGAATATATTTTTACAATTTAATAAAAAAAAATTCATTGGATGTAATTTCACATTTAAACCATACATAAACAAGTGTCAATCTTTTGATAGTTATTATCTTTTAAAAACACGCTATTTATTTTGACGACGGGAATTAATTTTTAAATTAGTTAATGTAACTGATATGTTTTGAATTTGGTAAAATAAACATCATTTTTGAATTCATAATATCAAATATAGCTTAGGCTTAATTTTTGGTATTTTTCTGGAAACTTTCATTTTTTGATGAATAGTGAAAACACTAAGTGGTAGTTAAAAAAACTGAATTTTTCATAAAAAGTAATTTTACCGCTTCTGTGAGTAGAATTTCGAAAATCCGAGAGACACGGTTAATATCAAGGACAAAAATGTGGTTCAATGAGATGAAAATAATTTTTGGTGAATAGTAACTTTTTACTTTTTTTTACCACGGTTAAATGTAAATAGGGTAGTTAAGGTTACAAATGATATTATTATTACCCAAACACATGTCTTAATTCTATTGGATAAGTTTAATTCGACCAAAAACAAACTTAGTAATAAAATATGACCATTTAGGACCACTTGGATTAGATTAGGACATTTATTATTAATTTATTTAAAGAAGGGTTAAAATAGTTAAAATCAAAGTTTAATAAGTAGATAATTTTTAATATAGGGTTATGCATAATATAAATTAGACTATAAATATTCATTATAAATTTAAAAAGATTTCCTACATAATGGTATTTTATTTGAAATTTTTAGACATTAAATTATTTAATTTATTTATGACACAACGATGATGCAGTAATTATCTTATTAATGAAATATTGACATAATTGATGTTATAAATACCCAAATAAATGTAATTTGAGACTTTTTCTGAATTACAATAATTTTATAGGTTAATATGACATGTTAGTATTGATTTAATTATCTTTTTTCTAATTAATCATTCTGTTATGATTTTCACAAAAATAAATTACTAAATAGTGTCAAAATTGACATAAAATAGTTTTTAAAACAAATATTATATTATTAATTGTTATTTTATTTATAAAAATCTATCGTTTGGCCAAATTACTTAGATAAGATTATATATATTAATAATAAACAACTCGGGGTTCGTTTGTCTTGTTATAGTAAGTTTATTAACCTTATATTGTAAGAACACAAAAAGACACGGTAAAAGTAAAATTATCTAACTTAATGTTAAATCTAAATGATAATGTTAAAATAGGAACCTAAACTTGTCTAAATTCTATTGGATGAGATTATTTAGACCCATACCCACATTAGATTCGAAATAAATCAATTTGGAGCTATTTAAAACCGAATTTGTCTTTATAATAAAATAATATTTTTTGTTATTCTAAAGGTGCCCCTCTCCTCCCTTATAAAAGGGCACCTCCTCCCTCTCTTCCTCACACCACTTTGAGCCTTAAATCTCGGACAACCCCTACCAAATTCTCTTCTCCACTTCCCTAGAAACATCCTAGAGGTCATTTTCTTCTTCAAAGACCAAATTTAGTTTCCTAAGAGGAGGAATCAAAGAGGCGCTTCAAAGAAGAGGTAATGTCTGTTACCGATTCTTTCAACTTTATTTCTTCTTCCACTTCTTCTTCTTAGGTTGTTTCATTATGAAGTAATAACATCAGTATCACTCATATAAGGATATGTTATTATAAGTATGAAATAACCCTATTTCACCATCTATCCATCCTATGGAAAACGAAATCACCGCGCGTACGTCCGTACGGAATACCATCTCCACGCCGTGGTGTAATCTATTTTCCACCACCACCTCACTTGGATGGGTATAATAGTGTACATAATAACTATATATGATTATTGTAAATTTCTATTGATTCTTAAATAGTATACATACACTCCAATACAATTCCACGATCATGAGAACGATATCATCGCTCGTGCGTACGTACGGACTACCGTCTCCACGATGCGATGAGATTCATTCTCCACGTTAACCATTCATGAATGATTATAAAGTATATATAATAAGTAATCATGAAATATATGACATAATAATTATACTGTATTTATTTGCATATATATGTATGTCATCTACTTAATTCCATTCAAATCAATAAGGAAACGAAAACAGCGTTCAGGCGTACGTACGGCCTACTGTCTCCATGAATGGTGTATTTCTTTCCATTTACTGATCAATTATATATATGTATATTCTGAATATATATTATATATAAATCATTTTTTATATTATGGAATTAAGTAATCATGATCTAAGTAATCATATGAATAATTACAAGTCAAAACACGGACGACAAATGAAACGATTTTACCCAAAACGCTATTTAACATGGAATTTACAAAAGAACAGGTAATATAAAGTCATAACTGAACCATATATGATATCATAACAATGAGTATGATTCTGGAATAATTTAATGTCATTATTTAAATCATTATACAGGAGGTTCGGACACTTATGAAGCAAATCAGACCTAAGTAAGGGAAATATCACAATCTCATTTTTATCTGAGATTGTTTATACTTTGGTATTTACTGGGGTGTATTTTATCATCCACATCCATGTTTCCTCAATATGTAATATTATTTACATCCACCTACAATTTTTTAAATCCATTTTTACCCTTTTGTGAGTTTATAGTAAAAGATATGAAAGGAATCTTTTGTCGTTTTTCGTACGAGGTACTTTTTGACTTTTCCGACAAAAGTACGAGAAGAATGTTTTTTAACTGATACGGCATGAATGGATTTTTAAAACATTATTTACAAGAAGATTCCTTTACAAGTTTTCAAGTTTATTTTTATTCAACTTCTTTTATTTTAAAATTTTATGACATGTTAAGAAAGGAAAATGTTTTTGAAGTAGAAAGGATATTTTCCTCAAGAATGGAGTTCAAGTGTTTTATCAAAATTATTTTCCATCTAAGATAATAAAGGGTTCTGTTTCTATCCCTATTATTAAATTGATTTGATTATGTTGTGATGGAATTATTTTTATGAATTCCTTTATCTTAGATGAATTGTTTTATGATTTCATGATGTTTAAGAATCTCATTTTTATTACATGGGTTATGCTATGATGTATGGTTTATGAGTTTGTGGCACACATAAGAATGTTATCATTATGAGATGGGTGGGCCCTATATATCCCTCCAATACATTTGGTAAAGATTTTATATATCATGATATAGACATGGCTGGAATGGCAGGTTAAACCGGTTCAGTGAAACAGGACTGAAACGAGGAGTGAACTCGGTTCAGAAATGGACTTTGTCCACTAAGATAGTCTTGGAAATGAGTCTTGACTAATAAGAAATGATTATCTATGATTTTGTGTGTATTCTAAAAAGTTTCATGTTTTAAGTTATGATTATTTGGATTACATTTCACTACTATGATTTATCCCATGTTATGATATTATGATCTCTTTTGCTGGTTAAGATTTCAAAAATGTTATGTTCTTATGAATATGATGTGATTGATATTTCTTTTTTTTACCCTTACTGAGCATTTGAGCTCACCATTTTATGTTTTCTTTTCCCAAGGATATAAAGAAAGGTTTTAGTTCAAAAAAAGAATAAGATCTTTATGGGAGATGTTGAAGATCTTTCACCATGATTAGAAGATTATATTCCGAGTTTCCAAAGATACTAAACTGTTGTGGTCCTTGTGTGTGTGTTTTTGTTATGTACTAAGTATTCCGCAAAAGTAATGTAATTTCAATGTACGTTAAGCTTTGGGTCTCTACATTATTACCCCATGAAATGATAATTATTATTTAATAATATAAAAATTAAATAAATAAATATGGAATTGGATTTTGTGATCACATGATATTTATTCCATGTAATTGATTTCCTCTTGATTTGCAATATATTTTTTAATCAAATTATTTCATTTGTTTTTTTGTTTAAGAATGAGTAATTTTATTGAAATTTATAAAGATTTAAAATATAAATTTATGTGATTAATTATAGAAAAGTCTGGTAAATTGATAACTATTATACCTGGGAATTTTTTGAAATAATGAAATTATGCTTAAAGCATGTTTATAAATGATTTCAAGTAATAGATATTTGACTATTATAGGTGGATTATGGATAATGAACCAATGCCTAATGAAACATTTAATTCATGATGGAAATTAATTAGTTGTTTACTAAAGATAACATTTTTGGGATGAGCAAACTCATTCTTGTTTAATAAAGGCTTGAGTTTCATAATCTTATAGACATAGTTTCACTATGAGTGTATCATTTTAAAAATAAATTTTTATACATTGTATGCTTTCACTAGGATGATAAAACATTAATTTTACTTTTGATAACTTGGTCAAGTTAATATTCTTGTGAGGTCCTGAGGAGGCATTATTTATGTTTCTCATGGTTTTATTTTTGAAGGAAAGTGTTGGTATCCTCATGAATTTATTTTTTTAAAGGTGTTCATCACCAGCGATGAGGTTGTATTCCCTCATTCTGGTTTCTCCTAATATTAGTTTTATCAATGGTTTGTTCATGGATTTCAGGTAAGGTATTGGTGGTACTACTGAAGTTTATGACTCTCTTAGGCCTGATCTGCTACAAACTCCACCTTTACATCAGGTTCTATTTGTCTCATTCTAGGTCGGTTTTGTGTAATAGTTATGGTGGAAGTCTTGGGATATGTTGTTTGAGTAGTGTTGGTTTTTCAAGAGGTGGAACCATGGAAGGTAGTATGTTCATTCAAGTGCGGTTCACTACTGAGTTCTTCATCTAATCCAACTCTTCTCTAACTCAAAGGCCCATCTCCCCCTTTCAAGTTTGTCTGGTGTGATGGACCAAGAGGAGGTTTTGGGAGGAGTTTTTTGAGTATATGACATCTTTCCAGGAGGTGCATCTAGCATGGGATCCTTCTCCTTCGGATTGAGGTTGTTTTTTAAAATTTTAATTCATGGATTTGGATTGTTTTGGGTGATGTTTGTTTTAATTTGGAATTTGGATCCCCACAGTCTGTTTTTGGTTTTTGGAAGATGTGGTTTGGTTGTATTGATATTTAGAATGTTCGGTTCCCACTAAACATCAAAGTGGATTTCATAAAATTAAATAAAATGATTTATGTGGTAAGGTTGGAATATTGATGAAAAATGGGATGGATTTCCCAGGGTTCTAGATGTGGTTTATTTGGATGAAAGAGGGATGGAATGTGATGGGCAGAACAATGTTGGAGATGATACCGAGGTTCTTAGGATGTGCTAAAAATTTGGATTTCTCTTTTATTTTTTATTGATGTTTATTTTTATGGTTGGATTGTTGGATTACTACTTATCTTTATTCTAAAATTATTTCAACAGTTGTATCTATACACAACAATTTCTTTATTTCATCTAGTAGCTTGGTATAAATCATAATTCATTTGGAATTATAGAATGATAATTGGATTATTAATTAACTCAGGGGTTTGAGCATCGTATATAGAAGTGGTTATAAATTTCTATATATTAATGAGAACCATGGAATGCTCGAAATAAATTCTATAAGGGCATGGGTATTGAATCTAGAAATTGACATATCAATTAATAAGATATATGACTTATAATGAAATTTTTTGGTCAAACTAGAATTAATGAAATGATAATAAATGATGAGTAAACAACTTTGTTTTTAAAATAATGAATTGTAATTTCCTAGATTACTAATTGAAGTTGATTCAATATGTTAATCTTGATACTTTTGTGCATGTTTGGGATACATGCCTTAGTAGTGGTGGCAAGGTGCCCTTTGAGATGATAGCGGTAGATGAGTCTCAGCCTTGGAAGTTTCCCTTAGTGTGGTTATTTGTGATATGTATTATATTTTCAAATTTTATATGTGTAACCACATGAGTCTAGGTAAAACAACACCCAAATGTCTCTGGGGTTTTTTCTCCAGTATCCAGGATAGAGAGGGAACTGGTGGCTTATTTCTACCTCTCCCCTTTTCTCTCTCAAATTTTAGTATACTAAAAAGACATGCTTGGGCTATTATGGATTAAGGTTTAGAGTATGGACTAATTAAGTTATAATGGATATAAATTACTATATATCTAGTTGTTGGATATAATTCCTTGAGGTTATATAACATACTTGTATTTGGTCATGGTGGAAAAAACTTCCCATGGTCACACATGTGTGGGATGTGATGTATTGATGTATAATTCATGATACATGGTCTATAGTGAATTCCATTATTCTACTTAATTATGTAGGATATGATCATGATGAGGTTAGGTCAGGTTTCATGGGATGCAGAGTGGTTGTGATGTGTATGTATCGGATGAAGGATGATGTGGGAGGGATTAGCATAAGATGTGCGATGTGATAGTAACAAACTAGTGGGAAATTAGAAGCGGTTACCTTCATTTATATATATGCTTTGATATTTATATCATTAATTTTATGTGTTACTTGGTGAGTGAGCCTTATTGTGATTATTAATATATTTACCTATTTAGGTGATGAGTTAGTTTCAATTTTTTATTCACTAGGATTTGGTAATCTGCTTTCATATTTTCCATGAGAGATTTTAGGGAGTATCTAACATAGAATACATTTCATTCTCACCATATATATATAAACTATTTTTTGGTCTACATGAGCTAGTTTGTGATCGAGTTGGGAATTATTATCCCAGAGTAGTTATTCAAGATCTATTGGACTTCATGGTCACTTCCTAGGATTTTTTCAGTACATTTCAGTTATTTTAGTTATGTATGAAATTACATTCATGTATTATCATAATTATTTATTTATGAATGTATTTGTTTGGTGGATCTCAACATATCTCTTCTTATATAAATTTACATAAAGTGGTTAATGGATCTCATTTGATTCTATGCCCTTAATGTTATTTTTCATCTCATAGCCTATTGGACAAGGGATTCAAGGTTCATATCTCTCCCTTTATTGTTAGCATAGAATGAGTACTAATAGAGGGTGTATAGTTACCTTATCTTTTCATAAATTAACATTACATCACTTTTTCGGAATATTTAATACATTATACAAACAAATCCCCAATGACTGTATTAGTTTATTTCCTTTAGAAACATGGAAACATAAACACTAATACACAAATGAGCAACATTATCTCCTACTAGGTTCTTCTTTACTAGCACCCTTCTTATACACGTCAAACATAATACATATCTTTATAACCTGGGGAAGGAATCATAAAAATGCATGAGCTCAGATTATTAGTAAGAGTAAACAAGGGAGATATGTAAGAATAATCATGATCATAATGGTATTAGAACATGAACATGAAATATAAGATCATACCATGCATATCAAAGATCATATGCATGAAACATGGAATAATGATTGGTAGTTCATAAGACATAAATCATAAGGAAATAAAGAACATAATATATGAAATAATAACATACGAATAAAACATGGAATTGGGTATGATGCATAACAATATAATATTATTTCCGTAATATCCAAGGCATCGTGTCCAAGACCATCTTAGTAGTATGGGTTCACCCCCTATACCATCGTGGTAGTCATTGTTCAATCTTATAGCCATCTTAGTAGCATGACTTCATTCCTTATGCAATCTTGGTTTTCATGGTTCACTCCCATTGTGATATTTGTATTCAATGTTCATTACTAAGACTATATTAGTCTATCTCATGATATATATATATCTTTACCTAATGCATTGGAGGGAGATATAGGTCTCACCCATCTCAAAATTAAATCATAATTTATATTTACAAAAAATCATAAATAATCATATAATAACCCCTAAAATTAAATGGGGTATCATAAATGTGTAACCATATCATAATATTTTGAAAAAATATATAGGTTTCATAATAATTTCATCAGAAAAATAACCCATGAAAAAAAAGCAGGTTTTGAAAGCATATAATCGGTGAAAGAGAAACAGGTTTCATAAACATCATACCAACAAAAAATAATCCATTCAGAGAAATAATATGTATGGTAACCTTAAATAAATTCCCCAAAAATTAATTAGTTACACCATCATATGTTATCTTGTACAAGAAATAATTTTGAAAGATCTTTTAAAAACTTTTCATGAGGAAAATACCCTTTCTTAATTGAAAAATTATTTTGAAAACATACAAACTTTTGAAAAAAACATCTTTGAAAATATATTTTAAAACATATAAAGGGATAATTGAAAAGTATTAAATGTTTTTAAAATCCTTTTTCCTTGAAAATAGTCTTCAATGATCTTTTGAAAACATTTTTGAAAACATGTTTTTTGAATACAATATATTTTTGACTGAAGATAGAGATTGTCAGATTTTATTTAAAAATATTATCTTAAGTAAAGAAGTATGAGAATGGTAAAAATAAATGAGAATATCTTTAATAACCATGGTAGAATAAATTTCATGATTTTTCTTATTATATGTATCATTATATTTTAATAATTGAATCACAGTCATAAACAATATCTAAAACTGATGACATTGTTTCGATAAACTCTTGTCACTTTGTAACTTGGGATCATACTCTTGATGTAAGAAAAGGAAGTTATATGAAGATTAATTTATCATTAAAATAATTATATTAATTATATGACATGTCAAATTGAATTATATACACCTAAAAAAATTAGGTATATAACAAAACATGTTTCTCAAATAAGGTGAATTGAGACAAAACAATTTTACTGATTTTGTAAATTCGGAAACTTAAACCCCATGAAATAAAGATAAAAAAATGGATATGTAAATAATAATAAATTTAATTATAATAGATATATAATAAATTAATGGTTATTATATACACCACAAAGAATAATTGAGTGGTGATTAAGGCATGTATCTCACAAAAATAAAAGTGAGATGAAATTCCATTACCTTGTGTCTTGACTTTCGCCATACTCATTAAAACTACTTGTATAATAAATAAAAATTTATAATACATATTTTTTTATCTATATTATTATATATAACACCATATATGGTTTTATTATGACCTTATATTACCCTCCTATTAACAATTCTATGTTAAGATTTCACTTTGGGTAATCTCTGCTTTGTTCTTCGCATGTGTATTAATTTGTTATATCTTCAGTACTTATATTTATATAATTATTAAATAATGTAAACCATGATTTAAATATAATTTATATTTAGTATATTTTTATTATAAAAATATATATAATATAGAATTGTGAAATGGAATACACTGTTCATGGAGATGGTAAGTCGTATGTATGCATGAATATTGTTTCTATTTTTATTGTCATATTGAAAGAAATAAATAAAATTACATGTATGTATATATGTAAATATTATAACTATAGTATCATTATAATGTTATATATATCTTATATTTTCACTAAACCCATTGTTATTACATTTCATGTAGTGTTTAAATAAATAACATCACTTTGAGCGGCGGTAGTAAATACTTCCTCAAAAGAAATTATCGTATTTACACCAAATGGAAAGTAAAAAATATATGTTTTATAAAAGTAATAAAGAATATTAAATAAATAAAAAATATAATATATTACATATATAAGTATATTTTCCATCATAATTTCCACCATGATAGATGGTAATGGAAAAATTAAAAATTATCGTTTACTGATGTGGTAGTCCATCGTACACGTGAACATTATATTTGTTACCCATTAGATGGAGGTGTGTGTAAGTGAAGGTGGAACCCTTATAAGAAAAACACCATATTATATTTATTATACTGGTTTTATGTACAATCATGGAATAAATGGAGGAGATTGGTGGATAAAAAAAATAAAGGATCATGAGAGAAGATGTTACCTCTTAATCGGGTAACTCCATTTGGTTTATGCCAGAAGGATTCCGTGGATTTATTTCTTCGTAAAGGGAGGATCCAAGGAGTAATTTAGGGATATATTTAATTTAATTTGGAATATATTGGCTTAACCTAAATGTTTTTGTAGGTGTAATGAATAGGGATAGGTGGTGGCCTTTTATAATGAATGAGGAGTGGCACTCTTGTAAATATTTGAAGAGAGAATTCCACCCACATTTTTCATGTTGAAAGTGGATGAAATAATGATCCAAATTATGGAAAAGGTAGTATACGGTCTATTTATAGCCATCCAATTGATTTTTGACAAGTTTACAGGTCTTTATGGGCCTTAAGGTTATGGTTTATTCCCTTATTGAGCATAATTTAACCTTAATCATTGTAATTAATTTTAAACATTTTCATTAATCATTTTGTTAAAAAAAACTATGTTGACCATATTATACATTATAAATTATTCTAATTCAGAATATGTAATAAATTTATCAAAATTATAATCACATAATTATAATAATTTAATTTAAAATTAATCTTGTAGTAGGGTACAATGCGGGTTTTTAAGGTAAAAACATTCAAAAGTTTGCTGAGTTTTTACACCCGAGTTGAAAGTGAAATTGATCTAAATGACCTAAGTTGTCAAAATTGATAAAAATATTATATAGTTAAACTTTGAAACCAATTTAAAATATTATTTAAAATTATAAATAAATTAGATGAAATAAAAAGTTTTGAATTGAAATCTAGTATTTTTAATGTTCATCCAAAAATGATGTTTCTTACAGAAATCCCAAAAATTCACCCTAAGAAAATTCTAACTTTATAAATTCAAAAATGAAGTTTATTTTATCAAATTAAACTTATAAATGTTTCTAAAATTAATTTTATTATTTTTCATAGAATGGCATTAAAAGAAGTTCATTTGAGAAAATGGTATTTTCAAACATTGAAGGACTTTACCAAAAATTATATCTTTCATTATCAATATGATTTATTTATATAAAAAAATTATAAAAAATATTTAAAAACTAGTTAATATTATTCATATAACTATTTTTAACAGCTAGGTTATAATTATTTCATTTAAATAATTATTACAATGAAATTTTGTTTCGTAGAAACATTGGTGTGGTGTGTAACATACGCCAAGTTGGTGTTGCGTTTAACATATGGCAAGTAGATGTTCTGTGTAATGTATGATGATTTAATGTTACATGTAATTTATGTTGACTTGATGTTCCATGTAACATACACTGATTCGATGTTCCATGTAATGTATGTTGATTCGATGTTCTGTGTAACGTACACCTAGTCGATGTTCTGTGTAACATACACTGAGTCGATGTTCTGTGTAATGTTTGTTGAGTAGATGTTATATGTAACATATTCCAAATATATGTTCCATGTAACATACACCGAGTCTATGTTCTATGTGAAATACACCAATTCTATGTTCCATGTAACATATTTTTGAGTTGATGTTCTGTGTAACGTACACCGAGTCAGTTTTGTGTGGAAGGGTTGTTTGACTTAGTGCATTGTAAGACATAAATAAAATTTTAATTTATTCGACAGAAAAAAGATCCATAAAAACTAAGGGTGCTACATTCTACCACCTTAAACTAAATTTCTCCCTTTAAATTCATCACTTTGGTAAAAAAATGATTATATTTTTTCTTCATCATACCCTCAAGTCCCCATATAACTTCCTCTAACTCTTGATTTCCCACAAAACATTGACCCGGTGAGTGATCTTGTTTCATAGAACTTTATCTATATGGTATATACTTTCAACTATTTGTTACTCATAATAATGATCCTAAATTAGAGGAATTGATTCTGTGTTCAGAACATGTGAAGGGTTAGTTATGTACTTCCACAGGAGAGATACATGAAACACATCAAGGACTTTATAGAGATTTAAAGGAAGTTCAATATGATAGGATACCATATCGGTTCAATCAATAATATCAAAGTGGCTGATATAACTAGGGCTTAGTTTCCTTTACTTTTTGAATTTGATAAACTTATTCTAGGTGATATTCATAGAAATATTTTTCACCAACTACAAATTCTAGATCACACTGTCAGTTATCAGAATAACTTTTATACCGACTTTGAGATTCCTTGATATGTTGCTGAATGGTTCTAACCTTCTCGAACATTTTTTTAGAAATATCAGGTCCCAATAACTTTCTTTATCCAACCTCATTCTAGTACATTAGAGATATACATTTCTTACCATATAGGGATTCATACAGTTCCATCAGAATGCTTGAGTGGAAGCTATTATTGTAAAAAACTCAACTAGAGGAAGGTATTGATCCCAAACACCTTTGAAATACAGAGAACAAGATATCAACATATCCTCTATGTTTTTAATTGTTATTTTAGATTGAACATCTATCTGAGGATGATAAGAAGTGATAAAACCCAATTATGTATCACATTTTTGCTGAAAAATTCTCCAGAACATTAAGGTGAACCTCGAATCCAAATCTGATACAATAGATTATGGTAATACATGCAACCTTACTAATTATTTAATGTATATTATGTAAATTTGGTCCAAAGATAAGTATTCTCTTATAGAAATTATTTTTGATGACTTAGTAAGGTGATCGACTACCACCCATGTAGAATTAAACCCTTTATAGGTTTTGGGTAGTCCAATGGAAAAATCCATAGTGATGTTCTCCTATTTCCATTCTGGTATGTGTAATGGATGCAACATCCCTTTTGAATTTTGTCTTTCAACCTTTACTTGTTGGAATAGTAATCATCAAGATAAAAACTCTATGATATCTCTCTTCACATCATTCCACCAGAAGTATTCTTTCAATTCCCTATACATCTTCATACTACCATGATGAATAGAGAATAAATAACTATGAGCTTCCTCTAACAAATCCTTATCCAAATCTAGTATGGAAGGAACACATACACAGTTCCTAAACATTATCATTTCATCCTGGTCAATTTTAAACTCATGAACATTTTTATCATTCTTTTTCAGATCTACATCTTCCTTATGTTCCTCCTAAATCTTCACTTGGATAGAGGGTTGAACATTCTTTTGAGGAAGATGGTATTTTCCCCTTCCTTCAGGATTTATAGATCTATCATTTGAAAATCCAAAATTATTGGATATTTTTTTATCCTCGTCATGGATAAGATAGCGTGATCCTTATGACTCAAAGCATCAGCCTCCATATTTTCTTTCCAAGAGTGGTAATGTATTGAGTAGTCATAATAATTTATCAACTCTAACCATCTTATCTAGCACATGTTCAACTCCTTATCTATGAATATATATTTTGGGCATTTATGATCATTATAAATATCACACTTTTCTCCTTAAATGTAATGCCTCTATATCTTTAAGTTAAAAATTACCGCTCCAAACTCTAAATAATGAGTTGATTAATTTTGATCTTGAATATTCAACAGTTGTGAGTCATAAAAAATAACCATGTTCTTCTGTATAATAACACATATCAATACTTTATTAGATGCTTCAATATAGATTTCAAACCCTTATCCATTACAAAGTAATGTAAGCACAGTTTTCTCCATCTTTGATGTATCTATTGTTATACTATCTCTTGAGATTATGTGACCCAAAAATGAAACATTTTCATCTAAAATTCACACTTTGTAAATTTTTCATATAACTTATCCTTACTTAGGGTTTTTAGTGATATTCTCAAGTGATCTACATGATCTTCCTTTCTCCTTAAATAGATAAGAATATTATCTATAAATACTACCAAAAATTAATCAAGGTAATCTCTAAAGACTATATTGATTAAATCCATGAAGATGACATGGGAATTAGTAAGACCAAAAGTCATCTCAAAATATTCAAAGTGTTTATACCTTTTATGGAATTTCATCTTGGTTATATCCTCCTTCTTGAACCACAATTAATGATATAGGGAAAAATGGTCAATCTAGGAAAAGTATTGAAATCCATGCAGTTGATCAAATAAGTCATCAATATATGAAATATTATACTTTTTCTTGATTTTGATCTTGTTCAACTCCCGATAATCAATGTAGAGTCACATTGATCCATTTTTTCACAAAAATAATGTGTGCACCCCAACTTCACACACTTTTCCAAATGAATCCCTTAAGAATGTTTTATTTAAGTTTCTTCTTCAATAACCCCAACTCGATCGAGTCCATTCTATAAAGAGTCTTTAAAATTGGTGTAGAACCAGGTATAAGTTCTATTGAGAACATAACTTTGTGTTTTGGTGGAAGGATAGAAAACTCTTCTATAAACACATACACAAAATCTAGAACAATAGGTATATCATTTATGTATATTTTCTCCCAAACCATTTGAGATAAACAACCTTTTTTAATGGGAATTAATTCCCACACACTGGATGTAATATCCATGTTAATTTTATACATATCATTACATTAATGGATAATCATATGAGGGTTTGAAATTTCAAATGTAACTTTACTTCCTTGAAACTTGATGTGGTATTTATGTATATAAATCCAATCCATATCTAATATGACATTAAATTATACCAAAGGAATAATGATAAGATTTATAGGAAGAAAATTATCACAAAATTCAACCAAAGAGGAATTATACACATGGGATGTAATCATCATACCATTAGGGTTTCACACTGTTAATTATGTATCTGACTATTTTAGTGGAATATTAAAACCCTTAAAAATTATTTATATATCAATGATTGGGTACATCTAGAATCAAATATGACATTATAAATTTTATATTGGATGGTATATGTACCTTTCATCACATTGTTATTGTACCCCTCATTGGAAATAGTGATTGTATGATATTTCCCCTTATCCCTAAGCTTAAGTGGTTATTTATTTCAATCATAATCACCATCCCTTGGGTTTGGGAAATGGCTATCATAATTCTCTTTCTCATTACACTTGTATCACTAAATAATTGGAGTTTCATTTTGTGTTATTCTTTATCCATTCGCAACATTAGCTAACTTATTCTCATCACTTCGAAAATCAAATTCCTGATGGCCTTCCCTTCCATACTTAAAACATTTATTATACCCTTAAGATAATTTCCTCCACTATTATTCCCAAACATACAGAATAAAGGAAAGACCATCTTATTCTCTTCATGATTTTTAGATTTTCCTTTAAATGTCATCTTCCTTTTTTGTGAAAACCATGAGAGTGATATGTGACTCCAACCTCCATTTCAACCTTGATTGCACAACACACAATATATTTGTAGATACTAAAGTATATTATGTTTATCACCCTTCTAGGACCTATCTTTAAGACACTTAAGAGCCTATCATCCTTACTTTTATGTTTCATGACAATTCATGATGCATAAATCACAAGTCTAGTGAAATTAGACTCATAGGCACCAACAGATTCATCATCTCATTACCTCAACTCAAGGAACTCTTTTTTCATCTTGGTATGAATAATATGAAGAATTTACTTATTAAAAAATATGTTCTTAAACTCATCCCAATACAAGGATTCAATATCATCTTGTTGCCTCATATTATTGATTAGACCCCACCACTAGTTTTCTCCTCTTTCTAACCGATAGAAATCTAGAATGGTTTTTCAAGCTCTTAATGTTGGATAATGGAGAATATATTTTTATTAGTATTGGTCAATTTTTCAAAAACAAGTGGATCAAAAGATCCACTAAAAGAAGGAAAATGTTACCTCGTGAAAAACTCAATATAATGGTGTTCCCTCCTTTTATTATTTGGAATTTCACCATGATTCATCACTTCAGAAAGTTGTATGAGCATAGAAATGAGGTTTTTTATTCTATATCCCATATAATTTGGTTTCTCAGGAGTAAAATCATTTCATTTTACATCAAAATTACTATTAACATGGTTCCTTCGGGATCTACTCATTTAATAAATACCAAAAAACATAGAGTGATAAACATTGATCATATCAAGGAACCACATAATCATGAAAAGTCACTTATAGGATGTCTAAATTATGACATCTTCCTTAATCTAGGAAAAATTTGGTTTATCCTAGGTTATTCATTGAAAACTTCTATTTAAATCCTTCATGATGATTCTTGAAGTGTTTTTTTATTTAAAAATCATATCCCCCAGTAGTGTTAAACGAGGTTTACAGAAAGGATCGTTGTCATGTGCCAGATTACCCCGAGTCAGGCCCAAAACATCTTGTCAGATTTTTTAGCCCTAGGTATATATTTTCTATATCCACATCCACTTGTATTATCTATAAAAGGATGAATTTCCATAAAACCACTCACTTTATCCTTTACCAAAATTCTAGGTAATTTTCCTATAATTTTCCTTATCCTTATACTTATCCCTATACATGTCCTTAGGGTTCTCACTAAGGTTTTATTATCCTAGCTTCAATGTTTAACTAAACCTTTTCTCTAATACCAACTATAGAAATTCTCAGTTTTCATACATAAACATTACATCGATTTTGTGTAACAATTAATACATTAAAGAAAAAACACCCAAACACCATATTAGTTTAGTGCCTTCAGAAACATAGAAACATAAACACTAATACATAAGTGTGCTATATTATCTCCCAGTAAAGTATTCTTCATGATCACCCTTATTAGACACATAAAAAAATAACATATATCTACATAACCTGGGGAATGAATCATACAAATGGGTGAGCTCATATGCCCAGTAATATTAAACAAGGTATATATGTAAGCATAATTATGAGAATAAGGGTATGGGAACATGAACATGAAAACATAAGATCATGTCCTCCATATCAAAGATCATATGAATGAAACATGGAAAAATATTAGAATTTCATAAGACATGAATCACAAGGAAATAAAGAAAATGATCTATGAAATCATAACATAGGAATAAAACATGGAATTGTGGAAAACACATAAGCATATAATATAATTTCCATATTATCCAAGGAATCATTTCTAATACCATCTTGGTAGTATGGTTTCACTCAGCATACCATCTTGGTAGTCATGGTTCATTCCTATGGACATCTTAGTAGCATGAGTTCATTTTTGATACCATCTTGGTAGTCATGGTTTGCTCACATGGGCATCTTAGTAGTCAAGGTTCATTCCCTAGACCATCATAGTCCATCTCATCAGATATAAATCTTTACCCAATGAATTAGAGGAAGATAGAGGTCTCAACCATCTCATAATGAAATCATACATACTTATGCAAAAAATCGTAAACAATCATATCATAAATCCTAAAATGAAACGAGTATCATAAAAATGTAATCATGTCATAACCTAAAAAAAGATACATGTTTCATTATCATTTCATTAGAAACATAACCCATGAAAAGAAGTTGGTTTCAAAATCGTATAACCCATGAAATAGAAACATGTTTTATAAACATCATTCCATAAAAACATAGTTATTTCATGGAAATAATATGAATGATAACATTGATTCATTTCCCCAAAAATTCATAAGTAATACCAACGGATTTCATCTGAGATGAGAAATAATTTTAAAATATATTTTAAAAACATTTCTTGAGGAAAATATACTTTCTGTATTTAAAAATTATTTTTAAAACATGAAACCTTTTAAAAAATTAATTTGAAATATATTTGAAAACATATAAAGGAAGCATTGAAAACTATAAAACATTTTTAAAATACTTTTTTCTTTGAAAACTAGATTCAAATATCTTTTTAAAACATTTTTAATTTATTTTAAAACATGGTTTTTGAATACACTAGATTTCTGATCGAAGAGAGAGATAGTGATATTTGACTTAAAAACATTATCTTATGTACCAAATATTTGAAAAATGGTACAAATACATGATAATATATTGAATAAAAATACTACCTTAAAATTAATGAGTGTTCTTAAGATATGGATCATGATATTTCATTAATTTAATCATAATCATAAACAAATTTCGAAAAGTGAAGAGATTGTTTCAATAAACTCTTATAACTTGGTAACATGGGATCATACTCTCCATGTAAGAATGTGAAATTAAATTAATCTTAAAATATCATGAAAATAATTAGATTCATTATATAACATGTCAAATGCATGTATATAAACCTTAAAAAATGTAGGTTTATAACAAAACATGTGTCTCAAAGAATGCAAATTGAGACCAACCTGTTTTACTGATTTGGTAACTTTTGAAACTTAATCCCCATGAAAGAAAGATCATAAAATTGATATGTAAATACCCATAAATTTAATTTTAAGATAAATATAATACATTCATGTGCATTACATACACCACACAAAATAAGTGAGTGGTGATTAAGGCATGTATCTCACAGAAATAAAAGTGAGATGAAATTCTCTTTCCATGTGCCTTCACTCTCACCGTACTCATTAAAAAAAGATTTATAATAACTAGAAATTTATTAAAAAAAATTAGATAACCATATTATTATATCTAATACCATACATGGTTTGATTATGACCTCATATTTCTCTCTTGTTAACAATCTTATGTTACAGTTTCACTTTATCTAGTATCTACATTGTTCTTCACATGTGTCTAAATTTGTTATATCTTCATCCTTATACTTATATAGTGATTAAATAATTTATAACATGATATAAATATAATTTATATTCATTATATTTTTATTATAATAATCTATATAACATATAATCAATAAATGGAAGACATCGTTCATGGAGACGGTAAGTCGTATGTACGCATGAACATTATTTCTGTTTTTATTATCAAATTGAAAGAAAGAAAGAAAATGAAATATATGTATATATTTATATAATATAATTAAATTATAATTATAATGCTATATATATCATAAAATTTCACTAAAATCATCTTTAATACATTCAATGTAGTGTGTGAATGAATCAAATCGCTTTGAGGGGATGGTAGTCGACAATTTCTCAAATGAAATTATCCTATTCACACCAAATGGAATGTAGAAACATATGTGTTATAAAACTAATAAATATTATTAAATGTATAATAAATATAATATATTACATATATAAACATATTTTCTCCCATAATTTTTACCATGAGAGGTGGTAGAGGAAAAATTAGCAATCATTGTTTAGCGAGGCGGTAGTTCACCGTACACATAAGCAGTATGTTCATTAACCATTAAATGGAGGTGTATGTATGTTAAGGTAAAAATATTAAAATAAAAATATCCTAGTATATTTAGGATAATTTTTTTTTATATTAATTGAATAAGGAGAGTTTATCAGGTGGATAAAGAAAATAAGATAAAGGATATTGAGAGAAGATGTTACCTCTTACTCGGGTAACTCCTTTTGGTTTGTTCCAAAAGGCTTCCATGGATTGATATCTTACAAAATGGAGGATTAAAGGAGGAATATAGGAATTATTAAATTTTATTGAGAAGATTATTTTATAACCTATGTGGTATTAGATGCTTAAATAAGCGGGAGAGGTGTTTTATTTTATAATGAAGGAGTGGCACTCTTGTAAATATTTGAAGAGAGAATCTCACCCATGTTTTTCATGTAGAAGGTGGATACAATATTGATAAAAAGAAAATAAAATGAGGGATATTTTAGAAATATGTTGATAAAATGTTTTTTGGATAATTATATAGGTCATTTTGGGCATTAAGTTATGGTTTAGTACCTTATTAAGCTCAATTTAACCTTAATCTTTGTAATTAATTTTAATCAAACTCACTAAAAATTCGGTCAAATTTTTTTTACCTTATTATAAATTTAAATTTTTATGATTCAAAATATTTAATCCAATTTTCTAAATTATAATCACATGATTGAAATAAATTAATTTAATATTAATCCCACTGTCTGGTCAACTATACGGGTTTTTAAAATAAAAATATTCAAACTTTTACTAAGTTTTGACACCCATGTTCAATGTGAAATAGATATAAAAGACCTAAATTGTACTAATTGATAACATTATTGTGTAATTAATATTTTAAAATAGTTAAAAATATAATTTATCCATATAAATACATTAGATTAAAAACAAGTATTGAATTAAAATCTTGTATTTGACACTATTCATCCAAAAATGAAGTTTCTCAGAAAAATACCAAAAAATCAATATAAGATAAATTTGATATTATAGATTAAAAGATGAATTTTATTTTATCAATATAAATTTCTAAATTTCTATAAAATTTATTTTATTAAATTTTATATAAGGGCATTAAAAGCAGTTCATTTGAGAAAATGGTATTTTAAAAAATCTAAAGACTTTACCAAAAATTATATCTTTCATGATACATGAATTTTATTTATTTAAAAAAATTATAAACAATATTTGAAAATTAGTTATTACTATTCATATAACTATGTTTAACTTCTAGGTTATAATTATCTCATTTAAATAATTATAATAATAAAATGATGTTTCATAAAATCATCATTGTTGCGTGTAACGTACACCAAATCAGTATTGAGTGTAACATATGCAAAGTAAATGTTCCATGAAATGTACACAGAGTACATTTTATGTGTAATTTATTCTAAGTATATGTTCCATGTAACGTATGTTGAGTCTATGTTTCATGCAACGTACACTGATTTGATGTATCATGTTACGTCTGTCGAGTCGATGTTTTGTGTAATGTACACCGAGTCAATGTTATTTGTAATGTACAATGAGTCGATGTTCCATGTAACATTCACTGATTCGATGTTATGTGTAATGTATGTTGAGTCAGTTTTGTGTAAAATTAATGTTTTACTTGGTTCAATGCATAACTTAAATGAAAATTTAATTTATTATAGACAAAAAAGGTTCATAAAAACTTTTGGTGTTACAGGGTGGGTCTTGATATAGTGGTATAAGAATAAGTGGTTAAGAGATATGATAGAATTTGGAGATAGAAACTAGTGAGATTGTATGGATTGGTAGTGAAACTATGTGATTTAAACTTAGTATGCAACATAATTAAGGTAGACTAGATAAGAAATACGTTTGTAGGTCCCCCTATGATTCAACAGAAGGACCTTAAGGATTTCTAAAAATATAAAGAAAATTGAGGTTTCATTCATTATAAAGACATAAGTAAGGATTGTACATCATGATTATCGGTGACAGTGTTTGAATTAGGTAGATAATATGAAGTAGTTTAATTGGATTTTAATTAATTAATAAACCTTAAATATTCCATACTCAAGGTTTGGGATTTTATAAAAAGTTTTATTTTATAGGTATGTATCATTTTCTATGTCTCTATCAGGTTCATGCTGAGTATTTTCAGTAAGATGTTCCATAGGATCACCACCGAGTGGAGGTCCGTGAAATTGATATTTACATAAAGAAACACTTATATTTTTATCTCTAGTCTACAAAAGTATGAGGGATCAATTTTATATTTGACAATCGAGACTTGATTGGAGAATATGTTTATTTCCTACAACTTTATTCATACTCATAGAGAGAACTTTGTTACATTGGTTGTGATGATACTGCATGGTGAGTCCCAATAACATTGGCTCTTATTCCTTAAATATTCTGAGGATTTTTCAGTTTTATGGGATAAATTAAGAGATTAGTTTCGAAGTAATTTTATTACTTTGACCGTGAAATAAGATTTTCATAAGGATATTCTTACCCTTTATTATGTGAGTTCAAGCATGTGAGTGTTCCGTATCTGACATAAGAACCTATTATTTTCTATATCTAGCCTTCTAGAAGATAAGGAGTCTATAGTGAGGTATTTCCAGGAGTATTTTTATTAATATGTCTAGTGAGAGGAAACTGAATTTATATTGAATAAATACATTATGGTGTTGGAAAAGGTAAATTTTCATTGATTGTATACTTTAAATGACTTGATTATCTTGGGAGGTGAGTTGTAAATATTATCCATAATGCTGAGATATGACTAGAAGTTATCATCTTCCTGGTCAAATGAAGAATTTATAGTCATTAAGGAGTGGGTTTTATCCTTAATAAAGGTATTTCACTAGATATGGTAGTTCTCATACTTGTTTTGATAGACTAGTTGTGGTTTGTTATTCTTGTGAAGGACATTTCCATCAGAATTTATAGTTTTTTAACTTCCTTGATGGTCAGTATCAACCTAGAAGACTTATCTAATATTATAAATTTTATTAATATCCTCTGATGCAGAATCATTTTTAGAGTGATCCAATTTAGGATTATTTGAGAGGCTATGGTGAAGGAATATGATAGCCTAGTGATGTCCCCATATCTATTAATATAACAAGTAGTTCATGACCATGGAGTTTCTCTCCATCAATTCTAGAGAGATTATCGTGTAGGTATTTGTTAGATTTATTCCTTTAAGACTCTAGAAATAGGTTATATAGGCATCGTGTAAGGTAATATCTACGTATTTTCTATTTTTTTTATTACTTATTTTATTCAACAGAAAAACACTCCTTGGTTAAATCTTCCCTATTCCATGATTCGGTACATAAGGTGGAGAGACTTAAAATTCCATTGGTAATGACTACTCTAGTTAGTAGTTGAGATCTCTTGTATGATGTGTGTAGATATTTTTAGTAGATTATAGGGTAGAATCACTCTTCATGATACTTTATATGATTGTGGATACATCCATATGACATCATCAATGACATGTATTTTATATGTTTGTTGTAATATACACTAGATTTATTTAGGTGGTGAACCATATTCTACAATATTTATGGAGATCAGAGTGTGTTTTTTTGGATAATGAGACCCTCATAAGGGTTATAAGATTTTTGGCCAGTGTCTTCCTTGTTGGATGGTCTTGTGTTGAGTTTAGTAGAAGATTAGATGGTGGTGTTTCCCAATGTTGAAAAGGAGTACCTCGATGTCTTTTTAGAATATTTTTTTATTCTACCACTTTTATGATAGATCAATCTTATGATAGATCTACATTCAAGTGTCACTCTTATATCAATGTCCCCATATAGGATGGCCCCAAATGACTTGTAGGAGATATGTATTTAGATTGATGATATTTTTATAGAGAATTTATTTGACCTAGTGTGTCACTTTGGATGATCCAATTCATTTTACAAAGAATTTATATATAATTCATGATTTTTTTTATCAATTATCACCATTTAGTAGTAAAAATTTATCCTCTCTCACATATTTACTATTATCTAAATCAATTTAAGGAAAATTGTTGGTTCATGAAGATCAATTTATAGTCCAAATGTTTTCATATTTGATTGATGGATGAGGATATCCCAAAGGATACTTTTTAAATTCATTATGAGAAATCTTTTCACCTACATATAGATGATCAAATGTATATAACTATCAAGACTCTAGAGGATATTTTTTCATGAATATTATTAATTATTGAGGTTTGTGGGTGAGAAACCAAACATTTATATATTTTTCTTACAATAATAGTTATCACTATACTATTTTTATAGATCTATTAAATTAATTGTATGAATGAACTTTATGATATCTATTATATTGGACTGATGTCGAAGATTCAACTTTTCTTAGTCTGGAATTGGTGTAGAGAATAAAAGATAAATTATCAGTGATATATGTGTGAATTAATGGAGTATGGGATCTTTAAGGTTCCTATATTGATCATAGGATGAGGCCTCTATAGTTTTAAATTGGTTATCATGTGTTATATAATTTATATCCTCGACATGGGTAGATAAGGTTTGGTCATTGGTGTATGATTTTAACATAGTTTGTTTGACATTTCATGGTGTTGGTTTGTTTTGGATTTGTGGCATATTAGATAGAACTACCCCCCATAAATGATTCAGATATTTGAAATTTTTTATGTGTCACGTATTTCTTGATATCCTCATGAATATTCAAACATCATAAATTAGGGAAATATAGATATTTATAATTATGTAACCTTTTATGATTGACATGTTGAGATTTATGGCCATTGGTAGAAGGTGTTATATTGGATTACTATTCCTTTGGTTTATTCCATGTTTCATCAAGGTGTCCTAGAAGAAATAACCAGGGTTTGGGAGTCATATATGAATACTCAATATCTTGAGTAGTTTAATTTTTAATTCTTTATTGATTTATTATCGTATTTTTATTTATTTTTGTGATTTATTCTCTTCCTTTATAATGTTTTTATGGATTCGTTTATATTTGTTGAAAGGAATCTTCGCTGGTATTTTTTTAGATGATTGATGAAATTGCATACTTATATGGATCTTTAATATTGTGTGTTTTAATTGTTTCAAATGTTGTTATTTACTTGAGATTTATATCATGGAAAATTTATTTGGGTCTCTTTATCTTGCCTTCCCAAGTTGGTTTAAATTTCTCTGGGATCAGAATTTTTTTTAAGTATTTAATGAAAGGGTCTAGATTTCCAAATCTCTACCTTTGTGATTTCCTAATACATGGTGGTGTTAAGTTAGTGTTTAAACAATTCAGATTTATTATTTTTGAGTTTATATAATTCATGTTTTATTATTTCAAAATTTTATTTTTCCCTTATATTGCACCCCCTTCATATGTGTAGGTAAACACCTTTACCCTTACATAACATAATTATCTTGACCTATGAAAATGTAAGAATGATTTTGGATTATATAAATATATTTCACCCCAATTATGCATAAATCTCATCTACAATTTGTAAAGGTAGGTCACAATTTTCCTTCACTGCAAATTAGTCGATCATTGTGGGATAAAGGTATATATGGGTTTTTATTAACTATATCAGGGAAGATCCCATCTATATAAATGTAAGTAAGGTTTTTTTTCATATCGGGTACTTGTATATATGTGAGTGTAGATCCTGTATAAAGTTATTTTTATCTTATGTGAAGGTTATCTGAGTCTTGAATGAGGGTTAGACGATTTTTCTTTCACTATGTTCAGTTAATCATTCACCGTGTAAGGGTCAATCATGCTAATGTAAAGGTCATTGTTATCCTATATAGGGGTAACGATTCGGTATTCAAACTCATGTGATAGAAATTTATGATTTATTTAATGGTAGTTTGAATTTCATTTATACATTTTACCACACACATGTATAGGCATACATTTTTTCCAGAAAAATTTGAATGTTATTCCAAATCGATCAGTATTGCTTTTAGTATAAGTAAATGGAAATTTTAAATGAATTTAAGGGATTTTAAATCTGTTATGATAATAATGAGAGATGTATCTAAAAATTCAAAAAAACAATTAGATATTCAATGATCCATGTGAGGAAAATATAATGAAAACTTAATTATTTTAAGTTAAAGTATAAAAATGTAGATAAGTTTTTAGGGTTTCTCCATGCAACACTTTCTTTTAATTTCAAATATCAATGATATCTCCCCATTAAAGAGTCTTATTTATACTTAAGGCTTGGAAATAAAATATTCACTATTAAATACTAGAGAGTATTCTTAAATTTCCTCCAGTTGTCTCTTTTATGTTTTCACACCTTCACACATGTTCCTCTCTCTCTATTTTGGTGAAACCCATTGTGAAGCATCTCACAAGGTAAAGGATTCATTATCTCTATTTAGTTTTTCTAAGTGTGGTTTAATAATCATTTAGTTTAATATAGATGAATATATGGATATAACTATAACAAGATAATAATATGGAAATATTAAAAGAAATAGGAAATTATTATCACATGTAGTGATAATTATTATTACATAATATCGAAATATGATAAATAAATCTAGAATTTGGATTTTGTGATCTCATGGGATTTATTCCTTGTTGTTTATTTCCTCTTTATTTTCTATATAGTGTGTTATCTATTTTCATTGGTTTTTTTATTTTTTAAAAATGAATAAATTTCATTAAATTTATAAACACTATAAATCCATAATAACATAAATAATGATGGAGGAGTTATGTAAATTGATGCATATTATTCCTAGGAATTTAATGAAATGTGGAAGTTATGATCTAAGCATGATTTTTCTTTATTTTTATCTATGTATAGTTATTTATTTAGGTGTCTTATGGATATTAAAACTATGCATAATGAGTAGGTCAATTACATATGAGAATTAAATATTTTTTTGTGGTAGATAATTATTTAGGGCTGAAAAACCCCATTCTTGTTTGATAAAGGATTATATGTCTTAGTTTTATGAACATAGTTTACCCATGAGTGTTTCATGATGAAAATATGTTTTTCCAATATGTATGAATTATAAATTATAACAGAGAAATGATGTGATTTTTTGATATCTTGGAATGGTTGGAATAATAAATGAACAATAGTCTATCTTACTTAGGTATCAAGTGGTGGATAATATTAGTGATAGTAGTATAGAATATGATATGTGAAATGGTTTTGAAGGTGAAATTTGGGATGTTTATATAAGTTAAGAGTTTGGTTTATATATGGGTTCTCAAATAATTTTTCTTTAGACAGTTAGATTGTTGGATGATTGAGTTTTCTAATTCTTAACTACTTATTATAGTTTGTTGTATACATGGAAAGTGATTCATTTTAGGTGGTATCTAAAGAAGCATTATAGAGTACCCAAAATTATGTAATGATATGTGGATTAATAATGAAATCATGTGTTTTAGGGTTTTTTATAGAAGAAATGATAAATTCTTATATATTAATGAGAACCTTGGAATGGTCTGAATAAACAACAAGCCTGGATATTGAATATAAAAATTGATATATGAATTAATAATTATGATGACTTATAATGGAATGGTTTTGTTAAACCAATAGTGATTAAAGGATAATAAATGATGAGTAAATAGCTATATTTATAATTCCCCAGCCTTAAACATTACTTAATATTGAGTTATTATAAGAATACACATTGGGGATCTTTTCAGGTTTAGAGTTTTAGAGAATTAGATCATAAATCATGCATTACATTCCACTTTTAAACAAGGTGGTTACATCAAAATCAATATTCGCTTTTCTCGTTAAAGGAAACATATTTAAAATAAAACATGTATTATTTCTTGACACTTCCTCGACACTATCATCACATCATGTACCTTTCCCTTGACCTGTGAAAAACATTTCAAAAACTTGGGATGAGCATAAAAATCTCAGTAAGGGATATAAAAATACTGAAAAAAAACCTTAGTCCATGTATACGTAAGAATCAATGAATTCATACTTCACACAAAAACCATAATCACTTCAACATACCTCGTGAAATTATAAGATTTATGAATAAATCATAGAAATCATAATACATAAAGGTAACTTGAGGCATTCATAACATTCTTACGTATGGAGTAACCCTCATGGTTATGTTTGGAATACCCATCACAGTATATTCCCTAAATCTCTTCAGAGAAACCTTAAAGTTTAACCCCTTCACATTACCCAATGCATTGGAGAGCTATCACGGGCTCACCCGCCCTTAGTTTATCACAGAACCACCCGTCTTCATAAACACTTCCCAAGAACCATAACATAATCATTTCACATAAAACATGCATAAAGGAAACATAACATTTCCACATTTCAATCACAAGATATCAAAAACACATTGATATAATCAAAACATTATCAAAACAATTTTCAATGCCAAAATAAAATAAAAGTAAAACATGGTATTTATTTTTCATTTAAAAAATTTTATGGCTTGTAGAGGAAGCCGAAACTCAAATAATGGTCATGGCAGTGGAGAAGTCGTTGTCGCCGCATACGTAAGACAAAAACATTCCCTTCTGTCATTTAGTAAAACACTTCATATAAAATGATTCCTTTTTAATAAAATCAAAATTCAAAGGGTTTTATACACCATATAAAATAAATTTGTGTATAAAACAAAATATGCCTCAATGAAAGGAGATTGAGACGAAGTCCCTTACCTCGTATCCGACTTGACTCGGTCGTTCTTTAATTTCCTGAATAATAAAATAGAGTTAATTTATACTTGCTTGATAACCTTTTTCAAATTCATTATTCCTTTTATATCACTTATTACCATGTTATGAACATTATGTAATTATTTAAGTTAATAATGGTCGTTTTTTTGATCTTTGGTACTTGATCCAAAAATAAACTTCTTATAATTAAAGGTTGTTCATGTGGTAAAATATCCATTATATCCAGAATTATATTCATTATTTAGATATCATATATATCATATATATCCATTATATACATGCATTTATAATATTACATAACATTTAGAGGTAAGAAGTGAAATGCACCGTTCATGGAGACGGTAAGTCATACGTACGCATGAACGCCACTTTCATCTCTATTTCGTATTTAATGGAATGAAATCATAATTATATAAAGGTATATTATAATTACAGTATAATATCATATATAACATCATTAACTCCATCCTTTATACGTCCTACATATGGAATTAACGAATCAAATCACATTGAGGGGGCGGTAGTCCGCACTTCCTAAAATGAAATTATCGCGTTTACCCATAATGGAAACCATAAAGGTATAACATAAATGGAAAATAAAGAATCATAAGGAAAAAAATAAACATAATATATATCATATATAAATATAGTGACATCTTAATGGCCACCATGAATGGTGTTAAAAGAAGTTTGAACAATCATTGTTTCGTGAGGCAGTAATTCGCCACTCACAGAAACAGTATGTTCTTTAACCATTAGACAGAAGTGTGTGTAAGTGTAAATAAAATCCTTCTCATAACAACATAATATTATATTGAAGATAATTTTTTTGTTACAAAATAAAGGAATAAAAAGAGTTTAGGGGGTTGGATAAGGAAAATAAAACAAAAGAACATAAGATAATACATTACCTTTATATCGGGTAACTCCCCTTGGTTTTAACCAAAAGGGTTTCTTGAAGAGCTTTCTGCCTAAGTTAAGGCTTCTATGATGAATATAGGGATGTGGAGAGATAAAATAAGAAGATTTAAGCCGATCCAATGGCTTGAGAGGTGTGGGTAATGGGGTGGAGGTGGGGGCCTTTTATAAGAGGGAGGAGGGTCACTCTTGGAAAGTATTGAAATGTTACTTTATTATAAAATGAGTTTCAGATTTTAAAGGTCCCACAATGATATATTTCGAGTATAAGGTGATAAGGGTTCTAAATACACCCATCCAGTAGGTTTTTGACAAGTGTAGGTCTTATATTTTACATTATATTTTCATTTTATTTAAATCATTCATTAATGAGGTAATCACTACATCATCATGGTATCATAAATAAATTTATTTATTTAATGTCTAAAAATTATAAAACAAATACCATGATGTAGAAAATATTTTTATATTTTGAATTAATATTTATAGTCTAATATATCATTTATTTAGACAAAATTAAAATTGTTTTACTTAATCATTACATACTTTTGTTATATTTTCCTTTCTTTAAAAATAAAATGATAAAATATCACTATCACACAAAAGTGATTCCATGGGGTCCCAAAGTTCTCACAAGGCATACCATAGTCGTCCATGACACAACCAGTATCATTAGGACACATTTTGGGGTCATTTTATATTATTATGATATTATTTTATTACCCTTGACTACCTGATTACAAGTTAATCATGATAATTAAAGATAATTACCGTTGTTACTATTCATAATGTCCAAAAACAAGAGTCTTAATTAAATAATTTGGACCTCGTGATTCCAAATATTTTATCCATTTTACCAAATTCCAAACACATAAATTTGAGTAATTAATTTAAAAATAATTCCCATTTTCAAAACAAATAGCGGGTTTTTTAGAAACAATATCTATCAAAAGTTTGACACTTGTTTATGCCCAATTCCAAAGTGAAATTAATTATAATTACCAAAATTGGATTAAATGGTAAAAATATATTCTAATTACACTTTAAAACCAATTAAAAAGATAATCTGTCCATATAATTAAATTAGATGAAAAAGTAGTTTTGCAGTACTTTTCACTATTCATTAAAAAAATGAACATTGTCAGAAAAATACCAAAAATTTATCCAAAGTAAATTTAAATGTCCCAATCATAAATAATAAGTTTATTTTAAAAAATATATCTTATAAAATTTTCAAAATTTTTATTTAAAAAGGTTTTCCATCAAAAGGCGGCAAAACGGTCTTTTAAAAAAAATAGAGTATTTTATGCTTAAGATTGGATTTATTCTCATTTTAAGCCTCTAAAACGCTATCTAATTCATTAATAGACATAGATAATGAAAAAAATTATTTAATTACTTTTGATGTTAAAATATTATTAAATTAATGAATATTTATTTTCTAAATTACTAAGTGAAGATGATTAAAGATGGTAATCTTAATGTTGTGTTCATGTTAGAGGTCTATACCTTAGTAGTGTTAGTCATTTGTCTTATAAGAAAATAGAGGGTGATGGGTCTAAGGATATGTAGTCTAACTTAGTATAGTTGTGTATTATATGTCTTATATTTTTCTTAATTCATACACTTCACCACCCAAGTTGTTAGGATAACTGACACGAAAATGTTTCGGGGATGTTTTCTCTAAGATCTACGCTGATGAGAAAATGAATGGTAATATCCTCTCCCCCCTACTCTCCCTTCAAATATATTACACTACATGGGAATACCAAGGATATAATGGATTAATATCTTGGGTATGTACTCATGCATTTTTTAATGAATCTCAGTTACAATACATTTATGTGAGGGGCTATAATGGCTTGATGTTATAGTATATACTTATATCTGATTGTGTTGACTATGTATTAACATAGATTTACATGAATGGGATCTGGTGTCTTGTGGTATAATGCATGATAAATGTTCTATAGTGTCTTCTAGACTACTACTTGGTTGTGGATGAGATGATTATTATAAGGTTGTGTTTGGATAAATAGGATTTTTAATTCTTGTGATATGTATGCATGGAATATAGGATGACTTATGGGGGGAATAGCACATGATGTTAACTACTAGGTAATAAGAGTGACAGACCAATAGTGAAGTAGAATAAGGGTATATTTTCTTTTATATATATATATAATACATTTACCTAATTTAATTCATTACTTAGTGAGTGTTCCTTGTGAGGATAGGAAATAGAACTACATGTTTATGGGATGAATTGGTTCACTTGTTTTTTATAGACTTTAGTATACTTCATTCACATTTATCGTGGGAATTTTTACGGATTATCTGACTAATTATACATGTTATACTCACCCCATTTATATATACTATTTTTTAAATAAACAAATTGGTTAGTGAACAAGATGAGAATTACTAGCTCGGAGTGGTTGTTCAAGAACTATTTGAGTTCTTGGTCATTGCCTGGTATTTATTTTGGTAATTTCAAGTTTTTTTCTATTATATATAACATTAAATTCATTTATTGGGATACTTTCTTATTTATTCATGGATTTGTTTGGTGAATCTCATCATATATATTGTTAATTAAATATACCTAAAGATAATAATTCCTTCCATTTGATTTTATACCCTTGATGCTCATTATTAACATGTATCCTATTAAAGGTAGGTTTTAGGGTAATCAATATCCCTTATTTGTTGTACCATGATGGGTTCTAATAGAAGGGAGTTCATGACATAAAATCTAGTAAAATACTTTGAGGAGAAATCAAGATATTTTTTCACTATTGTTGTAAGTAGAGGTTGTTTCTTACTCTATATTGATCCAAGAACTAATAATATTAATATTTAATATATTTATATATATTTTATTTCCATTACACCCACCATAATATCTTGAATCTCTCTATTTCTATCAATAATTTCAATATTTTTTATAGTTTTTGGAAAATAAATCTTTAACAATATTATTTTATTTGATCCTTGAATTTACTCATCTAATCAATTCTAATAATTAATTGATAATTTTTTACCCCATGTATTAAAAATTACCATTATATTTTCATATTACATATTATCATTGAGTATGATGTAAACCTAAACTCTTGCTCAATTATTTCACCCAGTAGAGTATCAGTCTTCATGGGATACAACATCATCTCTAGTTATAATCCAAATTTATCAACTAAATTGTTTTATGTCTTCCATTGTAACCCTACTAACTACCTACGCATAAGTAGGTAATATGAGTAATATAATACTTAACCATATCTCTACATTTGGTCATATATAAAACCATAAATACTTAAGGTTCTATTTAATCACCATTTATATTATGCATCACACAAGATTAGAAATATACAATGCGTAATCTGTTACCAACATATTTCCATTCTCAAAATCTAAAATCCTATAATCCTATACCAAATTCAAATCCTATGGGAAAAAACTATCCATTTAAGATCTTATGAAATCCCTTACAGTCAATATTTTTATTAATATCAACATTTATTAATACCATCCACTATATTAGAGCCAAACGATCTAAAAAAAGGATACAAACACCACCTTTAAAGTTTCTAGTATCCATAATAATAAGATTATCAGGTTTTTACTCTCTAACTAGTATTCTACCAATTATGGTTCAACATCGCCTCTAAATGAAGGTTACCTTTATTTTCAAAACAATTATTTTCATCACATCCTATAAAGTTTCTCTATCCATTTCTTTGATATTATACATAACTATGCTCACCAACTAATAATTTTTACAATCAACTCCCATTTCTCCTCAACCCCATCAAAAGATAACACTTCTAGGTGGAATAATTATATAATATATAAAATAAATAATCAGGATCAAATAATTTCTAAAATTTTCATAGTCATAGTAATTATACTAAATACTATGACTAGGTGTCTTTATAACCATTTATTTTCGCTAACCCCATTTTTTCATTACATAATCATAATAGTTATAGAAATTTATTAACAAATTTATTTTTAAAACCACATAAAAACCTAAAAATATCATATTTTTAGGAAATCTATTTTATTATAATAAAATATTTTACATTCAAAACCATGGTCATGTGAAACAATTATTTACCATGTATATCATGATATGTGAAATATTAAAAATGTATACCCTTCATGGTACGAATTTTCACAAATAACAATATCCTATAAAGTCATACTCAAAAATATGTTTACCATAGATCTCAGAGTAACTCTTTATTCTCCAAAAAAAGTTAATTTTCAATATTATATGTTTATATTTTGAGTTAAAACAACCTTATCATCCATGTCTATTATAATTCCCAAGAATCAACATAAAACCTTACTCTGATATAATTTTATAACAACCCAACCAAGAGGCTCAAACCTTGAAACCCAAACTCGAGCTCCATATATCCTCAAGTATATTCCCCTAATCACTAATGGATAGTAACTATTGTTAATATATTAAATAAACCATTAGTAAATAATTTTCCCTGTAAATAAATATATAAAAATAATAAATAATGAAAATTGAACATAAAAATATTTTATTATAACTTTTTAAATTCATAGAATAAATTAATTAAGTTTTCTAATGTCAAAAATTTAAGTAAAATGAAACATGTTTAATAAAAGTGAATAAATGTTTCCCATTTTCAAGACATCGACTCCTCCTAAAATGTATCCATAATAGTTTTACGGCTCTCCACTGAAAAAGTGTGAGGAATTTATTTCACATTCATTATGAAAAATAATGTATACATGACTACCAAACTGCACAAGTAGGGGGTGATAATGAACTCAGTGTTATTTCCTCAAGGCTATTAAATATCCATATATTAAAAAATTCATCAAATTCAATGATAACAAACAATGATAAATTAAAATATTTTAATCCAAAACATTCATTTATCAAATACATTTTAAAACTATATTATCAAATTACATTACATTAAAACATTTTTTTTAAACCACGATTCTTAGAATAATTCTAAAAAATCAATCAATGTTTTTAAATGCATTTCAAAACATTTTTTCATTCCTAAAAATTCTTTTTGAAAACTCCCATTTTTGAAATTCAATAAAAAACATCTTATTTTCAAAAAATATAGGAATCTCTCTAATCCCTGATAATAACTATAAAATTAAAACATCCTAAAAAAATAATGTTAAGGAATAAATGAGAACAAATAATTCATATTAGATATTTACTATATAGATTTCTCTTATATAGACTATTTCATCCCTTCTTTATATAGTTTACTTTAAATGTTATACTTTACCATGAAATGGAATAAGTTTTTTCCTTCTAGATAACTTTCACATTAACCCATGTAATTTAAGATCCCCTCATTACCATGATATAAGTATAGGTATTATCAAAATAAATCTTATAAAAAACATTTTCACACATGCACTATCTTCGTGAGAGAATATAAAATAAACCATATTTAAATCATTTGACAAAATAAACCCTTCACTAGATTTTTCTGCAAATAGTTCATCATAAAATCAAATTAAAATAAAATCATAGTTTATCACAAAAACATAGAGAGAAAAATCACTTTCTGATTATAAAAAATCAATAAATCATAACCGAATTAGTTAACTCATAAAAAGTTTCAAAACTACCTACCAATATGTGTTTTCAAATTTTATCCACAACTTATCAAATTAATGATCCTTTAAATAGAAATTTTTAAGTCCTATACTAATATTTATCCCTAAATATTAATTAATAAGTAAGTTGTAATAACCCTCTATTTATAAGGAATTTGGCATGGATCATGTCACATTTTCAAGGTCATGTACAGATTCAAGAAACTATTAAGTGTCATGAAACTTATTCCATTTAGTATAGTACTTTGTGACACACTGTCAAAAAGAGTATCAATAGGTAAGTTGAAAGGAAAAATGTACTAGTGAGTGGCATGGACCGAGTGCCAATATGGAATTTCACATATAAAATTTCATAAAATCTATATTTAACACCTCATTCAAGAGAACACTAAGAATAGTAATTTCATAACACATACAATCTTTATACACATCATATAACTCAAATAAAATATATTTAATATTTATTTCAACATAAAACTAAATCTCAACTAATCCTTCAACTTTTGGTCACATTATTTACACTTATCCTAAAGTTCCCTTGGATTTTAAGAATCTTGAATTGTATTTGTTTTCAATATGAACATATTCAATGTGTCCAAAAGAATGAGGAGTTTGACGCCATTGTATATGAAAAGGAGATTCTATATCATGTTTACAGAAGACATGAGAAGATTTTCCATATGTTTAGTTAATGGATAATAAAGTTAGTTTATTAGTGTGAAACCCAAAACATTTGTAGATTTGAAAGTCGATCCTAATGGATATAAAAGTACCAAGCATGTGGAGTAATATATACAATATCTGATAAGTAATTTGGAAGAATCCACCAATTGTAGAGACTGAAATTTTAATTATTTAATGAACGAAAACTATTTCAAGTTGTGAGGAATCATGTGAAACAATACCATGTGTATCACAAAAGAAGGATATTGAATATCAATGTTAAATATCATGTGTTTGAATTTTGGATTTTATTCGTATATTAAGTTTTAAAAAATAATTATACATCTAGTACTATGTAAAGGTCTTCTATGTCATATGTAAACATGAATTCATTCTACAGAGTTTGAAATATGGCATAGTATTTCTATGTGTGAGAATAATCATGCGTTGTGTGAGGTCGTTCCCCTACTCTGTGTAAGTATCATATAGTTATGTGTATGCATGAATTCTTCTCTATATAAAAAATATCTATATTCATTGTATTTAATCCTTATATTCATAAATAACATGTAGTTTCACATATATATTATTATTTTATCTACGTAAAAATAATCCAAGGCTTTTATAACTATTAATATACCTCTAAAAAAATATGATTCGGGTATACATAAGGGTGAGGTATGTCTGCATAACCTTTAGTACATAATGAAATTTTGGATTTAGACAGAGTGAAAGTTATAATTTATATATTTCATAATATAATCAGGAAATAAATTTTGATAATTTTAAAGTTGATATTTATATTTATAAATATCATAAACACTAATGAGGGTGTCTAATTAAATCCTGAAATTTTTGAGAGTTCATCTTCAAGCATAGAAGAAAAAGATCAATATAGGAATGAGAATTTGATAGACTTTATTAATTTCTAAAATTGAGGTTCTAGAATTTATAATTTTGATGAAAATCATATATTAATATTCTAGTTATATTTTATCAAGTTCAAAATATCATGATGTGATTTATATCCATGATTCAATCATTCGAATGAGAAGATCAAGTGGGTGAGTTACTAGATAAATAAAAAAGGAAAATTTTGAGTTTTCATGAAAAATATAGATGAAGTTCAGTACTGATCATGTTTTTCATCAAATCATAATTCATTGTGATCCAAGCTATTTGAGTGAGAATAATATTGAGGGAAGATGAGTTAAAATAATTAATTTTATCCTGAAATTAGAGACATCTAGATTTTTTTGAATATATAAATGAAAAAATACATCATTTGATGTAGTTGATCTATATAAAATATTAAATAACATAAAATCTATGTGATTCAATATGAGTGTTTCGGATGAAAATGAGAAGTTGATTTGCAACTTGTGTGTATAGATTAAACTGTAATCTATAGATATCTTTATTAAATTCACTCAATTTGAATAAAAGAAACTCTTCATGGTGTGTTTTTTAATTTTACACATCATTAATTTTATCGACTATTACTAATGTTTTGATGAAGATGAATCCGAGACTATTAAAGATGAAGGATTTGAAAAATTCAATTGATTTTCAAAATGAGGGAATTAAATTAATTTAATTGCTATCCTTTGAGTTTGAAATTTTTTAAAAGATGTTCCACATGGGATCACTTTGTGAAGTGTGAAAAATATCATTGGGAATTAAAATTCATTATCTTATTATGGTTCTTTTTGGTTGGAACCTAAAAATGGGATGAGATAACTAATGCAGCCACATATAATATTGATGAGATCAAGAAAGAAATAATAAAATAAACAATAAGGTTGTTTTAATACGTAAGGGGATACAACTGAGTTGGATGAGAGATAAAAATATATTCTCAAAGAGGATATTATTAGTTATCTAAGAGGAATGAGAAACTATTGAATAAGGTATAAAAATAAAAAGGAATTTCTTGAGAGATGAAATTATTTTATCAAGGATTAAGTTATATAATAAGTCACTAAATGTTATACTTAGGAATAATATAAAGTGAATTGATCTTATTCAAAGAGATACTATCTACTAGGTTTTCATGAAAGATAATAAGAAAAAGATAGGTGGGGAAATTTTTTTATATTGGATAGTTTCTATGAAGTATAATAAAATTAGAATATACATATCACTTGGAATGATCTTGAGGATCTAAAAATTTATTTATATATATTCACCAGGTAATATATATTATGGGACTGAGTTATTGAGTTTTGAAATAAGAGTACAAGTAAGTAGTTTCTTGTAAACATTATAGAATCTGGGTAGTAACAAAGACAAAGTTTTATGAGTATTTTTTGAAAATAATATTGAAATCAAATACTCTCTTATTTATGAAGTTGGTCATATCTTATAGATGTAGTTACCTCCATAAAAATCTTGTTGATATAATTTATAAGGGATTAATGAAGTTGAGAGGACCAGTTGGTGCAAATCCAGTTTGTAGAAAGTTATATGTTGTATAAAGATACCTTCTCTTGTGTAATATAGTAAATTTATTTCACTAATGTAATATTTTTACCTCTATTTCAAGATATTCCATAGACACCCATTTTGATTGAAAAAAATATTATAGTGGAGAATATGTGTCTTGATAGGACTTGAACAAGATATAGAGTAGGTTTCGCACATCGATTATACACCATGTAAAAATATCAAGTATTGATTTCTTATTTATATTATATATTATATGTGGTTATGGAATGTTATATAAAATATAAAAAGACCAATGTGTGTGTTAACCAACCATAATGGTTTAGAATACTACAGGGGTGGAAAGATCTTAAAAAAAGAAATTATATTTTTGTAAAAATTGGTCATACTAGATGCCCCCACCCCCTTAGGTGTATCTACATGATCATATTGGTACTCTCAATTATTATCAAAGAGTAAGTTATATTTGATTGGATCTAGAGTCTAATCACAATTTTAGTAGATATTAATGTTATCTCTATAATTGGATAAATATTTTTTCTATAAAATTATTTTTTACATGATATTAATGAAGTTAAAATTTTGTGAGCTTTTATAAATACATCAAGTAAAGATATTAGTATCCATAATTATAAATATTTACTTGTACATATCAATAATGACCTTGATAAATAACCCAATGAAAGATTCTAAGGAGCTCAAAAAATTATCAAAAATTATAGTGGAATCATTATAGATGAAGGTAATAAAAACATTTGGGTTTATCTATTGAATCTAATAATTATTATTCCTCTAATTATTCAACTTCAAACTATGAAAAGGATTCATTAAATATATTAAATAACTAGAACTTAAGGATAATTAATATTAAAATAATTCCTCCACTAATGTGGTGAAATATATATATCCATATTTATAAAGGATCTACATGATTAAAATATGTATTTGGAAGAATAATTTGATGTTATGGACAAGGAATTAGTAGTCAAAATAAGTTGTTGTAACACTCTAATAAAGCTGGTAAATGTCATACAAGAAACTAAAACAATTTTAAATTGAATAATTTAAATGGATAATAAATATTTTCAAGGATCTGAATATGAGAAACATGTTTTGGAAAATATTATTAAGAAACTTCTCAATGATATGGATTAATTTTATAATTTCTCAATGGATTTCAAGTCTTCTTAGTTTAAAGATAAAGAAAAAAAGAATGGAATAGGTAGGAATATCTCTAGTTGAGACAAGGAAAATTCATGATTATACAGTAAAAAAGATTAAGGATAATTAGTAATAATGATTGAGATTATTTTTTCCTAAAAATAATACTCTATGATTGATATTATTGGAGTTGGAAGTAAAAATGAGAAATATGAACTCTATAAAAGATAAATCTTCCCAAGTAATTGAGAATATAATTGGTTCCACAGAAACATAATATGATATTATTTATTCATGAATGTCCCTAATAGTATAAATAATAGTTATAAATTGTCTCGTTATCAACCCTAAAGCACCACATACAAATAGGTATCATATTGTCTAGTTAAATTAGTTAATATTGAATGTGTTTTTTTAATATAATAAAAAATAGATAAATTCATTAAAAATTTGTGAGAGTAAGAATTCCAAAAAAACACCACATAATCAAGGTTGAATGTATTCATTTCAAATAAAATTAACTCTCCAAAAAATCTCAAAATAATGGTGTACTAGTCCAAAAATATCAATGTATCTAATCTTGAAAATCTAGAAAATTTACACTTAAAGGTAAAAGAAATAGATTAATTATGGTATGTTAGTTTTTTTGGAAGTTCTGGTGTAGGTATATTTAATTTTATCACAATATTTCATAATTTAAAGATCATAGAATCTTTGAATAATGGATAATAACTCCCAAAGTGATAGGAAAACATGTTCTGAAAAAGTAGGATTCATATAATATAATTAAGATATCATAAATTATTGTATTTAAATACATGGTGAATTAATGTGGATATTGAAAAAATGTTGTTCATTTATATAAGAAGCATTTTTTATCTTCTAGGTGACTTCAAATATTATGATGATCAAAGGAGATGGCCAAAAATATTAGATAAGAAAAATAAATTAAACAAGTCTTCCATAGGAGATAAATTAGGGAAGAATATTTTTGAATCAAATCATTCCAAGAAGTTAGTGAAGAATACTTATAATGACATTAAACCTACATGGACTATTTTAATCTACTATGGAAATATAGGATACATAATGGTCCATTTCATGATTTTTATGAAAGTAAATTTAAATGTGAAAATAATAGAATCTAAAAATAAAGATTCGATCTAGATGAGAGATATCCATATTGGAATGGTTGTTAACACTACTTGTGAGAAGGTTGAAAGGGTTCCAAAAAGGGTACTCTAATGGGTAAAAAAGAGGTGTGTGTAAGGTGTAGTGAGGTAGGCCATATGGATATACAATTTATAACTAATCTTATAGAAACAATTATGAATAATGGGAAAGAATAAATGACTCTAAGTTCCATGAAAGATTCTATGAAAAATGGGTTAACACACAAAAATAAATTTGAGCATGTGATGACATATTTTTTAACCATAACTCTAAATCTTTTGTAAATGAATAAATATATAGAAAAAAAAATAAAAAAAAATCTTTAATTGCTAAGGTGAGGAAGAAAAATCCATATAAAAAGAGGAGAAATAACCAAATATATATGTATCATGGAAGATATAATTAAATGTGAATCTTGAAAAGGAGGAGAAATAACCAAATATATAATTCCAAGATATATTTGAAAGGGTGTCCACCATGGAGTATCTTGTTTTAAAATCATCTAAAATTTTCAATCAGAAATCTCAATTGGTATCGTACATTTTTGTAAATAAACTATGGTGAATAATAATTGAAGAGAATCCATTAATGGGAGCTTCAAGGACTAATCTAATATAAATTAAATATTTTATATTGATATGGAATTCAATTAATATTTTATGAAATTATTGGTTAAGGTATGATTTTTGTTCCCTTGTCACTATTTTAATACATAATCATTATTTTTAAGGGGCTAATTATCTAACCAAATGGGAATAAATTAATTATGCTACAAATTTTTTAATGTGAATGTTTAAGTGAATTTTAGGTTCATGAAACTTATTAAAATCCTTTTTAGATAGCCCCTTAATAAATTAATTCAGATGTGGTACCATATTAAAGTGAGTAAATGGAAAATATAGTTTCCAAAAGTTTTAAATATTTCTTTTCTACACTGAGTTAAGAAAGGTTTACTTATAGTTAACTATTTTATAGAACATTTCTAGGGAGAATGAGGTCCCCATTCTCTAAAATGGAAATCGATTCAATTTATTGACGGTGAAAGAGAACCCAATCAGGAGAAGATGAGTTTCATAAAATTTGAATATTTAGTTTGAGATGAGGAAATACACCCTATCATTTCAATATATAGGAGAATATTATTCCCCTCTATATCATTTTTTATAAATAAGGGAATGAGATAAATAACATTGACTTTTTTATTAAATGTAATTGACAAAAAATACAGAGGGAAATGAAATGCCTTTTAATTTTGAGAATATTGAGTTGTATTTTCTTTAATATGAACTAAGTAAATGTATGTAAAATAATAAAGAGTTAGATTCCATTTTATATGAAATTTAGATTATATATCATATTAAATAATGTGAGAAGGTTTCATAAGTTTTTAGGTAATAGATAATAACTTTTGTTTCTTGGTTAGAAACCCAAAACATAAATTGTTTAGAGAGATAATCTGAATGAAAAACACAATTACCATGGTTGTGAAGTTTTATAAAAAACTATTGGTAACTAATTTAGAAAAATATAGTTAGTTTATAGATTTTATATTTAATTAATAAATTATGTAAAACTATCTAAAGGTGAGAGGAATTTTGAAAAACAGTCCAATTTGTATTACAAATGAAGTCTATTGAATATCAGTATCAAACGTTACTTGTTTGAATGATGAAGTTTATTTCAAGCTAAAAATCCAAAAAGGAATTTTAAATCTTGTATTGTGTATGGTTTATCTATTTCCTATGTAAAAATAAACTTAGTATAATATCTTGAAACAAGTTAAAGTATTTTCCTATGTTAGAATCATCCAGTATTTCATACAGATGATTCCATGCTCTACTTAATAATTATGTTGTGTTGTGTATTCATGAAGTATTCTCTATATAAACATTATCTAGTTTTTGAGAAATGAATCCTTACCATTATAAATATCATATATGATTTCATAAACATCACTCATTGGGTTGCGTAAACATATTATTGGCCCTTATAACCACCAATCTATCTCTCTGAAAGCATGATCATATGTTCATAAGGGTGATTTATATCTGTGTAACTGTCAGGACTTAGTGAAATTTAAGATTTATATAAACCAAAATATTGATTTATCATAATTAAGAATATGAAGAAGAAATTCATTTTGATAATTCAAATACAGATATTTATAATTTTAAATATCACAAACACTAGGATGGGTGTATTATTCAAGCCTGAAAATTATAAGAGCTGATTTTCAATCCTAATAGAATAAGATAAATGTAAGAAGAATAATTTGAGATATTTCTTAATTTTTAATTTTATGTTTTATAATCTATAAGTCTAATGAAAATTCCATCTAAAAATGATTGAGTTATTCAATTAGGTTAGAAATATCATGATTCTCTTTAAATTTGTGATTGAATCATGTGGTTGAAAAGATCAAGTGGATGAGGAACTTGATAAATAAAAAATAAAACTCAATATTTTTTAATAAAAATGATGATAAATTTGATTCAAATATCAAAATATTCAGAAAAAATGAAATTAATATGATTTAAGTTATTTTTGTGTGAAGAATATTATGATTGGATGAATTATATAGAATTATTTTTTTTTGAAATGATGGACTTCGATATTTGGTTGAATACAGAAATTCAAAAAATATATCTATCGATGCAAGTTATATTCATAAAATATTAAATATCAAAAAATATTTCTAATTTGAATAGAGTTTTTTGAGGAAGTAAAGGAAAATTTGAGTTTCTAATGGTGAGAATATATTTAATTAAAACCTAAATAGATCTTCATGTAATATACTCAAGCTGAGTGAGAGAAACTCCACTTATTTTTTTGTTGTATTTTATATAGATTTGAAGAAATATTTAATTGGGGCTACTATGAGTTAAGTCTTGAGGAAGATGAAGATGATCATGTTGAAGATGAAGGATATGATATATTAGTTTATGTTTCAAAATGAGATGAATAAATTAATGTATTTTCTATCTTTTGTGCTTGAAAATCACAAAAAATAAAATATATATCTTTGAGAAGTTCACCAAAGATAATGGGGATCCAAAAAAGGGTATATTAGTATGGTTTTTTTTTTGTTAGAAAAAAAAATATGATAACATAATTAATTCATTCACATGTGAGATTGATGAAATCGATGGAGAATCAAAAGGAATAAAAAAGGTTATGTTTTGTATAGATGGTTGAAATTGAGTTGGCTGGGAGAGAAAAAGATAATCTCAAATAAGATATTATGTATTAGCTAAGAGGTATAGGAAATTATAGAATGAGGAAGAATAAGAAAAGGATATGGTCAATAAAAGAAAAAGTTATATTAAGGAATAATAATTATGAGAAGCTACTATATTCTATAGACAGGAATAAGAGAAATAGAATCAATCATATGCAAAGAGTTGAAAATCATTTTTTTCATTTTAAAAGGTCAGTTTATGGTTTTCCGGTATCCCATCTTACAACCACAAACAAATACAAGTAAATCACAAACATCAGACAACACAAACCAACACATCTTTACACATCATAATAACCAGATTCATCTTCGCATCCCATGCAGAAGTTATCTTCTCCAGTAGCTGATTCCTACTCTGGATGTCTCCAAAAGCTTCCACTCTGAACCTGACTCCTAAGATGATCAAGGATGGAATGATCTGGGGATGCCTCCTTGACCACGATTCCCTTTTTAAAGCCAAGGTCACCTCTTTATTCTGCTTTGAGGCTGATCTAGTCTGCATCGGCCACGGAAGATATGAGTAATCCTTCCTTGATCTTCTTCTTAGTGTGTCAGATAACGGACCTTCATTTGTATCCATCATCTGCCTCCCACTTTGAACCACATCACTGAATAAACTGTCAACTGGGCTGCTCACATTTTCCTTCCCTCCGTTAGAACTCTCCCTTCCTATTCCGACTTTCTCCCTCATAAAAGATTCAGTACACCCAGAGTTGAACCCCGACCTCTGGTCTAGAGCGTTTATCTCCATCAAAGGGGAACGTCTATCCATAGTAGAAGCTTTATCCACAACCATGGAATATGGCTCCTTCCCCATGCCTATAACATGATTACTCTACTTTATTTTCTCACCATCAACCAAAACTGCAACATCTTCCTCAATCCTCCCAACACTTTCCTTCCCTTTGCAGTATCGTGCTTTAGAGATATTCGGGACCTCCTCACCAGCTAAAGTCGATACATGCCCCATACATTCAACCTGCTGACCCTTCAAGGTCTCCGCACCACCAACACCTCCTGTAAAGTAAAATATGACTAGAGTGGGGTGAATTATCATTTTAAAAAATTAAATACAAAAATAGTCGGAGTTTATAAGAAAAATATGGTGATTTTGGAGTTCTTTAAAAGATTTTTAGTAGTCATAAAAAATGAAACAACATGGGATTTACAGTGGTTTGGATCACAAAGATCCTAGTCCACTTTTCAACCTCCTATAGTCCTCAAGGATACTATTACCCACTAATAAATTCACTTTTAAATGTGTGAGAACCTTATTATAGACATTGCCTTTTAAACAAACTGGATGCAAAACCTAGTTTGTACAGGAGACCAACCTAGTCAGATTACCTGACTTTTAATCATGAGTCACAAAGTAGGATTATTTTTAAGTGGTGTAAAAACCAAAAGAATGAAAGACTTTCTTTCTATGGGTAAAATTATAAACCAAACACAATGAAAATAAAACAAAAGGAAAAAATACTACACAAATAAAAACTAATATGAGGAAATTATCATATGATCAAAAATGTTAAAGTATATGAAGCTGAATGATCATTGATCACTTGGAAGGAAGAGATTTCAATGTTTAATTCCTTCAATGATCACATCTAGAGTACAGAGGCTGCAAAATTTTGGGAACAATTTAGAGTAACAATAATGTCAAATATGCATCATAAGTTTTGTATATAATAATCTCAACTAGTATATATTTTATTCCTTTTAGATGTCTCCTATATCACAAGTTGTGTATCCTTTAAGAGCATGTATGTTTCCAATATCTTCACGAAACAAATTATATTATTACAGTTAAATAATATGATCGTTACCTTTATTTTTTAAAGTTATTCTTAAAAACAGAGTACAATTGGCCTTTATAATTATTTATAAAATATTAAAAAAATTAAGTAAAAAAATTAAAATATATTGTATAAAAAATGTTTAAAAATTTGATTTTATAAATTAAAATAAATAAAAGAATAATATTCTAGAATATAAAGTCATTAAAAATTGAAAAACATACTACCCCATAATTTTCAAACTGTATGTAAATGTGTATATAAAAATAATGTTACAATTATTTTTTACACATTTTTACAATTTAAAATCAACAAAAAAATATAAAACATTTTAAAAAGAATTTATTTTTACAACATTAATTAATATTAGAAATAAAAATTTTAGAAACAAAATTTTAACTTACAGTGGATTATTTTTTTTCTATCACTGAAAATAGAGAATAGTGAATTAATTTCTCTACCGCTAAAAATAGACTACGGTGGATTAATTTTTTTCACTAAAAGAAAAGAGCTATGGATCATTTTTTCTACCACTGATAATAGATAGTGGTGGATAAATAGAGTAGATTCGACCATTTCACTTAAAATAAAAAAAATACAAAGATCCACCCAAAAAAATAATTTCCAAGATACTTATAAACCAGAGGCTTCAAGAGAATCAATAAAAGAATTGATACCATTGGATTTCCAATGGAGAATCATGACCTACCATTGGATATGTCCAATAGTGGATCAATAAAAAATTACAACCAATTTGATGAAAAAAAGAAGAAAAAATATACTGATAAAAATAAGCAAATGATTTAAAACAACAAGAATCGTTCTTTAGAAAATGATAAGAAGGATAAGAGATCATGTTGGAATTTAAACAAGAATCTACCAAGAATATATATATATATATAAATAAATAACAACCATTGGGTATAAAAAGACTCACCATTGATGTCCAAATGTGACTCATGACTCTTTTTTAACGTTGAATGGTGACTCATGACTCACGATTGGTGTATGATGATGGCTCATCACTCACTATTGGTGTCCAATGGTGACTTATGACTTAGTGTTTGAATATAACAAAGTCACCGTCACTAAAACCATCAAAGGAGAAGTATTTAAACCCGAGAATTATCCAGAGTAAAAGTTAATAGTGTGAAGATTAAATAATTAGGTGAGATACAATTTTCTCAAGAGAATATGAATAAAGAGATGATGAGGATATAAAAAAAGATGCCAAGCTAGTAAAACAAACTTAGTCAAAATGAGTAGTGCTGGTGAAAGACACCAGCAAGCTAGATTGAATGAACCGGTGTTCTGAAGAACACCAATGATAGAAGGTATAATATAACATACTTTGAACAGAAAAATCATGGAGGTCCAAATAAAAACACATGGGATAAGAAAAAAGATAACATAGATCATGGGGATTTGATCAGTCAACCAAGATCGGTCTGGTTTTTTTAACTCAAATGAAAAGAGAGCATATTTCCTTTTCCCGCGTCAAAAAAGAGAAGCAGAGGACAAGCAATATGTGTTGACCCTCGGTTCGAGCTAGGTACTAGGGATCAACACTGGTTAACACTTTACATGCACATAGGCCTACAACATAGCATATAACATAGCCCAAACCATGAACCTAGTAAGAAAACTCTTCATGTCTTATACATGGGCTCATACGCAATAAGCATTAACTATGCATAACATGCACTCTATCATCCTTGTGGGATGCCTGTGGTGGGCCATTCCATGGGGTTAATCCAATGGTTCATCTAAGTGGATGAGTGCTTATAAGGCCCTAGCCATAAACATTACATAATCTTGAATTTAACAATTCACATTGAGGATATTTTCAGGTTTAGAGCTTTAGATAATTAGTTCATAACATATACATAACAATTTGAAATATTATATGTAGACACTTCTAATCAGTATCCATTTTTTCCATAAAATAAAATCACTTAAAAAAAGAAACATGTTTAGTTCCATGTTTTAATCATCATGAATTTTCCATGATCCCATCCTTGACCCTATTATACTTTAAGTCATGTGAAAAACATTTCATAAACTAGGGATGATCATAAAAAGCTCAGTAAGGGATAGACAAATAAGGAGAACTGTTAGTTTTTCAAAACAATAAGTAAACCATGAATACATTATCATAAGTAATAATTTACACCTTTATGAAGTATTAAATACTCTTCAATGAATAAAATATCATCACTTACCTTTTTATAACCAAAATATTACCATAAACCCCATAGAAATAACACATAACATATAAAGGTAACTTGGGACATAAACATACTTAAATGGAATAACCATACGGTCGACTTCCACACATATCACTAAATGGAATATCCATACGGACGACTTCCATACCCAATGCATTGGAGGTTATAATGAAAACATCCATCCTGGACTGTCACAGCACCACCCATCATTTGGTTTATCACGTAACCACCTATCAAATGTCCAAGTACCGTTATAAAATCATAACACATAAAAAATTGCATTTCACTAATAACATTTCATTTGCAATCACAAGAAATCATTTCTATATATTTTAAAAAAAATCAATATATTTCAAAATTCATTTTCAATACCAAAACACCCAAAAAGTTAATAATTCATTTCTTTTCCTTTTAAAAACATTAAGGCTTATAGAGGAAGCCAAATAACAATTACTGCAGCGGGGAGGTTATTATCGCTAAAAACGTTAAAAAAATTCCTTTTTTTGTTTAGTAACATGATTCGTAGAAAAAATACTCCCTTTGAATGAAAATTAAAGTCAAATGGGTTTATTATACACTGTATAAAATAATGGGTTGTATATTTTCAAAACATTCCTCAACGAAAGGAGATTGAGACGAATTCCCTTACATCGTGTCCGGCTTGACTCGTTCGTTCTTTAGTTTTATGAATAATAAACTTAATTTAATTTATACATTCTTAAGAACCATTTTTAATTTTATTATTCCTTTTATATCACTTATTTCCTTTCTATAACAATTAGTTGATTATTTGAGTTCATATCGGTCATTTTTTCGATGTTCGGAACTTCAGTCAAAAATGAACTTGTTATATTTATAAATTTTCAATGTGGTCAAAATTCCATTATATCCAGAATTATATTCATGATTTATATATCATATATATCATATATATCCATTATATATGTATTTATAATAGTCCATATTATTTGGATATATGAAAATGAAATGCACCGTTCATGGAGACAGGAAGTCGTACGTATGCATGAACGATACTTCCATTTCATTTTTTCATTTTAAAAGGAATGAAAAAAAAATTATACATAGGTATATTATTATTCCAGTATAATATAATATTTTATATATGTTACATATGTTAATTAACACCATCCTTTATACGTTCCATGTATGGTGTGAATGAGTCATATCACTTTGAGGGGGCGGTAGTCCGCACTTCCTCAAATTAAATTATCGTATATATACAACATGAAAAGCATAGAGGTATGTGATAAAAGAGAATTATATAAGAATATAGATAACATAAATATCATAAATATCATATATAATTATAGTTCCATCATAATGGCCACCATAATAGGTGGTAGGAGAATATTGAACAATCATCATTTTGTGAGGCAGTAATTTTTCGTCCACAGAAACATTATGTTATATACCCATTAGATGAAGGTGTGTGTAAGTTTTGTTCATATACTTCTCATAACAACAACCTAGTATATTGAGGATATTGTTTTTGTTATGTAAACAAATAATAAAAATATTATAGGGAGTGAAGCAGTAAAATAAAAGAAGAGAACTTGAGGGAAGACGTTACCTTTAAATTGGGTAACTCCATTGGGTTTGAACCAAAAGGATTTATAGAAGTGTCTTATGCCTAAGGTAAGGCTTCTAGGTGGAAGAGATAGATCTTGGGAGTTTATTTTGGTATATTTTGGATGATCCAAGGGGTTTGAGAGGTGTTAGTAATGGGTTAGAGGTTATGGCCTTTTATAAGGGGGAGGAGGGGCTCTTTAGGAAAGTTTGAAAATATTATTTTATTATAAAGCGATTTTCGGTTTCAAAAGATCCAAAACTTATTTAATTACAAGATAAGGTGAATATAAGTTGAAATAAAATCATCCAATAATAATTTTATAGGTATTGGATAATTTTTAATCTTTATCCTTTTTATTTAACCATTTGTTAACTTATTTAACTTTTACCATGTTCTCTTATATATTCATACTATATGGTTAATATAGTTACCATAAAATGAAAATAAAACCAAAAGTGGTTCATTAATGACATTATAAACCTTATCTAAGTAATTTGACCGAATCTTAGATTTTTAGGATTATTATATCATTTAATAAAATATTGACTGATTTAAAAACTCATTTATATCAATTTAAATACTATTCATATCAAGACTTTTAAAACAAGATCTATAACAACTTGATTATTTCAATAAACCTACAATAATTTAAATATAAAAAGTCATACTCATCCCTAAAATTTGTTGATGGCATAAAAAGTTTCAAAATAAATTTATTTTAACATTTAAAATCTCATTTATTTAAAACATCCATTAATAAGGTAATCATTACATCATCATTGTGTCATAAATAAATTCATTTATTTGATGTCTAGAAATTATAAATAAGATAACATGATGTAGGAAATATTTTTATCTTTATAATGAATATTTATAGTAAAATATATCAATTATATAACCCCACATTACAATTGTTTTAGCAAAAAAATACTTTTTTATGATATTTTAATTTTTACTTTTAAAAAAAGGTAATTATTGTAATCATCTTACCCAAGTGGCTTTCAAAGGACAAAATATTCAAAAAATGATTTTATAGGTCATCCAATAAGGTTAGGACAAGTGTTATGGTAATTTTATATTATTATAATATTATTTTTACCTTGAATTACCCTATTTACCTTTAACCGTGGTAAATAAAAATCAAAAGTTACTATTCACCAAAAATTTATTTTCATCCCATTGAATCAAATTTTACTTACTTATGAAAATCATGTATGTTTTATTTTTTAAATTAAATTCACAGAAGCTGTAAAATTTCATCTGAATGAAAAAGTCGGTTTTTAACTACTAAGCAGTATTTTTCACTGTTCATCAAAAATTGAAGTTTTTTTAGAAAAATACCAAAAATTCACCCTAAGATAAATTTGATATTCCAAATCCAAAAATTATGTTTATTTTTCAAAATTCAAAACATATAAGTTTCATTAATTAATTTAAAATTAATTCTCATTGTCAAAACCAGAAAGCGTGTTTTTTAAGAAATAATAACTATCAAAAGATTGACACTTGTTTATGTCCAATTTCAAATTTAAATTACTTAAAATTACCAAAATTGGATTAAATGGTAAAAATATAATATAATTACACTTTAAAATCAATTAAAAAGATAATCTACCAATATAAATAAATTAGAATAAAAGACAGTTTTGAATTAAAATGCAGTATTTTTCACTATTCATTAAAAAAAATGAACTTTATCAGAAAAATACCAAAATTTTACCCAAAGTAAATTTTGATGTCCCTCTTATAAAGAAGAAGTTTATTTTGTCAAATATAACATAGAAAAGTGAAAAAATCTATATCTAAAAAAGGTTATCCATCAAAAGGTGGTAAATCGACCATTTAAAAAATATTAGAGTATTTATGCTTAAAATTGGATTCATTCACATTTTAAGCCTCTTAATTTTATTGGATAAAGTTAAATATATTTAACAAATATGTATAATCATATTTTAGTTAGTTATGTTCATTCCCTCTAATACAACGGTTATGTGTTAACAACCATTTAAAATAATAATAATATATTATTATTTTTCAGTATAACTCAACATTGTGTGCAATATAAGATTTCAAAGAAACCTGTTGTTATGTATCGGGTACTCCATCAAACATAGAACCCCATTTAAAGTAAAATTAATATTTAATTCAAAAATATTAATAAATATGAAAAATTATTACTCTTTATTTACCCGGTATGTCACATCTTTCCCCCTTTTGGAAATTGTATTCTCGCAATATTATTCACATATCAAATAAATGGGGGTATTTATCCCTCATAGCATTTTTAGATTTACACATTTCCTCTTCAACCATACATTTTTTCCAAAAAACCTTTACCTGATGAATTACCTTATTCCACAACACTTTCTCTCTTCGGTCAAGAATATGGACTGGTTGTTCCTCATAAGAAATATTTTCTCCCAACTGAACTACCTCTAGACTCAAAACATGAGATGCATTCAACATAAACTTTCTCAACATTGAAACATGAAAAACATTGTGTACCTAGGATAAACTTGGAGTTAAAGTCACTCTTTAGGAAACTGATCCAACTTTCTTCAGGATTTCATAGGGTCCAATGAACCTCGGACTCAACTTTCCCTTCTTTCCAAAACACATCACACTTTTCTATGGAGAAAATTTGAGAAAGACATGATCACCTTCCTCAAAAGAAATATCCCTCCTCTGGTTATCTGCAAAACGTTTCTAACTACTCTTAGTTTTTCTCTTGTTCTTCTAAATCAAATGAACTTTTTCTACCATCTTTTCTACCAATTCTAGTCCCATCAGCTTCCTTTCACCTACTTTATCCCAAAAAGATGGAGTTCAACACCACTTTCCATATAATAACGCAAATGGAGGCATTTGTATACTGGAGTAAAAACTGTTATTATAAGAGAATTCAACCAAAGAAAGATGTTGGTCCCAACTTCCCTGGTAATCCATTGAAGAAGCACATATCATGTCTTCCAAAGTATAAATTTTTCATTCTGACATCCCATCATATTGTGGATGAAAAGTTATACTAAAATTTAATTCAGTACCCAATGACTTCTGAAGGCCTTTCCAAAAGTTAGAAGTAAACTTAGGATCACGATCTGATATAATGGAGAGGGGAACTCCATGTAACCTAACTATCCCTTTAACATGCAACAAAGAAAGTTGATTTGGAGACAATGTATGTTGAATAGGAAGAAAATGAGCAGTTTTGGTCAATCAATCAACAATAACCCAGATTGCATTATTACCTTGATATTTCTTTGGTAATCTCATAGAGAAGTCTATAGATATATTTTTTCATTTACACTCTGGAACCGGTAAAGGCTGAAGCATTCCTTTCGGTAATTTCCGCTCTGCTTTAACCTATTGACAAGTCAAACACTTCACAGTAAATTCATCAATATCACTTTTCATTCCATCCCACCAGTAATACTCTCGAAGATCTCTATACATCTAAGTACTGCCTTGATGAACTGAAAACAGAGAACTATGAGCTTCACATAAAAAATCTTTCTTCAACTGTGAATCAAAAGTCAGACATAATCTCTTTCCAAACCTGAAAACCCAGTCTCTATCAATATTAAACTCAGGTAACTTACCCTTCTGAACTAATTCTACCCTTTTTTTCAACTCGCTACCATATTTATTCACTTTCTTTATTCTATCTTCTAGAGACAATTAAACAGAAACCTGAAACAAAACAAAGGGATTTCTTGCACCATCAACTTCCAATACAAAATTCATCAAATCAAAAAACCAAAGGATCTCATTCCAAACATTTCATAGTTAAGGTAGCATTACTCTTTTAACTCAAATCGTCAGCCACTTTATTTGCCTTTCCCGGATGGTAATAGATCATGTAATCATAATACTTGATTAATTCTAACCATCTCCTTTGTCTCGTGTTTAATTCTTTATGAGTAAATATATACTTCAAACTTTTGTGGTCAGTATATATTTCACATTTTACTCCATACATATGATGCCTCCAAATTTTTAAATAAAAAACAACAGTAGCTAATTACAAATCATGTGTAGAGTAATTTAACTCAAGAGGTTTCAAATAACGTGAAGAATAAGCAATTACCTGATCATTCTGCATTAGGACACAACCAATTCTTTTCAACGAAGCAACACTATAGATAACAAATTAACCATCTCTCGAAGGCAGTGCCAAAATTGGAGCATTCACCAATCTTATTTTCAATTCCTAAGTCTACTGATACATAACTGTAACAAACTATTCAATTCTGATTCCAACCATCTCAGGATGCTGATTTGGAAGGTCATTTCTCTCTTTATGCCTTCACTGCACAACTTCTATGTTTCCTCTACGAAAAACCATTCTGAACATAGAAATATCTTAGGCAACGCAACATGGTAATCTGTAAATGCTATATCATTTCTATCTTTCCATAAATTAATTTACTTATATTAATTTAACAATACCCAAACTCCTAAACCAGTCTAAACCGACCTCAGATACCAACTATAAGGCCCCAGCCTTAAACATTACATAATATTGAATTTAACAATTCACATTGAGGATCTTTTCAGGTTTAAAGCTTTAGAGAATTAGTTCATAACATATACATAACAATTTGAAATATTACATGTAGACACTTCTACTCAGTATCCATTTTTCCATAAAATAAAAACTCTTAAAAGAAAAGAAACATGTTTAGTTCCATGTTTTAATCATAATGAATTTTCCTTGACCCCATCCTTGACCCTATTCCACTTCAAGTCCTATGAAACACATTTCAAAAATTTGGGATGAGCATAAAAAGATCAGTAAGGGATATATAAAGAAGGAAAACAGTTAGTTTTTCAAAACAACAAGTAAACCATGAATACTTTATCATAAGTAATACTTTTCACCTTTATGAAGTTATAAATACTCTTCACTAAATAAAATCTCATTTCTTACCTTGTTGTAACCAAAATATTATCATAAAACCCATATAAAGAACACATAACACAAAAAGGTAACTTGGGATGTAAACATACTTAAATGGAATAACCATACGGTCAACTTCCACACATATCACTAAATAGAATAGTCATACGAAGAACTTTCATACCCAATGCATTGGAGGTTATAACGTAACCAACCATCCTGGTTTATCATGGCACCACCAATCATTTGGTTTATCATGTAACCAACCGTCAAATTTCCATGTACCATTATAAAATCATAACACAAAAAATATTGCATTTCACTAATAACATTTCATTTTCAATCACAAGAAATCATTTCAAGATATTGAAAAAAATAAATCTATTTCAAAAACCATTTTCAATACCAAAACACCCAAAAAGGGAATAAGGTATTTCTTTTCCTTTTAAAAACATTAAGTCTTATAAAGGAATCCAAATAATGATTACGGTGACAAAGAGTTCATTGTCGCCGCAAATGTTAAAAACATTCCTTTTGTTGTATTGTAAAATGCTCCGTAGAAAAAAATTTCCCTTTGAATAATAATAAAAGTAAAATGGGTTTATTATAAACCGTATAAAAGGAGTTTTATATTATCAAAACATGCCTCAATGAAAGGATATTGAGACGAAGTCTCTTACCTCATGTCTGACTTGACCCATTCGTTCTTTAATTTCCGGAATAATAAACTTAAGTTAATTTATTCTTGATTAAGAAATTTTATCAAGTTTATTATTCATTTTATATCAATTATTACCTTTCTATAAAAATTATTTAATTATTTTAGTTCATATCATACATTTTTTCGATGTTAGGAACTTGAGTTAAAAATGAACTCGTTATAATTATAAATTGTCCATGTGGTCTAAATTCCATTATATCGAGAATTTTATTCATGATTTATATATCATATATATCATATATATTTAGTATATATATATATATATATTTATAATAGTCCATATCATTTTTATTTATGAAAATGAAACATGTCGTTCATGGAGACGGTAAGTCGTACGTACGCATGAACGCTACTTCCATTTCATTTTTTTCATTTTAAAAGGAATGAAAACCAAATGATGCGTTGGTATATTATTATTACAGTATAATATCATATTTTATATATGTTATGTAAGTTCATTAACATCATTTTTTATACATTCCATGTATGGTATGAATGAGTCATATCACATTGAGGGGGCGGTAGTCTGCACTTCCTCTAATGAAATTATCGTATATATACAACATGAAAAGCATGAAGGAATGTTATAAAAGAGAATTACAGAAAAATAGAGATAAAATAAATATCATAAATATCATATATAATTATAGTTCCATATAATGTCCACCATAAGAGGTTGTAGGAGAATATTGAACAATCATCGTTTCGTGAGGTAGTAGTTTGCCGTCCAGAGAAACATTATGTTCTATTCCCATTAGATGGAGGTGTGTATCGGTGTAGTTAGAATAATTCTCATAAAAAAACCTATTATATTTAGGATATAAGTTTTTTATGTAAAAAAAGAATAAAAAGAGCATGTGTAGTGAATAAGTAAAATAAAAGAAGAGAACTTGAGGGAAGACGTTAGCTTTAAATCAAGTAACTCCCTTTGGTTTGAACCAAAATGATTTATTGAAGTTCCTTCTACCTAAGGTAAGGATTCTAGGTAGAATAGAGGGGTATTTTCAGCTTATTTGGGTAGATTTTTGATGATCCAAGGGGATTTAGAGGTTTCATTAATGGGTTAGAGGTTATGGCCTTTTATAAGGGGGAGGAGGGCCTCTTTAGAAAAGTTTGAAAATATTATTTTATTATAAACCGATTTTCAATTTCAAAAGGTAAAAAACTTATTTAATTTGAAGATAAGGTGAATATAAATCGAAATAAAATCATCCAATAATAATTAGATAGGTTTTGGATAATTTTTAATCCTTATCTTTTTTATTTAACCCTTTTTTAACTTATTTAACTTTTACCATGTTCTCTTATATATTCATACTATATGGTTAATATAGTTACCATAATGTGAAAATAGAACCACAAATGGTTCATTAATGAAATTATCAACCTTATATAAGTAATTTTTATGAATCATATATTGTTAGGAATATTATATCATTTAATAAAATATTGATTTATTTAGAAACACATTTATGTCAATTTAAATATTGTTCATATCAAGACTTCTAAAAAAATCTCTAACAAATTGATTCTTTCAAAAAACCTGCAATAATTAAAATATAAAAGGTCATACACATCCCTAAAATTCTTGTATGGCATAAAAAAGTTTCAAAATAAATTTATTTTAACATTTAAAATCTCATTTATTTAAAACATTCATTAATGAGGTAATCATTACATCATCATTGTGTCATAAATAAATTTATTTATTTGATGTCTAAAAATTATAAATAAAATAACATGATATAGTAAATATTTTTAGATTTCTAATTAATATTTATAGTCAAATATATCAATTATATTACCCCGCATTAAAATTTTTTTAGTAAAACAATACATGTTTATGATTTTTTTATTTTTTTTCTTTAAATAAAAAGTTATTAATGTAATTATCTTACCCAAGTGGCTTTCAAAGTCCAAAAGTTTCACCCAAATATTTTATTGGTCATCCATGACTCATAAAATAAGTTTAGTATAAGTGTTAAGGTAATTTTATATTATTATAATATTATTTTTACCTTCAATTACCCTATTTACCATTACCCGCAGTAAATAAAAATCAAAAGTTACTATTCACCAAAATTTATTTTCATCCAATTGAACCACATTTTACTTACTGATGACAACCATGTATGTCTTAATTTTGAAATTCAATTAACAGAAGAGGTAAAATTTCATTTAAATAAAAAAGTCGGTTTTTAACTACTATGCAGCATTTTTCACTATTCATCAAAAATTGAAGGTTTTCAGAAAAATACCAAAAATTCACCCTAAGATAAATTTGATATTACGAATCCAAAAATTATGTATATTTTTTTAAATTAAGAACATATAAGTTACATTAATTAATTTAAAATTAATTCTCGTTGTCAAAACCAGAAAGTGTCTTTTTTAAGAAATAATAACTCTCAAAAGATTGATATTTGTTTATTTTCAATTTCAAAGTTAAATTACTTATAATGACAAAAATTGGATTAAATGGTAAAAATATAATATAATTACACTTTAAAACCAATTAAAAAGATAATCTAACCATATAAATATATTATATTAAAAGGCTGTTTTGAATTAAAATGTAGTATTATTCACCATTTATTAAAAAATGAGCTTTATCAGAAAAATACCAAAATTTTACCCAAAGTAAATTTTGATGTCCTGGTTCTAAATAAGAAGTTTATTTTGTCAAATGTAATATATAAAAGTGGCCAAAACTATATTTAAAAATGGTTCTTCATTAAAAGGCGGTAAATTGATCTTTTAAAGAATATAAGAGTAATTTTGCATAAAATTAGATTCATTCACATTTTAAGCCTCTAGATTTTGTTGGATAAAGGTAAACACATTTAAAAAACACGTATAATCATATTGTTGTCAGTTCTGTTCATTCCTGCCAATACAATGGATATGCATTAACTACCATTTAAAATAATAATATAATATTATTATTTTTTAGTATAACTCAACATTGTGTGAAACATAATATTTCATAGAAACTCGTTGTTGCGTATCAGCTACGCCATCGAACATAGCATCCCCTTTAAATTAAAATTAATATTTAATTCAGAAAGATTAATAAATATGAAAAATTATTACTCTTTATTTACCAGGGGTGTTACAGGGCTAGCCTAAGTGGATCACAAGGATAGATCAATTCTTTTAAAAAAATAATAAAAAATATTGACCTTAAGTAAATAAAAAATATATAAAATATTCAAGTATAATAAAAACATGAAGATAATTAAAATAATTACATAACTATTATTATAATAAGTAATAAAAATTATTAATTAATTGAAACACTAAAAATTTTAATAAACATGATAATTTTATAAAAATTTAATAGATTATACTTTATAAAAATAAATAATATTGTTATAGTGTTATAACCACTTTCGAATACTAAAAAACTCCCCATTTTTTTAAATTACAAAAAATAATTCTATAAAAATATTCACCTTTTTAAAATTTATCAAAAATTACATTAAAATATAAAAGTGACTCAATTTTAATCAAAAATAAAAAAAATGTAAAAGTAAGAAAGTATAATATTATCATGAGAGTAAACCTATGGATATAATATTCAAAGAAAGTTGAATTATGAAATTGTTAATGTTTAACAATTCAATTTTAAAAAATATAATCTAATTATAATTTAATCATATTATAAAATAATATTCCATCATAGATTACATGTAAAAACATATTTAAGGATATTTATTACACTAAAAAATATTTTAAGCTTCTAATAAACCCAATTAAAATTTATTTTTTTCAAGTTTAACAAAATATAAGGGTTTTGTAAAAATCTCATCTAGTTATTTCTCAGTAGGAACAAATTTTAAGCATATATCAACTCTATTTACATGATACATAATAAAATGAAATATAAAATCTATATGTTTAGTTCTAGAGTGTTCAATAGGGTTTTTAGAAATTGTAATAACACGTGGGTTATCACAGTAAATAAGAATTTTATCAAAACTAATATTGAAATCATATGAAATTTTTTATCTAAATAATATGTGGACAACAGCTAGCAGAAGTAATTTATCTAACCTTAGCTTTTGACAGTGCTATTGAAAGTTACTTCTTAAAGCTCTAAGAAATTAATTTTTTTACTAAAATGTGACAAATAGATGTATTGATTTTCTTATCAAGTTTTCAAACTCTAAAGTGATATGCAATTTAATATGGTAAATCAAAATAATTCTCATTAGAATAGAACAATCAAGTACAAACATTAATATTGATATAACTAATGAATCTTTTAACAGCTTTCATGTGAATTTATTTTGTGTTTGACTAAATCTTAGAACATAAAAAAACAGATAAGCTCATGCCTAGTCTTAAAATAGTAAGATACAGTAGACCGCCGATTATGCCTCTAAATAGTTTGATATTAACTGACTTACCAGATTCATCCATGTCAAATTTTAAACTAGTTCTCATATGTGTTTTCATAGATTTACTAGAATCAATTACAAACCTTTTTATAAGTTCTTTAGCATACTTATCATGATTTAAGAAAATACCATCTTTCCTTTGATTAATTTTCAAACCAAGAAAAAAATTTAGTTATCCAATTAAGATCGCATCAAATTCACTTTTCATAAGCTTTGATAAATAATTACACAGAGAATCATTTGTTGACCCAAATATTATATAATCAACATGCATCTCTATAATCAGTATATTAGTTGAAAATATTTTTATAAACAATACTATATTAACCTTACCTTCAGCAAAATAATTTGGTGATAAAAACATTAAAAATATTTCATAATAAGCTCTTTGAGCTAGTTTAAGACCATATAAGTCTTTATTATGTTTAAAAACATGATTTTGAAAATTATCCATTTTAAATATAGGGGTTTGTCTAACATATAATTGTTCTGAAATAATTCTATTTAAAATGGAAATTATTACCTCCATTTGAAATAATTTGATGTTTTGAAAACTATAAAAGGATAATAGGATTCTAATTTCTTCCATCCTTACAATATGAGATAAATATTCTTTAAATTATATTACCCCTTCTTGGTAATAAAGTTGAGCTACTATTCTTGATTTATTTTTTACTATGTTTATATCTTTATCGTGTTTATTAATAAAAATGCATTTAGTTCCTCTAATAGGTTTATATTTTGGAAAAGAAACTAAGTCCAAAACTTCGTTACTTTCAAATTTATTTAATTCATCATGCATTTAATTAATCCAATTTTAATTCATTGATTCAGTTTCAATATTCATAAGAAAAAATTCAGAAACAAAATAATAATTGGTATAGTAATATAAAAAAAATCCATTTTGAATTCTAGACACTACATTAACAATTAATTTTTCAATAGGGTAATCTTTAAGAGTTTTCCATTCCTTTGGATCATTTTAAGAAGAGATGTGATCCAACTCAACTGATGGATTATCATTATTTTATTCATTATCTTCACAAAAATTAAATTCACTAAACTCATCATTTTCATTAACATGTAAAAAATCTTTCTTATTATAATTGTTTTAATTAAACATCACAGGCACATATTCTTCAACAACTATTGTTTTCTTAATTAAAACTATATAATCATTACTAGCATTGGATTAAACTAAAAATATCATTTCATCTAATTTAGAGTCAAATTTTTCCAAATTATATTTTTAATTTAAGATAAAAACTTTATAACCAAAGACCCAAAAATAACCAACTTTTGGTTTAAACCCTTTAAACATTTCATAAGGGGACTTATTTAGGAATGGTATAATTGAGACTCAATTTAAAACATGTAAATATATATTTACATCTTCCTTCCAAATGTATTTAGGTACACCAAATTTAATTATCACAAACATATCCATTTCTTGAATGGATTTTTTCTTTCTTTCTACCCCACCATTTTATTGTTCTGTCCTAGGGGATAAGAAGAAGTTTTTATATCCATTTTATTCACAAAATTTATCAAATTCTATATTCAAAAAATCACCACATCTATCACTTCTGATAAAGATGATTGATTTATTTTTGAAACTTTGAATAAGCTTATAGAAATCAAAAAAATTGGATAATGTTTTATTTTTATTGGATAAGAAATAAATCCATAAGACTCTACTGTAATCATCAAAAATTAAAAATACATACTTTTTACCAGGAAAAATAGAACTTTTTATAATTCCAAATAAGAAAATATGTATTAATTATAAACATCTAGAAACAATAAAATAATTTATATATTTAAATATTTATTTTTGCCGTTTTCCTTTTATATAAGAATCACACATGAAGTACTTGTGTGTAATTTAGGTAGTTGGAGAACCTATTCATGATTTAATATTTTGTGCAACAATATGAAATTTTCATATCCAATCCTTATATGTCACATAATTTCATATTCTTATACAACATTAAAACACTTAATCTTTTATTTGGTTAGATCTTAAAAATAAATATTATATACATTTTCTTTTCTATTTTTACAAAAAAGAACTAATTTATTTTTCAGAAGTGTATAATTTATGATTTTCAAATACAAAATTTAATCTATAATCGTATAATTTTGACATGATTATAATATTATGTTGTAAACCATGTATTTATAATACTTTTAAAATAATATTTTTTATAGAAAAACAAATATTACCAATAACATTAATTTGAGCTTTAGAGTTGTATCCAAATGTGACAAGGCTACCATCACATGAATTAAATGAAATAAACAATGAAAAATCACATGGAATGTTCTTGGGGAAATAATTTTATAAGTACTATGAATCATTGATACTTCTAAGGAATATTTATTGAAATTAAACATTCAAACAAACTATTTTGGTACCCATTCAAACTTGGGTCCAACTAGATTAGTAGAAGAAAACTTAGGCACCCAAACTGATTTAACTAATTTATTAGTGTGCTAATTAGAAATTAAATATTCAAAAATGAATATTCTATTATTCACAAAATATTTTATAAATATCAATGAATTCTCATTATAATAATTCCCTTTCATTATATATTTAAAACATGTTATACTTGAAATTCTTCCTTTTGAGCTTCTAACAAAGTTAGTCTTATTTAAAAATTGAGTAATATTGTTTTATCCAAAACCATTATTATTAGTGTTTTTTTAATTAAATATATAATTTTATCATATTTTTGTTTTCCTTTAAAAAAATTAGATAAATCACTTTTAACATCAACAACTTCATTTTTCAAATCCATGTTATCCTTTTCAATGGTGTTTAAATCTGTGATGAGTTTTTCATTGGATCTAGAAGCTATGTTTCATAATTTTTTATGTTCTTGACTTAATTTATTATATTTATTTTCTAGTTTATTTTGATCATCCACAACTAAATTAAATATTTTATCTTTTTCTTTATCATTTACTATCTGAATGTTTTTAGACCTTCCATTTTCATCATTTATTTTTAGTAATTCATAATTATACTCCACTCTAGTTTTATCATTCTGGGAAATGTATTTTTTGAAATTACCATATTCCATTTTCAATTTCTCATTTTCATTAATAAACTTATTATTATTTATTTTCAATTAAATATACTTTTCAATTATTCTGAATCCATAATTCTTTAATTATTAATTTTCATTAAGTAGTTTCTTAACTTTGGAATTTATATAATATGAATTAGAACATGAATTAGAAATATTTTTAGTTTTGTTTTGAAATAAATCATTATGATCAACAATTGTTTTTTTATCATCTAAGCAAATATAGAATCATTTACCACACATTTAATACCCATCATGTCAAGATTCCATTTCTTGTGTTCACTTATAGAATCACCCCTTGAGTCAAAAATGTATGAACAGTCCCAGCCACCAAACAAATCATATTTTTCTATTCTTTTATCTTTACCTTTCTATGGATGTTTCAGTTTAGGAAATTCATTACTTATGTGACCTTTCTTCATTCACTCATAATAGGTTTATTCTAAAACAACATTATTGTTTATAGTAGTTCCTTCCTTATAGTTCTTTCAATACTACCTCTTGAATTGCCTCTTTCTACCTTTTTTTTCGGGAACATGAAAAACTTCTTATTGAAGTGATCCATCACCTTGTCACTTTATTAAAACTAGTATTTGGAGGCATTAGAGGTATCAATAACATTGGATTTAAATGAAATAACTTTTATTTTAGTAGACTCCTCATCAGTAATATATTTCCATTATTACTCATACTATAATAGAGATGATATAAGTTCATCGAATGTATATTCCTTGAAATTATTACTATTATTGATGGTCACATTATTTGCATTCCAAATTTTTAAAAGATCACTTAGTACTCTTTCCACTTTATATGTGTTTTCCAATACTACTCCAAGATCACTAATACCATTGGTTATAATGGTAACCCAATAGAACATCTGGTTTTTAAATTCTTTTTATCCCATCTTAAAGTGCATTTATTCAACTTGGAGCATTCCTAGCTTGGTTCTATTGAATTTTACAGTCACATAATGAGTCACTTAAAGTATCCTCCCTGTGTCATGTGTTTTTTAACAAGATGAAACTTGAATATAGATACTTTTACTTAAAGTAAAAAAAAATATTTTTAAATTTATAATTCCAAACATATCTTACTATGTTATTATCTACAAGAGTCTTTAGATCAAGAATAGGTGGCTCATATGGATGATCCATGATATTATAGTGATCCTCACATAGTTTTTTTAAGTAGGATTACATTCGGTCTTTCTAGTAGCCATATTTACTTCCATAAATTAATGGGGGTCTTTTTTTAATCCATCCATATTTTGAATTAACACCTTCCATCTTGAAATAAACCTTTTATTTTGTTCATTGGACTATTAAGTTTAGGATACCAAGTTATTAAAAAGTTAAAAATAAGAAATAGAAATAATTATAGAGGCTAAATATCCATTAATTAAGGTCCTTCCCTTTAATAACTGTTTTTTGGATCATTAGTGATGGAAGATATGAATAGAGGGGTGTGAATATTCATTTTAAAAAACTAAACACAAATATAATAATATTTTACAAAATAAAAATGTAGTGACTGTATTGTTATCGGAAATAGTTGTAAAAGAAATAAAAAATTAAAGAACACAATATTTATAGTGGTTCAGATCAGAAAGATCATAGTCTGTTCCTCAACATCCTTTAATCCTTGAGTAGATTGTTTCTATCACAAACTGAATCTAGTCTCCACCAATACGGGCACCAAACCCGGCTTATGGTAAGGAATAAAGGTAATTCCCTATCCCCACAGGTTGGCACAAGTTCCTGGGTATCAAACAATTAGGTTTGGGAACAATTTACCCAATAATAAAAGAAACAACAACAAAAACAATCCATAATATAAATCTGAAATTTCCAACCAAAAAAGTCTTAAGAAAAAAAAAATTGAATACATGTATTTGAATATAGTACAAGAAGTCTAAATATAAATAAAGAAATCATAAAGACAACCACAAGGAATCCACATAACAAGGGGTGTTCACACCTGAGTTGTCTCCACAACACCATATCGCAGGAGGGGTCTAACAGCCCGAACCGCCTTCACCCGAGGCTTTACATTTTCCTAAGTCAAACATAACCATTTATAATTACTCATAGGGGGTTTATGTATGGTGTGATCCTAATACCAATAGGATAATTCAAAATTATTCCAAAGTGTATGAAATACAAGGTGAAAAAGTAAGCAGTTTTAATATGCAAAGGAAAGCGGTGTTAAATTCCAAGAAATGCAACTTTCAATTGAAAACAATTTTCAAGATAAAACTTTCAGAATGTTAACGAATTTGAATATAATTTTTATCTACTGTATTTTACTTCCAAATAAACCCTAATACAAGGGTAAATATCATAAATCCAATGATTAACAAAATTGGGAACACCCCTAGGCACTAGATTGTTTCGGGCCCTATGTACCTCGTACCTCGGTGTAAAGTAACCATGGAAAAATATGTTCTCATTCACGATCCACTATTAGGGAACATACCCATAACCTATTGTCACCCAATAATCATTAACATAGTTTAGTTAGAGTTTTTTATCCAAATTCTATGTGAAATACGGACGAAACCCATCTGGTTCACTAGCTGTACTAGTACAAATCCGCCCCACCTAGGTACTCGAGCTTCCCCCTTTGTGCTAAAACAATTTAAGCATGATAAATAAATAAATTTTTCATATAAAAAACACTAATATTCACATACAATCATTAAAGTATCTACACAGATTTTAAACCACTTAAGACACACAACAAAACTCTTTGATTTTTAATGAAACAATTTCTCAAAATCCCGCATTGTTTTGCACTCAAAACTCCTTGAAAACCCCACTTTGTACAGTATGTGCACACTTGTAAGTTACCAAAATATAAAATTAATCCCAATACATTTCAATGAAATAAACCAATAAATTTTAGGGCAGCCCCTTGTGAACCAATAAATGATAACTTTGTAAAACCTCTATCTTCACACAAACATGGCACTTAAAGTTCACATGTTCCACAAACACCATTAAAACCCATTTTTCTAGCAACAAAAAAACGGGATAAACATTCAAAACATGATTATAAGCCCTATTATAGTTCAATAAAATCAATTAATTATTTATATGGTGGACACAAATAAACCAATAAAACATTTCCATGAAAAACCCCCAATTTCACATGAAATTGGAATTTAAAATTCATTTGCAATACAAAAACCACTAAAACTAATTTTTGCACCAATAATAAAATGATATAAAACAGAAAATATGATAAATATAACATGATAAGACACAAATATTTCATGAACATGGAATCACCTACCAAATTAATGAAAACCCTTAAATCCTTTGTGCGAAAACTCAATTGCACCACCGCCGCAACTCAAGGATGGTAGATCAGGCCTAAAATAGAATATTGGACCAAGAAAAACGAAGGATAAACCCTAGGTTTAAAACCCAAGTTTTTTTACATTAGGAACCTTAAGGAAAATAGAATAAACCCTAATAAAAATGAATAAAACCCTAAGCAAATTGAAAGAAGAATGAAGGTGACCCACTTACCTGAGGTATCTTGAAGAAATACCCCCAAATACACCAGTAGATGAATTTAAAAATAGCCAAAAATGAAATTGAGGTTATAATAAGGTATATAAGGTCGTTTAGGGGTTGTAATGGGGGAAAATAGTGAGAAATGAAGAATTTATAAAGGAAATAATTTACCTCTTCAAATATGGATGATTTGATAACCCCTATGAAGGTATATCATAATTCATGATTCATACAAGATACAAAGATGGGGAAATGAAATTGGGGTGTGCCAAAAGATGTTTTATTTATGTGGGATGTGGAATCACAAAAAAAGAGTAAAAAATGAACATGTTATTAAATAAACAAAATTTATTTTTAAAACTAGAAATGGGCTTCTAGGTATGCCTAATTCATTAAATAAAAACCCAAATCTGCCGTGATTATGGATTGATAAATGGTCCAAATTAATATTATGGTATTAATAGGTCAGGGGAGGCAAATTAGGAATTGGAATGGATGAAAAATGTTGAAAAATGAATGATTTATAAGGGAAAAGATATTTTTAAATCTGGAATTAGACTCACGGTTTGGCCTAATTCATGAAAACTCACTCATTCCTCCAAAAATGCATGGGAAATCCCCAAAACAAAGCAATAATGGAAATTAAATTAAAAATTACTTTAAAATATGTCATGGATGTTATAGTTTCTTATGGAGGTCCCCACTTTTAAAGGTGTGAGAACCTTATTATAGACAATGACTTTTAAAGAACCTAGAGGCACAACCCAGTCTATTACAGGAGACCAACCTAATCCACTTACCTAACTTTTGATCTAGAGTCACAACCCAAGATTCCTTTTTGTGGTGTAATAACTAGAAGAATAAAATATTTACTTTTGATGCAGGAAATAATAAACCAAACACAAATAAACACAAACATAAGGAAAAAATATTACACAAATAAAAACTAAAATAGAAAAATTAGCAGATGATCAGAAATATCAATTAAGTTAAAGTTCAATGATAGTTGATCACTTGGAAGCAAAAAATTTAAAATTTAAATTCATTTAGTGATAACATCAAGAGTAAATGATTCATATAAGTTAGTGAACAATTTCTATTAGTAATAATGTCGAAGATGTGTCACAAATTATGTGTCTAATGATCTTCACTGGTATATATTTTATTCCTTAAAAATATAACTCGAATCATTAAAATAATGATCCTATTGGAGTTTGTATGTTTCTAATATCAGAATGATACTTGTTATAGAATAAAAATTAAATAATATGATTGTTACCTTTCTTTTTTAAATCCATGTAGAAAAACATATTTCAATTAGGATTTATAATTCTTCATGAAATTTTAAAATATAACATTTAATATTTTAAGTAAAATAATTAAAATATAAGGTATAAAAAAATTATAAAAATTAGAATTGGTAAATAAAAATAAATAACATAATAATATTATATAATATAATGGAAGTAAAAACTATAAGAAAACAGAGAATCCCATGTGTTTAAAATTTCATGTATATGGGTACATATCAATAATGTTAAAATTATGTTTTACACACTTTTACAATTTTTGATCAAAAAGTATAATAATACATTTGAAAAAGAAATTATTTTAACTACATTAATTAAAATAAGTAATAAAATTTTAGAAAAAAAAATTTAACAAATGGTGGATTATTTTTTCTACCACTAAAAATATAGAGCAGTGACTTAATTTTGTTTCCACTAAAAACAAGGAGCAGTGGATTAATTTTGATTCCAATGAAAATAGATATAGGTGGATCATTTTTTCTACCACTAAAAACATATAGTGGTGGATAAAAATATAAGATAATAAAATTTCAGTTATGAGAAATAAAAAAAATGAAAAAATCTATTTCTGTACCACTTAGCAACAAAAGGATTCAGGAGAAGTAATAAAACAATTTATAAAATTAGATTCACCTACCTTTGGATATGTCTAACATTGACTAAATTAAAAAAATTCCAACTAATAATATGAAACAACATATGAATAAATATACTGATAAAAATAAGGAAAAATTTTAAACAAAAAGAATCCTACTACAACAAACGAGAAGAAGGATAAAATCTATTATTGGAACATAAAGAAGGTTCTTCCAAAATTCTGTATATAAAAAAATAAATAACAACTATTGGGAATAAAAAGACTCACTTTTGATGTCTAACAGGGACTCATGACTCACCATTGATGTCCAACGATGACTCATGACCCACCATTGATATCCAATGGTGACTCGTGACTCATCGTTGGTGTCTGAAGGTGGATCATGAATTGTCATTTGTTTCCAATGGTGGATCATTACTCACCCTTGGTGTTTTATAGTGGCTTATGACTCACCATTGGAATGTAATAGTGTAATTATCAATGAAACCATAAAAATAGAAGGCTCTAAACTACATAATCATATTGAGTTGAAGTGAGTAGTGGTAATCTTAAAGAATTATTTAAGCTACCATTTTATTGAGAAAAAATTCAAAAAGATATTTCGATACCAAGAAGAAGTGAATTTAAACTAGTAAAAAAAACATAATCAAAATGAGCAGTGTGAGTAAAATATGCAAGAAATCTGGGTCAAATGAACCATTGTGCAGAAGAAAAATAGTTACATAAGGTATAAGATGATATAATTTGAATGTATAATGTGTGGGGGTTCAAATAAGAAAGTGTGGTATAAGAAAAATATCATATATCTCATGGGGATTTGATTAGAAGACCAAGATCTATCTAATATTTTTAACTCGGATGAAAATTGAACATATTTCTTTATCCCATATCAAAAATGAGAAGTGGAGGGAAAACATCATATCAAAAAAGTGGTGTTGATATTCAACTTGAGGTGGATACTGCAGATCATCACCAGTTTATACTTTTTACACACATGGGATTATAGCCTAGTGGGTGACCTAGCCCACCCCATGCACTTAGAGGGTGCACACTGTGGGCCTTATATGTGGTCATGCACACGATAAGCATGCACTATGAATATTGTGCACTCCATCCTCTGTGTGGGATTCCTATTGAGGGTCTTCCCATAGGGTTGACCTAATGGGTCCCCTAATTGTTTTTGGGCTATCCTTATTGGTTTACAAGGATGTCCAAATTTGTTCATACAAAATCACTAAAAAATATTAACCTTAAGAAAACAAAAAAGTAGAAAAAACATTTAAGTATCATTAAAACGTGAAGATCATGAAAATAATTACATAAATATAATTATAACTTATAATAAAAAATTATTAAATAATTAAAACACTTGAGAATTAAATAAACATGAGATTTTAATAAAGATTTAGTAGAGTAATTTATCAAAATAAATAATACTATTAAAGTGTTATAACTAATTTCAAATACTAAAAATATATTTAGAATATGAGAATTTATATATATATATATATATTCTCCATATAAGATATATTTGGGGACTGACTTCTCTAGGTCTAGGTTGAGAGAGCCATCAAGTAGTCTTGTATAAATAAAATAGATGTTGAATAGAACCATAGGTCGAGTTACATGAGTAGTTTTTGAAGAAATTCAAGAAATTAAAGACTCTCTAGTTGATTCAGTGGATCATATTTGTTATATTCAATTATTTCCTTGTGTATCTTATTTATCTAATTCATAAGGTGGGAAGGAAGATGAGAGGGGCAGCTGGTGTGATTCCAATTTCAAGACTATGGGATGGAAAATAAAGATCCATTCACTTGTATAATATAGTGATTGAAAATCACGAATATAATATATTGAATTCGGTTTCAAGATAATATTTTATCCTTTTTTTAATTGATAAAATTATTATATTAAAGAATTCATGTCCCAATGGGAGTTAACTGTGACAGTGAGTTAGTTCCTCGCATCATGACCAAACCTTGTAAAAATAATGTGAGCTAATTTATTATTAATATTCATCATTAAATGTGGTTGTTTATTTTTTGGTAAAAGATAAAAAACAATTTGTGACATATCCAACCAAAATGGTTTGATATTAAAAAGGGTTTGATATAATAAAAAAGAATAGATTGGATTTTGGTGAATATTGGCCACATCTAATTCACCCACCGACCCTCTCAGATGTGTCTGCAAGATCCTACATGGAATCTCATGACCATATGAATCCTAATTTAATCTCAAAATCACTAGGGGTCTTATAAAAACAAATAAAAGGAATTATGACCCTCTTATTTATTTATTTTATGATCTAAATCTAAATAAACCTTCAATAAATATCCTAACTAATTAAGTCAATATGTGTCTCATTTATTTCATTCAAACCCAAGGATTAATAACTCAAGTCAACCCCCATTAACATTTCAAATGCTAATTTATTACTTCTCCCATAAATCCTTATATAAATTCCCAAATTTACATGCAATTTATGTTATTAATTTCACCCATTAATATTATCCAAATTAATTTATTATCTATATTAATAATTAACTAGTCTACTCAAAATCCCATTTAAATTTTCTTTCGATATAATAAAACAAAAATTTACCATCACCATAATTATTCAAATTAACCACCGTAATTAAATCCCATCATTATATAAAAATAATAATTATAAAATAAATTCACAAGAGTTATTTCTTTAACTCTATCATTATATCCTATTGAAAAAATCTATAATATTTTTTTAAATGTGTTATTAAACTCGCATGATACACCAAACATTTAACCCTACCAAATTTCTTAAAATACTAAAATATATCTAATTTATCTATCATGAATTATAACAACCCATGGTATATCACACATCCAATATATGACATTGAAATTTCTTATTCACTAAATTAATTCACTTGAATGAATTCTCTAAACCTCATATTGCAATCAAACCATTGTATCAAAATGTATATTTGAATTTTTTTACCTAAATAGATGTGATGGAAAACATTTTTTCTAATTAAGTATTAAATAAAAAATCATAATTTTTTAATTAAGATGGTACTTATAAGTATCATTACCAACCCAGGTGTTAATATTGCATTCTGGTAAAATATAATTTTCCAAAAATATAATTGTGTTCTCAATGCCAGTATTTTTCATTAATGCCACCATCATGTCTTTACAATAGTTATAATCACTTTCATTGAAGTATAATGGTATTTTAAGATTGTAACTTTCCATTATCTTCTTATTTTTCATCACAAAAATGTTTTACCCACAAGATTTTTTTATAATGTGGAGTATAGTTAGTTTCATAAATTATAAAAAATTGATATAATTGTAATTTAAAAATAAAAAGGCTCTAAATATGTTGATATTTGATACCAAATTATAGGTCCTCAGAGGGATTATAGTAAATAAAATAGTGACACTGTTTTTACATTCTCGATTAATATATATATATGAATAAATTAAATGCACAATATGGTTATGAATATTATATAAAAATTCAATAAAAATTATGAATATTTGTTGATTGTGATACAAGAAACAAATATTAAAAGGTAAAAAAGGTAAAATATAAAGAATAAATAATTTATAGATATTTTAATTAAAAAAATACTACTTTTCCTTTAACACACTTAAACATGGAGAGATATGAATATGCATTATAGCCTAAAATTGAATATAGTCATGACCTTTTACAATAACGTACTTTATCATACCTAATGCACAACTCTAACTACATTGTTAAAGTAGTATGTATAAAACACTCCCCCTATTATATTTAATTGGTATGATTATACCATGAAATAAATTTTAATTGGTATGAGGCATAACCTATGTGCATTATTTTTTATATTTCAAGCACAATTAATGTCAAAAAAAGTATCTAAATTATGATATTTAAAATAATAAATGATTAATTAAAGAGAAACTAGTGAATTTAAAATCCATAGATAATTTATGAAGTCAATGAAAGCTTCATATATTTAGTAACATTATTGGATATTGAATCTTTAGACAATAGGAAATTAATGCTTTAGTATTTATTAATAAAGTATGAATGGTTAAACATTGGTATCTTGGTATTCATATTTTGTATCCAAAGTAGGATACTCAAAGTAATTTTTCTAAGAATCAACTCCTTCTCAAATGACTACATTAAAATTTTCAATTTTTATGTCCTTTTATTAATCTATTATTAACAATTGATTCAATGAAATAATGGTTTGAATTTATCATTAATATTTGGTAAAAATATGTTAACCATAATTATTTTGGAAGGCATTTATTGTAGTTAATACCATCATGTTGGCTCCTTTACATTATCTACATAATATATATTGTTGGTGATATCAATTTCACATTCTCTTATATTGTTTTCATGTATTATAAAATCATATTTTCTTTCCAAAATTCCCACAAAATACAGTGATATAATATTAATTCCTTTTATGTCATTATTGTATGTGTTAATATCCTCCAAGCCAGGATGTACATAAACACCTCATACAATGAAGTATTATAAACCTATATATGACAAATTAATTATATGGTTTTATCTTCCATATTGTATATGTTAACTATTTATAAATAAAATTATAACTTTATATTTTCCTTTATTCTCGTTCTTGTAACAATATATCATAACATTGTTCATTAAAAAAGATTCATCTTCCATAGTACAAATATTTTACTCAACACTCTAGAAGAATCGATATGTATAAACAATATAGTACACCCTCAAAGGATTAGATAATGCATGTAGAAAAAGTATAAAGATTTATATTGATCAAAAAAAGAAATATGCATTACTAGTATGAAAAATTTTGTATCATAATAGAATACGTTTTCACCCACAATATTGTTTTTGTACTTCCATTTTTCATAAATATATTAATATAAATCATAAAATATATTTAGTAAAAAAAATTAATATCTAAATGAATGTTTCATCCTTTGGTTCTATTGAATATATTTATATAATTATATAATATTTATGAAACATCGATAGAATCGAAAGTACAATATATTTTGATCGATATACCATTAAAAATAGAATAAAATTTAATCTAAATTATGTTGATATATATAATAAAACATGCAATGACTTAGGAATTTTTTTAAACATGATCATGATTGATTCAATATTCTTTTTAACTAAATAATTTATAGATATATGTCTTAGTTTCCTAACACAATAATAATCAAACAATTCATAGTGTTATGGTGAGATATATGGTTGAAATATAATTAGTTTATGAAATCTAGAAAACTCATCCCAAGAAAACATCGATGGTGAAACGTTATAGATTGAAACCCAATTCAAAATCAAAAACTCAACACGTTATTCATCATGACACAATAATATATCAATGTGATATGGTCAGACATTAGTAGTAGTCTAAATGAATTATATTTTAGGCTCCCAAAAGAAAGAATTGTTTTTGAGAATCTTCATCCAATTTTTATAAAATAGAGTAAACAATATATACTTAGATAAACAAGTTAATCCATGTAATCACAACAAAGGATTCTTTTCAAAAATAATAATATTAAATAAATAATATTATTAAATAAATATATAATATGTTCTTTTATAGTCATGTTAAGTTAATAAATCCTCAAACAAATAAATAAAATAAATTATTTTGTAATTATTAAAATAATGAACCAAAAATGATTAGGTTCCACTCAACATTCAGTAATAAAACTGGATTTATATATCTATGGCATGACATGAAATAATTTTTTATCATATGATTCACTAGTTTAATGAAACTAATACAATGGGGAGGTACTATTATTTATCCTTTATAGAACATATGTCTCTCTATTAACAAATTGATGTTATATAATTAGAATTATTAAAGTAAATTCACATAGTAATGAGGATCTTCTCACATTTATTAAAATTTGAATCCCAATAAATGTATCACAAACTCTTCTATATACTTATTTAATCACTAAACATTAAAAATTAGTGATCATGTTCTTATCAAGAAAAATAAATAACTTATTATTCTATCCTATAAGATTTATTAATGTATAAACATGTATTTGAACTTATAACAGTGAGAATAAACTCAAATGATCACTACTCTAACAATTTTAGGATTCATCACCTTTATTGTAATTGTTATATCTTCAATAAAAAATGATCAAGTATAATAAAATTAAATATTTAAGTCCATCCAAGGAATATAACTTCGATTGGGTGAATCCCCTTTCAATTATCTCTATTTTTTTACATGGTCTTACCTACATCAGATAGAACCCTCTCACACACTCTTCCCTCTTCAAAATTCTAACTCATGTTCAAGGGGGAATCATATTCCATCAAACAACATCATGATAACTTCAAATTAGATCTATTCAACTTGTAATAGTTCAGTAATCACTACAAATTTGTGCTATGGAATATATAGATCAATTATGATGTATTATAAATGGAAAACTAAATACACATCATCAAAATATTCAAAAATTATTTCTCTTTTTAAAACTCATTGGATACCAACTAGATACCACTATGTACTCAAGTAAAAACTATAACTACTTTATAGAAACATGTGAGAGATACAAATTTACTAAGAAGGGTGAATCAAAGGTTTCCAAACCGCAAACTCTCAATGTTATTATTTCAATTATTATTTATTGCATAGGATACATGAATTAAATAAGGATATTATAAGATATATATAAAGATATAATAAATAATTCATTAGAAATTTAAAAGTTTCACACACTCTTTTTATCAAGTGGTTAATCCATAGGGCCCAATAATTATGACCCCACTATCCACATTCTTAACTTATTATCAAAAAATAAAAAATATAATGATCTAGAAGATGTTATTTAACTTTTATTACAAGAATAATCTAGAAAATAATCCATATGTTGATCAATATCCCATGTATTTCTCAAGTTCTTCTAGATTTTGGATCAAGGGTGCACCCTCATTCTTTCCCTCAATCCAAAATAAATCCTCCCTAGAATGATCCTCAGAATGTATGGATGGTCATACCAATATTTATTCATACTTTGATGTGTAAATTCCATTATTTATTTATATAAAAAAATCCATCATGTATTGTTCGTATCATCCATGGTAGGGTATGGATGATAACATCCATATTCAAGATCTATATACAAATATATTACTATATTCTCGTTTTCAAAACTATTTCTCCCCTCTTGGAATTATATTCAATGATATTGATGGTATATTCCATTTGTCCATGTTGTAGTACTCTCTCACTTAAATATAAAATGGTCTAGTTTTTAGTTTTTTCCTTTTTTGGAATGGTGTGAATGGATTTTCCATCCCACCAATGGATCAACCACACTCACTTTTACCTCATCTCCCCATAGTATAACAGGGATATCTACCCTTGATTTTCCATAACCAAATCTTACCTCTCCATGGGTGTTTATAACTCTAAAAAATGTATAATGAGAGATCAAACAAGCATGTTTTTTACTCCCCATGGTCTGCCTCTATGATTTTATAAGACAATGGCCTCCAAAATGGTAGTTTCTCTTATGATTATTTGCAATACATTTTAATGAAATCCACCATGCAATATTCTAGTGTAGTCTACAGTTTTATTCACTTTCAAATTCATTTATTCCGTCTCTATTACTCCCTTATTCTTTTATAAATAGTTCCTTGTACTATTTTGATTTATTCATAAATTATTTGAGTCGTTAATCCTTTAAAGTTTCCTTTTCTCTTTCACTTTCCTGGTCATAATATAGAGCATCATGTTTTGAGAGAAAGTAGTTCTTCTTTTATGTGTCGGAATTTCTATATCCTTAAAAATATTTCCCTCCATTATAACTTCTTATCATCTTGTTTCTCCTAGATAATTGGGATGAGGCATAACCAATGTGCGTGATTTTTTATAGTGCATGCACAATTAATGTCAAAAAAATTCTAAATAATGATATTTAAAATAATAAATGAATAATTAAAGATAAACTAATGAATTTAAAATCCATAGATAATTGATTAATTCAATGAAATCTTCATATATTTAGTAATATTATTGGATATTTATCATTAGACAATAAGAAGTTAATCCTTTAGTATTTATCAATCAAGTATAAATGATTAAGGATTGGTATCTTGGTATTCATTTTTTGTATCCTAAGTAAGATGTTCAAAGTAATTTTTCTATGAATCAATTTCTTCTCAAATGACTACATGAAAATTCTCAATTTTTATGTTCTTTATTTCTTCTATTATTAACCATTAATTCAATTAAATAATGGTTTCAATTTATCATTAATAGTGGGTAAAAATAATCTGTTAAGAATAACTAATTTCGAATTCATTTATTGTAGTTAACACCATGATTTTGGATCCTTTACATTATTTACATCATCTATATTGTTGGTGAAATCAATTTCACATTCTCCTATATTGTTCTCTTAGATAATATAATCATATTTTCTTTCCAAAATTCCCATTAAATATAGTGATATAATATTAATTCCTTTTATGTCATTATCATATGTGTTAATGTCCTCCAAGTCATGATCTACCTAAATATCTCATACAATGAATTATTATAAACCTATATGTGACAAATTAATTATATGGTGTTCTATTCCATATTTTATATATTGACTATTTATAAATAAAAGTCTAACTTTATATTTTTCTTTATTCTCATTCATGTAACAGTGTATCATAACATTTTTAATTAACAAAGATTCATCTTCCATAGTACAAATATTTTACTCAACACTATAAAAGAATTGATATGCATAAACAATATAGTACACCCTCAAATGATTAGATGATTAATGTAGAAAAAGTATAAAGTTTTATATTGATCAAAAAAAGAAATATTCATTACTAGTATAAAAATTGAGTATCATAATAGAGGAAGTTTCCATCCACAATATTGTTTTTGTAATTCCATTTTTCATAAATATAGTAATAGAAATCATACAATATATTTAGTACAAAAATTCAGTATCTAAATGAATGTTTCATCCTTTGGTTATATTGAATATTTTTATATAATTCTATAATATTTATGATACATCAACATAATCAAAAATAAAATATATTAAGATTAAGATACAATTAAAAATAGAATAACATTTAATCTAAATTATGTAGATATATAGAATAAAATATGCAGTGATTTAAGAATTTTTTTAAAAAAGATAATTATTGATTCAATCTTCCTTTTAGCTAAACATTTGTAGATATAGGTCTCAGTTTATTAACACAATAATAATCAAACAATTCATAGTGTTATAGTGAGATATATGGTTGTAATAAATTTAGTTTATGAAATCTAGAAAACTCATCCCAAGAAAACATCGATGGTGAAACTTTATAGATTTGAAACCCAATAAAAAATCAAAAACTCAACACGTAACTCACGATAACCCAATAAAAAACTAATGAGATATGGTGATATATTAGGAGTAGTCTAAAAAATAAAATTATATTTTATGCTCCCAAATGATAGAATTATTCTTGGGAATCATCATTAAATTTTTATAACATAGAGTACACAATTTATACTTGAATAAACAAGTTAATCCAAGTAATCACAAAAAAAGGATTATTTTCTTAAATAATAATATTAAATAAATAAATAATATGTTCTTTTATAGTCATGTTAAGATAATAAATCCTCTAACAAAGAAATAAAATAAATTTTTCTGTAATTATTAAAATAATGGACCAAAAAAGACTAGGTTCCACTCAACATTTACTACTAAAAATTGATTTATACATCTATGGCATAACATAAAATAACTCATGATCATATTATTCACTAGTTTTATCCAACTAATATAATGGGAATGTACTATTCTTGATTCTTTATAGAATATATGTCTCACTATTAATAAACTGATGTTATATAAGTAGAATTATTATAGTACATTCACATGGTAAGGATGACCTTCTCACTCTTTTTAAAATTTGAATCCGACTTAATGTATCACAAAGTCTTATCTCAACTTATTTAATCACTAAACATTATAAATTAGTGATAATATTCTTATCATGAAAACTAAGTAACTGATTATTCTATCCTATAAGATATATTAATGTATAAACATGTATTTGAACTTATAATAGTGAGAATAAACTCAAATGATAGCCACTATAAAAATTTTAGGATTCATCACCTTCAGTGTAACTGTTATATATTCAATAAAAAATGATCAAGTATAATAAAATGAAATATTTATGTTCATCCAATGAATATATATTTTATTGGATGAATCCCCTTTCAATTATCTCTATTCATCTTACCTGATCCTAACTACATTAGATAGAATCCTCTCACACACTCTTCCCTCTTAAAAATTTAAACTCATGTTCAAGGGGGAATCATATTTCATCCAAAAAAATTAGTATAACTTCAAATTAAATCCATTCAACTTGTAATAGTTATGTAATCACCAAAAAATTGTGTTCTGGAATATATGGGTCAATTATGATGTCTCGTAAGTGGAAAAATAAATCAATATCATCAAAATATTCAAAAATGATGTCTCTTTTTGAAACCCATTGGATACCAACTAGATACTACTATTTACTCAAGTAATAAATGCACCATAATTACATTATAAGAACATGTGAGAGATTCACATTTATTAATAGGGGGTTAATCAAAGGTTTCCAAACCTCCAACTCTATATTTAATTATTTCCATTATTATTTAGTGTATAGGATCCATGAATGAAATAAAGATATTATGAGAGATATATATAGATAGAATAAATAATAAATTATAACTTTTACAAGTTTCACACACTCTTTTTATCAAGTGTGTAATCCATAGGGCCCAACAATTGTGATCCCACTATCCACGTTCTTAACTTATTATCAAAAAATAAAAAATATAACGATCTAGAAGATGTTATTTACCTTTGATTACAAGAATAATCAAGAAAACCATCCAAAATTTGATCAATGTACCATGTATTTCTCAATTGGCTCTTGATTTTAGATCAAGGGTGCACCCTCATTATTTCCCTCAATCCAAAAATAAATCCTCCCTAGAATGATCCTCATAATGTATGGATGGTTAACCAGATATTTATTCATACTTTGATGTGTAAATTCCATAATTTATTTATATATATAATTCCATCATGTATTTTTGGTATCATACATGGTAGGGTATGGATGATAACATCCATATTCAAGATCTATAGACAAATATATTACTATCTTCCCATTTTCAAAAACTATTTCTCCCTTCTTAGAATTATCTTCAAATGATATTAATGGTATATTCCATTTTTTCATGTTTTAGTACTCGCTCACTTTAATATAAAATGTTTTAGTTTTTATTTGTTTCCTATTTCAGCGTGGTGTGAAGGTATTTTCCATCCCACCAATGGATCAACCACACTCACTTATACCTCATCTCCCCATAGTATAACAGGGATATCTACCCTTGATTTTCCATAACCAAATTTGACCTCTACATGGGTGTTTATAACAATAACCAACGTATAATGAGAGATCAAACATGTATGTTTTTTATTCCCTGTGGTCTGACTCCATGATTTTATAAGATAATGGCCACCAAAATGGTAGTTTCTCATATGATTATTTCAATCCATTTTAATAAAATCCACCACATCATATTCTAGTGTATACTACAGTTTTATTCACTTTCGTATTCATTTATCCCCTCTATAGTACTCCCCTCTTCTTTATAAATAGTTCATTGGACTATTTTTATTTATTTTTAAATTCTTTTAGTCCTTAATCCCTTAAATTTTATTTTTATCTTTCACTTTCCTGGTCATAATATAGAGCATCATGTTTTGAGAGAAAGTTCTTCTTCTTTGATGTGTTGAAATTTCCATTTCCTTTAAAATATTCCATCTTTTATAAATTCTTACCAGGTTGTTTTTCTTGGATAATTGGGATGATTCATAACCTATGTGTATGATTTTTTATAGTGCAAGCACAATTAATGTCAAAAAATTTCTAAATAATGATATTTAAAATAATAAATGATTAATGAAAGATATACTAGTGAATCTAAAATCCATAGTTAATTGAAATGGTCAATAAAATATTAATATATTTAGTGATATTATTGGATATTAATCTTTAGAAAATATGAAATTAATCCTTTCATATTTATTAAAAAAGTATAAATGGTTAATGATTGGTATCCTGGTATTCATTTTTTGTATCCAAAGCATGATGTTCAAAGTAATTTTTCTATGAATCAAATCCTTCTCAAATGACTAAATGAAAATCCTCAATTTTTATATCATTTACTTATTTTATTATTAATAATTAATTCAATGAAATAACAATTTTAATTTATCATTAATAGTTGGTAAAAAAATTAGTTAGGAATAATTAATTTAGAAATCTTTTATTATAGTTAACACCATGGTTTTAGATTCTTTAAATTATCTACATCATTAATATTATTAGTGAAATCAATTTCACATTTTCCTATATTGTTTTTATGTATTGTAAAATCATATTTTATTTCCAATATTCTCATTAAATACAATGATATAATATTAATTCCTTTTATGTCATTATCATATGTGTTAGTATCTTCCAAGTCAGGATCTACATAAACTCCTCATACAATGAAAAATTATAAACTTATATGTGACAAATTAATTATATGGTGTTCTCTTCCATATTTTATATGTTAACTATTTTTAAATAAAATTCTAACTTTATATTTTCCTTTATTCTAATTCATGTAACAATGTATCATAACATTGTTTATTAACAAAGATTCATCTTCCATAGTAAAAATATTTTAATCAACACTCTAGAAGAATTGATATGCATAAATAATATAGTACGCCATCAAATGATTAGATGATGCATGTGTAAAAAGTATAATGTTTTTTATTTATCAAACAAAATAAATACACATTACTAGTATAAAAAATTGAGTATCATAATAGAGGAAGTTTCTATCTGAAATATTGTTTTTTTAATTCTATTTTTCATTAAAATAGTAATAGAAAGCATAGAATATATTTAGTACAAATTTTAAATATCTAAATGGATGTTTCAATCTTTGGTTCTACTGAATATTTTTATATAATTCTATAATATTTATGATACATCAATAGAATCAAAAATAAAATATATTAAGATTAATATACCATTAAAAATAGATTAAAATTTAATCTAAATTCTTTAGATATATAGAATAAAACATGCAGTGATTTATAATTTTTTTTAAACATGATCATGATTGATTCAATCTTCCTTTGAGCAAAATAATTTCTAGATATATGTCTTAGTTTCATAACACAATAATAATCAAACAATTCATAGTGTTTTTGTGAGATAGATGGTTGAAATATAATTAGTTTATGAAATCTAGAAAACTTATCCTAGGAAAACATCGATAATGAATTTTTATGGATTAAAACCCAATTCAAAATCAAACACTCAACACGTTATTCATCATGACCCAATAAAAAATCAATTAGATATTGTGAGACATTAGGAGTAGTATAAAAAATAAAATTATATTTTAGGGTCCCAAATAATAGAATTATTTTTGGGAATCTTCATTCAATTTGTAGAAAATAGAGTAAACAAAATTATACTTGAATAGACAAGTTAATCCAAGTAATTGCAACAAAGGATTATTTTCATAGATGATAATATTAATTAAATAAAAAATATTTTCTTTTATAGTCATGTTAAAATAATAAATCCTAAAACAAATAAATGAAATAATTTTTTTTTTGTAATTATTAAAATAATGGACCCAAAAGGATTAGGTTCCACTCAACATTCACTACTAAAAATGGATTTATACATATATGGCATGACATGAAATAATTCATTATCATAAAATTCTCTTGTTTCATACATATAATACAATGGGGAGTTACTATTCTTGATGCTTTATAGAACGTATGTCTCTCTATTAACAAAGTGATGTTATATAAGTAGAATTATTGTAGTTAATTCACATAGTAAGGAGGATATTCTCCCTTTTTTTAAAGTTTTAATCCCAATAGATGTATCACAAACTCATTTGTATACTTATTTAATCACTAAATGTTATAAATTATTGATCATGTTCCTATCATGAAAACTGAATAACTTATTATTCTATCCTCTAAGATATATTAATTTATAAACATGTATTTTAATTTATAATAGTGATAATAAACTCAAATGATCACTACTCTGTCAATTATTGAGAGATTCAACCTCTGAGCGGCAATGTTTTTTATCTCTCACAGGGTTAGGGTTTTAGCTTCCGGAGTCGCTCCCTCCCCTCCTCCGGCATAGCTCAGATGAAGTGGCGTCAGAGTCCACCTTCTCGGTGTCGGCTCGGTCCGCTGTGGCATTTTTTGGCTTTTTCTACTGAGGTTAGGTGTCATCTTATTCACCCTATCTCTCTCAGTAATCGGAGGGCCTGTTTTGGATATGGGTGGGTGGAGGAGTTTTGTGGGCAAGGGCATCTCAGATCAGTGGGCACGACATAATTCTTTAGGCTTCGTCTATTCAGGTGAGGTGTCATCCCACGACGCTCGGCGGGTGAAGGTTCCAGCAGGCGTGGCTCCAGATATGGGCGGGTAGAGGCATTTTGGAGAGCGAAGGAATCTTGATTATTGTCTTGGCATTAGAGGGATGGATCAGCGTCGACCTCAGAGTGGCGCAGAGGGGGGAGGGTCACCTGTTTCAGGTTTCCGACGGTCCTATGGTCTCTTGCAGGCCTGCTCATGGTGAATCCTATGTTTTTGTTAATTGCAATGATTTGGCGGATCTGTCGGTGTATGATGAGTTGGAGGTAGTCTCATGAAGCTTCAAGATAAAGGGAGTGTTTTGAAGGATTCTGATGTTTGAATGTCTGGAACTGTGATTTTTTTTGTTTTTATTTCCTTGTGGCCCTGCGGTTTGAGGTTTTTGGGTCACTTCAACTATTTTCTTATAAGGGGTTTCTCCAGATAGGGTTCAAAGCTGCAAGTTTTCTCTTGGTCCTTGCTTTTTGGAATTGGATGTTTGAGAGGGAATTGTGTTTCCATCAGTACCAGGCCCATGCATTCATGCACGGGATAGCTAGCCAAGTAGTGAGGAGTAGGAGGAAGTTGATCTTAATGTTTTTCATGCTCGTTGGGGCTCTTCTGCGTAGGCTTGAATGAGTTTTTTGGACTTAAACTTTTGTACCGTGGTGGTTTGGTTGTCCTTAAGTCTTTGATGTCATGTTTGGTTTCTCACTTTTTCCTCACAAGTGTTGGAATAATAAAAAATTAATTTTCAGTCCAAAAAATCAAAATAAAACAAAATAAAATATTTATTTTCATCCAAGAAATATATATTCGATTGGGTGAATCCCCTTTCAAATATATCTATTCCTCTTACCTGATCCTAACTACATCAGATAGAACCCCCTCACACACTCTTCCCTCTTCAAAATTCAAACTCATGTTCATGGGGGAATCAGATTCCATCAAACAACATCAGGATAACTTCAAATCTGATCTTTTCACCTTGAAATAGTTACGTAATCACCACGTATTTGGGATATGGAATATATGGATCAATTATTATGTCTCATAAGTGGAAAACTAAATCCAAATCATCAAAGTATTCAAAAATTATGTCTCTTTTTGAAACCCATTGGACATTAACTAGATATCACTATGTACTCAAGTAATAAATGCACTATAACTACTTGATAGGAACATGTGAGAGATACACATTTACTAAAAGGGGGTGAATCAAAGGTTTCCAAACTACCAACTATCAATGTAATTGTTTCCATTATTATTTAGTGTATAGGATCCATGAATGAAATAAATATATGATAAGAGATATAGATTGATAGAATAAATAAAACATTAGAATTTATACAAGTTTCACACACTCTTTTTATCAAGTGGGTAATCCATAGGGCCCAACAATTTTGATCCCACTATCCACATTCTTAACTTATTATCAAAAAATAATAAATATAATGATCTAGAAGATGTTATTGAACTTTTATTACAAGAATAATCAAGAAAACAATCCACAATTTGATCAATATCCCAGGTATTTCTCAAGTGCCTCTAGATTTTGGATCAAGTTTTCACCCTCATTCTTCCCCTCAATACCAAATAAATCCTCCCTAGAATGATCCTTGTAATTTTTGGATGGTTATCCTAATATTTCTTAATACTTTGATGTTTAAATTCCATAATTTATTTATATACATAAATCCATCATGTATTGTTGGTATCATCGATGGTAGGCTATAGATGATAATATCCATATTCAAGATCTATAGACAAATATATTATTATCTTCCCATTTTCAAAAACTATTTCTACACACTTATAATTATATTCAATGATATTGATAATATATTCCATTTTTTCATGTTGTAGTACCCTCTCACTTCAATATAAAATTTTCTATTTTTTTTTTGTTTCCTCTTTCAGCATGGTTTTAATAGATTTTCCATCCCACAAATGGATTAATGACACTCACTTTTACCTCATCTTATCTTAGTATAACTAATATATATACCCTTGATTTTCTAGAACCAAATTTAACCTCTTTATGAGTGTTTTTAACTCTAACAAATGTATAATGAGAGATTAAACATACCTTTTTTATACTTCCCATGGTCTGCCTTTATGATTTTATAAGACAATAGCCTCCAAAATGGTAATTTATATTATGATTATTTGCAATCCAATTTAATAAAATCCACCATGTTATATTATAGTGTAGACTACAGTTTTATTCACTTTCATATTCATTTATTCCCTCTATACTACTCCCTTATTCTTTTATAAATAGTTCCTTTGACTATTTTTATTTATTAAAAAATTCTTTGAGTCCTCAATCCTTTAAATTTTATTTTTCTCTTTCACTTTCCTGGTCATAATATAGAACATCATGTTTTGAGAAAAAAAATCTTCTTTTATGTGTTGTAATTTCTATTTCCTTTAAAATATTTCCCTCTGGTATAACTTCTTACCAACTTGTTTCTCCTATATGATATTCTATATTTATTATCTTGTGAATTACTCTTAATAAAAATAGATAAAAATATTAAATCATTCCATATATTAAACACAAAAAAGTATTTTTACACTTGTATTTTACTTTTCCTCACTTCATTCCTTTTGATAATAATGAAATGAACTCATATAATTTCATACTTTCACCATCAACCTGAAATTCCTCCTCATAAGTCATATTAGATACAAAATGTTATGAAATTTTACATGATTTAAATATAGACATATTTTAAAATTATCTTTTATTTCTTAAGGTTCAATCTATTTTAACACCCCAAGATTTCATAGTATGTTATCTCTTTAAAATAATTTAATAGCTTGTGATATACGCAATACTGAGTTTAAGCATATCACGGCGTATAAAACTAGTCGTTTAAAACATGGTTATGAATATTATTAACCACATTTTAAATTTTATATATATCCTATATAATTTTAAAATTCATATTTGTTGTTTCTTAGAATAATATAAGGAAAAAATCAATTTTTAGAAAAAAGAAGTATTTTTCAAAAAAATCAATTTTTCCGCCTTTTAATGGAGAACCCTTTTTAAATCAAATATTTGAAAATTTTATATATTCAATTTAATGAAATTAAATTCTTATTTATAATTGGGAGATAAAAATCTAGTTTGGAGAAATTTTTGGTACTTTTCTGATAACTTTCATATTTTGATAAATAGTGAAAAATACTAAATTTTAATTAAAAACAACTTTTTAAATAGAAATAATTTATAGTGTTAAGTTATACATTTGAGTTGTTTTAAAGTATCATTAGATTATATTTTTATCAGTTAATCCAATATTGGTCATTGGAAGTAATTTCACATTTAAATTGGATATAAACACATTTCAATCTTTTGATAATTTTTACTTCTCAAAAACCCACATTTGGGTTTTGACAACAGGAATTAATTTTAAATTAATTAACGAAACTTCTATGTTTTTAATTCAGTAAAATTGAAATCCTTTTTGAATTTGGAATATCAAAATTGTATTTTGGTGAATTTTTGGTATTTTTTTGAAAACATTCAATTTTTGATGAATAGTGAAAAACACTACGTTGTAGATAAAAACCAAATTTTTCATTTAAATAATTATTTTTAATTAAAATTTTATCTTAAAGTCAAAATAGATACATAATACATATATTAGTCTAATGTAATTCATTGGAGTCATTTTATAATAACATTAGACATATAAAATTTTATTGAACTTTTTTAACGTCTTTTACCCACCTTCTAGGAACATTTGCAAATTTATATAAAACGTGGTTTTACCACTTATGTGAATTGAATTTAAAAAATAAGAGATACATGGTTGAAATTTTTAATTGAAATGTGGTTCAATAGGATGAAAATAATTTTTTGATTAATAGTAACATTTGAATTTTATTTACCATGGTTAAAAGTAAATAAGGTAATTAAAGGTAAAAATAATATTACAATTACCCCCAACACATATACTAATTCTATTGGATAAGTTTGTTCCAAAAAAATAAACCTTAGGAAAAAAAATATCCTTTGGATCCATTTGGGTTAGATTATAACATTTATTATATTTTATTTAAAGAAGAGTTAAAAGTGTTAAATTCAAAGTTTATAACTAAACTATTTTTAATATAGGGTTACACATAAGATAAATTTGACTATAAATATAAAAATATTTCATACATCATGGTAGTTTATTTATAATTTTTAGACATTAAATAATTAAATTTATTTATGACACAATGATGATGAAGAAATTACCTTATTAATGAAAGATTAAAATAATTGATGTTGTAAATATTAAAATAAATGTAAATTGAAACTTTTGATTTCATCCATGAATTTTTTAGGTGAATATGACATGTTAGGATTGATTCAATTTATTTTTTATAAGTAATCAAGTTGTTATGACTTTCACAAAAAACCAAATACTAAATAGTGTTAAAATTGACATAAATGAATTTTTAAAACAAATACTATATTATTAAATGATAAGGTTAATATGGTAACCTAAACAAATACTATAAAAGGGTACTTACACTTCTCTTAATTTCACACCTCCAGAGAAATTTGGCTCAGCCGAACTATGCTAAAATATCCTCCCAACTACCCTCACTTAAACTTAGAGGCCTTACTTTTATTATAAATCCAACCTAATGAGCTCTTTTGTTCAAATCAAAAGGAAGAACCCAAAGAAGAGGTAATTATTTCATAACCACATTCAGAGTTCTTTTCTTCTTCCACTTCCTCTTTCTTTGTTGTTTCCATAACAAAATAATAACTACAGTACCTTCTACATACTTATATGTTATTATAAATATGTTACAACCATATTCATTATTCTATCCATCCAATTAATGACAAAGTCACCATACGTGCATACGTACGACTTACAGTCTCTATGTCGTGGTGTAGTTTGTTATTCAACACTTCATTATTTGGATAGGTATAATAATTAGTATAATTGATGTAAATAATAAATATAACATGTTAATTATTCTGTATATATAATATACCATCAAATTACATATGATTGCACCATCAATAGAATGATATCGTCGATCGTGCGTATGTACGACTTACCGTCTCCACGACGCAGTGAGATTCATTTCCACATTCACCAGTCAACAATGATTATAAAAATATATATTATTAATAAGTATGTAATATATGACATAATAATTATACTATAAATATATATATATGTGTATGTATGTATGTATGTATGTATGTATGTATGTATGTATGTATGTATGTATGTATGTATGTATGTATGTATGTATGTATGTATGTATGTATGTATGTATGTATGTATGTATGTATGTATGTATGTATGTATGTATGTATGTATGTATGTATGTATGTATGTATGTATGTATGTATGTATGTATGTATGTATGTATGTATGTATGTATGTATGTATGTATGTATGTATGTATGTATGTATGTATGTATGTATGTATGTATGTATGTATGTATGTATGTATGTATGTATGTATGTATGTATGTATGTATGTATGTATGTATGTATGTATGTATGTATGTATGTATGTATGTATGTATGTATGTATGTATGTATGTATGTATGTATGTATGTATGTATGTATGTATGTATGTATGTATGTATGTATGTATGTATGTATGTATGTATGTATGTATGTATGTATGTATGTATGTATGTATGTATGTATGTATGTATGTATGTATGTATGTATGTATGTATGTATGTATGTATGTATGTATGTATGTATGTATGTATGTATGTATGTATGTATGTATGTATGTATGTATGTATGTATGTATGTATGTATGTATGTATGTATGTATGTATGTATGTATGTATGTATGTATGTATGTATGTATGTATGTATGTATGTATGTATGTATGTATGTATGTATGTATGTATGTATGTATGTATGTATGTATGTATGTATGTATGTATGTACATATATGTCGATAAATTACTTCTGTTCAATACGGTATGAAAATGGAAACAGCGTTTATGTGTACGTACGGCCTACCATCTCCATAAATGGTGTTTTCTATTTCATATATCTATATATTATACATATTTATATTCTGAATATATATGAAACATAAATAATTTTTTATATTCTAGAGTAATTAAGTCATGATATAAGTGATACGATCAAGAATAACAAGTTAAAATGCATACGACAAAGAAATAGATTATTACCTGAAATGTTATTTTAACATAGAAATTATTATTAAATAGGTAGTATAAATCCATAAATGAATCAATTATGATATCATAAATATTAATATGGTTCTAGTATAATTTAATAACATACTATGGTCATTATACAGGATGTTAAATGTACCCTTAACCAAAAGAAAGTACAAGGTAAGGGTTAATTCTTCAGTCTCATTATTATCCGAGATTGTTTATGTTTAAATATTTATTGGGAAATATTTATTATCCATGTCCATGTTTCATAAAATAGTTTTAAAAATTATTATTTTTAAGGTACACTTTAACTAAAACATCATTTTAAATGGTTTAAATATTTATTCTTCTAAATCATTCTCATTAATGTCCATGTTTTCAAAATGGTTTTAAGGATTTATTTATATGGATATTAATGTTTTAAAATATTAATTCATTTCAAAAGATTCAAAATGGTATCGGACAATTTGATTCAAAAATGTCTTTTAAATTTCTTCCTTTCTTAATTGTGTGACTTTTAAATGATTTTATGACAAATGGATATTTCTCTCAAAGAGTTTTAATGATCATTTTCAACAATGTCAACATCCTTTACTGGATATTATTCATGATTGAGGTTTATTTATTATAATAAAATGTTCTATATTGTATTGAATGAATTATGATATGTTTGACAATGTATGTGCTATTTTTATACCATTCATGTTTTATGGTTGAAGTATTTACATTTCATATGCTAGTTCTAATACTAATGTTTATGTTATGTTTCACCTTTTTTATATGAGAAATGCATTGGACTTAGTAAGTGACGGGTGGGGCTAGCTATAGCCCCTCAATGCATTGGTAGGTCTCATGAGACAAATTAGTGTCTTGGAACAAGGCCTTGACAAAATTTTTATTTGTAGTCTTGGCACGAGGCCTTGAATATGTGGTTATGATGTCTAGCATTATGCATTCCCTTGTTATGAAATTAGTTATTACATGTGATTATTAGACTAGTAGAATATCCATGTGAATGTTTATATGGTAATGTTTGGTTTATTTTTTCCATATTATGTTCATGTTTATGTTTAAAAGGTTTTTGTTTTTATTACACATCTTTCCTTAAAATTTTATAGCATCCACTAAATTATTTACCCCTACTGATTATCTGAGATCACCCTTTTCTTATGTTTTGTTTTCCCAGGATTCCAAGAAGTGTATTATTTTTGATATATAGGGTTAAGCTAAGTTAATAATGGAGTTCTAAATGGATTATTTATGTTGTGTTTTATTTTTGAATGTGTAATGTAACGTTCATGTATGTAATTTATTTTCCAATACTGATAAACTGATCGGTCCTTCGGGACTTGATTCCTTGTAATCATGCCAATGTTATGTAATAATGCACCGGCTCTGGGTAACTGGGGTCGAGGCGTTACAGTTGGTGTCAGAGGAAGTTTAGAAACAACCTTGGAAATAGATTGAGATAAACTCTAATTATAAATCATTACCCTAAGATAGACTTTGAGGATTAGTATAGATGAACTTCCTAGAATTTTGGTAATGTAGAGATTTTTTAAATTTTCCAAGCAATACATCCCTTTCTGGATATGAGCAGGTAGAGGTGGCTCTACAGTAGATATATCTAGGGGTAAAACCTGAAAACATCGGTTTGAGCTATAATTAAACGGGAACTGGTGAACGACAATGAGCCTTGTTGCACTCTTAGTTATTACACTCCTGGGGGATATGATTAAGATAATTTATATTTTATTTACAAACCATTATAAAGGACTTATGAGTAAATATGACTGTAAAGAAACCATTTCAATAATCATGATACTAGATGTGTGAAAAATTTTCAATTAATGTTGATAATTTTTATAGTTTTTTGATTCTATATTGTGATATGATCTAACCTAGTATATGTCAGTTTATAAATGGTTCCCAGTAGAAGGAATGAGAAATCTAGTAATACGCATGATCCAAAGAGTAAGAAGGATCATATCTTTCATGGTCTTAAGACGATATTTAGAAGGGAAATAGTCTCCCATGTATTCTCATCGTATGGAGGAATAGTATCATTTGTTAATAAGATAAGTAAATAATTATATGAGTCTTATGGATTTGAAGGTAATTTAGAGAAGAAAAGTATGGTAGAGAGAAATATGGATAAATAGAAGAAGGAAAACCAGAGTTTTCCCATATGTGATAATTGTGGAAAGAATCACCTTGGTAAATTCTTGAAGGGAATGGGATTTTGTTATATGTTTGGAAAAAAAGGACACCAAGTACGTGATTTCAAGGTTAATAAAAAGGTTTCAAATGCACAATGCTTCATCTACAAGGAGTTGGGACACTACGCGAATCAATTTCCCAATCGTCGAAGTATACCCTAAATGATGCTATTGGATAATAATCATGTTATGATACTACTGCAGATGAAGAGGAATAATTAGTGTTATTATTTTTTTATTAATGAATTATTTCATTTGAGTGTTGTATCAACGATGTACTGATTATATTAATTATGGAAATAAATAAGGAGTGTACAGTAGTACTATTTCATTAAGGATTTGAGATTATATGGTATTAAGAAAAGTGACTCAAAATCAAGTTAAACTTTTTGGAAAATACATGTTTGAAGGGAAGATAAACCTTAATATGGTTCTGATACTGAGGTAGTGAATTTGGAATAATAGATGGTTTATTTGGATAAATTATATTGGATATTCTTGACTACCTTAGAACTAATTAATGGTTTTTTTATTCCATAATTGTTGGAGTATTTAAAATTTTTGGATATAATTAATATATCTAGTATTATATAAGGAATAAGGGAGAATTATTGTAATCAATAAGGTTTTATGGTAATCTAGGGTGTTACCATGTTTTAAGAGAATATATGATGAAGGTACTCACGTGTTATTATGTGGAAAAAAGAGATCTTCATTATGTTATGTTGACCTTCCTTATAAATTTTTGGACTATGAGTTTGGACACAAGTATTTTGGAGAAGTCTAAAGGCTGGAATAGATTAATTTGGACATTGGATACTATGGTTTAAGGTTAAAACACTTCTTAAGACTATATTTGGATTGTTATAAAAAGGACAACCCGGAGGTCGGGCAACAACCTGTCGCATCTGGCAAGGCTGTGAGACTTGAACCAGCAACTGAAGGGAAAAAAGGATGCATCATCTACCACTAGCCTATGTGATTTCCTACTTGGTGTAATGTAGTTTTTTTAATGGTTTGACAGATGAATTATAAATTCATTTTTTTTCAAAACCTATACAATTAGGTTAAATAGAATATTTTTGAGTTCTATTATATTTTGGATTGAAAGATGAGTTTGTGGTAGAAATTAGTTAAAGGATGGAACTCTACTTTTCAAGTATTATTTTTTTTATTTAAACTTTAGGTAAAGGATCTTAAAACCAAAAATGTGTTATCCTAATACCTTATGTTTTGTTGAACCGATGATATTTTAAATCATCATCATAGATTTATCAATTTGAGGCCCTCAATTTTCTATTTATTATTCACTTGTTTGTGACCGATTACCTCAATCACTCCATATAAAAATTTACATTTTTCCTCTAATTATGTGTCTCAAATTTCCACCAATGTTCTCCTATTCAAAATCCTAATTTAGTGGTGACTTTTTCATTTCCCTTTCCCTCTTATTAAGACTAAATTTTATTAACACTATTTTGAATGTGGTTCTTCCATAAAGGTATTTTCTATTTTTAACCTTTTATTTTCGAAGAACAATTTCAAATTGAGAGGACACAATTTATTGAAGGAGGATAGAATGTAACACCCCAAGATCTCATAGTACATTATCTCTTTAAAGGAATTCAATAGCTTGCGCTACACGCAACACCGAGTTCAAGTGCATCACGACCTATCAAAATAGCTATTTAAAATGTGTTTATGAATAGTATTAACCACATTTTGAATTTTATATTTGTGTTTCTTAGACATAATATAAGAACAAATTTAGTTTGTCAGATAAAAGAAGTATTTTTCAAAAAATTCAATTTTTCCGCCTTTTAATGGTGTACCCTTTTTAAATCAAATATTTGACACTTTTATATATTCAATTTAATGAAATTAAATTCTTCTTTAGAATAGGGACGTAAAATTTTAGTTTGGATAAATGTTTGGTACTTTTCTGATAACTTTCATATTTTGATGAATAGTGAATAATACTAAATTTTAATTAAAAACAAATTTTTTAATTGAAATAATTTATATTGTTAAATTATACATTTGAGTGGTTTTAAAGTATCATTAGATTATATTTTTATCATTTAATACAATATTGATCATCAGAAGTAATTTCACATATAAATTGGACATAAACACATATCAATCTTTTGATAGTTTTTACTTCTCAAAAACCAGCTTTCTGGCTTGGACAATGGGAACGAATTTTAAATTAATTAATGCAACTTATATGTTTTGAATTTGGTAAAATTTACATCATTTTTGAATTTGGAATATCAAAAATGTCTTTCGGTGAATTTTTTGTATTTTTCTGAAAATATTCAATTTTTGATTAATAGTGAAAAACACTACGTTGTAGATAAAAACCAAATTTTCATTTAAATAATTATTTTAATTAAAAAATTATCTTAAAGTCAAAATAGATACATAATACATATATTAGTCCAATGTAATTCATTAGATTCATTTTATAATAATATTAGACATATAAATATTTATTGAACTTTTTTAACGTCTTTCACCCACCTTTTAGGCACATTTGCAATTTTGTATAAAATGTAATTTTACCACTTCAGTGAATTGAATTTCAAAAATCTGAGAGACACGGTTGACATGAGTAATTAAAATGTGGTTCAATAGAATGAAAATAATTTTTTTTAATAGTAACTTTTGAATTTTATTTACCATCGTTAAAAGTTAATAAGGTAATTAAAGGAAACAAATATTAAAATTACCCCAATACATGTCCTAATTATATTGGATAAGTGATTTTCGACCAAAATAAACCTTATGAAAAAAATAAGATCCTTTTGATCCATTTGGGTTAGATTGGAACATTTATTATATTTTATTTAAAGAATAGTTAAGTGTTAAATTCAAAGTTTAATAACTAAACCCTTTATAATATTGGGTTGCAAACAAGATAAATTAGACTATAAATATTTATTAGAAATATTAAAATACTTCATACATCATGGTATTTTATTTATAATTTTTAGACATTAAATAATTAAATTTATTTATGACACAATTATGATGCAGTAATTACCTTATTAATGAATGATTAAAATAATTGATGTTATAAATATTAAAATAAAAGTAAATTGAAAATTGTGATGCCATCCAAGAAATTTCATGGAGAATATGATATGTTAGGGTTGATTCAATGAATTTTTTCAAAGTAATAAAGTTTTTATGACTTTCACAAAAAACCAAATACTAAATAGTGTTAAAATTGACATAAATGAGTTTTTAAAACAAATATTATATTATTAAATGATATAATATTCCTAAAAATCTAGTATTTGGAAAAAATAATTATATAATGATATATATTTTATTAATTAACCACTTGAGGTTCACTTGGCATTTTATAGTAAGTTTATTAACCATGTAATATAAAAATACAAGAAGACATTGTAAAAGTTAGACTATTTAACTAAGGGTTAAATCTAAAAGATAAGGTTAATATGGTAACCTAAAATTGCATAAAACCTATTGGTTGAGAGGATTTATACCCATACCCACCTTATACTCTAAATAAATCCATTTTGAGCTATTATAAACCGAAAATTATTTTATAATAAAATAATATTTCATGTTTTTTCTAAAGTACCCCTCACCTCTCTTATAAAAGGGTACTTCCTCTTCTCTTAATTTTGCACCTCCAAATCCATTTGGCTCAGCCAAAACCTACTCTAATATCCTTCCAACTACCATTAATTAAACCTAGAGGACTTACTTTGATTATAAATCCAACCTAAGGAGCCCTTTTGTTCAAATCAAAAGGAATAACCTGAAGAAGAGGTAATTATTTCATCACCTCATTCAATGTTCTTTTCTTCTTCCACTTCCTATTTCTTTGTTGTTTCCATACCAAAATAATAACTACAGTACCTTATACATACTGAGATGTTATTATGAATATGGTACAACCACATTCATTATTCTATCCATCCTATGAATGACAAAGTCACCATACGTGCGTACGTGCGACTTACCATCTCCACGTCGTGTGTAGTTTGTTATTCAACACATCATTATTTGTATGGGTATAATAATTAGTATAACTGATGTAAATAATAAATATAACATTTTAATGATTTTTTATATATAATATAACATCCAATTACATAATATTTCACTATCAATATAATGATATAATTGTTCGTGTGTACGTACGTCTTACAGTCTCCACGACGTGATGAGATTCATTTCCACGTTCACCATTCAACGATGATTATAAAAATATATATTATTAGTAAGTATGTAATATATGACATAATAATTCTACTTTAAATGTGTGTGTGTGTGTGTTTGTTTACATATATCTCATTCACTTACTTCTGTTCAATACAATATGAAAATTGAAACGGCGTTTATGCGTACGTACGGCTTACCGTCTCCATAAACAGTGCTTTCCATTTCATATATCTAACTATTATAAATATTTATATTATGAATATATATTAAACATAAATAATTTTTTATATTCTTGAAGAAATTAAATAATGATATAAGTGATAAAATCAAGAATAACAAGTTAAAACACATACGATAAAGAAATTGATTATTACCCAAAATGTTATTTTAACATAGAAATTATTATTAAATGGGTAGTATAAGCCATAAATGAATCAAGTATGATATCATAAATATGAATATGGTTATGGTAGAATTTAATAACATACTATGGTCATTATACATGAGGTTAAACATACCCTCGACCAAAGGAAAGTACAAGGTAAGGGTTAATTATTCAATCTCATTATTATCCGAGATTGTTTATGTTTAAGTATTTACAAGGAAATATTTATTATCCATGTACATGTTTCATAAAATATTTTTCAAAATGATTCTTTTTAAGGTACTCTTTAACTAAAATATCATTTTAAATGGTTTAAATATTTATTCTTCTAAATCATTCTCATTAATGTCCATGTTTTCAAAATAGTTTTAAGGATTTATTTATATGGATATGAAAGTTTGAAAATGTTAATTCCTTTCAAAAGATTAAAAGTGTTATGGGACACTTTGATTCAAAAATTTGTTTTAAATTTATTCCCTTCTAAATTTTGTGACTTTTAAATGATTTCATGAAAAAGAGATATTTCTCTCAAAGTGTTTTAATGATCATTTTCAACTATGTCAGCATCCTTTACAGGATATTATTCATGATTGAGGTTTATTTATTATAATACAATGTTATATATTGTATTGAATGAATTATGATATGATTTACTATGGATGTGTTGTTTTTATATCATTCATGGTTTACAGTTGAAGTATTGACATTTCATATGCTAGTTTTAATACGAATGTTTATGTTATGTTTCACCCTTTTCATATGAGGGATGCATTGGACTTAGTAAGTGATGGGTGGGTCCATCTATAGCCCCTCGATGCATGGGTAGGTATCATGAGACAAATTAGTATCTTGGAATATGGCCTTGAAAAAGTGTTTATTTGTTGTCCTGGCACAAGGCCTTGACTATGTGGTTATGATGTTAGGCATTATGCATTCACTCGTTATGAAATTAGTTATTACATGTGATTATTCGACTAGTAGAATATCCATGTGCATGTTTATCTGGTAATGTTGTATTTATTTTTTCCTTTTTATGTTCTTGTTTATGTTTAAAAGGATGTTTTTTTATTACACATCTTTCCTTAAAAGTTTATAGCTTCCGCTAAATTATTTACCCTTACTGAGCATCTGAGCTCACTCTTTTCTTATGTTTTGTTTTCCGAAGATTCCAAGAAGTGTATTGTGTTTAATATGGAGGGTTAATATTGGGTAATAATGGGGTTCTCAGCGGATTATTTATGTTCTGTTTTATGTTTGAATGTGTAATGTAACTTTCATGTATGTAATCTATTTTCTCAGACTTCTAAACTGATCGGTACTTCAGGACTTGATTCTTTGTAATCATGTCAATGTTATGTAATAATGCATCGGACCTGGGTAACTAGGGTTAGGGCATTACATCTATTCTCATCTCATAAGCTATCAATACATTGTTGAGAATATCAATGGTCTAGTCATTTGTATCTTGATCTTCAAGCATAGAAATAAATATATTATAAATAACTAATGTAATTATTATAAATTTATTTACCATGGAATAATCATCAATAACTTCTCAATATCTTTAAATTGATCTAAAAATTTTGTTCACCAAGGAAAACAAATCATCCACGGTCTCATATTAACCCATTTTAATATCAAAAAAATTAGCATAAAATTTTATTAATCATAGATCCTTGAACTTTTTATTACCTTCACTGATATCGTGGAGTTTTATGAAAATTTCATTCACTTTTTTAGGAACTTAACTCATGCCATATCGTCCTCTAAGGGGGTGAATATAATGCATTTCTGACCCTCCCATCAACTTCAATATTATTTTTATCAATAAATTATATATTCTTTTGTTATTAAGAACATTAACACCATACATTGGGGTATCAATAATATTCAATCCAAGAGATAGAATATATGAAACCATTTTTTTCATGGATGAAATCCCTTTTCATAAAAAATGGGATCTCATTTGGTATTGATGGTATCCATTCTCACAATTTATCTTCTTGATCAAAAGATTTTGTCTATAAAGAAGAAACTCAGGTCCATGAGATTTCTAGGAAATTCTATTAAGATTATCCATAAGAATATATTTATTTTATGAAGAATCCAATGAATTGTAGCATAATATAATATCATATAATAGGCTCTAGTGATAGATACACAACCATTTATTAGGGGTGAATTAGTGGTTACCATAAAACAAACTCTCAAAGATATTATTATCCTCACTAGTTAACGAATATGATCCGTGAAAAAAATAAACTTTGGGGAAAGATGTGGAGAGATTGATTGTGAATAACACAATATTTTTTATACATTTTATAAACTCTTTTTATGGAGTTTCTAGTCCTTGGTATCTGATCGTTGTGATCCTATTTTTTCATTCTTATCTTATTATAAATAAAAACATAGTTTTAGATTTGGAAGATGGTTGTGAACTCTGAGAACAAGAATGGTCTAAAAAATCATTAGTAAGTATATAAATCTTCTACAACTTCTTCAATCACCTCTAGATTCTGGATGAAGTGTGTGCACTGATTATTATACTAAATTGTAAGAAGTCGGTTCTTATTTTTGTGGTATGGGTTTCTTCTTTTCTCTTTTCCTTAAGTGTTTCTTAGAAAATAAGGAAAATGGGGGAAAATACTGAATTTTGGAAAGTACACACCGTGTACTTTTCCACACGTCGTGTACTTTTGGCCGTGTGGGATGAGTACACAGGGCGTGTGGCCATGTCAGCGATGAAGGGTATAGAAACTGACTACAAACCTTGTAGTGGTCCTTTACATGCCATGTAGTTAGTCAGTAGGCGAATAGTAAGGTGGTGGCCAGCTGTGGGTCCGCACATGCCGTGTACCCATGTAGACACATCGTGTGGTCATGTCGGTAGGTGAAGAGTGCCACGTTGGTGAGAAGCAACTAGAGGAATAGTTAAAAAAATGGGAACTACACGTCGTATACTTGTAAATACACGTCGTGTACTTTTTTTCGCTTAAAATGGGAAGTAGCCTTCCCTATTCACATGGAAGGCTTAGAATGGGAAGAGGGCTCGGGAGAGGAAGGTCAGATATTTGGAGATCCGTCAAGCGCACGTCAGAAATCTGTTTCTGCCTCGGACGATCTCATTGGAACTGCACGGGTAAGCCCTCCACTCTTCTTTAATAGTTCTTTCCAATTCTTCCTCTAATGGGAGTTATTTGCATTTAAGCGAGAATTCTTTTACCTCATATCTACCTCGTTCTAGGACGATTCATGGAACGTCATTCGAGTATACTGATCAGGGGCATTTAAGGTAGGTGGATTGGTGTTTATTTCCAACTGTTGTGTGTTTTGTGTGCTTTTGAGCTATGAACCCATATATGGGGTGTCGTATGGCTAAGGTCGTGGATATATTAAATACCTATAATTGTATAGGTGATCAAATAAATTTGTAAAACTGTTGTTTGGGATCAGTGCTTGGATCCAGGACCACCTTGGGGGTGCGTTCCTCTATTTAGCCATTTGGTCGGGATACCAGAGGGTATTCCATGTTTATATTATTCATTTCTATTGCCTTGAGAGGAATTGAATGTTAATTTTTATTTATATGTTGAGCATGGCCCGGTTACTTCAGCCCGAGGGTGCTGTTTTACTTAGCCCAAGGGCGTTGTTTTACTTATCCTGAGGGCAGTTGTTATCTTAGACTAAGGGAAACTTCTTCTGTGCCTGAGGGAAATAGACTATGTGCCTGAGGGAGACACTAACTATGCCTGAGGGAAAAATCTGTTATGCCTGTGGGCAATTACCTGCGGGTTTGATTCTGATTACCTGAGGGTAAGGGCTTGAGTGTCTGAGGACACTGACTGTTTACTTAGAAATTCATTGTGGTGTTTTCTTATATTAAATGGATTAAATGATTAATTAAATGGAAATTTAACTGGTAAGTTAGTTACTTTTGAGTATTTATTATTTTATTACATTTTACTACTGCACACTGTTGTTGCATGCTTTCACACAGTTGGGCACGGGCCTTTGGTGGGTGCCTACTGAGATATATTTCTCACACCCTATTTGGTTCATGCTTTTCGGTCCAAACAGATTACATTTCTACAGGTGTAGATAAGGTTAAGGGTCCCTATACAGGTATTTGATTGCTACTGAGGAGTAGGAGGGCATGGGACCGAGCCCAGGCTCGCGATTCCGCTGGCTGTTCTATTTTGTTTTTCTGTACTTGTACTCTGTATTGTATTGTACTTCTATGTAACATGTTCTGGCTATTTTCTTAGAACTGGAGACATGTTGCATCATATCTATATATCTTGTTGGTTATCCTTTACCGCATGTGTATGGTTTATTTCTTTCATTGTTGTTGTATGTTTATATTATATTTTGTTGTGCTACACTTTGACAAATGAGGGCATAGTTTCCACACTATCAGACCTGGGACCTCACTACTAGTCGGCAGCCTCTGGCGTTTGGGGAAATGTTCTTGAGGTCACATGGAGAACTAGGTTTGGGGCACCCGTCGAGTGGCACTCAGAACCGGGACGTTAAAAAGTGGTATCAGAGGACAGTTCTTTTCTTTGACTTACTATTTGGAGTCGTAGTCAGGGATAGGATGAACGGTAGTTGGTAATAAGTTGTGCCCAGGCGTAGCTAACCCGTGTACAGGGAAAAGCCATTCTACCTCATATTTTTGCAATTTTTCTGATTTTGCAAATTTTACAGTTGATTTGATTTTCACCATTGGGTGACGCACTTGGAATTGTGCTTTTATATTTTATCTATGGGTTCTATTTAATTGCAACCCAATGAGATGAGGTTATGACATCTCATGCATCATTTAGGCACATGCTAGAAATCGCATGCCATGCATAGTTCCATGCCATGTAGGTGCATTAGAAATTTCATGTTGTTGTGATAGTTATTGTGCTAGTAAAGCATGTTGTTATGATAGCTGCTTGATAAATACCTGCTATGTGGTAGGGTATATCTATATAAGTTGTTGATAGAATGGACTCCAAACTTCGGTTTTTGGGGAGTATGGGCCCCCATTTACCGGAATTTGGTGGATCGTTGACTGTTTATTTTATTATAACACATATATGATGTCAAACTTTGATTTGTGGGGAGTATGGGCCCTCACGTATCAGAATTTGTAACTTGTGTTGTTTTTCAGTGTTTTCTGGGGTCCGGAGATGTTTCTGAGGAATACTGTCCGGAAACCCAGTATACACGCCGTGTAGTATCTTAAATATGTCGTGTATGTTCTTCTATTCAGGAAGAAAAGAAAAGTTTTTGAGTACACACCGTGTACCCTAAGTACACGCCGTGTAATCTCTTCTTGTGTCACAAACCGTGTGGGCAGCGACACGCGGAAGGGAAGATCTTGGGGAGAACATGTCATGTACCGAATGTACACGCCATGTAGTGTTGACCCGGAGACCCGGCCGTGTAACTAACAAACACGGGCTGGTGTAATCATTTCTTGAACACGCCGTGTCAATGAAGAACACGTCGTGTAGTGTGACATGGTGACCCGGCCGTGTAACTAACAACACGGGTCAGGGAAATCCTTTCGTGTACACACTGTGTGTTTATAGAACACTCCGTGTAGGTTGATCCAGGTATCTGGCCGTGTAACTGACAACACGGGTCATCGGATCTCATCTAGTACGTGTCGTGTACCTGTGGGACACGCCGTGTAGTCTTGTCCAAGGACAGACCATGTGAACTTAGTTGTGGGACTAGAAAATGGGGTAGTGTACACGCTATGTGTGGGTGTAACACACCGTGTAGTGTCAAGCCGAGTAGTCGGGTGTGTCACAAGTGACACGGGAAGTTGGAAATAACACCATACATGTCGTGTAGATGATATACACACCGTGTAGTTTTGTTCAAATGGGAGTCGTGTGGCTTAGCCGTGTAGAAGGACCCGGGCAGGGGAAGAGAAGTTAGGTACACGTCGTGTAGTCAGTATACACATCGTTTAGTCCTGTTTTGCAAAAATTTAATGCCTTCTTCCTCCTGTTCCTTTTTGGGTTTCTTCATTTTCGGTCGTTGTTAATCTTGTTCTAAGGTGGGCTATTGACCTTGTAGATTCATGTTGCTGAGATGACCATGCGTTGTTCTCCAGGAGAGTGGAAACGAGTATACTCCTGAGATGGTGGGCCATGGGCTACCAGGGGATCCTCCAGCAGAGCCAAATGTGGCGCCAGCTGTTATACCGGACACAAGCGCGGAGGCGCAGTTCTGTGAAGGCTTTATGCGGTTCATGCAGACCTTTCAGGGAGCACCGCCTACTGCCACAGCTATGGCTGAGCTTACTCGTATATTCTAGCAGAAGCATCCGCCTATGTTTTCAGGGGATGGTGGACCACAGGCTGTGGAGTCTTGGCTAGGATCGATGCAAACTATTTTCGAGCATCTTGAGACTCCCCTAGGGCGGAGGGTCAAGATCGCGACATACATGTTGCGTGATTCCTCCAAGAGGTGGTGGGATGTTACCACCCAGTCATAGCATCACAGGGACATGGCGTGGGAAGATTTTCAGGAAGTATTCTATGACTTATTCTTCCCAGAGACATTGAGGGAAGATAGAGCTTGAGAGTTCATGAATCTGCAGTAGGGCGCAATGTCGGTGATAGACTATTCTTCTCATTTCACCGAGATTCAGCGTTTTTCTCCCATTCTGGTGGGCGATGAGACACTGAGAGCCATACGCTTTGAGGATGGTCTTCATTATAACATCCAGTCACTGGTGAATGTTTTCATATTGCCTTTAGTACATGATATTGTGAATCAGGTTCTGATTACAGAGAGGAACCTGCGGGAAGCTAGTGGTGTGGGCTAGGATGGTTCAGCACCAGTTTCTGGTACTATTTCTACTAGGAAGAGGAAGAGACAGATGGACTTCTCTCAGGGTGGAAATACTAGCCAGAAGAATGTTTCAAGTGGTCTGGTTAGGTGCTACCAGCGTGGCAAAGAGGGGCACAAGAAACCGTAGTGTCCACGTGATCCAGTGGAGTGTCGAGCTTGCGGCAGATGGGTCATTCACAGCGCTTTTGCAGGGAGTTTCCACTAGTGGCTAGTGAGAGGGGTTCTGTGCAGACCCCGCGTGTGGGAGAAGGACCAGTGGCTTCTTACCAGTCAGGGAACTGGAATACATCAGGGCATGCAGGAAGAGATGGTAGTCGTGGTCGTGGTATCCAGACACCAGGATCTCAGAGGCAGCAGGGCGGGATAACTCAGGGTAGCCAGGCTGTGTCGCAGGGTCGCGGCACTGGGCAGGCATATGCAGTGCAACAAACCCAGTAGGAGCAGGATCCCGGACCTTCTACTGTCAGAGGTACTGTTCTAGTAGCTTCTGTTTTATCTTCAGTACTTTTTGATATGGGTGCTACACGTAGTTTCATATATGTACCCATTGTGGAGAGCATTGGGCTCTGTGTTTCTACTTCTTCTGATATCATGACGCTAGACACTCCTTGGGGACTAGAACGGTTGATGTGTGTCAGTGCAAGGAGTTCCCCCTTGAGGTTGGTGGGTGTCACATTCTTTGGAACCTCTATGTCTTAGAGATGACAGCTTATGACATCATTCTCATGATGGACTGGTTGGTTCTCTTTCAATCCTTTTTAGACTTCTATCATCGCAGGGTGAGGTTCACGTCACTATAGGGTGGAGAGTTTCTATAAAAGGGAAAATGGGATGTTCAGGCGAGTCGAGCTGGACCAGAGCATCATTGGAGAGGTGGAGTCACGGCCCAGATTGGGAGTTTATATCTGGATGATCGGGGGACTTGTCAGACATATTTCCCTCCAGTGGTTTATTGTTTCAGGGATATCTTCCCAGACTACTTTTCAGGTCTACCTCCAGAGCGAGAGGTGGATTTCTATTTTGAGATTGTTCTAGGGGCAGCACCGGTGTCTATTCCTCCTTATAGGATAGCTACACCTGAGCTGAAGGAGCTCAAGAAACAGTTAGAGGAGTTACAGGCGAAGGGTTTTATCCGACCTAGTACTTCTCCTTGGGGTTCTATGGTCCTTTTTACAAAGAAGGTGGACGGTACCCTTAAACTTTGTGTGGATTATCAGAGCTAAACCAGTTGATGGTTAAGAACTGATATCCCTTACTGAGGATTGATGATCTTTTTGATCAACTTTGTGGAGTATGAGTGTCCTCGAAGATTGACTTGAGGTCCGGATATCATCAGCTGCGCATGAGGCCATCAGATATACCACTTACAGCTTTTCGGAGTAGATATGGTCTGTACGAGTACTTGGTTATGCCGTTCGGACTCACGAATGCACCATCAGTTTACATGGCTCTGATTAATCGTGTGTTCCATCTGTATCTGGATTCTTTCGTGGTAGCATTCATGGACGACATCTTGGTGTACTCTCACACTCGACACGACTATGCCACCCATCTTGAGATCGTATTGAGTACACTGAGAGAGCATAAGCTATATGCTAAGCTCTCAAAGTGCCACTTTTGGATAGACCAGATTCACTTCCTGGGTCATATCATCTCAGAGGCAGGAGTTGCAGTATACCCAAAGAAGGTGAGAGCAGTAGTTTTCTGGGAGCAGCCTAAGAACGTGTTTGAGATACGAAGTTTCTTAGGGCTGGCTGGTTACTACAGATGCTTAATACAAGACTTATCCTGCTTAGCGGTACCGTTGAAGGGTCTAACTAAGAAGGTTGTGAAGTTCGTTTGGTTAGAATCTTGCGAGACAGCCTTTCAGGACCTGAAAAGAAGGTTGACATTAGCACTGATCCTGATACTCCCAGAGTAGGGGAAAAGCTATACAGTTTACTGTGATGCATCAGGTATTGGTCTAGGAGCGGTGTTGATGTAGGGAGATCGAGTAGTTGCGTATGGGTCTCGGCAGTTGAGGCCACATGAGAGGAATTACCCGACGCATGATCTTGATTTGGCTTTAGTTGTTCATGTGTTGCGCTGTTGGAGGCATTATCTATTGGGAGAACGTTTTTTGGTTTTCACCGACCACAAAAGTCTCAAGTATATCTTTACTCAGCATGACTTGAATCTGAGGAAGAAAAGGTGGGTAGAATACCTACAGTCCTTTGATTTTGAGCTTGCCTATACACTTGACAAAGGTAATGCAGTAGCTGATGCACTGAGCAGGAAGACTCAGATACAGGTTGTGCAGGAGGCTAGTGATGAGTGGCAGCTCATGGAATTGTTATCTGAGATGCATTTGGAGGTGCATGACAATCAGGGGAAGACTTATCTTTCCTCTTTAGCTGTGACTTCTACCCTCCTGGATAGAGTGGGGATGAGACAGCTATCTGATTCAGAAGGCCTAGTTCTACGGGAGTCGGTGGAAAGTGAGGACCCTCCTCCGGTTTGGACGATAGGCGATGATGAAATTCTATGTTTCCATGGACGAGTATGGGTTCCAGGGGATATACGCGTGGAGCTGATATGAGAGTTTCATGCTTCATCTTGGGAAGTTCATCCCGGAGTTACCAAGATGTATCGAGACTTGAGACGTCAGTACTGGTGGCCGGGTATGAAGAGAGATGTAGCTGGTTTTGTTACAAGGTATTCCACCTGTCAGCAGTTGAAGGCGGAGCATCAGAGGCCAGTCGGACTGTTACAGCAGTTACCCATCCCGGAGTGTAAATAGGATGACGTCGCGACGGACTTTGTGACTATTTTTCCACAGTCACCTCAAGGTAATGATGCCATGTGGGTTGTTGTAGACAGACTCATGAAGGTACCTCACTTTTTTTCAATCAAGGAGACTTTCGGAGTTGACGAGCTCAGAAGGTTGTATATCTGAGAGATCGTACGTCTTCATGGGGTCCCTCGTTCTATCGTTTCAGATAGGGATGCTTGTTTAACGTCTTGTTTATGGTAGAGTTTTTAGAGGGCACTAGGTACACAGGTGCTTCTAAGCACGGATTACCACCCTCAGACCGATGGTCAGTCAGAGCGTACGATACAGGTGCTTGAGGACATGTTGCGTGCATGTGTCCTAGAGGCAGGTGAGGTAGATTTATTGGGACCACGTCTCATGCAGGAAACCTCTGAGCAGGTCCAGTTGATTCAGAAGTGGATGGCTACTGCGCAGTCTCTTCATAAGTCTTATGCTGATCGTCGTAGATGACCTTTGGAGTTCGTTCTTGGGGATCAGGTTTTCTTGCATGTTTCGTCGAGGCTGGGACACAAGAGGATCAGGAGACAGGGTAAACTTTCACCGAGGTATGTGGGGCCATTTGAGATTCTGGAGAGAGTCGGGCCAGTTTCTTATCAGTTGTAGTTACCTCAAAGGTACCGGTCAATGCACGATGTCTTCCATGTATCTCAGTTTCACCGCTATCATTCAGACCTGTCTTGCATCTTTCATCTTGAAGAGGTTGAGCTTCAGGTAGATGCGTCCTTTGAGGAGCATCTGATTCGTATCGTGGATAGGATCACAAAGTTTCTCTGAGTCCGTTCAGTTCCTCTCGTACGGGTGCTATGGCAGCATGGCCGAGTGTAGGATGAAACCTGGGAGCGGGAGACCGACGTACGTGCTCAGTGGCTAGAGTTATTCTCAACTTTATCTTCGCTACCCTTGGAAGGGCAATTTGGGGATGAATTTCTTTAAGGGTGGAAGTTTCTAAGAACCCAGATCTTATTTTTGAGGTACGGGTTTCTTATTTTCTCTTTTCCTTAAGTGTTTTTTAGAAAATAAGGAAAATGGGGAAAAATCCTGAATTTTGTAAAGTACACGCCGTGTAATTTTCAACACGTCATGTACTTTTGGCCGTGTGGGATGAGTACACAGGGCATGTGGCTATGTTGGCGATGAAGGGTGTAGAAACAGACTACACGCCATGTAGTGGTCCTTTAGACGCCATGTAGTTAGTCAACAGGTGAATAGTAAGGTGGTGGCCAGCTGTGGGGTATCACACGCCATGTACCCTTGCAGAAACGTCATGTGGTCATGTCGACAAGTGAACAGTGCCACGCTGGCGGGAAGCCGCCAGAGGAACAGTTAAAAAAATGGGAAGTACACGTCGTGTAATTGGAAATACACGCCGTGTACTTTGTTTTTTTCACTTAAAATGGGCAGTAGCCTCCCCTGTTCACAGGGAAGGCTTAGAACAGGAAGAGGGCTCGGGAGAGGAAGACCAGAGCTTTGGAGATCTGCCGAGCGCATGTCAGGAATCCATTTCCACCTCGGATGATCTCGTTGGAACCGCACGGGTAAGACCTCCACTCTTCTTTAATCGTTCTTGACAATTCTTCCTCTAATGGGAGTTATTTTCATTTAAGCGAGAATTATTTTACCTTAGATATACCTCATTCTAGGATGATTCATGGAACGTCGTTCGAGTATACTGATCAGGGGCGTTTAAGGTAGGTGGATTGGTGTTTATTTCCAACTCTTGTGCGTTTTGTGTGTTTTTGAGCTACGAACCCATATATGGGGTGTCATGTGGTTGAGGCTGTGGCTATATTAAATACGTAGAATTATATAGGTGATTAAATAAAGTTGTAAAACTGTTGTTTGGGATCAGTGCTTGGATCCAGGACCACCCCGGGGGTGCGTTCCTCTGTTTAGCCATTTGGCCGGGATACCCGAGGGTATACCGTGTTTATATTATGCATTTATTTTTCCTTGAGAGGAATTGAATATGAATGTTTATTTATATTTTGGGCATGGAACGGTTACCTCAGCCTGAGGGTATTTTTTTACTTAGCTCGAGGGCGTTGTTTTACTTAGCCCAAGGGAAGTTGTTATCTTATCCTGAGGGCAACTTCTTCCATGCCTGAGGGAAATAGACTATGTGCCTGAGGGAGACACTACCTATGCCTGAGGGAAAAATCTGTTATGCCTGTGGGAAATTACCTGCGGGTTGGATTCTGATTACCTGAGGGTAAGGGCTTGAGTGTCTGAGGACACTGACTGTTTACTTAGAAATTCACTGTGGTGTTTTCTTAAATTAAATGGATTAAATGATTAATTAAATGGAAATTTAACTGGTAAGTTAGTTGCTTTTGCGTAATTATTAGTTTATTTCATTTTACTACTGCACACTGTTTTTGCATGCTTTCACACAGTTGGCCACGTGCCTTTGGTGGGTGCCTATTGAGATATATTTCTCACACCCTGTTTGTGTCATGCTTTTCATCCCAAACAGATTACGTTTCTGTAGGTGTAGATAAGGTCAAGGGTCCCTATACAGGTACTTGATTGTTGCTGAGGAGTAGGAGGGCATGGGACTGAGCCCAGGCTCACGATGTCGCTGGCTGTCCTGTTTTGTTTTTCTGTACTTGTACTCTGTATTGTATTGTACTGCTATGTAACATGTTCTGGTTGTTTTCTTAGAACTGGAGACATGTTGCATCATATCTATATATCCGGTTGGTTATCCTTTACCGCATGTGTATGGTTTATTTCTTCCGTCATTTTTGTATGTTTATATTATATTCCGCTATGCTACACTTTGACAAATGAGGTTATAGTTTCCCCACTATCAGACCTAGGCCCTCGCTGCTAGTTGGCAGCGTCTGGAGTTTGGGGAAATGTGCTTGAGGTCACATGGAAAACTTGGTTCGGTGCACCCGTCGAGTGGCACCCGGAATCGGGACATTACATAAATCATAGAAAAATCATCTCTATAATTCTCCCTATAATATATAATTAGCTATCTCAAAGATTCTTCATACTTCACAAGTGTATCACATCATTTATTTATTGACATAACTCCACTGTAACATATTAGTATCATCCATTGAATGGTTTGTTTAATTTCAGATAGTTTTATGATCTATGTTCAGATATATTCTTATATTCATATTTTCATAATAAATTTCACTTCACTCAATCATAAATTTAATTCTCTCCATGGTATAGTGCATTTGGTTATGCCATAGTGCCATCCCAATTTAATAAAAAACGATCATGTGTACAATTGTTTCTTTTTGAGTGTGGTGTATATATATATTTCATTTCATTAGGGAATTAACCAAATTCATTCTAACCTTATCTACATATGATGTAATTTTGATATATTTACTCAATTTTCCACAACCATGGATATCCTCTAAACAGGTGATTCTACCACTATCTATGTCATTATTAATGATCAACCATGACTATTTTATGGTCTATGTGGACTATCACAAATAATGTAAGATAGAACAGCCTCCAAAATGGGAATTTATTCTCTCTTTATACAAGTGAAATTTTACTCAAATATTCCTTATTTTTTTTGTGTTTACCGTGATATAATATGTGCATCCGCGAGATTTCAAAATTCCTTCACAACAAACTCAACTTTAATCATCATCTAGATCACCCATGTGCATGTTGTAAATATATACAATATGAAATCACCATCAAAACACATGAATTAATTATCTCATGAAATAATTCATCATAATATTTTAATGTAGATGTTATCTAAGAACCAAATCATCCAACTCTATGTGTTATGACCAAAATGATAATTAAAATTTCTCAATTAAGATCAACTAAAAATTACCCCTTTATTCGTTTAATTCAAAGGGGTTATTTAATTGATCCAGTTTTATTAATTGGAAACTATTCATGTAAGAAAAAATGTAATACCTTCAATCTATAAACTTTATCTAACAACACCTAATATATTCCCTCAAACTGAAAAATATCCCCCTCTACATAATCATGTTAATAGTGAAATATGGCTTCTCCCCATTTGTAATAATATACCATTTTTATTATCTACCTTTCTTAAAAATTATAAATTAATAAAATATGGAAAAACAAAATGGTGAACTTATAATGATTTTGTGAGAGAATGAACTCCTAAAAACTCTCTCAAGTGATAGAATGCCTCCTTTTTAGGTTCTTTATCATGATATGTTCCCCTTTTTCATTTTTTGAAACAAATTAAAATAAAATATCTACACACTCCACCTTCTCCTTGATTATTTGGTACTTAATATCAATACTCTTTGTCCCCAAATATTCCTCCAGATTCTATTATAGATTTATTGCACTTTTATTTCCACATATAATCATAAAAGGATATGAAATTTTTTCCCACGTTCTTCTTGATTATTTGGTACTTAATATCAATACTCTTTGTCCTCAAATATTCCTCCACAACATTTGTGTTGTGGATTATAATTTCACAATATACTCAATTTTTTACTTAGGGTAGCTAAATTTTTCTTCTTAGATTTCCAAAAAACAAAATGTCCTTCAATAATGAATGCACCTCCAAAGGAGGGCTTTTGATTACTAACATTACCTACCCAATTTTCATCAGAATAGATATAAAGTAGTAATTATGAATCTCTATCATAATTAAAAACATAATAAAGAGTTGTTGAGGTATCATAATATCGATTTCACTTCCATAAAATGTGACTCCATAGGATTTCTTCAGAACCATTCACAAAGTGTAACCAAAAACATTTTGTCTTGTTCAAATGTTATCAATAAATGTAGGATTCTAACAAGCCTTAGAGACACTAATTTATCCACACTCATTCATGCTTCATCCAAGGAAAACTTGGTCAAAAGTTATATAGGATTAGAAACATAACCATATTCTTCTATTACAAACTTCATTAACAACTCATGAACATATGTTTCTTATGAGAGAAAGAAAAACCTATTATTTTTGTAACATTATAACTTGAAATAAATATCATCTAAGGTATCATTGATATCTCAAAAAATATTCTAATTTAAACATAAAATTTCTAAAAATAAATTCATTTTTTATAGAAAAAATTATTTTATAAACATAAATAATCACAATGAGTGAGTTTGTTTCATCTTCTTTAACATTGGATTATTATCCACCTTTACTTTATTAAAATTCATGCACTGTGAGTTTTTTTCAACTTTTAATACCAAGATTTTTGTATTGTTTGAACCCATATTACACTTTATTCATCTTTATTCCATCAATGTAATATTATCCACATGTTATAATATTTTATCAATAATTTTCAATTCTTGTTAAAAATAAATCTAGAATGATTGGAATTTTTAAAACATATCTGGGTTTGAACACCATTGATATTATCTCCAAGGATGTTTTTTTGCATAATAATATTTTTTTCCTTGTGATCATAGATACTTAATTCTCCACATATTTCTCATTTTTTTAATTCTTATAATCATCAGGGGAATTTTGGAAATCTTTTAAAAATCTAAATATGTCACATGTTGTCTTTCACTTTCACTTTAAGATTATATAGTCTTGTTATCAGTACGTAATAATTTTTCTAATGAATTTTTATTATACAAAATAATAACATAATAACTATCAAATAACATCTTCATATTTTTATTACAATATAAGTAACTTTTTCTACTAAGTGTATTACCAAGAAATTCCTTTGATCTTGATGTAACATGGGATGTTGAATATATTTATTCTAAAAAAATAGGTATTTTTCTTAAAAAAATCTCATAAATCATGTTGAAAAAATTTAGTTGGTGTAAACACCAATTTATAATGTAGATAGATAATGTCATGGATTATCTGCAAAATAATTTTGAGGTGACATTGGTTTATATATATAAGGGTTTATAAATTCAACAGGTTTATTCATTTTGATATTATTAGAAAAACTTACCTTGGGGTTATTTTTTGGGTTGTGTTTATTGACAATGAAGTGGAAGGAATATTTAATGAAATCTTTTTTAGAGTTTAAAACTATTATTTTAAAGGTTGGAAGAGGTTCTATGGTGTTTTGGTTTAGTTTTTGATATTGTAATTTTGAATAAGTTTCTAAAGAAATTGATAAGTTTTTTTAGATATGATTAATCCCATATTTTTTCATATAATTCATCAGATTTTAATTTATGATACAAGGATAAATTTTCATAAGATATATTTGAGAAAAATGAATATGGCCAGGTTTTATAGGAGTTGTCTACCATGATTCATAATTTTAATCAGAAACTATGTATCAGTCATCTCCAATTCCATATGAGTCTTTAGGAACCACATATGAATCATCAATGACTATATGTGAGTCATCACTCTATATAGGATTCATTAAGTTTTTGTATGATTCATTCATCCCTTTGTGATTTTCCTAATAAATTATGACCTAAAACAGTTTCATTGGTATTTTATTAGTTTTTAATATAAATAATAAATCAGTTTGTCTCTACAAATAAACTCAATCTCATATTAAAGAAAGTGTGAAGAAAAACTTTTTACATTATTTTTCATGTGATTAAGGGTGTTTTGATATATATATATTTTACCATTAAATCTACCATGAAAGAAGGGAGGTGGAAATGTTGAGGTTGCAACAATATTAATAAATTTTATTTTAATACATAATCTGATTGAAGATTGCGAAGGATACTATTTTATAAAATTTTAGAATATTTTTTGGTATTTTAATAATGAAGTTCATTATTCTTTTGAATTTGGAAAACATATTCTCACATGGAAACTAGATATACTTCAATAAATGGTAATTTAAATGAAAACAAAGGGCATACATAAAATAGGTGGAGTACCACTCAACATTAAAATTAAAATTGTTTTTTGTCATAAAAAAACATGATGTTGTTGATACTATTTTTTTAGATATAAAAGTAGAGTTTTACAAAAAAAAAGAACAAAATAAAAGAAAGATACTTTATATTTCATGACTATAATAGTGGGGAAAAATTTTAGTAAAAAATAACATAGAAAAAATTATAGATATTCTGGTTTTCTTTCTAAGAAAAAGAAGAAGAAGAAGAAGAGGTGTTACATGAGGTACCTTACAGAAAGTTGAGAGTGGTGTTATTCAAGAAAACTTATGTTGAGCATATTGGTACACCACTCTTCATATAGTCTTAAAATATTGTACATAGAATAAGAACATAGAATTTTGAGGATTAGTGTGTTCCCAAAGTGTAATTATAGTAGTGAGAATTCCATTATTCATGTTTGTAAACTAGGAGGATCAATTTGGATGATCTGAAAATTGTAACCAATAAGTAGTGATATTTAGTTATTTAAGTGCATTAGAACATTACAACAAATTCTCCATATAATAGTCTATTTTATGGGACCAATTAAAATTTCATGTAACTCTCTTTTATTTTTTTAACCATTTCTTATATTTTATGATTAAGAGAAAATAAGGGAGAGAGTCCCTATTAAAAGTGGGAGAAGATCTTAAACAAGGGGTAAAATAAAATTCACATACCATGATACACCCACCTAAAGGTAAATACCTTTTTGGGACCAAAAAAAGTTTTTAGGGCTAATGTTCTAGGTGAAACATTCTCTCTCAAGAATACATGGAAACTATTGTCATCCATAATGGAATACCTATGTTTTAATGTAGGAAATTTCAACTATGGAATAATAGAATTCAATATTACTCTTATTCATTGGGTGTGGATGTTTACATAAAATAAATACATGGTATCACAAATATTATAAAGAGCGGATCTCTTTTGGATATAGATAACAGTGAGTTGGATTTAGATTCCAAGTCAATTAATACCTTAGGGGACAATTTGGATAACATTATCTATATAAAACTAATGTCATGAAAGACCTATCATGCTATATGGAAGAATATTATTAATACCTATGATGGTGATTCAAAATTTTGATAATAAATTTTATATTTTTTGTAAAATAAGTATGAGGATTTGAGAATGATAATGAATGAGAAAGTTGATGCATTTTTTTGATCAAATAAATTATCTTGTGGAAGATATGTAGGGTCTAACTAATATCATTGGTAATATAAAAATTTCCCAAAAATACTAATAATGATTTTAACTTAATTCAATCTGAATTTATTAGTTCTTAAAACTAAATATATGAAGGAGGTAACTCTAGACAGCCTATATAGTACAATTGTGGAATATGAAATTCAGAACAATGATAATGAGTTTATTCTAAAATAAAATTACTAGGAGAAATCATTCAAATCTATGAATAAACTCTTTATCAAAAAAGAACATAGGGATAAAAAAGTTAATTGGGTGATTTATTTCCCTTCCTCTACTCTCAACTAATGAAAAAATAAATTCAAGGAAATGTTTCTAATCACCTTTTTTATGTTTCAAATTCAACCATCTTTCATCTAGTTTCCCTAAACATTTCAAGATAATGATATGGAAGAAGAACCAGGGAATATAAAATTCAATGGAATGAGTATCAAGAAGAAACTTTAGAATGTAATCTTTAATAATAAGAACTATCTTTCAAGGGTAGATGGTAGTTCTGAATAATTTAAAGTGGATGAGGTTGATAACTATAGAGACCTCAGTGAACAAGTCATTGGGGGTGTTATAGATAAGAAAAAAGTAAAAGATATTGATGATGAAGATGATTTAATCAAGGTAATAGTTGATATTGAATCTAAACTAGAGGAAACCATAGAGTAAATTGACATTTTTTGATATAAAATAAAGAAATAAAATGGTTTGTTACATGATTTAAAGCTCAATATAAATTAAAAATATGAGAAAAAGTCAGAACTGAAAGTAAATATAGAAAAAATAAATTCTATAAATTTATGAAAATAAGATGAGTTTCAACTCAAAATTGAATAAAACTCCTAGATTATTTATGGAATGGAAAAAATAGTTAAATAAAGATTCAAAATAATAAAATAACTCAACAGTGAATTTATATTATTTTTATAAATGTGTGATGATTAAGAAATACTCCTTACTCTTTCTATGTCATTAGGGGGTTTGATTAGCCACTAAATGAGGATAATAATCATTGTTAATATACATAATATTCATGTTATTTTTTATTCATAAACACCATTTTATTGCATTTTACACTTTTAACATCATTTCACATTATGATTGTAATACCTTCTCAAAATGCATTATTATGTGGTACATTTTTTAATATCATTTAAAGTACCCAATGATTCATCTGATTTTAAGGAATGTAATTATCCATATTTCAATATTATATTTTGGTAAATTGATTTACACTTCAATATGATCATTTTTTATTTAGGGATCAATGTAGAATTCATGGAAGAAGATGGGGATATTTTGTGATGAAAGGAAGCAATTCTGGAGAAGTCAGATTGGACACTAGCCCACTGATGAGACTGTGGGGATCAACTTACAGACCCAATTAATCCCAAATTGTTTGGGATGGTATAAGGAATGTATAGAAACAAATAAATCTTCATAATACAATGCTAATTAGGCTTACATTGTGGTCATTTATGCATCCCAAGTTAAAAATGAAATTATGGTCCAGATTCTGCGGCCCAGAAAAACATCCCACTAATATGATCATATATCGTAATAAAAAAGTCCAAATGGGACAATATTTTACAGAAGGTTAGAAGACATCCGGAGATCCATTTTCTCCTTCTATGTCTCACTCTGATTCTGCAATATAGAATGCCTTCCAAGCACTTCTATTCGGTGAAGGAAAGCTGGCTGCCACCTCGGGTCAAGGGTGGAAAAATCAACTCTCCCTTACTTTCTACCCACCTATGGCCTACCAAAACTAATTTAGGAGACTTGGACTGTTGGAGGCTCTACCCAAGGGCTCAAAAATGCTTATTTAAGGCAGTGGTGTTGGAGGATTGAAGTATCTTGGACACTTTATTCAATTGTAATGTTATGCTGCAATTTTGTTGTCTCAAATTTGTCTTTCACATGTAAGTTGTTCAATTAACTTTAGTTTCTTAATAAAAGTTATTATTATACTCTTATTCTATTTTTCTTTATATCACTTTGATACTGTTGGATAAAGGTGTGAATTTATTCACACCAAACCTTGTGAAATTATTCACACAACGGGGGAGTGATCATTTTATTTTTGTTGTTTTCTTTACTTCTTCATTTCCTCCCTCATGAGTCTACTTTCTGCTTCCATTGAAACCATGGGATCAATGGAGGGATAACCCACTTATGGGTTGATCCAAGGGATTAGAAAGGGGCTAGATTGAATTTTATTTATCACCTCATTAATGTATAATCACTTCTTTAATTGATATTTTTATTTGATGATTTTTAAACTCCATCGTCCGTGTTGAATTTAAGGTCACACACTTCAAGTGCTAATACGAACCTTTACCTTGAAGTACTAAAAACTTTGATCCTTCAAGTTTATAGGTGATTAGTATTAAATGGTGTATGCATTAAACTATTAAGTGATGATGTTGTTTTATCTTCTTAAATGAACCCATCTCAAATATAAGAAATTGAAATCATTAAAAAGGAAATACGCCCAATCCACCTCGAGCGATAACCTAGGATCAACTCATTATTTTAAATTGAATTCACTTAAGTATCTTAGAGTTCCTTTAAACCCATCTAAAATCAACCCAAGTTGGTTAATTCATAGCCAAAAACAGTTCATAGAATGTACGTGTTTATATGTTACTTCTTAGGTGTCTGAGGATTCGACAACCCAAGCTAAACTACAAGGACTGTTTTACCTTCTTCTCTTGGGTAAATTTGAGCGAGAATCAAATTTTGGCGCTGTTTCCGGGGACCCAAGTAATTAATCTAAACACCCATTCTATTCTCCCCCATTTCTTCTTTTCTCATCCAAATTCTCTTATCTTGTCCCTTTCTCATTTTTTTTCTTTTGGTGCATGTCCGCCTACACCCGCGATCAATCAATCCGTCTAGTTAGGGTGGATAGTCCTGGGGTTGGGGAGTAAAGTACACCAACGAAACTCTTTCCATTAGATCCTAATCTTCCTAACACCCCCAAGTCAAAAAAATTAGCCCATTTCAATGGAAGGTCTTCAAAGAAACCAACTCATAAACCCGGGTGGGAACCAAAATGGAAACCCAAATGAGGCAGCCACAAACTTGGGGAATGCAATTGATAAAACCATGAATGACTACCTCACACCTTCCTGGACCAATTCCCCCTCATGCATTAAACACAATTCCCTAAGAGATGCTAACTACATCTTTAAACCCCATGTCCTAAACCACCTTCCCACATTCCATGGAATGGAGTCCGAGATGCCATACCTGCACATTAAGGAGTTCAATGACATTGTAGAAACCATGTGTCCCCCACATCAACTAGAATCAGCTAAGATGAGGCTATTTCCTTTTTCTTTAAAGGATCGAGCTAAAAATTGGCTAAACAATTTGAGACCATCATCCATTTAATCTTGGGACCAACTACAAAGAGAATTCTATAAAAAATACTTTCCCCACCACAAAACAATTGCACTTAAAAAGAGTATCCAAAACTTTTTTGAAAAAGAGGGAGAGTCATTCTATGAAAAATGGGAAAGGTTCAAAGACACTCTAAACATGGTTTCACACCATGGTTTTTCTATTCCTGAACAAGTGAGAATTTTCTATGAAGGGTTGGGTCCGGAGAACAAACAATTCATTGACATGATGTGTAATGGAACCTTTAAAAACAAATCCCCAAATGATGCTTAAGAGTATCTAGAAAGACTTTCTGAACAAAACCAAACATGGGGAACTTCACCTTATTCTGAAAATCAATAAAGAACTACTGGAATTCATACAATTAGAGAAGAGGAAAGCCTTAGGGCTAAACTCGTAGCACTCTCTAGGAAGGTTTGAAGAGATATACCTTAGGAAAGTCCATGAAATCCAAACTGTTGACCCTGTTTGCACAATTTGTGACAAACATGAGAATAAGACAGAAAACTGCCCAACTATTCCATCCATCAAGGATGTTCTATTAGGAGGACCCCCAGTGGAAGTAAATGCTTTGAACTTTCAAAAGCCTCAATACCAAAACACCTTCAACCCAAGGTATAATGACCACCCAGGCTTCCGCTGGAAAGATAACCAACAACCTAGCCAACCACAGGGACAAAATCCTTACCCCTATAAGAACTGCAAATCCCATAACCAGTTACAAACCCAACCTATCCAATACCAATAGCCACCGGTCCATTTTCAACAAACCATCCCACTTCCAAAATATCCCCCCGGGATAAACCAATCTTCTCAAGCACCAACCCAAACTGTTCCACAAAGCCTACTAGAACAACTATGTAAACAAATGGAGAGGATGAACTCGAATGTATCTTCCCTAAAACAAGAACTTCAACCCATCAAAACTGGAAAGGCATCCATGCCTACTCAGGCGGTTCCATCCTCAACTTTAATTGGAGAGTCAAGTTGTTCTCAAACAACTCATGAACAACTAAAGGTTGTGACTGTTTTAAGAAGTGGGAAATCAATTGAGAAACCTGAACAACTAATTCATAACCCACCTGAAGATTCGAACTTGGATGAAAATTCAAATGAACCACAAGATCAAACTGAGGAAACTGATAACATTGTCAAGGAAACAACTCTTCAACAAACAACCCCACAACCTGCACTATTTCCTCAACGCATGAGTGGGAAACCCAATCTTGAACTGAGTTAAACGTTGAGGGAAATATTTTCACAAGTCAAGTTGAACATACCCCTTCTCGATGCAATCCAAACCATACCTACCTACTCAAATTACCTTAAGGACTTGTGCACTTTTAAAAGAAAATTTTCACATAAAAACCAAGTCCTTTTGGCTGCTAATGTGAGTACCACCATTCAAGGGACCATTCCTCCTAAGTTGAAAGACCAGGGTTGCCCTTACATCAATGTTGAACTAGGAGAGAGAAAAGTTGTCAATTCCTTGTGTGACCTAGGTACTAGTGTCAATATCATCCCATATGATGTGTACTGACAGTTAGGCCAAGAAGAACTCCAACCCACATCTATCACACTTCATCTTGTTGATCGTAGCATTAGGGTTCCAAAGGGGATTTTGAAGGACGTTCTGGTAAAGGTTGAAAACTTCATCTACCCTACTGATTTCATTGTCCTTGACAACCATCCAAACTTAGGAAATAAGGAACAAACCCCAATCATCCTTGGTCGTCCTTTCCTTGCAACAATCAACTCTATTATCCGAGTTTGAAATGGGAACAAGACCATCACCTTTGGGAACATGAGTCTTGACTTGAACATCTATAATGCAAGCTCACAAATAGGGGATGACGAGGACATTCATGAAGTAAACATTATAGGATGCATTGATAATGAATCCGTGGAACATCAAGGAATATTCGATGAAGGTTTAAGTCAGGATGAGATTGATTTCCTTTGTTCATATGAAGGAAGTTTATCTCCTTAGCTTGAATCATTTTCAAATTGCTCTTATGATGAAGTCTTAGGTACAACAATCAGTGAAACCTTTCAAGAAACTACTTTCATGGAGACCACTCCAAATTCCTTCCCTAAATCTGAGCAAGCCAATCTAGTAGCTGAAACTTCTACATGTGGTGAATCAATCATATCTGAAACTCTAAAAAAGAAATTGAACTTGATCCAATGTCCTAATCTTCTGTTGAAATTCCGAACCAACCTGATCTTGAATTGAAGGAACTTCCCGCTACACTCATGTATGCTTTCCAAGGGGACAATCAAACACATCCTATTGTCATTTCTTCTTCTCTTGAATCCAATCATGAAAGGATGCTTCTAGATGTCCTTAGGAAGCATAAAAAAGCCATTGGTTGGACCCTTTCTGATATTCCTGGGATTATCCCACTTATCAGGACTCATAGGATTGTTCTGAAATCTGATTCAAAGCCATTTCGTCAACCTCAACGGCGACTCAATCCTAATCTCATGGAGGTAGTAAGAAAAGATCTCCTGAAATTACTAAAAGTTGGTATCATCTATACCATAGATGAGAGTGAATGGGTGAGCCCAATCCAAGTGGTTCCAAAAAAGGCTGGAATCATAGTGATAACCAATGAGGATGGAGAGATTCTTCCAACAAGGGTGAGTAGTGGATGGAGGGTCTGTATTGACTATAGGAATCTAAACTCATTCACCAAGAAGGACCATTTCCCCTTACCATTCATTGACCAAGTCCTTGAGAGAGTGGCAGGTCATGCGTTCTATTGTTTCTTAGATGGGTACTCAGGGTATAATCAAATTGAGGTCTCCCTAGAGGATCAATGGAAGACTACATTCAAATGTCCATTTGGAACCTTTTCTTTCAAACTCATACCCTTCGGGTTATGCAATTCCCCTAGAACCTTCCAACGGTGCATGATGGGAATCTTCTCAGATATGGTAGGGGATTTTCTAAAGGTCTTCATGGATGACTTCTCTGTGTTTGGGGATACATTTTAGGGATGTCTGAGGAATGTAGAGAGAGTCTTGTCAATATGTGAAGAAAATAATCTAGTCCTAAACTGGGAAAAATGCCATTTTATGGTTAAAGAGGGACTAGTTTTAGGCCATCTGGTCTCAAGTAGGGGGATTGAAGTTGATAAAGCCAAGGTTGACATCATTTGTCACCTTCCATCACCCAAAACTATCAAGGAAGTTAGGTATTTCTTAGTACATGCTGGTTTCTATAGAAGATTCATCAAGGACTTTAGTTCAATCTCCCATCCCCTTTATGATCTCCTAGTAAAGGATGCTCCATTTGTTTGGACAGAAAGCTGTGAGGGTTCATTCTCAACCCTCAAATCCTCTCTCACCTCCCCCCCCATCATTAAAATCCCCAAATTGGAACCTTCCTTTCGAACTTATGTGTAATTCCAGTGACTTTGCTGTAGGAGCTGTGTTAGGACAACGTTGTGATAAAAATCCTTATGTCATTGCTTATACAAGAAAATACTTAAATGATGCCCAAATCAACTACACCACCACTGAAAAGGAGTTACTTGCTATTGTGTTTTCCTTATAGAAGTTTAGGTCCTACCTCTTAGGATCCCCCATCACTGTGTTCACTGACCATTCTGCACTAAAATACCTCTTCCAAAAACAAGATGTTAAGGCTAGACTGATTAGGTGGGTCCTTCCCTTACACGAATTTGACCTCACAATCAAGGATAAAAAGGGAGTTGAAAATGTTGTATCTGATCACCTCTTTAGGATGGAATTCAAGGACAACTCAAATCACCTTTCTGTGTCAGATTCATTTCCTGATGAACACCTATACTCTGTGAGTGACTGCCCTTGGTATGCCGACAGAGCCAATTTCTTAGTTACAGGAGTCATTCCAAAATTCTTAGGGACTCAAGATCGAAGGAAATTCCTTTCTGATGTTAGACACTATGTGTTTGATGATCCATACCTCTATAAGTTCTTCCCTGACCAAGTCATTAGGAGGTGTGTCCCGGAATCTGAACAAGAGTCCATCCTTAAATTCTGTCATAGTGAGTCATGTGGAGGTCACTTTTCCTCTAAGAAAACATCTGCTAAGATTCTTCAATGTGGTCTCTTCTGGCCCACCCTCTCAAGGGACTCTTACACATTTTATCAAAGTTGTCCTAGGTTTCAAAAAGTAGGGTCCATCACAACAAGGAATCAAATGCCACTCACTCCCATCTTAGTGGTTGAAATATTTGACTATTGGGGAATTGATTTCATGGGACCCTTCCCAAACTCTAGGGGATACCTCTATATCCTTTTAGCTATTGATTATGTCTCAAAATGGGTTGAGGCCATTCCCACTAAGTCCAACAATCATCAAGTTGGGATTAGATTTATAAAAGAGAACATATTTTCTCGATTTGGAATTCCTAGGGCTATAATCAGTGATTGAGGAACCCATTTCTGCAACCGCCCATTCTCTTCACTCATGTATAAGTATGGTATTTCTCATAAAGTGTCCACTGCATACCATCCTCAAACTAATGGTCAAGTTGAGTTAGTGAATAGGGAGATTAAGAAAATTCTTGAAAAAACTGTCAACCCCTCTAGGAAAGATTGGTCTGAGAAACTCTTAGATGCTCTTTGGGCCTATCTAACCGAATATAAAACCATTTTAGGAATGTCCCCATATAGGTTGGTTTATGGAAAAGCATGTCATTTACTTGTTGAAATTGAGCATAAGGCCTTTTGGGCAATTAATAAAATGGATTATGACCTCTCATTGGCCGGAACAAAAAGAAAATTAGATCTCAATGAACTGGAGGAACTAAGGATAGAGGCTTATGCAAATTCAAGGATCAATAAAGCTAGAGTTCAAGCCTACCAATCTAGGAATATCAAGGTCAAACATTTTGAACCGGGAAAACTTATGCTCTTGTATAGTTCAAAACTTCATTTACACCCAAGAAAGTTAAGGTCTAGATGGTCAGGACCTTTCATAGTGCATCATGTATTCCCCCATGGGGCAGTAGAGATTCAAGATACCACAAGTGGTTACATTTTCAAGGTCAATGGTCAAAGGATAAAACCGTTCATTGAATCATTCAATAAACAGGAAATAGAGGTTGAGTTAACTGATCCAACCTATAAACCTGGAAAAAATTGATAGATTTAGGGTCCATGTCGGGATAACGACGTTAAATAAAGCGCTGCATGGGAGGAAACCCATGGTTTTAAATTTTCCTATCATTTTTTTGTTTTAATAAAATTTATATTTTAAATAGGATTATATAATCATTTTAATATTTTAAAAAAAATGATTGTTGACCTGTTCTTCTATTATGAGTATGGATGGGTATGAAAGGGGAGCATCGTATTCATCCGTGTCACGCGGTGTGATCCCTGAGTAATACCTTACCCAGAAAATTAAAATAAGACAATGTATCATTAGTTTGATTTAAAAAAACGGAAAAACAGGAAAATCCATAAAAATGATGATACTTGGAATTAAATAAGTTGTTGTGTTGTTTGTTTTGTCTGGTTTGTTCTTCTTTTTATGGTTCAGGTACTATTTTGGGTGATACATGTTCAATCAAGGAGGTGCCTACATCCCCCAAGAGATCAAAGGACTAAATTGGAGTAGCAAGAACTTCAAACTTCAACCACCAGGTGACTTCATTCCATGATCCTAATATTTCAATTTCCTTATTGAACTCCCATTTTATTCCTCTACCCCCTTCTAAATTTTCTTTTCTTTAAACACTGGGGAAATTATTATTTTAAGTTGGGGGGGATATAAAATAAAAAAATGATTTCGTGTTAAAAAAATGAATGATTTGAAGAAGAAAAAATTGTGTAAATGGAAGGAAAAATTCCTTTAACTTTGAACATGGTAATACACATTGCACACTTTGAAACTGAATATCAAATAATTTATCATGCCCTGATTCTAATTTTAATCCTTGTATAATTTCATGAGCATAGATTTTGGAAAGTTTGGTTGTCCAATGTGATATTTCATTATTTTTATTTTTATCCAAATAAAAAAAGATCACAATGCACGTCCTTTGGATAGTGGGGTATTAGTTTGAGTTCATGGGGTCCCCTAAATAAATAGCATAGTTTTGGTGATCATTTTAGTTTAATATGAGTATTCAAAAAAATTATGTGTAGAGCAATGAAATGACCTAATGCGTGGCTTTCGGAACTTGGGGATCATGACTCCATAGTTGTCTGGCCCAGAGTTAGTAATTTTATCTCTATTTTTGGTAATTTGAATTTGTTTTTGACTGAGTTAACTTGAGATGATGCCCGAGTATGTGGTCTTCACTTGGTGCCCTAAGGTCTTTGAGCCTGGGAGTCATCGGCAAAGTATCGCTACAGGGATTGACTCTTTTGAGTGCAATTTCAATTACCATGGAAAAATTGCAAAAACAAAAAAAACAAAAACAAAAAAACAAAAAAAATATATAATACAAAAAAAATTGAATACTCATCTTAATATTGAAATTTGATTCCACCTAGCGCTTCCGTAATTTTCCCCTTGAATAAAGATGAACCACCATGTCTATTGTGATGCACAACACATCCTCATACTTAATTGATATTGGATGAAATATGGCAATGAATTTGAACAAAGGAATGGGCTTGGGATTGGGATCTTCTTATGAAACTATCTTGTATTAAAATATTTTAATGGGTTTCATTATTGTTTGGTATATGGGTTTCTGGTGATCATTGTGTATTAAAATGTTTTTGGAAAAGGGAATTCGAATTTCATATTGTTGAGATATATTTTGCTCGGGACTAGCAAAACTCAAGTTGGGGGTGTGATTAGCCACTAAATGAGGCTAATATTCATGGTTAATATACATAATATTCATGTTATTTTTTATTCATAAACACCATTTTAGTGCATTTTACACTTTGAACATCATTTCACATTATTATTGTAATACCTTCTTCAAATGCACTATTATGTGGTACATTTTTTAACATCATTTAAAGTACCCAATGATTCATCTGATTTTAAGGAATGTAATTATCCATATTTCAATTTGATATTTTGGTAAATTGATTTACACTTCAATATTATCATGTTTAATTTAGGGATCAATGTGTTGAGCCCTCTGGAAGATTGTTGAATTATTCCTATGATTGCTATTTTAATAATCACAAATCATCAATTACTTAATCCAGTTGGATTTCTCATATACGTAATCACAATCTATTAATGAATCTGTGTATATTGGTTGGATATGTTTTTATCTCTTTGTTATTGATTTACAAGTATTCTGGAAGTTCTCTGGATCAAAGGACAATGGTCGCACCGATCCATATCAAAGGACAACGGTCGCACCGATCCATATCAAAGGACAACGGTCGCACTGATCCATATCAAAGTAAAACGGTCGCACCGATCCATATCAAAGGACAAAGGTCGCACCGATCCATATCAAAGGACAACGGTCGCACTTATCCATATAAAAGGACAACAGTCTCACCGATGCTAATCAAATGAGTCACCGAAGATGTCTCACCGATGATGATCATATGAGTCACCGAATATGTCTCACCGATGCTGATCAAATGAGTCACCGAAGATGTCTCACCGATGCTGATGACCCACCGATCACTTGACACACTGATAGTCATAAACAGCTGTTTGAATTTCTTTATCTTTATTTAATCTAGACAACGGTCATATTAGGAATATTTTAAATGCTCTGTAATTTATTTAATGTGTGTTGTTGGATGTCAGGGAACCGTACCTCGTACCTGCAAAAAGAAAACATTTCTTTTGCCGGAGCACGTGCTTTAAATAGAGGAAGGATGTGCTACTGCAAAGTGAGAGAGACACATAGACAAATAGAAAGACCGCAAGGTGTGCTGGAAGAACAACCAAGTGTGTGAATGCAAAGAGACTACCAAACTTACACGAGTAACTCATTTATCACTACTCACCAGTGAAGAGATGAGAAAGTGAACATAACACAAGAGCTTCATCGACTGTCTCTACACCTGGAAATCACGGAAACAGACGATACTCTGTTTTCCAGACAAAAAACCAGAAGAGGACTCAGAGTGAATTCTGATCAATCAAAGGAGTCCAGAACTGCACGACAATCACTAGAGCCATTCCCAAACTCTAAACATTTTCTCTGTGATTTATCTTTTTACATATTGAGCAGTGTGTGTTATATGCTACATTTTTACACACACTATCTCCTGTACTCTAACTGGAGGATTTGTAAATCCTCACTCACCTCTCTTACATTTTGTATTTCCCACTGAAATAGTGGTAGAGGTCGTGTGACCTGAACAGCTGGTTGTTGTTGTGTTTGTTCCCACGAATAACTGTGGTAGAGGTCTTGGACCTGGATAGCTGGTTGCTGTTGTTATCCCTGATCCAGGGTGTGGATCATCTTTTTATAAAATCTTTTGAGAGGACTAAGTCTCAGCTTGAGACTGAACCTCTTGGTTATATTTTTTGTGCTATATCTTTCAAAGTTATTCTTTTATTCCGTTGTTAATCTCTTTAAAACCAAAAATGTTTTAAAGTCACTTTGATAATTAAATTCGCAAGTGTTTATATCAGTTGTAAATCAGTAAGTTGGTTTCAAAAGTTAATCAACCTTTCTGTTTTGATTAACTGGGAAATAATCAATCCTTTGAGAACCCAACTAAACCCTTACTTTGATATAAATTCACTACAGTTTAATTCATTATTTTATTTGGGGGTTTTTAAGACAAAGTTTTTAAAACATAAATTTTAATTGGAACTCAATTCACCCCCCTCTTGAGTATCCACTCTGACCAACAATTGGTATCAAAGGAAGATTTAAATATTTTCTAAAAGTTTTTTTTTAACTGTGATTTTAGTTGTATTTTAAAGTTCTTAAAATTTCTATTATTTATAAATTTTTATCTCTTTAAAATATTTGCCTTAAGTAAGCTATCATGGATAATAGAGTTGAAGGTGTGGCTACCAATAGACCACCATTTTTCAATGGCACTAACTATGCTCAGTGGAAAATCAAGATGAAAATTCATTTAGAAAGCATGGGTTTTGATATTTGGACTACTATAGAATCTGAATATAAAATTCCTACTACTGTTAGAACTACTTGGAATGAAGCTACTAAGACAGCCTACAATAATAACTACAAAGCTATGAATGCCTTGTACTGTGCTCTAGGAGATGGGGAATTTAATAGAATATCTGCTTGTAAAACTGCTTATGAAATTTGGGATACCTTAGCTATTTCTCATGAAGGAACAAATAATGTTAAGGAAATGAGATTGAACACTTACACTATTAATTATGATAATTTTAAGATGAAGCCTGATGAACCCATTTCTGACATGTATCTCAGGTTTAATGAAATTATCAACACAATGACTTCTCTGGGAAAGGATGTTCCATCAAAGGAACAAATTATGAGAATTCTGATATGTCTACCTAAAAGATGGAGGGAAACTTCTGTCTCAATTAGATAATCATGTGATATTGGTGAACTACCAGTCAAGGAACTAATTGGCAAGTTGATGATGTATGAAGAGGAACTCAAGGTTAACAAAGAAGAAGATGATGAACCAAGAAGGAAGTCTGTTGCCTTCAAAACTATAACCTCAAAGAATAAGGATAAGGAAAAGCTTCAATCCATCAATGAAAGTTCAAGCTGTGAAGACAGTAAGAGTGATTCTGATAGTGATGCTGAGATGGATCACATTGCCAGAAGATTTAAAAAGTTTTATAGGAAGAAGAAGTTTTTCAGAAAGTCAAACTACAAAGGTAAGTATGACAACAAGGGACATTGGAAAAAGGATTGGAAGAAATATGACAAATCAGATGAAGTTATCTGCTATGAGTGCAAAAGGAAGGGACACATAAAAGCAGACTTTCCAAAGATGAAATACAAGAAGAATTATGAATACAAGGATAACAAGTATAAGAAAGCCATGAAGGCTACTTGGAGTGCTTCTGAGGACAGTTCTAGTGAATCTGAAGTTTCTGAAACTGAACACAGACACAAGGCAAATATGTGTTTTATGACAAACACTTCTGAGGTAACTTCAGAAACTTCTGCTTCTAATTCATATTATTCTGGAGATGATTCTGAATGTGATAACATGTCTAAATCTGAACTGTTTTAATATTTTGATATGTCAGAAGAAACCTGTAATGAGCTGAAAGACAAATACAAAGGTTTAAAGAAACAGTATGCTTTAATTGTTAAACATAAATCTGATCTTGATATTGAAGTAGAAAAGAATGCTCAGTTTCTTAAAGAGAATACTGAACTAAAATTATCCAATGAGCAACTCAAGAAAGACTTAGAGAAATTTACAAATGGTAAAGATACTCTTACTCAGATTCTAGGTAAGAAAATAGCACCTAGATACACTACTGGTATAGGATACCAACCTGGACAAAGGAAGATTACCAAAACTAAATTCATTCCTAAATCTTGACAGAATGTAGCTAGTTCTGAAGCTTCATATGATTCAACTAGATATATTCATATTTATGGATATAATAAAGTTTATCTCTCAAAGTCTGTTGATTCTACAACTCTCATGAGACCCATAATACAAATTTGGGTACCAAAAGCTCTGATTGCTAACCTGTCTGGACCCAAGAAGATCTGGGTACCAAAATCATTTCCTATCTAAATCTGTTTTGTAGGGAACCTGCTTAAAGAGATCCTGTAGAAAGTCTTGGTATTTGGACAGTGGATGTTCAAGACATATGTCTGGAGACTTCTCATGCTTTAAAAGCTTAGTCAGAGTTGATGGAGGTTTTTTCACCTTTGGTGATAATTTTAAAGGGAAAATCATCGGCTTAGGCCAGATTGGTAACACTGACTCAGTACTAATTTCTAAAGTTTTATTTGTTGATGGAATTAAATACAATTTGTTAAATATTTCTCAGTTATGTGATGATGGTTTTTATGTTAAATTTGAAAATGATTCTTGCAATGTTTTTAATTCTAAAAATGCTTTAGTGTTTTCTACTTTAAGAAATGAAAACGTTTATGTTGTCGATTTAAATTCTTTAGCTAAGCAAAATATTACTTGTTTAAATGCTTTTCATAAAGAGTCTTGGCTCTGGCACAGGAGATTAGGACACTGCAATGTGCATTCACTTAGAAAAATTGCTAGGAAGAACTTAGTTAGAGACCTACCCAAACTTGAATTTCCAGGAGACAAAGTTTTTAATCCCTTTCAAAAGGGAAAGCAACATAAAGTTTCTTTTAAATCAAAGAAATAAGTGTCAACTTCTCAACCTCTCGAGTTGGTTCACATGGATTTATTTGGACCTTCTAGAGTTTCTAGTTTAAATGGGAAGCAGTATGTCTATGTTCTTGTAGATGACTATTCTAGATATACTTGGGTATATTTTCTAGCTCACAAAAGTGAAGCTTGTTCTTACTTTGTTAAATATTCCAAGTCTGTAGAGAACCTTAGTGGACTTAAGATTAAAACCCTGAGGAGTGATCATGGTTGTGAGTTTGAAAATCATGAGTTTGAATCCTACTGCTCACACAATGGCTATAGTCACAATTTATCTACCCCTAGGACACCTCAGCAAAATGGTGTAGTAGAAAGAAGAAATAGAACCCTGCAAGAAATTTCTAGAACCATGCTTAATGAGTATGACCTACCCGTTTACTTTTGGGCTGAAGCTGTAAATAAAGCTTGTTATGTTATTAATAGAGTCTTGATTAGACCTATTCTTAAGAGGACCCCTTATGAGTTTTGGAACCATAGGAAACTGAAAGAGCGCTGTTGTGGGCGCCCTCAAATGATTAGTGTGATTTGGGGTACTTAGGTGCAGCAGAGTGGCTGACCAAGGTCGTCTCTCAAAGGAGGAAGTGAATTTAAAAACATATTAGAGGTATTCTAAAAATAAAATAAAAGAGAATAAAATAAAAACACTACTTTAAAGGATTGGGTTTTTTTATAGTTTATGAATCTAGAAGAAGTTTTCTGGAAGAAGATTGTATTTTTTTTGTTTTTAGTTTTTGAAATTAATTTCGATTAAAATGACACAACAAGAAGATGTTTTTTTAGAAATCTATTTAAAAGGCATAATCGATCTAACTATACCTCTTCACTTTATTATTAATCATTATAATGTAAATTAACATTCACTTAATTATGATCCCTTAATTTGTTAAATCCCGAACCCTACGAGAATTAACTTTACCACGAAGATGATGTGAATTTAACCCTAGGCTAACTTCGGAACATGCAATCGCAGCACCCTGCTTTGATTGATGTTCTAAGATTAGCTTATGGTCAGTGGTAAATTAAGGCGCATATCCATTCTGGAAATGAGGATGAATTTTGTTTAGGGATGATATTTTAACTCTACAAATTTATCCCGTGTGGTCTTGTATTACCGATTAAGATCGCGCTCTCACAATTTACACAAAATCCCGACCTCGCGTGTTTTTGTGTTAATTGTTAAATTGCTTGCTTAGTTTCTTACAATTTAAAAACACAATTCATGGATCATATTAAGTGAATTACAGTAGCTCAATGATTCAAAATAATTAAATGAAGAGGGTCGAAGATAGATCGATTACTAAAAGACTACTCTTCCATGGGTGGCGTAATCATCGTAGAAGCATTTTGCATGTGCAAAGGTTTATAATGGGTATAACCCAATAACGCTTCTACTCAAGAATTCCAGCCCAAAGAGGAAGATTAAGAGAATAAGAAATTTAAACAAAACAGAAGAAAAGAGAAGACATAAAAGAAGAACAAAGAAGTTTATTACACAAATGAAAACATTATAAAATGAAGAAAAGAAGGAGGCTTCGATGAGGGGATCCTTGCTTCAAGAGCTACCCCTCTTACAATGGTTGGAGAATTTGGGTGAAAAAAATTATCCTCTGCCTCCAATATCATAATGCACGTCCCAACCCCTCCAAATTAGAAAAACTCCAATTTATAGAGAGGAGGGGAGGAGAGGTTACAAGTGATTTCAAGTGTGAATGTGGAAATTCGGCCAAATATTTTAATGCAAATTTCACCGCCCATTTGACCACCACAACGCGTGAATTGGCCGGCCTTCCAGAAGGATAAAATGTGCGTATATGGGTCCTATATCTCCTCTCTAAATTTGGGCTCAATAAAATCCCATATGTAGGAGTTATGGACGAAATACAGAAGCTTATCCATTTTGGAGAGTCCAGCCCAGCTTTGACTTTATGGCCCAATTACTCCATTAAAATGCATTCTTTTGATCTAGTGTCATGAATAAAAGTTGTAGATAATTAAGTTATTAACACTGTTACAAAATTTCAAATTAAAATAATAAATATAAAAATATTTATATTCGCAATACTATAGTGCACTATTAAGGGTAAAACTGGAATTTTCACCAAATTTTCAAATGAATGATCAAATCCCAAATATTTTATAAATAAACATATTTAACACAATTTGAGGAAATTATATAATTTATTATAAATACAATATTCAATAAAATAGTGTTTTATCAATTCCCCCACACTTACCCTTTTGCACACCTGGGCAAAACCTCATATCAAGTAAACATCAATATCAAATCAAAACCAATTTTAAAACACATATCCTTAAGATCAATAAATTTCACACCAAGAATAAAAAGATATCATGCCTCATAAAAAACCTTATTTCAAGTTCTCCATTTATATCATTCAATATATTTCCACTTCATTTATCCGCCCATGCACAAAACACTTACCTCGCTTGAATTTTCTCTCATCACTCAAATATCAATTTTTTTTGCAATGTCTTTCTCATCCAAACTCATACAAGGGTAACCATAGGCTTGATAGATTCCTACATCGCTACCCGATGTGAGTCAAGGAAATATGTTTATCATGAGGACTTTTCAGGGTTGTTCTGTGGCTTTCGGTTGGTAGGATTAAGATGTGAAAAACTCTAAGGCTGAATGAGGAGGGCTTGACTCTTTTGAAGCAAAATTGCATTAATCTAATTTTCACTTAAATATGGTATTCTCTTCAATCCCCATAGTATCAATTCATCTCCATCATCATGAAAAGTCATGAAAGTTTTACACCATTCATCATTTCAGCATAAAAAATTTCAATCTTCTCAAACATGATTTTCTTGAAAGCTCCAGATGGGCACAGCTTTCCACCTCAATTAGAAGCTCTAGAAAAGCCACAGCTTCACTTGTCATGAAAGCTCCAGAAAAGGCACAGCTTTCAATATAATGACTTTCTTTAGCAGCAAACACATCTCTTCAGAATTTAATTTTCCACCCAAAGTATCACAGAATGTGGTGGCAAAACCCAAGACAATTTCCCCCACACTTAAGCTCAACTAGATTATGCAATTTCACTTCAAGAGTTGGTTGGATAGGGAAAATTGGCTTGTAATGTGGCTAACCTAACAGGCTTTGCATGGATTATAAGGGCTAAAAGGATTAAATATTAAAGGTAGGCCATTATAAAAAAGGATTCTTTGAAATAGGGGCTTTAATACCAAACAAATGCCTCAATCATTTAAACATAAGTACCTCAAACCCTCAAGTTTTGACAGGAATAGATCAAATTCTGGTTAAATCAAGTATGGTTTGGTTCTCTTAAGAAGTGAGGTGAATGTAAATAATATGAAAATAATGGTTTAGAAGCCTCACAGAAAAGTGATTTCAAATATAAAGACAGTGATATTGGCATGGGATTCAAAATTCAGCGTACTTTTCATGAAATTACTAAATATTTGAACTTGAAACAAAGTCATTTCAGTATTCATTTAAGCTTATTTTCAAGGGGTAAATTGTTTCACTTATTGATATGAATTTAAAAATGGTGATGAGAATCATTTCAGCCCAAAAGTTTCAAAAACACATAGAAAATTGTAAAATAAACACACAAAATTTGAAAAACACACAAATTTTTTTGGTTTTTTTTTAACAGGAAAGTAATTGAAATTACTAAACTAAAAGGTTCCCTCCCCGACACTTAAAATATTGCATTGTCCTCAATGTGAACCTATGAGATGATATATGCACATGAAATGCAGAATTTTTAAATAGGACAAATAATATAAAAGTGAAAGGGTTAGGAACAGCCTGATGTGCTCAAGTGATGATGGGGTCATGCAGTGTGATAAAATCCACTGCATCAGTAGGAAGTCCCTCAATGTATCTCTTCAAACGTTTCCCATTGACTGTAAATCTCCTTCCATTGTCCTCTTGTGTGATCTCCACTGCACCATAAGGAAAAACATTAGTCACAACATAAGGACCTAACCATCTGGAACGCAACTTACCAGGCATCAACTTCAGTCATGAACTGTAGAGAAGGACTTTCTCTCCAACATGAAACTCCCTTTGTTGGATCATTTTGTCATGAGATGCTTTTGATATTTCCTTGTAGAGCCTTGAGTTCTCATATGATGATAATCTAATCTCCTCAAGCTCTTGAATTTGCATCTTCCTTTGGATTCCAGCTTGGGCCAAATCCATGTTGCATTTCTTTATAGCCCAATAAGCCCGATGCTCGACTTCCACTGGGAGATGACATGCTTTCCCAAAAACAATCCGAAATGGGGAAATACCAATGGGGGTCTTGTATGCTGTTCTATAAGCCCACAATGCATCGTCCAAACGCTTGCTCCAATCCTTCCTATTTGGCTGCACGGTTTTCTCCAAGATTTGTTTCAACTCACGATTTGAAACCTCAGCCCTTCCATTTGTTTGGGGGTGGTATGGTGTTGATGTTTTGTGTGTCACTCCATACTTTCGAAGGAGGGAAGCAAAATTCCTATTGCAAAAGTGTGTCCATTGGTCACTGATGATGGCCTTTGGTACTCCAAACCTGCAGAAAATTTGAGCCTTGAAAAAATCCACTACAACATGAGAATCGTCAGTCCTGGTGGCCTTGGCCTCCACCCATTTACTCACATAATCAACAGCAACCAAAATATACAAAAATCCAAATGAACTAGGAAAAGGACCCATAAAAGCAATGCCCCATACATCAAAAATCTCACAGAATAGTATGGGTTGTTGGGGCATCTCATGTCTCTTAGAAATGTTCCCAGTGTGTTGGCAATGAGAGCATGACTTACAAAACACATGGGCATCATGGAATAATCTAGGCCAATATAATCCAGAGTCCAAAACCTTCCTAGCTGTCCGTTGGGGTCCAAAGTGTCCACCACAAGCAAGTGTATGACAGAAATGCAAAACATACTCAAACTCATGATCGGGAACACACCTCCTAATGACTTGGTCACTACACATGCGCCATAAGTATGGATCATCCCAAACATAAAATATTGACTCACTCTTTCATTTTTGGACTTGATGTTTCTTTAAATTTGCAGGGATTTTATAAGCAACAAGGTAGTTAACTAAATCATCATACCAAGGATGCGTACCTGAGATGGTATATAGATGCTCATCGAGGAAAGTGTCCCGAAGTGGTACCTGATCCAAGGTGTCATCCTCTAGTGTGTGAGTAAGCCTACTCATGTGGTCCGCCACCAAGTTTCCTGACCCATTTTTGTCCTTTATCTCGATGTCAAACTCTTGAAGAAGGAGCATCCAACGGATAAGTCGTGGCTTTGCATCTGGCTTCTTCAGGAGGTACCTCAAAGCTGCATGGTCAGAAAAAACAACTACTTTAGAGCCCAATAAATATGAACGGAATTTTTCTAAAGCAAATATGATAGTAAGAAACTCATTTTCCATGGTTGTGTAGTTTGATTGGGATGAATCCAATGTCCTTGATGCATAGGAAATCACATGTGAACGTCCTTCCACCCTCTAAGATAAGACAGCTCCAACCGCGAAGTTGTAGGCGTCACACATAAGCTCAAATGGAAGGTCCCACCGTGGGGGCTGTATGATAGGTGGAGTGGTCAGACACTTCTTTAGCTCATCAAAGGAAGTCCTACAAGAATCATCAAACACAAAATCAGAATCTTTTTGAAGTAATCATGACATAGGAAGAGCGATCTTACTAAAATCTTTGATGAAGCGCCGATAAAATCCTGCATGCCCTAGGAAAGATCTAACATCACGCACACATGAAGGATAGGGTAAGGATGAAATAATGTCTACCTTAGATCTATCAACCTCTATCCCATGTTTTGACACTACATGCCCTAAGACAATGCCATGCTCTACCATAAAATGACACTTTTCAAAGTTCAGGACCAGATTCTTCTCAATACAACAATTCAACACCTTTCCCAAACTACTTATACATTCATAAAATGAAGACCCATACACTGTAAAATCATTTATAAATACCTCCATGAAGGTCTCAATAAAATCAGAAAAAATACTCACCATACATCTCTGGAAGGTACCTGGGGCGTTGCAAAGTCCAAATGGCATCCTCTGGTAGGCAAATGTGCCAAAGGGACAGGTGAATGTAGTCTTCTCCTGATCCTCTGGAGCTATATGAACCTGAAAATATCCAGAAAATCCATCCAAGAAACAATAGTGTGTTTTCCCAGCTAGTCTCTCGAGCATTTGATCAATAAATGGGAGGGGGGAATGGTCCTTACGAGTGGTCTGATTTAGTTTCCTATAATCAATACACACACGCCAACTATTTTGCACCCTCATTAGAACTAACTCATCTTTCTCATTTTTAACAACAGTAAAACCAGTTTTCTTAGGAACAACCTGAATAGGACTTAACCACTGAGAATCTGAAATGGGAAAGATTATACCTGCCTCGAGAAATTTCTCAACTTCTTTTTTAACAACTTCCAAGAGGGTGGGATTGAGTCTCCTTTGTGGATATCTCACCGGTTTAGCCCCATACTCCAAGAGAATCCTATGCATGCAAATGGAGGGGCTAATACCTGATATGTCAGCCAAGGTCCACCCAATCGCCCTGATGTTCTCCCTCAAAATATTCAAAAGCTTTTCTTCATGTTCAAAAGGGAGATTGTTAGTAATGATAACAGGTAATCTCTCACCACTCAACAAGTATGAGTATTTAAGATTTGGTGGCAATGGCTTGAGTTCTAATGAAGGAGGGTGTAGTATGGATGGAGACATTGAAGGAACCGAAATATGTGCACAAAGAGCATCGATATCATAATATACATTATCAAAATCAGAGAATAAAGCATCAAATCCATCTGCATAATCTATAGCCATGTCATAATCAGAGTTCACATGAACAAGATTAGAATATGAATCCATTTCAAAATCAAATCTTAGAGAGTCTTGTTCATTAGAAACAGGTGTGGAAGTTCTCTTAGACATTAAACCAGAACCAATACTCATAATCTCCCTAAGCATAGGACAATCAAAATCCATGGAGTTTTTACTTGGTGGTTCAAAATGGGAGATAACAAAAGCAGAATGGTCCTCAGAGGGGTACTTCATGGAATCCATAACATTAAATATCACAACTTCATCCCCAAATTCCATGGAAAGTGTACCCTCATTGACATTTATGATATTTTTTGCAGTTTTGAGGAAGGGTCTACCTAAGATAATGGGGGCATGAGAACTTACCTGATCATCCTCCATGTTAAGCACATAGAAGTCTGCTGGAAAGATCATGTCTCTTACCCGAACAAGTACATCCTCAAGAACTCCCACTGGATATGTCGTAGCTCTATTCGCCAATTGCACCACTACTCTTGTTGGCTTCAACTCACCAACCTGTAAGGAAGAGAATACAGAGTGAGGCATCACATTTATTGAAGCTCCTAAATCACAAAGAGCATCAGAGATGTGCAACTCCCCTATGGTACATGGGATGGTGAATGTCCCGGGATCCTTGCACTTTGTTGGCATTGCTAGAGTTGGTGTAATGAGTGCCGATACATTCCTTCCAAGGTTGATCCTCTCATTCCCCTTAAGCCCTCTTCGATTGGTGCAGAGTTATTTTAAGAATTTGGAATACCTTGGTATTTGCTTAATGGCTTCAAGTAGAAGAATGTTGATCTCCACATGCTTGAATGTGTCCAAAACCTTCTTTTGCATTGCTTCTTCATCCATCTTCTTGGTTTGAACAACCCTTTTTGGAAAAGGAAGGGGTTTAGGAGGTACATCATCAATCTTTTTCTTACCTTTATCTTTATCCTTGGATTGCTCATCAGTTGGTATGGAATGCGGCTTTTCTAGAGTAGAGGTGAATACCGGTGGAATGGTAGGTCCATATATATCATTCATTTGCTTCCCACTTCTCAATGTGATGGCACTAACATTCCCCTTTGGATTTGGAGTGGTTTGGGAAGGTAGATTTCCAGAATTCTTACTCACAAGTTCATGGAGGGCAGTGGCAATCTGACTCATTTGAGTCTTCAACTCTCTTAGATCCGAACCTTGACTCTTCAGCTCATTCTGTTGATTAAGAACAATTTGTTTCAAAAGATCATCAGTGTTATAGTCTACCTTGTGTTGGATATTCCCTTGTTGCTGACTCGTTGATGTTTGAGCTTCGAATCTCCTTTGGGGTTGTTGGAAACCATGTTGGTAAGGTGGAGGCTGCTAGAAGTTTGGCTGAAAAGGGGGCCTTTGTTGTTGTCCAGAGCCATACCTCATGTCTGACTAATCTTTCCACCCTTGGTTGTATACTGTATCAAACTTCTTTTGGGGATATGGTTGTTGTTGTTGTTGCTGAAATGGTCTCCCAGAGAACACTGTTGCACAATCTTATGTCTCTTGTAGTTGTGGGCAACAGTCAGTTGGGTGGCTTGTCTCAGTGCAAATGCCACATGGCCTTGAAGGAGGGGGTTGGGATGTCTTTTGAGCGAATTCAATCTGCCTCACCATATTTGTCAATTCTTCTAACTTAGTATCAATCAAATGACTTTCAAGAGAAGAAGGACTTACTTGATGTACTCCTCGAACGTGTGGTGTACCTCTATCACCGAATTGTTGAGAGTTTTGGGCCATTTTGTCGATAAATGCTCGTGCAGCTACTGGTGTCTTGTCCACCAATGCTCCTCCAGCTGCAGCATCCACCATGCTCCTCTCCATAGGTTTGAGTCCTTCATAGAAGTACTGAATGAGTAGTTTCTCACTGATTTGGTGATGTGGGCAGCTTGCACACAACTTCTTGAATCGCTCCCAATACTCATACATTGACTCCCCTTGTGCTTGATTGATCCCCGATATCTCCTTTCAAATGGATGTGGTCCTTGATGCTGGAAAAAATCTTTTCAAGAAAAGACGTTTCAAATCATTCCAACATGTTACATCTTCAGGTTGCAAATAATACATCCAATCTTTTGCAGCTCCATCAAGTGAGAATGGGAATGCTCTTAATTTGATTTGATCTTCAGAAACATTTCTTAGTTTAAGGGTTGAGCAAACCACATTAAATTCTTTCAAATGTTTATTAGGATCCTCACCAGAGAGGCCATGAAACTTTGGAAGTAAGTGAATTAACCCGGATTTTAGTTCAAAGTCCGATTCGAGATTTGGGTGTGCAATACAATTTGGTTGATAGTTAATATCAAGTTCAGCCAATTCTCGAATGGTTCTATTAAGTTCATTTCCATTGTTTTCAGCCATTGGTTCCTCTTTTATGTTTGAATTTGAATATCTTCCAATTTCAATGTTTCCAGAAGAGAGGAATTCACCAACTGGTTGAATATTGAAACTTCCCGTAGACTGAGAATTTCTGATTCGAGCCCTAAGGCTACGTTCAATCTCAAGGTCAAGATCTAAGAGATCTTTGGGATTAGTTCGTTTCATAGATCAAATAAAAATGAAAAGAAAGAAAGTGGACCATAGTAAAATAAAAATGAGAAGTTTGAGTTGATGGTCCAAAAAGAAGTAGAAGAAAATAGAAGAAGAAGAAGAAAAATCAAATTGGGTAAAGAAGGAAGAAAGAAGAGAGGAAGATAATAAAATGTAAAATAAAATAAATACCTCTAATTGGTTGAAATAATTACTTGCCTCCCCGGAAACGGCACCAATTTTTAAGAGCGCTGTCGTGGGCGCCCTCAAATGATTAGTGTGATTTGGGGTACTTAGGTGCAGCAGAGTGGCTGACCAAGGTCGTCTCTCAAAGGAGGAAGTGAATTTAACAACTTATTAGAGTTATTCTAAAAATAAAATAAAAGAGAATAAAATAAAAACACTAATTTAAAGGATTGGGTTTTTTATAGTTTATGAATCTAGAAGAAGTTTGCTGGAAGAAGATTGTATATATATTTTTTTGTTTTTAGTTTTTGAAATTAATTTCGATTAAAATGACACAACAAGAAGATGTTTTTTTAGAAATCTATTTAAAAGGCGTAATCGATCTAACTCTACCTATTCACTTTATTATTAATCATTATCATGTAAATTAACATTCACTTAATTATGATCCATTAATTTGTTAAATCCCGAACCCTACGAGAATTAACTTTACCACGAAGATGATGTGAATTTAACCCTAGGCTAACTTTGGAACATGCAATCGCAGCACCCTGCTTTGATTGATGTTCTAAGATTAGCTTATGGTCAGTGGTAAATTAAGGCGCATATCCATTCTGGAAATGAGGATGAATTTTGTTTAGGGATTATATTTGAACTCTACAAATTTATCCCATGTGGTCTTGTATTACCGATTAAGATCGCGCTCTCACAATTTACACAAAATCCCGACCTCGCGTGTTTTAGTGTTAATTGTTCAATTGCTTGATTAGTTTATTACAATTTAAAAACACAATTTATGGATCATATTAAGTGAATTACAGTATCTCAATGATTCAAAATAATTAAATGAAGAGGGTATAAGATAGATCGATTACTAAAAGACTACTCTTCCATGGGTGGCGTAATCATCGTAGAAGCATTTTGCATGTGCAAAGGTTTATAATGGGTATAACCCAATAAAGATTCTACTCAAGAATTCCAGCCCAAAGAGGAAGATTAAGAGAAGAATAAATTTAAACAAAACATAATAAAAGAGAATAAATAAAATAAGAACAAAGAAGTTTATTACACAAATGAAAACATTACAAAATGAAGAAGAGAAGGAGGCTTCGATGAGGGGATCCTTGCTTCAAGAGCTACCCCTCTTACAATGGTTGGATAATTTGGGTGAAACAAATTATCCTCTACCTCCAATCTTATAATGCACGTCCCAACCCCTCCAAATGATAAAAACTCCAATTTATAGAGGGGAGGGGAGGAGAGGTTACAAGTGATTTCAAGTGTGAATGTGGAAATTCGGCCAAATATTTTAATGCAAATTTCACCGCCCATTGGATCACCAAAACGAGTGAATTGTCCGTCCTTCCAGAAGGATAAAATGTGATGATATGTGTCCTCTATCTCCTATCCAAATTTGGGCTCAATAAAAGCCCATATGTAGGAGTTATGGCCGAAATACAGAAGCTTATCCATTCTGGAGAGTCCAGCCCAGCTTTGACTTTATGGCCCAATTACTCAATTCAAATGCCTTCTTTTGATATAGTGTCCTGAATAAAAGTTGTACATAATTAAGTCAGGAACACTTTTACAAAATTTCAAATTAAAATAATAAATATAAAAATATTTATATTCGAAATACTACAGTGAAATATTAAGGGTAAAACTGGAATTTTCACCAAATTTTCAAATGAATGATCAAATCCCAAATATTTTATAAATAAACATATTTAACACAATATGAGGAAATTATATCATTTATTATCAATAAAATATTCAATAAAATAGTGTTTTATCAGAAACCTAAGGTTAACTACTTCAAAGTTTTTGGCTGCAAAGTCTTTATTCTTAATACTAAAGATAATCTCGACAAATTTGCATCCAAGAGTGATGAAGGAATTTTCCTAGGTTAATCTATTTCTAGTAAAACCTATAGAGTTTTCAATAAAAGAACCAAATGTGTGGAAGAATTTGTTTGCATCAAATTTGATGAAACTGATCCACATGAACCTAAGACCTCTCCTGAAAATCTTGAAGATGATCTATCTATTTTGAACCTTAATGATAAAGACAGTGGACCTGTAGTTAAAACATCCAGTGATGGAAATTTCCCAGAACCTGCTTCTGTTGAAACTCAACCTGTAGATGAACCTGAAATCTCTAGCCCTACCTTTTCAAGACCAACTAGGATTCTAAAGAACCATCCTTTAGATGTTGTTGTAGGAAATTTAGAAAGAGGAACACAGACTAGAGCTTGTCTAAGAAATCAGGTTGAACATCAAGCTTTTCTTTCACAGTTAGAACCTAAAAATTTCAATGATGCTATCAATGATGAATTTTGGGTAATGGCTATGCAAGAAGAACTAAATCAATTTGAAAGAAACAAAGTCTGGAAATTAGTAGAAAGACCTAAGGACACTATCACCATAGGCACAAAATGGGTGTTTAGAAACAAAGTTGATGAATCTAGAAACATCATTAGAAACAAAGCTAGGCTAGTTGCACAATGTTACAATCAAGAAGAAGGAATTGACTATGAGGAAACCTTTGCACCTGTAGCTAGATTAGAGGCTATTAGGATCTTACTTGCCTATGCATCACATCTGAATTTCAAATTATATCAAATGGATGTGAAAAGTGCTTTTCTAAATGGTTTTATTGTTGAAGATGTTTTTGTAGAACAACCCCCTGGTTTCACAAATCCTCATTTTCAAAATCATGTCTTTAAACTTTTTAAAGCTCTATATGGTTTAAAACAAGCTCCAAGATCTTGGTATGAAAGACTTTCAAACTTTCTTATTTCAAAAGGATTTACAAAAGGAATAGCTGACCCCACTCTTTTTATAAAAAGGATTTCAAAAGATGTGTTAATAGTACAAATCTATGTTGATGATATTATTTTTGGATATTCTAAAAATTCTTTATGTGCTGAATTTTCACAGGTTATGCAAAATGAGTTTGAAATGAGCTTAATGGGAGAGCTTAAGTATTTTCTTAGATTTCAAATCTTTCAAACTAAAGATGGTATTATTCTAAATCAAAGTAAATATACTAAGGATTTAGTAAAACGTTTTGGTCTAGATAGTATTAAGGAAAGTGATATACCTATGAGTACTACCTGTAAATTGGATATTGATGAAACCGGTAAACCAGTTGATCAAACTAATTACATAGGTATGATTGGGAGTTTACTGTATCTTATTTATAGTCGACCAGATATTATGTTCAGTGTATGTATGTGTGCTAGATTTCAAGCTAATCCTAAAGAATCACACTTACTGGCTATTAAAAGGATTTTTAAATATCTTAAGTATACCGTGAATTTAAGTTTGTTTTATCCAAAAGGAAAATAATTTGACCTAACTAGTTATTCAGATGCTGACTTTTCTGGATGCAAGTTAGATAGGAAAAGCACATCTGGAACATGTCATTTACTTGGAAAATCGCTAGTATCACAGTGTAGTAAGAAACAGAACTCAGTTGCATTGTCTACTACTGAAGCAGAATACATCGCTGCTGGTAGTTGCTGTGCACAGATTCTGTGGATGAAACACACTTTATTGGACTATGGATTTGATTTTAAACAGGTTTCAATTAACTGTGACAATACTAGTGCGATCAACATATCTAAGAACCCTGTGTCTCACTCTAGGACTAAGCACATTGATATCAGACATCACTTTCTAAGAGATCATTATCAGAAAGGTGATATTTCTCTAGAATTTATTAGTTCTGAACATCAATTAGATGATATTTTTACAAAGCCTTTATGCTCTGAAAGAATGAATTTTATTAAACAAGAATTGTGTATGATAGATCTGTGAAAATGATCTGTGAAACTGATCTGTGAAACTGATCTGTGAAACTAATCTGTGAAAATGATCTGGGAAACTGATCTGGGAAACTGATCTGTGAAACTGATCTGTGAAACTGATCTGGGAAACTGATCTGGGAAACTGATCTGGGAAACTGATCTTTCTTTATATTACTTTTTATTTTGTGATTAATTAACTAATTTTATCTTTATTATGGGAACCCTAAATGATGAAATAAATGATACGCGACTATTCCTATTCCCCAAACCGTCGACATTTAATTTCTTTCCCGCCAAACCTTATTTCCTCTCTTCTCCTCCACTTCGAACCTTCGAACTCCTGATTTCCCCAGAATTGTCAAATGGCTAAGCAGAAGAGACCGAGCAAAGGATCAGAAAGTCCTGTAACTTCAAAGCGTGCTCGAGGCGAGTCGAGTAGTACCACTCAAAGATCAGTAAATCCAAACCTGGAAACTTGGATTGTTGCTGTAGAAAAGGAAGTCATCTCCGCCTGGCTTTTGACAAGTAAGTCACTATTGTTACAAGTTTTAGATTCGGAAGGATGGAAATCCTTGTTCTCAGATAACACTCGTGTATACTACCCAAAGCTAGTGCATGAGTTTTATATAAATCTGCAAGTTACTTTAGATGGTGTCGAGGATGCCAGAATTTCTTCTGTAGTGAAAGGAAAGAAAATATCTTTTCGTCTAAACAATGGTCTGAATGTTTGAATGTACCCCACGAGGGTCGGTATGAGGATTATGCTGGAAACATTCCTCCAACCACTGAATATTTCTCTTATGAGTTAGCATTAGAGCTTTTGACTAGAAACAGAGAGTCAAGGAGAATCATAGCATCAGAGCTGGATGGTGAATGTAGACTTCTCTTTAAGTTTATTCAGAACCAAATTTACTCCAAGAAAAGAGATTTTGCTACTGTAAGATACCAGGATGTTTTTCTATTGTTTTTACTAAAGACCCATGAGAAGATCAATTTGTGTAGATATCTAATGGTGCACATAGCTGGAATGGTGAAACCTTCTAAGAAATCCACTGCCCTATTCTATCCCAAAATGATCTCTGCTATGTTAAAGAATCTGGAATGTGTTGATGAAGCTGATGAGATAGCTGAATCTGATAGTGCTTTTTGTATTACCAAAGAAATTTGTAAACGGATGAAAATAAATTGGAACCCATGGAAAAAATGTTGGGTTGCTGATGAGGACAAGTTGTATGAATCCTACAATCCCACTGATCATGGAAAGAGGCTGAAGGGTTTGAGAGACCCTGGTTTGAAATCAGATGAGGAGCGAATTTATTCTGATGATGATGAAGTAAATGTTGAAAGGAATAAAGACACTGAAGAGTCTGGTAAATAAGGGATGGAAGATGCTGAAACAGAAGAAGGAAGTATGTCACCTCCTGATTATAGGAGTGATCCTGATACTGTGAGTCCTAATAGAAGAATAGATTTTGGATCTGCCAGTCCACCTTTACCCTTACCTGAATCAGAACCAGTTCTTGGTGACGAAGAAGATAGTGACACTGAAGTATTTGACAGTGATGTTTCTGTGAAAAATGGAAATGAGAATGGAGATGATGATGATAATGATGATGATGGTGATAACCGACCAGTGGATGGTCTTGCTGTACCTCCAACGGAAAGACATCAAACTGTACCAGAAACAGATGCCAATGGCAAGAGAGAATCTCTTGAAAATAGTGGAAAAGCAAGTTATGATAAACCGAAATATACTATGTGTGCTGCTGTTTGGGATGATTACCCTAGTTTTTCTGTTTTGGGTTTAGAGTATTCTGAGGAAGAAGAAGAAGAATCGGAATCTACTGCAGTTATGATGGAAAGACAACCAGTTGAGGCAAGTTCTGCTCATGTTGTTGATGCTGCAGGTGCTCATCTACCCAGTTCCAATGTCTCTCAGTCTGATTTTGACAAGTTCAAAAGGGAGTTTCTTACTACTGTGAGAGACACAGTCAGAGAAGAAATTTCAAATGCTATTACACCAGACCTGGCCAATACTGGTGAGTTTATTGGCAGGCACATAGCCTCTCTAAATCATATTCTGAAGGATCTACAATCTGGGTTAGTTTCTTTATCCAACCAATTAGATCCACCATCTCTGGTATGATGGAAGTGTTGAGAAATCTGATTGAACATCTTAAGAAGTCTGATCTGAGAAAGTTGAAGGCTGATATAACTCAGATGGTTTCTCAAGCCAGTACAGCCAAAGTAACCAAGATCACTACTCGTGAGCTAGAGGCTCTAAATCAGATTGTGCATGATGAATTGGCCGCCATTAGGCAAGTTCTTGATTTGGACTCGTTGAGGAAGATGAAGGAGCACAGTGATCACATTCATAAGATGGTAACAGTATATTTAGTAGATGCCACTAAAGCTCAGAGAGAGATCAAGGAAAAGGTTGATCACTACTTTTCAAAAATCTATACCAAGCATGAGATGGCCGTGAATTTCAAAGTGTTAGCTGAAAATCTGAGACTACCTCCAGTCACTCAATCTTTCAATACTCAAGTTCGATAGTTGCAAGATTTTACTCCAACCTTGGAACGGTTCATGGAAAATAAGGATGATTTTGAGAAGGCTATGCAGTATGGTGCAGAAGTTATTCAGAATTTCATAAATATTTTGAAGCCTTATCTGAATGCACAAGCCACTGCCATTGTGCTTCCTACTGCTGACCCTCTCGGTGCCTTTGATGTTGCTCCAAATCAGATCTCTGTTGCTCAAGCTCTCTCTCAACTCCGACCAGTTCCTCAGCAATCTTCTCAACTAGCTCCTACAGCTCCACAGCAAATCTCGGTGGCATCCTCTCCTCCAACCTCCAGAGTCATCTTACCACCGTTTCAAATTCTCCCAGTTCAACCTGCCTCCAAGCCTTCCAACTTACCCACCATTGATCCTTCCGAAAAGAGAAAAGCCCCGTTACACCCCTAGAAATAGTTGTGCGTTGTTGTTGATAGGGTGAACCCTGTTGTGATTGTACTGTGATGTCTTATAAACTTTATTCTCTTTTCTTTTTATTCTCGTTGCTGCCTTCTTTTACTCTCTTCTTTATCTATTTTCCCTCCTATTTGATTATCCCAAAGGGGGAGAAATCTGTATATCTATGGATCTATGGGAGATATGGGGGAGATGCATCTCTAAAGGGGAAAATTTATATCTTTGTATGGCAATGCTTGCATAAGTATTTAAAAGGCTTAATTTCAGGGGGAGATTTATCTCTCATTATGTTTTTATTCTTATTATGCCTTATTATTGATGATATCTTATATTTATTAATGGATAAACTTTGTGATTGGGTAAGAGTTGTGATTATCAAAAAGGGGGAGATTGTTGAGCCCTCTGGAAGATTGTTGAATTCTTCCTATGATTGTTGTTTTAATAATCACAAATCATCAATTACTTAATCCGGTTGGATTTCTCATATACGTAATTACAATCTATTAATGAATCTGTGTATATTGGTTGGATATGTTTTTATCTCTTTGTTATTGATTTACAAGTATTCTGGAAGTTCTCTGGATCAAAGGACAACGGTCACACCGATCCATATCAAAGGACAACGGTCGCACCGATCCATATCAAAGGACAACGGTCGCACCGATCCATATCAAAGGACAACGGTCGCATCGATCCATATCAAAGGACAATGGTCGCACCGATCCATATCAAAGGACAACGGTCGCACCGATCCATATCAAAGGACAACGGTCGCACCGATCCATATCAAAGGACAACGGTCGCACCGATCCATATAAAAGGACAACGGTCTCATCGATGCTGATCAAATGAGTCACCGAAGATGTCTCACCGATGCTGATAAAATGAGTCACTGAAGATGTCTCACCGATGCTGATCAAATGAGTCACCAAAGATGTCTCACCGATACTGATCAAATGAGTCACCGAAGATGTCTCACCGATGCTGATGACCCACCGATCACTTGACACACTGATAGTCATAAACAGCTATTTGAATTTCTTTATCTTTATTTAATCTAACCAACGGTCATATTAGGAATATTTTAAATGCTCTGTCATTTATTTAATGTGTGTTGTTGGATGTCAGGGAACCGTACCTCGTACCTGCAAAAAGAAATCATTTCTTTTGCCAGAGCATGTGCTTTAAATAGAGGAAGGATGTGTTACTACAAAGTGAGAGAGACACATAGACAAATAGAAAGACCGCAAGGTGTGCTGGAAGAACAACCAAGTGTGTGAATGCAAAGAGACTACTGAACTTACACGAGGAACTCATTCACCACTACTCACCAGTGAAGAGCTGAGAAAGTGAACATAACACAAGATCTTCATCGACTGTCTCTACACCTGGAAATCAAGGAAACAGACGATACTTTGTTTTCCATACAAAAAACCAGAAGAGGACTCATAGTGAATTCTGATCAATCAAAGGAGTCCAGAACTACACGACAATCACTAGAGTCATTCCCAAACTCTAAACATTTGCTCTGTGATTTATCTTTTTACATATTGAGCAGTGTGTTTTATATGCTGCATTTTTACACACACTGTCTCCTGTACTCTAACTGGAGGATTTGTAAATCCTCACTCACCTCTCTTACATTTTGTATTTCCCACTGAAATAGTGGTAGAGGTCGTGTGACCTGAACAGCTGGTTGTTGTTGTGTTTGTTCCCACGAATAACTATGGTAGAGGTCTTGGACCTGGACAGCTGGTTGTTGTTGTTATCCCCGATCCAGGGTGTGGATCATCTTTTTATAAAATCTTTTGAGAGGACCAAGTCTCATCTTGAGACTGAACCTCTTGGTTATATTTTCTGTGCTATATCTTTCAAAGTTATTCTTTTATTCCGCTACTAATCTCTTTAAAACCAAAACTGTTTTAAAGTCACTTTGATAATTAAATTTTCAAGTGTTTATATCAGTTGTAAATCAGTAAGTTGGTTTCAAAAGTTAATCAACCTTTCTATTTTGATTAACTGGGAAATAATCAATCCTTTGAGAACCCAACTGAACCCTTACTTTGATATAAATTCACTACATTTTAATTCAGTATTTTATTTGGGGGTTTTTAAGACAAAGTTTTTAAAACAGAAATTTCAATTGGAACTCAATTCACCCCCCTCTTGAGTATCCACTCCAACCAACACAGTGGATAATTCATGGAAGAAGATGGGGATATTTTGTGATGAAAAGAAGCAATTCTGGAGAAGTGAGATTGGACACCATCCCACTGATGAGACTGTGGGAATCAACATACAGACCCAATTAATCCCAAATTTTTTGGGATGGTATAAGACATGTATAGGAACAAATACCTTTTTATGATCCAATGATAATTCGGCCTAAATTGTGGTTATTTAGTCGTCCCAAGTTAGAGATAAAATTCTGGGCCAGATTCTACGGCCCAGACAAACATCCCACTAATATGATCATATCTTGGAATCCACAACTCCAAATGGTCCCAAATTTTACAGGAGATTAGAAGACATCCGTATCTCCATTTTCTCCGTTTATGTCCCACTCTTATTCGGCCATCTATAAGGTCTTACAAGCACGTCTGTTCGGTGAAGGAAAGCTGGATGCCACCTCGGGTCAAGGGTGGAAAAATCAACTCTCCCTTACTTTCCACCTACCAATGGCCTACCACAATTAATTTAGGAGACTTGGAATGTTGGAGGCTCGACCCAAGGGCTCAAAAATTCCTATTTAAGGCAGTGGTGTTGGAGGATTGAAGGATCTTGGATGCTTTGTTCAATTGTAATGTTATGCTGCAATTTTGTTGTCTCAAATTTTTCTTTCACATGTAAGTTGTTCAATTCACTTTAGTTTTTTAATAAAAGTTATTCTTATACTCTTATTATATTGTTCTTAATATCACTTTGATACCGTTGGATCAATGTGTGAATTTATTCACACCAAACCTTGTGAAATTATTCACACAACGATGGAGTGATCATTTTATTTTTGTTGTTTTCTTTACTTCTCCATTTCCTCCCTCATGAGTCTACTTTCTACTTCCATTGAAACCATGGGATTAATGGAGGGATAACCCACATATGGGTTGATCCAAGGGAGTAGAAATGGGCTGGATTAGATGTTATTTATCACCTCATTAATGTATAATCACTTCTTTAATTGAGATTTTTATTTGATGATTTTTAAACTCCATCGTCCATGTTGAATTTAAGGCCACACACTTCAAGTGCTAATACGAACCTTTACCTTGAAGTGCTCAAAACTTTGATCCTTCAAGTGTATACGTGATTAGTATTAAAGGGTGTAGGCATTAAACCAGTAAGTGATGATATTGTTTTATCTCCTTAAATGAACCCATCTCAAATATAAGAAATTGAAATCATTAAAAAGGAAATATGTCTAATCCACCCCGAGCGATAACCTAGGATCAACTCATTATTTTAAATTGAATTAACTTAATTCTCTTAGAGTTCCTTTAAACCCATCTAAAATCAACCCAAGTTGTAGAATTCATATCCAAAAACAGTCCATAGAATGTACGTGTCTATAGGTTACTTCTTAGGTCTCTAAGGATTCAACAACCCAAGCTAAACTACAAGGACCGTCTTACCTTCTTCTCTTGGTTAAATTTGAGTGAGAATCAGAGTTAGATTTATTTATTTGTCAAAGAGTATAAGGAAGTTCATGGGGTGTCCATTTAAAATGTTTTTGTTATCAAACATGTGTAGTTTTTTAAAGAAAAAGACACATGTATGGTTAGTATTTACTAAAATAAAATAAAATTATATATTGATGAAAAACATCAATCACCAACACCCAGGAAGAATGTTGAGTAGCATAACACTCAAAATATTATTATTGATATAAAAAAGGGTGAAAAAAAGGCACCAAAAATCTAGTGTTACTATTGTGGGAATATGGGGGTTATCTAACATGTGTGCTTCATTGCTAATAGATTTTTTAGATAGTAATAAATTAAAAACTAGATGAGTAAAATTTCATATACTCAATATGATTTTAATTGATATTGTTTTTTTGTTAATGTTTTGGTTACAATAAGATTGTTTTCAATCATAAGTATAAAAAATTATACCAAATGAGAACAAATAAATGAGTACACAACAACATGGGACTTCTTTAAATAAGCCGAAGGCTCAAAATATATTTTCAGTTTTTAAGATAAAGAATGATCTATGTAACTAGAGGATAAATTCCCTTATCCATCATCAAATAAGGTGAACCAATAGTCATTAATCAATAAGGTAAGATCTTATAAATAAAAAATTTCTAAATTATCCTTGATTTGAATGTACATTTCCACAAAATTTATTTTTTTACATTGGATGTACATCTCATATGATAGGGAAAAAATATTTTTTCACAAGTAGTGAATTCAATAAAGATGGTTTAGTTCAGTTTGGAAATGATAAAGGGATAAAATTATTGGCTCTAGGAATGAAAATATTGGTAGAAAATATTTATGGATCATATAATTCTTGTTGTTTTATGGTATGAGACAAAAATTTATTAGTTTAAGTAAAATTTATGACTTGTTACATAATGTGAAGTTAAATAAGGAAACTTCCAGGATCAAAGGAAATTATGGCTCGGTTGTTTTTCAAGGGTAGTGAATGAAGGGGAACATATATCTTATTGATGGAGAATATGGTATGTAAATATTATCCAAGGAATAAGAAACACAATTATTGAATAAGTGGTATATCAATTTGAGTAAAAAAATATTTAGAGAACATTCAAAATAATGAAAGTTTCATATAAATCCATATTCTCACTCATGATCTCACACATACATGTGATACTTTTCAAAAGGGGAAGATTATAAAGAAGCCCTAAAAACCAAAGAAAATAAAATAATCAATATTTCTCAGGATTATACTAGTGGAATTATGTGGTCCAATAAAACCCCAATATATAGAAGGAAAATATATTTTATCTTATTCCTTGATGAATATAGTAGGATGGTCAATTCTCACAAATCTATTGTATTCTGGCGAATCACTTTTTACTGGAGATTAGAAAATAAAATGAATGGGATAGAAATTCAAAAGATCCGTACAAAAAATGGTACATAGTTTAAAAATAATTAGGTATAATTATACCTTAAAAGTAATTGAATAAATCATAAATCTTCTATCATAAGGATGTCACAAAAAATGGTGTTATTGAAACCAGGAAACTTATAATCAAAAATATAGACAATAAAATACCCTTTAAAATTAATATACCATATAATATAGGAAATAATAAGTTATTAAATCAGTTTATAACTCCGAAAAAAAAACTATTATGTCTAAATAAAGAGAATACCCCTTACAAAATGTGGTCTAGGATGATTCTAACACTCAATTACTTTTTAGTTTTTGGAAGTAAATGTTTTATTCTCAACAAATAAATTCCTCATAAGTTTGAATATCATGTGAAGGAAGGAATTTTATTTATAAATTTATCCAAAATAAAGGAATATAAATTCTATAATGAAATTATTGGTAATTTTTTGGAGATTAAATATGTAACGGTCAATGAAAATGAGCAGTATTTTCAAACAAGTATATTTTTCAGGAAAAAAAATAATGAAAAAACTATGGAATAAATTAATGATGATATAGATTTATTAGGGTCAAATATGATATATAATACTTGGATTAAATATCTAATGATGAATAAAATGTATCAATTAAAAACCAGAAAACTAGCATGGTGGAAATCAGTGACAACAACATTATAGGTGACCAAATATACCTAGTTTTGAATAACAGAATGAAATTCCGATGAAAATTATTTCTATATTAACTAGATCTTAAAATAATTTAATATACTATTAGAGATGAAAATATTTTCAGGTATATGCATGAAGATCTCGAGAAAATTAAAAAGAACCAAACATGGGAATTTTTTCCATGTTTGAGGAATAAAAATGTAATCAAAACCAAATAGATTTTCTAAATAAACACAATAAAGATGGAAAAGTAAAAAAAGAAACTAATGTATAATTTTCAATGGCTTTTCCCAAATATAAGGAATTGAGGTGGATGAGAAATTTTCACCTATGTACTAGTTGGAAATGATAAGGCTAATTTTTTTATGTGGAAATGAAAAGGATATTTAAAGTCTATCAAATTGATATCAAATTGGAATTAATTAATGTATTGCTTAAAGAGGATGTTTTCATAGAGAAACCATATGGTTTTATAGTAGTTGAATATGGGAAAAAGTATTCAAGATAAATAAAGCCTTATCTAGTCTAAAACATGCACCATGGTCATAGTACCCATGGTTGGATTAATAGTGAAAAATGAATGTTTTTCAATTTTAAGGGATTTACCATAACCACTAAATCAATAAGGATAAATATAAATGGATGTTGGTTCTTATTTTTGTGTATGAAATCATTTTTGGAGGCTTTAATGCTGCATAATTCAAGCAATTTTTAGATATCATGTTGTGTGAATTCAAAATTTTCTTGATTAGTGAATTATCATTTTTCCTTGTCTTGTTAGTGATCTAAATAATGGATGGTGCCTTTATTTATAAAATATAATCTTATAAATAAGTGTTAAAAAGGTTTCAAATAGAATATTCAAATCCAATGAGTTTATCATAGTTGGTATCCACTTGACCATGCATTGTTTTTCTATATTTTAAGATTATCCTTATCCAATATGATCCAAATGATATCATATAAAATGTAAGGATTTAATACTATTCTATATCAACCAAAAATTGTATTTTTATATATTTTATTATATCACTTAATAGAAAAAAAACTCTTGGGATACACATATGTGGATTAGACAGGTTTGGTGGATAACTGAAAGTCAACCTCTTTTGTTGTATTCTATCTTAAAAATTGTCGTATCTCTTAGGTAAGTAAGAAGTATGATTATATATCTTTAATTATATTAGAGGATAATATTTTAAAACCAATCAAGTTTTTTTCTAGTTGATATGGATGTTACAACTTGAGAACATTCATATTCCTATAAAATGTGACAACTGAAGTGCTATAAATATTATAAAAAATATCCTTCATCATTCTATGACCAAGTAAATTAAAATTAAGTATCATTTCATTAAAGATAAGGTGGAGTGATATGTTATAAAATTGAAGTATTTTCTCACTAAAAATAAATTGGATGATATTCGAACTAAGGTACTACCCAAGGAATATTTTGAAAGGCATTGATGACATCTTAGATTCCAACTAAGTCCCTCTAAAAAGATGTGTTTAATAATTAACACCAATAACCCCATTAGAATTTATTTTATAGGAAATGTTGGAAACTTTTTCTTGTGATATATAAGGAAAATCTTACTCTCTTCTACAAACTTTCAAAGATTTTCTCAATGGGATTATTAACAAATGGATATAAATTGATTTTAAAAAAAAGGGGTAATGTTGTTATTGAGAGGGGTGAGTGCTTGAATGATTTTTAGGGTAATAACTGGTATTTATAAATTTTTATTAAATGGAAGTAATATTGTTGGCATGAAATGATATTCTTAATAAGTGATAAAGTGCATGAATATTCAATGAGGTCTTTTCATGAGGATCTTTACATTTTACTCTTGCATCACACATCATGGTTAACTCAAGTGGGATTAGAGTTTATGTTTAGTGAATCATTGATACACTCCTTAAATTAAGGAGGCTCTTTATATGTTTTTTTAGTTTTAGTTGGATCTAATTTTTCTGATGGGATCAAGTAACAAATATGGTTTTAGGTTTTCAACAAACCCAAAGGGTAATATTATTATAAAAACACATTAGAGTGGTTTTTAGGTTTTTTATAATAAAGTGGAAAAAATATTCAATGTATTTTTATTAATTTTTATAATTATTATTTTTAATTCTATAAGTGGTTTTTAGGTGTTTTGGATCATTTCAAGAAAATATGGTTTTGAGAAGATTTTTTGAAAATGTATATGTCTTTAAATGTATGACTTATCCCAAAAAGCTATCATTAATACCATTTAAACATTTAATTTGTGGATTCATTTTCATATAAGTCACTTGATATAAGTTATTATGTTTGGGATACATATGAATCATTATACATTCTATGTAAGAATAATCAAAGTTTTTGTATAAGTCATCAATAGATGCATACAAGTTATTAGGGATTGTGTATAAGTCATCACTCTATGTACGTGTCATAATGGGTTATGTATGGATCAGTTATCCCTTTGAAGTTTTTCAGGTGAATTTATACCTATAAAAATTTCATGTATATTTTATTAGACATTAATTTGACAAATTAATCAGTTGGTGTGCATTGAAAAACTCAAGCAGAGATTCAAAGAAGTATGAAGGAATAAAATTAATTATTTTCTAACATTATTAAGTGTTTTTTGAAAGATATATCTTTATCATTCAACCCACTATGAATGAAGTGAGGTGGTGATATGTAGGTTGCAGTATTGTGAAGTGGTGTATATTTTAATACATGAACTATTCAAAAATTGTGAAGAAGATTTTTTAGGCTCTTAAAAATGAATAAGATCATTATTTTGAATTTGGAAGAAATTTTCTCACACGTAAACTAAATATATCTTTAAAAAAGAGAAATTGATATGAAAATAGAGGATGTAAAAAATGTAGAGTACCTATCGAAACCGAAATGAGAAATTTTTTGGACCTTAAAAAAGGTCATATTGATGATTGTTTTTTCATAATCAGAATGGGAAGTATTTCATAAAAAGGATAAAAAGAAAAGGAAGATATTTCTAGTATTATAGATGGAATAGTGGGGTACATTTTTAGTAAAAAATAATATATAATTGAACTATATATATTCCAATTTTCATGTTATGAAGAATAAGCAGAAGAAGAGGTGTTCCAAAAGGTCTCCTATTGAAATTTGAAAGTATGGTTCTTCAAGTAGAATATGGTTGACCATATGGGTATTCCATTATTTGTGTAATTTTCATCTAATGTACAAGTAATAATAAGGCGTCACTATGAGAATTAGTGTATTCCTCAAGAACAAAGAGAGTAGCATTCTTTCTGTTGTTCATGGTTGTAAACCATAAGTTTTAGGTCAGTCACTCTAAAACATTTAACTGAAAATCAATGATATTTAGTGAATTAGGTGCATAGTCGCATTTCTATGAAAACTCTTTATACTAACCTATTTTTGTGAACCAATTAAAATCTTGTATGTCTTTCTTTTGTTGCTTTAATTTTCTTCTTATCGACTATGAGGAAGAAAAAAAAGGAGATAAGATTCCTTGTTAAAATTGGTATAATAGCATCAATAAGGGGGAAATTAAAATTGATATGCCATAATTCACCCCCCCCCCCCACCTCATGGTATAAACCCTATTTAGGATCAATAGATTTCCATATTTTTTTACTCTTATTCATCATATTTTCTTTATGACACAGATTACGAGTATTAACTCAATCATGGTTCAACATCAGTGGATTATATATAGATTTATATTTTGTAAGATTATCTATGTTCTTTATAACAGAATGGATTAGTGTTCATATTGGAACCACATTGTGTTTGTATTTTATTTTTTTCAATAAGTGTCCATGAGTGTGAATTTATCTTCGATGGTGTAGATATATGAATAAGTTGAAATATAAAACCACTCCCTTATGGGAAGATATATATTCATTTAAAATTATACTAATACCCTTTAATGTTATCTTTAAAGAGATTTCTAATGGAGTTCAGGGTGTCGCTAGAGTGTTCAGGAGGCTCAAAAGGTGGTCAGGGAATGTAGTCAAGAGACTATAGTGCTACAGGATAGCTAGTTGCAAGAAACTGGATAGCGGGTATGTAATGTATTAGATTTTTCCTTTATTATTTTTAAATATTATATGGAATTATTCTAAGACCAGTCTTTGTGACGGTGTGTGATTCTAAGTTCCAGAGTGTCCGAAATAAATTTTTGGAATAAATTAAACTTTTAAATAGGGCGCGCGAGTACTTTTCCTAAAAAAGTAGAATAAAGCTCAAATGGGTTCCCAGATCAAAAATTTGAGGGCACCGTTGCATTCAGAGCAGAAACTTTTCCTTAGGCGAGGCCTAACATCAACCAGTGCGGGTCGACAATAGAAGTTAGTTTTTGGACATTTTAAAGGAAATAAAATAAATTAATATTTTATTTTATTTTAAAATTTTCCATAACACAGTGACACGTTAATTGGTTTTAAATAACAAGGACCCCAGGGTTAGGCTCATAACCCTTGAAACATTCCTTGGATGCTTTGGAGCTTTGGAGAGGAGCCATCCTTGGAGAATTACAGACAAACAACGACGAACAAGGATGCGTGGATCATTGTATAGTAAGATCGAATCCCGATTGACAACCTCTATCCCTCTTCACCGATGATTGATGTAGGGGTTTTTATTTCAATTCATCCTTCCACATTCTTGAATTCAAATGAATATTATGGATCAACCTATGAACAGGTTGACCTGTGGATTGTTTGTTCTTGCAGGAGGGTCTTTTATCGGGTTTATTTTGGGGAATTGATCCATTTTTAGTTTGATTTATATTTTATTTTCTCCTCATGATCCTTACAATGGGAGTGGATCAACGTCGGGGCAAACAACAGGGGAGGTTCGTTCCTCATTTTGTTATTTGGATTTCTTCTCTCCCTTTTTGACCTTTATTTCTTTGCATTCTTCATGGGGTTATGAACAACGGATCCTTACACATCTATATCGCAAAAAAATAATCCCAAAATGTAGATTTGACATCGTGAAGACTCAACTGAGTTGCAACAATGATGGTGGAAGATGAATCGACACGGTTCAGAATAAATATTTGTTCTACTGTTCTTCGCACAAATGATCGAAACGTGTTTTTGGAGCCGATCAGATTCCCGAAACTTACCAAATCGGCATCTCCATGGTGGGGTGACCTATAATTTTGAGTTTCATAGTGATAGAATGGAAATATTTATGGATCAAAGATCAATATAGGTGCATAGTGAAAGAACTGTGATTCTGTAAAGTCATGAAGAACACAGCGTGTTCTCCAAAGAACATGGTGTGTGGGGCAGGCTCTATGGTGGCTAGGGTTTCTCAATGTAGGAAGTGATGACACGGCATGAAAACTGACACTTGGTGTGTGGGTCCTTACACTAGACTCGGTGTGTATATTGGATGATACACCGATATGTGGTCGAGTACACAACATGTACTCCACCACATTTCCATACCAGACTGGCTACACGGGTTACCTCATGTACCGATACACAGGTCGAAGTTGTGTATAGGTACATGTCCAGTGTACAATGAGCAGACCCCAGATAATCGTACATGATGTGTGACCGTCACTACACGCTGTGTATATGCTTTCTACATGACATGTATTCTATCTCGAATCATTGAACATGGGCAGTACCTGAAGTCAAGGGACACGGTTTGTGGCCTTGCTAAACGTTGTGTACTCTCTTCTACATGGCTTTATCTCCTTGTCCACCATTCCTTGGAAAAGATTTATTTGGATTAGTTCCCCCTTTTCTCATTCCCCTAAATATCAAGTATCATTTCCATCCAAAGGATTATGATCCCTTCATCGGGAATTTATGGATAAAGTCATAATCCCTCCGAGAGGCATGTAGCGAGATCCTCTATCCATTCTTGACCTTAGGTAGAGTCAAGTATCGATATGACCAATCCTAAAGGATGTTGATCCTCTACTTAACATGTGAATCTAGATGAGTCATGGTATACGCTAAGGACCTGGAAGTGATCCTCATCTGTGTGTTGTGATCTTTCCCCACTTAGGAGTGAGTTCTCCTAGAATGAGTGTATATGCTCAATCTTCAGATCTATCATTACATCTATCTCTCTTGTGACACTTCTCGATGAACGTACTTCTCATACAAATGTCATGAGAGCTATCAAACTCATGGAGTGATTTCCCCCATATGAGTACTTCATGGAATCTTCGAATTGAATCCCTAGTGTGGGTATGCAGTCTTTGTGACTTACCTCTAGACTATGGGTCTAGATTTTGAGTATATCTAGATATGTTTCCCTTATTATATATTCTATAGATATATACTATGTAGAGATGATTGTATCTTTACTTGTGTTTTTTTTAGGGTCCTCTACTGAGTATTGTTATACTCACCCCTTCATGGGATTTCCTATATGTGTCGTGCCTTATGCATATGAGTGTCCTTTTGATAGAGTTCAGGGTGGACTAGGATCAGATCGAGATTTTTGATCTTCCTTACAGACTGAGGTCTTCCTACGTCTATGAGAAGCAGTCCCAGTACCTATTTCATTCTTACATGTTAGACTTTGTAGTTTGTGGATTCTTTTCTTTTGGTGGGATTGTATTCTAGCCCAGTTTACTTTCCACACTTTACTTTCTATTTTACTCTGTTGGTTGGGTTTAGTTGTATGCATGCATTTTGTTCCTTGGTAGTTTTTACATTTCAGCATTTTTGGTCTTGGAGATGTGTGTGTGTGTGTACAAGTACTTAGGGAATGCCTCCCATGTTATTGATATGCCTACTTGGTGCTAGTCACCAGCTCTGGACTATTGGAGGTGGGCTTGGGGGGTCGTGGCATGGGCCCCACTAAGATAGGTCATGACAAAGACCTTTGATTGGGTTACCACCAATTCTGAGTAAGAGACGAGGATATAACGTAGACAGCTTTCAGATTCTGCTACGGTCACTATGAGTACTTAATTATGCCTTTCGGTGTGACAAAAACTCTTACAGGGTTCATGGGACTTATGAACTGAATCTTCCATCCATACTTAGAACAGCTCGTAATGGTATTCATTGACGAAATCATTGTTCACTCGGTGTTATAGGAGGATCACATGATACACCTATGGATGGTTCTAGACGTACTCTGAGAGCACCAACTTTATGGGAAGATCTCAAAGTGATAGTTTTGGATAAAAGAGGTCCACTTTCTAGGACATGTTATCTCAATAGATGGAGTAGCAGTGTACCCAACCAAGGTAGAGGCAGTGTTAGCATGGGAGCCACCCCAGAGTGTGATAGAGGTGCGGAGCATCCTTGGGTTGGTAGGATACTACCAGCGGTTTATCCTTGATTTCTCCTAGATATCATCCCTTACTCAGAAAAGGAATCCTTTCATATGGACGGAGAAATGTTAGCAGGTTTTCTAGTAGTTGAGGAATAGTTTGACGAGTGCACTGATCTTGAGATTTCCGGAAGAGGGTGTCGAGTATGTAGTTTTCTACGATGCATCAGGTACTGGGCTTGGTTGTGTCCTGATTTAGAGACATGTGGTGATTTCTTATGGTTTACTCTAGTTAAGGCTGCATGAGAAAAACTACACAACTCATGATCTTGTGTTGGCAGCGGTAGTCTTTGCATTGAATATTTGGTGACACTACCTGATGGGAAAATGATGTATCGTCTACTATGAACAAAAGAGTCTCAAGTACATATTCTCACAAAAGGATCTGAATCTGAGGTAGAGGCGATGTATGGAGTTCCTCTATGATAATGACTTTGAGATCATCTATACTCCTGGGAAGGGGAACATAGTAGTTGATGATATTAGTAAGAGATCGAGTTCACAACTACTGAGTGAGGCGTCAGAGTAGTTTTCCTCGCTACAGTTATCCTTTAGGGTTAGGTAGGATGCATCTTATCTCTAGTCGATGGATGTTAGCCCTCCCCTCTTGCAATGAGTTTGGGAGTCACAACAATGGGATATCGACTACGAGACTTTACATGCTCAGTTATCCACTGGACAAGATCCTGAGGAATATTCATAAGGTAGGGATCATGCCATCTTTTTCATAGGATGGAAACTTGTGCCATTGGAATTACGAGAGGAGGTTCTGAGGGAATTTTATACACCCCCCTTGGCGGTAGATCCTGGAGTGGAAAAATTTTACCAGGACCTTTGACACCATTTATGGTGGATAGGTGTGAAGAAGGAATTCGCAGAGTTTGTTTATCGATGGCTTACATTCCAGAAGGTGAAGGTTGAGAACCAGGTTCTAGTGGGGTCATATCACCCCCTGTGAGTGTCAGAGTGGAAATGGAATTGAATATCGATGACTTCATGAAGGTCTTATCACAAACATCCAGGGGACAGGATTCCATCTAGGTGATCATTGACAGACTCACCAAGCCATCCCACATTCTATCTATCAAGTAGTAGAGTTATGTAGAGATCTTTGTATGCATCTATGTGTAGAAGATAGTTCATCTTCATGGCATCCCTTCGATGATAGTCTCAGATCATGATGCTTGTTTCATATCCCGGTTGTGGAAGGTATTGTAGGAGGCATTTGGGACTCAGCTATGTTTGATCACAGTGTTCCATCTCCAAATAGATTGTTAGATAGAGAGACACATTTAGGTTATAGAGATATTTTGTGGGCCGATATCTTGGATTTTGGTCGTAGTTGGGAGGACCACCTACCACTAGTGGAGTTTTTGTACAACAATAGCTACCACTCCACCATCATTATGGAACCATTTGAGGCTTTATATGGGAGACCCTACTGGTCATCTCTTTTCTAGACCAACCCAAGAGAGTCGGTACTCATGGGTCTAAAGTTGGTGTGAGCTACCACTGAGAAGTTGCAGAACATCTAGGAGAGGATGAAGACTATATAGAGCTAGTAGAATTCTTATGCTGACAGACGATAGAGACCTCTAGAGTTTGAGGTGGGATATTGTGTATTCTTTTGGGTCTCAACTTGTCTAGGGTTGCGGAGATTTGGTTGGGGTGGAAATTTGTCTCCAAGGTACATCATCCCTTTTCAGATACTATGCAGAGTTGGAAAGGTGGCGTACTACCTATCTCTACAGCCACAGTTGCACTGGTTACATGATGTCTTCCACATGTCATAGTTGAGGAGGTACGTGCAAGACCCATCACACGTCATCGACTAAGGATAGATGGACATCAAGGATGGAAAGATCTTCACAGATTACACAGTGAAGATCAAGTATTGATGGGAGAGGATCCTTTATGGGCGATAAATTCCCTTGGGGCATGTCTAGTGGTAGTATGGTAACCTTCAAGAGAGCATGTGGGAGAGGGAGGCTCAGATTCGTGTGCAGTACCCACATCTGTTTGAGTAACCTTTTGCTTTGGCTTTTTGGGGAAGTAAAGTCCTAAGGTGGGGAGAATGTAATTTATCATATTTTCCATGTATTATTTTTAAATATTATATGGAATCATTTAGAGACCAGGCTTTGTGAGAGCATGTGATTCTGAGGCTTGGAGTGCCCATAATAAATTTTTGGAGTAAATTAAACTTTTAAATAGCGTGTGCGAGTATTTTTCCTGAAAAAGTGGAATAACTTTTAAATGGGTGTCTAGATCAGAAATATGAGGGCACCATTTCATTAAGAGTAGCAACTTTACCATAGGTGAGGCCTAACATCTACTAGCATGAGTCGGTAACAGAGGTTAGTTTTTTGAAATTTTAAATAAAATAAAATAGATTAATAATTTATTCTATATTAAACATTTCCATAATAGAGTGAAACATTTATTGGTTTTAAAAACCCAAGAGCCCAAGGTCAGTCTTCTAACCCTATAAAGTTTCCTTGGAAACACTGAAGCTTTATAAAGGATCCATCCTTGATGAATTCATGATGAACATTGATGAAAAATGATGTGTGTATCGTTGCGCAGTGAGATCAAATCCTAACTGATGACCGCTCTCCCTATTCATCGATGATCGAGGTAGGGGTTGTTATTTCAATTCTTCCTTCCATGTTCTTGAATTCAAACAATGAATTCAGATCAACCCATTAACAGGTTGACCCACAGATCGTTCGTTCTTATGGGAGGGTATTTTATCAGGTTTACTTTGGGGAATTGATCCATGTTTGGTTTAATTTATATTTGATTTTCTCTGCTTGATCATTTTAATGGGAGAGGATCAAAACTGTGATGAACTACGGTAGAATTTTTTCCTCAATTTGTTATTTGGATTTCTTCACCACCTTTTTGACCCCATGTTCTTTTCATTATTTGTGGGGTTATGAACAAAGGATCGTTGTACATCCCTCTCACAATGCAACAATCCCAAATCATAGATTTGGCATCATGAATACCCAATGAAGGTGAGACGATGATGGAGTAAGACAAATCAACATGGTTTAAAAGAAATCTTTCTTCGACTATTCTACGCAAAGATGATTGAAACTCATTTTTGGAGCCGATTGGACACATGAAACATACCGAATCGACATTTCTATGGAAGGGAAACCTCGAATCTTGAGTTTTATGGAGATCTGAAGGCTATATCAACATATTGAAGATCATTGGAGGTTCATGGAATAAGAACTTCGATTCTATAAAATCATGAAGAACATGACATGTTCTCCAAAGAACATGATGTATGGGGACAGTTCTATGGTGTCTAGGGTTTTATGATGCATGAATAGATGACATGGTGTGTGACAACTATCACATGGAATGTGGGTCCTTACACGAGGACTCAACATGTATCTCAAACAATACACAAACACGTGGTGGAGTACATAACATGTACTCTACCACACAGCTAGACCAGGTCGGTTATGTTGGTTACCTCATGTACTGGTACACGGGTTTTCATACACGGTTCGAAGCCGTGTACGGGCACATGGCTAGTATACATGGATCATCCCATGAATAATTGGACATAGATTATGACTGTCACTACATGTCATGTATACACTTTTTACACTACATGTCTTCTGTCTCAGGTCATTGCACACGGGCAGTACCTGATGTCAAGGGACACAGCGTCTGAACTTGATACATGTTGTGTACTCTCTTCTACATGTCTTGATCTCCTTGTCCATCATTCCTTGGAAAAGTTTCTTTTGGTTCATTTCCCCCTTTTCTCATTCCCCTGAAGTTCAGGTATCATTTCCATCCACATGATAATGATCCCTTCACTAGAACTTTCTAGATAGAGTCAAAATCCCTCCAAGAGGCCCGAAGCGAGATCCTCTACCCATTCTTGACCCTATGTAGAGTCAGGTATTGACATGACCAATCCTATAGTACACCTATCATCTACTTAGTATGTGAATCTAGATGAGTCATGGTATATTCCAAGGCCCTGTCAATGATCCTCATCTGTGTATTGTGATCTTTCCCCACTCAATAGTGAGTTATCCTCTAATGAGTGTATCTATTCTCTCTTCAAATCTATCAGTGAGACTATATCTCTCATGAAACTTCTTGATGAACATACTTCTCATATGAATGTCATCATAGATATCAGACTCGTGTAGTAAGTTCTCCCGGATGAGTACTTCGTGGAATATTCGAACTGAATCCCTAGCATGGGTATGCAGTCATTGTGACTTACCTCTAGACTATGGTTCTGGGTTTCTAGTATATCTGGATATGTTTCTCTTGTTATATGTTTCGTAGACATATACTACATAGATATAAATGTACCATTACTTTTTTATTTCATTGTGGTGTTAAGGTTCCTATATGGAGTATTGTTATACTCATCCATGTACGGGCCTTGCATTCACCTGTCGTGTCTTACACAGACGAGTGACCTTTTGATGGCATCCAGGGTAGACAAGGACCGGACTAAGCTTTGTGAGCTTCCTTACAATCTGAGTTGTTACTATGACTATTATTAGTAGTCTAAGTACCTATTTCTTTCTTAGAGTTGGACTTAGTAGTTTTCATACTCTTTTCTTTTGGTGGGCTTGTATTCTAGAACAGTTTACTTTCCGCACTTTACATTCTATTGTACTCTATTGGTTGGGTTTTGTTGTATGCATGCATTTTTTTCCTTGGTGGTTTTTACATTTCAGCATTTGTGGGCTTCGATATATGTGGGTGTGTGTGTAAAGTTACATAGGAATTGCCTCCCATATTAGTGATATGTCTGCTCAGTACTAGTCACCATCCCCTAGCCTATTAGAGGTGGGCTTGGGGGTCACAAAATGGCAACCACTAGGATGGGTCATGATAGGTTAGGCTTCTTATAGGTATTAAATCCACTGGAAGTATCACTGGATATCTAGTGAGACCTATTTTCCAAATAGTGGGACCTTTGTGTTTTTTATGAGGGCTATTTTGGTCATTTTTTCATTTCTTTCTTAATGCACCTCACTTGATTTTTCTACTAAATTTGAAAGGAAACCTCTACAATTGAGTATCCCTATTCTACCTCTCATTCCATGTCCAACCTCCTTCAATCCTTGGTGTTTTGAGCTTCTATTTAAGTCAATCGACACCTTGTGGTATGTATATGCATACACTCCTTCCCATTCTTGATCTCTTTCACTATAGATGTGTGATTCATTATATTTACATAGTTTCTCCATTTTTCATGTATTTTATCTACCATATTTATATCTCTCACTCTAAAATGAATCATAGTACAAGATCGGGCATGTTGACATTCCTAAATCTAAGGTATGTGTTCCCTAATTATCTCCCATTATCACATTAAATATCTTAAATTTATTTTCATGTGAATTTTTTCAGTTATAGTGGGTAGAGTTCATTTTTGTTTCAAGCTTGAGGATAATTCCTTATCATTATATATGACACTTAGAAATGTTTTTATCTTAATGAAAAAATGTAGAATCATGGGAAACCTTAGTTAATCTTATGCCTCTTCACCCTTCCCTTGGTATTTTCTTTTTGGTGTGAGTTTGTGTATTTTATGGTAAAAGAATTTTTTATTTTAAAATGGAAACTTAGATTCCTTTTTTAAAAAAAATTGAAATGGAATTTGGTTTTTAATTTGTTGAGTGAATTTGGAAAATAACATGGTAATTGTGAATGTTTTTAGTAAATTTAATTTGAAAATTATTTTGGAAAAGAAATTATTATTTGAACACATTTCACTTTTAGTTTTTATATTTTATTTTGGAAATTATTAAAATAATGGTTATACCTAGACTGAACATATCCCTTGGGTGGATGGGGGAATTAAGATTAAACCCAAGGTGAGAATACCCCTAGATGGATACAAGAATTATGGTTAATCCTAGGGTGAACATGCGCCTCAGGTGGACTCTATATCCCTATGGATGGTTATATTACCCCTAGATTATATTTAGACCAAGGATGGGTATATTACCCCTAGTTTGGAGTGGATGTTGTTAGTGTGGTTTTCGCGACATGATCAAAGAAATATAGATCTATTTAATATATGTGGATATGACCTTTGTTGTCACCATAGAGCCCAGGTTCAGATTATTTAATTATTTATTTATTCTAAAATTTATCGAAATTTTTTATCCATAGTATAATAACATGTACATACTGTTTCAGATTGAATTATTTAGGGATGTTGTTATTAGTGGCCTACTGAGTCGTACTCACATACTGTTCGGGCCATGATATAGTACCTGAGAAGGCTTCATATATGCAATTAGGGAATATGTAAAGTTCTTAATTACTAATTTTTAATTGTATTCTAGGATGGAGATGGGGGATAGGTGTCAGACTAGCTATTAGGATTATTTTGATTCATTGCGTTTTGTTTACATTATATCCCTTTTTTGTACCTATTCTATATGATTGATGACATGTTTGTATTTTAAATATATTATAGAATATATTTTTTTATTACTTGGGTTGTATTTTTTATTTTTACCTTGTTTTTTTTATTCTATGATATAATGTGTCATTGATATTTTCTTTACTTACTGCTATTGTTGAAATATAACCATGAGGGTCTACTCTCCCTAGGGAACCTTGTTGGTCCCTTATCACAAGTTTGTAGCCTCTGGAATATAGGGAGGTGTGCCTGAGGTTTATAGAATTCTACTGTTATGGCTTCCATTTAGTCGTTTGGGGAAGTGGGTTTTCACAAAGTTGTATCAGAGCCTTTTTCTTTTGTATTACTATTTGGGCTGGTAAACATGAGACTAAGAATTAGTTGTGGGTTGATAATGATCTCATTCTTGGTAGTATATTACCTAAGTATAGGTAAAGTCCAAGTCTATAGGGATTTTGTAATTGCTATTTCTTATTCTTTTACTATTTCCAAATTTCCACCTTGAGTGGTGCATTTTTTCATTGCTATTTGTTTTTTGTTTTTTATCTCATGGGATAGTGTGGTAAAAAATCATGCATGTGTGAATGAATTATATGAGGCATATAGGGTTACCTATTTTGTGTTCTTATTATAATTTTCTTATATACACACTACTGGGAAACTAACCTTTACCAACGGTTTGGAACCGTTGGTATAGGCCTCCAAACCGTTGGTATAGCCTATACCAACGATTTGAAGAACCGTAGCCAAGTAAGCTGTTGGGATAGGTATATACCAACGGTTTTCCAAAAACTGTTGGTATAGACCTATAGCAATGGTTTTGGAAACCGTTGGTATAGGTAATATGAAATCTATACCAACGGTAATGGAACCGTTGGTATATAAATTCCAAAAATAAAACATCCGCTGGGATTTGATCCCAGGACCCCTCGTTTATAATCGAACGACTTAACCACTAATCTAACATCACTTTTGTAAACATAATTTCATAAATATATATATGTATTATCATAATTATTTAAAATTTTGATTTATATAATGTTCTCGGTTAGTGGATCTGGAAAAAAATTAAAGAACCTATCCCAACGGAAAGGGTGTGTTTTGAGACCCTTTCCCAACGGTTTTGGTGAACCGTTGGGAAATGGTAGCTATACCAACGGTTTTTACAAACCATTGGTATAGAAGTGTTGGGAAAGATCATGTTTCCAGTAGTGACATGTATTCCTATTAATCTATATATAGATAAAGGGTATTTTCTATTTAAAGTTTCAATAGTTTCTTACATATTGTTTTCTCATATAAGTCTATAGTGGCATCTTATGTAGTCAATTCCAAGTATGATACCTTTTCATAAAAACATATATAAATGGACTTTTAAATAGATTTTTTAGAAAAAAATAAATCTTCAAAAAGAAACCTATAAGGTTTCTTCCCTTATAACTTTTGATTGGAACCCTATTTTTCCATTCAAATAAATTAAGACATAAATATGACCTTGAAATAATTAGAGTGTTATTATAATGAGTGTATCGACTTGAAAAAGAATGAGGAAAATTGTAATGTGAAATTTCTTTTTATATGTAATTTTAGAACGGAATTTGGTGGTATATAATGAAAGGAAATTGGTTTTTTGTGCATATATTTTTTATCTTGAGTTGATTAATAAGTAAAATTTGTAACTTCCTAAGATATTATGTTCACCTTATAGAGTTATATATCCAAAAAGATTCAATGTCCTAGACTCATAAGGTAAGGGAGATAATGATCCTCCCATGGGTAGAATAGAACATTGGGAACCTCCTGAACTAGATATAAATGACCATATTTATAATAACATCTTGTTGGTAGTGTAATATTTAGATAAGGGACTTCCTCAAACCACTCAGACTATGTATAACCTTACCCATGAGTTCCAGCATCAGTACCCTACATATTTCATACTTGAAGGTGATCCATAGGAGTTAGATATATGTATAGAGTCAATCAATATCATACTTGTCCTTCTAGATATTCTAAAGGACAAATAGTTGAGGTTTATTATGTATAAGTTGTGTGGGGTATCATGACGATGGTGGGACATGATTTTTCAGTAGCAGTATCACATTGGGATAACCTAGATGAATTTTCAAAACCACTTATTTAGAATCTTATTTCTAGAGACCCTCTATTTAGATAGGTCCTATGAGTTTATGGGGTTATAGTAGGTGGATATGGAAGTTGTGGACTATTCTAATGGATTTACAGAGTTTCAAGGGTTTTCCACAACACTAGTGGGGGACAAGGCTGCAAGGGAAAAATTTGTTGACATTCTATTCTATAAGATCATGGTTTGGGTAACCATGTTCCAATTCACAACAATTATGTATAATGTGAACCAAGACATGATTATAAAAAGGAATATTATTGGGGGTATCATACTAGGTGACTATGTTCCTCAGGTTTGAGTAGAAATGTTGGTGGATCTTTTAGTAATAGGAAGTGTTGATCATATGACTCATTCCATGGTTGTTTCAATTAATCAAAGATAACCAGTGATAATTCTCATCTTTTTCAAGGGGGAAGCGAGGTGGGGTGTTACCAGTGTAACCACATGGGACACTTGATATCTTAGTTCCCCTGAACAAACAAGGAGCTCTATCTATGTTGGAATATGGGTCATATACACCATTTTTATATACCTCAGCATACTTGATCTGGTAACGATCATGAAAAGTCAATAATTCAAGGCTCAGAGTGACTACCATGCCACACCAGTTAAGAAATTATACATTTATTAATTTCTCGATTCATGGTGGGGGAATGGATATTAGGGTAAAGGGTTGTAAATTTAAAGGGGTAGTATAACCCAGGGCAATTAGGTTGTAGTGTAGGATCAAGGGGAATGTCATTTACATGTGGTAGAACCTATTCAAATAGAACAGTAGGTTGGACCCTTAACCGTTGGAGTTTTGATTTGAGTTTTTTATACAAGTTCTTATACTCTTTTTTACATAATATCATTAAAATCTTTAATATATATTTATTTTCTTGGAGGATTATGTTTGGTAGTGGAATATCTTTATGGTTTTATTTCGATCACCCTTGGTAATGAAGTTGAAGAGGATTTGGAATTTTTCTGGTTGTAACATGGTTATCAGTGAATATTGTTTCATCTAAGATGTATTCATGCTAAAAATGGGTGGATTTAATGTAATTATAGGCATTTATTGGATCACCTGTTATCAAGATAAAATTGATTATTATCACTGGTTCATCTCTTTCACATCTACTAAGGGTGGAAGCTTCAAGTATGTAGGAGAGTGGGATGTCTTTTCAGGTCATTCCAGACTGAGCCCTCAGTGGCTATAGGACATCACTATCCATGTGGCTAGTCTCATTTTGGATGATGGGGAGGCTCATCATCCTATTTTCCATCCCTCATTTGACCTCTTCTAGGATATATTTTCGGAGCACTTCTCTAGGTAAACACATGACCATGAAATTGAGTTTATGATTGAGCTCTTGTCGGGTATAGAACCTATTTCAATCTATCCTTAAAAAATGATGTCAATAGAGCTGTGGGAATTGAAATATCAATTGGATGATTTGGGATAAAAATGTGTCATCCATATGAGATCATCCCCTCAGGTAATTGCTATTATATTCTCCATGAAGTTGAATGACACCTTGAGATTGTGGGTAGATAACTAGAGGCCTACCCAAGTAATGATTAAGAATAGATATCTACTCACACGAATCAATGATCTATTCAAATTCTCAATGGTGCCTATTTTTTATCCCAAGTTTATTTGTGGTAGGGGTACCACCAACTTAGATTGAGACTATTTTAAAGTAATTTTATAGACTTTCGAGGTATTTTGGGTCTTTATTAATACCTTATTATGTCATTTAGAAAAATTAACACACTTATTCTCTTCATGGATATGATTAATAGGTTATTTCATATTTATCTAGACTTCTTCATGGTTGTTTTAATCAATGAAATATTGGTGTACTCAATGTCTACAGTCAAACATTCTTAGAATTTGAAGATAGTTTTGAGTAATCTTTCAGGCTAGCATCTTTCTTCCAAATGATCTAAATGTCAATTTTGGTTGGATCAAGTACAATAATTATTCCACATCATATTAGAAGATATAGTTTTTTTATCCTAATTTTTTGGATATAATTGTTTCTTGGGAGATTCCTAACAATGTTTTTGAGATCCATAATATCTTATTTTTTGTTGGATACTATCATGGGATTATCTAGGACTTATCCCACTTGGATACTTCATTGATGGACCTGACTAATAATGGTTTAAAGTTTATTTATTCTGATAACTATGAGGTATCCATTCTAAATATGAATAAGAGACAGAAATTTTCACCAATCTTGACCTTGGCTAATCTTAGTAAGGAGTATACCTATTATTGTGATGCATCGTGTCACTATCTATGTGTAGTGATTATGCATGATGGGTGATTAGAAACTTATGGGTCTAGATAACTAAAAAAAATAGCACAACTACTTGACCCATTATTTGAATCTTGTTACAGTAGTACATTCCCTGAGATGTTGGTGTCATTACCTCCTGGGTAAGAGGTTTATGGTCTATATAGATCATAAAATTTTGAAAAAACTTTTCTCCTAGAATGACATAAATCTTAGGTAGATATGGTGGATTGAGTACCTAAAATTTTTCAAATTAAAGTTATATTACACTCTTTGGAAGAAAAACATAGTGGTAGATTCTTTGAGTTGGAAGACTGAGACTCTTTTTTTTAAGAGTTCAGTTTTGATTAGCAGATCATGTAATTATTTTCAAATATGAATCTTTATATTAAATAGTACTATGGTGGGATGAATTTTTATTCCCTATCCATTACATCATCACTACTTGATATGGTAAATGTGATAAATTTTTTATATTTTGAATAACTATTGATGATGGACTATATATATGGTGGGGATCCCCCTCTTGACTCATCCTTGGATGATGATGAGATCTTGTATATATAAGGTCGAGTGGAAGTCCCCATGAGAGTGAGTAAGGATTTAATGTGATACTTAAACTCATTGAGGTGGAATGTCCATACTGATATTAAAAATATGTATTATAAAATGAAAAATAAATATTTGTGTCACAAAATGAAGAAGGACATAATTGGTTTTGTTTATCGATACTCCATATGCCAACAGGTGAAGGATGGAATTAACATCCCGTCAGTATTCTCTAGCCTTTTCCCATTCCATAGTAGTAGTGGGATGATTTCATGATGGATTTTGTGTTTGGTATACTATGGAATCCTCATGGGAATAAAGAATTTTGGGTTAACATTGATCAATAGATGAATGTATCCTACTTCTTACCTATTAAAGAGTTTTCTATAGTTGACACGATTGGAATAATTTATGAATGAGAGATAATTCACCTTAATGGTATGCCTTAGATAATCATATTAGATTTAGATAACCATTACATTTTATGATTATAGAAGGGAATTTAGAAATCATGGTCCACATAGGTCCACCTAAGCATAGCTTACCATCCGCAGACAGATGGGAAATCAGAGTCTACTATATAGGTGCTTGAGGATATGTTCCAGGTGTGTGTACTTAACTTTGGAATATCCTATGAGAGTCATAGACTTATAATAATTCACCTATAATATTATTTACTAGGAATCTATTGATACATCCCCTTTCAATGCCTTGTATGGTAATTTTTATTGATCTCCCTTATGTTGGTTGGAAGCTAGTGAGTTAGTGATAATGGGTTTGAGCCCAGTATAGGAGAATAATAAGCAGGTCCATTTGATCTGGAATCTTTTAAATACTTCTTAGAGTAGGCATAGTTTATATTATAATCAATTGAGAAATCCCCTAAAGTTTTAGGTTGGTGGCTAGGTCTTATTACACATATCACCAAGGTGGTTGAAGCATCATATTCGAAGGAAATGAAAGTTTGTATCAAGGTTTTTTGGGAATTTTGAGGTCTTGTAGCGAGTCATCTACATAGTTTACCATCTAGATATCCCATATAAGTATATATTTATGTATTACATGTTTAATGTCTCTTATATTGAGTAATATCAACTTGAATTATATCATGTTATCGATGTTGATAGACTCAAGATGGTGGTTGATACTTCCTTTGAGGAATTTCCCATGCATATATTGTACCGGAGTGAAAATATCCTCTGAGGAAATAATATACCTATAGTACATGTGATATAAAAAATATGTATAGAACTTGGATGATCCATGGTAATGGGATCCATATGTTTAATCCCAATGGTCATATATTTTTGTTAAGGTGGATAAAGAGGTTTGAGGTCTTACTCAAGGATGAGTTGACATATAGTGGGGAGGTTGTAAAACTACACCCTTTGGGTGAGGTTTGGATTCTTTTAAAATTATTTTAAAAACCATTTAATTTTACCTTTAAATATATGTATAAGGATATTTGGGGTGTCATAGGGGTGTTTGGGAGGAACTGGAGGTGGCTAAGGCGTGTAACCAAGAGGTTTTAGTGCCACCACCTAGCTAGTTGCATGCCAACAGCTTTCCAATTGGCTTTACATAGGTTGGAAACCACTAGAAGTCCCACTAGCTAGCCAGTGGGACCCATATGTATTTTTTATGGAAGATATTTTTTTCATTTTTTACCATCCATTATTAATACCCCTCAATACTTTATTCTCCCTAAATCACATAGTACCCCTTAAGTTGGTGCATCCCTCTCCTACCTCTCCTTTTAGCGACTACCGCCTTCAATACTTGGAATTTTTGAGCTTTTATTTTATGAAATTTACACCTTTTGGTATTTATATAACACATATACTTCCATTTATCATTTTACTTTACTATCATGGTGTGTTCCATTATATTTACTTAGTTTCTTCAGTTTTCAAGGACTTTCTCTACCACTCTAATATCAATCAGTCTAATACAAATCAAGGGCCAATATCAAGCTTGAAAACCATAATAAACCTAAGTTAGGTGGTCCCTAAGTATCTACCATAGTCTTATTAATTTTTGTAAAATAATTTTGATATGACTTTATCTATTCATTGTTAATGACCTCTATTTTTATTCTAGGCTTGAGATTATGTCATTGGCATGTTATATGAAGCATATAAATGATCTCTTGTCAAATAAAAGGGTGGAATAATTATAAATATTAGTTCATATTATTCCACTATAATAGGCCCATATTATTTGGTTTTTGGTGTGATTTGGTGTTTTTTATAGTAATAGAATTTGGAAATTAGAAATGGAAACATGGATTTATTTTTATAAAGTGTTTTGAAATGGGTTTAGATCTTTATATTGTTAAGTTATTTTGGGAAAGAACGTGGTAATTTTGAATGTTTTTTGGGAAATAGAATTTGGAAATTATTTTTGGAAATGAAAACATTATTTGAACTTGTTATAGATTCAATTCTTGTATTGTATTATGGTAGTGATAAAGATAATGGTAAAACATCGGGTGACCATGGCCCTTGGGTGGATGATAGGTCCCTTGGGATGGTTATGTTACCCCTAAGGTTTTGTTTGGTCCTGGGATAGGTATATTACCTCTATTTGAGATTGTATTAGGTTTGTCTAGTCATTGTGACATGCTCATAGACATCTAGTAATGACTGAAGTATGTGGGTTTAACCTCGGGTGTTACTATAGAACCAAGGTTCATATTTTTATTTATGTATTTGTTCTACTAGTTATCTAAATTATTTATACATGATATTATCACATAAACTTATTATTTTAGACTATAATATTTAGGGACATCATTAGTGGAAGCCTACTGCATTGTACTCACACCCTTCTTGGGTCATCAAATGCAACCTAATAAGGCTTTATGGATACAAGTAGGGATAAGGGAAAGCACATGATGACCAATGACTGACTATATTCTTGGAAAAAGATAGGGTATAGTTTTTGGGCTATATTTTAGGATAATTTTTAGTTATGCCATTTTTTATCTTCTATCCCTTTTCATGCCTATTGTATTTGACTAATGACATATTCTTATTTTAATTTTACTATAGCATCTTATTGGGTATTACATGGGTTACATGTTTTATTTTTACCTTTTGTGTATGACATCCTAGGATATCATGTGTTTTTTTATTTCCCTTATTTACTTCTATTATTTCACTCTACCCATGAGGGTATAGTCTCCCCAGAAAACCTTGTGGGACCCTCACCACTTATCAGTAGTCTTTATCATATAGGGAGGTACACCTAAATTTTATAGTGTTCCACCATCTAGGTTTCTTTCAGTTGTTTGGGGAATCATGATTTCATAAAAAAATCTTGCAATTTAGTTAGAATTACCATGATAGTTTATAAGAAGTTTTAATTCCCAATCTATGTGTGTTGATGATTAAAGGATTTCCTTAACACTTGGAAATGTTTTTGTTATACTAATTATAAATTTGAGTATTTTTCATTGTGTTATTAAATGGTGATTCGCATAATAGAAAAATTATTTGAAGATTTGGAAGTAATTTTATTATTCCCTAAAATTGTTGGTTTATGTTTTCAATTCATTTTATAAATTTTCCACTAGAACTAGGAAATATGATTTCCTTTATGAAATTTTGGAAAAGGGATTTCATGTTCATATAAGGGGATGAATAACTTCTTATGATTTCCCTTTTCATTTTTTATGAGTGGTTAATGACTTTTCATGTGTGGTAGATAACTTCTTATGAGTGGTCGAGTGCTTGAAATTAGAAAAAGGCTAGAAAAATTCTATGAGTGAGAGGTAACTACATATGATTTTTTGTAATAACTTCATATGAGTCATTCAAAAATAAATTTAAAAATATATTCAAAGCCTCAGGATGGAACCACACAATAATCAAACTATCAGATACAAATGGTATAGATTCAAGGTAGTCTAGTGATGATGGTTTTGAAAAAAAAGAGCATATAAAAGGTTGGAACAAGAAATAGGAGAGAAGTAATATACAAGGAAATATGGTGACCACCAAAAAGGTGATATATAATTTGTTTTCATGTATATCTAATGAGAACCTTAATTAATAAATAATCATTATCCCAAAAAAAATATTTGGTATATAGTAACATGCAAGCATGGTTCGTAGATTAAAAATGTAAACTTTATTGGTTGTATATGTACTCTTTCAATAAAAACTATAATTTCATACTTCACTGTAGATATTATGTCAAAAGATCACTACATATTTATATTGGTTAGATGAAATAATATTATGAGTAAAGGAAATAAAAACCTATCATGAGTCGATAAAATGGTTAAGTAGTGCTTTTTGACTATCTTTATGATCACACATGCATAAATCTAGAATAATAAAATAATCTCAAGTAGAATCTTGGAAGAAGTTGATTTTGTATGTATCAAGGAGTTCATATTAAATATGGGATTCATGTGAGAGTTAAATTTCATTATATTCATTTGAATAATATAAAATTATGAGACACCATGGGGTTTATCTACTATGAAAGGGTTGTGAATAAATGATACAAAAGTAGGTGCACATGAGTCATTTTATGACTGTGTACATGTTATTATATTTTGTGCATGATTCATTTTGTTACTACATATGACTCATTTCATAGAATCATAAGATTCATTCATTATAATTAAAATTTTAGTACTCTATATGATCACTAAACTTAAAAAGATAAACTTATAAAATGAGAATCATATCTGATGGTAGTATTTAAGACAATCACCATTGTAAAAATATAATGATATAGTTTTTTGTGATTATTATAGATTATGGAGTAAGAAGAATGATATTTGTTATATTTTCATTGATAAGTATGGATCAATCACAACTGTAAAGTATGTATGAAATTTATGAATGTGTGTAATATGAATATGTAGTATTTATGGATTTATATAATGAAGAAGAGGAAGGTAATTCTTATAAATGTACTCAAGGCAGTGAGTAAATGAAAAGGTGGATATCCATATATTTTGGGGACAAACCCAAATGAATACATTGAGGAAAAAAAATATATCTTAGCATAAAAGTTTTTCAAGGGATTTTATAATAAAAAACATAAAAAACATTTATGTGGTCCTTCAATAAAAATAAATTGATACGAAATAAAAGAAGAAGTTATATAAAGAAAAGAAAAAATAAAACCCAACAAAAATTTTCTTGATATATATTCTATAGGTTACAGGAAAAAAAAGGTTGATCTAATAAATAAATAATTTACAGACCCTATGTATTGAATAAAGATAGAGATAGGCCTGGTGCATCTAGTTCATTGAATAGGAATTTGAATATAGTTACAACAAAATATTGATCTTTTTATTCAATGAGTAAAATATTTTTGATCTAAAGTTGTGTTTAGATTTTCATTGATATACGATAAATAAGAAGAAGTGGAGGATAATAGATCTTGGTTCTAGACATGATTGATCATATTCAGGATGAGTAATTAAGAAGTTTTCCTGTGATATTATAATATAATAGAGTCTAAAAAAGATCAAGGTATCCCTTATGATTTCTATAGTTTTAGGAAAATATTAGATTTTGCATAATTATAAAAGAGGATTTCTTTATCACTATTAATTACTATTTATAAGGTGTGGTACAATATCATATAATCTAAAACTATGAGTTTGTTCTTATATTATACCAAATTGGTTCCTGGATAAAGGTTCCAAGTTCATACCATTTATTTATCATATTTCAATAATAATAATGGAACTGTGTGTCGGGGATAATAACCACATCACATTGGGTATGTATCCATCCATATTAGAGGTGAACCTTGTTTAAAAATTCTAGTGTCTTTATTGATTTAATTTCCTTCATTACATATGTGCATGTAAACTAAAGGTGAAGATTGAGTGAGAGGGGTCTATTCACAAAATATATATATATATATATAATAATGGATAAAGTTTTAACTATTAATAATTCATCCCACGCTAATTTATCCCCCCCCCCATGTAGGTAATATTCCCTTGTGATCCAAACAATTTGTATCAGAGTAGTTCACATCTCTATTAGACTCTCATATTTGAGGTTTGTATAGAAGTTATTTCCTATTTTTAAAAGTAATTATGAAGCTTAGATTTGTGGAATTTTTTTAATTCTCTATCAAATCATCCTTTGAAGAGATATCAATAAATATAATAATAAATATGAAGAAAAGAGATGCAAAAAGGTAGATAATAACCTCATAAAAGAAAGAGTAAACTATGTTATTTAAATGTAGTAAATGGTGAATTATTTCCATTATACATATTAATAGGTTTCTTACTAAAATTTATGGTTATTAGAATTTTTCCCTAATATATAAATAAAGAGATAATATTTATTACACATGTTAAGATTATAAAGAGTACAGATCAGTCATAGGGGGATGAGTTCTCATGGTTTAATATACTACCAATGATATAGGTACCTTTTATAACTTATAATTATCAATTCATTTAGGAAACAAGTGTCATGTGAATAGTTTTGTTGAAATTTTTCTCAAGAAAAACTAAGTTATATTGGGGAATATCACATCTTTAGTAGTCTCCATGAAGAAACAGTTTCTATATTTATGGAATTATAGAAAAAATATACGAACTAAATGTTCATATTTTTTATGGAATGTTTAAAAGGATATTAAAAAATATAATTAATCTTGAAAAATATTTAGATCATTTTGTGAAATATTTTGAATATGGAGTGAAAACAGGGGTAAAAAGCTCCCAAAAATTCCAATCCAAAAAAGAAATGAATAAGTAACATTAATAAAGAATATGTGGATTTGATATTGTGTAGATTGATGAAATTAATTAGAAATAACATTCCAAAAATAATCTTAAATTAAAGGTCCATGCACTATAAGAATAGAAAATTTTAGTCATTAAGGTAAAATGTGCTCAATTTAATGTCAAGGAAAACATGATTAGAGAGCCTAGTAGTTTTTTTTACTAAAAAGACCAAATTGAATGATGAGTTTGATGAAAATTTATGAAAAGAGTATGAAGACAGTTTAGGACATTATAGGATGAGAAAAATTACCTCAATATGAAATGTGTTGAGCTTTATATCAAGCCTTCATATATGGAAAATGTTTATGTAAACTCTTTACAATAGAATAATAATAATTCAACTAACACACTTAATTATATAAAGGTTAACTATACATAAAGTCTTTTATCTAGTTGTAAAATCATACTAAGATAATTTGAAGATAAATATGAATTATCTTCAAAATAAAAGGTACAATCTACCCAAAAAATAAAGGATTGTGCTAAATATCTTTTCATAAATTGTAAAAATATCAATTTAAAATATATAAATATGTGGATAAGGAAAATGTTGAGAATACCACAAAAATATATTATGGTTGTAATCATGATTAGAATTTTATATTCCCCAAAATTATAATATTCATTTAATGAATAAGAACAAAAAATCATGCAACCAAATCTTCTTAGATTTATATAAAAAATAGCTGATCAATATTTGAGGATCTTTATTGGTGTTGTAATAGGTTTGGGAACATTGAATCCAATTTTTTCATAATTTATCAAACATTGTGATAAATGGATATCCAACATTAAGGGGGTGTAAATTTGATAAGGAGAAAAAGGCATAGATGATAAGAGTATGTTTATTACAAAAATCTATGTAAGAAATTGAAATATATATGGTACCTATAATTAAATTGATTATTTTGAAGAGGCTTGATTGTGTGAACCATCAAAGAATGCATCTAAAGAGAATAAAATAAGGAGACCATATATGATTATGTGAGGAAATCAGTATACCTTGGGAAATAATCAAGATTAATTCAATCACAAGAGTACTCCTTAGAATATATAAAAGAAAGAAGGTAAGTCATACTTGGAGTATAAATATGAGAAGAAATCTATTCAAAAAAATCTAAGAATTTCATGAGTAGTAATTTACAAAAAATATAAATCTACTTTTATTATGGAAGAAGTGGTAATTCTATTTTTTTTTTAAAAACCATGGGAATTTTTATTGAAAGAAGTATTTGGGATAAAAAAGAATATCAATCCTTGAAAATAAAAAAGAAAACAAATTTAGTGAAAATTATTTAAAAGAAACTATTTGTGTGTTTTATAGAAGATCATAAATTTCCTAAATAATGATTAATTATCAATACAAAACAACTATTAAAGGAATATAAAATGTTTTATTCACAATTTAAAGTAATTGATAAATAAAAACAGAAACCCTATGTAAGGAAGACTCTAGATTTCATTAGAAATTTTCAAAGAGGGATTCAGTAATATTATATTTCTGCTAGAACCATGCTCCTAGATCTGATGTTGTAAACACATAACTTATAATACTTACTTTTGATACACATATTTTATTAAAATTGATTTCAATCAGTTACAATATAAGGGTATTTTAGTTTATAGTTTTAGAGAATTATGAAAAATCATTAACTAATAAATCTCAAGTATTCTTATCAAATAAACACTTTTTCTACTATATAACATGATAATAAATTCATAATAAGTCTTTAATGTCATCCATAAATTCTCCACACAAGATACTATTCTAGGATTAGTATACTTAACACTTTAATTCATAATCTGTAGAAATAGAAACATAAGAATGGGTGATATCAAATGATTATTAAGGGAAAACATAAAAAATAAATCATAATATATGAGTTGGGAGGAATAACATGATATCATATTGAGGATGATAATAATCATAGAATAATTGAATAAAGGGATGATATAATATGTATATTTATTAAAACATTATCATATCAAAAGATCATTTCATCATAAAAATGTTTTTAAAAAATAAACATGGCATCATAAATATAAATCATGGCTCTCTACATTGTTTAAATAACATAGTTTTCTAGGATAACTTTCCAAACACCATATTTATTTGGATCACTTCTCATGCATTGTGATATATCATGATATCAAAACATTACCTGATACATTATAGGGATATATAATTCATGGAAAACCCATAACATAATTAAAATAATCCATATGTGTGTTACATGGTTTCAATCAAAAAATTATAAAACAAAATGAAATAAAATGTGTTTTATATCCTTTTCATGTGGTTACCTACGAAATAAATATAATTTCATCAATAAAAAGGAAATTATAAACCCATGGAAAATAAATGTGTTTCAAATAACTTTAATAATCATTATAGGTAACTAAAACTAAATAAATATGATTACACATATGGTATTTACACCGTATAATAAATGGATATATAGTTTAGACATTAATTTCCATAATTAATCAACATATTGGGTATCTAGGTGAACGCACATAAATAATTCAATGGAATATACGGAATTCATAGATTAAAATCATTTTAAGTAAATTATTCTTATAAAATTAGATTATTGAGAAAGAAAAAAGTAGTGACGGATCATACCATAGATATAAAATAAAATTTCATAATCCATTCAGATAAAGAAGGTGGATGGTATCATTTGAGGAATAACCTTGATCAAGCATGTGACATAGATGTGGAACACTCTTTGAAACACTAAGAAAATTTATTAAAAAAAATCTTTACATTATCCTTTTAAAACATTTAAAAATGAAAAATTTATTAAACTATGATAATAATAATTTACTTTTTTTATCATGAAATCATAGAGAGGAAGCCTCTTAGAAAATAAAAAAGGTAGTGGAAATATATGTTCACATGAAAACATGTAAAATAGATTCATTTTGGTCAAAAATAATTCATATGGAAACATTTAATATATTTCATCTTAAAATAATTAATAAATTCAAGGAATTTAAAAATTCCATTTTTAAAACAATTTGTGAATAAGTCTTTTTGAAACATTTTAAAACATTATTTTAGATGAAAACATTTTTGAAAACTAATCATGTAGAAAACTTTTAAATTAAATTAAAAAAAAATTAGTAAAACCCAAATTATAATGATGATGATAAAAAATTTCATTAATAATAAGTTAATATAAGTATTAAGGTCACATGTAAAATTATAGAAAATAATTTTTATGGGTAAAACATTAATATGGAATAAAAATATACATTAGAAATTATAGGAGTTATTCTTATAAACATTATGAATTTATTTGAGTAAATGTTTAATAAAAGGGAGGATATTAATGAATAGACTTAATATATCTATATAAAAGGTAAATTTAAATTTTTAAAAGATAATATTAGTAAAATAAATATGTAAGATCAAAATAAAGAAAATATTTCAAAACTAACAGGAAAAAGGACTTGAGTTAAAAAAATAGTTACAATTTGAGTATCATTTTAATCAAAATCATTTAAGGAGAAATAGAATTAAAATTAATTGAAAATATCATGAATAAAATATATTTCATGATAAAATATCAATTATGTTACATATACACCATATAAAATTAAGTTTGAGTAAAAATTAAAACATGTCTCAACGAATGGAGTTTGATACAAAAATCCCTTAAATTATTTCCCTACTATGTTGATCACACTAGAAATTACTATAGAAATACATTAATATATTAAAAATATATTTTATAACCTTATTCATCTCTATAAACCATTTATATACTTAATTTATAATTATTTACTATGAATTTAGTGGTTAATTATAGCTTATTTTTAACATCTGGTGTAAACGCTTTTAATTGTCCTTCACATGCTTGGTAATGTGAATGTTAAGACCTGATATTTGATACAAATTTAAAAATTAATATATTACCTATGATTATTTAATATATATCCAATTATTATTTATAATGTTCCACTTTCATCCCATTAGAGTTTTAAATATGAATCTATAATATAAAGGTGGATAAAAACTTATTTCGGTTGTTTTTAATGAACCGAAATGATATATTAATAAAAAATTTAGATATTAATATTATAAATCCATAAACACACAAACTTATTTAATTCCTTATTATTAAATTTCATTAATAATATATAAAATTCCTTAATCATTCACTATATAAGCATTACAGCATCGCTCAATTGGGCGGTAAACAGAGCAAAACAAAAGCAAGTCATGGTGATCGAATAAGTAAGAAAGTGCTATTACATAGTGATAACATTTATAGAATATTATATATGTAATATATATCATATACCACCATAAAATCCATTATTTTAACCATTAATTATAGTTGATGTTGAAAAATTAAATTCCACATTTGTGGAGGTGGTAGTCTGCACGTAAGTATGATTAACAAATCCATTTCCCAATTAATGGGTGGGGTGATGGTATATGATAATATATCACTTAATATTTATAATAATTTTATAAAAAATAATATTATTTTACTAATTAAACTTTTATTTATATACATGTTATGTGGTTATGTTAAATAAGATACATCATTCAGGGAGGCGGTAATCCGCAGATGCATATGATTAACAATATAATTCCTTAACAAATGGATAAAATTGTGGAAATTGTAAAGGGTGATAATTTAAGAACCACATGACTGAAATAAAAACATAATTATTCATAAAACTCATCCTTAATATCATACCTAAGATGTGGAGATGAAAAGTGAGTCGTATCATGTCGTAGAGGTGGTAGTTCAAACATACACATGATCGATGCATTTGTTTTCTTAATGGATGATATGGAATGAATAAATAATTGATATAAAATTAATATAATAAAATTTAAGTATATATATTATACTGAATTAATTATATTAATAATGTTATAGAATATTGGGAATATTAATATTAAAAATAAATACTAAGAGGAGAGTAATTCTTATGTCAGGAACTTTGATTTTCCTAGAAAATATCCTTTAAAATTAATAGATTAGGATAATTAAAAGTGAAAAGGAAATGGTTTTTGGGATAGAGTTATATAATTAATAATTGGGATGATATTACCCATCTAATTTGAATTGATTAGTTTGTAAAGAAGGGGTGTAGGTGGTCCCTTTTATAGGTGAAGGGAAGGGACTTCTCTACGGAAAAGAATGATAAGTAAGGGGGCAGAATGAAATGACATGAAAGTTATGTGATTTAGGTGACGTAAGGTTGGTAATACATTTATATAAGAATTTATAACCTAAAAAATTTCTATAATTTATAAAGTTCAAATTAATTTAGGAAGTTTTGAGCCATATTAGATTAGTCATTTAAAAACATGTTACTCTTAATTAAATATTAATCATGTAAATTATTTTCTCACAAAAAATATTAGAAGACCCTTATTACCAAAATTTTTCATGATGATTCATAATTTAGTATCTATTTAACCTAATTATTTTCATAAATATTAGAAAATATGATTTTAAATTAAACTACACATAACACGTAAAAAAATTTAAAAATATTGTTTTTTAACATTAAACTTGTGTATAAGATAATTTTTTATGGTTATAGATTTTCATGGTAGTAATTGATTTATTATAAAAATAATAATAGGTATTTGGCATTAAAATCAAGATAAAATCGAGTTTACTATAGAAAGTTTTAATTAAAATAAACAAACAAAAACTGTTTTCACATTCTACTAAAATATTTATTAATTCCTAAAATATTAAAAATAGAATTTATAAGTTAAAAATAATATTTTAGACTTCATATTTATAACCTAATAATATATATTTTATCAATTAAAATATTTTATAAAATTTTAGGTATTTAGAATGTATGGATAATATCATAAAATTTATCATTTGAAAAAAAATGTATTTTCCAATATTCACCTAAAAATTGATTATTTTAGAAAAATTTAAAAAATCAATCCTAGAAGAATTTTGTTTTGAGAAATTCAAAAATGAATTTTACTTTATCAAATTTAAAGTTTTAAATTTTTAAATGTTCCTTTTTAATAAAAAATATATAATAAAAATTAAATGAATATTATTGAAAAAAAAACCTTTCAATATTAACTTATATTAATTATTTACCTTATAAAGGTAACAATTATTAATGGTTTACCACATTAGTGGTTATTATAACTTTATCATTAATTTTATAATGATATTATGTGGTTTTATTATATTGGGAGTATCATGTGACAAAATCTATCAATCATAGTTTGTATTTTAAAGGATCCAAAATTTCGAGTCATTACATTCTACCCTGTTAAATAAATTACATTCTCAAAAATTTTATAAATACAATAATTATGGATTTCAAAAAAAAATATAAACAAGACTTATGATAAAATTTAAAATTAAGTATTCGCATTAATATATTTTGTAAAACTAGAATACAAATCTTTATCTTCTATAGAGTTAATTTAATGATTCATTTTCACTTAGTAGATAAATTATTTATATCCAAATTTTCCACACGTGAAATAATTTATAGTTTCTTTGAGACATTCCCCGGTGTTTTTCCCATATTTTTTATATGAAGAAAACTGTATCTTTTTTCCTTCATCATCTCCATCACCAAAATTTTCACAAGACTCCTTTATTTCCTTCTTTTGTATGTTTTGTACTTCAAGTATTTTCACATTGTTAATAATATTTCATGATTGTTTATTTGGAATAATAACAAGATTTTTTGCCCCAGTTATTTTCTCAATAGATTGCAGGTATGGGAAATCACCCCATTTTCCATTTTATTAATTGTTATTATGGTTCCTTATTACTCTATAAATTATTTTAAAATAAATTTTATAGATAATAATACTTAAATTAGTAAATTTATGAAGGGAAAATAATTATCTTATAATAAAGAATTCATAAATGATGTCCATACCCTAACTTATGAGATTTTTGATTCAATATATGTTATCCATTTTCATTTTAATATTATTTTCTTTTATCTCATTTTCTTCTATAAATGAATATGGTCAAATCAATCATAATGTTTTCTATGTTGGACATGAATAAACCCAAGTATATAACCCATGAGTGTCTATTTATGTACACATTTAAGGTCCATTGATCATGAAAGAGAATTATGACTAAGATATGCCTGAATAACTATTTTCAAATTTGTTACCCCTAGTTTCATATGTTCCAAAACTATATTTACTTTCACTATCTTCATAGGTAAGTAATTTACAGGAAAACCATAGATTCTCTACTTTACCAATATTTATAAAGGTTATCCTATACTTACATTTATACATACGGATTCCACTAATGTTCTCTTATCCTAATCCCCAAAAGATATAAAATATTTAATAATAAAACCCTAAAGATTTATCTATATCTTTTAAATAAATATCATCATTATCATTTCAACTCTTGATATTATTTATAGACATTAAATTATCCTCAACTGATAACATCCTAACCTCTAAATTTATTTAAACACTTCTCTAACACCAACAGTAAAACCCCCATACCCATGCTCTTATATAAAATATTGAAAGAACATAACTTACGACACTATATTTGATACATATCTATTATTACAATATCTTTTACACATTTACAATCCAAATACCTTTTATTTTATAGTTTTAATGACTTAGGAAGAATCACTAACTAATAAATCTCATGTATTGTAAATGAAAGGAAACTTTTTTCAATTATATAAGAAGATAATAAATCCATAATTATTATTTAACATCGCCCATAAATTCTCCACACAAGATACTATTCTAGGATTAGAATACTTAATGATTTCTTCTGTAACCTGGAGAATAAGAAACATAAAAAGCGGTGAGTTCAAATTCTCAGTTAGGGTAAACATAATAATAATGAATAAAATGAGATATGTGAGGCATAACATGATATCATAATGAGTATGATCATAATAATAGAATAATGAAATAAAAATATGATAACATATGTACATAGATTAAACAATTATCATAACATAAGATCATGGAATCATATGAATGTGGTGACAACATAAACATGACTTCTTAAGAATAATCCAAGGCTCACTTCCTTGTTACCATAACATAGTTTTCTAAGATAATCACCCATGCACTATAGTGATCTAGACTCACTACCTATACACCATGATATCTCATAAGATTGAAGTATTTCCCAATGCATTTGAGAGATATACAATTACTAGCATGTAACAACCCAAAATTTTATCAATGAAGTTTCTCCTCTAATTGTATAATTGTTTCATATTTATTAATATAATATAATATAATATAATGCACATACACCGCATGATAAAACAAAAAACATTTTATTATAATAATTTTAACATTAAAATTATCAAATAAATATGTATGTAAGTATTAAAGGTATTATAATTGGAAAAAATTGAAAATAAGATGATAATAATTGGAAAATTTGGATCTGCTTGATTCCATATAATAATCACACTCATGAACAAATTTATAGAAATGTAGCAGAATATTAGTAATTCAATATTTATTTTTGTAAATAAAAATGTATATAACCTTGTGAGAAAATATAAGTAAATGAATAATGGATGAAATATGAGGTATTTATAGGAAGTGGGGAACCCATATGACCATTACAAATCAGATGGTTGGAATAGTAATCTTACTATTAGAATAGTAACCTGATTGTTAGAATAGTATAAACACATATGTAAAAGAAAAATAATATTTATTTTTCTTATAAAATGAAAATATGGTATATTTATATCATAATACAAGTAAAAATGATTTAAAAATAATAAAATAAGTGTTTGTATTTTTATAAAACATATATGTTTCTTTACATATTTACAAAAAATATAATGGTTTAAAAGAAAGTTTATTTTCTTGAAATGGTTTTATTAATTAATATTATGTTTTATATAATGATAATATAATTTAATGATACCTTGAGTAATTTCTCAAAGGGTTTGAAACTTGATGATAATATTAAAATTGGAATTTTTTAAATAATTAAGGATTTTATTTAAAAATTAAATTTCTAATAATTAGAAAATTATTTTCATAAAATGTATTTTATTTTTTTAGTATATACATAAATAAATTGTAAGGGTTAATTTTCTATATTTTTATAAAATAGTTAAATTTTTTCTAAATAGTGAAATACTGCGAAATTAGATATTTAACATTATAATATAAATACTTGAATTTCTAAGTCATGAATAATTTAAGCACCCATTAGTTAGAACTCACATGAACCATTTACTTTAAATTTTCACATTAATCAATAATATTGGTATTCTTGATCCAAAATAATAAACTAATGATTATAATATTCAAAAACACCCCACTCCCCCCTAAAAATACCACCCATCAAAACCCCTTCTCCTCAGACCTTATAATCCTTGTATCTTGAAAAAAATTGTCCCAATTATATTAAAAATCCTCTACCCAATTTCCTAGTACTTATTTTAACATACAAAGACTAATTACAAGTGCCTTATGGATTTTTTTCAAAGAGATGACGTTTAAGAGGTAATATTCTCAAACTACCTCTTTTAAATTAATTTTTTATTCTACATTCTATTAACCTCCCTCATAAAAAATGGAATAGTAATTCCAGTATATTATATATATAATATAATTTTATATTGATAATGTAATATCCACCATCCACCCTCTTCTCTTATCCTCTAATTCTAAAAATTTTACCATTTTCCTTAATATATCGGTCCACCGTCTTTGTGGACGATGAGTTTTTTTTCATCACTTACTTAAAGGATGGTCATTAACATATTATTATTATATTTAAATAATATTATAATAATTATATTATAACTTGATTCATATTTTTTAATGAATAAATATCCATAATATTAGACAAAATGAAACTAGTTTGTGAGGGTCGGTAATATGACCTAAATGAACTAACCACATAACATTAACATTTTTACTAAGTGAATCAACCTTATCTCAGAACACAAGAGTATATTTGGAACTATTAAGGATTTTTAAAGGAAATAATTATAATTTCACCACACCTATGAAGTATTTTTATTGTTTTAAAATAACATCAATAGTTATCCATAAGTGATCTGACCTTAGAACCGTGGAATGAACGCCCTCAGAACAATGAAATTAAACATTATATTTCATTGAAATGGTCATTAATGGACTTATAAAATTATAATAAATCAAATATATATGGAATATTATTTAATTATTTAGTTAATCAATTTATTTTTTTTATTTAGGATGTTAAGTAAAAGTGTCGAACAATTATAGAACCTAAGGTAAGGTCTCTCCAAACCAGCCTTTTTCTTTGGGTTATGCCCTTTCTCTCTCTAACTCACCTTATATACCTATTAGATGTTATTAAATGATAATAAATTATGTATTTATTTCTCTTACATATATATCTATCTTATTATACCTTCATTTTATGGGGCAATACACACATTAAGTTCATTTCTCAAATATCTTCTTAAAAATTAAACAAGATTAAGGGAACTTTTCTATCCCTTAATCCTTTATATATTTCTCATTTAAAGTATTTATTCCCAAATTAACACTATATTTTTAGACCTATGATTATTTACTATGATATGAGAATCCAAAATATTTAATTCCTTCTTCTCTTTGTAATCTTTATGAAATATCCTTTTATTATGACATGAGGAAAGATTATGAAACCTATTTATTTCCATGGGTAATTCTTATGTTTATGCCTTATGATTTATTTCATTTTGTGGAAAATATAATTGTATACATGTTATTATGGTTTCACATATATATCACTCCAATGTATTATGTAATTTTTTTGTCTCATGAGATATCATTTGTAGGATTAGGGAGTAAACCTAATCCATGATGAGACTTTGTCCACCATGTGATGTTTTCTTGGTTGTTAGACTTAAATTATTATTATGTTATGTTTTATGTTGTTTCAACATTCAAAAATTTCCATTATATTATGATTCTATTTTATTTATTATATTCTCAATATTATTATTTATTATCCTTTTCATTTATGATATCATGTTATTACTTATGACTCATGTGATATGGTTCATTAAAATGTTTATTCCCTTGATAAGCCTTATATACCACCCCTTTATTTTATGTATTCCTCAGGTTATCCTATAAAGATTTAATATATTAAGGGGATTTATAATCTCATTATGTAGAATAATATAGATATTTTGTGTTTTACTTTTATTTTTTTGTTTTATGTTCCTAGTCTTCCAATGATACTACGTCTTTCAATCTTTGGGTTGTACTGATTGTATATATATGATAAAAGTCATGTAATAATATGTATGAATGTCTTAGGTTTCAATAATTAGTATAAAATAAAGTTAAAGTTATTTTTTGGGATTATGACTACAATACTTTAGTTTTAACCCTAATTATAAGTCTAAGTTTGGGAAAATATCATGAAATTATAGTGAAGTATAGACCGAGTGGTTTTTAAGAAGTTACATCCCTATCTGGATACTAGAAGTGGATGTGGATTTGGAATAGTTATACATAGAGGTTATAAACCCAAAAATGGACAATTTGGTATTAACTCTATCATTGCCTAGTTCATGAAAAAGTGAACTTTCTACAAACCGGTTTAGACACTTCTGGGGGATATTCTTTGGAAAATTTAAAACACTTTATAAACCATTATGAAGGACTTGAATTTATAGTTAATATAGATAACCTATTGGGAAAATTATCATGGATAACCTATACTGATAATTGGAGGATCTTAAGTTAGGATATACATGCCATTTTTATGTTATTTCATCTAATTTTATAGTTTCCCACTTCTTAGTTTAAGTATTCCCATACTTATGTTAATTATGGATACAGTAAATGACTAGAACCATAATCAAATAGAGAGATCTATCCTTAGTATCCATTTATTAAATTCAAATGTCTTATATGGTTATAATTCTTCACATTCATTCATATTTTGAATGTTTAGTATAACTATTAAAACACCACCTCAAACATGGGGTTGATCTATCTGTTTGAATAGAAAACTAAGCAATTATTCCATCCCAAATGTATAACTCCTCCCCAGCCAATGTCTGTGGACTAAACCTTCCAGTAAATCTTGTCTTTCTTCCTTTAGTGGAGTTTTATTTTATATTTTTCATCGATTATTTTTACTTCAATAAATAAAAAATAAACTATCGAGAGATGTATATCACTCTATGCATCTCGATTTATCCCTTGATTTTGTACAAATTCATGGAGGACGATGAATATCCTTTGAAATATTAATCTCAAGACTTGATATTATTACCCTATGAGAAAGAAAATATATCCTAAATAATTGATATATAGGAGATATTCCTTTTCAAATACATGATCATTGTTAGTTATTATATTGATGTATTCCATAAATAATTTCATGGACTTCCTCATGATCGACAGGTTGAGTTCTCAATCAAACTTATTCTTGGATCACTACCCATATTCAAGACTCCCAAGATAATATCCACTATTGATTTTGATGAACTGAAGAAGTATTGATAATAGAATTTGGATAAGGGTTTTATATGTCTGTTTATTTCACTATGAGGTGCGCCAGTCCTCTCCATTAAGAGGAAGGATGGGTGAATGTGCCTCTTCATTGATTATCATAAGCTCAATAAAATGAAGATAAAGAACAAGTATCCACTTCCACAGATTGATGACTAATTCAATCAACTTCATTGGGCCTAGTATTTCTCTTAGGTTAAACTTTGGTCAAGATATCACCAATTAAATATTAAAAAAGAAAATATTCCCAAGACTACCTTTCAAACGGGTTATGAACACTAGGATTTTATAGTGATTCCCTTCATACTCACTAATGATCAAGTAATCTTTATGAACATAATGAATAGAGTCTTTAGATATTACATCAACAAATATTTGGTACTAATTATATATGATATTATAATATACTTCATAATATAGGAGGATCATTTAAATTATATGTTAAATAATTTGTGAAAGGATAATTTATGTGAAATTTATAATAAATTTTAGTTCTAGATGGAGGAATTATCATTCTTGGGTAATGTTATCACCATCAAAGGGATATATGTGGACCCTTCTAAGATATATGAAATTGAGAAGTTCCCAAAACCAACATATACAATGGGGGTACATATTTTACATGGACTAGTTTTATATTAACTGTGATATTTTATAATCTTATCATGATTTTAAAACTAACTAACTAAGTTGACTCAGAAGGGAGTAATATTTTTCTAGACTGATGAATGAAAGAGGAGCTTCAAGTAATTGAAGAATATTCTTATCACTACAAAAATTCTCTCATATCCCTTAAGTGGGGAAAATTTCATGGTATATGATTATGCTTAAAATAATGGATTGTGTTTTTTACTCATGAAAAATGAAAAAGTAATCGGTTATGCATTGAGGTAGTTGCATGTTCATGAGAAAATTATCCAACGCATGATCTATAGTTAGATGTAGTAATATTCCCATTGAAAATATGGTGGAATTTTATTTATTGGGAGAAGTGTGAAATATATATATAGATCATATGAGACTCAAATATATATTCACATATAAATATCTTAATATGTTCCGGTGAAAATGGTTACAGTTGATCAAGGACTATAACTGCTCAATCTATAACCATCCTAGGAAATAAAATAAATTAGCAGATGATATAAGTATAAAGGAACCTATATCATAATAAATTATGAGAATTTAGAAGGATAAAAGCTTCTTATACTTTAAAAGGATGACATGGGGATAATAAATAAAAATAATAATTTTTCCTTTCTCAAATGATTGCTTAATAAAACCTTCTGGATAATATAAAGGATGCTCAAAGTGATGGTATGGAAATACAGAAAAAGGTGGAATCTATAAGAAAATTGAAATCCATAGAGTTAAAATTTGATGAAGAAGGAGTTATATGATTTTGGCTAAGTCTATTTGTGTCATCAAATACTATGATAAATAAGTACATATCTAATTATTCACATAGATCAATATTCTCTATCCAACCAGGGAGAATAAATATTCATCATCATCTCTAAGAAAAATATTGGTTTAATAATATTAAGAATGAGATCATAAAATATACGTCAAATAACCTGTTATGTAAATAATTAAACGATGAAAGGAAAAATTCAAATAGGATTATAAAACCATTACCCATACCTACATGGAAATGGAAAAAATCACTATAGACTTTTTTTTCAATGGTATTTCAAATAAATCTAGAGGAAATAATTCTATATAGGTTGTGATGAAAATCTTATAAAGACTTATCTTTTCATTTAAATTTGAGAGTAATTATTAGTTGATCAACATATAAGGATATATATCAGAGAAGATATAAGGCTCTATGGAATATCAATATTGATTGTATCTGACTGAGATTTTATATTTACCTCTAAGTTCAAGAAAAGTCTCAACCATTATTTAAACACTGAATTTAACTTTATTACTTCTTGTCATCCCCAAACTAATTTCCAATATTAGTGGACTATCTTGAAACATGAGGATATGTTGAGATAATTCTCGATGGGCTTCAAATGAGGATGGGATCAACAACTTCCTATGGTTGAGATCTTATAGAATAATAGTTTTCACTCAAGCATCCAAGTGGCTCTAAATGAAACCCTATATGAGACAATATATAGAACACTTTTTTTTGGGATGATGTTGTAGAATGAAAGAAACTAGATCATAAAATGGTCAAGTAAATGGGTAAAATTTTAAATACCATTCAATATCACGTCAGGGCAACTCAGAGTCGACATAATAGATATGTTGATAATCATCGATGAGACCTAGATTTTGAGGTTAGAGAAAAAGTGCTCCTACAAATATCTCTATAGAAGACATTCATGATATTTTTGAATAAGGGTAATCTAATTCCTATATATATTATACCCCTTGATATTTTGGATTATAATGGATTTTTGGATTATCAAATAGCACTACCACCAACCCTATCTCAAGTACATGAGATATACCACATATCCATCTTAAGGAAGTACATACATGATCCCTCACATGTGAAGTATTTAGAGGTGGTACAGATATAAAATGATATCTCTTATGAGGAGTATCTAATGAATATCTTGGACTATAGAGATAAAGCATCATGCAACAAGACAACTCTTCTAGTCAAACTACTATAGTGAAACCATAAGTATGAGGAGGCGAGATGGGAACTAGAGGAAGCCACAAAGAAGAAGTACCCTCACATATTTTTTCTTTAGTATATAAAATGAAATTTCAATTATTAAATTTCTTAAAGGGTAAGAATGTAATGATCCAAAATTTTATCAATGGAATTTCCATTCTAAATATATTTTTTTAAAGGTTGGGGCTGAAGCTTCATTTATTATTTAAAGAAAAGAAAATACCTCTTTTAAATGGGTAGATGGATACCCATTACATAGCCCAAAGGCCCATTGGGTATTTATCCCATTACATGGCCTGTAAGCCCAAATTTTTGGCCTAAGGCCCATTCCGTGAATATTACTACTACAATACTCCACCTCCCTTCTAAATATATAATTTTATCATATTTAGTAATATAGTATTATATAGTGCACATGAATCACTAGATAAAACCAACAACATTTAATTATAATAATTTTAACATTAAATTTAGAGAAAAAATTTGGACCTAAAAATTTAAAGTATTATCATGGTATAAAAATTACAAAATAAGACAATGATAATAGGAAAATGTGGGTCTTCTCAATCCCCCATAATAATAGTACTCATGAACAACACTATAGAAATAAGGCAGAATATTAATAATGAAATATGAATTTTTAAAATGAAAATATATATTACCATTATAGAAAATATCAATAAGTAAATAATGAATAAAATATGAGTTATTTATAGGAAGTGTGGAACCCATATAACCATTATAAATCTAACATCTTGAATTGTAATATGACCATTGGAATAGTAACACAACCATTAGAATGGTATCTTCACCAATTTAAATTAAAAAATATATTTACGGATCTTAAAAAATTAAAATATTTTCTATTTATATCATAATACAAGTAAATACATGTTTTAAAAATTATAAAATAAGTGTGTATTTTTTTTGCAACATATATGTTTTATTAACATTTTTATAACTATATAATTATTTAAAAGAGAGATTTTTTTCATAAAATTTATTTCTTAATTAATATTATGTTATATTATAATGATAATATAATTTTATGAGACTATAATTAATTTTTTAAAGTGTCCAAAAATTGATCATAATATTAAAATTAGTATTTTTCAACTAAATAAGGATTTTAATTAAACATTAAATTTATCATATTTATATAATTATTTTCATAAAAGTTATTCAATTTTTTTAATATATACATCAATAAATATTTAGGTAGAATTTTTTTTATTTTCCTAAAATAGTATAATTTTTTTGTGAATAGTGAAAGGTTGTAGAGTACGAAATTTAACATTATAAGATAAATAAAAGAATGTTTTATTAAAGGATGATGTAAGAACCCATTATTTTAAACTCAAATTCACCATTTAATATATATAACCACAATAATTAATATTATTGGTATTCTTGATCTAATACAATAAACTAATGGTTATAATATTTAAAATCACCCTCTCCTGCCATTATAAATACCACCCCTCACCTCCCATTCTATGAACACCTTCTAAGCCTTGTACATTTCCAAAATTTACAAAACAAATCTCTTCCAAACCCTCTCCCCCATGTACTATATCTATTCTTACTCATAAAAAAAGTTCAAGGAGACTAAATTCAGGAGGTAATATTCTCAAACTACATATTTTAAATTTTTTTCTACTTCTACTCTCTCCTCATCTCCCTCATTAAAAATGGAATAATAACTACAATATCATATATAGAGAGTAATTTTATAGTGCTAATGTAATACCCTCCATCCATCCTCTTCTCTTCTCCTCTATTCTAAAAATAAAACCATTTCCCATATTATGTCAGTTCCCCACCTCTATGGACGATGAGTTTTCATTTTCTATTTTTTCCATAAAGGATGGTCCTAAAAATATTATTATGGTTAAATAAGATAATAATAAGTATTTTATAACTTAGTTAATGATTTTAATTTATAAAAATACATAATAGTAACTAAAATGAAACTAGTTCATGATGGCCGGTAAAACCATCTAAATGAAATAACTGCATAAAATTAATGCTTTTACTAAGTGAATCGTCCTTATATCATAACACAAATGAATATTTAATACCATTAAAATTTATATAATTAAATTATTATCATTTAATTTCACTTATATAGTTCTATTCTTTTTTTACAAGAACATCAATAATTATCCACATGTGATCCGACAACGGAACCTTGAAGTGAATGCCCTCAAAAGAACAAAATTAAACATTATATCTAATTGAGATGGTTATAAATGAACGTTAAGAAAATTATAATAAATAAAATATAGATTAAAAATGTTATTAATTATATATTTATTTTATTTTATTTTATTATTTAGGACATTAAGTGAAAGTATAGAATGATTCTAGAACGTAAGGTAAGGGGTCTCTCTGAACCAACACTTTTCTTTGGGTTATGACCATTCTCTATCTAAATAACTTTATATCTATATCATATGTTATTAAATGATTCAAAATTATGAATATATGTATCTTAAATGTATACCGATATTATTATCCCTTTCTTTGATGGGTTAATACATGCATTAAGTTTATTTCTCAAATGCCTTCTTTAAAATCAAACTTGATTAAAGGGAACTTTTCGATCCTTAAATCCATTTATATAATGATCATTTAATGTATTTTTTCCCAAATGAACACCATATTTTGAAACTTATTCTTATGTAATCAGATATTAATTTATAAAATATTTAATTCCTTCTTCTATTTATAATATTTATGAAATCTCCTTTGATTATGATATGAGGAAAGATTATGAAACCCATTTCTTTTCATGGGCAATTCTTATGTTTATTCCTTATGATTGATTTTATTTTTTGGAACACATAATAATTTACATATTATGATGGTTGTGCCCATATATCACTCTAATTCATTGGGTAACGTTTTTGTCTCAAAAAACAGTATGTATGGGATTAGGGATTAAACCTAATCCATGATGGGACTATGTACACTATGTGATGTTGTCTTAGCAGTTAGCCTTAACGTATGATTATATCATGTTTTATATTGATACAAAATCTTTAATTTTTCAATGATATTATGATTTCATGTTCTTTTTGTTATGCCTCCATATTATTATTCATGATCCTTGTCATTTATTATATCATGTTATGCCTTTTACCTCATATATTATGCTTTATTTCCATTTTTATTCTATTACTAGTCTATATCTCACCTATTTTTTATGTATTTCCTTATTTATCCTATGAAATTTTAGGATCTCAAAGGGATTTAAGATCTCATTATAAATAATAGGATAGTTGTCTTGTTCTTTATTTTCATATTTATGATTTTTGTGCCTAGTATTCCAAAGACACTAGGCCTTTCAATATTTAGGTTGTGTTTATTAGATGTTTATGAAAAAAAAATTATGCAATATTTTGTGTAAAAGGATTGGGTTGCTATAGGTACCACCTATCATATAATTAAAATCATATATGTGTGTTCCACATGGTTTCAATCAACATATCATAAAAACCCAAGGAACAAAAATGGGTTTTATATCCTTTTCAAGTGGATCCCAAAGGAATTAATCATTATTTAATCATAAACATGACATGATAAACCCATGAAAAATAAATGATAATATAATGACTTTAAGAATCATTGTAATTAAATAAAAATCAAAAAACATGATTACACATATGATATTTACACCATATAGTAAATGTATATATGTTTTAGACAATAATTTCCCTAATCAATCAATGTACTTGGTATTTAAGTGAACACACTTAAATCAAGTAATGGAACATGGGAAATTCATACTGGAAAAAAATAGAAGAAAAATCATGCCTATAAATGTGGATTATTAGAAAATACAGAAGTCATGATGTATCATACCATAGATGTAAAATATAATTACATAATAAATATAGATAAATAAGGTGGATGGTATCATTTAAAGAATAAATTTAATCAAACATATGATATAGATAGAGAACACACTTTATAACATTAGGAAAATGTATTAAAAAATAATAATTTATCTTGTCTATTGAAAAAATTAAAAAATTAAAATTTTAATAAACCATGGTAATAATAATTTTCTTTTTTTAACTTGAAAGCGTAGATTGGAAGTCTCATAGATAATGATAAAGGCGGTGAGAAGATACATTCACGTGGAAACATTTAAAAGAGATACTTTTGTTCAAAAATGACCTATATATAAAGATTTAAAATATATACTTTTAAAAAATATATAATAAATTCAATGTAGTTGAAAATTATTTTTTTTAAACAATTTTGAAACATGGATTTTTTGAACATTTTAAAAAAGTACTTAAGAAGAAAACATTTTTAAAAAATAATCATACAGAAAATGTTTAAAGTTCATTAAAACTATTCAGTGAGACCCACATCATAAAAATTATGATAAAACATTTCATTTATAAGAGTTTAATAGAAGTATGAATGTCACTATTAATATTATATTAAATAATTTCTATAAGAATAACATGGATATATAAGAAAAAAATCCATAGGAAAGTATATGAGTTATTATTATCAAAATCATGATTTTATTTGAAGAATTATTTCATAAAAGGGGATGATATTTATGAACTTGATTAATAAACCTATATAAAAATTAAATATTCCATTTTAAAATATAATGGTAGTAAGAAGATACTTGGAACACAAAAATAAAGAAGTGATTTCATAACTCATGAGAAAATGGACTTGAGTTGAGAAAATAATTACAACTTGAGTAAAAATTAATCAAAATCCCTAAAGGATGAAGATATTTAAAATAAATTTAAAATAACATGAATACGTTATATTTCATTATGAAATATGAATTTGTCATCATATACCCTACATAAAATTAAATTGGTGCATTATGTAAAATATGTCCCAACAAAGGCAGTTTGAGACAAAAATCCCTTACCTTATTTCCACACTGAGTTGATCACACTCCAAAATTTATTAAAACAACCATAACTATATTAATAATATATTTAAAAAAAATTATTAATATATTTAACCCTTTTTTAAAATTTATTTATAATTATATAATATGAATATACTGGTTCATTATAGATTATTTTTAACATCAGGTGTTAACACTTTTAATTTTCCTACAAATGCTTTATAATGGTAATGTTGATCCTTGATATTTGATTCCAGATTAATCATTCAAAGATTGCGTATGGTTATTTAATATATATCACATGATATTTATGATGTTTCAATTTCAACCCATGATATTTTTAATTTTGACTCGTGAAGATGAAGCTCAGAAAAACATGTTTCAGATGTTTTTAATGAATGTAGAATATATATTATTAACAAGTTCTGAAATTAATATTAAAATTTTAAAAAATCTTTAATATTTTATTATTAGATTTGATTATTTTTTTATAACATCCCTTAATCATTCACAATATGAACAGTATAGCATCGCTCAATTATCTAGTAAACCAACCAAAACAAAAGTGTGTCGTGATGATCTAATGAGTAAGAAAGTGTTATTACATTGTGTTAATTGTCACGACCCATCCTCGGGACCCGTGTCGTGACTACCCCAAGCCTGCCTTCCATAGGCCAGGGGCTGGCGACTAGCACCAAGGCATAAATCCCGATAAACAGGGAAGGCATTGCCTTTGTAAAGTAAACAACCATCACAGAGTAAGCAAGCGGAAAGAGTAAACACTAAGTAAAAACTGTAACAAGCTGTGATGAAAGTAAAAGGGGCCGGAAATACAAGCCCAACTGTAAAGTACAACTGAAAGGGGAAAATAGCAACTGAAAAGAAAAGTCGCAGCGTCGAGCCGTCCTATGGAAGTCCCACTTTAAGGGCGAGCACAGATAGCCTCCACAGCTCCTCGGTCCAGTCGTCCGCTCCGAGTACGTCCCGCCCAGTGGTCCACCTCCAGGTACTGTCCTACTCCGCAAGCCTCCACCACGATCAGTGTTGTCCGTCATCTGCAACCAACACAAGGAAGTGCGGGCATAGCCCGTGCAGGGGTGAGTATAAGCTACTCAGTAGGGACCCTGAGACCCCCGAAGGTCTCCCGAAATCCACCAAGGATAAACCACAAAGGAAAGATACAATCACGAAGTAACAACCGACACTGCTTAGGTATATGCCCATACATATACCTAAGTCATCAATTCCCGCTCAGCTCCAACGTCCGAGCTCAAGCACAACCCAGTCCACACAGGAAATCAAAATGTATACTCACACAGAGTAGCACAACACAATCCACGAAGGAGAGAAAAAGTAATCCACATAGGATAGCTCAACACAATCCACAAAGGAGAGTAAACAGTAAATCCACACAGGATAGTTCAACACAATCCACAAAGGAGAGTAAACAGGATTCAGCTCACACAGGTATACTTCGTCAAAGGGTGAAAGGGATGATCAGATATAGATACTGAATCATCTAAGCTGGGACCCACTGAGGATACAAGACCAGCTGTCTTCATTGATTCATCTATGCTGGGACCCACATAGGATACAAGACCAGCACTGAATCATCTAAGCTGGGACCCACATAGGATACAAGACCAGCATGGCTGGGACCCACATAGGATACAAGACCAGCACTCTTCATCGATTCATCTATGCTGGGACCCACATAGGATTCAAGACCATCACTGAATCATCTAAGCTGGGACCCACATAGGATACAAGACCAGCATGGCTGGGACCCACATAGGATACAAGACCAGCACTCTTCATCGATTCATCTATGCTGGGACCCACATAGGATTCAAGACCAGCACTGAATCATCTAAGCTGGGACCCACATAGGATACAAGACCAGCACTCTTCATCATCGCAGTCCACTGAGGATCTCTGCACAGTCGTCGTCGTCGAAGTCGCAGCCAGCACTAGGGTTCCCGCACACAGCAAGCTCATTCGGGAGGGTCTGCTCCACGAGCCGAGAGGCTGATACATCAACTGACACAAGGTCCAGAGTTGATGTATCCAAAAGTTCCGTATCGTCAACAGGAACTCAACACAACAGACGGCGCGTCAATCGGACGCCTGGTCTGAGAGTTATTGGCTTTTTCGTTCCAGGGGCCCGGTTGGTTTTTAAAGCAAAACCAACCCGACCGTATTCGACCTGCGTCCAAACCTCGGGCGAGGTGAGCCAAAAGATCCAACTCACTTAGAGGAATTCAACGAAGTCGACGGCACGTCAATCGGACGTCCGTAGCTCAAGATATGAGCGTTTCCGCTCCGAGGGCCCAGTTGGTTTCGTGTACGAACCAACCCGGCCGAACCCAAAGTATTCCGAAACCTTGAGAGCGATATACCGAAACGACCGTCTCGATCCAAGGATCGTGTTTCCACTGACGGCGCATCGTTCGGAGGCCCGTAGCTCATGTTACAGGCAAAATACCGAAAATGGTCCGAAGATGTGGGTCTGGGCCCAGGCCGACCCGGCCCGACCCCCCCCCCCCTTGGGTTGGCCGAACCGGGTCGACCCGACCCAGTCCCGCCCGGCCGGTCGGACCGGCTTGGCTTGGTTCGGCCGAGTGGCCGAGCGCCCGGGTGCCGCGGGGCGCTGCCCCCGCAGTTTGGAGATGTCACGGCCCTCGAAGGGTCGCGCTGATTGAACGGACGCGGCTTCTGCCACGTCCCGTGCGGGCAAACTGGACCCGCGCGGCCGGTGATCCGTTTTCCTTCCCATTTGCGCCGTTGTTCCTCCCGGGTTCCATTCTTCACTGCGGAATCATCAAAAAGCTCTTGCGTAATGTTTTGTCGTCGCCCGCCAAATCCACACAACCACGAAGAACGGCGGAGGGTTGTCGGGCCGTGTTCGTTTGGCCCGAACCCTCCGCGTTAGTTAAAAAATAACGGGAGAATTATTCAACACATGAAACAACAATTTTAATAAATTAAAATTGTTCATATGAATCCGGTTCTTTAATTTTTAAAGAAACATTCAAGGGAATATAAAATATTCACAACAACCCCTACCTCGTCAAGTCGTCGCTCGCGGGTTCTTCGCGGAATTGGGGATCGTCGCGTCGTCGCGGTATCCGGCGTCGCGTCGTCGCGGAAGGGTGTCGCGTCGACGAACTCTGAGGTTCAATAACAAAAAGATTTAATTAATAATAATTAAATCCTTCTTGAGTCAAAAACCACAAAGGAAAATTAAAAGAAAATCTGAGATCTCTTACCTCAAACAGAAGATCGAAGATTTCGTCGCGGAGGAAGGAACGCCGCAGAAGAACGTCGCGGGAGAGGAAACGTCGGCGTCGCGACACACGACGTCGCATCGTCGATTTCTTCGGGTTCGGAGTTCTTCGTCGGAGGCCGGCGTTCTTCGCGTTCTTTGCGTTCTTCGCGTTCTTCGTGAAGGAGGATGAAGGCACAAAAATTTTCAAAACCTCTCAACGAGCATTTTTCCAGAAGTTGTGCGTTGGTCTTATTTTATTTTACGCCAATGGATTTCAAACAGATAAGAAACGAATAAATTAATTCGTAGAATTAATTCAACGAAGAAAACCTCCCAATTAATTGGTGCGTTAAGAAATTAAGAAAATGCATCAGTTGACTTTCATAATGACGGGTTTTCGCGGGTGCGTTACTTAGCGGAAAAGAAACGGTGGGGCTCGTGCGGGCCCCACCCCACAAATATCCTACCAAGAGGGTAGGATATTTTTTTGGATAGCACCCTATCCGCAATAACTCAGCGTAAGTAGATTTAAGTGGTCTTCAAGCGGCTTTAAGTGAAATAAAAATAAAATTGTCGCACAACTTTATTTTATTTCTTAACTTAAAACCCAAAAATTAAAAACCACAACTGAGAAAACGCAACTCCGGAAGAGGCGTTTCTAAGCAAATATCGGCACTGCGATTCCATCGGTGCCCTCAGAATTCAATTCCGAGCACCGGTTCAAAATTTAGAAAAACCCGCTCGTTCGTTCACTGAACGTACCCGAGCCAAACTTCGGAAATTAATTCTGGGAACACCGGGCCTCAGAATCAGGCGCCGTTAGAAACTTCGTTCTTGTAAAATTCCAAAGAAATTTAAGAAAAAAAATTTCCTTGAAATTTCCGGGTCTTTACATTACTCCCACTACAGGGCTTTACGTCCCCGTAAAGTTTCAACATAAACTAGGGATACAAAGGCGGTAGAGCTAGGCGGTAAGCCACCTCGCCAATCCTGCTGAGGACCTGAAAGGGTCCGATGAAGCATGGAGACAACTTGCCACCTCGGCCAAAACTCCGTAATCCACGTCGAGGTGAGACCCGCATGAAGACGCGGTCGCCATTCGCAAACTCTAGTGGGCTCCGCCTCCTGAATGACCTGGACCTTCTCTATCGTGGACTAGACCACCTCTGGTCCACAAGAGCTGCTATGATTTCTTCCTTGCCGATAAGAGAAATACAGTCTCATCCCCTGGATGAACCACGTTCTTTTCCTAATACAGTCAATCCCGACATGGATGATAGTAACCCATACCAAGGATGACGTCGTAAGGCCTCGACGCTACTACCAAGAGATCCAACCGTTACTCTCGCCTCCAAGGGTTGATTCACACTGTCGGCATCAGTGTGTGGTAACTGGGTCTCCTCCAGTAGGTACCTCTCAAGTGAGGGTCAAGTCAACAGTCTAAACCGGAACCTCTTAGTAACAACACAAGAGAGGACAGGAAAGTAAATGCCATAAGAAAAGGTGTCTTTTATTACTGCAGCTCAAGTACAAAGACACAAAGCATCTACAAACATACATCAACAAAACTAGAAGCAACATGAACAAAAGTCTCCAGGTCTGGAGCTAGTCCCGCTCCTGTCCATCTGCTCCCAGAGCTCCATGATCGTAGGCCTCAGCTGCCTGAAGCTGAGCTCTCCCATGTCCTCCTGTCCCCTGCGTTCGGGGTGGACCTCCTGGTGGTGGTGGTGGCAACTCCTTGAAGTGTCGCCCACCATCTGCTACTCGGCCAGCTCCTCTACCTCGTCTGCCTGCACCCTGCGGACCTCCGTGGCCGAACCTCTGTCTGGGAGGTCCCTCTACCACCTGCTGCTCCTCTGTAAGACGAGTCGGGCAGTCTCGAGCCATGTGACCTCGCCCGTTGCATGCGTAGCAATGCTTGACCCTCGTGTAGCCGGCTCTCCTTCGTGTACCCCGCACAACCGAATCTTCATCCAGTGATTGCCCATTAGATGGTCTGGCCTGTTTGGACCTTTGAGTCACCTGTCTACTGCCAACTGTAGAAGACCCTACTACGGGCCGTCCTGCAGAGGGCCCTGTCACTGGAGCCTGCTCGGAGAGAAAACTCTCCACTAGAAGGGCTCTCTCCAACACCTCTGCCTGTGTCGGAATGTTGAGGGAGATCATCGAAGCCCTGATCTCGTGCCTCAGTCCCTGCTCGAAGGTCCGGGACCGGAAGAACGGGTCCCGTACCATATCTGTGGAGTAGCGTGAGAGATCAGTAAATCTCGCCGAGTACTGGGCCACTGTCATGCTGCCCTGCCGCAGCTGTAGTAGCTCCTGGATGCGCACCACTCGAAGGGTGGCTGGGATGAACTCAGAGTGGAAGATGCTCTCAAAGTCCATCCAGAGGAGAGATGCCTCGTCGTGCACCTGGAGCATCAAGCTCCACCATCTACCTACTGCCGCGTGCAGGAGGCTCACTGCGAGGATTACCATGAAGTCGGCTGGTGTCCTCACTAGCCTGAAAACTCGTACGACCGCCTCCAGCCAGTCATCGGCTGCCTGGGGGTCCGTCTCCCCACAAAACCTTGGTGGTCGCTGGCGCTGGAACTCATGCAGAGCTCTAAGGCGACGTTCATCATCAGTGGTCGTGGCGGGAAGCATCGGTGGCTCGGTGGGTAAAGGTACCACTGGTGCCTCGGCTGACAAAGAGCCCTGCACCGAGGCCTTGTCGCTCGGTAGGCTGTCATCATGCTCCACTCTCGGAACCCTAACTGGCTGTCGTCGTGGGGCCATCCTGAAAGAAACAGGTGTGCCACGGTCAGAACAGTATACCTGGTGAGATGACACAAGTAATCACAAAGAAAACTTGAAACACACATGCAATCAATGTTTTCGTGCATTAAGTCGGAAATCAGGTCAGGGTCCTGGTGTACGGATACGTCGGCCGCCGCACCAACACTGGACTCCCTGGACTGATTACCACACCCAATATGCTAAACACTATTGCTTCACATAGAAGAAATATCAGAGTCTGCGGTAGAACCGACCACCTCTGATACCAATTTGTCACGACCCGTCCTCGGGACCCGTGTCGTGACAACCCCAAGCCCGCCTTCCATAGGCCAGGGGCTGGCGACTAGCACCAAGGCGTAAATCCCGATAAACAGGGAAGGCATTGCCTTTGTAAAGTAAACAACCATCACAGAGTAAGAAAGCGGAAAGAATAAACACTAAGTAAAAACTGTAACAAGTTGTGCTGAAAGTAAAAGGGGCCGGAAATACAAGCCCAACTGTAAAGTACAACTGAAAGGGGAAAACAGCAACTGAAAAGAAAAGCTGCAGCGTCGAGCCGTCCTCTAGAAGTCCCACCTGAAGGGCGAGCACAGATAGACTCCACAGCTCCTCGGTCCAGCCGTCCGCTCCGAGTACGTCCTGCTCAGTGGTCCACCTCCAGGTACCGTCCTGCTCCGCAAGCCTCCACCACGATCAGCGTTGTCCGTCATCTGCAACCAACACAAGGAAGTGTGGGCATAGCTCGTGCAGGGGTGAGTATAAGCTACTCAGTAGGGACCCCGAGACCCCCGAAGGTCTCCCAAAATCCACCAAGGATAACCCACAAAGAAAAGATACAATCACGAAGTAACAACCGACACTGCTTAGGTATATGCCCATACATATACCTAAGTCATCAATTCCCGCTCGGCTCCAACGTCTGAGCTCAAGCACAACCCAGTCCACACAGGAAAGCAAAACGTATACTCATACAGAGTAGCACAACACAATCCACGAAGGAGAGAAAAAGTAATCCACATAGGATAGCTCAACAAAATCCACAAAGGAGAGTAAACAGTAAATCCACAGAGGATAGTTCAACACAATCCACAAAGGAGAGTAAACAGGATTCAGCTCACACAGGTATACTTCGTCAAAAGGTGAAAGAGATGATCAGATATAGATACTGAATCATCTAAGCTGGGACCCACTGAGGATACAAGACCAGCTGTCTTCATTGATTCATCTATACTGGGACCCACATAGGATACAAGACCAGCACTGAATCATCTAAGCTGGGACCCACATAGGATACAAGACCAGCATGGCTGGGACCCACATAGGATACAAGACCAGCACTCTTCATCGATTCATCTATGCTGGGACCCAAATAGGATTCAAGACCATCACTGAATCATCTAAGCTGGGACCCACATAGGATACAAGACCAGCATGGCTGGGACCCACATAGGATACAAGACCAGCACTCTTCATCGATTCATCTATGCTGGGACCCACATAGGATTCAAGACCAGCACTGAATCATCTAAGCTGGGAACCACATAGGATACAAGACCAGCATGGCTGGGACCCACATAGGATACAAGACCAGCACTCTTCATCGTCGCAGTCAACTGAGGATCTCTGCACAGTCGTCGTCGTCGAAGTCACAGCCAGCACTAGGGTTCCCGCACAGAGCAAGCTCGTTCGGGAGGGTCCGCTCCACGAGCCGAGAGGCTGATACATAAACTGACACAAGGTCCAGAGTTGATGTATCCAAAAGTTCCGTATCGTCAACAGGAACTCAACGCAACAGACGGCGCGTCAATCGGACGCCCGGTCTGAGAGTTATTGGCTTTTTCGTTCCAGGGGCCCGGTTGGTTTTTAAAGCAAAACCAACCCGACCGTATTCCACCTGCGTCCAAACCTAGGGCGGAGTGAGCCAAAAGATCAATCTCACTTAGAGGAATTCAACGAAGTCGACGGCACATCAATCGGACGTCCGTAGCTCAAGATATGAGCGTTTCCGCTCCGAGGGCCCGGTTGGTTTCGTGTACGAACCAACCCGGCCGAACCCAAAGTATTCCAAAACCTTGAGTGCGATATACCGAAACGACCGTCTCGATCCAAGGATCGCATTTCCGCTGACGGCGCGTCGTTCGGATGCCCGTATCTCAAGTTACGGGCAAATGACCGAAAACGGTCCGAAGACGGGGGGTCCGGGCCCGGGCCGACCCGGCCCGACCCCCCCCCCCCTGGTTCGGCCCGACCTGGTCCGGTCCAGCCAGGGTGCGGCCCGGCTGGTCGGACTGGCTTGGCTCGGTTCGGCTGAGCGGCCGAGCGCCCGGGTGTCGCGGGGCACTGCCCCCGCGGTTTGGAGATGTCGCGGCCCTCGAAGGGTCGCGCTGATTGAACGGACGTGGCTTCTGCCGCGTCCCGTGCGGGCGAGCTGGACCCGCGCGGCTACGGGTCCGCTGGCCGCCGCTGCGGCGGCTTCATCCGCGGCGGCCCTGTCCGGTGGCGCGCCGGGGCGCCGCCGGTAACTTCCGCGGGCCACCGGAGTTGCTCCGGTGGTCCGTTTTCCTTCCCGTCTGCACCGTTGTTCCTCCCGGGTTCCGTTCTTCACTGCGGAATCATCAAAAAGCCCTTGCGTCACATTTCTCCGTCGCCCGCCAAATCCGCACAACCACGAAGAACGGCGGAGAGTTGTCGGGCCGTGTTCGTTTGGCCCGCACCCTCCGCGTTAGTTAAAAAATAACGGGAGAATTATTCAACACATGAAACAACAATTTTAATAAATTAAAATTGTTCATATGAATCTGGTTCTTTAATTTTTAAATAAACGTTCACAGGAATATAAAATATTTACAACAACCCCTACCTCGTCAAGTCGTCGCTCGCGGGTTCTTCGCGGAATTGGGGATCATCGCGTCGTCGCGGTATCGGGCGTCGCGTCGTCGCGGAAGGGTGTTGCGTCGACGAACTCCAAGGTTCAAGAACAAAAAGATTTAATTAATAATAATTAAATCCTTCTTGAGTCAAAAACCACAAAGGAAAATTAAAAGAAAATCTGAGATCTCTTACCTCAAACAGAAGATCGAAGATTTCGTCGCGGAGTAAGGAACGCCGCAGAAGAACGTCGCGGGAGAGTAAACGTCGGCGTCGCGGCACACGGTGTCACGTCGTCGATTTCCGCGGGTTCGGCGTTCTTCGTCGGAGGCCGGCATTCTCGCGTTCTTCGCGTTCTTCGCGTTCTTCGCGTTCTTCGCGAAGGAGGATGAAGGCACAAAACTTGTCAAAACCTCTCAACGAGCATTTTTCCAGAAGTTGTGTGTTGGTCTTATTTTATTATTACGCCAACGGATTTCAAACAGATAAGAAACGAATAAATTAATTCGTAGAATTAATTCAACGAAGAAAACCGCCCAATTAATTGGTGCATTAAGAAATTAAGAAAATGCGTCAGTTGAGTTTCATAATGACGGGTTTTCGCGGGTGCGTTACTTAGCGGAAAAGAAACGGTGGGGCTCGTGTGGGCCCCACCCCACAAATATCCTACCAAGAGGGTAGGATATTTTTTTGGATAGCACCCTATCCGCAACAACTCAGCTTAAGTAGCTTTAAGTGGTCTTCAAACGGCTTTAAGTGAAATAAAAATAAAATTGTCGCACAACTTTATTTTATTTCTTAACTTAAAACCCAAAAATTAAAAACCACAACCGAGCAAACGCAACTCCGGAAGAGGCGTTTCTAAGAAAATACCGGCGCTGCGATTCCATCGGTGCCCTCAGAATTCGATTCCGAGCACCGGTTCAAAAGTTAGAAAAACCCGCTCGTTCGTTCACTGAACGTACCCGAGCCAAACTTCGGAAATTAATTCCGGGCACACCGGGCCTCGGAATCAGGCGCCGTCAGAAACTGCGTTCTTGTAAAATTCCAAAGAAAATTAAGAAAAAAAATTCCTTGAAATTTCCGGGTCTTTACATTAATATAAAATTTACATAATAATAGAAATGTAATATAAATCCTATATCTTTATATAACCCATTATTATAACTATTAATAATGGTTGGTGTTAAAAATGGAATTTTTCATCTATGGAGGCGGTAGTAAGAACTTATGCATGATTAACGAATCTATTTTCCAATTAATATATAAAGTAAAGGTATGAGAAAATTAATCACTTAAGAATTATAATAATATTATAAAAATAATATTATTTTACAAATTTATATTTTAGGTTCATACATTTTATTTTTTAAGATAAATAATATATGTCATTCCTGAAGGCGCTAATCCGCACATAGGCATGATTAATGATCTCATTCCTTAAAGAATGGATAGAATGAAATTAAATATAAAAGGTCTTAATTTTATAATTTTATAAATGACTTAAAAATAATTATTTATCAAACCTATCTATGATATTATACTTATTTGGTAGTGATGGAAAACGAACATTATCGTGTCATGGATGTGGTAGTCCACACGTTCGCATGATCGATGCATTTTTTTTTCTTGGAGGATGTTATGGAATGAATGAATAATTGATGTAAAATTAATAAAATTAAATTTTTATATATAATTAACAATAAATTATTTATATTAATAATTTCATATAATATTAGTAAGAGAAAAGTTAAAAATAATGACTAATAGGAGAGTAATAATCATGTCGTGAACTTTTATTTTCTTTGAATTTTCCTTGGAAATGAAAGGATTGGGATAATTATAGGTGGAAAATATAGGGTTCATGGGATAGGTTTCTTGGATGAAAAATCTATGTAGTTCCATAAATTAATTCTAATTTATAAGTGTGTAAATAATGGGTGTAAGAGGTCTCTTTTATAAGTGAAGAGAATGGAATTTTCTATTGAAATGAATGTTATGTATGGGGTAAGAATATAATGGAATAAAACTTAAGTGAGTTACATGAATAAAGGTTGGTAATACATGTAGATAATACATTAAAACGTAAAAACATTCAATAAGTTCTAAAGGGAAAGTTAATTTAGGAAAATTCAAGCCAACCTAGATTAGTCATTTCAACACTTATTACTCCTTAGTAAATATTGATCATGTCAATTATTTTATTACTAAAAATATAAGTAAACCATTATTACAAAATTTCAATATGATGATTCTTAATTTGGGATCCATTTAACCAAATTAATTTCAAAATTATGAGAAAATATAATTTCAAATTAAACACGCATAACACATATAATTTTTTTTAAAAAGTGTTTTTAGAATTTAAAATTATATATAAGATACATTTTTTATGGTTGTTGATTTTCATGATATTAAAATTTTTATTATAAAAAATAAAATTTATGTATCTTTAAAACAAATTCAAAACCTAGTTTCAAAAGGAAAATATTTTATTAAAAGAAACAAACAAACAAAAAATTAATTGTAAAAAAACATTACTTAAGCCCTAAATTATTAAAAATAGAATTTATAAGTTTAAAATAATATTTTATATTTTATAATTATACCATTAAAATTTATATTTGATGAATTAAAATATTTTATAAAATTTTAACCCTCTCACTTATACTGATAATGTGATAAAAGTCACTATTTTGGAAAAACATTAGTTTCCACTATTCACCTAAAAATCAATTTTTTAGAATTATTTTTAAAATTAAACCTATAATAATTTTGTTTTGAGGAATTAAAAAATGAATTTTACTTTAACAAATTTAAATTATAATCTTTATAAACTTATATTTTTAAAATAAAATATAATATATATATATAATGGGTTTTATTGAAAATAACCTTCTAATGTTAACTGATATTAATTATTTACCTTATAAAGGTAAAAAATATTAATGGTTTACTATATTAGTGTTTATTATAGATTTATAAATAATTTCTTATTAATATTTTTTGGTTTATCTATGTTTGTTGTAGTGTGTGATAAAAGTTCTATAACATTGTATGTATTTTAAAAGATCCAAAATCATGGGTAGTTATAAAGATTACTGGTAGTAGTATGTGGGGGTAAAAGTAAGCTGGGCACAACTCCAAGAATTATCTATATATCATGCCATCTTAATAATAAATTCTAAAAAAAATATGAATGTTATACCAAGTGATACATGTACCATGATTGATCATGTAAAAAATAATATCTCACATAAAGAAAGAAGAAAAGAATCAATGTGACCTAAAGTGAATGTTAACTTAACAAAATGTTCATGTATAAGGGATAAGTTCATAGTAGAACCAAAACTGAAAATATTATCATGGATTATAAAAGATTCTCATCCATTTTATTAACTCTAAAGAGATAATAAAGATACACCTTATTCATTAATACTTTTTATTGTATCTTTTTGCATTCATTGCAGACAATTGAAGGTGAATGTATTCCTAAAGAGGAGAACTAATGAAGAGAACTAAACTAGGATAACATTTTTATATTTGATGAAAGTCACTATTATGGTTTTATTTATCAATTGGTATTTTATGAATAGGTTATGAAAAATTTCCACCTTGATGAAATGAAGATATATATCATCCCTTAAGGGGGATTTTACCCCTGAGAAGCTTCTAGAAGTTTTGATTCATAAAAATATAAAATTTTGGGAAGTTATTGAAATTTTTCAATAAAATTTAGGTTAAAAGTTATCATGGAAATATCTACAACAATTTTTAGTATTATTTTTATCATCATTAAATTTTTTTCTCATCCATTGAAGAAATTTTTATGTGGTTTCAAAAGAGATGGTATCATATTCTTGGTTTCATAGATAGATTTCTTTTCTAAATCATACTCTCTTATTTTCTACACCAAGTTTCACTCACATAAACATACAGTTGGATTATTAAAGGTGAATTTTTTAAGTATAAAAAAATAACATAGTCTAAAATATGATATGTATTTAATTTTTAATAAGGTGTAGAGAGAGGATAAAATAAAAAGTGAAAAATATAAAAAAAGGAAAAAAAAATTGAATAACATATTGATATATCATTTTCTATAGTTCAAATTAATAACAAAAACAAAGATATAGATTGCTGGAAACAATTATTGCTTGTGATGATTTTATTTCAATATGTTTCTATGGTCATAAATCTATCTTGTATAGTTTTAATATGTTAATAATCAAAATTTCATGGAATTTAATTGGAACTCCCAATCCACTTGATGAGAAGTTTGAATTCCCAAGCTATGTGTGTTAGGATCAAAGGATTTCCTTCAATCTTGGAAGTACTTTTGTCATATTCATCAACCATTGGATTTTTTTCCTTGTATTATTAAATATAAATTCACATAATAGAATGTATATTTTATTTTTTGGAAGTATTTTTGAGATTCCATGAAATGGTTGAATTTTTTTAAAATTAATTCTATAAATTTTGTACTACATATGAGAAATTAGAGTTTATTATTGATATTTTTTAAAAGGAATTTCATGTTTGAATGATTGGATTAAAAACTTTTTATTAGTGACCACTTTATTTTATATGAGTGGATGATTAGTTCATGTGACTTGTATAAAACTACATATGAGTGGTTAATTACTTGAAATTTGACAAAGGCTATAAATTTCATGTGAGTGTGAGGTAAATTTTTATGAGTGGATAGAATAACTTTGTAGTTTCATTGAAATTGGAAATAAAAAAATATGTTTCATCTCTAAATATGGCACCGCTGAAGTAGGATATTATTAAATATGGTTGTCAAATCTAAAAGGAAGGATAGTAAGGAAAGTTATAGAGAGGAGTAGAGATCCTACACAAGTTATGTACAAGTAGGAGGAGAGAGGCATTGTGGGGGGGTATGGTGGCCCACTAGCAATATAAAACCTAAGGCATTTACATGTTAGTAAACTAAGAAGTTTTATTAATAAAATAGATCCCTCCTAATGTAAAAACACAGTGTTTGATTCAAGAATATGAATAAACTATTCACCAATTAAAAACATGTTCTGCACTTGTTAAAATGACACAGTATAGGCTATATTCCTCACATAAATCTAATTTCATGTCGCACCAGATATAATTTTCTATAATATTAGGCCACATTTATATTTTTTTAGATGAAATTATGTGATAATTGATGGAAATGAAAACCAATCACGTGTCAATCAGACAATTAAAGCATCTTTGTTTCACTATTTGAAGATCATGTATGCATAAATTCAGAATAATTGAAGAATATCAAGAATGTTAATATCATAAGTGGTTACTAAAAGTTTTTGGGATATTATATGAAATATGAGCCTCATATGAGAGGCAAGTTTAATTATGTTCATCATAAGAATATGAAATTATGAAACACTATAAGAGTTAATTATGATGAAATGGATTAGCATAAATAAGACAATTTTAGGTATGTATGAATTACTTTAAGGATGTTTATGAGTCATTTTATGTCTTTTTAGGAGTTATCTTGTAACAATGTATGATTTATTCAATAGAAACATAATATTTGTTCATAAAAATAAAAATATTAGAACTCTAAAATATTATTAAACTTAAAAAATTAAAATTCTAAAAGAAGAATCAGATCAATGATTTAGGGTAAAAAATTATTCATTATAAAAATATAATGATATAGTTTATTGTGATTATTTTATGTGGTGGAGTAATAATAAGAAACCATGATATATTTACACTATGAAGTAGGGAGTATCCATGACTGAAAAATATGCATGAAAACCATGAATATATGGAATGTAAAAATTTGGTATTTATGGAATCTTATATAGAAGAAGATAAAGGTTATTATCAGAAATGTAATGGAGATAGTGGGTAAATGAAATAAAAAAATCAAAATCATGGGGGTAGACCCATGTGAACATTTTTAGGAGAAAGAAAAAGAGACCTTTTAATTATATTTTTTGAAGCGGTTTATTTGTTCAAATATAGAAAAATATATTGGTGAGATCCTTCAAGAACAATAAAAGCTAACGAAGAAAAAAGATAAGTTGTGTAAAGAAAAAATATATATTTAAACACTATTTTTCTTGATATATATTCTTCAGGTTATATGAAACAAAAAAGAGTTATCAAATATAGAAACCTTTTAAAGGCTCTATGTATCTATAAAAGTGAGTCTCAATGCTTATTTTTCACTTAAGAGAATGGAGAATTCATTTCAAAATCTTTATTGATATTTTTATTATGTGAGTTAAATATTTTTGATCCATTACTATATTTATATGTTCTTTAATATGTTCTGATGAATAAGGGGGGTAGGAGAGAATATTCCAATCCCTCCCACTATCGATCATACTCAGGACAAAGGAATTGAGTATCATGGGTATTATATTATAATATCATAGAGTGTAAATAAGATCAATGAAGCCTTTATGAGTATTTTCGTTTGACTAAGAATATCATATTTCTTCAAGTCCAAAATAGTCTTGTGTTATCACTATTTATTATTATCCATGAGGTGGAGGCCAATATCCTATACTCTAAAACTGTGATTTGAGGCTTGTAGTGTACCTCGTTGGGGCTAGCATAGTGGGTCCAAATTCATACTCTATCCCAATATTCTTAACATAATAATAAAGTAATTATGTTTGTATGGTAATAACCATGTCAAACTGGGTATATTGTTATCCATATTATAGTAGAACCTCATTAACAAATCTCAATGACCATGTTGTGTAACTTTCCTACTTTATATTCATGCATGAAAACTGAAGGATAATATTAAGTGAGATATATTCATTAAATGAAGAAGTGTATAGGTAAAACAATGAGAAATTATTAACTAGTAATAATTTATCCCACAATGATTCACCCCACCACACCTCTAACCCCCTCAGTATAGGTAATATCCTATATTGATCCATGTAATTTATATTAGATAATAAAACACCTTGGTTATACTTCATATTTTAAGTTTTTTTAAGAAGTGGTTTTCTCTTTTTCAAATACATTGTGAATTACATATTTGAGGAATCCTATTAATTCCATTTCAAAGAAACTATGGAAGAGACATCATTAAATACAATAAAAAACAATGAAACTACTTTTTCGAGATAGTAAAAGTGGAAGTTTTTCTATTATACCTATTAATATGTTTCTTCTTGAAAGTAACACTATTGAAAATATTAACATCACATGAAATTATTGATAGAATATTTATTACATGTTATATTATTATAAATAAGAATACCCAGGAAAGAGAGAATGAGTTTTGGTGGTTCAATCAACTACCAAATAGATGCGTAGTATTTCCATCTCAAAAGTCTCAATGTATTAAAGTGATCAAGATATATGTGAACAATATTTTTAAATTTTTAATAAATAAAAACCAATCTGTATTGGGGAAGATCTCGTGTTTTATATTTTCTAGGATGAATTGGTTATTTGAATAATTTATTTGTTAAAAAAATTACAAAGTAAATAATACCTTTTGTGGCATTGTTTAAAGAATGAAAGAAAATATCATTGAGCATGAAGAAGTTTCAAAGCACCTGGAAAAATATTTTTAAGTGGGAGTTCATATTTATGTAAAATTATCCAAGAAATTTTGAGACAAATAATCAGTGATTATGAAACTATAATAATGTTACTTTAGTTTTCAAAGCAAGTCAATTGTTTCAAATAATGATAAATAAGATGCCAAATAAGAGTTTAAAGTAATGTTTTATTCACTTTAAAAAAATGAAGTTCATTAATTAATTCCAAACATGCTCAATTATAATTCAAGGAAAACATGATCAAAAAGATTTATAATTTATTACTATAAAAAACCAAACTACATGGGGATATTAATGAAAATTTAAGAAAGGGGTGTGAATAAAATTTGAGTATATTAAAGGATAAGAAAAATATCCACAATATAAAATTCCTTGATCATATTATCAAATTTTAAAATCTATGAACTTTTCAAGTTAAGTCCTCACAATAGACTATGAATAAATTTATTGCCACAGTTAATTCAAAGAAGGTTTTATATTAAAAATACTTTAATCTAGTGGAAAAATAATTAATTGATCATATTAATATCAATCACAATAATATTTAAAAATAAAGGCATTATCCACTCAAAAACTAATTGATTGTACAAAACAAATTATAAATTATACGGGGTTTAATTTAAAATCTACAAAAAATTTGATGAGGAAAAATAGTGAGAATCCAATTAGTAAATATAGGGTGGTATGAATAATAAATTGAATCTTTTTACCCTAAAATAAACTCATTCAGTGAATGATATGTCACATAAATATCATGTAAATTGATCTAGAAAAATTATAATGAAAATTAAGAGATCAAGATTTTTGGGACATTTTTTGGTGTTGTGAAAATTTTGGGAAAAAAATTATAATTTTCATCATAATTTTTTAACTAATAGAAGAAAAAGATATGAAACATTAGGGGGTATGAGAATGAGAAAAATACACATATTAAAAGAAAGAGTCTTTTTATTACCAGTTGATTTCGAAAAATATAGAAATATTTATGGGGCCTATAATAAAATTGGTCATTTTAAAGAGGCATTTTTGTGTAAACCCTCAAAGAATGTATCTATATGACCTAAAATAAGAAGAATATATAAGCATGTGATAGGAATTATTACTACCTCAGGAAATACTAAAGATGAAATACCTAAAATGATAATTTCTAAAAAGTTAGAAAAGAAATAAGGATATTCATCCTTGGAGTATAAAATTTATGTAAATATATTAAAAATAGACCCAAGAACATTATGATAAGTATTGTGCCAAAAAAATAAGTTTAATATATTATAGAATAATAGGTAATTCCATGGATTTTTGTAAAAAGATTTTTAAATTTTTATTTAAATAAGCTAGAACATAAAATAATATCATTCCAAAAAAAATATTTTGTGAAATGTATTCATAAGAAACCATTTGTAAGTTCTAGGAAAGATGAATAAGTTAATAAATAATGTTTAAATATATGATCAGACCAACTGTAAAACAAAAATAAAATTGAATAATCATAGTTGAAGTTAAGTTCTAATGGAAAAAAAAGAAACTCCACATGAATAATAATCTAGATTTCAATAAAAATTATTAAATGATCGCAACATAAGATCACATGAAGTTTTTTGTGGGAGGTTCAAGAAAGATATAAAAAACATGAGGGATTATTTAATAAACACACCATTTTAAGAGTAAATTATAAAAAATATATAAAGGTTTCACTAAGTAGTACATAATATTTGAATGATCGTGTTAAAAATATGGTCTCGCATCAGAAAATAAAAAAAAAGAATTCATATTTTATAAAGTGAATTATTACATAAAAAAAATCATGAATGAATCATACTTTCAATGTGGAAATAGAAAATAAAAGAGTTCTATGATTTAGAAAAGACTCACATCCTTTTTTCTCAATTTAATAATCTAAATTAGATCCAATGTATTACTTAATATTTTTGTGTTGTATTTTTTTACATTAATTATAGGCAATATAAGGTAAAGATATTCCTCAATTGAATAACTAATGGAGATAATTATGTTATAATAAATATTGCATATTTGATTAAAGTTGTCTTATTTGTATGATTTATCAATTGGTACTCAAAGTAATAGTTGATAAAAAGATTTCAACTTGATGAAGTAAAGATAAATATCATCCCTTAATGAGGATTTTTTCCCTAAGAAGATGCCAAATGTCTTCATTTATACAAATCTAAAATTTTGGAAGGTTCTTGAAAAGTTTCATTAGAATTTAGGTTAAATGTTTTCTTTGGGATATCTACAAAAATTTGTAACAAGAAATTTTCTCTACCTAAAATTATTTTATCATACATTGAATATAATTTTAAGTTGTTTAATAATATTTGGTATCATATTTTAGGTGTTATGTATAGTTTTATTTTCTAAATCAAACCCACTTTTTTACACCAGGATTGGATCATGTAGATTTAGAGTGGGATGATTTTAAGGAAAATTTATTTAGTATAAAGTGAAACCATGCCCCCTATTATGTTTTTTATTTAATTTATAATAATTTATAGGTAGATAAAAATTAAAAATTATGAATCAAATATGTAAAGAAATGATATAGAAAATTGATATATCGTTTTCTACATTTAGTATTGACAAAAAATGAAAAGGGGTAATTATTGGACCAGATTTTTCTATGTTGTATTTTTCGTCGATAAATTTTAATGATAATGAATCTATCTTGGATTATATAAATATGTGAATAAGTGTAATTTCTTCAAATTTAGTTGTAATACCCAACTATATTGATGATAAGTTGGAATTCCCAAGATATGTGTGTTGAGGATCAAAGGATTTTATTAAATCTTGGAAGTTTTGTTATTATATTAATAAGTAAATGGTGGTGTTTTTATTGTGTCATTAATGATTCATTCACATAATGAAAAATGGAATTAATGTGTTCGGAGTATTTTCTAGATTCCTTCAAATTATTGAACAATGTTTTTAATTCATTTTGGAAATTTTATAATACATCTAAGATATATTAGTTCATTACTAAAAAAATTAAAAGGAATTCCATCATCATATGAGTGTCTAAATAACTTCATAAATGATCCCTTTAAACTTTGTATTAGTGTTCAATGACTTTATATGAGTGGCTGATAACTATGAATGAGTGGTTGAGTGCTTAAAATTTCAAAAATGATAGAAAATTCATATTATTACAAGGTAACTATGTATGATTGGATAAAATAAAATAATATAAGTCATTGAAAAAAAGTGTTTAAAAATATATTCCATTCCTCAAGCCATAACACCATGATTATACTTCTATAAGAGTCAGATAGCCAAACTTAAAAGGTGGGCTAGTGAGGATGGTTGTTGGGAGGAACGGAGAGCTTATGTAGGGCCAATGCAAGTAAGAGGAAATAATTATTGTATTGGGTTGTATAATGAGTCTTTGAGTAGGACATCACTAAGGTATTTTTATAGTTTTCTATTGAAAAACTTTACTAATAAATTAGCATGATCTAGAAGTAGAAATTGATGCAGGATTCAATAATATATGTTCATTTTCGTAGATTCAAAATGCATATTTCACTTGTTGAAATGACACCATATATTTCATCTTCCTCATGAAACTTTTATTTCATGACACACCAGTGATCTAATGTAGAAATATCATATGCCATTAATATTGGTTAGATTAACTTATATGATAATTAATAGAAAGAAAAATTGATCATGATTTAGTAGGATAGTGAAATAAGCAGTGCTTTAATGTATTTTTGGTTTCAAAAAATTTACCTCAATAGTATTTGTCTCCTTTATTTGAAATAATGTGTGTAGTCATAATATCAAGAGTATTTTATCTTACTTTAATGATAGTATTGAAATGACTAATCTTTCATGAGATCTTTAATTCCATCCCATTGATCCCTTTAACTATTTATATATCATGGTATCTCTAGAGATATTTATTTTTATTCTTTATTTTTGTCCTTTATATTTAAATATTACAAATTTCATTCAAATTCACTCAATATTTCCTCCTCAATTGAAATTATTTTTGTGTATCCTTTTCTTTTCATTCTTATTCGCCACATCCATTTTGTTATTATATATTTCCTTTTTAGATGATTCCTTAGATAATTTTTATTTATCTATAAAATCTTTGAGTTCTTCATCTTTAAAATATTCTTATTTTATTTTTCCTTCCTCATCACAAGATGTAACATCATGTGTTTAGAGAAAGTTTTTTTCCTTTGAATTGTTGGCCTTTCCTTTTATATTAATGTAATTTTCTCAGTTATAGATAATTTCCAACTTTTTTCTTATATAGTCATTGATATTGATTGTATTCCCCATATATTTATTTATACCAAGGTAAATAGCTGAAAAATGTTACATTATTCCACAATTGATACATTTAAAATGTGTTTTACCCTTATTTTTACTTTTCCTCACTACATACCAATGGAAAATAATGAAATAAACACATTAAAGTTCATATAATCATATTATACATCTATACAAACCCTAACCCTGGTAGCCTGGAGTTGATGTATGATTTATTACATTTCCATAAGATGCAAGGAATTGTATCCTGAAGGACCGAATAGTTTAGTAGTCTTGGTAAAGTAGATACATACTTGAGCCATACATTTAATTTCAATATAAAAAATATAGCATAATGTTTTATGGGAATATCATTATTCCTTCTAACATATCATTCATAATACAATTCATGGATTATGTTAAAAGGGAACAAATATGGGTGGGATAAAATTACCAGTAATAGTTATGTAAAGTGGAAGTTATCATGAATAAATTAATAATAATCATTATAGAATAATCAATATAGAAAGTTAAATATCTAAACACACATTTAATTTAATCAAAAACTTGATTATCATGATTAGATTTGGAATAATCAATATAGAAATATAAATAACTAAAAACACATTCCATTTAAATAACTTTAATATCATGAATATATAAGGAATAATCAAAATGGAAACGTAAATAACTGAACACACATGCCATTTAAATAACTTTAACTTCATTCATAGATAATGCATAATCAATTTGTAAAGGTAAATAACTAAAAACATGTTTCATTTAATAAATAATGGAGAATGAAATGTATATATAGATAATCTCATTGGGAAAATATCATGGATAATAATAACTAAATTCTTAATGAAGAAAATGAGTAATTATTGGACATCATGATCTTAGGCATCATGATAACTCTACCTTCAATACCATTCATAATATGGTTTGTAACTATAGGTAGATTCATGTTTAATGTTGTATTACTGATTCACCTCATGAGAATACTAATTCGTTTAGGGGCTATGTAATTTTGGGTCCCACCCATCACTTCATTTTCAAATAATTCCTCATATATTGAATAATAAATTTAATTCATGAATAATGTGTATTATCATCAAATATTTTAATTGAGTAAAGAATAATAATTTATAAATATTTCACCAAAAAATAACTTCTACTATAAAACACTGTATATATAATTGATATATAGTATAAGAAATAAACATATCAATGAAAGAAAAAAAATGGATATTTAGGGGGAATTTAATTTATAATGATCAAAGGAAAGTGAATATCTTAAGGTAAAGTTAACAGATAAAAAATGAATCAAGAGAGTTAGTGTCAATAATTTACTTGGTCAAAATGATTATAAACCATCAATATAAATAATAAGGATTTTTTCAATACAAAATATCCCTTGTTAATTATAAGTAAAATAAAGTGTTTTTTTCATTTATGAATAGAAATACATAAAAGGATCTTTAAAAACATTCTAAAGAAAAATATCCTTTTAACCTTGAAAATATAATTTATAAAAACTAAAAGTTATTAAAATATTATGAAAATAATTTTATTTTAAAAAAACCTTTGAAACATATAAAGTAATCTTTAAAATATTGAGTGGTCATGATAGTTAGAAATTTTATACTGTTGTACATGTTAAAATAAACATTCCTTTCACATTTTCAGTAAAATACAAACAATCCTTGTTTAGATAAAAACATGAATTTTAATTTAATAAAAATTTATAATAATTTAAACATGGTTAAAATTTTATTAAATAAATAATTTTAAAAATGTTAAAAAAATTGAAAACATTTTTTTAAAACATGGTTTTGGAAGAAAAATGATTTTTGACCAAAGAGATAAATGAAGTTGAATTTTATTTAAATAATTTTCTCAATAATTTTAAGTATAAAAGAGTGGGAAAATGTTAATAATAATTGAAAAAATAATAATAACCATAGGATAAGAAAATGAAAGTGGTTTATTAGACAATGATCAAATAATTTCCTTTAATGGATGTTCAAGCATAAATAATCCTCATTAAAATGAGATTGAGAAATAAACCCCTAAAAGATCATAATGTTGAAGTGATAATTTACCAATGAATAAATTATGTGCATAAAATGTAAATACACATAAAAAGTGTATATAAAACATAATATATACAAATTCAACATACACATAATCATATAATTTCAAATACAAATAAAAAGTAATATAACCCACTGAAAAGAAATTGAGTTATGAAATTCTTTACCACTTGGTAATTTTCAAATAAAATCATCCTGAATGAAAAAATTAATAATTAATAATTAAAATACCATTAATTATTAATAAACCTTGATATTTAATTTAAATATGTCAGTATATACACTATATAAGAGAAATTATGTGCATAACATTACAATATTCCTCGATAAATGGAAATTGAGACGATGTCCCTTACCTCACGCTTCCTTTTAGTTGAATACATTTTAAAATCCTACATAATAGTTTTAAGAATGTTATTAATTTATACCAAAATATAATTCATATAATATCATATATTATCCTCTTATAATATCTTATCACCTATTAGTTAGTAATATTTCATTATTTTCACTATTTTGGGTATTAATTGCCTTGTTTTCTCATGCATTTTTTGTCATGAAAGTTATAGTTATCGGGCATATTATATAGTTACATAATATCCAGAATGATAATAATGTTATAAATATTATTTTCTTCATTATATAAATTTATATAATAATTATTTAAATTTTAATATGTATAATGGGGCACATCACTCCGTGGAGATGACAGGTCGTACGTATGCATGAGTGACGTTGCCATTTATTTAATTATAGAAAGGGTAATAAATTTGTGATATTTTAATTTATAAGAGTCAATATAATTTCATAAATATCACATATATTCACTAAATTTATCCTTATTACCTTCCATGTAAATCATATGTGAAAATTGAATTGCATCGCTTCACGAGGCGGTAGTCCACCGTACACATGAGCAGCACTATCATATTTTAAATGGAATAGAATGTTTGAAGGTATACGTGATATTAAAATTAAAAAATAATAATATAATAATAAATATCGTATTCATGTGTTAAATCTATAATTATATCTATCCTTTAATGTTGGTGATGGAAAAGGAGTTTCATCAATTCAAGAGTGGTAGTCTGTCGTTCAAAAGATCGATAGTTTTGTTTCCCATTTGATAGAAGAGGATATGAATAAAGGTAATTACATTTAAAAAAATAACACCCCAATGTATGTAATATAATTATGTTATTATATTATCAGGTTTTAATAGTATTTTAATGTTTTGTAATAAGAAACAAAATAAAAACGCTTGTTTAAAAATGTTACCTCTTTTTGGAAAACTTCATTAGGTTTTCACCCAAACACATCCTATGTTGGATTTATGACCAAAAAAGTGATCTAAGATGTTTTTAGGATATTAGGTAAGTTATTTTGGTAGGAATTTTTGAAAACAGATGGTTTTTTATGTTTTGATATAGTGGGATAGGGTGACCTTTTATAAGTGGGTGAGAGGACATGCATTGAAGTTTGGGAAGAATTCAATTACACCATAATTTTTCTCATTCCAAAAGGATAAAAATGGGTTATTATAGACCCTTATAGGTTATTTGGTCTAAATATTTACATAACATGGATGTTGGAAAAATTTTTAGTTCATTATGACCCTTATATCTTTAGTTTAACCCTTCGGTAAATCAGTTTTTACCCTAACCATGGTAATTAATTTTTACTTCTTTTACTACTCATAATGGTCAAAAAATAAGATGAAACTATTAGATAATATAAATTATTATTAGTAAAAATATGGAATCAATTTCTCTAAATTCAATTCACATAATTTCCAGAATCCAATTTAAAATTATATCTATAGATACAATGAAAAAGAGGGTTTCAAAAGAGAAAATTCTCTTAAGTATAGAATGTTTTAATATAAATATTCAATGTCAAATTGATTAAAATGACCTGATTTAGTTAAATTATAATATAATTGATCTAATTTTACATTAAAAACAATTTAAAATATATTTTAACCATGTAATTTATTTAAACAAAAAAACCATTTTTCTATAAAAATCATTATTTTCACTATCCATTAAAAAATGAAACATTTCATAAAAATACCAAAAATTCAACCTAATATAATTTTTATATTATTATTTAAAAAGGAAGTTAATTTTTTCAAATAAATTTTCTGAAATTGTTAAAAAATTATTTTTAATTATGTGTGTAAAGCATGACTAAATAGCCTTTTAAAAAAATATAGTTTTTCAGAAAACATTTATTTTTATTTGAAATGATTTTTATTGTATTTATAATCAATAAATAACTATAGTTTTATTAATTTAGCCATTTTTATTCATACCCAAAAATTTAATGGCCTGTTTATAATGGTATACTATATTATGGTTTGTTTAGGGTCAGGGGTGAATTTTCTACAAGCAATCGAAAAGATTAAATTTTATGAGATATATCTCATGTATTATTTAAGCTTGATGTTGGGTGTTTTATTATCTATTAAATCAAACATTATTATTTTAAAATATTGGGGTGTTACATTCTACCTACCTTTAATAAATTACATCCTTGCAATTTAAACTTGATCTTGGTAATCAAGGGTTTGACATTTGGAAATACCATTGTTGAAAAACCCATGTCGTAAAAAGAGTTAATAAAACATCCTCTTAATAATAGATAAAGGGAAGTAAAAATGTTCATATGGAATAAAACATAACTAGGTTTCTTAGTAGGATAACATTTGTGTAAAGTGAATATATGGACATGGAAGAAAAGCATAAATAATTATAGAATGATAAATGGAATTAATCAAAAGAAATTGAATGATCAATAGAAATTTAAGGATCTAAAAACCATAAGTATGTGATGATATAAAAGACTAATTGATTAATTGGATATGAAATTAATATGAAAAAATCTTATTTCAAGAAACTTGAACTAAAGTTGAGGAATTCATTTACTGTCTAAAAATATAAGGAAATATACTTACTTGATATCTTTCTATTTTATAAGCACAATTTCCTCCTTTGTTTGTGCCTCGATGAATTTCCAATTCATCACTTGCTCCAAGAAATTAATATTCAAAAAAAATTATGCTAAAAGTACTAAAATTAACTTTTAATGGATCATAAGATCTATAAAATACTGTAAATTAAATCTACCTATTTATAAATATTTTCCAAAACTAATATGGTTAGCACAAGTAATTAATCACTAAACCTCAACAATGACACCATGGGTTCATCATTAATATTTTTTTGTCAAATAATTTAAGTAAAAAAATCATATTGACTAGAACATTATGTAGGCCAATGGTAGGTGTTAAACCCCTGTCGTCCTTCAGTTGTGGGTTCAAGCCCTACATCCTTACCAGATGCAATGGGTTGTCCCCCGACATGTGGGTTGTACTTTTTCTAAAACCATATTAATATAATTTCTATAACATTAACAAATTATATCAACCCATAATCACCTAAAAATAAAATAAAAGATAAATCCTAAAGGTAACCAATACCTTTAAACTTATTCCCACAAAATTAATTTTAATTTCCTTAAATATATTTTTCAATAAATCAAATACTAAAACTAATGGGTTTCATTTCCAAAAACTCTCCCAAAATATCCCTATTCTTATTAGACTCCCATCACATAAAACCTAAAAATGGTTTCTTAATAATTTGAACTTATGATCAATAATAAACTCATAAAACCATGACGGTATCCATAAGTATTAAGGTAATTAAGACATATATTATTCCAAAATTTAACACAATCCTTATATCATTCATCATTATTATAAGAATAAAACCATTAGTAAATATACTTCTACAATATTATATCGAAATCCAAATATATAAATACTTAAACCTTTCTATTTCAAAATAGGTCCTTCCCTGATCTAGGATTTACCCTTTAGAAAAATGAATTCACTCAAATAACTCCCAGGTTCCCCACATTTAAAACAATGAATTATAAATGGATCCCTATGATGAAATCTTTTTTCTTCCTTTATACTCTTCATTTTTAGTCGAAAATTAATTTCTTTACACCATTATTTTTTGCACATAAAACATTTTCTTATTCCATTGATACACCTTCTTTTCAATCTAATATACCTTAGGTTTAACCTAGGTCATTAATTTTCATCATCTATTAAAATTCTTTATAATTTTTTTTAAATAAAATGCGACGTATCCAAATAATATCCCCCAGAAGTTTCAAACTAGGTGCATAGTAAGGCCTATTGTTATATACCAAGTAATACTCAAGTCAAGCCTGATGTGGCTTTTTATAGTTATTACCCCTAGGTACATCTGTTCCAGAACCATGTTCACTTGTAGTATCTATACAGGGATTTAAATATAGGAAAAAAATACATAATCTGTAATGACCCACCAATTCTCATTGGCTTGAGAGTATAACGAGTCATTACTTGGCGTTAAGCGACATTCCCAACATGCCAAAGGCTAGAAATAAATATCGAATGGTTTCAAACACAATTTGGGGGATGATTTACCCTTTAATAAATAACCCATAAACCAACCAAGCATAACCAAACATTAACTATATGATGCATGAACAAAAGAATGACAACTAAAAAACTTCATTAATATCAAACCACATCAAGTACACAACATCAGAAGACCAAACAAAGAATCAAAGTACACAGTGGATGAACAACTCAAGACTCTCAAAAGACACCACGACTATGTTCTCCACAAGCTCCAAGCTCCACAACATCTCCAAAGCATAACCACAAGACACTAGCAATAAGATGCTTTACCTTTACATGTATCTTATAACATGACATCTGCAAAAGCACAAAAGTTCCAATTCATGGGTGAGTATAAAACTTGGTAGGTTTCTCCATTGAATTCCCTACTCACGCCACTAGGGTGGAAGAGTTAGCAACATTTATATAAAAACTTTTTATATAAAACATTTTCTCAAAATAAGTTTATAACTAAATATGAGCAAGTTTCTAAAAACCACTTATAACCAAAATCATTCAAATGTAAGTGAAACCAATTTTTTCCAGCAAGTTATTTTCCAAAAAAATAACTAAACAAGCTTTATAACCATTTCACAGTATTCCTTTTTGGCCCACCCAAACCATTCCAAAAACCCATGCAACCAACCATGCATGCTACCTGGAAGAGGGGGAAAGCCCTAACCCATATCCATCCCAACCATAATGGGGGAGACTTCTTACCCTTATCTAACCCAAATGCACATGAATGTTTGACGGGGGAGATCCCTAACCCTTATTCATCCCAACACCGATGGGGGAGGCCCCTAACCCTTGTCTATCCCGAATGTAATATGAATGTTTGACGGGGGAGAGCCCTAACCCTTATCCATCCCAACACTGATGGGGGAGACCCCTAAGCCTTATTTGTCCCACATGCCCATCAACAAACACAATCATCATGTCAGAAACCAAGTGTGTTTAACCAATTCAAACCATTTCAATAAAACTATACTTTTATTGGAAACCAATTCCATCAAATCCATTTCAATCTCAAACTATTTAAATAAAACACCCTTTTTATTGAAAACCCATTTTTTGTCAAACCATTTACAATTTCAGAAAATCCATAATTTAAAATCAACATTTTAAATTCAAGAAGCCAAATTACTTTGCACAACAATTCACCAAGATTTCATAATTTCACTAAAACCATAAATCATCACTAAAGAAGATTTATTCTATGATTTTCACAATAAATTCCATTCAAATAACCCAATTTGAAACTAATACAATCAATTATAACAATAGGATTCGATAGTGAAGCCACCTACCTTTAGGGTTTTGACGAAAACCCCAACAAATGGAGAACGCACAAGAAAACTGGGTCGATTCCCCAAGAACCCGCCTTAGATCTCTTCTCCTAGAAAGATCAAGACCAAATCTCATCATATTTGGCATCTGCACACTTATATATACCCATAACAAGTATAGATCTAAGAAACTGAGAGAAGAGGAGAAGTAGATCTAAGTATATCTAAGAAACTGAACAAGAACGATTAAGAACGATCACATACCTCAAGAATCCAGCTTCCATTTTCCAAGAGAAGCCTTCGTATCGCCTCCAAAATACTTGGGAGAGGTTTCCCAACCTTAAAGGGAGGGTAATCCTAAGTTATGGCCACTTAGGAGCTCAAATGAGGCACTTAGAAGCAAAAATGCGTGAGATCCACCTTTATAGGATCTCATTTAAGTGGTTGCACGGTTTGCACGCACGGTTATACAAACCGTGTGCTAACCGTGCATTAGCCACTACCTAGGAAGACCCTCCATGCATGATTTTTACACATGGTTAGACAAATTGTGTGCCACCCATGAAGAAACTACTGCCTCTAAGACCAACTACACACAGTTTTGCCGCATGGTTTAGACAAACCGTGTGTTGTCCGTGCAACTTCCCCTTTGCCTCAAAACTTCATTCAAAGTTCTCCCAAATCTCCCATTCATCACCCTTAACCTTTGTAACCATGAAAAGCATTAAGCAAGGGTAATATACTAGAAACCGGGGGTACTATAGTCTCCCCACCATTGGTCTTTCCATCCTCGGAAAGTATAATACCCTCACCCAACTGAAAGAGTTCTGGCCACTGCTCTTTCATTTCCTTTTAACGTTCCCAAGTCTCTTCTTGAATATGACCATGCTGCCATAAAACCCGCACTAGACCGATGATTTTTCCACACAAGACTTTCTCTTGCCTATCCAATATCCGTAATGAGATATGTATCAACGAAGCATCTGGTTCTAGGTCAACATGATCCCATCTGATCACATGGTCAGGATCAGGCTGATACCTTTTCAACTGAGATACATGGAACACATTATGCACCAAACTGAATCGTGGTGGTAATGCCAACCGATATGCCACCTATCCAACCTGTTAAAGTATCTCAAAAGGGCCTATGTATCTAGGAGATAACTTTCCCTGCTTCCTGAAACGACGATGTCTAAGCCTTGTAGAGATCCTCAAGAAGACATGATCACCCACAACGAATGACAACGATCTTTGACGGTGATTTGCATAAGATTTATAATGACTATGAGCTGTCTCCATAATTTTTCTAATCAAATGGATCTTCTCTATTGTTTCTTAGATAAGGATTGGCCCGACTATTGAAGTTTCTCCCATTTCAACCCAACATAGTGGAGAACGTCAAGGACGCCCTTACAATGCTTCAAACGGAGCCATGCGTATCGAGGCTTGATAGCTATTATTATATGAGAACTCCACTAAGGATATATTATCCTCCCATGAGCCACCAAAATCCATTACACAAGCCTGAAACATGTCTTCCAATGTTTGTATCTTCTGCTCGGATTTCCCATCCTTCTGAGGATGATACGTCGTTCTCATAGTCAACTGAGTTCCAAGGTCTTGTTGTAATGATTTCAAAAAATGAGATTTGAACCTCATATCTCTATCTAATACTATAGAAACTGGTACACCATGCCTCTTTACCACTTCTCGGATATAAATTTTTGAAATATCTTCCACCGTATGACTTTCACGAATAGGGATGAAATGGGCCGAATTGGTTAGACGATCCACTATCACCCAAATGGAATCGTGTTTCCAGAACATTCTTGGAAGACCTATAACTAAATCCATTTCTATCTGATCTCATTGTCACACTGGGATGGAAAAATATTTTAACATACCAGTTGGTCTCTGATGATATATTTTAACCTGCTGACAAGTTAAGCACCATGAGAAAAACTCGGTCACCTTCCTTTTCATGTCTCTCCACCAAAATTGTGCCTTCAATGCCTTATACATATTCTGTGTACCTGGGTGTATAGCCCATCTGGAATGGTGGTAAGCATGAAGGAGTTGTTCCTAACAAACCATAGGTACAACCATCCGATCTCTGAAACACAAAATTGAACCCCCATCAAGTTTCCAGCCATCAATGGTCTCCCCACCATTGAGTTTTTAACTTACAACTAGACATTATGCATCAGATGTTTGTGCTTCTTTGATCATTTTTACTAAATTGGGAACAAGCGTAGCTAAAAAGAAAATACCATCATGACCTCAGTCTTCATATTCCACATGCATATCTGCTAAGACCGACATCAACTACCATTCATCTGGAGCTTCTTTCACTAACTGAGCATATGAATTTCTACTCAATGCATCCGCCACTGAATTTCTTTTTCCCAGTATGTACATCAAGTCAAAGTCAAACATTTAGAGATACTCCATCCATCTCCTTTGCCTCATATTCAAATATTCTTGTGAGAAAATGTGTTTCAAGCTTTTTTTATCCATAAACATAGTAAATTTCTCACCAAAGAGATAATGTCTCCATGTTTTCAAAGCATGGAAGACTGCAGCTAACTCCAAATCATGTGTTGGGTAATTCTTCTCATGCACCCTCAACTGCCTTGAACCATAATCAACCACATGGTCTCCTTGCATGAGAACACATTCCAACCCTAATCCCGAAGCATCACAATACACTACATACCCCTGTCCTGATTCTGGTAAAATCAAGATAGTTGTTGATGTAAGCCGAACTTTCAGTTCCTGTAAAGACTTATGACATTCTTCTATCCCTAGGAATGGATCATTATTCTTTGTCAGTGTTTTCATTGGTGAAGCTAGTCATGAGAAATCATGCGCAAAGCGTCGGTAGTAACCAGCTAGACTAAGAAAACTTCGTATCTCGAACACATTCTTTAGTGGTTGCCAAGAGATAACTACTTCTATCTTTTCAGGATCAATAGAAACCCCTTTCTCAGAAATTAAATAGCCAAGGAAACGTACTTCTTATATCCAAAAATCACACTTTGATAATTTTTCATACAAACGATGATCTCTTGAGATTTGTAGCATTGTTTCCAGGTGTACCTCATGATCATCCCTTGTTTTTGAATAGACCAAAATGTCATCCACAAACACCACAACTAAAGAATCCAGATATTGTTGAAATATCTGATTCATAAATTCCATGAAGACTGCTAGTGCATTTTTTAGACTGAAAGGCATGACTACATATTCATAATGTCCATATCTACTTCTAAAAGTTTTCTTTGGAATATCCTCCTTTCGAACTCGCAATTGGTGATATGTTGATCGCAAGTCAGTATTGGAGAACCACTGAGCTCCACTTAATTGATCAAATAGATCATCAATGCATGGAAGTGGATATCTATTCTTTATCATAACTTGGTTAATCTTATGATAATCAACACACAGCCGAAGAGTTCTGTCTTCTTTCTTCACAAACAACATCAGTGCTTCCCACGGAGATATACTTGGTTGAATAAACCCTTTGATATCTAGCTCTTCTAACTTCACTTTCAATTCCCACAACTCTGTTGGTGCCATCCTATATGATGGAAGGGAAATGGGACTACTCCCCATAAGGAGATCAATCGTAAACTCTACTTCCCTTAGAGGTGGTAACCCTAAAAATTTGTTGGGAAAGACATGGGGAAATTGATCCACAACAGCTGGAAAAATATGTTCCTCAATTGATTCCATTGATGCCAAAGTCAAAGCTAAAAATTGGTAAGAGATCATTCTGAACATTGGTGCCAACAAGCTCTTTTCACCCTTCTTTACAATCCTTTCTCCTCTAAATAGATACTCAATGTCATCCTCCATCACAAAACTCACTATTCTCCTATAATAGTCGATTGGAGCCTTGAATGTTGTCAGCCAATCCATACCCAGGATTACATCATAGACATCCATATCAAACATTGAGAAGTCACATTTTAACGCATATCCATCAACAGTTATAGCACATGCTCTACACACAAAGTCTTGACATTCTCTTTCTCCAAGAATATTTTTCAGTTTCAAAACAGAAGGAATAATTTCTAGTTTTAAACATAGCAAGTCAACAGCATGAGAAGCAATGAAGTAATGTGATGCACCAGTATCAAACAACACTTTCATAAAGGTTGAATTCAAAAGAATTGTACCTCTTACTGTATTAGTCCTACCTGATCATAGACAATCATTTCGTCGGCTCCATACAATTGCTTTTTCACTATACTATTCTCCTTGTTTCCTTGTTGAGGTTTCCCTAGTTGAGAAGTCATGGTATTTCAAGAATCACCATGGATAGCTCTGTTATGATAATGATACTGACTCTGTTGTCCTTGTACTGTCGAAGCATACGATGCTTGTGATTCCTGGGAAGTGTCACGTGCACCCGACCTCAGAGTATTCCTACAATAGCGTTGTAGATACCCCATTTTGTTTTAATTGTGACATGATTGAGGTTGTGCCAGACAGTACCACTTTATGTGGTCTTGAGAACCACATTGAAAACAACCTTCCTTGCTCTAGGGTCATGGAGGAAGGTTCACTGATCCCGCCGTCTGGTTCTGATTTCCACTTGCACTGTGGAAATAGGTGTCTCTTTTCCTCTTGTTCCTAGGGGTAGAGTTCCCACTGTTTCCTGTAGAAATCATCATTCCTCCTCCTATCGATCCAGAGATATCACGCTCCACAATAGTCGCTATGTTCACCATTTCTGTATAATCCTTAATACAGAGCACTGCAATCTTCAATCTAATCTCCTGCCTTAGCCCCGATTCAAATATGTGTGCCTTCAAGGATTCACTTTCCGCAACCTCTGGTGAAAAACGGAATAAATTCATTAACTTAGCCGCATACTCTATGACAGAGAGGCTCTCCTGTTTCAGGCTGAAAAAGTCTGTTGTTTTCTGGATTTTGAACGTGTGATGATATAATTGTTTGTTGAACAATTATTCAAAATCCTCCCATGTAAGGCCTTCATCTAATTTAGCCTGCACCGCTAAATCCCACCTTTGATGTGCAAGATCTTCAAGCATATATTTCACGAAATTGACCTTGATCTCTGATGGTGTGCCAATGAAATAGAAGATACGATTCATCTTACTTAGCCACACCTTTGCCTTTTCGGGTTTAGCATCACCCCGAATGTTTGGTGGATTCTGCTTCATGAACTGGATGGTATGATCCACATGCCTTGGTTCATTCCTCCGGTTCCCCCTATCCATAGCATGAAAAGCCTGGACAATACTCTGAACCAACTCTTGGTTCACCCGTGGTTTAGGTGCAACCACATTCTCCGTATCTTCTTCAAGTTGGTTTCGACGACGCCTACCAGGTTCAATTTTCTAAACCAACAACATCCTCCATCAATCTCACTCTCTAGAAACTGATGGCCAGGATTTTCAAATTCTATCACATCAACTATCACAACATTGTTTTCCAAAACATCCTTTTTCCATGTTCAAATATTTTTGAAAACATTCAACATGCTTTTTGAAAATCAACCCATTTTTAAAATACACCAAATATCTTGTTTTCAAAATCTTTCACTTAAAACAATTTCTGCATTTTTTTCTTTACAAAAATTCACACCTTGTATAAAATCATAAGTCATTCCTCACAATGAGATATGAAATCCTAGTGGGAAGTCATTCCTCTACAATGCATGTCATGCTCATCTCATTGTCTAAACACATGACAATGATATTTCCAACATTATAGAAGTGTATCCAAAACACTTATGAGCCAAACACCCTAGTAACTTGAAGTTAAGAATAAAAGGGTTAGCTACGTACTTTTATACTATACATTTCAAGTTCCAAAAATCCTACTCCTGACTAAGATTTCAACCCAAGAAATAGACAAGAAGTAATTTCAACTCCAAGACTAGGAACATCGATGACTACTTGTTAGGCAAGGACCGAACAAGCTGATACCATTTGTAATAACCCACCAATTCTCATTATCTTGAGAGTACAACAAGTCATTACTTCGCCTTAATAAACATCCCCAAGATGCCAAAGGCTGGAAATAAATGCCTAAGGGTTTCAAATACAATTTGGGGGATGATTTACCCTTTAAGAAATAACTCATAAACCAACCAAGCATAACCAAACATTCACTATATTATGCATGAACAAAATAATGACAACTAAAAAACTTCATTTATGTCAAACCACATCAAGTACACAACAAGGGAAGACCAAACCAAGCATCAAAGTACACAGCGGATGAACAACTCAAGACTCTCAAAAGACACCATGACTCTGTGCTCCACAAGCTCCAAGCTCCATAACATCTCCCAAGCATCACCACGATCCACTACCAATAATATGCCTTACCTTTACCTGTATTCTGAAACACAACATCTACAAAAGTACCAAAGTTCCAACACAGGGATGATTATAAAACTCAGTAGGTTTCCCCAATGACTACCCTAATCATGCCACTAGGGTAGAAGAGTTAGCAATATTTATATAAAAACATTTTATATAAAACATTTTCTCAAAAGCAATTTATAACTAAATATGAGAAAGTTTCCCAAAACCACTTATAACCAAAATCATTCAAATGCATGTGAAACCAATTTCTCCCAGCAAGTTATTTTTTAGAAAAATAACTAAGCAAGCATTAGAACCATTTCACAATATTCTTTTTTGTCCTGCCAAAACCATTCCACAAACCCAAAAAACCAACTATGCATGATACCTGGAAGAGGGGTAAATCCCTAACCCTTATCCATCCCAACCATGATGGGGGAGACTTTTTACCCTTATCCAACCCAAATTCACATGAATGTTTGATGGGGTAGAGCCCTAACCCTTATCTATCCCAACACCGATGGGGGGGCCCTAACCCTTGTCTGTCCCGAAAGCAATATGAATGTTTGATGGGTGAGAGACCTAACCCTTATCCCTCCCAACACTGATGAAGGAGACCCCTAACCCTTATCTGTCCCATATTCCCATCAATACACACAACCATCATGTCAGAAACCAAGTGTGTTTAACCAATTCAAACCATTCCAATAAAATTGTACTTTTATTGGAAACCAATTCCATCAAAGTCATTTCAATCTCAAACCATTTCAATAAAATACCTTTTTTATTGAAAACCCATTTTTCATTAAACCATTTACAATTTCAAAAAATTCATAATTTAAAATCAACATTTTAAATTCAAGAATCCAAATCACTTTGCACAACAATTCACCAAGATTTCACAATTTCACTAAAACCATAAATCATCACTAAAGAAGATTTATTCTATGATTTTCACAATCAATTACATTCAAATAAAACAATTTGAAACTAAGACAATCAATTCAAACAAGAGGAGTCGAGATTGAATCCACCTACCTTTAGGGTTTTGACGAAAACCCCAACAAACGGAGAATGCACAAGAAAACTGGGTTGATTCTCCAAGAACCAGCCTTAGATCTCTTCTCCTAGTAAGATCAAGACCAAATCTCATCATATTTGGCATCCACACACTTAGATATACCTATAATGATCATAGATCTAAAAAATTGAGAGAAGAGGAGAAGTATATCTAAGTAGATCTAAGAAACCGAACAAGAACGATGAACAATGATCACATACCTCAAGAATCTAGCTTCGATTCACCAAGAGAAGCCTTCGGATCACCTCTAAAATGCTTAGTATAGGTTTTCAAACCTTAAAGGGAGATTAATCCAGAGTTATGGCCGCTTAGGAGCTCAAACGAGGCACTTAGAGGCAAAAACGCGTGAGATCCACCTTTATAGGATCTCATTTAAGTGGCTGCACGGTTTTCCTATACGGTTAGACAAACTGTGCACTAACCGTGCGTTAGACACTACCTCAGAAGACCCTCCACGCATGGTTTGGTCTCATGGTTAGAAAAACCGTGCACCGATCGTGCGGAAGCTACTGACTCCAAGACCAACTACGCACGGTTTTGGTGCACGGTTTAGACAAACCGTGCACCGTCCTTGAGACTTCCCCTTTACCTCAAAACTTCATTCAAAGTTCTTCTAACTCTTCCATTCATCTCCCTTAACCTTTATAACCATGAAAGGAATTAATCAAGGGTTACATACCAGAAACTGGGGGTACTACATAATCTCTACCTTACCAAAAATTTAGGATGTTCTTCTATAATTATCGTAAATTCTATCATAGGGTTATGATCCATAATCTATGTTTTACTAAATCTAGTTCCAAAGGTTTCTACTAAACTTCCTATGATACCAAATGTAGCATCCCTAACACCAGTATCCTAGATCTAATGTCTGATTTATTGAATTGGAATAAGATATAAGGAATTTAATCTTAAAGGATCGAATAGTTTAGTAATATTTGTAAACTAGATACATACTTCAGACTTGAATTACATTTTAATTTTCAAATTAAAAAAATAAATTTTTTCCAATAATATAATTTTGCTATGGTATATCCTTGCATATCATTCATAGTACAGTTCCTAGATTCCTAGAAAAGGAAAAAAAATAAGGTCGTCTCAAATGATCATTAAGAGTTATGTAAATTGGAAGATATCGTGAATAAATGAAGAATAATAAATTTGGAATAATCAATAGAACAAGTTAAATTTTTAAACACATATTCTATTTAATAAATAACTTTATTGTCATGATTAGATTAGAAATACTCAATATTTCAAGGAAAATAAATGAACTCACATTCCATTTAAATAACTTTCATATCATGAATAGATAAGTAATTATCAATATGGAAAGGTAAATAACTGAACACATGTACTATTTAAATAACTTAACTATCATTAATAGATAAGTAATAATCAATATAGAAAGTTAAATAACAGAAAAACATGTCATTTAATCAATAATTAATAATTAATTGTATGTAGAGATAATATGATTTCAAAAATCTCATGTATAATAATATCTATATTCTTAATTAATTAAGTTCATATTTATTGGAAATTATTATCCTAGGTCTTATGATAACTCTACCCTCAATACCTTTCAAAATAAGGTTTTAAACTAAAGGTAGAAAATTTTTTAATTCTAACTTAGTGATTCACCTCATGAGACTACCTATTCATTGAGGAGATATATAATTTTGGGGCCCATCCATCACTACATTTCTAAATAATTTCTCATATATCAAATAGTTGAGTTAATTCATAAACAATGTTTATTATCATAAAATATTACTATTGAGTAAAAAATATAGATTTATCAATATTTCTTTAGATAAAAAAATTACTTCTAATATAGAACACCATATATATTAATGATGTATGGTTTAATTAATAAACATATACATGATAAATATTAGGGATATTTAGAGTAAATTTAATGTCTAATGATCATATAAAAGTGAATATTTCAAGGGAAATTTAATTATTACAAAAATGAATCAAGAGATTGAATTTCAACACATTCCTTAGTAAAAATGACAATAAACCACCCATATAAAGAATAAGTATGATATCAATACAACATATCCCCCATTTAGTATAAGTAAAATAAACAGTTTTTGTCGTTGATGGATAGAAATACCATAAAAATATATTTAAAAAATTCTTTTGGAAAACATCATTTACACTTTGAAAATATATTTTATATGAATTAAAAGTTCACAAAATATTTTGAAAATACTATTCATTGAAAATAACCTTTTAAACTTATAATGTAATCTCTAAAACATTGAGTGGTCATGACAGTATAAAATTATGTACATATGGTAAATGTTAAAACAAAGGTTCCTTTTACATTTTTTCTAAAATCCAAATAGAAGTTAATTTAAAAAAAATTATAAAAAGTTAAAAATTGTTAAAAATTTCTTTAATAAATCATTTCAAAAAATTTAAAAACTTTTTTGAATACATTTTTTGAAAACATGTATTTTGAATAAAAATTATTTACGACTAAAGAGAGAAATGAAGATGGATTTTATTACTTACTTTTTCTCAATCATTTTAAGTATAAAAAAGATGGAAAATAATACTATTGATTGAAAAAATCATGAATAACCAGAGGATAAAAAAATGATAGAGTTTTATTATACAATTATCAAATAATTTCCTTCAATGGAAATTCAAACATAAATAATCCTGATTAAAATGAGATTGAGAAATAGACCCTTAAAAAGATAATAATGTTCAAGTGAGAAATAACCAATGAATCAATTATGTTAATAAAATTTAAATCCACACAAAAAAGTTTATATGAAACATAATATAATAAAAATTTAATACACACATAATCATATAATTTCAAATACAAAGAATAAGTGATATAACCCAATGAAAAGAAGTTGAGTTACGGAATTTTTTACCACTTAGTAATTTTCAATTAAAATCCCTTTGGATGAAATAATTCAAATTGAAACTTAAAATAAAATGGATTATTAATTAATCATGATATTACATGTTAAAGGGGTAGTATATATACCACATAAAATAAATTAGGTGCATAGAATTACAATATTCCTTGATAAGGGGAAATTGAGGAAATCCATGTTCCTCACACTTCCATTTGGTTGAACATGATTTAACCTCCTATATAATGTTTTTAATAATTTAATTAATTTATAATATATATATATTCATGTAATATCATATATTATCCTCTTGTAACATCGTATCACATGTTCGTTAGTAATATTTCATTATTTTCATTGTTTTGGGTGTTAATTCCTTTATTTTCCCATGCATGTTTTGTCGTGAAAGTTATGGTTATTGCATGTATTATATAGTTACATATTCTAAATAATGATTTTAATCTTATAAATATAATTTTTTTCATTATATATATTTTTATATTCATTATTTAAATTTTAAAATAGAGAATGGATCACATCACTTCATAGCTATGTTAAGTCGTACATACACATGAGCAATGTTATCATTTCCTTAATGGGTGAAAGGGTAAGGAAGTTTGTGGTATTTAAATTTTATATAATCAATTAAATTTAATATATATCATATATATTCACTAAAGTTTTCCTTATTACCTTCCATGTGAATCATACATGATAAATAAAACACATTACTTCATGAGGTGGTGGTACGTCGTACACAAGAGTGACGTTATCATATTTTAAATGGAATGGAATGTAAGAAGGTATATATGATATTAAAATTATATAAGTATAATAATATCAAAAATATTATATTCATGTTTTAAATCCATCATTATATTAATCCTTGAATGTTTGGGATGGAAAACGAGTTTCATCGGTTCGTGATTCGGTAGTCTGTCGTACACATGATCGATGGTTTTGTTTCCCATTTGATGGAAGAGGAGATGGATATAGGTAATGAAATTAACATTATAAAATCTCATTATATTTAATATATTAATTTTATTATATGATCCTGGTTTAATAATATTTTAAGGAGGTAGAAAAAGAAACAAAATAAAAACGCTCGTTTAAGAACGTTACCTCTTCTTCCGAAAACTTCTTTAGGTTTTCACCAAAATTCATCCTAAGATGGATTTGTGATCAAAAAAATAATCTAGTATGTTTTTAGAGGATTAATGAATTTATTGGCTAAAATTTTATATTTTAGTGTGAAGGGGGGAGGAGGTTGGCGGTCTTTTATAAGTAAGAGAAAGGACACACATTGAATTTTTGAAAATATTCAATTACACCCTCATTTTTACCTTGAAACAAATATATAAAATAAGAAAATAATGAAACTTAGAGGTTTTAATGTTTAAAATTGTTCTTTTACAAGTTTTTAGGTCATTTGAACCCTTATCAATTTAGTTTAACCCCCCAATAAATCGGTTTTTACCCTAACCAAGGTGATTAATTTTTACTTCTTTTAATACTCATTATGGTCAAAAATAAGATAATTTATTAGATAATATAAATTATTATGATTAAAATTATGTAATATATTTTTACAAATTAATTTAACAAAAGTGGAATAATCCAATTTAAAATTATACCTGCAGAAGTGACGAAAAAGCAGGTTTCCAAAGAGAAATTTCTCATAAGTATAGAATTTTTGAACATAAATATTCAATATGAAATTGATTGAAATGACATAAATTATTTAAATTGTAATATAATTTAACTATTTATACTTTAAACCCAATTTAAAAATAATTTAACCTTATAAATTATTTAAATGAAAAAACATGTTTTCAATAAAAATCAGAATTTTCACTATTCATCAAAATATGAAACATTTCAAAACAAATACCAAAAAACTCACCTTAATATAATTTTGATATTATAATTTCAAAAAATAATTTTAATTTAACAAATAAATTTTCAAAAAGTGGTTAAAATTAATTTTAAATTATGAGCGCAAAGCGTGACTAAACGGACTTTTAGAAAAAAAATACAGTTGATCAATATAATGTTAAGGACCTCAAAACCATAAATCAATGATGATTTAAACGACCATTAGATTCATTAGATATGAATTTAGTCAGATATATTTTTTCCAAGTTACTTTTCCAAATATTTAGTAATTCATTTAGTATCTAAGAATATAATGAAACACAGTTTCTTGATTTCTTTCTATTTCATAAGCACAATTTAATCCTTTGGTTGTGCCTCAATCAATTTCTAATTCATCACTTAATCTAAGAAATTAATATCCAAAAATAATTTTTTTATTCCTGGATTACTAAAATTAAATTTTAACATATCGTAACATCCATCATATAGTGACAATTCTTTCTACCTATTTCTATATATTTTCTAAAACCAATATGGTTAGCATAAGTTATTAATCTCTAAACCTCAAAAGTAACACCACTAGTTCATAATTAATATTTATTCATCAAATCATTTAAGTAAAAATAATTTCATATTAACCAGAACATCACACTGTTCGGTGGTAGTAGTTAAACCCTTATCGTCCTTCATTTGTGGGTTCAAGCCTCACGTCTTTTTCATATGCAACAGGTTATCACCCAACATGTGGGTTTTTCTTTTTCAAAATGCATGTTAATATAATTCCTATAAATTTCACAAATTGTAATATCCTATTATTACCTCAATGTAACATATTAGATAAACTATAAAGGTTACGAATACCTTTAAAATTATTCCCACAAAAAGGAAATTTCTTTAAATAACTTTTTAACTAAATATATATTAAACTAATGGGTTGTATTACCATAAATATCTCCCAAAATATCCTTAATAATAGTGGAATCCCATCACATAAAACATAAAAAGATGTGTTTAAGACTTTTAACTTATGATCAATATTAAACTCATAAACCCATGATGGTATCCAAAAGTATTAAGTTAATAAATACATATATGATTTTTAAAATTTAACACAATCCTTAGATGTTTCATTATTCTTATAACTAAAATACCATTAGAAAAATACGTTTGCATTATAATTCTTGAATACCAATAAATAAATACATTAACCATTTTATTTCAATATAGTTCCTTCCTTGGTGTAGGGTTTAGCCTTTAGAAGATGGTATTGACACAAATAATTCTCAGGTTCCCCACATTTAATACAACAAACTATAAATGGATCCATATGATGATATTTATTTTCTTCTATCATAATTTTCATTTTTCCTCGAAAAATCATTGTTTTATGTACTTATTTGTCACACATAAAACATTTTCATATTCCATTGATAAACCTTCTTTTCATTATAAATCACCTTAGGTTTAACCTAGTTCATTCATTTTTATCATCTATTCAAATACTTCATAATGGTTTAAAAAGAAAATGTGAATTATCCAAATCATATCCCCTTAGAGTGTCAAACCCAGTGCATAGTAAGGCTTGTTTTTTATTACTAGGTAACACTCGAGTCAATCCAGACGTGCCTTTTTTAACTTTATTACCCCTAGGTACATATACTCTAGAACCATGTCAACTTTTAGTATCCAGATAGAGTTGTTTTACCAGGAAAAACCACATAATATCTACCTTGTCAAAACATTAGTATTCTCTTCTATACTTATCCTAGAATTCTATCATAGGGTTATGATCTCTAATCTATGTTTTCCTAAATAAATTTACCATGTTTTCTACTAAATTTTTTATGATACCAATTGTAGTGACCCTAACCCCAATAGCTCTAATGTGGTGTCTACTTTATACATTGGCATATGATATAAGGAATCACATCCCAAAGGCCAGATAATTTTTTAGTCTTGGTAAACTAGATACATTCTTGTGTCTTGTATTATATTTTAGTATAAAAAATACAACATGATTTTTTCAAGAATATCATTATTCCATTTAGAATATACATGCATATCATTCATATTAAACATTATGGATTCCTATGAAAGGATACAAAATAAGGGTGAGCTAAAATTCTCATTAATAGTTACATAAAGTAGAATCTATCATGAATAATGAATAATAATAAATATGGCATAATCAATATAAAAAGTTAAATATCTTAATACACATTTCATTTAATCAATAACTTTACTATCATGATTAGATAAGGAAAAATTAATATGGAAAGTTAAATAACTAAACACACATACAATTTAAATAACTTGACTATCATGAATAAATAAATAATAATCAATATATAATTTAAATAACAATACACACATTCCATTTAAATAAATTTATTATCATGAATATATAGGTAATAATCAATATAACAATTTAAATAATTGAAAACACATTCCATTTATTCAATATCAACATTGATGGAACCTCAAAGGGTAACCCTGACCCTGTAGGGTGTGGTGTTGTCTTTAGGAATCACCTCAGTAATATTCTTGGATGCTTCATGGGTAATTGTGGAATTACCATTTCCCTTGAAGCTGAGATGTTGAGTTTGATACATGCCATTGCTTTTTCCAAGTTCTTTGGTTGGAACAACCTATGTATTGAATGTTACTCGATGACCATTTTTCAAGCGATTTAGAATGGTGTAACTCATCTTGCATAGAAAATTACTATGCGATGTATGGAATGCAATCGTTCGCTTATCGATATTAATTATATCATCACACGTGTTTATTGAGAAGCAAACATGGTTGCAGATGGCTTGGCCAACATGGGAGTAGATCAAGACATTTTCTGGTTTATATACCTCCCTGCTGATCTCATTTTATTTCATGAAAAATATTGTAATATGATCTTGTACTTTCGAATCCTGTAAACTTTATTTTAATAATATTTGTGCTTTGATCCTTCTCGGCCAAGGAATCACCTTTCAAAAAAATCAAATATCTCTATTGATTAATGAATATGAATTTATAAATATTTCCTCAGATAAAAAATTAAATTTCAATATATAATAAAATATGTAGAAATGATATATGGTTTAAGTAATAAACGTATACATGATAAATAATATTAAAATTTAGATTAAATTTAATGTTCAATGATCATATGAAAGTGAATATTTCAAGGGAAACTTAATGACTACAAAAATAAATCAATTAATTGAATGGAAATACTTTCCTTGTTCAAAATTATCATAAAACCTCCATAGAAATAATAATTATGGTATCAATACAATGTGCCCCCAGTGAAGCATAAGAAAAATTAAGGTTTTTGTCAATAATGAATATAAGTACCATAAAAATATATTTAAAAACATTCATGAGTAAAATATCCTTTTCAAATTGAAAATATATTTTTTAAAACTAAAATTTTAAAAAAATATTTTGAAAACAAATATTATTTGAAATTAACCATTTAAATTTATAAAGGAATCTTTAAAACATTAATTGGTATTGAAAGGAGGAAATTTTATACATGTCTTGCACGTTAAAAAAATATTCCTTGCACGTTTTTTGTAAAATCCAAGTGGGAATTTTTTGGAAAAAATACATGATGATTCTCTTCAACTCATTTTTTAAAAAATTCAAACATGGTTAAATTTTATTTAACAAATAATTTTTAAAATTCTATAAGCATTTCTTGAAAAAATGGTTTTGTAAGAAAAAAATTTGACCAAAGAGAGAAATTGAGTTTGATTTTATTGAAAAAATTTTCTCAATAATTTTAACTACCAATGATTGGTAAAATAGTAATATTACTTGAAAAGTTCATGGATAACCAGAGGAAAATAAAATTAAAGAGTTTTATTATATAGTGATCAAATTCTTTCCTTCAATGGAAACTCAATCATAAACAATCCCGATTAAAATGATATTGTGAAATAAACACTTAAAACTATCATAATGTTGAAGTGAGAATTAACCAGTGAATTTAATATGTGTATAAAATGTATGTCCACATAAAACAAGTCAATATACAATATAATATAGTAAAAATTCAATACAAACATAATCATATAATATCAAAGATAGTGAAAAATTAATATAACCTAATGAAAATAAATTCGGTTGTGAAATTATTTACCACTTGGTAATTTTCAATTCAAATACCCTTGGATGAAAAATTAAAATTTGAACATAAAGTACCATTAGTTATTAATGAATATTGATATTACATGCAAAATGGGTAGTATATACACCATATTAAATAAATTATGTGTTAATTTCCTTATTTTATAGGAAAAAAATATGGGCGAGCTCAAATGCTCAGTAAGAGTTATGTAAAGTGTCAGATATCATGGGTAAATGAAGAATAATCAATATTAAATAATCAATATAGTAAGTAAAATATCTTGACACATATTCTATTTAATCAATAACTTGACTATCATGATTATATAAGGAATAATTAATATGGAATGGTAAATAACCAAACACATGTTCCATTTAAATAACTTGACTATCATGAATAGATAAGTAGTAATCAATATGTAAAGGTGAATAAATGAGAAAATATTTCATTTAAATAACTTGACTATGATTAATATATAACTGATAATTAATAGGGAAAGGTAAATCACTAAAAACACATGTAATTTAATTAATAACTGATAATGAAATGAATAAAGAGATAATATCATTGTGAAAATCTCATGGATAATAATAATTGAATTCTTAATTAAGGAAATTATTAATTATTTTACATCATAATATCAGGAATCATGATACTTCTACCATAGATACCTTTTACAAAACATTTTAAAACTACTGGTAGAAATTCATTTAATTCTAGCTTACTATTTCACCCCATGAGACTAATGATGCATCACGGGGAAATATAATTCCAAGTCGCACCCATAACTTCATGTCTAAATCATTACTTATATATTTAATAATCAATTTAATTCATGAATAATGTGTTTTATCATCAAATATCTGTATTTATTAAAGAATACAGACTTATCAATATTTCCTCTGATAAAAAAATAAATTTAAAATTAGAACATCATATGTATAAATAAAATATGTCTTAAGAAATAAAAATATACATTATAAATAATATATATGTGTGTTTGTGGGAAATTTAATTTCCAATGATCATAGGAATCTGAATATTTCGAGGGAAAGTTAACGACTACAAAAATGAATCAAGAAAATGAATTTTAATACTTTGATTAGTAAAAATGATCATAATACATCTATATAAATAATAATTATGGTATCAATACAACATATTCCTAGTTGATTATAATTAAAATAAAGGGTTATTATTATTGATGAATACAAATACCATAAAAAGATCTTTAAAACGTTCTTGAGAAAAATATCCTTTTCACATTGAAAATATTTTGTTGACTAATAGTTCAAAAAAATTGAAATTAATTTTATTTTAAAATATCCTTTTAAACTTATAATTTAATACTTAAAACATTTATTAGTAATGATTTTAGGAAATTTTTTGCATCTTTTACACATTAAAACAAAGATTTCATTCACATTTTTAGTAAAATCTAAATGGGCCTTGTTTGGAAAACGACGTGAAGATTCTTTTGAAAAAAATTTGTAAAAATTCAAAGGGTAAAAATTTCTTTAATAAATCATTTTTAAATTTTAAAAAATATTTTTGATTTTTTTTTGAAGAAATGTTTTTGGAAGAAAAAGGATTTTCAACCGAAGAGAATAATGACATCATATTTTATTAAAAACAATTTATCAATAATTTAAATAACAAAGAGTGGGAAAATGTTAATATTACTTGAAAACTTATTTAATAACTATAGGATAATAAAATTTAAGAGGTTTATTAGACAATTATCAAATAAATTCCATCTAGGGAAATTCAAGCATAAACGATCCCGATTAAAATGTGATTGTGGAATAAACTCTTACAAGGATCATATAGTTGAAGTGAGAATTAACCCATGAATCTATTAAGTATATTAAATATAAATACACATAAAAATTGTATATAAAACATAATATATTCAAAATTCAATACACACATAATCATATAATATTAAATACAACGAAGAGGTAATATAACCTAATGAAAAGAAATTGAGTTATGAAATTATTTTCCACTTGGTAATTTTCAATTCAAATCCCCTTGGATGAAATAATTCAAATTGAAACTTGAAATACCATGAACTATTAATGAATAATTATATTAAATTTCAAAGGGGTATTATACACACTATATAAAATAAATTAGGTGCATAGCATTATGATATGCTTTAATAAAGGGAAATTGAGACGAAGTCCCATACATCACACTTCCTTTTAGTTGAACAATATTTAACCTCCTGTATAATGGTTTTAATAATATCATTAATTTATTCCAAAAACATGTTCATATAATATCATATATGATCCTTTTATAACATCTTATCACCTATTCGTTAATAATATTTCATTATTTTCATTATTTCAGGTGTTAATTGTCTTGTTTTCTCATGCATGTTTTGTCATGAAAGTTACAGTTGTTGTGAATATTATATAGTTCCATAATATCTAGAATTATATTAATTTTATAAATATATATTTTTTTCATTATATATATTTGTTATATTCATTATTTAAATTGTAACATGGAGAATGGATCACATCTCTTCATGGAGGCGGTAGGTCGTACATACCCCCGAGTGACGTTATCATTTCCTTAATGGGTTAAAGGATAAGGAATTATGTGATATTATAATTTTATATAATCAATATAATTTCATATATATCACATATATTCACCAAATTTATCCTTATTACATTAAATTGAAATCATAAGTAAAACATGAATCGCATCGCTTCATGAGGCGATAATCCCTCATACATATGAGCGATGTTATTATATTTTAAAAGGAATGGAATGTAAGAAAGTATATGTGAAATTAAAATTATATAATTATAATAATATCATATATATCATATATTTTTTTTTAATACATCATTATATACAACCTTGAAATGTGGTGATGGAAAATTAGTTATATCGGTTTGTGAGGCTGTAGTCTGCAATACACACGATTAATGGTTTCATTTCCCATTTGATGGAAGAGGGGATGGATATAGTTCATTATTGTAACACCCCAAACATTTTATGGTATGTTTATATTAAATAAATTCTAGTTATATCCTATATTTCATGAATCATTGAGCCTCTATGGAAGATAGTCATAATGTAGCCATTAAACTTAAATTTTCCAGCTCTGTGATTTGAATTTTGAAAATCTGATATACACGACTGTGTTCATGAAGATATTTAGAGTCTGATAGAATTAACTTAATTTTTTGTGAATAGTAACCTACCCTTATTAATATTAACTTACCCTTATGAATAGTAATATGACTTTTATGAATGGTATCCATACCCATGAATATATAAATAAATTTAGGCACCTTAAAAATGAAGATGAATATTTTAAGTGTTTATATTTTTCGATTAAATGATGATTTTAATTAAATACTTAATTAATCATATTTAGATAATTATTTTTGAAAAATGTACTTCATTTTTGGATTCTACATGTCAAAAAATGGTTAGGGTGAATTTTTGGTATTTTTCTGAAATATTGAATTTTTAGTGAATAGTAAAATATATTAATTTACCGTATAAATACATTATAAACTAAATTAACTATTCCTAGAATCATGAGTGATGTAAGTACCCAAATCTAGAACTCAAATTCTCTTATTAGTATTCTAATTCAAGTAATGCTCATTATTTCTTTTCTTGAGAAGAAATAATAAATTAATGATTATAATATTAAGAAAACTCTCCTCCCCTCCGCTATATAAACCACCCCTCACCCCCTTTTCCTCCCACACCACTTAAGCTTAAAGTCTTGCCTAAATTCTACTGAAATAGCTCCCTAACCTCCTCCCCCCCCCCCATACAATACCTTCTGGTCTCACCAAAAGGCCAAAATCAAAGGTCTTAAGGAGTTTCTCAAAGAGGAGTACTCAAGAGGTGAACCTCTCTTCCCTTTTCTTTCAAATTCTTTTACAAGTTTTATTATTTTGTTGCTCTCTTCTCACCTCACCTCATCCAAATGACATGTTAATTCCAGTACCTTAAATGTACTGTATTTTCATGATTCTAATGTAATATTTCATCATAAATCTCTTTTTTCTCTTCCTTTTATACTATAAATGCAAACACCATCCGAGATGTGTTAATTTATCACACTCAAGGAAGACGGGTTTTCAATTTGGATTACTATCTTCAAGACTGGTCATTAAACCTTTTAAATGGTTGAAAAAGATCATAATATATTTATTTTATCATGTTTAATGTTTTGGAATCTTTACACACTCATAAAATGGAATAATAATACAAAACAAGTTCATTGTGCACAAAACCGCCAAGCCAAATCCAAGGGTTTATCATTAACTCATCGAATGAGTCATCCTCATGGTATATAACCAGAATCATTATAAGATCATTTATATCTATATAATGTCATTAATAAGATATATTAATGATTATTTATGTTTAACCACATTTAAAATGAACTTCTATTCATGAATACAAGTAAACGGATCATGAAAACCAAAGAAGAAAATGCTACCAAAACAATAAAATTGAATCTCTTAAACCCATAAAAAAGGCCATTAATGAACTTAATAAGTTTATAACATATAAATTACATGTTTATTAGGTTCTATAATTATTAATTAATTAATCTAAATTTGATTATTCTGGTCATTAAGAACAAATAATAACACTTTCGAGCATAAGGTAAGGGATATCTTAACTCAATTTCCATTCGTTGAGTTAAACATCAATGTCATTGGTTTTGTATTTTCCTAGAATATGTGTGAATGATATATGATTGTTTTATTCTTTATATCCACTCTTATTTTGTGTTTTTATGTTTTTCACACATAATTATGTCATTGATTTGTCCTCAATCTAATGATACGTTCTTGGTAAGGGATCCTCTCTCTCACTTTTGTTCAAGAATCTCCCCAATGTTGTGATCTTTTATTTTTGATACCTAATGATGGGGTATATTTTTTCACCTCCCCCAGACTTCCCTTATGATATATAAATAATGGGATACCCTTTTACCTCTCATTAATCCCTTTCAATAACATTCATTACCATGCCGAAATGTTTGTAAGGGGTTTTCTCATCTCACTTTCAATTCTGTGGGATTTCCATTGTTCGCCTCTTATTTCTTATATGTGGTATAGGTGTACTAAAATTTGATATATATTATCATTATTATCTTTATATTCATGGTATTCTATGATTATTTTGGTGGCTATTAACTTTGTTCATCCGACTCAATTGATTACTACGTGGTAACGAGCTTTGTCTCAATTTTCACTTCGTTGTGACTTGCTTAGTATTGTGCACCTACTCTTTCTTATGTGGTGTACCTACTGCCCATTTGAGATCAATTTTCAATTGAAACTATATTCCATTTAAATTTAAATATTCTCATATCATGGATATTATTATTATCTAAGTCATATACTATTTTACATATAGTATTTATTTTGAATGTTGTTTTGACTGTGGAAATATTGATGAATTTGTATCCTCTATTCTATACGGATAATGTAAAGGAATATTTATATTGTGTTGAATATATGTAAAAAATAATTCTTTGGACATGAATCAGTGGGTGGGTCCCACTACAACCCCTCGATGCATCAGTATGTCTCATGAGACAAATGATTTGGTGACAAACCCTTCGATTTTGTTTCCAAAAATCAGATGGGTTCTTACCCACAGAACTAAAGCGTTTTTACGGTATTATGGTATCATGTGCCAGATACATGACGTCCAATTAATAATAATTCTCTTTATTAATTATTATTTAATACTATCCATGTGGTTTTCACTATGAAAAAATCTATGGATGCAATTTCATTATCAGTTTATTAATGGCGTGAGTTTTTCATTTATTCACCATGCCATGTTGATTATGTCAAATTGTTTGGAATTTAGTTATTATTGATTCATGATTCTGCCATTTGTAACCCTTACTAATCATTTGAGCTCACCCCTTTCATTGTTTACCTTCAACAGGTGATGAAGAGGAGATCATTTATTGAGTTCTTATGGATACAGTTTTTAGTTTTTGTTATGTATTGTATTTTGTAACCTTTTCCAGTGTAATTTGAGTTATATTTATGTATATAGTTTCTTCAAGACTACTAAACTGATTGTTCCTTTGTGATTTTCATTCCTTCTAACTATTTCAATATAACAAGTAATGCACCGACTCTAGTCTAGAGGGGTTGGGGTGTTACAGTTGGTATTAAAGGAAGCTTAGTAGCAAACTTGGAAACTAGATTAGAAAGCGTAGATTAGGGAACAAATCCCTAAGGTAGTATTTGAGGACAAACATCCAAGAACGTCCCGGTATTTTGGTTAGGAAAAGATTATGTGGATCTTTCAAGCAATACATCTCTTTCTGGATACGAGCAGGTAGAGGTGGCTCTGGAACAGATGTATTTAGGAGTGAAAGCTCCGACAAGGAGTTTCAGGCTTGACCCAAGGCATCATGGTACACGAGAATGAGCCTTGTTGCACTCTTGGTTACAACACTCCCGTGGGATATTCTTAGGATAATTCATATTTTATTTACAAGCTGTTATGAAGGATCGAAATGTAAATTTTTTCTCATATAAACCATGTTATGAGATTAGTTATGCATAGAATTTCAATCTATGTTAAGTTATTTTCTATTTTAGATTCATAAACTAAGCTAGTGTATGCCATTATTTATAAATAGAGCCTAATGGAAGAAGGGGAATCAATACTCTTAGACAACTTTATGGATTATGAGTTTTCATTAAACATATGGTTAGTCTCTATGTATATTCTTTATGTTAAATCCTTGTTTTATAACTTTTCAAATCAAGGAAAGTCAGTCACAAATGGAAGAAGGAGGATCTCAAATGACATTCATATCCCTTCTTGATGACTTTCTTGCAATAATTATTACAAATTCATGTCATGACAATTCTGAAACATTTTCTAACATACAACTCACTTGCAAGAAATTGTTTGAGATATCAAACATCTCCACTATACCTCGATACCATCGTGGATCATGGGTTGTATTTAATCAAATCCTATTTTCTCAATATTATCATATTTTCAAGAAAGGTAAATATTATCAAGTAATTTTCAAATATTTTACTTTATCAAAAGATTTTAAAGCATAATATGATTTTGAAAAAGGTTCTGAAGAAGGAGACCCTTGTGCAACTTATTTATATTTGATTTTGAAATATAATCTTTCAGCATATACTTATGGAATTTTAAAAGGACCATTGATTGAAAGGTTCAACTCAAACTCGATCCGACTATTTTATAAAAATAAAGTTTTATCAGATGTTTCGAAATTATATTTCATACATGATTATTTTCCGAAACTATTTTTCTGTGAACACCCATTTGACCCATGTTGTACAAGGTGTATCTGGATAAAGGAAGCAAATGATTTTGAAGGATCTCTAAATAATTATTGCAATGCATGGACCTTCTATTTACGTGATCAAGATGATGATGAAATCAGGTAGACACCGTGATCATGGTACCCTCACTTTTTAATAAGTAAATAAAATTTTGAGGATGAAATTTCCAAAGGAGGGAATAATGTAACACCCCAAACATTTTATGGTATGTTTCTCTTAAATACATTATAGTTATATCCTATATTTGATGAATCACTAAGCCTTTATGGAACAAAACTTGGGTATTTATAGGAGATAGTCATAACCTAGCAATTAAACTTAAATTTTCCAGCTCTGCGATTTGAATTTTGAAAATCTGACATACACGGTTGTGTTCAGGATGATATTTAGAGTCTGATGGAATTAACTTAATTTTCAGTGAATAGTAACCTAACATTATGAATAGTAACCTACCCTTATGAATAGTAACTTACCCTTATGAATAGTAATATTAATTTTATGAATGGTATCCATATCCATGAATGTATAAATAAATTTAGGCACCTTAAAAATGAAGATGAATATTTTAAGTGTTTATATTTTTTGATTAAATGATGATTTTAATTAAATATTTAATTAATAATATTTAGAAAATTATTTTTGAAAAATGGAATTTATTTTTGTATTCTACACGTCAAAAAATGGTTAGGGTGAATTTTTGGTATTTTTCTGAAATACTTGAATTTTTGGTGAATGGTAAAACACATTAATTTACCGTATAAATACATTATAAAATAAATTAACTATTTCTAGAATCATGAGTGATTTAAGCACCGAAATCTCAAACTCACATGCTCTTATTAGTATTATAAGTCATGTAATGCTCACTATTTCTTGTCTTGAGAATAAATAATAAATTAATGATTATAATATTAAGAAAACTCTCCTCCCCTCCACTATATAAACCACCCCTCACCCCATCTTCCTCCAACACCACTCAAGCTTCACGTCTTGCCTAAATTATACTAAAATAGATCCCTATCCTTCCTCCCCCGCGTCCAATACCTTATGGTCTCACCAAAAAGCCAAAATCAAAGGTTTTAAGAAGTTTCTCAAAGAGGAGTACTCAAGAGGTGAACCTCTCTTCTCTTTTCTTTCAAATTCTTTTGCAAGTTCTATTATTTTGTTTCTCTCTTCTCAACTCACCTCATCCAAATGCCATGATAATTCCAGTACCTTAAATTTAATATATTTTCATGATTCTAATGGAATATTTAATCATAAATCTCTTTTTTCTCTTCCTTTTATACTATAAATGCAAACACCATCTGAGATGTGTTAGTTTATCACACTCAAGGAAGACGGGTTTTCAATTTTCATTAATATCTTAAATACTAATCATGAAACCTTTTCAATGGTTGAAACATATCATAATATATTTATTTTATCATTTTTAATGTTTTGTAATCTTTACACTCATAAAATTGAATAATAATACAAAACAAGTTCATTGTGCACAAAACTGCCAAGCCAAATCCAAGGGTTTATCATTAACTCATCGAATGAGTCATCCTCATGGTATATAACCAGAATACTTATAAGATCATTTATATCTCTATAATTTCATTTATAATATATATTAATGATTATGTATGTTTAACCACATTTCAAATGAACTTCCATTCATGAATACAAGTAAACGGATTATGAAAACCAAAGAAGAAAATTCTACCAAAACAATAAAATTGAATCTCTTAAACCCATAAAAATCCATTAATGAACTTAATAAGGTTATACCATATCAATTAAATTTTTATTAGGTTCTATAATTATTAATTAATTAATCTAAATTTGATTATTCAGGTCTTTAAGAACAAACAAGAACACCTTTGAGCATAAGGTAAGGGATATCTTAACTCAATTTCCATTCATTGAGTTAAACATCAATGTCATTGGTTTTGTATTTTCCTAGAATATGCGTGAATGATATATGATTGTTTTATTCTTTATATCCACTCTTATTTTGTGGGTTTTTGTTTTTCACACATAATTATGTCATTGATTTGTTCTCAATCTAATGATACGTTCTTGGTAAGGGATCCTCTCTCTCACTTTTGTTCAAGAATCTCCCCTATGTTGTGCTATTTTATTTTTAATACCTAATGATGGGGTATGTTTTCTCAACTCCCCCATAATAACTTTATGATATATAAATAATGGGATACCCCTTTACCTCTCACTAATCCCTCGCAAGTGCACTCATTACCATGTAGAAATGTTTGTAAGGGGTTTTCTCATCTCACTTTCAATTTTGTGGGATTTCCATTGTTTTACTCTTATTTCTTATATGTGGTATAGGTGTACTACCATTTGATATATATTATCATGATTATATTTATATCCATGGTATTATATGATTATTTTTGTGTTTATTAACTTTTTTCCATACGACTCAATTGATTACTACGTGGTAACGAGCTTTGTCTCAATTTTCACTTCGTTGTGACTTGCTTAGTATTGTGCATCTACTCTTTCTTATGTGGTGTACCAACTACCCATTTGAGATCACTTTTCAATTGAAATTATAATCCATTTAAATTTTCATATTCTCATATCATGTATATGATTATTGTCTAAGTCATATACCATTTTACATACGATATTTATTTTGAATGTTGTTTTGACTGTGGAAATATTAATGATTCTGTATCCTCTATTCTATATGGATAATGTAAAAGAATATTTCTCTTATGTTGAATGTATGTAAAAAATAATTCTTTGGACATGAAGCAGTAGGTGGGTCCCTCTAAAGCCCCTCGAGGCATCATTAGGTCTCATGAGATAAATCAGTTGGTGACAAACCTTTCGAGTTTGTTTCCAAAAATCAAATGGGTTCCTACCCAAAAAACTAAATCATTTTTACAGTATTATGGTATCATGTTCCAGATACATGATTTCCAATTAATAAGCATTCTCTTTATTCATTATCAGTTATTACTATCCATGAGTTTTTCACTCTAACAAAATCTATGGATGCAGTTTCATTCTCATTTTATTAATGGTGTGAGTTTTTCATTAATTCATCATTCCATGTTGATTATGTCAAATTGTTTACAATTCAGTTATTATTGATTCATGATTCGACCATTTTTAACCCTTACTGAGAATTTGAGCTCACCCATTTCATTGTTTACCTTCAACAGGTGATGAAGAGGGGATCATTTATTGAGTTCCTGTGGATGCAGTTTTTAGTTTTTGTTATGTATTGTATTTTGAAACCTTTTCCAATTTAATTTGAGTTACATTTATGTATCTAGTTTCTTCAAGACTATTAAACTGATCATTCATTCGGGATTTTCATTCCTTCTAACCATGCCAATATAACAAGTAATGCACTGAATTTGTTCTAGAGGGGTCGGGGTGTTAAAATTACCATAACATAATAAAATATAAGTATTTTTAAGATAATTAGGTTATTATATAATCATTTTTTAATAATATTTTAATGACATGTAATAATAAACAAAATAAAAACACTTGTTTAAGAACGTTACCTCTTCTCCAGGCAACTTCTTTAGGTTTGCACCAAAATCCATCGTAGTTTTTCTTTTTTATAAAAACAAATGGGTATAGGATATTGGTAGGGGAATATTAATGTGATTTTAGTAGGAATTATCTGAGAAAAATGTATTTTTAAGTGTAAATAGGGGAGGATATGGGGTGGCCTTTTATAAGTGAGGGAGAGGACGCGCATGGAATTTTAGAAAGATTCAATTACACTGATGTTTTTGTCATTCCACAGACCTCTAAAGTGGATAAATATCAAAACATAGAGTTTATAATGTCAAAATATGGATGTAAAATGGGTTTTGTACAAGTTCGTAGGTCATTTTAATCCTTATCATTTTAGTTTAACCCCTCGACGAATCAATTTTTGCCCTAATCACAGTAATTAATTTGTACTTATTTTACTATTCATAATGGTCAAAAAATAAGATGGAATTATCATATAATATAATTATTATAATAAAAAATATGGAATAAATATTCTTGAATTCAATTCATAGAAGTGGAATAATCCAATTTAAAATTATACTTACAAACGCGATGAAAAAGCAGGTTTCCAAAGACATAATTCTCATAAGTATATAATGTTTTAAAATCAAATTTCTATATAAAATTTATTCCAATGATAAAAATTAGTTAAATTTCAATATAATTGAACTAATTTTACTTTAAAACCATTTTTTAATATAATTTTACCTTGTATATTATTTAAATGAAAATATGGTTTTCAATAAAAATCCATAATTTTCACTATTTATCAAAAAATGAAATATTTCAGGAAAAAAAATCACCCTAATATAATTTTGATTTTATGATTTAAAAATTAAGTTTATTTTTTCAAATAAATTTTATAAAACTGGTTAAAATATATTTTAAATAATGTGTGAAAAACCTCAATAAACCTCCTTTAAGAAAAATTCACAATTTTTTAGGAAAACATTTGTTTTTCTTTGAAATGATTTTTATTTTATTTATAATCAATAGATAATCATAATTTTTATAATTTATTCATTAATATTAATATCCACAAATTTTATGGCTAGTATATAATGGTATACTATATTACATTTCATTTAGACTCAGGGTTTCATTTTCTGCAAGCTATCGAATATATTTAATTTAAAGAAATATATATCATGGGTTATTTAAGCTTAGTGTTGTGTGTCGCATACGATATAAAATAAAAATTTATTATTTTAATATATCTAGGTGTTAAAACATCATATTTCTCCACAATATTCATCTTATATTCAAAAAAAAATCAAATTTTAAAATCTTTAAATGAAATATCCTTTTTAAATTATCATTTCTTCCTCATAGTTGGTCATATCCTCATCTCATATGATATAAATATATTATTGAGATTATTGATATTATGTTCACACATGTATCGATCCTATATAATATAAATCACACATGAAAATTATCTAGTATGGTTTTTATCAATTTCTTTACCACGGTTGAATCCTTTAGAATCTCTTAATAACTTCAAAATGAGCTAACATTTTTGCTCACCTGAATGAAGAAATCATCCATTTTCATATCTTATCCCATTTTAATATGTTCTAATTAAGCTCTTAATGTTTTTAAAAGTGACTCCTTGACATTTTTATTAATCACAATGATATCAAGGAGTTTTATCCAAATTCTATTCACTATTCTTTTACCCATAACTCATGAAAATACATTCTTTGATAGGGATGAAAGTAACTCATTACTTGTTCACCCACCAACTTAAATATTATTATTATCAAGAAAATTATATGTTATCACCACTTCAAGATTTTTAACACCATTATTATTAATATCAATAACTTCCAAACCAAGAGATAGAAGATATGGAACCATCCTATCTTTTGATGGATGAAATCCTTGTCTATCAAATATGGGAACTCCATTATTGTTTGTAGTATTCATAAACTATAGAGATCACTTCTATAAAAATATGTTAATAATAAATAATAAACATAAAAAAATATATAATTCCTATAAATTATTCTATAATTATCTATAAGAACAGATTGTTTAGATACCAAATTCAAATAAAGGTAGCTTTATCTGATTCCAAATGATAAGCCTTTGTGAGATATACACAACCACTGAGAGGGGGTGAATCATTAGTTCCCAAAATAATAAATCTAAAGTAATATTTTCTAATAATTTATTAGTGTATAAGATCCACAAACAAAATAATGTGATGAGGAAATATAGATATAGATATAATGTTTATGAAAAATAAGTATTTACAAGGTTTACACACTCTTTTTATTGAGGGGATAATCCTTGGGGTCTAATGGGTGAAATACTTTTTCCACATTCTTATATTATTACAAATAATAATAATAAAATAAGATAGAATATGGTAATAAAATCCAAGTACATGAAATATTTATACAAGATTTGGTGAGTATATTAATCTCTTGTAACACCCTCAAGTGCCTATGAATTTTGGATCAAGTTCTCACACTCATTATTCTACTCAAAACTATCCACATCCTCTCTATAATATTCCCTAGAATGTGTAGTCTTATATCTTAAAAAAAATTATACTTTGACAGGTAGAAGAAATAATTTATTTATAGACATAACTTGACCATGAAATGTTGGTATCATTCATGGAATGTTCTATCTAATGTATATCAATTTCAATATATATAACTAGATTTATTCCAATAATCCCATTTTCACAATCCATTTCACTACTTTTAAACATATATTCAATTGTGACCATGGAATTGTACATTTTTTATTCCACTATGATCTCCCAACTCAATATAAAATGTTTAAGTATATTACTATTCCCTTATAGGGTGTTTTGCATAGGTTTTTTCATCTCATGGTGGGATTGACCATACTCATTATCACCCCATCTCCCCATCTCCCCTTTGTGTAAATTTGATATCTTCACCTGATTTTTCAGAACCATAACTAGAATCTCCATGGAAATTTCCACCACCTTTTGTAGTGTAATGAATGATCAACCATGCCTAGTTTTTTCTCCCATGGGATACATCCAAATATGTATGATACCACAACCTCCAAAATGGTGATTTCTCCTCAGCTTATTTACAAACCATATTACTCACATACACAATATTATTTTCTACTGTGCACTATGACATAATATATGTTTCCTCTATATTTAATTACTCATTTTCTACAAAATATACTTCATTTATCCACTCAATCACCTATAAGAATGTTTTTAAATAATAAAATAATAAATAACCTTTAACACTCATGAAATAATCTTCTCAAGAAACAAGTCATTGTAAGGTTCCAATGTGCTAGTCATATAAACACCACATCATAGGATAAAATTATTTTTTTTGAGAGTTATATAACTCTCTAGGTAAATATCAATACTATAATGACCATATATTTATTTATATCAACTCAAATCTCCCCTTTATCAATTCACTTAATAAGGTTTATTCATTCTCACCCATTCTATTTATTAGAAATATGAGAAGAAGAAAAACATAAAATCCCTCCAATCTCTAAGATTCAGGAACCAACACCTCATGTATCCCTATATAAGGAAAAATATTCTACTCTTATCCACCTTTATCATTAAATATAAAATAAAATATATTTTCTACCCATTTTCAAGAAGATATCATTTATACTCTCCCATTTTTTAGTAAATAAAAAAGCATGAAAGGGTGAAATACATAATAGTAATATTACTAAACTTTTGGGAGAGAATACACTCCCAAAAACACACTCAAATTTTCAAAGAATCTATTATATGGGTCATTTTCAAGATATCAACAACTTTATATTTATTAAAATACATTCAATTTAAATTTATCCATGGTCCACCTTCTCAATGATAATGTGGTACTTAATATCAATATGATTTGTTCTAAGATATTGCACTGACTTATTTGAAAAGTTGATATCACTTTAATTGTCTCAAAAAATAATAAAAGGGTATAAAACATTCACTAATAATCCTCAAAGATGTGACTTTATCCACATAATTCGTATTATGGGCTATGGTGTTTTAACATACTCAACTTTAATTGTTCTTAGAGTGACTAAATTTTTCTTCTTGTGGTGATAAGAAATGTACCCTCTAATAAAGAATACACCTTCATAAGTTTAATTTCAGTCACTAATATCACCTTCCCAATCCACATTATAATAGAAATAAAGAAATAAATATTAATATTTATCATACCTCAATCCATAATCTAGAGTTACTTTAATGTAATTTAATATATATTTAACTGCCATAAAATGGAAATATTTTGTATTAGGTTGGAATCATGCACAAAGTATATCTTAAAAATGATGTCTATTTTAGACCTTTTCAAGTAGAATATGATTTGGATAAGTCTTAGGGGATCTATTTTATCATCACTACTTCCTTATTCATATAATGAATAATAGGTCAAAAGTCATATAGTATTATAGACCCCTCTAGATACATCCATTATGAACTTATTTAATGACTTATAAGCATAGTTTTCTAATGAGAAGACGATTCAACTTGTTTTTTTATAACTAGAAAACCTAAAAATAATATCACCTCATAGATCATTGAAATCTCAAAGTGTTTTATTATTTGAGAAGTAAATTACTCAAAATAAAATATCCTTACTTATGGAAAAAATAATTTCATCAATATACAGAATAATAATAGGTGAGTGTGTATTATCTTCCCTGACAAAGATGTTGTTATACACCTATAATTTTATGAAATTCATGCTCTTTAATATTTTTTATAACATTTAATAAAAATATCATGGTGGTTTTTTATCCCTTATAACACTTTATTAAGGTTTAATACATGATAAACATTAAAATTATGTATAAACCTTCTAGTTGTTCAATGTAAAACTCTTCCTCAATTTCTTCTTTCAAGGTTGAAAATTTTATATTCATTTGGAACACTGTTAATTTTTTTAGCACATATTATGGGAAAAATTCAAAAAAATTAAACCTTGAAATTGGAGAAAAGTCTTAATAATAGTTTGTTCCCTTAATTTAAGATCTCTTCACACATATGATGAAATTTTTTTCATGATAATTCTCCCTTACCATGGATTTTTCTTTAAAAACCACACATTGTTGGATTTAGGATGTGACACTAAATCCAAAGTTTCATTCTTCTAAATTTGATTTAGCTCTTTTTACATATTTGTAATCCAAACCTTATGTTGTAATTATTTATCAAAACATTTTTGTTCAATTTTTGAAAGAATTATGGTATGATTGAAATTTCTCAAACATTTAAAGGTTTTAACACCCTTGTTGTTGTCTCCAAGGATGTTTTCAATCTCAATACATGATTTTAAATTTTGGTGTAGTTGCTACATAGTTCTCCTACAAGTTAATAGAGTGATATAGCACATTAAATAATTTTTACCCGTGTAATTTTCACTAGGATATTAATGTAAATTCATAGTTATGGTCTAATTAGTGTAAGAATATAAAATATAACGGTTTTTTATAATGAAAGGTTACCAAGTGACAAAGAGTAACAAAATAAAATTCAAATTGAGATGATCACATGGTAAAATAAATTTTTTTAGTGAACCAATTAATATATGGTGGGTTTTTTGGGAATGTATTCATTATTCATACTCTCTTTACTCTAATTAATCACTATTTTATTATCACTTTCACTCATTTTTTAAAGTTATCTCTAGATACCCTCCTCTTCTCCATAGTATAACTACATGTCCTCAAAGGTTTTATGTGTTAGTTATTCTAATGAATTTAGATTTATAGTATATTATTTAAGTGTTCATTAGAAGGTTTCAAGGCATAGTGGAAGTGGTTGGGCCCATACCAAACAACAGTTTTTCATCAACATCTTAAAATTTTTCCTCAAAATTAGATGAAATAGAAACCAAAAAATCAATGAGATAGGGTTATCACATATAATTTATAATTAATTTATATAGATAAATAAATACCTTGATTTGTATTTCTTAATTATTTGAATATTTGGTTAATAATTTCTATTGAACCTTCATTTAAATAGAGGATTCAAGGGAAGAATAACTCTAGCGGTGATCCACACATGCTCCACAAACCTCCAAACATCACTGTATATATTCTTGGTTGCTGGAATAGAATATTCTAACACTTGTTTCATTCTTTTTTGATCTACACAAGAATCACTTCAACGCAAAATTATTTGTATTATTCTATCTAGAATCAAGAGGGTGAAGTATTAGAATCACACATCATTATTGAGAGTGTTCGAAAAGAAGATATATTTCTGTTTTGAGAAGGATCTCTCTATAATTTGTTTTGTATAACAATTGTTATAGTTGATAATGATATAATTAGTTTCATATATAGATAGGGTTAGAGAATAATAATTATACATGGTCCCTTATTATTCTATTAATTCTAGTAAATACCCAAGTCTAAATAATAATACTATTATTGGACCCTTTGTGAAATAGTGGTTTTCATAATCACAAATCATGAAAATCCTCAAATCCTATTTATTAATATATTAAGTTATAAAGAAATTTAATCATGTCAATGAATATTTTTAAGTAAATTAATTATTTTACATTGTATATTAAATTTTAATAATTCAATAAATTATGAATATTTAGGCTTAAATATGTTTAAAAGTATATATTTACATGTATTTATGAATGTTACTTAATCTGGTAGTGTTTTATGTAAGACAGATGCTTTATAAGTTTTTCAGCGTCCTTGGCACTGATAGTTCAAAAGGAGTCATTGTTGGTCGACTCGCCATTAAGGACTCACCAATCAAAGAAGTCACCGATCAAAGAAGAAACTGATGCTGGACTCGCCAATAGTTTAAGAAACTTACTAATGAATGAGACACTGATGGATAAAATTTCAATGAACGACTCACTTATGGATGACACACCAATGAACGACTCACCAATGGGCGATACACCGATAGTTCAAAATGAGTCACTGATAATGAATTGCCAATTCCTAGACAGACTGATAGTGAAAACAACTCACCGATACACCGAGTCACTGATATTGATGCAAAGGACTCACTGATACATGGATTCACCAATGCTGACAGACTGATGATGACAGACCGGTTCCAATGAGTCACTGATACTTATGACTCACTGATAGTCATAAAAACTATCTTTAATTTATTAATCCAAATTTATATTTAATGGTCATATTTAGACAAATTAATGTTTCTAACGTTGTCTAATATTGTATGTAGGACTATCAGTGGACATTATGAGGTACATGCACATGGGGAGATCTTCATGTCTGCTGGACTTCGAAGTATAAAATAATTCTAAGATGGATCATTCAAAGTGGTGGAGTATACTAAAAAGTAGAAAGTAAAGAAGAACTATAACCTCCAAAAACTCTCTACCTTTCTTACAAATCCCAATAACCATAAGAAAATTCATACGGGGAGATTAACAAGACAAGAAAAACCTACTGATCTATATTCAACATCTTTCAAAAAAAGAAGATGAAATTTTCACACATGAAAGATAGAACACAAAGGCTATGATATTCTGTTTTGAAGACAGCTTCCTGAAGAGGACTCAAATATCATTTCATATACATCAATCGAGTCCAGAGCTTCAATATATAACACACATAGATATTTCTAAACATTATTCTACATCTCTAGCTCTTTTGTGTTCTTTTGTTTACCTTTCTGAGCAGTGTGTGTATCTGTCTCTAACATACACACTATCTCATGTGCATAATTGGAGGATACTTGATATTCTCAAACTCACTCTATTTTTACTCTTTTTATCCCACATAGTATAGTGGAAGAGGTCAAGGGTGACTTGTTTGTCCTTTTTTCCAAGAATAATTGCGGTAGAGTTCAAGTGTGACCTATACAGCTTTGTGTTCTGTTGTGAACCTTGATACAGGGTGTAGACCAAACTTTTTATTAATTTAAACTACTTGGTGGGAGGTGATCACCAAGTGGAGAGGAATAAGTCTCGGATTGAGACTAAACCTCTTATTTATATCTATTGTTCCTTTGAATTTTTAGTTTTAATCAGTGTTTTTTTATATAAAACTAAACAGAACTTTGATAGTTAGTTTATTAAGTGTTATAACTGTTTTAAACCAGTAGGTTAGTTTTAAAAGTTATAGTACTATTTATATTAGTACATATGAGAACTAATCAATCTTCTAAGAAATTAATTGAACATTCATGACTTTTTTAAATTCACTACAGACTGACTTTGATTATATTTTTTATTGGCGGAAATTTTCAAAGAACCAATTTTAATAGAAATTTTCATAAATACTCAATTCACCCCCCCCCCCTCTTGAGTAATATACTCTGACCAACATTTGGTATCAGAGGGTTTTAGAAATTTTTTAGTTTGCAAATCTTTTTATACTCTTTATCAACTGTGATTGTAGTTGTATTTCAAAGATCTTAAAATTTCTGTTGTTTCTAAATTTTTATCTCTTTGCAATATTTTTACAATTTATATCATGGAAACTCAATTATAAGGAGATTCTACTAATATACCACCTTTTTTAATGTAAAAAACTATGCTCAGTGGAATCTTACAATGAAAATACATCTATAAAGCATGGGATTCGGAATCTAGACTGTTATTGAGAGTAAATATGCAATTCCTGAAACTGTTAGAAACACATGGGATAAACCTAACAAGACTTCCTATAATAATATCTATAAAGAAATAATTCTCTATACTATGCACTAGGAGATGAAGAGTTTAATCATATTTATTCTTGTAAAACTACCCATGAAATTTGGGACACTTTGTCTATTTTTCATGAGGGAACATCTAATGTGAGAGAGATGAGATTAAATACCTACACTATTAAATAAGAAAATTTTAGAATGAAGTGTGATGAATATATTTATAATATGTATCTCAGGTTTAATGAAATAGTAAACATGATGGTCTCTCTTGGAATATAAGTTATATCCAAAGAAAAAATCATGCAGATTCTCTAATTTTTACCTCATAGATAGAGAGAAACCTCTGTCTTAATTAGAGAATAATGTGAAATAAAAAATTACCTGTTAAAGAACTCATTGTAAAGCTAGTGATGTATGAAGAAGAGTTGAAATTCAACAAGAGGAGGATGATGAACCTAAGAGGAAGTCTATAGCTTTAAAGAATATTGCCTCTAAAGACAAAGAAAAAGAAAAGTTCAAGCTGCTATTGATAGCATAAGTAGTGAAGAATTAGCTTCAGACAGTGATGAAGAGATGGCCCAGATGGCCAGGAGATTTAAAAAACTTTACAGGAAAAAGAATTTTTTCATAAATCCCAATTAAAAAGGAAAGTATGATAATAAGGGTAATTGGAAAAAGTACTGGAAGAGAAATGATAAATCAGAAGAGATAGTTTTCTAAGAATGTAAAAGGAAAGTATATGTCAATACTGACTGTACAAAGTTTAAATACAAAAAGAAGTATGACAATAATGAAAAGAAATATAAGAAAGAAATGAATTCCACCTGGAGTGCCTCTGAGGACAGTCCATTGAATCATCTTCTTCTCATGATGATAAAGATAACATAGAAAATATGTGTTTTATGAAAAACACTTCTAAGGTAACCTTAGACTCTCTTGTTCACAATTCTTATTATTCTGAAAATGAAAGTTAATCTGAGAATATGAAAAATGATGAATTATTTTAATATTTCAACATGATGTAAGACATATGTAATGAGTTAAAATATAAAAATAAATCTTTAAAGAAACGGTATGCTCTTACTATAACTGTTAAATCTGAACTTACAATTGGAAATGATAATAATGCTCAATTTCTCAAGGGAAAAAATGAGTTAAAAATGACTAATGAGAAATTAAATAAGGACTTAGAAAATTTTACTGATAGGGAAAACATACTTACTCAAATTATTGGTAAACAGATATCTTCTAAGTACACTTCTGGAATAGGATATCAATCAAGATAAAGGAACTTATCAAAAACACATTTTATGACCAAAACTGGAAAATCTGCTTCTTTATTCAAAAACTATAATTTTACTATAAGTTTCAGTTCTAAAAATACTTTTCTTGCATCCAGATCTTCTGGACCAAACATATTTTATTTTTCAAATACTCTATATTCTACCTATAGAAAACCCATAAGACAAGTGTGGGTTCCTAAATCTCTTATTACTAATTTTTGTGGACCCAAAAAAATATGGGTACCAAAATTATTTCATGGATGAACTGTTTTATAGGTAAAATATCTAAAGAGTTCCTATAAAAATATGTGGTACTTGGATAGTGGGTGTTCAAGACACCTGATAGGGGACTACTAAATCTTCAAGAGTCTCATCAAAATTGATGGAGGACATGTCACATTTGGTGACAATGGTAAAGGAAAAATCATTGGCCTGGGCCAAATTGGTAACCCAAACTCTATTTCAATTTCCAAAGTACTTTATGTTGATGGACTAAAGTATAACCTACTTAGAATATCTCAATTTTGTGATGATGGATTCAATGTAAAATTTAAAAATGATTCATGCCATGTTTTTTATGCCAAGAATACCCTAGCATTTACAACTCTTAGAAATGATAATGTATATGCTATAAATTTAGACACACTAGCCTCACAGAATGTTTCTTGTCTAAGTGACTTTTTCAAAGAGTCTTGGATCTAGCACAGAAGACTGAGACATTGAAATATATACTCCCTTAAGAAGTTAACCAAAAAAAATTTAGTTAAATACCTTCCCAAACTATAGTTTCTAGATAATAAGGTGTGCAATCTTTGTCAAAAAGGAAATAAATATAAAATCTCTTTCAAACTAAAGAAAGAAGTAACAACTTCTCAACCTATAGAGTTGTTCACATGGATTTTTTTAGACCTTCTAGAGTTTCAAGTCTCAATGGGAAGCACTATGTTTATGTTCTTGTAGATGACTTTTCTAGGTATACTTGGATCTTTTTCTTAGCACAAAAAAGTGAAGCTTTCTCTCGCTTTACCAAGTATACTAGGACTATAGAAAATATTAGTGGACTTAAAATTAAATCCTTATGAAGTGACCATGTTCGTGAGTTTGAAAATCAAGATTTTGAATCTTTTTTCTCACAAAATGGCTATAGGAACAACTTCTCTACTCCTAGGAAACCTCAACAGAATGGTGTAGTAGAAAGAAGAAATATAACCCTATAAGAAATTGCTTGAACTATGATTAATGAATATGACCTAACAATTTACTTTTAGGATAAAGCTATTAATACTACTTGTTATATAATAAACAGAGTCTTAATTAGACCATCCTTAAGAAAACTCCTTATGAGTTATGGAATAATAGAAAACCCAAGGTAAATTATTTTAAAGTGTTTGAATGTAAATTTTATATTCTTAACACTAAAGACAATTTAGATAAATTTTCCTCCGAAATTGATGAAGGAATATTCCTTGGATATTCAACATCAAGAAAATATTATAGAGTCTTTAATAAGAAAAAAAAATTGTGGAAGAATCTGTACATGTCAAGTTTGATGAAACAGATCCATATGATCCTAAAACCTCACTATAAAATCTTGAAGAGGATATGTCCAATCTGAATATTAATGAAAAACCCTCAAACCATCCTGTAAAAAATCGATGAAAACATACAGTTCTATAAATTCTCTAGAATATATCCATAATGAACTATAAACAAATGATGAACCTAAAATATTGATCCCTACCTTTACTAGACCAAATAAAACCCTTAAAACCCATCACTTAGATGCTGTTGTTGGATATTTAGGAAGAGGAACACAAACTAGAGATTCTTTTATAAATCAGGTTGAACATCTAGCATTCTTGTCACAACTTGAACCTAAAAATATCAATGATTAATTTTGGGTGATGTCTATGCAAGAAGAGCTAAACTAGTTTTAGAGGAATAAAATTTGGAATATTATTGATAGACCAAAAGATACTTTGACCATAGGAACTAAATGGGTATTTAGTAATAAAGTAGATGAAGCTGGAAATATAATTAGAAACAAAGCTATATTTGTTGCACAAGGCTATAATCAAGAAGAATGAATTGATTATGAAGAAACATTTTCACCAGTAACTAGGCTTGAAGCCATTAGAATCTTACTTTCTTATGTAACACGCTTGGATTTTAAACTGTAACAAATGGATGTCAAAAGTGAATTCTTAAATGGTTAAATAATTGAGGATTTTTTTGTTGAACAACCCCCAAGTTTTAAAAATCCACATTTTCCAAATCAAGTTTTCTAATTATCTAAAGCTTTATATAGTTTGAAACGATCTCCAAGAGCTTGGTATGAAAGACTAAGAAACTTTCTTATTTATAAAGGTTTTACAAAAGGATTTTCAAATCCTAATTTTTTTATAAAATTAGTTTCTAAATAAGTTTTAATAGCTCAAATATATGTAGTTGATATTATTTTTGGATCTTTTAAAAATTATTTATGTGATGAATTTTCAAAAATGGTGCAAAGTAAATTTGAAATGAGTTTGATGGGTGAACTTAAATATTTTCTTGGATTTCAAATATTTCAAAACAAAGAAGGTATTATTTTAAATAAAAGTAAGTACACCAAATATATTTTTAAAATATATGGCTTTGATAGTATTAAGAGTAGTGAAACCCCAATGAGTTTTGCATGTAAGTTATATCTTGATGAAAATGGAAAATCTATTGATCAAACTTCTTACAGAGGAATGATTGGGTGTTTTTTGTACTTAACTGCTAGTAGGCCATATATTATGTTTAGTGTGTGTATGTGTGTAATATTTCAAGAAAACCCAAAAGAATCACATTATATGATATTAAGAGTTTTCAAATACCTCAAATATACAACTAATTTAGGATTTTTCTACCCCATAGGACAACATTTTGATTTGGTTAGTTATTCATATGCTAACTTTGGTGGATGTAAGTTAGATAGAAAGAGTACCTCTAGAATATGTCACTTTTTGGGAAAGTCTCTAATATCATGGTGTAGTAAAAAAGAAAATTTTTGTTTCATTATCAATTGTTGAAGCAAAGTACATTTCTACTGGTAGTTGTTGTGCACAAATTTTGTGGTTGAAACACACTTTATTAGACTATGGATTTTAATTCATACATATCCCAATAAACTGTGACAATAAAAGTTCTATTAACATATCTAAAAATCCAATTTCTCATTCTGGAACAAAAAATATTGATGTAATACATCACTTTTTGAGAGATTATTATCAAAAAGGTGATATAACTCTTGAGTTTATTGGGACTGAGCATCAACTTGCTGATATATTCACCAAACCCTTAAACTCTGAGATAATAAACTACATCAGACATGAACTAGGAATGATAAATATCTAAATTATATCCAACCTTATTCCCTTAAGAAAACTTTTGTGTATTTGTGAAACAAATATGTCAAACCGATTAGGTGAAACCAATTTGTCAACCCGATATGGTGAAACTGATCTGTCAAACCAGTCAGGTGAAACTAATCTGTCAAACTGATCAGGTGAAACCAATTTGTCAAACCGATCAGGTGAAAATGATCTGTCAAACCGATCAGTGAAACCGATCAGGTGAAACTGATCAAATGAGACCAATCGTGTAAAACTGATCCTATGAAGTTGATCACATGAAGTCGGTATTGTAATTCCATTTGTGTGAAAACAATTCCTATAAGGACCTTTTTTTAATTCTATCTATTTTAAGTGAAATGACATAGTTTTGTTTTCTTTAACCACTATTCAATTTTGTGTGTTTATGAATTACAATCCCTAAATGATAAAATAAATTCAATCCGCACATCGACATTTCACCTCCCACACCACCTTAGAACCTTCTACCCTTTTACACTCTACCTCTCTACCCATGACCTTTTGAGTCCCTTCGAACTCGAACCTTCAGAAATGGAAAGGATGAAGTGCGTGATGGAAGGACCGAGTGAGTCACCATAAACTAAGTGTCAGATGGGTAATTCTAGTGGTACTGTAGGTTCTAGGAATCTAGTTTTGGGAAGCCGAGTTGTAACTGCTGAGAAGGAAGTTTCTTATGAATGGGTTTTGTTAAGAAAGTATATTTTGTTGAGAGTGTTGTAATATCAAGGTTGGCTTAGTTAGTTTTCAAATAATGAGAGGTATTTTTATCCCTAGATGGTACATGAATTCTATCTCAACTTAAATATATCTATGGAAGGAGCTGAGGAAGCAAGGATGAAGTTTGTAGTTAAGAGAAAAGATATTTATTTTTCATCAAAATAATGGGCTGAATGTTGGGAGATTCTACATGAGGGCATCTATGTTGACTATCATGGTAACATTCCTCTAACCTCATACTTATTTTCATATAAGGATACTTTAAAGGAATTTATTTGGAATTAAGAATCGATGAGAGCTACTACCACTGAGTTAGATGGAGAGGCAAGATTTTTCTTTAAGTTCATTCAACATCAAATCTACCCAAGGAAGGGAGACTTTTCTACTGTGAAATATTAGGATGACTTCTTGATTTATCTATTGAATAGTGGGGTAAATGTGAACCTATGTAGGTACCTGACGGTATATATTTCTGATATGATAAAACCCTCCACGAAGGAAACTTTTTTTTACTATCCTAGAATGATTTCAGTATTGCTAAGGAAGTTGGGTTGTGTGGAAGATGGAGATGAAGTGATTGGTGCTTTTAGTGTATTTTTCCTTCACAAAGAAATTTGAAAGAGGATGAATATTTTCTAGAACCCATGGAATAAATATTGGGTAGGATATTAGGAATGATTATATAAGGGTTACAATCCTATTGACCATCCTACCAGACCAAAGGATCAAATTGATCCAGGCCTTAAACTTGGAGAGTAAGTGGTTTATTCAGATGAGGAAGTTGAGGTTGAGATTCCAAGGGAATAAGGGTCTCTTATAGATGACATGAGTGACCCTGATATTGTTGAGATCCCAAAGGACATGTATTATGAACCTACCAATCCACCTTTGGAGTTACCCTCTTGAGACACTTTATTAGGTTATAAAGAAGAGGAAGATACAAAGGTCACCAGAGTGGAAGGTTATGTAAGTAAGTCTAATGATGATTATTATTATTATTATTATGATGATGATGACGATGATAATGATGATGAGGAGGAGGAGGGGGAGGTGGAAGAGGGGGAGGAGGAATATGATGATGATGATGGTGGTGGTGGTGGTGGTGGTGGTGGTGGTGGTGGTGGTGGTGGTGATAGTGATGGTGGTGATGATGATGATGATGATGGTGATGGTGATGGTGATGATTATGATGGTGGTGGTGGTGGTGGTGGTGGTGGTGGTGGTGGTTGTGGTGGTTGTGGTGATAGTGATGGTGATGGTGATGGTGATGGTGATGGTGATGGTGGTGGTGGTGGTGGTGGTGGTGATGATGATGATGTTGATAATGATGGTGGTGGTGGTGGTGGTGGTTGTGGTGGTGGTGGTGGTGGTGGTGGTGGTGGTGGTGGTGGTGGTGGTGAGAATGTCGGTGACTCATTAAAAGTAGGACAACAAGTTTTAGACAGGTCAAGTGAGGAATCTGTGCATGGAGAAGATGCAGAGGCTGATGAGCATATAAATGTTGTTGATCCTGTTGAACAGGATGCTAATAGATATGGTGATATAGATGCTAGTGATGAGGACATGCATGAACATCCAATTGATTATGATCAATGCATCATTCAATAGTTAAATGAAATTATGGTTGGAGACTAAGAGGAAGAGGCTAAGGATCAGATTGAACCTATGCCTAATGTTGAGGAAGTGCCTGGAGTAGCTGAAGTGGCTAGAGTGCAAGGAGAACCTCAAGCTCAATTTGTTCTAGTTCCTAGAAATATTATTTTGTCTAGAGGATAGGGAGATGATGATGATGAAGCTAAGATTGTACCTAAGCCTCAGGGAAGAAGAGTCGGGATTGACATTGTAGATCCTAGAGACTGGACATGTACTAGTGAATGAAATAGGAATCCATGACTCATTCTATTTGGCTTGGATTATGACTCAGATGAGGAGATCATGGATCCTCCTCCTGCTCCACAAGAATGAGCTGAAGAAGAGCCTATTTTACCTGATTCACTAATAGTTCCTCCTACAGATGAGCCAATTGTACATCCATTGCCTAGTGACTATGTCACTAAGGCAGATTTAGAGCAATTCCAAGCTAATATCTGTGAGTTAGTAAGAGCCTTGGTTGGAGCCAGAAGTGAAGCTTCTATTTCCATGAGAATTTCATAATCCAGTTCTGCTAGAATTTCAAGGATAGTGATTCAATAGATTCATCCTAATCTCATTACTATAGCTGAGAAAATCATTAGAAACAATACTATGCTGAGAGAATAAGTAAAGAGGATGAGTAATGAGTTGAACTCTCTGACCACTGATTTCAAGACCTCTTTTAGTGGTGTGATGGAGGTTCTTAGGAAGTTAGTTACACATCTATTGAGTGTATATTTGAATAAATTGAAGGAGGAACTTGGCAAGATGATCTCTTGTCCATTTGGTTATAAAGGTAGCAGGGTTGCGGCTGATATGAAGTCTCTCGGGGCTGTTATGAGGGAATAACTCAAGAGTCTTCAAAGTGATTAAGGAAAATCTTGCCAAGGTGAAAATTAATACTAATCTCATTTAAAACATGGTAAGGTAGTGCACCAATAAAGTCTATGCTGCTCAGAAGGAAATTAGAGAAAATGTGGATAATTATTTTTCCAAGATTTATAAAAAGTATGATTTGATAAATAACTTAAAATATTTGGATGAAAATCTCAAGATTCCTCCAGTAACAGAAGCCTTCAAGAAGAGAGTGTCACAATTGAAGGATTTTAATCCTGTCCTGGATAAATTCATGGATAACAAGGATGATTTTGAGAAGGATATGCAATATGGGGTTGAAATCATAAATGATTTCATCAAGCTTTTAAAGGCATACTTTCATGTCCAGGCTAAATCCATAGTGGTTCCACCTACTGCTTTTATTGGACCTAGTTATTTTCATTATTCTCAGATGACATTCTCTTAGTCCTTATCTCAGATTTTACCAATGATTCAGAAACAACCTCATATATGTGTTTTGTCAGAAAGGAGACCTAGTCTTGTAGCCAATGTTCCTACAGGTGTTTCCTTTCCTGGTGTTGTCATTCAACTAGCTCTACCTATAACCAAAACAAAACCTTATGAACCTACTATTGATCCTTCAAAAAAAGGAAAAGAAACTCAAAATCTAAAGCCTTGGTTGTGGATTATTTATTTGATATGGATTTTTACTTTTATTTTTATGATTGTAATTTTTGAACCTTAATGAAAATCATTTTTCCTTCCCCGTGTTTCTACTTTTATTTATATTATTTCCTTTTATTCTTTATCCTTCTTTTCACCTTTTTTCTAATCCCAAAAGGGGTAGAAATTTATAGGCATGAATTCTTAATCTAAGGGGGGCATAGGAAGGGGGATCATAGCAAACATGGCAGGTACTCAACATAATATATATATATATATATATCATCTCTGATACAAACTGATCTATTAAAAAGGAAGAGCATGACCATGCACTGATATAAAGTCACCTTCTATATATATTTCCTATGTTACAAAATTGAGGGGGAGCTTAAAAGGAAAGCCTTATTCATATTGAGAATTCACATTCACTCTGGTATGCTAAGTCAAGTAATTTTTATTCATTAACATCATGTTTATGCCATAATTTGTGATTATCAGAAAGGGGGAGATTTTTGGACCCTTTGTGAAATAGTGATTTTAATAATCACAAATCATTCCAATCCTAAAATCCTATTAATTAATATATTAAGTTATAACTCAAGTTAATCATGTTAATGAATATTTTTAAGTGAATCAATTATGTCACATTGTATATTACATTTCAATAAGTCAATAAATTATGAATATGTATGCTTCAATATGTTTACAAGTATATATTTACATGTATTTATGAATTTCACTTAATTTGGTAGTGTTATGTGTAAGACAGACACTTTATAAGTTTTTCAGAGTCCCTGGCACCGATAGTTCAAAAGGAGTCAAAGTTGGTTGACTCGCCGTTGAGGACTCACCGATTGAAGAAATCACTGATCGAAGAAGACATTGATGTTGGAATCACCGATAGTTTAAGTGAATCACTGATGAATGAGTCACCAATTGATGACACACCGATGAATGACTCATTGATGGATGACACACTGATGAATGACTCACAGATGGGCGACACACCGATAGTTCAAAATAAGTCACTGATGAAGACTCACTGATGCCCGGATAGACTGATAGTGAAAACAACTCACTGATATACTGAGTAATCGATACTGATGCAAAGGACTCACTAATACATAGAGTCATAGATGCTGATAGCCCGATGATGATAGACCGATTCCAATGAGTCACTGATACTTATGACTCATCGATAGTCATAAAAACTTTCTTTAATTTATTAATTAAAATTTATATCTAATGGTCATATTTAGAAAAATTAATTTTTTGATATTATTTAATGTTTTCTATAGGACTATCATTAAACAGTACAAGGTATACGCATATGGGGAGATCTTCATGTCTGTTGGACCTCGAAGTATAAAATAATTATAAGCTAGATCATTCAAAGTGGTGGAGTACGCTGAAAAGTAGAAAGTACATAAGAACTGCAACCTCCTGCAACTCTCGACCTTTCTTCCAAATCCCAAGAACCCTAAGGAAAAGAATACAGGGAGATTAACAAGACAAGAAAAACCTATTGAGCTACACTGAACATATTTCAAACAAAGAAGATGAACTTTTCACACCTGGAAGCTAGTGCACAAAGGCTACGATGCTCTATTTTGAAGCCAACTTCCAGAAGAGGACTCAAATATCATTTCCTCTACATCAATTGAGTCCATATCTTCACTATATAACACACAAAGATATTTCTAAACCTTATTCTACATCTCTAGCTCTGTTGTTCTCTTTTTTTTACCTTTTTGAGTAGTGTGTGTATCTGTCTCTAACACACACACTGTCTCCTGTGCATAACTAGAGGATAATTGATATACTCAAACTCACTCTATTTTTACTCTTTATATCCCATGTAAAATAGTGGAAGAGTTCAGGGGTGACCTTTTTGTTGTTTTCCCCACGAATAATTGTGGTAGAGGTCAAGTGCGACCTTGAAAGCTTTGTGTGCTATTTTGAACCCTGATCTAGGGTTTGGATCAAACTATTTATTAATTTAAACAACTTGGTGGCAGGTGATCACCAAGTGGAGAGGACTAAGTCTCAGATTGAGACTGAACCTTTTGTTTATATCCATTGTTCCTTTTCCTTTTAGTTTTAATCTATGTTTATTTTATTTTACATAAAACTAAACTGGACTTTGATAGTTAGTTTAGCAAGTGTTTATAACTATTTTAAACCAGTAGGTTAGTTTCAAAAGTTATAGTAATCTTTAGATTAGTACTAATGATAACTAATAAATCTTCTGAGAAATTAATTAAAAATTCAGGACTTTTATAAATTCACTATAAACTGACTTTGATTATATTTTTAATTGGGGGAAATTTTCAATGAACCAATTTTAACAGAAATTTTCATAGATACTCAATTCACCCCCCTCTTGAGTAATCTACTCCAACCAAAAACTATTATTATTATTATTTACTTAGAATTTAATAAACTCATGGATAAATAAATATTATTTATTGAATAAATAAATAAAAAATTATTAAAATAATATTTAAAATAACATTTCTCATGAGACCATTAACTCGACCCCTCATTCCACTTAAATATCTATCAAAACTTGGATAATGAGTATTCATTTAAATAAATAAATATCACTATATTATTAAATGATAAATAAATAAATATTATATTTAAAAAAATGAGAATAAATATTTATTAAATATTCAACTCAAATTTATTCTCTTGAATAACTGGTGAATGAATGGTTTTGTTCAAAAAAACATGAATAATTATTAAACCATGTAAAGAAATAATATTTATTCAATATATTAAATTCCTATATAATTTATCTGGGGTTCTGAATACACTTATTATGTGACCCTTTAGGCCTCTTTCATAGTGGAATTTATAACTATTTCATAAACTACAAGGTTAACATCTAGAAACATGTCAAGGAACCCATAAAGAAAGAAGTTAAATATTGTAATTAAAATAACTACATATGAGCATGAATTATATAATATAATCCCTTTATATCAATATCTCTAATCAAATAGGTTGCATATGGGTGTCATCAACCTATGCACTTTATGAATCTTTCTTTGACTTTCTAGAAATAAATTTTCTGACAAAAAATTAGGACCGTGCATTAAATCAAATAGTTTCATTACCATAAAAGGTCCAAAGATATCTACTTATGATAAAGAATAAAAGAGGAAAATACTTTCTCACATTATTCATTAATTTGATATCAATCATGACACACCAAACATATCCTACCTCACTATGATCATATATTGAAATAGTTTTCATCAATACAAAAAAAAATTACACAACTTGGGATATGCATTAAAAATAATATTAAAGTTTAAGGACCATTACACACATTCACAAACATGAACATCCATTGAAGCATATAAATGAGGATTTTCTACAAGAAAATAAAGTTATCATAACCTCATTGTCTTGGAGATTAACAAGGTTGAACTTCCTAAGAAGAATCATCAATGTCTTATGATCCCCTACACATAATAGCCTATTTCATTTTTATCACTTCAAATGGTATCATTAATCCATCAAACATAAATTTAAGAATATTTTCATTGAACTTCAAAGTTATCATCATAACAGAAAAATGGTATGACCTTATAGTGTGATAACTGTTCCAAGGATATTATAGTATTCATTCTCACAAGGAATAATGATCAATATATAATTAGATATTAATTAATATCCAATGCCATCAAACTTATGGTAATAAAATGTATATAACAATTTCTTTTAGGGAACCAACTCCAGCAAACTCCCACTTTCACCGAACCCAACTTCAAATAACTCAACTGGTAAACCTCACATGATAAACATGATTTTTCTAAGATATGATTATAGTTGTCTAGCCCACCACACTATATGTGCCTAATATTCTTACTACAATGTAATTTCTATAAGAAAATCCCATGAGAGATGATATCACTAAGTATATACTTGTGTCCTCTAAAATCCCTAACATCTTAGATAATACAATATTTTAAATTTCATCATGATATAATTAAGCATTACTATCTAGGTACAACTGCAAAATAGGAAAAAAATTCTAAAGTGGCTTCTTAAGCTACATTAGAAGTTTTGACATACTCAGACTAATATAGATATTGAACTACTAGTTGTAATATGATTAACCCTTTTATATTACCTTATCCTTACTATGATACTAAAATAAGATGATCTAATGAATAATTGTTTTATATCCAATAAAAACCATGAATTTGTCCAATTTTACTTCTTCGAGTACTATTAAATAGTTTTTACTTCTAACCAATTTTTTTCTCTTATTATTGTTTTATATTTTCATTATATGATTTATACATAAGAATGATTAAACTTTATTACATATCACTGAATTTGATATAGATTTCCAAATTAATCTTAGGAATTTTTTTTCTACACATTACTAGAATAATATGTGCCACTAGAAACAATTCAGATCTATTATTCCATATTGTATTTGTCAATACTATGTTAGATATGTATAATTAATTTGAATAAGAAACCCCTTTATCTATGCTAAAATATCATCTTCCCAAGAACTTAATTTGATACTTAATTCATCCTAGAGAAAATAATTCTTATCATAATTAACCATAAAACAATTCACATGTTTTCTACATTTTATCAAACATATCTTCCTTAAACACTATAGTAATTTCACTAACATATTGTAGAAACCTAGGCACTCATTAATTTCAAATAATTTTCCTATGATCATTATGCATGTTTTTATCCATAAATTCATCCTTGAAACTTATATATTATATTGGTATTTCTGAATTCCACTAATATTTTTGGCCATGTCATATAGACAACTCCCATAATGATTCCTTTAAATAGAATGCTATTTAAATACAATTCCCAATAAAATAATCATATATAATCCATGAAAATAAAAATTTGAATGTAATTTAGCATAATTATTAGTAAGAAAGTATTGTCACCCACCACGGTGAATTTAGACTATATATAGATATTTTAAACCTTTTTTTAATCATTCATACCTTATTATTCTGAATTTTACCATCCATATATATATTCTCTTGAATGCCTATCAATGTATTTACATAAACTATAAAAGGTAACAAAATTTTGAACTGTATTTTAGTACATGGAATCCATATTAAATTTCAAATGAACTTTTTAATTATATCTAGTTTTCCACTTACAACTTCCTATATGAATCATTGTTCTTATTGAATAATCTACCACCCACTGTAGTGAATATATAATCACCACTATGGTTTTATATTTCCTATTTATTATGTTTCTATATAATAATTCCTCTCACTTAAACATATAAAGTTAACTATTTTTATGTCGACATGTGAATCTGGAGCCAAGATTCAACTAAATCATTTATCCAACTATATAAAAATTAATTTCCTTCCCTTATAGAAGTGTATTTGGTTTTATTAATACCTTTATATATTGGGGATTTTAATATCCTAAATAGTTATAGGATACCTATCTAAGATTCTCATTGTGTTTCCTTTTATTTACATTAAAATATACATCCATCTTAACAAATTATTCTCATCAAAATATCTTAGTTTTTTGTATAATGGACTCACATCATATCATAACTTATGATATCCATTAGTAAATTTTATTATAATATTAATGGTTTTTATGTTTTTATCTTTTGAGACATGTCTAGAAAAAAATCACAGAGTGCTTCTAAATTATATAGGACTCCTGACTGAACTAACTTTCCTTATCATTATATTTATGATTTGAATATAGTAATGTAAGTTTAGTAAAAATATTCACTCTATATTTAATGGTTTGTGAGTAATTGGTTAACAGATTCTCTAAAATATCATCCTATAGGATCCAATATCTTTTACCAAGTGAATTAATTACTTTCATATATCATTCATAAAGTTTCTTAAAGGAATTTAATGAAGTATATACATTTAAATCTAGCTTCACCTTTGAATTATTCAGTATTATATAGTTGAACTCGCTCCAAAATCTTTGTAAAATACCTTTATTTCTAAAGGTTTATTTTCCTAAAAATTGATAATTTAGTTTTCATTATGCCTATTATTTTAGCTAAAAGAGACTAAAAACTCTTTAGGGTAAAAACTTGTCAACTATTATCAGTTATACTTGAAAAATAATTATTTCACCATAACTAGTTATGAGTATTATATTTTGTATTTCATCATTGATATCCATGTTTCATATATATAATTCTAGAATTTTTGAACTACTATTTAACTATGAAAACCATAACAACATTTATTTCATAAATAAAATAATGTCTTATTATGTCCAATATAGAATTAAGATTAATTTATAGGTTATACTTAATTCAAAATAATAATTTAACTTGAATCAATCCTCTTGTAAATTTGAATCTATGAAATTATCATTGATGACATTAGAATCTCCCTTTTTCATCCAATGGGAGAATTCAACTTTACTTCTTAATGTTATGTTCTTCTCATAGATGACATATAAATCACCCTTCCTCAACACCAGGGAGAACACGCCTTACTTCTTATAATGTTTCCTTCATGGATTCAACATTTAAATACAAGTTAGTATTTTATACCCAATAAGTAAAACATTAAATGATATAATGAATATACTATAAGTAGATGTATCTACTTGTATCATTTTTCAATCTTATTATAACTCCTTACTATCCACATGAGAAGAAAATATCCTTCTATTCACCACACTACCTACAAATATTTTTTTCTCATTAAAATATGTTGCAAAGGAACTATTTACCATAAAATATTCAGGGTATTTTAAAGTTCACCATAAGGGTTATATAATGGAGTTCCCTATATCCAATATCTCCTTAGTGAAACTTAGTCAAAATATCCATGAGTTATTTATCTATACTATTAATTTCATAATACTATATGAATAAAGAGAACCTAGAAGGTAACTATGATATAATGATAGAAATGTATAATATCTTATCAATATATAAGTCCAACTTTATCATATGATTAATTCTCTTTAATATATTTAAGAGAAGAGAAATAGGTAAATTCCTTATTCGAGTTTATAATAAAAAGGTGTAGTGACAATCTCATTTATCTAAAGACTCTATTTATCCTTATCAAAAGAAAATAGATGAGATATCATGGAATATAATTCCATGTACTTATGTTGTATTATCATTTATTTAGACATAAATGATATTTTATGTAATATAAATAAGGATTATACCCATGTACCACCATTAGGAATCCTTCTCACCTTCACATTATTTGTTTGGTGATTGAATAGGTGTAGGGGATTCCAACACAAAGTATAAATATCCCTATTTTATTTAAGTGTTTAATAAATTGAACTATACATGGAAAATTTTATGGTGAGTACATGGTATTTTTAAAATGATCATAGTGTTACAAGGATTTCATGTTCCATATTATACATGAATTAAAATAAGTTTTTAGTTTTTATATTGATTTCCAAATGATATGACGTAATAAAATTTTTTATTATTCTCTCACTATTTTATTGAAAAACAATTACATATCACCATTGGTTTTGGAATATTCTTTAATGTAAATATTCTAGTGGAAATTATCTATATATTCCTTATCATAACACAGACTTAGGCCTAAAAATATATTTTAAGGAATTTAGGTAGGTAGGTCTTTCCAACTTTATTAATTCATAGCTCCTTAATTCATTGAGTGTACTCCCCAAAACTAAAGTACTAGACTTATATTTCCTTGACACATGCCTCTTAGTTACATCAAGTCATGATTAGGGATTCATCCCTTGATATGAACTAGGTTAAGTCAGCCCAAAACTCAAGCAAAAATTCCTTAATAATTGAAAGAACCCCGACTTGGGTTGGTTGATCACTTTTAATTATGCTTTGATCTTAAAATAAGTAGTGGAATTCTTTTAATGACTTAATATTTTTATTATATGGAATTTTATATTTATACACAAACTGGCTATTTTATCATATTATAAGATTTGTTAATATTAAGTGGATTTTAATTAAGTGATTAACCATATCTAGATAAAATATACACATAATATAATTATTTTAATTCCATCTTGAATTTTTGTTAATTCATTTATTTATGTGATCGTGATAAATAATCCACAATCATAGATAATTAAGAATACAACTGAAAAAAATAAAATAATAAATGTGGCATGATCATGAGCTTATCTAATGGTTATTTTATATAACGGGTGATAAACTAAGACTTGACCTGGGGGGAAACACCTTTAACTATAACTTGGATTGAGTTGTAGCATTCCAACTATGCTCCAATATAATTTGTAAGCTGGTTTCACCTCATCTCTAATCTTGAACTGCCTCCAATTTCTAGAGATATCCATCCATTACATAATATTTTACTCACTCATAGGTGATATAAACCAAATTATTGGTTATGGGGATTCCATAAAAGAAACAACAGGAATTAATTCACTTAACAAATAGAGTATGGTATGACATGAAACCTATCATTTTAATTTTAATAAAATAATTATTATAAAAATCATGCTATAATAATTTAATTAAAATAAACCAAGAGAATACATTAGTTAGTCAAATCTCATGATCATCCACACATTCGACAAATACATATCTCTACATTATATAGTACTCGCTTTAATTAATAATTTCATTAAGTTAAATTCACCACAGATTAAAAAAATTAATTATCTAATTTATTAATTCATTAATTAATCATATCATATATGAATATTCCTGTCAATAAAATAAAACATATTATTAAATAAATTAATTTTATTTAAATTAAATAAGTAAACAATGTGTACTTTGAGGCAGCATGGAGGGTAGTTCCAAATTTTACACTGAATTAATTGGTAATTTAATATTCTTTAAACTATTTCTATATGGAGTATAGACCGATTTAATACTATAGTTAATTTATTTTCCATTTAAATTAATTTACACATGTATAGCCCAGAATGACTTGTACATTTCATAAAAATCTTAATTTAACTGCATGTATCAAACATCGCATTTGTGTATTAATAATACAGCTCTTGTGAATTAATTACACCCTTTTAGGGTTAATTTATTACAACACATGTGAATTAAATACACCACATATGAATTAATTAGTCGCATGTTATATGAATTAATTACACATCACCAATGAATTATTTACTCACCACGTGTTAATTAATTTTACATTACATGTGAACTAATTACACACTGTGTGAATTACACAATGTGTGAATTAATTAAATGACCACCACATAATTTGTATTAAATAAACTCCATGTGGATTAATTAAACTACCACTACACTATATGTATTAAATACGCAACATGTAAATTAATTAAATAACCACCACATCATTTTTATTAAATACACCATGTATGATTTAATTACATGACCACTCTGTCGTGAGTATTAAATATGCTATGTGTATATTAATTACATGATCACTGCATCGTGTGAATTAATTATTGTGTTTCTTGGATTTAAATCCCATGAATCATGTAATAAATGACATGTCTTTTACCATGTGGATTCCATGATTTATGTTGAGATAATTCATATAATAAAAGGTGTGTGTACTAGTGAGATGTTGTGTGATCTGGAAAACTACATGCCAGTCTGGTTGATCAACATGTGCTATGTAATAAATACACTGTGTTTTGACTCCATGTGGAAATTCATATACCATATAAGCCATCCATATTTGGTGGAATCAGGTACACAACATGTACTTTTCAGTTACATGCCATATATCCTAACATCTAGCCAGAATCTTCAGAAACTCCCAAAGGATTACTTCAATACATTCTCTATTGATCATTCACTTATTATAGGTTACATGAAGGTATATAAAATTGAGTTTTGAATTAAAATATAGAGTTAATGAAAATGAAATACTAATAATAGATATACATATCAATTGATAAGAAAAAAATAATTATAAATTATTTTGTGACCACTTTGATACCACTTGAAGGTTTTGTGGCATGGCAGAAGCGATCAAACCCATGCCTAATAATGGATTTCATCAACTTCTTCAATACTTATAATTGGTTGAAATATAAACCTAATAATTTGTGATACATGATCATCAAATATAATTTATAATTAATTTATACAAATAAAAAATACCTTGATTTGGGTTTCTTTCTTTCTTGAAGATTCGGTTGACCATTTCTTGTCATATCATTATTGCATTAAAGGATTCATGGGTAGAATACCTATAATGGTTATCTTGAAATTATTTAAGAATTTATAAATTTCATCATCGAAATATTTGGTTGTTAATGTGGAATATTATAATTATTTCATCATTCACTATTGAACTCCACAAGAATTGATTTGATATAAAAGAATTTTTTTGTTCTCTCTATAATTTACATGGTGGAAGAGGATAATCCCAATAAATTATTATGAGTGTTGTAGTGGGAGATCCCAATAGGCCTTGAGTGGGTTCTCTCTATAATTATTTTTTCACAAAAACTATTAGGGTTGAGATTTATATAATTAGGTTTATATAGATCTAGGGTTAGAGATTAATAATTGTATATGGGCCCTTATTATTCTCTTAATTATTGGTGACCCATGTCTAAATAATAATATTATTATTATTTAATTGACATGAACTTAACTTTTGAATAAATAATAATTATTTCTAGAATAAATAAATTAACATTTATTCAAATAATGTTTAATATATCATTTCTCACGGGACCATTAACATAGCCCCTTATTCCTCTATATTTATCCAACCCTGAATAAGTACTATTTATTTAAATAAATAAATATCACTCCATTGTTCACTGGTAAAAAAAATTAATATTTTATTTACTAAAATGGTGAATAAATATTTATTAAATATTCCTCTATGTGTCCTACACTCAAAGAATCCTTCTATAATATTTCAGATCACTCACAGTGGTTGGTCAGTTTGAATTTCTCACTTATATTTTGGCTTGACAATTGGATAGGCATGCCTCTCATTGATCTTTTAAATCCTATTGAATCATTGTTAGGTATATTAAAGATTAAATGGAAACTACCCTGGATGTTCTCTCTATTGGAATTAAGAGTGTGGTTTTTAATCATAACTTTATTAATGGGGATGAAATGTTGATCTAGGATCCCACATCCAGTGGGATTATTTCCTTAAGTCTTCATTATTTAAATGCATCAGTATGGAATGTGAATGCATAGTCTGAGCAATTGTACATAATATAGGTTTTCCCTTCTAGATTCACTCTCTTATGGAGTCTTTTGAACTCTTATCTAATGAAAGATTCATGCCTTAAGTCTATTATAATTTCTCTTTGTTCTAAGATCTTTCTTTATAATCAGCACAGGGAAGACATAAATTATCTATTTCTAAGTTGTGTCACCACTACATCACTTTCTAATGTTGTATCAGGCCTCTTTCATGTGCTATATATCATGGATATCCTTGATAAAAGATAACTTTAAAGGATATTTAAATATTCATTTATTAGTGAAACTCCTTAATATGTTCCATATATCTAGTGTAGAGTTGATTCAAATTATATGGAATAGTCAAAACAAATTTATCCATGATCATACGTCTTTTAACATTAAATCATCACTTTTCAGATTATGGTTGCTATTAAAAATTTAAACTCTCTTAAAAAATGTCATTGTAACAACTCTATTCATAATATTCTGGTTCTTATATGGCTTTTCATTATAGGTAATTTTCACCCTCTGTCTAGAAACTTTAAATTTATATGGATTACTCTTTTCTCTAAATGAATCAAATGAAACACAGATAGATCATAAAGGATAAATCCAAGAGCTTTTGTCTTTGCAGTTGTTTTCAAAAATTCTAATGCTTGTGAAAAAGGATGTATTTATAGCCCATACAGTACTTCTACAAATATTTATACCAAAATTCTTGGTATAGTCAATGCAGATGAAATAGAAATACAACAAGATTGGTGAAATCTATGTTTTAAATGAAACTACACTACCCTTTTAGAATCTATCAGAAATGGGACAATTAATCAATCACAGAAGATTACTACTAGATAGATGAAATTCATGGAGAGTCTCTCATCCATGAACTATTTTATTACTCATGCATATAGTGAATCCAATTATGTGGCTAATGGTTTTGAAAACAATTGGTGGCATTTAATGAACTTATCTAGTCCAACATTTTAAAAAATGATTTTTTCTAATTTTTCAAAGAGATTCATGTAAAAGAAATTTATTCAGACTTGTGTAACATTGTTTTTATTCAATAAAAGAGGATTTTCTATCTTTAAAAGTTCTCAGAAAAATAACATTTATTAAGTATTCAACTAATATATTTTTTATTTAATAACTAGTGAATAAATATTTTCAATTAACCAGACAAGAATCATTATTAAACCACATATGGGAATAATATCTATTAAATATGTTAAATTTAGATAATATTTAACTGAAGTTGTGAATAAACTTAGTGTGTGACCCTCTAGGCCTCTTTTTAAGTTGAATTTGGCAATACCACATAATTTATAATGTTATCATCTAAAAACATAAGAGGTTAACTATAAAAACCCCCACCAAGTCTCCCTCAAGAAATATTTGATCTATGGTTTCCACACTGGGATTGATGAAATAGTAAAATTTTGAATCCAATTGTATACCTCTATTATAGATCATATTATCAATAAATGTAGCATTTTTCTATACATTGTAGATGAGTAAGTTGTACCTAGTTGGTATTGAATTTGACAAAACAATTTTCACCCATGGATCTAAGCCATACTGATCATGCATGATATTATGAAAATCATAGGTACAAAAAGATTTATAACTATAATGAGTAAACACACATAGTTTCATCTCATTGACTAGATTGGTGTAGCAAAAATGGATTTTTTTTTCTTCCTCATTAAGAACCATGTTAGGAATATTATAGTCCTACATTAATTCATGGAAGGTTATACTTGGGTACAGGTAACTTGATAAGAAGATATGATGTCTAATCCAGTTTTCTTTCTAGAAGTAGATATTCCCTAACCTGATAATCCAATGAACTTGATTCAGAATAGTCTAATGTTTTTCTTTTAGGATACGCCAAAGGTGATAATCACCTGAGTTTCCCTTGTGTAAGGCCTTTTGAATAAGACTAATATTCCACTATAATATTTTACCATAAATATGGACTCAAAAATATATCCTAATTAAGTTTATCATGCATACTCTACATGCACTCCTCAAGACTATGAATGTTGATACATCTTTCATTGAAAGACTTCACTAGTTGAGCACATCTCATCCAGTGGCACCACCCCCCATGATATGATTCCCACAAGAATCCATTAATATTTTTTTCAATCCTTTAAATAATGGTTTTGGAAACTCTAATGATCGACATGTTCTACATGTCCATGGAATAAATCACATTGTTGATAAGATTGATCCTACTTCTACCTGAAAAAAAATGGCCCTTCTAATTAGTTATGTCCATTGTGATTATTTACAAAAAACCATAATAGTAATGTACCTAAATCCTTCCAATGATAAATGGATCTCCAAGATAGATCATTAGGAATGACCCCTTAGTAATTCCTTTCTTTCTTTAAATAAGCTGAGAAAATATATTTGAAAATATGCTAAAAATTAACATAATGATTTTATTACTAATAATGGTTTGGCCACTCCACACATAATAAGTGTTGATGATATGCAAGAAATTAGAAATGTATTGATTCCTGCCATTTAGTAAAAATAAAATTTTATCAGAAAAGAGCATATGTTATATAACTCTAAAACTAAGCCTTCCTCGGAGGGAAAAGAACTTCTCTATTATTAATCACTTTTTTTAGGCTCTTACTGAGTAATAACTAATCCTGAACAAAGAGACCAAGAGATAATTGATTTCCTTGGAGGAGTCCACTATTAGATATAAAGAAACTAAATTTCCTTCCCATCAAGTAAATTAAGAACCATGGAGGGAAATAATAGCAAAAAAAGTCACATGACTACTCTAAAAATACTTAATATCTCATACCATTCAAAATAAAATTACAATCCATTTTCTAATAGGCCTTTTCCTAGTCATTCTTAACTATAATTTTAATAATAACTGGTTTATGATTATATTCTGAAAGAATCTATTGATCAAGAACAATGGATCCCTATGTACTTATACCTTTCATGAAACCATATTGTTCCTATGAAATGAGGTTAGTAAGAAATAAATATAATATATCATTCATGATTTTGGTAAGAATATTATAGGATAAGTTTCACATACTGATGGGATTGTACTTATTAAATGATATCAAGTTTTAAAAATTGGGAATGAGTATGATAGCAGTTACACAAGTGATTCTTGGAAGTTATCCTATTAAAAAATAGTCTTTCACCCCCACCACAACTCCATATTTGATTGTATCACATACTATAGGGTAAAATGATCTAGGTAATCCATCTGGACCAAAGGCACTATTTGGGTTAAGGTTGTTGATAACCCCCTTAGTCTCCTCCATCTTCAAGATAGCATCCATGAAAATATTTTGTTTCTCATTAATGGGAATAGATATATTATTTAATAAAATAAATCATTATACTCCTTTCTAGGTTAGATTCCAATCATACCATGTCACGAACCTATAAATAAATAGGAGAAATAGGAAGACTCTAAAGGCCTTGTGATTTAGATATCACATGTAAAATATTAATCCACCAACTATATATTGATATTACCCAGGTACTTATATTCTTTAATACATGAATGAAAGAAGTTTGTGTTACATTCTCTATCTTTCATTCAAATAACTTTTTACTTTTTCCAGGTATCTTTCTCTTCCTAAAATATATTCTATGTCAAAATCCTTTTCATAATTCCTAACCTCCAAAAATTAACCTTATAAAATATTTCCTATAAATGAAGTTTGATAAAATTAATTTTAGACTTTAGATATTTTACGTTGTACTGGAGGTCTAGATGACTAGCCTCTCATTTCATGATATCCCCTCCCAGATGTCTGAGTTTGTTTTATAGGACCACCCATGCTTTCCCTTATATGGAATCACACCGTAATAATTTCACCATACTCATGAATCCATCATCTATGGTCTATTACCTAGAGAATATTAAATGCAAAAAACCCTCCATCTCGAATTACTTCATGATTAGTAATGGTGAGTAATCAGAGAGAGATCACGCTAAATGGGAGATGGATCTATAAGAAAAACAAGAGAACCCTTGAAGGTTGTCCAAGCACCTATCCATCTAACCCCAGGTTCTCTGATTTCCTTTTTTTTGCACCATGTGAAGTGAACCTCATAGAAACCAATATCTAAATGGTTATTCTTTATAATAAATTACTTTAAATCATGCATGACTCTCCTTGAATAATTATTCCCACCTTTTTCATCGAAGCTTGTTTTCATATAGAATTTGATTATACCTATAATATATTTGATTTAATTTTAAAAATATTTCTCTATGATATTTTTTCTTAGTAAATGATTATTTATAATAATATATATTCATGGTATGGATTTGGAAATGAATTTTATGAAAGGTTTTTCCTCTTTGAGTAAAAGTGTACTTATAACAAATTTTTATCATTTCATAATGATTATACCTCTTGGGTATCATAGGTTATTGGGTAGGTAACCTAGGATAGGTTCCTCACTAGTTATTGATTCCAATATACCTATTCAACCTTATATTACATCACTAGTGAAATATTCTTCTCTGGATATTGATTTTTCTCGCTATCTTAGGATTTCACTCTAGCTAGTGGATTGTGTGCATTTTGATATAATTTTTTTTGATATGGATTAGTATTAAGAACTTAGGGATCCTTAATCTTAGTTACCCTAGTATATATCCCATTATTCTTGGTTGAAAATTTATATTTATCTTGCTTTCTACTTCCATTCATGAATTATTATAAAGCTTATTCCATTTTACTTTCCTTCTTTAAAATGAAAGATTATTTTTCATATGATTATTTTCAAACTTGCATGATTATATTGTATAAATTTTATCATGGAAAACATGTATAGATTCAATTGGGATAGTTGTTCACACATAATATATACACCCTTCAAGTCTATATAGACATTTATTGACTGATATAGAAAAATACAAGACACCACTTGGACATGATATATATTCACGTTAACTTGCTTTGGGTTGGTGGAGGTGACATGGTGGTAGTTGACCCTTATGTCACATGGAGATGGGTATTAGTTGTTTTTATGAATTTTGGGTTTGGATTTGTAGTAGATTCACTCTTCTTGTATCACCTTATTGGCACCCAAACCCATTTTCCCTTTTCATATGATTTTGGATTCGCTTGTATATCCATGTTTAGTTTTATGTTTATATTCAAAGTTGAGGGTTTTGTTTAAATTTTATTGGTTATTTTGCTTAATGTTAACATATCACTTATGTTATAACATATTTGGTTACATGTTTATTCTTATTTTTCATATTCAGGTGTATAACTCACCAATATATGATGATGTCATGTTGAGTTATCAGTTATAACCCCCTTGATGGTTAATTATTTAATTGGGAAAAAATATTCCCATAGTTTGTTTTTGAATCATAAGAACTAGTTTCTAGCCCTTGGGGATTATGAATGCCCTTTAAGACATGTAATAGGTCAACTCAGGTACTAGGTTAGTGGTAGCCTAACTTGGTTCATTAAAATCATAAAACCCATAAAATTTAAATAATTTTTATAGATTATGTAATATGTAATATAAATATTTATCTAATAGACCATAATTTATATAAAACATAATAAATCTTATGATCATATAAAAATTGAGATAGGTAACAAATTTTGTTATCAAGTATATAATTTCACAAAATATGATATTAAAAAGAAATTCAATATCGAGATAGAACACTATATATATTGTACACTAAATTAAAATTATAATAATAGAAAAATTAATTAAGGTAAATTGTTACAATAACTTGTACTAACCAAAGATTATTAGAAGTGTAAACAATAAAAAATATATAATAACAAAATCTGATAACTAAAAACATCAAACACTACAAAAAAAATGGCACATTAGAGGGGGTTATTTTTTTACATTAGAAGGGGTTATAACCCCTTCTAAATACATTAGTGGTGGTTGTGAGGAACTGTCACTAATATAGCCACCTACTTTAGTGGCGGTTGTGAGGAACTGTCACTAATATATCCACCTACTTTAGTGGCGGTTTTCACTAAGTGTTGCTAAAGTCATGGTGACTTTAGCCGCGGTTACATTTGAGGGGGTTTAAACCCCCTCTAATGTTTGACATAAACTTGTCAGCTCCACAACTGCGCCCCCAGCCCACCTCTAGTTCCATGCATCCCGATCACCTCTAGTTCCCCACCTCCAGTTCCCCGCCTCTGGGATTTAATCCTACACTGCCCCGCATATCTTCCGCCAGAAATCCCATGCGCACCACTACAACAACAGTTCTTTTGTGATATGTATTACAAATTATAGTATTTATATATATTTGATTGTTTATTATAAAAAATACTATTAGCATAATATATTTACATACATTTAAATAATAATATATATATTATTTACTATATTTTTTTGTATATGCAATTATATATATTATATATTTATATTTATATATCACCTAAATATATTACATATATATATATATATTGTACTTATATGTGTGTCTGTGTGTGCGTGTGATAACAATAATATTATTAATTATTATTATTCTTATAAAATCTATTTTTTTAATCTATAAAAATTATACATTGGTTTTATAAATACTATACATTTATTTTATGATTTATATCAAATATATGGTATATTAAATACATTTATATTATATATTTATGTAAATTATTTATATACTTAAATACATATTAATATTATATATATTTATTTATTTATTTATTTATTTATTTAAAGAATATATATATATAAGTATTTACCTAATATATTTATATATGGTCTTTAAAAATATATTTATATAATTTCTTTCAATACATATACTTATTATTATTTATATTAATAAATATATTTATTTGTATAAACAGTATAATATTATATAAAATTAATATATTATTATTATATGAAATACAATTTATACAAATATTAATATTATATATAATTAATATTATAATATATATAATTAATATATATATTATATATAATCAATATTATATGAAATACAATTTATACAAATATTAATATTATATATAATTAATATTATACTATATATAATTAATATATATATTATATATATTCAATATTATATGAAATATAATTTCTAGAAAAATATACTTAATTTTATATGAAATAAAATTTTATATGAAATACAAATTTATATTATATACAATTAATATTACATGAAATACAATTTATAAAAATATTTATATAATATATTTCAATTTATATATTTATTTTTATGTACATTAATATATATTAGTATTTCAATAAATATACATTAATATAAATTTATCTGTATAAATTCTATTTCATATAATATTAATTATATATATAATATAAAGGCATAAACCTATTAGATAAAAACATGTTTAGTATTATTATAATATAATTTATGAAAACTACAAGCTTGGGTTTTTATATGATATATTTTTTAGATAAATTATATATATATATAATATATTCATGATTTTATATTATAAATAATTAATATTATATAAAATAAAATTTATACAAATAAATATTTATTAATTTACATAATATTATACAATTATAGTTATGTATACATATAAATATAATTAAATACAATCATAAAAATATTTCATATAATATGTTCATATAATGTATTTAAATACATTTATATATTGTGTTTTAATTATATATATGTGTGTGTAAATAAATATATTATGGAAGTTTATTTTTTTAAACAGTGGAGGTTCACAACCCCTTTAATCTCTTAAATTAGAGGGGGTTTTGAACCCCCTCTAAATTAAAGACATTAGAGGGGGGTTTTGAACCCCTTCTAAATTAATGACATTAGAGGGGGTTTTGAACCCCCTCTAATTTAAAGTCATTAGAGGGGGTTTTTCACCCCCTCTAATTTAAAGATATTAAAGGGGTTTTGAACCCCCTCTAATTTAAGAAATTATAGGGGGTTTGAACCCCCTCTAATTTAAGATATTAGAAGGGGTTTTGAACCCCCTCTAAAATCCAACTAGATATTAAAAAAATAATGTTAAAAATTTTAGAGGGGGTTCAAAACCCCATCTAATTTAAGAAATTAAGGGGATGCATATCCAATGAGCCCGTACCCGAGTGGTAAGGTCTCCTGTTTGGCATGCAAGAGACCCAGGTTCAAAACCGGGTGGAGGTGAATTTCCGGGTACTATAGAAGTTATTGTAACAGTTACTATTCGGCACTGTTCGGCACTGTTCGGTATTATAGCAGCCAGAACTATTCACCCGATTTGGGCCTTCGAGTCATCAAAGGCCTTCGGGTCACAGGGCCTTCGGGCCACGGAGACCATAGAGTAGCCCAGTTCACACAGAACAATCCCTAGAAGAGGATCAATGCAACAAGGGTAGCAACCACCAGAAGCAGAGCTAACCGGATTGGAAGAATGAGAGGGTATGGCAATTTCCATCGGGACCAGGCACCATGTATCTTTGTATAGAGAAATGCTAGCTAATCAGTAATGTAAGGTGGGGAGCTAGGTGATCAATGACGCAGAATCTGGGGAGGTGCAGTTCAAGTGGGATGGGCCTATGGGTCATGTATTGGGCATGTATGCCTCTGGGCCTTCGGGTCATGTATTGTGGGTCATTTGGGCCTTGGGCCTTGGGCCTTGGGCCTTGGGCCTATGGGTCATGTACGGGTTCCCCTTAAACCCTTAAAAGGGGTATTATCCATAATAAAATAAAAATTAAGGTCTTCGGGATATTCGGTAAGAGGATCCATAACCCCCTCTAAATTTAATGATTAGCGAGGGTTGTACATAATCCCTCTCTAATATTTATAGAAAATGAATTTAGAGGGGGTTCATAACCCCCCTCTAAATTCGATGATTAGAGGGGGTTGTGCAGAACCCCCTCTAATGTTATAGAAAATAAATTTAGAGGGGGTTGTGCATAACCCCCTCTAAATAACCCCCTCTAATGTACTACTTTTTTGTTGTGAAAATTGGAATTAATTGGCCTTAGGTTCTGAGGTGATAGGGTTTTATGGTTTAGTGACTACAGGTTTAAGTGCATGGGAAGAATTTGAAGTAGTTATTCTGCTAAAGGGTGTTATATTTGGTAGATCATTATGAAAATTTGGTGTAATTTTTAATAGTTTCACATCACTTCACCACCTGAAAAAAGTATCTTACATTATTGTTCAATAAATCAACCATGTGGATATAAATATTGATTTAATTGAGATATATATCAAGAAATAATACCTAGTAATAGAGTTACAGAATCCTTTTTCCTTTTAGATCATATAGTATAGTTTGATAAATATCCAACTTGTTAATTATGTTATCCTTATTGAATTATAGAATAACCACATATCCTTTCCTTAGTGAATAACAGTAAAAATTTTGCATACTCTTGATCTATTTCCTATATAAAAATCATATATAGGATTGATCAATTATCCTCTCCCATTTTTCTATGATATTATTCAACAAACCTTTGAGGTTCTCCTCAAATTATTCCTATGTCATATCAAATATTTTAAATTAATTCACTGGTGCTTTGAAACTATTTTAAAATTACTCTATAAAAGTGCAATCATGTTGAACATATTTAACAAATTATTTGAAAATTTACAAACCCTTCTTAGAAACCACAACTGTTTTAGATCATCACTCTCTTTTTATCTATCAACAATTTATTTTCCTATAGTGACTTATTTTTCACTCTCAAATGATTTAGATACGGATTTTGATTCTAATATAGATGTATTGGTATTATTAATTTCATCAAGAAGTATTTTTTGTTAAAACTTAATATCCTTAATGTTTTGAGTAATTTAAGTATTTATCTATGGGTTAACATCATACCATTTTTTGTAAATATTCTAATATGAGAATGATCGCAAGATATTATAGCCTAAATTCTAGTGAAAATATAAATCATATTGTTTTTTCAGATCCATTCACTTTATTTTATCAAAAACATCTTTCTTAAAGTTTTTCATCAATGATTTGATCTCTTAAATGACATATGTTCTTACATATGATATATTTTTAAGTGTCAAAACATCACATTAAACATGTACCTCTTTTTTATTAAGATCATAAATATCACTTAAAGAGGTTAAATTAGACATAGCAGAATTTATTTTTTTAACTCCTATACTGCATATCTAGAAAGACCTATCTCAAATGGTTTACTTATCCTTAAAAATTATATTTGATATTTAATATTCTCTTCTAGTTCAGTAAAATTTGGTTTTAAAACAATTATAGATTTTACCTAGTTAAAATTTTCTTTAGAAATAGATGTTTCCTTCTATATTTGTAATTCATACTTTGTCTCCTTCAAGTCACCCTTCAAGTCAGTAATATATCCTCCAATTATTGAAATGTAGAGAATATACCATTATAAAATATTTTCATAAAATACCAATATTGGATCCTCTCTTTCACCAAAAATAATTATTGATCTCTCAATAGGTTTATTACCCAAATAATCTTCTACATTATCTTCCAAATATTATTGACCATACGGTTTATATATAGATTCATATTCAACTTTAATATTTCCTTTTTTAGTATCATTATTTTCTATCATATTATATTGTTCCTCTATAGATCCAACATGTTCATTAATAATCTTGTCATTTATTTATATTTCCTTTTCAATATTTTCAACTTTACCCATTTTCATAATAGAAGTTATAATAATTTTCTCATTTCCTTCTACTATACTTTTATCATTAGGTCTTTCATAAAATGATCCACTTAAAACATAAATATCCATAGCCTCTTTATCAATATTAATATTATGATCCTAATAATATTTTAAACATTCCATGTCATTGATAGTTTAAATTTCAACATTTAAAGTAATTTGGTCTATATTTTGAACTTAATTAATCTTCATTAAACCATATTCAATATAATAAAAGGGATCTATCACAATAGACTTAACCTCGGGTGTATATTCATTAGATTGATTATCATCAACCCGTTTACTTTAGATTCATCTTTTGTTTCTCTATTTACTTCACCTTTAGTAGGAAAATTCTTAATATTAACCTTTTCTTCCATGGTAGCCTCAGCCTTAGATCTAGCAGGGAATTACACTTCTTATTTAGAATCGTCACTATCATATATATTAATGCTCATTAACTAGTTTTATGATATATTAAAAATAAACCATACTTTCATTAACACTCTATCTAAAAGAGTGTTATGATGATGACACTTGGAAGTTTTCACCTCCTTTAGAGTAACTTATTTTTTTTCAAATAACAATGTAATATTTCTTCAATAAGGATAATAATTTATAATTTTTTATCCTTTTATATAATGGTCCTTAACTCCAATGATATATCTTAGTGTATTCACCTTCTTCTCATTTAGAATCATGTGAATGATATAAATGTATTGGAAAATTTCCATTTTAAATTCCTCATCCCTTTATGAAATTAAAGTTTGGATAAATTTGTATAAAATTTTTTGCTCATCGTCTAATATCTTAATCAATTACTTTATATTTTTTCCAAACAAGAAAAACATAATATTTGTAACCATGATCTCTTCATCGTATACGACTGACTTGTTGTACATGAACCTTCATGAGGTAATTGGAAGAGTTTGGCTAGCTCAATAAGAGTAAAGGAAAATTATTTACCATTCACTGTAGTATTTAAACTATATTTATTAATTCAAAAAATAAACTCAATATTTCTATAAAACTATTAAATCTCAACTTCATAAATGTACTTTATTTTCTTCACATCAAAAATAGTCCCCCACTTCTAAAAACACCAATATTTATTCAGCTGAAGATTTTTATGTTAGAGGAGGGGAGATTGTTTGACTGATTTTAGAGTATATATGTGTTGTTTATAATTTATGTTTTTCATATTACAAATTATTATAAATATTTTTATTATTTTCTAAAAAAATATACTTATTTATTATTTATTATTTTTTAAAATTAGTTTTTAATTTTATGAATCATTTTTATTTATAATTAATCTTTTTATTTATTATTCTATTATTATTTATTCTTTAATTATTTTGTGTAAAACGGATTTTTTAGTTTTTATTTTATTTCTATTTATTTTTACTTACCCTTACTTCCATTTTGAAAGTCTCTCTTTACCTTTAATCATATTTTAGAAATCTATTTTTATCTTTATGTAAATTTTATTTACCCTTACACACATATATGTTAACTCTTACACAACTCATGTAAACTCATTTATAAATTTACAAAACCTATATAAATTTTGTTTTACCTTTACATGATGTTATAACTTTCCCTTATATAGTATATATAAAATATAAGTTACCCTAATGCAGCCTTTGGAAATTGTACCTTACCCTTACATAGGTATGTATTTCTACTATTATACAGTGTAAAAGGTCACCCTTATCCAGGATTTAAAAGATTTGAATTATCTTTACACGTGATGTTGAAGCTATAAATTGCCTTTATACAGCCTATATATTTTTAATCTTACCCTCTCATGGTTTTAATTTTATGTGAAAATACCTTTACGCAAAACTAGAAATTCTATATTGTTATGTTTCATGATTTTCTTGGTATTTGAATTACTACATGCATATGGTAATTTTTTTAAGTAATTTATTTGTTCCATAAATTCTTATTAACTATATAGAACCTATGAGAAGTGTTTTATAGTTTTTTAAAAACATTTATATAAAGATCAATTTTTTTCTTGTTTTCGCGCATTTGTTTACAACATGAAATTCAAAAAAATGAAATGATTATTTTGAGTTGATTTGTTTGTTTTTTATGTTTTTAAATTCAAATTATGCGTTACAAAACTCATTATAACTTGTTTTATAGTTTCTAATGTATTTTTATTCATTTTGTTTAATTTCTACATATCTACATGCATTTAAGTTGTAAGTTTTAAATTTTGAATTATAAAGGAATCTAGTGTGTGTTTTTTGTGTGATCTCCTTTGACCTATTATTTTTAGCCTTTATTTGAATTCATTAGTGATTATTGGAAATTTGTTTTAATTTCTATTTATTGTTTTAATTTTTAGAAACTAACATATAATGGTATTATCTCTCTCGCTCTAATAATTTTATAACTATCTTTTTGAATTTGAATTCCCTACTGATTTAGTTGGCTATGTTGAGTTGTGTTTAATTAAAGGGATTTAGCAATTTATCATAGATAAACACATAGAGTTATTCTGATATTGCTTTTCTATTATGCGAACCTTCATATTTTCAAGTGATGTCTAAGTATGTGGTTCTATGTGAACAATTCTTCTTCTATTGGACAATCTATCAAGGACTGTACCTAAACTTCTTCAACTAATACAACATTGACAAGGAAAATTGATACATTGCTCTGAAGTGTCAAGTGGATCGTGAAGATTCATTGATAGGGGGTGAATCAGTGTACATAAGTTTTTACCAATTTTCTTTTCTTTTCTATGACCCCTTTTTTAAATCGAACCTCTGCACTTTGTTAGATTGAATGGATCTTTCTTGTTAACAAGCACTATTATGCCACATGTAAGACAGAATGTGTCACGACCCGTCCTCAGGGCCCGTGCTGTAACTACCCCAAGCCCGCCTTCCATAAGCCAGGGGCTGGTGACTAGCACCAAGGTGTAATTCTCGGTAAAAAGGGAAGGCATTGCCTTTGTAAAGTAAACAAACACCACAGAGAAAGCAAGAAGAAGTAAACACTAAGTAAAAACTGGTACAACAGTAAGTGCGGAAAAGTAAGTGGGCCAGAATACAAACCCAAACTGAAAGTAAAGTACAACTGAAAAGGGAAAACAGCAACTGAAAGTAAAGGCGCAGCCTCGAGCCGTCCACTGGAAATCCCACCTGAAGGGTGGGTACAGATAGCCTCCACAGCTCCTCGGGTCCAGCCGTCCGCTCCGTGTACGTCCCGCCCAATGGTCCACCTCCAGGTATCGACCTGCTCCGCAAGCCTCAACCACGATCAGCACTGTCTGTCATCTGCAAGCAACACAACGTAGTGCGGGCATAGCCCATGTAGTGGTGAGTATAAGATACTCAGTAGGGACCTTGGCACGGGCGTCGCAACGCGTGCAAATTTGCAATATTTATTTACCTACTAACTACTGTAGAAGTGGCGAGCAGGGTCGAACCACAGAGAGAATGTGAGTAGACACTAGAAATGTCCTTTTGGAGGAATGTTCAGGCGGATGGGATTTAATTGTGTGATTAACAACTAAGTTCTAAAAACTAAATGACTATTCTAAAAATGACTAATTAAATTAACTAAACTATCTAAGTGAATTAAGTTATGAAAGAAACTGGCAGAGATGGAAGTGTCAGAGTCGTGATGTCCGTTCAAGTGCATGCAATGTCAATTATTTAATTCCCACATTTGAATATTTATTTATTCAATTATCACCGATTCCAAATTTAATCAAAATGTCATCTGGTCTCGTTCTCTGATGTTAGAAAACATTCTAATTTTCACACAAATTATTTATCATTTCGTTCTCTGTCCTGACAAATAATTTGCGCGTCCTTATAGTGCTGAATCACTTGGTGAAATACAATGACCCGTTTCTCACAAAGTCAAAGTATCTACCTGCGTTGGGTTCGCTCACATGAGATTACTTATTAGGTATCACTCATGCAAGTTTGAAGGAGAGCGCACACAAAATATTAATTTTTCAATTAATATATTTATTTATTCAAAATTCGATCGCGCGCTTGATCGAATTCCAAATAAATAAATTCTCTGATGAACTCCCGTTCGTGATTACTTATTAGGTATCACACGAACGGGCACCAAAGCATGTGTGCAGAGCCCAATAAAAATTAATTTCAACGCAGATATAATTAATTAAATAAATAACCAATTAAAATTAATTTAAAAGGCAATCAAATGTAGAAATAAATTAAAGACATGCATTCACCATCACTTTCGTCACAACTCCGACACAAAGAAAGTTAGCCTGCCATCGCGACGACACAACAGCACATAAAATAATAAACAGAAATCACCGTGCTCATGTCGACGTAATTGTCACCGCAGGACGCCGTCAACGATCGCAAAATAATAATCATCGCTCCGCTCTGTGCAGTCGGTGACGCCGCACCCGAATCAAACCACCGCGTCGCTGAAAAATATGTTTTGATCTGCGCTCGCTCTCGCCGTGCGACGTGAATCTTCGGAGGCCAAGAAAATCGCTGCGCACGTCGATGAGAGCTCCCGGCTTCTTGGTGTACCTGTTGCACTTGAAGTGGCTGAGAAGATCAGTTGGGAAATGAGAGCAGGGAGCCGCGGCAGGAGTTAGAGAGGCTGGTTGAAGCTTGCGCGGCGCCGGAAGGACAAATGGGGAGGTCGCCGGTCGTTCGGCCGAACAAAGGGAGGTGCGCGCGGGTCTTCGGGGGGTTGAGCGGGTGAGAGATAGGGGGGCCGAGGGAGCGGGGGCCAGCGGGGATAGGGAATGGAGGGCGGCGGGTTCCGCGTGGGGAGATGGGGGACGGCGGAGAGGAGGGGAGGGCCGTCGGTAGATGGGGGCGCGGCCGTGAGAGGTGATGGCGGAGGGAGAGGGGAGAGCAGGGGAGGGCGGCGGGTCCAGCCGGGGAGGCCGGTAGGCGGGGTCGGCGGGTGAGCGGCGAGAGGGGAGGGCCGCGGGTGAGAGTTTGGCCGAGAGATGAGAAGGGGAGGCGGGTTGGCGGGGTAGGGAGGATGAGGGGGCTGGGCGCGCGGAATGGAGAAGAGAGGGGGCTCCAGATTGGAGAGAGGTTTTCAAAAAAAATAAAAAGCAGCGTGGGTGATTGAAGAGAGGAGGGGGAGTGCGGATGGCGGGTGTGGAATGGGTCAAAAGAAAACAAAAATAAAACAAAAGGGGGAAAAAGGTTGGGGCGTGGGAAATAGGGGGAAGAAAGAAAAAAGAAAAAAAAACAAATTCAAAATATAAAACAAATGTTAATTAAACTAATACTAATATATAAAATTAATATAAACTAATAAAAATACTAGAATATTAATATCAAAATATAAATTAACTAAAAATTATCAAAATAACTAAATTACTATAATACTTACAAAAATAAACTAAAAAAATATTAAAAGTGTTTAAACTAATTAATTAAAACTAAGTAAAAAAAATAAAAATACATGTAAAAATCCATGTACATCAAATCCCCCACACTTAAACTTTTGCACTCCTGGGCAAAACAATTAGAAAGAGAACACAAGTGGCCGCAGACAAATCAAAACATCCAAGTTACAAGTTCAAAATTTTCCAATCTCTTTCCTCATAATATATCATGCTTCATTTAAAACTTTAGTTTCAAAAACAATTTTTCTTTCACTTGCATTTTTTCAAAACAAGTATGTGCACTCATCAATCATGTGACCTACCTTGCCATTACACTCATCGCTTGAAAAGATTTGATCAAAGTTTTTCTCAGTTCTCATGCACATGCATGCTTACCATAGGCTTGCCATGAATTTCACATCTACACTAGTGGAAATCAAAAGAATGTACCAATCTCAAGGACTTTACATGAGGTTCAAATGTTTCTGAAGCTATGGGACGGTGGGTTAAAAAAATTGACATCTTTTTGGTAAAAAGGAGGGTTGAATATTGAAATAAATGCATGATAAGTCAATCTAAATGTCTCCCTCAAACTCTCGCTCCCCCACACTTAAAACACTGCTTGTCCCCAAGCATTTGATAATCCAATGTTTCGCTCTTTTTTTTTTTACAACTCACTCAAATAAGATGAGTAGGAAAAACAAGTGAGTATCAGTTCCAAAACCCCATGAAATAAATGTCAGACAATAATCCCAAAGAAAGGTACACAAGTAGCGTATACGATGTAACATCTCAATGAAGGTAGGTCATATAGAAAACTTTCTAGTTCCTGGAGTAATGGATCATCACATTAATAGGTATCCCTAAAGTCGAGGGTTACCGCGTAATGACCACCAATGTACTCATTGTTAGAACTGAGAAGGATTCTATATTCCTATATCAAAATAATATGAAATGAATGTGGCTACTGTGAAAAAGAACTCATATGATCAGGATGGGATAATGTCAATCCATGTACATCAAATGACTCACTGCCCCTCGAAGAACCCTCTCCATGAGTAAGTCTCTCTCCCCCACACTTAGATTGAAATCATCATGCAAAAATTCAAGAAATTGGTAGGGAAGGGTATCGGCTTGGGATCATCCTAAAAAGGCTCCTGCATGGCTTCTAAGGGCTATACGAAGGAGAAAATGTTTGGGTGGCTCAGTGGGTCAACGGGGCTAAAATATCAAACAGATGCCTCGATCATTTTAGTACAACTTTCAAAAATTCCTATCGCTTTGATGGAAAAACATGGCAAGTTCTAGAAGACAAAACATGGTTGAGACTCCCTCAAGAAGTAAGAGAAATAAGAGATGATTGTAAAATGGCTCAGAGTCCTCACGGGTATGGAAATATAATTTTGGACAGCACAGATGATCATGAGTGCGAATAAGTGTAAAAAATATACAAGTTTTTGAAAAACATTTTCGAAGCATGAAATAATATCAGCAATCATCTAAGTCATGAGAGAAAGGATCAGAGAATTCCAAAACAAGAATCAGGTGCTCAAATTGCCTAGGGACACAAGTGGTATGTTCCCAACTGTGTTGCGACAAGAATACAATAGCTTTTATGTGGGTTCATCAATGAAAGGAATGTTAGTTTTTTTTTTCATTTTTCAAAAAATTTCTCTTTTTTTTTTGTGTTTTTTTTTTACATGGTGTTTTTGGAAGCATAAAATATGGAAAAAAAATAGAACACTTCCCTGTGTAAGTGCAGATTGACGCGGAGAGGTTGTTTGTATCCGATGAAGCTCCAGAAATGGTATACCTGTAAAACCTACACATTGACAACACGTACTCACATCATATCAAAGAATTCACACCATAATCAAAATCATGTAGATGATAAAAATATTTATGATGGATTTAAATCCACTGCAGTTTCAGGAGAAAAGAGATTGCGGTAAATGCATGCCTTTTTATTTGAAAATAAAACTAAATGAAATGAAATTAAATGCAGTGAAAGAAAACAAACAAATGATGGGTTGCCTCCCATTGAGCGCTAAGTTTACTTCGTCTTCAGCCAGACGTTATTGAAACTCCACCAGGATCGAACGGAAATGTAAACCATGCATCTGCTTCTTTTTCAGTAAGTGTTTGGAATCCATTCGCTGAAGATGAGTTTAACCTACAAGCTGCACAAAATCTCAATGGAATCTTGTTAGAATAATGGATGTGTGGAATGAAATGAAAATATTCCAAATCATAAGGGAATGAATATACCTCTCCTGAAGAAAGACTTATTGAATAGTTGAATTTTGGGAAAATGTCATCAATGGAAAGATCCAGAAGATTACCTCTTCGAATTCTCACAGGTGAAAAAATTCCATTACTAGACTCCTTCAGTGGTCGACTTATATCCTTCACATCCTTGAATGCAGTATCTGGGTTGATGATGTATCCCAATTCATTTTCACACCCAACCACTAGCATAGAAAAATCCACTGGTTTCCAACTCAATTCATGCTCGATGGTTTCATTGATTGTGCCAAGGTCAAAAATATTGTTAGAATATGTGGGTATTTCAAGTGAAGTGTTTTTAACCTCGACGCATAGAGCAAGTGGCTCAGGATCAATTGGATCAGATGACTCCATTGTGTCAAGAATGACATTTTTTCAAAATTTTCTTCTATACCGCCCTCATCATATTTCTCTGTTGGCACATGTGTCACCACAAAATTAGGATCCTCTAAGCAATCCCATTCTTCCATTGTTTCCAGAAAATTATGAGTGTTATCTACCACCAATGCTGATTGATTCTTCGACTCCAGAAATGTTTCAGATGTCTCCATTTTAGAAAAAGTTTCGGACTCACATGGATTTTCAGAAAGAGGTGATTCAATGTCATTTGAAGTGATGTCCTCTTGAGTGTGGCAATCCACTGTCTCTTGGTTCAATTCTGAATCTATTATGGTAAAGAATGATCCTAGTTCAATTTCCTCTTCATCCTCAAAAGGTGCAGTTTGATATACATTGAATGTGTCCTTTTTTACTTTGGGATGACTAGGTTGTGAATTCACAGAAGGACATGAAATCACATTTTCTGAGGGACCATTATGTTCAAAAGGGCGGAAGACCAAGCTCTCATATTCTTGAAATGTGATTAGATTGGAAGAATTATTTTGTGATGGAGGGGAGTCATCAATTGTATGATAAGAAGGCAGATCAATCCCATTATCAGACTCGGGACATAGATGTTGTTCAAATGGAACCTCTATTGCACTCTCCTCAAAAGAATTGTTTTGAATTAGATCATCAAGGGGTAATGAAGCAGCTAGTTCGGAAATATGATTCATTTGATTTACTAAACTATTCAATTGATTTTCTAGATCTTTTGTTGAGGAAAGCAACTTTGCATTGCATTCATCTTGAAGTTCAAACCTCCGATTGGTCTCAGTGATAGCACAATGCAACATGTGTTCAATTATTGAATCATTTGTTTGACATGAATTGTCAAGTTCTAAATTTTCAGGAATGCATTGACTTTGAAAATGATTAACAGATGTATAAGGACTTGTTTCACAGCATGATGAAATGTTCTCATATGGATCATAGCATGGACTTGAATAAAGATCATTGAAATAAACGGGATTACCTGGATAGATCATGTGCGGTGAATCGTTATACGTCATACCTTGAGTCGGGGCTGCATAGGGCGGGTACTGGTTGTAATTGTGTGGTGCGGACCACGTCATTCCGAGCTTCTGGGTGTCTTGAAAATTCCTGCAATGAAAAAATTCCCAGAGTAGTAAACTTTTTTTTTTTAATTAATTTTTTTTTTTTAATTTTTGAACTAAATTACTCTTTTAAAGGAACTCCTAATGCTACTATTCTCCCCGGCAACGGCGCCAGAAATTTGGCACGGGCGTCGCAACGCGTGCAAATTTGCAATATTTATTTACCTACTAACTACTGTAGAAGTGGCGAGCAGGGTCGAACCACAGAGAGAATGTGAGTAGACACTAGAAATGTCCTTTTGGAGGAATGTTCAGGCGGATGGGCTTTAATTGTGTGATTAACAACTAAGTTCTAAAAACTAAATGACTATTCTAAAAATGACTAATTAAATTAACTAAACTATCTAAGTGAATTAAGTTATGAAAGAAACTGGCAGAGATGGAAGTGTCAGAGTCGTGATGTCCGTTCAAGTGCATGCAATGTCAATTATTTAATTCCCACATTTGAATATTTATTTATTCAATTATCACCAATTCCAAATTTAATCAAAATGTCATCTGGTCTCGTTCTCTGATGTTAGAAAACATTCTAATTTTCACACAAATTATTTATCATTTCGTTCTCTGTCCTGACAAATAATTTGCGCGTCCTTATAGTGCTGAATCACTTGGTGAAATACAATGACCCGTTTCTCACAAAGTCGAAGTATCTACCTGCGTTGGGTTCGCTCGCATGAGATTACTTATTAGGTATCACTCATGCAAGTTTGAAGGAGAGCGCACACAAAATATTAATTTTTCAATTAATATATTTATTTATTCAAAATTCGATCGCGCGCTTGATCGAATTCCAAATAAATAAATTCTCTGATGAACTCCCGTTCGTGATTACTTATTAGGTATCACACGAACGGGCACCAAAGCATGTGTGCAGATCCCAATAAAAATTAATTTCAACGCAGATATAATTAATTAAATAAATAACCAATTAAAATTAATTTAAAAGGCAATCAAATGTAGAAATAAATTAAAGACATGCATTCACCATCACTTTCGTCACAACTCCGACACAAAGAAAGTTAGCCTGCCATCGCGACGACACAACAGCACATAAAATAATAAACAGAAATCACCGTGCTCATGTCGACGTAATTGTCACCGCAGGACGCCGTCAACGATCGCAAAATAATAATCATCGCTCCGCTCTGTGCAGTCGGTGACGCCGCACCCGAATCAAACCACCGCGTCGCTGAAAAATATGTTTTGATCTGCGCTCGCTCTCGCCGTGCGACGTGAATCTTCGGAGGCCAAGAAAATCGCTGCGCACGTCGATGAGAGCTCCCGGCTTCTTGGTGTACCTGTTGCACTTGAAGTTGCCGAGAAGATCAGTTGGGAAATGAGAGCAGGGAGCCGCGGCAGGAGTTAGAGAGGCTGGTTGAAGCTTGCGCGGCGCCGGAAGGACAAATGGGGAGGTCGCCGGTCGTTCGGCCGAACAAAGGGAGGTGCGCGCGGGTCTTCGGGGGGTTGAGCGGGTGAGAGATAGGGGGCCGAGGGAGCGGGGGCCAGCGGGGATAGGGAATGGAGGGCGGCGGGTTCCGCGTGGGGAGATGGGGGACGGCGGAGAGGAGGGGAGGGCCTTCGGTAGATGGGGGCGCGGCCGTGAGAGGTGATGGCGGAGGGAGAGGGGAGAGCAGGGGAGGGCGGCGGGTCCAGCCGGGGAGGCCGGTAGGCGGGGTCGGCGGGTGAGCGGCGAGAGGGGAGGGCCGCGGGTGAGAGTTTGGCCGAGAGATGAGAAGGGGAGGCGGGTCGGCGGGGTAGGGAGGATGAGGGGGCTGGGCGCGCGGAATGGAGAAGAGAGGGGGCTCCAGATTGGAGAGAGGTTTTCAAAAAAAAAAAAAAAGCAGCGTGGGTGATTGAAGAGAGGAGGGGGAGTGCGGATGGCGGGTGTGGAATGGGTCAAAAGAAAACAAAAATAAAACAAAAGGGGGAAAAAGGTTGGGGCGTGGGAAATAGGGGGAAGAAAGAAAAAAGAAAAAAAACAAATTCAAAATATAAAACAAATGTTAATTAAACTAATACTAATATATAAAATTAATATAAACTAATAAAAATACTAGAATATTAATATCAAAATATAAATTAACTAAAAATTATCAAAATAACTAAATTACTATAATACTTACAAAAATAAACTAAAAAAATATTAAAAGTGTTTAAACTAATTAATTAAAACTAAGTAAAAAAAATAAAAATACATGTAAAAATCCATGTACATCAGACCTCGAGACCCCCGAAGGTCTCCCAGAATCCACAAAGGATAATCCACAAAGGAAAGATACAATCACGAAGTAACATCCAACACTACTTAGGTATATGCCCATACATATACCTAAGTCATCAATTCGCGTTCGGCTCCAACATCCGAGCCCGAGTTCGATCACATCCACACAGGATAGCACAACACAATCCACATAGGAAAGCAAAACAAGATTCAGCTCACACAGGTATACTTCTTCATATGACGATAGAGATGATTAGATATAGCCACTGATTCATCTAAGTCGTCGAACCCACAAAGGATCGATAGGTATTAACCCCCGCAATGACCCACAAAGGATCTGACCCACACAGGATCGATAGGTAACTAACCCCCGCAATGACCCACAAAGGATCGGACCCACACAGGATTGATAGGTAAATAACCCCCGCAATGACCCACAAAAGATCTGACCCACACAGGATCGATAGGTAACTAACCTCCGCAATGACCCACACAGGATCGGACCCACACAGGATCTGTAAGCGCTGGCCCACATAGGACCGCTGAGCGCTGACCCACACAGGATCTGACCCACACTAGATCGGAAGCACTGATCCACGTAGGATCGCTGAGTGTTGTAGTCGTCGCCGTCGAATCCACGGAGGATTTCTGTACTGTCGTCATCGTCGTCACAGTCGTAGCCAGCTCTAGGGTTCCCGCACACAGTAAGCTCGTTCGGGAGGGTCCGCTCCACGAGCCGAAGGGCTGATACATCAACTGACACATAGTTCAGAGTTGATGTATCCAAAAGTTCCGTATCATCAACAGGAACTCAACGTCACAGACGGCGCGTCAATCGGACGCCCGGTCTGAGAGTTATTGGCTTTTTCGTTCCAAGGACCCGGTTGGTTTTTAAGTCAAAACCAACCTGACCATACTCCATCTGCGTCCAAACCTCGAGCGGAGTAATCCAAAAGGTCCGTCTCACTTAGAGGAATCCATCAAAGTTGACGGCACGTCAATCGGACGTCCGGAGCTCAAGTTATGAGTGTTTCCGCTCCGAGGGCCCGGTTGGTTTCGTGTACGAACCAACCCGGCCGAACCCAAAGTACTCCGAAACATTGAATGTAATATATCGAAACGACTGTCTCGTTCTAAGGATCGCATCGCCACTGACGGTGCGTCGATCGGAGGTCCGCAGCCCAAGTTATGGGGAACAGACCGAAACAGTCCGGTAAAAGGGGGTTCGGGCCCGGTCCGACCCGGCCCGATACCCTCTGGGTCGGCCCGAACCGGGTCAACCCGTCCTGGGTCCAGGTCCAGCCCGCTTCGGCGCAGCCCGGCCCGGCGGGCTGGCTCCAGCCAGGGGCTCGGTCGTTTGGCCGAGCGGATGAGGGGGGGGGGGCGCCTGCCCCCCTGTTTTGTAACCGCAACCCCCATTTATGGGGCCGCTCAGCTGGCCAGTCGGGGGTTGTAACCCCCGGCTTTTCCCCTGTCCGGCCGGCCCGCCCCGACCGGCCGGTTGTTGCCGCCACGGGACCGGCAAGGCCGGTCCCCCTGCTCCGACGCCGGCGGCCCGGAACCGGCCGCCAATTCCCCTGTTCCGCCACGGCACGGAACCGGCCGCGGCCTTGGTCCGTCTAGCGCGACACGACGGCGCCACACCCCTCCTCCGCGGCCCCGCTCCGGCTACAGTGCTTTTGTGGTTCTCCGGCGCGGCGCGACAGCGCTGCGCTTCTTCCCCTTTCCTTAACATACCCTGCGCGGTGCTTCGGCACCGCGCCGCCTTACACGAGTCGCAACAAAAATTAACCAACAAGGGGGAGGAGGGTCGGTCGTGTTTGTGCGGTCTGACCTCCTCCCGTTATTGCGATAACAGGAGGTTCAAAAAATAGACGATAAACCAACGATGAAGTAATCAGGAACAAACGAAATAAATAAACCCCTACCTCGAGCGTAGCTTGAACGGAGGTTCGTCGCGGAAATAACCGTCGCGGAAGAAGACGTCGCGGAAGAAGAGAGTCGCGTTGCGGGGACGGCGTCATGTCGTCAATCTCCGAGGAATCCGGCGTTCTTCGCGTTCTTCGCGTTCTTCGTCGAAGAGGAAGAAGTTCTTCAAGCTCCTTAGCTTTTCTCCCAAAAACTCTCAAAGCAACAAGACCCCAACCAAAAATAAAATAAGTCCCTTACTTATTTTATTAACATAACTTAAGCATTTGAATTTTAAACATTCAAATTAAACTCAGCTATTTAATAAAATTAAATTATCAAAATTAATGGTGAGTTGAAGGAGTTAGGGAATATGAAGGGGTGGGGTTCGTGTGGGCCCCACCACTCTCATAACCTCCCATGGGAAAATTGGGTGGTTACCCCAACTTCCACTCAACGGATAAACCACTTAAAGGAAATAAAAATTGTAACTCAATTTTTATTTTATCTTCCACAAATTTTTAACAACTCCTCCCGTGAAAACGCAACTCCAGAAAAGGTGTTCTCAAGCAATTACCGGCGCTGCGAATCCATCGGTGCCCTTGGAATTCGATTCCGAGTAGCGGTTCAAAAGTTATAAAAACCCGCTCGTTCGTTCACTGAACGTACCCGAACTAAACTTCGAATAGAAATTCCGGGCACACCGGGCCTTGGAATCAAGTTCCGTCATAAACCGCGTTCTTGTAAATTCCCAAGAAAATTAAGAAAAATTTTCCCTTGAATTTTACGGTTCTTTACATTACTCTCACCTCAGGGCTTTACGTCCCCGTAAAGGTACATTAAAAACTAGGGAAACAAATGTGGGTACTGAGCACGCATCTGAGCCTCCCGCTCCCAAGTGCTCTCCTGGAGGTTCCCGTGCTTCCATCTGATGCGCACTAGAGGAATCAACCATCCACGAAGGACCCGCTCTTGTCGATCCTCGATCTCCACTGGAACCTCCACAAAAGTCGCCCCATCATCAATGTCCAGCTCCCCATGGTCAATGATATGCGTCGGGTCGTGCACGTATCTCCTCAACTGAGATACGTGGAAGACGTCGTGCACTCGGTGCAATTGAGGTGGTAGAGCCAGGCGATAAGCCACCTCGCCAATCCTACTGAGGACCTGGAAAGGTCCGATGAAGCGCGGAGATAACTTTCCGCCTCGGCCAAATCTCTGTAATCCACGTCGAGGTGAGACCCGCAAGAAGTCGTGGTCGCCATACTCGAACTCCGGTGGCCTCCACCTCCTGTCAGCATAACACTTCTGCCGGCTCTGAGCTGTCATCATCCGCTCCTGGATGACCTGGACCTTCTCTGTCGTGGCCTGAACCATCTCCGGTCCCACAAGTGCTGACTCCCCCGGGTCTGTCCAACACAGAGGTGATCTGCAAGGCCGGTCGTACAACGCCTCGTATGGTGTCATCCCGATGGTGGAGTGGTAGCTGTTGTTGTACGCGAACTCCACCAAGGGTAGTTGGTCCTCCCAGCTGCGACCAAAGTCGAGGACACATGTGCGGAGCATGTCCTCGAGAGTTTGAATGGTCCTCTCCATCTGACCATCTGTCTGAGGGTGAAAGGCGGTGCTCAGACGTAGCTGCGTCCCAAACGCCTCCTGCAACCCCTTCCAAATTCGGGAAGTAAAGTGAGCATCTCGATTGAAGACGATAGATGATGGTACACCATGAAGTCGTACAATCTCCTGAACGTAGAGACGTCCCAAGCTCTCCACTGAGCCCTGCTCTCAGATGGGTAATAAGTGAGCCGACTTGGTGAGTCGGTCGACAATCACCCAAATGGAGTCGTGACCTCTGGAAGTGTGTGGAAGTCTAGTCACGAAGTCCATAGATATGTCGTCTCACTTCCACTCCGGAACCTCCAAGGGTTTTACCAAGCCTGCTGGTACCTGGTGCTCTGCCTTCACCTGCTGGTAGGTGAGGTATCGAGAAACGAACTCTGCCACAACCTTCTTCATGCCCGGCCACCAGTGCTGTCGTCTGAGATCCTGGTACATCTTCTCCACTCCAGGATGTACCGCCAAAGGAGAAGTGTGAAACTCTCTCAGCACCTCCTCTTGTAAATCAACTGGTACCAAGGTACGTCCTCTGAAAAGGACGTTGTGCTCTCCTCCCACGGAGAATCCATCAGGTGTCTGTCCTGAGGATATCTGTGCACGCCGCGTCTCACAGTCGGCGTCCCCACGCTGTGCCTCTCTGACCCGCTGCAGTAGTGGAGGAGTGACTGTGAGTGACTGAAGAAAGGTTGTTTCATCTCTATCCACGAAGGATATCTGCAAAGCGGCTAGCTGCTATGTCGCCTCCCCAAGTAGTTGGATGCACGTCCTCCTACTGAGAGCATCGGCTACTAGGTTCCCCTTCCCAGGAGTATAGAGTATATCAAAGTCATAGTCCTGGAGGAAATCGAGTCATCGCCGCTGTCTCAGATTCAGGTCCTTCTGCGAGAAGATGTACATGAGACTCTGATGGTCAGAATAGAATGAAAAGCGCTCGCCCATCAGATAGTGTCGTCGCATCTTCAGAGCGAAGACCACTGCTGCTAACTCCAGGTCATGGGTAGCGTAGTTCTTCTCATGTTGCCTCAACTGACGTGATCCATAGGCGATCATGGCCCGCTCCTGCATCAGGACACATACGAGTCTGGTCCCTGATGCATCGCAATAAACTACGTACCCTACTCCCTCCTCCGGTAGCATCAAGATAGGCGCGCTGGTCAATCTCTGTCTCAGCTCCTAGAAGCTCTGCTGAAATCTATCTGACCACACGAAGGGTTGCCCCTTCCTCCTTAACGTTCTGCAAAGCTGCAAAGATTTCTCCTTTGCCGAAAAGGGAAATCTGGTCCCATCCCCTGGATGAACCACGTTCCTTGCCTAATACAGTCAGTCCCGTCATGATTATTTAAATCATGCCATGGATGACGTCGTAAGGCCTCGACGCTGCTACCAAGAGATCCAACCGTTACTCTCGCGTCCAATGGTTGAGTCACACTGTTGGCGTCAGTGTGTGGTCACTGGGTCTCTTCCAGTAAGAATCTCATAATTGAGGGTCAAGTCAACAGTTTTTAACCGGAACCTCTTAGTATTAACATACAAAAGACAAGAAAGCAAACGTCGCTATTGCAAGTGTCTTTTATTACTTCAACTCAAAGTACAAGGATACAAGGCAACACAAACAACGAAGCCAGAGGCATTAGGTGCAAAGGCCTCTATGCCTGGAGCTAGTCCCGTACTTGTCCACCTGCTTCCGGAGCTCCATGATCGTAAGCTTCAGCTTCCTGAAGTTGTGCTCTCCCTTGAGGTCGAGGTGGACCTCCTGGTAGTGGTGGTGGTGGTAGAGCCTCAAAACGTTGTCCACCACCTGTCGCTCGACCAGCTCCTCGGCCTCGTCCACCTGCTCCCTGCGGACTGTCACGGTCGAACCTCTGCCTCTGCTTGGGTGGTTCCTCAATCGTCTGCTGCTCCTCTGCATGGCGGGTCGGGCAGTCACGAGCCATGTGGCCCAGCCCGCCGCATGCATAGCACTGTCTTCCACTCGTAAGACTGGCTCCGCGTTGTGTGCCCCGCACCACTGACCCAGTGTCCTGAGGTCGTCTGCCTGAGGGTCTGGTCTGCCTGGACCCATGAGTCATCCGTCGATTGCCTGCTGCAGAAGACTCTGCTACGTGCCGCCCTGCGGTAGGTCTCGATGCTGATGCAGGCTCAGCAAGGAAACTCTCGATCAGAAGGGCTCGCTTCAGTACCCCAGCCTGTGTCGGAATGCTAAGGGAGATCAGCGATGCCCTGATCTCCTGCCTCAATCCCTGCTCGAAGGTCCGGGCCCGGAAGAATGGGTCTCGTACCATGTCTGTCGAGTAGCGCGAGAGATCGGTAAATCTCGCCGAGTACTGGGCGACCGTCAAGCTGCCCTGCCGCAGCTGAAGAAGCTCCTGGATGTGCACCGCACGGAGGGTGGCTGGGACGAACTCCGAGCAGAAGAGGCTCTCAAAGTCCATCCAGAGAAGAGATGCCTCGTCGTGCACCTGGAACATCAAGCTCCACCATCTGTCTGCTGCCGCGTGCAGTAGGCTCGCTGCGAGGATCACCATGAGGTCCGCTGGTGTCCTCACTAACCTGAAAACCCGTACAACTGCCTCCAGCCAATCCTCGGCTGCCTGAGGGTCCGTCTCCCCGCGGAACCTAGGCGGTCGCTGATGCTGAAACTCGTACAGTGCACTAAGGCGACGTGCATCGTCAGCGGCTGGGGCTGGTAGCATCGGTGGCTCGGCGGGTAGAGGTACTGCTGGTGCCTCTGCTGTCAAAGGGTCATGTACCGAGGCCTCGTCGCTCGGTGGGCTGTCGTCACACACAACACTCGGAACCCTAGCTGGCTGCCGTCGTGGGGCCATCCTGAAAATAAACAGGTGTGCCACGGTCAAACAGTATACCTGATGAGCTGACACAAAGTAATCACAAAGAAAACTTGAAACACACATGCAATCAATGTTTTCGTGCATTAAGTCGGAAATCAGAAGTCAGGGTCCTGGTGTACGGATACGTCGGCCGCCGCACCAACACTGGACTCCCTGAACTGATAACCACACTCAATACTCTTAACACTATTGCTTCACATAGAAAAGATCAGAGTCCTGAGTTCTGCGGTAGAACCGAACTCCTCTGATACCAATTTGTCACAACCCATCCTCGGGGTCCGTGCCGTGACTACCCCAAGCCCGCCTTCCATAGGCCAGGGGCTGGCGACTAGCACCAAGGCGTAATTCCCGGTAAAAAGGGAAGGCATTGCCTTTGTAAAGTAAACAAACACCACAGAGCAAGCAAGCAGAAGTAAACACTAAGTAAAAACTGGTACAACAGTAAGTGCGGAAAAGTAAGTGGGCCAGAATACAAACCCAAACTGAAAGTAAAGTACAATTGGAAAGGGAAAACAGCAACTGAAAGTAAAGCCGCAGCCTCGAGTCGTCCACTGAAAATCCCACCTGAAGGGTGGGTACAGATAGCCTCCACAGCTCCTCTGGTCCAGCCGTCCGCTCCATGTACGTCCTGCCCAATGGTCCACCTCCAGGTACCGACCTGCTCCGCAAACCTCAACCACGATCAGCGATGTCCGTCGTCTGCAACCAACACAACGTAGTGCGGGCATAACCCGTGCAGGGGTGAGTATAAGCTACTCAGTAGGGACCCCGAGACCCCCGAAGGTCTCCCAGAATCCACAAAGGAAAGATACAATCACGAAGTAACATCCAACACTACTTAGATATATGCCCATACATATACCTAAGTCATCAATTCGCGTTCGACTCCAACATCCGAGCCCGAGTTTGATCACATCCACACATGATAACACAACACAATCCACATAGGAAAGCAAAACAAGATTCATCTCACACATGTATACTTCTTCGTATGACGATAGAGATGATCAGATATAGCCACTGATTCATCTAAGTCGTCGGACCCACAAAGGATCGATAGGTACTAACCCCCGCAATGACCCACAAATGATATAACCCACACAGGATCGATAGGTAACTAACCCACGCAAAGACCCACAAAAGGATCTGACCCACACAGGATCGATAGGTAACTAACCCCCGCAATGACCCACACAGGATCTGTAGGCGCTGGCCCACACAGGACCGCTGAGCGCTGACCCACACAGGATCTGACCCACACAGGATCGGTAGCACTGATCCACGTAGGATCGCTGAGTGTTGTAGTCCTCGTCGTCGAATCCACGGAGGATTTCTGTACTGTCGTCATCGTCGTCGCAGTCGCAGCCAGCTCTAGGGTTCCCGCACACAGCAAGTTCGTTTGGGAGGGTCCGCTCCACGAGCCGAAGGGCTGATACATCAACTGACACATAGTCCGGAGTTGATGTATCCAAAAGTTCTGTATCGTCAACAGGAACTCAACGTCACAGACGGCGCGTCAATCGGACGCCTGGTCTGAGAGTTATTGGTTTTTTCGTTCTAGAGGCCCGGTTGGTTTTTAAGTCAAAACCAACCCGACCGTACTCCATCTGCGTCCAAACCTCGAGCGGAGTAATCCAAAAGGTCCGTCTCACTTAGAGGAATCCATCAAAGTCGACAGCACGTCAATCGGACGTTCGGAGCTCAAGTTATGAGTGTTTCCGCTCCGAGGGCCCGGTTGGTTTCGTATACGAACCAACCCGGCCGAACCCAAAGTACTCTGAAACCTTGAGTGTAATATATCGAAACGACCGTCTCGTTCCAAGGATCGCATCGCCGCTGACGGTGCGCCGATCAGAGGTCCGCAGCCCAAGTTATGGGCAACAGAACAAAACAGTCCGGTAAAAGGGGGTTGGGGCCCGGTCCGACCCGGCCCGATACCCTCTGGGTCGGCCCGAACCGGGTCGACTCGTCCCGGGTCCGGGTCCGGCCCGCTTGGGCGCGGCCCGGTCTGGCGGACCGGCCAGGGCAACCGGCCCGGCGCGCTGGCGCAAGCCAGGGGCTCGGCCGTTTGGCCGAGCGGATGGGGGGGGGGGGTTGCCCCCCTGTTTTGTAACCGCGGCCCCCAATTATGGGGCCGCTCAGCTGGCCAGCCGGGGGTTGTAACCCCTGGCTTTTCCCCTATCTGGTCGGCCCGCCCCGGCCTGCCGGCTGTTGCCGCCACGGGACCGGCAAGGCCGGTCCCCCTGCTCCGACGCCGGCGGCCCGAAACCGGCCGCTGGTTCCCCTGTTCCGTCGCAGCCCGGAACTGGCCGCGGCCTTGGTCCGTCTGGCGCGGCGCAACGGCGCCGCGCCGCTCCGCCGCGGCCCCGCTTTGGCCGCGGTGCTTTTGTGGTTCTCCGGCGCAGCGCGACGGCGCCGCGTCTTTGGTTCGTCTTCAACGGCGCTGTGCTTCTTCCCCTTTCCTTAACATTCCTCGCGCGGTGCTTCCGCACCGCGCCGCCTTACATGAGTCGCAACAAAAATTAACCAATAAGGGGGAGGAGGGTCGGTCGTGTTTGTGCGGTCCGACCTCCTCCCGTTATTGTGATAACAGGCAGTTCAAAAAATAGACGATAAACCAACAATGAAGTAATCAGGAACAAACGAAATAAATAAACCCCTACCTCGAGCGTAGCTTGAACGGAGGTTCGTCGTGGAAGAAGACGTCGCGGAAGAAGAGAGTCGCGTCGCGGGGACGGCGTCGCGTCGTCGATCTCCGAGGAATCCGGCGTTCTTCGCGTTCTTCGTGTTCTTCGCGTTCTTCGTCGAAGAGGAAAAAGTTCTTCAAGCTCATTAGCTTTTCTCCCAAAAACTCTCAAAGCAACAAGACCCCAACCAAAAATAAAATAAGTCCCTTACTTATTTTATTAACATAACTTAAGCATTTGAATTTTAAACATTCAAATTAAACTCAGCTATTTAATAAACTTAAGTTATCAAAATTAATGGTGAGTTGAAGGAGTTAGGGAATATGAAGGGGTGGGGTTCGTGTGGGCCCCACCACTCTCATAACCTCCCATGGGAAAATTGGGTGGTTACCCCAACTTCCACTCAACGGATAAACCAAAGGAAATAAAAATTGTAACTCAATTTTTATTTTATCTTCCACAAATTTTTAACAACTCCTCCCGTAAAAACGCAACTTCGGAAAAGGTGTTCTCAAGCAATTATCGGCGCTGCGAATCCATCGGTGCCCTCGGAATTCAATTCTGAGCACCGGTTCGAAAGTTAGAAAAATCCGCTCGTTCGTTCACTGAACGTACCCGAGTTAAACTTCGGATAGAAATTTCGGGCACACCGGACCTCAGAATCAAGTTCTGTCAGAAACCGCGTTCTTGTAAAATTCCCAAGAAAATTAAGAAAAATTTTCTCTTGAATTTTACGAGTCTTTACAGAATGTAAATAAAGAACAACACACATTATTTTTACAAGGTTCACCCACGATGTGGGTGACTGCGTCATTACTGTGTTCGGGATGATCCGAGACACAAATTCTTCTCTATGAATCAATCACAAATTACAAGTGGGATGGTAAGGTATCATCCTGAAACCTTGGTGGGTAGGTATGAACCTTTTCCCAAATTATACAAGCATCCCACTAGTGTTTTTTATACCGACTCTCGCCACTGTTTCACAATTACAACACTAACACAATGAATAAGATCATAAGATATTCAGGCTTCCGATGCAACAAAAAAGTTGATCTTTCTCTTCAAGCCACCGAGAATAAACCGATTCATCACTTTCTCACTTCAACTGAAACTCAACGACTACCACTGAATATAATCAATAACCCTACATGCAAGTTGGTTTAGTATACTCTCATGAATTGCATAAGATAATACTTCCAATTCAACTCACTGATATATCAGAATGATCAACTTAAAAATATGTCAATAATCTGCATGTTGACTTCTAATACAATGCTCCATCTTAACTCTCAACTTTTCACTGATGCTGAATATTTCTGATCACTCCATCTTCTTCATGCAAGGAATTATCACACTGCTTTTAGGATTCACGGTGTGCTCGCAACTCAATTTTCGAACCAAATGTGGAATCTCAAACTCTTCACGCAATTTTTATTATGCGCAGGTACTCTGTAATCTTCACCCGAGTGCTTCACGGAAACAATTTTCTTCACAAAGGTATTCGAGTGTGAAATACATAAATTGAACACCCACTGCCTTCAAGTCTTCTTCGCGTAATTAGTAAACATGCGGAAACCTTCGCGAACCAGACAGATTCACGGAACTGTTTCTCTCTCAAAACAATACTCGGATGTGAGATAAGAAACAACAAGAAAATGAACTCTAACTACGGTATTTATAGGAAATTAAGATCGTAACGAAATCTTCTAGAATCACAGAGATGCTGCCTTCATGTTACACGCACCATCACACTCATCAGATATCTCACAATTTCTCCGCGCTTCATTACCTCGGTTTGATCTTCAATTATTATATGCAAACACCGTTGCATATAATTTCGATCGATTTTGGGCCTTCAGGTTGATGAGACGATGAAGAGAACTTTCAGATCTAGGTTCGGTCGACGTCACTCATGGAGTTCCCCTTCGACAAATGAAGGCCGCCCGAGGTTGAAATAGGAAATCGGATGGAGTACAGATGGCGCGACAAAGACGATCGGCCAGCTTAAAATTTCCGAACGAAGCGCGGGAGCTCGGATCCAATCGACCCTCAGCGTTGCTGGAGATCCCGATGAACAGGAGCCTCTTGGTGGACTGCTGGAGAAGACAACATTGCTGAATGAAGCGGACGACCCTGATAAAAATGAACAGATCGGACGGCCTCGGTTCTGCCCATCCTGAATCCTTCAGCTGGTCCGTTAAAAAAACCTTTACCAAAAATTGTCGGTTCAATTTTTTGACAATCAAAATATTCCATTAAAAACTTTGCCAAAAATCTTCTTCAAACGAAAAACTCAATTATTCTGACCTCAAAATATTTATCATGCAAAATAATATTTTTCATGGTTACAATATTTCCTCAAGCCCAACAATTTCAATTCTTCTCTATTTGGAGTTCAATCATAAAATCCAATTCTCCTAATATTGTAAACACTGTGTCGACAAGTAATGACACTTGTTTTCTAAAATACTAACCAGTTCAACAATTGTCACAATTAATATTTCTTTCTTTAAAGCAATCATAAAATCAAATCAAAACAACATTTCCAACTTATTAATTCCCCATACTAATTCAATGATAGAACCCCAATCTTCAATTAATGTCACATTAACCATTTATCAAACAACTTTATTGACAAAAATTACAACACAAATATTACTTTCAATAAATTTGGGTTCTTCAATCTCCCCCTTTGGATTTTTTGTCAATTTTCATTTCACTTTCAAAGTCAATGTATTATTCTCCCCCTTGACAATAAAACCAAATATATAAGTATGAGAAATAATTTATCTCATCTCATTCTATAACTGTTGAATTTTTCTTCTTCTCTCCTTTAATCTCCTCCTTTCATAAGAGATTCCACTTATCAAAAATTCAAATTGATCTGCTTGAGAGAAGGAATTCATCAACTTTGTTAAAGTAATGAGTCTTTAATTAATCAGTTTCAAGTCTACATGGGCTAACCCAGTGTAGAAAACAAGAGTGATCAACGCAGACAACAATGTTATCAATATGATGCCAACATTAAAATCTTCTTTCAGAAGTCATTCAAAATCTATTCAACTAATCTTCTACAGTCGTCTTGAAAAACAGATTAAAATCATTTAATAGTAAAAATGCACTTCGACATTATCAATCCATTTTACTTTTGTCATCATATTATCAGATTCTCCACTTCTAGATCATAATTTTTATTCATATAGATATAGAAGAATACACCTCTTTAATGACAGACTTCAATTTCCAGATTGAAATCATCTAATAAATTTCTTACTAGAACTTCAAATATTCATTTTATACCAGTTGATAAATTCAACTATGGTGGTTGTTTAGTTTTGCACCCCTCAGAGGGATGAGCTTCATCCATGTTCTTCATCATGATTGACATTCTTCAAGAATAATCTTCAAGAACAATTTTAACAGCTATTGAAATAAACTCCATGATGGATAGCCTTTTGAATATTGTATAATATTTTCACAGTACTCATATATTCAGGACTCCCCCGGAATATATGCATCACCTTCAATTCCCTGCATCAAAGAAAAAAACACAAAATACACGTGGGAATAAGGTGGTACTTCAAGGATTTTTCAGTTAAAGCTGCAGGGATGAGATTTATCTCTCAACCCAGAATCTACTTTCAATTTTGCGCCGGATTCATGAAAACTCTTTGTAATGTCCCAAAATTTCCGTATATATTTTTTATTATATAGGATTATTACAAGACTGCGAAAATTGATGGCACGTGATTCCGATGCCCGGAGTGCCCAGAATGATCCGCCGAAAAAAATGTTAAGCTTTAAATAGCACACATGAGCAGTTTTTTCTGAAAAAGTGGAACAACTCTTAAACGAGTACCCGGATTAGAAATCTGAGGGCACCGTTGCATTTAGGATGGTGGGTTTACTATAGGTGCGACTTAAGTTTAGTCGACACATAGCTTCAGTGAGAAAACCAAAATATGGCATAACCGTAAATAAAATTATTTTATTTTTCAAATACTTATAACTCGCGAACGGTGACTCGGATAAAAAATCTGAGACCACCGTTGAGCTCGTGAGGGTATGCTTTCCTTAGGCAGATCCTAACCTTGGCTGGCGCGAGCCAACAATGGAAGTTAGTTTTTACCCGTAAATAAAATAATTCAATAGCAATTATTTTATTGTTAAAATTTTTAACTCCTAAACGGTAACTCGGATTGGAAATTCCAGAGTACCGTTGAGCTTGTGAGGGCGTGTTCCCCTTAGCCAGAGCCTAACCTCGACCGACGCGGGTCGAGATGACTGTTAATAACTTTTTTAACTTTTTTTAAGGCACGTTCAGTAAACGCGCGGACAATGATTTCTATCTTTTGAACCAGTGCTCAGATTAAAAATATGAGAGCACTTTTGAATTCGCAGTGTCAGGATTTGCTTAGGCAAAGCTTAACTTTGACCAGCAAGGGTTGGACGAAAAAGTTAATTTCTTGGATTTTACAAAAAAATAATAAAATAACTAAAGGTTATTTTATTTTTATTTTTGCAATCGTTGGACAAACGTTGGTGGGACCGCAACGTCAAACCATTTAATGACTTGACTCTTAAGTTGTGTAACCCCACTTTTGGGATAAATAATGGGTTGTGTAACCACACCGATGAGAGAGTTAAGAGGTTCATTAATTAAACTCATTTATGAACCTCATTAATTGTGTGATGTGTTAATCTCCACCTTCTCCTCTATTTAATCTGAGCTCGGGCTTGGGTTTTGGGAGAGCTACGAGAGGAAGTTCTGACGAAGCACCGTTGAATTTCTGCTTTGACGAAGAACATGATCGAGTGACGGTCGTTGGGGGAAACGACGGGCGACAACGAACGCTGACAAACACCTCCAGACGTGGACACTCCTTCCTCTTCTGCAACGCCTTCCAACAAACACGAGGTAGGGGGTTTCGTTGTTTAATTAAGATTTATACATTTCTTGAAATACTATTCATGTTAATGCTAACGCGGAGGGCGCGGGCCAAACGAACAAGGCCTGGACCCTCTGCAGTTTTCGGATTTGGTTTCTTTTATCGTGGGCAACTGGAAGGTAAGGTGGCATGCGGTGGCACCAGCCGCGTTCCCGGCCGAGAAGAGACGAGCCACCGGCCCAGCCAGCGACCGGAGGAGGACACGTGCCCCAACAGCGCGCCTGGGCGGCGGAAGCTGCGGTCGCGATGGGCTGCAGTGCTGAAGGAGGCGCGCCCCGGAAGTGGAAGCCATGACCACGAAGGGCCGCGGTGCTGAAGGAGGCACGCCTGGGCGAAGGAAGCCACAGTCGTGACGGGTCGCGGCGTTGGAATCCCGCAGTGCCACCGTGGCGCCGCGTGGAGAAGTCAACCTGCCATGCGGGTTGACATGGGAGACGCAGTCGGTGGACCCGACCGCGTGAGCAGGTGTCAGACGCGGCTATGCTGCGTCCGAGGAGAAGGGAGTCGACCCACAACCACGAGTCGGGGTGAGCGTGGCGAGCTGCGCTGCTAGGCGGGCCGAGCCCGCAGGCCCAGTGGGCCAGGTTGACCTGATTTGGACCAGACTCAGGTTGGGTAGACCCAAATCAGATTGGGTCGACCCAGACCTGGTTGGGTCTAGTCGGCCCGACCGAGTCGGACCAGACCCGGACCCCTTTCAGCCCAGTTACACTTAATTGGGCATATCTCTTAAACCGAACGTCCGTTCGACGAACCGTCTATAGCGCTGGAACCCTTAGAATGAGGCGGTCATTTTTTGATACTCCATGTGAGTTTTAGAGAAAGTTGGAGTTTGGTCGGGTTGGATCGTACCTGAATCCAACCGGGCTCTCGACACTAAAATGCCTATAACTTGCAGACCAGACATCCGGTTGACGCAACGTCTATTGTATTGAAACCCTTATGACATGGCACTTCATTGGGTTACTTCTTTGTGGGACTTCGTGATGGTTGAAATACGACCGATGGCTTGGGGATCGGATCCTCCCGGAATCATGCGTGCTTTGTCCGGGAATCTAGTGGCTGGCTGAGACGTGAAGAATGAATAGAGATCATGTATGGATCAGCACCGAGCGTTCCTGTGTAGATCAGCACCGAGCGATCCTATGTAGATCAGCACCGAGCGATCATGTGTGGGTCAGCAGCAGAGCCTCATGACAGAATAAGATGATCTAGTTTTATAACAAAACATATGTACTTCTGTACTTAAGTTAAACCTAATGTGAGTTGTCTTTTGCTTTGTGCTTTTTGATTGAGATCATGATTTATGGTTTTTTCCTTTGGGGAATTCTGAGAGACCTTCAGGGGTCTCGGGGTCCCTATTGGTTATTATTATACTCACCCTTACACAAGCTTCGCATGCACCTTGTTGTGTCTTGTACAAACGACGAGCAGCTTTGACTGAGTCTCGAGGAGCCAGGACTTGACGGTGTACAGAGGTGACCGGTTGACATAGAGAGCCACAATGATGAGCTCTACCTACCCTTCAGGTAGGATCCTTGGCAGACGACCTGAGGAGTTGTTTTTCCTTTTTGATGTATTTCCATTTCAGTTGGGCTTGTATTCTGGCCCCTTTACTTCAGTACTTACTTTTACACTCTGTGGTGGTTTTTAGTTGTGGTTGTACCTTTCTTCCTCCATTGTGTTTTACTTGTGCGTAATGCACCTGGTCTATGTGTGTACAGATTTTGAGGCAATGCCTTCCCATTTTATGGAAATGCCTTTCCGGTGCAAGTCGCTAACCCCTGGCCTATGGAAGGCGGTCTTGGGGTAGTCATGACACGGGACCCACAGGACAGGTCGTGACAAAGTGGTATGAGAGAGGGTCGGTTCAATCAGAAGAACTAAGAGTCCATGTTTTCAACGAAGCAACAGTGTTAAGTGTCTTGAGTTTGTATTTCAGTTCAAGGAGTCCAGTGTTGGTGCGACTGCCGACGTATCCATACACCAGGACCCTGAATTCTGTTTTCCGACTCAGTACATGAAAACACTGATAGCGTGTGTTTTTTAAATGTTTTTCTTTTGATCTCTTTTGAGTCATCTCACCAGGTATAGCTTATTGACCGTGGTTCATCTTGATTCTCTTTCAAGATGCCTCCACGCATACAACCAGCCAGGATACCAATGCATGACCATGAGGATGGTCCATAGTGTGATGAAGCTTCAGTACAAGGATTGTTTCCTGAGATGGTACCTTCAAGCGGTGTCACAGCGATACCACTTCCCGTTGGTCAGCAGTTACTACTGGCTCTATTGGTAGAGGACACATATAGGCTCGGTGCCTTACATGAGTTTCAGTGATAGATACCCCTCAGGTTCTGAGGTGAGCCCAAATCACAGCCGACTAAGGACTGGCTTGAGGTTGTTACTGAGTTGTTATCTAGCCAGGGCACCATTAGAACAGATGGTGGCACTAGTAGAATACTAACCTATACCAACGGTTTGGAACCGTTGGTATAGGCCTCCAAACCGTTGGTATAGCCTATACCAACGGTTTGGAGAACCGTTGCGAAGTAAGCCGTTGGGATAGGTCTATACCAACGGTTTTCCCAAAACCTTTGGTATAGACCTATCCCAACGGTTTACAAAACCGTTGGTATAAGTAATATGAAAATCTATTCCAACGGATATAAAACCGTTGGTAAATGTATTTCAAAAAAAAACATGTGATGGGATTTGATCCCACGACCCCTTGTTTATAATCGAACGACTTAACCACTAAGCTAACATCACTTTTGTAAACATAATTTCATAAATATATATATGTATTATCATAATTATTTAAAATTTAGATTTATATAATGTTCTTGGGTAGTAGACCTGGAAGAAATGAAAGAATCTATCCCAACGGTTCTCAAAACCGTTGGGATAGACCTATCCCAACGGTTCTCAAAACTGTTGGGATAGGTGAAATTTCCAGGGGGTGAATGTTGGATTTGGTGCTGAGTTTTCCCAACGGTTCTCCCAAACCGTTGGGAAAGGGGGGGTCTTTCCCAACGGTTTGGGAGAACCGTTGGGAAAGGGGCCTCAAAACCCCCCTTTCCCAACGGTTCTCCCAAACCGTTGGGAAAGACCCCCCCTTTCCCAACGGTTTGAGAGAACCGTTGGGAAAGGGGGGTTTTGAGGCCCCTTTCCCAACGGTTCTCCCAAACCGTTGGGAAAGACCCCCCCTTTCCCAACGGTTTGGGAGAACCGTTGGGAAAGGGGTGTTTTGAGGCCCCTTTCCCAACGGTTGGGAGAACCGTTGGGAAAGGGTGTATATAAGTGTTGGGAAAGATCCAATTTCCAGTAGTGTGGTCCTGGAAGTGAGCATTCTATGTGGCTCAGCAGGGCGATGATAGGGTTTAGATTACCCCTATCTTACGATGAGGTGACTTTTTCCATGGACAGAGCTTGAGAACCTTCCTTAGAGAAGGGGTTCTCTTGCCATAAAAATCTAATAGGGTTTATGTTCCCAAGAGCTTCTACAGTTTTGACAAGATGGCATGTTGTTAATTGAGTATTCATCGAGGTGTACCGACCATTCCAGGTATTCTATGAATAAGATATAACCAATTATTTAGGGCTCAGACTCGCAATCGAGACATGTTTAGGGACATCCGAGCAAGAACTATTCCTCTATGCATTCCTACTTATGTTAAGGTGTTAAAGAGAACCTTTGTGGTTGAAAATTCTTTGGCTGAGTAGATGCAGCCAGTGAATTTCAGTAGTGGGAAAGCAGGAAACCAATGTCAGTCTTAGAGACTTAGACGTGTAAAATGTTTCGGGAAGAGGTAGTGATAGGGACAAATGAATCTTTAGGGCAACAAATGTGGAAGGGGAGCTAGGAGAGCAGCAGGAGGTGGTGTACATTTCAACATGTCATAACCACCACCCCAATGTGGTCCCCACCAGGCTTAGGGAGCAGAGGGACAAGGGAAGGGAGTAGCTTCATGTGGTTAAGGAGTGTGACCCAAGGGCTCCATGAATAATTCAAGGTACGGTCTGTGTCTACTACTAGCTTCTGTAATTAATAGACATAGGTACTAATCATTCCTTCTTGTCAAGAATCTTGTTCAAGACCTATATTTTCCAGTTAAACCGTTGACTTGACCCTTATGTTTGGAGATACCTATGAGAGGAGACTTGATAATCACACTTATGTCGATAGTGTGATCTGAACCTTGAGGTGAGAGTTTCGGTTGGAACCTCTTGGTGGCAGTGTCGAGGACTTACGATGTTAGTTTGGGTATGAAATGGTCATACATAGTTCATGTTCAGATTGACTATTTTAGGGAAAAAAGGATGTGTTATATCTACAACATTGTAATGAGGTCGTACTTGGTCGGTGAAAAAGGAAACCCAGGCAGGATGGGATAAACTCATGCATAGGAGGGTGCAACCGATCACTCTTGAGTCGGCCAACCATACCCTCGTGGCAGGAGGAGTTTTGAGTTTTGATTTATCAACAGTAGTGTCAGAGTGCGGAAACATCCTTTCTAATGATGTTTCTAGGATTACCTCCCTGTAGGGAGAGGGGCTTCTATATTGGCTTGTACCTAGGGATGACACCGATATCTACAACTGCATATCAGATGGCTCCCATAGAGCTCCGGGAGAAGAGAGTATAGTTGGGATACTTTCAGAGGAAGGGCATAGTAAGACCCAGTGTTTGAGGTTATGTTTGGATTACCGTCACTTTAACCAAGTGGCTATGGAGAATGAGTTCCCACCACAAGATGGTCGGTGGAACACCAATCAGTTAAAAGGGGTAGCCTTTCACATGGATAGAAAGGTGCCTGTAGGCTTTTCAGCAGTTGAGACAATAACGATGGTTGGAGTTCCACCAGGACTATGACTTCGAGGTAGTCTATACTCCTGGGAAGGGGGACGTGGTGGAATATGCGCTCATCAGGAGGTCTATTCTGTATTTGCTGAGTGAGGCGACATAACAGCTAGCCGCGTTGCAGATATACTTCATGGATAGTGATGGAGAAGCTTACCTCTAGTCTATAACTGTCACTCCCCCAATCCTTTAGCAAGTTTGGGAGTCACAGCTTGGGGATGCGGACTACGAGACCCGATGTGCTCAAATATCCTCAGGACAGGCTGTTGAAGGATTTTCTAAATGTGGGGAGCACGTCATCCTTTTCAGATGACGCACCATGGTACCAGTGACGCTATGAGAGGAGGTGATTGAGGGAGTTCCACACATCCCCTTTGGTGGTACATACGGGTGTGGAAAAGATGTACCAGGACCTTCGACATTAGTAATGGTGGTCTGGGATGAAGAAAGCGGTGGCATAGTTCGTATCACGATGCCTCACTTGTCAGCAAGTGGAAGCTGAGCATCAGGTTCCATCATGCTTGAGCACAACTTTTTATCCCCATACTAATGGTCAGATGAAGTGGACCATACAGACCTTGGGGGAAATGGTTCGTGCTTGTGTCCTGGATTTTGGTCATAATTGGGAGGATCACCTACCATTGGCAATAAAAGTTATCACTCCACCATCAGCATGGCACCATTTGGGGCCTTGTACAGGAAATCATGCAGATCACCTCTATGCTGGACATACCTAGGGGAGCCAGCACTTATGGGTCTAGAATTGGTATGGGCTACCACTGAGAAGGTGCAGATCATCCGGGAGAGGATGAATACTGCACATAGAAGACATAAGTCTTATGACGACAGGAGACAGAGACCCTTAGAGGTTGAGGAGGGAGACCATATCTTCCTATGGATATCACCCCGATGAGGATTGAGAAGATTCGGTCAGGGTGACAAGCTATCTCTGAGGTTCATCGGACCTTTCCAGATTCTCAACAGAGTTGGTGAGGTGGAGTACCGCCTAGCTCTTCCCCCACAGATGCACCAGGTGCATAATTTTTTCCACGTGTCATAGTTGAGGAGATGCGTGCATGATCCATCTCACATTATCGACTAGGGTGAGTTAGAGCTTGATGATAGGTCGACTTTTATGGAGTTCCTGGTGTAGATAGAGGATCGATAGGAGCGAGTCCTTCATGTATGGTCGATCCCTCTAGTGTGAGTTTGGTGACAGCACAAGAACCTCCAAAAGAGAACATGGGAGCGGGAGGCTCAGATTTATTCTTAGTACCCTCGTTTGTTTGATTTTCCTTTGTTTTGGCTTTTGGGGATGTAAATACATAAGGTGGGAAGAATATAATGTCCCGAAATTTCCATATTTTTTTTATTATATGGGATTATTACGAGATTGTGAAAATTGATGTCACGTGATCCCGAGGCCCGAATTTCCCGGAATGATCCGTCAAAAAAATGTTAAGCTTTAAATAGTGCGCAGGAGTAGTTTTTCTGAAAAAGTGGAATAACTCTTAAGTGGGTGCCCGAATCATAAATCTGAGGGAATCGTTGTGTTCAGGATGATGGTTTTACTCTAGGCGCGACTTAAGTTTAATCGGCGCATGCCTCCAGTGAGAAAACCCAAAAATGGCATAACCGTAAATAAAATAATAAAATAAAATAATTTTATTGTTCAAATTCTTATAACTGACGAATGGTGATTCAGATAGAAAATCTAAGACCACCATTGAACTCGTGAGGGTATGATTTCCTTAGGCAGATCCTAACCTTGGCCGGTGCGGGCCAATAGTGGAAGTTAGTTTTTGGCCGTAAATAAAATAATTAAGTAGAAATTATTTTATTATTAAATTCTTTAACTCCTAAATGGTAACTCAGATTGGAAATCTTAGAGTACCTTTGATCTTGTGAGGGCGTTTTCCCCTTAGGTAGAGCCTAACCTCGACCGGTGTGGGTCGAGGGTGACTGTTAATAATCTTTTGAACTTTTTTAAGGTACGTTCAGTAAATGTGCAGGCAATGATTTCTATCTTTTGAACCGGTGCTTGGATTGAAAAACTAAGGGAATTGTTGAATTCAAAGCACCGAGATTCTCTTTGTAGAAGATTAACTTTGATCGGCAAGGTTCGAACAAAAAAGTTAATTTCTTGGACTTTACAAAAAAATAATAAAATAACTAAAGGTTATTTTATTTTTATTTTTGCAAGCGTCGGAAAAACGGTGGTGAGACTGAAGTGCAACGTCAAACCATTTAATGGATTAAATCTTAAGTTATGTAACTTTATCGTTGGGAGAAATAATGGGTCGTGTAACCTCACCATTGAGATATTTAAGAGGTTCATTAATTAAACTCATTAATGAACCACATAATTGTGTGATGCGTTAATCTGCAACTTCCCCTCTATTTAATATGAGATCAGTCTTGGGTTTTGGGAGAGCTACGAGAGGAAGCTACGATGAAGCACCGATGATTTTAAGCTTCGATGAAGAATGTGATCGAGCGATGGTCATTGGGGGAAACGACGGGTGACGGCGAACACCTTCAGACGTGGACACTCCTTCCTCTTCTGCAACACCTTCCAACAAACTCAAGGTAGGGGGTTTCATTTTTTAATTAAGATTTGTACTTTTGTTGAAATATTATCCATGTTAATGCTAACACGGAGGGCGCGAGACAAACAAACAAGGTCCGAACCCTCCGCATTTTTCGGATTTGGTTGTGTTTCTCGTGGGAAACCAGAAGGTAAGATGACACGCGGTGGTGCCGACTGCATGTTCGGTAGAGAAGAGATGGGCCACTGGCCCAGCTGGAGGCCGAAGGAGGAGGCGCGCCCTGGAAGTGAGCCTGGGTGGCGGAAGCTGTGGTCACGATGGGCCGCGTTGCTGAAGGAGGCGCGCTCCGGCGGCACACCTGGGTGATAGAAGCCACAACCACGATGGGCCGCGATGCTGAAGGAGGTGTGCCCCAGTAGCGCGCCTGGGCAAAGGAAGCCACAATGGGATGCAACGCTGGAATCCCGCGGTGCCAACATGGAACCACGTGGAGAAGTCAACCTAATGTGTGGGTTGACACGGGAGACACAGCCGGTGGACCCGGCCGTGTGAGCAGGCACCGGAAGCGGCTATGCTGCATTTGGGAAGAAGGGAGTGGGCCCGCAACTGCAGGCCGAGGTGAGTGTAAGAACCTGGATCTTCTTTTCAGGCATGTTTTTCTTTTTCTAGAGTTTTTGAGAAAAAGAGGTTTTTCTGGAAATTTTTGAAGTACACGCCGTGTACTTTATGAGTACATGCCGTGTACTCGGTTACCACTGGTAGTCGTGTGCTGGCTGTGTAGCGGCCTTGCACATGGCCATGTGGGGGTGACCTAGAATCCGCCTAAAGAGAAATATAGAAACGGAAAGTACATGTCGTGTATTTTGTTTTTTTCATTAAATGCACTGGGGTCGCATCTGACGGACATAACCGTCTCCTTCTCAACCTAGTTCGTCTGAGAGCGCCGAGCAGCCGCGGATCTTTGACAAGACCCCGACCAAGTGTCCGTCCTCCGAATCAAACACCATCAGTTGCGTTGGAATCACATTGGTGAGTTCTCTCTTCTCATAGAGCACCATCCCTTGATTTCTCTTCTTTCATGAGTTATCATGGGTTGAACGTTTTATACATTTTCATAGATCTACAGTGTTCTAAGGTGATTCAAGCCTCGAGGTTCAAGTATATTGATCTCCCAATGCCAAGGTAGGTGGTTTGTGCCTTTCTGTTGAAGGTATTTGAGTTTTATGTGCAAATTTGCCCAATACCCATGAACGGGGTAATGCACATTTACCGTTTTAGCCCTATTGTTTGTCTGCTATGCTTATATTCTTGATTAGATGATATTTTATTGTGAATAGGGTGATTTTATAAGCTTTGGATGTGTTTCCCATGCATGTTTTCCTGTTTTGACCTTTGGGTCTAGTTTGCCTGTTAGGCTGCTGTTTACTTTCCCATGCCTAGTGTCGTAGGATAGTGTGATTGTTATTCTATTATACTGTTATGTTGTAGAATGCTAGCCAAGTAGTTCTTGAGGTTTACTTTGTCCGATATTCTTTCTATACTTATTGATTTACACAGGGCCGTGAGAACCTAGTGTAGTAGACCATATGGGAGAATGGACGTAAGGGCTTCTCCAGAGTGTCTTTTATAATATTACGATTCGAGACCATAGGGGGAATTGACGTTGAGTGCTTCCTCAGAGAGTTTTTAGTTCCTCAATGTGGTCCACATGGGGAATGAGACATTGAGTGCTTCCCCAGAGCGCCTTTAGTACCGATACGAGACTATAGGGGGAATTGACAGTGAATGCTTCCTTAGAGAGTCTATACTTTAACTGAACTAGAGGGGTGAGACTGTGTGTGCTTCCCAGAGGGTTTCTTGAATATGTTTGGTAGGACCAGAGGGGATAGGCTATGAGTACGTCCTAGAGGGTAACCTGTTTGTGATTATTTTCTTTAGTTAGTTGTTGCTTGATATCTGAAACTGTGGATTGTTACTGTTGAGTACTTCCTTGTTTACTATTTTCTGCACTTTTACCTACCATATATTCACTGACTGTTAGGCACAGATCTTGTGGTGGTTGCCTACTGGGATTCATCTCACACCCTGTTTGGGCCATGATTTTGAGACCAAATAGATTATATTGTTGCAGGTATAAACAAGGGAAAGTGCCCTTCTACTTCAAGTACTTGACATGCTGTGTAGCTGGAGAGCATGAGACCAAGATTAGGCTTGCGATGCTATGGAGATGAATACTTTTTTTCTTTTGTACTTGGTTTAGTACTGTATTTTAGCATTGTTCTTTGTTTCACTGCTTTCCTAGACATATGTATCATGTGTCATTTTATACATGTGCTCCATTTTATTATATCAGTCTTTCACTGTTTATTTTTGTATAATATTATTACTACTTACACTTTTTTATGTATTTGTTTACTTCCACTGAGTACTCTACAAATGAGGGAATAGTTTTCCCCACTATCACACCCAAGGTCCCCGCTTCTAGTCGGCAGCCTCTGGCGTTTGAGGAAATGCACTTGAGGCCATGTGACCAACCGAGTACAGGGCACCTCTGGGTGGCTTCCAGAATCGGGATGTTACAAAGTGGTATCAAAGGATTCTTTTCTCTTGACTTACTGTTTGGAGCCTTTATCCAGGGATAGGAAGGGATAGGTACTTGGTAATAAGCTGTGCCCGGGAGTAGCTAACCCATGTACATGGAAAATCCAATCTACCTTGTTTATTTCAATTTTTCTGGTTTTTCAACTTTACGGTTGATTTGATTTTCACCGTTGGGTGATTCGCATGTTTTGAGCTTATACCATTGATGTTATTGAGGTTCTATTTCTGTCGCAACCCGATGAGATGAGGGTATGCCATCTCATGCATCATATAGGCACTTGCTAGAAATCACATGTCATGCATTCTTTCCATGCCGTCTAGGGCGCATTAGCAATTTCATGTTGTTTTGATAGATGTTGTGTAGAATATTAATACTGATGTGATAGATGCCTTCATAAAATACCTGCTGTTTGATAGAGTATTGTTTGTGTAAGGTTTTTTCTGAATGAACACCAAAAATTGGTTCTTGAGGTGTTATGGGACCTCATGGATCGGAACATAGTGGATCATTGACTTATTTACCTTGTTATAACATGTATAAGATGCCAAGCTGTGATTCGTGGAAAGTATGGCCCCTCACGGATCAGAATTTGGAACCTTCAATGTTCGTTTCATTGTTTTTATAGGTTCCAGAGTAGTTTTTGAGGCTTACTGTCTGGAAAAACCCAGAATACATGCCGTGTAGTTTTGACTACACGCCATGTGTTCTTCTATTCGGGAAGAAACTATTTTTCATAAGTACACACCGTGTACTTTATGTACACGTCGTGTAGTCTCTAACCGTGTCATAGGCCGTGTGGGAAGAGACACGGGATGGGGAATTTCTTATAGGAACATACCGTGTACGATTTGTACATGCCATGTGGTGTTGACCCTATGTCCACCCATGTAACTAACAACAAGGACGGATAAAACTTAAGATATACACGCCATGTCAGGATTAAACACGCCGTGTAGTGTAATCCCAGGAACCCGACCGTGTAGCTAACAACACGGGTTAGTGGAGTCTCTTCTTATATGCACTGTGTCTACCTAGAACACACCGTGTAGTATGAGTCGTGTATCTGGCCGTTTCACTAACAACACGGGCCATGTGAAGCTCGTCTAGTACACACCGTGTTTCCCTTAAACATGCCATGTAGTCTTGTCTTAGGAGAGCCGTGTGGCTTAACCGTGTAGAAGGACTCAGGCTTGGGGAAGAGGATTCAGGTACACGCCGTGTGTTAAGACAACACGCCGTGTGTGTGGGGTGATACATGACTAGTTAGGCAGGAGTACATGCCCATGTAAATGACTTAAGGGAACACGCTACGTAGGCTTGATACACGTCATGTAGTTATGTTTTGTAAAACTTGAATGATTACTTTCTCCTGTTCCCTTCTTACACTTCTATGTTTCAGTCCCTATTAATCTTGATCTAAGGTGTGAGTTTGACCTTGAAGATTCCTGCCACTGAGATGTCCTCCGGTTGTCTGCCAGTTACAAGGTAGTGATCAGACGCCAAATACGGCTGATCAGGGACTTCCCGCAGATCCTCCTATTGTTCCAGTCTTGGCACCAACAATTATACTTGATACCGGTGCTGAGACATAGTTTAAAGAAGGCTTCATGAGGATGATGCATACTTTTCAGGGAGCACTGCCTCCTGCCCCATCGATGGTAGATTTGACGCGGGTTTTCCAACAGCAGCATCCTACCGCTTTCTCAGGGGAAGGAGGACCTCAGGCTGCAGAGTCATGGCTAGAATCCATGATGATGAACTTTGAGCATCTGGAGACGCCTTCAGAGAGGAGGGTCAAACTCACTACTTATATGCTTCGGGACTCCTCCAAGAGATGGTGGGATGTGATCTCATAGGTTATAAGCCAGCAGGTTATGGCATGGGATGAGTTTCATCGCATCTTCTATGACTACTTCTATCCGGAGACCCTGAGGGCCGACTGAGACCGGGAGTTTATAAGCCTGGAGCAGGGAACCCTTTCTGTCATGGATTATTCTCTCGTTTTACCTAGCTTTAGCACTTTACATCCTTCCTAGGGGTAGATGTGTTGTTCCAAGTGAGGAAGTTTGAGGATGGTCTTAGGCACGACATCTATTCACAGGTGAACATCTTCCGGTTGACTTCCATCACTTCTATCGTCAACCAGGCGCTGATCACAGAGTGCAATCTGAGGGATTCTGGAGCTGTGAGCCAGGGCGGCTCGACATTGGGAGTTAACATCCCTCCTAATGACACCAGGAAGCGTCGCAGGGAGTCTTTGTGTGGTGATCCAAGGAGGCGAGAAACATCTTCTGGTAGCCAGGTGGTATGCTACCAGTGTAGGAAGAGTGGGAATATGAGGCCGCAGTGCCAGAGAGACCCAGGGGAGTGCCGATCTTGCAGTAAGATGGGTCACCTTTAGTGTTTCTGTCAGGTTTTCTCACCAGCATCTGGTGACAGGGGTTCTTCTATGACTCCGCATTCGGGAGCAGCACTGCTAGTTTCTCACCAGTTTGGGATCTGGAGTTCTTCCAGCCGTTCAGGCCAAGGTGGAGGTCGTGGCCGTGGTGTTCAGTCGCCAGTCTTTCAGCGACAACAGAGTGGATCAACTCAGAGTGGTCAGCCAAGGTCACATGGTCGTGGAGAAGGCCAAACCTTTGCAGTAGAGCAGACCCAGCAGGAGCAGGATCCTGGACCTTCTACAATTCGAGGTACAATCCTAGTTGACTCGGTTTTATCTTCAGATCTTTTCGATATAGGGGCTTCCCATATCTTTATATATGTTTCCATCTTGGAGAGCCTTGGGATCTGTATCTTTTCTTCTGCTAATATCTTGATGTTATACACTCTGTTGGGGACAAGGACGACTAGTGTACGTCAGTGCAAGGAGTTCCCTCTAGAGGTCGGTGGGTGTCACTTCTCATGGGATCTCTATGTCCTAGAGATGATAGGCTATGATGCCATTCTTAAAATGGACTGGCTAGTTCCTTTCTAGGAAGTCATTGACTGTTATCGCCACATGGTGAGTTTCATATCACAAGAGGGTGGATATTTTCTTCATAAGGGTGAATGGGATGTCTAGGAGAGCAGAGCGGGTCCAGAGCATCATGGGTTAGGAGGAGTTACAACCTAGATTGCTAGTCTATACCTGGATGATCATGGGATTTCACAGTTATACTTTCCTCCAGTGGTGGATTGTTTCAGATATGTCTTTACAGAGGACTTTTCAGGTTTGCCTCTAGAGCATGAGGTAGAATTTTCGATTGATCTTGTTCCAGGAGTGGCACCAGTGTCCATTCCTCCTTATAGGATGGCTACACCAGAGTTGCAGGAGATTAAGAAGCTATTGGAGGAGTTGCAGGAAAAAGGTTTCATTCAACCCAGTACTTCTCCATGGGGTTCTACTATCCTGTTTGTGAAGAAGGCAGATGAAACCCTCATACTTTGTGTGGATTATCAGAAGTTGAACCAGTTGACAGTCAAGAACCGATATCCCTTGTCGAGGATTGATGATCTCTTTGACCGGTTTTGAGGATCCCGGGTGTTCTCGAAGATTGACATGAGATCTGGTTACCATCAATTACGCGTTAGACCATCATATATACCTCTTATAGCCTTCCAGAGTAGGTATGGTCTATACGAGTATATGGTTATGGCGTTCGGTCTCACAAACACGCCAGCCGTTTTCATGGCACTGATAAACCGAGTGTTCCATCCATACTTGGATTCTTTCATGGTTGTCTTCGTGGATGATATCTTGGTGTACTCTCATATTCGACACAACCATGTCACACATCTTGAGATCATTTTGATTACACTTATAGAGCATCAGTTATATGCTAAGCTCTCAAAATTCCACTTTTGGATGGATCAGATTCACTTTTTGGGTCATGTTATCTCACAGAGAGTAGTATCAGTAGACCCAGAGAAAGTGAGAGTAGTAGTTTCCTGGAAAAATCCGAAGAACATATTTGAGGTGCAGAGTTTTCTAGGGCTGTTTGGATACTACAGACGTTTTATAGAGGACTTTTCACGCTTAGCAGCACCACTGACAGGTCCGACTAAGAGGGGTGAAAAGTTCTTGTGGTCAGATTCTTGTGAGTCAGCCTTTCAGGAGCTGAAAGGGAGGTTGACTTTAGCACCGATACTAGTATTTATAGATCCAGACAAGATCTATACTGTTTATTGTGATGCTTCTAGTATCGTGATAGGAGTTGTGCTTATGCAGGGAGAAGGAGTCATTGTGTATGGGTCTTGACAGTTGAGGCTACATGAGAGGAATTACCCGACGCATGATCTCGAGTTGGTTGCAGTTGTTCATGCCTATGATGCTGGAGACATTATCTTTTAGGAGAGAATTTTGTGGTTTTCACCGACCACAAAAGTCTCAAGTACATCTTCACTCAGTGTGATCTGAATTTGAGACATCGAAGGTGGGTTGAGTACCTTCAGTCCTTTGACTTTGAGCTTTCCTACATGCCTGGGAAAGACAATGTAGTGGCTGATGCGTTGAGAAGGAGGACTCAGATACAGGAATTTTAGGAGTCCAGTAGTGAGTGGTAGCTTTTGGCTCTGTTCTCTGATATGCATTTGGAGTTGCACGACAGACAGTGGCAGACCTTCCTTTCTTCTGTAGCTGTTACCTCTACCCTACTTGATCGAGTACGAATGAGGCAGCTATCAGATTCTGAAGGCCTAGTCCTGCGGAAAAGTCTGTTAGGAGAGGAACCTATTCCTGGATGGACCATAGGCGAGGATGAGATCTTGCGTTTCCAGGGGTGCGTATGGGTGCCACCAGATATACGCAAGGAGCTGATGCAGAACTCTCATTCCTCATTTTGGGTAGTTCATCCTAGCATCACCAAGATGTATCGTGATCTACACCATCATCATTGGTGTCCAGGTATGAAGAGATACGTTGAAGGTTTCTTCATGAGGTGTTCCACCTGTCAGTAGGTGAAGGCGGAGCATCAGCGACCAGCAGAGCTTTTGCAGTAGTTACCCATTCCTGAGTGGAAGTGGAATGATGTCACGATGGATTTTGTAATAGGTTTATCGAGGTCTCCTTGAGGGAATAATGTAGTATGGGTTTTCATTGACAGACTTACGAAGGTCTCTCACTTATTACCGATCAAGGAGACCTTCAGTGTTGATGAGCTGGGATAGTTGTACATCCACGAGATTATACGTCTATATGGAGTTCCACACTCCATCGTTTCAGACAGGGATGCACGTTTTACTTTTCGGGTCTGGCAAGGGCTACATAAATCTTTGGGTACACAGGTGCTTTTGAGTACAACTTAACACCCTCAGACAGATGGCCAGTCTGAGCGTACAATTCAGGTGCTTGAGGACATGCTCCGAGCATGCATTCTTGATTTTTGAGGTTCTTGGGAGAATCATATATCTCTTGTAGAGTTTTCCTACAAAAATAGATTTCAAGAAACTATTCAGATGACACCTTATGAGGCTTTGTATGGTAGGCCATGCCGATCATCCTTATGTTGGCTGGAGGTAGGAGAGGCAATTTTTCTGGGACCTCATCTTGTTTAGGAGACCATAGAGTAGATAGAGTTGATTCAGAAAAGGATGGCTACTGCACAATCTCGTTAGAAGTCTTATGTTGATCAGCAGAGATGACCTATGGAGTTCGAGGTTGGGGATCAAGTTTTTCTATGTTTCACACCGAGGTTGGGACACAAGAGGATTAGGAGATATGGTAAGCTATCTCCGAGGTACGTCGGGCCGTTTGAGGTGTTGGATAGAGTTGGGTCGGTTGCCTATTAGTTGTAGTTACCTCAGAGTTACTGAGCTATGTACGATGTTTTCCACATTACTTTTCAGAACCATCTCATGTTTTACAACCCTAGGAGGTTGATTTGGAAGTGGATGAATCCTTTGAGGAGCATCCTATCCGGATTGTCGATCGCAGTACAAAGGCTATTCGTGGCCGGTCTGTTCCTCTGGGACAAGTTCCATGGTAGTACGAGTGAGTACAAGACGAGACCTGGGAGAGGGAGGCTGATGTATGAGCATAGTGGCTGGAGTTGTTCGGGGTTTCTTCTTCTACATCACCTTGCTAGGGAAATTCGGGGATGAATTTATTTACGGGGGGAAGTTTGTAAGAACCCAGATCTTCTTTTCAGGTATGTTTTTCTTTTTCTGGAGTTTTTGAGAAAAAGGGATTTTTCTGGAAATTTTTGAAGTACACACTGTGTACTTTATGAGTACACACTATGTACTCAATCACCACTATTAGCTGTGTGATGGCCGTGTAGCGGCCTTTCACATGGCCATGTGGGGGTGACCTGGAAGCCGCCTAAAGCGGATTACGGAAATGGAAAGTACACGCCGTGTATTTTGTTTTTTTTTCATTAAACTCACCAGGGTCGCGTCTGATGGACAGAACCATCTCCTTCTCAACCTAGTTCATCCGAGAGTGCCGAGCGGCCGTAGATCTTTGACGATCCCCCGACCGAGCATTCGTCCTCCGAATCAAACACCGTCAGTTGCATTGGAATCACATCGGTGAGTTCTCTCTTCTCCTAGAGCACCATCCCTTGATTTATCCTCTTTCGTGAGTTATCGTGGGTTGAAAATTTTATACGTTTTCGTAGATATACAACATTCTAAGGTGATTTAATCCTCTAGGTTCAAGTATATTGATCTCCCAACACCAAGTTAGGTGGTTTGTGCCTTTCTGTTGAAGGACTTTGAGTTTTATGTGCAAATTTTCCCAATACCCATGAACGGGGTATTGCACGTTTACCGTTTTAGCCCTATTGTTTGTCTACTATGATTTTATTCTTGAGTAGATGATATTTGATTGTGAATAGGGTGATTTTCGGATCTTTGGATGTGTTTCCCATGCATGTTTTTCCTGTTTTGACCTTTGGGTCTAGTTTTCCTGTTAGGCTGCAGTTTACTTTCCCATGCCTAGTGTCGTAGGATGGTGTGACTCTTGTTCTGTTATGCTGTTTTACTGTAGAATTCTATCCAAGTAGTTCTTAAGGTTTACTTTGGCCGATTAGCTTGCTATACTTGTTGATTTACACAGGCCCGTGAGAACCTAGTGTAGTAGAACATAGGAAGAATAGACGTAAGGGCTTCTCCAGAGTGTCTTTTATAATATTACGATGTGAGACCACAGGGGGAATTGACGTTGAGTGCGTCATCAGAGAGTCTATAGTTCCTTGATGCGGGCCACAGGGGGAATGAGACGTTGAGTGCTTCCCCAGAGCACCTTTAGTACTGATACGAGACTATAGGGGGAATTGACGGTGATTGTTTTCTTAGAGAGTCTATACTTTAGCTGAACCAGAGGGGTGAGACTGTGTGTGATTCCCAGAGGGTTTCTTGTATCTGTTTGGTAGGACCAGATGAAATAGTCTGTGAGTACTTCCCAAAGGGTTACATGTTTGTGATTATCTGATTTAGTTAGCTGTTGCTTGATATCTAAAACCGTGGATTTTTACTGTTGAGTACTTCCTTGTTTAATGATTTCTGTACTTTTACTTGCCATATATTCACTGACTGTTAGAAATAGATATTGTGGTGGTTGCCTACTGGGATTCGTCTCACACCCTGTTTGGGCCATGCTTTTGGGCCCAAACAGATTATATTGTTGCAGGTATAGACAAGGGAAAGCACCCTTCTACTTCAGGTACTTGACGTGCTGTGGAGCTGGAGAGAATGGGACCAAGCTTGGGCTTGCAATGATGTGGAGCTGAATACTATTTTTCTTTTGTACTTGGTTTAGTACTGTATTTCAACATTGTTCTTTGTTTCACTGCTTTCCTAGACATATGTATCATGTTTCATTTTATATATGTTCTCCAGTGTATTATACTAGTCTTCCGCTATTTATTTTTGTATGATATTATCATTGCTTCCACTTTTGTATATATTTGTTTACTTTTGCTGAGTACTCTGCCAATGAGGGAATAGTTTTCCCCACTATCACACCCAAGTTTCTTGCTGCTATTCAGAAGCCTCTGGCGTTTGGGGAAATGCGCTTGAGGCCATGTGACCAACTGGGTACAGGGCACCTCTAGGTGGATTCCGGAACCAGGACGTTACAGTTAGCATGGCGGGCTGCGCCTCTTGGTGGACCGAATTGTTCAGACCAGCCTAGCGGGCCGAGCCTGCAGGATCAGCGGGTCGGGTTGACCCAATTTGGGCCAGACCCAACTCGGGTTGAGTCGGACCGAACCTAGACCCCTTTCGGCCTAGTTACACTTAATTGGGCATATATTTTAAACTGGATGTTTGTTCGAAAAACCATTTTTGGTTATAGAACCCTTAGGATGAGACTGTCCTTTTGAGATACTCCAGGTGAGTTTCGGAGAAAGTTGGAGTTTGTCTAGGTTGGATCATACCCAAATCCAACCGGTCCCTCGACACTAAAATGCCTATAACTTATAGACAGGACGTCCGGTTGACGCGCTGTCTGTTTCATTGGAACCCTTTTGACATGACAGTTCATCAGGTTACTTCTTCATGGGACTTCGTGCCTGTTAAAATACGATTGATGTCTTGAGGATCATATCCTCCCGGAATCATGTGTGTTTTGTGCGGGAATCTAGTGGCTGGTTGAGACACGAAGAATGAATAGCAATCCTGCGTGGATCAGCACCGAACGATCTTGTGTGGATCAGCACCGAGCGATCCTATGTAGATGAGAACCGAGGAATCCTGTTTGGATCAGCACCAAGAGATCCTGTGGGGGTCAGCAGCAGTGCCTCATAACAGAATAAGATGATCTAGCTTTAAGACTAAACATTTGTACTTATGTACTTAAGTTAAACCTGGTGTGGGTTGTCTTTTGCTTTGTGCTTTGTGATTGAGATCATGCTTTGTGGTTTTTCCTTTGTGGGATTCTGAGAGACCTTTGGGGGTCTTAGGGTCCCTATTGGGTATTGTTATACACACCCCTGCATGGGCTTCGCCTGCACCTTGTTGTGTCTTATATAGATGATGGGAAAATTTGATTGAGTCTTGAGGAGCCAGGACTTGACAGTGTACGGAGGTGACCGGTTGATGTGGAGAGACACAGTGAAGAGATGTACCTACCCTTCAGGTAGGATCCTTGGTGAATGACCTCATGAGCTATTTTCCCTTTTTATTTTATTTCCATTTCAGTTGGGCTTGTATTCTAGCCCCTTTACTTCAGTACTTACTTTTACACTCTGTGGTGGTTTTTAGTTGTGGTTTCACCTTTCTTCTTCTATTGTGTTTTACTTGTGCACAAAGTACCATGTCTCTGTGTGTACAGATTTTGAGGCAATTCTTTCCCATTTTAGGTAAATGCCTTTCTGGTGCTAGTCTCCAACCCATGGCCTATGGAAGACAAGCTTGGGGTAGTCACGACATGGGCCTTGGTGGATGGGTCGTGACACTCTTCATGTTTTCTCCAACTATGAGTTTCCAAATTTTATCATTTAAGGAAATCATGGATTTCTTGATTTCTTCAACTTTCATCTTAGATGGAAGAGGCTTCTTCATATTGAAAAATAGTTCACTTTCATTCTTCTGTTCCTAATTCAGCTTTTTATCCAATTCCAACTGCTCTGGCCATACGACTAAGCATTATTTTGGTATTTGCTTATACTTCTTCTTGTGTTTAGACTCCTTCTATAGAGTAGTATTTTTAACATAAGAAGTCATTGGTGCTTATCCTTTGTTCTTCACTAGTCCTATTTGTTCAGGAAACCATATCATACATTTATTTATAATATACCCCGTCAATTTTCACCCTCTACACAAATCTATAGCAATCACAGGTTTATCCCTTTTTGACAAACTCTCATGAAATTCAATTTTTTTCTTGAATTTCATACACCAAATCAATCATGTTATTTGATTCTAAGATTAATTTCTCTTTCTATTTCATATTTCTTCCACTATCATTTATGTTTATAACCCATTTGCAATGGTCCATAATATGACATTTTCTTCTATAGTAGAATAATTTCTTCATAGGTGTGACATTCATCTGATCATTCTTCTTGGGTGTAGCATGCTTCAATTTTTTTTTGACATTCATCTCCTATTTATACCCCAAGGAAGACTTTTATGATTTTTTTTCTTTCCCTATTAATTTGTTGTGGTCTTGTCTTCATATCAGTATATGTATAGTGAATAGTTGGAACATACCAACACTCATCATAATTGTGACCACTTATGTTGTAACAATCACAGAAGTATTTAAGACAATCAAATATATTATTGATAAACATATTATTATTCATATGTGAATTATGATTCAATTTTGCAATATTTATATTCTCATCAGATATTCTCCCCCTAAACACTGGCCTTTTTTAATTTTCATGCATAGACATATTATGCCAATAGTCAATTTCCTGATGCCCAAATTTCTAACAACACCAACAATATCCATAAAATCTCAATTTCTTCTTCTGGGATACAACATAGATATAATTAAAATCATATTACTTTTGAATAATATGATTATTCATCTGATATCTTTATGGGGAACATGAATTAACATTATTTTTCAAATATACCTTTTATGATATGATGGATTTATCATCAGTCTTTTTCACCCATGTTTTTTCAGAATTATTTTTGGAACCTGTACTTGTAAATAAACTAGTATTTGTACAAACAAAATCTTATGGATCAAGGGTTACCTGATTCAATGAGCTTTCATTATATTTATCTTTATATAATCTCAAACTATTATTTCCACTTGAATGAGTATTTTCATAAGTAAGAATATTTTCTAAATTGTTCTTAGCATTTTTTCTGATAACAGTATTTGTGAATATTCAACTTGAATATTCTAAAGATTTCTGAAGTTGACTTACAACTCAAGATATTTCAAATTCAGAGAATGATTTTGATCTTCAAGTGATTTCACCACATCTTCATGTTCTTTTACCATATCTTCAAATTATTTCTAGAAAGTTTTTAATTGTATTTCCTTTATATTTTTCAAATTTACTTCCATTTCAAGACATTTCATATTGAGGAAATTTTTCTCATCTTCAACAACTTTCAATTTTTCTTCCTAGTGACTCTCTATTTTCTGAACATGATCATCATGCATTTTATTTGCCTATAGTAGTTAATTATTCAACTCTTTAATTATATTTGTCTTAATCTCTAGTTGAACTTATTTAACATTCATATATGTTATGTGTAGTTTCTCCAATGCACAGATCACTTCTATATAAACTTTCTCAGTCACATTTTTTCATAAATAGTTCTTTGTAATTCATCTTCAATTAGAATAAGTATTTCATTACAATGAAATATAGGTTATTCTTTTTATTTTTTATCTTGAATGAATATATCATCCTTGTCTTTGATTTAAAACTTAGAGTCCTTAATATTCATTGAAGATTTATGAGACTCTTCAAGTGTAAGAATCGTCTTTGTAAGGACCTTCTTAGTAAATTCTTTCCCACACAAATTTCTTTGAAATTGTTCTTCAACACATGAGAAATGTTCATTGCGAAGTGATATAGTTTTTTCTTTGGCATAAATGATTTGTGAGAGAAGTTTACATATTTGAAAATTCTTTGGAAAGTCCACTCCATATCTACAACTTCATTTTAAAGTTTTCACTTTTCATCACATGGTCCCTTGATAAAATCAAATGTGTAAGTGACAACTTCAATAGGAACATTCTTTAGATAATTTTTGATTTCTGAATAAAAATCACTAATTGATTGAATAAATTCTTCTTCCTCACAGATTGAATAGTAATCTTCAAAAGGATCTTTATCAAATTATTTAACAGATACTGCTGATAGACTACCACTGTGACTATATTTAGATTTTTATGAACCCTATTTCTTCTTCAAATTATTTCTAATATTTCTTGCCTCTTTATTCTTTATGTTTTTAAATGTTTTTGAAAAAACCTATTTGTTGACACTAACAGAGATATGAACTGAAATTTCCATATGACTCTACTATTTTACTTCTTCAAAATCAAATCTGCACTTCATATAAGTCTGATAAAAACAACTGGGACAATAATATAAATCCAATTAGAGGTATAACATGTGATCTGATACCAATTTAAGTGTCTATTGGATCATGCTGGTACACTGAGAGGGGGGATGAATTAGTGTACACAAGTTTTTACAAATTTTCTTTTCTTTTTTTATAACACCCTTTTTGAATCGAACCTATTCACTTATTAGAGTGAATGTGTCTTTCTTCTTAAGAAGAAAAATTATTCCACATGAAAGAAATAAATTAAATGAACCATAACACATGGTATTTTTACAAGGTTCTCCCCCGATGTGGGTGACTATGTCCTTGCTGTGCTTGGGATGATATGAGACATGAATTCTATACTATGAATCAATCAAAAATTATAAGTGGGATGGTCAGGTTTCACCCTAAAACCTTGGTGGGTAGGCATAAACCTTTTCCCAAATTATTCTGGCATCCAAAATTGTTCTTTATATTGAATCCTGCCAGTGTTTCAAAATTACAACAATAACACAATGATTAAGGTCACAAGATATTCAAGTTTCCATTTCAATACTAAAGTTGATCTTCCTCTTTGAGCCACTGAGAATAAATTGATTTATCACTTTCTTACTTCAACTGAAACTCAACGAATACCACTGAATACAATCAATAACACTACATGAAAGTTGGTTCGGTATACTCTCCTAAATTGTAAAAGATAATACTTACAATTCAACTAACTACTATGTCAAAATGATCAACTTAAAAAATATCAATGATCTGTAATTTGAATTCTAATATAATTCTTTGTCTTAACTCTGAACTTTTCATTGACGATGGATTTTTTCAAATATTTTTGATCACTGAAAATAATAAACTGCCTCAATACAACAACTGCTCGGGTTAGAATTATTTCTTATGAAGAAGAACCAACCTCACTTAACATTGAAAATTTGGATACAATGCTATTTGAGTGTGGAATACACAACTCGAACACCCACAAATTTCAAGTCTTCTTCATCCGATAAGTAAACACTCGAAAACCTTTTCAAACCATACAGATTCATGAAACTGTTCCTCTCTCAAAAAAATGCTCGGATGTGAGATAAGAAACAAAAAGCAAATGAAATCTAACTCATTTATTTATAGGCAACTAAGATCATAATAGAATCTTCTAGAATCATAGACATGCTTCCTTCAAGTTACATGCACTATCACTATCATCAGATATCTCACAATTTATTCACACTTCATTGCCTCAGCTTGATCTTCAATTATTATATGAAAACATAGTTACATATAATTTTGATTGATTTCAGGCCTTCAGGTTTATGAGACGATGAAGAAAACTTTTGGATCAAGGTTCAGTTGACGTCACTCATGGAGTTCCCCTTTGAAAAACGAATACAGCTCGAGGTTGAAATAGGAACTTAGATGGAGTACAGATGGTGTGACAAAGAAGATTGGCCGGCTTGAAATTCTCAAATGAAGTTCGGGAGCTCAGATCCAGCCAACCCTCAGTGTTGCTGGAGATCTCGATGAACAGTAGCCTCTCAGTGGTAGGGCCAGTCCCGAGGTAAGCCCCAAGATCCCCTAGGCTAGGGCAATGCTCAAGTAAGGAAAATTTTTACAAAGGAAACCATTTTGAACTTTTTACTATATGTCTCAATGTATTTAGGGAAAAGTTTCTGATATTGGTTTGGGGAAACTGAATTTTCTAGGCCGTCATTGCTCAATGGATTACCAGAGAAGACAAAATAGCTGAATGAAGTGGACGACCCTGATAAAAATGAACAGATCAGAAGGCTTGGTTCAGCCCAACCTGAATCCTTTAGTTCTTCTGTTAAAAAAACATTACCAAAATATGTTGGCTTGATTTTTTAATAATCAAAATATTCCATTAAAAACTTTTCCAAAAATCTTCATCAAATGAAATACCCAATTATTCGGAACTCAAAATATTCATCATGAAAAATAATATTTTTCATGGTTATAATATTTTCTCAAGCCCAACAATTTCAATTCTTCTCTATTTGAAGTTCAATCATAAAATCCAATTCTACCAATTTTGCAAAAACTGTGTCTCCAACTAATGGTACGTGTTTTATGAAATACTGACCAGTTTAACAATCATCACAAATAATATTTATTTCTTTAAATCAACCTTCAAATCAAATCAAAACAAACTTTACAACTTTTTAATTCTCCATAATAATTCAATGATAGAACCCTAACCTTCAATTAATGTCACATTAACCTTTTATCAAACTTCAGATTGACTTTTAAACTGTATTGACAAAAATTACTACAAAAATATTACTTTTAATAAATTTGGGTTCTTCATTCTCCAGAACTAGTTAATGCACTTCTCATTTTCAACTTCCATCTATTTTATCCAAGACTCTTATATCTGTAACACTAGTTCCCATATCTCACACATGTGATCACACTTTTGGTTTAGGATTTTTCATAAAAAAATATTCTCTTTCTTTGGGTTGTGACTCCCGAATTATAAATTCTGGACTATTCGGGTTATGACTTGTGCAGTCTAAAGTCTATGTTGTAATTGGGTTATGACTTCATATACAAAAGTTAGGGGTCTTTGTTATAATTATTCTAGAAAAATTATGTTGTGATTGAGTTATTATTACTCTTTAAAAATCAATATTGTTCACAATGTATCTCGTATAGAGTAGAGAGTTATAAGAGTATAATAGGTACACTTTGGACCAAACTAATATAAAAATTCTATGTGTTTATTATTTTTTACACTACTATTTATCTTTTTTAATTAACTCTAATAATTAATTTTTATAATTAATTCAATATGTTAATGATTTAATCTAGTCAATTCATTCACCTTCTCTAGACCATTTGTCATCTCTATAACCTAAATTTTGGTATCATAGCATTGGATCTGGTGTAATTTATTTTTATATATTTTATTGTTCTAACCTTTTTCTATACCAAACAATATAAGGGAAAGATATTTATGATGATAAGAATGAATGAAAATGATACATGGATTCCTCAAAACCCACCTCCCCTTTATGGAAATGACTATGGTTATTGGAAATCTAGATTGAAGGCATACCTCATGAAGTTAATCACAAAACACTAGTCAATCATTGTAAAAACATACAAACAACTAGAATCTGACCTAGATACTCTTATAGGAAAGGATGATGCAAAATATGTTTTTAATTAGAAATTAATAAATATTTTATATTGTGATATTAACATAAGTGTATTTAGTCATGCGTATACATGTAAGACATCTCATGGGATCTGGAAGATTCTATAAGGCACTCACCTTATCTCAGATAATATGATTAGAAAAAAAACTTATAATCCTTTGATCATAGTACCAATATTTTAAAATGTGTGAAGATGAAAGAATCAATCAAATGGTTCACCGATTTATGAGAATTGTGAATGGAATGAATTCCTTTAGAAAAAATTTAGAGAACCCTATACTTTTTGAAAGAGTCCTAAGAGATTTACCCAAGAAATGGAATGAAAATAAGATTAGAATTAATGGAACTAATAATTTCAAATATTACACAATAGATGAACTCATCAGATCACTTCTTCAATGTGAACTTGAGTTAAAGAATATTGTAGAATAAGATAATTAAAAGAAGAAAGTCAATTCTTTGATATCACATATAAATCTTACTTTTAACTCTTTTGAATCTAAGGTATGGGAAAGTGAAAAAGGATAAATTATGAAAATAAGAAAAGGAATCAATAATTTGATAAAGAAAAATATAAAGTTCATGATGTAACTCAGAAAATATTAGAAGCACAATCGAAAAGGAAATAAAGGTACCTCAAGTAAGTATAGTGGTGTTTCAGAACTAACCTATTATTAATGTAGGAAAAAGACACACATAAAATGAAATTTTCTAAAATTAAAACATTATGTAAAGGATAAGAAATAAAAAAAGTTATGTGTATATTCTGGATGGATATGAACATTTTAATCAGAATCGAGTGACTAATCTAAAAGTGAATATTAGTTGGTTAACATAAGTTTGATGGGTAGAAATATAAATGAGGTTAGTAATGACTTAGATTCATATTATAGTTATTATTATGGTGCAGATGGTTATATATTGTATTATCTATTTGAAGAGAATTAAAAACATTAAAAATATGTTTTAAGGATTATTGAATTATTTAAAAAATTATAATAAGAAAATAAGAAGCTTACCAAGGAAATTAAGAAATTTTATAAAGAAAATTTGAATTTAATAAACTCAATTTCTTATTTAAATTAATTTCAATCTAATGAAGCGTGCATTTTTCAAAAGTAAAATAAAAAATTTAAGGACTAAATTGAAAATTTTAGATATTATCCTTCATGTTCACAATTCAAGACTTTCGATGATTTTGTTTTCATTTAAAAAATAATGTTAGTATCAAAAATGAAGTTTCTATATTGAAATAAAATTTATTTATTTTTTTTAAAGTAAAGAAAAATATGAAAAGATAATAATAATGATAAATTCAAATAAAGATAAAACTGATTTTGGTTACCATCATCAGATTCCTAAAATGTTTAAAATTTATGTAAAGACCCGTAAATTTCAAGAAAAATTTTTTTTTCTTAATTTTCCTTGGAATTTTACAAGAATGTAGTTTCTGACGACGCCTGATTCCGAGGCCCGGTGTGCCCGGAATTAATTTCCGAAGTTTGGCTCGGGTACGTTCAGTGAACGAACGAGCGGGTTTTTCTAACTTTTGAACCGGTGCTCGGAATTGAATTCTGAGGGCTCCAATTAAATCGCAGCGCCGGTAATTGCTTAGAAAATCCTCTTCCGGAGTTGCGTTTTCTCAGGTGTGGTTTTTAATTTTCGGGATTAAAGTTAAGAAATAAAATAATTGCACGACAAACTTTATTTTATTTCACTTAAGCCACTTGGAAGCCACTTGAAGCCACTTAAAGCGGCTTAAGCTGAGTTGAAACAGATAGGGTGCTATCCAAAAATATACTACCCCCTTGGTAGGATATTTGTGAGGTGGGGCCCACACGAGCCCCACCGTTTCTTTTCCACTAAGTAACGCACCCGTGAAAACCCGTCATTATGAAAGTCAACTGACGTGTTTTCTTAAATTCTTAACGCACCATTTAATTGGGCGGTTTTATTTGTTAATTAAATGGGCAGTTTCTTTCGTTGAATTAATTCTACGAATTAATGGGTCGTTACTTACCTCTTTTTCGTTTGTTGGCATAATAATAAAATAAGACCAACGCACGACTTCTGGAAAAAGGTTCGTTGAGAGGATTTGACAGAAACCAAGAGTTCTTCATCCTCCTTCGCGAAGAACACAAAGAACGCGAAGAACGCGAAGAACGCGAAGAACGCGAAGAACGCGAAGAACGCCGACCCCCGACGAAGAACACCGAACCTGCGGAAATCGACGATGTGATGCCGTGTGCCGCAACGCCGACGTTTCCTCTCCCGCGACGTTCTTCTGCGGCGTTCCTTCCTCCGTGACGAAATCTTCGATCTTCTGTTTGCGGTAAGAGATCTCGGCTTTCTTTTTTTTAAAACATCTTTTTGGTTTAAAACAACACACAGATTTAATTATTAAAAATTAAATCTGTTGTTTCTTGGACCTCAGAGTTCGTCGACGCAATGCCGGATACCGCGACGACGCGACGATCGCCTCCTTCCGCGGCGACCAATTCCGCGAAGAACCCGCGGGCGACGACTTGACGAGGTAGGGGTTGTTGTGAATATTTTATATTCCCGTGAACGTTTCTTAAAAATTAAAGATCCGGATTCATATGAACAATTTTAATTTATTAAAATTGTTGTTTCATGTGTTGAATAAATTCTCCCGTTGTTATTAACTAACGTGGAGGGTGCGGGCCAAACGAACACGGCCCGACAACCCTCCGCCGTTCTTCGTGGTTGTGCGGATTTGGCGGGCGATGGCGGAATGTGACGTAAGGGCGTTTTGATGATTCCGCAGTGAAGAACGAAACCCGGGAGGAACAATGGCGCAGACGGGAAGGAAAACGGACCACCGGAGCAACTCCGGTGGCCCGCGGAAGCGGCCGGCGGCGCAGGTCGCCGGCGCGGCTTCAGTCGCGGCGGCGGCGGCCAGCGGACCCACGACCGCGCGGGTCCGGCTCGCCCGCACGGGACGCGGCGACATGCCGCGTTTTGTTGAACCAACACTGCCCCACGCGGGGCCGCGACACCTCCAAACTGCGGGGGCGGCGCCCCGCGACGTCCAGCTGCTCGGCCGCTCGGCCGAGCCGAGCCAGGCCGGTCCGACCGGCCGGGCCGTGCCCTGGCCGGGCCGGACCGGGTCCAGCTGGGTTGGACCGGGTCGGGTCGACCGGGTTCGTCCGACCCAGGGGGGGTCGGGCCGGGCCCGGACCCCCCGTCTTCGGACCATTTTCGGTCTTTTGCCCGTAACTTGAGCTACGGGCCTCCGAACAACGCACCGTCATCGGAAACGCAATCCTTGGATAGAGACGGTCATTTTGGTATATCGCACTCAAGGTTTCGGAATACTTTGGGTTCAGCCGGGTTGGTTCGTACACGAAACCAACCGGGCCCTCGGAGCGGAAACACTCATATCTTGAGCTACGGACATCCGATTGACATGCCGTCAGCTTTGGTGGATTCCTCTAAGTGAGACGGATCTTTTGGCTCACTCCGCCCGAGGTTTCGATGCAGGTGGAGTACGGTCGGGTTGGTTTTGCCTTAAAAACTAACCAGGCCCCTGGAACGAAAAAGCCAATAACTCTCAGACCGGGCGTCCGATTGACGCACCGTCTGCGACGTTGAGTTCCTGTTGGCGATACGGAACTTTTGGATACATCAACTTCAGACTTTGTGTCAGTTTATGTATCAGCCTCTCGGCTCGTGGAGCGGACCCTCCCGAACAAGCTTGCTGTGTGCGGGAACCCTAGTGCTGGCTGCGACTTCGACGACGACGACTATACAAAGATCCTTGGTGGATTCGACTGCGACGATGATGAGAACAGTACAAGAATCCTCCGTGTTTTCGGCAGTGACCACTACGGTACACCTTGGGATACATCAACTCCGGAATGCATGTCAGTTGATGCATCGACTCTTTAGCTCGTGGAGTGGACCCTCCCGAAACGAGCATGCTGTGTGCAGAACCCTAGAGCCGGTTGAGATTTGACGACTGCTGATCGAATGACTCGGCGTGTTACGGATAGCCCAGTGGGGAGCGCTTGGTTGTAGCGGTAGACCCACGACAGAGGTACGCTTGGTTGTAGCGGCACAGGGGAGCTCTTGGTTGTAGCGGCAGACCCACGATAGAGGTGCGCTTGGTTGTAGCAGCACAGGGGAGCGCTTGGTTGTAGCGGCAGACCCACGACAGAGGTGCACTTGGTTGTAGCGGCACAGGGGAGCACTTGGTTGTAGCAGCAGACCCACGATAGAGGTGTGCTTGGTTGTAGCAGCACATGGGAGCGCTTGGTTGTAGCGGCAGACCCATGACAGAGGTGCGCTTGGTTGTAGCGGCACAGGGGAGCGCTTGGTTGTAGCGGAAGACCCACAACAGAGGTGCGCTTGGTTGTAGTGGCACAGGGGAGCGCTTGGTTGTAGCGGCAGACCCACGACAGAGGTGCGCTTGGTTGTAGCGGCACATGGGAGCGCTTGGTTGTAGCGGCAGACCCACGACAGAGGAGCGCTTGGTTGTAGCGGCATAACCACTGTACTTGATGGAGAAGGAGTTTCCCAATAGCTTTGGGTCCAACTTCATGATCGATCCTATGTGGGTCATTGTGGGGGGTTAGTACCTTCCGATCCTTTATGGGTCCGATGGATTAGATGAATCAGTGGCTACATCTGATCATCTCTATCGTCATTTGAAGAAGTATACCTGTGTGAGCTGAATCTTGCGTTACTCTCCTTTGTGGATTGTGTTGAACTATCCTGTGTGGATTTACTGTTTACTCTTCTTTGTGGATTGTGTTGTGCTATTCTGTGTGGGTATACGTTTTTCTTTCCTTTGTGGACTGGGTTGTGCTTGGGCTCGGATGTTGGAGCCGAACGGGAATTGATGACTTAGGTATATGTATGGGAATATACCTAAGCAATGTCGGTTGTTACTTCGTAATTATGTCTTTCCTTTGTGGTTATCCTTTGTGGATTCTGGGAGACCTTCGGGGGTCTCGGGGTCCCTACTGATTAGCTTATACTCACCCTTTCACGGGCTATGCCCGCACTTCGTTGTGTTGGTTGCAGACGACGGACAGCACTGATCGTGGTGGAGGCTTGCAGAGCAGGACGAGACCTGGAGGTGGACCACTAGGCGAGGTGTACTTGGAGCGGTAGGCTGGACCCGGGGAGCAATGGAGGCTTTCTGTACTCACCTTTCAGGTGGGACTTCCAGTGGACGGCTCGACGCTGAGGCTTTTCTTTTCAGTTGCTGTTTTTCCCTTTCAGTTGTACTTTACAGTTGGGCTTGTATTTCCGGCCCCTTTTTCTTTCAGCACAGCTTGTTACAGTTTTCACTTAGTGTTTACTTTTCCGCTTGCTTACTCTGTAGTGCTTTTTTACTTTACAAAGGCAATGACTTCCCTTTTTCTGGGATTTACGCCTTGGTGCTAGTCGCCAGCCCCTGGCCTATGGAAGGCGGGCTTGGGGTAGTCACGGCACGGGTCCCGAGGACGGGTCGTGACAATTTATTTTTTCAAAATTTCTAAAGGAAGTATATCAAATTTTTCATGCTCTAAATTTTTTATGAATGGTAATTATGTTAATGAGTTTTCATTAAGATTTTATATACATTTTAGTTATAACAAGTCTTTTATTTAAAAGAATTTATCTTTTATATTACCCATGAATACTTATTTAAAATTTGTTGGGGCACCAAAGAATTATTATACTAACCCAATTGGACACAAGATAGCATGAGTACCAAAAGTTTTTTCTATTTAATTAATATTTTCAAGAAACATGTCTTTCAAAGTGTATAAGATACATGGTATATGGAAAATTTATACTCCAAAAATATGACTGGTGATCTATTGATTTTTTTATTCATATAATCAATGTGATGGAAGCTCTATGACATTCGGTGATAACTCAAAAAGTATAGTTAAAGGATTTCATGAAGTATGTATTTCTAATATTGTTGTGATTTATAAATTTTAATATGTTAAAGGTTTGAAACATAACATAATTAGTATTTCAAAATTATATGATGTTGAAATGAGTGTTAAATTTGAGGATAATAAATTTTTAGTTTTTAAAAATGAAAAAGTTTTATTTTATGATAATATGAAAGAGAATATTTATTATATGAATTTTTATAATTTAACTTACTAGAATTTCAAGTGTCTAAATGTTATAGAAAATAGTGATATCTTATGGCATCAAAGGCTAGGACATGTTAACTTTCCACCATTATACAAACTCTCAAAGAAAGAACATGTTTCATAGCTACCCAATTTAAAAATTACTAAGAATTTTACTTGCCATTATTTTTTAAAAGGTAAAAAAAATTGAATTAGTTTTAAATATCATGATGAATTTAGAATTACTAGACTATTTAAACTTATTCAATTATATTTATTTGGACTGACACATGTTTCTATTTTATGAGGTAAGGAATATGTTTTCATGATTGTTGATGATTCTAGTAGATTTATCTGAACTTAATTTATATCTCAGAAAAGTGAAACTTTGTCAAGTTTTATTTCTTTTTATAATCTAATGAATAATAAAAAAAGTTATTTAATTATTTTTATAAGTAATAATGGAGGTGAGTTTATTAATTTTAGATTTGAAAAACTTTATAAAGAAAATGTTTATTTTCATAATTTCTTTTCTCATAGAACACAATAAAAAAATGGTGTTATAGAATAGAAAAATAGAACTATTAACAAAATTTCTAGAAATATGTTAAATAAATACAATTTACCTAAATAATTTTGGTCAAAATCTATTAATTCAGCTTGTTATATTTTAAATAGAGTTTTAATTAGTTTTTTTAAGAAAACACCTTATGAATTTTTTAATGGTAAAAATCTAATATTGGATATTTAATAGTTTTTGGTGTAAATTTTTTATCTTAAATACTAAATATAAACTAGATAAATTTGATTCCAAAAGTTATGAGAATATTTTTCTTCATTATTATAATAAAAGTAAAGAATTTATTGATTATAAAAAAAGAACTATGATTGTAGAATAACTATTCATGTAAATGTAATTGAATATGTTTTGAAGAAATATTATATTTTAGAATATTTTCATGGTGATTTTAATAATTTTAATTTTGGTGATGAAAAACCTCAAGATGATATAACTGTTGAGGGGGATATTACTCCTAATAATTTTGTTTCTATGATTTATAAGTTTCATAAAGACCACCATATTGATAATTTTATTATTCATGTTGATTATGGTATTATGACTAAAAGTTCTATTTTAATTTTCTATGTAAATTATGTATTTGTTTTTTATTGTGTTCTTAATGATTTTTTTCATGATTTGAAAAATTATAATTAGATTATTTCTATATAATATGAACTTAAGAATATTTCTTTAAATAGTGTTTGTAAATTACTTAAACCCTCTATGGATAATACTATTATTGGAACTAATCATATTTTTAGAAATAAAATTAATGAATCTATTTTATTTTTTAAGAAGAAATATAGCTTTGTAACTCAAAGTTATCATCAAGAAGAAGGTATAAATTTTGGTAAATTTTCACATGTTTCTTGAATTGAATTTGTTATAATTTTATTATATTTTTCTACATTTCAAGGTTTTATGTTATTTTAAATAGATGTTAAAAGCTCATTTTTAAATGGTTTTATTTCTGAAGAAGTTTATTTTTTTCAACCTCCTGGTTTTGAAAATGGAAAATTTCTTAATCATGATTTTAAATTATAAAAATATTTATACAATATTTAATAATCACCTTGTGTTTTGTATGATAGGCTTACTTTTTTTTGAAAATTTATTTTACTAAAGGTAAATTAGATCCTAATTTGTTAATAAAAATAATTTCAAATTATATTTTAATTAGACAACTTTATGTTGATGATATTTTTTTGGTTCTTAAAACAACGTTCTTTGTAAATAATATCCTAATTTTATAGATAGTGAATTTGATATGATCCACATGGGTGAACTAGAATTCTATTTAGGCCATCAAATTAATCAAAGAAATAGTGCTATATTTTTGAATCAATCTAAATATGCTAAATATTTGGTTAAACATTTTGGTCTTGATTCTTGTAAACTTTTAAAACCCTAATGAGTATTAGTTGTGAAATAGATTTTTATGTTTCTAGAACATATTTTTATTCTAAATTTTTTAGATGTATGATTGGTAGTTTTTTGTATTTAATTGCATCTAGACATGATATTATGTTTAGTGTTTTTTATGTATAATATTTCAATCTGATCCAAAGGAATCTCACATAAATTCTGTTAAACGTATTATTATATATGTTAAAGTAAATATTAATTAAGGATTACTTTATTCTAGATATTGTTTTTTGATTTAATTAGTTACTATGAGTCTAATTTTAGCTAATGTAGACATAATATAAAAAGTACCTCAGGTATGTGTTACTTTCTCGATAAAAACAAAGTTTCTTAGAGTTAAAGAAGGAAAAAATATATTTCTATATCTACCACACAGAGTGAATATATTTTTTCCACTTTTTTTCTCAATCATTAAGGATTAAACAAACTTTATATTATTTTGGTTTTAATTTAGAAAATATAAAGATTTGTTTGATAATTATTTTTCTATTTCTATTTCAAAAAACCCTTAACAACATTCTAAAACTAAGCCTATCGACATTAAATTTCATTTTTTTAGATTATGTTAATATAGGATATATTATTTTAGAATATATTCTAAATTAAAATCAAATTTCTGATATTTTTACTATATCATTGTATTTTTCAAAATTTGAGAAAATAAAATTTAAACTTGGAATCATGGAAATTTAGTTTGAATACATTATTTTATTGGATTTTATTCTAAAGGTGGTTTACTTTTTAATATAAATATTACCTTGTGTAGTTTAATAAAATGGTATTTTATTTTATTTTAGTTGTTGTTAACTTTTTAATAAATTTCAAAACGGGTGAGTATTTGTGAAAAATATTTCTCGGTTTTATAATTTCCAAAAAGGGGAATATTGTTAGAACCAGGAAGATTGTTGGTCTGATCATGGAGTATATATAAGTAATTTATATTTTATGTTTTGTATATTAAAAATGTATCACAATATTTTTATTATTTTTTTAAAAATATTTATATGATTAATTTTTATTTTTTACTAACTTATTCATTAGTCTTTAATTTTATTAATATTTTTTATTTTTTATTAATCTTTTTTGTTTTTTATTAATATTTTTTTATTGTTATATTATTATTATTATTATTATTATTTATTCTTTGATTATTTTGTGTAAAATATATTCTCTTAATTTTTATTTTTGTTTTGAGTATTTTTACTTACCCTTATGTGAGTTTTGAAAGTATCTCTTTAGAGTTACGCATGTTTTAGAAAAATATTTTTATCTTTATGCAACTTCTATTTACCCTTATGCACATATAGGTTTACTCTTACACAAATCATTTAAACTCATTTATAACTTTTGAAACCTATATAAACTATATTTTACATTTATGTGGTGTTATAACTTACCCTCTCTTATTATATATAATATGTAAGTTAGTCTTATGTGGCTTTTAAAATTTTACCTTACCCTTACACTATTATATATTTCTACCCCTACGCAGCACCGAAGGTCACCCTTACAAAAGTTTTATAAGCATTGGATTTCATTTAGACATGATGTTGAAACTACAAATCAACTCTATAAAGACTATATATTTTGAAGCTTAACCTTATGCAGTAAGAATTTTATATGAAAAATAAATTTATGGAATACTTGTTTTTCCAGATTTCTTTGTTTCACAATTTCTTAGTATTTTTAATTACCGCATGCATAAGGTTATTGTTTTAAGTGGTTTATTTTCTCTATAAATTTTTATTAATTATATAGAACCTATGGGAAGTGTTTTTATAGTGTTTTAAACATATTTATATAAATATCAAAGTTGTTCTTATTTCCATTCATATGTATACAACATGAAATTTAAAATATATTTCATGAACCACTACTACAAATAGGGCTTATAATAGCATTAAAAACTGCCTTTAACAGTGCTAAAAAAGTGCTGTTAATCTCAGTGAAGATAGGGGGGTCCCCTTTATCAGCGCTAAAAAAAGCGCTGATAAATGGATAATATATCAGCACTAAAAATAGTGCTGATAAATACTACCTTTATCAGTTCTATTTTGAGCGCTAATATATTATCCATTTATCAGGGCTTAATTAGCACTGATAAAGTCCAAATTGCCTGTGAAAACCCAGAAACTTCACAACACTTGTACACATGAGACAACACCTGCACACACAACACAAACAACACCTACACACAAAGCACATAAGAACAAAAATTCTATATAAATTTACTTGAAATCATGAATAAAAAACAACACACTTCTATATACATTTCAAACAATGTTTAATTTGGTTACAATTACAATTATTCAACAAACAGTTAAAAACATTGATGTTTCATCCTTTTTTCATCCATGATCCACTCTAAAAAATTTTCATCCATGGTATTAGTTTCCAAACAAAGCATTTGAACTCAGGAAAAAGATTTCACCTATATAATAAAACAAATATTATGTTAGTAATACAATAATGAAATAAATTAAACATTGATATGAAAGAATACATTAATAAAATGTCAATTTTTACCTGTTACAACCTTTACATGTCCATATTTTCTTGGATTTAATTAATATTTTAGAAGAGGATTAAAATGATTCATTGACTTATAAATATTTTTTTTGTTAAGATTACATGGATGAGAAAAGAAGAGGAATAAATATCAACAACAACATGGAATCCAAAAGGTTTCATTTATTAATAATAAAAAACGGGAGGAATCTCCACAGGTTATACAATATAACATATACATGATGGTGTATTCAATTTCATAGTAGTATTCAATTTTAGAATAAATTATAATAGTTTACTAGTGATACCACCATCCTATATAGGTTATAAACCTAATAGTTACATATATCAGGAGCCTCTAAGAGTGTACTCTCCCATGCCAGGTCAAAGAGAATGAGTGCTAGCGCGTCCGCATCAGACATTGGGTCCAACCCTGCTAGGACCTTGACCACTTATGCCTCTCTAAGGACCTCATAAAATATATAAGTTCCCGTTGAAGGTATGAAAGGAATGTATTTCTCAGTTTTAGAGAGGTCTTGATGAGAACCTACACAATTAGATATTCCATGATCATACCAGTTCACTTTTCTTTTGATCTCCTAGTTCTTTAGCGTGATTAGCCAAACCCCCCTCCCTCCCCTCCCCGAGACAGCCCCCTGGACAGCCCCCTCCCTACCCCTAGACAACCCCCCTACCACCACTCCACCTACATCCCCCCTCCCTCCTCCTGGACAACCCCCCCCCCACAGCCCACTCCCTACCCCTGGATAGCCCCCCTCCCACCACTCCACTTGCATCCCCCCTACCTCCTCCTGGAAAACCCCCTCCCTTTCCATGGACATCCCCCTTCCCACCTCCTGGATATCCCCCCTCCTCTCCTGGACATCCCCCTCCCCTCCTGGACACCCCCTCCTTCCTGGACAACCCCCCTCCATCCCCTCCCCGAGACATCCCCCCTAAACAACCCCCTCTCTACCCTGGATAGCCCCCCTCCCCTTGCAGCCCCCTCCCTCCCACCACTCCACCACTCCACCTGCAACCCCTCCCCCTAGACAACCCCCCTCCCTCCCCTTGCAACCCCCTCCCTTTCCCTGGACAGCCCCTTCCCACCTCCTAGACAGCCCCCTCCCCTCCTGGACACCCCCTCCTTCCTGGATAACCCCCTCCCTCCCCTCCCTAAGACAACCCCCTAGACAGTCCCCTCTCTACCCTTGGACAACCCCCCTCCCCTTGTAGCCCCCTCCCTCCCACCACTCCACCTGCAACCTCCTCCCTCCTCCTGGACAACCCCCTCCCTCCCCTTTTATCCCCTTCCTTTCCCTGGACAACCCCCTTCCCACCCCCTGTATAGCCCCCTCCCCTATTGGATATCCCCCTCCCCTCCTGGACACCCCCTCCTTCTTGGACAACCCCCTCCCTCCCCTCCCCGAGACAGCCCCCCTGGACAGAACAAAAACATATTGTTCTGCAAATCTATAGTGAACTTGAACCAACAAAAATCAAATTATATCTTTGTACAATGAAAGAAAATCAACTGCAAATCTATCAATGACAATAGTAACAATAATAATAATAGATTTTAGTAGGTATGACCAAATGAACATATTGTCATAAAAAACTTTTCTGTTATAAAAAGAGGAAGAAACCCTTGAAATTTTCAGAATTAATCCATTGTATCCAAAATGGAAGCTCTCACATTGCACCAATAATGGTGGGATCAAGAGCATCGAAGGTGGGAACATGAGTTGATGGAGCATGATGAATACCGAAAACACACCACTAACATGCTGCGCAGCATGGAGAAAGTGCTGCAACAAGAAGGGGAGAGACTTACATTGGTGATGAGAATTAATGAGATGCAGGAAAAAAAGGTTATCGGTTGATGCTGGCTAGGGAGGAGACTGACATGTTTTGATGAAGGCAGAAATAGGGAGACGAATGGGAGAGATGCGATCAGGATGCCAGTCGCATCATTGACAGAAAATGTGACTGAAACTGAGAAAGAGGAGTCGTCTACACTTTGTTTTCCATGGGACCACGTGTGGCAGTTGGAAAGTATAGTGAAATTGGAAAAGCATGCATCTGGACTTGAAGAAACTGTGGCAGACAACACTCAGTCAAGGTGCTCTCAGTAGACCGGGCATGGTGAAGGTTCTCTCAGTAGACCATTTCAATCTGTTGGTTGATCCTTGAGATAGTTTTGAGCTGATATTTCATTTCACCCCCTTCTCTTTTTCATTCTGTAATAACATTCATCGGTTTAGACCTTTTTTCATGAAATGTTAAAGGTCCGACTTGAAAAATAAATTGGAAATGGATACCTCCTTGTCGACATGTTTTTTTACAAGAATTGTCGGTCATGCGATGAATGTTCCAACAACTTGTTCAACCGTATGAATGTCATCATCGTCATTTGAAACAAGTAGCTCAGAACTCAGCTCATTAGCTACGCTAATTGACACTCTAAAATGATATGTTGGAAGTTGTTTGTTGTGTAGCATATTGTTCTCCGTATTTAACACCGTATCCCTCACTACAAGGTGATAGGTGGGAGTTGATAGATATAAATCACAGTCATTTTCACCCTGTATAATATTAGTACATGAAAGGTATCGGTGTCTATGTGATTCACATTTCACAGAAACAATTATTAAAACATTTATTACCTCAACTAAGTCAGGTTTTTTAGGGGAATAGCTTGCCTCAAAGCTGGTGGGGGGTGGGGTGGGATCGTCATGCACGGGTTGTTGTTGAGTTGTTTCTTCTCTTTTCCTCTCCCCCATCAAACTTGCTATCATCTCTCTCTGGTATTGAAATTATTATTGAAAAATAACTAGTTTTTTTGCAGCCTTTCCATTTTTTCATTTTGATCCTTCGCTTGTTTTTGTTTTTGAAAATATGTTCGGGGTGTCACCACAAAACCCGCGCCTCTGACGCGACCATACTGTTCTGGCTACTTCAAGGCCATTGAAAGTATGTTTGTATCTGGTGCGGGTGTTATTGATTCCTATGACTATGTCAGATAGAAAATATAGAAAAATAAGTAGTCATTGTAATGTAATAGCGATTTAAAGAAAATCAAATTTATATTATGTCATACTTACACATGTTTCCCACACTTTTTGTGCATTTTCATCTATCAGTATCCCCTCTTTATTTACACGAGCCTCCTTCCATAGCACATGGCGTGGGATGGATATGGCTTTCAATTTCGATTCATCAATCTATATATAAATAGAGAAACATGGTTATGGTGTTGTTTTATGTCACATACAAGTAGTACGGTAGATTTAAAAGACGTACCATTTTTTCTCAAGTGAAGCATACCCCATCCTTGCTTTATGATAAGGGTACGCTGGTTCTATTGCACGTTTTTTATTTTCATCACTCAGTTGTTGTTTCATAAATAAAAAATTGTCAATCAAAGTGATTAATACAAGCAACGTCAAACAACGTATTACCCCACACAATGTACCTGAAAAGTCTGCTCCCCATGACGGTTGCTAAATGCATCCCACGCTCCTTGGGATATTAAGTGTGCATAAAGAGGAGGTGGGTGCGACTTTATTTCCCCTTCAGCATCTTTAAGATGATATTTCATTAAAATTGTATGGAAACCTCTATGAATCCTTCCTACAACTCTTAATACATATTCCTTGTATGAGGAATCTACTATAAATGCACTCTACAATAAATGATGAAGAGTAACTCAATGTTTTCATATTTTATTTTATTAAAAAAATTAAAAAAATGATATCATAATGTTACCATAATCTCTTCCCACATTAGTGTCTTAAGCCCGGTGATAACATGGTTCCATGATTGTACATCAATCTACACGTGTTGCCAAGTGACGATTCCAATGTAGCTACTAAAGATGGCTCTGTTGGGGTTAACATGTTGGCCTTGCTTATTCCATCCCACCTCAAATTTGATGCATTTTTCTTTTACCTTGAGGATTTTGGATAACACTATCAAACTATGGTGCTCTTGTTTTTTTTGCGCTTTCAGGGTTTCATTTCCTACCATTTCCTCAGAAGTATCATAATTATGTTCCTCCAGAGCGCTAGCATCAGCACTGGGACCAGCAGCAACAGGTTGAGAAACCTATTGTACCTCAGTACTAGGACCAGCATCAACAGGTTGAGAAACCTATTACACCTCAGTACTGGGACCAACAACAACAGGTTTAGAAACCTGTTGTTGCTCTGAACTGGGACCACCGACAACTGGTTGAGAAACCTTTTGTGCCTCAGGATTGGGTGCATCAGCAGGTGTATAAGTCATTATCTATAGATGTGGTTTAACATTTAATTTAGATTACATAGAAGTAGCAGTGAACAAATAATAACATAATGTAACACAATGTATATTACAATAAACAAATAATCTGATTATTGTACTCTTTTTTTAAAGGCTGAAGAGATTTGACCCCTCTATTGACTATGTAAATCCCTTAATTGTGGCCTCCTATGATATAAAAAATTCCGTCTACATTGGGACCACTGAAAAATGATTGTGAAGTCCCTATAAAAGGGTCATCCTCCATTGAACTTTTATCTGACCCTTCAGTTGTTTTGGTCAATAACAGAACAATTGACCAATTTCAGTTTGCGGGGTCTGGAACATAAAATACTTGTACTGACTATGATTCCATTATAAATGGTTCATCTTTCTCCCCTTCCTTACTGAAATCAACTTTCACAAATCCTAATTCATCTATTTTAACAACACTCCTGTTATCAACCCACTTGCATTGAAAAATTGGAACTTTGAATTTCATATAATCCAACTCCCATATTCGTTTGATGATGCCAAAGTATGACATATTCGCATAAATTGGATTTCTGTCCTTAGCACCGAAAACATGCATCGCCTTAGCTACAAGTGTAACTCCATTATTCTTCATGGTACTGTCTTCATCATGTTCATTAGTATATAATGTATAACCATTAACTGCATAATCATTGTAAGATAATACATACACACTTGCTCCTCCGGCTAGCCATTGAAGTCGTTTTGAAATTGAGTCTAGATTTTCATCTAACTGCTTAAAAATATGGTCCTGAAACCATCCTATAAACTGTCAATTATGTGTATCTGATATCCATTTTTTATCCCTAGAAGGATTCAAATGCCTAAGAATTTATTTGTGGGTTTGAACACATGGGTCAATGTCAAAAATGTTATGAAAAACGTAAAGGTGAGAATGATCCCGATCTGTAATATTGATTTTGACAATCTATCTTCTAGAAATTCCTTCACCCTCAAGCTGCTCAGTGTGATGAGATTTCGGTAGGCCAATGTTTTCCACACCAGATAGGTATTCAGTACAAAATTCAATGGATTTCTCAACAATATATTGCTCCGCAATACAACCCTCTGGAAAACTTTGATTTTTGACATACCCTTTCAAAATATTCATATACCGTTCATTGGGGTACATCCATCTATAATGTATAGGACCACATAATCTCTCTCACCAAATGAACCATCAAATGAACCATCATATTGAAAAATTTCGGTGGGAAGAATGTTTCCAATTCACATAATATGATGGCAATTTCTTTTTCCATAGTTGGCAATTTCTCCAGTTCTATAACTTTGCTACATATAGATTTGAAGAAGAAACAGAGCTTCATTAATGTATGGAGGACATTCTTGGAAAAAATGCAATGTAAAGCTACAGGAATTAGATCTTGCATCAAAACATGGCAGTCATGTGATTTCAGACCCTTTAATTTTAAATCTCTCATTGACACGATGTTCTTGATATTTTATGAATACCCCTCTGGAACCTTTACATCATTCAAGAAGTTGCAAAACTGATATCTCTCTTTCCTGGAAAGAGTGTAAGCAGCAGGATGAAGAAATGTTCATTTTTCACCCTTCACTGGTGCCAACTCTTCTCGCATTCCCATCTCAACCATGTCCAATCTAGCCTTAATTCCATCCTTTGTTTTGATGGGTGAATTTATCAACGTCCTGATGAAACTATCACATACATTTTTTTCAACATGCATAACATCAAGAAAATGTCTAACATACAAACAATTCTAGTATGGTAATTCAAAAAAAACTGATCTCTTTTTCCAACCAGTTTTTGTAAGGTTTTTCGAAAACAGTTTACCAAAAGTAGTGTCCAAATGTTTTACTTTCTCAAACAATTGATCACCTGTTGGTGGATACGGTGCTGTACGTTCTTCTAAACTTCCATCGAATGATGTCGTCCAAGATTGGTACTTATGTCGTTGGGGTAGAAATCTGTGATGTCCTATAAACACGATTTTCGATGAATGTTTCAACCTAATTGACTGTGTACCTTGTTCGCAAAAGGGGAACCCTTGAGTTACTTTAATGCTATATCCTGACAAATTTCCATAAACAGGAAAGTCATTTATCATCCTATACAACATGGATTTCAAAGTGAAATCTTCATTTTTGTATGCGTCATACAACGTAACACCTGAATCCCACAATATTTTCAAATCCTTAATCAATGGAGCCAAATAAACATCAATATCATTACCCGGTTGTTTTGTCCTGATATAAGCATAGATAACATGATGTATTTTCGTTTCATACATAATCATGATGGTAAGTTATAATTTACCAACATAACCAACCATGTACTATGACTACTTCTTTGAAAACCAAAAGGATTCACCCCATCTGTAGATAACGCCAGACGAAGGTTTCCTGGATCGTTTCCAAATTCAGGATACTTGTGATCAATTCTCTTCCACTGAGGAGAGTCTATCGAGTGATGTAGTTTCCCATATTTAATTCTTGTATCTTCTTTCCATGTCAATTGTCCTGTAGTCTCCTTACTTCTATATAGGTGCTTAAACCTTGGAATGATTGGAAAGTACCATACAACTTTCTTAGGACTGGAATCATCTTTCTTGTATCGAGAAGCACCACACTTTGGGAATTCTTTAAATGATTTTTGGTCCTTGAAAAACAATATACATTCATTCGGGTAGGTGTGTATTCTTTCAGATATCATACCCATTGATCATAGCATTCGTTTGGAATCACATGTTTGGATTGGGAGTTCATTATCTTCTAGAAGCATGTCATTCAGGAGAGCAAGTAGTTCCGTAAAACTGGTATCCCTCCACCCGCTGCCTGCTTTCAAATTATAAAGCTTCAGTACACCTGGAAATGCTGTATATTTAGTGCAACCAGTATACAATGGCGTTTTTGCACAACTCTTTAACTTCTCAAACAATTTTGGGTAATCATGAAGTTCATCTTCAACTGTCCTTATCATTTCCTCAATATGATCTCCATCATCATTCACATATGTAATCACATCCTCCATACGATTGTCTTCACTATTCATGCTTGTAATCATATCAGATGATCCATAAAATGCCGTGTTATCCGAGCCACTACCTACATTCATTTTTCCCCATGTTTATTCCAACATGTATAACTTTGATCTATTCCATGATAGATTAGGTGTTCTTCCAACTCCTCTGAACTAATTTGTCTTGAATAAAAACAGTGTAAACACGGACAAAGGATTTGAGAAGGGTCACATGCATGATCTTATTCAAACTTGATAAACTCTTTCACGCCATATTCATACTCTTTTGTCAATCGATTGGAATTCATCCATTCTTTATTCATATTCATCGTCTTTATGGGTTCGATCTCTAACTTTCCTAATATTATGTTTTAATTAATCAAGTAGCATTGTTTGGGTTTTATAAAAAAAATCATGGTACAAATGCCTCTACCATGAACCATCATTGGATACAATTTAACTATTACTCTAACCTCACTAACTCTATGTCCACAAATTTCATCTCCAATCTATAAAATATAAAAATAAACACATCACGTGTGGTTATAAAGGCCATACAAATGTGATTGTAAACATAACCAGTAGGACGCCCTCAAAAAAACAATGTAATGATATAATGGGCTACTCATACATGAAATAGAGGAACCTACCCCATGTGAAAGTACTTGAACTCTATCTATATATGGTGGACTGTTTCCTGTCTTTTGTATATCTCCATGGAGTACCTAAAACCTATACATGGAGGACTCTTCACCAAAACATAGGGGAGTACCATACTCCATATTTTCTCCAAACATCTCACTTATCACTTGTCAACTATCAAGCAGAGTGAATATAATTAAAATATCCAAACCACATCGTGTGCAATTTCCAATGATTGAGGGAATAATACTATTGTGATCTACATGAGAAGATATTTATAATGGGCTACTCATACATGAAATACTATCATCTAAGTAATAAATAAATAATAATAATGAAAATAACATAGCACACAATTTGTTCAATGGATACACAATGTGTAGGGTTCTCAGTTAAGGTTGGTTGTATACTACAATTTCTAAACTCATGTGAAATCCATATACATGGTGTGTCCAGTAGGGTGAACATCATGTATGGATAAGATTTACCTGATTTAATCTGACATATATCAAATTAATTCCAAGTTATTCTTAAAAATACTGCATGATGCCTTTAAAAATACATGACATATAGAACAACTTGAGCTAAAGGCGTGTACTTTAGATACATTCTGAGTCACCTCACCGGCTATGCATCACATTTTTGTGGAATGCACGATGTGTAGTCCTTACATGACCACTAGGGGTGTATAGTCTATACACATCAAGTTTCTATGGTATCTATACATGGTGTGAGTGAAGTAAAACACATATCATGTGGTTCTACCATTATTTCATGGCATGTACATGGTTTAATGCTGAAGTATATGTCTTGGAGATACATTGTGTGTGACCTAGGAACACATGACATGTAACATTTAAAATGAAACTTATTCCAAGTTTGAGTCAGAATATGAGTCATGTGGTGTAAATTTTGGAGATAAATATTGTGTGGCATTAAAATCTATATGAAATCCATGTATGGTGAAGCATGTTCCATTTAACAAGACTACATACCATGTATTTTAAAAATATATAGAATCTGAAAAACATCATCTTCACACCATAAAGTGTATCATAGAGTCCTCTAGAAGTGGTTTTCTAGGATTCAGTGGAATTGCACTAGTAACAAAGTGGTGTTTCCATTGAAATGGGTAAAGTTTGGATTTATATTCAATAGTGTAATAACTACAACATGGAAAACAAATGGCATATCAATTATTCCAACAACCGCAACACCATACAAAAACAAAATCGTGCTCACAATCGCAACACCATACAAACCAAACAATCACAATTTCATATTTTACAAAGCATCCCTTATTCAATTTTATTTGTTAATTTAGGGGTTATCATAGAAGTTTTATCATCCTAGGGCATTCATTCATAAGTCAAGTATACGTAAATTACCAATTTTTATATTCAAATGTTCAACAGGAACCAAACAACATGCAATTCATTTAGTACGCAAACAAGGACCACCAACGACCATGATTTTCAACAGGGCATTTAGCTCATACATTTCACATTATAACCATCAATATCAAATAGTAATAACATGTGAACAAGAGGACACCAATGAGTAACAAGAGAAAACTCACCGTGAAGGTGTGGGTCATCACATGTCAGAGGTGCGTTCGCGACAGAGGAGAGGCACACAATAGATGAGATTTCCAACTAAAAAAAAACATAAAATAGGGGAAACCCATGAGAATAAAATAATCTAAAACCGAGTACACCATTTACCACATCCCATAAACCCCAAGAACCCACTAAAACCAAAATCAACCCACACCATGGTTAAACACACCTTAAGATAACAAGAAATTATAGAACCCACCTTCGATAGAACGAGTTCAACAGAATTTTAAAATATAAAAGATGAACATAAAATGGAAACAAGGTTAAAAAAAGTAAACTTTAGATATTTCATTCCCATTTATAAAACTAGGACCCTGTCCAAGGTTTCATACACCGGAGGTAGCGGCAAGATGGATCACCAAAATTAACTTTGTCTAAGAAGTGAAATACCCAAGATGGATCACCAAAATTTTCCCTATTAAAAGAAATAATAGGTAGAATAGGGTCCACATTAACTTTAGAGAACTTAATTGAAATTTCCAAAGGATTATTTCCCATTACTGATCAAAGAAATCTGGATTGATGCAAATAATAGTTTCCAAGCCCTTTCTATGATAGACAGGTACTTGGGGTACAATCGAATCAAGATGGACGTTGGAGATGAAGAAGATACGGCAGAAGCAGCTGCGGAGGAGGTAGCCACGGAGGAGGCAGCAGTGCCAGAGGCAGCGGAGGCAGAGGCAGTGGCGGCGGAGGCAACGACAATAGAGGAGGATGATGGTCATGGTGGAGGAGGAAAACCCAGCAGTGGTGGACAAGGAGGAGGGGGATGAGAGTTTGCAGTGGAAGAGGGGCCTGGTTTAGCTTCTGCGAAAGCTTGACCACGTGCGAGAGAGGAGGGGCCTGTTAGGGTTATTAAATAAAAACTACTGGAACCTTTATCAGCGCTCGTTAAAAATGCTGATAAAGGTTCCAACAGTTTTTATTTAATAATTTATTATATTCTTATATATTTATTTAAAATGACATATACAATAAATATATATATATATATTAATAATTATAACAATAAAGAGTATATATTTATGAATATTAGTATATAATTGTTAATCTATACAAAAAAACTATTTTTGATTATAAATATTATAATTTTATGTAAATTAAGAATAAAAATGTTTATCAGTGCTAAAAAAAGTGCTGATAAAGGGTGCACCTTTATCAGCACTTATTTTAGCATTGATAAAGGTTAGATTTATCAGTGCTTTTAACTAGCACTGATAAGGTCACACCCCTTTATCAGCGCTTTCTGTTTAGCGCTGATAAAGGGAAATGCTTCCCTTGCCTTGTTTTGTGGTAGTGAACTTCCTCATTTAAGACGAGGGAAGGGGAATCAAAGTGCCATGCCCTTCCTTCTTCAAGATGAAGGAGAGATAATGACCCCTGCGACCCGCCTTTAATAGGCCCCGGAGTGGCGACTAGCACCAAGGGTATAAAATCTCACACAAAATGGAATGCATTTCCCTTTTTAATGAAAACAGGGTTGGGAGATAAGATGGTAAATCCCAAGCAAATCCAAATACTAAAGGTAAAAGTAAGGTAAAAATCCATTCCCACATGCATGTCCAAAAGTAAAGCTGATACAGAGTACAACAAAACTCCAAAATAAAGTACCAAATGAAAAGTGGATAACCAACAACACAAAAACAATCCTGATGCTTGAGCTATTAAAGTCTAGCATGATCCTCAAAGTTCTCCTAGAAACCTAAAAATAGCTTTACAAACATAGGGTGAGTATATAAGTATACCCAGTAGGAAAACTAAATAAACCTATGCACAAGTAGGGGAAACATATTAATGCTCCTATGAGAAAATAGTAGAACCTCAAGCACCTACCAAGGAGTACTAACCAGCCTAGCCTCACTAAGGCACATTCACCAAATAATGCAAGTCAAGTAAACTATTAGTATAATCACATCGATATTTGGGTACCCCTAACCACTTTTCCATTAGTTAAATGTTATTCCTAATGGATAATGTATTAATTCTACCACTCTTCTAAAACATAGTCCCACTACCACAACCCGTCCACACACACTTGGGCCTCAACCATACCACACATCTCACCCATAGACACCTAGGCTGCAACAACCACACCCCTCACCCAAAGACACCTAGGCCTCATCCCGTAGACACTTGGGAAAACAAACCTAGCCCGCAAACACCTAGGCCTCTCGTCCACAACAAACCTGTATGAAAGATCTTGGATTATGGTAAGCCTCAAGCCATTACAACCTTTCCAAATATGTTTGAGCGGTAAGAACTCGAAAAAGGGTGTGAGAAATAAAGTTAGTAACTATCCATCCATCCTCCCACTGGGATGTTGGGAAAGACACCCTCCACCATGAGACGGGGGTGGTCGGCACATGGTTCTCAACAAGGGTGGGGTCCGTATAAAAATCACAAGGAACTATAATTTATATATATATGTAATAATACACTCATACCAACCTACAGGTTCCAAAAAAAACAATCATCCCACCAGAACCACTTTTTTCTGCTACCCCTATATGCACAACCACACATCAACCACTACCAAAGCATAAACCCAACCCTTTTTTATTCAACCATTTGCCATTTATTTATTAAGGGGTTCACTTTAATTATTCCAGCACTACCCAAGGCAACTACCAAGAACAAAACTGCACAAGGAAAGAGGGACCAAGGTAAAGCATTTCCATTTTAACACCCACTCATAAAAACAACCGAGAACAACCAACATGCAATCCCACTGAACACTCCCTTTTTCCCTAGGCACCCGCTCAACCACTCCCAACTGCCATTCTTCAAAGTCATACTGCAAAATCCTCCTCTTACAACTCATTCATGTAGACCTACTTCCCAAACACTTCCCAAATGCAGTCCCATTGCACAAAAAGTTCATAACCACACTGTAGTCCCACTGCCCAATGTCATTTGATGACCACAACAAAAACAAAGGCAGTTTCACTACCTACAATTCGATCCATTCCACAATCAATCAGTCTCTCAAACCGGGATACCAACACACCACCCATACCTCCCCACACACACAAATCCCACAACAACCATAGTTAAACCGCAATCCTGCTGCACACACATACCACTCCCTTTTCATAGAAACAACTCCCCTACCCACCCTTGTACCCATAACTGTGCTCCCAACCACAGTGCCACAAAACTCACACAAAAACCCAACAAAATAGAGAACTCAACCACACCTATAAATAGGATATATATATATATATTCAGATTTGGTAAACAATGTTCTTTAAAAATCTAGATAAATAGGGTTGATCATACACAGGTTTTCATTCTAGGGCATCCATTTCATTTAACTGGGTATACATGATTAGTCGGATTAGTATTCACACCAATTTTTTATGAGGAAACAACAACAATTATAAAGTGTCACCCATGGACAGACAAAGACCACCAATGAACATGATTTTTAGAAGTCTTTACAGCCACAACATGTCACACCATCAACAAGGATAACAAATAAAATAGGTAATCAACATCAAAACACTCTCAGCCCATTATTTCATTAACTCCATTATATTTTGACCATACCCCCTTACCTTCATTTATTACTTTTTAATAAAAAGGATTCAGTCATTCTTCACAAGGAATCGTTAGTACACTGATAGAGTTAATATTTTCATTATTATTTATATGTTTTCAATGATTTAATCCCTCCTAATTATTCAATGTGAGTGTATTTGCATCATTTATCTGTTTTTGGTGTATTTTGGGCTTAAATGTGAAAATGGGGTAATTCTGTAAAATTGTCAGTTTTATATAGCTTCTGTTTTTCGGGCATAACTTTTATAATATGGGTCCAATTGAAGTGAATATTTTTTTTAGGATTCCTATACTTGTGGGATTAAAATTTTCCTTATGGACCAAGACCCAATTCGAAACCCAATGGTGCAGAAAATTCAATCAAGTGGAGAAATCAGTTTGGAAGGCAGAATGGACCCCACTTCATTAAATATGAAATATATCCTTCATACGACCTTAGAATGAGGTTATTACAGCTGGTGTCGACGGAGGACTTCAAAAGTACGTCTCAAATTAAATTTAATAAATTATTGAGCTCATTAATGCATCCTTTTGGCGCGTCCAAGTGGAGTGGGTGAAACAGTGTTTGGCATCCAGAAAAGTAATGGTCATTTATTCGGACTTATCTTTATTTAGACCTGTCCAATGACTCTAAAATTTTGAGGGTCGATAGAAAACTTCATTCCCAACATTCTATAAGAAGGGACCTCAGTGCGTTTCGGCCGTCTGGTGGGCATAACAGAGGAAAAGTTCTGAAGTACAGATTCTGGAGCATCAAAATTTCTGTTCTTTGTTTTCTCTCTTTTGTTCTTCTTAGTTTTGTAATGAATTATTCTTTCCACTTAGTCACAATTACCCTTACAATGGTGGGGTAAACTTCTGTGTGATTGGGGAAGGAGAGGTTTTCCATATTGTATTTCATGAGTTCCTTCTATTAATGTTTTAAAATCCTCTTTTCTCTTCTGCGAATCTGTTTCAATTTCTTATAACAGTTTTTATTATCATATACGATTGTATCTGATTTTAGATTCTGTTGTTCATTTATATTTGGTCAATGATCAATATCTCCCTCCACTAGGTTCTGGTTTATAAACAATGGAATAGACCGGGATTTAGTGGTATAGTACTCGGTGATCACTGGTACGTGTGTGAGGAGTAGTGAATGTTCTTGATTACTTGGGATAAACAAGACCTGATTGGGAATTTCCTAAGATAATTGGTGGTATTTTCTACAACTCTATTACACATTGGAAGGAGAGTAGACCAACCTAAGATTTTATTAAGGTTTATTCTCACATTTTTAATTGACCAAGGGAGTGAGAATAAACGATTGTGGATTCTCACTCTTAATGATTTAGCAGAGGAGAATTGGGTAAAATGAACAATGATAGAATTACAATTGGAAAACTGACCCTAACCTAATCACCATTTCATATCACTGATTTATATCACATCATTTGTCAATTTGTTTCAAAATTTTCACTTAATTACTTTATTTTATTTAGTTTCTTTCTTGTATTTTCTAAATCAAACAATTTCTAAAAACAACCTCACTTCTTTCTATTTTAAGGTGACATCTTAATTGTTGTGCACTCCTCTCTGGAGACAACCTAGGTAATCCACTCTACTGCATTTTAACTTAGGTAATATTTGTTTTTGTCACACCCCATGATAGGCACGTGTCAAAACTTGGCGCTGTTGCCGGGGAGGTAGTGCCAACATTTCTTTTCTTTTCTTTTCTCTCTTTTCATCTTTTCTCTTCAAAATTGCATGACTAGAACCTCAAAAACTGAACCTTTACCCATAGATCCTGAAATTGAAAGAACCTTGTTGAATAGACTTAGAAAAATTAATTTAGAATCTGAATTTGAGGATGTTCCTCTTACAGACTCAAGTGAAACTTCAAGTGTTCACTCTGAGCCTGTCATCATGGCTGAAAATCAAAACCAAACACTTAGAGACCTCTGTGCACCACAATTCCTTAATCAAAAAAATCAACTTTCCATGCCAGTGTTACAAAATGATTTTGAAATGAAACCTAACATGATTCCTTTGCTTCCAAAGTTTCATGGTTTGGCAGGTGAAGATCCAAACAAACACATTAAAGAGTTCACACATGTGTGCTCAACTTTCAGACCCCGTGGAATTACTGAGGAGCAGGTAAAGTGGAAGGAATTTCCATTTTCATTGGATGGAGCTGATAAATAATGGTTGTACGGCCTACAACCAGGAGATGTACATGACTAGAATGACCTGGTAAGATTTTTTATGCAAAGATTCTTCCCCACCTCTAGAAGTACAACCATTCGTAAGGAAATCTACGCCATACGACAATCATCTGGAGAAACTCTTTACGAGTACTGGGAGATATTTAAGAAGCTATGTGCCAGCTGTCCACATAAAGCCATTGAGGAACACCACTTTCTTGTCTTCTTCTATCAAGGACTACTGGACAATGACAGAAACCTTCTAGATGCATCATCTGGAGGTGCACTGATTGAAAAGTCACCAGAAGAATCCAAGGGCTTGATTGAGAAGATTTCCCAAAACTCACAGCAATTTGGAACAAGAGGTATTGGAACAAGAGGTATTATTGAGGTACACACTTCTCATCCATCAACCTTATTAGAAATTAAGATTTAAGAGCTTAATAGTTTGGTGAGGCAGATGGCCTTGAAGCAAGTTAGTGACCAACAAGCACCAGCTAAGGTATGTGATTTATGCTCATCTCCTGATCATTTCACTGACCAGTGTGCTGAAATACAGGGAATGGAAAGTTGTGCAGCAGCCTTTCAACCAAGGCAGTTCCAGCAAAATCAAGGATGGAGAGAGCCCAACCAAGTCCAATATGGATTTGGAAATCAACAGAATCAAGCTGGGCCCCCGTACCAAAATTAGTTTCAAAACCAACCCCATTCCAGAATCAATTCCAGAACCCTCCACCATTTCAACAAAAGCAGTCTTATAATCAGCCTTCATACCAAAAACCAACCAATATACAAAGACCCTATGAGAAACCATCCACTAGTTTCCAACCTCCAATTCAAAACCAACAAAAATCTGAGTTTGAAGGACTGAAAGACACTGTTAAAGATTTTTCCAATAAGTTTGAGAGTCTCATGGACTTTCTGACCAAAAATCCGGGTAAACTCCCTTCCCAAACAGTCCCAAAACCAAAAGAGAATATTAGTATTATAACTACAAGAAGTGGAAAATAACTCCAACCACCATCCACCATTGAACCTGAAACAAGAAAAACTAATATGGGTGATAATGAAGTTAGAAATGATGAAAATTCTATGAAAATGCATCGGGAAGAAGATAAGAAATAGGAGGATGATAATGATAGGACAAGAAGGAAGAAAAAAGAAACACCATTTCAAAGGCAAAAAGGGAGAAGAAAGATATACCACCACCATTTCCATCAATGATGATTGAATCAAAGAGGTTACAAGAAGAAGCACTACAAAAAGAAATTCTGGACACCTTTCAGAAAGTGGAAATCAACATACCTCTGCTTGAAGCACTCAAACAAATTACAAAGTATACTAAGTTTTTGAAGGATCTTTGTACCAAGAAAAGGAGACTTCAAGGGAATGAGAGGATCAATTTGGGAATAAGCGTCTCAGCCCTTATCACACCACAATTGCCAACCAAATGTCAAGATCCAGGGACGTTTTCTATTCCATGTACCATTGGTTCATTAAATTTCTCTAATTATTTGTGCGATTTAGGTGCATCAATTAATGTATTGCCTCACTCAGTATATACTTCTTTGCAGATGGGAGACTTGAAGCCCACAAGAGTGGTGGTCCATCTTGCAAATAGATCCACAACATTCCCAGCAGGAGTTCTGGAGGATGTCCTGGTAAAAGTCAAAGATCTTTTATTCCCTACTGACTTTTATGTGTTGAATATGGAAGATGATAGGATCCCATCACACTCACCCATCATTTTGGGGAGACCTTTCTTGAAGACAGCCAAAACCATTATCAATGTCCATGAAGGGACACTTACCATGGAGTTTGGAGATAGCACCGTCCACTTCAATATTTTTGAATCCATGAGGAACCCATCAGATGATCATTCACTCTTCGCACTCTCCCATGAAGATGACATAGAACCAATTAAAGAATCAGGTATGTTTCATGAATTTTTATCATTAGGAGAGAATTTTTCCATTAAAGATATCACTGAACATATGGATTCCCAAACTCTTGGAGGTTCTGATTTCCTATTGGAAGAAGAGGTAAAATCTGATTTCTTTGATAATTTGTTAAAGGATGATAAAGATGATATGATTTCTTGTGTGCAGGATGTCAAACCATTGGAAGTGGAGAACCTCAATTTAGTTTCATCTCTTGAGCATCCTCCTGATCTAGAATTAAAACCACTCCCCACTGATTTAAAATATGTTTACCTTATGGAGGGGGAGAAATTACCAGTAATAATTGCTAATAATCTATCTAAAACTCAAGAAAAATCATTGATTGAGATTTTGAGAGAGAATTTCCAAGCAATAGGGTGGATCTTAGGTGATATCCCAGGAATAAACCCAAACATTTGCTCACATAGAATTTTTCTTGAGGGAGATTCCAAACCTGTCAGACAACCCCAAAGGAGGCTGAACCCTACCCTGAAGGAGGTTGTGAAAAAAGAGATTGAGAAGTTATTATAATCCGGGATCATCTATCCCATATCAAATTCACAATGGGTTAGCCACATCCATGTAGTCCCAAAGAAAACTGGCCTAACCATTGTGAGGAATGAAAAGAATGAATTAGTCCCTGTGAGAATTCAGAATAGCTGGAGAGTATGCATCGATTTTAGGAAGCTGAATCAGGTCACTCAAAAAGATCATTTCCCTATCCCGTTCATTGACTATATGTTAGAGAGATTGGCATGGAGAACTTATTATTGCTTTTTGGATGGATTTTCAGGTTATTTTCAGGTACCCATTGCCCCCGAGGATCAAGAGAAGACTACCTTTACTTGTCCTTTCGGTACTTTTTCATACAAAAGAATTCCATTTGGATTGTGTAATGCTCCAGGTACATTTCAGAGGTGTATGGTAAGTATATTTTCTGATCACATTGAAGATTTCTTGGAGGTTTTCTTGGATGACTTCACAGTTTTTGGAAATTCGTTTGACCATTGTTTGAAAAATCTGGAAAAAGTTTTGAAAACTTGCATTGAAAAGAACCTTGTTTTGAATTTTGAAAAGTGTCATTTTATGGTTGAGAGAGGAATTGTCCTTGGGAATGTCATTTCACAGAAATGCATTGAGGTTGATAAATCAAAAATTGAAGTGATAAATTCTTTGCCTTACCCAACTTGTGTGAAACATGTTAGATCATTTTTAGGACATGCAGGATTCTACAGGAGGTTTATAAAAGATTTCAGTAAGATTTCTCTCCCTCTCTCTAGATTACTTTTGAAAGATGCTGATTTTGATTTCAACGGTTCATGTAGGGAAGCATTTGATGAGTTGAAGAAGAAATTGATTACACCACCAGTGATGCAGCCACCAAATTGGGAAGAACCATTTGAGCTACTTTGTGGTGCTTCAAACCAAGCAGTTGGAGCTGTCCTTTCTTAGCGAATTGAGGGAAGGCCACAAGTCATTTCATATGCCTCGAAAACCTTAGATGCGGCCCAATTTAACTACACAACAATAGAAAAAGAGTTTTTAGCAGTTGTTTTTTCTTTAGAAAGATTTAGATCATATCTGCTTGGAACTAAAGTCATTGTGTTTTCTGATCATGCAGCTCTTAGGTACTTGATGAAGAAGGCTGAAGCAAAACCAAGGCTAGTGAGATGGATGCTACTACTACAAGAGTTCAACATAGAAATCAAAGATAAGAAGGGATCTGAGAACCAAGTGGCTGATCACTTAAGTAGATTACCCAACACCGCTGAAGTTGAGATTCCAGACACTGAACCACTAAATGATCGCCTTCCAGGAGAGCAGTTGTACTTGATTGAAGGAGAAGTACCTTGGTATGATGACATGGTCAATTATCTGGTAACATCTCAGGTCCCATCTCATTTAAATTCTCACCAAATTCACAAATTGAAATCTGAATCTAAATATTACATCTGGGATGATCCATTTATTTAGAAGATTTTCAATGAACAAATGATCAGAAGATGTTTGCCTAAAAATGAAATTGAATCAGTCTTTAGGTTTTGTCACACATTATCTTGTGGAGGCCACTTTGGACCTCAAAAGACTGCAAGAAAGGTTTTAGAATCTGGACTTTTTTGGCCAACACTTTTCAAAGATTCTCATGAATTTTGTAAACAGTGTGAAAAATGTCAGTTTACAGGAAATATTTCAAAGAGACAAGAAATTCCCCAAAAGACACTTAATTTTTGTGAAATATTTGAAGTTTGGGGGATAGATTTTATGGGACCTTTCCCAATGTCATTTGGAAATTCTTATATTCTTCTTGCTGTTGATTATGTTTCCAAATGGGTGGAAGCAAAAGCCACCAGGACTGACGATGCTAAAGTTGTTTGTGATTTTGACAGGGCTAAAATATTTTGTAGGTTTGGAGTTCCTAGAGACATCATTAGTGATCAAGGGACTCACTTTTGTAATTGGAGAATGGCGGCTTTGTTGAAAAGGTATGGGGTGCATGATAAAACATCAACTCCCTATCATCCACAGACTAATGGGCAAGCTGAAGTGTCCAATAGGAAAATAAAAGGAATTTTGTAAAAGACTGTTAATCCAAATAGGAAGGATTGGAGCCAAAGGTTAGAAGACACATTATTGGCTTACAGGACAGCCTACAAAACTCCAATTGGAATGAGTCCATATAGGCTGATTTATGGGAAAAGTTGTCACCTACCTGTGGAATTGGAAGATAAGGCATACTGGGCTGTGAGGAAGATGAATCTGGATCTTGAAAGTGTTGGGAAAGAGAGAAGATTTCAGTTACAAGAGCTAGAAGAAATTAGAAGGGAAGCATTTGAAAATTCCAGGATTTATAAAGAGAGAACAAGAGTGGCTCATGACAAACTAATCCAACCAAAGGACTTCCATCCAGGAGACAAAGTGTTGTTATTCAATTCAAGACTCAAGCTGATGCCAGGTAAACTTCGTTCCAGGTGGGAAGGTCCATTTATAGTTACACATGTATATCCTTTTGGTGCTGTGAAGATTGTGAAGGATGGAGTGAAGGATCCATTCACTGTTAATGGGCACAAATTGAAGAAATTCCTTGGGACCATGCCATCAGAGCCAATGGAGGAGATCACACTCCTCCAACCTGTTTATCAATAAACTCCATCAGGTCGTACCTCTCCTTTATATTTTCATGATTGTTGTGATTCAATTTCCAATATTCTTACATGTTAAATACATTTGAATGCATTGTGGTCACTGCATCATTTAAGTGTGGGGGAGGGAACCTTTGTAGTGTAGGATTTTTATGTGTTGTTTGTTTTCCTATTTGTTTTTAAAAAAAACATGTGAGTGTTTAAAATTTTGTGTGTTTATTTTTCAATTTTTGTGTGTTTTTGAAACTTTTGAGCTAAAATGATTATCATTGATATTTTTGAAACCCATCTCCATGAGTGAAATAATTTATTCCTTGAAACTGAGCTTAAATGAATGCTGAAAATGATATTGTTTCAAGTTCAATTCTTTGGGAATTTCATGAAAAATACTCTGTTTTTCTAAATCCCATGCCACATATCACTGTCTTTATATTTGAAATCACATTCCCGTGAGGCCTCTGAACCTATTATTTTCATATTCTTTACATTCACCTCACTTCTTGAGAGAACCAAATCATGCTTGATTTAACCAGAATTTGATTTATTCCTGTCAAAACTTGAGGGTTTGAGGTACTTGTGTTTTAAATGATTGAGGCATTTCTTTGGTTTGAAAGCCCCCTTTTCAAGATAATACCTTTCATAATGGCCTACCTTGAACATTTAATCCTTGTAGCCCATAGAAGCCATGAAAATCCTGTTAGTTTAGCCACATTACAAGCCAATATTCCCTATCCAACCTGCTCTTGAAGTGAAATTGCATGATCTATTTGAACATAAGTGTAGGGGGAAGATGTATTGTATTGTACTAACTTATTTGGGGATACTTTGGGTGAAAAAAAATGTTGAATAGATGTTATTACTGCTGAAAAAAAACCATCTAGCTGAAAGCTGTGCCTTTTCTAGAGCTTTCATGATGAGAGAAGCTGTGCCTTTCTGGAGCTTCTAATGTAAAAAGGAAGCTGTGCCTTTTCTGGAGCTTTCAAGAAATATTATGTTTGAGAAGATTGAAATGTTTGATGCTGAAATGATGATCTGTATGAACATTCCTTGATATTCCCTGAAGAAGGAGCTTATTTTCTACTAAGGGGAGTGAAGAGGAGACCATACTTTTGTGAAATTTAGATTAATGCAATTTTGCTTCAAAAAGAGCCAAGCCCTCTCATTCTGCCTCAGAATATTTCACATATAAATCCTACCAACCGAAAGCCACATAAAAACCTTAACAAGTCCTCATGATAAACATATGTCTTTGACTCACATCGGGTGGAGATGTAGGAATTTATCAAGCCTATGGTGACCCTTGTATGAGTTTGGATGAGAAAAACATTGCTAAAAAATTGAGATTTGTGTAATGAGAGATAATGAAAGTTAGGTAAGTGTTTTGTGTGAATGGGAGGAGAAATGAAGAGTAAATTTATTGAATGATCCTAAATTAATAACATTAAATAATAGATTTTGATGAGGCATGATATATTTTGTTTCTTGTTTTCAAATTTGTGGATCTCATGGATATGTGTTTTGAATTTACTTTGATTTTATTTTGATTCTGACTTGTCCAGGAGTCCAAGTGATAAGTGTGGGGGAATTGATAGAGTTAATATTTTCATTATTATTTATATGTTTTTCAATTATTTAATCCCTCCCAATTATTCAATGTGAGTGTATTTTCATCATTTATGTGTTTTTGGTGTATTTTGGGCTTAAATGTGAAAATGGGGTAATTCTGTAAAATTGTCAGTTTTATATAGCTTCTCTTTTTCGGGCATAACTTTTATAATATGGGTCCAATTTAATTGAATATTTTTTTAGGATTAATATACCTATGGGCTTAAAATGTTCCTTCTGTACCAAGACCCAATTCGAAACCCAATGGTGCATAAAATTCAATCAAGTGGAGAAATCAGTTTGGAAGGCAGAATGGACCCCACTTCATTAAATATAAAATATCTCCTTCATCCGACCTTAGAATGAGGTTATTCCAGCTGTTGTAGACATAGGACTTCAAAAGGACGTCTCACATTAAATTAAATAAATTATTGATCTCATTAAGGCATCCTTTTGGTGCGTCCAAGTGGAGTGGGTGAAACAGTGTTTGGCGGACAGAAAAGTAATGGTCATTTATTCGGACATAGCTTTCTTTATACCTTTCCAATAACTCTAAAATTTTTAGGTTAGATAGAAAACGTCATTCCCAACATTCTATAAGAAGGGACCTTAGTGCGTTTCGGCCGTCTGGTGGGCATAACAGAGGAAAACTTCTGGAGTACAGATTCTGGAGCATCAAATTTTCTGTTCTTTGTTTTCTCTCTTTTGTTCTTCTTAGTTTTGTAATGAATTATTCTTTCCCCTTAGTCACAATTACCCTTAACATGGTGGGTTAAACTTCTGTGTGATTGGGTAAGGAGAGGTTTTCCATATTGTATTTCATGAGTTCCTTCTATTAATGTTTTAAAATCCTCTTTTCTCTTCTGCGAATCTGTTTCAATTTCTTATAACAGTTTTTATTATCATATACGATTGTATCTGATTTTAGATTCTATTGTTCATTTATATTTGGTCAATGATCAATATCTCCCTACACTAGGTTCTGGTTTATAAACAATGGAATAGACCGGGATTTAGTGGTATAGTACTCGGTGATCACCGGTACGTGTGTGAGGAGTAGTGAATGTTCTTGATTACTTGGGATAAACAAGACCCGATTGGGAATTGCCTAAGATAATTGGGGGTATTTTCTACAACTCTATTACACATTGGAAGGAGAGTAGACCAACCTAAGATTTTATTAAGGTTTATTCTCACATTTTTAATTGACCAAGGGAGTGAGAAGAAACGATTGTGGATTCTCACTCTTAACGATTTAGCAGAGGAGAATTGGGTAAAATGAACAATGATAGAATTACAATTGGAAAACTAACCCCAACCTGATCACCATTTCATATCACTAATTTAGATCACATCATTTGTCAATTTGTTTCAAAACTTTCACTTAATTAATTTACTTTATTTAGTTTATTTCTTGTATTTTCTAAATCAAACAATTTCTAAAAACAACCTCACTTCTTTCTATTTTAAGGTGACGACTTAATTGTTGTGCACTCCTCTCTGGAGACAACCTAGGTAATCCACTCTACTGCATTTTAACTTAGGTAATATTTGTTTTTGTCACACCCCATGACAGGCACATGTCATACACCCACCCTGCATGATAAACAAATAGAAGAGAGGTGGAAGAATACAAACTTGGAACAATAGGTGACCAAAGGTCCCATTTTTTCCAAGAACAAGGGATCACACAAGTAGTAGGAAACCCTGATAAAATTGAGTAGGAGGGGCTCTAGTATAGGTGCACGATTATTCCAGAGAGGAACACTTTAGGTGCACTGAGAGGGAATGTAAAACACACTAGGAAGGGAAGATCCCAGCTTTGAATAGCCAGATCCTATATTAATGGAAGAACAGTTTCAAGAGCCATTAACATGGGATCATTCTCAATATCACACTGTTTTAGTATCTCAATCCCCTAGAATGTTAGGATATTAAAGATATACTTAATATAATTTGAAACTCCCTTAAAAATTCCCAAACATGGCTTTAAACTTGGTTTACATCAAATAATATGTAAGAGGGGCGAAACTGGAAAACTGGGACTAACTGGAAAAACTGGAAATGTGTCACTGATGGGTGAGTCACCGACGCTGAGCCACCAATGGGTGAGATATTGATGTGACCTACTGATGCTGAGCCACTGATGCTGTGCTACCGACGCAATGACTCACTGACCCCACGACTCACCGATGCCCTGACACTGGCGCCCTAGCACTAACACCCTGGCTCGCTGACACCAACACCCTTGACTCACCGACACTGACACCCCAGGCTCACCAAAGCTGATGCCCTAAGTCACCGACACTGACGCCCCTAACTCACTGATGTCGACACCCTGATTCACCAACATCAAATCCCCTGAATCACTAATTTCGATTCCCCTGACTCACCAATGGGAAAAAGTGGGAAAATGGAAAACTCTTGAAACAAGCTATTGTTGCCTCCCAAAACAACCTAAAAACTATATTTTTATAAAGGAATTTCCTAGGGAAATACTGGTAATCACATTAGATACCTCTCAAACTATTATCGTCCCCAAGAATTTAAAACCAATCCCAAGAAAATATAGTTCTGAACAACCACCCCTTAAGATACCTCTCAAGGATGAACCACCTTACGTTGTTCGAAAGCTCGATTGAAAACCTTGACATACAAGAACACCTCCTTGAAATCTATCTCCTAAAGAAATGTTGAAACAATAAGGCCCCACTTCCTCAAAAAACCACGTAAATACCAAGATCACACTGTCCAGAAACATGGATTAGGTAGTTTCTTCCTCAACGTCAAGATATTATCCGCTTTGGGTGGCACTGGATCGCTCGCACAAGTTTAATCGAATCTACATTAATGCATCTTGATTAGGGATCAGGTCCCCTCCACCTCATAGTTAGGACTTTTCACACATATTCAGAGAATAGGGAAACAACTTATTGTACAAAAAACAAGTTCAAACATTACATCATAATAAAGGCGCAAAGAAAACACAAGAGAAAAACTCAGAACAACTCTAGGTATTGGGAACACATCTATGCCTCCCACTCCCAAGTACTCTTCTCGAGGCCACCATGCCTCCATAACACACAAACCAAATAAATGGTACATCCATGAAGCACCTTCTCTTAATGATCCTCAATTCTTAGTGATCTCTCCACGAACATCGTGTCATCCTCAATATCCAACTCTCCCCAGTCAATGATGCGGGAGTCATTGTGTAGATACCGACGGAGCTGAGAGACATGGAAGACATTATGGATACTCTCTAACTATGGTGTTAATTCCATCTAATATGCTACCTTGTTGACACGTCCCAACACCTCTAAAGGTCTGATGAACTTAGGAGAAATATTTCTCTCACTGCCAAACCTCCAATGCCCACATCGAGGGGAAACCTTCAAGAAGACATGGTTCCCAAACTCAAACTCCAAAGGCCTCCTCCTATGATTGGTATATGACCTCTATCATTCATGTTCTTCCTTCATCCTATCATGGATAAGTTTCACCTTCTATGTCGTACTATGCACCATGCCCAGACCAGGAATGGATGCCTCCCCAACTTCCATCCAGTATAAGGGGGAAAGACACAACCTTCCATATAGGGCTTAGAGCGGATCCATACCAATGGAAGAGTGATAGCTATTGTTGTAATAAAACTCTACCAAGGTAAATTGTCGCACCCAATAGCCACTAAAGACTATAACACATTCCCATAACATATCCTCCAATGTCTAGATGGCCCTCTATTTTTGTCCATCCATCAAAGGGTGGAAAGCATTAACGAGGTATAATTGGGTGCCAAAGAAATTCTACAATCCCCTCTAGACTCGTGATGTAAAACATGTATCCCGATCTGAGACAATGGATCATGGAACTCCATGCAGCTGTACCACCTCATTCATATACCATTTTGCTAAGGTATCCACTGTGCTCGACTCCTTGATTTCCATGAAGTGAGCTGATTTCTTCAATTGACCCACTACTACCCAAAGATAATTTCATCCTCCCTGATCTCTGAGTAATACTAGGAATAAATCCATTGAGATTTTATCCCACTTCCACTTGGGAATATCTAAGGGATGTAGCAAACCACCAGGAACACGGTGTTGAGCCTTCACCTGCTGACACACTAGGTACCTTGCCACAAACTACACCACTTCCTGCTTCACCCTATACCACCAAAACCGTTCCCTCAAGCCTTAGTACATCTTATAGACTCTTTTATGCACCGTTAAGGGTGAGCTATGGAACTCACAGATAACTCCCTCATTCATCTCCACTAGGATAAATAGCTTCCCACATAACATTATCTGATTCAGACTAACCTCTTACCATCCCTCTAGATCATCTCCCTAGACAGCATGATCACAAAACACTTCGCCCCTAAGTCTCCCCACTGAGACTTCCCCACCTACTGCATCATGGAAGACCATATTTTCATCTGAAACAGATATCCTCTATCTCCATCCACTCTCACATCCATATGTAAAGCGGCCAACTCCTCTATCACCTTCCAAGAATCTGTGGATTAAAGAACTACCTCCTTCTACGACTTCCTGCTTAAGGAATTTGCCACCACATTCCCCTTTACTACGGTGTAAGATATTTTGAAGTCATAATCTTGGAGAAACTCTATCCACCATCACTTCTTGTGATGTCCCAACCTGAGAGCCACTGAACGGTGCCCCGATCCAGTTGGGCACATGACCTCAAGCATGCCTCCCCGTACGCCAGAGGGTGCTGACTAGTAGCAAGGGTCTGGTAAGTCATTTTTGGGGAGACTATACCCTATTTTTTCAGAATAAAACACCAGCAGAAGCAAATAAAAAAACCAAGTGAGGAAGCGTATATAAATAACAAGAAGAAATCCATGTCATATGATGATCAAAACAGAAAATACAATACTCAACTGAAAGGTAAATCATTCTATGACAATGAAAATGTCAAGTGCCTAAAATTAAACTAAATGTAAATACACAATGACTCCCATGAGGGTCCCAAACCACATATGGTTCTCTCTCTCATGCTCCAATCCCAAACTGTAACCTATCCCAAGGCCTTGCCCTTATCATGTCCTGCAAAAACAAAATCTTCTAGGGTGTTGATCAGGCGGCCCAAATAGGGTGTGAGTACAACTCAGTAGGCGGGCCCCCAATGGTGTCTAAAATGATTCCATTCAAAAGATAGTGCATGCGGTTTTATGAAGAAATACATAAAATGCATAATATAAATAGTTATCACATTTTCATTTAATCTTTAATCATCAAATTAGGCCAATTCAATTCATGTTTCCCATTTGAATCATCATTCATTATCATTAATCATTTTGTGTAGGTCATCATGTCTACCACCCCAATTATCAATTGAATCATAATTCATTATTATCATTAATAATTTAGTGTAGGTCTTCATGCCTAGTACCACAAATATCGTTGTGTATATGTCATCATGCCTAGCACTTCAATTCTCATTCGGTGTAGGCCGTCATGCATAGCACCCCATAATCTCAATCTTGGATAACTATTGGGGAGGAAAACCATGTACAAGTCCCAATTTATAATCAGTCTATGATTCCATGACTATAACCACAAAATATTAGCCATTTAATCATTATTTAAATCATAATAATTTACCACATTATTAATTTACTAATCCAATGATTAGTTAATCATTTCAAATGCCATTAGTTAATTCAACAATTAACTAAGCACATAACCCATAATTAATTCATCAATTAATTAATAAATCAATACCATTCTCATTCCATAATTAATTCTTCACAATTAATTATCCATTTCAAATCTCAACTTTCCATAATTAATTATCACAATTAATTATCTTTGATCAACATCATGACAAATAAATAATTCTCCTAATTAATTATCTTTTGTCAACATCATGAACCATAATTAATTCTCACAATTAATTATATTTTCACATTAAATTAAATATCTCAATTATAATATAAAATCTCCAAGAGATCTATTTGGGCAACCCCCCATCGTTTGTTTCGTGATTCAATCATCAATTAAATCACCAGGGCAACTCAATTCAATTACATATTCCTAATTACTCCAAATTAATAAATTCAATTATCAAGGGAATTTAGGAAATTCATAAACTCATACACATATCATAAATCATGACTATGGGTGTTTTATTTAGACCACCTACCTTGGTTTCTTGATAGAAGTTAGACCAATGCAAATCCCTAAAATCTGAGTGGCACAATGTCATCGATCAAGCTCCGGATCTAAATCCCTAAAACCAAAATTAATATAAAAGGCATCAAGATCTTGTCAAACTAGATCTATATCCACAATACTATATCTATATCTCAACTCATTGGTTTAGATCTATGGAAATGATGAAGATCCTCTATGAAAAGATCATGAAAAAATAGAGGAAAGAACTGAAGAAGCATCAGGATGAAATCCACTTACCAGGAGGAGAGAGGATCTTCAATACGAGATTTCAATCTCAAAGAACGGTGTTTATATCGCCTTGGAATCTCTCCATGAGGATTTAGAAACACCTAGAATTTTTGAAGCCCGTGACAAGGTCTAAATATGGGAGTCTTGGGGGGTTTGGGTGGGTTTAAAAAGGATTTTTGTAATTAAAATCCCACACACATGGTTTCTTGGGAAGTGGCGCATGGTTAGGAAAACCGTGCACCAACCATGCATACCCCTATATCTAGTTTTTAATGGTTGGAATAGTTTGGTCACATGGTTTGTCAAACCATGCGCAAACCGTGAGGACCTCTCTGTCCATTTTCGCACGCTTGGCACCGTTTGGTCGCAGGGTTTTTCAAACCATGCACAAACTGTGCACAACCCAATATCCTTTATTTTTCCTTAAAAAATCACCCAAACGCACCCCAAGCCACTACTATAAGTTAAAAGTACTTAAAATCTTCAAAAGGTACCTGCAAATGCACCCGAGATGACTCCAAAAAAGGCTGGGATCTTACAATCTCCATACCTTATAACAGATCATCCTTGAGCTGCACTCCTGGAATTCTCTAAGATTAAAAGCCAAAAAGATTGGTCTATTGAGCCCTCATGTCTTCTTCTCATTCCCAAGTTTCCACTTGAACATTTCCAGGTTTCTATAACACATGAACTAACGACACGGTCTTTCCTCGTAACACTTTTTCACTGTGACCCAGCACACGTATTAGATGCTCCTCAAAGGATGCATCTATCTCGAGGTCAACTTCCTCCACATCAATCACATGAGAAGGGTTCGAGTGATACCATCATAGTTTTGAAACATGGAAAACATCATGTAAAGTGATGTATTTTTGTGGAAGTGCTAATCGGTATGACACCAGACCGATTCTCTTCAGCACCTCAAATGGTCCTACAAACCTAGGTGCTAACTTTCCCTACCTTCGTATCCTGTGGTGACCCTATCTAGGCGACACCCGAAGGAATACACGATCACCCTATATAAACTATAGGGGCCATATTAATCTATCCTCATATGACTTTGGTTTACTCTGAGCTATAGCCATACGTTTTTGAATCTACTGTACCCGCTTTGATGTCTCCTAAATGAGACTTGGTCCCAACAGCTCTAACTCACCCGCCTCTAACCAACATAGAAGTGATCTATAAGGTCTACCATAAATTGACTCATATAGTGCCATATTTATAGTTTCATAATAACTATTTTTATAGAAAAACTTCACTAAATCCAAGTTCTTTTCCCAAGAACCACTAAAGTCAAGCACACATGCTCGCAGCATATCCTATAACACCTGTATGGTAAGATCCGACTTCCCATCTATCTGTGGGTGGAAGACTGAACTTAAAAGAACCTGTATACCAAGGGACTTATGTAATCTCTACCAGAAGCATGAAGTAAAGTGCGAATCACGATATGAAACTATAGTATGTGACACCCCATGCAAACGAACTATCTCTTTCACATACAGTTCTCCCAACAGCTCTAATGTGAAGGTTTCTTTAATAGGAAAGAAGTGTTCTAAATTCATTATTCAATCCACAATGACCCAAATAGAATTATTCTTCCTAAGAGTATTTGGAAGTCTTACCATTAAGTACATAGTCATGTCATCCCAGTTCTATTCTGAAATAGGTAACAACTGCAATAGGCCTCTAGGTTATTGATACTTTGCTTTCACCTGCTAACAGGTGAAACATCTTTTCAGAAACCCTGTTATCTCTTCTTTCATTCTTGGCCACCAAAACTGCCATCTAAGGTCATTTTACATTTTTTTCACCCCAAGATGTACCACCCACCTTGAAGCATGAAATTCTCAGATGAGTTCCTCTCGCATACTCGTAGGCACAACAACCCTATTTTTCACATAGATGATCTCATCCTCATCTATTTTCTAGTCTGAAGGTGTCTCCCCTCCTTTAAGGTTTTCCCTTAAGGATAAACACTCAAGATCCTCATACTTCTTCTCCCTGATCCATCTCAAGAGTGTAGACTCCACTACTACAGAAACTAGAGTCATCTTCTCATGAGTCTCCTGAACTACCACATGCTTTCCCACCAGTAAGGTCACCATCTTTCACTCTGCACTCAACTCATGTACCAACTAAGTCTGAGTTTTTCTACTCAAGGCATCTTACACACTATTCCCCTTCTCGGGTGTACATGATAGTTCAAAATCAAAGGAATGAATATACTCTACCCATCTTCAATGCTGATGATTTAAGTCGCGCTATGAAAAGATATATTTCAATATTTTTTGATCTGTAAAAACTATAAAATTTTCACCCAAAAGATAGTGTCGCTAACACTTAAGATCATAAAACATTGCTTCTAAATCGAGGTCATGTGTAGGGTAATTCCGTTCATGTGGCCTTAGCTTCATAGACCCATAAACAAAGACTCTACCCCTTGCATCAACACAACTCTGAGTCCGACCCCAGAAGCATCACAATATACCATATACTCTCCACCTGACTCAGGTAAGATCAAAACTGGTGTCAATGTCAAGCACTTATTCAACTCCTGGAAATAATTCTCACATGATTATATCAAAACAAACTTTATCCATTTATTTTTAAAACTAGTAAGCGGTTCTTCCATTCAGGAAAAGTCTTGGATAAACCTTCTATAATAACCAACTAATCCCAAAAAGATTAGAATATCAAAAACATTCTTGGGATGCTCCCAAGAAATTACTACCTGCACTTTCTCTAGGTCAACATCCATGCCTTCTTCTGAGATGATATACCCCAAAAAGTGTACCCTATCAATCCAAAACTAACATTTCGATAGCTTGGCGTATAGTTGATGCTCTCTCAGTGTACCTAGGACTATGTCCAGATGTTTGGCATGATCTTCATGAGTCTTAGAGTACACTAAGATGTCTTCCACAAACACCACCACAAACTGATCTAAGTACAAATGAAAAATCATTTTCATCAAGGCCATAAATACTACTAGACCATTTTTCAACCCAAATAGCATTATGACAAACTCATAAAGGCTATACCTACTTATAAAAGTAGTTTTTGGTATATCAGATGTTCAAACTCTGACATGATGATACCCTGATCTCAGATAGATCTTTTAGAATACACTAGCCCCCTTTAGATGTTCAAATAGATCATTGATACATGGAAGAGGATATTGGTTCTTCACAGTCATTTTATTCAACTTTTGGTAATCGACACACAAGCGTAAACTCCCATCGGCCTTCATTGCAAACAAAATAGGTGATCCCTAAGGAGATGTACTTGGAAAAATAAAACCTTTATCCTCCAACTTCTTCAACTATGTTTTGAGATATTGAAGCTCAGTCGGTGCCATTCTGTAAGGTAGAATAGATACCGACTCAGCCCCTGACATAATATTTGTTGGACAAAAATCCCTCAAGGTATCATTGCAGCATTTTTGGGTTGCTTGTGTTTGTTGAAAATACAGGTTTCCATGGTGAATTGTCAGGTTCTAGAGATGTTTTTGAAAATACATGTTGACAAAGAACCATGATAAAGGTATGGACAATCTAGAGGTGGTATAAAAGAATAGGTACAAGGTGGCACCATTTTCTAGTGTTTGCCAAATTTTTGGGGTCCAAAATTTGGAGTTTGGTGAGCATCGTGAAAAGTGGATATCCTTGAAGATCTCATAAAAATATAGAAAAGGCATGAATTTTATGAAGGTAGTCTTCATGGATTGGATTTCCTGAAGACATGAAAAATGTTGACAGTGATTCTTTGCGATTACGATGAGCTTCGCGAACAGAAGCATTTAAGAGCATTGTGGCAGCGGAGGGTATTGCGAGTGGAGCTTCATGGAAAAGGCATGAAGTTACTGAAGGACCACTCTGTGATTACGACGAGCTCTACGATCCAAAAATTTACATGGTGCTTCGCGATATTGAGAGAATTTGAGTAGGAATTTTAGAGCTTCGCGATTTGAGATGACGTGGTACTGACATCGTGTGAATTTTTCAAGGTTCAGTGGAATCGCCTATAAATAGGCCTCGAACCCCTTGAGATAAGGAGGGAGTTTTTGAAGAAAATATTCTTCTCTCGAATCATGAAGGTGGTTCACGAAGGCAGCGTGTTTTGCGAAAGGAAGGAGCTTTGCAACAGCTAATCTAGATCTGCGAAACAGGCGTGCTCCGCATTGGCTCAGTGATTTTTAAAAAAGAAAGTCACTCTGTGATGACTTGAGCTTCGTGATAGCCTGATCTTTGAGAAGGTATGAGCTTCAGGAAAAGGCAGAAGCTTCTCTAAAGCTTGTTTGATCTTCATGAAATAGAGAGCTTCACAAAGTAGGGTGCTTTGTGAAGGTACTTCCCAAAGGTTGTTGCCCAGTGGTCAGGGGCAAATGGGTATTCATTAGTGGATGAAATTTAGACTTTAATAGAGCATCTACATACAGTGGAGGATGCATTAATTAGTGGTAATAAATAGACCTACATGTCTATAAGATGTGAGTGGATTTTATGAAGAAGTAGTGAGCTCACTTTAGTTGAGAGAGCAGTGAGTTCTCAAATTATGAATGGTTGTAAACCAGGAGGGATAGTGAGTCCGCTTCCAAATTGTAAACAGTAGTGAACTTATAGTGGAATTGGTACATCGACACACTACTGATTTATGCTCCTTGGACATAGGCCAGTGAGGGTGAACCAAGTAAAAATTGCTATGTCTTGTGCATGCTTTAAGGTTTATTCAAACTCTGCAATGGGAAGGAGAGAGAAGAGTGTTTTGTCTAACAGAAAAACAAGATCAAAAGGGGTATTTGTTTTAATTTTTCATACCCTAATTTACCCCCCCTCTCAGGGTATCTAGTCTAGTGGACCTAACAAGATCAATAGTGAATTCCATATCTCTCTCATGTGGAAACCCTTAAAATTCTTCAGGAAAGACATCTTGAAATAATTCTATTACTGGTGGAAGGACATATTTCCTACCACTCCCATCATCCATCAAATGAGTAGAAACTTGGGTTGTGATCACTCCTAGTGGATGAGTAATTGGCCTAGCTCTCCCTACATGGATATCCCATTCTCCACGAAGGACATATTTATCACCCTTAGGAGATACAAAGGTCACTCTCCTGTGGTAACAATATATGTGGGATCGGTATGGGACTAGCCGGTCCGTACCCATAATCAGATCGAAGCCCATTATATCAAGGACATAGATATCCCAAATGAAAATGATACTCTCAGATCTCTAGAGAACATACCTTGCATAAACAAATATCCCTAGTTTGTGTTCCCAACAGTGTATCGATATTCATCACCCTACTTATGGACTCTACCTCCAGGCTCAAGTCATTAACAAGATTTTCATATATGAAGGAATGACAGGCAACAATATCAAACAAGGAAGTAGCTAAAGTAGAAGCAACTAGAATAATACCTCTCACCATCGAAGGACCAACCTCTCTCTCCACAAGTGTAGGCTACACTGCATGTAACTGTCCTTCCCCTCTTCCCTGTGGTGTCGTCTGACTCTCCTGAGTAGCACCACTCTGCTAGTATGGGTGCTCATACCCTGAAGCAGAATTACCACTTCCTATACCACCTCTTCCAGTAGAACTCTAGTTTCCAAACCTATATGGTGTAGAATACCCCCTTCCCACACTCTGACTCTAAGAAACTTCTCCCTTGGCACGAGCCTATCACTGCTTCCTGCAGAACCTCTGTAGGTGTCCCATCTTGTCACAAAATCAGAACTCCACTGGTGGTCAAGGAAAATGTGTACGATAGTGTCCCTGCCTACTATACTTGTGGAAAATCACATGAGAAATATCTGGTGTAACTATTCCTCCTAACTGTCTACCTTGTTTTCCATTATCCGGAATAAGATTCTCATGATGACGCTTCCTGCTTTTGGAAGGCCCACTCCCTGATTGTTCAGCTACCTTTCTAGTACTAGAATCCTCCTTCAGGTTCCCCTCTGAAATGAGATCCTGATTAACCACTTCTGAGAATTTATTCATCCTAAAGATATTCACTTGGGACTTAATTTCACACTTAATTCCATTCTAAAATCATTTTTCCGAAGATGCCTCATCTACCGCCAAAGATAGAGAAAAAAACTATAAATCTATGAAACACTCAACGTACTCCATTATGAACATGATTCCTTGTGTCATATGCATAAAATCCGAAGCCTTCTCTTGTCTCAGCGTGTCTTGGTAGAAGTGTTCCAAGAAGTTCTCCAAAAATTCATTCCATAACATATTATCAGTATGTCAATATCATACCTGAATATCCGACCAATGTTTCTCTGAACCCCGCAGTATATAAGCAACCAAATTGACCCTCCTCTCAGCCGGAGTCTCTAAATGGTCAAGTATCTTCTCTATGGATTCAATCCATAATTCAGCTCCATCAGGTCCACCCTCTCCAATAAAAGTAGGAGGGTACTACAGTTTAAGATTCCTTTTCAACTTAGACACGATTTTCCAAATTTTCCCTGGATCTCTATCCATGAATTGCATAAAACAAGAAAAGTTATCTCAGAACTGTTCCCCTTCTTCCTTAGCTTGCACTAATGGTTCCACAAGACCCCTATCTGGAAGTTCATTCCGGGCCATACCCCTCGGTCTCTCCCTCAACAAGCATCATGGAGGCATACTCTTACTAAGACAAAATCACATATTAGGTCTAATAATGAAACCTTATAACATTTACATAAGAGGAGAAACTAACACAACAAGTTCCAACAAGTCGTTTCCCACCTTTTTCTTACCACATGGTCAACACCGAAGCCTTATCACTACACTCAACCATCCGACTCCTAGGTCTTTTTTAACAAGGTAATATTCATTCACATTAATTAATTCATCCATTAATTAATCACATTATATCAAATTAATTAATTCAACAATTTATTAATTAATAATTCCTATTTCATCAATTGAGGTTCTCATTGGACACCCATTTATTCTCATTTTTCATCATTGTTTCAATCTCACATCAAGGAATAATAATTCAAGTTCAACAACTTACCCATAACCAATTTTCCCGTGAGTTTCTAGAATGATGCATGTCAAAAAAAACCCTTTAAGTGCCTAGAATGATGCCTACAGACTCAACTATCATGCCTCTTTAGGCCATGAATCAAAATTTAACAATTTTCAAAACAAATATCACATCACACCACAAGTGCATCACCCAAGGTGAAATAATATACAACTATAAAAAAACTTCAATCATAACAATACCACCCGGAGTACTCATATTTCCTCCCATAAATGGGTTTGTAACTCCCTTGCACAAGCTCATTACCAAGCCTTGACTCTTCCTAGTCTCGTGTCTACCTTTCCCAAAACAGTAAGACAAAATAAGAAGAAAGAAAAGAAAACTCCTCTAATACCACTTTGTGACATCGCGACCCAGGATCCACTGAACGCTACCCCGATCCGGTTGGACACATGCCCTCAAGCACACCTCCCCATATTCCAGAGGGTGCTGAATAGCAGTGAGGGTCTGGTAAGTCAGTTTTGGGGAGACTATACCCTCTTTTTTTCAGAATAAAACACCATCTAAAGCACGTAACAACAAATAAGTGCGGAAGCATATAAAAATAACCAGAAAAAATCCATGTCATATGGTGACCAAAATAGAAAATACAATACTCAACTAAAAGTTAAATCATTCTATGACAATGAAAATGTCAAGTGCCTACAATGAAACAAAACGTAAAAACACAACGACTCCCAAGTGGGTCCCAAACCAAATCCGGTTCCCTCTCCCATTCTCCAACCCCAAACTACAACCTATCCTAGGGCCTTTCCCTTATCATTTCCTACAATAACAAAATATTCTCGGATTCTGATCAAGCGGACCGAATAGGGTGTGAGTACAACTCAGTTGGACATCACCAACAGTTTCTAAAATGAGTCTAGTCATAAGATTGTGTATGCAGTTTTATGAAGCAATAAGTACAATGCATAATTTAAACAGTTATCACATTGTCATTTAATCTTTAATCATCACATTAGGCCAATTCAATTCATGTTTCCCATTTGAATCATCATTAATTATCATTAATAATTTGATGTAGTTTGTCATACCTAGCACCATAATTCTTAGTTGAATCATCATTCATTATTATCATTAATCATTTGGTGTAGGTCATCATGCCTAGTACCAAAAATCTCGTTGAGTGTAGGTTGTCATGCTTATCACTCCAATTCTCATTCGGCGTAGGTCATTATTCCTAGCACCCCATAATCTCAAGCTTGGATAACTATTGGGGAGGAATTCCATGTCCAAGTCCCAACTTCTAATCAGTGTAAGACACCATGACTAGCACCACAAAATCTCATCCATTTAATCATTCTTTAAATAATAAGAATTTTCCACATTATTAATTTACTAATAAAATGATCAGTTAATCATTTCAAATGTCATTAGTTAATTAAACAATTAACTAAGAACATAACCCATTAATTAATTCATAAATTAATTAATCAATCAATACCATTATCATTCCATAATTAATTATTCACAATTAATTATCCATTTCAAATATCAACTTTCTATAATTAATTCTCACAATTAATTATCTTTGATCAACATCATGACATATCACTAATTCTCCCAATTAATTATCTTTTTTCAACATCATGGCACATAATTAATTATCACAATTAATTATATTTTCACATTCAATTAAATATCTCAATTACAATATCAAATCTCCAAGAGATCTATTTGGGAAACCCCATATCATTTGTTCCATGATTCAATTATCAATTAAATAAACAAGGAAACTCAATTCAATTCCATATTCCCAATTACTTAAAATTAGGAAATTCAATTATCAATTGAATTTAGAAAATTCATAAACTCATACACATATAATAAATCATGACTATGGGATTTCAATTTAGACCAAATACCTCAGTTTCTTGACAGAAGTCAGCCCAATGGAAATCCCCAAAATCCAAGCGGCACAACATCGTCGATCAAGATCTGGATCTAAATCCCTAAAACCAAAATTAATATCAAAGGCATCAAGATATTGTAAAACTATATCTAGATCCACAATCCTAGATCTAAATATCAACTCATAGGTTTATATCTATAGAAATAGTGAATATTCTTCATGAAAATATCATGGAAAGATAGAGGAAAGAATGGAATAAGCATTAAAATGAAATCCACTTACTGGTAGGAGAGAGGATCTTCAATCCGGGCTTTCAATATCGAAGAACAGTGCTCAGATCACCTTGGAATATCTCTAGGAGGTTTATAGGATGCTAATAATGTTTTTAAACCTTTTTCTAAAGTTTATGTGATGGAAAAAGTTGATTAAAATAATTTAAATAATGATGGTCAAGCTCAGAATTTCATATTATCATAACTTTAAAAAAATGAGTATATCAAAGTTAAATGGATCATGATAGTGAATGGTATTTGGGATAAATTAGAAAATATTTATAATAGAAATGAAAAATAGAAGAAATAAAAGCTATATATTTGGAGGATGAAATATGAATATCTCATGATTAATGATGATGAAACAGTGAATAATTTCTCTACTCGAATCAATGAAATTGTGATAACCATTATAGGTTTTTGAGAAAATTTAAAGTAATAAATGATTGTTTATAAGATATTTTGTATATTTCTAGATATATTTGACGTAAAGGGTTTTTCACTCAAATATTATGATCTGGGTACACCTCCATTAGAATACTTTAATATCCTTTTGATTTATTATAAAATGAGGAAATATATTTTTTTCCAAAAGTATAAAAAATTATAGGGGTGAATATCCTTTAAATACTCAAAATAAGAGAATAATGGAAAGAAATATGTTATAGAAGAAGAAGACTATAATGTAGAATATAAGGATGATAAGACAAGTAGTTCTAAAATAAAAGATTAAATATTTGATATTTCAAAATTCTCTTCAAAAGAGAAAGGTAAGTATTTTTCTAAACCCAAAAATATAAATTTAACATTTAAGTATGATATGATTATGGTAGTCAGGATAAAGATGAATTTGAGAATTTTGGTGATGTTAGTGAAAATTTATTGATTAAAAAGGATAATTAAGAATATATTTCTACTGATGAGAGACAAAATGATGAAAGTGAAGAATAAAATCAAATAGAGTTCATGTTAAAGTGGGAACTCGAGGATTTTCTATCAAATATTTCAAAAACAGAGAATGATAATAAGAATCTAATGATGGATGGCCAATAAACAAGAAACAATGAATAGATAAATCCTAAAAGTCAACCAAATTTAATTAATGATATTGATTGCCTAAAGAATATTTGTGTACAAGAAAAGAAGTTAAATTTTGGCATGGAAGAGAAGACTAAACAAAATGAGAAAGAGATTGAATTTTTTCAATAGAAATTAATTGAATTGGAAATGTAATTAAAAAAATTTAAATCCAACTTTGAAAATTATATTAAAGAATTTTGATAAATATAAAAGAATAAAAATATTTTAGTGGTTGATTAAAAGATACATATGGAGAAATTTGGGTTTGTAGAAAAATAATACAAATCATAAAAATCAGAAAATTCTAGGAACACTCTTTTGAAATAAAAATATATTAAAAATGGTTATTTAAAAATTTAGAGAATAAAAATATGGTGAATAATAAAGTTTTAAGATTCTGAAAAATATTTTTTTTGAAGAAAGGAGCCATGTTTTATGGCCATATGGTGGATAAACAATAGGGTACTACTTCTAGAATGCAAACATTTTTATAAGGAATGTATTCATTTTATGACTACTAATTATTTTGTAGAGCCTTTAGGCCCATTGGAAATATTTGTTGGTTTAATTATAAATATTTATATGATTCTAGAGGATATGGGAAATAGTGTTTGTGTGGGATTAAAACCACTCAAAGAATAAGCATTCAAAAAATTTTTGAATTTTTTTGACTAAAGGTTGAAAAAAAGTTTTAATATTTGGAAATTTTTTATGGAATGCATGACCAACTAGATCACTAGTCTAAATATTTTTTCAAAATTCTATTAGATTAACTAATTTTGAATAATTGTACTCAAATTTTAGGGAATAATAAGTAAAAATAAAAGTATAAGGCATTACAGGTTGAAGTATAACTCAAATTGTCTCAAACAGAATATCCATGGATCTTGGATAGTGGATCCTCTTCATATATTATAGGAGATTTGAAGCTCCTGAAATATTTTTAAAATTAAAAGGAAGAATTTGTGAACTTTGGAAATTATGGGTCACTCAAGATAAAATTATTTAGTTCACCAAACATTATATAAGACAAACTCAAGTTAAATAGAACTATATTTATTGATGGGTTGATACAAAACCTATTAAGTGTGTCTCAACTACGACATGAATGGAGTGATGTGATTTTGTTAAAGAAATTATTTTTTTGAGGTGTCTGAAATATGGATATGTTTTAATGATAGGACAATGAACACATGGATTGTTTTTGAGTTTGGTGATGCTAAAAATTAATGTTACTTAAACGTGATGAAAGTAAATTAGTTATGGAATCAAATACATTAACACATTTGTTAAAGGAATATGATAAATATTAAACAAGAAAAGAAAACCTATGATATTATGATGGTGAAGAGTGAACTAAATTGGATGTGATATGCATTAAAATAGGTAAGTATTCTCAATTATTCACATAAGAATGTGTATATTCAAACAACTTACTCATTGAAGCCCATTCATTTAGATAATTGTGGGCCTGTGAGAAATTAATAAATCAATGAAGATAATATTTTATTTTATTTATTGATAACTTCAATCATATCACATTTATTATTTTTAATAATCTTAAATCAAAGGCCTTAAATATTTTTAGGTTTTTTAAAAGGAATTTATAAAATTAGTTTGGTTTCTCCTTGAAAATTTTGAGGATGAAAAAAGGTTTTTGAATACTCAAGTGAAAAATTTAAAGAATATATTGGAAAAGATATCATTCAACATAAATCAAGTACACCATTTACCCCAAATAAAATGGTTTTTCTAAAATTAATAATATGATCATGGTGAAAATATCTCATATATTATTAGCGGAGCATCATACCTAACAATTTTTCTAGAGGTGAGAAATTGATATAGCAATTCAAATCCCAAAACATTGTCTTTGAAAAACAAATTCAAATATGATGCCGTAAAATATATATTATAAAAATATCCTAAGCTTAAAATACTTTACGATATTTGACATCCCTTATATTATCATTGTAAAATGTGAAAATTTAGTGAAGTTATATAAAAGAGGATTTGAAGGTATCTTCTACAGTTATCCTATAAATACAAGAGGATATCATTAATACAATAAATAAACATATGATATTTTGGATAGTTATAATGTTAATGTTTTTTTAGAATTCATATAATCAGGTTACACCTCATGAATCAAAATCTATACGTGAAGATGATGAAGCAAAATTTGTTGAGAATTATGAAGGATTTTCAAAATATGATGGGAATTGAGAGGAAAAATAGATTGAAAATGATGATTCAATGATTTCCATTGATGATGAAAACATTTTTAAAATCATAAAATGTTGAAAAAATATGTGGAGACCCAAAATAACATTAGGGATTAAGGATATAAATTTCAAAACTAGGAAAAATTTTAGGATAGTATAACATACCTCATTTATTTCTTATTTTAAACTAAAATATGTGAAAGAAGATTTAAATAATTATGAGTGGATCAATTATATTAGTGAGAAGATGGGTTATATCAAAAATTATGAAATTTTTAGGTTGGTACCCTATCCAACAAATAATAATTTTATCTGAAAAAAATTGGTGTTATGAGATAATTTTAAATGAAAACGGATAGGTGATGAGAAACAAAGAAATAATTGTGTGAAAAGACTACTCATATGTGGAAGGAATTGATTTAAATGATACTTTTACACCATTTTATAGGCTTGAAAACTTTTTAATTTTTCTTGTTATCACTTCAAAAAATTAATACAAGGTATTTTAAATGGATTTTAAGTCATCTTTATTCAATAGAGAATTGTAATAGGAAGTTTACATTGAGAAACCTAATGTACTATTAGTTAGAGAATATTAAGTATATTTTTACATGTTGAAAAAGAAATTATATTTTTTAAATAAATCCTCAAATTCATGGAACTCAAATATTGATTTAAGCATAATGGTACAAAAAAATTAATAAGGAAATAATGGATAACAACATACATTCTTAGAGTTTACCTAAGAGATAAAGAATTTATTTGAGATGTGCATTCTTGGAGAGATGAAGTATTTCTTGCTTGGAGAGATGAATTATTCCCAATAACTTTTAAATAACTTCAAAATAGAGATTTCAAAGTAGGTTTCTACTTTAATTCAATGGAAACCAAGCTATTAAAAGATGTATATGGTAAGGTATTTGATTAAAGATTGTTTAGAAAACTTATTGGGAGTTTAATCTACTTGAATGATTTAAGATCAGATCTTGTGTATGTTGTTACTCATTGTTTCATATTTCAAAGTTCACCAAAATAAATACATGTTATGCTACAAATAAAATTATCAGATATATCAAATGAATAGTGAAATATGGGTTGAAATATGATATAAATTTCAATTTCAATTTATTGTATTTGAATATTCATATTGGAATGGAAATTTGTATAATAATATATCAACATCCAATGAATTTTTATTTATTTGAGATAAATGTGTGGAAGGGAACAAAAAGAAACAAAGTTCTGTAACCTTGAGTACTTCCAAAGTAGAGTATGTTATTTCCACTCAAGTAAAAATCCAATTAATGTGGATGAAAACTCAATTGGAATATTTTAAGGTACTGGTGAAATTATTTCTTCTCATGGGATTGGATAATCAAAGTATCATCAATTGATTGATAAATATAGTTCTACATTCTTGATTCAAGAACACTGATATAAAACATCACTTTATTAAAGAATTTTTTTTATCAAGGAGTGTTAAAGAAATAGTTTTTTAAGAAAAATATAAAATAGAGAATTTTTTTACAAAGTTGTTATCAATGGTTTTGTTTCAAAAAATAAGGACGATGATGGAAGTTCAACCTCAATCCATTGAAAGCTAATGTATGGTTATTTTATCTAATATTTTCTAATCATTATATTTTTTTAAAAGTGGGATTATAATAACATTAATTCAAATAATTTATTTTTTCTTAAGGGGGATAATTTATTTCAGTGATTTTTTCAATGTAGAAAGTTGTGAAATCAGTGTGTGCGTCTGCGCACATGTGTGTGTGTGTGTGAGAGAGAGAGATTTGGTGAAGTGCATGAACTATTCTAAGGATTTTTATTAAACTTTTTTGTATAAAGATTATGTTTGGACCATGAAGCAAAGATAAAATGATAAGTGAAGTTATGGAATATGTTTGAAGAGAATATAAGTTTAAATAATGGATAGATTTTTTTGTTTTTATTCATAGATCTTGTATCTTACATAAATTTTTATTCTATTGGATTATAATGATTTAATAATGGTTCATTAATAAGTTAAAAGAGTTATATATGATAAATGGATAAAAGGAAAATAAATTTTAATATAATAGATATTTTGATGATAAAAAATATAAATAGAGAGATTGTTGAGAACAAGTTAAAAGATATTGTTGAAACTAGAGTGTTTGTGGAGTTTTGTGGATTTGATAAAGATGAATCCCTAAATATTAAAGTGATTCTAATCAAATTGGAGTTTTTTATAGTTAAAGTGAAGTTATTATGGTTCATAACTCTTTATGTTGTAAATTAATTGGTCATTATATAAATTATATTGAATAAAAAATTATTCAGATTAATTCCTATGAGGTAAATCCATTTTTGAAGTTTAAAAGAGCCTGTAATAAAATTTAATCTGAGAAGATAGAGTTTTAAAGAAGTTTTGGATCTATTTATGAAATTATTCCATAAGGAAAGGGGTCACTACGCAATTCATAATGTATATGATTAAATTCATAGTGAATAAGATTAAAATATTTTGGTGTAAGATTAAATAATACCACAACCTAATGTTTCACATCATGATTGATTACTATATATGAAAATGATTTAAAATAGTATCCAAGTAAATGAAATCACATTTAAAGGATAAGTTTATGATAATTTAATACTCATCTTTATTTAAGGTTTGATGTATTCATGTCGCATAAGTGTAGCTCATGTCGTAATGTACCTACATAGGGAGTTCAAGTAAAATGAGTAGAAGGATACCACATTGTGAAGGAGGGTAAATAATCACAAAAAACATCCATAAAAGTATATTGAGAGTGCATAATAATAATTTAGAATTCTAAATATAAATTATTCCATAAAGTAATAGATCATGCATATAATTTCCTAGGTATTTGAGGGTGGTAATTTAGGTTAGATATCAGATTGACCATGTATGGTTGGGTACTATTTAGGTCTTGGAGGTGTTAGCGTAGGTCAGAAAGTAAGTTTAGAAGTTTTCCCAAGCTCATGGATATAGATATAAAATAGGTACAAACCAATTTGTGATGTAGGGAATCTTGAAGTGGTGAAGAGATGTGTCATATAGAATTTTCATTGGGGGTTGATGGTCACACCATAGTTGAGGGGGACCACAAGGTGATGAGTGTCTTACAAGTATAGAATATTTCTTATATGAGATTAAAATTTTTATATTCATTATTGGTTACATCATATACAAGGTGAACCATAGTTTGGTGAGTTTTTTGTAAGGATTTATTTTTTTGGGATGATCAAGGATCATTCCCTAGGGTAGGGGAACCATGGAGTTAAGGTATTATGTAAGAATGAAAACTTCTAGTGCGTGATTAAAATTTCATGTAAGAATGAAAACTGATGGTATATAATTAAATTTTGGTTTAGTTGTAGGTTATTCCACAACAAAATGCGTTATGTTTTCATATAGATTTCGTGGATGAGGGTTGCACCATGAAGACTTATGCATGTAGGGACATTACGCCATGAAGGGAAGGTTCATGCCATTCCATGACCCTAGAAAATAAGTCATGTTTTTGTTTGTCTTTGAAGGATTAATGTCACATTGTGATATGAAAAATCATTATATGAGGGTTATTATGGTAGAATTCATCACATTGTCATCTAAAAGGACCACACCATGACATTCCTTAGTCCAATTTTTTAAAGTATTAATTAATTGGATAAATTGAATATGAAAAGTGGGATTAGGCCTTTAGGGAAAGTATCAAGGGTAGTTTCACTATCATTTTCTATCACTATTATTTATTTATTGATAGATATTCATCCATTATTTTTCATTATTCATGTTATTTAACATTGGGAGTATTATTGGGAAATTCTATCTATCCTCGAGTATCTAATCTTGGTTTCTCTCATTGTTTACTTGTTTTCTATTAGTTGTGACCTACATCAAGGGTTTTTCAAGATTATATGATTTTTTTTCTATTTTAGGAGAATCATCTAGAGATTCTAAGTGAGTATATTCCATCTAACTAAAAGTAATTGGGTCCTAGATTCTTCTTATGTTATACTTTTGTTGTGTGTTGTATAATTATTGAGCATGGGTAACATCATGTGAATGAATGGAAAATGAAACAACATGCACACTTTATTATTTGAATAAGATTTAAAGGGGTTTCATCATGTGATAAATGATAGATTTAGACTGGTATAGTTTTTATTTCTTGGATTCATGGTTCTGAGGCTTGATGGGAATCTTGTCGCTTGTTGTTGGTGATATTCCGTGGGATATGATGGCTGATGTGGTTCCTTAGTAACATGATGGGTGTAACATATGTAACTGTGGGTGGTGTTGATCATTTTGAAATGGGTGAATAGGTTATCCAATGTGATGTAGATGGTGTTTTACATTATCATATATGGTGAGGGAGGTTCACCAAGTTATGTACATAGGTTGTTGGTGAGTGATTCTCATAGTGGGGGATGATGCCATTAGGGTCCTGGGAACACAAGATAAGGTCTATGATGTTGTTCTTACCACTGATTGTTCATATTATCCTATATATATTGATAGAATAAGGTTAATAGATTTTATCATCATTATGGAGGAGGGATACACTTCAAGTGGACTTGGAATCTTAGATTTGATTGAGATCACCAAGTGGGAGTGGTATGGTTTCCATATATGTGAGACATGTCAGGTCAATCAGTTGGGATTAGTAAAGGATGGGTATCATCATGCCTTGGGTTTTGTCAGGTTATTGATCTAGATATTGACATAGGGTTAGGATGACCATGGGATTAGTGATATGGTTTGGGGATTTGTTAGTGTGGGGTCATGATTGACTTGGGGTGGTTATTCTAGTTATGGGTTGGTGTGTGATTCTGAATAATATGAAATTGATGGGAAGGATGAGGGAACTTCTGGTATGATAAAATATGGATGATGATTCCACTCCAGTACTATACAAATTAAATAAAGGCTCACTCATGGTTGGTCAAGCATGATGGGAGTATATTGAGTAGTGTTCATAGATTTCCATTTATTTCACTTTTCATATACTCATATATGTATCGATATTATCTAGGTACACCATTGGTGGTGGCATACTAATTTTATAATCACACTACACATGATCCATCTAGGACATGTGGAGACTTTATGGTTCATGTAATAAGTAAGGGAAATGCCTCATAATTAGGTGTCTAGTGGAGATGGAAGTGTAAGTGGTGTATATGCTATAAATTATGGTTTCAAAACTGGACCAGGTGTATCCTCAGTGCTAGTATTTTATTTTATTTTATTTTACTTTTGTTCTTATACATATGTTATCAACCTAAGAATGATTTTTGATTTCATATAAATAGAATGGGATTTTATATGTTCACTATTACTATCATATATATGTTTTATCTTGTTTCCAACTATTATTTATATATATTTTTATTATTTTTATTTTTTTATTATTATTTAATATTTATAGGTTATTTCCCCCCCAATATCACCCTTTAGACCCTCACTATTAGTCGGTAGCTTCTGTTATACAGAGAGAACACCCGAGTTCATATGGTGAATTAGCTCAGTTACTATAGAGTGAGTTGGGTTTGGGTGTTACAAATTGGTATCAGTTCCAGTTGAGGTAAAATGATACCGAAATATATGTTCTTTGTTATTTGGTATATGGTAAATAGAGATTTAGGAAATGTGTTCTGATACTTTTGAAAATGGAACATGGAATTAATTTCATGTTATATTCTTAGTGAGCCAATAATAGACTAAAGTATAAGTTTCTAAGGATATTTGGATAATTTTTTTGGTATTTATGGTTACAATTTTATTATTTTATTTGGATAAATTTTTATGGTATTTGTAATGCCTAGCCTTAATATAGGTTGGTGGGGCTATAAGGCTAGATGGTATAGGACTTGGGTGAAATAAGAAATTATAAGGGCTAATAGTTTACACTTCTTGTTACAACTTTCCCTATTTGTGATATTTAGATTTTTATATATATATTGAGCATCATATTTAATTCTTATTAAGATTCCACCATGAAACCCACTATTAGAGTTTTAATAGGGTTAAAATATAGTGTCATCAAGACATGAACTAGATTAGTCCACTGTATGTGGTGATGATCATGATCCACATACAAATGCTCTAAAGTAAGAAGATAAACCAAAATGGTTAAAGGAGATAGGTAAGTGTTTGGATGAGAATATTAGGGAAAATTTAGTGTGATTTAACCTGATCATTGATTGAGGATCTCTGAGAGTCAATAATTCTATGGAATACCTAACACAAGAGTCCCTGTCAAAATGTCCTCCTTTGTTTTAGGGATAAGATGGATCCCAATAAGCATAGTAATGGATGAGAAAGTAAAAAAGATCTTTGATCAGATCAAGACACCACCAGGTTAGTGAGATAAGCTGGCTATTTATATGCTCAGAGTACTAGTGTAATGATGGTGGGATATATAATTATAGGTGGGTTGACATAAGATAATGGTGTGGTGGGACTTTGAGGTGATGTTCTTAAATATATTATTTCCCAATATGTTGAGGATGAACCAATACCATGATTTTATACACCTCATATAGGGATAGATTTGTTTCATGGACTATATTTTGTGGTTCTCAAATTCATTATGTTTTGTATCGACATTGGATGGACATGAAATATCCATGGTACATTGACTTAAGGATGTTTAAGCAATATTATTAGGGTAGAGGTCAATTTATTCAAGTTGAACTCATTTTGGAGGTGGTGAATCGGGTGCTAATTGTATAGAAATACCTAGTATATGGGAGTATACCAAACAAGGTGGTGATGTTAGGGAAAAAAAGTCATTGGAGCTCTGAGTAACCATAAGTAGGGATATGAGGAGACCAAACATAGTAGTCAGAGTAGAGGTTTAATGATTCCATCATGTAGTGGGTCATCAGTGATCTATTTTCATTATATGATGATAAGGAAGATTTTACTTTAGTGTGACCAACCACTAAAGGAGTTTCTACCTATAACCATATAAGTCATCTGGAGATGTTTTATTCAATGACCTCACAATTATATAGGGTTTTAGGATCAGGTTAGACTCAAGCATTTGAGATAGTATCAAGGGTAGTAACATGAGAAAATAATTGGAATTCAACTACACTTTTGGGTCATGTAAGTGGAAAGGATACCCAGTAGTGGGGGAAGTGGTCAATAATGAGTAAAAATATATAACGAGGAAAGAAATTAGGAAATAGATTTCTGGGATATATACATTTGATTGATTAAAAATATTTGGATTTGGACAAAGATTCATTAATAGTAAAAGGTATGTTTTGATCATGTGGGTATTTTTCATGAAGGGTGTTGATACATCATGTGAATATGTGATAAATAAACCAACCAGGAGCTAGTTAAGATATGGTAATTTGATATGATGTGTGATAACTAGGGATATATTGTCATCCATAATAAAAAATGTAATTTGTATGATTTGGGATGATTGTTGGTATTCAGAATGGTACAAGATGATTCAAGGCATCAAGAATGATGTATGATGAGAGTGGAAATTATTATGATATGGGATGGTGATGGTTTATGGATGGTGGATATGTGTGGATATATGATGCATTCAGAATTTGAGATGATGGACAATAATGATACTCTAATTATATTGGGTCTTTTAGTTATGATGTAGTTGGGTAAGTGATTCCTATGGTGAGGATTTCTCCTAAATGGAATTGAATTATTTGAGTCTGGTTTCTGGGGTGACCATGAGAGAGATATATGTTTTCAACATAATCTCAATGTTTTGGGAATATATTGAGGGGAATTTTTGGGTTTCAATAATGTTTTTTTGTGTGTGGTTTGAGATAGCTCGGGGATGAGATATTGTATAGTGTATAGTTGGGAGGTTGTAATAGTATGAGTATTCATTGGTAATAATTTTGGTAAGATCATGGATCGATCGTGTGTGTTAAGACCTTGTCTATATTTTAAGGTCATCAGTGTAGGATGAAAAGTGAGTTCTAGAGTTGGCCTTGGATCATGGATAGAATTATACAGCAAATAGAAAACCATGTTGTGAAATAGGGAATCATAGTGTGGTAAGAGGCTATGTAAAACTAAATTTTTAGTGTCATTCGATGGTCATGATGTAGTCAAGGTTCACCATGGTGTGATGAGTTTCATGTAATAATATAATTTTACTTACATGATATTAAATATTTGGTGCTTGATTTTGATCATGCCCTAACCTAGGGGCATTACTCCATGATGGGTTCTGCATAAGGATAAATTCTTTGGGTCTAATTAAGGATCATTCCATACCCAATGGGCACTATGCTGTTAGGGTGTCACATAAGAATTAAAAAACCTTTAATATGATTAAAATTTTATGTACGAATTAAATCTTATGATGTATGATTAAATATTAGGTTGGTTATAGGTTATGCCACAACACAGTGGGTTATGTCATGATATGGGTGTCATAATTGAGGGCTTTATCATTAAGTCCTAACCATGTAGTATTTTCACACCATGAATGGAAGTTTCATGCCATGACACAACCCTAAATAGTAAATAATACATCATTCTAGCTTTATGGGTGGTGTGTCTCACAATGATAAGGGTGGAATCACACTATCAGGGTTGTCCTCAAAGAGGGTCTCAAGCTAGGGGTCCATCCAATGATATGAATTTTGTAATTTTTTTAATAAAAATATTAATTAATTGATTAAATTAAATATTAAATGAGGTTTTATGCCATTTTGAATAGTATTCAAGGGGAGTTACCCTATCAGTATATCTTATTCTTCTTTCCCACATGAGAGATATTAATTGATTATTATCTAATATTTATGTCATTAATTGTTAGAAGTATACATGGGTATTAATATTCGTCCTTGGGTGTTTAGTCTTAGTTTCTCTAACCATTTCCTTATATTTTATTGATTTTCCCCTAAATTGAGGGTTTTTCTAGATTATCTGATTTCTTCTAATCAGAGGAAGATCATCCAAATATTCTCAGTGATTCAATTCATGATAAATCCAAGTAAGTGGTGAATTAATTATTTCTATTTAATATGTGTGTTCTACATCATGAAATAATCATGAATGGGTAGGGTCATGTTAATGTCTAGGAAATAGTACCACTTACAGTTTTTGTGGATTGTGTGAGACACTAAGGGGTAGTCTCATATGAGAAATAATGGATTTAGACTATCATGATATGGATTTATTGGTTACATGGTTTTATGGATTGATGGGAATGTTGTTATGTGTTCTTGATGATATCTTATGGGATATAATGGATAATGTGGTTCCTTTGGAATTTGATGGGTGTAGCCCTAGCGAATGTGGGTGATTTTAGTCACTGGGAAATGGGTGATAATGTAACATCCCAAGGTGTTCAGAAAATAAATTGAAATTCATGAAACATTGTTTTAAGTAGATATTTATAACTATCCTTTAAACATAATTTTTCTTCTTCTATGTTTTTAATTTCAAAAAACAGTCATCTACAATTGTTTTCAGTAAGTTATTTAGAGTTTGATGAAACCAACTTATTTTTTTAGTGAATAGTAAAATACCATTATGAATAGTAACATGAATAGTAATAATGCCCTAATTAATAGTAAATTTTATTATTATTTTATTTTCTTAAGGATTTAAGATAATGACATCTTGGTTAATTTTTTAATGTGATATAAAAGTAGTTATAGAATTAAAATTGGTAATTTCTGAATGAAGTATGATTTTATTTAAAATTTAAATTAATAATATTTAGAAAATTATTTTAAAAAAATGGAGTTTAGTTTTTAATTATATACATCAAAAAATGGTTAGGGTGAATTTTTGGTATTTTTTTTAAATTCTTGAATTTTTGATGAATAGTGAAATATAGTAAAATACTGTATATTCAAATTATCAATTAAATACACTATTTATGAAATAATAATTGATGTAAGACCACTTGGGTTGAACTCACATGACATTATTACTATTTGAGGTCACATTAATTAAGATTATTCATAATATTGAGCAAAAATATTATAATAATGATTAAAATAATGAAAAATACCTCCTCTCCTCCACTATAAATACCACCCTCATTCCCCTCTTCCTCCCACACCTCTCAAGCCTTGAGCCTTCCCTATTTTATACCTAATACTCCTCCCAAGGATATTCCTCATGTCATAGAGCTATTTTTCTCATCAAAAGGCTAAAACCAAAGGCCTTAAGGAGGATCTCAAGGAGAAGAGATCAAGGGGTAAGAATCTCCTCCCATTTTCACGTGTTTTCCTTTCATTTCCTTTTCTTTTCTTATACTCTCTTCCCATCCTCTTATACAGGAGGAATGAAATATCTATAATCTTGTATATTATTTATTTTCTCATGTTCATGGAAAATTCCTCATCAATCTTATTCTCCTCTCCCACTCATTCAAGAAGTTAAAACATCATCCATGTTGTGTCGATTTACCGACATCGTGGACGATGTGATTTCAATTTCATTTAATTTCTTCAATAATGGTCATGAAAACATTTCTATGATTGAACTAGATTAAAATCTATGTATTATATCTTATATAAGGTTCTGGAATCATTTTATACACATGATATTAATTTATAAAACAAATAAGTTCTTTACGATCGAAGAATCTCCAAAATGATCTAAACAAATATCAATAATGTTTTAACTTATGAATCATCCTAATGTAAGAATTAAAAATTCTAAATGGTATAATTTAAGGTTATATAAATATTTAAATACCATTACATTCAAATTTTTGAGTTTCACTTCCAAATGAAAAGAATATCCATCATGAACTGATCGTGGGAACCATGTAAAGAACGCACCCAAAACAATGCAAAGAACAAAATGAAAAAAATTAAAGGGTAAAATGATGTAATAAAATGATCATATAAGGTATTATAAACATCAATATGTTTATGTAAGATATTAATAACATTATCTTAATCATTATACAGGAGTTTTAAATGAATTTTAAGTAAGGAAAACCCGAGGCAAGGGAATTCTTAACCCGATTTCCATTCTTTGGGTTAACCTTCTACTTCATTATTTATGTGGTATTAAAAGTGTTTGTGTGATGAAATTTGTTTATATTATAATTAATTATGTTTATTTATAGTGTATATACATATTATATCCACTCTATTAAGTCTCTATTAAATTATATTATATTTATAAAAGATTTTTCTTTTTAAAACCTCTTTTAAAATTCTGTCTTACAAAATTCAAAAGAAATGTTTTTATGCAATTATTCATGCTGCATGATTGTGTTATGATTATTGGGAATTGTTTATGATGAAGGGTGGGACCTATATCTCCATAAAATGCATTGGGTATCTGTAAGTTGGAGTTCATCCGTATGTTTACTGAAACGCACAGCCGATTGTCGCCTACTGACCGGTCAAGGTTCTGGTGCTCTGCTAATGTGTATAGCAGCACTCGGGTCGAATCCTTGGAAATGATACTTTGTAATAGTCGTTTGTTTTTAGTTGATTGTATTTTGATTAGGGGGGGTTTGTTTGTAGAGTTTAATTGAAATTATTGATTGATTATGATTGATTTAACAAATTGATAAATATTGGGGTGAGCTCATCATTAGGTAGTTAAGCTTGTGAAATCATTGAGCCTTGCTTTATATTGCATTAAATTAACACCCACTTCACAAGATAATGTTGATTGGAATTCCTAAGTGTTAAGGCTTTAATCCAAGCCTTAACTTAACTTAAGGTTCTAATATAAATCAGAGCTTGTTGATGGTGGTGTATTTATGGTTCCAATAATCTATGGAAACCACATGTTAAACAAAACAAGTCATAAATCCATGTCATGTTAAGTCCAACATACACAATGTTAATTCAAAGAATATTCATCGAGCAAATACTCTCAATCACTTAACATACCTAAATTTTGACTCACCCCAATAATATATTTACTCAGCAATTTGGGTGTTTAATAATTTATTTATAATTATTATGATGATAAATTAAGAAGATAAGAAAAAGAAAGGGATAAGAAAAGAGTGGTGCGTCGACACACACACATGAACAATGATGATAATTTAAAACGAACTTTAGATTGAATGAGAAAGAAAAATAATGGAAGGGGATTCAAATGTATTTAAACTATTTTAATAACATTAATATTAATCTATAGAAGGTGGATGAGAATAAGAGATATTGAAGAAGAAACTTTCATTAAAATAGAATTACAAAACACAATTTTACAAGTTTACAAACGAAGAACAACACAAAAGTGAAAGGAAACAAAGAGGGGAGGAAGGGTATCTCAAGTGAAAACTTGAGTATGTAAGGTCATAAAAAGCCTTTGTAAAGGCTTTGGTCGTGCCAATATGTTCTCCTCTCTTCTGAAATGACAACCCCTTTGAAGGAGAGGAGGCAGATGCATTTATAGCCCAAGGAAGTGGACTATTTTCATTCTCAATATATACCTCTACTTGCATCTCCAATTTTGATATTCATAAATCCTAATATCAAGATATATCCTTCTTAAAAGTTATATATAATAAAGTTGGACAACCACTCTCAAAATTTGGAGTCATGTGGACCTATGGAACCAAAGTTATGGCCGGTTGATTAAAAAATTTTAATATGTTCATTTCAATCCAGTATTTTTGAAGTCCAAAATCTGAAAGGATTTTTGAATAGGAATATACCTTAAAAACCGAATTATTTATTCAAAAAAGTCAGCCACATATATCTCTTATTTCACACTGAAAAATATCATCTTGATTGGATGCTTACATCATGAGATATGTCATGAATACTGTACTGATTTTATTTCTCGGCCAGAATGGTGGGCTGGACTTCAAAGCATATTTTGGGCCCCTTTTTTTAGATTTGGGCCTTGAAATTTTTATCAAAGACTCCTTACATTGTCCCCAGAACCGGTGAGTAGAATAAAGGAATTTTAACTTCTAGATTGATCCCAGTAATTCAATCTTCATGACTGGTCCAGTTTCTTCACAGATTCTGTAGGCCCTCTTGTGTAATCCATATGAGCCTTCAAATGGAAGAATTAGCCCATGATCCCTTCTAATGAAATGTTTTATATTTAATTAGATAAACTGAAAAACAATAACCACACAATTTGGATCATTAGGGTGAGATTTATAAATAAAATAGTAAACTGACTCAATTGGACTACTTCTAAAAATGCTCAAAAATTATACTTAGTATTAAAATATTAATATTTCACACACATTATGCAAATTTAATATAAAATCAGTAAAGGGAGTATATAATAAGTCATGAAAATATTAATAAAATCAACTATCCCACACTTAGTCTTGTGCATGTCCTCATGTGCAACAAATATAAAAACATAACAAAATCATTTTCACTCACCAACAAATATTAAAATTTTGTTTTCTCCAATCAGGGGAGGTTTAGAATATTTCACTCATCCATTTTGAATTCCACCACAATTTTTTACAGAAACAATGTTCCAAAACTAATTCATTTTTTCATGCTCAAATTTAGAAATGGAAAATGTGGACACTCAAAACTCACACCTCTCAAGATGATAAAATTCATTTGTGGAGTTTCAATCTGTCACCAACCAAAAGTGAAAATCTTAGAGTTTGAAAGAGCTCTCAGCTTCCAATACCGATCCAAAGTGCACAAAAATAAAGAGGTCTTTTTAAGGGGTTTTTCTGTGGATATGGGATGGTAGGAATATAATGTCCAAGAGAGAGAATAAGAGGGGTAAAACACCAACATAGAAAAAGAAATTCATATTTTTTTGAAATAAAACATGGAAGGAAATGAAAACACATATTTAAAAGGGAATGATTGTGTGAAGAAAGAAACAATAGAGGAATAAAATTTGAAGGGGATGAGAAGATGAAATATTTAAAAACCATAAAACTTCTCCCAATGACAGAAGAATATAATGCAAGTGTTATTTTTTTTCTTCTTTTTTTCTCTTTTTTTGAAAGTTGAACTTGGAAAAGATCTCACACTCATATCCCAACCCATGATTGATATCCTCATGATACTAATTGTAATAGTTATAAAAAGATCAAAGGTTGAGGAAGAGTGATTTTTGGCCTACCAAAGAAACAACCTAATTTTTTTTGTTCTTTTTTTTGACTTTTTTGATTTTTTTGAACACTTGTCAATAACATTTAAAAAATTACATAAATGAAAGTACATTACATTCCCCAAACACACTTAATGACAAACTCTCCCCCACACTTAAATGGATTCTTTCCCTCAAGCATATAATAACACGGTGAAATCAACAAAGGGTACCCATAATGAAATTCATCCCCCCCACACTTAAATTTCAAAAAATTATGCAATGAAAATCCATGTTGATATTGGGTGGTAAAAGGTATTGGGCTTGTAATGTGGCTATCAAAGAAAAGGTTTTCATAGGCTCGAAGGGTATATCAAAAGGAGGATTAATTTAAGGGAAATGGGAGGCTATTTGGCTATTGTGATTCTCATGTGGTTTAAAAAGATGCCTCTATCATATTAATTCACACTAAAGTAGGAAATTCAGCTCGAAGGTCCACAAACTCAAGACTTAAAAAATGGGGGTGAAAACACACATTTTGAAAATATGGCCATAGGTGGCCTTGACATGAATGCAAATGTTGTTTCTCATGGTTTGGGAAAATCAATTTCCAAATCAAAAATTGAGCATTCAAAATTTGTTAATTTTGACACAAAATTATTTATCCAAAGTCATAATGAAAATAAAAAATTATTGAGATGAAAAAATGTCTGTTAACTCCCCAAAATGGTTGTACAAAATTAGAAAATTGGAAGGTGAGTAATCATGAATCTTGATTTTTTTTGTAATTTTTTTTGTTATGATGATTTTTTTGTTTTTTTTATAGTTTTTAATAAAGATACACCCACACAAAAGAAAAAGTGAAAAAGAAATGGTTTGATAAAGAAATTGGTAAAAAAATTAAAGTGAGAGGTAGAGAGAGGAAGATATAGAGAGAGAGTTAAAGGGAAAGAGGTGCCCCTGGTTTGGATTTGACAGGTCACCATATCCATCTAGTGGTAGGTCGACTGGAGAATTTGGGGATCTAGTGGAAGTAGATGATGATCTAGGATTATGCATCCTCTCATGGTGATTATTTAACCTATGTCCATTAACTGTGAATGTCCTTTTGGAAGAGGGGTCTTGGACTTGCACTACACCAAATGGGTAAACATTAGTAATAACAAAATGACATTCCCTACGAGAATTAAGCTTACCTGGGTGAAGCCAAAATCGAGAATTGAAGAGCATTACCTTTTAACCTTTATGAAATACATTTATTAGGATGTGTTTATCATGGAGTTCCTTGGATTTTTCTTTGTAGAGATTAGAATTATCATAAGAATCAAGTTGAAGATCCTCAATTTCAGCCAATTGCAACAATCTTTCTTCACTGGATTTTTCAAGATCAAAATTACATGTTTTCACTGCCCAAACTGACTTATGTTGGATTTCAACTGGAAAATTACATGCTTTACAAAAAACTAGCCTAAAAGGAGACATCCCAATGAGTGTTTTATAGGCAGTTCGATAAGCCCAAAGTTCTTCACCAAGTCTTTTAGGCCAGTCTTTTCTGGTGGGTTTTACAATTCTCTCAAGCAATATTTTAACTTCTCTATTATAAAGTTCAGCCATGCCATTTGTTTGGGGGTGATATGAAGTTGAAGTTTTATGTACAACCCCATTCTTTTTCAAAAGAGATTCCATGGTTATATTACAAAAATGGGTTCCTAAGTCACTGATCAAGGCACAAGGTGTGACAAATCTGTGGAAGATGTGTGTCTTTAGGAACTCACTAACAGTATGTGAATTATCCTTTCTAGTGGGTTTGGCCTCGACCCACCTAGAAACATAATCAATTGTAAGAAAGATGTATGAAAATCCATTGGAAGGGGGAAATGGTCCCATGAAATCGATTCCCTAAACATCGAAGATCTCACATAAAATTAACAGTTTTTGGGGAATTTTATTTCTCTTTGAAATTATGCCAAACTTTTGGCAAGTGGGACATGATTGACAGAACTCATGGGAGTCCTTAAAGAGTGAAGGCCAGAAGAATCCAGAGTCTAGGACCTTTCGGGAGGTCCTTTGTGGTCCAAAGTGGCCACCTCCAGGTTGTGAGTAATAGAATTCTAATATGGAGGAATGTTTATCTTCATCAAAACATCTCCTAATTACCATGTCATCCCCAGTTTTCCAAAGTTTATTTTCTTCCCAAAATAGTATTTTGAATCACTTTTCAACTTCATTTTTTTGTTCTTTTGAAAACTTTTCAGGAAAAACACCAAAAACCAAGTAATTTACAATTGGGGCATACCATGGTAACTTTGGAGTGAGAAATGAAAGGTGCTTAGTGGGGAATTTAGGATCAATGATTTCAGAATGAGAAGAATTAGAAATTCTACTCAGGTGATCAGCCACAGTGTTTTATTTTCCTGTTCTATCTTATATTTCAAGGTCAAACTCTTGGAACATTAGGATCCATCTTATTAGCCTCAGTTTGGAATCAATTTTCTTGAGTAAGAACTTTATAGAAGAATGGTCTGTGAAGATGATGATTTTGGAACCTAAGAGATAGGGCCAGAATTTATCTAAGGAAAAAACCACTGCGAAAAGTTCTTTTTTAGTGACAGTGTAATGAGATTGAGTTTCATCCAAAGTTTTTGAGGAATAATAGATGACATGAGGAATCTTTTCTCTTCTTTGACCAAGAACAACCCCAACGGCTCTATCAGAAGCATCACACATCAACTCAAAGGGTAAGGACCAATCTGAGGGTTGTATTATCGGGGTAGATGTAAGAGCAGTTTTGAGTTCAATGAAGGTTCTCCTGCAAACCTCATCAAAATGGAAAGGGATATCATTTTGGATAAACTGAGTGAGTGGGAGGGAAATTTTACTGAAGTTATGGATGAATTTCCGATAGAAACCAACATGACCAAGGAATGAACGGATGTATCGAACAGAAGTGGGTTTGGGAAGTGATTGGACCACTTAAATTTTGGAAGGATCCACTTCAATACCATCTTTTTAAACTATTCTCCCAAGAAAAATTCCATTTGCAACCATGAAGTGACATTTTTCAAAATTTAACACAAGGTTACACTTGAAACACTTTTGGAGGACTATAGAGAGTGAATTCAAACAAGATTCAAATGACTCACCATAAATGGTGAAGTCATCCATGAAGAATTCCATGTAGTGTTTAATGAATTCAGAAAAGATACTCATCATACACCTCTGGAATGTTGCAGGATCATTGCAAAGGCCAAAAGGCATTATTCTATATGCATATATTCCAAAGGGGAATGTGAAAGTAGTATTTTCTTGGTCCTGAGGTGTGATTGGGACTTGGAAGTAGCCGGTGTATCCATCAAGAAAGCAATAGTGTGACTTTCCGGCTAATCGTTCCAGCATTTGATCAAGGAATGGAAGAGGGTAGTGATCTTTTCTTATTTTGACATTAAATTTCCTATAGTCAATGCACACACGCCATTTGTTCTTCACTCGAGTTGTGACTACCTCACCATGTTCATTTGTGACAACAGTTATCCCACCCTTCTTAGGTACAACTTGAATTGGACTAACCCATTCACTATCAGAAATTGGGTAGATAATACCGGCTTGAAGAAGCTTGGTGATCTCTTCCCTAATTACCTCAAGTATGAGTGGATTGAGTCTTATTTATGGTTTTATAATTGGTTTGGATGATTCCTCAAGATGGATGTGATGCATGCAAAGAGTAGGGTTGATTCCTAATATGTCATCTAGGGTCCAACCTAAGGCCTTTTTGTTTTCCTCTAACACCTGAACAAGTTTGGACTCTTCAGTTTCAGTAAGTTAAGTCAAGATAATGATAGGATAAGAGTGATCATGTAAAAGGAATGCATATTTCAGGTGTTTAGGAAGAGGTTTTAGATTAGTATCATCTCTCATTTGTGGGTTAGACATCTCAGGAATGGATGTAGGGAATTCAGTTGCTTCAGATTCATTTTCCTTAATATTGTCCAAGGTGGAACAGTAGAGATCAGAGTTGATGTGGGATTCAAGAGAGTTTTCAAGTTCCTCTAGATTGATGGAGTCTATGAATGATTGGTCCACATCAACTTCACCATTTATGACTTGGTTAATCACGGTGAAGATTTCACAAGATCCTTTATCATCAGAATAGGATAAACATGATGGAATGGGGTTCAATTGACTCTTAGAAGTGTCCTCAGAAGCATGGATTGAGAATTCACAGTGATCCTCAGATGAGTATCGCATGTCTTGGAAAATATTGAACTTGACCAGTTGGTCACCGAATTCCATGGATAAGATGCCTGAATGAACATCAATCTTGGTTCTCGTAGTCATGAGGAATGGTCTTCCTAGAATTAGGGGAGATTGAGAAGAGGTCGTCTCACCTTCCATGTCAAGGACATAGAAATCAGCAGGGAAGATAAGATCATTGACTCAGACAAGGTCATCCTCAATTATTCCCTCAGGACTGGCTATTCTTAGATTGGCCAATTGAATGACAACACTCGTTGGATGTAAGGGACCTAGAACAAGGTTGGAGAATATGGATTTAGACATGAAATTAATTGAGGCTCCTAGGTCTATGAAAGAATCATCAAAGTTGTAACTTCCAATTTGGCATGGAACCGTAAAGGTCCCTGGATCCTTGCACTTTATGAGAATAGACTGTTGGGTGTAAACATTTTCAAAGGTCCTAAGTTTCCTATTGTGGGTACAAAAATCCTTGATAAACTTGGCATACTTAGGAATTTGTTTTATGGCATCTAAAAGGGGAATGTTGACTTCAACATGTATAAACATGTCGAGCATTTTAGGATCAGGTTCAAAGGACTTCCTTGTTTTAGAAACAGCTTGAGGAAAAGGAATTGGATTCCTAAGTAGAATGGAAGGAGGTGAGGGAATGGATTCAGGTTCCTTTTAAAGTTTCTTTTTCTTTTCATTTTCTAGTTCAATGTTCAAAGGAGGGTTGGAGGACTTATCTTGAGGCATAGAAATTTTCTTTCCCAATCTAAGTGAAATTGCACTTACATTACCCTTGGGGTTGGCTAATGGTTGAGATGGGAGTTGGGAAGAATCAGATGGTTGCTGCTGAATAAGGTGGGATGCAAGTTGATCAATTTGGGTTTTAATGTTCTTGAGGCTTGAACGGGTGAAGGAGGAAAGATCTTCCAATGCACTTTCCCATGATTTCTTGGAAGAAGAGGCTTGTCCCATATTGGGATTACCTAGATTTTGGTTCTTGGGAAAGCGATTGTATTGGTTTTGGAATTGGGAAGGCTCACTAGGATAATGGAATCTAGGAGGAGGATTGTTCCTTTGAGGTTGAGAAATAAAAGGATAAGGTTGTTGGAAGTTACCAACATTTTTACCATATTGAAATTGGTTTGGGTTTTGAGGAGGGAATTGAGGGGAATGAGATATGATATTACCATACCTAAGGCCTTGGTTATAGGAAGAAGAGAAGGGCTCAGAGTGAGGTTGGTTGAAGTTTCTAACAAACCGAACTGATAGTTGAGGGTTGGTGTTCCGCTGAGAATATGATGAATTGAGATCCATTGGTCCAGATGAATCAGATTGATCTTCTTGAAGGTGTGTACATGTGTCAGTCGGATGAGATGAAGAGTTTCAGATTCCATAGTTTTTGACAGGTCCAGTAAACATTGATTGCAGAGAAGATGAGGTTGGGTATTTGGTAGCCACAATTAGTTGTCTCACAAGACCTGTAAGTTCACTCATCCACTTGGTCATCTTGTTTGGCTCAATTTATTGATTATCTTGGGCTTGTTTGAATTGAGATGTTCTCGAGTATGGAATTGTTGTGTGTTTGCAGCCATGTTACTTATGAGATCTTTTGCACCTGCGGGGGTTTTATCAACAAGAGCACCGCCACTTGCGGAATTAATGAGAGTTCTTTCCATAGCCAATAACCCCTCATAGAAGTATTTGATCAAGAGATGATCAATAATTTGGTGATGTGGGCAGGTTTCAACAATATTTTGGAACCTCTCCCAGTATTCATGGAGTGATTCACTTGGGAACTGACGGATACCACTTATTTACTTTCGGATAGAAGCAGTATGAGAAACAGGAAAGAATTTCTCTAAGAAGATTCGCTTCATGTCATTCCATGTGGTTATAGAACTAGGACGGAGGTAGTAAAGCCATGACTTGGTAGTGTCATCTAAGTAGAAATGGAATTCTTGGAGTTTGATTTTTTCTTCAGAAACCTTTTGAGGCTTCATTGTAGAGCACACCACTTGGAACTCTTTAAGGTGAAGATGTGGATCCTCACCGGCTAGCCCGTGGAAATGATGGAGAAGATGAATCAAACCCGATTTGAGTTCAAAGTCAGCCTCTATGTTTGGATATTGAATACCAAGAGGTTGGTAATTCATATTAGGGGAGACAAGTTCTTTAAGTGTTTGTTCTCTAGGATTTTCCATATCTAATTCAATTGGTTGGACAAGGACTGGTTCTTGAATTATTTGATTATCTCTTATGTTCCTCCTAAGTTAGAGAAGTGTTAGCTCAATTTCAAGGTCAAACAAATCTAAGGGATTGTTTAGAAGGATATGGGGTATTCAGAGATATTTTTAAAGAAAGAGGAATACGAGTTTTTCTTTGTTTGTTTTCTGTTTATGATTTTTATGAGAAGACGGGTTTTTCTTTGTGTTTTTTTTCAATTTTTTTAAAATTTTGTTTTTTGGGGGTTTTTTATTATAATAACTAGAAACTAATGACTAATTAAAGCACCATCCCCGACAATGGATCCATTGGAAATGCACAACTGATTTTCTCCTATCGACCAGTCAAGGTTCCAGTGCTCTGCTAATGTGTATAGCAACACTCGGGTCGAATCCTCGGTGATGATACTTTGTAATAGTCGTTTGTTTTTAGTTGATTGTATTTTGATTAGGGGGGGGTTTGTATACAGAGCATAATTTAAATGATTGATTAATTATGATTGATTTAACAAATTGATAAATATTTGGGTGAGTTCATCATTATGTAGTTAAGCTTGTGAAATCATTGAGCCTTGCTTTATATTGCATTAAATTAACACCCAGTTCACAAGATAATGTTGATTGGAATTCCTAAGTGTTAAGGCTTTAATACAAGCCTTAACTTAACTTAAGGTTCTAATCTCAATTATAAATTGTTGATGATGGTGTATTTATGGTTCTAATAATCCATGGAAACCACACGTTAAACAAAACAAGTCATTAATCCATGACATGTTAAGTCCAACATACACAATGTTAATTCAAAGAATATTCATCGAGCAAATACTATCAATCACTTAACATCCCTAAATTTTGACTCACCCCAATAATAGATTTACTCATCAATTTTGGTGTTTAATAATCTGGTTATAATTATTATGATGATAAATTAAGAAGAGAAGAAAAAGAAAGGGATAAGAAAAGAGTGGTGCGTCGACACACACACATGAACAATGATGATAATTAAAAATGAACTTTCGATTGAATGAGGAAGAAAAAGAAGGGAAGGGGATTCAACTGTATTTAAACTATTTTAAGAACATTAATATTAATCTACAGAAGGTGGATGAGAATAGGAGATATTGAATAAGAAACATGCATTAAAACAAAATTACAAAACACAAACTTACAAGTTTACAAACGAAGAACAACACAAAAGTGAAAGGAAACAAAGAGAAAAGGAAGGGTATCTCAAGTGAAAACTTGAGTATTTAAGGTCATCCCAATACGTTTTCAAGGCTTTGGTCATGCCAATATGTTATTCTCTCTTCTGAAATGCCAACCCCTTTGAAGGAGAGGAGGGAGATGCATTTATATCCCAAGGAAGTGGACTGTTTTCATTCCCAATCTATACCTCCACTTTCATCGCCATGTTAGCTATTCATACAGCCTAATATCGAGATATCTACTTCTTAAAAGTTGTATATAATAAAGTTTTCCAACCTCTCTCAAAATTTGGAGTCATATGTACCTATGGAGCCAAAGTTATGGCCGGTTTATTAAACAACTTTAATCTGTCCATTTCAATCCCGTCTTTTTAAAGTTCAAATTTTGAAATGGATTTTGAATAGTAAGATGCCTTAAAAACCGAATTATTTCTTCAACAAATTCTGCCACCTATATCTCCTCTTTCACAATGAAAAATATCAGCTTGATTGGATGCTTACATCATGAGATATGTCATGAATACTGTACTAAGTTTATTTCTCGTCCAAAGTGGTCGGTTGGACTTCAAATCACATGTTGGACCCCTTGTTTTTAGATTTGGGCCTTGAAATATTTATCCAAGACTCCTTACATTGTCCACAGAACCTTTGAGGATAATGAAGGAATTTTAATATCTAGATTTATCCTAGAAATTCAATCTTCATGACTGGTCCAGTTTCTTCACAGATTACGTAGGCCCTCTTGTGTGGTCCATATGAACCTTCAAATGGAATAATTAGCCCATGAAACCTTCTAATGAAATGTTTTATATTGAATTAGGAATCCTAAAAAACAATAATCACACAATTTGGATCATTATGGTGAAATTTATAAATAAAATAGTAAACTGACTCAATTGGACTACTTCAAAAAATGCTCAAAAATTATACTTAGTATTAAAATATTAATATTTCACACACATTATGCACATTTCATATAAAATCAGTAAATTGAGTATATAATAAGTCATGAAAATATTAATAACATCAGTTACTCAAAGTGTAATTGTGATGGTTACACAAATTGTAAGGTAGTCGTGAGGGTAACAAATTATAAGGTAGACAAGAGGGTTACACGATTATGTAAGTAATGCCCAAAGATACCTTTATGGTTCTATTTATGTTCTTATTTTTTGTTTGGATCTTGTGGAATTATCACATTTAACAAAGTAAGTATATATGGGTGACAAGTATTTATTTTGGAAATTATTTCATTGGTTACAAGTGTTCATGGATTAATGTGTTCTTTGCTTCTTTTTATATCCCTTACTGATATTTTTATGCTCATACTAAGTTTTTAAATGATTTTAATAGGTTATAAGGATGTGTAATACAAATAAGGAATCCAAGTTAAATTTTTTAAGAATTGTTAAAGAAATAATGTTTTATTTAAAGAGTTATATTTTTTTTGGAAGAAACGAACATTGTTTTTATGGTATCCACTTTGTATTAATGTTTAATGTTATGAATGTATTATGTCCCAATTCTATAAAGATCCAAACTTGAAAAGATTATCAATGTTAAATGAAGTGATTTCTTGACTAAATTCAATATTATGAAATGTAATGAGGTTGGGTCCTTATAGTTGGTATCAGAGGATGGTTTAGATAACTTTAGGGGTTAGGATGATGTTAATAGAATACTATAAATGATTTTTACTCTATGATTAATTTGAAATGCAATAGAATTTAAATATTACCATGTTTATTCGACTAAGATATGTTTGTTCATAATGGTTTTCCACATAAGGAACATGGAAGTTGAAGAGGAGAGGCACTAATAGAATGATATCCTTCTAAATCTGCAGCTCGATATGGTAGGGATTGGAACTGAGTAGTTTGTGACAGTAATGGATTAGCTAACACAGATAATAAATGGTGGTGGAATCCATGCAAGAGAATAACCAGAGGTACCACAATGAAACATGACAATAATGGAACATTTTATGAGAAAACACCTTCATACTTTCAATGGATCTTCTAACCTATTAGCGACTGAAGGATGGATTAAAGCCCTTTACAATATATTTGATGTTATGGGATGTTCAAATAATCAAAAGTTAAGTCTTTCCATTTATCATTTTGAAGGTGAATTCGGCCAGTAGTGGTCAATGGTCAAGAATATCAGGGATAGAGAGGATGTTGATTCTTTAGAGTGGGATGAATTTAAAAGTATTTTCCTTGAAAAATATTTTCCTAAGGTGTTGAGAATTAGGATGGAGAATCTCTTACTTTAATTAAAGAAAAATGAGGAGGATTTAGTGTTTGTGTATAAAGATAACTTTACTCGACTGGAAAGGTATGCTCCAAATATTATTCTAGATCTTGATAAAAAATCAATTGCTTTTACTCAGGATTGAACCCAAGGTATCAAAGGGTGTTGGCCTCCTGTGAATTCAAAAGTTATGAGAAAATTGTCTAATGTGCAGATATGGTAGAGATGGAGTTTTCTGATGATCATGATCATTTTGGAAATAAGGATAAGAAGGGGTCCAGATGGAAAGAGATGGGTAAGAATCAACCAAAGAAATCTGATGGTAAGAAAATCCAGTTTCTAGTTTGTGAAATGTGTGGCAAGAATCACCATGGGGAATGTATTACTAAAAAGGGAAGTGTTTTAAATGTGGTAAGTTTGGACATATGGCCCATGATTATAATGAAAATGATCCTAATACTAATCCTGATAACTAAACTATTAAATGTTTTAAATGTGGTGAGATGGGTAATTATGAAAATACCTACCAAAATAGAGATCTGAATGATGAAAAGAAGCCAGACTATAAGCATAAAGGTGTGGTGATATCCTTTGAGACTACTTCAGTAGATTTTGGTCCATCCAATGAAGTTGTATCATGTACTTTTTTGTTTAGTCATATTTTCTAAAGTTTTGTTTGATACAGGGTCTACACATTCCTTCATTTTTGAGAAATTTTCGGGTAAATTGGAAATATCACCTCAATAAATTAGATCAAAAATTATTTTTAAAAAACTTGGGGGAAATATTATAGCATAGAGGAATTATAAGAATATTTCTACCGTGTTCTGTGGAAAGACTTTACTTTCAAACCTTGTTGTTTTTCCCTTAGTCAAGTTTGATGTTATTCTGGGAATGGATTAGATTTCTATTTATCATGCTAAGATTAACTGTAGTTCTAAAGAAGTTGTTTTTCAGAAAGAGTTTTAGTTTGTATTTAAGAACAAACCCATACAATTGATAACATATCAGAAGGCTGAGAAACTATTGAAATATGGAAATGAAAGTTATCTTTCTCATATTGTTGAAAACAAGTTAATAGTTTAGATTCATGATGTGCCAGTGGTAAATGAATACCTTGATGTTTTTAATGATGAGTTACCTGGTTTCATACCTAATATAAAAGTCTAATTAACAATTGACTTAGTTCCTGATGCTAAGACAATTTCAAAACTCCCATATCATATGGCTCAAATATAACTTCTTGAATTGAAAAATCAGTTGCAGGATTTTCTTGATAAAGACTTCATTCATCCTAGAACTTCACCATGGGGTGTTCTTGTTTTGTTCATTAAAAAGAAATATGGTTACATGAGACTTTGTGTTGATTATATAGCATTGAATAACATCACTTTTAAAAACAAGTATCCTTTGACTCATATCGATGACTTGTTTGATCAACTCCAGGGAGATCAGTACTTTTCCAAGATTGAATTGAGATCTATATACCATCAGCTGAATGTGAATGAGGATTACATCCCAAAAACAACTTTTCATACTAGATATGGGCATTATGAATTTGTTGTTATGCCATTTGGATTAACTAATGAACATGCTATATTCATGAATCTTATGAATATAATATTTCATGAGTTCTTGGATAAGTTTTTGGTTGTATTTATTGATGAAATTATGATATTTTCTAAAAATAAAGTGGAGCATGAAAAACATCTAAGGGTTGTTTTAAAAACCTTAAAGGAAAATAAAATGTATGGAAAAATTATCAAGTGTGACTTTTGGTTACAACAGATTTCTTTTCTTGGGAACATTTGTAAATAAGAATGGAATAACAGTTGATCCTTCCAAAACAAGAGTGGTTGATAAATCTCCAAGACCCAAAAATGTTATAGATATTCATAGTTTTATTGGATTACCAGGTCATTAAAGATGGTTTATTAAAAACTTTTCATGGTTATCTATACCTCTAACCAAGTTAATGCGAAAAGGGGTTAAATTTATTTGGACAGAAGAATGTGATGTTTTTTTCTAGAATTGAATAAGAGATTGGTGAATGCTCTAGTTTTGGCCCTGCCTTCTCGAAATGGCGAGTTTGTAATTTATAGTGATTCTTCTTTGAAGGGACTTGGTTGTGTTTTGATGCATAATAATCAGGTAATTGCTTATGGTTCAAGACAACTAAAACCTCATGACTTAAATTATCCCACAAATGATTTAGAATTAGCTGCTATGGTTTTTTATTTTAAAATTTGGACGCATCATTTATATGGATCCAAATGTAAAATATATACTAACCATAAAATTATGAAGTATATATTCACTTATAATTAATTAAACATGAGGCAGAGAAGATGGCTTGAACTAATAAATGATTTTGGCTGCACGATCAATTACCATTTGGGAAAAGAAAAAAAAGTGGTGGATGCCTTGAGTCAGAAAACATCATGAATCATTAACCATGTTATGTTTGGAACATGATCCCTTGATTAATGAATTTATGAATTTTGTATTATAAGTTGTTGGTGTAGTAAATACCTCTATTTTCTTTTAGGTATCAATGCAGTCATCATTATCAGAAAGAATTAAGCAAGTGTAGAATAAAGACTCTGAGCTACAGAAAAAGGTAGAATTGGTTAAAATGGGTGAGTTTCCAGAATTTAACCTTGATAAAGATTGTGTGTTAAGATTTGGAAAAAGGTTATGTGTGCCTTGTGTTTCCTAATTTAAGAAATATTTGTTGTGTGAAGCTCATAGTTCTCTATTTTCAGTTCATCGTGGCAATACTAAGATGTACAGAGACCTTCAGGAGTATTATTGGTGGGATGGAATGAAAATAGATATTGCTAATTTTACCATGAAATGTTTGTCATGTCAACATGTTAAAGAAGAGTGGTAGTTACCTAAGGGGATGATTTATCCTTTTCTAGTTCTAGAGTGGAAATGAGAGAATATATCCATGGACTTTGTGACGAGACTACCTAATACTTCTCAAGGTAACAACATGATTTGGGTTATTCTTGATCGGGTGACTAAATATTTACATTTTCTTTCTATTCGAGATATAATGTCTTTGGATCAGATTTATATACAGTAACTCAAAGAGATTGTTAGGTTACATGGAGTTAATCTTTCCATTATATCTGATTAGGATCCCAGGTTCATTTCTAATTTTTGGAAAGAACTTCATAAGTCATTGGGCACAAAATTAAATTTCAGTACAACTTTTCATCCTCAATCATATGGGAAGTCAGAATGAACGATTCAGACTTTGGAGGATATGATTCAATCTTGTTCAATGGACTACGAGGGAAGTTGGTATCAATATCTTTCTTTAGTTGAGTTTTCTTACAATAAAAATTATCATTCCAGTATATAGATGGAACCTTTTAAGGAATTGTATGGGAAGTGATGTCAAACTTCATATTTTTGGGATGAATTTGATGAAAGAAAGTTTATGGGGCCAGAATTAGTAGAGGAAGTGGCTGAGAAAGTAAAGATGATCTAGCAGCACATGAGAATAGATCAGAGCAGACAGAAAAGTTATGCAGATAATAGAAGGAAAGACTTCTCCCTCGAGGTAGGTGACCATGTTTTCATTAAAATCTCTCCTTGGAAAATTGTGATGCATTTTGGTAAGAAAGGGAAGATAATTCTGTGGCTCATCGGTCCTTTTAAAATCTTGGAGAAAGTTGGACCAGTTTCATACCAAGTATCTTTTACTTCGAGTTTATCTCAGGTAAATAATGTTTTTCATGTTTCGATGTTGAGGAAGTATGTGAAAGATTCATCTCATGTCTTGATCCCAGAAGCAGTTCAGTTGGAAGAGTTCTTATGAAGAGAAACCGGTTCAAATTTTTGATTGAAGGGAATAGGTATTGCAGAATAAGGTAATCCACTAGGTAAAGGTTTTGTAGAGAAACCACATGGTTGAAGAATCAACATGGGAGTCTGAAAATGCTATGAGGGAAAAATATCTTCACTTGTTTAATAAGTAAATAAAATTGCGAGGATGCAATTTTCAGAAGGTGGGGACAATGTAACATCCCAAGGTTTTCAAAAAATAAATTGAAATGCATGAAACATTGTTTTAATTAGATATTTATAACTAGTCTTTAAACATAATTTTTTTTCTTCTATGTTTTTAATTTTGAAAAATAGTCATCTACAATTGTGTTTAGTAAGTTATTTAGAGTTTGGTGGAACCAACTTTTTTTGGTGAATAGTAACATACCCTTATGAATAATAATATGAATAGTAATATGACCCTAATGAATAGTAAATTTTATCATTATTTTATTTTATTAAGGATTTAAGATAATTACATCTTGGTTAATTTTTTAATGCGATATAAAAGCAGCTATAGAATTAAAATTGGTAATCTATGAATGAATTATGATTTTATTTAAAAATTAAATTAATAATATTTAGAAAATAATTTTTAAAAAATGGAGTTCATTTTTTAATTATACACATCGAAAAATGGTTAGGGTGAATTTTTGGTATTTTTCTAAAATTCTTGAATTTTTGATGGATAACGAAATACGTAAAAATACCGTATATATAAATTATCAGTTAAATACACTATTTATGACATAATAAGTGATGTAATACCACTTGGTTCTAACTAACATGCCATTATTACTATTTGGGGTCACATGAATTAATATTATTCATAGTATTGAGCAAAAATTTTATAATAATGATTAAAATAATGAAAAATATATTCTCTCCTCCTCTATAAATACCACCCTCATTCCCCTCTTCCTCCCACACATATAAAGCCTTGATACTTACCTAAGTTATTCCAAATACTCCTCCCAAGTATCTTCCCCATTTCCTAGATCTTCTGGTCTCATCAAAAGGCCAAAACCAAAGGCCTTAAGGAGGATCTCAAGGAGAAGAGATCAAGGGGTAAGAATCTCCTCTCATTTTCATGTGTTTTCCTTTCATTTCCTTTTATTTTCTTATAATCTCTTCCCATACTCTTATAAAATAGTATTTAAAGTTCTATAATATTTTATATTCTATATTTTATCATGTTCATGTAAAATTCCTCCTCAATCTTCTTATCCTCTCCCACTCATTCAAGAAATTAAAACATCATCCGTGATGTGTCGATTTACCGACATTGTGGATGATGTGATTTCAATTTCATTTACTTTATTCAAGACTGGTCATGAAACCATTTATATGGTTGAACCAGATTAAAATTAATTTATTATATCTTATATAAGGTTTTGGAATCATTTTATACACATGTTATTAATTTTTAAAACAAATGAGTTCTTTACGATCGAAGAATCGCCAAAATGACCTAAAAAATATCAATAATGTTTTAACTTATGAATCATCCTCATGTCATAATTAAAAATGATAAATGGTATAATTTATGGTTCTGGAAATATGTAAATACCATTCCTTTCCAATTCTGGAGTTTCACTTCCAATCAACAAGAATATCCATCATGAACTTATCATGGGAACCATGTAAAGAACACACTCAAAACAATGCAAGAAACAGAATACAAACAGTTAAAGGGTGAAATGATGCAATGAAATGATCATATAAGGTATTATAAACATAAATATGTATCTTTAATATATTAATAACAATATTCTAACCATTATACAGGAATTTTAAATGAGTTTGAAGTAAGAAAATCCTGAGGTAAGAGAATTCTTAACCCGATTTCCATTCATTGGGTTAACCTTCTACTTAAATATTTATATGGTATTAAAATTGTTTGTGTGATGAAATTTGTTTATATTATGATGAATTATTTGTATTTTAAGTTTATATACATATTATATCCTCTCTATTAATTCTATATTAAATTATATTATATTTATAAGGGACTTTTCTTTTAAAAACCTCTTTTAAAATTATGTTTTACAAAATTCAAAAGAAATGTTTTTATGAAGTTATTCATGTTGTATGATTGTGTTATGGTTATTGGGAATTTTTTATGATGAATTGTGGTACCTAAATCTCCCTCCAATTAATTGGTTATGTTTAAGTTGGAGGTTGGTCATATGGTTACTCCAAGTGTAACTGTGATGGTTACACAAATTGTAAGGTAGTCGTGAGGGTTACAAATTATAAGGTAGTCGAGAGGGTTACAAGATTATGTAAGTAATTCCACAAGATAACTTTATGGTTCTATTATTTTCTTATGTTTTTTTTGGATCTTGTGGAATTATCATGTTTCAAAAATTAAGTATATATGGGTGACATGTATGTCTTTTGGAAACGATTTCATTGGTTACAAGTGTTCATGGATTAATGTGTTCTTTCCTTCTTTTTATATCCCTTACTGAGATTTTTATTCTCATCCAAAGTTTTTAAATGATTTTCATAGGTTATAAGGATTTTTAAGACAAATAAAGAAGCCAAGTTAAATTTTTGAATAATTTTCAAAGAAATCATGTTTTATTTGAAGAGTTTTATATTTTTTTGGAAGAAATGAATACTGTTTTTATGGTATCCACTCTGTATTAATGTGTAATGTTATGAATTTATTATGTCCCAATTATATAAAGATCTAAATTTGAAAATATCATCAATGTTAAAGGAAGTTATTTATTTACTAAATTCAATATTATGTTATGTAATAAGTTCGAGTCCTTATAGATAAAGTCTTCTGATGTGATGTAAATAGTGTTTATCATTTCCATGGGTGGCGATGGAGGTTTTATTAGGTATATCCATATGTTATTGGTGATTTTCAATCAATATAGAGGATTATCATGTTGAGGTCATGTGAAAATATGATAAGGACTATGAGGTGGTTTTAACCACTGGATATAGGTGGTATCCTCTATATATTGATAAGTATACGGGCAATGGTTTTTACCATAATTATGGATTATATATATATATATTGTATGTGGATATAGGATCTTGGGTTTGATTAATTTCTCTATTTGAAAGTGGGATTTTTTCTATATATGTAATATTTTTTTGGTAAATAAGTCAATCTTGGTAAAGTATTGGTGTTATTGTGCCTTGGGATTCATCTGGATGTTGGGATGATGGATGGTAGACGATTTATATGAACATGGGATTGGTGACATGGTTTGTGTATGTGTCCTTGAGGAATCATGGATGACTCAAGATGGATATTCTAGTAATGGACTGTCATGAGATTTCAGGTGACATGAAATATCTTATAAGTTCAAGGCATCTTTTGGTATGATAGATTATAGATGTATTGTTCTACTCTACCACTGGTTGAAGTATGTAAAGTCTTACTCATAGTTGTTTGAGCTTGAGCAGAGCAAGTTGGGTGGTGAATTTAGGTTTTTTTATTATACATTGTATACACTCATTTACATATAGATGTTATTTAGAGATATTGAGATTAACCAATATAAACATGCATATTTTTTACATCATTTTCATATTTTTAACATTACAACTCACATTAGTCAAATAAACACATAACCCAAAGGTTTAGTGTATTTGGAGATAAGTTACATAAATATATTATTACAAATTATCTTTGAAACATCTCCAAAAAAATATATAAATAAAAAATTACTTCTATACATAGTCCTATATATAATTTCTTAGGAAGTGGGAAAAAATTTGGGTGAGCTCAAATTCTTGGTAAGGGGAAAAATATCAATGATTCATAATGGGTTAGTTCATAAGCATGTGAGAAAACATGATCAGAGGAGAAATATAAGATTTAAAATAACATGGAATCATTATATATTTTCATAAGTCAAGATAGGACATATAACCCAAAAAACATTCCAATATATACCATAGTATAATAAAAATGGATACTTAAGGAAATAATCATGATCAATGGAGTATAACATAGGCATGTGACATCACATAATTTTTTTGAAAAACATACAAATATGGGATAATATATAAATGTTTCACAATTATAAGCCTAGGAAAACATATAATATGTCATGGTTAACTAAAAATACTAGTATAATCTAATGTATCAGGCATTATTACCTACATCCCATAACATAGTGGATCAACCATGATTACCTATGCCCCGTAATGGATCGAACATCACAACTCGCATCCCATAATTATCTCATGAGATATAGTAATATCAATGAATTGAAGGTTTATATAGAACCCCACCTTTCATATAATTATATAACATACTTACGTGTTCCACATGAAATCAATTATTCATCATATTTTAAAAAATATATGTAAATAAAATGGGATTCAACCAGTATCGCGTACAATGAAATCTAGAGTATATCAGTAAATACCCAAAATCAAATATCCCAAAATCATTATAAAATAATTTAGAGGATAATCATTAACATTAATCTATAAAATTATAAATTTTAGAGATATAGAATAAAATGGAAGTGACGTCAGAAAAAAGAGTTTTTAGATATAAATTTTGTCATTTCTATTAAAGTCAATGTTACAAGTCACATTCAAAATTAATTTTAATGAAAGTGAAAGGAATAATTTATAAAACATAACTTTAAAATAATCCACAATAATTAAACCTTAAAATGAAAAATATTTTATGCAAATAAATGTGGATTGGAAGATAAAAACTGTACAAGCATATAAAAAATGTCTTTTAGCTTTTAAGAAGTTTTATAGAAAACCTGACCTCAAAGAAAGAGTTGAAGAATTCATTTTTGAAAAGATATAAAGTTAAATTTGAGGAGCACTGAAGATAATACATATTTTTATTTCATAATAAGAAAATATAACATGTAATAAATGATATGGTCATAGACAAAAAAGATCTATTATGAAGGATAAGAATTATTCTTTACAACATAATAATTTTTTTGAGAATAAAATCAATAAAAATAAGAATATTTTGATGTAAATATTTAATTTCCCTAAAGAGAAAGAAAAAAACTATATAAAATAGATAAATGGTATAATAAAATAAACTTATAATAGTATATTAAGGATTAAATTTTATAACCTAATGAAAATAAAATTGAGTCGATAAAACCCTTACCTTAGCTTTTGGCTATATCTGACACACTCTATCATCCTGTATAATAAAAATAGACCCATTAACCATATATTTTAAAATTTTATTCATATTTATTAACTTTTATATTAACCTTATATATATATATATTTTTAAATAGTTACTACTTATTTTTAGTTAATATTGATCATCAATGTTAGTATTTTTAACCATTTTGTGTGTGTTTCATTGTGAATATTTTGATCATCAATCCAAGTTCATGAATTTATCACCTCTATAATATTCAAGGTACTATAATAAAGGTTTCGAGATTATTTAGAATGTTCTATGGGCATTATATGGGATTTTTGGAACAATTATTCAAGATAAAATCAAATATTCTCTTATTTCTGTAATTTTTTATGAATAAAAGATGGTATATTAATAATAAATTAAATATTAATATTACTATTACATAAAAAAATGAAAAAAATATTTACTTTTTAATATAATAACATAATATTAATTAAGTTTCCATATTCATCCATGGTTTAAATTTATAACATCGTTCAAGTAAGTGGTTAAACCGACCCAAATAGAAATACGCTATAATCAATGAATGAGTATGATTATGATGTGATTATATTATAATATAATCATTATAAAAGTATAATGATATTATTTATGACTTATTAAATATATAAATATGAATTTATAAGAGTTTTATGAATAAGTTTAATGTAAAATAATTTTAAGGGGTTATTACTTACAAAGAAGGAATTGTATCTCCTCTTGGAAGCATTCTTTCTTTTTGAGGGAATTAGGGAAATATCTTTAGACAAGAAGCTTACCATGGTGGGATAAGATTATTATGGAATAAAATATGGTATAATATTGATAATAATTATAATTTTGTGTGTGGATTTGAAGAGGTTGTCGAGGTACACTTTTATAATTGAGTGGAGTGACATTTGTTTAGTTACTTTTTACTTAATATAAAAAGGAAATTCATTTTCAAGGAAAGTAGATATAAAGTTGAAAAAAATAAATACAATATAATTTTGGGTTTATAAAGACCCTATTCACTCATTTAAATATAATTTTAATGATATTTTAGGTCATTACTTTTTTATTTAATACTTTTACCATATTTTGTCCCTTTCCATGGTAAGTATTTCTTTTCCTTGATAAATTATTTGTATGCATAAAAATAAAATTGACCATATTAAATAATTTGAAAATGATGTTTCAAAATATGAAAACAATCTTATTATATTCAATTTATAAAAGTTATAAATATTAATTCTAAAACAATAAATGTTTAAAGCATAAAAACACTTTTTATAAAAAATATATTTTAAACACAAAAATTAATTTAGTCTAAAATTATGTATAGAATTGAATACCATGAAATTTATTAGTTTATGGTTATAAAAAATGATATATTTTTTTACTTTCAAACCAAGTAAAAATAAAATGGATTCTTGTGAATTTTTAATTAAAGGAAATTAACTAAAAATAGTTTGTTTATTGGAATAACAAAAATATTTGGTTTGAAAATATAAAACATGGGATTTTAAATTCAATATTATTTTTAAATGAATTATTTAACACCATAAATACATATTTAATCATGAAAACAGATTGATAGATTTTTAATTCATAATTATATTATGATAATTTCATAAAAATTATGGTATGTCTAAAAACTATATTTTTGTTATTCACCCAAAATCGACTTTTTTATAAAAATTTTAAAAATTCACCGTAAACTAATTTTAATATTTTGAATCTAAAAATAAAGTTCATTTTATTAAATTAAAATTTTAAACATGATAAAAAAATAATTTCAATATAAGAACTCATTTTTTTGGAAAATATTTTTTAAAGAAAAAGGTTTTTTTAAGAATAAAATTAATTTTATCATAAGATATGTATTAATATACCCTTTATTTATTTTTAAATAAATTAATTATTTAAAAGAAAATAAAAATATTAATATATAATAATAATAATAATAATAATAATTTATTAAATTATTAATTACATTTTTATATTATCCAAACATCTACTTACAAAACCCCTTAAGACCTCTGCATAAGATCTAAGGGTAAGATAAGAAATAGTGGAAGTTTCTAGTGGTTATTCAACAAGTACAGATCTCATAGATATTTCCATGATATTGAACTTCTACCACATACAATTTCACTCAAGTTATAATTATAGAAGTTAATATTGGGCTTGGTCTAGGATAAACCCTAGTGACGCTGCCTTCTTTACAAGATCAGATAAATGAGACGCGTAAGGAAGACTCACACTGATCGATGTCATTGATTATTCTTTCTACATTGTTTTCATGTCTTAGTTACTTCTATTTATACCCTCCAATTCAAAGACTATTATAGCAGTCACATTAAATAATGTAAACTCATTTATATATTGTGATTCGTTTTAATTTAGTGTAGTATGTGGAACAAGATATGGATCACACAAAATTTATTTAAATGGAAATATATACAAAAATGGTAGGTTATTACATAAACTGTTGGTGGTAGATTAATAATTTCATAATCACACCCTACACAGATTATTCAAGATGCATGCATACTTTATGGTTCATGGAATATGTAAGGATAAGTTCTCATAATCAAAAGTCTAGTAGGGATAGAATTTAAGCTAGTTCATATGATATATGTCATGGGTACAAAGCTATACTAGGTGGATACTCGATTCCTGAATGGTATTTGTTTTGTTTACTTTTGTGTGTGTACATGTTTCATAATCCTAAGGAAAATTTATTGACTTTATATGAATGGAATGGAATTGTAGATATTTACTCTTCTTATTATATGTATACTTTGGCTTTTTGTTTCATGTTATTTATAGTTGTTTTTACCGTTGTTATGTTTTTGTTGTTATTTCATATTAAAAAATTATAGTATCCCCAACTAACACCCCTTAAAACCATATAGAAACATTTATAATACAAGGATGTTTTCTTTAAATCAAGTGACAAACCAATCTGTTTTCTATAGAGTACTCTAATATGTGGCCTTATAATGAAATAAAGGGACTTGCATATGATTTAAACTCACATTTTGTAAGAGTAAATAATTGAGAATCACATTGTAGTGGATATTATAATGACACAATGTATTATTTAGTTAATAATAAGTTGGAGGAAAACTGATTGGTCGCACCATGAATCTATTTATAATGTCATAAATGTAATGATCACATTACAAGAGTAAGAGTCATTCTATGATAAATGGAAAATATAGAATTGAATGTTTTGAAAATATGGCCTGGTTGGTGATTCAAGGGATGCTCTAACATGAATATTTATGACCCTTAATCATATCCATGGGTGGCTATAGGGTTTGGATAGATTCCATGGCTAGAAAATGAATAGTAATAGTTAAAGTGGAAGTTATCACATAAAATTATAGTGTGGATTAAGATTTAGAATAATGAGTAGAAAGAGGATGAGATAACATTATTTTATGAAATTATAGATAATTAGAGATAAAATAAGAGGAAGAAGAGGTTGAAGGAGGAGGAGGATAATAAGGAGGAGAAGAGGAATAAATAAAATAATAAATTGATAGAGTTATACTCTTGGTAAAGACTCTCTTATTATTATAGTTTTAGAATATATATCATTGTTTATGTAGGAGAAATTTATACAAGTTTAGAGACACATTATGTATCATGGGATCAAGGATAATCCATTATTTTTTATAAACCACCTTGTCATTCTAGTTGAATATGCGATCATATTCTTTACCAGATCATGTTAAGGATGTAGCTGCTCATATTGAGTAGTTAAAACTTTAAAAATATATTATGCCTATTATTTTTTAGTGCTTGTACAATAATCTTATCATACATATTAATAGGTCATATATTTTTTTAAGGATAGACATAAAAGGAATTGAATTCACTAATTTACCCTACCTCTTAGTGAATTCTCACAGTTCTTGTGAGACTATTTTCACTCTTATTTTAAGTAAGAGGATTTATGAAAATATCCACTAATTGATATTCAGTATCTTGATACTAAAGATAAATATCACCTTTTGAGTATGATATCTCAAGGAATGATTTCAGATATCAATTTTATTCATTCTATAATGAATTAAAGGATTTTTAGAAATGTTTATAACACTTGTGTTCTCACATTTGATAGGAACATATTTAAAATTAAATCAAAAATCCTTCAAACAATCTTACATATAAAACACTTGAGTATAAAAACTACTGGCTAAAAAATATTTAACATTATCCATATGTAATTTAATAGTGTTTTTTATATTGTTAAATAAACTTGACATTTTCTTAATAAATTATAGGTTATGGAGATACTTTTTCTATCTAACCTACAACCTCAAAATTCAACATCATAATATAATGTAAAATAAAATTTATAGGTTTTAGAATACAAAAAAAAACTAAAATTAACATAACCTTTAAGACACCTTAAAATCCTTTTGGTATCTTTCGAATGATATTCCTTAGGGATTATCTTGAAATATAACAAAAAATACACACAACAAACATGATGTTTGATCTACTAGAAATATGATATAATAATCTCTTAATTATTCCTCAATATAGTTTTTATTTCTAATGATTTCCAAGATTTATCCATGTCACACTTAATATTAAAAATCATATAAGTTTTATATGATTTAATATTTTCAATTCCAAGACTTTTTCATTAAATCTTATTTATATTTTCTTTGATTTTTTATATTGCTAAAATTATTTTGAAATGATTTGAAAACCAAGGAAAAAATTTCAACTCACCCATCATGCTCATTTAAAAATCTAGTTGCATGAGATCATAAAATTCATTATAAAATCTATATATTTTTAAACAAAAAACATCTTAAATATTTATTTAAACTTGAAAAATATATATGATGGAACCCCCATCATAAAGAGAATTTAGAGATGCATTAATAATCTCCCTAAATATAATATAGTGACTAACCCAAGGGTCCGTCTTAAGAAATTAGTGTCACTCATTATAATGATTATCCTAATTTTTTTTGTTTTTTTTATGTTTGAAAATATTAAATTAAAACATAAAAAAGAAATAGTTTAAATAATTATAATAGTCTAATTTTCACTAATAGATTCAAAATGAAATATCAATAAGAAGGAAGAAGGAAAATTCAGTAAGAACTAGTCTAGAACTAGGTTTATTCACTCTTTAATCACATATAATGGGTCTACTGAATTAAATAACAATAACACTCAATCTTACTCAATTAATTATCAATTTACCAAATCATACACCTCTCTTATTCAAAACATTAAACACATACACATATTTTCTTCTGGTGCATAAGAGCTCTCCTAAAGTGAAAGAATCACCTAATTGAACCATTATAGTCAAGAATATATTCCTATAAAAGTGATCCACATGGGATCAACAAACACACAAACTATCCTAGACACTCGATTGAGTGGAATGAGAAAATAAGGGGATAAATATTAAGGGTACAATAGTATTAAACCACTCTTGAAAATGAGTGAGATGTCGCACACCCCAATTTTCCATCATAATCTATTAAGAGAGTAGAAGAAGGATGATGATCATCATGGTTCTCACATCTCTAGGTATCCTGGTGCTTCACTTCCTACCTTTAGAATCAAAATTATCCCTCTATATTTGAAGGTTTGAGATCACAACACAATAAGGATAAAGAATGAACAACACTATATTTATGAATCATGCCCAGAATTAATGGAGAGAAAAAATGGGAATAAAAAATAGGAAAACAATAATGTGTTTATAAATGATGAATTTTCAAGATCAATCCCTCTACTTATTCAAAAATAAAACACATTTACATCCTAATTTATATGAAGTATCATCCATATGTCATGATCCCATTTTCTTATCATCCACTTCTATAGAGGTCCTAGTGACTATAACAAAGACCCTCTATTGAAATGTAATAAACCCACATACTCATAGATTAGGTAGTAAGTATTATTATAATCTTTTAAATATTTCTATCACTCTACAAAATAATCTAGCTTCAATATCCTCTTCTCATCAAGAAATTTTAATTTTACAATTTATGGATCTATATTTGAATTTAATTATCACATGGCTAACATTGACGTGAATTTATTTCCACTAATTTGCTAAAACCCTATCGTGGCTTTGAATTTACATTTCAATAGGTCTAGGATTGCTTAGTACTATCTTGATATTCATGTAATTCCATAATACAAGACCCATTTTCATTTAAGGAAATATCAGTTCCAATACTAAGATTTCTAATAGCTTCTCCAATATCACGGAACTCTCCCAGAAGATCCTTATTCCAATATTGAATTATAACTAGTGTGAATACATCACACTATATGGATATAATTTTTTAGGATAAAATATTAAATTATGAGAGTATCTAATTAAATCTATTTTGGAAAACTATAAAAACTAAAGTTTATGAGATGGTAGTTGTAGAGGGTTGAAACTTCTTGATTAATTCAAACTAACTTATCAAAATAATTCACAAAGTGTGTATAATTTCCTTCATTTTAATCACAAAACACTTAATATCATCATAAAAATATTAAGAAAAATTAGATTTAACCATTGGAAGATTTTGGAATGAGTCTCATTAAGATAAAACAATCACTCCAAGTTCATTAAACTCAAACTTGGTAGGTGAGGTATCTTTAAGATCACTTACTATATTTTTCATCTCATTAAGATCCTTGGAACTTAATTTAAAAATGCCTTGTAGGATATAAGGGAATCTTTAATTTTTTTTGATAAAATATATTTAGGTTTCCATTATCCCAACTAATATTTCAAAATCATAATTTGAAAAATATTTTTACTTTAGTTATATGATCTCATCCTTATATGAAATTATCCCCTTTTTCAAATTGTTATAATCTCCCTGAAGATTCCCAAATTCTTTCAAAAGATTAGAGTTAATGTATTTAATTTCTAAACTTTCAGATATCTTAATAACTAAGGGTGTTTCCTCATGAATAGAAGGAGTTGACGGAATATATGATGTATGATAATGTTAAATAGTCTCTATAACCACATTACTGGCCCTATCTTCATAAATAGGTGATCCTGGAATAATTGGATCTTCTGTATGATGCTCCATTTGAACTTTATCTCTAAATTCAACATCAGAAACACTATGAATAGTTTCAACTAGACTATCCTTAAGAACTAGAAAATTTATTTTAACAACTACCTTTATATGTTGAAATCCTTTAGTAGACTCAATAACTCTAATAGCTTAGGCTTTTGGACTTTGATAAATCTCATCCATAAAAAGATCTAATATCAGACACTGAAGTCTTAGTTATAATAGCCACGGTCTCTTACACATCCTTAGAAGACACCAACTCAAAATTTGTTGCATCACTAGGTGATGAGTTTTGTGATGGATCCCTTGAATCTATGCTCACTTAACCAACATGCTTCAAGGAATTTGGACTTGAGTCCTGAAAATACCAAAAAGTCTTTAATAGTACTACAAACAGGGTTTTTTTATGGATGTTTACTAAATCTCCATCATTAAGATCTATATATTTATTGTTTTGAACAATGGATATCAACCAACCAAAGGTATAATAGTTCAATTTACCCTTTCCTTTATAGTAATGATGCATGAACCACATTATGTACCTAGGAATATTCTGCTTGATATTTTTAATTAGAATATGAAACCGGTACATATTCTAAAAAAACCTTTTTCTATCTATCTAGATCTCTGGGCTATCATAGTTTGAAAAAATTACATAGGACTTTCTAGTAAGTTGGTAAATCCTTCACTGGATTCTTCTCAAAAGAACAGGTTCCAAACAGAAACTTGAAAACCTATTTTTTTCCCTACTATTCTTATATCAAACAAAATATGACTAAAATTATACTCCCCCTTATGGGGTAAAAGAATGATTTTTACACACTCCAATGAATAAACAAGAACATCCTTCCTATTTAAATTTATCGATGCAACATTATCTATTGAGGAAAATAGAAAATAAGCACGCCTCATAAACTCATTTACCAATTCTTCAAACAAGAAATCATATTTCTTCCCATCAAAAACAAACTCCTAAACCTTTAAATAAATTACCTTATTTAGAAACATTTCTATGGACTTCAACCATATTAAATTGACTGATTTCCTAGTGAGGACTCTGTGTGGTGCACAACTACATTTGTCTTTTTTGGAATAACCAAAGCTTCCCTCATCACCATGATTTTATTTTCCCATGGAATATAGGTCAGTTGGAGACTAAGAATATATCAATAGGTCAGGGGTGAAGTTTCAAAATTTGGAATAAGGAGTGTATGCGAATAGTAAAAGGGTCGAAGACTGAATATTTTTTAGGTCATGAACCTAATTCCCAAAGGGTTTACCTACCCGATTTGGTTTTGGGTCAATTATGATTAATAATAAATAAAATAAAATTTAAAATATATCATTTTCTAAAACTTTATTAGGCTTACTTTAACTAAAATAGTAGAATAAATTCTTAAAATAAATTAAAACAAAATAAACTCATTTACTCTCAAATAAAACCAACTCACTTTTGATAAAATTAAAATAATCACATGCAAGTTTCTTAGTAAAATTATATTCTAATTGATTCTTAGTAGAGATAAAATCAAGACTAATATCACCTTTTTGTGTGTAATCTCTCAAGAAATGATGTCTTAAGTCTATATGATTTGTTTTCAAATTATTTATTGGATTATTTGAAATTTTCATAGCACTATTGTTATCACATTTGATTGATACTTGATTAATATTGAATCCAAAATACAACAAGGTGTGTTTAGACTATAGTACTTGTGCAAAAAAACTACCGATAGAAATATATTTTTCTTTGACTATGGATAATGAAATAGAGTGTTGTTTCTTACTAGACTAGGATACTAGGTATTTACATAGAAAATGGAAATTTAATGAGGTAATCTTCATATCTAGTCTAAAATAATCAAATTCAGCATCTAAATATTTTGTCAAATTAGAATCATATGTTTTTTTAAAAGTAAAGAAAGAGAAATTATTCCTTTTAAATACCTTGAAATTATTTTAGGGACTTTTAAATGTGATTATTTAGAATTTTCTTGAAATCTAGCACAAATACATACTGAAAAAATAATATATGGTCTACTAGTAGTTATATACAATTGAATCCCAATTATTCCTTTATATATCTTATGGTCAACTGGTTTTCTATCTTTATCCAAGTAAATCTTTTCATTAGAATTCATAGGAGTTGTAAAAACCTTACCACCTTCAAGTACAAACCTTTTAAGCAATTCCTGTACTTTCTTTGATTTAGAACATTCCCAAAGTCTTTTTGATAAATCTAAAATCCTATAAAATAATTTAACTCACCCATAATACTAATTTCAAATTCTTTTTACATGAGTTTTAAAAATTCATTACACAATTTCTTATTTATAGATTCAAAAATCACATCATCAGTATATGTATGTACTATAAAAATATATAAATATGAAGTTTTATTAAATAGAGTAGGATCTTACTTACCTATTGAAAAAACATTTGATAAAATGAAATAACTTAAACATTTATACCAAGATCTAGGTGCTTTTGTTGAGTCCATAAAGAAATTTGGTAGGTTTGAAAACCAAATTTGGAAAATTAGGATTTTCAAAACTAGGAGGTTTTTCAACATAAACTTATTCTATAAGAAAACCATTTTAAAAATTATATTTTACATCCATCTGATATAAGTTGAAATTTATATATGATGCACAGGCTAGGATAATGATAATGGATTCTAGTATATCTATAGGTGAAAAAGGTTTCTTAATAATCTATACTTTTATCTTAATTATAACCTTTAGCTACTAGTATAGCCTTGTTCCTAATGATCACACCATGATCATCTTGTTTATTTTTAAAACCTAATTTTTCCCTATAATAGGATAGTCAGAGGGCCAATTAAATAATTTCCGTACTTTATTCTTATTGAACTTTCTTAACTCTTCTTTCATAGTTAAAAATTGACTATCATTCACTAAGGATTCCTCTATCATCATATGTTTTAGTTGTGATAAAAATATAAAAATTTATATAAGATTTACTACACATATTCTATTCATAACTCATTTATCTAAGCTTCATATGAAAGTTTATAAGGGATGGTTATTAAGGGTTCTATGATATCTAGGCCTCACACTTTTCAGTTTAATGGAATCCAACCATTCAATATTTGGTTCTATAAAATCAAGTTCCAAATCACCATCCTTTTTACTGTCAAATAGAGGTATACATGTTATGTTTTCAAAATAATCACATAGTTCATCAACTTGAGTAAATTTGTGATCAAATGGATCACTTTCATAAAATTTTACATGAGTTTATTCTTCTAAAATATTGTATTTTTTTGAAAAAATTATATGTCTTATAAGTGGTATAATAGCCAAGGAAGACTTCTTCACCATCCTTTGGAAAAATTTTCCAAGATTACCCTTGGTGATTAGAATATAAAGCTTACATCTAAACACTTTAAAACCTCCAAATTTTGTCTTTATATTATTCCATTATTCATAAGGTTTTTTCTTCAAAATAGTTCTTATTAGAACTCTCATTATTATATAAAATTTTGTATTCATAGCTTCAACCCAAAAATTATTAGGCATGTTATATTAACATAACATTGTTCTAGCAATTTCTTGCAAAGTCTTATTCCTCCTTTCAAAAAAACTATTCTATTAAGGTGTTATGGGGGAAGAAAAATCATTATTAATACCCTATTTTTAAAAATAGTAATTGAAGGCATGGTTATAAAATTATCATCCATGATCACTTCTCAAAGAAATAATTTTGGAATCTTTTTCTTTTTGAACTAATTTTCAAAAATATATAAAAATAGAACATGTTTATCTTTTATCAACTAAACAAAACTCATGTAAATCTATAAAAATCATCAACTAAAATATAAAAAAATTATTTTCCTCCTAGTTTAGAAATTATAGATGACCCAAAAAAATCCATATGAATAAGTTATTGGGGTCTAGAACTAGTAACCTCTTTATTTGGTTTGAAAGATGACTTGTATTTCTTTCCCATTTGGAATGCAACACATAGTTTCTTTTAATTAAATTTATGTTGAGATATATCTAAAACTAAATTCATTTTAGATAATTTCCTCAATGAATAGACATTACAGTGTCCCAGTAATCTATTCCAAATCTATGATTAATTTTTTTTAGTGTTTAAACATTTAACTTTTTTCCTACTCATATAATTATGTTTCAAAGTATATACATTCTCTATTCAAGGTTCCTTGAATTCATGGATTTTATCTTAAAAAATAGAGCACACATTATTTGAAAAATCAACAAAATAACATTCAAAAACAATTTACAAGATACTTATCATATTATGATTTAGACCATTTATATAAAGAAATTTTTTGATGAGATCTAAGATTGGATTGTCAACTGATCCAACTCCCATAATTTTTCCTTTATCATTTTCTTGAAAAGTGACATAGCCTCCAAATATTTTTGATAAGAAGTGGAAATTCAATAATTCTCCACTCAAGTGCCTTGATCATCCACTATTCATATACTATTTCTCGATGATTTTATTGGGCCTTTTTTCCCATAAATGTAACTTAAATAAGAAATTATTTTGTTTCCCATATTTTCTTAAGACCAATAACGTTAGAAACTAGTGATTTGGAAACCCAAATAATTTTTTTCCCAAAATTATAATTCTAAATTTTGAAAAACATTTTGAAATAAAAAAATGTTTGAATCCAAAAAATTAAGGTTTTTGTCAAACTAAAATTATTGGAATAATGACCCAACTCTCCATAATGAAAACATATAATTTTAAAGAGGTTATTATTATTAGAAATAGTCATAAAATAGTTTTTATAAAAAATTGGGTTTTCACATTGGATTTATATTAAAAATTTATTTTTATGTGGTTTATTGTTACAAAGAATTTGATTTAAATGTTTTTCAACTCTTGTGAAAACACTTACATAATCTTTTAAGTCTTGAACTTTATTTTTTAGTTTTTTAATATTATTTACATGTTCAATACAAGATGAAATAGAATCATACAACTTGATTTAAAAATATGAAATTTTTTATTCAAGTCTTTGTTTTCAGTTACCATAAGAGATTTATTTTTCTTTTTAAAAGATTCATAGATAGTTTTCATCATGGTACAATATTAATTAAATTCTTCATAAGAGTGGTTGTGTTATCATGACACATCAAATTGATAGTTATTTAAAGAAGATTTCGTAGTCTAGGGTAGACCCTAGGTCCTATCTCAAGGAGCGTATATAGCTTATAGTGTGTATTTTAATAAATATTACTAAAAGAGGGGGGTGAATTTTAAAACAATATTAAAAAAATAACTTAACTTAAAGACTTTAATAGTTGATAAATAAATTTAGTGTTTTAGAATTATGAGATAAGGAAATCATTTCAAGTTCACTACACATCTTGGTGAGTTCTTCATTCTGAAAAATACACATGGTTTAATGGAACCCTTTGGTTGAGGGTTGTCTAGATCTTGAATTTCCTCTTGTCTCTTAAAATGATGCTCAAAGTACCACCCCTTGACGAAAAATTCATGTTGTAAAGGTGTGGGTATCAAAAATAGAAAATAAAGGATACCAAATAACACTAAAATCTTATGTATGTGTGAGATAAATAGGACTCTTGTCTTGTCCAATTAGAAAAATACAAGATTCCCACTTGAAATATCAACCCAATCGGTGTTGAGATAAAAAGTGTTTCACTTAATTATAATGAAATATATGTATTCAGAGGATAAGTGTATCAAAGTTAAACATAAGTGAAATATTTATCACAAAAATTATAGAAAACCATTAGAATATCATGTGTCGGAACTCCCTCCCAAGTATGTGTAGCTCCCTCTAAAGGATCGTCCACCGTTTAGCTCGACATTGGGAGGAGGAGGAAGCTCGAGTGGAACTCCTTCTTCATCCTTGATCCCCCTATGAGGATAGGGCCCTCCAGAACATCTATGATGATGAGAGGACTCCTATAGAACTCCAAATTGGTATCACTTCACTCCTTGTCCGCACTTAAAAATGGGGAGCCCAAGGTTCCATTTTATAGGAAAATGGGTAGGTGGTTTTGTGCACACATATTTCTTAAAACCAACTATCACATGAGTTTTGACCTCCAAAAATCCTTATCTATCTTTGGAGAAAATAAAAAAGTTATAGCCCCAACGCTTGAATATCTCCACCAAAGGTTTGGAACTATTTGGACATGTAGATCCTGCGATATGGATAGATCACAACACACCACTTTTGACTTCGTGTAGATTCGGTGTGTTTGACAGATCAGGTTGGTTGGGCCACCATATGGATGAATGAGTCTTGGGTTTCTTCGGATGAAATGTAGACAAATGAAATTTGGACAAGATCATACAACTTCATCCCTTTTGAATGCACGGTTCAGTAGAAGTGTGTGGATGAGGCCACTGGTGTGCATGGATCCTACGCAGTTTGGTCCATTTTTCTTGGACATCATCATGGACCCTCCAAATCACCTCCTCCTACAATGGAATCATCAAAACAAGTAACATTTACCTTTTTAAAAGTGATAAACACAAAATAAATGATTCAAACATGGAATTAAATTTGTTATTATTTTTATGATTTTCAATATAAAACAAGTTTAACATAGTCGTGTAAGGGTGGAAATGAAACAGTGAATTGCAGTGTGATCACACCCCCACACCTAAACATTTGAACTATTGGGAAAATTCATAATTCCAAAAATTATACATTTAGATTTTTACAACTTTAAAAATATTTAACATTCAATGAAAATTTAATTCTTGATAGAAATGTGATCAAAGAAAAAATCACACTGAGGAGTTATTCTTCGTGATCATGAAAAAAGACATCTCTAAAATTATATTCAGATGAAATTCCAAGAGATGGATGATAACAGTCAAAGAAAATAATTCAAAAGTTAATCATGTCACTAATTCTCCATGTGTGTGTGTGACAACCATTTCATGCTATTCTTTTCACTTTTTATCGAGTAAATATAAGTTATTTTAATAATTATCTATATACAAGATCCTTTCCACTAAACTTACCCCACATCCTTTGCAATCAAATTTCAATACCCACTCACTTAAGTATTCCCAAAAGTCAAAACATAAGATCCCGGCATAGATATCCCCATACGTTGTACATTTTATCTCTCCCCTCATTTATTAATTTTTCAAAAGTTTCACTTGGAACAAATCTTACACTCTTCTCCCAACCCATGTTTGATCTCCTCATAACACTAATTGTAATAGTTATAAAAATGTAAAATGTCGATGAAGGGTGGTTTTTGACCTTCCCAATATACAACCCCACTTTTTTTTAGGGTTTATAGTAGTCAGATAACAGGTACACATGCATAGGTAAATCTGGTACAGTAATGAAATAGATCGGATAAGGAACAAATGTATATAAAATGATTTTGGAAAGTAGATAAAAATTAACCTAGCTTATATTTCCCTTTTATTAAGTAGAAATTTTCACACTTCGTGGTTGGGTGAAAAGTTGTGTGGATAAATCAGGTGACATAATTTTCCCTTAAACTATTCACAAAAAGGGAACCATTCTTCTCAAAGGATTTAAAATGACACAACCATTTATATCAATGACAAAGAACTAAATTTCAAAAGAAAGTAACACCACAATATTGAATTTTTTCTGAAATGCACATTGCATCAGATTTTTTTGGAATGCTAAAACACCATGAAATATGGAAATTCCACATGCATTTTCAATAACTTCCATGATTAAATGGGATTCATTTTCCATGATAAAGTGGGAATAAAAAAAATTAATATTCTAGCACAAAGTTTAGTGGGAGGGAAAGGGGGAAAAGTGATAATAAAATTCAACAAGATAAAAAGAAAAAAATAATAAAGATGATGAAAATTCCTAACTAACCTAGGAATATAACCATCCACCCACACTTAAAGTGTATAGTGTCCTCACTGTAATAAAATAGAATGTGAGAAGGAAGGATAAAACCTGGTAAGTGTCATTCATAGACTGATTCTTAAACTTGGAGTTCCTCCATTGGGAACTCCAGAATGGATTCATGGAAGTGCTTCAACCACTTCCCATTCATAGTGAAAGTTTTCTTGGGTTCTTCATTTTGTACCTGGAAAACACCAAATGAAGAGAAATTAGTAACAATGTATGGTCCAAACTAGTGGGAACGAATCTTACCTAGATGCAACTTTAGCCTTTCACTGTAAAGGAGGACCTTCTTCCCAATGTGGAAATGACGATGAAGGATGATATGGTCATGGGTATCCTTGGTTTACTCTTTATAAATCTTGGAGTTCTCATATGCATATCTACACATTTCCTCCAACTCCTGAATCTATAACTTCCTTTGATAACCTACAACAGAAAGACTAGAATTGCATTGTTTAATAGCCCAGTAGGCCCGATGCTCAATATCAACATGGTGGTGACAACTCTTTCCAAACACTAACCGATACGGTGACATGCCAATGGGATTTTTGAAAGCAGTATGGTAAGCCCATAATGAATCATAGAGTATAAGACTCCAATCTTTTTTATTGGGTTGAACCATTTTTTGAAGAATCTATTTTACTTCTCTATTTGACACCTCGACTTGACTATTGGTCTGTGGGTGATAAGAAGTAGACAGGCGATGCCTGACCCCATACTGATGCATAATAGATGGCATTGTTCGATTGCAGAAATCAGAACCCTAGTCACTGATGATGAACCTAGGTAAGACAAACCTACATAAAATTTGGGTTCTCAAAAAATTCCACAACTACCTTAGAATCATCAGTACTTGTAGCTCATGCCTCTAACCATTTTGAAACATAATCCACTTCCAATAGAATGTACAAGTTACAAAATTAATTGAGGAATAGTCCCATAAATTCAATTCCCCAAACATAAAAAATGTCATGGAATAGAAAGGGTTTTTATGGAATCTCATTTATTTTAGATACATTCCCCATTCTTTGATAGTGAGGAAAATATTTACATAATTCATGGGCATACCAAAACAATGTGTTCTAAAAGATACTAGAATTTAGGACCTTGCGAGCAGTCTGTTGGGGACCAAAGTGGACCACACAAGCAAGAGTGTGGTAGAACCTAAGGATGGACTAAATATTTCTATCGGGAACACAACACCTATGTAATTGATTACTACAAGTGTGCTAAAGGTAGGTGTCATCCCAAATGTACCAACGAGACTCGTGTTTTAGAAGGTTAGCCTGGTTTTTGTTGAAATCAGTAAGAATGAAAGATGCTACCAAATAATTTACAATTTTAGTATACCAAGGAATAGAATCTTGCACTCAGTACAGTTTCTCATCAAGAAACATATCATTTATAGAAAAATAGTGGGATGAGTCAATGTTCAAGGATGGGTGGATCCTACAGATATGGTCAGTTACCACATTATATGCTCCTTTTTTATTTGTAATTTCTAAATTGAATTCCTGAAGGAGGAGCATCCAGCGAATGAGATGTGGTTTGGCTTCTAGTTTCTTAAGGAGATATCAGAGGGCTGCATGGTCTGAGTACACAATGACTTTGGACCCCAAAAGGTATGACCTGAATTTGTACAAGGAAAACACAATGGCAGTGAATTATTTTTCAGTTGTGGTGTATTTTTCTTGGGAAAGGTCCAAAGTACATGAAGCATAGGCAATGACATGGGGATCTTGATTGACCCTTTGTGATAAGACTACCCCAACTGCATAGTTAGAGGTGTCACACATTAGCTCAAATGGAAAATCCAACTGAGGTGGTTGGATTACTGAGGGTGACGTCAGAATCCATTTTAACTTATTAAAATCTTGCTCACATTCTTTATCAAAAACAAATTCTTTTTATTTTTGGAGTAATCGGGAGAGGGGGAGTGAAATTTTACTAAAATCATGAATGAAACAATGGTAAAATCCATCATGAACTAGGAAAGACCACATATCCCATACATTTTTGGGGAATGGTAGGGAAGAAATGAAATTCACATTTGATATATCTACTTGGATACCATCCACAGAAATGACATGCCCCAAAACTATACCTTTTCACACCATGAAATGGAATTTCTCATAATTTAATACAATATTTTTTCAATACAGAGACATAGTACTAAACCAAGACTACTAAAACATTCATCAAAAGAGGAGCCATAAATAGTGAAATCTTCCATTAAAACTTCCATGAAATTCTCCAGGTAATATGAAAAAATACTAACCATACATTGCTGGAAAGTACCCGAAGCATTGTATAGACCAAATGGAATCCTTTTATATGCAAATGTGCCAAAGGGGAAAGTGAAGGTTTTCTTTTACTGAACCTTTGGGGAAATATGGATATGAAAGTATCTGGAATACCCATCAAGGAAACATTAGTGGGACTTACCCGCTAGCCTCACTAGCATTTGGTTGATGAATGACAAAGGTAAATGGTCCTTCCAAGTGTATTGGTTTAGTCAGTGATAGTATATGTAGACACACCAACTATTATGCACACAAGTTAGAACCAATTCATTGTTTTCATTTTTTATTATATTCAAACTGGTTCTTTAGGAACCACTTATACTGGACTGACCCATTAGATGTCAGAGATGGGGTAAATGATTCCAACAGCCAATTGTTTTGTTACCTCCTTTTTTACTACATCTAAGAGGTTGGGGTTTAGTCATCATTGTTCTTGCCTCACTGGTTTAGCCTCATCATTTAATAAAATATGATGTGTGAAAATTGATGGGATAATACCAGGAATGTCTACAAGTGTCCATCCAAAAGATTTTTTATACTCCCTCAAAAGTTCAAGCAGTCACAATTCATGCTCAGGAGGGAGTGAACTAGAAATGATGACTGGAAAATTGTTTCCATTCTCCAGATATGAATATTTTAAATCTTGAGGTAGTTTTTTCAGTTCCAATTCTGGTGGATTGTGGATTGATAGGACTGTGTGTGAAAGTGAGAGGTCGCTGATCTTATCTAACTACTCAATGGTGTCATCCTCAATAGAGGAATGATCTTTTACAAGCTTAGCAGTATCATTGATGGACAAGTGATCCTCAGTGTTCAATAAACCATCAATCAATAAACATGGATTACATTTCTCTATACCACTACAACAATCAATGCATGAATCATTTCCTAGAATTTATATCAATGAAGAAAACTCAAAAAGGGGATCAGGGGAATGAAATGAAGTTTTTTCAAGGGAATAGAGTACATCTATATAATTAACAGAGAGAGAGGATGTTCTTCTGAGGGGTGATTCATGGCATCAATAATGTTGAAGTGGAAAATGTCACCACCAAAATTTATAGATAATGTTTCATTATGAACATTAATTATGGTTTTTTCTATTTTAAATAAATGTATCCCCAATATAATTGGGGCATGTCCATTCATCATATCATCTTCCATTTTAAGCACATAAAAATCAGCAGGAAAAATTAAATTTTGAACCCTCACAAGAACATCCTCTAACACACTAGAAGGGTGTTCAGTACTATAGTTATCCAGTTGAACAATAATTCCAGTGGGCCTCAATTCCCCGACCTGTCATGTAGAGTAAATGGAGTGAGGCATCAAATTTATAGAAACACCTAAATCAAGTATACCATTGGAAAATGAATACCCCCCTATGGTGAATGGAATGGAGAATGTCCTTGGATTTTTGCACTTGGTGGGAAGTGATGGATCTATTAACGAATATACATTCCTCCCCAAGCTCACATTTTCATCTCCACAAAGTCACCTTCAACATGTACACATCTCCTTTAGAAGCTTGTTATATCGTGGAATTTTATTCACAATATCAATAAAGGGGATGTTTACCTGCACTTTCTTAAAATTCTCCAAAATTTTCTTACCGAGATCAATTTCCTTTTGTTTTCTTGGTTGGGTGGTCCTTTGTGGAAATGGAAGAGGAATAGTTGGGATAAAAGACTCATCAACAGACACAATCTTCTCTTTGGAAGGGCTTCTCTCAAGACATGATTTTTCAACATTTGGAACATTTTTAATGGTTGGGATGGAGGTTTCCTTAGGAGGGGATGACTCTAATGGAGGATTCATTTGACCTTATAGTTGTTTTCCACTCCTAAGGGTGATGGAACTAACATTTACTTTATCTCTAGGGTTGACTAATGGTTGAGATGGTAGTTTACCCTACCCGTGACTTTGAATTTCCCCATCGAGTTAGGTAGTTGACCTAATTGGGTTTTGAGGTCTTGTATGGCTGCCTGAGTGGTTTGTTGGAATTGGATATTGTTGGAAGCCATTTTTTTCATCATATCTTCTAGGCTAGGCTCGGGTTTTGGAGGGATTTGTTGGAAAGCCCTTTGGGGTGGTTGGGGATTTCTGGGTGGTGGTGGTGGATGACTACTCTGACCATGTTGGTTCCATGATTATTGAGGTTGGTTTGAATATCCCCTTTCTTATAGGATTGGTTTTCTTTCCACCTAGGATTGGATGGATAATATGGTTCTTACCTAAAGGGTTGGTTATAGGGGTAGCCTGGAAAAATTTCCTTACAACTCTCATAAGATTCTCTTAGCTGGGGGCATTGATAAAAGTAGTGGGTGTGAGAAGAACATTTACCATAATGGATGGGAGGAGAATATTGGGATTTAACTTTGGAAATATAAAGTTTTCAAAGAATGGTACTTACCTCTTCGAACTTTGTGCCCACCTTCCTCTCGAATTCAGTACTTTTCACCTCATGGGCACCTCGAATGGGTACATTGGACCTTGTACCAAATTATTGAGTGTTCTGTTCCATGTTCTCAATTAGGGTTCTTACAATAATTGGGGTCTTATCAACTAGCGCACCACTTGAAACAACATCAATCATATTTCGATCAATAGGAATTAAACCTTCATAAAAATACTGAATTAAAAGTTGATCACTTATTTGGTATTGTAGACAGCTTGAACATAACCATTTACAACATTACCGATATTCATGTAATGTTTCCTTTTATTATTTCCTTATACCACATATTTATTTCCTTATAGTTTTAGTTTGATAGGATGGGAAATATTTTTCCAGAAAAAGACGTTTCATGTCCGCTTAACCTCTAATTGGCGAATTAACATAGAAAAGCCAATCTTTTGAAGTATCTTTTAATGATAAAGGTAATTACCTTAGCTTTACTTGTTCTTCATACACATTTTCAGGTTTTAATGTAGAACACACAGTATGAAATTATTTTAAATGCTTGTGTGGATCTTCTCTCGGAAGTCCATGGAATCTTGGTAATAAATGAATTAAACCAGATTTTAGTTCAATGTTGGGTGCCTCGGCTTGAATTTGAATATAGGTGGGCTAGATATCAACATCAGGTGAGGTTATTTCTTTTAGTGTTATATTGTTTTCATCCATGTTATACAAGTTTATTTCAATTTTTATGTTGGTTCCAAAAGAAGAAGATGAAGGATCCAGAAGAGTGTTGTTGTCTTATGTGTCCTCCTCCTTCAAAGGGTTCTCTTGTGCGTCTCGAGGTCGCTGATGTAAGATCTTATCCAGTTTGAGTTCTAAAGGAGGTAAATATCCTGGATTAGAATGAATAATTCACCAAACCTACACAAAAAATAGATCATAATACAAAAATATAGGTATAAGTATAATATAAAATAGATAAATATTCACAAAATTTACAAAAATCTTATAAAAAAAACTCACTAAAAACCAAAGCACTCCCTGAAAACAGTGCCAAAATTTAGCCGCGTTGTCATGAAATGTCAAATTTATAGTTATTTAAAGATTATTTTGTAGTCTATGGAATACCCTAGGTCATCTCTGAAGGAGCATATATATCTTATAGTGTGTATTTTTAATAAATATTACTAAAAGAGGGGGTGAATTTGAAAACAGTTTTAAGAAAATAAATTAACTTAAATACTTTAAGTGTTGATAAATAAAGTTAGTGTTTTAGAATTATGAGATAAGGATATAATTTAAAGTTCACTACAAATCTTGGTGAGTTCATAATTCTGAAAAATACACATGGTTTAATGGAACCATTTGGTTGAGGGTTGTCAAGATTTCGACATTCCTCTCACCTCTTAAAATGATGCTCAAAGTACCACCCCTTGACCCAAAAATCATGTTGTCAAGGTGTGGGTATCAAACATAGAAAATAAATTCTACCAAATCATACTGAAATCTTATTTATGTGTGAGATAAATAGGACTCTTGTCTTGTCCAATCGGAACAATACAAGATTCCCACTTGAAATCTCAACCCAATCGGTGTTGAGATAAAAAGTTTTTCACTTAATTATAATGAAAGAAATGTATTCAGAGGAGAAGTGAATAAAAGTTAAACATAAGTGAAATATTTATCACAAAAATTAAAGAAAACCAGTATAATATCATGTGTTAGAACTCCCTACCAAGTATGTTTATTTACCTCGAATTGATCATCCACTGTTTAGCTCGACATCGGGAGGAGGAGGAAGCTCAGGTGGAACTCCTTCTTCATCCGTGACCCCCCTATGAGGATAGGAGCCTCCAGAACTTTGAGGATGAGGATAGGACACATTTAGAACTCCAAATTGTCATAACTTCACTCCTTGTCTGAACTTACAAATGGGGAGCCCAAGGTGCCATTTTATATGAAAATGGGAAGGTGGTTTTGAGCACACAGATTTCTTAAAACCACTTGTCACATGGGTTTAGACCTCCATAAAGCATTATATTGATTTGGATAAAATAAAATAGTTGTATCCCTACCTCTTTAATGTCTCTACTGAAGTTTTGGAACCATTTAGATAAGTATATCTCGAGATATGGATAGATCACAACACACCACTTTTGACTTCATGCAGATTCGGTGTTCTGTAAAGATAAGGTCGGTTGGGCCATCATATTGACGAATGAGTCTTGTGTTTATTCTGATGAAATGTATACCAATGAAGTTTTGACCAGTCCACAAAATTTCAAAACATTTGGATGCACAGTTAAGTAGCAGTGTGCAGATAAGTCCACTGGTGTGCATGGATCCTACGCAGTTTGGTCCATTTTTCTTGGGCCCTCCAAATCACATCCTCCTGCAATGGAATCATAAAAACAAGTAATATTTAAATTTTTAATAGTGATAAAAAAAATAAATTATTCATACATGGAATGAAATTTGTTATTATTTTTATAATTTTCAATATAAAACAAGTTTAGCAAAGTGGTGTAAGGGTAAAAATGAAACAGTGAATCATGGTGCGATCAAAGAGAAATTTTCATTTTTAGATTTATAATTATGTTAAGAATAATATTATGAATACAAATCATTAGAATGTGTAATGAATAACATTTTATCCTTATAATTAGAATTTATAGCTTCTAGTTTTGAATATGAAACATCTATAATATCCTCTAAATCACTCAATGTGGCTTTCACATCCTTCTTGGATTTATTATTATAGACAACTTTCTGGAAGAAAATTTTCTCTAAATTATTGTTGTATTTTAGATAAGGATAATATATTTTGTTGAGTCCAATAATCCTACATTCATAGAATCTTACTTATTTTCAATCTCCATCATTTTTCTCGAACTTGTTAAAGGGTTTCTTAAAACCTATTTTATTTTTGTAGAGTTTTTTGAACTTTCTAGAAAAGTGAGAAAGATCACTATCTAAAGTAGAACTAATTGAATTATCTTCTTCAGATTATTAATATATTTGTATCTCTTTACTTTTCTTGTCATCCTTTGAAGTTAAAATTTTTAAAGAAATATTTTCCTTCTTCACTAATCTGGGATCTCCAGCTTCAACATCTGTTTCTTCCTCATACATCATAAGAGTTCCAATAAGATATTTTATTTTAAACTTATTAACCTGTGTTTATTGTCTAATATTAGATGATATTCCACTCTATCTTAGAGGTATAATTATAAGGATTTTTAAGTCCTGGTATAGTTTAATAATAGGTTCTCTTAAGGAATACACATTATTTAAAACTTCAATAACTCTCGTATTCAACTAATTTATGCTATAACCTTCTAAAATTATGAAAGTGTTGAACTTATAGTTAGTAGTATTGTATCTAAGATATTTCACAATGTTTGTGCCTTCATATGAAACAACTATAGTAGTCCACATTTCTTGGGTTGTTTGAAATTGTAAAGATGAGTTAAACTCATCTAGAACAAGTCCATAAATGATAAAATTCATAGCCTTAGAATTTAAATCATAACTAGATTCAGTATCAATATCCCATTTCTTAGGTTGTGTCTCTAGAATTGTTTAAGTATTTATGGTTTAAGATAAATTTTTAGACCAAGGTTATTTAGATAGATTATCACTATTTTCTTCTAGAAACCATAATTATCACCATTAAACTAAAGATATATTACCATTGGAATGACTTATCTATTTTTTGACATAGAAACCATTTGGAATATGATACATTGAGATAAAATTTTGAAATATAATAACTAAAAAGTCACAACCTTTGATACCAATTTTTTTCAGAGATAGAGACTCAAGAGGGGTGAATTGAGTTCTTGAAATTTTCCTTTCTTATTAAACCACCCTCTTTCAGATATCATTAAATTTTTATATTTTATTTGATGAAAATAACTTCAAAAATAAATTCACAGAAAATAGAGATCATACATAGAGAATTATAGTGGTCCAGGAAATATAAATCCCATAGTTAACTCCACCAACACTCTTTTCCATGAGTTTGGTTATTTTCACTAGACAAGTTATTTTGTTGAGGATTGGTAGTACTTTTTATAGGGAATGCATAAATGAGTGTGATAATATTACAATTGTTATAAAAAACACAATATATTTAATCTGGTCTCCATTAAGTTTTTAAAATAATAGCCTTCAAGATTCTTCCACCAAGAAACTTTACAATGAAAGAGAGAAAGAAAATTGTGTATAGGTTGAGAAAATAGTTATAAAATACAACTGACAGAAGGTGGAGATATCCAGGAGAGATGATAAGAAAGAGAAATAGCTCAAGAAGAGACTTATAAAAACATAATATATTATCAATATCATACTTCTGTATATCATGAAGCTTCTATTTTTTCTCATGTAAAATAGAGAAGCGTGCAAAAGAAATTTTAGAGAATCGTTAGTTCAGGTGATTTGGTTCTTCTCTATTATATTCTTCGAAACCGCACCTTCTTTTTTAAAAGAATGAAAACTTGAATTTTTATTACACATCCATTGATCCATAAAATCTATGACTTATGATTTAAAAAGAATATCCTTTTCAAATAAATAAATTGAAAATAGTACTATCCGTTAAATTATTCTTATACTTATTTCCTTTCTTAGTAATTGCCTCTTATTATAATCATTTTTACCATCATTTAAATAATGAAAGACTACATTAAAAGATCACTCAACTGCTTCAATAATAATAAATACCGGGTTATATATTTATGTAGTTGATTGTATATCACTAAATAGATGAATTATAAACATTTGAATTCATGTAGATACATTGATCCACATAGTTATTCTTCACGACATAACTGAATTTTCTACATAACCTATTTTGTGTAGGATATTTTACATAGTATATTTTTCTTATGTGATAAATTTGTTCACATACCATATTTTATTCACTTAGCTAAGTTTTGATATAGCTGAATTTAATTATATATCCATTTGGAACCACGTAGCTGATTTCACTATGTATCCAAATCGCATAGTTGATTACTCCATGTGACTAATTTACGTAGTTGAATGATCTACATAGATGATTTCTCACATGGGAGGTATATCTATTTATATGATTTCTACATGGCTGATTCCATGATGTAGTAATTTCATATAGGTGGATTTTTCAAATAAGCGATTGATGTAGCTGAATTCTCAACGTAGCCATTTCCTTATGTATCCAAATTCCTCACGTAGTTGATTTTCCAAACTTAGAAAAATTTTATCCAAATTTTCTATAATTTTGTAATTAATGATTTTAACAACTACAACACTTAAAGTAGTGATAAAACCTAATTATCACACTTATAAATAAAATCATCAATAATATATGAAGAGTACTTAAGATCCAAAAAACCTAAAGTACATGAGATATGTTTGAACAATATTAATAGTATGATAGAAAATAGATGGAAAAGTATTTTACCATAATAATAACAACATCTAAGTGTATTTATTATGATGTATTTATTATTTTAGGATGGATATAACAAATTTAGTGGAAGTAGAAGAAAGAAAGAAATTTGAAAGAGTCGGTAAATATGATTACATCTTCTTCAGTATACTTTCTCTAGATTAATTCTTAAGTGCCATTAGGATGGTATTTTAAGAATAATATAACCTATACTTAGTGGATATGGAATTTGAGAAGATAAATGGGTAGTTTTTGGTTGATCTATATGTCTCAAAGTGATGTGAAGAATTGAGATAAAGGCTTGTCCTTTTATAAGGGGGGAGCGTCACTCTTGTAATTTCTTAAAATATTAAAATATAATAAAGTAATAATCTAGAAAAATACTTCATAATGGCCAGAGATTTAAATATAAGGTGTTTTAAGGTTTAAATCCCATCAAGTAATAAAATTTGGATAATTTTATATGGTATTTTAAACATTATCGTTTGATTTTACCCCTTAGTTAACTTATTTTAACCATTACCATGGTAATAATTATTTCACTCTTAAAGGGTTATAATTTTAACTATAAGTTAAAAATTGGATCATAAATGGAAAAGGGATGAAATTTTTGACCATTTCCAATAATACTTGTCCTCTTGAAATGTTTTTTTGATTTTGAAATAATTTAATAAAATATTATTTAACATCAAATATCATTATTGTCATTTTGACACTATTCATTTAATTTGGAATTATAGACACCAAGAAAATATGGAATTCAAATATTATCCTTTAAAACATCTATAATATGTTATATTTATATGAAAAATTCATAGAACTAAATAATTCATTCAAATTTTATTACTTTTAATTTTTTTAAAATAATTTATTTTATTTTTTCTATTAATCGAATAAATACTATGTTAGTGTTGCGTAAGCATTTAAGGTAATAATTCAGTCATTAAAAATTATAAATAAATAAGATAAATATAATTAAATTATATTTTAGATAAACATTTATAACTGAACAAGGCCTCTTTTTACCCTTATGAGAAAATATTAGAGTTATTAAACTCAAGAGTGTGGTATTTTGTATTTATTATTTTTTTTAAATTAATATAAAGGTCATAATCAAAGAAATATGGCACTAAGTGAACATATTGTTAGGTACAAAAGGATGAATACCCTGAGAGGGGGGGTGAATCAGGGTATGAATAATTTAAAATTAAATCCTGTTCTTATCTTGTTTCGCTGTTAAGCAAAACACTCTTCTCTCTCTTTCCCATTGCACAATATAAGCAGAAAGTAAAGCATGCACAAGACATATCAATTTTTACTTGGTTCACCCTCGCCGGGCTACGTCCAAGGAGAATACACCGACAATGTGCCGATGTACCAAATTCACTATAAGAACACTGCTGTTTACAAGGTTTTGGATAGATCAATTCTATTCCCAGGCTCACTACCTTTACAAAATTTAGGGTTATCTCACTGCTTTCCCAAGGGTCACTCCCTGTTTCTCTCTCTCTGGCTCACTGTCGGGGGAGAGGATCGCCTTATTCCTCTTCCTTTGCGCACTTCTCTGGAAAGAATCCACTCATAGTTTATAGACCTGTAGGTCTCTTCATTATCACTAGTGAATACATCCTCTGTTTTATTTGGATGCTCTATTGAAGTTCAACTTTCACCCGTAGATGAATCTCACTTTGTACCGAAGGTATCGGGAAATCTTCCAGCTTTCACGCAGCCCTGAATCTCTGCCGTGAATCAACCTTACTTGGAGCCCTTCTCTAAGCCGGCACACAAGTCTCGGTGCACAAGTCAAAACTGGCACACAATTCCACCTCAACCACTTTCACGACACAAGCTTCTCCAACTCCAAACTTGCGCGACACACACCCTTTTACGCCTAAACCAATATTGGCGTGCAACAAACAATTTTTGAGCTTCTTCAAAAACTGGCAAACAAGTGTCACCAAACCACTTGCCTGAAACTTCCTTCTTCAACTCAGAACTTGCATGAATCTCTTCCTTCCTCGCCCAGACCACCTTGGGCGCGAAACAAACAACTGTTGCACAACTCCTACTTGCGCGACCCACCACCACTTGCGCGACCACCACACCTGCACGACAGGAGATCTGATTTTCTCCAAGTCTTGAACTCGTACCGAATGAGGAGGGGTTAACCTATATTTATAGGAATTTGAATACCTTGTGCGACGGCACGCAATTCTTCCTTCGGCACGCAAGTTTCGGCGCGCAAGTCTCCTGCCGCCCAAATCACTTGCGCGACCAACTCCAAAACTTGCGCGACCCTTATCCATTTGCCATATTTTGATGATTTGATCTTTAAAAAAATATGGCGTGAAAGTTTACTCTCCTTCAAGTACATGGAGTGCAAGTCCCTTTTCTAAAAACCACTTTTCTTCATTTGTCGATTTTCAGGCCCAAAAATTTGGCAAACACTAGAAAATGACGACACCTTGTATCTGTTCTTTTTGTACCGCCTCCAGATCATCCATTCCTTTTTCGACACTCTTAAATCAAACATGGATCGTTAACCAAATCCCTAGAACTCGACATTCCACCATGAAATCCCCATTTTCAACAAATTTTTATGTCATGGTTTGCTTTGTCAACAATCACAACACAGATGTCCACTTTGTCAACAAACACAATCACCTCAAAAATGCTTCAATGATGCCTTGCGGGATTTTTTACCAACACATATATTTGATACTTGGATAAAAATAGATGAATATATTCATCCAATTGGATAAAATCAAGTATTAGATAAATTTTAAAGCCTTATCTTAAAGTTTTAACCTTATTTTACCTGTTTTATCCTTATCGAGGTGAAAAATATATACCAAGGTTACATTCATAATGTCCAAATACAGAATGGAAATATTTAAAAAAATTTCTAATCATGTTTCTAAATATGAAATCCATTTTTTAATATTCAATTTATATTAGTGGAAGAAATTATTTAAGTTAAAAACATAGGATTCAATGAAAAACAATTTTTCATAAAAATGCCTTTTTAAGTATAAAAACATTTTTATATAAAATTCAACCAAAAAATTGATTAAAATGAATTTAATTAGATTATTAATAATATAATTGAAATAATTTTAATTTAAAACAATTTTAAAACAAAATGGAACTTTGTAAATGATTCAAATAAAAATACAATTTTTAATAAAAAAAGTATTTTCCATTATTCCTTGGAAAATCTATCCTTTCCAAAAAAATCCCAAAAATTCAATTTAATATAATTTTGAGATGATTATTTCAAAAATTATATAAATTATATAAAATAAATTTTATAAAATTTATATAAATTTATTAAAATATTAACTCATAAAAATAAATTTTAAACCATTTTTGAAGAAAATGTATTTTGAAAAATAAAATGTTTGCTAGAAATTGAGTGCCTATTTCATAAGAATTAATAAATAAATTTGTATTTATTAGTTAATTTATATATATATATATATATATATATATTATAATTTAGTGAATCTTATTCATCCCCTCAAAGCTATGTTATAATGGTCAAATTTAAATAATAATATTTTGTGGATTGTTTAAGATTAATGTTGTTTGTTATATACACTATCGAACATAGTGTTATTTTAAAATCTTGGGGTTCCACATTATCCCCCCCACCATTTCATAAACTTCACCCTCACAATTTTAACCTTTTATTGGTAACTAAGGGTTTGGTATTTGAAAATACCTTTTTTTAAAACCTACATCATAAAAAGGGTTAGTAAAACTTCATCTTAAAAAGAGGGAAAGGGAAATACGAAGGTCATCTAGAATAACACAAAAATAGGTTTCAAAATAGGATATAATTAGTGGGAAGTGAAAATATGGACATGGACGAGAAAAATAATGTATAAAAACTAATAGAGAGTGATAGAGAATATGGTTATGAGAAAGTTAAAGACCATAAAACCATAAATCGTTTATGGGTGAAAAGACCATTGATTTATCATAAATTATCATAATAGGATACTAAATTTGTTTCAATGTCCTTATCCTAAATTTGAGGAATTACTTTATCATCTTGACTATTAAAAAATGAAATATAATTAATTTATAAGTATAATTTCATCATTTAATCAATTTCCACCATAATATCATCCTTTCTCTAAATAATGGTTATTCAGGATGAATTTATCATGCCAGAAGCACTAAAATCAACTTATAAACAATAATATAATAAATAAAAGGATAAAAATATATTCCTACTATCTTTAAATTTTAACAAAAAAATAAAATGGATACCATAAGGTAAGATAATATCCAAAATTTATAATCTTTCATAAGAATAAATAATACATTTTAATTTGAAATTTACACAATAACACCAATGGTTAAGCTTAGATTATTCCCCAAATAAATAACCCTACATCCAAATTAACTCAATAAACTCAACATTAAATAATGTTTTAACCTCAATGATGATCTGATACCTTTTAAATTACATTCCAAAAATTTAATTTCGTTCTTCCAAAATAATCTTTCATGTTAAAACACATGTTAAAGTTGAAGGTTACATATATTTCAACCCAACGAAGCATACCAAAAATATCATTAATAACCATAAAAAATCACTATATAATCTAAAAATACCACGAATCAAATTTATATACAAACCTGAAAGGTAATCCTTAGCTTGACTATAAATATCTCCAAAAATATCACCTTGTTAAAGAATAACTTTTTAACCATCATTATTAACTATATCACACTATTAAATAGACCATAATTAACATAACATAAAATCATATACTAACCTAAAGGGTTATTTAAAACATAATAGGTTATTCTTCCTAAAACCCAAAAATTATTTTAAGTCACCTCAAAATCCCATCATTTAAAACCTTAAAATGGGTATATATGTCTTTGAACTTATGAAAACTTTAAACTTATAAACCCATTATGGTATACATAACTATTAAATTAACACCATAAGAAAACATATATTCTTTCAAAAATTAACACAGTCTTTATTCCTCAAATAAAAGAATAGGTTATTTACATAAATCAAAAAATTAAATAAACTTATTCAAAGATAATCTAAATTACTTTGTCATAAAATCTCTAACCAATTTTCAAGTTCAGAAATAATATACCATTTACTTCATCAATTTAAAACATCTCTTTATACAAACTCAACATTATCACCTTACTAGTAAATCAATTTTCCTAGATATTAGCACCATTCAAATATATTTTAAAATTATTATAAAAAAACTAATGTGGAGAAATACTTAGAATTTTCATGATTCTTATATCTAGAATATCTTGTATATAACACTTATACAACATAATTATTAAATACTAATAAATAAACAATTCCATACATACACTTAAATAATTGGAAAATCATATATTCTTCCTTATTCTATGTGTTAACACTAGGATTGGGTAATTGTCTTAGATAACCTTGGGATGAAGTTCACATAACTACATCAAACACTGCATTTTTACTAAAAAATTCATTGATTTATTCCCTCTTTTCCACAAATAAAACAATTTCTCATTCATCTGAGAAATTCATTGGAGTGACTCTTTCCACATTTCTGACATGAAGGAAATTGAGACTTCTTTTCTCAATGGTCTCCACCACTCAATTTCTCAACAAAATTTATTATTATCTTCTTTGGTGAGTCTTGGAGTTTGTTAAGGTGTATTTTTTTAATCATATATCATGATAATTGATTAATAATAATCATAATATATCTCACTCCAGTCATCATCTAATTTGGTTGCTCATAATCACCACAATGTTAATCACATTTAGTGTTAACATGATTCTTCTTAGTTCCATCTATTGACAAAAACCAAAAAATCATAGTATGAGAAACAATAATCATAGTGATAAATGAAATAATCATGAAAACCATTTATAGGATTTCTAAATCATGAAACATTTTTTTATCTAAGACGCCTTAGGTTTTACCTAACTCATTCACGGTCATCATATATTCAAATAATTCATAATGGTTTTTAAATAAAATTTAAATTAACCCAAGTATATTGCTCAGGAATGTAAATACTAGTTCATGGTAAGGAAACACCCACCATGTACCAGAATTATGACTGATATATACTTAACCAACTCTTTTCTGGTTTATTATCCCTAGATGCATCTATATCAAAACCACATCCACTTGTAGTATCCATAAAGGGATGTATGTCTAGAAAAATCACATAATCTCTACCTAAAGAAAACTTTAGGACATTATCTTATACTTATTAATATCCTCAAATCCAATCATATGGTTATGTTCCCTAATCTATGTTTTTATAAATATATTTCCCAAGGTTTCTAGTAAAATTTCTATAATACCTACTATAAAGGCCCCAAATCTAGTATCCTAGAGATGGTGTTTACTTTATTACATTGTCATAAGATATAAAAAATCACATACCAAAGGAATATATAGTTCAATAGTATTTTTAAACTGAATACATACTTGAATCTCACATTACATTTGAAAACATAAAATACAACACATTGAAAGTAAATATTCTACATCCTTGAACTTGTTCAAAGATTCATTCTTCATATCTTGGGGAAATAAAACAAATAAAGGGTGATCTCAGATTCTCAGTAAGGGAATATGCATAATGGAATCTATCATATAATAAATAAGGAATAATCATTATGGTAATTTGAATAACTTAAAACACATTCCATTTAATAAATAACTTATGCATAAAAATAAAATGTTAGGAATAAATGATGATCAAATAATGATATATAAAAAATCACAAGTGCATGAAACTTATCCATGGATATCATAATAATTAAAATAATCACATGAACATTAAAAACTAATTTTATAATGATGAAATTCATAATTTTAGACATCTTAAACTTATCATCGAGGCATTGTTCCAAGACATCTACATAAATGGCTAAGGCCGAAGACAAATAACCAACTTATTTTGTCCCATGAGACATACTAATGTAACAAGGGGTTATGTAATTTCGGGTCCCATCCATCCCTTAATAAGTAAAATTCATTGATCATATGAATAAATAATATAACTTAATCAAAATTCCTTAATAATCAAAAACAATATTTATAGGAAGAACTATAATATAGAATATCAACACTTTCACCAATCAAACTAATCATAAACCATCCAGTGAAAGAATAAATATTATATCATTATAATATATCTCTATTGGATCCTAATTAAAATAAATGTTTGTTATCATTTATGATCATAAATACCATAAAAAGATCATCAAAATCATTCTTGAGGAAAATACACATTTCACTTTGAAGTTCACTTTTAAAAACTTAAAAATTCTGAAATATTAAGGAAAAATATTTCTCTGAAAATAAAAATGAAAAATTTTAAATTAATCATAAAATAATTTTTTGGTCCTGATGGTGGGAAATTATGTTCATTCCATGTATGTTAAAACAAATATTCCTATCACATTTTTGGTAAAAAGTCAAAAGTACCTTGTTTAGAAAATGAAAAGAATATTACTTTAAAACCATTTGATAAAAAGTAAAACATGGGTAAAAATTTATTTAATAGATAATTTTATATTTTAAAAACATTATTTAAAACATTTTAAGGAAAATATGGACATTTAAGAAATGTATTTCCGATCGAGTATGAAAAACAAAGTCATTTTTCCTTAAAAATATTATTTCGGTATCTTGAGTACTAAAGAGAAGAAAATGAATGGAAAATTTATAATTTTTAGAAATTAACAAAGGATAATTATATATATTAAATTTAAGATAGAAATATCATATAATTCCAATAGTGGAGACTTAAACATAAACAATCTTGAACAATGATGAGATTGGGAAATAAATCCCTTACCACTTTGGTAACTTTTGAATCAAAACCCAATGGATGAAATAATTTTATTTTTAAATTTAAATAACATTAATTTAGAAATATATGTGATATAAAATGTTAAATAGGTATTATATACACCTTATAAACATAAATTTATGCATAACATCAAACATGTATCAATGATACAATATTGAGATGAAGAACCCTTACCTCAAGTGTGACTTCCTTCCTATGTTTTCAAACCTACTATATAATAAATATAGTTTTATTATAAATATATTGAATAAAAAAATCATATATAATATACCATATATGAATCAAGTATAACCTTTTATCACCTATTTATTAACACTTCTTTATTAAAATCAGCGTTCTGGGTGATAACTGCTTTGTTTTTCATGTATGTTTTGGTTTGATAGTTTTATTCCTTCTATTTTGATCCTAGTTTAATAATATATATATTATTAATCATGATATAAATATTATATATATATTCAATATATTTTTATTTAGATTCATCCATAAAATATAGAAAAATAAAAATGAATTTCACTATTTATGGAGGTGATAAGTCGTATGTATGCATGAACACCGCTTTTACTATTCAAAAAGTGAAAAAAATAAATGTAAATAATAATTCATCACTAAAAAATCATTATTATATAATATATATAATATATTTTTATTAAATCTTTCTTTATTAATAACCATGCAAAGGATGGATGAAAAATAGATCACATCGTTTCATGGGGATGATACTCCACACATACACTTGATTGACATTATTATTTTTAAAAGGATTAAAATTTAAGAAGGTATATATGATATTATAATTATTGAAGAATAATTATATCATAAATATCATATATATTTATTATTAATATCATTATTACTATCCATGTAAAGTGGTGATGAAAGAATAATTACACTGCTACATGGAGACGGTAAGTTGTACGTACACATGAGTGATGTTTTCACTTTTGATGGGATGGAAAAGAAATTGAAAATGGATATACCATAATAATAATAACAACTTATTATATTTATGATATTTTATTTATTATTATATTATGGTTACAATAAATTTATAAAAATTATAGAAATAAAGAAATTTGAAAGAGTTAGTAAAGATGATTACCTCTTCTTTGGTAGAATTCCTTTAGATTCATTCTTAAGTTCCCTTCTAATAGTATATTAACAATACAAAAACCTCTAATTAGTGGTAATGGAATTTTATAATATAAAATGGTAGGGTTTTTTCAAACTATACTGCTCAAATTGGTGTGAAGAATTTAGCGAAAGGGGTGTCCTTTTATAAGGGAGGCGAGGGGTATTCTTGGAATTTATTAAAAATATTAGAATATAATAAAGTTATTCTCATGAAAAAATATTGAAAATGGAAAAATATTCAAAGATAAGGTATTTTAAGGTTTAAATCCTATCAAAAAATAAAATTTTGATAGGTTTATGTGGTGTTTTAAAGCTTATCTTTTGGTTTAACCCCTTAGTTAACCAATTTCGACGTTAACCCTGGTAACAATCTTTTCACTATTAAAGGGTTATAATTTTACTTATAAGGAAACATGTCATGACCTAACACACATCGAGGCTCGAGCCAAAACACCCAAATCCCACCTCTATAGGCTGGGGTTAGAGACTAGCACTGAAGGCACAATAATCTTGGGGAGGCCTTTTCCTAAAAACCTGTACACACGCAAACAACCAACTCAATGAAAAAGTGCATAAGAAAAGTAAAATATACAAAGTTTTTATATATAAACCACAAATATGAATCAACCTATAAATAGTACTAGTATAAAAAAGTAAATTGAAAGGGAAAAGGGGGAAAATACATTCCCAACTAGAGAAGTGCTATAACCTGGAAACAAGTGGAAAAGTAAAACATCTAGGATAGCCCCACTCCTAGATCCCAAGCTACAACCAATGCAAACGCTCCAAGCACCATGTATCCATAAGCTCCTCTGAATTCACGATCAACCTATCTATCATCTGTAAGGGAACACCAAGTGAAGGAAAATACCAAGCATGATTGAGTATAAAAACACTCAGTAGGATGCCCCGAAGGATCAAGGGAGCAGTAAAAGATGTACTAAAGAGGGTAGCAGTATATAGAATAAGGTACAATAAAATGAGTGTAGATCAACCCAAAAAGAGAGTGAATTAAACTCATCCAAAACACAAGGAGCTAAAAATGATGATATGATGAACATCTCATTGAGTCTTAGCTACCTATAGTAGCAGAGTAGACTCATCCTCCCATGAGAAGCTAGACAAAGAATATATATGGAATAACTTTTGTATCTTCAGCTCTCCTAGAAGAATAGTAACCAAAACCCAAGGTGTGGGTACTGAAATAGGATACATATATATGCTCATCCAAAGAAGCCCAAATGAAATAGTGTCATGGGATCTCCATCTCACAACTCATCCCAGGAAAAGAGTCACCAATATTTCCATAAGTAACCACCAATGATTCCCCAACATCTATCATGTCTTCCCTAAACACGCATGTCAAAGGGACTCAATCACCATACCTTAATACTATCCACTTTGGGTGGGTCTGTCTCACCCACACGGTTTTAGGTTGTGTCATAAGGATGCATCTCAATGGGGAAAGTGCCCCTCTTACTCATGAGTCCAAAGTAATATCAAAGCATTTATCTCTATTGATCTGCAGCCAGAAAGAGTAAACCTAAAGTAGAGGACCCATTCCCAAGTGAGTTATGGGGATTCCACTTTAATTTTCATCGTAGAGGACCCACACCCTAATACGTCATGGGGATTCCACTCTTGTTCATTGAGAACCCTCACCCTAGTGCATCAGGGGTATTCCACTCAAAAGTAGCTGATAGAGGACTCTTACCCATTCCAATGGGGGATTGCACTCATATTGTCTTAGAGGACCCATGACCTAGTGTATTAGGGGGATTACACTCTCATAGTAGTCATAGAAGACTCACACCCATGCTGATGGGGAATTCCACTCATATCGTCATAGAGGACCCATGCCCTGGTGCATCAGGGGGATTCCACTCTCATAGTAGTCATAGAGGACCCACACCCATGCTGATGGGGGATTCCGCTCTAGGTCATCAATGACCCATTCCCTACCTAATAAGGGGATTCCACTCATAAAGTATTGAGGAACTACATTGATCATCCCTACTGGATGGTACCTCTCAGAAAGCACTGATATGTCAGTGCCTAATCACTACCATCGTCGGATGTCACCTGAATAGGTATCACATTTGGGACATCTCACATCATATCTCAAAATCCACTATATAGGGAACCATCGTGTTCTACATGAAAAAAAAACTTAGGATAGGTTCCTCACATGCCAAAATTTGAGTCTAAAAGATGGAGATACGAGAGGTATAATATTCGTAGTGTGGTACACAGAGCATGTGGGGACCACATGATGTGTGGACCTACCTCATCACCTGGCCATGTACCCATCCATAATAGGTTACTAAACTATGAACAAGTACCCACTAGGCATGCCAGCATACTCCCAGAGTACATGGAACCTCTTACCCAAAAGGCAGACAAGTGCACGATGCTCGTTGTTTGATCCAAAAGGAGAAAACATAATTCTATTTACATGACTATTCAAATAGAATGATATAATCATATTTATCACACCATCTCTATCCTTATAAAAAAATGTATAGGATCAACTATTCATTCACCCGAATCAGGCTCCCGGTGAAAAAGCTGCATTTCGCAGCATTGAAAACAAATGGTGCTTCATGGGTCCCATGCCACAATCTTGAAACACGTCAAAGGAATTGTTTCATTGAGATCCTCTCAAAAAATCACATGTGATTGGATATTCATTCGTCCCAAATGGAAAATCGATGAAAAAGATGCATTTCACTACAAACACCCAAATCAGACCTCACGGGGCCCACACCTCCATTTTAGTTTAAGTGTCCAAAACTGGTCTTGAAAATTCCTCCTCAACTCTAGGGTTGTAATGCCTCTGATGACATGTCAATCAGATGTCGTATGTAGATATGCGGTCCAATACAAGTTTCCTAAATAATAATAATTATATTATTATTATTGTTGTTGTAATTTTTGTGCCACTAAACCTCGATCATGAATTATAAAAATCCAAAAATAGCCTCAAAAGTTATGTCTTGATGAAAGGGTCATGTTTTTGTAGACGTCATGCGAATTGGACGTTCGGTTTGCAAGCTTGGTCTGATACAAGATTTATGAATAATAATAATTATATTATTATTATTAAACTAAAAAATTACATAGAACTGAGCCAAAAAATCAAAACATAAAATTACCAAACTGGTCTAAAAATATTTATCTCAATAAGAGGAATGGGTGGCCATAGACAGCACACAAAACAGATACTCTGTTTAGGAGTTATCAGTGTTTGAAACTTCCCCGACCCACTTCGGCCTAGCCTAGCTGCTTCAGCCCGGCCTAGCCATCATGGCCCAGCATGCTCCACTGCGGATTCTTCGTCCCACTGTGCTAGATTTCTGTGCTTCCTCCTTCATGCCCCCACGCTACCACTGCAGGTTCTACCGCATGCCGTCATGGGTTCTGTCGCGCGCCGCTGTGGGTTCTATCATGTGCCGACTCCGACATCACAACCTTCTACCGTCGTGTCGGTGCCACGCCTGTGGTCCTACCACAGACCACCGGGAACACCCTGGTTTCCCAAATTTTAGTCTGAGGAAAGATCTGAACTTCTTGCGAGGATATCTTCATTGACACATCTAACACTCAATGATCCGTCAATGTTTCGGCATATCAAAAAGTATTCGCCACTTCCTCTCACTGACATGCCTCCTCCAGTTCCCAAAACTCAAAACCGAACATAGATATAGACTCCTTGGATTGAGGGACTCACAGATCTATGATTCTCCCTATGTTTAGTCAACATTTTGACAAAGTGAAAAGTTAACGATGAAGAATGAGAAGAACAAGCGATCCATAAATTAAATGGTTGATGACCATTGTTAGTTTGGTCATCAATAAGGAATATCAAAGCAGTAAAAATGATCATAATTCAAAAACAACAAAAAAGTATTTGACTAGGGGGGTGCAGAATCAAAAAGGGAAATCCTTCCCCGATTTCAGATCTGCTGTTGTGTTTGTTGTGATCTAATCTACTAGCTTTTGTATTTTCATCATGATCTAATGAAGTTTAGATCATCAAATTTCTATAAAAAACAGATGGCCAAAGCTCTTCCATATGTGAGAGAAATGATCTAACCATAGCTCATTTCTCTAAACACCTATTTATAGGAGACTATCAGCGGTTGCAGAATCTGAACCTCTCACACCCTCTCACTTGAGGTCACCCCTAAAGAAAACACCCCATAAAAAACTCAAAAGTGATCTCAGATTTCCAATTTAAGTCCTCATTCAAGAGTTATGTGAATTCATGTCTGAGATAAAATAAAATAATTTAATTATTTTATTTATAGTTACGTACTCTGTGGTATTTTCTATAGAATGCCCTCATTGACAAAAGTTATTCTTGCCTATAGTAAATGTCATGATCTGGACTCAACCATGGCCTATGATTTCTGATTCGAGCTACCGTTTGAGAGATATCCCATTTTCATCATGTGAATAGTATAAAATATATAAAATATTTTTTTATACTTTATTTCAGGCACATCGGGCCTTGTAATTGCACGTCATCTCAGCACCTATCTCTAGAAATATATATATAAATATTACAAAGTTTTACAAGGAAAAAATATGGTCTCTAAATCATTACCTCCATCAATATTTTTTTCCTTGAAAATAAAAACTAGGTAAAACATCTTGGGTTACTAGGATCACAATTGGATTTCATGCTCTCGAGAAAACATGTATGTTTCCATGTTGGCACAACATGTGAACCAAATGGATCATTTGTCCTTGTAAGGTCTTCTCTTGTTGATGACGTGCATAGGATCATGCATGTATATCCTTTTTTGTGATATTTGGAAAACATCATGCACCCGCTCCAGCTATGGGGGTAGGTAATGGAGGTAGAAAAGCTCCTCGACTGAAAACAAACACGCAAGACCTAAACATATCCTCCAACACCTAGATAGTGTGCTTTGTCTTCCCATCAGTATGGGGGTGAAATGTTGTACTCATCTGCAGTTGGGTCCCTAATGCATCCTACAAGGATCTCCATAATCATGACGTACATCAAACATCAAGATCAGAGAAGAATTCTGAGGGTACTACGTGAAGACAGATGATCTCCCAGACGTAAAAATGCCCCAAATACTCCACCAAACTATGCTCCTTAAAAACAAGGAAGTTCACCAAATTCATGAATTGATCTACTATTAACCAGCTGGCGTCATGTACCTTCTCTATGCGTGGAATCCCTATGATGATTTTCATGGATATAATGTCCCATTTCACTCAGAGATTTCAATAGGCTGTGACGACTTGCCGAAACATAATGCTCAGTTTTCACCCGCTGATAGGTGAGGCAGTGTGAGATGAACTCAACTGTGCTTCATCTCATGCCGAACCACCAAAACCGACACTAAATATCCATCTACATCTTCCCCATTAGGATGTATATCTAAGGGAGAAGTGTGGAACTCTTACATCACCTCCCCTCACATCGCAACCAGAACCAATGTTTTCCCCTCGAATAAGGTCTTAGGATTCCATCCTTCAGAATATCCATATGGTGAAGCACCCAAGGATATCTGGTCACATAGGATTTCTAAGTCAATGTCTCATAATCGAGACTCTCTTACATGATCAAGAAGAGGAGTCAACACCATTGACTAAATAAAATTGTACCCTCTTGCTCCACAAAGGTCAGCTACAAGGAAGATAACAACTCCGAAACTTCCCACATTTAAAGAACCTGGGACTTACTACTAAGGGAATATCATACAATGATACCTCTTTATGGAGTTTAAACTACCTCAAAGTCATAGTCCTGAATGAATTTTCAACCAGTGTCACTGTCTTAGGTTCAAGTCTCTCTGGGTAAAGACGCACCTGAGACTCTGGTGGTCTGATCAAACCACACAGTTCTCTCCTAGAAGATAGTGTCTCCACATTGTTAGGGAGATGACTATTTTTGCTAGCACCAGATAGTGAGACACATAGTTCTATTCATGGTATCTCCATAAACTTAACCTATACTTGATAACAACTATATCAAGGTTGATGTTGAGCACACAAGGTGACAACGAACATGGTAGGTGAGTAAACTCATCCAATCGTAATAATCTAGACATGGAAAGAACCTGGAATACTCTGCATGTCTTCACTTCCCTTCAAAGGAGAGTAATCCACAAACCAAATACTATGCTACACTCAACATATGAATCTCAAGTAAAAAGGAGTTCTTGTAGAAAAACTCCACTGATAATGCTAGGACTTTCTCTGAAACTCCATTGCACAATATTGCCATGAATGCATAAGTCAGAGGGACTCATCCACCACATCTTGATACTATCCACTTTGGGTGGCACTAAAGCTCCCTCACGGTTTTCTCGCATCACAAAAACACATCTCGGTGAGGTAAGGACCCCTCTTTTTCATGTATTCAAAGCTATGTTGAACAACACCGATATAGGGTTACACTAATTCCCTATGTCACCCTGGTAAATCCTTAAGCAAGAAGTAGGGAGAAAATGGTACCTCACCAAGTGTATAACTAGTTCTACTACAAAAAGGTAGAATAGAAATAGGGTGTATCTCTTATCATCTCATGAACTGTAGGATTATAGACATCCATAACATGCAGCTGCCCATGGCCCGGACCGCCTACCCCCTAATCCTTATATGGACCACCTGGTGGTGGTGGAAGGATCTCTTATCATCATCCACCAACCACATCCCCTCATTCACCACTTCCTGCACTACCTCCCTAGGGACCACCCTATCCCCTCTTCGGAGATACTGGATCATGATGTCGTCTCTTCCATAGAAGTTCATTTACTATCTGCTTGGAAATCTCAGCACGTATGGTTAGGCTGTCTCGTTCCATGTGACCTCACCCCTCACAAGCATAACACTGGGCCTCCCTATGATTTCCCTATGATTTATGCTTACTAGGCCCCATATTAATACATGCATGAGAATGATTATGGGGAGGCCTCATTTCTCAAGATCTTGTTGTCTGATGCCTGCTAGCTATGACAGACATCTCCTCTCTATTGCTTCCATTGCCAAAACCAGTTGTATAGAGCCCCTATTATAGAAATATCTCTTTCACTAGTGTCTTCTCCAACACCCTGGCATAGATGGGTATGAATAAGGGTACTATGATAGCATAAATCTCTCCAGAGAGTCCCTGATTGAACTTTCAGGCATGGAAGTATCCAGCATGGATCATTTCCATAGAGTAGCGTGCAAGGTATGCCAACCTAGTCGTGTACTCAGCCACCATCATCCCTCTCTACTAAAACTGAAGGATATCCTGAATCTGGATAGATTTTAAGTAGGAGGGGAAGTACTCCTCACAGAATAGTTGCTGGAAGTCATCCCACGAGAGTAATAACTCATCATGTATCTAATTAACCAAAATCCACCAACGTCCAACTGATCTGTGGAAAAGACTGGCTGCCAAAGCCACCATCTAATTTTACGATGTTAGAACAAGCCTGAAGAGACGAACCATTGACTCTAACCAAACCTACACTGTTTGAGGGCATGACTCACTATAGAAACTCAACGGTCTCTGGAACCGGAACTCATGAAGTGTGGTCAACCTGTGCATGTCCTCAACCTGCTCTGTTGGGACTAACTGATACTCCACAGGTGTAGGTGTTTCTACCTTCCCAATTGGAGAAAGGGGGATCATATGATGAATCATAAACTAATGCCTCATCCCTCATGGGTTCTTCTTCATGAACCAAAGATGGTATCATAGATGTCTTCATCAAGGAGGCATTCTAAATCTGATCAAGGAGTACCGCTATCAAAGGGCATATATATATATATATATATATATATATATATATATATCAACAACAATGTGGAGCTGACTCAAGAAAGACAGTAAAAGACTAAATAATATATGATGCATGTACCAAAGTTCTCTAGAAAAAATGTCTCAGCATGCTGAGTTGATAAGCGGTTCATCAGGGTCCAGGTGAATGGATACATCAGACACTACACCATCACAGGAATCCCTGCCTGAGAGCCATGAATGAGACATGTTGACACATTTTCCCCAAACCCAAACAAGAAATTTTTATGGAAATATCCGAACAACATCCCAAGGATCATACCACCTTTGATACCACTTTTCCATGATCTGAACCATGCCAGGGATAGAGCCACAAATACCCCATGCCCACCTCCATAGGTTAGGGGTGACGACTAGCATCGAAGGTATAACAATATCGGGTATTCCTTTTCCTAAGAACTTGTACACACACACATAACCAAATCAATGAAAAATTGTATAGGAAAAGGAAAAGATACAACACTGCTATATATAAACCACAAATATGCATCGACCTCTAAACAATACTAGTATAAAAAAGTAAACTGAAAGGGAAAAAAGGGGAAAAACACATGCCCAACCAGAAAAGTGACACAACCTGGAAACAAGTGGAAAATTAAAATAGTTGGGAGAGCCCCACTCCTGGATCCTAAGCTATGTCCTCCGCATGTGGTTCAAGTACCCTGTATCCCTAAGCTCCTCTGAAGTCGCAATCAACCTATCTATAATCTATAAGGGTACACCATGTGTGGAAAAATACCAAGTAGGAGTGAGTATAAAAATACATAGTAGGATGCCCCGAAGGCTTAAGGGAGTAGTAAAATATGTACTGAATAGGGTAGAAATAGATAGAACAAGGTACAGTAAAGGAGTGATTCTTAACCCAATAAGAGAGTGAAGTAAACCCATTCAAAACACAAGGATCTAAAAATGATGAGAATATGAACTTCTCGTCGAGTCTTCTCTACTTATAGTAGGATAGTAGACTCGTCCAACCATGAGAAGCTAGACATGAAAAGAAAATGACATACCACACACATATTCCCCTCTCCTGGAAGGAGAGTAAACAAAACCCAAAGAGTGGGTACTGAAATAGAATACATATATATATCCTCAGTCAATGAATCTCAAAAAAAAAATAGAGTAAGGGGATCACCATATCATAGCTCATCCCAGGAAAAGAGTCTCCAACAGTTCTAGAAGTAACCACCAATGATTCCCAACATCCCTCACATATGGTCTGAACATGAAAGTCAAAGGGAATCAATCACCACACCTTGATACTATTTACTTTGGGTCGGTCTATCTTACCAACACAGTTTTAGGTCGCATCATAAGGACACATCTCAGTGGGGAAATCATCCCTCTTACTCGTGAGTACAAAGTAATGTCAAAGTGTTTCTCACCACTGACCTGAATCCAGAAAGAGTAAACCAAAATTAAATGACCCACACCCTAATGCATCGGGAAGATACCACTATAATTTTTATCGTAGAGGACCCACACCCTGATGTGTCTGGGGGATTCCACTCTTGTTCATTGAGGACTCTCGACCTAGTGCATTAGGGGGATTCCACTCAGAAGTAGATGATAGAGGACCCATGCTCATGCCGATGGGGGATTACACTCCTATTATTGTAAAGGACCCTTGATATGTTGCTTCAGGAGGATTCCACTATCATAGTAGTCGTAGAGGACCCACACCCATGTCGGTGGGGGATTCCACTCTTATTATCATAGAGGACCCACGCCCTGGTGCATCAGGGGGATTCCACTACCATAGTAGTCATAGAGGAACCACACCCATGCTGATGGGGGATTCCACTACATGTCATTGAGGACCCATGCCCTACCTTATAGGGGGATTCCACTCAGAAGGTATTGAAGAACTACACTGGCCATATATTCTAGATGGTAACTTCTGGAAAGCATTTATATGTTAGCGCCTGATCACTACCATCGTTGGATGTCACCTGAATTGGAATCACATCCAGAACATCTCGCATCATATCTCAAAATCCACTACGGATTGAACAATCGCATTCTACGTAAAAAAACACTCAGGATATGATACTCAAATACCAAAATCCAAGTCCAAAAGTAGGAGATACGAGAGGTATAAGATTCATAGTGTGGTACATGGAGCGTGTGGGGCCCACCTGACATGTGTCCCCACATCATCTCATGGATGTGTACCTATCCATACTCAGGTAATAAAATGTGAAAAAGTACCCCTAGTCATGCCATCATACTCCCATAGTACATGGAACCTATGACCCAAAAGGCTGATGAGTGCATGATGCTCGTTGTTTGATCCAAAGATTGAAAACATAATTATACTAACATGCCTCTTAGAATGGCCATGGATAATAAAACAGATCACACAATCATGATTCTTAAAGAAAAATTCACATGATTTATTATTCATTCGCTCGAATCGGACTCCTAGTGAAGAAACTTCATTTCGCATCTTTTCACAAAACGATGCTTTCTGGGACCCATACAATGATCTCGAAACACATCAAATGGATTCTGCCATTATGATCCTCTTAGAAAATCACATCATATTGACTATTCATTCATCCCAAATAGACACCTAATGAAAAAGATGTATTTCACCGCAAACTCCCAAATCGAGCCTCATGGGGCCTACACCTACATTTTGGTTTAAGCACCCAAAATCATTCTTGAAAATTCCGCTTCAACACTAGGGTCACAATGCCTCTGACGTTACATCAATTGGACGTTGTATGCAGACGTACAGTCTGATAAAAGTATTCCAAATAATAATAATAATATTATTATTATAACTGTACTTTTCGTACCACCAAGCCTTGAGCATGAATTATAAACACACAAAAAAATTTAAAAATCTCTTCCTCAAATTAAGGGTCACATTTCCACAGACGACACATTAATCGGACATTCGGTTTGCAAGCTAGGTACGATAGAATATTTTTGAATAATAATAATTATATTATTATTATTATTATTAATCTTTGGAATTTTGTGGAAACGAGCCACAAAACCAAAACTTAAAAGTCCCAAACTAGTCTAAAAATATATTTCTTGATAATAGGAATGCATGGACATAGAAGTCATGCAAAATGGATGCTCCATATATGAGTTATTGGTGTTTGAAACTTCCCCTACCCACTCCTGCCCAGTCCGGCCGCTTCAGCCTGGCCCAACCGCCGCAACCCACTACAGCTCCACCACCCCGTAGTGCCTATGCACCCTCATGCCTATGCCTAAACCTGCAACCAATGTGGGTTCTTCTGCATGCCACCGTACTGGTGTAGTGTCGGCGTTCCTTCTATGGGCCACTGGGAACACCCTGGTTGCCCAAATTTTAGTATAAGACTAGATCTAGATTCCTTGAAACGAGATCTTCATTGTAACAACCTCCTCTCGAAGATTCGTCTATGTTTCAGCATATCAAAAAGTATCCACTACATCCACTCACTGTCGCGCCTCCTCCGGTGCTCAAAACTAAAAATCAAGCATAGATATGGACTCCTCAAATCGAGGTCTTCACAGATTTATGTTTCCCCCCATGTTCTATCAACATTTCAATGAAGTGAAAAATTGAAAATGAAGAACGAATGAAGAACGTGAATAATGGGTGATCCAAAAATTAAATGGTCGATGACCATTGTCAATTTTTCCATCAACAAGGAATATTATAATAGTAAAAACAATTAGAAGTAAAAAATGAAAACAAAATATTCACTCGGGGAGGTGTGGAATTCGAAAGGGAAATCCTACCTGGATTTTGGATCTGTTGTTGTGTTCGATATGCTCTGATCTACTAACTCCTACATTTTCATCATGATTTGATGAAGTTCGGATCATCGAATCGCCATCAGAAATAGATAGATAGAGCTCCTCCATCCGAAAGAGAAATGAGATAACTCTAGCTCATTTCTATAAACTTCAATTTATAGGAGACTTCTAGTAGTCACAAAATCTGAACCTCCCACGCCCTCTCGCCTGAGATCTACCCTAGGAAACATACCTCATTACTAACTCAATGATGCTCTCAAATTTCAAATTCGAGTCCCTATTAAAGAGTTATTAGAATTAAAATCCAAGATAAAATAATGTAAAATAATTATTTTATTTATGGTTACATCCTCCATGGTGTTTTCTACAGAAGGCCCATGCTGACAGAATTTATGTCTTGCCTAGGGTAAACACCATGATCTAGACTCAATCGTGGCCTTAGATTTCTGATCCGATCTACTGTTTGAGATATATCCCATTTCTATCATGTTTATAGTATAAAATATACTAAATATTTTTTTATAATTTATTCCGAGCACACTGGTCCACATAATTGCATGTCGTCTCAATGCCTAGCTCTGGAAATATATGTAGAAATACTCAAAAGTATTATAAGAAAAAAACTCGGTCTTTACAAATCAATTAGATAATAAATGGAAAAGGGATTAAATTTTAGACCATTTATCATCCTAATTTTCCTCTTTTGAGATTTTTATGATTTAAAAATAATTTAATAAAATATTATTGAACATAAAATATCATTAATTTCATTTTTAAAACTATTCATTTAATTTGAAATTAAAGACAAAAATATAAAGATATAATTATAATATAATCCTTTAACACATACCTAATATGTAATATTTATCTATAAAATTTGTATAACACAATATTTCATCAAAATTGTATTTCTTTTAACATTTTAAAAATTGTTTCTTTTATTTTTCTATTACTTGAATAAATATTATGTTGATGTTCCAAAAGCATTTACGGTAATTATTCAATAAATAAAAATTAAAAATAAGTTACTATGATAAATAAAGTTAATTTATATTTCAAATAAACATTTATAACTGAACATAACCTCTTTTTACCCTTATGATAAAATATTAGAGATATTAAAGTCAAGAGTGTAACATTTTGTATTTATTATTTTCTCAAATTCATATAAAGGTATTAATCAAATAAATATAAAACCATGTGGACATATATTTTAGAATTTGATTCAAATGGAATACACCCACTCATACAATAGGATAAATTCTTGTGTTAGGGAATTTTTAAATCCTTATCCCAATATTTTAACCCTATTTTACCTTTTTTACCCTTACTGAGGTGATAAAAAATTGCCAAGGTTACTATTCATAATTAAAAAAAATTGGACATTTTTTTAAATAAATAATAATTAAAAATATGGAATTATCTATTTAATATTAAATTTATATAATTGGTAGAAATTAATTTAAGATAAAAACGAAGAATGAAATGAAAAATTATTTTTCAAATCAATGCATTTTTATGTATAAATATATTTTTACACAAAACTAAACAAAAAAGTGATTATAATGAGCCTAATTTGATTATTATTAATATAAGAGAACTATTTTTTACTTCTAAACAATTTGAAAAAAACTGTAGCTTTTTAAATTCTTGAAACAAAAATAAAATTTTCATTAAAAAACAACATATTTCACTATTTATTGGAAAATCAATGTTTTCAAAAATATCCCAAAAATTAACTCTAAGATAATTTTGAAATGACAATTAAAACAATTATATACTTTTTATCAAATAAAATTTCTAAAGTTCCAAAAATTAATTATAATATTCACTCATAAAAATAAATAAAACCCATTTTTGAAGAAAACGTATTTTGAAAAATAAAATGTCTTTACTAAAAGTTGAGTTATTATTTCATAATAATTAATAAATAAATTTTTATTGTGTAGGTACTTTATATATATATATATTTAATAAGGTGATTAATCCTATTCATACCCTCCAATTCTCTAACTATATTATAACAATTAAATTTAAAATAATAGTATTTTTTGGTTTGTTTAAGCTCAGTGTTGCGTGTTCTATACACTGTAAAACATAGTGTTCTTTTAAAATATTATGGTTTTATAATATATATCCAATATTTTATCTAATTATAGTATCTAGATATGGATTTAATTACAAGGAAAACCAAATAATCAAAACTTTCCAAAATTTAAGGATGTTATCCTATGCTTAAACTTATCCCGATGGTTTTCACTAGTGTTTTCTCATCCTAATCCCATAGATATTAAATATTACCTAAAATAACATAAATTATTATCTATAAGTTGTAAATTATGATCAATATTATCTTATTAACCCTTAAATTATCCTCACCTAATATATTAAGCTATAAAGTTATCTAAACTTTGCTTTGATACCAACTATGAAAACTTGGACCCAATCATCCGGTAATTACACGACTTAAATAAAATATTCCATTACATATATTCCTAATATTTTCTAAGTCTATAATTTTGAATATGATCATAAAATATATAATTCATACCCAATAAAGTGGATAATCATAATCATTGAAACATGACATAAGGAAATAATATCATGGGATATTGGAATCATGGAATATGTGGAAACAAAATAAGGCATAACAACATAGGTATAATTCAAGGACCAATATCAATAATATCATAGTGGAAATTATTCCATAGTGGATAGGGTTCACTCTCCATTCTCATAAACAAAGTTTGAAAAGTCCCATAGTGGATTAAGCTCACTCCCTAATCCCATAGATAATATCTCATGAGATATAAAGCTTTACCCAATGCATTTAAGGGCTATATAATTTTTATCCCACCCATAAAATATTGAAAATAATAATATATACATGTATATGTGTGCCACATGAGGAAAGAATACATATATAAATCATAATCATGATAAAACACAAGAAAAATAAGTGGGTTTCATAATATTTATTTGAGGAATAACCTGATGCTATATCATAAGGATTCCCAAGAGAAGAAGGAATTAAATAATTTTGGATGATCATATTTTAATAAATAAACATATTTTTTTAACATTGATTCCAAATGTAGTAAAATTCATGATTGAGATCAAGGGTAAGTAAGAATAAAAATAAGCTACATTGGTGATTCATTACAAAATGAGCATATAATCATTTAAGGAAGGAAATAGCTTATAATTTTCCTTTAAAACAGAATTAAACTATGATTTTTCCCATAAAATAATGAGTATTTTTAAAATCTATTCATGGTGAAAAAATTTTATATAGGATACACCTTTCATTAAATAATAAATCTAAAGTTTCCCTTTTAGGTTTTAAAAATACCTTTCTTAAAACCCCACATCATAAAAAAGGATAATAAAATATTATTTTTAAAAGGGGAGAGGTAAATATGAATATTAAATGAGATAAAAATTAATTATATTTACAATTAAAAGGTAAAACATTGGAGGGAATGGAAATTATGGACAAGGAGGTGAAATCACCATTTAATAGGATTGGAATTATTCTTTACAAAGTTTCATTTTCAAGATGTAACAAAACACATCAATAAGGAAGGTTAGAATCGAAATTTATCTCCCAAGATATAAATGGGGCATACCATATGAAATGAAATCTGAAGCTCAAGAAGAAACATTATAACTCAAAGAATTATATTGAGTTATGAAATACTCTTTTATTTTAGGGAAGATATCAATTGTAGCCCATAATAAGAAAGAGAATAAATAAAAGTGATGTTTCTAAGTTCAATAAAAATTTATGAAATTATAAGTCAAGGGGGAAGTAGTTACACCATAAAAATTAATATCGGTGAAAAATATCAAATCATTCTTCAATTAAGGTTGAATGAGATGTAAACCCTTATATTTTTTCTTAATTTCCTCAAACATGCTCTAACCTCCTCATTTCTTTGATTATCTCATCTACAAATGGATTAATCCCTTGAGGGATGGTATTTTGATAAGAAAGAAATCTATTGAGGGTTTCTAAGAGTGTCTATGAGAGGGTTTTGTGTAGTTTTAATTGAACTAACTGTATTTTTATGTGAGGGGAAGTGAGGAGATGAGTTCCCCTTTTATAAGTGAAAAGGGATGACATTTTTGTAAATACCCAAACAAAATTAATAATGGGATATCACTCTTAAGTAAAGTAGGTCAAAAAGTTTGAAATAATGGATAGGGGAATGTATAAGGTTCATAAATGCCTCTACCACCCATTCCTACAAATGTTTTAAACATTTATGTGGTCTTTACCTCTTGGTTAAACCCTTTTACCCCTTTTAATGTTTACCGAGGTAACTAGTTTTTTATCAAATTAATTTATCAATTATGATTGAAATAAAATGGTACTTATTACATAATTTTGAACTAATGATTCCAAATTTTAAATCCATTTTATTATGTTAATTTTATAAAAATGATAATTTTTTTAAAATACTAAATATAAAACGTATTAAAAATGTTTTTTTTTAAAATATGACTTTAGTTATAAAATTTGAAATATGAGTTTGTAAATTAAAACCACAATTTTTAAATTTAGTAATTATATTATAAAAAACATATTTATTTTTTGAAAAAATGTTCCATGGTTTTCTGATTCGTACTTATATACTAATGATGTCATAAATTTCTTGTTTTCTGAAAAAATGGTATTTTTTACTATTCACCTAAAAGTCAATATTTTTAGAAAAATACAAAAAGTTAATCTTAAACTAATATTGAAATTATAAATCTAAAAATGAAGTTTTTTTTAAAATTAAATTTCTATAATTTTTTATTTTAACTTTTAAACAAAATCATAAAATATAGTGATAAACTGTTTTTATAAGAAAATGTATTTTTAAAATACTAGCTGATTATATTACCAGTTTCTATAAAGAACTAATAAATATATAATTAATAAATCAATAATTAATTTTTTTAAAATCATCATTTGACAATAACATACTTAGGTTTCTTTAATTAAAAGTACAACATGTATAAATATAGACTCTTAAACGAATTAATTAATTAAGTTTGTATAAAATAACCTTATATATATATATATAAATTATAATATGGTTACTCATATTCATACCTAATAATTCAATATCTAGGTTTTAATGTTCTAACCATATCTTTGTTTCGTTTTAGTTTAGTGTTGTGTGTAGAGAAAGATATCAAACATATTATAGGAAGACATATATTAAAATCTTGGGTCAGTACCATTGAAGCATAAGAAAAACACCCTCACAATTTGGTATTATTAATTTCTATAGAAATTTTTATATTAGAACATTTTATAAATATTATCATGTACCTTTTCTCAAAGTACTGAGTAGAGAGATAAGCAGAGGGTGTAACCTTTCGATCGACAAAGATCCCTTTCTAAACTGAGAAATCATGATATTAAATAGTAATTTTGGTACATCAACATGTTTTCAATATATACTCCTTCAATTAATCTATTATTTTTTAATGAAGAAAAATCTCTAACTCACTATATTAACTTTTTAATATATGGATTCTTTGGTAGTGTGGTTTGTTATGATTGTTTCAAAACATTCCTTCCAACACAAGAATAAGATCCACCAAAAGTTTAAAGTTAAAATGAATCCACACTCTAATTCATTCCTTAGGGGTGTATATGGGATATAGTGGTTAAAATAAGTGGTATCATATCCATGGATTCAATAATGGTTATTTTTTCAAAGTAATTTTATTGGTATAGATAATTTTTGTAAATATGAAAGTCGTTCTATTGTTTGCTGGTTGTAGTTGTCAAAATTTGAAATGTGAGTGATTCTATGGATTATCCTATGAATGAATAAGAAAGAAAATTACTTAAATTTTATGTAAATGTTAAAAATTAGTTATCAAGAGCATAATAAAATTAGATTTATATAAATTTAATGAGATGAAAATCTATAAATTCAATTTTGGAATGGTTTTATAATGTGTATAAAGGAGACAACAATTTAGAAGAGGTGATGATGCAAGTACTACATAATAAATTTAATGATTTCAAAATGAATCCAAGTGAGAATATTAATGTTTTATTAAATTGTATTATCAAGGTTTTTAGAACTACTCATGGATTGGGTGATAGGATGAAGGATTTGAATATTGTTAAAAAAATTATAAGGATATTAACACCTTTGAACAATCCATAGGTGTCGACTCTTGAATAAGGAAATCTTACAGATTTATCCCTTGAGTATTTATATAACAAGATGGTGTTATATGAAATGATAGTGAATTTTTAATTTTCATTGGTAATTCATAAAAATAAATGGAATTTAAATCCATGGTGAAGTTTTATATCTATAAATTTAGAAATGAATAATAATACGAAAGTAATGAATACTTATAAGTTGTGGCATGAAACTTAATGTTAGGGAAAAGAAGATTTGAGAGAAATCTATGATTTGATTTCTTTCATTGTGGAAAGGTTAATCATATATAGTTGTGTTCTTCAAATAATTTTAATGGATAATATAAATTTTATTATGCATAAATAAAATATGAGAAGTTTTATCTTATAATAAACTTCAAATATAGAAACACATCCATAGAATGGTTTCAATAGAAAATCATGGTAAGCAATGAAGAGGATAAATATGATATTTGTTTTGAAGAAGAATAAAATAGTTTTATATATAACATGAAAGATGATATGGTGTCTATGGTGGGGAAAACATAATATAAAACTGAGGGGTTGACCAAATAGAGGTTTTTTTACTTAAGGTCAATCTTGATGGTTGTAACGCCCATGCCAGGATTTCTAGAATAGAATCTGGGTAGGGGTTCTACAAGATCTCAATCATGCCTACCCATATACCAAAGGTCTTAAACTAATGGAAAGCTCCTGGTATAGTTTTGGGGAGACTATATACTCAATAAAATACACAAGTTCCATGCCTGACTCTACTGAAAATGTTGTATGATTCTTCTATATAATGGACATCCCAAAAAAAAGACATAAATTGGGAGACAAGATATCCCAAACAATCTAAAATATAAAGTAGTAAAATTCTACATGATGCATTAATAATTAATAGATTAGAATAAGTATACATATACAAACTCTATAATAATAATAAATAAATAAAAGGTTCACTAATAAATACATATGTGGTATAATTGAAAACTAAATATACAATAACCTTTGTCCCAACTCACAATACATCTCATGTCATATTGTTAGCCTCCATACCTTACTAGACATAAACCATGTTTCTAACTCCAACCTAATTCAATTCAATGAAATAAAACATGAAAAATACCCACATACATCAAATATCATTCCATACATGTGGGTGGGGGTGAGTCCAATGATCCAGTGGGATTCCCCCACCTACCAAAACACATTGTCTACTTTCGTGATCAAGTGTATGTGCATAAAATATTGGTAGAGGGTGAAATTTTGTGCTTAGTTCAACCCACCCACCTAAAAACATAACCCATCTAAACATATAAAATCCATATTGTCACATCATCATGTACTAAAAAGATAACTAGAAATTGACCATACATGCTCATCCAGTGTCAGAATGGGATAAATGACCCATGATATGAATATATCCTAAGATTGAATAAGTTATCACCTCTCATAAAACTAATCAGCACAGTGAATAAGGTATTTTTGTAATACATCATTATAGAATGATACACCTTCATGTGAATGAGTCATCACTATAATAAAAACAACTATAGTGAATGATGTGTTTCTAAGTGATAAATGTATCACCACATCAAAACAAGATAAAAAAGGTATCTCCAAGTAAATGATGTATCACCACAGCCAATACAAGGGATAACATTCTATATTTTAGTGAATTATGTATCACCAAAACAACATAATGAATGAGGTATAACCAGGTGATTAATATATCACTAACATCTTTATCCAAGGTGGATGATCTTCCCCCAATGTAAAATAAAAATGTGAATGATACACTATCAACAGACAACATAAGGATTAAATATATACCATTGATATAAAGATCAAGGTGAACTATATATCACCAACATAAAACAATAAAGAGTGAATGATTTTTCACTAATTAAATAAAAAAAGTGTATTATCTACCACCAAATAGTATAACTTAGGTGAACTATATATCACTTAACACCAACTACTAAGATGAAAAACATATCACTATATATAATAAAATAAAAAAAGTGAATAATTTATCACCCCACTGAATGAGTTATCACCCTAGGTGGTGATTCAAATGAATCATAATCACTCTCTAGTCTACTCACTCCCATGATGTTGTATGCCTAGGATATATAAGTTGAGCTAGGCCTTCCCCAAAATGGAATTAGATCTCATACTATCACCCAAATCATAAGGGTCACACTATAGTAGTTACCTATCTTTTCAACGTCCCATCACAAAGGATAATTCAATACCATTATAACAAAAATATGAGTTTCTATCAACTAAATACACTTCATTTTTCCTTTTATGGCTCAAAACACAAGCTAGGGTCATGGTAAAATCTCATGATTACATTCCCTAGACATCTTAACCATTTATTAGGGTAATATGGAAATTAGTTTCCATGCATAAAATACATAAGTTTTAGAGGATATATCACAATCTAGATTTCCCATACCCATCACTTGAGAACAAGGAAAAAACGCTTGGTTCCATTCTGGGTCAAAATCACACACACTTATACACCCACATATCATGTAGTTAACCCAATAAAAATTTATATTCTTCCCCCAAGACATCTCTCTAGGTGAGAATTGTATTTAAATTTAAGACCTCCTTATATATTTTAGGCCATAACTCATAGATGGAAACTATCCTTGGGTTCTAAAATCTTCGTTAGTCAAGCCTCTTACATAGTCACTATATCCATAGATGGCCATACAATAATTTATAATATTTTAGGACTCTATATGATTCTAAAAAGTCTCCATGTCCTTACCTTGAAGGTATCCCATTGTTCCTATATTGTCATGAATCATCATACCTCCATAGATAACATACCTGGAAGTAATAATCAAGAAGCATATATGAAAACATATAACTCTTAAAAAATTGGTCAAATAGAACTAAAAAAGTGTCAACAAGCCCTATTATATTTATTTTAAAAACAAATTCAAAATAATCCTTAAATGTTCTTAAAATGAGACTCAAAAAATACATTCATAATTTCCTTAAAAATGAACCCATGCTAGATTTTTTTGAATATGGTCCTCGGACAAAAATATTTTTCAAGTATCTTTATAACCCAATTTTTTTAGGAAGATCAATTCAGAATCTTACTCAAAATACCACTTTGAATTTGAAATCTCATATAAAAACCATTCCTCAAACCATACCAATTTCCTTTTAAATTCCACATTAAACCAAAACTCTTTTTAAATTTTATTTAAAAAGTAAAATCTATTCACCTTCAAAAAAAAATGGTTCCACAAAACCTCTATAAAATAGGTCACTAGAACTCATTTTACCAAGGTTACACTAACTAACCATTTAATACTCAACACAATATAGATTGACTATTAGATCGATATGAGCCCAACACATTATTTTGGAGTAAATCATACAATTTCATGCCATATTCTAGGAATAATAAGAATGAACACACATGATTACAATACCTTCAAATGAGAAATATAATTTATAATTTAAATGAAACCTACTTCAACCGGTTACGTATAAAATAATCTCAAGATCATATTGATCACCACTAATCTAAAAATACATCAGGTATCCCTACAGTGCTGAAACCACAAGTTATGGGGTGTGATATACTTCCATCACACCCTAGAGCCTATGAAACTTGAAATATCTAAATCAAAACCTCATATTTATGTCCAATTTTATTTAATTCACCAAAATAACTAATTAAATTTAAAAGGAAACATACCTAAATATGAATGGTGAAACAACCATAATCCATGATTTTTAAGCCTCCTCTACACACCACACACCAAAGACCCAAATTCCAAAATTCTTTGGTGGAATAATATATTCAATACCTATATTAAATCATCCAAAATCTGTGAAAATGGAGGAGGATAAGTAAAGGAGGATGGATAACCCAACTTACCTTGATACACTACGAAAACACTTCTGATTCATCTTCCAATCAAAGTTAGACAAATGGGGATCAAAAGAGTGAAAAAAAGAGTGGAGGATGTACAAATTTCCTACCACATCATCCTTGGATCCAATAAATTGAAGGGGTAATGATAGAAAAATGATGGTTTTACCCTTACAAAAAAATGGGGCACACAACCACTGTGTAATCGATCTTCCCTCACTAGGAATCTGGTGACTCTATCAAGTCCTTGAAGTCAGAAACCATCCACTTGATGACCCAATTTGGGGAAACCTAGACCCTGGACCTTCATTGAGTACCTGGTGGAATTAAATCTAATATCTAGTGGCCTATAGTATCACCCTCTCCCTTTTTTCCTCCACCAACACCTACAATCTTGATTTTGGTTCTTTTTCACCAAAATTTTACCCCAAAGACATCCCATAAATAACTGTAAACATAATACAAACTTCCTCTATTCAATCCAAATTAAAAAATTCAAATTCAATAAACACAAAATTTATGTATATCTAGCCATATCATGGTTCACTGACTCAAAAATCCACAATTTGTTTCAAAATTCCCACCATATTGCTTCTCATTTACAAGAATCTATGGTAGTCTCCCAACCTATATATGTCACCAATTCATCACTAACATGTAATGTTCTATCACTTAATTTAAAATTCATACCCAATTTATAACTCTAAAACCAAAACATAATATTCATCTAATATCAGGTTACCTAATCTTTGAGACATCTATTACTCTTTAACTAATTGTACTCATCTCACTAGCATTGTTTCACTCCGATTTTTTCATTAACACTTTCCAAATAATTTTTTGTTATTTGTTCACTCTACTCATACTCAACACCAAGAAGTACACAATGAACCTGTCCATTCAATAACACAAAAAATCATCCACTAACCTATCTCTATACCTATAGTGAAACCCACTATAAGGGAAAGCTACCAATGGATGATTTTGACTAATGGTGCTGCCCTCTTTAGTAATCATCCAAAAAAACCAAAATCAAACATTCTAAACCATAGAATCATAAAAAAACACATCCAAATACTTGATCATGATACCAAACAATCATTAAATTATCCCAAAACACATGTATCACTTGAAATGATCATGTAAAAATAAAAAAAAACAAACCATCCAGGTAACTTTTGATCCAACCACTAAATCCAAGATACCCAGTTTACACAAGTACCTGTAGTTTATTTTAAAACCAACTCAAACAAATTTACACACACCAAAACTGAAAATATTTCTAAAAATTAACCTTGTAATCCAAGTCTAATTCAATAAAACACAAGATATTAAATCTATAGCCTCACCAGTCTTTTCCTAGAAAATTGATCCCACTTTCAAAATCCACTTGAAATATATTTACAAATAATTTTCTTCATTTTTCTTAAAACCCAAAATTTTTCCAAAAACCTCAGTCACACTATTAATTTACAAAAATATAATTAAAAAAATTTAATCATTCCTCATACGAACACATGAGTTTAATTTTTAAAATAGGTTATTCCTCAAAATCCTAAACCCATAAAAAATATTTCCATGTGTCAGTTGAATAATCACAATAAATAATCAATAAAATAATCTCCTTATATCTATATTAATCTAATAACCTCTTATAAAGTATTATAGAAATCATTGAATAAGTTATAATTTGATTCAATTAATAATGTATCTCAATGAGGAAACCTTAAAAACACCACCACCCATAAGCATGTGTATCATTACCTAAGTAATCCACTATCATGATGCATAAATAACTCACTGGATCTTAAATGTTCCCTAGGACTAACCCCTAGTCTCATTAATCCCAAATTATGTTTTTTAGTCTAATACCTCACTCATACCTTTATTATCTACTCCTATCACTGTATATACCATGGAAGTTTGAGTTTCAACCAAAGCCATGCTATCCAAGAATTCTCTCGATCTACCTCCCAAGTCTCGATATCCTATCTTCACCACTAAATAACTTTGTATTAATACACAAAACATTCTCTAATACCAATTTTTAATTCCTTATCCAATATAAATAGAATGGAACCCAAGAAAGGGGTACTATAAGCCTCAAGTGACCTCCTCCTACAATAGTGGATATCGACTAGTGGTTAGGGCCAAGTATAAACATGGGGTGATTATGCCCTAAAATAACCACACAAGAATCATGCTCAAATATATCAAAAAGTCAACATGACCCATCCATATAACAGACATCCCAAAAACCTAATGATATAATATTGGATCTAAAAGGCCACCATAGTCTTGAATAAAAAGAAGTAAAATTATATATGGTTCATTAATATTAAACAGGGTAGCATAAATATATATATAAAATTGACATTATCATAATAAATAGATACGAGGAATGTTAGATGATAAATATATAGTACAACTGAAAACTAAATATAAAATTTCCACCATCCCAACTCATAATTCATCTCCTACCAACTCATCATCCTTTATACCCTACTACATCTAAAATGTGTGTCCAATTATAGTCTTATATATATTACTGAAATAAAACATGAAGACTACCAAAATACGTAAAAACTCATTATATGTATGCGATTAGGGGGTAAGTCTAATGACCCAGTAGGAATCCCACACTCATATTGAAACATTGAGTGGTGCTATGATTGAGTGGATGTGCATGAAATCTTGGGAGAGAGTGAAAGATATAGGTTATTTCAACTCACCCACCCATAAACACAACCTATTTATGCTCATGAAATCTATATCTTCATATCATTAATAGATAATAATCCACTCAGTGAGTGACCATACCTACTTCAGATAGTTAAAAAATAAGTTGAAACACCCATATTTTTAATATAACTTGAGATCAAATGAGTCATCACCTCTCACAAAAATAATAACCATAGTGAATGTGGTGTTTCCATTCTAAAACATTAGAAAATGAGGAATCTTTGGTTGAATGATACATCACCTTAATACTAAAAATAGGGTAAATGATGTATTTTAAGGTGATCGATGTATCACCACATCACAACAAGGTGAATGAGGTATCACCAAGTTAATGATACATCACCATTGTTACTAAAAGGATGAATGATGTATCACTAGGTGAATGATGAATCACCACAACAACATAATGAATGAGATATATCTAGTTGGTCGATATATCACTAGCACCACTATCCATGGTGGATTATCTACCACCAATATAAAATAAAAATGTGGAAAATGAACCACTAACTTATAATAAAAGGGTGGAGGATATTCCACCGATATAATAATTGTGGTGAGTGATATATCACTCACATATAAAAAGAAAGTGTAAATAATTTGACCCTAATTAAACAAATAAGGTGAATGATTTACCACCAAATAGTATAATATTTGTGAATTGTATATCATCAAGTACCAAATATTAAGGTGAATGATATATGATTTCTATATTTCATGCACATATTTTTATTATTAAATTCATTGATTTTATATATTAATTAATTGTTTTATGCCTTATTTTCATTGATTTTACTTATTTATGGAGGGATTAATTTTAAATCATACTTTAATAAGAAGAATAATTTTTAAAGGAAAATAAGAAGAATTTTTTATGAAGTGAAAATGTTAAAAGAATTTATCAATGAAGATTTTGAAAGTTTTGATAACAAAATAATATCCAGCCCTTTTATCCATAAAGTAGAAGCATAACTCAACCTTAGGGGACACCAGGGAAATAGAGAGTGTGAAAGTGTTTATAGATTAGAAATGCATAACATATGTAATATGAAAAAGAACACATGGATAGCATGGGTCAATGCCAACATGAGATGAACAAGGGTTTCTTGTCAGCCAAGGAAGGCCTAATAGTCTTATGCGAGCTGAAGATAGCGTATCAAGGTTAATTAATTACAGGCCACATGTACTTATCTTTAATGTGGCATGAACTCATTTTAGGGTACTTTATAACTAATAAATGTAGAATCATACTGACGTTTCTTCCATCTAATCTTCCATGAACAAAATCTCTTTGTCGATCACACCATGTACCACCTATTTGTGTAACACTAAAAATCCATAGAACCACCATTAATTCCACCTATGAAGCTAAATATCACAATATAGGAGATCAAAACCAGCATGGTATTATCTATAAAGTAAGGGGATTCCATGCATGCAATGAGTGATCTCAGACCATCCATTGTGAAGTCTAAATGCAAGTGATGGTTGTGAGGAATAATTGATGTTTCAACACTTTATGTCATAAAGGTTTTATTGTTTCCAAGAAGCTTATTCAATAAAGAACCAATGATGAAGGGAAAATTATTTTGCATCATGCTCATCATATTTCACTGACCATGAAATTCCATGACTCCAGGAAGGAAATATCACACCGAGTCTTTGTGCCACTACTAAAAATACCCACACTTGTCATAGTTTAAGATGATATTTCATGTGAAATGGATATTTTTCACTAATTTAAATCCTCATGGTTTAATATGTGTCACTATATATAGATTGAAATATTTAGTGTTTCATATTATATAGATATGGTTGTGTTACAAAGGGAATTTAAAAGGATAAAATGTCAACCCTTTAGATGTGGTGAGTGTTGTATTGGCATGTATGAACTGAAAAAATCATAACACCTATCATCGTAGTCGGGATTGGTCTAGGGTGGTGATTTGAGCTCAATATAGTGAAATGATGAATAAAAAAATCCTCTAAAATGCTTAAATTAATGATTTCATGTCATGGTGGCAGTGAAAAATGATTTTGATGAAGCTTAAAATGGTTGTTAATTCAACATGAAGAATGATGTTATGGTTTATAGGTAAAAAATGAAATCAAAATGACTATGTTTTTTGTAATGGGAATCATTATAAGGTTTCATGTGTTTGAGGGGTAAATTTTTATGCAAGGATTTTGTATGGAGTGATGGTAAATAGGGAATGAAATTTACATAATGTTGCATGCATTTCATTTTAAGAAGAATTGTATAGACTTAAGGATTTATTATATAATAGAAGATTAGTGTTTTGGGAAAATGAAGTGTGGTAAAATAAATGAGAATGATTTAAATTCCTATGGTTGTCACCTCTAGGTCGTGATTGTGGTATCTATAGTAGAAAATTCTGTTTGAAAATTTTATCCTTGCATCATTTTTGAAGGTTTGATTTGGAAGAGATAGGAAATTTCCCATTTGGAATTTCATGGTTATTTTCAAGGGGTTTTAATAGATATTGAAGAGTTAATAGACATTATAATGAGAATTTATTCCAATAAATTAAATCAATTTCTATAAGAGAATGGATTTGTATCGATGGAGAAGCAGACCTAGGTGTGAAGTGAAGATACTGTAAAGTCTTCATCCAATTATGCTATTATCTTTCCTATTGGGTTTTTATTTATTTATTTTCTTCACCCACTCACGACTAGAATGAGTAGTTGATTTATTTATTACAAGAAATTAAGTGAAGGTTAATTATATCTAGTTAATTATTGGTTTTATAGATAATTTGAGTTGGGTGTATTCATTTATTTAATCTTTTCACATATATTCTTTACATTTCATGCATGGCCATTATATATCAAGTGAGGTAGAGTTATTTTAATGTGATCACTAGTATAATATCTTCTTTGTGAATTTTGGGTAGGTTAGATTATACATTTACTAATGGATTTGGGTTACCTATCTCACTAGATAACGAAGACATTAACATATGAAAAGGGATATTAGATGTAGGGAGAGTGATCACCCGATATAAGGGGATTTCTTAGACATAATTTAAAAAACAAAAATAATAAACATTATCCTTCATACTAGCTAGTTCATGAACCTATACTTACTTTTCTTTATATGTTTTTTTATTTTCTTTATAATTATTATAAACCTTTATCATCATTATTTATTCAAAGTAGTTTTACTTTTCTTTTTTCATAGATTATTGGTATTAATTATTATATTAAAGTGTTTGCCACTTTTTCCTTGTAGGTTTTTATTTGGACGTAAAATTCCTATAATACTTGGTTATAGTTTTAGTGTTTTTTATCCCTATTCATAAATTTCTATACATTGGGTTGATATTATAATAAGTAATTATTCATATAGCTCAATCAAGTTTTTAGTGTCATTGTTAGATACTTAGATTAAGTGAAACTTTAAATTGATAGTTAGGACAAATATGTTTCCCTCTATCTTTTCTATTTTCTAGTTTTAGATTAGGTTATTATTATTATTTTTATGAGTTTTAGTGTTCTTGGAATTGGTTTTCAGTAAAAATAAAAATGTTTCCTCACATCTATATAGTGGTAAAGATGGATAAACTTTCACAAAAAATTGATATACTCAAAAAGTAGATCCAAATATATGGATGGGAACAGAAAATTCAAACCTAGTTTCCAAAATCATAACCATGTTTAGATTAAAAGATCCTACATGGATTAAAATAAATTTTCGAATAAGCATCAAAACATCTGGAGATCATGGAAAAATAAGTTGACGAGTAAAAAGGAGATATTAAAGGAGGAATCCAAGCCTAAGGTATCACCTGAATAAAGATGTAATGATGATGTTAAATTCAAGGTTGGCCATGGTTTATTTTCTAATAAAAAATATGGTTTTTAATGAATATTACCAAACCACTTTATTAAAATGGGGAAAAAATATATAACACCATGAGATTTTATGATATATTTCTCTGTAAATAAATTTAATCTTTCTTCAATAGCTTGTGATACATGAAAACTTGAGTATAAATGAATCATAATATAGTATGCTATTGTAAACTATCCATTAAATTGGTAGATTGGATATGAATAACCAAAATTTTAAAATTATTTACAAAAGTTTTAGATAAATAAAATATATTAATAAATAAGTACCCAATTTTTGGTAAAGTATTTATATTCTTTAAAAATACATTTTCCTCAAAAAATAGTTTTCATTGATTTTTATGAGAAAATAATATATTTAATTTCTAAAAAAGTTTGATAATTTATTTAAAAAAATGAACTCCATTTTTTATATCGTCATATAAATATTATCTTAGAATCAATTTTTGATAATTTTCTGACAAGATTGATTTTCAATGAATAGTAAAAAAATATTGATTTTTATTAAAAACTGCCTTTTCGTTTATAGAATTTACAGAGTTCAATTTTGTTTTTAAAATGGATTTAAAATTATATTTTGTTCAATTAGATTATAAATGATCTAATTTAGGTTATTTTAATTAATTCTATGTTGAATTCTGATATAATAACTTTTTATACTTAAAAAACATGTTTTGGGGAAAATCGTTTAACACCATGTTTTTAAAGTTTAATTTTAAATTAAATTATTCCAATTATATGAATTTAATTTGATAATATTTTTTCCATATTTTTAATAATTATTTACAAATTTTTTTAATGAGTTAAACTTTATTTTTATTCATAATGAATAGTAAAAACAATAAAAGTTTGTCAATGCAGTTAAGGCTAAAGTGGGTTTATAGGGGGTTAAACCAAGAGATAAGGGTAATTTTTCAATTAAACATGTCTAAATAATATTTTATAGAAACAATTTTACCAAATAGTGTCCCAAATTCTAATATTTTTCCATTTTTAATAATTTTTCTTAAGTATGACATTATTATATTTTATTCTTTTAAGAAATTCCAAGTGTGTCATTTCCCCCACTTATAAAAGGTCACCCATCCTTTCACTTATTTTCAGTACTTTGAGCTATATATATTTACCAAACCCTACCAAAGTATCTTATAATATTATCTAGAAACAAATTATAGGTTCTTTTCTTTATAAAAGACCATTCCAAGGGTCCTTAATAAATGATCTAAATGAGGTCTACCAAAAAAGAGATAAAGGTCCTACCCGACATCTTTCAATTTATTTATTCTTATACATAATAAAAATATATGGTATTAATAATAAAATAATAAATTCATTATATTAAATATACTATAATTTTATTATGATTATATAATAAGAATTATTCACCCTCTTTCCATTAAATGGGAAGTGAAAGAATGGCTCGTGCGTACGTGTGAACTATCGCCACATGTAGCGATACAAAACATTTTCCATCACCATTTTTTTAAATGGTTATTATGATGATTTTAATGTTTATAAATTATATTTTCAACATAATTATTATTTTATTATTATAATATCATATCTTCCGCTTTACCTTCCAATCTAGTGAAAAATGATAACATCACTCATGCATACGTGTGGACTACCACCTCAACAAAGTGGTGTAATTTTTTTTTCATTTATTGTTTACATGGATGGTAATAATGATATATTTAATGAATATATATGATATATATAATATAATAATTATTCTTTTAAATATAAATTATTATTTAACTTTATTTCATTCTATCCGTTGAAAAGTGAAAATAGTGCTCATGCGTACGTACGAGCTAACGTCTCCATGAATGGTGTAATTCATTCTTTTATCTCTACAATATATGAATATATATAAATATATATATAATGAATATATATTATATTTATATCATTATTAACATTATATAGATGATTTAACTATGATCAATGTTCAAGGATTGAAACTAAAAAATTGAAACTCTCATGAAAAACAAAACTGTTAAAACCCAGAAACAATGATTTTAATAAGGAATTATTAATAAATGGGTGTTGAAATATTATAAGTGGATCATATATAATATTATAAGTATTTAAATTAATAATTTATATAATTATAATAAATTTAAATTTATTATACATGTGGTTAGATAACTTTCAAACCAATTCAAACTTGAGGTAAGGGTTTCTCATCTAACTTTTGTTTCTGTGTGACATATGTCATATTCACAAATTATTTCATTAATTTGGAATATATACTAACATTTTGATACGATATATCATGAATCCTTTTATATTCATGGTATTTAAAGTTTTATTGAATTTATTTATTTTATGGAGGTTATGATTTAAAAGATACCAAAGCGTTAAGGGATTTTTGTCTCACTTTTATTTCTGTGAGACACATGCTATATTCACCACTTGTTTATTTTATGTAGTTTATATGCTACCCAAGAATTTATTTTATTATTAATCTCATGAAAATTATGTTAATATAAATATCCATATATAGTTCTCTCATCCATGAGTTTTTTATTTGAAAGTTTCCCAAGTGGTAAGGGATTTATATTACAATCACATTATTTATCAAGATTGTCTATGACTAAGATTATGATAATAAAATTTAATGAACTATATCTCAATAATACCATGAATTTTATTCTACTAAATTTATTTATATATATTACATATTTTTCTTTCATTTTCCTCCCTTAAATAACTCAATGTACCAAAATAATATTTTTAATGAAAACTGGATTTATTTCTCTCTTAGTAGAAAATACTTTTTATTATATATACTTGTTTTCTAAAATTGTTTTCAATAATATTTTTAATATTATATTATGATTAAATATAGAAATTTTTACCCATGATTGAATTTTTACGAAATGTTTTAAAACGAATATTCTTTTCATTTTCTGAATGAGGTTCTTTTGAATTTTTACCAAAAATGTGAAATTAATATTTGTTTTAACATACCTAAAATTAATGGAAATTCCCTTCAACACAACCAATAAATTATTTGAATATTCCTTTACAATTTTCAAGGTTATTTTCAAATAAAATATTTTCCATAATATTTTTTATATTTTAAACAAGTGATTTAAAAGTTAAAAAGGTATTTTCCTCAAGAAATGTTCGAGTGATATTTTAAAGGAAATTTTTATTTATGATAACATCCTTTGATGTTACTTATGATTTACTGGGGATATGATCTAATGATATCGTACACTTTCATTATTTGGATGGATTATTATTATGATGATTTAATGATGAGTGTTTAATGATTATTCTATGAAACCTATTTTCCCCACATGTTAATTAAGTTATGATGAAAACTTTATGAAAACCATTAATTTTCCATGGGTTATGCTATTATAGAATGATGAAATGTTTATGAAACCCATTTTCTTTCCATGGGTTATGCTATGATGAATGTTTTTTGATATTATATAACATATATATATGATTTTAATTATGTAATGGTTGGGACCAGAATTATATATCACTCTAATGTGTTGGGTATAGATGGATATCTCATGAGATAATACGGACTAAATTGGGAAGTGAACCCAGTATAGTAAGGGAATTTTTCCACTATGATAGTCTTGAGAGTGAACCTTTACTTAGGATATAATGGAATAAAAATTAAACCCAATCTACTATGATATTTTTAGTAGTGCACCTTGACTAAAAAAATGATTTCTTATGATTATGTGTATACCACAAACTTATGCTAATGTTATTCTCTCACATCTCATATTCTTTGATTCCTTTATGATTCATGGCTTATAAACTGCCAATGTTTATTCCATGACTCAAGACTATGATCTATGATATATTGTGTATTATTTTCATATGTTAATATCATATTTCCTTATCCATATTCTCATGTTATACTTAAGTTATATTTGAAATCTCCTTTTTTACCCTTACTGATCATCTGATCTTACCCTTTCTTATGTTTCCTTTCCCTAAGTTATGAAGTAAGTTTTTAAGTTTGATATGTCTAAGAAGGGTGATAGATATAAATAACTTAGTGTAAGATGATGTAGATTTCTTATGAACGGGTTGTTTATGTATCTATGTTTCCAAATACACTAAACCGATATAATTATGGCATAGATCGTTATATTATGTATTTTATATTAATCTAATAATATGAAATATTTATTTAGGAAAAGTTTCATGACCCAAACTGATGGGGCTTGATCCATGACCACCCCAAGCCCACCTCCAATAGTCCAGGGGCTAATGTCTAGCACTGAGTAGGCATATCACACAAATGAGAGGCCCTTGCCTAATGTACCTATATGAAAAAACCCACAAACATTTCCATGAAACAATGATGATATAAAAGTAAACTAGAAAATAAATTCATGCATACATATATCCCATAACCAAAGTACAACAGGAGTACTAATATCATAAATAGGAAAAAATACACGCCCACCAAAAAATGTAAAAACATCCAACCAACTCAGATGGAGGGGGTCATTGTCCAATTAAACTACCAAAAAACACCTCAACAAAGCTTCGGTAAACACCTCGGTCAGTCTAGTTCACTAAGCTTCGACTTCCTCGGGTCCTCCTGGGACTCCATCGAAAGGCCTATGGTCTACACAAGACACAACATGTGTGGGAAAACCCCTTCTAGGGGTGAGTATAACAATACTAAATAGGCACTCCAAAAACCAAAAGAAAAGGGAGAAACTGAAAGGAAATAGTCCGCTCAAACTATCAAGGGGGGATAAAAATGAGATAGAAACTCCATCTAGAACCACTATCAACTATACATGATTGGTTAGCTCAGTCCAAAAGGGATGTTGTTGGTCGGGGTGGAAACTGAAGTGTGTGTGTGGGGGGGGGGGAATTGATTTTCTAATTAAAATTTCTATTTAAAACTTTATGATAAAAATTCACCAATTTGAAACAACCCATTTAATTAAGGCATTAGAGATATAAATGTTCAATTGGTCAAAAAGTTTCTTAAAGTTTGATTAGTCCTCAGTTGAATCAATGTAAAAAACTTATCCAACTTTTGAAATAGGTTTACTGAATGAAACACATACACACACTAACCAAAACTAACTATTAGAGTTAATGTAAGACATTTTTCTATTTTTGAAATTATAAGCAGCAGAAAATAGAAAAACAGAGTATTACAAAATATAGTACACAATAGAATTAAACAAGAGGTTCAGTCTCAAGATGAGACTTAATCCTCTCCACTTGGTGATCACCTGCAATCAAGTAGTTTATATTAACAATAAACTTGATACATAGCCTGTATCGGGCTTTACAACAGTTTTCACAAACTGTCCAGGTCTCACAAACTCAACCACAGTTCTTCGTGGAAAAAACAGACAACCAGGTCAAACACAGCCTCTTCCATAGTTACACATGGGAAACAAAAACATAAGGAATGTTTGGTGTGAGGATTTTCATTATCCTCCAGTTTAAGCACACGAGACAGTGTGTATAACAGAAAAACACACACTACTCATAAATGTATGATAAAAAAACAATAGATCTAATGTTATAAAGATTTAGTTTAAAAGGATCTATGTGTTTGAAGTTAATCTCTTGACTCCTTGGAGTGAAGAAATTGTAGTTTGAGTCCTTCTCTGGAAGTTGTCCCCTAAATAGAGTGTTGCAACTCTAGGTTCTAGCTTCCAGGTAATGAAGTGTTCTGCTTCTTGGTTTGAAAGTGATTCGATGAATCAAAGAAGGAAATCTTGAATTTGTTCTCCCAAATGATCTTCGTGAAGCTCTTGGGTTCATAGTGTAAGTGCTGGTGTGTTATTCTTTTTCTTTAGATCTAGTGTGTAATGTTCCTCGCTCATACTTATCTTCTCTAGCTCGGACTTCTATTTTATGTTTGAGGTCCGACAATAGGAATGATAAAATCTTGTACGGTCCTCCTCGTACCTTGTATTTTCTCCAGATACAGTCTCTTGATATGTCTATAATCATCATTAATTACTGTCATAAGCATTAAATTTACCAAATATGACTGTTAGAATAATATTATAAAAATTGAAAAATTATGGAGTAGAAGAGTAGGTATCGGTAGATTTCTCAATGGTAGCTTTCACAACAGTAGGTTTCATCGGTAGGCTTCATTGACAGGCTTCATCAGTAGGCTTCACATCAGTGACCTTGTAGAAGTAACCTTTAGCGATAACTCTACAATAGTATTCTTTGAGTGGTAGAATTGTATTTATAACTCAGTGGTAAGGTTTCTCAGTGGTAACCTCTAGTGGTAACCTCTAGTGGTAACCTTCCAGTGGTAACCTCTAGTGGTAACCTTCCAGCGGTAACCTCTAGCGGTAACTCTACAATAGTATTCTTTGAGTGGTAGAATCATATTTATAACTCAGTGGTAAGGTTTCTCAGTGGTAACCTCTAGTGGTAACCTCTAGTGGTAACCTTCCAGTGGTAACCTCTAGCGGTAACCTTCCAGCGGTAACCTCTAGTGGTAACTCTAAAACAGTATCCTTTAAGCGGTAGAATTATATTTATAACTCAGCGGTAAGGTTTCTCAGTGGTAACCTCTAGTGGTAACCTCTATAGGTAACCTTCCAGCAGTAACCTCTAGTGGTAACCTCTAGCGGTAACCTTCCAGCTGTAACCTCTAGCGGTAACCTTTAAACAATAGAATCAACTGGTGACCTTTTACTTAGAGAAAATTTTCACTATAAACTTAAGCAAGAGAACAGTGATATTGAAAATAAATAATTGTTATATGATACAAACTAATGAAACATAATTATCATATAAATGAAACATGATTTGGGATTTTCAAAATAGGTGAATCCAATAATCTCCCCCTTTTTGATAATAAAAAATTATGTCAGTGAAGTTAAGATTTAAGTATTATTGAATTAGGGTTAGGAAAATTTTCTAATATCTTAAGTGGTGTCAATATACATATATTATGTATCAGAATATACAGTTATAGAAATTTCATATATTTAAGGGCTAAAATTTTAAAAATTCTCCCCCTTTGTGATTAGCAAAAAGAAAATAAGACGAAAAGAGACAAGAGTAGTTTTTTGTATTAATTATGTAACACCCCAAGATTCTACAGTACACTTCTATTTGAATAATGTGATAGCGTGTGTTGTACGCAACATCGAGTTCTAACACACCACAACCAATAAAACTAGACATTATGAATAGAAATACCTGCTTTTTGAAATTATATATATTTTATATTTCAAAATAGACTTTATTTTTGGATTCAGAATATCGAAATTATCCTAATTTGAATTTTTGGTATTTTTCTGAGAACTTCCAATTTTTATGAATAGTGAAAAATACTTAAAAACAAATTTTTTAATAAAAATAATTTATAGTGATAAATTATATTATTTAGTGGTTTTAAAGTATAATTAGAATATATTTTTACCATTTTATCCAATGGTGTTCATTAGAATTAATTTCACATTGAAATTGGACATAAATAATTTTCAATCTTTTGATATATATTGTTTCTTAAAAACACGCTATTTGTTGTGACAACGAGAATTAATTATAAAATTATTTAATGCAACTTATATATTTGGAATTTTGTAAAAAAGTCATCATTTTTGAATTCGGAATATCAATTATAGCTTAGGGTAAAATTTTTGCATTATTCTAAAAAACTTCAATTTTTGATGAATAGTGAAACTACCAAGTGGTAGTTAAAAAACTGAATTTTTCATAAAACTTAATTTTACTGCTTCTGTGATTGGAATTTCGAAAATCCGAGAGACACGGTTAATGTCAAGGAGTAAAATGTGGTTCAATGAGATGAAAATAGTTTTTGGTGAATAGTAACTTTTAACTTTTATTTACCACGGTTAAACGTAAATAGGGTAATTAAGGGTAAAAATGATATTAATATTACACTAACACATGTCTATATTCTACTAAACAAGTGTATCTCGACCAAAAACAACATTAGGAATAAAATATTATCATTTAGGTCTACTTGGATTAGATTAGGACATTTATTATTATTTAATTCAAAGAAGAGTTAAAAGAGTTAAAATCAAAGTTTATTTACTAAAACATTTTTAATATAGGGTTATACATAATATAAATTCGATTTTAAATATTAATTAGAAAGATAAAAAGATTTCCTACATAATTATATTTTATTTATAATTTTAGACATTAAATAAGTTAATTTATTTATGACACAATGATGATGTAGTAATTACCATAATAGTGAAAAATGAAAATAATTGATATTATAAATACCCAAATAAATATAATTTGAGACTTTTAATGAATTAAAATAATTTTATAGGATAATATGACATATTAGGATTGATTTAATTGAATTTTTTCGAAGTAATAATTATGGTATAATTTTTATAAAAATAAACTATTGAATAGTGTCAAAATTGACATAAAAGAGTTTTTAAAACAAATATTATATTATTAATTGATATTAAATTCCTAAAAATCTAATGTTCGGCCAAGAGACTTATATCATTATATTTGTATCATTAATGGACCACTTTTGGGTCTCTTGGAGGTATATAGTAAGTTTATTAACTATATAATATAAAAATACAAAGTGACATGGTAAGTGTCAATCTAATTAACTAAGAGTTAAAACTTAAAGATAAGGTTAATATAATGACCCAAACCTATCTAAATTATATTGGTTGCGTGGTTTTCAACCCATAAACACCTTAAACTTTAAATAATCCACCTTTGAGCCATTAGAAACCGAATATGAATTTATTATAAAATAATATTTCTAACTTTTCCAAAGGTGCCCCTCACCCCTCTTATAAAAGGGCACTCTCACTTCTCATTAACTAACACCTTAAAAGCCTTTTGTCTCAGCCAAAATCTGACCAAATACTCTCTCAACTTCCCTAAATTCATCCTAGAGGCCTTCCTTTAGTCAAACAACCAACTTAAGGAGCCCTTTTGATCAAATCAAAAGGAAGAACCCAAAGAAGTGGTAATGATTTCACCACCCTTTTTCAAGTTCCTTTCTTCTTCCACTTCTTCTTTCTTTGTTATTACCATTATAAACTAATAACTAAAGTATATTATATATACTTTTATGTTATTATAAACATTTTACAACCATATTTCAGTATTCTATCCATCCTTTGAATAACATGTCTCCATACGTGCGTACATACGGCTTACCGTCTCCACGTCGTGGTGTAATTGTTATTCAATAAATTTTTATTTGGATGGGTATAATAATGATGTTTAATTCATGTAAATAATAAGTATAACATGATAATTATTCTTTATATATGATATACCATCCAATTATATATTATTTTAATATCAAAAGAATGATATTGTCGCTCGTGCGTACGTACGGACTACCGTCTCCACGAACGCGATGAGATTCATTATCCATCGTATCCATTCAAGTATAATTATCATTTTATGATTTAAAAATAATGTTTAAGGACTTTATATCATTCTATATATGATTAAGATACAACCTATCCATGACAAACACGACTTACGTAACAAAACATATACAAGAAAACAAGTAAGTTAACACCCGAAACAACGATAATACTAAGATATTATTAACAAATCAATGTTAAAAGATCATATATGATATCATATTAATGTATATTATTCTTTTATAATTTAATAACAATTATTTCACCATTATAAAGGAGGTTAAACTACCCTTAACCAAGGAAAATTACAATGTAAGGGGTTTTCATCTCACTCCTTATTCCCATGAGATTCATGACATATTTCCACTATTACCTTTTATGTGGCGTATGTACTGCCCATAATTGTATTATTTATGTAATTACACTTTAATTTATGTGTATTTACATATTCATTGTATTATACCTCTTTCACGGGGTGTATGTTTCGTAAGTTACCAAATTGGTAAGGATTAATTTCATAATCTCTTTATTATCCGAGGTTGTTGTTTTTACGTTAGTATCTACTGGGACATATTTATTATCCATGTACATGTTTTATGAAAGAGTTTTAAAAGGGATTATTTTAAGGGAATTTTTTCTAAAACATCATTTCAAATGTTTTAAATATTTATTCTTCTAAATCTTTCTCATTAATGTCTATCTCTTCAAAATGGGTTTTAAGGATTTATTTATATGGACATGAATGTTTTTAAAATGTTAATTCCTTTCAAAAGTTTCAAAGTGGTATGGGACACTTTGATTCAAAATTTTATTTAAATGACTTATTTTCTAAATTGTGTGACCTTTAAATGTTTTCATGAAAAGGGGCATTTCTCTCAAAGAGTTTTACAAATCAATCTCATCTATGTCAAAATTCTTTAATAAATTTTAAACTTGATTTGAAGTTTATTTATCATGATACAAATATTCCATATGGTGTTGAAGGTTTTGTGATATATTTGACTGCGGATATGTTATTTTTATACCTTTCATGGTTCATGGGTAAAGTACTGACATTTCTCATGCTAGTTTTAATACAAATTTTTATGTTATATTTCATCCTCTTCTTAAGATGAATGTGTTGGAATAGTATGTTTTGGGTTGGGGACTGGTAAAAGTAAGCCCTCCGGGTTGGTGTCCGGTTATTATAGGCACTCCAGTTTGGTGTCCGGTTATTATAGGCACTCCGGGTTGGTGTCCGGTTATTAGAGGCACTCTGGGTTGGTGTCCGGTTATTAGAGGCACTCCGGGTTGGTGTTTAGTTATTAGAGGAACTCCGGGTTGGTGTCCGGTTATTAGAGGCACTCCGGGTTGGGTTTCGGTTATAGTTAGCCCCTAGGCCTTGGCACGAGGCCTTGATAAAGAAATTAAAGTTCAGAATTATGCATTCCATCATTATGAAAGTGGTTAGTGATATTGCATGTGATTATTAGATTAGTATAATATCCATGTGAATAAGTAAATGGAATTATTTAATTTTATTTATGCCATATTATGTTGAAGTTCAAGTTTAAAAGGATTTTGTTTTAGTTTTATACATTGCCTAAAATGTTTATACTTATTTTTGAACGTTTCCGCTGTATTGCTTACCCTTACTGAGCATTTGAGATCACTCATTTCTATGTTTTATTTTTCCCAGGATTCCAAGAAGTGTAATGTGAATGATATGCAGTGTTAAGCCAAGGGAATAATGGCGTTCCTAAATATTATTTATGTTGTTTTGTACGTCTTAAAGTGCAAATGTAACATTCATGTATCTGATCTATTTTTCCAATACTGCTAAACTGATCGGTCCTTCGGGACTTGATTCTTTGTAATCATGCCAATATATTAAAATAATGCACCGGATCTGGGTAACTGGGGTCGGGGCGTTACAGTTGGTATCAGAGGAAGTTTAGAAATAACCTTGGAAACTTGATTTAGATAAACTCTGATTAGAGAACATATCCCTAAGATAGACTTTGAGGATAGTATAAAAGAACTTCTTAGAATTTTGGTATTGTAGAGATTTTGTGAGTTTTCCGAGCAGTACATCCCTGTCTGGATATGAGCAGGTAGAGGCGGCTCTAACACAGATGCACCTAGGGGTAAATCCCGAAAACACTGCTTTGAGCTAGAATCGAATGGGAACTGGTGCACGACAACGGGCCTTGCTGCACTCTTGGTTACGACACTCCCGGGGGATATACTTAGGATAATTCTAATTTTCTTTACAAACCATTATAAAGGGATTATGATTATATACTTACTCAATGAAAACATTTTTATGATTATAGATTATATCTATCAACTATTCAGTTTGTGTTAGGTATTTTACAAGTTTGTTAATTATTCATTGCAATTCATAAACTGAACTAGTTTATGCTATTGTATAGAAATGGTGCTCAGTAGAAGGAATGTGAACTCCCGTAATACGTATGATCCAAAGAGTAAGAAGGATCACATCTTTCATGGTCCTAAGCCAGAATTTATAAGGGAAATAGTTTCCCACATATTATCATCATATGAAGAAATAGTATCATGTGTTGATAATATGATTAAAGAATTCTCAGAGTCCTATGGCTTTGAAGGGAAGCAAGAGAAGAAAAGGATGGAAGAGAGAAAGATGGATAAAGGGAAGAGGGAAAAGAATAATTTTCCCATATGTGATAACTATGGGAAGAAACACCCTTGAACTTGCCTGAAAGGAATGGGAGTTTGTTATAAGTGTGGAGGAAAAGGGCACAAAGTACGTGACTGCAAGGGTAAGAAAATGGTTTCAAATGTACAATGCTTCATTTTCAAGGAGTTTGGACACTACGTGAACCAATATCCCAGTCATCAGACTATGCCGAAAATGATGCTATTGGATAATAATCAAGTTATGATACTACCACATATGAAGAGGAATGACTAGTGTTCTTATGTTGTTTTTTTAGAATTATTTCATTTAAGTGTTTTATCAATGATGTTCTGGAAATAAATAATGATTGTACTGTAATACTATTTAATTAAGGATTTGAGATTTTATGGTACTAAGAAAAGTGACTCTACAGTGAGTTAATTTTTTTTGGAAATTACATGGTTGAAGGAAAGATAAACCTTAATATGGTCCTAATATTGAGGTAGTGATTTTGGAATAAGAGATAGTTGATTTTGGTAATTCAGTATGTTGTAGTGTTGTAAAATATTTTATGAGGAAGGCGTTCACATGTTATTACCTGGAAAAAAGGATCCTCATTATGTTTAAATTCCTAGTAAATTTTGGACTGTGAGTTTGGATAATAGTATTTTAGATAAGTCTAATGGTTGGAATGGATTAAGTTTGAAAGGTTAATTTTTTTGGATTTTTATAATAGGACAACACACAGACCGTGTGACGACCCGTCGTGTCGGACAAAGCTGTGGGAATCGAACCCACAACCATAGTGCAATTGGGATTTATCACCTAACATTGTGCTACATGAAGTTCCTGGATGGTATAATGTAGTTTCTTTACATAAAGGGTTTGATATGTGAACTATAAATTCATTATATTTGGAACCCTATACGATTAGGATAAATAGAGTATTTTTGAGTTGTATTATGTTTTGGGGTGAAATATGAGTTTGTGGTAGAAATTTATTAATGGATAAAACTCTAATTATAAAGTAAGTATATCTCATTATGATCTTATCCAATCTCATAAATAAATTCCTCAACATTAAGAAAAGGAACTTAGAACAAAAATGTTGTCCTAGATGGTACCTTAGATCATCACTAATTTATGGCTTTGGGATGGTTGGCCTTTTCATAGCCATGTTCTCTACCACTCTCCACCATATAATTGATGGTTAGATTTATCTTCCATATCCATATTTTCCTACATGGAACCCTAGAATGTGTTATTTTCGGTAATCTTCATACTTTCCACTCTTTATTTAAATAGAGGCCTCATTAATTCATTTTTCAATGTAGGATTTCAACTAAGATATTTTGAAATGTCAAAAATGTGTTATCCTAATACCTTATGTTTTGTTGAACCGATGGTATTTTAAATCATCATAGATTGATGAATTTAAGGACCTCAATTTTAAACTTGTTTGTGATTGATGACCTCAATCACTACCTATAAATATTTACGTTTTTCCTCCAATTATATGTCTATAATTTCCACCAATGTCCTCCTAATCGAGATCATAATTTTGAGGTGACCCTTTCATTTCTCTTTTCATCTTGTTAAGACTAAATTTTATTAACCAAATTTCCGATGTGGGTTTTTCCTCAAAGATATTTTCTATTTTCAACCTTTATTTTCAAAGAACAATATCAAATTGCAAGGACACAATTTATTGAAGGAGGGGAGAATGTAACACCCCAAGCTTCTATGGTACACTTCTCTTTGAATAATGTGATAGCGTGTGTTGTACTCAACATCGAGTTCTAACACACCACAACCAATCAAACTAGCCGTTATGAATAGTAATACCTACTTTTTGAAATTATATATATTTTATATTTCAAAATGGACTTCATTTTTGGATTCAGAATATCGAAATTATCCTAAGTTGAATTTTTGGTATTTTTCTGAGAACTTCCAATTTTTATGAATAGTGAAAAAATACTTAAAAAACCTTTTTTAATAAAAATAATTTTTAGTGATAAATTATATTATTTAGTGGTTTTAAAGTATAATTAGAATATATTTTTACCATTTTATCCAATGGTGTTCATTAGAATTAATTTCACTTTGAAATTGGACATAAATAATTTTTTAATCTTTTGATATATATTGTTACTTAAAAACACGCTATTTGTTGTGACAGCGGGAATTAATTATAAAATTAATTAATGTAATTTATATGTTTGTAATTTTGTAAAATAGAAATCATTTTTGAATTCGTAATATCAATTATAGCTTAGGGTGAAATTTTGGCATTGTTCTGAAAAACTTCAATTTTTGATGAATAGTGAAACTACTAAGTGGTAGTTAAAAAACTGAATTTTTCATAAAACTTAATTTTACCACTTTTGTGATTGGAATTTCAAAAATATGATAGACACGGTTAATATCAAGGAGTAAAATGTGGTTCAATGAGATGAAAATAATTTTTTGTGAATAGTAACTTTTTACTTTTATTTACCACGGTTAAAAGTAAATAGGGTAATTAAGGGTAAAAATGATATTAATATTACACTAAAACATGTCCTAATTCTATTGTACAAGTGTATCTCAACCAAAAACAACCTTAGGAATAAAATATTATCATTTAGGTCCACTTGGATTAGATTAGGACATTTATTATTATTTAATTCAAAGAAGAGTTAAAAAAGTTAAAATCAAAGTTTATTTACTAAAACATTTTTAATATAGGGTTATACATAAGATAAATTAGATTGTAAATATTCATTAGAAATATAAAAAGATTTCATAAATAATGATATTTTATTTATAATTTTTAGACATTAAATAATTTAATTTATTTATGACACAATGATGATGTAGTAATTACCATAATAGTGAAAAATTAAAATAATTGATATTATAAATACCCAAATAAATATAATTTGAGACTTTTAATGAATTACACTAATTTTATAGGATAATATAACATATTAGGATTTATTTAATCGACTTTTTTTGAAGTAATAATTCTTTTATGATTTTTACAAAAATCAACTACCGAATAGTGTCAAAATTGACATAAAAGAGTTTTTAAAATAAATATTATATTATTAATTGATATTAAATTCATAAAAATCTATGTTTCGTACAAGAGACTTATATCATGATATTTGTATCATTAATGGAAAAATTGGGGGTCTCTTGGAGGTATATAGTAAGTTTATTAACTATATAATATAAAAATACAAAGTGACATAGTAAGTGTCAAACTAATTAACTAAGAGTTAAAACTTAAAGATAAGGTTAATATAATGACCCAAACCTATCTAAATTTTATTGGTTGAGTGGTTTTCGACCCATCCCTACCTTAAAATTTAAATAATACACTTTGGAGCTATTAGAAACCGAATATGAATTTATTATAAAATAATATTTCTAACTTTTCCAAAGGTGCCCCTCACCCCTCTTATAAAAGGGAACTCTCCCTTCTCATTAACTCACAACTTCAAAGCCTTTTGGCTCGGCCAACCTCTGCAAAAATACTCTCTCAACTTCCCTAACTTCATCCTAGAGGCCTTCCTTTAGTCATAAATCCAACTTAATGAGCCCTTTTGATCAAATCAAAAGGAAGAACCCAAAGAAGAGGTAATGATTTCACCACCCGTTTTCAAGTTCCTTTCTTTTTCCACATCTTCTTTCTTTGTTATTACCATTCTAAAATAATACCTCCAGTATATTATATATACTTTGATGTTATTATAGACATTTTACAACCATATTTCATTATTATATCCATCCTTTGAATAACATGTCACCATACATGCGTACGTACGGCTTACCGTCTCCACGTCGTGGTGTAATTGTTATTCAATAAATTATTATTTGGATGGGTATAATAATGATGTTTAATTCATGTAAATAATAAATATAACATGATAATGATTCTGTATATATGATATAACATCCAATTATATATTATTTTAATATCAAAAGAATGATATTGTCGCTCGTGTGTACGTACGGACTACCGTCTCCACGAACGCGATGAGATTCATTATCCATCATATCCATTCAAGTATAATTATCATTTGATGATTTAAAAATAATGTTTAAGGACTTTATATAATTCTGGATATGATTAAGATACAACCTATCCATGATAAACATTACTTAAGTAACAAAACATATACAAGAAAACGAGTAAGTTAACACCCGAAACAACGATAATACTAAGATATTATTAACAAATCAATGTTAAAAGATCATATATGATATCATATTAATGTATATGATTATTTTATAATTTAATAACAATTATTTCACCATTATACAGGAGGTTAACCTACCCTCAACCAAGGAAAAGTACAAGGTAAGGGGTTTTCATCTCACTCCTTATTCCCGTGAGATTCATGCCATATTTCCACTATTACCTTTTATGTGGTGTATGTACTGCCCATAATTGTATTATTTATGTAATACACTTTAATTTATGTGTATTTACATATTCATTGTATGATACCTCTTTCACGGGGTGTATGTTTCGTAAGTTACCAAATTGGTAAGGGTTAATTTCAGAATCTCTTTATTATCTGAGGTTGTTATTTTTATGTTAGTATCTACTGGGACATATTTATTATCCATGTATATGTTTTATGAAAGAGTTTTCAAAGGGATTATTTTAAGGGACTTTTTACTAAAACATCATTTCAAATGTTTTAAATATTTATTCTTCTAAATCTTTCTCATTAATGTCTATGTCTTCAAAATGGGTTTTAAGGATTTATTTATATGGACATGAATGTTTTTAAAATGTTAATTCCTTTCAAAAGATTCAAAGTGGTATGAGACACTTTGATTCAAAAATGTATTTAAATGAATTATTTTCTAAATTGTGTGAATTATAAATGTTTTCATGAAAAGGGGTATTTCTCTCAAAGAGTTTTGCAAATCAATCTCATATGTGTCAAAATTATTTAATGGATTTTAAACTTGTTTTGAAGTTGATTTATCATGATACAAATCTTCCATATGGTGTTGAAGGTTTTGTGATATATTTGACTGCAGATGTGTTATTTTTATACCATTCATGGTTCATGGGTAAAGTATTGACATTTCTCATGCTAGTTTTAATACAAATTTTTATGTTATATTTCATCCTCTTTTTAAGATGAATGTGTTGGACTAGTATGTTCCGGGTTGGGGACCGGTAAAAGTAAGCCCTCCGGGTTGGTGTCCAGTTATTAGAGGAACTCCGGGTTTGTGTCCGGTTATTAGAGGCACCCCGGGTTGGTGTCCGGTTATTAGAGGCACTCCGGATTGGTGTCCGGTTATTAGAGGCACTCCGGGTTGGTGTCCGGTTATTAGAGGCACTCCGGGTTGGGTTCCGGTTATATTTAGCCCCTAGGCCTTGGCACAAGGCCTTGATAAAGAAATTAAAGTTCAGCATTATCCCATCCATCATTATGAAAGTGGTTAGTGATATTGCATGTGATTATTTGATTAGTAGAATATCCATGTGAATAATTAAATGGCATTATTTAATTTTATTTATGCCATATTATGCTTAAGTTCAAGTTTAAAAGGATTTTGTTTTAGTTTTATACATTGCCTAAAATATTTATGCTTATTTTTGAAAGTTTCCGCTGTATTGCTTACCCTTTCTGAGCATTTGAGCTCACCCCTTTCTATGTTTTATTTTTCCCTGGATTCCAAGAAGTATAATGTGATTGATATGAAGGGTTAAGCCATTTGAATAATGGTGTTCATAATGATTATTTATGTTGTTTTGTACGTCTTAAAGTGAAAATGTAACATTCATGTATGTGATCTATTTTTCCAAGAATGCTAAACTGATCGGTCTTTTGGGACTTGATTCTTTGTAATCATGCCAATGTATTAAAATAATGCACCGGCTCTGGGTAACTGGGGTCGGGGCGTTACAAATGAGACAAGAGTAAAAAATAATAAATGATTACAATAATCCCTATCAACTAAGATATCCCACATTCAATCCACATCAGAGATGTCCAAGTGATCTTTTCCTTTGTGAGCTGAGGAGGCAGGGTCAGAAGATGGAGGGACAGACTGAGGTATAGCAGTAAGCAAGGTAGGAGGAGATGCTACAAAATCATTAGTAGACTGATAATGAGCAGATCTATGAGGAATCATAGGAGTTAACCTTCTGATGTCCTGTGAAGGAGCCATGAAATGGGAAACACTAGTAGATCTTGATGTAGCTGAGGATGAAGGTAAGGCTGGAGAGACAATAATGGGAGTACAGACCACATGGAGAAATAGAAAAAGGAGATTCCTGAAATCTATAATGATTCTTCCTCCTCTTTCCATACCTGAGATGAAATCATCCTTATTCTGCATGAACTTTTCTAAAGTATGAGTCAACTCTCTAAGCCTACTAACTTGATCCTTAAAATCCTGAGTGATAGGTGGGATCCTAAAGTTCTCCAACAATAGCTTGAAGTGACCATCCATCTGATGCTTAGTGTAAACCCATTTATAATAGAAGTCAACCTTCTCTTTGATGGACTTATGATCTTAGAAAGCCTCCCTCAAGTAATCTCCTACAATATTATGAATGTCTCTGGTAGTGGAAATGACCCGAGTCATAGACTGAGGGTCTGAGGTACTTGCACCAGAGATCTTATCTTTTTATTCTCTAACAACTGATCTAAAGGCTTATAGATCAATAGGAGGAGAGGTTGATGAGGAAGCAGATGCACACATAGGTGATATGGTAAAAGCTATTGTATCCTTAAAATACTTGGTCAATCCACTGATCAACCTCTTCACATAATCATCCTGACCACTCACATGTGTCTCTATAGGCTTATTAAAGTCCTCAAACACAGTGACCATCTACGGAACAACACATTTAAAATACTTATTGTCTTTTTCCACCTGAGATCTTGAACCAATATATGAGTTTAAACTCCCAATAGACTATTTCAAAAAATCCACAGATTCTACCAAGGTTTTGACTTGATTATGGAATTCCTTCACTTCATGTATCAAGTTGGAGTGAAAGGTAGAGATTATTCTTTTCGAATAAGATGCCACAAGATCATGATTGTGATCCATTGTTCTATTTATCCCAATGGATCTCTCATCAAAGTGCCTCTTCAAATCTGGTCTTAATGACTCTAAGTCATCCTTCTTCACATAATCCCAAGGTATAAGAACCATCAATTTTACTATAGTGGTCTCTAAAATAGAATGAACTGGAGGGATTCTGTTAGGTTTTTCATCTTTAGAATATTCATAGACTAATCCCAAAACAATGAATCCAGGTTTTTCTGACCAATATTATATCTCATGAAAAATAGAAACTGAACCTATAGCAATAGGCCCCCCCTCACTTGGAGCATCCTCCTAGAAAACTATATTCTCCTCTGCCAGTCTTCCTTGATCAACTGAACCAGTAGGAGAGACTACTACTACTTCTTCTAAATAATCTTCAACCACTGCCATAAAAATTCCATCTCCAACCGATTCAACATCCTCTTCCTCTTCACCCTCATCCATTACTATTTTTCCTATCAAAGGACTAAGATTTAAGAATTTTTCTTCACTTTCATCAATAACTTTCTCAAAATCTTCATGATCAGATTCAACTTCATCCTCCACCTCTGAGGTCTCTCCAACAATAATGTCTCTTAAGACATTTTATTATCTTTATTCTTCAGTGGTTTCCTCATCATCATTTCCCCTTAGGAAAATATCTCTTGTAGGTAATCTATTTGGTGGACTAGGCTCTCCAAATAAGATAGTACCAACATGGGGGCTTGATGGAAGGTCAGGATCACTCCTATCATCTACAGGAGAATCCTCTATTTCTTTCACAACAAAAATCGCCTCTTCTTCATCTGAGCACACTGATTCCACTTCATTAGGTTTTAAACCTAGATCTCTTTTATTATTTGTCTTATTAGGATTGGAAATAGGATTTAATTCCTCATATAGATTAGCCTTATCATTCACCCATTCTCTTTTCCAAGGGTTCCATTTTATCTTCATAAACTTGTAAACCATTTTGGTAAGGTAGAAGTTGTCCCTTAAAACTAGGACTTCTTCCTTATTTCCATAAAATCCCTTCACTTTCAATATCAGGGATATAAAATTGGAATAAAATAAAGCATTTGAATTAGAACCAATCCTAGTCACATCCTCTAACTGAACCATCAAAAACTTGCAAAGATTTATCCTTTGTTTATGCTTCAACAGATACAAAAAAAAAATGTATTGATACTTCAAAGTAGCAAAGTACTCTCTTGTAGGACTCAAAACTTGTTGGAAAAATTTAAACAGTAATCTGTTTTCCCCATCAATATCAGCAGAAATTACCTTCCTAGGGATTCCATTCCCTGTCAGTTCGGCCGGAGCCTCTTCATAGCAGAAATACTCACTGGTGGGAGGCATCACTTCAGAGTAGTAGTCAAATATGCCTTCATGTGGGACTCTTAAGCTTTCATCCCATTCAACAGTACATAATATCACACTTACTCCATTTACCTTTGAAGAAATTTGGTTCTCATCCTCAGATTTTTCGAACTTCAGAAACTCATAAAATTCCTTGACTAGCTTAAGATAATATGGTCTATTGTTGTTTTCAAAACATTCAACCCAATCCTAAGATTCGAGTTCCTTTAGCACTAGAGACCTTCTTGACATCAACCATTCTAAACTTAATTCCTCTTCTACCACGATTTCCCTCTTCAAAAAATATAGATTGATTGGATTTTACATAACCTTGCTTCCACTACTATACTCATATCGAGGTCTCTTAGGGTTCGGTGCATTTCCTTCATCACCAAACATCGGTCTCTTTAGTCTTTCCATTGCGATCTGATGTAGTTCGAGGATTTTAGCAAAAGGTTAGGTTCAAGGATTTGGGATCATGAGGATAGGGAGAGGATTTAAGTGGATCAAAATGTATGTTTCACTTTGTTTTTATCATTTAGGGACTGAAAAACAAATTGAGTAAATGAAATAAATAAAATTAAAACCTTTCAGATTCCAGCAGAAAAACACTAAGTTCGGGACCTATCAGTAAGGTCGACTAATGGTAAGGTTCCAATATTGAGTTCTGTTGGTGAGGTCCAACGGCGAGGTCCAACAGTGAGGTCCAATGTTGAGGTGTCCTAATGGTGAGGTTCAATGGTGAGGTTTCCTAACTATGAGGTTCAACAGTGAGGTATCCTAATGGTGAGGTTCAATGGTGAGGTGTCCTAACAGTGAGGTTCAACAGTGAGGTTTTATAACAGTGAGGTTCAAGGTTGAGGTTTCCTAATGGTGAGGTTCAACAGTGAGGTGTCCTAATGGTGAGGTTCAATGGTGAGGTTTCCTAAACTAAATATTTATCATACCTAACTCATGTTTGATGTAATTTAACCTCTCATAATTCAAAGGCTTTGTGAATATATCAGGTAATTGATGTTTAGTGACAATGAATTCAAGAGTGATACCACCTCTTTGATAATGATCTATCAAAAAGTGATGTATCACATCAATTTACTTTGTCCTAGCATGAGATACTAGATTTTTAGAGATTTTAATAGCACTTGTGTTATCACAATTTATAGAGACATGTTTGAATTGATATCCATAGTCTTGTAAAGTATGTTTCATCCACAAAATTTGAGCACAATAACTACTAGCACCTATATATTCAACTTCGGCAGTGGATAATGCAAAATAATTCTATTTCTTACTGCACCATGATACTAGTGACTTGCCCAAAATGCGACATGTTCCAAAGGTGCTTTTTCTATCTAACTTGCAACCAGAAAAATCAGCATCTAAATAACTTATCAAATCAAATGATTTTCCTCTTGGATAAAATAGTCCTAAGTTGGTAGTATACTTGAGATATTTAAAAATCATTTTAACATAAGTTAAATGATATTATTTGGGATTGGATTGAAAACGAGCACACACACATACACTGAACATAATATCAGGTCGGCTAGCAGTAAAATAGAGAAAACTCCCAATCATACCTCTGTAATTGGTTTGATCCATTGGTTTACCAGTTTCTCAGCATCCAACTTACAAGTGGTACTCATAGGTGTATCACTACCTTTTTTACTATCCAAACCAAAACATTTCAAAATATCCTTAATATATTTACATTGATTTAAAACAATTCCATTTTTATTTTGAAAATTTTGAAATCTAAGGAAAAATTTAAGTTCCCCCATTAAACTCATTTTAAAATCATCTTGCATCATATTTAAAAAATAAGTACATAATGAATTTTTAGAAGATCCAAAAATAATGTCATCTACATAAATTTGTACTATTAAAACATCTTTGGAAATCCTTTTAATAAAAAAAGTAGGATCAACTATTCCTTTAGTAAAACCTTTTGAAATAAGAAAAGAAATAAGTCTATCATACCAAGCTATAAGAGGTTGTTTTAGACCATATAAAGATTTAGAAAGTTTAAAAACATGATTTGAAAAATGGGGATTTGTAAAGCCATGGGTTATTCAATAAACACATCCTCAACTATATACCCATTTAGAAATTCACTTTTAACATCCATTTGATAAAGTTTGAAATTTAGATGAGCTGAATAAGCTAGTAATATCCTAATGGCTTCTAGTCTAGCTACAGGTGAAAATGTTTCCTTATAGTCTATTCCTTCTTCTTAAATATATCCTTGTACAACTTATCTATCCTTATTTTTTAATATATTTCCAGACTCATCAACTTTGTTTCTAAACACCCATTTAGTGACTATGGTCAAAGTGTCCATAGGTCTTTCAACTAATTCATAAAATTTGTTTCTTTAAAACTGTTTTAATTCTTCTTTCATAGATATCACCCAAAATTCATCATTGATATCATCATTAATTTTTTTGGGTTCTAGTTGTGAAAGAAAATCTTGATGTTCAACTTGGTTTCTCAAAGAAGCTCTAGTTTTGTGTCCCTCTATTTAGATCACCTTTTGCAACATCTAAAGTATGATTCTTTAGAGTTCTAAGAACTCTAGAAAGGGTTGGAATAGACTCCTCATGGTTGTCTATAGGTTCAGATTCAATAGTCTTAGATTCTAGAAAATTTCTAGAACTAGTTGTTTTCACTGGGGGTTCACTGTTTTTATCATTAAGGTCCAAAATTGATATATTTTCCTCAAGATATTCAAGAGAGGTTTTAGGTTCATGTGGGTGAGTCTCATAAAATTTTACATTAACTGATTCTTCCACAAATTTGGTTCTCTTATTGAATACTCTATAGGCTTTACTGGAGATTGAGTAACCTAGGAAAATTCCTTCATCACTTTTGGAAGAAAATTTGTTAAGATTATCCCTAGTATTAAAGATAAAGACTTTGCAACCAAAAACTCTAAAGTAATTAATCTTAGGTTTTATATTGTTCCATAGATCATAAGGGGTATTGTTAATAACATGTATAATTAAAACTCTATTGATGATGTAACAAGTTTTATTAATAGCTTTAACCCAAAAATATATAGGAAGGTTATACTCATTAATCATAGTTCATGAAATATCTTGAAGTGTCCTATTTCTTCTTTCTATAACTCCATTTTGTTGAGGTGTTATAGGAGTATAGAAATTGGGATTATTTCCATCATGTGAGCAAAAAGACTCAAACTTCTGATTTTCAAACTCATGGCCATGATCACTTTTCAAGGTCTTTATTCTAAATCCACTAAGATTTTCTAAAGACTTGGAATATTTAATGAAGTAAGAACATGATTCAATTTTGTGAGATAGAAAGTATACCCAAGTGTATCTAGAAAATTCATCTATAAGAGCATAGACATAGTGCTTCCCATTTAAACTTGAAACTCTTCATAGTCCAAAAAAATCCATGTGAACTAACTCAAGCGGTTGAGAAGTTGAAACTTATTTATTTAGTTTAAAACAAACTTTGTGTGGTTTTCCCTTTTAATAAGGATTAAAAACTTTGTTATGTGGGAATTATAATTTAGGTAAGTCTCTGAATAAACCTTTCCTAGTTAGTTTCTTAAGTGAGTGCACATTGCAGTGTCCTAATATTCTACGCCATAACCAATATTCTTTATGAAAAGCATTTAAACAAGAAACATTTTTCTTAGATAAAAAATTTAAATAAACAACATATACATTTTATTTTCTAAGAGAAGTGGATATTAAATCATTTTTATAATTAAAAACATTGCATGCATCATTTTCAAACATAACATTAAAACCATCATCACACAACTAGGAGATACTAAGTAGATTGTACTTTAAACCATCAACAAAAAGTACTTTTGAAATTAATATAGTATTAGGATTACCAATTTGGACTAATATGATGATATTTCCCTTAGAATTATCACCAAATGTAACAGTTCCACCATCAAATTTGATTAGGCTCTGGAATCCTGAATAGTCTCCTATCATATGTCTTGAACATCCACTGTCCAAGTACCATAAGGTTTATAGGAGCTCTTTAGACAATTTTCCTGCAAAACAGATTAAGCATAGGGTAACTTTAGTACCCATATTTTCTTGGGTCTAGAGAGGTTAGAAATTAAAGATTTTGGAACCCATATTTGTCTTATAGTTTTCCTATAATCAATAGGAATGTTTTGAGACATAAAAAATTATTTAGGTCCTTTAGAAAATTGTTTTCCAAGAGATGGTCCAGAACTTGAACTATTAGTAAACTATCTAGATGTTGGAACAAATCTGTTCTTAATAATCCTTCTTTATCTTGGTTGATATCCTAGATTATTTGTGTATTTTGGAGTAATTTGTTTCACTAGAAACTGAGTCAAGGTATCCCTATCAGTCATAAACTTCTCAAGATCTCTTTTTAATTGATCATTTGATAATTTAATTTCAGTATTTTATTTTAACAACTGATCAAAATTTCCTTTTTAAATATCCAAATAAAACTTATAATTGGAATTTACAGCGTGTTTTATTTTAAATAATTTATATTTATCCTTGAGTTCATTAAAGGTATCCCCGAGAATTCCATAGTATTTAAACAGTTCATCCTTAGCCATATTTTCATCATTACTTGATTCACTTTCATTCCCAGAATAGTAAAAATTATGTATAGGAGAATTAGGTGTTACCTCAGATGTTTTTATCATGAAACACAGGTTTTTATGATTGTTCTTTTCAGTATTAGAAATGTCAGATTCACTGGAGCTATCTTATGAATCACTCCACGTAGCTTTTATAGCCTTTTTATATCCCTTTCCCGTGTCTTCATATTTCTTCTTAAATTTCATCTTGGGGAAATCAGCCTTCACATGACCTTTTTCATTTACACTCATAGCAGATTATCTCATTTGTGTTTTCATTCCATTTTTTGTTCTTTTTCCACTATCCTTTACTATTATACCTTCCTTTATAGTTTTAATTTCTAAATAACTTCTTCTTTCAGTAGAACTTTTTGAATCTTCTATCAAGATGATCCATCTCATCATCACTGTCAGAATCTGAATCTTCACTGGTGGAACTGTCTACAGGAACATGAAACTTTCCCTTGTCTTTGCTCTTTGAGGTAGCAGTCTTGAATGCTACAGATTTCTTTCTTAGTTATTTATCTGATTCTTGATTCACCTTAAGATCTTCTTCATACGTCATAAGTTTTACAATTAGTTCCTTCACTGGTATCTTTCTTATGTCACAGGATTCTTGGATAGAAATAGAAGTCCCTCTCCATCTGTTAGGTAGGCATCGAAGTAATCTCATAATTTGATCCTTACTGTCTAATGGTTTCCCAAGAAGACTCATGGTATTTACTATTTCATTGAACCTGAGATACATTTCAGAGATAGGTTCACCAGGCTTCATTTTAAAATTATCATATTTAATAGTATAAGTATTTAATCTCATTTCTTTAACATTGGTTTTTCCCTCTTCGGAAACAACCGAAGTATCCCAAATTTGATATACATTTTTACAGGAAGATATTCTATTGAATTCTTTATCACCTAGTGAACAGTACAATGTATTCATTACTTTACAGTTGTTATTATATATAGCTTTAGTCAACTAAGACCATGTGTCCCTAGCACTAGCAGGTAATGCATGTTGTTATTCAATTGTGTTCCAAATTTTAGGACCCACACTCTCTAGATACATTTTCATTTTTAATTTATTCTGAGCATAGTTGTTACCGTTAAAAAAAGGTATCATGTTAGTAGTCTCACCCTCAACTCGGTTATCTATAGATAATTAGAATTTAAATAACTGAAAATTTAGATATGACATAAATTTTAAGATCTTTAAGATATAATTAAAATCACAGTTGAAAAGAATTTTAAAATCTTGAAAAACAGTTTTGATGGTAGTTATAAACAACCCTCTGATACCAAATGTTGGTCGATGTGGAAACTCAAGAGGGGGTGAATTTATTTCCTACTTAAAATTTCTACTAAAAACTTTATGATAAAAATCACCCCATTTAAAATAGCCCAGTTAATTAAGGAAGTAGAGATATAAATGTTCAATTGGTCAAAAAGTTGCTTAAAGGTTGATTAGTCCTCAATTGAATAAGTGTAAACCACATATCCAACTTTTAAAATAGGTTTACTTAATTAAACACATATAAACAATAACCAAAACTAACTATCAGAGTTAATATAAAACCATTTTATATTTTTTGAAATTATAAGCAGTGGAAAATAAAAAAACATAGTATTACAAAATATATCACACAACAGAATTAAACAAGGGGTTCAATCTCAAGCCGAGACTTAATCCTCTCCACTTGGTGATCACCTGCCACCAAGTAGTTTATATTAATAATAAACTTGATACACAACCTATATTGGTCATTACAACAGTTTTCACAAACTTTCCAGGTCTCACAACCTCAACCATAGTTATTCGTGGAAAAAACACACAATCAGGCTACACACAACCTCTTCCACAATTACACATGGGAAACAAAAATATAAGGAATGTTTGGTGTGAGGATTTTTAGTATCCTCCAGTTTAAGAATAGGAGACAATGTGTGTGTAATAGAAAAACACACACTTCTCAGAAATGTAAGATAAAGAACACAATATAGATAATGTTATACAGATTGAGTTTAGAAGGCTCTATGTGTTTGCAGTTCAAATATTGACTCCTTGGAGTGAAGAAATTGAATTTCAAGTCCTTATATGGTAGTTGTCTCCAAAATAGAATTTTGCAACTCCAGGTTCTAGCTTCCAGGTACTAAAGTGTTCTGCTTCTTGATTTGAAAGAGATTCAATGAAGCACAGAAGGCGGTCTTGAATTTTTTCTCCCAAATGATCTTTGTGATGCTCTTGGGTTCACAGTGTAAGTGCTGGTGTGTTCTTATTGATCTTCAGATCTAGAATGTAATGTTCCTCGCACATACTTATCATCTCTATCTCAGTATTCTATTTTATATTTGAGGTCCAACAATAGGAATGATAAAACCTAGTGCGGTCCTCCTCGTAACTCATACTATCTCCAGATATGGTCTCCTGATATGTGTAAAATCAACAATAATTAATTTCAAAAGCATTAAATTTACCAAATATGACCATTAGAATAATATTAAGAAAATTGAAAAAGTATGGAGTAGAAGAGTAGGTATCGGTAGAATAGTAGCGGTATCCTTCTCAACGGTAGCTTTCACAGCTGTAAGTTTCATCGGTAGGCTTCATCGGTAGGCTTCATCAGTAGGCTTCATCGGCAGGCTTCACATTAGTGACCTTGTAGTAGTAACCTTTAGTGGTAACTCTCCAATAGTATCCTTTGAGTGGTAGACTCATATTGATAACTCAGTGGTAAGGTTTCTTAGTGATAACCTCTAGCAGTAACCACTAGCGGTAACCATCCAGCGGTAACCTCTAGAGGCAACCTCTAGCAGCAACCTCTAGCGGTAACCTCTAGCGGTAACCTCTAGTGTTAACCTTATAGTGGTAACCTCTAGCAGTAACTCTACAACAATAGCCTTTAAGTGGTAGACTCGTATTGATAACTATGTGGTCAGGTTTCTCAGTGGTAACCTCTAGCGGTAACCTTCCAGTGGTAACCTTCCAGTGGTAACCTTCCAGTGGTAACCTTCCAGCAGTAATCTCTAGAGGAAAGCTTCCAGAATTAACCTCTAGCGGTAACCTTCCAACAGTAGACTCAACTGGTGACCTTTTACTTATAGAAATTTTTCACTGTAAAATTAAGCAAGAGAATTGTGAGATTGAAAATACATAATTTTTATATGATACAAACTAATGAAACATAATTATCATATAAATGAAACATGATTTGGGATTATCAAAATAGGTGAGTCCAACAAATGTCAACCAAGACACATGAAAAAATAGTAAGGACTCCCATAATCTCCCAGATAAACTTTTATTATACTCCAAGTCTCATGAGGTACCGAACTTATACCTAGCTACAAGATTCTACTTGAGGCTCGAAGGTAACATACACCTAGGATAACACACTCCACAAGATCAACCATCATAGATAGAGCTCGTCTGAGAGATAATCTCTATCGATAACAACCTTTTCATCCTTTATGGCCCCTCTGAGTCAACATTATTCATGAGGAACTTCTCTAGGTCCAACTCTAGTTATCAACACCATAGGACCCAAAAATGTTTCCTTGTTCCCAGAGCAAGCTAAAAGAAACCTTAAAGGAGATTCCCACCCCTCACCATTGTAAATAGTTGATAGAGAACTGCTCCAGACCATGAACTGCATGTAGCCTCTCTAAGGAGAGAGGAAGGTGGTTCCTGCACCTCACTGCTACCATTCATCTAATAGAGTACTAACTCCTAACCAATCCTCAAAACCTCTATCACACCCATATAAAGTGGATCACACCTCACTCTGTCAAGGGAGAACTAACTCATAATCAGGTGTCACATGTAGAAAGTGGAGGGTCCCACTACTCAAAACTATACTCCTCAGCTGAGGGAGCTTATAATCTAGTGGAGGACCCACACCCTGACACAGTAGGGGAGTAAAACCGTATACGTGAGAACGCAAACCCTGGTACGATAGGGGATTACCACTCAATAGATAGAGTTCCAGCACCTTGGTATGATAGGGGATTACCAATCTACCAGTATGATCACTATGGGGGACCCGCACACTGACACAATAGGGAAGTAATGACCTCAGGCTAGAGAATCCACACCCTGGTAAAAGACTATAATACCAACTCTACTGAAACATCACATATGGAGTACCTACACCATAGTGTGATAGGGGAGTTCCAACTCCCAGGATAGATGACACGTATCTTAGTATGATAGGGGAGCACCCACTCTATCAATAAGTCTCATATGGAAGACCCGCACCTTGACACGGTAGGGGAGTATCGACTCCATTGATAAAGGACCTACTCCCTGTTATGATATGGGAGTACCTTCTGTATCTTTACAATGAGTATGAAGGTATGGAACCCTAGTGCAGCGGAATAACTCTATCTCCAACTGTACAAATGATACGGGGGGCTCTCACCCTAGTACGATATGGGAGTGCCAACCCCAAGATAACTAATCCATGAGTAGAGGACCATTTCGCACTATGGGGGAGTTATATCTATAATAATTCAATAGGAAAGGGAAACTCACACCCTAACACATTATGGGAGTACCAATCCCAATGTATCTATGATAAACCAAATTGATCTCCTACATTGACCAAGCATCACTCAACAGAGTGACATGAAAATCATTTCTCACATCGCAACACATCCACGGGTAAGGGACCCATACCCTATTATGATAGGGGGAATCTCTCTACTATCCTAAAGATTTAAGTGGAACCACATCCTAAGATGATAGGGAAGGGTACCAACCCTGATTTCAACCCATTAATCCTTTTTAATTTCTACCTAAGTTATAGCACCGCTACTATAGAATTGTACTCAAATCACTCCACATTGTATCTCTAAATCCACCATGGAGGCTACCATTACATTCTATATGGAAAACTGATCAGGATAGGCTACTCACAAGCCTAAATATGATCCCATAATAAGAAGATATGAGAGGTATAATTTCCTCCCAAAAAGGTCTTCATGCAGTTTAATGGGATACACACAGCATGTGACCCCTACTAAACAATTGATTGTGTCCTATGCTGCACATATTGAATAGAAATGTGAGCTTACATGGAATGTATAGGTGGTACACATCATGTCTCTCCTCACCTTTGCCTCTGGACATATTATTCCTTTACATGTCTAGGCCAGCTGTGTCTCCCCCACGGTATGTATTCCCTGGTACATGGGGTGTCCCGAATAACTAGCCCCTTAGCCACGTCGTCTCCCCGTGATTGTGTCTGGAACCCAATGTTCATTTACTTTTCTAGTATACTTCCACACAACCATGTACCATCACATGGACACCCTATAAATGTTTCTTGACCAAACGAACTAGGGTCACTACATAGTGTGTAACCCCAGTACATGGCATGTTGTCTTAAAAAGTCATATTCCTTGAATGGGAAGAACATGTGGCATTTGACCTTGAAATACAAGATGTGTGAATGGAAATTAAAAAGGTAATTTCCTTATAATCCACCAAAATCACCTTAATTTTCCCCAAAATCTACAGACCAACCCCCAGGGGATCTTTAATAGTTTTATAAGGGATCTAAAACCTTAAAATACATAAAAAAGGGGATCAAGACTTAAAACTAAAATCATTTTACCTCATGGTGAAACTCTAATGCTTTGGGTCCAAAATGACACTCATAACACGCTTCTCCTTGATCTGGTGACAATCGACATTAGAAATGGGAGGGTTTACTCCTCTCCTTTTGTGTGCACACAAGAGATAAATGGGGGAGGATATTGATTTAATTTTATTAGATCAATATCCTCTCTTTAACTCCCCCCAACACATACCCCCTACCGAAATCCCGACGCCAACAAATTTTATTTTGTTCTTAGACCAAAAAGAACATTATGAACTTAACCACAGTCTCATAATTCCATTTTTTGACTTTTTATGGGAGTTATTACATGTTTCCAAATAAAATGTGTGCACATTATAAAATATATTTAATGTTTTTAACATCACCATACCGAAGCTCTCCAAGCCCCGGAATCCCACACTGACTTAGTGTCTGGATTCAAAAATATTATTAGAAATAATCCAAAGTCTTATATGTCAAAATACAAGTCACTAAATCCTCCCCACCTCAAAGTTTTTCATCTTTGAAAAGTGAAATCCTAGGAAAAAGGAGAAAAAATGAGCTCCTCACTGGCACTCCACACCAGTGATCTCATCAAGGGGTTCCCAAGTTTTTTACAAGCACACACCCAAGGGAACCACAAAGGCCAAACCACACCCACATATAACTCCAACCAATCCAACATTGTGCATTAAATTGGTCACATGTATCCTCACATGCGATAGGTGGAAAATACCAAACACCCACCAAATGGTCGCCAAAGGGTATAGTGTCATAACGCCCTGCTAACCCACACACAATACAAGAGACTCTTCGACCACACCTTGATACTATCTGCTTTGGGTATCACTAACTCACCCTCATGATTTTGTATCACGTATTAAGGACAAGTCTTAGTGGGGGAATCATCCCTTAGTCTGGTGAGTCTGAACCCATGTCGAACCACACCATTTCATCCTCAAACATATCATGTTCCAAGCTAATGCTAAACACATGAGAGTACTAATATACCGCATAGGACTACCCAAGTACACACTCTATATCTTACTAGGACCTCCAAGAAATATAGTAACATGTAACCCTACCTTGAACACACAAGTCATAGGGACTCGTCCACCACACCTCAACACTATCCTCTTTGGGTGACACTAACTCACCCAAAGGGTTTTACTCAAATCACAATAATGTGTCTCAGTGGGGGGAATAATACCTATTACTCATGAATAATAAGCTACATAAAACAACCCCAACATAGGTTTCTACCGATTCCCTATATCACCCAGGACAATACTCAAGAAAAAATTGGTAAGAAAAGAGTACCTCACAACAGTGTCTACTAATACTACTTCAAAAAGTAGAAAGGATACAATGCATACCCCTATTCATACTTAGACCCTCTGGTTAAAAGGCCCCTAGGCCCTAAAGTTTTTCTCTCCCCCATCCTCTAGCTCCCTAATTCTAGCATTTACCACCTAAGGGTGGTGGTGGAAACACCTTGAACTATATTCCACCTCCTGCTCCTCCTCCTCCACATCCTCCATCACACAGAACTCCCTGCTCCAAATGTTGCCTCTACTAGGGTAGTCCATCGATTATCTCCCTATCAGTTACACAGTGGGGAATAAAATATCTATAAATATTTCTCTGTACACCTCAATTATAACAATTCCTCTCCCATTGATGACCAGGTCTTTGGTGCAGCTTCGACACTATAGGCCCACATGTCTGGGCTTGGGAATGGGTATGCCTCCTGCACCGCAATCCTATAATCTTCAATTTTTTATCTACTATAGAAATATTAGGATTGTGACCACCACTACTATCCACATATTTCCCACCCTATTCCAGGAACCTCTCTACTACCAAATCTCACTCCAGTACCCCTGCATAAGAGAGAAGTAATAAGGAGACTACACCTGCTCAGATATCTTTTTTCGTAGGCCCATTTAAAGTGTTTGAGATCTGAAGAAAGGGTATAAAACCATTTATATAGAGTATCATGATAGGTTTTTTAACCTCACTTAGTAATCTTTCATGGACATGATACCCTTCTGAATCTACAAAAGCTCCTGGATATGCACTGATCTCAATATGGTTGGGAAATTCTCTTCCCTAAATAGCCACTCAAACTATTCACAATTGAACATTTCCTCATTGGGGGTATGTGTCCCCAAACTCCACCATATCCCAATCTAGCCCTGTAGAAGCCTCAATGTTAGGATTGGAAGTGTGCTCATAAGGAAGAAAATGTGTGTGAATTCCTCAATCTAGTCACCAGCTTCCTAGAGGTCTGGATCACCACGATACCACAGAGGTCACTACCTCAAGGGCTCATGTATTGAACTCAAACTGCATGCATCCTTTGAATTCCCTACTATCATATCCTACTAATCAATGGGTGGTGGATCAACTGGCAGACCACCCTAAGGTAATTACTCTAAACCAGTTCCCTACATTGAAGTCTCATCACTTGGCAGACCATCATCATAATCCTACTAAGGAACCCTATTTGTCTTATTGGTGGTAGCATAATAAAATATAATAAAGATGCTCCATGATCAAAGAGTATATTTGGGGAGCCTACTCAAGAATGATAAAAATACACAACCCAATCCTATATGATTCATGTATCAAAATTTCCCTGTGACTAGTTTCCTAATGTAACAAGTATAAAAGCAGGTTATCATATTTCTAGTGAATAGAAATGTTAGCCTCCACACAAATAATGGATTCCCTGGTCTAAAATACAAACTCAAAACCCCTCAACACTATCTCTATGCAACCCAAAAAAATCTCACAACACTATGGTCCTAAAGTGGAACTGACTCTGTGTTGAAGTTGGTTCCCTAGAAACAAATTCTTCGTACTTTATGACAATAATGCATTCACTATTTTAAATATTAAAAAACTACTTATCACATCACGATTGTTCTTATTTGTAACATAGTAAGTGATAATGTCCTAAGAGTAGTTGTCTCACTAAAAGGTCATTGCAGTTCCCCACTATGATGAGAACCCGAAAGTGCTAAAAAACTATTCTTGAAGATATGTTCTATAAATGGATGATATCATTTGAGGTACAAAAATGATATAGGCTATTATGGGTGGAGACTCATAGGAATTTGAGGCACTTTCTCATGATGTACATTCTTGGTAATATTCAGTTGGATATTATGAGAACGAGACCCACCAGTAGGAAATCCACATTTATATGTGTCATTGGATGTTCCTATCTATGGATGTTTTTATTATTCCTTATACTTTAAGATTATTATTAATGTTTTTATGAGACATTCACTTATATGTATTGATTAAAACTATGATGATGGATGTTCTCGGCGAGGTAGGAGATATTGGGTGCATCGCAAGTAATATTGCATTAATGAATAATGTGAGAAAGGATTTATCCCTTATTTCCTTTAACAAGAGTTAATATATCATCCCCTTTTATGGGAATTATATAGCCTAAATAAATCCACATCCATGGTGTTCTATAGGAAATTTCTGTTTTCAAAAAGTCAATAAATGAGATATATAGCACATTAGTTGATGAAACTGGCATACAACCTGATTGATTTGAGATATCATGATAAAGAGATCATATTACACAGTAAGAATTCATATGAGGTGATGTTTTTTATGGCATTAACTTCTTTCTTTATTTGTGTCTTGGCATGTTTCAAGATGCTAACCTTGGACTTTAGGCTTCTTCGCCTAATTCCACTAAGAAAGAGGACTAGAGGGTCACACACTAAGTGTATCCATAATCTCTATTAAATAATATATTATTATTTATTTTTTAACAAGATGAATAAATATTATTCCCATATTTGGTTTAATAACTATTCATGTATTCCTGATCGCATATAAATATTTATTTTCTATTTAGTAAATATAATATTTATTTATTTATTATATAATAATGTAGTGATATTTATTTAATAAATGAATATACATTATTCAAGGTCCAATAAATATTGTGGAGGAATGGAGAACTGAGTTTAATAGTATAGTGAGAAATAATAATATTGAATATTATTTGATTAAATAATATTCAATTATAATTCTCAAGTTAAGATCATGTCAATAAATAATAATATTAGCATTATTATTTGACATGGGGAGTTTCTTGGATTAAATAAATAATTAAGGGCACTTGTGCATTTGCTTTATTTTAACCCTAGTAATATAAATACCCAGTTATGTTATTTTCTCTAAGATCTAATTTCATTTTGTTGGTTTTTCACAACAATCTCGGAGAATCCTCTCAAGCCTAGAGAGATCCCTTCTCCAAGAATTCTCCTAAGAATGGTGAGCAATCCTCCTCCACCGGATCAAAGAGAATGTTTTGGAAGCAATTTTTGAGGTGATCAAGGCGGATGATTTAGGTACAAGGATCTTCTCTGGTAGCACCTAAAGACTCCTTCAGTGATGTCTAGAGATTTCTGGAAAATGTGTGGATCAACACTAAAGGAAATATACACTTAGTTTCTACAACGAAACAATGGTTCACCACAATTTTGTCTCTAGATTCATCAATAAAGAAAGAATTCCTTAGAGGTAATTCTTATTTAATTAAATTGATTATAAATAATATGTGATGATCATATATATCTGGTTCCTATGTAATTAATTTTGTATATATTTGATTTAATTACATTGATAAAGATGATTAAACATCATATAGATCTTGTATTGATCATTGATTATGAAAAAAATCAAAGTTGGGCACTGCCCATCGCAAGCTTCCACTGTGCCTGGAACCTTCAAGAGGTATTAGAGTGAGCACATAATTGTTTAAAATTATTTAAATATTGTTGGTTATTTACACATTTTAATTTAGCTTTTCAATTCAATTTTAATCTTTATTTTAATATTAATGGATAAATTTGTTTCTTCCTCCTTTGTTTCTCATAGATTTAATCGAAACATTTATTTTTATGATTAAAATAAAATCAACAAACTCATACAGAGGTGACAAGGTTTATAGCTAGACAACACCAGACTACATGACATGTAACCAAAGTTACACACAGTGTAATAACGTTCAATTCATCAAGATTTTATTTGGAAATCAATTGGAGATTATGCATTGATTATTTCATTGATTAAACTATTTAATGCGCCTTGTGTTGACTAGAATTAAATGGCACGCAGTCAGCTGGACTAACCACTATGTAGCCTATATACATAGCGTGTAGTCCCTTTGGGTCAAATATGAGTTGTGTATTCCATACATGGCATACCTGAATAGTGACCATGTAACACAGAGTCAACATGGCATGTTCCCATTGGACACGTTGTGTACTCAAAATTTTTGAGGTTTGTTTTACAAGCTGAGTCTCTAGGCGTGTACCTCATATAGATGATGAAGGGTGTACACACCGTATATATCAGATCTACACGCCATGTACTTTTATTTGATTGTAAAGATAGGACACACAATGTGATGGGTTTTAATATGTATAAATATTTAAATGTTTAATTAATATCTACATAATGTTCAGATCTAGATATCATGTATGAGTTGTATTACAAGTTGTTACTATATGTGCATTTGAGTATAACACATGACCAAAAAAACATGTAATTTGTGTAATCATTTGTGAAGTACATGTTTTGAAAGTATGTGATAACTATTTCATGCCAAATGTCACAAGAGTAAAAAAAATATATGAGTATAATACATGTTAGACATAATCAGATGGGTATTTACCATGTTTTCTACAAGGTATATTTATGTACAAGGTTAATTTTAAATGAATTTATTTAATTTGTTTAAAATTATAATGGATGAGAATCTAAAGTAAATTCTGATGATAATTAAGATAAAAGTATTGATTAATTAAAGATAATAATTAATTGATTCGAGCACAATTTATTTTAAATAATAACGATTAAATAATTGAATGATAGTTTTATTAAATGCATAATTCAATGTATGCATGTGTATTATCATGAGATAGACCAGACCTTTTGTATGTGATTACTTTCATTTAACTTATTATTAAATTAAAATTGTTGGTTTGTGTGCCTTATCTCATTTCATTATGTAGGTTCTATATGCCCATGGTTTCTTTTATGTAAAACCCTTTTCCCCTAAACTATGTGTGAGTAAAAGAAATGTGTAATGGATGGAGCTCCCAAGATAGTGGAGGAAGTTCAAGTTTGGAGCCAAGGTGAAACGAATCTAAGGAGATACATAGGTGAATAGGTGGAAATCTATAACACAAACCTTAATTGGTTTAAGGTGTTTTTCCTCGAGTTCAACAGTTAGTTTATCAAAAGCTAGATAAAGTAACCAGTAGTAAGAGCTCATGATCACACCTCTTTATTATTTTATTTTTTTCATTTTCATGGTTATTTAATTATGGATATATTTTCACAATCACATAATTAATGAATTAAAAACCATGCAAGATATAACTAAAATAAACCAGCTTATGCGTAAATATTATCAATGACATGGTTAATCACTTAAGTAATCCCAATTAATATTAAAAATAATTATATATAGATAATAATTGTAAATTTACACATAAAAGGATAAAATACCTCATTAAAATATTAAATTAGTATATAATTCCATTAATTCAGTTAAAATCAAACCATAGTTCAAAGTGATTGACCATCCAAAGTTGGGGTTCTTTCAATTATTAGGGAATTCTAACATGAGGTTTTGGGTTAAATTCACTTGGTTCACATCAAGGGATGACTTCCAAAGTAGGATTTTTTGTAACTGAGAGGAAAAGGTTGGGTAAATCCAATAAATGATTTTAGGATTGGTAATTTTACTCAGCGGATCAAGGAACTGTGAGTTAATGCAGTTGGAATTTAGAATGCCTACATAAAACCATTCAAGTTCTTGACCAACCAAATTTTGGGTAATGAGAAGGGGAATATGGATCCTTTCCTCTTGAATGTCCAAGAAATATGATATTATGAATCCAATGGTGAGGACTATTGGGTTTTGATAAAATAGAGGGAGACTAATAAATATATTATTTATTTATTTGTCTAAATTTTATCAGATAAAGTACTAAAAATTCTACTAATCTTATTTTGTAGAAATAAAAATAAAATTACATTAAATATATCATTGTGATCCATAATTGAGAATGAAAACCTTCTCACCAGAACAAATTTCCAAGAGTTGAAAAGGTGCCTATGTGTTATCCTTCTCCCTGAAAGGAAATTGTATGTGCTGGAAGAACCTCTACAAGTTGTTCCTGGAAATGAGGCAAGTGATGAATAACTATATTTCTATAAGAAACATCTGAATGATGCTATATATTTTTAGTGATTCATGTTTTCACCCATGTTCAATGATATTTTGAAGCAATATGAGGATATGAATTCCTATAAGATGATGTCTCACCTATGGGATCTTTATCAAGAGAAGGAAATACAAGAGAGGTATGAGATCTCCAATGACTTTTCACAATTAATCTTGGAGATTCTGCTCTAGTTGGTCCCCATGTAGTCATGCTTATCGGGTACATTGAACACCTGGACATATTAGGGATTAAATTCTCATAGTATTTTCATACAGATCTCATACTTTCATCACTTCCCATGACCTTATCTAGATTTATTGTGAATTATAATATGAGAAATAATGAGAAGAGACTTTTGGAAAATCTAACCTTAGTTTTCCAAGTTGATAAGGGCATGGGGTGTGATAAACCCATAGTCCTTATAGTGAACAAGAAAAGTAAGAACAAGTAAAAGGGGCCCAATACCTATAAATATTATAAATCTCCCGAGCACCATCCTTCTGAAAATGGTAAGATCCAAAGTCAAGTCAAGGAAAAGGAGGTAGTATTTTTTCATATGGAAATCCAGACCACTGGAAGAAGAATTGTGCCTAGAATCAAAGGGGAGATAAATTTTCGTTCATTGTCGAGTGAAATATTTCCATTTCTACATATTGGGTATTAGATATATCTTGTGTTACTCACATATATACCCAAATATAGAAACTAAGTAGATTCTGTAATACTGCCAGAGGAGGGGTGGATCTGTGAGCTTCTAATGGTGTGAGGTTGGACACTCTGGCCATTGGTGACTACCACCTTTAATTGACAATGGGAATGTTTTTTTTTAATAAATTTTTATTATGTACCTAGAGTTACCAAGAACAAAATTTATGTGTCATGTTTAGATATATATGTGTTTATTTTCAAATTTGGAAATAAGTTTTTTTTTATTTTATAAGGAAAACATATGTTATTCAATGGTGAATTTAAATAATAGTATTTATGTATTAAATTATTAAAACCAAGTGTTGGAAATCGATAATGAATCATGTTCACACGACTCATATAACACCCAGTTGTGGAATCAAAATCTTGGTCATGTAAACAATAATCATTTGAAAAAGCTCTATCAAAATGATTATTTGGAATCTTCTAAGCTAAAACCAATTGATATATGTCATTCTTGTTTACAAGTAAAATGGACAAACCACCATTTGGTAGATAGGGTTAAAGGACTACAAAACTTCTAGGATTGGTACACACGGATGTGTGTGGACCATTTCTAGTATAAGATTGAGGTGGATATTCTTACTTCATAAATTTTATTGATGACTGGAGTAGATAGTAATATATCTACTTGATGAGGTATAAGTCTAATTCCTTTGAGAAATTGAAGGAATTCAAGATTGAATTAGCGAATCATCTTGTTAAAAAGATAAAAAATATTTGATCGGATCAAGGTGGTGAATATATTAACCAAGAGTTCATCGACTTTCAATGAGATTTTAGGATTCTATCTCAAGTAACTCCACCTTATACACCATAGTGGAATGGTGTTAGTGAAAATAGGAAATTTACCTTGTTGGACATGGTAAGGTTGGTGGCGAGTCATGCAGATATTCAATTATATTTTTGGGGATATACATTACAAACTGCAACATATACATTAAACTCGGTACCAACTAAAGAGAAAAATTGAATTCCATTTATGTTATATAGTGGAAAGAAACCCATTTTGTCGCATACAGGTGTATGGGGTTTCGAGGAATTTGTTAAGGCCTTATCAGGAAACAACCTAAGACCTTGGGCATGAGGTGTATCTTTATAGGGAATTCTAAGTGAAAAAATGATACTACCTGTAAAACCCTCGAAAAAGAAATTATTTGTCTCTAGAGAAGCCATATTTATTGAGTGGGAGCACATACTCAAAAAGGATAGTGGGAGAAATATTGAATTCGATAAAGTTGATGCTTGAGATACACAAGAGTTGGTGTAGGAATAGATTCCATAGATTCCCATGGAAGAAGTAGTTCTCGAAACACAAGTAATGTGTAAGAGTGTAAGAGAGATAAAATAACCTAAGAGATATGGTTTTATAGTCATCGAATATGGTGATTAATTATTGGTTGTCAATGAAAAACCTCTATCTTAAAAGGAGGTAGTAGAGATCTTAGATGTTGTAAGATGGAAAGAAGTTGTGAATTCTGAAATGGATTCCATGCATCAGAACTAATTTTGGGTTCTAGTCAATGCGCCAGTTGATGTAAAGCCTATTGGATTCAAATGGGTATTCAAGGGGAAACTAGATATAGAAGGTAAAGTAAGTACCTATTAGGAAAGGATATGGGATAAAGGGTTTAAACAACGTCAAGTAATTGACAATGATAACACCTTTTTTCTAGTTTCCATTTTTAAATCCATTAGAATTCTACTTTCTATAGTATCTTACCATGACTATGAGATTTTCTAGATGGATGTCAAAATTGCATTCCTTATGGGGAAACTTTAGGAATGTGTCTATATAACCAAACCAGAAGGGTTTGTGACTCCTGGTGATTCCAAAAGGATTTTCAAGTTGTAGAGATCCATTTATGGATTGAAGTAAGCTTCTAGGTTAAGGAACATACGATTCAATGGATCCATAAAAGAATTTGGTTTCATTAATAATTAATGTGAGCTGTGTGATTATAATAGGTTTAGTGGGAATGAATTCATTATCCTATTAGTATATATTGATCACATATTACTTATTAAAAATGACATAATAGTCATACAATCAGTTAAGGACTTGTTAAACAAGCGTTTCTATGTGAAGTACTTAGGTGAAGCAGCCTATATTATAGGGATCAAGATCATTCGTGATAGATATAAGAGGATGATTAGACTAATTCAAAGTACATATATTGACTAGTTACAAAATGGAATTTTTATGAAACTATCCAAGAGGGGATTATTTCCAATTTCCAATGATTTATATATTTATAAGAAAATGTTTCCTAAAAACAACAGGAGAAATAGAGAATGAGTAAGATCCCATATGCTTCTACGATAGAATCAATCATGTATGTCATGTTATGTACTAGATTTGATGTTTCCTATGCACTAATCATGGTGGGAAGATATCAAATAGATATATAAGAATATCATTGGAATACTGTTAAGGATTTCTTTAAGTATCTAAAAATAACTAAGGATATGTTTCTAGTTTATGGAGGAGATGTGGAGATGGTCATTAGAGGTTATACTGATGATAGTTTTTAGATAGATCAAAATGATCTGAAGTCACCATCAGGATATGTTTTCTATCACAATGGAGGAGCTGTGAGCTGGAAGAGTTCAAAGTAGCCAGTTGTCGCTAATTTTATAGTGGAGTCCGAGTATATAGAGGCTTCTGATGCAGCTAAGGAAGCCATTTAGATTCAGAACTTTGTCCAGGAGCTTGATGTGGTACCTTGTAGTAAAGACCCTATCACATTGTATTGTGATAATACTACTGTGGTGGCTCTTGAAAAATAGCTAAGGTCACACCAATGGACCAAGCACATACTTTGGTAGTATCACCTCTTGAGGTATTTTCATCAAAGGGGTGATGTTGTAGTGATAAGAGTACCCACAGAGGATAATGTGGATAACCCCTTGACTAAAGGCCTATCTCAGTAGAAGTATGAGTATCATGTGAGATCTAGTGGACTGAAGGTTGTTAGCAGTTGGCTCAAGTGAAAGTGGGAACCTATTGGAGTTGTTTACCTATAACTAACTTCTTTTTACTTTATGATAAACATGAATTCATTGTTTTGAATCTTAATAAACTACTTATCACATCATGATTGTTCTTATGCATGATATAGTTTATGTAATGTCCTAAGAGTATCTATTGCACTAAACGGTCATAACGTTTCTCCACTATAATGAAAACTCAAAAGTGTTATGACACTATTCTTAAATATATGTTTTATAACCAAGTGATATAATTTTAGGGACACAAATGATACAAGATATCAGGGGTGGATACTCATAGAACTTTGAGGCACTTTCTCAAGGTGTATGCCCTTGGTAACATCTAGTAGGATATTATGAGAATGAGACTTTCCAGTAAGAAATCCACATTTATATGTGTCATTGGATGTTCCTATTAGTGGATGTGTGTATTTGTCCTTAGACTTAAATATTATTATTAATGATTATTATGAGTTGCACACTTAGATGTATTAACAAAAACAATGATGACATATGTTCATAGTGAGGTAGGATACATTGGGTACGTGACAGGTAATATTGCATTAATGAATAATGTGAGAAAGGATTTATCCCTTTTTTTTCTTTAATAGAAGTTAATATCTCAAGCACTTTTATGAAAATGATATAGCCTAAATAAATCCATATCCATGGTGTTCTATAGGCATGTTCTATTTCCAGAAAGTCAAAGAAAGATACGTCAAGCATATAGGTTGATGGCACCGACATGCAACCTGCTTGATTTGAGATATCATGATAAAATGATTATATTACACAGTAAGCGTTCATACGAGGTGACATGTCATTTAAGTATTAAATTATTTCTTTATGGGTTTCTTGGCATGTTTTTGGATGCTTAACTTGGAATTTAGGCTATTTCACCAAATGCCACTGAGAAATAGGCTAGAGGGTCACACACTATATGTATCCAGAATCTTAGTTAAATAATATATTATTATTTATAATTTAATATATTAAATAAATATTATTCCAATATGTGGTATAATAATTATTCAGGTATGCTTGATTTTATATAAATAATTTTTTTATTAAATATAATATTTATTTATTTATTGGAAGATAATGCAATGATATTTACTTAATAAATGAATAGACATTATTCAAGGTCTGATAAACATTACGGAGGAATGTAATTCCATGTTTAATGGTCTGGTGATAAATAATAATATTGAATATTATTTGATTAAATAATATTTAATTATAATTCTCAAGTTAAGTGCATTTAGAGAAATAATAATATTAGTATCATTATTAAGCATGGGTATTTTATAGGATTAAATAAATAATTAAGGGAACTTGTGAAATTATTTTATTTTAACCCTATCAATATAAATATCCATTTATGTTATTTTCTCGGAGAGCCAATTTCATTTTGTTGGTTGGGCACACCAATATTGGATAATCCTATCAAGCCTAGAGAGCTCCTTTCTCTAAGAATGCTCCCAATAATGGTGAGCAATCCTCCTCCATCAGATTAAGGAGAATGCTTTGGAAGCGATTCTTGAGGTGATCAATGAGAATAAAACAAGTGCAAGGATCTTCCATGATAGCACTCTTAGACCCCTTAGATGATGTATAGAGATTACTATAACATGTGTGGATCACTGCTAGAGTAAATTTACACTTGGTTTCTATAACACAATGATGGTTCACCATAGATCTATCACTGGATTCATCAAAAAAGATAGAATTCCTTAGTGGTAATTATTATTTAATTAAATTGATTATAAATAATATGTGATGATCGTCTCTATATGATTCTAGAATGATTAATTTTTTCCTATATTTGATTCAATTCCATTGATCACGATAATTAAACATCGTATAGATCTTGGATTTCTCATCAATTATGGAAAAAAGCATTGTTGGGAACCACCCATCACATGCTTCCATTGTACATGGAACCATCACTCTGATACGACTCTTCCACAACCCGGCCCAATGGGGCTCGATCTATGATCACTCCAAGAATGCCTTCAATATGATAGGTGCTAGATTCTAGCACTGAGTAGGTATATCACACAAATGGGATTCCTTTGCCTAAGGTACCTATACAAACGCATCCATAAACATCTTCATACAACAGTGTAGAGATAAAAATAAACTAAAAAATAAATTAATTTATACATATATCCCATAACCAGAGAATAATAGGAGTACTAAAATCATAAATGGGTAAAATATTCACCCACTAAAAACTTTAAAAGAATCTAATCTGCTCAAATGGAGGGGATCTCTATCAAATGCAGCTTTTGGAAACCTCCTCCACAAAGCACTGATAAACCCATTTATTGGTCTAGTCCACTAAGCTCTGTCTGCCTTAGGTACTCCTGGGAATCCATCAAAAGTAATGTGGTCTATAAAAGACATATCTTGTGTAGGAAAACCTCGTGCAAGGGTGAGAATAAAAATATTCAGTAGGAACCCCAAAACTTAAAAGAAAATGGAGTAATTAAAAGCCAACAATCCACTCGACCCAGCTTGGGGGGAACCCAAACAAGAGATAAATTCCATCTCGAACCATCCTTGTCTATACATGACTAGCCAACTCATTTAAAAAGGGGTGTCAACCAAGATGTGTGAAAACACCTCAAGGACTCCCAGAATCACCCATATATAATCATCTAATACTCCAAGTCTCATGAGGTACCAACCTCATAGATAGTTATAGGATCATAATTGAGTCTCAGAGGTAATGCTCACCCAATATAACACACTCCATGATCTCATCCATATTATATAGCAATCATACAAGAGATATGCTCCATCGATAACAACCCTTCCATCCCTAATGGCCCCTTTGAGAGAACATGCTCTTTTAGGAACTACTCTAGGTCCAACTCTAGTTCCCAACACCAGAGGTCCCAAAAATGCTACCTTGCACCCTGTTAAAGCTAAAAGAAACCCACGAGGGGAGGATCACCCCTCACCACTATAAATAGTTGAGGGAGCACTACTGTAGACCATACACCAAGTGAAACCTATCTAAAGAGAGAGAAAGGAGGGACCCACACCTCATCATTTCCCAACAGCTGAGGGATTACTAGCACTTGACCAGCCTAATAACTCATTGTCACACCCGTAGAGAGTGTCCCTCACCTCACTCCATCAAGGGAGAACTAACTTTTAACCTGGTATTACACATACTAAGTAGATGGTCCCACTCATCATAAATATACTCCTCAGTCTAGGGACCTCCTACTCTAGTGGAGGACTATCACCCTGAAACGATATGGTAGTAGAACCCCATAATTGATGACCTACACCCTGGTAAGATAAGGTGTTACCACTCAATATATAGAGAACTTTCACCCTGGTATGACATGGGAATACCAATCTACTAGTAAGATCACCAGGGGACCCACACTCTGATATGGTAGCAGAGTACTAACCCTAGGATAGAGGACCCACACTTTGGTACGACAGGGGAGTACCAAATCTTCCAAAACATTTCATATACAGGATTAATACCCTAGTACAAAAGGGAGGTACCAAATCCAAGGATTGAGAACCCACACCATGGTATGACTGAGGAGTACCACTCTATCAAGGCATCTCATATGGAAGAATCACTCCCTGACACAACAGGGGATTAAAAACTCCACAAATAGAGGACCCACTCCCTGGAATGATAGGGGAGTACCTAATCAATATTTACAACGAGTTTGGAGGTCCCCCACCCTGGTATGATAGGGGAGCTCAGTCTCCAACCACACAAACGATATGGGGGACCCACAACCTAGTACAACAAGGGAGTTCCAACCCCAAGAGAACTACTTCGTGGGTAGAGGACCCATTCCCACTATGGGGGAGTTCTGTATCTACTAATTTGAGAGGTTAGGGAAACCCACACCCTAAAATGTTAGGGGAGTACCAGTCTCATTGTCTCTCTAATAAACCAAACGGATCTCCTACGTCATTCAAGCATCTCCCAATGGAGTTCCATGCACGTCATGACTCACTTCGCAACAAAACCATGGGTAGGGGATCTACACCATGTTAGAATAGGGGAGCACCGTACTAGCATAAATAGTCTAGGGTTACCAAATTCTAATATGATAGGGAAGGGTACAAACCCCAACGTCAACCTAGTGATCCACCCAGATCACTACCCAAGGTCTAGCACTGCTACTACAATGGCGTGCTTGAATCACACAAAATCATGTCTCCAAATCCACCACAGAGGTTATAATCGTGTTCTATGTGAAAAAATGACCAATATAGGATACTCACAATATTAAATATGATCCCAAAAAAAGGATGTATAAAAGGTATAATTTCCACCCAAAAGGACTACACGGTATGTAAGGGGGTCCACATGGCATGTGACCCTTCCTGAAAACTCAGGCATGTCCTCTACTACACGTATTGGCTATACATGTGATATTACATGGTGTGTATAGGTGGTTCATGGCATATCTCGCCTCACCCAATCCTCTAGAAGTATTCTTCATCCACATGGATTGGCCAGCCATGTCACAAACATGGTGTATACCCCCTGATACATGGTGTGTCCTAAATAACTGTCCCCTTGGACATTTCATATTCATGTTTCCATGTCTGTAAGCCTATTTCCATTCACTTTGGTTGTGTACTTCCACACATCCATGTACCATCACATGGCCACCCTTTCCTTGTATCTAGTCTACATGGCCTTGGGTTTCTACACGACATGTAACCCCATTACATGTTGTGTAGCCCCCAAAAGTAATATTCCCTAAATGGGAAGTATAAAAAATAATTTACCCTGCACTACATGCCATGTGATCAGAAATTTCGATTGGAATTTCCCTTTGAGCTGCCTGAATCACCTTGGCTTTCCTTGAAAACTACAGATTGACCCCTAGAATATCTCTAGTAGTCGTATAAGAACTCTAAAACCTTAAAACAATGCATAAAAAAGGGTATCGAGACTTAAAACTCAAAGCATCCTACCTCATAGTGAAAACTAAAGATTTGGTCCCAAAACGATGCCCGTAACATGCTACTCCTTGATCTAGTGATGATCAGTATCAAAAAATGGAGGTCAAAGACACCTTTTTGCCTCATTTTTCTATCGGTTCATCTATCAATACAAAGTGGTTGGGTTTTCTAATCTTTTGTTGTGCACACACAAGGGGGAAAGTGGGAGGGATATTTATTTAATTTTATTAAATAAATACCCTCCATTTAACTCTACACAAACACACACCCTCGACCAAACTCTCGGAACCAATAAATTTTATGTCATGCTGAGGCCAAACACCGCGTTCTAAACTCAACTGCAGTCTCAGAATTTCAATATAAGGATTAAAATGGTATTTATTCCATGTTTTTAAATAAACTTCATGTGTGTGATAAAATATTTTTAATATCACTACACTGAGACTCTCTGGGCTCTAGAATCCCACACCGACTCGGTACCTATCTTTGGAAATATTCTTAGAAATATTCCAAAGTATTACAATTCAAAACACAAGTGGCTAAAAAATATGGGTCACTATATAATAAGACTCAATTTAAGAAGAAAATTAATAAAATAATAATAAGTTGTTGAAATATATAAATACATTGAAAATGTTGAGAAAAAGTGGTAAGAAGTTGAGACAAAGGTTTTTATTACTAATAATATCATTATAGAATTTGAAGAGATTCCAAAAGCAGAATTCAAGGATAAGTTCTATAAAATATAGAAATACAAAGAACAAATTATTCAATATCTGACACTATAAATATTTTATTGTTTAGCCTGATAATAAAATAAGTTAATTTTAAAGAGGAATAGGGTAAGAAGATCTACTTCAAATGATCTTCAAAGTCAAACACATATGAATCCTAGTTGGGTAACTTTGTGTCATTATCCAATTTTCTAAAAAAGGTAAAGGTATTACTTAAAGACCTTAAATAAATTTATTCTAAAATGAAACCCAAATTTTTTATTACTTTTTAGGACCATAGGAATTGGTTTAGGATTTATTTTCTATTTTTTATGGGCTAATTTCAATTCCCCTATTTTTTATCATTATTAGCATAAAAATTGTTCTTTCATGTGTTCTTTTCAATTTTTAGGTCCATGATGAGGAAGAAATAAGAATACAGTGAAAGGAAGAGATTAAAAAGAGGATAGTGATGTTTTTAATTATTAATTTATTTTACTTCCGTATTTTATGTTTTCATATTTTTTGGGTTTTAAAAAAACCACATGCCCTAGTTAGACTTTCTTAATTTTTTATCTATGAGAAAAATATTAATTAGAATAACCACAATTCCATGTTTTAGATGTATTTAATGAAAATATTAAATTGGTGATATGGGGGATTAAATTATTATATATAATAATGGGTAATGGATTTGATAAATCATGATTTGGGGGAACTGTTTGATTAATGAAAACCAAATTTCTCTTAGATTTTACATGATTTTAATTACTAAAATTTATGTTGATAATTTTTTTATTAGTTTATATTCCATGATTGATTGTAAGAATCACATATTACTATTTATGAGTGTCTTATTGACCAAATTCCTCCAATTATTTATTATAAATTTCATAATATATACTCATGCATGGCTAACTTCTGGAACTTTCATTGCATCTTGTCGAAACCATTAAAGTATAAAGTTGCATTTAAAATTATCAATTCATTATAATTGTTGGTAGCCTTATCCTTAATACCATATTATACATTTTTATATTTATTTTAATCTCATATAATTCATTAATTAACTTGTTACCTAAGAGCCACATTACAAGCCTATTATATCCTTCCTACCCTTACTCATGGTAATTTTTTCATGATATTCAATGGTTAAATTGTGGTGGGAGGTTTCCCATGGTGGAAATGGATGTTATTCATTGATTATAATATGTGATGTGTTTTTATATTGGGTGTTTGGAGGTTCATGATTATTTTATAACTTAATTTCATTGTTAGCCCTATTTAAAATAATGAAAAAAGGAAAAAAATGAAAAATGGGTTGTGTACTGGGTGGGTAAAAAATCACCATTACTCAACCTATGATATTATTATTACTATTAAAATTACTGTCATATGTATATAAATTATATTTTGGGTTATGGATATGATATTTTTACCAAGTGAAATTTTCAATGAAAAAAAATGAAATAAAAAATAAAAAATAAGGTACATCTTTAATTTTACTTACTTGTGATATTAATGAGCCTACTCTTTGAGTTTGGGAAGTTTAGGGAGATTTTATTTCTTAAAGAGATATTTTTTCATTATCTTTGGTTTTTTTATCATGAAAAGTGATTAAGAGTTTAACCAACTATTTTAGATTTATATTTTAAACATTATTACCTACCCACCTGAAGCCTTAGAGTCATCTGAACCTTATTAAAAATACCTCTTAATTAATTTTGATATTTTTATTTACTAGGTAGATATTTGAGATTATTTTAAAGATTCATATAATAATAATGTTCTTGAGGTATTAACATAACTACATTTAAATTTTTACCATGAATGATGAGTGAAAAAATTTAAAGTGAGGTAGACCATAATTTGAATGCACATTAATGATGACTTGAGAAATATAAATATAGTTTAGTAGAAGAATCATCAGTTAAAAAGGGGGAGAGTAAAATACATAGTTGTCTTAGTTTCCTTGAAAATAGTGATTTGAAGAAGTTTTATTATTTGAAGATTAAAATTTTATTCTCTATTGATAATTTTTTTTTTGACTTTGATGTTTAAGTATTGATAGGATGGGTTTTAATTTGTGATAATTTTTAGAATACATGCTTGGGGAAGACAAATCTAAGTGTGGGGGGATTTAATGACTACATTTCATGCACTCATTTATAATATTAAATTAATTTATTATATATGTTAATTAATTTTTCTATTCCTTATTTTCATTAATTTTACTTATTTATTATAGGAGTATTTTTATTTCAAACTTAAAGGGAAATAAGAAATTTTAAAGGTAAAAAAATAAAACTTTTTGAAGAATAAAATTTTTTTAGAAGAATTTGGAAAATGAAATTTTGAGAGTTTTGATAAAAAAAATATCCAACCCTTATAGACATAAATAATGAGCCTAGTTCAACCATATAGGCCACGAGGGTGGTAAAATGTGTGAAAGTGTGTATATAGTAGAAATAAATAGTGCAGGTTGACACTGCAGAGAAGAACACAAGGTTGGTGTGGGCCAGAACCATCATAATAGTGTGAAGGGTTTATTTCTGGATGAGTAAGGCCTAAGAGACTTATTCAAAATGATGATAGTGCATCAAGGGTAATTAAGTAGAGGCCTATCATGCTCATATATTATGTGATATAACCTTATTTTTGGGTACTCTATAACTAAAAAATATGATGTTGTATCAATATCGCATCCACATCATCTTCCCCACATAGAATATATCTATAATTCACAACATGTACCACATATCTTAGTTTTGACAAACCACCATAGAACCACCATAAACCCCACCATTTAATATCTATATTTCAACTAAGGATCTAAAAAATACCATTGGAACATCATTAAAAGAGAGGAATGGTATGACCATTGGAGGGAAAGCTCGATTTGAGTTGTTATGCCACTATTATAACTTCCAAAATATGTCGTAATTGAATATAATATTTTATGTGAAATGATTATTATTATGCCAATGGAAACACTCAAGTTTGAAGATGTTAGACCCTATATAGATTTAAATGGTGATTGCCATGTAGTAGAGAAGATGGTCATCTTATACAGAGATGTTCAATGGAAGAAACATTGATCCTTTCAATGTGTTGAGTATCTTAGTGAAATTTATGGAATAAAATGGACACAGTACCTATCTTGGTGGCCAAGTATGGTCTATGATAGTGACTAAATCTTGACTAAGTGTGGTAATGAATAAAAATGTACACTAAAATTCTTAAATAAATGATGTTGATTTGTGGTGGAAATGAAAAATAATTTTGATAAAGCATGAACTAGTTGATGCTTTGATTTAGAGGATGATTTCATGGTACACAAGTAAAAACCAAACTGAAATTTCATAAGGATTTTTCTTGGGGATCATTATGTGGATACTTATTTTTGAGGAGTAAGTTGTTATTAAAGTATGCCTCATGGAGCTATAGGTAATGGGTGGTGCAATGCCTGTAGTGTCACATGATTTTCATATTAAAGAGTATCACATGGGATATTGTTTTGACTATGTGATGGTATAGAATTTTTTTTGGTGTGTTAAAGTTTGGTATAGTTAATGATAAGAATTAAAATTTATATGGTGGTCACCTCTATGTTGTGGTTATGGTATCTATAGTAAAAATATCTAGTTTAAATTTTTTATTCTCAATACATTTTTTGAGGGTAAATTTGGAGGATATGGGTAATATATTTTTTAGGATTTCATGACTATTTTGAAATAGTTTTAATGTTTATTTGAAGGAGAATTTATGCCTATCTATTTAAGGTAGTGATACATGATAATGGATCCATATTAGTGAAGAAACCAGACTTGGGTGTAATATGCTACTAATGAAGAGTTTATATCCACTTTCATTATTAACTTTTTTATACGTATTATATTTATTTTGTCTATTCACTCCCTCAAGACTATCATGAAGGGGTGATTTCTATTTTACAATCATGTAAGTGATGGTAAATTTTATCTAGTGAATTATTGGTTTTATGGATAATTTGAGTTGGGTGTTTTCATTGCTTTGATTCATTCACATCTGTTCTTTACATTTCATGCATTACCATTGTATGTTGAGGGATAGATAGATATTTTAATTAAATAACTAGGATATTATCTTCTCCATGACCATTATTTAGGTTAAATTCCATGTTTAAACATGGTGTTGGGTTACCTATCTCACTATCTACCAAAGTACTTGACCATATGAAAAAAGGGATGTTAATGGGAGAGAGAGTGATTTCCAAGGATAAAGGGGGTTATTTTGACCTAATTTTGATAATAAAAATATTAAACACTAACAATTATACTCACTAGTTCATGAATTGAGACTTTCTATGTTTGGTACTTTGATTTTAATTTCAATATTCATTCTTAAAAAACTTCATCATCATTCTTTATTCATAGTGGTTTTAGTTTTCTTTTATCATAGGTTCTAGGTCTCAAATTATAGATTAAAATGGTTTCTAGTTTTCCTTATGGTTTTTTCCAATTACTTAAAATTACGATACTGCATAGTTATAGTTTTAGTGTTTTTATCTATGTTAAATTTGGATTGAGACCTTAGGAAGTAATGACTCCTACAACTAAACCAATCTATCACAAAAAATAATAAACTAAAAAAATTTGAATGAATCACCACTACAAACATTAGCATAATCAAAACATCAACATAACCATATTTAATGATTTAACACCCTAGAAAATGGTTCAAACAAACCAAAAAACTCACTAGTATACTGAATCCCATTATGTTTTAAACCCTAGATACAAAATTCAAGCCTGGCCTTCCCTAATACAGATTTAGATCTTATACTATCACCTATCTCATAGGGTCACACTATAGTCACTACTAGAAATCAAGGCTATACCCATGGTTTTTTCCAAAATTGTGGGTATAGGTCACCCCTGTAGCCATAGGATAAAAATTTTATAGGAAGGACCCATACTCATGGTTCTCTAAAAAATATGGGTATAGGTCACCCCTATACCCACAGTTTTTTTAAACCATAGGAATTGGTTTCATGGGGAGGGTTTCTAGAATCCCATGGGAAAACCTATACCCATGTTTTGACCAAACTTTGGGTATAGGTAATGTTTCTGGGAACCTATACCAATGGTTTGGGTGAACCATTGGTATATATCACCTATACCCATGGTTTAACCAAACCATGTGTGTAGGTTGGCCCATTATTTTTCCATAATAATAACAATAATAATAAATACTTTAATATAAATAAAATTTTATATACATACAGACACACACACACACACACACACATATTTGAATATAATAAAATAAATGTGTTGTAGGATTTTGGTAATTTCATTAGATTATAAGTGCAAGGTGTTGGGATCAATTCCCAATTGTGGATTTTTTTAATAAAGAACTTATACCCACAATTTTTTCAAACTATGGGTATAGGTTGGCGCATTATTTTTTCATAATAATAACAATAATAATAAATATTTTAACATAAATAATTTTTTTTATATATACCTAAATACATAAATATATATATATTAGAATATAAGAACATAAAATGTGTTATAGAATATTGGTGAAGTCATTGGAGTATAGCCGGAAGGTGTTGGGATCAATTCCCAGTGGTGGATTTTTTAATAAAGGGCTTATACCCGAGGTTTGACCAAACTTTGGGTATAGGTCTTTCCATTGAAATTGTCTACACCAATGGTATAAGAACCATGGGTATAGATGGAATATACTCATAGTTTGGTCAAACTGTGGGTATATGTAAATATTCTATTAGTGAGTAGACACTTGATATGTGAAACTCCCATCACAAAGGTTAATCCACTACTAGCCTGACCCAAATATGATTTCTTATCACTAAGGGATACTCAAGTACATTGTGAAAGGATCATAAAATATGATAGTTTTATGGGAATCCATCATGATTTAATTCCATATACATATATCTTATTCCTTAGTATAATATGTTTATTAACATCCATTTATCAAATACATTAGTTTTCTATGACCAATCACTATTTAAATATTTGTTACCTGTCACATGGGAATAAATAAAACCCACATAGTTTCATTATGGGTCAACCTCTCATACCCACATATGTCCACATATCAAGTGCCTATCCCAATAATAATATATGGGCTTCCCCCTATCCATCACTCTAGGTGACCATCACATTTCAATAGAAGGACTCACTTGATATTTAAATCCCTAACTCACAAATAAAAACCCTCCTTGGGTTCCAAAATCAATATTAATGAAGCCACTTCCATATGTATCTTAGATATCATCTACACAATAATATTTTATAACACTCAAGGACTTGAAACAAGTGTAACAAGACTCCCTAGACATACCTGAATGGTATCACAATGTTATTATGATATCAAGTATCATTATACATTCATAGATAATATACATATATATCATAATCAAGAATCACATATGAAAACATTCAAATATTATAAAACAGGGAATCTTCTACTCAAGGTCAGACATACCAAAGATTTCATTTAAAAAATAATTCCAAAACTCTCCTCGATTTCCTTTAAAATGCAACCCAAAAAACCATATTCAAAGTTTCCTTTAAAAGGAAACTAATATTGAATTTCCTTGAATAAGGATCTATCTAAAATTATATGTCAAATATATTTTTAACCGAATACTATGTTTAGGAACCTCAATTCGAAATCATTCTAAAAAACACTTTCCCTTTGAAATACCGTTTGAAAACCATTCCATAAACAAAAAATTATTCATTTAAAATTCCACTTTAAACAAAACCTATTTATAAATAACATCTATAAAGGAAAACATGTTTAAATTTAAAAACAAACTCATATCACTAAACCACCATAAAATGGGTCACCGAAACTCACTTGACCAAGGAACCACAAACAAACCATTTATCATGTTATGTAAGCCTAGTTAAGTATTAAACCAACACAATTACATCCAATTTTTTGTGTTATATCAAAAAAAATGTCATTAAATATGCCAATAATAATAATAATCATTACACATGAACATAATACCACAAAATGAAGAAGAGACTCAGTAATTTAATGTCCACATACCTCAACTGAAGATCGATAATATAATCCTAATCTTGTACCAACCACCATCAAGGAAACAAACATTGGGAAACCTTGTAGTGTCAAAACCACAAGAGAGGGGGTTTGGTATACTCCCATCACACCCTAAGTCCTACGATATACAAAAATATTACAACCTAAAATTGATGGATAATTTTATCTAATTCACCAAAATCATAAATTAAATTTACCAGATGATATACCTCAAGATGAATGGTGTGAAACATGCATAATCTAATATTGTAATGCCTCCTATATGCACCTAACACCAAATCCTCAACATTTTGATGTGATTCCACCATGATCTGGTGAAATAGAATATCCAAGACCTTGATTTTTCCAACCAAAATCCTCCAATAAAAGGGGTCTCAAGTGGATCCCTAGAGGGAAAAACAAATGGGATAGGCTTTCAAAATAGCACCCCACATTTTCCCTACCTACCAAAAGTCAGAGGGGTGATATTTAAATGAATGTTCCTCACTAATTAACCAATATACTCTCAGCGATTTTCTAGTGACTCCACTAGGTAACCAGTGTATGGAACTAGCCACCTGGTGGCCTTGCTAGAGGCACCCCAATTCATGGACCTCCACCAAGTGCATGGAATATTCCAACCAGGAACATACAATTGCCACCTGGCTCCATTTTTCCTCCACAAATAACCAAAATTTTTCTTTGGGTGATTTTACACTAAACTTACACCCCTGAAACATCCCAAACATTACTTTAAACATGGACTAAAATTCCTCACTTCAATTAGAATTCAAAAATTAAAATTCACCCATCCACTAAATTAATGGATATCTGACCCATCTTCAAATTCATTAAATCAAAATTCCATGAGTTTTTAAAAAATTTCTCTTAATAATATTGGTTTTAAAATAAATAAAATATAATTATTAGAGGAATAATAATGGAGTATTTTGAGCAAGTTAATAAACAAGAGTACAAAATACCTTATTTGGAGAAGGTTATGAACGATAAAGGTAATTAATTATCCTAATTATTGTATCAATGAGTGAGAAAAAAATATTAAATGAAATGAATAACAAATGGTGATACTAATAAATAAATTGAAGTTGAATTTAAAATATGAAGTTCCAAAAAGTAGTTAAATTTTAGAATGTTTTCAAATGAATAATTAAAAAAAGGGATGAATAAGGCTCTAGAAGTGTTGAGAAAGAGTTGAGTGCTCAAAGACCCAATTATAAGAGTAAAATTGGAATTATATTAAATTCTAAAACATCCATGACCAGGGTATAAAATTTTAAATATAAAGGAAATAAAATGGTTAGAGATATCTCTCAACCATCAAGATCATGTCATTGACTGATGAGGTTTTCAATATTTTTGGATATAGAGAGATAAGGTGGTGAAAAGGTATTTCACTTGATTAATTTTCATTTATGTGTTTACCATGGACACACAATGACATATTGTGATGAATTATATAGTCAAATTAAAGGATAAGTACCCAGGAGTCAATAAAAGAGGACAAGAGAATATCCTATAATACGAAGATGATTTTTTTTATGAGTACCACTTTATTATTTAAATTTTGATCATAAAGTTATAAATTATTGGCAATAATGAATATTAAATAGTTTATATAGAAGAAAAAGGATAATAGATAGAATACACATGAACTCTATTCCTTCGGGAAATGGATTTTTTTCCATTCAAAAAGGAATAATATAACTATAATTCCTATGTTGAAGTTAATGAGGAAAGATCATCTTATGTATCAACTAAACTATGCATTTTATATAAGAAAAGGATAATTGAAGAAAATTTTATTCTAGTTTAGATTGAATTGAGACCAACAAATAATGGTAGCATGAGGATTCTTGATAGTGGGTGTTCATATCTCATTACTATAAATATGAATCTATTAAGGAAAATAAAGATAGAAATTTATAGAATTGTTTGGTTTAGAGATGATGGAACATTGAAGATTATATAAATTTAAAAAAATGAGACTTACTGGTAATTAGATTAAAAATATTGAATTTATTTATGTGGATGATATTTTTCATAATCTCATGAGCATGATATAACTATGTTATTCACGTAATGGTGTTATATTCAATCGAAAATGTTTCACAATCAAAGGAAAATATATTGATTCATTCGATGGAAGTCTAGAAAATGAATGTAAACTTATACCAAGTGGAAAATGAGGAGAACAATTATCTTCTTATGGTAGAAGAGGAAAAATGTATGGAATCAAAGGCTTTTTCATATACACCAATAGAGTATAGAGATTTCATACAAGTGAAGAACTATAGTTGACAAGAGTAATTTGAATCATTATTAGGGGAGACTTATGGGGATTATATGAGAGATAATATTTTGAAAAATATTTATTAGTAAAATAAGAATATGGAATCAAATCTAATGGATATGATCCACATCAATGTGTATGGTTTAATAATACATCCCAAAACATGAGGTGAAAGATGCTTTATCTTATTTTTTGATGATTATAATAGAAAAAGTTATATTATATTCATGTAGAATAAGGATGTGATAGAATGAATCAAAAAATTCAAGATGTGAGATGGGAATGAAACTACAAGGTTTATCAAGATTCTTCAATTGGATAATGTATTGAGTACACTTTCATTACGGTGGAAATTTATCTTAAGAGGAATGGAATAAAACATGAATTCTCATCCATGAGGACATCATAACAAAATGGTATTTTGTAAAGAAGGAAATTTATAGTGAATAACATAGTAAATATTTTGATTATCATGTGTGTAGTATCTCAAAACTACTATAAATAGGTAGTTTAAGTGGTAGTTTACACATAAAATATAGTTTTTTAAGTCTTATAGAGAAAATAACATTATATGAGATATGGAATAAAAATAATCCAATAATTAAAAACTTTAGGGTGTTTGAAAATATGTTTTATATTTAAATTAAATAACGAAATAAAGGAAATTATGGTGATTAAGGCAACAAAGGAATATTATTAGGCTTTTTTAATAAGATTAAATCTTATAAGTATTTCAATAAGAGATTGTAAAAAAATATAGAGATAAGATATGGAGTCAATTGATGAGAAAATGTGGAATAAATTTGGGAATTTTTATTAGACTAAATTTTTGATAAAGATAAAGATATTGAAACAAAATTTGGAGGAGTTAAAAATCCAAAAGTTGATGAATATTGTTAGGTTGAATCAGAAAAAAGAAGAGGATACTAAGGAAATATTTTTTCTGCCTCAAGGGATAAATAAAATAACTAAGTTTGATGATTTAAATATCATTGGATACTAAAATGATCCAATACAAACTTAGTGGATGAAAAATATAGATCTCACTACTCTACTTTCATATAATAGAAACCATCATCATTTGAATAATAAATGAGATTTTAATCATGGGTTAAGACTATAGACAAGGTTTTTGGTCAAATTAAGAAAAATAAGACATATGATCTTATGAAAAATCCAAATGATTACAACATCATTATAATGAAATGGGTGTTTAAGACTAAATATAATGAGCATGTAAAAGTGATTTATGACAAAGTAATATTAATGTTAAAGGGTTATTATTTAAGTAATGGTCATGGAGGAAACTTTTCCACTAGTGGTGATATTTGAGTGAATAAGAATCATCTTGATTTTTACAATTTAGAGAGGCTTCAAAGATTTCCAAATAGATGATAAGAAAAAAATGAATGATATATTCAAGGAGGAAGCCTATCTTGAATAATCAGTGTATTTTCAAATTACAAATAATGAATAAAAATTGTGCATGTTAAATAATGATCTGTATATCTTAAATGAAGAAACTAGAGCTTGGTATGTTTTATTAGAAACTAATATAAAGAATTTGTAATTTAAGAGAGGTAGATTTGATCAAAACATCTATATGAAATCAACTAAGGAAATGAAGTTTTTGGTACTCATCCATGTAGATGATATCATTTTGGGTAGAAATAGGTAGAAATCAATAGAAAAGTTTTCTATATTTATTATTTTAGAGTTTTACATGTCAAAAATCAAATATATAATATATTTTATTGGTTTATATGTGAACCAAAGGAAGGAATATACTTTTATTTATCAAATGAAGTATGTGAGGGGATTTTTGAAGAAGTTAAAAATACATAAGAAAAGATCAGTTTCAATATTTATTATAATTAGAACCAAACTCATAAATAATTAATATGGAAGCTTTCCTTATCCTATATTATACTAGATAATGATTATAATCTTGTTTTACTTTACATCAGTAAGTACAAACATCTTGAACATTGTTTTTTTTTTGTGTCTCAGTTTCATACAAATCCAAAGGAGGGATATCTAAATATTATGAAGAGAATAATGAAGTATATTCATTATACTATTGATTATGGTTTAGTTCCTGATATAGGGAAATATTGATATTTTATTATGTATTTTGATGCAGATTAGGTTGGATAAATTGTGGATATAAAATCTACTAGTGAAGGTAATTTATTTATCAGAATAAAATGTATTGGCTAGTTGAGAAAAAAGTAAGAAGGAATATCTCTTAGAATGGATAAAGTAGAGTATATTTCAACTAAAAATTAATTTAATCAATTATTATGGATGAATAAACAACTATAGGATCTTGGTAAAACTGTGAGGGTGCCTATAGTGATTCATTGTGACAACAAGAATGTAATTGAATTGATAAGAATCCATTATAGCACTATTTTACAAAGAATATTGGGATCAAGTTCTATTTTATTAAATAATAGGTGGGGAAATGATTGATAAATATGGAGTATGTTGAAATAAATCTTCAAGTGAAAAATATTATTAAAAAACCATTTTTCACACTAGAATTTGAAAGTAATTGGTTGAATCTAGGTGTTTAACCACCACCCATGTCTTGAGGAGGTTTTAAAAATACCTTTTTTCCTTATGATTTTAATGAATAACATGGATTTTTAATTCTTAGTAAAAATCTACCCTTTGGTTTTAATATCAAATGGAGATAAATTGTGAAATTATAAATAAGTGAGAGAAAATTTGTTAATTTTGAGAACATTTGTTTTATCAAAGGGGTATATCAAGTAGATCAAAAAGTGAATTCATTTCATAATTCTAATCTCAAGTGGGTGTCTAACTTTGATGGGAGTTTGGTATATAATAAAAGTAGAGATAAGATATATGGGTATGAGATTAAAATCATGAAGATGAGCTAAAAAGAATCTTGAGTGTTCAAAGATAAGGGTATTCTTTAGAAGTTTGTGTTTAACAAGCAGTTTCTCAAGGTAAAATATTAAAGTTATATATTAATGAATTGATATATTTTTTATCTCTTATTATCAACATTGATCACTAATCATATATACTTAAATTAATAGTTGAGTTTCTTATTTTTTGATTCTATTGGAATTTCACTATGGTAATTGGAGATACTTTAAATTTCAAACAAACCTAAAGGGGATAATGTTCTATCAAAATTTATCTAATATATAGAATTCCATAAACAAAGTTAACTAATGTATAGAGTATTGGAACCAATATTTCGAAAGTAATATAATTTTGGATATCAAAATTTTATTTGTATGAATTGTTGTGTTTGTTAGCATTCTAAGACTGGAAGGTGAATTTTTTTGACTTGGTATAATGATTTAGTGGAGTATTGTGAAGGTTAGAGAATATTTGGATGCAATTTTGTAAAATAATACTACCTCACATCACAATCATAGTAATTACACCATGAAGGAGGTTGTTTAATAATATCTTAAAATATTGGTCAGTTTTTCATTCCATGATTATGGAGGTCACACCATGAAATAGAATTGATTTGATAAATGTAAAGTGTGAATCACAATGTAATAAGAGGTCATGATAAACTGGTGTAGCTCTGTCAGACTCAGGTTAATGTATCACACTACAATGTTTGAGACCACACCACAAAAAAAACATGGTATGGACATTATAAGGTTAGGATAACAATATAACAACATTTGTTTCACCATAATAGAGGATTTCATTCCATAATGACCTGAGACAATGAAAAATTCACATTGATCTAATTTAATTTGGTTGTGAGAGTCATGTTGTAATTTATTATGTTGCATCATAATATAGTTGTTTGTTAAAGTGAGTCATTTCATAATGAGGAGTGTCATGTTTTTATGGTGTGATTTTCAAATTATTTTAAATATTTGGAAGTCTTTAAAAAATGATTCATTGGAAAGTTACTTTATTATATTAGAACAACCCATAGTGTGTGTTTTTGGTGCCCAATTAGTGTGTGAAAATTGGTAGATTTTATGGGAATATATATTGAAATATTCTTTAAGAGAGAATATGGAATTATAGAGAAGATATAGAAAGAAAAAAATAAAGAGTGGAATTGAAACATATAGTATTTGAGAGATAATTTTTTTTGTGGAGTTATATTTAATATTTGAATTCCTTTAAAGATATTTAAGTATAAATAAAACACCCACATTTTTTGGTGTTATTATATACCTTATCTCAAATCATTGAGTGGAGAAATAAGATCATGGAGTGATATTAGGATTATCAATGATAATTTCCTAAAAATTTTAATCACAATAGTGGATATTGATATTAATACATCAACACATTATTGACATATTCTCCTTAATTTATAACTTACTAGAGAATCAAGTACAACCTATAAGTTACTACATTTTATATTCAGTATTTGGATGTTTTGGTAGTGTGGTTGATCATGGTAGTATCATATTTTTATTTCTAACATTAGAAAGAGATATATTATAAGGTTGAAGTTAAAATTAATTTATTCACCCCTAGTATGTATTTGGGATTTTTTTATTGAAATAGAAATTTATTTATCCTATTCATGCATTATGGAAACACATGAATGTCAATCAATAAACATGGGATATGGAATCTTTCATATATAAGAAATGTATAGAACTTTTTGAGAAAGTTATGTAACTTTATGGAGGTAAAAATTATTTATGGTGAGGATAATTATAACACCCATGTTTTTGAAATTATTTAATAATGTGGATTTTGGATTTGGTTTAAAAATTAATGTTTTGGTGACATAAAGTGTAATTATGTTTTTATCATTTAATTATGGAATGTTAATTTTTTTATCGCGTTATTTTTGGGAGTTAGATAATTATATGGTTTAAAGAATTGATTCAATGGAATTAATGTAATATTGTTATGAGATTGGTGGATATTTTTTGTGAATTAATTCATGCAATTAATTAAGAGTTTTGGTTAAGAATAATTTTCTAGTATAAATTTTGGTCAATTGTTTTAAATTATAGGAATTGGTGGATTTTTAACTAAGTGGTTCTTGGCATGGAAAATTTTAATGGAGGTAATAATGGATGATATATGGTAGAAGGAAGTTATAGTAAAAATTCAAGGAGTTGTGCTAATTATGGGAGTGTATTTATATTAAATTGGTTTTATAGAAAGGGTATGATTATGTATAGAATGAGACTTCTATATTTGACACACATATCACCTATATTCTCTCATATCTATTGATATATATCTCTCTCTATAATTTTAAATGATTAAAGTTTTTATAATTAATGGTGAAAAGAGGATAAAATATTGGTCATAATTATCTATTTATGGGATGTAAATTATTTTACATAATTTATATAAATTATCTAAAGTGTTAAAAAATGTACTAATGTCATGAAACCCTTATGTTTTACTTTGTTATGATTAAGATGTCCAAATTGGGTTTTATGACATTTTTCTTCAGTTGTGTCTATTTGGAACAGGGTTTTTTTACTAGAAAATTTACCTTCAACTTTATCTTATTATATTCCTTGAAATAATATAGTTTCATGGGTATATACTAAGTTTAATTAGGGTTGTGACACTCTTTATAGGTTGTTTTATCTCATACAGAGAGTCGCATGAGCACTCTACCATTTAAAATTCCATTTATAAGATAATTATTCTATTTTTTATAAATTTTTATTTATAAAAGAATTTTGGTGATAGGTCATAGTGATACACTCCATAAATATAATTGAATTAAGGGTTCATGGTAATTACAAGGAATGATAATCTTGTTAAGTGTAACTAAAATATTCCTATCACAGGATAGTCGTTGCAATAATTGTTAATAGATTTAAAAAATAATAATGATTATTTGTATGTGATTTTTGAAAAATTCTCTTGTGTGGGTTATGAATCATTATTTTTTTTATCTACATATTTTTTGGATAATTTTTAGGTGTTTATATCTATCTTATTTATTGATTGATTGTGGTTTTTTTTGTAAAAATATGTTGGCATGATTTTCAATTAATAAATTTTTTATTGATTTTTAACATTGATTTGTGATTTAGTATTCATTTATAAATATAGTTTATTATAAATATGCTTTACTTGGTTTAATTATTAAAATATAGGAGTATTGAAATTTATATAGGAAAATTTTTTTTCATTGTTTTCTAAAAACATGTAATTATATTTTCATTAGTGGTTTATTTTTATTGGAAATATTAGGGATTATATATTTTTATTGACAAAAAAATGCATGAAATATTTCATATATTATGTTTATATACTCCTTCATAAGTTATTGAAGGGTTGGAAATGGGTTTTATGGTAATTTGATGACTTTATCCATACAATTGAACAGAGTGAGTGATGGATCTCATGATAAGAATTAAATTTCTTTTTAATATATTTACTTGGGGATATTAATGCTCATAGAAAACCTTGGTATCCTCATAGTTTATTTATAAAGGATTTTTTTTTAATTTTTTGTAAAATATAACTTGGGGTTTTATGATTATGACTTGAGGGTTTTTTATTTGATTTTACACCTTTTTGTGTTAATATCTCATGTAATTTGATAAAGTAATGGTTGGTTTCATTAAAAGGATTATTTTTCCCATATTTGAATAAATATATGTTTAATTTAATTTTTTTTAATAAAATATTTTTTTTAAATGATTCATTATATTTTTATGTTTGAATTACTCATGCATGGGGTTACTCTGGAGTACTATAAGAATTCTGTTGAAAATATACTCACCTCGTACAAGTGAGATTCAATGAACATGTAGATGTTATTGGATATGATGTAAGAAAAAGGAATAATTTATTCTCCATTAATTATTATCCATATATTTTTTACGGATATATAGTAATAATAGTTTGGTTTTTTGGCTATTTGTTCACTTCATGTTCTAACATGTTATCTTCTTTTTATCATTATTTTGTAAAAATTAATTCATTTTTTTCTGTAAGATCATATAATATAATTTTTTAAAAAATGGTTTTATATTCACATGAATATAAGATTTATTTAATTATAGTTAAAATTATTCTCTAATGGTTATTTTATCCCAAGGAACTAGTTTCCATCCTTTGACAGTCGAGTAGCAAACTTAATTCCTTATGGAAGTCTAGTTTGGGTCTTTCAATTTAAGTACTCATGTAGGTACATAACAAGAATGGTGGAATATTAGATTAAGAATAAGTATTATATTGATTAATGTTGGTTACCCTTTAATTTTTTTAGTTAAATATTAATTCGTTATATGTTTTTCCATGGCTGGTACATTGACAACTTGAGAAATAAGAAAAATTGGCACCAGATATGTTGGTTTATTTGAGTTAATTGAATGATTAGAGATGTATAATATTATTTAAAATTACCATTGAAGTATATTTAAATGTATTACACGACCCATGTTTCATAATTAATTTATTACTAATTATATCCCTCTCACATTTTTCTTTGTGATATATTTTTTTTAAACCTAGATGTGACCTTTTTTGCAAGGACAATGTAGATTTTTTATAGGTAAGAGAATATTATAAAAGGATTAATTATCCCTTTCGTTATAGTATTTGAGTATCAAGGAATTATTCAAAAGTAAACTATTGGGATAGAGAACCATATATGACTTTAATGATTGGATATTTTCTTAGAGCATATATCCTAGAGACTTTATAAGGAAGAAAGTTCTTTTGGTGTGGAGGATTTTGATAGCCTCAATTTTGGTTGGTAGGTTTCCCTTTCAGTTTTGATAACTTATGGATTAAAATTTTAAAGTTTTATGAATGTTTTTTTTATGCATATTTTAGTGAACATTTTGTTAAATTTTACATCCCAATCATTCATTTTGGTTTTATAGGAAGATTCTCATGCATGGTTAAGTTCATAATTAGTCAAAACATTAATTATTGAAAACTTGGATAATGATAAATTCATAGTAATGTAAATAGTTTGGGAAACATGCACTCAAACCATTTAATCAGGTAAAAATTTAGTTATTTTATTCATAATATCTTCATTTTCAACTTTAGTCATCATTAAAACCCTAACCCATGTGTGATTTTACTTAAGACTTATTGGGATAAATTTTCAGTCATGTTCACTATAGATCAATCAAACCATTTAGTATGGTAAAAATATTATCATTTTCTTCATGATACCATGATTTTTTAATTTTACTATCATTAACACTAGAATATTTCTTTGACTAGACTTAAGATTTCTTGGTAGAAATTTTGGGCCTTGTTCACCATATATTGGTAAGATTCTATCTAGCATTGAGAAAATAAATAATAGATTAAAATTAATGATATCTTTGATCTCCTTAATTATTTATTGTGTATGTGTGTGTGTCTCGAAGTATCTATCATAGAGAATGGATCTTGAATGATAGGAATATAGTGGACTAGAACTTGAATGGGATAATAATGATCTTTAATTTTTTATGCTAAATTTTAATGGATTAGATCAAGGGAATTTTTATCAAATCTAAATCTAAGTGTAATTTTTAAAATATGTATTCTTTGGTATGTGGATCATATTCCTTACTTTGAGAATTATGATTCCTTGATGTGCAATTTTTGTGATTTAAAAATCTTTGTTTTTGAGGTCAATTTTATCAAATTATCATTAGTGTGAAGTTGATTTGATAAAATTGGTAATTTTTCATATTTGTGAAAAATGGATGTGGATTTAAAAAAACTAGGGTTTTAGGATTTTAATCAAAATCTTGGATATTTTGGAATTTTAAATCTTGGGATTTGATTTGTAAAAATCTTAAAAACAAAGTGATTTGGAAAAAAATGGGTTTCTAGAAAAATAAATATCTTAATTTGTGCTTGAATTTAGGATATTATGATTTTTTGGAAAATTAATAAATAATGGGTATGATAAATTATTGAAAAATAATGAAAAATAGAAAAAAGGTATGGATAATTACTGATAGTGTCAAAATTTTACATGGATAAGAAGATACATTGTGTGTTATATGGATAAGGGAGGGATGCTAATGGAAAACATTTAAGTGGATGTCAATCCATGGTTGGTGATTCTATGATCATAGGCTAGTGTTATTCATATTATTGTTTTATATTTTCAATTATTATTGATAATAGTATTGTTATTGGACTACTTTGATATGTGGTTAAAGTGGGTGGGTTTACATTCTTGTTGAGAAAGCACTTATGTGAGTTTTTTGGCATGATATATGGATTATATATGTTGTTTGTTAAATAGTTTTTACAAATCATTTTAACTAATTTTCCAAATATAATTGGTTGTGTATTTTGGGAGAGATTATACATGGTAATTTTTTAAGTAATTCAATTAAATCATATTGAGTATTGTGTTACTCACTTCTACTTAAAAGTATATGTGTTCATGTAGATATTGTTTTTCATGATGTAATAAATGGGAAAGTTTCCTTATTCTTTATTGATGGATTATAGGATCTACATTGGTGCAAAGGAATGTTGATGGTTAGCTATACCCCATTGAAGGAGCTAGAATATCTATGATTGTTAGGTTTTGACCACCTATAGATTGTTTTTTCCATATCTTGAATTGTTTTCTTTGTTTTTGACAGATTTTAGACTTTATATTTACTATAAAGATGTTTCAAAAATGGTTTCATTTTTATGAAAATTTGTATTTCCACTACATATGGTTTCTTTTATCTTGAGGAAAAATTATTCCCGAGTGATTATATTATATCCCTTGGTACTGGTTTCTAGCCTTGAGTGATTAAGGAACACTCTTGATGTCCTTTGCAGACTTATCCATGTGTGTTAGGGTGGTTATCTAGGTTGTGACATTATATTATCACATAATAATCATTGAACGGTTTAGAAATAAATTCACCATCACTATCAAATCTTACATTCTTCATGACATAATCACGGAATTCTGTTATCAATTTAAGTATTTTATTAATAAATCATTCAAATTCAACCTTATATTCTCAAAAAAATATATGTGTGGTCATATATAGTCAACATCTATCAATACTATAAAATATTTAAATGAGTAGTATAGTTTATGAATTAGTCCATAGATGTCCCCTTGAATTCATTCAAGAAAATTAGTAATTCCAGTCTCAATCATATCTATATATAATCTTATAATTATTTTTACTATATAATAAGACTCATGGTTAATTTTTTTAGTATAAGTATATTTTATCCCTTCATTGAATATATGTGCATTGTTTCAATTATTTTCTACATCATTCCTAAACCAAGATGGCATAATCGATTATTCCATGAATTCACATTTTATGTTCTATTATTTACTAACATATGTTTTTTTGATTTCATTGATATAATTATAGCATAATTCTAATTATATTTTTTTAACACCTCAGAATGATAAAGGCTTAAATGACTAAATTATATGACTCATGTAAACAAGGTGCGTCTTTTTTTTTCAGGAGCCTACCTGATTAGAACTCTATAGTTAAGAATGTTTATCCTAGAGTAGTGATCACGATGGGTGACCTTCTAGGAAGTTTCCTAGGGTGTGTGTGAGTGAGGGAAAAGTACACTGGAAAGGACATGCGTTGGACTGTGGGGACATTCATTAGTTAGACGACCCATTCAGGCATGTGGGTGGGCCCCGGGGTGGGGACCACATGTCTATGAAGCAACTGGTGATACCTGGCAGGCCAAGACCCAATGACCATGTTAAGGCAGCGTGTATGTACTGTCACTGGGGCCTAGTTGTTACATTTGGTATCAGAGGAGGAACCCAGCCTTAAGTGCAGTGCACTTCCTTGGTTGAGATGTAGGGACCACAATGGGGATGTTGTGCTCTAAAGGGTGGTGAATATAACACCCCAGAATGATAAAGAGTTAAATGAATAAATTATATGACTAGTGTCAACAAGGTTCACCTTCCTTTTTGGGAGCCTACCTGATTAGAACTCCATAGTTAAGTGTGCCTGTCCTGGTGTAGTGATTAGGATGGGTGACCTTCTAGAAAGTTTCCTAGGGTGTGTGTGAGTGAGGAAAAATCACACCATAAAGGACATGTGTTGGTCGGTGGGGATATTCATTAGTCAGATGACCCATTCAGTCGTGTGGGTGGGATCTGGGGTGGGGACCACATGTCTACGGGGAAACTGGTGGTACCTCGAGAGCCAGGACCCGACGACGATGTTAAGGTGGGGTGTATGTGTTGTCACTGGGTCTCAATTGTTACAATTTTGGTAGTTTTTCTAATAAAGGGTGCTTACCCAATTTTTTAATGAAAATAAATATTTCTTTTTCATTCCACTTTCCTAAAGACTAAGTATCATTCCCATGTTGGAATATGTCATTAAAACTTAATAATTGTTTTTGTACTTTGGAGAATTTAAAGCATCATTTATAAAAAAAATATTTGGTAAAATAAAAATTATTCTATTAGTATCTTTTATCAAAAATATAATAAGTGATATAGTATTAACTACAAATTTTATTGATTTTATATCAAAAAAATATTTTTTATAATTAAAAAATGTATGTTTCATGCCATTGTATAATATAAAAGCATTTTTATCATGATTTCTAATTTCAAAATCCATTTATTTCTTCAAATCAAAACAATAACATCAATAAAAATACTAAATTCACTTATTTATTATAAATACAAATCATAATAATTCAATTTATTACATGTCAAAATATATCTCATAAAACATATCACAGTCATGAAAAATATTTTTAGATATTTTTAGATAAAGTCTCATAAAAACATGTAAAATCACTTAACTTATGGTAAGTGAAATTATAAATTGAGGGTATATGGTTCTCAATGAATTTTGGCTCCTTTTATTTCCCTTTATATGAAGAATCAATGAAATTTTCTTTAATTTTATTCACTTTAATTTATTCCTTATATAATTTTCCTATATTCCCTAAGTTTTTGAATACTTGAGACCAATGTACCTTTGAACCACATGTATAACATAAATGTCCATGATTTAAATTTCCTTTTATTTCAATAATCCTTTTTACTATGTCATCTATTGTGGTCATTCCGTTTACAATATATCAACCACATCAACCACGATTATCATGAAATTTATCTCACCCTCATCAATGATTATTTTCATTGATGATATAATTTACTTTGAGAAGTTCTATTACTGGACTAGTAGAATGACACTGATAATTTTTAATTAAAATATCCTTTTTTTGATCTTCCAAGAATAAAGATACTATTAGGTTAGAATACTTTGAATATTAACCATCCACTAGTGGATGTTAATTTCAAATGGAAGTCAAAGTTTATATTTTAATATGATCATCCCCAAAACTAAAATAAATTGGCATAGTATTTCTTAAATTCCAAGTTTAGACTATAGGGAAACAAAAACAACCAAAACTTCCAAACTATAAAAACTCATTGATTAGTGAATCTTAAAATTCTAAATAAGAAACACAATAAAACAAAACTAAAACTCAACAATTTTTTTCCTCTTATGAAAATTTTGATATAGTAAATTAAATTTCAAGAATGATTTTATAAAAATATGATTTCATTCACTTATTAAAAGAATTGATTCAACTCATGGAAATACTCTTAAAGTAATTAATATCTATTTTATCAATTTCAATCAATATTATCATAATTATTTCATTTTTTATTCCCAAAATAAAATACTTAAACTAAGATACATTAAAACCTAATCATATAAGAAAAATAAGCATCAAAGATACATTTATAACCATACTCCATATTTATCATATTTTTATTCCCCCTTTGTCAATACTTTTATCAAATAATTAATAGATAATAAGATGAGTAAATTAATCTCAATATGATAAAATATGAATCGTTTAAAATTAAATTCAATATTTAATTGTGTACCCATACTTATACTCTAAATTATATATCTATTTAAGTGACTACTCATTCATGATTAACAAATAATATTCCATCATTGAATTAATCATCTTAAAGTAATTTAAAAACATGATAGAGAATAATATACCTTAAATAGTACTCTAGATAATTAAAAAATTCCATATTTTGTAAAACCTCAATCCAATTATTCTACATTAAAGTTCTTAATATCTCATCTCTATCTTAAAAATTAAAAGGTAAAGGTATATAAAAAACTATTATAAATGAAAAAAAACTAAAATAAATACTATATATAAAATCATGGTGTAATATTAATAATTGTATCATATTGTGTGTACCAAACTAGCTTCAACTATCTTTCCCCCACCAATTTTATCATTTATCTCTTTTCAAAATGACATATTATCCTGTTTTATGGTGTAATCCAAGTGGTTACATCATAATATTAATATATCTCTAAAAATATAATTCATATACTCCTAATATTTAGATGTATCTCTCCTTTGAATTTATTTTTCATTTACTTGTTGTATCATAATTACCAATGCATTATAGTGTGATTTCTTCTAGACAGTTATGTTCATAACTCTCTCTTCATTATGACTAGTTTCTTGCTCCTTGAATTTTAATCTTACAAGATATTTACACATGTATCAGTATACCATTAGGGTGTAATATATCCTTCTTCAATTCTTTATGTTCTAACTCATACATGAATTGTGACATAGTAAATGTTAATTATGGTGTAGTATTATTTGTATAATTCTATATTCAATATACAAAATAATCAAGATACAATATTATTCATTGAATAATAATTTTTTATTTACATTTTCAAAATATTCCAAACTCTTTCACATTTATCCAAAATCTATATTCGATCAATAATCATTAAAAATTAAAATAATTGGGTAGTATTAAGTTAACTTAATAATGAAATTAATTATGAAAAAATATATAAAAAATATTATTATCAAATTCATCTACACTTGAACTTTTTCTTATCCCTGAGAAAAATATTAGTATCCAATCATAATGAAAGCATAACATGATAGGGGTAAATTCTAATTCATCATTCTATAAATAGAGAGTTATAACTAAATATTTTAAGAACACAAAAACTAAACTTAATTAAAAAAGATAAATCATGATTCTTGTATGCATTTAATTCCCTAACTTCTCTTCTCTTTCAATCACATTATTTAACATTTCATAAGTATCCATTCCCACTTATAGCATACCTTACCATAAACTATTTCACCGATCACTCAATTATCATTTATAATGTTTTATTCTAAATCCTCATGTATATACATTATAACCATATATTTACAATGTATCTAAATCTCTACTTTAGAGGAAAAATCACACTAATAATAGGTACTTATAACAAGGTATTTTCAAGTTTAAGGGATGGTATGTAATAATGTAAGAAATTAAAAAGAATAAATTAAGATACTAATCTCATATATATAATACATGATTCATAATTCACACCTCAATGTAAACTTATAACTCATTACATATTTTTAAAAATATCACCCATATCAATTCTTTTTCCTTGTGAATTTTTGGTTTAAAAATCTAAGAAATAAACATAATTAAATATTCTTCCTCCATTATTAATTCACTTTTTCTCACATTTCTCCCATAAATGAATAATATGGATTATGTAATTTCAAAATAGAATGACTTGTGAACATTTTCCTAAATCCAAAATTGATTATTTGCACTCTTCCCTTTGATATTATTCTTGCCGATAAAAATCATTAAAATTTATTATCACATATCTAATCATGAAAAATACAAAGGGATGGTTAAGAATGAAAAAATATGCTTATAATGTGTCTCTCTTAACAATATATCCATGGAATATAATGACTTAAATAAGTGTTAAATAAAAACTTATTTTAAAAGGTTTAAGGGATAAAAATAAACCATAATGTCCTAAATCATATTAATGTGAATTTAATATTATATTTTTAATAAATAAATAAGGAGAGTCCTATTATTTTACAGGTCTTGATATTCTCTCAAGAAAGAGGGTATTAAAAATATTATATTAATGGGGTTTAAAATAACTCTCAGAATAAGAATTCCAATATTATGGAATCATTCAAGGCATGAATAAAAATAAATAGTTAATCAATATAAATTTATTTGAATTAAAGTTTTGTTTTAAAATATAATATATAAATAATTTTAAAAAAATTAAACTCAAAATTTAAGGAATCATTTGGTTTTGAAAAAATTCCACACACTTCTCTAAAATTTATTCTCATGGTAATTAGAATTTTTAAATCAAGGGAAATATATATTTTTTTTTAAGTAATGATGTATCCTAGATCAACCAAGAAAAAATAATCAAGTGTGGTTTAATTATACCTACACCATAATTTAATTAAACATTATCCTTAATGCTTATCCATGTTAGAAGAAATAAAATGATTTTCAATGAATTTTTTTTGGAAATGCCAGAAATTTTAAAGGAATTGGAATAATTTTCCCTAGTTTATTGAAGCTTCTCTTGATCATTTAAAAAAAATATTAGTCTATGAATTTCATGTGGAAAACATTATATCTTGGGTATCCAGTGAAATTTTACATGTAAATTTTTTATCTTTGGAAATGTTTTAGCAAATGAAATTTTAAAAATATGTATCAAAAGCATCAAAAAATAATTTCCATTTATAAATTAAAATAATTACCATATATTTTATCATGTGACTACGTAATAAGATATTTAATTATCTTAAACAAAATTAAATAGAGTGGTATAAAAATTTTGTCCCAAAAATTTAAAAAAATTAGAAAAAAAACTAAAGTTAGAAAATAGCTTAAGAATCCTCAAATGCTACATCAGCATCTCCTCTATCACCCTATATATCCCTCTACTCCATAGGGGGTTGTCTATAAGTATCTTCTCTCTATACTCTAAATTTTTAAATTCATTCCATATAATTATTATTTTTTCGTGAGTGGTCTGCTAGTTGAGTCTATCTCTGCTATCTATAATGGTCAAAGTTGAGTTTCCTTAGATGGTTTCTTATGAAAGGTTGGATAAGTTAAAGTGTCTTCTTGTGTGGGAGGGGTAAGGGTGTCTACAAATTTTTTAAAAGTTATTGAGGCTATAAGTGGTTTCAAGGCTACATTTGGGGTCTCAACTATGTGTTCCACATGGCCTAAATCAACTACAAGATCCTCTTATGGTACATGATTCAACCTGATGGAATGGGGATATCTCTCTCTCTCTTATTATATGTTCAATAAATGAGATTTACTTTTTGGTATCAACTATATTTTCCCTTTTCACATAATTTCTTTCATTATTCTTCTAATAAATCCATATTTTTTTATAAAGTAGTTGTTATGCCACTAATAAACTCATGGGTATTACGAATACTTTGATATAATTATACTGAATTAGTTATAGGGGGTGTGGTATAACCTATACATATAGTATTATATGATGGTGGAAAAATAAGGTTTGTCCAGACTTGTGGTTGGATTATTGAATTTGGGATCCAATTTAGGTGTGTTGGCAGTATAATAGTAAGGGATTGTGGTGACATGAATAGTGTCTTGAATAGGATATCAAGTTTGGAAAAAAAATCTTACATTATATTCTCATGATGTATAAAAGTTCATCCTCTACAAAATTTAACTTATATGGATTTGGCGTATAAGGAGTGGTATGGGTTAGATCATGGGCCACTTTATTAATTGGGTTGGGTGTGGTTAGGTGATGAGAAGTAGTATAATAGTGTCCCACATCAACATCATCCTCATTATCAATGTATTCGTCACACCAAATAAAAATATTTCCTCCCTTCTAGATAAAATGCATCTTAAATAATAGTTGAAGATAAATAAATTGCATCATACTAAGTGATGTAAGTGGAAAACATGTCTAAAAAACTTCTAAATGTTTTTAAAAATAGGCAGTAAACATGAAAATTCGTTTATTATTATTTCAACACCCCTCAAAGTGATGAAAAATTTGATTCATATTGTTTAAGGGAAGAACTTTAATTATAGAATGTATAATGATCATGTTATTATATATGACACTTACATGGTTATCCCCTTTGGCTAACCATGAGTGTATAATAGCTTGTTGAAGTATACAAATAATTGGGATTTTTAATTGCATACTCTTGATCTTGGATGAATCTGAAAAAATAGTAGATTCATTCATCAAATCAACTAATTTCTCAAATGAAATCTCTCTCTTATGATCTAAAAATAAATGAGAATATTCCATTTTCTTCACAAAATCAGAACTATAGGCTCCATGTCCGAATCTAAACTAGATAATGTTGTATTATAATATTTTTTAACCAAATGAAACCATACATCAACTTGATCATACTTAAATGAGGAAATGAATCAAGAATAAACTCTAGGTAATCCTCCTATCTCACTACCAATATATGATACAAATATAATACTTTGAAGGAAATAAGTAATTTTGTATCTTTACCAATCTTATCTAAGATATATATATTAAAAATCGTATTGGTTGTTATCTTTTGGAATCCACCTTGTTTTTCCTCTCATTATGAGATTTGGTTTTGAAACATAGGAATGGGTGAAGGTGGGACAAAATATCATCCATATATGATGTATATTGTGGGATGTAAGGGGGTATTGTGGATTGGGTTTGGGTTTGTAAATAGGAATCAAAGGCTATAATGGATGATTGAGGTTGGATATAGTCTATCTCACACTATTTAGCATAAAAAATAATTTTAGTTTGTCATTCAATAGGTTTCTTGTTCTGGGAGGAAGACATAGTCTGATTACTCCATCCTATTGGGTTAAAATGGATAGAAATGGATTTTTTTAGTGTTTTGGGGTTAGATTTACAGTATTATATCAATTTTTGTTAAAGTGGGGTACCCTTTTATTGTAAAATTGGTTTTAAGGATGAAAAGATTTGATAATTCAAGTGAATAGGTGAAGGTAAGGATGAAATAATATGGGATAATATAAAAATCAATACCTTTATGTTTTAGACAATAGAAATTAGTTTGAGTTAGATTTGAACATAAGAGGACAAGGATTAACTCAGTTTCCTAGGGAGAAATTCATGGTAAAACTAGGGTTTTACACTCAAAATTTTAAAGGTTCATTTAGAATTATGGTATAACAAGGTTTATTATGTTGTTATTTCTATTTAAATAGAATTTAGTTTTTAATATTTTCACCAATATAAAAATTTCATTTCAATATTTTATTTTATGTCATAATATTTTTTATTGGTTTTTTTGAATTCAACACTTGTAATCTGATTACAACATGATTAATAATTATAACAACCCAAGTGCTTAGTAGATTTGGCTCTTGAGAATTTTGGGTGTAGGGATTTCCCTTATTGACTAATCATTGGGGAATTAATTGACATTTTTATTCTTACTTTGAGATTGGTCAAGAAGTTATAGGGATATGTTTTGGTATAATTATAACATATGATTCTCTTATAACATCTTTGTCTTTAACACTTCACTATTCATTCCATAATTTGAGGTCATGGATAAACCTTATAAATTTTAGTTTATCAGGGAATGGATATTTCATAATAGAATAAACCTATTATTTTTATTATCCAGAGATGATCATTGTGTCATATATATCTTGTTATAATATGACCCAATTATTTTATTTGGTAAAATTGATGCACAACATGTCCTTCCCACAACATCATTTTGACTAGATATTTCTTTATATGACATGACTAGATTTTTTTACTGTTAGAAACAATTTATTACATCATAAGGAAAATTCATTATTCCATAATTTTTAAACTTTTAGAAAATATTTTTCTTTAATAATTTTTCATCAACCTATCCTCTACCTTTTTACTCAAGGTATAAGAGATTAAAATGGATTTGATTGATGTTTTGGAGCCTTCTCTAAATAATTATTAAAAATAGAAAACATATTGACCTAGAAATACAAATGTCTTTATCCTAAAATGAAATTGAAAATTTTAAAATGCCTAAGGATAAACATGGGATGTCTCTAAATTATAGATTAATTTAAATTCAAAAATCTAATGTATCTAAGTTTTTCAATCAAACTTCAATGGAAGGAAAATCCATATTGAGAATTTCAAATTTATTCCTACTAGAATATTTATTTAACCTTTAATGATAACTCCCCATTCCTTTAGATCTCTACTACTCATTATGAATAAAGTTATACCACTATAAAGGTACCTAACCATTATGAATTCTTATTTTCTTGAAATAAAATTAAATGTGAATTAAAAATAAGAACCTACCCTCACTAGTGTAGATTATTCCATTAAATGTTTTAATCTTTCCACTTCTTTGTTTTATAATTATAAATAGTATAATTGGCATAAAATTCCATCTAAATATCTTATAGATCATCAAGTTCAATTACCCTCCTATTTTTAGCTTCATGTTCCCTCTAATTAATAACTTTAATAGACCAATAATATTTGTGGGATAAATTCATGGGAAGTTAGAATATTTTGGCATACACCAAATAGAGTAGTCATATACCTAAGGTGTTTTTGAAGATGGATCTTATGACCATAAGTCATCATTGAGCTTCTTGTACTAGTCTTTGTTACTCAAATTGATAGTATTTTACAAGACATGTTTATTTTCCCAATTTGAGGGATCAACCTATCAACTTATTTGATAGTGGTATGAAGTTTTTTTTGTAGAATACTTTGTATTTATCCATCACATATCTTAGTAAATTTTTGTTTAAATAAATTTTATGTTCATTGATTAGTATATTTGTAAATTTTAATCTCAATAAAATATTATTTTAAAAATATATTATCACCATAAGTTCTATATAAAAAAGTTTTATTCTATTTAAACCTATTTAGATACATAATTAGTGCATAATATGATGTATGTGCTTTTAAATTAATTTAGAAAGGGGCCCATGAAATTTATTTCCCATACAAAAAATACCTTGACCTTCATGATAGTTTATTATGGATTTTTTTTTCACTTTTACTTATGTTTTTGGTTATTTGAAAGTAATCACAAGATATCATTTAACTCCTTGTATCCTAGTGAAGTGTTATCCAAAATAATCCACTTTCAAGTATCTCTGACATTGTTTAGTCTAGGATATGCTTCCATTTAGTTGGTGAGGAGTGATAAAAATTATAGAACACTTTTAATTTAGGAGTCAAGTATACATTATCAATTCAACCATAACCACATTACATAAATAGAATAGGATTGTCTCAAAAAGTAGTTTTTCACTATATCTAATAAAATATTCATATATTCATAGGTAAATTTTTGGTATACCATATGATGGAAAAATAATTCCCAATATCAAAAAACCATTTCCTTATTTTTAACTTCATCTAGAAAATTTTTTCATATAGAAAATAATCTCTTATAACTACCTCTTGATATCCACTCAAATGAGGTAATTATATCCTTGATAGATGTGTAGCTACCTAATAGACCGATCCCTTATTGTATTTTATTTTATTTTAAAACTCATGGAGCAATAGTATCTATTGAATCAAGTGTGATTTTATATATTTCTTGTTATGAAAATACTTCAAGGTTGTGTGAATAGTATATATAACCCCCTTTTAGAGTATAATATTGGGTGTAAAATTATCAAAAACATAAAACATAGATATTAATTCATTATTTATAGTGGTTTAACTTAAATAATTATTTATAAGATTTAATCTTACAGAATAGGATGACTGAAAATGTCTATTAACTATTTATCTAAGAATTATTTCAATAACATAGTCACATGAATCACACATTATATCAAAAGGTTATTCCCAATTTGGGGGACCAATTATTTGATAGGTAACTAATGTCTTATTCATTATTTGAAATGATTTATTAAGATTTTTATCAAATGGTAATGCTACAGGGCCTTTGGGTCACGTAGACCATAGAGTATCCCAGTTCACACAGAACAGGCCCCAGAAGAGGATCAGAGCAGCAGGAGTAGCAGCCACCAGATGTAGAGCTAACCAGATTGAAAGAATGAGAGAGTATGGCAGCCGCCATCGGGACTAGGCACCGTGAAGCTTTGTACGGGGCAATGCTAGCCGATCAGCAATGAAAGGTGGGGAGCTAAGACGATCAATGATGCAAGATGCTGGGGAGGGGCAGTTCTAGTGGGCTGGGCCTACAGGTCATGTATGGACATTGTATGCCTCTGGGCCTTTGAGTCATGTATTGTGGGTCATGTCGGGCCTTGTGCCTTGGGCCTATGGGTCATGTATGGGTTCCCCTTCAACCCTTAAAAGGGTGATTATATATAATAAAATAAAAAATAAGGCCTTCGGGCCATTCAGAGGTAATGCTACATTATTTACCAAATTTTGGGTGGGAGGATGAGAAATTTGGGGAAATACTTTGAAAAAACTCTAATAAAATCTATCATGTATCAAGAATATTAGTATATCTATAAATTAAGTAGGTTATAACAACCCTTGAATCACCTTGTTATTCCATTGTTTGAAATATTGTTTCAAATAATAGTACCATATTTCACTATAAAATGGATCTTCTCCAATTCAATAATAGGAAAATCTCCTCAAATCTTTCCAAAATCATGTTGATATTTTTGAGACATACCTTAATGAATTTTTCATAAATAGAGAAATTATCCATGAATAATACAAGAAATTATTTAACCATATCATGAAATATATGTTTAATTCATCACTAAAATGTGGTGGGTATATTACATATGCCGAATTAAATTCATCAATAAATTAAATTTTCATAGGTACATGTGAATATTTTATTTATTTTATCTACTAATGCCCCTAGAATTGGGTTAAAGTTATAGTATCCATTAAGAAAGTAATAGTATTAATTATTATAAAAATATTCAAACATTTTTTAAATACAGGGAAGGGGAATTGTTCCTTCCTCATCTCATCATTTAGTGTTTGGTAATCGATACGTAATCTCTGGTCAATTTTTTTTAGGTAGAGATATGCTAGATATGTTTTAAAAAATGATGAATTATATTGTGTAATTAATCCATATCATAACCTGATATGTGTTTTTCATTTAGTAATATGTGGTTGGATCTCATTCTATGATAGGCATGAGATGCTTATATCATATCATATGATAGAGTTGTAATATGTGATATCATGATGCATGCCACATTCAAAATGATTTTTCATTTGTTATAAATCATAAATATAATTTATTTATGTCTTTATCAATGCATTATGATTATTTATACATTTAATAATCATAAAAATAAAATGGGTATATGTTACATGTAACTTATGGAGGCTGCCCAACATTGGTAGTAGGGTTTGAGCTCCTAAAATTTATTGAAGTGAGGTTATTTGAAGGATGTGATCCTTAATATTTGAGAGTGTAATAGACCATCGATCCAATATGAAACTCTATTATTCTTTATTATCCATTTATCATTGAGGATATCGTTCCAACACACCTTTTAAATATCAAGGGGTCTTCATGTAGCATGAATGGATTCTAGTATATAGTGTAGTACCTTTAGTGGAAAGAGTCTAAGTTATATTTATTAATAATCTTTATCAGGCCTACTATATCAAGAAGTAATACATTGGACTTGAGATATGAATTTTTTTTTATATTTTTCATTATTTATGTTCATTATTGGAAGATAGATCACACATTTTTATGGGTCTATTTTGCTATTTTAACCATGTGATACTCTAAAAAGACCCATCAATGGTATAAAAGCATCCTTCACCATGGAATAAATTTTTTTTCATACTTAATTATTAAATAACATGTATATCATAATATTCCATTTTTTATATCTTAATAATTGATAAGATGTGGATAAATGTTAGTCATTGGATTTATATAACATTAGATATGATATATGATATCATAAGGTGTGATTCAATGTTTTGTAATATAGTAAGGTACTACATAATTAATTATAGTATATAATTCACAAATACCCATATATTTACACTATATCATAAGATGTTATAAGTTTTATTATATTCTATGATTGATAATGTAGTGTTTTCAAAATACAAAGTCTTGTTATAATGAGGATATATAGGATATCATCGATTATGATGTGGCTCAAGTGTTAAACCATGATATATGATAACACATGTCATGAAATATTATAGACTACCAGTGATAAAGCTTATTATATTCAGGTATGTGAATAATTATTTACAATAAAGTATATATTTTAAAGTATGACATATTACAAAAAAGAAAACTTTTATTATTTTATATAAAATTATTAGATTTTATAAATTGTTTATAAAATATAGTTATTATCCATTATAAATGGAAAATTTTTATTACTAAAAGAAATATGAAATTATCATATTAATATTTCAATTTTAGTAAATAAATTTATTTATTTTATTAATATTTAAATACTATTTTATATAAATTTTTATATTATGTAAATATTATGTATTCTTTAATTTATATAACAAATTTTTTCAAATAAAATTGTCATTCCATACATTTCATGATAGGTTAAATAACATAATATTAAGTTTTTTATACCTTTGATTTGGTTTTTTATGAAATTATGAGCTTGGTTTTAGAGGTTATTTATAGTTTACATATATTGGGTGTTAGAATTATGAAGGAATTGAAGTCAATTTTGAGTATCGAACCATGGATAGTGAGAATTTGGGTAATACTACTTACTAGGCTAGGATCTTATGCTCTATATAGAAATATGGGGGGTGGTTACATGGTGCACCATGATTTCTCTTGTGGTAATTTTTTATTTTATATGACTCTAAGAGTTTACATGGAAGGGTTTTATATACCTTATGCATGAGATATATTTGGATATATAATGATAAATTTTTACTCTATTTTGGGTTAGTAACATAAATTGTGAGTTCTGTAATGAGTTATATAATAATATGGTTTGAATGTATCAATTTAGTGGAAGGATTACGGATTTCAAAACTATATTGACAGAATCATGCATACATGCAGGAATAAAACATGATATAATAAATATTTCATGTGATGTAGTTGTTATGAATTTAATATACATAGGATATATATTAAAATGGTGAGACCAAGAAAACCCATCAAGTATGAAATACCTTCCAAAGTGAAAACAATTCAAGACCTTAAGCATCAAATCAGGTAGGTTCATGATGAATCTTGGTGCCCATGGATTATCTTGTGTAATTCATGGTAGAAATGGATATACCTAAGAGTTAGGTAATTAAATATCACTATGAGATTTTGATTACACTTAGCTAAGAAAACTTATAATATAGGATACCAAAGGAATATATTTAAGTTTATCTCTATAATGTATTTAGATAAAGGGTTTTCCACTAAACTATCCATGAGTTATATGAAATATGATTGGATTGATGTCCTTCCTAAATAACTATGTGATTAGGGGAATTCCAAAGTAGACTTATTTCATAATAAAATATAGATAACGGTCCACTAAAGATAGTGATATAAGGGATCATAATTTTAGTGAGAGTAATTTCATTAAAATTATTTTATGAAAAGATATAAAATATTATACTCACACATATATGTGTCATTTTTATAGATTATGGAATTTATCATGATTATAATTCTAACATTTCTTATAGGTACGACCTCTAATAAAATTATATATTGGTATCTAAGGTTGAGAAGTGTTCTTGAAGATAAGTTTTCTAATTATATAGATTTGAATGTTATAGAAATAGATTTCTCCAATTCCAACTCATGGATATTAGAGATCGAGTGTGAATCATGAATTTATACTGATAAAAAACTCAAAAATAAGAGATGATTGGTAAAAGTATAAGTAGATCTACATGTTTGTAATGTGTAAATAGTTACTATATTGGAAGTTAGTATTTATGATCAAAGTCTTCCATATGTATTAGTGTTAGAATTAGAAAATTATTATTATGTTTTAACCATAAATAGAAATTTGATTTATATATCTTGTTTTGATAAGAAATTATTTTCATTCATTATCAAGAACTAGATCTATTATATATATATATATGAATGATTTTTTTATGAAATTGAGACTATGTTGGATATTTTATACATTCTATACATAGATAATCCAATTTATCACAGTCAATATAAGAAGGTAAGGGTTGATTATAACACCACTTATCATTGATATCGTCTAATTTGGAATATTAATGGAAAACCCATCAAAGTAATCCATTTAGATATATTTTTTGGTTCATAATATTTTGAATAATTTTGAAATTATAAATATTTTTTATTAATAAAAATGACTAAATAACCTTTTAATGGAAAAGGTAATAGTTATAGAGGACTATTTGATCTTATACATAATGATTTATGTTAACTAAAGAGTACCCAAAAAATTTGGGTAGGTACTTTATAACCTTTAATAATTAATTTTTTCATTAAGGATATATTTTCCTTATGTGATAAAGTTTGAAACCTTAGAAAAGTTCAAAGTGTTTAAAACTAAAGTATAAAAAAAAATTGGGAAAAAATATTAAGATCCTATGATCATATTTGGGTGGTGAATACTTAAGATAAAAATTATCATCTAAAATATTGTGAAATTATTTCACAACCCAAATATACTAGAATGATATAGTGTAATGGTGTGTATAGGAGGAGGGATAATACCTTATTAGACATGGTTCAGTCAATGATGAGTCAGTGTGATCTTCTTATTTTATTTTTGGTATATGATCTAGAAATTATTACATTTTCTATTAACCACCTTATATCTAATGTATTCATAAAGACACCATATGAGATATGGAATAAGAAAGATTTAAAATTTTCTTTTATGATGATTTTAGGTTGTGGAGAATACGTACGATGTTTATCTTTTGATAAACATGACCCCAAATCAGAGAAATGATTATTTATTAATTATCCCAAGGAAATTATGGTATTTTATTTCTATGATCCTTTGAAAAACAAGTTGTTTACAAATATATATAGTTTCTTCCTTTAAAATTAATACATGAATCATGGATTTGGTGGGAGGATATCTTGACCGTGTAGAGTTAAAAACCAATAAATATGACTATTTCTTGGGATGGAAACTGAGCTAGTTTCATAAGTGGTTTAGAAAATATAATCAACTCATGATACATAATAAAATTGAATAATTAGTGGTATTTTATAGGATTATAAAATAAATGGATTTATAATTGAAAATGATGATGAATTAGTGTTTATAGATGATAAACCTACTATCTACCAAGAGGAAATTGAGAGTTATAATTCTAAGAAATGGTTAGAATCCATGAAATATGAGATGGAATCCATGTACAGTAAGAAAGTTTGTAATTTTTTAATTTCACCTGAAGGGGTGGGAATCATAGGATGGAATGAATAAGAAGGTGGAGGGGTTCTCTCACTTGGTGGGGCGTGTCTGGTTCTACTCATGTTTTTTGATGGAGGTGGACAATGTATCAGTACCCCCCCCCCACTAGGGGAGGGACCTATGTCGTCCTTCAAGGTAGAGGAGCCCTCCTTTTACCCCTTTTACAATCCTGACCTCCTTCCCTTGTTCCCTTAATGTTATTTTTTCCCTAAGGATCCGGATCTATACAATGGTTTCCCTAACCTCCTGATCTCAATCGTGGAGTTTAATTAAGATTCAAATCTCCTCAATCATAATTTGATCACTTGATTCTCAAAGATAAGGACTTTTGTGGATTCATTTGACTACTTTGTGTTCATCTCCTAGGATTTGCAGGATAGGGATAAAATGGGGTTTATCGATAATAAGAACACCATGATATGGTTTTCTTCATAGGATGATCTGATAAAATCTTGGTCTAGTGCTACCCGCAGCTGCAATAGGTCCAGATTATTTCTCTACATATGGACCTTTGACTTCTATATGAAGCGTGAATCTTCCTCAGTTCTGATTTGTGTCAGCTTTCCTAACCTACCTTTACTGTTTCAAAATCATTTGATCATGAGGATGCTAGGGAACCATGTAGGAAGGCTCTTATGTATTGATTGTTGAAATTCATCTAGTTAATCCTCATGCTTCTGTGGAAATCAATGCCTAAATAACACCTCTTGATTTGTTTATATTATATTTGGAGAATAGTTTCATTATAGGCAATGAGTTATTTATGAAACATGGGTTGATTTCTATTTGGTGTGTATATGAATGGGTCACTTTTCGGAGGTCTATAGGCGTGGTTCTACATAGTTGAATAATTAATTTGTTATGGAAACAATAGGTAGAGGAAAGTCTACTATGACTAGTGTTTTTGTTGGTTCCTTTTGTCATGGGCATGTGGATGTGGAGACCACAGAAAAGGTTGTACATAATGAATCTCAGGAAGTAAATCCTTTGGTAATTGACATCTTTAGTTAGTTGAGGAAGGACCTAAATGATCTTCAACCTTTTGTGAATGTTTCTTTGAAGTGAAGGAGTATGGAAATGGGAAAGAAGGATAATTCTTAAATGGAGCCTCAAATGGTTGGTATTGTAGATCCCAGGACTCCCTTGGGTGCATCATATGTGGAAGTGGTTTACCAAGGGATTAGTATTAGTACTTGAGGATAAGAATAGGTTTCTAACCAACCCAGAGAGGGAAATTTTATAGGTTATAATGTGTTGAGAAAATATTTAGGGGGTGTGTACGTGACCAAAACAAGTCCTAGTAGGGAGGTGGAAGCCATTGAGATGGGTTTTGTCTATGAATGATTGCCTATTGATGATCTGGTTCAGTAGTTTGAGGATGATTTGATTAGGCCATCCTTGGATGGGAAAACGTTCTTCAGGAATGAGTCTAGTGAGGACGGTTCCATTTATCTTACAGGTGAAACATAGGAGGAGGTTTTGGGAGATAGACCTCCAAGACCGAGGATAAATAGGAGTCAGATGGGCATCCTTAAAGAGAGAAAGGATTGATCCTTTTACCACTTACAATGGAGACACGATCTGTGAAGAAGTTGAAATCCAATAAGATAGATAATGATTCTGTTTGTTAGTAGTAGAAGTTATTTGAGATGCTTGAGAAATCCTTGGAATTGCTTATGAGCTCGGAAGAAGAAGTGGCTGAATAGGTTCTGTCACTCAATGATACTGAAGAGGAAGCTTCCATAATTATGGGGAGGTTATTAAATGTGACTCTCAATGAGGATAAATATACCTGGATTAAAAAGAAGAACATTATTCTTATTTGGGGATTTAATAATGGGAAGACAATCCTTGACGAGTACATCCAATCCTGGGACAAGTTGGCCTTTCAGTTTCAAGATTTGATAATGGGTGAACCAGACACTCAGGTAACCAATTTCTCTTGGATAATTTTTAGGGATATGAAATCTGGTATTCTTAAATTTTTATTCAATGGCACTGTTATTTCATTTTGTGGTTGAACTCATAGTTTCTCACTTTTTCCTTAAAAGTATTTGAGTGGTAAAATTTTAATTTTAGTTATTGGATGGAATTGAGGTTTCTGTAAGAAAAATAACATGGATGGTATAATATGAACCTACAAATCTCATATTGTATCTAAAGGTTACACACAAATTCATGTAATTGACTATAAAGATACCTCTATCTCCAGTTGTGATGATAAATTTAATTAAAATATTTCTTATAATAGTGTCTCATTATGATTATGAGATATATCAAATGGATTTAAAAATATATTTCCTTAATAGTAATGTAGTCAAGAATTTTAATATTATATAGTGTAAAAGTTATGAATTTAGAAATTCAAATTCTAAGGTTTTCAAGTTTTAATGGTCAATTTATGGATTAAATAAATATTATCAAAGTTGAAACGTATGGTTTGAGAATATAATAAATTTTTTTGATTTCATAAATAATGTAGATGGTTATTTTTTATATAAACAAGTTAGTGATATTAATATGAAATTCTTGATATTATATGTGAATTATATACTCCTTATCGAAAATAATATTCTAACTTTACATTCTTAAATATGTGGTTGGGGAAATTATCCTCAATTAAAGACACAGGAGAATAATTATATATACTAGGTATAAATATCAATATATATTGATCGAATAAGTTTCTTGGATTGCTCCATAACACATATATTGGTGAATTCCTAAAGATGTTTATCATGGATAACTCCAATAAGGGGTCTTTTCCAGTTTTATATGGAACAAATATTAAGAAGATTTAAAATATTTCTAAGGATTTGGAATGTAGGGATAAGATTATTTATGTACCAATCATTGGATATTTCATGTATGTTATGGTATATACTTAAACCCGTGTTTCTCATGATTTAATCATAATAAGTAAATATGTATACAATCTCAGAGGGAGTCACTAGATTATTACGAATAATATCCTTAAGTGATTAAGAAGAAGTAAGGATATGTTATTGGTATTTATAAGTGATTAGGGGATCATTTTAAGGGGTTACACTAGTTCTAATTTCCAAAATAAAAAGAATTATATCAGATCTAAATTTGGATTCATTTTTTTCATAAATGGTAGAGTTATCAGTTGGAAGGATTCCAAACAATCCACTATGGAATACTCAACAAAACAGGTAGATTAAATATCCATATTAAATTTCATGAAGGATTTTATTTGGATCAAGAAGTTTATTATTGAAATTAGTGTGGTTCTTAGAAGTAAGGAAGTAATTAAGCTAAATTGTGATAATAATGGAGTTATTTATTAGTCCAATGAACTATGGCTTTCCCAAATAACCAATCTTGTCCATCATAAATACTATATCATTAGACAAAAAAATTAGAGAGGTGATGTAAATATTTATTGGGGGGATATGGATAAAAATTTAGTGGATCCATTGAAAAACTATTTCTATAGAAAAAATGTGAGGTTCACGTTTAATCCTTTTCAATTAGATACATAAGATATTATATATAATGGTTGTAAAATGTATCATGGTTTTATAAAAAATTAAATATCTATTTATCATTCATTCATGTGTGTTTAATATATTAAATGAATGGTGTGATTATAAAATCCCCTATAAGTATTACTTTGAGTCATTTATAATCGATGATTCTTAGATAGTATTATGGGTTGTGATGATATATTAAGATTATTGTGAGTAGCATATTATATACAATACAGAGTAGACCCATGAGATAATAAGTGAAGACTTATTATCTAGGCTGAATTTAGAACATATATCACAGAGAATTTTATATAAACATTTTTATATTTAAGGTTGTATGCTTAATATGAATCCTCGTTACTTGATGTTGATTAGATACTTTGTATATAAACATTCATACTTTAATACCTTTATTAGTTCATCCTTCAGCCCGAGCTAATCAGGAGGTGATTAGGTATGTTTCTAATTATTTTTTTATTTAGTAACCTAAAACCAACTGACATTATAAAATATATTAATATATTATAAATAAATATCATATCATATAATAATTTTTCTTTTTCATTACATTAATTCGATAATGTCCTTAGAATATTGTTCAGAGTGAAGGGTTATTGTAGTTACCCACTACAATGAGAACCCATAAATGCTATGAAAATTTTCTAAAATAATTCTTATAGTCTATATACATTAATCTTATGGGATACAAATGATATCTGTAACATCCTAAAATTTTAAGAAGGAAACACTATGATTGATAGAATACATGAAATTTCAAATCAATCTTAAACGAACAACTAAAAATTATTATTTAAATGTCACCATTATAACCTAGATATTAGAAATGCGAGTATAAACATGATTAAATAAATTATAATTTTTTTTACACGTGTATATATAATGAATTATTTGGAGACAAATTAATTATAAATGAAAATAAAACCATTTTGAAAATAAAAGGAAATATTTTTCTAAAAAACTATTTAAATGCACACAAGTGTGTTTTATACCCATAAAATAAATAAAAAATATTTTTTAATTATATTAATATATTCAATATAATGTGTAACATGCATTCTATGTGTTTTAGAGACATGATATAAAAATAAATCCAATTTTATGCATAAAAGCTATATTTATCTAAAGGCATTTTTTCCTCCTTTTAATGGTGCACTTTTTTTAAAACTTAATTTTGATACATTAATAAATTTTATTTAAAAACTAAACTTAATTTTTCAAATAAGATTATCAAAATTTACTTTGGTTTATTTTTTTGGTATTTTTATGATATGTTTCATTTTTTATGAACAGTGAAAAATACTACATTTTAATTGAAAATTGACGTTTCATCTAAATAATTTATAATATTAATTTAAATTTTAAATTGTTTTTAATGTAAAATTAGATAAATTATACATATATTAATCCAATTTATAAAATTTTAATCTTTTTCATATTGAATTTGGATATAATAACATTTTAAACTTCTGAACGTTTTCACTTTAAAACATGCTTTCTCATCACGCCTATGGGACTAATTTTAAATTTATATTTTCTAATTATGTGAATTAAAATTTTAAAAATGGATTATATATTTTTAAAATTAATTTAAAAATTTATTAAATAGGTACCTTTAATTTTTTACCAATATGAATAATAACTTCAGTAATTTTTCTTACCACGATAAAGGGTAAATCGAGTAATTAAGAGTAAAAATAATTATAATATAGATTATACAATTTCCCTAAAACAAGTCCTAATTTTATTTTATGAGTTAGTATAGACCAAAATCATCCTTGAGATGAATTTATCACCTCTTGGAGACACTTGGATGACTTTAAGTCCCTTATAGTATTTTATTTTTAAAGAAAGTCAAACTTATCACACTAATGTTTTTAATAAGTATAACATTTCTAATATATGTTTATTTAGAAGATATATTTGACTGTAAATATTAATTTGAAATCCAAAAGATTTATATTCATCATGGTAATATATTTTTTATTTTTATGGAAGAAATGATTACCATAAAGTCTTGCACAAAGATGATGCAGTAATTATTTAATTCATAAAAATATCAAATAAATGATGTTAAAAATATTAAAATAAATATAATTTGAGATAATTAATATCATAAATGAATTATATAGATTAATTTTACATTTATTTATGTTTTATAATATATTTTTTTTAATTTATATTTTTAATTTATTTTTTAAAAAGTAAAAATAATGAATAGTGTCAAAATTGACATTAATGATATTTAAATAAAATAATATATTATTAAATGATATAAAATTAATAAAAATATTATATTTGGCTAACTAATTGGGATAAGGTTTAATATTTCATCAATGATCCATTTATGGGTCTTTTGAAAATTTATAGTTACTATATTAACCCTTAATGATTAAAAAACTATGTTGCCACGGTAAGAGTTAAAGGGGTTAAATAAGGGTGAAAACCAAAAGGTAATGATTAAAAATAGTCAAATTATGTATAATTTTAATTATATGAATGTATTTATACCCCTAATAATCCTATATTCTAAATAAATCATTTTTAGGTCATCTTTAATAGAAAAATAATTTATATTAATTTAATATTTTGAGAAATTCCAAGAGTGCCTCTCCCCTCTCCTGTAAAGGGGAACCTCTTCTTATCTTTTCGTCACACTTCAAAACCTATCTAGTTTAGAAAATATCTATCCAAATATATTCCTATAATCCATTCCCACATTATATAGGTCTTATTTTAGGAATAATACCACCCTTAGTAGTCTTAAGGTGTTAAGTAAAGGAAATTGTCTGAAGAAGAGGTATCATTTTTAATCAAGAATTTCAATTTTATTTCTTCTTTATATTCCTTAAAATATACTGAAACCATGAAAAAATAATAACTCAAGTATAAAAAATATACTGAGATTCTTTTATGTTTTTTTAATGACTCATATCCATCTCATTTCTCATCAAGTGGGAAAAAAATCATCGGTCGTGTGTATGGCGGACTACCGCCTCGCGAACCGATGTAATTCATTTTCTATAACCATCTCTCAAGATTATTCATAATGATGGAATTAATGTTTATATATAATATTCATAACATATTTATAATTATTAAAAGATAATGTATCATTTATTTCCATACCTTTTCATGCATAGAAAATTGATAACTTCATTCGTGCGTGCGTGTGAATTATCACCTCCAAGAAGCAATTTGATTCGTTTTTCTTCACCACAACACATTATTGATATATGTAAGTATATTAAAATGATCAATATGATATTAATGATATTATTACCATTATTTAAAGATAAAATAATACTTAACTTCTTTATGTAATGGTCATTTAAAAATTAAAACGTTACTCTTGTGAAAGTATAGCTTACCGTCTCGATGATTGTAACGTAGTTCATTTTTCATATCCATATTTAATGTATGGATTTAAAAGTAAAATTTATGAATAAAATTTATTATTATTTCATGAATATTATTCTATATACTATGGAATAATTACCACTTTGACTATAAACATCGTTCTAAAGTAATTTTGGACTCAAGTACCGAATATCATCAAAACATCCGACGTAAACTTAAATAATTAAGTAATTGTTATAAAATGGTAAGATATAAAAGTAATAATAAACTTTAAAAATGTTCCCAAGAAATTAAATAGTTAACATAAGTTTATTATTTATGAATATAAAGGTCATATGTGACAAATCATACTCGAGGTAAGGGATTTCCTAACTCAATTTTCATCCATTGGGTTAAACTTATACTTCTTGATTATGTCATGCTAAGATTATGTTTGAAATGAATTTTGATTATATTATGTTGTATTTATAATTTATTTATGTGAATTTAAATTGAATACACATAATTTATTAATTTTTTTAATTCTCACTTCAATGATATGATATTTTTAAGGGACTTTATTTTGAAAAAGTATATTTTATTTTAAAGTTTCTTTTTAAAAAAATCAAAAATAATGTTTTTTAACTTATATGGAATGATCATATTTTCCCACATCCATGATTATTTAATGATATGATTCTTACTTTATAAGTTTTCATGTTTATTTTCAAAGAAAATGGTTTCTTTATGATGTGCATAGTGTTTTGATTTTAAAAGTTATTTTTAAAAAGTAAAGGGTATTTTAATATCCAAAAGTTATTTTATTATGAGTTTTAAAAAAGTTTTTGTAATGATTTATGATAAAAAAACTAAAAAAATAATTCATTATATGGTAGTTGAACATTCAATATAGGGTATCCTAGATAGCACTGGGAAATCCCGTTATAGCTTAACATGGGGTAGCCTAGATAGCATTGAGAAATCATGTTACAACATAACATGGTGTGGCCTGGATAGAACTGAGAAGGCTCGTTACAAATTAACATGGGATTTCCATGATGCCACCAAGAAATCCTGTTACATATTAACATGGGGTGGCCTAGATAGCTCTAAGTAAGCATGTAATATCTTAATTGGGTAATGAAAATTTTAGAAGTCGACCATATAGTTATTCCAATTAAAAAGGGTTTTGAAAGGGGTTTATAAACAAGATGGTCTACATCACTAAAATAGGTTTTAAGTGATTTATATGGTTTTAATTATTTTATTTGATAAAAAATTATGTTTTTTTCAATTGTTAATGTTTTAATTTATATAAGTTTTCATGTTTTCACTGGACTAACAATTTACTTTCTCTTATATACCTTACTGAGATTTTTGTGCTCATCCAACATTTTGAAATGTTTTTCATAGGATATGTAATGTAAATGATGGATTAATACAGAGATTCATGAAGATTTATCATATAAATAAATTATATTTTATTTTAAATACTTTCATTTTATAGAAAAAATAGATACTGAGTATAAGTGTCCACTTTTAATTTATGGGTTTACTTTGTAAAAGTTTTTAATAATTCTCTAAAACTCTAAAATGAAAATATCATCAAATGTGAATTCTAGTTAAAAAACACTATAATATGTAATTTTTATGTTCGGGTCCTTACATTTGGTATAAAAGGATGGTTTAGATAACTTTATAGTTTAGGATAATGTTAATAAATTTCCTTTAAAGATTTTACTTTTTTGTTAATTTAAAATGATATAGCATTTAAATATTACCATGTTGTCTTATCTAAACTATTTCTATTAAGAATGGTTTTCCATATATAAAATAGGTAAAATGTAGTTTGAAGGAACCAATAAGAAAATAACCTTCAAAATCATCATTCTAATATGGTCATAATTGGAGAAGAATAGTTTTTTTCAGTGATGGACCGGTTGACAAAATATATATATAGTGGTGGTATTCATGCTAAATATGAACTTGATCTAACACTAAGGAACATATCTATACTGTAGAATTTCATGAGGTAATATCCCCCATCATTCAATGGATCATCTAACCCAGTGATAGATGAAGGATGGATCAATTACCTAGAGAATATATTTGAAGTCATGGGATGTTTGGAATGTCAAAAGGTAACTCTTTTCATTTAACGTTTTGAAGGTGAAATTGACTAATGGTGGTCTTTAGTTAAGGATACTAGAGGGAAATATGATATTATTCCATGCAATATGAAACATTTAAGAATATTTTACTTGATAAATATTTCCCTAGGGTTGTTCAAATTAGGTTTGAGAAACAATTATTGGAATTTAATTAAAAGGATAATGATTCAGTGGCCACATATGATGAAAACATCACAAAATTATCAAGGTATGTTCCAAATTTTATTGAGTAAATTGATATTAAAATTAATATATTTTAATTAGTATTGAAACCAATTATAAAAATATATTTTCCCTCATGATAATTTAAAAGTTATGAGAAAGTGGTTTGTTGTGCTGAAAAAGTTGAGATTGAGTTTTCCAACACTTATGTTCCATGAGATAACAAGAGTAGAAATGGTGTAGGTGGAAAGAAATAGAGAATAATCCAACTAAATAAGAGGTATGACCCAAAAATTACCCAATTATGTCAAAATAAATTTCAAGGAATGTTTATTAGGATCTGGAAAATGTTTTCAGTGTGGTCAGTTTGGTCACAGGATCCATTATTATAAAGAAAATATCCCTAAACAACCAAATAATGGGGTAAGAGATATACATACAATGGTGATATGTATTATTTTTAATGAGTTACTTCCTTATGAAAATGTGTTTCCAAAGTTAGTTGTTTAGGATGGAAATAATCATGATCATAAACATATTGGTTTAGAAAAGTCATTTACTACTACTATAGTTGATGTTGGGCCATCTAGAGATGCGATGATAGCTTAGGGGTGCCTGATATTTTTCAAAGTATGATCATGTTTTTAAAGTCTTATCCACCCCTCTTTTAATTTTTTAAGTAATAGATAAACTTTGGGAGACATTTATCGAGTTTTCATCAATGTTTGAGGTACATGTAACCCTTAATTTTATGATATGAAAAAGGTCCTTTGAGGAACAATGCCTTTTTTGTGGATATAATTTTAAAATTTTTGGATAACCTTTTGGGTTTATATGATCTCTTATTTTGAGGTAATTATGGGATGAAAATGAAATAGTATGAGATAACCTTTGAGGTTAAAACATCTTCTTTCGTGAAGAATATATTATGGTTATTTTTGAGGATTTTACCATATTTTTTGGAATTATCTTATCTTTTTCTAATATTTTTGGTTTTGGTTAATGTTTAAAGATATAAGAAATATATTGTTATATTTTTTAGGATTTTTTTATTCTTTGAAATTGATTCTGAAGCTTCATGCATGAAAAATCATCTTGAATACTCATCTTTTAGAGAAAAGGATTATTTTTGACTAAAATTTTATTAAAGGATGAAACATTACTTTTAAATTAAGTATGGTTCATTATGTTCTTATTATAGGAATTAAATGGATTCCTTAAATTTAGGAAAAGTATTTTAAAATAAAAATGTTATCTATTTACTTTTATCAATGTCCTTTTATACCATCACATATTTATGGTTTTTTTATGGTCAACTTTCCCTTTATCATGTTCTATGCCACCCTCTATTATTCCTTGAGAGTAAGTTTTCTATTCTATGTCCATTTTTTCCTACATGTAAGCATAGTATGTGTTATATCAGATGTTTATCTTGGTTCCCTCTATTTATTTTTAAGTGGAAGTTTTATTAATACTTTTTCCAATATTGGTTTTCAACAAAGGTATTTTTAGTCAAACTCTAGTTACAAAAACTGAGTTCAAATTACAAGGATGAAATTTATTAAAGGGGGTGATAATGTAACATCCCAATATTTTAAGAAGGAAACACTATGTTCGATAGCATACATGATACACCACATCGAGCTTAAATGAACAACTAAATATTATTATTTAAATGTTATTGTTATAACCTAGTCATTATAATGGAGGGTATAAACAATATTAACTGAATTATTAAAATATGGTTTACACGAGTATATATAATAAATTATTTGGTGAAAATTAATTATAAATGAAAATAAAACCTTTTTGAAAATAAAAGGAAATATTTTTTCTAAAAAACTATTTAAATGTGCAAAAGTGTGTTTCATACCAATGAAATAAAAAAATAACTCTTGTTGGATAATATTAATATATTCAATATAATGTTTAAAATTCGTCATATGTGTTTTCTATATGTGATATAAAAATATATCCAATTTTGTGCATAAAAAGGTATATTTTCTTAACGTCAGTTTTGCCGCATTTTGATTGCGTACTTATTTTAAAAAATACATTTTGATATATTTATGAATTTTATTTGAAAAAATAAACTTAATTTTTTTAAATCATAATATAAAATTTAACTTTGGTTGAAATTTTTATATTTTTCTGATATGTTTCATTTTTGTTGGATAGTAAAAATACTGCATTTTAATTAAAAAAATGACTTTTCATCTAAATAATTTATAATTTTTCATTATATTTTAAATTGGTTTTAAAGTAAAATTATATAAATTATACAAATATTAATCCAATTTATTTAATTAGAATATGTTTTTTATTTAATTTGGATATAAAAACATTTCCAACTTTTGAACATTTTTACCTTAAAACTCTCATTCACATCACCTCTGTGTAACTAATTTTAAATTTAGTTTTTCTAATTATGTGAATTAAATATATAAAAATGGATTTCATTTTTGTAATTATAATTTTTTTAAATAGGTCCCTTTTATTTTTTTTTCCAACATGAATAGTAACTTTAGTAATTTTTATTACCACGATAAAGGGTAAATCAGATAATTAAGGGTAAAAATAATTATGATATGGATTATAAAATTATGTTAAAATTTTTCATAATTTTATTTGATGAGTTATTTTAAACCAACATCATCCTTGTTCTAAATTTATGACCTCTTGTATCCACTGGGATTAATTTAAACCCCATATAGTAATTTATTTTTAAGAAAAGTCAAACTTGCCACACTAATATTTTTAATAAGTATAACATTTCTAATATTGTGTTATTAAGAATATATCTTTAACTATAAATAATAATTTTAAATATAAAATATTCCTATTCATCATGTTAATTTATTTTTAATTTTTACAGAAGAAAAAATTGCCTTAAATTCTTGCACAATGATGATACAATAATTATTTAATTAATAGAAATATCAAATAAATGATATTAAAAATATTAAAATAAATATAATTTGAGGTAATTAATGTCATAAAAGAATTTTATAGATTAATTTTACATTTTAGTTCTTTGTTAGATTTTTTTTGAATTTATCTTATTTTATTTTTTTATTAAAAAGTAATAGTAATGAATTGTGTCAAAATTGACATTAAAGACAATTTAAAATAAATAATATATTGTTAAATGATATAAAATTCATAAAAATGTTAGATTCATCCAAATTATTTTTATAATGTTTAAATGTTCATCAATGGTCCATTTATTGGTCTTTTTTCATTTTACAGTGATTATATTAACCCTCAAAGAGTAAAAATCCATATTGTCATAATAAGAGTTAAAGGGGTTATATATGGTTTAAAACCAAACAATAAAGATTAAAAATAGTGAAAATATGAATATTTTGTATTTTATAAATTTATTTTGACCCATAATCATGATATATTCTAAATAAATGAGTTTGGATACATTTTGAATAAAAATTAATTTATATTAATTTAATATTTTGGGAAATTCCAAGAGAGTCCCTCCCCTCTCCTATAAAAGTGAACCTCTTATTATATTTTAATCACATATAAAAATATATTTTGTTTATAAAATATCTTCCAAAATACCTTACTATAATCCCTCTCCACATTATATAGGTCTTAGTGTGGGAATAACACCTCACTTAGTGGTATTAAGGTGTTATGAAAAGGAGAATGTCCGAAGAAGAGGTATCGTTTTTAATCAAGAGTTTCTATTTTATTTATTCTTCAACTTACATAAAATATTTTTCAACCATGATAAAATAATAAATAAAATATCCTCAATATACTGAGATTTTATTATGTTTTTTTCATGACCCATATACATCTCCTTTTACACCAAATGGGAAAACAATTCATTGTTCGTGTGTATGGCGGAGTACCACCTTGCGAACCGGTGTAATTTATTTTCCATCACCATCTCTAAATACTGGTTATAATTATGGAATAAAATTTTATGTATGATATTCATGAAATATTTATAATTATTAAAATATAATATATTATTTATTTTATTACCTTTCCATGCATAGAAAAATGATAACGTCGTTTGTGCGTATGTGTGAATTATCACATCCATGAAGTGATGTGATTCGTTTTTCTTCACCACATAACATGAATGATATATATAATTATATTTAAATTATTAATATGATATTAATTATATTATTACCACTTCTTAAAGATAAAATAATTCTTACCTTCTTTTCATAATGATCATTGAAAAATGAAAATATTTCTCATGTGTACGTACGACTTATCATCTTCAGGATTGTAATGTAGTTCATTTTCCATATCTATATTTAATAAATTGATTTAAAATTATAATTGATGTTTAATATTGATTATTATTTCATTAATTTTATTCTGTATGTGATGTAATAATGACCAATTTGACTATAGAGATCATACCAAAGTAATTTTGGACTCAAGTACTGAATATTGTCAAAACATCCAATGTAAACTTAAGTAATTAAATAATTGTTATAACATGGTAATAAGTATTATTGAAGGGATAATAAAATTTAAAAAGGTTATTAATCTAGTAAATAATTAACATGATTTTATTATTCATAAAGATAAAGGACATACGTGAAAAATACGACTTGAGGTAAGGGATTTCTTAACTGAATTTTAATTCATTGGGTTAAACTTCTACAACTTGATTATGTCGTGCTAAGATTATGTGTGAAATGAATTTTTATTATTTTACATTTTATTTACACTTGTTTTATATGTATTTACATTGAATAAAAATAATCTATTCATTTGATTAATGCTCACTTCAATGATATGATATTTATAAGGAACTTTATTTTGAAAAATCAATTATTTTACAGTTTCATTTTAAAAAACTAAAAAATAATGTTTTTTAACTTATAAATCATGAGTGGATCATCCCACCACCATCATTACACTTTAAGTATATGATTCTTACTTTATAATTCTTCATGGTTATTTTCAAAGAAAATGGTTTCTTTATGATGTGTGTGGTGTTCTGATTTTAAAAGTGATTTTTAAAAAGGAGAGGGTATTTTGATATCCAAAAATGATTCTCTTATGAGTTTTAAAATGTTTTTTAAAATGATTTATGATAAAAAATTGAAATCATAAAAAAAATTATTCATTATATGGTATTTGAGCATTAAACATGGGGTGTCCCAGATATCACCAAGAAATCTCATTACAGCTTAACATGGGGTGGCTTAGAGAACATTGGGAAAGCCTGTTACAGATTAACATGGGGTGGACCAAATAAAATCAGGAAATACCATTACATATTAAAATGGGGTGGCCCAGATAGTTCCAGGAAATCCAATTACATCTTAATATGGGGTGTCTCAGATAGCATCGTATAATCCCATAATTGATTAATTTCATATTGAAAATTTTGGAAGTTATCCAAATGGTTATTTCAATTAAAATGGGTTTTGAAAGGGATTTATGAACATGATATTATTGGTCACCAAAATTGGTTTTAATTGATTTATATGGGTTTTAATTATTTTCTTTGAGTAAAAATTATGTTTTTTTTTCAAGTGTAAATGTTTAATTTCATAAGCTCAAAAACATTGAAGATAAAGGTCAATGTTATACAAGTTGTTATGCTTTCACTGGACTAACAGTTTCCTTTCTCTTATATCCCTTACTAATATTTTTCGGCTCATACCATGTTTTTAAATGTTTTTAATAAGATATTTATGGGAAATTATGAATTCATGATGAGATTCATGAAGATTTATCATGTAAATAAATCATGTTTTATTTTAAAGAGTTTTGTTTTATGGAAAAAATGGATACTGAGTATAAGTGTCCAGTTTTAATGTATAGGTTTACTTTGTAAGAGTTTTTACTAATTATATAAAACTCTATACTAAAAATATCCTCAAATGTGAATTCTATTTAAAAAACACTAGAATATGTAATTTTTAAGGATGGTTCCTTACAATATCTGACTAGGTGTTGGGGGATCATAAGGAATTTTGGATTCTTTTCATAAATTCTTCACTTTGTAATCTCTAGGAAGGTATGACACGAGTAAAACCACACTAATAAATATTCCACAAGTTTTATGTGTCATTGGATATCCCTATACATGAATATGTTCATTATTCCTTAGACATTTGATTATTATTATTGCATATTATGAATCACATACTTTGATGTATAGATGAAGATCATGAAAAAATAAACTCACTATAAGTGGAATACGTTCTATGCATCATATGTGATATGGAATTAATTTAATAAGTCAAGAAAATATTTTTATTTTCCAAGTTAATGGAATAATATATCCCTAACCCTTAGATAGAAATGGAACTTTTTGATAAATTCATGTCCATGGTAGTTCATAGATAAGTTGATTTCAAAAATTCAAAGAAAATAAATCAAGTGAATAGGGTGATGACACATGTATACTACATCCTACATTATTAGATATCAAGACAAATGAATTATATTACAATCTCATTTATAGGAAGGTTTTTATAGTTGTTTCACTAACTTTTTTCTCTATACATTCCATGACATGTTGCTAAATATTGTTCTTGTACTTTAGGTAAGTTTACCAATTTCCATTAAGAAATCACAATAGAAGGTCACACACTAATTATATCCAAAATAATATTAAATTCTATTGAATTTAATATTAAAGGATAATTTATTCTTGGATTTTGGAATATTATTTATTCAAGTAATGTTAATCGTATAAATTCAATAATGAGATATTCAAGTTTAAAATATATAATTTTAATTTTATCACTTGTGTATTTATTCTCAAGGTAATAAATAAGTATTTATTTATTCACCAATTTAGTGAATAGATTAAAATAAATATTTATATAAGTTACATGAATATTAAAATAAATAATTATTCTACATATTAGAGAATATAATATTTATTGATTTTATCAAATGAATATTTTAATATTTGAGGCTCGATAAATATTAAGTGAGGATATGGGTCGAATTTAAGGACATGATGGAAATGATATATTATTTAATATCATTTAAATTAAAATTAATTTATTTGTTTAAGAAATGATATTATAGTAAACACATGTTATAGAATATAATAATAATAATAATAATATTATTATTATTTAATATGGGGTTTTACTTAGATTAAATATTTTGACAAAAGAATTTTTTAAATTAATGATATTTAACCCTAAGTGTGTAAACTAAAATATATCATTTTCTATGGATGTTTTTTTTATAAAGTTGGGTTTGAAGCCTCTTCTTATTATGAAATCAAAGACCTCTTTCTATCTGGGTAGAGGAAGACCCATTACATAGCCCATGAACCCAAGGCCAAGTGGCCCATGAACATGACCCAAAGGCCCAGTTCAGCATCATAAATGCATCATCCTAACTACATCACTAGGCGTAAATCATGCCTTTGTCACCACCTACCAGCATCATACCTGCATCACCACCTGTCAGCATCATACTTGTGTCACCACTTGCCCGTATCATGTCTGTGTCACCACCTTCCAGCATCATTCCTTAGAGAGAGAATATTTCCTTACTCCCTTTAAAGAACACATAGAAAAAAAGAGATATTTTTGTGATCAATGATGGATATTTTTAAGAACTTATCTCTTTCATGATATCACATAGATTTCCAATAATTATGTTTAGTGTTTTTTGGAGAACATGTGGATTTGTCAAGGGGGTCCTCACTTAGATTCTCCACCGCAAAACAATGTGACAATAGGGAGAACAAAAATCAATCAAGAAAATTACCATGGATGAGGTAATTCTTTTTAAATTGATTATAAATTAAATTTGAAATATCCTCTATAGATAGGTAGTATTCATCAAGTTATTTGGATATTATCCCTTTATATTAATTAAAAATATAAAAAAATCATACCTCCTGTCAATGTTTATTCTATGCCTTTGAACCCTAAATAATGTCATTAGTTGAGTTCACTTTGTAAAATCCCAAGTAAGTAATTAATAATAGATATTTTTATCTATGTCTATTAATTAATTAGATAGTGTTTTAGAGGCTTAAAATGAAAATAAATACAATCTTAAGCATGGAATACACTAATATTTTTTAAAAGACTGTTTTACTGCCTTTTGATGGAAAACCATTTTTAAATCTATCTTTTGACAATTTTATAAGATATGTTTGTCAAAATAAACTTATTATTTATGATTGGGACATCAAAATTTACTTTGTGTGAATTTTTGGTATTTTTCTGACAATGTTCAATTTTTAATGAATAGTGAAAAATACTGCATTTTACATCAAAAATACTTTTTAATATAATTTATTTATATGATTAAATTATATTTTGAATTGGTTTTAAAGTGAAATTAGAATATATATTTACCATTTAATCCAATGGTGGTCGTTGGAATCAATTTCACTTTGAAATTGGACTTAAACTAGTGTCAATCTTTTGATACTTATTGTATCATAAAAACACGCTATTTGTCATGACAACGGGAATTATTTATTAAATTAATTAATGTAACTTATATGATTTGAATTTTTTAAAATAGACATCATTTTTGAATTTGGAGTATCAAATATAGCTTAGGGTGAGTTTTTGGTATTTTTCTGAAAAACTTCAATTTTTGATGAATAGTGAAACCACTAAGTGGTAGTTAAAGAGACTGATTTTTCATTAAAATGAAACTTTTCCACTTCTGTGATTTGATTTTCAAAAATCCGACATACATGGTTGTCATTAAGAAGTAAAATGTGGTTCAATGAGATTAAAATAATTTTTTGGTGAATAGTAACTTTTAAGTTCTTAATCGCGATTAGTGGTAATTAGTGTAGTTTAGGGTAAAAATAATGTTTTAATAATATGAGATGAGCTTGAAACATGTCCTACCCTCATTGGATGTGTCATGGCCGACCAAGACAATCCATGGGTCAACTTGGGGACCCCATGGAGCCACTTTGGTTGGGAAATGACATAAATAACGTTTTATTTAATGTAAAAGTAAAAATGACACAAACATGAGATGTTTTACTAAAACAATTTTTACATGGGGTTATACAAATCCGATTTTTGATTATAAATAGTAATTAGAAATCTAAAAAGATTTTATACATCATAGTATTTTTTTTATAATTTTTAGACTTTAAATAAATTAAATTATTTATGACATCATGATGACGCAGCGATGACCTCATTATTTGACGATTTAAATAAAATGGAAAGATAATGTAAAATCTAAGACCTACACATGGAAAAAACCAATTGGATGAGTGGATTTAGAACCCTTATCACCTTATCCTCGAATTATATAAATGTGGGACCTTTTGAATCCGAATATCATTTTAAAATAAAGTAACTTATCTTTACTTTCCAAGAGTGCCTCTCCTCTCCTCTTATAAAAGGCCCCCACCTCTACCTCCATACCCACAATCCCAAAGCCTTTGGCTCGGCCAAACCCTGCCCATTTCGTCTCTCCACTTACCTCTCTTACTCCTTGAAGCCTCACTTTGGGCAGAAGTCTTCCCAAGGAAGCCTTTGAGCTCAAACCAAAGGGAGTTACCCGATTTTAAGGTAATGTCTTCTTTTGAGTCCTTTTGTTTTATTTTGCTTCTCCAACCCACTAAACTCTTTTTATTCTTCTCTTTTGTAACAACTCCAGTATCCTAAATATAATAGGATGTTTTTATAAGAAGGATTCGATCTACACTTACACACACCTACATCTAATGGTTAAAGGACATACTGTTTCCGTGGATGGTGAATTTATGCCTCCCGAAACGATGATTGTTCAACATTCTTTTAACACCTTCAAAGGTGGCCATTAAGATGTCACTATATTTATATATGATATATAATATGTTTATGTCTTCCTTAAGCTTTTGTATTTTTCATTTTGGGCATACCTTTATGGTTTCCATTATGGGTAAACGTGATATCTTCATTTAAGGAAGTGCGGACTACCGCCCCCTCAAAGTGAATTGATTCGTTAAATACCATATGTGGGATGTATAAAGGATGGAACTATGATATTATATATGATATTATACTAGAATTATAATATAGCTTTATATGATTATGATTCCATTCTATAAAATACGAAATATAAATTAAAGTAGTGTTCATGCGTACGTACGGCTTACCGTCTCCATGAACGGTGCATTTCATTTCTTACCTATAAATGATTATGTAATATTATAAATTCATGCATGTACTGTATATATATGAAATATATGATATCTACATCATGAATACCATTCTGGATATAATGGATACATGAACAACTTGTAATTATAAATGGTTTATTTTTGAATCAAGTACCAATGATCGTTAAAATGACCGTTATTAACTTAAATAATTACATAGTGTTCATGAAATGGTAATAAGTGATATAAAAGAAATAATGAACTTGAAAAAGGTTCTTAAGAAAGTATAAATTAACTCAAGTTTATTATTCAGGACTTTAAAGAATGATCGAGTCAAGTCGGACCTGAGGTATGAGACTTCGTCTCAATCACCTTTCATTGAGGCATATTTTGTTTTATACACAACCTTCTTTTATACGGTGTATAAAACCCTTTGACTTTTATGTTTATCCAAAAGGAATATTTTTTTATATGAAGCGTTTTAATAAATGACAAAAGGGAATGTTTTTGTCATACGTATGCGGCGACAACGACTTCTCCGCCACCGTGACCGTTATTTGAGTTTAGGCTTCCTCTACAAGCCATACCTTCTTTTTAAAAGAAAAATAAATACCATGTTTTAATTTTCTTTTATTTTGGTATTGAAAATGGTTTTCATAATGTTTTTACATCAATGTGTTGTATTGATATCTTGTTATTGAAAGATGGAAATGTTATGTTTCCTTTATGCATGTTTTATGTGATACGATTATGTTGAGGTGCTTGGGAATTATTATGAAGACGGGTGGTTCCGTGATAAACTAAGGGCGGGTGAGCCTGATATAGCTCTCTAATGAATTGGGTAACGCGAAGGAGTGAAACATTAAGGTTTCTTCGAAGATATTTAGAGAATATACTATGATGGGTATTCCAAACGTAACCAAGAGGGTTACTCCCTACGTAAGAATGTTATGAATGCCTCAAGTTACCATTATGTCTTATGATTTCTATGATTTATTCATGATTTGATGAGGTATGTTAAAGTTCTTATGTTTTATGGGTAAAGTATGATTTTATTCTTATGTATATATGTACCCATGTTTCCTTTCCATATTTTTATATCCCTTACTGAGCTTTTTATGCTCATCCCAAGTTTTTTTGAAATGTTTTTCACAGGTCAAGGGAATGGTACATGATATGATGATAGTGTCAAGGAAGTGTCAAGAACGAATCCATGTTTTATTTTAAATATGTTTCCATTGATGGGAAAGAAGAATACTATATTTATGTAACCACTTTGTTTATATGTGGAATGTAAAGCAAGTTTTATGATCTAATTCTCTAAAACTCTAAACCCGAAAAGATCCTCAATGTGTAATCTTGTAATAACTCAAGATTAAGTAAGGTTTAAGGCTGGGGCCTTATAGTTGGTATCAGAGGTCAGTTTAGATAACTTTAGGAGTTAGAATTCTATTAAATGATTATACAAAAATATTTTTTATGGTCAAATTTAAGTGATATAGTATTTGAAGATTACCATGTTGCTTCATCTAAGACATATTTGTTCAGAATGGTTTTCCGCAGAGGAAACAGGGAAGGAGTGCTAGGAAGGCATGCAGAAGGAAATAACCTTCCGAATCAGCATCCTGAGCTGGTCGGAATTGGAACTGAATAGTTTGTTGCAGTAATGGTGCAGTTGACTCAAGCGATAAATGGCGGTGGTATCTATACACGAGATCAGCCAGATCAACCGCAGAGGAACATGTCAGTGGTGGAACATTTCATGAGGCAACATCCCCCATCATTCAGAGGATCATCTGACCCTATGCTAGCTGAAGGGTGGATTAAAGCACTGGAGAATATTTTTGATGTCATGGGGTGTTCAGACAATCAAAATGTTAGTCTTGCTATTTACCGTTTGGAAGGTGAAGCAGATCAGTGGTGGTCGATGGTTAAAAATATCAGGGACGCTGAGGAGATTGATGCTCTCAACTGGGATGAATTCAAAGGTATGTTTCTTGAAAAGTATTTTCCTAAGGCTGTTCGACTTAGGATGGAAAACCTATTCTTGGAATTGAGGCAAGATGAAGACTCAGTGGCTGCCTATGAAGAAAGGTTCACTCGATTGGCAAGGTATGATCCAAATTTTATCCGAGACCTTGATAGTAAAATCAATCGTTTTTACTCAGGATTAAAGCCAAAATATCGAAGGGAATTAGCTTCTAGTGAGTTTAAAAGTTATGAAAAGCTTGTTCGATGTGCTGAGAAGGTGGAAATGGAGTTTTCTGATGATCAAGTGTTCTATAACAACCAACAGAAGAAGAGACCGAGGTGGTAGGAGAAAGGTAAGAATTATTCAAAAAAGTATGATGGTAAGAAAACTAAGTTTCCAGTTTGTGATAAATGTGGAAAAAGGCATGCTGGGGAATGTATTCTGAATTCTGTAAAGTGCTATCGATGTGGTAAGATGGGACATAAGGCTCGTGATTGCACTGAAAACGATCAAGGTGAAGGTAAGACCAAATTTTATTTACAGTTAGTGAAATGTTATAAGTGCAATGAGATGGGTCACTATGTAAACGAGTGTCCGACAAAGAGCTTGAGTGATGGGAAGCAGTTAGACTACAAGCAGAAAGGGGTGGTGAAATCCTTTGCAACTAATTCGGTAGGTGTCGGGCCATCAAATGAAGTTGTATCAGGTACTTTGTTTTTTTTTTCAGATTATGCCAGTGTGTTGTTTGATTCGGGGTCTACACATTCTTTCATCTCTGAAAACTTTTCTAGTAAAATGGGAATACCATCTCAAGAAATGACTCCTGAACTTTTGGTAAAAACACCTGGGGGAAATGTTGAGGCAAAAAGAATTTATAATAATCTTCCTATCCTTATATGTGGAAAGAACCTACTTGAAAACCTTATTGTTCTACCTCTAGTAGAGTTTGATGTTATCCTGGGTATGGATTGGATCTCTATTTACCATGCTAAGATTGACTGTAGAGCTAAAGAAGTTTCTTTTCAGAAAGACTTTTATTTTGTGTACAAGAATGAACCCTTACTGCTGATAACATATCAAGAGGCCGAGAAACTTGTAAAAGATGGAAATGAATGTTACCTTGCACACATCGTTGAAAATAAAGGAACTGTTCAGATTAATGATGTGCCAATGGTAAATGAGTATCCTGATGTTTTTCCTGATGAGTTGCCTAGAATAAAACCAGATCAGGAAGTTGAGTTTACTGTTGACTTAGTTCCTGATGCTAAGCCAATTTCAAAACCCCCTTATCGAATGGCTCAAATTGAACTTTTAGAGTTGAAGGAGAAATTTCAAGATTTATTAGAGAAAGGCTTCATTCGACCTAGCACATCACCATGGGGTGCTCCTATTTTATTTGTTAAAAAGAAAGATGGTTCAATGAGACTTTGCATTGATTATAGAGCCTTGAATAACATCACTGTTAAGAACAAATATCCTTTTCCTCATATCGATGATTTGTTTGATCAGCTCCAGGGAGCTCAGTATTTTTCAAAGATTGACTTGAGATTGGGGTACCATCAGCTGAAGGTAAAGGAAGAAGATGTTCCGAAGACCACGTTCCGTACAAGATATGGCCATTATGAATTTGTAGTAATGCCTTTTGGGCTAACCAATGCACCTGTTGTATTCATGGACTTAATGAATAGAATTTTCCATGAGTTCTTGGATAAGTTTGCGGTGGTTTTCATTGATGATATTTTGGTGTTTTCTAAAAGTAAAGAGGATCATGAAAGACATTTAAGGGTTATCTTGCAAACCTTAAAAGAAAATAAATTGTATGGTAAATTCAGCAAGTGTGAGTTTTGGTTGCAACAAATTTCTTTCCTTGGTCACATTGTTTCTAAAGATGGGATAACTGTTGATCCTGCAAAAACAAAAGTTGGGGAAGACTAGACAAGACCCACAAATGTAACTGAGATTCATAGCTTCCTTGGTTTGGCAGGATATTACCGAAGGTTTGTTAGAAATTTTTCACAGTTTTCTAGTCCAATGACCAAGATAACTCGGAAGGGTGTTAAGTTTATCTGGACAAAAGAATGTGATGATTGTTTTTAGGAATTGAAAAGAAGATTGGTGAATGCTCCAGTTTTGGCACTACCTTCTAGGAATGGTGAGTTTGTTATCTACAGTGATGCTTCATTTAAAGGACTTGGTTGCGTCCTAATGCAGAATGATCAGGTAATTGCTTATGCTTCACGACAGTTGAAAACTCATGAGGTAAATTACCCTACACATGATTTGGAATTAGCTGCTGTTGTTTTTGCTTTAAAAATTTGGAGGCATCATTTGTATGGAGTAAAGTGTGAAATATATACTGATCACAAATGTTTAAAGTATATATTCACTCAGAAAGAATTTAACATGAGACAAAGGAGATGGCTAGAATTAATCAAGGATTATGATTGTACAATTCATTACCATCTGGGAAAAGCAAATAAAGTGGCTGATGATTTGAGTTGAAAAAGTAATGCTTCATTAGCAATGTTTCATTTGGAATGTGATCCTTTGGTTAAGGATTTGATGAACTTTGGCATAGAAGTTGTTGGTGCAGGAAGTTCTTCTGTTTTGTTTCAGGTATCAATGAGATCATCTCTATCAGATAGAATCAAGCAAGCACAGAAGTAAGATAGTGAGTTGCATAAAAAGGTAGAGCTGGTTCAGAAAGGTAAGTTGCCTGAATTCAACATTTATAGTGATTGTGTTTTGAGATTTAGGAAGAGATTGTGTGTGCCTTGTGATTCACAGTTTAAGAGAGAGTTGTTATGTGAAGCTCATAGTTCTCCGTTTTCAGTTCATCCTGGCAGTACTAAGATGTACAGAGATCTACGGGAGTATTACTGGTGGGATGGAATGAAAAGAGATATTGCTGATTTTACTGTGAAGTGTTTGACATGTCAACAGGTTAAAGGAGAGCGGCAATTACCGAAAGGGATGCTTCAGCCTTTACCAGTGCCAGAGTGGAAATGGGAGAATATATCCATGGACTTTGTTGTGGGATTACCAAAGACATCTCGAGGTAATAATGCAATCTGGGTTATTGTTGATCGCTTGACTAAATCTGCTCATTTCCATGCTATACGAGATACTTTTTCCCTAGATCAACTTTCCCGTTTGTATCTTAAAGAGATAGTCAGGTTACATGGAGTTCCTCTCTCCATTGTATCTGATCGTGATCCCAGGTTCACTTCTAACTTTTGGAAAGGCCTTCAGAAGTCGTTGGGTACTGAATTAAATTTTAGTACAACATTTCATCCTCAATCAGATGGGCAGTTAGAACGAACAATTCAGACCTTGGAGGATATGATACGAGCTTGTTCTATGGATTATCAGGGAAGTTGGGACCAACATCTTTCTTTGGTTGAATTTTCATATAATAACAGTTTTCATTCCAGTATACAGATGGAACCATTTCAGGAATTATATGGGAAGCGGTGTCAAACTCCAGCATTCTGGGATGAAGTGGGTGAAAGAAAGTTTATGGGACCATAATTGGTAGAAGAGATGGCAAAAAAATTCAGCTGATTCAGAAGCACATGAGAACAGCTCAGAGCAGGCAGAAGAGTTATGCGGATAACCAGAGGAAGGATCTATCTTTCGAGGTAGGTGATCATGTTTTCCTCAAGGTTTCTCCTTGGAAAAGTGTGATGAGATTTGGTAAGAAAGGAAAGCTGAGTCCAAGGTTTATTGGACCATATGAAATTTTGGAGAGAGTTGGATCATTTGCATACCGGGTGGCTTTACCTCCGAGTTTATCTCAGGTACACAATGTTTTTCACGTTTCGATGTTGAGAAAGTATATGCCAGATCCATCTCATGTTTTGAGTCCAGAGGTAGTTCAGCTGGAAGAGAACCTATATTATGGGGAACAGCTGGTCCAGATTCTTGACCACAGGGAGAAAGTGTTACGAAATAAGGTGATTAATCAGGTAAAGGTTTTGTGGAAAAACCACATGATGGAAGAGGCAACATGGGAATCTGAAAATTCAATGAGGGATAAGTACCCCCATTTATTCGATAAGTAAATAAATTGCGGGGAAGCAATTTTCTAAAGGGGGTAAGGATTTAACATCCCAAGTAAGTAATGAATAATATATATTTTTATCTATGTCTATTAATTAATTACATAGTGTTTTAGAGACTTAAAATGAAAATAAATACAATCTTAAGCATGGAATACACTAATATTTTTAAAAGATTGTTTTACTGCCTTTTGATGGAAAAACATTTTTAAATATATCTTTTGACAATTTTATAAGCTATGTTTGTCAAAATAAACTTATTCTTTATGATTGGGACATCAAAATTTACTTTGTGTGAATTTGTTTTATTTTTCTGACAATGTTCATTTTTTAATGAATAGTGAAAAATACTGCATTTTACATCAAAACTACTTTTTAATCTAATTTATTTAGATGATTAGATTATATTTTGAATTGGTTTTAAAATGAAATTAGAATATATTTTTACCATTTAATCCAATGGTGGTCGTTGGAATCAATTTCACTTTGAAATTGGACTTAAACTAGTGTCAATCTTTTGATACTTATTGTTTCATAAAAACACGCTATTTGTTATGACAGTGGGAATTATTTATTAAATTAATTAATGTAACTTATATGATTTTAATTTTGTAAAATAGACATCATTTTTGAATTCGAAGTATCAAATATAGCTTAGGGTGAATTTTTGGTATTTTTCTGAAAAACTTCAATTTTTGATGAATAGTGAAACCACTAAGTGGTAGTTAAAGAGACTGATTTTTCGTTTAAATGAAAATTTGCCACTTCTGTGATTTGATTTTCAAAAATCCGACATACATGGTTGTTATTAAGAAGTAAAATGTGGTTCAATGATATTAAAATAATTTTTTGGTGAATAGTAACTTTTATGTTCTTAATCGCGATTAGTGGTAATTAGTGTAGTTTAGGGTAAAAATAATATTTTAATAATATGAGATGAGCTTGACACATGTCCTACCCTCATTTTATGTGTCATGGACGACCAATAAAATCCATGGGTCAACTTGGGGACCCCATGGAGCCACTTTGGTTGGGAAATGACATAAATAACGTTTTATTTAATGTAAAAGTAAAAATGACACAAACATGAGATGTTTTACTAAAACAATTTTTACATTGGGTTATACAAGTCAGATTTTTTATTATAAATAGTAATTAAAAATCTAAAAAGATTTTCTACATCATAGTATTTTTTTATAATTTTTAGACTTTAAATAAATTAAATTATATATGACATCATGATGATGCAGCGATGACCTCATTATTTGACGATTTAAATAAAATGGAAAGATAATGTAAAATCTAAGACCTACACATGGCCAAAACCAATTGGATGAGTGGATTTCGAACCCTTATCACCTTATCCTAGAATTATATCAATGTAGGACCTTTTGAATCCGAAACACATTTTAAAATAAAGTAACTTATCTTTACTTTCCAAGAGTGCCCCTCCTCTCCTCTTATAAAAGGCCCCCAACTCTACCTCCTTACCCACAATCCCAAAGCCTTTGGATCGGCCAACCCCTGCCCATTTTGTCTCTCCACTTCCCTCCCTTACTCCTTGAAGCCTCCCTTTGGGCAGAAGTCTTCCCAAGGAAGCCTTTGAGCTCAAACCAAAGGGAGTTACCCGATTTTAAGGTAATGTCTTCTTTTGAGTCCTTTTGTTTTATTTTTCTTCTCCAACCCCCTAAACTCTTTTTATTCTTTTATTTTGTAACAAATCCAGTATCCTAAATATACTAGGATGTTTTTATAAGAAGTATTAGAGCTACACTTACACACACCTACATCTAATGGTTAAAGGACATACTGTTTCCGTGGATGGTGAATTTATGCCTCCCGAAACGATGATTGTTCAAAATTCTTTTAAAACCTTCAAAGGTGGCCATTAAGATGTCACTATATTTATATATGATATATAATATGTTTATTTCTTCTTTAAGATTCTGTATTTTTCATTTTGGTCATACCTTTATGGTTTCCATTATGGGTAAATGCGATATCTTCATTTAAGGAAGTGCGGACTACCGCCCCCTCAAAGTGATTTGATTAGTTAAATACCATATGTGGGATGTATAAAGGATGGAAATATGATATTATATATGATATTATACTGGAATTATAATATAACTTTATATGATTATGATTCCATTCTATAAAATACGAAATAGAAATGAAAGTAGTGTTCATGCGTACGTACGACTTACCGTCTCCATGAACGGTGCATTTCATTTCTTACTTCTAAATGATTATGTAATATTATAAATGCATGAATGTAATGGATATATATTACATATATGATATCTACATCATGAATACCATTCTGGATATAATGGATACATGAACAACTTGTAATTATAAAGGGTTTATTTTTGACTCAAGTACCAATGATCGTTAAAATGACCGTTATTAACTTAAATAATTACATAGTGTTCATGACATGGTAATAAGTGATATAAAAGGAATAATGAACTTGAAAAAGGTTCTTAAGAAAGTAGAAATTAACTCAAGTTTATTATTTAGGACATTAAAGAACGATCGAGTCAAGTCGGACCCGAGGTATGGGACTTCGTGTCAATCTCCTTTCATTGAGGCATATTTTGTTTTATACACAACCTTATTTTATACGGTGTATAAACCCCTTTGAATTTTACGTTTATCCAAAAGGAATATTTTTTTATACGAAGCATTTTACTAAACGACAAAAGGGAATGTTTTTGTCGTACGTATGCGGCGACAACGACTTCTCCGCCGCCGTTACCGTTATTTGAGTTTCGGCTTCCTCTACAAGCCATACCTTCTTTTAAAAAGAAAAATAAATACCATGTTTTAATTTTATTTTATTTTGGTATTGAAAATGGTTTTCATAATGTTTTTATATCAATGTGTTGTATTTATATCTTGTGATTGAAAGGTGGAAATGTTATGTTTCCTTTATGCATGTTTTATGTGATACGATTATGTTTAGGTTCTTGGGAATTATTATGAAGACGGGTGGTTCCATGATAAACTAAGGGAGGGTGAGCCCGATATAGCTCTCCAATGCATTGGGTAACGCGAAGGAGTGAAACGTTATGGTTTCTCCGAAGAGATTTAGGGAATATACTGTGATGGGTATTCCAAACATAACCAAGAGGGTTACTCCCTACGTAAGAATGTTATGAATGCCTCAAGTTACCATTATGTCTTATGATTTCTATGATTTATTCATGATTTGATGAGGTATGTTAAAGTGCTTATGTTTTATGGGTAAAGTATGATTTCATTCTTATGTATATATGTAACCATGTTTCCTTTCCATATTTTTATATCCCTTACTGAGCTTTTTATGCTCATCCCAAGTTTTTTTGAAATGTTTTTCACAGGTCAAGGGAAAGGTACATGATATGATGATATTGTCAAGGAAGTGTCAAGAAAGAATCCATGTTTTATTTTAAATATGTTTCAATTGATGGGAAAGAATAATACTATATTTATGTAACCACTTTGTTTATATGTGGAATGTAAAGCAAGTTTTATGATCTAATTCTCTAAAACTCTAAACCCGAAAAGATCCTCAATGTGTAATCTTGTAATAACTCAAGATTAAGTAAGGTTTAAGGCTGGGGCCTTATAGTTGGTATCAGAGGTCGGTTTAGATAACTTTAGGAGTTAGAATTCTTTTAAATGATTATCCAAAAATATTTTTTTATGGTCAAATTGAAGTGATATAGTATTTGAAGATTACCATGTTGCTTCATCTAAGACATGTTTGTTCATAATGGTTTTCCATAGAGGAAACAGGGAAGTCATGCTAGGAAGGCATGCAGAAGGAAATAACCTTCCGAATCAGCATCCTGAGATGGTCGGAATTGGAACTGAACAGTTTGTTGCAGTAATGGCGCGGTTGACTCAAGTGATAAATGGCGGTGGTATCCATACACGAGATCAGCCAGATCAACCGCAGAGGAACATATCAGTGGTGGAACATTTCATGAGGCAACATCCCCCATCATTCAGAGGATCATCTGACCCTGTGCTAGATTAAGGGTGGATTAAAGCACTAGAGAAGATTTTCGATGTCATGGGGTGTTCAGACAATCAAAAGGTTAGTCTTTCTATTTACCGTTTGGAGGGTGAAGCAGATCAGTGGTGGTCAATGGTTAAAAATATCAGGGACGCTGATGAGATTGATGCTCTCAACTGGGATGAATTCAAAGGTATATTTCTTGAAAAGTATTTTCCTAAGGCTGTTCGACTTAGGATGGAAAAAAAATTCTTGGAATTGAGGCAAGAGGAAGACTCAGTGGCTTCCTATGAAGAAAGGTTCACTCGATTGGAAAGGTATGCTCTAAATTTTATCTGAGACCTTGATAGTAAAATCAATCGTTTTTACTCAGGATTAAAGCCAAAATATCGAAGGTAATTAGCTTCTCGTGAGTTTAAAAGTTATGAAAAGCTTGTTTGATGTGCTGAGAAGGTGGAAATGGAGTTTTCCGATGATCAAGTGTTCTATAACAACCAATAGAAGAAGAGACCGAGGTGGCAAGAGAAAGGTAAGAATTCTTCAAAAAAGTCTGATGGTAAGAAAACTAAGTTTCCAGTTTGTGATAAATGTGGAAAAAGGCATGCTGGGGAATGTCTTCTGAATTCTGGAAAGTGCTACCGATGTGGTAAGATGGGACATAAGGCTCGTGATTGCACTGAAAACGATCAAGGTAAAGGTAAGACCAAATTTGATTTACAGTTAGTGAAATGTTATAAGTGCAATGAGATGGGTCACTATGAAAACGAGTGTCCGACAAAGAGCTTGAGTGATGGGAAGCAGTTAGACTACAATCAGAAAGGAGTGGTGAAATCCTTTGAAACTACTTCAACAGATGTCAGGCCATCAAATGAAGTTGTATCAGGTACTTTGTTTGTTTTTTCAGATTATGCCAGTGTGTTGTTTGATTCGGGGTCTACACATTCTTTCATCTCTGAAAACTTTTCTAGTAAAATGGGAATACCATCTCAAGAAATGAATCCTGAACTTTTGGTAAAAACACCTAGGGAAAATGTTGAGGAAAAAAGAATTTATAAGAATCTTCCTATCCTTATATGTGGAAAGAACCTACTTGCAAACCTTATTGTTCTACCACTAGTAGAGTTTGATGTTATCCTGGGTATGGATTGGATCTCTATTTACCATGCTAAGATTGACTGTAGAGCTAAAGAAGTTTCTTTTCAGAAAGACTTTCAGTTTGTGTACAAGAATGAACCCTTACTATTGATAACATATCAAGAGGCCGAGAAACTTGTAAAAGATGGAAATGAATGTTACCTTGCACACATCGTTGAAAATAAAGGAACTGTTCAGATTAATGATGTGCCAGTGGTAAATGAGTATCCTGATGTTTTTCCTGATGAGTTGCCTGGAATAATACCAGATCGGGAAGTTGAGTTTACCGTTGACTTAGTTCCTGATGCTAATCCAATTCAAAACCCCCTTATCGAATGACTCAAATTGAACTTTTAGAGTTGAAGGAGAAATTGCAAGATTTATTAGATAAAAGGCTTCATTCGACCTAGCACATCACCATGGGGTGCTCCTGTTTTATTTGTTAAAAAGAAAGATGGTTCAATGAGACTTTGCATTGATTATAGAGCCTTGAATAACATCAATGTTAAGAACAAATATCCTTTGCCTCATATCGATGATTTTTTTTATCAGCTCCAGGGAGCTCAGTATTTTTCAAAGATTGACTTGAGATCGGGGTACCATCAGCTGAAGGTAAAGGAAGAATATGTTCCGAAGACCACGTTTTGTACAAGATATAGCCATTATTAATTTGTAGTAATGCCTTTTGGGCTAACCAATGCACCTGCTTTATTCATCGACTTAATGAATATAATTTTCCATGAGTTCTTGGATAAGTTTTTGGTGGTTTTCATTGATGATATTTTGGTGTTATCTAAAAGTAAAGAGGAGCATGAAAGGCATTTAAGGGTTATCTTGAAAACCTTAAAAGAAAAGAAATTGTATGGGAAATTCAGCAAGTGTGAGTTTTGGTTGCAACAAATTTCTTTCCTTGGTCACATTGTTTCTAAAGATGGGATAACTATTGATCCTGCAAAAAAAAAGTTGTGGAAGACTGGCCAAGACCCACAAATGTAACTGAGATTAGTAGCTTCCTTGGTTTGGAAGGATATTACCGAAGGTTTGTTAGAAATTTTTCACGGTTATCTAGTCCAATGACTAAGCTAACTCGGAAGTGTGTTAAGTTTATCTGGACAAAAGAATGTGATGATTGTTTTCAGGAATTGAAAAGAAGATTGGTGAATGCTCCAGTTTTGGCACTACCTTCCAGGAATGGCGAGTTTGTTATCTACAGTGATGCTTCATTGAAAGGACTTGGTTGCATCCTAATGAAGAATGATCAGGTAATTGCTTATGCTTCACGAAAGTTGAAAACTCATGAGGTAAATTACCCTACACATGATTTGGAATTAGCTGCTGTTATTTTTGCTTTAAAAATTTGGAGGCATCATTTTTATGGAGTAAAGTGTGAAATATATACTGATCACAAAAGTTTAAAGTATATATTCACTCAGAAAGAATTGAACATGAGACAAAGGAGATTGCTAGAATTAATCAAGTATTATGATTGTACAATTCATTACCATCCAGGAAAAGTAAATAAAGTGTATGATGCTTTGAGTTGAAAAAGTAATGATTCATTAGAAATGTTGCGTTTGGAACATGATCCTTTGGTTAAGGATTTGATGAACTTTGGAATAGAAGTTGTTGGTGCAGGAAGTTCTTCTGTTTTGTTTCAGGTATCAGTGAGATCATCTCTATCAGATAGAATCAAGCAAGCACAGAAGAAAGACAGTGAGTTGCAGAAAAAGGTAGAGCTGGTTCAGAAAGGTAAGTTTCCTGAATTCAACATTGATAGTGATTGTGTTTTGAGATTTGGGAAGAGATTGTGTGTGCCTTGTGATTCACAGTTGAAGAGAGAGTTGTTATGTGAAGCTCATAGTTCTCCGTTTTCAGTTCATCCTGGCAGTACTAAGATGTACAGAGATCTACACGGGAGTATTACTGGTGGGATGGAATAAAAAGAGATATTGCTGATTTTACTGTGAAGTGTTTGACATGTCAACATGTTAAAGGAGAGCAGAAATTACCTAAAGGGATGCTTCAGCCTTTACCAGTGCCAGAGTGGAAATGGGATAATATATCCATGGACTTTGTTGTGGGATTACCAAAGACATCTCGAGGTAATAATGCAATCTAGGTTATTATTGATCGCCTGACTAAATCTGCTCATTTCCTTGCTATACAAGATACTTTTTCCCTAGATCAACTTTCCCCTTTGTATCTTAAAGAGATAGTCAGGTTACATGGAGTTCTTCTCTCCATTGTATCTGATCGTGATCCCAGGTTCACTTCTAACTTTTGAAAAGGCCTTTAGAAGTCGTTGGGTACTGAATTAAATTTTAGTACAACATTTCATCCTCAATCAGATGGGCAGTCAGAACGAACAATTCAGACCTTGGAGGATATGCTATGAGCTTGTTCTATGGATTATCAGGGAAGTTGGGACCAACATCTTTCTTTGGTTTAATTTTCATATAATAACAGTTTTCATTCCAGTATACAGATGGCACCATTTCAGGCATTATATGGGAAGCAGTGTCGAACTCCAGCTTTCTGGGATGAAGTGGGTGAAAGGAAGTTGATGGGACCAGAATTGGTAGAAGAGATGGCAGAAAAAGTTCAGCTGATTTAGAAGCACATTAGAACAGCTCATAGCAGGCAAAATAGTTATGCGGATAACCGGAGGAAGGATCTATCTTTTGAGGTAGGTGATCATGTTTTTCTCAAGGTTTCTCCTTGGAAAAGTGTGACGAGATTTGGTAAGAAAGGAAAGCTGAGTCCAAGGTTTATTGGACCATATTAAATTCTGGAGAGAGTTGGATCAGTTGCATACCGGGTGGCTTTACCTCCGAGTTTATCTCAGGTACACAATGTTTTTCACGTTTCGATGTTGAAAAAGTATATGCCAGATCCATCTCATGTTTTGAGTCAATAGGTAGTTCAGCTGGAAGAGAACCTATCTTATGAGGAACAACCGGTCCAGATTCTTGACCACAGGGAGCAAGTGTTACGAAATAAGGTGATTAATCAGGTAAAGGTTTTGTGGAAAAACCACATGATGGAAGAGGCAACATGGGAATCTGAAAATTCACTGAGGGATAAGTACCCCCATTTATTCGATAAGTAAATAAATTGCGGGGACGCAATTTTCTAAAGGGGGGAAGGATGTAACATCCCAAGTAAGTAATTAATAATAGATATTTTTATCTATGTCTATTAATTAATTAGATAGTGTTTTAGAGGCTTAAAATGAAAATAAATACAATCTTAAGCATGGAATACACTAATATTTTTTAAAAGATTGTTTTACTGCCTTTTGATGGAAAACCATTTTTAAATCTATATTTTGACAATTTTATAAGCTATGTTTGTCAAAATAAACTTATTATTTATGATTGGGACATCAAAATTTACTTTTTTTGAATTTTTGGTATTTTTCTGACAATGTTCATTTTTTAATGAATAGTGAAAAATACTGCATTTTACATCAAAAATACTTTTTAATCTAATTTATTTATATGATTAGATTATATTTTGAATTGGTTTTAAAGTGAAATTAGAATATATTTTTACCATTTAATCCAATGGTGGTCGTTGGAATCAATTTCACTTTGAAATTGGACTTAAACTAGTGTCAATATTTTGATACTTATTATTTCATAAAAACACGCTATTTGTCATGACAACGGGAATTATTTATTAAATTAATTAATGTAACTTATATTATTTGAATTTTTTAAAATAGACATCATTTTTGAATTCAGATTAGCAAATATATCTTAAGGTGAATTTTTTGTATTTTTCTGAAAAACTTCAATTTTTGATGAAAAGTGAAAGCACTAAGTGGTAGTTAAATAGACTGATTTTTTGTTTAAATGAAACTTTGCCACTTCTGTGATTTGATTTTCAAAAATCCGACATACATGGTTGTCATTAAGAAGTAAAATGTGGTTCAATGAGATTAAAATAATTTTTTGGTGAATAGTAACTTTTAAGTTCTTAATCACGATTAGTGGTAATTAGTTTAGTTTAGGGTAAAAATAATGTTTTAATAATATGAGATGAGCTTGAAACATGTCCTACCCTCATTGGATGTGTCATGTCCGACCAAGACAATCCATGGGTCAACTTGGGGACCCCATGGAGCCACTTTGGTTGGGAAATGACATAAATAACGTTTTATTTAATGTAAAAGTAAAAATGACACAAACATGAGATGTTTTACTAAAACAATTTTTACATGTGGTTATACAAGTCAGATTTTTGATTATAAATAGTCATTGGAAATATAAAAATATTTTCTACATCATAGTATTTTTTTATAATTTTTAGACTTTAAATAAATCAAATTATTTATGACATCATGATGATGCAGCGATGACCTCATTATTTGACGATTTAAATAAAATGGAAAGATAATGTAAAATCTAAGACCTAAACATGGCAAAAACCAATTGTATGAGTTTATTTCTAACCCTTATCACCTTATCCTCTAATTATATCAATGTGGGACCTTTTGAATCCGAAACTCATTTTAAAATAAAGTAACTTATCTTTACTTTCCAAGAGTGCCCCTCCTCTCCTCTTATAAACGGCCCCCACCTCTACCTCCTTACCCACAATCCCAAAGCCTTTGGATCGGCCAAACCCTGCCCATTTTGTCTCTCCACTTCCCTCTATTACTCCTTGAAGCCTCACTTTGGGCAGAAGTCTTCCCAAGGAAGCCTTTGACCTCAATCCAAAGGGAGTTACCCGATTTTAAGGTAATGTCTTCTTTAGAGTCCTTTTGTTTTATTTTGATTCTCCAACCCCCTAAACACTTTTTATTCTTTTATTTTGTAACAACTCCAGTATCCTAAATATACTAGGATGTTGTTATAAGAAGGATTAGTTCTAAAATTACACACACCTACATCTAATGGTTAAAGGATATAATGTTTCCGTGGATGGTGAATTTATGCCTCCCGAAACGATGATTGTTCAACATTATTTTAACACCTTCAGAGGTGGCCATTAAGATGTAAATATATTTATATATGATATATAATATGTTTATGTCTTCCTTAAGCTTCTGTATTTTTCATTTTGGGCATACCTTTATGGTTTCCATTATGGGTAAACGCGATATCTTCATTTAAGGAAGTGCGGACTACCGCCCCCTCAAAGTGATTTGATTCGTTAAATACCATATGTGGGACGTAAAAAAGATGGAACTATGATATTATATATGATATTATACTGGAATTATAATATACCTTTATATGATTATGATTCCATTCTATAAAATATGAAATAGAAATGAAAGTAGCGTTCATGCGTACATACGGGTTACCGTCTCCATGAACGGTGCATTTCATTTCTTACCTCTAAATGATTATGTAATATTATAAATGCATGAATGTACTGGATATATATGAAATATATGAAATCTATATCATGAATACCATTCTGGATATAAGGGATGCATGAACAACTTGTAATTATAAAGGGTTTATTTTTGACTCAAGTACCAATGATCATTAAAATGACCATTATTAACTTTAATAATTACATAGTGTTCATGACATGGTAATAAGTGATATAAAAGGAATAATGAACTTGAAAAAGGTTCTTAAGCAAGTATAAATTAACTCAAGTTTATTATTCAGGACATTAAAGAACGATCGAGTCTAGTCAGACCCGAGGTATAGGACTTCGTCTCAATCTCCTTTCATTGAGGCATATTTTGTTTTATACACAACCTTCTTTTATACAGTGTATAAACCCCTTTTACTTTTACATTTATCCAAAAGGAATATTTTTTATATGAATCATTTTAATAAACGACAAAAGGGAATGTTTTTTTCGTACATATGCGGCGACAACGACTTCTCCGCCGCCGTGACCGTTATTTGAGTTTCGACTTCCTCTACAAGCCATACCTTCTTTTTAAAAGAAAAATAAATACCATGTTTTAATTTTCTTTTATTTTGGTATTGAAAATGGTTTTCATAATTTTTTTATATCAATGTTTTGTATTGATATCTTGTGATTGAAAGGTGAAAATGTTATGTTTCCTTTATGCATGTTTTATGTGATATGATTATGTTGAGGTTCTTGGGCATTATTATGAAGACGGGTGGTTCCGTGATAAACTAAGGGTGGGTGAGCCCGATATAGCTCTCTAATGCATTGGGTAACGTGAAGGAGTGAAACGTTAAGGTTTCTCTGAAGAGATTTAGGGAATATACTGTGATGGGTATTCCAAACGTAACCAAGAGGGTTACTCCCTACGTAAGAATGTTATGAATGCCTCAAGTTACCATTATGTCTTATGATTTCTACGATTTATTCATGATTTGATGAGGTATGTTAAAGTGCTTATGTTTTATGGGTAAAGTATAATTTCATTCTTATGTATATATGTACCCATGTTTCCTTTCCATATTTTTATATCCCTTACTGAGCTTTTTATGCTGATCCCAAGTTTTTTTGAAATGTTTTTCACAGGTCAAGGGAAAGGTATATGATATGATGATAGTGTCAAGGAAGTGTCAAGAAAGAATCCATGTTTTATTTTAAATATGTTTCCATTGATGGGAAAGAATAATACTATCTTTATGTAACCACTTTGTTTATATGTGGAATGTAAAGAAAGTTTTATGATCTAATTCTCTAAAACTCTAAACCCAAAAAGATCCTCAATGTGTAATATTGTAGTAACTCAATATTAAGTAAGGTTTAAGGCTAGGGCCTTATACACTTGATATGGAATTTGTTCACTTGTATGACAAGAAAAGACATATAGTCACATTATTGAATTGTATTAATGGAATTTATGGCCATGGAATGTGATATTATTAATTACTTTGGTGAATAACATGGTATTTATTCAATTAAATTGGTCAATATATTTTTTATAATCATGAATGTATGAGTCAGCCTATACTAGATTGAAATTTTACATATCTAGTAATCAGTAAATTTCATTGAAAAATATATTATATAATTATACATATAATGTATCAAATACATATTATGGTTGATATTTTAATATGGTTATATGAGTATATTTGACAAATATAACTCTATATCCCCTTTTAGTTTGAACTGTAATGAAATGTTTCTAGTGGTCTCTATTCTATTAAATATTTTAATTGGGGAATTCATATTTTTTTTCAATGATACAAAGTTCCATATAGTCACATAGTTTAGAATTAGAATAAGTATTAATTTTTAGGAAAAAAATATTTTAAAATAATAAGTTTTGATAAATAATATGCAAAGGAGTTTAGATGGATTCACAAGGAGCTGTAATGTTTTTTCAGAAAGTATTTATGAGAATTTAGTATGGGTGGTAAATTTATGGATATGAATAAAAATAGAAAAATTATCATGGTGTGATTCATCCATATCATAGCCTGCAATATGAAAGTGATTCATATCATATTCAATGATATGTGGATGTATCACATGTTATAATGGGCATGATATGCCTATATCATATCATACAATAGAGTTGTGATATATGATGTGTGATATCACATTACATACCATTCCTAAATGGGTTTTCTATAGTTATAAATCATTCATATGATTTATATATATATTGATAAATGTATTATGATTATTAAAATGTTCAATAATCATAAATTTAAAATGATTATATGTTACATGTAACGTATTGTAATTATCTAGCATTGGAAATGGAATTCAATCTCTTTCATTGATTGAAGTGATATTATATAACTGATTTGTTCCTTCTAATTCAAGAGTGTGATGGACTATTGGAAAAAGATAAAAATATATTTTTCCTTGTTCTACATTAATATTTAAGGATATGGTTTTTCCATACCTTTTGAGTATCAATGAGTCCATACATATAATACTTGAATTATAGTGGTTTGTGCACCACTTTTTGAAGAAAATCTTTGAGGGTTGTTTCTTAGTGATATTTATCAAGCATAGTCCATTTTTATGGATGAAAATATAATTGAGGTATGAATAATAATTTTATATTAATTGTTATTAATATTAATTCTATGATGATATATCTTGAATTTTAATGGGCTCCTTATATTATTTTGATCTTGTGATGTTCTAAAAAAAATACATTATGATAAACTCATCATCCTTATTTACTACTAACATTCATCATTTCTTTATAATTACTTAGAGAAGACATATCCATTAAATATAGAATATAAGGTAGATGATTCTAACATATAATATATTCAAGACCTCCCTCTTCATTACTTTCTTTATTTGAGGTGTCAACTCACTTTAGGGTTTCCTACGCATCTTGATTCCTTACTCAAGTATTATTTTTATGTGTGAAAATAAAAGGATAAATAAATTTCATATTTTTAATGATTCAAGTGATATATTTATTACTATGTTTAAATACTTTGATAATTTAGTGTTCTTATTATTTTAAAATATTGGAACTAACGATCACTTATAAGTCCCCTTCATCTCCCAATAATGAATACCTCATTTTTTTGGGATTTTATTAAGATCCAACATGGTAAGAACTATTATTGAGGGAATAAAATCTATAAAACAATCCACTAAAAGGCAAACCACTAAATTTTCATCCCCAAATTATCCATAATTTTTATTATTTTCCTCTTTATTTTAATTCAATTCCTCATCAAGAATCTCTATCATATTTATATCTTCTTCAATTTACTTATTGAAATTACATACTCTTATTTAGTAGTTATAATTTCATGATAATAATAGGTCTATTACCCTTGATTCGTTAACTTTATCATGTAAAATTTTACTTATTCCTCTCTATCCCAAAATAGAAGTCTTATTTAGAATAGATCAATAAGTAATTAACCTATATAAAGGATTAGTTAATCAATAATTATTGAAACCTACACTTCCTTATCCATATCAAGGATAGAAAAACTAGTAGAGAAGATAAAATTTCCCACCCTTACAAAAAAAATCCTCTAGTATTTCAATCAGGAGTTTGATAGAATGATATTCTAGTTAAAGAGAAGATCTTATTGTATTTGGGATATCTAGCCCGAGTTTATGAAATACATTCAATAATGTGATATTGAAACTAACCCTAAATTAAAAATGTATTTCCTAAATATGAATTGTAATGTCCTACCACCCCTAACCACTCAATTAGCTTCTGAATTGGTGGTCATTACTTGACCTCAGGCATGCCTCCCTGTATGCCAAAGGCTATTGACTAGTATCCAGGGGATATGGTTTTACCACGGGGAGACTATACACTCATATCATAGTAATATATAGTGAAAAAATAACAAAAAATCATCCACATAAATAATTAGAGTATGAAAAATAAAAATAAAAAATACAATGGTTCTATAGAAAATATTATATAGAAAAATAAAGTTTTACAAACTCATTTTCATACATCATATATTAACTAATCTCTCAATGGGTCAATCATAAAAAAATAAAAAATAAAAAAAATAAAATAGGAGGCTCAACTACTATCCCCGAGCATCATCACATAATAGTCTCTAAGTCCCATCTAATTTATCTTACTTAATCATGAAACATTAGGACTACACCCTACCTAAACTTATAACCAGTAAAATCTACCCAGACACCAAAATATCATGACTTCCCAAGTAGGGTGTGAGTATAACTCAGTATAGAACCACAAATGTGGTCCTAAATATAACCAATAAAATAGGGTATACACATGTGATATGATCATCTAAATAAATAAATAAACTTTAGAAGATTAGATAAAATAACCACTTTCTATCCTTGGGTTCTAACATGACACCCAAGATCAACTATGCCTAATTTGACCAGTACCAGAGTGTCTATAAGAACATGATATACTCATCATAAATATTAGGGGATCAATGGTTAATTCCTAAGATGAAGTCATAGAAAATATAATATTAGCAAGTATATATTTAAATCTCGGGTAACCACCCAAGTATTCCATAATCTGTCTGGGGGGGGACAGAGCCCTACCCAGTAATATCATATAATCTATCTAGGTGGAATAGACCCACACCTAGAAATATCATCAAGGGTAATATTTACCACCTAAAAATAGGTATAGAATCTAATTATTGGGTAAACACCCATGAAATCGACATAGAGGTAAAGGTAGAATCCTAAGTGACCACCTAAGAATTTCAATAAGAATAACATCCAATTCAAATGAGATTTCCTAAGGCATTCCATATAGCAATAACATATAAATCCAATGGGATTTTCCAAGGCATTCTATATAGACAACCATCAAATACTAGGTATAATGAACTAGGTATTCCATATAGATGGCGCAACCAAATCCCAAGACATATCCCAGACATTCCATATATACCCAAAGGCCAAATCCTGAGTGAAAATTTGGTAATTCATTCATAATACTGGAGGTTAGAGCTTTCCTCCCATGATATCTCATATAAAATATCTCATAAAGGTTGGAAATCCACCTAAACCCATATCACATAAACAAGGTCGGCCGATCAAGTGAATGACTAAACCTTGTTGAAATTTCCATATTAAGAACACATCATTTATTTACGTTCTAAGGTGATTCCCAAAATCATCTATACCCATTATCATATACACCCGCTCTGGGTCAATATATCATTGGGGTTCCCTCTAAGGTCCCCTAGGCCACATCATAACATAGACACACTATATGGGTTTCTTAACCTCGGTCTCACCTTGTGAGTTATCACTCATCACTCTAGGTGCATAGTGTCCCTCATCATCATTCTAATCATAATTATTTCTAACTGGCCTCATTAGATAAATTATACCAAGACTCACTCTAGAAAGATTCCATAAGGATCATCTCAACTCCCAAGTCATTCTAGGTTAGTCCACTCACCTAACCTATCCACAAATATACTTAAGGTATATGCACCTGGGTGGTCATAAACTGGTTAGAGAGGATCACTCACCCCACACTCATCACAGCTAGCCTAAAGACTTTAAGGTATATTATAGGAATATCATGGGATAATCAGGACAATCACCTTAATTCATTGGTTATCTATACAAAATAGAACCAATGGAACCTACCTAAGTCCTCTATTTTCTCATGATTCATTTAATTTAGTTTAAAACCCTTCAACATTTGTATGTCTCAAGGATCAGGTTAATATCCAAGGCCTCAATCATCAATGGATGAGTGACTAAGCTAGTATTAAAGGGTCCACCATGTCCCTTAACACATTATCTAATCCATTAATAGTAATTAAAAAATTAATTAAACAATTTATATAATTTAAAAAGTTCAATCGCCCTCGGTTGTGAGATCACATATGATGTACTGCATAAAGAAATGCGTAAACCAAAGGGGTGTACTTAAGGGAAAAACTAATTCATTAATTTCATTTCATTTTGATAAATCTCATCCACCACCCAGGATTTTACAATCATCTTATAACATCCTTAGGTCCTAAATCAATCTATAAATTCCAATTAAATTAACTATAACAAATTATAATTAATTATTAAATTAAATTTAAATGGTAATAATTCTTAAAAACTCATTGGGTGCCATATGATAGCTAAAACCATAAGAAACATGGTGTAGTCTAGTCCCAACATGAACCCAACCCTAATCCATAAAAAATATCCATTAGTCGTCAATGATTAATCATCCAATTTCATTAATTTAAGGAAAATCCTAATAAAAACCATTAGGTGATATACCATTATCAAAACTTAAAGTAACAGCATGTAGACATCATCTTAGTATGTCTTTTAGATATATCGATTAAAACCCACATTATCCTCACCCAATTACAATATTATTTAATGGAATTGGTAAGGAATCCCAAACTAAAATCATTCAAAATTAGGAATGATAAAGGGAAACCAAAATGGAAAAAATGAGGTGTGAAAAATACCTAGGATCATAATTGAAATAAAACTAGATTTACACCATTTCAAATGGGAACAAGAAGGTTCTATAATGATAGGTATATTTTTATAATGGATTTACTATAACCCATTTTCCCCCTAAAAATAAAAGGTTTATGGAATTATAATTTTAGGTCTTCCTCTCTTAAAAAATTGGGTAGATACCCCTTGCGGCATGGCCATAAGATCCACAATATATGCCCCCACCCAGCCTCCATATGTGGTGTGGCCCTCCTATCCATGGCACATCTAACCCCCAAAAGTAAGGGTCTTAACCTCAATATCATCATCTATGTTGTCACCCCTCATTGTTTCCCTATGGTATCCTTTGACTAGGTCCAAATTGTTTTGTTGCCCTGTATTGTAGTGAAACCCATCCCTAGGGACAACTCAATCTCACTACCTTCTAAGAACCCACCATGGAATAGCCCTAGGTTGCAACATAGTCCTTTCTCCATAGTACCACCATGTGATATCCCTTGGGTTGCTACATGGCCTTTATTCCTTTATGAAAATTCTCAAAGGTCCATAACACTCTCCAAGCCACGATGTCTAGGGTTGGGGTGTGTTATATAGCCTGCATCCACAGCCAATTCTAGTATCATGCATACCCTTTACCTTTAATAATTTGAGCACCCAAACCACTAACCAAGCCTCATTCCTCATCAAAAAACATCTTCATGATATGTTCTAATGTTGGATTATTTATACAAATCCCATTTCTTAAAATAACCCCTTCACCAGAATCAAAAAATTAAATTCCTTTTAAATTTCACAACTTATAAAGGAAGTGGTGTTTTACAACCTCCCCACCACATCATTTATCATCACTAAGAATACTCGATGTTCTTTTAACCATTAATCATGATCTTCCATGGTCATCAAATCACTCACAATTTATTGTGTTCTATATTAAAACATTAAAGAAGATTGTACTATGAAACTCTAAACATGATGAACTATATTAGTCAAATTTTTAGACACTGCTCATCACCACCACTAAAACATTTTACTTTCATGTGAAAAAATATCCCAAGATACCATAGTTTCATTCATAAATTCATTTACAATATTATGGTTCTCCCCACCATAATTCTCAATTCATGAAGTCTGATTCTTGAGTTATGGTGATCCCTGCCGTTAGAATCTCCAACTGAAACACGATTCCAATGGTATAATGGCCTACTCAGTGTGGTTTCCATATCATTTCACTCAAATATACTTGAAAAAATATTTTTTCTTCCTCTGGATGACCATTCTTGAAAATGATCTGCTACACCCATTAATGCATCATCACATCACCTGGTCTCAATGCCTTACCTTCTGAAGGCATCATGAGATAATCCAATAACTAACACTGAAGTATAAACCAAGATTATAATGTAATTACACAGTTATATCCTTGACCAATCATCTATAAATCATTATTTAACTCTGATCACTAGTGCACCATCGATTCGATACATCCTTAAATCACATTAAAACCACCCTGATCCTGATGTTAATGCTTGGAATCCATCCAAAATTACATCTGAAACCCAAATTTGGTATCCATAATGGCCCATGATCCAACTATTACTGCTTTAAATTATTGTATGTGATCATCATACTCATAACCAAGTTCCAAAATGAAACATCAAATGCCACCATATTCTAGCCCACTAGTAACATCACCCTCAGCATTCACCAAATTTATCCTTAATAAGGGTCGTATCATCTATGAAAACTTGTTAAATCCTCATCATATGGATCCTATTACACCATTACTCAAGTGAAACATCAATAGTTTCCAACAATACCCCTACCTAACAATGCATTCCAAGGAATACACTTGGGTCGACCATGTCATGGTACCCCGATCAATCTATGATGTCACCTCCCACTAAAGAGGGACTTTTCTAATTTTATCAAAACTCTCTAGTGGTTATGATGATAATAATTTAATCGAAACAATTAGTCCTTATCTTTCCCATGGTCTTCCATCGATCTATATCCCAAATGTAACCTCATGTAACTAGAACATGCTACCTTGATCACATCTAAAACCAATGGGTGTGCACTCCAGTACAACCCATTCATAGAATTTGTCTCATGTTCCCATGATTCCCACATCACAGAACCAATTATTATGTTCCTAAAAAACTGACCATAAATTCTCATGCACATTAGTCTTATCTAACCAAGATAACCCTTGTGATTTCTTTCCAAAACCTGAGGCATCAACCATTTCCAAGGACAACTACATGACCACCCACCCTATGGGAATCATTCTAAAACCACAAATAATCTAACCATGCTCCCACCACACCGTCAAAATTTCATACAGAATCAATAGGGTTAGGAATATGACCAATCCTTCCCTTTAAAACCAACTATGATACCAAAACGCACCTTAGTAATTTTCATCATGAAATCCCAAGGCATCACCATTCCTATATCACATACCCAATAACACCTCCTATGAAAAAATATCATAACATAAATAATATGCCCATTATTATCATCTCTAAGTCATTATCAATCCCTAGGATAACCTTTCTATTAGGCCACCCTCATACATATCACTTATCTTACCAATACTCTAAGTCACATCCAAAAGTCACTAGGATCTCCTACCTAACCCATCACTGGGTCTCACATTATCTATAGCTCATGGGGCACACCTATACCCACATCTCAACTATTACTCAATAAATAACATTCCAAAACAACCAATATAGTGTTCTCATATACATATACATATCAATAATCACATGGAAAGTTCTTATCTACTCCAGGACACTAATCCTAATATGGAATCTATATACAAGACCAACCCCTTAAATACCCCAATCTCATCTACACACACACACACACACATGCACGCACACACGCACATAAAGATGGGAACCAAGAATAACGATCCCATGTCCCTAGTAACCTAGAATTTCCATCAGAAAAGGTGTTCATAATGAACCATTTTGATTCCCATAAAATGATCTAACATATTTCTATAACACCTATCTACAATATACCTAAATATTAAACAAAATAAAAAACTCAGATACCAATTTTCAGTGTTCCTCTACCCTAAACAACTCTACTGGTGTCTGAACTAGCAGTTTTTACTTGACCTCAGGTGTGCCTCTCCATATGCCAGAGGATGCCGACTAATAGTGAGGGACTAGGGTGATATCGTGGGGAGACTTTACCCACATATCATAGTCATAAATAATGTAAAAATAAATAAAAACATCCATATCAATAATTAGAGTACAAAAAAGAATTAAAATCCATAGTGTTATAACATATGTATTGCAGAAACATATAGTCATACAGACTCATGGTCATAAAAACATACATCAACTAACCACCCAAAAGGTTGATAAAAAAACAATTAAACAAAAGAATAAAATAGTATGATAAACTACTATCCCCGAGCCTTGTCACATCTCAGTGTCTAATCCCCATCTAAGTTATCACACTTGATCATGTAACACTTGGATTATTCCCTACCTAAACTTGTGACCAATGAATTCTGCTTGAGTAACCAAGCGTTATGGCTTCCCAAGAATGGTATGAATATAACTCATTAAGGACCCACTAAAATTTTCCCAAACATAACCAATAAATAAGGGTAATTACACGTGATATGCTTAGATGAAAAAATAAATTAACTATTGAAGCATAAATAAAATTACCATTATTGATCATCAGGTTCTAATGTGACACCCATGATTGATTATACCAACTTTGGTCAAAATTGGAGTGTCTCTAAGAACAAATAATCCTAATTAAAAATAGTATTAATCTAAATAACCAATTCTTAGGAAGAAATCCTAGGAAATACAATAGTAGAAATAATATAGTCAAATTCTAAGTAACCACCTAGGAATTCCATAATTTGTCTAGGGGGAGTAACACACCACATAGTAATCTCATATAACCCATCCAGGTATAATAGTGAAATACCATGTAATCTAATCTAGGGGTATTAAACCCACCTCAAAAATAGGAATATAATTATATTCTTGGGTAACCAGCCAGGTAATCCACATGGACTCGAAGGCCATATACTAAGTCACTATCTAGGCATTCTAATAGGAATAACAAATGAATCCAAGGAGATTTCCCAAGGAATCCCTTATAGAGATCATAATTTCACATATTTTATTCTATAATTTAAGGTTTTTAATCCCACAAAATTATTATTTTAAGGTAAATGGTTATACTTTTAGGTTTTTGGAGTAACTAGAGTTTAACTGTAAAAATAGACTAATTCTCAAATTTTAATTTTTTAAAATAAGTTTAATATTTCAACCATAAATTTTTCTAAACTAATAAAAAATGATGAAGTTTATTTTTGTTAGTCTTATATGTTTATTGGGATTCATTTTATAAAACTAGACCAAGAGTTTAATCCAACATTTTAAATCCCAAATGAAGCTCATGAGTGGAGTCTTAGAATCTGTGCACAATTTTGACTACTTTCAAATATGGTCCCATATCTACTAAACGGTCCAAGTAAAGAAGCATAAATTTTGTTTTGAGAAATATAATATTCCAAGGATCATTTTATTCAACTATTTATATGCATTATTATTCCTCCTTAATTTTCATAAATTCATGGGAAATCAGAGAATGGTAATAGGATATTTTCTTGTCCATAAATAATTTCTTTAGTAACCTAGCTAAAAATTTGACTAAATGTGGAAAATAGAGATCAAAATTTTTGAGTTCATGATAAAGACATAGAGAAACAAATTTAAAGAATAATATTTCCCCAAAATTTTCCATTTAATATGACAAACATTTGAAAAAAATTTGAGTTCTAAATTAGATGTAAATTTGGCCACCCTTTGCCTATAAAAATGTATATCCTCTTCCATTAAAAGGAGTTAGCAAATTTTTAATATATTTTTAGTGGATTTTATGCTTTAATATTTTTTTAGTTTTAATATATATTAGTATTCTTATTATATAATTATTTTTTTCACTTTTTTTTCTTCCATTGTACCTTTATAATATTCATGATGGTGAGTAACTAACCCTAGCCTTAGCCTTGGAGGAAATTTTCATGGTGTTCCTAAATTCTTGATCTTTAATTTTCAATTTTTTATTATATTTTCGGTTAGGGGAAGTGTATTTTTATAGGTTGTTGTGGTGATCATTAACCACTCCTTGGTTTGAATCTTAAAGTCATTATATTCTATACCAAATCATAATTCCCTCCATTCTCTTGGACATGATCTTTATCTGATGGATTTGAGTGTATTTGAGGAATGAAATGGAATATGATAGAGATGGGTCTTGGAAGGTTTCATGCTCTATATTGAGGTATGTTCATAATTTTTTGAATATTGGAGGATGTGAGATTTGGTGTGATAATGATATCTTATAATCATGATAAGTTTCACAATCAAAGTGTAGGATTATAGTTCAAGTACAATGGTATGAGCTGTCAAATAGAATTTAGACAATAATAATGGATAATTAAGAAACCCACGTAGTCATCCCTAATACTAATTAATTTTCTAATAACTCATTAATTATATATATATTTCATGTTTATTTTCTTATATTAAATTCCATATTATCATCCCCCATATTTTCATTGTTTTCATAGGTAGATAATTAAGTGATTATAAATATTGGGTGTTTTATTATGATGTTATTCAAGTGATATAACCATGGCCAGTCACTTTTTTTAGTAGGAAATATAAAAAATTTATTTTTACAGAACCCATGATAGGTTTTAACCAATTACATATAGGAACCATATCCAAATCCAATGGTATTTCCCAAGTAATTTTATATAAATAACCATCAAATTCCAGGTAGCATGACCTAAGAATTTCATAAAAATGAAATAGATGAATTCCAGGATGTCTCCAAGGAATTAAATGTAAACCCTAAGGCCTAATACCATGTAAAACTTTGGGTATTCATTCATAAGACTCAAGGGTAGATAATCCATCCTATACTATCTGATATAACATGTCTCAAAAGGTTTTTCCATCCATTTGAACTCATCTCACATAAATAAGGTTGGACTCTCAAGTGCATGACTCAACCTCATCACTATATACATATATTTCCCACATAATCAATTTTTGTTCTTAAGTGATTACCATAATCATCTATACCCATCACCATATAAACCCTCTCAGGATCAATATATCACTGGGGCACCCTTTAGGTCCCCTTGGCCGCATCATAACATGAAAACCCTATGTGGGTTCATTGACCTCAACCTCACCTCATGGGTCATCACTCATCACTCAAAGGATATAGCATCCCTCAGAGTCATTATAATTATACTTTGGCCTCACATTCCTTGTTAGATATGCTATATAGGACTCCCTCTATATAGATGACACAAGTATCATCTCAATTATCAATTCATCCTAGGATGGTCCACTCAACCAACCTATCCATAAATCTACCCAGAGTATATCCACTCTAATTATCATTAACCAGTGGGGGTGATCTCCCATTCCACACTCATATAAACTAGATTAAAGACTTTCAGGCATCTCAGAGTCATATCATGGACTACTCTGGCCAATAACCCCAATTCATTGCTCATCCCTACCCGCAAGAACCAGGGGAACCTACCATGGACCCCTATATTCACATAATTCATTTAATTTGGTTGACACCCCCTTTGAGTTATATATTTCTAAAGGATCAATTTTATATCTAATTCCTCAATCATTAATAGCTAAGGTACCATGATAGTGTTAAAGGGTTTGTTGTGGCCCTTAACATCTTGTCCAGCCCATTCATAGACATTAAAATTTTAATTAAATAATTTATATAATTTAAAAAACAATCAATCACCCTCAATGGTGATACTTAATATCATGTTTCACATAAAGAATTGCATAAACAAAATGGGTGCGCTCAAGGGACCACCTATCTCATTCCTACCATTTTTTTGAGAAATCCAAACAACCATTAAAGCTTTTCCAAGCTTCAAATTACCTCCCATGATCCTAAATCAAGCAATAAATAAAAATTCAACAAACTAAAAAATTATAATTAATTATACAATATAAATTAAATAGAAATAATGCCTAAAAACTCATTGGGTATCATCTGCTAGACAAAACTATGAGCAATAGAGTGTGGTGTACTCATGAAATGAACCCAAACATAAGACACACAAAATTCACATCATTATTTAACAATTCATCAACTAATTTTATCAATTAAGGGAAAACCATAAGAAAATCCACTTTGTGATGTACCTTCATCGAAATGGTGAGAAACTGCATGCATACATCATCTCAGGATATCCTATAGACACACTGATTAAAATGAGTCATGAAATATTAGTTGAATATTATAAATAAAATTTAATAATAAAAAATATATTAAATAAAAATATTGTAAAAAATTAGAAATGTGTACATAATAGGATTAAGAACACTTAAAATTATTAAATAGATTTTTTCAACAAAATAAGTTTTCCTTTATATATTATATTTTCATTTAAAAGATAAATTTATAAATTTTATAAACTGAACTTCAAAAAACTAATATCATTTTTTAATTCATCATTTCAATATTATCTTATAAATAATTTTTAATATTTTATTGATTTTACGTGAATAGTGAAAAAAATACAAATTTTGTTAATATCGTCACTTTTATGATATTATCATAATGCTAGAATGAATTAAAAGTTTTTGAAAAATTTTTATATAAAAATATATATTTATAAATTAAAATAAAATATTTAAAAAAAACTATGTTGAATTTATAAAAACCATGTTTAATTTTTTTCAAACCTAAGTAATATTTTTCTCTAAAAAATGTTTTTAATTAATTTTATTAAAAATTAGTTTTCAACTGTTTTAGAAATTAAATCTAAAAAAAAATTATTTCATATCTTAGATCAAAATTTTCATATTATTTAATAAGTTTGATCTCATTTTTAGGCATAAAAATAAGATTACTAGGATTAAAGTTAATTATCATAATAATAGAAAAATGGTTATTTTTAAAGAATTATTTTATTAACATTGTATAATTTCTATCTAATCAAATAAATTAAAATATTATAAAAAATAACTCTAATATAATTTTTAAACCTGTAGATAAATATATTATCACTTATTCAATTGGTAATAAATTCTAAATAAGTTTAAGAACACTTAATTTTAAAAACAAGATTTTTTCTACAAAACGGTTTTTCTATATATTAAATATTTAAATTTAAAATTTAATTTAAATTATTTATAAATTTAAATAGATTATATGGATATTAAATTTAATTTTATGACATAAAATTTTTTAAGAGGGTTAACCTTATATTTTTAATAAAAATTAAATTATTTGGGTAAAAACTAATAACGAAGGTAAAACCAAAAAGGTAAAAATTAAAACCTAATGGAAAAAGACTAAAAACATTTTTAAAACATGGAAAAAATGAATGGGGGAGGGTTAACAAATTTAACTCATCCCACACTCAATTTTTTTCCCATTTTCAAACCTTTGAACCTTGAATAGTGTCATGTCATCATTGAAAAAGTAATGGGTATTTATAAATGTTCCATATCCTTCACTTATAAAAGGAAACCACTTCAACCACATTTATCCACCCATTAAAAATATTTAAATCTACCAAAACTCTTACATATTATCTCATAAACCCTATATTCCTTCCCAAAATACTCTTTATTCTAAAATACTATGCTATGGTGCCTTGAGTTGTTACCCAAGGGAGAACATCCAAAGGGAGTGGTAATGCTCTCAACTAAGCTATCTAAGTTCTTTCCTTTTTTTAACCCCTAAAATATTCTCTAACCATGAAATTATGATGATATAAGTTCTATGAATATAATTTAATGTTATTATACCAATTATATGTCACTTTTATACCTCCCTCAAAAACCATTTGAAAAATGATGACGTCATCATGCATTTGTGTGGACCACCACCTCCATGAATGCCATATTCTATTTTTCAAAAACACCTTAAATGGATGGAAAAAAGTGTTATTTAATTAAAATAGTATAATAAATATAACATGATTAATATTTATAAATTATTATTATTCTATTTTTTTACTCCCATTTCATTTTGTGAAAAATAAGAGTGGCGTCTATGTATGTGCGGACTACTGCCACCACAAAATGATGTATTTTATTTTTTCAATTATCACCAAAGGTGGATGAATTTCCAAATGTATTTAATGTATAATAATTATATTTACGACACTATTGTTATTTTTAAACCATAATTTTGGACATTATATAAGTGATATTAATAATAAATGGTCATAGTAAAATTAACTGCCTTAAATGAACATATCGAGGAACCTTTCTTAATTTGAGTGTATTTTGGGAAAACCTATGGATATTTATAAATTTTGTGATAATGGAATAATAAAATAAATAAACTTATAAAATTTTGGTTATTATTAATATATTTTATAATAAATTTTACCATGTTCAATATATCAAAAAAATAGAGAAATCGACTAAACCACCTTAAGTAACCACCATAAGAAAAAACTATTTAATAAATAAATAAAATATGATAATAAATAGAGAATAGAAAATTATATATATATATATATATATATGAAAAAAATATTAATAATGTTTTTAATAATCCTAATTTAATTTTTTAGGATGTTAGGCGCACACACATAATGAAGCCAGGACCCAAGGTAAGGATTTTTTTATCAAAATTTTATTTTATTTAGATATAATTCACATTCACTAATTATTTATTTTTTCTAGTGTATGTATTAGATATGGATTTATTTTTGTTATAAATATAATTAAATATAGGTTATTTAAAAATCCATATTATGTTATACCTTCCATGTATTTTAAATTTGAAAGATTACGATGTTATAAGGATTTTGTTTAACTCAAACCCCCTTTCTTTGAGTTATTATGTTTGATCTTTAAATTATTAGTTCTATGATTGGTTGATTCCACACTAATATTTTATTTAATAGTACTTTATATTTATATATAATTAAAATTATTTTTTAAATTCAAATATTCTACCTTGATGAATTTCTTCCTCAAAAGTATATCATTGTTGAGAATATTTCCCATACACTTTAACAGCAGTTTCCCCTTATACATATTTTTCTATTCCCACCAATGTTCTCATTTATATTTTGAAATATAATTATTTCATCGCATCTTACCTTTAAATTTACCTTAAAAAATTTTCAAAATAATTTTTTATTATCCCTTTTTATGATGTGGTATTTTAATAGATTATTTTAAAATATAAAAAGGGATATTTTGAAGCACCCTCATTAATTTTAGATCAATTGTTATCTTTGTCTTTCTACCTTTTACTCTATATTATTATCATGTAATTCATATATATTATTTATATATGTTCCTTACATATGTTCCTAGTTTTATTTACTTTTCTTTATTGGGGATAATACATGTTTTAAGTTCCCTATATCATTCTCTCTTAAGTAATCCTGATTTATGGGAACTTCATAATTTATTATTTCAAGACAAGTATAGCCCCCATAAATTTTTTTAACAATGAATAGATTTTAAAGACCCTAATTATTTTATTTAAACACACTAAGTTCACTTATGTTTAAAAGGAAAATGATATTCTACTTTCTTCTTTAAAATATCCTTTACTCATTTCAAAAAGTATTAGAAAGTGATTTTTTTTTATCACTACTTTCTAAATCATTATCTTGGATTTTTATAAATAGTAAACCCATTTTAAAGACCTTTTATTATTTCAAATATGAATTTCCAAATTTATTTAATTCCTTCAAATCTTAGGAATATTTATGATATGTCCTTTGGTTATGTTTTGAGACAAGATTATAAAGCCCACTTCTTCTCATGGGTTTTAATCATGATTATGATTTATTTATGGTTACTTTTTATCATTTATTTCACATATACATATACATATTATAATATTATGGGTGGTTATGAAACTATATAGTACTAAAATGAATTAGGTAATGTTTTTAACTCATGATATACCATGCATGGTGCATGGGAAGTTATCCCAACACGCTATATTATTTTTTTTTGTAGTGAACCTTGAATTATACTTATGATGTCATGTTTCATGTTGTTACCACATATGTATGATTAAATTACTTATTGATATAATTCCATTATTCCATGTTTCCATGCTTATCTAACACTATTATTTTATGGTACATGTTTGTTCATTTGAGATTACATGTTCCACTATCACAACTTATGGACAACTCTTATTGTTCCATGTTATTTTTAATAAGAAATTTCTCCATTGACCATGTGTTATCATATGATTTTGATATAAAACTTGATGAAAAGATTTACCTTACTGAGAATTTGAACTCCCCCTTTCTTATGTTTTTATTTCCTTGGTTATGAAAATGAGTATTAATTATAAGAATTATATAAGGGATTCTAGTGTGGATTAATTATAGAGAAATGTTCACAAGTATCATAAAATAAGTTTCTTATATATCCAATCCTCAAAGGAACTAAACCTTTTGCTCTTGGGATTGTGTGATCATTGGTGAGATTAAATGTTTATCTTATGGAAATGATATAAAACAAAGTTATGTTTATCATGGGTTGTTATAGTTGGTATCGAAGTATGATTTAGTTATTTTTTAAGATTGGTTTAGTTATTTTGGGGGAATATGATAAGATATATTTAGTTAAAACTCTAGGGATAAGTTTAAGTGTATGATAAAATCCTAAAATTTTAGTGATTTTTTAAGTTTTTTGTTTTCATATAAATTACATCCATGTATAGATGCTGAAAAGTTGTTTTAAATATGGAAGATATTCACTTAGGAGTAATCACCCAAAAAAATCAATTGATTGTATACTATATCTTCACTTGGTTCATGATGAGTTGGCTTAAAACTAAGCAACTAGACTCATACTATCGGGAGATATTATTTGGTCAATCGCATTATCTTTATGATCTGTTATGAATGATTTATTATGTTAAGGAATTATTTTAAGGAGTATGATAGAACCCAACCTAAAGAAACCTAGATTAAACTGAGAGTGAATTAGGTTGAAATTAAAGATAATTTAATGATTTTAAATACTAAGTCGTTTAAAGGTTGAGTTTCTCATAATATAATTTATGATAATTACCTTATTATTTTAATTATTCATCACTCACATTAACCCATTTTGTTTTTAGTAATGGATCAATCTTCAAAGAACCAAGTTAACAAAAGATTCCATGGATAATGTGGAGATTGTTCTAATAAGGAACCTAATGAAATAAGAGTAGGTGTAAGAAATATTATGATTATTCCCAAACAGATAATAAGAATTATGATTAAAAATTTGAAATTATTTGAGTTTCCAAACACACCAAATAATAAAATGACATATTCTCATGGAATTTCAGGTGATGAAGTTGGTGAAGGAAAGAAGATTTAATTTCATTTGTGTCAAAAGTGTGGGAAGAGGCACCCAAGTAAATGTCTCAAAGGAACTAGAATATTTTTTATCTATGGTAAAGTAAGGAAATGGAAAAAAAGTTTTTTAAGGAAAAATTAATTGTTCAGTTAATAATATCGATAAAAATAATGTTCTTTCTAAGGATTCACTAGCAATTTTATGCTTTAGATGTGAGGAATTTAAGCACTATGAAAACCAGTGCACTAATATAAGGGATTGAGCTAAAAAGTTACACCTAAAACCTCCTAGACCATGTGAAAAAGGAATATCCCATGAAAAGGATTCTATTGAATTGGATAATGATAATTAAGTGGTTCTAGGTTTTCTTAATTTTATATTTTTAGATGTCATGTCTCGTGTAAGATTTTACCAACTATTAACAATTGAATTATAAATAAAAACACCTGGATATAAAATTATTATGTCCAAGGTATATGAATAAACTTTAAGGTTTGTTGGAATATTATTCATGCAAGTCTTGTTAACCTTCCTGTAGATGAATTTGATTGGATTTTTTAAATATATATTTTATCTCCACATAGAATCTATATTTATCAACAAAATATAGAAATCATGTTTCTTATTTCAAAAAAACCTATAGTAATCTATAAATTAAAGGATGATCATGCTATCTATTAGAAAAATAATTTTATTATAGTACTTTTGATTCCTAATCATGAGGTATGTTTAACTCAAATGATTGTAGAAAAACTCAAAATTAGGATTGATCTATTGTAATGGGAAATGATATTAGTTTGTAAGGTTGATATATCACTAGGAATTATATATGGAATAATGTATATATTTTAGAAACACTTATATATTTTCATTAGTAATTGGTAATTAAAATTTAATAGAATAAATTTATTTAATGGTAGATAATGTAACACCCCAGGATTTTAAATTATATTTTCCCTCAAAACCTAATGTGTTAACAAGTTTGTTTGACACACAACACTAGACTAAAATGATATGTAAAATATTATATTAAAATTATTAATAAAATTTAAGAATAATAAAACCTCTAGTAAATACAAATATTTTAATCAATTATAAATGTAAACATAATTGGATTAGTAACACTTAAAGTTTTTAACGAATTTTTTTCAATAAAAGTGGTTTTCCTTTATATATTTTATTTTCATTTAAAAGCTAAATTTATAAATTTTAAAACTTGAAATTGAGAAAAATTAATTCAATTTTTTAATTATTAATTTCAATATTATCTTAGAATGAATTTTTGATATTTTTTTATAATTTATTTTAAGATGAACAGTACAAAATACTGATTTTTCTAATACCATCATTTTTATTCTATTATCACAATACAAGAATGGATTAAAAGTTTTTGAAAAGATTTTTATATAAAAATTTATATTTATAAAGTAAAATAAATCATTTAAAAATTCTATGTTGAATTTATAAAACTCATATTTAATGTTATGTAAACTTAAGTAATATTTTACTCTAAAAACTATTTTTATTTTCTTATATTAAAAATTAGTTTTCATCGCTTGTAAAAATAATATCTAAAAAATGTATTTTCTATTTTTGATCAATACGTTCATATTATTTAGTAAATTAAAATTAATCTTTTGGTATCAAAATAATATTTTTAGGATTAAAGTTAATTACCCTGATAATAATAAAATAGTTATTTTAAAATAATTGTATTATTAACATCATGTAATTTATATCTAATAAAATAAATTAAACTCTTCTAAACAATAAATCTAATGTAATTTAAAAACCTATACATAAACATATTACCACTAATTCAATTTTTAATCAATAATAAATAATATTAAGAATGTTAAATGGTAAAAATATCAATTTTTATGCAAAAAAAGTTTTTCTATATGTTAAATGTTTTAATTTAATATCCAATATTATATTATTTATAAAATTAATTTGTTTATATAAAGGTTAAATTTAGTTTTATAAAATAAAAATTTATAAAAGGGGTTAAATTATATTTTTAATAATTTATAAATTATTGGGGTAAAAACTGGTTACAAAGGTAAAAACCAAAAAGGTAAAAGTTAAAAACTTAATTGTAAAAGACTAAATTGTTTATTAAGACATTGAAAAAATAAATTTATAGGAATTATAAAACTTAAACAATCCTTTAGAGACTTGGGTTTTGGTCGTGTCAGACTTTGGAATATTCCTATGAATATTTCTAGAGTTTGGCGCGAAGACGGCGTGCGGTTCTAAGGCCCGTTGTGCCCAGAATTAATTTTATAAAAATATTAAGTATTTTTTTACTGTGCACAAGGCGGGGTTGTGTTTTATCCTTAACGGTAGCTCGGATTAGAAATCCAAGGGCATGGTTGCGTCCAAAGTGTGTCGTTTACCCTAGGCAGGGTGTAAACTTTGCGGGTGTGGGCCTGCTGTGGAAAAAGCCACCATGGGTGTTTTCGTAAATAAATAGACAAGTTTCTTTATGAGCATTGGCTCAAATAACTTCTGAATGGAGTCTCAGATTGAAATTCTGAGATCGCGGTTGAGTTCAGAACACCGTGTTTACCTTAGGTGCAACATAATCTTTGTCGGCGTGAGGTTTTGGGTTGGGGGTGTGTCTGGTCGGGAAGTTGAGCTGATATTTGTTTTAAAAAATATATCTAATATTCTCTCCCCCACCCTATACGTGCAACAACCTCCTCCTCCCTTCCTCCTCCTTCCATCGACGAAGAATGGTTGGAATCGAGCGAATGAGGTGTCGCCAGACTCGGATTTTGATGGCAGTCGCTCCTAGATCGAGCAACGGTAGCAGCAAAGCATGCAAAGCATCAGCAATCCACCAAAAGGTAGGCGGTTTGAGTTTTAAAATTCCGAATAAGGGTTGTGTATTTCGGGTCTCAAGGTTTCCGAAACATTTTACGAATCTGATTTTGGAGCCCCGGGGTGCTCCGGGTGGCTCCCGAAAGTTTTCTGACGGAAAACCCAGTTTCCTGCGGCGGCGCGGTGGATTCTAGCTCCGGCCCGGCGGGTTTCAGCGGCGACGCGATGGTTTCCAGTGAGGCAGGTGGTGGTCCGGCCTAGATTTTTCCAGGGGTTCTTTAAACCCCCATAACTCTCAAATCGTAAGTCCGATTTGAGAGCCGTTTGTGGTGACGCAATCCTCGTGATGAGACGGACCCCTTGAGGATGTTTCAGGAATTTTATGAGTCGGATTTTTGGCCCGAGGCCATGAAACATTGAAAATAATAACAATATTTTGTTATTTTCAACTTTAACCTGCCATAACTTTTACATTGAGCGTCTGATTGACATATCATCAGTGAAGTTGTAATCATGATAGTAAGGTGTACTTTTCAAGATAGTTTCCGGGTGATGGGATGGAGATTAGGGTGTGGGCCCCACGAGGCTAGTTTTGGGTGTTTACTGAGAAACACAACTTTTTCGTCGGGTGTCCATTTTGGATGAACGAGTAGTCGATCTCGGACATTTTTACAAGGGCATCACAATGGTCTAGTCCATTTGATGAGTTTCAGGATTGAGAAGTGGGCCCCACCAAGTCTATCTACGGTGAATAATACCTTTTTCACTGGTTGTCTATTTCGGGTGAGAAAATAGTCTATCCTATGTGTTTTTTCACGTAGATTGTGGTGGTGGCCTCAATATAGGCCTAGGATGTGCACTGTGTGGCAATGTCGTGACTCACTTGGGTTAGCGATGTTTAGACTAGTAGTGGTTGAGTGTACACCCTTGGTTCGTTCCTATGAGGGTTCGTGTGGCATTACAACCTTAGTACAGGTTTTTGATCCTCTCAATAGGATGATTTTTTGTTAGAGTTGTGGCATCCCTCTAGTGGGTCTGGTGTGGGATCCTCTAGTTTCGCTTCCCTGGATCGGGTTCTTGGTATCACTGTTACCGCTTATCCACAGGCAACGATCCCCCATCTAGCAGGTTAACCCTATAGGGTTTCAGGAATCATCAGGAATATGATCCCCTACGTAGTGGGCCATGCATAGTAGGGTTGTGGCATCATCAGGTATAGGATCCTCTACTCAACATGCGTTTTATAGTAGGGTTGTGGTATTGTTGGGTATATGATCCCCTATTCAGTACATGGTTTCAGTATGGCTGTGAAATAATTGGTTATACAATCCCCTACTTAGCACGTGGTTTTCAATAGGGTTGGTGCATCGTCGATATGATCCCCTATATCACGATTTATACCAGATGGGGTTTCTGGCATCGTCGTGACCATCTTCACACGGGTGATGATCCTCTATCTGAGTGATGTGAACTGTAGAACGTCAAGATCAGGTTCTGGTATCCCCCAGCAGATCCTAGGAGTGATCCCCTATCTGTGAGATCTTCGAGATACTAGAGTGGGTTCTTGTATCCCCTAGCAGATCCTAGGAGTGATCCTCTATCCAAAAATTTTAGTGTTTCAGCTGTTTCAGCACGATGTTCTCAAAGATGATATCTGATGAGCGTGATCTCTCTAATGGGTGTCTGGGATGTTGGTGTGGACTCAATGGAGTGTATCTCTCGGACAAGTGTCATATGGGATGACAGAGGTCGTGGAGTGTGTTCTCTTAGTTTTGTGTAGAACCTTCGCTGGTTATGAGGCTTGGTGCATGGAATGAGTATATCTGGTTTCTCATGGTATATGTATGGGCATATACCTGAGCAGATTCTCCTGGTATATTTATGGTCATATAAATAAGTGGATGTTCATGGTGTATGTATGGGCATACACCTGAGTTGAGTTGACTAGTCATGTTTAACCGAGGATGGTCTCGAGATGGAGTTTCACTCTCGTTTGGGTTCCATCTGGCTAGGTTGATCTAACTATTTCCTTTCAGTTTCTCCTTTTTATTTTGGGGTTTTTTGAGGTGCCTACTGAGTATTTTTATACTTACCCCTACATGGGCTTTTCCCGCACATGTTTGTGTCTTGTACAGACTACATGTCATTCGACGGAGTCCCAGGTGGACCTGGAGCAGGCGAAGCTTAGTGAGCGAGACTTACCGGGGTGTTTACCAGAGTTGTGCCATGGAGCTTACCAGCGGGTGAATTTAGTAGCATTTACCTCCTTCTAAGCAGGTTGGATGCTTTGTAGTTTCCTTTTGGTGGGTCCTGTTTTTCCCTTTTGTACTTTTTATGTACTCAGGTTGTGGGTTAGATTTATGCATGCATTTATTTTCAGTTTTTATATATATCTCTACACTGTTGCATGGAGGTGTATGTGGGGGGGGGGTGTGTATAGGTACCTTAGGCTAATGCCTCCAATGTATGTGATAGCCTACTCGACACTAGTCGCCAGCCCCTGGCCTATTGGAGATGGGCTTAGGGAGTCACGGCTCGAGCCCCGTTCGGGTCGGGTCATGACAGAGTGGTATCAGAGGAGGTTCCACCTTTGGGATCTCTAAGCGTAGGTGTTCTAGCTGTGAGTTTGGTTTGGGTTGCATAGTGGAAGTGTTAGGATGTTTTGAGTTCGACTTTCAGGATAGGGACTCTAGTGTTGGTGCGGCGACTGGCGTATCCATTCACCAGGACTCTGATAACCTATCTTTTGACTCGGTACATTAGGACACTAGCCGTAGGGACATAATAGTACATACATCATATAGGACTGGGTTTTGGTTTTCCCTTGTTCTTCTTGAGTCAGCTCCCCAGATATACTCTTTGACCATGGTGCATATTGATTGTATTCCAGGATGCCTCCATGATGGCAACTAGCGAGGGTTCGACAACGGTATTGTGGTGATGATCTGCCCCGTGTAAAGGTTGTGGACTAGGGCGTAGGTTCTGAGGCTGGACCTCCAGGTGGTCCGCCAATTGATCCACCACTTGTCGAGCAGCTGGTAGTGCCAACAGTGAAGGATGAGGATGCGCGGAGTCTGAGTGCACTACACGTGTTCCAGAGGTAGCGACCTCTAAGGTTTTGGGGTGATCCAGACCTCCAGGCAGCTGATGACTGGCTCGAAGCAGCCACCCGAGTTTTCTGCCTAGTAAGGACACCTCCAGATCAAAAGGTGGTCCTAGTGGTGAGCCTGCTTCATGGTTCGGTCGGGTGATGGTGTATTTTAGTGACGTAGTCCCATGACGAGGAGACACTCACATGGGTAGAGTTTGAGAGTCTCTTCAGAGAAGAGTTCTATCCAGTGATGCTGAGGTCAGTGCAGATTCAGGAGCTTCTGCAGCTTCGACAGGAGGGCATGACTGTGTCAGAGTACTCAGTGAGGTTTACAGACCTGTCGTGCTACTCCCTGGATATGGTTCGAGACCTATTTTTTAGGGCTCGGACCTTCGAGTAGGGGTTACGCAGAGACATCCGGGAAAGTGTGGTTTCATTGTGCCTACCCACCTATGCTGGAGTACTGGAGAGAGCCTTGGTGGTGGAGAGATTTCTAGGTGAGCAGATTCAGCCCGTTAGTGTTGGGCACGTGGCAGCTGAGACGTCTGAAGCTGGTAGCCGGCGGCAGGCCCAAGGTTTTGGACGTGGCTAACGTTTCAGGAGGCGACCCCAGGATGGAGGATCTGAGGATCAGGGCTCGCAGGTCAGTTTTGGTCATCCACTGGAGAGGCGGTGTTATGCTTGCAATGGTCGGGGACATCTTTCTAGAGATTGTCCAACTCGTTGTGCTGCTAAGAGGGATCCAGTTGATAGGCCTCCTTGGTAGCAGAGACGTGTTGAGTTCGGAGGTACACAGGGCGGCAGACGTGACGATGGGGCTGGTGCAGTAGTGGGGGTGGTAAGCGATATCAGATGTCACCACCACCACCCCCAAGTGGTCCATGCCGAGCTCTGGGAGATGGAGGGTGAGGGCGAGGATAAATTCAGTCCTTAGAGGTTGTTGACCCAGAGGCTCCACAGGTGGATGGAGGTACGCTCTATGTCCTTTATACTTCTGTAGTTATTTTGATAGATACTGTTTATTGGTACTCTTTCCTTTCCGTTGCTTGCTTGTGGTTTGTTCAGGGAATTGGTAAGATCTTGTGTGGGTGTTGTTAGATGTGCTACAAATGCACGAGGAAGAGGGATCTTTCCCCCACCAACACACATTTTTGTGATGCGATTAAAGTCATGTGAGAAAGTTAGTGCTGCCCAAAGCAGATAGTTTCAAGATGTAGTGGATGAGTCCCTCTAACTGATGCATTCGAGTAGGGGCGTGTGTTGGCAAACTCATTGGCATATGAGACCTAGTTGAGAGTTCAGTTTCCTTCCTTGCGCTTATAGCTTTTCAGGGACGAAAAGTTCTCCGGGGAAGAGGATGTAGCAACTCGGGTTTTGGCCGTGTCAAACTTTGGAATATTCCTATGAATATTTCCAGAGCTAGGTGCGAAGATGGCATGCGGTTATGAGGCCCGTTGTGATCAGAATTAATTTTTTAAAAATATTAAGTATTTTTATACTATACACATGGCAAGGTTGTGTTTTCTCCTAAACGGTACCTCGGATCAGAAATCTGAGGGCACGGTTGCATCCGGATCGTGTCGTTTACCCTAGGTGGGGTGTAAACTTTGCGGGCGCGGACCTAATACAGAAAAAGCCACCAGGGGTGTTTTTGTAAATAAATGGACAAGTTTCTTTATGAGCGTAGGCTTGAATAACTTCTGAACGGAGTCTCAGATTGAAATTCTGAGACCAAGGTTGAGTTCAGAACACTGTGTTTACCCTAGGTGCGACATAATCTTTGTCGGCATAGGGTGTCGGGTCCGGGGCATGTTGGGCCGGGAAGTTGAGCTGATATTTGTTTAAAACAAATATCTAATATTCTCTTCCCCCCCCCCTTGTACGCACAACAGCCTCCTCCTCCCTTCCTCTTCTCTTCCTCCTCCTTCCATCGATGAAGAATGGCTGGAATTGAGCGAACAAGGTGTCGTCGGACTCGGATTTTGACGACGGTCGCTCCTAGATCGAGTAGCGGCAGCAACAGAGCACGAAAAGCATTTGAATTCCACCAAAAGGTTGGTGGTTTGAGTTTTAAAATCCCGGATCCCATTTATGCGTTTTTTTATTCAAATCGTCATAAGGGTTGTGTAGTTCGGGTCTCGAGGTTCCGGAAACATTTTATGGATCTGATTTTGGAGCGTCGGGGTGCTTCTGGTGGCTCGCTGAAGTTTTCCAATGGAAAACCTAGTTTCTAGTGGCGGGGCGGCAGATTCCAGCTCTGGCACAGTGGGTTACGGCAGCGACGCGGTGGTTTCCGGTGAGGAAGGCGGTGGTCCGACCAGGATTTTTCTGGAGGTTCTTTAAACACTCGTAACATGAAAACCGTAAGTCTGATTTGTGAGCCGTTTGCGATGATGCAATCCTCGTGACAAGAAGGACCCCTTGAGGATGTTTCAAGAATTTTATGAGTCAGATTTTTGCCCCAGGTCCATGAAACGTTGAAAATAATAATAATATATTATTATTTTCAACTTCGACCCGTCGTAACTTTTACATTGAGCGTTTGATTGATGTATCGTCAGTGACATTGTGATCCTGATAGTAAGGCAGACTTTTCCGGATAGTTTCCAGGTGTTGGGACTGAGATCATGTTGTGGGCCCCACGAGGCTAGTTTTGGGCGTTTACGGGGAAACGTGACTTTTTCGTCGGATGTCCGTTTTGGACAAATGAGTAGTCAATATCAGACGTTTTTCCGAGGGAATCGTAACGGTGTAGTCCGTTTGATGAGTTTCAAGATTGAGAAGTGGGCCCCACCCGGGCTAGCTATGGTGAATAGTACCTTTTTCACTGGTTGTCTTTTTTGGGCGAGTAAATAGTCTATCCGGCATGTTTTTCCACATAGATCATGGTGGTGGCCTCGTTATAGGCCTAGGAGGTGTGCTTTGTAGCGATGTTGCAGGTCGCTTAGGTTAACGACATTTAGACCAATAGTGGTTGAGTGTACTCCCTGGGTTCATTCTTATGAGGGTTAATGTGACATTACAACCATAGTACAGGTTTGCGATCCCCTCGATAGGATGTTTTCTAATAGAGTTGTGGCATCCCTCTAGTGGGTCTGGTGTGGGATCCTCTAGTTTTGCTTCCCTAGATCTGTTTCTTGGTATCGCTGTAACCACTTATCCATGGGCAGCAATCCTCTATCTAGCAGGTTAACCCCATAGGGTTTGATGCATCATCGGGAATATGATCCCCTACATCGTGGCACATGCATAGTAGGGTTGTGGCATCTTCAGGTATACGATCCTCTACTCAGCATGTGGTTTATAGTAGGGTTGTGATATCCTTGGGTATATGATCCCCTAATCAGCACATGGTTTCAGTAGGGTTGTGGAATCGTTGGTTATACGATACCCTACTCAGCGCGTGGTTTTCAGTAGGGTTGGTGCATTGCCGATTCGATCCCCTACATCACAAATTATACTAGATGGGGTTTCCAGCATGGTTGTGACCATCTTCACACGGGCGACAATCCTCTATCTGAGTGATGTGAATTTTAGAACGTCAAGATCAGATTCTGTTATCCCCTAGCGGATCCTGGGAGTCTATCCAAGAAGTTTAGTGTTTATGTTGTTTCAGCATGATGTTCTCAGTGACGATATCTGACGAGTGTGATCTCTCAGAGTGGCGTCTGGGATATTGGTGTGAGACCTGATGGAGTGTATCTCTTGGACGAGTGTCATCTGTGATGACAGAGCTCAGGGAGTGTGTTCTCCTGGTTTGGTGTAGAACCTGTCACTGGTTATGAGTCTTGGTTCGTCGAATGAGTATATCTGGTTGCTCATGGTATATGTATGGGCATATACCTAAGCGAATGCTCATGGTATATATATGGGCATATACCTGATCAGATGTTCATGGTGTATGTATGGGCATACACCTGAGCTGAGCTGACTAGTCATGTCTAACCAAGGATGGTCTCGAGATGGAGTTTCACTCTCGTTTGGGTTCCATCTGGCTGGGATGAGCTGACTGTTGCCTTTCAGTTGCTCCCTTTTATTTTGGGGTTTTTTGGTGTGCCTACTGAGTATTTTTATACTCACCCCTGCATGGGCTTTTCCCGCACATGTTTATGTCTTGTGCAAACCACAAGCCATTAAAAGAAGTCCCAGGAGGACCTGGAGCAGGAATAGCTTAGTGAGTGAGAATGACCAGGGTGTTTATTGGAGTTGTGCCATGGAGCTTACTAGCAGGTGCATTTGGTAGTGTTTCCCTCCTTCTGAGCAGGTTGGACGCTTTGTAGTTTCCTTTTGGTGGGTCTTGTTTTTACCTTTTTAACTTTTGTTGTACTTTGGTTGTGGGTAAGATGTATGAATGCATTTCTTTTCATTTTTTATATATATCTCTGCACTGTTTCATGGAGGTGTATGTCGGTGCATGTGTACAGGTACCTTAGGATAATACCTCCCATGTGTGCGATAGCCTACTCAGCGCTAGTCGCCAGCCCTTGGCCTATTGGAGGCGGGCTTGGAAGTCACGGCTCGAGCCCCGTTGGGTTGGGTCATGAAAAATCCACCAATTAATTATTTTTCATTTTGGATCCTTTTAACCTTGAATAGTTTCATACCATCATTGAAAAAGTAATGGGTATTTTCAAAAGTTCTATTTTCTTCACTTGTAAAAGGAGACCACTTCCACTACATATATCCAAACATTAAAAAGATTTAGATCTAAAAAAACTCTAACATATTATATAATAATACCTATTCCCACTCTCTAGAAATCCTTTTTTCAAAATAAAAATCTAAGGATCCTTAAGGTGTTTCCCAAGGGAGAATATCCAAAGGGAGTGGTAAAGCTCTCAACCATGCTCTCTTAGTTATTTTCTTATTTAACCCCTAAAATATTATCTATCCCTGAAAATATTATAACATAGGAATTATTAATATAATTAAAAGTTATTTTACTAATTTAATATCTATTTCTCACCTATCTCCAAAACCATTCAAAAAATGAAGATTTCATCATGTGTTTGTGCGAACTATCGCCTCCATGAATGGTGTGTTCTATTTTTCAAAAACACCTTACATGGTTGGTTAAAAAGAGTTATTTAATGAAAAATATAATAAATATAAAATTATTAGGATTATTAAATGATAAATATTTTATTATTTCCACCTCCATCTTATTCTATAAAAAATGAGAGCATCATCTGTGTATGTGCAGACTACCACCTTCACAGAACAATGTATTTTGTTTTTACATTACCACATAACATTTCTAAATTTAAAAATGTATTTATTTATAATAATGATATTTATGACACTATTAAATTTTTTTTAAATATAATATTGGACATTATATAAGTTTTATTGACAATAAATGGTCATAGTAAACATTACTACCTTAAATGAACATATCAAGGAACCTTTCTTAATTTGAATCCATTTTGGGAAAACCTATGGAGCTATATAAATTTTTTAATGGAATAATAAAATAAATATACCTAAATAATTATTTATATTATGAATCTATTTTACAACTTAATTGACCATGGTCAATATACAATAAAATTCAAAGAAATCAACCAAACCACCTTAAGTAACTATCCTAAGAAAAAAACTATTTAATAAATAAATATCATATGGTAATAAAAAGGCCTTTAAAATTTAAATATATATGAAAATAATTCTTAAAAATGTTTTTAATGAACTTAATTGAGTTTTTCATGATTTTAGGCACACATATAAAATTAATCAAGACCTAAGGTAAGGGTTTTTGGATCACAATTTTGTTTCATTGAGATATGATTCATATTCAACACTTGTTTATTTTTTTGTGGTATACATATTAGTCCTGGATTTATTTTCATCACAATTTTTATGAAATATATATTATTTAAAATCTATCTCACATTCTACCTTCCATTGGTTTTCAATTCAAAATATTACAATGTTGTAAGAGTTTTGATTAACTTAGACACCATTTCTTTTATTTATTATGTTTTATCTTAAAATCCTTAGTTATATGATTGTTTTATTCCAAATAAAATTTTATTTCATGGAAATTTATCTTCCTATAAATGAAAAATTAATTTTTAAATTTTAATATTTTACCTTGATGGATTTCTTACTCAAAATTATATCATTTTTTAAAATATTTCTCATCCTATTTAATGACAGTTTTCCCTCCTTGTCCATCTTTTTCTATTAAAACCAATGTTATAATTTATATTTGGAAACCTAGTTATATTTTATCTCATTTTAACTTAAAATTTAGGATTTTATATTTTAAAAATAATTATTTACTATCACTTTTATTATGTGGGATTTCAATAAGGTATTATAAAATATAAAAATATATCTTTTGAAGCACCCTCATTACTTTTAGATTATTCATTCTCTTTATTTTTAACCATTTTACTCTATATTATTATAATTTTATTAATATATATTCTTTATATATGTTCTTTACATATATACCTAGTTTTTTTACCTTTCTTTTTTTGGTATAATACATGTTTTAAGTTCCCTTCATGATTCTCTCTTTTAAGTAAACTTGATTTAATGAATCTTTCCAATTTCTTATTTCATGAGAAGTAAAACCCCCATAAAATATTTTTAAACATGAAAATATTTTTAAAAACCTAATTATTTTATGTAAAACTCTCTTGGTTTAGTTTTCTTCAAAACGAAAATAATAATACCCTTCCTTATTAAAAATATCATTTACTCATTTCATAAAGTATCACCCAATGGTTTATTTTTTTATCATTACTTTTTCAGTCCTTATCCTATATTTTTCTACATTAGAACTCCATGTTCAAGACCTTTTATTATTTTAAATATTAATTTCCAAAATGATTTAATTCCTTATTCTCTTGGTAATCTATATGATATAGCCATTGGTTATGCTTTGAGACAAGATTATGAAGCCCACTTCTTTCTCATAGATTTTAATCATGGTTATGCCTTATATATGGTTACTTTTTATCATGTGGTGCAGATATGCATATAAATATTATTATTTTATGGGTTAGATAATAATTATATATCCCTCCAATGAATTGGGTAATGTATTCATCGCATGAAATATCATGTATGGTGCATCGATAGATGACCTAACACACTATGTTATGTTGCATAAGAAATGATCCTTAACTTATGCTTAGGATGTCATGTTTCATGTTATTACCACATATTTATGATTCCATAACCTTATGATATCATACCATTATTCCATGTTTCCTTCTTATCTCACACTCTTATACCATGGTACATGTTTGTTCATTTGATATTTCATGTTTCGTTGTCATGACTTATGGACAACTCTTATTGTTTCATGTTCTTTTTAATAATAAATTTTTCATCTTCCTATCTTGATATAATACTTTGTGACATAATTTTATTTATCGAGTTTCATAGATCACACTTTAATTATGTTTCCATTCCATATGTTATAAATATAGGTATAACTTATGAGAAGTTTAAAATGGAGAAATGTATATGATCCACCATTATAGAGAAATATTCATAAGTATCATAAAATAAGTAGTTTATGTATATGATCCTCAAATAAATTAAACCTTTTGATTTTGGAATTTTTTGATTATTTGCGGTATGTGATTTTTATCTTATGGGAATGATGTAAAATAAAGTTATGTTTAGCTTAGCTTACTATAACACTAACTCCTAAGCACCCACCACATCAAAACCTAAGGCAACAACATCATCCTTCCATCATAGAACCACCACATGGTATCCCTTGTTCTATGGTATGGCCTTATTCCATTTATTAAAATTTATGAAGGTCTGTAGTCATTTCCATGTCGGAATGCCTAGGGTTGTGGTGTGGTCTTCATCCTATAGCCACAACCATCTTTAGGGTCACTTCAACACTTTCTCGTCACTCATCTGGGTACCTGAACCGCCAATTGGGCCTCATTCCACTTCCAAAAACTTCTTCTTGGGATGATTCAATTCTAAAATTGAAAATATAAATTATAATTCTCAAAATAAACCCCTCACAAGAATTAAAAATTAAAATTCCTTTTAAATTTCAAAACCTAGAAGAGAACCAAGATTTTACATGCATGATCCAATAATGAATTAAAAAAATAATTTTCCTAAATATCAAATTTTAGGTGTGGGTTTCCTTTAAACCATATAAAAAAAATCATCACTGATATGAATCAATCCAAATCCATCCATCTTATTATTATTTAAAATAATATCCTTAAGGAATTTAGTACATTATATAATTTCAAAAATTACCTCAGTTAATGGAATGAGGATGTGAAACTATTTAAATATCTTCATGAACTTATTTTATTGATCTTTCACCTTACCTTAGTAGATCCTCTATATAAATGGAAGTGGTGGATGGTAAGGATGAAATTTAAGCTTTCTTAAAATTAACTTTTAAATCCTTATGTTCTTTATCACAAATGTCATGCTTTCTTGTGTTGGTGAATCCTTTCTTGATTCCTTCACTTCTTTTTCTTAAGTATCCTTCTTATCTTTTTTTAGTTTCCCTTTACTTTAACTCTTTTTCACTCCTTTATGTTACAACATTCACATCATCTATCATAGACTTATTATTACTTGGTATTGTACTAAGTGGTCTATATGAAATTTTTTTAGAGTGTTATCCTAGTTTATTCTCAATGTTCCTAATATGGGATTCTTTATTGTTCAAGTGTGTCTTGAGGTTTTTCATTTTATACATAACTTGAGTGATATTACTCTTGTTTTATCTATTATATTAATATACCAATACTTTGAAATAGGTTTAATACAATTGGTCTTGTGACAGAAAATTTTAGGGTGGGGTTGTCTGAATTATAGTCATAGGGGTTAAAATGGTTGAGAAAGTGATAAAGAGTCTTATTGAACTTTGGGAAACTCCCATAGATCTTAAAAATGATTTAATTTTTTACCCTATAATTGTTACTTCTATTCTTGGTTTGGATTCCCTATGAACCATTATTATCCATGTTGGGTTTCAAAAACAATTAGGGTCTATTATACCCCCACAAATGTTTTCCTCCACTATTTATTTTCCCTCACATATAACTTAGTAATCTTATAATAAATGATAACTTAAACACATATTTCTTGAAATTGGTTATAGATCGAGTGGTGTTAAAGTAGTTTGTACGGATAGTAATTCTTCCAATTATTTATACATAGTTTACACTTGGGATAATATATTAGTACTCCCCTCCACATAATTAATTAATCATCTAGATGGTCCTGTTTCTCCTTTACATTAAAATACATTTCTTAAAAATTCTTAAAATTTTTATTGAGAAATAATAAGTTTCTTTTCTAACAAACCACCTTTGATGGAACCATCTATTACCACTTTTTAATTAGGTTATAAACCAAAGTAAAAAAATCTCAATTTTCATCCAAATTATTAACCAATAATGAGGGAACTTTCTCAATATTTTTTTGAAGCATTCCCATGTCTCAAGGATTGATTCTTCAACCTATTGAGTGAATTTTTAGTTATCATTATGAAGCTTCACTATTTTTAATGGTGTGAAATACTTATCTAAAATTTTATTTCTAGTTCATCCCATGAGGTAATAAATATATATTTTAATCCTTTAAAAAAATATTTCTCTTGATACTAAATTTAAAAAATAACATCCCTTAGCATTATTACATCATCAGAGACACCCTTATTTTTTAAGGATTCAAAATTTTCCAAATTTTTTTAAAGATATCCATGTGGATATATAATTTATATTCCACCAAATTTCTAAACATTTTGAATCATCTATAATACACTCGATTTCAGCTCAGATTTATTAGATAGAATTGTTGGTTTTAGAATACTTGGGCCTTACCCTTTGATTGAACAAAGTACATAGTCCATTATAGGATTCTCTATTTTCATTATTAGAACTTCCTTGATGAGTTGTTTCATTACATTATCATGTACAATAGGGTGATTTATTTTAGACACTATTGATTTTTTGTGGTTAAAAACGTATCTCTAAATATGAGTATTAGAATATAAGGGTTCAGTGGAATCAACACACCTAAATAGATTAATTGGTTTTCTTCTCATGCACATGTGACCTATGATATCAAAAACAATTAATTTCGTTTATAAAAAGGAATAAAAGTAAAAATAGAAATACAAAATAGAATTATTAGTCTAATTAATCAACTAATAATTATGCTGTTGAGTTCTATGGTGTGTTTATGTCATTCCCTAACAATGGATCTAAAAAACATGACTAATTATCAGGCATTGTTAATTCCAAACAATGATCAAATATTGTAATTTTACATTATTATACCCAAAACTAAACCAAAATATGTATTATAACTTAAAATACAAGTTTTATCCATGGGGAAACTCAAAAAATAAAAAATATCAAACTTTAAAAATGCATTTATTGATGAATTTTTGAATTATAAATTAAAAGCAAAATAAAAACAATTCTAAACCTATATAGCTATTTAATTCGTATGAAAAATAAGTTATAGTAAATTAATATCAAAGGATGGTTTATTTGAAATAATATTTCATTCACTTATGAATAAAATATATTCAATGTTTGTAAGATTATTCATGTAATTGAAATCCATTAGATCAATTTCAATCAATATTATCCTAATTCTTTCAATTATTTTTAACCAAAAGAAAATCATAAACTATGATGCATTAATACCCAATATTATGAGAAATAGAATTATTAAGGATACTATCATAACCGCAATCCCTATATAATATATAATTATTTCTCCCATTTTAAAACTTTTCTCAAAAAATTAATAGAGAATAAAGTGAAAAAATTAATCTCATTATAATACTAAAACAAAACAAATCATTCATGAGAAAATTAAATACCTAATTATATACCAATCATTAAAATATCAATTCACTTACCATTAAAGTGACTAACTACTCATAATTGGTATAGAATAAACCATAAATAGATATATTATTGGATTTGGTTCCATATAACCAATTGGTTTTGTGTGTTCAATTGATAAAATACATATATATTTATTATTATCACATAGTGAATATTATTCTATGTAAATTTAATGTTATAATTTCCTTAGATTACTCATTTCATTAATAGGTTATAGTACATTATATATTGAGAACCTAGATAAGTCATGATGATATTCTTAAATAAATTTCATATGTTTGACATGTAATAAACTAACAAGACATGGATGATGTTTAGCTATCAAGTACTAAGGGATCTTAATCACAGAGAATTATTCTCATGACGTTTTCATTTGGTGGTCTCTAAGATAGGAGGTCATAAGGATAGGCCCACTAAAAGGAATTACACATGTTTTATGTGTCATTAGAGATTCATTTCTATTAATAGGTGTTTCATCCCTTACACTTGATACCATTATTAATGAGTATCATGAATCATTTATTTTATGTATTGATGAATACCATGATGATATATTCTCATAATGAGGTAGAATATGTTGGGTAAATCATAAGTGATATTGAATTAATTTAATGGTTAAGAAAATATTTTTCCCTTCCATATTAATGGAAGAAGATATCAAATAAATTTTATTGAAATTAAATTATCTAAAAAAATCCATATCCATGGAAGTTTACAGAAAATTTTGTTTTAGAAATTCAAAGAAAGATAAATGAATCTTATAAGATAATTACACAAGTATTCATCTTACTGGATGAGATATCATAATACAAAGGGAATATATTACATAGTTTAATTAGTTATAAGATTTTTATAGTTACTATATTAACTTCTTCCACTATGGGTGTTGTGACATGTTGTTAGACACTAATATTAGACTTTAGGTAAGTTCAACATATTACCATTAAGGAAGGGTCATAGAGGGTCACAAAAAAATTGTATATGTGATCTCATTAAATTCAACAGAATTTAAGTTTAAGAATAAGTTTATTCCTTGGTTTATGGAATTGAATTTCTTCAAGTAAAATTTTATCATATAAATTCAATAATAAGATATTTGAGTTTAGAATATGTGAGTTAAATTTTATCACTTTTTTAATTATTCACAATGTAATGAATATAATATATATTTATTCACAAGTTTAGTGAAAAGAGTAAAATAAAAATTTATTCAAGTTATGTGAACAATATTAAAAATAAATACTTATTTTTAATTTTTTTGAATATAATATTTATTTTATTTTATCAATTTTGTTTATTATTCTAGGTTTGATAAATTTTATGGGTGAATATGGCCTAAGTTTAATGACGTGATAGAAATAATATATTTTATTTAATATCATTTAGATAAATATTAATTTATTTATATAAGAAATGATGTTATAATTAATGCATGGCATGAGATATAATAATAATATTATTATTATTATTATATAGGGAAAGATTAAGGTTAAATAAAAGGGTAAGAGACTTTATGTAATTATCTCAAATTTAGCCTAAGTATAAATTATAAAATATTTCCTTTTACATAAATGAAATATTAGACACAATGAGACGTCATGTATGATTCTCTCAAGCTCATGAGAGAATTATTCCTTCCTCCCTATCTCAAGAATCTAGAGACAGAGTAAGAGAACATTGTTGTGATCAATAATGAATAGTATAAAGAACTTAATTTTTTCACACTAGCGCCCAGGATAGTAGGAATTTAATTTGGAGATTTTTGAATAATTTATTGACTTGTATATATGATTCCTTGATTAGATTATTCATTGCAACTGCAACACAACAAAATTATCAATGGAAATTTGATCAAAAAGAATTTCGCAAATAAGGTAATTATCTATTAAAATTAATTATAAATGTGAATAATCCAATATATTAGATTGCAAGGTGTTTTTTTCTATTTATTTGGGTTTATCAATTTATGTTTATGAAAAAAAAGAATTGGGTGTCCAACCAATACTACTTTTGTGCCTCAAAACTTCAAACGGTTTCAAAGAAGTCACATTTTAATTTATAATTGTTTATAAATTATTTAATAAATTTCATGTTATAATTTTTTAGTATTGATGTTTAAATTTTATTTTTGACTCCAATGGTCTATACGGTTTATTAATATAATATCATATAGCCAAGAATGATAAAAAACACATGAAGAATTCTCAAAGAACTTGTCTAAAGGAGCTGAGGTCACTAGTTGCAAGACATTGTTACACAAAAGGTAATAGAAAAGTACATGTCATGTGATGTGTTTTGATATACACAAGTCACATGACATATAATTCAGATCATTTCATGTGGTTCAATACAAAATGTCATTACATGTTGTGTATACACTGCCAACACAATATGTGGGTTGATAATAACTATATAGTGTGTAGTGGATGAGTACATACCACATAACCCCACATAGGTTACATGATATTTATTTCAAAATGTGTCATCTAGGTCAGTACACAGAATCATTACACATCATGTATTGACTGCCAACCTGAAACACAACATGACACAGACTATGTGGTGTGTAGTTAGCCTAGAAGTCATGTGACACATGTCACTCCACAAGGTATACATAAAGTAATTCTCAGTAAGTCATGTGGGTCAATGAGTGGTGTTATTATACCCCATGTATAGAATTCCAGGACACAACATGTAATGGTTGGCTACATGCTATGTACTACATGTTGATTCCAGTGGTACACATCGTGTAAATTAATGGAATGTCTTATGGTCACACCTGCCACAAAAAACTACATGGTTTGATCACATGAAAAAATATTCCATGTATATAATTGCATGTTGTTTGGAGTTACATGTTTTGTAATACATAGTAAATGACACAGAAGACATGTGGTATATTAGATTTCCATAAACGAGATTTAATATTATGTTGGTAGTGCCCGTAAAGTGGCCTCTAAAGTACACATCATGTACTTAATTATTTTAAACTTAAAATTGAATTTTTTTAATTTAATTAATAATAATCGATGGGATTCTTAAAATGTTTCAAGGACCACAAAATTAAATAAAATTTAAGATAAAGAAATTAATTTATAATTTTTTTAATTTATAAATTCAAGTGAATTTATCTTAAAAGTAAATAGTGGAAATGATTTCTAGAAATACCAAATGTGGCTATAGTTGTATGTTGTGAATTATCATGAGATTTGATTGACATGTGTATATGTTTGATTTATTTATTTAATTTAATTATTTATTTCATGTATTATTATGTGATAATTATTATTAAATTAAATATAATGATTTATAAATCATTCATCCCTCCTTTATTATGTATGAACCTATATGTTGAAGGTTTTTATATTTTAACATTAAACCCATAGTACCCCTTACTTATATGTGAGTATATATTTATAAAGGATATATTTCTATTTATAGAAGATGGTTTATGAACTATGTCAAAATAAATAAAAACAAGATGATACATAGGAAAATAATGGATTCCAAAACTTTTTCTAAGTTAAGACACATGGTTTTATTTCCCTCAAGGTTGAGTTTGGTTTATCACCACTCGATAAACCAATCGGTAGATAAAGTTCATGATCAATTCATGTCTTTTTTTTAATTTTATTAGTTTATGTTTATTTATTTATTTATGTGATTCATAGTTTATTTAAAAAATTAAAAATGAACACATATTAAATCATGGTTAAATAAAATAAAATAAAGTGAATAAGTTTATTTTATTGGGTATATTTAATTAGTTATCTAAGATTCCACATAAAGTAATTAACAGGTATTCAAAGGACAAAATAAAATATAATATACAAGTAAAATTAATTTATATAAATTATTTTATAAAAAAATGATTAACTATTTATGTAAGTTTCATATAAATTTAACAAGCATGAAAATAATAAAATAATGAAAATTTATGCATAAATTAAAAAATCCATCAACTTAAAATATTAAGTCATTATATGTATTTAATCATTTTAATTAAAATAAAACCATAGTTCAAATTATTATTCTGACTCTCATTAGGTTACTTTAAATTATTAGATATGTTAATAAAATTCATGGTTCAACTTAACTAAGTTATAATCAATAGAAGTTTTCTTAACGTGCTTGGTGTAACTTGGAGAAATGTTTTGAGAAAATCCAGGTATAGGATTTTAGTATTGTGAAGTCAATTCAATATATCATAGATCTCGGAGTTAATGTAGTTGGAAATAATTAATCCTACATAAATACCTTCAATTAATTTGATATAGTCTCCATCTGGGTTATGAGAAAGAAAATATGGATCCTTACCACTAAAATATTCAAGGAACTAGATATTCTGAATCCAACAGTAAAGACTATTGGGATTTGATAAAATAGTGGGAGGCTTAATTAAATGATTTATTATGTCATAACTAGAAATCAAGATAAAGTACTAAACTAATATTTTATTTTTGGTAGATAATTGAAGGCAACACCATGTGTTGACTATCATTGCGAACAATCTTGGAGAAATAGAACCTTATGGCCGGTGAAAACATCCATGAGTGGTAAAAGAATTTTCATATTGTACTAAATAAATAAATAATGTTGTAACACCCTCATGTTATTATTTTAATTTAATATTTAGATTTTTGGATTAATTTAAAATTTAGAGGTTCTATATTGTTTTCAGGTGTTTTGGGAGGTCCTAGGGAGTTGCAGGCTTGAGTACTAATGGGCCACATCACTAAACCAGGGAGGCAAAGCCATAGTAAATGGCCTTAGGGTACTCAGGTTTTCTAAATTAGGATTATTCATTCAATAATTTGGGGTTTGTGACATATAAGGTGTCTGGAAAAGGACTTCAGGTCAAAGTATAGAGGACCACGCTACAATGGTTGGGTGCTTGGGGTTGGGGTTCAACCTATTTTAGGAGTGCCACACAATAGTACTTGGTGATATGTTGTGGTGGTAATATGAACATAAGCACTACGTCATGGTGCATGAGGCCATGTTATAAATGTGGTGTGACCATATTTTTAATCCAATGAAATTCTTATTCTACCCTTGCTCATTTTATTCGATTTCTCTACCCCTTCACCCTCATTTTCGTCGATTGGATGTGAGGCATCCCAAGGGAGATATTCCCCTCACTTTCCCTTCAATTTATAGATTTTTCTCATATGTTTATAAGTGGTTCTTTAGGGTAAATCACTCTTTCCTATTCTTTTTTATTCTCCTGTCTTCCCCTCTTCTATTTCCCTTGGTGTTTATTTCTTCCTAAAACCCTAATGACCATGGGGGAGAATTAGGGTTTTTCATGACCTAACAACGAGGATTTGGGCATTTAGGGGTTCTTGATGATGTTAACCTAACTTATTGTATGTTCATCATTAAAGGTGACATGTTTCAACTCATTGAAAAGGGTTTCCACTTAGAGTGATGTAGGATTTTTTTGTGAACTTACTTTAAATGAAATGTCATTGGATGCTCATAGTTTTCTAATTCCTTATTTAACAAATTATATCCTTATGTGGTAGTTATATAAAATTTATATAAGTTTTTTTTGGGTGTTTACTCACTTGGAATAAAGGGTTCACAATTTGATTTCTAATAAATAAAAAAAAATTAAGTTTTAAGTGTTTAATAAAATGTTTTAACATGTTATTTTAAACGAAATTGGTTTTTAAGGGAATTTTACCATTTTTGGGTTAGGAAATGGGTAAAAACATACGGTTTCATTGAAGGTGGTTTATTTTTCAAATGGTTTTCAATGAAAAGGGTATATGTTTTGATTTTTTTGAATACAGTTTCTAATAGTTTTATTTTTAAATAAAAAAATTAAATAAAATTTCAAATGATGATAAATGACTTGGAATCCATAGTTAGTTTTTAAAAAGTCATGTTTAGAACCTTAAATAATAATTTTCATGATGTTATGTGTGATACCCTTTTTATTTCATTTGACCTTTTATATTATATGGACCTTAGTGGGGATGTGGTTTATTATTGTGTGTGGATATTGTGGATATGGGTTGTTTCTTTTTAGGGTTTTGGAGGTGAGGTGTGATTTTATTTTTAATGATGATGGATGCAATTCTTTTGTGATTTTATTGTTTTCTCACCACATATTATTGCATTCATGGTAAAACAAGGCTAAGAGACATGTCTAGATTTGTGCTAAATGAGTTTGTACACACATTTATAGTATCCCCCTAGTTACTTGATATGTCAAGGCTAGTGGGGTGGTTCCCCCTAATGATTCCAATGTGGGATAGTCAGGTGGATTGTGGTATTTTGGATGCAACATAGGTTGGCAGTTGGTCATGTATAATAGTCTTTCTAGGATTATCTAACCTTAGGACCTAGTGTGTTTTCCATGATACCTATTATTATGATGACATTATACACTTTAGTCTATTTTATTAGTTACATACCCTAGCTCAATTAACACATGTGGAACTATTGTTTATGGTAATTGATACTTATTTTTTATTCAATATTTAAATGGTTCCTTATTGAGTTGTATTTTTACTTTATGTGATCTGTTTTTTTCTTTAAAAAATTATTTTTCATAAATTATTTCTAAAAATTTAAAAAAGAAACAAATTTTTTTCAGCTAATATGTGGTATTTAAAAAAAGGTTTTAAAGTGGTTATTTTAAAAGAATCATTTTATCCTAGTTTTGTGAAATGAAAAGGTAGGGTTTTATGAAGAAGGAAATGATATGTAACTATATTTATCATTTTAACTCATAAAAAACCTATTTTATAAATGTAATTAAAACTATAATTAATGAAATTTATTTTGAAATTAATTGCACAAACTCTTTAGTAAAATATTACTGGGCCCATTTTTTCTCACACCCTGTATACACATCAATGTGTTTATATAGATTTAATGTTTTATTTCAAGTGAACAAGTTGATATTTTTTTATTAATATTCAATTTGGATTGATGAATGATATATTGGGATTTCATGAGTGATCATGGGTTGGATAGAGATAGAGGATATTTGTTTGGGTTTATTTTATTTTCATGAGATACTTATGTACCAGCTAATTCAGGTTGTGGTTTATTTTATTTAGTTTTCCACTTCATTTTTTATGGATGGTTTCATTTATTTATATCTATTATGATATGTTTTGTTTCTAGATGTTGTATTAATTTAAATGAGTCAGAAAATTTAGTTTTTTATGAATTTTTTGGTTCGAATTTATATTTAAAATTGTTATCTAATTATGTATGGTATTCCAACGTATGAACGTATCATGTTAGTTTCTTAATAAGTTCCCATTATATGTTTATTATTGTTAATTGGTAAAATAATTCCCAATTGAATATTCTTAATATACTAGTTCTTTTATCTATCCCATGGGATCGAGAACGCCCATATGGCCTTATTATTAATTGGTTTAGGTAACAGGTCCATTTGACCCAGTCCGGTTCATGAAAAAATGGTATCATAGTGACTTATTGTCATTTGATATGTGTCATGGTAGTTTGGAGACTATAGTTACTAGAATCAAGAGTTATATCATGAATAGGTTCTTGATCACCACCTTTCATGATGAAACCTGAGTTACCATGGATAGTCGGTACTTGTGTCTTTTATTTAATTTATTTTTATTATTTGATAGTATTTTATCCCATATGAGTGTTTGTTTAGTTTTTTGTGATTTTACAAGGATTTGGGGTTTGAGATAAAATAATAATCAATGGGGAAACGTTTTCTTATATGATCTGTAAAATTTTGTGGTACTCGTTCACATGGTTCTATGATTTTTACAGTGGTTGTCACACGGTTGATCCATAGACTGTCAAACCTTGAAGTTAACTAGTGAATAGTTTTTATAACCCTTGGGTGTATTATTTTATCTCCTCTGGATCTTAAATTGGTTTTGATGGTGTTTATTAGGACCTTGAAATGAATTTAAGGGAGTTTTTGTGATGTGTTTATAATATTTAAGATTATTACCATTGGTGATTTATGAGATGTTTTATTTATCTATATGTTTTTGGAATTTATTTTATAAAATGGGAACCTTAAAAATATAATTTTTCTAAAATGGAACTATTTATTAGATGTGGAAGAGTATTTTATGAGGTATTTTGGTTTTATTCACAAATTAAATTTTTATTATGGAAAAAGTATCAGTGGAAAACAGATCAAGGGGGCCCAAAATGGTGAATCCTAAGGGAATCCCCTCTTACAATGGACAGACAGCTAATAAAAAGGGGCCCAAAGCCATTAAAACAAATACATGAGTTTTCATAACTAACTCATGAAGACAAAAAGTTCATAGTTTTGTTCCCTTCATGATAAGTATGTAGAAAGCTAGTGCATTCATTAATTTGGGCCTTTCATCTTCTAATGTGGTAAATAATAGACCAGGGAACCTTTATCCAACCCTTCATTGATTGAAATATGATCTATAAATCTGTCTCCAAAAACGATAGAGGAATTTTGTTTTTCTACACCTCTTTAGCCCCTCACACAAATTTCAAGCCTCCACTATAAGAGAATTACCAAGACTATAAGAGGCATTGAAGGAAAAAAGGACCAATCTATTGGGATCGCGCACCATACCACCTCCTAGTATATAACCAGCACAACATGATCCATCAACATTTAACATAAGACTACTAGAGGGGGGGAACCCAACAGACCCAATGTCCCTGAGGGAATGGACCCCACCTGGAGTGAAAAAATCTTTGACCTACAAGAAGCATTTGAGATAAGGAGACGACTCTTGACACTTCAATAGTGGTGTCGGCTCCAGTGTATAGAGCTGCGCCTTACTGATCAGACTACTCCACGAAGATAGGGCTTCCTCACACTAAGTAAAGTTTTGAGCCTCCCAGATGCTTAATCAACCTACCACCAATAGAATCATTATCTCCCTTCTTTTAGGTCATTCCTAATCAACACCGCTGAACCAGGTCAAAAAAAATTCTCACTATTGTAATCAAGATTCGCTACACTAGTGAAGGATTTGAGAACGCGCCACACAGACACCACCTATTCACCAACAAAAAAGAGATACAGGATAATTTATTCATGGGGGTTCCTAAAAAATTTTCATTTTGAGGCAAGATAAAAACCTATTATTTTAATCATCTCATCAGTGGGAAGTGCATAGTTTTGAACCCCAAAGTAGAAAGTTGTCTTTAGCCAATAGATCATTGCACCATGTAATTGATCCCCAATCATCATGAGTAAAAATAATATTTATATGTAATATTTCATAAATATATTTTTTGGGATTATTTATTAAGTTTATGGATTTAGAAATAAGTTTTATATGTGTTTTATCTTAATGATTTGTCTTTTTGATGGGTTTTCAGTTTGTCGTGGGGTTGTGTGGATTGATTTGTGAAGCATGAACTGGTTAAGTTTATGTTTCTTGTTATTTATATTATTCCTCATAGAATTTATCTAATAAAAAGTGTAAATTATATTCATTTGAATTATCTTTAGGGTGATCCCAACTATTACTTAGGATTGGTCCCTTCACTTGTTAACACTGACCATACTTAGAATGTATTTGTGTAGTTTGTATCTTCCTTATACTTAGATCCTATCCAAGATTTATTGAACCATAATCGACCTTATTATTATAGTGACCAGGGACCTCTTGAGGATATGAATTGATTATAGATGATTGAATTAATCATCAATTCTCCAGAAAATCATGAATTGTCAAGGGTAAAGGCTATTATTAAATTGTTTGAGGGACCCAACCAAGTTTAGTGGTAGATGATAGTTCCTTATTAGATATTTTATATAATGTATTAGAAAATTTTAAAGATTGAATTTATTTGATGAAATTATCCTAAATAGATAAACATAATGAAATTCATGTAACACTTGATCCTTGATCAAGTTGACTGGTTGGTGGAGGAATATGTTGATCATTTCTGATAACATGTGTTATTTTATCCCAATATATTTAATAATACCACCTTAAAATATCATTTTTTTTAAGTGGACTTTACCCAATACTTGTATAAGTGGTGATTAAATCTATCCTATCATGATATGAGGTGTTGTTGAGATCTATGTTAGTATATTTTTATCAGATTGAGTATCCTGGGGTAGGTCATACTATGACATCAATTAATATGATTTGGTTTGTTTCATCTGATGGGAAGAGAAGGTTGGTTGAGATTGATTTTTAAGTTAATATTAGTGAGGGTCGGTCACCTTATAAGATGATTACTTCTCAGAAAAATAATAGTTCTTTTGGATTCTTCAAATGTGGGGCACCTGGGCATCCCAATATTTCATTCCTGAAAGCTTCAAGGACTTGTCTTCAATGTGGTCTCTTAGTTCATATTTAGAGGTTTTGTAAGTTAAATTATTAAGATATAAAATCATAGATATGGTTTAGTTATAGGTGATTTATTTTATTAGATTTTATTGTTTTTTTGATATTGAACTAGTCAAGATTTTATGATTTTTTTTGTTTGTAATGGGAATTTTGTAGTTGTTTCTTATGGATTATAGTATTTTGGTTATGATTTTGACTTGGTGTGGTTCTCTTCTATTTCTTTAGGATTGTGTGTGTTAGTGATTTTTGGCTATGATAAGGTTTTTTCTTTCATAATTGGACATGGGGAAGTCCTCAGGCGTATATTAGAGTGACTATAATGGGTGATTAACTAGTTGAGATTATGAACCGATTAGTATTTGTCTTGGATTTTTTCAGGTTCACTATGGGATTGTGTTCTGAGATGAGATGCTAGGTTACCCTCAAGTATTTTAACCTAATGTGGGAACCCATTCCATTATTTGAGGTTTTTATGTAGTTTGTTTCCCATTCCATTCAGTGGTTGTTTGGATGCTTATGTGGTTATATTTTTTCCCTTTTGGATTTAGATAAGGTTTCTTGAATGTTTGTTATGGTTTATAGAGAAACATAATTTCTTTGGTTTTTAGTGATTAATTTTTTAGAGGTGAATTTTTCCTTTGAATTTCCATTTTAGATTAATTATAAATGGTGTGAAGACCAATAGTATGTCTTCATCCCTCTTAGACCTCATATCTTTTAATTGTTGAGGTGTTGTTCTTGGACACATCTGGTGACATTTAGGGATTCATTCTGATTAGTTTAGAGGATTTGGTTTATGTCTGGGTTTCTTTTTATTAGGAATTATTTGGATAATCTCCGACCCATCCACCTCTTGACTTGAAGTATTGTTGGTGATCTATCCTGTTATACTCTATTCTTACCAAATAATTTCTAGGGGAATAAAGTAGTATGGTGTGAAAAATTTTAATACCCTCATATTATTGTTGCAGATTATTATTTAAATTTTTGGGTTATTTTCTAATTTGGAGGTTCTAATTTTTTTTCATGTGTAAAAGGAGGTTTCAAGGAGCTGAAAAATTACTTTATAGTGGACCAAATCATAGCCCAGGGAGGCTACACCACAATTTCTAGCCTTAGGGCCCTTGGTTCTACCTGATTATGGTGCTTTGTGGCGTAAACCAAGGGTTGTGTCTTAAAGGGTATTAGGCAAAGGACTCCATACTACAGTGCAGAGGGCCACATCATGGTATATGGCTACTCAAGGGTTATAGATATTCCTGCTAGAGGAACTCTGCATCACAAAAATTAAGGTTTTATTGTGGTGCGTATCTGAATAGGGAAACCACATCGTAGTGTATGAGGTCGCGTTGCGGAGGTGATCTACCTAGATTTTTAATCTAATGAAATTAATATTATACCCCTGCTCATTTTATTTGGTTCCTCTATCCCTTCACCCTCATTTTAATTTTACAAATTTAATTCATCCCAAGGGAATTATTCCTCTCCCTTACCCTTCAATTTGGTTCCTATTCTCCACTTATTTTGAGTGGTTCTTTAAGGAAACTAATTCTTTCCTCCGATTTATTCTTCTCTTTTCTTCCCCTATTCCATTTCCCTTGGTTTTTCTTTCTTTATTACACACTAATGCCCATATGGGGGGATGAATTATTGTTTATCTTAACCTAACCATGGGTATTCTGGTGTCTAGAATTTTAAGAGGAGGTTTCCTTTCTTGATTGGGCATTCTTCATCAAAGGTGATGTTTGATGGCTCCTTGTGAGGGATTTCCACTTTGATTGAGGTGTGTGTTTTTTGTGAACTTCCTTCAAATTACATTTCATTAGATTTTTGTGATTTTCAATGAATTTTTTATCAAATTATATCCCTTTTTGATAATTATATGAAATTTATATAAATTTTTATCATGTATACTTACTTGGAATAAAGGTTGATTCAATTTATTTCTAATTTATAAATATTTTTGTAAGAACCCATGTTTTTCCGGACTGTATTTTTGAGCAGAAATTTGAATTTTTGCTGTTGGACGCTCATGAGGGGTAAAATGGCCATTTTAACCTACCATCTATTCTCAAATAATTTTTTTGACAACTCCTTTGGTCCTAGAATAGGGTTTTTACCCTAGGATAAAAGTTTGGTGGAAATCTGAGTTGTTTGAATTTTAGCAGAATATTTAATATTTAATATTATTAAATTAAATGTTAAATTATTTGCATATGTTTGTTTGGAAATAAATTTTAAACGGAATGTCATATTGAGATTCTGTCTGCGTTGTTGAGTCTGTAATGGGGAGTTTAGCCTAGGGAAGGCATAAACTCGTGTTGGGCACCGAGGCCGGCCTAGACCCCTTTTTCTTCCTTTTCTTTTCTTCTTTCCTTTTCTTTTCTTCTATCTTCCTTCCTCCTCTTTCTTGCACACGCTCCATATGTGTTCCTCCTTGGACATGTATTTTTGGGGATTTGTATACTTAGAAAGAGAGAGATATTTAGGAGGCAAGAGGGGTACCGATTCGAAGCTCTCGACGCACTGAGTCGGCGTGCGGCAACCGGGAGCTGTGAAATCAACCGAAGCTTCAGCGGTTTCTGACCGAAGGTAGGGCCGTTAATGTTTTATCCATAGATCCTCTTTAAAAATTTTGTTTTAAGTCTTTAAAGTTTTATATTTATTTCTTGTGGCCTCTTAAGGCCGGATCTATTATTTTGGGGGTGAAAACAGGCGTTTCGGGCGTTTTGAGGGATTTCCCGTCAGAAAACCCAGAATACACGGCATGTGTTCTAGGGGTACACGCCGTGTGTTCTTACTATTCACAGAAGACAAAGTTTTATTAATTATATGTCGTGTACTTTGAGTACATGTCATGTAGTGGGTGTCCGTGTGACTGGCCGTGTGAAATACAACACAGAATAGTGGTTTTTAAGGAGTACACGCCGTGTACTATAAGTACACGCCCTGTAGTGGTACTTGGGAGTGTGTTTCAGTGAAAACACACATGAGGTGACTTTTTGTGAATAGTACACATCGTGTATAGTAAATTACACGCCGTGTACGATTACACAGGCATGACCAATGTGTTCTGGCCATGTGCTTTGGCCATTTACTACTTCAGTTTAGTAGTTTTGGGATATCTTATGCTCTGGAAGTCAGAATTGGGCATGTGAGTAGTCGATTCTGAGAAATGTTCCACGTAGATCGCAATGGTGGAATTATTTTGATATTTATAGGTCATATAAATGGTGTTTTGTTGGTTTATATCTAAATTTAGGGGTTCTTCCTCTAGTTATTATGTTTAGTTGACACATAAGAGTGAGACTTGGCGTGGATGATAGGTTGGGTGTTCAGAACAACTTAGTTGTGACCTTTAATAAAAGATGAGCTATGAGATATCTCCCATAAACTATTATTTAGAGGACATTCCCCTTGTGAGATGTTCCCTTCTGGCCTATGAGTCTATGAGACCGGATACTTCTAAAGATCCCCTAAGGGATGCCTTTACTTGTGTACTGACCTTGGGAGTTACTTGTAGGATCCCTATCCTGTTTTTCCTTTGATAGGACCCATGTTATGGAATTCCTATGTTGTCCTTCCTTTGAGGACCCCATGTAGGATTCCTCCCGTACTCTTCTCTAAGGATCCTGTATAGGATTCCTTCGCACGTGTTTACCTGGAGGATCCCGAGTATGATGCCTCCTTTGTGTTTGACTTTAGGGACCCATCGGGTGCCTGTTGTTTGACCAACCCTGAGTTGTTACGTTGGGTTTGGGTAGAGATTGTGATTGGGTGTCACCTAGAACACATTCCAAACTGGTAAATCCATGGGGCTATGGATGTATTGTTGGGTTGGGCGTTTGAACCACCCTCATTGTTTGTTTATATTTGACTTGGGTTGCTGATGCTGTAGTGTTTACCCGAGGTACTTCCTGGTTGGTGGCTGCCGATCCTGACGCGATGTGTCTTCCTTGCTTTTTGGGATGCCTACTATTTTCCTTGTGTTCCTGAGTATCGGTGGTTTGATTGTAAATAGTTTATTTTACCTTGCTTTGGATGTGTTTTCCCATGTTTCTTGATTTTGACCGTTTGTTCTAGCTTTGCCTATTAGGTTGCCTTGTTTCCATGCCTGGTTTTGTTAGGATGGATTAGTTGTATTTATGACATGTTTTTATGTTGTAGACAGTTAGCCAAGTAGTTCTTGAGGTTTACTTTAGACGATACACTTTTTGGTGCTTGGTGACTTACACAAGGCCATGGGAACTTGGTGTAGTAGACCATAGAGAGAATGGACGTAAGGGATTCTCCAGAGTGTCTTTTATAATATTATGATGTGAGACCATAGGGGGAATTGACTTTGAGTGCTTCCTCAGAGTGTCTATAGTTTCTCAACGCGGGCCACAGGGGGAATGAGACATTGAGTGCTTCCCCAGAGCGCCTTTAGTACCAACATGAGACTATAGGGGGAATTGACAGTGAGTGCTTCCCCAGAGAGTCTATGCTTTAGCTAAAATAGAGGGGTGAGACTGTGTGTGATTCCTAGAAGGTTTCTTGTGTTTTTTTAGTTGAACCAGAGGGGTTAGACTGTGAGTTCTTCCCAGAGTGTTTCTTTTGTTTGTTTGGTTGAGCCATAGGTGTTAGGCTATGAGTACTTCCCAGAGGGTTACTTGTTTTTATTTATCTTGTTCAGAGACATAATTCGTGCGTTGGTGGAAGAAGATACATTTCAATGGGATTATGGACCTAGAGATCGACTTAATGATACACGACTTGAGTGGAAGGACGTCCAGCTCAATGCCCTTGTATAGGATGTCCAGGAGATCGGGCCTATGGTCCCAAGGATCGACTGTTGTTGTGGATTATTATTGTTTAATTCACCTAATCATGAATATCCATATTTATGTATATGTGTATAGGTATGGGACTATACATGTGTACGTATATAGGTATGGACATCCATGGTGGCACTTTCCCAGTTGATAGGGATTACATACCCAGAGTTCGACCATGTTTTCACTTTTGGTTTACTTCCTTTTGTTGTGTTCCAGCTAGGCTAAGCACATTTCTATTGCATACACTTTTAGCAGCACAGTTATAGGTTGCTTGTTGGAGTTCCCTAATGAGATTATTTCTCACCCCTGCACATGCACCTCAGTGTACGTGTAGACCATATGTCTACTTTTCAAGTTGAGCACGAGTTACATGGTGGATAGGGCTAAGGCCCAGTGTTGCATGATCGAGCAGAGCTACTAGAGTGTTTCTACTGATCGGGCTACTGCAGTTCCATAGTGTCTGTAGATTGGGTACTATTGACACTCCTTTCCATCACAGAGTCCAATTAATGGAAAAGGGTAATACCTTAAGCACAAATAGGGTCACCCTTTGAATAACATCAAAAATTGACAAAGGCATGGACAAGGAACCCATTTGGAGGGAGCTGCGCAAGTTTCCTGCGCACCCTATTCTTTTTTTCACCCAAGGTGCCCGGTGGCCTATAAATATCCCCTGTGGGCCCCCATTCGAGGACGAATTTTCCAAAACTCAGATTCAATCTCTAGTCGCCCAAGTCTTCAACTCAACTCTTCCGAAAGCTTCTAAGGTAACTTTTTACCTAGAATGGAAGACATAAAGGACTATGATAAGCTCTAAGTGTTTAGAATTCATCAACACTTGCACGCCTAGGTGTCCAGACCTCCTTAAAAGTGGAAACACTTGCGTGTTGCCATACCCTTTCAAGGAAACTTGCACACCTCCCTTTTGGAAATGTCTTAGGATAATACTAAAGGCTTGAGTTAAGTCTCACCCAAGTATTACCCTATAGATTCTTCGTCGCCCAGGTGAACCCATGCTATGCAAGTACACTTGCACGGCCAAGACTTGCACGCCAAATGGTTTGTGCAGCTATACTTGCACGCCAACTTTCTTTGTGTCCCTCTCTCCCGTTCGCATCTCCTCTTCAAGATATTAACCCTCGAACACCTTTTAAAAGCCATTTATGGCATGGTTCCTTTGTTGGATTCCTTATCTGAAAGGAATTATTTGAGAACCTCTCCCAAAACCTCGTGACTTACAAGATTTATGTCGCCATGATTAAAGGTTTCCTATATAACCTCATCCTTTAAATATGAGAAGATATTTTGGTTTAGGGCATCCTATTCAGGAGTCAGACTCAAGATCCCTTGGTTTGGGCCTCCTTATGAGGAGTAAGCCCCAGTCTCAAGTTCCTTTAACCTGGGAATACTTCTCAGAAGTAAGCCCCAGTCATAAGTCCCCTTAACCTGGGCCTCCTTCTCAAGAGTAAGCCCCAGTAATAATTTCCTTTAACATTGGGCCTCCTTCTCAGGAGTAAGCCCCAGGATATAAGTTCCCTTTAATTGGGAATCCTCCTCAGGAGTAATCCCCTAATCTTAATTTATTTTGATTTGGGCCTCCTTCTTAGGAATAAACCCCAATCATAATCCATTTTTAATTTAGGCCTCTTTCTCAGGAGTAAGCCCCAAGTTAAAACTCCAAATCTCCATAAAGTACAAATACCTTTATGGACCCTGCTCCTGGGATTCTTTCCTGAAGTAAGTCCTGGTATTCATCTACTTGGTCAGTCATACATAAGTAAACCCTACATTATTTCTCATGACTACATATTTCATGGCACCATCATCAAGTTTACTGATACCTCTTGTTTCTCGCACTGAGCATGACTCATGTGAGCATAGAGTGTAAAAGTAATCATGACATCTCTTTTTGGGCCATTAACCATGCATAAACCCCATATTTCTTTACCTGAACTACGTGGACTTTAATCTCTTCCTTAAAAGTAGAGTACGTAGGAAGCCTTTATAAGGTTCAAGACTATATTCCATTAATTATTTTCCATCCCATATGACATTAAACTATATCCTTCTTATCGAACTACGTGGGTTCTGATTCTTTTTTAACAAGGATACGTAGGTAGCCCATCTGCGGGTATGATCCCAGCTCTAAAATAATCCCTATCTTTCTGAATGATAATAAACTTCAAGTTCCCCACTGAGTGGATTTAAAACTAGTATGGTTATCATAATGACCAGGAGATTTCTATATAATGTATTGAAGGATACCATTGACTAAGAATCTCTAATACATACGGATGATTATCCATTGATTAAGAACCTCAAATATATATAAAATATTTTCTAAATCCCATACATATCAATAATTGATTGCTAAATCTAAAGGAAAACTCATTTTCATACTTGGTGAATTAATAATGATTTGTGAACATAAGTTAAATCTATGAGAGAGTACCGGAGTAGGTAATAATTACCCCCAAAAAGGTGTGATGAGCCTGACCTCCCATCCTCTCAACCAATGAAAATTCTTAAGCCTCATCAGTCCACAACTAATGAGCACCTAACTTTGGAAATTAGGTCCAAATGGGTATAGAATCATTGGATGTTTCTGGTTCTATGAATAAACCTATTAGAAACCAATTAGAAAGTTTGAACCTTAAACAAACAAGGTCATCCCCATTTCCAGAAGAAGAAGAAAAATGGTGAACCTGATGTGAATACTTAACTAAGTTAAATGATGTTTTACTTATTTGTTAGGCCCCTATTAAACTCAATATGAGGGCAAACAAACCAATCAATAACATATGTGATCATCCCAAATATGTAGTCTGGCCAAATTTATCTCGATTATGTCTTCTATATTAAACAGGCACTCTTTTCCAAGATCTCTCTGCAACAAAAAATGGCTTCTTTAAGGTTCACACCTATGAATGCCTTGGCCGCTACTCTTGCTGGATCCTCATCTGCTCTGAGGACGACATCACCTACTCAGCATCTTCAATGCTGGGTCTCGAATGAATTGGTGAGGGAATAGAATCAACACGGTACCATTCCAACTCTGGAGGCCACTTGACAAGCCCTCCAAGTTAACAACTCACCCTGGTTGTTCGTACAATGATGACCAGTGGTCTAGAAGCTGGTGGTGCCAACCACCGTTTCCAACCGTTTCGGGTCATTATACCCGGAATGCAACAACCAATCCCTCCCATATTATAGGGAGGTGAATGAAGAGGTCACTCAAGGCCTTAGTTCAAGAAGACAGGAGTCCTTCCTGATGACTCCCACTAACAATCGCCGCCAGACTCGTGCGGTAGTGCCCCCTCAACATGATGAGGGTATCGCCTCTAGGTGTTAGGCTCAGATTCCTTAGACTCGAGCATGCAAGACAAACCATCAGAGGTGAAATTCGGTCAACAGGGAGCAGGTTATTACCTCTACCCTCTCTGGAGAAGTCCATCAATATAACTTCATGGAAAACAAAAAGTGGGCATATACACCCATCCGTCCTAATTTCACTACCCAGCAGACTCATCTAGAAGTAACACACCAATCCTGCCAGGAAATTCCAGTGGAGTACTATAGGAAGGCACATACACCTGTTTATAATTCATCAGCCAGTCAGTAGGCTCGTCTGACTGCATCCAAAGAAGCTCGTCAATCAAATGTGGTGACCACCTGTAAACAGACATATAAACCTACTTACACTCATCAATTCTACCAGCAGTCTCGTCTGCCAGTATTGAAGGAATTTCATCAATAATATTCTGTGGAGAAAAATCAGCAGGCACATTCACCTGTGATTCATCAAGTTAACCAACAGTCTCGTTTGGTAGCACCTAGAGATGTCAATTGGAAACCTCCAATGACAAACAGGAGGCACACACAACTTTTTCCCCCACACATGAGTACTGTCAGAATTCCCTGATAGGAAAAGGAGGACAGGAGTAGGAACACACACCTACTCCAAACATGGAATGGACATATATTCCCATTCCGTCAGTTGAAGTCACCAAGCACATTTTGACAATGATGAAATAGCAGAAGCAAATCCATTCCCATATTTTGGATACCTGTCAGAATATTATAACAACTTCAACAACATCACAGGGAAATAAACATAAATATATCCCTATTAGTGAAGTGACTCATCAACATGTTACTCAATAGCAGATACGCATCTCTGTTCTAGTCCAGAAGGGTCGTGGAGCATACTCCCCCATGTCATAGGGACAAACAAGTTGGGCACATACACCCGATTTAAATGGAGATAATCAACCCAATCTGTCCATTTCTCCTGATCAGGCACATACACCTACCCATAATAACCACTTTCATCAACAAGTGGTTTCCAAAGTGAGTAAGAAGGCATCCAAGAAAAATACCCATCCAGAAAAGTTGAAAAATCAAGAGACAATCTGCAATAAGGCCTTGCTCAATGCTGGATTTCTTGAAGCCCTCAGACAATTGTCTGTTGCAACTCAAGATTATACTCTCTCATTTCTAGATTCTGGAAGTAACAATAATAATTCTGAAGGTCTTCATCAGACACTTCCTCATGAAGGCTTGATTCATGACAATTAGGTCAATATCGAAGTATCATCTTCAGATTAGAGCCATAATAACCCTCTGCGTGGACAGAAGACCAAGGAGAAAGAGGTTTCATATTTTGTTGTAACCCACCATGGTGGTCCTCCCCATGATGATGAATTTAGTTACAAAAGTCCTCTCTACAGTAGTAATTCAGATTGCCTGGAAAATTCTACAATATACAATGCAATAACGAGAAAACCCTCTTATCTTGAGGCACTTTCAAATGCGAAGCCAATTATGTCTGATGCCTTACCGCTAGTAGGTGAAATACTTTCTCAATCATAAGATATCCTAGGGTGTAGGTCATTCTCTGAACCACCCCTGGGTCATTCATCTTCTAATTTGACAAACGAATTCTCAACCAATATTATTGAATCTAATGAAGCAACAAAGAAGCGCCAGATTTGGTACAATCAGGTAGAATAATTTTCTTCGTATGATAATGAGGAAGTGCTGAATATGAGAAAAAAACTAGAAAAAGGTGAGATACCAGTCATGTTTTGGCCTTTGGATGACTCTCAGTATGATATTCCAGAAACGTTGACATAAGATTGTATTAACGATATTTGTCTCAACATATGGAAAACTCTTTGTCACTAAAAGAGAAAATATTATCTTATGATGAATATCAAAACCATGTCAAGATAAAAGAAGGGTTGCAATGCCAAATTGACTTGGCATCTCTCTCAGTTTTCTGACATCCAAAGGTTGAAAACCAGCATAGATACCTTTAGCGTACATGCCTTGGCGCATTAAAAAGTTTGAACCAGTTAATTACCAATTCCCCATCTGGTATTCATATCAGGGGATGGGGTGTTCATGGAGCATTGCATTTCACTATTCTCTCTAGTTAAAAAATCCCACCAAAAGTGGTTTCATGCAATGTTATTGACCATGGATGGCCACATATAACTAGTTTTGTGTGTAATCAAAGGCTTTCTCAAGAACAGGCCTCAACTAGTTCTTCCCAAAGTTAGGCTTATAAAGAACAAGTTTTCAAATTACTCTTGAATCAAGCAAATGAGAATATCGAACAGGCTTCTCGTTTAGAGTATACACATCATCAGGTGACAGAGGTGTCAGAAATAATCCAATGGTCATCTGAGCCAGGAGATTTGAGTGGATGTAGGATGATGCATCCAGCCAATTTCCGGACTAAATTATGAAAGATCGGGAGTGATTTTAAGAAAGTTTCAGATGTAGCATCTCAAGAGACACCTCAGCTTTACAGGATGGGGACTCTTCTAATCCAACCCCTGGGACCAATAGACAGGATTCAAGGAGTTTAGCAGGAAAAAAAGGAACAGCCCCAGTCCACCGGCTGGGGAATTTTTCAAATTCTCAATCTCTTCCTCAGTGAAAGTCAGTCTTCTCTCGATTAGGGAAGAAGCCACAAGAGGAACGAAGAGATTAATTGTCAGGAGATTCCCTCCAAATTATGGTTCATCAAGAAGTTCCTGAGGGATCAATAAAAAAAGGCTATGTCTCATAAAGGACATGGAAGAAGGCAGTATCACAGAAGCACTGATAGAAGGGATGTAATGCGTTATGCCTCAATAAATGTCATCAATGTCATTGTAACTAATCCCCCAGAACATGAGGCTCACTTAGAGGAATCAGATGAATAATTTCCTGTTCAATAGGCTATACACACAGAAATGAATGAAGGAGGTGTGCATACCAGAAGACAAAGGGTTTCCCAGGGGCAAGACATTCCTTCGGGTAATGCCCTTCCATACTCCAGAAAGGAACATTCCAAGGAAAAGGGTAAAATTCAGGTTACATCTCACCCTACCTCTAGATAAGGCCAATCAATCTCATTAGAGGAAAGGTTCTCACAACAAGAAGAAGAAATGAAGGAGTTAAAGAGGTTAAATGCAGAACTACTTCAAGGTAGTCTTCCTCCTAAGAGTTCTGGAGTTAATCAATCAAGGGAATTTTTTGCAGCTACTAGGATGGATCAAGAATGTCCCCCTTTACAATTACACCCTCATAGGTCCAATACTATGGGTCATACACGACAGAAACCGAAAATATTACCATCAATGGCAGTATCGGTCACCACACCTATCCAAACTCCAGTTATTGCACCTGCTCAGGTCCAAGCTCAACCAGATGTTTCTCAAAAATTAATGACTACTATTAAGTCATTAACATCTTAGTTGTAATCTATGGAAGGAAAGCATGCACAAGTTCAACCATAAAATAGATCTTACCCTGAATGGGTGGATGCAATTCCTCCCCCATCAAATTTTGTGAATTCCACATTCCCAATTTTTAATGGTTCAGAAGATCCAGAACAAAACTTGACACATTTCATTTCTTTTTGTGATCCTATGATGGGAAATCCTCAACAAAAAGAAGTAGTTAAGTTCAGGTGTTTTGTGCAGTCATTACAAGGACCTATTTTTGTCTGGTATACAAGTTTGCAATCTCAGTCAATTACTGGGTGGGAAGATCTCCATCAAATATTTCTTCTTCAATTTATCTCAATATTACCAAAGATGACAGTTTTTGATCTTACCAATTGTAAGAAAAGGGAAAATGAAAGAGTTTCATATTTCATTGCTCACTGGAAGGGATAAACATATTCCTTAAGTTTAGAACTCCCTCAAGAAGAGTTGCTTCCAATATATGTGGAAAATTTGTGTGATGAATTACGCACACCGTTGATCCCTATGAAATAAACAGGAGGGTTTCGAGACCTTACTTAAATCACTCATCATATAGAAGACTCTATTGTAAAGACTAAAACTAAAACTTGTGTAATTCCATCAGTTCCAGGAAGGGGAATAGGGAAAGCAGAGACTACTATAGTTACACTTAAACAAGCACCTATACCTGCTTCCACTTCAAAACCTTCATCATATCGAAGGGCTCCACCTCCTGAGCGTCAACCACAAATACCTCCTCGTCAAGATGATCAAAGAGATCAAAGGTGGAAATAGTTTAAATATTTTAAGAACAAAGTTTATTCTTTCTGGAATGAACAAGTTCCTGGTTACTTCATCTCGGCTCTGGAAAACAATCTGGTTCAGTTGCCAAGGCCCAAAATTCCAAACAAGGAAGGAGATGGAGACCTCTCTAACTATTTCCTATTTCATTAGATATAGGGGAATCCCATTCAGGAGTGTTTTGTCTTCAAAGACCTCCTGCAAAATATGGTGGACTCTGGACAAGTAAAACTGAAAGGTTCTTCATCCCAGGTAGCATGTGTTACTGCTACTGATCCAGAGGAAGAGGGAGAGTGTCATGAAGTCAAAAGTAAAAATGCGCAGAAATATGATGATTGGAGGGTCATAAAAATGATCAACTGAACTCATTCCATTTTACAAACACAATTTAATCAACCAATTACGTCTTCTGCTATGTCTTCCATAGCAAAACCCCCTTCATCAGAAGGAAAATCCTCAAAGAAGCAGCGTAATTTGATGATAGAAGAGCAGTCAGAAGAAGACGAGCTCATGTCAAAGCCTAAGTTATCTTTGACTCTGGCAGATTTTATGTCATCTGCTTCAAAAGAACAGGCACCGCCCCACCAAATGGCACAACCTGAATTGGTTCATCAGGTAGAATCTTCTTCAGATGAATAATTGGTCTTTTGTTCTATTAATATGATTCATTTAACGGATCCCTATGCCAATGAAAATTTCGATCATGATGAGCCTAATTTCCCTGTATCTAACAGAGGAATTAGAGTAAGAGACAGAGTTTTAGGATACAAGGGAAGGCATGGATATTCCAAAAGCCACTATTTCAATCCTACCCCTACTAGAACTGCATATGTGGTAGAAACTTGTGGAAAATCCCTTCAACAGGCTCAACAGAAACAAGAAATTTCTTCCACACATGGCAGATTCGGTCCCAACATAGTTATTTTGGAAGACCAGTTAGAGATCACACCTTCTTCCTCTTAGAAAATAGATAGACCTAGTCAGTCTAATTTACCGAATCCAGGAGTGTTTCCAATTCTTACCTCGATACGAGATGCATCTACTACCAAATAATCAACTTCCAAGGCACCTGAAAAACCACAATTTCATGATGGGAAACACATACCATTGGACCAAAAGTATGATGTCCTGAAACATTTGTCCCAATTACCATCCAAATTATCAATTCTAGATGCCTTGAATCTATCAAAAGATCTTCAAGAGGTGCTTATTGAGGCTTTTTCAAGTCCTCGAGAATTCGAAACTGAAATTTTTGCTGCTGAAGTCTACCATATAGAGAATGATCTAGTAGAATTACATGCGGTGATATCTTTTATAGATGAAGATGAAGATGATTTTGTACATGGACATATCATACCTTTGTATCTATATGGAAAATCCAATTACATAGACATCCAACGAGCTTTCATTGATAATGGATCATGACTCAATCTCATTACTATTCATACACTTCGTCAATTGGGCCTCACCAAATTGGATTTATCTCCTTCTAATTTGATTTTACAAGGATATGATAAGAATGAACAAGAACCTATGGGCGAGATTACACTCAGAATTCAGTTTGGAGACCTTTTATCTAATTCATATTTCATGGTTGTTCGTCAGGACATAGCCTTTAACATTTTTCTTGGAAGACCTTGGCTACATCAACATGTGGTCGTACCTTCGTCGTACCATCAATGTCTCAAATATTGTTTCAATGGTCAAATTAGTACATTGTATGCTGACAAGTCCCCATTCAAAACATGTGAATCTCAATACATTGAGGCAGAATTTTATCACATGGAGGGAAAGAAAAAATCCACGACAAAGGTCACCAAAATTAATGCTCCAAATGGTTTGGAAAAGATTCCAGTAAATCCATTCATACATGTGAGTACAGATTATGTGTTGCCTATCATTAAAATTGACAGGATAGAACTAAATCCAAACACTCTTATGGAAACTTCCATAATGTCAATTACAGCAATCAATCCATATAGCATGGGAGAAATTGTTGATTCACCAAGCAGTAATGAAAGCTTAAATGGAGATGTCTTTATTTCATTCGCTAAAATCCAGCAATTCTATACTTCATCAACCAGGCCAGAAGAAGTTATATCAATACCAGAGGAAAATAATGATGTAAATTCTCAATCCATCATCTTTTCTCTATCACCCCAGGAAGACCATTCATCATCAATAGGGTCAGAAATGGCAGCCTCTTCTTCAAGATGTTCAAATTTTAACTTCTCCTATAACCATGGAAATTATGCTTAGTCATATACTATGAAAGTAGAAATAGAAGAAGTAACACATATTGAAGAAGAAGAGGAAGATCTCAGGGATTCTCCTCTAACATTTGAAGAGGGTATCTCTACCACTGTGGATGAACTAAGAGAAATAAATATGGGTACAAAAGAATATCAACGCCCCACTTTAATTAGTGCAGCCATGACTCTTGAAGAGAAAGAAATGTATAATTCATTTCTAAAGCAAAATAGAGATGTATTTGCTTTGAATTATATAGAAATTCTAGGTCTTGATCCTGATGTTTCCACTCATCATTTGGGTTTTCCAGAATAACATCGAGGATTCAAGCAAGCAACAAGAAGAACACACCCAACTTATGCTTCTAAAATTGAAGCTGAAGTTGATAAGCTTATCAAGGATAACTTCATCAGAGAAGTTCAATATCCTAAATGGATGGATAATATTTCCCATGTGAAAAAGAAGAATGTACAAATTATAGTTTGCATTGAATTCAGAGATCTTAATCGGTATTGTCCCAAGGATCATTTTCTGGTTCCGATCACAGAACTCTTAATTGATGCAACAGCTAGCTATGAAGCTCTTTCCTTCATGGATGGTTACTCTGGGTACAATCAAAGAAGAATGGCCCAAAAATATGAAGATTCTACAGCCTTCAGATCTCCTCAAGGTGTGTTTTGCTACCAGGTAATGCCCTTTGTCCTAAAGAATGCAGGTGCAATGTATCAACGTGCCATGCACCATATCTTCAAAATATTTTTAGGAAAATTTTTTGAATTTTATGTGGATGATTTGGTGGTTAAATCCAGACAAATTTCTAATCATTTAGCCGGTCTGGAAATCATATTCAACAAACTTTGACAACACAATTTGAAGATGAACCCCTTGAAATGTGCTTTCGGGGTAACCTCAGAAACATTTCTCGGCTTTGTTTTATGCCATCGTGGTATCAATGTTGATCCTGAGAAGACAAAATCAATCCTTGACATGTCACCTTATAGAAATCTGAAGTAATTAAGAGGACTTCAAGGACACTTGGCCTATATTTGGCGTTTCATTGCCAATTTGGTAGGCAAGTGTTTACCCTTCACCAGATTAATGAAGAAGGGAGTCACCTACCAGTGGACTGAAGAATGTCAAGAAGCATTTTATATCCTCAAGAAATATCTCTTGAGTCCACCGATATTAATGTCGCCTAATGAAGTAAGACCACTTATTCTCTATGTGACAGCTTTAGAGAGATCACTAGGTGCCTTCCTTGCCCAAAATAATGATGCTGGGAATGAAAACAGCCTTTACTATCTCAGTCGGACTATGGTTGAGGCAGAAACTCGATATTGAAGTATTGAAAAGTGCTGCCTAGCATTAATCTTTGCAGTTCGGAAATTGAGACACTACCTGCAACATCATGAAGTCCAATTGGTATCTCGCAATAACCTGCTAAAATTTATCCTTAGTCGTCCAATGCTTATAGGGAATCTGGAAAGGTGGGTAGTTATTTTGTAGCAGTTTGATATCCAGTATGTGTCTCAAAAGGAAATAAAGGGACAAGCTCTGGCCGATTTCCTTGATGAACGCCCTTCTATGGAAGATACATATTTAAATATTGAACTTCTTGATGAGGAAGTCTTTTGTATTCAAGATAATCCTCAAACATGGGAAATGTACTTTGATGGTACCTCTAGAAGTCCAACAGGGAAGAAAATATAAAATCCTAAATTCAACAAAGTTGGGTTAGGAATCGTGCTTATTTCCCCAAAAAAGGCAGTGCTACCATATTCCTTCTTTTTGTTGGAAGGTGGCACAAACAATGAAACAGAATATCAAGCTCTCATCGCAGGCTTGGAATTGGAGCTTCAGAAACTGGTGAATCACTTGAAGGTAAAAGGTGATTCAGATTTGGTAATCAAACAAATAAATGGGGATTATTCCATCAGGAAGGAAGATTTAATCCCCTTTGTGATTACGTCAGAGAGTTAATGGCAGAATTTACCTTTGAACCGACATTTTCTTATGTCCCACGATCACAAAATTCCCAATATGATGCACTGGCTAATGTATCCACATCCCTGGCAGATCCAAACTGGGACGAAACAATCATCAGTATTGCCCACTGTCATGTAGTTTCACCTTTTGTTCAAATCAAAACAGAGGAAATCAATGAAATCAGTCCCATTTCTGAACCTTATGGTCATACTACAGGATGGATGACACCTATCAGGGAATACCTTCAAAATGGAATGCTCCCACCTAATAGAGCCGGCAAAGAACAAGTATGGAGATGTGTGGTCAATTTTACTCTTTATGAAAGCCCAGATCACCAAAAAAAATCTCTACAAGCGAGGTTTTAATGGAATTATTTTCATATGTATTAATGGTGAAGAGACAATGGTTGTCATGAATGAAGTGCATGCATAAGTTTGTGGTGCCCACCAGTCTGGACATAGACTTTCTGGTGAAATCTGAAGGCTTAGATACTTCTGGCCTTTAATGATACAAGATTGTGTTGATTTCACTAAAAAGTGCCATTTTTTCCAAATATGTGCCAACTTCAATCATCAACCCCTGGAGTTGCTTCATACAGCTAAATACTCCTGGCCGTTTGCTACATGGGGAATGGATTTTGTAGGACCTTATCCTCTGGCTACAGCTAAGCAGTTTAAGTATATTCTTACTGTTACTGACTTCCTTTCCAAATGGGAAAAGGAAATACCTCTCAAAGAAGTCGGTGCTAAAAGAATTGTTATCTTTGTCAAGTCTAACATCATTACTAGATTTGGTGTTCCTCATACCATATTGATGGATAATGGAACCAACTTTTGTTCATCTGGAGTAAGAAAATTGTATCAAGAATACAATATCAGATCCAACCATTCATCTCGGTATCATGCAGCGGCCAATGGTCAACTACAGGCTTTCAATAAGACTCTTTCAAACATACTTCAAAAGATGGTGGATAAAGATAAGAAGTCATGTCCTGATAAACTTTTTCATTCTCTATGGGATTATCAGACTACCACCCACACTGCTACACAATCAACTCCATATTCATTAGTATATGGAACGGAAGCATTCTTGCCTATTGAAGTCCAATTAACCTCTCTTAGAGTTTACATTTTTGACCAGTTATCTACAGATGAACAATATCAAAAGCGAATGGATGAATTGGAATGACTAGATGAAAAAATATTGTGCACATTTCACCATTTAGAAGTCTATCAGAATCGAATAGCATGGGATTTCAATAAAAAACTTCATCTTCATTCATTCATTCAAGGAGAATTGGTATTGGTCCTTAGAACCCCAATGATACTAGGAAAGAAGCCTCCAAATCTTGAGCCAAAGCGGGAAGGACCTTACTCAATACATAGGGTCTACTTAAATGGAGATTATTAATTAATATCAATGGATGGAGAACTCATTACAACTCCAACTAATGCAATATTCTTGAAGAAGTATTTTGTGTAACACAAACACAGTTCTCTATTGTCCTTATTGCAGGAAATTAAACTGCATAGCCCCTTTATCATCCAACATGACGTTAAACTGTGTCCCCTTTGTTGTCCAACATGATGTTAAATTGTGCATCGTCTGAGCGGCAAGACGTTAAACTGCCAAGCACCCCATGTTTGTGACACATGACATTAAACTGTGATCGTTGCATGAACAATTGTCTTTTAAACACTATTTTCATGTGTGCACTGGGCAGCTAACCATGCATAATCCCCACACCATCCTTCGTGATTGCATCTTTCGCGACACGATCATCAGGTCCATTGCTTCTTCTTGTTTCTCACACCGAGCAAGACTCACGTGAGCTTAGAGTAAGCTTCGACCATGACATCTTCTCTGGGATGCTAATCATGCTTAAGTCCCAACATCACCTTCAGGTCACTATCCTCAAGTACACCCTGATCATCAAATCCCTCTCAATTGAATTACACGGACTTTGATCTGTGCCTCCTAGGCTGGGTACGTAGGCAACCTCCTATGGTTCAAGCCAGAAACCACTTTCTTCACATCGATTCACCTTCATCCTATACGATGTTGATCCGTAAATCCCCTATCAACTGTCTTATTCATATCAGTTTACTTTCTTCTTACATGACGTTAAATTGTGTATGTCCCATCGTCCTAGCTTTATGACATTAAACTATACAGTACCCCATTTTCCTTGCTGCAGGATATTAAAATGCATAGCACTAGTCTATACATACGACCTTAAACTATTTTTTCACCTTTTGTCATGTATGACAATAAACTACAATAATCCCTGATACCCTCACTCGAGATGAATTATCATTGACATGGTCTCCAACCAGGTCATGTTTCAATAAATACGTGCGGCTTGATTCTCATCCTTAAAAGATACATAGTGACACCCAAGTATTTAATCTTGGGTCCATCCATAATTGCAATAAAGTCTTCTTTACCCCTCATATGTACGAACCAAATCTGTACAAAGGGTATTTCAAGAGCTACGTGTATCTTGATTCCCATCCTCATGGGATACGTAGGAATGCTCGAGCATTCCTCGAGTCTAGCCCCGATCCTTTGGGCCTAACCCCAAACTCCGCTTCTATTCCCTTGGCTGAAAATTCCCCGTGGGAGCACATGGTGTGATGTGGAACACCCTGGTCTTTATTCACATAAAATTTATAACAAATGCACGATGTGTCTCCCTAACTATGGTCCAAGCTCTATGACCCTAAACTAAGATCTTTTATTCTCTCGTCCTGCATGACGTTAAACTGTATTTCAAGAACTATGTGCGACTTGATTCTCATCCTAATGAGATACGTAGTGACATCCAGAATCTCAATTTAGGACCCAACCGCAACAATATAAAAATAATATTCATGATCTCTATAACCCTTTTCTTGACTTCTGGTCGCAAAATGTCTGATACCTGAGAGTTATTTTGCCTGACTATGCAACGTGTGCCCTTAGGTGGCCTTTTATAAGTTGTCTACATAACAGATCTGTCAGCCAAAAGATGTTACTATTTGACTATGCAGCTTATGCCTCAGTTTGCACTGCATAATTCAACCTCCATAATGGGTTTTTCATGTAATGGTAACTTCATTCTTAGGAGAAGCCTCTTTTTTCCCTATTGGTCTTAACGACGATATGTAGGGATCTGCAAAAAACTTCCATCCTTAACATATTTGTTCCATACTCTTTTTCATGATCTGAAAATATTATATCGTATAATTTTTCTATCTCTAGTTTTAGTCATATGATTTAAAACCATAGATACCTTTTTTTCTACATTTGGGTCAGACCTTCATAGAAGTCACATTCCTCCAATTCTTTGAAAATTCTGATTGGAAATATCCTCTCCATATTCAAGTGCCATCCATAAAGCAGACTCCATGCATTGGAAAATTTGAATCCTCATAAAAATTTCTTCGGCTTTTGGCAATAGAAAGTCAAATTTTTGAGAGTTCTTTTTCCCGACTATGCAGCATGTGGCCTTAGGTGGCCTTGCATAAGTTGTCTACATAACGGACCTGTCATCCAAAAGATACTACTATTTGACTATGCAGTTTATGCCCTAGTTGCCCCTGCATAATTCAGCCCCCATAACAGGTTAGTCAAGTAGTGGTAACTTCATTCTTATAAAAAACTTCCTCTAATGCCTTTTAGCTCTTTTCCCATATCATTCCTCAGATTAAAAATTTCTCAAGTCACAGTTTACAATTTTCCCCCTCCATACTTGAACATGGTAATATGTTTCCAAAAAAATTATCAAGAATTGAGTCAATATCATCCATTTTTTCAAATCTATTCGACCTTAAATATTAGACTTTCTATAGTCAAACATGCATGACTTTAAAATGCCAAAAACGAAAGACATGGTACTCATTAAATTGGGAACCTATAAAGGATACTCTGAACAAAAGTCGAGTCCCAGCTCGCTAGACATACATTTTGTATGATTTAGGAAATATTGAGCAATTAAAAGATAAAGTTTGTGGGGTTGTTTATATAACCCTAGTAAAAATAAAACTATGAAGGTATAGATTATTGAAGATGAAATGTTTTTCATTTGATGAAGAACATCCATATACTGGAGTCTCTTATCTTATTTTCAGAAATTACAAAAGACATTCAACATGATTTCGCATCTGTTTCACAGCATCCCGAGCTTCGTTAGCATCCACTTGAAGTTCACTTACCTGACCAAATTCACTCTCTTCAGCTTGATGAAGTGATTATTTAGCATCTTCAATGGATTTTATACCATCCTCTTGGACTTCTTCCAAATAATAATGAAGCTGGTCGAGCTCCCCAGTAACAGCATCTAGCTCTTGCTGAAGGTGAAATTGCTGGACAATCTTCTCCTTGATCTTTTGCTTAAGTTCCTTCAACTATATAGCATGATCAGCCTCATCTCGGGACACTATAGCCTGAAATTCACTGGTATTGATCAGTAATATAGCTCTGATCAGGTCTTGATGGAACCTTTGCTCTTTCTCCCTCCTTCGAATGAATTGTTTCACCACAACATGGATTTCTTGATATCCAAATCCGCCAAGTCCCATCATAATAAACAGGGATGAAAGTCTTGGAATTTTTTAAGGCAACTCTTCAAGAGGCACCTCAGATACTATCTTCCTTATATTTTTCCATGCCTTGCGACGTGAGAATTGGAGCGCCTTTTGCACCTCTGAGTCTGATTCATCATCACTATCACAGGGAGGAACATATTCTGGGATTAATGCACTTAAGGAAGTGCCATGTTCTACTCCTTCCCTGACCCTGGTTGCTTCACCTTCTGCTACTGCTTGTGCTGAGGCTGAGGCTTCACCTCCAGTTCTAGCCATTGAAGTTGACATCCCTGTTTGGTCAATTGAAAGTATGTTTAGTTTCAAAGGACAGTAAATGTTGATTGATTGTATTTCAGGTTAAGTAAGACACAAATATAATCATATTTTACCTAAAAATTGATCATAAACTTGTGAAGACTCCCCCCCATATTTCCTAACTTCAACAGGATTTTCAGGATGAGTTTCAGGAGGGTCTTTCGTGTTAAGTTCCACCTGAGCCAGTGTTTCTGTAGTAATAGGGTTGACATCTACACCCCTTTCAAGCATTGTTGGTTCAACAGTTTCTTTAGATGGAACTGTACATTTTTAACCAAACATGGTTAAAAGTGTAATCATAAGATTATTAAAATAACAAATGATGAAACTCACGTCCAGTTGATTCTATAACTAGATCTCCAAAATCTTCTAAATCACATGATAATTTAACATGTTCTAAAATTTATTCAAAGTGCATGCCAAGTTTCATCATTTTACCCATTGATGTCCTAGATCCTAGGTTAGTCTCACCAGTGGGAGCACTCGGCATGTCTTCTTCATGACCTTCATCTAGAAATCTCTGAACCCAGATAGCTTCTTCACAGACATTTGTGGGGTCAGCTGCGGTGGTTTCCAAATGTTTTGGTTCATGTGTTGGACCTAAAACATCATAGAATGGAAGTTATTTTTTGTCTCATTTGAGGTTCTATGAAGTATTGTTAATTTAACAGAATTCTTTTCTCTCCTGGCATCAGAAATAGGAGCGGTGTTGGAAACAGATGTCAGCTCATCTGCTCTCAGTATTTCTTTAGGAACGACCATTTGAGAAGGAACTTGCAGCTGTTCTCCAACACCCTATGTTGTACTCTGAGGATGGTCAGTCATTTCCCTTAAAGGGGAAAATAAAGAAGACCCAGAAATCCCAAGAATTTTGAGCACTTTTTCATAAGTTAAGATTAATGACTACCAGAAAGACTTACCACTACTGATAAAGCATTTGACTGTGGTCTTCTTTCTTCAATGTTTTTATTTCTTGGCCTTTTTGGGTGGACTGGCATCATCATTTAAAAAAACAGGTATCAGAGACAATAACACCCTTTCTAACTCTTCATCCATGGCTTGTTGTCCTGAAGATACTTCGCCTAGCTCACGAGGAGATTTTTTGGCTCCAAGATCGGTGCCACTAGGGCTATTTGTGGCGAAGGGATTTCATTGGTTCTTTCCTTTACAAGATGTAGGATAAAGAATATTATTTCCTTAAATAACAAATCTTTGACTAAATTTAAATTTCAAAGAAAATAGAAATATGAAAAAAAGGAAAACTTACATCTTCATGAGCCACGTAATCATGTCACTCTTAGTCTAATGAAGGACCAATCCCCTCAATGGTACCACGGTCCATCATTTCCTTCACCTGCTTGGTGACAAGTACTGAATTATCAGTGGCATATATGAGCGTTTCTAGCTCTTTGATATAATCCCTCACTTCATTGGGGTTGTCCTCAAAATGGGTGTCAGTGGAAGCTCGGAGATTCCCTACTCCAGGGATATGCAGCCCTTCCCATAAGTCCATCTCGGAGGTTTCAGCATCACAATATAAACTCCGCCATGTCCGGATATCCTCTGGTCGCAAATATTCAGAATGTGCACCAGAAGGTCATGAGGAGGGTCCTACAATCTGGGACTTCAACTTCTTCCCAGCTCCTACAATCACAGATAAAGGACAAGAAAATGAAACTTGTTGCTATTTAAAATAATGGAGACTAAATTTCCTCAATGATGTAACTCACCAGGAGTCGGTGGAGTAGGTCTATTGACTCTAGCAGGTGGATTATATCTGGCATGAGGCCACTTTGATGCATTTTCTACCTCATCATCCCCATCCTGGGAATCTGGTGAATCAGCCTCGAGTGAGGAACCTAGTGAATTAGCTCCGGGTGAAGAAGAATCACCTTCCAAATGAAAATCTTCTTTCCTAACGGTTCTCTTCTTTGTCCCCACCCAAGGGACCAGCTGATTCAGTACCCCTTCAAGGTATGATGCTACCTAGCTCTCGGCATACCATGTATTCAATCGACTTGCCGCTCCAACAGCTGGTAGATCAAATACCGCCCCAGTCTTCTCCATAGACGTCAACAACCATAGTTGATGAGAAAACATCAGATTCTTCTCTAACCTGACATGCACCAGAGGGGATACGGTAATTTGATACAGAAATTTGAATTGACGTGCGAATCTGTATGAAGCATAGGCCTCGCATATAATTTCCCCATCAATCATCATGGCCAGTGTACCGTCTCTACATGCCAGCATGTATGACCCTAACTCCAGGCTGGTTGTTCCATCATCAACAGATCTCCATGTTGGTGGATTTCCATAAGGAAAGAAATTAAACTCCTTGAACATGCTCATCCTTATTTTGATATCATAAGTGTTGAGGGATAAGGGATAAATTCCAGAAAAGGCCTACACAGATGGCCAGAAAGAACTTCCAGGAACCTATACCCCACTTTTTATAGCATATTTCCTAAAGTGAGTGGCGATCCATCCTCATAAAACTTGGAATGGTCCCACTATTCTTAGAGGATACTTACCCAGATAAACATGAAGTAAGCTCCTATAAGTCTTTTCCAAAACAGGGGTGTCCAACCCAACCATCTTCATTTCAGCCAGCTTGGCTGCAACGACAAAGGTCCCCAGCCTCACACCTCCTTTTGAATCCCAAACTGGTAAAAGGTAAACACTAAGCCATAAGGCCAAAAATCCTTCCATATGGGTCTTCTCTGGAATTTTTTGGTTCACTTCATACCCCCACCTATCAAACTATCCTGCTTCAAAAATTGGCCAAAATGTGCCTGGAGCACCCCTATTTGCTACTCTAGGGAAACTAGTAGGATGATTTCAGGAAGGTTCCTCCTCTTTCTTTTTAATAAGAAACATGTACATCCACTCCTATGGATGGATATCTTTTCTGAAGTGGGTTTTTGTGGTGTTGGTATTCTTAAGCTTGTGGAAAACTTTCATTAACTCTCGAGCCAAGTCCAGAGTCTTCTCCGAATTATTCCATGTCACCTTGGGGGAATGAATTCATCATACATATCTCCTAAAATTAGAGCCCCTGAAATCTTGTAGACATCCCAAAAACTGATGCCTACTTCTCCATGAGTCAGATGGAAAGAATTCGTTTCCAGACTCCAACGACTGATTAACTCCGGCATGAAATTTTCATTCCTGCAAACATATGTCTTCCCAGCCCAGACAGCTTCGTATAGTGTAGCTCATTTCAGATCATCGACAAACTCTATACAGGTTTGTCGCACCCAATATGCCCACATCCAAGTTGGCTTCACACCTCCTCCAGGACGGAAATCCCAACTCTTTTTCCATCACTTAGATTGTTCCATCTAAGAAATTCAGAAAATAGAGGGATAGCAATGCGGCTGCAGGTCAGGCTTGTGAGACTTTAGATCTGGAGCACATGGTCTAGGATACATTATTTATACCTTCTCCCCTATTCCATCATTAGAAAATGATCCTGCAACTCAGACATTTTCTGAATAGAAATTGGTGTAAGTCTGAAACTAGGAATGAGGGATATAATTCTTTGCCTCAAGAACATTGACTCTTTTCAGATGAACATGGACATAAAAAGGAAAGTAGATTCTCTATGGGAAATTGGCATGATATTTCTTCAAGTACTTAGCCAAATCTGGGAGAGTGTTGTCGCAGATAATATAATAATCATGGCCGATGACGTTCATCATGTCATCTATTCTCTTGCTGGACAACTCATCAGCTGGTCCAATTCTTCTGGGAGCCATTGAATCTGCACAAATATAAAACAAAAGAACCATAAGTAAGTTTGTTTTGTGAAATCTTGATGAAGGAAATAAAAAAAATGGAAAAGGCATTAAGGCACGCAAGTCCAAACTTGGCGTTCAAGTCAATTGGGTCATGCAAGTTTTTCCGCCCTGGTCATGGCGCACAAGTCAAATACCTTCTGCAGAAGCGTGACAAAATCCATAAAATTGATTCGCTGAAGACCGAAGCACCTACGTGACGAGAGCTCAAGATACTGGAAGATGAATGAGTTAACGCGAGAGTGAGCCTCTATATATAGGCAATCTAGACCACCTACGCGCCATACTTGCACGCCCCAGCATCTGCGTGCCGAACTTGCACGCCACAGACCCTTGTTTCTATGGATTTACCTCATATCCATATCCTCTTTCCTTTTCGGATCCAACTATGAGGGGGGACTTTTGTTTACACTTCTTTCTGTCATAGAGTCCAATGTATGGAAAAAGGGAATACCTTAAGCACAAAGAGGGTCACCCTTTGAAGAACATCAAAATTTGAAAAAGACATGGACAAGGAACCCATTTGGAGGGAGCCACACAAGTTTCCTACGTGCCACGCGAGTCACTTGCACACCCCCTATGGGCCGCGCAAGTCACTTTCGCACCCTATTCTTTTTTTCATCCAAGGTGCCCGGTGGACTATAAATAGCTCCTGTGGGCCCCCCATTTGAGGACAAATTTTCCAAAACTCAGATTCAAGCTCTGGTTGCCCAAGTCTTCAACTCAACTCTTCCGAAAGCTTCTAAGGTAACTTTTTACCTAGAATGGAAGACTTGAAGGAGTAGGATAAGGCCTAAGTGTTTAGAATTCATCAACACTTTCACATCTAAGTGTCTAGACCTCCTTAAAAGTGGAAACACTTGTGCGGTTCCCTACCCTTTCAAGGAAACTTGCATGCCTCCCTTTTGGAAACATATTAGGATAATACTAAAGGCTTGAGTTAGGTCTCGTCCAAGTATTTCCCTATAGATTCTTTGTCGCCCAGGTGAGCCCATGCCGCAAAAGTACACTTGTGCGGCCAAGAATTGTGCACCAAATGATTTGCATGGCTATACTTGCGCACCAACTTTATTTGTGTGCCTCTCTCCCGTTCACCTCTCCTATTTAATATATTATCCCTCGAACACCTTTTCAAATCCATTTATGGCATGTTTCCTTTGTTGGATTCCTTATCTGAAAGGAATTATATGAGAACCTCTCCCAAAACCTCATGACTTACAAACTTTATGTCACCACAGTTAAAGGTTTCCTATATAACCTCATCCTTTAAAGATGAGAAGATCTTTTGGTTTAGGGAATCCTCTTCAGGAGTCAGTCTCACATTCCCTTGGTTAGGGCCTCCTTCTTAGGAGTAAGCCCCAATCTCAAGTTCCCTTAACCTGGGCCTCCTTCTCAAGAGTAATCCCCAGTCATAAGTCCCCTTAACCTTGGCATCCTTCTCAGGAGTAAGCCCCAGTCATAATTTCCTTTAACATTGGGACTCCTTCTCAGGAGTAAGCCTCAGGTTATAAGTTCCCTTTAATTGGGCATCCTCCTCAGGATTAAGCCCCCAATATTAATTTCTTTTGATTTGGTCCTCCTTCTCAAGAATAAACCCCAATCATAAGCCCCTTTTAATTTAGGCCTCCTTCTCAGGAGTAAGCCTCAAGTTAAAACTCCAAATCTCCATAAAGTACAAATACCTTTATGGACCCTGCTCCTGGGCTTCTTTCCTGAAGTAAGTCCCGGTCTTCATCTACTTGGGAAGTCATACATACATAAGCCCCACATCATTTCTCATGACTGCATCTTTCATGGAACCAGTGTCAAGTTTACGGATACCTCTTGTTTCTCTCACCGAGCATGACTCATGTGAGCTTAGAGTGTAAAAGTAATCACGACATCTCTTTTTGGGCCATTAACCATGCATAAACCCCATATTTCTTTACCCGAACTATGTGGACTTTGATCTATTCCTTAAAAGTAGAGTATATAGGAAGCCTTTATAAGGTTCAAGAACATATTTCATTAATTATTTTCCATCCCATATGAAATTAAACTATATCATTCTTATCGAACTACATGGGTTCTGATTCTTTTTTAACAAGGATACGTAGGTAGCCCATCTGCAGGTATGATCCCAACTCTGAAATAATCCTTGTCTTTCTGAATGAAAATAAACTTCAAGTTCCCCACTAGGTGGCTTTAAAAATAGTATGGTTATTATAATGACCAAGAGATTCCTATATAATGTATTGAAGGATACCATTGACAAAGAATATCTAATACATATGGATGATTCTCCATCGATGAATAACCTCAAATACATATAAAATATTCTCTAAATCCCATACACATCAATCATTGATTTCTAAATCTAAAGGTAAACTCATTTTCATACTTGGTGAATTAATAAGGATTCATGAACATAACTTAAATCTATGAGAGAGTCTTGGAGTAGGTAATAATTCCCCCTAAAAAGGTGTGATGAGCCTGACCTCTCATCCTCTCGACCAATGAAAATTCTTAAGCCTCGTTAGTCCACAACTAATGAGCATATATCTTTGGAAAGTAGGTCCAAATGGATATATAATCATTGGATGTTTCTGGTTCTACGAATAAACCCATTAGAAACTGATTGGAAATTTGGAACCTTATACAAACAAGGTCATCCCCATTTCTAGAAGAAACAGGTACGCAGGTTGGCTCAGAGTTTGTAGTTGAGCCCTTTACTTTTACTTTCAGTTTCTTTTGTACTTGTATCTATATGGTCAGCCCGGTGGGTGACTAGTGTTGTATTGTATTGCATAGGTTTTTGGGATTTTACTGCATTTTACTATTACATCTTGTTCCTTTTCAGTTGTTTACTGCTTCTGAACTCTATTTAATTTATGGTGTGTATGATACTTAGTTATTTCAGTTGTTTTCTTACTCTGGTATGAGGGCATAGTCTCCCCACTATCACACCATAGGCCCTCGCTGCTAGTCTGCAGCCTCTGGCATACGGGGAGTCATTCTTGAGGCCTTGTGGATAACCTGCTCAGAGCACCGGTTTAGTGGATTCTGGTTCGGGATGTTACAAAGTGGTATCATAGGAGTTTTCCTTCCCGGTCTTTACTATTTGGGATATGGTAGAAAAGAGTATTATGAATGTGTTAGAACCTGTTATGGATATCCATCTGGTGTTTCGAGAACACTTGTTCCGGTAAGAAGTCCTGGTTGCCAGGGTTTGGGATTGCTCTTCTTATTTTGTGATGTTAAGGTTGTATATAATTTTTTCCTTGAGCAACACACATGTTGTGTGGTGTTTTGATTTACTATGGATCTCTGGATCTTGTCCATTGGTAAGATTCTAGGGATATATTTTTACTCTTGGCCAGGAAAGGTAAGAGGCATCTCGTGCATCATACTAGGAACGTAGGATTCACAACATATAGGCCTGTTAGTGTGTGTTTTTACTGATGACTAAGACCTTTGGGTATGCTTACACATACTTTTTACTCTGATGGCGGGTTATGTGGTTCTACTTTGAGGTGTTGGTGTGAGGATGATGACTTAGTCCTCATGCATAGGTCGTGCAGCGACCCCAGTTGGTCGATGTGGCACGTCATGCCTTTCTTTTTAACCCCTTACTGGGTGTTGTTTCTCAAGTCTGTGGTTAACTAGTTGGATCGCTGAGTGCGATGCTGATAGATACCAAGTCTTTTCTTGTGAACTAGACCTCCTTATGGTATTTCTGTATACGGATAACCGATGAGTGTTAGTTCAATTTCTCTTCTTCTTGGTTAGTGAACTCCAGGGAGTAGTTCCTTTTGAGGATGCTTGGAAAGGATCGGGCCCCCTGTAGGTTGTGTTTTGGTTTTGTTTTTCTTTGTTCGTTGTGATCATTACCGTCTTCTGAGAGCTTTTGGATCTTTTGGTATGGGTGGTTAGGCCTTGTGACCTAGTTGTGAGACTTTTTCTGTAGGGCTAGGTGGAAGACCTAGAGACCATTGGTTTGACTTGAACCCTTGTAGGTCTATGTCTGTTCTATTCTAGGGAACATATGTGAGAATGGTTGGCCCGTGTTTTCTAATTCCTTTTGGCGGTGGTTGTTTTTCATGACTGTCTTCGATGGGAAGGACTGTTCAGGTGCTTGGCCTTGTCTACTAGTGTTTCTGATGTTGTTGTTGCGGGTGGAATCATTTGAATCTAAACTGTTGAACGGTTTTGAATGAGCCAATGAACATTGTTTTAAGACTTTTTGTGGTTTAGGACCTCGTAGTTTGTGTTGGAATGTCCTTATTTTGTAGAGATGAAATTGTGAAATGTCAGATTATCATGAAATGGTTAACCCGTGCTTAAATCCTGGTCAGGTTTTGGCAGGATGTTAGCATGGCTCGGGAGGATATGGACATGCCTTCGGTGAAATCTTAGTGTACTCCTATTAGTGATGATCATGATCTATCTTGATTCATCTTGAGTATGCTGATAGATCTTTGACCCTACATCGAGCTCCTTTTTCTTTCATAATGTTCATCCGTGTTGCAGATGGAACTTGTTCTGGTTTTTCTCTCGGAGCAGTGAAAGAAAATCCATATGGCAGGGAGTGGACCATTGGTCCCTTTTGAGGGTGGATTTACTCATTTAGGTTGAACATCGGTGTTTTCCAGGAGCTTTTGAGCTCAGAGTATTATTTTAAAATGACAACAAGGGTATTCCTATGGTGGGGAGTACCAGTTTCGTTGTAGTTGAATGTCTTCTATGCAAAAGGAAATTGTTAACATTATATGACTGGTTGTTGGACAATCTAGAGAGCCTTGTTGTGTGGATACTTGAGTTAGAAGCATGGCTACTAGTCCTTTTACTAGGCTTCTCGGGGACGAGAAGGTTTATGTTGGGGAGTTTGTAAGAACCCTTGTTTTTACAGACTGTAGTTTTGAGAAAAAAATTAAATTTTTGTTGTTGAATGCTCGTGAGGGGTAAAATGGCCATTTTCCCCTACCATATGTTCTTGGATAATTTTTCTGACAACTTCGTTGGTCCCGAAATAGGGTGTTTACCCTAGGATAGGAGTTTGGTGGAAATCTGAGCTGTTCGAATTTTGGCAGAATATTTAATATTTAATATTATTAAATTAAATGTTAAATTATTTGTGTAGGTTCGTTTGTTAATAACTTTTAAACGAAATGTCATATTGAGAATCCATATGAACCATTGAGTCTAGAATGGGTATTTTAGCCTAGGGAAGGCATAAACTCACGTCGGGTGTCAAGGCCGGCCCAGACCCCCTTTTTTTCTTTTCTTCTTTCCTTTTCTTTTCTTCTCTCTTCCTTACTCCTACTTCTTGTGCATGCTCCATATGCACTCCTCCTTCACTGTGTCTTTTGGTAGGATTTTTATATTGATAAAGAGAGAGAGTTTGGAGGCAAGAGGGGTACCGATTCGAAGCTCTCGACGCGCTGAGTCGGCGTGCGGCAACCGAGAGCCGTGAAATCAACCGAAGCTTCGACGGTTTTCGCCCGATGGTAGGGCCATTTATTTTTTCACCATAGATGCTATTTAAACATGTTTTTTAAGTCTTTAAAGCTTTATATTTCTTTATTGTGGCCTCTTAAGGCTGTATCTATTGTTTCGGGGGTGAAAATGGGCGTTTTGAGGGATTTCCCGTCAGAAAACCCAGAATACACGGCGTGGGTTTCAGGGGTACACGTCGTGTGTTATTCCCATTCTGGGAAGACAAAGTTTTCTTAAGTACACTCCATGTACTTTGATTACACGTCATGTAGTGGGTGGCCGTGTGACTGGCTGTGTGAAATAGAACACGGAATAGTGGTTTTTAAGGAGTACGTGTCGTGTACTATAAGTACACGTCGTGTAGTGGTACTTGGGTATGTGTTTTAGTGAAAACACACTTGGGGTGACTTTTTGTGAATAGTAAACACTGTGTACTATTACACAGGTAGGCCCAATGTGTTATTCCCATGTGCTCTGGCCATGTACTACTTCAGTTTAGTAGTTTTGGGATATCTTATGCTCTGGAAGTCAGAATTGGGCGTGTGAGTAGTCGATTTTGAGTGTTTTTTCACGTAGATCGCAATGGTGGAATAATTTTGACATTTAGAGGTAATATAAATGGGTTTTGGGGGGTTTATATCAAAATATAGGGGTTCTTCCTCCAGTTATCAAGTTCAGTTAACACCTAAGAGTGAGACTTGGCGTGGATGATAGGTTGGGTGTTCGGACCAACATAATTGAGACCTTTAATAGGATATGAGCTATGAGCTATCTCCCATAACCTATGATTTAGAGGATGTTCCCCTTTTGAGACATTACCTTCTAGCCTATGAGTCTATGAAACCAGATACTTCTAAGGATCCCCTGAGGTATGCATTTACTTGTGTACTAACCTTGGGAGTTCCTTGTAGGATCCCTCTCCTATTTTTCATTTGATAGAACCCATGTTATGGAATGCCTATGTTGTCCTTACTTTGAGGATCCCATGTAGGATTCCTCCTTTAATATTTACTAAGGATCCCACGTAGGATTCCTTCGCTCGTGTTTACCTGGAGGATCCCGAGTATGATGCCTCCTCTATGTTTTACTTGAGGGACCCAGTGGGTACCCATTGTTTGACCGACCCTGAGTTGTTACGTCGAGTTTGGGTAGAGATGGTGATCGGGTGTCACCTAGAACCCATGCCAAATTAGTAAATCCATGGGGCTATGGATGTATTGTTGGGTTGGGTGTTCGGGCCACCCTCACTATTTTTTTATATCTGACTTGGATTGCTGATGTTGTAGTGTTTACCAGAGGTGCTTCCTAGTTGGTGGTTACTGATCCTGAAGCGATGTATCTTCCTTGTTTTCGGGATTCCTACTATTTTCCTTGTATGCCTTATTAGAGTTGTTTTGATTGTAAATAGTTTATTTTAACTTGTTGTGGATGTGTTTTCCCGTGTTTCTTGATTTTGATCATTTGGTCTAGCTTTTCTTGTTAGGCTACCTTGTTTCCATGCCTAGTTTTGTTAGGCTGGATTGGTTGTATTTATGACATTTTGCTATGATTTATACTATTATACAAGTATTTTTTGAGTTTTACTTTGGCCAATACGCTTTGTTGTTCTTGTTGACTTACACATGGCGGTGAGAACCTGGTGTAGTAGATCATAGGGAAAATGGACGTAAGGGCTTCTCCAGAGTGTTTTTTATAATATTATGATCCGAGAACACAAGGGGAATTGATTTTGAGTGCTTCCTCAGAGTTTATATAGTTCCTAGACACAGGCCACAAGGGGAATGAGATGTTGAGTGCTTCCCCAAAGTTCCTTTAGTACCGATACGAGACTATAGGGGGAATTGACAGTGAGTGCTTCCCTAGAGATTCCATGCTTTAGCTAAACCAGAGGGGTGAGACTGTGTGTGCTTCCCAAAGGGTTTCGTCTGTTTGTTTGGTTGAACCAGAGGGGTTAGACTGTGAGTTCTGTCCAGAGGGTTGCTTTTGTTTTTTGGTTGAACCAGAGGGGTTAGGTTGTGAGTACTTCCCAGAGGGTTACTTGTTTTTATTTAGCTTTTTCATAAACATAATTCTGACTTTGGATGAAGTAGGTACATGTCAATGGGATTACGGACCCAGAGATTAACTTAATGATACCCGGCTTGAGTGGCACGACGTCCAGCTCAATTCCCTTGCACAGGATGTCCAGGAGATCAGGCCTATGGTCCCAAGGATCGACTGTTTTTGTGGTTTATTATTTTTTAATTCACCTAATCATGAATATTCATATTTATGTATATGTGTATAGGTATGGGACTATACATGTGTATGTATATAGATATGGACATCCATGGTGGCACTTTCCCAGTTGACAGGGATTACATACCCTGAGTTCGACTGTGTTTGCACTTTTGGTTTACTTCCTTTTGTTCTGTTCTAGCTAGGCTGAACACATTGCTGTTGCATACACTTTTAGCAGCACAGTTATGGGTCACTTGTCGAGGTGCCCTACTGAGATTATTTCTCACCCCTGAACGTGCACCTCAGTGTACCTATAGACCATATGTATACTTTTCAGGTCAATCATGATTTACATGGTGGATAGAGTTAAGGCCTAGTGTTGCATGATTGAGCAGAGCTGCTTGAGTGGTTCTGCTGATCGGGCTGTTGTAGTTCCATAGTGTCTGCAGATCGGGTACACGGGTTGGCTCAGAGTTTTTAGTTGAGCCCTTTACTTTTACTTTTAGTTTCTTTTGTACGTGTATCTGCATGGTTGGCCTGGTGGGTGACCAGTGTTGTATTGTATTGCATAGCTATTTGGGCTTTTCAAACATTTTACTATTACATCTTGTTCTATTTTAGTTGTTGACTGCTTCCGCAATCTATTTACTTTATGTTGTGTATGATACTTAGTTATTTCCTCTGTTTTCTTACTCTAGTATGAGGGAATAGTCTCCCCACTATCACATCCTAGGCCCCCATGGCTAGTCGGCAGCCTCTGGCATATGGGGAGGTGCGCTTGAGGTCTTGTGGTGAACCGGATCGGAGCACCGGTTTAGTGGCTTCCGGGTCGGGACGTTACAATTTTTTTGAGTACCAAGTGTTTGATAAAATTATTTAATGGATTATTTTAAATGAAATTAGTGTTTAAGAAAAATTAACCCCATTTTGGTCAAAAAATGGGAAAAGGTGTGATTTCATTGATGGTGATTCGTTTTTCAAATGGTTTTCAATGAAAGGGGTATGTGTTTTGATATTTTTGAATGTGGTTTACAATGGTATGATTTTTAAAGAAAATTTTAAATATAATTTCAAATGATAAAAAATGACTTGGAATCCAGAGTCATTTTTTAAAAATGAATGTTTGGTACCTTATAGGATAATTTTTATGACATATGTGTAAGACCCTCTTGAGCCCCTTAGACTTGGTACATGATATTTCCCCAATGGGGGTTTTGTTTATTATTTTTTAAAGGGCTCATTTTATCCTTGTTTTGTAAAATGAAAAGGCGAGGTTTTATGAAAAAGGAAAAGATATCTGACTTATTTTGTTATGTTAACTCATGAAAAAACTATTTTATAAATTTAATTCAAGAAATTATTAATGAAATTTATTTTAAATTAATTTCAAAAACTCTTTAATGAAATCATACCGAACATATTTTCACTTACACCTTCAATACACACTGATGTGTGTATGCATCTTTCATGTTACCTTTCAAGTTCCCATATTGATATTTGATTATTAATATTTAGATTTTTTTTAATGAGGAATGTATTGGGTTATATTTAGTGATCTTGGGTCACATGTATATTAAGGGTATTCATTTGGGTTTGTTTTATTTTCTTGGGATACTTATGTATCAAAAAATTGTCTATTTATGTATTTTGTTTTGTTTTCCTCAACATATTGTATGGATGGATTATTTTATTTATATTATTTTTGAGATTTTTTGTTTCTAGATGTTTTATTATTTTAAATTATTCATAAAATTTATTTTTCCATCACTCGTTTAGTTGGTTCTATTATTTAAAATTGTTATTTCATTATTCATGGTAATCCAATGTATGAATGTATCGTTCCAGATTCTTGGTGAGTTTATAATGATTTTTTATTATTTTTTGAGGGTTAAATAATTTCCAATTTCATATTCTTGATACCCAAGTACCTATATCCAGCCTATAAAGGTTGTTAATTTCTTTTTCCCTTATTTCAAATCAGGTTAGGTTGTTGTTTGGGTCAACCTAGTAAAATTCATGACAGAAGTTATATATAATGGAGTCCCCTATTCATATTGAGTCTTCTGATGATGTGAGTGACGAGGAAGATAATTTATTTTATTGACACATGGATTATGAATTGTATGCTCAATGTCTCATGTTATCATCCATGTCTAGTGAGCTCCAGAAGCTTCATAAAGATATAAATTCTTATGACATATTATCTTATCACCATGATCTTTATTATGAGATAGAAATATAAGGGAGGAATGAAATTTATAAATAACACTTCACATTAAATTTAGTAGAATTTTTCCATATTTAACCTCGTGTAGTTAATATGATTCGATACATTGAGCATTTAGATATTTTGGATTCAAATTACTTAAATAGTTATACAAAAACCTCATCCTCTACCCTCTTCCTATAATTTTCTCAAGCTTTATTATTAATTTAAATATTAATAATATATAGAAGTACCTTTGGGATCTTATAGATTTAATTAACCAAGTTTATAAAGACATTAAGTGAGATTAGTCTTATGTTTCTATAGTGAACAAAATGAAAGGTAAGACAAAATAGCCTAAGGAAAGATCTGATCTAAAGGAAAACTTATAACAACTTTAAAAAATGAAATATCTAGAGGGAGGATAAATAGAAGGATGTAGTTTTTTTTATTTTTGAAATAAAGGTCATTGGAAGAAGAATTGTACCTCAGTGCAGATGCAAGGAGAAGCTTCAGGTATGTTCATTATCAAGTGTAATCATTCCATTTATACTAATTGTGTATTAGATACATCTTGTGGTTCACACACTTATATCTAAATATAGGAACTAGGTATATTCTAGAATATTACTAAATATGAGGTGGATATTCAGGCTACTAATGGAGAAATACTAGCTACACTAGCTATAAGAGAATATTTTCTCACATTACCAACTAGAATAGTTTTAGTTTTGAATAATTATTATTATGAGCCTAATATAACCAAAGACATCATTTTTGTGTCATTTTTATACATGGATGGATTTATTTTCATGTCTAGAAATAAAATTTTCTACTTTTATAAGTATAACATATATTATAGTATGAAACATATGAATAATGTATTTTATATACTAGACTTTGAAATTAAGTATTGGAAATCGATAAAGAATCAAATTCACATGACTCATGTTACAAATAGTTATAACATCATAAAATTGGTCATTTAAAAAAAGCCGTTTGACAAGATTATAACAAGAAGGGTATTTATATTTTTTGGATTAGAACCCTTAGATATATTCCATGCTTTTTTACAAGGAAAAATGACCAAATCTCATTTCAGTTAAAAATTTGAGAGAGCCATAAAGATTCTAGAATTAGTTTACATAGATATATGTAACCTTTTCTAGTTGAGGCTAGAGGTGGATTCTCAAACTATTTACTTCTATTTTTTATTTCAGTAGATGTGTATATATCTACTTGATGAGTTATACATTTGATTCATTTGATAAATTTAATTAATACAAGAATAAAGTAGAGAATAATCTCAATAAGAATATAAAGAAAACTTTCTTAAATATATTTTAGGAATATCTTAAAAAATGTTCAATTATTATCTAAAAGAGTTTGGGATATTATCCCAACTCACTTATCCTAATACACCATAGTGGAATGGTGTTAGTGAAAGGAGGATTTGTGCCCTGTTAGATGTGGTGAGATCTATGATAAGTTATAAAACCTTCCATTCTCATTTTGGGGATATGTATTAAAATTATAAAATATACACATTAAATTGATTTTCAACCAAAGAGTCAAGAGAAATACCATGTGAGTTATTTTATGGAAAGAAATTAGTCTTCTCATATATACATGTATAGGGATGTTATGCATTTATTAAGGCTAATTATAGAAAAAAAATTATATCTATAGGAACAAAGTGAATATTTATATGATATACTAGAAATGGATCACATATCCAAAGAAGATAGTGGAAATAAGATATAATTTTATGAATTCAAATCTCAAGATACACAAGATTTGGAACATGAAAAAATTCTATAATACCCATTGAACGAATTTGTTCTAGAAACACATGTGCTATGTAGGAGTACTAGAGAGGTTAAACAATTATAGAAATATAGTTTTATTATCCATGAGGAAGGTGAAATTTTATTTATTAAGAATAATGTACCTATATCATATAATGAATAAATCAGAATATTATAAGTTTTAGAGTTTCAAGAAGCTATAAATTTTGAAATGGATTCAAAAATCAAGTTTATGTCTTGGTAGATCATCCAAATTTATGAAAACTTTATTGGGTATTAATGGTTATTCAAGATAAACTAGACATGGATAATAAATTTAGTACCAATAATTCATGATTGGTTACTAAAGTTATCAAAAAAATTAGGGAATAGATTATAAAAAAAACTTTTCGCCTTTTATGCTAAAATCCATTATAATTATAATTTCCATAGTATCTTTCCATGATTATAACATTTATAAAAAAGATGTCAATATAATTATCCTTAATAGAAATATGGTGGAAGATTGATAGTTATATATATGACACAACCAAAATGGTTTGTAATAACAAAGGATACCAATAGGGTGTGAAAGTTTCAGAGATCCATTTATAGGTTAAAGAAAGAATCAATATCATGGAATATTCATTTTCATAAATTTATAAGAGATTTTTGTTATATTAATAATCTATGTTTATAAGAGGTTTAGTGGGATTGATGTTGTTTTCTTAGTGATATATGTTGATGATTTATTTCAAATGGGAAATGAAATATTATTTTTATAGTTAGTTAAGATGTGGTTGAATAAATGATTCTTTTTGAATGAATTGTGTGAATTAACATAAATTCTATGAATTAAGATCCATAGAGATAGTTATAAGAGGTTCATTGGACTAAGTAAAGGTATATATATTTACAAGTTATTTAAAAGATACAATATATAAAAATCAAATATAGGATTGTTATTGATTTCACATGGTATATATATCTCCAAGAAAATGTTTCATCAAGCATAAGAAGAGTGAGGGAGAGAGGATGAGTAGAATACCTTAAATATAATTGGTTAGATATACTATATATATCATGTTATATACTAGGATTAATGATGTATATGCTTTGAGAATGGCGAGAAGATATCAAGAAGATTTAGGAGATCTATATTGGCTAGATGAAAAGACTATCTCAAAGTACCATAGAAAAACCAAAGATGTGATACTTGTTTAGGAAGATCCCACTTTGTGTATGAGTTGTATTTTTTTCAATTATTGTCTTTGGTTTTAAATGGTGGTCAATGAAGTAGAAAAATTTCATTGATTTAGATATGATGAAGAAGTTACAAAGTTAATGGGGCTTGGATGATGTGATTAAGTATTATAATTTGAAGAAACCTATAAATGGATTGAAGAGTTTGAGTTTCAAAGGTGATGCCTGGATAATTGTTATGGATTAGTTGGATAACATTAGATGTCATGGTTGAATAATTATCCTAGTAACTCTGATGATTGTTGAACTATTACTAAGTTCAAAATACTTGTGTCATAGGTGAAACATTTTATAAAACAATGAAGATGGTTGAAGTACCATCCATATGTGGATGAAGTGAATTTGAAGACCATGAAAATATTTATTTTCATGAATTTTGGATGTTAAGAAGTTATTTGGAATTTATATTCCAAAAATAATATAAGAATAGGAACTTATGAAGTCAATGAAAATTATTAATTTCATAAGGAATGTATTTTAAGGAATTCATGAAAATTTTATTTATAATTTTCATGAAGATGAATAAGAGGTTACATGCATTTGAAGAGGTTCCTTTATTTTTATATGATGATATTTTAGTTATAATTTATTCAAAGTGTTATTAAAAAATTGTCCAGCCCACTAAGTATCCAATCCAACCTCACCCAGGGAATATCTGAGACCATAAGGTCAACCACACCCATGGGAGGTCAACTTGAACCACATAGCAAGGAGGCATAGGAGGGTAGGAATAGTTCCCATAAAGTGCATGTGGGACCATGTATGAGGACCATGGATGGTAAAACCAAAGTTGTGTATAGATCGGGCCATAATCTCATAGGGAGGCCCATGGCATGGCCCATGTGGGCTTGAGGTGCAGTGTATCTGAGTCTCGACCTCGATGTCAGCTCGAAGAGATATTGATACACTTTGATATAAAAGGAAGGGATCGATGAAGGTTTTTCCTGATGTGGGATGAAAATACAGGTGTAGTGTTCACTTATATTAAAATTATATAGACATAACATGTTCGTTTGATCTAGCATGATCTGATTATCACCGAGCTTCCACATCATCATCTCCTTCCTCTAGATACAAGGTCCTCCCAAATATGGACTTTTGATGATCATCCACCATCATCTATTAGGCCACACACTGAGGATCAAATTTGGAAATTAAAAATAGCTCAATTTTATGATTCAATCTTCATGTATGGTTTCTAACATGCTCATATGATCAAAAACATAAAGAAAAATGTTTATTCGAATCAAATATAAATTATAGTGTCCATTTTATCATCCAATATTCATGGATAGGGATTAATTTTGTGCATGCATGTAGCTTCTCTAGACTACATATTTATGAGGTGTTTCAAAAAAAATAAGATATCGAGATCGTAAAGAAAATACGCCACCATATTTGGAGTCATTTTAACCCATGGTGAATAATTCACATGTTGATTCCTTTGGGGTTTCAAAGAGGTGATTATCATGGACTAATTTATGGGATTAAAAATTATAAGAGATGTGTTGTAAACCTCTCTATAAATAACAAGGAATCGAGAAAAACCAATGTTTTGTCTCTCGCATTATAAAATAAGAGCTCACATTTTTCTAAAAAACATAGCTTCTTCATATTTCACTTATACGAGGAAGAAATTATTCTATGGTCCTCCTAGTTTCAATTAAGTGGGGAGTTCTGTGAACCTTCTTGGTTGCATGAAGAAGTGGCACACACATCTTGCGTGAAGAAGATCTCAGAGACACATGCACTACAGGAAAATGGATGTTTGGAAGCGGTTTCTTTTGGGTACAGTGGTGGTTTAAACCGCCGCTGTAAACTTCTGTGGTGGTTTCGAAAAACCACCACTAAATTGTGTTTTGGTAAAATTCTCATGGTGGTTTCATATATTTCATGGTGTTTTATGGTAACCGTCCTAGTGGACGTATTTCGAGGTGGTTTTCCATAGTTTTATCGGTGGTTTATCTCAGTTGGCGTATTTTATTTTAGCGGTGGTTTAAACCGCCGCTAAAAAATAATTATTTTTCACCCAAGCAAACCGCCACTAAAAAAAATAACAGTCGTGAGATGGTAACACAAGATGAAAACTGTGTGGTGGTGGTTAAAACCATCGCTAAATTATTGTCTATAGCAGCAGTTTTAACCACTGCGGCTAAAAAAGACAGATATTTTACAGCGGTTTTAACCGCCGTGAAAGACAAATTTATAAAAAAATAGTAGATTTTGCAGCCCCTGTACCAGTACCCTAGAAAAACAATAGATTTTACACATGAAATTTCATTTTCAACATCTAAAACCCATTCTCTAGATGACTAGGAAACTAACACAATCATCCCAAAAAAACACATCCATCCCACATCAACCTAAATGAAAAAAACCAAATGGAATTCCCTCTCCATAAACCAATAATTTCACTATCCCCACCTCATAAAAATAACCACATAATAATAAACACATGAAATTTATTATACAGCATCCCTCATCACAACCCTTATTAACTCACCATAGCCTCACTACTAGCACATTATACATTTAATCTGATCACCCTCATTAGTCTTAAATTTCCCATAAGATACCACACACATAACACAAGATAATGAAACAAGACAATAATCACATATCAACATATATCAGTTTCCACAATGACCAAAATTTCAATTTGAGTGATGTCAAAATAAAAAATATTTTTAACATGGTTATTATCAATAAATTTCTTATTTCCCTAGGAAACAGGTTCATTGACTAAATTTAAGTTACAATAATTTTTCAAGAATGGTTATCTCAATCACATAATAAAAACAACAGGCTCAAAAATCAACAAATTCAAAGTGAAAACGTTTCCCAAAAACATCAATTTTTAAAAACAAAAATAATAAAGTACCATAATATGTAATTTCATGAAAATAGTAAAAACCTAATATTTCCCCCTATTTTGAAATGATCCAGTAAAACCAATTATTTATCCTATTCTGAAAACCCGTACTATTTGTAAAATGGATAATAAAATCATGATGTTCCAATATATTCACATTAAAAGAAATGAACTAGGATCCCCTATCTCAAACAAATAATTCCAATTTGTTGTATGAGGATGAGGCAAGTGGAAAACCACCTATAGGAACAATAATTCATGAATTCAAATCGACAAACCAATAAAATAGTGTCCTTATCAATATATATCTATAAAACTAACCAAACCATCGACATCCTTAGCCAAAACTTACCTACAATGAAGAACTTGGAAGGAAACCATAGGAGATAAAATTAAAATCACAAAAAATCAATGATGTTGTATATATATATGTTGGGGATCAATAATCAAAATAATTGGGGTGAAATACCTCTTAAAAAATAATATAGGTCACCCATGTAGTATGAGAGAATTTTGATAAATAAATTATTCAAATGGGTTTTATAAATTTATAGGTAGGATTGAAATTAAAATGTCATGGTGATACACCCTATAACACAGTCTAATGGTGATGAAACATGAAAAACCATGGAATTATGAATAGCTCTACATTATAATGAGGCTATTAAAAACTATATCCAAAAATCATAGTGTGGTCCACCTTATAGATTATATAATATTGGATAAGGTCCATGACACATAAGAAACTCCATGACACATGTAGATCATCTTTATGAAGCAAACCACACTATGATTTAGCTCTACCACAGAACAACCCCAAAATCAATAGAAACTCAAAGACAAACCACTCCAGTAGTGCACAGAAAAATCAAGAAGTGACACCAAATCCATGATAAAATGGGTATAACTTCTATAATATCAATTCCCAAGAGTCCTTGTTGTATCCAACCTCTCGATTCCTCCATACTAACCTCAATAAAATACATAAAAGGAAACATGAGAAATCAAGAAAATATAAGGACATGAAAATGTTTGGTGGAAACTATGAGTCACACATGATACATATACAAACTGATTGTTACCATATTTATCCAACATATCAACAATACAACTAATCACAGTTTGATGATAAACATGGCTCTTCATGCTCTCTACCTCCATCTCTACTTCCTGATACCACCTATAATAACATTATATTGAAAATTTAATATTGTTGTATATTTATAATTAAACTTAAAACCAACAAAAGTTTGAAAACTAAATGATTTTGAATTTTTGTGATTTACCTACTCACCACCAATTAATTCAATACCATCAGGAGCATATCCGGTCGTCTTCTGATATAAATCAATCAACGCTTTCTACAAAGTGGATATCTGATCCCCCTGGTCTTGAACTGTGTTTTGTAGAGAAGCAATCTCTCTCTAAGAATATCCAAGTATGGGCTGACTATAACAATGAGTAGATTTGGATGCAATCCCTGGTGTCCTACCAAAGACCTTAGATAGTACGGGTCCCAAACCAATCCCACACACTCTACCAAGATGCTTCTTCCCAAGGACTTTAGAAACCGAGTCATCCCGGGAGACTGAGTAGGACTGTGAAGGATTGGCATCCCATAGTTCTTTAATTTTTACCTATAAATAAAATATAATCCATATTAGAAGCAATATATATTAACATAGTAACAACTGATAATAAGTTATTATAATGAAAAAAATGAGTTCATACCCCAACTTATTTAGAAGGATCATTAACAAAACTTCCATCAGATTTTTTGTGAACATCCAACCACACTTCAGTTTGGGATGCTTCATGCCCTAAACTTTGTGACTGCATTAGACAAAGATAAATCAAAAATTTAATATATTAAACCGATAATATTGTCTTATAAATATTTAAACCAATGAAAATATTACCAGAGTCAATCGTCTTCTAGAAAATATTTTTGATCTTGTAGTGTGAGGGATGACTTGCTTAGCCTAGCTTGATGCATTATTTCTTGAAAGATACTGAAATAAATAAAATGAAATTTAATAGTAATGTATTCAATGTCATCTCCTCTTAATATACATATATAAAAGTAAAATGAGGTTAATATAATAATATATATTTAAATACCATCTACGTCTCACCACGATGTCTGTCAACAAAAACTTTCCATTGCTCTTTGGGTACCCCATCGGTTAGCTTGTCATACATCTGTTGGATGGTCAAGGAAGTATCATTGACATCACTCCACAATCTTCTTTTAAAGTCTTTCCATTTCATACCAAGATTTTCCAATGTCCCCTTCCATGGTATCACATCAGCAACCGTAAAGTGTAAAAACATCTGTATATAGAAATTCATTTTGAAAATATTAATAACATGACATTCAATTACACCATAATGTATTAAAATTACCTTTATTTGGGAATCAAAAATTCATTTTTCCAACTTGGAGGCATATGTCTACAATAATCATATTAAATAGGAAGGTAAATGGGCTTCGCAGCTAGTTGTCCTATAATTTGGCCAAGTAATCCCATGACATCATCTATGGGGACCCCGTATGAATCAAATGGGACAATGATCTTCTCTTCGGTCATATTCCATACATCAGAACTTTTTATATTTTTCTCTACACTTGCATTGTTTTCATCTTTAATGTACAAATAGTTAGTATAAAAAAAAGTGCAATAAATATATTCATATTAAAAATTTTACCTATAACGGTCACCCTCCAATATGCTCGTGAAGAACTAGAAGTGGCACCCCCCCCCCCCCTGACTATTGAGGCTCCTGAAGGGGGAGTCGGTGAGTGAGATTCTAAAGGGACACTCATAGAGGGTGTGAGAGATGGTGTAGGGGGAGATGGTGCAGGGGGTGAGTGGATGGTGGCTTGGATACCATAGAGAGGGAGATAGATGGATCATCATCTGTCGTAGTGGTTCATGAAACAATGTATCACTTCCTCTTTGGCATTCCTATCATTTAATCAAATAAAATTAAGTTCATAACATATATTTCAAAAAAAGTGCAGGAAAAAAATTAAAAATGATAATAGATGCATAGTACTAATAAAGAAAATATACATAACAATAATAATAAATGAATGCACAAATGAAATAATTGAATGTGAAAATAAATATGCAACTGTACATACAATCATTTTCCTCTTCAATCATGTTGGTTTCATGCTCTGTTACTTCATGGTGAAGTGTTATGGGCAGCAACATTTTGTGACCCTGTGTGTGATTAAATGTTTTAGATCTGGGGTGGATCATGGAACATCAATGGGGTTTGAAACATAATGTGGAGCTTTGGGATGGATCATGGAACATCCTTGGTGATCCCCTATAGTCCATGAGGGGTCCACTTTCTCTAACCACCACTTTCCTACATGGGCATTTTTTATATTTTACTTTGGTTTTTTAAAAATACATTTCCTTTTCCACTTAGATGACTTGGAAATAATAGAGGTGAGTAATTTTGTAATGTTTCTTTACACCCATTCTTTATATTTCTAAAATCTTGTTCAATGTCATATTGATGAGTCGTTAATTTATTTGGACTCCAAGATGGTAGGATAACCTCATTAAAACCTCACTCGTTGTTATCTTCTTTTTGTTTAATAGAGTATCACTCCAAATTTCTAACTTTGGTATTTTTATAGATTTTGAAATATCTATTGATTGAGGATAAATAAAACAACTATATTTTAGGGGTTAACTTATAATGATAATAAGTAGGTGATAGTTAAATTTTTTCTTCGTGCATTATTTGTTTTCTATTTTTTGCGGTATATAGATATTGGTATTTGAGTTAGGGAGACCTGAATATGGACTAAAAGTGTTTGTAATTGTGTGATAATATATATATATACTATTAGGAATGAAATTTATATTCCATACATGGTGGGATTATTTTAAGATCATTATACGATCACATTTCCTTGTAAACAATTTTCTAGTTTGTGTAATGGACTCTAAATGGGTGTTTGAGCATGAGATAAAATGTGAGGGACATTGTATGGTCACTTTTATTTTTGTTAAAAAAATTACTAAGTGTATAATGAATGAATGATTATTTGATGGTGGGCTAACCTTGTTGGTTGAGAGTGAAAGAGTAGATAAGACTTAGACCTTGAACAATGGTTTTATCTTAAAGGTGATTTTTAATATTGGATTGAGGTAAATTATGTGATGCCTCTTAAGGCATAGGAAAACCAAGAAAAGTGAAATAATGGGTTAACAACTTATAAATGGTTCACCTAATGGGATTAGGGTGTAGAAATAATATGAATAAGTCTTAAGGTATATGCAATAACCTTATATGTGAGTGAAAATATGGTAATATATTAGGTGTGGTCTTTTTTGATCTGATGAGATGAGTTATAGAGGGTAAGGTGATTAGTTAACCATTTAGAATTAGTAGCATTGAGAGTTGGTATGTGAAATGATGTGCTATGAAAAAGGACTTGGAAACATTTTAAAGGTAATTATTATGGATAGTGAGTTGGGTCTTAGATGATAAAGATTTGAGAAACATACATTGAGATACATTAGATGCATGGGACATTCTACATGATAGTCAAGTTGGGTGGAGTGATGCTATGTGATTATTTATTGTTTATCCTGATGGTGATGTGATACAATGTGTATGTATGATTACCTTCCCCAAGGGATGAGAACAAAATATGGGGAGGGGGACATGTGTAATGACACCCAATGACATGGACTCATCCTGATTATTCATATACTAAGAATGAAAATATCTTCAAAGGCCTTATATGATTTAGATTATTCCTGATGATTATTCAGATACTATAGAGCTATCACATGTTCTATGATATCCCATGGTGAGGTTCATTATTTAGGTAATAACTATGTTACACCCCTACTATAATTAAAATTCTCTCCTCATAGAAACTTGATTGGTCTTTCCCCACCCATGATTCAGCAAAACCTTTTGATTTATTTTGATTTTAGGGGGCCACTATGTGTGTTGTGAGACCCCATTTTGTGGATTATATCACAATCTACCCCCATTGGAACCCCTCTTTTATTGAGAGTAAAGACAAGTGTTATTCCTGAATCCCACTTCTAATAGGGAACAAGGTTGCAATAAGAATCAAGGGTGTAAACCACACATATAGTAGGTATTACCCTCATATATCCTAGGAGTATAAGATAATAAATCACAAATATACTATGTATAATATAAATAAATAAATTCCATGATGTTTGTAATTCCATACATAAATGAACATCCCTAAATGAAATACCATGAAATAAATTCTATGAAAATGACTCTTCAAGCACCAACAAGATCCATTTCATGTTCTCGTAACACCCAACCCAATCACTAACTCTCTCTAACAGACCTATAAAAATGGGATATATATATCAGGTAATAATACAAGTAGATTTAGTATGATCCTACCCAAAACCTCACATGAAAAATGTTGAATAATCATAATAATATCTTAGAAAATAAACGAGTAAAAACACATTACCAATAGGGGTGGTGAGGTTCACTGAGGGGTGGCGAGGTGCATTGAGGGGCGGCAAGAACGGCTCAAGACCGGTGAGGTGTGCTGAGGGGTGGCGAGGTGCACTGAGGGGCGGTGAGCATGGATCAAGACTGGCGAGGCACGCTGAGGGGTGGAGAGCTAGGTCTTCAGGGGTCACAGGGGTCGGGGGGAGAAGGGGGGGATCTCGCAGGGGTCAGGTGGGAGTGTCGGCACTGTAAATAAAACACGGTTTAGCGGCAGTTTATTAAAAACCGCCACTAATCCCTTCTTAAAAAAATAGTGGCAGTTTACTAAACCACCGCTAAGGCATATTTTTTTTGTAGTGATGACTGGTGTTTAAATACCCTCATCGTTCTTCGTGAATATGGATAGTTCCACAAACCAGTACCTAGGTATTACACCCCCACTATTTTAAGTGAATATAACACTGATCATGTTCCCTTTTGATACACAATGTCCAAAATAATATCTACACATAGTTTTGTTGTGATAATATATAAGTATTCCGTGTATAAAACCTTATGTGAGACAAGAAGAGTGAACCCATGTATATAATTTTACGTGAAGAAGAAGACATAGTGTTTTTGTGCACTTGTGTTGCATAAAAGAAGAAGTTTTTTAGGTTAAATCAAAAAATTTCACATTAAATAGAAGTAATAATAAGTCGATACATTGTGTACATATACCTCTATATGAAAAGATAAAGTTAATAATAGATGCATGCATGTATTGATATATGAATGCATATACACATGAAAAGATAATCATGAAAGTGTGTATATATAACTGACTTGTACAATGATGGAATCATAAGAAGTGAACAAGAATAAAAAGAAGAATTACATGAATGAATACATGAACACATGTGAACATAAAAACATAAATTCATAATCTCTTAATCAAGAATAATATTGTGTTAAGGTTTACACGTATTATAAGACCCTTGAAAATTATTAAACGTGCATAATATGATGCGATATGTTATGTAAAATGTAATAAGTATTTACAAACCATCAATTGTACTGAGAGGAAGTCGATACTACACTCAATTTTTTATATTGTGTATCTAGGTAGTCCAAGATTTTTGTCCACAATAACATTAAGACCATTGATACCAAATAATAGAAAGTGGTTTCCCAACTATCAATTGATTATTATTTAGGGAAGTTAAATTTTGATGAATCTATGATGAACTAAACTTCAGTGTTTCAATAATAAAAAATCATTTTTTAATCTATCTAGGAAGAATAAGTAGTTTCAATGTATTTAGTTTTGTATTGAAGAAGAAAGAGATCACGAAACTACTAATCTATTGCATATCATTTTGTGTCAAATATCAGAGGAATAAGAAGAAGTTAACTGGCCAATATATATCATTTTATTATCATTTGAGTCAGGGAGAATTCTACTTGTCATTCCACAACCTGTTCATATCATTTTGAATGATATAATAAGAAGAAATTTTAGCTTATATTTTACTGCTGGGAAGAAGAAGAAGGGTTGCTTTCTTGCAAATGTGAAAGTAACCAAGTGAAGAATAAGTTAGTGTAAAAATTAAGAAGCATTGTAACATCTAAAAAAATTACATCTAGTGGAAATGTTTCTTGGTGTTATAAAGAACCTTATAAATGAATGTTAATACTGTCTTTAGATCTAGTATAAAGAACCAGCAAGGAGATGCATGTTGTACTAGGTCATCGCCAGTTTAGGGAATAAGAATTATCCTAATTCCCCCATATAAAGTGTATATACCCACACTAGCTAAAGGATGTTCTCCTAGAAAAACTATTTTTAACTTTATACCTCATTATAGTGGATAATACAAGTATCGGTCATAACCATACATTGAAAGTACTAGCTACTCTCATTGAATAGTGAACCTTATAAAAATATCATGTGTTATTTTTACTGCTTTCATATACTTGCATGTGATGGGGAAAAGGGAATAAGAGGATTGAGATCCTAATAAGTCTAATATGTTAATGGATAAAAAAATTAATTGGATTAAAAATTCCCTAACATTGATTAACCCCCCCCCCCTAGTGTTAGGAATATTCCAAACTGGTCCTTTCAATTGGTATCAGAGGGTATATTTACCTCTGTTAGGTTCTATATAGTAAAGTTATTCTCTTATAAATATTTGAGTTTCTATACTAGGTAAAAAAATGAATTTTATTTTTTCTGAAGATACAGTTATCTCTAAGAAAAATTATATTTCTACCAATAAAATGATGAATATGAGAAATAAATAGAAAATAAAGTTGAATGAGAAGTTTCTCTTATCTAAAGAAAAGAAAGTATTTGTTTCTTTATTCCATAGAAACAACAAAGACATATCATGCTCAGAAACTAAAGATAAGGTGACTCAAGTTTCCACCAAGTAGAAGTAAAAACTTTCTACCTCAAGTAAATCAAGATATTCAAGTGATCAGGAGGTATGTGTTAGCACCTTTGAATTTTTTTTGAAAAATAAAGATCCCATCACAATTTTTTATGATAATCAATCTACAATTTCTCAAGAAATATCAATTGATATATTAATATATATTCTACATTTTATTCCTAAAGAAAAAATATTCCTTATTTTTGGTGTCTTTTAATGTATGTATGAATAGATCATCGAGCTATAAGGATAAGTTGATATTTTGGATAATGGATTATAAAATTCTTGAATGTTTAAAGCTCTCTATATAGGTTGGATCCTTTGAAGTAAGAGAGAGGTAAATTGAAATATATTCCTAAAAATGGATTAAATAAGTTTAAGATAAAGAGGGAGTTAAGAAGACTATGGAAGAAATTATCCATGAACTTAAATAGAAATTAAAAAATCACTGATGATAAGGGTTTTCAATTGGAATAGATATCCAAAAAGATCAAAAAACTTGACTCTTTGATTAAAAAAAATAAGTTTTATAAATATGAAGTTAAAATAATTAATAAGGATTTTTAAGAGAATATGATTATGTTTGAATATCAAAAACACATCCTCAATATAAAATTTATAGATTTGGAAGTTTGGTTGGGCAATCTCAAGAAGACACATATTGAGACTTCACAAAATAAGGAGATAGTTGTTGTTGGTACTCAATTATCATTGTAGTATTATAAGGTTTAAATACCTCCAACATGTGATAAGAATGTCATGACTTCATTGAAATATCTATCTAAAGTAGTTGTGGAGAAAAAGGTACCATCCATATCATCTTGTACTAATGTTTCTAAATATATTTCCATAAATAGTGTAGGTTAGAAAATAAATTTTAAACAACAATAGATGATGAAAGGTAGGAAGAAGACTAACACCATGACTAGGGTGGATATGAAAAAAGAATTTGGAATGTGGTTTACCAAAAGGAGAAAAACAAGTCATGAGGAAGACCCAAAAAACTTATACAATAGATATAAGAAGATCAAGGTTTGTAGGTCAATGTTGGTGATGCAATAGATTTGGGCATTATGCATCAGATTAATGGTACAATACTGAAAATTCAAAAGCACAAAATAATCTTATGTCAAGGGGGGGGAATCTAGAGATGAAGAAGAAACATCCATAGGTATAGAAGAATATTTATATTTCAAATAGATTTGTAATTCTTGATAACATCTATGATATATGCAATGGAATTGGTAACAAGGATGGTACATGATCATCTCAACATGTATCCAAAGTTGATAATAAAATAATACTATGGATCTAGATAAGAATGAAGAATCTATCTTTAGAATAAATTATAAGAATATTGTGAACACAAATTATCCCAAGAATATTTCAAGTAAGGAAACTAAGAGGACCATGGATTCCAAATCCAATATTTTTTAGAAAAGTGATTCATCTAAAAGAAAAAATAAAAAGGATTAAACTCAGAAGAACCCATGTAGAAGATCCAAACTTTCAACCACATTTCATAATGACATATTAGTTATTTGGATAAAAGATTTAAAAATAATTATAAAATTACAAGATGCACAAGATAAGTCTAGTTAAAATGGAAAAGAAAAGATTCCACATGAAGATAAAGAGACTCTATGTGTAAGGTGTGACATGGCTGGTCATACTGTTAGAAATTTTATTGCAATTATTTGAGCATAAGAAGAATTATTTAAGAAGATGAAAGTTTCACTATGAGATAAAAGTGCTTAAAAATATCTTGAATAAATACAGCTCACACACAAATAAATTTAATAAGGGATAATATCCAGACAACCTCAATCATAATTGAAGATTATATGTGCTAGTGTGAATAGAAAATAAAATATAGCAACTTGGTTTAGAAAAATATCTCAGCCTTTTTGTTCATATTGATAAAGCAAGGAGGATCCCCCATATTCACTTAAAAAAATTATTGTATGTATACTTACAATGTAGGGAATTGAAGGTGAATCATGTTCTTAGGGGAGAACCTAATAAGTGGTTAGTGCCATAAATTCTTGATAGAAAATCTTAAGAAGTCATCATCCTTAAATGGTTCCTCAATTTGGTGTTCAAATATAAGTGCGATGGAGGATCATAGTTGATGAAGTTTAAGGTTGTGTTTTCATATTCTTGAAAACAAGGATGAAGAAGATATCGTAATAGTTTGATCTTATATTTGGTATCCTGAAGAACAAGTATTGAAGAAGATCATCCTTGGTGAAGTTGTGAAAATTTTCAAATTTGGACAGTCACAAGTTAAAGATCCATTTCGGTATATTCTCTATTCTAAAATATCCTGAAAATTTATTATTAAAGAGATTAGTTATCATGAATATGTTGAGAAGTGTTTCCCATGAGGGGGATTCAAATGAATAAAGATAAATTTTAAAAAATAATTATTTCAATCGGTATCAAACCTAATTATCTTGAAATTTCTTGAAGATCATGTCATTGGAAAAGGTATATTTTCTTAATATTTCATCCTTGGTTACTCAGGATAAAGATAATTTTACAAATGGGGATTAATTGAATTAATAAATAGTATAAGAAATGTGGAAGTGACCCAAGGCTGCATATGCTACATATTTCACTTGAATGTTTTTGATCAATTTGTTGAAGTGAGTGCTAGGATTTTAAGTTGATTGTTCTTAAAAGGTTTCATATCACATTTAGTATCTTCAACCTGGAATGAAATTGAATAACCCTTGAAGAAAATTATATGTGTTCTCATTTCATGAGGTATCATAATTTATTGATAATGTAAAACATTGTTAACTAAATCAAATACTCTTGTTTTCTACATCAAGAACATCTCAAGTAGACTTAGATTGAAATGATTAATGGAACATTGCTTAATTATGGACCAATATCCTTTTTTCCATGAACTTTTTATTTCTTCTCAATAATGGAGAGACAAAATGAAATGATCATTTGAAAAAGTAAAGGGTAGAGAAATGATAGATTCACATATTAACATAACTCATTTGTAAAGAACTTTGAAGGTATTTACAATAAATTAAGTGGAATATTGAATAGCCCACTCTATTCATGAGTTTTATTTTTTTTCAATGATTTTCACTAGTTGTCAATTTTTGTTAGTGAGATATGAATATTTCATTGATGTAAATATGATGAAGAAGTTACAAATTTAATGGATCTTCGATTATGTTCTCAAGTATTATAATTTTGAATAAATATATAAATGGGTTGAATACTTCAAGTTTCAAAGGTGATGCCTGGAGAATTATTTTGAATTCATTAGATGATATTGGATTTCATGCTTGAATAATTTTCCAAGTAACTCTGAAGTTTTTTGAATTGGTTCTAAGTTCAAAATACAGGTTTCATAGGTGACACATTGTCTACAATAATGAATATGATTGAAGTAAAATCCATTGGTGGATGATGAGAAGTTTAAGAGTATGAAAATATTTATTTTCATGAGGTTTTGATGTTAAGAATATATTTTGAATTTATATACTAAAAATAATAGAAGAGTAACTTATGAAGTCCATAAAAATTCTTAATTGCATAAGGAAATGATTTGAATGAATTCATGAAAATTTTATTTACAATATTCATGAAGAAGAAGAAGAAGTACCATTAATTTGAGGAGGGGAATTTGATTTTATAGGATGATGTTTTACTTGAAATTTATTATAAGTGTTACCAAAAAATTGGCCAACCCACCATGTAGGCAAGAAAACCTCAACCAGGGCATATGTGGGACCTGAACGTCAACCAAACCTATGGGAGGTCATCTCAATCCACCTATAAAGGTGGTAGAGTAGGGGATGAATATTTATGTGAAGTTTATGTGCGCCCATGTATAAGGCCTATAGAGGGAATAGCCGAATTTGTACATAGATTGACCCAGAAACCCACAAGGAAGCCTGTGGTGTGACCCATGTGGGTGTGAGGTGTAGTGTATCCAGGTGTTAACCCCGGTGCTGGCTTGAAGTGATTCTAACACACTATTATATAAAATTTAATGTTCGATAGAGGTTGGTTCTAATGTGGGACATGAATGCGGGTGTACTATTCACCCATATTAAAATTATAAATACATAATGTTCCCTTTTAATTTGGAATGATATGATGATCACTGAGTTACCATGTCATCATCTCCTTCCTCCAAACATGAGATACACCCAACTCTGGCCTTTCGATGATTGGCCACCACCAATGATTTGTCCATGCACTTATGATCAACTTTTTCAATCTAAATGAGCTTGAGCTTATAATTAAAGATTCATAGATGGTTTTTTAAATTCTCATACGATCATAAACTCGAAGAAAAAATAATGGATGAATGAAAACTAAGTTTCATAGGCCATTATAGAATCTGATATTCATGGATAGGGTTTGAGTTTACACATGCATGCATCTTCACTAGACTGTATGCTAATGAGGTGTTTCAAAAATAGAATATGTTGAGATCATGAAGAAAAGACTCCACCATATTTGGAATCATTTTAAATCACATTAAAGAATTATATTATTTATTCCTTCAAGAATTTAAAGAAGTTATTATCACAGCATGATTTTCGGGATTCTAAAGAAGATGATAGGTGGTGTAAACCACTCTATAAATATCAAGGCATCTAGGTGAATCAATGTGTTTTCACTCATGTTCTAAAATTATAGATATCATTTTTATAAAAAATAGATCTTCTCCATATTTCACCTATATAAGGAAGAAATTATTTTTTGATCCTACTCGGTTTCATAAAGTGGGAAGTTTTTTGAACCTTCTTGGTTGTGTGAAGAAGTTTCATGCACATTCTATGCAATTAATATCATGTGGGCATGTGACTGGTGTTTAAACACCCTCATCGTGCTTCAGAAATATGGATAGTTTCTTGATCCAGTTCTTGGGTATTACACCCCCACTATGTTAAGAAATGATAACACCTCTCATGAACCCTGTTGATAAATGACATCAAGAAGAAGATCCACACACAATTGTGTTATGCGAAGGTAGAAGGTTTTCCGTATATAAAAATTTACTTGATATAAGAAGAGTGAACCTGTGTGTACAATCTTATATGAAGGATAAGACAATATGTTTTCGATCACTTGTGTTGTGTGAAAGAATATAGAAGTCGGGTTGGAGGAGTACATTTCACTTTAAATGGAAGGAAGAATAAGTCAATACAGTGGTTCCATATACCTCTATGTACAAATAAAAAGTAAACAATGAATGCATTCATGAATTGATATATGAATTTTTATGCATATGAAGAGATAATCATAATAGCGTGTATATATAACTGACTTGCACAAAGAAGGAAGCATAATAAGTGAACAATAATAAAAATAAAGAGTACACCCATGTATACGTGAACCCATATACACATAAGAACATAAATTCATAAGATCTTGATCAATAATAATTTTTTGATAAGGTTTACAAGTTTTAGAAGACCCAAGAAAATTTTTAAACATGAATAAGATTATGTGATCTGTTCAGTGCAATGTAAGAATTATTTTTGAACCATCAATTTCACTAAGAGGAAGTCAATACTACACTCAATTTTTTATATTTTGTATCAAGGAAGTCCAAGATTTCATTACATAATAACATTTAGATCATTTATATTGAATAAGAGAAAGAGGTTTCCTAACTATCAATTGATTATTATTTAGGGTAGTTAAATTGTGATGATGTTATGTTGAGATGAACTTTAGTGTTTCAATAATCATAAAGGGTTTTGTGATTCTAGCCAAGAAGAATAAGTTTTTTTAGTATAGTTGGTTTTTTTATTGAAGAATAAATAGATTGATACACTACTACTCTATTTTATATCATTGTGTGTCAAAGATTAGAGGAAAAAATAAGAAGTTGACTGGATAAACTATATCAATTGATTATCATTTTGGTCAGGGAGACTTTTGATTATTTTTCCACAAACTATTAATATCATTATGACTGATAGAAGAAGAAAAAAAAAGTGTATCATATAGTTTGATTCTAGGAAAAATAAGAAGGGTTTCTTTCCTACTACTGTGTAAGTAACCAAGTGAAGAAGAAGTTAGTGGAATAAATAAGAAGCACTATAACATACAACAAAAGTATCATCTGGTGTAATACTTTCTTGGTGTTATAAATATCCTTAAAAAAGAAAGTGAAGACTATCTTTATAGGTAGTATAAAGAATCAGTGAGGAGCTGAAAGTTGGATCAGGTCATCACTAGTACAAGGAAGAAAGATTATCCCCCATTCCACCCTACTAAAGTTAGGGAACCACACTGGATAAAGCATTTTTTTCCTCAAAAAATGATATAACTTGATAAATAATTGTACTATATAATTTTTGTATTGTTCATAACCATACATGTGAAGGACTAGATACTTTCATTGAGTAGTGACCCTTGTAAAAATATCATGTTATATTTTTAATTCTCTCATATACTTTCATGTGAAAAAGAAAAGGGAATAATAGAATTGATATCCTAACAGGTCTAAGGGGTAAAGGGATAAAAATTTATAACTGGATTAAAAAGTCCCTAAAGATGATCCCCCCTAGTGTTAGTAATATCCCAAACTTGTCCTTTCAATTTATGGAGATGATGGGAAACTAGTTTTTAGAGGATACAAATATTCTAGTTTCCAAATATATTATAATGATCTAAAATCACAATTAGGATATGTGATTTGAATCAATAGAGGAGTTGTGGGTTGGAATAATTCTAAACAGATAGTGATCATTGATTGTATAGTAAAATTTGGGTAAATTACAATATCTAATGAAACTAAATAAGTTGTATGGATATGTAACTTTTTTATGGAACTTAGTTTTGTACCTAATAGTGTAGATCCTATTAATTTTTATTTTACTAATACTATAGTGGTGGTTATATCTATGGATCATAGGTCACATCAACAGATGAATCATATATTTTGAAAGTATCATCTCTTGATAGATTTTAGTTAGAGAGGTTAAATTATAGTTAGTATAGTATCCACAAAGGATAATATGATAAACCCATTAACAAAATTCATACCTCAATAGAATCATGAACATCATGTGAGAGCTAGTGGGTTAAGAGTTAATAATAGTTGGTTTAAGTTAAATTGGGAGTCTCTTGTATTTGATGCCTTAGAAACAATTGGCTTTTTTACATTAGATTACTAAAATACATATATATATATATATATATATATATTCTTAATACATAGTGATTTCACCTCTATGTAACATTAATATGATAATGTTATTAGAATACTCATTCCATTAATAGGTTATAATAGTTCCCCATTATAATGAGAACCTACAGATGTTGTGATAATATTATTAAATAAATATATCTCATTATCTAGATACATCAATTTGATGAAACATGGATGATATATGACTATCAATTTTTGGGGGATCATAAGTATTGAGACTTATTCTCATGAAGTTCTCACTTAGTGATCTCAAATAATGGAGGTCATGAGGAAAAACCTTCCAATAGGAATTTTCATTTTTAATGTTTCATTGGATATTCCTATCTATGAATATGTCTATTGGTATTTAGACTTGAGATAATTATTAATGTGTATCATGAATCATGTGATTTGATGTATAGATGAAAACTATGATGATATGTGCTCGTGAAGAAGTATCGTATGTTGGGTGCATCATAAGTGATATAGAATTAATTGAATAGTAAAGAAATGATTTTTCCCTTTTATATTAATGGAAGAAGATGTATTTATACCTTCTATTGAAATGGGGTTGTTTAAAAAATCCATGTCCATGATAGTTTAAAGATGAATTTGTTTTAGAAATTCAAAGAATGATAAATTGATCATATAAGGTAATGATATAAGTATGCATCATGTTTCATGATATATCAGTTGAAAAAATGGATTATATTATATAGTGGTATTCATAGAAATCTTGTAGTAGTTTCTGTATTAAATGTTTTTCAATGGGTTCCTTGGAATTTTTCTAGATACTAATCTTGGAATTTAAGTAATTTAAACCTATTACCATTGAGAAAGTGGACTTAATGGCCGCACAATAAGATTATCTAGAATCTCATTAAATTTTATTGGATTTCAGTTTAATAATAAATTTATTACCTAGTTTTCAGAATAGTATTTATTCAAGTAAAATTCAATCTTGGAAATTCAATCATAATATGTTTGGGTTTAGAATATGTGAGTTGAATTTTATCTCATATTTATTTATTCATGAGTTTAATGAATATAGTAAAATAAATATAAATTCAAGTTACATGAATATTATTAAAATTAAATATTTATTCACAAGTTTAGTGAATGTAATATTTATATTATTTAATCAAATTAATATATTTTATTATTGAAGGTTTATTAAATTTTATGGGAGAATATAGGTTGAGTTTAATGATCTGATAGAAATGATATATTTTATTTAATTTCATTTAAATAAATATGGATGTATTTATTTAAGAAATGATATTAGATTTAATACACATCATAAGATATAATAATAATGATATTATTATTATTATTATTATTATTATTATTATTATTATTATTATGTGGGGTATGACTAAGGTTACATAAAAGTATAAGGGAATTTTTACAATTATCTCAAATTTAACATGGTCATAAAGTCTAAAAATTTTCATTTTCCCTTAGTGACATATTAAAAACAATGATAATTCATCTATTATTTTCTCAATCCCTAGAGATAATTATCATTTCCTCCCTATCTCAAGAATCTAGAGGGGTAACAAGAGAATTTTTTTTTGATCGATGAAGAATGGCATAAATCACTTGATTTTTCCACACTAGTACCCGGGATATCAAGAACATCATTCAGAGATTCCTTGATCCTGTGTGGATACATATATAGAAATCCTTAATTGGATTATCCATATAAATGACAACATAGTAAAAGTGGAAATGTAAATTTGATCAAGAAGAATACCATGGATGAGGTAATTCTATATTTAAATTAATTATAAATTTAATTTTCTTGATTTTACTTATTTTATTTCAAGGGTCTTTCATCTAGTTGTTCAGGTTTATCCATTTATTTTGATGAAAAACTAAAATTGGACCACTATCCAAAAATTTCATTGTTCCCTAAAACCTTCACAAATAAGATCAAAGTAATTAGGAAACACGAAGAATCATAATATATTGAAAATAGTACTCATGAAAATTAAGGAAATACTCTTATTGTTGAACCTAAATACAAGTCTTACCCACTCAAGTTCCCAATGTCCTAGCTATCTCTTGAAAATTAAAAGTGGTAAAAGTATCTAAAAATATTCTCTGAATTGAAAACCAACTAAAATATATATTTTTGATAAAATATTAATGTTAGGAAAATAATTCTGTCATAATGTGTTCATCTTCTAGATTTTCACAATCTTTCCTCTATTTACTTATTCTTATATTTATTTTAAAAAACACATATCATTATAAATTATAGTGTAATACAATTGTTTGTAACATAATAATTATGGATCTCCAAATTTATAGGGCATGTGATCCTAATATTTAGACAGGTCTCTCCTTTTAATTTCTCCATACTTCACTGTTTTAGGTTTCTAATGATCGATTAACACTTAATCAACATATAAAAAATCATTATAAACCACAAAACCCAATAACACCATGCATTGAAACCCAAAAACCATGTAAACTATAGATGAATAATGTGTTCCTTACATCAAAGATCACTATTTTTGTTTCCTTTGATCTATTCTCGATGAAGATCACTAAGAAAAACTAATGGACTCTTCCCTCTAAGATACATATATTGGATTTTGTTTCCTAGAACCAACTACTTTATACTTTAGGATTATATATATATTCATGGTTTTGAATACCAATAAAGTTAGTATCGCATCATGATTGTTCTTCTATGTGAAATTAAATGTGATAATGTCCTTAGAATACTAATCACGCTAAAAGGTCATATAAATTACCTGCTATGATGAGAACCTTCAAGTGTAATGATAGTATTCTTAAATATATGTTCTATTATGGAATTAAATCATCTAATAGGATACATATGATGTAGGCTATCAAGGGTATGAAACACATAAGACATTGAGTCTTCTTCTCATAAATTTCATGATTTGTAATCTCTAAGAGAGGAGGTTAAGAGAAAAAACATGCCAATAATAAATCCACATGTTATATGTGTCATTGGATGTTTCTATCTACAAATGTGTTCATTTTTCCTTAAACTTATGACTATTATTAATTTATATCATGATTCATGTACTTTGATGTATTAGTGAAAACTAGTATGACATATGTTCATGATGAAGTAGCATGTTTTGGGTGTATCATGAGTGATATGGAATTAATGGAGAATTTTATAAAGTTTTTTTCCCTTTAATGTTAATGGAAGTAGATATCATTATCCCTTTTATTGGAATGGAACTATCTGATTAAGTCCATGGTCATGGTGGTTTAGTAGTGAGTTCATTTCAGGAAAGGCCATGAGAATATATATCAAGCATATTGGTTGATGAAACTCACTTGATGAGATATCAAGATAAAGGGATTATATTACATGATGAGTATTTGTAGGAGGTTATTGTTATTGAAACATTAAAATTATTTCTCTATGGGCTCCTTGATATGTTTCTAGATGCTAATATTGGACTTTAGGAAAGTTCATCTAATTCCTTTGAGAAAGGAGTCTAAAGGGTCTCACACTAAATATATCTAAAACATTAGTTAAATTATATATAAATTTATTATCAGAATGTAATATTATTATTAAATTTTAAGGATTAATATTTTTTGGGGTTATATTGAATACATATATTCATTCGATAGTTATTAGAGAGAATGAATATGTTGATTGAATATTTAATAAATATTTATTCACAAGTTTAGTGAATATAATATTTATTTATTAAATAATATAGTGGTATTTATTTATTTAAATAAATATTCATTATTCTGGGTTTGATAAATATCAAGGTGGAATATCGGGTCGAGTTAATGGGTCTAGTGGAAATGATATAATAAATTTCATTTAAAAAAAATATTGATTTATTTATTTAACAAATGATATTTATATTATTCTTGAGTGTTGTTATTGTCAATAAATTATTATTTTTGTTGTTGTTGTTGTTATTATTATTATTATTAGACATGAGATTCACTAAGTATTGAGAGAATAATAAAGAATTTGTGTGTAATTATTTATTCTCTAACCTAGCTCTGTAAATACCCAATTATATCATTTCCTAGGATTGGTCATAAGAGACATTTTTGTACACAATGAAACCTCTCTAAGGAATTATCTCAACCCTAGAGTGAAATTCTGTTAGAACGCACTCAAGAATAGAGATCTCTAATCCTCCTCCTCCTTCTCTAGTCCCTGAGAGATTCAGAAGAAATTATTCAAACCTAGAGGTAATTATTGTTCCAATCAACCGTGAATGATTCAAGTATTGGAATCATCTATGTTAGCACCTTGATATTTTTATGGTAATGTTTTGGGGTTTGTATACCATGTGTATATCACCACTAGAGTGATTATTCCCTTGAATCCTTCATTATAATGATGATACGGAAAGAAGAGTCCAATCAATTCATCAAAAAAGAAATAATTTCAAGCGAGGTAATTTATTATTAATATAAATTAATTACAAATTATATTTAAATGATCTTGTATTCAATTATTTTAGGGTATCATTTGTTTAGTTATAAGGATTTTTCTAAATAAGTTAACAAAAACCCATTTTCCCACATGGGCCTAACCACTTCAGTTACACTCTAGAACCTTTAAGAGGTATCAGTGTAGTCACATATTAATTTATAATTATTTATTAATCATTGACCGATTTGTGCATTTTATGTTAGTTTTAATTTCATGTTAATTCATTAATTAATTCAAATTTTGATATTATATATTCATTTACCTTCATATGGTAAAGAAAAAAATTATTAATAGATAAATAATAATAATAATAGATACCATCTGAAGGTACTATAGATTTTGGAAAAAGTACATGGTAACATGGTGTGTAACTTAAAAGTATACATCGTGTAGTCCAGTCAACCATACCTTGATGCATTGTGATAAATTGAACATGTCATGTGGGAATTATTATATGGAATGTATTAATTACATGTCACACGGTATCTACAAGAGGAACATGGTTTTACAGGGTATATGGCATGTCTCTAGTGTACATGTCATGTAACCCCACATGGTTTATCAGGGAAATTCACAGAAACCGCATGGTCAAATATGTTTTGTGTATTTGTTACATAATGTTTAAGGGATTTAAAACTATTTAACACTATTTAGATGTAATTACATGATGTGTAACAGGTATACATGTCATGTAATGTGTTTTATCCCATGTGAAATACATATAGAGTCCCTTGGCGGGTGGTGCGGTATTTTCTAGAGAGGATTAAACATTGTATAATTAGTGTACATGTCATGAAACTCATACCATATCATTCCAGACACATGGAATTATAGTTATGTCTTGTGAGTAATTAAACACAAAAGGAGTATTAATTATCACATTATAGGACACTAAATTGTGTGTAGCTGGTTCACACGTTGTGTGACATGTCTTCCGATTATTAAAGATAAAATTAATTATTTTATGTTTTATCTGCTTTCACACACTATGTATCCTGGTGATACATGTCATATGAGTATAGCAGTGTGGAACTGACTGTGTTACCTCTATTACTCATCATATAACTGGCTAGTATGGTACACACCATGTCCATTGTTAGTATACACCATGTATGTATTTGATTTTAAAACAAATTTATTTTTTTATTTTTATTTTTTGAAAATATTATTAATTGGTATTTTTATAACTATTCATATGGGAAATTAAGATAAATGAAACAATTTATTAATAATATAATTATTTTTTTTTAATTTGGGTGGTTTATCTTAATAAATAATAAATATAATTGAATGCTAGAAATTTTTATTAAATGTGTATTTGTTTCATGTGTGAATGATCATGAGCTTTACTGACCAATGTATATGCTGATTTCTTTTAATTTAATTATTATTGCATGGGATTTTGTAGTAATTATTATTAAATTAAAATGATGGTATGTCTTCCATCCCCTCCTTTTATTATTTAAGGGCCTATGTGTTAGTGTTTTCTTTTATGTGACCCCATACCTATAATTCCCCTCAACTATGTGTGAGTAAAACGCATGTAAATGATTGATCTACCAGATGAGTGGAGATAGTTGAAGATCAGATCTGAGGTGATACTAACACAATATATACATTGAAAGTACAAGAGTAATGTTGTAAGTTTAACCAAGATATGGTTCCAAGAGTTAATCCCCTAGGGTCAATGGTAATTTTATCATCCACTCGATAATTCGACCATTAGAAAGCCCATGATCATGACTCATTAACTTATTTTATTTCTGTCAAGTTCATGGTTAATTTTTATGGATTATTTATCATGATGACATAAATAAATAAATTAAAAATCATGTAACGTGAGATTAAAATAAATTATATTATGCGTAAATTATTTTATAAAAATAGTTAATCACTTATATAAAATCTATATAATATTAAAAATCATGTAAAATGATATAATGGAAATATTTAAGTATAAAGATTAAAAAATCTTCAAATAAAATATTAAGTCATTAAATCCTTATATTACATCACTTAAGATATAACCAAAGTTTAAAGAACTTGACCGACCACTATCAAGTTTCTTTCAATTACTAAAGAGTGTTAACAAAAGTTTTGGATTGACTTAACCTAGTTCTTATCAAGGGTTGATCACCTATGTGAGACTTGGTGAAACTTGTACAAAAGTGTTGAGGCAATCCAAGTCCATGATTTTAGGATTTGGGATTCCACTCAATAGATCAAGTGGATTCATTTTAAATGTAGTTGGAAAGACTATCCAACTTAAATACATTTGAATAACTTGTTAGGCCCCATATATATTATGATAAGGGAAATATGGATTTTTTTCTAGTAAAATATCCACCTGATAGGATGTTATAAATCCAATGTTGAGGGATTTTGGGACTTTATAAAATATTAAGAGAATAATAAATAAAAATGTATTGCATCACATATTTTGGTAATCCAAATAAAGTACTAAAAATAATTGTTTAATTTATTATAAAAAACATAAATCAATTTGACTTTAACTTTTTCACTATGATCAATATTAAAGAAATAGAATATCATTACCATCAAAAATTTCTTAAAGTGGTATAGGTTCTTCACATAGTACTATGATATGAGTGTAAATTATATATATTGAATTCCACTATTCCTAAGTCACCTTATAAGGAATCTAGTGAGTAAGAACACTCTCTTTACTTAAAACACTTGGATGGTGTGCAAGATGTCCAGTATCTAAGTTTTTATCTTAAGTCCAGTGAGCTTCAAAAGCTACACAAAAAAATGGAGGTGTATAACATGATGTCTCATCTACATGATCTTTATCAGGAAAAGGTGATATAAGAGAGATATAATATATCCAAGTTACTTTTTATATGAAATCTCAGTGAGGGGGAGCCAACTAAGCCTCATGTAGTTAAGATAATTGACTACATTGAGAACTTAGATATCTTGGGTTTTAAGCTACTTGATGGGTTGCACAAAGATATCATATTATCCTCACTTCCTCACATCTTCTCTAGTTTTATTTTGAATTATAATATGATGAAAAGTGAGAAGTTACTCCAATAACTCCTCACCTTGATTCTATGAGCAGATAAGTACATGAGGTATGAAAAACCTAGAGTCCTTATAGTGAATAAAAGGAATAAAAAGGCAAAGATCTGTAAGACTCACTCAAAGTCTAAGGATCCTAAGAACCATTCTTCCAAGAAGATGAGAGTATTTTGATCCCACTTTCTATAAGTTATATTTATTATCAATAGTTGTCAATAAATAATGATTTCATTGATTTCAATATGTTGGAGATATATCAAATAATAATTATCTTGGAAATTAAGTTGAAGAATCCAATCTTATTAAAGAAGATAATAATTTCATAAAAGGAGACTACTTATCTCTATTAGTTTCAATAAGATTGATTTGTAATTTGGTTGAATTCATTACCTTGAAAGTTAATTGAGGTTTTATCCACATGTGTTGGATAAACTTGAAGAGAACCAAATATGGAAGTTGATCATCAGTTTTATATTTTAATGAAGGAAATAAAATGGTTTGGAATTATTCTTGAAGTCCATTAATTGATCATAATGGTAATGTTTTCTCTTGTTTTCCATATTTTTTTATACAAAAAAAATATTACAGGATTTGGATAAAGGAGTGGATGTGATTATGTTTTTTGGATTTTATTGTAAGGTGAAGGTTTTTGAATAATTATTCAGATGATGCTTGAAATTTTTTATAGTGATAACATATCATGGAAGGAGGTACCATGATACAAGCAAGTAGATACAGTTAGAGATCACGTCATAGAATATTTTTCATGCTTTGTAAATTTTGAATTAGGAAGTCAGATGAAAAATTTTCTACAGGAACCCATGCCATAGAGTGAGTGAAAACATCGTAGGGGAGGCTCGATCAGAGTTCTTCATGCCATAGTGAAACTAGTTGTGCCATAAGAATAATATAAATGAGGTTTCTAGTCTATGGAACCGATCTCTCACTGCAAAGTAGTTTAGGATAGGATTTCAGTGGCCTAGGAAAATCTGGGACCTCCATATCACAGTGAAAGTCCATGCCACAATGCACAGTAAGCTAGATTTTAGGTGTTTCTAGAGAATTTGGGACCTCTATGTCTCATCCTATATTCCACACTGTAGTCAGGATAAAATGTAAAGGACCACTCTAAAATGAGTGTATTATCAAGCTGCTCAAGCTGTAGAAGGAGGACCACACTATGGAGGAGGATAGGTCAGTATTTTTTGGCTTTGGAAAATTTGATACCTCCATGTCATAGAGATCCATCACACTGTATAATGTTTTGTAAGTTAAATAATAATAGTTGTGAACTACTATGCTACACCATAAAAGAGTAAACCATGTCATGATGAATAGTTGTCTAGGAAAATCTGGTTAACTCAAGTATCTATTTCAATTTGTCTTCATATTCAAAATTTTGTGGTTATTTTATCTTATTATAACTGCTAATTCAAATTTTATGGATATCCAATATTAATTAGATGATGATCAAAGGGTTGAGTTTAAAATCAAATTTAAAGGAAGTTAATTATTTGAATTTTAATTTTAAATTAAAATTCAAACATGAATAATGTTGTTGTGAAATTTATATATACATAGTATAGTAAATAATAAGAAATGTTTAAAGTATGAGTGTTATAAGAAATTTTGGAACTATTATTATAAAGAGAAAATATTTTTTCTAAGAGTAGAATCAAGATTATGTATTAGATTTTATTAGATAAATTCTTTAGTATCGAAGAAAATAAATAAGAACTAGTGTATCCTTATTTGTGCACTAAAGTTTAATATTTAAGAAGGAATAGATTTTGATACCAATTTTATAATTATATATTATTATAGATTTTATGCCTATTTCTTCTCCTTCTTTCACTTTCATAGTAGCATGAAAGTACTTCCTCTTATTTTGTATGAAAATAGTAATGCACAAACTTTATTCTTATTCTATTCACTATAGCACAACTGAATTCTAATTACTCTTATAATTCCTCCCATGAACTGGTTGTAGGATACTTCTTATATTTATACAAGTTTGAAATATATATCCACTTCTTCTCATTTCCTTTGCTTCTTATTCACTGTATAGTCACTTTTTCGCAACACTTATTTTTCTTCCTTTCATATTAAACATCAATACATAACTAGACTACATTGGATCTATTCACTAGCTTCTAAGCACGTAATATCTTCAAGATATATACATTGTCAGATCCAAATATTACTCTTGGGACATATATTTTCTATTTATAATAATAGTGTCAAACTTCCTTATCACACTCCTAATCAACACATTTCTTATTCTCCACTCTGATGTATATAAATCAATTACACAACATCCTTTTTCTTCTTTTAATTTGAATTTAAAATTCAAATTCAAATATTTAAGTTCCTTTAACTTTGTTTTCAAACTCAACCCTTTGATCATCATCTACTTAATGTTGACTATCCATAAAATCAAAATTGGTAGTTATAATAGGGTAAAATAACCACTAAAATTAAAATATGAAGCCAAATTATCATGAATTCTATAACTACCTAGATATTCTTGGAAAACCATTCATCAAATTATGGTGTACTCTTTTACATCATAGCATAGTAGTTCACAATAGTTATTTTTTAACCACATTAACATTCTATGGTGTAATGGATATCTATGGTGTGAAGGTCTCAAATTTTCCAAAGCCACCAAATACTGACATAACATCCTATATGGTGTGGTCCTCCTTCTATGGACTAATCACCTACCTAATCCACCCATTATGATTTGGTCCTCTATATTTAATATTGAATACATAATGGAATATGAGTTGCGGCATAGAGGTCCCAAATTATCTAGGAACACCTACAACCATGATTTTCAAGCATTTTGGCATGAATCTTCACTACTAAGAGGAGGTCCTAGATTTTTTAGGGTCAATGAGATCTATTCCTGAGCTACTTTTCAAGGATATGTCAGTTCCATGGTGCAAAAAAATCTTTTTATTCTTCTTACGATGCAACCAATTTCACCTCATTATGGATACCTTGATAAAGCTTCCCCTATGGCATGGTCACTCACTATTCAGTGTGTGTTCCTATAGACTGTTTTTCATCCTACTTCCTAATTCAGCATCTCCACAGTGTAGATAATATTTATTATCATGATCTGAACCTAAATCTTCCTATTTCCATCATGTTCTCTCCTTCCATGATATGTTATTACTAAAAACTAGTTCAATCATCATCTAAATAATTCTCCAAACACCTTCACCTCACAATAAATGTGACTTGGAATATAATGTATTCATTGATAATAAAATCAAAAATAAATAATCATATTCACTCCTTCATCCAAATCCTCTAATATTATTGTATTCAAGAATATGGAGAACATTTGTAAACATTACTATTGTGATCTATTATTAGACTTTAGGAATAATTCCAAACCTCTTGATTTATTTTTTTGAAATATGAAAGTTAAGATCAACTTCAATCATTGGTTTTCTTCGAAATTCATCCAACACATATGGATGAAAATATCAATTTCTTTTCAATTATTGACTTAAACCAACTTAAAAACCAATATTCCATGATATGTTATCCAATCTTAAAACTCATAGAGATAAGTAGACTCCTTCTTAAGAACTTATTCTCTTATTAAAAAAGATTTGATTATTTAAATTAATTTCCAAGATACTTATTATTTATAGCATCTCAAATATATTTACATCAATGAAATCCTTTTTTATTTACAACTATTGAAAAAAATACAACTCACGCAAAGTGGGCTCAAAAATCTCCCCCATTTTATTTATTTTCAATTCCCTTAAAAAAATATTTTTCAATATGTACTCTTCAATCTTTCACTTCTCTCAAAACTTCATTTCATTTTACTCTCTCACCCTTTCTCATAAATATTTTAATTTTTCTTTATCTCCCCCTTACTGATAAGAAATTTAAAATACTCAGTAAAAGGTATTAATTAATACTTATAAAATTGTCAAAAACCATCCCACTATAAGTCTACTAAACCATTATCAATTTATAAAATAATAGGGTTTGATTTAAGAAACTAATTCATCTTATAAAATTTGAAATGATACCAAATTAAATGAGACAACACATAAACTTGTCTTTAAGTTTTTTCCAAATTGTATTAGGATGAGAAAAATGAAACCGATTGAGATAAAACTTTCTCGTGAATAAAAACTTTAGTTTCTTCGACTCACTTCAACATACAATTCAAAAACATTCAAATGAAAATAAAATGATATGACATCATTGGTAATTCTTCAGACTTCTACTTTTATGTCATTTATAAAAATAAATTTATCCCCCATTAAGTTATAATTTTATTTTAAATTATCAAGGATGAGAGATAAAAATTACATACCTCTTCAATGATGTCATCAACAAGAAACCTCTAGAATATTTTTATTTGCTTAAAACATAAATTCTGGAAGCTTCTTTAGAAATATTGATTTGTCTCCTTCTCAAGGAGACACTCCTCGTGATATTTATAATGATGAATCTATTCAATAGTTAAGATTTGGGATTTATATAATGAGAATACAACAAAATGAATTTATTTATATAGTTTTCCATATTTGAAAATTTCCAAATAATCACCAAGGATAATCAATTCAATTTATACCTTTTAGAATACAAAATTATGGGATCAATCAATCATGGTATATTCATATTTTTTTGTTCAATGTTAAAAACACCTACTTAAAATTAATTAAATATGATTCTATTCTCAAATTTAAAAAATTAAATTGAGAAATCAATCTAAGATAGAATCTTATTCATATTTACTATCCGTGATTGATTGTATCCACTCAATCTTAGGTTCTACCCTTGAGAATATTATTCACCTTAAATTCCATGTATTTTAAGAACTAATACAACACATGGAGATAAGGTAATAAGGTGTATTTTTTTGTTTATCAATTTGAATAGCAAGGTTGAGAGGATTTTCTAAACCAATTTCCTCAACCCTTCATGATTTTCTGTCTGATTTTCAAAGTGAATTTGGAATTTTGTAGCATGGATCTCCTCACATATATTATTTCTTCTTTGTGTGATATGCCAGCCATTATTCTCAATATAGCTTGAAATATTTTCAAATCTTATGCTTGTGTTGGAAAGATAGTCAAACAACCCCTGGCATTATGTCCAGTCATCTTGAATCTCCCACAGTAAACTTTTATAACACAAAAGTTGTCATTTGTTGAAAAACTCTCATAAAATTTTACTTTTTCATAAGGATACTTCTCATTACCTTTAGAACTAGATTTTTCATGTGCTTCCTTTATCTTCTTATAATTTTCTAAATCTACTATCCATATTACTAAAATATCATTGGGAACATTGGTAGCCTTATTATATTTTCCAGATGGATTCACATGACTTTCTTTCCTTAAATTTTTTTTATGATATGTATCACTCATCTTGATAATATTATTGGTCTTATTTTAATATTATTTTTATTTATATTGTTATCCAAGTATATTTCACATGTATTCATAAAAAATTTTAGAGAATTATTATTAACAATATTTTTATGATTTCTTACCAAGGTTGATTATTTATATTTCTTATGTGTTATTATCTTATTACATGAATTTGATACATTTTAAGTTGGTAATGTATCATTTTTTTACTGCCACCACTAAAACTACCATAGAAATCTCCAAGACCCTTAAATTTCTTAGAACCAAACATAGTTTTATTTTTTACTTGTGGTTGTTTCATCTTACTTGGATTTATCCCACATGAAACAAGATTATTTTTTTCTTATAAATTTAAAATATTTTACCAAAAATCCATTTAAAATTTTCCGAATCAATTACACCACCAGGATTTCCCAAAAAACCTTGATATTTTATTAAAACATGTTTGTTATATTTTATTTTCTATATTTGTGACCAAGCTATCTTTGAGTCTTGTTCACCACTGATTGGATTATTCTTGGGTAACCAGTACTCATGATTACTCTTTTATACACCAAAGATAATGTGATAGGATTATCATCACTTATTCTCAAATATATCTATACATGTTTTATATTTAAACCATCACTTTTCATGAAAATATATTCATCATGATCATGAAATTTAGATATATATGGTACCTTTATCCTCACAACTGCTTAAGAAAGATTTCCAAATAATCTCATGATATTTTTTTCCCATAAAAGAGGTATTTTAACACATGAATCCTCATTTTATAAATTTGTAATAGTATATCCATCTTCCTTCAACTTTGAAGGCCAATAAGTGTCATTTCAAGATTGGACAATTTAATCTTCAATTCAAGAAACATAATATTGAGTGAGTTCCTATGATCTTTAATAAATGTAACTTTGTCTTCATATTACTTCCTCATCTTCTCAACATCATTTTCATGCATTGAAACCTTATCTTATAGAAGTGAATGAAGTTCCTTAATATTCTCATATTTAATATCCAATTATGAATTCATGAAATCAATGTTGTTTTTCAAATTTGTTTCCAATGCATGGATCTTCATTTTAAATTCTTTATTGGCCTCCTACTTCTCTCAAATTAAACAGATAAACTCCACTATAAATTTATATCATATATATTTAGGCTCATCATCTATATATTATTTTATAATATCTTGTTTTTATAGATTTATATGGTCTATATCTCTTTCTCTCAAATCTTTCTTCAAATTATCTATCTCACCTTCAAACCGGGTGATCTATTCCTACTATATTTCAAAAATCACACACATTATAGAAATAATTTATTTTTAAAAATAATGAATCATATATTTTAATGCTTAAATGGATTAATCTATTGAAATATTATCACACCCACTTAAATGTTCTTCCTATGGTTATATCCCTTAATCCCTAGGAGGTAGAGATTCTCTCCATATCCTTTATTATATATCAAACCACATGTTCTTATCCTTACAAGATAAATTTGAATTGTAACACCCCAAGTTTTTATGGACCTTTTTTCTTAAATAAATTAAATTTTAGTTTATGTCTTGGAATGCACTAATTCAAACATTTCATTCACATGGTACCGACTCAGCGTACGTTACATGGAACATCAACTTGGCGTGAGTTACACAGAACATCAACTCAGCATAAGTTACATGAAACATCGACTCAGCATACTTTACATAGAACATAGACTCAATATATGTTACAAAAAAACATCGACTCATTGTATGTTACACAAAACATTGACTTGGAATGTGTTATATGCAACATTGACCTGGCGTACGTTAAACACAACACCGATGTTTCTACAAAACATCATTTTATTGTTATAATTATTTAAATGAGATAATTATAACCTAGCCATTAAACTTAGTTATATGAATAGTAATAACTATTTTTCAAATATTTTTTATAATTTTTTTATATAAATAAATCACATTGATAATAAAAGATATAATTTTTGGTAAAGTCCTTAAATATTTAAAAATACCATTTTTATCAAATAAACCTCTTTTAATGTCCTTCTATAAATAAATAATAAAATTAATTTTAGGTATATTTAGAAATTTAATTTGATAAAATAAACTTCATTTTTGAATTTATAATGTTGAAATTAGATTAGGATGAATTTTTTGTATTATTTGAGAAACTTGATTTTTTGATGAATAGTGAAAAATATCGGATTTTAATTCAAAACATATTTTTCATATAATTTATTTATAAGGTTAAATTATATTTTGAATTTATTTAAAAGTTTAATTATATAATATTTTTATCAATTAGTAAAATTTATGTAATTTAGATGAATTTCACTTTGAACTTGGGTGTAAAAACTTAGCAAACTTTTAAATGTTTTTACTTTAAAACCCTGCATTGTTAAACTGAATACAGGATTACTTTTAAATTAATTTCTACCAATTATGTGATTAGAATTTGGAAAAACGGATTATAGATTTGGAATAATAATAATTTATAATTTATAATAATTTCAACTTAGTTTTTGACCAAAAATATTAGTGAAAGTGATTTAAATTAATTACAACGATTAAGGTTAAATTAAGCTTAATAAGGGACTAAACCATAACCTTAAGGCCCAGAACGACCTATACACTTGTAAAAAATACATTGGGGACATATTTTGACCCTATCCTCCCTTGTATTGAATTTGGATCATTATTGGATCCACTTGAAACAAGAAAATTTTGGGTGGAATTCTCTCTTCAAATATTTACAAGAGTGTCACTCCTCCTTCATTATAAAAGTCCACCACCTCTCCCTCTTATTTACACCTCAAAAACCACTTAGGTTCAACCAATATCTACCCATTCCACTTCCTAACATCCCTTAATTACTCCTTTATGCCTCATTTTTGGAATAAATCAATACAAGTAGGCATTTTAACACAAACCAAAAAGAGTTACTCGATTAAGAGGTGGTTTGAATGAGTACGATGAGAGTCAAGACACAAGGTAAGGGAATTTAATCTCACTTTTATTTCTGTGAGATACATGACTAAATCACCACTCAATTATTTTTTGTGGTTTATGTAATGACTATGTGTAACGTCCCGACCCGGCTCACCACTAAACTGGAGGCCGGACCGGTCGCCACATGACCTCAAGCGCACCTCCCCATACGCCAGAGGCTGCGGACTAGTAGCGAGGGTCTTAGGATAGTCAGTGGGGAGAATATACCCTCATTTTAGTGTTCAAAATAGACAAAGGAAATAAATAGCAGAAACGGTATAATAAATGAATAAGCAACGGAAATCATATTTTATAAATCTTGTACAAAACAAATGGCCAACGCCAAAGTATACAACGGATGCATGCATGACATGATAATGATACAAAAGTAGAAAACAGTGAACAAAACAGTATGAATTACATTTCAATGCATAAATAAATAAATAATGACTCAAATCCCCATGGGCGATCTCCTCGAGCATCCCGAGCCTCCGCTCGGTCTTGTTCTTCTATCTCCCAAGTAAATGCAAACAGCATAGTCCTGCAACCAAATAGAATCTACTCGGGTACCCAGTGTAATGGAGGCCCGAGTAGGGTGTGAGATATAAATCTCAATTTCCCGGGACCACCGGTGTCTACCCCAAACCATACATTTAATAAATAAATTATAACATGTGAAAACGTTCATAAATTAAGTAAACAGTACAATGTAACTATATACCCAAGTACATGCTTCATCCCCCAGCTGGTGTCTGAACCTGCATTATACATTTGTCATACATACTCAATATTCATTACATAATCATTCATTGGTTATTAATTATTCCAATCTTAATAAATTATGAAGGTCTTGAGATTCATCCTATGCCCAACATCTCCCATATAAATCACTCGCCACAGATGTCTCTAAAGACCATCTATGTAATCAAAGTAAAGACTAATTACAAGCATGTGCTTTGGCTTGGATAACGCGTCATAAGTTATTCAAGTCAACCTTTCATATACTAAGTCTGAGCCCGCCCACTAAAAGTGGTTCACCCAATTCATAAATAATTTTGAAACCTTCCTCATAAACAAATCAAAAATCATCATGTCTCAACAGCCTTCATTAACCATTAACTCATTTCATACACGAACAATTGGACCCACAGTCCAATGTTAATTAATGGGTGTAGAACATCATGTCTAGCACCCTCATGAGTATTTGGAGCAGCAGTCCTTGTCTCACAACCCATGGGTATTTGGAGCATCATTCCCTAACCCATAAAAGAATATTTGCTTGCAAGCTGGGTGTAGAACGCCATGTCTAGCACCCCGTGAGTATTTGGAGCTTTAGTCCTTGTCTCACAACCCATTTATCAATCATGCATATATATTTATCATTGGTGTAGAACACCATGTCTATCACCCCGTGAGTATTTGGAGCTTCAGTCGTTGTCTCACAACCCATTTATCAATCATACATATATATTTATCATTGGTGTAGAACACCATGTCTAACACCCCAAAACCATCCAATAATTAATTCATAAATTAATTAATCCAATCCATTAATTAATTCAACAACTAATTAACAACATAAATCGCCCGTCAAAATTCAACCCTTAATTAACCATTAAACATCTCAATAGTAAATAATTAATTAACAATTAATTGTTCTTATAAATCCAAATAAATAATTAACTCAACATTTAATTGTCCAAATTTGTTAACAAGTCTGAACCCATCCACTCAAACAGTGATTCATCCAGGACATTAAAATTTTACATGCACGTCATAATCATCATAAAACATGCTGAACAAGCCCATATATTTAGAAACCATCTCACGCATCATCTCATAATATAGAACAAATCCATCCAAGGAAACTTAATGAATGGAAATCTAACAAGTATCAAAAAGTACCCTTGGCCAACAGTCGTAACAAACAATCAATTCACAATCTTAATTTAATGCATGAAAATTAATTAATTCAAAAATTAATTAATTAAATATTATCTCTTAAACCAATCATAAATTAATTAACCATTTAACATTTAACATGTAATAATTAATCCATCCATTAATTATTACCAATTTCTTATTTATACTTTTGAACATGTCAAATATTCAATATTCCAAATCATCATTAAAAGACACACATTTTATTCCAACTCGTGACTTGATAATTAATTCTACAATTAATTACCCTATTAAACATTCTTCCCATTCAAATCATTTAACTGTTTAATCATATCACTTTAACCAAATTATCAAAACATGCTTAAAAAAACAACACAAGTTCAAGCCCCCATTTATCTCACGTGTGCGGCATCATTTAATAACTTCAAAAGTGTCATGCATCGACATATCATAATCAAGGAAACTTACATTCTCAATTTATTTAAAGAAGCTATAATTCGTAAAATAAAGTGTTAAGGATTTGAGACCCTACCTCAGGGTGGCACAATTTTAAATCTGAAGCGCTTTAATGTGCTTGGCAGCAACCAGTCCACAACTGGTCCATAATCACATGTGTGCACACCTTTATATATATATATGTGTGTGTGTGTGTGTGTGTGTGTGTGTGCGCGCGCGCGCATTGTCTACATTGATCAACGAAAATTACATATATCAAAACGGGTAACCAGAATCAAAGTTGTAATAAACAACGCACCTCTAACTTGGTACCAGGAACTCATAAAAAAAATTTAACAGACCTTAATATAACCGGTGCAAAGCCAAACCGCGGGTTTAGAAACTAACCTGAACCAATGGCGGCAAGACAATTCGAGACCATCCGCCTCGCCCTTGGTGGCGGATGTCAGATTATGGACCAATGGGTCCCGAGTAAACATTCGCATATCCTAAAAAATAGAGGAACGCAATGATTGGATTAAACATGAACCTTTGGTTTTTAGCTGAGAAAACAAGGCGAGAGAGAGGAGTCAAATGATCGATGTGAATCACCAGTTATACGCAGACAGACTCACCTTTACGAGGCAGACAATATTCGTGAAGAGTTCGAGGGGAATCGTCACGCGCAAAGTGGAGTCTGGGAGAGGGGTGATGCGCCTCTAGGTATTTCTCGGAGGGGGGTTGCGCCACGGAGCTCGCGCGCTACAGGAAGGGTCGCTCGGGGGTTCACGTGCCTCTTGGTCGCACCGCGGGAAAGAGCTCACATCGAGGAGGGAGCTCGAAGGAGGGAGGAAGGGGCCGCGTCATGGGGTGCGCTATTGCGTGCGTGTTGCACCTTGTGCGTAGGGAGGAAGAATATTGTAATTCGATTCCCTTTATTTTATTTTTCAAACCCCTAAATTAATTTCCATTAATAATAGTTATTATTAAACTCTTAAAACCCAATAATAATACTACCATTAATGCGAAAATAATAATAATAAAAGATAATAATAATACTCATTTTATTATTATTATTATACACATTAAACACTTATCTAAAAATTAAAAAAAAAACTCCCCAATTAATCCTTCTTAAAGGAAACGTTTCATTTGAGAAAATCAAACTCCCCTTTACTCCTTAATTAAATTAAAATCTCTTTGACTTCAAAGTAATAAAAATAATAATTCCTTTTCCACAATTAATAAAATTCATTTTTCCTTGAATTTAATTAATTAACAAAATAATAATAATAATAATTAAATCATAATTATTATTATTAAAACTTTCATTTTTTTTAAAATTCCAACCAAAACTCCCCAATTCATTACTATTATTATTTATAATAATAATAATACCCATAATGATCAATAACTATGACACTCGTAAAACAATAATAATAAAAATATAATTATTATTACTCAAACATTTGATATAACCCAACAACTCTATTAAATAACCACACTCCTTCATTAAATTCAAAACTGCTTATTTAATTAAGCATTTCATCGAGATACCCAACAGCCTCATTAAATTCACCTAAATATTACACCCCATTAAATAAAAACAGAACTTTGACAAACCCCATTATTAAATTGTATTAAAATAAATAATAAAATTCCCATTTTAATTATGTCCAGCCTCCCCATTTAAATCCACATTAATTATCCAATTCATTTTTAACCTTCATTTATTATTCGTGTAATAAATGTTTCGTAATTAATTATAAAACTCCATATTGATCATTAAATTATTTTAACATTTCTTTAACTAAGTAACCACAAAAAAATTAATAACATCATTATTATTATTATTCAAAATTTCATTTATTTAAAAACCCAAACCCCCGATTTATTAAAATATCATTAATATGATAAAAACTCCAACCCATAACCCCTCATTTAATTAAAAGTTTCTTCGAGAATCTCAAAATCCACATTTAATTCTCATAAATGATACACTCCTTTAACATGAAATTAAAATATCAAAGTATCAAAATAATTTATGACTCAAATAATAACAATGAAATTATTATTATTATCACATTCCTCCATTTAATAAAAAATGGTCCTTTAATAATTCTGAAACTCTTCATTTAAATAAAACGGTTCTTTGATAAACACAAAATCCACATCAATACCTTCAACAGCCATTTAATTAATTCTTTAACATTCAATAAATTTAACAACCACAATAATAGTAATAATAACTTCATTATTATTATTATTATTACAACTTTATTTTAATTAATCCAAAACTCTCATATAATCATATTTAATTAAAAAATAATAATAATAATTTACTAAATAAGATAAACTGCATAGGTTGGACCGCAACCATGCGCTGCCCATGAAGATCCATTAAAGTGGATTTTTCTGGATCCGGTGCACCCGAGACTCATCAGGACACCCGCTAAAATTTATCGGGTAATTACGCAATTCCAGAAACGACACCATTAGGTGTTTCAACACTTAGAATAAAATTCCAGAGCTCGGTTTAAAAAACTAAACCGTTGATAATTCAAAAACATTCGTATTTTAACCCGGTTCAAAAACATGAGACTTTACACTATGAATGTATTCTATTTCTCTTATACTTAAATTTATGGGTATTCACATATCCATTTTATGATCTTTCTTTTATGGGTTTTAAGTTTCAAAATTTACCAAATCAGTAAAATAGTTTTGTTTCAATTTTAATTCTTTGAAACACATGTTTTTTATACACCTACATTTTTTTGAGGTGTATATACTTCCATTTGAAATGTTATATCATGAATATATTTATTTTCATGATATTTTAAGCTTCATGTAATTTACTTTTCTTTAATGGAGAGTATAATCCCAAGTTATTGAATGATAAGAGTTTATTGAAACAATCTTATCACTTTTCAATATTATTTATGATTATGCTTAAATTAATGAAATTTTATGATCCATATCTCAAGAACACTGATGAATTTTATTCTCCTCTGGTTATTCAATATATCCACATGTATTTTTACCATTTTTTCACTCTTTGGTACTTAATATAACGTTTTTAAGTAAAATTTGTTTGTATCCCTCTTTGGTCAGAAATCTATTGCATTAAAAAACCATGTTTTAAAAAAAATTCAAAAATGCTTTAAAAAAGATCTTTGAATCCCAATTTCAAGGAAAAAGGATTTTAAAAATGTTGTATAGTTTTCAATGCTTCCTTTATAATTTTTCAAAGATATTTTCAAATAAAAAGGTTTTCAAATGGTTTTATGTTTTAAAAAGTTTTTTTAAATGTAGAAAGGATATTTTCCTCAAGAAATGTTTTTAAAAGATCTTTAAAAATTATTTCCCATCTAAGATGACATTCATTGGTGTTACTCATTACAATATGGGGAAATGATTCAATGTTACCATTCATATTATTTCTCTGAATTGATTATGTTTTAATGGCATGATATTTATGAAACCTATTTCTCTATCCTATGTTATATTCTTTTGAAACCCACCTTATTTCATGGGTTATTTTTATGATGAAATGATTATGAAACTTGTATATTTTTCACAAGTTATGATATGATTACATGTTTATGGTACCCATTTTATTTTATGGGTTATAATATGATTGTTTATGATTTTGTGGCACAAGTATGTATGATTCCATTATGAGATGGATGGGACCTATATCTCCTTACAATGTATTGGGTAAAGATTTATATCTCGTAAGATAGACTATGATGGTCTTGGGAATGAACCTTGACTACTAAGATGTCCATGGGTGTGAACCATGACTACCAAGATGGTATGAGGAGTGAACTCATACTACTAACATGGACATGGGAGTAGACCATGACTACCAAAATGGTATGAGGAGTGAACCCATACTACCAATATAGTATTCTCAGTGATGCCTTAGATACTATGGAAATCATATTATATGCTTATGTGCCTATCGTAATTCAATGTTTTATTCCTATGTTATACTCTCATGGATTATGTTCTTTATTTCCTTATGATTCATGTCTTATTAACTTCTAAGATTTATTACATGGTCAATGCATATGATCTTTTATATGTAGGGTATGATATTCCATTTTCATGTTCATATTATCATAACCTTATGCTCATGATTATTATTACATATCTCCCTTTTTACCCTTATTGAGAATCTGATCTCGCTCTTTTTATGTTTCCTTACCTTGGTTATAAAGATATTTATTATAGTTGATGTGTTTAATAAGGGTGTTAGTTAATAAGAACCTAGTGAGAGATAATTTATCTCACTTATGTATCAGTGTTTATGTTTTCATGTTTCCAAAGTCACTAAACTAATACGGTCTTGGGAAGTTTGTTTGTATAATGTATTAAGTATTCTATAAAATTTGTGTAATGTTAATGTATCAAAAGAGATGGTAGCTTTATTTGGTATCAGAGATAAGTTTTAGTTAAACTTTGGAAGCTAGGATAAGAAAATATTAGTGAGAAACAAAAGTACATGTCTAGGGATAAGTCTAAGGATAAGGAAAAGTATAGGAAAATGTCTTGGAATTTTGGTAAAGGATATAGTGAGTGGTTCCATAGAAATACATTCCTTTCTAGATACTACAAGTGGATATGGCTCTAGCATAGATATACCTAGGGAACTCTAACACAATGTTCTAGGACGAACTCAGGGTAATCAGGTACATAATAATGGGTCTTGTTGCACACTTGGTTTGACATTCCTAGGGGATATGCTTTGGAAATTCACAAACACTTCATGACCCATAATGAAGGATTTAAATAGAATTTTTCTATGAATAACCTAGGATAAACCTAAGGTGTCATAGATTATGGAAGGTGTCATAATTTAGACATCCTAAAAGTGGATTTTCAGGATTATGTGGTTTCTTGGTATGATAATTGTTTCTCACTCTATGCTTTTTGGTTTTAGTCAATGGATGGAACCTGAAGGAATCACGTTAATGGTGATTACGATGGATAATGAAATAACTGTACTCTTGAGCAATCAAATGTTATGGGATCTATAATGAAAAACTTCATTGTTATTCTCAAACAGTTTTCTCAAGCTATGAATCGTGGTGGACTTCTAAATGAGAAAAGAAGGGAACAACATTTTAATGAGTATTTCATGAGGAAGTATCCACCTTCTTTAATAGGGCCTTATGATCAACTTTTTTTTAATAATGGATCAATACTACTGAAAATATATTCTCCATTTTCTAGTGTTCATATCATGATAAATTAATTATAGCTTTCTATCAGTTAGAAGGAAAAGAAGACCAATGGTGGACTCTAATTAAGAATACGAGGTAGTAAGATGATATTTAATACATGGATTTTGGATGAGTTTAAGAAATTTTTTTCAATAATTAATTTCCTCAGATTCTTTATACCAAGAAGGATAAACAATTCCTTGATTTTAAGAAATTGGATAATGAATATTTTGGTACCTATGAGGGTAATTTTACAAGAATTGCAAGTTATTCTTCAGGAATTATCATCTAACCTAAAATAAAGTTGATAGGTCCTTTAGCGGCTTAAATCCAAGTATTTGAAGGGCGCTGGCCATAAGATACTTCAGTAGCTAAAAAGATATTGTTCGTTGTGAAATCAAGGATGAATTAGAGGTTGGAGTCACATATGAATCCCACGGTTTTGGTAAGAAAAATAAGATAGAGTTTAAAGGAAAATCTAAAAACCATGAAGATACGAAGATGATCTTTTCTTTATGCTCTAAGTGTGGGAAGAAACATGGAGGAAATTACCTTAAGGGGTATAATAAATGTTTTAAGTATTAAAGAGAAGGTTATTGGGCATTTTATTTCTGAAGTGATGGGAATAAGTTAGATAATGTTGTTAATAGAGAAAAAAAGACACAAAATTCACCTCCCATGATTCAGTGCTACAAGTGTAAGGAGAATATGAATTATTCAAAAAAATTCTCAAACCTAAGGGTTGGTGATTATGATTGGCATCAACAATCACTTAAGCTGAGGGAAAAGTGGAAATATCATGAAATCGCTATTTATGATGAGGGGTGTGATAATGATGTGATGAAAGGAACACTTATCATCCACTCTAGAATTGTTAATGTCATATTTGATTCTATATCTACCCAATATTTCATATATAAATAATTTTCTAAGGGTGTTGAGATTACACTAAAATAATTAGATATTGAATTATCAGTGCAAACCTCTGATGGTAAGATTATTTCATCCCAAGTCTACGATTCCTCTACAGTTGAAGTTTGGGGGAATGTGCTTCATGAAAATCTTGGAATTATTTCTTTGGTTGAATTTGATGTCATTTTAGGAATGGATTGGCTTTATATTCAACAATCCCATATCAATTTTCAAGGAAGGGAAGTTATGATTGATATTTCAAACCCTCCTATGATCATCCATCAATGTGACAATAATTATGAACTTCCTATGGAGATTACATCCAGTGTGTGGTTCCTAATTCCCATTCAAAAGGGTTGTTTATCTCAAATGGTTGGGGAGAAAATTGACATTGATTATATGCCTATTTTTCAGGATTTTTTTGATTTATTTCCAAAAGAGTTTTCTAGACTTCCACCTAAACGTGAAGTTGAGTTCTCAATAGACCTCATACCTGAAGTTCCTAGTCAGGATCTAAGTATCGCTGAGAGGGGGAGGAGGTGAATCAGTGATATATTTTTATTTTTAAGTTTCCTTCTTTTTGAAACAACCTTTTCCTCCTATTAAAGAGTTTATTCCCTGGTGAACACACACAACCACAGGAACACAAGATTTACAACGTTCACTACTCAATAAGAGTAGCTACGTGCTTGGTATGGTACAGAAATAATCCAGTACCACACAATCCACTAGAAAAGAATCCTTTAATGTGGAATACAATGAGTATTATATGACCTTTTACTCTTATAGCACTTGGAAAACAATCTGAAAGTGTGTTTTCACCCTCTTAGCACAAATATGGAATTTCAGTATTTCAGTGCTTCTTTATAATTGAATAGGTGTATTCTTTGAAGTACAAATCTTCACTTTCTTACACCAAAGCCAGTAAGAACTATCTTACACACAACTGAATACATGTAAAGAACCCAAATCTTTTGTGCACCCTTTTAGGTGTCTCAAGCACAACTTTTATGCCATGCGTGCAAGATTTGACTTTTGTCGCGAAACACATCTTGTGTGCAACTTCAATCTTTCATGGAACTCTTGTCTTCCATGAAACTTCTCCTTCTTGCATGCAACTCTATTTATTTCACGCAATCACCATTACTTAAAATTATTTTGCACCTCAGAGCTCATAATTTCTCTAAGTGTCGAGCTTTTTAAATGTGTGGGGGTAACCTCTTATTTATATACCTCATTGACCCATGTGCGCAAAAACACTAATGTGTCGCACAAGATCCTGATGCGTCATGAAAAACCCCATTTGACATCGTATTGGGAATGTGAGTCTCTTTCACACTAGCATCCTCTTTCACGCACTTCTTGAATCTTTAGAACACTTAATTCCTTTTCCATTTTTCGAAGTTTGGACCACGAATCATGCCTTGGACGCAAGATTCCAAACTCCCTTCAATCTTGCATGCAAAAACCAATATTGTGCGCAAAAACCAATATTTCGTGCAAGCCTTTCCTTTACCATATTTTCAGTCTTGGATCATGGAACTCCACTTGATCGCAACATACTAAGCCATCTTCAAACTTGCACGCATCATCCTTTTTCAAAAACACATTTCTTCATCTCTGAATTTTTAGGCCCAAAAATTTGGCAAACACTGGAAAATGGAACCACCTTAAAACATTATTTTGTGCCGCCTCCAGATCATCTATTCCTTTTTCATTCCTCTCCTCACTGTATCCCATAACCATTCTTCAACTTTCATCACGAAATCCACTATCGTGATATGTATCCTTTGATCAAACAACTTTAGCATCGTCAGTTTTTCAACAGGAAGTACTATAACTTCCCTGTGTTTTACTAGCGTCTTTCATTCCAATAAAAACTGAATATGACTGGAATCACCTTGTACCCCCCTTTCCTTCATAAGTCTTTCATCACAAGTTCTCCTAACTTAGGATATTTGTGAAATACATATCAGCAAAGAATCATCTGATTTGTAAGTCTTTTACAAAGTTAATTGATTTATCTTTTTTGAAAATAAAAGAAAACACTCTGTAGCAGTAGAATCTTCTTACTTCATTCTCCATCCACCTTGGTCCCAACAATACCTGGTTCCACAAAAATTTCAAATATTCCTTATAGAATGGACCTGATTGATTTGAAGTAATTGAAGAAGCACCTCCAAGAAAACCTTGATAAGAGATTCATTTGGCCAAGTGTATCACCTTGGGGTGCACTTGTTCTTTTTTTGAAAAATAAATATGGATAAATAAAACTCTGTATTGATTATTGGGAGTTGAACAAGATCCCAATCAAGAACAAGTATCATCTTCCCTATATTGATGACTTGTTTGATCAACTACATGGGGATCAATACTTTTCCAAGATTGACCTTCATTCCGAATATCATCAATTGAGGGTCAAGAAGGAGGATATAACTAATATGGAAATCCATACAAGGTATAGACACTATGAATATATAGTGATTCCTTTTTTCTTACAAATTCCCCTATTATCTTTATGTATTTATTGAATAGAGTCTTTGGAGATTACCTCGATTAGTTTGTGGTAGTCTTTATAGATGATATTATTATCTATTTAAAGAGAAATTAAGATCATGAAGATCACTTGAGAACAGTACTAAAGACCCTAATAAAGGATAATATACATGAAAATTTTAAAAAAGTGTGAATTTTTTCTATAAAATTTTTCATTTTGTGTCACATAATCTCAAGATATAGTATAGAAATAGATCCATGAAAGATGGATGCTATTAAATGGTGGCCTAGACCAACCATGGTGACTGAGATTCATAGCTTTCCTATTTTAGCTGGATATTATTGTCAGTTTGTGGAAAATTTCTCATGACTATCTAATCCTCTGACAAAGTTAACTCAAAAGGGTGTCAAGTTCCTCTGGATAGATGAATGTGAGGAAAATTTCAAGGAATTGAAGTGAAGGTTAGTCAGTGAACCTATGCTTACATTACCCTATAGTGGATAAGGGTTTGAAATATATAGTGATGCATCTAAGAAGTTATTAGGATATATTCTTATGTATAATAACATGGTAATATCTTATGCCAGGCGGTAGTTGAAGATTCATGAGAAAAATTACCCAACTCGTGATACGGAGTTAGCAGAGGTAATTTTTTCATTAAAGATATGGAGGAATTATATTTATGGATAAAAGTGTGATATATACTGATCATAAAATTATGAAATATATATTCACATAGAAGGAGTTAAACATGAACCATAGAATATGGTTAGAGTTGATAAAGGATTATGACTGCTCAATACATTACCACCCTGGGAAATCAAACAAGGTGGTCGATGATTTGAGTTGGAAGGATCGTTCTATATTATTTATGATGAGGATCACAAAAGATCCAATATTTATAGATTTTAAAAGGATGGATCGATAAATCATGAAGGAAGGGAGGAAATATTATCTTTCTCAAATGAATGTTCAACCCTATATCCAAGTGAAGATTAAAGAGGCACAGAAGGAAGATGTAGAGCTAAAAAGGAAAGTTAGAAATGTTCCGGAGTTTAGCCTTGATCAAGATGGAATTATAAGGTTTAAGAATCGTGTATGTGTTCCTTCCATACTATATTTGAAGGAGTTGTTAGAGTAATATCATAGTTCTTCATTCTCTATTCATCCTAGAAGTACGAAGATGTATAGGGACTTGAAAGAATACTTCTGTTGGGATGGAATGAAGAGAGATATCACAAAGTTTGTATCTCAGTGTTTGGTATGCCAACAAGTTAAGGCTGAAAAACAAAAGTCAAAGGGGATGTTGTATCCATTACCCATATAAGAATAGAAATTGGAGAACATCACTCTAGATTTTTTCATTGGACTACCCAAAACCTCTAAAGGGTTTAATATTGTATGTGTGGTAGTTGATCTCCTTACTAAGTTGTCACACTTCATCGCTATCAGAGGAGACTTCTCTCTAGATCAGCTTTCTAGGATATAAATTAAGTAGTAAGGTTTCATGGAGTACCACATTATATTGTATCAGATCGGGATCTGAGGTTCACCTCAAAGTTCTTCTAAAATCTTTAGCAAGCACTTTATACAGAATTGAGTTTCAACACTGCTTATCATCCTAAAACATATGGTCATTCTGAATGAACTATTCAAACCCTAGAGAGTATGTTGAGATCTTTTTCTCTGAATTTAAAATATGGTTGGGATCAATACCTTCCTCTAGTTTATTTTTATTACAAAAAAATAGCTTTCACTCAAGAATTCAGATGGCACCGTATGAAGCCCTCTATGGGAATAAATATAGAGCTCTAATGTGTTGGGTTGAGGTTAGAGAAATAAAGACATTGGGTGTTGATATTAATGAAGAAATAGTTCATAAGGTTAGAACCATTCTGCATCATATCAAGGTAGCTCAAATTTGATAGAAAATTTATGTTGATAAATGAAGGCATGATCTAGAATTTTAAGTTTGTGAAAAAGTGTTTCTATGAATGTCACCCAATAATAAGGTTATGAAATTCAGAAAGAAAGGGAAACTAATCCATAGGTATATCGGTCCCTTTGAGATTATTAATAATATTAGGATGGCATCCTATCACTTAATACTTCCTCCAAATCTCTCTCAAGTCCATGATGTGTTCCATGTATCTCTCTAGAGGTAGTACATACTTGATCCTTCACATGTACTGAACTCAGAAGTCATACCACTAGAGTAGGATCTTTCTTAAGAGGAACAACTAATTAAAATTATGGACCGTACATAGAAGGTTCTATGAAAAAATACCACTCACCTAGTCAAAGTTTTGTGGATAAATCATTAGTTAGAGGAAGCTACATGGGAACTTGAGGATATGATGAAGTATAAGTATCCTCATTTTTTACCTGAGTGATGAATTTCGAGGGACATTTTTTCCCAAATATAAGTATCCTTAGGCTGGTGACAAGCACCAAGGGCATAACAGAGTACAACAAGGGAACATTTTTTCCCAAATATAAACAATTAAACAAATAGTAGAAAGAAACGTACAGCCCAATATACATTTATATAAAATTTAACTAAACATCATTTATACAAAAATTGAAAGATACAACTGAAAAAACAACCAGACCAGAAGACTACACCATCTCCATGTGACCTCAAGGTCACTCTCTAAAACCAAGATCAGTGTTTCCCAAGGCGATCAAACTCAAGATTAACCTACACACGGGCTAAAAACAGAGAAGAAATATAGGTGTGAGCATTAAAACTCAGTAGGATAGCATGATAATATATTCCAAATTCCACTTCCTTTGAAATAAAAGAATCATCAATTTCAAGTTTGAACTAAAATATATAAAATTAATATTTTTCATATGATTACTCAAAAAATACAACTCATTTCCCTTATTCATTTACAAAAAGAAAGTTCAATCTATTACTGAGACATTTCATTTTCAAGGGGATAGTAATGTTTACATTTTCAACTTTCACAAAGAGGATAAAACACTTTTCTTTGAAAACAATTTTCATAAGACATATTAAGACCACACATCACTTTCCAATAAAAAATTTACACAATAAATCACTATATTAGTTACAAAATAAGGGCAATGCAAAATATACATACAAGCGTCACATTCAACACTACAAGAAACTAAGAACTAGTAGACATAGGTGAACTTAGGATATCAAGAACAATCCATAAAATACTAATACATGAGACTTCATCCTCATTGGTATGCCATAAATGATGAAAATCAAAATGCCCAAATGCTCGGCCACCCTAACCCAGGACAGGATAAGGGGCCCAATCCCATAATAATAAACCCAAATATATTCACCTACTATGGTCCACTGGTAAGAACGTGAACTACCAGTGAAGAAATTGTTCTTAGAATGTTCTCTCAATATTCCAGGTTCCCATGTCTCATGTAAAAAGGGGGTGATCCAACTGAGCATCCAATCACATGCATATATAATAATAATTCAAAAACAGGCCTCACCTAGAGCCACCCCAAGGACTGATCTCATGCCATAAAATAAACCGAACACAAGAGTCCAACCTGAGGAAATCTTATAATAGATCAAAAGGATTCCATAGTGAGGACATAACATCCATTATATACACTTATAAGGCAGGAGAAATATCCAATGAGGTTTTAATAATACACACTTTCAACATTTGTACCAATATTCTAAATGGGCCTTTAATCACTTTTCACAAAACCAACATTTATCACTAATACAAAACCCAGTTTTTCTAAAGAGGTATAAACACACCATTTTCTACATCAAAAATTTGATAAATTTCCCCAAAATATTCATATTACATATCTAATGCACAAATAATTTTATAAAAATGCCAAACGGACCATTTATCGGCAACACATGACAAAACACCTTAAAAACCAATATATATTCTTTATAAAAACCAAAAACACTTCTCAAACCCATTAAATTACTTCAAAATTTTATTTCTCATGTTTCTAACACTTTAATAAATTCAAAAAAAATAATTTTATGTCCCATTTAGCACATAGAATCCAATCGGGCACTTTACCGAAAACAAGGTATGCAGTCTTTAACAAAATAATTCCCATTAAACACTTGAAAAGGCACAAAACACCAATTTAATGCCATAGGTTTATAAAAGATGAAAAAACATGTTTAAAACACCACAAATCATGTATAAAATCTAACAGAACATTTAAACAAACACCTAGTGTGCACATTTTTTACAAAAAAAAATTATTCACCAAGAAACATGGCATAAACTACCATTTTTCACACCAATTACTTAAACCAAAGGTTGAACAACAACACTTATAATCTATATAAGGTTCTAACAGAAATAAAATTATGAAACTATAATTATAAGGGAAAGTTCAATGGGATACCTAGCTCAAATCCTTGGAAGAATGGAAACGCACACCTGAAGTCACTCGGTGAGGGTTATAAAACCCTATATCTATGAAGAGCAACCATAAAAGAAAAAAACCCATCAAAAATCATGGAAAAAAAGTACCCTAGTTCAAGAATAAATAGTGGAGAAGAGAAATCCAAGAAATAATGGAAGAAGGAGGAGGAGGGAAGAGAGGAGAAGAGGAAAGGGAAGGATTTTAGGAAAAATCACTAACCTTTGGTGAGAAATATCAAAATTAAATTGGCCCAAAATTATAGAGAAAGAATGGGGGAGACCTCTGGTCGATACCCAATAGGTAGGTCTTCAAATGGGCGATAGAATCACTAAACTATGATTTTTAGACTGAAAGTTATTAAGCTCGTAATGGGTTTTATGGTTTTGCTACACAGTTTTGTAAAACGTGCACAAACTGTGTGAATGCTACAATAAAAATATGAAAATTTTAAGTTTTAAGTTTTATGGTTTGGTAAAAATGTGCTCAAACTATGAGACCCCAAAAATTATCCAAAACCCTCAAATGACGCCTCAAACACTAGGCAATCCCACCCAATGATCCTTGAATGATTTAAATACAATATAGTGACATCGTGGGTGTCACAAACTCTCCCCCATGAAACTTTATCTCAACACGAACCAAGGTCCAAAAAAGAGGGAAAGATTAGAAAATTAAAACACTTCAAAACCCAATACCCATCACACCTAGATCCCGAGAAAAGACCAAAATTTCCAATGAACTGGAACATAAACCAAAACTTGAAAAATTAGGTGTAACCCTAAACTTTTTCAAATTCTTAAACCGCATCCTTTTGCAACTTAATACTAAAATCATCATCCACAAAATTCCCCTTTCCTAAGGTGTAGTGGATATAAAAATGATAATCCTAAATAAAATCCATCCACCTTTATTATTGTAGATCCATATCACACTGAGAAAAGATATACCTCAAACTCTTGTGATCTATGAAGACTAAAAAGTGCGTGTCGATGAGGTAATTTCACCACAACTTCAATAAAAACACAACTACTACTGACTCCAAATCATGGGTTTCATAGTTACACTTATGGGTACATGACTTCCTAGAGCCATAAGAGATCCCTTCCTTATACTATATCAATATGAACCCTAATATCGGATGGGAAGTATCACAGAACACCTCGAACATCATGTCCTCCTATAGAAACTAAAGCACTTGACAATTTCCACTTCAGGTACTCAAATGCTTCCTGACACTAATCATTATAGATAAAAGCATGTACCTTCCTGGTTAACACTTTCAATGAGGCTATAACTTGATATAAATCAATCAAAAACCTCTGATAATAGCCTGTAAGACCAAGGAAACTATGAACATCTTCTATGTTCTTGGGTGATGCCCAAGAAACAACTATATTGACCCTAAACGGGTCTATGGACACACTCTATTGTGACATCAAATTCCCAAGGAAATGAACCTATCATGTCTAGAACTTACACTTTGATAACTTTCCATAGAGTTGGTGGCATTAAAGTACCTCTAAGAAAACTTTGGGATGATCAGCATGCTCCTCCATTGACTTTGAGTATATCAATATGTCATCAATGAGAATGACTATAAACTGGTCTAGGAATTCACAAAACATGGTTTTCATAATCCCCATGAACATAGATGGTGTGTTCATGAGGTAGAATGTCATGATCATGAACTTGAAGTTCTCATACTTATATCTGAATGTAATATTTAGGATATCCTCATCTTTCACCCTTATTTGGTGATATCCAAACCTCATACAATCTTAAAAAATCAACTATCCCCTGTCAGTTGGTCAAAAAGATCATTTATCCACAGAAGAGGGTGATAATTCTTGATCATCACTTGATTCAAACTATGGTAATCGATACATGAACTCATACTACCATCCTCATTCTTGATGAATAACACTGGATTACCCCATAATGACACACTGGGTTAGATGAAGTCCTTATATATCAAATCATCTATCTGAATCATCAACTCCCATAGCTCCTAAGGTTTCATCCAATAAGGATCCATCAAAATAGGAGAATCACTAGGCTACAAGTGTATCCCAAAATCAACATCACGTCGATGGGGTTATGTCAAAAAATCCTTATGAAAAAAATGCAGAAACTCCATGAAAACCCTAGTACCATCCACTATCTTAGAATCCACTGATTCTACAAACAACTTGGCCATTAAAAAAATAAGTTCCTCCACACATCTACTGCCCACCTGAAAACTCTTCTTTCTAATTAAAATTGCACAGTGGTCATCTACATCATAGAACATGACTCTCCTATGGAAGTAATCGATAATATCATGAATGAAATACAACTAGTTAATGTTGAGAATAACATTATATGATTTCATCTATAGAAATAAAATATCCCCATGGGACTGATGTGGCCCCATCATCAGTTTACACCCCTGGCACATATCAAACAAGTTGGTCTGGCCTCTAACTAGTGTAGTCAACACTAGGGGAAAGGGAAGCCTCTCTAAGTCCAATTCCAGATCATGAACTAGAGTGGGTACAATAAATGATTTCAAAACTTTCCAATAAAATAAGTCATAAACAAGGGTGGATGACAAGTTGAGTGCACCTTTAATGATATATGGCCCCTATCATGCTAACGCCTCTACTACTTGTAACTAACCATTCCTAGATCCCCTTCATCTTTTTTGATGGCCACCTCTATGACCACACTCAGTCCGAGGTCCTTGAACATGAGGAACATTTTGAGGTTGGCCTCTACCTACTCCATATTCTCTTAGAAGGGAATGACCCTACTCCCCCTACTGTTTAAATATACTCATTATCAACTACTTTTAAGGTCAACGTTGAAGATGACTGCCTCCACCAAACTAAGCTCAAAGAACCATCAGTCACTAGTTTTGGTGATGGCCACAAACCCCATAGAAAAAACACACTATCCCCATAACCCTAAGAAAATCATGGAAACCACTATACCTAGAAGGTTAGAAAGGAAGTTGATGAGTTTGAATCCCCACTATTCAAAACATCAAAGGTCATGGAACCTGAAACCTATCACCAACAACATTTCTTCTCAAGAAAACCTATTGGTTTCCCTCTTGTGTTAAACCTCCTCACAAGTTCATCCTCTTTATCACCTTCACCTTCTTCTAAACCTCTAGATATGTCGGAAACATAAAGGGAGTAACTACATACTAGATAGAAATACAGAGTGCCTCCTCAAGACATCTTATATGAGACTCCTTGTCAGAAAAAAGATCTAGGGAAATCACATAAGGTCCTTGAACTTGATCTTCAGTACCCACACAGACATACTGCCCTACTGAATAGAGAGTATCTCTTACATATTCATTGTCTTCATGGTTGATGAAAGAAAATTTTCTTGGAAGTATTTCTGAAAGTTGACCCATGAAATATTTGCCTCCTTCTAATCACCAAGGTGTAGTTTCCACCATTGATGCATAGCTCCTCACATTTAATAAACTTACAACAGGACCTAGTACTCCATTAGGGCCCAAATCAAACAAAATTTGATCTCAAGCTCCTCCAACCATCTCTTTATCTCCACATCAAAAACACTTCTCTCATACTTCCCTAAATACTATCTCCAAAAAGAGAAAAATGCCATCTTACACTGATCATACTCATCAACTAGATCAACCCTCTTATGATCAATAGAATCATCCTATTGAACCTCCACTGCCTAAATCACATATGGATGATGACCAGGAGATATAGATGAAAATGGAAACATTGATTTCCTATTACTGGTATCATATAATTTTATTAAGATTCATTTAATTCATTTTAACTTCTTAGAACCAAAAACACCCAATTTAAACAAGAATTCAAGTAAATCAAGATGCATGTGCCTCTCCTAAGTCTATACCCTGCAAACAAGTCTGACTCACTTTTTCATTCAATAAGCTTAGAGTCCATGAACCGGATCATGGGGGCCCTAAAATCTCATTCATGGCTAGTATCTCAAACTATGTCATGTTCCACGATCAATTGGAACTATTTTCATACCAACTCATGTAATCATCATTGTGCCTAACTCAAAACTCTATCATATCTCTCAATAATAACCTTCGATAACACTCTATCATGAACCCCTCCCTCAAAAGATTCCTTAATGAGGGAAGAGATATAATGACCCCCGATTCCTATATCCAGTAGGCCCCGGGTTAGCGAATAGTGTCAAGGGTATAAAAATATCACATATGGGAGGTATTACCCTCTATAGTAAAACAAGATCAAGATATATGATAGATAAACCGCAAAAAAACTCCATGAAATAATATAAAATAAATACCAAAATCATTCCACAATGCACGTGTAAAGTAATCATATATATATTAAAGTATCCAAAGTAAATATCCAAAAGAAAATTGTGGAAGAAATATAGAAACAGCCTGAGGATATGATCTAGTAATGTCCAACACCGTTCACTTAATCCTCCTAGAAACCTAAAAATCAGTTTATATAAATAGGATGAGAATACAAGTATACTCATTAGGAAAACAAAAGTCTCTTATTCACATGTTAAAGAATCATACTAATGCACCATTGAGAAAACATCACCTAAATAGGTAAACTAATTAAACCCATCCTCACCATGGAATGCTCACAAAATAATGCATTCATGTATATTAACATAATAAGAATAATTTCGATAAAGGGTACCCCACACCACTTTATCACTAATTTTCTGACCCCACACCCTATCATTGTATGTCTTGGTGCTCACATATCTTCTATATAATGTCACATCTTTCCACGCCATAGCACAACCATCACATCACACCTTGCTCGAAGACACATGGTCCATCACATCACATCTCACCTAAAGACACCTCGGTCATTACATCACAACCATAACTTTAATAGTAGGGTATCATGAACATGAAGTACATTAACCTCATTACCACCTCCTACCATGCATGACCCTCATTGTAAGCTATCTCATCACATATCACTGCCCCACAACACAACCATCACACCACATCTCTCCTGCAAAAACCTGGGCCATCACACCTCATCATATCTTGACAATTCAATTTTCAATTCTGATTATCAAATCCCATGAATGTCCATATTTCTTGGAAGAGTGATCCAGAAACAGTGGGTAGTCATCCATCCATCCTCACCACTGAGATGTTGTGAGAAACACCCCCCATATAAATATATGGGTATCGGCACATGGTGCTCAGCATGGATAGGGTAAGTATTAAAAATCACAAGGAATATAAATGGTATATATTCATGCCCATATATAAGCCTAACCTATGGGTTCACAACATAAGTACCAACCAACTCACAACATCACCACCCAACCTCACAAAACTGCTACTTTCACTTCCACTACTAAATGCACAACACCACACCGAAAAAATACAAGACACAATTGTTTCATCTTTTTATTTAAATACGTGAAAAATACCATTATCCATCCCATTTATTTAATTATTCATCTAATTTAATTTCACATTCATTTATTTCCTTAACCCATTCCATTTAAATTGCAATATTATCATTTAATTTTATTACTACCCGAGAAAATAGCATAACAAAACACATATATCACACACCAACCACATCTCAAACACACATCACCACCCCACATCACAACCACACATAACTTCCCTATAGTACAACCTCATACCAACCACACATAGTCTCACACAACCCCTCAACATGGTCTCACAAACCACACATCTGTTGGGACCACTTTTTGTATGAAGATTGTATTTGTTTTCAACAGTTGTCAATACAGATCAAAATGAAGAAGGAGATGAATAAGAACTCCATAGTTGATGGAGAGTAAAATTCAGATGATTTTTGAGCTGATCCTAAGTTCAAATAACATGTATCAAAGGTGATACATTGTTTACAACAATGAAGAATGGTGTAAACACATGATTATTTACTGCTATGTATTTCACAAATATCATAAGTTAGGAGAACTTTTGATGCAAGCCTTATGAAGGAAAGGGGGAGAAATTATGATGCCAGTCATATACAGTTTTGATTGGAAGGAATGATGCTATTGGAAGATAGGAAAGTTTCAGTACTTCCCATTGTAACTCTAACGATGCTAAATCTGATCTGTCAAAGGATATATATCACGATAGTGGAGTTCATGATGAAAGATGAAGAATGGTTATGGGAAGCAGTAAAGAGAGAAATGAAAAAGGATTGGACAATCTAGAGGCAGCACAAAAGAACAGTTTAAGGTGGCTCCATTTTCCAGTGTTTGCCAAATTTTAGGCCCTGAAAATCGGGAGATGAAGAAATGTGTTTTTGGCCATGGATGTTGCACGCAAGATTGAAGATGGTTTAGATTTTTGTGTGCAAGTCATGATTCAAGGTCAGAATGTCAAAAAATGGAAAAGGTATGCAGTGCATGAAAAATTGGACAGAGTACGTGAAAAAATGAAGGTTGCACGATATAGTAGCGGGATGCGCAAAAAATCAGCAGGATGCATGAAAAAAAAAAGGCTGTGTGAAATATTTTCGGGATGCGCGAAAAATAAAGTGGTGTGCAAAATAGAGGAATGGAGTTTTTTGTGAAAGAACTGTTTCGAGATCAGAAGCTCAAAAATTGAAAAAGGCATGAGGTGTGCAAAAAATTGGAGCATTGCACGAAATATGATGTTGCGTGAAAGAGTTTTTATGCGCATGAAGAGGGTTTTACACACGGATTAGTGTTTTTCACGGAGGGTTAAAAAGGCCTATAAATACGAGGTGAACCCCTATCATTTGAAAAGGCTCAACACATAGAAAAATCTTGAGCTCTAATGCGTGGAAAAATTGAAGTCTAGAGCGGCGTGCGAAAAGAAGAGTGTTGCGCGTAGAAGAAAGTGTTGCGTGAAAAAGGGTAGTTCTGCGCGAAAAAAAGAGTTGCTCAAAAAGTCTTTTTCATGCCAAAAAGGTGTTTTTACGCACAAGGCTTGATTTTACATGAAAGCCACCCAAAAGGTTGCATGAAAAATTTGAGGTCCCATAGGCCTTTAACAAGTGTTATGCACTCTTGAAGTGTCTCACAAAGAAGGAGAACCATACCCTCTATGCAAAGGTTAAACCACAAAAAAGCGACTGGTTTTCTCAAACCCTCACTGTGTTTTATGAAGGAGATCCCGTGAGTAAAAAACTAGTGAATACTCACCCTTTTAGTGCTTCACGAAGATAGATCAATGAAACATCACTGGTTCTATGAAGAAGAATCACGCGTCCTGTGTGTAAAGAAGAAGACTCGTGGAGCTCTTTGCTTGCACAAAGGTGAACACTCTATGATTTCATGATTTATATACACTGTTTGCAGGGGTGTTGTTGCTTGTGTGAAAAGGATCCAGATCTAATACTAAACTCATATCCGCACAAAGGAAGTATGAAGTATACTGATACACTCTTGTGTTGGTATTGATAATTGAAGAAAGAGTATAAGACACTATTGTACTATTTCTTATTATACTGTGTTAAAGTGAAAGAAGAGAAGAAGAAGAAGAAGAAGAACAGAGTATGCTCAACTGAAGGATGACAATTATTCAGGGTAGTTAAATTCAGATGATGCTATGGGAGATGATCCTCAGCGTTTGAATAATCACATTGGTGTATGTGATTCTATCCAGGAATGGAGAAATATTTTTAGTGCAGTTGGTTTTTGCACTAAGAATAAGAAAGAAGAAATCTAGTGCAGTTGGTGTTGCACTAGAGAAGAAGAGAAGGAAAGAAAGAAGAATTTCTTGCCTACTGCTTTGCAAGTAATCAAGTGAAGATAACTAAATAATACCAAGAGAAGAACCTACCTTTATCAAGAAGGAAGAATACTGTCTTCATAGGCAGTATAAAGAACCAGCTAGAGGCAGCAAGTTGGACTAGGCCATCACCAGTCCAGGGAAGAGGATTGTTTCCCACCCCCTCTAAAGTGTAGGGACTCACACTGGCTAGAGGATTGTTTTCCTAGCCACTCCATTGTAAAATAATATCACATTATAGTGGAGAATACATGAACTAGTCATTCACATGCATGGCAAGGATTTAGCTACTCTTATTGAGTGGTGAACCTTGTAAAAATATCACGTGCATATTTTTACTACTTTCTATTATTGCGTGCGATAGGGAAAAGAGAATAAGAGAATCAAGATCCTAATAGGTCAAGTGGTACATGGATAAAAGTTGGAATTGGTTTAAAAAGTTCCCAACACTGATTTACCCCCCTCTCAATGTTAGTTATATCCCAAACAGGTCCTCTCAACATCTCCCCACACTACCCTACGACATGGTCACACTAACCTTACATAACCCCCACACTGGCCCACAACACAGTCACGCAAACCATACATCGAACCACACCACCCTAAAACACAATCACACTAACCAAACATCGTCTCACACTGCTCCATAGTGTAGTCACACTAACCACACATTTTCACCCCACAAGAAGGTCTCACAATAACCACACACTTCATCATTTTTTCAGATTTACCAAGGGTATTTTCACATTCAATTTCTTTATTTTAAGGGAATTCTCACACAAGAAATAATCTAGGGGAAACCATTTAATTATCCAAATATAAGTGGTTAACCAATTTCCATTTATTTAAGGAGATGTAAATCAATCACACAATAAAGTTTCCACAAATCATCAACTATAATGCAAGAAAATACCCCAATGACCACTATTTTAAACGATGAATTTAGTATTTACAATCACAATATAAACAAGAATATCAATGATGTAAAAATAGGTGATTCAATCCCATTTCCCCTTAAATTTAAATAAAACAATTATTTATCTTTATTAAGCCACTGAAAACTATATTCCCAAACATAAAAAAGAGAATACCCAGCTCACATGAGACATAATAATGAGAAACTAGGGATTACCTATCTCAAATGAACCTTCTGATCTTTTTACACCCCAAAAGTAGAAAAGAAAATTCCCTCAAACCACAAATGCATGAAAACCCCATGGATCAACCTAAAACACATCAAGGGTTATCAAATATGTGTCCTCAAACTCTCCCTAAACCAAACCACACCACCATAGTGAATCTTAGAAAGAATAATGAGAGAAAAAAACCAATAAAGATAGAAGGGCATGCCACCGGTTTTTGAAATACCACCACTGAAACCCAAGGACCAAGGAAAGGGAATGCAGGATAGAAAGTCTCCCAAAATCACCTAGGGTTCCTCCAAAAATGAGAGAAATAGGTGATGGTTGAATGGGAAGGAATCAGTCGAACAAACCAAATTACAACCTGTAAAATGTCTGGCTTATGGCATAAATTACAATTTTACACCATAAGTTCCACGGTCTATAGATTTTACACCATAAAACCCTAGAAACTCCAAAATACATCGAAAAACATGGTGGTTAGTTATAGAATTATATTACATCGTAAATACCTATCTTGTAGAATAAACTGATTTCATGACCAACCCCTCACTAAACACAACCCATAAGATAGTTGGCTACTTAATCTGTAAACCACATGTTTATGGCATAAACCCCCATTTATGCCATAAACCTCCTTGTTATTACACACCTACAACTCCAACACTACAAAACCTCCCAAACCTCTTCATGACTCTTCTAAAGCAACTCCAACTCCACAAACCCACAAAGTAATGGGCTGAGAAGGCATGAAAAATTACATAAATATAAGCTAAAATAAACAAAAAAACAAACTCAATGCACCTTAGAAATATAAGGGGCATTAAAAATTCCCCCTCTAAAGGACTTATCATCCTTAAGAAGAATCCCTAGGATTATAGCTTGAATAACTTAGTCCATTGCACCTAAAAATATACCACTTGTTTCCAAGTATCCTCTTAGATGTATTCATGCTGCCATGATACACATGCAAGATGTATTGTCTTCCTACGCAACACTTTTTTTCTCTGATAAACAATCTGCATTGGACATTCCCCATATAAATCATTTTCCACCAACTTCACGTCTTCACTATCAATAAAATGTGAAGGATCCATCTAATACTTACTAATCTAAGAAACAGTAAATTCATAGAGAATACCACAATTTAATGGATGTAAATCTAGCTGATAAGCCACTATCCCAATATATTCCACAATATTGAATAGACCAACAAACTGTGGCATTATCTTTCCCTACCTTTGTAGTCATTGATTCTCCAACCAAGGTGACACCCATAAGAACACACGATCACCCAATATAAACTCCAAGGGTCTTTTACTTTGGTTTTCATAATAATGATGTCTAATATGAGTGATAATCAACTGATTTTGAATTAATTAAACCCACTCAAAAGTTTCCTGCACTAAACTCAACCTGATCACTATTAACTCACCCATCTCAATCTAAAATAGTGGTGAATGACATGGTCAACCATAAAGAGCCTCAAATGGATCCATATTAATTAATACCTGAAATATTTTACTATATGCTAACTCTAACAAATCCAGATGGTCATCCTGTGTACCACCGAACTTTAGCACACATGCTCTAAGAATATCTTCCAAAATGTGGATTATCCTCTCAGATTTTTTATTGGTATTCAAATGATATGTCATAATCATATTCAACTGAGATCCCATCACCTTTTGTAAGAATTATCAAAATAATTATGTGAATCATAAATCTCGATATGATATGATACTTGCAGTCACATCATGCAATTGTATGATCTCCTAAACAAACAATCTACCTAAATCATCTAAAAATTGGATCTATAAAATAAGAAAGAAGTGTGCAACCTTCATCAACCATTCAACCACAAATCACACTACATCTTAACCCCTCAAGGTTTGAGGTAACCTTGCAAAAACATCCATTGTCACCTCATCTCATTTCTATACCGTAACCTAAAGTGGTTGGAGTAACCCACCCAGTTGTTGATGCTCAACTTTTATCCTTTGGTAGGTAATGAAGTGGGTAAAAAAATCTATGATATCTCTCTTCATACCTAAAGTATCACCTCATGTCATGATAAATATTAGTTGATCCCAGGTGAACTTCCCATTTTGATTCATGGGAGTCCCTTAACAATTCTTCCCTCATGGAAGTCAGAACCACCACCCTACCATGGACATGAATTATGTTGTTCCCATCGAAGACCATCTTGGTAAAGAGTCTTATCCCATCAGTCATTTCCGAATCACCTAACATTCTAAATAAGATTCCTAGATAACCACTACTCGATCAACCAATAAGGGATTGATGACCAAGGGAGCACATGTCACCACCCCTTAATCCTTACATGCACCCATCTATAAATCTACAAACAAGTTCATTGGATTCCATAACTCTTCTAATGTTTGAATTCCCATCCTATTCATCTTCATGTTAAGAGAATAAACAATATCATTTTCTTTCCCCAGGGTATACACCATCTCAAAGTTGAATATAGTAAGATCTAGTGTTATGTGTGGAGGAAAAATATCTCACCAAAGAGATAATGATGAAAATACTTCAAGTAATGAACCACGGCAGCTAACTCAAGCCATGATTTGGGTAGTTCCATTCATGGGGTCATAGATTATGAGACTCAAAAGTGATTTCCATTTATTCTTGAATCAATACATCCCCCAAGAAAACTTCTGAAGAATCAAAATATATTTTATATCTAATCCTTGGGTTTAAAAGAGTTAGAATAGGAGTGGATTTAAACCTCTTATTTAGTTCCATAAAAGCATGTTTACACTAATTGATCCATTCAAATGTGGATTCCTTATTGTTCAGCTCCGTTATAGGTACTTCCAAATGAGATAAGTTCTTAATAAACCACCTGTATTATTTTTCCAACCCTAGAAAGATATGAATCTCAAACACATTCTTAGGTCATGCACATTTCATCATTGCTTCCACCTTCTCCAGATCGAATGATATTCCTACTTCATAGATCATGTGCCCAAGAAAATGTATATATTGGATCCAAAAATGGAACTTAGAGAACTTATAATAAATCCAATGTGCTCGAAGTGTACTCATCATAAGATGTTTTCCATGTAAATACTAGGTCTATGAGTATATCAATATATCATTAAAAATCAATGAAAAATGCATTTGGATAGGGATGAAAAATTTAGTTCATGAGATCCCTAAACATCATCAGTGAATTATTCAACTCAAACAGTATGATGAGATACTCATATAATCCATACCTACTTTGGAATATTTTTTTAGACATTTACTTGGTATTAAACCAAAATTGATGATATCCAGATAGAGAGTCAATCTTGGAGTATCATCAGACTCCTCTCAACTGATCAAATGGATCATTTATCCTTAGTAGTGGATATATATTATTCACCCTAAATAGATTCAGATTCTGATAATCCACACATAATTTAAGACTACCATCCACCTTATTGGTGAATAAGATAGGAGCACCCTAATAATAAGCTCTCTATCAAATAAAACCCTTCACCTCTAGATCCAAAAGATTTAATTTTAAATACTTAAACTTGGTTATTTCCATATGATATAGAGGAATTGACAATGTTTGTGCACCTGACATGAGTTTAATATCAAACTCAATTCCCATTTTAGGAGAAATTCCGGATAAATCCTCCAAAAAATATCCCATTAATGGTCCACCATAGAAGGAAGAGTGTATATAATGATCACTTAATCTTTTTTAAGATATATGCTCGCCACTTGTGATGTAATGGTCCAAAAATGACTAAGGTCTGATCCTATTCTTCCTACTCTTAAATCCCATTCCCCAGTCAAAACATAATCATTTCTCTCAGGAGAGATAAAAGAAACTCATATTCGGTAGTAGTCTATGAAATCTCTAAAACTCATCATCTATTCCATACCAAAGATAAAATCAAATCATTACATTTCTAAAATTTGAATATTCCATTGATGTCCATATACTACAATCATTACAAGACACTTTGGGCATATTTGAATACAATCTATTCTCTTTCTAAGAGGATTTTTAAGGGATGAAAATCATAGGGAAAACATTACCATTAACTCTAAACCAAAAATTACTTCAGTATAGATAAATGAATGAGAATCTCTCATATTAAACAATGCAATAAAAATTTTAGAATTAATCAAAATCATACCTCTCACCATTAAAGGTCCCTCTCCGGTGAAGGTTCTGGGAGCAGCGGAAGCACGGTTGGGCTGGTACCCAACTTTAATTTTTACCATGATCAATGATTATTCTGGGATCAATACGAAAATAAACGTCAGTCTCCACAAAATAGAATAAAAGATTTATATAAATAAGGAAGAGGCCTGAAACTTTTAGAGAGGATCTTGCACATCATGTTTATAATTAATTTCATTAATTTCATAAAGAAAAGAATACCTGGATCTTTAGTATTTTTTGAATTGATGATTTTGATAATTTGGAATGACCCTTTCGGGTTATCTCATTGATCTTGAGAGGATCCAAACTAGAATCCCTCTAGCGGTGATCCACACGTGCTCCGATGGCCTCTGATTGACACCACTCATTCTCTGGGTGCTAGCGATGAGAAACAAGTGTCTTTTTTTGGTCATTCTTGATTTCTTGGTCTTCATCCTTGAATAACGTCTCTCATTATTGAGAGGGGTGAGAAGAGGATTCAAGAGAGAAATTGTTTAGCTCAACAATTCTCAATTCACCAAGAATGCGATGTGTTCACTATGGCACAATAGATATACTTGTCTATTTATATGCATGGAACTTCTGTTACAATATTTAATTTCATAACAGTAATTAAATACATTCATGAACTTAGAGAAAACCCATGCTCATAATAATAATACCACATCATTATTTATGTTGCTCCAACTTGTGCAAAACGGAATTATGAATAAAATTCTATGTCATAAAATAATAGCAACGTCATTATTATTTTAACTTGTGCCAATTAATAATTATTTACTGTCTTAAAAATAATTATTTTACTACTGGACCGGCCTTGGTCCTCTTGAACTCTACTTCCATACTCTAATAAATAAATAAATAATTTATTCTCTTAAATAAATATTTTATTTACAAAATAGTAAATAAATATTTATTAAATGTTCAATAAAATAAATAAATATATTTTATTTAATTTATGGGATCATATTAACTTGAATAAAATCATTCCATGATCTTGAGAATAATATTTATTTCATTAATTAAATTCAAATAGAATTTAACCGAGACCACCAAAAACACTTAGTGTGTGACCCTCTAGGATTCTTTATCATTGGCATTATGCGGGCTTTCCTAAAGTCCAAGAGTACTATCTAGAAACAGGTCAAGGCACCTAAGAGAAAGAATGTAAAGTCGCAACAATGAAATCCACATACAAACACTCACTGTGTAATATAATCCCTTTGTCTCAATATCTCATCAAGAAGGTTTCATGATAGTGTCATCAACATTTATGCTTGATACGTTGTTCTTTGACTGCTTGAAATAAACTCATCGTTACACCATGGACATGGAATTTCACATGATGGTTCTATTTCAATCAAAGGGTCGAGATATAAAATTCCATAAATGGAAGGGACAAATCCTTCCTTAACTTATCCACTAATATCATGTCACTCATGATGCACCCAATGTACCCTACTTCCCACCAACTGTCTGCGTGATAGTTTTCATTAGTAAATCAAAGTGCATGAGTTGTGACACGTATTAATGATAATCTTAAATTCTAAGGATCATTACACGTGCTCGCATATAGAAATATCTGATGATGCCAAAACATGTGTAATTCCTACTGGCGTGTCTGTTCTCATAATCTCCTATCTTGGAGATTACCAAGTGAGAACTTCATGAGAGGAAGTATCATCTGCTTATAAGTACTAGTACCTGACGGTCTGCATTCTATGTGTCCCTTTATAGTATATTATCCAACCATAGAACTGTATTTAAGAATATTGTTATAGCATTTCAAGGTTCTCATCAGAGAGGGGAACTACCATGGCCTTATCAATACAACAAATACTCTAGAACATTATTACATCATAGTCATACAGAACAATGAACAATATGTAATAAGATGTTTAATATTTAAATACATTAAATATCCATGTAATCAAAGTACAATCAGTTGGTTCTAGGACACCAACTCTTAAAAATTCCCTCTTGGACTAGATCCAACTACCTACGACTTTCAATCCACTAGACCTCAAATAGTGATCATGTTTCTGCTGAGTTGAGGCTTTAGTCAAGGGGTCCACCACAATATATTCCATGGAAATACTGCTCACTGTAACTGCACCTCTCTAAGAAAAATCCCTCAAGATATGATACTTTCAAAGTATGTTCTTCATCCGCTGATGTGACCTTTGCTCTTTTATGGGAGCCACCACTGCAGTATTATCACAGTACAATGTGATGGGATATTTATTATTAGGTATCACATCCATCTCCTAGATAAAGATTTGAATCCAAACTACTTATTTAGCTGCCTCAGAATCTATGATATACTCAAACTCTATTGTAGAATATGTGACCACACTCTTCTTTGAGCTCTCCCATCTCAATGCACCTCCATTCAAAGTGAAGATGTATCCTGTTTGTTACTTCATGTCATCTTGATTAGTCTGGAAACTAGAATATGTATATCCTTTGATAACTAGTTCCTAATCTCCTCCATAAACTAGGAACATATCCTTAGTATGCCTCAGATACTTTAGGATAGTCTTGACTTCCATCCAATGATGGTCACCTGGGACAGCTTGATATCTACCTATCGCACTTAAGGAATTGGCGACATCCAGACTAGTACATAGAAATTCATACATGATTGTCCCAATCGTTGATGCGTATGGAGTCCTTACCATTATCATTCTTTCCTCATGTGTCTGAGGACACATTTTCTTGGAAAGATGAATTCCATGTGATGCTGGCAACAATCCCCTCTTGGATTTTTCCATACTGAATCTCTTCAGTATCTTATCAATGTATGTACTTTGACTTAGGCCCAAAAATCTCTTGGATCTATCACTATGGATCTTGATCCCAAGAATATATGATTCCTTGACCAAGTCCTTCGTGGAGAAGCATTGATTCAACCATGCCTTAATAGAATGTAAGACTGGTATCTTGTTTCCAATAAGTAATATTTCATCAACATATACTATTATTAAAACAACTACACTCTCACTAAACCATTTTTAGACACAAGTCTCGCATTCATTCTTGATAAAACCAAATTTCGTTATGGCTTCATCAAAATGAATGTTCCATGACCTAGATGCTTTCTTTAATCCATAAATGGATTTCTGCAACTTACATACCTTATTAGAATCCTTTTGAGTCACAAACCCTTCAGGTTGTGTCATGTAGATATCTTCCTGAAGGTTCCCATTGAGGAATGTTGTTTTGACATCCATTTTCAAAATCTTATAGTCATGGTAAGCGGAAATGGACAATAGAATTATGATGGATTTCAGAATTGAAACTAGTGAAAAGGTTTCGTCGTAGTCAATTCCTTAACACTATTTGAACCCTTTTGAAACCAATCATGCCTTATAGGTACTGACTTGTCCTTCCATATCCATATTCTTCTTGAATACCCATTTTCAACCAACAGACTTTACATCAACTGGAGGATCTACCAAAATCCATACTTGGTTTTGGTACATGGAATCCATTTCAGAATTCATGGATTCTTACCACTTGGAAACATTTGTGCCACTTACTACTTACTTGTAGGTTAGAGGATCATTATTATCAACTAATAATGAGTCACCATCCTCAGTAACTAGAAACCTATACCATTCTAGTTCCCTAACCTCTCTTGTACTCCTATGCAGTTCTTATGTCTTTGGAATAGTTCTTTATTCCACAGGGCTTTGTGGAATCTACTCATGTACCAACTCTTGTGTACCTTGATCCTCAACTTCATTGAAGTCTTTCTCACTCTCACTATCACTTTTGGATATGTTCTCCCTCTCAAGAAATATGACATGTCTTACCACTATAACATTTTTATGAGGGGTTGTATAGGTAATATCCCCTTGTTTCCTTGGGGTATCCTATAAAGGTACACTTAGTGCCCCGGGGTGCAAGTTTGTTACTAGAAGAGGCCTTAACAAATGCATCGCTTCCCCACACATGTAAATTTGATAACATGGCTTTATTTCCACTCCAGAACTTTTATGGAATGCCATTTATTTATTTATTTGGTACTTGGTTTAGTATGTGTGCTACTGTTTGTAACGCATATCTCCAAAAGGATAATGGAAGACTTGCATGACTCATCATTGATCTCACAATTTCCAAAAGTGTGTGGTTCCTCCTTTCACTCACACCATTCCACTGGGGCATGTAAGGAGGAGTAAGTTAGGATAGGATCCCAAACTCCCGTAATTAATCAATGAAGTCTTGATTAAGATATTCTCCACCTCAGTTTAAGTAAAGTTTCTTAATCTTCTTACCATTATGGTTTTCAAATTCATTCTTGTATTCTTTGAACTTATCAAAATAATCCTACTTATACCTCATTAAGTAGATATATCCATATATACTAAAATCATCAACAAAAGTTATGAAGTATGATTAACCTCCCCTTACTTCAACTAAAAATGGTCCACACACATTGGTATGAACCAATTCAAGCATTACTAGAAATTCCATATTTCCCAATGATTTTAAACTGTTGGGATATCCACTGAAACCATTGGGATAGAATTTCCCAATGGTTTCACAACCCATTGGTATTTGAGGCGTGGCAGTAGCTATAAACCAACAGTTTCTAGAGAACCGTTGGAATATATGGTTTGGAATTTATCTATACCAACGGTTCTACTTAAACCGTTGGTATATATATGTACCAATGGTTGATGAACTGTTTGTACTGGTGGGTATACCAATGGTTTTCAGACCATTGGTATACATTTTATTCCAACCCATAGTATACCAACGGTTTCAGAACCGTTGGAATACCGGTATACCAACGGTTTCAGAGCTGTTGTCATACTCTATATACTCTGTCTTGTATACCAACGGTTTCAAAACCGTTGGCATACTCTGTACAGCATACTCTGTATACTAATGGTTTGTAGGACCGTTGGTATACATCTTATATCCCCAAAACTAGACAGCCTGTATCCTGTGTAAACAGCCTGCATCCTGTGTAAACAGCCTGTATCCTATGTAAACAGCCTGCATGTAAACCCCTGATTCCAAAGATGTAAACCCCAACCTGTAAAACTATAAACCTGAACCTCTCCAATATATTTCCCAACCTGTAAACCCCAACCTGTAAAACTGAAAACCTTCACCTCTCCAAGATACAAAATTGTTGTTAAACAGATCTTTAAGTTAAATACAAAGTGTTAATAGTTTAAAGATAATTGTTTACAAAAGGTTTGATAAATGTGAGAATCCAGTAGTTGGAGGGACTGAAAATCCAAAGGAAATTTTGGAGATATATTAAAGAAACTGGTTGGTTAATAGAGATTGAAAATCCAAAATAAATTTTGGAGATATATTAAATAAACTGGTTGGTTAACAGTAACTAGGTGATCATCAAATTTCTATGGCCAATTTCTTTCCTTTATTCATTCTATTCTAGTAGAAAAATGTTGGTTTCTTGTACTCTAACTCTAATAAAGTCTGATAATTCTTAGAAGGTTCAATTTATCCTTATTAAATCACTAAAGATTTCTCCTTTTTAAAATTCCAATCCTTCTTTGGATTTCTGTTACCAACCCTTTTCCACTCCATGAATCATCATCATCTAAAGGCCCTTCACCTAAATCTAAGAATCTGTTCTGAAGGGGAACTCCCATGGAAATGGCTCTACCGACATCACCCTCCTTCTAGGCCTCTGTTTCTTCCATGTTCTATGAACCTACATGGTATGACTCTTTTTTCCCAAGATCCAAGCCAAAAATACCATATCTATAGGTCAGAGATGAAGGACCAGATCGCTAACCCACTGGTCGACCTCAAGCCACACAAAACTTGCAGGAGGTTTCGAAACATCCAAATTGAAGTAGTAGGAGGATCTCGATTCCAGTTAAATTCATAGGACCACCGAAATAAATGGATTGAATATGTTTTGTGAGTTCGAAACCACCGAGAGAAATGGATGTCACATAAAGGGGGATAAACGGATTTCTCCCCAATGATTTCAGACATCTTAAAATCGTACCAGAATTGGGAAAATTTTGGTTAATAGACTAACTAAAAGTCACACACTTTACTTTTGAAGGTTGTATAAATACCAAGAAACTATGGTCATCAAAATATGAAGAAAATAGGATGATCGAAAGAATATAACACCTTAAATAATTGAAAATGTCCTTAAGATTGATTCCATAAGATTGATTCCTGAGGAATGTAAGGTTAACTTCACCTTATGAAGACAGTTTCAATAAAAAATTATGGAAAAAACATGGTGTAGTAATCACCAGAAGAAATTATGAAATGTTAAATTGAAAATACTTTTCAAGAAATAAGAAGAAAATATGGTGTTTAAGGCTCTGGAAGTAGATGAGAAAATGAAAGGAATAAATGTGTTATTACTTTAGAAGTAAAATTAGTCTTAGATAAACACATCAGAAGATGAGATAGGTCAAGTAGGCTATGTGTGATTTTGGGTGTGTGACATCAAGATGGATTTTTTGGACCTTTTAAAGTAGTACATGAATGGTGAAACCTGATATGGTTTTTGGAATGTAGGGTGTCTTTGGTTTTGAGGAAGATAACTTGAGTGCTTGTGGTTTATCCTTGTGGTTGGATTCTAGAGGGATGGACATTTTTGGGTGCCTAGCCCATGTAATGTATATTAAAATGGGTTGTCCTTATACTTATAAATTTGATCATGAGAATAATAGGTTCTCAAGGAAATGTGGGTTGATGTGGTTTTATGTGAAAACTTTCTCTTTGGGTGGAGACTACGCATAAGAGATTTTTTTTGGGTAGGAAGCACGTAGAGGTGCCTGGTTTTCATTAAATGAGAATCTCTTGGAGTGTTGGTGTTTTTTTAGTGCATGTGGTTACTAGGAGTAGGACCAGTTAGAGGGAGTAGGCTGAGTTTCTTGAGTAGGGAAGAAAACTATGAGTAGGCGGATGAATGATTTTGATGTGATGATATTATCATGTGTAGGGATTCCCAAGACTTTTAAATGACTTTGACATGTCCATGTAGTGATTGGCGATATCTATAATAGATGAATGTTGGTGGTATTCATCGATAAAATCATCGCATACAATTATTTAGTGACGATCATTCAAAAAACAATAATATCTTCATTAGAATAATGGGTGGAAATGGCTATATGTCTAGATACCCTACTATATTTTGGACATATATGAAACATATTAGGGGTTATTATCATGGAGAGTTTTTGTGAAGCCACATGGTGGAAACTACACCGTTGACTATTTATGGGTGAGGTCCACATAGTGGATCAAATATTGAATAATACCTTGGGTTTCATTCAAGGATGTAGGGAATGAGTGACACTTGATGTTTCATTTGGTTGCTCAGATGTAGGAAATATAGACACGTCTAATTCTGTCTTTAGTAGTGGTTGGAGAGTTCGACAAAGTGGTTGAGGTTTTTTGGGTGAGTTTATGATGATGAAACTTCTATAGTGGGGAGTGATGTATTTGTTATAAAGATATAATCCTTGTTCTAGAAGTCTCATGGGTTTGTGGAACTAGCTTTAGATTGGTTGGGGTGGCATTGTGATTGGATTGGTTGGGGTGGAATTGTGATTCTAGTGAGGAATATGTGATGTGTGCAATTAGTTTTCATAGGGTCTTTAAATAGAAAATCATTTAGGGTATATGATTGAGTTGATAGTGTGGGTTCTTAAGGTTTCACGATACATCTATTGTGTGGTTTTTGGAAATGATAGGTTCGTTTAGAGTTTTATATGTGTCTAACCTTTTGGGGGAGTGATCTATAAAAGGGAAGGATGTATTTAGAAAGATCTTCTAAAAGGGATAAGCTGTGAATTTAGTAATGTGTTGAGTTGTCAAAATCTGGAATTTGTTTACAGAAAACTGAAAATCTGAAATATGTTTACAAAATCAGGAATTTGTGAACTATTTTTGTAACCTGTGAATTGATCTAAAAGTTTTTAGGGAATGGTTGTAGGAAATCTGAAATCGGTTTAAAAAATCAAGAACTTGTGAACTGTTTTTATAACCTCTGAACTGCTCTAAAACTTTTTTGATCATGGTTGCAGAAAATCTAAAATATGTTTACAAAATCAAAAATCTTGTTAAATATTTTTGTAACCTATGAAATGCTCCAAAATTATTCTAATCATGGTTCATAAATATGTCATTTACAGGTTCAATGAATGATTTTGAGATTGAAGAAGTATTGATTCCCTACTCATCTCTCATGATATTTCAAAGTGGTATCAAGAGATTCAAAGTTTGTGAAGGTATGAATGTAAATCACTATCTTTGAGTGGTGTTGGCCACACCATGCTTCGGATTGAGGTGGGGTTGACTTTTACACATCACATATGGCCCATGTATCATTTTCCTAAAGTTTAAATAGAATATGAATGTGTTTGGTCATTTTTCCGTATGTCATTTGTTGTTTTCACTTAAAATGATGTCATTTTAAACAAAAGAGAGACACTTTGAGTGGTATTGGCCACACCGTGCCTCAGATTAAGTCGGGGTTGACTCGTACACGTCACAAATTACCCATGTATCATTTTCCTAAAGTATCAACACAATCCGAATTTTTTTTGTCAGTTTTCTGTATGCCAGTTGTTGTTTTCACTTAAAATCTTGTCCATTTCAAATAAAAGTGATACAGTTTGAGTGGTGCCAGCCACACCGGCCCTCAGATTGAGGTGGGGTTTACTCCTAAAAGTCACATATGACCCATGGATAGTTGTCCTAAAGTTTCAACTGAATCTGAATGCCTTTGGTCGGTTTTCCGTATGTCAGTTGTTGTTTTCACTTAAAATGATATCCATTTTAAACAAAAGAGAGACACTTTGTGTGGTGTCAGCCACACTGTGCCTCTGATTGAGGCGGGGTTGACTCATACATGTCACAAATGACCCATGAATCATTTTCCTAAAGTATCAACACAATCTGAATGCGTTTAGTTAGTTTTCTATATGCCAGTTGTTATTTTCACTTAAAATCCAGTCCATTTCAAATAAAAGTGAGATGGTTTGAGTGGTTTTGGCCACACTAGCCCTCGTATTGAGGTTGTGTTGACTATTAAAATTCACATATGACCCATTGATCATTTTCCTAAAGTTTCAACAGAATACGAATGCCTTTGGTCAGTTTTTCGTATGTCAGTTGTTGTATTCACTTAAAATGACGTCTTTTTTAAACAAAAGAGAGACACTTTGAGTGGTTTCGGCCACACCACGCCTTGGATTGAGGAGGGGTTGACTCGTACACATCACAAATGACTCATGGATCGTTTTCCTAAAGTATCAACACAATCCTAATGCGTTTTGTCAGTTTTCCGTGTGCCAGTTGTTTTTACTTAAAAGAGTATCCATTTTAAACAAAATAAATATACTTTGAGTGGTACCGGACACACCATGCCTCGGATTGAGGCGGGGTTGACTCTTACACATCACAAATGACCCACGGATCATTGTGTTTAAATATCAACACAATTCTAATGTGTTTGTTCGGTTTTCCGTATGCCAGTTGTTGTTTTCACTTAAAATGTCGTCCATTTCAAATAAAAGTGAAACACTTTGAGTGGTACCGGACACACCGTGCCTCGGATTGAGGCGGGGTTGACTCGTACACATCAAAAATGACTCATGGATTGTTTTTATAAAGTATCAACACAATATGAATCTGTTTTGTTGGTTTTCCATATGTCATTTGTTGTTTTCAATTAAAATGTTGTCTATTTCAAATAAAAGTGAGACACTTTGAGTGGTACCGACCACATTGTGCCTCAGTTTGAGGCGTGGTTGACTCGTACATGTAACTTGGGAATTTTGATTGTTTTCAAGTGCAGATTGAGGATCCGGGTGAGTCTAATCCACTTCTTAATTCCTCTTTTCGATTAAGGTTTGCACTCTTCTCTCATCTTCTTCTGAAGCTCTAAAACCCTCTTTTCCGTTGGGATTTAGGGTGAATCTGGAAGAGATATTAGATAGGGATCTGAGGTCCGGGGAGGAGGGGTGGGGGGATATCTAGGGGGCTTTCCGGGGTCCAGGGAGGAGGGTGGGGGGGTTGTCCGGGGGCTATCTGGGGTCCAGGGAGGAGGGGGGGGCTGTCCGGGGTACAGGAAGGAGGGTGGGTAATGTATCTAAAACTCTATCTAGGTATCATACATAAAATTTTGACAGGACTACGAACTGCCATGGGGTGTCATCCTGGAGCAAGGCCAAATCACAGCATTACCATGGCATGATTGCGGCGTGACTGCGGCGTGTTGGCTCGGTCCAGCGACATCCACGAGGCAGCATCTTCCGGCCAGGAGCGAAGGGAGCAGGAGGAGGCGGGGTAACATTCTGGACATCGCCTCCCTCCCCATTAACTATGGGTGGGTAATGTATCTAAAACTCTATCTAGGTATCATACATCAAATTCCGACAGGACTGTGAACCGCTACGGGGTGTCATCCTAGAGTAGGGCCAAATCACGGCATTACCATGGCATGATCGCAGCGTGACCGTGGCGTGACCGCAGCGTGACTGTGGCGTGACCGCGGTGTGACCATGACGTGACCGCAGCGTGTTGGCCTGGTCTGGCGACATCCGCAGGGCAGCATCTTCCGGCCAGGAGCGAATAGAGCGGGAGGAAGTGGGGCAACATTCTGTTCGTCTCCTCCCTCCCCATTAACTATGGGTAAGTAATGTATCTAAAACTCTATCTAGGTATCATACATCTAATTCCAACAGGACGGTGAACCACCGCAGGGTGTCGTCTTGGAGAAGGTCCAAATCACGGTGTGACTGCGGTGTGACCGTGGCTTGATCGCTGTGTGTCAGCGGTGTGACCGCGGCATGACCGCGGAGTGTTGTCCCGGTCCGGCGACATATATGGGGCAGCATCTTCCAGCCAGGAGCAAAGGGAGCGGGAGGAAGCGGGGAAACATTCCGACCATCGCCTCCCTCCCCATTAACTATGGGTGGGTAATGTATCTAAAACTCTATATAGGTATCATACATCGAATTCTGACAAGACTGCGAACCATCACGGGGTGTCATCCTGGAGCAGGTCCAAATCACGGCGTGACTGCGGTGTGACCGTGGCGTGACCACGGTGTGACCACGGCATGACCGCGGCATGACCGCGGCATGTTGGCCCGGTCCAGCGACATCTGCAGGGTAGCATCTTCCAGCCAGGAGCGATGCTAGAGCAGGTCCAAATCACGGCGTGGCCGCGGCGTGTCTGCGGCGTGACCGTAGCATGACCGCAGCATGTTGGCCCGGTCCAGCAACATCTGCGGGGTAGCATCTTTCGACCAGGATTCAAAATAAATCCTATGTAGTTTTCCTTCACATTATAGAAACTGATCTTATGTTATAAAAAAACAGACTCTTGATTCAGGATTGTGGTATGATAAAGATATATATTATATATTCGTTGTTTTTAAAAGTGGGTTTATTATAAAAAAATGACTTTATATATCAAATGAAACAATTATATTAAAGAAAAATTATTCAATATATTCAATTCAATATAATTAAGAAGAATTAAGAAAGAAGCTAAATTCAATTTAAAGCATTCTTAAATTAAAGAGGCTATGAGAGGGACTCTACCTCAAGGTGGAACCAATCCGTCGACTTCGGCTCTTGGAGCTTTCTAACTAAAAGTTGTTGCTCCCCCACTGGGTATACGTACCTTCACACACATGCAAGGATACCTAGCCCCTATGCACACACCCGCATGGCCATGAGCATGTGCAAGGGGATCCTTACACATATTCTTATATGCATATACCAGTCTCCACTCACCTGCGTATTCATTTATATATATATACATGGGAACACCTAGCCCCATACGTGTATAATCATTTCCATGGTTGACTATACACATAACGGGGGAACCCACATATATATACTTACTTACCTATGCACACACAGGTGAGTCACCCTTGACTTGGTGACTTGAAACCAACGATAAGGGATCAACGCACTACACAAAGGATATTAAGAACCTTAAAACACATAAAGGACCCTACATAACCAGTGAAAAACCAACCAACAGCATTATAGCCTTACCTCGATTGATGAGAACCAAATCCACCCAAACCAACACAAAATGATCCAACGCCCTACCAAAAACATAATATGGAGTCAAAAACATTTAAATCCCCAAAATATATGTGGTGTGAGACAAGTAATCATAGAATCTTACCTCGGATCAAAGTCAGCGGACTGAAACAATCTGAACCCCTTCTGGCCTCCTTCATAGAATATAACTACTCCCTGTCCATAGAAACCAGTAAAAGACCTAAGTGGACAATGAGATAAAGAAAATAAAATAAAAACTAAACTAAAACATACCTATCTCTTGTGACTATACATGTCACCGCCCAACATATAAGAACCACAATGCCACATGGGTCAAATCATGTTCCTGCAATCAAGGGGAAACAAATACATGTTTCAAAATGATACTATCAAAAAGTAAATTCCTATTAATTAACAATTAATCTTCCTATAAATGGTATATAATTAGTTTGGATTGAGTTTCATCTTAGTTTTGTTTTGTTCAATACAAGTTTTTTTGGGAAATTACATGGCTACACCATTACTAAAGGGTCAAGATAGGTTGTGGTGTAATGTTATTGTGGAATGGAAGGATGAAAACATTTTAGAAGTGATTACAACTAATCTTCAATGACCAAAACTTCCTAGATGAGCTTAAACAAGCTAGATCTTAAGATCTCTTAGATATTGAGTAGGAAAAATTGTTAGTGATTGAATATGAATCAATATTCACTAATCTGGTAAGTATATGTCAAATCATGTGATTAATATAAGGCTTAAGGCATGAAGATTTGTGATGAAGCTATGACTAATGATGTGATCATGGACCAGTCTTCTAATTTTTCTCACCTATATATTTTTGGTTAGTATGATGTCTTTGGAAAATATAGGTTTTACATGAACATGGAAGGAGAGTTATTTAATTCCTCATTCAGGTGGAGGGAATACATCATTTAGCAGTTAGAATATGAAGTATAAGCACCTCCATGGGTGATAAACCATTACTTAAATTAATTGTTTCTTTAAATAAGAATTCTTATGTATATAAAGACAGTATTAAGAGCCTCGATAGACCCTTAAACACTTACTTGATTATTCGATCATAGATTGACAAGGGATTGATTATAACTATGTTCCATGGGAGTCATGGAGTTTAAGGACGGTAAATTAAAGTAAATAGATTAACATAGTAGACCTATAGATATGGTGTTCACAAGACGCCTAGGTTTAGATAAAATTATTTAGTGATTTTATGGAAATGAAATCACCCTGTCACTAGGTCTCCAAGTGGATAAGATATCGATTGGGATATGAGTGGTCTAACATATGTCTTATAATTTGGATGATATGTGTATGGATTGGATGAGGGTTTAGATCAAGTAAAATATTCCTAAGAGGATTGGGCCTTATGGTGATAGATGTGGAAATTGTATGTCTAGTGTTTGATGAGCTTAAACAAGCTAGATCTTGAGATCTCTCATGTGATATGCCTCTCAAAAAAGGGAAATCTATTAAAAATTATCACATTGAAGAAGAGAAACGATCTCATAAAATAGTATAAAGTCAAACACATTGTATCAACAGAAAGTAAACAAGAAAAGAATCTAAATAAGGAAGATCACCCCTCAAACAAATTAGGATACTGATTATAATACACATGTCCTGCAGTTATTGGGTTTCACGTATGCAAATGTGGAATCAAAAAACATTGATTCAATGTACAGGTGAACTCAATGATGTATTGTTGAATCACCCTCCTTTGGATAATTTTTTAAATCCATGAATCATCAACAGAGCTAAAATAAATCATATAAAAAATTGGAAATGACTGGTATATAGCCTAAATGAATCATATAAATACTAATAATAACTCATAATTAACCTGAATTCAAGATTACGGAGAGTTAGAATTGATGCTTACACAGTAGAAGGGGGATTCGCGAGTGACCATGAGCGGGGAGCTGCGATCGGTGAGCGGGAGTCGGGATGGGAGGAGGGGAACTCAAGGGGGATGAGAGCGGCAGAAATGACGGGAGGAGCGGAGCGGACCTGTAGGGTTTGGATAACTGTGTGCCGATGGGCGGGGAGCAGTGAGTGGCGAGCGGCGATCGGTGAGTAGCGAGCGGTGAGGGGTGGTCAGGATGGGAGCGGCGGTGAGGGGTGGTCGATATGGGAGCGGCGGTGAGGACGGGAGGAGTATGTGAGTGGCGTCGAGGGTTTGGAGAAGTGCGGCTTAGGGATAGGAGAAGTATCCCGATGGCGAAGTGATTTTAGATAGATATATCCCAACGGTTCATATGAACCATTGGCATAGAATCTTTTTCCAAACGGTTTGTTAAAACCGTTGGGAAAAAAGCATTGGTATAGGTGGGATTTCCACCAGTGAGTTCAACTAAAGAGATGAAGTGTGAGATGCTAGTGTGGGTATTGGGTATTGTCGGACAGATTGGAATTATAATTCCAAGTGGCTTTGTGTGATTTAGCTTAGGATGGAACCTGGTTAGTGGGGTTGGGTTATAATACATGATTTTGATGAGGTTATTGACTGGATTATTGAGAATATAATGTATATGGGTTCAACATGGTGTGATTTTGTGACTAGGACAATCATAAGGTGAATAATCCTCTTTGTCTGGTTGGATGATGAGATGTGCATCGAGGCATGGGATAATCCTCGAGAGATTAATCTAGACTATGTGACTGAGAGGATAGACTAGGATAGATTTGATGGGATTGGGTGAGTGGCCAAACCATGCGAGGATGATACGATGTATGGAGACACTTGGAGACACTTGGGGTTATTTATGCTATCTCATGGAGACACTTGGGGTTATTTCATGACTCCAACTACTCCAGAAATGTTCCCACACAATGTTTTAGAAAAACAATTTAATCTCATGGAATACCTCAAGGCTCCTATATCTTCCAATGTTTCCTCACACTCACACCTCATGGTATTACAGTATACAAGTGATCTACGTCAACTAGTCAGGATAGCATCACTACCCTCCGTCCGTAGAAACAAGTAAAATACCTGAGTGGCCAATGCGATAAAGAAAATAAAATAAAAACTAAACAAAAACATACATGTATCCTGTGACTATACATGTCACCGCCCAATATATATGAACCAAACTGCCCCATGGGTCAAATCATGTTCCTGCAATCAAGGAGGAAACAGTTCCATTTAATAATCTCTTCATTTTTTCATTATGTTCTTTATATAGCACGTTGTTGGAAACACCATACTAGTACACATATCCATTGAATATGCACCTATGCTGCATTAGTTGAGTTTAATATTGTGCACATAACCCTCTTCACTATGGAAAGAACCTCATAGGGGCCACAATCAATGTTTAGTAGTTGATCCTACTCTTGGACCTGGTTGGGCACCAATCCATGAACCAGATGGTCTACTTGGTCATGAGGGTGTAAACCATTTCATTATACTATACTAAGAATAAATTTGTTGGTATATTTTCTACCAGAAATGGGAATTTCTCAAGGCTTGAGTTCCAATCGACTCCAGTTCCTAAGTTAATGGCCCATTAACTATCCATAGATGTCAAGGGGTGTCTCCCATGGGTGTCTTGTGGTGTTTAGTGTCTATCTATGATTTCTATGGTGCTTCCGTATTGTGGGAAATGTGTATTGTGTGGTCAGTTTAATAAATACATTGGTCAATTGGAAAATACACCCATAGTCAATAGAGATATACCCACTTTTGATATAGAATACCATCTAAATAACCAACTCGTAAATCCAAGACCAACATTTTACTTTACCAATTCCAATTACATAATTTATGTAGCACCAACTTATGTTTTATGAACCAATCAATTAAAGGGAAAGAAACTCCTCACCAATTGAAGATATTTTTTCATGTATAAGATCTATGAAATAAGTCTAAGATAATCCCTAATATATGTATCATTATTTTAATCATCTAGAATGTGTTCTAGATAAATTTTCTAATATGGTAATTATTGAAAGATTTATTGAAAAATCACAGATAAGATAAAATGGTCGATGAAATGGATGAGTTAAGTCATAATGTTATATCAAAAAGATTATATTTATCAACATGCATGGTTTTTAAATAAATGTATCAAAAAAACCTGTATTTCATCATTAAAATTTTGACCTTGAGAGTAAGGGCATAAGAAAACCTACCTCGAATCAACAAAACATGACTAATAATGCATCTCCTATGACGGTGGATGGCCAAACAACCAATAAGAAACTACCATGAACCCTAAACACCAAAGAAACCACAAAAATCGGGTCAGCCCCTTAAATCTGGGTTTGACCAAACCAAAAATTACAACAGGGAAGAAGAAAACCAAAAGGAAACCGAGAAAAATAATTGGAGACCTGTGAGTTTATTGGAAATTTAGCCACACACATATATACATAATGCAATATAATTTATAAAAGACATGCAGGCCCGCCCAAAATCAATCCACCCATCGGTCTAATTTTCCCAGATCGATCGATCCACCTACCTTAACTCGTACTAATTATAAGAAGAATATGATGAACAAGATAATGGAGTAATTAATTTGAGATGAAAATGAAAGATCATATTGTGAGCAGGGATTCAATGGAAGGTCCTACAAGAGAAACACCACAGGAGCAAGGATTTGATGGACGAGAAGCGATTCGAAAGACATAACCTTTTCCATGTCAATGAAGCAATTATAAAATAGGAACATTAAAATAGACATAAATGTTCACCAAATGCAATGATTGTCTATATTACCAGTAGTAAAATTAAGTGATAGACTAAATGAGTGATGCATTGAATGAAATTAGTATATACCTACTTTTTATGTTGGTGGTGGAACCTGCTGAGCAAAGGATATGGAGACCCGGAGGAGTTCTATATCAGGGTGCCACTAGAAGAGCTCATCTGGGCTATGGAAGAGGGAAACACCACCGAAGAGAAAAGAGATGGGAGAAGAGGAGAAGAAATTGAACCCTAGCTATGCGAGGTGCGTCGAGTTGAAATAGATTAAAAACCTTCAATTTTGAAATTAAAAAAGAAACGTGATCTCTCCTGCTGGAAGCACCGAGTCTACCCAGGTGAGTGATTTCACTCCGATTCTATGCATTTGAAGCTACATCAAATCGATTCTTCAGTCATCGAAGGGGATAAGTCCATCCGCAAACTCGTACAATTGTACGAGTTGCCTCATGAATTCGACTACAATGGAGGAGAGAGATCACAGGATGAGCGCGATGGATAATCTAAGGAAGAAGAGGGTTGCAGGGGAGAGGCACTCACTGGATAAGCGTCGAGGGAGAGGCACTCAACGGATAAGCGCAATGATTAATTAGGGTAGAAGAGGGTTGTGGGTAAGAAGAGGGTTGCGGGGGCGAGAAGAGTTTGTGGGGGGAGTGGCACGCAGGGATGAGCCTAATGGGATTGATTTTTTAGGATGGTATACCCATAGTTTCTTTAAAACCGTAGGGATAGACATTCCTACCACATATATACCAACGGTTTTCTTAAACCATTGGTATAAATGCATTGGTAAAAACCTATTTTCCAGTAGTGAAGAAATTCTTTAGCCCTTTCACCTTTCCCACTAAATGGGGCTTTGGTGATTTTTCCTTGTAAACATGCATGACATATGCCAAGTGGTTTTAGTTCAAAATAATCTAAATATCCATTTTGATGTAACTTTGTTAAGTGTTTTTCATTTACATGACCTATCCGGTGATTCCAAAGTTGGGTGTGGTATGAGTCATGTGAAGTATCTTTGTTATCGATTGTCATTACCTGGTTTGTGTAATCCAACGTGTAAAGACCGTTGTATAAATGTTCCCTACCAAAACAAATGATATCTTTGTAAAAGAAGAAACAATCATTTACAAACTTGAGAACAAAACCATATTTATCTAATATGTATATAGAAATAATGTTTTTAGTAACATACGGCACATAATAACAACCCTTTAACACCGAGATCATCCCAGTTGGCAAGGTGAGGTAGTAGTCCCTGATAGCTACAGCAGCATGTCTGGCTTCGTTGGATGCTCGTAGATCTACCTCCCATCATTCAATCTTCCTGAATATACTTGGTTACTGTATTTGGATACATATTTGAGCACCAAAAGCTATATCTAATACCCAATTTGTAGAAACAGATAGATTGTATTCGATAACAAGCACACCTGAAGCTTCTCCTTGCTTATTAGGTTGGGTGCAGTTCTTCTTCCAGTGGCCTTTCTTGCCACATGTGAAACAAATAGTCTCTTGTTCCCTTTCCTCCCCTTTGATCTTTCATTTCTTAGAAGGCCATGAAGAATATTTGGTCTTAAAGATCTTCTCCTTCCCTTTCCACTTATTCACCATTAGGACAAAAGTCTTTTCGCGCTTCATATCTTTGTCCACTTGGAGAATGAGGATAAAAAAATCATATAGAGACTTATAAATATTGTTCATGTTAAAATTAACAACAAAGTTGGAGAAGATCTGAGGGAGTGATGCGAGAATAAGATCGGTTTCCAATTCTTCATGGAGTTTAAACCCTAGAACCTACAGGTGCTCAATGTAGCCAATGATCTTGACTACATGAGGCCTAGCTGTGGCACCCTATCCAAGTTTACTCTGAAAGATTTCCTTGGAGATCTCAAACCTTTCATGTCTTTCTCTCTCCTGGTAAAGACCACGGAGGTGATTGAGCATTCTATACGCATCCATGTTTTCATGAGACTTCATGATCTCACTAGACATTGATGATAGCATCAAACATTGAACGTCGATCGTTTCATTCATATGTTTTTCATAGACCAAGAAATTTCATCACTCGCCTCTTTGGAAGGAAAATCAGGTAATGCTGACTCCAACATGTAATACTTCCATTCATGGAATAGGATAACCCGAAGGCAACTAAACCATTCATGGAAGTTACTGCCGGTGTGGATGTTGTCTTTATCCAGAATTGATTGTAGGGATAGTGTGGTTGATGAGCTTTTCATTTTTTATTCTACAATTAAAAGTGTATATCATTAGTAATTTCTTAATTACATTTTTATGAGAAATAATAAATTAAGTCTCCCACTATTTTATCAAATCTCAATATCCCTCACCATTGAACTTGGAATGTCTAGTTTCCATGACATTCTAGTGAAAAAGATCCATATTACCCTTCGCATAACCCCAAAAAGGGTTGGTCAATATATTTGAAGGTATTTAGGTAGGCAGGTCTTTTCCAATTGCGGGCTTGCAGCTCCTTGATCTGTTGAGTGGAATCCCAAATCCTGAAATCCTGACTTTAGATTTCCTTAACTCTTGCCTCTAATATTACACCAAGTCTAGATAGGGATACTCCTCTTGATGTAATATGGTTTAAGTCAATATGAAACCTTTCATAAGGGATTCTTGTATAAAAGTAAGTGTCCCAACAAGGGTTGGTCAAACACGTAGTTTTATTGAGTTTTTCCCTTAATCAAGTAACGAAAGGCTTGGTCTGGCTTAATATTTTATTTGAGGGATTTTTATCTCTTATACGTGAATTTCTTGTTATAATTATCACATGCTTGTTAATATTAATTGGAAATTACTTAGGTGATTAACCAGGTCTTTATAATATTTATGCATAAGTCTGGTTTATTTAGTTCCATCTTGCATGCTTGTTTAATTCATTAATTATGTGATCGTGACAACACATCCATAATGATAAAACATGCATCTGATAGAAATAAAATAAAGAAAAGGGTATGATCATGAAATTTTCTAATGGTTAGTTTATCTAGAATTTGATAAACCAATCCTGACCTTGGGGAGAAGCACCTTAAACCTTTTGGGTTTTTGTTTACAGCTTTCCACTTGTCCACCTCTGTATCTTCTAGGATTGGTTTCATCTTGGCTCCATCTTGAACCGCCTTCACTAGCTTGGGATTTCCATCCATTACATATGTCTTTTTTTTAACTCACATGTAGGTGAGGGGTAAAATGGGGTTTTACATAAAATAAACCTTGGGCATGCAAGCCCTACATATTAATGAGGAGAAGTATCGCAGGCCAACAAATTTAATTTAAAAAAAATAGATTAAAATAAACCATCCACATACAAAGGTCTTAGACTAGCTCATTATCATCCATACATTCAACAATATTTATGCATAAATAAAACTAGAATTCAATTCTTTAATCATTTTTGTTTAAGATAAATCATGCTTGAATCAATTAATTATCATCTTTAATTAATCAATCCTTTTATCTTAAACTCTTTTCTAAATTTCCTTGAGATTCTCATCCATTATAATTTTAAAAAAATAAATTCATTTAAAATTATCTTTGTATGTAACTTGTACCTTAGAGGCAACCTGGTGAATTCCTATTCATAACTACCCAATGATTAGAAATGAACATTATGAAGATGTTCAATTAAACACATCTATATAAAACACTTATCACATGTTGTGCCTCAGCTTTATGCATGAACGATGGTACACGTCTCAAGGGTTTGTATAATATAATAATAAATTTTAATAAATATATGTAATTTGGATGAGTACATGGCATGTATCTCTAACTACATGGTGTGTACTATTTTTCACCATCCATCTGAAGTACACGCCCGGGGACATGGCGTGTAGATGTACTTCAGAAATCTTCAAAGTACATGGCATGTTCAGTGGTCCACACACCATGTAGTATCTATGTTACATGGTCTCCATCCGGGAAATCCATGTATGGGGTACACATTCCAACCCTAACCCAAAGGGACTACACACCGTGTCCAGTGGACTATATGGAGTTTTAATCTGGAAACTAGGTTCCACATATTCCTGGTCGACACATGGAGTCATTTAAGACTTAGAAAGACTCCAACACATGGCTTGGTTTGGCAGACCGGTCCGATCCATTGAATCTTGAATACATGGCGTGTACTTTCGAATACACGCCATGTGTTTAGGTGTTGTACAGCCAGGAAGCTTTGGCACCTCTGGATGAGATCGTCGATTTTATTTTAATAAAAAATAAAATAAAAGGTCATTTCTATAAGGTGAATGAGAAACAAAAGAGGAGGAACAAATATCGATATTTGGATTTGCAGAATGATTAACTTGAATTGAAATAACTAAATTATTAAATGTCTAAATAATCAATGAAATATTTAAATAATTATAAAATATGATGTAACCCCTCTAATACCATTTGAAGGTTCTGGGTGTAACGGAAGCGCGGTTAGGCCGATACCCGACTTTAATTTTTACCATGATCAATGATTATTCTAGGATCAATACAACGTTGAATTCCAGTCTCCATAGAATAGAATCTAAGATTTAGATAAAGAAGGAAGAGGCCTGAAACCTTTAGAGAGGATCTTACACATCATGTTTATAATTAATTTAATTAACTTCATAAAGAAAAGAATATCTGGATCTTCGGTATTTTCTTCGTTGATGATGTTGATCGTTCGGAATGACCCTTTCATGTTATCTCGTTGCTCTTGCAAGTATCCAAACTAGAATCCCTCTAGTGGTGATTCGCACATGCTCAGATGGCCTCCGATCGACACTACTCATTCTCCAATTGCTAGCGCGGAGAAGTGAGGGTCTTGTGTCGGTCATTCTTGATCGCTTGTTTTTCAGCCTTGAAGAATGTCTCTTGTTCTTGAGAGGGTTGGGAAGAGGATTCGAAAGAGAAATTGTTTATCTCAACAATTATCAATTCACCAAGCATGGGGTGTGTTCACTATGGCACAATAGACGTACTTTTCTATTTATATTCATGGAACTTCTGTTACAATATTTAATTACATAACAGTAATTAAATACATTCATGAACATAGAGAAAACTCATGCTCATAATAATAATATTGTGTCATTATTTATGGTGTGTCAACTTGAATAAAACGGAATTATGAATAAAATTACACGTCACAAAATAATATCAGTGTAATTATTATTTTAACTTGTGCTAGCTAATAATTATTTACCGTCTTGCAAATAATTATTTTACTACCGGACCGGCCTTGGTCTGCTCGAACTCCACTTACATTTATTGAACACCTGAATAAATAAATAAATAATTTATTCTCTTAAATAAATATTTTATTTACAAACTAGTAAATAAATATTTATTAAATGTTCAATATAATAAATAAATATATTTTATTTAATTTATGCGATCATCTAAACTTGAATAAAATTATTCCACGGTCTTGAGAATAATATTTATTTCATTAATTAAATTTAAATAGAATTTAACTGAGACCACCAAAAACACTTAGTGTGTGACCCTCTAGGATTCTTTCCTATTGGAATTATGTGGTCTTGCCTAAAGTCTAAGAGTACTGTCTAGAAACAGGTCAAGGCACCCAAGAGAAAGAACGTAAAGTCGCAACAACAACATCCATATACGAATGCTCACTGTGTAATATAATCTTTTTGTCTCAATATCTCATCAAGCAGGTTTCATGATAGTGTCATCAACCTTTATGCTTGATGCATCGTTCTTTGACTACCTGAAATAAACGCGTCATTACACTATGGCCATGAAATTTCACTCGACGATTCTATTTCAATAAAAGGGCCGAGATATCAACTTCTATAAATGTAAGGGACAATTCCTTCCTTGACATATCCACTAATATCATGTCACTCATGATGCACCCAACGTACCCTACTTCTCGCCAACTGTCTACATGATGGTTTTCATCAGTAAATCAAAGTACATGAGTCATGACACATATTAATGATAATTTTAAAGTCTAAGGATCATTACATATGCTCGCAGATAGAAATATATGATGACATCAAAACATGCAGAATTCCAACTTGTGGGTCTGTTCTCATAATCTCCTATCTTGGAGATTACTAAGTGAGAACTTCATGAGAGGAAGTCTCATCTTCTTACGAGTACTTTCACCTGATAGTTTGCATTCTATGTGTCCCTTCATAGTATGTCATCCAACCGTAGAACTATATTTAAGAATATTGTTTTAGAATTTTGATGTTCTCATCATAGTGGGGAACTTTCATGACCTTATCAATGCAACAAATACTCTAGGACATTATTACATCATAGTCATGCAGAACAATGAACAATATGTAATAATATGTTTAATATTTAAATACATTAAATATTTATGTAATCAAAGTACAACCAGTTGGTTCTAGGACACCAACTCTTACATCTTGCATCATCAAAAACATAATATATCACATAATCTCTACATGCATCAGATATACAGCCTTTCCCCCATTGTTCTTGGATCACCTGGTCCATTAAATCTTGTGTACTCTGCAATTGTTTCTAAGATTCTTGTCCTTCTGCACAGCCCAACCTTCCTATAGTATTTCAACTATTAGTCTAAGATCCCCTTGACCAATCCCTCGATGGACATGTCTACCTATATTCCTTGTATAAACCTCTCTATGATATTCTTGAGAAAAATTATTGGAGGTTTCCCATATTATCACAATGATGGATCTCTCTCTATGGATTAATAAAGAACTTGAGATGATGTTCCCTCTATCAAAACTGGAAACACCGAGGAATGGCTCCTCCCATGGGAGGAACTTAAGAACCCCTATTTTTATTTATATATCTCTCACCACCCCGACACATCTCCTCAACTCTATGCTTCCTACCGTAATAATAGGAACCTATAACGCCACTAGAAAAACCACTCGTTTCTTTAATAAAATGGGAAGAAGTCCCATTGCCTTGTCTTAATCCCCACTGACTTGTCTTCCTTTAGACCCTTCTTGATCATTATATCCTTGAAAATAATATCTAGATATAATGTTAGGTCAAAGTTCCTAACATATAACCTCACCTCAAGTTATAACCCAATTTCAAATTCTCTAACCTTTGGGGATTTATTCCTTAGAAATAGAGGGGGGAAATATAGTAACTCCATGAAATGAGTGGCATAACTGGATACTAATAGCAATCCATGTTGAAGCTCCATAAAATCTTATGCTCAATTTTACCTAATATTATCTGGAAATAATTCCTTGAATAAGAGGTCCTTGAAGGCCCCATGTGTCAGGCCCTCATTCCTCTTATCCTGAATCATCACACCCCACCACCTCCTAGCAATTCCCTTAAGCATATAGGTAGCTAACTTCACCCTATGATCATCAAGAGTCTCAACAAGATTAAATATCCCTTCTATAATCTCAATATAGTCCTCTAAATCCATAGGAAGTCATGTACCTTATAATTCCAAAGGTTATTGTAACTGAAAAATAGCAAGAAAAATATACCATTTTTTATCCAACCCTATGTGTTACTCCACCCTAGATCATTATTAAACAAAAAACCCTAGGGTGAATTAATTCCATAGCCTGGACTGCTGGTAAAATTACTTGAACGTTACCAGCCACACCCTCTTATACATTTTAAGGAATAATAGAAGCATGTCCCACATCAATAATCTCTCAACCTAAGTTATTGGGTGGCATAATAGGACGTTGTTTAGGCATCATATCTGAAATATCAAATAAACACACATAATTTACCTTAACAGCTTAAATCAACTAATACTTAAGCATCGAGTAGGTACATTCCAACATAGAAAAGTAAATATACTCTAAGAGTCTATCCATAGTTAACTGGTGTACCAGTCTTTAATGACCCAAGGCCAATCCTGTCATGGTAACTGCACATTAGTCATAATTATATACATAATAATTTATAACATGTTTAGGTTATATCAATAATAGGAAACAATTGTATGATATGTTAATCTAAGTTCCTAACCATGATGCATGAACTTTCCCACTTTTTCTAATCAACCAAGAGAAAATCCCATAAATTGTAACCACATAATTATACCCATATAATGACATGAAACTATAATCACACAACTAGTAAAATAAATCACACTTCCTTGGTAACTTGGAGGTCCATTATACGAGTATTGGCTAGGCATTAGTATAATTACCCTACCCAATATCCAACCATACTATCTTTGTTATACCAAGTCTTGAATCATAATAAAAGGAAAAAAATCCTTTGATAACACTTTGTAACACCATGACCCGAATCACTCGGTCTAATTTGGAGGGTCACATGACTTCATAAACGTCTCCCCATATGAAAGTGACTACTGACTAATGGAGAGGTCCTAGATGACAATGTGGGGATATTTTTCCCTCAACAGCAGATGTCCAAAAATCATAAATACAATGGAAGAAACAATAATGACTAAATAAATAACACCCACATCAATTTACTAGAATAAAAAAAATGAAACAATATCCATATTGTAACAATATGGCATGAAAGAGTAACATATAGTCAACAGAATCCCCACATGTGGTGGATCTATGTACCAAAATAAATAAAAGATAAAAAGATAAATTAGGCATGATAGCAAAAAAAAATAGAGTCTGTCCTAGTATCACCTTAATCTATCTTGCTCCTCTTAACTATGCAAAATGGGGATATTTCCATTCACTAGATCCCTAACCATAAAATCTACATGCACAATGATATTCTCATATTGTGTGTGATTATGAAACCAAGTAGGAAACCATCGATGCTTCCTTATTATAAATAAAACATGTGTATATAAAGGTATATACAATGACTGGAAATAAATCATATGTAATCACATACCATCTGGGTCATTGTGCACTCACTAGGATGACACAAACCCTAGTCCTACCTACTTCGAAACCATGCAGGAGATTTATAACCTGGTCACATATGCACCCACATTCCAATAAATTCACATATTATATTTCTCATAAGGCTATACGTGAATCTACATTCTAATCAAGTCGTATATATTTATATAAAATGTGTAACATGGTAAGGACTTCTTACCTCAAGCGTATAAGAACTAAATTCACCAATATCTACTACCCAAATCAATCCCAACAGAGTAAATCCCTAGAATCGACCCTAAATTCATCACATAAGTATTCTAGCATAAATATCCAAGGATAAGAAGACGTTTAGGTCTAGGGAATGCTTAAATTTACCAAATGGAAACCATAATAATGAACTAATCTCTAATCGATCAAGAGAAGTGAGGCATTTATAGTAGATCTGGGTTCCTCTCCTTCAAAGATGCAAGGAAAATTTATTATTCCATGATATAGAACTTAAATATGTGCATGAAAGATCTAATCTAGGGTTCCTTTTGAGAGAAGATATGAAGATCATGGAGAAGAAGAATAAAATGGATACTTACCTTTAATTTATAGATCCAATAATTCAAGATCTGATAAAAATGAATTTTAAATAGAAAATAATCACAAAAATCTCCCAACAGAGTCTCATGGTTTGAAATATCTAGCCATATGAGCAAGAATGAGAGTTTACGGGGAGGTTTTGTGTTAAAATTACAATTTTTGGATTAATTAATATCATGTTCAAGGTTTGGCCATACAGTTTGACAAACTATACAACAACCATATAGAATCCACAATCCAAAAAAAACTCATGAAACACGGTTGGTGTAACATACCATTACCTATTTTTATGTGTTTTGACCCATTGATTTGAGTACTCAATGATTAGATTACAGGTTGTTTTTGGTGTTTTCTAGACTTTTTTAATGGTTTTTGGGCATGTGCATGGTTTGCGCATGATTTGTGCATGGTTTGGAAAAGTGTGAAACCTGGATATAAGGGGGGAACATGGTTAAACTAAGTGTTCAGCCTAAGTGTGTAGCTCTTCCAGGGGCTCTGTTTGGGGCTCACGGTTAGTCACACGGTTAATACTAACTATGCGGCCTAACCTAGGAAATCATGCAAATGGTAATTAAATCCCCAAAAATCTTAATTAAAACCTCAAACCTCCCTGATTAACCCTAAACTCCTCTCACTCAAACATGAATTGATCTTTTGCCTTTTGGGATCCTTCTAGAGCCATTTTAGATCCCCAAACCTCATCTCTTGGTGGATCGAAGTGTCAATCAAAGAGGAGATCTTCTTTTTTGGTGAGCTATTTTCTTTTTTATCTTGGATATACCATATTTTATTGATTCCTTCTACCTATTGGTTATTATTTCCTTATGAATCATGGTTTATTGATGTGGAATTATAGATATAGGATCTCTTCTCTCCTATCAAGATCTATTTTCTTAGATCTGGTGATTTCCAACAGAGGCAACACTTATCAGATTCATTATGGTTGGATTCTAAATATTCTAAGGAGGTGTTTTTATTATTTTTCTTCATTTTATAATTCATTTTTTCTTGATAATTCATAGATACATGTTTCTTAATTTCTAACACATGTTCTATGAAATTTATCCTTGAAATTCCTTATGAATTCCTCTTTGACCCTATTCTCTTCTAATTGAACATGGAATTAATTGAATGGATATAATATTGATCTCTCACACCTTTTTTGAATTGTTTAATTCCATGTTTGTTTTGATTTATTTTCAAAGAACTTTTAAAGGATGTTTTGGTGAAATTGAGGGCTTTGGCCTGGGTTTTTTTTTCTTAAAATTAAATTCCTTGATTTTAATGGAATTGGTTAAACCATTTGATGTTTTCTAAATATTTTAAAATTCTTGAATTTATGAAATGACCAAAAACCCTCTTTGATTTATTTTACCTTTTTTTTTAAATGGGTTCTCTTGTTTTATTTTAAATAAATGATTTATTCACATAGAAATAGGGTGTAAACCCATGTTTTAAAATGTAATCAAACCTTTTGAAATTATAATAATTCCTTTGAATGATTTAGGGTTTCTTTGAAATAAATGATTATTTATAGTCTCTTTTAGAATTATTTTGATGATTTTTGAAAGGAAGCAGGTATGATTACCCTTTTCAATGTTTAATTGTATAAAAATATTTTAATTTAATGGATGATTCTTGATAGCCCAGTTAGCACTTATGACAGTCCTCTATTATAATAATCCATTAATGTAACTTTATTTATTCTTATACTTCCCATTGTTGGGTGTTAAAAAAAGGAATATTTACTTTTATAAAGTTCAAGGGTGGTAGTGAGATGTGATTTGAGGGTCAGTTCCCATTATTGATACTAATAAGGATCCTCATTGTGATCCTAGTAACTTGATTATCTCACTCACCTCTTTTGACTTGTCATGGGAACCTCTATAGTTAGATGGGATGAACTATATATTTGATTCATTAGTGGAATCACACCCTGTCTAGTGGATCCATAGAGAACATGAAAGGTTCGGGCTATAGACGTGTGGCTGGAAAAGAGGGTGTGCATGGAACTAGTTTTCTTGAGACCTGTGAGACTAGAAGTAAGACCAAAAATTATTCATGTTGTAATTTTATTAGATATTCTGAGGTGTAATCACTATCATACCTAGTTTATACCCATTACATTCATATAATTGATACTCATTACATGACAGTGTTCATTTTCACTACTTAGCACCAGAGTTTCCTTTCTTGATTGATATACTTATTGTTATTATGCACCTTGACTCTATTGTATTGACTCTTGTGTAGTTTTGATATCAGGTGCATATTCCCATATTTTCTTGTTTATTTGTCTTTAGCTTGTGAAATGGTTTTCAAATTTTTTCAAGAAAATTTTAAGTTTTCAAATGATTAAATGGAATGTTTTACAGGTTTGGTTTGATAAATGAATTTTAAATGCTTAAAAATCTATTTTTAAACTATGCCTCATACTCTCTTCCTTGTACTCCTCTTTTGGCATATTTTACTTACCTTATGAAGTAACTACATAGAATCTTTGGTGGAATCCTACTAGGATATTTAGCTCACACCTTGTTTGTACCATTTGGTGATTTCAACCTTTATGATCTTATAGAAGGTGTTTATGATCTCTCCTACCTTTCTGGTTTCGAGTTATGTTGAATAAGGGCGGATGACTTGGGACAATGTGGGTGGTTGTAGACCACCAGGAGGTAGGTTTTGGTTGTTATGTTCCATCTTCAGTTTTCTTATTATCTCTTTTTTACTTTGATATGTATGTATTGATTTATATATCTGATGATATTTCCATAGTGTGCTATGTTATTGTAATCTTTTTTGGGTGAAATTATTCCCAATGGTGTTCCATTGATGCCCAGGTGCTTATCGTCGGCCCGTGGAGATCGAGAATGCTCTTTGGGTTAATGGAGAATTGACTCGGGTATCGGTTTAGATAGTATTCCAGGTTGGTTCATTATAGTTGGGCCACATAGTTTGGTAAGTCGTGCGCCAACCATGCGAATGTCACTGTATCTAAAGTCTCTAATCACACAGTTACTTGGAGAATCCACATAGTTTCCCCTAACTGTGCACCAATTGAGCATCCTTTAAAGTGCTTAAAAAACTTCCCAAAACTAACCAAAAACTCCCCAAGATAAAACCCCATCAAACCATAACTCAAAACCCACAAATATAAACTAAAAAACAAAAAAAATGTAATAAACCTTAAAAATATGAGGGATGTTATGAATGTATTTGCTTATGTTTTGGAAAAACGTTGAGAAATAGTGTGTTGCTAATTTAGTCGTGTTTTTAAGTGAATCGAATTTAGCCGCACATGGTTTACCTATATTTTCTAAAATGTAGGTAAATGGATAAACAGTTACCCACATTTTATATAAAATTGGGTAATTTTTTTAAACAAATGCATTTTTTAAATAAAACGTTTTTTTGTGATGACTCTAGCCCCCGCACTCACAGTTGCAACAATGTCACCCCCTACCGCTCTGCTGACATTGTTGAGCCCTGCCACTGACCCCTCTTGATGCCCCAGCCACCTCACATCCCCCATTTACATAAATAAAATATGATTCCCTAGTATTTGATCCTAGGTTGAAAGGGTGACAAACATATCACCAAATCACTACAGCACATTAGACACGAGCTCTATTATTATACTACTCTATATATATGTATAAATTAATACAATTATATTTATAAATATATAAATATATTTATATTTATATATTTAAATATATATTATATTATATTATATGTTAATATATTCATGTGTGTGTGTATAAATACTTATAAGTTTATATATTTATTCGTATATTAAAATATTAACTTATGTATATATATTAATTTATTTATATATGTATGTACATATAAATTAATATATATTTATATATAAATATATCATTATATTTATATATATATATATATTAATAAGATTATATTTATAAATTATTATATATATTATTATTTATATTATATGCTAATATATTTGTGTGTGTGTATAAATACTTATAAGTTTATATATTTATTTATATATTAAAATATTAATTTACATATATATTTATATTTATATATTAATATATGTTTATATATAAATATATATATTTATATATTTATATATATTTATAAATTTATAAGATTATATTTATAAATTAATATATATATATATATATGTATATATAATATTTATATTATATGTTAATATATTTATGTGTGTGTGTATAAATACTTATAAGCTTACATATTTCTTTATATATTAAAATACTAATTTATGTATATATATTAATATATGTATATATATAAATTAATATAATTATATATGTATATATAAATTAACATATATTTATTTATTTATTATTATTATATTTATATATATAAGTAAATTAATACAATTATATTTATAAATTTATATATATATCAGGTTGATATATTTGTGTGTGAAAATAATTATAAGTTCATATATTTACTTATATATTAAAATATTAATTTACATATTATATGTGTGTGTGTGAGTGTGTGTGTAAATTAATATGATTATATTTATGCCAATAGCATGTAGGTTAGTTGGTGGAAGATAAATGTGTTCCCAGTTAACTTGGGTTCAAGTACTAGGGTAAACCTCTTTCTATCTGTTATGGGGAGGGTCGGTGGGTCTACTGATCCTAATAGGACCCAAATAGATGAATCTGATTATAGTGATTTGTGTTAGGTGGGCCACCTAGGGGCATTATCACAACTACTGGGTCAAAGGCATATGGGGGGAAGGGGTGACATCGATCAATCCCCTATAAGTCATTGTATTAATACAATTATATTTATAGATTGATATATATATATATATATATAATATTTATATTATATATTAATATATTTGTGTGTGTATGTGTGTAAATACTTATAAGTTTATATATTTATTTATATATTAAAATATTAATTTACATATATATTTATATAAATTGATATATATATATATATATATGTATGTATGTATTTATATATATTTATATATATGTATATATATTTATATATATTTATATATATTTATATATATTTATATACAAATATAAATATATATATATTATATTTATATATATTTATAAATTTAAATGATTATATTTATAAATTAATATATATATATATATATATATTATTTATATTGTATGTTAATATATTTGTCTGTGTGTATAAATACTTATAAGTTTATATATTTATTTATATATTAAAATATGTATATATATATTAATATATTTATATGTGTGTGTGTATATAATTTAATATATTTATATATGTGTGTGCATGTGTAAATTATTATATATATATATATATAAATTTAGACATGTTTTAAAACGCAACTAAATTAGCCACATTTTTTTAAATCATGATTAAATCAAAATTTAATCACTTTTTATGAAAATGTGGATACAATCCGGTTTTTTTTGTAATGAATGACCCTGCTTTGGCATGTACCACATCACTTTAGCTGTTTTGGTAGGCAATTAAGTCAATCATATCATATATGACTCTTTGATAGTTGAATGGACAACTCTTTTCCCAATCCACCATATGGATAAACTGAACATCATTCCTCAGGTATCCTATCTCTTAAATTTTTCCTATTATATTTAATTCAAAGTAAACACTAAAAATGAGAAACCTAACTCTTAAGGTCCTTATCTTGCATAATATAATCTCTAGGAACCCTGATTTAACATGAACCTACCTAGTTGGACGATCAGGGTCTTGAAAAGTGTTTTATTTGGAAGGAATATAATGCTTAGTATTTTTTGAAGGTGATATAATCTAACCATCTTATTGCATGTTATTCCCTTTACATATATGTATTCTTATAATGATTAAGTTTGAAATTTTATTCCCTCTATAAAAGTAATATGTTCAAACCATATTGATGTGAAACTCTTTACACAACTTATAGTGTGTGTTACTAACCAAATTAAAAGTCAATTGTATTCATACATATCCAAATGCATCCCATGCATAAGGTACATGAAACCCTTTCATGTAAAGGCTTAGAATCATATAAAATTAATAATCCCCACAAAAGTAAACTTGGAGTGATAGACAGTCAACCCCAATTTTTTAGGCAAGACATAATCCTCTAGCCCAGTGAGCAGTCTAACCCAAAATCCCTCTACCTAATAGTTTACTCAAGAGAGATCTTAATTCTATCATAACTCCATCACCCAATATGTATAAAATACAATCAAACTTTTAAATTCAAACTCATAACTCAATATAATCCAAATTCAATGTAAATGAAAACTAAATCAATTATCATAACTAGCATGTAACTCTTTAGATGCATGTATGATAATTTATGGAAATTGTTAAACAATTTAAATTAAATTATACATTCATTAATAATATAATAATTATATTCATGTGTTATCAAAAATCACATGGAGTCATTTTTTGGATTGTGTTTGTTAATAATAGAGTGCTATGTGAATTCTAAAGAAGCTCTCTTAATGATTAAAGAGATTGGAGGAGTTTTGGAAGGAGTTGTTGTAGTTATATCTGAAAAACTAGAATCATGTTGCGACAACCTATGTCACGCTTTGAAGTTATATTGAAAAAAAATTACAAAGGCTTGGATTATTCATTCATGTTGTGACTGGAATTTTTAAGGTTAAAGGAAATTTTAATAATTTTCATTCTTTTTCATGATTTTATGTTTCAAGTTATCATGTTGTGACATAGTTTTCATCCCACAAAGGTGATTGAATCGGATTTTAGTGGAACTTTCCATCTGAAGGTTGCATATGGAAGGAAGTTCCATGACACAATAGTCTAAGTGTATAGTTTGATAATTTGGGCCTATAAGTTTTCATTCACCAACAAAGGCTAGTGTCATGACTGGATCTAGGTAGATTTTGATGGTTCTGTTTAGGTGATGGCCGCGATATGAAGTAGAAGGTTGTTCCATGATTGGTTCGATGATAATTTTGGATTTGGAAATTCATGTCATGGTATTAGGGATAATTGAAAATAAGATATATAGAAGATTTAGTGGATCTGGTTGTTCACCATTCTTCATTCCATGAAAGATGTGCTCATATAGTGAACTGTGACTTTCCATACTATCCAATAGTTACAGCAAGAGTTTAAAATTTTGAATCAACATGAAATTCTAGGGTTTGACTCATCTTGATTGGAATGTTATGGACACATTAGAAATATGAGGTGCACTTAGAATGATCTTGGTGATCTAGAGTGTAGATAATTAATCATAATCATTTTATTAAGGGATATATACTTGTAGGAATATAAAAACTAATTACATTAGTTTTTGGAAGGTGGAAGAGAATGTGAACAGAGAGAAGACATAGAGATTAGTTGGAGTTACAAACCAATTATGGAATGTTATAAAATAAGGAAGAGGCGATCCATTAGGTATTTTTTTCTATAAGGTTAGTGGAATTCTTTGAGTGGACTAAATTGGACCATATTGACACACTAATTGTTAGTGGAACCATACTTCTCTATTCATGAGAATTGAAGAAGTAACGGTTAGAGGAGTAGTGTGTTCCCTAAGAATTTTAGAGAAGAGAGCATTCATATTATGAGGGTGGTAAACTAAGAGGGTCGGTGTGGATGCTCTAAAATTGTAATCAAAGTAGTGAGCTTAGTGATTGGGTTTATAGGCACATTGTCTTTGTATGCTCCTTGGATTATCTCGTTTAGGTGAACTAAGTAAAAACCTATGTGTCCCTTCCCTATAAATTTATTGTTTTATAATGACTTAGAGAAAAAAAAGAGAGTTGTTCCTTTTAAAATGGAATAAGATCATTGTAAATGAGTTGGTAAGAGAGTTAGCAATGCCCTAATTCACCCCTAGGTATTCATCCTTGTTTAAAACCAATAACTAATATGATATACCCACCCCTACAATCATAATATTTTCCAATTTGGATCACTAAGTTATGGTTTTGTCTCCCCTATGACTCACCACCAATCACTAGAAAAACCTCATGATGGGAGATAGTTCCCTTATAATTTATACTATGCACATGAAACTCCCACTAGCCCCATGTGGGACTCTAGGTGTTAGCATCACAGTGTGGCCTCACTGGTCATGTCGCAACACCTGAAAATGGTTGGAGTTAGTGCCCTAGAACCAACTTCTAAGTGATTTATGATTACTTGTATCTATGTATTTGAATATTAATAAAATTTATTATCATAACATGATTGTTCTTCTATATTACAAAGTATTTGATAATTTCATAAGTGTGCTTCTCATACTAAAAGGTCATAACAGTTCCTCACTCCGATGAGAACCTAGAAGTGTCACGATAGTATTCTTAAATATAAGTTATATAGTGAATGATATCATTTGATCAGACAAAAATGATATAGTATGATAGGGGTGGATACTCATAGTACTTTGACACTATTTCTCATGCTATACACCTTTGGTAATCTTCACTTCAAGAGATTATGAGAACATGTCCTTCTAATAGGCAATCCACATTTTTATATGTCATTCAATATTCTTATCTGTGAACATGTGTAATGATCCTTAGACTTTAAAATTATTATTAATACATGTCATGAGTCATGTACTTTTATATATTAACAAAAATCATAATGACATATGATTGTGGTGAGGTAGGATACATTGGGTACATCACGAGTGATGTTATACTAAGGAATAATTTGAGAAAGGATTTTTCCCTTCTATTCTTTAACAGAAGTTGATATCACAGGACCTTTTATGGTAATTTAACTTCTTGATTAATTTAATGATCATGGTGGTGTTATGGGAAAGTTAATTTCTATAAATTCAAGTAAAGAAAAATTGAGCGCATAGGTTGATGATTATATCATTCAAACTTCATGATTATATATATCAATATAAATGGATTATATTACACAATGTATGTTTTCAGGAGGTTACATGTCATTGCAACATTAACTTATTTATTTATGGGACGATTAGCATGTTTCTAGATGTTAACCTTAGAATTCAGGTAGTATAGCCTAATTCCATTGAGAAAGGGGCCTAGAGGGTCACACATTAAGTGTATTTAGAACATCAGTTATATTTCATATGAATTTAATATATTGGATAAATTTTATTTCCTTATATGGTTTAATAATTATTCATGTTGGTTTGATTGTAAATATTCAACCACCACTTATTCAAGAGAATATATGTGTGTGTGTGTGAGTTGAATAATTAATAAATATTTATTCACTGGTTAATTATATTTAATTAATTGAATTCATAATATTTATTTATTTTAGTTTATTCACAAGGTAATAATATATCTATTTATTTGGTCATGTGAATATTTAAAAAATATTTATTTGATAATTTTTTTAATATAATATTTTTATATTTATTAGAGAATAATGTAGTGATATTTATTTAATTAAATAAATATCCATTATTCAAGGGTCGATAAATATTGAGAAAAATTGGTGGATTGAGTTTGATGGTCTAGAAAGAAATTATATATTAATTATTATTTGAATAAATATTATTTTATTTATTCAAGAAAAAAATGTTTATTTTATCTGTGATTTTAGCACATGAAAATTAAATATTATTATTATTATTATTTAGACATGAGGTTCTCTAGGAATTAATAAAATAATAAGGGTATGTGTGTAATTGTTATTTTCTAACCCTTGTACTATTTAAACCCGATTATAACATTTTCTGAAGTGATTTTTCATTCCATCATTGTGCACAATGAATTATAGAGAAGATTATCTCAAGACCCAAAGAGATATCCCCTAGAAAACTTTGAAAAAATGAATAGTAATTCAAATCCTCTACCAAGATTAATTCTTATCCCCTTGAAGGTTTTATTTGTGATCAACGACAATCATCGCAAGCATTATATTCATCTGCACTAGCAACTAGATAATTTTACAGCAGTGATCAGAGGTTTTTGAATCATGTTTGGATCTTCATTAGAGGGAATATACCCTTGATTCCTCTAATAAAATGAAGTTATGAAAAGATTGGTCTACGATTCATCAATGAAGAAATAATTACGCGATCACAGTTATTCTAAATCTATCTATAAATTAATTATAAGTTACATGTGATGATTATATCTTTTGGTTCCTGGATTAACAAGTTGATTAATATTTGATTTAATTCCATTATTCATGATGTTATTTGTCATGTACATTATGAATTATTCATTGATTATGACTAAAATCTAAGTTGGTGACATGCGTTCACCAATGCTTCCTCTGCACCTAAAACCTTTAAGTGGTATCAGAGTGGTCACACAATAATTTATAATTATTTATTATTTTTTGATCAATTATATGAAATAGTTATAAGTTTTCACATATATTTTATTCATTATTCAATACTAAGTTTAACTAACATGTTTTCAACATATTAATTCTCTTCATTAAAGTTTCATACTAACTTAAACAGATTAAGAATAGATGAAGAATTATCAGAGATTCACTCGGGAGGTGTTGAGGATTATGGACGGTGGACATGGATACATGGTTTGTGATCAAAAGTACACGTCATGTACCCAAGTTCACTTCACCTGGATATTTCATGGGATACATGATTTGATGAGCATTAATAACACATGGTTCATGTAATACACACCACATGTTGATCAGGTTAGCCTAACACATGGTTTTTTGGGTCACATGATGTGTAGCCGGTATACATGCCATGTAATCTACATGGTTTAGTAGAGAAATTCACACTAACTGTGTGGTCAAATATACAACATATGTCATGTGAGACTGGTGAGATATATCATTAATTAGATACATGGCATGTATCTTTCCTACAGACCATGTGACTCATTAATCCTCGCACTTTAAGAACACATTGAGTTAATTGGTGGGTTAAGTAGACACATGGAAAGAGGAACACACATCATGTAGCTCATTAGTACACATCATGTATCTCGATCAAGATACATGCTGATTACCTAGGAATATATCCTGAATACACGATAAGAAATAAACATGGTGTGTAGCTTAGTAGAAAGGTTTTTTAGTCTCCAAATAATGAATATAATTCAATTACATAAAGAATAATTTATTTCAGCTTTAAAAAACTAATTGCATTATTGGAATCTGTTGTGTTAACTATGTAATAGGGTTTGTAGAATTAATAAAATATCAATTAATTCCATGTAATTATATATAAATACTATTAAATCTACTTATTTTCCATGTTTTATTTATGATGGGTATCTTCAATAGATTTTAGATAGTTGTTGAGATAAGGGAAATTAATTGAATTAATCTAATTAATTAATTGAATTAATTCAAGAACATTAATCTTAATAATAAAGAATGAATTAAATTGAATGAAAACTAGTTTACTTTTTCATATTCGTTGCATGTATGTGGATGACCATGATCTTATATCATCTTATGTATGTGATTAGTTTATTTATTTTATCATTTCATGGTTTTTATTATAGTTTATTAAATTAAATAATTTTATGTGAGTCATTCATCTCCTCTCATTATGTAAAGGTCTATGTTTCTATGATTTCTTTTTTATAAACCATTTTTAACTAATCCTTTGGTTCCACTAACCTATGTGTGAGTAAAATTATATAATGGATGGAGCTCCCAAGCGAGTGGAGATGGTTCGAGTTTGGATCCATGGAGAAACCAATACATAAGGTACACAAGATCACAAGTGTAATGCTACAACTCAAACCATGTTTGGTTTAAGAAGTTTATTCCCTAGGTTCAAGGTTTGGATTATAATATTCTAGAAAAATTAACCATTATATAAGCTCATGTTCATTCCACTTTATTTATTCTATTCTTATCATTTTCAAGGTTAATTATTTATGGATGTTTAAATCATTAAATTAATTAATTAATAAGCATGAAGGATGGAATTAAAATAAATATTATAATATGTGTAAAATTTATCTATAATTTTTTAATCACTTAAGTAAAATCCACTTAATATTAACAAGCATGTAATATGATAAAATGGTTAGTTTACACATAAAGATAAAAATCACTCAAATAAAATTTTAAGTTGGTATAGCTTTCCACTACTTGGGAAGAAATTGAACCATAGTTCAAAGTGTTTGACCAACCTCCATTTGAAGGTTTTAAATTATTAGGTAATCTCTTTCTTGAGTTTTAGGTTGACTTAACCTAGCTTGCTTTATGGGTTGATCACCTCTGTGAGACTTAGTACAGCTGGTGGGAAACGTGTTGAGAAAATCTTGATATATGATTTTAGAATCAGGGAGTGCACTCAATAGATCAATGAGGTATAAGTTAGTGTATTTGGAATGTTACACCTACCTAAATACCTTAGAGTAACTTTTTAGACCTCTATATGGGTTATGAGAAGGAGCATATGGATCTTTACCACTAGAATATCCATACGATGGGATATTCTAAAATTAATGGTGAGGTTTATTAGGTTTCAATAAAATTGTGGGGAATTAATAAATTAAAATAATTTTATTATCTAATTTTGTAATCCATATGAAGTATTAAAATTATTATCTTATTTATTATAGAAATGGAAACCTGCATGACTTCGATTATATCACTTTGATCTATATTTGAGAAGGATAACCTTCTCGCTAGCTTGAATTTCTAAGAATTATATAGGCGCCTACGCATTATACTACACCAGGAACTGAAATTCTAAATGATGGAAAACCCTCTTCCAGAGGAACCTGATTGTAAAGAACCGTAAATTCCATGGAAATATTTTTTCTTAAATTCATGGGATTTTTACCAGTTTGCGAAAATTTACGGTGCTTGATTTCGAGGCCCGGTGTTCCCGAAATCAATTTATAAAGTTTTGTTCGGGTACATTCAGTAAATGTACGAGCGGGATTTTATAACTTTTGAACCGGTGCTCGGAATTGAAATATGAGGGCACCGTTGAAATCGCAGCATCGGTGATTTCATAGTGATACCTTCACCACAGTTATGTTCTAATGAGAATGTAAGTTAGATTTTGGGTTTTTAATAAGTTAAATAAAAATAATAGTGAAACTTATTTTGATTGTGGCGGTTAAAACCTTCAAGTGGAGGTTGGGGTGGGGGCCACCACACCCTAACCTCCCATGGGAGGTTATGGTGGTGGGGACCACCCGATCATAACCTCCCTTGGGAGGATAATTAAGGTGGGGGCCACCCGAGCATCTAACCCCTTTAACACCCCATTTAAGTGGTGAAACCTTTAAACTTCCATGGTTTAATTCTTGCCAACTCTCTTCATTTAATTAACTAGCATCTTTTGAATTATTTTGAATTCAAGACAACAATTAAATAATAGACAAGCTATTATTTTATTTGAGTTGGCATAATCTTTTGTTTGGAGAATTAAGGATAGAAGGAGTTCTTGGAGAACTACATCTTTCAACGAAGAACACCCCCCCTTCCATAGAAGAACGACGAACACCGTCTTCGATCTTCAACAGTGCCAAAAGAGAAGGAGTCGACCGCGAAGAATGCCATCTTCAACTTTGTCACCTCCGAACACTTTCTGACGCATGAGCGTGAGAATTGGGAGTGTGTGATGAACGCGGCGAACGATTAATCGATGTCCACCCTTTTTCCGACATCGTCAACAAACGACAAATACAAGGTAGGGGTTTAAGTTGAATTTATTCTAGTTATTCATCATTTAAATTATGGTTGAGATATGCTGATTGATATCAACGTAACGTGGAGGGCTCGGACCGTATGAACACATCCTAACCTTCCCCCTTTGATTGTTCTCGTTTGATGATGACGGGGTGGAGTAACGCGACCAGCGTCAGACCAGAAGCGAAGAAACCAGTGGCGCAAGGCCGCCGGGTCGCCAAGAGGGCACGGCACCATCGTGCCATGCAGAAGGAGAGCTGCGGCCATGTCGGGCCACGGCAGAGGTGTGTGGTGCTGTTGCGCTGCGCGGAGGGCTATAAGGGGCCGCGGCGGAGGTGGCGTGGCGCCGTCACGCCGTGTGGAGGAGCTGGAGGCCGTAGCTCGGTCGGGCCACGGCGGAGGAGGCGTGGCGTCATCACGCCATGTGCAGCAGGGGAGCCACGGGCCACGGTGGAGCAGGTGGAGCAACTGGCCGCTCAGCCAGCAGGGAGGAGCGAGACCTCGTCGGGTCCCGCGTGTGCTGGACCGGCGCCACCTGGCGCCAGTTTCGTCTTACACCTAAACGGTCAAGCCGTTCGGGAGCCAGGGGGCACACGGCTTCCTCCCCTAGGTGCGGCTAGGCAGACCCACAAGCCGTCGGGCCACCAGCCGGCTGGGCCACCGGGCCGCCCTCAGTTTGGGCCGCCCATCCGAGTCGGGCCGCCGGGCTAGGCCACCCTCAAGTCGGGCCTCCCACTCGGGCCGGGCCACCATCGGGTCGGTCCTCCCCATTAGGCCAAGTCACCTCCTCTGGCTGGGATGCTCCCTCGGATCGACTCGAACCCGCGGACCGGGTCGGACCCCGGTCCGGACCCGTTTGGTCAGTTTACACCTTTTCGCCCATATCTTAGGCTACGGGTGTTCGATCAACGAACCGCCTATGGTGACGGAAAGCTTAGAGCATGATGGTTCTTTTGGAATATCCCACTTGAGGTTTGGACATAGTTGGAGTACGGCCATGTTGGTTTGAACCTAAAAACCAATCAGGCCCCCGGGACGGAAATGCTAATAACTCACAGACCGGGCGTCCGATTGATGTGCCGCCTGTTGCATTGAGTCCCCTATGAAGAGGTGGACCTTTGAGATACTTATAATTTGGATTTCATGACATTTTGAGTATCGATCAGTAGCTCATGGAGTGGATACTCCTGGAGACGAGTGAGCGGAGTACGGAGACCTAGTAGTTGGCTCAGACCTGATGACTGCTGACCTTTTGACTAGGAGTGTTTCGACTAGCCTATTAGAGGAGAACCTATGTGTGAGAGTAGTATACCCACAGTGGGGAGTGCCTCTGTGTGACATGGTAGACCCATGGTACTCAATAGGAGGAGTACCTCAGCAGGCTAGGAGGGGGAGTGCCTCTGTGTGAGCGCGGCAGACCCACAGTGGGGAGCGCCTCTGTGTGACGCAGTAGAACCATGGTACTAGACAAGAGGAGTACCACAGCAGTCCAAGAAAGTGGGAAGCACCTATGTGTGATGTGGTAGGCCCACAGTACTTGATAGAGGAGGATTACACCATCATCCGAGGTTCCGTTAGTGTGACTGGGGTTGTTACTTGATACTACCCCCTAGAACAAAATCTTTGTTTTGAGCTGAGTCAATGACTTTTGTGTTTACCTCACGAATGAGATGGGTTACTAGATAACTTAGGTATATGTATGGGCATATACCTAAGTGATGTTTATCCGTTGACTTCATACTTTGTGGTTTATCCTTGTTTGATTTTGTGAGACCTTGAGGGTCTCTGGGTCCCTACTGAGTATCGTTATACTCACCCCTGCACGGGCTATGCCCACACTTCATTATGTTAGATGTAGATGACGGACAACGCTGACAGAGGCCGAGAGTGCCAGGACTGGATGGTACACGGAGGTGGACCATACGACGAGTCAGTACACTGAGGAGTCTGATGGACGTGGAGTGCTGAGGTGGCCATCTGTACCTACCCTTCAGGTAGGAACCCCGGAGGATAATCCAAGAGCTGGTCTTTACCTTTCAGTTGTTTGTCCCTTTTTCAGTTGTACTTGTAATTTACAGTTGGGCTTGTATTTTCGGCCCATTTTACTTTCATCACTCTCTTTTGTATATAGTTTTACTTAGTGTTTTTCTTCCAGTTGTGTACTATGTTGTGTGTGTTCAGTTTATAAAGGAAATGCCTTTCTAGTTTAGGGATTTACACCTTTGGGGCTAGTCTCCAGCCCCTGGACTATGGAAGGCAGGCTTGGGGTTGTCACAATACGGGGCCCGGGGGATGGGTCATGACAAATTAGTATCAAAGGAGTCGGTTCTACCACAGAACTTAGAACTCTGATCTTTCTTTTCTATGAAGCAATAGTGTTAAGGGTACTGAGTGTGGTTTTCAGTTCAGGAAGTCCAGTGTTAGTGCAGCGACTGACGTATCCATACACTAGGACCCTGACTTCTGATTTCTGACTCAGTACACAAAAACACTGGTTGCGTGTGTGATTTCTAAAAGTTTTCTTAAGTCAGCTCAACCAGGTCAGCTCACCAGGTATAGTCTTTTGACCGTGTCGTGTCTTTTTCTTTCAGGATGCCTCCCCATGGATGACCAGTTAGAGCCCCAAGATTCATATGTACTGAAAGCCCACCGAGTGACGAGGCTTTAGTGCAGGGCCCCTTTCTAGTTGAGGCACCAGTGGTACCACTTTCCATTGGGCCACAGATGCCACCAGCCCCAGCAGTAAACGATGCATGCTGATTTAGCGCGTTGCATGAGTTCCAGCTTCATAGGCCACCCAGGTTCCGGGGAGAGATGAACCCATAGGAAGCTGAGGATTGGTTGGAGGTTGTGGTGAGATTTTTCATGCTAGTAGGGACACCAGCAGACTACATGGTGATCCTTGCTGCTAGTCTCCTTCAGGAAGCAGCAGGAAGATGGTGGAGCCTGATGCTCCAAGTGCATGTCTAGGTGACACTTCTTTGGATAGACTTCGAGAGCCTGTTTTGGGAGGAGTTTGTACTATCCACCCTTCAAGTGGTGTGGATACAGTAGATACTTTATCTGCAGCAGGGTAGCATGACATTAGCACAGTACTCAGTGAGGTTCAACGACCTCTCGGGCTACTCCAAGGATATGGTATGAGACCCATTCTTCAGGGCCTAGACCTTCGAGCAGGGGATCAGGTGAGAGATCAGAGCTTCGATGATCTCCCTTAGCATCCCGACACAGGCAGGGGTGTTGGAGAGATCCCTCCTAGTGGAGAGTTTCCTTGCTAAGCAGTCACCAGCAGCGAGACCCACTACTAGTCAACATGAAATATAGTCTTCTGTATATGGAAGTAGACAGATGATACAAAGGTCCAAGAGGACCAAATCCATGGGTGGACGACCATAGGAATCAGGATCTTTTGTGCGGGGCACCTGAGGTAGTGACTTACCTTCCAGGAGGAGGTAGTGTTACTCATGCGGCGTGTAGGGTCACATGTCTCGTGATTGTCTGACCCACCGTTTATATGATCAGTAGACAGTTTAGGGACCTCCCAGGCAGAGGCATAGGTTCGATTGAGGCGGTTTGCAAGGCGCAGGCGGACGTGGAAGAGGAGCTGGTCGAGCAACTGGCAGTGGACGACGTTTAGAGGTGTTGTCACCACCACCATCAGGAGGTCCACCCCGACCACATGGAGTAGGTGTATAGGGGAGAGCTCAGCTTCAGGCAGCTGAGGCCTATGACCATGGTGCTCCGAAGATGATTCGAGGTACGATCTGTGTCTACTCCACCTTAGCTGCAGTTCTTATAGACATAGGTTTCAGTCATTCTATCATAGCCACTACCCTCGTTTGAAGCTTGGAGATTCTGACAGAGCCGTTGGCTCTATCCTTACGGCTAGAGACTCCTATGGGAGCAGACTCGATGATTACACACTGGTGTCGGCAGTGTGATATTACTCTAGGAGGCGATAGCTTTGGCTGGGATCTCCTCGTAGCAGCGTCGAGGCCTTACGACGTCATCTTAGGTATGGACTGCTTATCTACAGTCCATGCTTAGATTGACTGTATTAGGTGAAAATTGCGGTGTGTCTGCACGGATGGGACCAGTTTTACCTTCACCGGTGAGAAGGGAACCTTTGCAGCACAGGGCGGACTTACTCGGAGGAGGGTACAGCCGATCACTCACCAGTTGGCTTGCCTTACCCTCAGAGCAGTAGATGTGGAGAGTCCGACTTATCCTGTAGTGGTGGACTAGTACGCTTATGTTTTCCCTGAAGATGTTCCAGGACTACCTCCTCACATAGAGGTGGACTTATACATTGACCTTTACCCCAGTACGGCACCGATATCTACTCCAGCATATCGGATGTCTCCCACTGAGCTTTGTGAGCCGCGGGTACAACTAGAGGATTTTCAGGAGAAGGGATTCATCTGGCCCAGTGTTTCTCCCTGGGCAACCCTGATTCTATTCGCCAAGAAGGCGGACGGGAGCTTGCGGCTTTGTGTTGACTACCATCGCCTGAACCAAGTGACCATGAAGAACAAGTACCCACTTCCGAGGATTCATGACCTCTTTGATTAGCTCTAGGGAGCGTGATGGTTCTCGAAGATAGACCTCAAATCAGGCTATCACCATCTTAGAGTTTGAGACAAGGATGTAAATAAGATGGCCTTCATATGTCGGTATGGTCACTATGATTTCTTGGTTATGCCCTTCGGTGTAACCAATGCTCCAGTAGTGTTCATGTGTCTCATGAACAGTATATTCCAGCCATACCTCGATCACTTTGTCGTATTTTTCATCAACGACATATTGATCCACTCGACTACTAAGGAGGAGCATGCCTACCATTTGCAGGTAGTATTGGACACACTCTGAGAGTACCAGATTTATAGTAAGCTCTCAAAGTGCCATTTTTGGATTCGAGAGGTTCACTTCTTGGGACACGTCATCTCAGAGGCTGGAGTTGCAGTAGATCTAGTGAAGATTGTGGTGGTACTTTCTTGGGAGCCACCCAGGAGTGTGACGGAGGTACGGAGTTTCCTGGGCTTGGCTAGATACTACCAGAGATTCGTTCCAGACTTCTCCAGAGTTGCAGCACCACTATCATCCTTGAAGAAGAAGGGTTAACCCTTCATGTGGTCAGAGAGATACCAGAAGAGCTTTCAGGAGATGAGGCAGAGGCTGACTAGCACCCCCATCTTGAGGCTTCCATAGGAAGGCGTAGGGTACATAGTCTACTGCAACACATCAGGGGCCGGACTCAGGTGTGTCCTGATACAGGAGTGATCTGTGATCGCTTATGGTTCTCGGAAGTTGAGACAGCATGAGCAGAACTATGCTACCCATGACCTGGAGTTAGCAGCAGTGGTCTTCACCTTGAAGATTTGGTGGCACTATCTGATGGGCGAACATTTTACCGTGTACTCTGATCACAAGAGTCTCAGGTATATCTTCTCTCAGAAGGACCTGAACCTGAGACAATGGCGATGGCTTGAGTTCCTCCAGGACTGTGACTTCAAGATAGTCTATACTCCTGGGAAGGGGAACATTGTAGCATATGCTCTCAGTAAAATATCAGGCATTCAGCTGCTAGGAGAGGCGACAGAGCATATGGCCGCATTGCATATATCCTTTGTGGATCAAGATGGAGCAGCCTTTCTGTAGTATTTTATAGTCACTTCTCCACTTCTTCAGCGAGTCAGGGAGGCACAGCATGGAGACGCTGACTGTGAGACACGGCGTGCTCAGATATCCACAGGACAGGAACCTGATGGATTTTCTGATGGTGGAGAGCATGTCATCCTCTTCACAGGACGTACTATGGTACCAGTTGCACTTCAGGAGGAAGTGTTGAGGGAGTTCCACACTTCCCCTCTAGCGGTATATCTAGGAGTGGCGAAGATGTACCAGGACCTTCAACAACAGCACTAGTGTCCAGGTATAAAGAAGGTTGTAGCAGAGTTTATCTCTCAATGCCTCACTTGTCAGTAAGTGAAGGCGGATCACTAGGTACTATCAGGCTTGGTTTATCCCTTAGAGGTCCCAGAGTGGAAGTGGTATGGGATATCCATGGACTTCGTGATGGGTCTTCCACGTACATCCAGGAGTCACGATTCGATATGGGTGATCATTGACCGACTCACCAAGTCAGCCCACTTCCTACCGATCAGAGAGCAGGGCTTATTAGAGAGATTGGGATTCCTCTATGTACAGGAGATAGTGCGTTTACATGGAGTACCTTCTTATATTGTCTCTGACCGTAATGCACGGTTTACTTCTCGGATATAGAAGGGGTTGTAGGAGGCTTTCGGGACACAGCTTCACTTGAGCACCGCCTTCCATCCTCAGACGGATGGTCAGACTGAGCAGACCATCCAGACCCTTGAGGACATGCTCCATGCATGTGTCCTCGACTTTGGTCACAGATGGGAGGCTCACTTACTTTTGGTGGAGTTTTCCTACAACAACAGCTATCACTCCACCATCGGTATGGCACCCTTTGAGGCCTTATATGGTCGACCTTGCAGATCGCCACTGTGCTGGACAGACCCAGGGGAGTCAGCACTAGTGGGACCAGAGATGGTATGGGATACCATAGAGAAGGTGAAGATCATCCAGGAGTAGATGAAGAATACACAGAGTAGGCAAAATTCGTATGCTGACGGGAGGCGGAGACCTCTAGAGTTTTAGGATGGCGACCACGTCTTTTTATAGGTCTCACCTCGACGAGGTCTACGGAGATTTGGCCGAGGCGGAAAGTTATCTCCTTGATTCATCGGAACTTTCTAGGTCCTCAACATAGTAGGCAAGGTGGTTTACCGCTTAGCTCTACCATCTTAGTTGCACCGGGTGCACGACATCTTCCACGTATCTCAGCTAAGAAGATATGTGCACGACCCTTCCCACATCATTGACCTTGGAGAGATGGACATCAAAGATGGGGAGACTTTCACTGAGGTTCCAGTGGAGATTGAGGATTGACATGAGCGGGTCCTATGTGGATGGTCGATACCTCTGGTGTGCGTACACTGGTAGCACGAGAACCTCCAGGAGAGCACATGAGAGCAGGAGGCTCATATGTGTACTCAGTACCCCCATTTGTTCCCTTAGTGTGAGTTGTAGTTTACGAGGACGTAAAGCCCTAAGGTGGGGAGAATAAAAAGACCCTGAAATTCCATGGAAATTTTTTTTCTTAAATTCATGGGATTTTTACGAGTCTGATAAAATTTATAGCACTTGATTCCGAGGCCCAGTGTGCCCAGAATAAATTTCTGAAGTTTTGTTCGGGTACGTTCAGTAAACGTACGAGCGAGATTTTATAACTTTTGAACCGGTGCTCAGAATTGAAATATGAGGGCACCGTTGAACTCGCAGCATCGGTGATTTCTTAGTGATACCTTCACCGCAATTTCATTCTAACGAGAATGGAAGTTAGATTTTGGGTTTTTAATAAGTTAAATAAAAATAAGAGTGAAACCTATTTTTATTGTGGCGGTTAAAACCTCCAAGTGGGGGTTGGGGGTGGGGGCCACCACACCCTAACCTCCCATGGGAGGTTATGATGGTGGAGACCACCCGATCATAACCTCCCTTGGGAGGATAATTAAGGTGGTGGTCACTCGAGCATCTAACCCCTTTAACACCCCCATTTAAGTGGTGAAACCTTTAAACTTCCATGGTTTAATTCTTGCTAACTCTCTTCATTTAATTAATTGGCACCTTTTGAATTCTTTTGAATTCATGCCAACAATTAAATAATAGAAAAGCTATTATTTTATTTGAGTTGGCATAATCTTTTGTTGGGAGAATTAAGGAGAGGAGGAGTTCTTGGAGAACTACATCTTCCAACGAAGAACACCTCCCCCCCTTCCATCGAAGAACGACGAACACCGTCTTCGACCTTCAACTGTGCCAAAAGAGAAGGAGTCGACCGTGAAGAATTCCATATTCGACTTCGTCACCTCCGAACACTTTTTGATGCATGATCGTGAGAATTGGGAGTGCGTGACGAACGCGGCGAACGACGAATCGATGTCCGCCCTTTTCCCGACATTGTCAACGAACGACAAATATGAGGTAGGGGTTTGAGTTGAATTTATTCCCATTCTTCGTCGTTAAAATTATGGTTGAGATATGCCAATTGATATCAACTTAACGTGGAGGACTCGGACCGCACAAACATAGCCCGACCCTCCCACTTTGATTGTTCTCGTTTGATGACGACGGGGAGGAGCAATGCGGCCTGCGTCAGACCGGTCGCGAAGAAACCGGCGGCGCAAGGCCGCCGGGTCGCCAAGAGGGCATGACACCGTCCTACCGCACGGAAGGAGATCTTCGGCCATGTCGGGCCACAGCGGAGGCGTGTGGCGCCGTTGCACCATGTGGAGGGAAGCAGGGGGTCGCGACCATGTCGGTCCGCGGCAGAGGCGGCGCGGCGCCAACGCGCCGCGCGGAGGAGCTAGAACCCGCGGTCGGGTCGGGCTGCGGCGGAGGAGGCGCGGCGCCGTCGCACTGCACAGAGTAGGGGAGCCGCGGCCAGGGCGGGCCGCGGCGGAGCAGGTGGAGCAGCTGGCCACTTGGCCAGCCGGGAGGAGCGGGACCCCGTCAGGTCCCACATGTGCTGGATCGGTGCCACCTGGCGTCGGTTTCGACTCACACCCGAACGGCCGAGCCATTCAGGAGCCAGGGGCGTGGGGATTCCCCCCTGGGCACGGCTAGGCAGACCCACAAGCCGCTAGACCACTATCTGGTCAGGTCGTCGGGCCGCCATCCGGTCGGGCTGCTAGGCCGGGCCGCCCTCAGGCCGGGCCGCCCATCCAAGCTGGGCCGTCGGTCTGGGTCATCCTCAGGCCGGGCCGCCCACTCGGGCCGGGCCACCATCGGGTCGGACCGCCCTATCGGGCCGGGCCACCTCCTCGGGCCGGGCCGCTCCCTTGGACCGACTCGGACCCACGGACCGGGTCGGGCCAGGTCGGCCCGACTGGGTCGGACCGGACCCGGACCCGTTTGGTCTGTTTACACCTTTTCACCCATATCTTGGGCTACGGGTGTCTGATCGACAAACCGCATGTGGAAACAGAAATATTAGAGCGTGATGGTTCTTTTGGAATATCCCACTTGAGATTTTGACATAGTTGGAGTACGTCCAGGTTGGTTTGAACCTAAAACCTAACCAGGCCACCAGGATGAAAATGCCAATAACTCACAGACCGGGCGTCCGATTGACGCGTCGTCTATTGCATTAAGTCCCCTATGATTAGGCGGACCTTTGAGATACTTCTACTTGGGATTTAATGATAGTTGGAGTATTTATCAATAGCTCGTGGATCGAATCCTCCCAGAGATGAGCGATTGGAGTATAGAGACCTAGTAGCTGGCTGAGACCTGATGACTGCTGACCTTTCGACTCAGAGTGTTTCGACTAGCCCAGTAGGGGAGCGCATCTGTGTGAGTGCGGTAGGCCCACAGTGGGGAGCACCTCTGTGTGACACGACAGACCTAAGGTAATCAACAGGAGGAGTACCTTAGTAGGCTACGGGGGGGAGCGCCTATGTGTGAGCGCGGCAAACCCACAGTGTGGAGCACCTCTGTGTGACGCAGCAGACCCACGGTACTCGATAGTAGGAGTACCACAGTAGTCCAAGAAAGTGGGTAGCACCTTTGTGTGATGTGGCAGGCCCACAATACTCGATAGAGGAGGAGTACACCATCAGCTGAGGTTCTGTTAGTGTGACTGGGGTTGTTACTTGATACTACCCCCTAGAACAAAATCCTGGTTTTGAGTTGAGTCAATGACTTTTGTGTTTACCTCACAAATGACATGGGTTACTATATAACTTAGGTATATGTATGGGCATATACCTAAGTGATGTTTATCCGTTGACTTCATAATTTGTGGTTTATCCTTGTTGTATTTTGTGAGACCTTGAGGGTCTCTGGGTCCCTACTGAGTATCGTTATACTCACCTCTGCACGGGCTATGCCCACACCTCATTGTGTTGGATGCAGAAGATGGACAGCGCGGACAAAGGCCAAAAGTGCTAGGACTGGATGGTACCCGGAGGTGGACCTTATGACGAGTCGGTACACAAAGGAGTATGATGGACGTGGAGTGCTGAGGTGTCCATTTGTACCTTCCCTTCAGGTAGGAACCCCGGAGGATGATCCAGGAGCTGCTCTTTACCTTTCAGTTGTTTGTCCCTTTTTCAGTTGTACTTGTAATTTATAGTTGGGCTTGTATTTCCGGCCCATTTTACTTTCATCACTCTCTTTTGTATATAGTTTTACTTAGTATTTTTGTTCTAGTTTCATACTCTGTTGTTTGTGTTCAATTTATAAAGGCAATGCCTTTCCAGTTTAGGGATTTATGCCTTTAGGGCTAGTTGCCAGCCCCTGGCCTATGGAAGGCAGGCTTGGTCTTGTCATGATATGGGCCCTGGGGGATGGGTCATGACGCTGATAAAGAGGCCTGTGAGGAAGGACTTTCTATCTATATGAAACATTTAAATGATTCCACAGATGTCTAATGTTTCATGTTATCATCTATGTCCAATGAGATTTTAAATAAATGTGAGAATATGGATGTGTATAGAATCATGTCTCACCTTCGTGATCTTTATCAAGATAATGTAAGACAAGAGAGGTATGAGATCTTTAATGAACTATTCACATGCAAGATTAGAGATTTGGCATCATCTGAGCCTCACATAGTCAAGATGATTGGTTGTATTGAGAGATTTGACATCCTCGGGTTTAAGATCCCTAATGAGCTCCACACAAAATCTCATTTTATCCTCACTACCTAAGAGATTCTATGGTTTCATTATTAATTATAATATGATAAATAATGATAAATCTCTCTCAAAAATCCTTAATCTTATTCACCAAGTTGATAAATAAATGGGTCCTAAAAATCCTATGGTCTTTATGGTGAATAAGAAAATGAAGATTGTGAAAAATGGTCCTAAGACTCATCCTAGTTCTAAGGCTCCTAAGAACCATCCTTCTAATAAAATAAATATCTAAAGATAGGCAAAGAAAAAGGATACGGTCTGTTTTTCATGTGGTAATTTTGGATAATGGAAGAAGAACTATACCTAATTAAATAAGCAAGGGTAATCTTCAAGTGTGCTTGTTATTGAGTGTAATCATTATATATCTACAAATTTGTCATTAGATATATATTGTGATGATCATATTTTTATTAAAATGTAGGAACCAAGTATATTTTGAAATATTGTAAGGGGAGAGGTGGATTTATAGGATTCTAATGGGGTGAGGTTGGCTACTCTAGCCATTAGATATTAACACTTTTCATTTCCAACTAGTATAATCTTGGTTTTAAAATATTGATATTATGTACCAAATGTTACCAAAAATATAATTTTTGTATCCAATCTAGATATAGATGGTTTTATTTTTTATGTTCGGAAATAAAATGTGTTTCTTTTATAAATACAATATATGTTATGGTATGTTACATTTAAATAATGATATTTATATATTAAATTATGAAAACCAAGTATTAAAAATTGATAACAAATCAAGTTAACACGACTCATTTCATGCCTAGTTCTGTAATCATTATCTCAGTTATGTAAACAAGAACCGTTTGAAAAAGCTTTATCAAGATGGTTACTTAGACTCTTTTGAGCTAAAACTACTTGAAATATTTCATGCTTGTTTATAAGGTAAAATGACAAGGACACCATTCAGTGGATAGGGTGAAAGGGCTACAAAGCTTCTATATTTGGTACACATTGATTTTTGTTGACCTTTTTTAGTAGAAGCTAAAGGTGGGTATTCTTACTTCATTAATTTTACTAATGACTTGATTAGATATGGATATGACTACTTGATGGGGTATAATTCTAAATTCTATGAGAAATTCAAAGAGTTCAAGAATGAAGTAGAGAATCAACTTAGCAATAAGATAACTAAGTTTCAATCTTATTGAGGTGGTGAGTATCTTAACTAAGAATTCGTCAACTTTATATAGGAGTGTGGGATCGTATCCCAAATCAATCCTCTTTATACGCCATAATGGAATAGTGTTAGTGAAAGGAGGAATCATACCTTTCTTAACATGGTAAGTTTGATGATGATCCATGAAAGTCTTACATTATCATTTTAGGGATATACATTACATATTGTATCACAAAATCAAAACCAAGTACTAACTAAGGTGAAATATGGGATACCATATAATTTAATGTATGGAAATAAATTTTTTGTGTCACATACTCATGCATGGGGTTGCTGGGAGTTTTTTAAAGCCAACTCTAGCAACAAACTAGAACTCTGAGGCATGAATTTTATCTTTATAGGGTATCCTAGGGAAAAAGGGGACATTATATATATAAACCCTCATGTAAGACAGTGATCATTAAAAGAAAAGAAATTTTTCTTGATAGGGGGCACATCCTCAAGAAAGATAATGGGATCAAGATTTACTTTGATGAAGTTAATGATCAAGATACATAAGAGTAGGTACAGGAATAGATTCCATAGTTCCTCATAAATATGTTGTTCCTAAAACACAACTACTAAATAGGAGCACCAAAGAGGTTATAGAACTAGAAAGATATGGTTTTCTAGTTACCAATGATGGTGAATCATTATTGGTTGATAATAATTATCCTATTTTATATAAGGATATAATAGAGATCTCATAAATTATAATATGGAAAGAAACCATAAATTCTAATATGGATTCCATGTATCAAAATTAAGTACGGGTTCTGGTCAATCCTCCAATTAATGTAAATCCCATTGGGTTCAAATTGGTATTCAATAAAAAACTATACATGAAAGGTAAAGTACCAATAAAGCATGGATAGTGGATAAAGGGTTCAGTAGTGTCAAGTCACTAACTATGATGAAACCATTCCTCCAATTTATATGTTTAAATCCATCAAAATTCTACTTGTCATAGTAGCTTTCCATGACTATTAGATTTGATGGGTGGATTTCAAAATAAATTTCTTTAACAAAACCCTTTAGGAAGATGGCTATATGACACAACCTAAAGAATTTGTGACTCTAGGAAATTCCAATAGGATATAAAAGATACAAGGATCTATTTATGGGTTAAAATAAGCATCTGGGTCATGGAATATTTGGTTTGATGAGGCCATGAGAGATTTTTTGTTTCATAAATAATTAATGTGAATCATGTGTTTATAATCATTTTAGTGGGAGGGCAGTCATATTCCTAGAATTATATTTTGATGATATATTACTTATTGGAAACAACGGTCTTAAATACGGTTATAGACTTATTAAACAAGTGTTTATCCATGAAGGTATTAGGTTAAGAGGATTTTATTCTAGGGATAAATATCATACATGATAAATATAAGAGAATTCTTAGACTAATTCAAAGTACATATATTGTCCAGATACTGAATAGGTTCAGTATAAAAAAACCAAGAGGGGATTGGTTCTAGTGTCACATGGTATACATCTCTTGATGTTATTAATATTTTCACAACTTTTTATATACTCCCTTTATTTTTTATTCACTTATTAATTCGTCATCATAAAATTATAAACAGATTATTAACCACCCAAATGGATGAGTAAATATCTCATTGGGGTGATTCACAATTTGCGTATATTAAGTGATTGAGGGCCTTCACTAAATGAATATTCTTTAAATTAATATTGTGTATGTTAAACATAATATGTCATGAATTAATGACATGTTTTGTTTAGAATGTGGATTCCATGGATTATTGGAACCACAAATAAACTACCATAAACAAGTAATGGTAATGATTAGAACCCTAAGTTAAGTTACGGCTTGGATTAAATCTTTAACACTTGGAATTATGATCAAAATCATCTTGCGAAGTGGGTATTAATTTAATGAAATATAAAGCAAATCTCAAGGATATCATAATCTTAAATCCCCAATAATGAAATCACCCCAATCTTTATCAATTTGTTAAATCAAACATCATCCATAAATTATTTCATAATCTTTGCAAACAACCCCCCCCCCAATCATAATACAATCAACTAAAAACAATCAACTATTAAAAAGTATCATTTCCGAGGATTCTACCCGAGTGCTGCTATACACATTAGAAGAGCACCGGGACCTTGAACGGTCAATAGGCAATAATCGGATGCACTTTCAAATGGAACCATTGTTGGATATGGTGAAATTAATTAGTCGTTAGTTTCTGGTTATTGTAAAAAACACAAAAACAAAAAATTTTAAAAAAATGAAAAAAAACAACACAAAGAAAAACCCACCTTCTCATAAAAATCATAAACAAAAAATAAACACAAAGAAAAACCTATCTTCATATTTCTTTCAAAATATCTCTGAATGCCCTGTAGCCTCTCAAACAATCCCTCATATTTGTTTGTCCTTGAAATTGAGCAAACACTTTGCCAACTTAAGAGGAACATTAGGGATAATCAAATAATTCAAGAACCAGTTGTTGTCCAACCAGTTGAATTAGAAATGGCCAATCCTAGGGAACAAACCCTTAAATAACTTTCTACCCCTCATATTAATTAACAACCCCTTGGTATTCAATATCCAAACATAGAGGTTGACTTCGAACTCAAATCGAGTTTGATTCATCTTCTTCCTCATTTACACGGGCTAGCCAGTGATGATCCACATCTTCATCTTAAAGAGTTCCAAGTGGTGTGATCTACCATGAAGCCTCAAGGGGTTTCTGAGGAACAAATCAAACTCCAAGAATTCCCTTTCTCCCTAGATGACACTTCCAAGTCATGGATCTACTACCTCCCTCATGGTTCCATAACCACATGTAATGACATGAACCGATTCTTCTTAGAGAAATTCTTGCCTGCTTCTCGTACTACTTCTATCTGAAAGGAAATAAGTGGTATTCGTCAATTCCCAAATGAACTCCATGAGTATTGGGAGAGGTTCAAAAAGCTTGTGGAAACCTGTCCACATCACCAAATCTCGAACCAACTCTTGATCCAATACTTCTATGAGGGGTTATTGGCTATAGAGAGAACTCTTATTGATTCCGCAAGTGGCGGTGCTCTTGTTGATAAAACTCTCGCAGATGCAAGAGATCTCATAAGTAACATGGATGAAAACACATAATAATTCCATACTCGAGCACATGATCAAGTTAAACAAGCCCAAGATAGTCAATCGATAGAGCTGAATAAGATGACCGAGTGGATGAGTGAACTTACAGGTCTTGTGAGGAAACTATTCGTGGCTTCCAAAGCCCCAACCTCATCTTCTCCACAATCAATGTTTCCTGGACCTATCAAGAATTGTGGAATTTGTATCTCCTCATCTCATCCAACTAACACATGTCCACAACTTCAAGAGGATCCCTCTGATTCATCCGTACCAATGGAGCTCAATGCAGAATATGCTTATAGGAACCCCAACCCTCAACAATCAGGTCATTTTTTTAGAAACTTCAACCAACCCTACTATGAGCCCTTCTCTTCTACCTTTAACTAAGGCTTTAGGTATGGTAATCTCATTTCTTATCCCCCTCAATTCCCTCCTCAAAACCCAAACCAATTCCAATATGGTCAAGGTGTTGGTAACTTCTAACAACCTTACCATTTTTTTCCTCAACCTCGAAGGATCAATCCTCCTCTTCCTCCTCCTGGATTCCAATATCCTAGTGAGCCTTCCCAATTCCCAAACCAATACAATCGTTTTCCCAAGAACCAAAATCAAGGAAATCCCAATTCTGGACAAGCCTATTCTTCCAAGAAACCATGGGAAAGTGTAGTAGAATATCTTTCCTCCTTCACCCATTGCAGCCTCAAAAACATTGAAACCCAAATTGGTCAACATGTATCCCACCTAAGCTAGAAAAAATAATCAAATTCTTCATAACTCCTAACTCAACCATTACCCGACCCCAAGGTTAATGTAAGTGAAATTGAACTTAGATCAGGGAAGCAAATTTCTATGCCTTAAGATAAGTCCTCCAACCCCCCTTTGAATGTTGACCTAGAAAATGAAAAGAAAAAGAAACATGAAAAGGAACCTGAATCCATTCCTTCACCTCATTCCATTCCACTTAGGAATCCAATTCCTTTTCCTCAAGCTGTTTCTAAACCAAGGAAGTCCTTTGAACCCAATCCTGAATTGCTTGACATTTTTAGATGTTTTGAAGTCAACATTACCCTCTTAGATGCCATAAAACAAATCCCTAAGTATACAAAGTTTCTTAAGGAATTGTGCACCCATAAGAGGCAACTTGGGACCTTTGAAAATGTTTCCACCTAGAATTCTATTCCAATAAAGTTAAAAGATCTAGGGACCTTTATGGTTCCATGCCAAATTAGAAGTTCCAACTTCGATGATGCACTCATAGACCTAGGAGCCTCAATTAATTTCATGCCCAAATCTATCTTATCCAAACTTGGTCTTGGTCCCTTACATCCAACAGGTGTTTTCATTCAATTTTCCAATCAAAGCACTACTAGTCTTGAGGGTATAATTGAGGATGTCCTTGTTCGTGTGAATGATCTTATCTTCCCCGCTAATTTTTATGTCCTTGACTTGGAAGGTGAGATGAAATCTTCTCGATCTCCCTTAATTCTAGGAAGACCATTCATAATGATAGTAAGAACCAAGATTGATGTCCATTCAGGCATCTTATTTGGTGACCAACTGTTCAAGTTCAACATTTTCCAAGCCATGTGATACCCATCTGAGGATCACTATGAATTCTCAATCAATGCTTCCAAGGACACTTATGAGAGTCAATTGAACCCCATTACATCATGTTCATCATGATATAATGAGAGAGGATCTTATGAAATATACACCATGATTAACCAAGTCATAAATGGTGAAGTTGATGTGGACCTTTCATTCATAGACTCCCTCAATATAGATGAACTTGAAAACTCTATTGAATCCCACATCAACTGTGATATCTACTTCTCCATCTTGAACAGTATTAAGGATAATGAATCTGAAGCAACTGAAGTCCATTCCTCTATTCATAAGTTGTATAAACCACAAATGAGAGATGATACTAATCTAAAACCTCTACCTGAACACCTAAAATATGCATTCCTTTTCTATGATCACTCTTATACTGTCATTATCTCCACTTCACTTACTGAAATCGAAGAGTCCAAACTTGTCCAGGTGTTAGAGGAAAACAAAAAGGCCTTAGGTTAGACCCTAGATAACATACTGAGAATCAACCCTGCCCTTTGCATGCATCACATCCATATTGAGGAATCATACAAACCAATTAGACAACCACAAAGAAGACCCAATCCAGTCATACTTGAGGTAGTTAGGGAAGAGATCACCAAGCTTTTTCAAGCTGGTATTATCTACCCAATTTCTGATGGTGAATGGGTTAGTCTAATTCAAGTTGTACCTAAGAAGGGTGGAATAACTATTGTCAAAAATGAACATGGGGAGTTAGTAACAACTCGAGTGAAGAACAAATGGTGGGTGTGCATAAACTATGGGAAATTGAATGTAGAAACAAGAATAGATCACTATCATCTTCCATTCCTTGATCAAATTCTAGAATGATTAGCTGAAAAGTCACACTATTGTTTTCTTGATGGATACACTGGCTACTTCCAAATCCCAATCGCACCTCAGGACCAAAAAAATACTACTTTCACATGCCCCTTTGGAACATATGCATACAAAAGAATGCCTTTTGGCCTTTGCAATGCTCTTATAACATTCCAGAGTTTTATGATGAGTATATTTTCTGAATTCATTGAACACTGCATGGAATTATTCATGGATGATTTTACCATTTATGGTGATTCATTTGAATCTTGCTTGAATTAACTCTCTCTAGTCCTTCAAAAGTGTTTCAAGTGAAACCTTGTGTTAAATTTTGAAAAATGTCACTTCATGGTTGAAAATGGGATTATTTTAGGGAACATAGTTTCAAAATAGGGTATTAAAGTTGATCCTGCCAAAATTGAAGTTATACAATCACTTCCTGAACCCACCTCTGTTCAAGACATCCATTCATTCCTCGTTCGTGCTAGTTTATATTGGCGATTCATCCATAACTTCAGTAGGATTTCCCTCCCACTCACTTGGTTTCTCCAAAATAATGTCACTTTCCATTTCGATGAGGTTTGAAAGAGAGCCTTTGTTAAACTCAAAACCGCTCTTACATCTTCCCCAATAATCCAACCCCCAGATTGGTCCTTACCCTTTGAGTTAATGTGTGATGCTTCTGACAGAGCCGTTAGGGCTGTTCTTGGTCAAAGAAGAGAAAAAATTCCTCATGTCATCTATTATGCCTCAAAAACATTGGATGAAACTAAATATCACTACATTGTCACTGAAAAGGAACTTTTAGTAGTGGTTTTTACCTTAGATAAATTTTGGCCCAATCTCTTAGGTTCCAAAATCATCATCTTCATAGACCATTCTGCTATAAATTTCTTACTCAAGAAAAGTGATTCCAAACTGAGTCTAATAGGATGGATCCTAATACTCCAAGAGTTTTACTTTGAAATCAAATATAGATCAGGAAAAGAAACCCCTATGGCTGATCACTTGATTAGAATTTCTAATTCTTCTCATTCTGAAATAATTGATCCAGAATTTCCAACTGAGCACCTCTCATCTCTCACTCCAAAAATACCATGGTATTCCCTAATTGTAAATTACTTGGTTTCTGGTGTTTTTCCTAAAAAAAATTCAAAAGAACAAAAAATGAAGTTGAAAAGTGATTCAAAATACTATTTTTGGGAATAAAATAAACATTGGAAAACTAGGACAGACATGGTGATTAGGAGATGTGTTGATGAAAATGAACATTCTTCTATCTTAGAATTATGTAACTCAATGCCTGGTGGTGGACACTTTGGACCACGAAGTACCTCCCGAAAGGTCCTGGACTCTGGATTCTTTTGTCCTTATCTCTTCAAGGAATCACATGAGTTCTTTCGATCATGTCCCACTTGCCAAAAGTTTGGAAAATTTCAAAGAGAAATGAAATTCCCCAAAATCCTTTAATTTTCTATGAGATATTCGATGTTTGGGGAATTGATTTCATGAGACCATTCCCCCCTTACAAAGGATTCTCATACATCCTTCTTGTGGTTGATTATGTTTCTAGGTGGGTCGAGGCCAAACCCACTAGAAAGGATGATTCACATACTGTTAGTGAGTTTCTAAAGACACAAATCTTCCACCAATATGGAACACCACGTGCCTTGATAAGTGACTTAGGAACCCATTTTTATAATAGAACCATGGAATCTCTTTTGAAAAAGAATGGTGTTGTACATAAAACTTTAACTGCATATCACCCCCAAACAAATGGCATGGCTGAACTTTCTAATAGAGAAATCAAAAGAGTGTTTGAGAGAATTGTTAATCCCACCAGAAAAGATTGGCCCGAAAGACTTGGTGAATCACTTTTGCCTTATCAAACTGCCTATAAAATACCCATTGGGATGTATCCTTCTAGGATAGTTTTTGGTAAAGCGTGTCATTTTCCAGTTGAAATCCAACATAAGTCATTTTGGGCTGTGAAAACTTGTAATTTTGATTTTGAAAAATATTTTGAAGAAATATTATTGTAATTGGATGAAATGGAGGAGCTATGACTTCATTCCTATGATAATTCCAATCTGTACAAAGAAAAGTCTAAGTTACTCCATGATAAGCACATCCTAAGAAAGGTGTTTCATGAAGTTGAAACGGTAATGCTCTTCAATTATCGATTTCGGCTTCACCCAGGTAAGCTTAATTCTCGTTGGAAAGGTCCTTTTATTATTACTAATGTTTACCCATTTGGTGCAGTGCATGTCCAAGACCCCTTATCAAAAAGTACATTCACAGTTAATGGACATTGATTAAAGCATCACTATGAGAGGACACACAATCCTGGAACCACATCAACTTCCATTGGATCCCAACTTCTGTAGTTGACCCATCACTGGATGGATATGGAAACCCACCAAATCCAAACCAGGGGTCACCTCTTTCCCTTCAACTCCTCTTCTCTCTCTCTCTCTCTATTTCTTCTTCTTCCTCCCTCCTTATCATTTTTTTACCACTTTACTCATCACACTTTTTTTATTTACTCTTCCTCTTTTGTGTGGGTGTGTCTTTATAAAAAACTAAAAAAAACCTAAAAAAATAAAAAATAATAATAATAATTTAAAAACAATATGAAAAATCAAGAGTCATGCTTACTCACCTTCCAATTTTCAATTTTTTCCCAACCATTATGGGGAGTCAAAATACATGGTTTCATCTCAAAAAATTTGTGATTTCTTTATAAATTTGGATAAAGAATATTATGTCAAAACCAACAAATTTTGAATGCTCAATTTTTGATTTGGAATATGATTTTCCCCACCCTTGAGGAACAATATTTTCTTTCATTGCAAGGTCACATATGTCCATATTTTCAAAATGTGTGTTTTTCATCCCCATTTCTGAGTCTTGAGTTTGTGGACCTTCAAGCTGAATTTTGTACTTTAGTGTGAATTAATATGATAGAGGAATTTTATGAACCCCATGAGAATTATAATACCCAAATAGACTCCCATTAACCATACATTAACCCTCATTTTAAAATACCATTCAAGCCTATGAAAACCTTTTCTTTGTTAGCCACATTACAAGCCCAATACCTTATCCCACCCAATATCAATATGGATTTTCATTGCATAATTTTTTAAAATTTAAGTGTGGGGGGGATGGATTTCATTTTTGGGTTCCCTTTTCTTGATTTTAAATGTTTTATCATATTCTTGAGGGAAAGAATACATTTTAGTGCGGGGGAGAGGTTGTCCTTCAGTGGAGTTTGGGAATTCATATATGTTTATCTTGTACAAATGATATTGAAAAGTGTTCAAAAAAATACAAAAAAAATCAAAAAAATGAAAATAAGAATGGTTTGTGTCTTGGGTAGATCAAAAATCACTCTTCCTTAACCTTTGATCTTATTATAACAATTATAATTAGTATATTGAGGAGATCAAACATGGTTTTAGAGATGAGTGTGAGATCTGTTTCAAGTTAAACTTTCAAAAAAATGAAAAAAAATGAAAACTTATGTCATTGGGAGAATTTTTGTGGTTTTTAAATATTTCATCTTCTCATCCACTTCAAATTTCCTTCCTCTTTTGTGTCTTATTTCACATTTTCATTCCCTTGTAAATATTTTTTTCTATTTCCTTTCATGTCTAATTTCAAAAAAAAAGTGCATTGTTTTTCCATGTTGGTGTTTTACCCACTTTTCCTATCTTTTGGATATCATCTTCCTACCATCCCATAGCCACATAAAAACCCCTAAAAAGACCTCATGATTTTTGAGCACTTTAGGATAGGGAATGGAAGCTGAGATCTCTTTTAAACTCTAAGATGTTCAATTTTGGTTGGTGAATGAGTGAACCTACAAAAATAAATTTTTATCATCTTGAGAGGAGTGAGTTTTGAGTGCCCACATTTTCCATTTCTAAATTTGAGCATGAAAAAATGAATTGTTTTTGGAACACTGTTTCTGTAACAACTTGTGGTGGAATTTAATATGGATGAGTGAAATTGTCTAAACCTCCTCTGATTAGGGAAAACAAAATTTTAATATCTGTTGTTGAGTGAAAATTATTTTGTTATGTTTTTACATTTGTTTCACATGAGGACATGAACAAGACTAAGTTTGAGGGAGTTGATGTTATTAATATTTTTACAACTTTTTATATACTCCCTTTATTTTTTCTTCACTTATTAATTCACCATCATAAAATTATAACCAAATTATTAACCAACCAAATGTCTGAGTAAATCTCTCATTGGGGTGATTCATAATTTGGAGATATTGAGTGATTGAGGGCCTTCTCTAAATGAATATTCTTTAAATTAATATTGTCATGTTGAACTTAATATGTCATGGATTAATGACATGTTTTGTTTAGCATGTGGATTCCCTGGATTATTGGAACCACAAATACACTACCATAAACAAGTAATGGTAATGATTAGAACCCTAAGTTAATTATGGCTTGGATTAAATCTTTAACACTTGGGAATTCCGATCAAAATCATCTTGTGAAGTGGGTATTAATTTAATACAATATAAATAAAAGCTCAAGGATATCATAAGCTTAAATCCCCAATAATGAACTCACCCCAATCTTTATCAATTTTTTAAATCAAACATTATCCATAAATTATTTTATAAGCTCTGCAAAAAAACCCCAATCAGAATATAATCAACTAAAAACAATCTACTATTAAAAAGTATCATCACCGATGATTCGACCCAAGTTTTGCTATACATATTAGAAGAGCACTAGAACCTTGAATGGTTGATAGGTGACAATTCACCATGCTTTCATCTCTCTAAGAAATTTTTTCCTCAAACATGATAAGAGAGAGAGAGAGAGAGTAGGATCTCATACTCTTTTATGATAATATATTTCTTGTATTCCATGTTATGTACTAGGATTGATGTTTCCTACACTTTAAGGATGATAGGTAGATATCAATTTGATCAAGGAGAAAAAAATCATTCTATTATTAAGGTTATACTTAAGTATCTGAGGTATACTAAGTATATGTTCTTGGTATATGGAAGAGATAAGGAACTAATCATGAGAGGATATAATGATGCAAGTTTCTAAACAGGACATAATGATTTGAAGTCATTTTCAGGAAATTTATTCAGTCTCAATGGAGGAATTATGAGTTGTAAGTGTTCAAAGTATCCAAATATCACCAACTATATAGCATATTTTGAGTATATAACATCTTTCTATACATCCAAAAAACCATCTTAGATTCAGATATTTGTCTAAGGGATTGATGTGTTGCCTATAATTAGAGATCCTATCATATTATATTATGATAATATTGTTGTAGTGTCTCTCAAAAAAGAGTCAAGTTCACATAAACGGATAAATCATAAACTCTGAAAATATCACCTCTTGAGATATTTTTCTCAAAGGGGTGATGTCACTGTGAGTTGAGTTTATATGTAGAAAAACATGGAAACCCCCTTGATTAAAGACTTATCTTGATAGAATAATTAACATCATATGAGAGCTATTAGACTGAAGGTTGTTAGTATTTGGATCTAGTGAAAGTGGGAGTCTGTTGGAGTTTGTTCCCTAGAACCAAATTCAAAGTTCTTTATGATTACTTGTATTCATGTATTTGAATATTAATAAAAGTTATTATCATATCATGATTTTTATTTTGTATGACATATTATGTGATAATGTCATAAGGTTACTTATCGCACTAAAAGGTCATAGTAGTTCCCTACTATGATGAGAACCTAGAAGTTTCACAAAAGTATTCTTAAATATAAGTTTTATAAATAAATTATATCATTTTATAGGACACAAATAATACATGATATCAAGGGTGGAGACTCATAGGACTTTGAGACACTTTATCATGGTGCATGCCCTTAGTAAGCTTCAATATATAAGATTATGATAACAAGATCCGCTAATAGGAAATCCATATTTTTATGTGTCATTGGATATTCTGATTTGAGGACATGTTTAATGATCCCCAGACTTTAAAATTAGTATTAATGCATATCCTGAGTTGTGTACTTTGATTATTGATGAAAACTATGATGACATATACTCACATAGAGATGGGATATGTTGGGTGTTCCATGAGTGATTTTGTATTAATGAATAATGAAATAAAGGATTTATCCCTTCTTTTATTTATTGAAATTTGATATCTTATACCCTTTTATGGTAATTAAACAACACAATTAAGTCCATATCCATGGTGGTATTATTGACAAGTTAATTTTTGGAAATTAAAATAAAGAGACATTGAGAAGATAGGTTGGTGATACTAGCTTGAATCCTTCTTGATTAGATATATCGAGAATAAAGGATTATATTACACATTGTATGTTTTTAGGAGGTTACTTTTCATTGCAACATTAACTTCTTTCTTTATGAGAGCCTTGGTATATTGCTAGATCCTAAACTTCTACTTTAGGCTATGTAGCCTAATTCCACTGAGAAAGGTACCTGGAGGGTCATACACTAAGTGTATTCAAAACCTAAGTTAAATTACATATGAATTTAACAATTTTGATAAATATTATTCTCATAAATGGTTTAATAATTATTAATCTTAGTTTGATCACAAATATTCAACCATTGATTATTCAAGAGAATATATATATGTGATTTTAATATTTAATAAATATTTATTCACTAGGTAATTATATTTAATTAATTGAATACATAATATTTATTTATTATGGTTTATTCACAATGTAAAAATATATATATTTATTTGGTTATGTGAATATTTAATAAATATTTATTCACTAATTTAGTGAATATAATATTTATATATCTATTGGTGAATAATGTAGTGATATTTATTTAATTAAATGAATATTCATTATTCAATGGTTGATAAATATTGAGGATAATTGGAAAATTTAGTTTTATGGTCTAGTGAGAAACGTCACATTAAATATTATTTTAATTAATATTAATGTATTTATTCAAAAAATAATATTTATTTTATTAATGATTTTAGTGTATATCAAGTAAATAATAGCAATAATATTATTATTTAGACATGGGGATCATTAGGGATTAAGAAAATAATAAGTACTCATGTGAAATTATTATTTTCTAACCCTAGCACTATTTAAATCCAATTATGACATTTTTTGGAGTTATTTTTCATTCCATTATTGTGAACGATGAATTATAGCAAGGATTATCTCAATCCCTAGAGAGTTATCCTCTATAATTATCTGAATAATGTAAAGAAATTCTCTTCCTACATCGGAATGAATTCTTCTCTCCTTGAAGGATTTGGTTGTGATCAATAACGATCATTGCAATCATTATATTAATTTATGCTAGAACCCAAAGAATTATATGGAAATGATCGGAGGTTCATGAATCATGTGTGGATCACTACTAGAGGGAATCTACTACTTTTTTCTCAGACATAATTATGGTATGAAAAGAGTGTTCTAACAATCCATCGATGAAGAAATAATTACAAGATCAAGGTAATTTTAAATCTATCTATAAATTAATTATAAATTGCATGTGATGATCTTTCATTTTGGTTTTAGGATTAATAATTCAATTAATATTTTATTTCATTCCATTTTTCATGAAGTTCCTCATTATGTACATCATGTATTATTCATTGATTATGACTAAAATATGAGTTGGTGTTATGCACCCACTAGTGCTTCTGTTGTGCCTGAAACCTTCAACAACCAGAAATCAAGGCAGTTAGTCCCATGTCACAGACCTTGGGGAGAATTAGACTTCTATATACAATAATTTACCCCTAAGCATTACCTGAGTGGTTCAAACCTACCCCCTACACTCATATTCCATTTAATAGGATCTTCCCATCCCTCTAATCATGATATTGTCTGCTTTGGATCATTGCCTCGTAGTTTTTATACCCTAAGGCTCATTACCAATCACTAGAAAAGGGCATGTATAAGGGGATAGTTCTATTATAATTTATATTATACACATGAAACTCTTCTTCACCCCTTGTGGGACTCTATGGGTTATCATTATGGTGAAACCTCTTGGCCATGCCACAACACTTAGTAACCAGACAGCAAGGTGATAAGTCTCTTATCACAAACCTCAGGGATATTTGGACTCATGTATCCAACATCATTAATATACCATAGAATAAAATAAAATAAAGTATAAATATAAACATGGGATAAACTATTTATGAACAATTCATAAATAAAGAAATTATTAATATTTTATAATTTAGCTATGAATTATGAAAATTTTATAATTAAATTGTAACTTCCTGGACCCAATTCACTCATAAGTAACCAAAACTAGTTGGTCACATGACCTCAATCGCTCATCCCCATATTCTAGAGGTTTCCAACTAGTAGAGAGGGTCTAAGGTGGTACAGTAGGGAGACTATACCCTCGTGGTCAGAGTAGCACATCAATGGTAATAAAAGAATATAAATAGCGGAAGCATGATATTGAAAAATAAATTAATAGAATTAAAATCATCCAAATGGTAATAATAACCAATCCAGCAGTTGAATTATATAAAAATTGATGGGTATGTCATGTAACTATACAAAAAGGCAAGCATACATGGCAGTAGGAACACATACAATACATAGATGGAAAAAGTAAAAAACACTAAAAAGGTTATCTCCAATAGCATCACAATCCAAGATTCGGTCTTGTGCTCCCAATCTCCCACATTATAAGTCAATCAGAGATCCCTGATCAGGTGATTTCCCTTATACCTACCTGTATCAGAGAAGTTTTTTCGAGTACTAATTGTCCACTCGAATAAGGTGTGAGATATACTCAGTAAGACGCCACCAATGGTGTCTATAAAAAATCCATCCTGTGTATGAAAACTAAAACTGTGTGCAGGTATAACAGGTAAATTTGTATAATGAATTATAGATATAAATAAACCATGAATAGGGATGTAACTATGAGCATATATACAAGATGAATATTGGTACTAAAATGTAAAGTGTGCAAGTAACTACCAACTCTAGCATACGCTGTATAAGTAAAAAAGTATCAGACCACATGGGCCAGGTCCCAAGTCTAAAGACCAAGGAGACCTCCTTGAGTCTGAGGAACTTTGAATAATATCATTCCTACATAGGTCAGGATCCTAGGTCCAAAGTTTGAGGCATCCTAATATCTAAATATATATGTGTATACAAAGGTCATAGGTGCCATACCATAAACTCCCTCATCAGTGCCATACCATAATAATGGTTGGTTTCATACCATAAATAAACATTAATTCCATACCAAATTTAATCAAAATCAACAAGTTATAAAATACAAGGATATCTTAGTGTCTGTACCCAGTACAATTATTCATTTAATTACAATCAACCATTTATTAACTCATTAAACTTACTTAAGGCTTCCACTACCGGATGGCAAGCTCACATACCCAAAGGGGTGGTTCTTGGCTTAAGAATATGGATGAACCCACCTCAGAGGTAGTTAGGGTTGATGTTGACAACCTCCAACCATGTCAAGGTGTTATATAGGCATCGCATTAAGGCTCAAACAATTTAATTTATGACATTGATTAATTTTAGGAGAAAATTATAGAAGGTTCAGTGTGAAACACATCAGCGATAATTCAATAAAATACAAAACATTAGAGAAAACGTATAGACCACCTACCTTATATAGGTATAGGAGCACTCATCCAGTATCATTCCTTGGTTAATCCTAAATCAAAATAAAATATAAGAATAGGTAAATTCCCTAAAAATAAGGCATATTAACTCACAACAAAATAGCATAGAAGATGGTTAGATAAACTAAGAGAATAAGGGAACATATTTAATCTATTAACGATATGAATCGAATGAGATGAACTGTGTTTGATTCTGATCATGGATGGAAGAGGAACCAAAAAGCCTGGATTAGGTGTAGAGGATAAGTTTTCACATGGGAGGGTCTGTTGTGCAAGATAAGTGAGGGTAAATAGGAGGAAATTTGATTCAATGAAGGAGGGGAAAATGTCAATTCACCTGTTTTAAGAGGTCACATGTTTGGATGCATGGTTGGTTAAAACGTGCACCAATAATGTGACAACACTATCCCAAGGCACCCCTTGCATGATCTAGGCACATTTTTAGACTAATCGTGCATAGCCCGTGCAAAAACTGTTTGTAACAAGAAATGTAAAACTCGTACAGTCATGAGGCCTAGGATGTATGGTTAGGAAAAATTGTGTGGCCCCCTAGTGTGTACTGGAGCACCCCACATGGTTTAAAAAATCCATGCGGACTAGGCTGCATGGTTTATACTAAATTTGGAGCCCACATGTTTCCTCTAAAATTCGAGTTTTTGGGATCTGTACAATCCTTAGACACCCTCAAAAACTTCATAACATAATTAGGTATTCTTATTAGGTCAAAACCAAATATTTATAGTTGAATTAAAATGTTTTGTACCTCATATAAAATTCAGGATCTTACATAAATAAATATAAATATTTTATATCTATTCTCAATATTAACTCCTTCATATTAACTTTTTATATGAAATTTATATTAAATATATTATATTAAATGAAATATAAACATTTTTTATTCAATTTCTACTATGTAAACAATTTACATGATATAGATGCCATGTATGAAATTTAAACCTTGATCAAATCAATTATCAAAACTCCTTTTTATATAGTCTAAATAATTTCTCAAATAAGGCATTTTAATTTGAAAAAAACAAATTACTAATTATGAATAATTCATAATTTTAAATATAAACTCTTTATGTTTAGCCTTATTTTATAAATTATAAACATTTTATAAATTAGCCTTATAATTTTCATATAATCATTTTATATCCAAATAATAAGGCATTCTATATAAATTTCAAAAGGTATTTTAATATTGACATTTAATATTATGAATATTTATTTAATAAATATTTCATAAACATTTGTTAGGTCCTCTATGTTAGTTACCCTGAGAGGGGGGTGAATCAGGGCATGACATATTAAAACAAATGCCCCTAGTGATCTTGTCTCACTGTTAAGCAAGACTCTCTTCTCTCTCTTTCCTACATCAAAGTATAAATAGAAGCTAAATCATGCACAAGACACAACGATTTTTACTTGGTTCACCCTCACTGGGATACTTCCAAGGATCATACACCGGTGATGTGCCGTTGTACAAAATCAACTATATGCACACTGCTATTTACAAGGTTTGGGCAAGATCATTTCTATGCCCAGGATCACTACCTTTAAAAGGTTTAGGGTCAGCTCACTGTTTTCCTAAGGGTCACTCCCTGTTTTTCTCTCTCTGGCTCACTGCCGGTGGAGAGGATCGTCTTCTTCCTCTTCCTTTGTTCACTGCCCTAGAAAGGATCCACTCACAGTTTATAGACTTGTAGGTCTCTTAATTATCACTAATGAATACATCCTTTGTTATATTTGGATGATCTGTTGAAGTCCATCTTTCACCCGTAGATGAATCTCACTTTGCACTGAAGGTATCGGGCAATCTTCCAGCTTTCACACAGCCTTGAATCAATATCGTGAATCAACCTTACCTGGAGCCCTTCTCTAAGCCGGCATGCAAGTATCGGAGTGCAAGTTATAACTGGATTGCAAGTCCACCTCAACCACTTGCGTGACACAAGCTTCTGCAACTCCAAACTTGCGCGACACACACCCTTTTACGCCCAAACCAATTTTGGCGTGCAACCAACAACTTTCGCGCTTCTTTAAATCTGGCACGCCATTCCACCTCAACCACTTGCATGACACCTCCTTATTCAACTCTAAACTTGGGAGACTCGCTTCCTTTCTCACCCAAACCACCTTGGACGCGCAACTATCTCCTAGAGCGCAACTTCTACTTGCGCGACCACACACCACTTGCGCGACTACCACACCTGCGTGACGGGAGCTCTGATTTTATCTAAGTATTGAACTTGTGCAGAATGAGGAGGGTTCGACCTCTATTTATAGGCATTTGGAAACCCTATGCGACGACACACAAGTCTCCCCTCAGCGCACAAGTTTCGGCACGCAAGTCTCTGTCGCGCAAGTCACTTGTGTGACCAACCCTAAAACTTGAGCGCCCCTTATCCCTTTGCCATATTTTGATGCTCTGATCTTGAAAAACATAGGGCACACAAGTTTACTCTCCTTCAAGTCAATGGGTCACAAGTATCCTTACCAAAACCACTTTTCTCCATTTATCGATTTTCAGGCCCAAAAATTTGGCAAACACTGTAAAACGGCGTCACCTTGTATCTGTTCTTATTAAACCACCTCCAGATCGATCATTCCTTTGTCGACGTTCTTGAATAAAAGTTGTATTATTAACCACGTCCCTTGAACTTGACATGTCACCATGAAATCCCCTTTGTCAACAAATTTGTATGTCATGGTTTTCTTTGTCAACAATCACAACACAGATGTCCACTTTGTCAACAAACACAATCACCTCAAAAATGCTTCAATGATACCTTGAGGGATTTTTTCCCAACAATATCCCCCTTTGGGTTTGTTGACAAATCTTCCATAAAAAGATACATCATTAATTATTCATCCACCATTCACCCATTGTGATTCCTAATAAAAATCAAGGATTTTCTCAACACATACTCTAAGACCGCATGAGCAATGCTCAACGTGAGAAACAAGAGTAAATGAAAAGTTCATCAATGAATCACTTCAAATCTGACACCCACTGTTGACACCATAATGATACCAATTTTTGGAAATATTCTTACCATATTCCAACACCACTCTTCTGCTTTTATCACGATCCTCAACTGTCGTGATATCTATTATTTGATCGATCACTTCTAACATCGTCAGATTTGATACTCTCCCCCTTTCTCATTGCTCTCCCCCTATCTCGCTGCTCCACCTGTAAGCTTCTGCCCATATCAATCATGATTTATCAAATTTCCACATTGTCTGTCTCTCCCTTGAACAATCACTATTTTCTCCCCCTTTGTCAACGAACCCAAAGGAAAATTCTTCGTGGTTTGTAACAGAGTAGAGAAAGAATATCAGCACATTAGGGAAAAACACATCATACCTCAGGGATAGGGGGTGTCCATATCCACACTCTTTTAAGAGAGAGGAGTTTACTGAACTCCCAAAGCCAGTTGATGCCTTTAAAATTCTTCCTTGGGTATGTCCTTTGTCAGAATATCTACAACCTGTAGCTCTGTAGGCACATACTCCAACTTCAAAAGCCCTTTCTCCACCTTCTCCTTAATGAAATGATATTTGATTTCAATGTGATTTTTCCTTGAGTGATGAAATGTATTTTTTCTAAGATTGATATCACTTGAGTTATCACACTAAATTCCAATCGAAGACTTCACTTCAATTCCCATATCTTCAATTTCCTGCTTCATCCACAATAACTGTGTGCATGCTTGAGTGGCCGCAATATACTCAGCCTTTGCAGTTCTCAATGAAATGCAATCTTTCTTCTTTCTTAGCCAATAAATACACAATCCACCAAGATAGAATTCACCTTCTGACGTTGATTTTCTATCATCTGCTGATCCATCCCAATCTGCATCTGTGTAACCCAATAACACTGACTGATATTTGTCATTATACATCAAACCGAAATCCACGGTGCCTTTGATATAGTGAAGTATTATTTTCACTAATAGCATGTGTATTTCTTTTGGATTGCTTTGGTAACGTGTTGCTTGGAATGTGGCAAAAACAAGATTAGGTCTTGTTGCTATTAGGTATAGTAAACTGCCGATAATCTTCCTGTATTCGGTGATATTAACTGCCCTTCCACTATCATCTTTTGATAATTTCATCCGGGTAGCAACCGGAGTCTTCATTTCCTTGTAATTCTCCATTCCAAACCTTCTTAGAACCTCCTTGGCATATTTGGATTGAGAAATAAAAGTGTCATTACTGCCTTGTGTCACCTATAAACCAAGGAAAAATATTAGTTCACCAATCATTGACATTTCGAACTCACTTTTCATGAATTCGGAAAATTGTTTGCACTGAGCTTCATCTGATCTGCCAAATATTATGTCATCATCGACATAAAACAACACCATCATCCTCTAATTACTGTTGTTGTTGAAGTAGAGATTGTAATCAACTCCACTGCGTTGAAATCCAAGCTTCTTCAAATACTGATTGAGGCTTGAGTACCATGATCTTGGTGCTTTCTTCAACCCATATGGTGCTTTCTTCAACCGACAAACTTTATTCTCATATTCATGAATGAGAAAACCATATGTCTGTTCAATGTACACCTATTCTTCTAGAACCCCATTCAGTAATGCAGATTTGACTTCCATCTGGAACACTTTGAACTTTCTTTGCACTATTATGGCTAAAAATAATCTGATTGTCTCCAACCTTGAAACCGGTGCAAATGTCTCATCAACATCAATGCCCTCTATTTGGGAGTATCCTTTACACACTAGTCGTGCTTTTTTTCGAACTACTATGCAATCTTCATTCATCTTGTTACGAAAGACCCATTTAGTCCCGATGACATTCTTATCTGCTGGTCTTGAAACAATCTCCCATGTCTGGTTCTTCTCAATCTGATCAAGCTCTTCATTCATGGATTGAACCCAGTTTTCATCTTCAGCTACATCAACAAAGCATTTCGGTTGTACCTGATATAGGAAAGATATCTGCTGTAGTGACTTCATTCTTATTGTATGAACTGGTGTTATCTGATCCCCAATGATATTCTACCTATCAATTTCAGCTCGACTATTTGGATTCCTTGCAAACACAAATTTGACACTTTCTTGTTCATCATCAGTGTCTTCTTCTGAGTCAGTATATGCCACTTCTTCTCCTTCTGTGTTACTTTCCTCTTCATCACTTTCATCAAGAAACTGTTCACAATTCTGTTGAATATTATCTTTATTTTCCACAATAGTGACATCATTTCTCTCAACAAATTTTCCTAGCCTCTTGTTAAAGCATTTGTATGCTTTGCTTTTGACTGAGTAGCCCAAAAATATTCCCTCATCTCCATGTGATTCAAACTTCCCTTGCTTTTATTTGTTGAGAATAAAGCACTTCCAAATATTCTAAAGTATTTCATTGTTGGATTCTTTTCATACCAAATTTCATATGGATTCTTTCCTTCCTTTGGACACAACAGAGCCCTGTTAGAAATATAGACTGATGTCAACACTGCTTCCTTCCAAAACTTCTCTGGCAGGTCTTTTTATATAAGAATTGTTTTGTCCATGTTGTTGATTATCCGATTTCTCCTTTCAACCACTCCATTATGTTGTAGAGTTCTCACTGAGGAAACTTGATGTCTTATCCCGTGTTTCTCGAGATAGTCTTCCACCTGACTGTTTGTGAATTTCATGCCGTTATCAGTACGAAACTTCAGAATTTTCTGTCCGAGCATCCTTTCACACTCCCTCTGGTACTGTTTTAAGCAGATGAACACATCTGACTTATGGGAAATAACAAATACCCATGTCATTCTGCTATAGTCATCAATGAAAATAACATAGTACCTCTTTCTGTCAATTTCTCTTGGTGTGATAGGACCAAAAACATCAGCATACACTAATTTAATCACTCTCGTTGACTTCTTTTCCTTTGATTTATACATCTTTCTGATGAGCTTCCCTTGTTGTCATGCATCGCACGTGTGAGTAAGGTCACGTGAAAGCTTAGGGAGGTCTCTTGCTGCATCACACTTCACCAAATCTTCCAAGGGTGGTTGGAAAATATGACCAAGTCATTTATGCCACAACTTGTTTTCTTCCTCTCTGGACACAAAACACACATCTTCTTCTCCACTTACCAGGTAGAGATTTCCCTTTGTTCTTTTTCCCTGTAGGAATATTTCCCAATATCTTCCTTTGATGACACACATCTTCTTAGTAAACCTTATAGAATATCCCAAGTCACATAGTTGACTGACACTGAGCAAATTGTGACTGAGGCCTTCTACTACTAAGACATCAGCACGTCTCATCTCTTTGCCCCCAAACTTGGCCTTTCTTGAGCCAATAATCTTCAGGCCTTCATCATTTCCAAACTTGAAAACTCCTTCTTGGTCATATTTTACTCCTGTAACAAGATCCTTATTACCTGTCATGTGAGATGTGCAACCACTATCAAGGATCCACACACCAGAGTGATATGATGCTTTAAGGGAAATTTCTTCCACCAAGGCCTTCTCATCATTCTTCTTCTTGGTCCATATTTTTTCCTTCACACTCGGCATGGATTGATACTTTTTTTCTTTCTCAGATTATGATGGACTAGCTTCATCCTGCAAAGGTGCAAATCTATTTTACGTTTTCAACTCACCAGTTGGTTCATTGACCTACTGTTTGTCAACATTTTGGTTCTACTTTGGAACATTTCTTTTTATGATCGAAGTGCAGTACCTAGCCATGTCCCCAAATCCTACACACCAAAAACAGTGTCCTTCAAAATATGTTCTGGGGAACCGTTCTCTGTTTGGTTGCCACCTTTGTTCTTGTGCCCTTCGATATCTCTTGGATATGGAACACGTATATTGTGAATGTCCCATATTTCCACAGCAATAACATCTAATATGAGGTGCATTCCTTTTCCTTAATTCTACACTATGAGTTTCCCCTTGGGATATCTAAATGTTATGATTCTGCCTTTTGCCCAAATCAACCTTCAATCTCGGAGTGGATGCTTGCAGTCTGACCTCAATTTTCACTGTTTTTTTGTTTTTGGTCTAGCCCCCCATCGGTCTTAGCATTTGAAAAAAAATTATGCTTCTTTTCTATGGAACCACTATTCTCCATTTTCAGCTTCTCAGTTTCCTGAGTGATCTGCTTTCCTGATGATCCAGCTGGAGTCAAGAGTTTTTCTTGATCTTTGACCTTTTTTCGCAAACTGAAAACTTCTCCTTCAAGTTCTTCAATACGCCTGATTTGATCTTTCCTTGTGTTGTTCAAGCTATCGATCTCCCTTTTCTTTTCTTCAATTTTTATTTTATACTCACTAACTGATTCTGAGTCCTTGGGTGTTGATGACTTGAGTTTCTCAATTTCTTCCATCAACTCAGACTTCTCTTCTTCCTACTGCTGCATATAGAGTTTGGAATCATGAACAACTTTGTTATCTTTCTTTGTTTAGGCTCTCCAAACATCTATCTCCTCAATAGTAGCCTCTAACTCAGCTTGCATATCAACTCTTCCCTCAACTTCTTCTTCTTCTTCATCAGCTTCAGTTTCATTGTTATTCTGAGAACTACCGACAACTGCCACCATATCATTTTCTCCACGATCTCTGCAGTTCTCTATCTCTTCAACCTCCTCAACCTCAGACTCATCTGAACTGTCATATTATTTTGAACGAAGGTTATTCTTCTTAAAGAAATTTCTCTTGAACTATTTCTTGCCTTTCCCATAGGCTAGAGAATTCTTCTTGGGAATTTTGATTTCATCTACATCATCATCCTCTTGATACTTTTTGGGGCACCTTACCGCAAGATGTCCAACCTTTCCAAATAGAAAACAAGAAAGTGGAAGCTTCCCTTTAAACTTTCCTTTTCCTCTTTGAAGGTTTGAGTAGAGGAATTACATCACCTCATTTGTCTCTTCTTCTTCCTGAGAGTCTTCAATGGTGAGATTTTTCATGGCCTTGAATGCCACCTCTTTGGATTTCCCCTTTTCCACAGCATCGTTATCATCATTTCTCATTTCATATGCAACAAGGGTGTTGTGTAGGTTATCCAATGTCATCTCTTTCGGGTCTTTATCATCCAAAACTGAAACTTTCGGGTTGAACCGAGGTGGAAGTTTCCTCAAGATGCGCTTTACAATTTTTATGTCTTCAATAACTTCTCAAAGACCTCGCATGTCTTCCACTACAACATTTACCCTATCAAAGAATGCATCAATAGACACATTCGGGTTCATCCTTAGATCTTCATACTTGTTCCACAACACTTGAAGTTGTGCCTCTCTTACCTTTGTATCCCCTTCATATATATTCAATAAATTTTCCCACATGGAATGTGATGTTTTTCAAGGCATAACCTTTGTATATATAGGATTGGATAGGTCGCCCCCAAAGGCATTGATTTCTTTGGTATCAGCATCCAACCCTCTACGCTCAGCTTCGGATAATGCACCAATATTAATATCAGCTATTATGCCATGCATTGCTGCTATTAACACATTCATTCGCAAAGATCGGAAGTAGTGTTACATCTGATTCTTCCATAGATGAAAATTATTCTTGTTGAAGATCAGAATCTCTTTATGATTAGTGACCTCCATTTGAGAGAGAATTACAGATATAAATCTATCGCTTTGATACCAATTGTTAGGTCCTATAGGTTAGATACCCTAAGAGGGGGGTGAATCAGGGTACGATAGATTAAAACAAATGTCCCTAATGATCTTGTCTCGTTGTTAAGCAAGACTCTCTTCTCCCTATTTACTGCAGAAAATTATAAACAGATGCTAAAGCATGCACAGGAAACAGTGATTTTTACTTGGTTCACCCTCACTGGGCTACGTCCAAGGACCATACACCGGTGATGTGTCGTTGTACCAGATCCACTATAATCACACTACTGTTTACAAGGTTTGGGCTAGATAACTTCTATGCCCAGGATTGCTGCCTTTACAAGGTTTAGGGACACCTCAGTACTTTCCTAAGGGTCACTCCTTGTTTCTCTCTCTCTAGCTCACTGTCGGTGGAGAGGATCACCTTCTTCCTCTTCTTTTTATCACTGCTCTGGAAAGTATCCACTCACATTTAATATACCTATAGGTCTCTTCATTATCACTAATGAATACATCCTCTGTTGTATGTGGATGCTCTGTTGAAGTCCAGCTTTCACCCGTAGATGAATCTCACTTTGCACCGAAGGTATCGGGCAATCTTCCACCTTTCACGCAGCCCTGAATCACTGCCGTGAATCAACCTTACCTGGAGCCTTTCTCTAAGCCGGCACACAAGTATTGGCACGCAAGTTATAACTAGAGCACAAGTCCACCTCAACCACTTATGCGACACAAGCTTCTGTAACTCCAAACTTGTGCGACACACTCCCTTTTACGCCCAAACCAATTTTGGCGCGCAACCAACAACTTTCGTGATTCTTCAAATCTGGCACACAATTCCACCTCAACCACTTGCATGACACCTCATTCTTCAACTCTAAACTTGGGAGACTCACTTCCTTTCTCTCCCAAACCACCTTGGACGTGCAACTATCACCTGGCGCGCAACTTTTACTTGCGCGACCACACACCACTTGCGCGACCACCACACTTGTGCGACGGGAGCTCTGATTTTCTCTAAGTGTTTAACTCATACAGAATGAGGAGGGTTCGACCTCTATTTATAGGCATTTGGACACCCTGCGCGACGGCGCTCAAGTCTCCCCTTGGTGCGCAAGTTTCGGCGCGCAAGTCTATGCCGCGCAAGTCACTTGCGCGACCAACCCAAAAACTTGGGCACCCCTTATCCCTTTGCCATATTTTGATGCTCTGATCTTGAAAAACATAGGACACACAATTTTCCTCTCCTTCAAGTCAACGGAGCACAATTCTCTTTGCCAAAACCACTTTTCTCCATTTGTCAATTTTCAGGCACAAAAATTTGGCAAACACTAGAAAACGGAGTCACCTTGTATCTGTTCTTGTTGAACCACCTCCAGATTGATCATTCCTTTGTCAATGTTCTTGAATCAAACTTGGATCATTAACCACATCCCTTGAACTCAACATGTCACCATGAAATACCCTTTGTCAACAAATTTGTATGTCATGGTTTTCTTTGTCAGCAATCACAACACAGATGTCCACTTTGTCAACAAACACAATCACCTCAAAAATGATTCAATGATACCTTGAGGGATTTTTGCCCAACAACATTTAATTAATTAATTATAAATATTTTATAAATAATAGATGCTTTATAAATTAGTTGAATATACCGAAATACTTTTTACTATAGTATATAAACAATTTATAAATCATATAATTCAATTCTAAATTGAAATTTAAAAAAAATTAATTTTTTCATGATATCATATTTTATGATATGCATTATATCATAATTTGTAGCTTTCCCCGTTATCTATCATATTTTATGATAGATAATGAACAGTCATGACATCATTCCCCAACGACTAGGTTTCATATCATATGATATCACCTATATCATAAGGGTTATACAATGATATTTTTTTTAAACATAGATTGAAGTTATCTCCCCATATGATATCCCCAATCATACACTATGATACTTGAAAAACCAAAGGAATTAAAGTGTGTTGCTGCTTGTGATATCCCATCTCATAGTGAGAAACTATATTGTGGCTTACAATATCACATATCATATGTTCCGTTGTAGTACAAATTTCAATCATTTTTAATGATTTTAAATATTATATCCATACGATATATATTTTTCTTATTTTAAAACATTATTTCATGAATAAAAACACATGAAATGTGCTAATTTTGGGTTTCTGTGGATTTATTAACTTTTAATCGATGAATAAAAAATCATTAGAATCCAAAAAACTCAAGATCACTATGTATTGAAACCCAAAAACCATGTAAATTGTAAATAAAGAATGTGTACCATACACCAAAGATCATTGTTGTTTATTTCCTTCAATATATGCTTGATGAAGAACACTAGAAATGACCAATGGAATCTTTTCTCTAAGATGTATCCATGGGTTGTATCGAATCACCTGAACAGTTTGGGTAGGACCCTTTTCCTTCAATGATATGCTAATATCTCGAATTTAGAAGGAAAGAGAGATATGGAGATGGAGATAATTGTCCTAAAGGGTTGCTAAAGGAATAAACATGTAGATTCTCATGACTAATCCTCCTTTAAATATCCTCTAGGGGTGCTCCCCATACCCTATGCATTTACTCATAAATTACGAGTAAATGGAATATCGATAACAACTCTTTGTAACTCTAAGCTAATATATCTATCAAAAGATTAATCATATTAAACATTCAATTAATTATATAAATGTGTTTGAGAGATTCAAACATTATGATTACGATATCTAAGTGGTACAATATCATATATTTCCCTTTATGTTATACCTAATTTAAGTCATATGTTATTCCTTAGATTGCATGCAATTAATACCATTTGACATATATATCATATCATACAATATAGTCTTAGTTCATCACATTCATGAAAGATTTAGTTCATATCTCTTTCACACCAGTTACATTGTAATGCTCAATGCATCATGTCATGATTTATCCTATGCAACATTGTCCATCACTCCATCTTCATTATGGCGTGACTAGTTCCTTTTTTCTATCAATTTCAATCTTATATGAGATTCACACTATAATAAACACATCATCGTGACACAATTTATCTATCTTTTTTTACATTTTTAATCATGTAAGAATTAAAAAATAATAAATGCTCATTACATCATAATATTATCTATGGAATTATAGATGCAGTATCCAAAATAATCATGATGAAATATTATTTATTGTGATGTGTTTCCTTATTCCTATCTTCAAAGTCTTCAAAACTATTTAAAATTTATTCAAAAGTTTTATTCTATTAAAAATCATCAGAAACACAAATAATTATGTTGTGTTAAGTTCATTTTGTTGGATATACGCACTAAAAAACATATTAATTTGATGCATTTATCTTCCCACATGGTTTTATCTTCTTGAGCCTCATTCATCTCTCCCAGATAAGGAACTAGACCCTATTGAGATATTTAGGTATCTTTTGATAGAGATTGGGATCCAAGGCTAGTGTAATCCCTTAGAGGTAGGAAGCATTTTCTTACTTCTTTGGTGATTCTCATAAATCATACTTCATTGGTGTAATGCCCCTTGTATTTTTTTGATATGTGTCATGGTTTGGTTTTTGGGTGTAGATACATGAAATATACTCATTTTTTTGATGATGGGGGTGTTAGGGTTGTTAGAGAGTGAGTTTGAGAGGATTAAATAGACTAGTATCTATTCAGAAGTTGTAAGAAGGATTCATGGTGTGACACTATGTATCACATCATGAAAAATATATCCAAGTTCTGAAGTGGTCTTGCCCCTAACTGTTAGGGAGTGAAAGCATAATTTACCCCCTAAAATGACCCTAGGTGTTGTTTTTAAGAATTTTAAAATAGGTAACTCACCCAGTAACCCCCTCTGTTTATCCACTCAACCTTCTCATGTGTTTTTAATTATTTTTGGCTTATATGGGATCTTGTACTTCAGTTCTTGGAAAATCAAAGTCTTATTCATCATGATTGATCCTTTTAGTAAGTCAAAGCCTATCCATTCCCTAGATATCTCTATTCTCCCCCATTTCTTTTATCACTTATCTATAACCCTAATATATTGTTGTTAGGGGATTATTGTGGGGTTTTTCTTTGTTGAGCTTATCTAGGTGGTATTTTTTGATGATTAATCGTCATTATACTCAAGGAAGGTTGTTTATAAATTTTCTTGCAAATATTATGCCACTATTAGTGATTTCATTGTTTGGTTACACCTCCTTATCATGTTTTTGACCTAGAATAAAATTATATTATTTAAAACATAAAGACAATGAAAGGTGGTGACCCCTTATATCGCCTATAATCCCTAATTGGAAGGCAGTCTAAGGGGATTACTTGAAATGAATTTCTTTTCATGAAATATATTAGAAAAAAAGATTAAACCTGAATTATTTGGATTGAATTATAAATAGAAAATATTTATTTATAAAATGGTGAATGATGATAATTTAAATGGTGGAGGATAGTGTAAAAATAGTGATTAGTGGTTTTTTAAGTTTAAATGGAAAAAAGGTATTCTAATGAAATGCTAAGGGAATGACATGATGATGAGTAATTTAATGTGTTTGGATTTAGGGCATGGTTACAAGTTGGTGTTTTTCTTGGGTATTTCCTATATGGTTTCAGAGATGGAATTTAATCTAGGTGTGATCTTTTATTCCTATATGGGTATATTTTTTCAGGTGTAACTTTTATTTTGAGATTAGTATATTTACTAAAGTGTGGCCCTTTTATTCTAGGATGGATATATTTCCCCAAGCGGTATTATGATCATGGGGATGGTAATATTTCCCTTGGATGTATGCCTACTGTTAAAAGACATTTGGAATTGGCAGAGGTAGTTATGGTTGGTCTCAAGTGTCATCATGGAACTCGAGGATTAATTATGTCAATTTGTTTACCTTTTGATACAGTTATACATGTATATATTTATATCTTTTTCATGAACTTAATTGGACTGGATATATTTATAGATTCTATTAGTTGTGGTCTACTAAGTCATACTCATACCCTACTTGGACCATCAGTTGATACTCGAGCGATCTTCATGACTATAGGAAAGGACGAGGGAAAAAACCATATGACTGATGCATGATTCGGTTTACTAGGTTGGAGCATGGATAATTGGGACCAGTCTAGAACCCATGACCATTTTGAGGAGTCTCACGGTTTTATCTATTTTTTATTTAGGATATTTATGGATATTGTTTTTTTTTATGACTACCTAACTTTTTATACAGTTTATTATGATATAGAAAGGGTTTGTGATTGTTTACTGGTACATGATTTGATATATGTTTATTGCTTATTATAGATTCTTATATGATTTAAATTATTTTTGTTATTATTTTAATCTGATCAGAGGGTATAGTCTCCCCACCTTACCATTGTAGACCCTAAATTCTAATCAACAACCTTTGATGTATGGTGATTTTCACTTGATGTCACATAACGATCTCTGGTTTGGGCGCCGATTAGTGTTCACATACCCTGGGATGTTACAAAGTGATATCAAAGCTCTTTATTTTGTCTAGATATTTTGGGTAAGGTAGAAATGAGATAGGGAATTTTTGGTACTTGGTATGGAACTTGTGCCTAGGAGGAGCTAACCTACATATGAGAAAATTCCAAGTTATCAAGGATGGGATTTATGTTCATTATTTTTGTTTTTAATGTTTGAATATTTTCACCTAGAGTGATGCACATGAGTTTAGAATTCATGATTTATGGGATTTTTTCTATTGGAAGAGATGGAAAGATGGCATGTGTTCATGAACCATGGTAGGAATGTAGGATTAACATGTCATATTCATGATCACTTGTTTAAATTATTATGTATAATTAGCTAAATTAAATTATAATTGCAACTTATAATGTGTTTTCCTCTATATTATAATAAACATCATATTTAACTTATCCCTTGTTATGAAATTTTGGTTAAAGTATAGTGGAAAATCTTGATGGTATGGATTCTATGTGTATGATGTGGATTTTGTGGGTATGATGTAGACCTTATGTGTATATAAAATCTATCCTATATATAGGTAGATTAAGGCTAGTGAGAGAACATGTGTTGTGATTTTTCTATGATATGATATATTGAGAATAACATAATGTAAATTCTTTTATCATTTTCCTTACACTGTGATTTCAAGAACTGTTATGGTAACATGCTCTGAGGCCTGTGTTTGTCATTATATAAAAATTCCTCAATGACAACCTTTAATGGAGCACTGGGAGGGTGGTGACAAGCATGCCCCAGAGGTTATTGGATCTGAAACTCCTATAGTAATAGGGTAGGTGTTAGATTATGAGATCTAAGAGGGCTTATTGAGAGTGTTGAAGGCTATAGAAATAGAGGCTCTAAGAGCTGGTACAATGATGTTTGAGATGACTAGGAATTTTCATCTATACCACCAACTAATGTTTACTAGGGAGGGTGTCCCTCAAGCAACTAAGTTCTAGATTAAGTCATACTAGAAGATTTTAAATCACTTATAGACACCCATAGAGAAGAGGGTGAATCTTGCAGTGTATATTCTATGGGGACCAGTGAAGCACTAGTGAGATATTTTGGTCTAGGCAGACTAACATGTGGGGCCATCCTTGAAGGATTTTCAAATGGGTTTCTTCGATAACTTTTATCATGAGACTCTAAAGGTGGATCAATCCTATGTGTTCATTCACTTAACATGGATAGGTATGTATTTATTGGATTGTGGTTCTTGTTTTACTGATTTGCAGCATTTCAAAGGGATGGGTATTTTTCAGAATGTTCTAAGATATGAGATACGGTTTCTGGTGAATGTTTTTCACCTCTTGAAATTTTTTGTGGTTGTGAATCCATATTTGATTATAGAGAGGAGACTAGGTGAAGGAAAAGGCTCGGGGTAGTTATCTTCTACTAGGGGATTCAGTAGAATATCTATAGGCATCAAGAAAAAGTGTTTTGAGGAGTCATGTTGGAGTGGTGGTGGTTTGAGTAGTTATAGAAATGGTTTGACTCCCTCTTAATAGAAGGACACTACTACAAATATGGTCGTTATCAGTGCAAGAAAAGTGCATTAATAGCGCTAAAAATCATTGTTAATCGAGGCGAAGATAAAGGGGGTCCCTTTTATCACCACTCAGAAAAGTGATGATAAAGGCACCTTTTATTAGCGCTAAAAAAACGCTGATAAAAGACCCCTTTATCAGCACTTTTTTTAGCCCTGATAAAAGGGGTCTTTTATCAGTGCTTTTTAAAAGCGCTCATAAAAGTCAAAAAAATAATAAATAATAATAAAAAATAATTATATAATGCGAGTGTTTCTTTTAACAGTGTTTGACCCCCCCCCCCCCTTTATCAGCGCTATGCAGACCCCCCCCCCCCCCTCACACTCTCCTGCATGTTGCCCTTCCCGCGCATCACCACATGCGCGCACCTCCTTGCTTCCACCCGAACTCGAACCCGCGACCTCCCCCTTTCGCGGTTGCACCTTTACCACTAAGCCATTTTATTTTTTTTCTCCATTTAATGATATATCTATTTATTTATATATATATATAGTTATATTTATTTGTATATTAATATAGATTCATATTAATATAAATATATTTAGTTATATTAATACATATATATTTATTTATATATTAATATATATATATATATATTAATATATAAATATATATTAATATTTATATATATATATAGTTATATTTATTCGTATATTAATATAGATTCATATTAATATAAATATGTTTAATTATATTAATACATATATATTTATTCATATATTAGTATATATATATTCATTCGTATATTAATATATATTTATATTTATTTATATATATATTTTTAGTTGTAATTTTTTATTCGTATATTTATTTGTATATTAATATATATTTATAAGATTAGTTTTAAATACATTTATATAATATGTTTTTTATGTGTGTTTATAAATAAATAACTAAATACATACATACATATATACAACACACACACACACAGAGACACAAACACACACAGACACATATATATTTACGAATAAATACATATATATGTGTATTTGAAAATCCATAGAATGTTAAAATGACCATAACTTATAATCCAGAAGCCTGTTTCAACTCCACAACCATTAAAATTGAATAAAATGAAACAATGTTTGATATGATATGTGTTACATGCCTAACGGACATCTGGATCAGAAGTTATACTTGTTTGAATGTTAACAAATCGGGGTATCCCGACTAAAAACTCATTTTTGGAGGACTTTTGGGCCTTTTGGCCTTGAAAATGCGACAGAAGCTTTGCTTGAGTCATTAGCACGTAGATCTCATCGTAGGATTCAATTTGATATACTGTAGAGCTCAAACGGACACCCGGATCAAAAGTTATAGCTGTTTGAAGTTTGAGTTACATTTTCAACTTATTTTAGATCTTTTATTAATTTTTTTGATTTTTTGTGTCTTCAAATTGTTATTAAATGATTTTTAATCGATAATAATTAGAAAATTATTAATTAATAATATTTTTTAAAATATTTTAAATCCATTTTCACTAAATTTCTTATATATTAAATGTAATAGTCTATTTATACTTATCTAAAACATATTTAAAAAATATATATTATATTTATATCAATATAAATATAATTATATAACAATATTTTATTTTTCATGATTTTTTTCGAAACATAAAATTTATCAACACTAGGAAAAAGTGCTGATAAATCCCCCCTTTATCAATGCTACTAAAAGAAGCGCTGATAAAGGGGTCCCCTTTATCAGTGCTAAAAAAAGCGCTGATAAAGGGGGGCATTTATCAACACTAAAAAAAGTGCTGATGAAGGGCCACTTTTAACAGTGCTTTTTTTTAGCGCTATTAAAAGTGCCCCTTTATCAGCACTTTTTTTAGCACTGATAAAGGGTATCGCTTCCCTTGCCCATTTTTTGTAGTAGTGGGACTAGCTTATCGAGTGCTGTTAGTGTAGTGGATGAGGCCATAAATGACCCTAGTGACCTTAACCACCTAACTAGTGTAGGTTTTGTGGAAAGATGGGTCACCTGTAGCAATTTTATAGTAAGGATTAATGTATGGCCCATGGTAGAGAATTAGGGAAAGTGCAGGGACTGGGAGCTAGATCAAAAACACCATGAAAGGTGGGTTGTTAGAATTTGATCGACTATTTAGGTTGGGGTAGAGGATGTGGTGCTCTAGTATAAGGACAGTCACATTAGTAGTAAATTGTTGTATAGGGGATATGGAATGAAGTTTAGGGTTATGAATTGAGTTAGATGCATGCTTTTTAGTCAACTTCCATTGGTTAGGATGTTGGTCCTTCAACCATTAGAGGTACGATACTAGTTAAATCTACTTTGTCTTATGCCTTGTTTGACATAATTGCTGCACATTATTTTATATCTACTTGGTTTGTGGAAATCCCAAGGTTGATATAGAGTACTTGTATGGGGTGATGTCTATTGACATGCCATTATGAGTGTGATTAAATTTCATTCACTATTATAGGGAATGTGCCATAGATATTGGAGGTTACTGATTTTATATGACTTATTTATATTAAAAATGGTATGTTTTGATTTGGTCCTTAAAATGGATTGGTTAGTGCCATACTGTACTTGCATCAACTATTACCATCGATGAGTGTTCTTCACATATCCTAAAGGTTGTGAGTATATTCATGTTATAGAATGTGAATTAGAGGCAAGTCATGCAGGACCTAACCATGGGTAACTAGGTTGGATTACATCCCAGGTTATCTATTTGATGGTGGATAATGAGGACACACCATGACAGATTTTTTCTTCTATAGTGGATCGGTTTTAGGATGTTTTTCCTGAAAAATTCTCAGCGTTTCCACCTAATAGATATGTTGAGTTTATAATCAAGATCATTTTGGGAACTCAACCTATTTTTATTTCACCATATTAAATAGATCTAGTGGATCTTCATGAGCTTAAGGCTTATCTATAGGACTTAGATTCCAAGGGGTTCATTTGGTCAAGAACATCCCCTCAGGGATCTCCAGTCATGTTCACTAAGAAGGATAATGGTTCATTGTAGTTGTGTATCGACTACTAGAAGTTTAATCATATGATATTTAAAAATAGTTACCTACTTATACATATTAAAAACATATTTGATCAGTTGAAATATGATTGGGTATTCTCAAAGATCGATCTGAGATCGGGTTATCACTAGCTAAGGGTGATGCCTTTGGGTGTTCCATGTACTATCTTTAGAAGAATGTATAGACTAGATGAGTATCTAGAAATGTTTTTTAGTTTAATGAAAATGATGGAAGTATTTATATCTCTGATTAATAGGGTTTTCCATTGACATTTAGACACTTGTGTAGTTTTCTTTATGGATAACATTCTTATGCACTCCAAAATGAGGAAGGATCATGAGAAGCACCTAAATATCGTGTTAAGTACAATTCAAGAACAAAAAATCAATGTCAATCTCTCCAAATTTATGAGGTTAACTTTTTAGTCCATGTTATTTCTGAGTCTGGTATATTCATGGACCCCTAGAAGGTTCAAGAATTTGTTTCTTAGGATCAGATTGAGAACGTCGTTGATATACTTAGATTTTTTGGATTTATTTAGGTATTAATAGAGGTTTATCTTTGATTTTTCCCATTTGTAAGTTTCAAGTATGATTTTGACCAAAAATGGAGTGAATTTTATCCGGTCTAATTCATGTGAGGATTATTTTTAGAAAATGAAGGAAAGATTGACTATAACACTGATCATGATCCTACTCGAGGTGCATAGGGAATAAATTGTGTATTGTGACGCATCAGGGGTAGGTCTAGGAGTATTATTTATGTAGGGAGTTCATGTGGTTACTTATGGTTCTAGGTAGCTAAGACCACGTGAACGGAATTATCTAACCCATGATCTGGAGATAGAAGCAGCAGTCCATGTCTTGAGGTGTTGGAGGTACTACTTATTGGGGGAGAAAATTATGGTGTATACGGACCACAAAATCCTCGAATACATCTTCCTACAATGATACTTGAACATTTGATGGTAAATTTGGCTTGATTATCTATAATATTTTGATTTTAATATGGACTATACCCCTATAAAATGAAATGTGATTGTATATTCTTGAGCTGGAAGAGGTGGGATCAGGTAGTTTAGGAGTCCAATAGTTAATGGATCCTTTAACTGAGATGCATTTGGATGTACAAGAGTATCAGCGTCAGGAAACCCTTACATCTTTATCCATTCCCTCTTTATTACTCATCAAGATAAATAGGATATGGTTATCTAACCCAGAGTATTTATCCATGAGGGACAATATATATAGCAGAGAGACACCATTAGATTGGAACTTCGATGATGATGAGATTCTTTATATCCATGGTCATGTCCTAGTTTCCATGGACATACGTGAATAGATAATGCATGAGTCACATTCCTAGATATGGTAGTTTTATTCTAGTTTTATTAATATGTATTGATACATGCACTGACAGTATTAGTGGTTAAAAATAAAGAAGGATGTTGTGGGTTTTGTTACAAGATGCCCCGCCTATTAGCAAGAGAAAACTTAGCATCAGTGGCCTTCCATTCATTTTCATTCATTGTATATTCCTGAGTGGAAATGGGATAATGTTACTATGAATTTTTTGGTGGGGTTATCGAGGATTCCATGGGGTAATGATGCGGTTTGGGTGATGGTGGACTAAATGACAATGGTGGCCCACTTTTTTACAACCAGAGAGACCTTTTTAGTGGATGATCTTGAAAAGATATATGTCCAAGATATTGTGTGATTACATGGAGTCCCTTGGACCATTATTTCAAATCAAGATGCTCATTTTATATCACACTTTTGGAAGGGTTTTCATAAAGCATGAGGTGCACAAGTGAATTTGAGCACTGCCTATCATCCACAAACTGATGGAAAGTTTGATAAGACTATATATATTTTAGAGGGAATGTTGAGGGTGTGTATCTTATATTTTGGTGGTTCTTGGGAAAACCACTTGGACTTGGTAGAATTATCCTACAACAGTACTTATCAAGATTATATACATGTGAAATCTTGTGATGATTTTTATATTAGACCATTCTTCTAACCTCTATGTTGGTTGGAGGCTGGTGAGTCAACATTGATTGGACTGAGTCATGTGTGGGAGACATCGGAGTAAATACAGTTGATATGGAAGTAGTTGGATAATGCTCAGAGTAGATTGAGATCTTATACATACTAGTGATATTGACCTCATGAGTATAAGGTTTATTATTGGGTATTATTGCGATTTTCGTTGAGACTAGGGAATCATCAGATTTAGAGGTAGGGGAAGTTAGTACTCAAATTTGTGGGGTTGTTTGAGATAGTGAATAGGATCGGTCTAATGACATACTAGTTGGCTCTTTCACAACACTTAAGTGCTATGCATGATGTTTTACACATATCTCAATTAATATGATACCATTCAGATCTATCTCATGTGATTGAAACTAATGATATTGATCTTGAGGATGACACATCCTTTGAGGGGTATCTGATTTATATATTAGATAAATTGAAAAGGGGTATTTTTGGTAAGATAGTCCTGTTGGTATGGGTGTGGTAGTAGCATGGTTGTAACCAAGAGGATATTTGGGAGTGGGAACCATACATAATGGCTCAGTGGACAGAGTTGTTTGCTGATAAGTCCCAGTGATGTTATGGAATGCATCTCAAGGATAGACTATTATAAGGTGAGGAGGTTTTAAAATCACTGAACTTCTTACAAAGTACAAACCCATTTAAATTATGCTAAAACGTGTGTATTTTTCTTAGTTATGAAGGTTTTGGAAAGATTAGGGTAGGCCTACAAGGTGATTCATGGGGTGAACTATGATTTGGGACATGATTTTGGAGTGAACCATGATTCATGATGTGATTCAGGGGGTGAATCATGGAATGGCCTCTCACTCGAGTGTTGTGTTGCATCAACACCTCTGGTAAATGTCATGAGAGTGGGAGAGGGATATTTGGCCCTGGAGTTTGGGTTATTCAAAAGAGAACTGTTGAGACACTTCTTGGGGATAATAATTCCTTATAGGGAGTATTTTCACTGCCCCTTTTTGTGGTATGTTATGGTTTAGTTTTTCGATCTAGATATGTTTAATCTACTCGTTTTTTGATAGTTTTTTGATAATAGAGGTGCCAGGGTAGTTTGAGAGTGATTTCAGGAAGACTAGGATGGACATATATCTATTCAGAAGTTGTGGGTGGGATTTATAGAATTACATAGTGTGTCACATCATGAAAAATTGGTTCAAGTTTTCAGAGTGATGTTTCCCCAAACTTTAAGGGCATGAAAGAATGATTCATGCCCTAAAATGAACCTTGGCATCATTTTTAAGAATTTTAAAATAGATTATTCACCCAAGAACTCTATTTATTCATCATTTCAACATATTCTTTCATTTTTTTATGATTTTTATCTCTCAAGGGATCTTCTCTTTTGGTTCTCGGTGAATTGTAGTGTTGTTCATTACAATTGATTTTTCTCAGTAAGCCTAAGACTCTATGTGCCCTAGATAGATCTATTCTTCCCTATTTCTTGTCTTACTTCTTAAGAACCCTAATATTTTGTTGTTTGGGGGTGGTTGTAGATTTTTTTGGTTTATCGGTCTCATCTGAGTGGAGTTTCTTGACGATTAATCTCTATTACACTCGATGTAGGTGGTCTATAAATTTTTTCACAAGTCTTACACCATTATCGGTAATTTAATTGTACGTTCATGCCAAATTATCATGTGTTCAACCTATAATTGATTTATATAATTTAAATAATGGATATTATGATAATTGGTTACCCCTTAACTCACCTATAATCCCTAATATGAAGGCAATCTAAGGGGATGTGTTGAAATATATTTCTTTGCACAGAATGTGTTAGACAAAGTGATAAAACCAGGATTGTTGGGATTGAATTATAAATGGAAAATATTGATTTATAAAATGGGTAATGGTGATGATTTAAATGGTGAAGGATGATTTTGTAATGGTGATAAATGATTTTTTAAGTTTAAATAGAAAAGGTATTATGATGAAACACTAAGGTCATGATAAGATGATGAATAATTTAATGTGTTTGGCCTTAGTGAATGGTTTTAGGGTTGGTGTTTCCCTTAGGTATTTCTTCCATGGTTACAAATATGTACTTTCCTATGAGTTTGATCTTTTATTTCAGGATGGGTATATTTCCCAAGGTGTGACTTTTGTTTCAGGATGGGTATATTTCCCTAGGTGTGACCCTTTTGTTCTGGGATGGGTATATTTCTCCGGGAGGTATTCTGATCATTGGGATGGGTATATTTCCCTCATATAGATGCCTATTTTTTAGAGACATCTGGAACTGGCTAAGGTAGGTATGTTTGGTCTTGGGTGTCGTCATGAAACCTAAGGATTGACAATTTTTATTTGTTTAATTTCTAGTCTAGTTATACATGTATATATTTGTCACTTTTGTATGCACTTACTCAGACTAGATATATTTATAGACATCATTGGTGGTGGAATGATGATTCATACTCACGCCATAATTAGGCCACCATTTGGTTTTCAATCATACTTCATGACTACAGGACAAGGCAAGGGAAAGCTCCATATGACTGATGCATGATTTATACTTTTAGGTTAGAGCATAAGGAACTAGGGCCAAGTTGGGAATCAAGACCACTTAGAGGAGTCTATTATTTTTATTTAATTTTTATTTGGGATATTTATGGGTATGTTCTATTTTTGTATGAATGTATAACTTTTCATACAGTTCATTTTAATATAGCATGGGTTTATGATTATTTATTTGTACTTATCTGGATTTATACTACTTATTATTGATGCTTATATGATTTACATTATTTTCTTTATTTTTTTACTCTGATCAGAGGGTATATTCTCTCCACCATACCATCGTAGGCCCATAATTCTAGTTGTCAGCCTCTAGCATATGAGGATATGAGCATAAGGTCACATAGTGATCTATGGTCCTGGCACAGATTAATGTCTGCAAACTGCTGGATATTACAATCTAGGATTAAAGATTGAATATATTGAATTGGTTATCAATGTACACATATTTTATGTTCTTTATTTATATTACACATTGAATATTTTGAGGATAGATCATACATTTGGGATTTTATTCTGCTTCCAATATTTATATGATGAACCCCTAAAACCCAACAGTGGTATCAATGCAGAGGATAAAGGGTTATCCAATTCCTAGGAACTCTCAAGCATAGACATATGATGAAGTTTGGTTATCTAGTTAGGGGATCCATTTTGATGTAAAGAGTTTCATATTCAAAGAGTTATGTCAATTAATTACTTTTAAAGGATCATATAGATGTCATTTTGGACGTGTTCATATGAGGGAATGTGATTCCCTCTCAACAGTGGTATCGAAGAAAGGCTTCTTCAATGAATCAATGTGTTCTTTTTATTGTTTAATGAAGAATACAATTTTCAAATTATAAAATGTGATATTTCAAGCCTAAAATTTAAATATGAAAAGTTCATATTTATTTCTCAAGATAAATAGAGTATTTATTTATTATAATTGAGAATTAAATTATTTATAAATTGTTTATAAATAATGAAGAGATATTTTGGAATATTTATATAATTTACAAAGGGTATTTTTAAATTAATTATTTATAAAATGTTTATGTTTAATTAATCAATTTTTTTTTGAAAAAATTATTGTAAATATTCCAAATATTATTAAGTTAATATTTTTATGGTTAATAAAATCATTTATAAATCATAGTAAAAGGTATTTTAGGATTATTTGAATTTGTAAAGTGTTTATAAATTAAAAAATTAAAAAGTGTTTATAATTAATTAATTAAATGTTTATAAAGCATTTATTAATGAGAATACTCTATAATATTAAATGTTAATATTTGAAAGTAAATTTTACCTATTATATGGAATACCTTGTGATATAGAAATAAAGTGCTTATTTAGAAACCATAAGGGTAATTTATAAAGAGTTTATAAATTGAAAAATAAGACCAAAATATAAATTGTTTATATCTAGATTATGAAATGTTCATAATTATAAATTTGATTTGTTAAAATTAAATAGGGACCTTATTTTGAGAAATTATTTAAACCACATCATAAATGTTGTTAATGATTAATTTAATCTTGATTTAAATAATATTTAAATGTATGGTATTTAGATTATGTAAAATGTTTACATGGTATTGGATTATAAAATTGTTTGTAATTCATAATAATATCATATATTTAAAGTGAAAATTACATATAATAAATAATATAAAAGAGTTTATATTCCATTGACTATAAAATAATTTATATTCAAAATTATAGAATTTCCATAATGTTGGTTAATTTATAAAAGTGCTTATAGTTAACTTTTAATTATGAATTTTTCATATTTAGTTCTCAACTAATAAATAATGCATTTATTTTAATTAAGAGAATTCAATTGAGAATTTAATTTGATTATTTAAAAATATTTTAAAAATAATTAAAAGGTATGTTGAGATGTTTGTAAAATTTATAAAATGTGTTTTATAAATTTATTAACTATAAAATGTTTGTAGTTAATGGATTAAATGTTTTTGAAACATTTATTACAAACATTCCTTAAATATTAAAGAGTTAGTATTAATAATATACTTTTCAAATTATTATGGTTTATAAAATGTTTATAAATAGTAATTAAAAGATATTGGAATTCTGTAAAATTATATGTAAATTGAGTGATGTTTAAATAAAATATATATTTATACATTACAATGATAATTTATAAAGAGATTATAAATTACATAAATAAGGCTTAAATATAAAGGAGTTTATATTTATAATTATTAAGTATTCATAATCTATTAACTTGAAATTGTTCAAATTAAAATGGATTCCTTTTTTAAAGATATTTAAACTAAATCAAAAATGTTCTGATGGTAAATATGATTAATGGTTTAAATAATATAATTTATATAATATGTAAATTATTTAAAAGGGTTTACATAATAAAAAATTAATTATAAATTGATTCATAAAATTTAATGTATATAGAAATTCCATATAATATAAAATATGAAATATTTCATATTGAAATTGGATATAAAAGTTTTTATATCTAAAATTATGGAGTAACCAATATGTTTACCTTAATTATAAAATGTTTATAATAATCTTTTATGAAAAGGTTCATAAGTTTCTCTCATGTTTAAATATTAGAAACTTTAATTTATTTCATAGTTATTCCTTACTTGATTCATATATATATATATATATAATTGTATATATTGTGAATGTTGTGTATGTAAGAATTTATATGACAAATTACTTCTAGTAACTAGAGACTTGCATTAAATGTTAGGTACGACTTCATAAAATTTATTCTTCATCTACCTTGACCATAATTTGTAATTAAATTTATTAACTTGGATTTAGTTGTTAGGCATAGTTTGTGCATATTAGGTGTTAGAGATATCATGAATTGAATTGTCTCATGAGTAAAGTCACCTCTATGAGAGGGAATTGGGGTCGGACCACCTAATAGTCTGGAGGCTTATTTATTGTTCTATAAAGGTGAATGAGGTTGAAAATATATCACTCTGGGCTTACTCATGTGGAGATTATCAATCTTGTATAACTTTATTCCTTTACATGAAAAGTTCATGTACCTTATGCATATAATGCATTCAGATATGTATGAATATGTTTAGATTCTATTTTTGGGTGAGTAACATGTATTGTGGGTTGTGTAAAGAGTTACACATTAATATGGTGTGAACATGTTAATTTAGTAGTTTGGAATAAGGATTCTAAAACTAAATCGATAGAATCATGCATATACAAAAGGAATAAAACATGAGAAGATAATGATTGCATAAGATGTAATAATTATGAATTGAATATTAATGCTATGTATATTAAATTGGTGAGTCTTCAAAAGAAAACCCCATTAAATACTAAGTTTGATATTCCTTATAAAGAGACACTTGTCAAGACCTCAATCATCTAACTTGATGGTTCATGCTAAAGTTGGGTAACCATGGATTATCTTGTGTAAGAAAAACAAGTGATAAGTAACTCTAGAATATCTTATTAAGAAGGCCATGCTAAAGTTGTATGCACCTTAATTGTCCTTTTTTAGTCTATTCTTGGTGTTTTCTTTGGGTTACACTAGTTGGGGACCCTAATAGAATTATGTTACCAAGTGAATAGAGTTTATTATATCCATATGATGGATTTGGATAAAGATTTATCTACTCATCTATCCAATAATATTAATTATTGTGATTGGGTTGATTTCCTACCTAAATAGATAAGCAATGGGAGAAATGATAGTGTCCCAAAACCTAGTGAAATGTGGATCTTGGATCACTAAAAGGATATGATATATGAGGTTATTAATTATATTGGGAGAACTATCATTAAAATACTCAATTAATATATATAATTCATGATAGTCATCTAATAAAAACTTTTATTGTAGAAAATAACACCATCATCGTCGAAATTTTGTGATCAATACTTGAAAATGAGAAAAGAATATAAGAAACTTTTAAGATTGTTAACTTAAGAAAAGTTTTAAAGTAAAATAAATTTAATGTGCTATAGAAACACCTTCCTGAGTAAGAAACTGTTGAAGTTGTTCAACAAGTGAACCTATATGCTTTTGAAGCATGGAAAGTTTCAATTGGGGTTTCAAAATCATTTAATGCAAAATGAATTGAGGAATTTTAGTCTTTGGTTATATACTTAATATGATTGAGTAGGTCAATGACTTGGTGATACTGGAGGTTTCCTTAAGTATTGTTCTGGTTAAGGAATTCATCATATTTTCATTGATGGAAATATTCCAAAAATATAAATGAGTTCAAGAACAATTTACATGAAATTCTTCAAAAATTTAGAATAAATGAACTAGGGATGTGATGTATAAGTTATAGTAATGTAAAGATGGTACAAGGAGGTAAAAGTTAAAATTAGAAGAGGAAAAGTTAGAAATTAAAACAATATTTCTTAAAGAATCTAGTTGATGTTATTTGAAACCTGGGGGTATTATTGGGAATGATTAGTGATTCCATGTGATGAGATTATCTAGAATGCCTGAATGGGTTGGGTAACTCCATGGAATGTCCATTCTAGGTATAAATTTTATAGAAATTTATTCTTTGATTTTTAAGGGTATGTGATATTGAATGTATACTTTACAAGTGTTCCAAATATACATGGTTTCAAAATCATGGAAAGAATTGATAGAGATTATAGTTTTCATTTAAGTGATCAAGGATTTCAAATAATTTATCAAGCATGGATGAACCTAGGTAGAGGATGTGTATCTTTATCTCACTTATATTATATGATAATAGGTTTTTTTGTTAATAAAGAGTTATTATGAAAAACATGAGATGATTAATTTTAAACATTTGGTTTATGGTTCATTATATTTTATAACATATTTTAAGAAGAAGATAGGGATAAAAAATTATCTGGGATAAATGTGTCTGTCCAGTTATTTGATAAAATAATCTTATTTTTATGAAAATGCTCTAAATGAAAAAAATATTGTATGAGATATGGGAGAAGTAGTTTATTTGTTAAATATTCTTAATAAAATAGAAATATAGTTTATTTATTAATGAAAATAAGTTTGTGTTGAATCTTAGAAAAATATTCTGAGAATGAATTTAATTTCTAAGAAGCTAGTGGGAGTATGTTTGAACTTAGATAAGTTCAAAGTTTAAAAAAATAAAATGTCATACTAGATTATAATGATTCTTCTCTTAATATTCTAATGATGTTTATGATATGTGGTGGTAATGAAAAATATAAATATTTAAATTTGGTTATTGGGAGAAAGTGAATATCACTATTGACTAAAGGATTTTACAGGTCTAAGATTATAGTGATTCTTTATTTAATATCCCAAAGAATTTAGGATTTGTGATGGTAATGAAAAATGTAAATAGTTGCATTTAGTTATAGTGAGAAATTTAATATCAATATTTCTAAAAGGATTGTAATATTCAATTTACAAAGTGAAATTCATGATATCCTAAAATAGTTTAGGGTATAATGGTAATGAAAAATGTAAATGGTTACATATGTTTACCATAAGGAAGTGAATGTCACTTTATCCTAAAAGAGTTTAGGATATATTGGATAATAAAAATTTAAAAAAATTTATTTATTTTAAATAAAAATATTGATGGAATAGGTTCAAAGGGGTGTTAATGATGGAATTATAAATGTATCCACGTAGACAACATAAGTTAACATCATAACATTTGATATAGTGAAGTAAAGGAGTCTGAATATATGTTCAAAAAATTGAACAAGAATGTGATTCCTAAGTCATGCCATTATTCAAACTAGATTACTTTATAGATGTTAATCACTGAAAGAGTTTAATGTGAGGGTTTTATCAGGTGGTCACATATATATGTGACATGAATTTCACAAAGACGTAATGAGTCAACAAAATCACTACTACAACAATAAAATGAGATTCATATAGAATATATGGATGTTAGACACATGTTATATTGGTTATAGTGGTTATAAATAATGTATCATGGTTTTATAATAAATTCAATATCTATTTATCATTCATTAATGTGTGATGCAATATACTTTACATGAACGGTTGATGGTAATATCCCCTCAAAGTACAACTTTGATTTGTCCCTAATTGATGATCATCATGAAGTATTATGGGTTGTGATGATATGTAAGTATTTTTAGGTCCCAATAGGAATATGGAAGATGGTCTACAGTGTGGGTGAATAGAATAGATTAAAAAATTTAATCAAATAAATTGATTGATTAAATTAACTATTAAAGTTAATTATTAGAGTTAATTAACAACAGAAAAAGTAAAGAACACAAGGATGTTTTTTATAGTAGTTTGGTTCAAAGTGGGACTACTCTATTCTTATATCTCTCTACTAGGTGAGAGAAACATGTGCACTAATATGATTTTTTAGGGGGGATCATAACTCAATTACATAATCCTTTTCTAGTGGAGGGATAACCACAACATTGTCTTTTGTATGGGGAGTCACAACCCTTACAAAATAACTTTAGACATTGGGAGTCACAACATAAAGATCCTGAATTTATAATTTGGGAGTCACAACTCAAGGAAAGAGAATAAGAAATAATGCTTTTGTATGTAAAAGAATAAATATAAAAATATAGAGTGGATGTGAGATAGGAAATAGTATTACAGACTCAGAAACCAAATGAAGGAGAAGATAAAAAATTAAAGTGTAGGTACTATGTAACGTACCAGATGTTTTCGTGTATTATTTTAAATATTATATGGAATTATTTTGAGACCAGGAGATGAGACAACATGTGATTCCAAGGCCTAGTGTTCTTGGAATAAATGTTTGAAAAATATTAAATAGTAAATAGCATACGCGAGAGGTTTCCCTGAAAAAGTGGAATAACTTATAAATGGGTGCTCGAATTAGAAATACAAGGGAACTATTTCATTCAGAGCAGCGAGGTTACCCTAGGCGAGGCCTAACATCAGCCAGCATAGGTCAGATATGAAAGATAGTTTCTGGACATTTTAAATAATAAAATAAATTAAATATTTATTTTATTTTAACGTTACATAGCGATGCTGTGACGTTTTTAGAATCAACGAATGCAGATAAACCCATGAACAGGTTGACCCGTGGTCTAATTGTTCTTGTGGGATAGGTTTGATTACATGAATTATTTAGGGGTGATTATTATTATACTTTTTATTTTTGATTGATCATTCTTAGGAGAATAGAATGAGACTGTAATGAACAATGGTTGAGGTGTGATGGTGAAGGCGCAACGATCCGAAATTGAAGATCCTCGGAATAATGATCTGAAATTGAAGATCCAACCTCAGGATGGTGGCACACGGTGGTGCATAGTGGCGGCTGGGGTAGCACCTCCGATCAGTCCAGGTGAGTGGTGGCACAGGTCCAAGGGAGTCGGTCCGAGCTGATGGCGAAGCGGACAACGAGCCACTGGCGAGGCGGCCTGCGAAGGCGGAAAGGGAGCCTACAATGGTGAGGAGACCGTGGGTAGGTAGAGCATGCGGATGTGGAGGGATGACCATATGGGAAGTGATGCGGCACTGCGGGGACTAGAGGGGCACGCGGTCGGGGTGGGCTGCATGCGGCGGATAAGCTGGCCTGCGTGCATTCGGGTCATACCACGAGAGTCGGGCCATGCCAGGTGGCCCAGTGGGCAGCGGGGCCAATGGGTCAAGCTGAATCAAGCCCAAAAGGCTGAATCGAGACCAGCAGGCTGGATTGTGTCAGGCCAGATTGACCAAACAGGGTTGGGTTGGCTAGCGGGTTGGGTTAGACCCGTACCGGACCCGGGCCAGACCTTTTTGCTAAAACGGAAATATCTTTCAAACTATACGTCTGATAGACGAGTTGTTTATGGTGTTGGGACCCTAACATTGAGACGGCCCTTTTGAGACCAATTGTGGTTTAAAAGTATTGTAAAATTGGTTTTAAATTTAAAATCAATATTTTTTAAGTAAATAATGATTTTATTTAAAATTATATTCCTCTTATTTATAAAATTATTTTGATAAAATATAGTTTATTTTTTAATTCTACATGTCAAAAAATGGTTAGGGTGAATTTTTTGGATTTTTCTGAAATACTTGAATTTTTTGTGAATAGTGAAATTCGATAATTTACGAAGTATGCTAAATAAATGAATTTCTACATCATGATTAAGTCATGGATGATGTAAATGGACATTGGTTAGAAATCACATGCAATTATTATTGTTTTTAGTCACAAGAATCAAGACTATTCATATTCTTGATCCAAAATAATAAAATAATGATTAAAATAATGGAAAAATTCTCCTCTCCTCCACTATAAAAACCACCCCTCACTCCCTCTTCTCTTCACTCCTCTAAGCCCTGAATCTTCTCAAAGTTCTACCCAAATACTCTTCCCTGGTCCCTACCCATGTCCAAAATCCCTTGGTCTTTTCAAAAGATCAAAACCCTTTCCCTTAAGGAGGTTCTCAAGGAGGTTATTTCAAGAGGTAAATCACCTTCCTTTTTCATTTAATTTTATTTCAATTTATCTTCTTTTCTTATTATCTCCTAACCTCCTATATCTAATAGATCATGATGACTCTAGTATCATATATATACTAGAATTATATCATGTTAATGTAATAACTATCATCAATCACTTTACTCTCCCTCTTTTATTTTATAAACGAAATCATCGTTCGAGAGGTGCCAATTTACAACCTTCATGGAGGACGAAGTTTCATTCTTAAAATTATAATTCAAATCTCTTCATGAAACTATTTTAATGGTTTATAAAGATTTTAAAATTTATAATATATCCCTTTTATGTTTTTTAAGTAACATATATATATATATATATATATCTAATACTAAATGATAAAACAAAATGAGTTTGTTATGATCAATAACTATCGTAATAATCTAAATGATTATCACTAAATGTATTATCTAATGATTCATCCTTATAATATGTAACAAAATGATATATATATATATATAACCATTTACACTTTATTATTCTCATTAAAAACATTAAATTCCAATTCTATAGAATTATACCAATTTTAAATGAACTCTATTACTTATAATCAAGCGAACTGATCATGAAATCAAGGAAACAAACACTCTGAAACGATGGAATTCAGTCATATAAATTATCAATAATTCCATAAATTAACTTAATAAAACTATAATTAATAAAATAAATTTAGATAAGGTTTTTAATTAATTAATTAATTGATTTAATTTTATTATCTAGGAAGTTAAGGTCAAGTGTAGAACACGTTCGGATGTAAGGTAGGGGTTTTCTACCCGAACCTCCATTTTCTTTCAGGTTACTCTTATTTTCTACTTACCTCAATGAAATTATTAATTATTATTATTTACTCCTCATAAATTCTTTTTTAATGTTCTATATATGTGTACCAATCATAATCCTTCTTTCTTTTATGGGTAGTTACATTTTTTAAAATAATATTTTAAAAATTCTTCTCGATAAACAAGTTCGTTTCAAATGAACTTCTCAAATTCTTTCCTATTTTTAAATGCACTATATAATCTATTTTTAGACACCATTATTTTTATAAAATCACTAATTTTATTATGAAAAAACTAAATTAATTCAATTATGGTTGTATACAAATATTTTTTCAAAATAACTCTTCTTTTCAAAGTAAAAGAGTATTTATCTTAAGAATTACTCAATGATTTTATACGGGTATTTTCATCTATTTCAACACTCTTATTGATTCTTATGTTTAATTGGGATTAATATTTTATGATATAATATACTATATTTTATTTAATGTTTTATGATTATTTTGACTACGGATGTGCTATCTTGATATCATTCACCATATTACTCTGAATGGTTAGTGGTCATATTTAATGATTGGGGAAAATTATTTACATTTCATATGTTAGTTTCAATATAAATGTATATGTTATTTATGTTTATCTCCATTAATATGAAAAAAATCATTGGACTTATTTTGTGATGGGTGGGGCCCTCTATAGCCCCTTGATACATCGGTAGGTCTCATAAGACAAACTATTTTGGGTTTTCACCCGTTTATATATGGTCTTAGCACGAGGCCTTAACATAATGATTATGATATCTAGAATTATGTATTCACTCATTATGAAACTATAGATTGATATTCCATGTGATTATTTTACTAGTAGAATATCTATGGTTATGTTTTATGGCATTATTTAATTAGTTTTTATTCCTTCCATATTATGCTCAAGTTTATTTTTAAATGCATGTGTTTTTAGTTATTCATCATGCCTAGTATTTATGTTTATAATTACTTTAGTTATATTATTTACCCTTAATGAGAATCTGAGATCACCCCTTTATTGTGTTTTATATGTCCCTGGGATGTAGAGAAGTTTATTATGAATGACTTTCAAGGATAATCTAGGAGTTTTGGGAGTTACTAATGGATCTGTTATATCGTATTTCATTTCAAGTTGTAATGTTGAACTTATGTATGTATTTGGTTTTCCAAAACTACTAAACTACCTAGTCCTTTGGGATACGACTTTATTATAATCATTACAATGTAATAAAATAATGTACTGGCTTCAGGCAACTAGGCTTGGGGTGTTACAGTTGGTATCAAAGGAATTTTAGTAGAAAACTTGGAAACTAGATTTAGAAAATATAGATTAGGGGAAAACTCTAAGATAGACTTTTAGGATAAACATACAAGAATATCCTAGAATTTTGGTAAGGAAGTGATTATGTGGATCTTCCTATCAAATATATCACTGACTAGATAATACAAGTGGATGTAGTTCTGTAATAGATGTACCATGGAGTAACAACTCTGACAAGGTGTTTTGGGCTTGACCTGGGGTAACCTAGTACATGACAATGGGTCTTACTGCACACATAGTTTGACACTCTCAGGGAATATTCTTAGGATAATTCACATATTCTTTACAATCCATTGTGAAGGATTTAAAAGTAAATTTTTTCTCAAAGAAACCATGTTTATGATTATGGTATTAGTTATGCATAGGATTTCAATTTATGTTAAGTATTCTACTAGTTGAGATTATGCAATATGATTCATAACCTAATCTAGTGTATTCCATCATTTAGAAATGGAACCTAGTGGAAGGAATTTAAACCTCGTGAGCGTGTGTGTCCCATATAGGTATTTCCCCCCTATGCAAGATAATTATGTTGATTCTAGAGCTACTACCGGTGCTGAGAAACTTATAACTATACTGGGATCGTTGACTCAGGCTATGAATAATAACCTTACCCATATAGAGCACCCCTAACCACAACATGGAAAAGAAATGTTAGACTACTTTATGCGACAACTTCCTCCATCATTTAATGGTACTAAAAACCCACACTACTACAACCTGGCCTTTTATCAGTGCTAAAAACCGACATTAACAGCGCTAGAAAAGCGCTGCTAATGCTGGCGTAGATAAAGGGGGGGTAACCTTTATCAGTTCTTTTAGGAGCACTGATTAAGGGGGTCCTTTATCAGCGCTCTTTTAGCGCTGTTAAAGGTGTCCTTTATCAGCGCTCAAAAAAGTGCTGATAAATGCACCTTCCCCTGCACCTGCAAAACAGAACTTGCACACCTACACACCTGCACAAACCAGAATACCTGCACAAAATAGCACATGTACACTTGCACAAAATAGCACTCGCACACAATATTTTGATAGACAATGGTATATACATTTACTTAACATCATGAATACAAAAAAACACGCTGCTATATACATTTCAAACATCATTTTGCATGGTTACAATTACAATTATTCAACAACAATTATAAGCATTCATGTTTCATCCTTTGATATCCGTGATCCACTCTCAAAAATTTTCATCCATGGTATTTGTTACTGAACAAAGCATCTGAACTCAAGGAAAAAAAATCACCTATATAAGAAAACAAATATTATGTTAGTAATACAATAATGAAATAAATTAAAACATTAATATGAAAGAATACATTAATATGGAAATGTGAAACTAAAATATTAAATTTTAAACTCAAATGTTTTCATTCTGATAACAATGAAAGGGAATAATGTAAAATCAATATGTTTTTGGATGATTTATCTCATTTAATAAATATTGATTCTTTATCTAATAAAAAGCTTTACCGGTCACACCATGAATCGTATTGATGTGAGGTCGATTCGTACACATCAAAAATGACTAATGGATCATTGTCCTAAAGTATCAAAACAATTCGAACACGTTTGCTCAGTTTTTCGTACGTCACTTGTGTTGTTTTCTAAAGTTTATGTCAATTTGAAACTGATATCAGACACTTTTAGCCATACCGGTCACACCGTGCATCAGATTGAGGTGCAGTCGATTCTTAATCATCAAAAATGACTCATGGATCATTTTACTAAAGTATCAAAACAATATGAATGCGTTTTCTTGGTTTTTCGTATGTCACTTGTGTTGTTTTATAAAGTTTATGTCAATTTAAAAATGATATCAGACACTTTTATCCATACCGGTCACAATGTGCGTCGTATTTAGGTGAGGTCAATTCATACACGTCAAAAATGACTCATGGATCATTTTCCTAAAGTATCAAAACAATCTGAACGCATATGCTCGGTTTTCCTTATGTCACTTGTGTTGTTTTCTAAAGTTTATGTCAATTTGAAACTGATATCAGACACTTTTAGCCATACCGGTCACACCGTGCATCAGATTGAGGTACGTTCAATTCTTACACGTCACAAATGACTCATAGATCATTTTCCTAAAGTATAAAAAAATTCTCATGAGTTTTCTCAGTATTTCGTATGTCAGTAGTGTTGTTTTCTAAAGTTTATGTCAATTTCAAACTGATATCAGACACTTTTAGCCATACCGGTCACACCGTGCATCAGATTGAGGTGAAGTCAATTATTACATGTCAAAAATGACTCATGGATTGTTTTCCTAAAGTATCAAAACAATCCGAATGCATTTTCTCAGTTTTCCGTATGTCACTTGTGTTGTTTTCTAAAGTTTATGTCAATTTGAAACTGATATCAGACACTTTTAGCCATACTGGTCACACTGTGTGTCAGATTGAGGTGCGGTCGATTCTTACATGTCACAAATGACTCATGTATTGTTGTACTAAAGTATCAAAACAATACAAATGTGTTTTCTTGGTATTCCGTATGTCATTCGTGTTGTTTTCTAAAGTTAATGTCAATTTCAAACTGATATCAAATACTTTTAGCCATGTCGGTCACACCGTGTGTCGGATTGAGGTACGGTCGATTCATACACATCAAAAATGACTAATGGATCATTTTACTAAAGTATCAAAACAATCTGAACACGTTTTCTCGGTATTTCGTATGTCATTTGTGTTGTTTTCTAAAGTTAATGTCAATTTCAAACTGATATCAGAAACTTTTAGCAATGCCGGTCACACCGTGCGTCGGATTGAGGTGTGGCTAATTCGTACACATCACAAATGACTAATGGATCGTTTTCCAAAAGTATTAAAATAATCCGAATGAATTTGCTCGGTTTTCCATATGTCACGTGTGTTGTTTTCTAAAGTTTATGTCAATTTGAAACTAATATCAAACACTTTTAGCCATACCGGTCACACCGTGTGTCAGATTGAGGTGCGGTCAATTCTTACATGTCAAAAATGACTCATGGATCGCTGTCCTAAAGTATAAAAACAATAAAAACGTATTTTCTTAGTATTCCTTATGTCAGTAGTTTTGTTTTCTAAAGTTTATGTCAATTTCAAACTGATATTAGACACTTTTAGCCATACCGGTCACACCATGCGTCGGATTGAGGTTCAGTCGATTCATACACGTCAAAAATGACTCATGGATCGTTTTCCTAAAGTATCAAAACAATCCAAATGTTTTTTCTTGGTATTCTGTATGTCATTTGTGTTGGTATCTAAAGTTAATGTCAATTTCAAACTAATATCAGAAACTTTTAGCCATGTCGGTCATACCGTGTGTCGGATTGAGGTGCAGTCGATTATTACACGCCGAAAATGACTAATGGATCTTTTTAATAAAGTATCAAAACAATCCGAACGCATTTTCTCGGTTTGTTGTATGTCATTTGTGTTGTTTTCTAAAGTTTATGTCAATTTCAAACTGAGTAGTAGGAATTCACTAATCTAAAGATATGAAACATAATAAAGGGTGATCATAGATGCTCAATAAGTGTAAACAAGGGAGATATAAATAACCATATAAATATAACATAAGTATTAGGAATTTACCTTCATTTTCCTATTTGTTTACATTCTTCCATCAGGTACGATGCCCATTCATTTCTAAACACATTTATATCATCTTCTGAATAGGAGTTTTTGCGACAGTCATAGTAGTACTAAAAAAATATAAATACACAAAGGATTAATAAATATTTTAAATGAATTATTAATTATTTTCAAAAATACCTCTTCAGGGATGCTAGTTTGTTAATGAAATATGATCTCTTTCATAAATTTACAAACATAATAATCACAGTCCTTGTCATTTGTTTGTTTCGGACACTGCAGAAACATCGAGAAAAATAAGTAATTTGTTTTGATATTTATTTGGATAGTGAAATATTATTATATATACCCAGATACTTCTCCATTTTTATATCTTTTGCACATTGTTGTCCTTAGGCCCTGGATTCATTCCAACCTTTAGACGATATTCATATACTGCCCTATCATAACAGAATCCTCGTTAAAAGATAATATAAATTATATAACTAGATATTTAGTTTTAAAATGTTGGATCTAGTGTATTACTAATTGAAAATCTCCATCATGTGTGGTCGGTTTGTTGGATATCCATGTAGTGAATCCAGAAAATAAATTTTTGGAGTATCCAAATTGACTACAATAAGTATCCAATGTTCCCTAAAAACACAAAAAGAAATAAGTACTGATAGAAATGAAAATATAATTGATATGATTAAAATGTAGAGTTTTACCCCTGCAACATTGGTATTAAAAAGAGTCTATCAGTCGTAATTCTTCTTTGAAACGTTCTGAGAAGATTTGATATTAATTCAACCTAAAAATCAGAATCTATTTCTTCTCGTTGTGTAGAAATGGTGTGAGGAATAACGAGTCTAAATTTGTATTCATGGGAAAATCCCTTCAATTGTTTTTCATATATACGCCTATGAAAAATATGAAATGTATTTAGCCATAATTATCATAGTATATCAGCTTTTGTAAAATCAAATCATGAAAACATACCACATGTATACATTTATAACTGAGGCGCCTAGCCAGTCGTATGTGATGATTTTAGCAACAGCTTCAGTACTAACGAAATCTAATGTTTCCACTCCATACATATCTTTTTCAAAAAAAATTGTGTGACTCTTGTTGCCTATCATTTTCGTATCCACATGAGCTTTCAATGATATTAAATGTGGATATATAACGAGCAGGGTGAATGTGCTCTCAGTAGATCGTTTTGCTCGGTTGGTTGATCCTTTTGAGCCGCTCTTTCGTTTTAGCTCCTCTATTTTTTCCTTCTATAATAACATTCATCGATTCAGCCATTTTCTAATTTAATGTTAAAGGTTCTTCTTGAAAATGAATTGGAAATGAATACCTCCTAGTCGACATGTTTTTTTACAAGATTCGACGGCCATGCAACGAATGTTCCAACAGCTTTTTCCACCGTATGAATGTCGTCATCGTCATTTGGCATGGGTAGCTCGGTGTTTGGCTCATGAGCTACGTTAATCGACACTTTGACATGACAGTTTGTAAGTGTTCTAGAGTGTAGCATGTAATTCTGCATATTGAACACGTTATCCCTCGCTACAAGGCGATGGGTGGGAGTTGACAGATATAAATCACGGTCATTTTCACCCTGTAGAATATCATTACAAAAAAGGTAGCAGTGTCTATGTGATTCACATTTCACAGAAACGAATATTAGAACATTGATTACCTCGGTTAAGTCAGGTCTTTGAGGGTAATGGCTCACCTCAAAGCTGGTGGGGGGTGGGCGGGATCTTCTCGTGCGGGTTGTTCTTGAGTTGTTTGTTCTCTTCGCCTCTCCTCCATCAAAGTTGCTAGCATCTCTCCCTAACTTTGGAATTTTTCTTCAAGGGTAGCTACTCTATCTCTCATTACTTTCAATTATTTAGTTTGTTCATCCTCTTTTTTTTCTGAAAATATGCCCAGGGTGTCACTAACGCACTATAAAGTTGTTGTCATTAATGCCCGGGTAGCTACTCTATCTCCAGTTTGTTCATCCTCCATTACTATTATCCTTTACTTGAAATTATTTAGTTTTTTCATCCACTTGTTTCAAGGCCGCTGAAAGTATGTCTGCATCCGGTGCGGGTGTTGTTGATTCCTGTGACTATGTCAAATAGAAAATATGGAAAAATAAGTAATCATCGTTATGTAATAGTGATTTAAAGCAAAACAAGTTTATATTATGTCATACTTACACATGTTTCCCACACTTTTTATGTGTTTTCATCTACCAGTTTCCCCTCTTTATTAACACAAGCCCCCTTCCATATCACATGGCGTGGAATGGAAATGGATTGGGATTTTGATTCATCAATCTGTATATAAACATAGAAACATGGTTACAGTGTTGTTTTATGTCACATAAAAGTATTACATTACTTTTAAAATACGTACCAATTGTTTTTCAATTGAAGTATACCCCAGCCTTGCTTTACGGTAGGGGTACACTGGTTTTTCTGCTCGTTCTTTATTTTCAGCACTCAGTTGTTGTTTCATAAATAAAAAACTGTCAATCAACGTGATGAATACAAGAAATGTTAAACAACGTGTACCCAAACACAATGTACCTGAAAATTATGTTCTGCGCGATGGTTGAAAAACGCATCCCACGCTCCTTGGGATATCAAGTGTGCATAAAGAGGAGGTGGGTGTGGCTTGATTTTCCCTTCATCATCTTTCAGATGATGTTTCGTTAAAATGGTGCGAAAGACTCTATGAACCCTTCCTGCTAGTATTAATACATATTCTTTATGCGAAACATCTACTATAAATGCACTTTGTAAGAGATGATGAAGAGTTAATCAATATTTCAGTATTTTATTTTATTTTATTTTAATAAATTAAGTAAATGATATCATAATGTTACTATAATATCTTCCCACATTAATGTTTTCATCCCGCTGACAACAAGGTGCCACGACTCTACATCAATCAGCACGCGTTGCCGAGTGATGATTCCAATGTAGCTACTAAACATGGATTTGTTGGGGCTTATATGATGGCCTCGTTTATTCCATCCCACATCATATTTGATGCCTTTTGCTTTTGCCTTAAGGATTTTGGCTAAAACTGTCAAACTACGTGAAGTGCCCAGATCAGTGTGAATCACTGAGAGGGGGAGGGGGTGAATCAGTGATCCTTTAAAAACTTTTTACTAATTGATTCTTTATCAATTAAACCTCTATGACTGGTTAAAGCCTCGATCCACTCTTCTTGTATCTCTCACCTTTCCACGAATGATGTAGTAAATGTAAAGGCACTGGACACAAGGATTTACAAGGTTCGGCACCAAAGGCCTACGTCCTTGCCATGTTGGTTATACACCCCAACATGGTTTCTTCCATTATAACTTGTTAGAATTACAATGGTCGATACAGAGTCCCACTGTATCTCTCCTGAGTCCCACAGGAGGGTCTTTATACTGCGTCCCACAGTGTTACCAGAGTCCCACTGGCCTGCTCCAGAATCCCACTGAAGACTTCTTCCACCCTGAGTCTCACAGGGGGCTTCTCCTGGCTCCTCGAGTCACACGAGTAGCTCTTCTTCTCTTTAAGTTCTTCAAGTATCCTCAGTAGTCTGGGATAAAGACTGCTGGCCTTGCTCTGTACCTCTGATCACTTGAGTTGATCAGGTCTTCTCGTCTTGCTCAGGATTTATCTCCTTATTCTCAGGATGACCTGGCTTCTCTCTCCAACTACTGAATACTCAGACAACTGATATCTTTAACTTCAGTCTGGTCCAGTCTCACTTCACATCAACTTCATGCACTGAGTGCATGGCATCTCTGCATCCTCATGCACTGATTGCATGGTTTCTCAAAACTCTTCAAGAACTCCTGGTCTTGGACTCCTCAAATGCACACAACCAGATTTGGCTTTGTTCACGTGTGCATGTGCATGCATGCATGCATGCACTCCCCTTATTCTTTCTCTTGGTGTAATAAACCCACAAAGGGTGTAATCACTTCAAGCACACACCTTCCTTGAACTTCACACACTTTGTTCAATTTGTTCACACACTTAAAAGTGTGTTATACTTTAGTGTGGAAGTCTTCCACTTCTTCTAAGTGTATACACTTCACTTAGTGCACCCACTAGGTTCGGCCTTTTTATTCCTTTGCACACACACCACTAAGGTAAGTCTTTAGCCTTCCTCCTTCACTTTGCACACACACAAAATATGTTCTTTTATTTGTTCTTCAAAGTGTGCACCCACAAGGCTACGGCCTTCCTCCTTTGCACACCCACTACCCGTAGGGTGTTCTCCCAAGTGGCACACACACAAGGTGCAATCCTTCCTTGCACTTAGCACACACACAAGGGGAAATGTGGCTACGACCTTCTTGGCTTCTTCTTGCACACACCCGAAGGCTACGGGCTTTTCTTCAAATTCACACACAAAGTGTGTTCTTCAATTAGGCACAACCAAAACTAAGGTCTCGGCCTTCTCTTTCTCACACCCAAACACCAACCCAAAGAGGCGCGCAAGTGGTGCGGCCTTCTCCTCACTTTAAACACCACGTTGGGTGTGGGTGTCACTGGCCGCGCAAGTGCACAAGGCCACAAGGGCGCGCAAGTGTGTACTGGCCGCGGGTCTCGCAAGTGCAACACCCGCGTGCACTTCCTCCTGCCACGCAGGTTCACGGGCAGTGAGGGTGCCAACCTCGAGCGCGCAAGGAGATGCGGTTGGGGTTCTTCCTGTCGCGCAAGGGAGGCGTGCAGGGGACCTCCCTTTCGTCTTTCGTGCAAGGAGTGCGCAAAAGGAACCTCACGGAGCCTCTGATGGCTCCGGGCTTCACTACCGCGCAGGGGGCGCGCAGGGTGTTCTTCGCGAGGCTTTGAAGCACTCACGGGACGTCAGGTTTTCAACAAAGGATCAGCACATCAGCAAGCAACACCGATGCACGGGCCTCTCTTTTTATAGGTAGAGGGCCTATGTTCAATCCGCGTGGATAAACATTTGAATCCCCGAAGTTTTCGGGTATTTCAAGATTTTTCAAATCTTGATTTTCTCCTCGGTTCACCGCGGGTTCTCCTTCTATATTTTTCTCCTCCACGTGCGTGCGACTTAGAACGCATGCACGGCCTTTGTCTCTTCTATCCCATGCAAAACACGAACACACCTAGGCCTCGGCACTTCGTTTGCCTTCGGGCTTCATCTAATTTTCTCATTTGTTGCATGCAAGTATATTTTTATGCATGGATGGGTTTGGTTTGGCCAGACGAGCACGAGGGAGCCTTCAGTTTCGAGAGATACAGCCGGGAGCTCAAAATCGGTGCTCGGGTTGCTCCTGGTTCGATGGAGGCACGCGGGGAGGCTTCGGCCTGGCTTGAGGTTGAGGATGGACGGGGAGCCGTCGGATCGACGATTTGGACGGCTGCGATCAGAATGGGCCGCGGCGGATTAGATGTGCGGCCGAGATCTGGCGCGCGATCAATCGAGCGGCCAGGATGCGCTCCCGGTGATTTTTCCGCGTCCCACATCGAAACGGCGAGCGGATTTTCCACGGTTTATCAAACATCAGCTGCCATCCATCCCTCGATTGAACTTCCCCCTCCATGGTGCCGCCCCACACCATGTTCTCTCTGCGGGCGCGCTCTTGTGCCCACCCCTGCCACTCGGGCGCGCCACTGGCGCCCACTATGCTTGTCACGGGCGCGCTCTTCGCGCCCCTGCTTCGCAGGCCTGATCCCCTGCGTGGCCCGGGGCTTATACACGGCCCCAACCTTCTGCCTCAAGGATATGCTGCCTTGGCCTGAGGGTTCCCCATGGGCATGGTGACCTCGAGTCCCACATGAGCCTTGGGTGATGACCCTCGGCTGGCCTTCCTTGGTGGCTATTTTTTGCTACTTAAAAACACAAGTGCTTTGTTAAGAAAAACAAAGTGACAAGTGTAAATGCCAATTTCCATTCAAGCCATCTTCTAAGACATTCCCCTCATCTATTCTTCTTCTTCATTAGAATTCCTCCACATCTTAATCAGGTATTCAATATTTAAGAATGGACGTCCCGAAAGTTCTTCTTCATCAACCGAGTTCCTTAATCAAATAACTTCTTCAATGTTCTTCATTGATCTAATTATAGATCAAGTTGGATCATATTCAATTCATCATGCACTAAGAAATAGTACATGGACTTCATTAGCACCACTTCATCCACTTAGTGATTGTGGATGGATCACTTCATCTCCTCATGCATTGTGAAGACAATGCATGGTCTTCTAACATTGTTGTGACATTATATCTACTTTATACAAGTTCTTAGAACTTAAAGATCAGCTCTACAATCGTCAGATGTTATGATGATGCTCCATCATCATCCATTCTTCAAGTGGTGTAACTTAGTATCATCTTGATACAAGTATTGAAACATTAAGATCAGTTCTACAATCGTCTGATATAGTATGAGAATGTTTCAACCACAACATCCTATGTCACTTAGTGAATCTCCTAAGTGACATGAATCTTAGTACCATGGCCATTCTCCTTTCCTCACCATCACCATCACATCCTTTGTCATTCACATATTTACATTCCTTGACATCCATCCATTCATTCCTTGACAACAACATACCTCGTTGACAAAAAATTCAACACAGTGCACTTCAATCTCCCCCTTTGTATTTGTTGGCAACATACTAGAGCACATATGAATGGGTCAATATGTGTGCCAATATTTTCTCCCCCTTATTGGCAATCAAATGCAAAGGTGTGGTGTGGTTCTGTTTCAAAAATCTCTTCCTCCCTTTGAAAAGTATTTTCTTGAAAAACACTGAGAGAGGGATGATGTCACATGTTCTCTTTAGCAAAGAACCTTTAGTAAATAATCTCTAAGTCTAATTGGGCTAACCCGGTGTAGAAAACAAGAGTGATGTAACCAAGGAACTCAATGCTGTCCACATTCACTATAACATGTGAGATCATGCTTTAGGGGTTTGAAAATTTTTCAGATATAACAATAAATTGCTAAATCCTGCACATACTTCACAAAACACATTAGAAAGATCAGGTGCAAAGATAAAGCTCCCCCTTTCATCCATTTGCCTTCAATCTATACTCCCCCTTAATTGACATGATGAATACAATTAAGAAACAAGGGATGAAAGTATGATTGGAATACCTTCACTTTTCTCAAGATGGTATTAAATCTTAGAATCCCATCTTCTACAGATTGGCTCCCCCTCAAGGGGTGCACTCCATTCTGTCCAAACCATCCTCCAGTTGAGAATGATCATCATCTTCAATTCCCTGCAGTGTTAGCACATGTGAATACAAGTGATTAGGGAATAAGATGGAACCTCCTTGGTTCATCAATGTGAACAACAAGGTTGAGAAGATTCTCTCAACCGAGATGCCCCATTTTCACCATTCTTCACACTTGCACATTTGATCTTCAATGATGTTTGTGCTGGTGTGGATCTCAACACCTCTTTAACTTCTTTGTGTGTGACTCTTCTATTTCTAGGTGCCTTATGAACACTAGAGTCTCCTGGTGCAATCTTCATTCTTTTGAAGAATCCCTTCTGAGATGGAATGAATATCATGCATTTATCACTAGTATGTCCATATTGATTGCACCTCACACACAGAACTTGATTTTCATGTGAAATCTTCTTCTTCCCTTTTGCCTTAGCAATTTCCAGAACCTTATCTTCAGCTCTTTGCAGATCTTTGGCAAGTTGCAACTGATTTGGCCATATGACTAGTAAGTCACTTGGAAGTGTGGCCTGAGTTCTGTATATTCCACATGGTTCCTTTGATGCTTTCAAGCTACCTTTCTTAGGCAACTTGTTTTCAACCAATCCCTTCTGCTTCATCTGGATTGATTGTCTGTTTGAGTCTAGTCTGCCTCTATAGAATTCCATGGCTTGTTTACAAAGATCCATGGTATGCCCTTTCTTTCCACAGTAGAAGCATGTTTTCTTGGTGGTCCTTTTGGATGCATCACCCTTCTTGGACTTAGAATCCAAGGACTTCTCTTCCTTTTTCAACATCTTCTTGGGAGCATTGTCACCTTTCTTCTGTTTGCTTCCCAAGGATTCTTTCTGAGCCAGGTTCTGTGATCTTTTCTTCTTTTGAGCTTTGGATACAGTTGAAGATTAACATGTATCTATTTGACCACTTTTGCTCACATCCCAGATGTTATCAAGCAATCCAAATCTGTTAGCAGTAAACAGATGTCTCTGGACCTGTGGATGCTGCTTCTTTTCTTCTGGCTTGCTCCCCCTAGGCATGGGCTTCCTCTGTGCTTTGGCATTCAGTGGATTGTACCAACAATCCTTTGCACAATGCCCATACTTGTTACAACACCAACATTGACCCACAAATCTTGACTTTTTGATTCCTTCTGATTATAGGGTACTTGTCTTGAATTGTTGTTCTGCTTCAGGAGATCTTTCTTTCTTCATTGTCTTTATCCATACTTGTTTGGAATTATTCTTCCATCCTTCACTTTTTGTGGAAATACAATTAAAAGCATTAGTACAAGATGGGATGGATGGTACCTTCTTTTTAGAAGTTGTTGCCCTTTTATTAGAGGATGTCTTTCTTTTAGAATCATCCTGCTCAATGCATACTTGAGTAGCAACATTTCTCCTTTCAGCTGACTGGGAGGCTTTGGCTTTGGGTGATTGCTGAGTTTTCAATATCACCTCTAGTTCTAAGCATTTCATGTTGAGGGAGTTCTTCTCATCCTCAACCAATCTTAGCCTACCTTCCCAATTCTGTTTTAGCTGTTCCATCTGGTCATCATGCACCTTCTTCAATTCTAGCAATGAATTGTCAAGCTCCTTCACCATTTTGACTTTATCTTCTAGTTGAGCATCTTTGACAACCATTGAAACTCTGTGCAATTTTTCTAGTGCATGGAAAACTTCTTTTATCATTATCATAAAGATTTCTTTCTCAGAAAGGCTTCTTTTCAATTATTCACAAGTATCTTCATATCTATCATTGCAAAGAGAAACTGTTTCATCCTTAGCCTTCACCAGCTTTCTGAGAGTGTTGGTTATGCCAACCCTTTTAGCCAACTGATCTTCCATTGTATTGGCTTCTTCTTCTAGCTGTAATTTTTCTTCTTGGAGATCAAGGATGCTTGTAGCTATACACATTGCCACTTCCTTGGGGACTGTCTTCTGAAGATATTCGATTGCACTTTGAAGATCTTTCATTGTTCCAACTTCATCACAGCTAGTACAGGCTTTCTTCATCTTCTTGGCCTGTTTCTTCTTTCTATTTTTCTGAGTATTGGCAGATATCTCCATTTGAGGCTGGTCGCTCATTTCCTCAAATATGCACTTCATAAAGAGTCCCTTGGATCTTTTAGAGGGAACCTCCCTCTGATACCAATTGAAGTGCCCAGATCAGTGTGAATCACTGAGAGGGGGAGGGGGTGAATCAGTGATCCTTTAAAAACTTTTTATTAATTGATTCTTTATCAATTAAACCTCTATGGCTGGTTAAAGCCTCGATCCACTCTTCTTGTATCTCTCACCTTTCCACGAATGATGCAGTAAATGTAAAGGCACTGGACACAAGGATTTACAAGGTTCGACACCAAAGGCCTACGTCCTTGCCATGTTGGTTATACACCCCAACATGGTTTCTTCCATTATAACTTGTTAGAATTACAATGGTCAATACAGAGTCCCACTGTATCTCTCCTGAGTCCCACAGGAGGGTCTTTATACTGCGTCCCACAGTGTTACCAGAGTCCCACTGGCCTGCTCCAGAATCCCACTGAATACTTCTTCCACCCTGAGTCTCACAGGGGGCTTATCCTGGCTCCTCGAGTCACATGAGTAGCTCTTCTTCTCTTTAAGTTCTTCAAGTATCCTCAGCAGTCTGGGATAAAGACTGCTGGCCTTGCTCTATACCTCTGATCACTTGAGTAGATCAGGACTTCTCATCTTTCTCAGGATTTATCTCCTTCTTCTCAGGATGACCTGGCTTCTCTCTCCAACTACTGAATACTCAGACAACTGATATCTTTAACTTCAGTCTGGTCCAGTCTCACTTCACATCAACTTCATGCACTTAGTGCATGGCATCTCTGCATCCTCATGCACTGATTGCATGGTTTCTCAAAACTCTTCAAGAACTCCTGGTCTTGGACTCCTCAAATGCACACAACTAGATTTGGCTTTGTTCACATGTGAATGTGCATGCATGCATGCATGCACTCCCCTTATTCTTTCTCTTGGTGCAATAAACCCACAAAGGGTGTAATCACTTCAAGCACACACCTTCCTTGAACTTCACACACTTTGTTCAATTTTTTCACACACTTAAAAGTGTGTTATACTTTAGTGTGGAAGTCTTCCACTTCTTCTAAGTGTATACACTTCACTTAGTGCACCCACTAGGTTCGGCCTTTTTATTCCTTTGCACACACACCACTAAGGTAAGTCTTTAGCCTTCCTCCTTCACTTTGCACACACACAAAATATGTTCTTTTATTTGTTCTTCAAAGTGTGCACCCACAAGGCTACGACCTTCCTCCTTTGCACACCCACTGCCCGTAGGGTGTTCTCCCAAGTGGCACACACACAAGGTTCAATCCTTCCTTGCACTTAGCACACACACAAGGGGAAATGTGGCTACGGCCTTCTTGGCTTCTTCTTGCACACACCCGAAGGCTACGGCCTTTTCTACAAATTCACACACAAAGTGTGTTCTTCAATTAGGCACAACCAAAACTAAGGTCTCGGCCTTCTCTTGCTCACACCTGAACACCAACCCAAAGAGGCGCGCAAGTGGTGCGGACTTCTCCTCACTTTAAACACCACGTTGGGTGTGGGTGTCACTGGCCGCGCAAGTGCACAAGGCCACAAGGGCGCGCAAGTGTGTACTGGCCGCGGGGCTCGCAAGTGCAACACCCGCGTGCACTTCCTCCTGCCACGCAGGTTCACAGGCAGTGAGGGTGCCAACCACGAGCGCGCAAGGAGATGCGGCTGGGGTTCTTCCTGTCGCGCAAGGGAGGCGCGCAAGGGACCTCCCTTTCCTCTTCCGCGCAAGGAGTTCGCAAAAGGAACCTCACGGAGCCTCTGATGGCTCTGGGCTTCACTGCCGCGCAGGGGGCGCGCAGGGTGTTCTTCGCGAGGCTTTGAAGCACTCACGGGACGTCAGGTTTTCAACAAAGGATCAGCACATCAGCAAGCAACACCGATGCACGGGCCTCTCTTTTTATAGGCAGAGGGCCTCTGTTCAATCCGCGTGGATAAACATTTGAATCCCCGAAGTTTTCAGGTATTTCAAGACTTTATAAATCTTGATTTTCTCCTCGGTTCACCGTGGGTTCTCCTTCTATATTTTTCTCCTCCACGTGCATGCGACTTAGAACGCATGCACGGCCTTTGTCTCTTCTATCCCATGCAAAACACGAACACACCGAGGCCTCGGCACTTCGTTTGCCTTCGGCCTTCATCGAATTTTCTCATTTGTTGCATGCAAGTATATTTTTATGCATGGATGGGTTTGGTTTGGCCAGACGAGCACGAGGGAGCCTTCATTTTCGAGAGATACAGCCAGGAGCTCAAAATCGGTGCTCGGGTTGCTCCTAGTTCGACGGAGGCACGCGGGGAGGCTTCGGCCTGGCTTGAGGTTGAGGATGGATGGGGAGCCGTCGGATCGACGATTTGGACGGCTGCGATCAGAATGGACCGCGGCGGATTAGATGTGCGGCCGAGATCTGGCGCGCGATCAATCGAGCGGCCATGATGCGCTCCCGGTGATTTTTCCGCGTCCCACATCGAAACGGCGAGCAGATTTTCCGCGGTTTATCAAACATCCGCTGCCATCCATCCCTCGATTGAACTTCCCCCTCCACGGTGCCGCCCCACACCGTTTTCTCTCTGCGGGCGCGCTCTTGCGCCCACCCCTGCCACTCGGGCGCGCCACTGGCGCCCACTATTCTTGTCACGGGCGCGCTCTTCGCGCCCCTGCTTCGCAGTCCTGATCCCCTGTGTGGCCCGGGGCTTATACACGGCCCCGACCTTCTGCCTCAGGGATATGCTGCCTTGGCCTGAGGGTTCCCCATGGGCGTGGTGACCTCGAGTCCCACATGAGCCTTGGGTGATGACCCTCGGCTGGCCTTCCTTGGTGGCTATTTTTTGCTACTTAAAAACACAAGTGCTTTGTTAAGAAAAACAAAGTGACAAGTGTAAATGCCAATTGCCATTCAAGCCATCTTCTAAGACATTCCCCTCATCTATTCTTCTTCTTCATTAGAATTCCTCCACTTCTTAATCATGTATTCAATATTTAAGAATGGACGTCCCGAAGGTTCTTCTTCATCAACCGAGCTCCTTAATCAAATAACTTCTTCAATGTTCTTCATTGATCTAATTAGAGATCAAGTTGGATCATCTTCAATTCATCATGAACTAAGAAATAGTACATGGACTTCATTAGCACCACTTCATCCACTTAGTGATTGTGGATGGATCACTTCATCTCCTCATGCATTGTGAAGACAATGCATGGTCTTCTAACATTGTTGTGACATTGTATCTACTTGATACAAGTTCTTAGAACTTAAAGATCAGCTCTACAATCATCAGATGTTATGATGATGCTCCATCATCATCCATTCTTCAAGTGGTGTAGCTTAGTATCATCTTGATACAAGTATTGAAACATTAAGATCAGTTCTACAATCGTCTGATATAGTATGAGAATGTTTCAACCACAACATCCTATGTCACTTAGTGAATCTCCTAAGTAACATGCATCTTAGTACCATGGCCATTCTCCTTTCCTCACCATCACCATCACATCCTTTGTCATTCACATCTTGACATTCCTTGACATCCATCCATTCATTCCTTGACAACAACATACCTCATTGACAACAAAGGCAACACAGTGCACTTCAATCTCCCCCTTTGTATTTGTTGGCAATATACTAGAGCACATATGAATGGGTCAATATGTGTGCCAATATTTTCTCCCCCTTATTGGAAATCAAATGAAAAGGTGTGGTGTGGTTCTCTTTCAAAAATCTCTTCCTCCCTTTGAAAAGTATTTTCTTGAAAAACACTGAGAGAGGGATGATGTCACATGTTCTCTTTAGAAAAGAACCTTTAGTAAATCATCTCTAAGTCTACTTGGGCTAACCCGGTGTAGAAAACAAGAGTGATGTAACCAAGGAACTCAATGATGTCCACATTCACTATAACATGTGAGATCATGCTTCAGGGGTTTGAAAATTTTTCAGATATAACAATAAATTGCTAAATCCTGCACATACTTCACAAAACACATTAGAAAGTTCAGGTGCAAAGATAAAGCTCCCCCTTTCATCCATTTGCCTTCAATCAATACTCCCCCTTAATTGACATGATGAATACAATTAAGAAACAAGGGATGAAAGTATGATTGGAATACCTTCACTTTTCTCAAGATGGTATTAAATCTTAGAATCCCATCTTCTACAGATTGGCTCCCCCTCAAGGGGTGCACTCCATTCTGTCCAAACCATCCTCCAGTTGAGAATGATCATCATCTTCAATTCCCTGCAGTGTTAGCACATGTGAATACAAGTGATTAGGGAATAAGATGGAACCTCCTTGGTTAATCAATGTGAACAACAAGGTTGAGAAGATTCTCTCAACCGAGATGCCCCATTTTCACCATTCTTCACACTTGCACATTTGATCTTCAATGATGTTTGTGCTGGTGTGGATCTCAACACCTCTTTAACTTCTTTGTGTGTGACTCTTCTATTTCTAGGTGCCTTATGAACACTAGAGTCTCCTGGTCCAATCTTCATTCTTTTGAAGAATCCCTTCTGAGCTGGAATGAATATCATTCATTTATCACTAGTATGTCCAGCTTGATTGCACCTCACACACAGAACTTGATCTTCATGTGAAATCTTCTTCTTCCCTTTTGCCTTAGCAATTTCCAGAACTTCATCTTCAGCTCTTTGCAGATCTTTGGCAAGTTGCAATTGATTTGGCCATATGACTAGTAAGTCACTTGGAAGTGTGGCCTCAGTTCTGGATATTCCACATGGTTCCTTTGATGCTTTCAAGCTACCTTTCTTAGGCAACTTGTTTTCAACCAATCCCTTCTGCTTCATCTGGATTAATTGTCTGTTTGAGTCCAGTCTGCCTCTATAGAATTCCATGGCTTATTTACAAAGATCCATGGTATGCCCTTTCTTTCCACAGTAGAAGCATGTTTTCTTGGTGGTCCTTTTTGATGCATCACCCTTCTTGGACTTAGAATCTAAGGACTTCTCTTCCTTTTTCAACATCTTCTTGGGATCATTGTCACCTTTCTTCTGTTTGCTTCCCAAGGATTCTTTCTGAGCCAGGTTTTGTGATCTTATCTTCTTTTGAGCTTTGGATACAGTTGAAGATTGACATGTATCTATTTGACCGCTTTTGCTCACATCCTAAATGTTATCAAGCAATCCAAATCTGTTAGCAGTAAACAGATGTCTCTGGACCTATGGATGCTGCTTCTTTTCTTCTGGCTTGCTCCCCCTAGGCATGGGCTTCCTCTGTGCTTTGGCATTCAGTGGATTGTACCAACAATCCTTTGCACAATGCCCATACTTGTTACAACACCAACATTGACCCACAAATCTTGACTTTTTGATTCCTTCTGATTGTAGGGTACTTGTCTTGAATTGTTGTTCTGCTTCAGGAGAGCTTTCTTTCTTCATTGTCTTCATCCATACTTGTTTGGAATTACTCTTCCATCCTGCACTTTTTGTGGAAATACAATTAGAAGCATTAGTACAAGATGGGATGGATGGTACCTTCTTTTTAGAAGTTGTTTCCCTTTTATTAGAGGATGTCTTTCTTTTAGAATCATCCTGCTCAATGCATACTTGAGTAGCAACATTTCTCCTTTCAGCTGACTGGGAGGCTTTGGCTTTGGGTGATTGCTGAGTTTTCAATATCACCTCTAGTTCTAAGCATTTCATGTTGAGCGAGTTCTTCTCATACTCAACCAATCTTAGCCTACCTTCCCAATTCTGTTTCAACTGTTCCATCTGGTCATCATGCACCTTCTTCAATTCTAGCAATGAATTGTCAAGCTCCTTCACCATTTTGACTTTGTCTTCTAGTTGAGCATCTTTGACAACCATTGAAACTCTGTGCAATTTTTCCAGTGCATGGAAAACTTCTTTGATCATTATCATAAAGATTTCTTTCTTAGAAAGGCTTCTTTGCAATTCTTCACAAGTATCTTCATATCTATCATTGCAAAGAGAAACTGTTTCATCCTTAGCCTTCACCAGCTTTCTGAGAGTGTTGGTTATGCCAACCCTTTTACCCAACTGATCTTCCATTGTATTGGCTTCTTCTTCTAGCGGTAATTTTTCTTCATGAAGATCAAGGATGCCTGTACACATTGCCACTTCCTTGGGGACTGTCTTCTGAAGATATTCGATTACACTTTGAAGATCTTTCATTGTTCCAACTTCATCACAGCTAGGACAGGCTTTCTTCATCTTCTTGACCTGTTTCTTCTTTCTATTTTTCTGAGTCTTGGCAGATATCTCCATTTGAGGTTGGTCGCTCATTTCCTCAAATATGCACTTCATAAAGACTCCCTTGGATCTTTTAGAGGGAACCTCCCTCTGATACCAATTAAAGTGCCCAGATCAGTGTGAATCACTGAGAGGGGGAGGGGGTGAATCATTGATCCTTTAAAAACTTTTTACTAATTGATTCTTTATCAATTAAACCTCTATGGATGGTTAAAGCTTCGATCCACTCTTCTTGTATCTCTCACCTTTCCATGAATGATGCAGTAAATGTAAAGGCACTGGACACAAGGATTTACAAGGTTTGGCACCAAAGGCCTACGTCCTTGCCATGTTGGTTATACACCCCAACATGGTTTCTTCCATTATAACTTGTTAGAATTACAATGGTCGATACAGAGTCCCACTATATCTCTCCTGAGTCCCACAGGAGGGTCTTTATACTGCGTCCCACAGTGTTACCAGAGTCCCACTGGCCTACTCCAGAATCCGACTGAAGACTTCTTCCACCCTGAGTCTCACAGGGGGCTTCTCCTGGCTCCTCGAGTCACACGAGTAGCTCTTCTTCTCTTTAAGTTCTTCAAGTATCCTCAGCAGTCTGGGATAAAGACTGCTGGCCTTGCTCTGTACCTCTGATCACTTGAGTTGATCAGGTCTTCTCGTCTTGCTCAGGATTTATCTATTTCTTCTCAGGATGACCTGGATTCTCTCTCCGACTACTGAATACTCAAACAACTAATATCTTTAACTTCAGTCTGGTCCAGTCTCACTTCACATCAACTTCATGCACTGAGTGCATGGCATCTCTTCATCCTCATGCACTGATTGCATGGTTTCTCAAAACTCTTCAAGAACTCCTAGTCTTGGACTCCTCAAATGCACACAACCAGATTTGGATTTGTTCATGTGTGCATGTGCATGCATGCATGCATGCACTACCCTTATTCTTTCTCTTGGTGCAATAAACCCACAAAGGGTGTAATCACTTCAAGCACACACCTTCCTTGAACTTCACACACTTTGTTCAATTTGTTCACACACTTAAAAGTGTGTTATACTTTAGTGTGGAAGTCTTCCACTTCTTCTAAGTGTATACACTTCACTTAGTGCACCCACTAGGTTCGGACTTTTTATTCCTTTGCACACACACCACTAAGGTAAGTCTTTAGCCTTCCTCCTTCACTTTGCACACACACAAAATATGTTCTTTTATTTGTTCTTCAAAGTGTGCACCCACATGGCTATGGCCTTCCTCCTTTGCACACCCACTGCCCGTAGGGTGTTCTCCCATGTGGCACACACACAAGGTGAAATCCTTCCTTGCACTTAGCACACACACAAGGGGAAATGTGGCTACGGCCTTCTTGGCTTCTTCTTGCACACACCTGAAGGCTACGGCCTTTTCTTCAAATTCACACACAAAGTGTGTTCTTCAATTAGGCACAACCAAAACTAAGGTCTCGGCCTTCTCTTGCTCACACCCGAACACCAACCCAAAGAGGCGCGCAAGTGGTGCGGCCTTCTCCACACTTTAAACACCACGTTGGGTGTGGGTGTCACTGGCCGCGCAAGTGCACAAGGCCACAAGGGCGCGCAAGTGTGTACTGGCCGCGGGGCTCGCAAGTGCAACACCCGCGTGCACTTCCTCCTGCCACGCAGGTTCACAGGCATTGAGGGTGCCAACCACGAGCGCGCAAGGAGATGCGGCTGGGGTTCTTCCTGTCGCGCAAGGGAGGCGCGCAGGGGACCTCCCTTTCGTCTTTCGCGCAAGGAGTGTGCAAAAGGAACCTCACGGAGCCTCTGATGGCTCCGGGCTTCACTGCCGCGCAGGGGGCGCATAGGGTGTTCTTCGCGAGGCTTTGAAGCACTCACGGGACGTCAGGTTTTCAACAAAGGATCAGCACATCAGCAAGCAACACTGATGCATGGGCCTCTCTTTTTATAGGCAGAGGGCCTCTGTTCAATCCGCATGGATAAACATTTCAATCCCCGAAGTTTTCGGGTATTTCAAGATTTTGAAAATCTTGATTTTCTCCTCGGTTCACCGTGGGTTCTCCTTCTATATTTTTCTCCTCCACGTGCATGCGACTTAGAACGCATGCACGGCCTTTGTCTCTTCTATCCCATGCAAAACACGAACACACTGAGGCCTCGGCACTTCGTTTGCCTTCGTCCTTCATCGAATTTTCTCATTTGTTGCATGCAAGTATATTTTTATACATGGATGGGTTTGGTTTGGCCGGACAAGCATGAGGGAGCCTTCAGTTTCGAGAGATACAGCCGGGAGCTCAAAATTGGTGCTCGGGTTGCTCCTGGTTCGACAGAGGCACGCGGGGAGGCTTCGGCCTGGCTTGAGGTTGAGGATGGACGGGGAGCCGTCGGATCGACGATTTGGACGGCTGCGATCAGAATGGGCCGCAGCAGATTAGATGTGCGGCCGAGATCTGGCGCGCGATCAATCGAGCGGCCAGGATGCGCTCCCGGTGATTTTTCCGCGTCCCACATCGAAACGGCGAGCGGATTTTCCGCGGTTTATCAAACATCCGCTGCCATCCATCCCTCGATTGAACTTCCCCCTCCACGGTGCCGCCCCACACCGTTTTCTCTCTGCGGGCGCGCTCTTGCGCCCACCCCTGCCACTCGGGCGCGCCACTGGCGCCCACTATTCTTGTCACGGGCGCGCTCTTCGCGCCCCTGCTTCGCAGTCCTGATCCCCTGTGTGGCCCGGGGCTTATACACGGCCCCGACCTTCTGCCTCAGGGATATGCTGCCTTGGCCTGAGGGTTCCCCATGGGCGTGGTGACCTCGAGTCCCACATGAGCCTTGGGTGATGACCCTCGGCTGGCCTTCCTTGGTGGCTATTTTTTGCTACTTAAAAACACAAGTGCTTTGTTAAGAAAAACAATGTGACAAGTGTAAATGCCAATTGCCATTCAAGCCATCTTCTAAGACATTCCCCTCATCTATTCTTCTTCTTCATTAGAATTCCTCCACTTCTTAATCATGTATTCAATATTTAAGAATGGACGTCCCGAAGGTTCTTCTTCATCAACCGAGCTCCTTAATCAAATAACTTCTTCAATGTTCTTCATTGATCTAATTAGAGATCAAGTTGGATCATCTTCAATTCATCATGAACTAAGAAATAGTACATGGACTTCATTAGCACCACTTCATCCACTTAGTGATTGTGGATGGATCACTTCATCTCCTCATGCATTGTGAAGACAATGCATGGTCTTCTAACATTGTTGTGACATTGTATCTACTTGATACAAGTTCTTAGAACTTAAAGATCAGCTCTACAATCGTCAGATGTTGTGATGATGCTCCATCATCATCCATTCTTCAAGTGGTGTAACTTAGTATCATCTTGATACAAGTATTGAAACATTAAGATCAGTTCTACAATCGTCTGATATAGTACGAGAATGTTTCAACCACAACATCCTATGTCACTTAGTGAATCTCCTAAGTGACAAGCATCTTAGTACCATGGCCATTCTCCTTTCCTCACCATCACCATCACATCCTTTGTCATTCACATCTTGACATTCCTTGACATCCATCCATTCATTCCTTGACAACAACATACCTCATTGACAATAAATTCAACACAGTTCACTTCACTACGGTGCACCTATTTTTTTTTTATGTCGTCGGGGTTTCATCGCCTACCATTTCCTCGGTTTTTGCATCATCATTATGTTTCTCCGAAGTGCTAGCATTGGCACTGTGACCAGCAGCAACAGGTTGAGAAACCTATTGTACCTCAGCAGTGGGACCAGCTGCAACAGGTTGAGATACCCGTTGTACCTCCGCAGTGGGACTAGCTGCAATAGGTTGAGAGACCTGTTGTGTCTCGGGATTGGGTGCATCAGCAGGTGAAGAAGTCATTATCTGCAAAACTGGTTTAACATTTAATTTAGATCACATAAAAGCAGCAGCGAACGGATAATAACATAATGCAACACAATCTATATTACAATAAAAAAAATTACCTAGTTATTGAACTCTCTTTTTTTAAAGGCTGAAGGGATTTGACTCCTATATCAACTATCCATATCCCTTCATTGTGGTCACCTCTGACATACAAAACGTCGTCTACATTGGGACCACTGCGAAATGATTGTGAAGTCCCAATGAAAGGGTCATCTTCCGTTGTCTGATTTCAAATTATACAGCTTCAGTACGGCTGACAATGCTGTATATTTAGTGCAACCAGCATACAATGGTGTCTTTGCACAACTTTTTAACTTATCAAACAATTTTGGGCAATCATGAAGTTCATCTTCGACGTTCCTTGTCATTTCCTCAATACGATATTCATCATCATTCACATCTATAATCACATCCTCCATACGGTCATCGTCATTGTTCATGTTTGTAATCATATCAGATGATCCATGAAACACGGTGTCATCCCGGCCACTACCTACATTCATTGTTTCCCCATGTTTATTCCAACATGTATAACTCTGATCTATTCCGTGACAGATCAAGTGTTCTTCCAACTCCTCTGGACTAATTTGTTTTGAATAACAACAGCATAAACACAGACAAAGGATTTGAGAAGGGTCACATGCATGATATTTTGCAAACTTGATAAACTCTTTCACACCTTCTTCATACTCTTTTATCAACCGATTGGCATTCATCCATTATTTATTTATATTCATCCTATTTGAAATCCATAGGATGGGTATATAGGTTAGGGGAGAAGTAATATGAGTATAATTTAGATAAAAAACTAGATACTTCAAAAATGGTGGGGGGTGTGCTCATTAATAGCAAATCTTGGGTGGTTCTTGGGATTCATCCAATATCTTCCTCTCTTCGATCCCCCCTGATGAGGGGTGGTTCTTGGGAAATACTTGAATTTTTTGTGAATAGTGAAATTCGATAATTTACGAAGTATGCTAAATAAATGAATTTCTACATCATGATTGAGTCATGGATGATGTAAATGGACATTGGTTAGAAATAACATGCAATTATTATTGTTTTTAGTCACAAGAATCAAGACTATTCATATTCTTGATCCAAAATAATAAAATAATGGAAAAATTCTCCTCTCCTCCACTATAAAAACCACCCCTCACTCCCTCTTCTCTTCACTCCTCTAAGCCTTGAATCTTCTCAAAGTTCTACCCAAATACTCTTCCCTGGTCCCTACCCATGTCCAAAATCCCTTGGTCTTTTCAAAAGATCAAAACCCTTTCCCTTAAGGAGGTTCTCAAGGAGGTTATTTCAAGAGGTAAATCACCTTCCTTTTTCATTTAATTTTATTTCAATTTATCTTCTTTTCTTATTATATCCTAACCTCATATATCTAATAGATCATGATAACTCTAGTATCATATATATACTAGAATTATATCATGTTAATGTAATAACTATCATCAATCACTTTACTCTCCCTCTTTTATTTTATAAACGAAATCATCGTCCGGGAGGTGCCAATTTACAACCTTCATGGAGGACGAAGTTTCATTCTTAAAATTATAATTCAAATCTCTTCATGAAACTATTTTAATGGTTTATAAAGATTTTAAAATTTATAATATATCCCTTTTATGTTTTTTAAGTAACATATATATATATATATATATATATATATATCTAATACTAAATGATAAAACAAAATGAGTTTGTTATGATCAATAAATGTCGTAATAATCTAAATGATTATCACTAAATGTATTATCTAGTGATTCATCCTTATAATATGTAACAAAATGATATATATATATATATATAACCATTTACACTTTATTATTCTCATTAAAAACATTAAATTCCAATTCTATAGAATTATACCAATTTTAAATGAACTCTATTACTTATAATCAAGCGAACTGATCATGAAATCAAGGAAACAAACACTCTGAAACGATGGAATTCAATCATATAAATTATCAATAATTCCATAAATTAACTTAATAAAACTATAATTAATAAAATAAATTTAGATAAGGTTTTTAATTAATTAATTAATTGATTTAATTTTATTATCTAGGAAGTTAAGGTCAAGTGTAGAACACGTTCGGATGTAAGGTAGGGGTTTTCTACCCGAACCTCCATTTTCTTTCAGGTTACTCTTATTTTCTACTTACCTCAATGAAATTATTAATTATTATTATTTACTTCTCATAAATTCTGTTTTAATGTTCTATATATGTGTACCAATCATAATCCTTCTTTCTTTTATGGGTAGTTACATTTTTTAAAATAATATTTTAAAAATTCTTCCTGATAAACAAGTTCGTTTCAAATGAACTTCTCAAATTCTTGCCTATTTTTAAATGCACTCTATAATCTGTTTTTAGACACCATTTTTTTTATAAAATCACTAATTTTATTATGAAAAAACTAAATTAATTCAATTATGGTTTTATACAAATATTTTTTCAAAATAACTCTTCTTTTCAAAGTAAAAGAGTATTTATCTTAAGAATTACTCAATGATTTTATACGAGTATTTTCATCTATTTCAACACTCTTATTGATTCTTATGTTTAATTGGGATTAATATTTTATGATATAATATACTATATTTTATTTAATGGTTTATGATTATTTTGACTATGGATGTGCTATCTTGATATCATTCACCATATTACTCTGAATGGTTAGTGGTCATATTTAATGATTGGGGAAAATTATTTACATTTCATATGTTAGTTTCAATATAAATGTATATGTTATTTATGTTTATCTCCATTAATATGAAAAAAATCATTGGATTTATTTTGTGATGGTTGGGGCCCTCTATAGCCCCTTGATACATCGGTAGGTCTCATAAGACAAACTATTTTGGGTTTTCACCCGTTTATATATGGTCTTAGCACGAGGCCTTAACATAATGATTATGATATCTAGAATTATGTATTCACTCATTATGAAACTATAGATTGATATTCCATGTGATTATTTTACTAGTAGAATATCTATGGTTATGTTTTATGGCATTATTTAATTAGTTTTTATTCCTTCCATATTATGCTCAAGTTTATTTTTAAACGCATGTGTTTTTAGTTATCCATCATGCCTAGTATTTATGTTTATAATTACTTTTGTTATATTATTTACCCTTAATGAGAATCTGAGATCACCCCTTTATTGTGTTTTATATGTCCCCGGGATGTAGAGAAGTTTATTATGAATGACTTTCAAGGATAATCTAGGAGTTTTGGGAGTTACTAATGGATCTGTTATATCGTATTTCATTTCAAGTTGTAATGTTGAACTTATGTATGTATCTGGTTTTCCAAAACTACTAAACTACCTAGTCCTTTGGGATACGACTTTATTATAATCATTACAATGTAATAAAATAATGTACTGGCTTCAGGAAACTAGGCTTGGGGTGTTACAGTTGGTATCAAAGGAATTTTAGTAGAAAACTTGGAAACTAGATTTAGAAAATATAGATTAGGGGAAAACTCTAAGATAGAATTTTAGGATAAACATACAAGAATATCCTAGAATTTTGGTAAGGAAGTGATTATGTGGATCTTCCTATCAAATATATCACTGACTAGATAATACAAGTGGATGTAGTTCTGTAATAGATGTACCATGGAGTAACAACTCTGACAAGGTGTTTTGGGCTTGACCTGGGGTAACCTAGTACATGACAATGGGTCTTACTGCACACATAGTTTGACACTCTCAGGGAATATTCTTAGGATAATTCACATATTCTTTACAATCCATTGTGAAGGATTTAAAAGTAAATTTTTTCTCAAAGAAACCATGTTTATGATTATGGTATTAGTAATGCATAGGATTTCAATTTATGTTAAGTATTCTACTAGTTGAGATTATGAAATATGATTCATAACCTAATCTAGTGTATTCTATCATTTAGAAATGGCACCTAGTGGAAGGAATTTAAACCTCGTGAGCGTGTGTGTCCCATATAGGTATTTCCCCCCTATGCAAGATAATTATGTTGATTCCAGAGCTACTACCGGTGCTGAGAAACTTATAACTATACTGGGATAGTTGACTCAGGCTATGAATAATAACCTTACCCATATAGAGCACCCTGAACCACAACATGGAAAAGAAATGTTAGACTACTTTATGCGACAACTTCCTCCATCATTTAATGGTACTAAAAACCCACACTACTACAACCTGGCCTTTTATCAGTGCTAAAAACCGACATTAACAGCGCAAGAAAAGCGTTGCTAATGCTGGCGTAGATAAAGGGGGGGTCACCTTTATCAGTTCTTTTAGGAGCGCTGATTAAGGGGGTCCTTTATCAGCGCTCTTTTAGCGCTGTTAAAGGTGTCCTTTATCAGCGCTCGAAAAAGTGCTGATAAATGCACCTTCCCCTGCACCTGCAAAACAGAACTTGCACACCTACACACCTGCACAAACCATAATACCTGCACAAAATCGCACATGTACACCTACACAAAATAGCACTCGCACACAATATTTTGATAGACAATGGTATATACATTTACTTAACATCATGAATACAAAAAAACACGCTGCTATATACATTTCAAACATCATTTTGCATGGTTAAAATTACAATTATTCAACAAAAATTATAAGCATTCATGTTTCATCCTTTAATATCCGTGATCCACTCTCAAAAATTTTCATCCATGGTATTTGTTACCGAACAAAGCATCCGAACTCAAGGAAAAAAATTCACCTATATAAGAAAACAAATATTATGTTAGTAATACAATAATGAAATAAATTAAAACATTAATATGAAAGAATACATTAATATGGAAATGTAAAACTAAAATATTAAATTTTAAACTCAAATGTTTTCATTCTGACAACAATGAAAGGGAATAATGTAAAATCAATATGTTTTTGGATGATTTATCTCATTTAATAAATATTGATTCTTTATCTAATAAAAAGCTTTACCGGTCACACCATGCATCGTATTGAGGTGAGGTCAATTTTTACACATCAAAAATGACTAATGGATCATTGTCCTAAAGTATCAAAACAATTCGAACATGTTTGCTCAGTTTTTCGTACGTCACTTGTGTTGTTTTCTAAAGTTTATGTCAATTTGAAACTGATATCAGACACTTTTAGCCATACCGGTCACACCGTGCATCGGATTGAGGTGCGGTCGATTATTAATCATCAAAAATGACTCATGGATCATTTTACTAAAGTATCAAAACAATTTGAATGTGTTTTATTGGTTTGTCGTATGTCACTTGTGTTGTTTTCTAAAGTTTATGTCAATTTAAAACTGATATCAGACACTTTTATCCATACCGGTCACACTGTGCGTCGTATTTAGGTGAGGTTAATTCTTACACATCAAAAATGACTCATGGATCGTTTTCCTAGAGTATCAAAACAATAATAACGTGTTTTCTCGGTTTGTCGTATGTCACTTGTGTTGTTTTCTAAAGTTTATGTCAATTTGAAACTGATATCAGACACTTTTAGCCATACCGGTCACACCGTGCGTCGGATTGAGGTGAGGTCAATTCATACACGTCAAAAATGACTCATGGATCGTTTTCCTAAAGTATCAAAACAATCTGAACGCATATGCTCGGTTTTCCTTATGCCACTTGTGTTGTTTTCTAAAGTTTATGTCAATTTGAAACTGATATCAGACACTTTTAGCCATACCGGTCACACCGTGCATCGGATTGAGGTACGTTCAATTCTTACACGTCACAAATGACTCATAGATCGTTTTACTAAAGTATCAAAAAAATTCTCAAGAGTTTTCTCAGTATTTCGTATTTCAGAAGTATTGTTTTCTAAAGTTTATGTCAATTTCAAACTGATATCAGACACTTTTAGCCATACCGATCACACCGTGCATCGGATTGAGGTGAAGTCAATTATTACATGTCAAAAAGGACTCATGGATCGTTTTCCTAAAGTATCAAAACAATCCGAATGCATTTTCTCAGTTTTCCGTATGTCACTTGTGTTGTTTTCTAAAGTTTATGTCAATTTGAAACTGATATCAGACACTTTTAGCCATACTGGTCACACTGTGTGTCAGATTGAGGTGAGGTCGATTATTACATGTCAAAAATGACTCATGGATTGTTGTACTAAAGTATCAAAACAATACTAATGTGTTTTCTTGGTATTCCATATGTCATTCGTGTTGTTTTCTAAAGTTAATGTTAATTTCAAACTGATATCAAATACTTTTAGCCATGCCGGTCACACCGTGCATCGGATTGAGGTGCGGTCGATTCATACACATCAAAAATGACTAATGGATCGTTTTACTAAAGTATCAAAACAATCCGAACACGTTTTCTCGGTATTTCGTATGTCATTTGTGTTGTTTTCTAAAGTTAATGTCAATTTCAAAATGATATCAGAAAGTTTTAGCCATGTCGGTCACACCGTGCGTTGGATTGAGGTACGGTTGATTCGTACACATCACAAATGACTAATGGATCGTTTTCCTAAAGTATTAAAATAATCCGAATGCATTTGCTCGGTTTTACATATGTCACTTGTGTTGTTTTCTAAAGTTTATGTCAATTTGAAACTAATATCAGACACTTTTAGCCATACTGGTCACACCGTGTGTCAGATTGAGGTGCGGTCAATTCTTACATGTCAAAAATGACTCATGGATCGTTGTCCTAAAGTATAAAAACAATAAAAATGTGTTTTCTCAGTATTCCGTATGTCAGTAGTTTTGTTTTCTAAAGTTTATGTCAATTTGAAACTAATATCAGACACTTTTAGCCATACCGGTCACACCATGCGTCGGATTGAGGTGCGGTTGATACATACACGTCAAAAATGACTCATGGATCATTTTCCTAAAGTATCAAAACAATACAAACGTTTTTTCTTGGTATTCTGTATGTCATTTGTGTTGGTTTCTAAAGTTAATGTCAATTTCAAACTAATATCAGACACTTTTAGCCATGTCGGTCATACCGTGTTTCGGATTGAGGTGCAGTCAATTCTTACACGCCGAAAATGACTAATGGATCTTTTTAATAAAGTATCAAAACAATACGAACGCATTTTCTCGATTTTCTGTATGTCACTTGTGTTGTTTTCTAAAGTTTATGTCAATTTCAAACTGAGTAGTAGGAATTCACTAATCTAAGGATATAAAACATAATAAAGGGTGATCATAGATGCTCAATAAGTGTAAACAAGTGAGATATAAATGACCATATAAATATAACATAAGTATTAGGAATTTACCTTCATTTTCTTATTTTTTTACATTCTTCCATCAGGTACGCTGCCCATTCATTTCTAAACACATTTATATCATCTTCTGAATAGGAGTTTTTGCGACAGTCATAGTAGTACTAAAAAAATATAAATACACAAAGGATTAATAATTATTTTAAATGAATTAGTAATTATTTTCAAAAATACCTCTTCAGGGATGCTAGTTTGTTCATGAAATATGATCTCTTTCATAAATTTACAAACATAATAATCGCAGTCCTTGTCGTTTGTTTGTTTCGGACACTGCAGAAACATCGAGAAAAATAAGTAATTTGTTTTGATATGTATTTGTATAGTGAAATATTATTATATATACCCATATACTTCTCCATTTGTAGATCTTTTGCACATTTTTGTCCTTAGGCCCTGGATTCATTCCAACCTTTAGACGATATTCATATACCGCCCTATCATAACAGAATCCTCATTAAAAGATAATATAAATTATATAACTAGATATTTAGTTTTAAAATGTTGGATCTAGTGTATTACTAATTGAAAATCTCCATCATGTGTGGTCGGTTTGTTGGATATCCATGCAGTGAATCCAGAAAATAAATTTTTGGAGTATCCAAATTGACTGCAATAAGTATCCAATGTTCCCTAAAAACACAAAAAGGAATAAGTACTGATAGAAATGAAAATATAATTGATATGATTAAAATTTATAGTTTTACCCCTGCGACATTGGTATTAAAAAGAGTCTATCAGTCGTAATTCTTCTTTGAAATGTTCTAAGCAGATTTGATATTAATTCAACCTAAAAATCAGAATCTATTTCTTCTCGTTGTGTAGAAATGGTGTGAGGAATAACGAGTCCTAATTTGTATTCATGGGAAAATCCCTTCAATTGTTTTTCATATATACGCATATGAAAAATATGAAATGTATTTAGCCATAATTATCATAGTATATCAGCTTTTGTAAAATCAAATCATGAAAACATACCACATGTATACATTTATAACTGAGGCGCCTAGCCAGTCGTATGTGATGATTTCAGCAACAGCGTCAGTACTAACGAAATCTAATGTTTCCACTCCATACATATCTTTTTCAAAAAAAATTGTGTGACTCTTGTCGCCTATCATTTTTGTATCCACATGAGCTTTCAATGATATTAAATGTGGATATAGAACGAGTAGGGTGAATGTGCTCTCAGTAGATCGTTTTTCTCGGTTGGTTGATCCTTTTGAGCCGCTCTTTCATTTTAGATCATCTATTTTTTCCTTCTGTAATAACATTCATCGGTTCAGCCATTTTATAATTTAATGTTAAAGGTTCTTCTTGAAAATGAATTGTAAATGAATACCTCCTAGTCGACATGTTTTTTTACAAGATTCGACGGCCATGCAACGAATGTTCCAACAGCTTTTTCCACCGTATGAATGTCTTCATCGTCATTTGGCATGGGTAGCTCGGTGTTTGTCTCATGAGCTACGTTAATCGACACTTTTACATGATCGTTTGTAAGTGGTCTAGAGTGTAGCATGTAATTCTGCATATTGAACACCGTAGCCCTTGCTACAAGGCGATGGGTGGGAGTTGACAGATATAAATCACGGTCATTTTCACCCTGTAGAATATCATTACAAAAAAGGTAGCAGTGTCTATGTGATTCACATTTCACAGAAACAAATATTAGAACATTGATTACCTCGGTTAATTCAGGTATTTGAGGGTAATGGATCACCTCAAAGCTGGTGGGGGTGGGCGGGATCTTCTCGCGCGGGTTGTTCTTGAGTTGTTTGTTCTCTTCGCCTCTCCTCCATCAAAGTTGATAGCATCTCTCCCTAAGTTTGGAATTTTTCTTCAAGGGTAGCTACTCTATCTCTCATTACGTGCAATTATTTAGTTTGTTCATCCTCTTGTTTTTTTCTGAAAATATGCCCAGGGTGTCACTAACGCACTATAAAGCTGTTGTCATTAATTCCCGGGTAGCTACTCTATCTCCAGTTTGTTCATCCTCCATTACTATTATCCTTTACTTGAAATTATTTAGTTTGTTCATCCTCTTGTTTCAAGGCCGCTGAAAGTGTGTCTGCATCCGGTGCGGGTGTTGTTGATTCCTGTGACTATGTCAAATAGAAAATATGGAAAAATAAGTAATCATCGTTATGTAATAGTTATTTAAAGCAAAACAAGTTTATATTATGTCATACTTACACATGTTTCCCACACTTTTTGTGTGTTTTCATCTACCAGTTTCCCCTCTTTATTAACACGAGCCTCCTTCCATAGCACATGGCGTGGAATGGAAATGGCTTGGGATTTTGATTCATCAATCTGTATATAAACATAGAAACATGGTTATAGTGTTGTTTTATGTCACATAAAAGTATTACATTACTTTTAAAATACGTACCAATTGTTTTTCAATTGAAGCATACCCCAGCCTTGCTTTACGGTAGGGGTACACTGGTTTTGCTGCTCGTTCTTTATTTTCAGCACTCAGTTGTTGTTTCATAAATAAAAAACTGTCAATCAACGTGATGAATACAAGCAACGTTAAACAACATGTAACCAAACACAATGTACCTGAAAATTATGTTCTGCGCGACGGTTGCAAAACGCATCCCACGCTCCTTGGGATATCAAGTGTGCATAAAGAGGAGGTGGGTGTGGCTTGATTTTCCCTTCAGCATCTTTCAGATGATGTTTCGTTAAAATGGTGCGAAAGCCTCTATGAACCCTTCCTGCCAGTATTAATACATATTCTTTATGTGAAACATCTACTATAAATTCACTTTGTAGGAGATGATGAAGAGTTGGTCAATATTTCAGTATTTTATTTTATTTTATTTTAATAAATTAAATAAATGATATCATAATGTTACTATAATATCTTTCCACATTAATGTTTTCATCCCGCTGACAACATGGTGCCACGACTCTACATCAATCAGCACGCTTTGCCGAGTGATGATTTCAATGTAGCTACTAAACATGGATTTGTTGGGGTTTACATAATGGCCTCGTTTATTCCATCCCACATCATATTTGATGCCTTTTTCTTTTGCCTTAAGGATTTTGGCTAAAACTGTCAAACTACGGTGCACCTATTTTTTTTATGTCGTCGGGGTTTCATCGCCTACCATTTCCTCGGTTTCTGCATCATCATTATGTTTCTCCGAAGTGCTAGCATTGGCACTGGGACCAGCAGCAACAGGTTGAGAAACCTATTGTACCTCAGCAGTGGGACCAGCTGCAATAGGTTGAGAAACCTGTTGTACCTCAGCAGTGGGACTAGCTGCAATAGGTTGAGAGACCTGTTGTGTCTCGGGATTGGGTGCATCAGCAGGTGCAGAAGTCATTATCTGTAGAACTGGTTTAACATTTAATTTAGATCACATAAAAGCAGCAGCGAACGGATAATAACATAATGCAACACAATCTATATTACAATAAAAAAATAACCTGGTTATTGAACTCTCTTTTTTTTTAAAGGCTGAAGGGATTTGACCCCTATATCAACTATCCATATCCCTTCATTGTGGTCTCCTCTGACATACAAAATGTCGTCTACATTGGGACCACTGCGAAATGATTGTGAAGTCCCAATGAAAGGGTCATCTTCCGTTGTCTGATTTCAAATTATACAGCTTCAGTACGGCTGACAATGCTGTATATTTAGTGCAACCAGCATACAATGGTGTCTTTGCACAACTTTTTAACTTATAGAACAATTTTGGGCAATCACGAAGTTCATCTTCGACGTTCCTTGTCATTTCCTCAATACGATCTTCATCATCATTCACATCTATAATCACATCCTCCATACGGTCATCTTCATTGTTCATGTTTGTAATCATATCAGATGATCCATGAAACACGGTGTCATCCCGGCCACTACCTACATTCATTGTTTCCCCATGTTTATTCCAACATGTATAACTCTGATCTATTCCGTGACAGATCAAGTGTTCTTCCAACTCATCTGGACTAATTTTTTTTGAATAACAACAGCATAAACACAGACAAAGGATTTGAGAAGGGTCACATGCATGATCTTTTTCAAACTTGATAAACTCTTTCACACCTTCTTCATACTCTTTTGTCAACCGATTGGCATTCATCCATTCTTTATTTATATTCATCCTATTTGAAATCCATAGGATGGGTATATAGGTTAGGGGAGAAGGAATATGAGTATAATTTAGATAAAAAACTAGATACTTCAAAAATGGTGGGGGGCGTGCTCATTAATAGAAAATCTTGGGTGGTTCTTGGGATTCATCCAATATCTTCCTCTCTTCGATCCCCCTGATGAGGGGTGGTTCTTGGGAGTTTTTATAGTGTGTTAGTGAGTTCTTCCCTTCCTCCATTACTATTATCCTTTATTTTCCTGTGATTTGGGATGATTTTAACTAGGGTTTGTGTGATGATTTCACTATATCATCTTCAAATCAATTCAGATGATGAGCTGCGTTAATCGACACTTTGACATGACCGGTTAAAATTTCATATTTTAGTTTCACATTTCCATATTAATGTATTATTTCATATTAATGTTTTAATTTATTTAATTATTGTATTACTAACATAATATTTGTTTTCTTATATAGGTGAATTTTTTTCCTTGAGTTCGGATGCTTTGTTCGGAAACAAATACCGTGGATGACAATTTTTGAGAGCGGATCACGGATAGTAAAGTATGAAACATGAATGTTTATAACTGTTGTTGAATAATTGTAATTTTAACCATGTAAAACAATGTTTGAAATGTATATAGCAGTGTGTTTTTTTGTATTCATGATGTTAAGTAAATGTATATACCATTTTCTGTCAAAATATTGTCTGTGGGTGCTATTTTGTGCAGGTGTGCATGTGCTATTTTGTGCAAGTATTCTGGTTTTTGCAGGTGTGCAGGTGTGCAAGTTCTGTTTTTCAAGTGCAGGGGAAGGTACCTTTATCAGCGCTTTTTTGAGCGCTGATAAAGGACCCCCTTTATCAGCGCTCCTAAAAGTGCTGATATAGGATACCTTTATCAGTGATAAAAAAAGCGATGATAAAGGGGACCCCCCCCCCCCCCCCGCCCTTTATCTATGCCGGCATTAACAGCACTTTTCTAGTGCTGTTAATGTCAGTTTTTAGTGCTGATAAAAGGCCAAGTTGTGGTAGTGTGAGGATCCTATCCGGATTCTGGACACAAAAGAACAGGTGTTGAGGAATCGGACAAATCGACTGGTAAATGTACTTTGGAAAAATCATAAAATTGAAGAGGTAACATGGGAGTTGATGAACTTATAATGAATAACTACCCAGATTTTTTATAAGGTAACATTGTGGTAATTTCAAGGATAAAATTTTTATAAGGGGGGAGAATGTAGCACCCCAAGAATTTACAAATAAATTTAATATTGAATGCATGAAACACTGAGCCTTTATGAAACAACAATTTGTTATAACCTAGCTAATGAATATAATTTTTCCACTTCTGTGATTTGAATTTCGAAAAACTGACATACACGGTTGCAATCATTAAGATATTTAGAGTCTTGTAGGATCAACTTACATTTTGGTGAATAGTAACTTTCCCTTATGAATAGTAATGTGCCCTTTTGAATATTAACCTTACTCATGTAAGTATAAATAAAATTTAGGCACCATATAAATGAGAGTGAATATTTTAAAAATTAATAATTAAATGTTGGTATTTTTTGTGAGTAATAAATATTTAATTAAAATTTTAAATTCATAAATTCATAAAATTAATTTTCATAAAATGTATTCCTAAAATAAATATTTTTTTCCTATGATTTTATGATAATTTTATGAGACCTCAGTTAATTTTTTAAAGTATTATAAAATCATTTTTGAATTTAAAATATGTATTTTTCAAGTAAATAATGATTTTATTTAAAAATTAAATTTATATTATTTATAAAATTATTTTGATAAAATGGAGTTCATTTTTAAATTCTACATGTTGAAAAATGGTTGGGGTTAATTTTTGGGATTTTTCTGAAATACTTGAATTTTTTGTGAATGGTGAAATTCGATAATTTACGAAATATGCTAAATAAATGAATTTCTCCATCATGCTTGAGTCATAGATGATGTAAATGGCCATTTTTTTAAAATCAAATGCACTTATTACTATTTTTAGTCACAAGAATCAAGACTATTCATAGTCTTGAGCCAAAATAATAAAATAATGATTAAAGTAATGGGAAAACCCTCCTCTCCTCTACTTTAAAAACCACCCCTCGCTCCCTATTCTCTTCACTAATCTAAGCCTTTAAGATTCTCAAATTTCTACACAAATATTATTCCCTAGTACCTCCCCATGTCTAAGAGACCTTGGTTTTTCCAAAATACTGTAACCCTTTACCTTAAGGAGGTTCTCAAGATGGTTATTTCAAGAGGTAAATCCTCTTCCTTTTTCATTTAATTTCATTTCAATTTATCTTCTTTTCTTATTCAATCCTAACCTAATATATCAAATTGATAATGATAACTATAATATCATATATATATTGGAATTATATCATTTTAATTTAATAACCATTATCAACTCCTTACTCTCCCTCTTTTATGTTATAAACGAAATCATCATCCGAGAGGTGCCAATTTACAACCTTCATGGACGACAAAGATTCATTCTTTAAATTATTAATCAAATATATTCATGAAAACATCTTAATGGTTGATATAGATTTTAAAATGTATAATATAACCCTTTTTATGTTCTCTAAGTAACATATTTACATAATACTAAATGATAAAACAAAATGAGTTCATTATGATCAATAACCGCTGTAATAATCTATATGATTATCATTAAATGTATTATTTAATGATTCATCCTAATAATATGTAAAAAATGATATATATATATATATATAACCATTTACACTTCTGGATTCTCATTAACAACATTAAATTACAATTATAGAGAATTATACCAATTTTAAATGAACTCCATTACTTATAATCAAGCGAACCGATCATGAAATCAAGGAAACGAACACTCTGGAATGATGGAATTCAATCATATAACTTATCAATAAATACATAAATTAGCTTAATAAAACTATAATTAATCAAATAAATATAGATAAGGTTTATAATTAATTAATTGATTTATTTAATTTGATTATCTAGGAAGTTAAGTTCAAGTGTAGAACACGTTCAGACATAAGGCAAGGGTTTTCTACCCAAGCCTCCATTTTATTTTGGGTTACTCTTATTCTATACTTACCTCAATTAAATTATTAATTATTCTTATTTAATTCTAATAAATTATTTTTTAATGTTCTATATATGTGTACCAATCATAACCCTTCTTTATTTTATGTGGATTTACATGTTTAAAAAAATCTTTCAAAAATTCTTCTCGATAAACAAACAAATTTCAAAGAAACTTCTCAAATTATTACCTATTTTTAAATAAACTATATAATCTATTTTTATCCACCATTTTTTTTATAAAATAGATAATTTTATTATGAAAAAATACATTAATTAAATTCTTGTTTTATACAAATATTTTTATAAAAGAACTCTCATTTTCAAAGTAAAAGGGTATTTATCTCAAGAATTACTCAATGATTTTATACGAGTATTTTCATCTATTTCCACAATCTTGTTGATTATTATGTTTAATTGGGATTAATATTTTATGATATCATCTACCATATTTTATTTAATGGTTTATTATTAGTTTGATTGGGGATGTTCTATCTTGATACCATTCACCATATTACTCTGAATGGTTAGTGGTCATATTTAATGATTAGGTAAAGTTATTTACATGTCATATGTTAGTTTAAATATGAATTTATATGTTGTTTATGTTAATCCCTATTCATATGAGGAATTAATTGGACTTATTACTTGATGGGTGGATCCCACTATAGCCCCTCGATTCATCGGTAGGTCTCATGAGACAAAATAGTTTGGGTTTTTACCCATTTATGTATGGTCTTGGAACGAGGCCTTGAAAGAATGATTATGATGTCTGGAATTATGCATTCTCTCATTATAAAACCAGATATTGATAGTCCATGTGATTACTCAACTAGTATAATATCCATGGTTATGTTTTATGGAATTATTTAATCATTTTTTATTCCTGCCATATTATGATCAAGTTTATTTTTAAAGGCATGTGTTTTTAATTATTCATCATGCCTAGTGTTTATGTTTATGATTGCTTATACTATATTATTTACCCTTACTAATCATCCAAGATCACCCCTTTCTTATGTTTTATATTTCCCTAGGACGTGAATAAGTGTATTATGAATGTCTTGCATGGATAATCTAGGAGTTATGGGAGTTAGTAATGGATCTTCTATATCGTATTTCATTTCAAGTTATAATGTTGAACTTATGTATGTATCTAGTTTTCCAAAACTAATAAACTACCAAGACATTCAGGATTAAAATTTCTTATAATCATGCCAATGTAATAAAATAATGCACTGGATTCGGGTAACTGGGGTTGGGGCATTACATGTCGTGTCTTGTGCAGACGAGCAACATTTTGACAGAGTCCAGGGCGGACCAAGATTGGACGGAGCCTTATGATATCAAATAGATCATGGTGTTCCTACAACTTCAGACAGTATCCTCAGTACCTTGCCTTCATGTTGGATCAGGTAGGGTTTTCTATGGATGATTTTTAGGAACTTGTATATATACTTTCTTTTTGGAGGGCTTGTGTTCTGGCCTTGTTTACTTTACAGCACTTTCACTATTGTACTCTAGTTGTGGGTTATAGTGGTTTTCATGCATTGTTTACTTAGTATTTTTACATTTCAGAATTTTTGGCTTGGATATGTGTACGTGCATAAAAATACTTTAGGCTAATGTATCCCATTTGTGTAATATGCCTACTCGATGCTAGTCACTATCCCCTAGCCTATTGAAGGCGAGATTGAGGTAGTTATGACATATGCCCCTATAGTATGGGTTGTGAGAGAATGGTATCAGAGGTGTTCAGTTTTACATTAGGACCGAGAGTCTGTGAGATTTGTTTGGGGAAATGGTGTTAAGTGTTTCGAGTTCAACTTTTAGGTCAGAGAATCTAGTGTTGGTGCAGCAGCCGACATATCCATACACTAGGACTCTGATAACATGTTTCTTGACTCAGTACATGAGAACACTAGATGTAGGGAAAATAATGTTACATGCATCATATCAGAATGGGTTGTAGTTTCTATGTCCTTCTTGAGTCATCTATCCAGATATACTCATTGATAGTGTTACAACATATTTCCTTATTGGATGCCTCCACGATGCATACCTGCTGGGATCCAGCAGCTTCACGAGGATGACCTCCCTCAGTGAAGAGGATTCAGTACAAGGACCAGTTTCCCAAATGTTACCTCCAGGTAGTGCACCAGATATACCGTCACCTATGGAGCCACCAATGGTGCCTGCGGTACCATCAGACGAAGAGTGTAGGTTGAGTGTGCTCCACGAGTTTCAGAGATAGATACCCCTCAGGTTCTGAGGAGAACCCAACCATCAGGAGGCTAAGGAAAGGTTTGAGGCGGTGACCTGGGTTTTTTGTCTAGTCAGGACACCAGTGGATCATATGGTGGTCCTAGTAGCGATCTTTCTATAGGGCTCAACAGAGCGATGGTTGATTTTGGATACCCAGAATCATGAAGAGGTGATGCTCTCATAGACAGAGTTTGAGTGTCACTTTAGAGAGGAGTTTTCTCCAGTTATGCTGAGATCTATGTGTATATAGGAGCTTCTTCAGCTCCAGTAAGGCAATATGATAGTAGCTAATTATTCGTCAAGGTTCACCAACCTTTCTAAGTACTTGATGGATATGGTCAGAGATCAGTACTTCTGGGATCAAACCTTCAAGAGAGGTATGCGTAGATATATCTAAGCCAACATTATCCCCTTGAGCATCCCTACTTATATCGGGGTACTTGAGTGGGATTTGGTAGTTGAGAGATTCATGGATGAGCAAAGACAGCTGGTGACAGTCAGCAGAGGACGGGAAGGTGCAGAGACCTCGACAGTAGGGACCCAACATCAGCCTTAGGGATCCGAACGCGGGAGACGTTTCAGGAGGAGGTCCCATGATAGAGGATCTGCAGTTCATGGTTCACAAGGTGGATCCAGTCAGCCTAGAGAGAGGTGGTGCTACTCATGTGATGGAAGGGGACATCTCGCTCAAGATTTTCCAACTCATCGTGCTGCTAACAGGGAGATAGTGGATGGACCACTGAGGTAAAGACAGAGGCAGGAGTAGGCAGATCCGTAGGGCAGTGGATGTGGAAGAGGAGTTGGGAGAGCAGTAGGAGGTGGTTTACATTTTGACTTGTTACCACCACCACCCCCAGGAGGTTCGCGCCAGGCTCAGGGAGCTAGAGGACAGAGGCGGAGGCAGCTGCATGCGATCGAGGCTTATGAACTAGGGGATCCAAGGATGATTTGTGGTATAATATGTTTATTTTATACTCTATCTACCATACTAATAGACATAGGTTCTATTCATTCATTCCTCACCACATATCTTGTAAGAGACCTTGAGATTCGGGTAGAACCGTTGACTTGACCCTTATGCTTGGAGACACCTAATGGAGTAGACTCGATGATCACACATCTTTTTTGATAGTGTAAACTTACCCTTGGAGGTGAGAGTTTTAGTTGGAACCTCTTAGTGGCAGCATCGAGGCCTTACGATGTCATTCTTGGTATGGATTGGTTATCTTTGGTCCATGCCTAGATTTACTATTTTAGGTGAAGGGTGTGGTGTATCCTTAGCGATGGAATAAGGATTTCCTTTGTTGGTGAAAGGGAAACCCAAGAAGCACAGGATAGACTCATACATAGGAGGTCACAACCTATCACTCACCAGTTAGCTAGCCTGACCCTCAGTGCAACAGATGTTATGAGTTTCCAGTTCCCATCAGTAGTGGTGGAGCATAAGGACGTCTTCCCAGAAGATATTCCAAGATTACCTCCCCATCGAGAGATTAACTTCTAAATCGACATACACACTGGGATGGAACTGATATCCTCACCAACATATTGGATTTCTCCCATAGAGCTTCATGAGATGAGGGCGTAATTGGAGTATTTGCAGAGGAAAGGTTTCGTGAGACTCACTATTTCACCCTGGGCAGCTCCAGTATTATTTTCCAAAAAGGCATATGGAAGTTTGAGGTTGTGTTTAGATTACCATTTCCCGAACTAGGTGATTGTGAATAAAAAGTATCCACTACTAAGGATCGATGACCTCTTAGACCAGTTGATAGGGGCACGATGGTTCTTGAAGGTTGACCTTCGATCAGGCTATCACTAGCTGTGAGTACGGGACAAGGATATACTGAAGACATCTTTCAAATGTCACTACGGTCATTATGAGTACTTGTTGATGCCTTTTAGCATGAAAAAATCCCCATAAATGTTCACGGGACTCATGAACTAGATCTTTCATCCCTACTTAGACCAGTTTTTGGTAGTCTTCGTCGACGATATCCTTGTATACTCGGTTTCTGAGGAGGAGCATGCGAGATGCTTAAGGGTGGTTCTAAACATGCTCTGAGAGCACCAACTTTATGGTAAACTCTTGAAGTGATAGTTCTGGATCCAAGCGGTTCACTTTCTAGGAAATGTTATATAAGCAGACGGAGTGGCAGTAGATCCAGCCAAGGTCGATGTAGTGTTAGCATGGGAGGCACCTAGGAGCGTGACGGAGGTGTGGAGATTCCTTGGGATGGATGGCTACTAATAAATATTAATACCAAATTTATACAAGATATAAACACCTATCATAGCTTTGACTCAAAAGGGGTAGCCTTTAGTGTGGAAAGAGAATTTCTAGAAGGCTTTCCGGTAGTTGCAGAGTTTGAAAAGCACCCAAATCTCAATATTGATGGAGGAGGGTGTTTAGTATGTAGCATTCTTCAATGCATCAAGAATCGGTCTTGGTTGCATCCTGATGTAAAGGAAAGCGGTGATTGCCTATGGTTCACACCAGTTGAGACCACATGAGCATAACTACACAACCCATGATCTTGAGTTGGCAGCGGTAGTCTTCACATTGAAGATGTGATGACACTACCTAATGGGAGAGTGATTTATCATCTACTATAATCACAAGATTATAAAGTATATATTATATCAAAAAGGATCTGAACATGAGAAAAAGGAGGTGTCTAGAGTTCCTCCAGGATTATGACTTTAATATTACCTATACTCCTGGGAAGGGGAACGTGGTGGAAGATTCTCTCAGCAGGAGATTGAGTTCGCAGTTTCTAGATGAGGCATTAGAGTAGTTGGCCTCATTGTAGTTATCCTTTGTGGATAGAGATGGGGGAGCTTATCTTTAGTCAATGGTTATTACCCCTACACTCTTAAAGTGATTCAAGGAGGTACAACTTGGGGATACCAACTATGAGACTCTATATTCTCAGTTATACATAGGACATGCTCCTAATGGATATTCGAAAGGTGAGGAGCATATCATTCTTTTCAATGGATGCATAGTTGTACCAGTGGAATTCTGGGAGGAGGTTTTGAGGGAGTTTCATACATCCCATTTAGTGGTGCATATAGGTGTGGTGAAGATGTACCAGGACCTCCGACATCAGTTTTGGTGGCCTAGAATGAAGAAGGTAATTGCATAGTTTGTTTCTCGGTGCCTCACTTGTCAACAAGTAAAGGCTGAGCGCTAGGTTTTAGTAGATTTGGATCAACCCCTTGAGGTTCCAGAGTGGAAGTGGTATGGGATATCGATGGACTTCATGATAGGTTTACCATATACATCTAGGGTACACAATACCATCTGGGTGATCGTTGACTGACTCACCAAGTCGGCACACTTCCTACCTATCCAAAAGTAGAGTTTAGTGGAAAGATTGGGGTGCCTCTACGTGTAGAAGGCAAATCGGCTTCACAGAGTGACATCAATTATTGTTTCAGATCTTGATTCTCGTTTCAGATCCTATTTTTGGTATGGATTGCATGAGGTATTTAGGACTCAGTTATGCTTGAGCATAACATTTCATCCCCAGACAGATGACCAGATGGAGAGTACCATTCAGGTTCTGGAGGACATGTTCTGGGCCTACATCTTGGACTTCGTTCATAGTTGGGAGGATCACCTACCACTGGTGGAGTTTGCATGCAAAAATATCTACCACTCCACCATTTGCATGGAACTATTCGAGGCTCTGTACAGGCATCCCTGTAGGTCACCACTTTGCTGGACTAACCTAGGAGAGTCAGCACTCATGGGCCCGGAGTTTGTGTGAGTTACTACTAAGAAGGTTAAGATCATCTAGGAGTGGATGAAGACTACACAGATCTATAAGAATTCATATGTCGATAGAAGATGGATACCCTTTGAGTTCGAGGAGGGAGACCATGTATTCCTTCTGGTCTCACCTCGACGTGGGTTGTAGAGATTTTTCCAGGGTGGAAAGTTATCTCTGAGGTTCATTAGCCCTTTCCAGATACTACATAGAGTTGGCAAGGTGGCGTACCACCTATATCTTCCCCCACAGTTTCATCAGGTACATGATGTCTTCCACGTATCACAGCTGAGGAGGTATATGCATAACCCATCGCATGTCATCAACTGGGGAGAGCTGGACATTGAGGATGGGGTGACTTTTGCGAAGTACCTAGTAGAGATCGAGGATCGGCAAGGGAGGATCCTTTGTGGCCGATTGATTCCCTTGGTGTGTGTCTAGTGGTAGTATGGGAATCTTCAGAAGAGAACGTGAGAGTTGGATGCTTAAATTCGTGCATAATACCTGCATTTTTTTATTAGCCTTTTGTTTTGTCTTTTTAGGGATGTAAAACCCTAAGGTTGGGAGAATGTAATGTCCCAAATTATTTCATGAATTATTTTAAATATTATATGGAATTATTTATAAATCAGGCACTAAGATGGTGTGCGATTCTGAGGCCCAGTGTGCCTGGAATAAATGTTTAAAAAATATTAAACTTTAAATAGAACACGTGATAAATTTCCATGAAAAGGTGAAATAACTTCTAAACAGGTGCTCGGATCAGAAATCTGATGGCATCATTTCATTCATAGCAACAAGGTTACCCTAGGAAAGGCCTAACATTGGCCAGCATGTGTCGGCTATGAAAGATAGTTTTTGGATGTTTTAAAGAATAAAATAAATTAATGATTTATTTTATTTTAATGTTACACAGTGACGTAGTGATGTATTTTCTTTTTATTAAACCTTATCGTAGAATTCAGGGTCATTTCCATAACCTTCCTCTGAATTTTGGAGAAAGAATCCTCTCTAATAGACGACAACAGGATAGTGGATCAAGATCGTTCTTGGCGAATCTTCATCGGCAAAAAATCCTATATAGCGAACGATCCTTTCCCAAGTAGGGCATTGTGATTTTAGTTCTTCCTTTACCCATTATTAGAATCAATTATTAATACAAATCAACCCATGAATAGGTTGACCCACAGTTCGATTGTTCTTGAGGGTGAGTTTGATTGCGAAAATTATTTGGGGATGATTATTATTGTACTATTTAGTTTTGATTGATCGTTCTTATGGGAATTGATTGAGACCAGAACAAAAAATGGTTGAGGTTCATTCCTCAAGTTTGTTCCATGTGATTTATTCCCCTTTTTCTCATGTGTTCTTCATTCTTCGTGGGATATGAACGAACGATTATTGTACCTTCGATTCTTGGCACAATGATCTGAAATTGAAAATTGAACCTCGTGAAAACACAGAAGAGGTATGACAGTGAAGGCACAACGCGATTTTTATGGGATATTGGTGCACTATGGCGCATGGAAGCGGCTGGGGTGGTGGCTCTGGTCGGTCTAAGCGAGCAGTGGCGCGGGACTAGGGGGTGGTCCAGGCCAACAGCGAGGCATACGGCGAGCCGTCGACGGGGCGTCCGACAGAGGAAGAAAGGGAGCCCGTGGAGGCAAAAGGTCGTGGGCAAGAGAAGTGAATGGAGTACTCATGGATGTGGAGGTAAGACTGTGTGGGATGTAGTGTGACACCACAAGGAGTAGGGGGAACACAACCAGGGTAGACCTCTTGCAGTGAACAAGCCGACCCATGTGCGTGCGGGCCAGACCAAGAAAGTCAGGCCATGTTAGGTGGCCTAGTGGGCATCTATCCTAGTAGGCCTAGCAGGCCAGACCGGGCCTAGTAGGCCGGACCATGTCAGGTCGGGTCAACCGAACTGGGTCGAGTTGGCCGGTGGGTCGGGTCAGACCTGGACTGGACCCGGGTCAGACCTTTTCGCTAAAATGATCACATCTTTCAAATCGTACATTTGATTGATGATCCATCTCTAGTGTTGGGACCTTGATGTTGAGATAGACCTTTTGAGGATAATAGTGGGTTTTAACACGGACTTATTCTAGTGACACAGTCTGCTTACACGGGCAATATCGGGGTCAAGGGACACGGTAGGTGTGACCACTACTCACTGTGAACCCTCCTTTCCTACGTAGATTGATTATCTCATCCACCATATCTTGGATGAGTTTCGGTAGGTTTCGTTCCCTTCATCATTACCTGAAGTTTTGTTGATATCATTTCTTATGCATAGGAGTATGATCCCTTTAGTAGGACTTCATGGAAAGAGTTGTTAGAATCCCCTGAGAGGCCCAAAATGAATCCTATATTCCTTCTTCATGGCCTAGGTAGAGTCTTCCATATTGACATGACCAACCTCACCGAGAACTGATCCTCTACTTAGAAGGTTAATCCATATGGATTTGTTGGTATCACCCCATGGATCTAGTTGTGATCATCCTCTAATGTATCGTATGTCTCTTCAGATCATTCAGTGTATCTCTCTCTCTCATGACGGTTCTCGATGAACAATACTTTTGGGACGAATGTCATCAGTGCTATTAGACTCAAGAGTGTGTTCTCTTGGATTTATTCTTTGTGTAATCTTTGAACTGAATCCCTAGTGTTGGTATGTAGTGGTTATGACTTACCCTAGACTATATGGTATGGTTTGAGTATATCAGGATATTCTTGTTATATGTTATAGACATATATTTGTGTAGAGATGAATATACCTTTCCTTTGTGTTTTTCTTTGTGGTTTAGGGCTGTCCTACTAAGTATTGTTATACTCACCCATGCACAGGCTTTGCCCGAACATGTTGTGTCTTGTGAAGATGAGCGAACTTTTGACAGAGTCCAGGGCGGACCAAAACCAGATAGAGCCTTGTGAGATCAAAAGGACTGTGGTGTTCCTATGACTCCAGTTATTATCCCCAGTACCTTTCCTTTAGGTTGGATCAGGTAGGGTTTTCTGTGGATGAGTTTCAGGAACTTTTTTATAGACTTTCTTTTTAGTGGGCTTGTATTTCGACCCTATTTAATTTTCATCACTTTCACTATTGTACTCTGGTTGTGGGTTATAGTGGTTTGCATGCATTTTTTACTTAGTGTTTTTACATTTCAACATTTGTGTCTTAGAGATGTGTGTGTGCGTATAGGTACTTTAGGATAATGCTTCCCATTTGTGTGATATGTCTACTAAGTGCTATTCATTATCCCCTAACCTATTGGAGGCGGTCTTGGGGTAGTCACGAAATAGGCCCCTTTGGGATGGGTTGTGACATACTGGTTCTTGTGAATTGGATTGGAATGTCTTGTTAAGGCAATAGAAGTCGAACCAGAAGTAATATGGCACCTGAGAGAATGTCCAAATGATGAAACAGGGTGTCACATGACTTTAAAAATTGTACAGTAGTCTAAAAGTTCATAACTTTGTTCTCAAGGGAAAAATAGAGTATCTAAGAAGAGGTTATCCAATATTTGATGAACTATTCTGGTACCATTAAAAGGATCTGTAAAACAAAACAAACAAAACCAATCTCGGGATAAAATAATTCAAATTCAATAATAATTGAATTAATTTAGAGAGAGAAAATTATTCTTTGGAATACTGGTAAAAAATATCAATTTAATTCAAATCATAAAGACTAATTCAAACCTATTTGAATAATATGTTAAATGATAATAAAAATTAAAAGCAATCCCATAAAAATCATAAGAAAATTTAAAAAATATATTAAATACAATTTAATTTAAAGAAACATGTAATTTAAAAAATAATTATACTATCTTAAATATCATAAATGTGTTTGGATATATTTAATGTCATTAAAAAATAATTAATAAAAGAGTTGTTAAAATAAATTAACTCAAAATATTAAAACATATATATTCCAGAATACATGCTGCAAAAGTCACGTAACAATAATGAATAAATTTAATAACATTTTAAAACTCATTAAAATATTATAATAACAATTATATTGGCTTAAATATAATATATATCAGTTTTAAAAATTAACAAGACACTAAAAATAATTATAATATGCATGTTGTTCATCAAAATATAAAAAGTGATGAAAAAAAACATGAAGAAATCTTCACTGACAGTGGAAATAATAATAATAATAAATTAGTCACCATTATAATATAAAAGATTTATCGTTATAATAAATATGATTCACCATTGGAAATCTAAAAAAGAGTCACTACTAGATTTTAAAAAGAATCACCATTGGAGTGTGAAAATTGAGTCACTATTAGAGTGTGAAAATTGAGTCACTGCTAGAGTAAAGTGAAGAAACCACCATTGAAAAATAAAAATTACCTAATGTTGTAAATATATAATGGATCAATATTAGGTATATTTTACCCATCGCTGGAAATAGATAATGACTCACCATTGGGTATATTTTACCCATCATTGGAAACAGATAATGACTCACCATTGGGTATATTTTACCCACCGTTGCAGTAAAAGATGAGTTGTTGTTGAAGTAGAAGATGATTTTTCATTATAGTATATAAATGAGTCACCTTTTCAAGTGTAAATAATAATCCATCATTGAAAGTGAGAATAATAATCCATCGTTGTAAGTGGAGAAATGAGGCACAATTGCAAGTGAGAATAAGACTCACTGTTAAAGGAAGTAAGAGCCACTGCTGGATTAAAAACTTGAAGAGAAATCTTGATTAATCTTAGAGGAGATGATTAAGGTAATAAAGGATATTATTCATGAATAAAAATAATCTTGAGGTGCTTACATGGAGGAAAAAGACTGGAGGAGGAAGATGATGAATAGTAACTCATCATTTAATGTTCATACTTTTACATAGAAACTTAAACAAATTTTTAAAACATATAAAAGAATTAATTTAAAGTTTTTACGTAAGAATTATTTGAATATAATTTTAATATATTTCCAAATAATCAATAATCACTTAATTTTGATAATTATTGAAATATATATGATCAAAACTCCAAGAAAACATGTTTTGAATATTATAGAAACCATTTCAGTACTTCGGCCCTTTTTAAGGTATGTAAATGATATTTTTATAGTTTCATGTATTTCAATTAAATTAATAAAAACCATTTAGATTTATAACTAAATAAACATTGAGTGATTATTATTAGAAATGAATGATATATCAAATAAGAAAATATTTTCAATTCTGGAAAATTCAGAATTATAGATCTGTTGCAAGATCTTCAGAAAAATGGATAACCACTTAAACAATAAAATTAGACATTAATTTATTCTAATGAAATGGATATAAAAGATTTTTATTTCAAATGGAAAAAGTTTCAAAATAAAATTATTAGTATAGGAAAAGTTATAAATAAAATATAGAAGAAAATTTTAAAGCATTTTATACTGAAAATATTACTTGACACCAAAAACATAAATCATGTTTAGGATTAAATGAAAACATGATATAGAAATAATTAGACAACATTTTAGTTTAATAAAAGTTATATAAACTTTTAGTATTTCATATAAAATAATAATTATAAAATTATGATCACTATAATGCAAGTTATAATTAAAATATAGAGATGTTTTAAAAACAGTTTTTTCACATAAATAATAAGAGAGTTTTGGATATTTAAAAACATAAAATAACATTTTAACAATAAAAATAGAAATACATACATGAACATGCCAAAAAAATCTCCTCTTTTTTTATTATAAAACCAAAACATTTAAAACCAATTTTAACCACCTTTTGTAAATAAACAAAAAGAGAAAACAAAAACTCCCCCTAAACAAATGCAACAATAAAATAATTAAATTTCCAACATTTCAAGTTCAAATTTATTTTTTTTTTAAACTGATTAGAGTCTAAAGTCTTAGTAAATATGTCTACAAGATTATTTTTAGTGGGTATAAATTCTAAAACAATATCACCTTTATTCAAATGATCTCTAATAAAATGAAATCTAATATCGATATGATTTTTTCTAGAATGTTATAAGGGATTTTTAGAAATAGAAATTACAAAAGTGTTATCACAATAAATATGCAGTTTATCAAGATAAATTCAAAAATCACATAAATTTTTCTTCATCCATAAAATTTGAGCATAAATACTGATATCAGAGATATATTCATCTTCTACAATAGATAGAGCAATAGATAATTTCTACTTAGAAGACCAAAAAATTAAACTTTTTTTCAGAAAACGACACATATTGATATGATTTTTCTGTGAATTTTACAACCTCCAAAATCAGAGTTAGAAAAAATGTTAAATCAAAATAATTATATTTAGGATAAAATAAACTAGAATCAATATTTAATTTAACATATCTAATTATTATTTTTACAAATTTAATATGACTTTATTTAGGATCAGATCGAAATATAAAACATAAACAAACACTAAACATTATATCAGGTCTAGATGCAGTTAAAAAAAGCAAGCTACTTATCATGCCTCTATAAAATTTAATATCAACAGATTTATCATATACATCAACATCTAATTTAGAACTAGTACCCATATAATTTTTCATAGATTTAGAGTAATTGAGACCAAATATTTTAACTAACTCTTTATTATGCTTGGATTAATTTAAAAAATCCATCTTTTCTTTGAGAAATTTGAAGTCCAATCAAGAACTTTAATTCTGCCATTAAACTCATGTTAAACTCAGAAGACATCAAAGTAGAAAAATCATTGAAAATAATTTCACTAGATGAACCAAAAACAATATCATTAACATAAATTTTCATAATTAAAATATAATTATAAATTATTTTAATAAAAAGTGCAGGATCAACATTTCCTTTCTTAAAACCATTATTCAATAAAAACAAAAAAAATCCTTTTATACCAAGAAAGAGGTGTTTATTTGAGACCAAATAAAGATTTAGATAATTTAAAAACATGGTTAGGAAATTTTTCATCTTCAAAACTAGGGGCTTGAGAAACATAAAATTCTTTAGTTATAAAACCATTTAAGAAAGAACTTTTTTGCATCCATTTGATATAATTTGAAACCTTGGAAACAAGAAAAATACATCAAAATTATAACAGTCTATAACCTGGAAATAGGTTAAAATGAATCTTCAAAGTATATACTTTCTTCTTGAGAGTATCCTTGAGTAACAAGTCTGGATTTGTTTTTAACAATCTATCTAGATTCATCCAGCTTGTTTCTAAAGATCTAATTAGTTCCAATTAACTACTTATCCTCAGGCAATTATACTAAAGAAAAAACATTATTTATAGCAAATTGATTAATATAATATTTCATAGAAACAATCTAGTTAAAATAATTTAAACCATCAATAATATTATTAGGAAAAAAATCATAAATAAAATCAGAATTAGCACAAAAATTTAAAACAGGATTTCTAGTTTTAACAAAAAAATCAATATTACCAATTAAATTTTCAACAGGATAATATTTATGAATCTTCCATGATCTTAGATTAGGTTAGGAATAATTATGATCCCACTCAATTGATTCATCCTTATCCTAAGGTTTTTCTTCACCAAAATTAAAATATCTAAACTCATCATCAAAAATATTATAATTAGAATTTAATTCAACATTATTTTCATAAAACATAACATAAATAGATTCTTCAATAACCATGGTTCTTTTATTATAAACTCTATAAGCTTTAATATTATTAAAATATCCAAGAAAAATAACTTCATCACTTTTAGCATCAAATTTATCTAAATTATCCTTTGAATTTTAAATAAAAACTTTACCCCCAAAAACTTTGAAGTAACCAACTTTATGATTTTTATTTTTTAAATAATTTATAAAGATTTTTCTTTAACAAAGGTCTATCAAGAATTATATTTGAAATATAACAAGCATAAAAAATGGTCCCAACCCAAAAATATCTGGGTAAATTATATTCACTTAACATAGTTTGATCCATTTCAATAAGATTTCTATTTTTTCGTTCTACAACACCATTTTATTGTGGTGTTCTATGAGAAAAAAAAATTATGAAAATAACCATTATTTTCACACAAAAAAATCTAAATCTAAATTATAAAATTCAACTCCTTTATCACTATGAATAGAAACAATCATACAAACCTTTTCATTTTAAACTAAATTATAAAAATAAGTAAATATAGATAAAGTATCATTTTTATGAGAAAGAAAGTATAACCATGTAAATCTACTATAATCTTAAACTATAACTAAAGTATATCTCTTTCCACCAAGGCTATAAATTTTAGTAATACCAAATAAATCAATATGTACCAATTTTAAAGGTTTATTGTTACTTATTTGATTGATAGGTCTAAAATAAATTTTATGGTGTTTCCCTTTCATAAAAGTATCACAAACATGAAGATGTTATTTCTGTAAAGAAGGTAGTTGTAACACATTCTCATGTTTTGAGATCTTATGTAACATTATGAAATTAACATGACCTAAATTTTGATGCCAAAGGATGCTTCATTCTTTATAACATCCAAACACTTAACATATTGAATAGTTGGTTTAGCAAAATCAATTGTATAAAAATTTTATTTTCTATTCGCATAAAATAATAAAGAATCATCTTTAAAAACTAAACATTTATCATTTTTAAATTTCACTTCCATTCTATTATCACATAATTTTTATATACTAATTAAGTTATGTTTTAATCCTTCAACATATAAAATTTTAGAAATAAAAGTAGAATTTTAAATACCAACTTTACCAAAACCTTTTACTTTGCCTTTGAAATTATATCCACATGTAATAGTATCTCCATCACATTTTTTTTAATTGGTAAGATTTGATTGGTATCTGATCATATGGCTAGAGCATCCACTTTCCATATACCATATGTCATTCTTGATACATTCAAGACATTTTTCATATAAAAATAAATTACTTAACAATTTTGGTAACCAATCTACATTGGGTATAATAGGATTAGTAATACAATTTTTAGGTACCCATATAGTGTTTAAACAAGTATCCTTATGGTCGTGTCTGTGTACCAAGGTTGTGTGTCGGTACACGACATGTGTCTAGATATACACATTCCAATGTACTCTAAGAGTATAATCCAGGTAAAAAACATCAAGTCGCATGATGTATGGGAGTCCCGCATGGAATGTGATATCCACTTTACATGTACCATATGTCATTCTTGATACATTCAGGACATTTTTCATATAAAAATCAATTACTTAACAATTTTGGTACCCAAGCTACATTGGGTTTAATAGTGATACAATTTTTAGGTACCCATATAGTGTTTAAACAAGTATTGTAAGTTACTATTAATAATAAGGATTTAGAAATATTAGTTTTTATAAATCCTAAAGATTTATGAATTTAAGAGAAAAATATTTGCATAATGAAATTTCATGCCACATTTAACACAAGTAACAGTATAAGTAAACCAATTTTTACTTTTAAAAAAATGGGTTTTAAAAATTTTAGTTAATCTTCTATCATAACCAAAATCATCTTTATTTTTATTATTTTTATTTAAAGATGTCATTTTATGATATTTTTTACAACCTTGAATAAAAGAAGATAAAATTTGTTTCATACTTTCAACTTCATTTTTCAAATTTTTATTCAAATCTTGAGCAGATTTCAAATTGTCATAAAATATAGAGTGGTAAGTAGAAGTATTGTTTCTTAATTTTTCATTTTATTATAAATTTATTTTATTTAAATAAATAGGTTTCTCATTAATTTCCTTAAGCTTATTATATAAATATTCAGTTTTAAAAATATCTTTTCTTAATCTTATAATTTTTTATTTAATTAAACAACATTTGGGTTTTCAGAATCATAGTCAGAATCAAAACATCCAGAATAAAAACCTGAATCATTAACCTTATCTAGTGATTCTATAAAGCACAAGTTAGCTATTTCTTTTTCATTTCCATATTGTTCACTAGAATCAGATTATTCTATAGAACTCCAACTGGCAGTCAATGCCTTTTATCCTTGTTTTTTTATTTTTCTTTATTCTTTAGTTTAGGATAGTTGGGATTGATATTTACTTTATTCCTATATTCACAAAAAGTTACATCTAAAACATTGTAATATGTACCACTTTTCTTATCTCCCTTGTGTTTTTCTTTTTGAGGGTTTCTTCTAAATTGGTTCTTGAATCCTTTTTTTCATTATTTTGTAAACTCGAGTCACAATCTAAGCCATATATTCTTTTTCACTATCTTATAGATATGAATGAGAATATTTGGTAGAAACAACATTCACATATTTAAAAGCTACACTTTTTCTTATTTTTTTGTCACCTCATCAATTATGTTCTTCAGTTCTAATTGATGATAAAGAAGTGATCCAATCAATTCATCCAGGCTATACTCTTTTAAGTTCTTTATTTCATCAATATTAACCTTCTTAGAATGAGATTTATTTTGTAAATCTCATAAGACTCATTCAATAAGTACTAGTTTTTCTAGTTCTTCTCCAAGTGAATTCATTCCATTCATAATTCTTGTTAATATATTGAACATTTGGTTTACTATTTCATCTTCACCCATTTTGAAGCCTTGATACTCTGCTCTAAGCATTCCAAGTTTGTTTTGGATCAATTTGTTAGAGCTAAGATGAGTAACAAGTAAAATCTTCCAAATTTATCAAGCTATATCACAAGAAGATACATGACTAAAAACACTTTTTTTAATTGCACAATATAAGATATTAACAACTTTGTAATTTAAAAAATATAAAGTAGCATCATTTCTAGTAAGTGTGATTGGGTCTAATTTTGGTAGAGTGTATTGTTTTGACATGATAGACCAGTGTTCAATGCTCAACTGTTTGAGGTATGCCTCCATTCAAGATCACCAGTAGCTAGAATCATTACAATCAAAGTGTGAGGGATTCTAAGGAATCCATGCATCGTTTGGGGTTAATTATGTCATCTTAAATATATTTATCCTTAGACTGTGAGGTATAGGAATAGGTTAGAAAAAAAGACTCTATAAATGGATTAGATAATTCCAAAAGGAACAACCTTTGATACAAATTAAAATGTATCAAGAAACATAATAACATAGGTAATTAATTATAAAAATGATTAGGCTCTGATTCCAATTGTTAGGGTCCAATAGGGATATGGAAGATGGTGTAGAGGGGTGAGTAAACCAGATTAAAAAATTTAATCAAATTAATTAATTAATTAAATTAATTATTAAATTTATTTATTAGATATAATTAGCAATGGAAAAAAGTAAAGAATAGTGGTATTTTTTATATTAGTTGGGTCTAAATTTGGTCTACTATACTCTTATACCTATTTACTCAACAAGATATATGTGTGCACTAATATGATTTTTGAGGGTCAATCATAACCCAATTACATAATCCTTTTCTAGTGGAGATATAACCATGAAACTGACTTTTGTATGGGGAGTCACAACCCTTACAACCTGACTTTAGACACTGGTATTCGCAACTCGAAGATCCTGAATTTATAATTCTGGAGTCACAAACTGAGGAAATAGAATAAGAAATAATGCTTTTGTATGTAAAAGTATAAACAAAAAAATGGAGAGTGCGTGTGAGATAGGAAATAGTGTTATAGACTCAGAAACCAGAAGAAGGATAAGATGAACAATGAAAGCATAGGTACTGGTTTTTGAGAATTGGATTGGCACATCTCTTCAAGGCAGTAGAAGTCGAAGAAGAAGTAATATGGAACTTGAGAGAATGTTCAGATGGTAAAACAAGGTATCGCAGGACTTTACAAATTGTACAGCAGGTTGAAAGTTTGTATCTTTGCTCTCGAGGAAAAATAGAGTATCAAAGAAGTCGTTAGCCAATATTAGATGAACTTTCCTTATACCTTTAAAAAGGATCTATAAAACAAAATAACCAATCTCGGGATAAAACAATTCAAATTCAAAAATAATTGAATTATTTAAGAGAGAGAAAATTATTCTTCAGAATAATAGTAAAAAATATCAATTGAATTCAAATCATAAAGACTAATTCAAACTTATTTGAATAACCTGTTAAATGATAATAATAATTCAAAGTAATCCCATAAAAAATCGTAAGATTGTTTAAAACAAATATTAAATACAATTTAATTTAAAGAAGTGTGTAATTTAAAAAATAATTATACTTCCTTCAATACCATAAAATGTGTTTGAATATATTTAATGTCATTAAATAATAATTAATAAAATAGTTATTCAAATAAATTAACTAAAAATAATAAAACATACATATTTTGGGATACATGCTGAAAAAGTTACGTAATAATAATTAATAAATTTAATATCATTTGAAAACTCATTAAAATATTATAATAACACTTCTCTTGGATTAAATATAATATATATGAGTTTTATAAATTAAAAAAATACTTAAAAGAATTATAATATGCATGCATTTCATTAAAATATAAAAAGTGATGAAAAATATAGCGTGAAGAAATCATCATTGGCGGTAGCAAAAATGATAATAATAAATGAGTAACCATTAGAATAAAAAAGAGTCACCATTAAAATAAATATGAGTCACTACTGGAAATCTGAAAAAGAGTCACCGCTGAATTTTAAAAAGAGTAGTCGTTGGATTTTCAAAAATGAGTCACCGTTGGAGTTTGAAAATTAAGTCACCGTTAGAGTAAAGTGAAGAATCCACCGTTGAAAAATAAAAAGAACCTACCACTGGAAATATAAAATGACTCACTATTGGGTATATTTTACCCATTGTTGGAAATATAGAATAGCTCATCATTGGGTATAATTTACCCACCATTGAAAACAGGGAATGACTTGATATTGGGTATATTTTACCCATTGTTGCAGTAGAAGATGAGTTTCTATTGAATTATAATATGAGTTGCCATTATATTAGAGAAATGAGTCACCGTTTCAAGTGGAAATAATAATCCACCATTGCAAGTGATAATAATAATCCACTGTTATAAGTGGAGAAATGAGGCACTATTGCAAGTGATAATAAGACTCATCATTGAAGGAAGTAAGATACATTGATGGATTGAAAACTTGAAGAGTAATCTTAGTGAATCTTGGAGTAGATTTTGATTGGAATCAAGTATATTATTCATGAATAAGAATAAGCTTGAGGTGATTTTATGGAGGAAAGAGAGCGGAGGAGGAAGATGGTGAATAGTAAGTCATCATTTTATGTTCATACTTTGAAATAGAAACTTCAAAGAATTTTTAAGCCATATAAACGACTGAATTTGAAGTTGTTTCAGGCGAATTATTTGAATATAGTTTTGATATATTTCTAAATAATAAAAAATATATTAATTTTTATAAGTATTGAATGAGATATGATCAAAATACTATGAAGATGTGATTTGAATAATGTAGAAACCATTACAGTAGTTCGACCCTTTTTTAAGGTATGTAAATGAAATTTTTAGAGTTTTACGTAGTTTAATGAAATTAAGAAAAACTTGTTAGATTTATAACTGAACAAACTCTAAGTGATTATGATTAGAAACAAATGAGATATCAAAGAAGCAAAACATATTTTCAATTATGGAAAATTCAGAATTGCAGATCTATTGCAAGATCTTCAGACAAATGGCACACCCATTAAACAATAAAATCAGACATTAATTTATTCTAATGAAATGAATATAAATGAGTTGTATTTAAAATTTAACAAGTTTCAAAAGAAACTGATAGTATGCGACAAGTTATAAATAAAATACAGAATAAAACTTTAAAGCAGATTATACTAAAAATATTACTTGTGACCGAAAACATGAATCATGTTTGAGATTAAATGCAAACATTCTAAAGAAATAATTAGACAATGTTGTAGTTTAATAAAAGTTACATAAAATTTTTATCTTTAATATGAAATAAGAATTATAAAATTATGCTCACTAAAACACAAGTTATAATTAAAATACAAAGAGGTTTTAAAAATATTTTTCATATAAAATAATAAAAGGGTTTTGGATTTTTAAAAACATAAAATAACATGTAATCAAATAAAACAGAAATACATACATGAAAATGAACAAACAAGTATTATCTTATATTGATTCTTGTACTCATTAAAAATGTTTTTATATATGATATAGATAATATATTCCTAAGGTAATAAGTAGTGGATTATTGTAGGTTGGAGATAGGTAAAATGACAAGAGGGGGTGAATTTCCCTTAAAAATTAAAGAAAAATAATCTGTTTTTTAAAACTTATTTATAAAATAATGGATAAATAAAAACAAAATAATAAAATTATTTAAAGCACTAAAATATAATAATAAAATCATAAGAATAAAATGAAGATCTATTTTCAAATAAATCAATTAAGAGTGTTTGTTGGATTGAACAAATTATGAAAAGAATGATTGAAAGCAACAAATAATTGAAAAATACATAAAGGAAATGAGACAAGATATTTGGTAAATAAGTTTGGAAATAGTACCTTAAGGTAACCCTATATATACCACCTAAATCCCTTAAATATTTAATGTATTTGTCCCTTGGATTTAATGGTATCCAATATATCAAAACTATCCCTTTCTTTTTAGGTTATAGAAAGAAATCAGATACAATAGACACTAGATCTTTCATAGAAAAGCTAAAAACCACAAAAGGATATTCCCTTTAATTTTTAATGGAAATGGATAGAAAACCAAAGTCCCTCACTTTAAAAGTAGTGAGAATGGATATTAGAAGAAAGAGTAAGAGGATAGGATTGGTGGGAAACAACCACGTTTAATCTTAGTCTCAATTCTCTCAATGAATATGATGAACATTGGGAGAGAATGATAATAAAAGAAGAGAGTAATTTGGATATTATAATTTAGTTCACTCTCTAAAATGATAAAGGTGATTTAGATATGAAATTACTTAGAGAGTAATTAAGCATATTGGTGATTGGAGAATGATTTTCAAAGAATGTTGATGTAGATTGTCAAGGCCTCCAAATGTCTCTATTTGTAGGATTCTCATACTTTGATAATGTTCTGGAATCTATTAGCGGTCTTTCAGCTGAATACATCCAATTTCAATGTATTTTAACCATAATTTTTTTAATTCCACTTAATCCCTTTAAAAATAATTAACTCAACAAGGCCAAGGAACTCATTAGATAATTAAATTCAAAATAGTAATAATAATATTCCAAAATTATCAAGGTGAGAGAGAAAGAGAGAAAAATATTATCTATAATCTTATCATTTGAATTTAAAACTATTTAAACAATTTAAAATCATTTAAAAACACTTTTTAGAAACTCCAAAATAATAGATCAAAGATATATCATAAAATTTCAAATAGTTTTATTCTATAAAATTCAAAAAATGAAATTCAGCCTACTTCCATTTTTAAACATGTGATAATATCAAACATTAAAGATATTACATTAAAAACATAAAAAAATTGAATAGTTTTTTATCATAAAATAGGAATTTAGAAACAATAAAATAAAATAAATCAACTCAAAATAATAAATACTAAATAATTGAAACATTTACTAAATTTCATGTGTAAATGAAGAAAAAAAACTATATAAATGTGTTTAAAATAATTTAAAACCACTTCTCATAGATTCTATATCATTAATATAAATTTATAAATCCATTAAAACAATGTAAACATTTGTTATACACATGCAATATATCAATATATCGAGAAAATTTTTATAACATAGTAAATTGGAAAAAACTGGATTCACATAAGGGTAAGTTACATTCATGCATAAAGGTGATAGATAATTTTAATAGGTTGAATAAAGGTAAAATAAATTGTATACATGTTACATAAGTGTAAAAAATGAAATTTTAAGCATTGTGTAAGATTCAACATATAATTTTGACATAGATGAAAATACTTTAAAAAGATCACTTAAATATTTCTTGAGGAAAATACCCTTTTCACTTTGAATTAACTTATTTTAAATCTAAAAATTTCCCAAATATTAATGAAAACGTTTTCTTTGAAAGTAACCTTTGAAAATTTTAATGTAAGATTCAAATCATTGGGTAGTTATTACAGTGGGAAATTTTGTTCATACTGTGTACATTAAAATAAAGATTTCTTTCACATTTTAGTTAAAAATTCAAAAGTACCTCATTCGAAAAAAAACAAGAATATTCCTTTTAAAATATTTTTAAAAAATTAAAATATGGGTAAAAATTTATTTTATAAATCATTGTATAATATTAAAAACATTATTTAAAATATTTTAAGAAAAATATTTACATGGAATAAAAAGATTCTCAACCAAGTTGAAAAACAAAGTTTGTCTTCCTTAAAAACATTATTTTGGTATCTTGAGTACTTCAAGAGAGTAAAAGGAAAGGAAACTTATAATTTATAAAAATAACCATATGAGAAGAAAATATATTGGTTTTAAGATATAAATCTCAAATGATTCCCACATCGGAGACTTAAACGTAAACAACCCTGAATAATGTTGAGATTGAGAAATAAACTCTTACCTAAGGTCCGACTTCCTTCGTATATGTTTGAACCTCTTGTATAATAAATATAAATTTATTATAAATATATTATAGAACCATACTCATATATATCACATCATATATGATTTACTTATACCCTTTTATCACCTATTTATTAACAATTATTTATTAAAATAAATGTTTCAGGTGATAACTACTTTGTTTTTCATATATGTTTTGGTTCAGTGGTTTTGATACTTATACATTGATCATTGTTACATAATTTCAAGATTTTTAATAATTTTATAAATATAATATATAATAATAATATATATTTATAATCATCCATAAAAGTTAGAGATATAAAAATGAATTACACCATTCATGGAGATGGTGCGCCATACGTATGCATGAATATTGTTTTCACTTTTAGACGGATGGAATGAAAGAAAGATAAATAATAACTAGCCATTAAAAACATTATTATATAATATATATCATTTATATTTATTAAATATATCCTTATTACTATCCATGTAAAGTGGAAATGAAAAACAAATCACATCGCTTTATGGGGATGATATTCCACACGTACACACAAGTGACGTTTTTATTTTTCAACGGATTGAAAGGTAAGAAGGTAGATATAATTTTATAATTATTAAATTATAATTATATCATAAAAATCATATATAGTCATTATTTATATCTTTATAACTATCCAAGTAAAGTGGGGATGAAAGACAAATTACACCGCTGTATGGAGAGGGTAAGTTGTACGTACGCATGAGCAATGTTTTTGTTTTTTAGTAGGATGAGAAAGAGATAGAAAATGGTTGTATCATAATCATAATAACATATCAATATATTTATGATAATTTATTTATTATTTTAACGTGGGAAAATAAATTTAGAGTAAATAGAAAAATAAAGAAATTTGAAAAAGTTGGTAAAGACGATTACCTCTTCTTCGGTAGACTTCCTTTAGATTACTTCTTAAGAACCCTAGGAATGGTATTTTAAGAAGAAAATAACCTCTAATTAGTGTATAAAGAAGTTAATAATATAAATGGGTAGGGTTTATTCTATCTATAAGTCTCAAAGTGGTGTGAATAATTGAGAGAAAGGGGTGACCTTTTATAAGGAAGAGAAAGGATGCACTTGGAATTTCTAAAAAGATTAAAATGTAATTAAGTCACTCTTAAGAAAAATGATTCCAAATTGCCAAATATTAAAATAAAAATATTATAAGGTCTAAATATCCTCATTAAATTAAATTTATATAGGTTTTTGTGTCATTTTAAACCTTAACATTTGGTTTGACCCCTTGGTTAATCAATTTTAATATTAATTGTAGTAATGAGTTTTTTAATCTTAAAGGGTTATAATTTTACATATAAGTTAAAAATTTGATCATAAATGGACAAGGGGTGGAATTTTTTTACCGATTATCATCCTATTTGTCCCCTTTCAATATTTTTATGATTTTTAAAATATTTAATAAAATATTATCTTTTTATAAAATATCATTAATGTCATTTTTACACTATTCATTTAATTTGAATTTAAAGACATCAAGACAAAGATTTAATTCAAATATAAACCTTTAAAACGTATCTAATATGTTATTTTTATCTGAAAAATTCATGTAATGTATTAATTAACAAAAAAATTGTATAACTTTTAATATTTTTTAAATCATTTATTTTATTTTTCAATTAATTGAATAAATATTATATCGGTGTTACGTAAGCATTTAAGGTAATTATTTAATCACTAAAAATTATAAATAAATTACCATAATAAAAAAAATTAATTTATATTTCAAATAAAAATTTATAACTACAATTATATTCTTTTTATCCTTACGTAAAAAAATTAGAGATATTAAATTCAAGAGAGTGACATTTTGTATTTATTCTTTTCTTAAATTAATATAAAGGTCATAATCAAAGAAATATAGAACAAAGTGGTAATATATTCGAGAATTGTATGTAAATTTCAGAACTAAAACCATCCAATGGGATAAATTAAAGTGTTGGGTTGATTTTGAGACCTTATCTCATGGTTTTAACCCTATTTTACCTATTTTACCCTTACCGAGGGGACAAATATTTACCATAGTTACTATTCATAATAAAAAAATAAAAGGGAATTATTTTAAAAAAAATCCTCATAATTAAAAATATGGAATCAATTTTTCAAGATTTAATTTCTAGAAGTGTCATAAATTAATTTAAGATAAAAGTGTAAAATGCAACGAAAAACATTTTTTTAGAAAAATGCCTTTTTAAGTATAATTTTTTTTTACCAAATCCAACCATAAAATTGATTCAAATGAACTTAATTGTATTATTAATAATATAATATAACTAATTTTACTTTTAAACCATTATGAAAAAAATGGAACTTTGTAAATTCTTGAAACAAAAATACAATTTTCAATAAAAACTAGTATTTCTCACTATTCATTAGAAAATCAATCTTTTCAGAAAAAATATCAAAAATTCATTCTAAGATAATTTTTACATGATGATTAAAAATTATATCCTTTTATCAAATAAAATTTCTAAAATTTCTATAAATTAATTATAATATTCACACACAATGAGCAACAAAAACCATTTTTGAAGAAAATGTAATTTGAATAATAAAATATTTTTACTAAAAATTGAGTGCTTATTTCCTAAGAATTAATCAATAAATCTGTATTGATTAGTTATTTTATATATATATTATAATTTAGTTAATTATATCCATGTTCATCAATTCAACGACTAGGTTATAACGATCATATTTAAATAATAATATTTTGTGATTGGTTTAAGCTCAGTGTTGTGTGTTGTATACACTATCGAATATATTGTTCTTTTAAAAATATCAAGGTGTCACTACTACAATTTTGGGCTTTGAAGCCCCCTGACACGGGCGACCGCCTTTGGCGGTCACTGTGCTTTGCAAAAAAAAGGGGGGCGCCCCCCCCCCCCCCCCCCCGCCGCCTCCTCCCTCGCCCTCGACCTACCCCCCCCCCCCCCCGGTCGCTGCCCTCCCCGCGTGCCCTCCCCCATCGTCACGCACCCTCGCCGCCCTCCACCACTCGCCGCCCTCACCGCCCTCCACCCTCCTCCCTCGTCGGCCTCCGCCCTCCACCCTCCGGCCATCCTCTGCCCTTCCCTCTGTCCCCTCCAGCGTCCCTCCACCCTCTGGCCTTCGGCCTCTGTCCCCTCCGTCTCCTACCCCTCTGCCCTCTGGCCTCCGGCCTCCACCCTCATCCATCCTCCCCCTCGCCCCCCCCCCCCACCTCGAACGCCCCCCCCCCCCACCCCAGACAACCCCCCTGCACTCGAGACATCCCCCCCCACCCCGCACCCCAGACAACCCCCCCGCACCCCAGACACCCCCCCCCCCCGCACCCCGGACACCCCCCCCCCCGCACCCCGGACAGCCCCCCACACCCCGGACAACCCCCCTCACCCCGGACAGCCCCCCCCCCCACCCCGAACACCCCACCCCAGACACCCCCCCCCGCTGCCCGCCCCCCATCCCCTCACCGCCTCCTCTCCTCCGGCTCCCTGCCTCCGCCGCCGTCCATCCCCTCCCTCACCGCACCGCCTTTAGCTCCAGCTCCCCTTCGCTGCCTCTCCTCTCCCTCACAGCACCGCCTTCAGCTCCCCTCCCTTCCAGGTTTGTAGCGCAATCAGGTATGACATGGGCTTTCATTTACATTATTATTTTATCAATGGTTCATAAACAATTGATTAGTATTTATTTTAAATATAGTTGATTTGAAAAATTCAAATGTAATAAGTATTGTGTAAATGTTTTTTATACAGATATTATTATGGATTAGAGTTGGATTGATCTTCCAAATCGAACATCTAGAGAATATTTCAATGGCATCAGGCAGTTTATTGACTTCACCAGAGGATTTGAAAGTGACTATATTAGTTGTCCATGTAGAAAATGTGCTAACAGATATCAATTCACATGAGATACTGTGAGGGAGCACCTATTCTTTAATGAATTTCTGAAAAATTATAAGATTTGGACTCGTCATGGAGAAGAATATGTTCGTTTTCAAAATACAGATGCAGTTCAGATGGATGTTGATGCAAGGATGACTGATCCAATGCATGAAATGCTTACTGAAATGGTATGTGGATTTGATCCTGAAGGCATTGACATCCAGAATCTTGAGACTGGTGAGACAAATCTTCACTCTGGTGCATATCATGATTCGAGGAGGTTTTATGAAGCACTTTATGATGTGAAAAAAGAATTATATCCTAGAGGTACTTCTTATAATAAACTGTCATTTATCGTGGAGTTGTTGCATTTGAATACTTTGAATAATTGGTCAGACACATCATTCGACATGCTTTTGGTGTTATTGAAAAAGATTCTTCCTGTCTATACTAAGATTCCTGAGTCGTATTACCATGCTCGTAAGTTGACAGAGAACTTAGGTTTTACATATGAGACCATAGATGCATGTGCAAAAAACTATATGTTGTTTAGAAAGGAAACTTCCCATTTGGATATTTGTACGGTTTGTGGTGCTTCTAGGTGGAAAGAGAACAGGGGAAATAAGACTCATCAAAGTCAGATTGCGATATAGGGGAAACTGATTGTCGTAAATCAAATGTGTTACTTTCCCCTTAAATCGAGGTTGAAAGATTTTTTATGTCATCTAAAGTTTCTAATTTAATGAGATGGCATGTAGAGTTCATGAAAGTGATATGTTAACCCACCCAGAAGACTCTCATGCATGGAAGGATTTTGATAAGAGACATCCCGAATTTTGATAAAGATGTTTGTAATGTCCGATTGGGATTGGCATCAGATGGTTTCAATCCATTCAAGTCTATGGTTGGTGCAACTCATAGTACATGGCCCGTGGTGTTGGTTCCGTATAATCTTCCTTCATGACTTTGTATGAAGCAACAATTTATATTACTTTCTACTCTTATTGATGGACCTAAACGTCTGGGGGATAAGATTGATGTTTACCTTCAGCCATTTATTGATGAGTTGAATGAATTTTGGGGCGATGGTGTGATGACTTATGACTGTGAAATGAATGAAATGTTCAAATTGTAGGTTGCTTTATTGTGGACAATCAATGACTTACCAACTTATGAAAATTTATCAGGCTGGATTACGAAAGGGGAATTTGTTTTCCCTTGTTGCAATAAAAGTAAAAAATATGTATGGCTTAAACATTCCAAAAAATGGGCATACATGGTTCACAGACATTTTCTCCCCCCTCAGCACAGGTTCAGAAAGGACAGAGTGGCATTTGATGGTTCTAGAGAGTTCATCCCAGCACCCAAGATCATGACAGGAGTCGAAATGTTATCGCAGATTGAGGAAGAAAACATCTGCATGGTATATGAAATTCAGGATTTAGTGGCTCCTCCAGTACGTAATATTCGTGCTGCGGGTAGGCAGCGCAGTCACAATTGGAAAAAGAAAAGTATTTTTTATAGTCTTCTATATTGGAAAACTAACATGATGAGGCATAATTTGGATGTCATGCACATTGAAAAAAAAAATTATGATAACATATTGTGGACCATTTTAGGTGTCAGTGGAAAATCAAAGGACCATGTTAATGCACGCCGTGATTTGGAAGAAATGGGTTTAAGGAAACAGTTGCATTTACAGTTAGCTAAGGGAAACAAGGCATATATACCTGCTTCATAGTATACGATGACTAAAAAGAAGAAAGAGACATTTCTTTCCATTTTGAAAATGCTCAAGGTGCCTGATGGTTACTCTTCTAATATTTCAAAGTGTGTGAATCTGACAAGCAAGACATTGCAAGGGTTGAAAAGTCATGACAATCACATACTACTTCAGCAGTTGATTCCAATTTCAATTTGTGATTGTTTATCCTCTAATTTTGTTCAGCCGTTGATTGAGATGATTAATTTTTTTAGATAGATTTATTTAAGAAATCAACGAATGAGTGATTTAAAAAGTTTGCAGGACCGAATTGTACTTATGCTTTGTCACTTTGAGAAACCCCCCCCCCTCATTTTTCGATGTTATGGTCCACTTGACAGTGCACCTAACTAATGAAGTAATGGCTGCTGTTCTAGTGCAATTCAGGTGGATGTATCCTATTGAGCAGTATTTGAGTACATTGAAACGATTTGTACGCAACATAGCTCATCCGGAGGCATCAATAGCCAATGGTTATTTGATGGATAAGTGTACTACTTTTTGTGAAAAATATCTTATGGATGTTGAAACAAAATTAGATAAGCCCTCTCAGATTCATGATGGTCCAGTTGGAGAAGGAACCACGTTTGATATGGACAACATCGAGTGGATACAAGCACATCGATATATCTTGTTCAATACTCTATCAGTTGCACCATTAATGCAGTAAGTATCTTATCAATGTGCTTGTATAACTTTTACATGTTTTGTTTGCATAAGTTGATCATTTAAACATTGCGTTATCATTTGCAGGAAACACATTAATGAGATAAAAGAAGGGATGTATCGTGCGACTGAGTTGCAAATTCAACAATATCATTATACGTCATTTCATGATTGGTTCAAGGATTATGTACGTATAAATTGATTTTCATTATGAGTGAATTATTATACTAATTTCTTTCTGCATATATCAGTATTGAATTTTATAAATTATGTAGGTTCATAAGCTGAGGGAGTTAGGGGACTCCATGCTAACTGAAGAATTTATCCAACTGGCTGTGGGTCCATCTATAACAGCTCTTCGTTATAAAGCTATTGATGCTAATGGTTTTCAATTTCGCATTAAAGATGTTGATGACAAACGAGCAACACAAAATAGTGGCATCAGTTGTCCATTTGTCGATTCTATTTATTACTATGGTCAATTTATAGACATCATTGAAGTTGTATACACACACGGGTTGAAGTACATATTGTTAAAGTGTAATTGGGTTGATCCAGTGCATGGATGTAAATTCAATCAATATCAGTTTTCATTGGTGAATTTTAACTATATTTTATATAGAAATGAACTATTTGATAATGAACCTTTAATTTTTACATCACAAGCGGAACAAGTATTCTTAGTTACTTTGCCTTCGAATCCAAGTTGGCAAGTTGTTGTCAAAATATCTCGGCGAGGAGTGTTTTTATTTGAAGAAGATGAACCCTAGACTGTTCTGTTTGTTTCCCAACAGCTTGATCAACATACCTTAGTTTAATGTGAAGAAGATATTTATTGGGTCAGAGTGGCTGTTGAATGAGAAACGATCGATTTGAATGCTTAATGAAAGGTATAATTGTTTTCCCGCTATTCAGTATTGAATGTCCTAGGATATCATAAATTATCTGACCATTTTATAAATCTGTGTAAGTTTTAATCCTCACTTTTGGAAGTTTATTCAGTTATAAATATTTAGGGTGATTTTACTCATGTTATATTGATGTTATTGTCAGAGTATCTTCTCTTTGAGGTATTCTTCATCTGGTTCATGTGATGCTTGAATTTTTATTAATTCAATCTGAAATTTGGCTATGCATTGATTGGTTTTGTACATAATTTGTATATCTATTTTTTTAACTTTCTGATTTTTTAAAATTCATTCACAACTAATTATTCAATCCATTTTTGTTTGATTAAAAATTGTACAAGTTTGATTTTTTTAAGAACAATCCAATTTATCTTTTAGACACTTTGGATAGTCCCCTTACTAATGTTTTATATGACTGCAGGCATGTCAGGGGAAGAGGCAGCAGATCCACATCATCCATCTGAGGCATCTATGTCTCAGGGTCGAGGTATGTTTGAATGTCATTGTCTCTATTTTTTATGTAATTGATAAACATATATATTTATTTATAACATATGTCAAATTATATATAAAATTTCAACAGGATCAGACTCGATTGCTTCTTCCTCTCGCAAGAGAGGCCCCGGTCGTGGCATTTTTCATGGAATTCCGACACGACGATTGATGTTTCCTTTAATGAGGTATTTCATCCTGTGGGATCGAATTCCCCTACATTTATTTGTCAGTTGGGTCATATCATGCGTGACCCACATCGATTTCCATTGACCACGCGTGATTGGGCTTCTATCCCTCAGGACACATTAGATCGTCTTTGGAGGGAGGTTCAGGTAAGAAGACCATTTTACTTTATTCTATATGTATAAACAATACTAATATGTGTGATTTTTTTCTTTAATAGAAAAATTTGAAAGTATTCCCTGATGAGTTTTGGCCCGTGTGTATGAGAAAATGCCATAAGATGTGGAAAGACTATAAAGGAAAAGTGAAGAGGGACCACTGGGTACCAAATGTGGGTGCCCCATACATTCTGGAAAAAGTCCCAATAGGTGTCCTCCCGGCTCAGTGGCGTGACTTAGTTGCATATTGGTCTAATGAGGGTGTTGTGGTTTGTATATTTATTTTGGTGTATATATATTTTCAAGAATGTGTGATTTGTTTGAAATTTGAATGAATTGAATGTAGGAGGTGTCAGCATGCCATTCTGAGAATCGAGCGTTGCAGGGACCACCTCATAGGCTCAGGACTCGTCACGTGTCTTAGATCCAACATGAGATATTTATTATTCATTTTTTAATTTTTTTAATTAATGTGGTTTTGTGTTTATATTCTATTCATATACAATTTCGGGAGCAAGGTGCACTGACTGATAAAATGTCGATGTGGATGAGGACTCGTGATCGCAATGATCCAGAGGCTGCAACATTGATAGTAAGTGATTTTACTTACCAATACTTACATAAATTTGTATATTAATATATATATGTATATATATTTAAATATTTCATAGGCTCAATTTGAAGCTGAGTTAGAACATCTGCCAGAGGACCAGCGATAGCTTCCCATGCGAAGGGATGAGATCTTTCATCGCATTATTGGTCGGGACGGGCATGGATATATTTTGACCTATGGAACAGGGATTCCACATTCTGTAGTGTCACATGTTGTGGTTATCGGTCCTGCTATTTCTCAGATGACACAGCAGTTGTCAGATTTTGAGGCACGACTACGTGCTTCCGAGGAGGTAAATGCACAATTGACCGCTGAGGTTAGAGCACTGCGGGAATATGTGCGTCCAGGTGATGGTGCAGGGGATCATACGACGCAGGTTTATACTATATTTATTTATTTATTTTAGATTATTTTTGTTATGAAAATATTCATAATATTTATTTTTTATAGGCCCCTAGCCCACCGGATGGAGGTAGCAGTGATTACCATGCATGACGCATCATATTCACGAGGTGTGTTTCTGTTTTTACTGGTGGGGTTGTTATTGATATATAGGTTGGGTTTCTGGTGATATTTTTTGTGATTTGGGGGTATCATGTGTGTTTTGGCCTGATGCAATGTTTGTGTGCACGAATTGAGAAGTAACCATGAAACTGATTAATGATTTGGATATTTTTTGTTCATTTAATTCTTTAATGTTTTAAATTGTATGTTTTGTAATAGTTTTGAAAAAACCATGTGATTCCCTAATATAAACCATGAAACTTTTTTTTGATGACTGAGCTCAGGTTCTCTATTTGTAATCCTCGAACAGCCCCCCCCCTCCCCCTGCACCTCCGGACAGCCCCCCCCCCCCAGACAGCCTTCCCCCCACCCACCCCGGACAGCCCCCCACCCCCACCCCTAGACACCACCCCCACCACCCTAGACAGCCCCCCCGCACCCCCGGACAGCCCCCCCGCACCCCCTGGACCGCCCGCCCCACCCCCAGAATCCTGGTGAATCTCAAGCATCATGCATAAACAGAAATAAAAATAAAACAATTGTTGTAGAATCATCCACAGCTGACCTCAACATCTTATCCTAAACAAGATTCCACATCGATTCAGATTATAATGTAACACTCGCAAGCATCACTACCCAAACACACACACCCACTCAGGATCATTCTATCAATAGGGCACCCACTCGAGTCCTTAGTTTCTATATGTATGAAGATGCATTCTTATTGGGATCCTCAGAAATAGTATTCTAGTTGAGAAACCCCTCATGGAATCCTATTGGTTAGAACATAAGAGTAGGTATTCCTCTTGGGAACCTCAATCATAATTAGTCACTCAGGCCCATGCCCACCCCCGGACAGCACCCCGCACCCCAGACAGCCCCCCCCCCCCCCCCCCCGTACCCCCCGGACAACCCATCCCACCCCCGTACAACCCCCCCCCCCCCCACCCCCGGACAGCACCCCCACCCAGAAAGCCACCCCCGCACCCCTGACAGCCCCCCCACACCCCTGGACACCCCCTCAGCAGTTCGGCGCGCTCTAAAAGGGAACGTTGGGTGGTCAAACCCACCCGAACGACCTCGTAATTCCATGAAATCATACAAAAACAATCGCGGTGTGAATTGTGAAATGGTCAGGCAGACGAGATGTCAATTGGAGGTGTCGTTTAACCACGATGACCGGAAACGCGTTTCCGGGGTAAAAAAAGACCAAAACGGTGTATCACGGTCGAATTCAGAGAAAATGTGCTCTGAATGACCTAAAACCACACAAAAACTATGAGAATATTATTCGTGACATGCAGTATGAGATGGAACGTTCATCAGACATGTGGTGCGCGCGGTACAACCGAATGTGTCGTTTTCAGCAGTTTGACGCGCTCTAAAAGGGCGCGTTGGGTGGTCAAAACCAACCGAATGCCCTTGGAATGCCATGAAATCATACGACAACAATCGTGGTGTGAATTTTGAAATGGTCAAGTAGACAACATGTCAATCAGAGGTGTCGTTTGACCGCGGTGACCGGAAATGCGTTTCCAGAGTCATAAAAGACCAAAACGGCGTGTCACGGTCGAATTCAAAGAAAATGTGCTCCGAATGACCTGAAACCACACGAAAATGATAGGAATATTATTCTTGACATGAAGGAGGAGATGGCACATCCATCGGATGTGCGGTGCGCGCGGTACGACCGAATGTGTCGTTTTCAGCAGTTCGGCGCGCTCTAAAAGGGCGCGTTGGGTGGTCAAAACCACCCCGAACAATCTCAGAATGCCATAAAATCATACAAAAACAACCGCGGTGTGAATTTTGAAATTTTATAGCAAATGGCACGTTGATCTAATGTGTCATTTGACCACGGTGACCGGAAACGTGTTTCTGGAGTCACAAAAGACCAAAACGGCGTGTCACGGTCGAATTCAGAGAAAACATGCTTTGAATGAACTGAAACCACATGAAAACGATAGGAATATTATTCTTGACATAAACGAGGAGACGGAACATCCATCGGACGTGCGGTGTGCACGGTATGACCGAATATGTCGTTTTCAGCAGTTCGGCACACTCTAAAAGGGTGTGTTGGGTGGTCAAAACCACCCAAACGTCCTCGGAATACCATGAAATCATACGACAACAACCGTGGTGTGAATTGTAAAATTTTTGGGTAGAAGGAACGTCCATCGGAGGTTCCGTTTGACCGCGGTGACTGGAAACGCGTTTCCAAAGTCATAAAAGACCAAAACGACGTATCACGGTCGAATTCAGAGCAAACATGCTCCGAATGACTTGAAACCACACGAAAACAGTAGGAATATTATTCATGACATTCAGGAGGAGACGACACATCCCTCGGACGTGCGGTGCATGCGGTACGATCGAATGTGTCGTTTTCAGCAGTTCAGCGCGCTCTAAAAGGGCGCGTTGGGTGGTCAAAACCACCCAAACGTCCTCGGAATTCCATAAAATCATACGAAAACAACTGCAGTGTGAATTGTGAAATGGTCGGGTAGACAGCACGTCAATCGAAGGTGTCATCTGACCGCGGTGACCGAAAACGCGTTTCTGGAGTCAGAAAAGACCAAAACGGCATGTCATGGTTGAATTCAGAGAAAAAGTGCTCCTAATGACCTGAAACCACACAAAAACGATAGGAATATTATTCGTGAAATGCAGGAGGAGACGACACATCCATCGGACGTGCAGTGCATGCGGTAAGACCGAATGTGTCATTTTCAGAAGTTTGGCGCGCTCTAAAAGGGCACGTTGGATGGTCAAAACCACCCGAACGACCTAGGAATTCCATGAAATCATACGACAAAAACCGCGGTGTGAATTGTGAAATGGTCGGGTAGACGGCACGTCAATCGGAGGTGTCGTTTGACCGCGATGACCGAAAACGCGTTTCCGGAGTCATAAACGACCAAAACGGCATGTCACGGTCGAATTCAGAGTAAACATGCCCCGAATGACCTAAAACCACATGAAAACAATAGAAATATTATTCATGAAATGAAGGAGGAGACGACACGTCCATCAGATGTGCAGTGTGCGCGGTACGACTGAATGTGTCGTTTTCAGCAGTTCGACGCGCTCTAAAAGGGCGCGTTGGGTGGTCAAAACCACACGAAAGTTCTCAGAATACCATGAAATCATACGAAAACAACCGTGGTGTGAATTGTGAAATGGTCGGGAAGATGGCACGTCAATCTAAGGTGTCGTTTGACCGCAGTGACCGGAAACGCATTTCTGGAGTCATAAACGACCAAAACGGCATGTCACGGTAGAATTCAGAGAAAACATGCTCTGAATGACCTAAAACCACATGAAGATGATAGTAACATTATTCGTGACATGCAGGAGGAGAAGGCACACCCATCAGACATGAGGTGCGCGTGGTACGACCAAATGTGTCGTTTTCAGCAGTTCGACGCACTCTAAAAGGGCGTGTGGGTGGTCAAAACCGCCCGAACGTCCTCGAAATTACATGAAATCATACGACAACAACCGAGGTGTGAATTGCTGAAATTTTCAAGCATATGGCATGTTAATCAGAGGTGTCGTTTGACCGCGGTGACTGGAAATGTGTTTTCAGAGTCATAAACGACCAAAACGGCGTGTCATGGTCGAATTCCAAGAAAACGTGCTCTGAATGACCTGAAACCACACGAAAATGATAGGAATATTATTCGTGACATGTAGGAGTAGAATTCACGTCCATCGGACGTGCGGTGCGTGCAGTACGACCGAATGTGTCTTTTTCAGCAGTTCGACGTGCTCTAAAAGGGCGCATTGGGTGGTCAAAACCAAACGAAAGTTCTCGGAATACCATGAAATAATACGAAAACAACCGCGGTGTGAATTGCGAAATGGTCGGGTAGACGACACGTCAATCGGAGGTGTCTTTTGACCGCGGTGACCGGAAAAGCGTTTTCGGAGTCATAAAAGACCAAAACGGCGTTTCACAGTCGCATTCAGAGCAAACGTGCTCTGAATGACCTAAAACCACACAAAAATGATAAGAATATTATTCTTGACATGCAGGAGGAGACGGCACATCCATCGGATGTGCGGTGCATGGGGTACGACCGAATGTGTCGTTTTCAACAGTTCAGCACGCTCTAAAAGGGCGCGTTGGGTGGTCAAAACCACTCAAACGTCCTCGTAATGCCATTAAATCGTACGACGACAACGGCGGTGTGAATTGTGAAATGTTTGGGCAGACAGAACGTCAATTGGAGGTGTCATTTGACCGCGGTGACCGGAAACGTGTTTCCGGAGTCATAAAAGACCAAAACGGCGTGTCACGGTCGAATTCAGAGAAAACGTGCTCCGAATGACCAAAAACCACACGAAAATGAAAGGAATATTATTCGTGACATGCAAGAGGAGACGGTACGTCCATCGGACGTGCGGTGCACGCGGTACGACCGAATGTGTCATTTTCAGCAGTTCGACGCGCTCTAAAAAGGCGCGTTGGGTCGTCAAAACCACTTGAACGTCCCCGGAATGCCATGAAATCATACGAAAACAACCGCGGTGTGAATTGTGAAATGTTCTGGCAGATGGCACGTTAATCGGAGGTGTCGTTTGACTACGGTGACCGGAAACGCGTTTCCGGAGTCATAAAAGACCAAAACGGCGTGTCATTGTCGAATTTAGAGAAAACGTGCTCTGAAAGACCTAAAACCACACGAAAATGATCAGAATATTATTCGTGACATACAGGAGGAGACGGCACATCCATCGGATGTGCGGTGCGCACTTTACGACCGAATATGTCGTTTTCAGCAGTTCGACGCGCTCTAAAAGGGTGCGTTGGGTGGTCAAAACCACCCGAACATCCTCGGAATTCTATGAAATCATACGACAACAATCACAGTGTGAATTTTGAAATGGTCGGGTAGACGACATGTCAATTGGAGGTTCCGTTTGACCGCGGTGACCGAAAACGCGTTTCCAGAGTCATAAACGACCAAAATGGCATGTCACGGTCGAATTCAGATAAAACATGATCCGAATGACCTGAAAACAAATGAAAATGATAGGAATATTATTCGTGGCATGAAGGAGGAGAAGACACATCAATCAGACGTGCGGTGCGCGCGGTACGACCGAATGTGTCGTTTTCAGCAGTTCGGCGCGCTCTAAAAGGGCGCGTTGGGTGGTCAAAACCACCCGAACGTCCTCGGAATGCCATAAAATCATACAAAAACAACCTTAGTGTGAATTGTGAAATGGTCGGGCAGACAGCACGTCAATCGAAGGTGCCTTTTGACCGCGGTGACCGGAAACGCGTTTCTGGAGTCATAAAAGACCAAAACGGGGTGTCACGGTCGAATTTAGAGAAAACATGCTCCGAATGACCTTAAACCACACGAAAACGATATGAATATTATTCTTGACATGCAGGATGAGACAGCACGTCTATTGGACGTGCGATACGCGCGGTACGACCGAATGTGTCGTTTTCAGCAGTTCGGTGCGCTCTAAAAGGGCACATTGGGTGGTCAAAACCACCCGAACATCCTCGGAATGCCATGGAATCATACGACAACAACTACGGTGTGAATTTTGAAATAGTCGGGCATACGGCACATCAATCAGAGGTTTTGTTTGACCGTGGTGACTGAAAACGTGTTTTCGGAGTCACAAAAGACCAAAACGGCGTGTCAGAGTCGAATTTAGAGCAAACGTGCTCCAAATGACCTGAAACCACATGAAAACGATAGGAATGTTATTCATGACATGCACTAGGAGATGGAACGTCAATCGGACGTGCGGTGCGCACGGAAAACATTCCTTTTTAGACAAAAAAACACTTTCAAAAACTAAAGCAAAGACTCCAAAATAAGAAAAACAAATTCAAAAATGATAACATTTCTTAAATTGGTGGTTTTAAATTATTATAGCACCCATGAGATGTCAGATTTCATTTTATTATATGTATATAATAACTGAATAAATATTTCAAATTTACGTTTGTTTTGTTTAGTTGTTTTCTTTGTATTTTATTGTAGGTTTCTAAAGCAGATGGATGTGGATCGTTGAAGCACGTCTATCATTTATTGTTTATGATGATCTTGATGTTTATAGTGTTTGGATTTGCTTTCCATTTTTTATAATTTATATGCTATTTTTTTATTCTGTACCATGAAATTTTTTTATAAAAAAAATATTTCCAGTTTAGCGACAGCCATTGGAGGTCGCTATAGGCCGGCATTTCGGCCAGCTTCAGTGACCCCCAATGGCGGTCACTGTAGGCCAGCATTTTGGCCAACTTCAGCGACCTCCATTGGTAGTCGCTGTAGGCCAACAGCGTTGGGCCTAAAGCGACCGCCACTGGCGGTCGTTGTGCGGTCTCTATAGGTCGAATTTTTAGTAGTGTATAAAATTCTCCCCACTTTAATAAATTGTACCCTCTCAATTTGAAATTGTGATCGATATTCAAGGGTATAACATTTCAAAATACTTTTGTTAAAAACCCACATAATAAAAAGGGTTGATAAAACTTCTTCTTAAATGAGAGAAAGAGAAATACGAAGGTCATCTAGAATAACACATAAATAGATTTCCAAATAGGATAATGTTAGTGAGAAGTGAATATGTGAACATGGAGGAAAAATAAATGTCCTAATAATGATGGAGAGTGATATAGAACATTAATCAAAGGAAAATTAATGATCATGAGAAAGTTAATGAACATAAAACCATAAATTAATATAGTGTGAAAAGGGCCATAAATTCATCAGGAATCAATGTAATAGGAAAACATTTTTGTTTCAAGATCATTTTCCTAGAGTTGGGGAATTATTTTTATATCTTGTCTGAAAATATAAGAAAATATACTTACTTGATAAGTATAATTTCATCCTTTAATCAATTTTCACCACAATTGCATGTTTTGATCCAAATGATGAGTATTCAAGATTGCATTTTCATATCTGAAGCACTAAAATCAAATTCTAATGGATCACATAATCCACAAAATTATAGCAAGATATTTATCCTATATTTAAATATTAAAACCAAAATGGTTACCATAAGGTAAGATAATATCTGAAATGAATAAACCTTCATATGAAGAAATAATACATTTTACTTCAAAATTTATATAACAACACCAAAATATAAACTTAGATTATTCAAAAAATAAATAACCCTAAATCCCAATTAACCTAAATAACCTCAATATTAAATAATGTTTTAACCTCAAATGTGATCTCATACCTTTTAACTTATATCCCCAAAAAATTAATTATATTTTTCCTAATTAATATTTCGTGTTAAACCACATGTTAAACCTAAAATTTAATATATACCTCAACCCAATGAATCATGACTAAAAAATATCCATAATCACTATTATAAATCACTATATAATCTTATAATACAGTGAACTTCAACAAAATATCATGAATTAAATTTAGATTCCAACCTAAAAGGTGATCCTTAGCTTGAATATAAATATCTTTGAAAATATCACCTTGTCAATGAATCACTTTTGAACCATCAATATTATTTATATCCCACTATCCAATATACTATAATTAACTTAACAACAAATCATATATTAACCCAAAGGGTTATTTAAACCTCACTAAAGTATTATTCTTAAAACCCAATAAAAGTTACAAATCATCTCAAAATCCCATCACTTAAAACCTCAAAAGGGGTATCTATGTCATTGAACTTATGGAAACCTTAAGCTTATAAAACCATGATGGTATCCATAACTCTTTATTTAACCCCACATGAAAATATATATGATTCCAAAAATTAATACAATCCTTATAAAATCATAAACTATTTCCATAAATCCAAAAATAAAATAAACGTCATCAAATATTACCTAGATCACCTTATTATCAAATCACTAACCAATTTTCAAGGTTACCAATACTATCCCATTTACTTCCTCAATGTCAATCATCTCTTTATCCCAACTAAACACTACCAGTTTACTACTAAATCACTTTTCTAGGTTATTAATACCATTCAATGTATGTTTTCAAATCCTTAAATAAAAACTATTTTGGAACAATCCTTAGATGTTTCATGATTATTATATTTATAATATCATTTATTCATCACATAAATAACATAATTCTCAAATCACAATACATAAACGCTTCAATCCTTACACTTAAATGACTAGAATCTCATAATTCCTTCATTGATTTAAGAGTTAACCCTTGAATTAGGGAATTGTCTTAGATAATTCTCATATTCCCCACACATAAGACACCAAACTATAAATGGTACCTTGGGATGAACTTTATATCCCTCCATCAAACTCTTCATTTTTCCTCAACAATTAATTGATCTATGCCCTTATTTTATACAAATAAAACATATTCATGTTTCTTTGAGACATTCTTTGGCATTTCTCTTTCCACATTTTTAACATGAAGGAAATTGAGACTTCTTTTATCAATGGCATTCACTACCTAATCTCTTAGAAATCTTTATTCTTCTCTTATTTGGTGAGTCTAAGAGTTGGTTAAGGTGTAGGTTGCTAATCATATATCATGATAACTGGTTTTTCATAATCATGATATCTTTCACTCCAGTAATCATCGAATTAGGTTGCTTATAATCACTACATTTTCCATCACATTCAATATTAACATGGTTCCTCTTGGTTCTAGCCAATGACTAAAACCAAAAAGCATAGTATGAGAAAAAATAACAATAGTGGGAACCCACATAATATCTACCTTACCAAAACTTCAAGATATTATTTTATACTTAGAATTATCCTAAAATTCAGTTACAAAGTTATGTTCACTAATCTATGTTAACCTAAATTCAGTTCCCAAGGTTTCTATTAAACTATAGCTGATACCAAAGACCCTGACTCCTGTATCCCAGAGTTGGTGGTTACTTTATTACAATAGTACTAGATGCAAGGGATCACATCCCAAAGTACTGAATAGTTATGAAGTCTTAGTAAACTAAATGCCTACATGATTCTCATATTACATAGGAAATATAAAAACATAACATAAGAAACATTCTTTCAATATTTTTATCTTTCACAATATCCTTCTTTATATCCTAGGGAAAGGAAAACAAATAAAGGGTGAGCTTATATGCTCATTAATGGTTACATACAAAATAATATATCATGATTAAATTAGTTATAAACAATATGGAAAGGTAAATATCTGAAAACACATTCCATTTAATTAATAACTTAAGCATGAAGAATAATATGGAAGGAATAAATGATGATCAAATAATTTCATATAAATAATCATAAGAGCTTGAAAATTATCCATGGATATCATAACTTTTCAAATAATCACATGGAAATAAATAACTAATTTTATAATGATGGAATTCATAATTTAGGAAATCTTAAACTTACTTTTGAGGCCCCATTCCAAGACATATAAAACATGCCACCAAGGCCTCCTTCTAAGAGATCTTACATAAATAGGTAAGGCCTCAACCAAATACCCAGCCTATTTTGTCTCATGATACCTACCGATTCATCAAGGATCTATGTAATTTTGGGTCCCACCATTTACATAATAATTCTAATGAATTCATATTATGAATAAATAATACAACTTAATCAACATGCCTTAAAAATAAATAATTGTATGTATTAGAAGAACTGGCATACGAAATGTCATTACTTTCCCAAGTCAAACTGATCATAAACTACCTAGATAAATATAGTGTATGGTATAATTAGAGTATATTATCATTAAATAATGATATTAAATAAAGTATATTTATATATATGAAAATATTTTAAAAATATCATTGAATATTTTTTTGAGGAAAATACCCTTTTCACTTTGAAATCACTTATTTAAAATATAGAAATTTACAAAATATTAAGGAAATAATTTTCTTTGAAATTAACCATTGAAAATTGTAAATTAATATTCAAATAATTATGAGGTCATGATGGTGTGTAACACCCCAAGATTCCATGGTACACTTCTCTTTGAATAATACAGTAGTGTGTGTTGTACTCAACTTCGAGTTCTAACACACACCACAACCAATCAAACTAGCCGTTATGAATAGTAATACCCACTTTTTGAAATTTTATACATTTTATCTTTCAAAATGGACTTAATTTTTGGATTCGGAATATCGAAATTATCTTAGGGTGAATTTTTGGTATTATTCTGAAAACTTTCAATTTTTGATGAATAGTGAAAATCACTAAATTTTAATTAAAAACAACTTTTTTAATCGAAATAATTAATAGTGATAAATTATGAATTTGATTGGTTTTAAAGTATATTTAGAATATATTTTTACCACTTAATACATTGTTGGTAATTGGACGTAATTTCACATTTAAACCGGACGTAAACAAGTGTCAGTCTTTTGATAGTTATTATTTCTTAAAAACACGCTTTTTGTTTTGACAACATAAATTAATTTTAAATTAATTTCTGCCACTTATGTGTTTTGAATTTAGAAAAATGGATTCCATATTTAGAATCAGGTGGTCCATATTGTGTAAATAGGTAACTTTTATTTTTAGATATTTTGAATAATTACTTCGGTAAATATTTAATTTACCATGGTTAAAGGATAAATCCAGTAAATAAGGGTAAAATATAATATTATAATAATACTAAATTACCCTAAAATGTGTCCTAACCCTATTGGTTGATACATGTCCGACCATGGTCATATTTGGGTCGATTTTGGGATCCCATGGATCCACTTGTAAGAGATAATGACACTTTATATTAATTAAGTTAAAGTGAATACAAAAATGACATAAGCATATATCTTTTAGAAAAACAATTTTTACATAGGGTTATATATGTTATATTTTCAACTATAAATATTAATTAGAAAGATAAAAATATTTTCTACATAATTTTATTTTATTTATAATTTTTAGACATTGAATAATTAAATTTATTTATGACACAATAATGATGCAATATTTTCCTTATTAATGAAAGAATCAAATAATTTGTATTATAAATGATAAAATAAATATAATTTGAAAATTTTGATGCCATAAAAGAATTTTATAGGTTACTATGGAATGTTATGGTTTATTAAATTAATTTTTTTTGAATTAATAAAGTTTTTAAGACTTTAACAAAAATCAATTATTAAATAGTGTCAAAATAGACATAAAGGAGTTTTTAAAACAAATATTGTATTATTAATTGATATAATATTCCTAAAAATCTAAGGTTCAAAAAAGGACTTATATGATGATAGGTATGTCATTAATGATCCACTTGGGGTTATATTGGTAGTTTATAGTAAGTTTATTAACCAAATAATATAAAAATACAAAGAGACATGGTAAATGTCAAACTAATTAACTAAGAGTTAAATCTAAAAGATAAGGTTAATATAGTGACTCAAACCTGTCTAAAACATATTTTTTGAGTGGTTTTAGACCCATAACCACATTAGACTTTAAATAATTCAGTTTTTATCCATTATAAACCGAATATAAATTTATTATAAAATAATACTTTAAGTTTTTTCTAAAGAGTCCCTCCTCCCCCTTATAAAAGGACACCACTTCTAACCAATTCTTCATACATTGAAAGCATTTTGGTTCGGCCAAACCCTACCCAAATATTCTCTAAATTTAACTCACTTCAACCTATAGGCATTATTTTGATCATAAATCCAACTTAAGGAGCCCTTTTGATCAAATCAAAAGGAAGAACCCGAAGAAGAGGTAATGTTTTCACCACCCTCTTTCAAGTTCCTTTATTCTTCAACTTCTTCTTTATTTGATAATTACATTCTAAAATAATAAATCCAGTATATTCTATATACTGTGATGTTATTATAAATATGGTTCAACCATATTCAGTATTCTATCCATCATTTGAAAGACATGTCACCATACGTGCGTACGTACGGCTTATCATCTCCACGTCGTGGTGTAATTGTTATTCAAAACATTATTATTTGGATGGGTATGATAATGATGTTTAATTTATGTAAATAATAAATAAAACATGATAATTATTCTGTATATATAATATACCATCAAATTATATATTATTTTAATATCAAAATAATGATATTGTTGCTCGTGCGTACGTACGGACTACTGTCTCCACGAACGCGATGAGATTTATTCTCCATCGTATCCATTCAAGACTAATTTTCATTTGATGATTAAAAATAATGTTTAAGGACTTTATATAATTTTGTATATTAATAATATAAAACCTATGGATAACAAACACGTCTTATGTAACAAAACATATAAAAGAAAATGAGTAAGTGAACACCCAAAACGACGATAATACTAAAATATTATTAACAAATCAATATTAAAAGATCATATATGATGTCATATTTATGTATATGATTCTTGTATAATTTAATAACAATGATTTAACTATTATAAAAGAGGTTAACCTACCATCGACCAAGGAAAATTACAAGGTAAGGTTTTTGTTAGGACCAATAGGGGCCTATATACCCTGAGAGGGGGGGTGAATCAGGGTATGGATATTCTTTTTCAAAGTTCTTCCTACCCCACTAGATCTTGACCTCTTTATTACAAGGGTCACTTTGTTTGCACTTGTGTGGTTATTATGATCACTTAATTTCTTCTTTGCCTGATGATGATGCTTCAAATGCAATGCAAGGAAGTAAACAAGCAGACACAGAGATTTTAACTTGGTTCACCGCTGAGGGCTACGTCCAAGGAGCATACGCCGACAAGTTGCCGGTTCGTACCAAATTCCACTAGACTTCACTAGCTGTGGATTACAATGTTCGGGCTAGATCACTTCTATGCCCAGGCTCACTGCCTATACAATGTTTAGGGTCAGCTCACTGCTTTCCCAAGGGTCACTCCCTGTTTCTCTCTCTCTGGCTCACTGCCGGTGGAGAGGTTCACCTTTTTCCTCTTCCTAAGCTCACTGCTCTGTGAAGGGAATCCAATCACAGTTTATAGACCTGTAGGTCTCTTCATTTCCATGAAGGAATGCATCTTCCTCTGTATGTAGATGCTCTGTTGAAGTCCAACTTTCACCCGCAGATGAATCTCACTTTGCACCGGATGTACCGGGCATCCTCAGTTTTTACGCGCAACCCTTACGGTGTCATGCGCGCAATTTCTATGATTTGCGCGAAATTCCTTTTTCGCGCAACCGCCCAATATTACGCGCAACCTGGAAACTGCCTTGCGCGCAATTCACTGATTTTGCGCGAAAACCACTTTTCGCGCAATCTTCCTTTTACGCGCCAACCCCAACTTTTTGCGCAGCCTTAGCTTTTCGCGCAATAGCTGACTTTACGCGCAAACTTTAAGTTTACGCGCAACACCCTTTCTAACTTCAATTTCGCGCACCAGAGCTCGGGTATTTTCTATGTCTTGAGCTCTATATAATGGAGTAGGGTCACTTCATATTTATAGGCAAAATCGACCCCACGCGAAAAACCCTCCTTGAGCGCGTAATCCGCTTTGATCTTCCGCGCACAAACATTTTCCGCGCACTGCTCCATAATTTCGCGCACCTCATGCCTTTGCCATTTTACGAGCTTCGGACCTCGTAACACCTCTTGCGCGAAATACTTCATCCGCTATTTCGCGCGCCACTTCAATTTTCCGCGCACGCCTCCAAAATTTCGCGCGCCTCATGCCTTTACCGATTTTCAAGCTTTCGGCCTTGAAACATCTTTTGCGCGAAATACAATTTCGCGCAACCCGCTGTTTTGCGCGCCACACTTCAAGATTTCGCGCAACCCTCTAGTTTTGCGCGCCACGCTTGATTTTTCCGCACACCTTCTTCATTTCTCTCTCCTCAACCTTTGCCAACAACATATCACTCCATTTTCCATTGGCGATTTTCAGGCCCAAAAATTTGGCAAACACTGGAAAACGGCGCCACCTTGTACTGCTCTTTTGTACCGCCTCCAGATCGTCCTTTCCTTTGTCAAAGTTCTTTGTCAACATGGAATGTCAACAAATTCTCGGGAACTCGACAATTCTCCATGGAAACCTTCTTTGTCAACAAACACAATCAACCCAAAAATGCTGCAATGCTACCTTGAGGGATTTTTGCCCAACAATCTCCCCCTTTGGGTTTGTTGACAACTCTTCACAACTCTGCTCAGAAATATTTTCTGCACTTTGATACCTCACTGAGTCTTCTTCCAGCTGCTACCACCATTCGCCTCTTGCGATTATGATAGCGTTCAAGGATTCTCTTAACATGTACTCTAAGCCCACATGAGCAATGCTCGGCGTGAGAAACAAGAGTAGTATGAAAAGTTCATCAATGAATCACTTCATGTCAGACCCCAATTGTCGATTCCACCCTGATACCAATTCTTAAAATAAAAACCAGTTGTTGAACCACACTGATACCAATTGGTGAAATCTTAAGTTGATACCGATTGTTGATAGCTGGACACCGTCTCACACCATTCCAACACCACTGATCTGCCTTTATCACGATCCTCAGCTGTCGTGATTACTATGATTTGATCGATCACTTCTAGCATCGTCAGATTTAAAAATCTCTCCCCCTTTCTCATTGCTCCCCCTTTCTGGCTGCTCCACCTGTCAGCTTCTCCCCGTATCAATTATGATTTATCAAATCTCCGCACTATTTGCTCTCTTGAACTAACACTTTTCTCCCCCTTTGTCAAGCACTTTTCAAGCACTTTTCTCCCCCTTTGTCAACGAACCCAAAGGTCACGCCTTTGTAGTCTGTAACATAGTAGAGAACACATATCAGCACATTAGGGAAAAACACACCATACCTCGGGGAGAGGGGGGGGTCCCACATCCACACTATTTCAAGTGCGGGGAATCGACTGAACTCCCAAAGCCAGTCGATGCCTCTCAAAAGCTTCCTTGGGTAAGGCCTTTGTCAGAATGTCTACATCCTGTAGCTCTGTAGGCACGTACTCCAACTTCACGATTCCCTGCTCAACCTTCTCCTTGATGAAATGATACTTGATCTCAATGTGCTTTGTCCTTGAGTGATGGACGGGATTTTTGCTGAGATTGATAGCACTTGAGTTATCACACTGGATTCCGATCGGAGACTCCACTTCAACTCCCATATCTTCAAGCTGCTGTTTCATCCACAATAACTGTGTGCATGCTTGAGTGGCCGCAATATACTCAGCTTCTGCAGTGCTCAATGAAATGCAATCTTGCTTCTTACTTAGCCAAGAAATACACAACCCACCAAGATAGAATGCACCACCTGACGTTGATTTTATATCATCCGCTGAACCGGCCCAGTCTGCATCAGTGTACCCCAATAACTCTGTCTGAGATTTGTCATTGTATGTCAAGCCGAAGTCCACCGTGCCCTTAATATACCGAAGTATTCTTTTCACTGCGAGCATGTGACTTTCCTTGGGATTACTCTGATATCTCGCTGCTTGGCATGTGGCGAAAACAATATCAGGCCTTGTTGCGGTTAAGTACAACAGACTTCCAATGATTTGCCTGTATTCTGTGATATTAACTGCCTTGCCATCCTCATCTTTTGATAATTTCATCCGGGTAGCCACCGGAGTCTTCATCTCCTTGGAATTTTCCATTCCAAACCTTCTCAGGACCTCCTTGGCATATTTAGATTGTGAAATGAATGTTCCATTCCTTCCTTGTGTTACTTGTAGACCAAGGAAAAACGTTAGCTCTCCAATCATTGACATTTCAAACTCATTTTTCATGAATTCGGAAAACTGTCTGCACTGAGCTTCATCTGATCCACCAAATATTATGTCATCGACATAAACCAACACCATCATCCTTTGATTACTGTCATTACTGAAATAGAGATTGTAATCAACTCCTCCACGCTGAAAACCAAGCTTCTTCAAGTACTGATCAAGCCTTGAGTACCATGCCCTTGGTGCTTGTTTCAGCCCATACAATGCCTTCTTCAGCCTGCAAACTTTGTTCTCATCCTCATGAATGAGAAAACCATATGGCTGCTCAATATACACCTCCTCTTCCAGAACACCATTCAAGAATGCAGATTTGACATCCATCTGGAACACTTTGAACTTCCTTTGCACTACGATGGCTAGGAATAATCTTATTGTCTCCAGCCTTGCAACCGGTGCAAATGTCTCATCAACATCAATTCCCTCGATCTGGGAGTACCCCTTGCACACTAGACGTGCTTTGTTCCGAATTATTGTGCCATCTTCATTCATCTTATTGCGATAGACCCATTTAGTCCCAATGACATTCTTGTCTGCTGGCCTCGAAACAATCTCCCAAGTCTGGTTCTTCTCAATTCTGACCTATCTCTTCATTCATGGCATGATCCCAGTTTTCATCTTCAGCTGCATCAGCAAAGCATTTCGAATCAACCTGAGATAGTAATGATGTCTGCTGTAGTGATTTCATTCTCTTTGTCTGAATTGGATCTCACTGATCACTGATGATAGTCTGCCTGTCAATTTCAGCTCGATTCTTTGTATTTTGTGCAGATAAGGATTTTACATCCTTGTACTCATCATCAGTATCTTATTCTGAGTCACTCTCAGCCACTTCTTCTCCCCCTGTGTTGCTTTCTTCCTCAGCACTTTCGTCAGGAAATTGTTCACTGACTCATTTTTCAGTGGCTTCATTTCTTTCAGCTACTTTTCGCAGCTTCTTGGTATCCTGAAAAACAGTCAGCTGATACCACAATGTTAGATCAAAATAAATAAGCATGAAATGCTTGATAACTGCTGCTTCTCTCATAGTATGTCTTCTCTCGATAGACAACTCTTGATCTGGGTCATCCAATTATTTCCTTGATGGATCTGGCATCTGATTTTGTTGTTGAATACTCCCCCTATGTTATGAAACACTTCCTGGGGTTAGGCCCAACAGTTTAGACCCATAACACGTATTTTCCTCCTGCATCATTCGTTCTCATCTTCCAATCAGATTTGAGCCACTAACAAAATCTCTAAGCCTACGGAGTTGAAACTCGGTGTAGGAAACAAGAGATAAAGTTAATAACACAATCACTTCCTATTGTGCTCTGTTGCTCTCCTTCTTCTTCAACTCTATTATCTGATTTGAATCAATTGAAACTCTAGAGCATATCATTTCTCCACTTCGCATCCTTAGATGCCACTTCCCCTTGGATTGTATCTCCCTAAAACCTGAAACACAAGAATCATCAGTTAATAGCATTTATATACATAGGGAGAGGTGTTTCTTCTAGAATCCTCAACATGAGGATGATGGTTGATCCTGATGGGTCAACCCTTTGATTCTTTCTTTGAGAGCATCACACTCCTTTCTTGCTTCCTCCAACTGCCTGACCAACTTCAACTGTTCTGGCCATATGACTAGGCATTCTTTGCTCACATTCTGAGCCTTTTTCTGATATGAAGATTCTGCAGACTTGGCCTTTCTCACAATCTGGGGTTTAGACCCACTGGTACACAATTCGGTCTTTGATGTTCTACCGAAATTCCATTTCCCTTGATTGTTTCTCGGTGCAGGAATCTCCTTTCTTATCATCTTCCCTGTCTTCTTTGTCCATTTTAGGGATCTGCCTTTTTCTTCCACTTCTCGTTGCGGGGAGAATTTTGCAATGCATTCTTTGCTTATCTGCCTTTTATCAGATTTATGAGTCGCCACCCTATTTTTCATTGGTGGTGGGTCCTCCACTGAACGTTCATTCTTCTTTATCACAACTGGAGTATATCTTCCCTTAATCTTCCAGGTTTGTTCACATTCTCTCCTTGAGAGCTGTTGTGAGTACGATAGAGGAGGTGACTGATACACCTTTCGTTCAGCTCCATGTGACTTCCCCGAGGCTCTAAGCCAATTATTCTTCTTACCACTTTGTCTCCCAGTACATGCTTCTTTCTTGTACACTTCCTGTGGTGGAGATCTTTTTTCTTGTTCCTTTCCCTTTCCTGCTTTCTTCTTACTGCAATGTCTCGCCATGTGCCCATAGTGAGAACATATAAAACATTTTCCCTCAAAGGCATACCTCATTTCATCATCTCTCTGCTGAGATTTTGATGCACCTTGAGTTCTTCTTTTGATATTGGGCTCCTGAGCTTCCTGACACGTACTCATTGTGTGTCCCATTCTTCCGCAGTAATAGCATCGAACATATGCTTTCCTCTGAGAGACTCTTCTCTCTGATTTGTCATTGTACCTCTTCATGTTCTCAGATTTATTGATGTTTCTATTTTCACAGCCTGAGATGTACTCCAGAGCCTCTGTACAGAAGCTTGATGTGTGTCCATGAACTCCGCAGAAGTAGCACATATCATCACTCCTTGAAACTATCTTCATAGGCCTATCTCCAGCACCAACAAGATTTTTCTTACCTTTGGAATTTTTCACTACATTTTTCTTATCGGCCATAGGAGTGGGATTATCATATCCAATTCCAGATTTTCCCAAAAAGGATGACCTTTGGGAAGATACAATCCTTTCATGCTTCTCCTCTGATGCAGCATATTTGGACTTCATTTTATCATCACCTGCTGAAGGATAATCAAATAATAGGTGCAAGGCATCCTTCATTCTAGGCTTTCCTTCAGCATTGCCTTTCTCCATTTCCTTCTTCATTGATTTTAGATCCTCTTCCAACTTTTGAATTTTCATATCCCTTGATTCAAGTTTGAAATCATTTTCTTCCTTGAGAAGCTTCCCTCTACTCATCTCATCTTCCAGTTCATGCTTCAACTCATCAACCATGTCATTTTGCTCCTTTACCTTCAATTTTTCTTGAGCAACAGAATCAGAGCAACATGCATTCTCTTGCTGTAGTCTTTGATGCTTCTGAACTAGTTCAGATAGTTGGGTAGCCAAATCATCACTCTTGGCTTTCAGATTCCGAACTTCATCGGACTCTTGATTCTCTTCATAATCACCAGCCTTTTGTTTTCCTTTCATTTTAGACAGCTTTTGTAGTTTCTCACCTTGAGAATCATTCTTCTCCGTTAGGTCAGTAACTATATCAATAAGCCTTTGATTTAAGCCTCTTAGCTTGTTGATCTCAGTTTCCAAATCATGGATCCGAATGCCTTTATATTTAATTTCCTCAGTGGATTTCTGATCCACTTCTTTAGCCCCATGGACAAATTCCACCTTTTTGTTCAGGCCATCGATCTCTCTTTTCTGTTCTTCAACCTTCAGCTTATACTTACTAACTGATTCTGAGTTCTCTGATGTTGATAACTTAAGTTTCTCAATTTCTTCCATCAGCTCAGACTTCTCTTCTTCTTGCTGCTGCATATAGAGTTTGGCATCGCGAACAATTTTGTTAGCTTTCTTGGTTTTGGCCCTCCAAACATCTATCTCTTCAAGAGCAGCCTCCAACTCAGCTCGCATATCAATTCTTCCTTCAATTTCTTCTTCTTCACCGTCAGTGGTTCCAACGTCACTTGGAAAGTCAGGTTCTTCACTCATTCCATCAGCATCATTGACTGAGTAAGTATTTTTGTGGTATGATTTATCCAAATCATTTTTCTGTTCACTACATGATTCCTTCAGTAAGCTGTTTGATTCTTTTAGTTGAATCACACTTTTTCCAAAAACACTTCCACACTGAGGGATACCACCTGACTTCTGATTCTTCTTTGAAGATTTTCTTTTTCCCATGGTAGACCGAGATAAGCGCAAACAATATCTTCAACTACACAGATCGATACACCAAGTTAAAGCAAACAAATCTGATAAAAGAAACCAGTCCCTCTGATACCAATTGTTAGGACCAATAGGGGCCTATATACCCTGAGAGGGGGGGTGAATCAGGGTATGGATATTCTTTTTCAAAGTTCTTCCTGCCCCACTGGATCTTGACCTCTTTATTACAAGGGTCACTTTGTTTGCACTTGTGTGGTTATTATGATCACTTAATTTCTTCTTTGCCTGATGATGATGCTTCAAATGCAATGCAAGGAAGTAAACAAGCAGACACAGAGATTTTAACTTGGTTCACCGCTAAGGGCTACGTCCAAGGAGCATACGCCGACAAGTTGCCGGTTCGTACCAAATTCCACTAGACTTCGCTAGCTGTGGATTACAATGTTCGGGCTAGATCACTTCTATGCCCAGGCTCACTGCCTATACAATGTTTAGGGTCAGCTCACTGCTTTCCCAAGGGTCACTCCCTGTTTCTCTCTCTCTGGCTCACTGCCGGTGGAGAGGTTCACCTTTTTCCTCTTCCTAAGCTCACTGCTCTGTGAAGGGAATCCAATCACAGTTTATAGACCTGTAGGTCTCTTCATTTCCATGAAGGAATGCATCTTCCTCTGTATGTAGATGCTCTGTTGAAGTCCAACTTTCACCCGCAGATGAATCTCACTTTGCACCGGATGTACCAGGCATCCTCAGTTTTTACGCGCAACCCTTACGGTGTCTTGCGCGCAATTTCTATGATTTGCGCGAAATTCCTTTTTCGCGCAACCGCCCAATATTACGCGCAACCTGGAAACTGCCTTGCGCGCAATTCACTGATTTTGCGCGAAAACCACTTTTCGCGCAATCTTCCTTTTACGCGCCAACCCCAACTTTCTGCGCAGCCTTAGCTTTTCGCGCAATAGCTGACTTTACGCGCAAACTTTAAGTTTACGCGCAACACCCTTTCTAACTTCAATTTCGCGCACCAGAGCTCGGGTATTTTCTATGTCTTGAGCTCTATATAATGGAGTAGGGTCACTTCATATTTATAGGCAAAATCGACCCCGCGCGAAAAACCCTCCTTGAGCGCGTAATCCGCTTTGATCTTCCGCGCACAAACATTTTCCGCGCACTGCTCCATAATTTCGCGCACCTCATGCCTTTGCCATTTTACGAGCTTCGGACCTCGTAACACCTCTTGCGCGAAATACTTCATCCGCTATTTCGCGCGCCACTTCAATTTTCCGCGCACGCCTCCAAAATTTCGCGCGCCTCATGCCTTTACCGATTTTCAAGCTTTCGGCCTTGAAACATCTTTTGCGTGAAATACAATTTCGCGCAACCCGCTGTTTTGCGCGCCACACTTCAAGATTTCGCGCAACCCTCTAGTTTTGCGCGCCACGCTTGATTTTTCCGCACACCTTCTTCATTTCTCTCTCCTCAACCTTTGCCAACAACATATCACTCCATTTTCCATTGGCGATTTTCAGGCCCAAAAATTTGGCAAACACTGGAAAACGGCGCCACCTTGTACTGCTATTTTGTACCGCCTCTAGATCGTCCTTTCCTTTGTCAAAGTTCTTTGTCAACATGGAATGTCAACAAATTCTCGGGAACTCGACAATTCTCCATGGAAACCTTCTTTGTCAACAAACACAATCAACCCAAAAATGCTGCAATGCTACCTTGAGGGATTTTTGCCCAACAGGTTTATTTTACAATATCTTCATTATCCGAGGTTGTTTATACGTAATTACCTACTGGGGCCTCTTTATAATCCACATTCATGTTTCTTAAAAATGTATTTAAAAACATTATTACTATTTTATAGACTATGTTTTAATGTTATTTATACCCTTTTTTACTTTTTATAAGATATTTATAAAGGAATCTTTCTGTCGTTTTCCAAACAAGGTCCTTTTTAACCTTTTCAACAAAATTAAGGTAAGAATGTCTTTTTTTAACTTATACGGCGGGTGCGGCTATTTTCTACCATTATAAACTCGTCGAAGATTCCCTTACAAGCTTATAAGAATATTTTCAAATTAAATGTTTTATTTTATAATTATGTGACTCTTAAATTATTTCAAAATAGAAAGAGATATTTCTCTAAAAAGGGTTTTGATTTCATCTATGTCAACATCCTTTGATGGATTTTAAGTTTATTTGGAGATGATTTATTATGATACAAAACTTTTATATTGTATTTAAGGTTTTGTGATATGTTTGACTATGGATGTGCTATTTTTATACCATTCATGGTTTATGGTTAAAGTATTGACATTTCGTATGTTAGTTTTAATACGAATGTTTATGATATGTTTAAACCTTTTCATATGAGGAATGTATTGGACTTAGTAAGTGACGGGTGGAGCCTGCTATATCTCCTCAATGCATCGGTAGGTCTCATGAGACAACTAGACATAGAATTGGCCTAGGCCCTTTCCCAATTTGATTTATGGTTTTGGCAGAGGCCTTAATCATTTTTAGACGTCTTGGCTGAGGCCTTGACAAAATGTTTCAGAATGTCTGACATTATACATTCCCTCATTATGGAAATAATATTGATGGTTCATGTGGTCATTCGACTAGTAGAATACCCATGATTATGTTTTATTATGGAATTATTTACTCAGCTCATATTCTTTCCATAAAAGTATTCATGTTTATTATTGGTAAAGGCATGTGGTTTCAATTATTTACCATTCTTAATATTTATGTCATTTTCCGTTGTATTACTTACCATTACTGAGCATTTGAGCTCACTCCTTTCTTATGTTTCATTTTCCCAGGATATGAAGAAGTTAGTTATGAGTGACATGTAGGCATAATCTAGTAGGCTTGGATGTTTCTAATGAAATATATTTGTGTTGTGTTTCTTTTCAAGTTGTAAAGTTGAACTTATGTATGAATCTTGTTTCCAATAATACTAAAATGATCGGTCTTTCGAGACATGATTTCCTTGTGATCATACCAATGTTATATAATAATGCACCGACTCTGGGTAATTGGGGTTGGGGCATTATAGTTAGTATCACAGGAAGTTTAGTACAAACCTTGGAAACTAGATTTAGATAAACTCTGATTATATCACATAGCCCTAAGATAGACTTTGAGGATTAGTATAGAAGAACTTCCTAGAATTTTGGTATTGTAGAGATTTTGTAAGTTTTCCAAGAAATACATCCCTGTATGGATATGAGCAGGTAGAGGCGGCTCTGGAACAGATGTACCTAGGGGTAAAACCCGAAAACACCACTTTGAGCTAGACTCGAACGGGAACTGGTGCACGACAACGGGCCTTGCTGCACTCTTGGTTACGACACTCCCGGAGGATATGCTTAGGATAATTCTCATTTTCTTTACAAACCATTATGAAGGGTTTATGAGTATATACTTCCTCAAATAAATTTTTTTTATGATTATAGATTATATCCATAAACTGTTCAATTTATTTTAAGTGTTTTAGAAGTTTAGAATTATATATTTCGATTCATAAACTAATCTAGTTTATTCCATTGTTTAGAAATGGCGCCTAGTGGAAGGAATCAAAACTGTATCAATGAACGCACTCCATGTAGGGATTTCCCTCCTGCTCAAGATAATTATAGTGGAGCTAGTGATACAACTGGTGATGATCAGCTAATCACCATACTGGGACAACTCACTCAGGTTATGAATAATAACCTTACCCGTATGGAGCACCCAGATCCACAGCGTGGAGAATCAATGTTAGATCGCTTCATGAGGTAACAAACACTTACATTCAATGGGAGTAAAAATCCATTAGTGACTGAGAAATGGATAAATTCCTTAGAGAAAATATTCCACTCTTTGGGGAGTAGTGAAAGGGAAAAGGTTGTCATGACAGTTTACCGCCTTACTGGAGATGATGATCAATGGTGGTCATTGATTCAAAACACAAAGTAAGATGATGGAGTATCAAATATGGAATGGAGAGAGTTCAAAGAGATTTTATTAGAAAAATAATTTCCTTGTGACCATCGAGTGGATATGGAAAGACAATTTCTGAGTATGAGGCAAAAGGAGGATGAGAATGTCGCAAAGTATGAGGCTAACTTTACAAGGTTAGCGAGGCATGCTGCATATTATATACGTAACCCAAGAAGTAAGATTGATCATTTATTTTATGGGTTAAAACCATTTCTCTGTCGAGCAATAGTATCACAATCCTTCTCATCATATGAAGATATTGTCTTGTGTGCTATCAAGACAGAAAATGAATTCTCTAAGTCTTATGACATTAAATCAAAGCAAGAGAAGAAGAGATCTGATGAACGCTCTGGGAAAGGAAATAAGGAAATAGGGAAGAAGGGAATAATTGAATTTCTACCTTGTGATAATTGTGGAAGGAAGCACACAGGTTCCTGTCTAAAAGGAAAATAAGTATGCTATAAATGTGGACAGAAAGATCATCTAGCTGGTGATTGTAAAGGAAAGAAAGACACTACCAATGTTCAATGCTAAAATTGTAGAGATATGGGACATTATGCAAATGAATTTCCTAAGCGTCAGGGAAACTTACCTCAGAAAAGTCCAAGGGATCAAGGCCAAGCTTATGTAATCACTACTGCTGAGGTTGAAGCCCCAAAAGACGTGGTGGCAGGTAATTTAATGGTTTCCTCAAGTTTAGAAAATGATTTATTTGATTCTGGATCATCTCATTGTTTCATATCTTACCAGTTTTCTAAAAAAATTAGATATTTACAATTTGATTTAACAAGAGAGTTATCAGTTAAAACTCCTAAGGGAAGTATCATTGCTACAAAGTTCTGTGGATCCGTTCCCATTAGGGTATATAAATGTTCTTTATCTGTTGATCTCATCGTCATACCCATGACTGAATTTGATATAATCCTCAGTATGGATTGGCTTTCGGACCATGATGTGAAAATTTATTGTAAGAAGAATGAGGTTACGATTTTTGGTGATGATGATAAAGAACACCATATCTTTAGAGCAGAATATTCACCACCTAATTCTTATCTAGATCCACACCCAATGGCTCAAATAAATTCAATTATAGGGGAGGAAGAGAATGAAATAACTGTGGATAAGGAAAGGGATGTTCAAATAGAGGATGTACCTATTGTGAGATAATATGTTGATGTGTTTCCGAAAGATTTACCTAGACATCCTCCAGAACAAGAAATTGAGTTTTCCATTGATTTAATTCCTGGTTCAAGGCCTATATCGAAGACCCCTTATAGAATGTCCACTGTGGAATTTGTTGAACTAAAGAAACAACTAGAGGAATTGAGTAATAAGGTATTTATTCGCCCTAGTGTTTCTCCATGGGGATCCCCTGTCCTTTTTGTTAAGAAGAAAGATGGATCTATGAGGTTATGTATTGACTACAGGGAAATCAATGTTATAACAATAAAGAAAAGTATCCCCTACCTCGCATTGATGATTTATTTGACCAACTACATGGATCTCAATAATTTTCAAAGATTGAACTTTGATCTGGATACCATAAGTTGTGTGTGAAGAAGGAAGAAATTCTGAAGATATCATTTCGAACCAGGTACAGGCATTACGAGTTTACAGTAATGCCCTTTGGGCTAACTAATGCACCCTCTATTTTCATGGATCTAATGAACAGAGTTTTTAAGGAATATCTCGATAATTTTTTAGTGGTATTTATTGATGATATCTTGGTATACTCTAAAAGCTACGAAGATCATGAAAATCACTTTTGCATTATCCTGAAGACTCTTAGAAGACATAAATTATATGGGAAGTTTAGAAAGTGTGAATTCTGGCTTTAGGAGATTTATTTTCTTGGCCATATTGTCTCTAAAGATGGAATCTCTATTGATACTTCTAAGACAAGAGCAATCCAAGAATGGCCAGCACCAATGAGTATAACTGAGGTATGCAGTTTTATTGGTTTAGCAGGTTATTATCGGTGTTTCGTCCAGAATTTTGCCTGATTGGCTAACCCATTAATGAAGCTCACACGTAAAGGGGTTAAATTTGTTTGGACAAAAGAGTGTGAAGAATGTTTTGAAGAACTGAAGAGAATATTAGTCAATGCTTCTATATTGACTCTACTATCGGGGAATGATGGGTTCGTTATTTATAGTGATGCATCGAAGAAAGGACTTGGTTGTGTCCTTATACAAAATGATAGAGTTATTTCCCATGCATCATGACAGCTGAAAATTCATAAGCAAAACTATCCTACTCATGATCTTGAGTTAGTAGCTATAATATTTTCTTTGAAGATATGGAGACATTATCTCTATGGTAAAAATGTGAGATTTATACTGATCACAAGAGTTTGAAGTATATTTTCTCATAGAAAGAACTCAACATGAGTCAAAGGAGATGGCTTGAACTACTCAAGGATTATGATTGCATGATACACTACCACCCAGGGAAGGCAAATAAGGTGGCAGATGCTTTGAGTATAAAGGATCATGGGGTTTTGAAAAAGATGAGAGTTGAAAAGGATCCTATATATATGGATCTAGTAAAGATGGATATGGGAATAACCATGGAAAGTGAAACATCAATGCTTTTTCAAATGGTTGTCAAACCATATTTACTAGAAAGGATAAAGAGTTCTCAGACCGGTGATGAAGAGTTTCAAAAGAGGATTAAAGCTATGAATGATGGGAGATTGAGTGACTTTGTGTATAAAGATGGAATTCTGAAATTTGGGAAGAGACTTTGTGTTCCCAATATACCTGATCTAAAAAGAGAGTTGTTGGATGATGCTCATAGTTCCAATTTCTCTATACACCCTGGGAGCACCAAAATGTATAGAGATTTGAAGGAACATTTTTGGTGGGACAACATGAAGAAAGAGATTACTGATTTTGTGTCAAGATGTATGGTTTGTCAACAAGTGAAAGCTGGAAGGCAACAGCCTAGAGGAGTATTACAACCTCTTCCCATACCTAAGTGGAAATGGGATAATATTACAATGGACTTTGTAATGGGACTACCAAAGACTTCTAGAAGGAACGATGCAATATGGGTCATTGTTGATCGTCTTACCAAGTCAGCGCATTTTCTTGCTATAAGGGAGGATTTACCACTTGAATGTCTAGAAAGACTATATATTAATGAAGTTTTGAGACTTCATGGAGTACCCCTATCAATTGTTTCTGATCGTGATCCCCGTTTTACTTCAAGATTTTGGAAGAGCCTTCAGAAGGACTTGGATACTGAACTCCATTTGAGCACTGCCTACCACCCTCAAACAGATGGACAATCAGAATGAACTATTCAAATCTTAGAAGACATGTTGAGATCATGCTCACTTGACTTTCAGGGTATATGGGATCAATATTTACCTCTGGTGGAATTTTCCTATAACAATAGCTTCCATTCAAGTATTCGGATGGCACCATATGAAGCGTTATACAGAAAGAGATGTCGCACACCAACCTGTTGGGATGACGTTGGTGAAAGAAAACTCATAGGCCCAGAACTGGTGGAGAAAACTATGGAAAAGTTTAAGGTAATCCAAAACCACATCAAAGTAACTCAAAGTAGGCAGAAGAGCTATGCTGATAACTGAAGGAAGGATTTGGAATTTCAGGTAGGAGATCGTGTTTTCTTGAAGGTATCATCGTGGAAGGGTGTTATACATTTCGGTAAGAAGGGAAAATTAAGTCCCAGGTAAATCGGACCATTCGAAATTCTAGAATGATTTGGGGTTGTATCTTACCATTTGGAAATTCCGCCAAGTCTCTCCGAAGTTCACGATGTGTTCTACGTATCACTGTTGAGAAAATACATGCCTGACCCAACGCATGTACTCACATATGAGGAATTAGAACTGGAACCCGATCTATCTTATTACAAAGATCCTATCAAGATTCTTGATATGAGAGAACAAGTGTTGAGAAGCCAGACGACTCATCTGGTAAAAGTTCTATGGAGAAACCATAAGATGGAAGAGGCAACATGGGAACCCAAGGACCTTATGATGAAGAACCACCTGAGTCTTTTCATGCGGTAGTATTCTAGAAATTTCGAGGATGAAATTATTTGAAGGAGGGGAGAATGTAACACCCCAAGCTTCCACAGTACGCTTCTCTTTGAATAATACAGTAGTGTGTGTTGTACGCAACTTCGAGTTCTAACACACACCACAACCAATCAAACTAGCTGTTATGAATAGTAATAACCACTTTTTGAAATTTTATACATTTTATCTTTAAAAATGGACTTCATTTTTGGATTTGGAATATCGAAATTATCTTATAGTGAATTTTTGGTATTTTTCTGAAAACTTTCAATTTTTGATGAATAGTGAAAATCACTAAATTTTAATTAAAAACGACCTTTTTAATCGAAATAATTAATAGTGATAAATTATGAATTTGAGTGTTTTTAAAGTATATTTAGAATATATTTTTAACACTTAATACAATTTTAGTCATTGGACGTAATTTCACATTTAAACCGGACGTAAACAAGTGTCAATCTTTTGATAGTTATTATTTCTTAAAAACACGCTTTTTGTTTTGACACCGGGAATTAATTTTAAATTAATTTTTGCCACTTATGTGTTTTGAATTTAGAAAAATAGATTCCATATTTAGAATCAGGAGGTCCAAATTGTGTAAATATATAACTTTTATTTTTAGACATTTTGAATAATTACTTCGGTAAATATTTTATTTACCATGGTTAAAGGGTAAATCCGGTAAATAAGGGTAAAAAATAATATTATAATAATAATAAATTACCCTAAAACATGTCCTAACCCTATTTTTTGATACATTTCCTACCATGGGCATCTTTGGGTCGATTTTGGGACCCCATGTATCCACTTGTAAGTGATAATGACACTTTATATTAATTAAGTTAAAGTAATACAAAAATGACATAAGCATGTATCTTTTAGAAAAACAATTTTAACATAGGGTTATATATGTTATATTTTTGACTATAAATATTCATTAGAAATATAAAAAGATTTAATACATAATGGTATTTTATTTATAATTTTTAGACATTGAATAATTAAATTTATTTATGACACAATAATGATGTAGTATTTTCCTTATTAATGAAAGAATCAAATAATTGGTATTATAAATGATAAAATAAATATAATTTGAAGGTTTTGATGCCATAAACTAATTTTATAGTTCACTATGACATGTTATAATTTCTTAAATGAATTTTTTTTCTAATTAATAAAGTTTTTAAGACTTTAAAAAAATAAATTATTAAATAGTGTCAAAATTGACATAAAGGAGTTTTTAAAATAAATATTATATTATTAATTGATATAATATTCATAAAAATCTAAGGTTCGGCCAAAGGACTTATATGATGATATTTATTTCATTGATTAACCACTTGGGGTTTGATTAGAAGTTTATAGTAAGTTTATTAACCAAATAATATAAAAATACAAAGAGACGTGATAAATGTCAAACTAATTAACTAAGAGTTAAATCTAAAATATAAGGTTAATATAGTGACACAAACCTGTCTAAAACCTTTTTGTTGAGTGTTTTTCTACCCATACCCACCTTATACTTTAAATAATCCAGTTTGGAGCCATTATAAATCAAATATTAATTTATTATAAAATAATAATTTAAGTTTTTCCTAAAGATCCCCTCCTCCCCCTTATAAAAGGACACCACTTCTAACCAATTATTCATACCTTCAAAGCCTTTTGGTTCATCCAACCCCTGCTCAAATATTCTCTCAACTTACCTCAATTCAACCTAGATTCCTTAGTTTGATCATAAATACAACCTAAGGAGCCCTTTTGATCAAATCAAAAGGAAGAACCCGAAGAAGAGGTAATGTTTTCACCACCCTCTTTCAAGTTCCTTTCTTCTTCAACTTCTTCTTTCTTTGATAATTCCATTCTAAAATAATAACTCCAGTATCTTCTATATACTGTGATTTTATTATAAATATGATTCAACCATATTCATTATTCTATCCATCCTTTGAATGACATGTCACCATACATGTGTACGTACGACTTACCGTCTCCACGTCGTGGTGTAATTGTTATTCAAAACATTATTATTTGGATGGGGTGTGATAATGATGTGTAATTGATGTAAATAATAAATAAAACATGATAATTATTCTGTATATATGATATAACATCCAATTATATATTATTTTAATATCAAAATAATGATATTGTCACTCATGCGTACGTACGGACTACCGTCTCCACAAACGCGATGAGATTCATTCCTCATCGTATCCATTCAAGACTAATTTTCATTTGATGATTAAAAATAATGTTGAAGGACTTTATATCATTCTATATAATAATAAGATACAACCTATGGATAACAAACACGGCTTATGTAACAAAACATATAAAAGAAAACGAGTAAGTGAACACCCGAAATGACGATAATACTAAAATATTATTAACAAAGAAATATTAAAAGATCATATATGATTATTGTATAATTTAATAACAATTATTTAAATATTATACAGGAGTTTAACCTACTCTCGACCAAGGAAAAGTACAAGGTAAGGGTTTATTTCACAATCTCTTCATTATCCGAGGTTGTTTATACGTAATTATCTACTGGGACCTCTTTATCATCCACATCCATGTTTCGTAAAAATGTATTTCAAAATTTTATTACTATTTTATAGACTATGGGTTAATGTAATTTATACCCTTGTTGAATTTTTATAAGATTTTTATAAAGGAATCTTCCCTTCGTTTTCCAAACAAGGTCCTTTTTAACCTTTTCGACAAAATTAAGGTAAGAATGTCTTTTTTTAACTTATACGGTGGGTGTGGCTATTTTCTACTATTATAAACTCATCGAAGCTTCCCTTAAAAGCTTATAAGAATATTTTCAAATTAAATGTTTTATTTTATAATTATGTGACTCTTAAATGATTTCAAAATAGAAAGAGATATTTCTCTAAAAAGGGTTTTGATTTCATCTATGTCAACATCCTTTGATGGATTTTAAGTTTATTTGGAGTTGATTTATTATGATACAAAACTTCCATATTTTATTGAAGGTTTTGTGATATGTTTGACTATGGATGTGCTATTTTTATACCATTCATGATTTATGGTTAAAGTATTGACATTTTGTATGCTAGTTTTATACCTTTTATCACCCGTTTATTAACAATTCTTTATTAAAATCACTATTCATGGTGATAACCGCTTCGTTTTTCATTTATGTTTTGGTTCGGTGGTTTTGATCTTTGTAATTTGATCATGGTTTCATCATCTAAATAATTTTAAAAGTTATATAAATATAATTTATATTCATTATATATATATATATATAATCATCCATAAAAGGAAGAGATAGAAAAATTAATTACACCATTCATGGAGACGGTAGGTCGTACGTATGCATGAAAGTTGTTTCACTTTTTGACAGATGGAATGAAAAAAGGTAAATAATAATTCAATTTTATATAATCATGATTATATCATATATATATATATAATATTTATTAAATCTATCCTTATTACCATCCATGTAAAGTGAAAATGAAAAACAAATTACATCGCTTCGTGGAGATGGTATTCCACACGTACGCACAAGCGACGTTTCATTTTTCAATGGATTAAAAGGAAAGAAGGTAGATATTATTTTCTAATTATAGAAGAATAATTATTTCATAAATATTATATATATTCATTAGTTACATATGTATAATCATCCAATTAAAGTGGTGATGAAAGATGAATTACACCGTTATGTGGAGACGGTAAGTCGTATGTACGCACAAGCGATATTTTCACTTTTTATAGGATGAAAAAGAGATGGAAAATGGTTTCCCCATAATTATAATAACATATCACTACTGTAAATCATACTTTTCCCAACACTTGTATACCAACAGTTTAAAATAACTGTTGGTATAGGTGATCTTTACCAACGGTTTGCATAAACCATTGGTAAAGATGGAGTTTGAGGGAGTTTTCCCAATGGTTTGATGAAACCATTGGGAAAAAAATGATTTCCCAACAGTTTTTAATAACCATTGGGAAAAAATATGCCCCAAATTTGACTAAGGTAGGCGACCCCCCCCCCTCGATTCCAGAAGCATTGCGCGGCTCTCCCAGAAGCGATTCTCGACTCCCAGAAGCCCTTGAGAAGCCCCAGCACAGGTGCACCTCTTCCATCAGATTAGATGCCAGGTTAGACTCCTTCCACCTCTTCTCAAGGATATCCTTCCACCTCTTCTCAAGGATATCCTTATATTCTCAAGGATATCGTTATTCCCTATTTCTAGGGTTTTTGGAAAATTTATGATTCACTACTCCACGAATTCTGTACTCAAATCACTAAATCCACAAATTGTGTACTCAAATCACTACATCAATGTACACATTGTCCAATTAATGTTTTCATTATACATATACATTTATAAGGGCATGATGTCTCTTTCTTGTGTTCTAATTTTAAAGATTCATAGTTTTTTTAATCTCAATGCTTCAAATATTACAGCTTCATGTATATGAACTCATAAGAAATTGTTTGTAATATTTATTCATAGTATTTCATGAAAATCACTCTTTTCATTAAGATTATGTCAAACATGAATATCTTATTCATCTTATTTTTTGTACACTATGTGTATTACATAACAAGTATGTATCATGTTTCTATCAAAATCTATATATATATATAATGACACACTGTTCACTTATCCTTTGCACAATAGAACATATGGAGTATCTTCTTGAACATTGAAAAATAGTATGTGGTCCCTAATTATTCTTAACAGAAGAAATAATAAATACTTAATTTTGCAATCTAATGTTCTTTATAAATAAAATATCTACAAAGGGAACTCTCAGTGGGACCTCTCCTTTTCCCATGTAGTACTTCTTCCTTCTTCATGAAACTAATTCACAGAATGTCAAATTCACAATATTAATGAATATTAGTTTTCCTAATATAACCATTAATCATTCTACCTTCAACATCATACATGATTTATTCAATCACCTTTTTAAAACACAATGACCATTTTCACTGATTTGGGTTTCCTCAAAATGCTTGGGAAAATCAGAAAAACACATGTATTGAATCATGTTTCTCATATGGTTTCATGGATACAAGTTCATCTCAAAAATCAGGACTGTGTGGTTCAAATATCAAGAGGACCATGGGATTATTATTATTCACACAAATGAAGTTGTTTTCTACAACTATGTGTTTTTGTTTTCACTTTTGATTTGGCCGAAAGGGGATCTTTGTGGTCATTAATCATGGTCGTGGGTGGTCATTTAGGATGTAAGATAGTATGACTTCATTTTACTTGATATATCCAATATTATTATTGATTTATGTTCAATTTGATTATCTTTGACGAGTGATTTTGTTTAATAAGTTGTTATTAATGGTTGTAATAATGACGATATGGTATAAGGGTTCACATGGTGTGTATAATGTTTGACATGATGTCTACGATAATCTAGTGTCCTGGGAATGTACATGGGAATGTACACATAGTACATGACTTGGTTATCCATGTAAATATACATGGCCAATCCCTTATGGTGAAAAGTATGTTTGGCCAAATGGGGTGCTGAAAACGTCCCATTTACACATGGCTTTGTTTCATGGGTATGCCACATTATGTGTTGGCCATACTATAGAGTAGGTAGTAATTAGCTTAGTGAAAACACTTTCATCCATGAAATTCAAGACTACATGGTTAAATGGAAGAACCCATGTTCTAATGACATTTCTAACATGGTTTCTAACTCACCTCACCTAAAAATAAACTAGAACACTGGTTAAATGCAAGAATTCATCCTAAACATACACTATAACATTAGTTAAATGGAAGAAATCATCCTCGTTACTGAATTCCATACACATTTGGGGAAAAAACCATCATTCATGAACATCATTGTAATGTATAGGCTTTTCACAAAACACATATCCCTTAAATGTCATGAAATTATAGTAGGCACTGATTTAAAGTTTTCATGTTTACAGGTGGAATCTTTGTAGCTTTGGATAATATATTCTCAGAACTATAGAGTGGAACCCCATTCGGTGTTTTGAGGTCCACCCAGGACAACCCCCCTCCTTCTTGGACCCAGGACAACCCCCCTCCTTCCTGGACCCTGGACATCCCCCCCACCCTCCTTCTTGGACCCCGGACATCCCCCTACCCTCCTTCCTGGACCCTAGACAACCCCCCTCCTCCCTGGACCCTGGACAGACCCCATCCACCTTTTTGGACCCAGGACAGACCCCCCCCTCCTTCCTGGAACCTGGAAAGCCCCCCCACCCTCCTCCCTGGACCCCGGACAGCCCACCACCCTCCTCCCTGGACCTCGGACATCCCAAAAATTATTATTTGTATGTGAGATAAAACACAATAGAACTTTAAGGTCCCTCTCCAATGATTTTCCATCTAGGTTCAGGTCACTAATGATTGGTATCCTAGTTTGGGATGTCACAATTCCTAGATATCCTTTTTATAGGTGTTTCTAATCAAATCCATACCTATAACTATTGAAGGTCCCTCTCCAAAATCAATTGGGACATGATTCAATGAATACACCCTACCAACCTATGATCTATGGCCCTAAACCTAGGATCCTTTAATCCATGGTTAAGGTGAAACTTGATGAGGCCATAACTACTTTTGATGTGATCCCCATCCTACTCCTCTTCCTGATCTCCCTGAAGAAGTTAAAGTATGAAGCTCATGTACTCCCAACAAGACCCTTAAGGATTATGTATTCCTTGATCCAATTCCAATATCTTATTGGGAAATCCTTGAATATAGGCATTATAAATTATGTATCTTATTTTCTTATATACATTGTATTTTTGTTGTATTTCTTAATATGATTCTCATATAGAGTAATGTGTCAGTTATGCTTTTATTTAAAGTAAACAATTTCCATTTACCTAAATATTTTTTTGATTGAACTTCAATATTATTGAATTTCTTTGAAATAACTTATTGAAATTTTTTTACATAATGGATAGAAGTTGGATGTACGAAACTTATCGGATTTCAACCGATTTTCAAAATAATTTGAACAACTTTCTAGATTTTGCATTTGACAAGGCTTCAGATAGTGGTCGCATACACTGCCCATGTTCTAATTGTGTTGGAAGACCTTGGTTGAGTTGTGAAGTATTTATCTATCATATAACTAAATATGGTTTCTAAACAAACTATTATGTGTGGTATCACAATGGAGAGAAAATGGAATCTCAAAATGTTGATGATCCAAATGATAGGACTGAATTGGAGAGTTTGATATATGATCGGTTTCCATTTATTCAGTATCATGAGAAGGAAATGATTTCCAGCCAACAAGATTTTGATACAAGCACACATTATGCATCCAATGAAAATGATGATGTTGATAGGGTGAAAAAATTGAATGATGTTGTGACGACTCTAGTATATCTACAATGTGGTAAAATGAAAAAGTTGGAATTTTTAATCCGATTGTTTCATGGGAAAACTATGTATGGGATTTCAAATATTTCAATTGATTACATTCTTACATTCTTGAAGGACTTACTTCCAAATGATGTAGATATTCACTCAAACCACTATATGGCATGGAAATTAGTTTATGAACTTGGATTCTCAAAAAAAAATCATGCTTGCCCGAATGATTGCAGCTTATTTTGGGAGGAAACTGCTGAAAGAAATGATTGTATCAAATGTGGAACCTCCCGATGGAAGACAAAAGATGATGGAACACCATCTCGTGTGACACAAAAAGTAATGTGGCACTTTCCATTAATCCCCAGATTACAGAACCTTTTCATGTCTGATGAAATATCAGTAAAAATGCGATGGTATGATACCGAGAGAAAAAAGAATAATGAAGAGTTGGTTCACCCTGTTGATGGATTTTCATGTCAGAGATTTGATGCTCGATATCCTGAATTTTCAGATGATGTGCGTAATGTGAAACTGGGTCTTTCATGTTATGGTTTTAATCCATTTGGGCAGATTCTTACTTCGCACAACACATGGCCAGTTTTCATACACATTTATAACCTTCCCCCATGGTTGTGTATGAAAAAGCCTTAGACTTTCTTAAGTATACTGATATATGGACCTTCTGATCTCGATAATGATATAGATGTATACATGAAACCTTTAAAAAATATTTGAAACTTCTTTTGGATGTGGTTGTGCCCACATACGATGCATGTTCGAAAGACATATTTCATATGCGTGTTGTGATTATGTGGATGATCAATGATTTGTGTGCTTATGCAATGATGTCTAAATTCGATGTATGATACCTAGATAGAGTTTTAGATACATTACCCACCCTCCTACCTGGACCCCGAACACCCCCCCCCCCCACCCTCCTCCCTGGACCCCAGACAGCCCCCTGGATAGCCCCCCCACCCTCCTCCCTGGACCCCGGACAGCCCCCCGAACAGCCCCCCACCATCCTCCCTGGACCCTGGACAGCCCCCCGGACAGCCTTCACAACCCTCCTCCCTGGACCCCGGATCCCAATCTAATATCTCTTCAAGATTCACCCTACATCCCAATGAAAAAGAGGGTTTTAGAGCTTCAGAAGAAGATGAGAGAAGAGTGCAAACCCTAATCGAAAAGAGGAAGCGAGAAGAGGATTAGACTCACCCGGATCTTCAATCCACACTTGACGGAACTCAAAATTCCCAAGTGACGTGTATGATTTAACCCCACCTCAATGTGAGGCGCGGTGTGGCCGGCACCACTCAAAGTGTCTCACTTTTCTTTGAAATGGACAACATTTTAAGTGAAAACAACAACTGGCATATGGAAAACTGACCAAACGCATTCAGATTCTATTGATACTTTAGGAAAATGATCCATGGGTCATTTTTGACGTGTACGAGTCAACCCCGCCTCAATTCGAGGCACAGTGTGGCCGGTACCACTCAAAGTGTCTTTCTTTTGTTTAAAATGGATACGCTTTTAAGTAAAAACAATTGGCATACGAAAAACCGACCAAACACATTCGGATTGTGTTGATACTTTAGGAAAAATATCCATGGGTAATTTTTGACGTGTACGAGTCAAACTCGCCTCAATCCAAGGCACGGTGTGGCTGACACCACTCAAAATGTCTCTCTTTTGTTTCAAAAGGACATCATTTTAAGTGAATACAACAACTGACAAATGGAAAACCAACCAAAGGCATTCGGATTCTATTGAAACTTTAGGAAAACGATCCATGGGTCATATGTGATGTTTAAGAGTCAACCCCGCCTCAATCCAAGTGTCGGTGTGGTCAGCACCACTCGAAATGTCTCACTTTTATTTGAAATGGACAGGATTTTAAGTGAAAACAACAACTGACATACGGAAAACCAACCAAACGCATTAGTATTGTGTTGATACTTTAAAACAATTATCCATGGGTCATTTTTGATGTGTATGAGTCAACCCCACCTCAATTCGAGGCATGGTGTGTCCGGTACCACTCAAAGTGTCTTTCTTTTGTTTAAAATGGATACGCTTTTAAGTAAAAACAATCTGCATACGGAAAACCAACCAAACACATTCGGATTGTGTTGATACTTTGGGAAAACGATCCATGGGTCATTTTTAACATGTATGAGTCAACTCCACCTTAATATGAGGTGTGGTGTGGCCGACACCACTCAAAGTGTCTCTCTTTTGTTTCAAAAGGACATCATTTTAAGTGAATACAACAACTGACATACAGAAAACCGACCAAAGGCATTTAGATTCTGTTTAAACTATAGGAAAACGATCCATGGGTCATATGTGATGTGTACGAGTCAACCCTTCCTCAATACAAGGGTCGGTGTGGCTGAAACCACTCAAAGTGTTTCTCTTTTGTTTGAAATGGACAAGATTTTAAGTGAAAACAACAACTGGCATACTTAAAACTGAACAAATGCATTCAGATTGTGTTGATATTTTAGGAAAACGATCCATGGGTTATTTTTTACGTGTAAAAGTCAACCCTACCTCAATACGAGGCGTGGTGTGGCCGACACCACTCAAAATATCTCTCTTTTGTTTAAAATGGACATCATTTTAAGTGAAAACAACAACTGACATACGGAAAACCGACCAATGGCATTCAGATTCTGTTGAAAATTTAGGACAACGATCCATGAGTCATTTTTGACATTTAAGAGTCAACCCCGCCTCAATATGAGGTGCAGTGTGGCCGACACCACTCAAAGTGTCTCACTTTTCTTTGAAATGGACAACATTTTAAGTAAAAACAACAACTGGCATACAAAAAACTGACCAAACACATTCGGATTCTATTTATACTTTAGGAAAAAGGATCCATGGGTCATTTGTGATGTGTACGAGTCAACCCTGCCTCAATATGAGGCACGGTGTGGCCGTTACCACTAAAAGTGTCTTTCTTTTATTTAAAATGGATACGCTTTTAAGTAAAAACAACAGGCATATGGAAAACTAACCAAACACATTCATATTGTGTTTATAATTTATAAAAATTATCCATGGGTCATTTTTGATGTGTATTATTAAACCCTTCATCGATCTGAGGCGCGGTGTGGCTGGCACCACTCAAAGTGTCTCTCTTTTGTTTCGAAAGGACATCATTTTAAGTGAATACAACAACTGACATACGGAAAACCAACCAAAGGCATTCATATTCTATTTAAACTTTAGTAAAACGATCCATGGGTCATATGTGACGTGTATGAGTCAACCCCGACTCAATACGAGGGCCGGTGTGGCCGTCACCACTCAAAGTGTTTCTCTTTTGTTTGAAATGGACAAGATTTTAAGTGAAAACAACATCTGGCATACTTAAAACTAACCAAACACATTCAGATTGTGTTGATATTTTAAGAAAACGATCCATGGGTCATTTTTTATGTTTAAAAGTAAACCCCTCCTCAATCTGAGGCACGGTGTGGCCAACACCACTCAAAATGTCTCTCTTTTGTTTAAAATAGACATCATTTTAAGTGAAAACAACAACTGACATACGGAAAACCAACCAAATGCATTCGGATTCTATTAAAACTTTAGTAAAACTATCCATGGGTCATTTTTGACATGTAAGAGTCAACCCCACCTCAATCCGAGGCGCGGTGTGGCTGGAACCACTCAAAGTGTCTCACTTTTCTTTGAAATGGACAACATTTTAAGTGAAAACAACAACTGACATACAGAAAACTGACCAAACGCATTCGGATTCTATTGATAATTTAGGACAAGGATCCATGGGTCATCCGTGACGTGTACAAGTCAACCCCGCCTCAATCTGAGGCACGTTGTGGCTGGTACCATTCAAAGTGTCTTTCTTTTGTTTAAAATGGATACGCTTTTAAGTAAAAACAACCGACAGACAGAAAACCAACCAAACACATTCGGATTGTGTTGATACTTTAGTAAAACGATCCATGGGTCATTTGTGACGTGTAAGAGTCAACTCCGCCTCAATCTGAGGCACAGTGTGGCTGACACCACTCAAAGTGTCTCTCTTTTGTTTCAAAAGGACGTCATTTTAAGTGAATACAACAACTGAAATTTACACTCATCAACGATAGTCACAAACTCTTTTTCATGAGTTGGGTAGTTTCACTCATGGGGTCATAAGTGATGAGACTCCTAAGAAAATACATTTTCACCATATATTATAAAAAATACAAGTTCAATGCAAAATGCATCACAAATCATTACATACCCAAATCTAGGATAAAAAAAATGGGATTTGAGCCAATTTCAAACTCTTATTCAACTCTAATAAGTATTTCTCAGACTATTCTGCCTATTAGAATTTTATGGGGAGGTGGGGGGTTGTGCTGGTTGGGGGGTTGTGCATGGGTGAGATGAATTACTACTGGAAGAGTGGTTGTCATGTGAAGATTGAAATGGGTGTAAATAATGTTTGAGTTATTGAAACTGTTATTAACTCTATTGGATGATTGTTGTCATATGAAGATTGAAATAGGGAATTGTAGTACATGACATGGTTGGAAGAGTTTGATGGTTTTATGTGTTTTTTTTGTGTGCTATTTTAGGTGTTTTTTATAGTGTTTTAAGTCTGTTTGTATGTGGTTTTGTGCTATTTTTTATGCAGGTGTATACTGGAGGGGTTGTTGTGCAATAGTTCTGGAAAAACACAATACCAACGGTTTTAAACCATTGGTATACTTTGAGAGAAATTTAAAAACTATCCCAACGGTTTTAAAACCGTTGGTATAGTGTTTAGTATTCAATATATACCAACGGTTTCTTGAAACCATTGGTAAAAATGTTATACAAACATATACCAATGGTTGTAGGCTAACCATTGGTAAATCAATAAATACAGTGGGCTATACCAACAGTTTATATCAAACCATTGGTATAGGACTTTCCTCACGGCTTACTACCCTACGGTTTGGAAAACCGTTGGTATAACCTTCTTTTCCAGTAGTGTATAAGTATATTTATGATACTGAATTTATTATTTTATGATGGTTAAAACAAATTTAGAGGAAGTAGAAGAATAAATAAATTTGAAAGAGTTGGTAAAGATGATTACCTCTTCTTCAGTAGACTTCCTTTAGATTCTTTCTTAAGGACCCTTGGAATGGTCTTTTAAGAAGACCATCATATCTAATTAGTGGATATGTAATTTTAGAAGATAAATTATAAGGTTTTTGTCGAGCTATATGACTTAAAATGGTGTGAAGGATTGAGAAAAAGGGGTGTCCTTTTATATAGGAGGGAAAGGTCACACATAGAATTTCTAAAAATATTAAAATATAATGAAGTAATTCTCAAGAAAAATGCTTCCAAATGGCCATACATTTAAAGAAAAATATGATAAGGTCTAAATATCATCATCAAATAAAATTTATACAGTTTTTGGTTTCATTTTAAATCTTATCTTTTGGTTTAACCCCTTGGTTAACCAATTTTAATCTTAATCATGGTAATGACTTTTTTAATCTTAAAGAGTTATAATTTTACATATAAGTTAACAATTAAATCATAAATGTACAAGGGATTAAATTTTTGACCAATTATCATCCTACATGTCATCTTTAAATATTTTTATGATTTTAAATAATTTAATAAAATATTATTTTTTGATAAAATATCATTCATGTCATTTTTGACACTATTCATTTAATTTGACTTTAAAGGCATCAAGACAAATATGGAATTAGAATATAAAAATTTCACACACCTATAATATGTTAATTTTATCTACAAAATTCTTGGAATATAATAATTTTCTCAAATTGTATTACTTTTAATACTTTTAAAATTATTTATTTTATTTTTCTACTAATTGAATAAATATTATATCATTATTGCATAAATATTTAAGATAATTATTTAATAACTAAAAATTATAAATAAATTACCATGATAAAAAAATTAATTTATCTTCAAAATAAACATGTATAACTAAACTTATCCTCCTTTTATCCTTATGTAAAAAAAATTAGAGATGTTAAATTCAAGAGAGTGACAATTTGTATTTATTATTTCCTTGAATTAATATAAAGGTCGTAAACAAAGAAATATGGCAGAAAGTGTCCATATATATGATACTTTTATGGATATGTAAAAACCCCACCCATCCTAGTAAAGGAAATTGTTTAGTTAATTTTGAGACCTTATCTCATGTTTTTAACCTTATTTTACCCATTTTACCCTTACTAAGGAGAAAAATATTTATCATGGTCGCTATTCGTAATAATCAAAAATAAAACGGACTTATTTACCAAATTTGTACCTCCTTATTCCAAATATTGAATTCATTTTTCAAGATTCACTTTCTAGAAGTAGAAGAAAATAATTTAAGATAAAAACACAAAATGCAATGAAAAACTGTTTTTCAGAAAAATGCCCTTTTAAGTATAAAAAATGTGTTTTATACAAATTCAACCATAAAATTGATTTAAATTAACTTAATTGGATTATTAATAATATAATAGTACTATTTTTACTTTGAAACCATTTTAAAACAAAATGAAATTTTGTAAATTCTTAAAACAAAAATAAAATTTTCAATAAAAACAGTATTTATCACTGTTCACTAGAAAATCAATAATTTTAGAAAAATACCAAAAAATCACTCTAAGATAATTTTTAAATATTGATTAGAAAAAATATATTATTTTTATAAAACAAAATTTCTAAAAGTTCTATAAATTAATTATAATATTCACTATTAAGAAGCAACAAAAACCAATTTTGACGAAAACATATTTTGAAGAATAAAATGACTTGCTAAAAATTGAGTGATTATTTCTCAGAAATTAATCAATATATTTTTATTTATTAGGTCCTTTATATATATTTCATAATTTTTTTAATCATATTCATGCTCTCCAATTCAACAACTAGGTTATAACAATCATATTTAAATAATAATATTTTGTGGTTTGTATACGTTATCGAACATGGTGTTCTTTTAAAATCTTAGAGTGGCATGGGTACACTTAGTTGCATAAAGTTAAGAATAAATTTACACATGTTATGTATAGGTATAATAAAGTTGTGTAAAGGTAAACAATTAAAATTAAGTGATGCATAAGGGCACTTCTATGCAAGCATAAGGGTACAAAGAAGCATATAAGGCTTGCATAAGGGTGACTTTAAGTTTACATTAAGGTAAAATAAAACTCATGTAAGGGGAAAATAAAAAAAAGGATATTTAAGGGTAAAACAAAACTTTAAACATTATTTTTTCACAAAAAATAATTAAAAATAATTATATAGAATAAAAATAAAAATAATAACAAATGATGAATAACCAAAAAAACAATTAAATTCAAAAAAAATTATTAAAAATAATAATAATAATTTTAATTATCAAAAATAATAAACAAATATATAAATATATAATATTATAATTATAAAAATATAAAATAATTAAATTGGCAATGATTCACTCCAACAATCTCTGCCTTTTGATAATTATAAAAACCAAAACATCAATTTCAAAAAGTCTCCACCATTTTGGAAATAATCAAAAAGATTAAATTTGAAAAAAACCACCTTAATGAAATAAACACGATATAATATAAATTTAAAATTTAAAAAAAACATCTCCCAAAAAAAATTGAAACAGAAAAAAATAAACTGCCCTTAAATTAAATAAAGATGAAATAAATAAGAAAAGATGGCTTCCTCTGAATTAATATTTCTCAGAAAAAAATTAAAAGGAGACATAAAAATAAATAAATATAAAATAAATATTTTGAAAAATAATTTCATCATTAAAGATTAGTAAATATTGTATTAATAAACTATAGAAAATTCACCGAGAGTGTTAAACAAGGTGTACAGTAAGACCCGCTCATCGCGCCCAGGATGGGTTAAAAACTCAATCAAATCTTTTCAGGATAAATCCTTAGGATCATATGTGTTAGAACCGCATCCACTTGTTTGTATCTAGACAAAATTGTTTTGCTTGGAGTATCATACTCACTTCACTTTTCCAACATTTTAAAAAGTTCTCCAAAACCTTTTTTTAAAATAATTTGAAATCCATTTGAGAAAAAAAAATAAAAATAATAAAAATAATTTTTAAAAAAATAAATAGATAAATTAAAAATAAATTTAAAAGTAAATTTAAAGAGAAAATTAAAAAGGAATTTTAAAAATAATTTTAAAGAGGAGTTAAAAATGAATTTAAAAAGAAATTTAAAAAAATTAAAGAGAAAATGGATGAAGAGCCTTATTCTCATGAAGATAAAGGTTGTTGTTCAAAGATTCTCTAGGAAGAAAAGAGTTAGGCTCCCCCTCACTTGGATCATAAACATTAAGCTCAAGGTGGGAAAGAGCTGACCACTTCAAGAGGTTAACACCACATTTATTTAAAAGCCATCATAGGATAGATTAATGAGGTACAAAGGTAAATCCCTACTAGAAATAATTTAAAGGGCCTTTTGGTCCCCTTGAGGGTCCAACAACGTCATCACAAGATGATTTGAGCATTATAACAAATCTAGGTCCACAAATGTTGGCTAATAAGGATTTTGGAACCCAAACTTGCTTATATTTTTTAGATATATTAGAAGAAAGATGGATCTATTTAGGCCTTACATATCTATAATTTTTACAATTACACTCATAAATAAGATGACTAACTTTCTTGCAATAATTACAATTTTTTTTAGAAATTCCCTTTACAAAAATAGTGGTTTTTTGAAGAAGTTGCATTATATTTTGAAAATCTAAAACCAGGACTATTTATTTTAATGCATTGAGAACCAATAATAATATTAATATAGTTTTCACCTTGTATAAATTTTGAAAGAGTGGTTTTTGAGATCCTTGATTTCATTTTCGAAAACTTCGACATTGGGTTGATTTTTTAATTTCAAAACTAAATCATCCTTTTCCATTAAAATTTGATATTTTTCATTAAAAAGAATATTTTTTTCATTAAGAATACATTTATATTTATTTGAAATATTTTCATATTTTTAAATAATTCATTGAAAAAAATGAATTTTATTATTAGAAGAATAGGGGAACAAATAAGAGGATGAATGAGAGAATGAAGAGGAATAAGAATGAGAATGGGAACTTACCTCTTTACCTTCCTCAAGTTGAGACATAAATAATTTAGGAGTTGGGTTGATAGTTTCATAAGTTGACATTGAATCTTTGTTATCACTCTATGTTGATACTTTCATAGCCTTCTTACCTTACTTCTTGTATTTATACTTTTTGTTAAAGAGACAGTTTGGTTTGATGTAACCCTTCTTTTTTACAATCGAAACAAGTCACTTCCAGAATATCAATTTGATATTTCTTTTCCCCCATAAGAATTATTTCTTCTTGTTATTAAACTTATTTAATTTGTTCAATATTTTCATCAAGAGTTCAATTTCGATTTCATTATCAGTGTCTCTTTTAGAAGAATCATCATTGTTTTCCTTGAAATCAATTATTCTTTTAATTTACTTAACCTACTTAGCCTCATTTTTAGCTTGTCTCTTCATAGTTATCTCAAATGTCATAAGATAACCCATGAGTTCCCCAACCATTATATTTTTAACATATTTAGATTATTGGATCTCGATGAATTTTGGTTCCCAACTTCTTGGTAAAAGAAAAATTATTTTCTTGACCAAAGTTTCTATAGAAATTGTTGACCTCACCTATTTTGATAATCCCAATTAATGTTTATCTATATATTAATTCTTTCAATCTATGACATTCTATTATCAAGCTGATAATAATATTAAAATAATCTTTGAAATATGTTAATCAATGTTTATCTATGTTTATATGAATTTTGAAATAATTCTAACTCAATCGGATATGTTTTTCATAAAGCAGATAAGTGTTAAGTCACTGATATGCTTATAGCTACTGATACAGATCTACCGGTACTTAGTCTACCGATAGACATAATCACTGATAAGCAAAGGTCACTGATACGTAGAGCTACCGGTATGTATAAGTCCACCGGTAAGCACATGTCACTGATAAATCAAATCCACCGATGCAGACAAGCTACCAATATGAAGTCTACCAATAGAAGCAGAGTTACCAATAGAACAAGTCTACCGATAGAACAAGTCTTCTGATAGAACAAAGTCTATCGATAAGTGTAGTTACTGATACAAACGATCCACTGATACAAGGGAGCTACCGATAGACCAAGAACTACTGATAGAAGGAGTCACCGGTATATAGAGATACTAATACACAGAGTAACAGCTACCGATACAAGGAGCTACCGGTACAAGGAAAAAGAGCTATCGATAGAAGATCACTACTATACAAAGTCTACCGTTATATTTCTACCGACAGAAAGCTACTGATGAAAGACTTACCAGTCACTGATTCCTAAACTCTACTTTTGTCAACATTATTTATTTATTAAGCAACGATTATATTTGATGATTTTAATGCTCTTAATGTTATTTAATGATAGTTTTTGGCATGTCAGGGAACCATACCTAGTACCCATGAAAAGGTAATCATTCCCATTATCGGAGCTGAAAGATATAAAAGGAAGGACAAATGTCGTGCAAAATATACATGGAAAGAAAGGGTGCACAAAAAGGGAAAAAGAATGTTGTAAAGTGGTGCATACAGAAAGACTACATTCATACTCGAAAAACACTGGACATACACGAAGCGATTCATACAAGAAGAGAACACAAACTGAACTTTAGTCAAGGAGTGAAGAACTACAATGAGCTGCTCATACACTCAAGCTCATCAAGTTGAACCTGAAAACCAAGGAAACAAATGACACACTATTTTCCAAACAAAAACCAGAGAAGGACTCAGAAGCATTTCTGACAAATCAAAAGGATTCCAGAGCTGCACTTCAAATCACTAGAGCATTCTAAACTCATATCTACTCTCTTAGTGATTATTTTATTTACATTTCGAGCAGTGTGTATACTCTGTATATTTTATACTCACACTGTCTCCTGTGCTAAACTAGAGAATCTCTAAATCCTCACACAAACCTTCCATAACTCTTTTGTATCCCATTGTGGATAGTGGTAGAGGTCAAGTAAGACCTGGACAACCAGTGTGTTGTTGTTTTGTTTTCCCACGTAGAACTGTGGTAGAGGTCTTAGTACCTGGACAGTCTTTGCACTGTTTTTTACCCCGATCCAGGGTGTGGATCAAATTTATATAAATTATTTGAGAGGACTAAGTCTCGGATTGAGACTGAACCTCTTGGTTATATCTGCTATGCATCTTAGATTAAGTCTAAAATATATTTTATATTTTATATTCCGCTGCTATTTACTTTGAAATACAAATCTATTTTAAAGTTACTTTGATAGTTAAATTAGCAAGTGTTTGTACTTATTGTGAACCAGTAAGTTAGTTTCAAAATCTAATTTAATCTTCTGATTAAATTAACTGAGACCTAATCAATATTTGAGAAACTAATTGAACATTTACAATTAGTATAAATTAACTACAGTTTAACTTGTTTTTAAATTGGTGGATTTTAAGAGAAATCTTTTTAACAAAAATTTTAATTGGAACTCAATTCACCCCCCTCTTGAGTATCCACTCCGACCAACAGAAATATAGTCACCAAGATATTTTCATACATTACAAATATCAATATATCTAGTAAACATAGTAGTGATAGACTCGTTATGATACATATTGAAACTTTAAAAGTATTTTCTAAACATATATAAATAAATATCTTTGACTTTGTTAGTTTCTTACTAAGTTAATTCTAAAATTTTCTAAATTTCATGAGCCGTTTTTCATCTATAAATATGATTAAATGCAATTTTGATCCAAACCACAATGAAAGTAATTCATAGATTTACCTTCCAATTCAAAAGAAGAAATATCATTTGGGGTCCATTTATTTTATTTTTCATCTGCAGGAGTATAATCATGTAAAAAAATCTTATAAACAAGATAACCAATAGATCTGAGAAAAGTATTCATGTGAGTTTTCTAATAACCATAATTAATTCTATCAAAAAATGGAGCATGACCCAATGATTTTCCTTCATGACCACCATGGGTGTTTGAAAAATCCATTTAAACAAGAGATCAATATTTGAAGAATCAGTTAAATATTTAAAAAAAACTTTGAAATAAATTGAAAACAAAGTAATTAAGAAAATTAAAAACCCATTTGATACCAAATGTAGGTTAGAGATAGGTAAAATGGTAAGAGGGGAAATGAATCACCCTTTAAAAATCAAAGGAAAAAAATCCAAGTTTAAAACTTATTTATAAGAGAATGAAAAAAAATAAAAACAAATGAATCAAAGTATTGAAAGTGAAGCAATATAATAATAAAATCGGGAGAATAAAATGAAGATCAATCTAATAATAAATCGATTAAGCATGTTTGATGGATTAATAAAATTGTGAAAATAATGATTGAAAAGAATAAATAATTGAAAATGCAGAAAGTAAATGAGGAAAGATATTTGGTGAGAAAGATCGGTAATGGTATCTAAAGGTGCCCCTATGTCTACCACCTTAATCCCTTAAGGATTTAATGCATTAGTATCTTGGATTTAATTGTAGCCAAAATACCAAAATTATCCCTTACTTTTTAGGTTATAGCAAGAAACCAGATACAATAGACATTAGCAATTTAACGACAAATCTAGAAACTGAAAAAAGAATTGTATCTTTCCTTTTTAATGGAAATGGAAAGAAAACCAAATCCATCACTTCAAAGGTAGTAAGCACCAATATTAGAAGAAAGAGGAATATGTGAGGATTGTCAGAAAAAAAATCACTTTTAAGATTGGTCTTAATTATCTCAATTAATATGAAGAACACTATGAGATAATGAGAATAAAAGAAGAGAGTGATTTGGATATTACAATTTAGTTCACATTCTATAAGGAAAAAGGAGATCCATAAATGAAAGCACTTGGAGGGAAATTGAGAATGTTGGCGATTGGAAAATGATAGTCAATGAATGTTGATGTAGATTATCAAGGACTCCAAAGGTCTCTATTTAGAAGCTTCTCATCCTTCGTTAATGTTATGGAATCCATCATGAATCTTTAAGCCAAAGATGTCCAGGTTCAATGTATTTTGTCTATCATTTGTTTAAGACCTCTCAATCCCTTTAAAAATAATAAACTCAACAAGGAAAAGAAAATCATTAGGTAATTAAATTCAAAGCAATCATAATAATATTTCAGATTTATAATGGAGAGAGAGAAAGAGAGAAAAAAATTATTGATAATATTATCATTTGAATATAAAACTATTTGAACAATTGAAACTCATTTAAAAACACTTGATGGAAACTCCAAAATAATAGATCAAAGATATCTCATAAAAATTCACACAGTTTCATTCTGTAAAATTCAAAAAATGAAATTCAAACTTCTTTCCATTTTTTAACATGTGATAGTAAAAAACATTAAAGATATTGCATTAAAAACATAAAACATGTTTGAATAACTTTGTTAGCATCCAACAAGAATTTACAAACAATAAAATCAAAAAAAAAATCAACTCAAAATAATAAATATGAAATAATTGAAACATTTACTGCAAGTTCATGCATAAATGAAGAACAAAATAAATATTCATATAAATGTGTTTAAAACAATGTAAACCCACTTTTCATAGATCCTATATCATTAATATGAATTTATAAAACCATTAAAACAATTTAAGAATTTGTTATACACACGTGGAAAATCAATATACCAAGAAAATCGTGATAATAGAGTAAACTGAAGAAAAAAAAATAGATTCGCGTAAGGGTAAGTTACATGCATGCATAAAGGTAACACATAATTTGTATAGGTTTTGTAAAGGTAAAATACATTTTATAAATGTTATGTAAGAGTAAATAAGAAATTTCAAGCACTGTGTAGTGGAATCTAGTCATGCATAAAGGTAAAGCAGGTTTTATATAAGATGTGTAAAGGTAGAAAACAACATTGTGTAGGAATAACAAACATTTTATACATACCATGTAAGGGTAAACATGAAGTTGCATAAGGGTGCATGGAAGTTGTGTAAGGGTACATGCAAAGCTGTATAAGGGTGCATTCAAGCTACATAAGGGTACACTAAGTTGCATAAAATTAAGAAGAAATTTACACATGTTGCGTGAAGTTATAATAAAGTTGTGTAAAGGTAAACAAGTAAAATAATTCGTTGTGTAAGGTACTTTTATGCAAGCGTAAAGGTACCTTTAAGCTTACATAAAGGTAAAAGAAAACTCATGTAAGGGTAAAATAAAAATAAAAAAGGATACATAAGGGTAAAATTAAAATTTTAAAAATTAAATTTCACCAAAAATAATTAAAAATAATTACATATAATAAAAAATGATAAATAGAAGAAGAAAAATTAAATTCAACAAAATCATTATTAAAAATAAAAATAATAATATTTTTAATTACCAAAATAATAAATAAATAATATAATATAGAATATTGCAATTATCAAAACATAAAATAATTAAAGTGGAAAGGTGTCACTCCAACACTTATTACTTGGAATAACTCACTAAATTATATCTCATGGAATGTTATACCTTCATCGATGTACTTAGGGGTGTATACTTATTATCAGTCTTTCTTACCTGAGGTTGGTGAGATGCCTAGCATGAAAACCTTCATCCTTTGATACCCTACTTACACAAGTCAAAATACGAACTTAGCTAGTTAGAGGGTGGTTGGGTATGTGGTTAATCATGTCATCGGATGGAGCATAACCAATATGGGATTTTTCCACTTGTATGGAAAGCAAATACATCTGACCCTTGGTTGAATTAAACTAAGGAAATGCATGACCACGCTTAGTTGAGTCACATATGATGTGTTCAACTACTTAGATAAGGAGCATGTGATGTACCCATCCGTTGGATGAATGAAATGCGATGTATTCATCAAACTTGGCCAGTTTATTTCATAGAATCAAGAAAAGATGAGTTGGGTTATGCTAGATTAACATGTTACATGTCTAGTGGTCACTCGATGTCATAGACAAACACTATTAGAAAAATAGGTCATACCAATGGTTTGGAACCGTTGGTATAGATCCCCAAACCGTTGGTATAGGTTATACCAACAGTTTGGAGAACCATTGGGTGGTTTTTCATCGAGAGATCCCTATACTAGTGGTTTGACCAAACCATTGGTATATGAATCACTGGTATAGGCAAATTAATCAAAAATACTTATACCAATGGTTTGTTCAAACCATTGGTATAAGTATCCTATTTAAAAAAATGCAATGCTAAGTTTTGATCTTGGGTCCTCTAGGTTAGACTCCAAACACTTTACAATTCCGGTGTAGCATCTTTTATAATTATATATATGTATGTATAAAAATATTTTTTAATTTTTAATTATGTATTATTATTTTCATTATTACATGTATTTTAATATATAAATATATTCATACTGATGTGTGTGTGTGTGTGTGTGATATTTGCTTAAATATTATTTATATGTGGTTTATATAATGCTAAATATGTATTCATGTTTAATATATAATAAATTTAGTGAAAATGGTTTATAAAATTATTAAAAATCAATATTAATTAATAATTTTCTAATTAGTATTGATTAATAGACATTTAATAACAATTTGTTGATAGAGAAAATTAATAAATTACTTAATGCCTCATGAAAGGTTGAAAACAGGACTGGAACTTCAAAAGATCATGACTTTTGATTCGGGTGTCTGTTTGGGCTCCACAATATATCAAATCAAAGCATGTGAAGAGATTAATGTTGTATTGATCGAGGAAACCCCAGTCATTTTTTAAGATAAAAAAAGTCCTGAAATGTCTCCAAAACTGAGTTTTAAGTTGGGATTCCCTGATTTTTTAACATTCAATGGAATTTCATCTTTATTTAAGAAGGTCATGTTCTATTTTTCTGGTGGTGACTGAATTTATTTCCAAGGCTTACATTATATGGATATTATGGAATTTAAATTTTATCATTTTTCAAATTGTTGTGTTATTTATAATTTAATATGTATATATATGTATATATACACATATTTGTATATGTTTACACATAAAACATTAATTTTATAAATAAATATTTAAATATATTTACATATAAGATGTATTTTTAAATATATAAACCATATAAAAATAAAAAATCACTATCCATTTTATTTTAAAAAATATATATTGAAATAATTATATATTGAAAAATACACACACACACACATAATGATAGGTAGCCCATACCAACATAGTTAAATGTCTATTTCTCAACAATAATTAGCAAATTATTAATCAATGTTAATTTTAATAACTTTATAAATGAATTTTCACTAAATTTATTATATATTAAGTGTATAAACATATTTAGCAATATATAAACCATATATAAATCATATTTAAGCAAGTATATTATATGTATATCAATATTAATATATTTATATATTAAAATATGTGTAATAATAAAAACAATAATACATAATTCAGAATTAAACATTATATTTATACATACATGTGTATATATAAACATAAAAGGCATTGCAACAAAGTGATAAAGTTTTTGGAAAATAAGCTGAAGGTTGTGGGATCGAAACTCATTGGATTTTTTTAATAGACCGCTTATACCAATGGTTTGGTAAAACAATTGGGTTAGGTGGATCTATACCAACGGTTTCACCAAACTATTGGTATAGGTAGCCTAAAACCACACCTATACTAGCAGTTTTTAAAGTCTTTGGTATAGGTTCATTGGTATAACGTAAATTTCTAGTAGTTAAAGGATTATGTAGGTATGCATATGATGTATGTGATACATTTAGCGATGAACATGTTTGTATAGATATATGAGTATTCTTGATGGAGATCATACCAAATCCCTTTGTAGCTTGAGTAGTATCAATGTTTTGCTAGAGATCACTCTTTGCTTGCATATATGAAATAGAGATCTCGTATTTGTTGTCAACGCTACTAAGACCCGCAGGGTCATACGGTTAAGCCCGTAGGGTCACGTAGTTAGGCCTGTAGGGTCACACGATTAGACCCTTAGGTAAGGATAATGTTTTAGACAAAAGAGTTTGTTTTAAAGTGAAGAAAGTTTGATGAAACCGTATCTGAAAGTGTTTTGAATGGATTCAGAGAGGGTTGTGAAGTTTGGAAAAAAGGCTTTATGAATTTTAGTGGGAGTGGGAGATTATTGGATATGTGCACTAAAAACCATATTAATTGGGTGAATGTATCTCCCCACGCAGTTTTATCAATTGTGAATTGTTTAAATTGTTTGTATATTCATTTGAATGTGATTCAATGAATACATGACAATGAGAATAAAGGTATACAAATACATTGATATGATCAACGCATTTCATTAGATGAAACATGTTAAGAATGATTATATAAAGGGATGTGATCTCTCATTTTGTGTGCAATGATTGCTTGCAAACCCTTTAATAATTTATTCTTCTCGAGCCTTGTTCATCTCTCCCATGGAAGGTGCTAGCGCCCATTATAGAGCTTTAGGCATCCTCTATTAGAGATCGGGATCCAAGATCGGTGTAATCCCTCGGAGGCAGGAATCCCCTGTCTGCTACTTTGGTGATCGTTATCATGTGTACTCCATCAGGGATTGAACATTGAAGCTACTGTATTAGTTATCTAGGTACATAGATTTCTTGTTCTTCATTTGTGTTACACATTGACTTTGTTAAGGATAGATCATACATTTGGGTTTTGCTCCAGCTGCCAAGGTTCATACGATGAGCCCCTAAAACCCAACACATTTAACAATGAAATTCATGATGAAAACATAAGCACAAATTAAGGTCATCATGTATCCCCATAAATGATATCATTGTTGCAAGGTTGCACGAAACACATAAAAGGTTGTAAGAGTCTTTCCAAATATATCAACATTTATAACCTCAATACCACGATACTTTTATTGAGTTACAATTTAAGGTCATCATGTATCCCCATAAATGATATCATTGGTTTAATCTCTTTCAATGAAATATTTAAATTATAACCATTCATGCATATTTCAAGAAAAATTAGCACTTTTGCATTATTTTAGAAGGATTGTGAATTACATTTCAATTAAAAAAAGTAATCGTGAATGATTTTATTTTAATCGTTTTCTAACTAAAATTTTAAATTCATGACCAATGATATGTAAATGCATTCGGTAATATTGATAGTAGTAAATTTGAATTTGATGAGACTCGATGCAATTATGACAGAAAAAACTTTTATTACTATTTGATAACAATACAGATTTAAATTACATATTCAATTCAATAATAAAAAATAAAAGTGATAAATATATAAATATAAATAGAATCAAATTAAATGCTCGAGATGGAAAAACCCTCCATAAACATGTGTGAAAACAAAATTAGTGTATTAAAAATTATGAATATCGAACATGGCTTAATCCTAAAAGTTAAGACTCAAGTGTATTTAAAATGTAAGTTTTCTTTTGAGAAGTTAACAATGACAACGCGTGAATGCGTATCAAACAACTCATGAGTTTTTTCTAATGGGTTTTAGAATTAAAAAAATTAAAGGGGATAGGGTTGTGAATATTAAAAAAAACAGGTATCAAGAAGCGTAAACCCCGTTGACACTTCAACCCTCGATAGGAAACGTGAACGAGGTTCACGCTTTCTGTGTGGAATTTCTGAAGGAAGAGTGAACAACGTTCACCATTCCTCTGGATTTTTTTAATAAACAAATATCAATACATATATATATAATTAAATATTAAAATAAATATTAATAAAAAATAATTAAATGTCAATAAATACTAATTAAATATTAATTAAAAAACCATCAATATTGATAAAAATATCAATAGATCTTAATTAAATATTTATAAATATTTAATAAATATTTAAAAATATTAATAAACATTAAATAAATATTCATAATACAAATAAAAATTAATAAATATAGATTAAATATTAAATAAATATTCCTAAATATTAATTAAATATTAATAAATACCAATGAATGTAAACAAATGTAAATAAATATTAATAAATATAAATAAGTAGTAATAAAATATTAATAAATACTAAAAAAAATATTAGTATTTATCAACAAATCTTAATAAATATTAAATAAATATTCATAAATATTAATTAAATTTTAATAACATTAATAATATTAATTAATATTAATCGAATATTCTAAAAAAGTGATGAAATTTAATTATATATGTTCATAAATACTAATAAATATTAATTAAATATCAATAAATTATAAAAAATATTAATAAATATCAATAAATATTGACGCGTATTAATTAAATATTCATAAATATAAATAAAATACCAACAAATATCAATAAATAGTATTGAAATAATTTTCAATATTTATAAATATTAATTAAAAATTAATAAATATTAATTAAATTTTCATATGGATTAATAAATACTAATTAAATATCAATGAATATAAATTAATATTAATAAATATTAACTAAATATTAACAAATACTAACTGGATATCAATAAATTTTAAGAAATATTAATAAATAATAGTTAACTATTAAATAAATATTAATAAATATTAATAAATATTACTAAATATCAATTAAATATTCATAAATATTAAGAAATATTAATATGTATTACTAAATGTTAATAAATATTCATAAATATTAATATTTACTAAAATTTAGTAATATTTATTAATATTTATGAATATTTATTTAATGGTTATCTATTATTTATTAATATTTATTAATAAATCATTAATATTTTTTTTATGTTCCTAAATATTAATAAATATTAATAATTATTACTAAATGTTAATAGATATTCATAAATATTAATATTTACTTAAATTTAGTAATATTTATTAATTTTTATGAATATTTATTTAATGATCATCTTTTATTTATTTATTTTTTGAAAAGGTTGAGTGTCATGTTCCCTTTATTAAACATAAAAAAGAGAGTTCTTTTTTAGAATTGGGGAAAATGTAAACCCTTTACATGATCGGGATACAAAACATTCTAAAAAAAACATGACCCAAGATCTTTACATGGTCCCAAATGTTCAATAAGAAAAATAGATCATAACAAGTACCGATCATAAGTCTCGTCAGCCCCCCGTTAGTAATAGCGATTCCTGTTTAAGAGGTCTTGACTTCAAACTTGTTATTTTTTTATATTAAAATCTATGAATATTTATTTAATATTTAATTGATATTTATAGGGATGAATCTCAGACCGTGTTTCAGCAATCTTCATGGATCCTGTTCGGAGCAACCTGGTAACATTTCAACTGCCGGCAAAGAAATGGTTTGATGAGATTAATTTAAGAAAGGGATGATTTTGTCTAGGAAACATATTATTTTATCCTCGACACCCAACACGGTAGAACGATGAAGAAGAAAGCATATGATTTTAGGCTTAATGCAACATGATTTTATCTGGGTCTTTCATTACAGTTACTTGAGTTCACTCCTCTCACTTCAAATACGATTCGATTCCTCAGACGCCACCGTCCGGGCGAAAATGGCTGCTTGCTCTCACAGCTGCTCCTGCTTCCTCTCTCACTCCTACGCCTTTCATTCCTCTCCCGCCTTGGTTCTTTTGCGTTCTGTCCGCCAGAAGCCTCAGCTTTCTTCTTCGAAGGCGCCTTCCCCTCTTCATAGAAACCCTACCTTCATCACCCCCGTTCTCTCTCTCCCTCCAACCAAGCCTTCCCGGAGCTTTCCCAACCGTACTTCCCCCAAACGAGTACCCATTTCTCCAATCCAACTATCTTCAGAAGCCTTCGATCTGTTACTCGCTCTCTGCACCTCCGTAGCGCTTTCCCTATCCCTCTTCGTTTCCGACGTTGACCCCGCCTTCGCCCTTGTCGGTCCCAGCCCCCCGACTAAATTGCAATCCGACGAGCTTGAGACTGTTCGTCTTTTTCAGGAGAAAACCCCTTCCGTTGTATACATAACCAATCTTGCTGCCAGGTTCGTCCAGTCAGGTTCATGAAATCTGCGTCGAACCTGGGTGTTTTTCATCAGCTGTAGTTGTTTGGTTGAGTTTCGAGTTACTGGTTGTTCGGTGTGGTTGGGTGTTTCAGGCAAGATGCTTTCACGCTGGATGTGCTGGAGGTTCCACAGGGTTCTGGGTCGGGCTTTATTTGGGATAGAGATGGTCATATCGTCACCAATTATCACGTGATTCGAGCTGCATCCGATTTGAGGTGTGTTGCTTCAAAGAGTTGGATACTCTTTGTTTTTATTTTAGTCGATTTTGTTGCTTGAATTTCCTCTCATGTTTCAGTCTCTTTACTTGTTGGAGTTCTGGAAAAACACACTGGTTTCTTGAATTGGGAAAAAACCAATTCTTCAACTTGGCTATCCCGGCAATGAACTCACCCTGGCCTTATATTTCAGCCATTTATGACAGCTACACAAGTTCTTTGTTGGCCTCTATCCAAATTTATGCCTTTTCTATTGTCTAAACCCCTTCTCACTCTTCTATTTTCTTGTGTTTTGCTTGAATGCAGTGATGTCTTATGTCAGTTTAGTCTAGTTATATAGTTGTTGCATGATATTAAGTTGTTTCTAGCTATTTACAGAGTCACTCTTGCTGACCAGACAACATATGATGCAAAAGTAGTTGGATTTGACCAAGATAAAGATGTTGCTGTTTTGCGTGTTGATGCACCAAAAGAAAAGTTAAAACCCATACCCATTGGCACCTCAGCCAACCTACTTGTTGGCCAGAAAGTTTATGCTATTGGAAATCCTGTGAGTCTGTTGCTTAATTATGTTTTCCTCTTGCAGTTTGTTTTACAGTTGCATTTAGAGGTGGCAATTTTGAACCCAACATGACACTGCTTGAGTTAAATGGATCCAAGTTAGGCATAAATGGGTTCGGGCTGTAATCGAATTGAGTGATCTGACATGAATAATATTCAAGTTGGGTTTGGCTCAACCATTTCGACCCGTGTAACCAGATTAAAAATACAATGATAATATAAAATATTTAAAATATAATTGTTAGGACAATTTATGAGAGAGAGATGATAGGGAGAAAACGACTGCCTCACTGTATTGATTCACAGAACTCACAAATGAAATTACAAAAGAGTAGTAAAAGAAGTAGACAGAGGAAGAGGAAGCTCATGGAGAAGACCACTCACCGGAAGCCGTGGCCAGACCTCCCAAGGTTGGACCCCTTACAGCTGCCAAGATGAACAAAGATAAAAATAATTTGTATCCCTTACCTTCCTATTGGACCCCTTTTAATACCCCACCACCCCAACCAACAAACCCCCTACCTACTACAACCGTCAACAACAATCATTTAAATGCAAAAATAACAAGCTGCCCATGCTAACAACCAAGCCCCTACACGACACCCTTCCAGCACCCCCTCCCGCATTGCTAACAATCGCCCTCCTTAAAAACCACCTTGTCCCCAAGGTGGATTTGAAAACATGGTTTGGCTCTTTGCTATGATGAAGTGCTTTCCGGTGCGGTGGTTTGTTCTCCTCTTTTTCGGGCCCCAACAAGCCATATTTCATCACAATTAACTCTTTTTGTAGCCTTTGGTGGTGGATGTAGCGGTGACCTATTGCGGTGCAAAACCTCGGGCTTCCACAAATTGCCCTCACCCCAAACGTCCAGAGCTAGATAAGGCAAAGCGATTTCCCTTGTTGCCGAATGCAGCAGGTGCAGTGTTGTTCTCTCCACCGTGTTGCACTTGTTCGACTGGAAGAACACTCAGACTTGTTACTCCTTCAGCAAGAGGAACCAAATTCGGACCTGAAATAGGGTGCACCTTCTTAGCATTCTGTAGAATGATAAGAGTGGTGACCCCGACACCCAAGATGCCTCTCTAAGAGAGTCCTTGGTGTCTATTTATAATGAATTATAAAGATGACAAAAACACTCACGTCCGATGTGGGACACACTCCAACACTCCCCCTCAAGCTAGGTCTATGTAGCTTGGATATATAAAGAAAACAAACCAAATCAAAGAAAAACAAAACAAACAAGAAACACTGCAAACACTTCCCCTCAAGCCGGACATACCCAATTTGATTACAAAACAAGACGAAAAAAAAGAAATCAACAGCGATCGCAACTCCCTTTAGAGATGAAAATGATGAATGATGCTGTTGAACAAGATGTGCCAACGAAGCGCTGAGAAAGCCGCATAGGCTGGCCGGTCGACGAGGCGCCGGGAAAGCCACACAGGCGGGGCCGGTCGACGGGGAGCCGAGAAAGCTGCATAGGCGGGTCGGGCGACGAAGCGCCGGGAAAGCCGCATAGGCGGGGCAGATCAACGGAGCGCTGAGAAAGCCGCACAAGCGGGGGCAGTCGTCGGAGCGCCAGGAAAGCCGCACAGGCGGGGGAGATCCATCTGATGAGCGTTGGAGACCGACGATGATCTGTTGCGGAAGCGAGCTGTTGCAGGAGGCCACTCAGGAGGGGTGTTACGATTGCTGGAGAATGGCGGTGCAAGGAACGACCGACAACGGGGTGCAGGAGCTATCACCCAGGGAGCGACCGTCGACGGGGCGCATCGGAGGAGAAAAAAAATCGGCGCGTAGGAAGGGAGTCGGTGCCTCAGGATGGAGGAGTTGAGTCTGGAGGAAGGGTGGTGTCGAGGTCGGACGTTGCACAGAGGGGAGGATTCGCCGGAGGGAGCCAATGACGAAAGGGCGTCGCACGAGGAGGCTGATGCCCAGAAAAGGGCGACCAGGAGGGTGTGACGTGCCTGCTGGGAAGGCAACAACATGGGAGGGACGAGGCCGAGACTGTTGCGCAGATGGGGCGGGGCGCTGGGACGACCACACGCTCAGAGGCGGACGACACGACGACGCAGGAGGGGAACCAACGACGGGCTTTGTGTTGGCGTGCTGACGACGGGGCTCTGCGGAGGAGCCACACAGGAAGGGGGAAGCCCGGACGAGGAGGGAGGGGTAGGGTTAGATAACCCCCTTTGATACCATGTAGAATGATAAAAGAGGTGGACCCAATATTCAGGATCCCTCTCTAAGGGAGGCCTTGGTGTCTATAATGAATAATAAAGATGACAAAAACACTCACGTCCGATGTGGGACACAAACTCCAACACATTCCTTTCCCACCATTTCATGCTAGAACTCGGATCAAATAGAACCTCTTCAGGACGCCCCTGTCTGAATCGATGTTGCACCTCACGCTGCCGTTGGAAAAACTCCATCCGCTCCTACCGGTCCTGAACTGGTCCTGAACTTCTCCATCAGCGCTGACTTCTGCTCCCAACTTGAACCTAGATTACTACGCAGCCAAGAATGGAACCGAGGTAGTGTTGTGTGCTTCATGCTTAATTGTGCCAAATGCAGCTTCATATCTTCTCGTGTTCGTTTTTTCAAGAAGTAATCCTCTGTTTCTGTGAACCAGACATAAGGATCCTCTCCTGTAAACGCCAGCAGTTCCACCTTCTTCGACACACTCATCTAACCTTCAGCCATAGTGGCACCTCTCGGATTCAGTCATAGTTGCTGACCTCCGTATTTCCGCTTCCACTTTCGCTTGGAACCACAACACCTGCCATACATTGTTTTCTGGAGGCTGAAACGTGTTCCGCCCGCAGCTTAAGATCCTCCATGTCCAGAACATGTTTGTCGACCTGAATATCCAGCGAAAGCCTCCATTTGACCCAACAAAACCTCTAGCTCTCGTTGTCGCCTATCAATCACAGCCGGTCTCCTAGCAAAAGCTTCGACAAATGTTTCAGTCTTATGCATCTTGCCTTCTCAAATCGCTGCCTCTCTGTTTTCAACGACTACCCTTTCCTTCCAAGCCGCTGCAAAAGCGTCTCCAGCAGCGACGATTGGCCCTCACTCCCAGAGTTCGACAGTGATCAATATTTTTCCCAACTTCAATTGTTTCCAGCTGCAAACTTCTCTCTGTTAGGCAGCTCAGATTGCCCTCCTGTTTCGTGTGTGTGTATTCCTTGCGACGACCGAGTCCAACTGCGTACGCGTCTCCTGCAATATATGCGGCATGTTCGTCCAAACCACTCGTCTTCTTCTCAATGTTCGACAAGCTTTGAACGTCCACTCATGCCAACTCTATTTGTCTTCCCAGCTCGTGCGTACCTTGTGATCGCGTCTCAACTGCGTTTGAACCTACTTACCGCAACACAGTGCTGTTCTCAACAATCGTCAGTGCCTGTCGTCCTCCTCGACATGTGCTTTTTCCAACGGTTGTGTTTCACAACAGAAAAAAAGGTTGAAGAGAGAGAAAATACTGCAAGGCAGTATTTGTTTTTTTTAAGGAACAGTACCTCGCACCTTCTCTGACCTTTCAACAACAATTAACAGCACCGTCATTTTCAACGACTGTTTGCTCCTCTCAATCTTACGCTACGAACGAGCTCCCCTGTGTGATTGCACTCCCCCGCAACCGTGTTACAGTTGCATTTGTGACCTCGCCCAACACTTCTGTCCACAACTTGCGATCAGTACCGGATGATCGCAAGTGACCGAAATTAGAGAGAGAGAAAACTACTACTAAACACGTTCAAAAACTTGCATCCTAACCTAAGAAAAAATAGAGCTTTACCCATCATATAACCGAGTCTCCACCTGAGATAATGCCATTGAGTTGAGATGATGCCATTGAGTTCGCCGGAAGAGTTCACCAATACCTGCAACTATTAGTGAAAACAAAGCAGTAGCTTCTCATAACATAAAAAATTTATCTCAAAACTCTCAAAACTCATATATCAACAACTCAAATGCAACTATTAATAACAAAAGAAACACAGAATGAACCACTAGCAAACTGGCACGAGAGACCAAACAATCTTCACCTGAATCTAACATACCCATTACTCCACCAAGGAGACAACATTGCCTAGCCCTAACACCAGAGAACACTCAAAACTCATATATCAACAACTCAAATGCAACTATTAATAACAGAAGAAACACAGAATGAACCACTAGCAAATTGGCACGAGAGACCAAACAATCTCCACCTGAATCTAACATACCCATTACTCCACCAAGGAGACAACATTGCCTAGCCCTAACACCAGAGAACACTCCCTTCTTGTCGGCATCCATGCAAGTCACGTAGAGAGCTAGTCTTAGGAACACAGGAAGAAACCAAGAACCTCACCCTAACTCTACTCTAAAGGCTCTAAATAGGTTCACAGGACATCTACATCATCAAAACCAGGCATAACTACATCAGTCTGTGCTTGACCATCCGTTGATTTATTTATCATGGGATAGTACCTCTTAACATGATCGGTTTTCCTACAATAATAGCATTTCATAGTCTTGAACCGACTCCAATCCTTCCTCTCCGTACCACTGTTTTTCAGTTGACCCCCCCCCACATTCATAACTTTTGGTCTAATTTTAGCCCCTCAACCTCTTCCTTCAAACCATTGGTTTGAAACTCCCTGGGCAGTAATGCAGACTTAACCTCTTTGTTAGAGGTTAAGTTGTGTCGAGTCCCACATCGGACTTGAGTATTTTGTCATCTTTATATTTTTCTATAAATAAACTCCAAGGCCTCTCTTAAGAGGCGTCTTGGGTATTGGGTTCTATATCATTCTACATGGTATCAAGGAGGTTTTCCAACCCTAACCCTTCCTCTCATCCCTTTTTTTTCTCGGAGGGCACCTACGTTTTTCACATATGTATCATAAAAATCTAACAAATCCTTATTAAATTCATTAATGTGAAGTTGGACTGCAGTTCCAAGGCACATTTTAAAGGTGTACAACCTCATCTTTTTATAAAGCCTACCAATTAGGGATTTTGTCATAAAAAGATGTTCAAGTTTCAGCCAAATCGCTAAAGTAGTAGGCTCATAAGCTACGCGTGTAACATTTCATCTCGTAAGGACAACAACAACAGACTGAGGTTTCTCAAGAACATCATAAGAGACATCAATATAGGATACTGTACCTTGTCCATCGGTGGAGTGAGTGATGATCTTTTTCTTGACACTGTTTACTTTGAGAGTTTTTGTTTGTTTTTGTAGAATGATAAGAGAGGCGGACCCAATACCCAAGATGCCTCTTTAAGGGAGGCCTTGAAGTTATTTTATAATCAATAATAAAGATCACATAAGTCCATAAGTCTGATGTGGGATACAGACTCCAACACTCTCCTCAAGCTAGGTCTACTTAGCTTGGACACATAATTAAAGAAACAAAAGCAAAGAAAACAAAGACACTTCCCCTTAAGCTGGACATACTCAGCTTGATTATAAAACAAAATGAAATAAAAAAAATCATCCGTGATTGCAGCCACCCCTCAAAAAGAAAATGACAGAAGATAGAAGATGTCGCTGATAAAGATGCGTCAATGAAGGAACAACGCCCGTACGCACTTTCCACTGATTTTGCTTCACCTATTGTGTTCCCACCCATGGGTGCAAAAGGAAAGAAGACCATTGTAGAGCTCTCATGCTCCCTTTACTGAGGACGACCATTGCTTCAAGATGCCAGATGAAACAATGACCGACAAACGACCTCAAAACAACCGGGTGAAACGACACCCGACTTTGCGGACCCAAGAGGCCGGGTGAAACGACATCCGACTTTGCGAACCCAGAAGGCCGGGTGAAACAACGCCCGACTTTGTGGGCCGAAGAAGTGATTGATAGCAAGGGTCTGAAGAGCAATAAGGAGCATCGAACCTGATAGAGGCAATTAATTCGTTTTGCAGTGGAAAGGGGGGGCTGCTGGCAGAAGGGCTGGCGACGGGAGGTGGTGGCTTCTGCTTGGACGGGCTGGCGTTGAGGCGCAACAGAGGAAGAGTCGGAGATGCGTCCGCCGGAGATGGTGTCCGCTGACGATGGCGTGTTGTTGCGCAGGAGTATCGCGCCGGGAGGGTCGGTGCTGTAGGAGAATGACGCGTGCGAGGAAGCGCTGAAGAGGTGAGGGCGCGCAAGATATGCAGGTGGGGATGAGATCTCCAGGCGGGGATGCGCGACATGGATGGGAGTTGTCGTGATGGAGAGGAGCCGCGTCCGGAGGGGAGGGCCGTCGCGCGCAGCAGGAGGGAGGGGCAACAAAAGGCCGTCGCGCGCACAAAGGAAAGGGACCGTCGAGGGGCTGCTCGCGGCGGGGTGGAGGCCGCTCGCGACGGGAGGGGTGGCGTTGAGAGTGTGCTGGCGACAGGAGGGGTCGGCGAGTGCCGTTGCGTGCAAGGAGGGGGCCACAGGGGGCCATCACGCGCAGAGAAGTGGTCGTCGCGGTCCGTCGCACGCACCGAGGGAGCAGCTGACGAGAGAGATCACGCGGGGAGGGTGGTGGCACTGGAGGTGCGTCGTTGCAGAGAGAGATCGCGCAGGGAGGGGCGCACCGAGAGTGATCGCGTGGGGACCGTCGCGCGCAGGGAGGGGTGGTTGCCGCGCTGGGAGAAGTGGAAGGAGACGCCGACAGGTGGCCGCTCAGGAGGGGGCCGCGGAGGATCGTCGCGCGCATAGGGAGGTGCCAGCAGGAGAGCGACGCGTAGGAGGGGCCCTGTAGGGAGGGAGATGCCGACAGGGGGCGACAATGGAGGACTTATGGCTCCGTGGCCATGGAGGCCGCTGCCCCCAACGGAGGGAAATACCTAGGTGTCTGTCGGAAAAAAAGAGACAGGATAACTAGGGTTAGGATATGACCTCTTCTGATACCATGTAGAATGATATAGAGGAGAACCCAATACCCAAGATGCCTCTCTAAGGGAGACCTTGTGGTTATTTTATAATCAACAATAAAGATCACATAAGACCATAATTCTGATTTGGGATATAGACTCCAACAATTTTATTGTTTTGATAAATCACAATCCCTTATTTTAATTGATTTTATTAATTTCTTATTATTTAAGTTTACTAGTTTTGTTAAATATAAAATTATAGTTTTAATATTTTATTACTTATATAAATTACCTTTTGTTTAACTTTTTTCTAAGTGGCTTTTAGTAAATAATTCGAGGCCAACCGTGGACAAGCCTGACAACTAGCCCTTTAACCACATTGGGGGACCCGAGGGTCAACCCCGTGGGAGAGCCAACTCGAAGGACCTGCCTGATGGCAGGAAAGAGTGGTGGGCCTTGTATAGGCCCGAAGCAGGTGGGCGCATAGCGCACCCGTATGAGTACCGGTGTGCCAACGTAGGTGCGATGCAACCTGTGTGGCGTGCAGTGTATGTGTAACAGGTGTTGATCCCCCATAGCTAGCTTGATGGCACAGTGGCATGGATTGTATGATATATTGGAGGCCAGACGAAGTTCAAGTCCGATGTGGGGCGCACGAGCAACGGTTACTGTTCCTCCGTCATTTAAAAGACAAACATATCGTACGGTGCTCAATCAAACTGATATGAGCCGTTCGATCTCCAATGCCCGTCGTCTTCATCCTCTAGACTCTTGACGATATTCATGTTCGTCGGAGTTTACAACTGAACCTTCGTTGATCGAACTCAAGGTTTCCATATGAGATCTGTGATCGAGTTTTTGAGGCGATGAGGTTATGACATCATGCATGCAACTACGTTTTGCATGCATGCGAGTATTTTGACGGTCGAGCTTTCAGCCAATTGCAAACAACATTGCAAAGGCCATTCAAAAATACTATTGAGTTCGAAGCTTTTTCACTAAAGGAAGCATCGTTCGTTACAGTGAACGATAGATTATACCTGTTTGACCATTCTTTCACTTCTATTTGATGGCAGATCATTCCACGGAAGTACTGTTCGACAACACAACAGAAGCATCGCCGACACTGCCTGCAATGGTTGACCGTTCCTACTTCAGACGGCAGCACCGCCAGCCTCCAATGATAGTAGCGTGCACGCTCTTCACGGTAGTATCTCATGTTGGGACGGTAGCTTGCTTCAAACATCCTCCGTAGTAGCGTGCTTCTGCAAATGGTAGTTTATACTGTAACGGTAGATCATCCATGTAAGGGCCCAGATCTGCGTGGATCGACCCTTTGCGTGTTTCCGAAGACCGAGGTTCTCGGAGGAGGCTCGGAGGAAGTCCGGAGGAGTTTGACTGTGAATTGCTGGAAACAGGAAGAATTACATGTCGTGTAAGAATTTCACGTCTTGTAAGTCAAGTTCACGATGTGTAAGTTTTCGGGGTTAAATAAATAAAAAGGCGACGCGTTTTTCAGCAGAACTGAATCCCTGAGGATTACACGACGTGAAAGGGGATTACATGTCGTGTAAATCCCCGATGCTTAAGTTTTAACTGTTTTCAGCCGCTCGGGTTTGTCAAACCCTACGGCTGCAGTGCCTCCCTCCCAATTCTAGGCGACCCAGGGACCCCCTCTTCGTCGTTTTGGGGATCCCTTTGTCAAGGATCGATCCCTAGCTTCTTTCCTTTGATTCGTCTTCGATCAAAGGTTATGTCTGTTAGGGTTGGTGTCCTGAGAACCAACTGTTTATACTTTGATTACATGAATGTACACTTATTATATATTGTTCATTGTTCTGCATGACTATAATATAATAATGTCCTGGAATATTTGTTGCATTAATAAAGTCATGACAAATCCCCGCTATGATAAGAACCTTGAAATGCTATAACAATATTCTTAAATAAAGTTCTATGGTTGGATGACATACTATGATAGGACACATGGTATACAGACCGTCATGTGCGAGTACTAATAAGAAGACGAGACTCTCTCTCATGGAGTTCGCACTTGGTAATCTCTAAGATGGGAGATTATGAGAACAGACTCGCCAGTAGCAATTCCGCATGTCTTGGTGTCATCGAACATTGCTATCTACGAGCGTGTGTAATGGTTCTTAGACTGGAAGATTATCATTAACTCATGTCATGACTCGCGCACTTAGATTTGCTGACGAAAACCGTCACGAAGATAGTTGGCGGGAAGTAGGGTACTTTGGGTGCGTCACGAATGACATGTTGTTAATGGATAAGTCGAGGAAGGATTTGTCCCTTCCATATTTATGGAAGTAGATATCTCGGGCCCTTTGATTGAAATAGAACTGTCTCCCAAATTCCATGGCCATGGTGTAACGACGAGTTTATTTCTGGAAGTCAAAGAATTACAGATCAAGCATATAGGTTTATGACACTGCCATGAAACCTGCTTGATGAGATATTGAGACAAAGAGATTAAATTACACGGTAAACGTTCGTATGAGGTGACACGTCAATGCGGCGTCAACTTCTTTCTCTTGGGTGCCTTGACCCGTTGCTAGACAGTAATCTTGGACTTTAGGCAAACTCGCCTAATGCTAACGAGAAAGAGGCCTAGAGGGTCACACACTAAGTGTATCCAAGCATCTCACGTAGAATAAAGATTATTCCCGTACGTGGTTTAATAATTATTCAAGGAAGCCTAAATCGTTTTAATGATGGAGGATGAATAAAATGAAAACAAGATATACATGCCGTGTATTAATGATTACACGCCGTGTAGTTTTCATCTTGGAAAGGAAATGAAAAACAAGTACACGTCGTGTATTAATGATTACACGCCGTGTAGTTTTATGAAAAACAAGTACACACCGTGTATTAATGATTACACGCCGTGTAGTTTTTCTAGTCAGGATTTTGAGGAAATAATATTGTTTTATTAAATGATATTTATTATAATCAGCATGGGCGCATGTCAAGGAATTAATGATTCGACATGGGGGGTTTTCCGATAAGAGTTAATGAAATAATTAAAACGCGTAACGCGTTTATTTATTGTCATAACTCTATAACCTCAAACCCGGTTATAAATATCCTCACAACCCCAACACTTTTCCTGAATCGTCGTGCAAAACAATTCTGGAGAATTCTCTCAAGACCGAAAGAACCCATTCTTCCAAGAACGCTCTCAAGACTGAGAGAGATCTTCCTCCATCGGATCAAGACGATCTAAGGCGGACAACACAAGCAAATGCTTCTCCACGCTAGCACCCGGAGAATCCTTTGGTGACGTCCAGAGATACGTGGTGCACGTGTGGATCACCGGCAGAGGAAGTCTATCCTTGGCTTCTGCGACGCAACGACGAATCACATCGGAACGTGATCAAAAATATCAACGAAGAAAGAACGCCATAAAAGGTACTTCTTGTCAATTAATTAAATTAATTATAATCAACCTGTGACGATCCACTTTTGTGGTTCCGAGTCTATTCTTCTTCTTTGTCTATTTCTGTGATTCGATCCGTGGAGTCTGGCGTTTATCGTCGTATTGATCCCGGATTGATCATTGCTAATGACAAAAAGCCAAGTGGGAACATCCACCCACGAGCTTCCGCTGCGCCTGGAACCTTCAATGTCTACCTCTGTTCCTGCTGTCCTTTCGATTCATTTCCTCCCGTTCCTATTTTCCATGTGATGGCGCTTGATCTCCATGTTTTAATGGAGTTTTGTTGGTTGTTTATTGGCGCAGTTGTGGTGCGGCGTCCTCGGGTGGATGCGATTCTTGTGGGAGAGGCGATTAGGATCTGCGACATTGGTTTGTAAGGTTCCGGATTTTCTTAAAGTATGTTTTCGTTAAGTGTTGGCTTGGATCTCTCCTTTGCGGCTAGATAAGTGTTTCCCAAGTTCAGGTGGGGGCTCGGGGCACGAAGAGAGGAGCAATTAGACCAAGCAGTGCAAGTCGCACGGTCTGCGCACGGTTAGGGAAAACCGTGCGGGATCCTCAGGAAACCGTGTGGGCCGGCCTCTCGCGGACAGTAGTTGTCGTCTGGTTTGCGCACGGTTTGGCAAACCGTGCGGGTAAACCGTGCGACTCAGAGAAGTTGGAAAAAATTACAAAAATGACACTCCGGGATTTTAAGACCAAACTCGGGTTTTTCCTCCTCCCTCTCCCTTGGAACCTTAGGAAAACCAAAGCTCTCAAGAGCTCTCAAGGATGGATCTCCTTCGATTTCTGGGCGTTTTGAGTGCCGTCAAGTGCGGATTGAAGATCCGGGTAAGCCTAATCCTCCCCTTGCTTAGTTTAGGGTTTGTATCTTCCTCTCTTCTCCATCCGAAACCCTAAAACCCACATTTTCAGATGAGATCTAGGTGGAAGCTTTAAGGAGTGCTTGGATCTGGATCTAAGGCCATGATTAAGAGTGCGTTCATCAAGAGATACGAGGTAGGTGGTCTACAAGTATTATCCCATAGTTTTATTTTGAATTTGTGCATGGAAGTTGGTGTTCTTGTTTCCCCCTTTTTGTGTTCTTGGTTCCGTTGAAGTGTGTGATAAAAATGGGTGTCTAAGTGCCCAATTGAAACCCTCACGATCCCTGTGGGATGCGTTGAGGATGACTTGACCATTTTAGGGCCATCCATGGGGTGCACCGGAAATTCCGAACCTAAAGAGTGGTAGGGTTAAGTGAAGGATTGATGAGTAAAGTGTGAAGCCCATGTAGAACATGTTCAATGGTTGATTAGGTTGTAAATGGAATGATGATAAATATGCCTAGGGCGATAAGGGCATGAGATGTTGTTGGAATGACATGAAAATGGGTAATTGAGTTGAAAGAGATTATGTCGATTGTTTCATGAATTTTGGTTGAAATGCCTAAGGGGGATTAGGTCCTATTAAATGGTGAACTTGTAATTGAGTAATGGAATGAGAAATGAGGAATATGTTAATGGGATGCAACAAGGGAATGAATGAATTTGTGGAATGGGTTAATACATGAGGATTAGGTGGTACACCTAATTGATTGGATGTAATAAAGGGGTCGCGCTATGTGATATGAGAATTGTGCTTGAAATGCATAAGTGGGTAAATGCTTGGGAAATGATAAATGGGCTAAATGGGTTAATGAATGGTCAATGATGAATTTGGCTAAGGCATAGGGGTTGTTGAATAAACTTAAGGGGTTAAGGCACGAGAATGAGAATTTGGCTAAAGGGATATGAATTGTAAATGGTAAATGTATTAATGGGTTATGGCATAGTATTAATTCCCATGTTGTTGTTGTGAATTGTGATAACCAATGACATTGAATATGCTTGGCCGTGTTATGGTATGGTTGTGGTGATTTGATAAATAAGCATGTGCACATGGCTTGATAGAGTGGGGTATTGACTTGAGGTTCTACGCCCACGGGTCGAGTTAGACTGAGGCTCTAAACTCTACCCCAAAATGCACGAGTTAGGGAAGGGGGACAAAGACTCTATTCTTCTAATGGTTGCATTCCACCCGGACTGAGGCTTCAAGGTGAGGATAATGCGTTGATGTGATGTGTGGACCCCTAGTGAGATAGGGACTTGATTTGTTTCCCCTATGCATTGTGATTGATTGCGACCCATGTGTAGATGATATTTATGCCTAACCCAGGGAACATGTAATTAATTGGGATAAATGCTAGGAATAAATTAAATGAACTTGTTAACTTATGGCACCCGAACTGTCCCTTGTTAACTTACCATTTATTTTTGTACTTGCATGCACTATCTATTAGACTGAATGTTTTGTAGACACCGTTGGTTGTGGCCTACTGAGTTTTGTACTCACACCATGCTCGGGCCGCCGTTGGGTACCTGAGCATATCTCTTGGTTGCAGGTTTGGACGAGGTCAAGGGCCCTACACTAAGATGTTGAGTTGGGCTTGGGATGTACACGAAGAAGGATCCAGACTTAGAGTCGGGACCCGTTTGGAGTTGTGGCCGTTTGTTTTATTTTTGGGTTTTATTCACTTGCACTACTAGTGTGACATGGCATTGTTGTATTTTGATTTGTGTTGTATCCGTTTGGGAAATGTTTGGTTATGCATGTTTATTGGTTGTTTTATATTACTTCCGTTATATTCTTTGTGTTCTGTTGTGACTTATTCCGGTAAAGAGTATAGTCTCCCCACGTGACTTATTAGACCCTCGCTGCTAGTTGGCAACCTCTGGCGTACGGGGAGACGCGCTTGAGGTCATATGACGACCCGACTCGGAGCACCGGTTTAGAGGCTTCCGGGTCAAGGATGTTACAAAGTGGTATCAAAAGACTTCTTTTCTCTTTCTTACTACTCGGGGATGGTAGACAGAAGATTAGGATGTGTCGGGCCTTGTTAATGAGCTCGTGCTTCGGAGTAGCTAACCCATGTACGGGGGAAAACCCAAGTCGCCCTGGGTGGGAATTGTTGTTCTTGTTGTGTGTTGTTACAGTTGAATGATATTTCATCGTTGAATGATATTTCACTGTTGGGTGATGCACATGTTGTGTGATTTGACTGATTTATGATATTTTGCTCATGGCTGGAATGGCTGGAATGGCATGAGGTTGTGCATTCATGCATCATTTTAGGCACCTAAGGGTATAGGTGGCATGCATCATTATAGGCACACACACGGGATGAGTGTGAGGGGCATAGAGAGTAGAGTGCATTTTACTCCCTTGATAAATTTGAAGAAAATGATGCCTAATAATTGTAATGTAAGTGGGTGAATGAAGAGAATGCAAGTGAATAGTCAAAGAATAATGGGTATAGAGAAATGTTATAACCGGGGTTAAAGTTTTGGGTTGTGATAAATTGTAAAAGGCTGACTCGGTGTCTAAAGGAGAAATATTGCACAATGATGGTAAAATTGTTAACGAATTTTGCATAATGAAAGGTGTAAATGAATTAAAATGACGATTTGAACAAGATGTGAAATGGGAGATGTGCCTGAGGGGAAGGGATCGTGTTGTAAAAGAAGAATGGGTTTGAAGAGGTGTTGACGAAAGACTTGTGATTAAGTAAACTTGTTGCCCCCATGTTGACCACGACCCACGGTAGGTATGGTAGAGGGTAGTGTTCAAAGTGCAATGTTGACCGTTGGGGTAGAGTATGAAGATGGTTTGTTTAAGGTTGGTAGCGTGAGATCTTTTCCATCTGTGGTTAAACTCTGTCTGTCATTCTTCGAAGTGTCGGGTGAACGATAAGTTTAAAATGAAAATGTTTGGGTTCAAAGGTGGGTATCCTTTGTGTTGTCGGTTTGACCCTTGTATGTGTGGGTTGGGGTAGTGAGAGTGGCCTAATTGAGACTTTGGGTTTGGATTGTGAATCCTTGCCGGTTGTGATATGGCCTAGGTGGTGTGTTTAGGGAACCCTTGGTGGGGTGGTGGCCTTGGGGTTGCGAGGCGTTGTTCGTTAATGTGGGTGAGGAAAACTCTCGTGGTTCGTGACAGTACAGAGTGTATGCTGGACCCTAAAGATGGTGCCTGGGTCTTGGTGACCTTGTGAGTTGAGACATTGCGAGTTGTGTCTTGAATCCCGGAGAGGATGGTTTGCTCGTAGTGCCGACGAATGTGTACACCTTTGGTGTGTGACCTAGAGTAAATGGTTGTTTGGTGCGCTAGGCACAGTGCACATCAGAACTGGGGTGAGAGTGTCATGTACGAGCATTGCTTTGTTCGTTTCATGATAAGTATGGTTTGGAGAGAGGACCAATGGCTTCTTCTCGTCGTGACTCCAGTCTAGGGAGTTGGTATCATTCAACCTTCAGGGTGACCTATGAAAGAGGTCAGACAAGGTTTCTAGTGCTTTTGGGGGTGTGTGCCACACGTGTAGATGTGGGTGCCTTGGAATATGAAGCATGAAGGCACAGTGCGCATCGGAACTGGGGTGAGAGTGTCATGTACGGGCATTGCTTTGTTCGTTTCATGATAAGTATGGTTTGGAGAGAGGACCAATGGCTTCTTCTCGTCGTGACTCCAGTCTAGGGAGTTGGTATCATTCAACCTTCAGGGCGACCTATGAGAGAGGTCAGACCGGGTTTCTAGTGCTTTTGGGTTTGCCACACGTGTAGATGTGGGTGCCTTGGAATATGAAGCATGAGAGATGCTGCAGAGGCGATGTTAATGCAAGTTTTGTGGATGGTAAAGTATGTCCGGTTCTTCCATAAGGGCACCCTAGTGCTTGTGATGGGATGTAAGGTTTGTTTTAAAGGGTTGTATCGTATAGATGTTGTTATCATTCAACCTTCAGGGTGACCTATGAGAGAGGTCAGACAGGGTTTCTAGTGCTTTTGGGTGTGTGCCACACGTGTAGATGTTTGGAACCTTGATAGTGGGACGCAGAGTGGTGCATGGTGCTGGTTTGACCGGGGGGGGCAAAGTGAAAAGGTTGATGGTTGGTGGTGCGACTCGAGTGGTGGTTGCGCGTTGATAGTTTCGGAAATCAAGGGTGACTTCGTGGGAGGATAGCCCAGTGATGTGGGTGCCTTGGAATATGAAGCATGAGAGATGCTGCAGAGGTGATGTTAATGCAAGTTTTGTGGATGGTAAAGTATGTTCGGTTCTTCCATAAGGGCACCCTAGTGCTTGTGATGGGATGCAAGGTTTGTTTTAAAGGGTTGTATCGTATAGATGCCTGACTCACCCTTTTTGGATGATGAATAACGGGGGTCTTGAGGTTGTCTTTGAGCAGAAAGGCAAAAGTGGCTGGAGTGTGGTTATGTGCCTTTGCTTGATGGTGACACCCGAGGTGAGGGTGGTCACATGGCTGAACTTGTTGTATGAATGGTTTGGTTGTTGGGCGAGATGCAAAGGCTGCCTAACCAAGAGACGAGGTTAGGTAAGTAAGCAGGCGATGGGCTATACGCAAGTTAAGGTTGTTTTGTGGGAGACTGATGGTTTGGATGGTGTGGTATACCATGTGCTATGATTGTTGGCTGTCAGGGACACATCAGAAGAATTTGAGCGGTGAGGCAGAAGTAGTGCCACGTGAAACGTTGGTTTACGACTACTTAGTGGTTTGGTTGTGGGGCGATGGTTGAACTTGGTTGACAATCACACCTAAGTGGTGGTGGTTAAGTGTTGATGAAATGCGTTCGACTGGGAGGCCTGAAATCCTTGGTAGGTCATGGTGTCCCATAATTTGACAACAAAAATGGATAAGTTGGTGGTGGTGTTCCTCGACAACTTCTTAGCGTACCACAAGTCACGCCAAGAGACATGGAGGTGTTTGGTTGGATGAGGGATATCATGGAGTTTACGCTCATGGAAACGACATGTGTGGGGCTTGATGATGGAATGCACACCCTCTATGGTTTTGGGTGAGGTCCTCGGGATGGACCGAATGACGACAAACGTCATGGGTGCCGTCCACGGAAGTCGGGAACAGGCACTGGGTGACGTCCGTTTTCTTGTTTTGGAGAAAGCTGGTTGGCTATGTCTAAGTTTGGGGTTTGGTTTGTGATCGGGTATAAGATGCGGTGGTTGAAATCCCTCTTGAGAGCAGTGGTAACAACACTCCTAAGGTGGGGAGTGATGAGTAAATCTTAGATGTGGAGAGGAGAACATCGAGCTGATGTGGTGACACTGGGATGCCAATGAGTGTAAGGTGTATGTTAGGTCCCTCAGGGAGGCAATGTGGGACTTGGAGGTGGTGACTGATGAGCCAAGTGTTGGCTTGAGCTCAAGGTGGTTCCAAGTGAGGCTTGTGATGTCTGTGCTGAGTCGTAGAAGGGTGTGGTTGGATATGACAACAGGTTTTGGCAAGAGAAGTTGGGGCCCTATGACTCCAACGAAGTTTGGAGTTAGACTTGGGCAATTTTTCCCTTGTGTGGTTGTGAAACGTCGTGAAGTTGGGTGAACCTTGGCCATGTGATGTGGTGTCATGCCAAGGGTGAAGTCGATGACAGTCTGGAGGGTGGTAACGTCGCGATGATGGAATTCTACTGAAATTCAGGGAACGACCTCAGTTGGGTGCGTGGGATGATAATGACAGGCTTCAAGTCAGTAAGCACTTTGGGAAGGTGAGAAAGGAGTAGTGTACCATCAGTGGAAGGTGGGTGTTCTGGGACAAGCCAGTCAGGTGTGGTCCAACCTGAGATTGTAAACTTGAATGGGTGTGGTGAGAGTGACCCACCTTTGGGTTCATGTTGTGGCGGCAAGTGCTTTTTTGAAATGAAGTTGCACCAGAGTGAGGTCGTGTTGATCTTAGTCCTTGAATGGATAGTGCAGGAATGTCTTTCCGAAAGGTCTCGACGGTGCGACTGGATGTCAATGTGGGGTAATGCCCTATGGATGCTTGGGCGCGGTGAGTTGGAACATGTTAGGAGATGGGAATGTTGGGTTGAGTTCTGGTGGTCCTTCGTTGATGGAGGAGGTGCCAAGTAACTGAAAATGGTGGAGAGAACCATACCGGATAAATGGTTGGTTGATGACGTGATCAGAATTTCGGGTTGGAAGGACTCGAGTGGTCACCGTTCGGGTGAGTTGGCCCTGGTAGGGAGCTTGGGCACGATTTAACTGGTTGAGTAGCCGAGAGTTTTGGAGTTGCGTTTGGATGTATAGTTGTGGAATGAAATCTTCAGGAAAGGTGGTTGGAAGGATTGTGTGTTTTCTTCCGGGTGATACCGGGTTTGTCACCGTTAGAGTTGGGTGAACTGGAAAATGACGCCAAGTGATTTGGGTCATGAGTTATACAGAGGATCGGGCCGATGAGGTGCCAATTGGTTCCTCCATGATGATGTAATGTTGTGTGTTAAGTTTCCATGTGTTGTGAGTTAGGTGGTGTTATCTATGTTTTCCCCATGAAATTCTCGTGGTGGGAATGGTTGAAGTGGATGCTTGAGGACTTTTCTGGTTCGTGATGTGGGTTGTGGTGAGGAAGTCTTGAGGGGCAAGTCTGTGCCCTTGAACCGTGTTCGGCGGCCTTGTGATGTGCAACCAGAAACTTGGAAAGTGGGTGGATAGGCAGGCCTAGTGGAATGACCTTTAGTTACGGAAGCTTAGTGGTGCCTGGAAGAGCGGCTCGTGGATGAGCCATTATAGGGTGGAGAGGTTGTAAGGTCCTAGATTTTCTTAAAATATGTTTTCGTTAAGTGTTGGCTTGGATCTCTCCTTTGCGGCTAGATAAGTGTTTCCCAAGTTCAGGTGGGGGCTCGGGGGTGCCCCAGGGACTCGGGTTGCGAAGAGAGGAGCAATCAGGCCAAGCAGTGCAAGGCGCACGGTCTGCACACGGTTAGGGTAAACCGTGCGGGTAAACCATGCGAACCAGCCATCCTCGGACAGTAGCCTTCGCACGGTCTGCGCACGGTTAGGGAAAACCATGCGGGATCCCCAGGAAACTATGCGGGCCGACCTCTTGCGGACAGTAGCTGTCGCACGGTTTGCGCACGGTTTAACAAACCGTGCGGCCCAGAAAAGTTGGAAAAAATTACAAAAATGCCACTCCGGGATTTTAAGACCCAACTCGGGTTTTTCCTCCTCCCTCTCCCTTGGAACCCTAGGAACGAACCAAAGCTCCCAAGAGCTCTCAAGGACGGATCTCCTTCGATTCTTGGGCGTTTTGAGTGTCGTCAAGTGCGGATTGAAGATCAGGGTAAGCCTAATCCTCCTCTTGCTTCTCTTTTTAGTTTAGGGTTTGTATCTTCCTCTCTTCTCCGTCCGAAACCCTAAAACCCACATTTTCAGATGAGATCTAGGTGGTGGCTTCAAGGAGTGCTTAAATCCGGATCTAAGGCCATGATTAAGAGTGCGTTCATCAACGGATACGAGGTAGGTGGTCTACAAGTATTATCCCATAGTTTTATTTTGAATTTGTGCATGGAAGTTGGTGTTCTTGTTTTCCCCTTTTTGTGTTCTTGGTTCCGTTGAAATGTGTGATAAAAATGGGTGTCTAAGTGACCAATTGAAACCCTCACAATCCCCGTGGGATGTGTTGAGGATGACTTGACCATTTTAGGGCCATCCATGGGGTGCGTTCGAAATTCTAAACCTAGAGAGTGGTAGGGTTAAGTGAAGGATTGCTGAGTAAAGTGTGAAGCCCATGTAGAACGTGTTCAATGGTTGATTAGGTTGTAAATGGAATGATGATAAATATGCCGAGGGCAATAAGGGCATGAGATGTTGTTGGAATGACATGAAAATGGGCAATTGAGTTGAAAGAGATTATGTTGATTGTTTCATGAATTTTGGTTAGAAATGCCTAAGGGGATTAGGGTATATTAAATGGTGAACTTGTAAATTGGGTAATGGAATGGGAAATGGGGAATATGTTAATGGATGAATTTGTGGAATGAGTTAATACATGAGAATTAGGTGGTACACCTAATTGATTGAATGCGATAAAGGGGTCGTGGTATGTGATATGAGAATTGTGCTTGAAATGCATAAGTGGGTAAATGCTTGGGAAATGATAAATGGGCTAAATGGGTTAATGAATGGTCAATGATGAATTTGGCTAAGGCCATAGGGGTTGTTGAATAAACTTAAGGGGTTAAGGCACGAGAATGAGAATTTGGCTAAATGGATATGAATTGTAAATGGTAAATGTATTAATGGGTTATGGCATAGTATTAATTCCCATGTTGTTGTTATGAATTGTGATAACTAATGGCATTGAATATGCTTGGTTGTGTTATGGTATGGTTGTGGTGATTTGATAAATAAGCATGTGCACATGACTTGATAGAGTGGGGTATTGACTTGAGGTTCTACGCCTACGGGTCGAGTTAGACTGAGGCTCTAAACTCCACCCCAAAATGCCCGGGTTAGGGAAGGGGACAGAGACTCTATTCCCTTAACGGTTGCATTCCACCCGGACTGAGGCTTCGAGGTGAGGATAATGTGTTGATGTGATATGTGGATCCCTAGTGAGATAGGAACTTGATTTGTTTTCCCTATGCATTGTGATTGATTGCCTTAGACCCATGTGTAGATGATATTTATGCCTAACCCAGGGAACATGTGATTAAATGGATTGAGTATTTAAGATGGTATAAGGAATGTAATTGGGATAAATGCTAGGAATAAATTAAATGAACTTGTTAACTTATGGCACCCGAACTGTCCCTTGTTTACTTACCATTTATTTTTGTACTTGCATGCACTATCTATTAGACTGGGTGTTTTGTAGACACCGTTGGTGGTGGCCTACTGAGTTTTGTACTCACACCCTGCTCGGGCCGCCGTTGGGTACCCGAGCAGATCTCTTGGTTGCAGGTCTGGATGAGGGCAAGGGCCCTACACTAAGATGTTGAGTTGGGCTTGGGATGTACATGGAGAAGGATCCGAACTTAGAGTCGGGACCCGTTAGGAGTTGTGACCATTTGTTTTATTTTTGGGTTTTATTCACTTGCACTACTAGTGTGGCATGACATTGTTGTATTTTGATTTGTGTTGTACCCGTTTGGGAAATGTTTGGTTATGCATGTTTATTGGTTGTTTTATATTGCTTCCGTTATATTCTTTGTGTTCTGCTGTGACTTACTCTGGTAAAGAGGGTATAGTCTCCCCACGTGACTTATTAGACCCTCGCCACTAGTCGGCAACCTCTTGCGTACGGGGAGACGCGCTTGAGGTCATGTGACGACCCGACTCAGAGCACTGGTTTAGTGGCTTTCGGGTCGGGGACGTTAGAAGTCCGTTCTCATGCGAAGAACGTTGACACCCTTTTTGAGGTAGGGGATTCGTTTCTCCTCTACTTAATTACGTGCAATCGTAGAGTTAGCATGATTTAGCCCATTGGATCGCAATGAAATTAACATAATAATTACTTGAACCAGATGAAAGAATTGTTATCGATCACTTGGCGATGTTGTTTGTACCGTGATAACGAGTTGCCTCTTGATTTGCTAGATAGTGTGCTGTGCTTGTTATGCTTAGTTTAACATGTGGAATTGGTAAAGAACGTAAAGCCAAAATTAATTATTAATTAATTGGCTAAAAGATTAAAGAGACATGTTATGAATCCAGTTGTTGTAATTTGATGATTATCAAATTGATGCAAGTATGCATGTTTAATTGAATTGGTTGAGGAACTTGAAACATGTTAATGCTTGTTGATAAAAGTATTAAAGACATGTTAAATTAATTGTTTAATTAATTTGTGACAGCTTGTGATAGTTTGCTGCTTAGGTTTCCCGTAGTTGGAACTTGTGAATAATGAATCGGTTAATTCAAGATGGAATAAGAATCGGTTGTGTGATAAAAGATAATGCCTTTGAAGGGCTCGAGTTGTACGTTCGCTTGTAAAGGCCGAGTGTCTTGTGCTTTGCAGCCGTGAGAGCTCGTTGTGTGTGAAAGTTGAATGCCTTGTTGAGGGCCAAGAGCCCGATTTCTATGTTTATTTCCTGCTGCTTGTGATGTGACGTGAGCCTGAGATGACTGAGTCTGGAGGGGTGTTGAGGTTTGTGGGGCAGGGAGGCCCGGATGTGACGTGAGTCTGGGATGACTGAGCCTGGAGGGCTGTTGTGGCATGTGGGGCAGGGTGGCCCGAATGTGACGTGAGCCTGGGATGGCTGAGTCTGGAGGGTTGTGGTATGAGGGGCAGGGAGGCCCGGTTGTTGTAGCAACAATTGACGCGTGGAGTGGCGAGATGCATCAGTATATGCATGTGGGTGTCGGGGAGGACACCAGAGATGACGAAATGTGTCGAAGCTGAGCTTACTCATTGATATGAAAGCTGGATGCTTGTTTGAATCTGTTGTTTGGGTGACGACCAAGTTTGTTTATCTGCTTTCCTTTCCCCATTGCTTGAGGCAGATGGTTGTGCTTGGTTGTATGTCTTGTTTGATAGTTTAAGATGTTTTCCTAGAGTACCTGGTAATATGGAAAGTAATGATGTTAATAAATGAATAAACGTTTAACCCATGGGGGTTGAAGCTTGTTGTGATGCAATGGTGAAGTTATAATTCTGAGAAGCTGTGGACTCGGTTTGCTTATGTTCGGAGGGCATGAAACTTTGTTGTAATGTGGAAAATGTTAATGGTTAATTAATGGTGAATGAATTAATTAACGTAAAATGCAACTGATGAAAAGGAATAAAGTAATTTAATGCAGCTCTTTAAATGGTTGTGTGTTTATAGGATATCTGGTCTTAGTAGAGGCAGTCAGGAGTCCGAGAGACGTTAGCTACAGTTGAGTCTGAGACTAGGTTATGCTCATAATGCGGTTGTGGGTTATATTATATCATGTACTTTTTGTGTTTCTATACGCTACTCCACCCTATTGGTTAGGGCAACCGACACCGCGAAGATTTTGAGCCCCCGAGGGGTGTTTTTCCCAACATCCTGGTGGGAGGATGGATGGATGGCTGATTACCCCCTTTGGTCCCGCTCTCTTCTCTTGGTAGTTACTTGTGCTGGTATGCACGATGGTTAGTTTTCCCCATATATGTGTCTAGAGGACTGTAATGGCTTGTGGTTATTTCACACATATATTATGGATATAGTTTCCTAAGGACTACTATAGGTATAACATGTATAGACTGTGATGACTTGCGGATCCTTACTCGGTGTATGAGCTGTGATGGCTTGAGGTATAATACCCGATGTATGATACATGTTATGCGGGCTGTGGTGGATCTCAGAAACCATCCGGTTACATTTGGTTACTTGGACGTGGTGGTGTGTTGCACGAGGTGTATGTTGTGGTGCTTTGCTCATGTGTCTGCGGGCTAGCCTTTTTAGAGAGAGATACTCAGGACGTGCGATGTTGGGGCAGAGTGGTAAACCAGTGGGGAAGCGGAAGCGGGGTACTCTTGATATTCTTTATTATATTATATGCTCTTGTATGCGATATTTGGTGAAATTAGCCATGGTGAGGTTGAGAACTTAGTATACCTGTTTAGGTGATGAGATAGTTTCACTTCTTGCAATTGGAGCAAATGTTTTTGCAAAATCAACACCTTCTACCTGTGAGTATCCCTTGCAAATTAACCTTGCTTTATTTCGTGAAACTTTTCCCTTTTCATGAGTTTGTTCCCGAACACCTATTTAGTTTCAATGATATTTTTGCCTTCCGGTCGTTGGACTAGTTCCTAGGTGTCATTCTTCTCAATCTGATCGAATTCCTCATTCATGGCTTTTAACCATTCCCTGTGCTCAACTGCTTCTGGTACCGACTGTGGTTTTATTTGAGAGGTAAGAGCCATTTTATTCTTAATTATGTGCTTTCTCTTGTTTGAACTGGAGCTTGACAACTTCCGATAATATTACTTGGTTCGACTTGCATTTGTAATGCTTGAAATTTTAAGTTTCTACTTTCTGTAGAATCCTCTTCATCACAAGATTCATTGAACATATTGGACTCAAGAATTACTTCTTCACCGGTGCTTTCAGAAGATTTTATGATATCTTCCTTTATCGAATTCACCTTTCTATTTCTTCGTTGGTTTGGACTTATTTTCAATTACTTTAACATCACATGTTTCCACAATTTTGTGTGACCGTTTGTTCCAACATCGGTCGCTCCTTCCCTTGTTTGTGTAACCCAGGAAAATCCATGATTCAACTTTTTCATCGAATTTTCCTAAGTTTGAATTCTTGATCTTTATTAGACAAGGACTTCCGAATAATTTAAACTATTTGACTGTTGATTTCTTTACTGCACCACAACTCATAGGGGTTAATGTATGTTCCAGGTGTAACAAGACATCTATTTTGAACATGTTCAACTGTACATATGACTTCTCTCAAAAAGAACTTAGGGAGTTTATATTTTGAAACCATGATCCTTCCCATTTCAACTAAACTTCTATTTTTCCTCTCTGCAATCCCATTTTGCTGAGTGCAGGACACACTGTATTGATGCTTTATCACAACAACGTTCTTGTCTAGCTCTCTCTTGGTATAAATCCTTGAGGTGGAGACAATGTGGAAAATGAATCCTTGTCTTTGTGTTGTTTTTGCAGCTCGCTAGACATGGATGAAAACATAATGCATTGCACACCCAATGCTTCATCCATGTGTTTCCGGTAGACATCTTTTTCATCTTTGCTTACTTGATGAGCAGGTTCAACAGGTAATGGGGATTCTAATACATAATGCTTTCTCTGTTGTCGTAGTGTAACGCGTAAACGTCTGTACCACTCCTAGAAGTTCGCACCAATAAGAACGTTATCCTCGCCATATATAGATTAAGCCCATGATGTATACTTCATAGGTTACATGTTGTGTACAACCTGTGTAATATTAAATCCCTTGACTGGAGCTATAATGATCATACGACGTGTAATGATACACAACATGTCTTGTGATACACGATGTAAATGGACCGCATCATTTTCCGCGCACTACACGACATGCAACTCCCACACAACATACTGTTACGCGACATGTAACTTCATGTGGTCAAATCGCATAATCCACGCGGTGTGTAAGACCATACGACACACCATTAACGTACGCTTCATGTACTGCTGGAAAGCCACCTGATGTACATTGTGTGTGGCCAACCATTACACGTTGCGTGCTGCGCTGACAGTCAATACGTGGCGCCGCCGCAAATGAAAAGAAATCGTTTGCGGGGGGAGGCGGTGAAATAATGCCCCTCACGAACGACCTTTTTGTTTGCGGGAGTAGGCGGTGAAATAACGCCTCCACAAACAATTTTAATTCGTCTGCGACTCGTGGCGTTCTTTTCATCGCCCCGCAAACCGCAAAATTTTATATGAATAACGGTTTTATCACTCAACCATATGGCGCCAGGTATGCTATCCGACCAACTGACTATCTCGGGAAAACAATTATTTACCGTGTCTATAAATACCTGGTTTCGAAGAAGAAAAAGACAACGAAGGGAGAGACGTACGAACAGTAAAGAAGACTAGAGAAGACTCCCGCAGGCAATTCACCTACCGTATACCGTGAAGGAAACCCGCAAAAGGGATCCTTCGCGAGAGGACCTATCTGGCCACTCCCAAAGGGTGCCCTTGTGCCCGCAAACGAAGCTTACTACGAAGCAGTCTCCTTCGCGAAACCCTTCATGCCCCCACCTCTATAACAAAGACCTGTATGTGTAATGGGGAATCCCTAGGGTCTTTTGCCTCTACGGCCTTGTTGCCCTCTTTCCGCGTAGCGTTCGACCCAATATTGGTCTCTGTGAACTGTCTAAATGTCTTCACGTCTCTTCTATCAGAACCTGAGAATGCTTTCATTAAGACCTCCTCCATGTCTGCCTGATTCATTCGGCCTAGGGACAAGACACACTAGCATGTCCTCCATCCAGTCTTGCATTCCCGTGGTGATCAAAGCCCCACATTTAACCACCCTGGTGGAAGGGATCCTCAGAATGTTCACAGTTTTGCATTCTCGTGGTAATGAGGATCCCGTCCTTAGGGATGGTGGCAGATGCCTTCTCGGGCCGGATGACAACATCAGTTGCCTGGAATGTGAAGCGAATCATACGACAAGCTCCTCTTGTTGTCCGTCGCCCCGCCCTCTTCCTCTCTTCTATCTGTCGAAAGGGGAGGAGAGTAGGATCTTCGTTAGGGCATCCCTCATAGAGTAACCCCCTAGTCTTTCTTGCGGGGCATTCCCCTGCCTTTCATATCCTCGCCCTCATCCACCAACAGACGGAGATTGTGCGGATTGTCGGATCTTTCACTTCTTCTTGTTTCTCACACCTAGTATGACTCACGTGGGTTTAGAGGTCAGTGACGATCATGTCATCAGCACGATCAAATACTTGTCTTGGTAGTGTCCTTTTTTCAGATCTTTCTCTCGCCTTGTCATGGGACTTCTATTTGGTATATGCCCCAACCATGTTATCGCCACCTCAAAGGGTCATATTCCCAATGAGGCAACCCATTGAGCCTGCTCTATAGGTGTAAGCCCCAACCCTTCGAACCATGTGGGCTTTGATTCCTGTCCAAATGAGATACGTTGGAAGCATCCATGAGGTTCAAACCCAACACCCCAAATTCACTTTAATCTTCTCTAGACCACATTCTCAGTAGGGCCATATTCAACTTAGAGGGCTATACTCCCTCTTGGTCCTTAGTGCCGCTTTAGCATGAGTCCCACACCGGCTCTTGGCTAGACACCTTTCGCCTAGACGTCCTTGCCGCATGATGTTAAACTGCACAGTCCGGTACTCGTCAAATGACCTTAAAAGGTATGACGTGTCCCGTTAAGTGGCACTGAACTAAGTGAGTTCTGATTCCTCTCACGAGGATACGTAGGAAGCCCCTATTATGGTCCCGATCCCAACATCAAAATAATTTCCGTCTCCCTGGACGACAATAAATTCCAAAGCACCTCACCGTGCAACTTAAAACCAACATCATGATAATAAATGACATAGGAATCGCTAACCCGTATACAAATGGTAACATCAATGGAGAACCTCAGATACATTCAATACATACAGATGATTCTAAAGTCAATACATGTTATCAATTAATTGTCAGTATAAGAGAGTTCCAGAGTAGACAATAATTTTCCTCCAAAAAGGTGTGATGAGTCCAACCTCCTATTATCTCGACCAATGTGAGTCATTAAGTGTTGTTGGAACCATCACCCAATGACCATCTTCCTTTGGAAAGTAGGTTCGTGAACATCGCGAATAAGGGAATCGTTGGGTGTTTTCGGTTCCGCGAATAAACCCCGTTGGAAACTGCCTGAAAAGGGATGCAAAACAAAAAAAAAATGAACCTGTCGTGAACGATTGTACAACCATATCCACCCCCCACACAATAAATCGTTCAGGCGTCGGATTTTCGTCGGAAACAATAACACACCGCGTAATATGCGGCCTGTACCTTGCGTGGCGCGACACCTATTACACGACATGTGCTCTTGCGCTACATGCCGTGTAGTCGTGTCACATTAACGTTTTTGTCTAGCTCTCTCTTGTTAATTTTTTTTGAGATGGAGAGACAACATGGAAAATGCATCCTTGTCTTCGTGTTGTTTTTGCAGCTCGTTAGACATGGATGAAAGCATAATGCATTGTACATCCAGTGCACCATTCATGTGTTTCCAATAGACAACTTTCTCATCTTCACTCACTTCATGAGCAGGTTCGACAGGTAATGAGGATTCTAGTACATAATGTTTCATCTCTTGTTGTAGTACAATGCATAAACGTCCGTACCACTCTTAGCAGTTCGCACTAGTAAGAACATTATCCTCGCCAAATATAGATTAAGCACATGTGGCGTATACTCCATAGGCTATACGATGTGTACAACTTGTGTAATATTAAATCCCTTGATTGGAGCTTTAATGATCACAAGTGTAATGATACAGGACATGTCGTGTGATACACTGTAAATGGACCGCGTCATTTTCCGTGCACTACACGACATGTTACTCCCACAAAAACGCACCGTTACATATGTGACATGTAACTTTGTGTGGTCAAATCACGTAATCTATGCGGTGTGTAAAACCATACGACACTCCATTAATGTACGCTACATGTACTGTTGGAAAGCCACGTGATGTATGCGGCGTGTGGCCAACCATTACACGTTGCGTGCTGCGTTGAGAGTCAATACGTGGCGTGTTAATGACACCACGTATTGACCCACACGACACACCGCGTAATATGCGACATGTATCCACACGTGCTTCACAAAACTCTGAACGAAGTTCTTGTTAACTCGGGTGCTAGTGTGTGATGGACAAGTGCTTTATGTCTTTGATTGTTGATCGCGACTAGAGTCTCTTGTTCTTTAGAGAGATGGAGAATAAGAGAGTTATCTCTAGGGCTCGAGAGAATATTAGACAACATGTAAGAGTGTCTCCAACGTCTATGGTGGAAAATGACATATCTTTGAATATATACTTATGTACAAAGGTCCTTATCCTTATGTTTAATCTAAGTCATATACCACGCCACCATTAATAAAATAATAATAATAAAATCATTATTATTTTACATGGCATGTTATTCATCTAATATCATTTCTTAAATAAATAAATATTTATTTAAGTGATATTAAAAAAATAAATCATTTCCATTGAATCATTAAACTCTATTCATATTCTCTCATTTTTTTTAAACTTGGAATAATAAAATATATTTGTTCGATAAGATAAAATAAATTTTATATTTACTAAACTTGCGGATAATTATCTATATTAATATATATATTCACATAACTTGAATAAAATGTTTATTTTACTATATTCATTGAATTTTTGAATAAATAAATGCTATATTTATAAAACTTGTGAATAAATAAATAAGAGATTTAATTCAACTCACATATTATAAAGTCGAATATCTTGTGATTGAATTTTACGATCAACAAAGCTTGAATAAATATGATTCTATCAACTGAGAATAAATTTATTCTTAAACTTTGTTAGAGTATGCATCCCACATTGGACTTGAGGTCCGGTGTGGTCTTAATTATTTGTTATAAAAGAACCTCAAGGGCTGCTTTAGAGAGAACACCTCGGGGGTTCGGTTTCTCAGGTTTTCCCATTCTACATGGTATCAGAGGGAAATTAATCTCGAACCCCTCCCTCCCATATATATATTTTTATTTCGGTCTAGGGTTTACTGTAGTTTTTCCTGTAGGGGGGGGGGCTCCATGGCCAGCTCTGCCGTCGCCCCTCCCCTCCCTCCCGAGCACCGCTCGGCCCGCCACATCTCCGGCGGATCTCCTCCCTGCCGACGCGGCTCCCCCCTGCCGACATTGTCCCCGCCCGCCTCCTTCCTCCCGGTTTTGTCCGGCGGATCGGCTCCCTTTGCAGGTGGCCCTCCGACGCAGCACTCTCCCGGCTCGTCTCCAGCAGCCAGCTTCCGCCTCTGCGCGCGCGACAGACCAGGCCGCCTCTCTCCCGCGACATTCCTCTTGCGGCGTTCCTCCGCTCCCGACCCAGGTGCAACCCTCCCTTCCCGCCTCTGTGCGCACGACGGACCAGCCCTGACGACGTCTCGCCCCCCCGCATCCAGACGACCCTCAAGCGCGCGCCTCACCGTCCGCGATCTCGACGGTCAGCCGCGGATCTGCCTCCTTCCGGCGCGGACTTCTCTCCCGAAGGCTCCCAGCCCTGCCGCAATCCCGACGGCCAGCCGCAGATCTGCATCCTCCCAACGCGGGCTTCCCTCCCGAAGGATCTTAGCCCTGCCGCGATCCCGACGACCAGTCGCGAATCGGCCTCCTCCCAACGCGGCCTTCCCTCCCACGATGGATGCGGCGGACAACGGATCTCTCGGCTCTCTGACTGCGCTCCCTGCTCCCGCGCGAAGCAGCTTCCCCTCCACATCCCGGCGACCCCACTTCCATACGCGGCTCTGAAACCTCTTTCTCTAGTGACGGATCCTGTCCGCCACAAGCTCCTCCAGATCCGGACAAGCCAGTCCCCCCCTCCTGCCAGACAGCTCCCGTCAGTCGTGGCTGCTCCTCCCGTCGCCGGCACCTCCTGCAGAATCCCCGCCTCCCGTCGCCGACACCTCCTGCAGAATCCCCGCCTCCCGTCGCCGAATCTCCTGACGACTCCCGACAGCTGTCTCCCATGTCTGCCGGCATGCCCTCGCGCTTCCTCCACCGTGGCGCAACACCTCGACAGCCTCGGACCAGGTCTTTTGGCGCCGCCAGATCCCGCAACGATTCTGTGAAATCCCCGCCTCCTGTCGCTGGCCCCGCAAGTGCGGCTTTCCCGGTGCCAGTGTGGCTTTCCCGGTGTTTCGTCGACCGGCCCCACTAGTGCGGCATTCCTGGTGCTCCGTCAACCGGCCCGGTCTGTGTGGTTCCTCTGCTGCGCCCGCGCCAACTTCACCCATCCATCATCTTGAGGGGGAGCTTCAAACGTCACTTTTTTCTTTTATTTCATCTTGTTTTGTAATCAAGCCGGGTATGTCCAGCTTGAGGGGGGGTGTTTGTAGTCTGTTGATTGTTTTGTCTTCATTGGTTTGGTTTGTTTTTTTTTTCTTTGTGTCAAAGCTAGGTTCACCTAGCTTGAGGGGGAGTGTTGGAGCATGCATCCCACATCGGACTTGAGGTCCGGTGTGGTCTTAATTATTTGTTATAAAAGAACTTCAAGGGCTCCTTTAGGGGGAACACCTTGGGGGTTCAGTTTCTCGGGTTTCCCATTCTACAAACTTAAATTCAACAAAATTTAATGAGCTTCTAGATACCCTTAGCGTAACCCTTCTAAGCCCCTTTCTCAATGACAAGAGGTAGAACTTACCTGAAGTCCAAGTTGACGTCTAGAAACACGGCAAAACATCTCTTCCTACGAATGCTACTGTGTAATATAATCCCATTGTCAATCGATATCTCACCAAATAGGATGCGTACTTTTGATACTCCATATGGTTGATTTATCTTTCTTTGATTTTTCCAAAACGAACTTGTCAGGAAATTACTACGACCATGGTTTTTTGTCATACACTTTCATCTCTATCAAAGTGTTAGAGATATCTTCTTCTATCAACTTAGAAGTGACAAATTCTTTTTTAACTATTCAATTAATGTCATATCACTTATGACCTATCCAACACATGTCACCTCGCGTATGTTACCTCGTCGTGGGTATATGTTGTCACAATTTTTATGCATATAAAGTACACGATTCATGATACCAATTAATAACGTTTTCAAGTCAAAGAATCAATACACATACTCACAGATAGAAATATTCAATGACACAGAAACATATGTGTAGAATAGTGAAGTCACTACCTCAAGGAGAGGTTGAAACATTTTTTTATAGATGGATGAAAAGAATTACAAATTGGAATAATCCGATGTGGGACTCGGAAATACCCTTTACTCGAAAATACAATTAACTCGGTTCAACACTCCCCCTCAAGCTAGTACATGATATCTTGAAACAAGAGTCGTACAAAAAAGAAAGACAACACCAAACAAGACCATACACACTCCCCCTCAAGCTGGGTCGCTGATGCTGTGAATGTTCAGCTTGGTACAGAGAGTACAGTCGAGTTCCCAATAAGCCTTTGGTGAAGATGTTGGCAAACCGATCTGCCATCGGTATATGGTTGAAATTGACATGGCGTTGCTCGAGGTGATGACGAAGAAAGTGACAATCCACCTCGATATGCTTTGTGTGTTCATGGAAGACGAGATTAAAAACAATTTTTGTGGCTGCCTGATTATCACACCAAATATGAGCAGATGTTTGTGGCGGGAAACCAATCTCATGGAGGAGATGACGAAGCCAAAGGATCTCAGTAGTGACTGTGGCCATCACACGGTATTCAGACTCAACATTGGGTCTGAAGATGACCATTCGTTTCTTGTTTCGCTATGAGATAAGGTTACCTGCCAGGAAAACGATAAAACCTATAAATAGACTTCCATGTAACTAAGGAATCGACATAGTCAACATCACAGAAGACCTCAATATTCACATGATCGTGATGTGAATACCAAAAATCACTGCCAGGGTCTTTCTTAATGTATTTGGCAATGTGAAGGACAACATCCCATTGAGATTTTGTTGGATGTTCTATGAATCGGCTAATATTTGATGACCGCACATGCAATGTCTGGATGAGTCATGGTGAGATAATTGTGTTTTCCCACAAGATGATGGTACCTCTCTGGGTGAGAATATGGTTCCGTGTTGTCATAAAGAGACCATTTCCTGGGCTCAAGAGGGGTGTCAACGACAGTTGCCTGAGTCAAACCAGCATCTTGCAAGATATCCAAAGCATATTTCTATTGGCAAAGAAAGATGGTGTCCGGAGAACGAGAGACCTCAATGCCTATGAAGTATGTCAGAGGACCCAAATCTTTTGTTTGAAAGTGATGTTGAAGATGCCCCTTTAGATGAACAATTCTATTTGAGTCGCTCCCAGTTATAATGATATCATCAACATAGACAACCAGCTGGAGGACGTCGTGCGGTAGAAGACAATGTGGTCCTTCATACTCTGAGATAGGTCAAATGCAGTGACGGCTGTGCAGAATCTTCCAAACCATGCACGAGGAGACTGCTTGAGTCCATAAAGAGAGCGACATAGTCGACAAACATGAGAATCGACTCTCGAGGCATGAAAGCCAAGAGGTTGTTGCAGATATACCTCTTCTTCAAGAAAATCATATAGAAATACATTTTCGACATCAAGTTGATGAAGATGCCAATGACGATGAGCGACAAGAGAGATGGATAATCAAACAAATGTTATCTTTACAACTGGAGATAAAGTATCAAAATAATCGACACCATATGTCTCTGAGCAAAGCCTTTTGCCACAGGTCTGGCTTTAAGGCGATGAAGAGTGCCATCTGTATTGAGGCGGACCGTATAAATCCATTTGCTGTCGACCACCTATTTACCTGTCGGAAGGGGGACCAGATCCCAAGTATGATTGTTGTCCAGAGCCTGTAATTAATCCCGCATTGCTTGAAGCCACCCAGGGCGAGATTTGGCGTCGCCAACCGTGCGAGGAATATATATCGTCTCCAAAGCAGAAAGACCTCTGTATGAGGATGCGTAAAGAGGAGTATTCTGACAAAAAACGAGTACCTTTTCACAATGCCATGGACAAGTCATCTGTTGTCGGAGAAGGAGCGTCAGACGAAGCTGAGGAGATGGTGTCCTAGGCCTGGACGGGGGGCACATTCGATGGGCGACGAGAGTAGACAATGTCAAACTGGTGATCAACAGAGTGGGACACCTGGGTCAGAGGTGGGTGAATGATGAGAGGAAGACAATCATTGATGGTGGTGTCTGGATGAGAAGAGAGATGAGAGAAAGGAGAACTCTCAACAAAAGATACATCAGCAGAGATGATATAACGCCGTAAGTTTGGAGAGAAACATCGGTATTCGCGCTGAGTGTGGGAATATCCGAGGAAAACACAACAAAGTGATTTGGGAGATAACTTTGAGTGGTTGAGACGAGTGTCACAAACATAACACAGTCACCCAAACACACGGAGTGAAGTGGGTGATGAGGGAGAGATGTGAGAATAAAAGATAAACCGCCATGACTGTTGCTCCCCCTTAAGAAGTTGATAGATGATGCCGCTGAAAAAAATTGTCAACCAACGAACAACGCCCGTCACGCAGAACCAGCATGAATAGCCGGAATGAGGATGCATCGGTAGGCGGGGCTGGTCGACATAGCGTCGGGAAAGCCGCAGAGGCGGGGCTGGACGACGGAGCGCTGTGAAAGCTGCACATGCGGAGTGACCGAACGTAAACATCGTCATATTCTGGAGACTGCTCGTGCCCTCTTATTCCACATGCAGGTGCTTCTTATTTTTGGGGGATGTCATCCTTACTGCTACATACCTCATAAATCGTCTTCTATCCTTCAGGAGGAGACTCCTTTTCGGGCTGCTTTGCCACCTTCATCTTCTCCGGCCACCATTGCTCTGACACCTGGCCCTACCGCGTGTATATCTCATCAACCGATAGCTTGGATGCTTGACTCCGGTGCGTCTGAACATCTCACAGGAGATTTAGGTATATTTACTACCTATCATCCGTATACCGGTGCCCTTGCAATTACTGTTGCTGATGGATCTACAATCCCTATTGCGGGATTTGACACATGTTCATTGACTCCGTCTGTTCGCTTGGCTTCAGTAGCTCATGTTCATCACAGTCCTTTTAATCTTATCTCCATAAGTAAACTCACCAAAGATTTAAATTTTGTTGTTACTTTTATATCTTTTGGTGTTGTTTTTCAAGAGCGGTTGATGAATTGAGAACTTGGTAGTGGTCATCTTAGTGATGGTATATGTTCGATACCCCACAATCCCTTTGACACCATGTAGAATGGTGAGGTCACTACCTCAAAGAGGGTTTTTATGGCATGATTCAGATCATAAAAATCGTTTCTCAAATTCACTAAATCGTCTAGGATCTGATTGCTTTGATTACAATGAATTCACTTGCTGTCACATTGTGTGAAAAACATGATGAAATAGTATCCCCTGAATGCAAATTTCTTATACAGTACTAAGTCTGAATACCCTCTGCCTCATTTCTACAAATTTTGTTGCCGTTGCCTTTGAATTGTGATGTGACTTTGCAGAATTTTCTTGGGTTTCCTGTTTCATGCACATTGCATGTGATAGTTCATTTTTCACTAAATGTTTGAGGCTTGTTGCATTTTTGCAGTTTGGGCTTGACCACACTCTCACGACCGGGGTTATCAGGTAATCTTGACTCCAATTGTTATTATTGAACAAATGCCCAATAAAAAAAACAAATGCCCAAGGGATGGGAACAGGCTGGGTATTCATGAAGATGGAGGCAACGGAACCGAGCCTGTTTAACAAATTGATACCCGAATCTGAATTTGAACCTGTTTAATGTTGGAAACCAATATCCGAACCGAAATCTGAATAACAAATTTAATATTTGTTTGAAACCCGAATATGTTTATTACCTGTTTCATTTTTTTTTAATTTTTATAATGTTTTTTAGGCTGAAACCTGTTTGAAACCCGAACCCGAACCCATATATAATGTTTTTTTATAATAATAATTTATATAAATATTTTCGGGTTTCGGGTACTCCCCCCTAATGTGAACTCAAATATAAATGGGTATTACGTGTAATATCTGTACCTTACCCGAACCTAATTTTTTCTGGTTGGATAGGGCTGGTGCCGGGTTAACGGATATCCATTGCCATACCTATGTCCAAGTAATTTTTTTTTGAGGAGGAAAACTTTTAACTCGTTATTTCAACCTTCCACAATGATCTTGTTTACCTGTTGCACGTTTTCTTAGCTTTTGTAAGGCAAATGTTTTCACAATTTTTGACAACATAGTGGTTTCCATTCATTGGAGCTGCAGAAGACAAAAACTATTAGCAAGGTCCCTTAGAATATAAATCAAATCCACTCTCTATGACATTCCCTTATAGCTGACTTGCTCACCACAGCGGGCTTCGAAGAGAAATCAGTTCCGCTGCTACCGGCCGGCCGATCCAGGATGTCATACAGACGGATGCTGCGATCAACCCCGGTAACAGCGGGGGCCCACTTCTAGATAGTTCAGGAAACCTCATCGGGATAAATACAGCGATCTACTCTCCATCCGGTGCATCATCGGGCGTGGGATTCTCAATTCCTGTCGACACTGTGGGTTTCTATTCTTTGCCTCAAAAGTAAATAGATCCTTTATTGGGCTTACTAGAGTTCGGAATGTACCCAGGTAAGTGGCATTGTTGACCAGCTGGTTAGGTTTGGGAAGGTGACGAGACCCGTCTTAGGGATTAAGTTTGCGCCGGATCAGGCTGTGGAGCAGCTGGGTGTGAGCGGGGTGCTCGTTCTCGATGCTCCCCTGGACGGCCCTGCTGGCAAAGCGGTAAAGGTTTAATCTTTTATCTTAATTTTTCTCTGTTGTTGCATGGAATGATGTGGGCTGACCTTTGTTTTTGAAATACTACATCAGGGCCTTCAATCAACCAAGCGTGATCCTTTTGGGAGGCTCATTCTGGGGGATATCATCACTTCTGTGAAAGGGAAGAAGGTCTCTAATGGCAGTGATCTGTACAGAATCCTTGACCAGTGTAAAGTGGGCGATAAGGTAACTTTCTGTTTCCATGTTTGGGCTTTGTTTGGCAGCATTTATTGTTAACTGTTCATATAATATGCTCTGATCATTTAAATTTGAAAGTGGTAATGAAACGGTGTCGTTTTGATGTTGGTCAGGTGATGGTGGAGGTGCTGCGTGGCGACCACTTAGAGAAGATTCCGGTGACCCTGGAACCGAGGCCAGACGAGTCATAGATCTTTGGATTTGCTGTTGCTGTATAGCTGTTTATTCTGTGTGATCTTGCTGAGAATTTTAATGGCAGAATGTATGTTTTCTTTAAAAAATTCTTTAAATTACGCATGTGTTGTAAGAAAGTTAAACATAATTCGGACAATCATCCCAATTCTTTAGGTTTTATTGACCAAAATGTGTAAAAAAGTAGAAAGTTCACAATTCACTACTTATGTTTGACCGTCAGTTTGTGGATAGAAAGTTTTACTAAACCACAATTTGGCATGTCTTTGATTCAAATTTCATAATTTATGTAATGCTTGGACGATTCATTATATGGCCGAATCCCAAATTCCTTTGGAAATAGGTAATGTTTCTAAGTCCGACGTTCAAATTTTTAAATAAAAAGCCTTATCACGTGCAGAGTAATTTAGAGCAACTTCACTCAAATTTTCACTAAAATATGCAATTGGGCAAGTTTCATACATAAGAGTAACACCGATGCCAATGCTAGAAGCATCACACTACTACACATATCTTCATAAAGCCAGTAAAATCTAGAACTAGAGTTGTACTTTGATTTTCTTTAATCTTCTTAAAGATTTTCTGGGAAAATTTGAATAAAAAAGAATTCATTAGTTCCCTTCATGCATTCTGTTAAAGAAGAAATTAATGTGCTAAAATTCTCTAAAAACCTTCAATACAAGGAAGCTAGACCATGCAAGTTTTGAACATCAAGGGTTATAGGGACAAATCATTCCTTTATAATTTTTATATTTGTTTACATTTTCTAAATATATCAAAACCAACAAGCACCACTAAATTTTGGAAACAAATAATTCTTTAAATTACAATAAAGACGCTCCTATCTTAGTAACACAAACACCGTCTTGTCATGTTCCATATGTTTCTCAAAACGCCTATTATACACATGAATATCATCAAAATAAAAAGAAAAAAAATTCTGGTGAACTTACACAAGATATGGTTTATTAATCACTTAAAAGTGTAAGATACATTATTAAAGACAAATGAAATTACTTTCCATTCATATAATCCAAAATTCATAAGAATTGTTTTCTATTCATCACATTCTTCCATACAAATATGGTGATAACAATTCTTGAGATCAATTTTGTTAAAAAGTACTACTCCACGAAACTTGTCTAACATGTCATATAGTTATAAAATATGATAATGATTTTGTTGACGAAATGACTGTTAGCACACATGTACATCAAACTATCATTCTTAGCTACAAGAAGGGATGGAAGACAAATGGAATCATTGATTCCCTCACAAGCCCTTTCTTCTCGAGTTTCTTTACATGGTAATCAATCTCCCTTACACATTACAACTATAAGTTGGTCTATTGAGAATGATGTAACTAGACACTAGATATATTTGGTTCTTTATCCCACGATTCAACAACAATCTTTTGGGTAACTCTTTAAAAAATACATTGATAATTTTACCAATATTTATTGTTGTTGCATTGGGCAAAGTCCCTATTTGGCTTTAACTTAAAAATAACCAGATAAGCTTAATTTTCAACTTTGATAGATTTTTCTATCGGGTATGGTATAAGTGGCACTTAAACTCCTAAATTAAATCCTTAGAAAATTAATATTTATTTTTAAAGGAATCATGGTTGACATTGTGATTATACTATTATGGGCTACTAAGTAGCAAATGGATTGCATTCATAGGAATGACATTACAAAGTACATCATTCGTATAGTTTTTAATGGTGGATAGCAATTCAACATGTTTCATCACTCTCATATTCCTCATTTTTTATCCATTGCAAATTATAAGGGAATGAGTGTTTAGTTATGAAAAGATTTCATTTAGAAGCATGATTGTTCAAAGAAATATTTTTACAAGTACCACACTCAACAATGATAATGAATACTTTACCTTGGACATTACAACTGTAGGTTCCGGGCGCAGCGGAAGCGTGAGATGGGGTATGCCCAACATTGTTTTTTGTCATGATTGATGACCAATCTGAGATCTACACGATGATAAAAGCTGTGATCTATGGAATTGGATCAATGAGATCAGACAAGGGTAATCACGCTAGAATAGAGAGAGGATCATCACATATTATTTATAATTAATTTAATTAAATAAAGAATTACCTTTGTTGGAATTATTTCTTCGTTGATGAATTCAGTGATAGATCTGCGGTCCACCGTCGCTGCGTTGTAGAAACCAAGTGTAGATTTCCTTTAGCGGTGATCCACATGCGTTCCACAAATCTTTAGACATCACCGAAGACATCTCCGGGTGCTAGCATGGTAGATCCTTGCACTTGTGTCGTCCGCCTTTGATCACTTCGAGAACCGCTTCCAAAGCGTTCACCTTGATCCGGTGGAGGAGGATTGCTCTCCGTTCTTAGAAGCGTTCTTGGAGAAGGGAACTCTCTAGGTTTGAGAGGATTCTCTAAATCCGTTATGCACAACTAAGACAAATGAATTGGCTCTTGAGAAAATAACATAGTTGAGTATTTATATTGCTAGAGTTAAAATAAAATAATTGAATAAGCGCCCTTAATTATTTATTTAATCCTAGCAAAACTCCATGTCAAATAATAATAATAATATTATCATTTCTCGACATGCGCTTAACTTGTGAATTAAAATTAAATATTATCTAATTAAATAATATTCAATATTTACTATTTCTCACCGAACCATTAAACTCGGTTCACCATTCCTCCACAATATTTATTGGGCATTAAATATTATCTATTTATTTATTAAATAAATATCACTGCATTATTCACCAATAAATAAATAAATATTATATTCACTAAATAACAAATAAATATTTATATGCAATCAATCATACATGAATAATTATTAAACCACGTATGAGAATAATATTTATTCAACCCATTAAATAATAAATAATAATATATTATTTAACTGAGATTCTAGATACACTTAGTGTATGACCCTCTAAGCCTCTTTCTCAATGACATTAAGCGAAACAGCCTAAAATTCAAGGTTAGCGTCTAGCAACACGCCAAGACACCCATAGAGAAAGAAGTTAATGCCGCAACTACATGTTACCTCATACGTACGCTTACTGTGTAATATAATTCATTTATCTCGATATCTCTAATCAAGCAGGTTGCATGTTGATGTCATCAACCTATGTGCTTGATGTCCATTTCTTTGACTTCCTGAAAAATGAACGCACCTTTAGAACACCATGACCATGAATTTATTTAGGCTATATTATTTACATAAAAGGGTCTGAGATATCAACTTCTGTTAATACATAGAAGGGATAAATCCTTTCTCGCATTATTCATTAACACAATATTACTCGTGACACATCCAATATATCCTACTTCGCTGCGAACATTTGTCGTCAATACATCTAAGTGCGGGACTCATAATACTCGTTAATAATAATCTTAAAGTCTAAGGACCAATACATACGTCTGCAGATAGGAACATCTAATGATATATATAAATATGGATTTCCTACTGGCGGATCTCGTTCTCATAATATCCTACTAGATATTACCAAGGGCGTACACCATGAGAAGGTCCCTCAAAGTTCCATGAGTCTCCACCCTTGATAGCCTGTATCATTTATGTCACTCAAATGATATCATCCTGCTATAGAACATATATTCAAGAACAGTGTTGTAGCACTTCTGGGTTCTCATTATAGCGGGAAACTGCTACGACCTTTTAGTACGATAGCTACTCTTAGGACATTATCACATACTACGTTATGCAGAAGAACAATCATGATGTGATAAGAAATTTATTAATATTCAAAACCATGAATACAAGTTATCATAAAGTATATAGAAGTTGGTTCTAGGGTACTAACTCCAACAGACTCCCACCTGCACTAGAGCCAACTACTAACAACCTACAGTCCACTAGCTCTCACATGATACACATGCTTCTGTTGAGATAAGCCTTTAGTCAAGGGGTCTTCCATGTTCTCTTCCACGAGTACTCTTCTCACTACAACTTCACCCCTCTGATAGAAATCCCTCAAGTGGTGATACTTCCAGAGTATGTGCTTTGTCCGTTGGTGTGACCTTGACTCTTTTGAAAGACCCACCGTTGCAGTATTATCACAATACAATGTGTTTGAGTCTTTATTACTAGATACCACATCAAGCTCCTGGACAAAGTTTCGAATCAAAACGACTTCCTTGGCTGCATCAGATTCCTCTATATACTCGGACTCCATTATAGAATCAGCGAAAATTGCCTGCTTTGAACTCTTCCAGCTCACAGCTCCTCCGTTGAGACAGAAAACATATCCTGATTGCAACTTCAGATCATTATAATTTTTCTAAAAACTAGCATCAGTATAACCCCTAATGACCATCTCCTCATCTCCTCCATACACTAGGAACATATCCTTAGTTCTTCTTAAATACTTAAGGATAGCCTTAACAACAATCCAATGTTGTTCTCCTAGATCTGCTTAATATATACCTACCATGCTCATTGCATAGGCAATATCAAGTACAGTACATAACATGGTATACATGATTAATCCTATCACTGAAGCGTATGATATCTTACTCATTCTCTCTTTCTCTTGTTGTGTTTGATGACACATTTTCTTAGAAAGATATAAACCATGAGACAGTGGAACCAATCACCTCTTGGATTATTCCATACTAAATCTCTTTACTATCTGGTCAACATATGTACTTTAACTTAGTCCAAGCATCCTCTTGGATCTATCAAGAATGATCTTGATCCATAGAATATAGGCTGCTTCAACTAAGTCCTTCATGGAGAAACACTTGTTTAACCAGTCCTTAACTGACTGTAAGACTGGTATGTCACTTCCAATAAATAATATGTCATCAACATATACCACCAAGATAACAAACACATTCCCACTAAACCTCTTGTAAACACACGACTCACATTCGTTCTTTATGAAACCAAATTCTTTGATGGATTCATTGAATCAAATGTTCTATGACCTAGATGCTTGTTTCAATCCATAAATGGATCTCTGTAACCTGTAAATTCTTTTGGCATCACATGGAGTCACAAAACCTTTTGGTTGTGTCATGCAAACATCTTCCTGAAGGTTCCCATTAAAGAATACAGTTTTGATATCTATCTGCCAAATCTCATAGTCATGGTAATCCGTTATAGCAAGTAGAATTATAATGGATTTAAACATGGAAATTGGAAAAAAGGTTTCATCGTAGTCAATTACTTGATGCTTTTTAAACCCTTTAGCCATTATCCTTGGTTTATAGGTATTTACTTTACCTTCCATGTCGAGTTTCCTTTTGAATAACCATTTGTATCCAACAGGATTTACATCAATTGACGCATCGACCAGAACCCAAACTTGGTTATAATACATGGAATCCATTTCAGAATTCATGGATTCTTTCCATCTTGCAGCTTATGATCTTTCTACTTCCTCCTTATAGGATATAGGTTCATCATTGTCAACCAATAATGAGTCACCATCATCGGTGACTAGAAAACCACATCTCTCTAGTTCTCTTACCTATCTTACGCTCCTACACAATACTTGTGTTTCAGAAACTTCTTCCATGGGGACCTGTGGAATCTATTCCTGTTCCAAATCTTGTGTATCTTGAGCATCAACTTCATTGAATTCAATTTTTCTCCCACTATCCTTTTTGAGTATGTGCTCCCTCTCAAGAAATACGGCTTGTCTGGTAATAGTCACTTTCTTGTGTGAGGGGTTGTATAGGTAGTATCCCCTTGTTTGCTTGGGATACCCTATAAAGATACACTTCATGCCCCAGGGTGCTAGTTTGTTTCCCGAGAAGGCCTTAACAAATTCCTCACAACCACACACACGTGTATGCAACAAAATGGATTTCTTTCCAATTCATAGCTCGAAAGGAATTCCATTTTACGATTTAGCTGGAAATCAATTTAATGTGTATTCCATTGTTTATAATGAATATCCCCAAAAGGATAATGGAATATTTTCATGACTCATCATCGATCTTACTATGTCTAAAAAGGTATGATTCCTCCTTTCACTAACAGCATTCCACCGTGGTGTATAAGTTGGAGTGAGTTGAGATAGAATCCCAAACTCCCATAAAAGGTCGATGAACTCTTAGTTAAGATATTCACCACCTTAATCTGATCAAAGCTTCTTTATCTTCTTACCAATTTGATTCTCTACTTCATTCTTGAATTTTTTTAATTTCTCAAAGGACTTGGTCTTATACCTCATTAAGTAGACATAACCATATCTACTCAATTCATTAGTAAAAGTTATGAAGTATGAATATCCACATCTAGTTTATACTAGAATTGGTCCACACACATCAGTGTGTACCAATTCTAGAAGCTCCATGGACCTTTCACCCTGTCCACCAAATGGTGGTTTGGTCATTTTTCCTTGTAAACAAGCATGACATATTTCAAGTGATTTTAGATCCGAAGAGTCTAAATATCCATCTTGATAGAGCTTTGTCAAACACTTCTTGTTTACATGACCTAGATGACGATGCCAAAGTTGGGTGTTGTATGAGTAATGTGAACATGATTCTTTATCAATTGTCAACACTTGGTTTTCATAATTTAATACATAAATACCATTATTTAAATGCTTCATACCATAACATATGTTGTCCTTATAAAATAAACAATTTTTATTTCCAAATTTGAAAATAAAACCATCTATATCTAGGCATGATACATAAATTATGTTTTTGGTAGCTATAGGTATATAATAATAATCTTTCAAAACTAGAATCATCCTCACTGTCAATGAGAGGTGGTAGTCACTAATGGACAGAGTAGCTAACCTCGCACCATTAGCAGCTCTCAGATCCACCACTCCTTTGGAAATCTTTTGAAATCTACTTGTTTCCTGCATTTGGATACAGATGTGAGCCCCACAAACTATATCTAATACCCAATGTATAAATATTGAAATAGTACACTCGATAACGAATGCACCTTTAGATTCCCCTTGCTTCTGGGTGTAGTTCCTCTTCCAGTGGTTTGACTTTCCACATGAAAAAAAACTACCTCCTTTTCCTTACCTTGACCCTTGATCTCCTTATTCTTGGAAGGATGGTGCTTGGGAGCTTTAGACTGTTTATGTATTGACCTGCCAATTCTCATTGTCTTGAGTGTACAATGATACATTACTTGGGCTTAAGCGACATCCCCAAGATGCCAAAGGCTAGCAATAAATGCCGAAGGGTTTCAAATACAAGTGGGGGACGATTTAAACTTTAAGAAATAAACCAAACCATCCTATAACAGCCACTATATGATGCATGTCAATAAAACATTCAAGCATGTATTCCCAAAAGATAGCCAAGTTGTTCCACAATACAAACCAAAACCAATACAACCAAACACAATATCAGAGTACTATGCAGAAGACTAAACAAAGGACCCAAAATAAGCCAAGATACACACCACATCTCCACACCCAGCTCCAAGCTCCAAGCACCACCACCTATCCCAAGCATCACCACGAACCACTAGTAATGAGGTGCCTTACCTTTACCTATATCCCGGAATACGAAATCTGCAAAAGTACCAAAGTGCCAAAGAAAGGGTGAGTATAAAACTCAGTAGGTTTCCCCCAATGACTTCCCTACTCACGCCATTAGGATAGAAAAGTTATCCACAATTATATAAAACAGTTTATATTAAACAATTTCTCAAAAACAGTTTATAACTAAATATAAACAAGATGCCAAACCATTTATACCAAAATCATACAAGTGCAATTGAAACCAATTTTTTCCAACAAGTTATCTTTCCAGAAAAATAACTAAACAAGATTTATAACCATTTCACAATATCCCCTTTTTGACATACCCAACCATTTCACAAATCCATGCAAACAACCATGCATGCACGTTATGACAGTTCCATACTCATGAGCGGTTTCTCGTCGATCTACCAAGTCATCACAAGGTAATTGTTCCCCATGTTCCATTATCCCTTTGGCACCGAGCACAAGGTCATATTTCAACCAAGCCCCATCTTTCCCATGTGCCATTAACCCTTTGGAACCTAGCACAAGGTCATATTTCAACCAAGCCTCGTACATGCAATATGAACACACACCACATATTCCCAACAATTCATGCCAAAACAAAGATTTCAATAAAACACCTTTTTATTGAAAACCATTTCTGTTAAAACCATTTAAATGCCAAACCATTTCCATTCCAAACCACTTCAATAAAACTCCATTTTTATTGAAAACCAATTCCATCACAGTCATTTCAATACCAAACCATTTCAATAAAACACCCCTTTTATTGAAAACCTATTTTTCATCAAACCATTTACAATTCCAACAAATCAGAAATTTAAAATCATCATTTTAAATTCAAGAATCCAAATCACTTTTCACAACAAATCACCAAGATTTCACAATTTCATTAAAACCATAAATCATCACTAAAGAAGATTTATTCCATGTTTTTCACAATCAATTCCATTCAAATAAACCCATTTGAATATAATCCAATCAATTATAACAAGCGGAGTCGAGAGTGAAGCCTCCTACCTTTAGGGTTTTGACGAAAACCACAACGAACGAAGAACGCTCAAGAAAACCGGGTCGATTCTCCAAGAACCTGCCTTAGATCTCTTCTCCTAGAAAGATCGAGACAAAAAATTATCACATTTGACATCCACACACCTAGATCTACCCATAACGGGCGTAGATATAAGAAACCGAGGGAAGAGGAGAAGTAGATCTTAGTAGATCTAAGAAACCGAACAAGAACGATGAAGAACGATCTCATAACTCAAGAATCCAGCTTCGATTCGCCAAGAGAAACCTTTAGATCACCTTCAGAATGATGGGAGAACCTTCTCTAACCTTAGGAGAATAAAAATCCCAAGTTAGGGCCACTTAAGAGGAAAAACGAGCCACTTAGAGGCAAAAACGTGTGAGATCCACCTTTATAGGATCTCATTTAAGTGGCCGCACGGTTTGCACGCATGGTTAGACAAACTGTGCACTAACCATGCATTAGCCACTACCTCTACAGATCCTCCACGCATGGCTTGGATGCATGGTTAGAAAAACCATGCACCACCCGTGCAGAAGCTACTGCCTCCAAGATTAACTACGCACGGTTTTGCCGCACGGTTTAGACAAATCGTGCGCCATCCGTGCGACTTCCCATTTTGCCTCAAAACTTCATTCAACGTTCTCCCGACTCTCCCATTCATCACCTTTAACTTTAAAACCATGAAAATAATCAAGTAAGGGTTACATACTAGAAACCGGGGGTACTACATTCTCTCCACCATTGGTCTTTCCGTATTCGGAAAGTAGAAAACCTTCACCCAACTGAAAGAGTTCCAGCCACTACTCTTTCATTTCCTTTTCACGTTCACAAGTATTTTCCTAAATCTGACCATGCTTCCATAAAACCCGCACTAGACCGATGATTTTTACATGCAAGACTTTCTCTTTCCTATCCACAATCCGTACCGTGATATGTATCAATGAAGCATCCAGCTCTAGGTCAATGTGATCCCATCTGATCACATGGTCAAGACCAGGATGATACTTTTTCAACTGAGATACATAGAACACATTATGCACCGAACTAAACTATGGGGGTAATTACAACCGATATCCCACCTATCCAACCTATTCCAATATCTCAAAAGGGCCAATGTATCTAGGAGATAACTTGATCTGCTTCCCGAAATGACGATGTCCAAGCCTTGTAGAGATCCTCAAGAAGACATGATCACCCACAATGAATGAAAACGGTCTTCGAAGGTGATATGCATAAGATTTCTAATGACTCTGAGCTGTCTCCATCCTCTTTCTAATCAAATGGATCTTCTCTGTTGTTTCTTGGACAAGGCTTGGCCCGACTAGTGAATTTCCACCCGTTTCCACCCAGCATAGTGGAGAATGACAAGGACGCCCATACAATGCTTCAAACGGAGCCATGCGTATCAATTCTTGATAGATTTTATTGTATGAGAACTCCACTAAGGGTATATGCTCCTCCAATAAGCCACCAAAATCCATTACACAAGCCCATGAAACCAGCCATGCATCCACGCTATGACAGTTCCATACTCATGAGCAGTTTCTCATCGATCTACCAAGTCGTCACAAGGTAATTGTTCCCCATGTTCCATTATCCCTTTGGAACCAAGCACAAGGTCATATTTAAACCAATCCTCATACATGCAACATGAACACACACCACATATTCCCAATAATTCATGCCAAAACAACCCTTTCAATAAAACACCTTTTATTGAAAACCATTTCCGTTAAAACCATTTAAATGCCAAACCATTTCCATTCCAAACCAATTCAATAAAACTCCATTTTTATTGAAAACCAATTCCATCACAGTAATTTCAATACCAAAACGTTTCAATAAAACACCCCTTTTATTGAAAACCTATTTTTCATCAAACCATTTAAAATTCTAGAAAATTAGAAATTTAAAATCATCATTTTAAATTCAAGAATCCAAATCACTTTACACAACAAATCACCAAGATTTCACAATTTCATTAAAACCATAAATCATCACTAAATAAGATTTATTCCATGATTTTCACAATCAATTCCATTCAAATAAACCAATTTGAATCTAAGACAATCAATTATAACAAGAGGAGTCAAGAGTGAAGCCTTCTAACTTTAGGGTTTTGATGAAAACCACAACGAACGAAGAATGCTCAAGAAAATCGGGTCGATTCTCCAAGAACCTGCCTTAGATCTCTTCTCCTAGCAAGACCGAGACCAAAACATATCACATTTGGCATCCACACACCTAGATCTACCCATAACAAGAATAGATCTAAGAAACCGAGGGAAGAGGAGAATTAGATCTAAGTAGATCTAAGAAACCGAACAAGAACGATGAAGAACGATCACATACCTCAAGAATACAGCTTTGATTCGCCAAGAGAAGCCTTCAGATCACCTCCGGAACAATGGGAGAACCTTCTATGACCTTAAGAGAAGAAAAATCTCGAGTTATGGCCGATTAGGAGGAAAAAATGAGCCACTTAGAGGTAAAAATGCGTGAGATCCACCTTTATAGGATCTCATTTAAGTGGCCGCACGGTTTGCCCGCATGGTTAGACAAACTGTGTGCTAACCGTGCGTTAGCCACTGCCTCCGCAGATCCTCCATGCACGGATTGGATGCACAGTTAGACAAACCATGTGCCGCCCATGTGGAAGCTACTGCCTCCAAGACCAACTACACAAGGTTTTGCCGCATGGTTTAGAAAAACTGTGCGCCGTCCGTGCGACTTCCCCTTTTGCCTCAAAACTTCATTAAAAGTTCTCCCGACTCTTCCATTCATCACCCTTAACTTTAAAACCATGAAAAGCATCAAGCAAGGGTTACATACTAGAAACTAGGGGTACTACATTTTATAAGTCTTGGGACCCTTTTCCTTGTTCTTATTTTTCTTATTCACCATAAGGATGATGGGTTTTTCACGCCCCATATCCTTATCCATTTAGCGAATCAAAGTAAGAATTTATGAAAGGATATTCTCATTATTTATCATATTATAATTAACAATTAATCTAGAGAAGGTCTTGGGTAGTGATAAAAGTATGAGATCTGTATGCAACTCATCTAAGAATTTAATCCCTAAGATGTCCAGACATTCAATGTAGCTAATAAACTTAACTACATGAGGATCAGCTGACACAGACTCTCCAAGATTAGTTGTAAACAAAGCATTGGAGATCTCGTACCTCACCTATCTCACCTTCTCTTGATAGAGATACCAAAGGTGATACATCATGCTATACACATCCATGTCCTCATGTTGCTTCAAAAGATCACTGGACATGGATGATAGCATGAAGCATTGAACATATGTAGTATCATTAAGATGCTTCTCATAGAGAGATAACTCTTTATCACTTGCCTCATTACTAAGTGCAACTGGAAAAGGTTCTTCTAGGACATATAATTTCCTTTCACGGTGAAGGATGACACGTAGGCGCCTTCTCCATTCTTGGAAATTTATGCCGGTGAGAAGATTTTCCTTCTCAAGTATGGATCACAACAATATGTTTGATGTCATTTTAATGTTGTTTCTACAAAATAATATAAGCATAATTTTAGTACTTTATCTGATAAAATTTAGACAAATAAATAAATATTATATTTATTAGTCTCCCACTATTTTATCAAAACCCAATAGCCCTCACCATTGGATTCAGAATATGCTGTTGCTTGGATATTCAAGTGGTAAGGATCCATATCCCCCTTCTCATTACCCCAATTTTTATTGGTCAAGAAACTTGATGGTTTTAGGTAGGCATTTTAAATGCCAACTGCATTAACTCACAGTTCCTTAATTACTGAGTGGACTCCCCAATCCTGAAATCCTTAATTGGATTTCCTCAAACTTTTCCTCTTAGTTACCCCAAGTCCTTCTTGGGTAGTCAACCCTTAATGTAAACTAAGTTAAGTCAACCCAAAACTTTAAGTTAATATTCCCCGATAATTGAAAGCACCCCAACTTGGGTTGGTCAAGTACTTTGAACTATGGTTCGATTTTCACCAAAGTAATGGAAGACTATACCGACTTAATATATATAATTGAGGGATTTGATCTTATATGTGTAAATTTCCAATTATTATCTTTATCACATGCTTGTTAATATTAAGTGGACTTACTTAAGTGATTAACCACGTCTTAGATAATACTTACGCATAAGAAAATTTATTTTAGTTCTATCCTGCATGCTCATTAATTTCATTAATTTATGTAATCGCGACAAAACATCCATAATGAAATAACCATACAACTGACAAAAATAAAATAATAAAGGTTATGATCATGAGATTATACTAATGGTTAGTTTATATAGCAGCTGATAAACTAGCCATTGACCTTGAGAAAAAACACCTCGAACCAATTAAGGTTTGTGTTTACAGCTTTCCACCTGTCTGCCTATGTATCTTATTGGATTGGTTTCTCCTTGACTCCAAACTTGAACACCTCCACTAGATTGTGTGTTGATGCACCAAAAGAAAAGATAAAACCCATACCCATTGGAACCTCAGCTAACCTACTTGTTGGCCAGAAAGTTTATGATATTGGGAATCCTGTGAGTCTGTTTCTTAATTATGTTTTCCTCTTACAACTTGTTTTACAGTTTCATTTAGAGGTGAAAATTTTGAACCCAACATGACACTGCATGAGTTAAATGGATTCAAGTTAGGCATAAATGGGTTCGGGATGTAATCTAATCGAGTAATCTAACATGAATAATATTCAAGTTGGGTTTGGGTCAACCATTTCTGACACGTGTAACCTAATTAAAAATATAATGATAATATAAAATATTTAAAATATAATTATTAGGTAAATTTATGCGAGAGAGAGATGATAGGGAGAAAAATAATACTTTATTGTATTGATTCACAGAACTAATGAATGGAATTAAAAAAGATAAGTAAAATAAGTAGACATAGGAAGAGGAATATCCTGGAGAAGACCACACATCGGAAGTTGTGGCTAGACCTCCCAAGGTCAGTCCCCTTACGACTGCCAAGCTAAAAAAAGCTAAAAATAATTCATATCCCTTACCTTCTAATTGGAACCCTTTTAATACTCCACTAGACCAACCAAAAAACCCCCTAGATACTACAACCATCAACAACAACCATTTAAATGCAATAATAACAAGCTTCCCTTGCTAACAACCAAGCCCCTACATGACACCCTTCCAACACACCCCCGTATTCCTAATATTTTACCCTCCTTAAAAACCACCTTGTCCCCAAGGTGGATTTGAAAACACAGTTTGGATATTTTCCATGATGAAGAGATTTCCGGTGTGGTGGTTTATGATCCTCCTTTTTAGGCCCCAATAAGATATATTTCATCATAATTAACTCTTTTTGTAGCCTTTGGTGGTGGCCGTGGTGATGAACTATTGCAGTGAAAAACCTCTGGCTTCCAAAAATTTTCCTCACCCCAAACACTCCAACATATAACATCATTTTCTTCTCCAACAACACCTTCTTCTATAAGACCTTTCCTTCCCAATAGCGATGGTCAGATGCAACCAACAAACTCATCCAACACTACTACAAATGCTGCAACCAGACGTACCATCTCATCTCTTGGCATGTAATGCTGTGACTCTTGGTCACAAGATGTGCTGTGGGCCATTTCACCTCACAAGCCACCAATTTGCTGTCTCGATCAGTCCATCCCTCCAAATTAAATGTACTTTTCCAACTTCTGTGTTTTTCCATCTTAGTCTTAGCTATAAAAAACTTTCTTTTCCTGAGGCTCAATTCACTCCCATTCAAACCTGCTATATATAGAACATGAAACTCCCCAATCAATAATGGTTTCTTCATCTTCGAACTGGAATGGGGAGGAAACACTACCATGTACATAAAGTCATTACATTCATTGAGTGTATTGAACACCAACCCCACAAGAAATCCACGCAGCATTGGTATTCTGAATATTTTGGCACCCACACTATTGCTTTCCCCCACCACATACTTGTCATCGTGAAGTTGCTTAATCGGTATATGCATGGACTATGGTAGAATCCGTGATGACATGTAAAAAGGTCTATGTTGCATCACCACCACCCTTGGGTTCTCCCATGTTTTCAAACCTGCATTGCTAGAATTTTTTGCCAAGCTTATACTTCCTTCGTTGTGGGTATCAGCCCCCACTCTATCCTCACAACTAGATTGAGCAATAAGTTTTTCAGCAGTATTCACAATGAACACTTTTGGTTCCTTGGGTTCGAATGTAGAAAAAGTAGGATACTCACTGGTTTTAACGAATTTGTTTTCTATCACGCTTCTTTCCAAACATCCTGAGCTAGATAAGGTGAAGTGATTTCCTTTGTTGCTGAATGCAGAAGGTGTAGTGTTGTTTTCTACACTATGCCAGACTTTTTTGGATGGTAGAAGACTCAAAATTTTTACTCCTTCAGTAAGAGGAACCGAACTAGGACCTGAAATAGGGTGCACCTTCTTAGCATTCCGTAGAATGTTAAGAGTGGTGATCCCAATACCCAAGATGCCTCTCTAGGGGAGGCCTTGGTGTCTATTTATAATGAATAATAAATATGAAAAAGGAACTCACATTTTATGTGGGACATAGACTCCAAACCCCCCCTTAAGACAGGTCTACCTATCTTTTGGATACATAAAGAAAACAGACCAAAGAAAAGAAAAACAAAGCAAACAAGAAACACTACAAATACTCCCCCTCAAACTGGACAGACCCATATTGATTACAAAACACGACGAAATAAAAAAAGAAATCATCGATGACTCCCCCATCGAGTTGAAAATTATGGATGGTGCCGTTGGAAAAGATATTCCAACGAGGTGCTGGTAAAGCCCCACAGGCAGGCCGGTTGACAAGGTGCTATGAAATATGCACAGGTGGGGCCAGTTGATGAGGTGCGGGGGAAATCCACATAGGTGGGATGGGTGATGAAGCGTCAGGAAATACGCACAGATAGGGCTGGTTGATGGAGTGTTGGGAAATCCGTATAGGCGAGGCCAGTTGTCAGAGCACCGGAAAATCCACATAGGTAGGGGAGATCCATCTGATGAGCACAGAAGATTGATGGAAATCTGTTGCGGAAGAGAGAAGTCACAGGTGTCCACTCACTACTACAAAAACAGGCAAGGGAAGCGCCACCTTTTATTAGTGCTAAGACAAAAGCGCTGATAAAATAACCCTTTATGAGCGCTAAAATTTTAGCACTGATAAAGAATCCCTTTATCATCGCTTTTTTCTTAGTGATTATAAAGAGTACGATTTATAAGCGCTAAAAAAGCGCTAATAAAACTGTAGTCCCATATTTTATAAAATCTAGTGCATGGTATCCTCTGCTTATCGTGCCCTCAAGCCTTCGCGGTGCTGTACCCCTACGATAACTCCCCCCCTGAGATCTCCTCTTTTCCAGAGCTCTGCCGCTAGCCCTACTACTTCTCCTCCCCCTCAAACCCCTTCCACAGATCCTCCTACTTGAAAACCTTACTTCCACCTCTCCGTTGGACTCCCCGCAAACCCTACTTCTCCATTTCTCAACGGTGGCGGCTCCTTCCGTGCACCTCCCCCTCGCGGTCGCGCCTTCCCCTCCCGATGTAGTGCAGAAGGCTCCCTGACCACTCGACACTTATTTTCTCCCTCCATCGTAGGTGCGATCAACTCTAGGTAAGTCTACCACTTCTCCTTTTAGCTTTATTTTTGGTGGATATGTTTTGTGAGAGTATTTTTCAATAGGGTGATGTTTTGATTCTTCCCCATGATCACCACCCTTGGATTAGATGCTAACTAACATAGAGTTCTAACAATCTATGTCACGAAATCACACACGTAGTGGATTCTTATACTTGGTTAGAAGATGATTTGAACTAAAGTATGACTTTTTTATGATTCCCCATGGGTCCTTATGATGTTTGGAACTAGAATTTATTTTTCACCAAGTGTCATATGTACGAGGGTTTGATATTCTCATGCAACCTCAAGCTAGACCTTGTTATATATGAATATTCTATTAATGTTGAGTGTTTTTTCCTTATCCTTCTAGTGGGTGTATCTATACTAGGGAAAGTGGTCTTTTTGTAAAACCCTTCATGAAAAAGAATAGTTTTGATAGTACCCACCTTATTATTAATTGGTTACACTTTGTGGGTGTCATGATGTGTTGGTGATTGTGTTTATGGGGAAGGTTCTATTTATGATTGTGTTTATGGGGAAGGTTCTACTTTGGGATGGGCCTCATGGGGGTTGTTATATAGGGAGGCTAGAGCGATTAAGAGGTAGAGAAAATTGAGTAGGAATCGGTTGTGAGACTTGGACTTGGCTTCAGTTTGGGCGGGATCTCTCTCGTAGTGTTTTCTTCAGTTTTCTTCCTCCTCAGCTGTAGCTCTCTAGCTGTTTTCCATATACTTAGTGTCTGTTTTTAGTTGTCTATCATTTATGTAGGTTTTTTTTGACAGTTACAAAAAAGTGTGTGACACCATTTATGAAAAATGATTTTGTATAAGTGTTTATAGGTTACATAGTTTATGTTTGACATCACTTATTAAAAAGTGCTCACAACTGATCACAATTGATTGTGTATAAGGATATGTTTGACTTCACTTGGGGTTCATCTTGAAAAAACATATTTATAATTGTTTAAAGTGATTATCAATTATAATAAATGGTTTTGTATAAGTTTTTCCATCTTGGTTGTTGGAAAGGTGATAATCCGACACATTTTTATGTAGTTTTCCTCTGGAATTTAAGCGTCTACTTTGGGTTTAGATAGTGGTATGAACATGTGAGTAGTTGTATTTGGGTGGTTAATCCTTTTTAGGATTGTGGGATGTTTCTTGACTTCGATCAATGGTAAATTCCACACATCTTTCTTTTATGTCAAGGATAATTTAAGGGTGGTGTCAACTTAGTGAACCTCTATGACCAGTTTTTCCTAGGTGCTAGTCTAGAAGTTTTTTTCTTGAAAATGGGGAGACACCATGCACTTCATTGGGTAGATAGTGATTCTTCCCTAATACCTATTATGGGTATCAAGATTGTTATTTTGAATAGAGAATGATCTAGTAAAGAACTACCCTTGGTGTGTCAGGCCAAGTGATTTTGGTTAAGTACACATACATTATGGAGAACCCGATTACGTGATGAGGGATGAATTTATTATCAGGAGATTGTAAATGTCTTTCACTTGGTTGGATTGTATTTCAGCTCTTTTTATTAAATCCATTAATTTATGTTGATCAATTCATAGACCGAAATCTAGTGGTTGGGGGAATTTAACATGTAATACTAAGCTTTGGATGGCTATATTAGTGTTCTATGATTATGCCTATGGTTTGAGTTGATATCATAATCTTTTAAGGTAGTGATCTTCTGGGATGTAGGGTTAGCAGCACCCACCCACAGTAGGTGTGTGATGCAAGTCTGGTCTTAGGAGGAACTGTCATTCATAGGTACCTCAAGGATAACCCATCAATCCAAGGAATTTAATATTATTGTGATGGGTATAGACATATCACATTGTATTTTCTTAACATTCATGCTATAGTCAGAGAGGCAGTCGACAAATAGCCTAGGCAGAGGAAGGAACTGGAGAAAGGAGGTCTGTACAACACTAAAGTGATGGAGGAGATCGGGGAGAATCATGAGGTGGATGAAACTTTGTTTTGATTCTACTAATACTACCCCTAATTAGACCACTCCTATATTAAAAATTTAGTGGTTAAAATCTCGAATAGTTGTAGTCACTAGAGTCTTTTTACCAGGAGTCTCCAGGATTGTTTGGAGGTACGATCTATGTTCGTTATACTTTTCTTATAGTACTATTAGAAATAGGTGCAAGAAACAATTTTTCTTAATTTTTTCAATTATTTTCTAGGTATATGGTAGGCTCTATTAATCTCTATTTTTATAAGGAAGTGGTTCTGTTCTACTATATTTATAAGTCTTGTTTTGTGTATTTGAATCATAAATACTAATATTTGATATTCAAATAGGATGGATATGAATAAAGATTGGATGGATGCTAATCGTTTGACAATAGAGTAGAGAACAGAGTGAAAGAGTTCATCAAGTTTGGAAAGAATCACGTAAAGGATTCTTCTCAAATCCTTTTTTCATGTTTACATTTTTATTCTAGAATAATTTCTCTAGAGTAGTTGGAAAAACATTTGACATGTCATGGAATAGATCGGAGTTATAAATGTTGGAATAAACGTAGAGAAAAAGCGAATGTAGCTACTGGATGGGATAAAATTGCATTTTATGGATCATCAGATATGAATACAAATATGGATAATGAAGAAGACTGTATGGAGGATGTGATTACAAATGTTAATGATGATGAAGATTGTATTGAGGAAATGACAAGGACAGTTTAAGATAAACTCCGTGATTGCCCAAAATTGTTTGATAAGTTAAAGAGTTGTGAAAAAATGCCATTGTTTACTGGTTACACTAAATATATAGCATTGTTAGCTGTACTGAAGTTGTATAAATTGAAAGCAGGAAACGGATGGAGTGATGTCAGTTTTACGGAACTACTTGCTCTCTTGAATGACATGATCCTGGAAGATAATGAGCTCCCAAACCGGACATATGGAGCTAAACGAATGCTACACTCGATGGGTATGATTTTTGAAAGAATACATGCCTACCCAAAATACTTTATACAGTTTCTCAAGGAGAAAAAATCACTTATAGAATTCCCAAAGTGTGGTGCTTCTCGATACAAGAAAGATGAATCCAGTCCTACGAAAGTTGTATGGTACTTTCCAATCATTCCAAGGTTTAGGCGTCTATATGGAAGTGAATAAACTGCAAGAAAATTGTTGTGGCATGAAAATAAAAGAAATAAATATGGGAAATTACGTCACCCAACCGACTATCATCAATAGAATATAATTGATCATGAGTATCCTAAATTTGGAAAAGAGTCGAGAAACCTTCATCTTGCGTTATCTACAGATGGAGTGAATCCTTTTTGTTTTCAAACCAGCACTCATAGTATATGGAATATTATGTTGGTAAATTATAACTTTCCACCCTGGTTATGCATGAAGAAAAAATTTATCATGTTATCTATGCTTATATTAGGAACAAAACAACCAGGTAACAATATTGATGTTTATTTGTCTCCTTTGATCGAGGTTTTGAAGTTATTGTGGGATTTAGGTGTTATGTTGTATGATTCTTATAAAAGTGAACACTTCACATTGAGAGTGATGTTGTATGGGACGATAAATGAATTCCCTGCTTATGGAAAATTTTCAGGCTATAGCATTAAAGGAACTCAAGGGTGTCCCATGTGCGAAGAAGATATAGAATCAATTAGGTTGAAACATTCATCGAAAACTGTGTTTCTAGGACATCATAGATTTCTACCTCATCGGCATAAGTACCGATCTTGGACGACATCATTCAATGGAAGTTCAGAACAACGCACAACACCATCTCCACTAACAGGTGATCAGATGTTTGAGAAAGTAAAATATGTGAACGTTGTTTTTGGTAAACCATTTTCGAAAAATCTTACGAAAATCAGTTGGAAAAAGAGATTAGTTTTTTTTGAATTACCATACTAGAATTGTTTGTACGTCTGAAATTTTCTTGATGTGATGTATGTAAAAAAAATGTACATGACAGTGTTATCAGAATGTTGCTAAATTCCCCTGACAAAACAAAGGATGGAATTAAGGCAAGGTTAGACATGGTTGACATAGGAATACGAGAAGAGTTGACTCCCGTGAAGGGTAAAAATCAAATGTTTCTTCCTCCAGCTGCTTACACTCTTTCTAGGGAGGAGAGATATCAGTTCTAAAATTTCTTCAATGATGTAAAGGTTCCAGAGGGGTATTCATCAAATATCAAGAACATTGTGTCAATGAATGATTTGAAGTTAAAAGGTTTGAAATCACACAACTTCCATGTTTTGATGCAATATTTAATTCCTATAGCTTTACATTGCATTTTGCCCAAGAATTTTCATCATACGTTAACCAAACTTTGTTTCTTTTTCAAAGATATATGTAGAAAAGTTTTAGACCTGGTGAAATTTCCAGCTATGGAAAGAGAAATTGTCATCATATTATGGGAATTAGAAATGTTCTTCCCACCAAAATTCTTTGATATGATGGCTCATTTGATGCTTCACCTGGTGAGAGAGATTTGACTTTGTGGTCCTGTGCACTATAGATGGATGTACCCCATTGAACAATATATGAAGATTTTGAAAGGGTATGTCAAAAATCAAAGTCAGCCAGAGGGTTGTATAGTGGATCGATATGTTGTTGAGGAAGACATTGAATTCTATACCGAATACATATCTGATGTGGAAATCATTGGTCTCCCGAAATCTCATCACACTGGATGCATTGAGGGTGAGGGAATTTCTGGAATAAATGTTGTGACAATCAATATTACAGATCGGGACCAGGAACACCTTTATGTTTTGTATAACAGTTGGGAGGTTTATCCATATATTGAAACCCACAAAGAAATTCTTAGGCAGTTGAATCCATCAAGGGCTGAAAAATGGATATCAAATACACATAATCACCAGTTTATAGGATGGTTTCAGGACCATATTTTTAAGGAGTTAGATGAAAATCCAAATTCAATTTCAGAATGACTTCAATGGCTAGCCGCCAGACCAAGTGTGTATGTATTATCTTACAATGGTTATGTAATTAATGGTTATACATTCTATACAGATGAACATGATGAAGATAGTACCATGAAAAATAGTGGAGTTACACTTATAGTTGAAGCGATGCATGTTTCTGGTAGTAAGGACAGAAATCCAATTTATGCAAATATTTCATACTTTGGCATTATCAAACAAATATGGGATTTGGATTATACGACATTCCAATTGCTGTTTTTTCAATGCAAATGGGTTGATAACAATAGTGGTGTTAAAATAGATGAATTGGGATTTGTGAAAGTTGATTTTAGTAAAGAAGGGTACAAATACAAACAGTTTATAATGGCATCACAAGTGGTACAAGTATTTTATGTTCCATATCCCTCAAACCAAAATTGGTCGATTGTTCTGTTATCGTCCAAAACTACTAAAGGGTCTGATGAAAATTCAGTTGAGGATGATCCTTTCAGTGGTACGTCGCAATCATTTCGCAGCGGTCCCAATGTAGATGATGTTTTATATGTTAAAGGAGACCACAATTAAGGGATTTGGATAATTGATAGAGGTGTCAAATCCCTCCAGTAATTGAAAAAAAGAAAGGGATTTCAATAAACAAGTTATATTTTGTTTGTAATATAGATCTTTTTATCTCATGTTATTATATTATCATTACTGAATTTATATAATCTAAATTAAATGTTCAACCACTTTTGAAGATAATGAATTCTGCACGTTCTGGTGCTCCTAACCTCGAGGCTGAACAAGTCTCTCAAGATGTTGTTGCTGCTGCTGCGGCTGCTCACAGTGCAGAGCAACAACAAGTTTCTGAACCTGTTGTTGCTCCTAGTGTTGAGGTCCAGCAACCATCATCACATGGAATTTCTATCATTTCAGATGAACATATAGATGATGTTGACATTGATGAAATGGTCAGGGATGAAGGACCGACGTTGCAGAAAACACAGGTGCGTCGTAGTTTGACGGTGTTAGCCAAAGTTCTTATGGCGAAAAGCAAAGGCATCAAATTTGATGTCGGATGGAATGTATGAGGACAACATGTGAATCCCAACAAGGCTACGTTTAGTAGTTACATTGGAATTTTCACTTGGAAACACATTCCGATTGACATAGATTCATGGAACCATGTTGTGTCCGGGCTGAAGGCTGTGATCTAGGAAGAAATTACGGTAACATTATGATATTATTTCTTTAATTTACTAGAAAATAAAATAATGAAACATTGTATTACTCTTCTCAATATATTGTAGAGTACATTTATAGTAGATAATTCACACAAGAATTATGTACTAAGGCTTTCGAGAAGGATTCATCAAGGTTTTTGCACTATTTTAACAAAATGTCACCTGAAAGATTCCAAAGGTAAAATAAACCCACACCCACCCCTTTTCTACGCTCAACTAATATCCCAAGAAGCATGGGATGCATTTATTGTCCACCGTGGGGATGAGAAGTTTCAGGTACATTATGGCTGATAATACGTTGTTTGAGGATACATGTATTCTTCACTTTGATTGTCAATATTTCATTTATGAAAGAACAAATTAGTACTGAAAATAAGGAACATGCATCAAAACCAACATACCTCTATCGTAAAGTAAGGACGAGGTACGCTTCACTAGAAAAGAAAATGGTACGTATTTTAAATTTACAGAAATATTGTTAGGTTCCAAGAAACAACATCATAATTATCTTTCTATATTTATATGTATATTGATGAGTCTAAAACTAAAGACACTTCCATCCCACATCATGTGCTACATGTGAATAAGGAAGGGAAGCTAGTAGATGAAAACACACAAAAAGTGTGGGAAATATGTGTAAGTATGACATGATAAAAAGATTTGTTTTAAATTGCTATTACATAAAAATAATTAGTTATTTTCCTATATCCGAAAGTCATAGGAATCAGCTACTCCTGTAGCAGATGCATACCTATTATCGGCGGCTTTGAAGTGTCCATAACAATAAAGTCATGTCAGAGGTGCGGGGTTTGGGGTGACACCCCAAGTATATTATGAGAAAAAAAACAAACGGATTATAGAGATGAAAAAATGAAACAAATGAGCGAAAGACTAGAAACTCTTGAAGAATGATTTCAATGGAAGGGAGAGTTTCTAGAAACTTTTATGGGCGGGAAGAAAGGAGAAGACACAACTCAGGAACAACCAGCGTGTAAAGATCTCACTCCACCCCCCACCAGCTTTGAGGTGATCCATTCCCCTCAAAGAACTGTCTTAGTCATGGTAATAAATATTCTAATAATTGTTCCCATGAAATGTGAATCAGAAAAACATTGATACTTTTCCTGTAATGATCCTCTACAGGGTGATAATGAATGTGATTTATATCTTTCAACACCCACCTATCACCTTGTAGTGAGGGCTACGATGTTCAACATCTCAGAGGAAAAGCTGCATAATAGACCACTTCTGAAAGATCATCTGAAAGTGATGATTACTGTAGCTCATGAGCCAAATACAGAGCTACCTATTCCACTTGATGAAAATGATATTCATATGGTTGAAAATGTTATTGGGACATTCATTTCATGGTCTTCAAAACTTGTAAGAGTACATGTGGACAAAGAGGTATTTATTTCCATTTTTTTCAAGATAAACCTTTAACAATTAATGAAAAAGGGGTCTGAACCAATGAATGTTATTATATACGGAGAAAGGGAAGGGGGTGATAAGAAATGTCGGCTCAAAAGCATATAAAAGATCGACCAACCGATCCCAAAGAGCTACTGAAATCATAATAACACTACCTGTTCTCTATCCACATTTACTAGCATTGAAGACTCATGTGGATACGGAGCTAAGAGGTGGTAGCAGTCATATAGTGGTTTTTGAAAAGAATATATATAGAGAGGAAATTCAAGATTTCGTTGCTGCTGAAAATGTAAATGAGATCCTTGAATACGGTTGGCTAGGTGTCACAGTTGTAAATTTATATATGAGGTATGTTTTCATGAATTTATTTTCTAAAAGCTGATATAATGTGAAAATTATGACTAAATGCATTTTATATTATTAAAAAACGTATATATGAAAAACAGTTGAAGGAATTTTCCCATGAGCCAAAATTCAGACTCGTTAGTCCTCATACCACATCAACACAACTAATGAAATTAGAGCCATCAAAAAAGGATGAAATAGTGAATGGATTGATGAAAACATTTGAAAGATTGATTATGGATGACAGACTCTTCCTAATACCAACCATGTAGGGGTAAAACTCTACGATTAAAGCATATCAATTATATTTTCACTTCTTTTATTACTTATTCCTTTTTTAGGAAACATTGGCTATTAATTTCGGTGAACTTGGATACTCCAAAGATTTATTTTCTGGATTCAATGCAAGGATATCTAACAAACCGACCACACATGATGGAGTTTGTGAATCTGTAAGACACTACATCCTACATTTTAGGTCCAAACATCAAGTAATATAATTTGTATTATCTTTTTCTAAGGATTCTATTATGGTAGGATGGTGTATCATTATCATCTAAAAAAAGGAATGAGGATAGGGGCTAAGCATAAGGAGGTGAGAAAGTACTATGCATGGGTAAATATCAGGGTATATATAATAAAATTTCACTATCCAAACACATATCAACACAACTTACTTATTCTTCTAATGATAAAATTTTTTGTAGAGTCCAAAAAAAAACTATAATGATTTTGGTTATTATGTTTGTAAATTTATGAAAGAGATCATTTTGCATAAACAAACTATCATCCCTAAAGAGGTATTTTAAAAAACAACTACTATTTCATTTAAATTAATTATTACTTCTTTATTTATATATTTTGCAGTACTACTATGACTATCAAAAAGTCTCATACGCACAAGATGATATATATTTGTTCAGAAATGAGTGGTCCACATACCTGATGGAATATTGTACACAAATATCATGAAGATATGACTTGGGGATGTGTACAATTGGCGATCATTTTTGAGAGGGGTTAAGGGGATAAAAAGGTGAAACATTGTTGTATGTAAATGTTTGTAGGAAAAATTTAATTGTTATTAAATAAAATATCCTTTCTCCAATGAGTCATTTTCCCATTTTAATAGATGAAATGCACTACCAACATGCAAGAATGATGAACCACTTTTCTTTGGGCTTTGGATAAGAAAAAACAGTAAAATCTCCAAAATACCTTTATATCCAACCAAATGCATTAAAACTGTGTTGATACTTTAGGGGAATGATCCAGGGGTCATTTTTGACGTGTATGAGTCAACCTCGCCTCAATCTGAGGCACGGTGTGGCCGGTATCACTCAAAGTCTCTCTTTTGTTTAAAATAGACAGAATTTTAAGTGAAAACAACAACTGACGTAAAGAAATCCAACAAAATGCATTAGGATTATGTTGATACTTTAGGGGAATGATCCATGTGTCATTTGTGATGTGTAAAAGTCAACCCCGCCTCAATCTGAGGCACTGTGTGGCCACTATCACTCAAAGTGTCTATTTTCTTTTAAAATGGACAGAATTTTAAGTGAAAACAAAAACTGACATACGAAAATCTGACCAAACACATTAATATTGTGTTGATACTTTAGGGGAACTATACATGGGTCATTTTTGATGTGTATGAGTCAACCCTGCCTCAATCCGAGGCATGGTTTGGCTGGTATCAATCAAAGTGCCTCTCTTTTATTTAAAATGGACATAATTTTAAGTGAAAACAACAACTGACATAAAAAAATCCAACCAAACACATTCATATTGTGTTTATACTTTAGGGGAATGATTTATGGGTCATTTATGATGTGTACGAGTCAACCCTGCCTCAATTCGAGTTACGGTGTGGCCGATATCACTCAAAGTCTCTCTTTTGTTTAAAATGGACAGAATTTTAAGTGAAAACAACAACTGACATACGAAAACCGGACAAAAAACATTCAGATTGTGTTGATACTTTAGGGGAACGATCCATGGGTCATTAGTTATGTTTACGAGTCAAACCCTCCTCAAATGAGGCACAGTGTGCCCGATATCACTCAAAGTGTCTCTCTTTTGTTTAAAATGGACAAAATTTTAAGTGAAAACAACAACTGACATACGTAAATCTGACCAAATGCATTAGGATTGTGTTTCTACTCTAGGGGAAAGATCCATGGGTCATTTTTGACATGTAATAGTCAACACAACCTCAATCCGAGGCACGGTGTGGTTGGTATCACTCAAAGTGTCTCTCTTTTGTTTAAAATGGACCGAATTTTAAGTGAAAACAACAAATGACGTAGGGAAATCTGACCAAATGCATTCTTATTGTGTTGATACTTTAGGGGAACAATCCATGGGTTATTTTTGATTTTTACGATTCAACCCCGCCTCAATCCGAGGTACGGTGTGGCCAGAATTACTCAAAGTATTTCTTTTGTTTAAAATGGACATAATTTTAAGTGAAAACAACAACTGACGTATCGTATTGTGTTGATACTTTTGAGGAACAATCCATGGGTCATTTTTGACGTGTAAGATTCAACCCTGCCTCAATATGAGGCACGGTGTGGCCCATATCACTCAAAGTGTCTCTCTTTTGTTTAAAATGGACATAATTTTAAGTGAAAACAACAACTGACGTACTAAAATCTGACCTAACACATTCAGATTGTGTTGATATTTTAAGGGAACGATCCATGGGTCATTTTTGAAATGTAAAAGTCAACCCCGACTTAATCTGAGGCACGGTGTGACCGGTATCAATCAAAGTGTCTCTCTTTTGTTTAAAATGGACAGAATTTTAAATGAAAACAACAACTGACATACAAAAATCCAACCAAATGCATTCGTATTGTGTTGATACTTTAGGGGAACGATCCATGGGTTATTTTTGATGTGTAAGAGTCAACCCTTCCTCAATCCAAGGCACGGTGTGGCTGGTATCACTCAAAGTCTCTCTTTTGTTTAAAATAGACAGAATTTTAAGTGAAAACAAAAACCGACGTACAAAAATTTGACCAAACGCATTCGGATTGTGTTTATAATTTAGAGGAATGATCCATGGGTAATCTATGACATGTAAGAGTCAACCTCGCCTCAATTCTAGGTGCGGTGTGGCCAGTATAACTCAAAGTATCTATTTTGTTTAAAATGGATAGAATTTTAAGTGAAAACAACAACTGACGTACAGAAATCTGACCAAATGCATTAAGATTGTATTTATACTTTTGGGGAATGATCCTTTGGTCATTTTTGACATGTATGAGTCAACCCTGCCTCAATCCGAGGCATAGTGTGGCCGGTATCACTCAAAGTGTCTCTCTTTTGTTTAAAATTGACAGAATTTTAAGTGAAAACAACAACTGACGTACGAAAATCCAACCAAATGCATTCATATTGTGTTTATACTTTAGGGGAACAATCCATGGGTCATTTTTGACATGTACGAGTCAAACCCTCATCAATATGAGGCACGGTGTGGCCGATATCACTCAAAGTGTCTCTCTTTTGTTTAAAATGGACAGAATTTTAAGTGAAAACAACAACTGACGTACGAAAATCTGACCAAACACATTCATATTGTGTTGATAATTTAGGGTAATGATCCATGGGTAATTTTTGACGTGTTCGAGTCAACCCCGCCTCAATCCGAGTCATGGAGTGGCCAATATCACTCAAAGTATCTCTTTTGTTTAAAATGGATAGAATTTTAAGTGAAAACAACAACTGACATATGGAAATCCGACCAAATGCCTTCGGATTGTGTTGATAATTTAGGGGAATGATCCATGGGTCATTTTTAATGTGTACGAGTCTACCCCCCCATTGGAGGGAGTCAATGGCGGAAGGGTGGCACATGAGGAGGCCGATGCCCAAAAAAGGTCGATCGAGAGGGTGCAAGGCGCCTGTTGGGAAGGCAGCAATGCAGGTAGGATGAGGCTGGGACTATAACACAGGTGGACCAGTGATGAGGCGAGTGATGTTGGGATGGATTCACACTAAGAGGTGGATGACACGAAGACATGGGAGTGGAACTAGTGACGGGATCTACATGGGCGTGCCGAAGGCAGGGCTCTGCGGAGGAGCCGCGCAGGAAGGGGGAAGCCCAGACAAGGGAGCCGGTGCTAGGGAGGAAATATGATAGGGGGAAGACGACTTTGATGGGCCTAGGGCTGCTGCCACCTAAGGGGGATCCTTAGAGAGAGAAAAAAACAACCCAGACGGGGAGGGAGGGGTAGGGTTAGATAAACCCCTTTTATACCACATAGAATGATAAAATAGGTGGACCCAATACCCAAGATGTATCTCTAAGGGAGGCCTTGGTGTATAATTATAATGAATAATAAAGATGATAAAAACACTCACGTCTGAAGTGGCACACAAATTCCAACACATTCATTTCCCACCATTTCATACTAGAACTTGGATCAAATTGAACCTCTTTAGGATGCCCCCATCTGAATCCATGTTGCACCTCACGCTGCTATTAGAAAAACTCCATCCACTCTAGCTGGTCCCGAAATTCTCTATTAGTTCTGACTTTAGTTGCTCCCAACTTGAACCTAGATTAATACTTAGCCAGGAAAAAAACCAAGGTAGTGTCGTGTGCTCCATGCTTAACTACCCTTAATGCAGCTTCATATATTCTCATGTTCGATTTTTCAAGAAGTAATCCTACGTTTCTGTGAAATATACATAAGGATCCTCTCCCGTAAATTCCAGCAGTTCCACCTTCTTCGACATACTCATATAACCTTCAGCTATAGTGGTACCTCCGAGATTCAGGCTTCCACACCGACTATTGTCGACCTATATATTTATCCTTCCATTTCCGCTCATAACCACAACACCCACCATACATTGTTTTTTGAAGGCTGAAACACATTCCTCTTACAGCTCAAGCCCCTCCATCTTCACTATCGCTGGATCCTCCATGACATGCTTCGTTTTTCCAGAACATTTCATATCGACCTAAATATCTAGCCGAAGCCTCCATTTGATCCAACAAAACCTATAGCCCTCGTTTCTACCTATCAATCATAGCCGATCTCCTAGAAAAAGCTTAGACAAATGTTTCAGTCTTCTATATCCTGCATTCTCAAACTATTGCCTCTCTATTTTCAACGACTACCCTTTCCTTCCAAGGCACTATAAACACATCTCTAGCAGCGACAATTGTCCATCACTCCCAGAGTTCAATAATGATCAATATTTTTTCCAACTTCAATTGTTTCTAGCTGCAAACTTTTCTCTGTTAGGCAGCTCATATTTCCCTCCTATTCCGCTTGCATGTATTCCTTGTGACAATCGATTCCAACTACGTACGCGTCACCTGCAACGTATGTGGATCCATGAGGACGTTCGTCCATACCACTTGTATTCTTCTCAATGTTTGACAAGATCTGAATGCCCGCTTATGCAAACTCTATTTTTATTCCTAGCTCATGCGTACCTTGTGATCGCATCTCAACTGTGTTCAAACCTACTTACCGCGATGCAGTGCTATTATCAAGAAATATAACAATAATTTTTCATGGAAGAACAATAAGAAAACATGCAATGGAAACAATTTGATTTGTAAACAATTGAAATGACAAATTTCACAAATTTCTAACTTACAAATAAAATTTTAAATCATGGATGATGTTCTTGCATCCTAACCTATTAATTGGTTTTGGAAATTTTCCAATCTTACAAAAAATTCAATGCCTGGTATTAATCATCTCTTGTCAAACTATGAGCTAACTAAGTCACATGTTTGACATAGACCAATTCCTCTCATGCTAACTACAACCAAACACGTTAAAAAAATTGCATCCTAACCTAAGAAACAACAAAAATAGAGCTTTACCCATCATATAACCGAGTCTCCACCTGAGATGATGCCATTGAGTTTGCCGGAAGAGTTCAACAATAACATATAAAAAATTTATCTCAAAACTCATATATAAATAACTCAAATGAAACTATTAATAACAAAATAAACAAAGAATAAACCACTAGAAAACTGGCACGAGATACCAAACAATATCCACCTGAATCTAATAGACCCATTACTCCACCAAGGAGACAACATTACCTAGCCCTAACACTAGAGAACACTTCCTTCTTGTCGGCATCCATCCAAGTCACATAGAGATCCAGTCTTAGGAACATAAGAAGAAACCAATAAATACACCCTAACTCTACTATAAAGGATCTAAATAGGTTCACAATACATCTAAATCATCAAAACTAGGCATAAATACATAAATCTGTGCTTGAAAAACCCTTGATTTATTTGTCATGGTATAATACCTCTTAATGTGACCGATTTTCCCAAAATGATAGCATTTCACTATATTAAAATGACTCTAATCCCTACTCTCCTTACCACTATTTTTCATTTGACCCCCCCACATTCATTAACTCTCAGTCTAATTTTATCCCCTAATCATCTTCCTTAAAACCATTGGTTTGAAGCTCCCTGGGAAGTAATGCAGGCTTAACCTCTTTGTTAGAGGTTAAGTTGTGTTGAGTCCCACATCAAACTTGAGTATTTTTTCATATTTTTATTTACCTATAAATAAACTCCAAGGCCCATCTTAAGAGGAATATTGGGTATTGGGTTCTTCTCTATATCATTCTACATGGTATCAAGGAGGTTTTCCAACCCTAACTTTTCCCCCCGTCCTTTTTTTTCTTGGAGGATACCTACGTTTTTCACATCTATATTTGACTAATCTAACAAATACTTATCAAATTCATTAATGTGAAGTTGGATTGCAGTTACAAGGAACATTTTAAAGGTGTACAACCTCATATTTTTATAAATCCTACCAACTATGGACTTTGTCATAAAAAGATGTTTCATATAAAGATGTTCATGTTTCAACCAGATCGCTAAAGTAGCAGGCTCATAAGCTAGCTCATGTAACACTTTATCTTGTAAGGACAAAAACAATATAGTGGTATTACTCAAGAAAATCATAAGAGACATCAATATAGTATACTGTACCTTTTATATCGATGGAGTGAGTGATGATCTTTTTCTTAACACTATTTTCTCTTAGAGTTTTTGTTTCTTTTATTGTTTTGATAAATTGTAATCCCTTATTTTATTTGATTTTATTATCTTCTTATTATTTAACTTTACTTGTTTTGTTAAATATAAAATTATATTTTTAATATTTTATTAATTATATAAATTAACTTTTGTTTAAATTTTTTCTAAGTGTATTTTAGTAAATATTTTGAGGCCAATCGTGGACAAGATAGACAACTATCCCTTCAACCACATTAGGGGACCCGAGGGTCAACCCTGTGGGACATCCAGCCCGAAGGACCTGTCCAACAGTAGGAAAGTGTGGTGGGACATGTATAGGCCCGAAGTAGGTGGGTTCATAGCACACCTGCATGAGTACCAGTGCAACAACGCAAGTGCGACATAACCCTTGTGGCATGCAATGCATGTGTAACAGGTGTTGATCCCCCATAGCTAGCTTGATGGTGTAGTGGAATGGATTATATGATATACTGGAGGCCAGATGAAGTGAAATTATGATGTGGGATGCACAAGGAGCAGTTACTATTCCTCCATCATTTAAAATACATACATATTGTATGCTGCTTGATCAAATTGATCTGATCCGTTCGATCTCCACTACCCTTCATCTTTATCCTCCATACCCCTGAAAGTATTCCTCTTAACTAGATTTTATGACCAAACCTTCATTGATCGAACCCAAGGTTTCCACGGGATATCTATGATCGAGTTTTTGAGGTGATGAGGTTATGACACCATGCATGAATCTACGTTTTTCATGCATGTAAATATTTTGACGGTCGAGCTTTCAGAAGATTGAAAACAACATTAAAAAGTCCATTCAGAAATATAGTTGAGTTTGAAGCTTCTTCAATAAAGGAATCACTATTCGTCACAGTGGATGGTAGATCATACCAATTTGACTATTCCTTAACTTTTGTTCGATGGTAGATCATTCAATGGAAGCACCGTTTGACAACGAAATAGAAGATCCGCTGACACTACCAGCAATGGTTGGCCATTCCTACTTCAGACGGTAGCACCACCAGCCTCAGGTGATATTAGCATGCACGCTCTTCATGATAGTATCTCATGCTGTGATGGTAGATCGCTTAAAACATCCTCTGTAGTACCGTTCTTCTGAAAATGGTAATTTATTATACTATAACGGTAGATCATCCATCTACCGATAGAACATTTGATCCTTCAATGATATACTATTTATCGACCACAGTGGTAGTAGTACATTTCATCTATGGCTCAACAATGGTAGATCACCCAAAATGTAAGTACCATTTCGCTACCAGTGATAATATCTCTTGCGACAACAGATCAGGCGACTACAGCTTGTCAGCGGTAGCAACCCCTTGCTACCTCCACGTATATTTTTATCTACCATTAGTTTAAAAAATATTTTTCCAAAATTATAATTGATATTATTTTTATTACTATAATTTAAATAAAACATTTTAAATTAATATTTTATTGATTATATTTTGATAAAATATAATTACCTGTTAAAATATTCAGAGAAAAAAATTATATACACATGTCGTATATTTACGACACTTTTTTCTTGTGAGTTTTTAATATTATAGTAAACTAAAAAATTATTAATAAAATTATTAATTATTTTATAAATGTGTATTATATATGTTTGTTTTGACATTCACACTGGAAGTATTTTGATATTATTTCATGCAGAAATAAAGAGCATCAAAACTTTCTGATATTAAGCACGATATTTTAGAATACAAGTAACGTATATATTTTAGATGTTTTATTATTTGCTAACATGTCTTTATGTGATTAGATGTTAAGAAGCTCCAAGATCTTTTGAGTTAATGATATGAAATTATTCTTTGATATTCGAATGTGATAAAATTTTATTCAACCATATTGACAATGAAGTGACATAATCATTGAGATAGAAAAATAAAACTTTCATATGAGCTTTGTGAAGTACTGTTTCCCAACTATGACTACTGTTCCATTGCTGTGATCATGAAGGACTTATTTGTTTTCATCTACTACTAATGAAGTGATCAAATTTATTAAGTTGCATCGAAATTCAATATTATTTGTTCTTCTGTTGTTCTAAAATTATTTTTATTTTTCATCGTTGTATTTCTTTTTATCCTCTGTTTTCACTCTAGAGTTGGTTTAATCTTTTCCCATATAAAAGCGGTCAAATGGGTTATTCCTTCTATCTAAAAGGAAGGTCATATTGTGACTCTGAGAAAAAAGTCTGGTGGGATGTGACTCCTTCAAAATCTAGGGGTTATACTACCTAGTGAGAAAAAGGTATGTCTGTATGTAATTGGGTTCTCACTCCCTATCAAAAGCGAGGAACTAGTAAATACCAGTCTCTTCACCGAGTAGAGGAGATTAAATAGTAATCTAGGATCTTGGTGATTCAAACTACTATAAAAAACATTCATTTTTATCTGTTTTATTTTCAACTACACATTTAAAACTATTTAATACTTTGATAATCATATTTGATTGATTAATTTTAAAAGGACTATTCACCCCCTCTTTTCAATAATATCATACAATGAGACCTAATAGTTGGTATCAGAGTGTGGTACCTTTAAGGAATTGGTTATAACTATTTAATTATCCTTTTTGAACTAACCATTAAACTAGACTTAATAGTATAAGGAAATATACACTTCTTTTTTATGATAAGTCAAGAATTTGAGATGCTGAATCCCATTAGGCCATCTCACTTCAATGGAAGCGACTATATTTAATGGAAGGACCAGATGGAGGTATTTTTAAAAAATATAGGTCTTGAATTATTGGCTATTACGTCAACACCTTATAAACTGCCTGAAGTAGATTTAAAAACTCTAACCAGTAATGATGCTACAAAATGTGTTCAAAATTACAAATTTATGAATTCTCTATATTTTTCTTTAAGTAGAAATATGTATAGCCATATTTTTTCATGTAAAACTGCTTCTAACATCTAGAGGACTTTAAAATTCACTCATAAAGGAAATTCCAAGTTGTAGAGAACCAAGCCAGGTATTCACAAAGTTGATTTAAAGAATTCAAAATGAATGATCAAGAGAGAATCAATGAGATATACAACTAATTCACCAAAATTGTAAAAAACCTAGTTACACTCGAAGAGACCATGAAGAATGAAGTTATCATTGAAAGAATACTTCAAGCTCTATCCAAAAGACATCATTCAAGGAAGGTTGCAATTGAAAAGAGTAAGGATTTCACTAATTATTCAATGAATGAGTTGATAGGATCACTTATTCAACATGATATGGAAATGAATAATGAAAACAATGATCATGATAAAAGAAAAGGTTTAGAATTTAAATCTAATATAAACGTTATTTCTTGTTACTTTGATTCCAAGTTACAACAAAGTGATAAGGATGAAATTGAAAATTTTAGCAAAGGAGTCTATAAGTACATGAAAGGAAAGAGAGATTTTAAGAATCATACCAAAAGAGATCATCAAAAGGATGATAGAAAGGGAAGTAAAAGTGGTTAAAGTAGTAAATATGATGTTTCCAAATTAATATGTTATGAGTGAAGAAAAAAGGGACATATAAAATCAGAATGTCTAAAATTGAAACAAGTGGAAAAAGATAAGTAATAAAAGGAGGAGCTAAAAAAAGCATATTATAATGGATGGAGCTGTACAAAAGAGTCATACACCAATAGTGATGGTTCTAAGGGTGAAAAGGAATAAGCCAATATTTTATTGATGGCAACAACAAAGAACGAGTTAAACACTGATTCTTATTACAGTTCTAGTTATGAGTTTGATATCAAAACAAAAGTTAAAGAAAATGAAATGCTTCAAAGTGATATTTTGAGAATGTGGAAATGAACAAAGAACTTCAAAGATAAAATAAGAAAGTTAAGTAAAAAAATGTTGTAGATTTTTAACTAATTAAGATCAAAAGATGAAAATGAAAGAACAAAAAATTTCATGTAAAAAACTGATGAAGATCAAGATAGGAGATTTAAATTAGTTTGTGATGATTTAAATAAAATTGAAAAGGAATATAATAAGCTTAAACATGAAAATAATAAATTAATAAATACATGATCATGTTATACTGTGGAAATATGAGATGTCCTAGAATTTATTCAAAAGGAGAATGAAAATATTTAAATGGAAATAACTGAATTAAAAGAAACCATATATGTTTTTGTGGGAAAAGAAAAATTTGATAAGATGATGGCTATGAGTAAACCCAATAAAGATAAAATTGAATTTGGGTATAATAAACAGATTCCTAATATTTATAAAAATACTTTTGGAAAAAGTAGAAAAGGAAATGTTTCAAATGTTACATACTATAGATGTAACCTCAAAGGGAATTATGCAAATGAATGTTCTTTAAGATTTACTTAATCACTAGGCCACATCAACACTTTTATTTCTAAGAATCTATCCTCTAGATTACCCTATAATAAATGTCTTAAATATGTATGAGTTCCTAATAGTTTTATTACCAATCTAGTTGGATCCAAAATAGCTAGGGTACCAAAACAATTTTTGTAATGGAGGCACTGTCACTTTCAGTGAAAACTCTAAAGGCATAGTAAAAGGTTTTGGAGAAGTAGGTATATTAAAATCTATTATAATTTCTAATGTACTATATGTAGAGGGTTTAAAACTTTAATAATCATATCAAACTTTGTGATTATGGTATGGGTGTTAAGTTTTAGGATAATAAATGTCTTGTTTATAAAGATAATACTGTTTTATTTTGTTCCAATAGAAAAGAAAATATCTCCTCTAGATTTTTCAGAACTAACCCATAAAAATATAAAGTGATTAAATTATATAGAAATAGACCACATTCTTTGGCATAGAATATTGAGACATGTTAATATCCTATAACTATACAAGGTTGAAAAAACATGGACAAGTTCTGTAACTTCCAAAATTTAAATCAAGTTTTTTGTATGCGATTCTTGTCTTAAAGGGTAAGCAGCACAAAGAGTATTTTAGATCTGTTAATATGGTTAAAACTTCTAGATATTTAGAACTAATTCATATTGATTTATTTGGACCCATGAGAACGACTATTTTAGGTAGTAAGTGATATGTGCTTATAATTGTAGATGATTTTAGTAAATTCACTTCTTTTCTTACCCCATAAAAATGAAACCTTAGACATGTTTATTACATTTTGTAAAAAAATTTAAAATAAATTTTTTTTATTAGAAGTGAAAAAGGAGGAGAATTTTTTAACTTAGACTTTGATAAATTATGTGAAGATAATGTATATTTCCATAAATTTTCAGCCCCTAGAACACCACAATATAATGGTGTTGTAGATAGGAAAAATAAAACTATTCAAGAAATGGCAAGGATAATTCTTAATGAATTCAACTTGCCAAATTATTTTTAGGCTGAATCGATTAACACTGATTTCTATTTATTAAATAGATTTTACATTAAACCCTTGTTAATGAAAACCCCTTATGCAATATTTAAATAAAAGAAACCTAAGATCAGTTATTTTAAATTATTTGGTTGCAAAGTTTATATTTTAAATACTAAAGATAATCTGGAAAATTTTGATGTTAAAAGTGATGAGAGTATTTTTATAGGATACTCAAATAATAGTAAAGCTTATAGAGTAAATAAAAATAGAACTATGTCAATGGGGGAATTTTTGAATATAAAGTTCATTGAATATAATGAAAAACAGATTACAGATTCTGTTGATTCTATTGATGAATTTAAAGAAGTCAATTTTGATGAAGATAAACCTGAAAATGGTAATGCATCAGTTGAGGGAGAGCATATCTCTTCTCAAACTAATTCTATAAATTGTAAAACACACAAAGATCATTCATTATAAAATGTAATTGGAAATGTTGAATCTAGAATAAGAACTAGAAAATGAGTTTTTAATTTTTATACTAATTCGAGTTTTGTTACTGATTCTGTACCTGTTAACATTAAAGAAGGTTTGAAAGATTCAATCTGGATAAATGTAGTAGAAGTTCATTTCATATATAACTCAATAATGGTAGATCACCTAGAATGGAAGTACCATTCCCTTTCCAGTGATGGTATCTCTTGGGATGATAGATCATGGGATAGAAGCTTGTCAGCGATAACAACCTCTTACTACCACCTTGTATATTTTTATCTACCATTAGTTTAATTTTTTTTGTATTACTATAATTGAAATAAAATATTTTTAATTACTATTTTATTGATTATATTTTTATAAAATAAAATTATATATTAAAACATTCCAAGAAAAAAATTATATACCCATGTAGTATATTTACGACACTGTTCGTGTGAGTTTTTAATATTACAGTAAACTGAAAATTTATTCAAATAATTTTAATTGTTTTATAAATGTGTATTATATATGTTTGTTTTGAAATTCATAATGGAAGTATTTTGATATTATTTCATGAAAAAATAAAGAGCGTCATTTTTTTAATGATATGCAATTAACTAATGCTATTCGAATCAAGGAATGCCATAAAAGTTTATTTAAACAGTTTGACAATGAAGTGACATAAGCACTGAGAAATAAAAATGCAACTTTCATACAAGCTATGTGAAGTAATTTTTCTCAACTATGACTACTGTTCCATTGCTGCAATCACAAAGGACTTCATCATTTTCATCATCCACCACTGAAGTGATCAAATTTATTAAGTTGCATTGACATTCAAGATTATCTATTCTTTTGTTATTCTAAAGTTCTTTATGTTTTTCATCATTGTATTTCTTCTTATCCTCTATTTGTACTCTAGAATTGGTTTAAGCTTTTCCCATCCAAAATTTTTCAAATGGATTATTCCTTTTATCTAAAAGGAAGGTTGAGTTGTGACTCCCAAAATAAAGTTAGGTGGGTTGTGACTCCTTCAAAAGTATGAGGTTATACTACCAGGTGAGTAAAAGGTACATCTGTATGTAATTGGGTTTTTACTCCCTATCAAAAGCAAGGAACTAGTAAATTATAGTCTCCTCACCAAGTAGACTATGTGTTAGGAATGTTTTTCCATGACCTCCCATAATACATACTTACCAAAGGAAGGAAAAAACGGTAAATGTGATAGATTATTCAGTTTTCCTGGAGGAGGTTATAAATGTAGCTGACAGATCTATTGGGAGTATGTGGGGAATATTTTTCTGTTATAACTAATCGTTATCATCAGCTGCGGGGAAGGGAGGTGGTCCTACCTTCAATTACCTGGGTAAATTCATTCTGCAAGCTAGAAGAACAAGGAAGTTGTCTTCCGGGTTTCTATTCTTGTATTTTTCCAATTTTACATTATAATAGAGTGATATTGGTATATAAATTCCTATAGTTTATGGGATTCTTTATATATATATATATATATCTGTTTTCTACTTCTCTTTTACATAACATTTTTGGAAACTATGATGGGGAGTACACACTCAGAAAATCAGAGAGAGATGCATAGGAAATGTGCGGACATGGAGAACCAATTTTCAGTTATCAAGAAAACATTTAAAGGATTCCGGCTAGCAGTAATGACGATATAAGATAACATAGAGAAAATGATGTGGGGTCAGAACGAGAGTCAGCGAGTAGAACGGGACCTGACACAACAGCCATAGAAGCACATTGCGCTTCAGATGCATGATATGGAAGAATGAACATTGGAGAGGTTGAAGGAAATATATCTTCAGGTGGATAGAGGATAAAAAAATGGTAAACAGAGCCGATCCACACCGCGAAATCAAGAGGCAGTAGGCAAGAGAGTATGGCGATTGGAGAAAAACCAAAGGAATCAGAAATTGATGAAATTGTGTACACTAAATCCATGAGAAATGTAGTAAGAAAGGTAGATTTACTATCGTTTATAGGAGAAGACCCATTCAGATGGTCCATGAAGGTGGATACATATTTTCTAATAAAATGCATACTGAAAGAAATGAGGTTACACTATGCCCAAATTTTTATAGAAGGAACAACACTATATTGGTTTCTCTCTTGGCATCATGCCATGCCTGGTCCAACATGGTAAAAGTTTAGAATAGCTCTCATGTAAAGGTATGACAAGACCACCGAGTAGGATCCATTGAGATACTTAAAGACACTACGACAGACCAGATCGATAAATGAGTACATCGAGGAATTTGAGCAGATTGCACTAAGAATTCATGATTTTCCAGAAACATGATATATGAGCATGTTCATGGGGGGGATTGAGAAATGAGATTGAAAACCGTATTTTAACTCATGAGTTGACAAATAAACTCAGGATTCTTGTTTTAGAAAGAAAAATTGAGAGAGAATTGATAGGAGAAGGGATCCTCAAGGGGAATCGAGGGCGGTCTGTACCACTAAATTTTCCATGAGGAGTAGGTAATCTGTCATCAATACCACCACCCAACCAAGCTAACGTGGAATGAAACAGGAGAGATGATGAAATAAAAATAGCAGTAGGGAAGAACCATTAGAATGGGGTCTGATAAATTAACCGACAAGAGATAGAAGAGAGAAAACAAAAGGGGATTGAGCAATTAGCCATCAAGAGCAAGAAGAGTGAAAAAATAAGATGATCTATTTCTATTGCAGCTAGCCATATAATCCAACGAATAGATGCCTAGACAAAAACTTGAGGGTGTTGGCTTGGGAATAAGAAGATATTGAATCCGACCTGGAAGATGAACTTGCGACTCGGCAGGAGGAAACATGAAAAGTAGAAGATAAAAAACAGGAAGAAGGAAAAACAGGGGGCCAATGATAGGAGGAAATATGAAAAGAAAGATAGGAATAATATAATGAAGGACAAACAAGGGTCCAAGTGGACTTCCACAGTATGGGAATTTCTGGAGTAGAATCTATGGTTTTTTTTGGAAGTTTATCAGGGGTGCAAGTGACAGTACTTATTGACAGCGGGGAAAGCCGTAATTTCATTTCTAAATCCCTTGCAAAGGTAACCAATGTTGAGGTGATCCCGACCTTGCCTTATATAATTAATTTGGGGGATGGACATTAGGAAATATCATAAGGGGTGTGCCAAAAAGTGGAAGTGAACCTGAGAAACATACATTTTACTGTTGAGGCATTTGTGTTTGATAGAGGGGGACCAGACCTAGTACCGGGTATGAAGTGGTTAAAGAGTTCAGGAAATGTCCTGACGAATTGGAGGCACAAGACTATGGAATTTAATTTGGAAGGATAAGAGATAAAATTGGATGGAGTAGCAGGAAATCTATAGAAACAGGAAAACATACAACAGTAGGATCAAGAAAAATTGATGCTTATAGAAGGATGGTATTGGAAAAATAAGCTACTGACTTCGTCATAAGGGGAGAATTGGGAAGAACCAAGTGGGAAGCTATATTTGAGTTATGTTCTGAAAAAGTTTCAGAACTTTTTTAGAGAGCCGAGAGGGTTACCTCCCACTAGACAGACTGATCTCACGATAAACTTGGAAGTGGAGGTGGCATTTGTTAATATTAGACCCTACAAATTGGAATATTACCTAAAGGATGAGGTGGAGAAACAAATATATAAAATGTTATCAAGTGGAATGATATGACATAGTAATAGTCCCTTTTACTATCCAATTATTTTGGTCTGGAAAAAGGATGGAAGTTGGTGGATGTGTGTGGACAATAGAGCACTGAACAAACTAACCATCCGAGATCGGTTCCCAATTACTATTATAAAAGAGTTGTTGAATGAGTTACATGGTGAATGATACTTCACCAAGCTTTATTTGAAGTTCGGATTCCACCAAATTTGAGTAAGGGAGGAGGATGTTAGTAAAACTACCTTCAAAACATATGAAGGGAACTATGAATTCATGGTCATTCCATTTGGACTGATGAATGCCCCAACCGATTTCTAATATAATATGAACAGTGTATTTAAAGGGGTCCTTAGGAAGTAAATACTAATATATTTTTGATAATATAATAGTTTACAATAAGATATGGATAGAGCATCTAAGATATCTTGAATTATCCTTCCAAATATTGGAAGGAAATTAGCTACCGGTGAATAGAAAAAAGTGTTTTTTGGACAGCTGACGGTGGAATACCTTGGACACATAATCTCATATGAGGGGGTATCCATGGATACAAAGAAGATTGAGTGTGTTCAAGGCTATCCACACCCCCAAACTGTGAAAGGAGTCTAGGGTTTCCTTGACCTTACAGGATATTATAGAAAATTCATTGAAGGGTATGGAAAGATTTCCAAACCTCTCACCGAGTTAACCAAAAAGGATAAATTCCTGTGGAATATAACATCTAAACATGATTTTGCAATGTTTAAGTAGTGTATGAATACTGCTCTAATTTTATCTTTACCGGACTTCCAACAAACTTTTTTAATTGAGTGTGATGCTTTGAGAAGAGGAGTTGAAGTAGTATTAATGAAAAAATGATGACCAGTTGCATACTTTTGAAAAACTCTAGCATAGTCCAGCCTCTCCAAATCAGTCTATGAAAAAGAGGTAATGACCCTTGTCCTATCTATGAACCATTGGAAACAATACTTAATTAAAAGACACTTCATGATCTTCACAGACCATAAGGCCCTCATATACCACCTCAACTAGTAAATCCATACAACTAACCAACAAGAATGGAAATTAAAGCTTCTCATCTTTGATTTTGAAGTGGTATACAATCCTGGATAGGAGAATCAAGCAAAAAATCCCCTTTTCAAAATGGCCAAAGAAGTAGTGGATAAAAAAAAGAAGAAAAAAATTGGGATTAGCAGTTTTAGAACCATTTTGGTTGGAGGAATATGTTATTAAAACAAAATACAACAGGATCCAGAACTAAAAATAATTGTTAATGATATTGAAAAACAACTGAAAGTGAATTCCAGGTATAACTTGCAGAATAGGTTGTTGTTCAAAAAAAGGAGGATGGTCTTGTCTATCCAGTCTAGACTCATACCCAAGTTTCTACACTATTACCACACTTCAGCAGTAGGGTGACATGCGGGCTTCCACAAGACCTATAAATGTCTAGCAGAAGGATTTTTTAGAAGGTTATTCCATAAATTATTAAACGGTTTGTTCAAGAATGTGATGTATATCAATGAAAAAAAATTCAGGCCATATCACCTGCTGGGCTCCACAACTGCTGCCAATACCTTAATTAGTTTGGGATGAAATATCGATGGAATTCCTCTTCAAGCTACCTAAATGACAGGGGTTTAATGTTGTGCTCACTATAGTGGAAAGAATTTCAAAATATTCACATTTTGTGCTGTTAAGACACCCTTATATAGATAAATCAATGGCAGAGGTTTTTGTTAGAGAAGTGGTCCACTTACACGAAATCACCAACTCCATAGTCAGTGATCGAGACCTAATTTTCATTAGCAACTTTTGGAAATAATTGTTTCACATGGAGGGAACCAAATTGAAATTGATATCCTCTTACTACCCTCAAACAGATGAAAAAATGGAGATAGTCAAAAAATGTTTATAAACATATCTCCGTTTCTTTACCTCGGAGTGACCCCTCTCTTGGGAACGTTGGGTACCATGGGAAAAATTCTTCTATAACACTACCCATTCATCCACTAAGCTTACCCCCTTTGAATTTTTATACGGAAGGAATCCACCTATAGTATTATGGTTTGTTGATAAAAAGTACACCAATTGATTTTGTCACTACAACCCTTATAGAATGAGATCAAATATGTTTCCATCTCTGGAATAACCTATCTTGCGCCCAATAGTTTATGACACATTACGCAAACAAAGACTAATGAGATGTATCTTTCGAGGTGGGAGAGTCAGTGTTTGTTAAACTTATGCCTAATGTATAGACTTCTAGACTTTCCAAACTTAATCCTAATCTAGTTTCAAGATATTATGACCCGTATCAGATTAGCGCCTAACTGGGGAAAATAGCCTATAAACTTTCCCTACCTAATACTATACAAATTCACCTAGTATTCCATGTATCATAGCTTAAGTGGGCAGTGGGGAATAAAAAGGTATAGACTAAGTTTACAGAAGTGCAGGACAATTATTTCTCTACTAGAGAAGAACCAACAACTATTCTAGACACAAAACCCACAATCAGACTTCCACAAGGGTTGTGGATCATATAATGTAAAGATAGGTCATGTGATGAGGCTACTTGGGAAGATGCAGAACTAATTAGTTTACAATTTCCTAACTTCCAACTTATGGACAAGGTGTCTTTTGAGGAGGGGTATAATTTTAGGAATATTGGTCCACGACCTCCCATAATACATACCAAAGGAAAGGAAAAATGGTAAATGAAGCAGATTAGTTAGTTTTACTTGAGTAGGATATAAATGTAGATGACAATTCTATTGGGAGTATGTGGGGAATATTTTTCTAATACAAATGATCGTGAGCATCAGCTGTGGGGAAGGGAGGTGGTCCTACTTTTAGTTACCAAGGGGAATTCCTTCTGAAAGATGGAGGAATAGGGAAGTGGTCTTTCAGGTTTCTCTTCTTGTAGTTTTCTAATTTTCCATTATAGTAGACCCTTAAAAAGGGGGATTATCCATAATAAAAAAAATAAGGCCTTTGGGCCATTCGAGCATTATAGTAGAGTGATATTTGTATAGAAATTCCTACAGTTTACAGGATTCTTTAGATATATCTCTTTCTCTCTCTTTGTTTTATACTTATCTTTTACATAACACTATGATCTTGATGATCCAAACCACTATAAAAAACATCATGTGTTATTTTTTTATTTTCTGCTGCAAATTTAACACTATGATAATCATATTTGATTTATTAATTTTAAATGTAATATTAACCCCCTCTAGTAAATATTACCACATACTGGTACCTAACATACATCACATAAAGCATTAACAAATCTTTTGTGGAAGATTAAAATCATTTTCTTTGTCAAACTTCTCAACTTCAAACTTTGAAGACGACACTATTAAACACAAATGTAGTTCTGATACTAATTGGTATTTTGAGTACTACTGATATAGACTATATTTCAACAACACTGAATTCCTAGTACCATTGAGTTTAATAATTTTTATACAATGGTTTTATGAAAATGAAAAATAATTAAGAACAAAAAGAAAATCATGAAGACATAATCAAGAATCTAGTCACAAATGAAAATTAGAAAAGTAAATGGACACAATGTTTTACATGATTTGACCTGTTTTAGGCCTACATGCATGAAAAGAACACCACCCCACAATATCCTTTATTATGCAAATGAAAAACGGGCCCACAAACACACCAGTAAAGAAAGACACAAGACCAGAAGAACTATCAGACGATTGAGTTATTATGGATCTAGGACTCATGGTTAATGTCGAGTCGAGGATGCGACATACACTCACACCTTGGAATGACTCACACAATTCACACAAGAGGAATATAATACAATGGATATACAAGACAACATTGAATATCTGAAAAGAAACAGTCGAACATGTTACAAAACCAACCATACACCAAGAACCTGACCACATCCTTAATTAAACTTACTTAAGTGATTAACCATGTCTTAGATAATATTTAAATATAAGCCAAATTATTTTAGTTCTATATTTTATGCTCATTAATTTCATTAATTTATGTGATCGTGACAAAACATTCATAATGAAATAACCATGAAAATAACAGAAATAAAATAATAAAGGGAATGATAATGAGCTTATACTAATGGTTAGTTTATCTAGAGGTTGATAAACTAACTTTTGACCTTGGGAAAAAACAACTTGAACCAATTAAGGTTCGTGTTTACAACTTTCCACCTATCTACCTATGCATCTCCTTGGATTGATTTCACCTTGGCTCCAAACTTGAACTGCCTCCACTATCTTGGGAGTTCCATGCATTACATATGATTTTTACTCACATACAGGTGAGGGGAAAAAGGGGTTTACATAAAAGAAACCATGGGCATATAATCCCTACATAATAAGAGGAGAGAAGGCACACAAACCAAAAATTTAATTTAATAATAAATTAAATGAAACCAATCACATACAAAGGTATGGTCTAGGTCATGATCATCCACATGCATACAATGAATTACGAATTTAATAGAACTAGTATTCGATTCTTAATCGTTCTTATTTAAGATAAATCACGCCCAAATAAATTAATTATTATCTTTAATTAATCAATTATTTTATCTTAATTATCATCTGAATTTCCTTGAGATTCTCATCCATTATAATTTTAAAAAAATTATATAAATTTATTTAAAATTAACTGTGTACATAAATGTACATTGGAGGTAGCATGATGACTACTTATCTGATTCTACCCAACATGTATTATACTTGCATACTATTTTACTCTTGTGACATATGACATAAATAACTTATCACATACTTTCACAATGTGTACTTCATAGATGATTACACAAATTATATGATTTTTCGGTCACGTCATATGCTTCAATGCACACAGAGTAACAAATTTTAATATGACTCATACATGATATGAAGATCTGGAAATTATACAGATATTAATTATATATATATTAAAACCTATCACACGGTGTGTCATATATTTATGACCACATGTAAGTACATGTCTCAAGGTTTACACTGTATAATAAATAAAATTTAAATCTACATAACCTGATATAAGTACACAACATGTGCATCCGAGCTACACGTCATGTACATATCTCATCATCTATCTGAGGTACAGGACTAGGGACTCAACATGTGAATAGTACCTCAGAAACTAGATTATATGCTATGTCTAATGGGATACACGCCGTGTGATATCCAAATTACACAATCACTAGTTAGGTAGGCTGTGTATTGAAACACACAACCCATATTTGAATCAAAGGGACTATACACCATGTACATGGGCTACACAATGTTTAATACGACTGACTATGCGCCATTATGTTCTGGTCAACACGCGGTGCAATTAAAGTGTGTAATTAATGCATAATATTGAATTAATTACCAAATCAATTCCGATTCATTGAACATGAATACACGATGCGTAACTCCGATTACACGATGTGTAGTCCTGTGTTGTCTGGATAGAAACCTTGGCTCCTCTAGATGAGTTCCAAAATTTTATTTTAATCATAAAATTTACTATCTCAATTAGATCTACGAGAAACGAAGGAGGAAGAAGAAGATCTTGCATTTTGGATTAAAAGAATGTTTAAAATTTAATTGAAAAATTAAATTAGAAATGCATAAATCACTAACGATCTTTAAATAATTATAAATAATTATGTGAACCCTCTAATAACACTTATAGGTTATGAGCGCAACGGAAGCATGTGATGGGTTATTCCTAACATTGCTTTTTGTCATGATTGATGACCAATCCAAGATCCACACGACGATAAACGTTGTGATCTATGGAATTGGATCAGTGAGATCAGACAAGGGTAATCACATCAGAACTAGAGATTGGATCATCACATATTATTTATAGTTAATTTAATTAAATAAAGAATTACATTTTTTGGAATCCTTTCTTTATTAATGGATCCAGTGACATATCTGCTATCCACTGTTGTTTCATTGTAGAAACCAAGTGTAGATTTCCTCTAGTGGTGATTCACACATGTTCCATGAATATCCCGACATCTCAAAAGGAATCTCTGAGTGTTAGAATGATAGATCCTTGTGCTTGCGTCATCTACCTTTGATCGCTTTAAGAACCGCTTCCAAAGCGTTCTCCTTGATCTAGTGAAGGAGGATTGCTCTCCATTCTTGGGAGCATTATTAGAGAAGGGAACTCCCTAGGATTGAGAGGATTCTCCAAATCCATTGTGCACAACCACAACAAAAGAATTGACTCTTGAGAAAATAAAAAAATTGGGTATTTATATTTCTAGGTTTAAAATAAAATAATTGCATAATTTCCCTTAATTATTTATTTAATCCTAGAAAAACTTCATGTCAATTAATAATAATAATATTATCATTTCTAGACATGCACTTAACTTAAAAATTAAAATTAAATATTATTTAATTAAATAATATTCAATACTTATTATTTCTCACTGGACTATTAAACTCGGTCCGCCATTCCTCCACAATATTTATCAGGTCTTGAATAATGTCTATTTATTTATGAAATAAATATCACTAAATTATTCACCAATAAATTAATAAATATTATATTCACTAAATAGAAAATAAATATTTATATGTGATCAAACATACATGAATAATTATTAAACAACGTACGAGAATACTATTTATTCAGCCTGTTAAATAATAAATAACAATATATTATTCAACTAAGATTCTAGACACACTTAGTGTGTGAACCTCTAGGATTATTTCTCAGTGGCATTAGGCGAAGTAGCCTAAAGTCCAAGGATGCCAAGGCACCCATAGAGAAAGAAGTTAATGTTGCAATGGCATGTTACCTCATACATATGATTACTCTGTAATATAATCCCTTTATCTTGATATCTACAATCAAATAGGTTGTATGTTGGTTCCATCAACCTATGTGCTTGATGTCTCTTTATTTGACCTCCCATAAACTGAAATTACCTTTAAAACACCATGGCTATGGATTTATTTAGGCTATATTATTTCCATCAAAGGGCCTAAGATATAAACTTCTGTTAATAAACATAAGATAAAAATCCTTTCTCACATTATTCATTAATGAAATATTAGTCGTGATGCACCCAACATATCATACTTCAATGCAAACATCTATCATCATGGTTTTCTTCAATATATCTAAGTGCGTGACTCATAATAATCATTAATAATAATCTTAAATTCTAAGGACTAATACACACGTCTGCAGATAAGAACATCTAATGACACATATAAATGTAGATTTTCTACTAGCGGATCTCATTCTCATAATATCCTACTAGATATTACTAAGGGAATACACAATGAGATGGTGAATCCATGTCCTATGAGTCTCCACTCTTGATAGATCATATCATTTGTGTCCCTAAAATGATATCATTCGGCTATAGAACATATATTCAAGAACAGTGTCATAGCACTTTTGAGTTCTCATCATTGCGGGGAACTGCTATGACCTTTTAGTGCGACACCTAATCTTAGGACATTATCACACACTACCTTATGCAGAAGAAAAATCATGACATGATAATAAGTTTATTAATATTCAAAACCATGAATAAAAGTTATTATAAAGTACATAGAAGTTGGTTCTAGGACACCAACTCCCACAACAATGAGTGTGGAAAAACTGACAAAGAACATCATCCTTGTAGCTTCTAAATTCAAATTGTGCCTTAACACAATTTTCACCTTCACATCTTCCTCACCTTTTATCCTTTTAAAATGATATGTTTAGGTGTGGAAATATTTAATTGAAAATCATGGATTTTCATAGAAATATTTTTACATGTACGACTATCAATAATGATACTACATACTTTACCTTGGACATTTCAATAAATGTGAAAAATATTTTTATCATTGAAAATACATATATTTTTCTATATATTCACATTTCATTATGTGAATAGAAATTATCCATATTTTACAATGATGATATATTGTTCATTTAAAACTTCAACACATTAATATTCAGTTTCACATTCATTTTTATTTCTTTAAATCACCATTATCTCTTAATTCAAAGATCCAAAATAAATGTGAACACTCCTATAATATTTGAATTAAATAAAATTTCAACTTTGAGGAATTAAAGGGTAATTTTTAACTTTATCCTTTCCCTTCACATAAATTGATGGAGACATTTGTATTCTTATTGTATCCATTGGTTTATAAACATTTCTAAAATTTTAAAATAAAGAATTTGTTGGAAAATTTGAGGGTCTACTAATATTTTTACATTAAATTTTATTTCCTTACTAATTTTACAAAAATATAAACACATCATCAAGGAATATATACTATTTCAAATCCAATACATCTATTATATATTTGTTCAACCCATTAAGAAATATGGAAATGATAATTTCTTTTATTTCTAAATGGAATCACACATCATAAAGATATAAAACTGCTCTATATAATCATCTATACAAAAAACCGCATGTTGTAGAGTGTTTCTACATGTGCCTTAATATCTTTATGTTTTGTTTGATTACGTGTTATATTATGTTTTTAAATATCCAAAACCCTTTTATTATTTTATGTGAAAAAATATTTCTAAAACCTATCTATATTTTAATTATAACATGTGTTGTAGTGATCATAAATTTATAATTATTATTTCATATGAAATATAACGAGTTTATATAACTATGATTAATTTTTTTATAATTCCTTCTCTTTCATGATCTCATTTAAGCTCGAACATGATTCATGTTTTTGCTCTCAAATAATAATTTTAGTATAAACTAATTTAAAGTTTTCTTCTTTATTTTATTTATAATTTACACTATACAGATTAGATTTCTTTGAAAATTTTCCCATTTGAAAGAAAAATAATTTATCTTAATTTCATTAGAATAAATGAAGGTCTGATTTTATTTATTATGGGGTGATTTATATGTCTAAAGATCATTTAAAAGATATGAAATTATGAATTTTTCCAGAATTGATTTTTTGTTTCTTTGATATCTCATTCATTTATAATTATAATCTCTCCTTTTTTATTTGGTTATAAATATATAAAGCTTTTATTAATTTCATTAAACTACATGAATCTCTAAAAATGTCATTTAAATAGCTAAAATTTAGTCCAAAGTAATGCAATCCATTTTGCAGTAATAAAATATTATTTTCATTTTTTATGATCATATCTCATTAAATACTTATCGAAATTAATACATTATTGATTTGTTGGAAAGATATTGAAATTATATTAAAATAAATCTTCTGGACCAACTTTACATTCAGTCATTTATATGGATTAAAAATATGTAGAATTTTCCATTTCAAAGTGTAATGGTGGGTTATTTTTTTCCTTTGCCAATTTTTTCTCAATGGTAGGTTATTTATTTCCTTTTCCATTTTTCTCAATGGTAGGTCAATTATTTCCTTTTACATTTTTATCAATAGTGGGTCATTTATTTCCTTTTTCATTTTTTCTCAATAGTAGGTCATTTATTTCCTTTTTCATTTTTCTCAACGGTAGGTCATTTCTTCCTTTACCATTTTTTACCCAATAGTGGGTTGCTTTTCCTTTGCCAACAGTGAGTTGTTTTTCCTTTGCTAACGATGGGTTATTTTATTCATGCCAACGATGGGTAGATTATTTTTTCCAATGGTAACTAAAATTATTTTTCAATGGTGTCTCATTTTTTTCCACTGCCATATATTTTTTCTACCTTCAGCGAAAATTTCTTCAAGTTTTGTTTTTCATCACTTTTTATACTTTTATAAATACATAAATTTTATAATTATTTTAAATATTTAATTAATTTATAAAATTAATACATATTATATTTAAGTCAATAGAAGTGTTATTATAATATTTAAATGTGTTTAAAATTTTTATTAAATTTATTCATTATTGTTACGTAACTTTTACAGTATATATTTTAGAATATGTATGTTTTAATATTTTGAGTTAATTTATTTGACTGACTCTTTTATCAACTATTATTTAATGAAAATGAATACATTCAAACACATTTTATGGTATTTAAGGTAGTATAATTATTATTTTTAAATTACACGCTACTTTAAATTAAATTGTATTTAATACTTGTTTTAAACAGTATTAAACTTTTTATGGGATTGCTTTGAATTTTTATTATCATTTACTAGGTTATTAAAATAGGATTTAATTGTTATTCATGTTTTAAATTCAATATAATTTTTTTAATATTATTATGGAGGATAATTTTATCTATGCTTAATAATTCAACCATTTTTGAATTAAAATTTCTTAACCTAGAGATTGGATTGTTAGTTTTATTTTTCAGATCCTATTTAAAGGTGCCCGGACACTTCAAGTATAATCTTGAATAACCTCTTCTTCATTACTCTATTTTTCCTCAATAACATAGCTGTGAACTTTGAACCTATTGTATAATTTTGAAAATTCTTGTGATACCCTGTCTCATCACCTGGACATTCTCTCAAGTGCTAGATTACTTCTACTTTGATTTCTACTGCCTTGACAAGACATGCCAATCTAATCCTCAAGAACGAGTACCTATGATTTTATTGTTCATCTTTTCCTTTATCTTGTTGCTTGGGTCTGTAACACTATTTACCATCTCTCATACACACTTTGTTTTTTTGTTTATTATTTTACACTCAAAAACATTATTTATTATTCTATTCCTTGGGTTGTGACTCCTAGATTCTAAATTCAGGATCTGAGGGTTGTGACTCCCTGTATCTAAAGTCAGGACTATTCAGGTTGTGACACCCACTATCTAAATTCAGGTTATAATGGTTGTGACTCCCTATACAAAATTCAGTGTTTTGGTTATCCCTCCACTAGAAAAGGATTACATAATTAGGTTATGATTCCCCCCTAAAAATCATTTTAGTGCACACGTATCTCTCACTGAATAGAGAGATATAAGAGTAGATTAGGCCCACTTTGGATTGAACTACTATAAAAATCATCCTTGTGTTATTTTCTTTTTCCACTGCTAATTAATATTAATAATTAACTTTGATTTATAATTTAATTAATCAATTTATTTGAATAATTTTTTAGTATGGTCTATTCACCCCTTCTAGACTATATGAAATTACCCCATTCGACCTAATAATTTGTATCAAAGGATAACCTTATTAATAATTGTTTAGCTCTTTCATTCTCTTTTCTAATACCAAAATTTTGGTATCAAAGATTGTTCTCTCTATAATTTAGCCAAAAATTTTATAGAGTCTTATCTTTATATTTAATTATGCTAACCTATTCCTAAACCTCATGGTCTAAGGACAAGATCTTATAAGTTAACAAGATTGAACCCGAATGATGGTTGGATTCCTTAAAATCCACCACACTTTAATGACAATGATTATGGCTAATGGAGATCACGAATAGAGGCATACCTCAAATAGTTGAGTATTGAGAATTGGTTTATCATTTCAAAGTAGTACACACTGCTTGAAGCTGACCCAAATACACTTACTATAAACGATTCTACTAGATATGTTTTAAATTACAAAGTTGTTAATATTTTATATTTTTCTATTAAAAAAAGTGTATTTAGTCATGTGTATGCTTGTAAGATAGATCACGAGATTTGGAATATTCTATAATCCACTCACCTTGGTTCTAAAAAATTAATCTTAACCAAGCTTGGAATTATTTGTGTTGAGTACTAGGACTTTAAGATGGGTAAAGATGAAACTATAAACCAAATGTTCCATCAATTCACAAGAATTGTGAATGGAATGAATTTAATTGGATAAGATCTATAAAACATAGTACTTATTGAATGAGTCCTATGATAATTACCAAAGAAATGAAATTCTAAGAAGGTTTCCATTGAAGAAAGCAATAACTTCAAATAGTGCACCCTGGATGAATTGATTGGATCACTGCTTCATTATGAACTGAAATTGAAGAACGTAGCTGACGAGGAGACAAAAAAAGTTGTATTTTTTAAATCCATAAATATTATTTCTATTGTCTCTTCTAATTCAGATATACAATATAATGAAAAAGAATACATGGCTCAGATTGTGACTGCAGTTTACAAAATATTGAAAAAGAAAGGATTCAAGAACCGGTATAGAAGAAACCCTCAAAAAGAAAAACTCAAGGGAGATAAGAAAGGTGGTACACATTAAAATAATTTATATATAACATTTTATGAGTTCAGTAAGAAAGGAAATATCAAGCATGTCTTTCCTAAACTAAATAATAAAGACAAATAAAAAAAGAAGGATAAAAAGGCATTGGAAACTAGTTACAGTTGTATAGAAGAATATGATTCCAGTAAACCATCTGAAAATGAAAAGGAAACTGCTAACTTTTGATTTATATCATCACTAGATAAGTTTAGTAATTCTGGTTATTATTCTAGATGTTATGATTCTGACTATGATTATGAAAACCCAAATTTGTTTGAATTAAATAAAGAAATTGAAATATTAATAAAAGTTATTTTTAAAGCTTCTAATTTATATAAAATTATTAAGGAAAATAATGAGATTTTTTTATAAAAATAAAGTAATTTTATAATAAAATGAAAAATTAAGAAACACTACCTTTTCTTCTCATTCCATAGTTTATGATGATTTAAAATATCATCAATATTTGAATTAAAAATTGAAAAATGAAGTTGAAAGTATTAAAAAAAGTTTATCTGCTTTTATTCAAGGTTGTGAAAAATAGCATAAGATGTCGTCTTTGAATAAATTAAATAAAAATAAAGATATTTTTGGATATGATAGTAGACTAACTCAAATGTTTAAAACCCATTTTGTTAAAAGTAAAAATGGATTTACTTCTATTGTTACTTGTTTTAAATGTGGCATGAAAGGTGAATATGAAAATGATTGTTATCTTAGATTCAAAAAATCATTAGAATTTTAAAAAATAATATTTCTAAATCATTTTTATCTTGAGTACCATACAATATATGTTTAAATTCTATATGAGTACCTAATAATTGTATTACTAATCCTATTGGACCCAAAGTATATTAAGTACCAGAATTGTCAAGTAATTTATTTTTGTAGGAAAAATGCCTTGGATGTCTAAAGAATGACATATGGTACATGGATAGTTGATGCACTAGGAGTATGACTAGAAACCCATCAAATTTTACCACTTAAAAAACATGTGATAGAGGCACAGTTACATTTGGAGTTAATTCCAAAGGTAAAGAAAATAAGTTTTGGTAAAGTTGGTAGTTCAAATTCCACTTTTATTTCTAAGGTTTTATATGTTGAAGGATTAAAACATAATTTAATTAGTATATCTCAATTATATGATGATGGAATGGAAATTAAATTTCAAAATGATAAATTTTTAGTTTTTAAAGAATATTCTTTATTATTTTATGCTAATAAAAAAGAAAATATTTATACTATTGATTTTACTGAACTAACTATTCAACATGATAAGTGTTTGAATGTTGTAAAAAATGATGAAATTATTTGGAATCGATGTTTAGGCCATGTTAATTTCAGAATGTTACATAATATCTCAAAACATGAGAATGTGTTACAACTACCTTCCTTGAAGAAAGAACATATTCATGTTTGTGATGATTTCATGAAAGGGAAGCCACATAAAATTTCCTTTATACATATCAATCAGATAAGTACTAATAGACCTTTATAGTCAGTACATATTGATTTATTTGATCCCACTCAAATTTATAGTATTGGTGGAAATAAATATACCTTAGTTTTTTTTGATGATTATAGTTTTTTTACATGTGTATACTTTCTTTCTCATAAAAATAATACTTTACTTAGATTTACTACTTTTTTAATTTAGTTCAAAATGAAAAATGTTGTATGATTATTTATATTCATAGTGATAAAGGAGTTAAATATCATAACTTAGATTTTGAATTTTTTTGTGAAAATAATGATTATTTTTATAATTTTTATACTACCAGAACACCACAACCAAATTGTGATATTGAATGAAAAAATAGAACTATTATTGAAATTGCTATAACTATGTTAAGTGAATATAATTTGCCTATATATTTTTGGGTGAAGTCTATTTTTTGATGATTGTTATATTTCAAATATAATTCTTGTTAGGTATTTTTCAAAGAAAACTCCTTATGAATTATTTAAAAAAAAAGGCCTAAAATTTGTTATTTTAGAGTTTTCGGTTGTAAAGTTTTTATTTTAAATTCAAAGGATATTTTTGATAAATCTGATGCTAAAAGTGATGATGGTATTTTTGTTGGATATTATAATAATAATAAAGCTTATATAGAGTTTATAATAAAATAAATATGGTTATTGAAGAATATATTCATGTTATGTTTGATTAAAATAATGTTAAATTAAATTTAGATTCAAATATTTTTGATGATGAGTTTAGATATTTTAATTTTGGTGAAGAAAAACCTCAAGATAAGGATGAATTAATTCAGGTGGAGTGTACTCCTTCTCAACCCGATCCAAGATCATGGATGATTCATAAAAATCATCATGTTGAAAATTTTATTGGAAATTTTGATTATGGTGTTAAAACTAGAAATTCTGTTTTAATTTTTTGTTCCAATTCTACTTTTATTTATAATTTTTTTACGAATAATATTAATAACGCTTTAAATGATTCTAACTAGATTGTTTCTATGCAAGAAGAGCTTAAAATATTTATTAGAAATAATGTTTGGAATTTAGTAAAATTTCCCAAGGATAAAAAGGTAATCAGAACTAAGTGTATATTTAGAAACAATCTATAGGAATTTGGATATATTTTCAAAAAAAATCCCGACTTATTACTCATGGATACTCTCAAGAAGAAGATATAGAATTTGAAGATTCATTTCCACCTATTTCCAGGTTAGAGGCTACTATAATTTTGTTGGATTTTTCTTGTTTTCAAGGTTTTAAATGATTTAAAATGGATTTAAAAAGTGTTTTATTAAATGGTTTTATAATTGAAAATGTTTATTTTTCTCAACCTACTGGTTTTGAAAATAAAATATTTCATTACCATGTTTTTAAATTATCTAAAAAATTTTATGGCCTCAAATAAGCACCTTGTGCTTTGTATGAAAGGTTTTTTTTGTTTTTATTAAATAATGGTTTCAATAAATAAAATATTGATTATTTAATTTTTATTAAAATAACATATAATGATATTTTAATTATAAAATTTATGTTTAAGATATAGTTTTTGGTTCTTCTAGTGAAATGATTTGCAATGATTTCTCTACTTTGATGTCTTCTAAGTTTGGCATGAGTTTAATGGGATAATTGAAGTTCTTTCTTGGACTTCAAATTTCTCAAAGAAAAATGAAAATTTTCTTAATAAATCTAAGTATGCTAGAGAGTTTGTTAAATGATTTACTATTGATTTAACTAAATCTTTGAAAACTCCTATGGTTACTAATTATAAATTAGATATTGATGCATTTGGTAAATATGTTGATATTAAAGTTTATAGAGACATGATAGGTAGCTTGATATATTTAACTGATTCTAGACTTGACATCAAGTTTAGTGTTTGTTTATGTGCTATATTTCAATCTCATATTAAAGAAAGTCACATTAAAGCTGTAAAAATAATAATTATATATATTAAAAAAACTATTTATTATAGTTTATTTTATCCAAAATATAATTGTTTTGATTTAATATCTAATTATGACTCTAATTTTTAAGTTCGTCCAATTGATAGAAAAATCACACCAGGTATGTGTAATTTTCTAGGAAAAAGTTTAATTTCTTGGTCATTTAATAAGAAATTACCTATTCCTTTATCTAATGAAAAATATGAGTATATCTCTACTACCGGTAGTTGTGTTCAAATTTTATGGATTAAGAAAACCTTATGTGATTTTGGAATTTATCTTGATAAATACTCTATTTATTATGATAACACATCTGAAAATTATATTTCTAAAAATGCCTTATAATATTCTAGGACAAAGCATATCGATCTTAGATTTCATTTTATTAGAGATAATATGAATAAAGGTGATATTGTTTTAGAATTTTTTCCTATTGAAAATCAATTAGTAGACATAATTACTAAGCCTTTAGACTTTACTCATTTTGAAAAAAATTAAATTTAAACTTGGAATGATAGAAATTTAATTATTTAATTATTTCATTTATTTAGGGGCGTTTTTGTTTTCTCTTTTTTTTATTTACAAAAAGTGGGATAAAATTGGTTTTAAATGTTTTGGTTTTGTAATCAAATAAAAAGGGGGATATTTTTTGTGCATGTGCATGCATATGTTTCTGTTTTGATTGATTACATGTTATTTTATGTTTTTAAATATTCAAAACCCTTTTATTATTTTATGTGAAAACTATTTCTATAACCTATATATATTTTAATTATAACATGTATTGTAGTGATAATAATTTTATAATTCTTATTTCATATTAAATATAAAAAGTTAATATAACTTTTATTAAACTAAAACTTTGAAGAATTATTTCTCTAGAATGTTCTTATTTAAGATCAAACATGATTCATATTTTTTCTATCAAATAATATTTTCAGTATAAACTTATTTAAAGTTTTCTTTTTCATTTTATTTATAACTTACACCATACTAATTGAATCCTTTTGAAAATTTCCCCATTTGAAATCCAACTAATTTATATTAATTTAATTATAATAAACGAAGGTATCATTTTATTGTTTAAGGGGTGCACTGTATGTCCAAAGATCTTGCAACATATACAAAATTCTAAATTTTCAAGAATTAAATATCTTTATTGTTTCTTTGATATCTGATTCATTTCTAATAAGAATCAATTAATGTTTATTTGGTTATAAAGATAAAATCTTTTTCTTTATTTAATTAAACTACATAAAATCTTAAAATTTAATTTACATACATAAAATTTAGTCCAATGTATTGAAATGCATTATGTAGTAATAAAATATTGTTTTTAGTTTTTTGATCATATATTATTTAATATTTATAAAAATTAAGTGATTTTTGATTATTTGTAAATATATTGAAATTCTATTTAAATAAGTCTTATAAACCAACTACAAATTCAGACGTTTATATGGATTAAAAATTCATTGAAATTTTTGTTTCAAAGTGAAATGTTGGGTTGTTTTTTCCTTTGCCAATTTTTTATCAATAGTAGTCCATTTCTTTCCTCTTCCATTTTTTTATAAACGGTAGTTCATTTCTTTCCTTCACCATTTTTTCTCAATGGTAGGTCATTTCTTTATTTTTCTATTTTTATCAATGGTTAGTCATTTATTTCCTTTTCCATTTTTTCTCAATTATAGGTCATTTGTTTCCTTTGTTATTTTTTCTCAACAGTAGGTCATTTATTCCTTTTCCATTTTAACCCAACGGTGGGTTGTTTTTCCTTTGGAAACCGTGGGTTCTTTTATTCATGCCAATGGTGGGTAAATTATTTTTTATAATGGTGACTAAAATAATTTTTCAATGGTGACTCATTTTTTCCACTGTCAGGTATTCTTTCTACCTTCAGTGAAAATTTATTCATGCTCTATTTTTCATCAATTTTTATAATTTGATGATCTGTATGCATTTTATAATTCAATTAACTATTTTATTAATTTTAAAATTAATATATGTTATATTTAATTCAATTGTAGTGTTATTATAATATTTTAACAAGTTTTAAAATGTTATTAAATTTATTCATTATTATTATGTGACTTTTGCAGCTTGTATTCTGGAATATGTATGTTTTAATATTTTTAGTTAATTTATTTGACTAAATATTTTATTAATTATTATTTAATGAAATTTAATATACTCAAAAACATTTTATGGTATTTAATGAAATATAATAATTATTTTTTAAATTATCCACTGCTTTAAATTAAATTGTATTTAATACTTGTTTTAAATAGTATTAAATTTTTTATGGGATTTCTTTGAATTATTATCATCATTTACTAGGTTATTCAAATAGGTTTGAATTAATCTTCATGTTTTAAATTCAAACTAATTTTGTTATTATTATTATGGATAATAATTTTATCTCTCCTGAATAATTCAACCATTTTTGAATTAGAATTGCTTTACCCAGAGATTGGTTTGTTAGTTTTTTTTGTAGATCCTATTTAAAGGTTCTAGGAAACTTCAAGGATAACCCCAAATAACCTCTTATTTGATAATATGTTTTTTCTTGAGAACAAAGCTGTGAAATTTGAACCTACTGTACAATTTTGCAAAGTCTTGCAATACCCTGTTTCATCACTTGGACATTCTCTAAAGTGCTGGATTACTTGTGATTCAAATTATACTGCCTTGATGAGATGGGCCAATTTAATACTCAAGAAACATTACCTATGATTTTATTGTTTATATTCTCCTTTTTCTGGTTGCTTGAGTTTGTAATACTTTTTCCCATCTCTCACACGCACTCTATTTTTTTTATAATTCTATACAAAAAATAATTATTTCTTCTTTCCTTCCTTAGGTTATGACTCCTAGATTCTAAGGTCAGGATCTAAGGGTTGTGACTCTCTATATCTAAAGTCAGGACTGCTCGATTTGTGACTCCTACTGTCTAAAGTCAGGTTGTAAGGGTTGTGACTCCCCATACAAAATTAAATGTCATAGTTATCCCTTAACTAGAAAAGGATTCTATAATTAGGTTATGATTCCCCCTAAAAATAATTTTAGTGCACATGTATCCATTGCTGAGTAGAGAGGTATAAGAGTAGATTAGGTCCACTTTGGACTGAACTATTATAAAAAACATCCTTGTGTTATTTACTTTTTCTTCTACTAATTAACCTTAATAATTAACTTTGATAATTAATTGAATTAATCAATTTATTTTATTATTTTAATTTGGTATATTCAGATCCCTCTATACCATCTTCCATTACCCCATTCGACCAACAATTGGTGTCAAATGACAACATTATTAATAATAGTTTATCTCTTTCATTCTCTTTCCCAATACCACACTTTTGGTATTTATGTTTGTTCACTCTGGAATTTATACAACCCTTTTATAGAGTCTTATTTTATATTTAATTATGTTAACCAATTCCTAGACCTCACAGTCAAAGGAAAAGATCTTATAAGATGGAAGGATTGAAACCAAATGATGCTTGGATTCCTCAAAAGCCACCACACTTTGATGAAAAAAATTATGGCTTCTAGAGATCTCGAATGGAGGCATACCACAAACAATTGAACATTGAGCACTGGTCTATCATGTTAAAATATTACACACTGCTTAAAGCTGAACCAGATGCACTTACTAGAAACGATGCTACTAGATATATTTTAAATTACAAATTTGTTAATATTTTATATTGTACTATTAACAGAAGAGTTTTTAGTCATGTGTCTTCTTGTAAGACAACTCATGAGATTTGGAAGATTCTATAAATAACTCACCTTAGTTCTGAAAAATTAATCCGAACCAATCTTGGAATGCTTCATGATGAGTATGAGGACTTCAAGATGGGTGAATATGAAACTGTAAACCAAATGTTCCATCAATTAAAAATCATTGTGAATGGAATGAATTCACTAGAGAAGATATTGAAAACCTGGTACTTGTTGAATGAGTACTATGATCATTATCAAAGAAATGGAATTCTAAAAAGGTTTCCATTGAAAAAATAAAGAACTTTAAAGAGTACACCCAAGATGAATTGATTATATCGCTACTTCAGTATGAACTGAAACTGAATAACATAGCTAAAGAGAAGACAACAAAAATAAAAGTTGTATATTTTAAATCTATGAATATTATTTCTATTGAATATTTTAATTATGATCTATAGGATAGTTAAAAATAAGTCATGGCTCAGATTGTGATTGGAGTTTACAAAATAATGAAAAAGAAAGAATTCAAGAACCAGTTTAGAAGAAACCCTAAGAAAGAAAAACATAAGAGAGATAAGAAAGGTGGTACGAATTACAATGCTTTGGATGTAACTTGTTATGTGTGCAGGAAGAAAGTACATATCAATACTAAATGTCCTAAAATAAATAATAAAGAAAAATAAGAAAATAAGGATAAAAAGGTATTGAAAATTAGTTGGTGTTGTACAGAAGAATCTGATTCCAGTGAACCATCTGTAAATAAAGAATAAATTTATAGCTTGTGCTTAATGGAATCACCAGATAAGGTTAGTAAATATGGTTTTTATTCTAGATGTTTTGATAATGAATATGATTCTAAAAACCCGAATGTTTTTGAATGAAATAAATAAATTTAAATATTAATAATAGATATTTTCAAAGATTATAATTTATATAATAAGCTTAAGGAAAACAATGAGAAACTTTTTTTTGAAAACAAAGCAATTTTTCATGAAAATGAAAAATTAAGAAACACTGCTTCTACTTCTCATTACAAAATTTATGACAATTTAAAATCTTCTCAAGATTTGAATGAAAAATTGAAAAATGAAGTTGAAAGTATTAAAAAAAGTCTATATTATTTTATTCAAGGTCATAAAAATATCATAAGATGTTGTATTTGAATAAATTAAATAAAAATAAAGATGGTTTTGAATATGATAACAGACTACCTCAAATGTTTAAAACCCATTTTGTTAAAAGTAAAAATGTTTATACTTCTAATGTTACTTGTTTTAAATATGGCATGAAAGGTCACTATGAAAATGATTATTCTCTTATATTAAAAAAATCTTTGGGATTTACAAAAACAAATATTTCTAAATCCTTGTTATCTAGAGTACCATAAAATATATGTTTAAATTCTTTATGGGTACCTAAGAATTGTATTAATAATAATATTGGACCTAAAGTAGATTGGGTACCAAAATTTTCAAGTAATTGATTTTTATAGGAAAAATTACTTAGATATCTCAAGAAGGACATATAGTACATGGACAATGGATTTTCTAGGAATGTGAATAGAGACCCATCATGTTTACCACTTATAACACATGTAATGGAGACACTATTACATTTGGTGATAATTCTAAAGGTAAATAAAAACGGTTGTGGTAAAGTTAGTATTTCAAATTCTATTTTTATTTCTAAAGTTTTATATATTGAAGGATTAAAACATAATTTAATTAATATATCATAATTATTTGATGATGGGATGGAAGTTAAATTTTAAAAAGGTTTTCTCAATAGTAGAAAATTTCTTTCCTTTACCATTTTTTTCAATGGTAGTTTATTTATTTCCTTTTCTATTTTTTCTCAATGGTAGGTAATTTATTCTGTTGGTCGGAGAGTGATGGCAAGAGGGGGGGTGAATTTCCTTTTAAAAATTAATTAACAATTTAAAAACAATTTATAAATGCAGCGGAGATAAAAGGGGCAAGACACAATTTGATAACGGAGTTCGGCTTAAACCAAAGCCTACGTCTCTGCTCCCAACTCAACCGTTGAGAGATTTACTTCAGCTTGCTTTTTAATGGTTGTAGCAAGAAACCCACTAGCCGTTTTAAGGTAGGCTAGATCACCTTCGTACAGCTTGCTTTTTTATGATGGTTGTAGCAAGAAACCCAAAATGAAGGTGAGGAAGAAAAGGATGGTTTGTTTTAATACAAACCCAATGAAGAACTAAACAATTGAAATAAATAAATTACAACAAACTTGAGGAAGCCTTGAGCGCCAAGAGTGTGAGAGTAGTTGATGTAGAGGTAGCCCAAGCTTCAAGGATGGAGGTGGATCACAAGTAGCCTTTGAGATTTGTCGTTAGAGCTTCAAGGGATCAAAATATCATTCCAATGTTTCGGTGTTGTTCTCGGCATCCATCCTCGTCTATTTATAGGAGAAATATCCCCAAATACTTCAATATAGCCGTTGGAGGGCTTTTGGAGCCGTTAGGGGTCAAAAGTACAAGTCCAGTCAAAGCCCAACGGCTAGTTTGACTGGGCTTACCGGCTGACCGGTGCTTGTCCACCAGCTGGCCGGTGCTCCAGACAGAAGGCAGAGATTTCTGTCTGGGGCTCCACCGGCTGGCCGGTGGTCCAGCCACCGGTGGTCCAGCCACCGGTGGTCCAGACACCGGTTGGCCGGTGGCTCCTGGCAGTGGGCAAAGCCTACTGTCTGGTTCCACCGGCTGGCCGGTGGTCAGGCACCGGCTGACCGGTGGAACCTGGCAGAGAGCATTGCTCCTGCCAGAGACCACCGGCTGGCCGGTGGTAATCCACCGGTTGGCCGGTGGACTCAGAGAGTCCTTTTTCCAGTCTTCTTGGGCCAACTCTTTGGCAACCTTTTTCCTATCATCAAACAAACTTGAAAACAAGTTAGAACACGATGAAAGTGATTGTGATCATTAAAATCCAAGAGAGAGGAGTACAACAATCTCCCCCTATTTTGATGATCACAATCACAAAAGAGAAAGCTTTTTTTAAAAAGGATATGCCAAGTAAAAAAAAAGAAACTTGGACACGGAAAATTTTAGTGATCATTTTAATACAAGAATTTCATAGATGTATCATGTATTGAAAATGATATTAATCTTGTAAGGATTGAAATAAAGAGAATGGTTTATTTTGAAAAAGAAACAACTGGAATCAAAAACTTAACCATTTAAAAATAGATTTTGATGAAAGTAATAACTTAAAATTGAACTTTTAAAAAGAGCACTTAGTTAAATGAAATAAGTAACTATGCAATAGAGAGTTTTTCTCCCCCTTTGGGATTATCAAAATAGGAGGAAAAGTATGAAAGACAATTAGAAAAACAATAATAAAGAGGTAAGCAATGACAATAAGGATGGATAGATAAGACAACTTGAATTTTATAAAAGTTGAAACGTTACATAGAAAGTTCAAAATACAAATACAAAGACAAGCCAAAAAAACAGGGACGACTCTATTCACTCCTAGCGGGCCGAGAGTGATGGCGACGCCTGAAGGTCGGAGGAGATGGAGGAGCCTGGACCGCCTCAAAGCGACGATCTAGAGAATCAATCCGAGAGTGGAGCTGATCAAACTGAGAGCTGAAGTAAGAAAACTGTAAGTCGAGCCGGGTCTCAATCTGATCCTGGAAGCGAAGGAACTGATCAGCCGTCACCGACAAGCTACCAGTATCAGCGGGAGGGGGCACAGCCTCAGCAGGCTCCGGTGCATCATCACCCGCTCCATCTCCCTCATCAGCAGCAGCAGCAGCCTCACCTTCGTCGTCACCACTCCCTTCCTCTTCATCATCACCACTGTCCTCACTATCTGAAAGAGGATAGGCATCAGCAATGGCAGGAGGCATGGCATGGGTAGGAGGGTGTGAATGTGTCTGAGGGGAGTAAGCCTTGAGAAGGCCCTCCTTGTCAGTAATCCACTCCCGATGCCAAGGATGCCAACGAATGTTCATCCGTTGCACCATCATAAAATTGATGATGCTATCCTTCTTAGGCTGCTCGAAGGAGGTAGCACGGAGAGGGACATCAAGAAAGGTAAAGATTTTGGTCAACAAGCGCCCGTGAGGTAGAGTTTTGGACCGGCGCGGGTGCTTAGCCACATAAGACATGGCCCGGAACAGGAACCAGACCAAATTGAAATGAACACCTCTGGTGATATAAGAAAGAAGATAAATGTAAATAAATTTCACCGTATCGTGATCACCGATATGGGGCGCAAGAGTGGTCTGAATGAGGCGCTCAATGATGCGATGGTTAGGGGAGAGCTGGGAGAGCTTGACAATGGGATCGGTGGGCTGCCCTGTAAGATGCTCAAGAGTGACAGCAAGATCAAAATCAGGGTCCCGAGGAAACTCCCCCTGAGCAAAAGCATGGGGTCCAACATGAGGAACCCCTAACATCCTGGCAATCTCCAAAGAAGTGATAGTGATGGGTTGCCCAAGAGTAGTGGTAGAAATGGTATCGACGTCGTCAGAAACCGACCACGTCAGGTGAGTATAAAATTCTTTGACAAGAAGGGGATAAATGACATCCTTCTCAGGAGGTTCAAAAAACGAATGCCAGTGTTGATATTCAATGATTGAGAAAAGCTCGAGTCGAGCAGAAGAAATCCAAGAATAATCAATTACCCTACCCGGCAGAATGACTTTGTCATGCCAAATGTCCGGAAGTTGAGGGATTGAAGGAGGAGGAGGTGCCTCTTGAGTGATTCCCTTTCCCTTGCGTGAAGATCGAGGACCCATGATGGAAAAAGGAAGAAAAAAAGAGAGAGATTGAGAGAAGAAAGAGTTGGAGAGAGCAAGGAGGGAGAAAGGAGGCTAGGGCAAGGAGGGAGATGCTGGTCTGGAGGTGCCGCACGAGAGGGAGAGAGAGAAATGGGAGGGGAAGGGTTTAATTTAAGTTTTAACCCTTTCCCCGGCCGGCCCAACAAAATAAAACCCGACACCACCGGTTAACCGGTGATGTACCACCGGTTGACCGGTGGTATGAAAATTCATAAAAAAAAAATTAAAAAAAAAAAAAAGAGTTTGAATAACTTAAAAATAAATAAGCAAGCCAAAAAGAGTCAAATATTTAATAGTGCTCATTGACGAATCATTCCTAACTCCCCCTTAATAAAATCAAAACGTTCAACCGGGAGCGGTTTGGTAAAAATATCAGCTAATTGGAAATCAGTAGAAATGAAGTCCAAAGTGATATCCCCTTTTTGAAAATGGTCACGAAGGAAATGATGCCTTAGGTCTATATGATTTGTCCTAGAATGTTGTATTGCATTCTTAGAGATACTAATGGCACTAGTGTTGTCACACCGTATAGGGACATGATCGTAGGAAAGGCCATAATCCAAGAGAGTGTGCTGCATCCAAATAATTTGGGCACAACAATTACCAGCTGCTACGTACTCGGCCTCGGCAGTAGAAAGAGCAACACAGTTTTTCTTTTTGCTACTCCATGAAACAAGGGAATTTCCTAGCAGATGACAGGTTCCACTAGTACTCTTACGATCTAATTGATATCCTCCAAAATCAGCATCCGAGTATGAAGAAAGTTCGAAAGAAGTATTAGAGGGATAAAACAAACCAATGTTTTTGGATCCTTTTAAATACTTAAAAATCCTTTTGACCGATTTAAAATGAGATTATTTGGGATTGGCTTGAAAACGAGCACAAAGACAAACACTGAACATGATGTCAGGACGGGTCGCAGTTAGGTAAAGTAGACTCCCGATCATACTCCTATAAAGCTTGTTATCCACCGGTTTCCCGGCTTCATCTAACGTAAGTTTACAAGAAGTACTCATGGGGGTACTAATTTCCTTTACTTGATCCATACCAAAACGACTTAAAAGTTAGTTTGTGTATTTGCCTTGGTTTAGAAAAATACCATTTGAATTTTGAAAGATTTGAAAACCAAGAAAAAAATTTAATTCCCCCATAAAGCTCATTTCAAATTATTTTCTCATTAAATCTGAAAAATCAGTACAAAGTGATTCTTTGGTTGAACCAAATATAACGTCATCAATGTAAATTTGGACAACTAAAAGATCTTTGGAAGTGTGTTTTAAAAATAAGGTACAATCAGCTTGACCCATTTTAAAATCATTTTCTAAAAGAAATTTTGTTAACCGCTCATACCAAGCCCGAGGGGCTTGTTTTAAGCCATATAGAGCCTTGGTTAACTTAAAAACATGATTTGGAAATTTTGGATCTTCAAAACCGGGGGGTTGTTCAACAAAGATTTTTTCTGAAATAAAACCGTTTAAAAAAGCACTTTTAACATCCATTTGAAAAAGTTTGAAATTTAAGTGAGCGGCGAATGCCAACAGGATCCTAATGGATTCCAATCTAGCAACGGGCGCAAAGGTTTCACCATAATCAATTCCTTCTTCTTGATTATAGCCCTTAGCTACTAGGCGAGCCTTGTTCCGGGTTATAGTTCCTTGATCATCAAGTTTGTTCCTAAAAACCCATTTAGTGCCAATAATTGGATGATCATTGGGTCTTTCAACAAGAGTCCAAACATCATTTCTAGAGAATTGATTTAGTTCCTCTTGCATTGCAAGAACCCAATTCTCATCATTAATGGCATCATTAATGGTTTGAGGCTCTAGTTGAGAAAGAAAGGCTTGATGTTCAACCTCGTTGAGGATTGATCTTCTAGTTCGAGTACCGGCTTGAAGATCACCTATAACATTTTCTAAAGGATGGTCTCTAGAAGGTTTCCAAACCTTAGGCAAGGTGGAAGGCGAAGAAGGTGAAGAGGGTTTTTGATGGTCATCCTCCTTGGGAGGAGAATAGGAATCATTCAAATGAATCTTATCAAGCTTATCTTCAACATCTTCAATGACCGGGTGAGGTTTTGGAAGAGTTTCATCAAATTTGACATGAGATGATTCTTCGATGGTTTTTGAACGTTTATTGAAGACACGATAGGCTTTGCTTGAGTTGGAGTACCCAAGAAAAATACCTTCATCGGATTTGGCATCAAATTTCCCTAGGTTATCTTTTGTGTTAAGGATAAAGCATTTACAACCAAACACTTTAAAATAACCAACTTTGGGAAATTTTCCTTTCCAAAGTTCATAGGGGGTTTTATTAAGAAGGGGTCTTACAAGGACTCTATTGATAGTGTAACAAGCAGTGTTTACCGCCTCGGCCCAAAAATATTGCGGAAGATTGAATTCACTAAGGAGGGTTCGAGCAATTTCTTGGAGAGTTCGGTTTCTCCTTTCAACCACTCCATTTTGTTGTGGAGTCCTAGGGGCAGAGAAGGTGTGATTGTATCCTTGAGAGGAACACAATTCATCGAATTCTTTGTTCTCGAATTCACCACCATGGTCACTACGGAGCGATATAATTTTATATCCTTTTTCGTTTTCTACTTTCCTAGAGAATTTCAAAAAGGTTCTACAAGCATCATTTTTATGAGCTAAAAATAAAACCCAAGTGAAAAGAGAAAAGTCATCTACTAGGACAAAGGTATAGGATTTTCCACCTAGACTTGCTACAGGGGTAGGACCAAAAAGATCAAGATGAAAGAGCTAAAGAGATTTTGAGGTGGACACTTCCTTCTTATATTTGAAAGAAGATTTGTGTTTCTTGCCAAGTTGGCATGGCTCACAAATCAAATCTTTCTTAAACTTAAGTTTAGGAAGGTCACGGATGAGCTTGTTCTTATTAAGCTTTAGAAGTGAATGAGAGCTACAATGCCCCAACCTTCTATGCCAAAGCCAAGACTCATTGTCAATATCACTTAAACATTTAACATTTTGGCTAGCTAAATACTTTAAATCAATAATGTAAACATTTTGAAAATGGGAAGCAGAAAATATCAATTTGTTTTGAAAATCAAACACATTGCATAAATCATTTTGAAAATTCACCGAAAAACCACTATCACAAAGTTGACTAATGCTAATTAAATTATGCTTTAAACCTTTAACAAATAAAACATATTTAATTAAGGAGGTGCTACCAAGACCAATGGTACCTATTCCGACGATCTTGCTTTTTGAATTGTCACCGAAGGTGACGTATCCTCCATCGAATTCTTCAAGGGAGTTGAACTCGGAGGGATCGCCACACATGTGCCTCGAGCATCCGCTGTCGAGGTACCACGAGCCTTTCGAAGTCCTACTTTTTTGGTTTTTATCCTACAAAATAAAGAGAGAATAGATTTTGGTACCCATATAAGTTTGGGTCCGGAAAGATTATCTAAAAGAGACTTTTGAACCCATACTTGTCTAGAGGGATACATCCTAAGATATTCATCCGAGTAGGTAATGATTTTGGGGCGGCCATATCTAGCATTTTTACAATCGCATTCATAAATCATATGTCCGGTTTTTCTACAATAATTACAGAATTTATTTTGAGAGATCCCCCTTACAAAAGTAGTGGGTGCTCTAGAAGAGGTGGCTTGCTTGTTAAAGCCAAGTCCATGTGTGGTTCTAGCCGAACGTTGAGAACCTAGCAATTTGGTCAAATTTTGTTCACCTTGGGTGAACTTGGCAAGAGATTCCCTTAAATCTTTAATAGTTGAATTCAAAGAATCAACATTTGGAATATCTTGGACCTTAAGGGCAAGTTCCTCATTCTTTTTGAGAAGTTGATCTTTTTCAGAAATTAGAATTTTGTGTTTCTTTTCTAAGGCCAAAAATTTAGAGGTAAGTTCGTGAAAAACTTCCTCTAATTGATCTCTCGCATTTTGGAGATCTTCATAAGACATTTCATTATTAAAAGAAGAAGATGAGGAAGAGGAGTCGGAAGAAGATACCTCATCAAATGCCATTAGGAATTTTCCACCTTCATCGCTTGAGTCGCTTGAAGACATGGAGTCATCGCTTGCACTCCATGTTGACACTTTGAAAGCCTTCTTGTTTTTCTTTTCTTTTAACCTTTTCTTGAAAAGAGAGCACTCCGGTTTGATGTGGCCTTTCTTTCCACATTCAAAGCATGTAACTTCTTTTTCTGCTTTTGGCTCTTCCTTTCGTGCCCTTTGAAAATTCTTCTTTTTCTTCATGAACTTGCTCATTTTTCTTGCAAGTTGAGCAATCTCGGATCTGCTATCATCGGAGGAGCTTTCTTGCTTTGCTTTGAATGCTATGTTCTTTTTCTCCTTGAAGATGTTACCTTCTTTATCGGCTTGCCTCTTCATGGTAATCTCATAGGTCATAAGTGATCCAATGAGTTCTTCAACCGTCATTTTCTTGAAATCTTTCGCTTCTTGGATTGCCGTCACCTTTGGAGCCCATAAGCTTGGTAGGACCCAAAGAATCTTCTTGACCATAGTCTCTGCAGAAACATCATCTCCAAGATACTTTCTCCCATTACACACATCAGTGAAGCGAGTAAACATTTCCGTAATAGATTCGTGTGGGTGCATGGTGAAACTTTCAAAGTCTTGACGATACATATCTAATCTAGTGTCTTTGACTTTGTTAGTGCCCTCATGGGTCACTTCCAAAAGCTTCCAAATTTCATTAGAAGTGGTGCAAGTAGAAATACGATTAAATTCATTACGGTCTAACCCACAATGAAGAGCATTCATGGCTTTTCCATCTAGCTCAAAATTAGCAATGTCTTCGGGGGTCCATTTAGACTCATCTTTGCTAGAGAGAGTATAGCCTTGCAAAACAATTCTATATATAGGATAGCCAATACTTCTAAGAAATGTAATCATGCGAGTTTTCCAATAATTGTAGTCGGTTCCATCAAAGAATGGAGCCTGAGTCATGGAATACCCTTCGGGTGCTTGTGATGAAGAAGCCATCACTATGGATTTTGAGTTTGTAACCGGTTAAGGTATTACACAAACTCTCCCTCTGATACCAATTGTTGGTCGGAGAGTGATGGCAAGAGGGGGGGTGAATTGCCTTTTAAAAATTAATTAACAATTTAAAAACAATTTATAAATGCAGCGGAGATAAAAGGGGCAAGACACAATTTGATAACGGAGTTCGGCTTAAACCAAAGCCTACGTCTCCGCTCCCAACTCAACCATTGAGAGATTTACTTCAGCTTTCTTTTTAATAGTTGTAGCAAGAAACCCACTAGCCGTTTTAAGGTTGGCTAGATCACCTTCGTACAACTTGCTTTTTTATGATGGTTGTAGCAAGAAACCCAAAATGAAGGTGAGGAAGAAAAGGATGGTTTGTTTTAATACAAACCCAATGAAGAACTAAACAATTGAAATAAATAAATTACAACAAACTTGAGGAAGCCTTGAGCGCCAAGAGTGTGAGAGTAGTTGATGTAGAGGCAGCCCAAGCTTCAAGGATGGAGGTGGATCACAAGTAGCCTTTGAGATTTGTCGTTAGAGCTTCAAGGGATCAAAATATCATTCCAATGTTTTGGTGTTGTTCTCAGCATCCATCCTCGTCTATTTATAGGAGAAATATCCCCAAATACTTCAATATAGCTGTTGGAGGGCTTTTGGATCCGTTAGGGGTCAAAAGTACAAGTCCAGTCAAAGCCCAACGACTAGTTTGACTGGGCTTACCGGCTGACCGGTGCTTGTCCACCAACTGGCCGGTGCTCCAGACAGAAGGCAGAGCTTTCTGTCTGGGGCTCCACCGGCCGGCCGGTGATGGGCCACCGGCCGGCCGGTGATGGGCCACCGGCAGGCCGGTGGTCCAGCCACCGGCGGCCGGTGGTCGAGACAGAGAGCTTGCTGGCTGGTGGTCCAGACACCGGTTGGCCGGTGGCTCCTGGCAGTGGGCAAAGCCTACTGTCTGGTTCCACCGGCTGGCCGGTGGTCAGGCACCGGCTGACCGGTGGAACCTGGCAGAGAGCATTGCTCCTGCCAGAGACCACCGGCTGGCCGGTGGTAATCCACCGGTTGGCCGGTGGACTCAGAGAGTCCTTTTTCCAGTCTTCTTGGGCCAACTCTTTGGCAACCTTTTTCCTATCATCAAACAAACTTGAAAACAAGTTAGAACACGATGAAAGTGATTGTGATCATTAAAATCCAAGAGATAGGGGTACAACATCTTCTTTTGATTTTTTTACCCAACAATGCGTTTTTTTCCTTTTCCATTGGTGGGTTGTTTTTCCTTTGCCAAAAGTGGGTTGTTTTATTCATGCCAACGGTGGGTAGATTATTTTTTCTAATCGTGACTAAAATTATTTTTCAAAAGTGACTCATTTTTTCCACCACCAGGTATTTTTTCTTCCTTGAATAAAAATTTATTCATGCTTATTTTTTCATCATTTTTTATACTTTGATGAAATACATGAATTTTATAATTCTTTTTAGTGTCTTATTAATTTATATAATTAATATATATTATATTTAAGTCAATAAAAGAGTTATTATAATATTTTAATGAGTTTAAAATGTTATTAAATTTATTCATTATTATTATGTGACTTTTGCAGCATGCATTCTAGAATGTGTATGTTTTAATATTTTGCATTAATTTATTTGACTAACTATTTTCTTAATTATTATTTAATGGCACTGAATATATTCAAACACATTTTATGGTATTTAAGGGATTATAATTATTTTTTTTAAATTACACGCTGCTTTAATTTAAATTGTATTTATTACTTATTTTAAACAGTATTAGAATTTTTGTGGGATTGATTTGAATTATTATTATCATTTACCGGGTTATTCCGAAAAGATTTAATTAGTATTCATGTTTTAAATTCAAACTAATTTTTTTACTATTATTATGGAGTATAATTTTATCTCTCATGAATAATTCAACCATTTTTGAATTATAATTTCTTTAAATGGAGATTGATTTGTTAGTTCTATTTTATAGATCCTATTTAAATGTACCGGGACACTTCAAGGATAAACCTAGATAACCTCTTCTTCAATACTCTATTTTTCCTTGAGAACAAATCTGTGAACTTTGAACCTGATGTAAAATATTGTAAAGTCTTGCGACCCCCTATTTTATCACCTAGAAATCCTGTCAAGTGCCATATTACTTCCGCTATGACTTTTATTTCCTTGAAGAGATGTGCCAATCTAATCCTCAAGAACCATTACCTACGATTTTATTGTTTATCTTCTCCTTCATCTAGTTTCTTGAGTCTGTAACACTATTTATCATCTCTCACACACACTCTATTTTTTTTGTTTTTGCTTTTATAAACAAAAGAATTATTTCTCATTATCCTCCTCAGGTTGTGACTCCCAGATTCTAAAGTCAGGATCTGAGGGTTATGACTCCATGTATCTAAGTCAGGACTATTCAGGTTGTGACTCCCACTATTTAAAGTCAAGTTGTAAGGGTTGTGACTCCCCATACAATAGTATCCCTCCACTAGAAAATGATTATGTAATTGGGTTATGATTACCCCCTAAAAATAATTTTAGTGAAAATGTATATCTCACCGAGTAGAGTGGTATAATAGTATAGTAGGCTCACTTTGTACTTAACAACTATAAAAAATCATAATGTTATTTACTTTTTCCGATGCTAATTAACCTTGATAATTAACTTTGATAATTAATTTAATATAACAATTTATATGATTAATTTTTTTAATTTGTTCTATTCATTCCCCTCTAGACCATCTACCATTACCCTATATGACCTAACATAGATACCATAGGTTGATTTATAATTCATGTTTGTAATAATAAATCACACTACATTTTTATATGATTCACTTCATTTTCCTATAACTACTTATGGGATCTTCATTATCACGTCTTTGATATGCCTCTACATTTTCCCAGAAAATATAATCAAAATTTGTGAAGTCAAGTATCATTATTCATACCTTTTAATCTTATATTATTTATTTATTAGGCCAAATGTATTATCAGTTTTTTTAATTTTTTTGTTAACATATGATGATGAATGTTGGAACCTAGGTTATTCAAGAGGAGAATGAAGAATCAAAATAGGATTTTGTTAAAGTACTACCAATTTTTTTATTAGAAATATATATTTTTTGTATAGAATACATCATTGGTGAATATTGTAAGTTTTGTTATGTTTACAGAATCTTTAGAGCAGATTTGATGAATATATCAAAATTAGGCCGTAATAATATTAGTCACCCTATGATTTTTTGGGTGAATTTTCATGTATATTGGAATAATTATTATATCTTAAAGGGAAATTACAATGATATGATTTGGTTGAAGTCTTAAGAATAGGTGAAACATTGGAAGTTATAACTTGGAGTCTTATGTCGTAATTAGTAGATGCAATGAAGGAGTTCTGGACAAAGATAAATCATGCCACAATGGATTTGTATTAAGTTGTGATTCTTGGAGATCTAAGAGTCCATGTAGGGATGTTCATTTTACCTCAATACTCATGTTGTAATATGAAGGCATAGAGAGGACCATTTAATTATGGTTGGGAATCATGTTACAACATGACTCTATGATTCGTGATGGTGGAGTTTTTTAGAAAGAAGTAATCATGGATGTATGCCATGAGTTAAAGTCTATTGATAAGAGGGATTTACATGAATCAAGATTTAATAAATTTTTATTTACCTAATCAAAAAGTATAATTCAATACCTAGGGACGGTATCTTGAGGAGGCCACTCACACAACACTATTCTCCTATTGTTAGTATTTATATTATACTAAAGGATACTACAAATAGAAACCTATAAAGAATAGGGGTTTATAAAATGAATGTGATATATATGTAATGTATGAAAAATAAAAAATGTTAATAGAAAGAAAAAACTATCCTTAGGAGTTCACATTCATGCAAATCATTTTTCATTAAATAATAATTTTCATTATTCTACTCAATATAGAGATCAAGATCCATTTATCCACACCCTCCTATTATAATGATGATTATCCTACACCAATACCTCTATATGTAGGCAATATCTCTCACACCATCACCAGAATAATACTCCATCATATGAAATATTATAATAATGAAGGAGAATAAAAAAAAGTAAGTAAGAAGAAGAAGATAGTAGCATAGAAAGCAAGGTGACCAAACATGAAATCAATTTATCTGTTATTGAATTCTTAGAATAAAACAAAAATAAAACAATAAAGTGAAAAAAAATCAAATCATCATTGTTACAAACTATCGAAATAGAGAGGGTTATTTCTCTATAACCATGGAAATGAGAGGACCATAGAGGAAGAAACACAAAGAGAAAATGATAAGAGAGAGGTAGAGAAAGAGAAAGAGAAAAATATTATTATAAATATTGAAACTATTACAAAAGAAAATCCCAATATAATAGAAATACTTCATTAGATGTTAAAAATCTCCCTTTTATTCTAAAAAATTTTAACTCTTTATATAGTAGTGGAAGTAAATATTTATAAGTAAGACAGGTGGATAATTTTTTCTCCAATTATGTACTTAGAATGTTCATGCCTGTTTGACCCTAAATACCTCAAAACCATAAAATATGATATTATAAGAAATTTTTTATACATATTATCTATTATCCCACATAATTTCAGGTCCATTGGGCATGTTTAGAAAAAGTTATGAGTGAGTTATTAAAGTAATATCTTTTTCACCTGACAAAATATTCACATTCCCATGCTCTAATTTCATATGTATTTATGGCCCTGAAAATGGTCGACTCTCAAGAAATCATAGTTAATAAAATTATTCCCCAACCTCTTATATATATCCACACAAAATTTTATCTCATTTGAAGTGTGACAATTGGATATATGGGTTCAACATTTAATGTCATCAATACTTTTTGGTAGATTCCTTAACCCCACTTGTAAGCTTTATTGGGGCCTCATATGGATGGATTCATATTTTGGTCCATTTGAATGAAATGAATTCCAAAAATCATATAATCCTAAAAAATTATTTTTTTAATCTAAACCAGTGTAGTGAATTTTATAACAAAAATACCAAACTGACATTTTTCCATGGAAATATCAAAAATAATGAATTTCCCCCCTTTTATCATATTTTTAAATAATGAATGAAAAATGAGGGTTAAATTCAAAATTATTAAATTATGAGACATCATACAATGTAAAAATTGTAAATAACATGTGAAAGGGTGAAAATATAGGACAATTCACTATGCGATCACACCCCTACACCTAATAATTTACACCATCAGGAAAAAATCATATAATATCCACATCAAATTCTCATAAAAATCAACAATGAGAGAATTTACAATATTTTTTCCAAAATATAATCTATAATGCATCATCTATAAAAAAAATTACCTTTTATTTTCTTCTCCCACATTTAAATTTATTCAAGCTAAAAAATCCATCCATGACCTAATCATAACTTACCTCACATAGAAAATCATGCAGCTCTTCAATCAAGAAAAAATTAATCTAGAGTTATGATCATACCTAGAAAATGAATGTATCACTGTTGACTTATAAAAAATATCATTTATCTACACCATGATATATAAATTTATTTTTAATCATGAAGTCGTTTTCAAGGTTATTTTGGTGGAAAACAGGTGGTGGGTAATTTTTTTTTAAAATATAAGGCTAAAAAGAAGAGGTTGAAATATTAAATATAATGAATTAATATTTAAGTGAAACCGTAGAAAAAATTTATTTAAATTATCTATACAAGATATATAACACACTTACTTTTCTAACATGGTACACAAGTCAAAAAATAAATGCAATGTCTGATTTCATCCCCATTTTACCTTTTTTTCATTTTTTTCATGGAGGATGAGATGAAAATTGAATATAGTTAATAAAGGATAGTTCATGCCCTTTATTTTTGAGAGGTTCATGTGTAATAAAAGTAAGAACGATTAATAATTCAATATAATCTCTATTTATTCTTCTTTCTTTAATAGAAAAGGATGATATAAATGAAGGACAAATGATGTTAATGACTCATTTCTATTCTCTACCCACAACCCAAAATAGTGACACACACCTCACACACCAAATAATGAACTAATTCCTAAATAAAACACATTAAAGGTCCTATCCCCACACTCAAACATGAAATAAGCATGAAAATATATTAAGAGTGAAGGTATGTAAGGATAAGTCATCTTGTAATGTGGCTTAAACCTATAAGACAATCCATGGATTATAAAGGATAAAAAATTGTTGATGTAAATGGTAGGTCTTAAGTTTAAAATGTTTCTTTCTAAATAATTTCCTCAATAACTTTTAAAACATTTCATGAACTCTAAATATTTTAAAGAGAAATAATCACAAGTTTTGGTTTACACACAAAATCCAAATTTCTCTTAAGAAAATGAGGGTATTTAGAATAATATTCCTAAAGGGGTTTAAAATACCTCATAAGATGAGAAAAATAATTTGATTCAATGTTTCATGGAAATTGATTATAAAAATGTTTAAAAATCAAATTCAAAGAAAAATTTCCACATAAACAATCATTCAAAAAGTCCATTTTTTCAAAAACATAGGAGACTCTCTCAAAATCAATTCAAGAGTGTAAAATTATAATGAATATTCATTAAATCTCAAAGCTTCTAAAAATATGAAAAAAGAAAACAATTTTTTTTAAGTTGGTTGACACTCTCTTATACTTAAATTTAACTACCTTTTATTTCATCACATGCATAATTAAGAGAATAAGACAACTAAACTAATAAGAAGAAGAGATACAACTTGAGTTTATTTGATAGGGGTGACCTTGAGTTAAGCTCCCAATTATTTCCATATTCTATATTCCTATAAGAAAAATAGAAAATTGAAATTTATTGGATGCAAAAAAAAAAGAAACACAAAAGGGGAAAAAGAATAGATCTTGGATGAGAATGATTACGGGGTTAAATCGACCCAAACAAGAATATACTATAATCAATAAATGAGAATGGTTACGGGGTTGGAATATTATAATATAATTATTAAAAAAGTATAATGATATTATTTATATGTTACAGAATATATAAATCAGAATTTGAAATAGGTGGATGAAGAAGATATATGAAAAATTTATAAAAATTTATTACTTACAAAGAAGAAATTGTAACTCCTCTTGGAAGTCTTCTTGGATTTTGAGGGATCAAGGAATTATTTTGACACCTAAATATAAAAAAAATGGGATAGGATTATTAGGTCAATGAATATGGTAGAGTATACAGTAAAATTATAGTTTTATTTGTGGATTTGAAGGGGTTATGGAGGGGTCCTTTTATAAGTGATAAGAGTGTCATTTTTGTAAATACTTATTACTTAATATTAAAAAGTAAAGTAGTTTTGAAGGAAAGTAGATCAAAATTTGAAAAATAATGAATATAAGATTAAGGTAGGTCAAAAAATACCTCATAAACTCATTTATAGATAAGTTTTTATGATATTTTAGGATTTTACCCCTTGATTTATCACATTTACCTTATTTTAGCCTTTACCGAGGTGACTAACTTTTATCATGGAAACTTATTTTTATGCTTAAAAATGAAATGGATCTTATTAAATAATTTTTAAATTATGATTATAAATATAAAATACATTTTATTTGATTCTATTTATAAAGGTGATAAAAATTTATTTCAATATAAGCATGCATTACACAATAAAATCAGTTTTTATAAAAAAGCATTTTTAAGCATAAGAATGAATTTATACCTATTTAGGTCAAAAATTATGAATTGTATTGATAAAATTACATTTATTGGTTTATTATTAAAAAATTAGAGGTATTTCACTTTCAAAACAATCTAAAACGAAATGTAATTTTTGAATACTTAATTAAATAAAATGACCAAAAATATTTTTTTATTAGAATAAAATATAACTTATGTTAAAAAATATCAAACATAGATTTCTAAATTCAACATTTTATTTTTAAATGAATTATTTTAAATTAATTATTATTTCATGATGATGTCCTAAAATTTAGGATATTTATAAAAACTATATTTTTTACTATTTACCAAAAAAACAACTTTTTTAGAAAAATATCTAAAATTCATACTAAGATAATTTTGATATGATGAATTCAAAAAAGATTTCCATTTTATCAAATTTAAATTCTAAAATTTAAAAATACAAGTTATAAATATATTCATGAATAAAAAATACTTCTATTTTAATATAATGATAAAATAATATAATGTGCGTTGTGTAATCATTTTTGGGATATAGTGTTTACCTGCTATAATATAATCTTTGGTCTTACATTCTTTACCACTTAAATATTTTTTTGCTCAAATTTTTTGATATACATAAACTCATAAAAAATACAAATAATTCTTGATCATTGCCTCTTTAGGTTTCTACATTATCACCTCTAAATTATGATTCATCCAAAGTGATTTCACCAACTGAGTTGTATAATTCCCCAACACTTGCTCTCTAGTATCAAGAATCTGGATAAGATATTCATTATAAGAAAAGTTTGGTTTTGACACTATTTCCTTAATAGTGAGTATGTGTGTTGGGTTTGGTATGTACTTACTTAACAACAACACTTGGATAACATAATTTTATTTAGAGAGGTTGGGTGGTATAACCAAATGGTACGCCACACCTCCAATTATCTCTATACTTTTAGAAGGCATGATTTACCTAGGACTTATATTACCCTTATTAATGAACCTTATAACTCTCTTCTATGGTGATACTTTTAAGAAGACCTTAATATATTTATTCTATATTCTTTGATCTATCTTGATATGATATTAAATACCTAAAAACTTTAAATTTTTCTCCATGTAAAGTTTTGGTCCTACTAGATCTCTTTCTCCAACTCTATCCTAACAAGTTGGAGTACAATATCTCTTCCCATACAATTATTTATATGGAACCATCTGAATGATTTAATGGAAGCTATTATTGTATAAAAATTACACTAAAGGTAGATACTGGTCCCATATTCCTTCAAAATCAAGTGAGCATGATCTCAACATACCTTATAATGTTTGAATATTCCTTTTAGAATCCCCATCAGTTTTAGGATGACAGGTGGTGCTCAAATCTATCTTAGTGTTGAGAGACTTTTGAATAATCCTCTTGATTTTTTATGTGAATCAAGGGTATTGATTTGATACAATTGATAGAGGTACACCATGAAGTATCATAACCTCATTAATATAGAGTCGTGTAAGGATCTCAAGGGAATGACCTCCTTTATATCTATGAAATGTGAAAACTTGGTAAGGCAGTCCACAATGGATTATATAACATCATTCATTCTATGATTTTCATAATTCTAGTAACAAAATATATTATAACATTATCCCACTTCCAAATTAGAATATTTTGAGGTTGTATGACCCCCTGGATGTTGTCTCTTAGTATTTTCTTATTGGTACACTAATTATCTTGATAGATAATAAGTAATTTCTTACTTTATATTATCCTACAAAAAATATTCTCTTAAATACCTATACATATTATTAATACTTAGGTATATAGAGAAATTTGATCTATAATATCCTTGTTGTAATTCCCTCTTTAGATCAGGTAAGGATGGAATAAAGAATCTCTTACCAAACTTTAACATTCCATCTTCATAGATGAAGTCTTTTAATATCCCATGATTCATGGATTTATTTTTATTCAGTAAAATATTATTAGTATATTGATATTTCTTTATCTTCTCTAGTAATGATGGTTTATAAACCACTTAGAAAAGTAATTATATTTCCCCTTCCCTAATAATTTTCAAATCCAACTTTACTAAATCCATGTATATGGGATCCCAATTTATCCTCATCATGGGATCCTAATATATGGGATCCTTCATACTCAATGTGTTATCTACCTTGTTTTCTTTCCTAGGGTGATAGTGTACTGATCAGTCATAGTTATTGAGTAGTTTCACCTATCTCTTTTTTTAATATGATCTCTTTATGAGAAAATAGGTACTTCATAATTTTGTGATTTGTATATATTTCACATATTTCACTATAGAAACAGTGTCACTATATCTTTAAGAAAAAAAAACCAATTTCCAACTCAAGATCATGAGTTGGATAGTTTTATTCATGGATCTATAATTACTTTAATTCATAATAAAATACTATATCATTTTTTATAAGGGAACACCCATATATTTTCATCGATGCATCGCTATATATCAAAAATAATTTCTTTTCTAAGGGTAAAGTTAACACTGTTGCATTTCCTGATATCCTCTTTAATTAATTATTTATTTTTTCTGAAATTCCTCTAACCATGTTAATTTAACCCCATTATGTGTTAATTTAGTTAACAGGTTATCCAACCAGGAAATATTTTGAACAAATCACCCATAATAACCTACTAATCCAAGAAAAATGCATATCTCGGTTAAAGTAATTGGTGTGGGACACTATTTTATTTCCATTATCATTATAGTATAAATAAATATTCCATCCTTAGAGACAATATGACCAAGAAAAGAAACTTCCTTGAGCCAATATTATCACTCAACGAACTTACCTTATAACTTATTAAGAGTCTCAAGAATGATTCATAAATGATTCTTATGCTCTTCATAGATTTTAGAGTATACCAAGATATCATCAATAAATAAAATAATTAATTTATGAAGATAACCCTATAATACTCTGTTCATTATATCTATAAACACAAAGGTGGAATTAGTTAATCTAAAGAGAATTATACTAGCTAATCCATTCTTAATTAATGATAATAAAAATGGAGATCAATATTTGAAAATTATTGATCTCCTTGAATATGATTGAATAAGTAATTAATACATGAAAAATGATACTTATTATTTATTGTAATAACATTTATCTCCCTATAATTAATACACAATCTCATAGAACTATACTAATTTTTTACAAATAGGATAGGGGATTCCCAATGTGAAATACTAGGGTGTATGTATACATTATCACATAACTCCTATAGTTGTTTCTGTAACTCTATCAGTTCCACTGGGTCCATTCTTAAGGTATTCTTAGATATTATTTTTCATGATGGATTAGTTCAATGGAAAATTCAACTTTATACTAAGGTGGATATCCATGATATTATTTTAGAAACAAATCAATGCATTATTATATATTTGGTATATCCTATATTATTTGTATTCTTTCCCCATCCATAGTTTTTGCTTTCTCTTCCTCTTATCCCACAATTTTATTAAGGTGATCTAAGTTAGGTGGATCCAGAGAAGACTCAGATAATGATGTCTCCCCTTTAAAAACAAGAGATTCTAGGCCTTCTTTGAAAATTTTAATCTTCTTATCTTGGTAATATATTATTCCATTAAACTTTTAGATCCAATCTATATCAAATACTATGTAAAATTCAACCATAATTATAAAAATTAAGTTTTAAAATAGGTAATATCTTTGTATCTTGATAGATATTTCATGATATATCCTAATTTCAATAATATTTCCACTAGGTTTCTTGATGGAAAACTCATTTCTAAGTGTATTAAGGGATGATTCAATGTTCTTAGAAAACATGAAAGATATAAAATAGTGAATAAATCTAGAATAAAAAAAATCATTAGCTAACTTTGATTTTATGATCAAAGTACCTATAATCACATCATTCAGAAATTCATTTGAAGTAATCACATAAGCTAAACCTCTCTACCTCGGCCTATTTGGAGGTAAATCACCTTGATGTTTAGGGAACCAATTTACATAGATTACCACATCCTTAAATTTAAAACATTAGACATCATTGAAATTTATTTTTTCCTTTTCATTCATGAGCTTGAGGGTCCTTATCTCCACACTTGAATAAAAATCTCATTTTATTCAAGAGTGTCCTAGAGTGTTTCTTTCCAAAATTATTACATGTTGGAAGATTTATCCTTACATTATTCTCCCTTTACACATTTTTCTTTACATTGTGCTTATATGTCCTCTTTTTTTCTTACTTTACTTTAAAAATATAATACTTAGAGAATTATTTCTCTATCTTGATGGGAATTGATATTATATCCTTATATGATGAAAATGTTTGAGAGACTAATACCCTTAAAAGGCTTGTATTTATTTATTTTAAATAAGAATAAATATTTCTTTCTAGATTACATACATATTTTCACCATGTCTTCTTTACCTTGTAAAGTTATCCATATATTTATCAACATTATCCTCTTCCTTTTATCTTAGATTTAGGATTTCCTTTCAAAATAAACTCATTTATCATGAGGAAAATATTTTTTAAAGAATATCACCTTAAAATAATTCTATTCCATACTATTTATATCTTATACATCCTTAGTAACCATCATTGATTAACATCTCCCTTTATATGATATATTGACATGATAACATTCTCCCTTTTACTACTTCCCCCAAGAGAGAAATATTTTCTGGAGGGACATGATCCACTACTAAGCTATTAATATATTTTTGGTTTCATTGAATGATGGAGGTTTCCAACACATGAAGCAGTCCAATATTATTAAACCATGTTATGGAGAAACATGTTACTCCATACAGGAATGGTTATTAGTCATAACTTGAGTTAACTGCCCTGATATAGTTATAATCTACTCATCTCCAACTCTAACCACATTAAATTTCTCAGGAGGGAAATCTATGCATTGATTACAGGTTTTGAAATGGTTTCCATATATTTTAATTGTAATTATTTATAAATAATGGAATACACTTAATTAGATCATAAAATTATTAATATTTAATTATGGTATATAATTCCCATGTAAGTAAAATATTCTAGAAAAATTTCTTGGATATCTTAAGGGTTTATTATAATGTCTATACTATCTAATTTTATTCTTCTAAATCTAGTTACCTAGGTTTCTATAAAACTTTCCCTAATACAAATTGTAACAACCTTGAATCCAATGGTCCAGGACCTATGGTTAATTTACTACATTTTTATGGAATAAAAGATATCAAATTTTACATGATCTAATAGTTTATAGTCTTAGGATACTATATATATATATATATCACACATTACATTGGAAAACTTAAAATAGAACTTAAAAACACCGTGATAAATTTAATATTCCTTTTATCACATCCTTTAAATTATTTATAGTTCTCTTCTAGGTTCTATAGTTAAAGGAAAACAAAATAAAGGGGTGAAATTAGATGTTTGGAAAGGGTAGGATATAATAGAATCTATCATGAAATAAATAAGGCATGATCAACATGGTGGGAATACATAATAATAAGATATAACATATAAATAATAACTTAATCATGGAATGTATCCATAGATAACTTGACAATATAAATAATCACATGGAAAATAATGACTTGTTTCATAGTGATGGAATTCATAATGCTATACATATTAATATTACCATCAAGTCCTCATTCCAAAACATCATACATAAGTAGGTAAGGAATAAACCAAATACCCAAGATAGTTTATCTCATAAGACCTATAGATACATCAAGGGGCTATGTAATTTTGATCCCCACATCACTAAATAATCATAAACATATCGTAAAGTCCTCAACTAAGAAATTATAAATATATGGGAATATATATACTTAATAGAAAAACTATTTTGTTTCATGATACCCACCGATGCATCTATGAACTATGTAATTTTGAGCCCCACCCATTAATAAATATATATAATGAATTCAACATATGAAGGAATGAATAAACATAACAATACACAATCATTATACCTTAATAATCCAAAAGTTATCTATGTTTAAATAATAAGTATATGTGACTATTGACGCTCCTTTCCATCACAGAGTCTAACAAATGAAAAGGGAAATACGTGGAACACAAAGTGATTCATCCTTTGAAGAAACATAAAAAATCGACAAAGGCATGAACATGGATTTATTTGAGCATGGGCCGCGCAAGTTCCATGATGGTCGTGCAGGTATACCTGGGCGCCATATTTTATTTTCACCCAGGGTCTTCAGTAGCCTATAAATGCCCCTTATGGGCCCCCCATTTTGAGGACGAAAAATCCAGAAACTCAGATTTCAGCTCTCGGTGCCCTGGTCTCTTCTTGAAGTTTTTCGAACATTTCTAAGGTAAATTTTTTACCTAGAATGGAAGATCTAAAGAGGGGGAACAAGGCCTAAGTGTTGAAATTCATCAACACCTACGCGCCTAAGTGTCTAACCCTTAAGGAAAATGGTCACACTTGCGCGCCGCCTTATCCCTTCAACAGAACCTCCACGGCACCCTTTTTCAATATTTTAGAGATAATACTAAGGGTTTGAGCCAAGTCTTGCCCAAGTATTACCCCACTAGTTAACAGGCGTTCAAGTACACCTGTTCCGCGCAGGTATTCTTGCGCGACCATGACCTGCGCGCCCAAACAGGACCTGCGCACCTACCTCTTTTTGGGTGTCCCTCCTATCTATTCATCTCTTTTCTTCAAAACCACATACCCTCTTCAAGATTTAGCCTTCAGAACCCTCTTAAAATACATTTATGGCATGATTCCTTGGTTGGATTCCTTATATGAAAGGAATTCTGTGGAACATATCTCAAACCCTAGTGATTTACATATCTTCATGCCACTAAGGTGAGAGATTTCATTCATTCAACCTCATCATTTAAGATGAGAAGATCTTTAACATGGGCCTCATTTTCAGGAGTAATCCCCAGTCCAAGTTCTCTTAACCTGGTCATCCTCCTCAGGAGTAAGCCCCAATCATAATTCCTTTAATATGGGCATCCTTTTCAGAAGTAATCCCCAAGTTCCCAAATATGGGCATCCTCCTTAGGAGTAAGCCCCAAATTCCAAATTCCCTTAACCTGGGCATCCTCTTTATGAGTAATCCCCATTCATAATTTATCTTAACCAGTCTTAATTTCTTTTGATTTGGACTTACTTCTTAGGAATAAAACCCAATCATAAGTCCCCTCTAATTTGGGAATCCTTCTTAGGATTAAGTCCTAATTTAAGTATCTAAATCTCCATAAAACACATATACCTTTATGGACCTTGTTACCGAGTTTCTTCCTTGAAGTAAATCCCAATCCTAATCTATCTTGGGAAGTCATACATATATAAGCCCCACATTATTTCTCATGATTGCATTTTCGTGGCATAATCATCAGGTTTTACTGATACCTCTTGTTTCTCACACCGAACATGACTCACGTGAGCTTGGAGCGTAAAAGTAATTATGAAATCTTTTCTTTGGGCCATCAACCATGCATAAACTTCACACTTCTTCACTCAAACTACATGGGTTCTGATTCCTTTTCCAAACAAGGATACGTAGGTAGCCCATCTACGGGTACGATCCCAACTCTGAAATAATCCATGTCCTTCTGAACGACAATAAACTTCAAGTGCCCCACTGAGTGTCTTTAAAACCAGTATGGTTATCATAATGACCAAGAGATCTCTATATAATGTATTAAAGGATACCATTGACTAATAATCTCTAACAAATACAGATGATTCTCCATCGATGAAGAACCTCAAATACATATAAAAGATTCTTTAAATATCATACATATCAATCATTGATTGTTATATCTAAAGGAAAGCTCATTTTCATACTTGGTAATTTAATAAGGATTCATGAACATAACTTAAATCTATAAATACAGTCCCGAAGTAGACAATAATTCCCCTAAAAAAGGTGTGATGAGTCTGACCTCCCATCCTCTCGACCAATGCAATTTCTTAAGCCTGATCAGTTCACAACTAATGAGCACCTACTCAGCATCTTCAACGTTGGGTATCAAATTCACTGGTTAAGGAATACCGTCAACACACTACCATTCTGACTCTGGAGGACACTCGACAAGCCCTCCAAGTCAATAATTCACCCTGGTTGTCTGGACAGTGACGACCAGCGATCAAGAAGCAGGTGGTGTCAACCACCGTCTCCAACCGTTTTGGGTCTTTATCCTCAGAACTAAATCACCATTCCCTCCCATATTACGAGGAGGTGAATGAGAATGCCACTCAAGGCCTTAATTCAAGGAGACATGAGTCCTTCCCGAGGGCTCCCATCAACAATCTTCACCAGACTCGTGTGACAGTGTGCCCTCAACATGATGAGGGTATCACCTTTAGGGGTTCAGCTCAGGTTCCTCAAACCCGAGCATGCAAGATGAACCACCAGAGGCGAAATCTGGTCAACAGGGAGCATGTTCTTATTTCTTTCCCTTCTTGAGAAGTCCATCAAACCAACTTGATGGAAAATAACGAGCGGGCATACACACCCGTCCGTCCTGATGTTACTACCTAGCAGACTCGTCTAGCAGCAACACGCTAATCCCACCAGGAAATTCCAGCAGAGTATTATAGGCAGAAATATACACCTATTTATAACCCATCATCTAGTCAGCAGTCTCTTCTGACTACAATCAAAGAAGTTCACCAATCTGATATGGTGGTAACTGATAAGCAGGAACATACACCTGTTTACAATCAACTATTCTGTCAGCAGTCTCATCTGCCAGTATTAAAGGAAAACCATCAAACATACTTGACGAGGAATACACAGCAGACACATATACCTTCCAATGTTAATCAAGCCTACCAGTAGTCTCATTTGGTATCATTCAGAGAAGTCAGTCGGAAATCTCCGACGACAAATTTGGAGCAGACTCAACTCTCTGCCCCCACACATGAGTACTGTCAGAATTCACTGACAGGAAAAGGAGGACATGAGTAGGAATATACACCTAATCCAAGCACGTAATGGACGTATATTCCCATTCTGGTAGCTGAAGTCACCAAGAACATTTTGACAATGGTGAAAGAGAAGAAGCAAATCCCTGCTCATATTCTGTATGCCTGTCAGAATATTATAATAGCTTCAGCAGCATCACAGGGAAAGAAATGAAAATCTATCCCTACCAGTGGAGTGACACATCAATAGTTCACTTCGGAATAGACACACACCTCTGTTCTAGTCCAATAGGGTTGCGGGGCATACTCCCCCATGTCATATGGACAATCAAGTCAGGCACATACACCTGATTTGAGTGGAGATAATCAGCCTAACCTGACTATTTCTCCTGAGCATGCACATACACCTGCCCATAATAACCACTTTCGTCAAAAAGTGGTTCGCAAAGTGAGTAAGAAGGCATCTAAGAAAAAGACTCATCCAGCACAGTCAAGAAATCAAGGGCCAATCTGTGATAAGGCCTTACTTGATGCTGGAGTTCTTGATACGCTCAGACAATTATCTGTTGGAACTCAAGATTGTACTCTCTCATTTCCCAATAGCGGGGACATTAATTCCAAAGGTCTGCATCAGAAACTTCCTCATGAAGTCTTACTTCATGATAGTTCGGTCGATCTCGAAGTATTATCTTTAGATGAGAGTCACGATAACCCTCTGTGTGGCCAGAAGATCAAGGAGCAAAAGGTTTCATCTTTTGCTATAACCCACCATGGTGGTCCTCCCCATGATGATGAATTTAGCTGTAAAAGTCCTCTCCACAGTAGTAATTCGCATTGTCTAGAAAATTCTTCAAAAGATAATGTAGTAACGAGAAATATCTCTTATCTTGATGCACTTGCAAATGTGAAGCCAGTCATGTCTGATGCTTTACCTCTAGTAGGTGAAATACTTTCTCAGTCAGAAGATAGCCCAGGGTGTAGGTCATTCTCCGAACCACCCCTGGGTCATTCATCTTTTAGTTTGATAAATGAATTCTCTACCAATCTTGTTGAATCAGATGAAGAAACAAAGAAGCACCAGATCTGGTCTAATCAAGTAGAATAATCTTCATTGAATGATAAAGAGGAAGTGATGAATATGAGAAAACAACTGGAAATAGGTGAAGTGCCAGTTATGTTTTGGCCTTTGACTGAATCTCAGTATGACATTCCAGAAATGTTGACGGAAGATTGTATTCACGACATTCATCTCAACATGTGGAAAACTCTTTGTTAATTGAAAAATAAAATATTATCTTATGATGAGTATGAAAATCATATCAAGATAATAGAATAGTTACAACACCAAATTTACTTGGCATCTCTCTCAGTTTCTCGATATCCGAAGGCTGAAAAGAAGCAGAGAGCCCTTCAGCATTCATGCCTTGGCACACTAAAAAGGTTGCGTTAGTTAATTTCCAATGCCCCATCTGATATTTATATCAGGGGATGGGGTGTTCATGGAGCACTACATTTCACTGTACTCTCCAGTCAACAAAACCCATCGAAAATGGTCTCATGCAATGTTATTTCCCATGGTCGGACACTGTCAATTGGCTTTATTTGTAATCAAAGGCTTGCTCAGGAACATGCCTCAACTAGTTCTTCTCAAAGTCAGACATATAGAGAACAAGTTGTCGAATTAATCTTGCATCAGGAAAATGAGAATATCGAACATGCTTCTCGTTTAGAGCGTGCACATCATCAAGTGACAGAAGTGTCAGAAATCATCCAACGGTCTTTTGAGCCAGGTGATTTGAGTGGATGTAGGTTGATGCATCCAGCCAATTTTCAGACTAAAGTCTGCAAGATCAGAAGATATTTTAATAAAGTCTCAGATATAGAAACTCAAGAACCACCCCAGCTTTCCAGACTGGGGACTCTTTTAGCCCAACCCTCAGAATCAACAAGTAGGATTCGAGGAGTTGAGCAGGAACAGCCCCAGTCCACAGGACTGGGGACTTTTTCAAATCCTCAATCTCTTCCTCAGAGAAAGTTAGTCTTCTATCAATTAGGGAAGAAGCCACAAGAGGAACGAAGAGCCGAATTATCATAATATTTCCTCCAAATTACGGTTCGTCAAGAAGTTCCTGAGGGATCAACTCAACAGAAGGTATTGTCCCATCAAGGACATGGAAGAAGACAATATCGCAGAAATGACGATAGAAGGGATGCAATGCGTTATGCATCAATTAATGTCATCAATGCCATTGTTTATGATCCCCCATATGAGGCTCACTCAGAGGGATCAGATTAAGAAGTTCTTGCTCAAGAGGCTGTGCACATAGAGGCAAATGAAGAAGGTGTGGGTACACGAAACCAAAGGCTTACCCAGAATATAGGTATTCCTTCAAGTAACCAACTTCCCCCTCTCCGAAAGGTATCCAACAAGGGGAAAGGAAAGAATCAGGTTACATTCCACCCTCCCTTTGGAGAAGGCCAATCACTCTCACTAGAGCAAAGATTTTCACAACAGGAGGAAGAAATGAAGGAATTAAGGAGGTTGAATGCAGAACTACTTCAAGGTAGTCTTACTCCTAAGCGTGCTGGAGTCAGTCATCCAAGGGAATTTTTTCCAGCTACTGAGATGGATCAAGAGTATCCTCCTTTACCATCACACCCTCACAGGTCTAGTCCTATGGGTCATGCGCAACAACAATCGGTGGTGCTACCATCAGTTGCAGTACCAGCCACCACACCTGTCCAAGCTCCAGTTATTGCACCTTCTTAGGTCCAAGCTCAACTAGATGTTTCTCAAAAGTTAATAACTACCATTGAGTCATTAACATCTTGGTTGGAAGCTATAGAGGGAAAGTGTGCACAAATTAAACCAGAAAAGAGAGCTTCTCCTGAATGGGTTGATGCAATTCCTACCCCATCAAATTTTGCAAGTACCAAATTCTCAATCTCTAATAGTTAGGGAGACCCAGAGCAAAACTTAACACATTTTTTTTCTCATTGTGATCCTATGATGGGAAACCCTCAACAATAAGAAGCAGTTAAGTTCAGGTGTTTTGTACAGTCATTACAAGGGACTGCTTTTGTCTGGTATACAAGCTTGCAATCCCGGTCAATTACCAGGTGGGAGGATCTCCATCAACGATTTCTTCTTCAATTTAGCTCAACCTTGACAAAGACAACAGTTTTTGATCTTACAAATTATAATAAAAGGGAGAATGAAAGAGTTTCATATTTCATTGCTTGCTGGAAGGGACTGACATATTCCCTAATCTTAGCACTCCCTCAAGAAGAGTTGTTTCTAATCTGTGTGGAAAATTTGCGTGATGAATTACGCACACCGTTGATCCCTGTGAAATACACAGGAGGGTTTCGAGACCTTACTTCAATCACTCAGCAGATCAAATACTCTCTTATAAAGACTAAGGATAAAACTCATGGAATTCCATCAGCTCCAGGAAAGGGAATGGGTAAAGCAGATACTGATACAGTTACGCTTAAACAAGAACCTATACATGCTTCTACTTCTTAACCTTCATCTTATCGAAGGGATCCACCTCCTGAGCAACAACAACAGAGGCCATTTCGTCAAGATGATCAAAGAGATCAAAGACAGAAACAATTTGAGGATCTGAAGAGAAAATTTTACTCTTTCCGAAATGAACAAGTTCCTGGTTACTTCATTTTGGATCTGGAAAATAATTTGGTTCAGTTTCCAAGGCCCAAAAGGCCTAACAAGGAAGGAGATGAAGACTGTCCCAACTATTTCCCATTTCATCAGATGTTAGGGCATCCCATTTAGGAGTGTTTTGTCTTCAAAGACCTCCTACAAAAAATGGTGGACTCAGGACAAGTCAAATTTAAAGGTTCTTCAGCTCAGGTAGCATGTGTTACTGCTACAGATCTAGAGGAATAAGGCGAGTGGCAGGAAGTCAAAAACAAAAATGCGCAAAAATATGATGATTGGATGGTCAGAAAAATGATCAACTGAACTCATGCCATTTTGCGAACGCAATTGAAGAAACCAATTGTGTCTTATGCAATGAATGCCACAGCAAAACCCTCTTCATCAGAGGGAAAATCCTCAAAGAAATGACATAATTAAAAGAAAGAGGAACAATCAGAAGAAGATGAGATCGTGTCAAAGCCCAATTTTCCTTTGACTATGGCAGATTTTATTCCATCTACTTCAAAGCCACGGGCACCGCCCCACCAAACTGAACAACCTAAATTATCTAATCAGGCAGAGTCTTCATCAGATGAAGATTTGATATTTGGTTCTGTCAATATGATTCACTTAACGAATCCCTATGCCAATGAAAATTTCGATTATAATGATCCTAATTTCCCTGTATCTAAATAGAGGAATTAGAGGAAGAGATAAAGGTATAGGACCCTAAGTCCTTACTGCATGACATTAAACTGCATAGTCCCTTCTTTGTCCAACATGATGTTAAAATGTGCCATTGTCCAACATGGCGTTAAACTGTGCCATCATCCAACATGATGTTAAACTATGCCCCGATCTATGCATATGACCTTAAACTATTCACACCATCATCCAACATAACGTTAAACTGTATTGTCCCTCTTACGTCCTGGCTACATGGCACTAAACTGTACAGCACCCCAACGTCCAACATGACATTAAACTGTGTCGTCCTAGCTATACGACATTAAAATGTTCACCTCTTCATCCCACATGATGTTAAACTGTGAAAAAGTCCCTAATACGTCCAACATGATGTTAAACTGTGTCCCCATTGTCCTCACTGTATGACATTAAACTACATAGCCCCCCCCTAAGTCCTTACTACATGACATTAAACTGCACAGTCCCTTCTTCGTCCAACATGACATTAAACTGTGCATCATTAAGGTTATTTATACCTCTTGTTTCTCACACCGAGTATGAATCACGTGATATTAGAGTAAACTTCAACCATAACACCCTATCTGAGCCGCTAACCATGTGTAAGTCCCGACACCATTTTTTAGGTCATTGTTCTCAAGAACAACTTGATTACCAATTCATTCTTTAATTGAACTACGTGGGCTTTGATCCTTGCCTTCTAGGCTGGGTATGTAAGCAACATCCTGAGGTTCAAGCCCAAAATAAATCTCTTCACATCGGTTCACCTCCATCTCATACGATGTTGATTCATGAAACCGCCCCCAGAACCAATATTTTTTACATTGGTTCACCATCGTCCTTGCTATATGATGTTAAACTGTTCGCACTTTTGTCCTGTATGACAATAAACTACAAAATTCTTTGATACCCTCAACTGAGAGGGAATCATTATTTACATTGATCTCCAATCATGTTATATTCTAAAGACTATGTGCATACATGGAAATGCCCGGAACTTTTATCTTGGGTCAAACCATCATTTCACTAAAGTCCCCTTTCACCCTTCACTTGTATGAACCAAATCTGTACAGATGATATTTAAAGAACTACATGCGGCTTGATTCCTATCCTTATGGGATATGTAGGAACATTCGAGCATCCCTCGAATCCATCCCCAAGTCTTTGGGCCTAACCCCAAATTCCACTTTCAGTCCTTTGGCTGAAAATTCCCCCTGTGAAAACATGAATGTGGTATGGAAACCCTGGTCTTCATTCACATAAGGTTTATAAAACACACTGTTTACTCCTTATAATGGTCCGAGCTATATGACCCTAAACTCAGATCTCCTATACTATCATCCCACATGATGTTAAATTGTATTTCAAGAACTACGTATGGCTTGATTCCCATCCTTATGGGATACGTAGTGAAGTCCAACACCTCAATTCAGGACCCAGCCACAACATGATTATGGTTATCATTGGTCTGTATATCTCTACATGCATTGAACAATTCCCATTTTGATGTGTCATACTCCTAACCTTAAATACTTCCAGATCTTCAGAATCCTTTTTCTTGACTTCTGGTCACAAAATGTTTGATACCCGAGAGTTCTTTTGCCTGACTATGCAGCACGTGCCCTTAGGCGGCCTTGCATAAGTAGTCTATATAATAGACATGTCAGCCAAAAGATGCTATTATTTGACTATGTATCCAATTCCCTTAGGTGGCCCTACATAATTCAACCCCCTAACGTGTTTTTTAAGTAATGGTAACTTCATTCTTGGGAAGAAAACCTCTTTTATCCTTAGTTGTCTTAATGACAATATGCAGGGATTCACAAAAATAGCCATCCTTCACATATTTGTCCCACACTCTTTTTCATGATCTGAAAGTATTCAAGTCTATGGTTTATATTTCCCTTCCCTATGTTTGGGTCAGACCTTCGCAGGAGTGACATTCATCCAATTCATTGATAATATTGATTGGAAATATCCTCTCCATATTCAAGTACCTCTCTCCATACAGCAGACTCTATGCTTTGGAAAACTTGAATCTCCATAAACTTCCACTGGATTTTTAGCAATAAAAAAGTAAAATTTCTGGGAGTTCTTTTGCTTGACTATGCAGCACTTGCCCCTAGGCGGCCTTGCATAAACAATCTATATAACAGACCTGTCAGCCAAAAGATGCTATTATTTGACTATGAAGCCAATGACCTTTGGTGGCCCTGCATAATTCAACCCCCTAACAGGTTTGTTAAATAATGGTAACTTCAATCTTATGAAATACTTCTTCTAATTCCTCTTAGTCCTTTTTTCATATCATTTCTTAGATTCAAAATTTCTTAAGTCATAGTTTACATTTTTCCCCCATACTTGAGTGTGGTAATATGTTTTCAGATAAATTATCAAGTAATTGAGTCAATTTTAATCCATTCGGTCAAATCTATTTCAACCTTAAACATTAGACTTTTTATGTCCGACGTGCATGAATTTAAACTGATCACAAAACACAAGGGAACTCTGAATAAAGTCAAGTCCCAGCTCACTAAACATACATTTTGTATGATTTAGGTAATATTGAGCAATAAAAAGATTCAAAGTTTGTAGGGTTAATTTTATAATCCAAGAAAAAATCAAACTATGCTTACTAGGACCATTGGATTAGGTGAATATTTTAAGTAGGTAGAAAAAGGATGCAGATACAAATGATTGAAGATGAAAGTGTTTTTCATTGATGCACAAGAGTTAGAAGGACATCCACAGTCTGGAGTCACTTCTCTTTTTCAGTAATTACAAGAGGCTTTCAACATAAATATTCATTTGATTTATGAAATCCCAAGCTTCATCAGCAGCCACCTAGAATTCATTCATTCAACTGGATACAATAAGAGATGTAGTGATACCAGCTGTTCTTGGAACAATTGTAAAAGAATGTTCTTGACTGCGATTTGAGAAAATTTTCTACTGATCAAACAATGACCCTGTTTTTTTCCAAGAGACTTGGAAGATGGATACATGGATTTGAGAATGGAGCATTGGAAGTAAAGATCCATTTGAAGAGAATACTCTTTTTAGATATAGTTTTAATGCCATGATAGTCTTATCTCCACCAACCAGCAGTGGAAAACATATCAGCCCATGGGTTTTCTATTTTTATATCTGCAAAGAAATGGCATGGAGAAAAAAATTTGAAAGTTCACACCATTGTTGCTGCTCTTAATGCACAACATGACCAAAATATAGGAGTAGCAGTGCGGCTACATCTTTGACATATAGTTCTTTGAATCTAGAATGTTGAATCCTTGCAGATGACCATGGCCATACAGAGGCAGGTAGATGCTCAGTGGGAAATTAAGATGATACTTCTTCAAGTACTTGTCCAAATATGGGAGAGTGCTGTCGCAAATATTTTAATAATCATTGACAATAATGTTCATAATGTCATCAATTCGCTTGCTATCCAGTTCATCATCCATTTCAATTCTTCTAGGAGCTATTGAATCTGCACAAAGGTTGAATAATTAACTTTTAAGTGAGTTGATTTTTCATAAAATTTGTGAAGGAAAATGAAAAAATGTCTAAGACATTAAGGCGAGCAAGTCCAATGTTGGCGCGCAAGTGTAACTTTGTCGCACAGGTTTTGGCGGGCAGGTATCACCACGCAGGTCAAAATACCTTTGCAGAAGTGCGACACGTATAGAAGCAATGAAACCGCAGAAAATCAGCTACCTGCGTGATGAGAGTAACCTACACGGCGAGAGCTCATAAGCGTTCAAATCTGGGTACTTTGTGTGTGAATGTGGCGCATATTTATAGGCCAGGACGCACCCTTACACGCTGAAGCCTGCGTGCCTCTCACCTGTGTGCCCCTATCTGCGCGCTCAAAACCTGCACGCTGCAATTGCTTGGTTTTCTTCTTTACCTCAGAGTCACATCCTTCTTCCTTTCAGATCCAACTCTGAGGGGGGACTTTTTTTGATTCTCCTTTCCGTCACAGAGTCTAATGAATGAAAATGGAAATACATGGAACAAAAAGTGATTCATCCTTTGAAGAAACATCAAAAATTGACAAAGGCATGTACATGGATTTCTTTGAGCATGGGCCGCGCAAGTTCCATGATGGTCGTGCAGGTATACCTACGCGCCACATTTTGGGTGTGCAGGTGACCTGCATACCCTATTTGATTTTCACCGAGGGTCTTCAGTAGCCTATAAATACCCCTTATGGGCCCCCCATTTCGAGGACAAAAAATCCAGAAACTCAGATTTCAGCTCTCGGCGCCCTGGTCTCTTCTTGAAGTCTTCCGAACACTTCTAAGGTAATTTATTACCTAGAATGGAAGATCTAAAGATGGGAAACTAGTTCTAAGTGTTGAAATTCATCAACACCTGCATGCCTAAGTGTTTAACCCTTAAGGGAAATGGTCACACTTGCGTACCACCTTATCCCTTCAACAGAACCTACGCGCCACCCCTTTATAAGATTTTAGGGATAATACTAAGGGCTTGAGCCAAGTCTCGCCCAAGTATTACCTCATTAGTTAACAGGCGCGCAAGTACAACTATGCCACGCAGGTATACTTGCGCGACTAGGACATGCGTGCCCAAGCAGGACCTATGCGCCTACCTCTTTTTGGGTGTCCCTCCTTTCTATTCATCTCTTTTCTTCAAATCCACATCTCCTCTTCAAGATTTATCCTTCAGAACCCTCTTCAAAGCCATTTATGGCATGATTCCTTGGTTGGATTCCTTATCTGAAAGGAATTATATGGAACATCTCTCAAAACCTAGTGATTTACATATCTTCATGTCACTAAGGTGAGATATTTTATTCATTCAACCTAATCCTTTAATATGATAAGATCTTTAACATGGGCCTCCTTTTTAGGAGTAAGCCCCAGTCCAAGTTCTCTTAACCTGGGCATCCTCCTCAGGAGTTAGCCCCAATCATAATTCCTTTAATATGGGCATCCTTTTTAGGAGTAATCCCCAAGTTCCCAAATATGGGTATCCTCTTTAGGAGTAAGCCCCAAATTCCAAATTCCCTTAACCTGGGCATCCTCCTTAGAAGTAATCCCCAGTCATAATTTCTATTAACCAGTCTTAATTTCTTTTGATTTGGACTTCCTTCTCAGGAATAAAACCCAATCATAAGTCCCCTCTAATTTGGGAATTCTTCTCAGGATTAAGTCCTAAGTTAAGTATATAAATCTCCATAAATCACATATACCTTTATGGACCTTGTTCCCGAGTTTCTTTCTTTAAGTAAATCCCAATCCTCATCTATCTTGGTCAGTCATACATACATAAGCCCCACATTATTTCTCATGATTGCATCTTTTGTGGCACAATCGTCAGGTTTTACTGATACCTCTTGTTTCTCACACCGAGCATGAATCACGTGAGCTTAGAGTGTAAAAGTAATTATGACATCTTTTCTTTGGAGAATCAACCATGCATAAACTTCATACTTCTTCACTCAAACTACGTTGGTTCTGATTCCTTTTCTAAACAAGGATACACAGGTAGCCCATCTGCGGGTACGATCCCAACTCTGAAATAATCCATATCCTTCTAAACGACAACAAATTTCAAGTGCCCCACTAAGTGGATTTAAAACTAGTATGGTTATCATAATGGCCAAGAGATCTCTATATAATGTATTAAATGATACCATTGACTAAGAATCTTTAACAAATACAGATGATTCTATATCGATGAAGAACCTCAAATACATATAAAGGATTCTCTAAATCTCATACATATCAATCATTGATTGTTAGATCTAAAGGAAAGATCATTTTCATACTTGGTAATTTAATAAGGATTCACGAACATAACTTGAATCTATAAAGAGATTCCTGTAGTAGACAATAATTCCCCTAAAAAAGGTGTGATGAGTCCAACCTCCCATCCTCTTGACCAATGAAAATTCTTAAGCCTAATTGGTTCATAACTAATGAGAACCTACCTTTGGAAAGTAGGTCCAAATGTATATATAATCATTGGATGTTTCGGGTTCTACGAACAAACCCGTTAGAAACTGATTGGAATGTTTGAACCTTAAACCAATGAGGTCATCCCCATTTCTAGAGGAAACAAAGATGTCAATATTTCCCCAGATAATAAATGGAATAAATTTCTTGGTAAACACCCTTAAACTACCACCATAATAGGTATACATTTATGTATTTACCAGAAAACAGAATATATAAATTGTTTAAATTATAAAGAGTTTTTCTACAAGATTAAAGAATATAGACATAAAGGAGAAAAATAAAATCAATTGATATATGGAGAGTGATAGATAATATAACTATAATAAACAGAAGGAAAATAAAATAACCCTTAAAAACAAATTAAAGTTTGAATTATAAATTCACAAGGGATTAAATAATACTATCAATTCATTAGAAATGATTATAAATTAATGAAAGATAATTTAGTTAAGAATTCCTATATATAGATTTCCAAGTTTCTTTGTATGCCCTCTAAATTAAGGAATGATGAAAATTAATATTTAATTACATAAAAACATTTATCAACTTATTTTCATTATTATTATTCATTTTAAATCATTTATACAATGCCCTACCACCCCAAACCACTAATTGGTTCCTAGAACAGCGGTCACTACTGTATTTCAAGCGGGCCTCCCGCATGATAGAGGTTGCTGAACAGTAGTGTGGGACTAAGTTAGTATAGTGGGGATACTATAACCACATATTAGAGCAAAACAATGACAAAATTAAAGGAAATAATATACATTATCATGATAAATAAGTTGTAAAACAAATACCTAGTCAAGAACTGACAAGTAATCAAAATAAATCATTCTATATCAAAAATGAAACTGTACAATACATTCCAGGTTGTCATAAATCAACAATAGATCATATATACATCAAAAAACAAAGTATCAAAAGAAAAAATGAGAAAGAACCTTGAAAATAGTACAAAATCCTAGATCAGTCCTAGTCTCCCATGATCCGTCCCAGCAGCCCAAACCATCAAGAATCAGGCCTTTCCCAAACCCAGTCTTGTAATCAAGTAATATCTGCTTGGGTACCCAATTTCCATGGTGGATTGAGTAGGACGTGAGTATAGCTCAGTAGGACACCACCAAAACCACCCTTAAAAATAACCATTATGAAGTAAAGTGCATATAGATATGTTATAGATAAAAAAATTAAACAACTTAACAATTTAATTAAAGAAGAAGTAATAAATAGCAACCAATGCCCAAGCTCCATGGTGACACCTGAGATCGGTCTATACCACTATAGATCCTTAGGTCCGTGACCCTGATCAAACACACCTGCTTCAGCTAGTGTTGGGGTATCTCGAAGCATGTTTCCTACACCGTGCCAACTATAGCATCATGATTGCCTTATGGGAATGTACCAGATCAATTATCATAGACCAAACTAAAGAGTGTTTTCCCTAGTATCATAGACCTCCACATGGGATTTTTCTTTAGTCACCATAGACCTCCCATAATTGAGTTTTCTTTATAGTATCATGGACCTCCCCTAATTCATTTTTCTTTAGTCAACACAAAACTACCCTAATGTAGTTTTTTTTAGAGTATCAAGGACTACCTCAATGGGAACTTTCTTTATCATTTGTTCAATACTACCCTAAAGTGTTACCCATATAATATCAAAACCACCCTAAAGGAATTTTCCAAACAAAGCATCATGACTACCCCAAATTCATTTTCATTTCATTATAAAATAAATCATAACACACATTACCTTTTCCATAAATAAACCATCATCTTCACTTCAATTTGCAATTACAATTTACACATATCATTCTATAGACATTCTAGGCCCATTTTCAACCATTATCATTTAAACATAAAAAACATTTCATTTTTAAATTATAAATCATGGTTTACCAATTGATCACCTCTTACAATTTCAAAATTCATTACTTAACATCATTTATCATTTACAAATTTCAATTAAAATTTATATTTTGTGATTTATTATTTTAGTTCATCAATACCATATTAAATAAAAAATAATCACTTTATAATTCAAGATTTAACATTCCAAAATCTCTTTAACACTTCTAGGTTCCTCTTTAAATATCATTTAGTAGTTAAGGGGAAAGAATAAAAGCCAGGTTATCCTCTTGGTATCACCCCTTCGAGTGGTATCTATAACACATTAAATAGGGAATTATAACTAAGGAAACCATTAGTTAATTATATTGATTTAAAAATAGATTAATGTGTGAAAAATCTAACATAACCACACTACACACCACTTTTAAAAGATAAATAAATATGATGGGTTAACATAAGGGACCATGTACCTCATTTGAAGCTACTTCCATTTAATTATTAGCTTTCCAACCCACTACCTGAGCTCATCTAAGATCAAAAGCCAATTCTTGAACTACCCATGGTCCTAAATCACATCCAAAAAACTGATTTACTTAAAAATAATCACATTATAATTAATTAACAAATTAAAATTAATTCACTTAGGCATAAACACCTAATTACCCACTAGGTGTTCCTGCCACACCTAAACTAAGACCAACAATCCTCAGGAGGTTCATTAAATTCTCTTTACACTAACACAATCTAAATACCTATCAAACAAAACAAAAAATATAAGAAAAAACATTTAATTTAACTCAAAACCCTTGAAAAAATCACATAGTGACATACTTGCATCAAAATGATGGGTGATGGCATGAAAAAATTATATTAGGATGTTCTATAGCTAGAATACATGGAATTACCATAACCTTAGGATGATTCCACAATTCTCTAGTGAAATAAACACTCAAATCCCTAATTAGGAGAACCAAAATTAGAGGAATGGAGGTCACAGGGAGAGACCTACTAAGAAATACCAAGGCACAATACAAAAAAACCCCAAAATGAAGGGGGAATCAAGAGAGGAGAGGGGAGACACCCCTAGTCTACATGAGAAAGAGGAAGGTGGAAAATATGGGATATACATCTAAAAACCCATATGGGAATAATTGTAATTATTTCCCATAAAAACCCTAATATCTAGCTGGTGGATCTAGGAAGTGGTTTATGCTACCACCAGACACCACCAGCCAGTCAGTGGCCTATTATTGGATGGTCGGTGGCTACATGATATAGCCTCATCCAACCAACCTTCCTCCATTTCTCTCTCACTAATCCAAACCACCTTCCAACTCTTGGTCAAATCCCAAAATACCTATATGTGGTGCTCAAAATCTCAGAATTCTCTTATGAAACTTGTTTCTTAAAACCACCCATCCACTAAGTTGAATGTTCAAAATTTATCTTGAATTTTAAATACCCATATAGACATAGGATTTTAAAATGGTTTAGGTAGGAGATGTTTAATTTTTTCTTTATTTTCCCCCTTTATTTTTTTTACTTTCATTACCCACTTCTTGAGTTGTAGTGTCTGATTTGTGTTGTACTCTATCCCTTATCCTTTGATTGTTTTATTCTAGTTATTTTTTTCACCGATGTTTGGAAAAATATTTTGGAATAAAGTCTTTCAAATTGTGTTTTTAAAAATGATTTTAAAATGAGTATTTTGGTTAAAGTTTGTGTTTCCCAAGGAAATGTTTTCTATGTGATTGTTTTCATTTAATAAAACAGAAAGGAAAAGTTTGTAAATTATTATGGAAAATATGTATAATTTTATATAAAAAGATAGAGAAAATATGCTTTAAATTATATTTCAATATAGAAATAAATGGATCTTTAATTAAAATTTTGGCATGTAGAAATGTGGGTGGTGGACTACTGAGTATTTTTATACCAACAGCTATTACATTTTATTTTTATACCTTTGTTTATCACTTGACCACTCTTTGAGCATTGCTTGATTTAAGATTTTTTGAGGTTATTTATTTATTTATTATTATTACTATATCATCCATTTAGGCCTTTAATAATTTCAATTCTAGTTATGAGTATATTATACTATGCATATAGGAAACTGGGGTGATCTAGTGGTGATGATATCTGTAGAGGGAGTTGAGGGTGAGTAGAGGGAATTGCTTCTTTGGAGGTTATATGGAGGGTGAACAGAGGGATTTATTTATTATATAATTTATATGTTTCTTATTTAAGTTTGTTTAAAAATTTTATATCCTAATATTTATTTATTTATTCATATCCAATTTTGGTGTCGACATCCGACTTATGGATGGGTTATGTCAGGTTTTTAGGAGAAAGTCCATTATGATTTAACTTTTATGTAAGGGATAAATTATTCCCAATGATTATTTTTGATTACCTAGAACCTATTTACAACCCATGGGGATCAGTAGGGATGTAAAAAATCTCAATTAATCATGAGATATTCATGCTTGGCTCGAAAAATACTCAAACTCAGCTCAGTTTTTTTCAAGTCGAGCTTAAGATCAAACTGCTCGAGTACTAACTCAAGTCGAGTTTGAGTATTATAAAAACATAATTGAGTAGATCTTGAGCCTAATTGATCATATATTTTTTTAATATATTATTTTAATTCAATATATATGTATTTAATTTTGAGATTGAGATTTCGATCTTGAGTAAACAATTTGAGTTTGAGCTCAAATTCAAGCTATATTTTGTAATTAAAATACTGAAAAATCATCTTAATTGAAATGGTTTGAGCCTAATCGAGTGATCGATCAAGACTAAGTCAAGCTTGATCTTGAGATCAAGCTAGGAAATGAATACTCGGTCAAACAACGAGCTGATCTCGAACACCAAGTTAAAGTACTGAGATCGAGCTCGAGTACTGACATAATCAGCTTGAATCAACTTGATTACACCTTTAGGGATCAGGAATGTGCCTCAGGACACTGAAAGATTAGTTTAGGAATTGGTTTGGATGGTGTATTAGGCTGGTTCATTACATAAGTTTCCCAAAAATATTAAATAATAACATACCACTATATAGAATATTTATACCTTAAACACATTCTAGAGTGGATCCGAAAAATTAACTTCTGTGATCTTTGTTGGGTATATAGATACACCTCCCTCTAATATGGAATACCCTAGGAATTAGACCACCTGAATTCATAATTTACACTTCAATATTTTTTCCTAGAGTATATTTTCTTGAAGAAAGTATAGGAAATTCCTGATAAACACAACATGTTTATCCTCAAATACTAAATAAGTATGGATGTCATCAATAAATACCACCATGAACTAGTTTATGAAGGCTCTGACAATTTGAGTTAATTCTTCACAATTAAGGAAATTATAAGGAAATCACTATTCTCAAAGAAACACATTAAATATAACTTTAGGATGTCCTCCTCATAGACCCAAAGTTAGTTATATCCAAACATAATAACCATTACTTATAACTACATCACTCATTAAATCAGGTAAAATATATGATTAATACTTGATAGAGTGTATTTTTTATTCATTTTCACTTGATTCATGTGATAGTAAATAAAAATCCCAATGCTCTTATCCACCATATTTTAGAACAACACAAAACCTTCCTAGGTGGATACATTGAGTTTGATGAATCCTTTCTCTATAAGGTCCTACAATTACATCTTAAGCACCCTAATCTCATCCAGGGCCATATGATATATTATAGAAGATATCAAAGTGGTCCTCAGGTTCAAATCAATGTAAAATTATAATTCATGATAAAGGGGAAATCTAAGAACACCATCAAGAAATACATATATATATTCTTCCATAAATAAGGTAAGTTAATCACTCTAAGCTTACTCTACACATTTTGGATTCCATACCTACACATTTGTTTTTGATTTGATAATTACTCCACATCACATTGTTTATGCACTATTTTTTTATTAATTATATATTTATTAAGGATTTTGTTTAAAGAATTAAATGCTTATATAATAAATGAATTATATTGAATGTGGTGGGAATTTTCTTATTATTTATTCATAGTTTTCATTTATGGATTTTTTTTATTTTCTTAAATTTTTTATTGAAGCATTTTTTGTTTAGAATGGTTTCTTCCTCTCAGTGAGAATTCATGAATCTAGAATTCATTTTATGTTAAGAAATTTCCTAAGTGTGGTATGAGAGAGGAAGTATTTTACTCATATATATTAGATTGGATGTTCTTAGGTTTTAGTAATTAAATATACATATTGGAAATGTTTAGATTTTGGTTATGTAATGATCCACATATATTGTGTTTTTATCTAAGGATAATATCTTACGTATCCAATCAAGGTAGAAAAGTATATTACACATAGAAGAAATAAATTTTACAGCAGTTATATTTCTATCCTATAGATGAAAAAACCTTTATTATAATATTTTGAAAAGTTTAGGATGTCATGTATAATTAGAATGAATAAAATATTTTATGCATTGGATGAATTATATTATGTAAGGAATTTTTTATAGTACAAAAACTCATGCTTGATGATGAAAATATTACCAATAAATATTGGAAGGATATTATACATTATAGATATGTAGAGGATGGATCTTATATATCAAATTAAATTTATTATGTATTGAGATTTAGTAAAGTCAACTATTATACACATCCTTAATAGAGTGAAGAAATTATTTAATTCATTTATCTAGATTAAGAAACATGATACCTATTTTATATTTCACTAAGATAAACATGTTATTAATTCAAGAGGAGTAGGATGAATTTCTTATTTATATATTTTTAGAAAATTAGAATACACTATCTATTGATTAAAATATTACTTATGCAGTATGAAAGGAGGATATCAATATTTTGTTAAATTATTTATTATAATTTAACATACTTTACATATCAAGTGACTTAGAACTTAATTATTTAGGATTAAAGTGTTGGATGAATTTTATGTATGAATAAAAAGTTATATAGATTACTTTAATACATTATAGTTGTTCAAAAGATAAAGTTTTTGCTATTAAATTTTTTAGTAGTTATTCTTATATCATGAAAAAGATAATCACACCCAGAAAAATAATCTATTGTTATTTATGATTGGTAATGAGTCATTATTTATGATTGATATTGGGGATTTCATTATTCAATTTCAATGGTTCATAATTTATATGGATATGGTTCATGTGATTTCAAGTATTTTTTAAATGATTTTAAATACCAATTATTATTGACTAATTAATGTTAATTATTATGATTTAGTTAATTATAATTTAAATGTTTTTTATTTGTTATTCCAATGGGTTTATTTTTCACATTGTCTATCATTACAGGTTATTTACAGAAGAATTATTCATTGATTACAAAGACCTATTTTTTTCCTTGTAAGACTTTGAAATATTTATATATATATTTATAGAGATAGGATCTAAGAGGACATGTGATTCCGAGGCCCAGTGTATCCGAAATCAATTTTATAAAAATATTAAATATATTTTATATTACGCGTGCATGATACCTCAAAGAAAATGGGATAAATCTTAAATGGTTGATAAGATCAGAAATCCAAGACCACATATGAGTTCGGAACGTGGTTTTTACCCTAGGAATGACATAAAATAAGTCGGTGCATGATATTCAAACCTTTCTCTCGTTGGCGGTGTGTTTAATGAATGAATGAATTATTTAATTAATTAGTTTATTTTCAGCACAATGGATAATATTATAAGTATATTTCTCTAGAAAACCTTTCAAGAGTTGGATCATAATTTCTAGAATTCGTCGATGAGTGATCCTTCCTACTCCCTTTGGCGAACAATGATAAAACTCTAGAATCAAGCAGAGCATGGCATAACAAATGCAGTGACTCCACCCGAATCATTAGAGAATTCTTTCTTCATCTGTGATTGATCCAAAACTGAGGCATGTCTCATCAATTGGTGTTTTTACACCCTTGATTAAATTATTGATTAGATCGTTAGTTGTTCTTCTATACACACCTCTATTTCATCCTCTAAATGTGCCCACATATAAAAATTACTTTGTTACAATTAATTTATAATATGAAATGTTTTTTCTTGATCAATTGGCCAAGAACTCTTGGCCACAATCAATTAACCCCTTTTCTTATGATTTTACTCCCACGTTCTTCATATTCTTCATCAGTTGGATCCCCGAGGTCTCGATTCGAAAATTTACGAGTGGCATTGAGCTTGATTGGGCCCCCAGATTCACAATGGATCAATGAAACGAGAACATAATTATGAATCAAGCATAAATATGAGAAGAGAGAAAGGAAATGATTCATGGTCCAGTGTTCAAACATCAAGAAATTGAAAGGAATATCATTGATGGTGTGAAAAACAGATGGCATAACCTTTATGACGAATGATGGAAAATTTCCAGTGAACAACATCCAAAAAGTTTGAATCACGGCCTGATCCATGAGATTTGGGAGGAATCGAGGTGGGATCTATGATGCCGTGGCCTGAATCGAATCATGAAGACCATATTTTTAGATCTGGTGTTTCTGTTAAAAACTGAACTATACACCATGTTATAGGATGAACACACAACATGTATCCTTCCTTAGCAGTGATTCTAGGGTTTGAGAAAAGTTAAGGATGAAATGGTGTGTAGTAATCTATCACACGCTATGTATCCCTTCTCCGATTGGACAACTCGTGTGATGGGTCACACGAGTGGGGATTCCATGTAGGAGTACACAGATGCGGGTTGACCACACAGGTGACATCCTATGTGGACTGAAACACCATGTACCAGAGTACATGAATATGGGGTCTAGGTACATGGACATGACCACAAGACATGGCCCCGGTCCCGGTTAGTCAGGACATGATGTATAGTCAACTCACACTATGTATTATACTATATGTGATGGAGCTGTATTCCATCCAATGGAACATGTAGGATGTGAATTGATACGACACGCTATGTGGTTCCCCTCACATGCTGTGTACCCATTGAGCTCTTTCGAGAAAACTTCAAATGTTTATATCTCCTTTGTTTGAAATAAATTTTTGGCCTACGAGTAGCCCAACCTAAGTGTTTTTTATTATAGGATGTGATGGTGAACTCAGTTGTGGATTTATAGACATGACATGAAATATTATAGGCATGAAACATTTTTGCGGTGACACTCGATGATGGTAGTGGTCAGGAAGGATCACTATTGATAGATTCCTAAGAGGAACCCTTCAGCTGGGCTGGGCATGGGTCCTCCATGACTTCTAGAGAAGAATCCTCAATTTAGGATGGATATGGTTCCTATAAAAACTTCCAAGTGGAACCCTCCCACTGGGCTGGGCACATGTCATCATTGAATTTCAAAGTGGAAGCCTCCAGCTAGGCTGGGTATGGGTCCTCGATCTCCTAGAGTGAAACCCTCCTGTTGAAAAAGGGTATGAGTTCTCTACAAATTTCTATAGTGTAACCCTCTAACTGAGGTGGGCATGAGTCCTCTAATATCAGAGTGGAACCCTCCTAGGGAACGAGTCCTCCATCGACTATAATAGTAGAATCCTTTTGTTGTACTAAGGCATGGGTCCTCTACTTAGAAATTTTGGCCCCTCAAATATGTGACATAATGAAAATGTGTGGTTTGATGTAGCTTTGGACTCATAAGGAAAAGTATCTATTTCCCCACTGAGACGTGTTTTTGTGACATGACCAAAATTGTGCGGGCAAGTCAGTTCCACCCAAAACGGATAGTATCAAAGTGTGGTGATCGAGTTCCTTAGACTTGTGTATTCAGGGCAGATGTGTTGGATGTTGATCATTGTTGATGGACTTTTGGAACCATTAGCTACTCTTCTTCTTTGGATGAGCTATGAGATGAAGATCCCCTTACTCTCTCTTTTTCTCTTCTTTGACTGATCTTATATATATATATATATATTCTTTCTTATGAATTCACACCTTGGATTTGTATGATCTCCTTTCAGGAGAGGTGAATACATGCAGGGTATGCCAGATGATTTCTATGCTTAGCTTCTCATGGTTGGGTGAGTCTACTCTTCTACTATAGATATAGAAGACTCAATGGGTAGTTCATCTACTCACCATGTTTATCCCCTTGTGTTTGGATGAGCTTACTTTCTCTCTTGGTTTGGGTTAATTTGTACTCTTTCACTTTACCTTGTTATATCTAATGCTTTCCTCTTATTTTGTATCTCTTAATACTCCCCCTTTATCTTTCAAGGCATCATACTGGGTATTCTTATAATTTTCCCTGTATGGTATTTTTCCACACACTTTGTGTTTTATGAAGATGAAAGATAGGTCGACCGTGATGATGGAAGAGCATAGGGATACTTGGTGCTTGGACCAAATATGGTGGTCTTAGCTTGGGATTCAGGATTCGGGATCTACTTCAGCTATTTAATATTTACTTTCTAGTTTTCTTTCAGTTTGGGACACATATTTGGTTGGGTGTGTATTTTACCATTTACTTTATAGTATTCACTACCATACATTTTTACTGTCTAAAGGTTCATGCATGCTTGGTTTTCTTTATGGAAGTGTTACATCTTTTATTCTTTCCCTATTCACTTTTTCATTAAGTTAGATATGTGCATGTGTATAGGTTTTAAGCAAAAGACTCCCCGATTTAGTTATGACTTTATCACTTGTTGCCACCCCTAGCCTATGGAGGCGGGCTTAGGGTATTTTCAACTCGATCCTCAGCTTAGGTCGGGTCATGAAAAACTAGTATGAGATCAAGTTCATTCCTTGGGACATTGTTTGAATGTTTTCCCCTTGAATAGGATTGGTTGGGTTTTAGGAAACAATGTCAAAGTGTCTCAAGTGAAACTCTCAGGACATAGAATCTAGTGGTTGTGTGGCGGTCGAGGTAGCCATTCACCAGGACCTTGACTACCTTCTTGTCAACTCGGCATGCCAAGGCATTTTTTGCAAGGATTAATGGTACATGAATCATATAGTATTGAGTCTTTGACTATCCTTATTGAGTCATATACCCATTGTTGATATATATATATTCTCATCTAACTATGATACTCCTTGATAACTTTCAGGATCCCCCCGTGATGATAGACAACCAGGATACCAGATCCAGTTCATGATGAAAACCCTATGAGTGATGTGGCCTCAATTTAGGTTCCATCCCATGATCCCCTTTCTCCAGCTGGGAAGGTAGAATTTCCACCCCCTGTCGAGCTATTGATCATCCCAGTAGAGTAGGAAAAGGTTGAACACAAGATTAACATGCTCTATGAGTTCCATCACTAGAGGCTACTATAGTTTCATGGTGATCCAGATCCTAAGTCAGAAGAGGATTAGATAGAGTCAGTTCTCTATGTTTTCAGGCTCATCCAAACAACAATTGATCAGGTGGTTGCGCTGAAAACTATCCTTTTCCACAGAGTGGATGGGCTTTGGTGGAACCTTGTTACATAAATTCATGATGAGTCAAAACTCTAATGGACTGACTTTTAGTAGTTGTTCCATGAAGAGTATTACCCCTTCTATTTTTTCTCAGTCCTGATCCATGAGCTTCTAGAGCTACATCAGTGAAGGACGACAATGGCTAAGTACATAACGAGGTTTATAGACCTTACTCATTATACTCTTGACATGATCTAGGATGACTACTTCTAAGAATGGAAGTTTGAGTAGGTAATTAATAAAGAGATCCAATCCATCTTTGTGTCCTTGTGTGCCCTTGCCTATGATGGGGTGTTGGAGTGGGAACTAGTGAAAGAGAGATTTCTGTTAGAGGGAATCCAAACAATTGGAGATGGTAGTGGTAACTATAGAGTTGAGTCATCTATAACAGCTAGAAAAACTCCAGTCGTCAAGGTCTCAACGCAGGAGATCCTTCTATGATCAGCCTCAGGCATGTGGCCAGAGGAAACATATAGAATCAAGGAATCCCAAAGAGGGGTATTATTTTACTTGTGATAGGTGAGTTCACATGGTGTGGGACTTCCCAACCTGACGTGCTGAGTATCCTAGGGATATAGATGATGTATCACCATGGTAGAGGCAACACCATGATCAGGGATCTCCCAGGCATGGAAAGGGTGGTCCCTAGGGAGTAAGATCTGGAATAGGAGTAGGAGGAGCTATAGGTGGAGGAGGAATCTATGAGATCCTTCCCCCACCACCACTAGACGACCCATGTAAAGCTTAGAGAGCTGGAAGATGGGGCCTTAGATAGCTGTATGCTTTGGATGTCTATGATCGCACAGTACAGTAGATTATCAGAGGTATGATATGTGTTTATTCTACTCTTGATTCAGTATTAGTACTAGTATACATAGGCTCCAATCATTCCTTCATTACTATACTCTTGGTGTGAGATCTGTAGCTCCCAATTGGGGTGCTATCACAATAGCTTTGTCTTGAGGTTCCTATAAGGAATGTTTCTTCTGTATATTTCATCTGCTGGTAGTGCAAACTGTCACTTTTTAGAGAGAGGTTCACATGGGACCATTTGGTCATCATGATGGAACCCCATGATGTCATCTTGGTTATGAACTAGATATCCATGGTTCAGACCTAGATTGACTATCACCCCAGACAAGTCATATGCCTACACACTGATGGGATGAGATTCTCCTTTTTTGGTGAGAGATATCTCATGGAAGGACAAGTGGGTTCTATGACCAGGAGGCTATATCCCATCACCCATTAGTTGGAGAGTATAGAACTTGGTGCAACAATCTCTTTAGGAACATGGGTTTCTTTAGTTGTGTGGGATTATATGGACATCTTCCTTGAAGACGTTTTAGTACTACCTCCAATGAGGGAAATGGAGTTTTTCATTGGATTACAGCCTAGGACCACTCTGATATCTTCTAAAGCATATCAAATGGAACGTAACGATCTTTTAGATCTATAGTTGTAGTTGGAGGAACTTCATGAGAAAGGTTTCATCAGACCCAGTGTGTCTCCCTAATAAGCTCCAGTATTGTTCGTGAGAAAGGCAGATGGGATCTTATGAATTTTTGTGAATTATCATCGCCTGAACCAAGACAATATAAAGAACAAGTACCCCTTACCAAGGATTTATGACCTCTTTGGCCAGTTGAGAGGTATGATATTGTTCTCAAAGATCGATCTAAATTCTATCTACCACCAGTTTAGGGTTCACGAGGCTAATATTCCAAAGATGTAATTCCAATGTCACTACTGACACTATGAGTTCCTGGTGATTCTCTTTTTTATGAAAAATTCCCCCATTGTGTTTATGGATTTTATGAACTAGGACTTCCAACCATACTTATACCAATTTGTTGTTGTCTTCATTGACGACATACTCATCTACTATTTAATAGAGGAGGAGCATGTGGGGCACTTGAGGATGGTTCTTGACTTTCTTCGAGAGCACCAGCTTTATAGGAAATTCTCAAAGTTCCAGTTCTAGATTCATAAGGTTCACTTTATGGGGCATGTCATTTTTGAGCACAGTTTATCCATGGATCCAGTAAAGATCGATTCAGTTCTTTCTTAGGAGCCACCCAAGAATGTGTCAAAGGCGAAAATATTTCTTGGTTTGATAGGGTACTATAGGAGGTTTCTGGATGACTTATTTGGAATCACAACCCCTTTGACCACCCTAACATGAAAATGAAAGCATTTACCTAGTTTGAGTAGTGATAGAGGGCCTTTGAGGAGTTTTGGAAGAGGATAATGAGTGATCCAATGATGAGACTACTAGAGGAAGGCGTTGAGTTTGTAGTGTATTGTGATTCCTCAGGAGTTGGGATCGGTTTCATATTGATGCAACATCAGGAAATCATCGCATATGGGTCAAGGAAGTTGAGACCCCATGAGCAGAACTATGTAACTCATGACCTTGATCTAGCAGAGGTAGTCTTCACCCCTGAGGATGTGGAGACACTATCTTCTCAGAGAGATCTTTTTGGTGTACTAAGACCACCAAAGTATTAGATACGTCTTCACCCAGAGAGACATGAACCTGAGATAATGAAACTGGTTAGAGTTCCTATAGGAATATGACTTTGAGATAGTCTATACTCCAGGGAAGGTCAATGTTGTAGGAGATTCCCTTAGTTGGAAGTTCCAGGATGGATTAGTGTAGGAAGCTTCAGAGTAGTCAACTTCCCTACAGCTGACCCTGGTGGATCAGGAGGGTACAATTTTCCTCCAGTCGATGGTTTTGAATCCTTTGCTTCTCAATCATGTGAGAGAGTCTTAGCTGGGAGACATCTACTGTGAGGTTTTATATCATCAGATATCCATAGGCAACACAACATAAGGATATTTTGAAGGAGGTAATCACATTATCTTATTCTAGGGATGAATAGTGGTTCTAGTTACATTTTGGGAGGAGGTGATATGGGAGTTCCACACTTCTCCACTATATGTACATCCTGGTGTGGGGAAGATGTACACAGATCTTCATTGGCAGTTTTGGTGGTCCGGTATCTGACGAAACGTAGCGGAGTTCATTTCTTGGTGCCTCACCTGTCAGCAAGTGAAGGCTAAGCACCAAGTTCTGGTAGGCTTGTTACATCCCCTAGAGATACCAGGGTGGAAATGGGATTACATATCCATAGAATTCATCACAGGGATTCCATGTACAATGAATATCCATGATGCCATCTAGGTGATAGTTTAATGAATTACGAAGTCAACACACTTTCTTTCCATCATGGAGTAGAGTTTGATGGAGAGTTTGGGTCAGCTATATGTATGGAAGATCATTCATCTTCATGGGGTTCCCTCGATGATTGTATCCGATTATGATTCATGATTTACATCACTATTGTGAAGAGGCTTGTAGGATGTATTTGAGACCCAATTACGGATGAGTACAACCTTTCACCCCCAGGCCGATGGGTAGACCGAGTGCACTATCCAGGTGCTAGATGATATGATGAGGGCTTTCATGATGGACTTCATATCAAGCTAAGAAGATCACTTTACCTTGGTAGAGTTTGTTTACAACAAAAGCTACCACTCTACCATTGGTAAGAAAAATTTTTAGGCCTTATATGGGAGACTTGGAATGTCACGCTGGTACTAGATAGAGATTTGTGAGTCATCTCTTTTGGGACCAGATATGGTGAAAGCGATAATGAAGAAAGTCCAGTTTATCCATGAGTGGATGAGGACGGCCCATAGTAGACATAAATCTTAAAAATATTGCCATTATAGGTCATTGGAGTTCGAGTAGGGGGACCACGTCTTCTTGAGAGTATCCCCATGTTGTGAATTGTGGAGATTTGGCTGGGGAGGCAAACGATACCTGGGGATACTCGGAATTTTCGATATTGTGCAGAGGGTTGAAGAGGTTTCTTACCACCTTTCCTTACCCCCACAACTATGGTAGGTGCGCTACATCTTCCATATGTCACAACTAAGGAGATACATGTATGATCCCACACACATCATCGAATGGGGAGAGCTAGACATTGAGGATGGAACCACCTTTATGGAGCACCTGGTGGCGATCGAGGATTGGTAGGAGTGGACTCTATGTGGATGGATCAAACCTTTATTTCGAATTCTATGCCAGCAAAGAAATGTGCATGAGAGTTCCTGGGAGCAGGGGAGCCAAGTGAGGGCTCAGTATCCCGAGTTTTTTTCCTAGTTTTACCTTTTTAGGATGAAAATATAGAAGGAGGGAATGATTTAGAGACCCGTATTTTCCTTATAAGACTTTAAAATATTTATATATATTTTTTCAAATTTATACGCTGAGAAAACGTGTGATTTTGAGGCCCAGTGTGCTTGGAATCAATTTTATAAAAATAATAAATGTATTTTATATTGCATGCACAAGATACCTAAAAGAAAATGGGATAAATCTTAAATGGTTGATCATATTGGAAATTCAAGACCATGGTTGAGTCTATAATGTGGTGTTTACCTTAAGAGTGACATAAAATAAGTTATCACATGACGCTCAGACCTCTTGTTCATTTCTAGTGTGTTTAATGAATGAATGAATTATTTAATTAATTATTTATTTTTAGCAAAACATATATATTATAAGTATATCACCCTGGAAAACCATTCCAGGGTTGGCTCATAATTTTTATAATTTTTCGGTAAGAGATCCTTCATTCTCCCTTTGGTGAACAACAATGAAACTCTGGAATCAAGCAGATCAGGATGCAACAAACATAATGAATCCACCCAAATTATTGGTGAATTAATTCTTCATTAGTGATCAATAAAAAATTGAGTTAAGACTCATCAATTGATGTTTTTATTAACTTTATTAAATTATTGAGTATATTTTTAGTTGTTCTTTGATCTACGCCTCTGTTTCAGCCTCTGCATGTGCACCCATATAGAAAATTACTTTATTTTAGTTGCTTTCTAATCTTAAATGTACATTCTTGATCGATTGGACAATAACTCTTTTCCATGATCTATTAACCATTTTCTTGGTATTTTCGTCCCCCTTAATTTGTGTTCTTCACCAGTTGGATCTCTGAGACACCGGTTTGACAATTTTTGGGTGGCACTGAGCTCGATCGGGACCCCATATTCATGGTGGATTGATGAAATGAGAAAAAAATGAAGAATCAAGCATAAATATGGGAAGATGGAAAGGAAAGGATGAATGATTCAATGTTCAAAGATCAATAAATCAAATGAAGGATCATTGGTGGCATGTATAATGGATGGAGGAACCCCCATGATGAACGATGGCAAATTTCTAGTGAACAACGACCGACAAGCATGAATCATGACCAGATTTGTGATATTTAGAAGGAATCAAGGAAAGATCTATGGCGATGGGACCTAATTCGAAGCATGGATACTGTATTTATAGATATAGAGTTTCTAAAAAAATCCTGACTATACAATTTTTTCCAAGATAAACACACAACATGTAGACTCCCTCAGTAATGGTGCTAGGGTTTGGGAAAAGTTAAGGATGACACGATGTGTAGTACTCCCTCACACATCATGTATCCCTTCCCTAGTTTGAAAAACCATGTGATAGGTAACACAGTAAATGATTCCATGTAGGAGTACACAAGAATGAGTTGACCACACATGCATCATCCTATGTAGACCGACATGCCATGTACAAGAGTACACAGAAACAAGGTCTGGGTACATGGAAATAGCCACCGGACATGGCCTTGGTTCTATTTAGTCAGGACACGAGGTGTAGTCCACCTAAATGGCATGTTATACTACATGTGATAGATTCGTCTGTTGGCTAGAGGCACGTGAAGGCTGTGAAGTGAGACCACACACCATGTGGGTCCCCTCACACACTGTGTACCCCTTGATCTCTTTCGAGAAAAATTCGAATGTATATATCTCCTTCATTTGAAATCAAATTTTAGACTTTGAGTAGCCTATCCTTAGTGATTTTACACATAGAATTTGATGGTTACCTCAGTTATAAATTTCTAGATATGACATGAAATTTTTTAGGCATGACACCTTCTAAGGCAATGCCCGATGACAGCAGTGGTCAGGAAGGATCACCAGAGATAGAATCCTAACCGGAACCCTCCGTCTAGGCTGGGCATGGTTCCTCAAAAACTTTTAGAGCGGAAAACTACAGATGGGCTAGGTATGGGTCCTATATATACTTCCAAGTGGAAACCTCCATTTAGGTTGGGTATGGGTCCTCAATGACTTTCAGAGTGAAACCCTCTAGCTTGGTTGGGTATGGGTCCTCAACCTCCTAGAGTGGAACCCTCCTGTCGGTATAGGTCATGGGTCCTCTAGAGACTTCTATAGTGGAACCTTCCAGCCAACCCAGGCATGGATCCTATACTATTGGAGTGGAACCCTCCTATTGGGTAGGGCATGGGTCCTCTATTGACTATCAGAGTGGAACCATCCTGTTGCACTAGAGAATGGGTCCTCTACCTAGAAATTGTGGCCCGTCGACAGTGCAAAATAGTGACGAGGTGTGGTTTAACATAGCTTTGGAATCACGAGGAAAAGTATAGATTTCCCACTAAGATGTGTTTTTGTGAAGAGACCAAAACCATGCGGTCAAGTTAGTTCCACCAAAAGCGGATAATATCAAAGTGTGGTGAACGAGTTCCATATACGTTTGTGTTTAGGGAAGATGCATGGGATTCTAGGGATCATTGATAGACTTTTGGAACTATTGGATAATCTTATTCTTAGGCTGAGATACGTGATGGAGATACCCTTACTCTCTCATTTGGGATTATTTGATTGAGAATATATATATATATATATATATATTCTTTCTTTTGGATTCACACCTTGGATTTAGATGTTTTCCTTCCAAGAGAGGCGAAGATGCATGAGGTATGACACATGATTTACATGTTTAGATTATAGTAGTTGGGTGAGTCTACTCTCATATTATAGTTGGAGAATACTCGATGGGTAGTTCATCTACTCACCGTTTTTAGCCCCTTGTGTTTGGATGAGTTTACTTTCACTCTTGGTCTGGGTTGAGCTGTACTCTTTCACTATACCTTGTTCTATATACTAATTTCCTCTTATTTATCATCTATTAATGACCCACGTTCATCTTTTAGGGAATCCTATAGGGTATTCTTATACTCACCCATTCATGGGATTTTCCCATACATGTCGCGTCTTTTGCAGAAGATGGATAGGTCGACCATGATTATAGAGGAGATTAAGAATATTGAGTGCTTGGACTGAATAGGGTGGTTGTATCTCGAGATTTAGGAGTCAGACTCTAATTCAGTTATTTATTGTTTACTTTCATGTTTTCTATTAGGTTGGGACACATCTCTGGTTGGGTGTGTATTTTTCCCCTTTAATTTTAATTATTCACTACCGTACCTTTGTACTGTCTAAAGGTTCATGCATTCTTGGTTTACTTTATAGTAGTGTTTCATCTTTTATTCTTTCCCTCTTCACTTTTTCATTAAGTTAGATATGTGTGTGTAGGTTTTTAGGTAAATTCCTCCCCAAGTTAGTTATTCCTTCGGTGCTTATCACCACCCATTGGCCTATAGAGACGAGCTTATGGTAGTTGCGGCTTGAGCCCTAACTTGGGTCAAGTCGCGACATTGATAATTAAAGATAGGAATGGTGGATTTTAGATCAAAGGAGTTTATAGTTAGAGGTAGTCTGTATAAATATTAATCCACTATAGTTGGATTCAAATTAGAAGAATATAATTTTTTAAGTGTTATAACATTCAAGCCTAATTATTTCACACCGCTTTTACTAGTTTTCCTAATCCGCACCATCTAATAATTTTTATGGTTTCAATCACACATATTCTACACTAACATTGTCATTAAAATCATTCTAGATGTTTAAATATTTTATTATTTTATTAGGTTGTATCATTTATGAAGTAATCTTTTTTTGGGTTTAAGTTGCATGGGTTATACCTCCCTTTAATGGAGCCTGATCGGTTACCTGACCAAAAATCATGACACAATTTCTACTTGAACATGGAAAATGTAATGATAGTTATTAATCTATATGAAAATGAACATTAATAGATCAGGACCACAAATTTAAATTTTGGATTGGGTCTACTCCTATTGAAAGGCTAGATTTTTGTCTGTACCTATAAAAGAAAAGGGTTTAAGGTTTTCTCCTCCACGTGTAAAAAGGAATATTATAAAGAGATGTTGTTTTCCTTTACTAGTGATACACATCTAGTGGATTTCCATGCTTTTAGTTTGAAATTGTGAAGAGTAGATATATAATTATTTAGATCTGAACAACTATAAAATTCCTTTTGATATTTCCTTTACTTAGTTTTCTTATACCCTTCACACTCAATACCTATATTGATTATAGTTTAAATGTTTTATTTTTTTTTCCAATATATTATAAATAATAATTTAATATACTCTGATTTATTAAGATTTAAAATTCACCCTCCCCTATCTATTTCCATCTAACCATATTGGACAAAAAATTGGTATCATAGAAGCTTCTTTTTAGTAGAGTTGTACTCTATTTGTTTACTATGACACCTTAAAAATTGGTATTAGATAAATCCCATTAGTTTTTATATATCATTGATATTTTACTTGACACCTATACAAGTATTATTAGATTATCGATGCTATTGGATTTATTTGTGTTACAAGCCAAACCCATGACTTAACAATATAAGAGAAAGATCTTTTTAGAGGTGTATTTCTTAAGGAATGTACGTGATTTGACTTCTACACTTAAAATATACTTTAATAATAGTAAGTATTCTCTATGGAATATCTAAATGGAAGATTATTTCAAGAGTATTAATTTTTTATACTGGGATATTGTGATAGTATTATTTTTTTCCTAAATCTGATTTGGTTATTATAAGTGTTTTAGATGTTGTTAGATATGAAATTTATTTTAATTTTATGAATATTATTCATTATAATTTTCTATAAATATTTTGGATTAGATATATAGTTTCTATACAGCTCATTAAATTTTTATAAAATCTAGATTTAGCTAAATTTGAAGAAGAAAAGTGATGGAGTAAAGAAAATTCTAGGAAGATAGAAGAATTTTGTATGCATGATGAAAATAAGAATCCTGTATGTTTTGGTTGTATACTACTTGGATGAATGTTAATAGAGTGCCTTAATAAGAAAAAGGAAAAGGATAAAAGTGTGTAGGTAATGGAAGTTTATAGATCTATATTATTTTCCTTAGAAGGTAGTCCTATTACGAATATGAAAAAAAATCAAATATTACTTATTATGAGTGCAGGAAGAAAGGAAACATAAAATCTAACTATCTATGGATGCATATACCTAGAAAACATGAGAGTTTAAGAACATAATTAAGAAAGAAATGGATTTATATAGAATCTTTACACATATTTATTTTCATGATCAATATGGATATGAAAGAGAAAATAATAATATATTTTTTTATGAATTTTTTGTTAGTGTTTCATTTTAAAATTCTAAATCAACTTATTTAAGTTACTTGGGTGAATATACAAGTAAAGATGGAAATATATGTCTAGAAGAAAGTATGGATGATGTGATCAATTCAATTAATTATTTTAATTCTTATTATGGGATTTTTTCCTTTTTAGAATAATCTTAATCATAAATAACATGAAAATATGTTTGATGAGCCGCAAGTCAGTGTTGTAACTATTAGAGATACTAATATGAAATTAAAAAAAGATCACAAGTATGTGTTAATATAGAAAAAGGATATTGATTCTGATTTTTTTTAAAACTAATGAGGAAAGTGATATTTAAAAGGAAGTGATTTAAAGGATAACAAACATTTTATCCAGCACAAATGGAAAAGTCTATGATGATTTGGATATTGTTTAAAAGTAAAATCATAAGCATAATGTTGACATAGAATGTCTCAAGGAAGATCTATCAAATTTTTTCTTAGGAATAAATATGTTTAACAAGGTGATGTCAAGGAAAAAGATGAACTTTTACTAGAATGGTCTTGGTTATGATGAGTTATTTCCCATGATATAACAAAAATAATTTTTGAATGGTAAAACTATAGATATTTTATCTATTAACTATTTTAAACGTGGTACTTTTAGTCACCATGTATCATATTTTTCATCAATATTTATTCAATCTCCCATTATTAAGAAATATTTCTCATATAATTATACATTCAATGTTAAATTATCTAACCCTTTTATAGAATGGGTTCCAAAATCTTATTATTCTAACCCGATTGGTCTTAAATTGGTTTCTATTACTAGGTATATTCTTCCTTTTGGTCAGCCTATATACCCTTTATATATTTATCATTTTCTATCCTTGAATGAGTTTTAAATTTGTTAGTTTCTTTTTTTTAGCTAGTGATCATCTAGAATATATGTTTATTTTGTGTTTTACTATCATGTAATTAACTATTTGTTATTTTTAAATTCATTTAATATATTTTTATAATTTATTGAATATCATTAATATGTTTTTATGGATCCAAGTAGTTTTATCCTTTATCACTATAGGAGGAGTTCACATGTTTTGAATAATATTTTGAAGTTATTCAGGGGAGAGAAAGTCTAGATTAAGGAGAGAATTGACTATTTATTATTATTTGATTATATCTTTATCTATTGGTATATCTTTATTAATATGTATGAGTTTATTGGGAGGTATTAGTTTAACTGATGATCATTCTATAAAATCAATTCCTATATTAGTTCAATATGTTGTGTTTTTAATGATGTATACCTTGAGTGTGTTGCTTAAATTATTTATTCATTGTAATGAAATTAGGATTGATCTATTTATTAAATATTATTCATTTAAATAATTCTTGATTAATGTAATTTATTTTTTATGTTATGGGTTATTTTTACTATTGATATTTCATGTATATTCTATTTTTTAATTTATTTTTTTGGACTTGTTAACATTTTTCTTTTGAGTGAAAATTTAGTCAAAATATTTATTATATCTTTAACATAGATTCTTTAATATTTTGATTGATTTATATGGGGGAAGAATTTTTTATTGTTACATAGACATGTTTTTAGTTGTAATTGGAACAATTCAGCATTGTTTTATCTTCTTGATCCTTACAAAAAGGGTGGGAGTGTATTTGAGTTTTTAAATTATCAAAAAGGGGGAGAATGTTTAGTGCCATCTTGACACGTTGTTTATGTTTTGATAATTACCAATCACTCTCTCCTTGTATGTTATTTTTTGTTATAACTTATTTATTTATTTAGGATTCTGTTTAATTCTTTCACTACTTGTATAATAAATGAATGATCTTGAATATGATGTTAATTTTATTATTATTTATTCATTGTTTTCATTTATATATCATCCAACTTTTCTCACATTTTATGTTGAAGTATATGTTTTTAGAACATGTTTTTCTTATTGGAGTAAAAAATTTGAATCTATATTTTATTATATGTTTAGAGATTTCCTAATTACAGTAAGCCAATAATTATTTTACTCATACATATTAGATTAGATATTTAAAGGTTACATTAATTACCTTCATATATTGAAAATTTTTAGACTTTGGATAATTCATAATCCTTACAAACTGTATTTTTATCAAAGAATAATATGATGAAAATATAGAATAAGTATGAAAATATATTAAATATGGTTGAAATATCTTACACATAAGTTATAATTCTTATTAATGGATAAAATAAATTATGTTATAATATTCTAAAATTTTCATGATGTTACATATTATCAAAAGATATAAAATACTTTATGTATTTAATAAAGGATATTATGAATAGAATTTTTATTGAATATAAATCCATACTATTGATGCTGAAGATATTATTTATGAAGGGTGGAAGGATTTACACATTAAAGAGTAATAGTGGAATAATCTTATGTATCATGTTAAATTTTTTACATATTGAGATTTTAAAAAATCATTCACCTTACACACCCTTCATAGAATTTGTAATTTTTTTCATACATTTAATTAGATCGATAAATATGTTACATATTTTATATTTCACTAAGTGAAATATATTACACATTTATTAGGATTCTATAGGATGTTTTACACTTTGATTCATGGAAAATGAAAATATATTATGTATTGAGTGAAATCTTACATATTTGGTATGTAGTTAGGATTTTTTTAGAAAAGTGTTAATCATATGTTAAGGACCTCATATATTAATTTTATGAATTATAGTTCTTTAGATGATTAAGTTTAAACTATCATTAATTTAAAAGATTACTATTATACAATGAAAACTGCCAACATGTAGTGTAGAATTATCTATCGTTATTTATGATTGATACTGAATTATTATTTATAACTTATGTTATAGATTTCATTATTTAATTTCAATTGCTTGAAATTTTGAAGGTCCTATTTCAAAATATTTCAATGAGTTTTAAAACTTATTAATATTAAGTATTTAATGCTAATTATTAGTATTTACTTAATCATGATTTTAATTTTTATTTATTTATTATTCCAATGGGTTTATTTGTTAGGTGGTTTATCTTTATAGGATCAATCCATGAGAAATATTCATTGATAATTAAAGGGAAGAATCGGAGAGTTTGGATCAAAGGATGTTACTTATATACATTATCTATATAATCTATAATCCACTAAAAGTGGATAAAAATGAAGTGAATATAATTTTTTATGTGATATAACATTGAATCGCAATTGTTTCACACTACCTTTACTGGTTTCCCCAAGATACATTGTTAAAATTTGTTAAAGGATGGAGTTTTATTTTTTCTAAAACATAATTATTTTTGAAATCAATGTTTGACCCAAAAGGGGGTTAGATACCCTAAGAGGGGGGGGGGTGAATTAGGGTATGAATATTCTTTTCAAGATTCATCCTACCCCAATGGATCTTGAAATATTTATTATAAGGGTCACTTTTTCTCTCTCTTTAATGTTTATGTTGATCTTATCCTTTACAACTTTATCTGTTGATGATGTATAGAAAGTAAAGAAATAAATAAACTACAAGGGAACATTGATTTTTACTTGTTCCACCATTATGAGCTAGTCTAAGGATAATTCATCCAATAATGTGTTGGTGCACCAAAATCACTAAGCTCACAACTTGTTGGTTTAGGCTTGTTCAATAATACTAGGCCTCACTTCCCTTACAATGTTCATAGTGGACTCATTTTCACTCCTAATTTACAACTAATCACAATTTTAAAGCTCAATGATCTCTCAACTAAAGTGTGCTCACTACTACTTCATATTATTATTATTTTGATCACTTGAATTAATATGATTTACACCTCATTTAGTATAGAATTAAGTTTTACTTTCATCCAATTGATGAATACCACTTTACCATAGATTTACTAAGAAATCCCCTCTAGTTTGAATGAAATTTATTTTTGTGAAAACCCTCTTTCCAACCTTCATGAAATTTCCCAATTCCTCACAAGAATATCCTGATCTAGTAAACCAAACAACTTTCATAAAGCTCACCACTTTCCCAAAGAATACATAGAATTTTTGAAGTTCCCTCCTTTTGTGAAGCTCAATTAGACTTCACAAAGCTCACTACTTTCAAAAATATTACATAGGATTCATAAATATCACAAAATTAATGATGATAAAAATTTTTATGATGCTTACATAGACTTCATGAACCCAATTTCTCCATGAAAAATGATCTTATGAAAACCTTTATGAAATAAAAATCCTTTGCAAAATACCTTCACAAATTCAGAGCCTTTATTTTTTTAAGGATATATTATACAAATGAGGGGCATAGATATAGCGACCCAGGATTAACTTATATAGATATTAAATCATTTTAGATTAATATTCAATACATTACAAAAATACATGCCCAAGGACCGTAATAGTTTAGTGTCTTTGGAAACTTGGAAACAAAATCTTCTATCTTGATGAAATATCTTCAACATATCCTATAAATATCTCCACCTTTTGTACTTATACCTACAACCTTTCTCCACAACCTGGGGAAGGAAACATAAAAAGGGGTAATCTCATATGCTCAGTAAGGGTAAACAAAGGAGACATGAGCATGTGGTATAATAACATAATCATAAAAATAGGAGATCTACCCTTCATGTCAAAGATCATAACCATGAATCATGGGATAAATATTGGCAGTTTATAAGACATGAATCATGAGGAAATAAAGGACATAATCCATGAAAGCATAACATAGGAATAAAACATGGAATTGTGGAAAACACATAAGCATATAATGATTTCCATATTAGCTAAGTAATTTCTTCCAATACCATATTAGTAGTATGGGTTCACTCCCCATACCATCTTGGTAGTCATGGTTCACTCCCATGGCCATATTAGTAGCATGAGTTCACTCCTCATACCATCTTGGTAGTCATGGTTCATTCCCATGGCCATCTTAGTCTATTTCATGAGATATACATCTTTACCCAATACATTGGAGGGAGATATAGGCCCCACCTATCATATAATAAAATCATACGTACATGTTCCACAAGATCATAAATAATCATATCATAACCCATGAAATGAAATGGGTGTTATAAACATGTAATCATATCATAACCTGTGGAAAATGATATAGGTTTCATAATCATTTCATAACCCATGAAAAGAAGCGGGTTTTCAAAAGAATTTTACATGTAAAAGAAAAATGGGCTTCATAAACATATAACCTATAGAAGAGAAAAGAGTTCCATAAAGATAATGACATTAAGCATAACCCATTAATAGAAAGGATATGAATATAATCTTTAGATAATTTCCTTGAAGGGTATGAGTAACATCAACTGATGCCATCTTTGATGGAAAATAATTTTGAAATTACTTTCAAAAACATTTCTTGAAGAAAAAATCCTTTATTATTTGAAAAAAATATTTTTAATACATAAAACCATTTAAAAAAATTATTTTCTTAGAAAATACCTTGAAAATTTATAAAGAAGTCTTGAAATCATTTTGAAAACCTTTTTCCTTGAAAACTTATAAAATAATCTTCAAAAAATTTTTAAAAAATGTTTCTATGAAAAAACTTTGAAAAATTTGAATGAAAGCATGAAAACATTTTGAAAAAAATTTCATTGAAAATAATTTTAAAACTTGTTAAAAAATCTTGAAAATGTTCTGAAAACCGTTTTACTTGAAAACATATGAAAGAAGCTTGAAATTTTTAAAAAAATAATTTCTTTGATTTTTTTTTGAAAACATGTAAATAAGGTTTGAAAATTTTTTGAAAAAAATACCTGAAAATTAATTTTAAAAACATTTTCAAAAAGATTAAACTTTTAAAAATTCAAATTAAGCTTCAAATAAATGACAACAGGTAAATCTATTCATGTCGTACAAGGTAAAAAAAGTTCCTTTTGCACGATAAAAAGGTTAGAAAAATGCATTATTAGAAAAGAGACAATAATATTCATTTGAAGAGATTGGTAAAAGACAAAAAGGGTAGAAATTTATTTTAAGTATTATAGGATAATGGTATAATTTTCTTGGAACCCTTTTTAAAAAACACAGATTTTCGATCGAAGAGAGGGTAAAGTCAGGATTTCTAAAAAACACTTTATTAATTATATTATGTACCAAAGTGTATAAATATGGTAAAAATACATGAATATAGAATGAATAACCACAGGGTAAGAAAATTCATGAATTTATTGAGATATGTATCATAATATTTCATCAAATGATGCATAAGCATAAACAATCTAGAAAAGCAATGAGATTGTTTCAATAAAATCTTATCACTTAGTAACTTGGGATCATACTCTCCATGTAAGAAAATGGGATTAAATTAAGATTAAAATATCATTAAAAGGAATATATCCATGATATAATATGTAAAATGGAGTTATATTCACCCTGAAAAAGAATTTAGGTGCATGGCCAAACATGAGTCTCAAAGAAAGAAAATTGAGACAAAACTATTTTACCGATTTGGTAACTTTTGAAACTTAAAACACTATGAAAGAAGGATTATAAAATGGAAATGTGAATACACATAAATTTAATTATAATATACATATAATAAAATAATTTTCATTACATACACTACACAAAAGGAAAGAGTATTGAACATAGCATGTATCTCATGGGAATAAAAAGTGAGATAAAAACCCCTTACCTTGAGTCTTGACTCTCACCGTACTTGTTCAAAACACCTATATAATAAATATAAATTTATTATAAATATTTTAAAGAACCATACTATTATATCTAATACCATATATGGTTTGATTACGACCTTATATTACCCTCTTGTTAACCACTTTATCTCAATTCACTTCATATGATATTCGCTTTGTTTTTTCGCATGTGTCTTAATTTATTATATATTTGGTTCTTATACTTATATAATGATTCCATAATGTAAGCCATGATATAAAATCATTTATATCCATTATAATTTTATTATAATAATACTTATAATATATAACTATCAAATGGAATACACCATTCATGGAGACGGTAAGCCGTATATATGTATGAACATTTTTTTTGTTTAATTGTCATGTTGAAAGAAATAAAGTAAAATAAATATATGCACACACACATATATATATATATAAATAATTATTAAATTAGAATTATTATATCATATATATCATATATATTCACTAAACTCATCCTTAATACATTCCATGTAGTGTGTGAACGAATCACATCACTTTGAGGGGGTGGTAGTCTACACTTCCTCAAATAAAATTATCGTATTAACATCAAATGAAAAGTATAAAGATATGTGTTGTAAAATAATTAAATAAGATTAAATATGTAATAAATATTATATATAACATATATAAACAAATTTTACATCATAATGGCCACCATGAGAGGCGGTAAAGCAAAATTGAACAATCATTGTTTAGCTAGGCGGTTGTCTGCCTACACATAAAAATTATGTTCGTTACCCATTAGATTGAAGTGTGTATAATTTTAGGTATAATACTTAGAATAACAAAATCATAGTATATTGAGGATACTGGTTTTTTATAAAATCACGGAATAAGAATATTTTAGGGATTATAGAAAGGAAATAAAATAAATGACTTTGAGGGAGGGTGTTACCTCTTAATCGAGTAACTCCTTTTGGTTTGAGCTAAAAGGATTCCTTGGATTTCTTTCTGACCAAGGAAAGGATTAAAGGTAGAAGTTAGGAAAGTTTGGGAGTTATTTGGGTATATTTTTCTTAAAGTTAAGTGTCTTTAGATGTGTGAGGAAGTGGAAGTGAATGAGGCCTTTTATAATAGAGGAGGAGTGGGATCTCTTGTATTATTTTAAAGGAAAGGAAGCCCACCCACGTTTTTTTATTGAAAGTGTTTAAATAATGGTTCAAAGTATATCCAATAAAGTATAGGGTCAAAATATTTCCATCTAGTGTCTTTAGGGAAAGTTTATAGTTTGTTTTGGGCTTTAATGTTATGGTTTAGTCCATTATTTTTCTTAATTTTAACCTTAATCGTTGTAATTAATTTTAATTATTCACTAATATTTTTGGCCAAAAACTAAGTTGAAATTATTAGAAATTATAAAATATTCTGATTCTAAATATGGAATTAATTTTTACAAATTCTAGACACATAAGTGGAAAAAATTAATTTAAATTTAATCCCACAGTCGGGTCGAAAATGCATGTTTCTAATGTAAAAATGTTCAAAAGTTTGCTATGTTTTTATAGTCAATTTCAAAATGAAATTGATTAAAATGAAATAAATTGGATTTATTTATAAAAATATTATATAATTAAACTTTTAAACCAATTAAAAATATAATTTTTCCTTATAAATAAATTATATGAAAAATAAGTTTTGAGTTAAAATCCAGTATTTTTGATAATTCATTAAAAAAAATAAAACCTTACAGAAAAATACCAAAAATTTATCCTAAAATAATTTTTATGTTTCTATTATAATGATTAAGTTTTTTTGACATATTAAATCTATAAAAGTTCAAAAAATTGGATTTAAAATGGGTTCTCCATTAAAAGGCGGCAAAACTAATTTTATATAAAATATAGGTTTTAAGCATAAAATTGGTTTTATTATTATCTTATGCCTATCAAATTTGTTGGATGGGTATCAAAAATATTTTATTGAATATATAAAATATATATTAAAATAATATCAATTACTAATTTTAATTAATTTCATTTATTATGATTAAAACATATAATAATATTTTTCTATAAAAATACTCCATTTATATTCAATTGATTCTTATATTCATTTATAAATAATTTGTAACTAGTTAATTCATTTTATATTTTTTGAAAACCATATATTTACATAAGTTAGTTAATTATATTCATAAAATATATTTTAATGTATGGGATACATCTTATCATATTAAATAATCATATTTTAATAATATATATTGTTCGCTAAACCTTGGTCATGCTTGTTATACAAGACATTGAGAAAAGTCATTGTTGCATGTAACACAAGATAACCATAGTGTTCTGTGTAGATCAAGATAAAATTTATGTTACAGTTAGTGAACATAATCGAAACATAGTTATTTACTATAAAATGAACTATTTTAAGTGTTGTGTGAAATGAAAAATATCAAAAAGAATAAATTAATTAAAAAAAATGATTCACAAAATCTCAGGGAGTTACATTCTACCCCCTTAAAATGAATTTTCCCTCAAAATTCGTCTGGGTTATCAAAGGTTTAATACTTTAAAGTTTCATTTATATAAACCTTCATAATAAAAATGAATACTCAAACTCCTTTTAAAAATGTAAAGTTATAACCATAACAGTTACCCAAAGTAACATATAGGAGAACATAGGTTGAGAGTGAAGATTGGACATGGAGGAAAAGAAAAAATATTTATAGGGAGTGATTGAGGTCATCAATCATAAATAAGTGAATTATTAATGAAAAGCTGAGGGCCTCAAATTCATAAATCTGTGATGATTTAAAAGGCCATTACCTCAATAAAGATTAAGGTATTAGGAAAACATTTTTTTGATCATTTTCCGAAGTTTGTGTAATTATTTTATTAAATAAAAATATAAGGAAATATATATACTTAATATATTTATATAAACAAAATTTCATTCTTTGTTTGTGCTTTTATAAATTTCTAATTCATCCATTACTTCATGTAATGGATTTTTGGAAATTAACTTTGATGTCAGAAGCACTAAAATATAATTTTAGAGGATCATAAGGACCATAAAAGAATGAAAAATTTAACCATTTGTATCTAACTATTATTAAATATAAATATGGTTAATAAACTAATCTATAAACATAAAAAGTAACTCTATGAGTATATCATTAATAATTATAAAAAAAATTACACATTAACCTGGACATCGTGTAGGCTAGTGGTTGGCATGAAACCCTTATCGTCCTTCGAACATGGGTTCAAGACCCACGAACTTGCTAGACTTGATTGGTTGTCACCCAAAATACACGATGTCCTTTTATAAAACCACACTAATATAATTTCCAAAATAAATATGATGAACATCCTTGAAATAATGTTAATCACTAAATATCCTTTTAACAAAGGTTATCAATAAATACTTCTTCCGATGTTTAACTTAAACTTTTCATGATTGGTTAACATTATAGCCCTTCAAAAAGATGGAAATCCAAATATTTAGAAAGAAATTCATGAAATCATCTTAACATTGATCCCCATATACCACAAAATATCTCTTGGTTTCCACATTCGAAACATGTGAATACCCTCATCATATATTATCTTGAAACATGGTAATAAATTTAATTACTATAAATACTTTTGGAAAACATGCATGATTTATTATTCCATAGATTACTGAATATATTCCTTAAATACAAGAAGTTATAAACTTTATCCATTATAACATAGACTACTTTGTGAATATATCCTTTATCTATTATGAGGTACTCAATACCATCCAATTTACTTGTTCATATCAAACATATATTTATACAAACCAAATTATCTCAACATAAGGAACATATTAAGGGTTATCTTCTCTTATTCAAAATCTCACCTTGTCATTAATTCAATTTTACATTCCATCAGAAACAGTTAACATAAACATGTAAATACAGAGTGAAAAACATATATAGAACAATCCTTATATGTTTCATCATTCATATAACATAATTTTTGAATCCAAATAAATATTTTTTCTATTATTCCACTTCATCCTTATTCCATTAACAAGGTTACCTCATCCTATTACACAACACCTCTTTCCATTCACATTTCATTGTAAGTTCTTCATCATCAACAATGTAACCATTACTCACACCACCTTGTTGGTTCCCTTTAAGAGCTTTCATCTTGGGACATTGAGTTGCATAATGACCATTTATTACACATTTAAAACAATTAACATTTGATGATGACTTAGGGAGGCTAATATTCTTATCCATTTCATTAACCAAACTCTTCATTTTTCCCTTATAGTCACTAGATTTGTGTCATTCTTTTCCATAGTCAAAACACCTTCTTATTCATCTAAGACATTTACTTAGGTGATTATTTCCACATTCTTGGAACAAAATAAATTGAATATTATTTCCTCCATGGTCTCCATTACTATAACTCTCAGTGAAATCATTCCTTATCTTTTTTGGTGAGTCTGAGAGTTGGTTAAGGTACACGTTGTTGATCATGTTCCTTGTAAACTAATCAGACATGATCACAACATCCTTCACTCTAGTGATCATCCCATTTTAATTATCATTAATAGATTTTCCATCATACCCAATGTTAATCCATTTCCTTCCAGTTCCCGCCATTGACTAAAATCAGAAGCATAGCGTGATCATTACTTATTATAGAATAAAACCACAAAGTTATTAAAATATTTACTTAAAGGATGTCTAAATCATAACACCTTCCTTAATATATAACACCCTAGGTGAATCCTAGGTTATTAATATCCAACTTATATAATCCTTCATGATGGTTCATGAAGAGTTTTTGAATTACCAAATCATATCCCCCAGGACATTAAAACTAGGTATGCAGTAAGGCCTATTGTCATGTACCATATTACCCCTAAGTCAGACCCGGACATCTTGTCAGACTTGTTACCCCTTAGTACATCTGTGCCAGAGCCACATCCACTTGTAGTATCTAGAAAAGAATGTATTTCTAGGAAACCACTCACTCTATCCTTTACCAAAATTCCAGGACTTTTTCCTAAATATTAACTTATCCTTATACTTATCTTTAGAGACATCCCTAGACATATCCTTATAAATATACCTAGGGATCTCACTAATGTTTAATCATCCTAGTTTATAAAGGTTAACTATTCCTCGGATACTAACTATAGCGACCCATGATTAACATACATGAATATTACATCATTTTAAATGAATATTCAGTACATTACAAAAATACATGCCCAAGGACTGTAATAGTTTAGTGTCTTTGGAAACTTGGAAACAAAATATTCTATCCTGATGAAAGATCTTAAACATATCCCATAAATATCTACATATTTTGTACTTCTACCTAAAACCCTTCTCCACAACCTGGGGAAGGAAACATAAAAATGGGTGAGCTCATATGCTTAGTAAGGGTAAACAAGGGAGACATGTAATAATAAACATGATCATGAAAATAGGATATTATACCCTACATGTCAAATATCATAATCATGAATCATGTCATAAATGTTGTCATTTTATAAGACACGAATCATAATAAAATAATGAAAATAAGCCATGAAATCATAACATAAGAATAAAACATGGAATTGTGGCAAACACATAAGCATATAATGATTTCCATAGTATCCAAGGCATTGATTCCAAGACCATATTAGTAGTATGGGTTCCCTCCCCATACCATCTTGGTAGTCATGGTTTACTCCCATGGCCATTTTAGTAGCTTGGGTTCACTCCTCATATCATCTTGGTAGTCATGGTTTATTCCCATGGCCATATTAGTAGTCAAGGTTCACTCCCAAGACCATATTAGTCTATCTCATGAGATATAAATCTTTACCCAATGCATCGAAGGGAGATATAGGTCCCACCCATCACATAATGAAATCATACATACATGTTCTAAAAGATCATAAATAATCATATCATAACCCATAAAATAAAATGGGTTTCATAACCATGTAATCATATCATAATATGTGAAAAATGATACATGTTTCATAATCACTACATAACCTATGAAAAGAAGCAGGTTTCAAAATAATTTAACCCATGAAAGAGAAACAGGTTTCATAAACATATAACCTATGGAAGAGAAACATGTTTCATAAACATCATTACATTAAGAATAACCCATTCATATAAAGGATATGAATGTAATATTTATATAATTTCCTTTAAGGGCATGAGTAACATCAACTAATGTCATCGTATATGGAAAATAATTTTTAAATTACTTTCAAAAACATTTCTTGAGTAAAATATCCTTTCTTATTTGAAAAGAAATATTTTTAATATATAAAACCATTTTAAAAAATCTTTTTCATATAAAATACCTTGAAAATTTATAAATAAGTCTTGAAATCATTCTGAAAACCTTTTTCCTTTAAATCTTATAAAATAAGCTTCAAAAAATCATAAAAACCTGTTTATTTGAAAACACTTTGAAAAATTTGAAAGAAAGAAAGAAAATGTTTTGAAAAATATTTCACTGAAAATACTTTGAAAACTTTTAGAGAAATATTGAAAATGTTTTGAAAACCTTTTTACTTGATAACATATGAAATAATCTTTAAAATTATTTAAAAAACATTTCTTTGAAAATATTTTGAAAACATGTAAATAAGGATTGAAAACATTTTGAAAAAAAATTTCCTTGAAAACTTATAAAAGAAGATTGAAAACATTTTGAAAATAATTTTCTTTAAAAATTACTTTTAGAAAATTTTTCATAAATTTTAACCTTTTAAAAATGAAAAGGAAGCTTCAAAGAAATGACAGTGGGTAAATCTGTATATGTCATACGAGGTAAAAAGAGCATTCCTTTTGTACGGTAAAAAGGTTAGAAAAATGACTTGTTTGAAAAGTGATATGAATATTACTTTTAAGAGATTGGTAAAATATATAAAGGGTAGAAATGTCTTTTAAATACTATAGGAGAATGGGACAATATTATTGGAACCCTTTTTAGAAAGCACAAATTTCCGACCGAAGAGAGGTTAAAGTTAGGATTTCTAAAAAAACACATTCTTAACTATCTTATGTACCAAAGTTTATAAATATTGTACCAATAAATGAATATAGAATGAATAACCATATGGGAATAAAATTCATGAATTTATTGAGATATAGATCATAATATTTCATCAAAGGATCCATAAGAAAAAATAATCTTGAAAAGCGATGAGATTGTTTCAATAAACTCGTATCACATGGTAAATTGGGATAATACTCTCCATTTAAGAAAAGGGAATTAAATTAAACTTAAAATATCATTAAAATAAATATATTCATGATATAACATGTAAAATGGAATTATATACACATTGAAAAATAATTTATGTGCATAACAAAACACGAGTCTCAAAGAAGGAAAATTGAGACAAAACTATTTTACCGATTTGGTAATTTTTGAAACTTAAAACCTAATGAAAGAAGGATCATAAAATGGAAATGTGAATAACCATAAATTAAATATAAGATAAATATAATACAGTCATGGTCAGTACATATACCACAAAAAAAAGAGTGGCGAACATAGCATGTATCTCACAGGAATAAAAAGTGGGATGAAAACCCCTCACCTTGAGTCTTGAATCTCGTCGTACTCGTTCAAACCACCTGTATAATAAATATAAATCTATAATACATCTTTTAAATAACCATATTATTATATATAATACCATATATTTTTTTATTATGACCTTATATTACCCACTTATTAACCATTCTATGTTAAGGTTTCACTTTAGATAATATTCGATTTGTTTTTCACATGTGTCTAAATTTATTATATAGTTGGTAATTATACTTATATCATGATTGTATAATGTAAAAAATTATATAAATATCATGTATATATATTATAAATTTAATATAATAATCCTTATAATATATAATTATCAAACAGAATACACAGTTCATGGAGACGGTAAGCCGTATGTACGCATGAATGCTATTTCCGTTTAATTGTCGTGTTGAAAGAATGAAAGTAAAATATATATATATATATACATAATTATTAAAGTAGATTTATTATATCATATATATCATGTATATTAACTAATATCATCCTTAATACATTTCATGTAGTGTATAAACGAATCACATCTCTTTGAGGGGGCGGTAGTCCACACTTCCTCAAATGAATGTATCATATTAACACCAAATGAAAAGTATAAATACATGTGTTGTAAAATAATTACATAAGTTTAGAGGAATAATAAATATTATATATAACATATATAAACAAGTTTTCCATCATAATGGCTACCATTATAAGTGGTAAAGAAAAATTGAACATTCATCGTTTAGAGAGACAGTTTTCCACCTACACATAAACATTATGTTTGTTACCCATTAGATGGAAGTCTGTGCAAGTGTAGGTCGAATAATTAGCATAAAAAAATCCTATTATATTGATAATAATGGTGTTATTATAAAATCATGGAATAATAATATTTTAGGGATTGGATAAAATAAATAAAATAAAGGACTTTAAGGGAGAGTGTTACCTCTTAATTGGGTAACTCCTTTTAGTTTGACCCAAAAGGATTCCTTGGATGAATTTATGAACAAATAAAGACTTAAATGTTTAATGGAATTTATTTGGGGATATATTTGGGAAGACTTTATCCGAACTTAAGTGTCTTTAGAGGTGTGGAGAAGTGGAAGTGAAGGAGGCCTTTTATAATGGAGGAGGAGTGGAATCTCTTGTATTATTTTAAAGTAAAGGAACCCCACCCACGTTTTTTATTGAAAGTGGTTAAATAATGGTTAAATATAGATCCAATAGATTATAGGATAAAAATATGGCCATCCAATGGATTTATTACAAGTGTATAGGCCATTTTGGGCCTTAATGTTATGGTTTAGTCCATTATATGCTTAATTTTAACCTTAATCGTTGTAATTAATTTTAATTACTTCACTAATATTTTTGGTCAAAAACTAAGTTGATATTATTATATATGATAAATAATGTCAATTTAAAATATGGAATCCATTTTAAAAAATTCCAAATATAGAATTGGTAGAAATTAATTTAAATTTAATCACGCAGTCGGGTCGACAATGTGGGTTTCTAATGTAAAAACATTAAAAAATTTGCTATGTTTTTATAGTCAATTTCAAAATTAAATTTATTACAATGAACTAAATTTGATTTATTGATAAAAATATTATCTAATTAAACTTTTAAACCAATTTAAAATATAATTTAACCTTATGAATAAATTATATGAAAAACCAGCTTTGAGTTAAAATCCAGTATTTTTGACAATTAATTAAAAAAAACGAAACCTTACAGAAAAATACAAAAAATTTATCCTAAAATAATTTTTATATTTATATTCCAATTATTAACTTTATTTAGACATATTAAATATATAAAATTTCCAAAATTTGGATTTAAAATGAGTTTACCATTAACAGGTGGTAAAACTACTTTTATAAAAAATATTGATTTTTATGCATAAAATTGGGTTTATTCTTATCTTATGCCTATCGAATATATTGGATGAATATAAAAAATATTATATTAAATATATAGAATATTTATTACAATAATATCACTTACTAATTGTAATTAATTTTATTTATTAGGATTAAAACATATAATAATATTTTCCTATAAACATACTCCATTTATATCCAATTGATTCTTATATTCATTTATAAATAATTTGTAACTAATTAATTAATTTTATATTTTTTAAAAACCATATATTTACATAAGTTTGTTAATAATATTCATAAAATCCATTTTAACAGCTGGATTACATCTTATCATATTAAATAATCATGTTTTAATAATATATTGCTGTTCTCTAAAACTTGGTTATGCGTGTTATGCAAGACACTGAGGAAAGTCATTTTTTCATGTAATGCAAGATAAAATTGGTGTTCCATGTATAGAAAGCTAAAATTTATGTTACGTGTAGTGTACATAATCAAAAAATAATACTTTACTATAAAATGAACTATTTTTAGTGTTGTGTGAAATGAAAAATATCAAAAAGAATAAATTAATTAAAAAAATGATTCAAACAATCTTGGGGTGTTACAGTAGATGCCTATTTATAGATGTTTCCTCCATTTTGTGAAGCTTTAAACCTCTCAAACAAACTTTTGAAAATCTATCCATTCTTTTTTGTGAACATCCCTATCTCCACGAAGCAATAGGGGGATTTTTTTATTTGTGAAGCTTCTCATAGTCATGTAGATTACCATATTTCTATTGTTAATTTGTGAACATGTAAACCTTCATGACACTGTATTCCTTCGCGAAGCTCAATTTATTCATGAAAATCCAATCTTCATGAAATCTATTCCTTTACCATATATATCAAGATTCATTCATGGAAATCCAACTTTCACAATACTTGAGTCCTCTAAATTTTGGACCAAAAAATTTGTATAACACTGGAAAACGATGCCACCTTTTATACGAAAGTTTCTATACCGCCTCCAAAGAATCCATTACTTTAGTTTGGATATTTTTCAATATACCTAGTCAATGACCATGCTGGAACTCCACAACTGACCTCAACAACCTAATTTTTCAACCAAAACAATCAAACCAAAAACACTACAAAGTTTTCTTAAGGGATTTTCACCAAAAATCCTCCCTTTAGGTTTGTCAAAAAAATTTCACACTTTTAATCTACTTTAAAGCTTCTTCCATATTTAAAAAAAACCGTTCTTGCGATTCCAGATAGAGATCAAATATTTACCTAATACACACTCTAATCTCACATGATCCATGTTCAACATGAGAAACAAGAGTAACATGAACATTTAATCAATGAATCACTTTATTCTCAAAATAGTAAACTAATTTATTTATGAACCCCATCTATCATAATTTTTAACCTTTGATCGATCATCTTTAGTATCATCAGATTTAAAACTACCCCCACTTCGCTGCTTCCCTTACTAGATCCTCCCCTATCTTAATCAAGATATTTTATCCACCTTTTTTAATTAACCCAAAGGTCACTCATTTTTGGATAAAACATTTTAAAGAACACATATCAAAAAATAAGGGAAAACACACTATACCTCAGAGAGAAGGGGTCCCACATCTACAATTTTTCAAGTGTGGGGATTCAAATGAAGTATTATTTTTACTAAAAGAAAGTGGATTTATTTGGTATTTCTTTAATAATGTGCTTCTTGGAATGTGGAAAAAACAATATAATGTCTTTTGGATATCATTTATAATAGGCTACCAATGATTTTCCTATATTCTAGGACATTAACCACTTTTCCTTCATCATCTCATGATAGTTTCATCCGGGTAGCCACTAGAGTCATCATATCCTTGAAGTTATCCATTCCAAATATTATCAAAACCACATTGGAATATTTATATTGAGAAATAAATGTTCCATTACTTCCTTATTTTACCTTTAAACCAAGGAAAAAGGTTAGTTCACTAATTATTGACATTTCAAACTCACTTTTCATGAATTTTACAAACTTTTTGCACTGCACTTCATCTTATCCACAAAATATTATATCATCCACATACACCAAAACCATAATCCTTTGATTACTATCATTTTTGGCATAGAGATTGTAATCAACTCCACTATTCTGAAAATTGATCTTTTTCATAAACTGATCAAGTCTTGAATACCAAACTCTTTGTTCTTGCTTCAACCCATATAACACCTTCCTAAATAGAAAAAAAATTTTCTTATCTTTATGAATGAGAAAACCATATATCTCCTAAATATACACTTCTTCTTCCAAAACTCCATTAAAAAATTCTGACTTGACATCCATCTGAAAAACATTGAATTTCCTTTGCACTAATATGGACAAGAATAAGAAAATAGTCTCAAGCCTTGAAATAAGTGAAAGTGTCTTATAAATATTGATTCCATTGATCTAAGAGTATCTATTTCATACTATTCATGATTTATTCCAAATTAATAATCTATCTTCATTTAGTTTTTTTAGAAGACCCATTTGGTCCTGATGACATTCTTATCTACCGGTCTCAAAATAATATCCCTAAAAACCTTTAGGTTTGGACTGATATAAATAATTAATAGTGATTATTGATAGGAATTCAGATATTGAATTACTATTCATAATGAAGATACCACTTTTTGGAAACGTTGTTGATCTCCTCTTTAAGCTTCTTGGTATCCTAAAAAGAATCATCTAATACCATATTATTAGAAAAAAATATAATCATGAAATATATGAATGTTGCTATATCTCCCCAATAAATATTCTCTCGGTGGAAAAATAACACTTGAACTGAGGCATGATGCCAATGATTGAATGTTCAATGGGATTTGGAACCAATGGATCATTCAAGTATAACTTTGATATCTCTTCAGTTTCACATCAGACTCTTTATCATATAATCTCCCTTTTCCATAGTACAAAACTTTCATTTACATATTCAAAAAATATATTTGTTTTGTAACACCACTTGTTGAATCTGATACCATATGTGACTTTCAAGATTTTGGATTCTTCTTATTTCATGTATCTCTATTCAACTTTATGTATCGTTCCCTTTTAGTACACACAAACCCCATAGATCATATATCCCCCTTCAACCATACCACTTCAAAAAAATATTAAAAATAGTTATTATATGGGGAGAGGAGTACCTTTGGAATCCTTAAGAGGAGGATTATGGTCAAACCTGAGGGACCAACCCTTTGATATTTTCTTTCAAATAATTGTACTCATTTCGTGATTGTTCTAAATGATCAACCAACTTCATTTACTCTATACATATAACTAGAAATTATTTATACACATAATTAGTATTCTTATGATATGTAGGTTCTTTAGGCTTGTCCATTTTAAAAATTTGGGGTTTAAGTCCACTAGTAAAAATTTCTTTCTTTTCTGCTCCACTTATATTCCATTTTTTATGAATCTTTCTCTGATCAAGAATATTTACAAAGATTGTATACTCTTTATTATTCCTCCATTGGAGGGATATTTCTCTTATATACACTTATCTTATTTTGGTATGGCACATAAATTTGTTGAGGCATTATTTATTCAGTTTTCTTTTATTATTTATCTGATTCAACTCACCCTGATGTGTTGGGAGTGAGTCTTTCACTGAATTTACATTATTTTTACTTATAATTAGAGTAGTTCCTTGTGTTTCCTTCGATTATATAAACCCATTTTTAAGCTTATAGGGTTTTCTTATTGTATAGTATTTCTCATCATACACCACTAGAGTTGGGGATCTACTTTTGAGTTCCTTTTACTTACCTTATTTCTTCTAGATGCAATATCTTTCCAAATTCCCATGATTATAACATATAAAAAATATCCTGTTGAAAACATACATCACGTCCACTGATGTAGTTAAATTTCTTGTTCTCCTGACATTGATCCCTTAATCTTCTTGATACATAATCATGGAGTTTCCCTATCTTCCACAATAATACCATTTGATGGTTACTTTCTTTAGAGAGAAGTTCCTATCATACTTTTCAATAAGATTATACTTATTCTTAGATTTAGAAATATTTTTTTCTTCACAATATGAAATATATTACAAAACTTCAAAAAAAAAATAGAAACATGACCATGCATCCCCCAGAAATAACACATGTTGTCATCATTTTTTGTATAAGTCTATTTAGGTCTATTTACATCTCCTAAAAGATTTTTATTATTAATGGAACTACTCATGGATATTTTCCTATCATTCATGGGAGAGGGTTCATCATATGTAATATCTAATATTACCAAAATGAATTACCATTGGGATGAGATAATTATTTCATGTTTTTCCTCTAAAATATCATATTTTCTTTTCATTTCATTATTACCTCCCGAAGGATAGTCAAATAATAAATGTAAAGAATCCTTTAACTTGGTCTTGAATTTAGAATTAGATTGCTCCACTTAATTTTTCATATATTCTATCTCTTCTCTCAATTATTGAATCTTCTTGTCCCTTGATTCATGTTGAGAATTATTCTCTCTCTTTCTAGTAATATCCTATTCTAATTACTAGGAGAGCTTATCCATCATGCTAGATTTCGTCTTTATTTTTGAATTTTTTTGAGTAACAAAATAATTATAGAAAGCATTATCCTATTGTAAACTTTATTTATCCTAGACCAGTTCAGATAGGTGTGTAGGAAGATCATCATTTTTGGCTTCTAGACACTAAATTTCTTTTTAGTTTTGATTCTTTCCCTTGTCATCATCTTTTAGTTTTTCTATATTTGTAGAAATCTTTTGTAGTTATTCATCTTGAGAATCATTCTTATCCCTTAGACTAGTAGACACATCAATAATACTTTTATTTAAACCTTTTATCTTGTTGAACTTACTTTTCTGTACTTGGATCCAAATTTCTTGAGAATTATTTTCTTATTTTAATTCTTAATCCAATCCTTTTGTCTTGTGGACAACATCTACTACTATAATTCTTGGAATTTCTTTATCACCAGTAGTTCCAACATCACTTGGAATTTCATGTACTTCATTCATTCCTATAGAATCATTGAATGAGGAAATAGTCTCATAATATGATAAGTTGTTGGTTTCATTTAATCAAATCACACTCCTTCCATAGAAACTTCCACACCAAGGAATTACAATATACTTTTGCTTCTTATTTTAAGTTATTACATTTTCCATGGAGTAATAAAATAAGAGTGGATTGAAACTTTAATTTCAAAAATTGAATTAACCAAGTCAGAGAAAACAAATCTGATAAAAGAAACCATTACTATGACAAAAAATTTTAGGCCCAAAAGGGGATTAAATACCCTAAGGGGGGGGGGGGTGAATCTGGGTATTGATATTCTTTTCAAGATTCAGCATTCCCAAATAGATCTTGAATTATTTATTATAAGGGTAACTTCATTTTATCTTTAATGTTTATATTGATATTATCCTTTATAACTTTATCTAATGATGATGCATAGAGAGTAAAGTAAGAAAGAAATCACAAGGAAACATTGATTTTTTACTTAGTTCTCCAATACAGGCCAGTCCAAGGAGCATGAATCCAACAATGTGTTGGTGAAACAAAATCACCAAGCTTACTTCTTCTTGTTGTAGTCTAAGTCACTCTTTCTTGGGCTCACTTACCTTACAATGTTTATAACAAAATCACTATCCCTCATATTTTATAACTAATCAAATTTTTAAAGCTCACTATTCTCTCAACTAAAGTGTGATCACTGCTCCTTCCAATGATTCTTCTTTCGATCACTTGAATCAATATGATTTACACCTAATTTTGTGCAGAATTAAGTTCTACTTTTATACAATTGATGATTACCAATTTACTATAGATTTACCGGGTAATCCCTTCTGGTTTGTATGAGATAAACCCTCTTTAGTACCTTTTTGAAACTTCCCAATTCCTCAAAGAATATCTTTATCTTATTAACCCCACAACTTTCATGAATCTCACCACTTTCATGAAGTTCACACCTTTAAGAATCTTCCTCCTTTCGCAAAGATCACTTAGCCTTCACAATGGCCACTACTTTCATGAAGCTCACATAGCCTTCATAAATCCCACAACTTTTATGATACTCATAAATTTTTCGAATCTTAAAAAAGCTTAAATAACTCCCTTTCTCCATGAAATATACGATCTTATGAAAACCATCACACAAAGAAAAATCCTCCATGAGTCACCTTCATGAATTCATAGCCTTTGGATTTTTGTTAAGGCTTGATTCTATAAATGAGGGGGGGGGGGGGTAGATGCCTATTTATAGACATTTCCTCTATTTCATGAAGCCTTCAACCACACCACTAACTTTTCAATAATCTATCCATTATTTTTCATGAACCTCCATATATTTGTGAAGCATCTGGAAAATTTTTCCATTCATAAAGCTTCACATAGTCATAGATATTACCATCTTTCCATTGCACATTTGCAAACCATCAAACCTCCATGACACTGGATGATTTCATGAATCTCAACATCTTTGTGAAACTCTATTATTCTCAAAAACCATTTCTCTTACAATATATATGAAGATTATTTCTTGTAAATCCAAGTTTCATGATACTTGAGTCCTCCTCCAAATTCTGGACCCAAAAATTTGGAAAACACTAGGAAAAAACACCACCTTATATAAAAAACTTTCTGCACTACCTCTAGAGAATCCATTACTTTTTCTTGGATCTTTTTAAATATACCCAATCAAAATTTTTTTTTGGGTCTCCACAATTATCCTTTGAAACCTTTTTTATCAACAAACAGAATCAACCCAAAACACTGCAAAGTTACCTTGAGGGATTTTTTCTCAAAAAATCACACAAGTGGGTTAATTATCTTATTTTTTATTGGGTTTTATTTTTTGTGATACATTTTTTTTGGGACATGTTACATGGTTTATAACTCCATTAAAATTCACATGCCTAGTTATTCTTACCTAGAAAAAAAATCACGATACATATTCTGCATGAACTCACAAATGGAAATGATGGTTATTATTCCCACTAAAAAGGAATGTCTATGGGTTATATATACACAATTAATTTTTGGGTTAAGAATATTATTTATATTATGAAACAATGACCACTTTGACCATGGAAAACTTATTTAATTTATTTTTCAATTATTAACTGAACGTCCTCAAAATAATCGATGTGGAATTAACCGATTATGTAATTAAATTTTTCATTGAAATAAATCAATTAAACTATATAATGATAAGGGAATAAACCTATAAAAGGTTCTTAATTAAGTAAATAATTAATATATTTTTATTATATAGGAGTTTAAGAATGTATATAGCAAGTCAGGACTCATGGTAATGGGTTTATTAACTCAATTTCCATTCATTGAGTTGTACTTCTAATTTATTGACTATGTTATGAAAAGATTATATGCGGAACGAACTATTATTTTATTATGTTGTATTTTAAATTGTTTATTTTTTTTACAAGTGTTACACACAATAAATTCATTTATTAGTTCTAGCTTCAATTATATGATCTTTGTAAGAATTATTTTTCTCAATATTGTTTCTTTGAGATATGTCTTGTTTTATGCTCCTACTCCATTTTATATGGTGTATATGTTTCCTATTGAGATATTATATCATGAATTAGTTATGTATCATTATATTTAAATTTCCTTTTAATTTATCTCTTTAATGAGATATGGATTCAAATTTTATAAATGTTGCAAGGGGTTTTTTGGTCTTAATTTCAATTCTTTGAGACATAATTCATGTTTTGCACAATATTTTATATTATATGGTGTACTTATTTCCACATGAATTTATTTTTGAATATTTATTCATGGAAATTATGGTTTTAATAGAATCATGTTATGTTCTTTCATTCAATGGGTTTTTGATTCACGCATTACTCGAGTTTCAAGAGTTTATCATCTCAAACTTTCTTCTTTGAGACATGCTTTGATTGATGCATCTATAATCATGTATATGGTGTATATACTAATTATTTACATATAATATAATGTTTGTTTCTACTTTTTTTCATCGGGGAATGCATTGGGGGGGGGGAACGCTTTTCTTGGACTCTCCTAGAGTGTTTTGCATACTTGGATTGGTCACACCTCCTCTAGGGTGGTTTCCCCACATTATTGATTTCAAAAGGCGGGTGACCACTACCACCATGATTGATGATGTTGGTTCCTTGATTAAAATGAGATTATGGGATATTAGTTCCTAATTCCATGGATTCTTCCTTGGATATCTTTAACTAGTTCGAGTCTCCCTTATAGATTTTAGTTATATCCATAAATCTCATTCCTGACTCTATCTCAAAGTAGATATTGGTTAATTACATAGCTCCCATCGTGATAGGGAAGCTACTCGTGGCTAGAGATGATGGTGAAATTGGAAATATAAATACATATATGGATATTGTGTGTGTTGGGTATCTATAAAATTATTCCTATTTCTAAGTTGATGGAATCCAAGGTATGAGGCGTGTTGGGTTTAGAAACCAAGGCATCCCATGTTCATCCTATGGAAACTTTCACCAGGGACGTAAGGAATCCAAAGATCGTTGCCTCAGGTATCTCATATTTATCACATGAGGTATATATCTTGGTAAATTATTAGGGTTCATAGGTTTAAGGTCTTATGGGGACATGATCATGGGTTTATGGTCTTATGGGGACATGATCACAGGTTTAAGGTCTTTTGGGGACACAATCATAGGTTTAAAGTTTTATGAGAATGTGGATAAAAGTTTAGAAACTTTTCTGGAAATTTCTTGTATATGTTTCTTCATGCATCGAGAAAAATATATGTTAGCATTTCATGGTTCTTATGAGGTATAGTGGGGACCTAAAGTTTGGATTGTGGGGTTTCAGTGTGTTCCTAGGTGAAATTTTCATAGTTCAGAGTTATCACCTTCTAAGGGGAAGAAAAAAAGATTAAATGGTGGTGTTGGGGTATCAGGATTAAACCTTAGGGAGTCATCCTATGAACCCTCTTAGGATACATGGATAAAAACCCATGTAGTTCATGTGCACAACATAAGGTCATGTAATAAGACCAATCCATGCAGTTTAATGTTGTGCGGTGAGGATGCTTGTGTCACGAAAGGAGAGACCACAAGGGATGGCATGAAGATTATGTGTGGAAGATTCCTAGAGGATGGGGGATCATATCATTCTTATCACATGATGCATCCTATTTTTATCACATAGGTTAGGGCTATAGTTTAACTTCATCCACGTAGAACGTTGTCATGTAGTTTAATGTCGTATAACTAGGACATGGATTCTATGAAGTTTAAAGTATTATAGCTTAGAAATGGATGGGTCTTATACGGGGAGTTTCCAATTCCGATTCAACATAGGAGGATATAGGATCATCTAATTCATATCAATTGATAAATCCTATGTTTATCACACATGGTAGAGCAATATTTTAATATCATGCATCGAGGATTTTTCAATGCAGTTTAACATCATATGAATAGTAAATGGATGTTATGTAGTTTAAAATCTTATATTTTGGATGTAGATGGGGATTATACTAGGATATTCCCATTCTTGGACGTAGTAGGAGGAGAGAAGAATATGGAACCAACCCATATTGATTGAAAGAGAAAGTGGTTTTCCTTGATGATATGACTAGCGAGGTAGAGCAGGAGGATCTTGGTGTTAGAATGCTTTTTCTTAAGAGTGAGATGTGGCACAACTATACAAGCCATACTTGGAGAAAATGTATTGGACATGAGGGTTAATGATACTAGTCTTGTTGATGATTGGGGCCGAGTGAACTCAACTTGGGTAGGAACAAGGCCCACGGTCACTCAAATTTCGTGAAGGTATGTCTTCTGAAAGGAGGCATCATGTAGAGGCCCTGGAGGTAAGTTTCATGAAGGATATGGGGTTTATAGAGGTTGGTTTCATGAGGTTTAGGCCTTTTCAAAACATGGAATCCCTTCCTAAGGCTGGAACACTAGTTCTTATGGGGTGGGTTTGGCAAAGGATGGAGGCCTCACAGAACCCTATGAGGCGTGCCACATTCTCCTATATCACAGATGGATTGATCTTTCACAAAGGTCATCTGAACTAAGGTATTATGTGCTAAGGTACTCATGGGAGATTATTCACAAAAGATAGATACTTGTAGAAATCTATTTCCCCTTTGGATCATAAAGGATGAATTTTTGTGAATTCAGAGTTTTTGCTGGAAGTCCAAAGCTCGCAAGCCCCTTTAATGAAGGATGAAGGGGGTATTTATAGGAAACATAGTTGTTGAGACATACTTTGCATGAAGGATTACCATATTTATGTAAGATGATACTTTTTGGTACTTTGAAACTGTCACAGCCGCCCTTTCTGGTTATTTTATTTTTATTATTTTCTTGGTTCCGAGTGTTCGCACCGAGGTCCGAGCTGAGCCCGGATTAAAAATTTTTTGTCGTTTAACGCCTTTACTGGGTTTCAGACACGTGTGCGGCCACCATGCGGTTGGCGGTCACCGCGCAGTTGGCCCAAGCGTCAGGCTTTATTTTCCCCCTTCTTTATTATTTTCATTATTATTCTTATTATTCTTATTATTTTTTTTGTTGTTAAATAAATTTTATTAATATTTTCACTCTAGTTTTATTATTATTATTATTATCTTAATTATTGTAATTTTATTTGTATTATTTTTCTGGTTTCATTATTATTATTATTATTATTATTATTATTACTATTATTATTAGTCTTATTATTATAATTAGTTCTTTTTTTTAAATAAAAAAAATGGCCCTAACCCTAATTCCCATCTAGCCAACCCTCTACCCCATTTTTTCCCTTTTTCCTCCGCGGGCCGCACCCCCTTCTTCTTCTTCCCTGTCCGCGTGCACCGACCCCCTTCCACCCGATCCTCTCCTCTGCGCCTGGCCTCCCTTCATCCCCATCGAGAAGGCCGCCCCTGCTGCAGACTCCCCGCAGGCCCTCGCCGGCCCTCCCCTCCTCCGCGCTCTGTCCGCCTGCCAACCCCCACGCCGCGTCCCTGGCCAACCGGCATCACCCGCGACCCCCTCCTGCCGGCTTCTCATCGCCGCCCGCCTGCGACCCACGCCGAGCCGCCTCGGCCTCCCGCTGCTGCCGCCTCGTCTCTCTGCCCAGCCTCCAGCCGCCTTTGCTCACCCCTCAGCACCCTCCCTCTCCAGATCTTGTCTACGCGCAACACCCGCAGATCCCCTCCCATCCCTTCACCAGCGATTTGCTCCACGGCCAGCCGCCTCCCGGCATCGCACCACCTCCGTAATCTCACCCCTTGTTTACCCCCTACGCAGTAGCTCTCCCCCGTCGCCTCCTCGTGAAACCAGCCCGACCACCCCAGCTCCGCCTCGCCATGATCCGCTCAACCACCCCGACTCCGCTCCGGCGCTCCCCTCCCGACCGCCGCACTCGGCTTAGCTCGCTCCGGCCAGCACTTTTGGCGAGCCCCCGTCACCGACCAGCGACCTTCGGCCCCTTCCGAAGAGCCCCCGTCGCAGGCCAGTGACCTCCGACCCATTTCAGCGCCCCTGCCAGCCCTTTCGGTGAGACCCCGCCGCCGGCCAGCGCCTCCGGCGATCCCCCGCTCCGGCCAACAGCCTCTGCCGCCCGTTCAAGCATCCTGGCCCCACTCCGGTAGCCTTCGGCCAAGCTCCGGCAAGCCCCTGCCTCCGGCCAGCGTCGTCGGAAACTCCCCCGGTCCGACCAGCCCACTCCGATCACACCCGGGGTTGTTCGTTTGGTTTGCGGAGCATCGTTCCACCTTCCGTGGAAGTCCCATCGTGTCCGCACTTGAATTGAGGTATCCGAATCCCAGTTTATCCTTTCCAATGCGTTATTTTGACACTTTCTTTCTTTAAAATATTTATCTTATTTGATTCTCAACTTTATAATACCCCATATTTAGTCCATTTTTGAGTTTATAATTCTATTGAATGATTTAAAAAAATAATATATTTGGTGTTTTTGTGAAATTTGATTATTTCTTGAAATGCTTGGCCCTTAAGTTGAGTTGATAAGACTGTTTAATTGTGAAGTTGGTTGGGTGTGTAATATGGAAAGAAGGGTTTTCGAGTTGGTTTAGTGTGTGAAAAGATGTGGTATACTTCTCAAATCATATTTATAAACTTTTATATTATTTATTAAATAGTGTGTAGGCTACGAGCCTGGTTTTGAAAATGTGTTAGGCACGCATGTTTTTAAATAGTGATATCATCGTGTCGTGCATTTTTTTTAGGTTGTGCACTAGTGTTTTCTTAAAAAGGTCTGTTGGCTCTTTAAAATGATTAGTGATTTATTTTGGTGTTCTGTGGTTTTTGTAAACACTTTGCGGATTTTTAAAGTGACCTAATAAATAATGTTGATGGTGAGAGTCGGGTTTCAAAAACATGTCGAGGTGGTTCTTTCACGTTGTTTGTTTGTTTGGTTTGTTTTAAGTCCGTGTTTGTGTGATTTTGGTTTTATGCGTTTATTGCAGCATGTTCGCAAGGTAGCCCCGCGATATTGCTGTCATCAGCTTGTGCTTGCTTGTACGCCTGCGCGAGGCATGTCGCACCCCTGTGTTCGGACAGCGAGCCGAGGTAGGTCCCCCATTACACTCACCTTTAAATTTAGAATTTATTAATTGCTTGATTATTTGTTAATTTTAATGAATGATAAATAATATTAGATAATAAAATTTTAAATTATTATTTAGTGTGAAAAGAGCCATTTATTTTATACCGAACACTTGGAACATTTTCTTGACAGGCGGATACCCAGTTTTGAAAGAATGCCCGTTTGGCCTTTAAACATAATTCACAGAATTTCAAACGTACTTCTAGTTTTAAAGATAAATGACTTCTTCTAAACAAGTGTTTTGGGTTTTCTCGAGAAATGGAGTTTTGCTTTAAAATTTGTGAAGGCCCGTGTGACACTTTAATAAAATAAATTATTTTGGAAAACCCATTCAGGGGTGATCATTGGTGTGCGTTGATTGCGTGAGTTGTATGTGATGTTTGTGCATCGTGACTGATTGATTTAAATTGTGGACGCACCCCTTTTTATTGTATGTGTTGACATGGGAACCTGGCATATTGAGTGAATTTTCTGAGAACGATTGCTGCACTAGTTTAGACCACGCACTGGCTAGTGGCCCCATAGTAGGGGAATACTGAGTTATTGATGCTATGGGGATTGGGCCCCTCGGTTAGGCCATGCAGGGATATACCGGGTAGTAGTATGGGCTTTTTGACGTCATCGAGTTAGGGCATGCCTTCAGGATGAGTCAGATGTATAGTATGTTTTGGATTGTTCACGATCTCCTAGGTTCGACCCATGTTTATTTTAGTGTTTATTTGTGTGTGGAAGATGATTGAGAGGTTGAGTTTGGTTGTTGACCCCTGTGCGCCACTTTTTCCATTGCCCTTAGTGTGGGTTGTGTGTTGTGTGTGATTTTCCTTTTGACTAACAACTAAAGTTTGGATCTCTAAATTGTTCGCAAAATGTTTTAAAATGAAAAGCACCTGTTTATTTCAACATTAAACTTATTATAAATTAAAAAGGGCAATGGACTGTTACTTGTTTTAAAAATGAAAGCGTGTGTGAAAACCATATTTTATATAATTTAATGCAAACCTGGAATTGATAAATACTTTGTTTAATGGTATGTGCATTGGGAATAGAATTAGTCGGGCCTACCTACTGAGTTTTAATACTCACGCCTATAGTGTTTTCTTGTTTTTAGTTCTGTTACAGGTTATAGCTTCAGTTGTTCGCCTTGAGCAACATTGGTTGTGGTATTGGAGAGTGACCCATGGGGTCACATGGAGTTTTGGTCATGGTCAGGTTAGTAGCGTTGCTGGTTGTTCTTTATTTATTTTCTTTTGTTGTATTTATTTATTTCTGCTTCTTAATTTATTTTCTTTTGGGCCAAATCGTTCCCACCTGTTTACTTTTGATGCCCGACACTAGTTGCCAGCTCGTGGGGATCAGGAACGCCCTTCGAGCCATGTTGCGGATCGGCTCGGGTGACCGGTTCAGGGTCGACCCGGGTTGGTTCTTGACAGAAACCTTTCACAAAACCCTCCTCTTTAGAGAATAATGGATCCTTTGTGAATCCAACTCCTTAGGTGTATTTGGCCCTATTTCGGCCCAAATTTACCTCGAATCATATATTTTCTCATAAAATACTCACATAACATGTGTTTCTTGACATAAAAAATTTCCCCCCTCATAATGGGAGATTACATGAGAGCAGAGGATAAAAATCTAAGGCCAGAACACCAAAATTCAGCACTAAGGGTAGCCTGGTTCACAAAACATAGCTCACCCATGACCTATAAATAGAAAAAGGGGTAACTTTGTTTTTTTGTTATAAAATAATACAAAACATGCCTTTAATAGTACTAGTCTTTATTAGTGCTAAAAAAAGCACTCATAAAGGGAACCATTATCAATGCTAAAAAAAGCGCTCATAAATTTTACCATTTATAAGCGCTTTTATTTTAGCGTTGATAAAAGGTAACATTTATTAGTGCTTTATTTTTATCACTCATAAAGGGATACTTTATTAGAGATTTTTTACCACTGATAAAGGTCTGAATAAAACTAAATAATAAAATAAATAAAAAATAAAAAATGAGTTCATTAAAAAAATATTACATATTTTATTAATTAAATAATTATTAATAAAATTGAACAAATTGATTAAATATATATAAATTATAAATACTAATAAATATTATGTATTAAATATATAGATATATGAAAAATGAAAGTTAAACAAATAAAAATTAAAAATAAGTAAATTGAGAAAATATTAAACATTTTATTAATTAGATAATTATTGATAATGTTAATAAATAGTACATATTAAATATATAGATATATATATGAATGTATATAAAATTAATATGAATTATAAATACTAACTAATTGCACAGAGTAATGAACATAATTGAACATCGTTTGATTTTTCAATTTAGCATAGATCAAACATGTGTTATATTGATTTCACATATATTTAATTAATTCATTTTTAGATACAACACACACACACAAAACTTATCATTTTTTTCAATATTGTTAGTGTACTTATTTTTAATTTATTCAATTTCACTCATTTTTAACATGCATGCACTTAAGATTAGATATTCCTTAATAATGTTAAAAAAATATTTATAAAAAAATATTTATAAAAAAATATTTATAAATGTACATTTACTATATTTATACATTTATATATTTATAATTATAAATAAATAAATATATTTTTTAAAAGTATTTATATAATTATAAATAAATAATTATATATATTTAAATAATTATTAAATTTATAATAAATGTATTGAAATAATGAATATATTTACTATATATATATATATAATTATATAAATATATATAATGATATAAATATCATTTTTTAAAATTATTTATATATTTATAAATAAATAATTATAAAATTATAAAAAATATATTTAAATAAATAATATATTTACTATATATATATATTTAATTTTTTATTTATAATTATAATTATAAATCCTTTATCAGTGCTTGTTACCTAAGCACTGACAAAAGGTATATTTATTAATTTTTTTTGGAAGCACTGATAAAAATGACCCGATCTATTTAAAAAACCCTAACCAATCATGAACCTGTCATGATATCAGAAGCTTTATGTGGAATCCACACACTACCGATGCTCCTCCTCATTGAATCAAAGCTCGAATCAAGGCTCAAATCAAGGCTCAAACAAATACAAGGTTCAAATTCAAGGATCGAAATATTTAAGGGTCGAACGAATCTAAGGCTCAACCATAAGTCTTTCTCTGGTTTCTCTCGAATGTAAGTATTTATCTACTCTTTCTTGGGGAATTCGGGGTGTAAAACATCAATGGTTCTGGCCATGGTGGAGGCTGTTTTTCAACTGAGTGTGGTGAGTTATCCATTTTAGAGATTTGGTTGTGGAGATCATCGATTTTGATGCTTGTAATTTTTAGATCACTCCCAGGCCATACAAGCATTTCCTTCCTTATAAATTACAGCTGTGAATTAATTTAGGGGATTTTTGAGCTAATTTTTTTATTTATGTGAAAGTGTGGATGAATCATGATTTGTTTTCATTGGATAAATAGTGTAATTAACCATATGGTAGAAGTCCCATCTCATTTTACACCATTTATATAATTTTGTTTGTAACAATTTTCATTATGGTGGTTGGGTAGCCTATGAGACTACTTCCTCTCATATTAAACTAACTAATTATATTCATATTTGTGTATTAGAGACTTTAGATGGGGAGTGATGTTTTATAGATCTGTTAATTTTCTTATTCCACTTAGATTTCTGAGTTAAGTAAGGGTATTCCACTTAGAAAATGTAACCTCATGGGAGTCATTCCATCTCGGTAGAGGCTAGTGTGTATGGGATATATTTTTTCAGGATTGATGTGTTTTTCTCCCTTGTTTGTGATATATCTTGTTGATGTGTATTATTTCGTTATGTCATCTTCTTTATAGACCTCCCTAGAATATCAAGGATGGGTCAATGTGTATTATATAGCCTCCATAGAATCCTTTAGATGTGTAAATATGATGTGATTACCTCCCTAGAATCCTTGGGATGGGTTAGTGTGGTGATATGACACCCTAAGAGTCTTGATATGTTTTCAAATATTTGATATACAATTAATATTAAATGTAATAATTTCTTAGGTTGTTACTTCACTTGTTCCAAAAAAATAGAATGGAAGTTATCAAATTCTATATATTAGAAATTATTTTTCAGTATTCATGATTTTAGGTCTACATTTATTGGTTCTAACCCTAGGAATCTATGATTACCATCCATGTATATGAAATGAATCTTTATTTATTAAAATGTTTTATCAACACTTTTTTATATATTATAATTGATTGAATGAGAGTTTATTATTATTGTTTATCATATTTGGGTTTCTTATTACTGCTTAATTGACAATATTATATTTTAATTTGTTTAGGGGATTTAAGAAAGACTTTATGTATGTCAAACAACAATTATTATTTCAATTTATTGATTTATACTCATCCCCCATTCTTTTAGAGATAACTTTCATCCTCATCAACTTCATCCCCCAAATAGTTGTTATTAAAATTTATTTCTTAAGAATCATCCTCCATCTATTTTATATTTATTTCACTACTCTGAGCATAATTCATCCCATGGATGACTAATGATTAGAGTATTTCAAGCAACATAGGTGAATTTCCACAAGAGATGGAGGATGTGTGTCAAAAAACAAAATGAAATGATAAATTTTTGGGAGATGAGTTGAAGAGGATGGAAGTTTTCTATAACTTTCACCATTGAATGAATTAAGAGGATAAAACCTACCACAGTGGATTAATTATTTTCTTTAATTCAATTACTCATTTTATTTAAAGCATACTGAAATTCTTTGAAACAATCAAATGTTAGGTTTCCTATATTAGAATCATCTATAACTTTCACCTTTTATAATGGATATCTTATGTGTGTTTATTTATTTATTGTAAAAAATTAATATTTTATAAACCCAATAGGATAGATATGAATTGAAAATGGATTCATGATAATCATTTGACAAAAGATTATAAAGATGGAGTAAAAGAGTTCATAAAGTTTGTAAGAGAGCATGCATATGACCCTTCTCAAATCCTTTATTTGTGTTTACATTATTGTTATTCAAGAAAAATTAATTAGAAAGAGTTGGAATAGCATTTGATTTTTCACATAATAGATCATAGTTATAAATGTTAGACTAAACATGGGAAAAAATGAATATGGAAACTGATTGGGAAGATACTACAGTTTATGGATCATTTGATATGAATACTATTGTAAATGATGATGAAGATCACATGGAAGAAATGAAAATGGAAATTAAAGATGAATTTTTTGATTGTAAATTTTTTTTTGAGAAGTTAAATAGTTTTTCCAAGAGACCATTGTATACCAGTTGTACTAAATACACAACATTGTCAGCTGTATTGAAGTTATATAATTTGAAAGCTAGCAATGGATGGAGTGACGCCAGATTTAAATAACTACTTGGTCTCATGAATGATATGATACCAGAAGAAAATAAACTACCATGTTGAACATATGATGCTAAATGAATGTTAAATTCAATGGGAATTATCTCTAAAAAATACATGATTGTTCAAATGATTTCATATTATTTCTCAAGGATCACGAATCACTCATAAAATTCCCTAAGTGTGGCACAAATTGATACAATAAAAATGAATCTAGTCCTTTGAAATATGTATGGTAATTTCCTATCATTCCATGGTTTATAAGACTATATTTATGTTAGGAAATCATGAGACAATTGACATAGCATACAAATACAATAATTAAATATGGGAACCTACATCATCTAATAGATTCTTCTTAGTGGAAAAAAAATTTGATTACGAGTATCCTGAATTTGGAAATGAGCCAAGAAACTTTCATCTTGCATTATCTATAGATGGAAGAAATCATTTTTGTTTAAAAATTAGTACTCATAGTACATATTCCTTCATGTTGGTAAATTATAACTTTATTCCATGGTTATGCATGAATCACAAATACATTATGTTGTCTCTACTTATATCTGAACCAAAGAAACCTGGTAATGATATTGATGTCAATTTGGATCTATTGATCAAAGATTTGAAATTGACGTGGGATACAAGTATTACAATGTATGATGCTCATATAAGTGAAGAATTAAAATTGAGGGCCATGTTATATGAGATGATAAATGACTTCCCCATTTATGGAAATTTATTAGCCTATAGCATTAAAGGAATGTTTGGGTGTCCCATTTGTGAAAAATGCACATACTCGGTTCAGTTGAAACATTCCTCACAGAATGAGTTTTTTGGACATCAGAAATTTTTATCTCAATGAAATAAATATTGATCCTGGATGATAACATTCGATGGGAATATCGAACAAGGTACAACACCATCTCTAGTAATGGGAGATCAACTATACAATAAAGTATAAGATATTGACACTATTTTTGGTAGACCATTTTCAAAAAACCTTATAAAATCAGGTTGTAAGAAGTGATCAATTTTCTTTGAATTATCATATTAGAATTGTTTTTATATAAGAAATTTTCTTAATGGCGTGCATGTATAAAAAAATGTATGTGATAGTGTTATTGTCACACTTCTAAATGTTCTTGAAAAAAATGAAAGATGGAATCAAGGCTAGGTTGGACTTGATTTAAATGGGGATAAGGGAAGAGTTGGAACTGATGAAGGGTAAAAGGTGTACTTTTCTTCCTCCAGTATCTTACATTCTATCTAGATAGGAAAAATTTCAATTTTTCCTTTTCCTCAATAGTGTAAAAGTTACATAGGGGTATTCAAATATCAATAATGTTGTGTAAATGACTAATTTAAAGTTACAAGGACTAAAATCACATGACTGCCATGTTTTGATGTAATATTTTATGCCTATTGTTTTTCATTGCTTTATGCCTAAAAATGTATGACATACATTAACCATAATTTTCTTATTTTTCAAAGCCATATGTATTAAAGTTATAGACCCAACAATTTTTCCCATTATGAATAAGGAGGTTGGAGTCATATTATGTGAATTATAGATTTTCTTCCCCCCACCATTATTTGATATAATGGTCCACCTAATGGTTCACTTGGTTTGAGAGGTTCAACTATGTGGTCCAATCCATTATAGATGTATGTATCCCATTGAACAATATATGAAGATTTTGAAAGGGTATGTCAAGAATCAAAGTCATCCTGAAGTTTGTATTTCAGAATAATATATTGCTGAAGAAGTTATTGAATTCTGTACTGATTACCTATCAGATGTTGAAAACATCAATTTCCCAAAGTATCATCACCGTGAATGACTTATAGGTGTAGGTATTTCTCGAAGATATGTTTTTATAATTACCTTGATAGAGCGGGATCAACCGCACCTTTACATTTTACATAATAATGAAGATTTTTATCCATACATTGAAGCCCAAAAAAAATTCTTAGAGATTTTAATCCATCAAGGACTGAAGGATGGATATTAAATACACATAATCAACAGTTTATAAGATGGTTATGAAATCAAATTTATAAAGAGTTATATGAAAATATGAATTCAATTTCCTTACGAATTCAATTTCTAGCTAAGGGGCCAAATTCAAATGTTATATCTTACAATGGTTTTGTAATCAATGGTTATACATTCTATAAAAAATAACACAATAACTATAGTACAATGAAAAATAGTTTTATCATGATTGGTTCCAAGAATAGAAATCCAATTTATGGAAATATGTCATATTTTGGCATTATCGAATAGATATATGAGTTGAATTATACAAAATTTCAAGTTCTGGTTTTCTGTTGCAAATGGTTGACAATATCAGTGTAGTGAAAGTTGATTAAATGGGCTTAGTGAAGGTGAATTTTAGTGTGGAAGGGGAAAAATATAAATCGTTAATAATGGAATCACAAGAAGTTCAAGTATTTTATGTCTTAGATCTAGTAAGGAAGAATTTCTTGATTTTCCCACTAGAGACTAAAACAAATGTCAGGTTAGATGAAAATTCAATCCAGGATGACCCTTACATTGGGAGATCACAATCAGTTCATGTCGGTCCCAATGTAGAAAATGTATTGTATGTTATAGGGGACTATAAAGAGGGGATTTAGATTCCTGATAGATGAACCAAATCCTTAAAACTTAAAAATTAGAGTCCAATGAGAAGGTAAAAGTGATTTTTTAATATACTATGTTTTCCTCATAATATTATATATTCTCTATTGAATTAATATAATCTAAATTAAAATTTCAACTACTCATGCATACAATGTATTCTTCACATGATGATGTTTCCAATACCTCGATAGAGAAAACTATAATGAACAAAACCCTTCAGAAATATGTAAAGGTAATGTTATGATATACTTTCTATATTTTACCAAAAAATTATATAATGAAACTTTGATTTAATTTTCATTATTTCTTATAGATTTCATTTATTTCAGAATATTTCTATCCATCTGTCATGACCTTTTAAGAATAGAAACGATGTTGTCTCTACTCAATCATAGAGGTAATCTTGATGTTTGTATAGTAAAATCATTTTTCACAGAATTAATGTATTGTTTCATATTTATATTTTATTTATTTATTTTTATTAACACTCAAATAATAATTGTTTTCTTATACAGGTGGATTGTTTTGTTCAAGTTGGGGTGGTTTACCATATTTCTTGCCTTTCTTCACCAAAACTTCAATATGATTCTTCTCCATCAAAACATTTTCACCCCTGAAGTGTTGACATTTATCACTTTCCTTCAAGTTCCCTCTACTGCTCAATCATAGAGGTATATTTATGTTGAACAGTAAAATCATTGTCCATATAATTAATTTATTGTTTTATATTTATCTTTTATTTATTTCTTTTTAGTACTACTCAAATAATAATTGTTTTCTTATACTAGTGGATTTTTTTTGAGTTGGGATGGTTTATTAAAAGCTGTTCATGCTCGCGAGAGATTAGACTTCAAGCCTACAACTGAGATAATGTAAACAAGGAAATGCATCAAGAATTTGTACAACCATCATGAAAAGGTGAATCCATACTACTTATTTAATTAACATGTCACTATTTTTCTACTATTTTTAAGTTAATTTCATTATTATTTTTATCTAATACTTATTTAGTTTTTTTCATAGATATTTTGGGAAATCATATTGAATCAATATTCTTAACTAATAAACCTTTCTTGTTGAAATACAGAATAGTATAGGAAGCTCATGTGGTCATTCTGGTGACTTCTTTTCATATAATGGGAATATGAGCTTCCTCTATTCTTCTGGATTTCAACAATGAGAAAGGTTTTTCGACTAAGAACATCGAGTCAATATACAATGTTGGTAGTTCAACAAATAAAGATAATGGTAATCATAGTAACATTGGTATTTAGGATTGTTTTTGAGACTTTGGGACATGTAAGAATCAGCCACACCTCAATCCGAAACATGGTGTGACCGATATAACTCAAACTGCTTCTTTTTATTTAAAATTGACATTAATTTTAGTAAAAAAGACAACTAACATACTCAAAACTAAGAAAACACATTCATATTGTTTTGATACTTTCTCAAAATGATCCACAAGTCATTTGTGACATGTATAAATCATCCATACCTCAATCTGATACACGATATGCCCAATATGACTCAAAGTGTCCATTATAAGTTTAAAATTTACATTTTAGATAAAAAAAGTGTCACTTAATAAAAACCCATAAAATGCAGTCATATTTTCTCGATAATTTAGGAAAAATATTCATAAGTTATTTGTGATGTGTAGGGTTCTGTCTCACATCAAACTAATACACGATGTGATCGATATGAGTCAAAGTGCGTGTTTTAAGTTTAAAATAAAATTTTAATAAAAAAGACAAGTGACATAATAAAAACCAATCAAATGCATTTGAACTATTTTAATACTTTATTAAAAGAATCCATAAGTCATTTGAGATGTTTATAAATCATCTTCACCTCAATTCGACGCACGGTGTGACCGGTATGACTCCAAGGGCGTCTTTTTTATTTAAAATTAACATCAATTTTAGTAAAATGGACAACTGACCAACTCAAAAATGATAAAATGCATTCTTATTGTTTTGATAATTTACAAAAATGATCCATAATTCATTTTTGGTGTGTAATAATCATACTCTCCTTAATATTATACACAATGTGCCCGGTATGACTAAAATTGTCCATTATTAGTTTAAAATTGACATTTTAGTCCAAACAATTTCACTCTCTAAAAACAAATAAAACACACTCATATTTTCTTGATAATTTAGGAATATGACTCATAATTTATTTTTTATATGTAGGAATTTATCTCACATCAAACTGATACATGATGTGATTGGTATAAGTTAAAGTGTGTGTTTCTAGTTTAAAATGACATTTTAGTAAAAATGAAAATTAACGTACTCAAAACTGATAAAAAATATTTATATTATTTTTATTATTTAGGAGAATGATATATAAGTTATTTAAGATGTTTAGGAATTATCTTCACCTCAATAAGATGCACGGTTTCACCAGTATGAATCCACGTACATCTTTTTATTTAAAATTGACATCAATTTTTGTAAAATGGATAACTAACATACTCAAAATTGAGAAAATAAATTTTTATTATTTTTATACTTTACAAAAATGATCCATAATTCATTTTTGACAAGTATTAATAAGCCACACTTCAATCTGATACATGATGTGTCCGGTATGACTCAAAGTGTCTATAATCAGTTTAAAATCGATATTTTAGTTTATAAAATGTCACTCATTGAAAATTGATCAAACACACTTATATTCTATTGATAATTTAAGAAAAAAAATTCACAAGTAATTTGTGATGTGTATGAATTATCCTCATGTCAAACCGATACATGATGTGATTGGTATGAGTTAAAGTGCGTGTTTCCAGTTTAAAATGAAATTTTAGTAAAAAAGACAAGTGACATACTTAAAACTAAGAAAACACATTCATATTGCTTTGATACTTTAGGAAAATTATCCATAAGTCATTTTATATGTGTATAAATTGTCCATAACTCAATCTGACGTATGGTGTGACCAGTATGTCTATAAGTTCATCTTTTTATTTAAAATTGACATCAATTTTACTAAAATTGATGACTGACCAACTCAAAACCAATAAAATGCATTTAGATTGTTTTTATACTTTAGGAAAATGATCTATAAGTAATTTGAGACATTTATCAATTGTCCGCATCCCAATCTAATGCACGATTTGACCAGTACGATGCCAAATGCTTCTTTTTATTTAAAATTGACATCAATTTTAGTAAAATGGACAACTGGCATACTCAAAATTGATCAAATGCATTTTTATTGTTTTGATACTTTAGTAAAATGATCCACAAGTCATTTGAGACGTGTAGGAATCAGCCTCATCTCAATCCAATTCATGGTGTGATCGATATGACTCTAAATGTGTCTTTTTATTTAAAATTGACATCAATTTTTTTTAAATGAAAAAATGTTCTACTCAAAACCGAACAAAACCATTCATATTGTTTTGATACTTTATGGAAATTATCCATAAATAATTTTTGAAGTGTATAAATCATATGAACCTCAATATGATACATTATGTTCCCACAATGAATCAAAGTGTCTGTTATCAGTTTAAAATCGACATTTTAGTTTAAAAAGTGTCACTCACGCAACCACTAGGCTGCGCTCGTGGGGATTTTTTATATACTTATTTAATTAATTTTCAAAAATATAATGACTAAATACAAACATGAAATTGTGTTATTTATAGTAATCAACCACAACAGAATCTTATAGACAATGTTCTTGGTATGATTAAAGGTTTAGTAATGTTAATTTTTTTCTTTTTATTATTACTAGAATAAGAATTGTTTTCTTATATAGGTGCATTATTTTACTCAAGTAGGGATGGTTTTATCAGAAATAGAATGAGTTGGGTTTAGGATCAAAAGAAAAATGAACATTAATGTTTCGGAATATATGTAATAATTTTTACTTATGTAATTGTATAAACCAATGTTTGAAATATCTCTAATATAGTGTTTTTTTTCTTGTATTTGTGTTGTAAATTTGATTTCATTTAAATTATATATTGGTAATTGATTTTTAGATATCTGGTGGGGTTTTTTGTGCTACAGTGTGCTATTACAACACATTTCACTGGTTCTACAATATGCTGTTACAACACACTACAATATGACCCTTTATTAGTGCTTTTGAAAGTGATGATAAATGTGTACTTTATTAGCACTTTAGAAAAATTGATAATGGTAATCTTTATTATCACTTTGAAAAAGTATGATAAAGGTACTCTTTATCAATGATAAATAAAATCACGAATAAAAGATAAGGCTTTTAATCTTGCTCCAGTAGTCAGCGCTTCTCTAGCAGCAATAAAGGTCCTTTTTAGCACTGTTAAAGGCCTTTTTTTGTTGTAGTGATAATAAAGGAGAGGCTAAAACCTATGTATGTCCCTCATCAATGAATAAATAATTTTTTTTTGTTTCAATTACCTATGTTCATATATATTTTTACTATATCTCAATCACATTAAAAAGACAAAAAAATATAAACCTCTAAGCCCACATGATTCATGCTCAATGGGAGAAACAAGAGACAAATAGAAGATTGTCTACTTACATAAGAGTATCATATTGGTACAAAAATATTGGGGTCATAACGATTTAAAGGTCATGAGAATTTTCCTAACTATGAAAACATTAGTTATGGAGAGGGAATTCATGAAACTGAATTTCTTTCCCAATATGCATAGGTGCATGAGTGGGGAAACACCGAGGAGTTAGATTTTACCCAAACAAAGGGGAAGATGGAGGACTCGAATCGATACATCTAGGTCTCAGAAGACAAGTTGGGGTGATAGGATAAATGTGGATGATTACTGACCAGGTTCAAAATGTAGGTTTCATAATCACACTGATAAGAGTAGGGACACACAAATGAGGGTTGACCATTGACTATGTTTGAAACATGGGAACCTATAAAATTGTCATGAGAAGTACTTTTAGGAGTGTTCCCAAGATTGGAGGTGAGAAAATTTGTCCAAGCACCATAACCATTAATGGGTCTATTTAGACATGAAGGATAGTGGGGATCTAAGTCAAGGAATACATGAAGCGTAGGATGAACTAAGAAAATTTTCAAATAGAGTTTGATGCTATGGGAATTACACCACCATGGATCTAAAAACATTGAGTTGGAATATCTGGATGATCAAAAAACAAACTCATCTTCTATAGGGAGTGTCATATTGGTTTCCAAATTACAGTCAATGAACTTGAGTGGTGCAGAAGGTTGTCGACATTGAAGCGGGAAAAAGTTCCTCTCAAGTAAGGGCAAAAAGATTTTGTAGTTTTATATTATGAAATGGGGATAAATTATGTACAATTTAACATATTTTAGAAATGAAATTTAACACATAGTTTAACATCATATGATAAGGATGATGCATTGTACATTTAAACATCATATTACTAGGATTTATTTAGCATAGTTTAGCACCTTGTGACTAGGACATGTGGACCGATGTGGATAACATACACCATATCGAAGTACTATGATGTATTATAGGGGAGAATAGAGGATAGTACCTCATGGAGGACCTTATGAGGGGGAGGTAAAAGGGAACTAATTTTTTACTCTAACTTTTTACTGAACTAGTGGGTCTATCGATCACTTCCAGGCTCTTTTAGGGCCCAGTAGTGAGTCTCACAAGCTTTGTACATTTTCCGTATGCACCCTTTCTTTTTCTAAAGTTGTAGGGGTGGATTGGAAGATGAAATTATAAATTTTTATTATATTACCCTTATGACTTTTCAACTTGGAAGACATATATGCCTATTTCCTTGGATAGTTTGGGGTTATGCTATTCAGATTGGGTAGGTACACATTTAGGGTCATATGTGTGTATGACTACACATAGTTTAAGGACATGATGTTTAGACTAAATATATTAGTTTAAGGTCATAGATCTTAGAACTCTTATATTTGGGAATCACATCACCTTGGTATTCATATAGGAACTAAGAGCTAAGGTAGGGTTAGGGATGCCAAAACCAAGCGTGGGTGACAAGGGGATTTATGGCTAGGCCCAAGGTAGGATATATAATAATCAATATGTATCCTAATAAATGAGTAATCAAGCCACATGTAGTTTTTGAGTTTGTTATAGTAGAATACCGACACCAAAATGTTCAGTCATTTTGAGTGAGTATGTGATGAAAAGGGGCATTAATCTGCTAAAACACCAAAGGTGGCACAAACTAGATGTGGATAGAGGGACATAGGGGTTCATTTGAACATAGTTTAAGGTTATTATTCATAGAAAAAATAGGGATTCTAGATAATTTCATGAAACATAGGAGAGAGTACAAAAACAACATGTATAGAGGTCTAAAGAGACCTCATTCCAAGTGAATGTATTTGGAACAAGTTGCACACAATTTAAGGTTGGGATTTTTGGACGTAAGGAGGGAGATTATATAAGGGTTTATGCGATGTTAGGGAGTTTTGAACCCATCATGAAGAGTGGGACAAGGAGACCTCATTCCATGAAAATGTCTTTTGGACATGATATTAAAAGTTTAATGTCATGATGCTTTAACCAAAGTGGTTACTCTGTAGAAGTTCATATGACATGAGAGATAATACTCAACTGATGTCAAGAGAGTGATAAGGACACATCATGTCACGTGAATGTTTCTATTAAAATATTAAAATTGTTTAAGGTTATGGTGATTGGAACATTAGTAATGGTGAGACGTATTTTTCATCTAGTCATTGGTGAGCCTATCACAAATAGAGGGCTGGGGGGGGGGGGTTCTAGTAAAAATTTTCTCACTTGAAGAAGGTATTTATAGCTGGGATAGATACAAAAGGCCTAGGAATCACTACGTACCACAATGATTTGGGAATCAAGACACATGTAGTTCTAGAACATGGAATGGTAGAAATAATACCCTGGAAGTGTAGGGAGATATCCTCTTAGGCAGGGATGAGAAGTTGATTTTATAGTTTAAAACATTGTACATGTAGATTCTAGCTACACAGTTTAAGTTCATAAAACTAGGACTAGATGGGAATGATACTAGTTTAAGGTCATAGAGACAAAATCATGGGGTCAATTATATTTTAAGGTATTATATCCTAGACCATAGTGGGGGGGGGGGTCTCAAACAAGTTTTTGTGGTGAAAAAACGTAGTAACTCGAAGTGAAAAGAGGGCCATAGATGCATTGTACCACATGTGATATTTCCAAGATAGATTTCACATAGTTTAAATTCATGATGCTTGGAGTAGGATTACTACCAGTTTAAGGTCATTGAGATTAGAACATAGCTGTCATATAGTTTAATTTCATGTGACATGGACATTGGGTGTTTCAGTTTAAGGTCATATAGCTTTGACCAAAGGTTTTCACATAGTTTAAGGTCATTTTTCTCTAACCACTAATGATGGTACTAGTTTAATGTCATGGATCTTGGAATATAAGGGGTTATGTGTTTTGGGGATGTTCATGCAACAAAAATGAGCATGAACCTGATGTGGATATAGGGACAAGAAGGCCTAGTGCCACATGAAACATCTCTGAGACAATTTTCACATAGTTTAAGGTCACGATGTTTGGAAAATTGGGGGTGATAAGATATTTTTAAATGTTTATGTCTCTCATCCATGATGAGGGAAGGTCACACTGATACCCTTAATCCCAAAAAATCCATACTTGGTGCGCGAAACAAGAAATGGTATGGAGTTCCACTTTTCATAAGGGAGAGCTCAATAGGGGACAAGAATAAGCAAAATTTAGGATGTCCCTATGATGTTGACTTTCTTAGTCATCGTGTATGAACACATGGGGGAATAAAACAAAAGGTGTTAATACTCCACCATAAGAAAGGGAGACAAAAAGAAGGTAAATCATGACTTTCAAGATATGGATGGAAAAAAGGGGGGTGATTGATGGGTAGGGAATGAATATTGAATATGTCCTAAACATAGGTTCCACAACCACATAGGCCAAGGATAAAGTAATAAAATATGGGATTGACCATTGAACATGTCCAACACATGGTATTTTTTCTATAGATCCTTTAAGGAATGTACCCAGGATGGGAGATGATCCAGTTTGGCTAGGCACCATTTTTTTTAGAGAGCGTATTCAGATAGGTAGGGTGATGGGGATCCAAACCAAGTAAGGTATGAGGTGTAGAAGTGAACATGTTGTGATGTTCATGGAGAGTTAAATGATATGGGAACTATTCCACCATGTGCTCAAGCATGATATATGGGCATATCTTTAGGTGAGGATTAGAAATGTTTCCAAGGGGGGAAGACTTGAAATAGGTCGGTGGTTAGGTTGGGATGATAACACAGGGTCCATGAATCACTATGTATCACATGTAGTTAGGAATCAATGCACATATAGTTTAAGAAAATCACATAGTAGAGAATCAAAACCAAAAGGGGGAATACTCTCTTGTGAGGACTTAGGGTATCACACAATTTCACATCATGTGATATAGATGTGGAATATGTAGTTTAACATCTTATGAAAGCATGTTTAACATATAATTTAACATCGTATGATAAAGATGATGTGTTATAAATTTTAATGTCATGTGTCTTGAATGTATGTAGTATAATTTTGAATCTTCTGAATTGGATGTGTGTTTTCTATAGTTTACGTTCATAGAGATTTGACCATGAAACTGTACATTTTAACATCGTGTGACTAGGATGTTGTCTCTCAGTTTAATGTCATGTGACCAAGATGACGTTGTAAAGTTTTTCATCATGTGACTATGATGATGTATTATAATTTTATATCATGTTACTAGGATGATGACATATAGTTTAACATCATGTGACTAGGATTATGGGATTTTTAGTTTAAATTCGTACATCTTGCACTCAGACTATGATAGTTCACACAAAGTACTGCTTGAGGAACTCTATGCTGGTGGGAGGCATGATGTGCTCCCTATCCATGGTGATCAGTGAGTATGCACCATTGGAGTAAACCTTATAAATGATGTAAGGTCTTTCCCACTTAGGTTCTAGTTTTATTAGCTTCTTCCTAGGTATCTTTTATGTCCTAAGATTCAATACCATTTTCCTTAAAGGAAAGAGAGGAGGCAAAACTTTTTGTTGAATTCTCAAGCCATGAGATTCTGGTTCCTTTTTAGGTTATACAATTCCTAGATCTAGTTTTCTTCAAGGGATTACAACTCCTCCAGGAAGACTTTTGTCCCATTTTCTAGCGTATTATGATCATAAATGACTGTTTGGAGTGAAGAAAATAGAACCACTATAGGAAAAACTACTTTTTTCCCATACACCAGGGAGTATAGAGTTACCCCTGTGGAATTATGAGTCTTAGGATCATAGGGAATTTGAGAGATTATCATCTAACTCTTCTTGTTCTAGCCCACCATCTTTAGTAGGATATTAGAGGGTTATTTTTTAAACGCTTAAATCTATATATTTTCCTATGAGTGATATTGGGAGGCGTGGTTGGATCAAATATTTTACTTGGAGCACAATTTATTTCTCTCAATAGTTTGAATGTTTATTTCCTTGTCTTTTGGAATAGTGTGAGGAATCCTGAATCAATGGATGATGTGGGAATTCACAAACTCAATCATAGACTGGGCTATTATATCTTTTAGAGGGATGGATTCTTCTTACTTTGAGAAGAAGTTTGTGGTTTTCATAATGAACCTTTATTGTCAAGATATGGATTTTTGGTAGGGGCCTAAAATATCAATTCACCATATATAAAAGGGACAAGAGTACCTCGTGGTGTGGAGAAGCTTTGGTGGATGATGCATGAAATTGGCATGGATATGATATCCATGATATCTCTTAGTGAAATCTATGTATTCATGAACCATGGTGGGCCAGAAATACCTCAATCTTTGGATCTTGTGAGAGAGCTTCAATACTGCTTGATGGGCCCAACATGACCTACCGTGGACCTCTTTCATGACTTGAGGGTTCTCTTTCCTTTGGATGAAATAGCGGATAATTCCATAAAATTCATGATTGTATAGGGCCTGATCTCAATTAGGGATATCCTAGAAGGTAAATTGTATCGCACACCAACTGATTTTCTCATTCTTAGCTTGGTATAGAATGAGAGTCCCATATTAGAGATACTCAATGAATGGATCCATCTAATCGGGGTGGGGGGAGTCTTTGACTACCGAGTTATTTGAGGGACCTTCTATAGAAGTTCTAGTGGATACCTCATTTACCTATCAGTCTTCATCAGTGGAAGTGATGGAGGCAATGACCCTTCGATGCTCTATATGAATGACATGGCCATCTTGGTTAAGCTCTGTAAGGGATGTGTGCAAGATTTCCAAGGCATTAAATCAAATGTTCTATGATTGGGGAATATGAGTCACCTTAATTTAGGAAGGAAATTGGGCCATCAACTCACAAGTTCACTCTAGTAGGGGGAAAGTCTCTTGTTTTATAACAACATAGTATCCATTGATCTGCTTGGTGACTATCTCGAAGTCCCCCTTCACATGCAGTCAAGGGACATCAATCTCAAGATCCAACTCCATACCAATGATAAGATCCTAGTACTTGACCTAATTTTTGGTTCATCTTTCTAATGAAAGGAATGAGTATAGAAATATGGAATTCACAGGAGTGATGAAATACTAAGGCCCACCCTATTAATTTTGGGGTTGGTGAGACTTATCCTAGTTGGGCTCCGGGAGGCACCTTTGAAGTGAATATGCCAATATGGAATCGCCTAATCCATATAGATGATGGATTAATATAGGAATTCATTATCTATGGGAAATTCCTTGGGGGACATATGGATGGCTAGAAAATATACTAGTTCTTGGCCCTTGATAGTTTTATGGGGTATAAAATTGATGTCAAATAGCTACAACATTAATTTTCATCATGATAATTTCTCAATCAGTATGGGAAGATCAAGGATGTACTTTATTGGGTCAAAATGGGATACCAAATATATCTCACAGTGCTGTAAGTAGTGACATATATTTTAAACTATGAAGACCAAGGCTAGACATCTCATCTTGGTAGGAGAATATCTAGTCTCTGTGTTGAGGATCATGAAACTAAGATAATACATGTTATTTTCCTCACTATTTTTCTAAGTTATAAGGGATCCAATGGACCATTATGAGGCAGTCACATAAAGGACTAAAGGATTTCCTAGGATAGATGACATCATGATTGGAAGATGTAGTAGATACTACATGATGTCCTTGAATTTAGTCCAGAAATATTTATCCCACCAGTAAGTATTTCCTTTATTCATGATCCTTGAGGAATGATTAAAATTACCATATAGATTAGTGATTATACACTAGATGTTGGTAAAGTATACCTAGTATCCTAAAAAACTCCTAGAGGTTTCACAGAGGGGGAATATGTCTAATAGACTTAATATTTTTTGGATCAATCTCAATGCTTCTGTACCAAATGGGGAAGCCGAGGAACTTCCCAGAGGTGACCCTGAATGAACAATTAAAGGGATTCATATTAAAGTGATGGGTTTAGAAGAAGTATAACACTTTATAAATAACCATTAAATGGTCTTGGAATTGGTGGGATTTGAACACCAAACCATCCACATAACACCCCACCGATTTCTCAAGGAGCGACTTGAAGATATGGTATATGGAACACTAGTAGATAACCCCAGAATTATTTAAACTAAATGATATTAATTGGTAAAAAAGGTTCATTGAATGTGGTGGATTATTATTCCTTATAGGATATCTATATCTAATTATACTTGGAGTACCCATCTATAAAGGGAAGATCTTGGAAACTATTGGTAACATTAATTAACATCTCTATTAAAAGAATGGGAAAATCCTCCTTCGAGTGGTGGTGGTGGAGGTCAAAAAAGTTTATGTAGACTCTGATATTTCTATTCTTATTCTTTACTAGGTCAATGTTTTCCATCCACTTAGGGTACTGTAATTCCCTGAAAAAATTTTCTTTGACAACTTTTTAAACTTCGGCCTCAAACATAGCATCGTGGGAAGGTTGAAACTTTTTGGGAGTCTGTTTGAACCTAAAGTGGCTCACTGAGAGGCCCAGGTGATGAATACTAACCTAGGAATTTAGCCATATAATTTTTTCATATATCTATCAAAAAACATCATGGTGATATTTTAGGAAAGCTAAATATTGATTCTCCTCCTCCAGTTACATAAATTTTCTAATCAGTATTGGTATCTGGTCTTCCTCAGTGTCGAGATTCGCCTAGGTTAACTCATCAACAGTGGTGGAGAAACCCTCTTCAAAAGTATGAGGGTCATCATCCATATCCTATTTATCACCTTAAACATAAGGTTTAAAGGAAGGAGGTGACTCCCCCCAGAGCCGAAGACCATACATTGGTACTACTATCTACTTCATCGAGGGTGGAATTCTAAATGATGGATTCTCACTCTAAATATATCATAAAGACAAACGACGATTAATCAATATCATGTGTTTAATGACCATGAAACCCATATTTTATGTCAAATATATGATGACATGATGATATCCATTGAGTTAACCTTTCTTTCTGGAACATGTGGCAATGTTGCAGATCTATGGACATGGGGAAAAACTCTCAGTATGTAACAAGAGTAAGTATTCCTAGCATTGATCAATCCTATATCTTGTATTAATACAAGGTAATATATGATAATTCCTTCTTATTTGGTACTATGAAACATCTCCCAGAATCTAGGGTTGTCTGATCTAATTGGTGTATTGACAAGATAAAACTATCTTTCAAATCCTCTTAAGGATCTATTGTGGTGGTTTTCAGATCATTAGGGGAGTTGATACACTTGAACCCATCATTCTGGAAATTTTCTTCTTCTCTCTTTTAGTACCCAACATCTAGTTAGTGACCTTCATAGGAGTTTAAGGGTGAACCATCACCTTGGAGTACCCCTACTCGACAGTTAATGGATTATTTGAGGCACTGATTATATGAAGAGGGGGCCACACTTGTAGATGGAGATAGGTTCTTCCTAAAAAGTCATTGTAACAAGTATCCTATGAGAAAAGAATGAACTCATTTATTGCCACTAGGTCACCAAATTGGGTATTTATTTGAATCTTACCATGTGGATTTTGATTTCTCTGGTTATAAAATTGATTTTCTAGGTTAGAGGGAGCCGAATCAGCTTCCGTGAGCCCCAAATTATGGAGCGTCTGGTTTGGGATGATTTTGATCCCAAAGCTTATATCTACCAAGAAAATATGGATTTATATTCCTTTGAACTGGTTTGTGACATAAAACATGCACATGTTCCCCTAAATAGTGGAACCCTTGTATTCTTCAGAGAAGGAAATGATGGATTGACATCCTTCCTACTCATATTCTTCTATATGATAGGCCTCAGTGGTGACTACCTTAGTCTCAAACTATATAGGTCACCTCAGGGCCTCAATAAGGGCCACACATGTAACAACCTGAGATTTTATAAGATATATTCATTTTAATTTCTTTCATATCTTTTGTTGTACGCTACACCAAGATTATCTTGTGCTATACGCAACACTGTATTAGCTTGCAGTATACGCAACACTAATCTTGGATCGTGTTACACACAATTTCATGTTTGTTTGATAGTAGTTATTCTACGAAACATTGAGTATATATATATATATATATATATATATATATATATATATTCAATGTATTTTTTTATACACAACGACAAAGGAGTCGTGCACTACACGTAACCCTGAATTGGCTTGCATTACACGCAATCACGACCTTCCTCTATAGCGTGTGTTGTACGCAATACCGAGTTTTACTAAACAACGATATGCTATTAAAATATTATTAAAACTACCCGTAATGAATAGTAAGACCCACTTTTTGAAATTTTGTAAATTTTATTTTTCAAAATGGACTTCATTTTTGGATTTGGAATATCAAAATTAGCTTAGGGTGAAATTTTGGTACTTTTTGGATAACTTTCATATTCTGATGAATAGTGAAAATTACTAAATTTTAATTAAAATCATCTTTTTAATCAAAATAATTAATAGTGATAAATTATTAATTTGAGTGGTTTTAAAGTATATTTAGAATATATTTTTACCATTTAATACAATGTTGTTCATTGGATATAATTTCACATTTAAACCAGACATAAACAAGTGTCAATCTTTTGATAGTTATTATCTCTTAAGAACACGCTATTTGTTTTGATGACGGGAATTAATTTTTAAATTAATTAATGCAACTGATATGTTTTGAATTTGGTAAAATAGACATAATTTTTGAATTTATAATATCAAATATATCTTAGGCCTAATTTTTGGTATTTTTATGGAAACTTTCATTTTTTGATGAATAGTGAAACCACTAAGTGGTAGTTAAAAAACTGAATTTTTCATAAAAATTAATTTTACCGCTTCTGTGAGTAGAATTTAGAAAATCTGAGAGACAAGGTTAATATCAAGGACTAAAATGTGGTTCAATGAGATGAAAATAATTTTTGGTGAATAGTAACTTTTTACTTTTTTTTACCACGGTTAAAAGTAAATAGGGTAATTAAGGGTAAAAATGATATTAATATAAACCTAACACATGTCCTAATTCTATTTGATAAGTGTAATTCGGCCAAAAACAACCTTAGTAATAAAATATGACCATTTAGGCCCACTTAGATTAGATTAGGACATTTATTATTAATTTATTTAAAGAAGGGTTAAAATAGTTAAAATCAAAGTTTAATAACAAAATAATTTTTAATATAGGGTAATACATAAGATAAATTCGACTATAAATATTAATTAGAAAGACAAAAATATTTCCTACATAATGGTATTTTATTTGTAATTTTTAGACTTAAAATAATTTAATTTATTTATGACACAATGATGATGCAGCAATTATCTTATTAATGAAATATTGACATAATTGATGTTATAAATACCCAAATAAATGTAATTTGAGACTTTTAATGAATTCCAATAATTTTATATGTTAATATGACATGTTAGTATTGATTTAATTAACTTTTTTCGAACTAATAATTTTTTTATGATTTTCACAAAAATCAATTACCAAATATGTCAAAATTGACATAAAATAGTTTTTAAAACAAATATTATATTATTAATTGTTATTATATTTCTAAAAATATAAGGTTCTTCCAATATACTTATATCATTATAGGTGTATCATTAATGGACCACTTGGGGGTCTCTTGGATGTATATGGTAAGTTTATTAACTATATAATATAAAAATACAAAATGACACGGTAAATATAAATCTAATTATCTAAGAGTTAAAACTAAATGATAAGGTTAATATAATGACCTAAACTTGTATAAATTCTATTGTATGAGATGATTTCGACCCATACCCACCTTATCTTCTAAATAAATCAATTTGGAGCTATTAAAAACCGAATATGACTTTATAATAAAATAATATTTTTAGTTTTTCCAAAGGTGCCCCTCTCCTCCCTTATAAAAGGGCACCTCCTCCCTCTCTTCCTCACACCACTTTGTGCCCTCAAGCTAGGAAAAACCCTACCAAATTATCTTCTCCACTTCCATAGAAACATCCTAGAGGTTCTGGTATTATTCAAAGACCAATTTTAGTTCCCTAAGAGGAGGTCTCAAAGAGGCGCTTTAAAGAAGTGGTAATGTCCGTTACCGATTCTTTCAACTCTATTTCTTCTTCCACTTCTTCTTCTTTAGTTGTTTCATTATGAAGTAATAACATCAGTATAAATCATATAATGATATGTTATTATAAGTATGAAAAAACCCTATTTAACCATCTATCCATCCTATGGAAAACAAAATCACTACGCGTGCGTACGTACGGAATACCGTCTCCACGCCGTGGTGAAATATGTTTTTTCACCAACACCTTACATGGATGGGTATAATGGTGTAAAGAATAACTATATATGGTTATTATAACATCATAATGATTCTTATATATTATAACATCCACTCCAATTCTATTCAATAATTATGGGAATGATATCATCGATCGTGCGTACGTACGGACTACCGTCTCCACGACGCGATGAGATTAATTCTCCATGTTAACCATACATGAATGATCATAAAGTTTTTATAATGAATAATAATGAAATATATTAAATAATAATGCTACTGGATTTATGTATATATATATTTATGTCATCTATTTAGTTTCATTCAATTCAATAAGGAAACAAAAACAACGTTCATGCGTACGTACGGCCTACCGTCTCCATGAACGGTGTATTTCATTCCTTTTATCGATCTATAATATATATATATATATATATGATGAATATATATTATATATAAATCATGTTTTACATTCTGGAATTATGTAAATCAGGATATAAGTAATAATATCAAGAACGAAAAGTCGAAACACATACGATAAATGAAATGATTTTACCCAAAACGCTGCTTTAACATGGAATTTACAAAAGAACGGGTAATATAAAGTCATAAGTGAAACATATATGATATAATAACAATGAATATGATTCTGTAATAAGTCAATTACATTATTTAAATCGTTATACAGGAGGTTCAGATACGTACGAAGCATATCGGACCTAAGGTAAGGGAGAATTTTGCAAATCTCATTTTTATCCGAGTTGCTTATACGTAACTATTTTCTGGGGTTATTGTTATCATCCATGTCCATGTTTTCTAAAAGTTTTTTTATGTATTTTTAATGTCCTTTTTACCCATTTTGACTTTTACTACATGGTATGTAAGGAATCTTTCTTTTGTTTAGGTTATGAGGTACTTTTTGACTTTTCCGGCAAAAGTACGAGAAGAATGTTTTTTTAACTTATACGACATGAAAGGATTTTTACGGTTTTATAAAGCCTTATTTTCATGAAGCTTCCTCCAAAATATTTCATGACTATTTTTAACAAAATCCTTTTTTTTAAAATTTCCTGACATTTTGTGAAAAGAGAATGATTTTGAAGAAGAAAAGATATTTTCCTCAAGAATTCATTTCAAGTGTTTTATCAAAACCATTTTCCATCTAAGATGACATTATTTCATATGTGTATGTCTCAAGTATAAAGTCTCTATGATTTACATGGTTTTACTTTTCTTATTATGAAATGATATCCATTTCTTTTATATGGATTATTTGATGATGGGATGATGTTTATGAAACCCATTTTATTTATTGGGTTATTATGAATGATGTATGTTTATTTTGTGGCACAAGTAAGAAAGATTTCATTATTAGATGGGTGGGACCTATATCTCCCTCCAATTCATTGGGTAAAGATTTATATCTCATGAGATAGACATGGATGGAACGGTAAGTTAATCCGTTTCAGTATTACAGGACTGGAATGAGGAGTGAACTCGATTCAGAAAGGGACTTTGTCCACTAGGATGGTCTTGGAAGCAATGCCTTGGCTACTATGGAAATCATTACATGTTCTTAATGGATGACACAATTACATGTTTTATTCCCTTGCTATTTTATCATGATTTATGTTCCATTATGATCTATGCCTTATATACTTCCATGTTTTATGTCGTTGCTCAAGATTTTGATGTTTAAACATTATGTTCATGTTTTAAGTTCAAATGTATATGGTATGTTTTATTTTATCCATGCTTACCCATAATGAGCATTTGAGCTCACCCTTTTTATGTTTTATTTTCCCCTAGGAATAAAAGAAAGGTGTTAGGTAAGGAAACAAAAAGTGGAAGATCTTTATGGGAGATGTTGAAGATCTTTCACCATGATTAGAGGATTACGTTCCAAGTTTCCAAAGACACTAAACTATTATAGTCCTTGTGTGTCTGTTTTTGTTATGTACTAAGTATTCCGCAAAAGAAATGTAATATCCATGTACATTAAGCTTTGGGTCTCTAAAGTTGGTATCAGAGGAAAGGTTTAGTCAACCTTTGTAAACTAGGATGCGAAAACGTTAGTGAGATCCCTAGAGATATTTCTAAGGTATGTCTAGGGATGTCCCTAAGGATAAGTATACGTATAGGATGTAGTCCTAGAACTACAGTAACGATCTTAGAATTTAACCTAAGATGTTAGATATTGAGGGTTCTCCCATTTTACTATGTTGTTTTCCCTAGAATGATTTTTGCCTCTCACACTATTCTTTTTGGGTTTTAGAAAATGGCTGGAAATAGGAAGATTCATGATAATGGAGGATATGACGGACAATGGAATGATATTTTTCATGAGAAACCAAAAGAAACGGGATTTGGAAGTCCAAACATCGTTATTATTCCTAATCATAAATCTCATAATATGATCAATAATCTCAACTTTGGTAAGTTTCCCGACTCAGATAATAAGAGAAATATGGAGTTTCATGATGATCATAGAGGAAATAAAGTTCAATTTCCCTCATGTAAATCATGTGGGAAGCGGCATCGGGGAGATTGTTTCAAAGGAACTGGAAGATGCTTTGGGTGTGGAAAAGAAGGACACAAAGCCAGTAAGTGCAAAGGAAAATGTTCAATTAACACCATCGATGAGGATAATGGTATTACTACGACATCAACAATGGTTAAATGTTTTAAATGTAGAATGTACGGGCATTATGCAAACTAATTCCCTAAGGGAAAGTCTCATGAAGAGAATCAGTACGGTTATATGGGTAGTATTTATGTTGATGATGATGAAGAGACTACAAATGATATATAAGATGAAAGAATTGTTGAAGATCGGTCAATGGTTTAAGAAGGTAGTGAAATGATTACATGTTTATCAAGTGTAATGTTGTATAAGTTTTCTCATGGTACTATGGAATAAAGAGACATCTAAGGATTGTTACACTGTTGTATTTCCTTAAGTTTTGAAAGTGTAGGATTAATGGTACCAGTAACCATGAAAGGTTATTCAGATATTTTTGGAAAGTAGATGATATGCGCATAATGAAGGGACAAGGAGAAAATTAAATGTTTGATAGTATTCATGAGCTCATGACTGATATAAGGATAAGGTTATATCATGGTTTGAGTATATAAAATTTTTGGATTTTGGTATGTGGAAAGAGTTAACTTTCGATAGCATTCATGTTTTCACCAAGGTTTAATGGGAATTCATTTTTCAAGAGAACACATGATTATGGTATTCACATTATTGGAATGTGACCAACAAGATATATGGGGGATAAATGATGGTATTCACATGCTTGGTTGATTACATTTCAAGTAATTGTTTTCTTTATACTATGAGAATGGACTGAAGTATTTTAGATAAGCCTAAAGATTGGAATGGATTATGTTGGACATAAGTTAGTATTGTTTAAGGATAGAACTTTTTTCGATATTATTGATGGGATGTTATAGTAATGTAGTTTTAGAAAAAGGACAACCTGCAGGACGAGCAACAACCCATCGCGTCGGACAAGGCTGTGGTAATCGAACCCACAACCAAAGTGCGACTGACCTTTATCGCCTACCACTGGCCTACAGGAAGTCCCTATTTAGTAGAAACTAGTTTTATTATATTAAGCAGTATGATATATGAAGTATAAGTCCATTTTAGGAACCATATATGATTAATCTCACTATAGACGGACTTATGTATTTTTGATAAATTTTATAACCTTTTGTTTGAGATAGATGAAATGACCCATCATTCTATCACATGATCTTCTAACACTTCACGAATGACAAATTCAACTTCATTTCTTTAAGAGATGAAGTGGAAATTTTCCAAAGAACGACCAACGGTGAGACTGTACCAAAATCACGAAAGCATTTCTTCTAATTCCAATTTCATCAACTTTATGGAAATGATCTTGAAAACCAAAAATGTTGTCCTAGTTCCCTTATATCCGATGAATCAGATGGTACCTTAGATCATCACAAATCTATGGCTTTGTGATTGATGGCTTTTTTATATCCATGTTCTCTACCAATCTCCATCTGAACTTGATGGTTATATTTTTCTTCCATATCCATATTTTCACCTATGTTCTCCTATATGGAAACCCAGCGATGAGTTTCTTTGGGTAATCGTTACATTTCATACTTTAGTTTTTAAAATTAAGTTTTAGTATTCCTTTTTACGACGTGGGTTTCTATGAATAGTAAACGATTTATAACCCCGAAGAATTTCGAGGGCGAAATTCATTTTAAGGGGGGTAGAATGTAACAACCTGAGATTTTATAAGATGTATTCATTTTAATTTCTTTAATATCTTCTGTTGTACGCTACACCAAGATTATATTGCGCTATACGCAACACCGTATTAGCTTGTAGTATATGCAACACTAATCTTGAATCGTGTTACACACAATTTCATGTTTGTTTGATAGTAGTTATTCTACGAAACACTGAGTATATATATATATATATATTCAATGTATTTTGTTATACGCAATGACAAAGGAGTCGTGCACTACACGGAACCCTGACTTGGCTTTCATTACCCGCAATCACGACCTTCCTCGATAGCATGTGTTGTACGCAATACCGGGTTTTACTAAACAACAATATGCTATTAAAATATTATTAAAACTAGCCGTTATGAATAGTAATACCCAGTTTTTGAAATTTTGTAATTTTGTTTTTCAAAATGGACTTCATTTTTGGATTCAGAATATCAAAATTATCTTAGGGTAAAATTTTGGTACTTTTCGGATAACTTTCATATTCTGATGAATAGTGAAAATTACTAAATTTTAATTAAAAACATCTTTTTTAATCAAAATAATTAATAGTGATAAATTATTAATTTGAGTGGTTTTAAATTATATTTAGAATATATTTTTACCATTTAATACAATGTTGTTCATTGGATGTAATTTCACATTTAAACCAGACATACACAAGTGTCAATCTTTTGATAGTTATTATCTCTTAAGAACACGCTATTTGTTTTGGTGACAGGAATTAATTTTTAAATTAATTAATGCAACTGATATGTTTTGAATTTGTTAAAATAGAAATCATTTTTGAATTCATAATATCAAATATATCTTAGGCCTATTTTTTGGTATTTTTCTGGAAACTTTCATTTTTTGATGAATAGTGAAACCACTAAGTGGTAGTTAAAAAACTGAATTTTTCATAAAACTTAATTTTACCGCTTCTGTGAGTAGAATTTTGAAAATCTGAGAGACACGGTTAATATCAAGGACTAAAATGTGGTTCAATGAGATGAAAATAATTTTTGGTGAATAGTAACTTTTTACTTTTTTTACCACAGTTAAAAGTAAATAGGGTAATTAAGGGTAAAAATGATATTATTATTACCCTAACACATGTACTAATTCTATTGGATAAGTGTAATTCGGCCAAAAACAACCTTAGGAATAAAATATTACCATTTAGGCCTACTTGGATTAGATTAGGGCATTTATTATTAATTTATTTAAAGAAGGGTTAAAATAGTTAAAATCAAAGTTTAATAACTAAATCATTTTTAATATAGGGTTATACATAAGATAAATTCGACTATAAATATTCATTAGAAATATAAAAAGATTTCTTACATAATGGTATTTTATTTGTAATTTTTAGACTTAAAATAATTTAATTTATTTATGACACAATGATGATGCAGTAATTATCTTATTAATGAAATATTGACATAATTGATGTTATAAATACCCAAATAAATGTAATTTGAGAGTTTTAATGAATTAAAATAATTTTATATGTTAATATGACATGTTAGTATTAATTTAATTAAATTTTTTAGAACTAATAATTTTGTTATGATTTTCACAAAAATCAATTACCAAATAGTGTCAAAATTGACATAAAATAGTTTTTAAAACAAATATTATATTATTAATTTTTATTATATTCCTAAAAATCTAAGGTTAGTCCAAGATACTTATATTATGATATTTTTATCATTAAAGGACCACTTGGGGGTTTCTTGGATGTATATGGTAAGTTTATTAACTATATAATATAAAAATACAAAGTGACATGGTAAATGTCAATCTAATTAACTAAGAGTTAAAACTAAATGATAAGGTTAATATAATGACCTAAACTTGTCTAAATTCTATTGGATGAGAGTATTGCAACCCATACCCACCTTATCTTAGAAATAAATCAATTTGGAGCTATTAAAAACCGAATATGACTTTATAATAAAAGAATATTTTTAGTTTTTCCAAAGGTGCCCCTCTCCTCCCTTATAAAAGGGCACCTCCTCCCTCTCTTCCTCACACCACTTTGAGCCTTCAAGATCGGCCAACCCCTGAAAAATTCTCTTCTAAACTTCCATATAAACATCCTAGAGGTTCTAGTCTTCTTCAAATACCAATTTTAGTGCCCTAAGAGGAGGTCTCAAAGAGGCGATTCAAAGAAGAGGTAATGTCCGTTACCGATTCTTTCAACTCTATTTCTTCTTCCAATTATTATTCTTTATTTGTTTCATTATGAAGTAATAACATAAGTATAAATCATATAATTATATGTTATTATAAGTATGAAACAACCCTATTTCACCATGTATCCATCCTACTGAAAACGAAATCACCACGCGTGCGTACGTACGGAATACCGTCTCCACGCCGTGGTGAAATCTGTTTTTCCACCAACACCTTACATGGATGGGTATAATGATGTAAATAATAACTATATATGGTTATTATAACATCATACTTATTCTTATATATTATACCATCCACTCCAATTCTATTCAATAATTATGGGAACGATATCATCGATCGTGCGTACGTACGGACTACCGTCTCCACGACGCGATGAGATTCATTCTCCATGTTAACCATACATGAATGATCATAAATTTTTTATAATGAATAATTATGCTACTGGATTTATGTATATATATATATATGTATGTCATCTATTTAGTTTCATTCAATTCAATAAGGAAACTAAAACAGCGTTCATGCGTACGTACGGCCTACCGTCTCCATGAACGGTGTATTTCATTCTTTTTATCGATCTATAATATATATATATGATAAATATATATTATATATAAATAATTTTTTACATTCTGGAATTATTTAAATCAGGATATAAGTAATAATATCAAGAACGACAAGTCGAAACACATACGATAAATGAAATGATTTTACCCAAAACGCTGCTTTAACATGGAATTTACAAAAGAACGGGTAATATAAAGTCATAAGTGAAACATATATGATATCATAACAATGAATATGATTCTTTAATAAGTCAATGACATTATTTAAATCGTTATACAGGAGGTTCATATACGTACGAAGCATATCGGACCTAAGGTAAGGGATAATTTTGCAAATCTCATTTTTATCCGAGATTGCTTATACGTAACTATTTACTAGGGTTATTGTTATCATCCATGTACATGTTTTCTAAAAGTGTTTTTATGTATGTTTAATGTACTTTTTACCCATTTTGACTTTTACTACATGGTATGTAAGGAATCTTTCTTTTGTTTACGTTACGAGGTACTTTTTGACTTTTCCGGTAAAAGTACGAGAAGAATGTTTTTTTTAACTTATATGACATGAAAGGATTTTTACGGTTTTATAAAGCCTTATTTTCATGAATCTTCCTCCAAAATATTTCATGACTATTTTTAACAAAATCATTTTTTTAAATTTCATGACATTTTGTGAAAAGAGAATGCTTTTGAAGAAGAAAGGATATTTTCTTCAAGAATTCATTTCAAGTGTTTTATCAAAACCATTTTCCATCTAAGATGACATTATTTCATATGTGTATGTTTCAAGTATAAAGTCTCTATGATTTACATGGTTTCAATTTTCTTATTATGAAATGATATCCATTTCTTTTATATGGATTATTTGATGATGGGATGATGTTTATGAAACCCATTTTATTTATTGGGTTATTATGAATGATGTATGTTTATTTTGTGGCACAAGTAAGAACGATTTAATTATGAGATGGGTGGGACGTATATCTCCCTCCAATGCATTGGGTAAAGATTTATATCTCATGAGATAGACATGGCTGGAATGGTAAGTTAATCCGGTTCAGTATTATAGGACTGGAACAAGGAGTGAACTCAATTCAGAAAGGGACTTTGTCCACTAAGATGGTCTTGGCAGCAATACCTTGGCTACTATGGAAATCATTACATGTTCTTAATGGATTCCACAATTACATGTTTTATTCCCACGCTATTTTATCATGATTTATGTTCCATTATGATCTATGCCTTATGTACTTCCATGTTTTATGTCGTTGCTCAAGATTTTGATGTTTAAACATTATGTTCATGTTTTTAAGTTCAAATGTATATAGTATGTTTTATTTTATCCATGCTTACCCTTACTGAGCATTTTAGATCACCCTTTCTATGTTTTATTTTCCCCCAAGAATAAAAGAAAGGTGTTAGGTAAGGAAACAAAAAGTGGAAGATCTTTATGGGAGATGTTGAAGATCTTTCACCACGATTAGAGGATTACGTTCCAAGTTTCCAAAGACACTAAACTATTACGGTCCTTGTGTGTCTATTTTTGTTATGTACTAAGTATTCTGCAAAAGAAATGTAATATCCATGTACTTTAAGCTTCGGGTCTCTACAACATACATCTCCTTTTACATATGAAGTGTGTTAAGGATCAAGAGCCTCACTGGTATACCAGTGAGGTACTTTAGTATATGATATGTTGGAGTTTGCGTCCTATGAAAAACTATTTATAGTTTTTTTACATTTATATTTGATGATTTGAATATTAATAAAATATATTATTACATATCAATCTTTGTTCTATAATAATTTAATGTAATAATGTCATAGAGTATCAATCACATTGATAAGGTCATATTAGTCCCCTACTATGACGAGAATCTTGAAATCCCATGATGATATTCTTAAATATAGTTCTACAATTGGATAATGTTCTATGATAGGACACATATAATGTGACTATTAGGTATGATTATTCATAAGCAGATGTGACTTCTTCTCATGAAGTTCGTACTTGGTAATCTCCAAGATGAGAGATTATGTGAGAAGAACCACTAGTAAGAATTTCATATGTTTCAGTTTCATCAGATATTACTATCTGCTACCATGTGTAATGGTACTTAGACTTTAAATTTTTTATTAATACATGTTATAAATAGCACACTTAGATGTATTTTCTAAACCATGATGAGCCAACGAGCCCGTACCCGAGTGGTAAGGGCTCCTACTTGGCATCCAAGAGACCCGGGTTCAAAATTGGGTGGAGGCGAATTTGCGGGTTACTGTAGAAGTACTGTATAAGTACTGTAGCAGTACTGTAGTAGTCACTGTTCAGTATTGTAGCAGTTACTGTTTGCTACTATAGCAGCCGAAACTATTCACCCGATTTGGGACTTCGGGCCACCAGTTTGGGCCTACGGGTCTCCAGGGTCTTCGGGTCATCAAAGGCCTTCGGGCCACAAGGCCTTCGGGTCACATAAACAATGGAGTAACCTAGTTCACATAGAACAGTCCCTAGAAGAGGATCAGAGCAACATGAGTAGAAACCACCAGATGCAGAGCTAACCGGATTGGAAGAATGAGAGGGTATGACATCCGACATCGGGACCAGGCACCGTGCATCTTTGTACGGGGAAATGATAGCTGATCAACAATGTAAGGTGGGGAGCTTAGAAGATCAATGATTCAAGACGCTGGGGAGGGGCAGTTCTATTGGGCTGGGCCTACGGGTCATGTAATGGGCATGGTATTCCTCTGGGCCTTCAGGTCATGTATTGCAGGTCATGTCGGGCCTTGTACCTTGGGCCTACGGGTCATGTACGGGTTCCCCTTCAACCATTAAAAGGGGGATTATCTATAAAAAAAATAAAAAAAGAAGGCCTTCGGGCCATTCGGGATAAACCATGATGATATAGTTTATGGTGAATTTGAATACATTAGGTGCGTCATGAGTGATGTGTTATTAATAAATAATTCAAGGAAGGATTTATCCCTTTAATATTTATGTAATTTTATATCTCATCCCTTTGATTGGAATAGAACCATCATAATAAATTCTATTTCCATAGTGAAATGATGTGTTTATTTTAGTTAGTCAAAGAAATATATATCGATCATATAGATTGAGGACATAGATGTGAAACCTTCTTAATAAGATATTATGACAAAGGGATTATATTACACAATTATCATTTATATGTGGTTGTTGATATTGCGACATTACATTATTTCTATTGGGTGCCCTGACCCACTACTTGATAGTAATCTTGGACTTCAGGCAAGCCCACCTAATTCCAAGGAAAAAGAATCATATATGGTCACACACTATGTGTTTTCACTGATCTTGATTAAATTCTATTTGATTTTAATTAATTGAATAAATTTTACTCTCAAGGGTGAGGAATAGTTTTATTCATGTTTTATCATTCATAAATATTTATAGATTAATTAATTTTTTTATAAAATATTTATTTAGGTATTCAATAAATACCAAGGAGTTCGAATTGACCAAGACTCTATCCGGTGATAAATATTAATTTATAAGCTGATAAAATATTATTTATTATTACACAACTTAGCACATGCATCATAAAATAATAATAATAATAATAATAATAATAATATTATTATTATTATTATTATTATTATTATTTGGCATGGGGTTTGAAAAATATTATAATATTTTTTAAGGTCTGATATGTAATTAAGTAATACTTTAACCTAAACCCTTGATCTATAAATAGATAGTTATGACTATTGTGTGAGGTTAATCGAAAATTGAGAATAGAGAATCATTGTGCATAATGAAATTATCTCTCTCTCAATTTCTTATTCTCATCTTTTCAAGAATGATAAGAACTCCTTTAAGCCCAAAGTATCTTGAAGTGAATGGTATGAACAATACAAGACAATTGATTTTCCACATTAGCACCTGAAATTCAACCGACATCTCTCAGAGTTAAAAGGAGCACATGTGGATCACCGTTAGAGGGATTTTACACTTGGATAATCCTAATGCAATGAAGGTAATATGGTAAGGGTTTTTGGAAGATCAACATCATAATCAAAGAAAGTTCATAAGATGAGGTAACTGTTTCTCACGATCTTAAATACATTAATTATAAATTTAATGTGAAAATATCCTCTCTGGGTTCTAGGTTTTCTTTATGTAAATATTTGGTGGAAATTTTCTTTGGTCATGGACTTCACATCATGTAGAATATTACGAATAATCCACTAAATCAATAACATTTTATTTATTTTTAGACCCTTTAAGGATATTCCACTGCACCCAAAACTAGCAAGTGGCATCGGGGCGATTGCATTCAATTTTATAATTATTTATTTGATTTTTGATCATTTTGAATTTAAAATAGAAGATTCATTTAAAATTTTAATTCATTATTGATCTATCATCAAAATCTATTCTTCCTCTTATTTTATTCTCACAATTATTATTAATATCGGTTAATGATTAATGAAGTTTACATATTAATATCCCATCCATAAGTTCCAAGGATCTTGGATGGATAATACAAGACTACATGGAGTGTAATCCTTTGTTACACGCTATGTATCCTTATTCATTACACAAGGAAACCTGGGTAAATTTTGGTTCGTCATGTAATGAATATATGCCACATGTAATAAATGCACCACATGTAGACCAGATAGGGTGGCACACAACTTTTCTAGAATACACACCATGTATTTTGACCACACGCCTTGTATTCCACATGCTTTCAAGACAAAAAACATGGGGTCAAACCACGTCATGTAATTAATGAAACATGTGAATTTAATATATGATGTTTAAATACTGAAAATTTCTTAACTTGAAGTACACACTATGTATCCTCTATACACACTGTGTACATCATAAATGTTCATGAGAAGTACATGCTGAGTCCCTAGGTATGTATGTGGATATCCGAAAAAGAGGAGTACACACTGTGTACTTTTCCTATTTATGATGAAATATTAAATATAATTTATTACTCCATTAAAACTTATCAACATGATTTTTATGTTGTTCATTAAGTTGATAATACATGATGGTTTTTAGGTTTTATATTATATTAAATTCTTAATTAAATCTGCATAATACTCAGTATGATAAATCATGTATGGTTATTGTGCACTAAAGACTCAATGCCTTAAATTTTATAGGCAATGTAATTTTCATGTGTTCTACATGGAATTAAATTATCTATTCAAACCATGAAATTATGATACATTCCGTATACACAACACGTTGTATGAGTGCATTGTTTACAATTTATACCATACTAAGTAATTCAGACAGTTAATCGCTATGTATCTTCCGAATACAATCCCATGTACTATTTTATTAAGTTTTAAATCAAATAAAATTATTTATTTCAAGTCATAGTGGATGGTAATTTAAGGATGATTTTATGAAATAAGATAAAATGAATTAATTGATTAATAATATAATTAATTAGATTAATTCATGCACAATTTATCTTATCTAATAACTAATATAAATGAATGCTAGATACTTATTTTAAATTCATAATCATTGCATGTTTATGATTGACCATGATCTTGGCTGAGACTTGTGTATGTGTTATTATTATTTAATTTAAATTTATTACATGGTTTTGCGATTATTATTTATTAAATTAAATATGATGGAATGTGAGTCATCCCCTTCTCCTTTATTATGTAGGACCTACATGTCCAAGGTTATTTATGTAATTACCCTTAACCAATCTATTTGTTCCCATCACTTGCATGCGATTTATAAATATATGTAATTAAATAAATTTCTTGAGGTGTGTAGAGGTGGTTCAAGAAGGAAATGAGATGTTGCTAACTCGAGAGATACACAAGTGGATAGTTGGAATACTGAAACTTGTGATAAGACCAGTGCAATGAGTTTTCCCCTAGGTAATAGGTTGATTTATCATCCTATTAATAAATCAATTGTTAGATAAGATCATGATCAGATAATTTATTTATTTATGTATTTCTTTCTTATGAAATATTTATTGTATGGATGCATGACTATGATCACATAAATTAATTAATTAATGTGAAAATATGTAATATAAATAAATGGATTATGCGTATTTTTTTATATCAAAAAATGGTTAATTACTTAGGTAAAATCCACTTAATATTAATAAGAAATGTAAAATATAAAATAATAATAAAAATCATAATAAAACAAAACATCTCAAGTTAATATTAAGTCATTATGACTTCTATCATCTGAATTAAGATAAACCCATAGTTTAAGTATCAGATAGACCTCCATCTGGGCACTTTTAATTATCAGGAATTCTTAACTAAGATAGTGGGTCAACTTAACAAAATCTTTATTGGGTTTAATGGGTTATTTCTTTCTAATAAAAATTTAGAGGCAAGCGTTGAGGAAACCAAAGTCAGGGTTTCTAGATTGGGGAGTCCACTCAACATATAAGGGAACTACAAGCATGTGGTTGGAAAGAATGCCTACCTAAATACTTTCTAATAATTTTCATAGACTTAATTTGGATTATAATAAAGAAAATATGGATGATTTACAATATAATTTCAAAGAAAATAGACATTCTAAGTTCAATGGTGAGGGTTATCAAGACTTGATAAAATAGCGGGGGATTTAATAAAATAAAATTATTATTATTTCTCAAATAACCTATAATCAAGTGATGTACTAATAATATTATCTATTATAATTATATAATAATGATAATATCATCATATAATTTATCACTATGATATATATTATAAAAAGACCATATCCTCACTAGATGTAACTTTTGGGAATGGTTCAGACACCTTCAGGCTATGTTTCTCCATGAACGTAAAGCTTACATGCAATAATCCTTAATACTTGGTCTGCCTATATAGGAGGTGAGTGATGAAGAGTTCATTATGAAAAAAACTTGAATGAAATGTTCTAAGTTTAATGTTTATTTCTTTCATATATGTCGAGTGATCTCATGAAGTCTCATGAAAACATAGATACTTATAGAATTCTTGAGAATCCACATGGCCTTTTATAAGAGAGAGAAATTTAAGAATAGTTTGATATCTCCAAGGCTCTTTTTTAGAGAAATATTAGAGAGGGTACACTGGAGAGTCCTCACATAGTCAAGATCATTGGATATATTGAGAACCTAGAGGTTTTAAGGTTTAAAATCCTTGATGTACTATGCACCTATCTCATTCTTGCATCAATCACTCAGAGATTCTTTAGATTTTTTGTTAATTTTAACATGAATAACATTGAGAAGCCTCTCCCAGAGCATCTTACTCTTCTTCACTAAGTTGATAAGGAGATAAAATGTAAAAATTATTCCATACTTATAGAGTGAAAACAGAAAGTCCAATTGAAGAGATATAATCCCAAATCTTATTTAAAAATCCCTTTAAAGAAGATAAATATAAAGGGGAAATCAAGGGAACATGATACTGTCTATTTTTTATGTGTAAAGACGGGCCATTGGAAGAAAAACCACACCCATAAAAAGAAGCAAAGGGAATATTTATGTGCATTTTTTATTGAGTACAGTCTATCTATTTATACAAATTGGGTATTAGATACATATTGTAGTTCTCAATATGTATTCAAATATAGAAACCAAGTAGATTTAGAAAAATTGACTAAGGGGAGGTAGATCTATTTGTAGCTAATAGAGATAAACTTGATGTTGTAGCTATTAGCGACTACCACCTCATGTTTCCAATGGGTATGATAATGGTTTTAAAGGTTGTTATTATGTACCATACATTACCAAAAATATTATATATATATATATATATATATCTAGACTTGATACAGATAAATTTATTTTCAAGTTATAGAATAAAATTTTCTTATTTTATAAAGATATAATTTGTTATGATAAGACACATTTAAATAATAATATTTATGTGTTATATTACCAAAAAAATTAATATAAATCAACAAAAAAATAATAATTTACATGACTCATACCACACCCAATGATGGAATCACTGGATAGGTCATGTAAATGAAAAGAATTTCACTAAACTTCAAAAAGATGGATATTTTGATTATTTTGAACTAAAACCACTTGGTTTATGTCACACATGTTTATAAGGAAAAATAACCAAATCCCCATTTAGTATAAAAGGTGAAAGGTCTAAATAAATTCTTGAATTTATTCATACTGATGTGTGCAGAACTTTTCCTATTGAATAAAGAGGTGTGTAATCATACTTTATAACTTTTACTGATGATTTTAGTAGATATGGATATGTCTACTTGATGAGGTATATATAGTGACCCTAGATTTTCATACATTAACATTTCATAACATTTTTTGAATACTTAAAACATTATACAAATAGACACCCAAATACCATGCTAGTCTAGTGCCTTTGGAAACATGGAAACATAAACACTGATACATAAGTGAGATAAATTATCTCCCACTAGGTTTTTCTTGACTAGAACCATTCTTAGATACATCAAACATAGTACATATCTTTATAACCCAGGGAAGGAAACATAAAAATGGGTGATCTAAAATGCTCATTAAGGGTAAAAAAAGGAGATATGTAAACATAATCATGAGCATAATGGTATGAGAACATGATCATGAAAATAGAAGATCATACCTTACATATCAAAGATCATATACATGAATCATGGCATAAGGCTTGGCAGTTCATAAGACATGAATCATAAGGAAATAAAGAACACAAGCCTTTAAAAAATTACATAGGAATAAAACAAGGAATTGTGTAAGGCACATATTCATATAATATGATTTCTATAGTATCCAAGGCATCGCTTCCAAGAACATCTTGGTAGTATGATTTCACTCTCCATACCATCTTGGTGGTCATGGTTCACTCTCATGGCCATATTAGTAGTCAATCTTCATTCCCAAGACCATCTTAGTCTATCTCATGAGATATAAATATTTATCCAATGCATTGGAGGGATATATAGGTCGCACCCATCTCATAATGAAATAATATATACATGTAACACAAGATCATAAATAATCATTTCATAACCCATGAAATTAAATGGGTATTATAAACATGTAATCATATCATACCCTGTGTAAAAATATAGGTTTCATAATCATTTCAAAAAAATATAACCCATGAAAAAAATCAGTTTTTAAAATCATATTACCTGTGAAAGAGAGATGGGTTTTATAAACATCATTCCCTCAAAACACAATCCATTTAGAGAAATAATATGAATGGAAACATTGAATAATTTCCCCCAAAAGGCATTATTAACACCAATACATGTTACCTTAGATGGTAAATAATTTTTAAAGATCTTTTAAAAAAATTTCTTGATGAAAATATCCATTATTCATTGAAAAATCTTTTTAAAACATAAAAAGTTTTTGAAAAAAAAAACTTCTTTGAAAATAGATTTTAAAAATTATAAAGTAAGAATTGAAAACCATAAAAAGTTTTTAAAAATCATTTTTTATTAAAAATGGGCTTAAAATATATTTTTAAAACATTTTGTAAAACATTTTTGAAAATATAGTTTTTAATACAATATATTTTCGACTGGAGAGAGAGTCAGTTAGACTTTACTTAAAAAAAGAACCATATTCTTATATATATGGTTTTATTATGACCTTATATTACCCGCTTGTTAACAATATTATATTAAGGTTTCACTTTGGGTAATATTCTCTTTATTCTTTTCATGTGTATTAATTTGTTATATCTTTGGTATTTATACTTTATATCATGATTTATAGAATTTAAACCATGATATAAATATCATGTATATAAAATATATGTGTATTATAATAATCTATATAATATATAAGTATGAAACAGAATACACCGTTCATGGAGATGGTATGTCGTACATATGTATGGATGCTATTTCTGTTTAATTTTCGTGTTGAAAGAAAGAAAGTAAAAGACATATAGGTATATATATGTATATATATATATCATTATTACAGTAGATTTATGATATCATATGTGCCTTATATATTCACTAAAACTATCCTTAATACAATCCATGTAGTGTATGAATGAATATATTGCTTTGAGGGGGTGGTAGTCCACACTTCCTCGAATGAAATTACTGTATTAACACCAAATGGAAAGTAAAAAGATATGTGTTGTAAAAGGAATAAAGAATATTAAATAAATAATAAATATAATATATAACATATATAAATAGAGTGCCCATCATAATTTCCACCATGAGAGGTGGTAATTAAAATTGAACAATCATCGTTTAGTGAGGTGGTAGTTCACCACACACATAAACAATATGTGCATTATCCATTAGATGGCAGTGTGTGTAAGTGTAGGTTGAAAATATAGAATAAAAAAAATCATATTTTATTAATTATACTGGTGTTTTTATACAATCCTGGAAAAAATAAAGTGTAGGGGTGGAAAAAGAAAATAAAAGGACTTGAGAGAAGATGTTACCTCTTAATCAGGTAACTCCTTTTGGTTTGTGCCAAAAGGCTTCCTTAGATTGCCTTCTACCCAAGGGAACGATTCTAGGAGAAATGGAGGATTTATGGGAATTTTAGTTTTCTTATCTTGTCCTAACTTAACAGGTTTGAGAGGTGTGAGTAAGTGGGAGATGTGGTGGCCTTTTATAGGGAAGGAAAAGGACTCACTGGGAATTTTTGAAAACAAGTTAGGTGTACACATGTTATTACTTAAAAAAATTCATACCAAACCAAAATAAACCAATAATGAAAGGTTTATGGATTAATAATGGCTATAAAATGTGTTTTATAAATTATATAGGTCATTTGGGCCCCTAATATTGAGTTTTAGTCCCTAATTAAGCTTAATTTGACCTTAATCGCTGTGAGTAATTTTAATCACTTTTACTAATAATTTTGGTCAAAAATCAACATGATATAATTAGAATATAAATATTAAATAGTTTATTTACATTTTTTAAATTTAATTCATAGAATATAAAAAATTAAGATTAATGCTAACCCTGTAGACGGGTCGAAATAACGTGCTTTTAAAGTAGAAAAATGTTCAAAACTTTGTTAAGTTTTTATATTCAATTTCAATGTGAAATTTTTTATAATGACATAAATTTTATTAATAGATTTATAATTTATCTAATGTGACCTTAAAACAAATTTAAAGTTTAATTTAATATTAATAACTATTTAAACGAAAAGACAATTATTAACTAAAATGTAGTATTTTTCACTATTCTTCAAAAAATGAAGTTTCTCAGAAAAATCCAAAAAAAATATCCCTGAGATAATTTTAATATTATAAATTCAGAAATAAAGTTTATTTTATCAAATTAAATTTCTAAATGTATCTAAAATTAATTTTATTATTTTTCACAAAGGGACATTAAAAGCAATTCATTTGAGAAAACAATATATTTAAACATAAAAGGACATTACCAAAAATAATATCTTTCATTATCAATATGTTTTATTTATATAAAAAATTATAAAAAATATTTTTAAAGTAGTTATTACTATTCTTATTACTATGTTTAACACCTAGTTTATAATTATCTTATTTAAATAATTGTAACTATAAAATGTTGTTTCAAAGAAACATCATTGTTGCATGTAATGTACAATGAATCGATGTTCCGTGTAATATATGATGAGTTGGTGATGTGTAATGTATGCCATGTCAGTTCCATATGAAAGGAATGTTTGACTTAGTTAATTGTAATAAATAAATGAAAATTTAATTTATTCAAAAAAAGTCTATAAAAACTTAGATTGTTATAGTATAAGTTTGATTCCTTTAAAGAATTTAAGGAATGAAAAAATGAAGCTAAAAACTAGCATGGTAAGAAGATTAAGAATCTCTTCTTAGATTGTGGTGGAGAATTTATTAATGAATAATTCATTTATTATTTATGTAAGTTTGAGATGGTATCCCAACTCACTCCTCCTTATAAACCTTAGTGGAATGGTGTAAGTGAAAGGAGGAACCACACCTTATTGTACATAGTGAGATCAATGACGATTCATGCAATTATTACATTTTCCTTTTGGGGATAGGTCTTACAAAAAAAATATACCTACTAAATTTAGTTCATACTAAAATATTATATGGTATTATATACCAATTTTAGAATAGAAATAAACCCATGTTATTGTACTTACATGTCTGGGGATGTGAAGTGTATGTTAAGGCCACTTCAGGTAAGAAAATTACACCCTGAGGCCCAAAGTGTTTCTTTATAGGATATAATAAGGAAACAAGAGGATAATACTTATACAATTCTTGATACAAATGGTTTTGTTTTAAATACATCCCATATTCCTTAAGGATAATCATATCTCTAAAAGAGATAGTGGGAGTGATATTGACTTTGATGAAGTCCAGGATCAAGATACACAAGAGTTGGCATTGGAAAAAATTCAATAAATCCCCTGGAAGAAGTTGTTCCAAAGACAAAAATACTATACAAGAGTACAATAGATGTTAGAGAACCATAATGTTATAGTTTTATAGTGACTGGGGATGGAGACTCATTATTAGTTGATAATAATGATCCTCTACTTACAAGGAAGAAGTAAGTGGCATAAATGTTTCCAAGTGGAAAGAATCCATGAATTAAAAAATAGATTCCATGTACCAAACCCAAGTCTAAATTTTGGTATATCATCTAGTGGATGTAAATCACTTTAGTTGTAAATGGGTATTCAAGAAGAAAATAGACATGGATGAGAAATTCAGTACCTATAAGGCAGAACTGGTTGCAAAAGGGTTTAAATAGTGCTAAGGCATTGACTACAACAAAACCTTTTCACCAATTTCAATGTTGAAATCCATAAAAATTGTACTCTCCATTATATAATTACATTAATATAAGATTTGTAAAATTGATGTCAAAACAACCTTCCTTAATAGGAACATTCAGGAAGATGTCTATATGACACAACCTAAAGGGGTTGTGACTCTAAAGGATTCTATCAAGTTTTTCAAATTAAAAAAAAAAGAATCTATTTATGGATTAAATAATGAATCCAAGTCATGGAACATTTAGTTTAATGAGGCCATAACAAAATTTGGTTTTATAAAGAATTATTGTGAGCCTTGTTCCTATAAATAGTTTAGTGGGAGTGTGGTTGTTTTCTTAATAGTATATGTTGATAAAATATTACTTATTAAAAATGAAATAATATTATTACAATCCATTAAGGCCTGGTTGAATAAATGATTCTCTATGAAGGACTTAGTCAAAGAAACATATATTCTTGGGATCAAGATCCATCATGATATATCTAAAGGGATGCTCGACCTAAGTCAAGTTACATATATTAACAAGACACCGAAGAGGTTCGGTATGAAAAAATATAAGAGGGGATTATTTCCAGTGTCACATAGAATTCATCTTTCTCGAAAAATATTTCCTTAGACACTTGAGGAAAGAAAAAAGATGTAAAGTATTTCATATGAATCATGAATTGGGTCAATAATGTATTCTATGTTATGTGATATGCTAGATGTTACCTTTTCCTTAAGTGTGGTAAAAATATATCAAGATGACCCGAGTGACCACAACTGGATGATAGTTAAGACTATCCTTAAGTATTTAAGGTGTACTATGGATATGTTCCTAGTTTGTGGAGAAGATGTAGAAATAGTCATCATAGGATATTCATATGCTAGTTTCCAAATAGACCAAGATGATATGAAATCAAAAATGGGATACATCTTCACTTTGAATAGAGGTTTTGTGAGTTGGAAGAGCTCAAAGAAGGTTGTGGATGCAGATTCTACAATAGAGTCTGAGTATATTGTGGCTTCTTAGGAAGCTAAATAAGTAGTGTAGATATTAAATTTCATCCAAGATCTTGACATGGTGCCTATAATTAAAGATCTAATCACACTCTATTGTGATCATACTGCAATAGTGGATCTCGTAAAAGAGCCAATGTCACATCAGTGGATGAAGCACATACTTTAGAAGTATCATATCTTAAGGATTTTTTCTCATAGAGGTGAGGTTATAGTGAGTGGTATTTCCATGGAATAAAAGATAGTGGAACCTGTGACCAAAGACTTGACATAGTAGAAACCTGATTATCATGTGAGGTCTAACATATTGAAACTCGTAGGATTTCAGCTATAGTCTAAGTGGGAGTTTATTGGATTTTTTGTCCTAAGACCAACTATTTGTACTTTTTTTACATGCGTATTGAATGATTTTAATATTAATAAAATATCTTATTACATATTGTTCATTGTTCAACATGACTTTAACGTAATAATGTCTTAGAGTATCTGTTACATTGACAAGGTCATATCATATCCCTGCTATGATGAGAACCTTGAAATTCCATGATAATATTATTAAATATAGTTCTATGGTTGGATATCATTCTATGATTTGACACATAGAATGTTACTTCAAGTGTGATTACTTATAAGATAACGAGACTTATTCTCATGAAGTTCACACTTGATAATCTCTAATATGGGAGATTGTGCGAACATACTCACTAGAAGGAATTCCACATGTTTTTATGTAATTAGATTTTACTATCCATGATCATGTGTAATGAAATTTAAGATTATGTTTCCCTCTGGAATTGGGGATGATCTCATTGATTTAAGATTCAAACATTCCAAGCGGTTTCTAACGGGTTTTTTTGTAGAACCGGAAACATCCAATGATTCCATATCCATTTGAACCTACTTTCAAAAGGTAGGTGCTAATTAGTTGTGGACTAATGAGGCTTAGGAATTTGCATTGGTCGAGAGGATGGGAGGTCGGACTCATCACACCTTTTTGAGGGGAATTATTGTCTACTCCGGGACTCTCTTTATAGATTTAAGTTATGTTCGTGAATCGTTATTACATTACCAAGTATAAAAGGAGTTTTCCTTTAGATCTGACAGTCAATAATTTATATGTAGGAAATTTAGAGAATCTTTTATATGTATTTGAGGTTCTTCATTGATAGAGAATCATCTGTATTTTTTTAGAGATTCTTAGCCAATGGTATCCTTTAATACATAAAAAGTATCTTGGTCATTATGATGACCATACTGGTTTTAAAGACACTCAGTGAGGCACTTGAAGTTTATTGTCATTCAGAAGGAAATTGATTATTTCAGAGTTGGGATCGTACCGGCAGATGAGCTACCTATGTATCCTTTGTTTTGAAAAAGGAATCAGAACCCACGTAGTTCGAGTAAGGGAGTATGATTCTTATGCATGATTGATGGCTCAAAGAAAGATGTCATGATTACTTTTACACTCTAAGCTCAAGTGAGTCATGATCGGTGTGAGAAACAAGAGGTATTGGTGAAACAAACAATTGTGCCATGAAATATGCAATGATGTGGGGCTTATGTGTGTATGACTACCCAAATAGATGAGGATTAAGATTTAATTTAGGGAAAAAATACAGGAATAGGGTCCATAAAGGTATATGTGCTTCATATAGATTTGGATACTCTAATCTTGGGGCTTACTCCTAAGGAATATTCCCAAGTTAAGAGGGGAATTATGATTGGGTTTTACTTCTGAGAAGGAATCCCAGATCAAAAGGAAATTAAGACTAGTTAAGAAAGATTAAGGATGGGGCTTACTCCTGAGAAGAGGGCCCATGTTTAAGGGACTTGAAAAAAAAATTAAGGGACTTGGGGCTTACTCCTAAAGAGGATTCCCATATTTGAGATTGGGGCTTACTCCTGAAAAGGAAGCCCAGGTTAAGAGAATTATGGTTTGGGCTTACTCCTAAGGAGGATTCCCATATTTGTGAATTTTAAGATTGGGAATTACTCCTGAAAAGCAGGCCCATATTAATGAGGACTTGGGGCTTACTCCTAAGGAGGATGCCCAGATTTGATAATTATGACTGGGGATTATTCTTGAAAAGGAGGCCCAGGTTAACGGGTTCTCTCATCTTAAAGGATGATGTTGAATGAATTAAATCTCAATCTTTAGTGACATAAAGATGTGTAAATCACTAGGTTTTGAGAGATATTCCACAGAATTCATTTTAGATAAGGAAGTTAATCAAGAAAACATGCCATAAATGGCTTTGAAGAATGTCTTGAAGACTGAATCTTGAATAGGAGAGGTGGAATGGTATAAGAGGGGTTAAATGGGAAAGAAAGGCACCCAAAAAGGTAGGGGTGGGCAAGTCCTGGCAGGCGCGCAGGTACTGCGTGGGCGCGCAAGTCCTGGTCGCGCAGGTATACCTGCGCGACACATGGGTACTTGCGCGATTGTTAACCAGTAGGGTAACACTTGGGAGATCCTTGACCAAAGCCTTTAGAATTATCCTGAGGTACTTCCAGAAGAGAGGCGCGCAAGTTTTGGTGAAGAAGTAGGGCGTCAAACAAGTATGTTCATTTCCCTTAAGGGTAAAACACCTTAGGCGCGCAAGTGTTAGTGAATTCTAACACTTAGACCTTACTCCTCTTGTTTAGACCTTCTATTCTAGGTAAATAATTACCTTATAAGTGTTCGGAAGACCTGAAGAAGAGACTTGGGCGTTCAGAGCTCTATATCTGAATTCTGGAAAAATTCCTCTCGAAATGGGGGGCCGAGAGGGTCTATTTATAGGCTGGAGAAGACCCCGGGAAGTTATCACTTAGGGAGCGCATGTCACTTGTGCGACCATTAGGCGGCACACAAGTATACTTGCGTGACAGTAAGGGAACTTGCGCGGCGCATGTGCATTTGAAGCCTTGTTCATGCCTTTGTCGATTTTTGATGTTTTCTTCAAAGGATGAATCAATTTGTGCTAAGTCATTTCCCTTTCCATTATTTTAGACAATGTGATGAAAAGGAACGTCAACAAAATTCCCCCCTCAGAGTTGGATCCGGAAGAATAAGGATGTGACTCTGAGGAAAAGAAGAAAACCAAAGGGAAAGAGGCGCACAAGTGTTCACCATGCAACCATCATTGCGCAGGTGCGAGTCGCGCAGGGCTGGAGCGCGCTGGATGGAGCGCGCTGGCTGTAGGCGCATTGGTGGGCCGCCTGGCCTATAAATATGCGATCATTTATCATGCATAGAACATGATTTCCGGATTTTCAAGCTTTCGCTTCGCAGGTCACCTTCGCCGCGCAAGTTGCTCGTTTTCCGCTGTTTCTTCATTGTCGCGCTGTTGTCAAGGTATTTAGACTTGCGCGGTTTATACTTGCGCCCCAAAAACTTGTGCGACACATTAACACTTGCGAGACACATCCATACTTTCATGCCTTAATGCATTTTACATTTTTTCTGAATTCCTTCACTAATTTTATGAAAAATAAACCCATTTAAGAGTTAGTTTATTCCACTTTTGTGCAGATTCAATGGCTCTTAGGAGAATCGGAATGGCTGATGAACTGGAAAGCAAGCGTCTTGATGATATGATGGATATCATTGGCCACAATTATTATACCGTCAAAAATAGAACTCTTCCAGATTTGGCTAAGTATTTGAAGAAATATCATCGCGACTTCCCCCAAAGAATTTATTTTCCTTTGCATGGCTATGGTCATCTATGAGAAGTTACTATTCCAGAAGCAAAGAACTATCTCCCATTTTCGTGGTTTCAGAATTATACCAACTTTTCTTCAGAAAATATCTCATGTGGAGGAGTATTTATAAATGCTGGAACAGTGGAGAAGGCCCACATGATGCATCATATCCCTTGTACGCCAGATCTGAAACCTCATAAGCCTGAGCTGCAACCACATTGTCATCCTTCAATCTTATGAAATGCTCAGATGAATCAATCCAAAGGCTGGAAGAAAAGTTGAGACTTCCGTCCTGGGGGAGGTGTGATGCCAACTTGGATGTGGGCATACCGGGTGCGACAAACCTGTGCAGAGTTTTTCGAGGATCTAAAAGGAGTTGAAATATACGAAGCTGTTTGGGTTGGGAAAACATATGTTTACAGACATGATAACTTCGTGCCGGAGATACTCAGCCACTGGATCCCAGAAACTAATTCTTTCCATATGACTCATGGAGAAGTAGGCATCAGTCTGTGGGATGTCCACAAGATCTCAGGGGCTCCAATTTTGGGTGACATGTATGATAAATTCATTCCACCCAAGGTGACTTGGAATGATTCAGAGAAGACTCCTGCTTTATCTCAGGAATTATTTAAAATCTTCTACAGGCTCAAGAGTTCAGAGACCTCATTAACTCATTCTAGAAAGGATATTCATCCAGAGGAGTGGATGAATATATTTCTTATTGAGAAGAAAGAGAAGGATCCAAAGGAGAAGGAGCCAAAGGATAAAGGATCCAAGAAAAATAAATCCAAGGATAAGAGGCCCAAAGGTCCTACCACCTGTCCAAAGCCTGAGAAGAGTGGTGCTCCTGGAACATTCTTGCCAACTCTAGAAGCAGGAGAGTTTGAGAAATGGGGATATGAGGTGAATCAAAGGATCCAGAAGAAGACTCGTATGGCAGGCTTCTTGGATTTATGGATCAACATTTATCTCTTGCCAGTCAGGGATTCGAAGGGAGGCGTCAGGCCAGGGACCTTCGTCATTGCGGAAAAGTTGGCTGAGGTAAAAATGGTTGGGTTGGCTACCCCCATTTTAGAAAATATTCACAGGATTTTACTTCATGTATTCATGGGTAAATCTCCTTTAAGAATATTGGGACCATTCCAAGTTTTATGGGGATGGATTTCCACTCACTTCAGGACTTACAATGTACAGAATGGATTACAAATTCCTGGAAGTTCTTTCAGGCCACCAGTGAAAGCATTCTATGGAGTTACTCCATTAGATCTTAATGACTATGACATGAAAGTGAGGCTAAGCATGTTTAAGGAATTCAACTTCTTTCCCTATGGAAATCCGCCAACCGGGTGGTTTGTTAATGATGGAAAAACCCACTTGGATTTGAGGGAATACATGCTAGCTTGCAGAGATGGTGTGCTAGTTGCCAGGATTGATGGAGAAATTATATGTGAGGCCTATGATCTATATAGATTTGCACGTCAATTCAAGTGTCTGCAATAGATTGCTGTATCTCCCCCAGTACATGTCAGGTTAGAGCAACATTCGATGGTTGCTCGACAACTGTGGCTGCTGACGTCAAGGGAGAAGACTAGGGCGGTATTTGATCTACCAGTTGAAAAAGCGGCACATAACCTGACTACATGGTTTGTCGAGCACTGGATAGCATCATACCCTAAAGGGGTGATGAATCACCCAATTTATCAGGTAGGGAAAAGGAAGAGGACTATAGAGAAAGAAACCCTTCCTCATGAAGGTGATGCTTCCCCACCTGAAGTTGATTTTCCAGATTCCTCCTCTAGGATTGATTCACCGGATTCCCATAATGGGGATGATGATGCACAACAAGTGGAAAAAACGGACTCGTGCCCAATATAATCCTCCGGTTAGAATCAAGAGACCTACTCTATCAAATCCTAGTGAGTTACTTCATTGTGGTAATTTAATCACTACTACTTTATAAAGAAATAAGTCTTATTCTCTTATTCTCTATCTGCAGTTGTAGGAGCTGGGAAGAAATTGAAGTCAAAGATTGTACGACCTTCCTCATAGCCTTCATATCGAAGACCAGAGGCTATCCAGACATGGCAGAGTTTATACTGTGGTATTGAGACCGCCTGGCTGGATTTTTGTGAGGGCCTACAACTTCCTGGAATAGGGAATCTTCTGGCTTCTACAGATATTCAATACGAGGATAACCCCAATGAAGTGCAGGCTTACATTAGAGAGCTGGAAATGCTCATATATACCACTGATGAGTCTGTTCCTGTCACCAGGCGGGTGAAAGAAATGATTGATCGTGGTACCACTGAGGGGGCTGGTGGTTCTGGAGATGAGGAGTGGCATGATTATGTGGCTCCTGAAGATGTAATTTTTCTTTCCTTATTTTCTTTGAAACATGATTCCAGTAAAATCTTTGTCACTTAAGGAAGTTATTTTCTTCATCTTGAAGCTTGCAAAGAAATGAACTACTGAGGTTCCTTCGCCACAGTATAGCCCTGGTGGTACTGCCATCGGGGCTGCTGCTGATTCTCCTCACGAACCGGGTGAGATATCTCCAGGCCAGCAGGTCTTGAATGAGGTGTTGGACATGACCTTCCATTCTCCAATTCAAGTGCCAATAAGGGAGACTGCTGACACTCCCAAAAAGCCAAAAGGAAAAAGGTGACGAAGGAGGAAGTCCACCGCTAAACGTTTTATTAGTAGTGGTAAGTCCTTTGGATAATCATGAATTTTAAACCATGAAAAAGATTGCTCACTTTCCTTGGGATTGCAGGGGATTCTTCAATTTTACCTCTGAGGGAAAGGATTGATCTTCCTTTAAGGACCACGAAGGGTGCTATGGAACAAATGCAAATTCAGTCTGACTTGACTGCTTCTGAAAAAGAGCCAACATCTATTCCCAGTACTGCTCCTGCTGCTGTTACAAATAGAGAAGAACCTGCACCAGAATCATTGGCGGTCGCAGCAACTGAATCTGCCATCCTTCTTGAAGAAGCTGTCTAGGGTCATGGGCCGTAGAATGAGGGTCGCCCAGAGGACATATCAAATGCTCCCACTGGTGATACTAACCAGGATTCTTAAATATCATTGGATGAAATGATGAATCATGGCATGTCTTTTGAATAATTTTATCATCATGATAAGTTATCATGTGATTTAGAAGACCTTGGGATTGAGTGTTATCCTTCGCCCAGTAAATTTTCTTATAATTTACACTTCTAATCATGACTGAAAATAATATGTAGTTCCATCCATAAAAGCTGTTGAACTACCAATGCTTGAAGAGGGTGTGGAAATTAATGTCAACCCTACCATTGCAGAAACATTATCTCAAGTGGAGATAAATCCAGTAAACCCTCCTAAGACCCATCTTGAAGATCCTCTTGAAACTGGGAAAGATGGGGAGGAGTCTTCTCAAGCTGCTGATCTACTGTTCGGTAATGATTGTACTGAGTTTTCAAGATAGACAACCAATTTCCATTATTCTATGAAACTAACCTTACTTTTATTTGATCAAATAGGGATATCAACTTTAATGGCTAGAATTGGAGGTGAAGTCTCAACCTCCACCCAAACAGTAGTAGAAGGTGAAGCTACCAGGGTCAGGGGGGAAGGAGCAGAACAGGGCACTTCCCTAAGTGCATTAATCCCATATTACATGCCCCCCTGTGATGATGATGTTGAATCAGACCCAGAGGTGCTTAAGGCGCTCATCTTTTCATGACGCAAGGCATGGAACAACATATGGAAAATCATATCTGAGGTGACTTTAGAAGATCTATCATCGAAGATCCCTTGATTGTCATCCCAGTTCGTCATGATAGGACTTGGCGGTTTTGGATACCAATAGATCCATACCGCGGTGAAACAAGTCATCTTCAGGAGGGAGCAAGAGAAAAAGTGTCGTGAAGATCTAACCAGGGTGAAACTGTCAGTCAACATCAGAAAATTTGAGGCCGCGGTATCCCGAGATGAGGCTGACTATGCTACCAAGATGAAGGAGATGAAGCATAAGATCAAAGAAAAAGTCATCCAGAAGATGCACCTTCAGAAACAGTTAGATGCTGTTACTAGGGAACTTGACCACCTCAATAATTCACTGGAGGAAGTTCAAAGGAATGGTATGAAGACCATTACAGATGCCAGGAAAGCACTCCATCAGGCTGAAAAGAGTGAAGTTGGTTGGGTGCATGAGCTTCAAGTGGCTGCTGATGAAGCTCGGGATGTGGTTCATCAAGTGAAGACTTATGTTGACAGTCTTTTGTAATTTCCTGAAAAAGAGAAGAGGCTCCAATCTGTGGATGTCCCTCTAATTCTTGTGCATCAATGGAGAGTAATTTTATCTTCAATCATTTATGCTTGTATTATTTCGCTACCTGCTTTAAATTTTACCTAAGCCAATGGGCCTAGCAAGCATAGTTTGATTTTTACTATGATTAATATAAATAACCCCACAAACTTTGAATCTCTTAATTGCTCAATATTACCTAAATCATAAAAAATGTATGTTTAGTGAGATGGAACTTGAATTTTATTCAGAGTTCCTTTGTCTTTTGTGGGCAGTTTAAAGTCATGCACGTCGAACATAAAGAGGCTAATGTTTAAGGTAGAAATAGCTTTGACCGAATGAATTATAATTGACTCAATTCTTTGATAATTTATCTGAAAACATATTACCATACTCAAGTATGAAGAAAAATATGTAAAATATGACTTAAGAATATTTGAATCTGAGGAATGATATGAAAAAGAGATAAAAAGGCATTAGAAGAAGTAGTTCCCAAGAATGAAGTTACCATTATTTAACAAACCCGTTAGGGGGTTGAATTATGCAGGGCCACCTAAGGGCATTGGATAAATAGTTAAATAAATAGCACATTTTGGCTGACAGGTCCGTTATGTAGACTACTTATGCAAGGCCACCTAAGGGAACATGCTGCATAGTTAGGCAAAAGAACTCTCAGAAATTTACTTTCCTAGTGCTAAAAATCCAGTGAAAGTTTATGGAGATTCAAATTTTCCAAAGTATAGAGTTTGCTGTATGGAAAGAGGTACTTGAATATGGAGAAGATATTTCCAAACAAGATTATCAAAGAACTGGATGGATATTACTCCCATGAAGGTCTGACCCAAATGTGGGGAAGGAGAATATAAACCATAGACTTGAATACTTTCAGATCATGAAAAAGGATATGGGACAAATATGTTAAGGATGGATATTTTTGCGGATCCCTACATATTGTCATTTAAGACAAATAAGGACAAAATATGATTTCTTCACAAGAATGAAGTTACCAGTATCTGACAAACCTGTTAGGTGGTTTAATTATGCTGGGCCACCTAAGGGCATTGGCTGCATAGTCAAATAATAGTATCTTTTGGCTGACAAATCTGTTATGGAGACTGTTTATGAAAGGCCGCCTAAGGGAACGTACTGCATAGTTAGGCAAAAGAACTCTCATAAATTTGACATTTTTGTGACTAGAAGTCAAGAAAAGGGTTATGAAGATATGAAAATATTTAAGGTTAGGATTATGACACATAAAGATGGGTATTGTCCAATGTATGCAGAGATACACAGATCAATGCTAACCATAATCATTTGTGTCTGGGTCCTGAATTGAAATGTTGGACTTCACTACGTATCCCATAAAGATGGGAATCAATCCATACATAGTTCTTAAACTACATTTTAACTTCATGTGGGACAAAAGGATTGGAGATCTTAGTTTAGGGTCATAGATCTTGGACCATTATAAGAAATACATAGCATGTGTTTTCATGGGGACTTTTCAGCCAAGGGATTGAAAGTGGAATTTGGGGTTAGGCCCAAAGACTTGGGGCTGGATTCGAGGGACACTCAAACATTCCTACGTATCCCATAAGAATGGGAATCAAGCCCACGTAGTTCTAGAAATACCCTATATACAAATTTGGTTCGTACATGTGAAGGGTGAAAGGGTACTTTAGTGCAATGATGGTTTAACCCAAGATAAAAGGTTTGGGCATTGTCATGTATGCACGTAGTCTTTGGAATATAACATGATTGAAAACAAATGTAAATAATGATTCCCTCTTAGGTGAGGGTATCAAAGAATATTTTAGTTTATTGTCATACTGGACAAAAGTGTTGTATAGTTTAACATCGTATAGCAAGGATGAAAGTGAACCAATGTAAAGATATTGATTCTAGGGGCAGTTTCATGAATCAACATCATATGAGATGGAGGTGAAACGATGTGAAGAGATTGGTTTTGGGATTGAACCTTGGGAGGTTGCCTACGTACCCAGCCTGGAAGGCAAGGATCAAAGTCTGCGTAGTTCAATTAAAGAATGAATTAGTGATCAAGTTGTCCTTGGGGACAACGATCTAAAAAATAGTGTTGGGACTTACACATGGTTAGTAGCCTAGAGAGAGTGTTATGGTTGAAGTTTTCTCTAAGCTCACGTGAGTCATACTCGGTGTGAGAAACAAGAGGTAGCAACAATCCTAATGATGCAAAGTTTAATGTCATGTAGGACATATGAAGGGACTATGCAGTTTAAAGTCTTGTAGTTAGGACTATTGGTGCTGCACAGTTTAATGTCATGTAGCAGGGAAGAAGTACAGTTTACTGTCATGTTGGACGTATTAGGGACTTTTTCACAGTTTAATGTCATGTTGGACAAAAAAGGGACGATACAGTTTAGCGTCATGTTTGACAAAAAATGCAAATATTTTAAGGTCATATACATGGACAATTGGTTATACAGTTTAACGTCTTGCTGGACGGTGGTGCATTTTAAGGTCATACCAGACCAATGATGATATATTTTGTGTTTATACAAAATACTTCTTCAGAAATATGGCATTGGTTGGAGTAGTGATGAGTTCTCCATCCATTGAGATTAATGAATATGCTCCATTGGAGTAGACCTTATGTATTGAATAAGGTCCTTCCCACTTTGGTTCAAGCTTGGGAGGCTTCTTTCCTAGTATCATTGGAGTTCTGAGAACTAATACCAATTCTCCCTGAGTGAATGAACGAAGATGAACTTTTTTGTTGAAATCTCGTGCTATTCGATTCTGATAGACTTCCAAGTGGTGAAAAGTGCACAATATTTTCTCATCTAACCATTCCAATTAATTCAATCGCTTTTGAGATTGTTCATATATAGATGACTGATCATAAATGTCTACTATGAGTGAGGTTAGTTGAACTTTAATGGGCAAGATGGCTTCCATTCCATATACCAGTGAATATGGAGTTGACCGCGTTGCAGTGCAGGTGGTAGTCTGATAAGCCCATAAAGCATGAAAGAGTTTATCAGGCCATGATTTCTTATCTTTATCCACCATCTTTTGTAGTATATTTGACAGAGTCTTGTTGAAGGCTTCTATCTGACCATTGGATGCCGCATGATACTGAGATGAATGGTTGGATTTGATGTCGTATTCTTGGTACAACTTCTTTATCTCGGATGAACAGAAGTTGGTGCCATTGTCCATCAATATGGTATGAGGGACACCAAATATGGTAATGATGTTAGAATTGATGAAGCTAACAATGCATTTAGAACTGACTTTCTTAAGAGGTATTGTCTCTACCCATTTGGAAAAGAAACTAGTAGCAGTAAGAATATACTTAAACTGCTTGGCCGTAGCTGAAGGGTAAGGTCCCACCACATCCATTCCCCATGTGGAAAATAGCCATGAGTATTTAGCTGTATGAAGAAATTCTGGAGGTTGGTGAATGAAATTGGCATGTACTTGGCATGAATGACACTTCTTTGTGAAATCAACACAATCTTGTATCATTGAAGGTCAAAAGTATCCAAGCCCTCGAATCTGATCAGACAGTCTATGTCCAGACTGGTGGGCACCATAGACTTCTGCATGCACTTTTTTCATGACAACCATTGTCTCTTCACCATCAATGCATCTGAAGATAACTCCATCAAAACCACGTTTGTAGAGAATTTTCTCTAAGTGTATGGGCTATCATAAAGAGTAAAATTGACCACACGTCTCCGAATTTGTTCTTTCTCGGCTCTATCAGGTGGAAGTGTTCCATTTTGAGGGTATTCCCTGATAGGTGACATCCATCCTGTAGTATGACCATACGGTTCAGGAATGGGACTAATTTCATTAATTTCCTCTATTCTGATTCGAACATAAGGTGAAATTACACGACGGTGGGCAATAATGATGGTTGTCTCATCCCGATTTGGATCTGCCAGAGCTGTGGCTATATTAGCCAGTGCATCAGCTTGATCATTTTGTGATCTTGGGACATAAGAAAATGTCGGTTCCAAAGGGAATTCCGCCATTAAATCTCTGACGTAATTATACAAAGGGATTAATTCTTCTTTTCTGATGGCATAATACCCATTTACTTATTTGATTACCAGATCTGAATCACCTTTCACCTTTAAGTGATTCACTTGGGCTTGAAGCGCCAATTCCAAGCCTGCAATGAGAGCTTGGTATTCTGCTTCATTATTGGTACCACCTTCCCACAATAAGAAGGAATAAGGTAACACTACCTTTTTTGGAGAAATGAGCACAATTCCTAAGCCAACTTTGTTGAATTTGGGATTTTCCATTTTCCTCCCTGTTGGACTTCTGGAAGCACCATCAAAATACATTTCTCATACCTAAGGACTTTCTTGAATAGAGAAGACTTCCTCATCAGGGAGTTCAATATCTGAAGATGTGTCTTCCACTAAAGGGTGTTCAGCCAGGAAATCATCCAGAGCTTGGCATTTATTACCTTTTGAGACACATACTGAATGTCGAATTGCTGCAAAATAACTACCCACCTTTCCAGACGTCCTATAAGAATTGGACGACTAAGGATGAATTTGAGTGGGTTATTACGAGATACCAATTGGACCTCGTGATGTTGTAGGTAGTGTCTTAACTTTTGAACTGCAAAGATTAATGCCAGGCAGCACTTCTCAATACTTGAATATCGGGTTTCTGCTTCAAGTATAGTCTGACTGAGGTAGTAGAGGATGTTTTCATTCCTAGCATCATTCTTCTAAGCAAGAAAGGCACCCAATGATCGCTCTAAAGCTGTCACATAGAGGATTAGTGGTCTTCCTTCAACAGGTGGCATAAGTACCGGTGGACTCAAGAGATACTTCTTGAGAATATCGAATGCTTCTTGACATTCTTCAGTACACTGGTAAGTGACTCCCTTCTTCATCAATTTGGCGAAGGGTAAAATTTTTCCTGCCAAATTGGCGATAAAACGCCGAATATAGGCTAAGTGTCCTTGAAGTCATCTCAATTATTTCAAATTTTGAGGAGGTGACATACCAAGGATTGAATTTTTCTTCTTAGTATCGACATTAATACCACGATGGCGTACGAAAAAGCCGAGAAATTTTCCTGAGGTTACCCCAAAATCACATTTTAAGGGGTTCATTTTCAAATTATATTGATGAAGTTTGCGGAATATGACTTATAAATAAGCCAAGTGATTAGAATGTTGTTTGGATTGGACCACCAGATCGTCCACATATCATTCAAAAAACTTCCCTAAAAAGGGTTTGAAGATACGATGCATGGCACGCTGATATGTTGCGCCTGCATTCTTTAAGCCAAAGGGCATTACCCGGTAGCAAAACACACCCTGAGGGGATCTGAAGGCTGTGGATTCCTCATCTTATGGGGCCATTCGGATTTGATTATATCTGGAATATCCATCCATGAAGAAAAGTTCTTCATAGCCAGCTGTTGCATCAATTAAAAGTTCTGTAATCAGAACTGGGAAATCATCCTTAGGACAATGCCGATTAAGATATATGAAATCAATGAAAACTCTAATTTTCCCATTCTTATTTTTCACTGGGATAATATTATCCAACCACTTGGCATATTTAACTTCTCTGACGAAGTTAGCTTTGATAATCTTATCCACTTCATCTTCAATTTTGGAAGCATAAGTTGGGTGTGTTCTTCTCACGACTTGCTTAAATCCTCGATGTTCTTCTGGTAAACCCAAAGGATGAGTAGCAACATCAGGATCAAGCCTGGGAATATCTGTATAGTTCCAAGCAAATATGTCTCGATTTTTCTTTAAAAAGTAAACATACATCTCTTGCTCTTCAAGAGTCATGGCCGTACTGATTAAAGTGGGGCATGGATCTTCTTTTGTACCCAGATTTATTTCTCTAAGTTCATCCACAGTGGTAGAGATACCCTCTTCAAATGCTGGAGGAGCATCTCTGAGATCTTCCTCTTCTTCTTCAACATGTGTTACTTCTTCCGTTTCTACTTGCATAGTAGATGATAAAGAAGAATTTACATGATCAGAAGAGATGTTAAAATTTGAACATCTTGAAGAAGAATCTTCCATTTATGACCCAATTGATGATGAAGGGTCTTCCATGGGTAATAAAGAGGAGATGATGGATTGAGAATCGACATCATAATTCACCTCTGACATTGCTATAACTTCTTATGGCCTGATTGGCGAAGTATAGACTTGCGGGATTTCAGCGGATGAAATGAATACATCTCCATTTGGGCTTTCATCACTGCTTGGTGGCTCACCAATTTCTCCCATTTTGTATGGATCAATTGCCATAATTGACATTATGGATCTTTCCATAAGAATATTTTGATTTGGGTCTATCCTGTCAATTTGACTGATAGGAAACACATAATCTATACTTACATGCGCAAATGGATTTACTGGAATCTTTTCCAAACCATACGGAGCATTAACTTTGGTAATCTCCTTTGCTGTGGATTTCTCCCTTCCCTTCATGTGATAGAATTCCACCTCAATGTATTGAGACTCACATGTCTTGAACGAGGCCTTATCACCATACAATGTCCCAAATTGACCATCGAAACAATACTTGAGACATTGATGGTATGATTAAGGGATAGCCGCATGTTGATGTAGCCAGGGTCTTCCAAGCAAGATGTTGAAGGCTGAGTCTTGATCAAAAACCATGAAATCTGAATTGGATACAAGATCTCCAAACTGAGTTCTGAGTGTAACTTCGCCCAGTGGTTCTTGTTCATTTTTATCATATCCTTGTAACATCATGGTAGAAGGAGATAAATTAGATTCTGTGAGGCCCAATCGCCGTAGTGTACGAATGGGCATGAGGTTGAATCCTGAACCATTACCAATGAAAGCACTTCAGACGTCTACACCATTGACCTTGACAGATAAATACAAAGGTCTAATATGTCCATGCATGATATCATCTTCATCTTCATTAGTAAAAGATATCACTGCATGGAATTCCGTAGGATTATTCTCTATGTGATAGACTTCAGCTGCAAAAATTTCAGTTTCAAACTCCTGAGGACTTGACAAATCCTCGATGAGTGCCTCCCGAAGATCCATTGATAGGTTCAAAGCATCCAGAATTGATAAATTGGCCGATACTTGGGCCATGTGTTTCAATACATCATACTTTTGATCTAGAGGTCTGTGTTTCCCAACAGGAACATGTGGTTTAGCAGGTGCCTTGGACGTTGATGCTTTGGAATTTGATGCATCTTGTATCAGGATAGGAGTTATAAATATTCCTGGTTTTGGAAGATTAGACCAATTAGATCCATTTATTTGTTAAGATAATGAAGGTGGAACCCCCAACCGATCCTCCAGAATAACTGTGCCAGGACTGAATTTTCTATCGGTGGAAGAACTTTCTTGTTCTTGTTAAGCTTGCTGAAGGGCTCTGCCACGAGTTTCTGCTGCGTACACAGTTCTAGCAGGGGTAGAATTGGAATAGTGGCTTATGAGATATCCACATCTTCCTTTGTATCCCAGACCCCTGGAACTCCCTCTGATTCCTCTATTTGATAGAGGGAATTCAGGCTCATCAAAATCGAAACTGCGACTGGCAAAGGATTTGTTAAGTGAATCATATTAACAAAACCAAAGATTAGCTCTTCATATGATGAAGACTCTGCCTAACTAGCCAATTTAGGCTGTTCTGTTTGGTGGGACGGTGCCCGTGGCTTCAAAGTAGATGGAATGAAATCTTCCAGAGTCAAAGACAGCTTAGGCTTTGACACATACTCATCTTCTTCTGATTGTTCCTCTTTCTTGGAATTATACCGCCCTTTTGAGGATTTTCCCTCTGAAGAGGATTTTGTTGTGGAATTCATGGAAGAAGGCACAATTGGTTTCTTCAATTTTATTTGCAAAATAGCATGATTTCGGTTTATCGTATTTCTGACCATCCAATCATTATATTTCTGCACATTTTTTCTTTTCACTTCTTGCCACTCGCCTTCCTCCTTTGGAACTGTATCAGTAACACATGCTACCTAAGCTAAAGAACCTTTCAGTTTAACTTGTCCCAAATCAACCATTTTTTGCAGGAGGTCTTTGAAAAAAAATACTCCTGGATGGGATGTCCCAATATTTGATGAAATGGGCAATAATTAGGACGGTCTTCATCTCCTTCCTTGTTTGGCCTCTTGGGCCTCGGTAGCTGAACCAAATTATTCTCCAGGGCCAAAATGAAGTAACCAAGAACTTGTTCATTTCGGAAAGAATAAAATTTACTCTTCAACTCATCAAACTGTTTCTGTCTTTGATCTCTTTGATCGTCTTGACGAAACGACCTTTTTTGTTGACGCTCAGGAGGTGGAGCCCTTCGAGAAGATGAAGGTTTTGAGATAGAAGCAGGTACAGGTGCTTGTTTAAGCATAACTATAGCAGTCTCTGCTTTACCCATTCTCCTTCCTAGAGTTGATGGAATTACATGAGATTTAGCCTTAGTCTGTATAAGAGAATATTCAATATGTTGAGCGATTGAAGTAAGGTCTCGAAACCCTCCTGTGTATTTCACAGGGATCAGTGGTGTGCGTAATTCGTCATGCAGATTTGCCACACATATTGGAAACAATTCCTCTTAAGGGAGTTCTAAGCTCAGGGAATATGTTAATCCCTTCCAACGATCAATAAAATCAGAGACTCTTTCATTCTCCCTTTACTTACAGTTTGTAAGATCGAAAACTATTTTCTTTGGAAAAGTTGAGCTGAATTGGAGAAGGAATCTTTGGCGAAGATCCTCCCATCCAATAATTGACCGGGATTGCAAGCTTGTATACCAGACAAAGGCTGGTCCTTGCAAGGTTCTCACGAAGCATATGAGTTTCACTGCTTCTTTCTGCTCCGGATTTCCCATCATAGGATTGCAACAAGACACATAATGCGTCAAATGCTGTTCAGGGTCACCTGATCCATTGAAAATAGGGAATACAGGGTTCCAAAAACTTGATGGGGGAGAGACTGAATCTACCCATTCAGGGTAAGCTATCTTTTCTGGTTGAACCTGCACACACTTCCCTTCCATAGTCTCTAACTGAGCTGTTAATGACTCAATGGTAGTTATTAACTTTTGAGAAACATCCTGTTGAACTTGGACTTGGGCAGGTGCAATGACTGGAGTTTGAACAGGTATGGAAGCTGGTACTGCAACTGATGGCAGCACTACCAACTGTTATTGCACTTGACCCATAGGATTAGACCTGTGAGTGTGTACTTATAGAGGAGGATATTCTTGATCAATCTTAGTAGCTGCAACAAATTCCCTTGGCTGACTGAATCCATCATGCTTAGGAAGAAGACTACCCTGAAGTAGTTCTGCGTTCAACCTCCTCAATTCCTTCATCTCTTTCTCCTGTTGTGAAAATCTTTTCTCTAGTGAGAGTGATTGGCCTTCTCCATAGGAAGGATATATAACCTGATTATTTCCCCTCACTTTGTTGGATCCTTTTCGTAGAGGGGGAAGTGGGCTACTTGAAGGATTACCTAGGTTCTGAGTAATCCTTTGATTTCGTGTACACACACCTGCTTCATTTGTGTTTGTGCGTACATATTCTTGAGTAGGAACCTCTTCATCTAAATCCCCTGAGTGAGCCTCATCTGGTGGATCAGTAACAATGGCATTGATGACATTGATTGATGCATAACGCATCACATCCCTTCTATCATCATTTCTGTGATATTGTCTTCTTCCATGTCTTTGATGAGACATTGCCTTTTGCTGATTCGATCCCTCATGAACTTCTTGACGAACCGTAATTTGGAGGGAATCTCCTGATAATTTGGCTCTTAGTTCCTCCTGTGGCTTCTTCCCCAATCTAGAGAAGACCGAATTTCACTGAGGAGGGGATTGATGATTTGAAAAAGTCCCCAGTCCGGTGGACTGGGGCTGTTCCTGCTGCCTTTTCTCAACTCCTCGAATCCTATTTGTTGATTATGAGGGTTTGTTTAAAAGAGTCCCCAGTCTGGAAATCTGGGGTGGCTCTTGACATTCTATGTCTGAGACTTTCTTAAAATCTCTCCTGATCTTGTGGACCTTAGTCCTGAAATTATCTGGATGCATCAACCTACATCCACTTTTATCACCCTGTTCAAAAGACCGTTGGATGATTTCTGACACTTCTATCACTTGGTGATGTGCTTACTCCAAATGAGAGGCCTGTTCAATATTCTCGTTCACTTGATGTAGGAGTAATTCAACAACTTGTTTTCTGTATTCTTGATTTTGAGAAGAACTAGTTGAGGCATTTTCTTGGGAAAGCTTTTGATTACAAACAAAACCCATTGACTATGGCCAACCACAGGCAATAACATTGCATGAGACCATTTTCGGTGGGCTTTGCTGACTGGAGAGAACAGTGAAATGTAGTGCTCCATGAACACCCCATCCTTTGACATGAATACTAGATGAGGCATTGGAAATTAACTAGCGCAATCTTCATAGTGTGCCAAGGCATGAACACTGAAGGGCTCTCTGCTGCTTTTCAGCCTTCGGATATCGAGAGACTGATAGAGATGCCAAGTCAATTTGACATTGTAACCCTTCTATTATCTTAACATGATTTTCATATTCATAATAAGATAATACTTTCTTTTTCAACTGACAAAGAGTTTTCCATATGTTGAGACGAATATCATGAATTCCATCTTCTGTCAACATCTCTAGAATGTCATACTGAGAGTCAGCCAGAGGCCAAAACATGACTGGCACTTCACCTTTTTCCAGTTGTTTTCTCATGTTCAGCATTTCCTCTTTATCATTCAATGAAGATTCTTCTACCTGATTTGACCAGAGCTGGTGCTTCCTTGTTGCTTCATCAGATTCAACAAGATTGGTAGAGAAATCAATGATCAAACTAGAAGATGCATGACTTAGGGGTGGTTTGGAGAATGACCTACACCCTGGGCTATCTTCCTATTGAGAAAGTATTTCACCTGATAGCAATGAAGCATCAAACATGACTGGTTTCTCATTTGCAAGTGCCACAAGATAAGAGGGCTTTCTCAGCACTACATTTTCCACTGGAGCATTTTATGGGCAATGTGCATCACTACTGTGGAGAGGACTTTCGCAGCGAAATTCATCATCATGGGGAGGACCACCATGGTGGGTTACAGTAAAAGATGAGATCTATTGCTCCTTGGTCTTCTGACCATACAAAGGGTTCCTGTGTCTCTCATCTGAAGATGAAACTTTGAGATCAACCGAATTGTCATGAAGTAAGCCTTCAAGAGGAAGTGTCTGTTTAAGACCTTCAGAATTAATGTTCCCACTATTGGGAAATGAGGGAGTAGAATCTTGAATTCCAACAGATAACTGTCTGAGGGCTTCAAGAACTCCAACATCGAGCAAGGCCTTGTTACAGATTGGATCTTGATCTCTTGACTATGCTGGGCGAGTCTTCTTTTTAGATTCCTTCTTACTCTCCTTGGAAACCACTTGTTGATGAAAGTGGCTGCTCTGAGCAAGTGTATATGCCTGATCAGGAGAGATGACCAGGTTAGGCTGACGATCTCTACTCAAATCAGGTGTATGTGCATGAGTTTGTTGTCCGTATGATATGGGGAAGTATGCCCCACAACCCTCTTGGACCGGAACAGATGTGTGTATCTGCTCCAGAGTGAACTGTTGATGTGTCACTCCACTACTAGGGACAAATTTGTGTGTCTTTCCCTGAGATGTTTCTGAAGCTGTTATAATATCCTAGAAAGCATCCAGAATATGAGTAGGGATTTTCTTCTGCTCTTTCACCATTGATAGAATATGTTTGGTGACTTCAACTTCCAGAATGGGGATATACGTCCATTCCGTGCTTGGAGTAGGTGTATATGCCTGCTCCTTTCCTCCTTTTCCTGTCAGTGAATCCTGACAGTACTCAAGTGTAGGGGCAGAGAGTTGAGTCTGCCTGCTGTTTGTCGCTGGAGCTTTTCGACTGACTTCTCTGAATGCTACCAAGCGAGATTGTTGGTAGGATTGATCAGTACTAGCAGGTGTATATTCCTGCTGATTGCACTTATCTGAACGTGGTTGACGAGATCCATCATATGTAGTCAGACAAGCCTGCTGACTAGCTGATGACGTATAAATAGGTGTATGTTCCTGCCTATAATACTCCACCAGAATTGCCTGGTGGGATTGGTGTGATGCTTCCAGACGAGTCTGCTGGACAACAGAATTAAAATGGGCAGGTGTGTGTTCCTGCTCGTTGCTTGTCACCAAGTTAGGTTGGTGGACTTCTCTGGAGATGGCAGAGATGAGAACCTGCTCACTGTTAACCGGATTTCTCCTATAGTGATTCGTCTTACCTGCTTGGGTTCGAGGAACCTGAGCCGAATTCCTGGAGTCGGTACCCTCATCATGTTGAGGGCGCACTACCGCACGAGTCCGGCGGCGATTGTTGATAGGAGCCCTTGGGAAGAACTACTGTTTGTTTGCATTAAGGCCCTGAGGGTCCTGCTCATTCACCTCCTTAGAATATGGGAGTGAATAGTGATTGCGTTCCAGGGATAACGACCCGAAACGGTTGGAGATGGTGGTTAGCACTGCCTGCTTCTTGATCACTGGTCGTTGTTGTTCGGATGACCGGTGTGAGTTGTTCACTTGGAGGGCTTGTCGGGTAGCCTCCAGAGTTGGAATGGTACCGTGTTGATGGTACTCCTTAAGCAGCGCGTTTGATACCCAGTGTTAAAGACACTGAGTAGGTGATGTCGTCCTCAGAGCGGACGATGATCCATTAGGAGTAGCAGCAGTGGAATTCACAGCAGCGGTATTCATAGGTGTGAATTTTAGAGCAACCATTTCTTAGAATGCAGAAAATCTTGGAAAAGAGTGCCTGTTTGATATAACATATGTAATCAAGATAAATTCAGCCACTACATCTTTTGGATGAGCACATATGTCAATGATTGTTTTTTTGGCCCTCTCATTGAGTTTTAAATAGGGGCCTAACAAATAAGCAAAACATCATTTTAACTTGGTTAAGGATTCACGTCGGGTTCACCATTTCTTTGTTTCCCTCTGGAATTGGGGATGATCTCATTCATTTAATATTCAAACTTTCTAAGCAGTTTCTAACGGGTTTTTTTCGTAGAACCAGAAACATCCAATGATTCCATATCCATTTAAACCTACTTTCCAAAGGTAGGCGCTCATTAGTTGTGGACTGATGAGGCTTAGGAATTTGCATTGGTCGAGAGGATGGAAGGTCGGACTCATCACACCTTTTTGAGGGGAATTATTGTCTACTCCGGGACTCTCTTTATAGATTTAAGTTATTTTCATGAATCCTTATTACATTACCAAGTATAAAAGGAGTTTTCCTTTAGATCTGACAATAAATGATTGATATGTAGGAAATTTAGAGAATATTTTATATGTATTCAAGGTTCTTCATTGATAGAGAATCATCTGTATTTGTTTAGAGATTCTTAGCCAATGGTATCCTTCAATACATAAAAAGTATCTTGGTCATTATGATGACCGTACTGATTTTAAAGCCACTCAGTGGGGCACTTGAAGTTTATTGTCATTTAGAAGGACATTGATTATTTCATAGTTGGGATCGTACCCGCAAATGGGATACCTATGTATCCTTTCTTTTGGAAAAGGAATCAGAACCCACGTAGTTCGAGTAAGGGAGTATGATTCTTATGCATGATTGATGGCTCAAAGAAAGATGTCATGATTACTTTTACACTCTAAGCTAACGTGAGTCATGCTCGGTGTGAGAAACAAGAGGTATTGGTGAACCAGACAATTGTTCCACGAAAGATGCAATGATGTGGGGCTTATGTGTGTATGACTACCCAAATAGATGATGATTATGATTTACTTCAGGGAAAAAAATCCAGGAACAGGGTCCATAAAGGTATATGTGCTTCATGGATATTTCAATACTCTAATCTTGGGGCTTACTCCTAAGGAAGATGCCCAAGTTATGAGGGGACTTATGATTGAGTTTTACTCCTGAGAAGGAAGCCCAGATCAAAAGGAAATTAAGACTGGTTAAGAGAGATTAAGGCTGGGGCTTACTCCTGAGAAGAGGGTCCAGGTTTAAGGGACTTGAAAAAAAATTAAGGGACTTGGGGATTACTTCTGAAGAGGATTCCCATATTTGAGACTAGGGCTTACTCCTGAAAAGGAAGCACAGGTTAAGAGAATTATGGTTGGGGCTTACTCCTAAGGAGGATGCCCATATTTGGGAATTTTAAGATTGGGACTTACTCCTGAAAAGGAGGCCCAGATTAATGAGGACTTGGGGCTTACTCCTAAGGAGTATGCCTATATTTGAGAATTATGACTGGGGATTATTCCTGAAAAGGAGGCCCAGGTTAAGGGGTTCTCTCATCTTAAAGGATGAGGTTGAATGAATTAAATCTCAATCTTTAGTGACATAAAGATGTGTAAATCACTAGGTTTTGAGAGATATTCCATAGAATTCCTTTCAGATAAGGAAGTTAATCAAGAAAAAATGCCATAAATGGATTTGAAGAATGTCTTGAAGACTGAATCTTGAATAGGAGAGGTGGAATGGTATAAGAGGGGTTAAATGGGCAAGAAGGGCACTCAAAAATGCAGGGATGCGCAAGTCCTGGAAGGTGTGTAGGTACTGCATGGGCACACAAGTCCTGGTCACATAGGTATACCTGCGCGGCATATGGGTACTTGTGCGATTGTTAACCAGTAGGGTAACACTTGGGCGATCCTTGACCAAATACTTTAGAATTATCCTAAGGTACTTCCAGAAGAGAGGCACACATGTTTTGGTGAAGAAGTAGGGCGGCGCACAAGTATGTTCATTTCCCTTAAGGGTAAAACACCTTAGGCACACAAGTGTTAGTGAATTCTAACACTTAGACCTTACTCCTATTATTTAGACCTTCCATTCTAGGTAAATAATTACCTTAGAATTGTTCGGAAGACCTGAAGAAGAGACTTGGGTGTTCAAAGCTCTATATCTGAATTCTGGAAAAATTCACCTCGAAATGGGGGGCCCACAGGGTCTATTTATAGGCTGGAGAAGACCCCGGTCAGTTATCACTTAGGGCGCGCAAGTCACTTGCGCGACCATTAGGCAGCGCGCAAGTATACTTGCGTGACAGTAAGGGAACTTGCGCGGCGCATGTGGATTTGAAGCCTTGTTCATGCCCTTGTCTATTTTTGATGTTTTCTTCAAAGGCTGAATCAATTTGTGCTAAGTCATTTCCCTTTCCATTCTTTTAGACAATGTGACGAAAAGGAGCATCAACATATTATTATTAATTCATGTTACAACTCAAACACTTAGATATATTTCATAAACCATGATGATACAGTTCATGGAAAAGATGGATAAGTTGGGTGCATTACGAGTGATATGTTATTAATGAATAAGTTGAGGAAGGATTTTTCCCTTATATATCTATGGAAGTTGATATATCAACCCTTTGATTATAATAAAACCATCATAATAAATTCCATGTCCATGGTGCAATGAAGTGTTAATTCCAGATAGTCAATGAAAGAAGTATCAAGAATATAGGTTGATGACATGAATGTGAAAACTAATTGATGAGATATTGTGACAATGGGTTAGATTAAACAAAGATAATTCATATTTGATTTTTGAAATTGTGAAATTAAGTTCTTTCTCTTAGATTCCTTAAAAATTTCTTGACAATAATATTAGACTTTAGGAAATCTTTCCTTATTACAATCATAAAAATACTAGATTGTCACATACTATGTGTTTTTATTGATCTTGATTAAATTATATTTAAATTAAATTAATGGAATAAATATTATTCTTAGGACTAAGGAATAATTTTATTCATGTTTGATCAACCGCAAATATTTATTGATGAATTAAATATTTTATAAAATATTAATTTGGGTATTCAATAAATACTAAGGAGATCAAATCGTCTAAGACTCTATCCGGTGATAAATATTAATTTGAAAGCTGGTAAAATAATATTTATTATTGTGGAAGTTAGGGAACATGCAATAAAATAATAATAATAATATTATTATGTGGCATGGTTTTTAATATAGATTATAATATTATTTAAGTTTTGGTATAAAATTAAATAACATTACAACCTAAACCCTAGCTCTATAATGTTAGGACCACTTTGTGTATGAAGATTGTATTTTTTGTCAACAGTCGTCAATGCTGGTCAAAATGAAGAAGGAGATGAAGAAGGACTCTAAAGTTAATGGAGATCGGCTGAAGTGAGGATGCCTGGTCAAAATGAAGAAGGAGATGAATAAGGTCTCCAAAGTTAATGGAGATCGGTTGAAGTGAGGATGCCTGGAGAATTGTCATGAAATCATAACATCAAATGTCATGCTTGGGAAATTCTCTATGAAGTGAAATCAGACGATTGTTGAATTGATCCTAAGTTCAAAGAACTTATGCCAAAGGTGGCACATTTTTTACAACAATGAAAAATGGCGAGGTATCATCCATCTGAGGATGATTTAAGAAGAATGAGGATTTTAAGAAGACCATGCAATTATTTATGATTGCATGATAACCATGCAAGATCTTACTTGAAGAATAGAATCATATTATTTGCATGAAGTACATAATGATGGTTGAAGAAGAAGAGAGACTGTGGAAGGGCTTGGAATTCTGAGGTAGCCATGCATTTCACATTGTATCTAAACCAGACGATGCTTTCTGACATTTATTTCACAAATATCATAAGTTAGGAGAACTTGTGATGCAAGCCTTATGAAGAAAAGGGGGACTAAAGGTGATGCTATAGTCATATACATTTTTGATTGGAAGGAAAGATGATGGTGGAAGATAGGGAAGTTATAATAATTTCCATGAAAAATATGATGATGCTAAAGCTATTCAATCAAAGGATACATATCATTATAGTGGATTTCATGATGAAATCTAAAGAATGGTTATGGGATGCAGTGAAGAGAACAATGGAAAAAGAACAGACAATCTAGAGGCAGCATAAAAGAACATTTTAAGGTGGTGCCATTTTCCAGTGTTTTCCAAATTTTAGGCCCTAAAAATAGGGAGATGAAGAAACATTCTTTTGGAAAAGGAAGTTGCACTCAAGATCTATGGTGCTTTGGAAACTAGAACACAAGGAATTTTTCAGGAGAAGAACTTTGAAAAACAGCAAAGGCATGAGGTTGCACGAAATATTGGAGAATTGGTGTGAAAGAGAAGGTTGCATGAAAGATTGTAGAATTGGTGCAAAAGAGGTGGTTGCATGAAATATTGTATAATTGGAGCGAAAGAGCAAGTTGCACAAAAGATTGTAGAATTGGAACGAAAGAAGAGGTTGGCGTGAAGGAAATTTGCATGCCAAAGGTGACGTAAAATGGGGTTTTGCATGCCATTCATAATTTGTGGTCCGAACTTCAGAAAATGGAAAAGGAAGAAAGCACGTGGAAGATTTAAAAAGTGCGTGAAAGATTATATTTGAACGAAAGAGACTTATGTGATAAAGGCAATGACAAATAGGGTTTTTCGCGATGTGTCAGGATCTTGCGTGACGGATCAGGGTTTTTGCACGCAGGGGTCAAAGAGGTCTATAAATAAGAGGTGAACTTTTCACTTCATTGAAGCTCGACAATTAGGGAAATACTGAGCTCTGAGGTGTAGAAAAAATTAAGAATAACGAGAGTGTGTGAAAGAATTTGAGTTGTACACAAGGAGAAGTTGCACGCAAGAATAGAATTGCGCGCAAGATAGAAGTTGTGTGCAAGAGGTCTTTCGTGACAAAAGTTAAATTTTGTGTGCAAGTCATTAAAGTTGCACGCAAGTAGCCCAAAAGGGGTTGTGTGAAATATTGGGGTCCCACAGGCCTTCAATAGGTGCATAGTACTCTCGAAGTGACTTTGTGAATAGGGAAGTACCGTGAACCATTTGGTATCACGAAGAGAAGTAGAACTGCACTCACACGACTGGTGTTTAACACTCTCGATGTGCTTTGAGAAGTGAAGATGAACTAGATGTGCAACTGAATTTATATTTGCATGAAGGAAGAAGGTAGTATAATGATACACTTCTATGTTGGTATCGAGAATTGAAGAAAGATATTAAGACACTGCAATACTATTCCTTATTATACTGTGTCAAAGAGAAAGAAGATAAGATGAAGAAGAACTGAGTATGCCCAACTGAATGATGACAATTATTCAGGGTAGTTTAATTCAGATGATGCTATGTGAGATGATCCACATTTTCTGAATAATTACATTGGTATATGTGATTCTGGCCAAAAAGAGAGAAGAAGATTTAGTGTAGTTGGTTATTGCACTAAGAAGAAGAAAGAAGATGTCTAGTGCAATTGGTGATGCACTAGAGAAGAATAGAAATAAAGAAGGAAGAATTTCTTTCCTACTGCTTTGCAAGTAATCAAGTGAAGAGCACTAAAGATGACCAAGAGCAGAACCTACCTTTTGAAGAAGGAAGAATACTGTCTCCATTGGAAATATAAAGAACCAGCTAGAGGTTGCAAGTTGGACTAGGCTATCAACAGTCCAGGTAAGAGGATTGTTTCCCACCCCCCTATAAATTGTATGGACTCACACTGGCTAGAGGATTGTTTTCCTAGACACTCCTCTGTAATTTCATATCACGTCATAGTGGAGAATCCATGCACTGGTCATATCCATGCATGACAAGGAAGTAGCTACTCTTATTGAGTAGTGGACCTTGTAAAAATATCATGTGCATATTTTTACTACTTTTTATTATTACATGTGATAGGGAAAAGAGAATAAGATAATAAAGATCCTAACAGATCAAGAGGTACAGGGATAAAAGTTGTAATTGGTTTAAAAAGTCCCCAACACTGATTCACCCCCCCTCTCAGTGTTAGGTATATCCCAAACTGGTCCTCTCATATAAATATATGGTTATGTCTATTATGTAGGGTTAATAAAAAATTGAGAATAGAGAATTATTATAGACAATATACTTCTCTATTTCTCTCTCTCAATTTTTCCTCTAATTTTCTAAAGAATGAGAAGAAATCCTTCAAGCTTGAAGGTTATTTAAGTTACAAAAAAACAACGTAATACAATTGATTCACCTCCCTAGAACTAATAATTCAATTGGAATCACTTGGAGACTAAATGAGCACATGTGGATCACTACTAGAGGGATTATATACTTGGATCCTCCTAATGCAATGAAGGTAATTTGAGAAGGGTTTTTTAGAAGATATGTATCATCGTTGGAGAAAGTTTATAGGATGAGGTAACAATTTCTTCTGATATTAAATAAAATAATTATAAATTTAACATGTAAATATCCTCTATAGGTTTTAGGTTTTATCTATGTAAATATTTAGTGAAAAAATTTCATCTGTCATTGAATTCACCCCATGTACAATATTATTAATGATCCACTGAATCAAAAATATTTTATATATTTTTATTCCCTTCAAGGAAATTTCTCTATGTATGGAACCATCATCATACTTCTAGTAAATGGGTATGTTTCTAAATTCCAAGGGTATTTATTTAATATGAAGCATAGTGGGTGAGGTTGGATGAGGTGTCGGGGCCTAGTTAGTAATCTTCATATTCCAATTCTAACTTGATGGATTAGGTTGAGCATTATATAGTTGATATTGAAACTTGGCCAGCTCTAGATGAGCTCTAAGTAGATGTGGTTAGGACACACAATAAACCAATATGGTTGGTTTTATAGATATATCTGATGACCTTTCTTGCGAGGACTATGCCAGATGAGCCTTATACTGGGCATGTCGTCTGGTTTCAATGACATGGATAGTCCCTTATAAAGCACTAATCTAGACATCTTGTTAGCTATTATATGCATAAAACTTACTTTAATGATGTTTTCTAGAGGTGCATGAGGAGTCTATGTGAAATTCCTCTACACCGGGTACCACATAATGATCTATTAGTCTGAAAAAATACACAAAAGAATACTTCGGTTCTTCTTTGGTGGAATATTCCATGGTAGGGTGAATTCTTAGGGATTCTACCAATTTGGAAGGCATGAAGTCACTGATATTTCCGATTGGTTTTGGCACTGGAGGGAGAATCTTAGTTTCCTTGTTTCACCATTACCCATTCTTATGAAACATAGAAGGTTTTGAAATATATGTGGTGGATGGAGGAGGTGTGGTGACCATATGGGGTTCTATTCTTCTCAAACAGACATGGATAATTCCACGGGAATGAGTGACTACCTTATGAGCCAACTAGTCATTGTACTTCTATGTACCTAGATCATGGATCTACTCCATTCACTGCAATCTTTTCCTTCATTGTTGGGGAGGGGGCAATGACATATGCCACATTTGTTGGGACATCACCCACCTCAACTAGGCCATAATACACCTGGTCATTGATCCAATATTTGAATATGAAACACTCTTTGATTTTGTGTCTAAGCACCTTTTGATATGGAAAAACTTTGGTGTGATTGGTGAGTCCAAGATCTTATGGCCTCCTATATTTTGGAAACTTCAGGATTTTATTTTCTAGGGAAAAAATAAAATACCTTTTGACTTGTGCATCCTTAAAGAAGATGTATTGTTCTTCCACTCCATGTAAGTAATCCTGAGTACCTTTCCTTGATGGGGGTATTGGGATGAATTCTCATAGAGAGGTTTCTCTTGATGATTCTATTATTAGTGAGGCCTATCCAGTGGTGGTCATTTCTGCCTTCACATGCCTCTATAAGGGGGTTGGAAGAGGCAACAGGCATGACTGCTAATTGTTCCACTACAATTCTTCTTCTAGATGCTGAACTATTTCAAAAAACTCTCAAAATCTACCCAGATATACTAGAGAGATGAGGGTAGGAACCATCTCATCCTGGATATTATCAAAACATATCCCTAAATTTTTTTCCTGATAATGTTGTACATTGAGGGAATATTTAAGCCCATTACATCAGGAAATTAAGTCTGCAACTCATTAATTAGCCTTGTTCTTGAACTTGTATAGGTCAGCGATGTTGGTCTTGCGTATGGTGGAGATGAATTAGTAGAGTAACTGATTACAGAGATCTTCTTAGCTAAAAATGGATCCTAGGCCAGCTGACTATACCATAAAAAATAAGGAACTTCTAGAGTTTGTAAAAAAAATCTAATATTGGTAACTTCCCACTTTTCTAGAGTTCCCAAATTGGCCCTCATTGTGAGGAGAAATGGGAAAGATGTTGCAGCAGGTCGCTGATCCCATTGAATGGGGTGAAACTTGGATTACTAAATTCTTGGGGTGGATGGATGTGGTCCACCCATATCAGATATATCTTCTCTTCAAGTGGGACCAATATTTTATGCATATCTAGAGTCTTAATGCTGGCAATGAGAGTGGATATCATGTCATATTGGTGAGGTTTAATTCACCAATGCTTTGACCGACATACTAGATTGATATGTGAAACGATCATGGTACTATGGTGGGAAGTCACGCTGCTCATGTGGTATAGGTGGGTCATATCTCATAAACTTTCTAGATCCACCAACCTCTACCGTGATTGGGTGAATTTGACTACCAACCTCAATCATGGGTGCTTGGAAAAGAAGGAAAGGTTATTCACCAGGGAGAGGGGTAGGGTCCCCTTAGTTATTGTCTGGATTTGGGCGATGCTCGACAAATATCTCAATAGTGAGGCTCTTGTATCCATTAAATCATATAGAAAAGTGGTCAAACTAGAATCTAATTTAATATTTAAAATGAACTTAGATGGCCTGATGGGTTTATAAAATTTCATGACCTTTTCAAGGTGTCGTTAGGTAGGTGACAGTGCCATAGTGGGGGGACTTCCAAGGTCCAACATTTGTCTCTACTGATGAGTGCGAGTACCTAACAGATGATTAAACAAATATTTCACTTCCCCATGGGGTTGGTTATCTCTATTATACCCCATTTAATTGTCCTGTTTTCTCTGATCATCCAGGGGATTGATCATAATGAAGTTCATGTTGTTAGTGGGTGGACGAGAACTTTTACCATTAGTGGGAAGACCGGATTGATGATCCCATTGTTTTCATGGAAGGGGATAAAGTGGAGGGAATCATACTACCCTAAGCCTCTGATCTGCACATGGTGAGATGCCTCTTTCATGATCTACCGAAGGATAGTGAGGCTCCTTACACAAGTTTACATGAATCTTAGGAGATACCCATATGAATTAGGGAATTAGTGCACCGAGAGTGCGGTGATACCAACCTTTAAATACTAATATAGGATGTACTTGAGATGTTAAAGGATTTATGATAGTATAGATGGAAATCCCATAGGTAGTTGGACAATTCCCAAATATTTTGGAAGAGGCAATCCATAGGGTTCTTAATGATCTCCTTTGGGATAATTAAGTGTAGAGTTATAGGTGTGTAAAACATAATTGATAGCTTGTTTGTGTCCAATATTTCCCAAAGGTATTCCTATTTATCATTTACTAATAGTTTATCTCATTACCAATCACCCCAGGCCCCAATCATCATTGGTAGAGAAAATAGGGGTGGTAGTGATGTAAACCTTCTCTATTATAGATTTTCTGGTAGAGAGGGTGTCAAATAGGCCAAGAGACCCTGGAAAATCAGAGTTCCTTACATAGGTAGGTCCAAAATCATAACCATGACCATATAGTATGGGGTATCTATGACTCCTTTCTAATTGTGAAGGTCCCCATGCTTCCAGGGATCAAAAAAGTATTCACCATTGTTTGAAGGAACCAAGATAGACCTTGACATCTCCCCCACTTCCATGGTGGAGGTAGATAATAGGGAAGATGATAGTGGTAGGGAAAATTTCATGGAGAGTTCCTAAAAGGAATCCAAAATTTCATCCACATATAGGTACATGTGGATGGATCTAGGATCCTTGTGCACCTCAACCTCAAGAATTATAAGCCTTAACTGATGGGATCCTTCCCCCAGTTCTAGTGGTGATGGTGGAGGTGTTTCCATGGATTCATCTATTACCTCAAATTCTAATAGGTCTATGGTGACATAAAATTTTCTACGTTCCTTCCTTATCCAGTGTAAGAGCTCCCCACGAATGATCCCCTCAGGGTCATGGGGATTTCTTCCTTGTGTGTTACTTCCATTTCCATGGGTTGGGTCTCCATGATGATTGTTTTCCCTCATTCCTCGAGGAAGATATTCTGGGAAAGGGAATATTTTGGAATGGGTAATAACTCCATATTAGTTTAGAGTGTTATAGGGAGGACCTTCATGGTGGAATTATTCATCATGGGATGGCCCAGGATTGTTATTGGTGGCACCCAAGATGGGGAGAGTCAATCCAACCTACCTTGTGGGTGACTGGGGTACCAATCGAAATAAGGAGAAAAAGGGACCTCATGTAGTTGTTGTGAGGGTAGGATGAGGTGTGCCGATGATGGAAGGGGCCACTAGAGATATTGGAGAGGACTCTATTTGGGAAGAGTTTATAACCCACCCCCAACATTAGTTCCAAGTGTTATGGGTTGGGGCGAGCAAAGAATGGATTAGATTGAATTTCTCATTAACCTATGGGATTAGTTGGTGTCATTAGAATCACTGAGTGGGAGACCTCCTAGGATTCTCCTAGGTAGTGGTTATGGTAGGAGCATCCTGAAAATCACCTACCTTCTTTGTGTAGGAGAGTGAACTATCATAATTTCCTGGTGAAAATATCCTAAAATAGTTCATTATGACAATAGGGGGTTCCCCTATGTGTCCCTTGAGGGTAGAAATTTCATATTTGAACTGATGATTCTAGATCCTACTAGGTCATGTCCTTAGTTGGGATGAATGATTCCTATTCGTAATGAAAAACTTGGGCATCGATGACCATTTTTTGGATGATCTCGGAGGGGAAGACAAGGTGAGGGTGCCCAATCACTATGGTAGTAGTGGTCTCCGTGGTCATATAATATTTTTGTGGGATTGCCATGCCATCAGTTCTTCTTCACCCATTCTTATTGATGGTGGTTTATTGAGAATTTTCTATGGCTTTAGTTCTATAGTATTCTTGAAACAAACTATCTGTACAGGTATAAGGAAGGTGATGCCCAACATGATCAATTTCATTCATTCTCTATAAGGTAGAGTAAGGATCCATGTTGAAGATGTGTCGAAATAATGATTCCCAACTTTCTCAATTACTCTAAAATCATAGGAAAAACGATTCACACTAGGTCCACCATTATATTTAGTGAAACATGATGCTGGAAATATTTGGATTGGGCAATGTACAAATCTGGTGGTGTGTAACATTGAAATTATTCTCATAGTTAAAGGAGAAGAGTTTTCATGCCGAGTTCACTATTTTTTTGTCGACTCTTTTCCATCGGGGTGCACATAGAGGTGGAAATGTGCTTTTATTACCAGGAGATTCCCATTCCTAGTATGGGTAAGAGGATTAGAAGATACAACACTAGCCCTCATTAAAGGGAAAAATGGTTTTACTTGATGATGTGACCACCAGGGTAGAGTGTGGATGTCCTGATGCTAGGGTGCCTATGCTTAGATACAATAGGGAGCACATCTATCTAAAAAATTATTGGGAAAAATTTCCTAGAAAAAAGGGTTGATGATACCGATCATGTATATTATTGTGACATGAGTAAACTCAGTTTGGACAAGAACAAGGACCATGGGAATCCAACTTTCTTGAAGGCATGTCTGTAGAAAGGAGGTATCATATAGAGGCTCCATAGGTGAGTTTCATGAAGGATAGGGGGATTGAAAAGGTTAGGGTCACAAGGATGAGACCATTGTGAAACATGGAATCCCTCTAGTTATTATAGGGTGGGTTTTGCAAATAATGGAGGCCTCATGAAACCCTATGAGGCATAAAGAATTATTCTCTTTCATTGAGGGAATGATCCTTTGTGAAGGACATCTCCACCATGGTATTAGGTGATAAGGTACTCATGGGAGGTTGTTCTCAAAATATGGACACCTGTAGGAATTCATTTCACATTTGGATTACAAAGGATGAAGTTTTTTGAATTCAGAGCTTCTTTTGGGATTCCAATGGTTGTGGCTCCCTTAAATGAAGTCTAGAGGGGGTATTTAGGGCCACCCCAAGGCCTTAGGGCCACTTGAATGCAGGCCCCATACACACTAAAAAAAAAGGAGCATCCCCAAAAAAGGATTCAGAGCAGATGCACTCACCAGAGCAGAGCCAAATGGATTGTCAGAATGAGAGGGTATGGCTATGCCATCGGTACCAGCCTGTGCTTGCATGGGAAACCTATCCAGATGGTCATGCAAAGGTGAAGAGCTACTATCAGGATGCAGATGCTGGGGAGGGGCAGTTCCTTGTAGATAGTCTGGTTGAATTCCATAAGACCTTCAGGTTATGTTGTCTCCTAAGCCTACGGGCCATGTAATCTCTGAGCCTACGGGCCTTGTAAGGGTTCCCCCTCATCCCTTGAAAGGGGGGTTATCAAAATCAATAAAAATGAAGGCCTTCGGGCCATTCAGGCAAACATCCCAGGTAAATAAAAAATAATACATTTTCATATTATTAAATTTTTTGAATTAAATATTAATTTTACTTTAAAGGGGATGAAATGTTTGATGGCGTACCAGAAACACAACAATGGGTTTCTTTGAAGTATAATGTTGCACACAATGCTGAGTCATACTGAAAAATAATAATATACTATTATTTTAAATGGTAGTTAAGGCCTAGTTGTTTTATTGGCAGGAATGAACATAACTAACTAAAATATAATTATACATATTTGTTAAATGTTTTTACATTTATCCAATAAATTTTAGAGGCTTAAAATAAGAAGGAATCCAATTTTAAGCATAAATGCTCTAATATTCTTTAAAGGGTCGATTTACCTCCTTTTGATTGCGAACCCTATTTAAATCTAGTTGTGTTCACTTTTATATGTTCTATTTGAAAAAATAAAAACATTCTTTAGAATCAGGACATCAGAATTTACTTTGGGTAAATTTTTGGTATTTTTCTGATAAAATTCATTTTTAATGAATAGTGAAAAATACTGTATTTTAATTCAAAATTGCCTTTTAATATAATAAATTTATATAATTAGATTATATTTTTAATTGGTCTTAAAGTGTAATTAGATTATAGTTTTACCATTTAATCCAATTTTGGTCATTGTAAGTAATTTCACTTTGAAATTGGACATAAATAAGTGTCAATCTTTTGATAGTTATTATTTCTTAAAAACACGCTTTTTTGTTTTGACAACGGGAATTAATTTTAAATTAATTAATCAAACTTCTATGTTTTTAATTTGGTAAAATAGACATATTTTTTGAATTTAGAATATCAAATATATCTTAGGCTGAATTTTTGGTATTTTTCTGAAAAACATCAATTTTTGATGAATAGTGAAAACACTGAGTAGTAGTTAAAAAACCGACTTTTTCATTTAAATGAAATTTTACCACTTCTGTAAATTTAATTTTGAAAATCCAATATACATGGTTGTTATTTTTAAGTAAAATTTGGTTCAATAAGATGAAAATAATTTTTGGTGAATAGTAACTGTTGACTTTTATTTACTACGGTTAAAGGTAAATAGGGTAATTCAAGGTAAAAATAATATTATAATAATATAAAATTACCCTAAAATGTGTTATAATACTATTGGTTGATAAATTTACGACCATGGGCATCCTTGGTTGATTTTGGGACCCCATGGAGCAACTTAAGAGTGATAATGAAACTTTATATTAATTAATTTAAAGTAATGACAAAAATGACTTGAACATATATCTTTTAGTAAATCAATTATTACATGAGGTTATATAATTTATCTCTTACAATATAAATATTAATTTTAAATCTAAAAATATTTCCTACATCATGGTTTTTTTTAAATAATTTTTAGACATCAGATAAATCAAATTATTTATGACACAATAATGATGTAGTGTTTACCTCATTAATGAATAATTTGAATGAATAAGATTATAAAGATTAAAACAATATCCAAAACTTATCCAATTATTATTGGATGATTTTATTTCAAACAATAGTCATCTTATATTCTACTTTAATAAGTTTTAGACCTTTATAAACCTAAAATCATTATATAATAAAATAATATTTTCAAACTTTCCTAAAGAGCCCCTCCTCCCCCTTATAAAAAGCTCTCACCTATAACCCATTACACACACCTCTCAAGCCCCTTGGATCATCCGAACGCTTCCCAAATAATCTCTCAATATATCCCTCTTCCACCTAGAAGCCTTACCTTTGGAAGAAGGCACTTCAAGAAATCCTTTTGGTTCAAACCAAAGGGAGTTACCCGATTTAAAGGCAATGTCTTCTCTTAAGTTCTTTTCTTTTATTTTACTTCTCCAACCCCCTAAACTCTTTTTATTCATTTATTTTATAAAAACACCAGTATCATAAATATATCAGTTTTTTTTATATGATAATAATTTTAACTACACTTACACACACCTCCATCTAATGGGTAAGGACATACTGTTTCTGTGGACGACGAACTACTGCCTCACGAAACAACGATTGTTCAATATTCTCCTACCACCCCTTATGGTAGCCATTAAGATGGAACTGTATTTACATGTGATATATATTATATTTATATTGTATCTATACTTCTTTATTTTTCATTTATATCATACCTTTATGGTTTCCATAATGGGTAAATACGATAATTTCATTTGAGGAAATGCGGACTACCGCCCCCTCAAAGTGATATGACTCGTTCATGCCATACATGGAATGTATAAAGGATAGATTTACTGAAATTATAAATATGATATTATACTGGAATTATAATATACCTATTTATCAAAAAAAATATTCCATTAAATACAAAATAGAAATGAAAGTAGCGTTCATGCGTACGTACGACTTACCATCTCCATGAAAGGTTCATTTCATTTCTTATCTCTAAATGTTATGTACTATTATAAATACATGTATATACTAGATATATATGATATATATGATATATATGATATCTAAATCATGAATATAATTCTAGAGATAATGGAATTTTGACCACATGAACAAATTGTAATTATAAGAAGTTCATTTTTGACTCAAGTACCGAATATCAAAAAAATGACGATTATTAACTTAAATGACTACATAATGTTTATAACATGGACATAAGTGATATAAAAAGAATAATAAACTTGAAAAAGGTTCTTAAGAAAGTTGAAATTAACTTTAGTTTATTATTAAGGATATTAAAGAACAAACGAGTCAAGTCAGACATGAGGTAAGGGACTTCGTCTCAATCTCCTTTCATTGAGGAATATTTTGTTTTATAAATGACTTTATTTTATATATTGTATAAAAATCTTTGAATTTTCATTTCATTCAAAGGGAATCTTTTTCTATGAGGCGTTTTACTAAATGACAAAAAAGAATGTTTCTTTTAACATAAGTGGTGACAATGACCATTTCCGCCGCCACGAGTATTATTTTATCTTTGGATTCCTCTACAAGCCATAGTGTTTTTAAAAGGAAAATAAATACCATATACTCTTTTACGTATTTTGGTATTGAAAATGGTTTTGCGAAAGCATTGATTATTTCAATATCTTGAAATGATATATTGTGATTACAATGTGGAAATGTTATCTTTAATTTATGCTTGTTTTATGTGTTATGGTCCTTGGGAATTGTTTATGTATATGGGTGGTTCTGTGATAAACCTACAGTGGGTGAGCCTGAGATAGCTCTCCGATGTATTGGGTAAGGTGATAGAGATAAATGATAATGTTTATCCTAAGAGATTTAGGGAATATATTGTGATGGGTATTCCAAATATAACTCCCTACATAGCTGTGAAAGCTACAACGTAAGTATGTTATGGATGCCACAGGTTACCTTTATGATTTATGTTTTCTATGTGTTATTCATACATCTTATGATTTCATGAGGTATGTTAAAAATCTTATGTCTTGATGAACTAATGTTATCTTTCTTTATTTTATAACCCTTATTGAGCTTTTTATGCTCATCCCAAGTTTTTAAATGTATTTCATAGGACTTAAAGATAAATAGGGTCAAGGATGGGATCAAGGAAAATTCATGCGCTCTAAAACATGGAACTAGACATGACTATTTTTTCAAGAGTTTTTATTTTATGAAAAAATGGAAACTGAGTAGAAGTGTCTACTTTGTGATTTTTGAAATGTGACGTAATATTTATTTCCTAATTCTCTAAAACTCTAAATGTGAAAAGATCCTCAATGTGAATTATTCATTTAATTCTAGATTATGTAATGTTTTAAGGTTGGGTACTTATAGTTGGTATCAGAGTTCGGTTTAGACACCTTTAAAAGTTAGAACATTGTTAAATTAATGTCCATAAATTAATTTATGGTAAGATTGAAATGATATAGCATTTACATATTACCATGTTGCTTCACCTTTGATATTTCTGTGTTCAGAATGGTTTTTCATAGAAGAAATAGGGAAATTGTGCAGCGAAGGCATACAGAGGGAAATGACCTTCTAAATCAGCATCCTGAGACAATCAGAATAATAATTGAATAGTTTGTTGTAGTGATGGATCAATTGACTTAGGTTATAAATAATGGTTGTGTTTATTGATGATATTTTGATTTATTCTAAAAGTAAAGAGGATCATGAAAGTCATTTAAGGGTTGTCTTGAAAACCTTAAAAGAAAAGAAACTGTTTGGAAAATTCAGCAAGTGTGAGTTTTGGTTACAATAAATTTCATTCCTTGGTCACATTGTTTCAAAAAATGGCATAACTATTGATCCTGCTAGAACAAAAGTTGATAGAGAATGGACAATACCCACAAATATAACCGAGATCCATAGTTTTCTTGGTTTAGCAGGTTATTACTGGAGGTTTGTTGAGAATTTTGCACGGTTATCTAGCCCAATGACTAAGTTAACTCGAAATGGTGTTAAGTTCATTTGGAAAAAAATAATGTGATGATTGTTTTCAGGAATTGAAAAGAATATTGGTGAATGATCTAGTTTTGGAACTACCTTCCAAAAATGGTGAGTTTGTTATCTACAGTGATGTTTCGTTGAAAGGACTTGGCCGTGTCCTTATGAAGAATGATCAGGTAATTGCTTATGCTTCACGTCAGTTGAAACCTCATGAGTTAAATTACCCAACATGTGATTTGGAATTAGCTATTATTGTTTTTCTTTAAAAATTTGGGTGCATCATTTGTATGTAGTAAAGTGTGAAATATATACTGATCACAAAAGTTTAAAGTATATATTCACTCAGAAATAATTGAACATGAGACAGAGGAGATGGAAAGAATTAATCAAGTATTATGATTTCACAATCCATTACCATCTAGGAAAGGAAAAATAAAGTGGCTGATGCTTTGAGTCTAAAAATTAATGTTTCATTAACCATTCTACATTTGGAATGAGATCCTTTGGTTTTTTATTTGATGAACTTTGGCATAGAAGTTGTTGGTGCAGGAAATTCCTCTGTTTTGTTTCAGGTGTCTATGAAATCATCTCTATCAGAAAGAATTAAGCAACCACAGAAGGAAGATAGTGAGTTGCAGAAAAAGGTAGAGTTGGTTTAGAAGGGTAAGTTTCCTGATATTAACATTGATAATGATTGTATTTTGATATTTGGAAAGAGATTATGTGTGCCTTTTGATTCATAGTTAAAGAATGAGTTGTTATGTAAAGCTCATAGTTCTCCATTTTTAGTTCATCCTGGCAGTACTAAGATTAACAAAGATCTTTGGGAGTATTACTAGTGGTATGGAATGAAAAGAGATATTTCTGACTTTACTGTGAAGTGTTTGACTTGTCAACAGGTTAAAACAGAGCATTAGTTACCGAAAGGGATACTTCTGCATTTACCGGTGCCAGAGTGGAAATGGGAAAATATATCCATGGACTTCATTGTGGGATTACCAAAGACATCTCGAGGTAATAAATCAATGTAGGTTATTGTTGATTGATTAACTAAATCTTCACATTTCTTTCCTATTCGAGATACTTTGTCTCTAGATCAAATTTCATGGTTGTATGTTTAAAATATAGTCAGGTTGCATGGATTTCCCCACTCCATTGTATCTGATTGTGATCCCAAGTTTACTTCTAACTTTTGGAAAGGCCTTTAGAAGTCATTGGGTATTGAATTAAATTTTAGTATATCTTTTCATCCTCAATCAGAAGGGCAGTCAGAACGAACAATTCAGACCTTAGAGGATATGCTACGTGCTTGTTCACTAGATTACCAGGGAAGTTGGGACCAACATCTTTCTTTGGTTTAATTTTCTTATAATAACAGTTTTCATTCCAGTATATAGATGACTCCATTTGAGGCATTATATGGGAAGCGATGTCAAACTCTAGCTTTTTGGGATGAAGTAGGTGAAAGAAATTTGATGGGACTAGAATTGGTAGAAGAGATGACAGAAAAAGTTCAGTTGATTCATAAGAACATGATAATAGCTCAGAGTAGGCAGAAAAGTTATGTGGATAACCAAAGGAAGGATATTTTATTTGAGGTAGGTGATCATGTCTTTCTCAAAGTTTCTGTAGGGAAAAGTGTGATGTGTTTTGGTAAGAAGGGAAAGTTGAGTCTGAGGTTTGATTGGACCTTATGAAATCCTAGAGAAAGTTGGATCAGTTGCATACAGAGTGGATTTACCTCCAAGTTTATCCTAGGTACACAATATTTATCATGTTTCAATGTTGAGAAAGTATATGCTAGATCCATCTCATGTTTTGAGCCCAAAGGTAGTTCAGTTGGAAGAGAATCTCTCTTATAAGGAACAACCAGTCCAGATTCTTGACCGTAGAGAGAAAGTGTTCCGGAATAAGGTAATTCATCAGGTAAAGGTTTTGAGGAAAACCCATATGGTTGAAGAGACAACGTGAGAATCTGAAAATGCTATGAAGGATAAATACCCCCATTTATTTGATAAGTGAATAAAAATTGCGAGGATGGAATTTCTAAAAGGGGGAAGGATGTAACATCCTAGGTAAATAAAGAATAAGAAATTTTCATATTTATTAAAATTTGTGAATGAAATATTAATTTTACTTTAAATGGGATTCTATGTTTGATGGTGTACCTAACACGCAACAATGGGTTTCTCTGAAGTCGAATGTTGCACACAATGCCGAGTCATATTGAAAAATAATAATATAATATTATTTTCAATGGTAGTTAATGCCTAGCTATTATATTGGCAAGAATGAATAGAACTAAGTAAAATATAATTATACATGTTTGTTAAATGTTTTTACATTTATCCAATAAAATTTAGAGGCTTAAAATAAGAAAGAATCCAATTTTAAGCATAAATACTCTAATATTCTTTAAAGGGCTGATTTACCGCCTTTTGATGGAGAACCCTCTTTAAATATAGTTTTGGTCACTTTTATATGTTATATTTGAAAAAATAAAATTATTTTTTAGAATAGGTACATAAAAATTTACTTTGGGTAAATTTGTGGTATTTTTCTGATAAACTTCATTTTTAATGAATAGTGAAAAATACTGTATTTTAATTCAAAATTGCCTTTTAATCTAACTTATTTATATGGTTAGATTATATTTTTAATTGGTTTTAAAGTTTAATTAGATTATATTTTTATCATTTAATCCAATGTTAGTCATTGTAAGTAATTTCACTTTGAAATTGGACATAAACAAGTGCCAATCTTTTGATAGTTATTATTTCTTAAAAACACGGTTTTTGTTTTGATAATGAGAATTAATTTTAAATTAATTAATCCAACTTTTATATTTTTAATTTGGTAAAATATAAATCATTTTTGAATTCAGAATATCAAATATAGCTTAGGCTGAATTTTTGGTATTTTTATGAAAAACTTCAATTTTTGAAGAATAGTGAAAACACTGAGTAGTAATTAAAAACCCAACTTTTTCATTTAAATGAAATTTTACCATTTATATGAATTGAATTTTGAAAATCCGACATACATGGTTGTTATTTTTAAATAAAATATGGTTCAATAAGATGAAAATAATTTTAGGTGAATAGTAACTTTTGACTTTTATTTACTACGGTTAAAGGTAAATAGGGCAATTCAAGGTAAAAATAATATTATAATAATATAAAATTACCCTAACATATTTCCTAATCCTATTTTTTGATACATTTCCGACCATTGGAATCCTTGTGTTGATTTTGGGACCCCATGAAGCCACTTAAGAGTGATAATGAAACTTTATATTAATTAATTTAAAGTAATGACAAAAATAACTTAAACATATATCTTTTAGTAAATAAATTATTATATGGGGTTATATAAGTTATATATTCAACTATAAATATTAATTTTAATTATAACAATATTTCCTACATCATGGTATTTTTTTTATAATTTTTAGACATCAAATAAATAAAATTATTTATGACATAATAATGATGCAGTGCTTACCTCATTAATGAATGATTTAAATAAATAAGATTATAAAGATTAAAACAATATCCAAAACTTGTCCAATTATTATTTTATGATTTTATTTTGAACAAGAGTCATATTATCTTCGACTTTAATAAGTTTTGGACCTTTAGAAACCGAAAATCATTATATAATAAAATAATATTTTCAAACTTTCCAAAAGAGCCCCTCCTCCCCCTTATAAAAAGTCCTCACCTATAACCCATTACTAACACCTCTCAAGCCCCTTGGCTCGTCCAAACTATGCCCAAATAAGCTCCCAAGATCCCTCTCTTAAACCTAGAAGCCTTACCTTATTCAGAAGACACTTCAAGAAATCCTTTTGCTTCAAACCAAAGGGAGTTACCCGATTTAAATGTAATGTCTTCTCTTAAGTTATTTTATTTTGTTTTACTTATCCAACCGACTAAAATATTTTTATTCCTTTATTTTATAACAAAAACAGTATCCTAAATATACTAGGTTTTTTATATGAGAAGGATTCAAACTACACTTACCCACACCTCCGTATAATGGGTAAAGAACATACTGTTTCTATGGATGACGAACTACTGCCTCACGAAACGATGATTGTTCAATATTCTCCTACCACCTCTTATGGTAGCCATTAAGATGGAACTGTATTTACATGTGATATATATTATATTTATATTGTCTCTATAATTCTTTATTTTTCATTTATATCATACCTTTATGGTTTCCATAATGGGTAAATACGATATTTTCATTTGAGGAAGTGCGGAAAACTGCCCCCTCAAAGTGATATGACTCGTTCATTCCATACATAGAATGTATAAAGGATAGAGTTACTGAAATTATATATATGATATTATAATGTAATTATAATATACCTATTTATCATCATGTTTTTATTCCATTAAATACTAAATAGAAATGAAAATAGCGTTTATGCGTACATACAGCTTACCGTCTTCATGAACGGTGCATTTCATTTCTTATCTCTAAATGTTATATACTATTATAAATAAATATATATACTGGATATATATGATATATATGATATCTAAATCATGAATATAATTTTGGATATAATGGAATTTTGACCGCATGAACAACCTGTAATTATAAGAATTTCATTTTTGACTCAAGTACCAAATATCGACAAAACAACCATTATTAACTTAAATGATTACATAATGTTTATAACATGGTAATAAGTGATATAAAAATAATAATAAACTTGAAAAAGGTTCTTAAGCAAGTAGAAATTAACTTTAGTTTATTATTCAGGAGATTAAAGAATGAATGAGTCAAGTCGGACACGAGGTAAGGGACTTCATCTCAATCTCCTTTCATTGAGACATATTTTGTTTTATACAAGACTTTCTATTATACGGTGTATAAACAACTTTGACTTTTCATTTCACTCAAAGGGAATATTTTTCTATGATGTGTTTTATTAAATGAAAAAAATAATGTTTCTTTTAACGTAAGCGGTGACAATGACCTTTTCCGCCGCCATGAGTATTATTTGATCTTTGGCTTCCTCTACAAGCCATAGTGTTTTTAAAAGGGAAATAAATACCATATACTCTTTTACGTATTTTTGGTATTGAAAATGGTCTTCAGAAATAATTTATTATTTCAATATCTTGAAATGATATATTTTTATTTCAATGTGGAAATGTTATATTTTCTTTATGCTTGTTTTATGTGTTATGGTCCTTGGGTATTGTTTACGTATACAGGTGGTTCTGTGATAAACCTAGGGTGGGTGATCCTGAGATATCTCTCCAATTCATTGGGTAACGTGACGAAGGTAAATGATAATGCTTCTCCTAAGTGATTTAGGGAATATACTGTGATGGGTATTCCAAATGTAACTCCCTACGTAGCTGTGAAAGCTACAATGTAAGTATGTTATAGATGCCAAAAGTTACCTTTATGATTTATGTTTTCTATGCGTTATTCATAAATCTTATGATTTCATGAGGTATGTTAAAAATCTTATGTCTTGATGGACTAATGTTATCTTTCTTTATTTTATAGCCCTTACTGAGCTTTTTATGCTAATCCCAAATTTTGAAATGTTTTTTACAGGATTTAAAGATGAATAGGGTCAAGGATGGGATCAAGGAAAATTCATGCTGTCTAAAACATGGAAATAGAAATGACTCTTTTTTTCAAGAGTTTTTATTTTATAAAAAAAATGGAAACTAAGTAGAAGTGTCTAATTTTTTAATTTTTGAAATGTAATGTAATAGTTATGACCTAATTCTATAAAACTCTAAACTTGAAATCATTCTCAATGTGAATTATTTATTTAATTATAGATTATGTAATGTTTTAAGGCCGGGTCCTTATACTCCAAAACCTTTTGAAAAACCCTCATGTTTCTCAAAGGTTGAATCCTTAATGAATCTGGCCCCTTTGGTGGATTTTGGCCCGGTTTGAGCCTGAATTTTCCTTGAATCATCTATGTGCTCCTCTAATTCTCGTGTAACATTTGTTTTCAGTATTAAAAATGACTCTTTATAGTCATGGTATTTTATGTTCCTTATTATGTTATTTATTTCAAAAAGAGTTTTTTAAAATACCTTAAATTGCATTTCTCTAAAAATATTACTTTAAGTGTTTTAAAGAGTTTTAAACAAACTCTTTCTCCATGTTCTTTATCTTATTTCAAGAATGTTCATTTTGAATCATAAATGATTTCCTAAAGTTATTTTCCATGATCTTTGACCTCTTTTTAAAAGGTTTTAAAAAGGAAATTTCTTATTATTTTCCTCATGGGTCAATTTTGAATTTCTTTATAAAATTTTAAAAATAATGTTTATTTTTAACATTTATGACATGAATATATTTTACCACCATCATGAACATTTTTTTATTTTAATATTATATTATAATTTCCATGGTTATTTTCAAAGAAAATAATTTTCACAATATGTTTTGTTTTCAAAGGTACTTAAAGAAGAGGGTATTTTCCTTCATTTTCCAAGAAAATTTTTAAATGTTATTTTAATGGTATTTTTCATCCATGTCAAAATACTTTAATGATTCATATGATTAAATTGGTATATAATATTATGATACAATTCAGTTCCTTTATATAAATAGTTTATGATTATTTTTAAATATATTTTCAGGAAACATATTTCTTTTTCATGGTTTAATCAAGATATAACAATTTTTATTAAATTCAAGCATCCATGTGTTTTGTTTCATGATATGGTACTTGAATATTACTGATAAAATTTGGATTAGGAATTAAAACCAAATCCATAAGGGACTTTGTATGATATCTAATGGGTGGGGCTGTTATAGAACTCCAATACATTGGGTAATGAGATAGAGTTAATTGGATGAAAGTTACTCCTAAGAGATGATGGAGTTATATTACTCCTAAGAGAAAATAATGTTAATTTATTTTCTATTACTCTTAAGAGAAAAAAAGTTTACTGGTTATATGTTACTACAACGACACATGGTAATGATCTAGTTAGGTGATTAAATGATCATTTTTTGATGTTACAAGATACTTAAAAAGTTTTTAATTGATTGTTTTGAGTTATAATAGATCCATTTCTTAAGGATTTTTTTAACATGGCTCATAATTGTTTACTTATATGAATATTTCCTTATAAAAAATCTTTATTCTATGTGTCATTCTTTATGATCCATGTTTTTACGGGCATGAAATCTATCAGGTTATGATCATGAACTTTGAATATGTCCCCATACACTTATTCTCATCTTATTATCACTGATGAAATTCAAATATTAATTCTTATGTTTATCCTTACTGAGAATTTTATCTCACCCTCATTATGTTTTTTAAAAATTATACAAAAATATGTTTATATATATATATAAGGTTTTTATGTGGGAGATGATGAATACTTAATGTCAAATATAAAAATCTAGGTATAGTGGAAAAAATTATTACTTAAATACATGGGTAGTATTATGTAAGAGTTTTTTTAGATTTGTTAAAACTCTAAACCTAAAATGTTATTGTGTATGTGAGTGATCCAATATTTTCCGATGATATTGTAATATTTAGATGGTATAAATTGATTCATATTTATTAGTATAAAATAAAATATGTTAAAGAATATGTTTATAGAAATGGATCCATGAGTGCCGGTTTGAGGTAGTTATAGCTATAGAAGGGTTAGGGTGGTCCATGTGTTAAATTGGGTCGCTATTGATAGACCATTATGTAACCAGGGTCATTGAAACATATGGAATATTTATTGAGTTTTTTAGGTAGGAGGAGTGTTAGATCCAGTGAGGAATGTGTTATTTTATGGTGTCCCTAGTGGGAGATCCTAGTGGGGTTAGGTCATGGAGGTTTTTTATGAGGGGAAGGAACCTTGGGAAATTTTGGGGTGATTCTATTGTGGTCTAAGAACACACTGATGCACTGAATCATTGGGAAGCACCATACCATAGTCATAGGGCTACGCCATTTTGGACCCTTAAAGGTATAGAATTTAACCTCCTCCACTCCTCAAGTTAGGTTGTACCGTGGAGTCTTTATCAACATCACTGCTTGAGGAAAATATTGAGACCTTGTACTACAACTTATGTGATTGATCCATAAGGTAAAATTAGGTGATGGTTTGTGTATAATATCCCCTACGCTCATGCAACAAATTTCACTTTACCCAATTATTTGATAATATTTATAGAGATTTCATAGGAAATTATATTTGGAACCCCCTTGGATTTATTTTCCTCCATTTATGTTATAGGGTGGATCCCTCTTTGACCTCCATTCAACCCCTTGGTGTCCCACTTATCTAGTTAATTTATAATAATTTAATCATATATATTCAAGGTATGATCCCCCCTTATATCCCTTGTTCTCCCTCCATTATTTTCTTTAGTTTTGGTTTTCCTTATTAGGGTTTTAGAGATATGATTTCAAAGAATCGTGGTGAAATAACACTACATGATGTGGAATTCATGTTTATCTTATAGAGGAGGTCCTTAAAAGAAGTATTAAAACCATTGTTTATATTTTTATTTTAGTTATGTTACCTTACATAATTATTTTGGGTTTTTTGTGATTTTGGGTGAAATTGAGAATTGTTTTGACTATTTAATTTGGGTCTTTTGGGAGTCCAGGTACTAGGTGTGTATTGGGAGAGGACCACACCCCGTTGCTTATGGTTTTGACACCATTAGGTCACCCAATGAGTTTGGATTCAGTTATTATAGTTTGGGTTTTTGGTTTTAAATATTCATTTTATTAATCAAATTGTGTTTATTGATGAGTTAATTTCTCATGGACTCAGAGTAGGTCAGTATGAACTTGGGATTATTTATGGACCATCAGTTTATGTAGAGGTACTTGATGTTTGTAAGTATTATGTTTAATTATTGATTTTTTATTTGTGTCCCATCACTATTATAATTTATTACATGCTTCATGAATTTTTTATCTCTCCTATAGATTCATGTGGCCTCAAGTTAGCCCAAAATCTAACATAGACCACATGTCTTTCTAAATTGTTTGATAGCGGTTCCTTGGTTGAACAAGTGCGGGTGGCCTTGATTATGAAATTTTTGGTGGAATGTATTAGATTTTAACGATCAAGGTGTTTCTATTTCCATTTTTCTTTTAAAAATGGGTGTGACATGTGTAACACCTTTATATTTTATTTGAATTCCATTGAAATAAATTTGAAGTATTTGATAGCTTGATTTATACAAAACACCAAGTCTAAATGAACCGTGATATATTATGTACTTTATAACCTTGATGTTTGATTTATGGGTATGAATATAATCAACCAAATTATAAAATATAAATAGAAATGTTTTTGTTAATTTAAATGTATTTATTAATTCTTAATAAATAATTATTAAATTTTAATGTAATCGTTTCATGATTAAAAGACCTATTTTCTGGTGAAATTTATTTTTTTAGGTGTTATGGATTTTTATATAAAAAAAATATATTTATCACTATTAAGAAGTTATTTTAATAAAATTTATTTATAATGTATAAATAATCATTCACAAATTATTTAACTAATGTTTAGGAATGAAGATGAAATAATTTATATTTAAAAAGAGTTATTTTTTAGAAAACTATTTTAGATTCACAATGTTTTATTATGTTAATAAATTAAATAAATCACCATTTATTAATAATTATAATGAAATATTTTTATTATATATTAAATTAAATGTTTTACCATTCATATAATAGTTTTTAAAAGGCATGGAATAAATGTAAATATAGTTTTATGCTTAAAAATATTTTTTTTTTCTAAAAATGGTTTTTATTATGTTAAACACACTTATTTTAAAGTTAATTTCATACACTTATAGAAAATTAATTTAATAAAATTAATTCCATATTTGGAATTATCATTTTTAAATTTTTTAATGAGTCCACTTTCTTTTTTGGTCATAATGTATAGTAAAAACTGTCAAAAATTGATACCACGATTAAGGTTATAATGGATTAATGAAGGGGGTTAAACTAAGATATATGGGTAAATATGTAAAGTAAAATTAAATTAATATTATTGGATAAAAATATTTTAGCCTTATATTTTTTTAAATTTAATTACTTATACATTTTGTTCCACTTAGAAAATAAAACAACTTTATATTATTTAAATATTTTAAGTAAATTCATGTGTGTTCTATAACTCACTTATAAATGGGAACCAATTTTAATATATTGTTCACATAATTTTAGCCCTATATCTCATAAAATACCCTACCAAACAGATTCCTAGATTCAATAAACACTTCCAAGATCACATGGTATTATTTTTAGTCCATTCCATGAAGATATAAGTTGTAATCCAAAGGTGGTCTCTTAAGAAAGAGATAATCATGTTACCAAACTCTTTTTAAAGTTTATTTCTTCTTATAATTAATATAAATATTTTGTATCCATCCATATATAATGAATTAAATATCATAAATATACTAATATTTTATTATAATTATTGGAAAACTATGTTTCTCTTTCATTCCATCAAATTGTAAATGAAACTATTACTCATGCGTGCATGGCAACTACCGCCTCCACATAGTGATGTAATTCATTTTTCATCACCAGATCTCATGGATAGTTATAATGATATATTTAATGAATATATATGATATTAATGATATAATAATGATTATTAAATGATAAAAAATTATATATTTTCTTTTCCTCTTTCTCATTATAAAATGGAAGTATTGACGCATGTACGAAGTACCATCTCCATGAGCGATGTATTTCTTTTTAAATATAATATATTTATAAATGATTACAAAATTTTATATAATGAATATATATAATAATTATTAAATGAATAATATTATGTATTTTTTGTATTAATATTATACATTATCATGTTCTTACTCATTCTATCTTTATAACATGCTCTTGTTTAGGTTAGTTTTACCACCTACATGATTGGTGTTAAAATGTTTATGAAATGAATGTTTAAATAATACTAGATTCTAGTGATATAATGTAATAATATGATATAATTTTAATTACTAACATTATATAGGTTATGGAACCATGTTCTATATGTAAGAACCATACCTACCAAACCGAAACATACATAAAAGGTGATGTAGTTAACACCCAAAATGATGATGATAATGAAAGATTGTTAATAAATAGGTGATTATATATTATAAATAAAACATGTATTGTATTTTATGTATTAATATTTTTATTTTATAATAGATAAAAACATTTAAATTTATTATAAAAGAGGTTATATCTCTTAAGAAGAAAGTCAGATTTTAGGTAAGAGTTTAATGTGACAATCTGATTTTTTACTGTGACTGTTTATGATTAAATTTGTGAGGATGAAATTACATGATAAATATCTCATAAATCTCATTTATTTTATTATCAAATTTTTATATCTCAATATTACATGTTTTTATTTTATTTTATTCCCTCTATGTACTCAAATGTTCGAAAAAATGTTTTTAAGGAAGACCGACATTATTTCACCATTCAGTCGGGATTCTTATTCTTATATGTCTATATTTTCATTAAATGTTTTAAATAATGTTTTAAATATTCTCCAATTATTTAATAAAGTCATGTTTACCTATATTTTAATTTTTTTTAAAATTATTAAAAGGAATCTTCTCATCATTTTCAAAATGGGGAACTTTTTACCAAAGGTGTGAGAAAAATATCGGTTTTAACATTTTATGCATGAATGAATTTTCCTACTATTAGGAATAAATTTTTATTTTAAATTATATTAAAATATTCCATGTTTATTTTCAAAAAAAATACTAATATTATAGAAAATTTTAAACTTAAAATAAATAATTTTAAAATGAAAATGTTATTTTCCTCAAAAAATATTCCAATGGTCTTTTAAAGGTGTTTTCATCAATGAAAACACCAATTGATGTTACTTATTCATCACTGAGGATATTATACAATGATACCATAATTATTCTTTCTTCTTCTTATTATTATTTATTATGATAATTAAATTGTGATGAATCCTATTTTATTTTCCATGGGTTAAGTTATAACAAAGTGATAAATGGTTTCATGATATTGTGGCATACATATGAATGGATTATTATTATATGATAGGTGGGTCAATTATATCCAACTAATTCATTTGGTAATGATTAATGTTTTATTATATTATAGGGTATATGAGTGATGACATCGAGCCCAAAATACGGTATATGGGTTGATAGCCCAATCATAAAGTAGGTAGATGAGTGGTTAGCCCAAGCCTATCATGTGATGACTATCTTGAGGGTTGAATCAATATAAGATTTATATGATTATGTTTACAACTCAATTTTTAATCTAATATCTATGAAATATTCATATGATAATGATATGATCTCATTTCTCAAGATCTTTAATTCTTCTATGATTCTTGTCTCATGATATTAAAAAGCCTTATGCCATGATTATGATCTATAAATTATTGGGTATGATTTTCAAATGTTAAGATCATATTTTAATACCCTTATGCTCATGTTATGATTACATATAATAAATTACTCACATCTCACAAGATTACCCTTACTTTGAATCCTAGACTATCCTTTATCATGTTTCCATTCCCCAATATATAAATAATGGTTTTATATAGGGTATGAATAAGAAGTGTACTATGTGAGAATAAATTTGTAAGGGATACTGAAAATCATTCATTTAATAACATGATTATGTATTTAGTCTTCAAATACACTAATACTTTTTTTATAGGTAGTGTATTGTTATGATATGTATCTAATATTCATCTAAAATGATGTAATATTTTTTATGCGATTTTATGTTCTCTATAGTTGGTATCACAATAATGATTAATTATTTTTAGAGACTATGAATAAATAATTTTTTGGAAAACCCTAAGGATATTTATAGTAATAGAATAACATCCTCTTTTATAGTAATGAAAGGAGTTTGGTTTTCTTAGAAAAGAAATTCCTATTAGGATACTAGAAAGTGGATGCAATTGTGATGTAGATTCACCCTGTGGTAAACACCTTGAAAAAGGGAGGTTGGGTATCAACTCGATCATCACTCGATGCATGATGAGTTGGAATTAGACTAGAAATCTTGATAGACACTCTTGGAGGATATTATTGGGTTGATTCACATTATCTCTATGAAGTATTATGATTAATTAAGAGGATAGAACCAATGAAAATATATAATGAGTTTAAAGTGATATAGGGTTATCCAAAAATTTATATAGGTTGATAATAAGGTTTAATAATTTAGAAAATATAATGAATGATTTTTTGGATTATATGATTTCACACTCTGAGTATTATATATTGATACTCACACCATGTTTTTTGGTTTTATTCAATGGTTAGAACTAGTAGAAATCATGTGAATAACTAATGTGACAGATAATGGAATAAACTTCTTTACGAGAAACCAAATAAAGTATGATATGGAATAAAAAATATTATGATTATTCCTAATAAACCATCTCAAATTATAATTAATAACATGATTATATGTGAGATTCCTAACTCACCGGATAATAGATAAATGGAGTTTCAGGAAAGTTCAGGTGATAAGGAAAATGGATAAAAGAATATTCAACTTCCTAGATGTGGAAAATATGGAGAGAATAACCCAAGTAAATGTCTCAAAGGGAAGGAAATATATTTTATGTGTGGAAAATAAGGGCACATAACATGTAATTTCCAATTAATAGTGAATATATTGATGGAGGGAAATAAATTACATCATACGTTATCATTTATAGTTTAATTTATTATGTGTATGGAACTTTGGTATTATCCGAGTCAATAGCCTAATCCAAGTACTAACTCCTAGACCAAAGAAAGGACTATGATATATCAATATCGGAAGCATATACTGATAGTTAAGGCATACTTATCCTCTAACCTAGATTTTTTGATGTCAGGTTAAAGATTATAAGAATACGCCCTATGAAAGTTTTATTATTCTTAATTTGATAGAATATGATATGATTTTGGGAATGGATTGAATCCCCCTATATAAAACCCATATCAATTGCTAAGTAAGGGAAGTCACATTTTATATTCTAAATCAAACATTGAACATTTATTAGTGTGAGGATGAATACAAGATTTTAATAGAAATTAGTCTTATTTTATGGGTCTTGGTTCCTATTCATAAAGGGTATTTATCTATGATGGTTGAGGACAAACTTAACATTGATGATATTTCTATCTTATAAGAGTTTTTTTATTTCTTTCCTATATAGTTGTATAGTCCTTCTATGAATAGTGAAGTTGAGTTTTTAATAGAACCCATACCTCATGCTACACCTATTCTAAAGACACCTTATTATATGGACTTGATTTAGTTGAAGGAATTAAAGAAGAAACTCGAGTAGAATCTAGATAATGGATTAATCTAATTTAGTGCTTCAACATGGGGTGCACCGGTTTATGTTGTTAAAAATAATGATGGATTAATGCAACACTTAATTTATTATTAGGAAATTAACATGATCATGATCAATAATAAGTATCATTTCCCCAATATTGATGACTTGTTTGATCAATTATAAGGATATCAATACTTACTTCATTTTAGATACTATTAATTGATGGAAAAAATTGAATACATACCTAAAATATCCTTCTATATGAGGTATGGACACTATAAGTTATAGTGATTCCATTTGGACTTACTAATGCACTCGCTATCTTGATGTATTTAATGGATATAGTCTTTAGAGATTACCTAGATTAATTTTTAGAGGTCTTTATAAATGATATTTTTATATACATCAAGAGTAATGAAGAGTATAAGTATTGCTTGATAATTGTATTGAAGACCCTAAGGAAGGTGAAACTATATTCCAAATTAATTAAGTGTGAATTATAGTAACATAAAGTATCATTGTTGAGACACATGATCACAAGATATGGTATATTAGTAGATAATTATAAGAAATAAGTCATTAAAAATTTTCCTAGACCAACCACTATGATGGATATCCTTAGTTTTCATATATTGGCTACATATTATTGATTATTAGTGAATATTTTCACATGAATATCGAATCCACTCACCAAGTTAACATGGAAGGGAGTCATGTTCCTTTAGATTGATGAATGTGAAGAAAATTTCATGAGATAAAGAGAATATTATTTAGTGAAAATTTACTCACATTACCCTATAGTAGTGAAGGGTTTGTGTTTTTTAGTGATGTATAAAAGATGGTATAAGGATGTATTCTTTTGAAGAATTAAACGGTGTATCTTAATGCTCTCATTAATTAAATTATCAGGAGAAAAATTACCCGATGAATATCTTGGAGTTAATAGCATTAATTTTTTTATTGAAGATATAAAAGAATTATAGTTATGGATAAAGTTGTGATATATATAATGATCAAAAAAATTTAAAGTATATACTCACCAAAAAAGAGTTGATTATGTTCTAGAGAAGATGGTTGGGGTTCATTAATGATTATGAGTTCTTAATAAATCACCACCCTGGGAATTAAAAAAAGGTGGATGATGCATTGATTTGAAAATATCATGAAAGATTATCAAATATGAGGATCACAATGGATCTAATATTTACGGATTTGAAATGGATACACCTTGAAATACTGAAGGAAGAGGAGAAATTTTATCTTACTAAATTTTTTGTTTAACTATATATCAATTTAAAGATTAAAGAGGTAATGAAGGAAGATATAGATCTATAATTGAAGGTTATAAATGATCCTATTTTCAACCTTGATTATTATGTAATGATAAGGTTTATGAACAAAGTATTTATCCTTGTTATACTATAATTGAATAAGGGGATTTTGGATGAATCTCATTTCTCATCATTATCTATTCATTCTAGAATAAAAAATATTTATAGAGACCTTAAGGATAATATATAATGGGATAACACGAAGGGAGATATTGTGAAGTATATATCTTGGTGATTTTTATTCCAATATATTAATGTTGAGAAAAACATTCTAAGGGGATGTTAGAACCATTATCTATATCTGTATGGAAATTAGAAAAACTTACCATGGATTTCATCATAGGACTCCCAAGATATCAAAAGGGAATAAAGTTATTTTATTTTTAGTTTATTTACTTTTGAATTCAACACATTTAATTTATATCTGAGAAGAATTATCTATTGATTATTTTTGTCAGATATACACCAAGGAAGTGGTAAGGTTACAAGGAGAAGAACATTCTATGATATCTGATCGAGATCTGAGGTTTAACTTAATATTATGGAGAAGTATTTAAAAATATCTAGATATAGATTCATGTTTTATTACTTATTATAATCATCAAAAATATAGTTTTTATATGAGAACTATTCAAACACTAGAGGATATGATAAGATTCTATTCTCTATATTTCTATAGTGGTTGGGAACAACACCTTCCTATTGTGAATTTTTCTTATAAATATAGGTTTTACTATTAAATTCAGATGGATCATTATAAATACCTTTATGGAAACAAGTTAATAACATTTACATAATGGTATTAATTTAGAGAATGAAAGATATTGGTACCTGATAAAGTTGTGGAAATAAAAGAGAATGTTTGATCTAATTAGTAACACATCAAGGTAACTCATAATTGATAGAATATTTATACTAAAAATCCTCGGTAAGATCTATAATTCAATTATTTTAGAAGGTATTCCTATAAATTTATACTTCGAATAAAGTTTTGAGGTATGGAAAGAATATATAGCTGAGCCTTGGGTATATTTTCCTCTTTGATATTCTTGATTGAGTAGGGACAATAGCTTATCACATGGCACTTCCATCAAACATCTCTTAAGTTCATGATGTGTTACATGTATCTCTTTTTAAGAAGTAAATAATTAATTTTCAAATTGTAATAAATTTAGATTTTATACTACTAGATAATGATATTTATTATGACTAAAAATAATTTTAACTCTTGGATCAAAGAGATAAATTTCTATAGAATAATACTACTCACTTGATTAATGTTCTTTGATGGAATCAAAAATTAGAAGAAGCTACTTGGGGACCATAAGTTGAAATGAATCAAATGAATCATATTTTTATTAGATCAGAGTAATGTAATTTTGAGGGATAAATTCTTTTTTAGGGGGTAGAATGTTACACCTTGATATTTTATATGTATTACTTTGAAATAAATTTGAAGTGTTCGATAACATGATTTACATGAAACCTTGAGTTTAAACAAACCATGATATATTATGGAATTTATAACCTAGAGGTTGGATTATAGATTATGAATATGTTTAAACACATGATTATATATATATATATATATATATATATTTCATAACTCAAATCTATTGATTAATTCCTAATAAATAATCATTAAATTTCAATAAAAAAATTTCATGATCAACAAACTATTTTTATGAAGAAATTTATTTTTCTAAGTGTTATGATTTTTTATATAAAAAATATATTTATCAAATTTAAAATGTTATTTTAATCAAATTTATTTTTAATTTATGAATAATCATTCATATATTATTTATAGAATGGTTTTAAATGAAGATAAAATCATTTGAAGGTAAAACAATTATGTTTTAGAAAATTGTTTTTATGTGTATAATGAATTTTAATCTTAATTATTTAAATAAATCATAATCTATTAATGATTATAACAAAATATTTATATTTTATTTTCAATAAAATATTTTATCTTTCATCTAATAGTTTTTACAAGTTAAGGAATTAAAGTAAATCAAATTCTATACTTAAAAATGAATTTTTATAAAAATGGGGTTTTGTTGATTTTATATAATTATTTTAAAGTTAATTTATATAACTTATAGCAATTTAATTAGAAAAAATTGATTCCATTATTTTAATAATAATTTAAAAATTTATAAATGGTCCCCTTTTCAGTTTTGGTCAAAATGAAAATTAAATACAGTAAAAATTTGTTACCACAATTAGGGTTAGAATGGGTTAACGAAGGGGGTTAAACTAAGAGATAAGGGTAAAAATGCTACATAAACCTATATCAATATTATTTTTATAATATATATACCTTAAAATATATTACCTTCTATATATTGAACATTTGTTTCTACTTAAAAAAGAAAATGAATTTATATTATTGAAATCTTTTAAGTAATTCTATGTGTGTCCCTTGCTTCACTTATAAAAGGGCACCACTTATCATCCCTTATTATCAAAATTTGATCCCTCAAACTCAGCCAATACCAACTCAAAAACCATCATAGATTCCAGACCCATGTATTTTATCATTTTATCTTACCCTAATACCATCCTATGATAGATTAATGTGTAATAAAAAGGAGGCATCCTAAGGAAGAGGTAATCATCTTGCCCGACTCTTACAATGTTTCATTTATATTCTACATCCTATAAATATATTTTATACATAATAAAATAATTAGTATAGTATAATAAATATAATAATATTTTATTATGATTATTAGAAAACCATTTTACCCCTCATTTCCATCAAATGTGCAATTAAATTATCGTGCGTGCATACGTAAGGACTACCACCTCCACATAGTGTCGAGATTCATTTTCCAATACCACCACTCATGGATAGTTATAATGACATATTTAAAGAATATATATATATATATATAAATACCCATACTTTACATACATTGTTAATACTTCAAAATTGAAGCACACTTATTACAATATATAACAAAACTAGGAAAGGACCGTATTGGTATAGTGTCTTTAGAAACTGGGACCATAAACAACTGGTTTATAAAGCATCTAAATTGTCTCCCATTTATTTCATCATATCTAGAGTCCATTTTGGAATATCCCACTTAATAACCTTCTTCCTGACCTGGGGGAAAAAAACATACAAAAGGGTGATCTCAAATTCTCAGTAAGGGTAAACAAAACAAATATCAATCACATCATATTCATAAGAACATAACATTTTGGAAATCTTAACCTGCAAAAGAGATCATAATTTCATAACATGGGATAAATCATAGTAGTGAAATTTAATCCCAATAATCATAACTTAAAACATGGAACTTTGTGGCATACACACATAATCATAGTGAATCATTTCTTAGTAGTCAATACTCATAGCCAAGACTATCTTAGCGGACAAAGTCCATTTCTGAACCGAGTTCACTCCTCGTTTCAGTCCTGTTTCACTAAACCGGTTTAACCTGCCATTATAGACATGTATATCTCATGAGATATAAATCTTTACCCAATGCATTGGAGGGAGATATAGGTCCCACCAATCTCATAATGATACCATTCTTATGTGTGCCACAAAATCATAAACCATACATCATAGCATAACCCATGTAATAAAAATGGGATTCTTAAACATCGTGACATCATAAAAAAATTCATATAAGATAAAGGAATTCATAAAAATAATTCCATCTCAACATAATCAAATCAATTTAATAATAGGGATAGAAACATAACCCTATATTATCTTATATGGAAAATAATTTTGATAAAACACTTGAACTCCATTCTTGAGGAAAATATCCTTTCTACTTCAAAATTTTTTTCCTTTCTTAAAATGTCATACAATTTTAAACTAAAAGAAGTTGATTAAAAATAAACTTGAAAAATTGTAAAGGAAGATTCTTGGAAATAATGTTCTCAAAATCCATTCATGCCGTATAAGTTAAGAAAACATTCTTCTCGTACTTTTTTTGGAAAAGTCAAAAAGTACCTTGTACGAAAAAGGACAAAATATTCCTTTCATATCTTTTACTAAAAACTCACCGAAGGGTAAAATTGGATTTAAGAAATTGTAGAAGGATATAAATATTACATATTGAGGAAACATGGATGTGGATGATAAATATTCCCCAGTAAATTCTGAAGTATAAACAATCTCGGATAAAAATGAGATTGCGAGATTTTCCCTTACCTTAGGTACGATTTTTTTCGTAAGTGTCTGAACCTCCTGTATAATGATTTAAATAATGCCATTGACTTATTCCAGAATCATACTAATTGTTATGATATCATATATGGTCATATTCTTATATTTTTATTAGTAATATTTCATTGCTACTTGTTATTCGTGTGTTTATTACTTTTTGTTCTTATGCGTGTTTTGTCGAATAAATTCTTATTATTATTTTTAGGTTATAGATACCTCATTTCCAGAATGGTATTAGTGTAATACATATCATATTTATTCACTCAATTCATTTATGTAATCATTATGCAATGAAAATCATGTAGAACGAGTCGCATCACATCATGGAGACGGTATTCCGTACGTACGCACGAGCGATGATATCGTTCCCATGATCATGGAATTGTATTGGAGTGTATGTATACTATTTCAGAATACATATAAATTTACAATAATCATATATAGCTATTATTTACACCATTATACCCATCCAAGTAAGGTGGTGGTGGAAAATAGATTACACCACGGCGTGGAGACGGTATTCCGTACGTACGCAAGCGCGGTGATTTTGTTTTCCGTAGGATGGATAGATGGTGAAATAGGGTTGTTTCATACTTATAATAACATATCAGTATATGAGTGATACTAATGTTATCACTTCATAATGAAACAAACAAATAAGAAGAAGTGGAAGAAGAAATAAAGCTGAAAGAATCGGTAACGGACATTACCTCTTCTTTGAAGTGCCTCTTTGAGACCTCCTCTTAGGGCACTAAAATTGTTCTTTGAAGAAGACCAGGACCTCTAGGATGTTTCTAGGGAAGTGTAGAAGAGAAATTTTTAGGGTTTGGCCGAGATTGAAGGCTCAAAGTAGTGTGAGGAAGAGAGGGAGGAGGTGCCCTTTTATAAGGGAGGAGAGGGGCACCTTAGAAAAAACTAAAAATACTATTTTATTATAAAGTCATATTCGGTTTTTAATAGCTTAGAATTGATTTATTTCGGAGCTAAGGTGTGGATGGGTCAAAATAATCTCATCCAATAGAATTTAGACAAGTTTAGGTATCTATTTTAACCTTATCATTTAGATTTAACTTTAAGTTAGATAATTTAACTTTTACCACGTCTTTTTGTTTTCTTACACTATAAGGTTAATAAACATACTATAACAAGCCAAAAAAACCCCAAGTTGTTTATTATTAATGTATATAACCTTATATAAGTTATTTTTCTGAACCTTATATTTTTACTAATAAAATAACAATTAATAATATAATATTTGTTTTAAAAACTATTTTATGTCAATTTTGACACTATTTGGTAATTGATTTTTGTGAAAATCATAACAGAATTATTAGTTAAAAAAAAGTTAATTAAATAAATAATAACATGTCATATTAACATAGAAAATTATTGGAATTCATAAAAAGTCTAAAATTACATTTATTTTGGTATTTATAACATCAATTATGTCAATATTTCATTAATAAGATAATTAATGCATTATCATTGTGTCATAAATAAAATTATTTAAAGTCTAAAAATTAAAAATAAAATACCATTATGTAGGAAATATTTTTAGCTTACTAATGAATATTTATAGTCGAATTTATCGTATGTATAACCCTATATTAAAAATGATTTACTTATTAAACTTTGATTTTAACTATTTTAACCCTTCTTTAAATAAATTAATAATAAATGACTTAATCTAATCCATGTTGGCCTAAATGGTCATATATTATTCCTAATGTTGTTTTTGGTCGAATTATTCTCATCCAATAGAATTAGGACATGTGTTAGGGTAATAATAATATCATTTTTACCCTTAGTTACCCTATTTACTTTTAACCGTGGTAAACAAAAAGTAAAAAGTTACTATTCACCAAAAATTATTTTCATCTCATTGAACCAAATTTTTGTCCATGATATTAACCGTGTTTCTCGGATTTTCGAAATTCCACTCACAGAAGCGGTAAAATTAAGTTTTATGTAAATTTGCAAATTCTCCTAGGAGGTGGGTAAAAGACGGTTAAAAGTTTAATAAAATTTTTATATATCTAAAATTATTATAAAATGACTCCAATGAATTGCATTGAACTTATATAGGTATTATGTATCAATTTTTACCTAAAATAAATTTAAATAAAATAAATAATTATTTAAATAAAAAGTCAGTTTTTAAATAGTAACCCAGTGTTTTCACTATTCATCAAAAATTGAAAGTTTTCAGAAAAATACCAAAATTTCACCCTAGGCTAATTTCGATATTCCGAATCCAAAAATGAAGTCCATTTTGAAAAATAAAATTTACAAAATTTCAAAAATTGGTTATTACTATTCATAATAGCTAGTTTTAATAATATTTTAATAGCATATCATTGTTTAGTGAAACTCGGTATTGCGTACGACGCAAGCTATCGAGGAAGGTCATGATTGCGTGTAAATCAAGCCAAGATAGTGTTGTGTGTAGTGAAAGATTCCTTTGATGATTTATAAAAACAATATATTTCTCATAAAAGTCTCGGGTGTTACATTCTACCCCCCTTAAAATGAATTTCGCCCTCGAAATTCACAAACAGATGAGGATACCTCTCCCTCATCATATCCTCAAGCTCCCATGTAGCTTCTTCTAATTGGTGGTTCCTCCATAAAACTTTCAGCAAGCGAGTGGTCTTGTTCCGTAGGACTTTTTCGCTACGATCTAGAATCTCTCCCGGCTGTTCTTCATAAGAAAGATCTTGCTCCAGTGGTACAACTTTTGAGCTGAGTACATGTGAAGGATCAGGTATGTACTTTCTCAGGAGAGATACATGGAACACATCATGAACTTGAGAGAGATTCGGTGGAAGCACCAATCAGTAAGCTACCTTCCCAACACGATCCAGAATTTCAAAAGGACCGATATATCTTGGGCTCAACTTTCCCTTCTTTCCAAATCTCATGACCCTATTCTAGGGAGATATTCATAAGAACACTTTATTACCCACTTCAAACTCTAGGTCTTTTCTCCGGTTATTGGCATAAATTTTTTGTCGACTCTGAGCTACTCTTATGTGTTGTTGAATAGATCTGACCTTTTCTGCCATCTCATCAACAAGATCAGGTCCTAATAGCTTTCTTTCCCCAACTTCATCCCAACAAGTTGGAGTCCTGCATTTCTTTCCATAGAGAGCTTCATAAGGATCCATATGAATACTGGAGTGAAAGCTATTATTATAAGAAAATTCCACCAAAGGTAGGTGTTGATCCCAACCACCTTTGAAATCCATATAGAAAGCTCTCAACATATCTTCTAGAGTTTGAATTGTCCTCTCAGACTGATCGTCTGTCTGAGGATGATAAGAAGTGCTGAAACTCAACTCTATATCTAGAGTATGCTGAAGACTTCGCCAGAACTTTGAGGTAAACCTTGGATCCCGATCAGATATAATAGAAAGTGGTACTCCATGCAATCTTACCACTTCCTTTACATATATCCTGGCAAGCTGATCCAAAGAGAAATCTTCTCTAATAGCAATGAAGTGTGCAGACTTTGTAAGATGATAAACTATGACCCAGATAGCATTACTGCCTTTGGATGTTTTAGGAAGTCCGGTGACAAAGTCCATAGTGATGTTTTCCTATTTCCATTTGGGTATGGGTAATGGTTGTAACATCCCCTTAGACTTCTGTCTCTCAGCTTTAACTTGCTGACAAACCAAGCATCGAGAGACATATTCAGCAAAATCTCTTTTCATGTCATCCCACCAGAAGTACTCTTTCAGGTCCCTATACATCTTCGTGCTTCCAGGATGAATAGAGAATAAAGAACTATGAGCCTCATCCAACAGCTCCTTCTTTAATTCTGGGATGGGAGGAACACAAACCCGATTCCTGAACTTTATTATCCCATCACAATCAAGGTTGAATTCAGTAATATTTCTCACCTTCTTTTGTAACTCTACATATTCTTTCTGTGCCTCTTTAATCTTCACATGTATAGATGTTTGAACATTCATTTGATAAAGATACTATTTTTCCCCTTCCATTATAATTCCAAGATCCATCCTTTGTAAATCCATAAATATTGGATCTTTTGTGATCCTCATCATGGATAAGCTAGCATGGTCTTGTCGACTTAATGCATCTGCCACCTTGTTTTCTTTCCCAGGGTGGTAATTAATTGAGCAGTTGTAATCCTTAATCAGCTCCAACCATCTTCTTTGGCACATATTTAGCTCATTTTGTGTGAAAATATACTTTAAACTTTTATGATCAGTATAAATATCACACCTTTCTCCATAAAGATAATGCCTCCAAATCTTTAATTCAATGATTACTGCAGCTAACTCCAAATCATGAGTTGGGTAATTTTGCTCATGTATTTTCAACTTTCGTGAGGCATAAGCTATCACCATATCATTTTTCATAAGAACACACCCCAAACCCTTCTTGGATGCATCACTATAGATCACAAACCTTTATCCACTATAAGGAAGTGTGAGTACAGGTGCACTGGATAACCTTCTTTTCAACTCCTTGAAATTCTCTTCACATTCCTCAGTCCACACGAACTTAACTCCTTTTCAAGTCAACCTGGTGAGTGGATTAGATAATCGTGAAAAATATTTCACAAAACGTCGGTAATATCCAGCCAAGCCAAGAAAACTTCAGATCTCGGTTACTGTTGTTGGTCTCGACCATCTTTCGATAACCTCTGTTTTTGCTGGATCCAAAGATATCCCCTCTTTTGAGATTATGTGACCCAAAAATGCAACTTTTTGAAGCCAAAATTCACACTTGGTAAATTTGGCATAAAGCTTCTCCTTTCTCAGGGTCTTTAATATAATTCTCAAATGATCTTAATGTTCTTCCTTGCTCTTTTAATAGACAAGAATATCGTCTATAAAGACTACCACAAACTGATCATGATATTCTCTAAAGACTCTATTCATCAGATTCATGAAGATAGCAGGGGAATTAGTAAGACCAAATGGCATCAATATAAATTCATAGTGTCCATACCTTGTACGGAAATCCGTATTTGGTATATCCTACCTTTTGACCCTTAATTGATGATACCCTGAACGAAGATCAATTTTGGAAAAGTATTGATCTCCACGTAGTTGGTCAAATAAGTCATCAATGCGCGAGATAGGATATTTGTTCTTGATAGTGATCTTGTTAAGTTCTCGATAATCAATGCAGAGTCTCATTGATCCATCTTTCTTCTTAACAAACAGAACAGGTTCTCCCCAAGGTGAAGCACTAGGGAGTATTAATCCATTATCAAGATTCCCTTGGAGTTTCTTCTTCAATTCCTGCAACTCAATTGGGTCCATTCTATAAGGTGTCTTTGAAATAGGCAAAGCACCTGGTACGAGTTCTATTGAAAACTCAACTTCACGATTTGGTGGAAGACCTATCAATTCCTCCGGAAAGATATCATCAAACTCCCGTACAATGGTAATATTCTTAACCCTGAGTTTCTCACCAACCATTTGAGATAAATAACCTTCATTTAGTGGAATCAAAACCAATAAGATGGAAGAAATTTCCACTAGAAGGTTATGTTCATCCTTGCATCGATAGACGATCATAGATTGATCTGGAATATGAAATTTGACTTCCCTTATTTAGAAATTGATATGAGATCCATATAAAGAAATCCAATCCATGCCAAGAATCACATCAAATTCCACTATAGGAAGGATCACAATATTTGCAGGAAGCACTTTCCCACAAACTTCAATCAGAGAATAATTATAAACTTTTGATGTGACTGTTGTGCCATTAGGGGTTGTGACAGCTAACTCAACATCTAATTGTTGAGGTAATACGGTGATACCCTTAGAAAATTCTTCAGAAATAAAAGAGTGGGTGGATCCAGAATCAAATAAAACATTTGCTACTTTAGAGTGGATGATAAGTGTACCTTTCACCACTTCGTTATCATACTCCACATCGCTGATAGAAATTGCATTTTACTTTCCTTTGTCTTTGGCCTTAAGAGTTTTTTGACGTCGATCATCATCATCAACCCTTGGATTTGGGCATTTATTGGCATAATGCCCCATCTCCTTGCACTGGAAACATTGAAGGGTAGTAGGTTCATTCTGCGTATCCCCTCCTTTGTTTGCATCATTAGACATCTTCTTCCCATTATTTCAACATTCAATTGCCCGATGACCTTCTTTTCCACACTTATAACATTTTCTTGTCCCCTTAAGACAATTTCCTCCATGTTTCTTTCCACACTTTGAGCATAAGGGAAAACTCATCTTCTTTTCAGTTCGCTCTTTAGATTTTCCTTTGAATTCCATTTTCCTCTTCTTATCAAACCCATATGACTGATGGGTTACACCAATCCCCATATCAACCTTGAGAGCACATAGAACAATTTCCTCGTAGCTATTGAATTCCCTTATGGCTAACATCCTTCGAAGACTTGGTTTTAAGACACTAAAGAATCGATCGATCTTACTCTCAGGTTGGATAATAATACCAGAAGCATACCTTGCATGTCTTGTAAAATTTTCTTCGTAGGTACCAACAGATTCATCATCCTTTTGATTTATTTCAAGAAACTCTTTCTCCATCTTTTCTCAGAAAATACGAGGTAAGTACTTATTGAAAAATAAGTTCTTGAACTTGTCCCATTACATGGACTCAATTTCATCCCTTTGCCTCATATTCTTAATAAGATTCCACCATTGATCAGCATCACCTTCCAAACGATAAATTGCTAAGATGACTTTATCATGTTCAGAACATTGAAGAACTGAAAATATTTTTTTAGTGGTACTGATCCATTGTTCAGCCACTAATGGATTAGAAGACCCGCTGAATGAAGGTGGACGCTGCCTCACAAAGGATTCAACAAAATATTTCTCCTTCCTTTGCTCGTTTGGAAGTCCTGCATGATTCATAGCTTGAGAAAGTTGTGTGATCATGGCTACAATATTTTTCATTCCATCTCCCATAACGTTTGGTTGCTCAGGGGGACAATCATTGTATTTCCCGTCGCATTCCGCATTAACATGGTTCCATCGGGTTCCAGCCATTGACTAAAACCAAGAAGAATAGTGTGAGAAACACTAATTATAATAGAAAAAACACATAATCAAGAATAAAATTTTACACTTAAGGTCTTATCATAGGTTGTTCATGGCCATTTCTAAAACACTAAGATTGTGTTCTATGCTTAGACTTATCCTTAGGGTTCTTACTAAGGCTTTCACATCCTAGTTTCCAAAGGATGACTATACCTTTCCTCTGATACCAACTATAACGACCCATACTTTACATACATTTTTAATAATTCAAAATTGAAGCACACTTATTAAAACATATAACAAAACCAGGAAAGGACCGTATTGGTATAATGTCTTTAGAAACTAGGAACATAAACAACTGGTTCATAAAGCATCTACATTGTCTCCCATTTATTTCATCATATCTAGAGTCCCTTTTGGAATATCCTACTTAATAAGCTTCTTCATGACCTGGGGAAAGAAAACATACAAAAGGGTGAGCTCAAATTCTTAGTAAGGGTAAACAAAACAAATATCAATCACATCATATTCATAAGAACATAACATTTTTGAAATCTTAACCTGAAAAAGAAATCATAATTTCATAACATTTGATAAATCATACTAGTGAAATGTAATCCCAATAACCATAACTTAAAACATGAAACTTTTTGGCATACACACATAATCATAGAGAATCATTTATTAGTAGTCAAGACTCAAATCCAAGACTATCTTAGTGGACAAAGTCCATTTCTAAACCGAGTTCACTCCTCGTTTCAGTCCTGTTTCACTGAACCGGTTTAACCTGCCATTCCAGCCATGTCTATATCATGAGATATAAATCTTTACCCAATGAATTGGAGGGAGATATAGGTCCCACCCATCTCATAATGATACCATTCTTATGTGTGCCACAAAATCATAAACCATACATCATAACATAACCCATGTAAAAAAATGGGATTCTTAAACATTGTGACATCATAAAAAAATTCATATAAGATAAAGGAATTCATAAAAATAATTCCATCTCAACATAATCAAATCAATGTAATAATAGGGATAGAAACAGAATCCTATATTATCTTGATGGAAAATAATTTTGATAAAACACTTGAACTCCATTCTTGAGGAAAATATCCTTTCTACTTCAAAAACATTTTTCCTTTCTTAAAATGTCATAAAATTTTAAACTAAAAGAAGTTGATTAAAAATAAACTTGAAAACTTGTAAAGTAAGATTCTTGGAAATAATGTTCTCAAAATCCATTCATGTCGTATAAGTTAAAAAAACATTCTTCTCTTACTTTTGTCGGAAAAGTAAAAAAGTACATCGTATGAAAAATGAAAAAAGATTCCTTCCATATATTTTACTAAAAACTCACTGAAGGGTAAAATTGGATTTAATAAATTGTATAAGGATATAAATATTACATATTGAGGAAACATGGATGTAGATGATAAATATTCCCCAGTAAATTCTGAAGTATAAACAATCTCGGATAAAAATGAGATTGCGAGATTTTCCCTTACCTTAGGTCCGATTTGCTTTGTAAATGTCTGAACCTCCTGTATAATGATTTAAATAATGTCATTGAATTATTCCAGAATCATACTCATTGTTATGATATCATATATGGTCATATTCTTAGCTTCTTATTAGTAATATTTCATTGCTACTTATTATTCGGGTGTTTATTACTTTTTATTCTTATGCGTGTTTTGTCGAATAAATTCTTATTCTTCTTTTTAGGTTATATATACCTCATTTAAAGAATGGTATTAGTGTAATAAATATCATATTTATTCACTCAATTCATTTATGTAATCATTATGCAATGAAAATCATGTAGAACGAGTCGCATCACATCGTGGAGACAGTATTCTGTACGTATGCACGAGCGATGATATCGTTCCCATGATCGTGGAATTGTGTTGGAGTGTATGTATACTATTTCAGAATCAATATCACTTTACAATAATCATATATATCTATTATTTACACCATTATACCCATCCAAGTAAGGTGGTGGTGGAAAATAGATTACACCACGGCGTGGAGACGGTATTCCGTACGTACGCACGCGCGGTGATTTTGTTTTCCGTAGGATGGATAGATGGTGAAATAGGGTTGTTTCATACATATAATAACACATCCGTATATGAGTGATACTTATGTTATCACTTCATAATGAAACAAATAAATAAGAAGAAGTGGAAGAAGAAATAAAGTTGAAAGAATCGGTAATGGACACTACCTCTTCTTTGAAGTTCCTCTTTGAGACCTCCTCTTAGGGCACTAAAATTGGTCTTTGAAGAAGACCAGGACCTATAGGATGTTTCTAGGGAAGTGTAGAAGAGAAATTTTCAGGGGTTGGATGAGCTTCATGGCTCAATGTGGTGTGAGGAAGAGAGGGAGGAGGTGCCCTTTTATAAGGGAGGAGAGGGGCACCTTAGGAAAAACTAAAAATATTATTCTATTATAAAGTCATATTCGGTTTTCAATATCTCAAAATTGATTTATTTCAGAGATAAGGTTGGGATGGGTCGAAATCCTCTCATCCAATAGAATTTAGACAAGTTTAGGTATCTATTTTAACCTTATCATTTAGATTTAACTTTAAGTTAGATAATTTAACTTTTACCGTGTCTTCTTGTTTTCTTACACTATAAGGTTAATAAACTTACTATAACAAGACAAACTAACCCCAAGTTGTTTATTATTAATGTATATAACCTTATCTAAGTCATTTGGCCGAACCTTAGATTTTTAGGAATAAAATAACAATTAATAATATAATATTTGTTTTAAAAACTATTTTATGTCAATTTTGGCACTATTTGGTAATTGATTTTTTTGAAAATCATAACAGAATTATTAGTTCTAAAAAAGTTAATAAAATTAATAATAACATGTAATATTAATATATAAAATTATTTTAATGCATAAAAAGTCTTAAATTACATTTATTTTGGTATTTATAACATCAATTATGTCAATATTTCATTAATAAGATAATTACTGCATCATCATTGTGTCATAAATAAATTAAATTATTTAAAGTATAAAAATTAAAAATAAAATACCATTATGTAGGAAAGCTTTTTATCTTTTTAATGAATATTTATAGTCGAATTTATCTTATGTATAACCCTATATTAAAATTGATTTACTTATTAAACTTTAATTTTAACTATTTTAACCCTTCTTTAAATAAATTAATAATAAATGTCCTAATCTAATCCATGAGGGCCTAAATGGTCATATATTATTCCTAAGGTTGTTTTTGGTTGAATTATACTTATCAAATAGAATTAGGACATGTGTTAGGGTAATAATAATATCATTTTTACCCTTAGTTACCCTATTTACTTTTAACCGTGGTAAAAAAAAGTAAAAAGTTACTATTCACCAAAAATTATTTTCATCTCATTGAACCACATTTTTGTCCTTGATATTAACCATGTCTCTCGGATTTTCTAAATTCCACTCATAGAAGTGGTAAAATTAAGTTTTTCGTAAATTTTCAGATTCTCCCAGGAGGTGGGTAAAAGACGGTGAAAAGTTCAATAAAATTTTTACATATCTAAAATTATTATAAAATGACTCCAATGAATTGCATTGAAATTATATAGGTATTATGTATCAATTTTGACCTAAAATAAATTTAAATAAAATAAATAATTATTTAAATAAAAAGTTGGTTTTTAAATAGTAACCTAGTGTTTTCACTATTCATCAAAAATTGAAAGTTTTCAGAAAAATACCAAAATTTCACCCTAGGCTAATTTCGATATTCCAAATCCAAAAATGAAGTACATTTTGAAAAATAAAATTTACAAAATTTCAAAAAGTGGTTATTACTATTCATAACGACTAGTTTTAATAATATTTTAATAGCATATCGTTGTTTAGTGAAACTCGGTATTGCGTACGACGCAAGCTATCGAGGAAGGTCGTGATTGCGTGTAAAGCAAGCCAAGCTAGTGTTGTGTGTAGTGAAAGATTTCTTTGATGATTTATAAAAACAATATATTTCTCATAAAAGTCTCGGGTGTTACAATATATATATATATGATATTTATTATCTAATAATTATTTTTAATGATAAAATATCATCTACTTTATTTTCTACTTTTTTCATTACAAAAAGGATGTATCGTTCATGTGTACATACGAACTACCGTTTCCATGAGAGATATATTTAATTTACATTATATATATTTTAAGAATGGTTAAAAAAAATTATATAATAAAATTATATAATAATTATGACATGAATAATCTTCTTTAATTTTTATATTAAGAAAAATATTTAGCATTTTCTTACACATTTGGACATTATTAAATGCTCTTTTTTAGGTGAGTTTTTCCACCTACATTGGTGATGTTATAATGATTAGAATATGAACGATTATGGAATATTAAATTCTGGTTATATTGTTTAATAATATGGTATAAATTATTTTATTAATGTTGTAGATTTTTTTGATCTATGATAAGGTTATAAAGACTACAAATACCTAAGAGAAACATACATTTAAAACTAAGTAGTTGACACATGAAATAATGATGAAAATGAATGATTGTCAATAAACAGGTGATAAGATGTTATAAGTAAACCATATATGGTATTATAATTATTAATACAGTTATTTTATATCATTATTATAAATTTAAATTTATTATACATGAGGTTATAATACTTATGAAGAAAGGAATACTTGAGGTAAGGGTCGTATGCTACAATCTAACTATTTACCATGATTATTTATGATTAAATTTTGGATGATGAAATTATATGATATATCTCTCATAAATCTAATATATTTTCTTATAATCTAGTCATTTATGGATATTAAATGTTTTTCATTCATTTTACTCACTTTATATACTCAAAATTCAAAATAATGTTTTTATGGAAATCTGACTTTGTTTCTCTATTCAGTCAGGAATTTTTTCTTCTAAAAATATATTTTCCTAAAAAAATTCAAGAAATATTTTTACTATTATACAATAATTTATAAAAGTATTTTTACCCATATTTTACTTTTATTACAAAGTTTTAAAAATAATATTCATTTCGCTTTCCGATTGAGGTAATTTTTACCAATAGTGTGAACATAATATTCTTTTTAAAATTTACCACACAAATGAATTTTCCAAGAATCATGACTACAAATTAAATTGAATTTTATTTACAGGTTTCCATTTTTTTAAAGTAATTTGTTTTCCCAAATATTCTGGAACTTTTTAAATTTTATATATGTTATTTAAAAATGATAGGGTATTTTCCTCATGGTTTAAGTGATATTTTAAAAGTATTATCATATATGAAAACATCCATTGATATTATTTATGATTAATTGGGGATATTATCTAGTGATACCATCCTTATTATTTCTATGGATGGTTATTGATTATGATGATGAAATCTTGGTGATACCTATTTTCTTTTCCATGGGTTTTGTTATGATGAATTGGTAAATGTTTTGATTATATTGTGAAATACATATGTATGGATTATGATTATGTGATGGGTGGGTAAATTATAGATATATAATTCATTAAGTAATTATTAATGTTTTATGAGCTCAAAGCATACATGAGCAGTTATCCCAAGCCCAAAAAAGGTACACTAGTAGTTGGACCAAGACCAAAGGTAACTGGTGGTTAGTCCAAGCCTAACATTTGATGGATTTCTTGATGGGTAGCCTTTGAATACGATTTATATTATTATGATTATACCCAAATTTTTACCATCACTAAGACACATTCTTATGATTATGATATGATCTCATGGCTCATTATAATGACCCGAGATTTTGGACCCTTTAAATTAATACTGTCATTAGTATCTTGTGTCACACTCAACACCGAACTCACATAATGCCTGACTAAAATGAACCACGACATATTAAAACTACATTAATAATATAATAATTAGTATATAAAAATATAATAATTAAAATAATTATATATTGTTATTTGATTACTTTTTTAAATAGGATACATTTCAAACGACTTTAAAAAAGGATATTATTGTATTTTACCTTAAATTTTTTTATTGATCATAGTTAAAAGTTTATGATAAAAGTTAATATTAATATTCATAAACAAATATATCAACATTAAATTATTTATAAATCTATATGAAATAATATTAAAAACACATGAAGTTTAAATTTTTCATTTTTAAATAAAAGCAATTTATCTTTATATATTTTCATTTAAAAGATAGTTTATAAATTTTAGAATTGAAATTTTATAGAAATAAATTCATTTTTAGATTAAAAAAGTTGATATTATCTTAATATTAATTTTGGTATTTTTCTAAAAAGATTATTTTTTAGGTGAATAGTACAAAATAAAGTTTTTTTAAAATAACATGACTTTTATGAAATTAATAGTATATAAGTAATAATTAGAAATTAATTAAGCTATTATATAATAAAAAATATTTTATGTATAATTTGATTTATAATTTAACAATTTTGGATTTAATTTGAAAACTCATATTTGAAATTTTAAAATTATTGTTATATTTTTTTAATGAAATGTTTTTAATACCCTTTATATTTAGTATTTTAAAATTATTCTTTATTACATTTATAAATTTTAAAAAATTAAATGAATTTAAAATATTTCACTAGTATATCTAAATTATTTAACATAGGAAATTTTATTTTTGGGCATAAAAGATATGCTACCATATATAAAAAAACTAGTTACCACGGTAAAATATGGAATTGTAAAAGTAAAAATATATGAGTAAAAGAACTAAAACATGTCTAAAAATGTGTGTCAATGTGTTATTGAGGACAATATTAACATAATAACTTCTAATCCCAATTATTTATCATTTTTTGATCAGTGTTCCTTGAGAGTGACATCCCATTATTAAAACATTTTCGGTATTTAGAAAAATGAAATCACTTTTCAGTTATAAAATGGGCACTCCTCTCCTCAATTCCCCTCACATAAAAACCCACTTATTTCAGACCCAAATCTACCCAAAACTATCCTAAAAATTACTATACATATAAATAAGTTTTTTATTCTCAAAATAACATCCCTCTAAGGATTAACACCCTTCATAAAGAATAAAATTAAAATTGTAGGGTATATATTTCAAACTGCTTATTTATTATTTCAATTTCTTTATGCTCATTCCTTCCTCATAAAATTTTATTAAACCATATTAAAATGATTTATTAAGTATTATTAGTATATTGGTATTTTATTATAATTATGGTATAAGCATTAAAGACCTTTCTCCCTTTTATAATAAGAAAAATGAAACAGTTAACTGTGCATTGTGCATACAACCACCTCCTTGAAGTAACATTTTCATTTTCCTTCATATAATTTCAAGGTTGGTCATAATAGGGAATTTAATATATAATTATTAATTTTAATAAAAATCATAATTCTGAAATTATAATCCATATTACTCCTTTTATTCATTCTATGGAAAACGAAATCACCACCATGCATACGTGTGGACCACCGCCTCTAGAGAATGACAAATTTCCATTTTTATTTTCGTCAATGCCTTACATGGATGGTCATGAGAATGGGTTTTATGGATAAATATTATTTTTCTAAAATTATTCAGGTTTTCTAAAGAAAAATAATAAAACCTAGTAACAACATGATCAATAAAAAATTATGGTAAATTCAACCCTCTAAAAGATCATTCTTAGTGCAAAAAAAGATTTATTTGTACTATGAAATTACTTTTTATAGGTTATAATCTATGTTTAATCATGTAAAATTAGTATATATAAAAATAATAAAAACTAAATGATATCATTTTTTTCATTTATAATGATATGACAACTAAATCACTTCATAAGCGTCCATTAATGATGGCATGTTCTTATTTAGGTTGGTCTAACAACCAACGTGAAAAATGCTATAAATTTAAATCATGGATTAATATGGGAATTTAATTTTATGCATTATATAATATAAAAAATTAAATATTTATATTTTTTGTTCTAGAATACTAATATGAAAATTTAAATCCTTATTTAAAAAAACACCCTTTTTTTTTCTATGAATCGTCAAAACAAGCTCATCATTGAATTCATCATTAATGATAATAACTAAAACTATCATATAATACAATTATAACTTTATATACTATCATAATAAATAAATTATATAACCTTATATTATATATAAATGATAAAATTTGTGATAATAATGAAGAATAACACCAATATTATAAAACAAGTTCAAAATAATAAAGTTTACTCATAATAGATATTGAAAATAGATGATAAATAACTAATATTGGTGTTGGGAATAATTGTAAATGAAGTTTATAAAAGTTTATATACATGAATAAAATTATTAAATAGGTGATTAATATGGTTAGGTTTATTATATATGAGGTTAGAGTGCGATCAACTAAGTAGGAATTTAAGGTAAGGGTTTTCTATCTCATCTTAACATCCATGAGACATTATAGATTTTGCACACCATAATTTCTTTTATATTGTGTATTCTCTTCAATATTTCCTTAAATTATAATAAATATATCTTATTTCATCATATGAATTTCAATTTCATGGTAACCCTCTTATCCTTACATTACCATTCCCATAAGTGTTTTTTGGAAACTCAATTCTCATTAATTGTGTTATGATTTTACTTCTTGATAATATTTCATTAATGATAGGTATATTATACCCTTTTAATTTGTTATGCATTAATATATCATTACTTTATATGGATTTACATATATACCCCATACCCCTTTCTAAATTTTCTTTACTTCATGAATTATGACATTCATAAGGGATTTCTTTTAACTCAAGATTCCTTTTATTGAGTTAAAATGTTATATATTAAGAGTCATTATTATATGTTTGATAAATTATATTATTAATTATTTCATAATATATTACATATTCTCACTATGTAAAATGATTTTTTTTAATTCAACAATTCTTTATTCACTAATGTTTTTCCTTATTTAGAAACTAAAATATGTGCTTACCCATGTGAAATATATATATTTCTTCCCCTCTATTTAAATGGAAGTTTAATATCCTATTTTAAGATGTGAGTTTTCAATAAATTAATTTCAAAATATTCAAAAAAAATTCCATACTTTCAAAATAAAATGATTTATCTTCCAAAAGACATTTATTTTTTATAGTATTTATTTCATTTCATGAATATTTTATTGATTTTTTTTAAAATATATATATTATTTTTTTCAATGTTTTTACATCACCTTTTTGAAAAAAAATTAGGGATTTTTAATGGATCCTTTATAAATATTCTTTTTTAAAAAATAGTAAATATTTTCAAAATATTTTCACATCATCTTTTTGAAACCATGATGTAATTGTTAAGGTTCCCTTATTTAAAATTCCTTTTAAAATTATAGTTTTTCAAATGTTTTTAATTTACCTTTTCAAAAATGAATTTTTAATGTGATCTATAACTACATCTTTTACGATGCTGATAAAAACATTTACTAAAAACTCATTAATGGTTCCACTTCTATTTTACTATTTATCTTTAGAAATATTATTTACTTGGGAGTAATTTTTCAAGAAAAACGCACTAAATTTCCTTATTAAATACTCTTTTGGGTGATTTAATTTTCTATATCCATCATTTAAATTCCTGATGATAATTTTCGTGCTACTATCTAGAAGTTTTTTGAAACCCATTTTTCTTTCCATGGGTTACTTATAATGTATTTAATGACTTTTTTAAAGTGAAACCATATGAATGGATAATTGAATGGTGGGGTCCTATATCACCCTTCCATGAATTAGTTAAGGATTTATGTATCATGATACAAGGATGTTAATAATAGAATTTGTTTTATCATAACAAGAAGTGTGTCCTTTTGTTTTTTTCACAATACAAAGTGTGAAAATTATGTTTATTAAAAATATAAAGCATGTGAATTTTTTTTCATAACATGAAGAATTTGTTTTTTTTCAAAATGTTATAATTTCCCTATTATTATGTTTGTTTCAAAGTTATTTGTTTTTCTAGGTTCCAAGGTCATGTTACATTTCCAAGACATATGTTGGAAAAAAATCCATCAAGGAAACATTGAATTATTTTTGGGTTGATTGTATTTGTTGAAAAATCAGGTTTCCATGGTAAGTTGTGGAGTTCTAGAGATATTGTTGACATGGTCTGTTGAAAAAGAACTAATAAAGAGGAATTAATGGTTTGGAAGTGGTACAAAAAAATTCATACACAAGGTGATGTTGTTACCTAGTGTTTACCAATTTTTGGGGTCCAAAATTTGGAGGATAGATATTATAGTGAAAGTTTTATTTCCTTAAAATCCTTATAAAAATATGGTAAAGGCATGAGTTTTGTGAAGACGGGGTTTCTCAAAGGGTGTTTTGTGAAGGTATGAATCATTACGAATGAGGATCACGAATGTGTGAAGGATTGGCATTAATCTCCACGACTATGAGATGCTTTATGAATGAGAAAGTCCCATGGTTCCTTCCAAAGATAGGGAGAATCATGAATGAGATTGAAGAGATTCATGAAATGGTGATGATGTGGATAAAATCTTCTAGAATCATAGGAAACACCTATAAATTGTCTTATACCCCCTTAAGAAAATCATTGAGACTTAACGAAGATTTTGAGGCTCCAGATTCACAAAGGTGGTTCATAAAGGTAGTTCTTGCGAAAAAGTTCACGAATAAAGGTAGTTTATGAAGGCTATGAAAGCTGACAGAAATTGTATACATCACAAAATTAATGGAGTTTGCAAATACTAAGTGATATTTATGAAAGTTTTTTTCTTCGTGAAGGGTAAGTGAGCTTTGCGAAAGGAAGTTTCTTCATTAAGTCTATTTGATCTTTGTGAAAGAGGTGATCTTCGTGAAGGTTTTGAGCATCGAAAAAGTGTTCAGAAAGGATTGCCCAGTGAATCTATGGTAAAGTGATATTCATCAAGTGGGTAAAACCAAGACTTCAAAAGAGAATCTATCTACAGCTGAGGATGTATTAATTATTGATAATAAAGGTACCTACATGTCTATTAATTGCATGTGGGTCCCTTCTAAGAGTAGTGAGCAAAGGAATATGAAGAAGGTGATCCTTTCCACCGGCAGTGATCTAAAGAAAAAGAATTAGGGAGTGACCCTTGGGAAATCATTGCGTTAACCCTAAACTTTACAATGGTAGTGATCCTAAGTATAGAAATGATCTAGCCTGAATAATATTTTAGTAGTTATCCTTAGTGTATTTGGTACATCATAACATTACCAATGTATGCTCCTTGGATATAGCCTAGTGAGGGTGAACCAAGTAAGATATGTGTTTCCTTTTTCTTGATTTTATATTTTACTTTCAATGCATCATCATCAAATAAATAAGGAAAGAATAAGGTCAATATAAACACTTAAGAGCACATAAAGTGACCCTCATGATAAATTGGTCAAGATCTGGTGGGGCATGAAGAATTTTGAAAATAATATCAATACCCTGATTCACCCCCTCTCAGGGTATCTAGGCCCTTTTGGACATAACAATTGGTATCAGAGCATTGGTTTCTTTTATCTGATTTTTTTATCTAACTTGGTTCAGTTGATTGTTTAAATAGAAGTTTCTATTTTCTTTTATCTCAGAGCACCATAGAAAAGGGCATAACATCAAAGAAGAATTAGAAGTATGGTTTTATTCTTCAGTGTGGAAGTGTCTATGGAAATAGTGTGATTTAATTGAAGGAAACAAGCAGTGTGATGAATAATTATTTGGACGAATCATATAGTGAAAATATTTACTCATTTAATGATGCTATAGGAATGAGTTAAGAACATGATATTCCAAGTTATTTTGGTACTACTGATGATGAAGAAATTACAAAATGTTCAAAATTAGAAGTTTTCCACAAAACAAAGGATACATATCCAAGTGTGGGAAATTGAAGACAATAAGTTTAAAGGTCTAAATAAATGTCTTCTAAAAGTTTCCAATGATCTTAGGGATAATAATGAATCCTATTTTGAAGAACTAAAAAATATTTCTACAAAGTTAGATAAACTCAAAGTTTATGATAAGGGAAAGAAACTAAACTCAGATGAAATTAAAAATCTGAAATCTTGAAATGAAGATCTTAACACATAACTATCTGAACTGGTTTATAAGAATAGAAGCATACATTAATAGAATTTATACTATAATGATTATTTTTCTCAGAAAATTTATAAAATAAAGGATCAATCTTCCATGATAGAAAAGATCTCCCAAGAATTTGAAGATGATATAAATAGTGAGAAGACACTCATAAGAGAACATAATTCTCAACTTGAGCCTAGGGACACAAATATTAAATAATTGGGATAAGTTATAGAATTAATAAATAAATAAGTAGAGAAATCTAATTCTAATGGCAATCCAAAATTGAAGGATGATTTGCACTTACTATTTGATTATCCTACAACAAGTGATAATGAATTGAAATGAAAATATGATAATTCAGAGAAGAAACATAAAAGGATTGTCTCATCCCAAAGGCTATCCAATTTTGGAAAAACTAGTATTTGATATGATTATCCCTCTCTCATGGATGATAGGAAGAGAGTTGTGAAGAGTTACAGAAATAGAATTTTGTAGGTGCTAAAGACATACCTAAAAAGGGTTTTACAAGAATTAATGGCATCATGTACTATTTTTGTGGGATGGATGGTCATACTTCAAGTTTTTGTTCTAAAATCTTAGACTATATTTCAAATTGAGAAGGAATAAATATTTCTAAATATGAGAATAAGAAGAATCTTCTTGAAAAGTCTTAAAGGAATGACTCTTATAAAAAAGAATCTATCTGATTCTATTATTGTTGAAGATAGGTACATATCATGAGTATGTGTCAAGAATCCCAAGGAATCAATGTTAGAAGAATATGAACTCTTCATGAATCAAAATATTATCCTAGAAATGATGATACAAGGCATGTTTTAATGGGAGATGTTTTATATGTTCTAATCATGGGAATTTGGAAAGATATTATAGCAGGAATAAAGCGGGGAAATAAAAGGAACTCTAAAGGAGATCCCCAACTCTATTAGTGTATAACAAGAAAGAATATACTAGACAATAAAGGGATAAGTTTAAAGATAAGTTTAAAGTCTCAGAGGAAACACAAGGGGCTCAATGAAAGGTGTATCGAGAACCTCCTTTGTTACACTCATAATAGATCTCTTTGAAAGAATGTGAATGGACCTAAAATAAAAATGGAAGAGATAATTCAGTTGTAAGTAAGAAAAAAATGTACATTCATTGGAGGAACCACCACCAGAATGAAATAGTGTGGTGACTCACATAACTGATAAAAGAAAAAAAAGAATGGCTTGAAAAATTCACATATCATACCCCATGGTGAGAAGTGAATGAAAGATGAAGATCCCTCCAATGGAGTAAGGAGAAAGAGAAGATGAAAAGTGGAATGATTCCTGCTCAAATAAAGAGTAATGAAAAATGGCATATTGGTGGAGCATTAAAGAATGAAATTTCTAATAATGGGTGTAAACCCCAAATTTTGAAAAAAGTCAAAGCTTGTAGAAGTTAAATATAAGAAGAAGACTCAGAATGTGGGTAAAGAATACTTAGTCATATGGTAAGAATAGTTGAAGATATTTGGGTAGTTGGAATAAGAACAAAACAATATAGTTCTTTGAAAGAAAGTATCAAAGTGTTGATCCATCAGGATGGACCATAATATTCTTCTTTAGGATTCCAAAGGTACCCCTCTCCCCATTCATTAAATGTTTCTAATATATACTAAAATTTTTGCAAGACTAGGGGGGATACAATCCATAGTGTGTGTGTGTTGAAAGGGCATGAGTGCATAAGTTGAATAAAGATACATAATTAGAGAATAATATGAACAATTGAAATTCACATATAATATCAAATTTTAAAAAAATTATTACATAAAAATCCTATTTTTCAAGTATATATCTGAAGGTTATGTGCTGTAAAAAAGGAGATGATATGATGAAGAGTCTACTTTGAAAATAATTATTTGTCGAAGATATACATGGATGATCTAATGGTTCCAAGTTTCATTGAATATATAAACATTGGAATCATGCCCCAACTCGGGTGTTAGTTGTCCACTGGGAGAATACATATTATGGGAGAAGCAACAACATTCATGTATTTCATGATTATTTATTTTTTCTAAAAATATGGTATTAGCTGAGTAATTTCAGGACAATAAGAAGCTGTGATAGAATATCAACAATGTTTCAACAAGATGTTGAGAAAAGTAGTTGAAAGTAACGATTTCACTATAGTAGAAAATGAAAATAATCTTTAAAAAACAGTGAATTGTTCCCTGATGAATGTGATGACAAGGTAAGAACCTCAAGAGAAAGTGAAGTAGAAAAGGATGATTCAAAAGAAGATAATAATGACAGGAATGATTAATTCAAATCTATATCTACATGAAAACCAAAGATTCAAGCTAAAATTTATAGTCATAATATCATTAGTGATCAGGCACTGTCAGTTCAAACATGAAGAATAATGTCATTATAGTAGGCATCCTTACTATTACAGGTGGAGCCTAAATTTTCTTATGAAGTATATAGAGATGAGAACTGGTTTCAGGTTATGAAGGAAGATCTTGACAAAATTAAAAAGAATCAGACATAAGAGATTATTTTGAGACTAACATATAAGAATTTCATTGGAACCAAATGGGTCTTTTGCAACAAGATGAATGAAGATGGAACAATGATTCAAAAAAATCATGATTAATATTAAAAGGGTACTCCTAGATAGAGGGAATTGATATTGATGAAAAATTTACACCTGTCGTGAGGCTAGATACATCTGATTATTCTTGGTCATAGTAGTGCAAAGAAGGTTTAAAGTTTTCCAGATGGATGCCAAGTCTGCATTTCTGAATGGGGTTCTAGAAGAAGAAGTTTATAATGAGAATCCAAATGGTTTTCTCATTCATGAAGATGATAACAGAGTTTTTCGATTGAATAAGGAACTATATGGGTTGAATCAAGCAACAAGATCATGGTATTCAAGACTTGACCAGTTTTTGAAGAAGATCAATTTTTAGTGTGGTGAAGTCGATTACAATCTATATGTGAACAATGATCATAATCAAAGGATAATGACACTGGTTTATGTCAATGACATAATATTTGGTGGATCATATGAAGCTCAATGTAAGAATTTAGTATAATTCATGAAATGTGAGTTAGAAATGTCAATGATTAGTGAACTGACATTTTCCCATAGTTTACAGGTGATTCAAATAAAGAATGGAATATTCATTTATCAATATAAATATTTCAAGGAGGTTTTGAGAAGATTTTGAATGGATAATTCCAAAGATATTATGACTCCAGTGCCTACCCGAATGAAACTATCATGGGATGATGAAGGCAATGTAGTTAATGTCATAGAATAGTGGCAAATCATTGGTAGTATATTGTACTTGATAGTGATGAGATTTGATATTGTTTTTTACATGATTGTTTATAATTAAATTTATGAGGATAAAATTACATTATAAATCTCTAAAAAATCTCATTGATATTATTCTCCACTTTTTATATCTCAATATTATAAGTTTTTATTTTATTTTATTCCCTATATGTACTCAAATGTTTAAAAAATGTTTTTAAGAAAAACCAACATTATTTCTCAATTTGGTTGGTATTCTTATTCTTATATGTCTATATTTTCATTAAATGTTTTAAGTATTCTAAAATAATTTATTAAGGTCGTGTTTACCCATATTTTATTTTTTTAAAATTATTAAAAGGAATCTTTTCATAATTTTGAAAATGGTGAAATTTTTACTAATGGTCTAAGAAAAATAATCATTTTAACATTTTCGGCATGAATAAAATTTCCTACTATTAAGACTGAATTTTTATTTGAAATTACATTAAAATATTACATGGTTATTTTAAAAAATGTTTTTCTAATATTATAGAGAATTTTAAAATTAAAATAAATAATTTCAAAATGAAAAGATTATTTTCCTTAAAAAATATTCCAGTGATATTTTAAAGGTATTTTCATCAATGAAAACATCCATTGATGTTACTTATGCATCACTAAGGATATTATAAAATGATACCATCCTTATTATTTCTTAGGATTATTATTGATTATGATGATGAAATTGTGATGAATCCTATTGGGTTAAGTTATGACAAAGTTATAAATGGTTTCATGATATTATGACATACATATGAATGGATTAAGATTATACAATATGTGGGTCAATTATATCCCAACAATTAATTTGGTAATGATTAATGTTTTATGAGATTATAGGGTACATTAGTGATCATATCAAGCCCAAAATATGGTATATGGGTTGATATCCTAATCATGAAGTAGGTACATGAGTGGTTAACCCAATCCTATCATGTGTTGAATGTCTTGGGGGTTGAATCAATATAAGATTTATATGAATATGTTTACACCTCAATTTTTATTCCAATCTCTATGAAATTTTAATATGATAATGATATGATATCATGTCTTGATATATTTAATTCTTCTATGATTTTTTATGATATTCCATATTCTTACACCATGATTATGATCTATAAATTATTGTGTATGATTTTCAAATGTTAAGATCATAATTTAATACCCTTATGATCATGTTATTGCTACATATAATAAATGACCAACATATCAAATGATTACCCTTACTTATAATCTAAGATAATCCTTTCTCATGTTTCCATTCCTCAAGATATAAATAATGGTTCTATATAGGGTATGACTAAGAAGTGTACTATGCCAGAATAACTTTTTAGGAGACATTGAAAATCATTCATATAATAACATGATTATGTTTTAGTCTTAAAATATAATAAACCATTTTTGTTATAGGGATTTAATGGTTATGATATGTATTTAATATTCATTTAAAATGATTTAATATTTTTTTATGCAATTTTTGGGTCACTATAGTTAGTATCAGAGTAAGGATTGGTTATTTTTAGAGACTAGGAATAAATAATTTTATTGAAAACCCTAAGGATATGTATAATTATTGGATAAAATCCTATGTTATGGTAATTAAAGGGGTTTGGTTTTCTTAGAAAATATATTCCTATTTGTATACTGGGAAGTGTATGTAGTTGTGATGTAGATTCACCCAGGGGTAAACACCATGAAAAAGGGAAGTTGGGTATCAACTCAATCATCACTCGATGCATGATGAGTTGGCCCTATACTAGAAATCTAGATAGAAACTATTAGAGGAAATTCTTGGATTTATTTACATTCTCTCTATGAACTATTATGATTAATGAAGAGGATAGAACCAAAGAAAATATATGATGATTTTAAAGTGATATAGGTTTATCCTAAAACTGATATATGTTGATAAGAATTTTTAATAATTTAGGACATATCATGAATTATTTTTATGATTATATGATTTATCACGCTAATTATTATATATTGATACTCAAACTAAGTTTTTTTTGGTTTTATTCAATGGTTAGAACTTGCAGGAGTCATGTGAACATCTAATGAGGCAGGCAATGTAATGAACTTCCACATGAGAAACCAAATAATGTAGCAAATGGAATGAAAAATATTTTGATTATTCCTAATCAACCATATCAAATGATAATTAATAACCTGATCATATGCAAGATTTCTAACTCAATGGATAATAGAAAAATGGAGTTTTAGGAAATTTCAGGTGATAAGGAAAATGGGGTGAAGAATATTTGGCTTTTTAGATGTGAAAAATATGGGAAGAAGAACCCAAGGAAATGTCTCAAAGGAAAGGAAAGATATTTTATGTGTGTAAAAGAAAGGTATATAACAAGTAATTTCCAATGAAAAATTAAAATCTTGATGGAGGGAAATAAATTACATCCTAAGTTTTCATTTATAGTTCAATTTCTAATGTGTAGGGAACTTTGGTATTATCTGAGTCAACAGACTTACCCAAGTGATAACTCCTAGACCAAAGAAGGTACTATTATATATCAATCTTTTAGGTATATCATGATATTTAAGGCATAATTATCCTATAACCTAAAGTTTTTGATGTTAGGTTAAATATTATAAGAATGTGCCCTATGAAAATTTTATTATTCTCAATTTAATAGAATATGCTATGATTTTGGGCATGGATTAGATCCCCCTATATAAAACCCATATCAATTGATAAGGAAGGGAAGTCACATTTTATATTCTGAATCAAACATTGAACATTTATTAGTATGAGGATGAACACAATATTTTAATGGAAATTACTTATATTTTATGTGTCTTGGTTCCTATTCATAAAGGGTATTTATCTTTAATGGTTGGAAATAAACTCAACATTGATGATATGCTTATTTTATAAGATTTTTTTTTGATTTCTTTCCTATAGAGTTATATAGTCCTTCTATGAATAGTGAAGTTGAGTTTTTAATTGAATACATACCTCATGATACACCTATTTCAAAGACACCTTATTATATGTACTTGATTTAGTAGAAGGAATCAAAGAAGAAACTCTAGTATAATCTAGATAAGGGATTTATCTAACTTAGTGCTTCAACATGGGGGGCACCGATTTATTTTGTTAAAAATAATGATGGATTAATGCAAAAATGCATTTATTATTGGTAAATTAACATGACCATGATATAATTTTCCCTATTTTGAGGACTTTTTTGACCAACTATAAGGATCTCAATACTTTTACAAGATTTTTCATCATTTTGGATACTATTAATTGACAGTTAAAAGTGAATACATACCTAAAATATCCTTCTATATGAAGTATGGGAACTATGAATTTATATTGATTCCATTCTAAATTACTAATGACCTCACTATCTTGATGTATTTAATGAGTAGAGTCTTTAAAGATTACCTTGATTAATTTTTAGAGGTATTTATAAATGATATTCTTATATACTTTAAGAGTAATGAAGATTATAAAGATTTCTCAATAATTGTGTTGAATACCCTAAGGAAGGTGAAACTATATTCCAAATTCAGTAAGTGTAAATTATAGTAACATTAAGTATCATTTTTGGGACACATGATCCTAAGAGAGGGTAGATCAGTAGATTCTTATAAGAAAGAAGTCATTAAAATTGTCCTAGACCAGCCACTATGATGGATATCCTTAGTTTTCATAGATTGGCTATATATTATTGATGCTTAGTGAATATTTTCACATGAATATTTAATCCAATCACTAAGTTAACATGGAAGGGAGTCAAGTTACTTTCTATTTATTAGTGTGAAGATAATTTCATGAGCTAAAGAGAATATTATTTAGTGAAAATGTACTCACATTACCCCATAGTAGTGATGGGTTTGTGTTTTTAGTGATGCATAAAATATGGTACGAGGATGTCTTATTTTGAAAAATTAAACGGTAGTGGCCTATGAATCTCATTAATTAAATTCTTATTAGAAAAATTACTCGATGAATATCTTGGATTTAGTAGAATTAATTTTTTTATTAAAGATATAGAAGAATTATCTTTATGGATAAAGGTGTGATATATATACTAATAAAAAAAAATAAACTATATATTCAAAAAAAAGTGTTGATTATGTTCTAGAGAAGATAGTTGGGGTTGATTAGTGATTATGAGTGATTAATAAATTACCACCCCGGGAAGTCGAACAAAGTATATAATACATTGATTTGAAAATATCATGCTAGATTATCTAAAATGAGGATCACAATAGATATAATATTTATGGATTTGAAATGGATGCACATTAAAATATTAAAGGAAGAGGATAAATATTATCTTACTGAAATGTTTGTTTAACCATCAATCAATGTGAATATTAAAGAGGTGATGAAGGAAGATGTATATCTATAATATAAGTTTAGAAATGATCTTATGTTTAACCTTGATTATTATATAATGATTAGGTTTAGGAAAAAATTGTGTTCCCTTGTTATACCAGAATTGAAGAATATGATTTTGGATTAATCTCATTGCTCATCATTCTCTATTCATGTTAGAAGAAAAAAAGATGTATAGAGACCTTACAGAGCATTTATAATGGGATAACCTGAAGAGAGGTATTTTTTTCAGTATATATCTTTGTGCTTTGTATTCCAACATGTTAATGTTGTGAAAAAATGTCTAAGGGAATGTTACAACCATTATATATATCTGTATGGAAATTTAAAAAACTTACCATGGATTTCATCAAAGGACTCCCCAAGATATCTAAAGGGAATACATTTATTTCATTTTCAGTTTATCACCTTGCAAAGTCAAAACATTTTATTTATATTAGAGAACATTTAACTCTTGATTATCTTTCTCAGATATACATGTAGGAAGTGGTAAGGTTACATAGATTAGAACATTTTATCATATCTAATCGAGATCTGAGGTATACCTTAATATTGTTGAGAAGTATTCAAAAATATCGAGATATGGATTCATGTTTTAGTAATTATTATCATTATAAAAAATATGGTTAGTCTATGAGAATTATTCAAACACCGGAGGATATGATAAGATTATATTCTCTATATTTCTATGGTGGTTGGGAACAACACCTTCTTCTTGTGTATTTTTCTTATAAATATATGTTTTACTGTTGAATTATGATGGCTTATTATTAATCCCTTTTTGGAAAAAAAATAATAACACTTACATGATGGTATGTAGTTAGAGAATTAAAAACTTCGGGCCCTTAGAAAGTTGTTGAAATGACAGATAAGGTTAGAGAAAATTATTAACACATCAAGGAATCTTGTATTTGATATAATATTTTTACTGAAAATACTTCACAAGATATAAAATCCATGTTTTCTTAGAATGTATTCCTATAAATTTCTCTATGGAATAAAGTTGCGAGGCATAGAGGGAATAGATAGTTGAGCCCCGGGTATATTTTCCTTTTTGAGATTCTTGATCAAGTAGGGACGATAGCTTATCACTTGGCATTTCCATCGAATATCTCTTAAGTTCACGATGTGTTCAATGTATCTATTTTTAAGAAGTGGATAATTAATTTTTAAATTTTACTAAATTTATATTTTTCACCACTAGAGAATGATCTTTCTTATGAATAATAATAAGTATAAGTATTGAATCATAGAGATAAATTTCTATGGAAAAATACTACCCACTTTATTAATGTTCTTTACAGGAATCAAAATTTATAGGAAGCTACTTGGGGACCAGACAATGCACTGAATCTAATGAAACCTAATTTTATTACATTAGATTAATAGACTTTTGAGGGATAAAATATTTTTAAGGGGGGGGGGGTATAATGTTACACCTTGAGATTTTATATGCATTCCTTTGAAATAAATTTGAAGTGTTTGATAACATGCTTTGCATGAAACATTTAATTTAAATGAACCATGATATATAATGGAATTTATAACCTAGCGGTTAGATTATTGAGCATGAATATGATTAACCACATGATTTAATATGTATACATTTTTTTTCATAACTCAAATTTATTTATTAATACCTAATAAATAATCATTATATTTTAATAAAAAAATTTCATGATCAACAAACCTATTTTTATGAAGAAATGTATTTTTTGAAGTGTTATGATTTTTTATATAAAAAATATATTTATAAAATTTAAAATGGTATTTTAAATAAATTATTTTTTAATTTATGAATAATCATTCATATATTATTTATATAATGGTTATAAATTAAGATAAAATCATTTCAAGTTAAAATTAATTATTTTATAGAAAATTGTTTTTATGTGCATAATGCATTTTTATCTTAATTATTTAAATAAACAAAAACTTATTAATGAATATAATAAAATATGTATATTTTACTTTAAATAAAATATTTTATCTTTCATATAATAGTTTTTACAAGGCAAGGAATGAAAGTAAATCAAATTCTATACTTAAAAATGCATTTTTTAGGAATTGTTTTTTGTTGCGTTTTGCATAATTATTTTAAAGTTAATTTATACCACTTATAGAAATTTATTTAGATAAAATTGATTCCACTTTTTGAATTTAAATTTATAAATTTATAAATTATACCTTTTTATGTTTTGGTCTTAATTAAAAGTAAATATAGAAAAAAAATTGTTACCATAGTTAGGGTTAAAACGGGTTAAAGAAGGGTGTTAAACTAAGAGATAAGGGTAAAAATGCTACATAAACTTTTATAAATATATTTTTTATAATATATGTAAATTATCATATCTTACTATATATATATTGAACATTTTTTTCTACTTAAACAAAAAATGAATTTATATTATTCAAATATTTTATGTAATTCCATGTGTATCCCTCACCTCACTTATAAAAGGGAACCACTTCTCATCCCTTATTTACATAATTTGAGCTCTATATCTCAGACAATAACAACTAGAAAAAAATCATAGATTATATAACCATGCATTTTATCATTATATCTTACCATAATACCATTCTATGAATGATTAAGGTGTAAAAAAAGGAGGTGTCCTAGGGAAGAGGTAATCATCTTGCCCGACTCTTTCAACATTTCATTTTATATTCTACATCCTATAAATATATTTTATACATACTAATATAATTAATATAGTATAATAAATATAATAATATGTTATTATTATTATGGGACAACCATTTTACCCCTCCTTTCCATCAAATGAGAAATTTAAGTATCGTGCATGGATACGTATGGACTGCCACCTCCACATAGTGTTGTGATTCATTTTCCATCACACCACCTCTCATGGATAGTTATAATAACGCATTTAAATAATATATATATGATATTTATTATATAATAATTATTTTTAATTATAAAATTTCATATAATTCCTTTTATACTTTCTCATTACAAAATGGAAGTATCGTTCATGCGTACATACGAAGTACCGCTTCCATGAAAGATATATATCATTTTACTTATCTATATTTTATGTATGGTTAAAAAAATTATAATGAATATATATAATAATTATGACCTTAATAATATTCTTTAAATGTTATATTAATAATATTATTTATCATGTTCTTACTCATTTGGACTTTATTAAATACTCTTTTTTTGGTGAGTTTTACCACCTACATGGGTGATGTTATAATGATTATGACATGGATTATTAAGGAATATTAAATGCAAGTTATATTGTGTAATAATATGATATAAATGATTTTATTAATGTTTTATATGTTTTGGATCTTTGATAAGGTTATAAGGACTATAAATACCTAAGTGAAACATACATTTAAAACTAAGCAGTTAACACCCTAAATGATGATGATAATGAATTATTATCAATAAACAGGTGATAATATGTTATAATTAAACCATATATGGAATTATAATTATTAATATAGTTCTTATATATAACTATTATAAATTTAAATTTATTATATAGGAGGTTATAACACTTAATAAGAAATGAATACTTGAGGTAAAGGTCGTATATTACAATCTAACTGTTTACCATGATTGTTTATGATTAAATTTTGGATGAGGAAATTATATGGTATATCTCTCATAAATCTAATATATTTTCATATACTATAGTTATTTATGGATATTAAATGTTTTTCATTAATTTTACTCATTTTATATACTCAAAATCATGAAAGAAGTTTTTTACAGAAATATGACATTATTTCTCTGTTTGGTCAGGATTTTTTTCTTCGACATTGATATTTTCCTTAAAAAAATTCAAGAATATTTTTACTATTATAAAATTATTTATCAAATTCCTTTTTACCCATATTTTACTTTCTTTACAATGGTTTAAAAGGAATCTTCATTTTGATTTTATATTGAGGTAATTTTTACCAATGGTGTGAACAAAATATTTGTTTTAACATTTACCAAATAAATAGATTTTACCATAATCATGACTAAACATTAGATTTAATTTTAATTTATAAGTTTCAATTTTTTAAATTAAAATGTATTCCATAATATTATGTATTTTTTTAGATTTTATATATGTTATTTAAAAATGAAAAGGGTATTTTTCTCATGAAATTTTCAAGTGATCTTTCAAAAGTATTCTCATATATAAAAACATCCATTGATATTACTTATGATTAATTGGGGATATGATCTAGTGATACCATCCTTATTCTTTCTCTGGATGATTATTGATTATGATGATAAAATCTTGATGATACACATTTTCTTTTCCACGAGATATGTTATGATGAATTGATAAATGTTTTGATGATATAATGAAATACATATGAATGGATTATGATTATGTGATGGGTGGGTCCATTATATATATCTAATTAATTTATTAATTTTAAGTGTTTTATGATCTCAAAGAATACATGAGAGGTTATCCCAAGCCCAAAAAAGGTATACCATTAGTTGGCCCAAGACCAAAGGTACACTGGTGGTTAGCCCAAGCCTAACATATGATGAGTTTCTTGATTGGTAGCCTTGGAATATTATTTCTATGATTATGATTATACCAAACTTTTCCCACTCACTAAGACATGTTCTTATGATTATGATATGATCTCATGTCTCATTGTAACAACCTGAGATTTTGGACCCTTTAAATTAATACTATCATTATTATCTTATGTCACACTCAACACCGAACTAACGTATTGCCTGAATGAAATGAACCATGAAATATTAAAACTACATGAATAATATAATAATTAGTATATAAAAATATAATAATTAAAATAATTATATATTATTATTTGATTAATATTTTAAATAGGATGCCTTTCAAAGGTTTTTTTAAAAAGGGGATTATTTTATTTTGCCTTAAAAAGTTATATTGATTATAGTTAAAAGTTTATTATAAAAGTTAATATTTAGATTTATAAACTAATATATAAACATGCAATTATTTATAAATCTATATTAAAGAATATTAGAAACACATGAAGTCTAAATTTGTCATTTTTAAATAAAAGCAAGTTTTCTTTATATATTTTCATTTAAAAACTAATTTATAAATTTTAGAATCTGAATTTGATATAAATAAATTCATTTTTGGATTAAAAAATTTGATATTATCTTAATATTAATTTTGTAATTTTTCTAAAAATATTAAATTTTAGGTGAATAGTGAAAAATATAGTTTTTATAAATAACATGAATTTTATGAAATTAATAGTATATAAATAAGAATTAGAAATTAATTAAGCTTTTATATAATAAAAAATATGTATTTTATAAGTTAATTTATTATTTTTAATTTTTTTATTTAATTTAAAAACTCATATTTGACATATTGAAATTATAGTTATATATTTTCTAAAAATGTTTTTAATAACATTTATATTTAGTATTATAAAATGATTATTTATTACATTAATAAATTTAACCAAATTAAATTAATTTAAAATATTTAATTAGCAGATATAAAATATTTATTAAGGGAAATTTTATTTTTGTGTATAAAGGATAAGATACATTAGATAAAAAAACTAGTTACCGTGACAAATGCGGAAATTGTAAAGTAAAAATCTAAGAGTAAAAGAACTCAAACATGTCTAAATAATGTATGGGAATGTGCGAATGAGGAAAATGTTAACCTAATAACTTATAATATCCATTATTTATCAATTTTTGAGCCATGTTACTTGAGAGTGAAATCCCATTATTGAAACATTTTCAGTATTTACAAAAATACAATTGCTTTTCACTAATAAAAGGGGCACTCCTCTTCTCACTTACCCTTACATAAAAACCCACTTAGTTCAACCCTAAATCTACCCAAAAATCTCCCAAAAATTATTATTCATATTAAATATGTTTTGGTATTCTCAAAATACCATCCCTATAAGGATTAATACCCTTCCCAAAGAAGAAAATTCAAGTAATAGGGTAGATATTTCAAACAGCTTATTTATTATTTCAATTTATTTATGTGAACTCCTTCATAAAATTCCATTAAAACATATTAAAATGATATCATAAGTATTATTAGTATAAAATTATTTTATTATAACGATGGTATAATCATTAACGGCCTTTTCCTTTTATAATAAGAAAAATAAAATAGTTAACTGTGCATGGTGCATACTATCACCTCCATGAAGTAACAATTTCATTTTCCTTTATCAACATTAAAGGTTAGTAATAATACATAATATAATATATAATTATTATGTTTATGACACATCTTAATTCTGAAATTATAATCTATATTTCTCCTTTTATATATTCTATAGAAAACAAAATCACCTCTATACGTACATATAGACCACCACCTCCACATAATGAATGATTTCCATTTTTATTTTCATCAATGCCTTAAATGGATGGTCATGATAATGGGTTTTATCGACAAATATAATTTTTACAAAATTATTCAGGTTTTTAAAGAAAAATAATACAACCTAGTAACAATATGATTAATAAAAAGTTATGGTAGATTCAACAAGATAAAAGATCATTCTTAGTGAAAAAATGATTTCTTTATACTATGAAATAACTTCATATAGGTTATAATATATGTATAATCCTGTAAAATTATTATATATCAAAATAATAAAAATGAAATGATAGAATTTTGTTTCTTTTATAATGATATTACAACTAAATCACTTCATAAGCATCCGTTAATTATGGCGTGTTCTTGTTTTGGTTGGTGTAACAACCTACTTGAATAATGATATAAATTTATATCATGGATGGATGTAGGAATTTAATTTCATGTATTATATAATATAAATAAGTAAATATTGAGATTTTTATTATATAATACAAATATAAAAATTTAAATCCTTATTTAAGAAAACAACCTTCATTTTCTCTGAATCATCAAAACAATCTCATCATTGAATTCATCATTAATGATCATAAACAAAACTATCTATAAGGACCTAGCCTTAAACCTTACATAATCATGAGATAATTCTTTAATTTGACATTAATTCAATTCTAGGATCATTTCAGGTTTATATTTTTATATAATTTGGCCATAACTCATACATAGAAACTTAAATATTATAAGTAGACACTTATACTCACTATCCATTTTTTCATAAAAAAAAACTCTTTAAAAATAAATATGGTATCATTTCATGTTTTAACAGTATAATTTTTCCTTGATTACATACTTGACTATATTATTCTTTTAGTCCTGTGAAAAACATTTCAATACTTGGGATGAGCATAAAAATCTCAGTAAGGGATACACAAAGAAGAAAAACTATTAGTCTTTGAAAAACATGAAAACCATGAATACTTATATAAAAAAGTAATACTTTTCTCATTTAAGAAGCAGTAAATATACTTCACTAAATATAATCTCATTACTTACCCTTTTTGTAACCAAAAGATTACCATAAACCCATTAAAATAAAAATATAACATATAAAGTTAACTTGGGACATAAACATACTTAAATGGAATAAACATATGGTCGACTTCAACACATATCACTAAATGGAATATCCATATGGCTAACTTCCATACCCAATTCATTGGATGTTATAATGTAACCACCCATCCTTGGTTTATCACAGAACCACATGTCTTTGGTTTGTCACGTAACCACCCATCATTGGTTTATCACATAACCACCCGTCAAATGTCCAAGTACCATTATATAATCATAACACATAAAATATTTCAAATATCAACATTTCACTAATAAAACTTCATTTTCAATCATAAGAAATCATTTCAAGATATTAAAATATTCAATCCATTTCAAAACCCATTTAAAACATTTAATAAAAAGACTTTTGAATCAAAGTGTCCCATACCACATTGAAATTTTTAAAAGAATTAAAAATTTAAAACATTAATGTCCTTAAAAAAATCCTTAAAACCATTTGGAAAACATGGACATTAATGAGAAATATTTAGAAGAATAAATCTTTAAAATATTTAAAATGACGTTTTAGTTAAAGAGTCCCTTGCCACTTGAGAAAAAACTTGAATAAAAAAAATTAAAGAATAACATTAAATAAAACTTATAATACCAGGAGAATAATGAGATTCATGATATAATATGTCAAATGGAAGAATATACACCATATAAATTTGAATTGATGCATAACAACAAAGAAGACTCAATAGAATGTAAATTGAGATGAAATCCCTTACAAAGATCGTATCCTTAGATTAAGGATGAATAAATGACATAATTATGTGTGAAAATATAAATACACCCAATATAAGTATATATTCAGTGTAAAATAATCATAGTTTATTCACACATATTCTTGAAAAAAAAACCAATGACACAGATATTTAACTCAATGAAATGAAATTGAGTTAAGATTTCCCTTACAAAGTTCATATAAATGATGTAACAATTTATCAATGGGGTGATTATGTGTAGTAAAATTATATACACAAAAAGTGAATTTGACATTATAAAATAAATAAATAAATAGTGATTCCACACATAATCTTGGCATAATATAATCAACTAAGTATGCGTAAAACCCAATGAGTGGAAATTGAGTTTAGAAATTCCCTTACCTTGAGTCCAAATCATCATGTATGTTCGTTGTTATTCCAAAATAATAAAATTAAGTTAATTTATAATTGTTTTATAAAATTTTTAAATTTTATTATTCCTTTTATATTTATTATTACTCTTCTATAACAATCACATAATTATTCATGTTTATATCGGTCGTTTTGTTGATATTCGGTACTTCAGTCGAAAATGAGCTTATTTTGATATAAATTGTCTATGTGGTCAAATGTCCATAATCTCAAGAATATTATTATTTATTTAAATATAATATATATCTATGATATATTTATTTATAATATTCCATAACATTTGGAGATAAGAAATGAAATGCACCGTTCATGGAGATGGTAGGCCGTACGTACGCATGAACGCTACTTTCATTTCTTTGTCATACTAATGGAATGAAAACTAAATGATACATGGTAATATTATAATTAAAGTATAATATATATGTTACATAAGTTCATTTACACCATCCTTTATATGTTCCATTTATGGAATAAATGATTCATCACACTTTGAGGGGAGGTAGTCCACAATTCCTCAAATGAAATTATCGTATTTACACATTATGGAAAGCATAAAGGTATGTTTTAAATAAAAATTATAGAGGAATATAGAGAATATAAATATAATATATATCATATAACAATACAATGTCATCATAATGTCCCCCATGAGATGTGGTAGAAGAAAATTGACCAATCATCGTTTCGTGAGGCAGTAGTTCACCGTACATATAAACAGTATGTTCGTATCCATTAGATGGAGGTGTGTATAAGTGTAGTTTGAATACTTATCAGAAAAAATCATAGTATATTAATGATACTGGTGTTTTTATTTAATCATAGAATAATAAGATCATAGGGAGTGAAGAAGGAAAATAAAGTAAAGGAACTTGAGAGAAGACGCTACCTCTAAATTGGGTTACTCCTTTCGATTTGAGCCAAAAGGATTTCTTGAATTGCCTTCTTCCCAGGTAAGGATTATATGAGGAAGGTAGGGATGTTGGGAGATTATTTGAGTATAATTTTGATAAGACAAGGGGTTTTAGAGGTGTGAGTAAGTGGGTAGAGGTGGTGCCATTTTATAAGAGGGAGGAGGGGCACTTTAGGAAAGTCTTGAAATATTATTTCATTATAAATTTATTTTTGGTTTCTAATGGTCCCAAACTCAATTATTTCAAATTTAAGATTATTTTGGGTTGTATATCCATCATATAATTTAAATTATACAAGTTTTGAATATTTTTTAACCCTTATATTTTTTTGTTTAACCTTTATTTTACCCTTTTTAATCTTACCATGATATTTTATTATTTTCACTTTTTGGGTTAATTTAATTACAATAAATTCCAAACGACCTAAAAAAGTGAAATTTATGACATATTTGGACTTATCCTAACCATTTGGTTGAATATTAGATTTTTATAAATTTTAAAACATTTAATAAACTATTTTATTTTTAAGTTATAAATTATGTCAATTTTGACACTATTCATACTTGAATTTTTCAAAAATTCATAACTTGATTAATTAGATAAAAAGGCATCAAATTAAATCTTATATGTCACAATAATCCAGAAAATTCATGGATGGAATCAAAATATTCAAATTAAATTTATTTTATTATTTATAAAATCATTTATTTGAATCTTTCATTAATAAGGTAATCACTGCATCATGATTGTGTCATAAATAAATTTATATATTTAATGTATAAAAATTATAAATAAAATACCATGATGTAGGAAATAATTTTATATTTTTAATGAATATTTATAGTCAAATATATCAGTTATATAACTCCATATTAATTTGTTTTTAGTAAAAGATACATAATTATGTTATATTTCTCTTTACTTTAAATTAATTCTTATAACTTGTCACTATCACACCCAAGTGGCTCCATGGGGTCCTAAAATAGACCCAAGGATTCCCATGGTCAGAAATATCTCATCCAATTGGATTAGGACACATGTTAGGCTAGTTTTATATTTTTATAATATTATTTTCTTACCCTTATTTATCATATTTACCTTTTAACCATGGTAAGTAAAAATAATTACTGAAGTTACTATTCATAATGTCAAAAAATAAAAGGAACTTATTTAAAAAATTTGGAACTTCTGATTCTAAATACGAAATCCATTTTTTCAAATTCAAAACATAGAATTTTCAAAAATTAATTTAAAATTAATTTTCATTGTCAAAACCAAAAAGCGGGTTTTTAAGAAGTAAAAACTATCAAAAGATTGACATGTGTTTATAACCAATTTAAAAGTTAAATTACTTCCAATGACCAAAATTGTATTAAATGATAAAAACCTAATATAATTACACTTTAAAAATAACTAAAATGACAATCTGATTATATATATAAATTCGATGAAATGGCGGTTTTGAATAAAAATGCGGTATTTTTCACTATTCATTAAAAAAATGAACTTTATCAGAAAATTACCAGAACTTTAACCAAAGAAAATTTTGATGTCCCAATTCTATAGAAGAAGTTTATTTTTTCAAATAGAACATATAAAAGTCTCAAAAACTATATTTAAAAAGGGTTCACCTTTAAAAGGCGATAAAAATTCTCTTAAAATATTAGAGTATTTTATACTTAAAATTGGATTAATTCTCATTTTAAGCCTCTAAAATTTATTAGATAAATGTAAAAACATTTAAAAAATATGTAAAATCATAATATAGTTAATTTTTTTCATTAATTCCAATAAAATGACTAGGCATTAACTACCATTTAAAATAATAATAATAATATTTTATTTTTCTATATAACTCAATGTTGTGTTCAAAGTAAGATTTTAGGGAAACCCGTTGTTGTGTGTCTGGTACGCTATCATACATAATTTCCCTTTTAAACTTAAATTAATATTAAATTCAAAAATATGATTATATATGAAAATGTATTATTCTATAAATACCTAGGATGTTACATCATTCCCCCCTTTTGGATATTACATCTACATAATTTTAAAATTGGGATAAAAAGCTTCATTGAAAATCCCACATCGGAAAAAGAGTCAATAAAACTATCACTTTAAAATAAAGAAAGATAAGTACAAAGGTCACCCTAGATAACACATACTAGGATTCCATGTAGGAAAATAAGGATATGGAATAAAAACTAACCATCTAGTTCTGTTGGAGAGTGATATAAAATATGATCAGGAGAAAGTTAACAACCAAAAAACCTCAAACATGTGATGGGTTAAATGGTCTTTGATTTCACATTAGGAAAAGTAAACAGACAACTCTTTTTGTTTTACATTTCTTTTCATATATTTGAGGAATTTATTTACTACTTATAATAATAACATAAGGAAATATACTTACTTGACATGTAGAGTTTTATACCTTAATCGAATTCCACCAAAAACTCATCTTTTTCCCAAATAGATGAGTATTGAAGATGACTTGGTCACATTTGAAGCACTAGAATCAACTTCTAGATAATCAAATAATCCACAAAAGATAAACTATATATTTACCCTTTTATTAAAAATTAACCCAAACCAAAATGGTTAGTACAAGATGAGATAATACCACCAAAAGAATAACCCTTTACAAGGAGAATGGCTACTTTTAATCTCTAAAGTTCAACATTAATTCCCAAAATCCAACATAGATCATTCAAAAAATAATTTTCTATATAATTCCTCAAAAATAATTCAAACTAATATTGAAACCCAAAATTTATAAGTATTTGATCACATAGTCTTCCATGATAAATCTTAATATTTATCTCCAAATAACATCAACCACTTTTAAAGTCTCATACCAAAAAGTAATTAACTAATCACATTTTCTCCAAGATAGGTTAATAATTTCCATAAATAACCTAATTACCATAAGTCCAAAATTAAATCAAATATTTATCCAAAAATAATTCAGCCTTCAGTCATCAAATAAACTTTCATAGTATTCTATTTACCTTAATCATATAGTGTTCCCAAAACAGAGAACATCTTCCATTTATCACTTAATCACCAAATGAATTTCATATACTAAGGATATCTATTTTATATAACATAATTTCAAACAATCAACTTATTATTAATCAATAAAATTATTTTACTAAAGATAATAAGTCATACTAGCTAGGGAATTCACATAGGCTAGTGGTTGGTGATAAATTCTAGTCGCACTTCGGTTGTGGGTTCAATTACCACAGCTTTGTCTGACACGATGGGTTGTCACATGGTCTGCGTGTTGTCCTTTTTCAAAAATTATATAATTTTATAACATTCCCAAAAATGAGATAAAATCCTCAAAATAACCATAACATATTTTAACCTCAAAAGTTATCTCATACCTTGCATTTTGCATCCCAAAAAAAAAATATCGTATGAACCCTAATGGTTATTCATTATGTCCACACAAGAAAAGACAATTCTTACTTTAATAAAATTTTAGAAAATCAAACTTTAGGGTTACACATACTATAAAAAAATTCTTCTAAAGTAATCCCATCATCAAAGGAGAATTAATATCTTTAAACATACCATCATCCTAAAATCTACCATAACTCTTTGATCCGTTATATGTATACTTCTTAATAATTCAGTGCTCTTCATAATCCATTAACTATTAATTTACACATTATTTCTTAATACATAATTCCTGTATATTAAATATCCTCAAAATTTATAAATATCAATCCAAATATTCTTCATTATTTATGGATAATAAAATAAATTATACCTTGAATCCAGATATCATGATCTTCATGATGTTCCCTTTCTCTTTCGGCATGTTTTCCTACTTTCAAAAATTAAATGTTCCCCCCACTTTTGTAATTTCAATTTTAGATAGAGTTGGAAAAGTTAAGATCTTGAAATCAGATGAAAAAGATACCATGACCCATAAAACTGTTTTAGAAACAAGTAGGTGTTAGATAACTCAAAAAATTTCTTACAGGTGATTTGAATACTCAAGAAGCTATCAAAATCATTCGAACATGATTTTTCTATAATAGTGATGATCAAATCATTAGGGAGGGATAATAAGGTCTTGCAATATATATTTCCTTCCATCTTTAAAAATGATTCTTAATATTCTGAAAAGAATCATCACATAAAAATGAAATGAATTATTAAAAAAATCCTATATAGGGTAAAGATAACATAAAATCATTTATATTACTCTAATCTATCAACCTCCTTATATCTCCATTTTCAGGTTTTTATCCAATCAACCTAATTTACCATATCCATCTAAATTTTTTCATATGTTAATAACACTATTGGTTATATGGGAACCTTAACTTACACCCATATAATATCCTAACCTCTAAAGTTATCTGAACCGATCTTTGATTCTAACTATAAGGCCTTAGCCTTAAACCATACATAATCTTGATATAAGTCATTAATTTGAATTTAATTCACTTTGAGGATCTTTTTAGGTTTAGAGTTTTATATAATTAGTCCATAAATCATGCATAGAAACTTAAATATTACAAGTAGACACTTCTACTCACAATACATTTTTTTCACAAAACAAAAACTCTTTAAAAAGAAACATGGTATCATTTTATGTTTTAATAGAATAACTTTTCCTTGATCCCTTCCTTGACTCTATTTTTATTTAAGTCATGTGAAAAGAATTTTAAAACTTGGGATTAGTATAAAAAGCTCAGTAAGGGATACACAAAGAAAGAAAACTTTTAGTCTTGGGAGAACATGAAAACCATGAATACTTTATCATAAAGTAATACTATTCACCTTTAAGAAATAAAAAATTTACGTCACTGAATATAAGCTCATTGCTTAGACTTTTTGTAACCAAAAGATTACCATAAACCCATTGAAATAAACATATAACATATAAAGGTAACTTGGGACAAAAATATACTTAAATAGAATAACCATACAGTCGACTTCCACATAAATCACTAAATGGAATAGCCATACGGCTCACTTTCATACCCAATGCATTGGAAGTTATAATGTTACCACCTATCCTTGGTTTATCATGGAACCACCCATCTTTGGTTTATCACATAACCACTCGTCATTGGTTTATTAGGTAACTAATCGTCAAATTTACAAGTAACATTATATAATAATAACACATAAAATATTGCAAATATCAACATTTCACTAGTAACATTTCATTTTCAATCATAATAAATCATTTCAATATATTTAAATATTCAATCCATTTCAAAAACTATTTAAAAGATTTCATAAAAATACTTTTGAATCAAAGTGTCTCATACCAATTTTAAAATTTTAAAATTTTAAAATAATTAACATTTTAAAACTTTGATGTTCTTATAAATAAATCCTTAAAACCATTTTTAAAACATGGACATTAATGATAAATATTTATAAGAATAAATCATTAAAACATTTAAAACGATGTTTTAGTTAAAGAGTACCTTACCACTTGAGAAAATACTTGAATAAAAATAATTATAGAATTACATTAAAAAAACTTATAATATCATGATAATAAGTATATTCATGATATAATATGTTAAATGGAAATATATACACCATATAAAAGAGAATTGGGTCATAAAAACAAATAAGTCTCAATAGAATGTAAATTGAGACAAAATCCCTAACAAAGATCGTATCCTTAGATTAAGGATATATCAATGAAATAATTATGTGTGAAAAATATAAATACACCCAATATTAGTAGATATTCATTGTAAAACAATCAGAGGTTATTAAAACATATTCTTGAAAAAACAAAACCAATGACATGGATAGTTAACTCAATAAAATGAGATTGAGTTAAGATTTCCCTTACAAAGCTTGTATAAATGATGTAACAATTTACCAATGGGGTGATTATGTGTAGAAAAAGTATATCCAAACAAATTAAAGTTTAAATTATAATATAAATAAATAACATTGATTCCACACATAATCTTGGCATAATATAATCAACAAAGTATGCGTAAAACCCAATGAGTGGAAATTGAGTTTAGAAATTCCCTTACCTTGAGTCCAAATCGTCATGTATGTTCATTGTTCTTCATAAATAATAAAATTATATTAATTTATACTTGTTTTATAACCTTTTTAAATTTTATTACTCCTTTTATATTTCTTATTATCTTTTTATAACAATCATATAATTATTCATGTTCATATTAGTCATTTTGTCGATATTCGGTATTTGAGTCGAAAATGAACTTGTTTTGATGTAAATTGTCCATGTGGTCAAAATTAAATCATCTAAAGAATATTATTATTGATTTAAATATAATATATATACATTATATATGTATTTATAATAGTCCATAACATTTGAAAATAATAAATGAAATGCACCGTTTATGGAGACGGTAGGTTGTACGTACGTATGCACGCTACTTTCATTTCTTTGTCATATTAAAAGAATGAAAACTAAATGATACATAGGTATATTATAATTATAGTATAATATATATTTTATATATGTTACATAATTTTATTTATACCATCCTTTATACGTTCCATGTATGGAATGAACGAGTCATGTCATTTTGAGGGGGCGGTAGTCCGCACTTCCTCAAATGAAATTATCGTATTTACACATTATGGAAAACATAAAGGTATGTTTTAAATAAAAATTAAAAAATAATAGATAAAATATAAATATAATATATATCATATATAAATTCAGTTTCATCATAATGGCCACCATGAGAGGTGGTATGGGAAAATTGAACAATCATCGTTTCGTGAGGCAGTGGTTCGCCGTACACAGAAAAAATATGTATGTATCCATTAGATGAAAGTGTGTGTAAGTGTAATTCAAATTATTCTCATAAAAACATCCTAGTATATTGATTATACTGGTTTTGTTATGTAATAATATAATAATAATATCATAGGGAGTGAATAAGGAAAATAAAGTAAAGGAACTTGAGAGAAGATGTTACCTCTAAATCAGGTAACTCCTTTTGATTTGAGCCAAAAAGCTTTCTTGAATTACTTCCTGCCCAAGGTAAGGATTATATAAGTAAGGTAGAGATGTTGGGAGATTATTTGAGAAGAATTTGGATGATACAATAGGATTTAGAGGTGTGAGTAGGTGGGTAGAGTTGGTGGCCTTTTATAAGAGGGAGGAGGGGAACTTTAAAAGGTTGGGCCGAAGACTCATTTTTATTATTAAATCAAAGCAAAGACCTCTTTTAACTGGGTAGAGGGAAACCCATATATTTTTGGTTTCTAATAGTCCCAAACTAATTTATTTAAAATATAAGATTATTTTGGGTCATTTAACCATAAATAAATTAAAATTATTCAAGTTTTGAATATTTTTTTAACCCTTATAGTTTTTGTTTAACCTTTATTTTACCCTTTTTAATCTTATCATGATATTTTATTATTTACAATTTATGGGTTAATTTATTTACCATAACATTTAAAACAACCTAAAAAAGTGACATTTAGGACATATTTGTAATTATCCCAACCATTTGGCTAAATCTTATATTTTTATGAATTTTAAAGCATTTAATAAACTATTTTATATTTTAAGTTATGAATTATATCAATTTTGACACTATTCATACTTGACTTTTTCAAAAATTCATAACTTTATTACTTAAAAAAAGGCATAAAATTAAATCTAATATGTTAAAATAATACATAAAATTCATGGATGACTTCGAAATGTTCAAATTAAATTTATTTTAATATTTATAAAATCATTTATTTGAATCTTTTATTAATAAGGTAATCACTCCATCATCATTGTGTCATTAATAAATTTATTTATTTAATGTCTAAAAATTATAAATAAAATACCATTATGTAGAAAATATTTTTATCTTTATAATGACTATTTATAGTCATATATATCTATTATATAACTCCATATTAAAATTGGTTTAGTAAAAGATAAATGTTTATATTATATTTCTCTTTACTTTAAATTAATTCTTATTACCTGTCACTATCACACCCAAGTGGCTCCATGGGGTCCTAAAATAGACCCAAAGATTCCCATGGTTGGATATATATCATCCAATAAGATTAGGAAACGTGTTAGGATAGTTTTATATTATTATAATATTATGTTTTACCCTTATTACCAGATTTACCTTTTAACCATGGTAAATAAAAAAAATTACTGAAGTTACTATTCATAATGTGAAAAAATAAAAGGTACTTATATACATAACTTGGAACTTATAATTCCAAATATGGAATCCATTTTTTCAAATTCCAAACATATAATTTGTAGAAATTAATTTAAAATTAATTCTTGTTGTCAAAACCAAAAAGCGGGGTTTTAAGAAGTAAAAATTATCAAAATATTAACATGTGTTTATGTCCAATTTAAAAGTGAAATTAATTCCAATTACCAAAATTGGATTAAATGATAAAAAATTAATCCAACTACACTTTAAAACCAATTAAAACTACAATATAATTATATATATAAATTAGATGAAATGGCAGTTTTGAATTAAAATGCAGTATTTTTCACTATTAATTAAAAAATGTACTTTATCAGAAAATTACCAAAAATTTAACCAAAGTAAATTTTGATGTCCTACTTATATATAAGAAGTTTTTTTGTCAAATAAAACATATAAAATTCACAAAAACTATATTTAAAAAGGTTTCTTCATCAAAAGGTGGTAAAACTACTTTTAAAAATATTAGATTATTTTATGCTTAAAATTGGATTCATTATCATTTAAGCCTCTAAATTTTATTGGAAAATTTTAAAAACATTTAACAAATATTTAAAATCATAATATAGTTAATTCTATTTATTCTCACTAATACAATGACTAGGCGTTAACTACCATTTATAATAATAATAATAATATATTATTTTTCAGTATAACTCAGTGTAATGTGCAACGTAAGATTTCAGGAAAACCTGTTGTTGTGTGTTGGGTACGCTATCGTATATAGTGTCGCTTTTGAACTTAAATTAATATTAAATTCAAAAATATTAATAGATATGAAAATGTATTATTCTATAAATACCTAGGATGTTACACTCTCATAGAATAAAATTATAACTTTATAGACTATAATAAAAAATACCTTATATAACCTTATATTATCTATGAATGATAAACTTTGTGATAATAATGAATAATAACACTGCTATTACAAATGTAGTTCAAAATGATAGAGTTTACTCATAATCGATATTGAAAATAGATAATAACTAACTAACATTCATGTTGGGAATAATTATAAATAGAGTTTATAAAAGGTTATATACATGAATAAGGTTATGAAATAGGTGATTAATATGGTTTTGTTTATTATATAGGTGGTTAGAGTGCGATTGACTAAGCATGAATTAAAGGTAAGGATTTTTTGTCTCATCTTAATATCCACAAGACATGATAGATATTGCACACCATAATTTCTTTTATATTGTATATTCACTACAATATTTCCTTCAAGTATAATAAATAGATCTTATTTTATAATATGAATTTCAATTTCATGGTAACACTCTTATTCTTACATTACCATTCCCATAAGTGTTTTTGGAAACTCAATTCTCATTGATTCTGTTATGATTTTCCTTCTTGATAATATATCATTAATTATAGGTATATTCCACCCTTTAAATGTATTATGTGGTAATATATCATTATTTTCTATGTTTATACATATATAACCCATACCCCCTTTCTAAATTTCCGTTAGTTCATGAATTATGACATTTTAAGGGATTTGGTTAACTCAAGATGCCTTTTATTGAGTTCGAATTTTATTTCTTAAGATTCATTCTAATATGTTTGATAAATTCTATTATTTATTATTTCATAAGATATTCCATATTTTCTCCCTATAGAAAATGATTTTTTTAATTCAAAAATTCTTTATTGATGAATTTATTTATCATAAAAGTACAATATATATATTGTTTAAAAATATCACATCCTTTAAAGATGGTTTCCCCCATTTCCATTTTTATTATTCACTAATTTATTTTTTTCTTATTTAGAAACTAAAATATGTTCATACCCACATGAAATATATATTTTTCTTCTCTAATATTCAAATAGAAGTTTTATATCCTATTTTACGATGTGGGTTTTCAAAAAATACCTTTCAAAATATTCAAAAGGTTTTAAATCCTCTTAAAATCAAATGATTTATCTTCCAAAAGACATTTATTTTTTATAATATTTATTTCATTTCAAGAATATTTTACTGATTTTTTTAAAAAATATATATTATTTTTTCAATATTTTTACATCACCTTTTTTAAATAATTATGGATTTTTAATGGATCATTTATTAATATTATTTTTTTAAATAGAAAATGTTTTCAAAATGTTTTCACATTATCTTTTCGAAATCATGACTTAATTTTCAATTTTCTATTATTTAAAATTACTTTTAAAAATAAAGTTTAAAAAAAAATTTAATTCACCTTTCTAAAAATGACTTTTTTTATGTGATCCATAACTACATATTTTATGATAATGATAAACATATTTTATAAAAAAGAATTAATAGTTTCACTTCCATTTTACTCTTTATATTTAAAATTATTATTTCATTAGGAGTCATTTTTTAAGAACAACCCACTAAATGTTCTTATTAAATACTCTTTTTGGATGATTAAATATCTTGTATCTATCATTTACATTCCTGATGATAATTTTGGTGCTGCTATCTAGAAGTGTTTTGAAACCAATTTTTATTTCCATGGGTTCGTTATAATGTATTTAATGAATTTTTTAAAGTGGAACCATATGTATAGATGATTGAATGGTGGTGTCTTATATCACCCTTCAATGAATTAGTTAAGTATTTATATCTCATGATACAAATATGTTAATAATATACATTTTGTTTGATCATAATAAGAAGTGAGAACCTTTTTTTTTCATAATACAAAGTATGAACATTATGTTTATTAAAAATATAAAGCATGGGAATTTTATTTGTTCATAACATGAATAATTTAATTTTTTTTCAAAATGTTATAATTTACCTACGCTTATGTTTGTTATAAAGTTCTTTGTTTTTCTAGGTTCCAAGGGCATGTTACATTTCCAAGAAAAATGTTGGGAAAAATCTTTCATGGTAACATTCTAGTAGATATTTATAAGAAAGAAGTCATTAAACATTGTCATAGACCAACCACTATGATGGATTTCCTCATTTTTAATAGATTGGATATATATTATTGATGTTTAGTGAATATTTTCACATGAATATCTAATCCACTCAATAAGTTAACATGGAAGGGAGAAAAGTTAATTTTTATTGATGAATGTGAAGACAATTTCATGAGTTAAAGATAATATTGTTTAGTGAAAATGTACTCACATTACCCCATAGTAATGAAGGGTTATTGTTTTTTAGTGATGCATAAAATATGGTACGAGGATGTGTTCTTATGCAGAATAAAATGGTAGTAGCTTATGCCTCTCATTAATTAAATTATCATTAGAAAAATTACTCGATGAATAACTTGGAGTTAGTAACATTTCTTTTTTTATTGAAGATATAGAAGAATTATCTTTATGGAGAAAGGTGTGATATATATACTGATAAAAAAAATTTAAAGTATATATTCACTTAAAAATAGTTGATTATGTTCTAGAGAATATGGTTGGGGTTGATTAGTGAATATGAGTTCTTCATAAATGATTACCTTAGGAAATCGAACAAGGTGTCTGATACATTAAGTTGAAAATATCATGCTAGATCCAAGTGAGGGAATTTGAATTCAAAATGTTGAAAGGTTTAAATAAAAGTATTTTAAAAGTGGAAAATTATCTAAGGGATAAGAATTATTCCCATACTGAAGAACTTCCAAATATTTATACAAAGATATAAAAATTCAAAGCTGGTGACAAGGGAAAGAATATGAACTCATATGAAATTAAAAATCTGAAAGCCCAAAATGATGATCTTGACATATAGCTATATAAAATGGTTCTGGATAACAAAAGGATACATCAAAAGAATTCATATTATAATGATTATTTTTCTTAGAAAATTCTAAAATAAATAATCAATATTCCATGATAGAAAATACCCCCCAATAATTAGAAGATGAGATAATCAGTGAGAAGATACTCATAAGATAACATGATGCTCTACTTGAGCATAGGGACAATAATATTCAAAAATTGGGAGAAGATCTAGAATAAATCAAGTAAGAAGTTGAGAAATATAATTATAAAGGCAAGAAAAAAATTGAAGGACACTTAGCACTTATTATTTGATTATACTATGGTAGGTGATAATGAAATGAAAAGAAAATATGCTACTATATATGAGAAACATGAAAGGATTTTCTCATCTTAAAGTCCATTAAGTTTTGGAAAAACTGGTATTGGATATGATTATACCTCTCTCATGGATGATAGGAAGAGAGTTATGCACAATTCCAAAAATAGGAAATATTTTGTAGTTTCTAAAGACATACCTAAAAAAGGCTTTTATAAAAAGTAATGACTTCATGTAATAATTATGTGGGATGCATGTTTATACTTAAATTTTTTTCTTTGAACCCTTGGACTATATTACAAATTGTGAAGGCATAAATATTTCTAAATTTGAGAATAAGAAGAAGCTTATTGAAAAGTTTGAAAGGAATTCCTCTTAGAATAAAACATACATCAGATGCTATTATTGTGGAATATATGGACACACCATGAGTTTGTGTCAATAATACTAAGGAATAATTGTCAGAAGAAGATGAACTCTGGATGCATCAACATATCATCCAAGAAATAATGATACGAGGTATGTTTTTAATGGGAAATGTTTTATATGTTCTAGTCCTAGGAATTTGGAAAGATATTGTATCAGGACAAAAGTAGGGAAGTAAAAGGAACTCTAAAGGATATCCCCAACTCTAGTAGTGTATAACAAGAAATACTATACTATAAGATAAAGGGATAATTTTAAAAATAAGTTTAAAGTATCAGAGGAAACATAAGGGGCTCAATGAAATGTGTATTGAGCACCTACTATGTTACACTCAAAATTACTCTCTTTGAAATAATGTGAAAGAACCTAGAATAAAAATAGAGGAGATACTCCAGTTGTGAGTAAGAATAATGTATGTTCAATGGAGGACCCACCACCAAAATGAAATAGTGTGGTGACTCAGATAATTGATAAAATAAAAATGAATAAATAATGGCTTGAAAAAATCGCATGTCATGCCCCATTACGAGAAGTGAAGGAAATAGGAAGATCCCTCCAATGGAGGAGGGATAAAGAGAATATGAAAAGTGGAATTATTCCTACTCAAAGAAAGAGTCATGGAAAATGGAATATTGGTGGAGCATCAAAGAAGGAAATTTATACTACTAGGTGTAAACCTTAAATTTTTTAAAATTCCAAGTCTACATAACCTAAATATAAGAAGAAGACACAAAATGTGGGTAAAGAATTCTTAGTCATATGGAAAGAATAGTTGAAGCTGGATAGGTAGTTGTAATAATAAAAAAATAGTACAGTTCTTTTCAAGGAAGTATCAAAGGGTCGATTCATCATGATCGACCACAATCCTCTTATTTAAGATTATAGAGGTACCCTCTCCCAATGCATTAAATGTTTCTAATATCTACTAAAAGTTTTGAAATACTAAGGGGGAGATAAAATCCATGGGGTTTGTGTGTTGAAAGGGCATGAGTGAATAAGTTGAATGGAGATATATATGAAGAGAATAATATGAACAATTGAAATTCATATATGATATCAGATTCAAAAAGTGTTGTTATATAAAAATTCTTTTTTTCAAATCTGTATATAAAGATTGTGTGTTGTAAAAAAAAGGGAGATAATATGATGAAGATTATACTTTGAAACTAATGAGTTTTCAAAGCTATACATGGATGATCCATTGGTTCCAAGTTGCATTGAATATATAACCATTGAAATCAGGCCCTAGTTGATGTGTTAGTTGTCCACTGAGAGAAGACATATTATGGGAGAAGCAACAACATTCATGTATTTCATGATTATATTTTTTTTTTCTAAAAATATGGTATCAGCTAACTATTTTCAAGATACCAAGAAGCTGTGAGAGAATATCAAAAATGTTTCGACAAGAAGATGAGAAAAGTAGTTGAAAGAAATGATGTTACTATATTAGAAAATGAATAGAATCTTCAATAACACGGTGAATAGTTCCCTGATGAAAGTGATGATATGGTAAGCAACTCAAGGTAAGTTGAAGTGAAAAAGGATAATTTATAAGAAGATACTAATGATGAGAAGGAGGAATTAAAATCTATATCTACGCAAAAACCAAAGAGTCAAGCTGAAATTGATAGGTAGAATATCATTGGTGATCAGGAAACATTAGTTCAAACATGAAGAATAATTTCATTACAGTAGGCTTCCTTCCTATCACAGGTTGAGCCTAATTGTTTTGATGAAGTAGCTTGAGATGAGAACTGGGTTCAGGTTATGAATTAAGATCTTGACCAAATTGAGAAGAATCAGATATGGGAGATTGTTTACCAATATATAATAATTTCATTGGAACCAAATGGGTCTTTCATAACAAGATGAATGAAGATGGAATAGTGATTGGAAAAAAATCATGATTTTTGTGAAAAGGGTACTCCCGGATAAAGGGAATTGATGTTGATGAAACATTTACACATGTTTCAAGTCTAGATACTATTATATTATTCTTGTCTATAATAGTGCAAAAAAGGTTTAAAGTTTTCCAGATGGATGTCAAGTCAGCATTTCTGAATGGGGTTCTATAAGAATAATTTTATATTGAGTAGTCGAATGGTTTTATCATTCGTAAATATGATAACAGACTTTGTTGGCTAAAGAAGGCACTATATGGGTTGAAGAAAGAAACAAGAGCCTGAACTTCAAGACTAGATTGGTTTTTAAAGAATCTTGGTTTTCAGAATGGTGAAGTTGATTACAATCTATATGTTAAAAATGATAATAATAAAATATTATGGAATTGGTTTATGTCAATGAAATAATATTTAGTGGAACAAATGAAGCGTAATGAAAATAGTTTGTATAATTCATGAAAAGTGAGTCTGAAATGTCAATGATTAGTGAACTGATGTTTTACAGGGGTTTAAAGGCAACACAAATAAATAATGGAACATTCATTTATCAATATAAATATGCTAAGGAGGTTTTGAGAATATTTTTAAAGGATTATTCCAAAGAGATGATGACTCTAGTGGCTACCTGAATGAAACTGTCATGGGATTATGAAGGTAATACAGTTAATGTCACAGAATAAAGAAAAATAATTCATAGTCTATTGTACTTGACAATGAAAATATTTGATATTGATTTTTCTACATTTCAATTAGAAATATATGAAAGAAATACTAAAGAAATCAACTTACTTTTAGTAAAAATAATACTTTTTTATCTCAAGGGGATGATAGATTTCGGTTTTCTGTACAATGAAAAATATCATCAAGAGTTATTGAGATGTATAAATGTAGATTGGTCCAGATAAAAAGAGGTTATAAAATAAATGTTTGGTGGTTCATTTTATCTTGTAGGATTGTGTATTTATTATCTAAGTAATAAATAATATTGCATCACATTGAACACAAAAAAATATGAATATATTGCGGCCACTCAAGATTTCACGCAATTATTATGGATAAAGTAGAAACTTGATGATATGGGAGTTCTAGTGAAGTGTCCGATCAGAAAACATTGCGATAATTCAAGTTCTCTAAATATTATAAAAAATACAATCCATAAATCAAGGATGAATCACATTGAAATAAAATATCATTTTATCAAGGAGAAGGTGGAGCAAGGGCTTGTGAAGTTGGAGTATGCCCCTACAGAACTAATAGTTTGAAGACATTCTGATGAAGACATTACCCACTGTGACATTTGAGGGGATTCAACTGGCTCTTAGAGTTCAGTCGACTCCCCACACTTGAAGAAGTGTGGATGTGGGACCCCCTCCCCCTGATGTATGTTGTGTTTTTGTCTAATGTGTTGATTTGTTTTATTTACCTTGTTGTAGACCACAACAAAGTGAACTTATAATTAATTGAAAAGGGGGACAAATTGTGGTATAAAAGGGAAGACAATTTCTTAATCGAGACAGGGGAGAAGCTGATAGGGGGAGAAATGAATTAGGGGGAGTTTTAAATCTGATGATGCTAAGATGATCGATCAATGGTTATATATCATGAAAGATGAGATCTATGATGAAAGCAGTGGAGTGGTTTTGGAATAAAGTGTGTCATTTATTAACTTTTCATTCTACTCTTGTTTCTCATGTTGAGATCATGTGGGCTTAGAGTATGTGTTGAGTAAATCATTTATCACTATCTGAATTTCAAGATGTGAATGGTGGTAGAATATGGAATAATCTTTACGTGGGATCAAACTATGAAGATTTTTCAACTAACCCAAAGGGGGATATTGTTGTCAAAAATACCTCAAGGAAATATTGTGGTTTTTTTGGGTTGATTTTGTTTTTTTGAAAAAGTGAGTTTTCAGGGTAAGTTGTGGAGTTCTGGAGATATTTTTGACATGGTATATTGAAAAATATCCAATAAAATAGAATGGATTCCTTGAAAGTGGTACAGAAAACTTCTTACAAAATGTGATGCTATTTCCTAGTGTTTTCCAAATTTTTGGGGTCCAAAATTTGGAGGATGGATATCATCGCAAAAGTTGTATTTCCTTGAAATCATTATAAAAATATGGTCAAGGCATGAGTTTCATGAAGTCTGGATCTCATGAAGGGCGTTTCATGAAGGTGTGGATCATTGCGAATGAGGATCACGAATGCACAAAGGATTGACAATAATCTATGAGACTACGAGATGCTTCGTGAACGAGAAAGTACCCTAGTACTTTGCGAAGATAGGGAGCATTATGAATGACATTAAAGAGCTTCTCAATATGGTGATGATGCAGATGAAAGATTATATAATTAGAGGTAATGCCTATTAATTGGCCTTTACCCCTTCAAAAAATAAGTGAGGCTTAATGAAGATTATAAGGCTCCTAATTCTTAAAGGTGGTTCGTAAAGGCAGTTCTTGTGAAAAAGTTCACAAAGAAAGGGAGTTCACAAAGGCTATGAAAGATGAACAAAAATTGTAAGCATCGAGAAAGTAATAAAATTCATGAAGGATGAGCAAGCTTCATGAATGTTTTGTACTTCATGAAGGCTAAGTGAGCATCATGAAATTAGGTTGCTTTGAGAAGGCTATTTGAGCTTCACGAAATAGGTGAGCTTCATGAATGTAGTGAGCATCATGAAAGTGTTCATAAAGGATTTACCAATTAATATGTGGTAAATTGATATTCATCAAGTGGGTGAAAGTGGGAATTCAATGGACTGTTTATCTACAACTGAGGATATATTCATTATTTATAATGAAAGGACCTACATATCCATAAACATTGTGTGGATCTTTTCCAAGTGTAGTGAGAATAGAAAGAGGAATAAGGTGATCATTTCCACCTGTAGTGATACATAACAAGAGGCTTGGGGAGGGAACCTTGGGAAAGAAGTGAGCTGACCCAAAACCTTGTAAATTTAGTGATCCAGAGAATAGAAGTGATCTATCCGGAATAACATTTTGGGAGTAAACCTTAGTAGATTTGGTACATTGGCACATTATCGTTGTGTGATCCTTGGATGTAGCCCAGTGAGGGTGAACCAAGTAAAATATGTGTGTCCTTGTTCTTGATTTCTGGTTTTACTTTCAGTGCATCATCATTAAATAAATAAGGAAAGAATAAGTTCAACATAAACACTTAAGATAAAATAAAGTGAACCTCCTAATAAAGAGGTCAAGTTCTAGTGGGGTAAGAATATTTATTAAAAGAATACCAATATCCCGATTCACCCCGCCCCCCTCAGGGTATCTAGGACCCTTTTGGACCTAAAAACATATGTATATGATTATGATATCATGATTTATGTTTATTGACCCAAGTTTCTACACTATGTTGATTTACACCTTATGATATCCTAATCCTTAATCCATGGTTTATGATCTATTATTTATTGTTTATAAGTTTCTTATAAATCTTTTTATACCCATATTATTATCTTAAGTTCACTTATGATATATAATATATAACACTTATGTTTATTCTTACTAAGCATTTGAGATCACCCCTTTCTTATATTTCCATCCCCCAGGTTAGGAAGATATGAAAATTGTGTAATATCTTGAAGAATTTATTATATTGTGAATTTATGGGATATTGTAAGGACTTGTATGGATTAATAAGTTTATCTTGAAGTGGAAAAAATGTCCATTAGTTAAAAGTAATTGAGTTTTTTTAGTTAATTTTTATTCTAATTCCTAAAACTCTAAACCTAAAAGGTTTGGAGAATGTATTATAATGTCACATTTTCTTTAAGTAATTTAATTTATATGGTCACATCTATAAGTTGCTATAGTTGGTATTAGAGTAGGGTTTAGATAAATTTAGAGATTAAGATGTTATCAATTGTGGATAATTTAAGTGTTGGAACTTTTACCAAAGCCCGATAAGTTATGGTTGATGAAAATTTAAATGGTATAGATAACCCTATAGGTTTACAGAGGTAATACTAAATATTATTGGGACTAGGATAAAATAAATTTTCTGAAAACCATAGAAATAATTTTAAGGGGTAAGTTTCAGTATATCATGGAATCCTAAAATTTTGGTAATATAGAGATTGTCTGGTTTTATTGGTAATTACATCTTTCTTTAGATATTCAAATTGGATACAAGTTCTATAAAAAATTTATCTAGGGGTAAACACCCAAAAAAGGTTTTACTGGGTATTAACTCAATCGTCACCTACTGCACAAAAAATAGGCCTACCTATAAACCTGGTTTAACATTCTTTGGGGATATAATTTATAAAATTACATTTTAATTATGAACCATTATGAAGGATTTATTTACTAATTAATTTAAGGTATTAGGTTAAAAATTAAGAGAGGAAAAAAATATAAATTAACCTCTATTAAAAAAATGTATTTATAGGATAAATTAAGTTTGACATAGTTTCATAGGGTGAAAATATAGTGGTATTGGAGAAGACATATTAGGATTGTGGTTTTATATTCATATACAATGATTATTTTTTTTATTATCAGAACCATTTTGGTTTTATTATCTGGTTAAAATAGGATCTCGAAGATGTAGCTGATAAAGGTATGTATCAAGAGACTACCATGTCATATAACTGAATAAGGGAGCATACTTAAATGGTTTATAATTTTAGTATATACTTGTTATGATTGAAAAAATTAATTTTTTTATCTTACATAAGATAGCATGGTTGGTATATTAGAAAAAATTATATTTGATACTCTTAGCTATTTTCATTAGTGATTGATATTTACTGATTATATTCTGATATATTTTAAAAGATATAAGGATTATATGAAACATAAAAGGATTTTTCTTCATTATATTTGGTTTAATGTTTTGAAAACACATATTAAATGATATCAATAAAATTGAAAAGTGATTTTATGAAATGTTTCTATTTTTGGGGATAACTATTGAAGAATATACGATTAAGGTATGAACATATCTTTGGTTTAATATGTACATGATGTTGATGTAAAAAAGGGTTGATTGATTTTGAGAAAATTTAGTTAGATAGTATTGATAGCCTTGAAATTTATTATTAATTTATTAAAAAGGATATCCATGACATTTTTGGTGATGTTTTTCTCATTTTTGGTATTATGATATATATTGACTAGTGTAAATTTTTTAACAAGTGTTTAATACATTTAAAGGTTAAATATAGATCTAATATTTGGATGAATATATGATTTACCTTTGGTTTAATGTCTTATATATTTAAATGGATTTTTGTAAAGGTATCTAATGGAGAATATATTATTATGGTATATATATACTGGGGTACATGATCATATGACTGATCAATGTTGTCTGAGGAAAGATAAGTTACATGGTATAAACTAATAGATTAAGGTTGATGTCACATTAAAATTTATATCCCCAATGATGTAAATTTTATTATTACCCTCACTAACTTTAATTAGTAATAAATAATTAAAATTGTGAGGATGTAACTTGTTTAAAGTGGGTAGAGTGTAATAAACTGACATTTTGGACCCTTTAAATTAAAATTATCTTTAATAGACTATGTCACATGAAACTATGAACAAAAAAATACTAGACTAAAATGAAAAATGACATATTAAATTTTCATGGATAATATAATAATTGGTGGAAAAAAGATAATAATAACTTAAAATAATTATATATTATTATTTGATTAATATTTTAAAAAGGATAACTTTTGATGAAAATTTTCTTCTAAAAGGGTGAATTAAATTTTACGTTAATAAATTAAATTGATTATAGTTAAGATTTTATTATAATATGAAATATTTATATTTATAAACTAATATATGTATATTAAATTATTTTTAAATCTATATTAGGTAATATTTAAGACACTTGAAGTTTATAAAGGTTATTTTTTAATAAAAGTAACTTTTCATTATATATTTTTATTCAAATGATTATTTATAAATTAAAAAATTTTAATTTAAAAACAAATTACAGAATTTTTGGATTAATCTTTTCAATATTAGATTAGGATTAAGTTTTTGGATTTTTTTAAAAGAGTTACCTTTAGATGAATAGTGAAAAAATATTGATTTTACAAATAATATGACTTTTATGACCTTATTTTATATATGTATGATTTGGAAATTCATGAAACATTATTTTAAGACCAAATATATATTTTTAGTTGAATTTATAATTCTTTTTTTGAAATTTATAAACCTATATTTTGAATTTTAGTACTCAAGATATATTTTTCAAAAAATTATTTTTAATATATTATACAATTAGTATTTAAAAATTAATGTTTATCACTTTTTAAAACATAAAAAGATTAAAAGGATTTAAAAATTTTAATTAATTTTTCTAAATTATGTAGTAAGTAATTTTTTTTTATAAAGGATAAATTACCTTAGGTGAAAAATGAGTAACCATGATAAAAGCTTGAATGGTAAAAGTAAAAATATAAGAGTAAAAGAGCAAAAAAATGTTTAATTTATTTTGGAACTTGTTTTTGATGAATTAATAGACCATATATCTTATCTCATCTATTATTTATCAATTTTTGAGCCACTTTCCTTGATAATTACATCACATTATTGAAAAGTTTTCAGTTTTATAAAAATTCCATCATTTTTTCACTTATAAAATGGGAACTCCTCTCCTAACTTCCCCTCGCACTAAAACCATAATGTATCAGACAAAAATATACCCAAAACTCTCCTTAACATTCATATACACCTTAAAAGGGTTCTGTTATTCTCAAAATAGAATCCCTCAATGGATTATACCCTTTCACAAAGGAGATAATTCAAGCAGTGAGGTATAAATTTCTAACCACTTCTTCATCATTTCTATTTTATTATATGAAATCCTTCTTCCTAAAATTACACTAAACCATCATTAAAATATATAATTAGTATAATTAGTATGATTATATTTTATTATAATTATGTTAAAAGCATTAACCACCTTTCTCTCTCTTCTATTAAGAAAAAAGAAACTATTAACCGTGTGTTATGCGGACAACCGCCTCCACGAAGTAACATGTTCATTTTCATTAGATTCCATTCAAGGATGCTCCTAATATGAAATTTAATATATAAGTATTAATTTTATGAAATATTTTATATTATTAAATGATAATCTATACTAATCCTTTAACTCATTCTATGGAAAATGAAATCATCTTCCATGCATACGTGTGGACTACTATCTCCATGGAATAATCGATTCCCGTTTTAATTTTCATCATAGCCTTCCATTAATGGTCATGATAATTGGTTTTATGGATAAATATTACTTTTATTAAATTATTAAGATTCTTTGAAGATAAATTGTACTACCTATTAATAATACAAGCAATAAAAAATTGTGGTAAATTTAACCATCCAAAAAAGTATTCTCAAAGAAAAAAAATGATTTCTTCTTACTACGAAATACCATTTTATAGGTTATACTATTATTCTAATACATTCAAATTCTGATATATCACACTAATAAAAACAATGTAAGATCATTTTTCTTCTATTATAATAATATTACAACTAAATCACTTCATAATCATCCAATAATTATGTTATGTTTTTATTTAGGTTGGTTTAACCACCTACTTGAACAATGCTATAAATTTATATCATTGATAAATATGGGAATTTAATTTCTGGTAATATATCATATAAATAATTAAATAATTTTTTTCTATAATATTAATATAAAATTATGAATCATAATTTAATAAAACAACCATCGTTCACTAATAATCATTGAAACAAGCTCATCACTACATTCATCATTAATAATCATAACCAAAAATCACATAGAATAAAATTATAAAATTATAAAATATCATAATATATCAATTAAATTATTTTATATTATCAAGGAATCATGAACTTTAGAAGAATAATGGGTAAAAATACTGATATTATGAAATAGTTTAAAATGATCAATATCACTCACACTCAATATTGAAAAAAATATAATAACTAACTAACATACATGTAGGGAATACTTTTAAATAATGTTTAAAAAAATTTATAGACATAAACTATCTTCTAAAATATGTGATTATTATTGTTATTTTTTTTACATAGGATGTTAGAGTGCGATCAACTAATAAGTAATTCAAGATAAGGGTTTATTATCTCATTTACAAATCCATGAGACATGTTTGATATTGATCTCCATGATTTATTTTATATGGTGTATTCACAGACCAATTTCTATTAAGTATAATGAATATATCTCATTTTATGATACTTTAATTTCAATTTCATGGTAACCCTCTTATTCTTATGTTAACATTACCATAAGTGTTTTTGTAAACTCAATTCTCATTCATTGTGTTTTGATTTTCCTTCTTAAAATTATTTTTTATAAATTGGGTAAATTTTTTCCTTTGATTGTATTATGTGGTATTTTTTAGGGGAAATATGTTTCTACTCCCAAAAATCCATTCTATATGTATCTCACATCATGAATTATGACATCCCTAAGGTAATGGTGAACTCAAATTTTCTTTCTTTGAGTTAAAATGTTATTCAATGAGTGTCATTATTCTATATTTTATAAATTATTCTATTTACCATCACATAATATATTCTATTTTTTCTATCTGGGAAGATTATTTATTAACTAAAAAATTATTTATCAAAGAATTTATCTCTAAAAAATGTAAATTTTTTATGAATAAAATATCATCTCATTTAAAGATGGGTTTTCATCCATTTCCATGTTCATTATTCCCAAAAATGTTTTTCTTTTATTATTTTGAAACACATATATGTGTTTACTTATGTGACCTCCATATTTCCATTCTCCTATTTTAAAATGTAATTTTTATAACCTCCCTTATTATATGGGGTTTCAAAAATGGACTTTCAAGATATTCAAATGGTAGGTGATTTGGAGGGGGGTATATTACATTGTCTTTGGCATTGCCTCCCACTCTCCTATGCCTTCCTATGATTCCTCCTTCTAGAAATCCACATGATACCATCTTCATTAATTCTTAGGTTACTCCATTCAACAAGGTTTCCTTCTTTCTATTTTTTTACTTTCTGGTTATCATTCATCGCAGGATGTTTTGATTTTTTGGGTCATTTTGGGCCACGATATGGTGGATCTCTATTTGATCATATGTGGTCGCTTCTCTAATTTGATGATATATTTTTTTGTTCCTCAGTTCTTACCATTTGATTGGGTTTTCTATCCTTAGTGGTATGAAAATCTATTTTGTTAAGATGGTTTGGGAGGTTCTGGATGAGGTGTCTCCAGAATCCTAGGAGGATTGACCTGTAGTTGATGATTTCTTTGGAGGTATGGTTCTCTTATGGTTCTTTGATGGAGGAGTTTTGACGGTTACAATTTGTTTGGTGCGGTTCTCCTGGTTTGGGATAAAAGTCATGATGAATGTGGCAGTTCACTTTGGAGGTCCCTCCTGGAACAAACTCTACTCCACATTCTTTATCCATCTCTCCATTCCATGTTGGTATGGTGTAGTGGTTATGAAAGAGGTTTTGGAATTTGTTGTTTGGGCAGTCGTCGGTGTAGGAAGTGGCGCAACATTCGTCAGATTTCTTTGGTTTTTAGATTGAATTTTTCCTGGTGTTCATGTCACTATGGTGATTGAGGGTATTTCATCCTCATATCTGATGATTCTTGGTTGTTATTTATTTTTTTTCAGTGATTTTTTTTGTTTTATTTTGATTAAGGGATGATGGTTTGGTGAAGGTCATGGGTCTCTCTAGTGAAGGTGGATCTAGTTTTCAGCCTTGATGATGCTAATGATGTTCTATGGTGAAGTTTTCATGATGGTGATATTTTGGGTTTTGGATCGCTCTGGTGAGATGGATACCAGTTTTCTGACTCATGATGATGATTATGATCAGTGTTGAATCTTTAGTGCTATTTTGATGTCCTGTTTGTTCACATTGGTTAAGTGGAGATGACGACTGAGCCTATATGTCAAGGCATGCTGGCCAAGATTTATACAGTTTAGGATCTCATGAGTTGATATGGTTAGGTGTAATTATGGTCATTGTGTGGATGTTACTGGATTTCAAATTTTCAATCTGTGTTTTTTGTTGTTAACGATTTTGAATTTTGAATTTGTATCTTGAAATCTAGGTTGTTGTGTGATTACAGCTAAACCTTAAAGTTGTTTTTTTAAATGGGAAAAAATGGATTTGTAAAATGTTTTTCCATCCTTTGAAATTTAAATGTTTTATATTCCACTCTACATTTATTTTTTATAAACATTATGTCATTTCAAGGATCTATTACCGAGGTTTATTTTCTAAAAAAGTAAATGTTTTACGATTTTTTCATATCACCTTTTTGAATCTATTATATCTTTTTCATGGCTCCATTTTAATTATTTTTTATAAAGTGAAATGTATTTAAAATTATTTCACATAACCCTTTTGAAATCATGATTTCATTTTCAAGTTTCTCTTATTTAGTATTCCTTTTAAAAGTAAAGGTTTTTCAAAAAAATCACCTCACATTTTCAAAAATTACTTTTTAATTTGATCTATATCATCATCTTTAACGATAATTATAAAAACATTTTATAAAATTCATTTAATGGTTTCACTTCAATTTTTCTATTTATCATTAAAATTATAATTTCCTATAAATTCATTTATCATGAATCAAAAACTACATTTTCTTATAAAATACACTTTTTGGGTGATTGAATTTTGGGTACCTGCCATTTACATTATCCTTATATTATGTTTATATATGATCATTAATTGATATATCCCATGTTTTCCCTTACTGAGAATTTGAGATCTCCCTTTCTCATGTCTATACTCCCTAATATATGAAGAAAGGATTTAAGTAGGGTTTGAACAATAAGTACACTATGTTAGATGAAATTTGTCGGAGATATTTTATATCATTCATGAAATAATATAATTATGTATCTAGTATTCAAAGAGACAAACATTTATGGTTATAGTGTGTGTTTTTTTATTGAATTTTCATCTAAAATGATATAATATTTATTTATGTAATGTTTGGGTCACCTAAATGTATGTTTTAATCATGTTTTTATATATTAAGATTGATGTTTGTGAACTCCACTTTGACTGAGTGGGGAGGGAGACATGGTTCATACCATACCTTGAGTGAAAGGATATTTTTAAGTTTGTGACCTCGTCTGTTGTGAGTGGGTGGTGTATGATGTGGAATACCCTACCTCAAGTGGGAGGTTATAGGATAGGATATATCGTCTAGACTTGAGAGATAAGGTATATATAGGGACCACCCTAAGTGTGAGGCTACTTGTCCATATGTACTTATGAGACCTAGTCTGGGGGAGGGTAGTGGTTAGGTTGTGACTCCATCTAGGGTGAAAGGGAAATGGGTGTATTGTGTGAGATACCTTAAGTAAGAAGAATAGTCAATGAAACTAGTCATATGACCTACCTTGAGTGAGAATGGATAGTTCAGAACATGAGGAAACCCTACCATTCGTCATTGAGCAGTGGATAAGAATTTTTTAAAAACCCTGCTCAACATCATTGGGAATGGGTTGGGTTATTGTATGGGGTGACTCTCTTCATTCTAAAATAGAGCTAAAGATGGTAGGGTTAGGTGTTTTGGTGTCCAAGTTAGCACAGAACAACATGACTTGTATGTTTTTATTTGTATTGTGTGTTATTTTTCAAGGTTGGAATATTTCACAAGTATGAATTATACACCTTATATGTACTGGATGTATACCCACCTACTCACTACAACACATAATATTACCAAGGCATTGGGGATTCCAATTAGTTCATAGGAATCACCAATTACTCACAAAAAATATATGTGTTTTAATGTGTGTGGGTAGACCGTCGTATTTTATTTTAGTGCATAGGAATATATTGGTGTTGGAAACATGGTTATGTTAGCGTTTCATTGAGGCTGAGGATTTATTAGGTTTGACTATGTGAGTTAGGTCAAAGGAAAGTTTATTTTTATTTATTTTTCATCATTTATTGATCAGTTTTCCATTTATATATATTATGTATATTGTATGTTTATTTTCTACCTATACTCTATTATGATTTTTTTATTATGTAGATAGTTTACTATATTCTATTCTGCACCATTGAGGTCTTATTTTATCACTGTTTTAAGTTTGTAGGATTTTGAGATGTATGTTATATGGATGTGTAAGAAACTGAGTTTTTTTATAAGGTATAAATCATTTTATTTTGGTTTAAATGTTTAAATATTGTCTAATGTGATTGCCCAATTTGATCATGGGTGTTTCAGAAGTGTTCTAAGCTTGTTCAGAGCTTGAAACCCATGTTTTGGGGTGAAATAAGCTTGGCGCACATTCAGTTTAAACTGTGTGAGGGCAGGTCACATGTTAGATAAAACCGTGTGAGGCTGGACAATGAAGAGATATAGTCCACATGGTTAGACCAAAATGTGGGAAATGAGTTGCATGGCCATGTGATAATGTCTTCAATTTTGATAGTGGTATTTGGAATGGTTTGCACACAATTAGTCAAACCATGTGGGAGCCCATTCCCTATAACTAAGAATGTATGATTGGCACACAGTTTGGCCACACCATGGAGCCAAATCATGTGATCATATTATTTTTGGTTAAATTAAAATTTTTACCCTAATTAAAATCTATTTATAAACCTAAATTCAGTTTCCTATTATTTACAACATCCCCTCCCCTTTTGAGCTCCCTTTGGTGGATACTCTAGGATTTGATCCCAATCATCTATCTGATCTCTGATTCAAGAACCACTCATCTCGTTGGATCTGAATCAGCGATTACTCAATTCCTTTTTATCCATTCCTTATTTTATTTGGTATCAACTGTGCTATTTAGGTGAAAGATAATATGCCCCAATTTTAGGTTCTTCATCCATTCTTCATTTTTCACTATATTTGAGTCAAATCAAGAGTTGATACTAGATGAGGACTCTACTACCGAGCTGTGGTAGGTGATGAATATTTTTTCCATTGGTTTTGGTGCTTTATAGACCTAACTTCCATTGTTCCACTTAACATAATTTCTAGTGTGAACCTGAAAATAAATTGAACAATTGTTTTAAATGTAATGGGACCTGTTAGGGAATACCTTAGGTACCCTTGAGATGTGTTGGTGGTTGTTTCCCCATCCAAGGCCACCCATGGGATGTTCCCTTTGCCTATGAAACATGTTGAACCACCCATGGGGTTTGATTTAGGCTTACTTAATTAACGGAATCTCAATTATGTTTAAATGAGATTGAATTGCTTAGTTAGGAGATGTACTACCTCCTTTCCTTATGTTAACATGTTATACCATTATTTAATTAGTTAAATGGAATTGGTTGAATGAGTGGGTATACTCATTGGTTTCCTTGGATGTTAATTTTATATAATGAGTGAGTATAATCATGGTGTGAAATAGTAATTTAATTGATTGATTAATGGAATGTGGTGTATTTTAAATGGTAGTGGATTCTTGGGTTGGTACACCAAGGGTATTGATTCCATTTATATTCCTTATATGTTACTCCTTGGATCCTGAAGTGTTAGTAGATGTTGTGGATAGAGTATTCTCCTTGGGTCTTGATTCCATGGGATGTCTTGGGCCTTGTGACCCCTTGGATCTTATTTTCCTTAGGATCGTAATGGAAATGGTCGATGGACATGCTTCTTGGACCCCATCTCATGCCTAATCGAGTTTCCATCAAGATGCTCCTGAGACTCAATGAAGATGCCTTGGTTTTATACACATTAGATCTAACTATTTGTGGTATAACACTTCATTATATGGTATGACCATGGTAATTGTGATACACATTGATTATACATCACAAAAGTGGGTAATATGGTATGCTTGGTTGAAAAAATCATCTGTGGTTACTTTGACACTTCACCATATAGAAAGGTCACAGTTGACATGGTATGCTTGGATGTACAACAAGGCCATGTTAGTTTTATGTTTCTATTATAGCTTCCTCGTTGGGAGCTTGACACTTTTTTTGTTGGGAGAATTGAAAGGATATTTAGTATCACTTTCTATGTAGTAGAGATTCCATGGGGACTTTACATTTATTTACTACTTACCTTCTTTACTTGCACACTAATTAACTTTTTATATTGCAAAGCTTGGAATTATATAGATCTTTGGATGGTTACATACTGGGAATGTATCCCACACCATGTTTGGGATGATATTGTATACCTGAATAGACTATTTGGATGAAGGTAGAGACTGTGGAAAGTACCCACAGTTCGATGCTTGGTTTTGTGAAATTCTTAGGATTAGGGGAGCATAGGACCAAGCTGAGGCTCATGATTCTATCAAGAGATAGTAATTTTGGATTTTTTGGTATTTTGATACTTATATTTTATTTTACTATTGTGTACCTATTTTGGATGATTTTTAGGGACATGTATCATTATCAATATTGTATATGAGCTTTGTTTTTTTATCATTATCTATTCCTGCTATTAGTTATGGTTTGTATGATTTACTACTTTCACTATTTACTGTCATTGATATTTCGTTGTTTTACACTCTGGTGATGAGGGAATAGTATCCCTACGGATAAACCTAGATCCTATTTTCTAGTCAGCAACCTTTGGTTTTTGTGGATATGTACTTGAGTCCATGTGACTCACTAGGTTTGGGGCACTGTTGAGTGGCACCTGAGTCTGTGACATTACAAAGTGGCATCAAAGCCATTTTTTTGGGTTTATTATTTGGAAAAACTAGATAGGGATAAAAAGGAATTAGAATTTGGTAATCAATTATGTCTAGGTGTAGCTAACCCCATATGGGAAAAATCCAAATTACCTCAAATGGAAATTATTTTTTTCTTGATTTTGACTATGATAGTTGATTTGATTACACCATTGGGTGATGCACTTGATTTGTGATGTTATTATTGATATGATTGTGGGTTCTATTTTGTTGCAACCTGATGAGATGAGGGTATTCCATATCACACATTATTTTAGGGACTTTATAAGTATCACATACCATGGATTATGCCATGCCATTTTGGATGCATTACTTATTGAATACTATTGTGATAGGTTCCATGATAGTTATACCTACTACTGTGATATGTATTATATAAAATATTGTGGTGTGAATCAGGTGGAAAACAAACTTTGGTTACCTATGAGTATGATTCCTCATGGATTATAATTTGTTGAACCATTTGGTTCAACTTATTTAAAGTGAATGATATATGGTGTGAATTATATGGGCACCACATTTTGATTCATAGGGTGTATATGACCTTATGAATTAGAACTTGATGAACCATTAGTTCAACCCTTTTAAATGAATTTTGATATATATATTTAAATGAATACCAATTGAAATGTAAAATTGAAATGATAAATAAAGACTGGACCTCAACCCTACTTTTGAGTGGAATAGAGGTAGTATCTCGAGTGACTTTTTTTTGACTATTTTACATTACAGTCTTAGATTTAGGAGAAGGCTGTGTGGTATGACTTGGTTTTAGGGGGGGATGACCTGCCATATGATTTTAATCTGAAAAAATAGATATTTTTCTTTTATAATGTGTGTTTTTGGCATTATAGAGACATTCCACCATGAAGACCTCCAGTCGTACGCCAAGAGGGAGGTGATGACCACACTCTGGATGCGATGGGCCATGGGCTACCAGTTGATTCTCCTTTAGTGCTAGCCGTGGAACTAACTATTTTTCCAGATATAGGTGATGAGATATATTTTTATGATGGGTTTTATCGCTTGATTCATAATTTCTTGGGAGCACCACATCCTACCTTATCTATTTCTAAGCTGACGTGTGTGTTCCAGAAGCAACATCCTCCCATGGTTTTTAAGGATGGAGGTCCACAGGATGTCGAGCTATGGATTGAGACTAATATTGTAATCCTTAAGCATCTGGAGACACCTCCTAAGATGAGAATGATGCTCGAGACTTATATACTATGTGGGAAAGCAAAGCGCTGGTGGGATGTTCTAAACCATGATGATAGGATGCAAGACATGGTTTGGGACAATTTACTGACCAGGTTCGATGACTAATTTTACCCCAAGATTCCATGGGAAGAGTGAGCTAGTGAATTCATGTATCTAGAGAAGGGGGTGATGAAGTTTATGGAGTAATCAATATGCTTTTTAGAGTTGTATCATTTTTCATTGACACACCTTACTAATGAGCTATTGAGAGCAAGATGCTTCGAGGAAGGTCTCCAAAATGATATTATATCTTAGGTTAATGTGTTCAGGTTAACCTATATTTATGAAATTTTGAATTAGGTGCTGATTATATAGTAGAATCTGAGGGATGTTGAGGTTGTAGAGTAGGTAATTATAGTCTCTCGAACTAGTAGTTTGAATTCCAGCAGCAGGAAGTAAAGTTTTGAGGATTCCATTGATATGAGTACCAGTGAGGTTGTGAGTACTGAGAGATTAGTTTTATTTCATTAGGGTGTCATAAGGGGACACATGAATAATTAGTGAGATTGTGACCCAATAGGGTGTTGATATTGTAGTAGGATGGGCCAAGTACATCATTTTTGTAGGACCTTACCTCTAGCAGTGAGTGGTAGGGGGTAAAATATAACAATAGGTCTAGGAGAAAGTTTCTCAACTCTATGTCAGGAAGGGAGCTGGAGGTGTGCTAGTCGATCATTTAATAAAATGGTGGTCTTGGACAAGGAATCCATGCACCAGTTACACCAAGACATCAAAATGGTCCTACTTTGGGTAGTAAGGTTGTGTCACAGGTCCATGGTTTAGGCCAGATATATTATGTACAACCTGCCTCCGAGGAGAAGTATGCCTGACCATCTACGATGAGAGGTATGATCTTAGTATCATATATTATTGAATCTTCTTTTTTTGATACAGGTGCATCACATAGTTTCATATATGAACCTATGGTGAAAATCCTTGGGCTATTTATATTGTCTTATGAGAGTGTTATGATTTTAGAAACTCCGTTGAGAATTATAACAGAGGGTATATTCTAGTGTAGGGAGTTCTCCCTTGAGGTTGGTGGGTGTCACTTCATCTAGAATCTATATTTCCTTGAGATGAATGGGTTTGACATCATACACAGGATGGAATTTCTTGTATCTTACCAATATTACATTGATTTCTATCACTGGAGGGTGACATTAAAATCACAAGAGGGTGTAGTTTATACTCATAAGGGTGAATGGGATGTATAGAAAAGCTAAGTTGGACCACATCATCATAGGCTAGTCGGGATGATAAACCAGATCACTTGTTTGTATCTAAATGATCAGGGAGCACATTAGGAGGAATTAAATCGAGTGGTTGATCATTTTAAGGACGTTTTCTCAGATGACTTTTCTAGTTTACCTCCTGATAAAAAGGTTAATTTCTCTATCGATCCAGTTCCATGAGTTTCACCGGTATCCATTCCTTCTTACAGGATAACTATAATGAAGTTAAAAGAGCTCAAGATGAAGCTATAGGACTTTAAGGAAAATGAGTTTATTCAACCCAATACTTTTCCATGAGGTTAATTGGTCCTTTTTGAGAAAAAGGCAGATGGTACCCTTAGGATTTGTGTGGATTATTAAAAATTGAACAAGATGACAGTTAAGAACCGGTATCCTATACCATGTATAGATGACCTATTTGATCATATTTAAGGATCTAGGGTGTTCTTGAAAATTAATTGGAGGTCTGGATATCACCAAGTATGTGTTAGACCTGTAAAAATACATCGTATAGCCTTTCATAGTGGTGTATGGTCTATACGAGTATCTGGTTATCCCATTCGGTCTCACAAATGTGCTAGCGGTTTTCTGAGAACTGATGAACCAAGTCTCCCATCTTTATCTAGATTCATTTGTGGTTGTTTTAATGGAATATATCTTGGTGTATTCTCACAATCAAAATAACCATTCCAACCATCTTAATATCATATTGAATTCAATGAGAGAGTATCAGTTATATTCTAAGCTCACAAAGTGACACTTCTAGATGAATCAGATTCACTTCCTAGGTAAGATTATCTTAGAGAAAGATGTATCAGTTGACCCAGATAAGGTGAGAGATATAGTTCCTAGGATAATACCATGAATACCTTTTAAATATGAAGTTTATTGTGGATATCTAGATATTAAAATCATTTAATACATGACTTATCACTCTTAGAAGCACCATTGACAGACTTGAATAAAAATGACATGAAGTTTGTATGGTCAGATACCTGCAAGACAGCCTTTCAGGAGTTAGAAGGGAGACTGACTTCATCATCTGTCCTGAAATTTTCAGAGAAGGGTAGGATCTACACTGTGTATTGTGACACATCAGTTATCAATCTTGGAGAAGTGACAATGTAGGGGTATAGAGGGTCTCAGTATTTTATGCCTCAAAAGATGTATTACCCAACGCACAATATCAAGTTAACTATAGTTGTTCATGATCTGCATTGTTGGAGACATAACTTACTAGGAGATCATTTTGTGGTGTACATGGACAAAAAAAATCCTCAAGTGTTTATTTACATAGTGTGATTTAAATCTGAGGAAGTGAAGGTTGGTGGAGTACCTACAGTCTTTTTATTTTGAGCTTTCCTACATTCCCGGTAAAGGCAATGTAGTGCCAAATGTATTGAGCATGAGGACTTAGACATATGCATTTTAGCAGGCATGTAGCAAGTGGTATCTTATGGATTTGTTCTTTGAGATGCACTTGGAGTTGAACGATTGTCAGAGGAATACTTATACTTTCATCTTTATTTACAACATCTACTCTACTAGATAGAGTGAGGATGAGTAAGCTATCAGATTTCAAAGGCTTAGTCCTATGGGAGAGTGTGGCTGGGGAGGACCCTCATACTAGTTGAATAGTATGCGAGGATTATATCCTACAAATACATGGTTTCATTTGGATTCAAATGGACATATGAAAGGTGATGATGTTGGAGTATCATGCCTCAACTTGGCCAGTGCACCTCGGTGTCAACTAGATGTACCATGACTTATGCCTTCAGTACTAGTGTCTGGGTATGAAAAGAGAGGTAGCTAGTTTTTTTATGAGATGTTCCACCCGTCTATAGGTGAAGGCGGAAAATTAGTGACCAACCATACTTTTACATCAGTTACTTATTCTCTAGTTTAAATGGGATGACATCTTGATGGATTTTTTGATAGGTTTACTGAGGTCACCTCAAGTTAATTATTTTGTATAAGTTGTTGTTGATAGGCTCATAAATGTTTCTCATTTATTTCCAATCAAGGTGACCTTCAGTGTTGATGACCTTGGGAGGTTGTATATACATGAGATAGTATAAATACATAGGGTCCCTTTTACTATTGTTTCAAATAGGGATTCTCGATTTATGTCTCATTTCATAAAGAGTTTACATAGGGTGTTGGTTATATAGGTGATTCTGAGCACAACATACCACCCTTAGACTAATGAAAAATTAGAGAGATGATACAAGTTCTTTAGGACATACTGCAAGCATGCACCCTAGATTTTGGGGGCTCTTGGGAGAGGCATATTCCCCTAGTTGAGTTCGCCTACAACAATATCTATTGGGATATGATATAGATGGAACCTTATGAGGATTTATACGGTAGTACATGTTTATCACCCTAGTGCTAGTTAGAGGCAAGTGAGGTAGCCTTTCTAGGAATGCGTCTCATGTAGAAGATTTATGAGAAGGTCCATTTGATTCATTAGTATAAGGATACTATGCAGTCTCATCATAATTATTACACCAATAACTGCATAAAAGATTTAGAGTTTGAGATCGGGGATTGAGTCTTCTTACATGTTTCACTGAGTTTGGGATGCTGGTGGATTAGGATATAGGGTAAACTTTATTCAAGATATTTCAGTCTATTTTAGAATCTAGGTAGATTCAGGCAGTAGCAGATTGGTTTCAGTTACCTCATAGGTACCGAGCTATGCATGACATCTTCTATGTATCTCAAATGTGCCTCTATCACTCAAACAAATATCATTATTTTCAGCCTGAGGAGATTGAGATATAGGTTGATGCATCCCAAGAAGAGCATCCGGTTTATATCATTGATATGTGCACAAAGGTTCTACGAGGTCATTAGGTTCCTCTAGTATTGGTGTTACGGAAGCACGGCTGTTTATAGGGAGAGACTTGGGAGTGGGAGGTCAATTTATGTGCTCAGTGGCCGAAGATGTTCTTAGAAGAATCTTGACCACCCTTGAGAGGTAAATTCAGGGATGAATTTATTTAAGGGGGAAGATTTTAAGAACATGAGTTTTCGTATGAGGTAAAATTACTTTTTTATTTTGGTTTTAATGTTTAAATATGGACTAATATAAGTACCCAATTTGATCATGGGCTTTTGGAGGGTGTCTAGGGCTTGTTCGGAGCTCAGAACCCAAGTTCTGGGGTTAAATAAGCTGGGAACATGGTTAGTTCAAACCATACAGGGAAGGATACACGATTAGATAAAACCGTGAGAGGTTGGATAGTGGAGAGATACAATCCGCATAGTTAGACCAAACCATGTGAAATGGGCTGCATGACTGTGCAAGAATGTATGTTATTTTGATAGTGGGATTTGGCACGATTTACACACTATTAGTCAAACCATATGGACAAACTATGCAAGTGCTCCTTCCCTATAGCTAAGCATGCATGGTTGGTGTACGATTTAGAGAAACTATGTGTCCAAACCGTACAACCCTATTATTTTGGATGAAATTTAAATTTTCCCATAATTAAAATCTATTTATCAACCTAAATTCACTTTCCTATTATACACAACAGCCTCTCCCATTTTGAGATCCCTTTGGTGGATATTCTAGTACTTGATCTTGATCCTCTATTTAATCTCTAATTCAAGTGCCACTCATCTTGTTGGATCTGCATCGATGAGTACTTGATTCCTTTTTATCCATTTCTCATTTTATTTGGTATCAGCTGTGCTATTTAGGTGAAAGGTAATATGCCCTAATTCCAGCTTCTTCATCCATTATTTATTTTTCACCCAATCTGAGTCAAATCATAAGTTGATAATGGATGAGACCTATGCTACCAAGCTATGGTAGGTGGCCTATACTTTTCCCATTAGTTTTGGTGATTTATAGACTAAGCTACCATTATGTCTCCCGCTTTACTTTCTAAAGAAACCCTGAAATTAAATTGAAGAACTATTTTAAATGGAATGGGACATGTTAGGGAATCCCTTACACTACTACAAAACACTCCTTTAACAACATTGGAATATATTAGCACTAGAAGAATGTGCTGAGAAAGCCTATCTTTATCAGTGCTAAAATAAATGCTGATAAAGTGGAACCTTTAGCAGTGCTAAGTAAAAGTAATGATAAAGGGGACCCTTTATCAACAATTTTTATTTAGCATTGATAAAATTCGCATTTATCAGCACTTTATTTTAGTGCTGATAAAGGTTACCCTTTATCAGCGTTTTATTTTCAGTGCTGATAAAAAGTACCCTTTATCAGCGCTTTATTAGTGCTGATAAATGTCCACAATAAAATGAAATAATAAAACAAATAGAAATAATTTTTTTTAACAATTTCATTAATTAAATAATTATTTTTAAAAATGAATAAATTAAATATACATATATATAAATTTTAAAAATTAATAAATAGTTTACATTAAATATATAGATATTTAAAATCAATAAAATGAAATAATTAAACAAATAAAAAATTAAAATGAGTAAATTAAGAAAAATATTAAAAAAATTATGAATTAAATAGTTATTGATAAAAATGAATAAATAGTATATATTAAATGTGGATATATAAATGAATATATAATTAAACAGAAAAATAAAAATGAATAAATTACAAAATTATTTAAAAATTTATTAATGAAACAATTGTTAATAAAAATAAATAAGTATAATATATATATTAATTATAAATAGTAATAAATAATATATATTAAATAGAAATATATATTAAATGAATAAAATTTTAATTAAAAACATATTAACGTCTTATTCATTTTTAATGTTGTATGATTTTTCAATTTAACTTATATCAAATTTCATGTGTTACATTGATTTCACACACACACACACACATATATATGTAATTAATGAAGTTTTATATACAAACATACACACAAATATATTTACGCAATATATAGAAATATATACATCTAATATTTATGCAATTTATTCAAATTTCAGTATATTTTAAAAATTCATTATAACATGATACATTTAATATATTATGTTTTTAATCGATCAATTTTATTTATTATTTTTTTAATACTATTATAGTCAGGGAATTCATTTTTAATATTTTAATATTTTTTATTTTATTTTTGAATTTGATCATTTTCTATTATTTATTTATATTTATTTATTTACTATGTTTTAGTATTTTCAATATGTATTCATATTACTTCAATATATATATATATATATCCATATTTTATTAATAATTTATATTTAATTAATAAAACTTATCCATTTTTTTAATATTTTTAAAGTGTACTCATTTTAAATTATTCAATTTCACTCATTTTTAAAATACATGTATTTAAGATTATATATCCCCTAATAATGTTAAAGATATATTTGTAAATAAATATATTTATAAATGTATATTTTCTATATTTATAAATTTATAAATTTATAAATTTATAATTATTATAAATAAATAATTATTATTTTTTAAATAAGTATTTATATAATTATAAATAAAAAATTATATATATTTAATAACTATAAAATTATAATAATCTTTTAAAATAAATCCTTTATCAGTGCTAAAAAAGCAGTGTTAAAAAAATCTTTATCAACACTAAAATATTAGCACCGATAAAGTTGTTTTTTATCAGCACTTTTTTAGCACTAATAAATATCAAGATTTACCAGTGCATTTTTAGTGCTAATAAATATCTATTTTATCAGTTCTTATCAATTTAACACTGATAAAAGGTATATTTATCAGTGTTTTTCTAAAAAACACTATTAAAGGTGATCCTGATCTACTTAAACGAACCCTAATCGGTACTCAGTCAGTCGCAATTTTCAAGCACTCACAGAACTCTTCTGCTTCCGGTGTGACTCTTCTACATTCCCTCAAATGAATCAAGGCTAGAGTTCAATGTATGTTATCTACTACTTTTCCTCTATCATTGTTTGTTATTTTGGGTTCCGTATTTTTTATTTTGTGTTTTGTGCTGTTCTTAACCATAACGAACCTTGCATCTCATCTCCTCACCACTGCTGGCATGACTCCTCTATGTTCCCTCAGGAAAATCAAGGCTAGAATCCAATGTATGCTATTTTATACTTTTCCTTTATCATTGTTTGATCTTTTGGATTCCGTGTTTTTCGTTTTTCATTTTGTATTGTTCTTAACCATGAGGAAGCCTACATCTCATATCCTCTCCACTACCAGCGCAACTCCTCTAGGTTCATGTAAGTATTATAAAGATGTACCATGATATTAGTCACCAATTTTTGTGGCCTATAATGATGAAATGAATAATATTATTCCTCACTAAATTTTTTACTTATAATTCAAAGAAGAAAAATACAAAAAACTAATAAGTACTCTTTCAATACTTTCTCATCCTATTAGAAAATGGGATGAAATCATGATGGATTTCTTGAATAGTTTTTCAAGATAAACTAAATAGAAAGATTTATAATGGGTTATAGTGGATCACCTAACTAATATTAACAAGTTATTACATATTGAAGAGGCTTCCTTAGCTGATGAACTCGATTAATTGTATGTCAAAGAGATAATAATGCTTCCAGGTGTCCCATATAGTGTTGTATCTGATAAGGATATGATGTTTTTATCTTGGTTATAGAAAGGACATTAATTTTCAATGAGGTTATGGGTGAAATTGTATACTCTCATTATTCAATATACTAACAATCATTCTAATCATACAATCTTTATATTGTAGGATATTCTTTAAGCCTTAATTCTTGACTTCATTGGCGCCTAAAAGGATTAACTTTCCTTGGTGGAATTATCTTATAAAAATAGTTATCAATCACTTATCTAGATGGACCCATATAGAGAATTATATTAAATACATTATCACTCTCCTTTATGTTGGATAAATATTGAATAATCTCTTATAAATATCCCTAGTGTTTTCCAATAAATAATATACTGAGTGATGTTAATTCAAAAACATTTTGAAACTAATCAAAGTCAACCAATGTCCTAAAATAACCATTAGAGGTGACTCTTGTAATTTAATTTTAATGAACATGTGCTTATTTATGTTTCCTTGATATTGGTTCACTAATGGATTAGAGAGAAGAGGAAATAAACCTCAAAATACATCAAACATTTTAAAATTATTGGAAAAGACTAGGAAATTTCTTAATAGATTTCCTTACACATATAAAAACCCAATGGTTGAATCAATTCCCTCAAGAATCTGGTTGAATATTATTGAGTATGAAATGCTTGAGGTTGTGGAGGTTTTAAATGACCCATATGATATAACCATGCAATCCCCTTTAATGTTAGTATCTTACTCTCATTTTGGGAGTATTTTTTGTTGAAGGGGAGTTAAAATAGGGGTTAGAGGATTTGATAGAAGATAGTGGCAAAGAGATAGAGGTACCCTTGTGCGGTAGGCACTAAGTACCCAATGAAATGGAACCCGGTACCTATTGATAGGTTAGTGTAATTAGGGCCACTATTAACATAACCAAGAAACCAAGGATCTAGTATTATGTATATGGTGGTACTTTTGAGATTTGATTAGTTTTGTGGGTTGTTGATCTTTTTAATCATAGTAAACTTGTATACTATGTAAACTATGGACCACTACCATTTCGTTGGGTTAATAATGACTACTAGTTCCTCATTTTTGTGGTTTAGTGTGAATTATGTCTTATTTTGATCTCAGTTGTTGTGAGTAAGCTTTTAAAATGAAAATGATTTTTAAAATTAAAATTATTTCTTTCAAATGGTCTCAGATTAGAAAAAATGAGTTTTAAAGAAAAATGTTTTGGATTGAAATTTTGGTAAATTATTGGGTCTGGTGAGAAGTGGTAAGTGTGACCCTCAGTATTCCTTATGAGTGTTTTCATATGTTTGGGTATGTGAGGAATTGATTCTGAATCTAATTTTATGATTTTTTTGTTATTCAGAATATGATGCCTAGAAAGTTACTCGAAGTTTCTAGTGGTTCTCCCCCTATTTCTAGTTATCCTTAGTTTCTGCCCATATTCTGTGGCAATCGAGGTTTGTTAGAGGTAGTGAAGTGGCTTGAGAAAGTTTAACATGTCTTCAGAGTGTTGGGAACTACCAAAGTTGTTATAGTTCGTGCTGCTCTGGGTCTACTTAGGGGTCCAGCTTTGGAATAATGGGAGTTGTTTTCTCCTCCAATGATGCATGTTGGGATGAAGTGGGAAGTTTTTAAGTCCATATTTTTTTGATGGTTTATACCTGAGGAGGTGAATAAGAAGAAAGGGGAATATATCATGAGTGTTCAGCAAGGTCAGTGTATGGTGAAGGCTTATATTGAACACTTCAAAGAGATGGTTTCCTTTTATCTGGAGGTGGTGTCGTAGGATCTATTAAAAGATTATTTTTTCATTGGGGGTCTTCATCCAAGGATCAAGTATCATTTTCTCTTCTCTAAGGATCAATATTTTGATAATTTGGTGGAGGAAGCATTTTTGGATGAGTTGTTATGAAAGAAGCATACAACACATTGGCTTAGTTTTTGTCTCTCATGTTGGGGTGAAGACGTTCATAGTTTCCTCATTTTTGTTTTTTGGATATTATAAGTTCATATTTCATTTTAATATTCTGATGAAATCATCCATTAACAGTTAAAATGGTTTTATTTTTCTGAATTTTAACTTTTGAATGGTTATCCTTTACTGAATTAGTTCCCCTATTTCTTTCATGTCTGTTTAGAGATGTCTATTTTTATGGAAATCACTCTTTGTGCCTTGTGTGTGGGTTCGTTGTTCGGTTTGAGATCTTTTGTTTCTTTTTTAAAAAAATGATAGGGTTTTATATGTTTTAAAAAAGAGGTTTATGGATATGTGTACTCTATTCACACTTAGGGAAATGATCCATAAGTCATTTGAGACATGTAGAAATAACCCGCACTTCAATTTGATGCATGGTGTGACTTCTATGACTCAATGTGTCATGCCTTTGCAAGAATTAGTTGTACCTCAAAACTGAACAAACACATTCAGATTGTTTTGATACTTTAGTTAAAAAAGTTTCACTCACTGAAAACTGATCAAATGCGCTTGGATTTTCTTGATATTTTATAAAAATGATTCATAAGTCATCTGTGATGTGTAGGAATTTTTTTCATGTCAAACTGATACATGATGTGATCATAATAAGTCCAAAGTGTGTGTTTCAAGTTTAAAATGACATTTTAGTAAAAAATACAACTGACATACTCAAAACCAAGAAAAAATATTCATATTGTTTTGATACTTTAGTAAAATGATCCACAAGTCATTTTAGACTTTTCGGAATCAGATAAACCTCAATCCGATGCACGGTGTGACTGTTATGACTCCGATTACATATTTTTATTTAAAATTGGCATCAATTTTCATAAAAGAAACAATTTCTATTAATTTATTTCTATATATTATTACTAAGATAGGAATTTTTTTTCTTATACATGTGTGTCCTTTTGCTCCATCAGGGGTGGTTTGTTCGGTAATAGCATGAGTCGGGTCAGGATTAAAAGTTAAAAGAATATTGATGTTTTTAATGTATGTAATAATTTTTATTTATGTAATTTTATAAAACAATGTTTAAAATGTCTATAATATATATTTTTTTCTTGTGGTTTTGTTTTAAATTTATTTTCATTTAAATATTGTATTGGGACTTATTTTTTTTGATATCTGGTGTGTTTTTGGTGCTCCAGTGTACTATTACAGCACATTACAGAATAACCCTTTATCTGTGCTTTTTAAAATCACTACTAAATGGTTCCTTTAGCGGTGAAAAATTAAAGTGCTGATAAATGGTTGCTTTATCAGTGCTTTTTTTAGTGCCAAAAAAGGGAGCCTTTATTTTCCCTTTTTCAGTGCTGATAAAAGTACAGGGCTTTTTACCTTGCTCATGTAGTCAGTAATTTTCTAATGTTGATAAAGGCCATTTCTAGCACTATTGGAGGTCTATTTCGTAGTATTTTTAGTTACCCTTGAGATGTGTTGGTGGTTATTTCCCCAACCAAGGCCACCCATGGGGTGTTCCCTTTTCCTATGCCACATGTTAAACCACCCATGGGGTGTTATTTAGGATTTCCTAATTAAAGGAATCTCAATTATGTTTAAATGAGATTAAATTTATTAGTTAGGAGATTTAATATCTCCTTGTCTTATGTTAAAATTTTATTCCATTCTTTAATTAGTTAAATGGATTAAATAAAATTGGTTAAATGAGTGGGTATACTCATTGGTTTCCTTGGATATAAATTGTATATAATGAGTGGGTATACTCATGGTGTGAAATGGCAATTGAATTGATTTATGAATGGAATGAGGTATATTTGAAGTGTTAGTGGACTCCTTGGTTGGTATACCAAGGGTCTTAATTCCATTTATATTCCTTGGATGTTACTCCTTGGATCTTGATGTGGTAGTGGATGCCATAGATAGAGTATTCTCCATGGGTATTGATTCTGTGGGATGACTTGGGACTTTCTACCCATTGGATCTGGTTTTCCTTGGGACCGTAATGGACATAGTCGATAGGCATGCTCCTTGGACCCCATCTCAAGCCTAACTAAGTTTCCATTGAGATGCTTGTAGGACTCAACAATGATACCTTGGTCTTATTTGGATCTATCCCTTTGAGGTCTAACACTTCATTGTATGGCATGGGTGTGGTAATTGTGATACACTTTGATTATACGAAACGACCATGGGTAATATGGTATGCTTGGTTGAATGGATCATCCATGGTTACTCTGACACTTCACTATACAACAAGTACATGGTCGATATGGTATGTGTGGGTGTATGAATAGGTTGTGTTGATTTTTTGTTTCAATTATAGTTTCCTTGTTAGGATCTTGACACTTGTTTTGCAGGGATCCTTGAATGGCTATTTAGTATAACTTACTATGTAGTAGATATGCCATGGTCACTATATATTTATTTAATACATACATTCGATATTGTTTATCTTGTTATTTTTCACATCCTGGAATTGTATGTCACACCATGTCCGGGCCATCGTTGGGTACTCGAACAGACTATTTGGATATAGTTAGGGACTGGGGAAAGCACCCATAGTTTGATGATTGATTTTCTACCATACTTATGAGTAGGGGAGCATGGGACTGATCTAAGGCTCATGATTCGATCAGGATATAGTACTTTAGATCTTTTTGGTATTTTGATACTTGTATTGCATTATGCTATTGTGTACCTATTTTTTCTTCTTTTTAGAGAAATGTATCATTATCATTATTGTATATGAGCTTAATTTTTTATACTTATCTATTCCTTCTATTATCTATTATCTATATGATTTATTTCTTCCACTATATAATTTCATTGATATTCTACTATGTTACACTCTAGTGATGGGGGAATAGTCTTCCCAAGGACACACCTAGGACTTTGCTTCTAGTTGGAAGCCTCTGGCATTTGGGGAGATGTGCTTGAGGCTATATGACCCATCGGGATCGGGGTACTATTGAGTGGCACCCAGGTTTAGGATGTTACAAATGGTTCATGCCAAATTTCAAGTTGAATCATGCATGGGACTCAAGATTCATTTTAGAGGGAATTTTATCCCCATGATTTTTTAGGATATCACCAATAGTTTTAAGAATCTAGTATATGAGGAGGTGGGATTGAGGTCACATAACATCCCCCTCTCAAGTTTAATTTAGGTGGCCTAGGTTGGGGCTTTAAAAATTATATCAAATCATGCTTCAAGATGTGATAGTGTTATCTGGTGATAGATATATTATGTTGGTAATTGATAGGTATACTGAGTTCATGCCTTGGAAGTATGACACTTGTTGAAACATAGGTTTTTAGGGGACATTTTGTGATGGGACTATGCAATCTATGATGAGAGAGGTGTTGGGTTTGACCAATAATGATAATGTAAAGTGTAAAAGACTTGAAATTATTCATTAGAATTAGTTGTGTATATAATGAGTTTTTTAGGTATCATGATAATCACATGCTTAGGGCATGGTGTATACACCTATATGTAGTTTTTTTACATGCTTCCTCATAGTAATCCATTATTTATTCAATAAATATATAATATAATTTTTTTCTTGGTTACATTATAATGGGTTATTAGACTAATATGGATTTTAGGGGATTTGTTTGATTTATTACAATTGTTTTGTTTGGATGCTATAGAAAAATTATTTTTGGGATGGTTGGTTTTTGATAAAAACCTGGTTATGAAAATAAAACATAGGTTATGGCATGAGGTATGGGTGATAAGTTTTATAAGATAGTTTTATATGAAAAATCTCATGGATTTGGTTATTTTGGAATGATTGTAATTTTTGGGTTTTGATAAATGGAAATTAGTTTTTAAAAATATATTTCAATATTAATTATAAGTGATAATTTTTTATAAAAATGTGACAAGATATGGGGGAGATTTTTTTATTCTTATTTTGATGAAAACCCATGGATTCCATAGGATTTTCAAAAAACTCAAGTGAGTTAGTGTTTTGTGAATGTGTTTTTTGAATAAGAAACTAACACTCTTGTGGATCAGGTTTCTTGGATTTTTTTGTGTTATCTTAGAGTAACCCATATACAAGAATTTTGCACCTATTTGATTTATTGTATTTTCTTTCAACTACCTTGTGAGATTGAAAGATGTGGATCTGGTTTGATCTAGTGATAATAAAAAGCAACCAGTGACTATGTTGATTGGTATGCTAGATTTTTGATGATTGAGTAGGGAAACTCAGGAGTTTTCTTGTTATCTAAGTGTACATTCCATGATTGTTTTGAAAGAACCATATATTTATATTTAGGGTATAGATGTTAGATATTGATATTAGTTATCTAGATTTTAGTTCTTATGGATCTATGGTTGGGGCTAGATTATTTGTTTCTTTATATGATTCCTAATGTGGGGAGAACCATTAGGTTGAATTTTCATTTTTAATTAGAGTATTATGAATTGGAATAATAAGCCTCAGGATAAATTATTTATTGAAACTTTGGTGTATCAAGATCAATAGATGATGTTGAGAATTATATTGGTTTAAATTTATAGATGTTTACCATTAGAGATTCAGTATGAGAGGTATGGTCATGTAAAATCACTATAATTGTGGTAGATAAAGCATGAGATATGAAGATTATGTGTTTTGGTTATGAGGTGATGATAAGGGTACCACTTACAGTGGGAATAATTGAATTAGTCATGAGTGAATGTACCTAGTATTGGATGGGTCATGGGTGTGGTGAGACTACTCGATGGAATGTCGAGGTGGAATCAAAATATAGATGCACAAGAAGATATGAATTTATATAGTTACTTGGTGAACATTGGATATGAAATTTAGCTAAAGTTTTAGATGGAGTACAAGTGTTGGTGGTGGGATCGTGATGGTGTCAGTTTGATTTGAGCGTGAGTTAGATATGTGGTGTGTTAATGCTTATGGTTAGAGTGTGATAGTTCGATGAGTCAGTTAGGATCTAGCCATGAAATTACACAAAGTACTTGGTTAATACTTTAGTTTTGATGTATGGTGGATCAGTGATACCTTTGGGTGTTAAATCATAATGATCATTTGGTTTAGGGATGCAGTGATGTAGTGATTCATTTTTGGTTTAGGATGAGTGCTTTTAGAGAGATTCGGCTAGAGAAGAAACAAAAGGTGATATCATATGGAATTAGATGCGGTGAGGTGGAAAATACATCAATAGAATGTAATGACATATTATAATGAAATTATTCCAAATGTAAAATTTTGGTCATGGATAGAGTTGTGAGAACCACAATGACCGGGTATCATGGTTTTTGGTTTATAGTGTGCTCGTTGTATAAAATTATGCAGCAGAAGGACCTTGAGAACTCTTTGATGAATCATAGAGAATTAATAGTGTATTTTAGACCATTTTAGGCTATGAATGATTTTTTAGGACTATATTCTTCTAGAGAAAAATAATCCTTATGGTGGGGAGTGGGTAATGACCCACATCATTATGGGTTGTGAGATTCTAAGGGAATATGAATTTTTCAATTCATAGAATTAGATATTTTGTAAAATAGGGTATGAATCAAGATAAAAAGTTTTTAGATATCTCTAAAATTATTTTTTGAATGTGGTTATAGGATTGGTTAGTGTTTCCTGTGTTTGGTTGGATATCGAGGTAGGTCCAGATTGACCTAGCTGTTGGTTTGGGTTGTTGATGACACCCCATGATGCATCTAGGGGGTGTTGGGACCTAATGAGTTTTGATGGATTTTTTTAGAGGATGGAGGTGAAATTAATCCATATAGAAAGGTGTTATATTGTGGTTACATTGGTGGGAGAATCTTATGGCATCACATAGAGGGGTTATTCCATGGAGGTGTTTTCTGAGGGGAAGGGCCATCTACTAATATTAGGAACTTGAAACTTGGTATGGGGACTACGATGTAGCTTTTCATGATAGGACAATTCATTTCCACAACCCTATTAAACTTTTGTGGAGGTCCCTTTGAAGTTGGGGCATTAGGTTTTCCCCTACACATTATGGGTTGTGTCATATATCCCTGTTCCATGTTGTAGTTAGAGGTCGGGGGTAGGCCCTTACACTGCAATACAAGTGGGTATTCTATAAGGAAACCTTAGAGTGGATCCTTGCATTGTGGCCCCTATGGAAACACTATAAAGAGATATATACCCTATTTTTTTCCTTATGATAATTTGATTGGGGATACTATTTGAAACCCCCTTGGGTTCCTTGTCCTCCAGTCAACAAGAGAATGGGTGAACCCTCATTGAATTCCATGAATCCCCCTTAGTGCACCTTTCATACAGTTTATTTGGGGGAGTTTGTTCACATGGATTTTAGGTAGGTTCCTCAATTTATATCCGTTGTTCTCACTCCCCTGTGGATTAAGATTTAGGTTAATATGGTTATGGTTTCAGAGAGATTATTTCACTAGATAATTTTTAAATCATCTTGATTGTTGGAGCTTTTATAGATGAATTATTTAGGAGGTCCCAAAAAGTGGTACTCAAGATAATGTTCATTTTTTTCCTTGAGTTATGTTTCCTAATATATTTATTTCATGTTTTTATCTATTTTGGGTGATATTGACCATTGATTAGTATATTTAATTAGAAGCCTTTTTGTGGCCTATGTGAGAGTGTATGTTGGGGGTGGATCACACAATGTTTCTCAATGTTATAGTGCCATGGGATCTCATGGTGAGTTTTAAATTAGTTATACTAGTTTTAGGTTTTGGTTTTAATTTTTATGTTTATTAATTAAATATTTTTTATTGTTGATATGGGTTTGCATGGAATTATAGGGGGTGATATGGTCTTGGTATTATTTATAGATGTTTCCATGACACCACAGAGTCTCTGATTTTTTTTATATAATGTTCATGTGACATCACTAGTATTGTTGTCTATATGTTTTATGAAAAGTGTGATCTATCCCATCATTTGGGATGGTATTGTGTTATATTAATAGTTAATATGTAATGAATAATTCGTTAAACTATTAATTAGCGGTGCTTTAGTTGAATGAGTTTTTATGATTCTATTTATAATTTTTTATGGTGTGTGTTGGATTTTAAAGAGTAAAGAGTTTCCTTTTTAAATGTTCTTTTAAAAAGGAAATTGAAATGAATGGGAAATTATAAGAAAAATGGATAATTTAATAATGGTCTTAAAGTGGTATTTTAAAATTACTATGGTATTTTTAAAGATTGTATAATGAGATTTTTTCCATGTTCATAGTATGAGTAATATGACATGAGATGATTTTTCTAAATGGTCTTAAAAGAGGGTTTATAATTTTTTACAATTGAAAGAATGAATGTATTGGTATGATATTATTATATTATATTTAACCTTGTTTATATATAGACCCAGGAATTTTACACATATTATTACACTATATTTAACATAAACATCCAATAAACACAACCCAAATATTGTAAGGCCTGGCGTCATTAGAAGACTAAGTTCATAATACATCAAATGAAAATAAGACACAAAGTCTCTATTTTATTCTCTATAATGATACCCTAAATACCTTTGAGCTCATAAAACTACATAGGATAACCCAGATAATACATAAAATAAAGGTGTGAGCTATAAATCCCTATAAGGGTATAAACATGGTAATGAAGAATAACCTATGAGTCTAAAGGCATAACATGAAATCATAAAATATAAGGCACTTGAATAATCATATAGATGAATAAAATAAATAAAATGGCATCATAAGATCATGGAAACATAGTAATTTTTCAGAAACATAAGACATGAAATAAGCACAACTCAAGGATGACCACTAAGACAACATCACATGGTGGACAGAGGTCCATCATGGATTATATTTTCTCCCAAATCTCATACACTGCATCTCATGAGACAAAAAAAATACCCAATTAATTGGTGAATTATCTAGGTGCACCAATCATAATATGTACATGATTATGTGTTCCATAAAATGAAACCAATCATAAGGAATATAAAATAGAATTACACATGAAAATAAATGAGTTTCATAATCTTTCCTCATATCATAATTGAAGAAGATTGCATAAAGATTACAAAGTGAAGAAGGAATTAAATACTTTTGATGTTCATATCAGAGTAAATAAGTTTAGTTCTCAAAATATGGTTTTTATTTATAAATAATTTCATGATAAAGGGTAGGGAATTGGGTATATAAATGAACTTTCGAAATAGTGTTTTAAGGAATCAATTGAAGATCTTTAGAGAAAGAAAACATATGGAATTTTCTTTGAAAACTAGAGGTAAACCAGAATTTTTAGACCTCAAATATTCCCTTATTTAATTAAATCATGAATGAGAATAAATATATTAAATATTAATTACATAAAAAATTAAGGGGTATAAAAGTTCCCCTTAATTGGTATTGATTTGAAATGAGTCATTTGAGAAATAAACTTAAGACATGTATTTCCCCATAAAAGGAATGGATTATAATCTAGGTATACATATAAGATAAATATATAAAAAATTTATAAGCATTAAATAAAATCAAAGAGATATAAAAATTGAGTTAGAGAGAGAAATTTCATAACCCAAATAAAAAGGGTGGTTTAAAGAGAGCCCTTACCTTATGTTTCAAAATCATTATGCACTTAGACTTAATATCCTAAATAATCAAATTGAATTAATTAATTACTTAATTTAGGAACATTTACATATTTATTTATTTATAATAATTTTATTATGATCATTTATAACCATTTCAATGAGATATGTAGTTTAATTTCACTTTTATGTGGGCGTTCATTTCATAGTTCCATGGTTAGATCACTTGTGTATAATTATGGAAGTTCTCATAAAAAGGGAATAAAAATCCATAAGTGAAATAAAATGATATTAATTTTTTTATATAAATTTATACATTCCCAAATATCCTTTTTTTCAAAATAAGGATGATTCACTTAATAATAATGTTAATGTTATGTAGTTAGTTCATTTAGGTGGTTTTACTGACCATCATGAACTAGTTTTGTTTTATTTAATATTATTTCTATATATTCATTTCATAAAATGAAATTAATTATAATATACTTATTATCAAATTATTAAACCATAATAATATTTTTATGACCATCCTTGAAGGTGATAATGGAAAAAAGCTCATCATCCATGGAGGCGGTGAACCTATATAATTTTAACAATGGTTTCATTTTTAAAATAAGAGATAAGAGAAGAGGATGGATGGTGGATATTATAAAATAACTATTAAATCATAGTATATATAAGATACTGGAGTTATTATTCAATGTTGTATTAGGGAGGTGAGGAGAAGTTATAAGAAGAAAAGGATTTAAAAGAGGTAGTTTGAGAATATTATCTCTTGAATGTTGTATCCTTATAAAACTACTTAAGGAACTTGGAATTAGAATTTGGATGAGACCAGCATCACTAGGGAATGGGGTAGAGCATTTTTAAGGTAAATGGGTAGAAATTTTACAAGTTTAAATACTTAAATGGTGTGAGTAGAAGGTGTTGTGAGTGGTGGCATTTATAAGGGGAGATGGGTGTTTTTAAATATTATAATAACCAATTCATTATTTTAGTGCAAGACTACCAATAGTGATGATTATTGAGACTATATACAATAAATAGTGCACATTATTTCATGTTAATGGGTGATTATATCATCCATTACCCAAAAAATCGTGTATTTAGATTATAATGTTAAATATTGTATTTTGATGTATTGCACTATACACCAAAAATTCAACTATTTTATAAAAATACCAAAAAATTCAACCTGACTATTTTTTAATGTTTAGATTCTAAAAATTTAATCCATTTTATGAAAATAATTTATTAAATATGATAAATTTAATTTTAAAATTAATTTTTTTTATTTGAAAAATATAAATTTTAATATTATGATTAATTTTATGACCCTGTGAAAAATTACATATGGTCCTATAAATTTATATTATAATTATAATAAAACATATTTTAATTTATAAACCCATTTTATGAAAATAATATTTATTTTAAATCATTATAATATTTATAAAAATGGAAATCAAACATATATGTTTTACAAAAATACGAACACCTATTTTATCATTTTTAAAATACTTATTTACTTGTATTTTGATATAAATATATCATATTTTAATTTTATAAGATACGTAAATATTATTTTATAATTACATAGGTGATGGTAAATTTCTAATGGTTATGTACTATTCCAAATGGTCATATTAATATTCCAATGGTTAGGTTATTATTCCAACAATCATATTATTATTCCAACAACCATAATTTTAATGATCATATGGGTTCTACACTTCATATAAATACTCCATATTTCATTCATTATTCATTCTATTCTATTTTCTCTCAATGTTATATATATTTTCATTTTCAGAATACATATTTCATTACAAATATTATGATTCATTTATACAATGTTGTTCATGAGTGTAATTATTATGGCATATCAAGTATATCTAAAATTTTATATTATTGTTATCTAATTTTATATTTTTATCCCATTATAATAATTTCAATATTTATGGAAATATTTATTATCTAAATTTAATGTTTAAAATATAATAAAATTTAGTTAGTTTTATCATGTGGTGTATATGATTTATTAAATATGACACATTTATATAATTATAAGGGAAATCCCATTGATAGAATTTTGTGTTGTTACATTATCCCACCATTAAATAATTTTACCCTAGAAAATTCATTTTACATACTAAGGTGAAAAAAGTTTAGGGTACTTCTGCTTCATGAATCCCTCCAATTCCCATGTTGCCTCCTCGTACTTATGGTTTTGACATAGAACTTTGACTAGGTTAGTTGTCTTGTTTTGTAGAACTTTATCTCTATAGTCCAAGACCTTCAAAAACTACTACTCAAAAGAGATATAATTTTTTAGTTATACTACCTCTAAATCCAGTACATTCGAGGGATCTGGTTTATTCTTCCTTAAGAGGGATAAGTGGAATACATTATATACATGAGACAAGGTTGGTGGGAGTTCTATTAAATAATCCATAACTATGATGTGATCAATAATCTCAAAGGTTCTAATATACCAAGGACTTATATTTACCTTATTCACAAATATCATGACTCTATTATTTATATATATGCATAGGAACACTTTATATTTAACCTCAAACATTAGGTATCATTAAAGATTTTAATCTTATCTCTTCTATTGACTCTGAGAATCCCTGATGTGATGTTGAATGGTCTTGACCTTTTCTACCATTTCCTTGATCATTTTAGGACACAACAACTTGTTTTATCCCACTTCATCCCAACATCCAGGTGTTCTACATTTCTTCCCATAAATGGATTCATATGAAGCTATTTGGATGGTTGAGTGAAAGCTATTATTATATGAGAGCTCGTCTAGGGGAAGACACTAATCTCATCCTACTTTAAAGTCCATATTGCATGCTCTTAACATGTATTCTTATTTTAGGATATTCTGCTCAGATTGGGCATCAGTTTGGGGGTGATAATCCATAATGAAGTTCAACTCTGTGTTTAGATCATATTGGATACTCTTTTATAACTTGTAGGTAACTCCCAAATCTTGATCAAATAAAATTGATAGTGGTGTTCCATGATGCCTCACCACTTCTTTGATGTATATCCTTATAAGTTTATTGAGTGAGAAGTCATCTCTAATTGTAATTAAGTGAGTGTTCTTTGTAAGATGATTCACCGCAACCCAAATAGAATTGTTTCCTCTTGATGACTTTAGAGAGTTAAAAATGTCCATGGTGATGTTTTCACATTTCCATTTAGGTATGGGTAATTGGTGCACCATCCCATTAATTTTTTTTCCTCTTATCCTTATCTTGCTGACATATCAAGAAATTTGATGTATAATATGCAATATCCTTATTCATATGGTCTCACTAATAGTACTCTTAGAATTCTCAATACATCTTCATGATATAAGGGTGGATAGTGAAGTTCAAGCTTTGTGAATCATTTAACACCTCCTTCTTTATCTCAAGATTTTATGGTATACATAGTCATGAACCAAATACTAAAAATACTTCTTTATAAATTTTTAATTATTAGGACTAACCTTTTATTATAGATTCCACCTTCTTTTGTATTTCTATATCATCTATTTTAACATCCTCTATATTCTCTAGAAGGGATGGTCGAGCAATCATTTGATAAAGGAATGACGATGTTCCTTTCTTTATGATTCCCATGCCCACCATTTTTAAGACTAAAAAGACTAGAACCTTCTAAATTCTCATTATTGATAATGTTTTCGGAACCTTTCTACTTAAAAAATGTACCACTTTATTTGATTACCTAGGATGGTAGTGGATTGAGAAATCATAGTCCTTGATCAGCTCTAACCATCTTCACTAGTGCATATTAAGCTCTTTCTATGTGAATATATATTTGAGTATCTTATGATTCGTATATATCTCACACTTATCCCATGGAGATAATGCCACCATTTTCAACATGAAGACAAATACTACCAACTCCATATCATGCATTGGATAGTTATACTCATGAACTCTCACATTCCTTGAGGTATAGGATATCACTTTTTTATTTTTCATTAGTACACAACCCAAGATATTCTTTGAAGAATCACTGTATACGATGAAAATTTACCCACTTGAACTCAACATGACAACTGTTTCTATGATAATCCACTATTTCAATTACTTGAATCTATCTTCATATTCCTTAGTCTATAATAACATTAACCTCTTATAAGTCATCTTGGTTAGTCTGTTTTACAATTTCAAAAAGTTTCCCACAAATCACCAGTAATACCAAGCTAGTCTAATTAAACTATGGATTTATATTAAATATTTTGGTCTAGGCCACTCATTAATGTTTTTCTCTTAGAAGTGTCCAAAGATATCCATTTTATGGTAATAACATTCCCCAATAATGATACTTCCTCCATCTAGAACTTACATTTACTATACTTTTCATATATCTTTTACTTTTGAAAAGGCTTCAGCATAATATTCAAATTCTCTTCATTCCCCTCCTTTATTTTGTAGTATATAAAATATCATCTATAAATACTACCACAAATTTTTCATGGTAATTTATAAATACTATATTCATTAAGTCCATAAATATTTCTAGAACATTAGTGAGTCTGAAGGGAATCACTATGAACTCATACTGTCCATACCTTATTTAAAAGGTAGTCTTGGGAATATCTTCATTTCTCACATTTAATTAGTGATATCCCTATTGAAGGTCCAACTTATAGAAATACTTATCCCCATGTAGTTTATCAAACAATTCATCTATATATGTAAAGGGATACTTATTCTTTATCATGATTTAGTTGAGTTCATGATAATCAATGTAGAGGCGTATTGACACATCCTTCTTCTTGATGAAGAGGACTAGTACACCCCATGGTGAAGCACTCGAGCTTGTAAAACCCTTTTCCATATTCTCTTGTAACTAATTTTTTAGTTATTCTAAATTAATGGTGTCCATTCTATATGGAGTCTTGGATATAAGAATATATCCAAGTATAAGTTTGATTGAGAACTTAACCTCTCGTTTAGGAGGAAGACCAGGAAACTCTTTAGGGAATACATCTGTATAGTCCCTCACAATGGACATGTATTCTAGAATGATTCAATTATTTGTATCAATCATTTGATATAGATATTACAGATCATAAAGTAATAATATCCACACTTGAGATGAATATTCCAAAGCATATTCATCCTCCTCCTTAAACTTGTAAAAAATTAGAGGATGACTTGGGATGTGAAGAGTGATCTCTTTCTCCCATAAGTTGATGTTGGATTTTTATATAGAAATATACTCTAGGAAAAATATAACATCAAACCACGCTAAGTTAAGTAATAATTATTCAAAAAACATTGACCGAGGAGTTGTTATATACTTGGGAGGAAATAATTACTCTATTTTATATTCTCACAAATAGCTAAACCCCCATGTTTGGAGGTGGTGTTTGAATTGTTATACTAAACTTAAAAGATATGAAATAATGTATAAAACCATAATCATATAGTTTATTTTAACCTCATCAATAAACAATGAGAGTATCTTTCACAAATTGATAATTATTTTAGTCGTTTGTGAATAAAATTAGGGATGAGAATACTTAAACTAAGAATCATGAAAAAAAGGAAACAATGAATTTATAAGGAATAAATTATAAATGAAATATAAATCCTAAATTATGATTCTATAGGTTTCATTATAGGTTATCCATGGTAATGTTTCCTATTAGCTTTTTTATCCTAACAATCTACTAAAGTCCATTAAAATGGTTCATAAAGATTTTTAAAAGTTTCCAAAGCATATCCCCCATGAGTGTCAAACGAAGTGTACTACAAGGCCTATTTATTATGAACCAAGTAATGATCTAGATAATACAAAATGTTTAATTTTTGGGGTTATTACCCCTAGGTAAAACTATGTTATATCCATATACACTTTTAGTATCCACATAGGGATGTAGTTTCATGGAAACCACTCACTCTACACTTCACTAAAATTTCATGATATTTTTCTATAATTAAATTTATCCATAGGTTTATCACTAAAGTATTCTATTCATAATCCCCAAAAAAATAAACCTTTTTATGATAACAAATATAGATACCCAATCCTTTTACACATATCATTACATTGTCTTTAACATAAATATCCAATAAACACAACCCAAAGATCGAGAGGCATAATGTATTTGTAAGATAATGTTCATAATAAATCTAATGAAACTAAAACAAAAATTATATATTTTATTCTTCATAATGAGATCTTAAATTTATTTGAGATCCTAAAACTTCATAGGATAACCTAGGGAATACATAAAATAAATGGGTGATCTATAAAGCTTAGTAAAGGAATAAACATGTAAATAAAGAATAACATACGAGTCAGAAGGCATAACATGATATTATAAAAGATAAGGATTATGAATAATAATATGGAGGTATAATATAAAGAACATGGAATAATAATACCATGTAAACATAGAAATATAGAAGCAACATAAAACATGACATATGCATAGGTCAAGGCTAACCACCAAGAAAAGATCACATGGTAGATAGAGTCACATCATGGATCAGGTTTACTCCATAATACCACACATAACATCTCATGAAAAAAAAACATTACCCAATGAATTGGAGCACTATCTAGGAACACCCATTATAACATGTACATTCTTATGTTTTTCACAAAAGGAAATCAATCATAAGGATATAACATAATAATTACCCATAGAAATAAATAGGTTTCATAATCTTATCTCATATCATAAAAATGATATTTCAAAGATATTCCAAATATAATAAGGAATTAAATATTTTGGATGTTCATATATGATTACATAATCATAGGTCTCAAAATATTGTGATAATTTGGGAAAAAATTCATGATAAACAGTAGAGAATATGACATAGAAATGAACTTTCAAAACAGTGTTTTAAGGAATTAGTTGAAGACTTTTAGATAAATAATAAGTGTGGAAGAATATTTGAAATAAAAATTTAAACCATAATTTTTATACCAAAATTTTACTTTATTTAATTAAATAATTAATGGTAAAAATTATTTAACTGGGAATTATATAAAAGAATTAAGGGATAGAAAATTTATCCTTAATTGGGTTTGATTTTAAAGAAGGAATTTGATAAATGAACTTAAGGCATATATTTACCAATCAAAGGAAAGGATAAAAATCTATTTATATTTTTAATATATAGATATATAGAATTTAGAATCATTACATAACATAAATTAGAGATAAAAATTGTGTTATATAGATAAATTTCATAATCAAAAGGAAATGGTTGGTTTGAAGAGATCCCTTACCATATGTTCCAGGATCGTTATGAACTTTCACTTAATTCCCTAAATAATTAAATTAAATTCATTAATTATTTAATTTTAGAAATATTACATAAATATTTGATTTACATAATTTTATTATGTTCATTTATAACCATTTAAATGATATATAATGTTTAATTTTGGTTTCCTGGGGGCGTTCTTTTTATTATTCCATGGCCAGATCACTTGTGTATAAATATAGAAGTTATATAAAAATGAAAATATACCTCCAGAAGTGAAATGAAATGATATTTTACTAAATTATAATTGTCCCAAATATCCTTTTGTTTTTTGACATAGGGATGATTCAATTAGTATAAACATTAATATTATGTGGTTAGTTCATTTAGGCAATTTTACCGACCATCAAGAAATAGTATCATTTTTTTAATATTATATCTATATATTCATTAAAGATCATGAAGTTAATTATAATATAATTATTATAATAATATTTATCTATAATAATATTTTTATAACCAGCCTTGAAGGTAGTAATGAAATATTAAAACTCCTCATCCACGGCGGTGGTGAACCAATATAATATGGGTAATGGTTTCATTTTTTGAATAAGAGGAGAAGAGAAGAGAATATATGGTAGATGGTAGATATTACATTATTAATATGATATTATAGTATATATATGATATCAGAGTTATTATTCTATGTTGTATGTGGGTGGTGAGGAGAAGGTAGAAGAAGAAAAGAATTTAAATATTGTAGTTTGAGAATATTACCTGTCGATTTGCATCTCATTGAAAAACTATTTAAGGCACATGGAATTGATATTTGGATGAAACCAAAAGCAATATTATGTGGGGGAGAGTATTTTTAATGTATTTGGGCTTAAATTTGGCAAGGTACAAGGCTTATAAGGTGTGAGGAGAAGGGGTTGTGAGGGGTGGTATTTATAAGGGGAGGAGAGGGGTGTTTTTGAATATTATAATCATTAGTTTATTATTTTGAATCAAGAATACCAATAATGTTGACTCTTGTGACTATATATAGTACATTATGGAAAATAGTTATCATTAACGGGTGGTTACATCATCTATGACTCAAAAAATTCATGTATTTATATTATAATGTTAAATATCATATTTTTTCTTATTTCACTATTCACCAAGAAATCAACTATTTTAAAAAAATAAAAAAAATAAACCTTACAAAATTCTGATGTGTGGATTCTAAAAATGAAATCCATTTTATGAAAATAATTTTCTATTTATAATAAATTTAATATTTAAATAAAATCCTCATTTTTGTGAAAAATACCAATTCTAATATTATAATCATTTTTCAGACCCTTTGAAAAATAACTGATGGTATTATAAAATTATCTTATCATTATAATAAAACATAATATTAATTTATAAACCCATTTTATGAAAATAAAATTTCTTTAAATAATTATATTTATTATATAAATTAAAATAAAACATATATGTTTTTTAAAAATACAAACACTTATTTTATCATTTTTAAAATATTTATTTACTTTTATAATGATATAAATATATCATGTTTTCATTTTATAATATATCTAAATATTATTTTACACTTCCATAAGTGAGGATACTATTCTAATAGTCAAGTTACTATTCCCAATGGTCATATTATTATTCCAATGGTCATGTTACGATTCCAATGGTCATACTACTATTCAAATGGTCAGATTTATAACCATCATATGGGTTACCCAATTCCTATAAATACCCTATATTTCATTCATTATTAATTCACATCTATTTTATCTTAAATTTACATATATTTTAAATTTCAAAATGCATATTACATTACTAATATTCTGCTTTATTTCTACAATGTTGTTCATGAGTGTGATTATTATGGGGGATCGAGAAGATCTAAATTTTCTAATTATTGTTATCTTATTATATATTTTTTTGTCCCATTATAATATTTTATGTTCTTATGGACATATTTATTCTCTAAACGTAATGTTCAATTTATAATAAAATGTAGTTGGTTTCATCATGTGTTGCATGTGATTTACTAAATATGACACATTTTTTAATCAAAACGGAAATTCCATTAATAGAATTATTCATAGTTATAGTGTGGGTGATACCCTATTTTCTATTTGTGATTCCCATGATGTTATTATTGTTTCTGACTACCTATGGATTATGTTATTTCATGATGATGTTTGATTGTGTGTGTTGGATAACAAGGATAAATGATGGTATCAGAGACTATGTTGGTTTTAAATGATGTACCTAACCCATTAGAGTATAGAGATGAGTTGGAATGACCCTAAATAATTATCTTATGAGTGGTATGAGAGGTAAAGGGATAGGATTCAATGAAATATCACCCCAACATTTAGATAATGATTTATGAGATATATTTAATTCCTTGTTGTTGTTGTTGTGTTCTTATGATGACTGTATAGTTTTTTACTTATCATTTTATGTTAACACTAATGGTTGTGATATACACCCTGAGTGAGAGGGGAGGGAGACATGAATTGGACCCTACCCTAAGTGATAAGGTATTGGTAAGGTTGTTACCTTATCCTAAGTTATATGGAGGTAGATGATGTGGAAAACCCTACCTTGAGTGAATGATATTTAGCTAGGATGTACAATCTTACCCTGAGTGAGAGGGTATTAGTAGGTACCAAACTGAGTGAGAGGGTATTGATCCACTTGGGTGTATGAGACTGACTCTTGTTGTGGGGTGCAATCTGGTTGGTACCTTTTCCAGAGTGATAGGGTGATGTATATGATGTGAGTCCTCCCTTGAGTGATAAGTGTTGAATATGATACTTAGAAAATGACCTCCCTTGAGTGAGAAGGGGTGGTTATGTACTTGAAGACACCATGACCAACATCTTTAGGTAGTGTCCAAAACATGGTTAGAAACCCTTCCTTACATCTTTGAGTATGGGTAGGGTTATGGTATAAGGTTACTCTATTTTGTAGGGCATAGAGATAATGTTGGTAGGGTTATGTGTCATGGTAGCCCAATTTTCACATGATGTACTGACTTGTATGATTTTATGTGAATTGTGTGTTATGATTTTGGGTGGGTGTGTCTCAAAAACAATACACGTACACCTTATATATATTTCATGTTCACCCTCATGATAAAAAAACACTATGTATTATAAAGGTATTCAGGGTTACTATTGGGTCATTGGACACATCCCTTACCTCCAACGGCCCGAAGGCCTTACCCAAGTCCATGATATAGGTTTTGATGTGTGTGGGTGGAAATTTGTGTTTTCTCTTAGGGCATAGGTATCTCTTGGATCTAGACACATAGTTCAGTTACATGTTCATAGAGGCTAGGGATTCGATAGGTTGGAATATGTGGGTTGGGTTGGAGGCCAGTTTATTTATAGTTATTGTTTAACATGCACTTGCATGCATGCTATTTATTTATATTATGTTTGTTCTATGTTTATATATTGTTTACTCCCTTTTTTGTTTTATCATGAAGAATTTTTTTTCTTATCTATTTCTAACTATTAGGGATGTAATTACCTAGACTGAATAAACTTTTTAGGAAAGAGTTCAACATGAACTCATGTGTGCCTCCTTGTATATAAGAGGTTGTGTACTTGAAATGAGGGTATGAATTTCCTCAATCAGAAGACTATACACATAGTAAAAAAATCACGCATTATAAATATATCATGAAAAGAATAATAACATAAAAGGAAATGGTTTGAGTGTATAATAAAATTTCTATAATATATGATATGGTAGGTGTCTCAAGTCATGAAATTTAATAAACCAAGGACCAAAAACATGGCTGGTTAAACTAAAGTATAAGAAACAAAAGGAAAGTAAATAAAGACACTATGAAAACACTCCAGAGTCTATCTTGGTACCACCTTTGAACCATATGATTCATATCCTCCACTCCATTTCACTGATACCTTTACCTTTCATGGGTCCTTGATCATGAAGACTGCATGTATATCAATATTCCCATGTAGGGTTTGAGTATAAACCCAACAGGACACCAAAAATGTGTCCTAAAAATAAGTGCACACACATAATGGATTTCAGGTAGGGTTGGCCATAAGGATTCCATATAAATCTCTGAGTAGCCATAAGGCTAATGATCCTTAGGTTGGGATACAAGGAAATCAAGCCCCATCTCTATCATGGGTATGGACACAAGGCCATCATTCCCTATCTCTGCCTCAAGATAGCTTACATTGCCATTTTATCCTACCAATGCCTTGGGTCAGGACTAAAGGTCATTTCACCCATGCCATGTGTCTCAATCAATCGTCTACATTGTCACATATTAAACATTTTCCCTCTCTAAGGTCTAACCAATCCATGAAAATACACCTGCAACTTACTTCTAAAAGAAAACCTTCATAGACCATAAAATCACACAATCACACATAATAGGGAATAACACATATAGGAACAACATTTCATATCAATTATGAGTCTTAGTATCCATAAACATGCACACACGTGACAAAAATAAAACATGGGTCTCATGAACTACACATTCACACACATGGTATCAAACTCAAACATGTTTCTCGCATGCTACACATGCACACACATGAAATCAAACTCAATCATGGGTATCATGGGTTAAAAATATGCATACCATCATATCATGACAATAACAATATACAAGGGTTATATTTGGTAAGTATATTCCTCCATAAAACATTTTGATGTCAATGCCATGATTTTCCATGAGTGGATACCCAAATCATGCTCAAGCACCTACCAGATCAAGGTCACACACTGATGATTCCCCAGAACCAATTCCAATCTATTGAATAAGGGTTTTAAAATGATATTAAATAATGAAATCATTCCAAGAGTGTAGATCCTCATAAACATAATTTAAAAGAACCATCATCAGTGGTATGTCTATATTCATTTAAAAGTAAAGAACCCATCACTACTAGAAGAAAAAACTATATAAAAGAGGTGAGATCCCCATTATCCTAGACTAAAAAGAAAAAGGATTATAAGGATGGGATATCCCAAGTACATTTCTCAAAAAAATAAAACAATCACCTTGGTTTAATATAGAATCATCTAGATCAAAGGAGCTAGTGAGAATATGAGAGATAATAAATTAATATATGAGAAGGAGAGTTATTAATGCATTGAGAATACCATGTTAATGATTCCATATATTTCCATTAAGAGTTATAACTCCCAAAAAATGATCTTTAGTTGAATAGTAAATCTCAAAAACTAAAATAGTCATCACCATATCATGGTGAGGCCCACTATGGCATTTTTGGCCTCTAATATGCCTATTATAGGCAACCTGACATAGAAACCCTTCGTATCATGGTGTCAAAACATAATCCATTTTCGACTCACCAATACTTCCACCACATTGTGGTGAGTCCACTCAAACCATGGTCAACAGGTGTACATGCAACTCTACACACCCAAGACCACTAACTACCACTAGTGTTTCGACCATCCCATTTCAAACAGTCGGTTTCCAGGAAAAAAATATCTTACACCACGATATGGTCCTACCCATTGTTTGCCTTAAAATAACCCAAAAACTTGTTTAAGACACCATCAAACTCCAACTCTCCTCATATCCATGTTAAAACATCACAAGGAACAAAAAAACTATTTATGGTGTGTTGAAACATAAATTATCATACCTTGGAAAAATGTGTGTGTTACAAATCTCTCCCTATAACAACTTCTAATCCTTGAGAAGTACCTCTAGTAGTCTTCCTCAAACAACCCATTACATTGAGCTAAAAATAAGCCTCCCACTCCCACATTTCCTCTTAGATCCATGCATACCACCATTAGTCTCAAAAAAGTGGTCCGGTATCCCCCTCAACACCTTTTCACTCTGGTTTATAATCTACACCAGACTCTCTATAAATGATTCACTAGGTTCCAACTCAATGTCCTTGTAGTCGATCACATATGCAGGATCGGTCTCATAAATTTAAATATGAGAATTTTGGAACATTTTATGCATAATTTTATGTCATATAGAAATATCTATTCAATATTATACTACTAAATTATGTTCTATGACCTCAGATAGTCCCATAAACCTTGGTGAAAGTTTGTATTTCCTCCACAAGTGAAAACTCCCCAACCGAGGTGACACCTCCAAGAAAACCTGGTTGCCCAAAGTGAACTCTAAATGTCATCTCATATAGTAGGAATATGATCATGTTATAATAAAAAAGGTAACCAAATCCTTCCTAATCAACTGCACCCTCTCATAGGTCTTTTGGACTATACTCATCCCAACAATAGCTAACTCACACACCTCATGAAAACATAGTGGCGAGTGACACGATGAACCATAAATCCTAAAAAGGTTTCATTTGAATTGAATCCTAGAATTTATTATTTTATGTGAACTACACCATGGAAATATGATCATCCCATGATCCACCTAAGTCAAATATTCATGCCCAAATCATATTCCTCCAAGATCTACATCATCATCTTTGATAGTCCATCAGTCTTCAGATGACGCGTTGTACTCACTTTTAACTAATTCCCCAAATCATTTGGAAAACCCACTAAAACTATGATGTAAAATGTGTATAATTTTATAATATGATACTATAAAAAATCCAATACAACCATAAAACATCCTATATATAAGTTTTTCACAACAAATCTACTGAATAAGTCTCTCAGATCGACAATAATTGTCCAATTTTTTTAGCCAATCAACTATCACCGAAATGACATCTAGACTTATTTGGGTCTTGGAAAATACCATCATGAAGTTCATCATTACCTCATCTCACATACAAAAATTAACTAGAAGTTAATGAAGTAATATTATTGGTTGTTTATGCTTTTCCTTGATCCTTAGAGTCATTAGGCAATGAGAGATAAAGTATGTGTTGTCTCTCTTTTTTCCCGATAATCAGAAGTGTCACCTGATATTATGATACATCTTTATTAAACATAGTTTCAATAATAACTAAGAGGAATGTTAGACCCTTATAAACTCTTACCTCATGCAATATAGAACCAAAACTCTATCATGGACATAGATCATGTTGTCATTATCCATCGACCACCCTTGAACTGGGTCACTTTTTTCCAATCATTCTATATATCCAGGGTTTAATTCCTGGATGGTTTTTACCTAATCCACCGACATCAACATGATATCCAAGGGAGCACATGCTATCACCCTTGTGTCCTTATATTATTCCACCAATAATTCATCCAACGAGATCATCAACTGTTATTCTTTCTTTAAGGGTCTCTCTCTAAGATCATGTGTTTTCCTACCAAGATCATCTGTAATGACGTTACATTTACTTAGAGAATATGCCATCTCAAAGTTAAACATCAATAGATACTCAATCTAGAAAATATAACATAGATTGAAGTCTCTTGAGATAATATGTAATGAAAGATCTTGTAGTTTGTTTATTAATCATGTCTCTCACCAAAAAAGGCAATAGTGTAAACACTTCAAAGCATGAACCATAATTACCAAATCCAAGTCATGCATAGGGTAGTTTCTATCATGGGTTTATAGAGGAAGAGACAAATAAGTTAATACCAGGTACCTTTATATTAGCAAAACCACTAAACCAGCACCTAAGGAATCATAATAAACTATATATCCAATCCCAGGTTTAGGTAAGGTCAAAATCAGAGCTTATTTTAATCTCCTCTTCAGCTATAAGATGGACTTTTCATATTGGTTTTTCCAATTAAACTACATTCCATTATTCTTAATCCTTGTAATAGGTACTTAAAAATGGGATAAGTATTGTATGAACCTTCTGTGATACCCATATAAACTAAGGAATCTCTAGATCTCATCCACATTTCTAGGGTGTTCCCAAGACACCACATTCTCTACCTTCTTTGAGTCCACAAAAATTATTTCCTAAGAGATAAGATGACCAAGAAAATATTCCTCATGGATCTAGAAGTGACACTTTGAATGTTCAAATAGAGTTTATATGATTTAAGTGTACTCAACATAATCTCCAGGTCTCTAACATGCATCTTTGATGTTAGTGAGTGTATATGGATATCATTAACAAACACCAAAAAGAAGGAATCAATGTACAGATAGAAGATCTTGTTCATAATATCCATAAATCCCACTGATGAATTCATTAACCTGAAAGGTATGAAAAGTTAATAATTTAGAATTTATATACTCTTTATTATTTTCTTAGGAATATCTTTCTCTTGGACCGGAAGCTGGTGGTACCCTGATTATAAGTGAATCTTAGAGAACCATCAGGCTCCCCATAACTCAGGAATCAAGTAAACTATCCTCGGTAATGTGTATAAATTATTTATCATATCCAAGTTAATATTCTTATAATATTCACTTAACTAAAGGATACTATCTTACTTCTTTTAGAATAGAATTGGAGGACCCTATGGAGATGTTCTTAGTCAAATAAAACCTTTCACCTTTAAGTACTTGAGTTTTTCCTTCAGTTCCTTTAACTCTATCAATGCCATACAATATGGAGGAAATAATATAGGTTGTTCTCCTAGAATGAATTTGATCTCAAATTTAATCCCTCAACTAGGAGTAATTATTGATAAATCATTTAGAAAAAATATCCTGATATAAACTTAACATAGGTGGAAAGAAGGAGGAAGTTTCGACCAGCTTTGACACAATATCCAAGCCTACTACTTATGTCATAATAGATCCACACTGGCTCAGGTTCAGACCCATTAACCTACTCCAATGTCCAATTCACTAATAATAACAAAATTCTCCCCCTTATGAATAGTAAAGGATACATGCCTGCTATAAAAGTTGATGTGCGCCTGGTAATTAGTCAACTAGTCCCTGTTGAAAATCAAATCAAAACTAGTCATTTCAAGAATCATGAAATCCCATAGATTTCTATATCCAACAACCACTATAAGAAATTATGGACATCTCTAGAGACAATCCACTTTCTTTCCCAAGGGTGTGTTAAGAGAAAGAAACTTAGAAGATAACTTAACAAGTAAATCATGGACCACAAAAACTTGAGAAAATATGAATGAATGTGATGCACCCTTATAAAACAATATAGTAGAAAGCATAGATATAATCAAGGATGTAACTTAAATAGTAGAGGGTTCATCTCCACCATCCATAGGAGTATGGTACAGTGTGTATATACTTCCTACCACATCTATACGGGCTAGACCTTAAGGTTCATAACTCATCTGAGTCGTTCAAGACCCTGGGGTTAGATTCCATCGCTAAGGACCATGAACATATCCACTGGTCATAATAAACATCTTCCCTTCACCCCTGTTAGAACCTGATCACACACACTTTAATAGAACTACTAAATATTCCCCATCACCTGGCATCGAAAACACTTTTTATGAGGTCCCAAACAAAATTTATGATAATTTACACTCTGTCCACTATTGAAACACTATGAACCTATACCTCTCTTAGAAGGGGCTATTAAAAGTATTATCTGCTTTTATTTAATTCCACTTACTACTATAACTCATCATAATTCCTCTTATTAATACCAAAAGTGGCACTACCTTTGGTATTGGAATGTCCTCCAGTTGATCCACCAAGAGATAGGAGGAGAGCCGTAGATCTATCCTCCTATAGACCATTCTCGATCATCAATTACTTATAAATAACCTATGGGTATGCCTTCAGGTTAAAGATCCGAATCTGATGCCTCCATTTCAGATGAAGTCCAATCTCAAATCTTATCTTTATGCATCTCATTCCAAGCCAATAGAGGAGGAAAGAGATATAAATTTATGAAATGAGAAGAGTATGCAGACACCAACATCAGTCTCTACTGAAGCTTCATAAACTATTGTATATTATCAAGATTCATCTTACCCATAAATAAAACCTAAAAGAATATATTCTTAAAGGTTTCCCATGAAATAACATCAGATCCTTTCACCTGTTTCATGACACCCCACCACCTTCTAGAAGTTCTCTAAATCATGAAACTAGCCAACCTCACTAATTGATCCTCCAGTGTCTTTACCGGGTTGAATATCACCTGAATGATTTTGATCCTTTCCTTAACATCTTGAGGATACCCAATACCCTAAAAGTATGGAGGATATTGTAGATGAAAGTCCTTATAATAATATACTATTCTTCTTAGTTCCCCACCACCTTGAACTGGCACTAACCAAAAGATTTAGAGTTATGATGGTTCCACTACCAGAACTATTAGAGAAGGCTTGGGAGAATTCTCAAGTGCACCCCCATGCACAACCGTTGGTAGAATAGTTGTGTCCTACTTAGCAAGAGAATTTTCTCCTACTTTCGTTAGAGGTGACCTCATATGTCTCCAAGACGTTATTATTGGTAATACCAAAAGTTCACTTTGAGTAAATATAAAATTTTAATTAATATAAAACCTATATAGTTTATAGGGACACATATGAAAAATAAACCCTAGGTGGATTCCCAATATGATATAGCATATCCCTCCAAGAACTACCTAAAGTTGATGAATAATTATCTATACCTACATGTTATTCACAATCATATATATATATATATATATATATATAATACCATGCATTTTAAAGTTTAAATAATCCAAATGTTAGTAAAATATATCACTAAATCTCAGATCATGAAATTTAATTAAAATAACTATCATACATAACAAACAACTAGTATATATGACACATGATCCTATGTGCCTTATCAAAATGCATGAATGCACAATAATCCAATAAAACAGAATGACACAACATACTCAAGATCAATATGGAATCGTAAAACTACAACCGTAACAACAATCATATCATCAGTAACTCAGAGGCCCATCAAATAGGATCTGTCCATACACCTACGTGAACCCCCTACTCGAGTTCTACATAGAATAACTTCTTTCTACCTTTTCACAAAAAAAATTAAGAATAAAATAAATGAAAAAATGTTTAGATACTACTTTGTAATTCCTAGAATCAAATCACATGATCTAGGCTGGGGTACCACATGACCTCATGTGTGCCTCCTTGTATACAGGAGGTTTCTGACTAGTTGTGAGGGTCTAAATTCTGTCTGTGGGGAGAATATACCCATAGTATCAAAAATCACGCATCATAAATATATCATGAAAATAATAATAACATAATAGGGTAAAATTGGAGTATATAGTTACAATTATATAATTAATGACATAGTAGGTGTCTCAAGTAATGCAAAGTAATAAACCATGGTCACCCAAAGTGGAAGGTCGAGCTAGAGTATAACCAATAATAGGGAAGTAAATAAATAAACTACGACAACACTCTAGAGTCTATCTTGGTACTACCTCTAAAAAAGTTTTCTTTCTCCCCATCTCCCTATCACTAAGTCCTTTCCCTTTTCTGAACCTAGATGATAATGTTTTCATGTGCATTAATTTTTCTATGTAGGGTAAGAGTATAAACCTAGTAGGACACCAAAAATTCATCCTTAACATAATTTCACATTCATAAGAGGTGAATGTCATTATAATAGATAAAATCACAAGTAAGTAACAATAAATCATGTGTTGATCGGTCTTGCGCTAACCAAGCCACCAAAAACCCCAATCGTACCTACTACGACACCATGTCTGAAGGAGAATCATAACGGAAGTCATGAAATAGGGTTGGCCATAAGGAAACCACATATATCTATGAGTAACCACAAGGCTAATGAGTATCATGTTGGGCCAAAGGGTTATTGAGCCGCATCTCTATATGATGTTATGATACAATTCTATTGTACCCCGTCTCTGCATCAGGTTAAGCCACATGGTTTTCATATCCTACCACTACCTCAAGTCAGGTCACAAGAACATTTCACCCCTTCCCTTTATCTCGGTATATCATTGACATTGTTGTGTGTCGCACATGCCCTCCCCCTCTAGGGGCTAAAAAAATCCATGATTGTCAACCTATCACTTGCTAACAGAAGCAAACCACTACTAGACATACAATCACACACAACAAGGAATATCACATACAAAAACAACATAGCACATCATAGATGTGTCGTACTATCCACAAACACACACATTCATGTTATCAAAATCAAACATGGGTATCATGGGACGCAGATGCACACACATGTGATGACACTCAGACATGGGTCTCCTAGGATACACATGCACACTGATGCAATCAAACTCATCCACGGGTCTCATGATCTACATAGGAAAATTCCATCATACCATTGTAATAACCATATCCAATGGATTTATAAGTTAAGTAGCTTCCTACCACAAAATTATTGTCATAAATGTCAAGCTTTACCAAGAATAAATACCCAAATCATGCCTGATCACCAAAAAGATCATGCCCACATGTCAAGGATTCCCTAGAACTGATTCCAATAATATGTAACAAGGGTTCTAAAATGAGAATCAAGAAGGTAATCAGGCCAAGAGGGTAAAACCACCTCAACTTACTCGACATCAACCACCATCAAAGGTATGTCTAGGTTTGGTCAAAAGGAAAAGAACCCATCACTCTTGAAAACAAAAACTAGAGAAGAGAGTCAAGTTTCAAATGAGCTTAGACAAATAAGAACAAGCATGATAATGAAGGGATCTCCCTAGACTATTTCTTAAAAAACATTCAAACCATCACACTGGTTTCATCTAGAATCATCTAAATTGGAGGAACTAGTTATAATAGTAAGGATAATCGATTAATAGACAGAAGAAAAAGTTAATAACACATTAAAAAACCCCTCTTAATGATCATACACATTTCTATTAAGAGTTGTAACTCCCCCCCCAAATATCAGTGGTTGAATCATGCATTTCAAAAACTAAAGAAACCATCACCATGATGCGGTGAGGCCCACATTGGTCATAGAGGCCTAGAATACACATATCCTAGGAAACCTAGCATAGTGACCCTCCATGGTGTGGTGTTACACTACGGGAAAAATTGATATTTGCGACGGGGTTTTACCGCCCGTCGCAAAAGGTTTGGCGCGCTTTTCCCACCAAAATGCGGGTAAGGCTATTTACGACGGGGTCTTACTCCCGTCGCAAATAGTGGGTGACTGTTTTTAGTATTTGCGACGAGATACCATACTCATCGCAAATACTTTGTCGACAAGTGGTATTTACAATGGGGCTCATCGCAAATACATTTTTAATGGTCCGCTGAAATAAATGCGGGCAAAGGTATTTGCGACGGGGCCCATTGCAAATACCACTATTTGCGATGAGCCCCTCGTCGCAAATACCACTATTTGCGATGGGCCACCCATCACAAATACACCCATCGTAAATACTCTAACCTATATATATACCCTTATCTATTTTTTCTCTCATTTCACTCTTTACTCAACTTCTCTCTCTATCTCTACAGAAAAATTTTCTTCTAAAATTTTTCATAGTTTAAACTTTCATGTCATACTATTATTTGCAACTTTAATACTCTGAAAGCTTCAGTTTCAAGGTATTTATCTATTTTTTTTATTGTTCGGTCAATTTATTTTATTTTAAATTATTTATATTTTTTTCTTAAATAGATGTAAATTAATTAAATTAGAATTAAATATTTGTTTTTTTGTATTTACTTTTATTAATAGTTATATCGAAGTGTTAATTAGCAATAAATTGTAATAATTAGTAATAAATAGTAATAATTAGTAATAAATTTTAATAATTAGAAATAAATTTTAATAATTACTAAAAATTGTAATAATTAGTAATAATTAGTAATAATTAGTAATAATTAGTAATAAAATTTAATAATTAGTAATAATTAGTAATAATTAGTAGTAAATTTTAATAATTAGTAATAAATTTTAATAATTAGTAATAAATTTTAATAATTAGTAATAAATTTTAATAATTATTAATAAGTAATAATTTGTAATAAATTTTTATAATTGGAAATAAATTGTAACAAATTTTAATAATTAGTAATAAATAGTAATAAATTGTAATAAATTGAAATAAATAGTAATAAATAGTAATAAATTTAAATAAATAGTAATAATTTGGAATAATTAGCAATAATTAGCAACAATTAGCAATAATTAGCAAAAATTAGCAATAATTACTAATAATTAGTAGTAAATTATAATAATTAGTAATAAATTGTAATAAATAATAATAAATTGTAATAAATAATAATAAATAATAATTAGAAATAATTAGTAATAATTTGTAATAATTTGTAATAATTAGTAATAATTAGTAATAATTAGAAATAATTAGTAATAATTTGTCATAATTAGTAATAATTAGTAATAATTAGTAATAAATAGTAATAAATAGTAATAAATAGCAATAATTAGTAATAATTAGTAATAAATAGTAATAATTAGAAATAATTAGAAACAAATTTTAATAATTAATAATAAATTGTAATAATTAGAAATAATTAGTAATAAATTGTAATAAAATGTGATAAATTGTAATAATTAGTAATAATTAGTAATAAATTGTAATAAATTGTAATAAATTGTAATAAATTGTAATAAATTGTAATAAATTGAAATAAATAGTAATAAATAGTAACAAATGGTAATAATTAGTAATAATTAGTAATAAACAGTAATAAATAGTAATAAATAGTAATACTTAGTAATTATTAGTAGTAATTAGTAGTAAATAGTAATAATTAGTAATTATTAGGATTAATTAGAAATAATTATTAATAATTAAGAATTATTATGATTAATTAGTAATAATTATCAATAATTAGGAATTATTAGGATTAATTACCCATAATTAGGATTAATTATCATTAATTAGGAATAGTTATCAATAATTATTTTTAATTATGAATAATTAGGATTAATTATCAATAATTAGTAATAATTAATAATAATTAGTAATGATTAATAATAATTAGTATTAATTGGTATTAATTGGTATTAATTAGTATTAATTAGTAATAAATAGTAATAAATTGGAATAATTAGTAATAATTAGGAATAATTAGGAATAATTAGTAATAATTAGTAATAATTAGTAATAATTAGTAAAAATTAGTAATAAATAGTAATAATTAGTAATACTTAGTAATAAATTAGAATAATTAGTAATCAGTTGGAATAAATTGGAATAATTAGTAATAATTAGTAATATATTGAGGGATTTTATGGCACCTCTTTCATGTCGGCGTCCAACTCTAGAGGAGATTGCAGAGAGTTAGCATCTTCTCATGCACAGTATGAGGAGCGGGTGCGAGGTTAGAGTAAGCTTATAGAGACCATGCATAGGGAGCAGGAGGAGATGCAATAGTGGCAGCAACAACAGCAGGAAGAGTTCCTTCGACAGCAGCAGCAATAGAAGCAGATGTAGGATGAGATGCATTGATGGTGGTAGAAGCAGATGTAGGAGCACATGGAGTACATGCGACGTCTGACTCACAGTTTAGGGATAGAGTTCCCTCTACCATCTCCTTCATCTCCTCCTGACAACCCTCCCCCTGATCAGTGATGTGTTTTTATTTTATGATGAAACATTTGAATTTATTTTTTTTGTAATATTAACTGTTTAATGTTTTAAATAGTCTGTGTTTATATTGTATCGAAAATTACAATTTTTTTAATTTACTTTTTTTATTATATTTATTATTTTATTAACTAATATATTATTATACTTTTCTGAATACTCAGGATTTTATTATATTACTAATATTTTTATTTCATTAATATTAATAATAATATTATTATATTAATTAATTATTTTATAATTAATTTTATTTTATGAATATTAATATTATGATTTTTTATATTAATATTATATTATATTTATTATTTTATATATAATTTTATTCTATTAATATTAATATTATGATTTTATTTATATTAAAATTATATTATTATTAATATTTTTTATTTTATAATTTATTTTTTTTTATTTTTTTCAACTATTTACGAAGAAAGGTCGCAAATATTATTGCGATGGTTCATCGACAAGGGTTTTATTTTTTTTATATTTTGAGGACTAGTTGCGACAGACCGTCATGATTACTAATCGCGATGGTCCGTCACAAAAGAGAAAAAAAGAGGGAGACTGTTTGCGATGGGCTAGTGACCCATCGCAAATAGTTTCCTAAAAAACACTGAATATTTTTTTTCTGATGGATCGTCGCAAAAACTAATATTTGCGACCCCTTTATCCACGACAGGTTATTTGCGACGGGATGCCATCACAAAAGACTATTTGCGACGATGTCCCGTCACAATAATACATTTTTTTAGTAATGTTAGAACCTATCCCATTTTGGGCTCACCACACCTTTCACCATATCGTGGTGAGGCTGCTTAGGCCATAGTACATAGGTGGACTCAAAGTGATAAAGATATAAGACTATACCCTAAAAAGGGAATTTTGGCCATCCTATTTCAAATAGGCGGTTTCCAAGTTCAAAATGACTTGCACCATGGCATGGTCCTACCCCTGATGTACCCTAAAACAATAAAAAACATCATTTAATTCACCATCATACTCCAACTCGACTAGTATCCAAGTTCATACATTATAAGGATCCCAAATACCATTTATGGTATACTGAAACATAAATTAATGCACATCGTAAAAACGATGGTATTACAAGGTATAACATGTAATCCTTATTTTTTATACATGTGTTTGGGATGTCCATTATAAAGATGGGTCATGATAAAATATTAGTAGATTCAAGCATGTAATTCAAAATTTATTTAAGTGGAAATTTTCTCCCCACTACTAAGTTAGGACCTCACTATTAGTATGCAACATATAGCATACATAGAGGCATGCATGAGGTCATGTATTATCATCTACTCAAGCGATGTTTGGGAAACTCAGGCCGATGTGTTACAATTATTATATGACATATGATAATAATAAATAATGTATAATGGATGTAATTAAATTACATAAATAAAAATTAAATCCTAAAGTAAACCCTTGAGATTATTTGATTATGTTGGTAAGATTGGAACTTAGTGGAGTTAACTGAATAATATTTTTTTATATAAAACCATAAAATTTAAATAAACCAATAAATTCAAATAAAGAGGCTAAAATATAAAAGAATTATAATGATGACTAATGGTTTGATTCATTTATGAAAATATAATAATGATCATATGAATTATAATGGAATATTTTTTTGATGAATAAATACTATCTTGGGGGAGTTATGATTAATCAAATGAATTTCCTATAATTAATGAAATGATAATGAATAATGATCATGTAAATGTTATAAATTAATGTGGAAAATGTTCTAGATAAATATTTAGTTAATTTATAAGTATTATTGAGAACATAGAGGCACTACATTGATTCATTTTAAATAGTAAATATGTAGTTTATAATATTGATTATAATATTGACAAACCTATTATGATATTATCTAAATAATTCAATAATTAACATTTTTTAATAATATATTTTTTATGATTATCTTTTCTATGAGATAGGTATTATAAGATCTATTGATTATGATGTAGCATCTTTGAATTATTTTCTGAATGACCTTATGTGAAAATTAAGAGGTTCTTGAATTTGAGTAGAGTGATTAACGTATTCATTTATCAACTTTATGATGTGTCTAATTACTATAATGGATATATACCAATAGGTATGGGATAAAATATTCATTTTTATTCACTCACACATAGACTAGGGTTAGAGTAAGGCAATGATAACTTTTACCCTTATCATCCACTGATTTGTGTAGAAACTGATAATAACTCAAATTTCTATTTTTTCTTACTTATCTACTGCACTTTTTTATTTATGCCCATATATATTTATTATGAAATAAATGGAGATATATATTTCCTATAGTATTTTTAATATGTGATTGGTTAGAATGTGAAGTTCTTCTACTATCACCAGTACAGGTTTTTCATAGATGATAATTCACCATTGTATTTATACTCTCAACCATGGATCTAGGATCAATATAGACAACAATTCACCATATATTATCTCTTCTTCCAATAGTAATGGTTTTTGGAGTACCAACTTAACTAATCTGAATCTAGTATAAGAGAGTTAGGGGTGTTCATTTTCTCTAGTATCTCAGAGATAGGTGTTGATAAGTATTTTATATAGTATCTTATGGAAAGGTGAATATGTGTATTTACTCCAACATATGTATTTTTTATCTATATATAATTATTGTCCAATAAAAACTATAAGGTTATGTAAAAGAATATTTTTTTAAAGATGTTATTTCTATTTCATGAGTAACATATACATTTGAGTTTTTTAGTTATAATATTCATGATATAGTCAATATAGAATGTTATGGTCTTACCTAGGGTCTAATATATAATAAGAGGGACACCAAATCGAGCTATAAAATCATGGTGACACTCTATTAGTTTCTAGTTCATAAAGTCCCATTATTAAATTTTTATAAAAGTGTGGGTATATGTATACATTTTTAAATATTATAATTTGGTGAGAAGCTAGAAATTAAGAAATAATTATCTTGATAACGTTAACTAAAAATACATTCTTGACTAATGATGATGTTTAATGATAATAATTTCTATCCAATTTATTTATTATTGACTCACATTGACACTATAAGTTCTTGGCGTCAGATAACTACTTATGATTTTCATTATGGGTATTATTTGTCACCCTTTCATGTATATATGTGTTTTAGCACTTATTTCTATAAAAATATATATATTTAGATGGTGTATGATCTTGGTTTCTGAATATGGTTATTTAATTTGGTAGTTTATGTCATATAGTTTTCATCATGATTACCACCATAGTGTTATCAATGTTCATGATTACATCTATTTAGGATGTATTGTTAGATAGAATGGTTAATTTATTAGCTTTAAATTATATTATAGAAATATTTATATATATAAAAAGTTTATATTGTATAGATATTGATTCATTTATGATATAGTGGGTGATGTTACATAGTAGTATGTGGAAAGTTATATCTTGAAGTAATGCCTCATGTAATTTTATGTGGATACTATAGAAATAGAAACTAGCACATTGATAAAGGAAAGCTTAGAGTGTTCACTTAATAGTATGTAAAGAAATGATATATTGGTATTATTGTATTTGGTTTGAGTATAAAGTTAATAATTTGTGAATTTTATTTGGGATAGTTTAGAAAATTTCTTACTAAGTAACTCTACCTTATATTGTCACAATAAAATTAATTTAAAGGTTTATGAATAACTAATATTTTTTTAAACATGAATCTAACTGATGATTTAGGACTAATACCTTTCTATTTATTCTATGGTTTTGAATGAGAGGAATATGAATCATGTAGAATTAGTTCTTGATTGTATGATATTTATTGACACTAACAAATATTTCCAAGAAGGATATAGTAAAAATCATGGGGAAATGATGGTTGAACGAAGATATAGAGAGAGAAAAAATACATTTTCATGTAACTTAGAGTTATGAGAAATAGTTTTCTGAGCACCACACAACTCAGTATCTATGTGTTCATGCAATAATTCTACAAACAATTCTATTATGGGAGAAACAATTCCTATAAATACCACCATCAACTCTATATTATGGGAAAAAGACTCTGGAATTTGAAGGGTCACTGCTCTTCATTCCTTCAAGTATATTATTCATGAACTCACAAAACCAGAGACCACTATGGACTCTAAAAATTTATAATCATACATGAATTCCCTCATAAAAACAATTATATGTGTTGACATGTGCTTGAGACATTTTCACATAACTCCCTTCAATGAAGAAGATATTTTTTTTGTTATAGTACAATGTCTTACACAAATACATGTTTTTTAAAACCCCAAATTTCCATAAAATCCATTATATGGATTTCATGAGGACCATATATGATAAATTCAAAAGACTTATGCAATATTAAGCTTCATGTAACATACAAGATGCACAAACCCTATTTCATGGTGGCCTGCATCATTCTTCTTTCATGATGAATAATTCCAAGGGAGGTGTTTTTTTCCTATGGAAAATATAATGTATAATATCGTTGTTCTCATTTGGAGTTTGGTAATACCTGATTTATAAATTCATCCAGTCACCATGTCTTCACCTATAAACTTTATAATAAGCATTGGTTGAGAGTGTTGGAGTTTGGGTACATCACATCTTTCAGAGGGGATCCATTCTTACACTTAGAATCTATTATATATTTAAGTAATAATAATGAATCCATTGAGAATACCAGCATATGACTGGTTACCCCTATTCCATAGGATGGTCATTAACATGTATCAATGGTAATATATTTTTATATTAGAGGTCCTTATTATTTATTCTTTAATAATTAGTGATTTATAGTTTTAAAATATTATCATTTAAATCCACAAAACAGAGAACTATAGTATTTATCACCATACTTAGAAGTGGTAGGCCCTTCTGGTCTTAGGATCAAGCTCTTTAAAGGGGATTATTATATATCAACATGAAAGGAATCAAAACCCTCATGGTTCAGTTCCACTTAATGGAACACATTATACCTTTTAATTTCATATGGTAAGGACTGTTCCATGTAGTTTAACGTCATGAAATAAGGTTGAGTAGGTGAAATATAACTAGAATTGCTTGGTTAGGGGATTATTAATGAATAGAAATTTCTATTTTACATCGAGGGGAAAATGGAATAATGAGTTTATATTGGCATCATAAGGAATATTTTCCAATGAGGTGTGGAGTTTATTCTACTAGTAAGAATGTTGACCACTGAGAAAAATGTGGTCTTTTTAGAAATATGAGCCAATAGAGGAAATATAGTGATTTTTAGAAGGAATATGGAACTCAAGGTGATATATAGTCTCATCTAGAATACACTATAATGTTGAGATTTCCCATGGAATTTGACCCTATTGAATGGAACGTCCAATCCCACAGAGGATATAGTCAGGAAAGGAAGGACATAAGTAGCTCCATGTGGAATCTAAATACACAAGTATGGATAATTCAGGATTGATTATGTTGGGTTTAAACCTCTAGGAGGTGTCCTATAGATACCATCTTAAATAGAATCTAATCCCATGTAGTTTGACATGCATAGTTTATAGTCATGTGGCATGATTGTACTGTTCATTTTAACATCATGTGGAAAGGGAATTATCATGCAGTTTTATATCGTGAGACTAGAATATTGTCCACGTATTTTAACATTTTTCATGGAACATATATGTAATCATACATACAACAACAGTGGATCGAGAAGGGATTACACATATCGAGATTACATTAGATGAATAACCTAATAAATATATTATGTGAGGGAATAAATAGTTGGTGACAACCCATACTGGTAGTCCTATTTTGGAGGAATGTTATTTGTGCTATGGAATGATTAAATAATCGTTATAAGATCATGTGATTCATTCTCTATGTAAGAAACATGAGATAATATAAGCCTAATAACATTTTATGAGTACACAATTTTATTTGAATGGTTTTTTGAACCGAGGTTTCCCTTTGTGAGTATCCCTGGCTTGCTGATGGTATTTCCAATAGGAACTGTCTTGGGTCTTATAACTAATAAGGAAATCCATACTCATGTCTTCTTATATGTAGATATTAAGGGTTTTATATAGTTATATGAGGAGTATGGAGTGCTATAATAAAGACAAGGGGAATAATCTAGTAATGATTCCCTGCCCTATGGACCATTTATTGAGGTGGTGTAGTTCGCTAAGAAGACCAAATATAGAGAACTATTTTGATAGAGTGGGTGACCATGGACAGGATATACCACTCCTATATCATCTTGATAGATATTCATATTATAAAGGGAACCCATATTTGTGATTTCTTGGGGGTTTCTATCTATATGGGAATTTAATTCTTAAGTTTCCTTTTAGCAAGGTAATTCAAAATCTAAGGGGTGCATGCTAGTATGCTTTCTATGATATTTAATTTTTTTTAGCTTAACTGGGGGCCTTGATAGTTGGATACCCAAATAAGAATCATGGGTGAAGGGATACATTATTATGTAATTTGTAACGATCATGGTACTCTATCAGAAGAACTAGGAAAATCGTTTTAACCTAGTGAATGTAGAATTGAGCTTTGCTCGATTGAAGGATAGAGGGAATCTTCACCCAAATGATACAAGGGTTGGTAAGGGTTTTCACCTAAGTGAGGGAGATTAAAAATTTTCACCCAAATGAGGGTGAGAAATTTGGTTCTCCCTTGTGAGGGTGATCATGAGTCTTAGCATATTTTATACTCAAGAAAAGTGACATTGTAGTGGTATTAGGGTGACTTATAGAAATAAAATCCAAAAAAATGGATTATATATTTTAGATAAACATGTTAATTTTATTTAATAATGGAAATATAATTTTAGGCATAAAATTATGATTACAAATATTAATTTTAATGATTATGATAATGGTGAAAGTGTAACACCTGAGACTTCTATGTTATATAAATCATCAAAGGAATCTTTTTCTACACACAACACTTGCTTGACTTGCTTTACACGAAATTGCGACCTTCCTCGATAGCTTGCGTCGTACCGAGTTTCACTAAACAATGATATGCTAATAAAATATTATTAAAACTAGCCGTTATGAATAGTAATAACCACTTTTTGAAATTTTATAAATTTTATTTTTCAAAATGGACTTCATTTTTGGATTCGGAATATCGAAATTATCCTAGGGTGAAATTTTGGTATTTTTCTGAAAACTTTCAATTTTTGATGAATTGTGAAACCACTAAGTAGTAGTTAAAAAAACTGAATTCTTCATAAAACATAATTTTACCGCTTCTGTGAGTGGAATTTCAAAAATCCGAGAGATACAGTTGATGTCAGTAAGTAAAATGTGGTTCAATGAGATGAAAATAATTTTTTGGTGAATAGTAACTTTTTACTTTTTTTTACCACGATTAAAAGTAAATAGGGTAATTAAGGGTAAAAATGATATTATTATTACCCTAACACATGTCCTAATTCTATTGGACAAGTTTAATTCGACCAAAAACAACATTAGGAATAAAATATGACCATTTAGGCCCACTTGGATTAGATTAGGACATTTATTATTAATTTATTTAAAGAAGGGTTAAAATAGTTAAAATCAAAGTTTAATAAGTAAATCATTTTTAATATAGGGTTATACATAAGATAAATTCAACTATAAATATTCATTAGAAAGATAAAAAGATTTCCTACATAATTTTAGTTTATTTTTAATTTTTAGACATTAAATAATTTAATTTATTTATGACACAAAGATGATGCAGTAATTATCTTATTAATGAAATATTGACATAATTGATGTTATAAACACCAAAATAAATGTAATTTGACACTTTTTATGAATTACACTAATTTTATAGATTAATATGACATGTTATTATTGATTTAATTAACTTTTTTTGAACTAATCATTCTGTTATGATTTTCACAAAAATTAATTACTAAATAGTGTCAAAATTGACATAAAATAGTGTTTAAAACAAATATTATATTAGTAATTGTTATTTTATTCATAAAAATCTAAGTTTCTGCAAAATGACTTAGATAAGGTTATATATATTAATAATAAACAACTTGGGGTTTGTTTGGCTGCTTATAGTAAGTTTATTAACCTTATAGTATAAGAACACAAGAAGACACGGTAAAAGTAAAATTATTTAACTTAATGTTAAATCTAAATGATAAGGTTAAAATAGGAACATAAACTTGTCTAAATTCTATTGGATGAGAGGATTTAGACCCATACCCACCTTATCTTCAAAATAAATCAATTTGGATCTATTTAAAACCGAACTTGACTTTATAATAAAATAATATTTTTAGTTTTTCCAAAGGAGCCCCTCTCCTCCCTTATAAAAGGGAACCTCCTCCCCCTCTTCCTCACACCACTTTGAGCCTTCAAGCTCGGCCCACCCCTGACAATTTCTTCTCTACACTTCCCTAGAAACATCCTAGAGGTTCTTGTATTCTTAAAAGACCTATTTTAGTGCCCTAAAAGGAGGTCTCAAAGAAGCACTTCAAAGAAGAGGTAATGTCCGTTACCGATTCTTTCATCTTTATTTCTTCTTCCACTTTTTCTTCTTTAGTTGTTTCATTATGAAGTAATAACATCAGTATCAACCATATACTGATATGTTATTATAAGTATGAAACAACCCTATTTCACCATCTATCCATCCTACGGAAAAAGAAATCACCGCGCGTGCGTACGTACGGAATACCGTCTCCACGCCGTGGTGTAATCTATTTTCCACCACCACCTTACTTGGATGGGTATAATGGTGTAAATAATGACTATATATGACTATAATAAAGTGATATTTATTATTAAATAGTATACATACACTCCAATACAATTCCACGATCATAGGAACGATATCATCACTCGTGCGTACGTACGGAATACCGTCTCCACGATGTGATGCGACTCGTTCTACATGATCTTCATTTCATAATGATTATATAAATGAATTGGAAGAATGAATATGATATATATTACACTAATACCATTTTGGAAATGAGTTATCTATAACCTAAAGAGAAGAATAATAATTTATTCGACAAAACACGCATAAGAACAAAAAGTAATAAACACCCGAATAACAAGTAGTAATGAAATATTACTAATAAGAAGCTAAGAATATGACCATATATGATATCATAACAATAATTATGATTCTGGAATAAGTCAATTACATTATTTAAATCATTATACAGGAGGTTCGGACACGTACAAAGCATATCAGACCTAAGGTAAGGGAAAATATCACAATCTCATTTTATCCGAGATTGTTTATACTTTGGTATTTACTGGGGTGTATTTTATCATCCACATCCATGATTCCTCAATATGTAATGTTATTTCCATCCACCTACAATTTTTTAAATCTAATTTTACCCTTAGGTGAGTTTTTAGTAAAATATATGAAAGGAATATTTTGTCGTTTTTCACACGAGGTAATTTTTGACTTTTCCGACAAAAGTACGGGAAGAATGTTTTTTTACTTATACGGCATGAATGGATTTTTAAAACATTATTTCCAAGAATCTTCCTTTACAAGTTTTTAAGTTTATTTTTAATCAACTTCTTTTAGTTTAGAATTGTATGACATGTTAAGAATAGAAAAGTGTTTTTTGAATTAGAAAGGATATTTTCCTCAAGAATGGAGTTCAAGTGTTTTATCAAAATTATTTTCCATCTAAGATAATAAAAGGATCTGTTTCTATCCCTATTATTACATTTATTTGATTATGTTGTGATGGAATTATTTTTATGAATTCCTTTATCTTATATGAATTGTTTTATGATGTCACGATGTTTAAGATTCCCATTTTTATTTCATGGGTTATGCAATGATGTATGATTTATGATTTTGTGGCACACATAAGAATGGTATCATTATGAGATTGGTGGGACCTATATCTCCCTCCAATGCATTGGGTAAAGATTTTATATCTCATGAGATAGACATGGCTAGAACGATAGGTTATACTGGTTCAGTGAAACAAGACTGAAACGAGGGTAACTCGGTTCAGAAATGGACTTTGTCCACTAAGATAGTCTTGGCAATGAGTCTTGACTAATAAGAAATGATTCTCTATGATTATGTCTGTATGCCAAAAAGTTTTATGTTTTAAGTTATGATTATTGGGATTGCATTTCACTACTATGATTTATCCCATGTTATGAAATTATGTTCTCTTTTGCAGGTTAAGATTTCCAAAAGTTATGTTCTTATGTATATGATGTGATTGACATTTCTTTTTTTTACCCTTACTGAGCATTTGAGCTCACCCTTTTGTATGTTTTATTTCCCCAGGTCAGGAAGAAGGTTAATAAGTAGAATATTCAAAAAAGGGACTCTAGATATGATGAAATAAATGGGAGGCAAAGTAGATGCTTTATGAACCAGCTGTTTATGTTTCCCAGTTTCTAAAGACACTATACCTATACAGTCCTTTCTTGGTTTTGTTATATATTGTAATAAGTGTGCTTCAATTCTAAAGTAATAACAATGTATGTAAAGTATGGGTCGTTATAGTTGGTATCAGAGGAAAGGTATAGTCAACCTTTGGAAACTAGGATGTGAAAGCCTTAGTAAGAACCCTAAGGATAAGTATAAGCATAGAACACAATCTTAGTGTTTTAGAAATGACCATGAATTACCTAGGATAAGACCTTAAGTGTGAAATTTTATTCTTGATTATGTGGTTTTACTATTATAATTAGTGTTTCTCACACTATTCTTCTTGGTTTTAGTAAATGGATGGAACTCGAAGGAACCGTGTTAATGCGGAATGCGACGGGAAATGCAATGATTGTCCCCCTAAGCAACCAAACGTTATGGGAGATGGAATACAAAATCTTGTAGCAATGATCACACAACTTTCTCAAGCTATGAATCATGCAGGACTTTAAAACGAGCAAAGGAAGGAGAAACATTCTGTTGAATCCTTCATGAGACAGCGTCCACCTTCATTCAGCGGGTCTACTGATCCATTAGTTACTGAACAATGGATTAGAACTACTGAAAAGATATTTTCAGTTCATCAATGTTCTGAGCATGATAAAGTCATCTTAGCAGTGTATCGTTTGGAAGGTGATGCTGATCAACGGTGGAATATTATTAAGAATATGAGGCAAAGGGATGAAATTGAGTCCATGGAAGGGGACGAGTTCAAGAACTTATTTTTCAATAAGTACTTCCCTCGTATTCTTTGAACAAAATGGAGAAAGAGTTTCTTGAACTAAAGCAAAAGGATGATGAATCTGTTGGTACCTATGAAGCAAATTTTACAAGACTTGCAAGGTACGCTTCTGGTATTATTATCCAACCCGAGAGTAAGATCGATCAATTCTTTAGTGGCTTAAAACCAAGTCTTAGAAGGGCCTTAGCCATAAGGGACTTCAATAGATATGAGGAAATCGTTCGATGTGCTCTCAAAGTTGAGATGGAGATTGGAGTAACCCATCAGTCATATGGGTTTGATAAGAAGAGGAAAATGGAATTCAAAGGAAAATATAAAGAGCACACTGAAAAGAAGATGAGCTATCCCTTATGCTCAAAGTGTGGAAAGAAACATGGAGGGAGTTGTCTTAAAGGGACAAGTAAATGTTTCAAATGTGGAAAGGAAGGTCATCGGGCATTTGAATGCCGCGATGATGGGAAGAATATGTCTAATGATGCAAAAAAAGGAAGGGATACACAGAATGAACCTACTACACTTCAATGTTTCAAGTGCAAGGAGATGGGACATTATGCCAATAAATGCCCTAATCCAAGGGTTGATGATGATGGTCGACGTCAAAAAACTCTTAAGGCTAAAGACAAAGGAATGTCACATGCAATTTCTATCAGCGATGTGGAGTACGATAACGATGTGGTGAAAGGTACACTTATCATCCACTCTAAAGTAGCAAATGTTTTATTTGATTCTGGATCCACCCACTCCTTTATTTCTGAAGAATTTTATAAGGGTATCATCGTATTACCTCAACAATTAGATGTTGAGTTAGCTATGACAACACCTAATGGAACAACAGTCGCATCAAAAGTTTATAATTCTTCTCCGATTGAAGTTTGTGGGAAAGTGCTTCCTACAAATCCTGTGATCCTTCCTATAGTGGAATTTGATGTGATTCTTGGAATGTATTGGCTTTCTATACATGGAGCTCATATCAATTTCCAAAGAAGGGAAGTCACATTTCATATTCCAGATCAAAGTATGATCGTCTATCGATGCAAGGATGAACATAACCTTCCAGTGGAAATTTCTTCCATTTTATGGGTATTGATTCCACTAAATGAAGGTTATTTATCTAAAATGGTTGGTGATAAACTCACAATTAAGAATATGCCCATTGTACGGGAGTTTTATGATGTCTTTTCAGAGGAATTACCGGGTCTTCCACCGAATCGTGAAGTTTAGTTTTCAATAGAACTCGTACCGGGTGCTTTGCCTATTTCAAAGACACCTTATAGAATGGACCCAATTGATTTGCAGGAATTGAAGAAGCAACTCCAAGAGAATCTTGATAAGGGGTTCATACGCCCTAGTAGTCACCTTGGGGAGCACCTGTTCTATTTGTTAAGAAGAAAGATGGATCAATGAGACTCTGCATTGATTATCGAGAACTTAACAAGATCACTATCAAGAACAAATATCCTCTCCCATGCATTGATGACTTATTTGACCAACTACGCGGAGCTCAATACTTTTCCAAGATTTATCTTCATTCAGGGTATCATCAATTAAGGTTCAAAAGTGAGGATATACCAAAGACGGCTTTCCGTACAAGGTATGGACACTATGAATTTATAGTGATTCCATTTGGTCTTACTAATGCCCCTGCTATCTTCATAGATCTGATTAATAGATTCTTTAGAGACTATCTTGATCAATTTGTGGTAGTCTTTATAGATGATATTCTTGTTTATTCAAAGAGAAAGGAAGAACATGAAGATCACTTGAGAATTATATTGAAGACCCTGAGAAAGGAGAAGCTTTATGCCAAATTTACCAAGTGTGAATTTTCGCTTAAAAAAGTTGCATTTTTGGGTCAAATAATCTCAAAAGAGGGGATATCTGTGGATCCAGAAAAAATAGAGGTTATCGGAAGATGGTCAAGACCAACAACAGTAACTGAGATCCGAAGTTTTCTTGGTTTGGCTGGATATTATCGACGTTTTGTGAAAGATTTTTCATGATTATCTAATCCACTCACCAACTTGACTCGGAAAGGAGTTAAGTTTATTGGGATAGAGGAATGTGAAGATAATTTCAAGGAGTTAAAAAGAAGGTTATCTAGTGCACCTGTGCTCACACTGCCTTGTAGTGGAGAACGGTTTGTGATCTATAGTGATGCATCCAAGAAGGGATTGAGGTGTGTTCTTATGAAAAATGATATGGTGATAGCTTATGCCTCATGATAGTTGAAAATACACGAGAAAAATTACCCAACTCATGATTTGGAGTTAGCTGCGGTAATCTTTGCATTAAAGATTTGGAGGCATTACCTTTATCGTGAAAGGTGTGATATTTATACTGATCATAAAATTTTAAAGTATATTTTCACACAAAAGGAGCTGAATATGCGCCAAAGAAGATGGTTGGAGTTGATTAAGGATTACGACTGCTCAATTCATTACCACCCTGGGAAAGAAAACAAGGTGCCAGATGCATTAAGTCGACAAGACCATGCTAGTTTATCCATGATGAGGATCACAAAAGATCCAATATTTATGGATTTACAAAGGATGGATCTTGGAATTATAATGAAAGGGTAAAAATCATATCTTTCTCAAATGAATGTTCAACCATCTATACATGTGAAGATTAAAGAGGCATAGAAAGAAGATGTCGAGTTACAAAAGAAGGTGAGAAATGTTCCTGAATTCAACCTTGATTGTGATGGTATAATAAAGTTCAGGAATCGGGTTTGTGTTCCTCCCATCCCCGAATTAAAGAAGGAGCTGCTGGATGAGGCTCATAGTTCTTCATTCTCTATTCATCCTGGAAGCACGAAGATGTATAGGGACCTGAAAGAATAATTCTGGTGGGATGGCATGAAAAGAGATGTTGCTGAATATGTCTCTCGATACTTGGTTTGTCAACAAGTTAAAGCTGAGAGATAAAAGTCTAAGGGGATGTTACAACCATTACCCATACCCGAATGGAAATGGGAAAACATCACTATGGACTTTGTCACAGGACTTCCTAAAACATCCAAAGGCAATAATTCTATCTGGGTCATAGTTGATCATCTTACAAAGTCTTCACACTTCATTGCTATTAGAGAGGATTTCTCTCTGGATCAGCTTGCCAGGATATATGTAAAGGAAGTGGTAAGATTTCATGGAGTACCACTTTTATTATATATGATCGGGATCCGAGATTTACCTCGAAGTTCTGGCGAAGTCTTCAGCATACTCTGGATACAGAGTTAAGTTTCAGCACTGCTTATCATCCTTAGACAGACGGTCAGTCTGAGAGAACAATTCAAACTCTAGAAGATATGTTGAGAGATTGCTCTATAGATTTCAAAGGTGGTTGGGATCAAAACCTACCTTTGGTGGAATTTTCTTATAATAATAGCTTTCACTCCAGTATTCAGATGGCTCCTTATAAAGCTCTCTATAGAAAGAAATACAGGACTCCAACTTGTTGGGATGAAGTTGGGGAAAGAAAGCTATTAGGACCCGATCTCGTTGATGAAATGGCAGAAAAGGTCAGATCTATTCAACAATACATAAGAGCAGCTCAGAGTCGACAGAAAAGTTATGCCGACAACCGAAGAAACGACCTAGAGTTTGAAGTGGGTGATAAAGTTTTCTTACGAATATATCCCTGGAAGAGGGTTATGAGATTTGGAAAGAAGGGGAAGTTGATCCCTAGATATATCGGTCCTTTAAAAATACTAGATCATGTTGTAAAGGTAGATTACCGATTGGCGCTTCCACCGAATCTCTCTCAAGTTCACGATGTGTTCCATGTATCTCTCTTGAGAATGTACATACCTGATCCTTCACATGTACTCAGCTCAGAAGTTGTACTGCTGGAGCAAGATCTTTCTTTTGAAGAACAACCGATAGAGATTCTGGATCGTAGCGAAAAAGTCCTACGAAACAAGACCACTCAATTGGTGAAAGTTTTATGGAGGAACCACCAATTAGAAGAAGCTACATGGGAGCTTGAGGATATGATGAGGGAGAGGTATCCTCATCTATTTGTTACAAAGTGATGAATTTCGAGGCCGAAATTCATTTTAAGGGGGGTAGAATGTAACACCTGAGACTTCAATGTTATATAAATCATCAAAGGAATCTTTTTGTAAACACAAAACTTTCTTGGCTTGCTTTACACGAAATCGCGACCTTCCTCGATAGCTTGTGTCGTACCGAGTTTCACTAAACATAGATATGAGAATAAAATATTATTAAAACTAGCCGTTATGAATAGTAATAACCACTTTTTGAAATTTTATAAATTTTATTTTTCAAAATGGACTTCATTTTTGGATTCGGAATATCGAAATTATCCTAGGGTAAAATTTTGGTATTTTTCTGAAAACTTTCAATTTTTGATGAATAGTGAAACCACTAAGTGGTAGTTAAAAAAACTGAATTTTTCATAAAACATAATTTTACCGCTTCTGTGAGTGGAATTTCAAAAATCCTAGAGACATGGTTGATGTTAGTAAGTAAAATGTGGTTCAATGAGATGAAAATAATTTTTTGGTGAATAGTAACTTTTTACTTTTTTTTACCACGGTTAAAAGTAAATAGGGTAATTAAGGGTAAAAATGATATTATTATTACCCTGAAACATGTCCTAATTCTATTGGACAAATGTAATTCGACCAAAAACAACCTTAGGAATAAAATATGACCATTTAGGCCAACTTGGATTAGATTAGGACATTTATTATTAATTTATTTAAAGAAGGGTTAAAATAGTTAAAATCAAAGTTTAATAAGTAAATAATTTTTAATATAAGGTAATACATAAGATAAATTCGACTATAAATATTCATTAGAAATCTAAAAGGATTTCCTACATAATGGTATTTTATTTGTAATTTTTAGACATTAAATAATTTAATTTATTTAGGACACAAAGATGATGCAGTAATTATCTTATTAATGAAATATTGACATAATTGATGTTATAAACACAAACATAAATGTAATTTGACACTTTTTATGAATTAAAATAATTTTATAGATTAATATGACATGTTATTATTGATTTAATTAACTTTTTTCGAACTAATCATTCTGTTATGATTTTCACAAAAATTAATTACTAAATAGTGTCAAAATTGACATAAAATAGTTTTTAAAACAAATATTATATTAGTAATTGTTATTTTATTCCTAAAAATCTAAGGTTCGGCAAAATGACTTAGATAAGGTTATATATATTAATAATAAACAACTTGGGGTTCGTTTGGCTGCTTATAGTATGTTTATTAACCTTATAGTATAAGAACACAAGAAGACACGGTAAAAGTAAAATTATTTAACTTAATGTTAAATCTAAATGATAAGGTTAAAATAGGAACCTAAACTTGTCTAAATTCTATTGGATGAGATTATTTCGACCCATCCCCACCTTAGCTTTGAAATAAATCAATTTGGAGATATTTAAAACCGAACATGACTTTATAATAAAATAATATTTTTAGTTTTTCCAAAGGAGCCCCTCTCCTCCCTTATAAAAGGGCACCTCCTCCCCCTCTTCCTCACACCACTTTGAGCCTTCAAGCTCGGCCAACCCCTAAAAATTTCTTCTCTCCACTTCCCTAGAAACATCCTAGAGGTTCTGGTCTTCTTAAAATACCTATTTTAGTGCCCTAAAAGGAGGTCTCAAAGAAGCACTTCAAAGAAGAGGTAATGTCCGTTACCGATTCTTTCATCTTTATTTCTTCTTCCACTTATTCTTATTTAGTTGTTTCATTATGAAGTAATAAAATCAGTATCACCCATATACTGATATGTTATTATAAGTATTAAACAACCCTATTTCACCATCTATCCATCCTACGGAAAAAGAAATCACCGCGCGTGCGTACGTACGGAATACCGTCTCCACGCCGTGGTGTAATCTATTTTCCACCACCACATTACTTGGATGGGTATAATGGTGTAAATAATGACTATATATGACTATTATAAAGTGATATTTATTCTGAAATAGTATAGATACACTCCAATACAATTCCACGATCATAGGAACGATATCATCACTCGTGCGTACGTACGGAATACCGTCTCCACGATGTGATGCGACTCGTTCTACATGATCTTCATTTCATAATGATTATATAAATGAATTGAATGAATGAATATGATATATATTACACTAATACCATTCTGGAAATGAGTTATCTATAACCTAAAGAGAAAAATAAGAATTTATTCGACAAAACACGCATAAGAACAAAAAGTAATAAACACCCAAATAACAAGTAATAATGAAATATTACTAATAAGAAGCTAAGAATATGACCATATATGATATCATAACAATAAGTATGATTCTGGAATAAGTCAAGAACATTATTTAAATCATTATACAGGAGGTTCGGACACGTACAAATCATATCGGACCTAAGGTAAGGGAAAATATCACAATCTCATTTTATCCGAGATTGTTTATACTTTGGTATTTACTGGGGTGTATTTTATCATCCACATACATGTTTCCTCAATATGTAATGTTATTTCCATCCACCTACAATTTTTTAAATCTAATTTTACCCTTAGGTGAGTTTTTAGTAAAATATATGAAAGGAATATTTTGTCGTTTTTCATACGAGGTACTTTTTGACTTTTCCGACAAAAGTACGGGAAGAATGTTTTTTTTACTTATATGTCATGAATGGATTTTTAAAACATTATTTCCAAGAATCTTCCTTTACAAGTTTTTAAGTTTATTTTTAATCAACTTCTTTTATTTTAGAATTGTATGACATGTTAAGAAAGGAAAAGTGTGTTTTGAAGTAGAAAGGATATTTTCCTCAAGAATGGAGTTCAAGTGTTTTATCAAAATTATTTTCCATCTAAGATAATAAAGGGTTATGTTTCTATCCCTATTATTACATTGATTTGATTATGTTGTGATGGAATTATTTTTATGAATTCCTTTATCTTATATGAATTGTTTTATGATGTCACGATGTTTAAGATTCCCATTTTTATTTCATGGGTTATGCAATGATGTATGATTTATGATTTTGTAGCACACATAAGAATGGTATAATTATGAGATGAGTGAGACCTATATCTCCCTCCAATGCATTGGGTAAAGATTTTATATCTCATGAGATAGACATGGCTGGAATGGTAGGTTATACTGGTTCAGTGAAGCAGGACTGAAACAAGGGTAACTCGGTTTAGAAATGGACTTTTTCCACTAAGATAGTCTTGGAAATGAGTCTTGACTAATAAGAAATGATTCTCTATGATTATGTGTGTATGACACAAAGTTTCATGTTTAAAGTAATGATTATTGGTATTATATTTCACTACTATGATTTATCCCATGTTATGAAATTATGATCTCTTTTGCAGGTTAAGATTTCCAAAAGTTATGTGCTTATGTATATGATGTGATTGATATTTCTTTTGTTTACCCTTACTGAGAATTTGAGCTCACCCTTTTGTATGTTTTATTTCCCCAGGTCAGGAAGAAGGTTATTAAGTAGAATATGCCAAAAAGGGACTCTAGATATGATGAAATAAATGGGAGGCAAAGTAGATGCTTTATGAACCACTTGTTTATGTTTCCCAGTTTCTAAAGACACTATACCTATACGGTCCTTTCTTGGTTTTGTTATTTGTTGTAATAAGTGTGCTTCAATTCTAAAGTAATAACAATGTATGTAAAGTATGGGTCGTTATGGAAAGTGTTAGTTTCACTGAATTGTTTTATTAATTTTTTTAAATTTTATCTAATTTTTTGATGTATTTTTTATAATTAATTTGACATTATTTTTACACAAATATACAAATATATTATCAATAATATAATTGATGATCAATTCCATATAATATTTATAATACTTAATGGTGAAAACAAAACAATTTATACAAAATAATTTCTATATATATTAAATGTTTTAATTTTGAAGTTAATTTTATATTATTTCGAAATTTAATAAGATTACATGATGCCTAAATTTATATTCTGAACATAGAATTTTTTAATATGGGTTATTTTATATTTTTATCAAATCATATATTATATTGGTGAAAATTTGTTACTGCGATAAAAAAAGGGGAAAAGTAAAAAATATAAGATAAAATGAATTCAAACATGTTTAAAAGATGAGTTAAAATGAATGGTAGATAATTTAGTGACTTTATATCACCCCAAAATCCATTAGTTTTCACTTTTGGAACCGTTTACCTTTGAATAGTGTAATTCCACTTTTGAAAAATAATAGGTGTTCACAAAAGTACCATTTTCGTCACTTATAAAAGTGGATCACTTCCACCCTATAAAATCCACATATCCCATTAAAACATTCCTTAAAACCTAAACCAATTTTCCTCTAATAGAATTACCTTGCATGAACTAAATCCCTTTGTCACTATATGTTATCCTACTCTCATCATTTCCAAGTATACATTCAAGAGAAAGTTCAAGGTCACAAAGTGAGTATTACTTGATCCTTACCCTTTTCCTCATAATATTTATATTAAAAAAATATCCTAAAAACATAATATAATTTCTTAATTACCACTATTATAATTATGTTTTATTATATTAATGGATTTATTATTATCTATTCAATCCCATCAACTTTGAAAATCAAAAGAACACAAATCATGTGTTTGTACTGACTATCGCCTCAACGAAACAACGTCTTCCATTTTCACCACCACCTCTATTTTCTAGTTATAAGGATGTAATTAAACAATAAATGTGAAATATATAATATAATTATTATTATTAAGAGGAAAATAAAAATCTAGATTCATTCCCACTCATTATTTTGGAAATGAAAATGTTAACCGTGTGTTGTGTGGACTACTTCATCCATGAAGTGGGGTTTTAATTTTTCATATTGATTTTCATTGTATATACAAGGATATTATAATATAATTCAAGAAAATAAATTTATGTAATTAATATCAGTATTCTTCTATTATTATGATATTATTTCAAAATAAATAATTTCTTAACCGTACTCACCCAACAAATTATATCATGTTACTATTTCGGTCAGTTTAACCACCCATATGAATGATGATATAATAATTTATCATTGATTAGTATGGTAAAATAAATGATAGTATTATTATAATTTAATAATAAAATAATTATTTATTTATGGTTCTATAATTTTCATATTAATAATTAAACTTATTATTAAGATATCATCTTTGCTCGCAAAAAATACCAAAATAAGATGACATCGAATACATTTTCACCCAACATAGCTAATTTTTTTTTTGAAATTAGATAAGATATTTATAAATAAATATAAATTTTATATTCCATTATATTAAATTATATATTAATTATCAAATTAGTATTAAATCATGGGTATTGAAATCGACATCATAAAGCGTGCATGAAACAATTAAAGTTAATAACTCCCAACAGTATAAATTAGCTATAACAAATATATCCAAAGTAAATGATCATAAATGAATTAGATAAAAGTTAATGTATATGAATAATGTTATGAAATATAATATTATGACATTTAAGTGTGTTATACCGGATCTTAAATTGCATCAGACTAACTAGGGAAACAAGGTAAGAGTTTTTTGTCTCAATTTTCACCGATTGAGACATATTTCTGATTATTAAAAATGTTTTCTTTAAAATTGTTTATCTATTACCCATTTAATATTTTTTTCACCTGATAATATATTTATTAATGGTTTTTAATGTTTCATAATCACATCCTTAAATTGGTTATAATTTAAATGTTACTCAAGCAGTAACAGATTTCCCAACTCAAATATTTCCCATCGAGTCATAAATTTTCTACTAGGATATGATCTCCAAAGACCTTATTTGTACTTCCATTTCCTTTTTAAAATGGTAAATTATATTATTATTAGGTGAATTTAATTCATCTTTTTAATGACCCATGATCTTTCTCCTTAAATAAATAATATGGTTGATAGCTTGATCCACACACAACACCAAACTAAAACAAAAAACCTGTAATATTTAGTTAAAATATAAATATTAAATATTACCATTAAAAAACTAAATATTGAATTAACAAGCATTAATATGAGTAATAAAAATATGATATATGTGTATAATGAAAAAATAATACTTTTAACACTAATTAAATGAAATTAGTATAGATAAAACAATTAATAAAATTATTCTATACTTAAAAATTTATTTTTCTATAATTTGTGTTTTATTTCAAGAAACTAACTATATTATGATTAAATAAAAATAAAATATAACAATAATATGAATAATATATTACCAATAAATTAATTATTAAATTATATGAAATAATAATAAATAATAGTTAATATTTTAAATAGTTATTTTCCAATATGAATATTTTCTACAATTTCTTGGTATTTCATTTAAATATTTAATTATTAAATTTTATAAATTTAATTTTTAAAAAATTAACATCATTTTTATATTAATAATAATAATATAATCATAATTTTTTTTTGGATTTTTTATGAAACCTTTTATTTTTAAGTGAATAGTAAAAAATAGATTTTTTACAAATAAAATGAATTTTATAACATTATTAATATGTAAGTATCAATTATAAATTTATGAAACATTTTTATAATACCAAATATGTATTTTATATATTAATTTATAATTTATAAAAAATTATAAACCCATATTTGACATTAAAGAATTTAAGTTATATTATTCAAAAAATTATTTTTAACAAATTACACATTTTATATTTTAAAATTAACTTCTAGCACTTTTAAAAATTGAATAAAAAATGAATTTTAAATTTTAATAATTGGGTCTAAATTATATAATAAGGTCCATTTTATTTATGGGAATAGAGGATAAACTACATTGGTAAAAACAAGTTACCGTGGTGAAAATGAAAATGGAAAAAAAATGAGTAACCTAAGAAGTAAAGGGAAAAACATGTTAAAAACATATTTTAATTGAGTTTATAAGGTTTATATTGATCTTTTATCTTATCCCATATATTATTTCTAATTTTTTGAGCCACTTTCTTTGAGAGAGACTTTCCATTATTGAAATTTTTTGGGTATTTAAAGAGTTGCCACTCATTTTCACTTATAAAAGGGGCACTCTTCTCCTCACTTTTCCACATAAAAAACCCATTAATTTTAGCCTAAACTCTACCCAAACATATAATACACACTTCTAACCACATTAATTATGTTATTTTATTCAAAAACATTATATTCCTAAAATTTTTAATCCCTTTCATATAGGAGATAATCTAAAAAGTGAGGTATAAGTTACTAACCTCTCTTTCTATTTTATATTCATTATGTGATTTTATTCTTACTAAAATTACATTTAATAATATTAAAATTATAACATAATTATAATTATTATATTGTTATGTTATTATAATTATGGTAAAATCATTAACCACCCTCCCCTTTTCTATTAGGAAAAATGAAAATGTGAATCATGTGTTGTGTGGTCTACCATCTCCATGAATAAACATGTTGTTTTCCTTCACTTACAAAAAATTGTTTTAGTTTATATTTAATGAGAATATATAATATATAATATTAATATATATTATTAATATTCTTATTTTTTTATAGCACAAAAAGTAATAATCATTATAAGGTAATTCATCGATATCAGTAAATAACCGAAAACTAGTTTATTATAATTTTCATCTTCATGAAACATGACTATAACTCCCATGTAATGGAATTATAACACTACAATACTCTATAATAAATAAATTAAATTACCATTAATGATTTTTAAATGATTTTACTTGGGATAAAAAGGATGATCAACACCTCTTTTACAAACCTAGTTCAAAATGGTCAAGATTATTTACACCCGATGTAGGAAAGAGATTACAATAATATAATACATGTAGAGAATTGTTATAAATGAAGAGTATAAATGTAAATACACATGAATGAGGTTTTAAAATAGTTAATTAATATTTTTATATTTATAATACAATTGTTTAATTCACTACCTTAGAAATCAAGGTTAAAGGTAAGGGACTCAGTAACTCAAACTCCTTTCTTTGAGTTATACAATTTCTTATTTAACTTTTTTATTCCCTGAATTTACATTTTGAATGGTTTTCTATATTTTTTATAGATAAAAATATTTATTGAACCTAATTCTTTTTAAATAATATTATTCTTTCTATTTTTTAAAACATAGGAGAAATTTTGAAAATAGACTCATATTTATAACTTTTAAAATGAGAAATACAAAATGTTTTCAAAACCCCTTTTCATGATTTGGTTCTCATTATATTCAAGTGATCTATCTAAAATGGAGTTACGTTTCATGTTTCAACCTATATTTATATTAATTGTGTTATTATTTCTGGTGATCAAGTTTTTTTGTATCAAAATATTCATTTCATGACGTCATTCTATACCATTTGGATGTTTCATGAAATCCATTTTATTTCCACGGGTTATTTATAAAAGGTGGATGATTTCCATTTGGATGTTTTATAAAAACCATTTTTATTTCCATTTTTTCTTTATGAAAAGTAAATGATTTCAATTTTTAAGTTTTATGAAACCAATTTTATTTCCATGGGTTCTTTATGATATGAAAAGTGAATCATTTTTAAGTGGCACACATATATATGGATGAATGATGGGTGGGGTCTTATATCACCATCCAATTTATTAGTTAAGAGTTTATATATCATTAGATAAGTATTCAAGAGTACACTATTATTAACCATATAAATGGTAATTGATAGCGTGTCTCATGAAAGTAATGTTTCCATGCACTAATATTTATGCCATAACTACAGAATAATTATTCATTGTGATATTTTTTTCTCATAACTAAAGGTTTATGTTAAATTATTTTAGTCCATGTTACAACTATTATGTTTACAGGTTGATATTGTGTGGATTTAAGTTATTATTTCATGTACATTGAATTTCAATTATGTTTTATGGTTATTAATCATGATGTTATGATATTTCTCATATATTCATATTTTTTACATATTCTTATGAACTTATCCTTGATAAAATGTAAATTCACCACATACTAAGCATTTTATCTGACCCCATTCTTATTTTTTCATTCCCCGTGGTATGAGGATGAGTCTTATTAATGATATGTATATAATATGGTATAGTATGTTCCCTTTAAGGATACATTATCTCAATTATTGTAAAATAAAATGATTATGTAACTAGTATCCAAAGACACTAAACCTATTGGTTAATGGGATATTATAATTTATTAAATGTAATGTTTTAAATCATATAAAGTTTTTCAAATAAAGGCATGTTTATATTAGGTCACTATATTTGGCGTCAGAGTAATGGTTTAGTTACTTTTGGATACTGACCTTAGTGGAAAACCCTAAAGATGAGTCTAAGTGTAAGATGATATCCTTTAATATTGGTAAAGTCTTGAGTATATGTTTTTCCTAAAAAAACATCCAATTATAGATACTCGAAAGTGGATTTAGGCTTTAGAACAGTTTTACCTAGGGGTAATAACCCCAAAGTGGGCATGTTGGGTATTAACTCAACCATGGACTAGTGCAAAAAAAGAGGACTGACTACATATCTGGTTAGACACTATAGGGGGATATGATTATTCTGATCTCATACTCTTTATAAAACATTTTAAAGTATTTATTTCCAAGTTACTTTGAGGGATTGGGATAAGAAGTATGAGAAAACCCAACCTAATGTTTAACCAAGAATGATATAGGTTTAACAAAAGAATTATAGAATAACATGATAATGTCAAAGAATAAGACATTTTATGGTTGAATTTATTTTATGTATTTATTACCTTATGATGTTAATTGTTCATAAATCAGGTTATCTTCCTTTTTATTTTAGTAATTGTTGGAACAATAATAAATCTGGTTAATAATAGGTGTGAGGGACAGTGTTATGGTTATCCCAATTAACAACCCAATGGAATGTGAGATGGAATAAAAAACCTTAAAACAATACTCGGTGAACTGTATCAATATATAAACAATAACATGAACAATTTTGATCTCTTGAATAAAAAAAAGGAGGGAGTATCATGATATTGAGTATTTCATGCACTAACTTCCACCCTCTTTTAGTGTCCCTTCAAAGCTGCTTATCACCAAGAAATAGATCAATGAAATGGAAGATATATTTATCATTATCTAGTATTAATAACATCAGAGGGTTTCTATTTATATTTATTATTTTTAAGGAAAGGATAACCAATGGTGGACTCTTATTAAGAATTCAATACATGAAGTGTACACAATGGAATGAACATAATTTAAGAATGTTTTCTTCACCAAGAATCTTCCCTTTATTATTCACAAAAATATGGAGAGGGAATTCATGGAGTTGAAAAAAAGGAGGAAGAATCAATTAGGACATGAAAATAAAAATTCACAAGTCTTGAAAGATATATGTGGGTCCAACCTGGATGTAACTGATGCCCTTAGTGCCTATAACATGGGTTTAATAGCTCTGCTTCTTGGAAACAGGGTGTCATGGTGTGGCCATAGGGTTTCATGTTGTGACACTTTTTCACTTGTCTATCATTAAGGAATGGAGGGGTTTAGGCATCTAATATAAGTACCTTGAGTCCCCCTCCCCATCAAAAGGCCTTTAAAAATGATGGGTGAGAGATCTAACAAGATAATCCCTAGAGAGGAAAAACTGTGAAATAAAAACATCCTAAAGAGGAAAATTTTATGATAGAGGGTCTACTGACTTTCTTCTAACAAGTGGTATAATATCTAGGGACAATATTATATCCCTAGGGAAATTTCTTAGTGGGAGATTGTGGATACTGTCTGAATAAATATCATTCCCTAGGTGCACGTGGCATGGGTTTAACAGCCCTAATGCTTGTCAGTAGGGTGTCACAACATGACTATAGGGTGTCATGACATGGAACTTTTTCCCTTGTCCCACATCAGGGATTGGAATGTTTTGGGAATGGAATATAAGTCCCTTGATCCCCCTCCCTATAATAAGGCCTTTTCCATCCATGGGTGATATCTATAATAAGATAATCCCTATGGAAGAAAACCCATGAAGGACTAACAGCCTAAAGTGGAAAATATTGTGATGGAGGGACTGCTACTTTGGTCCTAACAATATGCCTCTAATTTTAACTATAATCTTGAAAGTAAAATAAATAATTTACTCATTGGAGTAAAACCTAGTATTCAAAATTATTTTCTAATAAGAGACTTTAGAAGCTATGGAGATATTTTTCAATGTTCGCTAAAGTTGGATATGGAATCTAGGGTTTATATATACTTCAGAGAGGGAAAAATGATGGTGGAATACCAAGGGAGACTCAGTGTAAGTAACATGGGGGGAGGGAAGAAATTTCAACCACATACTTGGAAAAAGTATTGGAGGAAGAACCTGAGTAATTTTGTTAAAGGAACAGGGATGTGTTTTAAGTTTGGTAATGTATTCCACCAAGCTTAAAACTACCAAAGTAATGAAAAGAGTTCATTTAAAAAAATAGATGAGGTTTAGGTATCAACTAATGATCTACTTGTACTATAATTATTAAAGGGAAATGAGTTTGGACATTATGCGAATCAATTACCCAACCCATAGGACAATGATGAAAATAGACCCCAACATCCTCCCAAATAGAGGGAACAAGGAAAGGAGTTCATGATCACTACTCCTAAGGTAGATCATGATAATGAAGTAATTTAAGGTGTGATTACTCTTTATTCTAAATATATAAATAACTTATTAGATTTTAGTACATCACAATATATTATATCACACGTGTTCTCTATGAATATGGAATCAATACCTCATGCAATGGATATCAAACTCTCTTTGAAAACAAATCATGTCATAATGATCAAATCTAAGATATATAAATATTAACTAGTTGATATTTTTGGGAGGATACTTCTTATAGATTTAATTATAATATTATTGGTTTAATTTGATGTGATTTTTGGTATGGATAGGTTATCCTTACATAGAGAAAATATCAATTTTAGGGAGAAGGAGATCTTATTTCATAATCTAGAATATACTATTTTCAAGTATCAACATACAAATGATCTTCCATTGGAAGAAAATTATATAATAAGGGTTCTAATACCCAATAATGAGGTACTCTTGAATCAAATAGCCAGTACGTCAATAATGATTACATTTCTATTGTATGGGAATATACTTATTTATTTTCAAATGAACTGTCTGGTCTTCCTCTAGAGCATGAAGTTAAGTTCTTGATTGAACTTATAACTGGATGTGTGCATATACCAAGGAGTCTATATAGAATGGATCCAATTTAATTAATGGAAGTAAAAAATAAACTAAAGGATAATTTAGATAAGTTTTTTGTCTAACATAGTTCCTTACCTTGGGGAGCACTATTCCTCTTTTCTAAGAATAATAATAGATCAATGAAACTTTTCATTGAATATCGTGAGCTTAACAAGATCACAATTATGAATAAATATATATTACCCCATATTGATGACCTATCCAATCAACTCATAAGAGCTCAGTATATCTTAAAGATTGAACTTCAATATGGATATCACCCATTAAGGGTAAAAAGGGAGGATATTTCAAAAACAACATTATGAACATAGTATGGAAACAATGAGTTTATATTTATTTCATTTGGATTGACTAATTCCCCCACCAAATTCATAGATCTAATAAAAGTATTCTTTATGGAATACATGGATCAGTTTGTGGTTTTGTTTATAAAAGATATTCTTATAAACTCAAATGGAATGGAAGAGCATGGAGATCATTTTTATATTGTGTTAATGTCCTTAATAAGGAATAATTTGTATGATAAATTTAGGAAATTTTAATTTTGGATAAAAATAGTATCATTATTTTGACATTTAATCACCATAGATGGAATATAAGTAGATCCTTTAAAAACAAAATATATTGAATAATGAAAAACATCGACTATTGTAACTGATATCCATAGTTTTCTTGGGTTATAAGGATATTACTGATGATTTGTGAGAAATTTATCAAGGCTAATAAATCAAATAACCAAATTAACATGGAAGTGATTAAAGTCACTTCAGATGTGGGAATATGAAGAAATTTTCAAGGAACTAATAAAGATATTAGTCAAAAACCTGTACTTATATTAATCTATACTGGGGAATAATTTTTAATATATAATGATGTCTAAAATAATGTATTGGGGTGTATTCTCATGAAAAATGAAATTTTAATTTTTTATAACTCAAAAAAATTAAAAAACACTTGAGAAAAATTACCTGATCATGATTTAGAGCTAGCATCGGTGATCTTTTAATTGATGATTTGGGGATATTATCTCTATAGAAAAAGTGTGATATATATACCGATCACTAGAGATTGAAATATAAATTTACATATAAGGAATTGAATATGCACTAAATAAGATAGTTGTAATTGATAAGTGACTATAACCAGTCAATATATTACCACCCTGGGAAGGAAAATATGGTGTATAATTTTTTGATCAGGAACGACATTGATACTCTATCCATGAAAAGGATTTAAAAAGACCCCATACTTATGGATTTTCAAAGGATGAATCCTGAAGTCATAATGGGAGGAGATAAATCATATCCTGGTCAACTGATAGCTCAACCTTCCATTCATGTAAAGATCAAAGAAGCCAAAAAATATGGCGTGGAGCTATAAAATTAGTTTTTGAATATTGTGGAGTTCAAATTTATAAATTTAGAGTTATAAGGTTTGGAACTTAGATATGTTTCCCTTTAAAAATATAAATGAAGTGTGAAATTTTGGATGATGCTCATAGATTTAACTTCTCTATTCATCGAAGAAGAATGAAGATGTGTAGAGATCTGAAGTAAAACTTATATTGGGATAATATGAAGAGAGAGATTGAAAAATACATATCTCAATACTTGGTATCTAAGAGGGTTAAGACTTAATGATAAAATTATAAGGTTATGATGAAACCATTACCTATATCAGTGTGAAAATGGGAAAACGTCACCATGGATTTCATCATAGGACTCCCCAAAATTTCTAAAGGCTATAATGTAATTTAGGTTGTGGTTGACCAACTTATAAATTTAGTGAATTTTATAGCCATCAAAGAAGATTTCTCCCATGACCAATTCACCATGACACACATGAGGGAAGTGGTAAGGCTGCATTGAGTACCACTATCCATTGTATCTGATAGAGATATGAGGTTTACCACAAAGTTCTATAGAATTTTTTAAAACTCATTGGAGATAGAGCTAAGTTTACACACTTCTTATAATCCTTAGTTGGATGGTCAATATGAGAGGACACTGAAAATAGTAAAGGATATTCTGAAATCATGTTGGATATATTTCCAAGGATGATGGGATCAAAATTACCCCTAGTAGAGTTATCATATAACTATAGTTTTCATTTTAGCATTTATATGGAACCATATAAGGTTTTTTATGGGAAGAGATGTAGGAATCCAACATTCTGGAATAACGTTAGGGAGAGGAAGTTAATAGGTACTAAACTTGTCAATGAAATGATGGATAAGGTTTAAACCATTCAGTGACATATGAATGTGGCACAAATTCTATGGAAGAGTTATGTAGATAATCATTGATGGGATCTAGAGTTTGAAGATAGTGACAAGGTGTTCCATAAAATATCTCCTTGGTAGAAAGTTATGAGATTTGGAAAGAAAGGGAAGATGATCCCTAGGTATATCAGTTCCTCTGAGATCTTTGATCATGTTAGGGTTGTGGATTATTACTTAACACTATCACCTAACCTCTTCCAAGTACATGATGTGTTCTATGTATCAATTTTTATGAAATACATATAAGAAACTTTACATGTACATAACTTAGATTTTTTGCAACTAGAACATGATCTCTCAAATGAGGAACAACAAGTAGAAATTCTATATCAGGAAGTTAATGTGTTATGGAATAATATCACTCATCTGGTCAAAGTTCTATAGAGAAATCATAAGTTTAAAGAAGCTACATGGGAACCTTAGGATGTATTGATGAAAAAGAATCATAACATGTTTTCATCCATATAATGAAAATTTTAGGTTAAAATTATTTTTAAGCAGGGTAAAATGAAACTATGCCATTTTTTCCTCTATAAATAAAAACTATAGTCAATATCTTTCTACACATGCAACACCAAACTAAAGTGAAAATTTAAAAAACTTTAGGTAATATATAAATATTAAATATGACCATTGAAAACATAGTTGTTGAATTAAAAATTATGAATATGAGTAACAAAAATATGAAATATTTTTATAATGAAAAAAATACGACTTTTAATGATAATTAAATGAAATTAGTATAGCTAAAATAATTAAGAGATTCATTTTATGCATAAATATATATTTTTCAAAAATTGGTGTTTTATTTCAAGAAACTATGTATATTATGATTAAATAATAATATAATATATTAATAATATGAATAACATAGTACTAATAAATTAATTAATAAATGAAAAAAATATTAATAAAGAATAGTTAATATTTTAAAATTTTATTTTCCAATATAAACAGTTTTCACTCTATTTTAAAATTTTATTTAAAAATTGAATTCTTAAATTTTTTAAATTTAATTTTAAAAAATCAATTTAATTTTAATAAGCATAATAATATAATCTTTAGATGAATTTTTGGGACTTTTTTAAAAAAATTTATTTCTAGGTGAATATCATAAGATACCATTTTTATATATAACATGAATCTTATAACATTATTAGCATATAAGTATGAATTATAAATTTGTGAAACCAATTAATAAAACTAAATATGTATTTTATAAGCGACTTTATAATTAAAAAAATTAAATTATAAATCCATATTTGACATTTTTTAATTTAAGTTATAATATTTTTTTTAAAAAAATAATACATTACACATTTAGTATTTTAAAATTATTTTTTATCACATTTATTATTTTTATAAAAAATGGATTTAAAATTTGGAATCGTTATTTCTAAGTTAAATAACATGGACTATTTTATTTTTTGGAAAAATGATAAATTACCTAGGTACAAACTTTTTACCCTGATGAAAACCAAAATGGAAAAAAATCAGTAACCTAAGAGGTAAAGGGAGAAACATGTTAAAAATGTTTTAATTGAGTTCTTGAAGTGTGGATCAACCTTATCTCTTCTCCTACCTATTATTTCATATTTTTTTTCTACTTTCCTTGGGATATACTTTCCATTATTGAAAATAATTGGGTATTTATAGAAATTTCACTCCTTTTAACTTATAAAATGGACACTTCTTCCCAAAATACAATCCCTAAATGGTTTAATAACCTTTTCAAAAGAGATAATCTAAGAAGTGAGGTATAAGTTACCAACATATCTTTCTATTTTCTATTTCATTTTGTTCTTTTCTTCTTCCTAAAATTTCATTTCACAATCTTAAAATGAAAATATAAGTATAATAATTATTATGGTATATTATTATAATGATGGTGTAAGAAATAACCACCCTCCCCTTTTCTATTAAGAAAAGTGAAAATATGAATCGTGCATTTTGGGGACTACAACCTCCAAAAATAAATGTTTTTTTTCCTTAAAAAACAAAAAATGGATAGTTTTAGTTTATATATTATGAGAATATATTATATATATAATTAATATATTATTAACATGGCTCATTTTTTATAACACAAAGTGTAATAATCAATATAATTTAATCCATCGATATCAGTAAATAACCCAAAACTTGTAAATCGTCATTTTCATCTTCATGAAACATGACTAAAAATCCCTTATAATTGAATGATAACATTATAAGTATTTATAAAACATATATTCCAGTGCCATTAATGGTTTATAAATTATTATCCTTGGGATAAAAAGGATGATTGTCCCTGATTTTACAAACCTTGTTCAAAACAGTCAAGATTATTAGCACCTGATATTGAAAAGAAATTGAAACAATATAATAATTTATGAGAATTGAAATTAATGAAGATTATAAATTTAAATTTATATGAATAATATTATAAAAAGGTAATTAATTGGTTTATCATTATTATATAGAAGGGTAAAGTACTTCTTTGGAAATCAAGGGTAAAGGTAATGGACTTAGTAGCTCAAAATCTTTTTTTTGAGTTGTATAATTTCTTACAAAAATTTTTTATTCTAAGACATTACATTTTAAATGATATTATATATTTATTTATAGGGAAAATATATTTTTTAAACCAAATCCATTTTCATGAAATTTTTTCATTTTGTTTTTCTAAAAAACAAAAGAAACTTTTTGAAAAGAAACTCATAACTATGACTTTTATAATGAAGAAAACAAAATGTTTTAAAAAACTCTTGATTTTCATTATATTAAATTGATCTATCTCCAATGGAGTGATGGTTCATATATCACCCTATATATTTATTAATTATTGTATTATTTTGGTTGATCATGTATTCAGTAACTAAAAATTTAATTCATGATGTTATTCTGTAGAATTTTTATGTTTTATGAAACCCATTTATATTTCCATGGTCTATTTATGAATGGTGACTGATTTATATTTGAATTTTTTATGAATCAAATTTTTATTCACATGGTTTATTTATAAAAAGTGATATATTTTTATTTGGAATATTAATAAAACCTATTTTATTTCAAATGTTCATTTATGAAATGAAAAGTGAATAATTTTTAAGTGGCACATGTATGTATGGATAAATGATGGGTGGGGTCCAATATCACCCTATAATTCATTGGTTAATAGTTTATATATCATGATATAGGTATTTTAAAGTATATTTTAGTTTCTCATAAGCATGGAAACTGATGGTGTGGCTCATGAAAGTAATCTTTCCCTATGATAATGTTTGTTCCACAATTAAAGAATGATTATTTATTATGATCTTAAGCTATCCTGATTCAAGATTTGTGTTAAATAATACTAAGATATGTTATATCTATAATGTTTTTATTTTGATATTATGAGGATTTAATTTATTATACCATGTACTTTTGAATCTCACTTATGTGTTATGGTTATCACACATAATGTTATGATATTTTTATTATGATCATGTTTTTATTTATTCGTATGAACTCATCCTCGATGAATTGTTTATTCACACCTTACTGATCTTTTGAGATAACTCCTTTCTTATATTTTCAATCCCTAGGTTATGAGGATGATTCTTACTAGTGAGAGGTGAAAGGATCACATGAAGGCTGATAAACAGTGAGAGGGGGGAGAATCAATGTTTAAAGTTTTTCACAAATCCCTTAAACTCTCATAATTATTCAACACATATTCTCCCAATATAATAACTACTGTAGATAAGTAAATAAACATTAAAAATTTGTTAATAAGGTTCATCTCCTTTAAGAATGACTATGTCTCTAGCGTGTCATGGTTTTTATCCCATACACACTGCTCTCATTTTATTCTCAATAAGAAATCAGGAAAGGTAATAACATTAGAATCATTGAAACATCTAGTTGAAATAATTATATCTTATCACAAATGATTCTTAATAGATATAAAATATATGATCCTCTACATGATCTCCAAATGTATCTTCTTTTCTTCTACCTCAATATGTTCCTTATCACTCTATTTTTCTTTATAGGACACTGTGTGTTCACATAATCATAAAACTTTTCATACCAGTGGTTATAAAAATTTTCCTTATTACATATTTTTACTGAGTGGTACAAGACTTTTTCTTCACACAATTGTTGTGTGGGAACCTCAAATTTTCGAAGATGGGTGGATCATGGAACCTTGATTCTTTGCATAAGATGATACATATAATCTTTCTTAATTCAGATAGGTGAAGTTGGGAAGTCAACTTATTATTCATGAAAATCAAATGATCATGATGATAGGTTTCTTAGTGAATACAAGAATGATCTCTTAAGAATATGTAGTTGTAGCTCAAACCTTGGCCATGTCTCAATATTTATAAACAATGTCTCACTGACCTTACCCCCCTTATTCAACACATTTTATCCTCTTTTCATGTCAATTAAAGGATTGATTTGGCATCCTGAAAAATATGTTGAGTTGTGGATTGATATTATATTATTGAATATTTTATTATTTTAAACTTCATGTGGTTTATATCACATGATTTATAAAATAATGGCATCTTGATGTATCCGGCTTATTCCTTGATGAGGTCATACTCACGTGCATGTGATCATATCTTGTGCATCATCTCATGAATGAATATCTCTTGGATAATAAAATTTCCTTCAATAATATAATTTCTCATCATTAGTCATACCATATTATTCAAATAATGGAATGCATGTAAGATGAAGATTTCATGCACGAATTTAAGGATGATCGACCATGTTTCATTATCTTGGATTTATCATAGGTATTAGCCGATATGTTGGATGTTAGTTGTCTCAAGTGTGCATGAAAATTTATGAATAATTAAATCCTAGATATTGATCTAGGGTTACCACTGTGTAAGGGTACCGTACTAAAGGGTAACTCATGTAAGGGTAATATATAATATGCATAGCCTAGGAGATTGGATGACCCCAATTAATTTGATCAAGAAGTCCTTATTTTATCCATAAATTTAATATATGGGTGAAAAATATGTCAAAAATACATGTCCCACAACAATTTTCACTTCAACCATCCGTCGCTTAATAAGAATCTTCATTTTTTCTACCCCTTGAGTCGGCACCAGGGTATTCACTCGGATACCCTTACACACATGCCTTCACGGGCCATGCCACACCCTTTTATGGTCCCCTGGGCATGTTGCGGGTACTATGTTCCCACCAATCCTCATTTGATCCCCAATGCACTCCCTATTGGCACTATAGAACCTCACTACACCTTTCACCATGATGGTTTTCCTAGATGGATCTCCTACATGGTCGAGACTACTCCCATATGTGTGGGGTCGCACTAGCCAAGTTAACTAGTTTGGTTGGATTTTTTTTCATTAAAGTAAAATTCACAAGATAATTATAATTATTCTAAGTATATTCTATAATACCAAGACTTCCTTAAATTCATTCTACAAAATTCATCATACAAAATATAAATATTTTTTCATGGCCTTCGTTCTTCTTTGAATTATTCATCAAAAATACTCATAGAAATCTTCACTTCCCCTCAAGAAAAAATAAAAATTTATTTTTATAGTCCTCAATCAATTCCTCTTGTAAATATATAATTTCATGGTCTTGTTCAAAGTTATTCACTTATTTTAAAACTATTTTCAGTTCTACAACTACATTGACACATGTCTCTGAACTTAATACCAGTTGAACAATCATTATAGATTTTTGGTATTAACAACAAATAAAATATCATCAACACATATATTAAAAAATCTACCACTTTGGATTTGTTATCAATAAATCATTCAAAACTATCTATCTTATTAGAAATCAAACTGAAGGTAATGAATGAAATAAATAATTACTTGATATAAATGAGTCGTGAATTGATAAACTCTAAGTCTATGTGATCAAGATCAGTGTAGAAAAAAAGAGTGAAGAACTCTAAAATCAATATTATACCTAAAAAAATTAAGCTCAAGATTTTTTCTTTTCTTCATACTCAAATATGAGAGTAACTTAAAATAGAGATGTATATTTCTTTCATATAACACTTAATTCACACATCAAAATAGTTTTCAATCAAAGGGAAATAGATTTATCCCCTTGTAAATGAAATCTAATTCAGAATTTAAAGATGAAATAATAGAGTGGTAAACTCAAGAAAAACATACCTCATTGATGGGAAGTGGGTTTCACTCCCATTTTCAGCCTTAAATTATCAACAGGATCTATTGTTAGTGATTTGGTGAAGATTTCAGTAATCTATTCCTTAGAAGAAACAAATTCCAGTTCTATGATACTTATATCGACCTTATCTTTTCTGAAATGATACTTGATATCAATGTATTTTGATCTGTAATGTTGAAATACATTCAATTAATATATTGATGGAACTCTTATTGACACATTCAATGATTAGAGGATATTTAACTTCAACATTCAAATCATGAAGTTATGTCTTCACCCACATCATCTGAGTAGAAACTTATAAAAAACCACATATTTAGTTTCAGTTGTACTCAATGTAACTCAAGTTTGTTTCTTTGAGTTATATGAAATAGAAATTCTTCAAATAAATAATGCTCCACTAGATGTGAATTTTCTATCATCATTAATTTCTACCCATTCATCATCTATACACCATTTAAATGTAGATCTTCAATATTATTAAACATGAATCCATGATTGTATGTATTTGATATATATCTTAGGATATTCTTTTCTATAAAGAGATGTGATTCTTTCGGATTAGATAGATATCTGGAACAAAGAGTGAAAACTTATATAATATTAGGCATGGTTACTATTAAGTACAATAGACTATTATTTCGTACCCATTTTCATGGTGGATTGGTTTCTAATGGTGTTTATACATGGAACTAAAAACATCCAACTACTCTCATATCCATTATAGATTATGAGCATACTTACCAAAGGTATGAAGTCTTTGATGATTTAGCTAATGATGCTTAAGAACTCACATTGGTCGATAGGATGGGAGGTCGGGCTCATCACACCCTTTTGGGGGGAATTATATCTTACCATGGGTCTCTCTTATATATTTAAGACATATTTTTGAATCCCTTTTTTAAATTAAAAATATAGAACTATTCACCCATATGTATTAATAATCAATTATAGAAATGCATTGATGGGAAACCATCTGTACTTATCTAAGGTTCTCTATCTATGGAACCATATTTGTGTATCTGAGGTTCTACATAAATGGAAACATCCTTATATATCATAGGTTCTCCAACTTGGTTATGTTCATTTTTTATACTGATTTTAAGTCAAAAAATTAAACACTTTGGAATTTATCATCATTTAGGGAGACACGACTTGTTTCTACATTAGGATTGGACCCATGATAAGGTCTTCCTATGTATCCTTGTGATAAAAATTAAAACCCATGTAGTTTAGTGACACTTAACAAGACACATCATACCTTTTAAGTTCATGTGTTAAGGACCTAGCCATGAAGCTTAATGTTATACAAAAAGTACATTTAGGTAGAGTATTCATAGAAAATGATGGTGTGGGGCTTACACCAAAACAGCCCAAGGGACCTAGAAGGAATATAGCCTCCTATATTGGATATGACCCCACTAGGAATATGGACCAATAATGATGGTGATGGAGGGAACCATGCGGAATATGGCCCAAAGGATTAGATATGAACCTACTAGGAATATGTCCTATAGAATATTATGGTGATTTTGGGGTGTTGGGTTTGAACCTTAGGGAGACTTTCTACATATCCCATTTTGATAGGAATAAAATACCATGTAGTTCTAAAGGGCCAGGGATTATACCTATGGTGGAGGTCTATTTGGTTACTTCATCAGGGATGTGGACCTTTGAAGGTTTGTCTCATGGGGAATATGTCCCTTTGAGAGGATAGTAATATGGTTTTCGGTATTACACCTAGTAGGAGTCACGACCCGTCCCTTGGGGCCCGTTCTGTGACTACCCCAAGCCCACCTTCCATAGGCTAGGTCTTGACAACTAGCACCAAAGGTGTATTCCCTAAAACTGGGAAGGCATGACCTTTATAAACTATAACCAAAACCAACCAAAAACATAGCAAGACACAAACGCAGGTCAACTGAACTTTAAATAGAGTGAGTGCAGTAAGTAAAAGGGGCCAGAATACAAGCCCAACTGGAAAGTACAAGTACAACTGTGATATAATACAACTGAAGAAAAGGGAAATTCAGCTGCAGGGTCATCCTCCAATGATCCTACCTGAAGGGTAGGTACAGATCATCTCCTTAGCACTCCACATCCACACGTATCCTCTGCGTACCGTCTTTCCGTATGGTCCACCTCCATGCACCGTCCAGTCCTGGTACTCTCAGCCTCAGTCAGCATTGTCTGTCGTCTGCATCCAATAAGACAAGGTGAGGGCATAGCCCATGTAGGGGTGAGTATAACGATACTTAGTAGGGAACCTGAGACCCTCAAGGTCTCAAAAAGTCCACCAAGGATAAACCACAAAGTATGAAATCAACATATAACCCTACATAGGTATATGACCATACATATACCAAAATTATCAAGTAATTTATCTCAATCACGAGGAAAACACAGTGGTACTGACTCAGCTCACACCAAGATTTATTCTAGAGGTAGTACCAAGTAACATTCCTAGTCACAACGTTGAACACCTCGGCTGCTAGAGAACTCCTCCTCTATCGAGTACAGTGGGCCTTCTACGTCACACAGAGGCGCTTCCCACTAACCATGGACTGCTGAGGTACTCCTCCTGTCAAGTACTGTGGGTCTGTCGTGTCACCAAGGTGCTCCCCACTATGGGTTTGCCACGTCACCAAAGCGCTCCCCCTCATGGACTACTGAGGTAATCCTCCTGTCGAGTACCGTGGGTCTTCTGCGTCACCAAGGAGCTCCCCACTGTGGGTATTCCACATCACCAAGGCTCTCCCCATTCGTCCGGTCAAGTCACTCCAAGTCGAAACGGTCAGCAGTCATCAAGTCTTAACCAACTAATGGGTTCCCGTACTATGCTCGCTCATCTCCAGGAGGATCTGCTCCACAAGCTACTGGTCGATACTCCACAAAGTCCCATTAAAAAGCATCTCAAAGGTCTGCCATGTCATAGGGGTCTCAACGCAACAGATGGCGCGTCAATCGGGCGCCCGGTCTGTGAGTTATTAGCCTTTTAGTCCTAGGGGCTCGGTTAGATTCGTGCTCGATCCAACCTGACCGTACCCCATCTTAATCCAAAACTGCAGTGTGGTATACTCAAAGGGACCATATCTCTCCAAGATTTCCAGTGCTGCTGAAGGTTCGTTAAACGGATGTCTGGTGCCAAAGATATGGCTGGAGGAGCATAAATGGGTCGTAGTGGGCACGGGTCTGGTCTGACCCGGTCGGACTAACCTAGCCCAACCCGGCCTGGGCTAACCCGGTTTGGGTGGACCCGGCATGAGCCACTAGTTTCGTCCTGGTCCGCATTGGGCGGCCTGGCCCACTGGGTCCGGCCCGGCCCGTGAGGGCTGCAAGGGTGCCGCGAAGGCGGCTCGGCCGAGGGATGCCGTGTAGGCATGGGGCGGCTCGGCTCGGCCGAGGACGGCGTGAGACCGTGGGGTGGCGGTCCAACCACGGGGTGGCGGTCCGCCCACAGGGCGGCGGTCCATCCACGGGGTGGCAACGTTGCGTCGTCGCCTTTGTTGCGGCCAGCGGAGGTGTCGGCCGCCGTTCTCATGCCCCTTCGTGGTTGGTCGCCGTCCTCCACCATCATGAAGAACACCACAATTCAACTCAAGAATTACAGAGAGGATTTTCCATGTTAGTTTGGCTCGCAATCTCTGGATTAGAGCGGTATAAAGTGGCTTTTATAGTTGAATCACAAGAATATTAAGAATGGGTTAGGGGAATAATTCAAACACCCACCCTTCAAGCTCTCGCAATTAAACATTCCCAATCCCACAAAATAAAAACATTCGCGGATCAATCTAAAATAGAGATTTGATCTGCATTCATTTTTTTAGAAGAGAAGAACATGGGAATATAAAAAAAACTCATAATAAACCCCTACCTCATTCTCTTAATGATGTCGACGAGGTCACGAGGAAGAAGACGAATCATTGGGAAAAGATGGACATCAGTGTCATCAGCATTTTCCTTGATTGTCAGTTCGTGCGTCGTTGGAGATCCTTTGACAGAGTTTGGAGAAGAATTCGTTGAAGGAGAGGTGTTCTTCATTGGCGTTCTTCATTGAAGAGCTTTTCTCCCAAAGCTCCTCCTCTCCCAATTCCACCAAAATGAAATAGTAGCCCCAAAATAATAGATTATGTGTTCTATTATGTTTGTGAGCATAAATTCAAATTAGGTTAATTAAATTGGTTCCACTTAATTAATTGATGAGGTTGACACACAATTAATTAAAGGAGGGTGGCATAATAAATGTTAGAGGAGGGTTGGAATAATTATGTGGGGAGCTCAAGAGGTTTATCCCCACTTAATAGGGAGTTCAAGAGGTTTATACCTCAGGTGGTCCCCAAAACCATAACATCTCATGGGATGTTAGTTCGGGTGGTCCCCACTATCATAACCTCTCATGGGAGGTTTAGGTCTGGTGGTCCCCACTTATCAACTTCAAATAGAATAAAAATAAAAATAAAGCTACACAATTTTTATTTTTATTTTATTATTTCATGAATATGTGAAAAGATAACTTCTACCCTCGACCTACTGCGGTCGAGAAGAAGGTCTCCTTAAGTGAATACTGGCGGTGCGAGTTTAACGATGCCCTCATATTTCAATTCCAAGCACCGGTTCAAAAGTTAGAAAAACCCACTCGCACATTTACTGAATGTACCCAAAATAAAGTTTAGAAATTTATTTCGGGCACTTCGGGCCTCAGAATCACGCACCGTCAGTTTTCAAATATTTTTAAAATTACCATTTAATTTAAAAAAAGAAAATTACATGGAATTTATGGGTCTTTACATTTTCCCCACCTCAGGGATTTGTGTCCCCATAAGCCACAACTCAACTAGGTAATCAAGTGGGGGTACTGAGCATGCATCTGAGCCTCCCACTCCCATGTGCTCTCTTGGAGGTTCCCATGCTTCCAGCGAACGTGCACTAGAGGTATCGACCATCCACGAAGGACCCACTCCTGTTGATCCCAAATCTCTATTGTAACCTCTGTAAAAGTCATCCCATCATCGACGTTTAGCTCATCCTGGTCGATGATGTGAGAAGGGTCATGCACGTATCTCCTCAGATGGGATGCGTGGAAGACGTCGTGCACCCGGTGCAACTGAGGTGGAAGAGCTAAGCGGTATGCCACCTCACCAACTTTGCTGAGGACCTGAAAGGGTCTGATGAACCTCGGAGATAACTTGCCGCCTTTGGAAAATCTCTGCAAGCCTCATCGAGGTGAGGCCCATAGAAAGACATGGTCGCCATCCTCGAACTCCAGAGGTCTCTGTCTCTTATCAGCATACGACTTCTGCCTGCTCTGTGCAGTCTTCATCTGCTCCGGGATGATCTGCACCTTCTCCGTGGTAGCTCGTACCATCTCTGGTCCTACTAGTGCTGACTCCCCTGGATCAGTCCAGCACAAGGGTGATCTGCAAGGTTGCTCATAAAACACCTCGAAAGGTTCCATCTCAAAGGTTGAGTGATAGATGTTGTTGTACGAAAACTCCAAAAAGGAAATTGATCCTCCCAGCTATGTCCGAAGTCAAGGACACAAGCACGCAACATGTCCTCGAGGGTCTGAATGGTCCGCTCAGTCTGGCCATCTGTCTGAGGATGGAAGGCGATGCTCAGACAAAGTTGTTTCCCGAAATCCTCCTGCAACCCCTTACATAGTCTAGAAGTAAAATGTGTATCACGATCAGAGATAATCGTCAAGGGTTCTTCATGTAACCGTACAATCTCTTGCACATATAGGCTTCCCAAGCTCTCTACTGAACCCTACTCTCTGATCGGTAGGAAGTGGGCCGAATTGGTGAGTCGGTCGATGATCACCCAAATCAAGTCATGTCCCCTAGATGTACGTGGAATTCCTGTCACGAAGTCCATTGACATCTCATACCACTTCCACTCTAGGACCTCTAAAGGTTGAACCAAGCCTACTGGTACCTGATGCTCTGATTTCACTTGATGACAGGTGAGGCACTGAGAAACAAACTCTGCTACTTCTTTCTTCATTCCCGGCCACCAGTGCTATAATCAAAGATCCTGATACATCTTCGCCACTCATGGATGTACCTCTATAGGGGATGTGTGGAACTCCCTAAACACTTCATCCTGAAGTGACACAGGTACCATGGTACGTCCTCTGAAGAGGATGACGTGCTCCCCACATTCAGAAAATCTATCAGGTGCATGTCCTGTGGATATCTGAGCACATCATGTCTCGCAGTCAGTGTCCCCACGCTGTGCCTCCCTAACTCATTGAAGAAGTGGGGGAGTGACTGTAAGAGACTAAAGAAAAGTTGCTCCATCTCTCTCCACAAAGGATATTTGTAAAGCAGCCAGCTGCTATGTCACCTCGCCTAACAGCTGTATACCAGACCTCCTGCTAAGTGAATCTGCTAAAAAGTTCCCCTTCACAAGAGTATAGACTATCTCTAAGTCATAGTCCTGAAGGAACTCAATCCAACGTCGTTGTCTCAGGTTTACGTCCTTCTGGGAGAAGATATACCTGATACTCTTGTGATCAGAGTACGTCGTAAAATGCTCACCCATCAGATAGTGTCACCACATCTTCAAGGCAAAGACCACTGCTGCTAACTCCAGGTCATGGGTAGCGTAGTTCTTCTCATGTTGTCTTGGATGTTGAGAACCATATGCGATCAATACTCACTTCTGCATTAGGAAACATCCGAGTCTGGTACCTGATACGTCGTAGTAAACTACGTACCCTACGCCCTCCTCTGGAAGCCTCAAGATGGGGGAACTATTCAGCCTCTACCTCAGCTCCTGAAAACTCTCCTGGCATCTCTTCGACCACATGAAGGGTTTCCCCTTCTTCGTCAAGGCTGATAGTGGTGCTACAACCCTGTAAAATCCTGGCACAAACATCCGGTAGTATCCAGCCAAACCTAGGAAACTCCGTACCTCTGTCACACTCCTAGGTGGATCCCAATCAAGTACCGCCTCAATCTTCGCTGGATCCACTGCAACTCCAACCTCCGATATGACATGAACCAAAAAGTGAACCTCTCAAATCCAAAACTGGAACTTCGAGAGCTAACCATAAAGTTGGTGCTCTCGGAGTGTGTCCAGTACTACCTACAAATGATAGGCATGCTCCTCCTCAGTAGTCGAGTAGATCAGAATGTCATCGATGAAGACTACTATAAAGCGATCAAGGTACAGATGAAATATAATGTTCAGGAGTACCATGAACACTAATGGAGTATTGGTTACATGGAATGGCATAACCAAGAACTCGTAATGGCCGCATGGACATCTGACGGTCGTCTTCTGAACATCCTTGTCTCACACTCTGAGTTGGTGATAGCCTGATCTGAGGTCTATCTTCGAGAACCACTGTGCTCCCTTCAGCTGATCAAAGAGGTCATCAATCCTTGGAAGTGGGTATTTGTTCTTCACGGTCACCTGGTTCAGGCATCGGTAGTCGACACGAAGTCTCAAGCTACCATCCACCTTCTTGGCGAATAGAAATGGGGCTTCCCAAGGTGAAACACTGGGCCGGATGAATCCCTTCCCCTGCAAGTCCTCTAGCTATACCCGCAGCTCACGAAGCTCCACGGGAGCCATCCGATATGCTGGTGTAGATATTGGTGTCGTCCCGAGGTTACAAGTTAATGTAAAAGTCCACCTTTCTGCGAGGAGGTAGACCCGGAATATCATCAAGGAAGACATCCGCGTACTGGTCCACCACTACAGGATATCTCGGACTCTCCACATCAACAGCTCTAAGGGTAAGGCTAGCTAATTGATGTGTAATCGGCTTCACCCTCCTCTGGGTAAGTCCATCCTGCACTGCATAGGCTCCCTTCTCACCGGTGAAGGTAAACCTGGTCCCATCCATGCAGACACACCGCACTTTGCATCTAATACAGTATATCTGAGCATGGAATGTAGATAACTAGTCCATACCCAAGATGACATCGTAAGTCCTCGACGCTGCTAATAAGAGATCCCATCTGAAGCTCTCGCCTCCTAGAGTAAGCTCTCACTGCCGGCACCAGTGCGTAATCGTCGAATCTGCACCCGTATGAGTCTCTAACCATAAGGATCGAGCCAATGGCTCTGTCGGAATCTCTGAGCTCTGAACGAGGGTAGTGGAAATAAAAGAATGACTGACACTTTTGTCTATAAGTACTGCAGCTAAGGTGGAGTAGACACAGATCGTACCTTGTATCATCTCCGGAGTTTCATGGTTGTAAGCCTCAACTGCCTGGAGCTGAGCTCTCCCCTATCCACCTACTCCCTATAGTCGGGGTGGACCTCCTGGTGGTGGTGGAGGTAACATCTTGAATCTTCGCCCACCGCCAATTGCACGACCAGCTCCCCTGCCACGTCCGCCTACTCCCTGCAAACCTCCTCGGTTGAACCTCTGTCTCTGCCTGGGCAATCCTTCGGTCATCTTCTAACCATCTGTACGATGGTTCGGATAGTCACGATCCATGTGACCTAGCCCGCTACATGTGTAAAACTGCCCGCTCCTTGCCTGACTGGTTCCACCTCGGGTGCCCCACACAACCGATCCTGAGTCATGCGGTCATCCACCTGTAGGTCTGGTCCTCTTGGACCTCTACAACATCTATCTGCTTCCAGCTGCTGAAGAATCCTCTATGTGATGACTGGTAGTGGGTCTCTCTACTGGTTACTGCTCGGTAAGGAAACTCTCCACCAAGTGGGATCTCTCTAACACCCCCTCCTGTGTTGGGATGCTATGTGAGATCATCGAAGCCCTGATCTCCCACCTGATCCCCTGATCAAAGGTCCGGGCCCTAAAGAAAGGCTCTCGTACAATATTAGTAGAGTAGCGTGAGAGGTCAGTGAAGCTCGCTGAGTACTGAGCCACAATCATACTACCCTGTTGCAGATGAAGTATCTCTTGTATGCACACCGGGAGAAGAGTCACTGGAATAAACTATGCCCGAAACAGGCTCTCAAAGTATGCCTAGAGAAGCGTCACCTCATCATGAACCTACAACATCAAGCACCACCATCTGCCTGCTGCTGCCTGTAGAATCCTGGCAGCAAGAATCACCATGATATCGACTGGTGTCCCTACTAGTTAGAAGACTCTCACCACAACATCCAGCCTATCCTTAGCCGTCTGTGGGTCCGTCTCTCCCCTGAACCTGGGTGGCCTCTGGCGCTATAACTCGTGCAACGCGCTCAAGTGGCGTGCATCATCTACTTCTGGGGCTGGGGGCATCAGTGTCCCAACGGGTCATTTATCGTTGGTGCCTCCGCTGGTGCCTATATTGGAAGAGGGCCCAACATCGAGGCCCCGTCGCTCAGTGGGCTATCAGTGTGTACAATTCTCGGAACCATAACTGGCTATCTGCATAGAGGAATCCTGAAAATAAACAGGTGCTACATGGTTAATAAGTTATACCTGGTGAGGTAACTCAAGATATAACAAAGAAAACTCTTGGAAACACACACACGATCAGTGTTTTCGTGCACTGAGTCGAAATTCATAAGTCAGGGTCCTGGTGTATGGATACGTCGGCCGCCACACCAACACTGAATTCCCTAAACTGATAACCACACTCACTACACATAACACTATTGTTGTTAAAATAAAGATCAGAGTCCTATGTTCTGCAGTAGAACCGACTCCTCTCATACCAATTTGTTATGACCCATCCCTCGGGGCTCGTGTCATGACTACCCCAAGCCCACCTTCCATAGGCTAGGGATGGAGAATAGCACTGAAGGTGTATTCCCTAAAACTGGGAAGGCATTTCCTTTATAACCTGTAAATATATGTAACCAAGCACACAACAAGATAGGAACACAAGTAAACTGAACTGTAAATTGAGTGAGTGCAGTAAGTAAAAGGGGCCAGAATACAAGCCCAACTGAAAAGTACAAGTACAACTATGACACAATAAACTGAAGAAAAGGGAAAGTTAGTTGTTGGGTCGTCCTCTGAGGATCCTACCTGAAGGGTAAGTACAGATCGCCTCCTCAGCACTCCAAGTCCATCCGTCTCCTCCGCGTATCAACACGTTGTACGGTCCACCTCTGGGCACCATCTAGTCCTAGTACTCACATCCTCAGTCAGTGTTGTCCATTGTCTGCACCAAACACAATGAAGTGCGGGCATAGCCCATGTAAGGGTGAGTATAACAATACTTAGTAAGGAGTGCCTCTGTGTGACGTGGCAGACCCATGGTGGGGAGTGCCTCTGTGTGACACGGAAGACCCATGGTACTCGACAGGAGGAGTACCTCAAAATTCCAAGGTTAGTGGGAAGTGCCTCTGTGTGATGCAGAAGGCCCACTGTACTTGATAGAGGATGAGTTCTCCAACAAATGAGGTGTTCGAAATGTTACTTGTTACTACCCATAGAATAAATCCGAGTTTGAGCTGAGTCAGTACCCCTATGTTTTCCTCATGATTGAGATAGATTACTTGATAACTTAGGTATATATATGGTCATATACCTAAGTAAGGTTTTATATTGATTTCATTCTTTGTGGTTTATACTTTGTGGATTTTGTGAGACCATGAGGGTCTCAAGGTCCCTACTGAGTATCATTATACTCACCCTTGCACGGGCTATTTCCGCACTTTGTAGAGTTTGGTGCAGACGACGGATAATGCTGACTGAGGACGTGAGTACCAGGACTGGATGGTGCTCGGAGGTGGACCATACGGCGTGTTGATACACGGAGGAGACGGACGTACATGAAGTGATGAGGAGGCAATCTGTACCTACCCTTTAGGTAGGATCTTTAGAGGATGACCCAACAAATGACTTTCTCTTTTCTTCAGTTGTATTGTCTCATAGTTTTACTTGTACTTTCCAGTTGGGCTTGTATCCTGGCCCCTTTTACTTACTGCACTCACTCAGTTTACAGTTCAATTTACTTATTTTCTTACCTCGTTGTGTGCTTGGTTACGTGTTCTTACAGATTATAAAGGAAATGTCTTCCCAGTTTTAGGGAATACGCCTTCGGTGCTAGTCGCCAGACCCTTCCCTATGGAAGGTGGGCTTGGGGTAGTCGCGGCACGGGCCCCTGGGGACGGGTCTTGATAGTAGGAGTCATTTGGTATTTTATCATGTGAGTGACATAATCACCTCTATAATATAATCCCAAGTGATTCATGCTTAGTGTGAGAAACAAGAGTAAGTGGAAGATCTATAACTTCACATGATGTCCTTCACCAATTGGTAGATGAGGGTGAGGGTATAAAAAGCAAGAGATATCCCATAAGAAGGACGAGGGGGTTACTCTAGGAGGGATACCCAAGGGAGACACTTACTCCTCATTCGCTGGTAAATGAGGGTGATTTCATTATAGGTTAGTTGAGAAAAAAACATAGCTTGGATTTCTATGTCTCCTATCTTGTTTTCAGACCCCATGGTCAAGGATTACATAACCATATAGATACATTCCAATTATCTTCACATTTTAGGAAACATGCAGGGATGAAAACTACTGCCTGATCCACATCCACCGTCCCCAGGGCTAGGATACTCAATACCATGATAATGCATGATTGATGATATGAGGGCCCTAACTACTAGGTAGGGTGAATTCAGGGTGACCCATTTTACCAAGAAAAAGAAATATCAAGAGGACACACTGGTGTGTTCTATTCTTCAAACATACATGTTTGAGGGACTTATTGGAGGTCTTGAATTGGCCCCACATAGATGGAGGTCTTCAGGAAAGGGGTTCCATTTCATTTATGATATCTGATATGGCTTATAGGGTACTTCACCAAGGTGATACCTGGATGATGTATATTTTACTTTTCCCATGTATTGTTCAGGTGGCTTGGAAGGACCTTGCCTAGATGATACCTGGGCGATCTTGCTATAACCTCACCCAGGTATTTCCTAGGTGATCTAGACATGACCTCACCCAGGTAATTATTGAGTGAGATGGATTCACCCAGATTATGCATGGGTGGGCTCGTAGGATCTCACCCATGTGATGCCTAGGCAAGTTTGGTGGGATCTCTCCTAGGTGATACTTGGGAGAACCGAAGTTAACTTCTTGAGAGAAGAAACACCAGGGTAACCATACTTGGGTGAGTCCATAATCTGATCTATAAGGGTCTCCTCAGGTGCTATTGGAAAAATGGATCTTAATTTTGGATCCAAGAAAATTCCCTTTTCCATGGTATCTTTAGACTAGGGGAGGATCATCACATGATACTTTGCTGTTCTTATACCTTCGAGGATCCCAATTCCCCTTGATCTTACTAATTCCATCTTATTTGGTAGTCTTAGGAGACTTCCTAGTGGTTTTTGAAGACCTGGGTGAAGGACTATGGAGAGGAGAGCTTCTATCAGTTTCTTCCGGCTTCCATTAATACTAAATAGGGATCCCAATAGTCTTGTTTATAGGAAATATTAAGACCCTTGGTGAAATAGCTGGTTCACACAAGTCACTAACGCAAGTCCTTTGCATAGGTTTGACCTACTAGAAGAGGTTATCATGAATCTTAGGTTGTGTAGGTTTGACTTGTCCAAGTCTTTGGGAAAGTATGTGGAGCTTGCATTAGATCCACTTGGGTGAATGCATGGGAAAAGGGAGTCAAAATTTCATTCCTTTTCCTCCTCCCTATATTTAGGATATTTTCATTTGAAACTTTTCATCCTCAAGTGAAAAGGGGAGTGTTAAAAAATTCCCCCCTCCTCAGGATTGGATTTGATCAGAAGAAGAGGATTTGATCATGAGGTAGAGAGAAACACATACATTGATGGATCCTTCATTCATTGGGCTTGATGTGTTTGTGCATATTCATTCTTGGGGTTTTCATACATTATGGTTTGTGTATTGTGCAAGAGATAAGTGAGTGGATAGTCTTCATAGGTTAGTCACATAGAGTGGTCATGCAGGGTGACCATGCAAGTGGACAGTGTAGGATGATCATATAGGGAGACTGAATAGGTACCCATTTGTATATAAATATCATCGCCTTCCTAGCGGTCTACCCCCACTCATATTATTTTTCTGCCCAAACTCTCTCTTTGTTCAAGTTGTTTGTGAAAGAATTGTTTTTCATGTTATCCTCACATGCCCACAATATTCCTTCACTTTCACGATCATTTTCTGTAGTGTGGATTCAACAAGGCACCTCTACCATGTCACTTGGGTTAAATGATCTAGGAGAGGTAACTTGGGTGAAGTGACCTATGTGAGGTCACTTGGGTAAAGTAACTTGTGTGAGGTCACTTGCGTGAAGTGACCTGTGTAAGTTCCTTTACCAAAAAAATTTCACTTAGAATCATCCAAATTGAAACCTTGGATTTAATGAAAATTTTGGCGTTTCCTTTAATATTTCAAATAACTTATCAAAAGGTTCTAGTCTCTGATGAATAAGTAAGTGCTCGCATCAAGAAAATGTTATACATCATTAGTTTAGATTATTACAAAGTTTGTGACTCCAATATTTCATATCTGGTAACACATCTCAAGAAGTACCACCATGAATATCCTAAAAGTGAACTACATTCACTTTATAATCATAGACTTTTGAGATAATTATTCATTATATATCTGAAAAATTATTTTCCTATTTCTTTGTTCCAAGATTACACAAATTTTAATACTGCCAATATCTCATCCAAGGTGTAATTATCAAATAAGTAATCATACCCTATGCATATGTCATACAACATAGTAGATGTGCTTCAAATATGAATCCTCACACTCCTAAATAAAAACCCCACTATTGTTTGTTTGTCTTTCGTGCTTCCAAGATAGATCAATCAAATGGTTAGAAGTAAGACCATGACTTCCACACTGGAGGAGGTATTAAACTAGAGTGGATGTGGGTGTACTAGGTGTGAAAGAGATTTATAGAATTAAAAGATGAACTAAAGGTGATAAACATCTATGAGGCTATCTGGGTGGCCCAAACATATGTGTATAAGCACTATGACATCATTCATAAGCTGCTCAGTTGATGGAGACTGTAAAGAAATACTTTCCATTTGACACATAGAGAAGTTGGAATCAGTTTATGGGATGTATAAAACATCCCAAGAGTGCCCATCCTTAGAGAGATGTATAATGAGTTCATTCCACTAAAGGTAACATGGGATGATATTGAATGTATGCCTGTTTTTGATTGAAATCTATTACAATTAGCCTAAGATGTTAGGAAGGAAGACCCTCAGCGAAGGGGAGGTATCCATTCTAAGTCATGGATGAAGGTTTTCCTAGATCCAAAAGTAGAAGGTACTAGTTTCTAGTGCTTGATGGGATGTCCCTCAATGGAAAAGTGGGGCATCCCCCATATGTTTTGGCCTACACTAGAGTAGGGCCAATATTATTGGTGGGGGTACATAGTCAAGTCTGGTGTCTCCACAAAAACCCTTCTGAATAGGTTTCTAGATATGTGGTTGAGTATCTAAATGTTTTTGGTCCATGAATCCAATGGAAGTGTGGGGCGATAGATGTTTGTCATGGAAGCTAGGTTAACTGAAGGAAAGCATGTGGGGTTGGTAGCCTCTATCTTAGAAAAGATATACCGGTGCTTATTTCATGTGTATACGAGGAAGTTAACCTTCCATATTTTAGGCCAATTTCAAGTGTTGTGGGTATGGATCATGTCAAACTTTAGTTAGTACACTATGCTGAGTGAATTTCAGGTTTTTGGAGGTTGGTTTTGACCATTCGTTCAAGTTGTTTCTAGAATCTAACCCCTATCCTTGAAGTATGATGACACATTAAAGAAACTAAAGCTATTGGAAAAGTTTAATTTCTTCACATATCGGGATCCACCAATTGGTAAATTTACCAACAATGGTATTGATTATGAAGAGAAAACCACGTACATGATATATTTTAGAGATAGTATGCTGAAAACTCAGGTTGATAGTGAGGTCATTCGAAAATCATACATTCCATACATATTTTTATGCCAATTTAAGTTCCTAAACCAACTGATGGTATCCACTACCATTCAAATTTGATTACAGAAGCATATAATGGTATCCTAATAGCTCTAAATCCTCATGGATCTGGAAGTATCACAAGTAGTGATCAAGTTGACTCTATAGTGTGCGTCTATTGGGTTGACATCTGGGTATGCTGATGCTTGGATTTCCTCATACCCTCAAGGGGAATTAACAGCAAGCATCCCTTGATTTTAAGCTATGAAAAATGTTAGATAGGTAAAGTGCAATATAAATTCTCAACCCAAGGATGATGATGATGGGGATTTGAAATCTTCTAAATTATATCAGATGTGGGCACACAAAAGGCTAGATTTGAAGAGATCACACCTATTTAGCCCTGAAATTCTTGTCATCATCATTATGAGGACACTCAGGATCCATCTTCCTAACCCCTTTCTATGATAGAGAGGCCTGGAAAATCAATAAAATCAAGGGATGTTGGGTCCTCTTCACAACCATCCATGGAAGTGTTAGATTGCGTGCATCCTAAGGAAATTGAATTCTAATAGGATATGACCTCTAATATCAAGGATTTATGGATGTTTCTACAATATGGAATACGTGTCCCACATCTTGGAGATATTAGATCCCATTTGAGTTTCCACTATGATATTGATACCATTGAAGTGGAAAATTACCTTCAAGAAATGGAGATTCTCATATATTCCATTGAAGACCAAATTCTCAGCATAAATTAGGTGAAAGATATGATAAACTGGGGTATAACTAAGGGGGTGGATGATTAATCAATTGATGAATTGGATGATTTCATAAATACTAACGAGTTATGCCTATCTTCTCTCCCATTTCCCCTCCCTCATTAATTTTTTAGAGGAAATACTTGACTTAAATTTGTAGATGGAAGAGGAAGAGGCACCAGGGGTGGAGTCACCAAAATATGGGCCTATGGGAATCCCCATCAGGGCTATGGGATCCACCTCTAAATCAGAGGATTTTTCCCTGGGCTAGAGACTCATGTAGGAGGAGATGGTGGGGAAATTATTTTTGTTTCCTCCTCTGGTATCAGTATATATGGGATTAAGTACAAGATTTTTATAGTTTTAGTCAAAGGGATAATAGAGAATAAATATATTTTCCATATACATTTCTATTCATGGGGAGTTTTCACAACATCTTTTTTTCTCAATTTTTACAGAATATCCATCTGATCGTACTTATGGATTACAGAATATGTTACCCTTTCTTTTCTTAAGGGGCTTGGAGCTAAACCTCCAAAAACCGAGGAGGATACTCCCAATGAGACACAAATTCCTATTTTTGAGTCTATCCCCTTGAATAAAGGAGTATCAAGGGGTGATTCCACATCTATTCCTATTACTATAGAGGGGGTAAAGAATCCTGGTAATATATAATTTTCATTATAAGTTATTATGTATCCATCATTGACTCTTTCCCCTTATGATATTTCAGATCCACTACATATAATGGAGGATCCCATGATAACCAACATTGGTCCTATAACTATCTCAGAAGTGACCAATTAGGGTCTTAGGTCATCTGATGAAGGAATCAGTTCTAAACATGATTCAGTAGGGGCTAAAAAGTTTGTTTTTTCCTAAAAGATGGTAGATGGAGTTGACAATAGATCCAATTTGGGTCCTAATCCAATCATCTTAGACACCCCTTCTAGTGAGGATGTTGTAATATGTGAGGCATTATATAATTAACTAATGTAATTTGAATATGTTTTCCAACAAATTGATATCCATACATCTCTGTAAAAGTTTGTGGATTTTAATAAGGAATTGTATGGATGTGGGTTTTCTCCTTTTTTTTATTTTCACACATGGAAGACCACCTTATTTCAGATGTATTAATTCAAAGATATTTACTTTTGAAGCTTTTTCTATAGAAAATATTTCCAATGCGATCCATGACTAGGGTTTCGGGGTCCCTCTTACTCTGGTTGTGGAAGGAGAACTAGATCAAGGAGGATCCAAAGGAGGGGATTCTCATGAGACTTTTATGGAGGGTCCTGAAAAAACTTAGAAAGCTGATACTTATCAGGAGATCCCAATTCAAACCACTAAGGCCAGGGATAGCATAGAGGAATCAATCCAAGTAGTTGATCCATTAATGAGTGGGTGTCATCGTCTGCTTTAATCACCTTTTACCTTTATCTTTGTTGTCTTCCAATGTTAGTGACTAATTTCATTTGTATTTTAGCATCATCAGCTACACTAGTCGAACCTGAAGGGGAAGCCTCTAACTTAACCTAATAAATGGTGCGAGGAAGGGGTGACATTGCTTTAAAAAGTAAAATTCAATATTCTTCCATAAGTGAGTTAATCATAGAGTATACCTCTCCTATTAAGACTAGCTATTTGAAAAAATTAGGAGTCTTAGGATTCTCTTTGGGTATGTCACTGGTCTATATAGAAATACATTTGGGAGTTATCCTCAAAGACATGTGTGGTGGATCTACCCTCACAAATTCATCAGCTATAGTGAATGTTTATCATGATGGGTATGAGGGATTCGACTAACATGTGATCCACTATACTATGAAGGAAATTGTTCATCGAAGGGTGAGAGAACATGAGTCACAATAGTTCCTCACTAAAGAAAAACTACACACAAAAACTGATGATCTCCAAGATGCATTATCCTGGGAGGAACTGAATTATACCAAACAAAGTTGGTGGAGTTCAAGAAATAGCTTAATAAGATATCCCTTTAAATATTACATCTCTAAAAAGAAATTAATACCACTAGAAGGGATATCTTACAACTTCACCATTCACTAGAATAGTTTCATGCTGAGGAAAATACATCCATTGACACTACAACAGAGGACCTCTTCCATGCTGAGGAGGCTGAGACTATCGAGCTCATGAGGCTTCAATAGGATATTGATAATTCTTGATAGACCTTCCATCAATTCAAAAGTTATGTTGATGGTCTTTTGTAAAGTATGATAGAGAGAATCCAACTTGTGGATGATCCTCTAAATTTTTCTCCATAAATGAAAAGAATTTTTTCTTTATCTATCAAAGCCTTTGTCCCTGTTCTTTTTGAAATTATAACATAACACTAAATCTATCACATTTTATTGAATTCCCATGTGTCAATGTGTTGTATTTACAATGATAAGAATGGGAAGTGGATCTAAAATTTTATAAGGTATTTGGAACTTGTGAGCATAGTACAAATCTTGCTAGATCCACATGACAGGTCGTACAAACACTACTAGAAAATGACCCTATACCCATGATTTTGGATAGAACCATGGGTATAGGGATTGGTTTGGAACCTATACCCACAGTTTTGATAAGCCGTGGGTATAATATTCAGTTCAAGAACTATACCCACAGTTCTCAGAACAACCATGGGTATAGGCCCAAATTATACCCATGGTTTTCCCAAAACCATGGGTATATGTTTTAGTTGAAAACCTATACCCACAGTTTTTAAGAATCGTGGGTATAGCTTTCCCATATAAGTGTGGGAAAAATATTTCCATGGGAAAAAAAACCATGAGAAAATCTATACCCATGGTTTTATAACTATATCCATGGTTTATAAAAATATATATAAGTAAATATATATTTTTATACACGTAAGCTTATGTGAGGTAGTGGTTAGGTGCGTCAGTTAGGAAGAGTCACTCTAGGGTTTGAATTTTGCTATAAGTTTTTTTTTAAATCCTATAGTCACAGTTTGAGAACTGTGGTTATAGAGTTATTGACACGATGGATGATTTCCCATACAATGATTCCCACAGTTCATAACCATGGGTATATAATTTTTTAAACTGTGGGTATAGCTTAGAGCTATACCGACGCATTATGATCCCACGGTTCTCTGAACCCTGGGTATAGCCTATACCCATAGTTTTTTGGGCTATACACATGGTTCCAAACCATGGGTATAGGGTTATTTTTCAGTTGTGAAACTTTGTGTATTTTTCATCATCACCCTATTTTTTTATAAGTTAGATAAAATGGTGACTTAATGAGTGAGTCTTGATTTTTTCTTAGGCCTTCATTTATGGGTTTTCATCTTAACATGTTTCTTTCCTTTTTTATTATTTCAATTTCTCACTTTTTCCTAAATCATGTGAATTGAATGTCTATAAAGTTAAAAATTGACTCTTTCCCAGGGGTTCCATTTGTGGATTTTCATTATAGAGAGTGTTTTCTCTTTAATTTCTAGTTTAAGTTCTTACAGGATGGAAGAATGCAACTAATGTTTTAGGTTGAATATATTGACCATAAGTTATGGGTATAATGACCCAAGTAGGACTTGTAGTCCAAGAATGCTCCAATATTTTTCAAATATGAAGAGGGAAATTTTTAAGTCATGATTTGGGAATTTTTTGATCCAAAGAGATGACATGGGATGGGTATGCAAAGAATGATCATTCACCATGTTTTAAAAGTGTCTTCCATTGTGTTGATTTTTGGGACATATAGAGATAAGAATATTTTCCCTGGGGATGAAAATGACTTTGATTAACAATCCATATTTAGAGGTGTATTTTGAAAATTTTTGCTTGAGGCATATTATACATAGTAAAATCATGGTGTCCTTTATATTTAGAAACTCCTATTATCAATAGTCGTGGGGGTCTATGATGATCCGAGTTTCCCATGACCATGAAGTGTAGTTTGTGAAAGAAATTCATATGGGGATAAAGGAAACATTTAAATTGGCATTGGGAATGAATGAGGAAGAAGAATTTAACTATTATTCACAATTTCATCAATGAAGGAACTCATGTTTGAATTCCCAACATGGATTAGGACCATGTGTTGGAAAGAGGGGATATAAATGTTTTCTATGGAGTTTGGGCCTAGAAAGTTAGATCCATGCATCACTATGTATCTCATTTGAATACGAATCAAGCCATGCATAGTTCTAGGATAGAGGTTCCCTATGTAGATTAGATCTATATGTAAGGAAATACTATAGTGATGGAGCCACTCTGAATAGTTTAAAGTCATATAGGGTGGACTAGGAACTATGGTGGAGACACCATTTCAATGACCATAAGGTTTTGGGGGTATTGGAAAAATATATCTTAGAAGAGTTTAGGCGTGATGGATATAAGGTAAGTTATAAATTAAGACCTTGGGGTTCTCAAATATGATGGAGTGGGACAAAATGGGCATGTAAAGGATGATCACATACCATGTTTGAAAAGTGGGTTTCATTATGATGTCATCATGTGTACTAAGATGAAAGGACTTTCCACTAGTGATGAAAATTCCTATGATTGACATGCCATATTTGTAGGTGTATTGTGAAAGTTTATGTTTGAGGTGTATTATGAATAGTTAAAATGAAGGTTCCATTTGGAGTTGGATGCTCTCATTACTAATATAAAAATAAAGCTTATAGGGATCGAAGTTTTACTAGACATGGAAGTTTGATTTGTGAAAGGAAGTTGTCTGGATTATGCTAGAGGCATTTAGAATGATGTTGTTCATAACCGAGTATAAAATGTTTTACATATATATTGATCATATGTAGGATATCTAGATTGGAATTTTATTTGTGACTGATCATAGGATGAAGGATTTAGGTGTCACTACGTATCTCATTGGAATGAGAATCAAGACACACATAGTTCTAGAGTTAAGGTGCAATAAAAGATCGACACCTGGAATAGTGGTTCTATCTTTGTGAGGATGAAAATAGCACATAGGTTTACATCATATGATAAGGATGTGAACCATGTAGTTTAAATTCATATAGAAAGGACATTTACCTATAGTTTAGTAACATGTGATAAGGATATCTGGTGTGCCTTTTAAGGTATTACATCCAGGACCATCTATTGTATGGCGATCTGTCCAAGAGTGCTCTGACATTCTATGGGCGTGTAGGGGGAAGGCTATAAATCGTGGCCCTAGGGTTCCCATATCTGAAGGAGTAGGATGGGATATGCATGTACGAGATGACCATAGACTATGTTTCAAAATTGGATTTCATTATGATGTCTTAAAAGTGTATGAAGATAAGAGGATTTTCTATTGGGTATGAAAACGACTTTGACTGACAGGACACGTTTGGAGGAGTATTATAAAAGGCCATGTTTGAGGTGTATTATATATAGTAAAAAAGGTTTCTATTGAAGTTGAACACTATTATTACTAGTAGCCAAAAGAAAACTTATGGAGTTTTGAATTTCCTAAGTTATGAAGTATGCTTTGAAAAAAAAACATGCTTGAGTATGAAGGGTACATTTAGGCCAGAACTAACCAGAAATGGGTAGAGTGTTCATTACATAGGTTTGACTCATATGAAATGAAGGGAATTTTTTGATTGGGTCTAGGATTTGAGATCCGAGAATCACTACATATCATATGGTAACAATAATCAAGCCACATGTAGTTCTAGACAAAGTTTCCTGGACAGGTCTAGACCATATGCAGGGAGGGTCATTTTTTTGAATACAGGTTCACTAATGAAATAATAACCCAACCTAGACTCTCTCATGTGGATCTAGATCATACATAGGAGAGTGTGGGATTTTTTTTGGTTGGGCCTAGGTTGGAGAATCTAAGAATCAATACGATTCTCATCGAGATGAGAATTAAGCCACACATAGTTATAAGAGAGATTCCCAACATTTTTAAAGTTATAATATGACAAAGTTTCATTTTATCATATTACTACTAGGTCAGGATATAGAATCCGGGTGTCATTAAGTATCTTTTCGTAATTGGAATTAAACTGCACATAGTTTTGAGATATAGGTTTGGTAGGAAACAAACCCCATTAATGGAAGATCTCTTAGGAAAGGGACACAACAATGGAAAATTTAACTTTATATGAGAGGGACCTCAATTATGTAGTTTTTCAACATATAGAAAGGATATAGGTTACCTGATGTGAAGATGAGTTATAAAGTCTTTCATTTCACAAATGCCTTTAGGATAAGGTATACATAGTTTAAGGTCATGGTTCTTGGACCTTGAAGGGGCCTGACTATGAGAGGAGGCCCTTAATAAGTTTCCTAAGCCTGCTTGAGCTATGATCAGTACGAGAAACAAGTAATGGTGAGGGTTTCCATTTTTTCATGGAGGGAATTCAAAGAAAGATGTTGAATAGACTGATTAACACTCATGGGTATGGATTGTCTTCTTTAGTAGGTAAGGAGGAATTTGATAATAATAAATGACATAGAGTCAAACACTACTGAAGAAAATCATACTCAAATTCATACTTTGTGGTTGGTCTTGATATATAATTTATAGGCATCACTACATATCCTATGGCAATAGGAATTGAGTTGTATGTAGTTTCGGGTAAATATTCCTTGCACTAATCTGACTCATATACATGGTATGGGACAATATTTTTTTATTTTGCTGCTAGAGCTAGGATGAGGGGCCCAAGAATAACTATATATCTCATCAAAATGAGAATAAATCCATTTTTATTTCTCATCATTCCATTCTATTTAACATCATACGATGAGGAAAAATTGTGTCTTGTGGTTTTGGGTCATACGACTAGGATCATACGTCATTAATCACATAAAAAATTTCTTGATAAATCACTCAATGGTATGGGGTTTAGTATTCTCTCCGTCTATAGTGATCAACGAATATGATCAATTAGAATATAACTTAGGGACGAAAAAGTCCTTCCCATTTTGATTCAATTTTTAGAGGCTTTTTCCTAGTTATCAGTAGGGTCCTAAGGACCAAAACCAATTCCCTTTGAAGGAATGAATGAAGGAGAACTTTCTTTTTGAAAGCTTGAGCTATTCAGTTCTGGAGAACCTCTAAATGATACAAGGTATGTAGTATTTTCTCATCCATCTGTTCCGATTTGTCTAAACATTTCCATGACTTCTCATCTACAAAAAAATGATCATATACAAAAATATAAAGGAAACTAGACTTTAATGGAAAAAAATGCTTCTATCCCATATACTGGTTAGTATTGAGTATCCTACGTAGCAGTATGGGTTGTGGTATGGTAGGCCCACAAGGCTTGTAAAATCCTTTCAGGCTAAGATTTCTTATCCTTGTACACCATTTTCTGAAGTATGTTCGATAGGGTCCTGTTAAAATCCTATATATTTCTGTTTGTTGCTACATGACAGTGGGATGAATGGTTAGACTCAATGTTATATTCATGGAACAACATCTTCAATTTGATGAATAGAAGTTGGTTCTAATTTCCACCAACATTTTATGAGGGACACCAATCCTAGCGATGAAGTCGAACTTCACGAAATTGATAATACATTTTGTCCCGAATTCTTTTAGGGGTATTAATTCATCCCATTCAAAGAAGAAGTTGGTAGGAGTGAGGATATATTTAAACTACTTAGTTGTAGTGGGAGGGTGATCATGGTACGGTCATTGACGTGATAGTAAAATTAAAATTTTATATCTTTTTATCACTATTAGATAGTGGAAAGCAAGGTCAATCCATAGGGAAGGATGGTGAATATTCTAAGGTAATTATTAAATTATAGTCTACTGAAAATAGTTGGATATATGATGTTGATTTTAAAAAGTGTGTTATAAGAAAAGGAGAAAAATGAAAAGAAAATTTAACAGTATCTACGTGATAATGTTCAAGAAGAATTTCAACCACTTGATTAAAAATGGAATTTTCCATTCACAAAAAAATAATCACACGTAAAATTGTAAAAATTATTTTGGTCAATCTCCTTAATCAGGAAATTAACCTTAATTTGAATAATTATTATAGCTCACCACTTACAAGATTCATCTGACAAAAAATTAATGGATCAAATTAATGCAAATTGATTTCACTAAAAGATTTTGATGATAGAAAATTCATTTACAAGAAACACAAGCATTTCAACAATTTGAATCAAACTCATCAAAATACACAAATTAAATGAAGAACTAACATGAATAATTTTCAAATGAACCAAGAAATATTAATTCCTTAAGAATGAAATTAGTTATTCATATTCTGTAAAAGAATCTCGCACAAGAAAATTGAGATAGAGATGGTGTAAAAAAAGTGATAGAGATAGATTTTTCTCTATTGAGACTGATACTTTCTATTTTTACTTCATCTTCAACATCCTCTATTCGGTGAACTCCATCTTGTGCTCCCAAAAATGTCGACAAATCTCTTATACCATATCCATAATTGTGAGCATGTCAAGAAAATTTAGTCCCTTTTCTTTAATTTTTAATATATTTACCGACTTAATTTTCTAGGGTCACAAGTCATTCACCACCAGTAGCATTTTTTCCTTTGCCTTCCATATATTGTGACATCACTATAATAAGTCTCTGTAGCAACTCTAACTACTTGAAAAAGGAATTATTGATTTAGTCTTTATCATAATTTAAAGTCTTAAATTTCCAAAATTTGACTCAGTGTGTCAATTTTTTATGCATCCTTTGCATCAATAGATTCTAAAAAGCCTCTGCTGCTCAGACTAACTGATCATTTTCTTCACTATCAGATCAAATCACAGACAAACTATATACTTATGTGATGATACACGATTGATTCTCCTCTTTTTAGATCAGTTTTACACTAGTTTTGTCCTCAAAACTGATTCAATTGGTTGGAAATCATCACAACCATTCTTTCATTGCTGGTTTGGCTCTATTTGATGAGGTAATACATCAAGAACCTCATGTTAAACAAAACTCAAGAAAACAGTTGAAGATTTTGGGAACTTAAGATTTCCCCACCTTCATCATTTAAACCTAAAAACGAACATCAGGAAGTAACACAACACAACATCTTCTTCAATATCCCATGATTCATCTTTGAGAAGATTAAAATTTCATCATCTTTATTGGACTTTTCCAGATCATGGTGATCAAAGAAAATTGATGTTTTTAATAAACCCAGACTGAAAACTAGAAAAAACCAGTACACATGGATTTTATCACTAATTAGGTTATCAAATATTCTTCAAATATTCATTGGAAAGTACAAACATTGATGAATTAAAAAACACTCAAGACTAAGCTGAATAGATTTGATGGAATTGGATTCATTGAACCCAAAGGATTCTCAGTATTGATTCTCCTTCTTCATAAAGCATCAAAATAGTGGTGATTGATCTCATTGACCCTCAAATGATTCGGGGGCTTCGAATTCTTCAACGCATTAGATACCCAGCTCGAAAATAAGCTTTAATAAAATCTTAATAGGCATTTCTGATGGACATTTTTCAAGGTTTCCATGGTAGGTGGTTGGTGCACCAACCCAACCAGCACCATGGTTGCTTCAAAATTGGTTGTTGCACATGTAAAATGTGTATGATTCCATTGTTTAAGGTAGGTGGGGATTGGTGGAGGATTTGTGTCAAACATGGACTCCTCCATCATGGCTATATAAGGAGTCCTTGAGGTGCCTTCCTTCATTAATCTGAGTCAATAAGAGCTCATTGTATCCAAAGAGAGCCTGGAGAGCTCCATGTTTGAGAGAGAGAGAGTTGTAGAGAGGGAGTCTCTTGTAACTTTTTTCATGTTGAAATAAAGGCTGGTTTCTCCCTCCATTCTTCTCTCTTCGTGGTCAGCGAACCACAACAAGTGGTATCAGAGGCGGTTCTGGTGAAACGGCGGCGGGCGGTGGAAATTTTTCAGAGGCCAAAAAATTCAAGTTGCCTAGAATTGTGTTTTGAAGGCATATTCTGAAAGCCTATGTCAAGATGATTCAAACGGCGCAAACAACACCGAAAACAGAGCTAAAACGAGCTTCCTAGGCCCAGTCAAAGTTTGGTCAAACTTCGGGTGAACAGTACCCCCTTGCCGGAGAAGAAGGTACTGTTCCAGCACCAGCGACTTTTCCAGTAGGTTTCTAGCAGCTGCTCTAGCATGCCACATCATCGCCACATCATCTCCACGTCATCAGACGATCTCGGTGTAAGAACCCGAATCTTCAGGTTCAGGTACAGATCTCTTTTATAGGCTTTGTAAGGGAAAAATGAAGTTTCTGGAAATTTTTGAAGTACACGCCGTGTAATTTCTGAGTACACACCATTTACTCTTTTCCCGCCCGAAGCCGTGTGTTGGCCGTGTCCGGGCCACACACACGGTGTGTAGGGGTGATGTGGAGGCCGATTTTGGCAGAGTACGGAAAAACCCACTACACGTCGTGTACTTTAAAAGTACATGCCGTGTACTTTTTTTTATTTCATTAATCGGACTAGGGTCATGCCTAATGATCATTAACGTCTTCTTCTCTGCCCAATTCTGTCTAGAGCGTCCGAGGAGGCCGATTCTTCTCCGAGCCACCGACCCGTCACCGGTTTTCCGAATCGAACTCCGTCGATTGCAGAAGAATCACAGTGGTGAGTTCTTGGTTCTTCTTTGGCCTCATTTCCAGATTCCTTCTCTCGTGTGAGCTATCTGAGGTTAAAAGTTTTAGACTTTTTTACAGATCTACTCCGTTCTGGGCCAATTCACGGGCCGAGGTTCAAGTATAACGATCTTCGAGGATCGAGGTAGGTGGTTTGTTGCCCTACATTGAAGTTCTTTGAGTTTTGGTTTCAAAAGTGCCAGATACCCATGTATCGGGTATCCCGAGTTTAGGATTATGATCCTATTGTTTGTTTTCCCTAGATTTCTTGTTAGCTTATTATTAATTGTTGCTAATATATGCTAGGTTGCATGTTTTAGGATCACCCCATGGGTGTCTCTCCCTTTTTGGCTGTTTATTGTCATTTGGCACCGTTTGCCTGTGAGGAAAAAACCCTATTGCAATTTTTAGTTTAATTTTCATCACTAAATGCATGTGTTTCCTGCTGTTTAAATGCTTTTGATGCATGGTAGCTATTTCCCAAGTAGTTTATGAACTTACTTAGGGCAGCTGACAGTCGATTACACACGACTGGACTGCTCAGGGCGGTGAGAACCTGGTGCGGGAGATCAAAGAGGGAATAGATGATTAAGTGCTTCCCTAGAGGGTCTATTGGTTTTATTTCGTAATCAGGACCTATAGGAATAGAACTTTGTGCTTCCCAAGAGTGTTCTTAGTTTACCCACGCATCGAGAATACTGGAGGAATCAGACGTAAGTGCTTCCTCAGAGAGTCTGTAGCTATCGTTGCAAGACCACAGGGGAATTGATGTGAGAGCTTCCCAGAGTGTCTATGCCTTGTTTGATTACTGGACTATAGGGGTCTACTAGTTTGAACCACCCAGAGGGTCGGTGTGAATTTTGATGGTTGGTTGTGATGAGTCCACCAATACAAAGAACAATCTTGGGTTTTGTACTGCTTGTGTTTAGGTAGTCTTTTGAGATACATGCTGTGATACTTACTTCACCTTATAATAGAGAACTTACTAGTTTTCCCTGGTCATTTAATTAAATGAATGTGAATGGTAATTGGTTGGATTATTTACTAGTATACTCCTAGTTCATTACAATATTTATTTACCTTTACTTTTGCTATATCACTCACTGACAGTAGGGAAAAAAATATTGTGGTGGTTTCCTATTGGTATTAGTCTCACACCCTGTTTGGGTCCTGATTTTCAGCCCAAACAGATTATATGGTTGCAGGTATAGGTAGGGATTGTGGCCCTTCTACCTCAGGTACTTGATTGCTGGTTGGAGCTGGAGAGCATGGGACTGGGCTTTGTCCCGCGATGCTGCTGGTGTTGCTGTTTTGTTTACTGCTTTCCATAGATACATATACCATTCTACATCATTATTATATCATACATTGCTTCTACTTTTAGTTCAGTTGTTGCATTCTATTTACTGCTTCTACTATTGATTATCTTTATTCTTCCTCTACATACCTTACCAAATGAGGGCATAGTTTACCCACTGACTCACCAAGTCCCTCGCTGCTAGTCGGCAGCCTCTGGCATTTGGGGAAATGTGCTTGAGATTATATGGTGAACAGGGTACGGGGCACCAGTTATGTGGCTCCAGATCCAGGTCGTTACACTCGGCCGTTGATACTGTTTTGATCATAACTTGATCAATCGGTATCCGATTTCGATGATCCAAGAGTCGATTCCACCATTTTTGACCATTCTAGACGCAACTATGAGCCCTATTTTTATAGATTCAGCACCAGTTTTTAACTGAATTGAAATCCAATGGAGGGATCATCTATGGGAGGGATGATCATGTCGACTTCTTCGAACTAATCTATTTGGAAGTATCGAATGGAAGATCTTCTCAATGCTAAGGATCTTTTACACCCCATTGAGAATGAGGCTCGATAACAAAAAGGAATCATAGTGGAAGAAGATGAACAAGAAGACGATCAGCCAAATCCGCCAATGGATCGATCACAATGTTTACCACCATGTTGCTCAAGAGACTGGTGCGTATGAACTTTGGAGAAAGTTGGAAAATACGTACCAGTCAAAGACTGCTCAAAACAAGATCCTCTTATTGAAGAGATTGATGAATCTTCGACTACAAAGTGGAAACTCTATAGCCGAACACACCATCGAGTTCCAAAGCCTGGTGAACCAGTTGGTGGCTACCGGTAAGACTCTAAATGATGAAGATCAGGCAAAACACTTACTCTGCACACTTCCCGATAGCTGGGATATGCTTGTCTTCTCACTCAGAAACTCGGCGTCTAGAGGCAAACTTACCATGGCGATGGTAAAGGATGCACTGTTCAACGAGGAAGCCTGAAGGAAGGATGCGAGTTTCAAACAGACGCAAGATATCATTCTGGAGAAGCGAGGGAGACAATAAGGAGGAGGTTGTGGGGCAGGAACTAGAGGTCGAATCAAGAACAAAGGAAGGTACATATATGATAGGAGGACAACATACAAATGCTATCATTTTGGCATAGAGGGACACATGAAGAAGAACTGTCGAAAGATGTTACAAGAAAAGAGTCAAAGTAGCAACCAGCAAAGAAGAAATGAAGACGCGCATGTCAGCATCACTGGAGAAGTTATTTTTTTTCTCCAAAGATGAAGAAGAGACATGATTTAATACATCAGGCCAAGACGCGGAATGTGTGGTCGATACTGCATTATCGTAACACGTCACGCCACATCGTGAGTATTTCTTGACTTATCAAGCTGGTAACTTTGGTGCAGTCAAGATGGGGAATACCAGTTCGGTGGAGATTTTTGGCATGGTTGATATCCAAGTCAAGACGAATGTTGGATACACAATCACCCTGAAGGATGTTTGACATGTTCCAAGCCTTCAGCTCAACCTATTATCAGGTATAGTCCTTGATCGACAAGGCTATGACAACATATTCAACAACAGAGCATGGAAGATGAAAAAAGGATCCATCATCATCGCTCGAGGACACATATGTGGTACGTTGTACAAAACTCATGTGAAGATATGTGCAGACAGCCTCAACACGGTGGAAAGAGAGACGTTATCCAATATGTGGCATAGAAGGCTCAACCACATGACTGAAAAAGGGTTATCTACCCTAATGAAGAATAAGTACATCCGTATTGACAAGGATGCATCACTTGATCCTTGTAAATACTGCTTGTATGGGAAGCAGCATATAGTTTCATTCAATACTACTTCACCACGGAGATCAGAGTTATTGGATCTGGTGCACTCTGATGTATGCGGACCCATGGAGGTGGATACACTCGGAGGTAACAAATATTTTCTATCCTATATTAATGATGCATCTCGAATGGTGTGGGTGTTCTTCTTACGAACTAAGTACCAAGTACTGGAAAATCTCAAGATGTTCCACGCCATGGTGGAGTGTGAAAATGGAAGGAAGATGAAGTTTCTTCATTTAGACAATGGAGGATAGTACACATCCAGGTAATTTGATGCTTATTGCAGGAGTCATGGAATCCGATATGAGAGGACGGTCCCTCGCAATCCACAACATAACAGAGTTGCAGAAAGGATGAACAGAACCATCATGGAGAAGGTCAGAATCATGATGAGTTTGGAAAAGCTCTCTAAGCCATTCTGGGGAGAATCTTTTTAGTTTTCCTGCTACCTCATCAATCGATCACCATCATTCCCACTGCATTTTGAGATTCCACATAAGAGATGGTCTGGTAAACATCCTACTTACTCTCATTTACGAGTATTTGGATGTTTGGAATTTTCACATGTATCCAAGGAGCTCAGGCAGAAGCTAGATGGGAGATCGACTCCATGCATCTTCATCGGCTATGGAGATGAGGAGTTCGGATACAAGCTTTGGGACCCAAAGAAGAAGAAGGTGATTAGAAGCAGAGATGTCGTGTTCCATGAGAACCATATGATTGTAGAAATTCAAAATCCTATAATGACTCGAAGGGAAAGTGTCGAGGACTCAATTCAAGATCCAACACCTATACCATCACCACCTATCATTGAAGAGGAGGAGGTGAAAGAAGACTCATCAGTAGTGGACCAGGAGGCAGTGGAGGAGGATATTGATAAGGGGGAGACTCAATCCTCTCCACAAGAAGTTTTAGAACCATCACAATATCTAGGTGATTTTATGCCTCTTAAACCTAAAATTTCAGAGGTTCGAAGATCTTTATGAGGAAAGATTCCATCAACAAAATATTCAGAGTTAGATTACCTACTATTGACTGATGAGGGGGATCCAGAAGGATACCTGGAAACAGTTTCTCATCCTGAAAAACTCAATTGGCTACATGAAATGGAGGATGAGATGGAGTCTTTGATGAAGAACCAAACATACTATTTGGTGGAATTACCCAAAGGTAAGAAGACACTAATGAACAAATGGGTGTTCAAACTGAAGATGGATGAAAAAAAAGGGAGGTCAAGCAGAAAGCTCAGTTAGTTGTCAAAGGATTACTTCAGAAGAAAGGAGTCGACTTTGATGATATTTTTTCACCCGTGGTGAAGATGGCTTCAATCCGAGTCATTTTTGGATTAGTGGCTATCTTGGACTTGGAGCTTGAACAGATGGATGTGAAGACAAATTTCCTTCATGGTGACCTCTCTAAGGAGATCTACATGAAGAAACCTCAAGGATTTGAGGTTTCTGGACAAGAAAACCTCATCTGCAAATTGAAGAAGAGCTTGTATGGACTGAAACATGCTCCCTGGCAGTGGTACAAGAAGTTTGACTCATTCATGGTGAGTCATGGCTAAAAGCGGACACAGGCGGACCAATGTTTCTACATCCAGAGATTTCAGGATGGTAACTTTGTTTCCCTTATACATTATGTTGGCGACATGTTGATCATTGGGAAGGATGCAGTTAAGATTATCCAGTTGAAGAAGGAGTTATCCAAGTCTTTTGATATGAAAGACTTGGGAGAAGCTCAAAAAAATTTTGGGATGCAGATCATTCGTGATAGAAAGAGGAATTTGTTATGGATATCTCAGGAAAAGATGTTGAATGTGTTCTGAAATGTTTCAACATGGACAAAGCCAAACTAGTGAGCATTCTTCTTCCCAGTCATTTGAAGTTGAGCAAGATTACATGCTCATCATCTAAGGAAGAAATAAAGGAGATGAAGATGATTCCATACTCCTCAGTAGTTGGAAGCTTTATGTACGCTATGGTGAGTATGAGACCTGACATTGCCCATGCAGTGGCAATCGTGAGCCGATTTCTCTCCAATCCTGGGAAGCATCACTAGGATGCAGCCAAGTGGATTCTGAGGTATCTTAAAGATACTTCAAAGTTATGTTTGTGATGTGGGGGAGATGAACCTATCTTGGAGGTCTATACATATGTGGATATGGACGGAGATCCTGATCGTAGGAAGTCTACATCAGAATACATCTATACTTTTTCAGGAGGAGTTGTATCATGGAAGTCAAGGTTACAGAAGTGTGTCACTTTATCCACGATGGAAGAAGAGTATATTGCCACTTCGGAAGCTGGAAAGGAGGTGTTGTGGCTAAAGCATTTTCTTCAGAAGCTTGGATTCAGCCAGAAGGAGTACAAGGTTCATTGTGATAGTCAAAGTGCTTTGGACTTGAGTAAGAACTCCATGTACCATTCCCGGACGAAGCACATCGATATTCGCTATCATTGGATATGCGAAGTGATGGATCAAGAGTTGTTGTGACTTGTGAAGATCCACACGAAGGAGAACCTGGTGGATATGTTGACAAAGGTGGTTGCTAGAGAGAAGCTAGACCTTTGTAGATTCTCCAGCATATTGCATCTAGAGGGGGAGAATTTATTAATTTTTTTCCAGCTGCCCGTGGTAGTTGGCTGGTGCACCAACCCCACCAGCACCATGGCTGCTTCAACATTGGCTGCTGCACATGTAAAATGTGTAGGCTTACATTGTTGAAGGTAGGTGGGGATTGGTGGAGGAGTTGTATCAAACATGCACTCCTCCACCATAGCTATATAAGGAGGCCTTAGGGTGCCTTTCTTCATTAATCTGAGTCAAGAAGAGCTCATTGTATCCAAAGAGATCCCGGAGAGCTCCATGTTTGAGAGAGAGAGAGAGAGTTGTAGAGAGGGAGTCTCTTGTAACTTTGTTCATGTTGAAATAAAGGCTGGTTTCTCCCTCTATTCTTCTCTATTCATGGTAAGTGAACCACAAAAATTTCATAGAGCATCAGGCATGCATACGATTTCATATGAGAAATCAGAATATGGGGAATGATTGAGGCCCCGCCTCCATCTTCATCTACTAAAACTACACATAAAACAACCAACGATCAACAACGGCATGAATTCAGGTTCGTCTTTGGAAAGCCTAATCAAAATCTTAGCATTTGAAAAAAATTGATTCACAATAATTTTATGAAACCCTAAAACTCAACCTTTATCAAACCAAAATCAAATATGTAGAAGGTGTCTCCTTCAGTGTTGGGTTCTTTGATACACATGAAAACCTGGAATCATCCTTTCTCAAAACTTTATACCCAATTTACCATTCAATGGAGAGTTCGATCCAGTTTGAATCCAGTCACGTAGCATATCCCCAAACCATATTATTCAAGCTTGATTTTCTTCAATTGTAAAATATTTCCTTGATATCTTCGATGTGTCAGATTCCTAGTATGAAATTGAAATCAAAAATAAACTTGAATATTCCTTCATTCAACTTCGGGGCCTTGGTTTATAAAACTTTGGCAGCAACCGGTCTGGAGTTGCGATGTCATTTCCTTCTCTTCCTCGAAGGCACTTCCAATTTCAATCATGGATGGTCTCACCATATTAATGTATTCTACAAGTCTCAATGATGTCTTGAATCATGGACGATCTCACCATATTAACAATTCTCCAAATTTTCTTATACAAAATACAAATAATTATCTTAATGGGATACTTAAAAAATCTCTATTTAACCTCCTGCAGCAATTTATCTTTAAGGATAATTTTGAAATTATCTTGAGTGAAATACAATCATTTCTTAAGTGTAGAAAATTTATCCTGTGCAACGTATTAAAAATATCACATTTCATGTGCACTGTAGATAAATAAAATAAAACAATAAATGAACTTAAAATAAAATAAACACATGGTCATTCAAATGAAATAGTTTATCACTATAAATTAAAATATCAACAAACAAAATATATGCGATAAATTAGATTAAAAACTAAAACATTAATAATTTAATTTTTAGAAAAAACGAAGTAATGAAATAATAAAATTAATTAATCATAAGTGATTAAATTATAAAACTTAAAATTAATAATTTGAATCTGATTTAAATAAAATAAGAAAGGATTTTCATTCTCACAGTATTCAGAAATTAAATTTAATCAATTTAACACAATAATGAAAATTTTTCTGATAATAAAAAAATAATTCATAAAACTATAATTAACCACTTAAATACTAATTTTATCATTAAATATACATTAAAAACAAAAAAATGATGTTGTAAAATGCATCAAATGAAGGAAACATTCAAGGGTATAGTCCCAAAACGTATATTCCTCATATGGATAATGGCTAGGAGTATTTGGAATTGTGGAATAATTACAAGGGTTGATAGATGAAATTGGAAAGTACTTGATAGGGATGACACTTTTGGTGAATTGTGTACAATCTCACATCATGAAAGGCTTGAAATATCCAAGCATTCTAATTTGTCGAGAAATATTGGTTCTCGACTAATGGATTCCACATCTACTGACATAAAATTCTTATATAATGGTGATAGTCTTCTCTCTATCAATGCATCTAAGGAGGATTCTCTCAAATACTAACTTATGTAGGACCTTTTGATGACTCGAGCTGTCATAGAGGGTAAAATTAACTACCCACTATCAGGTATGATCTTTTTTAGATCTTTCTGATGAAAGTGTCCCACTTTAGAGATATTTTAGGATGGGTTTCATCCAACCATTCATAGGATTATTTGGTTCAGGGGTAGAATTGACCTTTTTTGTCTCTTCTATGATACTCTGAACAAATAGAAATACCATTCAGCGATGTGAAATATTGATGATTGTTTTGTCTCGATCCAGATTTTCCAAAGATATAGCTACATTTTCTAGTGCATTTTCTTGATCATTTTATGGTCTCAATATATGAGTCAAAATTGCCTCTGAGGAGAATTCATCCATCAATCCACTAACTTAGTAAACCAAGAGAATTATATATTCTTTCATAATAGTTTAATCAAAATTGACCTACTTGATTACCACCTATAAGATTCCTTTGACATTCATATAAGTCACTGGTATTAACAGAGCATTTTTTAAAATTGTAATGGTAGTCTAGTATTCTACCTCAGTTTTGGTGAAAAATTTAGACAATAGGAAATAATATGGAAAAACTTACTTTTCTGGAGAGATAAGGATGACTCCCAAAATGACTTTATTAAGATGGGGTCTTCTATACCTTTTTCTATTGGGATTATAGAAGAACCATCACAGTCCATCTCCCATGTTCTTGGGGAGTCTTAGATAGAGAAGATATCTCCATCTAGCAGTTCAGTATTCATAGGTATTTCTTACAAAGAAGGATGTTCTATAAGGAATTATTCCAAATAATTCCCCTTTATTTCCTTATGTTGTATGAACTAGATGTTAAAATAATTTAGGATGACCTCCCACCATTCCAAAATTCCAGTCAACATCAGGTGGTTGAGGATATGTACTTGAGCGGGTCAGTTCGAGAGAGAAAATGGACATTATAATGTTGCAAGTAGTGCCTCAATATTTGAACCACAAATATTAATTCCAGAAAATTCTTCTCGATATTTGAATAACAAGTCTTATTATCAATAATAGTATGGATAATATAATAGATACTATTTTAATTTTCATCATTATTCTTTTCTACAAGGAAAGAACCCAATGACTTATCTAAGGATATCACATATAAGATGAGCTAGTTTCCTTTGATAGGAAACATTGACACTGGTGGAATCAGTAAATACTTCTTGAGACTATAAAATGATTCTTAATTCCACTAATACATGACCCTTTTTTCATAAAATTGGTGAATGGAATGTACTTTCCATCAAGATTTTCTATAAAGAGTTAGATGTATACAAGGTTTCCTTATAGTCCTATTAACTATTTGTGGTTTTGAGGAGGTAACATGTTAATTATTAACTTCGATGTCATGATGGTGTAATAAAAAGCTAAGTAAATTTACCAAGGTAACCCAAAAATAAAATTTCAGGGAGTTCCTTTTTAGGCTATGTTGTCATAGTTTTTTTAAAACCATATCAAGGTCTGCAAGATGGTCAAAACATTTATAATATTTCACCACCATATCATCAATATATCACTTGAAATACTTTCCCAAAAAAGGTTTAAATATGTTGTTCATAGAACACTGATATGTAGAACTGACATTCTTTATACTGAAGGGTATCAACTGTTAACAACATACTCATTGGGGTGACCTATAGGTAGTGTATTCTTCATATTCAAGGGCCATTTCGATTTGTTTATATCCTAAATATAAATCCATGAAGTAGAGGTATTAATAGCCTGTTGTTTCATAAAAAAAGTTCTATAATTGGAATTGGGAAGTCATATTTTAGATAATGTTGGTTTAGATCTCTAAAATTGATGAAAAATATAATATTCCAATTTTTCTTCTTGATTGGGACTAAATTAGAGATCCATTTGGGTACTATAATTCCTGAATGAAGTTGAATTTTAAGAAATTATCAACTTCAAATTAGACTTTGGTGGCATGCGTTGGATGTGTTTTCATGGATACCTCTTTGTAGCCTTGATAATCTTGAGGAAGACCTAGATTATGGGATTCCACATCTAGATCAAGGCCTAGAATTTTTGTTTAATTCTATGTGAATAAATCTTAATGATTCTTTAAGAAAGAGGTATATAATTCTAGTTATTCAATGAGAATAGTCTTAATTATCATTATAGGTCATAATTATTCCTATATTCCTATATTTACCTTTCATAGTTTGTTGAATATGGTAGATACACCTTCCTTGAATGATGGAAAATCATCTTTGAGGCCATCCTCCCGGTTATCACCCTCATTCTCTTCCTATTCCACCATTCCTGTGTTAGGATGGATGAGTGATGAAGGGTAATATTTAAAGTTAGTAGGAAGATCAATATTCTGAAATTAAGAGGCATAAATATCTCTATCCTCTAGTGGTGTTATGATGATTATTTCATATTCATCTAGTGTCATTGGGGTGCATTTAATTCCTAGGGATAAAGTAATGGAATTCCCACATAAAGTATTAGTTTTTATGGGAGGTTCAAAGACCTATTTAGTTTGGTTGGGTTTAACTGACACTACTGGTATTGTGAGGGATGGTGAGTATGTTCCCAAATCTAAAATCACATTCTCAATTTTAATGATGGGAAAAACATACTCATCACTGAGCTCATTTAATGGGTTGGTTAGGGTCATTTAAAAACCATTCGAGGAAGTAACCTAAGCAACATCATTATTCATGGGTTGTTTCTCTTCTCTCTAATAAAATCATACAATAATGTATTAATCCTCATAAGATTCAAATAGAGATTTATCATTGTATAATGTCCCACTTTTCCTATTTATGTAGTGATTAAGACATCGGTGATATAATGAAGGGATTGGAACATATTGGTCAGACGGAGGCCTTCCTAGTAGGACATTGAAGGATGCATATTTTCAGAAAACTAGGAATTCAAAGTCAGAAATTATGTCTCCAAATTTAGTTTTGAGTTTATTTCTAACCAAGGATATTTTTTTCACTTTTTTCATACCCTTAAAGTTTAATAGGAGAGGAAGAAAGGCCAACTTTACTATATCCCAACTGAAGAAGTATTCATATAAGAATGAGTTTGACCCCCGATCTATTGTCAATGAAATCTCGATGGATATCAATGTCATCTAGATTTCCAAAAAAATATAAGGGTCTGATGTGTCCTTGTTTCATAGTATTCTTGTACTATTCTATAAATTAGATAACTGTATGAAATTCCATAGGATCTATATATATGAAAGTTATACCTCAGTAGTAGTGACCTTATCATTGAACTATTGAGGGATTATGAGGGCCTCTATAAGTGCTTCCCAAAGATTCCTTTACAAGTTAAGAGAATATAGAATTGAGAGTTTCATTGGAACTATGGCTAAATATTTCAGTATGTTGTATTTTTGAGTTAAATGTCTACATATTCCTTTGATGAGTTTTTCTTTAGAAGACACTTTAGTCATTGAGGCACCTGGGGAAAATGGGTCAGGTTGCTAGGTAGATGTTGAGGGAACTTTTGATATAGCCAAAAGAGGTTGGCTTAACCTGCCTATCTGTTTGGGATAATGGGACTATTTCACCCCCTCTAATTGATCCTAAAAAACAATTAGGTCTAAAAGAATCTTAGAGAGTGTGGGTTCACTTATCTTCTCTTCTTGTGATCAATGAAGGGCCCTTCTATGTGTATTAATAGTGTAAATGACTCTTGTAGGGATGTGACTAGAATATTTGATTCAGCCATGACTATGTCTCCTCCTTCCCCCTTGGATATGACAACCTTTTCTTGTGGTTACCTACTTTATAATAGGTAGCTCAGGTTCATAAACCTACTCATCATTAGATAAGGGATCAATTAAGTGAATGAAGTTAATGAAACCAAAGATTAATACTTCATTTTACGAGGATTCTTCCAGGAGAGATAATTCTCTTAGTACCATTTGGTGGGACAATTCCCATTCTCTTGGGGTCAGAGGAATGGAATATGAGAGTCAGGAATGAATTTAAAATTTATATAGGATCCATCTTTCTATAATTGTTTTTTTCTAGATATGTCATTTCATAGAATATCGACTTTTGGAGGACTACAATGCTGAGGAAGTTGGTTGTATTATGGAATAGGAAACTAAGGGTACAATGGATTCATTTAATTGTACCCAGTGGATAACATGAATTCAGTTGATTATTTTCCTATTCATCTAATCATTTAACTTTTTTACACTCTTTCTTGTAGTTTCTTACCATTTTTCTTATTTTTCAGGAGTGTTGGTGGAAACATGTACCAATTGTGTTAGTAGTTTACCCCACTTCACTTGTCTGAATTCAACCATTTTTGTAGAATGTATTTAAAAAAACACTCTCCTATGACATGTCCCAATGTTCAGTGAAAGGGAAAATAACTTGGTTAATCATTGAGACCAACTTGGCCGAGCCTCTTAGTCTCTGACAATTATAGTAGGTTATTTTTTTATATCTATAATAATGTAACCTGGAAATTTCTCATCTCAGAAGGAATAAAATTTATTCTTATAATCTTCTAATTAAGTGAATTTAGGTTCTCTTATCTCATCCTGATAGGGGTATTATTTCTAACTCTATTGTTCATGAGGTGGTGTCATGTGAGGATGTGCGGGCTTTGGTGTTAGATCCGGTGTAAAGGCCAGTTTTAAGGTGACAAGCACATTTTATACTCTGATCATTCTCTTTCCCCAAGATATAAAAATTGGTATGGATTTGTCTGTAGTTTTCAAAATTGAATCCTAAAACCTTTTTAAAACTGAAGGAAAATCCTACTACCCATCCAGATACTTTATTAGGATAAACAATGTTTGTATCTTATCATTAAGGTTCTTTATGAAATGAATCAAAAAGTACTCTTGAAGAATTTTTAGGTTTAGTGATTAATTCAAACCCTTCCACATCAAAATAAAATCTAAGAACATCTTATTCTCTCACTACTTGAAACATGAGAGGTCATGAACTATCATTTTCTATAGTGTATAGATTAATTGATAGATGAATTTCTTATGAATATCTTACCACCCTTTGATCGATCTAGCTGAAAAATTGGTGTATCAGATGAAAGATGGTCCCTATATAGTCTATATGAAACACCAAATCATGGATGCCTTTTATTATTCATGGGTTCCCATCATGGGACAACATCGAGACATAAAGTGTGTCTGATGCTGTTTTGGATCCCTTGAGCCATTGAATGATGGGAATGATGGATTCAAAATGTTTTTAGGGTAAGAGCCACATCCACCCATTTAGGGTATGGATTTATTTCTATTTATACTAGTGCAAATTTTCCTTCTATAGCTTCCAATCGATCCTCTAGTGATTCAATAGTGTTTATAAGATGGGGAGGAACAACCTACTAGGAAGGATCCTAAACAGGGGGGGATGTTAATCTTGATATAGTGGTTTTTCCTATACTCACGTTGGGTAGCCTACAGTAGATGGCCTATGATGATGCATCTAACCTAACTTTTGTTACATCCCAAATAGAGTGAAATCCTGATATATCACTTACATGTAGTCCAAGTATATTGGTTGTTCGTATTCCACATTGAGTGGATGTTCTAAATCTACTTCAGTTGTTGTGAAAAATCCTCTTTTCTAAGGTACATAAAGTGGATGTGTTAGAAGAAGATCTTCTTTAAGAACATATCTAACAGGGATTCTATATTGGATTAGTTACGCATTGAGATTTTTCAACTCCTTTATCTCTTCCTCATACTGAGATAATCTTTCCTCTAGTGTGATATGTTCAACCTATTTAGGTAATGGGTGAGATATAGTCACACATTTCCCTTTTCCTTTTCAGATACTCATCATAGAGGTGGTAGTTGATCAATTTAGAGAGTCCTCAAATTTTTATCAAGCCTCTAGTTTCTGGTACACACACCTTCTTCAGATATTTCTATATGGATTATATTTTAGAGGGAAAATATTCTTCATTTTACCCTATATAGACCTCATGTTCTGTATCATCCACAGGGGTGGTGCTAATGATGTTCATCGATGCATAATTCATTAATGGTGTCACATTAGAATTGGAGTGACAAGAGGGTTGGTTTCTCCAAGAATATTTTCTAAAAGAATTTTGATTTTCATGATCAGTTATACCGTTGATAAATTGATATTGTTTACACTCCCTATAGGGCCTCATATTCTCCTTCAATGATCCCATTAGAGACGACCGGTGAAGGGTAAACCAAAGGGAATCACTTGATAGTTTTATCATGTGTATTCTGATTTAGTAAGTTTGGTCAAGAAATGGGACAAACTGGGAGGGTTATCCTTTCATCACTCCTCCTAATCGAGAAATGACTGACCTCCATTGGGGGGAGGGACGAGGTAAAAATTCCCCTAGCCATATAGTATAGGGTTGTTCTAGATCCACTACTACAACATTTTGGATCATATTTTTCATCCTTAAGGGAATAAGGTGAGTTAAAAATTTCTACATCCCTATAGGCTCCTGTATCATTGTAATTATATCATCTAAAAATTCTCTCTTAATCATGAAAATATTTATTTGAGCATGATCAGATTGCATCGTATAATCTATATGTGAGCTAAATTCTTTCTAAAACATTAGTGTTGTTTGGGGATTGGTCATTCTTAAACAAGAAACCTACTCAACCTTCCCAAAATACTTATGCAAGAGTCTTTCAATGGATTTCTCTTATCAGGTCTGATGCTTCTAAGATTTGTTCAAGGAAAATTCCTACCGAACATGAAATATATCACAGGCATAGTTTTCTTCTAAGAGTTTACTAGAATAAATTATTTTTAATGACATCACTTTTTGGTGGGCTCTTCTGATCTTGGAATTAGGTAAAATGAAATTATTTGTGCTCTGCCCATCCCTTGATTCAGTCATTGTTGAGGGTGTTGGTGATCAATATTCATAGATTTCTTTACATGTTATGAGATGCACATTGGATACCCTCTTGATGATTCTTTTATTTAAGTCATTGCATATCTAGAAGATAATAAAAATCAATTTGATAATTTAGTTCTTTGATCTTAAAATGATCTTTATATATTTCATATGGTAAGACTTTAGTCTTCATATGATAAAGGGTCATCCATATGATCAGGTGAATTTCATGCAAAAAGTATTCCAACAATGCTTCCATAATTCCATATTGAGGGTTGGATAAAGAAGAAAACATGAATAGTATATTGTCTTCATCCAAATTTTTTCCTCATAAAAAATGCATCTACTTTGTCTTCTGTACGAGATTCCTCCACCTTGTTTGACCAAAGCATACATTTCCCATACACCTTATTGTAAATGAAAGAATTAAGGGGAATATATTTTTCTATGTTGGAAGGAAAAAATCCAAGGGTTCTTCAGAGAAAGTATGTTGTCTTGTGTTGTATTCTGATTGAGAAATGATATCACTTATCAATGGTAAGGAATCAACCATGACTGGCCTCATCTCCCCAAGCACCTCACAATATGAGGGCTTTCTCGTAATTGATTCAATAAGGGGAGATCCTTCTTTTCAAAGTAAAAAATAATTATGGGTAGGCCCTTCACATTAAATTACATCATGGGGAGTGCTATCACTATGGCTTGATGTTTGAAAGCATGGAGACATCCTATGGTGTATACCCTATGGATGACCTTCAAGGTGGATGATGGAAAGAGGTTGGACCTATTATCACTTTATCTTCTAATCATGGGGAGGGTTTCTATGGTACTCATCTTAATAATGCTTCTCATGATCAATAATTCCTTGACTATAAAAGGTTTCTTCATGATATGATTTATGGGGAGGGCCTCTGGAGGTGCTGATAGAAAAATCACTAGGAGGACCTTCATAACTTTGATTTTTGTTTCCATAATTTGGTAATATATCAATAAAATATTGGGCCACCATTAATAGATGTTTGGTGGCCTCAATAATTCTAACCTTAAGTGTATTAGGATTGTTGACCTACTATGGGGTTTCAATTTGTCTTCAGTAAAACTTCTTTTTAAGTTCTCTCCTTTGGGATTCTGAAGCCACATGTCATGGACAATTAATTTCATATATGGTATCTTTCCTTAGTGAATCTAATGTTGCTATAGAAATGTGATGAAAAGCTTCTAGAGTTTTGGTAGGGATGTATGTTTTCCTTAGAGTGGTCATGGAAAGGGGCCAATGGTCTCCAGTTGGAACGAGTGTGTGAACTTGAACCAATTTTCGATTTATCATAAGATTTTTCCAACGAACCTCCTTATTGGGAAAATAAATATGCATATACTCTTAGCTGACCATCTTATTATGCTAATGATCCACTTTGATTGTGGAGGTGGGGTTGTATTCTATAATGCTAATCATTTCTTTTGCAATCATTATGTATCAGTAGGTTTGTAGAATGTGGTAAGGGACCACTGCTTATCCTTTAAGAATTACAAAGATATACCAAGTTTCTTCTTCAGCTAGGTTTCTTCTTCAGCTAGGATGGATATATATACCCATTACAATGATGTACCGAGTTTCTTATTTATCTAGGATGGGTATATAGGATGGTACAAAGATGTACCAAGTTTCTTCTTCAGCTAGGATGGGTATATATACCCATTATATGGTTGGATAAGGGATATATCCCTTCTTATATCCTCTATTTCTTATTAGGATATACCTATAATCATTATGTATGAGGGTAGAGACATGGGTTTTCCCCCTGTTTTCTATTGGGGTGTGCCGACAAGTTTCTCTGGTCCTTGAAAAATTGTATTGGTAGGATTTATATGTTCAAGTAGGTATATGGTACTTATCAAAGGTTTCCAAAACATGTTTTGGGTGGGATTATCCTGTAGGAATAGGAATGTGAGCCTATTTTTAGTTGTTTGATCACCGCCCTTGTTAAATCATATGATTCTATCTCGTTCCATCCTGCTCTCCCCGTGCCTTTAACATTTCACTGTCATCACTCCTCACCGATTTCCACCCCTCAAAAACCTCAACCACTGCTACAACACTGAAAAAATCCATCTCCACCACCATAGAAGCTCAGGCTCAAGTTTTTGGCCACTTCCAAGGCCGAGTATCACCATGGGAGACAATATAATTCTTTTTCAACCACCCTAAAGCCACTATGATGGAATATGATTGTATGAGGTTTTTCTCGCTGCTACCATGCATGATCAAAGCTTCCATCGCCACTACCTTGCCACCATATCCCAAGCAAAGTTTTTACTCCATACGCATGAAAAGGAATCCCACAACTTCTATTCATTTGAGCTGGTAGGGTGTTTGAACACCTGAAATCCTCAGATGTTTCCGGATGATCCCCCCCACATCTCAGGGATTTTTTGAATAAAATTTAAAAATACAACCTTACCTAATTTTTAAATGAATATTAGAACAATTTTATCGAGGGAAGATAGAATACCAAACCCCTCTATAAATAGAGGGGTTTTCTACCCATCCAAGGGGAGTTGACACTGAAGGGAGGCTAGAATGATAGGATGCTACTTCCTTTGTTATTTCATTTTTTAAAGTTTATTTTTTCAATAGATTTTATTTTATTTTTAAAATTTAATTTAATTTATTAATAAATTAATTAAATCAGGTCTTTATTTTATTCATTTCATCCACGATTCATTTTCTTCTTATCCTTCTTATTATAATCCTTCTTCTTCATTCTATATTTCACATTATTCTTATATTAATTCTATTTTATTTTCTTTATTATCTCTATATCTTCTTCTATTTTATTTTATTATTTTATGTGTTCTTCCTTATTCTCTTTTAATTTTCTTATTATACTCTATCTCACTCGATCTCTCTCCTCATTCTTCTTTTTATTTTATTTTGTCTCTTCTCTCACTTCTTCTCATTGTCACCATTGTGATATCTGACCCTTGATAATGAGGGACTAACCAAAGTCTTGTCCTAGGGGAGGTTAGATGTTCTTTAATTCTTTAATAATGTTTATTTTATGATTATGGTGAGTAAGAGTGACGTGTATGAGTGTGTCGATTGTCCACTACAAAACTAACCTTGAACTCATTTATATTATTTTATTTAAAATTTTTTCTTACTTCCATTGAACATAAGCTCTTCACATTATGGAGTTGAGTTGTTCAAAGGATCAAGTGATATATGATAGAGCTAGGTTCTAGAACATTCCACAATCTCGATTGAGGTGTGTCATCAACCTTGATTATAGGAGGATGTGGAATTAAGTTTTCTTTTACATTAAATATTTCACAACTACTAAATAAAAGGATAGTACCTCAAGCATGGGATTTCATAATTGAATTATCAAGCTAAATTTAAACAAATAAAGGAGAATAATGATAAAACTCAAAATTGAACCTAGGACCAAGTTGTTTATTTACTAACCACATTCTAGCATTTCATGTTATTTTAATTTTTGAAAACTTTACTTTCATTTAAATTTAATTATTATAATAAAATATTCAATTAAAAAAAACAAATAGTGTTAGGTGTATTATAGTTACTAAGTAAAAAATTATGATGCTCCTCAAGTGATATGACCCTGTTAAGCTACTCTACTGCACTTGAAAAAACATAGAAATTTGTTTTTTCCACACAATATGATAGATGTGCATCAAAACTGGTTCTATTTCTAGAGATATAATAAGTAGTTTAATTTATTTTTTAATTTTTACATTGTATATAGTTTTTAATATTTTTAATTTAAAAAAATGTTTAACTCACCCTGGTCTATAGAGTATGATGTTGCTTTATTTTTTAGATGGATTAGGGGAGCCTGAAACTAAATTAGAAAAGAGTAGGAATTCAAAGATATCATCCATGAGCTTAAAAATACCCTCAAACCACAATTGGTTGAAGTATTCTCTAGATATTTAACTAAATTATAGGAGTACTTCCCATAATTTTATCAAGAAGTGGTCAAGACACAAGTAGAGTATTCCTTGTTTCCTACCAACATTTCTGAAGAAATTCACTATGTGTAGAACCAAGAGAAAGTGTTTCATGATGTTGAGGAGGCCCTCCAAAAAATAGTTGCAAATCTCACTTACATGATCAAGCATATGATAAATGGCTAGGAGACTAGATTTTCACTTCAAGAGTTGATGGACATGGCCAATAAAGTTTAAATTGATTATTAAAGATTGAAGGAAAAAAGTGAGCTTCCATAAGAGCTACCCAATTTTACTGAAGAGATATAGGAATTTAAGGCCCAAATCAAGGTCCATGAATAGACAAACCCTTTTAAGAACCAAATCCAATATGTCCATGATGAGCTAGAGTGGATTCATGATGTGGAAGAATTTTGTAATGGGATACATGTGTGAGATCAATAAGATCTGGCCAACTTCTAGAACGAGTGTGAGGTGAAATATGATCTCCCTAGTCCCTAAAAATTAAAAGATCCAACACAATTTCATATCTTGATATCCATGGAATAATACCCCGCCCATGTGGTGGAATTTGAATAGAATATATAGGATACTGACTACCTACCTCTATCTAATGAGACTCACTTTAAAGAGGCCCTTACCACTGAGAAAAATATTAAGCAGAACCAAGATAGGGAGATAATATTAATTTGAAATCTTTATTTTATAATTTGATTTAATAATACTTGAGTATCATTCATAACTACTTTGAATTTTCAATTTTTTACAATCTATGTTATTATTTAGAGGGAGATGAAGAAACAACATATACACCTATTGAGGAACACAAGGAGATCCCTAATTTGTATGAATATGCATCTGAGAAAGACCATGAGGTAGTCCAAGTAGTTGAGCCAGAGGAAATCAAGATAAAGGATGCTTAATATGAAAGGGAGAATATTTCTGATTATTAATATTTAATTTTTTAAAGTAAAATTAACTATTTACTTTCCCTTTTATCATTCAATCCATGCAACCCAAATTAAAAAATCACTGGACAAGAAAGAGAAGGTTGTACTAGTATAAACGAAGAAGGAGAATGATCCATAATTTATCCCACCCCAAAACATTCAATATATCATCAATTGTGAATAGGATAAATCTGGTATACTCTATTCATAGATCATTACTCACCAATAAAGAATAAGTCTAAGATGTAAAAATCCATATGTGGTGGTTGAAGTCCAAGAAGCTCTATTTAGCATCAAACTATGGATAACAGATGGTGTTGGCCTCTAGAGGCATTAAGAATCCAGGACCCACATGGGGGATTAAACCAAGTCTTATATTTCTATTTTATTTTTATGAATTTATATTTCAATTTCATTATTAGGATTAGTTCAGAATGTATCTCATTACCCTTATTCTTTTTGAGATTTAATGACATGATCCATGAAATTAATTGATTAATTATCTTTTATAGGTTCATGATAGCACAAGGAAACCCCTAAATTGTGGAGGAATATGAATAAATCTTCATGAGAAAATGGATTTCAATTTTTTTATTTTTCAAACTCCCTTTATTTTTTATAAAAACATGTTTTGAGGTTTCAAATGAAAATTTCATGTTGATGCTTAAACTATTAATTTACTTGACTTATATAGGATACATAATTTTCTTTGGAACCCTATGATGACATGTTTTAGATTTCAATGATAATGATATTTAATGAGTAAAATGTATAATTGAATGATTAAAATGAAGCATGGATATTAAAATAAGTATCATGATTTGAGGGAATTAGTTAATTCATGTAAATAAAATTTCCCAATCATTTTTCATGCTTTTAATTTATAAAATTAATGTGAATTTATTTTTTTATTATTAGTCATGCCATGATTAATTGTACCAATATCATATGTTCCATTATTGAGAATATTTCTAGCCCAAAAACTTTCTATTTTATCTTGAGCATATTTCTTGAGTAATCTTGGGACATGCCACCTTCTGTAACTTGCATTGTAATTTTATGAAGATATGACTGTGAAAAAACATATAAATGATTGATGTTTCTTTTGAAAACCTCTTATCCTTGAGACCAACATATACATTTATCCTTTTTAGGCCATAGATACTGTGAATGATCTGGTTAGGAATGATCCATGTCTCAAGCCATTTGTACCCATTCAAACCCTCCTCTTAGTATTTTTCATAATATTTTAAAGTTTAAGTGTGAGGTTTGGAGAATTAATAGTAAAATAGATGTGATGTATTATAAGGAAACAATGTTGGGGTTTTACCTTGGGTATTTTAAATTGAAAAAGGTTATTGATTCATTCATTGTACTCTTTATTGTTTTCCCATCTTAAATAAAAAAATGAAAAACTATGTTTTGAATTAGGAGAATAAAAAATAACCATTACTAAATAGATGATTTTGAACATATGTGGTTAGGTAATGGATGTGATATTTATCCCAAGAATGAATTTAGAAAAATAAAATGAAAGGAAAAAATAAAAAAAGTAGAAGAAAAATTCAAGAGGGTGAAAAAATCATTCATTATGATTTTATTTATCATGATATTTACTTTGAGTTTGGGGAAGTGGGAGTTTCTACTTTTAAGGGGATAATTTTATTACACTTTTACTTTTCATATCATGCATCATGCATTATAAATACAACTCTCCCTTGAGCCTTAACTTTTAAAACATAAATTCCCATCAACCAAATCCCAGAGTAATTAGAACCTTGATTGAAAATACCTCATGATTTTATGTGGATTTTATCATTAAAAAGTGGAGAAATTATTTCCATTATAAACCTATGGAAATGGAGAATGTTATCATGATATGAGCATAACTATACTTTAATTACATCATTAGTGATGAGGGAAAAGACTCAAACATGAGGTAAATCATGACTGGGCATGTTTAATAATAATAAATTAAGGATTTTGAATTAATAAAAGGATAAGTTCCACCAATTTCAAAAGAGAGGAAGTTGAATACTTAGATTAATTGTTTCTTTGAAAATTGATATATTAAATTAAGTTTTATGTGAAATTTGAAAATTTAGTTATTCATGAATAATTATTTAATTTTATTTTTTTAAAATTTTAATAATGGTAACTTGGTGACCTCTGTAATTCCATTTTATATTTAATGCTTGCATAAAATCTTGGTTTAAGTGTGGGGATATATTAAAAACACATATTTCATGCACAATTTTAAGTGTTTTCAAATGATTTTTTGATGGATTTAAGTGGATTTTCTCTTATAATACATTATATTATTTAAAAAATGATAAATTAAAAATTAAGAATTAATTTGGGGTAAAATGAATATAAATGTTGGAATTTGGATACTTGACTTTATTTGAGTTATTTATGAGAATTTTATTATGTGTGTTCAATTTTTTGCAGGTAAAAAAATATGGCCATCCATGAGCTAGCCTTCAACCAACATCCCACCAGTTAGTTAGCCCGCCCCTTTTAGGGTGGTTCAACCAAGAAGGTTGTGGGAGAGCCCGTGCATGGTGTAAAGTTTGTGTGAGAGACCGCATGAGCAAGCCATGTGTACGGTGGGCCTACACCCGCACAGGCCGCACAGTGCGACACGACCTAATTTTCATGTGTGCGTGTGTATCCAGGAGACCACCCCAATACGGGTGTCTGAACTTCTAATCACATTCCTTGTTATTTATACCATTGTGTAGAGACTCTAATAATCTTATGTGGGATAAAATACTACATTATTTTCATTTTTTAAATCATACGATGCTATCCTATGCCATCCCACTTTCCCCATGCATCAGACATCTCACCGCTACCGTTCCCCACCAATTGATGCCCCTTGACTACCTAAACACCACTAGAACACTATAAAACTCCATATCTACCAACATAGAAGCTCATAATTGAGAAATTTACCACTTACAAGGCTGATTACCACCATGGGAGACCTCAAAGTCATGTTCTGACCACCCAAAAGCAACTATGATGGCAGATGACATGAACGAGGTTTTTCCTCACCACTGTCGTGCACGCTCAAAGCTTCCATTTCCACTACCTCACCACCGCAACCCATGTAAAGTCTATAATGTATGAAAATGAGAAGGAATTTCCCCACATCTATTTATCTACTCTGGTAGTGTGTTTGAACACCTAAAACCCTCAAGTGTATCCAAACCATGCACCTCGTGTCTCAGGGATAGTTTGAATTAAATTTAAAAAATACAACCTTGAGCCAATTTTTAAATGAATATTGGAAAGATTTTATCTAGGGTAGATAGAAGACCAAAACCCTATATAAATAGAGTGTTTTGATTCCCATCCAAGGGTATTTAAAATTGAATGGATTCTAGACTAGGAGGATGGAGTTTCCTTTGTTCTTTCATTTTTTATCATTTACTTATTCTTTAGTTTTTATTTTCTTATATAATTTTAATTTAATTTATTAATAACTTAATTCACACATGTTTTTATTTTATTTTTGTCATACACTATTCCGTTTCTTCTTATAATTCTTATTCTTCTCCTTATTATTCATTCTGCATTTATCATTCTTCTTTTATTAATTTAATTTAATTTAATTTTCTCTCTCTCTCTCTATTATTCTTCTTCTATTATATTCTATTATTTCATGTGTTATTCCTTCTTCTATTTTAATTTTTTATTATAATATATATATATATATATCTCCTCATTATTATATTTATTTTATTTCTTATCTTCTATCTATTCTTCTCATTCTCACCATTGTGATCTCTTACCCTCAATAATGAGGGGTTGACCAGAGGCTTGTCCAGGGGGAGGTTAGGTGTTCTCAATTTATTTCTTAAAGTTTATTTTATATATGTGGTGATTAAGATTGATGTGTATGAGAGTGATGATTTTACACTAAAACATCGACCTAGAACTCATTTTTATTTTTTTAAGTTTTTTCCCTTCCTTCCATTGAACATAAGATCTTAACACGATGGAGTTAAGCTATTCAAAGGAGGAATCAACATATGATAGAGCTGAGTCTTGGAAGATTCCACACTCTCAATTGATTTGTATCATCAACCTTGATTTTAGGAGGAGGTGGAATTAAGTTTATTTGGCATTCAAGATTTCATAACTACCAAATAAAAGGATATTAATTCATACATGATATTTCATAATTAGATTATCAAACTAAATTTAAACAAATAAAGTAAAATACTGGTATAACTAAAAAATGAACATAGAAACAAGTTTTTTCTTTATTAAACACATTGTATCATTTTATGTTAGTTTAATTTTTTCAATATTCAATTTCATTAAAATTTTATTGTTTTAAGAAAATATTAAAAGAAATAAGAAAAAATTAGTGTTAGATGAATTAAAATTAGTAAGTAAATAATTGTAAAGCTTCTTAACTGAGACAAACCTAGTCACCTAATGTGTTTCACTAGAAAAAATAGAGAAATTTTATTTTCTATTCCTTACAATAGGTGTGCATCATACTCTCGAACTAGTGCGTTCAAAACTAGAAGCTGAAGATGCTATATTGGTAATGATGACCTATGTTTAGGAAGGGATCTAACTTTCTTAGAATTTGATGCATATATTTTTGTTATTTGGAAAAATTCTATTGGATTGAAGAGATTTTTGGTGAAAGTGAATGAGATAAACATGAAAAACAGTCACAATAAAACTGATAAAATCAATTTTATAATGAATAAACACATGGGGAATTGATTGAATAAAATATCCATGTTTGAAAAATTTTCATTTCACGAGAGTATGAAAAGTCCTGAAATGTAAGAATAATAGTTATTTTAGTTAATAAAAGGTTTCATGTTAGGTTCACCCTTTTTTTCACACCCATTTTCATGATAGGTTGGTTTCGAATAGAGTTTATTCATGGAACTGAAAACACCCAAAGAATATCACATACATGATAGCTCATAGTTCTATATTACAAAGGTATGTGTTAATTGGAGAATTTAACAGCTGACACTTAAGAACTCACATTGGTTGATAGGATAGGATATCAGGCTCATCGTTCCCTTGGGGGGGGGGTTATTTCTTACCCTGAGATTATCTTATAAAATTAAGACATATTCATGAATCCCTTTATTAAATTATGAATATGGAATCAGTCACCCCTATGTATTAATAATCAATTATAGACATGAATTTATGTGAAACCATATGCATGTATTTGTGGTTCTTCAATGATGGAACCATTTATGTGTATCTAAGGTTCTATATCGATGGAACCATCTGTATGTATTAGAGGTTCTCCATCTTGGTAATTTTTTTTGTTTTGTGTTACTAGTTTTAAGAAACACAGTCAGGTGCTCTAGAATTTATCATCATCTAGGGAGATAGGATTTTTTTTATGTTGGTATTAGGCCCATGATAAGATATTCCTATATATACTCATGAGAGGAATCAGAACCCATGTATTTTAGTTTCACTTAACAAGACACATCATGCCATTTAAAATCATGTGACAATGACCAGACCATGCAGTTTAACATCATGTGGAAATGATTTTTAGGATGAAGATGCATAGAAAATGATGGTGTGGGAATTATGCCAAAAAAACTTGAGGGAAATAGAAGGAATATATACTCCCATGTTATATATGACCCTACTAGGAATATTGACCAATAATGATGGTGATGGAGAGAACTTGAAGAAATATGGCCCTCCAAGTTGGATTTGACCCTACTAGAAATATAACCTAGAGAAGATAAGGGTGATTATGGGGTGATAGTATTTAACCTCAAGGAGGCATCCTTCATATACCATTTGGATTGGGATCAAATACCATGTATTTTGAAAGGGTTGGGGATTACACATATAGAGGAGGTCCATTTTGTCTCTTCATTGGGAATATAGACCTTTAAAGGTTTGTATCATGGGGAATATGTATCGTTGATAGGATGGTAACATGGTTTGGAGGATTACACCTAGTGGGAGGCCAATTTGGTATTTGATCGTGCTTTTGATGTGATCACCAATACCTATAAACCCATGTGAGTCATGCTCGGTATGAGAAACAAGATGAAGTGGAAGATCTGGTACTTCTCATGATCTCCTTGGTCCACTAGTAGATGAGGGTGAGGATATGTAAGGTTGGAAATACCCCGTAAGAAGGGATAGGGTATTTCTAAAGAGGGTATTTCGAATAGAGACACTTGATCCTCATTTGATAGTAAATTAGGGTGACATCATGGTGTGGTAGTCATGAAGAAAGACAGAGCTTGGGTGTATCGGTCTCCTCTCTTGTTTCCAAACCTTATGATCAGGGCTTACATAACTATGTGGATACAACCTAATTTTCTAAACATTTTAGGCAGTGTTTGGGGATGAATTTCGCTTCTATATGTACTTCCACCATCCCTGGGGTTGGGATCCTCATTACCATGAGAATGTATAATTAATAGTATGAGTTCCCTGGTTACTATGTAGGGAAAATGTTGGGTGATCCCTTTACCAAAAGAATGCTAGATCTAGATGACATGCTGTTGTTTCCCATGCTTTGACCACACATGTTTGGGGGATTTGGTGTAGGTTAGGATTTGGTCCCCCTTGTATGGGTGCCCGAGGAAAGGGGTTCCCCATCATTAAAGATATGACAGAGGACTTAGAGGTTACTTCAACTAGGTGATACCTATGTGAGTTGGAGGGTGCTTAACCTAGGTGATACTTGGGTAAAAGAGATCTTTTTCTAGGTATTTCATGGGTGTCTTGGGAGGACCTTGGCTAGGTGAAACCTGGGAGTGCTTGTTATGACCTCACCCATGAATTTACTTGGTGATATGAACATGAACTCACCTTGTTAATTCTCGAAAAAGCTATATTCACATAGATGATTCTGGGATGGGTTGGTAGGATCTCACCAATGTGAAAACTAGGTGAGTTTGGTGGGGTATCTCCTAGGTGCTACCTAGGCAAGTCGAAGCTGACTTCGTGGGTGTAGAACCACCTCGAAAAAAATACTTGGGTGAATCCATCCTCTGATTCCAAGGGTCTCTTCATGTTCTTTTGAATATCTTGCACTCAATTTTTTATCCCAACAAGGTCCCTGTAACACCCGAGACTTCTATGTTATATAAATCCTCAAAGGAATCTTTTTCTACACACAACACTTTCTTGGCTTGATTTACACGAAATCGCGACCTTCCTCGATAGCTTGCATCGTACGCAATACCGAGTTTCACTAAACAATGATATGCTAATAAAATATTATTAAAACTATCCGTTATGAATAGTAATAACCACTTTTTGAAATTTTATAAATTTTATTTTTAAAAATGGACTTCATTTTTGGATTCGGAATATCGAAATTATCCTAGGGTGAAATTTTGGTATTTTTCTGAAAACTTTCAATTTTTGATGAATAGTGAAACCACTGAGTGGTAGTAAAAAAAATTGAATTTTTCATAAAACCTAATTTTACCACTTCTGTGAGTGGAATTTAAAAAATCCGAGAGACACGGTTGATGTCAGTAAGTAAAATGTGGTTCAATGAGATGAAAATAATTTTTTGGTGAATAGTAACTTTTTACTTTTTTTACCACGGTTAAAGGAAAATAGGGTAATTAAGGGTAAAAATGATATTATTATTACCCTAACACATGTCCTAATTCTATTGGACAAGTGTAATTCGACCAAAAACAACCTTAGAAATAAAATATGACCATTTAGGCCCACTTGGATTAGATTAGGACATTTATTATTAATTTATTTAAAGAAGGGTTAAAATAGTTAAAATCAAAGTTTAATAAGTAAATCATTTTTAATATAGGGTTATACATAAGATACATTAGACTATAAATATTAATTATAAATATAAATAGATTTCCTACATAATGGTATTTTATTTTTCATTTTTAGACATTAAATAATTTAATTTATTTATGACACAAAGATGATGCAGTAATTATCTTACTAATGAAATATTGACATAATTAATGTTATAAACACCAAAATAAATGAAATTTGACACTTTTTATGAATTACACTAATTTTATAGATTAATATGACATGTTAGTATGTATTTAATTAACGTTTTTCGAACTAATCATTCTGTTATGATTTTCACAAAAATTAATTACTAAATAGTGTCAAAATTGACATAAAATAGTTTTTAAAAAAAATATTATATTAGTAATTGTTATTTTATTACTAAAAATATAATGTTCGGACAAATGACTTAGATAAGGTTATATATATTAATAATAAACAACTTGGGGTTATTTTGGCTGCTTATAGTAAGTTTATTAACATAATAGTATAAGAACACAAGAAGACACGGTAAAAGTAAAATTATTTAACTTAATGTTAAATCTAAATGATAAGGTTAAAATAGGAACCTAAACTTGTCTAAATTATATTGGATGAGAGGATTTCGACCCATCCCCACCTTAGCTTAGAAATAAATTAATTTGGAGCTATTTAAAACCGAACTTGACTTTATAATAAAATAATATTTTTAGTTTTTCCAAAGGAGCCCCTCTCCTCCCTTATAAAAGGGCACCTCCTCCCCCTCTTCCTCACACCACTTTGAGACTTCAAGCTCAGCCAAACCCTACCAATTTCTTCTCTACACTTCCCTATAAACATCCTAGAGGTTCTGTTCTTCTTAAAAGACCTATTTTAGTGCCCTAAAAGGAGGTCTCAAAGAAGCACTTCAAAGAAGAGGTAATGTCCGTTACCGATTCTTTCATCTTTATTTCTTCTTCCACTTATTATTATTTAGTTGTTTCATTATTAAGTAATAACATCAGTATCAACCATATACTGATATGTTATTATAAGTATGAAACAACACTATTTCACCATATATCCATCCTACGGAAAAAGAAATCACCGCGCGTGCGTACGTACGGAATACCGTCTCCACGTCATGGTGTAATCTATTTTCCACCACCACCTTACTTGGATGGGTATAATGGTGTAAATAATGACTATATATGACTATTATAAAGTGATATTTATTCTGAAATAGTATACATACACTCCAATACAATTCCACGATCATAGGAACAATATCATCACTCGTGCGTACGTACGGAATACCGTCTCCACGATGTGATGCGACTCATTATACATGATCTTTATTTCATAATGATTATATAAATGAATTGAATAAATGAATATGATATATATTACACTAATACCATTCTGGAAATTAGGTATCTATAACCTAAAGAGAAGAATAAGAATTTATTCGACAAAACACGCATTAGAACAAAAAGTAATAAACACCCGAATAACGAGTAGTAATGAAATATTACTAATAAGAAGCTAAGAAGATGACCATATATGATATCATAACAATAAGTATGATTATGTAATAAGTCAATAACATTATTTAAATCATTATACAGGAGGTTTAGACACGTACAAAGCATATCAGACCTAAGGTAAGGGAAAATATCACAATCTCATTTTATCCGAGATTGTTTATACTTTGGTATTTAATAGGGTGTATTTTATCATCCACATCCATGTTTCCTCAATATTTAATATTATTTCCATCCACCTACAATTTTTTAAATCTAATTTTACCCTTCGGTGAGTTTTTAGTAAAAGATATGAAAGGAATCTTTTGTCGTTTTTCGTACGAGGTACTTTTTGACTTTTCCGACAAAAGTACGGGAAGAATGTTTTTTTACTTATACGGCATGAATGGATTTTTAAAAAATTATTTCCAAGAATCTTTCTTTACAAGTTTTTATGTTTATTTTTAATCAACTTCTTTTAGTTTAGAATTGTATGACATGTTAAGAAAGGAAAAGTGTTTTTTGAAGTAGAAAGGATATTTTCTTCAATAATGGAGTTCAAGTGTTTTATCAAAATTATTTTCCATCTAAGATAATAAAGGGTTCTGTTTCTATCTCTATTATTGCATTGATTTGATTATGTTGTGATGGAATTATTTTTATGAATTCCTTTATCTTATATTAATTGTTTTATGATGTCACGATGTTTAAGATTCCCATTTTTATTTCATGGGTTATGCAATGATGTATGATTTATGATTTTGTGGCACACATAAGAATAGTATCATTATGAGATGGGTGGGACCTATATCTCCCTCTAATTCATTGGGTAAAGATTTTATATCTCATGAGATAGACATGGCTAGAACGGTAGGTTATACCGGTTCAGTGAAGCAGGACTAAAACGAGGGTAACTCGGTTCAGAAATGGACTTTGTCCGCTAAGATAGTCTTGGCAATGATTCTTGACTAATAAGAAATGATTATCTATTATTATGTGTGTATGCCACAAATTTTCATGTTTTAAGTTATGATTATTGGGATTACATTTCACTACTATGATTTATCCCATGTTATGAAATTATGATCTCTTTTGCAGGTTAAGATTTCCAAAAGTTATGTGCTTATGTATATGATGTGATTGAAATTTCTTTTGTTTACCATTATTGAGCATTTGAGCTCACCCTTTTGTATGTTTTATTTCCCCAGGTCAGGAAGAAGGTTATTAAATAGAATATGCCAAAAAGGGACTCTAGATATGATGAAATAAATGGGAGCCAAAGTAGATGCTTTATGAACCAGTTGTTTATGATTCCCAGTTTCTAAAGACACTATACCTATATGGTCCTTTCTTGGTTTTGTTATATGTTGTAATAAGTGTGCTTCAATTCTGAAGTAATAACAATGTATGTAATGTATGGGTCGTTATAGTTAGTATCAGAGGAAAGGTATAGTCAACCTTTGGAAACTAGGATGTGAAAGCCTTAGTAAGAACCCTACGGATAAGTCTAAGCATAGAACACAATCTTAGTGTTTTAGAAATGGCCATGAATAACCTAGGATAAGACCTTAAGTGTGAAATTTTATTCTTGATTATGTGGTTTTACTATTATAATTAGTGTTGCTCACACTATTCTTCTTGGTTTTAGTAAATGACTGGAACCTGAAGGAACCGTGTTAATGCGGAATGCGACGGGCAATGCAATGATTGTCCCCCTGAGCAACCAAACTTTATGGGAGATGGAATGAAAAATCTTGTAGCCATGCTCACACAAATTTCTCAAGCTATGAATCATGCAGGACTTTCAAACGAGCAAAGGAAGAAGAAACATTCTGTTGAATCCTTCATGAGACAGCGTCCACCTTCATTCAGCGGGTCTACTGATCCATTAGTTGCTGAACAATGGATTAGTACTACTGAAAAGATATTTTCAGTTCTTCAATGTTCTGAGCATGATAAAGTCATCATAGCAGTGTATCGTTTGGAAGGTGATGCTGATCAATGGTGGAATCTTTTTAAGAATACGAGGCAAAGGGATGAAATTGAGTCCATGGAATGGGACGAGTTCAAGAACTTATTTTTCAATAAGTACCTCCCTCGTATTCTCTAAACAAAGATGGAGAAAGAGTTTCTTGAACTGAAGCAAAAGGATGATGAATCTGTTGGTACCTATGAAGAAAATTTTACAAGACTTGCAAGGTACACTTCTGGTATTATTATCCAACCTGAGAGTAAGATCAATCGATTCTTTAGTGGCTTAAAACCAAGTCTTCGAACGGCCTTAGCCATAAGGGACTTCAATAGCTACGAGGAAATCGTTCGATGTGCTCTCAAAGTTGAGATGGAGATTGGAGTAACCCATCAGTCATATGGGTTTGATAAGAAGAGGAAAATGGAATTCAAAGGAAAATCTAAAGAGCACACTGAAAATAAGATGAGCTTTCCCTTATGATCAAAGTGTGGAAAGAAACATGGAGGGAGTTGTCTTAAAGGGACAAGTAAATGTCTCAAATGTGGAAAGGAAGGTTATCAGGCATTTGAATGCCACAATGACGGGAAGAAGATGTCTAATGATGCAAACAAAGGAAGGGATACACAGAATGAACCTACTACACTTCAATTTTTCAAGTGCAAGGAGATGGGACATTATGCCAATAAATGCTCTAATCCAAGGGTTGATGATGATGGTCGACGTCAACAAACACTTAAGGCTAAAGACAAAGGAAAGTCACATGCAATTTCTATCAGCGATGTGGAGTATGATAATGATTTGGTGAAAGGTACACTTACCATCCACTCTAAAGTAGAAAATGTTTTATTTGATTCTGGATCCACCCACTCCTTTATTTCTGAAGAATTTTCTAAGGGTATCACTGTATTACCTCAACAATTAGATGTTGAGTTAGCTGTGACAACACCTAAAGGCACAACAGTCACATCAAAAGTTTATAGTTCTTCTCCGATTGAAGTTTGTGGGAAAGTGCTTCCTACAAATCTTGTGATCCTTCCTATAGTGGAATTTGATGTGATTCTTAGCATTGATTGGCTTTCTTTACATGGACCTCATATCAATTTCCAAAGAAGGGAAGTCACATTTCATATTCCAGATCAATCTATGATCGTCTATCGATGAAAGGATGAACATAACCTTCCAGTGGAAATTTCTTCCATTTTATGGGTATTGATTCCACTAAATGAAGGTTATTTATCTCAAATGGTTGGTGAGAAACTCATAATTAAGAATATGCCCATTGTACGGGAGTTTGATGATGTCTTTCCGGAGGAATTACCGGGTCTTCCACCGAATCCTGAAGTTGAGTTTTCAATAGAACTCGTACCGGGTGCTTTTCCTATTTCAAAGACACCTTATAGAATGGCCCCAATTGAGTTGCAGGAATTGAAGAAGAAAATCCAAGAGAATCTTGATAAGGGTTTCATACGCCCTAGTGCATCACCTTGGAGAGCACCTGTTCTGTTTGTTAAGAAGAAAGATGGATCAATGAGACTCTGCATTGATTATCGAGAACTTAACAAGATCACTATCAAGAACAAATATCCTCTCCCACGCATTGATGACTTATTTGAACAACTACGTGGAGCTCAATACTTTTCCAAGATTGATCTTCGTTCAGGGTATCATCAATTAAGGGTCAAAAGGGAGGATATACCAAAGACGGCTTTCCGTACAAGGTATGGACACTATGAATTTATAGTGATGCCATTTGGTCTTACTAATGCCCCTGCTATCTTCATGGATCTGATGAATAGAGTCTTTAGAGACTATATTGATCAATTTGTGGTAGTATTTATAGACGATATCCTTGTCTATTCAAAGAGCAAGGAAGAACATGAAGATCACTTGAGAATTATATTGAAGACCCTGAGAAAGGATAAGCTTTATGCCAAATTTACCAAGTGTGATTTTTGGCTTCAAAAAGTTGCATTTTTGGGTCACATAATCTCAAAAGAGGGGATATATGTGGATCCAGCAAAAACAGAGGTTATCAAAAGATGGTCGAGACCCACAACAGTAACTGAGATCCGAAGTTTTCTTGGTTTGGCTGGATATTATCGACGTTTTCTGAAAGATTTTTCACGATTATCTAATCCACTCACCAAGTTGACTCGGAAAGGAGTTAAGTTTGTTTGGACAGAGGAATGTGAAGAGAATTTCAAGGAGTTGAAAAGAAGGTTATCCAGTGCACCTGTGCTCACACTGCCTTGTAGTGGATAAAGGTTTGTGATCTATAGTGATGCATCCAAGAAGGGATTGGGGTGTGTTCTTATGAAAAATGATATGGTGATTTCTTATGCCTCATGACAGTTGAAAATAAATGAGTAAAATTACCCAACTCATGATTTGGATTTAGCTGCGGTAATATTTGCATTAGAGATTTAGAGGCATTACCTTTATGGTGAAAGGTGTGATATTTGTACTGATCATAAAAGTTTAAAGTATATTTTCACACAAAAGGAGCTGAATATGCGCCAAAGAAGATGGTTGGAGCTGATTAAGGATTACGACTGCTCAATTCATTACCACCCAGGGAAAGCAAACAAGGTGGCAGATGCATTAAGTCGACAAGACCATGCTAGTTTATCCATGATTAGGATCATAAAAGATCCAATATTTATGGATTTACAAAGGATGGATCTTGGAATTATAATGAAAGGGGAAAAATCGTATCTTTCTCAAATGAAGGTTCAACCATCTATACATGTGAAGGTTAAAGAGGCACAGAAAGAAGATGTAGAGTTACAAAAGAAGGTGAGAAATGTTCCTGAATTCAACCTTGATTGTGATGGGATAATAAAGTTCAGGAATCGGGTTTGTGTTCCTCCCATCCCCGAATTAAAGAAGGAGCTACTGGATGAGGCTCATAGTTCTTCATTATCTATTCATCCTGGAAGCACGAAGATGTATAGGGACCTGAAAAAATACTTCTGGTGGGATGGCATGAAAAGAGATGTTGCTGAATATGTCTCTCGATGCTTGGTTTTTCAACAAGTTAAAGCTGAGAGACAGAAGTCTAAGGGGATGTTACAACCATTACCCATACCCGAATGGAAATGGGAAAACATCACTATGGAATTTGTCACAGGACTTCCTAAAACATCCAAAGGAAATAATGCTATCTGGGTCATAGTTGATCGTCTTACAAAGTCTGCATACTTCATTGTTATTAGAGAGGATTTCTCTCTGGATCAGCTTGCCAGGATATATGTAAAGGAAGTGGTAAGATTGCATGGAGTACCACTTTCTATTATATCTGATCGGGATCTGAGATTTACCTCAAAGTTCTGGCGAAGTCTTCAGCATACTCTGGATACAGAGTTGAGTTTCAGCACTGCTTATCATCCTCAGACAGATGGTCAGTCTGAGAGAACAATTCAAACTCTAGAAGATATGTTGAGAGCTTGCTCTATGGATTTCAAAGGTAGTTGGGATCAACACCTACCTTTGGTGGAATTTTCTTATAATAATGGCTTTCACTCCAGTATTCAGATGGATCCTTATGAAGCTCTCTATGGAAAGAAATGCAGGACTCCAACTTGCTGGGATGAAGTTGGGGAAAGAAAGCTATTAGGACCCGATCTCGTTGATGAAATGGCAGAAAAGGTCAGATCTATTCAACAACACATAAGAGCAGCTCAGAGTCGACAGAAAAGTTATGCCAACAACCGAAGAAAAGACCTAGATTTTTAAGTGGGTGATAAATTTTTCTTACAAATATCTCCCTAGAAGAGGGTTATGAGATTTGTAAATAAGGGGAAGTTGAGCCCTAGATATATTGGTCCTTTCGAAATAATGGATCATGTTGGGAAGGTATCTTACCGATTGGCGCTTCCACCGAATCTCTCTCAAGTTCACGATGTGTTCCATGTATCTCTCCTGAGAAAGAACATACCTAATCCTTCACATGTACTCAGCTCAGAAGTTTTACCGCTGGAGCAAGATCTTTCTTATGAAGAACAATCGATAGAGATTTTGGATCGTAGAGAAAAAGTCCTACAAAACAAGACCACTCGATTGGTGAATGTTTTATGGAGGAACCACCAATTAGAAGAAGCTACATGGGAGCTTGAGGATATGATGAGGGAGAGGTATCCTCATCTGTTTGTTACAAAGTGACGAATTTCGAGGGCGAAATTCATTTTAAGGGGGGTAGAATGTAACACCCGAGACTTCTATGTTATATAAATCATCAAAGGAATCTTTTTCTACACACAACACTTGCTTGGCTTGCTTTACACGAAATCGCGACCTTCCTCGATAGCTTGCATCGTACGCAATACCGAGTTTCACTAAACAATGATATGCTAATAAAATATTTTTAAAACTAGCCGTTATGAATAGTAATAACCACTTTTTGAAATTTTATAAATTTTATTTTTCAAAATAGACTTCATTTTTGGATTCGGAATATCGAAATTATCCTAGGGTAAAATTTTTGTATTTTTCTGAAAACTTTCAATTTTTGATGAATAGTGAAACCACTAAGTGGTAGTTAAAAAAACTAAATTTTTCATAAAACTTAATTTTACCGCTTATGTGAGTGGAATTTCAAAAATCCGAGAGACACGGTTGATGTAAGTAAGTAAAATGTGGTTCAATGAGATGAAAATAATTTTTTAGTGAATAGTAACTTTTTACTTTTTTTTACCACGGTTAAAAGTAAATAGGGTAATTAAGGGTAAAAATGATATTATTATTACCCTAACACATGTCCTAATTCTATTGGAAAAGTGTAATTCGACCAAAAACAACCTTAGGAATAAAATATGACCATTTAGGCCCACTTGGATTAGATTAGGACATTTATTATTAATTTATTTAAAGAAGGGTTAAAATAGTTAAAATCAAAGTTTAATAAGTAAATAATTTTTAATATAGGGTTATAAATAAGATAAATTCGACTATAAATATTCATTAGAAAGCTAAAAATATTTCCTATATAATGGTATTTTATTTTTAATTTTTAGACATTAAATAATTTAATTTATTTATGACACAAATATGATGCAGTAATTATCTTATTAATGAAATATTGACATAATTGATGTTATAAACACCAAAATAAATGTAATTTGACACTTTTTATGAATTAAACTAATTTTATAGATTAATATGACATGCTATTATTGATTTAATTAACTTTTTTAGAACTAATCATTCTTTTATGATTTTCACAAAAATTAATTACTAAATAGTGTCAAAATTGACATAAAATAGTTTTTAAAACAAATATTATATTAGTAATTGTTATTTTATTCCTAAAAATATAAGGTTCAGCAAAATGACTTAGATAAGGTTATATATATTAATAATAAACAACTTGGGGTTTGTTTGGCTGCTTATAGTAAGTTTATTAACCTTATAGTATAAGAACATAAGAAGACACGGTAAAAGTAAAATTATTTAACTTAATGTTAAATCTAAATTATAAGGTTAAAATAGGAACCTAAACTTGTCTAAATTCTATTGGATGAGAGTATTTCGACCCATACCCACCTTAGGTTCTAAATAAATCAAATTGGAGCTATTTAAAACCGAACATGACTTTATAATAAATTAATATTTTTAGTTTTTTCAAAGGAGCCCCTCTCCTCCCTTATAAAAGGGCACCTCATCCCCCTCTTCCTCACACCACTTTGAGCCTTAAAGCTCGGCCAGGCCCTACCAATTTCTTCTCTCCACTTACCTATAAACATCCTAGAGGTTCTGGTCTTCTTAAAAGACCTATTTTAGTGCCCTAAAAGGAGGTCTCAAAGAAGTACTTCAAAGAAGAGGTAATGTCCGTTACCGATTCTTTCATCTTTATTTCTTCTTCCACTTATTCTTATTTAGTTGTTTAATTATGAAGTAATTACATCAGTATCACCCATATACTGATATGTTATTATAAGTATGAAAAAACCCTATTTCACCATCTATCCATCCTGCGGAAAAAAAAACACCGCGCGTGCGTACATACGGAATACCGTCTCCACGCTGTGGTGTAATCTATTTTCCACCACCACCTTACTTGGATGGGTATAATGGTGTAAATAATGACTATATATGACTATTATAAAGTGATATTTATTCTTAAATAGTATACATACACTCCAATACAATTCCACGATCATAGGAACGATATCATCACTCGTGCGTACGTACGGAATACCGTCTCCACGACGTGATGCGACTCGTTCTACATGATCTTCATTTAATAATGATTATATAAATGAATTTAATGAATTAATATGATATATATTACACTAATACCATTCTGGAAATGAGTTATCTATAACCTAAAGAGAAGAATAAGAATTTATTCGACAAAGCACGCATTAAAACAAAAAGTAATAAACACCCGAATAACAAGTAGTAATGAAATATTACTAATAAGAAGCTAAGAATATGAGCATATATGATATCATAACAATAATTATGATTCTGTAATAAGTCAATAATAGTATTTAAATCATTATACAGGAGGTTCAGACACGTACAAAGCATATCGGACCTAAGGTAAGGGAAAATATCACAATCTCATTTTATCCGAGATTGTTTATACTTTGGTATTTACTGGGGTGTATTTTATCATCCAAATCCATGTTTCCTCAATATGTAATAATATTTCCATCCACCTACAATTTTTTAAATCTAATTTTACCCTTCGGTGAGTTTTTAGTAAAAGATATGAAAGGAATCTATTGTCGTTTTTCATACGAGGTACTTTTTGACTTTTCCGACAAAAGTACGGGAAGAATGTTTTTTTTACTTATATGGCATGAATGGATTTTTAAAAAATTATTTCCAAGAATCTTTCTTTACAAGTTCTTAAGTTTATTTTTAATCAACTTATTTTAGTTTAGAATTTTATGACATGTTAAGAAAGGAAAAGTGTTTTTTGAAGTAGAAAGGATATTTTCCTCAAGAATGGAGTTCAAGTGTTTTATCAAAATTATTTTCCATGTAAGATAATAAAGGGTTATGTTTCTATCCCTATTATTACATTGATTTGATTATGTTGTGATGGAATTATTTTTATGAATTCCTTTATCTTATATGAATTGTTTTATGATGTCACGATGTTTAAGATTCCCATTTTTAGTTCATGGGTTATGCAATGATGTATGATTTATGATTTTGTGGCACACATAAGAATGGTATCATTATGAGATGGGTGGGACCAATATATCCCTCCAATGCATTGGGTAAAGATTTTATATCTCATGAGATAGACATGGCTGGAACGGTAGGTTATACCAGTTCAGTGAAGCAGGACTGAAACGAGGGTAACTCGGTTCAGAAATGGACTTTGTCCACTAAGATAGTCTTGGCAATGAGTCTTGACTAATAAGAAATGATTCTCTATGATTATGTGTGTATGACACAAAGTTTCATGTTTTAAGTTATGATTATTGGGATTACATTTCACTACTATTATTTATCCCATGATATGAAATTATGATCTCTTTTGCAGGTTAATATTTCCAAAAGTTATGTGCTTATGTATATGATGTGATTGATATTTCTTTTGTTTACCCTTACTGAGCATTTGAGATCACCCTTTTGTATGTTTTATTTCCCCAGGTCAGGAAGAAGGTTATTAAGTAGAATATGCCAAAAAGGGACTCTAGATATGATGAAATAAATGGGAGGAAAAGTAGATGCTTTATGAACCAGTTGTTTATGTTTCCTAGTTTCTAAAGACACTATACATATACAGTCCTTTCTTGGTTTCGTTATATGTTGTAATAAGTGTGATTCAATTCTGAAGTAATAACAATGTATGTAAAGTATGGGTCATTATAGTCCCTTTGACCTAGTATCTTCGGACTAGTGAGGAGAATCCTCATATGAGCCTTTGGTGATATTTTTCCTTTTAGGAGCTCAAATTCCTTGGTTATTACTAATTAACTATTATTTGGTAGGCTTAGGAGACTACATAGAAGTTTTTTAATACTTGGTTGAAGGAATAGGGTAAGGAGAGCTTCCATTGGTTTCCTCTAGATTCCAGTCATGCCAAATGAGGAGCTCAAGGGTCATATTTATAGTGAATCATGAAACCCTAGGTGAAATAGGTGGTTCACGCAGGTCACTTGCATAGGTTTTACCTAAGTGATGTGGTGTCAATGCATATTGATCCACACAGGTTTGACCTTCACAAGTCTCTGGGTGAACTTTTGGGTCTTGTGTGAGATCCACTTAGGTGAATTCATGGGAAAAGAGATTCCACCTTTCATGCCTTTTCCTCCTCCAAATTCATAGGATATTGTTCATTGAAACTTTTCATCCTCATGTGAAAAAGGGAATTACATGAACTACTAATCAAAATTTTTAATTTTATTTCATTAAAAGATTTACCTTCTTTATCTTTTCTTAGTTTTATTCCTATATGAATAAGATTGGACACACCTCTACATTTCGAAATGTCAACATTATTTAATAGATACTTTTTATAATTATCTTGTTAGATAAAAATATTATCACATTATTTAGTAATTTTTAATCCCAAGAATAATTTCATCTAACTAAGAATTGAAAGTTAAAATATCTCATTCATATACATTGAAAAATATTCACATAACTATTATTCATTTCTATAAAAAATAATGTCATCAATATAATCAATCAAAAAAATGTGATGTGGTGTTGGTATTCTTCCAATAAAAATTACTTCCAAACCATATCTTCTTGAATCCTGTGATTCTCAAGTCTTCATCAAGACTAGAATGCCAATATATTATAGTTTTATTCAAACCATAAGGATATTTCTTTAGCTTAGATAATCTGTTTCCATCTGAATATTTCATGAATCCTTCTAGCTCTTCCATGTATACTAATTCATTAATATAACCATTTTAAAATGATAACTTAACATCCATTTTAGACACTTTTAAATTTCTTTAAGATTCCATATCAAATAAAATCCTAATGTATTAAAGTTTTGCCACCCGATTAAAGGTTTCATCAAAGTCCATTTCTTCAATTTTTTACTATCCTTTTCAAATCATTATGGCTTTGTTTCTAGCCACTTATCCATTTTAATATAAATTATTCATTGAAACCCACTTTTTTGCAATTAAATTATTTTATCTACATCTAGGAAGAAGTTACAAAGTTCTATTCTTCTCAATCCAGTGTAGTTATTCATTCAAAGCCCGTACCCAGTCCTTTTTCTCAAAAGTTTTCTCAATCATTTGAGGTTTAATCTTTAATAAAAAATTGGTATGGTTGTATTCCATAATTCTTATCCTAGTTTTTAATCCTTTATTTTTATCACTAGTAATATTATTAATATAAAAATGCTTCTTAAATCTGGTGTTCACTCATTTTAATCATTTATTTTCATTATGGTCACTGGAGTAGGATGAATCAATATTATCTGTTTGAATTTTTGTGTCTGATCCAATTTATTAGACTAGTTCAAAATTAATAACATCATTCTCATCGTCAACAATGAAAAAAATATTTTTTTCTTCCTCATTTTCAAAAACTGATACGTCATCACAATAAAAAATTCTTTTATATTTCTTTTTGTGGAATCTGTAGGAACTCTGATTTGGTGTTTAACCAAGGATGATTCCATATTTATCTTTTTATAAAAGTTTCCTCCACTTTTATCCTTCATATCTATCAAAACTAGATTCCTAAAAACTCTTAAGTGTTTAAAATTTGTATTTTTCTTGATCCACTTCTCATAATGAGTCATATCTAAATTTGGCCTTAAGAGACACCTATTCTGAATTATTCAAGCTATGTCAATAGCTTTTAACCATTAGTATCTTGTGGTTATATTAGCATAGAGTAGTATCTTGAGGTTTCATAAACTCACCACATAGTTCTTACCATATCCACTAGAATCATGTTCTTCCTTTCATCTACCCAATTTTGTTGAGGTGTGTATAGAACACTAAACTCATGTCTGATACCATTTTTATTAAGATATTTAGTGATCTGTTTGTCGGAATACTCACTGGAATTATCTGATCATAGTCACATACAGAATAATATTGTTTTCTTCTCTACAATCCTTCTCTAACTCTTGAACCAGTTTAAGTCCAATGAAATATGTGACATGAACATGATACACATAATCCTCGTGAAATCATCTATGAAAGTAATAAAATATCTTTCTCTACTTGTTGAATTTTTTTTCATAGGACCATAAAAATTTGAGTGGATTTACATAATAGGCCTTGAAGTTTTAATTTCAATCCCTTTATTAGTTTTGTTCACCATTTTTTACCCTTTTAAAGGTTTTATATACCTTTATAATATCTTCTTTCAGGATAGATACATTTTAAAGGCGTTTTCATGTGTTCTATCAAATGATGTTTAGTTTTGGGGTTATTTAGGTGTAGTAGGATGGCTGACTTAGGTCTTCTATCAAATAGGTAGTAATTAAAACAAATTAATAAAGGTATTTTGAAAATAAAATTAAATAACTTAAACACGCTACATGAAAGGATTAGGGTTTTTTTTATCTTTTATAAAACTAGAATAAGTTTGCTATAAGAAGATTTCATTTTTTTGTTTTTAATTTTGAAATGATGTTTGATTAAAAAGACCCAATAAGAAGATGTTTTTTTTAATATTTTAAAAGGACTAATCAATATAAATCTACATATTAATTTAATTATGTATAATTATCATTTTAATCAATACCCACTTAATTATGATCCCATAAGTTGTTAAATTCTGAACTCTACGAGAATTAACTTAACCACCAAGGTGAAATTAATTAAACCCTAGGATAGCTTTGAAACATGCAATCACAACACTCTACTTTGATTAATGTTCTAAGGATATATTATGGTAAGTGGTAAATTAGGGAACATTTAAACTCTGTAAATGAGAATTAATTGATTTTAGGGATTATATTCTAACTCTACAAATTGATCTTGTGTGGTCTTGTATTACCGGTTAAGGTTGTGCTCTCACAGTTCACACAATTCCTGACCTCACGTGTTTTATGTTAACTATTCAATTGCTTGATTAGTTTAATTTAAATTAAAAACTAAATTAATAGATCATATTATGTAAATTAAAATACCTCATTGATTCAAAATAAATTAATGATGAAGTATAGAGGTCAATTGATTACTAAGAAAACTATTATTCCATGGGCTGTGTAGTCATCGTAGAAACGTTTTGCATGTGAAAATGTTTAGGACGGGTATAACCCAATTTCGTTTATAATCTTGATTCTAGACCAAATAGTATGAGTAAATAAGAATATAATTTAAGAAAACTGAATAAAAGATAATAAATAGAATAGGAACAAATAATTTTATTATTAAAATGAAAACACTACAACATGAAGAAGAAGAAGAAGGCTTTGATGAGGGGATCCTCACTGCAAGAGCTACCCCTATTACAATGGTTGGATAATTTGAGTGAAACCAATTTTAATTTGCCTTAAATCCCCTAATTCACATCCCAACCCCTCAAAATTATAAAAACACCAATTTATAGAGTGGAGGGGAGGCTAGGTTTTTAGTGTTTTCAAGTGTGAATGAAGAAATTTGGCTAAATATTTTATTCCATGTTGTACCACCTATTTGACCTTCAAAACCCGTGAACCAGCTATCCATATAGAAATATGATTTGTGAGAAATTTCGTTCCCTATATACTCTCCAATTTTGATCCAAATACAATTACATATGTAGATTTTATGGCCCAAATACAGAACCAATGCCCAATCATTCAGGTCCAGCCCATATTTGATTTCATGGCCCTTTTACACCCATCAAATGAACGATTTAGCTCCAATGCCCTGAATGAAATTTGTATCCCATTAAGTCAGGAATATATTTAAAAATTTTATGTTCAAATAATACATATCAAAATATTTATTTCTGAAATTATATATTGAATTTTAAAGGGTAAAACTAGAATGTTTACCAAATTTTCAAATGGATGATCTAATCCCAAATATTTTATAAATAAAAATATATAAAACAATGTGAGGAATTTTTTTCATTTATTATAAATAAAATATTCGACAAAATTTTGTTTTATAAACATTTTTTATAGATTCTTCTCAAATAAGTTTCTTCATGTTATTTTGGCCAGGATGACTCATTCTTATGTGCCACAAATTATTTTTTCTTATTGGTTTAAATATCAATTTTTCATGGAATATATAATTTAAAATAAATTTACTAAGGTTATAAAACCCATGGTTATAACTACCCTATATTTAAGTCACTTGACTAAACACCCATTTTATCAAAAGATAACTTCATTTCTAGCATCACAGAGTTGTGATACACTCAATAGATTTTTCTTTATCCCACCAATAAATAAAAAACTATTCATGCTAGTTTGGTTCCTCAAAATATTTGTTATTCCAACTCCTTTGATTTTTAGAGAGTTTTTATTCTAAAATATCATAGTTCCTCTTTCAAAATTCTTAATATTTTCAAATTTATTAGATCTAATATCATGTGTAATGAACAACAACTATACATGATCCAAGGTCTTTCAGATGTACAAGCTTTAAATACCACTTCCAAAACATTGGCTTGATGCTTGATCTGATTCTGATTTTGATTATTTCCAAGGATTTGAAAAAAATCAAAAAATATTTAATAAAATGAACAAAACACACACACACACATATGATATATTTTCTTCTTGATCACATCTTCTATAAGCCACTTGAAATATTTCAAAATTGTTTCTCCATTTAACATTATTCTTAGATTTTTATGATTCTGTCGAGTTACTATCTATTTTTTATGTCCCCCCTTAATAATGGTCCTTTATTATATAAGGTAATGAAATTTTTTACCAATAGTTTTAATCACTATGAAAAAATATACCACAACACCAACAATAACCTTGAAACCTTAATTTTTGAAAGAATTGTTGTTGTTGTGCTCTATTCTAAGCTCTCATTTGGGTTTGTTGCATTAATTTTTCTTGTGGATTCACTCTTTTAACTTCAAAGAGTGAGTTTGGTTGATTATCTGAACCTTTCTTCATCCATCCATGAGCTTTTATTTCCATTCCATCATAATTTCCAATTGGATCAGTATTTTCAAATCTTTTTACACTGTTTTTAAACTATGTATTCCTTTTGAGGTTGATTAAAAGAATATTTTAATCGATACTAATATTCTTTTGAATAATATTATTTTTTGTAACTTATTGTTTGGAATATATACCTTCTTACTTTATATTATCATTTAATTCACACCACACATTTTCCTTCATTTTCTTAGTTTCAGATATATTTTCCCCCATCTTATTAATTTCTCATTACCAAGAATAATCTTATAATTAATGTATTCAATAATATTTTCTCTCTTTCTAATTTCAAGATTCATTTTTTAAATTTATTTAACAAAATGTTACTTCTTAACATAGGGTTCTCTTTTCATGTATAATCATACTTTGAGCCAAGTATTTTTTTCTCATGCATCTTATCTCCTTCAAGCACATTTTTCTCTATTATCATAGTATATTCTTTGGAATTATAAACTTAGTCTCCAGTATATTCACAATTGTAATGTAAATCATCATCCAATGAATTAATTTATTCTTCTTGTTCCATAAGAAATATTTGTGAGATTCATGAGAAATTTTAATCACCATCATTAATTTCATCACTACCAAGAATACCTTTTCAATTGATAAAAAATTTCTTCCAAAATCTCTATGTGAAAATTCATTCTTTCCCTTTGACCATTTTTAATATAAAGAATCTTTTTTATTGGTCTACTTTATATAATTTCGAACATATTTATTTTATTCTCTAAATTTTTAGGGTAAATTTATAGAAAAATGGACAACCTTTAAACAATTGATTAATTTTAACAGAAGCTTATATTTATACTTACCTCTCCCACATTTTAAGCTTCCTGTAATTAGTGAATGCACTTTAGAAAAGTCTTCCAAATATCAATCTTTATCATTCAAGCATTTTTTTCCATCTATTTCCATATTTTTAAAGGCTTTGAAGGAAATATCTAGATATTTTTTCCTTTTCTCTTTAGGGATTCTCCCCTTTACATCTCATAGTTGATAAGTATTCTATGAAGTTCATCAATAGTTAATTCACTAATATCACCTTATTCAAGCACTATTTTTTTTCCACAAAATTTATATTCTAATATTCTCATCATATTTTTCAAAACCTTAGAGTCATTAATAGTTTCTATGGATCCTATAGCAGTGATAATAATCAAATTAATCATTATTGTGAAATATTTAACTGATTCTTCTTATTTCTTTCATAAATATTCAAAAAAATTGTACTAATATAAAGCATAAATTATTTTAACTTTTTTTCCTTCAAAAATAATCTAAAGTTTAATTCAAATTGAATTGGTGGTTTTTTATCGCATATATTTTCTTAGATCCTTTTCTGAGTATACAATAATTTTTTTCATTATTTTCAATAAATTTCAATATTTTCCCTATTAGTAAAAGACCAAGTTGTGGTCTCTCTTAGCACCGTAAATCCTTATTAATAAGAATAAAGTAAATCAAGCCTAAGAGAGAGGAGGTAAGTTACTGTTATCTATTTATAGGCATGAAATAAATTTACATCAAATGTTTCAATGCCCTTATTATTAACCAAATTTTTTATACAGATTAACCACTTAAGATAAATTCAATACAGTAAACTTACTCAAATACCAATTGAATGGATAAAATTAAGGGTGATAAATAATGAGTGTGGGGTGAATCAGGGTTTAATGTTTTTTAAAAATACTAACAACTCTCTTAATTATTCAACATCTTTTATATCAAGATAATGGATGATACATATAAATAAATGAACACAATAATTATTTTAATGTGGTTCTTCTCCTTTAAGAATGTCTACATCCCTGAAGTGTCATGGTTTTTATCCCATGTACACTAATCTCTTTTAATTATCAAGATTAAATAAAAAATGTAATAAATTTGGACCCAATATAATGTCTAATTGAAATAATTATATATTAGAAAAAATAATTATTAATTTTCATCAAATGAATGAGCCTCCATAAGATCTCTAAATATATCTTCTTTGTTTCTGACTTAATATGATCTTTTTCACTGTCTTCTTCTTTATAGGACAATGTGTGTTTAAAGACTCATAAAACATTATGTATTAGTGTTTATGAAAATATTTCTCCTTACTCATGTAGCCTATATGACACATGGCTTATTATTCATGCAAGTGTTATGTGTAGAACCTCACCTTAATGAATATAAGTGGATTATGGAACCTTTTTCATTCATGTAATATAATATGTATAAGCTTTCTTCCGTCACATAGGTGAAGTCATGATGGTTTTTTCTTCTTCACCAAAATTATATGATCGTGATTATCTATTTATTGATGAATATGAGAATGATCTATCAAGCCTAGGTGGTAGTAACTCAAACCCTTGGACTTGCCTCAATATTTATAGACATGGTCTCACTGAGCCTTCCCCTATGTTCACCACATATTAATTTGTATTCATTCCTTATCAAATATTAATTTTATATCCTAAAAAAATTGATTCATAGATTGATATTATATTACTATTTCATTTAGTATTTTAAAATTCACATGGTTTCTATCACATGATGCTAAAAATCATAGCATATTCGTGTAGCTAGATTCTTACTTATGAGATTAGACTCATGTGTATGTGATCATATCCCACGAATCATCTCATTCATGAATATATATCAAAGAATAAAATTACCTTATGAAACTCTGTTTTTCATCCTTAGTTATATCATATTATTATAATAATGTAATGCATGGAATATTATGATTTCATGCATGGATACATGGAATATATAGAATGTTTCATTATCTCAAATTGATCACAGATACTAGCTGATATACTGGATGTTGGTTGTCTCAAATGTGCATGAAAATTTCAGATGAATACAATCCCCAAACTTGATCTAGGGTTGTATCTATGTATGGGTACCCCATATATGGGTAACCCATATAAGGGTGATAAGCTATATATGTGGAATGAGGGATATTATTCACCCAATTAATTCGATCGATCATTATATATTTTTAAGTATATTTAACAAATAGGTAAACAATGTGTTGTGCATATGAGTCCCACATTTCTTTTCACTTTAATCAACCACCACTTAATAAGAATACTTTTTTTCTACTACCTCCCAAGCCAGCACCGGGGTCAACACCTATATACACATAAACACACTCTCTCATGGTCCACACCAATATCATCCCATGATTTTTATACATAAATATTATATCCTATTAGATAAATATTCAATACATAACATTATGATCCATACTAGAATTGTATAGGTTCAGTGTGTTTGGAAATTGGGATACATAAAAAAATTATTCACAAGAGATCTATATAATCAACCACTAATATCCTCATGAAAAAAACCCTTCTTAGAAAAAAAAATACATATAACCTTTATTAATAACCAGTGGAAAGTAAAAATAGGAAAGAGTGATCTTAGATGCCCAATAAGGGTAAACAAGGGAGATATCAATGATCAATTGTGAATAAGATGATCATAAGTGTATGAAGATATGAGTTTGACATTTTATAACCATACCATTCATATCATAGATAAAAATATTTATTCATGTCATAATTATTGATAGTTCATAAGACATGAATCATAAATGAATCAAATAACATGATCTATGAGAGCATAACATTAGTATAAGACATAAGTTTTTAGAACATACATAATCATGTAAAATTTATTTAGTTAAAGATCACTTCCCATAATGTCATAGTGGATTGCGTTCACTCCCCATTCCATCATATCCTTAGTCAGGGTTCACTCCCATGACTATCACTGTGGACAAAGTCCCTTATTGAACTGGGTTCACTCCCCATTCTAGTACTTATTTTCTCATGAGATATCCATATTTACCCAATGAATTAGAGGGATATATAATTTTGGTCCCACCAATCACATAATTAAAATTATACTTATGTGTACCACAACATCATAAAACATTCATCATAGCATAACTCATGGAAAAGAAATGAGTTGCATAAACATTTCATCATTTTATCATAACATGGCCCATATAAAATAAATGGGTTTCCTAAAAACCCATAAATATAATCATAAACCATATAGAGAAAGTATAGGTAAAGTTTTATTAGATAATCTCTATATTGAATCATAATTAACATCAAAGAATGTTATCAGAGATGAAAATTCCTTTAAAAGTTCACCATAATATTTCTTAGGGAAAATATCATTTTTGTTTTGAAAATTATTCCTTAAAATATATAAATTTAAAAAATATTATGGGAAAAAATTCATTGAAATGAACTATGGAAACTTGTAATGTAATATTTAATTATTTGAGCATTTATGGTGGTCATAAATTCTATTTATTTCATGTATGTTAAAATAAATATACCCTTTCACATTTTTTGAAAAAATTTAGAATTACCTAGTTCAAGAAATAACAGAATTATTCCTTTAAAAATAATTATAAAAATTAAAACATAGGTAAAAATGATTTCAAAAAATAATAGGATAATATTAAAACATTCTTGAATTCATTTTAGATAAAACATGGACATGGAAGAAAATGATTCCCAACTAAAGAGAGAATAAAGTCTTTTTTTAAAACACATTCCTGGACATTTTAAGTTCCAATGAGTGTAAAATGGTACTATCAATTCAAAATTCCATGAAAAAATAGAGGATAATAAAATGAAATAGACTTATATGATAAATATCATATAATTTCTTCAAGTATTGACTTTCTTAGTATGCATTTGAACCTCCAGTATAATAAACATAGATTTATTATAAATTTATTACAGAAACACACACACACACACACACACATATATATATATATATATTATACCATATATGATTTAATCTTATCACCCATTTATTAACAATCTTTTATTAAAATTACCCTTCTAGGTGATAACTGCTTTGTTTCTCAAGAATGTTTCAGTTCAACGGTCTCTATCCTTGTATATTGATCATAATTTAATAATAAATATATTTTTAATCATGATATAAATATATTATATATTTATTATATATATATATATATATTAATCCATAAAAGGGTTGATATAAAAAATAAATTATACTTTTCATGGAGATAGTAGGTCGTACATACACATGAACGGTGTCTTCACTTTTCAATTAATGGAATGAAATAAAGGTAAATAATAATTAATAATTAATTAATAATTATTTTATCATATATATATATTATATTTATTAAATATATCTTTATTACCATCCATATAAATTGGAGATGTAAAACAAATCACATCGCTTCATGGAGGTGGTGGTCCACACATACACACGAGTGTCATTATTACTTTCCGATGGATAAAAAATAAGAAGATATGATATTATAATTAAAGAAGCACAATTATATCACATTTATCACACACACACACACACATATATATATATATAAACATTAAATACAACATAATAACTATCCATGAAATATGGTGATGGAAAATTAATTATATCACTACGTGGAGGCGATAGTCCACATGTACACACGAGTGATACTTCACTTCTAATTTGATAGAAAAGAGGTAAGATAATGGTGATTATATAATCATAATACCATTTAATTATATTTAGGATACTAAATTTATTATTTTATGATGAATAAGAGATATTTATATGAGGTATAACAAGAAATAAATTGAAATGGGTTAGTTATGTAGATTACCACTTGTTTGGTAAGACTCCTTTAGATCCCTTCTTTAGGACCCTTTGAATGGTCTTCTAAGAATACCATATCTAGTAATTCATTGATAGTGAATTTTATAAGACAATTTAGTGGATTTGGTGTATATTTATGGATTAATTAGGTGTAAAAAATAAAGATAAGGGTGTCCTTTTATAAGGTAACAAATATACACACTTGAAATAACTTAAAATATTTAAATATAATTAAGGTATTTCTCAAGTATAGTGATTTAAAATAGCCAATAATTCAAATAAAAAGAGTATATGATCAAAATATTTTCATTTTATGAAATTTATATAAGTTTTGGTACCATTTTAAACCTTATCATTTCATTTAACCCCTTTACTAACAAATTGTAACCTTAATTATTGTAACAACTTTTTCAATCTTAACGGGTTATAATTTTACTTATCATTTAATAATTGGTTAATAAATGGAAAATTAATGAAATTTTAGACCATTTATAATCCTATTTATCCTATTTTAATATTTTTAAATAATTTGATAAAATATTATTTTTCATAAAATATCATTATTGTCATTTTTGACACTATTCATTTAATTTGACTTTAAAGGCATCACGATAGAAATATAATTCAAATATAAACCTTTTAAACAAAAATAATATGTTATATTCATATATAAAACTCTTGGGGTATTATAAGTCACCCAAAAAATATTAATTTAAGAGTTTCTAAAATCATTTACATGATTTTTCTACTTTTTGCACAATTATTGTATCAACATTTTTTAAGCATTTAAGGAAATAATTTAATCACAAAAAATTAAAAATAAATCAATATTATAAAAATAAATTAATTTATCTTTAAAATAAATATTTATAACCTAAATTATCCTCTTTTTATCTTTATTTAAAAAATTTAGAGATATTAGAGTCAAGAGAGTGATATTTTAGAATTTTCTTTACTTAAATTAATATAAATTTCATTACAAAGGAGAAATTTAACCAAAATGACATATATTTGAATTCATTTACGGATATGGTCAAATATATTCATCTAATTAAATAAAGAAAAAAATTTGGTTGATTTGGAGACCTTATCTCATGGTTTTAACTAAATTTTACCCATTTACCCTTACCAAGGTGACAAATATTTACCACAGTTACGATTCATAATGAAAAAAATAAAATGGAAATATTTTAATTTTTTTTAAATAATTATTACAAATGTGATATTAATTTTTATTTCTTAAATTCATATAAGTGACAGATTTTAATTTAAAATTAAACCCACAAAACACAATGAAAAGAAGTTTTCTAGAAAAAATGTTTTCTCGGGTATAAAACAATTATACTAAAATACACGATATAATTAATTATAATGACCATAATAAGATTATTAAAAATATAAATGAACTTATTTTAATTTTATAACATTTTTTAAACAAAATATAACTTTTTAAATGCTTGAAAGGAAAACATCATTTTGAATAAAAATCGGTATTTTTCACTATTCATTGAAAAATAAATCTTTTTAGAAAATTATCAAAAATTAACTATAAGATAATTTTGAGATGAATATTTAAAAAAAAAATTTAATTTTTTTAAATTAATTTTATAATTTTTAAATTAATTATATTATTGTAAGATCCCGACCTTTCATGAATGCATGTCCTTGTTGAAAATTTTGGTTAAACTTCCTTTGTTTTGGATAATAGAGTGATTCTTGGGTGTATGGGAAGTTTTGGGGTATCCTGAGGATGTGAGACATAAAATTAGGATACAATAGGTCTTACAGTGCACATCTCATGATTGGAACATAGTTAGAACAAACCGGGTGCTTAGCCCAAGAAACCGCGTGGGTTGGGGACCCTTTCAGACAGAGGCTAGCGTACCATTTCCACATGGTTTTACAAACCATGTGGGTGCTCCTTGAAAAAACATGTGTCTTAGACCCTCTTAGACATATGGAGTCATAGTGTAGGTTCACCATTTCTCTAATTGTGTAGTGAAACCGTGCGACCTTTAAAAGTGTATTTTTACTATTTCCCCTCCCGATCCTATTTCTTTCTTCCCCGATTTTTCACCCCATTGACCCCCTATAGTAAAGGTGAAAACTAGAATCCTCCTCCCCCTCTATGTGTGATTTTACTTCTATTATTATAAATTTAGAGTTTCATTGGGTGAAATTGGAAGCTTTGGGTGAGTCTAACACTTATCCTTGATCTATTTTATGGATTAGTACTTGTAAAATCTCATCTCTCCTTCTGAATACCTAAACCCATCACTTTTCCAGAAGATTCTAAGTTATTTATTTGAAGGTTTTTTTATTTTGAGTCAAGGTATTTTTTTGGTCTAGTAATCATCATCGAACAAGAGGTAGGCATTCTTTAAGATTTTCCCCATAGTCAAGATGTTTTATATGTGTATGTCGTTTTGTCAATGTGTTTCTTTATTTCATTTATTTTTTCTTCATTACGGAAAGGGTTTTTGGACTTATATTGAGGTTATAAAATTCTCATGGACCCCTTTGGGTTTGTTGGTGATGTAAGAACAAACACATGGCTAACCATGGGGTGTGTCGAACCCTTAAAATAGTGAAATTAACTAGGGGATATTGAGATAAGGGAAATGTGAGAGCGATGGGTAATAAAATTGTAATCAGGTATGTGTGCTTGGTAAATGGATAAATTTATTTTATTATATTTTAGATCTATGAAGTTCCCAAGGGGATTTTGAAAAGGTTCTAAATATTTGTTTTTGGTATTTGACCTAACTATGGTTTTCAATAATGGAATTGATGATTGAAAGTGGGGAATGTTTTGAAAGGATGTGTTGACCTCAAATGTTTTAAATAGGGGTTATTATCCATTGATTTCAAATCATGATTTGAAATTGGGGTGTGGCCCCTTCCTTATGAAAATTCTTATATATTTCTTAGAATGGTTTAAAAAGGAAATGAAAGCCTTAGGGAATGTTTTGGTTTTTCAAAGAGTAAGACCCGTGTTTTAAAGGGAGGCTTCATGATGATTTCAAATGAGTGTTTTGAATTGTGTTTATTTTCATTATGTAGTTTAAAAGGTATGATGAGACCATAGTAATTGAAGAGATGTAAGGTTTAGTGAGATAGATCCCATAATTATTATTTTTTCATGTTAACATGATTATGAAATGAACTAAATTATGAATGTGATTAGTTAATGATATAGAATATGGGGATTTTTGGAATGATGTGAAAAAAAGTTAAATGTAACAAAGAGAATGTTTCAAGAGACTCATGATTTTGAAATTTAAATGTGTAAATTAGTTAATGCATGTTAATTGATGAATATGATAAATATGGTATGGAAATGGGAAATGGGTTAAATGGGATAAGAAATTTAAATGGTAAATGTGCTAAGGGGTTATGACTTGATGTCGATTCATATATTGTATGCAATGTGAATTGTTAATGCTATGAGATTTGGTCATGTATGGTTTGTGATATTTTATTTGTGGTAAATGGATAAATAAGAATGTTAAAATGTCTTGGTAGTATGGGGTATTGGACTTGAGGATCTACACCCACAGGTCAGGTTAGACTGAGGCTCAAAACCTCACCCCTATAATGCATGGGTTAGGGAAGGGGGTTGAGGCTTCACGCCCCTAACAGTTTCATTTTATTAGATTACTTGGAATGAGGCTTCAATGTAAGTCTGATATATTTTTTTATGAAATGTTTATCCCTAGTGAGATAGGGAACTTGACCTATCCCCTTATTCATGGAAATTAGCTGGTTTAGGTCATAGTGTAAATGATGTAAATGCCTAACCCATGGGACAAATGATGAGAATGATCAAGAAAATATTGTTAACTAATGGTTATGTGATAGTTTGTGATTAGTAAACACCCCTTGTTCCTTGGTTTTAATACCAGTGTGACCTGAGTTAGTTTTGTTGAATTGGTTTACTCTAGATAACTTAATGGATAAAATGGATATTAGATAATTACTTAAATAATTTCATTATTTCCTTGTTTAATTATTTCACTTGATTATTTTCATACATTGTTGTACATACTGGTTATTTCTTAGACATCATTGGTGGTGACCTATTGAGTTTTAATCACACCCAGCTTAGGCCTCCATGGAACTTGGGTACCCGAGTAGATGTTACTTGTTTTTAGGTATAGGTTTAGGGTAGGGACCTAATGGATAGTTCATGCATGGGTTGTTTGGTTGGAGCATGGGAATTCAAGACCGGGTTGGGAATCTGGTCTATGTTTGGGTTATTTTTGTGCTTTAGGTTATGGATATGATTGTATGACTACCTTACATAAAGTATATTAGTCATGTTTTTATAGAATGTGTTATTCAGTTAATAGTTGTCATTTTCGCATATTGTCCATTTATTATTCATGTTGGTTATTTTATATGTTTATGTTACTCCTATTGTGGTTCCACTCTAATAACTAGGTATAGTCTCCTCAAGTTTCTATTTATGCCTGCACTACTAGTCAATATCCTCTAGAATATGGGGGCATGCTTGAGGTCATGTGATGACCCAGCTCGAGGCACTAGTTTAGTGGATTTTGGGTCGGGATGTTATAAAGTGGTATCAAAGTAGGTCATCTTTTGTATTACTATTTAGGCATGGTATTAAAGATACTAGGATCTTTTTAGGGATTGGTAATGATCTTGTTCTTAGGTGCCTGCATCCCCACATATTTGGTAAAACCCAAGTTTCTAGGGGTAGGAAATGATGTTCTGTTTTTTTCTTTTACAGTTTCTTGATACTTCCACCCTAGGTGGCATACTTATATGTGATTTCATTTATTTATGAGGTTTTATCTCTTAGACCTATGTAACAAGATAAAGTGTATGAGTTCATGCATCTTGCTAGGCACATAGGATATATAGGCCATCCATATGTTTCTTGTGATTGACTTGTCAATGACATGATGATAAACCAAGTGGGTATAAAAAGTAAAATTGAACGAAATGATGGGTGTTGAAAAGTGGGATAAAAGGGTTTTGATAAACATAAATATTTGGTTTTGTAAAAAGGGAAATGTTTTAGAATGTGATTTTGAATAAATCTATAATTTCTGAAATATTGGGCTAACAAAAAGGTTTTCAAAGTGTAAATGATTGGGTTTTAAAAATGATTTCTTTTTGAAAAGTGAAATTTTGGGTTTAAATGGTAATGTTTAATTAAGTGGGTAAATGGGAAAATAATGTAACTTGGGGAAACTGGTGGTGGGTATCTCTTTTCATGGTTTTTGATCCTATGTATTGGTGGTTTGGGCAGTGAGAGTGCCTTAGTTTTGAGACCTTGTCAGGTTGGGATGTGTCAGTTAATGGAATGTTGGTTTTTATGACCTTGGATTGGTTGTGACCTTGAATTTGTGAAATGGTGTCTGTTAATGTGAATGTGGAAACTCTTGTGGATTCAGACCTTGTGAATTGTGTTTTAAACCCTGGAGTTGGTGTTTGTTTTATGGTTTTAGTGTACATGTGAAAGTATCTTTGGTGTGGGACCTAGAGTAAATGTTTTTTTAGTGAATTATACAGAGTGTTTTTGGAATGAGGGTAGGATGACCACTATGAATAACCTATCATTAGTGGTTTTTTATTTATGGATTAGAGAGATCAAATGACCTTTTCTTGGTGCAGATCTATTTTGGGGAGTTGGTATCATTGACTTTTGAGGATGACCTGTGAGAGAGATCAGTCAGGGTGTCAGTTCTTTTGGCGGTGTGTGGAATAGGTAGAAGTTTTGGACCTTGGAATCAGTACACATAGATTTTTTCCTAGTGCGAGATTAACTTATAAGGCTAAGTGGAAAGGTTAATGGTTTTGGGAGATGCATCTTGAGTTTTGGATATGATTTGAAAATACTGAGAGATTTAGGGTGGCCTCAAGAGAGGTCATCCTAGTGATATAGGTACCTTGAAATGTGAATCATAGGTGGTTTCTTCAAAGGTGAAATTGATGCATGGTAGGTTCCATCGGGTATTGGTAAAAGTGCATAGTTATGCTCTAGACTCACCTTAGTGAAGCACTTGGGTGATTACATTTGGTTGTAAGGGTGGATGTGAATGAAAAGATTGTTCAAATACCTAACCATGGGGTTTTTATGGTGTTAAATTAAGAAAACAATGATAGATTGGGGAAGACAAGGAAAGGGTGATCAAATCATATATACATGATTTTGTTTTGGAGGACACCTAGGGTGAGGGTGGTCATGTAGTTGGGATGTTTATTGGCGTGGTATATTTTTTGGGTGAGATGCTGAGAAAGCCTCAGGCTCGATCAGGATAGCAGATTAGGTGGTATGATCAGTTGTGTGAGAGTACATTTGACCTCAACTTGGGTGAGGTATGGCTCATGTGAGCTAGAGTCAGGTATTCTGTATGGTCACAGGAGAGTGTCAAACCTTGATAGTCTCGATGAGTACTGGGTGATGGGATCATGTTAGATATGTGTAATTCCATTAGTATATGTGCCTGGGTGGGTTGGGAATAATCGAATGTGTTTTCCATGTAATCAATGTGGAGAGGCCCTGGGGGTGCGAGAAACCAGTAGGTTTTGGACTGGTGTAATGGGTTGTTGTGTATCTGTTGTGGTTAGTGGGACTATTCAAGAATAACTCGAGTGGGGTGATGATAATAGTGCTAAATGAATGTTGGGTCATGATTGTATGGTAGATGGTCATGATGTGGCAGTGGTTTTGTTTTGAAATTCCATTCGATTTGTAGTGTTTTAGTGTTGATAATACATTGTTGGTAAATGAATCTTGATACATTTAAAGATTAAGGTGTCCTCATAGTGGGAGGCGACATCGGTGATGGATAGTTTGTGGTGGTGTTCATCGATGACTTCTTAACATACTTTTCTCTAGTGATGATCATGTCCAATATCCTGACTTCATCCTTGGTACTCTGAGAAGGCTTTGGAATTACACCTAGAGGATTCAGTATGTTTTGGTTGGATATGGGATATCTTGGAGGTTATGATCTAGGGGCATAATATGTGGAGTTCTGTTGTGGGGATTACAACATCAAAAAATTGCATCTAAGGTATTCAGGATGGACTAGATATTATTGGATTCCATGGGTTCCCTTCTCAGAAATCAATAATAGGTAGTAGGTAATGTTGTTTTTTTGTTCTGAGAAAGGTTAGAAAACTGCATCTAAGTTTTAGGTTTGTCTTGTGATCAAATTGTGAGATATGGGGGGTTGAAATGTATTGAGGAAAGAAGTTAGAATAATACTCCTAAGTTGGGGAGTAGAAGTCCAATCCTGGATAAATAAGTCATGGAGTGGATGTGGTGGCATTTGGATACCAATGATAAGTTTATAAGGGATTGTTTAGATTCCTTAGGGAGGGCGAGGTGGTCCACAGAAGTAGTGGAAGATTTATTCGAGTGAAGAATTCACACTCAAGTAGGTTTCAGTGGTGATATGAGTGTTTACAATGATATGCATTGGTGGGTGTTATAGAGCCGACGATGGTTCATGGAGCCGCAGATGCTATGGTGGTGAAGTTTCACTAGAGGTTGAGAATTGACTTTAATAAGTGTGAACGGATGATGGTATATGACTTAGGTAAAAATCCATAATGCCCAAGTAAATGAAATCATACAGACAGTGGAAGTTGGGATCTAACAGAGTGAGTCAACTGGGATGGCCTAACTCAGTTGGCTAAAAAGAGAATGAATATGGTGGGCTGTAAGACACATTTGGTTAATTTTGAGATATTAAGTGTGATTTGATATGAGAATGGTTTTTAAGGAATAAATAAGTTATCTTTAGTTTATTTTGGGATAATGGAGGTGTAATTAATCTATGTTTTCTTGAGGGAAAGGATGATTACTAGATTTGGGTGGAGTTTCTGTGGGTGTTTGGTCAAGGTGAGTGGAAAACACATCGGTATGTTATGAAAGTTGAGATGAGGTTCTATTGGTCTCCTTGTTTATAGTGGAAGTTCCCAAAAGCAGGTTATGGTAGTGGAGAGATAAATTATATGGTGTGGAGAACCATATAGGTAAATTTGTTGGTTGATGATGTAAGTGGTAGTGTGAGTTGTATGGACACATTTGGAGCCATTTTAGTGTAGCGATGTTGGTGATAGGTGTTGGCTTGGGTTTTAACCATGGGAGTACCTTATGATGAAGAGTATGTTTGGGTTGTTCTTTTTGGATGTTTTTAAATGAAATGAGGTTGTTGGGACTCAAGTTGTGGATTGGGGTAGTTCATGGGATATGGTTAAAATCAGTATGTTTCCTCCGATGATGTTGGGCTTGGGTCACCGTTAGAGCTTTTAAATAATTTGGGTGAGGTGGCACTAAGTGACTTGGGCCATGAATTTTGGAGAGGATCATATTGAGAGTGTCCCATTTTGTTCTCCTAGGGTAATGTAATGCCTTTTCGGTATCCTTTTGTGTGGTGGTCAAGTGGAATTAACCAGACCTTTCTCTTATTCTTGGTGCTGTTAATGATGGGTTGAGGTGGATATGTCCTCAAGGAGCATCGAGATGTGATTTTGTATTGGTGGGGGTAATGTTTCAGGGTAGTATTTTTCCCTTGGTCTGAGAATTTTTGTAACATGACCGAGTTTAAGAAGAAAATCAAGATATGAAGGGTTATTTGTGGGTCGTGGTCTAACCCTTTTGGCCTAGAAGACTCTGTAATGCTTAGAGGTGCAGCTCGAGGATGAGTTGTTATAAGGTGTGGAGGTTGTAAGATTCCAAACTATCGTGAATGCATATCCTTGTTTACAATTTTTATTAAACTTTGTTTTTGTATAATGAAGTGATTATTGGGTATATGGGATGTTTTGGGGGTATCATGGGGGTGTAAGACATGAAAGGAGTAGAAAATAGGTCAAACGGTGTGAAACTCATGGTTGGAACATGGTTAGAACAAACTTTGTGCCTAACTTAGAAAACTGTTTTGCTTGGGGGGCCTTCTGGATATAGACTAGTAAATGGTTTTCCGAAACATGCATGTTCTACAAAGAAACTGTGTGTGTTGTCCCTTCTTGGTTATAGGGAGCTGCTTAGTTAGAGTACAGTTTGGTTAATCATGTAAACAAACTGTGTGGCCATTAAAAAGTGGGTTTTTTATAGTATTATCCTCCTAATCCTATTTATTTATTCCCCAATGTTTCACCCCATTTGACCCCCTACAGCAAGGGTGATAGCCCAGTAGTCCCCTCCTCTTCCATGGGTGATTCTCCTTTGATTCTTGGGAATTTGGAGTTTCATTCGGTGAGAATCAAAGATCTGGGTGAGCCTAACACTCTTCCTTGATCTATTTTCTAGATTAGGTATTGTATAATCTCATCACTCCTTATGATACCCTAAACCCTCACAATTATTGAAGATTCTAATTTTGGGATTTAAAGGGTTTTTTAGTTCAAATCATGGGATGTTATTGGTCTAGTAATCACCTTCGAGCATGAGGTAGGTGGTCTTTAATATTTTCCCACAGTTTAGATGTTTTATATGTGAATGTGGTTATGCTAATGTGTTCCCTTATTTTTTTTTTCTTTTTCTATAGTTATGGAAACTGTTTTGAGTCTTATATTGAGGTGTGTAACCCCTCACATACTCCGTTGGGTTCATTGGTGATGTGAGACCAAACCTATGGCTAACCTTGGGGTGTGTTGAACCCTTGAAATGGTGAAAAAACAAGGGGATATTGAGTAAGGGAAATGTGAGAGTGATGGGTTGTAAAATTGTAATAGGGTATATGGAATTAGTTAAAGGGTAAATTTATTTGATTATACCTTATATTTGTGAAGTTCCCAAGGGGGTTTTGAAAAGGTTTTGAAATGGTTTCAAATATGTGTTTTGGGTTTTTGACCCGACCATGGTTTTGAATGATGGAATTGATGTTTTAAAGTGGGGAATTTTTTTAAAGGAGGTGTTTACATGATATGTTTTGAAGAGGGGTAATTATTAATTGATTTCAAATGATGATTTGAAATAATGGTGTGACCCATTCCTTGTGAAAATGGTTAATGACCATTTTCAATGGTTGAAAAAAGAAATGAAAGCTTTGGGGCATGTTTTGGTTTTTCAAAGTGGAAGACCCATGTTTTAAAGGTATATTTCAAGATGATTTAAAATTATTATTTTTAATGGTATTTATTCCCATGATTTAGTTTAAAAGGTCCGATGGGACCATAATAATTGAAGGGGCGTAAGGGTTAGTCAGATATAACACATAATGATTATGTTGGAATGTTAACGTGATTATGAAATGAACTAAATGATTATTTTGATCAGTTTATGATATATCATATGGAGATTTTTGGCATTATTTGAAAAAGGGTTTAATGGAATAATGGGAACGTTTCAAAAGAATCATGTGTTTGTAATTGAAATGTGTAAATGGGTTAATTCATTTGAATTGATGAATATGATAAATATGATATGAAAAAAGTTAATGGGTTAAATAGGATAATCAAAGTAAATGGTAAATTTTTTAAGGGGTTAAGACTTGATGATGATTCATATATTGTATGCACAGTGAATTGTAAATGCTATTTGTTTTGGTTGTGTATGTTTTGTGATATGGTATTTGTAGTAAATAAATAAATAAGTATGAGCACATGGTTTGGTAGTGTAGGGTATTGGACTTGAGGATCTACTCCCATGGGTCTGGTTAGACTGAGGCTCTAAACCCCACCCCTAAAATTCATGGGTTAGGTAAGGGGACTTAGGCTTTATGCCCATAACGGTTTCATTTGATAATACTACCTGGACTGAGGCTCCAAGGTAAGTGTGCTGTATTTTTTTATGGAATTTTTTTTCCTAGTGAGATAGGTAACTTGACCTATCACATTATTATTGGTAATTTATCAGAATAGGCCATCATGTAAATGATTTAAATTACTAAGCCTTGTAAAAATGATGAGATTGATCAAGTGAATATTTTTAACTAATGGGTATGTGATAGTTTGTGATTAGTGAACACCCATTGTGTTTAAAAGTGTGTGAAACCCTCTGTTCCTTGGCTTATAATCCTAGTGTGACTTCAGTTAAATTGTTGAATTGGTTTACTCTAGATAACTTAATGGATAAAATGGATATTATATAATTACTTAAATGATTTACTTGTTTCCTTTTTTACTTGTTGCAATTGATTATTTTCATACACTGTTGTATGGATTGGTTATTTCTTAGACACCATTGGTGGTGGCCTACTGAGTTATACTCACACCCTCATCAGGCCTCCATATCACTTGGGTACCCAAGCAGATGATAATTATTTCCAGGCACATGTTCAAGGTAGGGACCTGATGTATGGTTCATGCATGGGTTGTTTGTTTGGAGTATGGGAATGCAGGACTGAGTAGGGACTCAATTCCAAGTTTGGTATCTTTTGGTGGTTTATGTTTTAGATATTATTGTATAAATTACTAACATATAGTATATTCATCATGTTTTTATAGAATGTGTTATTTAGTTACTAGTTGGAATTGTTTCATGTTGTCCAATTATTGTTTTTTTGGTTATTTTATATGTTCATGTTACTTATTATGTGATTTCACTCTGATAAGCAGGTATAGTCATATCATGTTTCTCTTTAGGCCTACAATTCTAGTTGATAGCCTCTGGAATATGGGGAGCCATGCCTTAGTTCATGCAATGAACCAAATTGGGGCACTAGTTATAGTGGTTTCTAGGCCCGAGATGTTAAAAATATTTTCTCAGAAAAAGGAAAATACCAGTTCGAGGAAAAATATATTTTTACATCATATATTGACTATAACAACCCTTATCTTTATTACACACTTAAACATAATTTATTATATAAACTTCATTGATACAACAAGAAATATTGAGAGGCCTAGTGTCTTTGGGGATTATGATCATTACATAACAACTTAAAACATAGAACGCAACATCTTATTGAGAAGTTCTTTTACATGACCACTACATTCCCTCGTACTTAGCATTGCATGGGATAACTTGAGGACATGCATAAGAAAAGGATGAGATATAAAGCCCAGTAAGGGAATTAAAATGGAATAAAATGAGGAATATAATACATGTTAGACAATGGTAATATCAATGGAGCACAAGAGAAACATGAACATAAAGTCATGATAAATCATGATAATAATAACATGGAAATGTGTCAACAACACTTAACATGGAATTAGCATGAGCCAAGGCTCATTGTACATGGATCATGAGTAAACCTTAATTGCACATGAAGCACGAGTAAACCCTCATTGCACTTGAATTATCATGAGTCAACACTCATTGCACATGATGTATCATGATACTATACTTTACCCAATGCATTGGAGCACTATCATGGTGCACCCTACTTAAACATTTCATTTCATGCATAAGTGTGCCACATGGATCATACAACATGGAATCAATCATCATCATATATTCCACCATAAAGGGATGTAGAATAAATAAATGAATATTTATAATCAATAATTAAATGAACATAAAGTTTAATACCCTTGATAGAGAAATGGGTATGGTATTTACTACACAATGACATTGTCTTGGAAAATCGTAGTGCAATTTCGACAGCATAACGACATGAAATAAGAACTCATAAAAAATGTTTGATGGGAGAGTAAGGGGTGTCTCATTATATGTACAGAAAATTGATATTAATGGGGTCATATAGATACATTTACCAACAATTTTAATGGAATTTAGACTCATGATACAAAATAATTACTTGAATGTAAATGAGGAGAGGGAAATTCCTTACAGAATTTCAGCATGGTAACAAGTATACATGGAAGGAATTAATGAGAGAGAAAGGGGATCTCTCATTATTAAAACATGAAGAGGGAAGTATGGGGGAATTTCGAAATCATACCCCAACATTTATAATTGAAAATAAAAGGTCATAACAATATAAGGAAACTTGGACATAAATAAAGAAAGTGAGAATCCATTACTTGGAAGTGTGATACCAAAGGCTTGGAAGGGGCTTGAGAGAGACTTATTGGGAGCTTGGGTCACCTTGGGAGGATTATAGAGAGAGGAGGGCAGGGGTTGGTCGAACTCTAAAGGCTTTGAGTAAAGAGGAAGTGAGAGATTGGGTGGGTTTATATAGGAAAGGAGAAGGAATTTTTTATTATTTTGGTTTGGGACACCTCACATTAAACTAATCAAAACCAAAAACTATACCATGGTTTTTGCACATGGTTTTTTCCAAAGGGGAGTGGAAAAAAATATTTTATGAGTCCAATGATCAAACTTTTTAAAATAATAGGGTTTCTTATGTGGAGGTGAGTCACACTCTCAAGGAAAACAATTTAAAAAGAATTTTTTTATAAGTCTTGGAGGGTTAACTAATGTTTTGTAAAATAAATCAAAAAAAATCTAAAATCACATTATTTTAATGGTAAAACATATATTGGCCGAACATAATGTTTATAGTATCACTATTGGGTTATTATGATGTCATAAAACACATTATATATTTAAAAAGTATTTAACTTTTACCCAAACATTTGACTCTCAGAAAATTATGAAAATTTCACCATTGGATAATTTAGATGTCCTAATTACAAAAATAATATTCATTTTATATAAATAATTTTTTAAATATGTTAATTTTTACTTTTAAATTAAAAATCGACATTTATTGAAAATTCATGGGTTTTGACAAAAACAACTTTCAAACCTTAATAAAAATTACAATTGTATTAAAAAAATGTAAAATCATTTATATTTAATAAAAAGTAATTTATTAATAATATTTTATTAAAATATTATTTAATTCAAAAATCCATTAATTCATCAAAATAGATTTCTTAGTTGAATATTAACTAAAAAATTACTATTTGTACTTTAAAAACTATTTACAAAGTAACAATAATAAAATGAATGCACATTATTTATACAAAAATAATGTATATAGTACTAGTTCTACGTTATTGTTACATAAACCCTTATAACACCCACATAAGACCGAAGGGTAAGGTGTGTGATGGTGATAAACTCTTGGGGTGGCTCAGATAACATTGCTCGGGTGGTAATCTCTATTAACTTCCACTTCTCCCATAGTTGGTTATGCTCAAGCTTAACGTGTTCAAGATCAGCTTGGGCATGGTCAAGAGTGAAACCCAATGATGCCACCTCCATTCCAAGCTCCGAAAAATGGGCTTCATACGAGGCAAACCTACTGGATGAGACCATCGCTTCCTTTGTCTGAGTAAATTGGATTTGTTAAATCCCTATATTTATACTAATCATGTTATCATTATTCAACAGGTATATTAGAAACAATCACAATTATTATTGGTATTTTAAAATCCAAAACATAAAACCAAATAAGTTCATACATTTTACATAACCACAAGAAGACATTTAAATAGACCAAGAGGAATCTTCATTAATGAATTTTTGGGTCATTACAATATTCCCCCTTAAGAAATTTCACCCTTGAAATTTCCTTTTCCCACACTAAAATAGATGTGGGTAACTCTGCTTCATCACTTCTTCTGATTCCCACCTTTCTTCTTCAAACTTTTTGTTTTCCACAACACCTTGACGAGGGGAATCGTCTTATTTCATAGAACTTTTTCTCTACGATCTAATATCTTAAATGGTTGCTTCTCATAAGAAAGATCATCCTCTAATTGTACTACCTCTAAAGAGAGTACATGTGAAGGGTCTGTTATGTACTTCTTTAAGAGGGATATATGAAATATATCATGTACTTTGGCCATCGTAGGTGGAAGTGCTAGTCGATAGGCCACAACCCCAACATGATCAAGAATCTCAAAGGGGCCGATGTACCTAGGACTTAACTTACATTTCTTTCCAAACCTCATGACCTTATTCCATGGAGATATGCATAGAAATACAATGTATCCAACTTTAAACTCAAGTAATCATCGATGGTTATCTATATAAATCTTTTGTCGACTCTAGGCTACCTTGATATGCTTCTGAATGGTTTTCACCTTCTCCACCATTTATTCGACCATTTATGGTCCTAACATCTTACGCTCAACAACTTCATCCCAACATTCCAGTGTTCTAAACCTCTTCCTATACTGAGCTTCATAAGGTGACATTCAGATTCTTGAGTGGAAACTTTTATTGTAGGGAAATTCAACCAGAGGAAGATGTTGATCCCATCCTCCTTTAAAGTCCACTGAACATGATCTTAACATATCTTCCAATGTCTGAATAGTTCACTCTGATTGGCCATCAGTTTGAGGATGGTAGGCCATACTAATGTTCAGTTTAGTATCCAGATCATGTTGAAGACTCTTCCAAAACTTAAAGGTGAATCTTGGATCTCGGTCGGATACAATAGAGAGTGGTACTCCATGTAGCCTTACCACTTTCCTGATGTATATCTATTCCAGTTGATCCAATGAGAAATCCTCCTGAATTGCAATGAAGTGTGAAAACTTTGTAAGACAATCCACAAAACCCATATTTAATTATTTCCTTTGGATGTCTTTAGAAGTCTAGTGAAAAATTTCATGGTGATGTTCTCCCATTTCCATGATGGTATGGGCAATGGTTGAATCATCCCCTTAGACTTTTTCCACTATGCCTTCACTTGCTGACACACCAAGCACTTTTATGTATACTCAGCGATCTAATTCTTCATATTATACCACCAAAAATGCTATTGGAGATCTTGACACATCTTTGTGTTTCTATGGTGAATAGAGAAATTAAAACTATGTGAATCATCCAAAAGTTCCTTTTTCAGCTTCAAACTTGATGGAACACATAGTCTTTTCCCAAATCACACAATTCCTTCTTCATTAACATTGAACTCCAAGGATTTACCTTTTCTGATAGATTCCACCTTCTTCTTAATTCCAACATCATCCTTTTGAGCATCCTTTAACTTTTCTAAAAGAGATGGTTGAACAATCATTTGTGAAAGGATTGAAGATGTTCCCTTCTTTATGATTCCCATGTCTATCTTCATAAAATCTAAGAAGATTGGATCCTTTTCAATTTTCATCAAGGATAGAATCACTAGGTCCTTTCTACTTAGAGCATCTGCCACCTTGTTCACTTTTCCAGGGTGGTAATGGATTGAGCAGTCATAGTCTTTGATCAGCTGTAACCATATTCGTTGGTGCATGTTTGACTCTTTCTCTGTGAATATATACTTGAGGATTTTTTTCTCCGTATATATTTCACACTTCTTCACAAAGAGATAATGCCGCCAAATTTTTAAAGCGAAGATCACCGCAGCCAACTCCAGATCATGTGTTGGATAATTCTGCTCATGAACTTTCAATTGCCTTGAAGCATAGGCAATGACTTTGTCATTTTTGAATCAACAGACAACCCAAGACCTTCTTCAAAGCATCACTGAATACCACAAAAATTTGTCCACTTGTGGGTAAAGTAAGCATAGGAACGGTGATAATCCTCATTTTCAACTCCTTAAAGATTTCTTTGTATTCATCACTCCAAGAAAAATTTACTCCCTTCTGAGTTAGCTTGGTAAGAGGGTTGGACAATCGTGATAAATTTCTCACAAATCTTTGATAATATCCAACTAACCCCAAGAAGCTATGGATATTCGTTACCAATGTTTTCCTCGACCATCATTCTATTGTAGCTATCTTGGAGGGATCCACAGATATCCCATTGCATGTGATGATATGGACCAAGAATGAGACCTCATTCAACCAAAACCCACACTTGTTGTACTTGGCATAGAGCTTCTCCTTTCGCAAGGTCTCTAGTACAGTTCTTAGATGATCCTCATGATCCTCCTTGGTTTTGGAGTATATTAGAATATCATCTATAAAGAATACCACAAATTTTTCAAGGTAATCTCTAAAGACTCCATTCATCAATTCCATGAAGATTTCTGGAGCATTAGTGAGTCCAAAAGGCATTACTATGAATTCATAGTGCCCGTATCTTATACGAAAAGCAGTATCGGGGTTATCTTCCTTCTTCACCCTTACTTGATAATATACCAAACACAAATCTACCCTGGAGAAGTATTGTACTACATGTAGCTAATCGAACAATTCATAAATTTGTGGGAGGGGATAATTTTTCTTTGTTGTGATTTTTTTAAGCTCACGATAATCGATGCAAAGGCGCATGACCCATCCTTATTCTTAATGAAGAGGACTGGTGCACCCCATGGTGAAGAACTTGGGCGTATAAACCCTTTATCTAGATTCTCCTTTAGTTGTTTCATCAACTCCTTAATCTCCAACACAACTATTCTATTTGGATTATTGGATATTGGAAATGCCCCAGACATAAGATCAATAGAGAATTCAATATCTCTTCTCGGAGGAAGACCAGACAATTCCTTAGGAAAAACTTCAATGAATTCAATCACAATAGGAATGTCTTAAAGGATGTTTATATTCTTAGACTCAATCATCTGATACAGATATGCATGCTCATAGGACAATAATATCAACGCTTGAGATGATGGAGGTAAAGAAGATTCATCTTTTTCTTGGACTTGTATAGAATCAGGGGTCGATTCTCCACATGGAGAGTGATTTCCCTCTCATGAAAATTTATGTTGGCTCTATATAAGGAAATCCAATCCATGATAATAATTACATAAAATTCCACCAGAGGGAGTATGAAGAGGTTCACTAAGAAGTTCAATCCACCGATTAAGATGGGGGAGGAGTTATATTCATGGGATGCAATGATTTCCCCATTTACCGTAGTCACTAACATCTTTACTTCCATGATTTGTGGTGGTGTTAGAATTGTTCTAATAAACATTCAGGATATAAAATAATGTGTAGAACCTGAATAAAAAATTATGTCCTCTATTCTTGAATGAATAACTAGCGTACCTGTCACCACTTCATTGTTGGGGTTCACTTCGGCAGTAGTGGTGGTAAAATCTCGCCCTTTATGCCTTGGAGGTTTTTGGTTTCCTCCGAAAACCCTTGTCTTAGGGCACTGATTTGAAATATTCCCTGGTTCTTTATAGTTTAAGAAATTAAAAATTTGTTGAGAGTTTAAGGTAGATTTTCTCTCCTCTATCACAACCATGATTTTTTCTTGTCGGCAGTTAATGACTAGATGCCCTTCTCTTCCACACCTTAAGAATTTCCTAATCCCATTTAGGCAATTTTCAGGGTTCTTATTTCCGCACCTTTGGCAATTGGGGTGATGGATTTTCTTAGCACCATTGGATTTATCCATTAGACCACCATAATTGAAGTCCACCTTATGATTCTTATCCCCATGATACCCCTGAGGTTCTCTGATATCCATTTCAACCTTGAGGGAACATCGAACAATTTCCTCATAGTTGTTGAAGTTGCAGATCACCAATGATTTCCTTAGTCCAGGTTTCATCCCACCAAAGAAGCGGTAAACCTTACATTAGGGGGTAACAAAAAAGTTGGAAGCATATCGTGCAAGCCTTGGTAATTTTTCCTTATATGATCTGACAGATTCGTCATCTTTTTTGCTTCAGGGAAAGGAAGTCCCTTTCCATCTTAAGTTGTAGGATGCGCGGAAAATATTTATCAAAAAACATCTTCTGGAAATCCTTCCATTCCAATGCCTCGACCTCCTCCTTAGGTTTCTTATTTTTGATCAATATCCACCATTGATCGGCTTCACCCTCCATATGATAAGAAGACAAAAGAACCTTCTCTTGTTCAGAACATTAAAGGATGGAGAAGATCTTTTCAAGGGATTTGATCCATTTTTCTATAATTGAGGGATCAGATGATCCATTAAAAGTAGGAGGCATTTGTCTCATGAAGCTTTCAATAGTGAGTTGTTATTTCTTAGGGGGGGTTGAACATTCCTAGTGACCCATGTTTCTATTCAATTCTTGAGTTAACTGAGAGAGTATCGTGATAAAGTTAACAATTCCTGCTCCCATCAGATTGGGAATCTCATTATAATAGTCATCACATTGGTCTTCACATCGGTTGTTAGCCTGAGTCCTCCTATTACCGGCCATTGGCTGGAATAAAAGGAAAGTTAGGGGTAACACATAAAGGGTAATCCAAGGACAAAATAGATGACTTATAAATAGCTTTTATTTCCTTAACTTATGAATCTATAGGCTTTAGTATATGTTATCCATGATCTACTTTCTAACATATAGTCTTAGTGATTTTTTTTATTCCCTTAATAATGGTTCATACTAAGATTGTGAATTTACAAATGAATATTTCCCAAGAGTTTTGTAACAAAGAGTGCCGCAGGGCCCATTTTCATTTACCAAGATACCCCAGGTCAAGCCCGAAACTCCTTGTCGGGGTTTTCACCTCTAGGTACATCTATGCCAGAACCGCCTCTACCTGCTCGTATCCAGATAGGGATGTATTTGATTGATAAACCACTTACTTAGTACTCACAAAAATTTAGGGATGCTTTTATTATACTTAGTCTTATCCCTAAGGCTTTCACTAGGGTGTTCTAATCCTAATCCCAAAAATAACTAAACCTATCCCGTGATACTAACTATAACAACCATGCTCTTTATTACAAACTTAAACATGATTTATTACATAAAATTCACTTGATAAAACAAGAAATATCAAGAGGTATAGTGTATTTGGGGCTTATGATCATTACATAAAAACTTAAAATATAGAACACAACATATAGTTGAAAACTTCCTTTACATGACCACTACATTCCCTCATACTTAGCACTACATGGGATAACATGAAGACATGGATAAGAAAAGGGTGAGCTATAAATCCCAGTAATAGAATAAACATGGAATAACATGAGGAATACAATACATGTTAAAAAATAGTAATATCATTGGAACACAAGAGAAACATGAACATAAAGGCATGATAAAGCATGATAATCATAACATGGAAATGTGGCAATAATGCTTAACATGGAATCAGCATGAGCGAAGGCTCATTGCACATGGAGGATGAGTAAAAACTCATTGCACACGAAGCATGAGTAAACCCTCATTGAACATGAATTATCATGAGTCAACACTCATTGCACATGAAGTATCATGATACTATACTTTACCCAATGCATTGGAGCGCTATCAGGGCACACCCTTCTTAAACATTTTATTTCATGCATAAGTGTGCCACATATATCATACAACGTAGAGTCAATCATCATCATTTATTCCATGATAAAGGGATGTGGGATACATACATGAAGCTTTATAATCAATAAGTAAATGTGCATAAAGGTGAATACCCTTTATAGAGAAATGGGTATGATATTCACTATACAATGATATTGGCTTGGAAAATCATAGTACAATTTCATCAGCATAACGATGTAAAATAAGAACTCCTAAAAAAATGGTTGATGAGAGAGAAATGGGTGTCTTATCATATGTACACGAAATTTATAGTAAGGTGGTCATATAGATACATGTCCCAACAATTTTAATTGAATTTAGACTCATGATACAAAATAATTATTTCAATGTAAACGAGGAGAGAGAAATTCCTTACAGAATTTTGGCATGGTAACAAGTATACATGGAAGGCATAAATGAGAGAGAAATGGGATATCTCATTATTAAAACATGAAGTGGGAGGTATGGGGAAGTTTAGAAATCATACCCCAACATTTATAATTGAAAATATAAGGGCATAACAATATAAGGAAACATGGAGATAAATAAGGAAAGTGAGAATCCCTTACTTGGAGGTGTGATACCAAAGGCCTGGGAGGGGATTGAGAGAGACTTCTTGGGAGCTTTGGGAACCTTGGGATGATTATAGAGAGAGGAGGGAATGAGTTGGTTGAAATTAAAATGCTTTGAGTGAAGAGGAAGTGGGAGCTTGGGTCTGTTTATATAGGAAAGGAGAGAGAATTCTTTATTATTTAGGTTTGGGACACCTCACATTAAACTAATCAAAACCACAAACCAGAACATGGTTTTTGCCCATGGTTTTTTCCAAATGGGAGTAAAATAAAATATTTTATGAGTCCAATGGACTAAATTCTTAAAATAATAGGGTTTCTTATGTGGAGGTGAGTCACACTCTCAAGGAAAACAATTTAAAAAGATAAAATGTTTTATAAGTCTTGGAGGGTCCACTAAAGCTTTGTAAAATAAATAAAAAAAAATATAAAATCACATTATTTTAATGGTAAAACATATATTGGTCGAACATAATGTTTATAGTATCACTATTGGGTCATTATGATTTCATAAAACACATTATATATTTAAATGGTATATAATTTTTACCCAAAAATTCAACTGTCACAGAAAATTATGAAAAATTCACCATTGGATAATTTAGACATCCTGATTCCAAAAATAATTTTCACTTTATATAAATAGTTTTATAAATAGGTAAATTTTTTACTTTTAAAATAAAAAAAAATTTATTGAAAATTCATGGGTTTTGACAAAAACAACTTTCAAACCTTAATAAAAATTACATTTTTATTCCTAAAAAATTGTACGATCATTTATATTTAATAAAACGTAATTTATTAATAATATTTTATTAAAATATTATTTATTTTAAAAATCCATTAATTCATCAAAATAGATTTTTTTATTTGAATATTAACTAAAATAATACTATTTGTGCTTTAAAAATTGTTTACAAAGTAATAATAATAAAATGAATGCACATTATTTATATAAAAATAATGTATATATTCATAGTGCTAGGGTCTTATTACATAACCCCTTATAACACCCGCATAAGACCTAAGAGTAATGTGTGCGATGGTGACAGACTCTTGGGGTGGCTCAGATAACATTACTCATGTGGTAATCTCTATTATCTTCCACTTCTCCTGTAGTTGGTTCTGCTCAATCTTAATGTGTTCAAGATCTACATGGGATTAGTCAAGAGTGAAACCCAATGATTCCACCTCTTTTCCAAGCTCCGAAAAATGGGCTTTGTATGGGGCAAGTCTACTGGATGAGGCCATCACTTCCTTTGTCTGAGTAAATTTTATTTGTTAAAGCCCTATATTTATACTAATCATGTGATCACTATTCAACAACTATATTAGAAATAGTCACAATTCTTAATGGTATTTTAAAATTCAAAACATAAAACTAAATATGTTTATATGTTTTACATAACCATAAGAAGAAATTTAAATAGACCAAGAGGAATTTTCATTAATGAAATTTTGGGTCATTACATTGACTTTTCTAAAAAAATGATTTCATATTTATCAATTTATTTTCTTCATCTAAAAACTTTAATTATATTTTTTAAAATTTTGTTATTCCTATTCATTCCACCAATTTAAAAACTAGGTTTTAACGGTATAGTATATTATGGTTCATTTAGACTCATGGTTGTTTGTATCACAAGCATTCAATGAAATTAAATTTATTTGAAGATAAATATAACATAAAATCTCAGGGTGTTACATTATACCCCCATAAAATTGAATTTATCCTTCAAAATTACCCCACTATGATGAAAAAATTATAATATCTCTATTTCTTCACATACCCAGGTTCAGATATAGATTATCTGAATTTTTGGTTTCTACAGAGAACTTTAAACATGTGGGTAGTCATGTTCCATAACACTTTATCTCTATGATCCTCGATTTATACTATTTGTTATTTATAAGAAAGATCATGATGTAGAAGGACAACCTCTGAGTTTATTTCTTGTGAAATATCAGGTATATACATCCTTAGGAGAGATACATGGAACACATTATAAACATGAGATAGGTTTGTTTGATGTTCCAAGTGATAAGTTACCATATCTACTCAATCAATAATCTCAAAGGGCCTAATATACCTAGGTCTCAGTTTTCACTGCTTTATAAATATCATTATCATCTTCCTTAGAGTAATTTATAGAAATTACTTTTAACGAAATTCAAATTCCATATTCCACTAATGATTGTCAGTATAAATTTTCTATCAACTCTAAGATTCCTTGATGTGTTGTTGAATGGCTCTTAATTTCTATACCATTTTCTCAACTAAACTAGGTCCCAATAGCTTTATTTCTCTAAATTTATTCTAGAACGTTAGTTTTCTATACTACTTTACATTGGGGGATTCATAATGATCCATATGAATTGAGTGGAATATATTATTGTATGAAAACTCGACTGGAGGAACCTGTTGATCCCAACCACATTTTAAATCTATAGAAAAATACCTTAGAATATCTTATAGGGTTTGGATGGTTCTCTCGGAATGACCATATATCTAAGAATGATAAGTAGTACTAAAACCTCATATCTCAATAAAATACAATATAATGTGGTACTACTTGCAAACTTACCACTTTCTTAATATAAATCTTGGAAATATGATCTAAAGATAAATTGTCTCTGATAGAAATGACGTGGGATGACTTCATAAGGTGAGACTAACTATAAACCAAATACAATTATGGCCATTATACTTTTTGGAGAGTCTGGATACAATATACCTAGTGATGTTTTCCCATTTCTATTATATTATTAGTAATGGTTTTAACATATACTTAGACTTCTATCTCTCAACCATAACTTGTTAACATACCAAGAACTGAGATATATACTCTGCAATATCTATCTTCATGTTATACCACAAAATATTCTATTTTAGATATTTATATATCTGTATACTTCTAGGATGAATAGATAATGTCGAATTATGATCATCATCAAACAACTTCTTCCTCAAGTATGGTAATTTTAAGACACATATACAGTTCTTAAACCTTATTAATCCATCAAAATTTAGGTTAAACATAGGAATATTTCTCACCTTATTTTTAAGCTCTACATCTTCCATTTGTGCATCTTTAATATTCACTAGTATAGATGGTTGAACACTCATTTGAGAAATATTTTATTTCTCCCCTTACTTCAATATTTCTATATACACCCTTTACAAATCTAGAAATATTGGATCTTTTGTGACCCTCTTTATATATAATCTAGCACGATCCTTTCGACTCAGAGCATCTTCTACCCTATTTTCATTCCCAAGTTCATAATGTATTGATCAATCATAATATTTAATAAACTCAACCCATATTATTATGTGCATATTCAAATATTTCTGAGTGAAGATATATTTTAATATTTTATGATTAGTATATATTTCACACCTTTCTCCACAGAGATAATGAATCTATATATTTAATGAAAAAATTACCACAACTAACTCCAAATAATAATTCAATTAAAATTTCTCATGAAAATTTAGTTGGCATGGGGTATAATCTATCACCATATCATTCTGCATGAGGATGCATCATAGTCACTTCTTTGATGCATCACTATATACGAAAAACTCTTATCCACTATAGAGTAGTGTAAAAATAGTTTCACTGACTGACCTTATTTTAAATTCCTTAATATTTTCTTCACATTCATCTATTAAAAGTAACTTGGATCCCTTTCAAGTTAATATGTTGAGTGAATTATACATCCTTGAGAAAGTATCCCCAAGAATCGATAATATCTATCCAAAACAAGAAATATATGGATCTCAATAAAAATGGTTAGTCTTATCTCGTATTCTATAACTTATAACTTTTATATATCCATTGATATACTGTATCATGAGATCATATGTCCCAAACTTGAAACATTCTATATCCAAAATTCACACTTGGTAAATTTTTCATAGAACATATCATTTATTATGGTATTTAGTAAAATAATTAAGTTATCTTAGTGTTCTTACTTTATTTTGGAATATATAATAATAAACACTACCAAAAATTGATATAGGTATTCTCTAAAGACTATTTATTAAATCTGTAAAAATAAAATGGGCATTAGTAAAACGAAATGGAATCACTATAAATTTATAGTTTTCGTACCTCATATGAAAGACTATCTTGGGTATATCTTCACATTCTACCTTCAAATGATTGTATCCATATTAAATATCAATCTTGTAAAAATATTTATCTCGTCATAATTAATCGAACAAATCATCAATATGAACTAGAGGATACTTATTCTTGATTTCGATATTGTTATTTTCCCAATAATCAATGAAAAGTTTCCTTGATCCATATTTCTTCTCCAAAAAATGAATAAGTTCACCCTAAGATGAAACACTTTTATGAATTAATCTCTTATCAATATTCTCTTGGAGTTTCTTCTTCAATCCCCACGACACAATCTTGACCATTCTATATAGATTCTTTGAAATAGGTGTAGCACCAGGTATGAGTTCTATTGAAAACTCAAATTCTATATTTATAGGAAGAATAGAAAATTGTTTAATAAAAAAATAAAATAACTCCCTTAAAATAGGAATATCATTGATGTTGAGTTTTTCCCCGAACATCTAAGATAAATACCCCTTTTTAATAGGAATAAAGACCCATATAATGGATGTAATTTCCATTGGAAGTTCATATGTATCATCACACTGATAGATGATCATAGGTTAGTTAAAAATATAAAATATGACTTTCCTTCATCAAAAATTGATGTATTATTTTTTAAAATAAATATAATACATCTCTAAGATAACATCTAATTCAACTATATAGAGAAAAAGGAGATTTTCTGTAAGCAAAATCCTACAACCTTCAATCAGATAAGAATCATAGAATTGAGATAAGATCATCATGACATTAGGATTTTTCATTTACAATTCATAATCTAATAATTGGGGTGGAATCGTTATACCGTTATAAAATACTTCAGATATAAAATAGTGGATTGATTTAGAATCAAATAAGACATTAGAAATTCTAGAGTAGATCATAAGTGTAACTTTCAACACATCATTATCATACCCCACATTAATAATAGTGATCACATTATATTTAACTTTATCTCTGTGATTAAGAGGTTGATAATGTCAATCATCATCACACCTTTAGATTTGAGCACTAGTTAGATAAATTTACATACTCCATGCATTAGAAACACTAGAGTGTGGGTGATGTATTTTGTGGTAATTTCACTCCATCATTATGTGACTTCTTCAACCCATTACTTCAACATTAAATGTTATTATAACCTTAATTTCCACACTTAAAACACTTACCAATTCTCTTAAGTCAATTACCGCCATGTTTCTTCCCACAATTCATGCATAAAGGAAATATCACCCTCTTCTATCCATGGTTTTTATAATTTCTTTTGAATTCAAACTTTCTTTTCATATCAAAACCATGGTATTAATTGATAACCTTAATAACAATCTCCAACTTGATAGAAAATCAAATGATTTATTCATATATACTGATGTATCTATTGGATGGTTCCCTTTAGAGACATGATTTTAATCCTCTTAAGAATTAATCAATCATATATTTAGCTTGAATGACAATACCAGAAGCATACCTCACAAGTCTTGTAAAGTTTTCATCATAGGAACTAATGGATTCATCATCCTTCTAATTTGTCTCAAGGAATTACTTCACCATTTTTTCATAAATAATATGAGGAAAATAATTATTTAAAAATAAGATCCTAAACTTATCCCACTAGATGGAGTCAATTTCTTCCCATTAATTCATTCTATTGATAATATTTCACCATTAATATGATACTCCTTACAAATGATAAATAGTAAAAATAATATTTTCCTGTTCTGAACACTGGATAATGGAAAATGTATTTGTAGTTATACCAATCCATTTCTTAGAAACTAGTGGATCATCAGACCTACTAAAAAAAGGTGGATATTGCATCATGAAGGACTCAACAGAATGTTGTTCCCTCCTTTTCTCATTTATAATTATAGAATAATTCATGGATTGATAAAGTATAATAAGTAAAGAAATTATATTTTTCATTCTTGTTCACATAATATATGGTTTCTTAGGAGGATAATCGTTTCATTTTCCATCAAATTCATCATTAACATGGTTCTTTCGAGTTCTATCCACCGACTAAAACCAAAAAACATAGTGTGAGAAACAATAACAATAGTGAAAAACCACATAATATCTATCTTACCAAAACTTTAGGATTCTAGGGTTCTCTATAATTTTTTATCATCCTATTTTTCATAGGTAACAAATCCTTTATCTTATCCCAATTACAATAAAACATACTCTTCATACATAAATATTACATCTTATTATATGAATATTTAATAAATAATATTAAAATACATGCTATAATTATATAGTTTTAGGGTATTTTGAAACGTTGATACATAAAGGACTTATTCATAAGAGATATACATTCCACATGGCCTTAAGTGTTATATCCCATATGCTAGAGGATACTGATTAGTAGTGAGGGTTTAATGATGGTATGGTGGGGATACTACACCCTCATGATCAAATTAGAGCACAAAAGTGAATAAATTAAATGGAATAAAAATGGAAGATGATAATAAAATGACAATCAGTACTCATAAACAGATAAAATGGTAATGCTAATAAAATCTAACCATGAATAAACTTACTAATATATAAGTACAAATTAATCAATATACAATAGGTAATATAGATGATATACCTAGACTGATATAGTAATAAATAAATAAAATAATTTTACTCTAGAAACAAACTTGAGAATATGATCAACTTCTACTCCCATTCCAAGTACTATCCCAGAAGATACAATAGTAAAGAATCATAATCCAAGGTCATGCACTACAACGAATAGATATGTTAACATACCAAACGGAGGGCCAAAAAAGGTGTGAGTAAAACTCATTAGGCCACCACCGATAGTTTCTAATGTGATACAACCATAAATGTAAAATGAACTAGTGTGTAGTATAATAATAAAACCTTATAATGAAATAAATCAATGTAAACCATGTTCGGTATTTGGTTCCACATGGATTCCCGACCAACTACAACTATTTAGATCTAATATATATGTCTTTGAAAATAATACCTGATAATTCAATCAAGAAATAAGGCACATATTAAAGTTTATCATGTATACTAATAATAGAGGACCCAAGGTGAAACAAAGACATCCTTAACCTAAGTAGGTCATTCCAAATCATAATAATAAAGTATTATGGATCTAAGTGTCTTAATATAAACTATGGGGTGAACCCTTTCTATTCCATTCTAGTAATAACAATTGATTCTAAGTACATTATATAGGTAATCTCATGGTATCAAGTTTAAACCATATATAAAAGAGATGGGCCTATCATTTTAAAACAAGGGGAATCAACCCAAATATCTAATCCATGGGGACATGGTGTGTCATGTCCATCCATTCCCAATAAATAAAAATGATTACCAAGTCTAGAAATTTTAAATAAATAATAATGAGAACCATGTGGAACAATGAGGAACTCCAAGCCTAGAAATTTACAATAAAATATAAAGATTACCTTTATCCAATAATTTCAAATAAATGATAAGGAGCACCATGTTCAATAACAAGGAATTCCATGTCCAAAAATTTCAAATAAATGATGAGGATCTCCATATCCAATGTCCTAATAAATGATAAGGAACATCATGTTCAACATCCTAAATGTAAGTCTCAAAATTCAGATCCTAGGACGTACCTCTAAGAATACACATAAAATAATTCAAAATCCATGGTCCAAGTAATAATATTAATAAAGTATTGCATTTTATACTTGAACATAATCCAAGATAAAATATCCAACTCACTTTACATTTAGGAAGACATCATGTGGTATGAGAATGATCCATGTCAATATATGATTCATCATGATCACTCCATTTGTAAATTCAATTACAAATTAAGAAGAGGTACTTGTAAATATAAATTCCATAATATAATTCAATTTATTTACTTGGGTCAGTCTATCATAATAGTCAAATATAAAGTAATTGATCAAGGGATAATGGGGTCAGTTTGACCAGCCTAAAAATTCATTTCATTATATTTATCATTTCACTTATGTTTGAAAGAGCGATAGTCATTAAATTTAATAATTTGGATCAAGGAAAATTATAATCCATTTCCATTTAACAATTAATTTAGTCCAAATTAATCAATTATCCTTTTAAGAGTCTAGAAAAACACACCAAATGGTGTTGCAGTTAATTATATACATTTTTTTCAAAGGTATATAAAATGACACACCCGAAGGGTGTTTCATGTTGAGTTCTAAACCTCAAAAAAATTGTAAGTCCCATAAAGGGTATAAGTTGTTGTATAGGTGATTATATTTCAGAGTTACACATTTAAGGAGTGATACACAGAAAGACTGTCATGCAACACAACAATGCATTTTATGAATGACGAGACATTAAGGAAAAAACATATAGACCACTCAAATCATTATTAAAAATATTTAATAATCTATTATCAGCCTTTTAACTAGGATGGAATAAGAGAAATTAGAGTATCAGTCAAACACCTTGAAAATAGGGTATATTAGCTTACTTGGAAATAACACCCAAGATGGAGAGATAAACTAAGAAAAGAATTAAGATGAGTCATGTAATTAAATAAATTGATTCAACACAAATGAAAATGATCTAATAAAATCTTGGGTGTAAGAGTTATTTCAAATTATAATGGGGGTAAGGAGAATATCTCTCATGTAGGGGAGCTATTGTGCATTTTAGAGAAGAGAAAGGGTAGATTTGGGTTAAATAAGTGAAAGGAAAAATGGTAATTTCACACATTTTAATAGGAAAAATAGTTTTAATGAACAGTTAGACTAACGATATACCAACCATTCACACCTAATATCCAAGGTAACACATTCTTTAAAGGCTAGGTGCATGGTTTGAAAAAACGTGCACAATTTGTGCGAAGATACTGTCCAAGTGATCTGCCCCCACACATTTTTAGGTGCACAGTTAGGAGAAACTGTGTAAAAATTGTGTGGTGTACGTACAATAAATTGAATATGGTTTCCTAGTTTTCAAGGCCACCTTTCATAATTAGAAAAATTAGTGTCCCTATATAAAAAAAGGGTTCACAGTTTTTCCTCATGGTTAGTACTAACTGTGTGCCAACCGTGCACCTAGGGTTGTCTCTACCCAAACTGATATTTCAAAGATTAAAGCTCCTAAAAATCATATAAGCTTCTAAGATACCTCTCATGACTTAAAATCCATCCAAAAAAATTTCTAAGTAGTTATAACTCTCAAAATTTCATTTCTAATATTAGTTTAAGCTTTTTCCTATGCACCAAAATGAAAATTCAGAATCCTTTAGAATTTACAACACGGTTCAAAACATGGTATCTTATAACCTACCCACATTAGAACTTATTTTCCCTGATAAGACCCAATTGAAAATTTAAATAGCTCCTAACCTACTTGGGTCATGTATTTCTAGTTAAATGGTTGTGTTTCATTTTGGAACACCCAACGCACCTCCAAGACTCACTTTAACCATATAATACTTACAATACTAAAAACTAATCCAATACTTATAACCACTACTAAAATTATAATAATAAACTTACTTTATCCCGTCTATCCTAATACATGATCACATCATAATATCTTTCTTCAATGGGACTATAGTTCTTCCAATTGTAGGTTATAGATTTATTCAGGGGATTTCGAATCATGATACTCCCACTATTGTAATTTCCTATTGTAACAAACCCTTATAATCCTAGATATGATCCTAGTATATTCTAAACTTACTAAACTTGATAATACTTGAGGATACTACCTTAGGTCCTTGATTTTATTTCAAAAATCAAACTCTAGTTGACCTAGATTACCCTAGTCATGCTGGATCTTTTTTGAGAATCCTTGGTCAACTTTTAGATTGTACTCATCTCATTCCCAATGATGTTCCCAATATGTTTCCTCACAGACCACATGAAAATTTTTAGGAGAAATAAAATTGAATAACCAAAAATCAAACTTATTTGAAAACACTTAGATTCAATAGTCAACGCATATCCAAAACTATATCCCAAAACCTTTAATCCAAGGAACCCTAAGATCATTTCAAGCATGCCCACTAAAGCTCGTACCCCACTTTTGGTGACATATTCTAGACGAACCATCCTTTGTCCATCCCCATTATCATTCCATGGAATAAACATTGGTGTATACCTAATATAACACTCTTAGATCATCACAAGATATCCTGGTTCTGATTCTTATGCTCAGACTCCATGCAAGTCCATATTCAAAATTATACTTAGCATTTACCTAGAAGTCCAGACTTACATTGGTTCATTTATCTAGTGGCATAATAGAGCCAAAAGATTATCCAATGACCTATCTAAAAGTACATGAAACTTCTCACTTGATGGATTCCCACCAATGATCAACATCTTGATTCCCACCTTAGGAGTATCCTTATCATCACACTAATGAAAATAATACCTAATTACTACATACTGTAATGACGCAAACTTTTATTAATGGAAATCCCTCTTGATCTAATTAAATGTCTCTTTATGTAGAATGTTTATATTAAATTTCAACTTCTTTGGTTTTATGTTTTTTGATTTTAAAATATCGTTAAGAATTTTTACCGTTTCTAATATAGCCTTTGAATAGTGATCACATGATTAGTATAAATATACGGCTTTAACAAATCCAATTTACACAGACAAAGTAAGCGATGGCCTCATCCAGTAGATGTGCCTCATACGAAGCCCATTTTTCATATCTTGGAAAGGAGGTTGCGTCTTTGGTCTTCGTTCTTGACCAAGCCCAAGCTAATATTGAATATGTTAAGCTCGAGTGGGACTACCTATGAGAGAAATAGAAGTTGATAGAGATTACCACCCGAACAATGTTATCCGAACCACCCCAAGAGTCTGTCACCATCACAAACCTTACTCTTCGATCTTATGCGGGTGTTATAAGGAGTTATGTAACAAGACCTTAGCACTATGATTATGTGAATTATTTTGTATATAATAATGAATATAATTTTATTTTATTATTGTTACCTTGTAAATAGTTTTTAAAGCACATATTGTATTTTTAGTTAATGTTCAACTAAGAAATCTATTTTGGTGAATTAATGGATTTTTGAATTAAATAATATTTTAATAAAATATTATTATTATTTTTAAATTAATTTTTATTAAATATAAATGATCTTATAATTTTATTAATGCAATTGTAATTTTTATTAAGGTTTGAAATCCATTTTTGTCAAAACCCATGAATTTTCGATAAATGTTGGTTTTTATTTTAAAAGTGAAAATTAACATATTTAGTTAATTATTTGGATAAATTGAATATTATTTATAGAATCAGGATTTCGAAATTATCCAATGGTGAATTTTTCATAATTTTCTGAGACAGTCAAATTTTTGGGTAAAAATTAAATACTGTTTAAATATATAATGTGTTTTATGACAACATAATGACCCAATAGTGATGTAATAAAATACTATAAACTTTATGTTCGGACAATATATGTTTTACCATTAAAATAATGTAATTTTGGGTTTGTTTGACTTATTTTATAAATCTTTAGTGGACCCTTCAAGACTTATTAAACATTTTGTCTTTTTAAATTGTTTTCCTTGGGAGTGTCACTCACCTCCACATAAGAAACCCCATTATTTCAAGAAGTTCGGAATTTGGCCTTATTAAATATTTTTTTCTACTTACCTTTTCCAAAAACAATGGGAAAAAACCATGGGATGGTTTGTGGCTTGGATTAGTTTAATGTGAGGTGTCCCAAACCTAAATAATAAACAATTCCCTCACCTTTCCTATATAAACCCACACAAGCTCCCACTTCCTCCTCACTAAAAGCATTTGGAGTTCGTCCAACCTCTGACCTCCTCTCTCTATAATCCTCCAAAGGTTCCCCAATCTCCCAAGAAGCCTCTCTCAAGCCTCTCTCAATCCTTTGGAAGAACACTTCCAAGTAAGGGTTTTTTCTTCCTTTCTCATTTTTGTCCAATTTTCTTAATGTTGTTATGCCCTTTTAATTTCAATTATAAATGTTGGGGTATGGTTTATAAACTCTCCCATACTGACCTATTTGTGTTTTAATTATTATATAACCCTTTCTCTCTCAATAAATTCCTCTCATGTACACCCGTTACTATGCCGAAATTCCGAAAGGAATTTATCTCTCCTCACTTACATTCAAGCAATTATTTTGTATCATGAATCTAAATTCCATTAAAATTTTTGGGACATGTATCTATATGACCCCATTACTTTACATTTAATTTATATATGATGAGACACCCCTTTCTCTCTCATCGTCCATTTTTATGAATTCTTATGTCACGCTGTTACACTGCCAAAATTGCACCGATTTTCCAAGCCAATGTCATTGTGTAGTGAATATCATGCCCATTTATCTATCAAGGGTATTCAACTTAATGAAAATTTACTTATTGATTATAAATTTTCATTTTTTTAATTCCACATTCCTTTATCATGTAATAAATAATGATGTTTTATGAATCCATGTTATATGATCCATGTGGCACACTTATGCATGAAATGAAATGTTTAAGAAGAGTGTGCCCCTATAGCACTCTAATGCATTGGGTAAATTATAGTATCATGATACATCATGTGCAATGGGTGTTTACTTATTCTAATTCAAGTGCAATTAGGGTTTACTCGTGATTCATGTGCAATTAGGGTTTACTCCTGCTCCATGTGCAATGAGACTTGGCTCATGCTAATTCCATGTTAAGCGTTGTTTCCACATTTCCATGTTATGATTATCATTATTTATCTTGACTTTATGTTTATTCTTCTCTTTTGATCTATTTATATTCCTATTGTCTATCATAAATTGTATTCCTCATGTTATTCCATGATTAATCCCTTACTGGGCTTTATAGGTCACCCTTTTCTTATGCATGTCCTCAGGTTATCCCATGAAATGCTAAGTACGAGGGAATGTAGTGGTCATGTAAAGGAAGTTTTAAATAAAGATATTGTATTTCATGTTTTAATTTGTTATATAATGATCCTAATCCCCAATGAAACTAGACCTCTCGATCTTATATGTTGTATCAAGTGAACTTTATGTAATAGATTATGTTTAATTGTGAAAAAAAAGATCGGGGTTGTCATAGTTGGTATCAGAGGGAGGTTTAGTTATTTTTGGGATTAGTATTATAAAACCCTAGTAAAGCCTTAGAGATAAGACTAAGTATAATAAAAGTATCCCTAAGTTTTGGTGAGTATTGAGTAAGTGGTTTATCACGCAAATACATCCCTGTCTGGATACGAGTAGGTAGAGGCAGCTCTGGCAGAGATGTATCCTAGGGGTAAAACCCGAAAACACCACTTTGATATAGACTTGGACAGGAACTGGTGCACAACAAAGGGCCTTTCTACACTCTTGGTTACAACACTCTCGGGGGATATGCTTTGGTAAATTGACAAGCTTAGTATGAACCATTATTAATGTAAAAAAATTCCCTAAGAATATATGTTAGAAAGTAGAACATGGATAACATAGACTGAAGCAAATAGATTCACATGTTAAGGAAATAAAAGTTATTTATAAGTAATAAGTTTTGTCCTTGTATTACCCTTTATGTGTTACCCCTAACTTTCCTTTTATTACAGCCAATGGATGGTAAAAGGAGGACTCGGGCTAATAACCGATGTGAAGAACAATGTGATGACTGTACTAATGAGATGCCCAATACAATGGGAGCGAGAATCGTGAACTTTGTCAGGCTTCTCTATCAGCTAACTCAAGATTTGAATAGAAACATGGGTCAAGAGTAACTTTCAACCCCCCTAATAAAGAACAAGTCACTATCGAGAGCTTCAAGTGACAAAGGCCTCCTAATTTTAATGGATCGTCTGATCCCTCAATCACTGAACACTGGATCAACACCATTGAAAAGATCTTCTCTATCCTTCAATTTTCTGAACAAGAGAAGGTTCTCATGGTTTCTTATCATATGGAGGGTGAAGCTGATCAATGGAAGACGTTGATAAAAAATATGAAGCCTGAGGATGAGATTGAGGCATTTGAATAGAAGCATATCCGGAAGATGTTTTTCGATAAATATTTTTCGTGCACCCTCCATCTTAAGATGGAAAGGGACTTTCTTGACCTCAAGAAAAAAGACGACAAATATATTGGAGCGTACAAGGAAAACTTCACAAGGCTTGAATGATACGCTTCCGTCTTTGTCGTTACCCCCAAATGCAAGGTTCACCGCTTCTTTGGTGGGCTAAAACCTAGCATGCGGAAAGTGCTAGCAATCCGTGACTTCAACAGCTATGAGGAAATTGTATGATTGGACCACAAGGTCGAAATGGAGATCAGAGAATCTCATGGGTATCATGGGGATAAGAAGCGTAAGGTGGACTTCAATGTTGGTGGTCCGATGGATAAATTCAACGGTGCTAAGAAGATCCAGCGCCCCACTTTCCAAAGGTGTAGAAAGAAGCACCTCGAAAATTTCCTAAAGGGGATAAGGAAATGCTTTAAGGTGTGGAAAACAAGGGCACATAGCTGCTAACTATCGGCAGGAAAGACCCGCAGCTACGATAGAGGAGAGGAAAACTCTGTTCGAACCTCAACACGTGTTTCATTTCTACAACTACAAAGAACTAGGGCATCTTGAAAATCAGTTCCCTAAGCCAAGGGTTTTCGGAGGCAACCAACAACCTCCAAGGCAGTAAGGGTGAGATTTTTCCATCACTAATACCGATGTGAACCCCAAAAACGAAGTGGTGATAGGTATGGTAGTTATTCATTCAAGAATAGCGAATGTATTTTTTGATTCAGGTTCTATGCATTCTTTTATATATTGAAATTTTAGTAGAACAATCCCAGCACCACCACAAATCATGGAAGTGAAGATGTCGGTGAGTATGGAAAATGGGGAAATCATTGCATCCCATGAATATAACTCGTACCCTATCAAAATATGTGGATTAAACTTCCCAGTGAACCTCATCATACTCCCTCTGATGGAATTGGATGAAATTCTTGGCATGTATTGGATTTACTTATATAGAGCCAACAAAAATTTCCATGAGAGGGAAATCACTCTCCGTATGGAGAATCGACCCCCGATTCTGTACAAGTTCAAGGAGGAAGATGAATCTTCTTTAGCTCCATAATCTCAAGCGTGGTTATTACTAACCTATGAGCACATGTATCTAGATTTGATTACTGATTCTAAGGAGGCAACCATCCTAGAAGATATGCCTATTGTGAGGGAATTCGCTGAAGTGTTTTCTGAGGGATTTCCTAGTCTTCCTCCTAGAAGAGATGTTGAATTATCAATTGATCTTATACCTAGGGCGTTGCCAATATCCAAGACTCTATATAGAAAGGATTTTGTGGAGCTTTAGGAGCTGAAGAAACAACTATAGGAGAATCTGGATAAAGGGTTTATACGCCCATGTGCTTCACCATGGGGTGCACCAGTCCTCTTCGTCAAGAAGAAGGATTTGTTAATGCGCCTCTTCATTGATTATCATGAGCTCAAAAAAATCATGATAAAGAACAAGTATCCTCTCCCATGAATTGATGACTTTTTCAATCAGCTATGTGGAGAATAATACTTCTACAAGGTGGATTTTTGGTCGGGATATTATCAAGTTAGTGTGAAGAAGGAAGATATCCCCAAGACTGCTTTTTATACAAGATACGAGCATTATGAATTCATTTTAATGCCTTTCAGACTCACTAATGCTCTAGTAATACTCATGGAATTGATGAATAGAGACTTTAGAGATTACCTAGAAATTTTTTTGGTAGTCTTTATAGATGATATTCTGATATACACCAAAACCAAGGAGGATCACGAGGAGCATCTAAGAACTGTACTAGAGACCCTGCGGAAGGAGAAGTTCTATGAAAAGTACAAAAAGTGTGAGTTCTGGTTCAAGGAGGTCTCATTATTGGGCCATATCATCACAAGTAATGGTATATCTATGGATACTTCCAAAACAGATGCAATTGAGGGATGGATGAGGCCAACATCGGTAACGGATATCCGTAGCTTCTTGGGGTTAGCTGGATATTATCGACGATTTGTGAGAAATTTCTCACGATTGTCCAACCCTCTTACCAAGCTAACTCAGAAGGGAGTAAATTTTTTTTGAAATGATGAATGTGAAGAAAGCTTCAAGGAGTTGAAAAGTAGGATTATCACTGTGCCTGTGCTAACTTTACGCACAAGTGGAGAACTTTTTGTGGTATTCAATGATGCTTCGAAGAAGGGCCTGGGATGTGTGTTGATGCAAAATGACAAAGTCATTGCCTATGCTTCAAGGAAATTTAATGTTCATGAATATAACTATCCAACACATGACCTCTAGTTATCTGAATTGATCTTCTCTTTGAAAATTTGGCGGCATTATCTCTTTGGGGAGAAGTGTGAAATATATACGGACCACAAAAGCCTCAAGTATATATTCACACATAAAGATTGGAACATGTGCCAATTAAGATGGTTAGATCTAATCAAAGACTATGATTTCTCAATCCATTACCACCCTGGGAAAGCGAACAAGGTGGAAGATGATCTAAGTATAAAGTACCTAGAAATTATATCATTGATGAGAATTGAGAAGGACCCAATCTTCTTAGATTTGATGAATATGGACATGGGGATCATAAATAAGGGAACATCATCAATCCTTTCACAAATGATTTTTCAACCGTATCTTTTGGAAAGGTTAAAGGATGGTCAAAAGGATGATGTGGGAATTCATGAAAAAGTGGAAGCTATCGGAAAAGGTAAACCCTTGGAGTTTAATGTTAATGAATAAGGAATTGTGAGATTTGGGAAAAGACTATCTGTTCCATCAAGTACAGAGTTGAAGAAGGAACATTTGGATGATGCACATAGTTAAAATTTCTCTATTCACCCAGGAAACACAAAGATGTATTGAGATCTCTCAGAGCATTTTTGGTGGGATAATATGAAGAAAGAGATCGCTGAATATACATCAATGTTCCTGGAAGTGTTAGCAAGTGAAGGTAGAGAGGCATAAGTCTAAGGGGATGATGCAACCATTGCCCATACTATAATGGAAATGGGAGAACATTACCATGGACTTTGTCACCAGACATTCAAAGACATCCAAAGGCAAAAATGCAATTTGGGTCATTGTGGATCATATTACAAAGGCTACACACTCCATTTCTATTCAGGAGGATTCCTCATTGGATCAATTGGAACATATATATATCAGGGAAGTGGTAAGGCTGCATGGAGTACCACTATCTATTGTGTCTGATCGAGATCCAAGATTCACCTCTAAGTTTTAGAAGAGTCTTCAACATGCTCTGAATACTGAACTAAACTTTAGTATGCCCTATCATCCTCAAACTGATGTCCAATCCGAGTGGACTATCCAAACACTCGAGGACATGTTGAGAGCAATCTCAATGGAATATAAAGGAGGATGGGATCAACATCTTCCTCTGGTTGAGTTCTCTTATAATAACAGTTTCTACTCGAGCATCCAAATGGCACCATATGAAGCCCTTTATGGGAAAAGGTGCAGAACACCGGCGTGTTGGGATGAGGTTGGTGAGGGTAAGCTGCTTGGACTAGAAATGGTTGAAGAAATGGTGGAGAAGGTGAAAACCATTCAGCAGCTTATCAAGGCATCCCAGAGTTGACAGAAGAGTTATGCAGATAACCATCAATGAGACCTTGAGTTTAAATTTGGAGACATGGTATTTCTATGCATATCTTCATAGAAGAAGGTCATGAGGTTTGGAATGAAATAGAAGTTAATTCCATGGTACATAGGCCCCTTCAAGATTATTGATCGTGTTGGGGTTGTGGCCTATCGACTAGAAATTCCACCTACCATGGCCAAGGTACATGATGTCTTTCATGTATCCCTCTTAAGGAAGTACATATCGGACCCTTAATATGTAATCTTTTCATAGGTGGTATAGTTAGAGGATGATCTTTCTTATGAGGAGAAACCAGTGAAGATCCTAGATCATAGAGAAAAAGTTCTACGAAATAAGACACTGCCCCTTGTCAAGCTGTTGTAGAGAAACCACAAGTTTGAAGAAGATATGTGGGAATCAGAGGAAATGATGAATCAGAGTTACCCACATCTATTTTATTGTGGGAAAAGGAAATTTTAAGGGTGAAATTTCTTAAGGGGGGAAGATTGTAATGACCCAAACTTTCATTAATGGAAATCCATCTTGATTTAATTAAATGTCTCTTTATGTAAAATGTTTATATAAAATGTCAACTTCTTTGGTTTTTTGTTTTTGGATTTTAAAATACTGTTAATAATTTTGACCATTTCAAATATAGCCGTTGAAAAGTGATCACATGATTAGTATAAATATAGGGATTTAACAAATCCAATTTACTCAGACAACGGAAAGGATGGCCTCATCCAGTAGACGTGCCCCATATGAAGCCCATTTGTCAGATCTTGGAAAGGAGGTTGAATCTTTGGGCTTCACTCTTGACCAAGAATAAGCCTATCTTGAATATGTTAAGCTCAAGCGGGACCGCCTATGAGAGAAATGGAAGTTGATAGAGATTTCCACCCGAGCAATGTTATCCGAGCCACCCCAAGAGTCTGTCACCATCACACACCTTACTCTTCGGTCCTATGTGGGTGTTATAAGGGTTTATGTAACAAGTTCTTATCATTATGATTATGTGCATTATTTTTTTATATAATAATGAATATACTTTCATTTTATTATTGTTACCTTGTAAATAGTTTTTAAAGCACAAATAGTATTTTTAGTTAATGTTCAACTAAGAAATCTATTATGATGAATTAAGGGATTTTTGAATTAAATAATATTTTAATAAAATATTATTATTATTATTAATTTAATTTTTATTAAATATAATTATCGTATAATTTTATTAATGCAATTGTAATTTTTATTAAGGTTTGAAAGCCATTTTCGTCAAAAACCTATGAATTTTCGATAAATGTCAGTTTTTATTTTAAAAGAAAAAATCAACATATTTATAAAATTATTTAGACAAAATGAATATTATTTCTGGAATTAGGACATCAAAATTATCCAATGGTGAATTTTTCATAATATTCTGAGAGTCAAATTTTTAGGTGAAAATTAAATACCGTTTAAATATATAATGTGTTTTATGACATCATAATGACCCAATAGTTATGTAATAAAATACTATATACTTTATGTTCGGCAAATATATGTTTTAACATTAAAATAATGTGATTTTGGGTTTTTTGACTTATTTTACAAAGCTTTAGTGGACCCTTCAAGACTTATTAAACATTTTGTCTTTTTAAATTGTTTTCCTTGGGAGTGTGACTCACTTCCACATAAGCAACCCCATTATTTTAAGAAGTTCAAACATTAACATTATAAAATATTTTTTTACACTTCCCTTTTCTAAAAACCATGGAAAAATCATGGGTTGGTTTGTGGTTTGGATTAGTTTAAAGTGAGGTGTCCCAAACCTAAATAATAAAGAATTCCCTCACCTTTCCTATATAAACCAACCCATGCTCCCAATTCCTCCACACTCAAAGCCTTTGGAGTTCATCCATACTCATCCCTCCTCTCTCTATAATACTACCAAGGTTCCCCAAGCTCCCAATAAGCCTCTCTCAAGCCTCTATCAAGACTTTAGAAGCACACTTCCAAGTAATGGTTTTTTCTTCCTTTCTCATTTTGGTCCAATTTTATTAATGTTGTTATGCCCTTTTAATTTCAATTATAAATGTCGGGTTATGGTTTCTAACATCCCCCATACTTCCCTCTTTATGTTTGAATTATGAGATACCCCTTTATATCTCAATAAATTCCTCCCATGTACACCCATTACTATGCCAAAATTTCGAAAGGAATTTATCTCTCCTCACTTACATTCAAGAAATTCTTTTGTATCATGAATCTAAATTCCATTAAAATTGTTGGGACATGTATATATATGAACCCCTTACTGTCCATTTCTTGTACATATGATGAGATACCCCTTTCTCTCTCATCAACTATTTTTATTAATTCTTACATCACGCCGTTATGCTACCGAAATTGGACTGATTTTCCAAGACAATGTCATTGTGTAGTTAATACCATGCTCATTTCTCTATTAAGGGTATTCACCTTTATGAACATTTACTTATTGATTATAAAGTTTCATGTATGAATTATACATTCCTTTATCGTGGAATAAATAATGATGTTTTATGAATCCATGTTATATGATCCATGTGGCACACTTATGCATGAAATGAAATGTTTAAGAAGGGTCACTACTAGAATTCTAGGTAATTGTGACGACCTATTTGTGACGGGATCCCGTCACAAAGAGGCTTCAGCGAAGGGGCCCCATCACAAATAGCCCATTGCAGAAAATGCTGTCACAAATACAATTATTTGCGACGGTCCCGTCGCAAAAAATATTATTTGCGATGGGAAACATCGTCGTCGCAAATAAGCTTCCGAATATATGTATTATATATACATAAATGTTTTCGCAACGGGCCCATCGCAAAAACTATTTGCAACGGGCTCTTATCCCATCGCAATATATATATATATATATATATATATATATATATATATAACTTTTGCAACAGGCCCATCGCAACACATTATTTGCGATGGGGAAGTAGTCTCGTTGCAAATATGTTTTTAAAAATATTTAGCTAGACTATTTTCGACGGGATCCCGTCGCAAACAGTCCCGTCACAAATAATAAATTAATTTAAAAAAATAAATTTTAATAAAATTATGATTAATGAAAAAATAATATTACTATTATTAAAATAATAAAAAATTAAAAAATATTAAAATTCTCACTATTCACAAAAAAATATAAAATAATAAAAAATATTAAAATTCTCAATATTCACAAAAAAATATTAAAAAATATTAAAATATTAAAAATTAAATTATGTAATATTTGCACCGCTATAAAAGATAGAAAATGTAAATAATTCATATTACAATATTAAATTCAAATGTTTGTAACATAAAAAAATCACTGGGGGTCATCTTCTAAAGGAGGTGGAGGAGCTGAAGGGGCTGGTGGAGGAAACTCCATCCATAAAATACGAGTCAGACGTCGCATTTACTCCATCTACTCGTGATGATACTACTTCCATCGATGCAACTGCTCCTCGTAATGCTGCTCCTCCTACTGTTGCCGCTGACATATCTCTTCTTGCTGCTTCTGCAAAGTCTCTATATGCTCAGCCTGAGCTCGCAACTGCTCCTGATACTGTGAGCCAGAAGATGATGCCTCTCCATGATCTCCTCTCAAGATGGACGCCGACATCACAACAGTACCATAATAAGTACCAAGAGTCAAATGAGAGTCGATGCCAACTACTCTACTCTTCTCAAAGCCATACTGAGTCGCCTGCATCCATGCTGCCTCATCAAAATGGTGATCACTGGTCTGCTCAGTCGTCTAGTTCTGACCCTCATCCTGTGTCTGAGAGGTCTCAGCCTTATATGACTCCTTCAATTACAATTTAAAATTAAAATTGTAAAATATTATATGCAGTTAATTATCAAATTGAAAAAATAATACTAACAAAAATCAGATGCTGGCGATCACCTCTAATCTCACCAGTGGCTGGATCACTGTACATCCTCTGATAAACATCGAACTCCGTAGTGTTGGGATGCTCGAATGCCTATATAAATATAAAATAAACTGTTTATATTTAAAGTTATATAAAATATTTAAAAAATATACTTACCAGATGCTCTCTATGTGAACTGAATGTACAGCTACCAGCTCAATGCGTCACCTCCTGTCTCCCCTGGTTCTTTCATCCCACTGAATATCTCCTCTGAAATCCACCACCCAACCAGTGTAAACATAATCCATCCCAAATGTGAGATGAAATGTACTCTGGTCGGTGGGCTCTACACGAATCATCAAATTCTGTCACTCCTACTTTCTTAATGGTTGTCCTTCTCAAATTGTGCAAAAACTGAAGGAAATAGTCACACATATAAACCTTCCATGCTGCATGGATAGCGTCGCGCATGCTATCATTGATAGGATACCATAAACACTACAAATAATTTTTAATATCAAGTTGTTAATAAAATAAATTTCAAAATAAATATTATTTATTTACGTACCATCCAATGATGGAACATGTCACATCGCACATCAACGGGAATCTGTTCCCATGTGATCCATGGATGAGAAAAATAATTGTGCAAGACAGCGCTCCCCTGTCCAATAGCTACATGTGCGAAACTGTGAAAAATGAATAAATAATCAAACAATTATTATATATATAAATAAATTAATGAAATATAACTAAAATATACCGGTTACCATACCTCCGTGTGCATGGATCAAAACCAAGATGTGGACGTCGCTCGGGGATAGGGTCAGGAATCATCAGTCGTGCAGGATCGTGCCCCCTCTGCATACCCCCTGAACCGCCAGTAGGCTGAGGGTCGGATGATCCAAAATCCCCCTCACCCAATGGTAGGTCAACCTCCTACAACTCGAGAAATAGCTCAGGGTCCATCTGAAACAAAAAATGATTGTTGTTAGCAGATAGTTGAAAATAACTATTATATATAGATATATCTTAGTTACAATTATCATTAGCATTTAACTATGTCAATGTTCATCTTTATCCTCTTCTTAATAGCTGTCAATGTAAATGTCTTCATCTTCCTCCTCAGCATCATCAATATCCATATGAGTTTCAGTTCCAACATCTCTTGTCATTTCAAATTCATTTGTAACATCATTAACATCTTCATCATCATCGATCCTTAATTGTGGGTTTTCATCATTGATATTCACGTCTCTTTGTGAATCAGATGGATTTTGAGCCGTCTCTTGAAAAATTTTAGTTCCTTCCACTTCAGCGGAACCACATTCATTTTGAGTAAACTTGTTTTCCCGAGATTACATTTTTATTATGCTCCACCAATCGCTCAAGTATCTTGAAGTAGCATAGTACTTTTCATAATAAATTTTGTGTGCTTGTTGAGCCAGTAAAAATGGTTAATTTACTACAAGAAGAATTTTATATTTAATATCGATTATTTCATGAGTCAGATGAACGCGCAAGCCTCTCTCGGTATCCTACCACCAACATTTAAAGATTGTTATGTAATTCTGACCTAGATAACACAGCTCAATAATTTCATCCAAAATGCCATAAAATTCAACTTCAGTTTCTCTGTGATGTGATCCTCTCAAGAAAACTCAACTGTTCATTGTTTTTTTTTTGATTCCACATATGCATGTGTATGAAATCAAAAACCATTCACCAGATATGAATTACAATATTTAACCATTTTGGATGGTGGGTTACTCAATATACACAGTCGCTTATCAATTTTATCAGCATATTGAGACACCTGAAATTTTTTAAAACAATTATCAATATAATAAATAATAAATGGAATTGATATTAAACCATCAATAATTTATGTTACAAGTTTTTGAAACCATTGAGAATTTTTTTTGTCTGTGTTCTTCAAGAGAAACTGCTGTAATTTGTGGAAGTTGTTTCTTGATATGATTATCATATAACCTACAAATAAAATAAGTTTAAATAATGTAACATATATTATAGAATAAGTGATAAAATAACTCGCAGGACAAATGATTTAATTTCTTCACAGTTGAGAAGAACGTATGTATGAGCTCTGTGATGTTCATCATCTGAAAGACATCGTTCATGAACTCCACCGAAACCAAGATGTTGAAGAATAAAAACTGTTAATTGATTGTCCATTTAATCATTAGAATTACCCTCGTTTCATCCCATGCGATTTTTCTTTGAGGGATATTGAGATTCAAAATAATGAGAGCAAGAAAAAGCAATTTCCTCTTGCAAATAAGCTTCAGCAATTGAGCCTTCAACTGATGCTTTGTTACATATTTTTTTCTTCAATTTCTACATGAATCTATCGAATGGGTACATCCATCGAAACTGTACTGGACCTCCAAATTTATCCTCATGTAGAAAATGTAATATCAGATGTTCCATTGAGTCAAAGAAAGCTGGCGGAAAGATTTTATCCAGTTTACATATAATTTTAGAAACATCTTCTTCCAGTTTGCTTAGCGCATCATAGTCTATTGTCGCTGCACAAATGTCTCAAAAAAAATATGATTTGTCTATTATCGAATCCCAAATCATAGAATTCAACAAACCTCTGAATCCAATCAGCATAATTCTTTCCATTATAACATAACAATCATGAATTTTTAATCCAGTAATATAACCATTCTTAACACATCTTCCCAAATTGGAAGCATAGCCATTTGGAAGTCTCAAATCTACAATCCACTGAAAAAATAATAAGCGACTCTCTTTGGAAAATGTATAAGCTATTTTTGGATTCATTAACCTCTATGATCTGACATTTTCAAATAGTTCAAGTTCTGGTCACCTGCAAATTTGGGCAAGATCTAATCATGCCTTTACAGTATCTTTGGTCTTACCTGGTGTATCCAAAATTGTATGAAATAAATTATCAAAACAGTTCTTCTCAATATGCATAACATCCAACATGTGGTGGACCAACAAATCAGACCAATATGGAAGATCCCAAAAAATGCTCCATTTTATCCAATTATGTTCTTTCCCAAAGCCATGAATTTTCTGTTGGTTTACTGTTGGTCCAAATGTCATGGGGGGTAATGAAAATACAAATGATTTTAACTTTGTACCTGAGATCATCTTTGGAGGTTCATCCCTTTCAATTGTACCGTTTCTAAAATGAGATTTTTTCCTCCGAAAAGGATGATCGGTTGGAAGAAATCTATGATGACAATCAAAATAGCAAGGTTTTTTTTCCATTGACGAGCATAAAGGCTTTGTTTTCTTTCACACAGTAAGGACATGATTTCGGACCATGTGTAATCCAACCAGATAACATGAAATATACCGAAAAGTCACTAATCATCCACATCAATGTAGCTTTTAATATGAAATTTTGTTTTGCAGCAACATCATATGTATTAACACCATCACTCCACAATGTATTTAACTCATAAATCAATGGCTTCAAATAAAAATCAATATTATTTTTTGGATGTCCTGGGATTAATAGAGTCAAAAATATATAAGGCTCCTTCATCAACATCCATAGAGGCAAATTGTACGAAGTTATAAAGACAAGCCAACATGAATACTGACTACCATAAGAACCAAATGGATAGAAACTGTTAGTAGAAAGACCCAATCGCACGTTTCGGGCTTCTATAGCAAAAGACGGATGCAGACGGTCAAAATGTTTCCATGAATCACCATTAGATGGATAATTCAAGCTTTTATCAGTTGAAATCTTGGTTTTGTGCCATGAAATCATTGACGGTGTGTTTTGAGACATAAATAAACACTACAACCTGGGTGTAAGGGGGAAATATATCAACTGTTTTACTGGAATCGATCTATACTTCCCTGGTTGAGCTTCTTTATACCTCGATTGTCCACATGTGGGACAACTCTCCAATTAATCATTTTCACCAAAATATAAGATGCAATCATTTGGACATGCATGAATCTTCTGATAACTAAGGCCCAGATTACGAATCAACCTCTTTCTCTCATAGTAATTTGCAGGCCACACATTTCCTTCTGGTAATAGTGTTTTAACCAAAGAAAATATCAATCAAAACAATTGTTTAACATTGCATTATCTGATTTAATAGCCATAAATTTTTCAACCTCTTTTAATTTTCTTATCTTACAACCAGGATATAATTCATCCTCAACAGACCTCAACAACTCATAACATTATGATGGTGCCAACTCAGGAGTTAAATCAATATCATTGTGAGTTTTAGTTTGTTGCACAGATGGACCTGCAACATCATGTACTAAATTTTGAAATCGTGATGGATCTGGAATCAAGTTATTAGGATCCTATTTGGAACTTCGTTCATCGTGTTGATACCAAAAAACATAATCTGGTTGAAAACCAAACAGAAAGAGATGTCCCCCAACCTTGTCAAATTTGTCAAATGTTCTCAGAGCACATTTTTTACAAGGACACTTAATTGTGCCTTCTGAAATATATTCTGGTTTTGATGATGCAAATGATAATAAAGCTTCAACACCCTCAATATATATAGGATTTAAACCAGAACCATTTGGATTTATGCGCTGATTTATCCAAGCTCGATCATCTAAAAATGACTGATGTCGACTTCCTTGTTCCATATTTTTCTACATAAAATATAAAATCATCACTATTTTTGAATAATTTGAAATTATAAAAACACTATCTAAAAAAAGAAGATAAATAATTAAAACTACTTAATAATTACCATTAATTAATGGTGACACAATTTCCAGTGGATTGACGACTACTCTTTTGTCCGAAAGCTCATTTAATTGCATCATTCTCACACTTATTATTGCTAATTATTTCTAATATTTCCTAATTATTCCTAATTATTTCTAATTATTACAAATTATTACTAATTATTACTAATTAGTACTAATTATTACTAATTATTACAATTTATTACTAATTATTACAATTTATTACTAATTATTACTAATTATTACCATTTATTACTAATTTAGCAATAATTAGCAAAATGAAAACTAGTTTAATAATGAAAGAAAATTTGGTAATCATCATTGTGGAGATGATTACAAAATTTCCCTTCATTATCCAAGAAGATTTCATTTACTAATTATTAGTAATAAAAAAATTATATTATCAATATTTGCGAAAAAACAATATTAATATTATTAAAATAATAAAAAATTTATAAAATATTAAAATTATCAATATTCACAACAATATTTGCTCTATTCTTAACATGTTCAAATCTCAAAGGGTCGTCAATTGTCAAGTCATGCACAATAAAAAGTTTGTGTCAGTCATGTCCAATGTAAACTCTATAATTATACTTGCATGGTTGATCACCACGCAAGTAGTGTTGCAATAGGACGACCAAAGTAATGACATTCTCATCTCTAAGAATCATCTCAAATGATACTTTACATAGATCATTCTTCCTTAAAAATTTGAGGGGATATCATTATCTTTCCCTTAAATTTTCAAAGAAGAATGGTCTATGTAAAGGTTCATGTGAGGTAATTATTATAGATAAGAAGGAAATGAATTGGTTTGTCCTATTGTAACACTACTTGCAAGGTGATCAACCATGAAAGTACAATTATTGAGTTTACATTGGACATGGCTGACACAAACTTTTTATTGCGCATGACCTGACAATTGGAGACCCTTTTAGATTTGACCATGTTAATAATAGAGCAAAGTCTATTGAAAATATTGATAATTTTAATATTTTATAGATTTTTTATTATTTTAATAATATTAATATTTTTTATTTCGTAAATATTGATAATATAATTTTTTTATTGCTAGTTATTGCTAGTTATTGCTAGTTATTCCTAGTTATTACTAGTTATTCCTAGTTATTGCTAGTTATTTCTAATTATTGCTAGTTATTCCTAGTTATTCAAAGTTATTCCTAGTTATTCATAGTTATTCCTAGTTATTCCTAGTTATTCCTTGTTATTACTAGTTATTCCTAGTTATTCCTAGTTATTCCTAGTTATTCATAGTTATTCATAGTTATTCCTAGTTATTCCTAGTTATTCCTTATAACACCCCAGGCTTCCACGATATGCTTTCCTTTGAATAATACAGTATTGAGTGTTGTACGCAACTTCGAGTTCTAACACACACCACAACCAATCAAGCTAGCCGTTATGAATAGTAATAACCACTTTTTGAAATTTTATACAATTTATCTTTCATAATGGACTTCATTTTTGGATTCGGAATATTGAAATTAGCCTAGGGTGAAATTTTGGTATTTTTCTGAAAACTTTCAATTTTTGATGAATAGTGAAAAAACACTGAGTTATAGTTTAAACCCGAATTTTTATTTAAATAATTATTTATTTTATATAAATTTAATTAATGTCAAAATAGATACATAATACCTATATAAGTTCAATGTAATTCATTGGAGTTATTTTAGAATAATTTTAGATATATAAAATTTTTATTGAACTTTTCACCATCTTTTACCCACCTCCTAGGAGAATTTGGAAATTCACATAAAACATAATTTTACCGCTTCTGTGAGTGGAATTTAGAAAATTCGAGAGACACGGTTAATATCAAGGATTAAAATGTGGTTTAATGAGATGAAAAGAATTTTTGGTGAATAATAAATTTTTACTTTTATTTACCACAGTTAAAAGTAAATAGGGTAATTAAGGGTAAAAATGATATTAATATTACCCTAACACATGTCCTAATTCTATTGTAAAAGTGTATCTCGACCAAAAACAACCTTAGAAATAAAATATTATCATTTAGGTCAACTTAGATTAGATTAGGACATTTATTATTATTTAATTCAAAGAAGAGTTAAAAGAGTTAAAATCAAAGTTTATTTACTAAAATATTTTTAATATAGGGTTATACATAATATAAATTCGATTGTAAATATTCATTAGAAATATAAAGATATTTCCTACATAATGGTATTTTATTTATAATTTTTAGACCTTAAATAAGTTAATTTATCTATGACACAATGGTGATGCAGTAATTACCTAATTAATGAAATATTAAAATAATTGATATTATAAATATCAATGTAAATGTAATTTGAGACTTTTTATGAATTACACTAATTTTATAGGTTAATATGACATATTAGGATTTTTTATATAAATTCTTTTCGAAGTAATAATTCTGTTATGAAATTATCAAAAACAAAATACCCAATAGTTTCAAAATTGACATAAAATAGTATTTAAAACAAATATTATATTATTAATTGATTTTAAATTCCTAAAAATCTAAGGTTCGGACAAGCGACTTATATCATGATAAGTGTATCATTAATGGACCACTTGGGGGTCTCGTGGAGGAATATAGTAAGTTTATTAACTATATAATATAAAAATACAAAGTGACATGGTAAGTGTCAAACTAATTAACTAAGAGTTAAAACTAAAATATAAGGTTAATATAATGACCCAAAAATGTCTAAATTATATTGGTTGAGTGGTTTTCAACCCATACCCACCTTAACCTTTAAATAATTGACTTTGGAGCCATTAAAAACCGAATATGAACTTATTATAAAATAATGTTTCTAGCTTTTCCAAAGGTGCCCCTCACCCCTCTTATAAAAGGGAACTCCCCCTTCTCACTAATTTACATATTCAAAGCCTCCTGGCTCATCCAACCCCTTCCAAAATACTCTATCAACTTCCCTCACTACAACCTAGAGGCATTAGTTTGATCAGAAAGCCAACCTAATGATCTTTTTTGATCAAATCAAAAGGAAGAACCCGAAGAAGAGGTAATGTTTTCACCACCTTTTTTCAAATTCATTTCTTCTTCAACTTCTTCTTTCTTTGTTATTCCCATTCCCAAATAATAAATCAAGTATCTCCTATATACTGTGATATTATTATAAATATGGCACAACCATATTAAGTATTCTATCCATCCTTTGAATGACATATCATCATGCGTGTGTACGTACGACTTACCGTCTCCACATCGTGGTGTAATTGTTATTCAATATATTATTATTTGGATGGGTATAATAATGATGTGTAATTCATGTAAATAATAAATATAACATGATAATTATTCTGTATATATTATATGCTATCCAATTATATATTATTTTAATATCAAAAGAATGATATTGTCGCTCGTGCGTACGTACGAACTACCGTCTCCACGAACGCGATGAGATTCATTCTCCATCGTATCCATTCAAGTATAATTATCATTTTATGATTTAAAAATAATATTTAAGTACTTGATATCATTCTGGATATGAATAAGATTTAACCTATCCATAACAAACACGGCTTATGTAACAAAACATATACGAGTAAGTTAACACCTGAAATGATGATAATACTAAGATATTATTAACAAAGCAATGTTAAAAGATCATATATGATATCATATTAATGTATATGATTCTTGTATAATTTAATAACAATTATTTCACCATTATACAGGAGGTTAACCTACCCCCAACCAAGGAAAATTACAAGGTAAGAGTTTATTTCACAATCTCTTCATTATCCGAGGTTGTTTATACGTGATTATCTAATGGGACCTCTTTATCATCCACATACATGTTTCTTAAAAATGTATTTAAAATCATTCTTACTATTTTAAATAATATGGGATAAAGTCATTTATACCCTTGTTTACTTTTTATAATAAGTTTATAAAGGAATCTTTCCGTCGTTTTCCAAAGAGGGTCTTTTTTAACCTTTTCAACAAAATTAAGGTAAGAATATCTTTTTTTAACTTATATGGCGGGTACAGATATTTTACGCCGTTAAAAAATCTTATAAGCTTCCCTTACAAGCTTATAAGGATATTTTCAAAGTAAATGTCTTATTTTATAATTATGTTACTTTTAAATGATTTCAAAAAGAGATATTTCTCTCAAATAGTTTTGATTTCATCTATGTCAACATCCTTTGATGGATTTTAAGCTTATTTGAAGTTGATTTATTATGATACAAAACTTCCATATTGTATTGAAGTTTTTGTGATATGTTTGACTATGTATGTATTATATTTATACCATTCATGGTTTATGGAGAAAGTATTGACATTTCGTATGCTAGTTTTAATATGAATGTGTATGTTTTGTTTAAACCTGTTCATATGAGGAATGCATTGGACTTAATAAGTGACAGGTGGAGCCCGCTATAGCTCCTTGATGCATCAGTAGGTCTCATGAGACAAACTAGTGTCTTGGCACAAGGCCTTGACAAAATCTTATATTTAGTCTTGGCACGAGGCTTTGGCTATGTGGTTATGATAGTATGACATTGTGCATTCCATCATTATGAAATTGGTTATTGATATTGCAAGTGATTATTCGACTAGTAGAATATCCATGTGAATAAGTAAATTGAATTATTTCATTTTATCTTTGCCATATTATGTTGAAGTTCAAGTTTTAAAAGGCTTTTGTCTTAGTTATACATTGCCTTAAATATTTATGCTTATTTATGAAATTTTCCGCTATATTGTTATCTTTACTGGGCATTTGAGCTCACCCCTTTCTATGTTTTATTTTTTCCCAAGATGTGAAGAAGTATTTTATGAATGACCTGTAGGGATAGTATGAGGGGATAAGAGTGTGGACTATGGAGACTATATTATTGCAGTTTTTCATTTTATGGTGTAATGTAAACATTATGAATGTAACTAGTTATTCCAAGGATACTAAACTAATCGGTCTTTCGAGACTTGATCTTTCTTGTGATCATGTCGTTGTTATGTAATAATGCACCGACTCTAGGTAACTGAGGTCGGGGCGTTACATTCCTAGATATTCCTAGTTATTCCTAGTCTTTCTTAGTTATTTCTAGTTATTCCTAGTTATTCCTAGTTATTCCTATTTATTCCTAGTTATTAATAATTATTACTAATTATTACTAATTATTACTAATTATTACTAATTATTACTAATTATTACTAATTATTACTAATTATTACTAATTATTCCTAATTATTACTAATTATTCCTAATTATATCTATTTATTACTAATTATATCTATTTATTATTAATTATATCTAATTATATCTAATAATATCTAATTATTACTAATTATATGTATTTATTACTAATTATTCCTATTTATTACTAATTATTCCTAAATATTACTAATTATAGCTAATTATAACTAATTATAGCTAATTATTACTAATTATAGCTAATTATTACTAATTATAGCTCATTATTACTAATTATATCTATTTATTACTAATTATTACTATTTATTACTAATTATATATATTTATTACTAATTATATCTAATTGTATATATTCATTACTTATTATAGCTAATTATATCTAATTATAGCTAATTATATCTAATTATAGATAATTATAGCTAATTATTCCTAATTATAGCTAATTATTCCTAATTATAGCTAATTATTACTAATTATAGCTAATTATTACTAATTATAGCTAATTATATCTAGTTATAGTTATTTATAGCTAATTATATCTATTATTAATAATTATAGTTATTTATAGCTAATTATATCTATTTATAGCTAATTATATCTATTTATTACTAATTATTACTATTTATTACTATTTATAGCTAATTATTACTATTTATAGCTAATTATTACTATTTATTACTATTTATTACTATTTATTACTATTTATTACTATTTATTACTATTTATTAATACTTATTACTAATTATTACTAATTATTACTAATTATTACTAATTATTACTATTTATTACTATTTATTACTATTTATAACTAATTTTTACAAATTATTACTAATTATTACTAATTATTACTATTTATTACAATTTATTACTATTTATTACTAATTATTACTAATTATTACTATTTATTACTAATTATTACTAATTATATCTATTTATTACTAATTATTACTAATTATATCTATTTATAACTATTTATTAGTAATTATATCTATTTATTACTAATTATTACTAATTATATCTAGTTATTATTAATTATTTCTAATTATATCTATTTGTTACTAATTATTACTAATTATATCTATTTATTCATAATTATTACTATTTATATCTATTTATTCCTAATTATTACTAATTATTCGTAATTATTACTAATTATTACGAATTATTCCTAATTATTCCTAATTATAGATAATTATTCCTAATTATAACTAATTATTACTAATTATAGCTAATTATTACTAATTATATCTATTTATTACTAATTATAGCTAATTATTACTAATTATAGCTAATTATTACTAATTATAGCTAATTATTACTAATTATAGCTAATTATTACTAATTATAGCTAATTATAGCTAATTATTACTAATTATAGCTAATTATTACTAATTATAGATAATTATTACTATTTGTAGCTAATTATTACTAATTATAGCTAATTATTACTAATTATAAGAAATTATTAATAATTATTCCTAATTATAGCTAATTATATCTAATTATATCTAATTATAGCTAATTATTACTAATTATAGCTAATTATTACTAATTATAGCTAATTAGTACTAATTATAGCTAATTATATCTAATTATAGCTAATTATTCTAATTATATCTAATTATGTCTAATTATTACTAATTATATCTAATTATTACTAATTATATCTAATTATTTCTAATTATATCTAATTATTACTAATTATATCTAATTATTACTAATTTTATCTAATTATTACTAATTATATCTAATTATTGCTAATTATATCTAATTATTACTAATTATATCTAATTTTTACTAATTATATCTAATTATTACTAATTATATCTAAATATTACAAATTATATCTAATTATATCTATTTTTCACTAATTATATCCATTTAATCCTAATTATATCTATTTATTGCTAATTATATCTACTTATTGCTAATTATATTTACTTATTGCTAATTATATCTATTTATTGCTAATTATATCTATTTATTGCTAATTATATCTATTTATTCCTAATTATATCTATTTATTCCTAATTATATCTAATTATATCTAATTAATATTAATTATGACTAATTATTTATAATTATAACTAACAATATCAATTTCTTAGTAAAAATAAATATAAATAAAAATGAATTGAAATCTAATTAAATTACAACTAATAAACAATAATTAAAATTAACATAAAAAATAAAATAAATATAAAAAAATAAAAAATAAATACCTTAAACTTTGATATTCTGAAGATATTGACGCCCTCCGATTGCTCTCGTATAAAAAATTTCTACTAAAAGAATTTTTTTTTGAAACTGAAGAATGAAGAGAAAGAGAGAGAGCTAGATCTGAATGATTTGCGAAAAAACAGATGGGGGTATATATATGTTAGATTAGTTGCGACGAGGTGCCCGTTGCAAATACCCTCACCCGCATTAATTACAGTCGGCGGTTAAAATGTTATTTGCAACGGGACCCGTCGCAAATAGTTCTTGCCGACAGTCTTTTTGCGACGGGACGACATCCCGTCGCAAAAATTTATTAACCGCTGTCGGGTATTTGCGACGGGTCCCGTCGCAACTACCTCTGCACGGTTTGGCGCGCAAGCCGCACCAAACTATTTGCGACGAGAGATGAAATCACATCGCAAATAACCAATTATTTGCGATGGGAAAATTTGCCCATCGCATATAGTGATTTTTCCCGTAGTGGGTGCGCCCTAATTGCGCTCCAATGCATTGGGTAAAGTATAGTATCATGATATGTCATGTGCAATGGGTGTTTACTCATGATAATTCAAGTGAAACGAGGGTTTACTCGTGCTTCATGTGCAATGAGGGTTTACTAATGCTCCATGCGCAATACGCCTTGGCTCATGCTAATTCCATGTTAAGTGTTGTTGCCACATTTCCATGTTATGATTATCATGATATATCATGACTTTATGTTTATATTTATCTTGTGCTCTATTGATATGCCTATTGTCTAACATGTATTGTATTCCTCATGTTATTCCATGATTATTCCCTTACTGGGCTTTACAGCTCTCCCTTTTCTTATGCATGTCCTCAGGTTATCTCATGCAATGCTAAGTACAAGGGAATGTAGTGGTCATGTAAATGAAGTTTTCAATAAAGATGTTGTATTTCATATTTTGTGTTGTTATATAATGATCCTAAGCCCCAAAGAAACTAGACCTCTCGATCTTCTATGTTGTATCAAGTGAAGTTTATGTAATAAATTAAGTTTAATTGTGAAATAAAAGATCGGGGTTCTCATACATACTATGCTCTGTCCATCCTTATACATAATAACTTGTAGGTCTAAGAAACCACTCATTCCTGAGCGCTAACAAAAATATCGCCCATCACCCATTTCTGGCCCATAGAAATAGAATCCACAACATTATCTAAGTTTTAACTCATAATGGGGGTCACCACCCTCAAACAACCAATGGTGTACTCCCACCATATGAGATACCTTATACCACTCCTTGAGTGTAACTCCCATGGAGTCCATCCATTAAACCATAAAAAGATATTTATATAGCTCGGTGTACAACTGATCCTCTCTCAACATTCTCAAAATGATATAAATATATTTTTAATTATCATATTTAAACTAGAATTACACTAATATTCCATTGATAGGTATGTATCCCTCTCCCCGAACCTCACTCACGTGAAATGAGGCTATATATTCCTTTAACCCACCCCTAATAGCACATCAACTGATACTATGTTTCAAGGTCCACCCATGGGTCAATCACCTCATAGAACCTGATCTATTCCAGATGTATACTCTATAATGGAGAGGCATTTCTCATATCATCATGAATCCTAGGTGACCATGCCCATAACATTTCTTTAAACCATTTGTCCACAAACCGTACATGGTTTCTCACTGATTAACAATTTAAATGGTACCATGCAGAACTGTCATGGACCATTCCTATCTCGGTTAGAATAGTGGGTGTACAATATCATACCAATTGACTCAATACCCAACACATTCTCCTTCAATTCATTCATCAACAAAGCTAATATTACCGTGCTACATGGAACATCAAAATTAACAATATAGGAGCTCCCTTGGAACACCTATTCAAAATCAGGAAACTCACTTATGCCATGATTTACAAGATGAACACCTTCCTTGAAAAGTTGTTTCAAAAATTAAATCATCAACCACATAACCAATGATCGATAAGGTCAGTCGCCTAAACAATCCTACCCATCGAGACTAGTATTGATACCCAATCAACTTAGGTACTTCCTCAAAAACCATAAGAATCACTAAGCATATATCACAAAACCCAAGAAACTTTCATGTAATGGTCTCTAAATGTGTTTACCACCAACATTCCCACCTATAAGGAATCCATAAACCATGGTCCAACATATCTTGTCGATTTCCCTCACTCAAAACCAACTCTGCTAACATACTAGGCTCTGAGTCGAAGTTAAGGGCCTATAGGTCTCCCACCATTACCTACTAATCAAGTCTCAAAACATGGCCATTAATTACATACACCTAGATATAAGGTATCAATCATGAGAACCATATCCCAATTAGGGTCCTCTATTACATGACATCAAATGTGCTTGACAACTCTCTCAGAAGAGGTAGGTTTGTAAAATATCATAGACTCACAAGTTTCAAAACCTATAAACATGGGTCTAATGACATCACTTTCCAAGAATTTTCCTCTTAAGGTACCCATATATGGTAATACACCCTTAATATTCAACTTAATAGAAAAACTACCTACCTACCTAGGTGTCGTTTCATCAACTAAGAGTCCTACCCAACTCAAACAGTTCCTGAACAACACCTCTCATCTTAAAACTCGACAGAAGCATTTATCGATGCTTTTTATCTTGGAGGGAGATTCCATAATGGATAAATCCTCACTTATTACAAAGAATAGATTCCAAAAATAGGTCCATGCCTAAATGGAGACTAGGCTCAACCACTTAACCTCTATGCCCAACACCGAGGGAAAAGTCCGTTGAAAAATACAGGCAACATCCACATTCCCATACAAGGTAACTCTCAATGAAACATTGTAATTAACCCCTACATGAGGGTCCTCTATGATCAAAACCTATGAAAGTTTTTATTCAAGTATCTACATTAATTTACATTTATTATAAAATTAAATATTCACATTTATATAAATTTCAAGTACCAATTATAAAGGAAAACATTTTACAAACTATAATTTAAACATTATTCAACTGACAACTCATAGATTTCTAGGAAAATTATATCACAATTTCCTTTTAAACAATTATTTAGCCATAATTTCATACAATAGGGATCCATTAAATAATATTTCAATTTTAAGATATTGAGGAAAACACTCTTGGGGTTATAATTGACCTTTTAATTAACTAATGTCTCATGTCGAAAAATCTTAAAATCTAGCAATGGGTCATTAATCATTTTAAGGGGGTTCAGTTAAGTACTATGACACTATAAAATTATATGATACCCCATATGAGTGGATACTAACACTTCAAATAACCATATTATATAACACAATCAAACCACCAAGGGGTTAAGTACCAAGCCATAAGAGGAATATAATAAACCTATAAGGGTCACATCATTTCAATATGGGTCTAGTTATACTGGTATCCATTCCAAATTTATTGATTCAATAATCTATAAATTATAATTGGAATCACATTTAAGTGTAACCCAATAATAGTTTATTTATTAAATATTAATCACATCCTCAGTGGGTTTATATCATAGAAATAATAAGAAAAAACTAACCTACTCAGGTCGAGTCAAGTTTATCTCATAATCATAGCATTCCAAGACTAACCTACTCAGTTAAATTCAAGAACAATGATTTAGTTATATGGGTAAACATTCCAAATTTATAGAGTTGTAACCTTTAAAAGTTATAATTGGTTCACCACTTAACTGGAATCCATAATAGATCATTTTAATATTAAAAAGAAAACTTCAATTAAGTTTAATACTTTAAGAGGTTATTATACAAACATATATTTCAATGATTATCCTACATGAATCCACTCTTACATGTAAGGATTTAGTTATATAGGTATCCATTCTCATGTTTTGGTGGAAATATCTCCATAAGTTACAATTGAAATCCCAATTTACTAACATCCATAGGAAACCACTTGAATTTATTAAAACAGATCCAAGTTATTTTAAATTTAAAGATCCAATTGAGGTTAAATTTTTAACCATTTAAAAAAATTAAAAATTAAAATTCTTTTTTGGCTGGGTAAATATAATGCCACCATCAAGCTATATGAAAAAAATAGAATTTAGGTTGATGCAGACACTTTATTTAACTATCCTCATACCATAACTATAACATATAAATCTATCACATCCTCATAGAATATAGGTAAACATAGAAAAAGAAGCTCTAGTACCACTTTTTTATGTCTTGGGATGGTTCACTCATAAGTAACCAGACCCAGTTGGGCACATAGCTTTAAGAGAACCACCCTATATACCATAGGCTACCCACTAGTAGTGAGGGTATAATGATGATATGATGGGGATTATATACCCTCATGATAATTGTGTAGGACATTAGTGAATAAATGAAATAGAATAACAATTAAATATAATAATAAATTGACAATAAGTAATCATAAACATATAACCATGTAATTATAATAAAATTCAACCATACATGAACATATTAATCTATAAATATAAAGAATTCAACATACAATAGGTAATACATATTATAAATATAGACTGAGATAATAACAAATAAATAAAATAATCTAACTCTAGAAAGTATCTTGAGTACATGCTCAGCCACTACTTCCATTCTATGTCTCATCCCAGAAGATACAACAACAAAGAAGCACAATCCAAGGTCATGTCCTGCAACCAAGTGAAATGTTCGGGTACCAAACGATAGCCCAAGCATGGTGTGAGTAAAACTCATTAAGCCAAAAACAATGGTATATAATGCAATCCAGTCATGAATATAAGATGAATTAGTGTGAGAGTATATAAATAAATTTTTATAATAAAATAAATCAATGAAAACCATATAGGGATCAGGCTCCTCAAGGATTCTCATATATCTATACCTGCTTTGGTCTAAGCTAGATGTCTCTGAGAATAATTCCTAATGATTACGTTAGGAAACAAGGGAAATATTCAAGGTCATCATGTATAATAATAATAGAGGGTCCAAAGTAAAACTAAGGCATTATCAACATTATGAGGTTGATCCAACTTATAATAATAAATCAGTCTGGCGCTAAGTGTTTCAATGTAAAACAAGGGGTGAACTCTCTCTATTTCATTCTAGTAATAACTACAAATTCTGAGTACATTCTCTATGTAATCTCAAGGTAACAAGTACGAATAATATATAAAAAATAGGGGTATCACATTTTAAAAAAATGAGTATCATCCCAAACATCTAATCCAAGGGGATGTAGAACATCATGTCCAACTATTCCCAATAAATAATAATGAGTACCAAATCCTACAATTTCCAATAAATAATAAGGATCATCATGTCCAATAATGAGAAATCTCATGTCTAACAATTTACAATAAATGATAAATAGAACATTTCCCATTGATGAGGATGGTCATGTCCAATAAATTCTAATAATGAAAAGGAGAGCTATATCCAATAATGAGGAATTCCATGTCTAGAAATTTCTAAAAAATGGTGAGGAACACCATGTCTAACATCATAATAAATGACTAAGAACACGATGTCCAAGATCCTGAATATATGGATCAAAATTTAGATCCCATTAAGTACCTATAGTATTCTTCATAAAGAAATAGTCAAAATACATGGTCCAAATAATAATACTAATTGAGTACTTAATTTGACAATTAAACATAATCTAAGAGGAAATATCCATCTCGTTTTATATTAAAGAAAAATACAAGTGGTATGGTAATTATACATGTAAAAAAACAATTCATCATGATCATTATATTTTTTAATTAAATTAAAACTAAATAATAGGGCCATGTGAATATACATTCCATAATATAATTTATTTTATTCACTTGGGTTGATCCATCGTAATAATAAAACATAAAGTAAATGATTAAGGAACAAGGGGATTGTTCTGAATCACTTATAAATTCATTTTATTCTATTTATCATTTTAATTATGAGTGAAAAAAAGTCAATAATTACATTTAATAATTTGGATAAGTTCTAAGTGTAATCCCTTTCCATTTAATAATTCATATATTCCAAATTAATAACTTATATTTTTAAGAGTCAGGCCAAACACAAAAAATAGCTTTGTGGTTAATTATATGAATTTTTTAACAAAGGCATATAATATGACACACCCAATGGGTGGTTAATGTTGAGGTCTCAAACTCAAACAATGTTAAAGGGTCCCATAACGGGTCTAAGTCATGCTGTAGGAAATTAAATTTAAGAGTTAAAAATTTTAGGTTTGACACACAGAAAGACCGGTGCACGACATAAAGATGAATTCTATAAACGACAAGTCATTAATGGTAAAACATGTAGACCACCTATCTCATGATTATAAATCTTTAATAATCTATTATTATCCTTTAATTTTGTCTATAATGGGATAAATCATAATAATAGTCAATATTCCTAAAAATAGGGCATATTATCTCACATGGAAATAACATCCAAGATGGAAAGATAAACTATGTAATGATTTTATAGGGTTTATAAACTTATTGTGTTTGATTCAATGTAACTGATGATGCTCAAATTATATCATGGATATATGAGTTTTGCCAAATCCATAGTGGGATAGGGGGAGATCTCTCCCCTCGAATGGCCCGAAGGCCTTCATTTTTATTGATTTTTGATAACCCCCCCCCCTTCAAGGGATGAGGATGAACCCTTACAAGGCCTGTTGGCTTAGTGATTACATGACCCATGGGATTAAGAGACATTACATGAATCGAAGGTCTTAGGTAATTAAACTAGACTATAACTACAAGTAACTGCCCCTCCCCAGCATTTGAATCGTGATGGTAGCTCTCCACCTTCACATGACCTATGTATAAGCTTCTTGTGCAAGCACAAGCTATTCCTGATGACATATCCATACCATCTCATTCTTACAAATTCATTAGTTATACTCTGGTGAGTGTGCCAGCTTTGAATCCTCCACTGGGGATGCTCCTTTTTTGCAGAGTCTGTCTGGGGAAACTACCTATGGCCTGAAGGCCTTGAGGTTTCCCAAAGGCCTTAAAGGTGTCCCGAAATCCCTACTGACCCAAAGGCATGGGTGGCCCGAAGGCCTTAAGGACTCCAATCCCAAACTGGTGGCCCAAGGTGAATAGTTCCAACTGCTACAGTATCGAATAGTACCTATTATAGTAACTGCTACAGTACCACGCAGTGCCTACTAAAATACTACTACAATGCCTACTACAGTACTTCTTCAATCCCTAAAAATATTCCTTCGCCTGGTTTTAAACCTGGGTCTTGTGGATGCACGTAAGGATACCTCACCAACTGGGTTGAGGCTCATGTGTGAGGGGGGAGATTTCTCATGTGGAGGATATTCTATGAGTTTGAGAGAGGATAAAGGGTGGATTTGGGTGAAATAAGAGAAGGGAAAATGGTTATTTTACCCAGTATAATAGGGTGTATGATTTGGAAATAAGGGTAGACTAACTATGCACCAACTGTGTGAACCTACTATCCAAGTGAACATGTCCTCACATGGCTAGGTGAATAAATTGACAAACCATGCATATCCCGTGTGGAGCTACATTCCATATTCTCCACCCCCTCACAAGGTTAGGCACATGGTTGGGGGAAACCATGCACAAACTATGGAGTGCACCTGTAATAAATTGTAGAGGGTTTTACAAGTTTCTGGGAAACCTTTATTGGTTATAACAAGCTGTGACCCTATAAAAAATAGGTTTCATGGTTTGGATGAATGGTTAGTATTAATTGTATACCAACCGTGAACCTAGGGTTGTCTCTCCTGAAATTGATATTTGGAATCCTAAAGCTCCCAAAACTCACATGGTATTCCAATACACCTCTTGTGCCATCAAATCAATCCAAAAAAACATTCCAAGGAGTTCCAACTCTCATAATTTCATTATGAAGCTTGGTTTAAGATTTGGACCATCCACCAAACAAAAATTCAAAATCCTTTATAATTTACAATCCAGCTCAAAAAACAATATTTTACACTTCTTATACATATCATAATTAAAACCTTTATTCATAACTTAGAAAATAGAGACATAAGAAAGGGTGATCTCAAATGCTCAGTAAGGGTAAACAAGGGAGATATCAATGATCACATGTTCATAACATGAGAATAAGGGTATAAATACACGAGTTAAACATTTTAAAATCATACCTTGAATATAATATATCAAAATATTGAGTCATGGTATAAATATTTATAGCCCTTAAGACATGAATCATAAATTAATCAAAGAACATGATCCATGAAAGCATAATATTGGTATAAGACATAAGTTAGTGGCATGCACATAAGCATATAAAATCATTTCTTTAGTCAAGGATCACTTGAAAAGCTATCATAGTGTATTGGTTTCACTTTACATTAAATCATATCCTTAGTCATGGTTAATTCACAAGAATATTGTAGTGGATAAAGTCCCTTACTGAACTAATTTCACTCCTAATTATAGTCCTTATATCTCATGAGATATCCATATTTACTAAAAGAATTGGAGGGATGTATAATTTTAGGACCACACTATACATAATGAAAACCATACATATTTGTGTCACAAGATCACAAAATACTCATTCTATCATGACCCATTGAAAAAAAAATGGGTTTTATAAAAATTTCATTATTTCAACATAGCATAACCCATGGAAACTAAATGGGTTTCATGAAAATCCCACAAACATAATCATAAACCATCCAAATAAATAATAAGGATAGTATCATTGGATCATATACCCAATAAATCATAATTAACATAAAAGGATGTTATCATAGATGAAAAGTACTTTAATCTTTCATTGGAATATTTATTAATGAAAATAATATTTTCATTTTGAAATCACTAGTTTAAAATATATAATTTTAGAACATATTACGGAAAAAAAATTCTTTGAAAAGAACCATGGAAACTTATAAAGTAAGATTCAATTATTTTATTGGTAATGATGGTGTGAAATTTCATTCATTCCATATACATTAAAATAGAGGTTCCTTTCACATTTTTGGTAAAAATTAAAAAGTACATCATTTGGAAAATGAAAAAATGATTCCTTAGAAACATTTTTTTAATAAAAATTAAAAAATGGGTAAATATTATTTTAAAAAATAATATGAGAATATTAAAACATTATTGAATACATTTTAGAGAAAACGTGGGCATAGATGAAAAATATTCCTGACCAAAGAGAAAATAATGTGTGTGTTTTAAACACATTCCCTATCATTTTAAGTAGAAAAGAGTGTAAAATAGAACTATTAATTAAAAATTAAATTAATACCTAGAGGATAAAAAAATTAAAGTGATTTATTAGGTAAGGATCATATAATTTATTTAATAGAAATTCAAGCATAAACAATCCTGATTAAAATAGGATTGAAATATATATCCCTCGCCTCAAGTCTTGTATTTCTTCATACACGTTCGAACCTCTTTTATAATAAATATAGATTTATTATACTATAATTATAGAACCATAATCATATATATATATATATATATATCATACAATATATTATTTAATTATAACATCTTATCACCTTCTTATTAACAATTTGTTATTAAAATCACCGTTCCTAGTGATAACTGTATAATTTCTCATGTATGTTTTAGTTTGGAAGTCCCAATCCATAAGATTTAATATTGGTTTCATAATATCAAGAATTTTAATCATGATATAAATATCATATATATTCATTATATATAAATACATATTTAGAGTCATCCATAAAAAGTTAGAGAAAGAAAAATTAATTATTTCATTAATGGAGATGATAAACTGTTGGTATGCATGAAATAAAGGTAAATAATTATTATATAATTATAGGAACATAAGACTACAGAAAAAAAGGTAAATAATAATTCACATTTCAATAATAATTATTATATAATTGTAGGATCGTAAGAGTATGTGATGGATAAAAGAGGGGGGGATGAATTGTAGTTTTAAAAATTAAACTAATATAAAACCCAAACCTCTTATTATAGTGATCATAAAAATAAATCATACAATAAAAAGAGTATAGGTATCAGACTTATACTTTTTATAATAAATCATATTTACTTATTTAGAATAAAAAATAGTCCACATAAAATAGATATTGTAAATATTTAGAAAAAAATTTCTAATATAAATTGCACACCATAATGTAAAACTTATTAAAATAAGTAGTATAAAATCTTATATTAAATTAATAATGAATTAAAATATTGATAAAAGAAATTATACTATTTAACCTTAAGATTTAATGAATTTAGAAATCTTAACTTAAGATATCCATAGTTTTCAACCTAACCGTAAGTTCTATCTTTCCACACCAGTAAATCCCTCGATTCAAATATGAGAATAACTCTGTCTTCTGAAACCCTAGAAGCCCTCAATACGATGATTAGTGTCAAAACTATTTTCTAATTCCATGGAATCCCTTAATTAACCTGATCAGTATCACCTATCTTTTTAACCCTGTAATCTATTAATCATTACCTCAAACAAAATATAAAAATAAATAAGAAAAACTATCCTAAAAATTCTACAATTCCTCACTCATAGTCCTTAGAACACAACACAAATCTCTGAAGTATTACAAATAATAAGAACAAGATGTTCAATAAAATTGATCTCTATATGTGTTGAGTTGGAAATGAATCATCTCAAATATTCTTTAATTCACTCCTATTTATAGTCTTCCCTTCAACAACCATATTTCACATGAATCTCAGAGTTGGTCGCAAAAACCTTGGATGTCATTCTCTTGATAGCTAAACACAACATATCTTCATCTGACATAATTTTTTAGAGCCATTAAAATGTTATTAAAAATTATTATGACAAGTATTAAAAATTATAACTCTAATTATAAACTTCTTATTCTAATGTAATAACAAATTAGTCTGATGGAATAAACATGACATACTGATAAAATATAAATCATCACACTGATAGACTATATATTATCACACTGATAGACAAAATCTCATCAATATGATGGAATATAATAACATCAATACAATCAAATAAACTATAGTTAGTTTGATAGACTATACTATTGCTAGTCCAATGGACAAGACATTAGTCAATCTAATGAACCTGGCCTTGGTTGGTCTGAGGGACCAGGCCTTGGTCAGTGTGATGGATCATAATCAAATATTAAAAGTTTATATTAATTTATTTAATGATTATTTCTACATTCAGTAGAGAAATATTTTTTCTAAAAAAAAATTTTAAAATAATTGCGACATAAAATATTAGTAAAATAAGGTTTTAAGAAATATCTTCTTAAGAAATTTCACAAAAACCAAAAAAAAAAAAATCTCAATATAAGTATAAAAAAGTTCTTCTTAATAAATTTAGATATGATAATAATAAAAGTATTATTACTCCTATCAGAATCTCAAATACTTTATAGAATGATAAATATAGAAAACTACTTGATAAAAATATATTTGGAGGAATGATTGTAAGTTTTCTTTACTTAATAGAAAATTATCCAGATTTAATGTTATTTGTATGCCTATGTTCAAGATATCAAGAAAATCCAAAAGAGTCCAACCTTAAATATTTTAAAAAATATTTCATTTCCTTGAGGGAGCTATGTAGTTAGGTTTATTTTACTATTTTGGAAATGATTTTAAATCAAAAAATGTTTCAGATGCTAATTTTTGTGGTTGTAAAATGGATAGAAAAAAGTACTTCCAGAAATTATTATTTCTTAGGTGAAGATTTGGTGTCTTGGTCTTGTAAGAAAATACACTAAATAAAACTTTACACTACTAAATCCAAATATATGGCATCTTGAAGTTTTTTTCTCAAGTTTTGTTGACGCAACACACACTCACTGACTATGACATGAGTTTTAGTAAAACTCAAATATTGTGCGATAACACAAGTTCCATTGCATTAAGTAAAAATCAAGAAAATAACACATGAGAAATCACACACACACACACACATATATATATATATAACACCATTTAATTTAGTATCACACACAAAAATTATATATCATTTTACAATTCATCGAACTGTAATAACAACTTACATATATTTTTACTAAATCCCTTTATTCGGATAAATTTGAATATATTAAACAGAGGCTAGGAATGGTCAATATTAAGTGATTATTCTTATTTAATTCATGTTTAAAAATATTTCTAAATTAATGAACTCCTTCTCAAATGGGTAGTACATATTTTTTGGTTTCCTACAAAACTTTTGTATTCTAAACTTTTTAGTTTTCCTAAAAAAACTTTAATTTGTGTATCTTATAACTTTTTAGAATAAAAAATTTCAATGATATTTTTCAGGAAAAGACTTTTCACTAAAATTTGTCTGAATAAAAAATATAACTAATTTTTTTTCAAATAATATTTTGGTTAAAAAATTATCAGATACAAATTATTTTAGAAAAAAAATAAGAATAGGTTACTGGACAAAAATTTCATACCTAAAGTAATTTTTTACTCTGATAGGTATTCCTCGAACAATTTAGTTTTATAAAATATCCATTAATTATATTTATTTTATGTTTATTTACATATTCTTTAATTTTTAAAAAATTTCAATTTTTTACATATATTAAAAGTTTAAGTAATCATATAATATTTTATTATGATGAATAGTTTTCACATATATAAAATAAAAAAACATTAAGAGTTCAGAATTTTGATTAAATAATTCATGGAAAATCTCAACCATCAAATAAAAATATGGTTTTTAATATAAGATGTTAGATATATGTAATTCAAAATGTATCTCCTTGGTCCTATATATAATACTATGATCCATTATGTCCCACATCAATTCTCAGGATTTTCCAACAAATCTAGGAACTCCTTTTATTTCTTAGTCTGGAAAGTTTGTAATTAGTCTGATTAGTTCTTCTCATTACTAATCTTAGTACAATGGAATGTATTGAAGAGTTTTATATGTGAGAATTATAAAATGAAATATTGATCGAGAAAGCATGGTACAATAAGTATGATTATATTTTGAAACAAATTATAAAGTTCCAATAATGGGGGAAAGTTTATGTAGAGAAAGAATATCTTGATCTACATTATACAGAAATTGATAAAGAATTATATTCTTCATTAAAATTTAGTATGTAAGATTATTTAGAGGTAATTTTTTTCAATCCTTTTGGGTAGAGTTTCATATTTATGTTCAGTAAGTAACTGGATTGACATAAGTTACATTGGAAGTAGAAGCTTACCTTCCATCTCATAAGCATCTAGAGAAGCTTGGAAGTTTTGAAAATTCTAAAGACAAAGCTTCAGTATTTTCATCTTTTGAAAAGGTAAGGAAGGTGTATCATATGACTTTGGATTCTAGAGTAGTTACTTTGTGGATGAAATGTTATCTGATTCCAATAAAAGGAGATAGGGATATTCTTAAAGTTTACGATATATTCATTCTGGATTTCTGAATCAATATGAGGAAGATAAACTCGGTTAATTTTATTTTCTTATTGATTGAATATATTAATAAAACCTATATGAATTCAATAATCACTATCATTCCATGTTTAATAAAACAAATTGGTTAATTTTAGGGAATTTTTTCAAATAAATAACTAAACATATGAGGTTTGAGAAAAGGTTTCATTAATTTAATAAGAAACCATGGCTAGGATGAAGTTGGTATTCAATCTAAAACTAAAAATTTTTGTTGAAAATTTAAAAAATGCAGGATATGATGTTAAGGTAGTAAAAAAATATATAGTAAAATAGAAAATAAAAGCATATTCCTCTTCTCTTAATCTACAAAAGAAACTGAAAACAATGTTCAATGAGGACTTCAAGAAGTTAATGGCACACAAGTCTCATGAAAAGCCTGGAGATCTAGATTTTGGTCTGGACAAAGAATAATGATACTATTGAAGCAATGGAAGAAGCAGAGAAGATAAAAAGGTAAATGAAAATATTTTCCGAAGAAATGGTGATGGAAACTTGATTAATGGTGTATAAAAATCTTCATCTAGTCTATATTTATCAATTTCAAAATTATTAGTAGTCCAGCCACTTCTTATTTCTAGAACACCTTCTACTCCTAATCAGAATTTTCTATATCAATCAGCACCAACATAATTAAATATTGTTGAAATGTCTGTTGTTCCAATTATTTTTCAGAGGGTAAAGGATAAAAAAGCTGAGGTGGAAACTCAAGTTAAAAATCTAGTTAAACCACAAGCTCAAAAATCCTTTATGAATTTAGTTCTAAATTAAATTAAAAAATTAGTTTAGAGGTATTAAAGGGTGTTTTTACGAAATTTGAGGTAGTTATAGAAATATCTAGACAAATAAGAAGAATAATATAAGGAAGAAGAAAACGAAGAAATTTCCTCATAACCAACTTTATCCTCTAAATTGTTATCAACTCAGTCTTAAAAACCCTATTCTATATGTTTCTATGAATGAGAAATTTTCATCACATTAAAACGAGGATGCAAAACACTCCCATACAAAATTATCAAAAAAATAGAGATCAATAAGGGCATTGATGTAATGAATATTTCAGATGATGTAAATGTGAGAGAAAAAGAGAAGACAAATATTGGACCATCTAACCAACATATTTATGAAGATTTATCAAATTCATCAGACACATCACTTACTAAATCATATAATATAATTGATTATATTTTTAAAACTTTGAAACAAATCAAAAATTCAATGCCTTTTATCCTGAACATTGAAGACCAATGCAAGAAAATCCAAAATCATTTGAATGATAAATCAGATTCTTTGATGTTATTAATAGAGTCTGTTGTTCAAAATGAAGTTGAGATAAAGTGTTTCAAACATAAATCAAAGGCATATATAATTAGGTTTAATAAAATGGATAAATGGTTAAAAAAGTGTATAGAGATTTGGAAGAGGTACCATAACGAACGGTTTTAGGAAGTTGAGAAAGTATTTTTTGATAATGATGAGTCTTTATGAATTTATCATAAGATGTTTTTGATAGATTGAAGTTTCCAAAATAGTTTAAATATTTATAATATTATCATAATCAAGAAATATCTAAACCCAAGTAAGAGACTAAAAAGCTGAAAGTTTAGAATAATAGAATTTGATCTTTTAAGGAAGACTTCTTGAGGATAAAAGAAAGAAAAAAATCATAATTATTAAGGAATAGATAGATAGTTTGAAAGAAGAGAATCATAAGTTATCAGTTATGAAATAAAAAATATAAAAACTCAATTTAACAGTTGTAGAAACATATAACAATCAAGATGATTTCTAGAATATAGAATAAGTATTCAAGAATATTTATAAGAAAGAATAAATATTTTATTTCTAATCTCTTGATTTATTTTTTAAATCAAACATTTTGAATGAATTCTCATTTGAATGAATTATTCTCTAAATACATTGTTTTGAATATTTTCCAATTTGATTTGGATTAATGTTCTTTATTTTTATCTTGGATGAATAATTATTCAAACATAATTGTTCCATTTTATAATTTATAACATTTTAGGAAAATAATTTACTTTACCAATTTCTTTTTGAAAGTCACAAAGTGGGAGAAATTATCTAATGGGGAGAAATTAATAAAAGGGGTCAAATTATTGAGGGGTATAATTTAGTAAGGGATATTTTCTTCTTATTATCCCAATATAATAATATTTCTTATTGAAGGAAGATTGTTATAAAATGAAGTTATCAAGACAAAGGTAGTTAAGATAAGAAAATAGGAGATATTTCTTATTAATCATTTATTTGAATTTATTAAACATATAAAGGGTTTTGAGTTTTTATAAGTTAGTAGTTTTTCAATGCTGTGTTTTGTGTTTTTCAAAAAGAGGGATATTGTTGAGTCAAAAGTTTATACATTATAATTTTATTTTCCTTAGTTTTTAAAATCACAAAAACTTTTTTAAAACATTATTTTAATAAATTTTTATGTTCCAGGTATTTTAGAATGTTTCTATAGAAAACATATTTCCCTACTGAATGTAGAAATAATCATTACCTATAATGAATATAGACTTTTAATATTTGAGTATGATCTATCAGACTGACCAATGCATGGTCTATCGGACTGACCAAGGTTACATTCATTGGATTGACCAACATCTTTTCCATCGCATTAGAAATATTATAGTCTATTAGACTAAATATAGTTCATTTGATCAAATTGATGATATTTTGGTCCGTAGGATTGAAAATATTTAGTCTATTAGTGTGACAATATCTAGTCTATCGGTGTGATGATTTATAGTCTATCAACCTGGAAAGTTTATTCCATCAAACATATTTTTTATTTAATCAGAATAAGAAGTTTATAATTGGAGTTTGAATTATTACCACTTTTCAGAATACTTGGTAATAACATTGTAATAGTGCTACCAAATGATGTCAGATAAAGATATGTATTATTGAGCTGTCAAGAAAAGTAAATTTGGGGTCATTGCAACCAAATATAAGATTCATGGGAAATATGACCATTGGATATATGCCTATAAATAGAAGTACATTTGATGGGCTAAGAGCAGATGTATTTTTTCAACTTAACACGTCTAAAGTTCACTCTTCCTAAACATCTCATTCTTACACGTTATAATATTTCATATAGTTGTGTTTTAAGGATTCCAATTGAGGAATTGTAAAATAATTAGAATATTTTTGATTTTTTATTCACTTATTTCAATAGAGGTTTAGATAAAAGGATTATGAGGATAGGAAAATAGGTATTACAGATTAGGATGATTGAGGGATTATAGGGTATTGGAAGATAGACATGACATCGATCATAGTATTGAGGGCTTCCAGGGTTTTAGAAGCCAGAGCTATTCCAATATTTTTATCAAGTCATGTCAATATTTATCAATTCCTTAAATATTATGTTTAAAAAGTAGAATTTATTTTATAAATATTTTAAGTCAATATTACTTAAATATAAGCTTTCATACCACTTATTTTAACAAGTTTTACATTATACTATGCAATTTATATTAGAAAGATTCTTTTACTAAATATTTATAATATCGATTTAACTAGATTGTTTGTAAGTCCATTTAGTTACTATGATTTATTAGATGAATTCTAATTCCATTAACTATACTTTTATTATTGGATGATTTCTAAGTTTGATCACTATAATAAGAGGTTTAGGTTTTATATTAGTTTAATTTTTTAAACCACAATTCACCCCTCCCCTATTATTTATATTTTATACTCTTATGATCCAAAAATAATATATATATATATATACATATATTATATTTATTAAATCTATCCATATTACCATTCATGTAAAGTGGAAGTGAAAAACTAATCACATAACTTCGTGGTGGTGGTAGTCCACACGTACGCATGAGTGATGTTATCATTTTCCAACAAATGAAAATTTAGAAGGAAGATATGATACTATAATTCAAGAAGAAAAATTATATAATTAATATCATATATAAACATTAAACATATCATAATAACCATCCATTGAATATGGTGAATAAAAATTAATTGTCTCACTACGTGGAGGAAATATTCCACACGTACGAACGCGTGATACTTTTACATCCCATTTGATAGAAAATAGGGTGGATAATGGTGGTTGAATACTAATAATAATATCATTTAATTTTATTTTAGATAATTAATTTATTATTTCATAATTAATACCATAGATTTTTAGGTGGTATAAGAAGAAATAAATTGAAATGGTTTGGGTTGGAAAATTACATCTTCTTTAGTAGGCCTCCTTTAGATCCATTCTTGATGACCCATGGAATGATATTTTAAGAAGAACAGAACCTATAAATAGTATTTAGGGAAGTTTATATAATAAATTAATATTGTTTTATCTATATATATGGCTCAAGTAGGAATAAATAAAAGAGAAAAGGGGATTCCTTTTATAAGGGAGGGAAATGACACCCTTGGAATTACTTAAAATATTGAAATATAAATAATGTATTTATAAAGTATAATGGTGAAAATAGAAATTGATTTGAATAAATGGATACTATGTTAAAAATATCATCAAAAATGATATTTCTATAGGTTTTGGTGTCACTTTAAACCTTATCTTTTGTTTTAACCCCTTCATTAACCCATTTTAACCTTAATTGTTGTAATTATGTTTTTAATTTGAAAGGGTTATAATTTTAACTATAAGGTAAAAATTGGCTCATAAATGGATAAGTTATGAAATTTAAGACCATTTATAATTCTAATTTTACTATTTATATATTTTTATTATTTTTAAATAATTTAATAAAATAAGATTTTCCATAAAATATCATTAATGTCATTTTTGACACTATTCATTTAATTTGACTTTAAAGGAATCAATATAGAATTATAATTATAATATAAACATTTAATGAATCCATTATATGTTATATACATCTATTAATTTAGTGGGTATCTATAAGTCACCCATAAAATATTAATTTAGTGTTTTTAAAATCATTTGCATGATTTTTCTACGCTTGTAGAAGCATTGTGTCAACGTTGTGTGAGAATTTAAAGAAATTATTTCATCAGTAAAAACTAAAAATAAATAAATATGATAAAAAGTTAATTCATATTTAAAATAAACTTTTATAATATAAATTATCCACCTTTTATCCTTAATTAAAAGTTTTAGAGATATTAAATTCAATAGAGTGACATTTTGGAATCTTCTATATTTAAAATAATGAAGATGTCATTTTTAAAAGAAAATTGAACCAAAATTCCATATATTTATATTTTAAATGGATATGTTCTATGTTATCCCATAAAATGAAATAAATTCACGTTTTGGGTTTATTTTTAGACCTTATATTATGATTTTAATCTTATTTTACCCATTTTACCATTATTGAAGGGACAAATATTTACCATAATTATTATTCATAAAAAAAGAAAACTATATAAAAAATTTGTAAATAATTATTCAAAATATTGTATCAATATTTAATTATTCAATTCACATAATTGGTATAATTTAATTTAAAATTAAATATTAAAAATGCAATTAAAAAGAGTTTTCCAGAAAAAATGTTTTCTGATGTATAAAAGGTTTTATACTAAAATAAAATATAAAATTAATAAAAATGAAGATAATAATATTAATAATATAAATGAAATTATTTTACTTTTAAAAACTTTTATAAACAAAATTTAACTTTGAAAATTCTTGAAACCAAATGATTATTTTCAATAATAATCATTATTTTCCATTATTCATTGAAAAAACAATATTTTTTGAAAATTTTCCAAAATTAACTCCAAGTTATTTTTATTTGATAATTTTAAAAATAAATTTTATTTTATCAAATATATATTCTAAAATTGGAATTAATTATTTATATTATTTACTCATAAAAAGTAATAAAAACATTTTTTGAGGAAAATGTATTTTTAAAGAATATAATGAATTTTATAAAAATTGAGTACATATTTATCAATATATTTGATTTCTAGAAAACTTTTATACATAATTTTCAAAATGTGGTTATTTTTATTCATTCCACTAATTTATTGGAAAGGTTATAATGGTATACTATATTACAACTCATTTGGGCTTGTGTTGCTTGTACAATAAGCTGTCGAAGAAATTAAATTTACTTGAATGGAAAACTACCATAAAATTTAAAGGTGTTATAGAGAAACACCCATGTGTGGTCCTCAAGGAACCCTACAAACTCTATTTACCCACCAATTCTCATGTGATCCTAGGTGTCCTCCCTATGGTCGCTATACATCCACACCACACCTACCACTATGCTGGATTTCTTGGCGAGCTCTCACACATGGTCGAGCCTTCTCTAACATGTGTGGGATTGAGCTAAACTACTTAACTAGTTGGTTAGAATTTTTTCCAAAAAATTCCAATGTATAATATACTTCGAATTATTCTAAGTATTTATTATAATACCAATCCTTTCTCAAATCTCTTCTTCAAAATTCATCATATAAAATATGAATATTTTTACAGGACCTTAATTATTATTTGGATTTATCTTCAAAAATCCTCATAGAAGTATTTAATTCTCCTCATGAAAAAATAAATTATATTTACATTGTATACAATCAATTTCTCATGAAAATATATATTTTCAGGGTTATCTTAAAAGATCTTCACTTGTTTTAAACATTCCATTGAAAAATTTCTTTGAACTTAATACTAGTTTAACAATCATTATAGTTTTCTGGTATTGAAAAAAAACATCATCCACATATAGATTCAACAATATGACTATATGATGATATACTATAGTGCCTTCAAAGATAATTTATCTCATGTATTGTAAAATAAGATGATTATGTAACTAATATCCAAATACACTGAATCTATCAGTCTAGTGGATATTATTATTTATGAAATACAATATTAAAAATCATCTAAAGGATATCAAATAAATTCATGTTTATATTCGGTAACTATGGTTTCAATTTTATAATCTTATTTTATAAAATACCTTCACAAATAAAGGTTTTACATTGGTAAGAATAACTCTCATTATTTCCAATAGATATTTCTACTCCATGTCCTTATTTTCACTCCCCCAAAATTTTATCTCTTTTTAGGAACTTAAGTATAGATTAATTCATTCTATCCACTTACTTATCATTATAATATTTCATATGGAAATTTATTTCCCTGTAAAAAAATTGCTTTCAATAATTATCTTTTCAAAATATTAAAATGGTTTATGTATCATTTATATATATCTTATCTTTCACCCCAAGTTTTCTGTATAAAACCTTTATGTAATTTTCAAGACTCTACTGTTAGATATATCTTAAAAAGTAATACTTTATTAAATAATTTTTTTATTGTTATAATTTTTTAGAATTAATTTCTAAAAGAAATTGGTGGATTTGTTGCATATAATTTATTAATAAAAATCAGAAAATAAAATACTTTCTAAATTTTTTCATATGAACAGATTTATCGTCATTTTAAAAAAAATCACAAGAATATTGGTTTTTAAAGGTAAATTATTTTTATATTATTCTAAGAGTTTTATTTAAAATTTATTTCATGGGAATATATAAATTTTCATCATTATTTTCTGTGTAAAATTATACTAATATTCTAAAATATTTCTTCAACTACCCATTGATTGTTTACCTTGTTTTTTACAACTGATAAACATTAAGACTCTATAAGAGAAATAGTCTATCACTTCCTTTTTATTTCCTAATCATCTTCATTGTATAACCATAATTTTTCATCCATTTACTTTCCTCTATTAATACCCTATATTTTATTTCTTTTATTAAAAGGTTCTCACCTAGTTACCCATACATCGATTGATTGGGGATATGTTCAACAAACCATATACCCTTTATCTATATCGTATAAATAATAAGTGTTATCTTATTTCAAGGGAATTTATCTAGGTAATTACTCAAAATCATTTTATACCCATTTATTTTTTATGGTTTTATCATCTTATGACTATTGGTGACATTTAGGTATCAATCTATCTAAATCTTGAAGTATTTTTATGTGATACCATTCGGAAAATTTATGAAACCAAATTTCATACCATGGGTAATTTACGATGAATGATATTTTATATGGCACAAATATATAAAGATTCTGATGAGTGGTGTCCTATATCACCCTCCAATGTATTGTTTTAGGTTTATATCTCATGAGATAGTTAGGCATGGACATAATGATATTGTTCACATAGGCATGGTATAATGAGTTTTCTCAAATTTTTATGTGATGAAATAATGATTTAGTTAATATAAGAGTGGTAAAAATGATTTTTATCACTTGTTTTCCTATGATTATGGTTATTCTATACCTTTAGGTTGTTTTTTTCATATTATTCCACCTTTCTAAGTTTCTTTTCTTTCCAGGATATGTTATATTCCATGTTTATGCCTCTTTTATATGGTATTTCAAACTTTTATGTTATTCTATGCCTTATCCCATGATTTATGATCTATTAATTATTGGGTATAACTTTCTTATATATTCTAATTATAATTTTATTCTCATATTATTATCACTTATGATGTTTCATTGTTATTTATTACGTTTAAACATACTGGGTCTTTGAGATCCCACTATTATTTTATTTCCATTTTCCCAAGGTTCTGAATAAAATTAATATGTAAGATATATTTAGAGAGTATATTGTGTGATAAATTTCTGGGTTATGTTGAAGACTTAGTCAGATTATTTAGTTGCTATATATAATTGGAATATTGTTCATTAGTTAAAAAAGAAATGGGATTTTTTAGTTAATGTTTTTCCCTAATTTTCTAAAACTATAAACCTATAAGATCATTGGAATGTTTTGTAATGAAATATTTTTTTAAAACTCATGTAATTGAGATGTTCACGTCCATGGGGTTTCATAATTTATCTATTTTAAAAATTATAGTGGCAACATTGATAAATTATAGGTCATATATCTTCCTGATATGAGTATACTCATATGAAATCAATATGCACAATAGGTATCATGGAATCGTATTCCCAAGCCCTTTTCACTAAGCATAGGTTGTACAATCTCCTTTCATATTTATCCTATGTATAAGCACTCATGACCCCAAACCCTTTGAACAAATCATGGATAGAGAGACATCAATTCATGTTATGCTATAGTGCACACTAGGTAGAAAAACATGTGAGTAAGTGTAACAACTCTAGTTTTTGTAATTAGAATGTTTATATATTTTAAATAATATTTACTAATCTATTCATGGATTTTGCATGATGTTTTGAGAATTTTAGCAAATGAGCCTTAGCCCGGTTGGTAAGGACTCTGTAAGTGCATCCGGGAGACCCAAGATCAAATCCAGGTGGAGACATTATTTTCAGGGTACTGTAGCAGTACTATAGAAGGTACTATAGCAGTACTATAGCTGGAACTATGCAGTACTACAGTAGGTACTGTAGCGGGAACTATAGAAGGTATTGTTTGGCACTGTAGTAGCCAGGAATATGCCCCTGTTTGAACCTTCAGGCCACCGATTTGGTCCCCGAGTCCCTTAATTCCTTCGGGCCGCCCAGGCCTTCAGGTCAGTAAGGCCTTCAGGCCACCTCAAGGCCTTCGGGCCACCTTAAGTACAAATTCAAACCAGACGACCTACAAGGAACAAGCTCTACAATGAGGATGATCAAGGAGCTTTCACCATAGTAGAAGCTAAACGGATTGCATGAATGAGAGGGTATGGAACCTGCCATCAGGAAAATCTTGTGCATGCACGGTAATGCCTAGACGAATAGCCATACGAAGGTGGAGAGCTGATTTCATGATGAAGATGCTGGGGAGGAGCAGTTCCAAGTAGTTAGTCTGGGTTGTATGTAATGATTGAAGCCTATGGGCAAATGAATTCCTCTAAGGCCTAGGGGCCATGTAATACTTACACCTACGGGCCTTGTAAGGGTTCCACCTCACCCCTTGAAAGGTGGATTATCAAAAAATCAATAAAAAATGAAGGCCTTCGGGCCATTAGATGGATGAGAATTTTATAACCTTGATAATGATAAATTAAAAATATTAAATTTATTAATTCAAGTGCATGAATAATTTTTATTTTAATGAATTTCAATTTGAATGGAGTGTCAAATGGAGAAACTCAGCCTACCATTGAATATATAATGTGGTTTTTACCCTAGGTTAGACATAATTTTTGTTCACACAAGATATTTTAATAGAGTAATATCATTGGCATATTAAATAGAAAATTAATTTAATAAGTTGATTTATTGTCAATTTAATTTTCTTCCCAATCTATCCTCTATATAATCCATGTTATAACTAATATCTATGGTTATTTGTATAATTATAGTGATTGGGGAGGGATATTTTATTGTGGGATCATTGTAATATGACCATGGATTGAAAGTCGATCATGAACATGTTGTAGATCACCAACACTATTGACGCAAACAACACTAGTTCCTTATTAATCAGTTATCGACCCAATTATGAGGTAGGGTTTTTTATTTATTTTTGGTTTATCCCAATTTATTTCGTTTTTGTGAACATAGATCAATTATTACTAAATTGAATCCATTTTCAAATCATGTTTGGTCTTGTTAAATTAAATTTTCCTATAAATATGATATAATTTTCCTGAGATATGGCATTTGGGTCCTTGGTTCATCAATTTTTATCATGAATAAGGGACAATATGAATATGGCCATAATTGATTTATCATTTTTTTGGTTTATGCATTTCCCCTCTATTCTTCATTTTTTAATCACTAATACTTTCTTTTAATGGTGATTCGACTATTTCTATAGACAGAGACCACTACACAATCGAATAATGGTTCTTTGATTAATTGTGTCACATTCCGCATCATGGGGTATGAAACATAAAATGAATATTTATTATGATGAGATTAAATGAACATTATCACTATGTATTCTTTGTATAGTGGATTCATTCAGGATGATAGGGATTTGATAGTGGATTACAATTTCAGTGATTTATGGGTGATAATCTATTTAAAAACAAGGAAGATCCATAGATGATGCACTTGGTTAAATGTATTGTATAATTGGAGTAAAAATTTATGAAGGAGGTAGAAAGAATGTGATCTATATTTAAGAGGCATACCATATGGGTAAAACTTGACTATAAGTTTTATAGTTTATAAGAACAAATATCATGTGTCATGTTGACTCATTGCTATAGTTTTCGAGCGAAAATAAAATCACATGGTCTTGTGACTAGAAAAATATGTTGTGTGACCCATGATGATCATCCCAATTTTTAAAACATGTACATTCCCCAAAACCTTGAGTTATATTTCATGCTATGTGGAAGGACCACATTTCATGTGACCTAATAAGATCACGAATTGGGTAGTGAAATAAACACACTAATATCCAAGAACTGACCTACACATTGTATGAAAAGTTATGAATCTTGTTTAGTTTTCATTTTTCACACCATGTGTGGTGTAAGTATAGGGTTGGATGGCTATTTAGGGGTAACAGACCATGTACCCTATGAATAACATTGTGTACTCTCCTTTTTCTTAGTTAGAGGCCTTCATGTAGTCCTTTAGGAGTGAAATTCTACATGGTGTGAAATAATGTATTTAAATCCAAATATAGATATGATAATCAAGGTGATTCAAAAATGAGAAACTATATCACTGTCTCAAAGAATAGACTTGGATTTTAGACACTCTTAATGAGTATAAACCCAACCTAAAAAAATAGTTGTGTTGTGGAATTATATCCTCTTACGATCCCATGATAGGGTCAATAATCCCCCCATAGTATTAGTGCATGGTATCCTCTACCTATGAATCACATATGATTAATATCACTCATACTATTATAACGTGTGAGAATATCTATATGTAGGGTTAGTATTCCATTATCTATTGAGCTTGGATGGGGCACGAGATCCTCTATTGGGGTCGGTATCCCCCCTAAACTACTAGGGTTGTGGGATCCTTTATTATAGGTAGAGATAGGTTACATAGGTTGAAGGTTTATATGATATTAATATCTTGGAATATATTCATAATCCTTAGACTTTCTATAAAATCTGAGACCATACTCTAAGGATGATCACCCCTCCTTTGATAATATTTGGGTTCTTATTTCATACCATCTTGATTATAGTTTTTAGATGACTGCATTTTAATGTTTTACTTCTTGTTGATTTTAGGTTATCCTACTAGGTATGTCTATGACCACCACTGCATGGTATCTATCCACACATGATGTTTCTTATGTGTATGATAGATGACCCAATGGAAAGATAAGTGGACTTAGTGCAGTTGGTGTATATTGGTTATTAGAAGATATAGTATAAGAACTATTGTCAGACTAGATGTTTAATACTAAGACTATATTATTTATTTTTGTCAAGGAATACCTAATTTATGGTTAGTGAGATTGTATTTTGGATTTTGTGATTTTGTTATAACCTTTTATACTTTTTTTGGGTTGATAGAGGTTTAAATAAATTAATTATTCCATCTGTTTACTTTTCTTCATTCCCCTAGTGTGTATTGACATACATGTGCATGTATACATGTTCATTAGAATAAGGACTCCCATATGTGTGATATGAAAACTCAGTGATTTTCACTAACTTCTAGATATTTTTAGGAGGTATTGGTGTGGAACACTCGGCTACTATCGGTCAGGAAGAACATGATGGGTTGAGTTGTGTTAGAGTGGCATCCAAGTGTAGGTTTTTAGAATATTGAGTTAAGAGATAGAATATTTGTGAGGTTTGGTTTGTTATTTAGGGTAATAGTGTTTAAGTGTCTCATATTTATATCTTGGGATAGGGACTTTAGTGATTATGTGATGGCTAATGTATCCAATCATTTGGATTCTGATATCCCACTTTCAACTCAGTAAATTGAGTTACTAGCTTCAAGGAAAACAATGGTAAATACCACCATAAATACAACAAGTTATGATTACAAAACACGATCATGATGATTATTATATTTTAAAAGTGACATCACTTCTAGTTCCTATTTAAAATGTGTTTTATCCTAGTATATAGTAATCATTACATTCATCCATTGAATAATGAACAGAACTACCCCTGATGGAATAGGTTGATATTTTTCATCATGATGAGTAGAAGATCATTTTGGTAGCATAGGATGATGAAATTACTTAGTTTATAGTTCTTTATAAGTTTTATAGGTAGATTACACCTCGATTTTGGGGAGAGTTAGACCCATAGGCAGCAGATTAATGGGTAGAGTTGGTGGTTTATGATTACACCTTATTAGGACCCCTCATGGCTAGATGGTGTTATATACGACTATCATTTTTCATGGTTTGGTAGGAAAATGGTGTAACCATAGACTAAATTAAAGGATGATACAACTATTCCTTTGGTTTATATTGAGAATATATTATAAGAGGAATATTTTAGGTCCATTCTATGATTAGTACATATCCCATAGATTCTTTAGCTACAATAAGACAACACATTAGTTTCTGAGTGTTACAGTTTTCTAACCTCACATGATACTCTCTTGACATGGTTAGTCATGGTTACTTATGATAATGGAAATTTAAGTGAATAATTCATTGATGTATTCATTTTTTATTAGTTCCCCTTGATATCCCTACCTATGTAGGGGGGATAGAGTGAGCCCATGTGGTGGATTACATTGTGGTCAGAGGCCACCTGGTGGTAGGGGATGTCTGTAGTCGTCATTTAGTAGAGTAATCAGTTGAAAATAGCTAAATATAGGCCTGTGAATCATGTTGTAAGATGTGGTTATATTCTAAAGACCAAACACAAATATTAGAAACTATGGGATACAATAGTGGGACGAGTTAACTAGGGGATAGAATATTATTCACCTACAATGGCTAGGAAAATAATGCCCAAGACTCCTTGACCTTCCATGTAGAAATAAATAAGAAGTAAGTAAATGTGCTTCTGAAGTAGTGGAAATGACATGAATGGGTTGACTAATAGAGAGGTATCCATGGAAGATGAGCCTGAGGAGAAACATGGGGTGATCAATGTTTAGATCTGATGCCACCACCATATCTTCTAGGTGGACCACTCCAAACTCGGAGAGCAGGAAACCAAGGACGTATTCAGTTGAAAGAAGTGGAGGATTATGAATTAGAGAATCTATGTATTATTCGAGGTATGATCTATGTATTCTATACTATAACCCCAATTTTTATAGACACACTTTCAAGATATTCCATAGTTTCCTTATCACTTATTTGGGAACATGAGATTTTCATAGAGCCTCTAGCTCAACCTTTATAGTTAGAGACCCCTACTCGAGGAGATTCAACAATCATACTTATCTATCAGTATTATAAAATTAATCATAATGGATATAATTTATAAGGGGTAATGTTTATAGATGGGATGAGACTATATGATTTCATTCTCTGTATGGATAGGTTATATACCATCTACACCTAGGTTAGTTTTTTATGAAAGAGGATATGGTGTAATAAATTGATGGGAAAAGAGTTTAATTTACTATAATAAAAATATATATAAGTTTCATACTAGACTCATGTGTATGATATTACGGATTATTTCGTATCACTTGTCTATTTTGACTGATGTTGTAGATGACTCACTAGAAGTTCATTTCCTAGCAGTGGTAGAGGAATACCTATATATCTACCTAAGGATATACCTAGTTTACCTCCTCATAAATATGTTGAATTCTACATTGACATGAAACTCAATACTACTCTAATATAATTAATTTCAAATTATATGGATCCTAATATAATATGAGAGATAAGGATTCATTAAGAGGACCTTCACATGAAATTCATTATTAAACCCAGTGTTTCCCCTTAGGAAACTATGATATCATTCATCAAGAAGGTGTATGGGTGACTAAGGTTGTGTGTGGATTACCATATCCTGAACGTAGTAATCATCAATAATAAGTATCAAATACCATGAATATAAGACCTCTTTGATTAGCTAAAAGGTGAAAAGTGGTTCTCAAAGACTAACCTCAGGCCAGGTTACCACCAAATACAAGTTTGAGAGGATTTTGTGTTAAATATGACATTATGATGTCTCTATAGTCACTATGAGTGACTGGTGATGCGCTTCAGAATGAAAAATTCCCCATTGATGTTTATGGGTCTCATTAACTAGATCTTCTAGACATTCATAGACTAGTTTTTTTGTGGTGATTTTTTTTATGAAATTCTCATTTACTTGGAATCATATTTTAAGCATACTGAGTATTTAAGGATGGATTTGGACATTATTTGAGAGAATCATATATATGGTAAACTCTAAAAGTGTCAGTTCTGGATTAGGGAGGTCCACTTTCTAGGACCTATTATTATAGAGGGAGTAGCTATGGACCCATTAAAGATCATGGTACTTTTAACATGGAGCCACATAAGAGTGTTATGGAGTTTGAGAGATTCATTGGTTTTACAGGCTATTATTAGAAATTCATGCCATATTTTTTTAGGATTGTGAATCCCTAAACTACTTTTACCAAAAAGGGAAGCCTTTTATATGGTTAGAAATATTCTATAAGTCTTTTATGGTGTTGTGGTGGAGGTTGATAAGAGTTTCTATCATGATATTTATAGATTAAGGTGTTTGGTATGTAGTGTTCTATGATTCCTCTAGAACTATAATTGGGTTTTTTTAGATACATAGTTGGGTGGAGATAGTGTACATGTCTAGGAAGTTAATATTTCAGGGTTGAACTAGGAGACCCATGATTTTTAGTTGGGAGTTACAAGATTCTCCATAAATAATTAGTTTAAATATCTTATTAGAGAGTTATTTATTGTTTATTCCAACTAGAGTAGTCTCTAGTACATATTCACTCAAATAAATATTAACCCAAGATAGATTTTATGGATGGAATTCATGTGGTACTATGTCCTTGATATAGTCTATACTATTAGGAAATTGAATGTAGTGGTAGATTCTCTCATCATAAAATCTAATTACAGGATTCTAGGAATGGATTTAGAGTAGTAATATTCATTACAGTTTTCCTTTATGAGTGAGGTAGGAGGATCATATATCTAATAAATGGTTGTGACCCCTCCACTTCTATAATTATTGAGGTAAGAATAGATCGAAGACATTTATTATGAGGTTTTGTAGGTCCAGATCTTCATAGGAATTTCTCTTGATAGATTCTTTGATGGTGTGTTGTATATAATCCTATTAAAAGGATAAACAATGGTTCTAGTCATGAATCGAGAGGAGGTGTTGAGGGATTTCCATACATTACCCTTATTAGTGCATTATTGGAAGATATGTACCATGATATTTAGTGTCAGTTATATTTTCAAGGGATGAATAAGATTGTTTAAGATTTTATCCTTCAATGCCTCACATATTAGTAGGTGAAGGCTGAGAATCAGGTTCTATAGGGGTTGGAAAACCACCATGTGGTACCAAAATGGAAATGGGATGGTATATCAAATTATTTTTTAATAGGAATTCCACAGATATTGAAAGGTCATAATGTATACTGGGTGATCATAAATCAACTCATTTAGTTTTCTTTCTTCCTCACCATCAGAGAGAAGAGTTCAGTAGAAATCATTATATTCTTGTATGTATAAGATATTTTCTTGCATCACAGTGTTCCACTGATGATTTTCTTAGACCATGTCTCTCACTTTAGATCTTGGTTATGGATAGGTTTACAAGAGACTTTTGGGACCCAATTGTGGATGACCATGGAATTCCACCCCCATATATATGTCCAGATCAAGAAAACCATTTAGGTGTTGGAGGAAATGTGGTGTACTTAAAAGTTAGATTTTGGCCAATGTTAGGTGGATCACCTAACCTTATTAGAGTTTTCATATAATAAAATATATCATTATACTATTGATACAGATCCATTTGAGGCCCTTTATGCAAGACCTTATAGGTAACCACGATGCTCATATAATTTGGGAGAATCAATGTTTTTGGGGCTAGGGTTGGTTAAATAAATGATAGATAAAGTGAATGTTATTCAAGAGTGGATAATGATAGTCTTTAGCTATCAGATTTCCTCTACAGATTGGTGATTGAGGCTAGTAGATCTTAGTGATATATATGATGCATTCCTAAATTTCTCACCTTAGTGTAATTTTTGGATATTTGGTTGAGGTGTAAATATATCTATAAGGTTCATAGGTAATTTTTAGATTTTTTATAGTTTTTTAGAAGTTGAATACCACTTGGATTTACATCAGTAGTGAGAGTAAGTTCAAGAAATATTCCATATGTCTTAGCCAAGGAGTTACATGCATGATTTATCGCACATTATTGAATATACATTAAATAAAAACTTACCATTTTATATTAACAAATGTATATTGAGGATTATGATAAATAATTCAAGGTAGAGTGACTATCATGGTGTAAATTCATTGGAAGCATTGGAATATTTATAAGAGATCAAGGGAGCTCTGGAATCAGATGTGAGCTCAATATGATCACTATTTTGAGTAGATTAAGTTTTTCGAGATAAAAATCTTTTATATTGGGGAGATTATAATGGGTCATATATTTTTTATTATACCCTTTGAATATTTTAAAAAATTATTATAGATCTTTTCATGGAGTTAACATGTACTTTCTGGTGTCACACATCCCCAATGTTGATATATTAACGATATAAAAGGTATTAATTGATACGTGTACATAATTTTTCAATTAATTTATTCCCACATGAGTGGATTCTTTGATGGGGAAACTGATACTAGCATTGAATCTTAAATATGGATTTTACCCTAGTGTGATATAAGTTTTGGTCACACTGGGTGTTTCAATGGAGTGTTGTCATTGGAAGATTAAAAATATAATTAATGTAATAAATTTTTTATTGTCTAGATATTGGAGAGAGGGAGAGAGAGAGAGATCATGGAAAAGAGAATTTTTAGACAATAATGGATTGAGGATTGACCATGAATGTGTCAGATATCACTCAAATTATTTATGGAAATAATGCTAGTTCCATCATTGTTAGCTATTAATCTAATTCTAAGGCAGGCCTTTTGATTTGTTTAGGTTCACATATTTTATTTTGTTGTTTTGAACATGGATAAATTATTCCTAAATTGAATAAACAATCATATATTTCATGGACATATTAAATTATTTTTGTCAATAAATTGAATTAATTGGACTTTTTAATTTAATTTATTTATTTGATTCTTTAGTTTACATTATTTGATTTCTCAATTTTTTGGTTTATAGATTTATCCTTCAATTCATCATTCTTTTTTTACCTATATTCTTTTTGTACAATGATACAACTATGTCTAGGGACCAAGACCCTTACACAATTTAATAATGATTCTATGATTCATTATGTCACATTCAAACCCAAAGGGTTTTACCAGGTAGAATGAACATTGAAGATGGTGAGATTTGGTTGGAGGTGATTTATGGGCGGTTTGAGTGTGGTAGTTTTATATGAGATGATGGTTATTTGATGAGGGTTAATATTATAGTGACCAGTGACTAAGAAATGATTTTATACGATGGTGGATCCATAAAATATGCACTTCGAAAATGTTCTTCCATGATTGGTGGAAGAAAAAATAGAAGAGGCAAAAAGAATGTGATCTATGTTGAATAGGTAGAATTTCTAGAGAAAAAAAGACTACATGATATTTAGTTCATAAGAACAAATAATGTGTGTGTTATTGATTCAACTATATGGTTTTTGAGTGAGAAAAATATCACACATACATATGACTATTCCCATATGCCATTTGGTCATAGATGACCCGCCCAACATGCACAACGTATAGATTTCTAGGAACCCCAAGTTCACTCACATGCTATGTAGAAGGGATACATTTCATGTGAACTTGGAGGAACATGACCTTAGTAGTGAGGAATATGATGAGTGATGAACCTAGACCTAAAATGTGACATATTCCACACACTATATAGTTTTTTATTTACATGAGATTTGAGGTGCTAATACATGGGCATATGACTACATAGGGGCTACAAGTCATGTACCCCAAGAAGTATATTGTGTAATATCCTTTTTATTTTATTGTGGTGTTCATATAGTCCTCTATGAGTGGAACTCTGCATGGGTTGTGATAGTGGGTTTATATCCAAAAATAAATATTAGAATCATGGTGAAGAAAGCATGACTAATCACATCAGTATCTTTGAGATTAGGTTTGGATTTTATACTCTCTTATTAAATAGAAACTAACCTTGTAAAGATAGTTGTGTTAGGGAAAATTTCCCCATTACCATCACTAGGTATGGTTGGAAATTTAACCCCCCATGGGATTGGGATATGGGATCCTCTACTTAAATATCCAATAGATTCAGTATCCTACTACAATTATAGAGAGTGGGATCCTTTATCTATGTGGTCAGTATCCACCAATCTAATGAGATCAAACGTGGAACGAGATCAACCCATTAGGTTAGTATCTAACTTAAACTATTAGCTTAATGACATCCTCCATTATTGGTATAAATAGGTTACATGTGTACAATGTTTATATGACATTAAGTTCTTGGAATACATTTAAAGTCCTTAGAATAGCTGTAAAGACTGAGACCATACTTTGAGGATTATTATCCCCCCTTTGATAATATCTTGTTACTTCTTTCTTACCCTCATAATTATGGTTTTGAAGTGACTCATTTTCAATATTTTACTTCTTCATGATTTGGGGGTGTTCTTATGGGTAATTATATACTCACACCTATGTGGGCTCTACCCACATGTGCGATGTCTTATGCAAATAATAAGTTATTTGATGGAGAGTTAGGTGGACCTAGTATGGGAAGTGCATAGTGGTGTTTGTTGATTATGGAAACATGTCTATTTTTAGGCTGGAGGTTGTGTTTTAATACAACATTCCCTCTTATTGTTAGGATATACCTAATCTTTTGTTTTTCAGGCTATTATTTCTTCCTTTATGCTTTGGGTATGACCTTTTTTAATTTTTGTGGTTTGATAGAGGTTGTTCATGAATTTATCATTATCATGGTTCAATTTTCTATATTACACTAGTTGGTATTGATATATGTGTTCATGTATATTTTTTATTTAGGATACATCCTCCCATATTCATGACATGCTGACTCGATGTTAGTTACCAACCCCTGACCTGCTGTAAGTGGGCTTGGTGTGGGAGACTCAGCTTACATCTGTCCAGGTAGGCCTTGGCGGGATGGGTCATGTTATTAAGCCCCAGTTACACTATCCAACTCCCAAGAAACATATTGGGCCTCCTATTTGGTATTTTACCAAATTATGGCCTCATCAAGGGAAATAAACTTGGTCCACCCAATGAGCCGTGCTCCCAATAGGTAGCCCAAACTGTTATCCCAACACCATCAATTATTGTCGCTCTATTCATAAGATAAGATTACAGGCCACATTGTGGTAAACCATATATTATGGTCTTATTATATGACCCCAAAATATGAACCTTGAAAAAAATTATTTTTAATTATTATATTCTAGAAGGATACATAGGATTACCCTTAGTTTTAATCCTAACATCAAAACAATTCCATCTCCCCCTAGGGAGGTTTTATCTTGAAAACTTGATAATCATTATAGAGAATATCAAACCCCTTAATAAACCTTCTAAAAGTCTATATAGGACATTATTTTTTTTACCCACTGGAAAATTAATACGTGATTTCCCTTACACAAAAAGTGTATTTGGATCTACCCCCATTGGACGTTGACCTATTATCAGACCATACACAATGAGCATATTTGGAAGCATTCCCACATGAATTTATACCATAAACCTCACTTATGTGAAAATACAAAGATTACCTATGTGAAGTGCCTTTGATAACCCCCACTCAATTTATTAGAACCTAGACCTTGGTGTCAATCCAAGGGAACCATAGGTGATAAGACTATAATGCCTTATGTGAAAAGCATAAAAGGACTATGTGATGAGAATAGGATCTATTCTCCCTTTCCTTTGGTGATTAGACAAATATTATTACCACATTTGACGAGCATTAGATTCCTTATGTAATGGAAATAAGAAACACGTGTGATGATAATATGATTTATCCTTCCTCCCCTTATGTGAAGAGCCTAAGTTTCCACCTTCCCTATGTGATGAGAATAAGATGATCTATGTGATGATCATAGGATTCCTGTAGTGATGAGATAGGGATACCATAGGATAAAATCCTATGTTTCCTTGTATTATGAGAAAATGGTGCCTCATATGATGGAAATGATTTTATTCTAGTGATGAGATAGGAATTCCCTGTGATAAATGCATTGGATATGTTATTGTGTTGAGCATATATTTTCTTTAATGATGTGTGTAAGATGAATTAGGTTCTAAATATATTAATCCTGACATGAAAAAATTGGTTTCTTTCATGTCCTATATTAGAGAATATAATTATAGATTCCTAGTGTACCCAATAATTTATAATGAGTCACAAAGACACGTCCTCTCTAACAGATGGTGTTCACAATGTTAATGAAGCCGATGATGTAATTAATTACTATTTACCTACATATGTTTTTGAGAACAAGATTCAAAATATTACCTTATATCTATGAGATAGAGAGACTAGGAAATGATCTCCATAGAGGATTCAATGTATGAATGATCATATATCCTATAATCCATTTTGGATCATATATCTGACTCCATAAACCCTGGTGGTGATAGGTCACCCACCATTGGAAAGTTGTAATGCATTCTGTAGAGGCTCATGATCATCCAAAGAATAGTCTTATGACTTGAGTATGGAGGTACTTATGGAAATCATTAAAAACAAAATAATGATACATTGTGATTTTTTCCCTATTGATAGTGAGAGTATGAGTCACATTGGGGATTTTTTATAGATTGACATCACTAGTGTTGGTCATATTGAACATCTCCGTCATCATACATGTACTTTTGGTTGGATCCAAAAAAAATCTATAGAACCCATCCAATGTTCATTGTTAGAAAACATCCTTAACCCACAAAAATAGGCATGGGGTGGTAGAAACACTCACCTAAAAGACCCGCACATTTATTTCAATGTGGTGATAACAACATCTCTAATAGATTCCTGATTCCCTCTCCCATATCCCCAATAGATATCATACAACAGAGGGTCATAAATGCCCTTATCTAATGGTATGAGTAAGAAATTTTCATTTCAAACTTGAAAATGGATCAATAGGACATATGGGCCACCACCGCATGATAACACTACCAATATAGAGTTCATTGGAGAAAATAACCCCTAAAAACTCAAGAAAACCCTAGAAAAATATAAAAACCATAAAAAAACTATAGAAAAACCTAAAACACTAGAAAGAATTTGAAAACCATAGAAACTCCTAAAATAACTAGAAAACCATAGAAAATAGTAATATATATATATATAAACATCCCTTTATTACTTGTAACTTTATCTCAAAGTTATTGGAATATCATTAGGAAATTTTCAATATCAATCTGCACCCCCCCCCCCATTATCACTGCCAACCGTTATGAAAATTTCCCCAAACATTCTTTGAATATGCATTACCATATGTTTAAGAGGTGGTGTAGACCCTAGTATACATGGCCCTAGGCCTAGATCAGGGGTATCTAAGGAGAGATCCCACCACCCAACATCATGGAAACTATTGGGCATCCACAATAGTATTTGAACAAGTCAATATTCTTCTTTTTTCTATTTCCATGGTTCAAACTATATTAAACTACCACTGGAGGATGGACACTAATCATAATTTAAGATCACCACTCTAATATCTCATGTATTACATTCCATCATCAACACACCCCCTTAATTCTCATTAACTCACATGGAGAATTATTCATTGTACTTGAATTGATATCCAAGCCACAAGCCATGCATGTTGGTTCAACTATCCTATTTTATACCCCTATCATCAGATATCATGGAGGTCATACCCTTTATGAATATCCATACCATGGAGGTCTTCCCCATGTTGACACTAATAATATTGGATTTCCTCCCACTACTAAGCAATTTTACTACCCTGAATGTCCTCCCCAGGACATAGGGGATACCAGTCATCATCGGGGTCCTCCGTGCAACACCAATCACATGTTTTCTAGAAAATATCCCTATCAAACCCAGATTTTCATGCTCAGGTAACTATTACATCAAAACTAGAGGTTTTAAAGAGGGAACCAACATCAAGTAAACCTTAATAATTCATAATATTAAATGATTAATGATTAAAGATATATGTTCCCATACATGCTTCCACAGATGGGGGTAGGCACCAATAAACTATGTCTATATATCCTCAAATATGATGCTTAAAATTTATAGAGGTCCCTATATAGTTACTTTTATATAGATCAATTCCTAAATTTATTTCACGGACAATATTTCTATCTATCCCAACCATTGTTGGAATATCTACTCTCCAACTCTATACAATAGCTAGGCGAGACATTGTGGTCTTGTTTGGAACCCTTTGATGAGGAAAAATATTTGATCGATCACTAAGAACATGATTTAATCCCTCCATAATAAGTTTCCATAGAATCTCTATCCAACATGGATATGGTGGTGAAATTAACATCACTTCTATTATATGCATCCACCTCTTAAGGAAGGATGTATCCAATGATGCATATCCCATATGAAGACCAAGAACAGAGTAGGTCTACATCACTTCCTCCTATGAAATTTGAATATCTCATATAGAATCTTAGGATGATGAAGTTCTATAATTCCTTCTTGAAAAAGATAAAAATTATGAAATTCTATGGTAAATATTGGCCACCAACAAGTTATAATTTTTATAATGACCACCTGTAAAATTACACTTCTCCATCTCATAGATTCTCACTAGAAATCACAAAACATGCCTATGGTACAATTTTTGGGTGATATTCATCCACATTAAGGGATTTAGTTGACATATTCTAAAAAATACAACCAATATCAGGCCCTTTTATTATATTTCTGAAAATTTGATAATGTTACAAAGACATTGTCTCATCATTCTAATTCATTTGAATACCACCAAGGCTTCAAGTGGGCATCTACTGAAAGAATTGCAGTGCTACACCATATTATTGAAGAGGAATCTATTAACATTAAAATCAAGGGTTGGGGTAGTAATTTTATCATTTATTTATTCCCCTCCTATAAACATGATAGATCCTTCCAATTTTCTCTCCGAATGATGTAACTGACTATTCACCAGTGGTTATAGACATGGTTAATGTCATCACCATTAATCACCCTGATGATCATAAGTTTGATGATGATGATGATGAGGTGAATGAGGAGGACTATATCTAAAAGTATCGATAAAAATATTTGAACCCTCCTGTAGGTTTCCACACCCATCAATAGAGGATGACCATTGGCCTCAAAAATCATCCAGAGATACAACTTTCAAACACTATTCAATAGAGCCTGATAAAGGAAAATGGGTAGTTGAATCCTTTAGCAGTCTCAAAGACACTCAATAAACTAATGTGAATTCTCAAATTTCCTCTATACTCTAAGATATCTAGATCATCAAAAATTATAATTTTGAATAAATCCATGTATATTTTCTTATGTGTAGGAATGGTCAACATGAAACCATAATTCTCCCTTAATAATCCCTTCATCCTAGTATCCTTGATAGATCCACCAGGGCCAAATCAGGTAGTTCTTTCCATATAACTAATGATGAAGCTAGTAGCTTTTACAATTCGAGATAAGACTGGATCTTTTCTAAAGATCCATCTCTAAATAATCAATAAACCTTCCCATCATTGAATTATTCCCTCTCATCCTCATGATCCCACCAGCCTGTTAGGGGATATACACATGATAACTCCCCCTGTAATGACCTAATCAGTGCTATCATCAATCACCTGTAAGAAATAAATAAACAATGAGACACAATATAGTCTAAAATGAAGCCATATCCCCCATGGGTGCACTATATTCCTCCACCATAAGATTTTATCAATTGAGATTCACCACCATAAATGGTATTTGTAACCCAGATAAACACTTTAACCACTTTTCATCTTGGTTTTTACCAATGTTGGGAATCCTATAATATAAAGAGTAAGAAATGATTTAGTGATTCATACACACTATGGAAGGACATAACTTTATTTGGTTTAACTATATAGTTCCAAGATCCATCATAAGCTAGGATGATATCCTATTTCAATTTCTATACCAGTTCTACACCACCCTCTAACGTTCGAGTGTCACCGACCTCTCTAAGCGAAAGTGATAGAAGATTGAATATGATGATGACATAATCACTTGGAACAAGGTATTGATATATTCCATTAATAAAAATATTCACACGGAACTCTTTTTTGGCATGTGTGTGGAGAATTTTATTTATGAGCTAGATCTGACCCTTATCTCCCTTAAGTATCTAGGTAAATTACAAGAATCTGTTTAGATAGGTTAGTACCTTGAGGTGGTCATGCATCAAACCAAAAAAATATTCTATTATTACTTCCCCCACTATCCTGGAAGCTTGTAATGGTGAAATAATCTACTATTATATGGACTGCATCCCCTCAAATGATAAAAAATAAGTATACCCACATAATAATCCCCATCAACAACGTTTATACCCTAAGAATATTTCCAAGTAAACCCATCAATTACAAGTGCCTAGAATCCCCTTTGTAGAGTTGAAGAATAGGGTGTACCCCATCAAGGATAAGAAATTCCCCAACATCTTCAACTATTATTTTGGGAAGAACTTTCTCAAGATCATGGAGATCAAGAAGCTTAAATATTTTGACTTAGAGAACCATACCAACTATTTCACTTACCATAGATTCCTTGGACACACTATCATTAAATGCTTTGTCTTTTGAGAATGGATCTAGGACATGGTGTATCCTGGTATAATGGAACTGGTTGACATTACAATGCATTTCATGTGAATATATTTCTCCCCTAATGATGATGAACATGTAGGGGGATGACATAAATTTTTTGATAGAGGACCGTAGAAGTTCAATGATTGGATAGTTCAAAATATGACCATTAAATACCATATGATCATTCATTCCTATGTGAATTAACTAGAACTTACCATGGTTAAATATATCACTCCAATAATAGAATTTTCCTTATATCCCTCCAGGGGTCAAAATAATTGGTGCTGAGCTCAAAATGAAAATTAGGAACCTCAACCATCATTGAAGCTAGTGTGCACCCTTATGAACATTATTAGCCCCCACATTAAGAGGATGCTCCAAGAACTGTCTAACCCTTTAGTACATGTATAATTAAGAGAAGGATTATTCCTTTGTCTAATACATGTGTTCAATAGATTATTGTGAAGGGATTATGGAAGAAGCATGCCAGTCGATTACTCCAATCTCTCATAAAGGTTATTGAGGCATAGGAAACAACCCCTTTATCATGCACAATTTCCAATGTTTTATCCCTAAATTTTATTTATATTATTAAAACAAGAAGGTTAATGTTTAAATAGGGTTAACAAGAAAATCCTTCTTCATCTGCATATACTGTCATGCCTCTGTGGCCCATATTATTTGTTGACCATTTGGTTTATCCATAAATATACAAGGCTCAACCATAGTTATCTAACTATCAATAGAAGATTCCAATAGATACCAACCAAGAAACATCACTTTATAAATTTGGTCCCCTTATGCTTCATATTAATAAGATTCCATTTTGTGGAAAATAGGTTCACCATGCTTATAAGTATGGTGTTCTAATACACCTCACAAACATTACTTATCAACTCTCAATCCTTGAAAATATTTGACTATAAAAGGATTTTTATGAACCAATAATAAAGAAATGAGGATCCCTCTTATTTTTGATACCAAAATGGATACTATTGAGGTATCTAGTGAAGAATATGCCAAACTTGATTTCACGACCCATCCCCTATAGCCCGTTCCCTGACTACCCCAAGTCCTCCTTCCATAGGCCAAGGGCTGGTGACTAGCACCAGAAAGGCATATCCCAAAAATTGAAGGAATTTCCTTTAAACCTGTACACACACACGCCCAACCACATCTCAACACACTGAAAGGAGTAAAAAAGTATACCAATAAAACAAGGATGAGTGCAAGTACAAGTGAATGTAAGTGGGCCAGAATACAAACCCAACAAGGAACTAAAAATAGTAAAGTACAAAAAGGAAACTCTGATGGCCATCTGCAGAACACCCCACCTGATCGTGAGAGTAGTGAAGCTACTAGAACCCAAAGTAGTATGTCCTATCCTCCCAGTCTTACTGGGCCCCACCTGGTCCTAGGTCACCATGTCCACTGTCATAGCATCCGTCAGTCCCGTCCACCTGAGTACCTCTATCAAAACATCGATCGTCTACAACAGACATGACACATACGGGAAAAGACCATGAAAGGGTGAGTATAACAATACTCAGTAGGGATCCAAAGACCCATTAAGGTCTCTTATTAATCCACGATGGAAAACACAACAAAGAAAATACCATAGAGGTAATACCACGAAGAAAGATCTCAACACATAGAACAAGGTAAAAGATGCACCTCGCACCAGGTATAATATAGGTATAGAAATAAAGATGATTAGTCATAAATCTAGATCATCTTATTCTTTTGAGAGGCTCTACTACTAACCCACACAAGGTCGCTAGGTGTTGACCCATAGAGGATTGCTAGGTGCTAAACCACAAATGATCGCTAGGTGCTGACCCAAAGAGTATCGCTAGGTGCTGACGCACAGAGGATCTCTAGGTGCTCACCCACACAATATCGATAGGTGATGACCCACAAAGGATTTCTAGGTACTGAACCACATAGGATCACTATTTTTTCTTCATGTCACAGCCTACCACTAGATTCCCACACTTAGAACGTGTGATTTCTAGAGGATATGCTCCTAAAGACATCAGTTGTATCTCAAAGTCCATGAATTACCACATAGAGTAACCCCAAATTACTATTTCATTGTAAGTATTCCAATTAAACTGATGAAACCTCGATCAGACGCTCGGTCTGTAAGTTATGGGCTTTTAGTAAAAAGGGACCAGTTGGATTTGAGTCCAATCCAACCCAACCGTACTCCATATTTTTCCAAAATTCAAGTGGAGTATATTAGAAGCACCACACTATCTCAAGAGTCTCAACGCCACTAACAACGCATCAACAGGATGCCCGCTCTGAGAGATACGGGTGTTTTAGTAAACAAGGGATGGTTGCATCTGTGCCTAGTCTGACCTGGTCGGACCGACCTGACCAACTCAGCTCGAAGGTTCCACATACCCCAGTTTAATTATACGAACTCGAACTAACCTAGTTTGGGTCGGGTTCAGTCTGTTCTAGCCTGGCCAGTGGGCCAGGCCCAATGGGTCTTGCTGGACCTGGCCTGGTTTGGCTGAGGGTCCAGCCTTCCGGGTTGGCTGATGACCCGGTCTCATCTGGCCTAGCCCAAAGGGTGTGGGTCTGGCCTTTCGGTGTGAGTCTGGCCTACCAGCTTGGGTCCGGCTCACTGGGTGTGGGTCCAACCCAATGGGTGTGGGTCCGACCCGCTGGTTGGGGCACGACTCGCCAGCCTAAGACCAGCCACATGATGCGGCTGATGGGGCGTCACCTAGATGGGATGCAGTAGTCATGTCGAGTTCAACCCACACTGGCCCTGCGAATGTAGGGCCTCCTCCATCCACGGTCGACGGACCACTCCTTTCTATCCATCGGATGGCCCGGATGTGGGTTTTCCCTCCACACAGTTCCTGGCACTGCGTCTCCCACTACCGCCTCAGTGCGCTGACATGCGCACCACTTCACAAGGCCACCGGCACGGCCGATGGACCTCTGTCCCTCCATCTGGAACACTTCTGGCACCGCTGAGTTCCGTTGTCGTTGGTGCATCGATAGAACTTTCAGCGGACCACCAGACACACTTTGGTGGTTGGTTCTTCACACTGCCTACGTCTATGGGCCTTGGAGATTTCCTGCTTCACCACGAAGGTCTCAAATCTATCTTACTGCCAATTTGAGAGTTTGTCCACAAAGAACACCCCCGGCGGAGGGGCTTAGGCCTTGTTCATGTTGGCATGTGACCTCCCCATTAAAAGTTTATAACAAAGGGAGATCTGGGGATTTCAGTTCAATCAAAAATGATAATTCAACCCCAAATAATGAAATCCCAAAATAAAAGTCACCTTCCCGCATAAATTCATTAATCGCGTATCAACCTGTCCGTGGGTTGATCTGTGTTCATTGTTTCTTGAAAAAAAATTTGGGGAAGAACTTTTTAAATTAAACATACCCTTACTTGGATTCGTTGGGTCTGCTGATGACAAAAGATGTGTTTCACGTCATCGTCGGTCCTCGATCATTGGTGTTCGTCACCGCTTTTCATCCCCAGGTATGATTCTTCAAAGTCTGTTGCTTCGTTCATCATTCTTTGTTGGAGAGGAAGTCCATTGGTAGTTCGTCAGAGAATCCCTGAAATTCAATTCCCCACTCTCCAACATGTTGGTTTAATAAAAAGAAACATTTCACACTGTTTTTAATACGCAATGATGTTGCATCGTTACACTTGCATAACCAACCATTAAAGGGCTTCCTTAATTGTGCCTCATCGTCTCCGTCTCTCTGCATCACAGCGTCATCGTCCGCTGCTCAATGGTGTGAAAGAAACATAAAATAACTTTTTAAAGTTACTTTATTATTTTTCCAGAAAGTCCCAAAAATTAATGTTTCTATCTGAAAATTGCCGGTCAATGTTAATTCCATTATAGAGGAATCCTAGCGCTGCGAGTTCAACGGTTCCCTCAGATTTCAGTTATGAGCACCGGTTCAAAATATAGAAAAATCCCGCTCACACATTTACTTAATGTACCTAAAAAATGTTCAAAAATTAAATTTCACCCTCGACCCACACCGGTCAAGGTTAGGCTCTGCCTAATAGGAACACGCCCTCAGGAGCTCAATGGTACTCTTTTATTTTCCATCTGAGTTACCATTTATGAGTTATAAGGATTATACAATAAAATAATTGTTACTTAATTATTTTATTTATAGAAAAAATGACTTCCATCATTGGCCCGCCTTGGCCAATGTTAGGATCTACCTACGGAAATAATACCCTCATGAGCTCAGTAGTGGTATTGGATTTTTAATTTGAGTCATCGTTCGTGAGTTATAAGCATTTAAAAAATAGAATAATTTTATTTAATTATTTTATTTACGGTTATGCCATTTTCAGGTTTTCTCACTGGAGGGATGCCCCAAATAAACTTAAGTCACTCCTTGGATAAAACTATCATCCTGAATGTTATGGTGCCCTCAAATTTCTGATCCAGGCACCTATTTAAAAGTTATTCCACTTTTTTTAGGAAAACTGCTCACGCATGCTATTTAAATCTTAATATTTTTCTACGGATCATTCTGGACACTCCGGGTCTCAAAATCATACGTCGTCTCAGTGACTGGTCTAAAAATAATTCTATATATTTTAAAAAAATACACGAACATTTTGGGATATTACATTCTCCCCGCCTTAAGGATTTACACCTCCAAAAGTGAAAATAATGGATAATCAAAAAAGTGGGAAAACTGAGCATGAATATAAGCCTCCCACTCCCATGTGCTCTCCTTGATATTTTCATGCTTCCACTGAACGCACACTAGAGGATTCGACCATCTACGATGGACTCGCTCACGTTGGTCCTCTATCTCTAATGATAACTCTGTAAACATTTCCCCATCGTCAATTTCCATCTCACCCATGTCGATGATGTGTGATGGATCAAGCACGTACCCCTCAGCTACGACACGTGAAAACATTGTGATAACAGTGCATCTTTTGGAGGAAGAGCTAGATGGTACGCCACCTCTCCAACTCTGCTGAGAATCTGGAGAGACCCAATGAACCTTAGAGATAGCTTGCTGCCTCGGTAAAATCTCTACAATCCCCATCGGGGTGAGTTCTAAAGGAAGACATGGTCTACCTCCTCAAACTCCAAGGGTTTCTATCTCTTATCGGCATAAGATGTATGCCTACTCTGTGTTATCATCATCTACTCTGGGATGATCTTCACCTTCTCGGTGGTAGCCCGTACCAACTCTGGACCCATGAGTGCTGACACCCCTGGGTCTGTCCAGCATGTGGGTGATTTGCATGGTCGCCCGTACAAGGACTCAAATGGTTCCATGCTAATGGTGGAGTGATAGTTTTTTTTGTATGAAAACTCCACCAGTGGTAGGTGGTCCTCCCAACTATGACCAAAATTCAGGACACAATCACGAAGCATGTCTTCCAAGGTCTGTATGGTCCCATCCGTCTGACCATCTATCTGGGGATGAACATTTGTGCTCAAACGTAGCTGAGTCCTGAATGCCTCATGAAACCCCTTCCACAACTGAGATGTAAAGTGTGCATCACAGTCTGACACGATTGTTGAAGGCACCCTGTGGAGCATCACAATCTCCTAGACATAGAGGCATCCCAAGCCCTCTACCAGTCCTTACTCTCATATGGGTAGGAAGTGATCCGACTTGGTGAGTTGGTCGAAGATCACCCAAATAGAGTTGTGGCCCCTGGATGTACGTGGTAAAACCATCATGAAGTACTTAAAGATACCATACATCTTCCATTGTAATACCTCAAGTGGTTGTGCCAAGCCTACTTTGACCTGATGCTCGACCTTCACTTGCTGAAAAGTGAGGAATTTGGAAATGAAATATGCCATCAAATTCTTCATCTCTGGCCACCAATATTGACTTTGAAGATTCTGGTAAATCTTCACCACACCAGGATGTACCTCCAAAGGGGAAGTATGTAACTCTCTCAACACCTCCTCCCATAACATCATTGGTACTAAAATGCATCCCTTGAAAATGATGATGTGCTCCTCACCTATTGAGAATCCATCACAAGATTTTCCTAGGGATAACTGAATATGTTGGGTCGTGCAATCAACATCCAAAACATGTGTCTTCCTAAATCACTATAAGAGTGGGGGGGTGACAATCATAGACTGGAGGTAATCTTCTCCATCACTACCCATAAAAAATATCATCATCGTGGCTAGTTGCTCTGTCACCTCACTCAGTAGCTATAAACTATACCTCATGTAGAGTGTGTATTCCACCATGTTCCCCTTCCTATAAGTATAGAATATCTCAAATTCATAGTCTTGGAAGAACTCCAGCCATCGTCGTTGTCTCAACTACTGAAAATCCTTTGGGAACCTTTCCATCCATGTGAAAGGATACCCCTTTAACTGATTGATGTTCCCATAAACCCTTTGGTAGTGGGTACTCATTCTCCAGGACCACTTGGTTAAAGTGCCGATAATCCAAACATAACCTCAAACACTAGTTATTACTAATCCCTTACTATATAATTCCCCCACCTACACCCCCTTATCGCGAATCTCTACAAAAGCCCTCCGATATATTGGTGCTGATATCGGTGCCTTATTAGGGTATAGAATGATACAGAATTACCTCTCACTATGGGGAGGTAATCCTAGAAACATCTTTCGAAAGGATGTTCCTACACTCTACCACTACTGATGGGAGCTGAAAACTCAAAACATCTTATACCATGAGGGTAAGGCTGGCCGACTCAAGAGTGATTGGTCGCACCCGCCTAATGAATTAGTTTATCCCGTGCTTCTTGGGTTTCCTTTTTCACCAACCAAGGAAAAACCCATTCCAACATTGCAGATATACCATATCATTTTGCCTAAAATAGTCAATCTGAGAATGAATAGTGGATGACATGTTCATACCCAAACTAACGTCGTAAGGCCTCGATGCTTCATCCAAGAGGTTCTGACCAAAACTCTCACCTCAAGGGTTAGATCACACCGTCGGTATAAGTGTGATTATCAAGTCTCCTTCAATAGGTATCTACAAACGTAAGGATCAAGTAAATGGTTTAACCAAAAACTCTAGGTCTTGAACAAGATTCGTGATAAGAAGGAATGATTAGTACTTATGTCTATTAATACGGTAACTAGTAGTAGACACAGACTGTACCTAGATTCATTCATGGAGCCCTTAGGTCATACTCATTGACCGCATGCAGGTACCCCCTTCCCCTATCCTCTATCTCCCTGAGCTTGGTGGGGACCACACCCCTTAGTTTTTTAATGGAAAGATACCCCTTCTCTGAGAAAGGTTCTCTATCTCTGTCCACAAAAAAAGTCACGTCATCATAATATAGGGGAAATATAAACCCTACCATCACCTTGCTGAGCCACGTCACTGCCAGGTCTTCCGTCTAATATAATGGTGCCCTGGCTTGATGGAAACTCAGTCACCACCTCAAGGTAGTCCATAGCTACCTGTGAGTCAGGCTCACCTCGGAGCCTAGGGGGTATCTATCGCTGAAACTCATGTAAGGCACTGAGCCTACATGTTTCCTCTACCAATAGCATCAATAGTAACTGTTGACCAATGGTTATGGGTATTGGTGGGACACTACCCGAAGGTACCATATCAGGCAACGATCCATGTACTGAAGCCTCATCACTATGTGGAACATCTTCATGGTAATACACTGGAATCCTGGATGGCTATCTGCATCAAGGAATCTTGAAAGAGAATCAATATGAACCACGGTCAATAAGTTATACCTAGTGAGATGACTCAAAAGAGATAAACAGAAAAAAAACATTTCCAAAACACATGAAACCAGTGTTTTCATGTACTGATTCGGAAAACATAATTCAGGGTCTTGGTGTATAGATACGTCGGCCACCGCACCAACACTAGACTCCCCAAACTGAAATCTAAACTCAAGAAAATTAACACTATTTCCACCATTGAAAATAAGGAATCTTAGTTATTATGGTAAAACTATCCACCCTCAAATACCACTTTTTCACGACCCGTCCCCTAGGGCCCATGCCATGACTACCCCAAGCCCACCTTCCATAGGCTAGGGGATGATGAATAGCACCATAAAGGCATATCCCAAATAGGGAAGGAATTTCTTTTAAATCGGTACACACGTGCACCCAACCACATCCCAACACACTGAAAGGGGGAAACAAGTATACCACTAAAAAAAGGCTGAGTACAAGTACAAGTGAAAGTAAGTGGGCCAGAATACAAACCCATCAAGGAACTGAAAATAGTAAAGTAAAAAAAGGAAACTCTGATGGCCATTCACAGAACACCCCACCTGATCGTGAGAGTAGTGAAGCTACTGGAAGCCAAAGTAGTGTGTCATGTATGTCAGTCCTACTAGGCCCCACATGATCCTGGGCCACCATGTCCATCGCCGTTGCGTCAATTAGTCTCATCCCCCTGAGTACCTCTATTTAAACATTAATCATCTTCACCAGACACAACACGTGCGGCCGATGCCTGTACAGGGATGTGTATAACAATACTCACTAGGGACCTCGATACCACAGAAGGTCTCTCAGTAATCTTGGAAGGAAAACACCACAGAGCGAATACCACCGAGGTAATACCACCAAGAAAGATCTCAACACATAGAATAAGGTAAAATATGTAGCTCACACTAGGTATAACTTAGGTATAGAAATAAATACTATTCTTTATAATTCTAGATCATCTTATTCTATCGAGAGACTCTACTGCTGACCCACATAGGGTCACTAGGTGCTGACCCATAGAGGATCTCTAGGTGGTGAACCACAAAGGATCACTAGGTGCTGACCCAGAGAGGATCGCTGGGTGCTGACCCACAAAGGATCGCTAGGTGATAACCCACATAGTATCTCTAGGTGCTAACCCACTAAGGATCTCTAGGTGATGACCCAAAAAGGATCACTATTCTTTCTTCACGTCATAGCCAACCACTAGATTCCCACACTTGGCACACTCGATTTACAGAGGATCCACTCCTCAGGCCATCGATCATATATAAAATTCCAAGAAGTCCCACATAGAGTAACCCCAAAGGGTCGTCTCATCGTAAGTCTCCCAACGCAAAAACCGACGCCTCGATCGGACACCTGGTCTGTAAGTTATGGGCTTTTAGTAAAAAGTTCCCAGTTGGATTCAAGTCCGCTCCAACCCAGCCGTACTCCAACATTTTCCAAAACTCAAGTGGAGTATATCAGAAGGACTGATCAATCATTAGGGTCCCAACACCAATTACGATGTGTCAACCGGACGCTCAGTCTGAGAGATACAGGCGTTTTAGAAAATAGGGGTCAGTTGCGTCTGGGCCTGGTCTGACCTGGTCGGGCTAACCTGAAAATCTTGACCAGAGGGTTCCACGTACCCTGGTTAATTAGATGGACTCGACCTAACATGTTTTGGGTCAGGGTTAGTCTGGTCTGGCCTGTCCAGTGGACTAGGCCCAACAAGCCTCGCTGGACCCCACCCGATTTGGCCAAGGGTCTAGCCCACCGGGTCGCCCGGCGACACGGTCCTGTTCGACCTGGCCCAAAGGGCACAGGTCTAGCCTATCGGTGCAGGTCTTACCCGCTGGGTGCGGGCTCAGCCCGCCGGCGTAGGTTCAGATTGCTGGCTAGGGCGTGGCCTACCAGCCAAAGACTAGACGCGCGGTGCGGATATTGAGGTGTCAACCAACCGGGACACGATAGCCACGCCGCATCTGGCCCGCACTGGACCTGCGGATGCAGGGCCTCCTCCATCCACAGTAGACGGACCGCAACTCGCCATCCACTAGATGACCCAGACATAGGCCTTCCCTCCACGCGATGACCAGTTCCACGCCTCCTAAAACTGCTGTCGGCATGACCAACATCCCTTTATCCAACCATCTGGCACGCAGTTGGCACCACCATGAGCCGCCGCCATTACCACGGTGGAGAACTTTTGGCGGACCACTAGATGCACTCTGGTGGTCCTTTCTTCACATCGCCTATGTTTATGGACCCCGAAGATTTCCCTCTTCACTACGAAGGTCTCAAATATATCTTATCATCAATTTGAGAGTTTGGCCATGAAGAACACCCACAAAAGAGGGGATCGGGCCTTGTTCATGTCGGCTCATTCCCTCCACATTAGAAGTTTATAATCAAGGGAGGTCTGGAGATTTCAGTTCAATCAACAATGACAATTCAACCCCAGATAAAGAAATCCCAAAAGAAAAGTTACCCTCCCTTATAAACTCATGAATCATGGATCAACCTATCCGTGGGTTGATCCGTGTTCTTCATTTCTAGAAAAAAAGGGTGGGGAAGAACATTTAAAATTAAACAACCCCTTACTTGGATTCATTGGGTCTACTGACGACGAAGGATGTAATTCATATTGTCGTCGGTCTGTGCTCATTGGCATTCGTCACCACATGTCATCCTTTGGATTTGATCCTCCAAAGTCTGTTACTTTGTTTTTCATTCTTTATTGGAGAGGAAGTCTTCCGGAGGTTCAGAAGAGAATCCTTGTAGTTTAATTCCCCACTCTCCAACATGTTGGTTTAATAAAAATAATCACATTTCCATATTTTTGTTACACTGTTTCATTTATGAAACTGTGTAGCGGTTACACTTGCACAATGATCCATTAAGGGTCTTTCTTAATTGTGCCTTGTCATCGCCTTGTTTCCGCATCGCAGCGTCGTTGTCTGCTGCTCAATGGTGCGAAAGAAAAATTAAATAACTTTTTAAATTTATTTTATTATTTTTCTAGAATATCCCAAAAATTAACTTTCCGATAGACCCTTTCCAGTCAATGTTAAGTCCTTTCTAGGTGAATCCCGGTGCTGTGAATTCAACGATATACTCAGATTTCAAATCTGAGCACCGATTCAAAAGATAGAAAAATCTGGCTCACACATTTACCAAACGTACCTAGAAAAAAGTTCAAAAATTAAATTTCACCCTCCACCTGCATCGATTGAGGTTAGGCTCTGCCTAAGGGGAACGCGCCCTCATGAGCTCAACGGTACTCTTAGATTTTCAATCCAAGTTACTATTTAGGAGATATAAGGATTTGACAATAAAATAATTGTTACTTAATTATTTAATTTACAGGGAAAAACTATCTTCCACCATTGGCGTGCGTCAGTCAATGTTAGGATCTACCTAAGGAAATAATATACTCACGAGCTCAGCGGTGGTCTCATATTTTTAATCTGAGTCACTATTCATGAGTTATAATCAATTGAAAAATCAAATTATTTTATTTTATAATTTTATTTACAGTTATGTCATTTTCATATTTTCTCACTGGAGGGATGCACCGATTAAACTTAAGTCACGCCTAGGGTAAACTCGTCATCCTGAACGCAACAGTGCACTCATATTTCTAATCTGGTCACCCATTTAAGAGTAATTCCACTTTTTTAGGAAAACCATTCACACGCACTATTTAAATCTTAACATTTTTCGATGGATCATTCCGGAAACTCTGGGACTCCGAATCGCACATCGTCTCAGCGCTTGGTCTTGAAATAATTCCATATAATTTAAAAATAATACACAAAAATTCTGATACATTGCACTAGAGTACAATAAGGACATTATCTAATTATTTATAGAAAGTGAGGGTGAAATAATATAGGGGAATATATGACCCCTTTATGTCTCAAGAAAGATCAATGATATAAAAATTTTATTGTGTTTGTTAAATAGTAGCTTCAAGACCAACATAATCCCAATTTAGACACTATAAAATCAAGGGTATAGAAATATTGATCTATCCTCTATAACCTAACAATTCAGGGGTGAAAAGTATGACACAAGTAATTAATATGTTTAGAGATTTGGTATTAAATACTAAATTCATGTTTGTGTCTTGAGTCATTTATTTCAATGCCTTAATAGGAAGTCTGTCACTACAATTTCACATGGTTGTCCCTTTTTTTTATCAGAAGAGTCTCAAATACTCCCTTAATGTCCAAGTAGAAGTGATATATAGTGATTCTGATCTCTTTGACACATGGAAAGCTTGATACCATGATTTCATGAATTATATAAGGGACTGAAAGAATATTTAGGTTAAAGATCATGAGTGTGTAAATTATCCTAATGAATTAACACTTAATCTGATAGATCGCTAAGATTAATTAATGTACAATTTCATCTAAACTATCCACCATCTAGAAGAAACAACCCAAACATCTAGAATCATTTAATCATTCTTAAAGAGTTAACTCAATTAACCTATATCTCTTATGAATAGTAGGTTTCTCTAAGGCCTATTAATCCTTCTCATGTCACATATTGGATGGTCTATCCTCTTATAAAAAATTATCCACCTCACCACTTATATTAGAGAGTTCAGTTAACACATTGGAGATTGAGAAAGCCACATTACTTCAACATCAAGGGAGAACCTCATTGATTATAATAACTCATAGGATAAGATCCCATACATCTATTTCCAATGGTTTTGTGGAACTAAATTGATAGGAATATATTTTTGATGGTTATATGCCCACATAAGAATATTATTCCATCTTCTAGTCTCATATGGTCATGGATTCATCATCTCCCTCTAGTATTAATGATTTATTGAAGAGGATATAGAAAAATATACTCTTATATTTGAAAAGAGAGTTTCCACTGTAGTTTATGAGATAATATAGGTGAATCTCAACACCGAGGAAGATATGATTCCATCAGTGATATGTGTCTCTATGTCTCCCAGTAAGCAATAATGGTATAATGAATTCATGAAAAATCATTCTATTTTATTTACATGGATCTATAAGGTGATTTCATGGATTGATCCTTGGGTTACCATCCACCATCTTGTTCTTCCCATTAGCCACCATGGCTTCAATATGACACTCAAATAGATCCATCCCTCCCATGGTTCCATGGCCGAGTCCAAAGTTGATAAGATAATAAAATCCTACATTATCAGGGAAGTCCATCATCCCATATTTCAAGATAACATTTTCCCAATTAGGAAGAAGAATGTATAGATCATAGTATACATCAATATTAAAGACCTCAACCACCATTTCCTTAAGGATGAATCCCCCATTTTAGTTATAGAGTTTATGATTGACATAGCCTCTGAATTTTAATTTTTCTCCATTATTGAAGTATATTCACAGTATAGTTAAATATATTTGGCTCCCAAATGATGAAGAGTCTAATGCATTTAGGGAACCTCAGAGAACATATTTATTTTAAGTGATTCCATTCAACATAAAGTACAGTAGATCAACCTAACAATGAGCTATGGACCATATCATAATGCTTCACCTCAAAAAATGTTAGAGTGATATGTGGATGCCTTTGTGATTAAATCCCTCAAAAGGTAATAAAATATCAAGGATCGTAAAAAAGTTCTCGGCATGCTCCTCACACACCACCTGACGATGAACCCCTTAAAGTGTGCAATTGGGGTTACCTATAAGAAAATTAATTTCTTTTATTCTATTATAGATACATTAATATTAACCAAAATAAGATCTAGGCAATCATTATAATACCCCTATATGAAATCTATAAGAGTTTTAAGGATTTCAAGTGCATTTGGATTACATTTGGAGTTTTATTACAAACTAAGTGGGTAAATGAAATACCATTTCAATGTTTATGAATTAATATATCACTTATCAGTGGGATGAATAATTCAAGTAATTATTCAATGAAATTAAGAAACGTGTCATGTGTTCTATGTTTTATATGTCACACATCTAGTGAGAAACTTTGGTTCTCTATGTGACCACCCTAGAATAATCCCTCAATAGACTTTTAGACTAGAAGAATAATAAAGGACAATATAACAATATATACTATATTAGTCACAAATTTCAAGACATATGAGGTAAGGTGCACTTCTATAAATAAGAACCACCTTTGAAGAAACTCAATATAAACATATATACATTTTACATCCTTTTACTAATTTAAAAATTACATCTCACAAATAATATCACAATCCTAGAACCAAAAGTTTTAGTGTATTTAGAGATAGGCTATATAAACATATAATTACACATATTACAATAATATTTCCCATATAAATATCTATATAAAACTTCCTTGTACATAAATTCCTTTATATATTTTACTTAATATGTGGATAAAAGTAGTGATCTAAAATTCTATATAAGGGAAAATTATTTGAGTCATAAAGGGTTACATAATAAACATGTGATGAAAGATGATCATGTATGAAATATCTAATTAAATATAAAATAGAATCATTGAAGATAATAATAATAAATTAGTGAACATTATATATCAATTCATGTGATCATAGTATCATAAAATGACCATCATATAAACATAAAACATATTCCATGGATTTGAATCCTATAAAAATAATCATAAACTTTGATAAAATAACATTATAAAATTGAATAATATGGAAATGTTTCATATGAAAAAATCATAAGTAATCATAAGAATTTGACAAAACCTAATCATTACAATTAATCATGTTCAAATAAAACCCAGTCGTATCCATGCATTATGATGTTAAAAAACCTAATCATTACCCTATATTAAGTTATTAACAAACCCAGTCATGTCACTTCCTTATCAGTATCTCATGAGATAGAAAACATTATCCAATTCATTTTAGGGATATATAAGTCCCCACCCATCACATAATGATAATTCAAAATTATTTATTTCAAAAAAAACATGAGAGAATTCATCATTACTTAATAACTTAATTAACACACGTAATGAAAGTGGGTTTGATTAAAATTTCCTCAAAACATCATCAAAATAAATTCAGTGAAAGAATTTTAATGTTATCAGTATATAATATTCACAATGAAGCATAAAAATAATTAAAGTATTTTGGAAAATAATTATAATTATTTCCCAAAATCATTTGAAAATTTATTTGAAAAAAAGAAATATCATTTTGTTTTATTGAATTTTAAAAAATGAGAAATTCAAAGAAAAATAATAATAGAATTTTATTTGGTGAACTATTAAAAAAATTAAATTAAGATTGATAATAAATAATAACCATAACAGTTTGAAATTTTCATAAAGCAGTAAACATTATAAATTCATTATTTTCACACCTTTTAAAGAAAGTAAATCATTAATCGTGCAGAAAATGTTAAAAGCATTACCATATAAACTATTATAAATAAAGTAAAATGTAGTTGGAAATGAAAATAAACACTAATTGAAATATATACATAAAAATTATTGAAATAGTATAAGGAATATGAATATGGATGAAAAATAGTTGGGTAGAAGAATTCAAAACTTTTAAGGAAAATTATTTTAAATAAAATCCCTTACAACTTTTAAAATCAAAACAACTTTGAAAGAGTAAACATGAGAAAGAACTTAAAATACCATGATTCTAAAGAGAGTAAATATATAATATATAAAATATTTTTTGTCCACACAATATAAAGGAAAATTGGTTGATAACATGAAACATGTCTCAATGAAGTAAAATGGATATAAAAAACCCTTACCTTGGACTTTCTCTTATCAGATGCACTCTAACATCCCTATATAATAAACTCAAGTTTATTATTCACATTATTAATAACGTTATTAATATTTGTTACTATATATAATACATTTATAATTTCTTATTACATATATAATAATTTATTTTTCTTAAAATTAACATTCTTGAGTCAATCATTCGGTTTCCCTTGTATGCTCTGATTTGGCAGTTCCGATCCTTGAGTGGTGATCATGGATTCATCACCTCCAGAATTTAATTTTTAATTTAATAAATATTATAGATATATTTTCGGATTCACATATCCATTTCAGGGAACTTATGTTGATGGATCACATGGAACCCTTGAAAAATCTCTTTGTCAGTGATTGTTGAATTAATAAAAGAATTGATTTTATTAGTAAATATACATTTGAATATCACCATTACATAAATAGTAAAAAATCATAAATTAATTAGTATTACATATAATTAAAATTATTTTTGTTTTCTTAGTAATTAATGAGATAATAATTATTACAATGTTCACATAGGTGGAAAACCGGACCAAAACAAAAACAGGTTATAATGATTCAATGAGTAAGAAGCTGATATTTTATAGTGAAAATGTAACACTTATAGAATATTAATGGTTTTAAAATAATTTTTTAAATGTTATTAATTATATTAAAATATGGTGGATGAATAATATATTTATGAATAATCAATAAGAAGATATCGCTTATGTTGAGAGTATCAATCTCTTCTTAGAGGGCCTCTTGTAAATGTGATGTTCAAGACTTCTTCTTGGGACCATAAGATCAAAAATCTGGGAGAGGATTATTAGGGATATATATTTGATATAGTAATGAGAGGTAAGGTATTTTTTGGTGTGACACTGAAGGGGTGAAGGAAAGATCATTTTATGAGTGAGTGGAGTGGAATTTTTGTAATTATATATTTTATTAAAATAATAAGGAAGTTATTCTCAAGTAAAGTGGCTAAAATATTAAAAAATGTTTAACATATGAAATTTTATGTTAATAAATCACTCAAACAATCAATTATAGATATGGTTTTGTGATATTTGTGGCCTTATCTTTTATTTTAACCCTTTATTAACTATTTAAAACTCTATCGTGGTAACTAACTTTTACTATGGAATCTTATTTTTATGAAAATAAATTAAACAGAAATTATTACCATATTTGATGAGGATTTTTAAAATTATTATTTTTTTACAAGATTCAATTTATATAGGTGGTAAAAATCTGTTTCTATAAAATTCGGCATAATAGACCATTTTTTTAGAAAAATGGATTTTTACACATAAAAATGAATCTACACAAAAATCAAGTATAATATCGACCCACTTGACATTTATTAGTTTATTTTAAAAACAATTATGTGAATTTCATAACAAGACAATACCAAATTAATCTTTGTGAATAATTAATTTATGGAAGAAGATAAAAATAGTTTTTATTGGAATAAAATGTAACTTATGTTCAAAAAAAAGTCATGCATAAGTTTATAAATTAAAACTATTAATTTTAAATGAATTATTTTACTCTTCAATGTAATTTTTGGTTTCTTAAAGGTATTTTATATTTTTAAGTCACTCTTATATAATTATGATGTTATAAAATTTATGGTGTTTGTAAAAATTCTATTTTCACAATTAACATAAAAATATTTTTTTATAAAAAAAACCCAAAAATTCATCCTAAGTTAATTTTGAATTATAAAATCTAGAAATGATATTAATTTTATAAAACTAAATTTATAATTATAATAAATATTAATTTTAATATTAAAACTCATAATGCGGAAAAATAATGTCTAAAAAATGTACATTTAAGCATAAAATGAACCCAAATGATTAATAATTAAAATAATGATTTATTATATTAATAATTACTTATTTATATATTCTTATATTATACTTAAGAAACCCCTCAATACTTATTCAGAATATCTAATTGTATGTTATACATTGGTGGTAGTTATGGGTTGTGGTTCAGTTATCATGGATCTTTGAGTGATTTCCACAAGCTTGATCTTATCCCATATTTGATTTCTCTCAAGACTTACTTATTAAAGTTCAATATAGGTATAGTCCATGGAAAATATAAGTGATTCCACCTCTATTTAATGCTTGAAAAAATAATCCTCACAAGGAAAACTACTATATCCTGATGCTAATTTTATAGATTTCATAATGTGGTTACATCTATTTATACAAACTAATCAAATGACTATATTATTATAGTAAATTTTAATACTTATAAAATGTACACTGTTTTGTTTTAGTTTTCTCTTTTGTGTGAAATAATACTTTTAATAAAATATAATTTAATAAATAAACATACTTTAATTATGGGTCTTTAAATTCTACCCTCTCAAAAAATAATTTATCCCTCAAACTTAAAATAGATAGATAAAAACAAGTGAGGTCACTTTTGTCTCACTACATCCTTGAGTTCACATATAGCTTCCTTATACATATTATTTTTCTAAAAAACATTTACTAAGTGGGTGGTCTTGTTTTGCAGAACCTTATAACTTTTATCATTGATCTCTAATAGTTGTTCCTGTTGACACTACGTTTTATCTCACTGATGAAAATGTGTCAAAGGAAAATATCTTAAAGGGAATAGAATAAGAGAAATGATTGAGACCAAGAATCATAAACCCTACCAAAGTTAGTTCTCTCAGGTACACCAAACAGTATCGACATGCAGGGTACCTACACATCAGCCTATGTGACCGACCTACGCATGAGCCAGTGTGGCACACCTGCATGGCATACCAAATATAAATAAACCCTTAACCCAGGGTCCCTTATTTTCTTATAAATAGGACCTTTGTGTCTTCATTTGTATGAATGAAACTGTCAAAGGGACTCCCAATGCTCTAATCACCCTAGTCATTCGCCTAGGCCCTTTGAAATCTTTTTGTACTTCTCAAAAACCTGAAGATGGTGTAATTAAAGGGGGATAGTGGAAAAAAAATCATACCAAGGTTTAGAACACATAAAAACTACATGAGGATCCACCTTTCCCTGTGGTTGAAAAACACTAGATCGAGGTCCCTTTACTAATCAGGGACATACGCAAGATACTTTTGGGAACACCTATAGAGACCCTTGGAGGATTGATTAAATACTCACCCAAGTGTTTTTACCTAGGTGGTACTATACCCAAGGAACATTCACTTCACCCATACCAACCTATATGATCCAACCTTGGTTCTCCCTAGCCTACATGTGCGAGCATCCCTTGGTTCTCCCTTGCCTTTACCCTGTGTGAACATCTAATCAGGACCTCTTCAAATCCATCCATGGAATGGCCTCTCTTCCTTTGGCCCCCTTATCAAAAATGAACCAAGTTGAAACCTCCATCAAATCCTTTGGACATGAAAACCCATGGGAATAGGAAAACTAGTGTGCCCCCCATTTTGATTTTCATTCCTACGGTTAATGGTTTCCTGCACTTGTCTCATCTGACAGTTGGGGTCTTCAAGGTTCATGCTATTTTTCATTCCCATGCTCACAAAGACCTTGACCCCAGGGATGGTTTGGTGTTAGTGAGTTCCTCATATTAAACATAAGGGTGAGGAACATGTCCCAACCTTTTTGTCTTTAAGACATAGAGCCTCCAGTTCTAAGAAGGGAGGTAGAAGATAACACTTGTGTTTCCTTTCAACATGGAATTAGACCCTCCTCCCTTTCTATAAAACCAATTTTAGGGAACCCATGTTAGAGTAATCCTCTAGAATTTCTTATAGGAGGTTTCAATCTTTCTCCTCCTCTCTCCCTTAGGGTTTTTTCCATATGGGAAGTCAGACCTTACTATTTGGGATATGAAGATTAGAGAGGGGATGGGCACCATAGGTCCTCCCATCTCTCATTTCCCTATCCTCTACTACTAGTGGAAGAGGAGAAGTGTTTGGTTTGCTGTATCTTACACTTCCTCTTATTTTTCACACTCAATAATGACTCATCAGGGCTTATATGGGCTTAGAGGATATCCATGATCCTAGTATCCACACATTCAAATGCATGTTTTGGTAGATATTATTCTTTCAAACCTTCTCCTATCCTTCCTTCAAAGTACCTCCATAGGTGTGATTCCTCAAGGTCATTTATCCAACCTTAGGGGAAAGTGGATCCTGCGGTTTCCCTAGATCTTTCATTCCCTCTTTTTTCTCACATCAATCATGAATCACATGGGCTTAGAGGTGGACTATGGTTATGGAATCAACATGATCCCAAACCTATGGACATCCTCCTCATGAGTAATCCCCAGTAATACTATTCTATGGTCCGTATTTGAAGTGTAATCCCCAACCAATCAAGGGAATCCTCTTTAGGAGTAATCCCCAACCCATACATGATCATCCTTCTCAATAGTAATCCCCAAACAAAAATCCAACCTATGGGCATCCTACTTATTATAAGCACTGACATCTCACCTATGGGAATCCTTTTTAGGAGAAACCCCCCACCTTAATCCTCTCAAAGGGTCACACTCCCCTATGAGTACAAACCTTTAAAGGGTATCCATAGACATGAGCCCTCGTAACCAAACTACGTGGGATTTGATTCCCGTCAAAATGGGATACATATGTAGCCTCCTTGAAATCCAAACCCAACAACCTGAATCAACCCTATTCAATTTGGGCCACATTCCCAATGGGGTATAATTCAACCTAGAAATTTATATCCCTTCTAAGTTCCCTAGGCTTCTTAGACATAAGTCTCACACCAAACATTTACTAGGCACCTCTCGCCTTGATGTCCTAGCCATGTAAAATTAAACTACATGGTTTGGTCCTTATCACATAACCTTAAATGGTATTATGTGTCCAGTTAAGTGTCACCAAACTACATGGGTTTTGATTCCTTTCACAAGGATATGTAGGAAGCCCATTGATGGGTCTTATCCCAACATCAAAACAACTCCCATCTCCCTGGATGACAACACACTCCAAAGTTCCCCACTATATGGCTAGAAAACTAGCATCATCATATTAAAAAACAAAGAATCTCTAATTAGTACATAAGGGGATACCATTGATATAGAACCTCAAATACATACATATATCTTTATTTATGGTGAACCTTGAATACATATAGATTATTCTAATTTCAATACATGCTAATAATTAATTGTTAATTCAAGGTTGACCCACATCAAACTTGGAAACTAATGAAGGATTCATGAACATATCTTAAATATATAAGAGATTCTTGGAGTAGGAAACAATTCCCCCTAAAAGGGTGTGATGAGATCAACCTCCCATCCTCTAAAACAATGTGAGTCCTTAATCATCATTGGTTAAACTTCCCAATGAGATCATTCTTTTGGAAAGAAGGCCCCTCATTGATATAGAACTGTTTGGTGTTTTTGGTTTAACAAGAAACTCCATTGGAAACCATTCAGAAATAGTGATATTTATGTGAATGATTTCACAAAAGTCAACCCCCTATAATCAATCATCAGGAGAACAATTTTATATCCAAACCAAAAATGGTGAACCCAACATGAATCCTTAACTAATATAATCATATAACTCACCTTTCAGGCAACTTTTTCTCTCAAAATGAAAGCGGGATAAATAATACAATCATTCGTGCATGTGTTAATTCAAATGATATGCTACTTTGATAGGTTATTTTGTTTATGTCTATTGTATATTCATGCACTTTATTTTGGAACTCCATTCAATCCAATATATGCCTTCCAACTTTCAACAATGTATTCCATGGATACCTTTCAAGTCAGTCCTTTATCCACACAAAGGGAACCATCACTAACCCAACGTATTCAACACTGGGTCTCAAATTCTCTAGTCTAGGAGTACCGCCAGAATGGTATGATCCTGACACTAGTGGATGCCCGATAGGACCTCCAACTCATGAAGCCCCCATCGATCATATGTTCATCAAATACTGGTGTTCTTGACACATATGTCACCAACCACCATATTCAACCATTTCAGGAGTCTATCACTATAATTCTATAACCAGTCCCTCCCTTATCATAGGGAGGTGGATCAAGAGGCCACATACAACCTCATCCAGAAGACTGAAGGGTCCCTCCAAATGGATCCTACCATTAGTCTTCACTACCAATGTTTCATAGTAGTGAACCCTCAACATGATGAGGGTGCCATCCTTGTTGATCCGACACCATTCATTCAGACCCAGGCACATAATACGGCCTGTCGGGGATAGTAATCGGTCAACAAGAATTAAGGTCACACCTCTTACCCCTCTATAGAATCCCACCAAACCAATTTGGTGGAAAACTATGAGAATGAACATACACCCTCCTGCCTTAATTTAGTTGGCCAACAAATTCATCTGGAAACACCCATGGAAGCCCATCATTCAAATCTGGTAAAAAACTATGGGCAAGAGCATAAACCTACCTGCACTAACCAAGCTTGTAAACAGACTTGTCTAACAACAATCAAATAATCCCACCAACCAAGTTTGGTGGCCATCCACAAACAGGTGTACACACCTACCTACATTCATCAAACCCTCCAATAGTTTCGTCTGGAAGAAAATTGAGAAGTCAGTTAGAAATTCCCAGTGAAAAATATGGGTAGGCCCAAATCTCTACCCCCACATATTATTACTATCAATATCCACTGATAAGAAATGGAGGACATGAGCTGGAACATACCCTTTATCTGAACATAGAATAAGTATATATCCCCATTCCATTCATTAAATTCACCAATAATATCCTGATAATGGTAAAATTATAGACAAAAATTCCTACCCACATCTTATTGAAATTCTAGGGCATCATAAGGGTGATGAAAGTAGTGCTTGAGGGATAGACACACAGCTCCATCCCCACAAGTGGGGTGTCTCATTTGCATCTCATCTCAGAGAATATTCAGACCTCTGCTCCCATCAAGGAGAGTCCTGGATAAAACTACCCCATAATATATGGACAACTGGATTGGGAATATACATTGGTTCAAACAGTAGGCAATCATCCCATTTCAATGGCCAAAACCACTTCCAAGACTCCAGAAGCCTATCAGAAAACTCCAATAGCAACATGGGATCTATTTAAACAATATATTTTTTTTCATAAAAGCCACTTCTCCAAGTAAGTGGACCCAGTAAATCATAAGAATGAATCCAAAAGGAAGCCTCACCAAAGACAACTGAAAAAAAGATCTGATTTATGATCCATCTCTACATAACAATGTAGTTCATGAAGCCCTAAAATGTTTATCTATGGAAGATCAGGATCCTGCTTTATAGAAACTAAATCACAGGCGGATTAGCATTAGTTATGATGTTCCTCTATGGAAAATTCACCATGAATTCTTTCTTCATGACCATAATATGATCAATATTGAGATCACATCTTCTGATGAGATCCACAATAGCCCTCTATATGGACAAAAGATCAAGGAGAAATAGGGACTTATCATTGATGTAATCCACTATGGTGGTTCTCCCCATGATTTCATTCAATACGATAGTTCTCTCTATAGTAGTATTTCGTGTAATCAAGAGGGTCATCCCCTTGGAGATGTAGTGATGATAAATCCCTCCTACCATGAGGCACTTGGGAAAACAGGGCTAGTCATGTTTGATTCCTTATCATTAAAAAGTAAATTTTTTTCTCAATCAAAAGAAGTCCCAAGGCGATAGTCATTCTTTGAACCTTCTTTGGATATCTTTCCTTCCAATGTAACAAAGTAAGTCCCAACCAATATCACCGCATAATATAAAGTATTCTGGAAGCTTTCACTCTGGTCTAACCAGGTAGATCAACCACTGGAAAAAGATGAATATGACATGTTAAACATGAGGAAACATTTAGCTAAACATGAAATACCAATAATGTTATGTCATTTATCCACCACTCATTACAACATTCTAGAGGCGTTGTCGAAATTTTTTGTGCATGAAATCTACCTCAATATTTAGAAAAATATTAGTCACTTGAGATCAAAGGTATAACCCTATGACGAGTACCAATATCATGTTAAGGTAATCAAAGGGATTCAATGATACATTGGCTTGGTGACTCTCCTAGCTACATGACATCCAATGTGGTAGCAAGGATCCCTTCAACATGCATGCCTTAGTGCATTAAAAATCTTAGGATTGTTGTTAACTGATTCCCTATATGGTGTCCATGTCAGAGGATGGGGTTCACATGGAGCATTACATTTAAACATACTCCTTAACCAGTAAATCTCACTAAAAATAGTATCATGAAATGTTATTGCTTTAGGACAGATTAAAAAAATGGATCCTCTCCATGATCAATGAAATTATCATAAAAAACAGGTCCCAATTGACTCCCGCTGACGTCAGACCATAAGAGAGTATGATATTGAGAGAATTTTTCACCAAGATTTTGAATATATCAATCAAGCTTCCCATTTGGGATAAATCAATCGTCAAATAGCACAAATTTTAGAGATATAACAGCAGTATTAGGAAATGGATGATCCAAGTGAATACCAAATAATGATACTATCCCATGTTTAGGAAGAACTTTATAGAATCATGATTAAAGTCATTGAAGTAGTATCCACAATAGTTCAGGAGAAACCCTAGCCCACAGGGATGGGGTCTTTTTCAACTCAACCCTCGAGGCTAGAAAACCAGGCCTAAAGAGTTGTGAAGATGGAGTGAGAACAAACCCAGAACTTAGGTATAGAGGAATCTTCACCTCAATAACCACCTCCTTAGGAAATAAGTATTCTCGTGATTATGAGAGGCACTACAAAATGGATCCTTATAGTTTGTCCCATCTAATGATTCAGTACCCTCAATAAGAACACACATGATGAAACTATTCATAGATTCTCTTTAGGTCACCATCCACCAAACAAGTCCTAGATAACTAGAAAAGAAAAGTAAGAAGCTTGGTTGAGGGAATATAGAAAAGGAAATCTCATAAAGAAACTGATAGAATGTATACCATGAATTTCACATCAAAAAATTTCATTAATACCACCCTTAGATATACCCCAAAACACAATGCCAATTCAGATGAAGAGTTAGAGGAGGAAGTTCCAGCCCATAATGTGGTCCCCACTAAAACAATGAAAGGAGGTGTGCACACCCAAAACCAAAAACTTACCCAGAATCTGGGCATTCCCTCAAATAATCCATCATTACCTCCTTAAAATATATCCAACAAGGAAAAAAGGAAAGGGCTAGATTATGCCTCACCTTCCCTCAGGGAGGTTAGACCCTTTCACTAGAGGAAATATTATCTCTATAGGAGGAAGAGATAAAAGAATTTTGGAGATTCAAAACATAAATACTCCAAGGAATACTTCTTACTAGATATACTCTGCAGGAATATCCCTAACTCACACCCCCAACTAGAGTACCTCAGTAAAAGAGGGTTCATCACAGCAACTAAAGTAGATAAAGAATGCCCGATCAAAATAAGATATCAAACAACAATATACTTGGATCCTGCAATATCATATCAAGAATTTCTTTCATTGGATGAATATCCAGAATATGTCTAGGAACATTCTTATAGTCCTACCCCTATGGGATACCCACAGATGATACTAGCAGTACCACCACCAATGTCCCTACCAGCTGTTGCGCCTACTCAAGCTCTATCCTAGCTAGACATTCCTCGAGGGCACATGAATGATATTGAATCACTCATGGCTCAATTGGAATCCATGGAAGAATAAAGAGCATTGATATAATCAAAATAGAAACCTTTCCCTAAATTGGTAGATCTAAATCCTCCCCCACTAAACTTTAGGAATCCAACATTTCCCATTTTTAATGGCTCTGTGGACTCAATGTAGTATCTGAAGCATTTCGTCTCCTGATATGATCCCATGATAGGGACCCATGAATAACAGGAAGTAGTAAGACTCTGATTCTTTGTGAAATCACCACAAGGGATAGCTTTTTATGGTACACGAGTTTGCAAGCTCAGTCAATTACAAGGTTGTAAGACTTACATTATAAATTTCTTTTCTAGTTTGGCTTGACACTGAAGAAGACAAAATTCATCAATCTCTCAAACTGTAAATAGTGAGAGAATTAAAGGGTCACAGATTTCATTTCTCTATGGAAATGATTTACATGATCCTTAAACATACCATTCCCTAAAGAAGACATTTTTCACATTTATATAGAGAATCATCATAACGAGTTGTGCACGCCACTGATTCCTATGAAATATATAGGAGAGTTTTCGGACCAATCCAAAATTTCTAAAAAAGTGGAGGAATTCATTTTAGGGACTAAGGCGAAGTAATGAGTAATTCCACCGACCTAGGGAAGGATAAAAGGAAAATAAGAGGTTTCCACTGTTATACTTAAGCAAGCCCATGCACCCTCTCTTATTCCAGTGCCTACACCATATCATGATGCAACACCTCCTAAGAATTACCAATAATTCCCTCCTCATCAGGATGATCAAAAAGAGTAGAGGACAAAACATTTATATGAGATAAAAAATAAGATATATACTTTCCTAAAATTACAAAATTCACGAAAAATTCATATCATCATTGGAAAAAAACATTATAAAGTTACCAAGTCCCAGGAATCGTAGAAAATAGGGTGATGATGATCTCCAAAAATATTGTCCCTTACATCAAGTATTGGGGCAGAACACCTCAAATTGTTTTGTTTTTAAAGACATCCTACAAAATATGATGGACTCCGGACAACTAAAGCTAAAGAATATGCCTGCTCAAGTAGCATGTGTCTCTACTACTGATCCGAAGGAGGAGAATCAATGGAATAAATTCATCAACAAGGGTACTCAAAAGTTCAAATACTGGATGATCAGGAAAATCATCAAACTCATTATATCCTCTAAGAATGGTTGTAGTAGCTGACTATGGCTCTAGTTGCTTCTGCTATAACACAACCAACTTCATCGGCAACTCAGTCCTCTAAAATCTAGTCCTCCAAAAAGTGTCATGGATAGAAAGGTAAGAAGAAAACATGGGAAGATGATATCATGAAAAGGCAAAAGTTATCTTTTACCTTATAAGACTTCATGTCGATGGTATAAAAAATACAAGAACCATCCTATCAAATGGTATAATAAGGGTCCACCCACCAGATGGAATCTCTATTAGATGAGGAGTTGATATTTGGTTCCATTAACATCATTCACTTAATGGATCCCTTCTCAAATGATGATAAGGATTATGAACTAAAATTACCTATAATCAATTGAGGAACTGGGGGAAAATGTCATCAGAGTTGAGGATATAGGGGAATACACAGTCATCCTAAAAGTAACTACTTTAACCATGCCCCTAATCAAACCATATACATGGCCAAAAATCATGGGATATATATCTAGAAATATTAGAAAGAAAAAAAAATCTCCCACAAACATGATAGGGTCTACCCTAACATGATCATCCTAGAAGATTAGTTAGAGGATACACCACCACTTAATCAAACTCAATGTGTAAGTAGACCTAGCTGGCCTAATCCACCATGAAAAAAAGCATGTTCAGCTCCTATTTTGAGATATTATTTGTCTACATCAGGTGCTTTAGCTTCTAAAATATCTATGAAATAACATCCTCATTCTAGGAAGTATATAACTTTGGATAAGAAATATGATGTTTCAAAGCAATTAACCTTGGTGCATCCATGATTTAAATCCTGGATTCTATGAGTTTATCAAAATACATTTGGGAAGCACTCATAGAGGCCTTATTAATCCTAAAAGAGTTTAAATTCGTTGTTTCTACTACTGGGGTGCATTGTTCGGAGAATTATCCCACATAATACCACACAGTCATATTTTTCACTAACCAAAATAATGATTCCATCATATAGGGACATGTCATACCCTTGTATATATCTGTAAGGATAAATGAAATTGATATCTGATGATCCATCATTGACAATGGTTTAGGAGTCAACCTCATTCTAATCTAAACACTTCATCAATTGGGTTTCAATGAATCTCACTTGTCCCCCTCTTATATAATGTTACATGGTTATGAAAAGAATGATAATAATCCTCTCAGTGAAATAAAACTCAGGTCTCAGTTCAAGGATCTTGTGTCTGACTCAGAATTTATAGTTGTTAGATAGGATACAACCTTTAATGTTCTATTAGGAAGACCTTAGCTACACCGACATATGGCTATCCCCTTTTCATACCACCAATGCCTCAAATATTGTATCAATGGTAAAATTGGTATATTCCATGGTGACAAGGTCCAATTCAAATTCTGAAATTCATAATACATTGACGCGAGATTAAATAATATGGAAGGGAAATAGTCTGTGGCTGATAATATTGTTTGGATAAATGCCCCAAATGGTCTAGAGACGATCCTAACTAATCCTTTAAAAAATATAATTGTAGATTAAATTCTCCGAATTAACCAAATCAAAGTGGTGGGTTCAAATTTGAGAACACATCCAATGACTTCTGTGACAATTGAGCTCTATATCGTTGGAGAAGATATCAACTCTCTAAGAAATAATGAAATCCTGGATGAAAATATCTTCATTTCACCCCCTGAGCTCCAACAAATACATGTTAATTTAGTTAGTATGTAATAGGTTTTCATGTTAGTAGGATAAAATTAATAGGCTCATTCTCAGTCCCTCATTTCCCCTTTAGATCTCCAAAAAGGCCTCATGTAATTAAGAGATCCTGAAATAGTTGTCTTATCCTCTGAATTTCAAAATAAATACTCCTCTCCTCTCTACGAGGAACTTAATTCATCACCTAGTCACATGGAAGAGTTAAAAGAGGCAAAGAATGAGGAGTAAAAAGAAGAGGAAATCTCAAGGATTCTCTTATAACATTTGAGGAATGTTTCTACACCATTTTTTATGATCTTAAAGAGGTAAATATGGCTATTAAAGACTACACACAACCCACATTGATTAGTGCGTCCATGAAAACCAAAGAACAAGAAGTGTATACTTCCTTCCCGAAGAAACATTGGGATTTTTTCCCTGAAATTACATAGAAATTCAATGCCTTGACCCTAAAGTATCCACCCATCACTTGGGTTTTCTAGAAGAGCATCAGGGATACAAGTAGGTAGCCAGAAGTACACACCTGACTCATTCCTATAAAATTGATATTTAATTAGAATAACTCATCAATAATGACTTCATAAAAGAGGCACAATATCATAAATGGATAGCCAACATTGTCCTCATGAAGAAAAAAAATGGAAAAATCATAGTTTTCATCAATTTCAGATATCTCAACTGGAATTTTATGAAAGATGACTTCCCGATTCCAATCACATAACTCATGATTGATACAATATCTAGTTATAAATCCCTCCCCTTCATGAATGTATATTTAGTGTACAATCAAATTAGGATTACCCTAGAATATGAAGAATCCACTACCTTTATATCCCCCCAAGGAGTATTCTATTATCGAGTGAAGCCCATTGTCCGGAAGAATGCCAGTGCCACATACCAACATGCCATGCATCACATCTTCAAAACCTTTCTAGGGAATTTTTTAAAATATTATGTTGATGATCTAGTGGTCAAATCCTGAAAATATTTTGACCACTTATCTGACCTATATACCATCTACAACAAGTTACAACAACATATCGATAAGATGAACCCCTTAAAATGTGCTTTCAGGGTAACATTAGGGAAGTTTCTCGGATTTTTATACACCATTGCAACATATATGTTGAACCTAACCTCCTAAAAACCATAAATATTTGAGAGGAATTCAAGGAAGCTTGTCCTATATCCAGAACTTTATAGATAACCTTGTAATAAAATGTTTTTCCTTCACCATAATGATAAATAATGGGGTCACATATCAATCGACCAATGATTTCTAGGAATCATTTGACACTCAAAAAATACCTCTTATGTCCATTGGGATTAATTCCACCTTTTGAGGGAAAGCCACTAATCCTATATGTGACAACCCTGGAGCGATCAATAGGCACATTCATTGTGCAAAAGAACAACACCGAGAATGAAAACAACATCTATTATCTCATTCAAACCATGATAGATGTTGAGACTCGTTATTCAGATATCGAGAAGAGTTTTCCAGCAAAAATATTTGTGGTCCAGATTCTAAGGCACTACTTACAGCACCATGAGGTCCAATTGGTATCTATCAATAACCCACTCAAATATATCCTCATTCTTCCTTTATTGAAAGGATATCTAGAATAGTGAGTGGTTATCCTATAGTATTTTTATATACAATTCGTACCTTTGAAAGTGGTGAAAGGTCAGGCCTTGGAATATTTCCTTATAGAACACCCGTCTACAAAAACAATGTACTTACATACTGAACTGCTTGATAAAGAGACATTTTCTATTCAAGATGGACCCCAAATATGGGAAATGTATTTTGATGGTGCATATAGGAGCCTGATGGGAAAGAGAATAGAATACCATAAGCTCAACAAAGTCAGGTTAGGGATCATGATCATTTCCCCTGCAAATTCAATTTTACCTTAATCATTCATATTATTAGAATATTTTACTAACAATGAGGTGGAATATCAGGCCCTCATTATATTCCTATAACTATAACTCCAAATACCAGTGGACCACCTAGAGGTTATAGGTGATTCAAAGTTGGTAATCAAGAAGATCAATGTAGATTATTCCATCAAAAAAGAATAGCTAATACCCTTACTTAAATATGTCTGAGGTTTAATGGCAGAGTTCCCCTCAAAACCAACATTGACTCATGTCTCACGATCATATAATTCCAAGGAAGATTCATTGTAGAATGCAACTACAACTTAGGAAGATCCAAACCAGTACAAAATAATCATTAGCATTGCCCATCATCGAATGATATCACCTTTTGTTCAAGTCAGAAAGGAGGAGATAAATGAAGTCAACCCTATCCTTGAGACATATGGTCATACCATGGGATGGATGATTTCCATAAAATAATACCTCCAAAAGGGATTACTTCCATCAGGAAGACCGGGGAAGGAGAAAATCTTGCGGTGGGTAGTCAATTTCACTCTTTATGATGGTGAAAATCACCAAAAAGCCCTTTATAAATGAGGATTTGATGAAATCCTTCTCTAATTTATTAATAAAGAATTGAATATGGATATTATGTAAGAATCACATGTGAGAGCCTATGGTGACCACCATTCAGGGTGTAGGCTTTCTGATCAAATCTGAATACTTGGACACTTTTGGCCTTAGATGACGTAGGATTGCACATAATTCACCAAGAAATTCCATTCCTTCCAAGTACATTCCAACTTCATCCAACAACCCCTAGAGTTTCTAAATGTATCCAAATACTCAAGGAAATTAATTGTATGGGGAATGTATGTTTTAGGTACATACCCCCAGCTATAGCCAAGTAGTTAAAATAAATATTAACAACTATTGATCTCTTCTCCAAATGGGTTGAGGTGATACCCCTCAAAGAAGTCAGGGGAAAAATCATCACTGACTTTGTAAAAATTAATATAATTACTGTATTTGGTTTCCCTCATATAATTATAATAGAAAATATCACCAATTTCTGTTCTTACAAAGTGGTAAAGTTGTACCAGGAGTACAATATTTAATCCAAAAATTCATCCCACGGTCATACAACAGCTAATGGATAGATAGAGGCCTTTAACCAGACCTTTTCCAATGTACTCAAGAAGATAGTGGATATAGATAAAAATTATTATCTTGAAAATATCTTTCATTCCCTTATGGGATTACCATACTACGACCCATACTGCTACACGGGTGACCCCATACTCACTGGTATATGGAAGAGAAGTAGTATTACCCATTGTGGTCCAATTTACATTGCTCAATGTTGTCATCTGTGATCAGCTATTCACATATGAGAAATATCAGAAATGATTAGATAAATTGGTGTGACTAGATGAAAAAATATTTCATACCTTTCATCACTTATAGGTCTATCAAAATTTGATATCTTGATCTTTTAACCATAAATTCTTCTTTCACTCCTTCCTCCAAGTAGAAATTGTATTGGTCCTCAGAACTCTGATGATACCAGGAAAAAGTCTCCAATGCTTGAACCTAAGTAGGCAAGACCTTAATTCATATATAAGGTATACTCTAATATAGTTTATTCCTTAATCTAAATGGATATAGAGATCATTAAAACCCCAAAAAATGCAAGGTTCTTGAAGAAATACTTTGAGTAATCCTGAAAAGTTTGTCCCAAATGCACGATCTTAAACTTTATGGTATCATGGTCCTCAATAAATGAACTTAAAATGAATGACATAATGTCCCATCTGCATGAAGTTAAAATGTATAGAATCATTTCCCTTGTCACATGAGTAGAAACTGCTTGACATATGGTCCTAGTCATATGACCTAAAACTGCAAGACACCATTCATCCTCACCACATGACATTAAACTTCATGGTTAATGTCCCTCTCAGTCTAAATTAAGTAACCCCCAAAGTATCAAGAGTTGATACACTCCTTATATTCCCTTTAAAATGGTCCTCCATCTCATGTTAAGTCCCAATCACATCCCTCTAACCCCTTAGTGGGTTGAGATGCCCTCTTGGCTCGACATGTGGAAGAAAAGATGGTAAGATCCCATGCATAATCCCTGATCACATAATTTCCACATCATAGTGGAATTTCGGCCTATTTGTATGCTTAATCCCCAAAATTATCACATCCTTACCACAAGACAATAAATTTCACAATAAACATCCTCATCCTATGATGGTAAATTGTATAATTTGTCTAAGATTTACGCGTGACTTGATTATCATTCCAATGGGATGCATAGTGACACCCAGATCTCTCGTCTCGGGTCTATCCACAATATATATATATATATATATATCATGTATTACCTATGTATGGATTAGGCTGTCAAAGATAACATTTTCAAGAATTATGTGTGGCTTGATTCCCATTCTAACGAGATACATAATGATTCATGGATCTCAAATCTAGGGTCTAGCCATGATCACAAGGAAAATTTCTTTTATTTTCCCTATGTAGGAATCATATCTACATAGGGAAATTTTATAGAACACATGACTTGATTATCATTATAATGAGAAGCATAGTGATGCTTGAACCTCATGTATTGGGTCTAACCATTATCCTGGAAATCACTAAATCCCCTTTCCCCACATCAAATCCTGATTTATATAGGTAAAATCTTTCAAGAACTATGTGTGGATTGATTCTCATTACAATGAGATATGTAGTGAAACCCAGATCTCTAATCTTGGGTCTAACCATAATAGAAAAATCCAATCCATGTGTATAGATCATACCAACCTAGGGAACACCCCAAGAACTACATGTGGCTTGATTCTTTCTTCAACAAGATATATAGTGATGCCTGGGACCTATCCTCTAGTCCAACCATGGTACCCATTTTCATATTAGGGAGCTTGAACCCTTATCGCATGACATTAAACTATATGGTTCTTCAAGAACTATGTATCGACTAATTCTCATCCTAAAGATATACTTAGATATGTCTTGATCAAATCGCATGGCCCATCCACCTCATAATATAAATACCCCTACCCATCACTAGAATTACCTTTGTGCTATAAAAAAACATTTTCCTCTCCTTGTTTCTCACACCAAGAATAGATCATGTGGGATTAAGAGTTTTGGTAAAAGAATTCTATGCATAATTAAGGTGCTTCAATTCATATTTTGGTTACCACAGTCTGGGATGCAAGACCTTAAAGGGTGAACTAGATGTCCTCATCGCATGAATTTAAACTGTATGATTTAACTCAAGAACTATGTATGGCTTGGTTCTCAATGAGATACATTGTAACATTCAAACATTCAATCTTAGGCCCAACCAAAACACAATGTGGGGAATTCACCAACTCTCCCATGTATGAGTCAGATCTATATGAGAGGATTCATATGGGTTCTCACCCTATACATGAACCCGTATTAAAAAAACCCAATTTCCTCCATGCATAAATTCAATAAGTGTGGGAGACCATTATTTTAGAACCATGTATGGATTTATTATTACTCCAAAAAGATAATTAGTGATGCTTGGGTCTCATGCCTTATTCCATTCACAGTATTCCCTCACTCCTCACATTGATTCATCCTTACCACATGCCAATAAAATACATGGATAATGTACTGACCACATGAATTTAAAATGCATGGTACCTAAAGAACTAAATATGTATTTATTTTCATTTCAATGAGATATGTAGTGATTCCTATACGGAATGTCCTAGTCCCAACCATGGGGTAAAGAATAGTACCCCCTCTCTAGTGTACAAACAAAGATATATGAAGGAGTTCTCAATTTGGATCCCCTTGTTAGAGGGGTCCATTGAGGAAACATAGATGTACCCATTCTATATATGTGTTAGATCTATGAAAGGTACTCTACACTTCATAACCAATATCAGTCAAAACATTTTCTTTGGGATTGTACACATCCCTTACACATTTCATACTCCTAATCTTGGACACTTTTAGATCTTCATAATCTTTCTCCCGATCCTGGTGATAGAATGTCTGATATATGAGGACCCCTTTTCCTAACTATTCTATAATGCGACCCATATGTATTTGAATAAAGTATACCACAAAACATGTTTTCCATTTAAATGATTCTACTATTGAATATGTTGTAACATTACCCAATTGAATTTTTATAAAACAGCCCAAAAAACAGGTTTGTCGACTAGCAGTAACTTCCCCCTTGGGAGAAGCCTCTTATGTACTTATAAGATTTGATGACATTATGTTTGAATCCATAATTCAAATTTAGCCTATGGTCACCCCTCACATACTTGTCCAATATCCTTTCTCCAAATCTGAAAACCCTTAGGACCATGGTTTACAATTTCCCCCCTCATGTCTAAAGTATGTATGAACGATCTTGGAATGTAGGACACATACCACCTACGGTTTTCATAATTATATGGTCCTATAAATATAACCTAAAACTATAGGTATAATGTTCCCCATGTTTTTATTAGACTTGTATAGGGAAAAATTTACCCTAATTCATGGGTAATTTTAACTCTAAGTGCTTATCTCTTATTTAGGTACCTCCTTCTATAAACCAAACCCTATGCATGGTGAAATCTGAATCCTCGTAATATTCCTTTACCTATCAGAAATATAATTTCATAATTCTTGATAACTTATTTTCTTAACTATGATGTAACACACCCTAGATGGATTTTAATAAATTGTCCCACAAAATGGAGTTTTTATACAAAGGATGCCACTATTGAATATGTAGTAACATTTTCATAGAGTAGCCCACAAATAGGGTTTTCAATTAGCGGTAACTTCATGATTAAGAGATACCTAATTTATCACCATAAGCCCTTAATTTATACCAATCCTCATATTCAGAGACCCCCATATCATAATTTACAACATTCCCCTTCTCATACCTGAATATGATGGTACATTCTCAAACAGATTACCCGAAATGGGAGAATCATTAACCTTTTGGTTGAAGCTAAAGAAAATAAATAGTAACCCCAAAACATCAATTGTTGTACAAATTTAAACTACATAAAATAATGTCATTGTTTTATGAATTTAAACTACATAGTATAATGTACCTATTGTATGAATTTAAACTACATATCATGACATCCTCACTGTAAGACATTAAACTGTATGATCAATGTTTTGATTTCACAACATTAAACTTGAAAATGATTCAACTGATTTTAGGAATTGTCCTTCTCCTTGACACTGATCATTTAACAAAATGTACCCTCCCTCACTCAATCCAAATTCATTAAAGGTTTGTTTCTCATTCACAGATAATTCCAATATAGATTCTCTATTCATTCTCAGACACCTCCCTTTGGAAAAACTACTCATTGTGGTCTTGAGAAATATAAATCTCCATAAACTCTCTTTGTTCATAAACAATAGAATGTTGTAATTCCTGATAACTTTTTTCCTTGAATATTTTGTAACACACCCCAATTTTCTTTGCATAAAGTATCCCACAAAATAGGTTTCTCAGTAAAAGGATTCCACTATTAACTATGTTGTAACACATCCTAGATAGCTTTACATAAAGTATCCCACAAAATAGGTTTGTAAACTAGTGGTAACTTTTTCCTCAGGAGATACCTCTTGTAATCTCAAACATCTTGTTTTAGATTTTCAAAACCACAAAATCATGGCTCCAGATTACCTATCAGGTATTTGAAGAATGTTGTAACATTCTCATACAACAATCCTTCTTTGGGTCATCATTTCAAAACTTTTAGTCAAATTTGTTTGACCTAAAATACAAGACTAACTAGTCCATATTGCATCAATCTAAACATACCACAAAAAGATACATAGTACTCACCAGATTAAAAACCCACAAAGGGAACTCTAGAAAAAATTCAAGTCTTAGCTCACTAGACCTAAACTCCATGTGTTTTAGGTAAAAAATTAATCAATAAAAAAATACACAAAACTTGTTAGGCTAAAAACTCAAAATGGATAGTCTAAGGAAAAGAAAAATCTCACCCACTTAGTCTCCTTTATATTTGGATTAGAGAAAAATTAGCGTGGTAATACAAAAGACACAATGTTTATGGGGATGTTTGTATAACCCTAGCAATAGTCAAACCATGCTTTCTAAGCCCCATGGATTAGGAAAAAGTTATATTGTCTCCTCATCCCCACCACTATGGTTACAAAAAGATGAAACACGTATATTTTTATATGAAAATTAGTTTCAATGTTATTTTATGATTATAGGTAGAGAATAGGGATAAAGACATAGATGATTGAATAAAAAAATCTTTTCATTTGTGAGACAATAGAATTGGAGAAGCATCCACAAAATGAAGTCTCTCTATCATAATTTTCAAAAGACCATCAACATAACTTTTCATTTTTTGATCAACCTTCTGATCCCCCTCGATGGATTTTCAAAGTTCATCCAACTAAATGGAATCAGTCTCCCCAGAACAGTGAAGTTCCTCTACTACAGCTGAAATAGCATTTTACCCTTCAGTTTGGGACCCTTCTAAAAAAATGGTGAAGTTTAATGAGATACCCCTTGAGAAGAATCTAGTTCATGATGAAGTCAAGATATTTGAGTGGTCTTATCATTAACCTATTATTTAAATTCCACCAATTTCTTATCATGGTTCACCTCTTCCTAGGATTATGTAGCTCGAAGATCATTAGTATTGACAAGAAGCTTTACTTTTATTATGTCCTGCTGAATTTTCTGCTCTCGCTCCAATTTTTAGATAAACTTCTTCATGACCTTATGAATTAGGTAGTAATCAAACCCGTTGTATCCTAGAAGAAAAAACATGAATAAAAGTATAAAGATATGTGAAGATAAGTCTTCCAAAGTTATTTTGTAAACTTTTTTCCAAATGTCCCACCAAACAGTGCGATGTGTGATTTGAATTTCATTCTCTGTCTCCACATATAACTTAGAACCACTTTCATAAGGAGAAATTTATTCTAGGATTAGTGTGAACAATGAGGCACCCTTTCTCATTTCCATTGCGATAGTAGCGACTTCACCATTCGATATTGATATAATTTGTATAGAGGACCCACCCTCAGACCAGGCCCCAAAAGTTGATGGAATTGGATAGTGGGAAAGACTCATCATTAGCATAAAAAGGATAACATAAAAAAGAAATATGGGATGATTAAAGTTGAGGGTAACACTCACCCAGTAATGAGTTAGTGGATTGGGTGGATTCTTCCCTATCATCCTCGACCTCAGCTATTTGAGCCAGAACCTCTTGATGAAGAACATTAATATATTGGGCCTACTCAGAACTCACCAAATGAAGCTCAGAAAAACTCCCTATTTCAAGATCTACCTGTGGTGGTCCCCCCTAAATAGTGGGATTGTGTGGGACTTTAATGTATTATTCATGAAATGCCACTGCAATGTTATCTATGGATGGAGCTACACATTTCAGCCAATCATGATCAGAGAATATGATGTCAAATCGGTTCTATAAAAATAAAGACTCACGTGCATTCAATTACCTATTTAGTTCTTCAAATTATTCTAAAGTAGTGTAAATATTAATATGATACAACATTTCATCAAAGTTCATGACAATATTTCTCATGGAATCTATTGATGCCCCAAACCCCATGATAATATTACCTATGGGAATTCCTAGAATATTTGACTCTGGACCCAGTACGTCACCCTCTTCCAACTACATGAGACCCCAAAAAACTTCTTCGGTGATAGCCGTAGGGTCATAACTTATCGTCTTAGGGTCCTCTGGTGCATGAGATAAACCCGAAATATTATAAGGATAGAAGTCAATTGTCAGCAGATGAAACGTTATGATTTATCATTAATATTACCGTAATACTTATCTCCCTCTAAATTGGAAGGGGTGGTGATGGGAGCATATGACATATCCCCGAACCTTGACACTTATTCTATTGAGGGATTCAACTCACCAGAAGGGATCCATGATTTTTCTAGATCTCCCTCCTCAGTTCATGGAGGCAAATTTACAAGCCCCTTGAGATAGGAGAGGGAAAGAGATTCTACAAAAATCAAAAGAGTTGGACATTTATGCTTGATGAAGCAATGATTAATGATACCATGAAGTCCTATTATCACTAAAAAAGTGTGTGGAAAAGGATTTTATTCTCTAACATTATCTATTTTTCAATAGAGGACAGATAGAACCTACCTCCTTAAAATACATGTATCGAAGAGGGAAATATAGTTTTCCCTTCCATCTCAGCCTCCATTGTTTGTTGCCCTAGAGATTTATCTCCCTATTTAAGAGATGATTCATCAATCCAGAGTGGGGTTCTAGTTTATCCATATTTCGGCGATAAAACCTTAGTTGATTCCCCCTATCCCACTATAAATTAAAATAACCATCCCCTCAGAAACAATACTTTATTATAGATAAAATAAAGAAAGAACAAAAGTGGATATGATAAAAAGATAACTTACATCCTTGATATTGACATGATCAATTCAATATTCATAAGATGGGTGCTCAAACCCTTCGACAGTTCCCTACCTCACCATGTCCTCCACCCACCTCATGGAAAGGATCCATTCATCAGTTTCATAAATGAGGATCTCTAATTCCCAAATATAAATAATCACCTTATTAGGTTCATCCTTGAAGTGAAAATTGGGAAGTGCTTGAGCATATCTTATCCTTGGAATCTACAACCATCACGAATAAGTGCCCATATGGTTTCAACATCAGAGGAAATTTCCAACCAAAATTGGACTTCATCTATTCGTATGAATTCAATGGTCATCCTATCCTACCTTGAAGATAATTTGAAAACCTTGGATATCACAAACATCCCAATCCTTTCCATCACAGAAAAAGGGAGGGAAAAAGAACCTGGGTCTCTACTTTATAGAGATGAATGGACCATCTGGGCTCAACCTTGGTTGGTGTATCCCTTTTGATTATAGCTAGTAGACTGAACCTTCAATGAGGTTGTTTGGGAAAAGTCAGGACCTCATCATCAGTGACTTATGAAGGGGATGAAGCATTCTATGGGGGAGAAAAAACATCTTCTATAGGAGAAGAAGAATTCCTACCCCACTTTACATGCTTGGATATTTTCCCAGTTCCAATTTGAGAAATATATTTTTCCAACACTCCCTCAGGATATGATGTAACCCATGCCTTGGTATACCAGGAATTCAATCCACTATCCACATCCGATGGAGGAATATTGATTACCACTTGACTCAACTCAATTGTTGTAACCATCCACAACTATCAGGCTACAATAAGATACCTTTTTGATTAAAAACGAACCAGTTGAGATATAATTATTTTCAACAATCACTTGAATTGGTGTGAAATCCTATATGTAGTATAGGACTCAGATATAACTTTTCCATCAACGTGCCTCGCTAGAACGCCACCCCTAAAATCCATAATGTATGATCTCATCATGTCTCCAGCCTTTCCATCATCAATAAAACTCTCAGTTAGAGGGTCCCTATATAAGAAGAAGTCGAAATCCTTGAACAAGATCCACATCATCAGGGGCTCACTGGGCTTCAGAGATAAGGGATGAATACTATATATGGCCTAGACAGATAGTCAAAAATTTCTCCCATGAATATCTACCCTACTTAATACATCATAGGATATAAATTGGTTCGGGAACCATCCCCAGAGTACTTGGAATGGTCCTAAAAATCATAATAGGGCCTTCCCTAAATGAATATACAGTAGGCTTCAGTACATTTTTTCCAAGATGGGGATTTCCAACCCCATGTGGTTCTTCTCTGCCAACTTGGCTACCACAAAAAACGTCCCTGGCCTCATGCTTCTGTTGGAGTCATAGATAGTAAGAAGGTAAACACTTATACATATGGCTAAAAATCCTTTGATATGTTTCTTTGCAGGTACACTAGAATTGGGTTTGAACCCCGGGTTGTTGTACTCCCCTTTCTCCAATGTTGGATAGAATGTACCAGGAGCACTCCATTGTGCTTCTTGGGACACACTGTTGAACATTTTCAAGTGTGGTCTTTCTATTTTGGCTCTATAAAAGTATTCATCCCCACTTAGGCATGGATATCCCCCTTCGGATAACAGTCTTCCTTCATAATACCCTGAGCTATTTTCAGTAGCTCATGTGCTAAAGGTGGCATCCTTATAGCATCATCCCATGCTGAATTCAGAGGGATGAACTCATTATAAATATCTCCAAGTATCAGATCCCAAGTTACCTTGTGGACATCCCACAAGATAATAATAACTTCCCCATGCATCAGGTGGAAGTTTTTCATCTAAGAACTCCATCGGATTAACAGGTAAGGAGTGAATTTAGCATTCTTATATATATAAGTTTACCCTACCCAGATTGACTCATATATTTGGACATCTTGCATCTCCTTCTTAAACTCCACATAAGTCTAGCACACCTAGTACGCAAACATCCACTTTGGATTAACACTCCCTCCCAAATAGAAGTTCTAATATTTCCTCCAAACCTTTGATTGATCTGTCTGGGAATCAAGAAAGATGGATATATAATAGTGAAACTTAGATTTGGGAATGTGCAGCTTAAAATCTAGTGAAAATGTGTTGTTATTCATGATGTAGGATGTGGAGGATGTTCCAATATTAATATATTCACCAATGCTTGAAATATTTGCAGTAGTAAAGTTTCTGTAATCTTGAAACCAATATAGGGGAGTATAATTCTTCAAAGCTGGTATCAAGACCTCCTTTAGATGACTGTGGTTGTAGGGAAACATATAATTACTATTAGGGAATTCGTGCTGATATTTCTTCATATTTCCTTCCAGATTGGTTAGAGTAGTATAATAGGAATCATAGTAATCATTTACTAAAACTTTTATTGTCTCTTCAATATGATTCTTATCCTATTCATCAGAAACTCTGATCTTCCTAGAAACCATTGAACCTTCAAAATAAGAACTAATAATTTCATCAGAGACATGTCCATTTCGAAAAAATTTGAAGAAATGGAAAATGTTGGCAAAGGCATAAATGCACACAACATACTCACATAAGTGCCTCATGTAGGAACCTCATCCAAGGTTCATATAAAAGTCACTTTCCCTAGCATGAACATCACATAGACATATAAACACCTTCTCTGTGATAAGTATTCTTTTAGAAAAAGAGCTTCAATGGATGGTTTTCAAGGGACACTAGCACGGTGATACCTAAAATGTGGAGGTGTGAGAACTTATTGATAGAAATAGGGGGCCTATTTATAGATGAGGAAGCCCATCTTCATGACCAGAAAATGCGACCCAGCTTTGCGAATGACCTGGGAAGATGACCAATATGGATGACCTCCATGATCCATCCTCCCTTTTCATCCCATTACCTTAGGACCAGACCCTCTTCTTTCAATCAGAACTAATACTAAGGGAGGGATTTTGTTGAAACTTTATTTTTTCACATATATGAAAAGGTTTCAAAGGTAAATATCTTAAAGGTAAAAGAATAAGTGAAATCTAGAGTCCAAGAGTTTCAAACCTTGCAAAAGGTAGTTTTCTCAAGTACCCCAGGCAGCATTGGTGCACATGGTACCTATGCATCGGCCTGCACGACTGAACTGGGCATAAACTAGCACAAAACACCTACGCGACATACCTGATCAAAATAACCCCTTCACCCAGGCTCCCTTATTTTCTTATAAATAGGACCTTGGGGCCTTGATTTGTATGGATGAAACTTCTTCTAAGGCCTTCCAATGCTTTGATCACCCTAGTCATTTTGTTGAGGCCCTATGAAATCTTCTATTTACTTCTACAAAACCATAGGAGGAGGGAATTAAAGTGGGATAGTGGAACTAAAGTACTCATAAGTTTTAAAACTCATAACACACACATGATGATCCCCTTTATCCTGTTCTTGAAAAACACTAGCATGATGTCCCTTCACTAATCAGGGACTAGTGCGAGATACTTCTAGAAACACCTATATAGACCCTTGGTGGCTTGAGTAAAGACTCTACCAAGTGTTGTTACCTAGGTGTTCTATCTCCCAAGGCACCTTCACTTCACTCTGGCCTACTTGTGTGAGACTCCCTTGGTTCTCCCTATCCTAACTGTATGATCCTCCCTTGGTTATCCCTATCCTCTACCATGTGTGAGCCTCTAATAATTCCCTCTTCAAATCCATCCATGGTAGGTCATCTCTTCCTTTGGCTCCCTTGTCCTAAAGGGACCAATTTGAAACCTCCACTGAAGCCTCTAGACTTGAAAACCCATGGGAAGAGGCACACTAGTGTGTATCACATCTTTATTTTCATTCCTATAGTCAAAGGTTTCCCACACTTGTACAATATGATGGTTAGGGTCCTCAGTGTGCATGTCATTTTGTATTCACACAATCATGAGGACCCCGGCCCCAAGGAAAATGTTAGGGAGTTCCCAATATCTTGCTTAATGGTTAGGACCATGTCCTACACTTTTTATCTCTAAGACCCAGAGTCTCTAGTTCCAAGTAGGGAGGGAGAGAATAACACATGTGTTTCCTTTTGACATTGAATTATATCCTCCTCCCTTGGTGTGGAACCAATTTTAGGGAATCCCTCTTGGATTAATCCCCTAGCCTTTCTTAAAGGAGGCCAAACTCTTGATACCTCTCACTCTCTGAGGGATGTGTCCAAATGGGTAGTTAGACTTAACTATCCTAGATATGAATATCAAATAGGGGATATGCACCAAAGATCCTCCCATATCTCATCACCTCATCCTATTCCACTAGTGGAGTAGGAGAAGTATGTGGTTTGTCAGATCACCATCTTCATCTTTTTTCTCACATTCAGGCATGAATCATCATGACTTTTGTGGTCTTAGAGATAGCCATGTTCATGGTATCCATATAGTCAGATGCATGTTTTGATGGAGATTCATCTTTCAAAACTTCTCCTACCCTTCCATCAGAGTACCTACATAGGCACGATTCCTCAAGGACATGTATCCAACCTTAGGGAAAATCAGATCATGTGGTTTTCTCATATCTTCCATTACCTCTTATTTCTCACACTAATCATGAATCATGTGGGCTTATAGGTTGATGGTGGTCATAGAATCCACACGATCCCAAACCTATGGGATCTTCCTCAGGAGGAATCCCTAATCATACTATTACATGAGCCTCATTCAAAGTGTAATCACCGACCAATCAAGGGAATCATCTTCAAGAGTAAGCCCAAACCCATCCATGGGCATCCTTCAAAGGAGTAAGACCCTAACCAAAATCGAACCTATAATCCTCCTACTTGGTATAAGCCCCAACATCTCACATATGAGAATTATTTTCATGAGTAATCCCCAACTTAATCCCCTCAAAGGGTCACACACCCCTATGAGACCAAACCTTCATAGGGTATCCATATATGTGATCCCTCAGAACCAAACTATATGGGATTTTATTTTCATTCAAATGAGATACGTATGAAGCCTCCTTAAGGTCTAATCCCAATACCCCGAATCAACCCTATTTTATCTAGGACACATTCCCAATAGGTTCTAATTTAACTTATAAATTCATATCCATTCCAGGTTCCCCGAGATGCTCTAGAATAAGTCCCACACCAAAATTTGACTAGGAAACTACCACCTAGTCATCCTAGATCCATGAAGTAAAACTTCACAATTTAGTCCTTATCACATGACCTTAAAATGTATGATGTGTCCCATTAAGTGGCACCAAACTGCATGGGTTCTAATTCCTTTAATAAGGATATTTAGGAATCCTATCCATGGGTTTGATCCCAATATCAAAACAACTCCTATCTCCCTAGATTACAACACACTCCAAAACAACCCAATGTATGGATAGAAATCTAGAATCAATGTAATAATGACCAAATAATCTTTAATTTGTACATAAGGGGATACCATTGATAGAGAACCTTGGATATATACAGATATCTCCATTGATTAAGAACTTCATATGCATACATATGATTCTAATATCCATACATTCTAATATTTTATTGTTAATTAAAGGGTTACCCACATCATACTTGGGAATTAATAAAGGATTCTCAAACATATCTTAAATATATAGGAGAGTCCAAGAGTAGGAAACAATTTCCCCCAAAAGAGTGTGATGAGCCCAAACTCCCATCCTCTTGAACAATGTGATCCCTTAATCATCATTGAACAAACTTACCAATGAGTGCCTAACTTTGGAAAGAAGGTCCCTCATGGATATAGAACCGTTGGGTGTTTTCAATTCTATTAAAAAACCCATTGAAACCCATTCATAAATAGTGAGCTCGATGTAAATGATTGCACAAAACTCACCCCTTGTAATCAATCATCAGGCAACCAATTTTCCATTAGAAATAGTTCCTTATATGTGAGATCATGTTACAATAAAATAAATTTTGAGTTCAGAACATGTGATGGATATTATATCTATATCCTCAAAAGTGATACATAGAACACATCATGTACTTTTGAGAGATGTGGAAGGAGTTATAATAATTAGGATACAACCAAAACATCCTCAAGAATCCGGAATGGATTGATGTAACAAGGTCTTAGATTCCCCTTCTTCTAAAATATTCTTACCGGCATCTAAAAAGATATCTAAAGGAATAACTTTTCACAATCATTAAACTCTATATCTCATTGATGATTATCATCATATCTCATCTATCAACTTTGTGCTGCTTTCATATATCGTTGAATTGTTTTTAACATCTCCTTAATTTCTTCGATATGATCAATTCCAAATATCTTCCTCACCCAAAAAACATCACAACACATCAAAGTTATGAATCTATTCCCATATATAGTTTTATATACTATCATTTGGAAACTTGACTAGAAACTCTTGTTAAATTAAAATATGAACAAATGATTATGTATACCCCATCATCCTTTAATGTTCATTAAGTATGATTATAGATATCTTCTGAATGGTCCATTAATATTGAACATTGGTTTTAAGGTCATATGTTTTGGGAAAGTGTATCTCTGTATCAAGTTCTTGATGTATACTCCTCCAAAATTGTAATGTAAACCATAGATATTGACCAAATATAATTTAATTTTATACTGCATGAAACTATAACACTTTCTTTATGTGTAACATGGAAATTATATTGAGTGATAAAAACTCTTAGATATCAATAAAGTGTATTGACATTGTGTGTCCATCCACCATAACCCAAAAGTATTTTTTTCACTTTAGGAGTCTTAAGGATAGATATAGTAAAATTAAATTTGATGTTCTCCCACTTCCATACTGCTATAAGAAACAATTCTACTATCCACATAGATTTATGGTATTCATCCTTTACCGAGTATCAATATACATAATCTAAAATATCCCTATTGATTTTTTTGTAGCATAAGAGTTTCTTATGGTATCTATACTTCATTATGATCCATGGAATATCAGGGATGTTTTAGTTATGTGTATCATAAAAAACTTCTATTTTCAATTATGGTTTTGATGGAATACACATCTAGGTTCCAAAAAATAATAATAACATATTCATAAAGGTTGAAATAAATATTATTTTCTACCTTGATTTATAGAATCATATCACTATTATAGGATTCATTAATATTGACAAGATGTATGTTTTAGAAATCATTTAGTAAAGATAGGATTTCTTCCAATCTTTTATGATATCAATAACCATATTTTGAAAATCTATAAAGATTTGGTCCCTTTCAATCCACATCAAGGATATAATAGAAGGATTCTTTTTTTCTTAGAGCATCCTCCTTCTTATTTTCATTCCCTTGATGTTAATGTATTGAGAAATCATAGTCCTTGATCAATTATAACAATATCCTTTGGAACATAATCAAATCATTATATGTGAATATATACATTATGATCATGGTGTTATTATATATATATATCACACTTTTCATGATATATATAATACCAAAAAATTATTTAATTTAATCATAACAGAGTCCAAATCAAGATCATTCATTGGGTAATTTTTCTCATGGTTCTATAATTGATGTGAGGAAAATACTATTACATTATAATTTTACATGAGTATGCATCCCAATACCTTAATGAAAGAATCACTATATATTAAAACCCCTTCCATATTTTAGGGTAATATTAGTACAAGTGTAGTTACCATCCTCTTCAAACACACTTTGAATATTTCTTCACATTCTTCTATCCATGGGAATTTTACTCTATTTCTCATTAACTTGGTTAGTTGAATTTATAACCATGAGAAATTTCTCAATAAACATCAATGGTAACCAATATATCAATGGAACTTATAGATATAAATTATAGATGATGGCCATGGCCATTGTTTAATAACCCCCACCTTTTAAGGATCTATATATATTACCATGATTTTAGTTACATGACCAAAGAATAATCCTTTTTGAAACTAAAATTCAAACTTGAAAATTTTTAAATATATTTTCTATTTTCTTAATGTATTTAAATAAACCCTCAAACGTTCTCCATGATATACCTTTCTATTGGGATATATAAGAATATCATCAACACAAGACTACCTCAAATAGATCAAGGTAGTTGATAAATACTCTATTTGTCATATCCATATAAATTATATGTGAATTAGTAAGTGTGAAAAGCATCACTATAAATTCACAGTGTCTATAACTTTTATGGAAGGTTATATTAGGTATATCCTCCACTTTGACCCTTAATTGATGTTATCCATATAAATGGTCAATCATGAAGAAGTATTGATCCCCTTTTAATTAATCAAACATGTCATCATTATGAGGTGAATGATACTTGTTCTTGAACATGATTTTCTTAAGTCCATGTTAATAAATATAATGAAACATTAATTCATCCTTCTTGTTGAAAAAGAGAAATAATATACCCCATGGTGAAGCACTAGGGTATGTAAAGTAATTATCTAGATTCTCTAAAATTTACTTCTTCAATTATTATAAATCTATTGGAGTTATTCAATAAGGAATATTTGATATAGGAATAGAATATGGTATGAGTTAAAATGAAAATGAATCCTCACATTGGGAAGAAAATGTTGTTTATCAGAGAATACATCAACACACTCATATACAATAAATATATCATTAATTTTGAGTTTTATCCCAAAAAATGATTGAATATTCCCTCATTATTGTTTATCATAACCCACATTATAGAATTTAAATCATAAGGGAGTTCATAACCATCCTTTAGTTGATATTTGAAAATGGGTGATTTATGATATAAAATGAGACTTCCTTCTTTAGAAAATTTATATGAGATCTATATATGGAGATCCAATTAACTCCTATAATCGCATAGAATTCAACCAAGTGAAGAATAACTATATTTTTTGAAATTATCTCCCCAAACCTTTATCAGAGAATATTTTCATATTTGGGATGAAATTAATGCTCCACCAGTTGTTTTCACTAATAATTGAATATCCAATTTTTTCAATGGTGAATCAAAATTCCTAAAAATTTTCATGATATGAATGAATGAGTTAAAAATAAATCAAATTATATATTAATGAGGTTTTATTGGACTGTAACTAAATCAAATAATACATTCATGAGGTTTCTTAGGTGCTTCCAGTGACTTTTTTTACAATATATATAGTTAAAAATTATTTCCTCTATATGATTTATCATTAAAAGTTCCTTGAAACTACATTTTCCATTTCTTATCTATAAATCCATGGGAATAATAAGAATCTATAGTTTCCATTCAATCCTTATGTTCACATCAATAAATTTATTTATAGCTACCAACTTCTCTTATAGATAATGCATTTCAAAGACACAGTTTTATGCCACTAACGAACCAATAAATCAAGATTTAAAATATGGTATTAAAATTAGTGGTGTACCTTGTAAGTCTCATGGAGTTTTCTCCAAATATTCTAATAGATTCATCATCCTTTTATTTTAGATATATTAATTCATGTCCCATTTTCATGTAAAGAGTTCAGGTAAATTATTTGGTAGAGAATATTTTATAGATCTCTTCTCATTCCATAGAGTAAAAATTTTCTCTTTTTTCAATATTATTAATGAGGGTCTGCCACTGGTCAACATTACCTTCCTAGAAATTAATTACTAAAACAACCTTCTCATGGTCAAAGCATAGGATAATGGAAAATATATTATATATTTTGTTAATTCATTGCATTAAAATTAGTGGGTTGGAAGGCCCACTAAAGGAAGGTTGAAGTTGCAGTTTGATGGGATCAATGAAATGTTAATCCTTTCTCAGTTTATTTAGGAGATCAAAATTGTTTATATAATTTTTTATATACTAATAAATTTGAGTGAGAATTTCCTTTTGTTTTTCTACTCCAACTCCCATTCCAATTAGTGTCCTTAGGGGATAATCATTAAATTTTATTTTTCAACCATTGTTAATAGAGTTCTTACTGGTTCTTAAAATTTACTAAAATCAAAAGAGTTTAACACGAGTAATAAAAAATATCTTATGATATTTATATAGAACAAAAATATAAAATTTAAAAGTCCATATTATGAATTTCTTACTTTATGAAAAAATTCTCTTAGAAAGGGATACTTTAAGTTGACTTTTGGTTCAACATATATCACTTTTGGTGTAACTTAGGTTGCATTAAGTTGGGTTCTATTATATTTATTATCCTAAAACCTAAAAATAACTAAACCCTTATCTAATAACAACTGAGGAAAACATATAAAAACAAGAATATATTTTCAACCAATTACATAATTTAAATATTATATCTCAATAATAATCTCACAATCCTAGAACATATAGTTTTAGTGTCTTTAAATATAGGATATAAAAACATCTTATTACACATATTTCTTCAAGAAATCCCATAAACATCAATACATAAAACTTCCTTATATACAAAGTTATACATATAATTTCCTGGGGATATGGAACAAAATATGGAGTGATCTTAAATGATTGGTAAAGTAAAACTTATGAATGAGTCCTAAAGGGTAAGATCTTAAGAATTTTAGGTTATGTGATCATGGTAGAAATATCTAATTAAAAGGACCATAGAATCATAATAGATAATAATATGAAATGATATACCATAGTTTATCATTTAATGAGGTCATATGACTATAAAAGAATGATCATGGAAGCATATAACATATACCATGTCTTTGAAATAGGTGACCATAATAATAAAAAATGAAAACATAACATTAAAACATTGAATAACATGTCAGCGTGTTATATGTAATTTTATTAGTAATTATATCACTATGATTAAACCAAATAATGTCCAAACATTACATTGTGGGAAAACCCAATCATTTACATGCATTATTATATGAGAAAACCCAATCATTCCCATACATTATGTTCTGAAAAAACCAAATCATGTCCAAAAATTATAATTATATCAGAAGATATAAAAAATTAAGCAATAAATTGGAGGTATGTATAAGACCCTACCCATAAAATAATGTAAATTGCACTTATACATGCCACATGAACATGAGGGAATCCATTATTCATGTATATCTTAGTTAACTTATCGAAAATATATATATTTCATGAAAATTTCTTCAAAAAATAATCATAAACAATCAATAGAAATAAGTTATAAGGTATCATTAGGTAATATAAATAATTAAATATAACAATCATTAAATGATATTGATAAAGATGAAAAGATTTTTTATAAAATAATTTGAAATATTCCTTGAAAAAAATAAATATTTATCCTTTTATTTTGGTGGATTTAAAAAAAATAGAAATTAAAATAATAATGTAAATAAAATTTCCCTTAAAAAGACCATGGACACTTGGAAATGATTTGTAACAATTAAAAATGGTGTAATAGTGAAAAAATGACATCAAGTTGTAAATGTTAAACATTGCATTGTTTTCAGACATTTATTAAGAAAGTTGGAAATGAACTGTAGGAAAAACATTAAAAATATTCTGTATTAAACCATTCTTTGGAAATTCAAAGATAGTTTAAAATTAACTTAATAAATCATTGAAATATGGATAATATCATTCTTTAAACTATATAATTAATATTTATATGAAGAAAAAAGAGTTTGGTAAAAGACTTTAAAACTTTTAAAGCAATTAATATAAATTACACCCCTTACAAAATTCAAAATCAAATCCCCCTTTAAATAAAGAACATGAGAAGGAACCTTAAATACCTTGATTATATAATATTATTTATATAATTTTAAATTGATGAAATATATACACTATATAAATGAAAATATGTGTATAATATGAACAATGTCTCAAAGAAGTGAAATTGAAATGAAAAAAAACCATACCTGGGACATCTTCTTATCAAATAGACTAAAACATACATATATAAAAAAATTTGGATTATTATTCCCATTAATAAGAACCTTATTAATAGTTATTTGAATTTATACCGTCCATTTATAATTTCTTAATACCAATGTATTAGTTTTTATTTTTAAAATTAACATTCGGGTTTTAACAGTTCTGTTTCCCTTACATTAACCAGTTTGGTGGCTTCATTCCTCGAGTGATGTTCATGGATTAATAAATTATATAATTTTAATTATAATATAATAAATATAGTCAATATATGTTTTTTTCTATATATATTTATGAGTATGTTGATGCTTTTCATGTAATTCTTTAAAATTCCCTTTTTTGATGATTGCTGAATTAACAATAGAATTCAATTTATTGGTAAATATATTTTTGAATATTGAAATAACATAACTAAAAATAATTTTAAATTCCTCATTATTATATCTTATTAACAGTAATTAAGTTTTTTTATTCATTCATGATATGAAAGTTATAACTATGTTTATGATGGTGAAAAAACTAACAAAAACAAGAACACGTTATAATAGTATAATGAGTAAGAATATGATATTTTATTGTGATAATATAACATTTATAGAAGCATAATGGATTTCAATACATGTCTTTAAAGTTATAAATTATATTCAATAAGAGTCATATAAAGAATATATAATAGAATAATCGAGAAGAATATATTTTTTATTATAGATACCCAAGATAATATTAACATAAATTGTTAAATAATCTCATGATTTAAATAATACATCTCACAAATAGTCACACAACTCAAGGACTTAAAGGATTTGTATAATTCAGATTAGATATATAAATGATTATTTTATAACACTTGAAAGCTTTTATCCACAATCATTCTTCTCAAGAACCATTATAGAAAACTCACATGATACAATCAACGTCATAACCTAGGGATTATAAACATAAGAAAGGTGTGATCTCAAAAACTCAAAGAAAGGTGAAGATATATCATGAAGGATTAGATCGTAAACATGGAGGATAATATGATAAATATATAAATAACATAATAAAATCTCAAAAGACCATGGATAATAATCATAAAACTTGATGGAATAATATATGATCATAAGAAGATCATTAAAGGACCATAAAAGAAATGACATGTCTTAGAAAAAAATTTCAATACATATAAAACATGTGATCACAATATGAAATTTTAGAATACATCAAAAAATAATGCATAATCATGAAATCATGACATAAAATGATAAAAAAACTTAAAAAGGTGGAACAATCGTAAACATAGGATTTATTATTGTTGTGAACCTGGATACTCACGAACCTATTCACTCATAAAATTGTGAGTAGAGAATAACACCATCACACTCACCCTTTGTAATCACGGTGACTTACTAACCCATTCACATGTAAAATTGTGATTATATCTTAATGTTGTCACACTAATCCTTTATGAACCTGGTGAATTTTTAAACCTCTCACATGTAAACTTGTGAGTAGATCTTAATTCCATCAATTCCATCACACTCATCCTTTTGGAACCTAGAGTCTTGTTAAACTGTTCGTATAAAAAAATTATTATTAGAGCTTAACTCCATGATATTCAACCTTTTTGAACTTAATGACTCACTAACCTTTTTAGATTACATTTCTATCTCATGATCTATAATTCTTTACCAAATGCATTGGATAGTGATATAGGTCCCACCCTTCTCATAATCCATACATTTTTGTGCCACTTGAAAATAAAACATTCAACATCTTATAAAGAACCCATGGAAAAATATTGGGTTTTTAAAAACATTCAAAAACATAAAATAAAATAAACTTAAGAAATTATATGATATCAAAACTCTCATTTTCCAAAAGAAATCATACCATAATAATATATGTACGATGATAAAGACATGACTTCACAAAAAAATAAACCTTGGAGAGAAAATATAAGTGAACATAATTTTTTTTCATAATACCTTTTTAAAACATTAAAGTGAATATTACTTTAAAAACATTTTTCTAATGGAAAGAGAAGACTTTTGAAACCCCTATTATAGATAGTTCCTAAAAAAATGCCTTGAAAATAAGTAGAGGTTTCAAAAATATGAATTGAAAATAAATTGAAAATTTTTACTTTTAAGAGAATCATTAATAATTTAAACTTGAAAAATATATAATTTTTTAAAAATAATTAATTTAAAAATAATTTTATATCTTTTTATAGCATCTCATGTTTTTACACCAGATGAAAAATTAAAATGAATTTGAATTTTCATTCTAGTGGATATTTTTTCAAAACTAATATTCATAATAAAATTATTAGAGTTTTAACACTTAAAAGTGTTATTTTTAGAAGTAGTTGAAGTCCCTATATATGCCTTGGGTGTTCCTTCAAGTTTTCGGAGTTTTGGACCCCGAAACCAGAAAAACAGAGAAGGATGGTAGGGGTGCACGGTTTTCCTAAAATTGTGCGGCCCCCACGAAATATTGGGTGGCTAAGTCTAGTGGAAATAGAGGACTCACATGGTTTGGTATAGCCATGTGAGAATAGTTACATGGACGTGTTTTAGTTGCATGTATTTTCACTGTGGTTAATTTCATGGTTTGCACAGGATTTGTCAAATTGTGTGTATGAACCATGAAAAACCTCTCTTTGGACTATGCCTCATGCACAGTATAACAACCATGTATCCAAACTATGAACCTCATTAAATTCAAGTGAAATACCCATTTTACCCTCCATATTTTTAATTCCTTTTCCTTCTCTCTCCCCCTCACATGGAGATCCTATCTTCCATCCATGAGCTCCCCTATTTTCCTCTTCTAGTTATGGAAAGATATCCATTATCCAGTTTCAGATTCTAGTGCCATCAAGTGCGTTGGAGAGCCCTGGGTAATCTCTTATTTCCTTTAGTCCCTCTTCTAGTTTCTATACTACTTGTATATTTTATTTTGGTGCAACCTAATTTTCCTTATTTTTAGATTATTCATCTATTTTATCAATTTCTCTCGAACCGGACCAAATCAAGCCATGATATTGGATGTATGGGTCATCCTAAGTATGAGGTAGGTGTTATTTATCGTTTACATCAATTTTCACTGCATTATAGAATGTCATCGTTGTGTCGCACAACGGTCTTACCTAGTGTCACTTAAAACAATTCTTGTTTTAGTTGCCTAAGTTGTCTTGTGATGTGTTTAGAACCTTCATGGTGTGGTTGGAGGTTATGACCTCAATTCTAACCACCCCTTTTAGGGTGGGTTCATTTAATCTCACTTTCTACAAGTCGTCTTCCCTTGTTAAATATGCCCCTTGAGAGTTATTGTATTTATATATTAAATTGTGACTCTTTCTTATTTTAAAAACCAACTTGATGTGGGTCACTTATGATTCTTGATGGAATTTAATTTCCTAGTGAATTAAATGAATTGTTTTAATAATAATGTCATGGTTTCAAATAAAACCCCTTGATCAGGTGTGTTGTATTTAAATTGGAAAAGAGATGTATGTGTTATGTCTTGCCTGGTTTTATAGTATGGGTGCTTCCATAGCCTTATTTTTCTATTTATTATTAATTTTTATTACTTATGTATGTGATTCATTTTATTTATAATATGAAATGGTAATTGGGGATAGCCCGCTTATGGTATTCCTTGATTCATATTATGGAATTCTCGCCAACATGAACTCTTATATTGTTTAATTTAATTAATTAAATGAAATGTGAATGTCATGAATGATACTTGGGTTATTTCAATGAAACTATAAGGATGGGATCATCATGATTTCAATCAGCTTTTCTTTTGAATTTTTTATATGCTAGGGGAGATATTGATATTCCAGGATGGGGTCACCACACATTTCTCCCACATCAGCACAAGCAATATCGGTTTCCTAGGGAATACACCATAGATGGGATCAATATCTAGATGTTTTAACCAGGAATCAAGTGAGACTCATTCCCCTATGTGAGATACTATGTATGGGCTCAGAGGTCGTTATCTCACATTAATATAGGAGTGAGACTTTCAAGGCCATTCATGGATTGCATTGGATAGAATCTGATGGTTGTGATCATTTATGTCGCTCCTGGTGCGATACATGGGTTCTATGTTAGGGTTCACCTAAGACAAGCCCAAGATTATAATTATTAAATTCTGGTATTTAATTTTATAATGAATACTGATAATTCATCTTCATTATCCTAGGGACACATCTTCCAAGAAAAATTACATGTTTGGGTTTGGTTCATCTCATGACACCAGTTTTTTGAATTTTTGTTATCACTTCTCCCATATCTCATTATTATAGGTTGCCTATGGTTAATAAATTTTTGGATTCAGGAAAAGTAGGTATGGTTAATCCAAGTGACCTTGAGGAACCTAAGCCCGACTTGGTTATTTTTTATATTTTTCATTGCTACTTTATTTTTGATATACTTGAACACTTATCATTTTATATACACAAACTGGAATTTTCTTTAGACATTGTTTTTGGTGGCCTATTGAGTATATCTCACACCCTGTTTGGGCCACCATTTCAATGGAGTGCCTGAATGGACCTCATGGTTTTAGAGCCATATTCTCTGGATTGTGAAGTTACACATATAGCTAAGAGTATGAGCATAGGACTGAGTTGGTACTCAAGATTCTCATAGAGACCACCCTCAAGGATTTTTTTATATATTTTTTTGTATTGTATTGTACTACTTGCTACATGTTTTCTGATTTATTTTGTAGCATATCATGTACATGCATTCATTGAATTATATTGGCATTGGACATTTTAATTCAGTTATTATACATATATATCTTTCATTATTCTATGATTTCTTGATTCTTCTTCCACTTTCTTTTTATGTACACATAATTAAACCACTATGCTACTTTAATTATTAAGGTATAGTATCCCTATCATACCACCATTTTACCCTTGTTTCTAACTGGAAGCCTCTATCATATAGGGAGGTGTGCTTGATGCCATGTGGAGACTGGTCTAGCTACTGGTTTAGTAGTCAGTTGGGAAAGGAAATTACAAAATGGTATTAGAGAATCATTTTTTTACATTGTATTACTGTTTTGGTTTGGTATAAAGGAGATTATGAATGTGTCATTACATGGTAAATAGACATTCCTAGGAGTGATCAACCCACATACGGGGAAAATTCTAAGTGGCTAGGGATGGGATTGTTGATCATGTTGTTCATTATTACAGTTTATTTTGATTTCACCTTTAGTGATTGGAGTACCTTTCACTGCTTACATATTTATGATATTTATAATTTACCATTGGCCTAATATGAAAATGAGGTAGTGTTACATTCATCGTCATAGGCATGAAATGATTCAAATTCCATGCATATTGCATGCCATGTTGATTTCATTTGTATTTTTTTTGATTTTTTTTATATTACTTGCATGTTTTTTTTGCATGCCTGTTATATGCCATGCTAGGTGTTTTTAGTAACATATATAGATTTTAACTAATTAGTTATTTCATTTAATGATTTTATATAACATTTTTAAGTGTTTAATTAGCATTATTTTCTTAGGTGTCATTCCATGCTTCCATGATTTTAGTGTTATGATTATCATGTTGTCGGTTTTTACCTTGTTATGTAGTAGCCTTACATGGTTAATTTTTAGGCATCCCTATTTCCTTACCATGTTAAACAATATGTAATTTTAATGTTTAGCATGCTCAGTCATAAATTTAAAAATTTCTAATTTTTTATTATGGTGACAACATCAACCTAAACGGTGTTTTCTGGCATAGATTGATGGTGACACCTTACTAGATAAAATGGTTGTAGTTGGATGGGAGCTGCCTGAATTTTTTAAAGTGTATAGGATCTTTATAAATTGAGAAGTGGTAACCCATATTAGAAAACTATCTATTATGATCCTTATATACTTAGAAACTGTTGTAAATATGAATGTTGTTAAATTTTAATATTAAATTAGTTGGTTTCCTTATTAAGGATTGTACCCCTATTTCTTGGGCATAATGACCATATGGATAAATTACTAAATACACAACTAGACCCAAGTAGGCCAGTTGGGGCATGTTGCTTGTGAAATGAACCCACAAAGGATGTTTTAAATCTAGATGTTAAAATGTTTCAGGTTTCTTTTAGATGAATCCAGAATTATTTAATGGGACCCTATTAGGATGTCTTTACTTTATCTGTTATGCCTTAACTCTTAACCCCATGGGGGTATACTCATTCTTTATAACAATGGTTATTTAAAATTCCCACAACCATTTATATGTTTCACATATATGCGTATGGTGGAATCATACATGACCCATCCCCTTTTTGTTAATAAAGGATGTTTTAATCTTCTTTGCGCTATATTTATATGAGGCTTTGGTTAATTAAAATTTCAATTTCAACCTAAAGGGTGTTTTCCTCTATATATTTTAATTGAAAATTTATTTAACTAATCCTAATGGTGAGAACTCATGGATAAATAAAATTTATGTGATATATTTTCCAATAATTTTAGGATATTAGAGAAATAAATGATGTTTAAAAGGAATTTTAGTATAACTTTCATATGTTTTCTTATGGATTTATCTAAAAAATTACCAAGTCATGTTGCCTTATGACCGGTAGTTGATGTTTTAAAATAGGGCCTTTTAAATTTTTTAAGTTCAAATGTAAATAAATGAATCTACTCAATAAAACATTAAGTGGTGTTCTTTTTTAACTCTCATGTAAGGGTAGTTAAATAATTTTTTTGAGTGTTTCCTTTGAATGGAAATGTTAGCATTACTATAGAACTATTATATTATAGTTTAATCAAAACAATAGGCCCTTATTCCTAGTGACCATTTGCAGGCATGAACTTGTTTTGGGTTTATGCTTTATGATTCGATGAGGGGCTTGTCATTTTAGGTAGTTCCATTGGATATTTAAATACCTTACTAGTTTTTGGTGATCAGTTCCTGATGTGAGTTTATATTCGGGTGTCATTTGTCCCTCGTATGACTCTTATCTCTAAAAAATAACCCCTTGTATTGTGGGGGTAGCAAGGTAGTTAACTATTTTTACAGGCGATATCAACATGTAATGATTAGTTTTGGTGGGTTAGACATGCCTAGGGTATGGTTGGTTGTTTGGTAGTTTTTGTAACCCTCCATATTTAGAGTTGGATTACTTAGTACTTCATCATTCAGATAATAGTCGTAAGAAATAATGCGACTCTAGGATAATTCTTTTGGTAGGCCCTTATATACTAGATTCATAGGGCCAATAAGCCTATGGTTAGTATCTTAGATGTGTCATTTTTATCATGAAACCTTAGGGTAGTATTCCTTGAAACATGAAGTACTCTTCAATTGTTAAATTAGTATGCCAAACCATTTAAGTTCAATTTTAATCCTTTACTATTGAATTGTTATGATTTGAACACATGTCATCACTGAGGTAGGGTGACCTAAGAGCCTAATGAAAGAAAACTCTCCCCAATTCTTGGGATTACCTTTAAGGAGGATCAAATGTTTTGACTCATTGGTCAGTTGGTTTTGGTTCTTATTCCTACTTCTAAGGAATGTGTGGATGTAACTTAATAGGATTGTCACACATACATCTAAAGTAATACTGACCTAGCATGCTTGTAAGTGGTTATTATAACTCTCTGTTCGGTTTAACGCTTTTTAAGGAGTGTTATCCACCCATAGGACCACTGGATAATGTTCAAGGGAGTGTATCCCATGGGATGGAATTTCTTTTTTAGTGAATACAACAACTTGGACAGTCTTAATGTCGGGAGTGTCATGATAATTGTGGTTAAAAATTTCCTTACAATTAGAAGTAATACAACCAAGGAGGACCACTTGAAAATGGGTTGTGATACTTTTTAATTCTCTGGGGTTGGTAATCTGGGAATGTGTTGATGCTTGTAAGGTAGCATGAAAATGGGATGGTTGGATGTGTATGAAACCCCCTATAAACATTGTTAGTCCAAGATGGAATTTGGTGGGTATTCCTGAATGATTTCATGATTCCTTGGGTGGAAAAGGCACTGTGATCGGTTATGGTAGTGTGTTAGAAGTTTTGGTCGACCTCTTTTAAAAATAATTCAACCATTAGTGGTTTGGCTATTCCTCCCTTTAATGGTTTGGTATGGTTTGGTGGAAACTATACTGAGAACTTCATTGGTGTAAAATAAGTATCTCAGATCCCTTTTGGGTAAATATTCTTTCCCTCTTGGTGTACCTTTTCTTAGTGACGATCATGTTCCCTAGTTTTACATTTTCGGGGTACACTGAGATAACATCAATTATACACCATGCTAAATTTAAACTTTGTTATTCTTTATAAGTGATCTCTATCAGAGTGAACTCTGGAAGAATGGTCTTTTTTGAGGCATGGTTATTCCTTAGTGATACTTGGGTACCCAAGTAGGAACGTGATGTACCAGAGTTGTGTATACATTTTCATAAAATTTATTGAGTTTTTAAAACATGTTTCCACCAAATACAAGTTCTTTTGGAGATAAAATTATGTAATTCAGTGATCATAATGATTTTTAGGTATTTCCATGCCAAAGACACAAATCGGGGTAATTTTATCAAAAATTCTAGACTACATGGCATGTACTTTAGGAAACACATAGTGTATCATCACCCAAACACGGATCGGCCAAACAAGTACACGCCCAAGTCGCCAGAACAGAGACGACACACCATGTGGGATATACCTACACGTCGTGTACAGGCCTCTAGATGCGATTGGTGGTGTTTTATAGAGAATACATGTTGTGTGAGGAGGCACCACATGCCATGTACCCTCCTCCAATCGGTCTTCAACACCGCAGAAGTCAAGGGCGGCACAGCTGGCCACCTACTGGATAAAAACTACGGAAAAAGCGTCTTGATGAAACTACACGATGTGTAATTTTTATACATGCCGTGTACATTTGTTTCTATAAATAGAGGACTTGGCCTCTAGTTTTTGAAGTCGTTATTCAATATTCGAAGGAGGGTGGTTCCACTGCCCTGCTTTTGTGCTACCGTTGTTCCGCTACTCCGCAATTCCACTATTCCAACAAATAATTCACCTCTCCTTAAAGTTTCTATGATGACCACATCAGGTATCAAGGGTTCTGTTTTCATCTTTTCTTTATTATGTAACTAAATACCCCATGTGTTGGGGTTGTGGATAAAGAAAGAGTGTTGTAAAATAGATTAATTGTTATGTTTGTGTTTGTTCTATTTAATTTTCTTATTCTTCTTCAATCATTTCATTTTATCATTGAAAATTATGATCCAGACCAAGGGTAGAATTTGTAGAGACTCAAAATAAGAATAACGATGAATAACTTCATGATCATTGGAAGTATTCATCGAATCACAAATGGAATGATCTAAATAAATAATTGTGAAACACTGACTACTGGACCAAGGAGTTTGTTTCTTCAATTCCAGACATAGTTTATCGGACTAAGGGAACCTTGTCACAATTGAAACCCAGAGTGTTGGGTTATTATGAACAACACTACCTAATAAGAATTTCATATAACCTCCATAATCACTAGAGCCCCAACACACTCCTTTTTCTATCAACCCCATTAAAACCCAATTTTGTTTTATTTAACTTTAAATATTATTATTTAATTAAATAATCAAAATGGTTGTCATAATCAAAAATAATAAAAAATCCCACTCTAAATTCAACATCCTTCACCAAGTTAATTCCAAATTCAATCAAATTTACACACTCATCCATTCCCTATGTATCGACCCCACACTTACACTATACTAGATTAAGAGTGGATAATATCAATTTGGAACACCGATAACATACCTTCATTGAAACGAAAAACCATGTTTTGGCACCGTTGCTGGGGAATTTGGTTCGAGTGTTAAATTTAGTTTCATTTTAATTAATTTAGTGAAAATAAAAATTAAAAATTCCCAAAAATCTCTTTTATAATAACATTTTTGTTTATCTTTCTTTTTCCCTTTTACGACTGGTTTTTGTTTTGTGTGTGTACAGGATCCCTGGTGCTTGAACAGATGCCCCACATGGTCTAGGAGCACCGAGTCATCATAAATTCTTCTGATTGACCTAGAAATAGAACAGAAATTGTTGAGACGTCGACATGTACTGGTGGAAGAGCACATCCAGAATTCATCGTCCATGGAGAACAAGGAGAAGGGAGAGCCGGACATTGAAGCTGTAATGGGTCACCCATACCAGGACCACCAGCCTCCCGCTGTTGGTATGCCGGAGTAGGCCCCACAAGGAGGCCTTATAGATTTCCACCCAAGGAACTACTAGAGGCCACCAAAAAAAACCCTCCAGAGTACGACCAACCCCAATTTCCACAGAAGATCTTTCGGTGTTCGTACTTCACCCATGAGGAGAAGCAATATATGTAACCTCCACTCCCTCAGCAGCCACCTCTATGCGGTACTCTCATGGAGTACGGTCTTCCGTCTATTCATGGAGCTGACACGGGCATCGTCCGTCCACCAGTGCAGGCCCAAAATTTTGAGATCAAGCCTGCTATCATGCAGTTGATCTAAAACATAGTTCATTTTAGTGGCCTGCCCAATGAGGACCCAAACACCCATCTCTCCAATTTCCTAGAGATCTGTGACATGTTCTGCTACCACGATTTATCCAAGGATGTCATTCGTCTTCTCCTCTTCCCCTTATCTCTAAGGGATAATGTGAAAGGCTGGATAAAAGGTTTTCTGCATCAATCTATCCTCACTTGGGAGGATCTAGCTTAGGCATTCCTGTCAAAATATTTCCCACCCTCAAAGACGGTGACCTTGAAGAACGAAATGCACAACTTCCAACAACACAAATCAGAGTCATTGTATGAGTCATGGGAGAATTTTAAGGATATTTTGCACAAAACTCCACATCATGGACTCCCAATCTAGATGCAGGTCCAGACCTTCTATGGAGGACTGATGATGAACACAAAGTTTGTGGTGGATACTGCTGTTGGAGGTATGGTTATGAGGAATTACCTCGAAGAGCTTTTCGATCTGCTGGAAGAAATCTCTACCAACAGATTTTAATGGAATTCTAAGAGGGGCACACAAAAACGATGTTTGCATAATATCAATGCCACTACTATGCTTGCTTCCCAGTTGGACACTGTGTCCAAAAAGATCGATGTGTTGAATCTGAAGAGCGTGTCCCAAGTACATGCGGTGAACCATCTCGCGTGTAGTGAATGTGGTGACAAAAACATCTTGGGAGAATTCCCAAGACCTAAAACCATCTCCTCGATGAGTGAAGTGAGCTATGTTTCTCAAAACAAAGGTTCAAACCAGTACCAGTAGTACCAGAACCCGGCATAGCGTGATCACCAGAACATAGGCTGGGACCCACAGTAGCAGAATCCTCTGCCCCAGCGACCGCCCGACTATGGTCAGGCCCAGTATCATAGCCATTAACCGAGGAAACAACATCATCAACAGGGCTCTTACCATTAACAAGGGTATTAAAACCCTCACCTACAGCAGTCGAGGCAACCACTCGCTCGACCAGCTACATAGCCACCTCATCAGGAGAACACCTCAAGGTTAGAGGATCTCATGAACAAGTTTATATCTACTGTTAAGACTATATTTTAGAATCAGGAGGCTTGCATTTGAAGTCTGTAGAACCAAATCGTTCAGCTAGAAATCCATCTCTCGGTGAGGCAGCCTAGTACACTATTGGTTAATATTGAGAAGAACCTGAGGGCGGAGGCCCATGCCATCACACTGCGGAGTGGAAATGAGCTACAACAGAAGGAACTGGGATATCCAAGTGCACCTACACCCCCTGCTAACAACAAATGTATAGTTACAGACCCCTCCTCATCCAAAGGCCCATGATAAGAGGCCCCATAGGGAAAAGGAAAGGATTTTTTCAAACCCTTCGAGCCTGCCTTACCCTTCCTAGAGAGAATGAAGTAGAGAAAGTTGTACCACTAGTTTGGAAAGTTCATGGAAGTGTTTAGGAAGTTGTTCATCAACATTCCATTTGTAGAGTCACTAACACAGATGCCCATGTATACAAAATTCATGAAGGATGTCCTCTACAACAAAAGGAATATGGAGGATTTATCCACCATTGTACTGACCTAGGAGTGATCAGCATTTATACAATATTCGATTCCTCCCAAGCTCCAGGATCCAGGTATCTTCACTATCCAATGCACTATTGGACCATGTGAGTTTGGGAAGGCCCTATGAAACTTAAAGGCCATAATCAACCTCATTCCCTTTGGAGTTTTTAAGAATCCATGGCTCAATGACCTGAAGCCTACCTGAGTATCCCTTCAGCTTATTGACCGATCCATCAAATATCCGAAGGGGCTACTAGAGGACATGTTGGTAAAGCTGGGTAGGCTAATCCTCGCCATATATTTCATCATCCTCAATAGGGAGGAAGACCATGAGGTTACTCTCATTATGGGAAGTCCTTTATTTGACACTGGGAAGGTATTGATTGACGTACACCAAGGGGAGATGATTCTCAGAGTAGGAGATGAAAGAGAATCCTACAATGTCCTCAAAGATTTCAAGAAAGAATCATTACCAGAGCATGATGGATGATATGAAGTGACCACTATGGATGATCACTTGAGCACAAAAGAAGATGATCTGGTATGTTCTTCCACCTCAGGTGACATGGTTTTTCCAGAAATTATAGTTGGTGAAGCACGATAGGTCTTGCAATTTCTTGACGGCTAGGGAATCCACTACCGGCAGCGTTCTATTATTCCCAACATTCTAGAGAGGAAAGAGGTACAAACACTTTTACCTTCGATTCTAAAGGCGTCTACACTATAACTTAAGCCTATACCATCTTCTCTGAAGTACGGGTAATTGGGAGACTATCAAACATTTCCCGTCATACTTAGTGCAACACTGTCGCAAGAGAAGGAGGATGCATTTCTGCAGGTTTTGAAGTGGAAGAAGCAAACTATTGGGTGGATAGTTACAGACTTGAAGGGCATCAACCCTACTATTTGAACCTATAAGGTTCTACTCGAATTAGAAACGAAGCCATCTCGACAACCACATCGATGCCTGACCCCCCCCCCCCCTAATGAAAGAAGTTTTGAAGAAAAAGGTAATCAAGTTACTTAATGCAGGCATCATATACCCCATCTCTAATAGTCTGTGGGTGAGTCCCCTACAAGTGGTACCCAAAAAGGGGGGTATCACTATGATTTCAAATGACAAGAATGAGCTCATCCCCACATGCACTATCATGGGATGGAGAGTCTATGTGGACTATAGAAAGCTGAATGACGCCATAAGGAATGATAATTTCCCCCTACCCTTCATGGATCAGATGCTAGAGAGACTAGCGGGTCAAAAAATTTATTTCTTCCTCAAAGGATATTTCGGCTACAATCAAATTTCCATTTCCCTAGAGTATCAATAGAATATCACATTTACTTTCCCCTACGACATGTTTTCTTACCAAAGGATGTCCTTTGGCATGTGAAACACTCCTTCTACCTTCAGAGCTACATGGTGGCTATCTTCCATGACATGGAGGAATATATCCTAGAGGTTTTTATGGATGAATTTTCTGTTTACCAAAAATCATTCGCCACTTTCTTTCGGCACTTGGATCTGGTACTGGAAAGATGTGAGAACACTAACATAGTTTTGAACTGGGAAAAGTGTCATTTTATAATCTTGGAAAAGGGGATAGAGGTGGATAAGGTAAAGATATAAGTCATTTCATGAATTCCCATTCTGACTTCCATCAGATCCATCCATAGCTTCCTAGGGCATGCAAGTTTATATAGGTGGTTTGTCTACAACTTCTCAAATATAGCTCATCCCCTCACAAACCTTCTGACCAAGGATGCCATTTTTTGAGTTCGATGAGGCATGCACCACAGCTTTTGAGCACCTAAAGAAGCACATGAAAGAAGATCCAATGATGATAGATCCCAACCAGGAGGAGAAATTTGAAGTGATGTGTGATGCCAGCAACTACACAGTGGGAGAAATCCTGGGCCAACGACTTGACCGAATTTTTTGACCCATCAATTATGCCAGCAGGATGCTCAATGGGGCACAAATGAAATACACTACCACGAAGAAGGAGATGATAGAAGTGGTGTTATATTTTGACAGGTTCCATTCATATTTAGTGCTATCTAAAGTTATTTTTATACTGACTATGCAGCACTCAAGTACCTACTGAACAAGAAGGATGCAATGCCATGACTGATTTGATGGGTACTCCTCCTACAGGAATTTGATCTGGAGATCCCAGAAAAGAAGGGGAGTGAGAATTTTGTTACTTATCATCTCTCCTACCTAGGGATTCCACATTTTTGGAAGGAGGAAGATCGAGATATCAAGGAGGATTTCCCTGATGAGCACCCTTTTTAGTCAAAGAATCACCTCAGACCTGGTATACTGATATTGCTAATTATATAGTTACTGGTTCCATCCACCCCGACCTCTCCTTACAGTAGAGGAAGAGGTTTATCTATTATGTCAAGAGGTACTTATGGGAAGATACTCTACTATTCTGATCCTACAGAGATGGGGTGATCCAACGTTGCATCCCAGAAACTAAAGTTCATGGAGTCCTGGAATTTTTGTCACGCCTCTCCAGTTGGGGGACATCATAGGCAAAACTGTACTATAGAAAATATCTTTAAATATGGGTTTTTATGGCCCACCATGCATAGAGATTCTCGATCCTTTTTTTCCTTTTATTATTAATGCCAAAGAACAAGTAATGTGGGGTGCAGAGCTGAGATTCCCCAACACCCCATCTTGGAGGTCAAGATCTTTGACGTCTGGGGCATAGACTTCATGGGGCCATTCCCCCATCTTTCAGGAACACTTACATCCTAGTCTATATCGAATACATCTCCATGTGGGTGGAATCCACTACTATAGAATACGACATAGCCAAGGTGGTCATGGACTTTTTAAAGAAACAAATTTTTATCAGGTTCGGCGTTCCCTATGTGCTGATCAGCGACAGAGGGACCCACTTCGATAACACATTGACGAAAGGAGTACTATAAAAGTATGGAGTGAAGCATCATATGGGGATGCCATATCATCCCCAATCTAGTAGACAAGTGGAGCTCTCCAACCATGAGCTCAAGTAGATTCTAGAAAAAATGGTGAACACTTCAAGGAAAGACTAGTACAAGAAGCTAGACGATGCTTTGTGGAAATATTGGACCGCCTTCAAGATGCCACTAGAGATGTCCCTATTCTGCCTCATCTATGGAAAGACATTCCATCTGCCATTAGAATTGGAGAAAAAAGCTTACTGGGCCGCCAAGTCCATAAATTATGATTTGAAGGTAGCTGAAGTGAAGCGTAAGTTCCGACTACCAGAACATGATGAAATCTGATGGGAGGTGTATGAGAACGCCAAGCTGTATAAGGAGAAGACAAGAGAAATCCATGACCAGATGATTTCATGAAAATATTTCCAACCCAGTGATTAGGTACTCCTTTTCAACTCCCATATTTGATTATTTCCAGTAAAGATAAAGTCAAGATGGTTGGGACCATTCTGATTCATATGAGTATTCCACCATGGAGCGGTGGAAATTTCTAGGGAGGATGTTCAACCATTCAAGGTAAATGGAAAATGGATGGAGACTTACCATCAAATGGAATACATGGTGATAAATATCTCCACCATGCATCTCAGGTAAGCAGAGGTAAGTCGGTCGATCCAACAACCTAAAACAAAGGTACTGCCAGGGAGGCAACCCATAGGTTATACACCGTGTACCACCTATACACACGGTGTGTACTAATATTTTTAGTTTATATTACTAATATTATAAATGTATATATTAACAAATTTAATAAACAAGGAAGATTCCAGTGCTGATGGTTAATTCACTGGAGTTTATCTGAGCCATCGCCGGTTCGAATCCCTCCATCCCTACCTTCGAAAGAAGTTCATCCTTTTTATACTCATGTTTTCTTACATGGAATGTGTATTATTTTAAAAATAATATATATGTGTTATTAAATAAAAGAAAACCCATGATGGGGACGGACTGGTTTTCCAAGTTTGTATACCGGATTCCAAAAGACCTGGGTTCGAATCCTGACAACCGTTCCATTTCCATCATTTTTCTTATTAATAACACCACACGACGTGCATTTCGATATACATCGTGTGTTGAAAGTTTTCAATTATTTTAATAGTTTTTGAAATACAAACATACATGCAGGTGAAGTTGGATGATTGGAAGAGTCTCGACCCTGAATCCAAAAGACCAGAATTCAAAATCGGCTAATATCCCTACTTCATCCCTTTTATTCAAATTAAAAACCACACGTTGTTCCTTTTCTTCACCCCATGCATTATTGTCCCTATACATTAAATATATATATTTCATAAACATGAGCAGCAGTACAACCTTTTCTCCAGTGGTTTTGGGTTTTCATTGGGAATGGCTGATCACCGGTTCGAACCTCATCCCAAGCACCGGACCAAAGGTTGTACTTCTCTTTTTCCAATTTCAGAACACATGACATCTATTTCCTGATACATTACATGTATAGATTTATTTTTAGTAAATAATATATATATATATATGTACATATTTATTTTTATTTTAATTATTAATATTAATTATTATAAATTTTACTATAATAAATATATTATATATGTTTTTTAAAAAAACCACAGTGATACACGACGTGTGGGTCCAGGTACACGCCACGTACTGTAACTATAAAATTCGGGATGCCCTACCTGGGTAGAGGCTATATTGAGACCCCCCTCTCCTCCTTGTTTCTTCTCCTGCATGCCCTTCGGCCTCTCCAATTTCAGAACCATTGGTTTTGTGCGTTTTTAAGTCTGATTTATTCTGCATTATGATCCTTGGTTCATGTACGCCATTCTCCACTCCTTATTTCATCATTTTACAAGTGTTTGGGTAGATTTTCAGATCAGTCAATCATTCGTCTTCCTGTGCAGCGCACGAGGTGCATGAAGAACACACGTCGTGTACTTTCTATACATGGCCACATACGACGCATTTTATCTTTTTGAGAGATACATGGAGTGTATGTTTGGTATACTCCATGTATCGTGCCTCCCCCAGCCTTTTGGCCCTTGTTGTGTCTATTTGGGACATGACCCCCTCCCCATGAACCTATACAATGCGTGTCTGTTTTGGACACACTGTGTCCTCCAACCCTTAGGAGGACCCCGTGTGAATGTGATACATGCCTCTCACACCATGATCACTTACACAGTGTGTATCACATCCACACGGCGTGTATTTCCATTTTTCCCCTGTACATGTTGAGCCGTGTGTGGCTCCTTACATGAGAATTATACTATGTTGTGGTACATTGTGTGTTCACTTTGATACACACTATGTTCTCCTATTTTCTGAACATATTCCCTCATGGTGTGTCTATCCAGGGTATACTGGTTCTTACACAGCTACTATTACACGCCGTGTACCCTGGATCTACACACCGTGTTCTACTAGTTTTCCAGTTTTCCCACATTTTCTTCTTTTCCTTTTTCTTCTTATTTTGTTTTTTATTTTCTTTTTTAGGTATGGATGATAGCAATTCTGTGAGTCGGAAGCGGTCTGCTTCCGCTGCTGAGGGTGAGTGACCTCCTCATCATCGGATTCGTCTTCAACAGGCTGACCGGCCAGATTGGGATTTCCCAGTTTTCTAGCCCCCAGTGTTGGCCACTCTGCCCCTTCTCCTAATGCCACCTGCGATGTCTACTAATCCGACCATTCCTACAACCCCTTATACTGCTGATCCTATGATGGAAGTTTCAGTTCCATCTACTGTGGATGAGATCTCCTCTTCCGCTACTCCATCTTCCGGCTCCACTCCCTTTGAGCTACCATCCACACCATTGGTGGACCTAACCGAGCCCACACCTCCACCTTATGGCCAACCATATGAACTTGCTCAAGTAACCATTACTCTATATTCTACCTCGGTGGCAGGGCCATCTATGATAGCACCAGCCATTCCACCACCACCTTCACCGGCTGTGGCCCGACCACCTATGCATCCCTGTTTGGTTTTTCCTAAGGAACATCCTGTGGCGGAGCAATTGCAATGCTTTTCTCGCTGCAAAATCTAGCTGAGTGGTCACTTCCTTGACACTTCAGTGCCATAACACCTTGGCATCTGGGAGGATCTTGAGGGGCTTCTGGGCCATACTCACCTTCTAGATACATTCCAGTTCATTACTCCTACATACTATAATTTATTTTCGGAGTTTATGGCCACCATTGAGTTTGAAAGGCCCATGTATCGGCATATGCCCATAGATACAGCTCGCCCAGTTCGTTTTTGGCTTTGCGGATGGCCTTTCTCCTTGAATATGGCTTATTTTGGCTGAGGGTGTATCTTCTACTCCCATCCTTCCACCCCACCTCCCGTCTCCACCTTGACCCAACCTGAGCACTCTGATCTTGTTGTGATATGGTGGGATCTTGTTGGGCTTGACCACAGGTACACCCCCACCATGCCTAAGAGCACGCTCATTATTAACCCTCCTATATGGTTCCTACACCGGTGCTTTAGTGCCATCCTTTTTCCACATCATGAGGATATGGAAGTTGTGTCTGGGCAGGACATGGATCTCCTGACCTGTATTTTCTGACATGACTACCCTGACCTCCCATGTATAGCTGCCTCCTATTTCCACTCCATGATCCAAGGCTATCAGGGCAACCTGAATAGCATTTTCTACGCCACCTGTTTGGAACACTATTTGGGGGTTTTTGAGCTGTATCTCCCTCCACTTGGTTTATCCTCAACATATGGACTTCCTCATGCTTATTTGCATGAGGTTAGTTGAGCATCGGGGAGAGTACTATGTGCTTGTGCAGTATGCCCCTTCTCCCACAGGGGTGAGGGATGACCCACCTTCTCCTGCTAGCATTGCTTCTCAGGATCCACCCCATCCACCAGAAGATAGCCTATCTCCACTCCACCCCACTTCCTCTGTAATTCCTACTTCTTCTACTTTTCCTTCTTATTATGTTCCTTTTACCACCCCACCTCCCTCTACACCATGGGTTGATCTTCCCTATACTCTCCACCTAATCGCAGTGGAGCAACACCAGGTTCATCTAGATCGTCGTCTAGACCAGATTGAGCAGATGTTGGGGCTTCTTCTTCCGCATCATGGCATTCCACTACCCCTATCACTTGTTCCTACCTCCACTCTAGGACCTTCTTCAGTATCTAAACCATTGTTTACAGCACTATCCATAGATTCAGTTCTCCTCTATACCCTCCGTTCTGCTACTACCACCACTACTGCCGACTCGGGTGGCACTATTGATCCACCAGCCACGAGTTCCACTCCTAAGGCTCTGTTTGCTACAACTCCTCTTCTGAGCATGGATATCGAGCCTACAACCTCCTCAACTGCCACCGTGCCTTCCCTGCTAGATCCTTCTATTATAGACGATGCCTCTTCTGAGGAAACTCCATGACTGGTTTTTAGCACATTTTTTTCTTTGTATAGATATGTTTTCTGTTATGCTTTATATGTTCTATTGTATACGCCTTCCCTTTTTCTTTTTTATTTCCCATTATAGTCACAGGTGGATGGGAGCGACTTGGGAATCTTTATTTTTGAGAGGATTATTTTTTAGTTTTTCTTTTTATTCTCTATTTTTGGGTTTACTTCTTTCATTTCTTCCCCTCATCTTGTCCCTTGTTTTCCTATATTCTATCCTCTCCTTATTATTTCACTTGGGGAACCATATAATGTATTATGTGTGGGGGAGGTCCTCTGATCTGATTACACTACTCTTTTCCTTCAAACTAATTTAGGATACATCATTAATATTTGAAATAATTTTTATTGTGGAAAATTTTTGATTACTTATAAATAATAAAATCATAACAGGGAATTTTAAAAAAGTTACATGCTTGTTTCAATTTTCAAATAATTTTAAAATGATTGCTAATATAGTTTGATTTTAGATTTTAAGCCTTAGAAATTTACATTTATTAGACTGATCATTTTGTATTCATATCATGAACTGATTGGCCTCTTTATTTTTTCCCATTCCCAAGTGGTATTCTAAAAATTTTTGACATATTCTTTCTTATTCCCAATTTCTAGAGAGATTCTTGGGATATTCATAACTACTAAAATTTTCTAGTTGTTCTCTTCAAAACATGATGCTTTTTGAATCACATTAAGATGATTGAGGAATTTGTTTTTTCATCCCCTTTGACTTTGAGACCTACCCTACATCTTATCTTCATAAAACCCTTAGAAACCCTAAACTGAATTGACAGGAAGCCACATTACATGCCTATTTTTACCTTCCTAACCTAATTATTTTATAAGTTTTCATGATTATTCACTTGATCTTTAGAGAGGGATTCTTGGTTTTTGATGGTACATTTTGGTGAGAAACCATGAAATTGAGTATGGGGGAGTTTGTCACTTGTTCATTTAGGAAAAAGGGTCCCAGAACCTATTATCTATTGTATTCTTGGTGGTCCCTCAATCTCATATAAAAACATATTGAAAAAGAGGGACCATACTATTTTTTACTTATTATTGGTTTACGAGCCCATATTGGTAAAGGAATATCATGGTAATGATTCCTTTGAGAGATCTTGATTGGGGGAGTATTTATAGTAATCTCTATTTTTAATATCATGCATTATTTTTTTAGAATTAATCCTCCTTTTCAAGCCTCTAAGATTAATTTTTATCATTACCTAACAACCCTTATCCTTAGAAACATTTGAACCATATAGAAAGCCCTCACGATTTTTTTGATTTGACTTCTGAAGTAGAGAATGAGAACACTTACAAACCTATGGATATAATGCATATACTTGATATTGATCATAAACCTAATTAAATAAATCTTGAGTGATGAGTGTGGTGAGGTAAATCATCAAGTGGCATGTTTATTTATGAAAATTTAAACAATGTGAATTAACGAGGATGTAAATTATCGATTAGATTATATATGAGGCATGATTAGAATATATTTGGAAATGGAAATTGTTTTGTGCCATTTAAAAATCCTCTACTATTATTTTAGTATTTACAGTTATAATTAGTTAAATGCTTCCATTTTAGAGTATGAATTATATTGATTAGATGTTGAGATATTGCTTGAGGAAAATCAAATGACTATGTGTGGGGGAGTTTAATGAACCTGATTTGTGTATACATTTTTAAACATTTTATTGAGTTTTTAAAATGTGTTTTCATCGAATACAAGTTATTTTAGAGATAAAATGCTATAATTCGGTGATCATAATGATTTTAAAGTATTTCCATGCCAAAGACACAAATCAAGGAAATTTTATCAAAAATTCCAAACTACATGGTGTGTAATTTATGAAAGATGTCGTGTATCATCACCCAGACACAGATCAACTGGACGAGTACACACCCAAGTCACCAGAACAGAGATGACACACCATATGGGTCATACCTACATGATATGTACATGATTATAGATGTGGTTGGTGGAATTTTACTGAGACTACATGTCATGTGTGGTGGTGCCACACATTGTGTACCCTCCACCAACCAGTCGTCGACACCACGAAAGTCAATGGAGATGCAACTGGCCGCCTACCGGAGAAAACCTGTGACAAAAGTGTGTTAACGAAACTACACAGCATGTACTTTTTATACACACCATGTACTTTTGTTTTATATAAATAGAGGACTTGGACTCCAGTTTTGGAAGTCATTATTCAATATTCGAAGGAGGGAGGTTTTGTTTCCCTACTTTCATGTTACCGTTGTTCCGATACTCTGTAATTCCTCCATTCTACCAAAGAATTACCCTCTCCTAGAAGTTTCTGTAATGACCACATCAAATATCGGGGGTTTTTCGTCATATTTTCTTCAATGTGTAACTAAATATCCCATGTGTTGGGGCTGTGGATGATGAAAGAGTGTTGCAATCTTAATTAATTAATATTTTTGTGTTTGTTCTGTTTAATTCTTCTTATTATTCTTCAATCATTTCTTTTAATCACTGAAAATTCTGAGCCAGAATAAGGGAATAATTTTTAGGGACTCAAAGGAAGAATAACTATGAATACCTTCATAATCATTGTAAGTATTAATCGACTCACAAATGGACTGATCAAAATAAATAATTGTAAAACACTGACTACCGGACCAAGCAGTTGATTTCTTCAATTCCATACATAGTTTACTAGACCAAGGGAACCTTTTAATAAATGAAACCTAGAGTGTTGGGTTATTATGAACAACATAACCTAATAATAAGTTCGTGTAACATCCATAATCACCATAGCCCCAACACACTCCTTTTTCTATCGACCACATTAAAAACCACTTTTATTTTCTTTACCTTTAAATGTTAATAATTACTTCAGTAATAAAATGGTTTTCATAATCAAAAAAAAATCCCACTCTAAATTCAGCATCCTTTACTAAGTTAATTCCAAATACAATCGAATTCACGCACTCATTTGTTCCCTATAGATCGACCCCACACTTATGCTATACTAGATTAAGAGTGGGTAATATCAATTTGGGACACCGATAATAAACCTTTGGTGAAATTACAAACTAGAACACCTTGGACAGACTCACGAACACCATCTAGTGCTTGGCCTAATTGCCCAACGAAGGTTTCTTTGGGATCAATAGGTATTCTTGGTATGTAGGAATTGGCTCTGTATATATGTATTACTTGTAAACAATGGATTATGGAATATACTGTATGAGATCCTTGTAATCCAGTTCTTGATTATGAGGTTACCCCAAACTTCAATCAGGCTAGTATGGGATGTTTTAAGGGTGGCAACCCTAGTGTCTAGATCAGGCATGCACCCCCATTCATGTTAAGGCACAAAAGATGAAGTGGGTGTTTTTGGTTAGAGACATAACCAGAAGATGATGATGGGCTTCAGTGACCATGCTCAGAGAAAATATTGATATACCACATCAAAAGGGAATCAGGTCTAGTTTTTTAAACCTACTATCCCTCTAAGCCGATTGTTTTGTGGGTATTTAAATTGAGGTAGTTCGACTTGATATCCCTCTCTCTTTTCATAAGAGGATAGTGTGGAACCACTTAATGTAACATCATCAGGTTAGGTAAAGTGTGGTGGAGTTAGAAAAGGCCTTTATTGAAATGGTTGCTCAAACATTCATTAATTTGGTGAATCACACCAAGAGCATCATTATAATGATAAGGTCATTCTTAAAATAACAATTCCAATGGTGTAGATATTGTGACTTGTAATTGGAGTATTATAATTACAACCTATAGTGGGAAATTACATAGGACGAATATTTTAATATACATTTAGGTGTTAGTGTCTCTATTTTGATGGGATCAGGTAATAATTGTATCAATGTTAATATCAGAAAATGAGTGTTGGCTTGAGTTTAACAACTCAAGTATCGTATGTCAAAGGTGATGTTTATATGTGCATTAGGAATTTAGAAATGAAAATCAACCTTTTAAACAAGTCTCTATAAGCCCGGTAGGTTGGATGTCATTTCTATTGTTTCCATAAGGCTTCTTGGGATGTTAATTTATAAGGTGGGGAGGTTGTATTATCCTGTGTTTTTAGATTGGATGAAAATAGAAAAGTGATTTGAATTTTTAGTCTAGTGGATGGGTCATTTTCAAAACTAAGCTTTAGAATCTAATCTTGAGAGTTATAAAACTTAAAAGTGTTTTTTTTGAAACATAGTTTAAGTCCCTGGAGTTGCATCATGTGTTCTGTAGAGTTTTGGGAGTATTGGACCCTAAAACCTCAAAAATAGAGAAGGCTGATAGGGGTTCACAATTTTTATGAAACTATACGGACCCCGGGAAAAATCATGTGGTTGAGTCCAGTGGACTTAAAGGATACACATGATTTGGTCTAACCATGTAAGATGATCTTTATGGACATTCACCAATTTTAGGTCTTTTGATAGTGCGGAATTTCATGTTTTTCACATGTTTTTCCATACCGTATAAATGAATAGTGAAACCCCCTCTTTGGACAGTGCCTCATGTATGGCTGGTGCATGGTATGAATAACCATGTAGCCAAATCATATGCGTAATTAAATTGGGGTGGAATCCCCATTTTTTCCACTAAACTTTTTTATTTCTTTTCCTCCTCTCTACTCCCTTGCCTGTAGCTCCTCTTCTCCATATATGAGCTCCCCTCCTCTTCTATTTTAGTTATGGCAAGATATCTATCATCTAATGTCATATTTGAGTTATATCAATTGTGTTGAATAGCCCTTGATAATATCTTCATTACTTTATATACTATTTTAGTTTCTATTCTCCTTGAATATTCTATTTTGGTGTGACATAATTCTCTCTATATTTAAGTAGTTCTTTCAGTTCATTGATTTCTCTTGAAATAGGCTGAATCCAGCATCTATATTGGATGAATGGGTTTTCCTAAGCATGATATAGGTGGTCTATATATTTTCTCACAGTTTATTCCACATTATATAATGTTTCCATTGTGACGCATGTTGGTTTTACCCAGTTTCACTTTAAAATAACAAATTTACTTATTTTAGTTCACCTAGATTGTCTTGTTATGTGTTTAGACCCTTCAAGGTGTGATTAGGGGTTACAAAATCAACCAAAACCACATATTTTAGGGTGGGTTAATTTAATCTCCCTTCATACATGATGTATAACCTTGTTAGAGAAACCCCTTGAGCATGATTTTTTTATATGTTAAATTTTGATTCTTTCTTGTTTTAGAAACCACCTTGAGGTGGGTCTCTTAAGATTCTTAATGGAATTGAACTTCCAAGTGAACTAAATGAATTGTTTAAATAATAATGTCAATGGTTTATAATAAAACCCCTTGATGAGGTGTGATGCCTTTAAATTGTAAAATATATGTATGTGATATATATTGCTTGGTTTTATAGTATGGGTGTTTCCAGGGCCTTCTTTTTTCTTGGTTCTTGATGTTTCTTACTTATATATATGGCCCCTTTTATTTCTAGTATGAAATGGAAATTGGTCTTAGCCCTCTTACGTAATTATTTGTTTCATATTATGGCATGCTCACCAATAAGACATATTTTATTATTTAATTTAATTAATTAGAAAAAATATGTATTTCATAAGGGGTGCTTGGGTTCCTTCCAAGGAATGCTAAGGAAAAAATCAACATGCTTTTGATCAAATTTTCTTTTAGACGTTGTATACACCAGGGGTGATACTGGTATGCCAGGATGGGTTCACTACACATTTCCCCCACCTCAACATGATCGATATTGGTTCCCTAGGAGAGACACCTTGGATGGGATTAGTGGCTAAATAGTTTTAATAATCCTATAGTGAGACTCGGTCCCTTATGTGAGATACCAGGTATGGGCTTTGAAGTTGTTATCTCACATTAGGCTGGGAGTGGTTCTTGCAATACCATTCATGGATTGCATTGGATGGACTCTAACGATAATGATCATTTATGGAACTCCTAGTGAGATACATGGGTTCCTTGTTAAGGTACTCCTTGAATGGGTCCAGGATGCCTATTATTAAATATTGGTATTTAATTTCATAATAAAGACTTTTGATGAATATTTTTTTCCTAGGGATGCGTCCACCAAGCCAAATCATATGCTTGGGTTCAGTCCATCTCATGAAACCAATTTTAGGAATTTTTTTTATGACTTCCCCCATGTCTCATTTTTAAAAGTTACCTATAGTGCATACATTAACGTCTTAGGCTAAAGTAAGTATGGTCAGGTCCAGTGTCCTTGAGGAACTTGATCCTAACTTGGTTATTTGTTTATGTTTCAATGCTGATTTGATTTTGATATAATTTCACACTAGTCATTTTATATAAATGAAGTATATTAGGCTTTAGACACCATTATTGGTGTCCTACTGAGTATATATGACACCCTTTTTAGGTTTCTATTGAACTGAGGTACCCGAACAGACCTCATGGTTGCAGGACCAGGTTCTCTAGATTGTGTTGTTGCACTTATAGCTAGAAGTGGGAGCACAGGACCGAGATGGAAATTATGATGCTCGTTGAAAATTACCTTAGGGATTTTTTAACATTTATTTATTTTGTTGTATTATACAATACTACCTATTGCACGTTTCCCTCTTTATTTTATAGCATCTCATGTACATGATTTCATTGTAGTATATTTTTTCCATTTCAATTTAGTTATTGTACTTATATATATTTGGTTGTCTTTTCATTTTTTAATTATTCCACTATCTTTTTTACACATGATTATACCACTATGCTACCATGATCACGAGATTATAATCTCCCCACTGTACCACCATTAGACCCTCACTACCAGTTGGAATCATCTAACGTATGGAGAGGCACACTTGAGGCCATGTGGTGACTGGTCTGACTATTTGTTTAGTAGTCATTTAGGATGGTACGTTAAACATTTACTTTTAAAAATAATATTTAATAATGGGAACTTGAAAAAGATATATTTTTTTCAATAAAATAAGTGAAAATAATCTAAAAACATTTATTTTTAAAAATAATCATTAATAAAGGAAATGTGAAAATGACATAAAGTTTTTAATAAAAGAAGTAAAAATAATTTAAGAATATTTAATTTTAAAAAGAATATTTAATTTTAAAAAGAATATTTAATAATAAAAACTTGAAAAATATATAATATTAATCAAAATAAAATGTGGTTTAGATGATAAAAATTTTATTTTTGAAAGTATGGAAAAACCTTTTGAGCATTTTGAAATAACCATGTTAAAAACTCACATTGCTTAGAAGAATTAAAAAATCAAATTGAAAATAATTTAAAGAGAAATTGAATTATACCAAAGATATAAAAATTATAGTTAAATGATATAGTATTTATAATGAATAAGAATATAAATTCTCCAAAGCGATTTTCACATTATAGAAGTCTCGATTTTTTCAAGGTAGTTGAAAATAAATTCTTACGGATTACATAACATTGAAATAAAAACTCTAGAAAGAGAATGACCATGGAATATGACTTATAATATCATTAATGAATTATTATTTATTGATATAATATATTATATAGTTAGTATAAACACTACTTAAATGAAAATAGGTGAGTAATACAAACAATGTCTCAATGAAGGGGAAATTAAGATGAAAATCCCTTACACTATTTCTTTGCCTAATTGATGACAATATAACCTCTTATAAAATATAAATATCTAACATAATATCCTATTTTATAAATTTAATCATAATTATTACCCTTTTATAATCATTATTACAATTATTTATCAGGACTACATTAATCAGTTATAGCACATTATCACCATCAAGTGTTAATAACTTTAACTATTTTGTGCATTAATAATAATTTTACTATCATTACTCATCATTTGATACCAATACAATTATTGATATATAATTTAATATTATATAACCTATATTTTTTAAAAAAATTATTATTTTAATCCATTTGTGTTTTGGTTATGTTATGTGAAAATTGAATTGGTAACATGTTATTTCGGTAATTTTTTAGAATGAAAATGATACTTTGGTAATAAGTTAAATAATTAATATATTATTTACAAAACCATATATTAATAATTATTTGATTAATATATTATAATAATATTGCTTTTCTCATTCACATAGTCATCCATAATCAAATTTTATATCATTCTTTATGTAGGTGGTTAAACCAACCCAAACTATAATATAGTTTAACTCGATTGGTGAGTGTTGTTAAAGTGGCGTTTCTTTTGTCATGATATTATTATATAATTCATGAAAATATAGAGTAAAACAAAAAATGTTTTATCATAGAAGTGGCACGATTAGCGTTCCTATTTCTCAACACATGAGAGGTGGTGAATGTGGATATTAAATTGACATTTTAGAAAAATAATTATATGTGATATATCAAATTTGTTCATCATTATTACCATTAATAAAATAAATTAAGTTCTCTAATAAAATACAAACCATGGCTCTTCACGGAGGTGGTAGTCCACACAATAGCTAACGATGTTATTTTGTTTTTCAAAGTGGATAGAAATGAATACATAAAGGTTATCAATTTAATATTAAAATATATTATTATACTATTTATACTAAATTAATTATATTATTATAGTGATAAGATATTTTTAAGAGTAATATTAAAAAAATACTATAAGAATGAGATAATTCTTACATTGGAGACTAGATTTTTCCCTGGATATTCCCTTAAAATTGAAGGTATTAGGATAAATATGAGTGACCAGGGTATTATATTAGTGGGAGAGGATATTGGGAGAGAAAAATGTAATATTTTAAAGGGGTAACTAAAATTATTTTTCTATGTTTGAAAGGGTTTCCTTGATCCCCTTTTATAAGAGAGGAAAGGGAACTCTTAGAAACACTCATTATATTTTAATAATCAAATGAAACTATTCAAAGTTCAAGGGATCCAAATTTAATAAATAATTGATTTTGGGGTATTTTTAAGTCTATAAAGTCTCATTAAATCATTTCCTTACATGGTTTAAACATTTTATAGGGGTTTTACCATTATGTTTTTACATTTTACTCTTTTACTTTTAAACATGGTAACTAGTTTTTAACTAAGTTATTTTATGTTTTATTAATCATATAACATAATCCATATAAAAAATGTAGGTGTGATGGAACTAAAATTAATATATTTTTAATCTAATTCAATTTCTAAGGATTATAAAAATTACCTTTTAAATTAAAATAGATAATTTGTAGAAAAAGTATTTTAGTAGAAAAAAAGGAATTTTAACCATTATGTATTCTTAATTATGTTTAATATTGATTATCGACTAAATGAGGGTTAAAATGTATATTTATTTTTTTATAAATAAAATTATATTAATTATTTAAATTATTTAAATTTAATTTATTCAATAGAAATACATCGATAACAATTAAACAATAATTTTTTTAAAAAATTATTTCACCATTATCATAGTAATTTACAATAATCATAACAATATAATTTCATACCTAAAAAAGGAAATTTCCCATATTAAATAATAAGAAAATTATTTTATCAAATATAATAATTATTTTATCAAATTAAATTTATATGTGTAGGTAAGATTAATTTTAACACAAGTGCATGCATCAAATAAAATAAAGTATTTTGAAAAGGTTAATTTTTAAGAAAAATGATTTATGATTAAGATAGAGTTATCAATGCCACTCATTAAAATGAATTTAAAATTATTATTATCATTCAAATAGTTTTTAAATTAAAATATAATAAATATACAAATTCATTTTATTATGTTATAATTAATTAAATAAAACTATCAAAAAATAGTTTTCCTTTAAAATGGTATATATATTACAAAAATTTTGACCATGAGTTTCTAAATTAAAAATAATATTTTAAAATTATTAATTAAAACTTATAATATATACCTTTATAGTAAAAGTTTACAAAAACTTCTAATTCATATAAAAGTGGCGGTATTAAGAAAATTAATGTTTTCTCTAATCACCTAAACGCCAATTACTTTAGAAAAAATCCAAAAATACATATTAAAATAATTTTTGTGTGAGGAATTAAAAAATAAATTTTAATCTATAAAATTTAAATTATAAAATTTTTAAATTTCTATTTTTTTTTAAAAATATATAATATAAAGAAACTGACTTTTATTAAAAATAACATTTTGAATATTTACTCATTAATTACTTATTTTCTAAAAGTAATAACAATTATTGGTTTACTATAATAGTATTTATTATAGCTTCATTAATAATTTTTTATTAATATTTTTTTTGTTTTTTTACATTGTATGTATTGTGTGACACAAGTTATCGAACATAGTATGTATTTTAGAGGTTCCAAATTCTCAGGTCATTACATTCTACACCCCCCAAATAAATCGTGTTCTCACAATTTTAATACTCTTTTAATAAGGGAATAATATAATAGATCCATTAAAAATAAACATATATCTTATAATGATATGTTTTTAATATTCTTAGATTTTAAAAGAAAATAATATGTTTGATAGTATACAAGATATGCGACATTGATCTTAAACTAACAATAAAATATCATTTTATGATTGTTATATCATAGCTGTTAAATTGGAAGGTATGAATGTGATCAAATAATTTATGAAATAAATATAAATTTAAAACTCAATATAAATTTATTGAAAAATTTCCATAAAATAATCACACATTTTTTAGTAAAGTCGTTTTATTCTTCAAAAAATATGTTTTCTTCAAAAACGAGTTTTCTTCATTTTTTTGAGTGAATATAATAATTAATTTCTAGAAGTTATAGAAAATTTATTTATAAATTAATTTAATTTTTTAATTAATAATTTAAATATTATATTGTGATAAATTTTTGATGATTTTATGAAAATATTGATTTTTCAATTCATTGGGAAAAATACAAATTTTTATTGAAAAATATATTTTTATTTTAAAATATTTATAAATTAAAATTATATTTTGGATTATTACTAAAATTTAATTATTGAATTGTGATTTAAAATAATTCAATTATGGTTATTAAATGGATTTTATACGTGAATTTAGCATAAAATCATTTTACACATAAAAAGGGAATTTTCTGAAGAATTGTTTTCCATCACTTTTTACCGATTTAATTTTTAATTAAATTTCAATAATTATATATTTGTATATTTGAAAAATATATCCCATATTTTTAATCAATATTTCCAAATTTATTAATCATTTCCCTTTTAGTTTTTATCAATATGAGTAGTAACCTTAGTAATATTTGTTACCACGACAAAGGGAAAATCAGGTAATTGAAGTGAAAAATAAAATAATAAGAATTATAAAATGACCCATAAACTTGAATTAATATTATTTTATTAGTCCATTTGTCTATATTCATCCAATGTTATGTTATATTCCATTTTTTCTCTATTTGGATGGGATTATAAGATTTATAGTATTTTATTTCAAGAAAAGTGTAACATGTCATACTCTTTTTTTCATAACTATAATATTTTAATATTGGTTTATCCTAAAGATATGTTCAAATATAAATAGTATTTTGAATTATAAATTATTTTTATTCATCATGGTAATTCATTTTTTATTTTTATTGAATAAATAATTACCTTAAATGCTTGCACACCGCTAATACAGTAATTACTTAATTAATATAAAAACAAAATAAATGATATTCAAAATAATATAATTATTATCATTTAAGATTATTAATGTGATAAAAAAATTTATAGATGAAAATTACATATTAGGGATGTTTTAAAATAAATTTTCCTAATTTTAAGTGTTATCTTGATGTTATTGAAGTCAAAGTAATGAATATCATTAAAAATTGGCATTATTGATATTTTATACAAAATAATATTTTATTAAATGATATAAAATTTATAAAAAACTTATATTTATCCAAGAGATTATTATATGGATTATAATATCAACCATGTTAAATTTATGAGACTTTTTTCTATTTATAGTAACTATATTGACTCTCAAATATTAAAAATCCTTTTTGTTACGGTAAGTTTTAAAAAGGTTGACAAATGGTTAAAACAAAAAGACAAGGAAAAAAAATAGTCAAAAATTATCTAATTTTTATTTTATATTATTATTTTGACCAATATTCATCATATATTCTAAATAAATGAGTTTTTATCCATTTCTAATTGAATATAATTTATATTAATTAAATATTTTGAGAAATTCTAAGAGTGTCTTACCCCTATCCTATAAAAGGTCACCTCTTATTCTCCTTCATTCACATTTAAAAACCCATATTTTTCAGCAAATACCTCCAAAAATCCTTTTATATAATTCCTTAAATCATTCTATAGTCCTTATTTTTTTATAATACCAATCTTAGAGGTCTTAAGGTGTTACGAAAAGAATGTTTTCTAAAAAAGATGTATAGTTTTCAACTTCACGTTTTAGTTTTTTTCCTCTTCCACATCCTTAAAATATTATTAAATCATGATAAAATCATAAAACTAGTGTATACAATATAATAAGGTGTTTTATGTTAATTTAATAGATTATATCAATCTACTATTCCATCAAATTGGAAGCAAAACTATCATTCATGTGTGCGACGGACCACCGCCTCACAAACTGATGTAATTCATTTTCCATCACCATCTCTTGAGACTAGTTATAATGATGAAATTAATATTTATATATTATATTGATGATATATTTATCATTATAAAAATATAATATATCATTTACCTTCTTTCTATTCCATTCACTAAAAAATGATAGTTTCGTTTGTGTGTACGTGTGGACTACCACCTCCACAAAGCGATGTGATTCATTTTTCATCACCAAAACACATGGATTATATATATAAATATATTTAAATAATTAATATGATATATATGATATTATTATAATTATTTAAGAATAAAATAATACTTATCTTCTTTCCATAATGATCGTTAAAAAATGTAAATGTTACTCATGTGTATGTACAACCTACCATCTCCATGATTGTAACATAATTCATTTTTCATTATCATTTTTAATGGTTGGATTTAAAAGTATAATTTATGTATAGAAATGATAATTATTTCATTATTATTATTACATATATGATGTAATAATTATCTCATTGACCATATTCAATATTCCTAAGTCATTTTGGACTTATGTACCAAATATCGCTAAAACATTCGATGTGAACATAAATGATTAAGCAATTATTATAACATGTTAATAAGTGAGATAAAATAAATAATAAACTGGAAAAAAATTATTATGTAAGAAAATAATTAACCTAGGTTTATTATTCATGAATATTAAGAGCGTATGTGATGATTCAGACTCAAGGTATGGTATTTTCATCTCACTTTTACTCTAATGGGACATATGTCTTATATACCATTTGTTTATTTTATGTGGTGTATATTCTACCCATTAATGTATTTTATAAATATTATCATGAAAATTTGTTAATTTAAATACCAATATAAGTTTCTTTCTTTCATGGTTATTACGATTCAAATGATACCGAAGTAGTACGGGTTTGATTTCATAACCAAATCATTATTATAGATTGTTTATGTTTAAGTCTCCACTAGGGAGTATTTATATTCCATGTCCATGTTTTATAAAAATGTTTTCAAAAAGTTTTTTACTTTTTAAAATCTTTTTACCCATGTTTTAATTTTTTACATAATGGTTTGAATGGAATATTTTTATTGTTTTCAAAATAAGGTACTTTGTGACTATTTTGTTGGAAAAATATGAAAGGATTATTTTAACATATGGAGAATGATTGGATTTTCCCTAGATCATGAAGCCTCAAGGATTTTAAGATTAATTTATGCATTTAAATATTTATTTTTAAAGATAATTTTTTCATTTATAAGTTCATAGCTTCTTTAAAAAAGAGAATTTATTTCAAAATGGAAATGTTATTTTCCTCAAGAATTATTCCAAGTGATATTTCAAAATAATTTTCCATATAATATGACATCCTTTGATGATACTTATACTTTATTGGGTATATGATCCAATGATAATACCATTGTTCTTTCTGTGGATGGTTTATGTCTATGGTGAAAATATGAAATGTTTAAGAACCCCATTTCTTTTCCATGTATTATGTTATAATTAAATTTTTATGAAACCCATTTCTTTTCATCGGTTTAGATATGAATAATGGTTTATGATCCTATGGAACACATATATATGGTTTTAATTATGTTATGGTTGGGATTAATATCTCTCTCTAATTCATTAGTTAATGTATTATATGTCATGATATAGTTATGGGAAACATGATGAAGTTCTTGATCTGTTATTGGAAACAAGTTGATGTGATTAATCCACTATGGGAAATAAGTGTTGATTCAGGATCTATTGGTATTATTATTCATCCTAGCCTTATGAAATAGTTAATATACTTATGATGATTCCACACACATTTATTAAATGAAATTATGGTTCATGATTGATTTATGATTATTTCTCACTCTTGTTATTCATATCTTTTGAAATGTTAAATTTTTATACAATTACTGATGTTTGTGATCTTTTTCAGATTGGGTATTTGATGCACCCAATTTGTGTATACATTTCCATATATATAATTGAAGATAAAAACATGTTTTCAACAAATATATGTTATTTTATGAACATATTCTTTGATTTTGGTGATTCTATTTACTTTCAGGAGCTTTCTGGCTAAATAAACGAATCAAGGGAAGCCTATGAAAATTTTGAAACTACACGGCGTGCACTTTTATACACGCACTGTACATCTAGATAGGGACACAGACCGATGGAGGGATTACATGCCCATGTCACCAGGCAGAAGATACACGCCATGTGAGGTGGAGTTACATGCCGTTTACTACTTTCTAGAAGCGGTGGTTGCTGAGAAAAGTCTACACACCCATGTGGCCGTTGAAGGAGACACGACGTGTTTCATTGCTACACGTCGTGTCTGCTATTCTAGAAGGGCCTGGCGGCCAAACCTATGATACTACACACCATGTATGGTAGCGCTAAATTCTGTTTACACTCAACTATCAGGCAGCGTCATGTTCAGAAGTCAAAGATGGCGTGTTAGGCCGCCTACCCATGAAGAAATTGGCGCCAAAGCGCGTTGACGAAAAGTACACGGTGTGTACTTTCTATACACGTCATGTACTTTATTTTTCTATAACAATAGACCTTGGCCTATGGATTTAGAGTTCAAAAAACCATTGGAGGAGAGAACAAGCTCTACTGCTACCATTCCCGAGCCACCGTGGTGCCATAGTTCTATTATCCCACCTTCCGACACCCTACCTCAACTCTTACACGATGAATCCGTCAGGTATCACGTGTGTCGTTTCTCTCCCACTTTATATGTGTAACTAAACCCCTCGTGTTGGGGATGTGTATGAAGGGATCGTAATTTGTGTGTTGTTTTATATAGTTGTGTTTTATTGTTGTAATTCATCTTACTCTTCTTAATTCACTATAAAATATAACTGAGAATTATGAGCCAGAACAAGGGAAGAATTCTCAGCGATACAAAAGAGAAGTAACAGTGAAAACATCCATGACCATTGGAAGGATTTCACCGATTCAAATAATGGACTGAACTTAATAAAGAATTAAAAACACTGACTACCAGACCAAAGAGTCAACTGCTCTAATTCTAAACAAGAGGAACCGGACCAAGGAAATCTTGTAACTAAATGAATTCCAGAATAATTGAATTATTATGAACAACACAACCATTTAAACAATCTGCATAAGAACTCCTTAATCACCATAGCCTCGACATGTCTTTTCTTCCCGTTTTAAAACTCTTTAAATTTACCCATTGTTTTCTTTAAAACTGTTATTCATTTATTCAAAGTAAAACAATTTCGTTTCAATCAAAACCCAAAATCAACCCAATCGATTCTAAATTCTGCATACTTCACCTAATTAAGTATTAAATCAATTGAATTCACACATGCCATAGTTCCCTGTGGATCGACCCCGAACTTATGCTGTACTAAAGTTCTAAAGAACGGGTAATTAATTTGGGACGCACATAACTTCAATCAACGACAAGCGAGACCAAATTTTGGCACCGTTGCCGGGGAACATCTTTGGTTTTAGTGCTAAGATTTAAATTGTGTTAATAATTGATTTAAGTGAAAATAAAAATCAAAAATTATCAAAAATCTCTTTTCTAATACCATTTCAAATTTTCTCTTTTGTTTTTCCCTTTTATGCCTGGTTTTTGTTTTTGTGTTGTGTAGTGCTTAAAGTGTATGTTTAGACGTCTTACATGATCCAGAAGCGCCGAGTCTTCAGAATTAGTTCCACTTGACCCGGAAATCGAACAGACCTTGCTTCGTCGTCAGCGTGCACTGACAGAAACTCAGGACCAGCAACCACAACCCATGGCGAACAAGGAAGAGGGAGCACCAGCCGTAGATGCTGCGGCAGAGCATCAGTACCAGGATCAGTACCCTCCCACTGCTGGTCTACCAGAGGAGGCTCCTGGGGCATTCATGTAATTCCGTCCAATGGATTACCAACGACCGCCACAGCAACCTCCTCCGGCGTACGACCAACTCCAACAACCGCAATAACTCATCCCACGACCATACTTCGCACCTTAGGAATAGTTCATGCAAGCTCTATCCCTTAAGAAACAACCTCCAAGATGTACCCTTATGGAGAACGGACTTCCTTCAATCCACGGAGCCGATACGGGCATCGTTCGTCCTTCGTTCTAGGCCCAGCACTTCGAGATCAAGCCTTCTATCATGCAGTTGATCCAGAACACAGTCCAATTTGGAGTCCTACCCAGTGAAGACCCAAACGCCCATCTCTCCAACTTTTTGGAGATCTGCGACACGTTTCGTTACCATGACGTGTCCGAGGACACCATACGTCTTCACCTATTCCCCTTTTCTCTACGGGACAAGGTGAAGGACTGGATCAAGGGGCTGCCACAATGATCTATCCTCACCTAAGAAGAGCTAGCCCAGGCGTTCTTGTCCAAGTACTTTCCACCATCGAAGACGGTGACACTCCGGAATGAGATACATAATTTCTAGCAGCATGACTCTGAGTCGTTGTACGAGTCCTGGGAACATTTCAAAGAAATGCTACAAAAATTCCCACACCACGGACTCCCACTCTAGATGCATGTCCAGACCTTCTACGGAGGACTTACCACGAATACCAAGTCTGTGGTGGATGCTGCTACTGGAGGCATGGTGATGCGGAAATCCCCCGAAGAACTATTCAAACTACTGGAAGACATGTCATCCAACAGCTTCCAGTGGCACTCCGAGCGGGGGACTCAAAATCAAGGTATGCACAATATTGATGCTACCACTATGTTAGCTGCTCAGTTGGATGTTGTGTCCAAGAAAATCGACGCATTGAACCTCAAAGGATCTCCTCAAGTTCATGCGGCAAACCATCCAGCATGCGGAGACTGTGGTGATAACCACATCATGGGAGAATGTCTGGGTTTGGCTGGAGGCCCTTCAACGAGCGAGGTGAGTTATTTTGCCCAAAATCTAGGGCCCAACCAGTACCAGCAGTACCAGAACCCGGCATGGCGAGATCAACAGAACAAAGGCTGGGGACAACAACAGAAGAATCCTCCACCCCAGCAACTGCCCAGCTACAACCAAACTCTATACCATAACCAATACCAAAGGCCGAAAAAACCCCAGAAGGGTCCTTATCAGCAACAAGGGTTTCAAAACCCTCGTCCATAGCAGCCATGACAGCCACCTCCTCCACCGGCTCAACAACCACTTCAGCAGCAGAACACTTCAAGGTTAGAGGATCTGATGAATAAATTCATATCTACTACTGAGACTCGGTTCCAAAATCAAGAAGCTTTGATTTGAGGCTTGGAGAATTAGATTGGTCAGCTGGCAAACCAACTTTCAGGAAGGCAACCCGGTACACTACCGGGAAACATAGAAAAGAACCCAAGGGAGGAGGCCAATGCTATCACCTTGCGGAGTGGAAAAGAATTTCCACAGAAGGAGCCACCAGCACATCCAGGTGTACCCACACCCCCTGATGATGAAGAATGTACCAGTACCAACCCCTCCTCATCCAAAATCCCATAGAAGGAGGCTTTTCAGAATAAAGAAAAGGAAGTAATCTAACCATTCAAGCCTGCCTTACCCTTTCCGGAGCGATTGATGCAAGGGAAGCTGGACCACCAGTTCAGCAAATTCATGGATGTGTTCAGGAAGCTACATATAAACATCCAATTTGTAGAGGCCCTGACTAAGATGCCCACCTACACCAAATTCATGAAGGAAATCCTCTTGAATAAGAGGAAGATGGAGGATTTGGGCATTATTTCACTAAAAAAGGAGTGCTCCGCGGTGGTTCAACATTCCATTCCTCCCAAACTCCAAGATCCAGGTAGTTTCACCATTCCTTGTACTATTGGATCCTGTGAGTTTGGGAAGGACCTCTGTGACTTAGGGGCCAGCGTGAACCTCATTCCCCTCGGAGTTTTCAAGAAGCTGGGACTCAACGAGCTCAATCCTACCTGTGTAGCCCTTCAACTTGTTGATCGATCCATCAAACACCCGAAGGGACTACTGGAGGACGTACTGGTCAAGGTGGGTAGGCTGATCCTTCCCACTAATTTCATCATCCTCGATATGGGGGATGACCAGGAAGCACCTCTTATACTTGGAAGACCTTTCTTGGCAACTGGGAAGGTACTGATCAATGTGCACCAAGGAGAGCTTATTTTTCGGGTAGGTGAAGAACGAGTTTCTTACAACATCCTCAAAGTCGTCAAACATGCTTCCTTATCAGAGTATGAGGACTGTTATGTAGTTTCCACCATGGTTAATCATTTTAGTGAACAAGGGGATGATCTGGTATGTTCTTTTACTTCCAATAATTTAACTATTCCAGATTATTCTATTAGAAGAAGCACCAAAAGACTTTCATTTCAAAGAAGGCCAAGGAGGCCACTATTGTCAGCATGTAGTTTTTCCTGATAGTTTGGAATGGGACAAGGTGAAACCACTTGTGCCTTCGATTTTAAAGGTGCCTAAAGTCGAACTGAATCCTCTTCCATATTCTCCAAGTATGGTTATTTAGGACCCAATCAAACTTTTCCTGTTATACTTAATGCAGAACTGTCACAGGAGCAGGAAGATGCACTTCTATAGGTTCTCAAACAACGGAAGCATGTTATTGGGTGGACAGTCACTGATCTGAAGGGCATCAGCCCTACCATTTGCACTCACAAGGTGCTACTTGAAGAAGGTGCCAAGAAATCTCGGCAACCACAACAGTGCTTGAATCCTCCCATGAAGGAAGTTGTAAAAAATGAAGTTATCAAATTATTGGATGCAGTCATCATCTATCCCATCTCGGATAGTCCGTGGGTGAGTCCTCTCCAAGTGGTACCCAAAAAGGGGGGTATCACTGTGATTTCAATTGAAAAGAATGAGCTCATCCCCGCACGCACTATCACGGGTTGGCGAGTCTGTGTGGATTACCGGAAGATAAACGATTCCACAAGAAAGGATCATTTCCCCTTGTCATTCATGGATCAAATGCTAGAGAGACTAGTAGGGCACAACTTCTATTGCTTCCTCGACGGTTTTTCCATCTATAACCAAATCTCCATTGCTCCAGAGGGTCAGGAAAAGAGCACATTCACTTGCCCCTACGGCACATTTTATTATCGAAGGATGTCTTTTGGCATGTGCAATGCCCCCTCCACCTTCCAGCATGGTATGATGGACATATTCCACGACATGACGGAACGAATCCTGGAGGTATTCATGGATGATTTTTCCGTTTACAAGAAATCATTCACCATTTGTTTACGGAACCTAGAGCTAGTTTTGGAATGATGTGAGCACACTAACCTAGTCTTGAACTGGGAAAAGTGTCATTTCATGGTGCAAAGTGGCATAGTCCATGGCCACAGAATTTTAGAAAAGGGAATAGAGGTGGACCCAGCAAAGATAGAAGTCATTTCACGACTACCTATACCGACTTCTGTCCGATCCATACGCAGCTTCTTGGGGCATGCAGGTTTTTACAGGCGGTTTGTCCGTGAATTCTCCAAAATAGCCCAGCCCCTCACTAATCTTCTAACCTAGGATGCCATATTTGAGTTCGATGAGACATGTTTCAGATCTTTTGAGCATATAAATCAGCTCCTCGTGGAAGCTCCAGTTATGATTTCTCCCAACTAGGAGGAACAATTTGAGGTGATGTGTGATGCGAGCGACTACGCAGTGGGAGCAGTCTTGGGCCATCGACTTGACCAGATTTTCCGACCTATCTTTTATGCCAACAGGACGCTCAATGAGGCACAGATCAACTACACCACCACATAAAAGGAGATGCTTGTAGTGGTTTTCGCATTTTACAGGTTTTGTTCTTACTTAGTGCTATCTAAAGTTATTGGTTATACTGACCATACAGCAATAAAGTACCTACTAAACAAGAAAGATGTGAAGCCCTGATTGATTCGCTGGGTACTCCTCCTATAAGAATTCGATCTTGAGATCCGATACAAGAAAGTGAGTGAGAACTTCATTGTTGACCATCTCTCCCGCCTCGAGCTGCCTCATTTGGAGAAGGGAGAAGATCGGGAGATCCGGGAGGATTTTCCTAATGAGCACCTCTTTTTGATCAACAAAACACCTTGACCATGGTATGCTGATATCGCTAATTTTCTTGTTACAGGTGTCGTTCACCCCGACCTCTCCTTCCAGCAAAGGAAAATATTTTTCTCTAATGTGAAAAGGTACTTATGGGAGGATCTTCTGCTATTCTGATCCTGTGTAGATGGAGTGATCTGCCATTGCATCCCGGAGAATGAAGTTCACGGTGTCCTGCAGTTTAGTCACGCCTCACCAGTAGGAGGACATCATGGGCCGGACCGTACCATAGCTAAGATCATGCAGTCTAGATTTTTCTGGCCCACCATGCACAAAGATGTCTGGGCCTTTGTTTCCTGTTGTGATCGGTTCCAGAGGACCGGTAATATGGGACGTAGAGCCGAGATTCCCCAACACCCCATCCTGAAGGTCTAGATTTTTGACGTCTGGGGCATAGATTTCATGGGTCCCTTTCACCCATATTTTGGGAACACTTACATCCTGGTCTGCGTCGACTACGTCTTCGAATGGGTGGAAGCCACTTCTACAGCTCACGATACAACCAAGGTAGTCATAAATTTCTTAATGAAAAATATTTTTAGCAGGTTTGGAGTTCCACGAGTACTGATCAGCGATAGAGGGACCCACTTCGACAACACACTGATGAGAGGAATACTGTCAAAGTATGAAGTAAAGCATCAGATGGGGAAACCATATCATCCCCAGTCCAGTGGAAAGGAAGAGCTCTCCAACCGTGAGCTCAAGAAGATCTTGGAGAAAATAGTGAACACTTCGCGGAAGGACTGGTCCAAGAAGTTAGATGTTGCCTTGTGGGCATTTCGGACTGCTTTCAAAACACCATTGGGAATGTCCCCATTCCGCCTCGTCTATGGAAATCCCTGCCATTTTCTAGTATAATTGGAACACAAAGCCTACTGGGCCGTCAAAGCCCTAAATTTTGATATAAAGGCATTTGAAGAGAAACAGAAATTCCAACTGTCAGAACAAGATGAGATTCGATTAGAGGCATACGAGAATGCCAAGTTGTACAAGGAGAAGACAAGATTCATTCACGTCCGGATGATTTCACAAAATTCTTTACAACCCAGTGATTAGGTACTTCTCTTTAATTCTCATCTTCGCTTATTCCCAGGGAAGTTAAATTCACGATGGTCGGGACCATTCCACATTATCCGCGTATTCCATCATGGAGCGGTAGAAATTTCTGGAGAAGATGGTCAAACATTCAAGGTAAACAGGCAGCGGTTGAAAGCTTACCATCTTACAGACAACATGGTGGGAACGTTGTCCACCATACAACTCAGGTAAGCAAGGTAAGAAGGTCGAGCCAACGACCTAAAACAAAGGCGCTTCCTGGGAGGCAACTCATAGGTTACATGTCGTGTCCCACTTATATACACGGCGTGTACGGATCTTTTTAATTTATAATCATAATAGTATAAATCTATAGAATAACAAATAAATAACTAGGGATGATGTCGGTGCTAATAGCAAAGTCATTGGAGTTTATTCGAGCCGTCCTCGGTTCGAATCCTCCTGACCTACCTTCAGCACGGGGTTCCTCCTTTTATTTGCACGACGTGTGTGGTATTTTCCATATATATATATATATATATATAAATGTGTTTAATAAAACCCATTATGGGGATGGACCGGTTGGATAGAATCATAATCCGGTTTCAAAAGACCTGGGTTTGAACCCGGAAAACCTTCCCATTTCCATCATTTTTTCTTTTAATAAAACCACAAGACGTGTACTACAATATACGCCGTGTGCACCATGATTTTTAAAATATAAATTAAAAACATTTTTAAAATAAGAAATTACATGCGGGTGAAGTTTGCGAATTGACAAAGTCTCGGCACCAGGTTCAAAAGACCCGGTTTCGAATCGCGCTAATATCCCCGCTTCACCCCCATCCTTTCCTAAATAAAAATCACACGTCATGTTTTTCTTTCTTTCCTTGTGTATAGGCCGTATAGAATAAATATATATATATAATAAATATGAACAGCAGAAAAACCTTTGCTCCAGTGGTTGAGGGCTTTCATTCGGAACCGCCGATCGCCGGTTCGAATCCCGCCCCAAGCACCAAACCAAAGGTTGTACTACTATTTTTCTAATATTAAAATACACGGTGTGTATTTCCCGATATACATCATGTACAGGTTTATGTATAATAGAATTTGTAGATATATCTATTTTATTTTAATTATTAATAATAATTATTATATAGTTTACTATAATAATTATATATTTATATAGTTGTTTTAAAAAAAAATTGGGATACACGACGTCTAGTCTAAACATACACACCGTGTACCGCGGCTATATAAGCTGCGGTCCACCTGGCTTGAGGCCGTGTCGCACGGCCGCCCCATTTCCTCCTTTCTTCCCGTTTCTTCTCCCGAACGCCACCCGAACCCCCATTTTTTCAGATCCGTCGATTTGGGGCGTTTCAAGTTCTGATTCTTCTCACATTGAGATCCTCGATCAAGGTACACCATTCTACACCATCTATTTCAAGTTTTTAGAATCGTTTAGGGTGTTTATCAGATCGGTCGACTGTTCGGCTTCCGCCTGTACACGGCCACGAAATGAAGAACACACGTCGTGTACTTCTGTACACGACCACACACAAAATATTTCGAAATTTGAATATACACGGTGTGTATGTTCGGTACACACCGTGTCCTTTTCATCATGACCGAGTACACCTTTTCACACGGCCGCACACATCATTTTAATGTACACGGCGTGTATGTTCGGTACACACCGTGTAAATCATTTCCGTTGGCCCCTCCGTGTGTGGCACATAACACGGCCTCTCACCCCATGTTCCTATACACGGCGTGTGTGTTCGGTACATGCCGTGTCTATTAAATGTTTAGCCGGCCCATGTCTCACTCTCTACACGGCCATGTTCTTCGTGTGCAGTACACGCCGTGTCCTATACCTACACGAAGTGTATTGTTTTCTTTGAACTGATAAAAACATGGCCATGTAATTTATACCACACGACCACCTACACTTTGAGTGAACAAGGCGTGTATGTTCGGTACACACCGTGTACTTTTCCATGGTCTGTTTTTCACCCACAGCGTGTCTATCCAAAGAACACGGGATACTTTACATTTTTTTACTACAGGTCGTGTACTCTGGAGTACATGCCGTGTACTTTTATTTTACAGTTTTCTCACATTTTCTTTGTTTTATTTTCTTCCTTTTTCTTTTTATTTTGTTTTGTTTTCTATTTATTTCTATTTCAGGATATGGAAGATCACGATCCTTCCCGCCGGAAGCGGCCAGCCTCCGCCACCGAGGGCGAGAGGCCCAGCTATCGTCGGATCCGACTCCAACCACCTACGCAGCCGGACCCCGATGCTCCGGTATTTGAGCTCCCTCCATTGGGCATTCTTCCGCCACTCACTCCCTCAGATGAGTCCAGGCCTACTTATGCTACACCAGCTGCCACTTTCCATGTGCTATCGTCCTCAGCAGCTGGTCCCTCTTCGAGCACACCTTCCACCGAGCCAGCCTCTACTTCGGCAGATCCACCTCCAGAGCCAGACGTTGCTGCTGCACCGGCACCTGGGCCGGGACCTGCAGGTGCTCCCTATCCCTGCACAGTATTCCTGGTCACCGACCTCGCATACGACAGGTTCCGACGCTTCTCTCGTCGACCGATACCATTGAGTGGTCGGTACCTCGACAGCAGCATTCCACAATGGCTCGGTATTTGGGAGGAGTTGGAGGTGCTTCTCGGGCACACCACACTCCTCGATATTTTCCAGGTCAGCACTCCTGTGTTCCATGATTTATTTTTGGAGTTTGCGGCCTTGTTCGAGTTTGATGGAGCGGAGTACCGGGAGACACCTAGCGATGCGGTACCCGTAGTCTGATTCCGGCTAGGCGACCAACATTTCTCTCTTACCATGACAGAGTTTGGCTGAGGGTACAGCTTCTACCCCCATCCTATCGCCCCACCTCTCGTTTCTACCTTGATCCGGCCCAAGCACTTTGACCTCATTGCCATGTGTTGGGAGATCGCTGGGCCTGACCATCAGTACTCCCCCACTTCCCAGAAGAGCACTCTTATAGCCGACCCCGTCCTTCGCTTCGCCCACCGGTGCTTCAGCGCCATCCTTTTCCCCCGCCATGAGGATATGGGGGTCGTGACTGGCTGTGACATGAAGCTTCTTACCTGTGTCATCTGGAACCATTACCCGGACCTCCCCTATCTTGCCACCTTCTATTTCCACTCCATGTTTACCGGCCGTTAGGGAAACCTGAATGGTGGGTTTTACACCACCCATCCTGCCCACCACTTGGGGGTATTCGAGCCCTCTTTACCTCATGACATGTTAGGTTCACCCCAGTGGATGGAATTTCTCATGCTCATTCTCATGGGATTGGTCCGGAAGCAGGGGGGTGCCTACATCCTTGCTCAGGCTCGAGCCCCGCCACCTGCTGACCCTCCTGCCCCAGCTACTGACCCTGCTCCTCCTTCCCCACCCCATCCAGCTTCTTCACCTCACCCACCTCCTACTTACCCCACTTCTTCTGACCATCCTTCTTCTGTCCCATCCCCCATCCCACCTACCCCCGCACCCTCGGTTGATCCAACCCTTTCCCTCGGCCTAGCCATGATGGAGCAGAATTTAGTTAGAATCATCGGCCGCCAGGACACCATTGCACGCCATTTGATTTGTCTGGATGGCTGCTAGGACCGGATGCAGCATCTTTTGGCGCATATTGCTCAGCATCTTGTTCTTCCACTGCCTTCTCCACCGGCCTCTGCCTCTGCTCCTAGCCCTTCTGCTGCTACTCCACCTCCCTCTCCTACGTAGGCCACAGATTTTGTTCTGCTGACTACGGTGAGCCCTTCTGCTACTACTTCTGCCGGGCCAGGGCCTGCTACTGAGATTCCTTCACCGAGTCTCACACCTGCAGCTCCTACTTCTTCAGATCCCCTTCCTGATGCAGAGTCATAGCCTCCCACTTCCATGCCTCCTATGCCGTCTTTACCGGCCGATTCTGTACAGGATGATTCCTCCCCTGAGGCGACCCCATGATTGTGAAATTTTTCTTTATCTTATATATCTCTTTTGTCATTTTCTGTGCTGTGATGTTATGCATGTTTTCAGTTTTCCTTTTTCTCAACAGTCACAGGTACGGTCATGTAGCACCTTGGGCATCACTTTTCACGAGGGGAGTATTTTTCCATTTTTATTTTCTTTCTTTTTGGATTTACTTCTTCCACTGCTTTCCCTCGTTTTGTCCCCCATATCACCCCCTTGCCCACCCTTTACCTTCGTATTGAACTTGGTGGGCCATGTTCCATATTAAGTGTGTGGGAGCATCTATCTTTTTCAACTTAGTCTTTGCCCTTTAACTAATCTTGGAGACATCATTATTAGATTCTATATTTGAAAATGTAAAACCAATTTTGGTTAATCATTCTTATAAATGCTAGAGTTATCAGTAGAAACTTTTGGAAATGTTGCATGCTTATTTTAGTTTTTAAGTATTTTAAAATGATTACTGGTATAGTTTCAATTGAAACTTTTCATCCTTGATTAAATTAAATTGATTAGGCTAATCATTTATATGCATGTAATGACCTGATTGTCCCTTTATTATTTTTCCACTCCTGAGAGGTATTCTAAACCTTTTTTCGTATTTCTTTTCTAATAATCTCTTTCTTGAGAGATTCTTAGGATATTCATCACTACCAGAATTTGCAAGATTTCTTTTCAAAACATGAAGATATTTTTTGAATTACATTAAAATGATTAAGGCATTGGATTGTTTCAACCCCTTTATCTTGATACCTACCCTACATTTAATCTTCGTTAATCCCATATAAGCCATGAACATCCTTTATAGGAATCCATGTTACAAGCCTATTTCCCTTCCAACCCTATTTCTTTTTAAACTTTGCATGATTATTCATTTGAGCTTTAAATAGGGAGTTGGAAATACATGGCATATTTTTATGTACAGCCATGAAATAAAGTGTGGGGGAGTGCCTCGTGATTATTTGGGGCAGAATGGGTTCCAAACATCCACTCATTGTATTCATAAGTGTTTCCCTTGTGTTTTTTTTGTAATTATAAAAACAAAAAACAAAAAACAAAAAACAAAAAACAAACCAACTACAAGGGGACCTTATGCTTATTTTCCCATGAACCCTACTTGCCTAAGGAAGATGGTGAAGATTACAAAAGCATTTGACTAATCTTGTGAAGGATGCATTTTCAGTGAGTTTTAATTTGAATATCATGCAATGTTGTTTAAAGGAATTAGCCTTCCCTTTTCAAGTCTCAGAATTTATTTTCATATCTGAACCTACCAACCCTTATCCACAGAGACATATGAACTTTATTGATAAATCCCTCATGATTTTTGTAATTCAATTTTTCTGAAGTAGAGAACAAGGCATCTTTCAAACCTATGGATAGAGTGTATATACCTTAGATTGAGAATAACTTTGATTAAAAACATCTTTAGTGTGGAGTGTGATTCTAACTGGTAAGGTAAATCATCAAGTGGCATTCTTATTTTTGAAAAGTTGAAAAATATGTTGAAAGAGGATGAGAGTAGTTAATTGCATTATATATGATGCATGATTTTAATATCTTATGAATTGAATTTATTTGTGCCTTATATAAATATTCCTTATTAACTTTATCAGTTATACGTTTGATTAATTAAATGCCTTCCTTTTTAAAGTATATGATTTTTTAATTAGATGTTGAGATTTTGCTTGAGGGCAAGCAAACAACTAAGTGTTGGGGAATTTGATGCACCCAATTTTTGCATACATTTACAAATATATAATTGAATATAAAAACATGTTTTCAACAAATATCTGTTGTTTTATGAACATATTCTTTGATTTTGGTGATTCTGTTTACTTTCAGAAGCTTTCGAACTAAATACATGAATCAAGGGAAGCCTATGAAAATTTTGAAACTACACGTCATGTACTTTTATACACGCCGTGTACATCCAGACAGGGACACAGACTGAAGGAGGGAGTACACGCCCATGTCACTAGGCAGAAGATACACACCGTGTGAGGTGGCGTTACACGCCATGTACTACTTTCTAGAATCATTGGTTGGTGCGAAAAGTCTACACACCCATGTGGTCATTAAAGGAGACACGACGTGTTTCATTGCTACACGCCATGTCTGCTATTCTAGAAGGGCCTAGCGGCCAAAATTATGATACTAAACACCATGTATGGAGGCACTACATGCCGTGTACACTCAACTATCAGGAGGCGCCTTGTTCAGAAGTCAAAGACAGCATGTTATGCCGCCTACCTGTGAAGAAATTGGCGCCAAAGTGCGTTGACGAAAAGTACACGGCGTGTACTTTCTATACCCGCCATGTAATTTATTTTTCTATAAAAAGAGACCTTGGACTATGGATTTAGAGTTCAAAAAACCATTGGAGGAAAGAAGAAGCTCTGCTGCTACCATTCCCGAGCCACCGTGGTGCCATAGTTCCACTATCCCACCTTCCGACACCCTACCTCAACTCTTACACGATGAATCCGTCAGGTATCATGTGTGTCATTTCTCTCCCAATTTCTATGTGTAACTAAACCCCTCGTGTTGGGGCTGTGGATGAAGGGATCGTAATTTTTGTGTTGTTTTATATAGTTTTATTTTATTGTTGTAATTCATCTTACTCTTCTTAATTCACTGTTAAATATAACTGAGAATTCTGAGCTGGACAAGGGAAGAATTCTCAGCGATAAAAAAGAGAAATAATGGTGAAAACATCCATAACCATTGGAAGGATTTCACCGATTCAAATAATGGACTGAACTTAATAAAGAATTAAGAACACTGACTACCGGACCAAGGAGTCAACTTCTCTAATTCCAAACAAGAGGAACCGGACCAAGGAAATCTTGTAACTAAATGAAATCTAGAATGATTGAATTATTATGAACAACACAACCATTTAAACAATCTGTATAAGAACTCATTAATCACCACAGCCCCGACACGTCTTTTCTTCCCATTTTAAAACTCTTTAAATTTACCTGTTGTTTTCTTTAAAACTGTTATTCATTTCTTCAAAGTAAAACAATTTAGTTTCAATCAAAACCCAAAATCAACCCAATCGATTCTAAATTTTACATACTTCACCTAATTATGTATTAAATCAATTGAATTCACGCACGCCGTAGTTCCCTGTGGATCGACCCCGAACTTATGCTGTACTAAAGTTCTAAAGAACGGGTAATTAATTTGGGATACATATAACTTCAATCAATAACAAGTGAGACCAGTATTAACTTTTTAAGTTATTTTCATGATCTTATACCCTTATTATTATCATATGATTTCATATGATTATCAATTTATATCACCCATGGTTACCCTTACTGAGCTTCTAAGCTCACCCTTTCTTATGTTTATTTTTACCGGGTTATAAAGAATTATGATAAATTATTTGTGTTTAGGAAGGTTGAAGATGTGAGAAATTTTATATATATATTTAAGACTTAGCATAGAATATGAAAATATGGTCATAGTGGGATACATTTTTGATCTTTATAAACCATTTTTTTATGAACCCAAGTTGTTAAGAGTTTTTCCTAATTCTCTAAAACTCTAAATCTAAAAGTTCCTTAGGTATGTAAGTGATACAATATTTTCTTTTGATGTTTTATGCTTTTTATGCTAATAATTTGGTCACATTTATCAATATTAAATCCATAAATATAAATTTTATGTTTTTAATACTAGATCTGGAAGTGCGGGTCCCAAGCTGTTATAGTGGGTATCATAGCAGGGTTTAGAAAAATTTGGAGATTAGATTATTTTTAGGAGAACCTATCTTAATAGATATTGATACCATCATGGGTATATAAGTTTTTGTTTGACCATAAGTTCAGATTCTTAGACACCCCTTTGAGGTTTTAAGAGATGGAATTTTAAGGAGGCTAATGATATTTTGGGATAGGTATATGTAACCCTTAGGTTTAACATAAATTATTATTTAAGGAATAATTATTTTAAATTTTTTAGACATGATTTTTAAATTTATTTATAAACTTTAGGGATTATATGATCTTTTATTTTTAGGTAAGCATGAGTTATTAGATTTTTTGGATGCAAAATTTGTGGTATGAGATAACATTTGAGGTTAAAATTTTTATTTAATGTTGAATATATTAAGGTTGTTTTTTAGGATTTTTATCATATTTCTTGGGATTTTATAAGGATTATATTAATATAATTTTATAAAAAAAAAAGACAAACTATAGGTATGGTGACAACTCATCACATCCGGTAAGGCCGCGAGGATTGACTACACAACCAAAGGGCGACATGGGTTTGTCACCTACCCTTGTACTATGTGATTTTCTAGTTAGTATGATATTGTTTTTATTTATTGAAACTATCTTGTAGATAAAAGTTAAGTTCATTTTTTGAATATATGTTTTTTCATATAGATTACCATGAGATTTGAAATTGATTTGGTGTTAAGTGATTAATTTTATTTCAAAATATGTTCACTATTTTGGGAACTATTTATGATTTAGTTTAATTGAATATTATGGAACTTTATTTGAGGAATAAAGGTTTATTTTTATTTTGGAGGTATATATGATTTTATTTTGGACTTATGGTGATTCAGGTTATTTATGGAAATGGTTAGCATATATTGGAGATTATATGTTTAGGGTGTTTACATTTTGGTAGATAAACTCTAAATTTATCTTGGAAGATGATATGACCAAATATTATTGATTTTTGGGTTTCAATATCAGTATATAATATTTTAGAGAATTTTAAGGATAATTATTTATTTAATTATCTAATTTGAAATTATTTTTCCTCATATAAAGGTATATTTATTTTGGGAATCATATTATCAGGCTCTAATAATTTTTTTAATGAATAAATACGATAGGAATAGATTTTTATTCTTTTGTGGATTATGAGATCCATTAAAATTTGATTTTAAGGCTTTAGGAATGAAAATTTTGTCTTAAATACTCATTATTTGGAGAAAAGATGAGATTATGGTGGAAATTTATTAAATTAAAAGATTATAATTTTCAAGGACATATATTTCCTTATGTTACAATTCTATATGTAAATGTAATGCCTCAACAATAGGAAAAGGATCTTAATACAAAAATGGTGTCTTATAACCTTCAATTTTGATGAATTGATAGTATTTTCCACATTTTTTGGGTTTAAAGTTTTGTGATTGTTAACTTTATAAAGATAATTCACTTTTATGTGATCAATTATCTCTCTAAATTACACTAACTTCACTTCCCACCAATGTTATCCAATTTTGATTCATGGTATGTGTTATCCCAAATGACCTTCATACTTCCCTTTCTCTCTTTTCAAAAGGAGGTTTTATTAAGCCTTTTTATGTTGTGGGATTTCAACAAATGTATTTTTATAATTCAAACCTCTAGTTACTGAGAATAATTTAAAATTATAAGGATAAAATTTATTAAATGGTGGATAATGTAATATCCATATATTTTGAAAGAAAAAATTATGTTCGATAGTGTACAAGATACACAACATTGATCTTAAAAAAACAACGAAATATTATTATGTGAATATTATAACAAAGAAATTAAATTGGAGGGTATGAATAGAATTTACTGATTTATGAAATAAATATAAATTTATAACTCAATATAAATTTATTGAATTTTTAGTAAAGTCATTTTATGCTTCAAAAAAAATAAGTTTTCTTCAAAAATGAGTTTCTTCATTTTTATGAGTGAATATTAAAATTAATTTCTAGAAATTATATAAAATTTATTTGAAAAAATAAATTTCATTTTTTAATTTATCATTTTTAAACTATCTTAAGATAATTTTTTGAGAATTTTTTGAAAAGATTTATTTTTCAATGAATAGAGAAAAATAATGATTTTTATTGAAAATTGTATATTTTTTTAAATTATATACAAAGTAAAATTATATATTGTATTAGTATTAAAATTTAATTATTTAATTTTTATTTAAAATTATTAAATTATGTTTTTTAAATGGATTTTATACTTGAATTTATCAAAAAAAATTATATTTAAAAGGGTGTTTTTCTGAAAAAAAAATTCATCATGTTTTGCTGGTTTAATTTTAAATTAGATTATACGACTTTTGTATTTTAAAATTTTAAAAATGGATTCCATAATTTTCATAATTTGGTCCTAATTTATTAAATAGGCCCCTTTTATTTTGGTTCAATATAAATAGTAACCTTTATAATTTTTGTGACCATGGTAAAGGGTAAATCGAGTGATTAAAGTTAAAAATAAAATAATAAGGATTATAAAATGACCCCAAAACATGAATTAATTTTATTATATTATTACATATCATCCATAATCATCCAATATCTAGTTTAATGCCATTTTTTCTATTTATATGAGACTTTAACCATTATAGTATTTTATTTCAAGAAAAGTCAAACATGTCACACTCTTGTTTTTAATAACTAAAATATTTTAATATGATTTTATCTAGAGGATTCATTTAATATAAATATTATTTTTAAATATAAAATCTCTATATTAATCATTTTAATTTATTTTTAATATTTATTTATGAAATGATTACCTTAAATACTTGCACAACGTTGATGTAGTAATTATTTAATTAATGAAAGAAAATCAAATAAATGATATTAAAAATATTAAAAGTATTATAATTTGAGATAGTTAATGATATTCACGAATTTTTTACATTATAATTAAATTTTGTAGATGTGTTAAAATAATTGTTTCTAATTATTAGTGTTATATTGATACTATTAAAGTCAGAGTAATGAATAGTTCTAAAAATTGTCATTATTGATGTTTTATACTAAATAATATACTATTAAATGATATATATTTTATAAAAAAATTATATTTGGTAAAATTATTTGGATATGGATTTTAATATCAACCATGGTCAATTTATGGTAATTTATTCATTTATATTAACTGTATTGACCCTCAAAGTGTAAAAATCCTTGTTATTATGGTATGTTTTAAAAGGGTTAACAAGGGATTAAAGCCAAAATATAAGGATAGAAACATTGTCAAAACTTACATAATTATTATTTTATGAGATTATTCATAACCATAATCATTCAATATCATAAATAAATTATTTTTGAGCCATTTTTAAATGAATATTAATTTATATTAATTTAATATTTTGAGAAATTCCAATAGTTCTCCTCCCCTCTCTTATAAAAGGCCATATCTTCTTCTCCTTTATTCACAATTAAAAACCCATTTTTTAAAAAAATACCTATCCAAATACCTTTCTATAATCACTAAATTCATTATATAGGCCTTATTTTGGGAATAATACCAATCTTATAGGTCTTAAGGTTTTAAGAAAAGGAGGTTTTCCAAAGAATATATGTATTTTTAAATTACCAGTTTTAGTTTTTTTTCATCTTCCACCTTCTTCAAATATTTTGAAACTATGATAAAATAATAACATTGTTATATAAAATTTACTAAATTTCTATTATATTAATTTCACAACCTATATCAATCTCATATTTCATCAACTGTGAAACAAAAATTTCCTTCATGTGTATGGCGGACTACCGCCTCGCAAACCGATGTAATTCGTTTTCCATAACCATCTATAATGACTGGTTATAAATATAGAATGAATTTTTATAAATTATATTAATGAAATATTCATCATTTTAAAAAGATAATATATCATCTACCTTATTACCATTCCATGAAATGGAAAATTATAATGTCATTCGTTCGTACGTGTGGACTACCACATCCACAAAGTGAAGTGAGTCGTTGTTCATAAACACATCACATGGATGATATATATATATAAGTATATTTACATAAGTAATGTATATATTATATTATCATCATTTTTTAAAGATAAAATAATACTCTCCTTCTTTCCATAATGATCATTGAAAAATGGAAACGTTACTCATGCGTACGTATGACCTACCTCTCCATTATTGTAATGTCGTTCATTTCTCATAACCATATTTAATAGTTGGATTTAAAATTATGATTTATATTTAAAAAAAGTAATTATTTAATGATTATTATTCTATATATGATGTAATAATGACCACTTTGACCTCATTTAACCTATCGAGGTCATTTTGGACTTATGTACCAAATATCACTAAAAAATCCTATGTGAACAAAAATGATTAAGTAACTGCTAAAAAATAGTAATAAGTGAGATAAAATGAATAATAAACTTGAAATTTTTTCTTAATAAAGTAAATATTTAACATAATTTTATTTTTCAATAAGATAAATATCATACGTGATGAGTCATACTCAAGGTAAGATATTTGTATCTCCCTTTTACTTTTGTGGGACATATGTCTTATGTACCACTTATTTTTGTGTGTGTGGTGTATATAATACTCCTGAATATATTTTATGGTAATTATCATGAAAATTATTGTATTTAAATATCTATATATTTTTATTTCTTTCATGGGGCTTATGATTTAAATGATACCAAAGCAGTATGGGTTTAATTTGACAATCTCATCATTATTCAGGATTGCTTATGTTTAAGTCTCCAATGGGGAATATTTATATTATATGAAAATTATTTATAATTTTTTTTCAAAAATATTTTTAAAATTCTCATACAATTGTTTAAAATCATTTTACCCATTTTTAAATTTTTACAAAATAGACTCAAAGGAATCTTTTTGTCATTTTCTAAACGAGGTACTATGTGACTTTTCTAATAAAAATATGGAAGGAATGTTTTCATAACTTTTATGTAATGAGATAAATTTCCCAATGTCATGATTCCTTAATAATTTTAATATTAATTTATAAATTTAAAAGTTTATTTTAAAATAAAATTATTTTATTTATATGTGAGTATCTTCTTTTTAAAAAAAGAGAAGTGATTTCAAAATGGAAAGGTTATTTTTCACAAGAATTATTCCAAGCGATCTTTCAAAATGAATTTCTATCTAAAATGATATCCTTTGATGTTACATATAATTTATTAGATATATAATCAAATAATATCATCCTTGTTATTTTTCTGAATTATTTATGTTTATGGTGAAATAATGAAATGTATTTTAAACCCATTTCTTTCACTTGGGTTATGCTATGATGAAATGTTTATGAAATACATTTATTATCATGGGTTCTAATGTGATGAATGAATTTTGATAATATCAAAAAAATATATATTATTTTCATTATGTGATTTTTGGGACTTATATCTTCCTCCAATGCATTGGGTAAAATATTATATCTCATGAGATAGTTATGGAAAACAAGAAGAAGTACTTGATCTGTTATGGGAAACAAGTTGATGTGCTTGATCCACTATAGGAAACAGGTTTTGATGTATGATTTTATGGTATTAGTAGTTATCCTCGACTTATGAAATTTTTTCTATACTTATAATGATTACACATACATTTATTACATGAAATTATGGTTCATGGTTGAGTTATGATTATTTCTCATTCTTATGACGCATGTATTTTGAAATGCTAAATTTTTACGACATTACTCATGTTTATGGTATTATTCAGATTGGGTATAAACTTTATAAGTTTTGTTTATGATATTATAACCTTATTATTATTATATTTTTTCATATAATTATCGATTTATATCTCTCATTATTACCCAAACTAAGAATCTAAGCTCACCCTTTCATATGTTTCTTTTTACCAGGTTATAAATATTGATGCTAAATTGTTTGTGTTTATAAAGGTTCCATATGTGATTAATTTTATAGATATTTTGAATACTTAAAAAGGAATATGAAAATATTGGTATATTGGTATATAGCGACCCAACCCTAGATAGACCAAAGCCAGTGTCTGCTACTAAATACATTGGTATGATTACAAGGAATCCATCCCCGAAGGACCGATCGATTTAGTAGTCTTGGTAAACTAGATACATAAATTATAATTATATTTCAAATGGATACACTAATTATAAAATATATATAATAATTGTACATAATAATTTACACCAAGAGGTTTGGTAATAGAAGAATGAATAATCATTGTTTTGTGAGGTAGTAGTTCACCGTCCATAGAAACATTATGTTCGTTAGCCATTAGATGGTGGTGTGTGTAATTATTGGTTAAATTATCATCATAAAAACATCCTAGTATATTGAGGATACAAGTGTTTTTATAAAATAAAATAATAAGGATATTGTAGGTGATGTATAATGAAAATTAAACTATAGAGATTGAGAAAATACATTACCTTTTAATCGGGTAACTTCTTTTGTATTGAACCAAAAGGATTTGTTGGAAGGTTTTATGCCCAAAGGGATGCTTCAAGGTAGAGGAGAGGAATTATGGGAGACTATTACCTAATAAAAGTCATAAAAAACCACCCAAAATAATGAATAAAATTTTAATGGCCGAAATATTTCCATCCATTGAGTATTGGACATGTGGATAGGTCATTTGGGCCCTTAAACTTAGGGTTTTAGTCCATTTTAAAGCCTAATTACACCTTAATCATTGTAAATAATTTTAATCACTTTCACTAATAATTTTTGTCAAAAATTAATTTAATCTTACTAGAACACAAATATTATATTTATTACAATTTTTATTTCATATTTTAAAAATTCAAATCATAGAAGCGGAAAAATTAAGATTAATTTTAATCTCGCAGACAGACGGATTAACTGGTTTTAGTAGAAAAATGTTCAAAAGATCGTTATGTTTTTATATTCAATTTATAATTTATATTGATTATAATGTAATAAATTTTATTAATATATGTATAATTGATCCAATGTGACTTTAAAATAAATTTATAATATAATTTAACATTAATAATTATTTAAATGAAATGACAGTTTTTAATAAAAATGCTTTATTTTTTACTATTCACTAAAAAATGAAGTTTCTCGAAAAAGTACCAAAAATTAATCTTAAGATAATTTTAACATTATTTAATCAAAAACAAACTTTATATTATCAAAATAAATTCAAAAAAGTGTTCAAATTAATATTTAAAATAGGTTCTCTATTAAAAGGCGGTAAAAATACCTTAATAAAAATATATGTTTTATGTGAAATATTTGGTTTTCTCAAATCTTATGCTTACCAAATCTATTAGATGAATATAAAAAATAATTTATTGAATATTTAAAATATTTATTACATTAATATCACTCACTAATTGTAACTAATTTAATTCATTAGGGTAAAACAACATTGTGAGCATTAAAATGGTTTTCTATAAAAATATCATTTTAATATTCAATTGGTTCTCATATTCATTTCTAATTTTTTTATAACCAATCATTTACTTGTATAAACCATATATTTTAATAATTTAGTTAATACTATTCATAACATCTAGTTTATATCTTATTGTATTAAATAATAATTTTTTAATTATAGATTGTTTCTCAGTAAGACTCGGTATTGCATATAGCGAAAACCATCAACGAATGTCACTTTTGAGTATAAGACAAGCTATAGAGAAAGTTCGTTGTTGTGTATGATGTAAGATAACCCAGTGTCACATGAATTGAAAGATAACTCAGTGTTTTATACATTGAAATATATATAATATATTTTAAATAGTAAATATATTATAAAGTATACAAATATTATATTACATTACGCACTTGCTATCACGTGTCATACATGCTATCGAATACAAGGTTATTACGTTAGTTTTTTAGGGTGTCACATTCTCCCCACCATATTCAAATTGTGTCCTCACAATTTAAAATTAATCATGGTGATAGATTGTTTTATACTTCTTACGATTGAAATCCCACACCGTGAGAATGGTTTATAAGTAATCTTATATAAAAAATGGAATTGAAAGTACAAAAGCCGCATGGAACACCATGTAACTAGGTCTCTAAGTAGGATAAAATCAGTGAACATTAGAGATATGCGCTTGGAAGAAAAAATTTAAATATTTATAGGGATTAAATGAGGTCAGCAATCACAAACAAGTGAATGATAAATGGAAATTTGAGGGCCTCAAATCCATAAATATTTGATGGTTTAGAAAGCCATTGGTTCAATAGAAATTTATGTATTAGGACAAAATTTTTATTTTGAAGTCATTTTAATAATGTTTGGTAATTCTTTTACTGACCAAGAATATAACAAAATGTTCTTACATGATAGGTTTCAATATCATATGAACAATCCTCACTTTTGGTTGTGCTTTGATAAAATTCTAATTCATCCCTTTACTCCTAAAAAAATTAATTACCAGCAAAGAATTTTTTTATGCCTAAAGCAATAAAAGATACTTTTTAATGTTAATTAGGCCTATAAAATAGTGAAAAGTCTTAATATTTATCTTTAACTATATCAAAAAATAAATATAATTAATAGATTAATTTCTAATCCTCAAAAGTTTTACTATTGTTTCATCAAAAATATTTATTTGTAAAATTGTATAAATAAAAACAATGAAAATTAGTAAGGAAATTATGTAGGTCAGTGGTTGGTGTGAAACCCTTATCATCCTTCGTTCATGGTTTCAAGACCTATGGCCTTTTTGGATTTTATTGTATGTCACCCGACTTATAGGTTATCATTTTCTAAAACCATATTAATATAATTTACAAAATATATATGATGGACATCTTTGAAATTACATTAATCACTAAATAGAATTTTAACTAAGGTTTTAAATAAAACCTCAATACATAAATAATTCATCCAATTATTTTCACATAGATCATTCCATGGTCTAGAGTTTGTCTTCTAGGATAGGTCATTGACTTGGGTAATGTCTATGTTCTCCAATTTATGACAAAGAACTATAAAGGATTTCTTAGGATGAGATTCATTCCCTTCCATTATACTCTTTTTTTCTTAGACAAACTTCACTTTATTTTCTTATTTACCACACATAAATCATTTATTTATTTAATTGAGACACTTTCCTGGGTGCCTCCTTCCACACTTCTCGCATGTTGAAAGTCGAGCCTTCTTTTATGCACGGTGTCCGCTACTCGAGGTCTTATCATCCCCCATCCTTCTCTTCTTTGGTGTGATCGGGATTTGTTAAAGGTATATATTTTTAATAATATTTCATGAAAATTGATTTGACATAAATATGATATCCTTCACTCCTATCAATACATCATTTGGTTTCTCATTTTCACCATTTTTTCCTTCACATCCAATGTTAACTTGAATCCTATGGGTTCCATCCATTGACCAAAACCAAAAAGAATAGTGTGAGCAATAATAGTCATATTGAGAAAAGTGTAAAATTATTTATAATATATCTAAATCATGAAACCTTGTTTTTTTTAAAACTTATATTTAACCTTGATTATTCATTTTCAAAATCCTTTCAAATTTTTCATAATGGTTTGTAATGAAAATAAAGATTATCCTAAGCATATCCCCTGGGAGTGTCAAACTAGGAGTGCAGTAAGACCCGTTTTTGTGTACTAGGTTACCCCAAGTCAAGCCCAAAACACATTTTCATATTTTTTACTCCTAGTTATATCTATTCCATAACCACGTCCATTTGTAGTATCCATAAAGCGATGTATCTCTAGGAAGACCCACATAATCTATACTTTAGAAAAATTATAGCGTTTTCATCTATACTTATTCAAATTATACCTTATTGTTATGTTATATAATTTAGATTTTTCTAAATCTAGTTCTTAAGGTTTCTACTAAACTTCCACTAATACCAACTGTAGTGACCCAACCTCAGATAACCCAGATTCGGTGTCTGATACTAAATACATTGGCATGATTACAAGGAATCAAGCCTCAAAGGACCGATTCATTTAATAGTATTGGTAAACTAGATACATAAATTATAATTTTATTACAAATGGATACACTAATTACAACATATATAAACAAATTTTACATCATAATGGCTACCATAAGAGGTGTTAATGGAAGAATGAACAATCATCGTTTCGTGAGGTAGTAGTTCACCGTCCATAGAAACATTATGTTTGTTACCCATTAGATGGTGGTGTGTGTAAGTGTAGGTTAAAATCTCAATATAATAACAGCATAGTATATTGAGGATATGTTTTTTTTATACAATAACAAAATAAAGAAATTTTAGTGGTTGGATAATGGAAATTAAACTAGAGATATTGAGAAAAGACATTACCTTTTAATCGGGTAACTTCTTTTGGTTTGAATCAAAAGGATTTTTTTGGAAAGGTTTATTCCCAAAGGGATAAATCTAGGTTGAGGATAGGAATTATTGGAGACTATTTGATAAAGTATTTTCTTTACATAATAGGATTTAGAGGTGTGAGTAATGGGTAGAGGTGGTGGCCTTTTATTGAGAAGGAAAAGGACACACTTGGTATTGTTGAAAAGAAGTTAGGTGAGCACATGTACTTACCGAATAAAAGTCCTAAATAAGCACCCAAACTAATGAATTAAAGGTTAATGGCCTAAATATTTCCATACAATTAGTTTCATACAAGTTTGTAGGTCATTTGGGCCCTTAAACATTGGGGTTTAATCTATTTTTAAGCCTAATTTTACCTTAATCACTCTAATTAATTTTAATCACTTTCACTAATAATTTTTTTTTCAAAAATTAAATTAATATTATTAAACCAAAAATATTATTTTGATTGCAATTTTTTATGTATGATTTTAAAAATTAAAATCACGAAAGCAAAAAAATTAATATTAATGTTAATCTCGCAGACATAAAGATTAACTAGTTTTAGTAGAAAAATGTTCAAAAGATTATTATGTTTTTATATTAAATTTAAAATTTATATTGATTATAATGAACTAAATTATATTAATATATGTATAATTGATCCAATGTGACTTTAAAACAAATTTATAATATAAGTTAACATTAATAATTATTTAAATGTGGAGATAGTTTTTAACTAAAAAAGCGGTATTTTTCACTATTCACTAAAAAATGAAGTTTCTCGGAAAACCCAAAAAATTAATCCTCAGATAATTTTGAAATTATAAATTCAAAAATAAAATTAATTTTATTAAATTAAATTCATATAAGTTTCTAAATTAATATTTAAAATAGGTTCTCTATTAAAAGGTAGTAAAAATACCTTAATAAAATATAGGTTTTTATGTAAAATATAGGGTTTTATCTTATATTATTCTTAAAAAATCTATTGGATGAATATCAAAAATAATTTATTGAATATGTAACATATTTATTACATTAATATCACTCAATAATTGTAATTAATTTAATCCATTAGGTAAATTCAACTTTGTGAGCATAAAAATGGATTTGAATAAAAATATCCTTTTAATATTTAATTGGTTCTTATATTCATTTCTAATTTTTTTGTAACCAATGATGTAGTTTTCTAAATCATATAATTTCATACGTTATTTAACACTATTCATAATGGATAGTTTATATCTTATTATATTAAATAATAATGTTTTAATTACAGACTGTTTCTCACTAAGACTTGGTATTGCGTATAGCACAATCCATCAAAGAAGGTTATTTTTTGTGTGTAATTAAAGATATATATGAAGTTAGTTGTTTCATATGATGCACACTAACCAATTTTTGCGTGCATTTCAAGCTAACTTGGTGTTTCATGCATTGAAATATATAGAATATATTTTAAATAGTAAATATATTATAAAGCATACAGATATTATATTACATTATGTGCTTGTTGTCATGCATCATACACACTATCAAATACAAGGTTATTACTTTAGTTTTTCAGGGATTCACATGGTATATTATGATGATCTTTATGAACCATTTGTTTATGAACCCAAGTTGTTAAGAGTTTGTCTTAATTATCTAAAACTCTAAACATAAAAGGTCCTTGGGTATGTAAGTGATCCAATATTTCCTTTTGATGTTGTAAATTTTGGATGGGAATAATTTGGTCACATTTCTTGGTATCAAATCCCAAAATATTAGTTCATGTTTTTAATACTAGATTTGAAAGTGCAGGTCTCGAGCTGTTACAATATCCACCTCATTTCTCTTAATGAGACTAGGAATCTACTTTTCCCAAATATTCTCTTTAATAGTTATTAATGACATACCTTTCATGGCTTAGTTTCCATGATATTTATTCAAAAAAATACTAAATATAAAATTTTAATGATAATATCTAAAATAATTAGAGTATATTGATATGAAATCTCAATCATAAGATGCATTCTCTAATGAAACCTTAATTTCAACCTATGATAATTTCATGTCAACTATGTCATAGTTGGTTCATCATATAACCATATTGGTTCAACATATGTTACATTAAGATGGTTCAAATTACACTTCTCAAACTAATCCACCAAAGTAAAAAAATGAATCCTTTTTACTAGTTTGTAAAGAGTATATGATCAACCAAAGCATATCCCCCGAGAGTGTAAAACTTGGTACGCAGTGAGGGAACATTCACAATGCACCAGAATGATGGTCAAGATATACTCAACCAAATATTTAGGTGGTTATTTCCCCTAGATTCATCTATTTAAAAACCATTTCCACTTGTAGTATCCAAACATGGATTTATTTCTATGAAAACCAACTACTCAAGACTTTACAAATATAGCAAGATATCATCCTATAATCTCAAATTTAGGGTTTTTACCTAGGCTATCAATCCCTATTAAAAAACGTATCTTAAAAAATATCCAAAATAACTAAACCCTACTCTGATACCAACTATAGTGACCCATGCTAAAAATTACATAAATAGTACAGTAATATCATGATTTAAATAATACATCTCACAAACTATCACAAAAACTAAGGGCTTAAATGTTTAGTTTCTTGGATATTATCTATATAAATAACTTATTTTACACAAATTTGAAACATTTATCTTTAATATTGCTCCTATAGACCCTATATAGACATATTACATGATATTATCATATTTATATCCTAGGGATTGGAAAAATATGAAATAGGTGAGCTCAAGTGATCATTAAGGTAGAATTCATATCAAAAAATATTAGAACAAAAATATGAAGGAGAAAATGTGAAAGATATAAATAACATAATGAAATCTAAAAATACCTTGGATAATAATAAAAAATATTGATGTAGAAACATAAGATTATAGTAATATAATTAAAGAATCATAAAATAAATTACTTGTATTAAAAATATATTAATAATCATAAAACATGTGACCATGGTATAAAACTATGAAATACTTTACAAATAAGTCATAATCATGAAAACTTAAGATAAAAAACTTGAAAAGTTGGTACAATCATAAACATATGATTTATTATCCGTGCGAACATGGATACTCACCAACCAGGTCACTCATAAAATTATGAGTATAGCTTAACACCTTCACATACACACTTTATGAACCTAGATACTTGTTAAACTATTCACATATAAAATTATGAGTTGGGTTTAATGTCATCACAATCACCCTTGTTGAACCTAGAAACTTTCTAACCTTTTCACACATAAAATTGTGATTAGAGATTAATGTTATAAAGCTCGCCCATTGTGGACCTAATGACTTGATAACCTATTCACAGGTAAAATTGTGAGTAGAGGTTAACACCATCACACTCACTCTTTGTGAACATAATGAATTACTAACCTACTCACATAACATTTCTATATAATGATATATAATTATATACCCAATGTATTGGAGGGTAATATTGGTCCCACCCTTCTAATAATCCATAAATTTACATGACACTTGAAAATCAAACATTTATCATCTCATAAAGAACCCATGGAAAAATAATGGGTTTCTTAAGACATCCCAAAACATCACATAACATGAACTTAAGAAATCGTAGAATATCATAAATCTAATTTTACAAAATAAATCATATCATAATAACATATAAAGGGTGATAAAAACACCAGTTCATGAAAAATAATCCTTAGAGGGTAAATATAAGTGAAACTAAATTTTTTTCAAAAAATTTTTTTTAAAACATTAAAGTAAAAATTACTTTCAAAAAAAATTAAAGGACAAGAGAAGAATTTTAAAAATCTTATTATAAATAGTTCCCAATATAAATTCCTTGAAATTACATAATGTTTTTGAAAATATAAGTGAAAATACTTTTAAAACATTTACTTTTAAGAGAATATTTAATAATGTAATATTGAAAAATACATATCATACATGAACGCCTAAAGAATTATATTTTTAATTATTTTTTATAATACTTTTTTATAGGTTTAAGGGTAACCTTTATGTGTTCTATATACCCAGAGGCACTAAGAATTAGTACATGTCCATTATAGGCCCATGGATCAAACAACCAATAACAATCTCCACCCAACTAATATAATTTTTTTGACCAGAGCAAACAAAGCTTCATAGTAAGCAATCCCAATGCATAAATACATGGGCCCAATACTGATGGAAAATATATACCCTACCATTAAAATATTATATCACTACTAGTGGTTTTGGTATACATTCCACTTAAATGAAAATAGTTTTGTAAAATAAACAATGTCCCAATGAAGGGGAAATTGAGACGGAAGACCCTTACCTTTATTACTTAGTTAGATGATGTCACTATAGACTCATATAAAAAATAAATAGATAAATTAATATACAATTTTATAAAACTAATCATATTTATTACCCTTTTATAATCCTTATTATAATTCATTATCATGACTATATTAATTACATAGAGCATATTATGACTATCGGGTGTTAACAACTTTAAATGTTTTACACATGTTTAATAATTTTGATATCATTTATCATAATTTGATACCAAGATCATTATTGATCTATAATTTAATATTATATAACATATATTTCTTTAAAATTTTCTTATTTCATTTCATATTATTTTTTTGTTACATTATGTGAAAACCAAATTGGTAATGGATTATTTCATTAATTTTAGTGAACAAAAATGTTACTTTAATAATATGTTAAATACTGAATATAATATTTCCAAAAAAATATGATAATAATGATTTGATTAATATATTATAATAATATTATTTTTCATGTTCCCATAGTCATCCATAATCAGATATTAAATCATTATTCATCTAGGTGGTCAAACCGACCCAAACTTGAACACGCTTTAACTAGATTTGAAAGTATGGTTAAGTATGTGGTTCTTTGACATAATATCATTATAACAGAATAATAATGATATAATTTTTATTTTATTATTATGTTGAACTATATTTTAATATTTTTTTATAATTTATGAACATTTAGATGAAAAATAAAAAATGTTTCATGATAGAGGAGGCAATCTTCACGTATGCATGATTAGCATTCCCATTTCCCAACGTAAGAGATTTGGTAATTGTGGATATTAAATTTAAATTTAATAATTATTATTATTTTATATAAATATTACTTATTAATAATTACAACCATTAATACCATCCATTAAATACACTAATGAAAAACAAACAACACCGCTCTGTGGAGGTGGCAGTTCGTGCAACACACTAACAAGGTTCTTTTGTTTTTATAAGTGGATGGAAATGAATAAATAAGGGTTATATAAATAATATAAAAATATATAAGTATAATAATATTTCTTAATAAATAATATTATTATTATTCTAAGATATTTTGGAGATTAATATTAAGAAAAAAACTTAAGAAGAAGATAATACTTACATTATAGACTTGGTTTTACCAAGGAAGATCCTTTGAAATAGAAGGTATCAGAATAAATATGAGTGGTAAGGGGATTATTTATGAGATATAAGGTTATTTGGAGATTAAAATTTTATATTTTGATGTAGAAATTTGAATTAGTGGTTTGTGTTTGAAATTATTTAAGTGATCTACTTTTATAAGAGAGGAAAATGGAACTCTTGGAAACACCCCTTCAATTTTAACAATGCCATGACACTATTAAAAGGTTAATAGATCCACATATTATACATAATCGGATGTGTAGTATTATTAGGTCTATAAAGTCTCAAAAAAATGTTTCATCACATGTTTTAAACATGTAATTGGGGTTTTACCATTGATTTTTTTACATTTTACTCTTTTACTTTTAAACTATGAAACAAGTATTTAACTAAGTGATATTGTATTTTATTAAACATATAACTAAGAAAATATAAAAAATATGGGTTTTATAGATATAAATTTAAAATATATTTAATTAAATTTAATTTTTAAATATTATAAAATCAAAATTTAAATTAAAATAGATTATGTGTAGAAAAATTGTTTTAGTAGAAAAATGCTTTTTGACCATTAGGGACTCCTAACCTTATTTAGTATTGATTACTAACTAAATGAGTGTTAGTATATATATTTTTTCATTTATATAACATATTATATTCTTTAATTAAAGTATCTAAGTTTAATTTATTTTATATAATTTCCTTGATATCAATTAAAACATTATTCTTAAAATAATTCTTACACCATTATCGTGATAATTTTAATTAATCATGAAAATATAATTTAATAAATAAAAATTAAATTGACCATTTTAAACAATATTAACATTATTTTATAAAATATAATAATCCTTTTATAATATTAGTATTCTATGTGTAGGAAAAATCAATGTTAACATACGTGCATATTATGTGCAAAATCTCAGGTTTTTGAAGGTCATTATTTTTAAGAAAATTGAATTATGATTAGGATATATTTATCAATTAAATTGATTTAAATGAATTTAAAATAATTATTATCATTGAAATATCATTTATTTAACAATAAAATAAATAAATAAAAAATCATTTCATCATGTTATAATTAATTAAACAAAATGGTCAAAACATTATTTTCATTCAAAACGTTATGAAAATTTTCAAAATGTTGACCATGATTTTATAAATTCAAAATATTATTTTATAATTATTTATTATAATTAATAATATATAATTTTATTGTAAAATTTTTCAAAAAATTATAATCCATATAAAAGTGGTGGTATTAGAAAAATCTATATTTTCTCTATTCACCAAAAACCCAATTATTGTAGAAAAATCAAAAAAAAATCCTAAAATAATTTTGTTATGAGGAATTATAAAATTAAATTTACTTTATTGAATTTATATTCTCAAATTTTAAATTTATTTTTTTAATATATATATATATATATATAATATAATATAATGAAAATGTATTTTATTGAAAAACAACCTTTTTAATATTAACTCATACTAATTATTTACCTTTTAAATGTAATAAATATTAATGGTTTACCATATTATTGTTTATTATATCTTTATTAGTAACTCCTTTTTAATATTTTGTGGTTTTTTTACATTGTATGTAGTGTTTGAAACAAGTTATAGAACATTATATGTATTTTAATGTATCCAAAATCTCAAGTCATTACACTTATGTTGAAAGATTGAATCTCCTCAAGGACCTCTTGGAAATGAGAGGGTTGGGAAATATTAATTTGACATGATCAATAAAGTTGGAGAAGAATATTAGGAATGGAAATATGGTAGAGTAATGAGGGGTATTTTATTTTTTGGCATGGCTTTGAATGGGTGGAAGAGGGATCCTTTTTTAGTATGATGAGTGGAATTTTTGTAAATTCAATTTTCTATTAAAGTAAAAGAGAATTAATTCTCTAGGAAAGTGGATAGGAATTATCCCAATTTATAATATGAGATAGGAGATGTTGATAATTCACTAATCCAACCAATTAGATAAAATCATTTGTGATATTTGTGGAATTATCTCTTAATCTAACCCAGTGTTAATCATTTAAACCTCTATCATGGTGAATAATTTTTACTAAGATAAATTATTTTTATGAATAAAAATGAAATGGTAATTATTACCCAATTTTAAAATAATTATCTCAAAATGTAAATCCATTTTACTATATTATATTTTAAAATTTGGATATAAGTAATTTCTATAAAAGTGCACTTAAAGAAAGAAAGGCGGTTTTTAGAAAAATTCCTTTTTAATCATAAAAATGAATTTACACTAACACCATGTATAGTATTGATTGGCATGAAATATATTTGATAATGGTTAAAAAATAATAGTTATGTGGCTTTTAAAATTTAAAAAATAAATGGATCATTTTGAATACTTAATTCAAGAAAATGGACCATAATTGTTCTTTTATCTGAATAAGCTATAAAATATGTTATAAAAGTCAATAATGTATTTATAAAATCAAAATATTGATTTAAATTTAATAGTTTTTCTCCATTAATGAATTTTTGGTTGATAAAATGTTTTTATATATTTTAAGATACTTTTATATCATAATGATGTCATAAAATTTAAGATATTTTTAAAAATTGTATTTTCATTATTCACTTAAAAATAAACTTTTTTATAAAAAATCCTAAAAAGTTATTCTAAGATAATATTGACATAATAAATCCCATATTTAACTTAATTTTATCAAATAATGTTACTCTTTCAATACATAATTTCTATCTCTTTCAGGTTACTTATGCTGAAATGATCCTCTTGGCTTGGAGAAATTATAATGATACAAGACATGACAATATAACCTTCAATATTAAAGTTGCTCATCTGAAAATCATAATATAAATAAGAGATATGATTACTATATAGTAGGGTAGATGCAATAATTTGGTTATCGACCTGGTGGTTCTAAGATAGCTTAGCATTCTAGCATGTTATCCATGTTAGTAAGGCATGCTCATAGTTTTCTATACCTCTCCATTTACGGACTTAATTAAGTGTAATATGTATGGGGACTCCAAAGGAAATCCAATACCTTCTAGGTATGGGGTAGTTTTCTAGGATTACAATGCTAATATTGTAGGATGTCTCTTTGGATCTAGTGGTATTACTATAGCCTTGGAAGCGGAGATATTGGATTTGATTAATGTAGTGAACATGTCCAAACAAAGAGTTTGGAATAAGGTATGGTTTAAATGTGACTCTAATACCCTAGTCCAAATAGTAAGTAATGGATAGCTTCGCCTATCATGGAAAATCACTACCCAATGGATTAACTTCATGGAGTCCGTATAAAAAATGAGCTTCTTTATCATGCATTATTTTTTAGAATAAAATTATCTCATGGATGGTCTGGAAAAAAAGGCATTGGCATAGAAGGTTTTATTTTCTAGGATAATCTTCCGGATGAGATCGTGCCCCTTTTTTAGGGATTATTTTAAAATTTCATCTTATTGACTATTGTAAAGTTTTTATTTCACTAATTTAAGAGGCTTTACCCGAGGGTAAGTGCTCATATTTTAGATAAAAATTACAACACCACTCAAGACCATCTCATAAGATCTAAATGTTATTTATGCATTGGTGGAAGTTACAAGTTTTGGTTTAGCTAGTATAGATCTCATAGTGATTTCCCTTAATCTTTAACTTCACCAAGTTAAGATTTCATTCAAGCCATTCATATTTAAGTTAAACTTTGTCTTGCTGTTAGTAAAACCCTAGTGAATACACCTCCTTTCTAAGCAGGAACAAATAAGAATCCTAAGGAAGACTAATACTCCTTGATGTCATTTATATAGATATAAAAATGCGGTTACATATATCTATACACTCTCATTCAATAACTAATTAAAAATGGTCATATTAATTACTTATAAAATGTATATCATTTTGTTATTTTGGTGTTACATGTGAAAAATTCTATTTAATAAATCATTTTAAGAAATATAAATACTAAAATATTGGATTGATATAGTCCTGCACTTGTATTCATAGTCCAGAAGATTCATCATTTTCTACAACACCATGAGGTACAATTGACTTCATGTATTGACCTTCTAAAGTAAATCCTCAACCATCCTATGTTGATTGGACAATTGGAATGGTGAGAACTGATCCTTCAGTAGTTATACATGAGGTTTATCCCTTAAAGGTTCATCATGGTTTAAGTGATTGCTGATTTTTTAGATACACACCCCACCTAAGAGAAGTTTCCCTTGAATCTTTATATCCAATATGATTCCAATATCTCTATTGATAATGAAACACTGTATTATCATATGTGCTTTGAGGATGGTTATTTAATCCCAAATATAAGAATAATCAATAACCTTTATCTTAATAGGGTTATCCTTGAAGTTTTCCTCATTACTACCACAAATGCCCTTAAGTTATAATTATTCCACCTCTCAAAGGGATGCACAAACAATAAGGCTAAATACCAAAATATCTTCCCTAGTCTTGAGCAAGATTTTCAGAATGAATTTTGATGATTTTACATGAAATTTAAATCTGATCTAGTCATTAATAAAATCAATGGTGACTACACTATTAGAAAATAGGATCTTATTACCTTGATTTAGCATACTCATGATTTTATGGATTAATTTCCCTCTGAGACAAAGGTGACTCATATCCCATGATTTCATAATGATTAAGATATTCTTTAAAATTCTTATCCACATAATTCACTATGTTGAATCAAGATGATATGGATATCCATGTTATTTATCTAAAACTGGTCATCCTTATCATTTCAATAATAGGAATTTGTGAGTTAAATTAACTCACCACTATCTAATCCTAGATAGGTCCCTAAATATACCTCAAACTGAGGGAAGAGACTAATTGGATGACTCCTTTTATTGAGTACCTATAACACAAAACTTTTCCATCTAACTGAGCCTGTCAAGAGAAAATATATCTAGTAGAAATGAATTTCATCATATTCCATGGACAAAACATATAATAGAAGTCATGATTCCTAGTCAGTGAAGGACCCCAGAACACCTAGAGAGGGGATGGGTGAATTAGGGTGTCAACCTTTTATTCTTAATGTTGTGGATCTTATTCCCACATTGGTAGGAAACTTTTATATCTATCAGACAAGAGAAATTAGGTAGATGACACAACACTTTTACATGATTCACTGCAAAGGGATACATCCAAGGATCATACGTCAACAGTGTGTTATTCATACCTAAATACACTAATCTTTATCAATTGTGGAGTACAAGGGTTTGGACACAGTCACTCTATTCCAGGAACACTTCCCTTACAAAGTTTTAGGGATGACTCACCACTTCCCTCAGAACACTTCCATAAACTCCCCATATCTCACTACTGTAAGAGAAGTCTAACTTAGTTTATTGACTTGAAGGTCGCTTCAATATATTGGAATTGAATTATTTGTCTCTATCCAGCATGAGATACTGCTTGCATCAAGGACCTGAGTAGATGCTCACTGAAATCCCAGGCAACTCTGCACTTATAAACAATAACAACCCTTCACAAATTCCCCTATGTAATATTCAACCCTTCACAAAGCTCACTGCCTCACGAAGCACAACCCTTCATGATGCCCCTTCGCAATCCTCAACCTTAGTGAATCTCACTGCATCGCAAAGCACAACCCTTCATGAATCTCACTGCCTTGAGGAGAAACCAACCTCATGAAGTTCACTGAGCCAACGCGAAACCCCCTATCTTCATGAACCTCATATGCCATAAGAGAAAAAGCCTTATTCAGGGCTTTGGAAGTCTCTTTGTGAAGAACAATCTCCCTTATGACAACCTTCTTCACAGAGCATCCTTTGCTTCGTGAAGTCACAACGAACATGGATTTTCTCTCTCAAAAGTCATCCTGGATGAAGAGGGGTGACCTCTTATTTATAGGCACGGTCGATGTCAGAGCTCCACTTATTTAGGCATGAAATCCAAATTAGTTAAAAGGTATTCATGGTGCTTCCTCTATCTCACAATGCTCCGCTGAAATTTATGGTTCACAGAGCTCTTTGTAACTGCGAAGCTCTCCATCAAAATCCTTCACATCGCTGCAAAGAACCACCACAATGCTCATTCACTTCGCTGTTCGTGATGCTCGTTGTAATTTCAAAGAAACACCGTCTCAAATCACGATTCTTCATTTCTTCAAAATTCTCATGCCAGTCTTTACAATATCAATGCCTTTTCCATAAAAATAAAATGTTGATTCTAAAAGAATACCTTTCGTGGAGCTCAAGATCAAACTTTTGTAATCACATAGAACACCACCTCAAATCTTCCAGTCTCTGTGAAATCCACTTCATGAATCCTATCTTCACAAAACTCCTACCTTTTCCATATTTTCATAAGGCCTTCAAGAAGAACCACTTTTCACAATTCTCTCCATTCTCTAAATTTTGTATTCCAAAAATTTGGCAAACACTGGGAAACAAGCGCACCTTCAAATTTTCTTAATGCTTGACATATATGATTCCTTTACTTTAAATATCACTAATCATCCATTAGAGGATTGAAAATAAACACAAACCATACTCCTTTCTTAGAAAATAATAACCTTGGTTCCAACAGTCAGGTCCAACCCCCATTACTCTATTCAACTTTTTATGAAAAATTGATGCGAAAAAAGTTCTAGATCCATCTAGTTGAATTTTAATCCCTCAATAAGAATAGGGTTAAAGAACTACATTACTATAAAGTCCATTATAATAAAGTTTCCTAAGTATTCAATAAGAAGTTATGCATTTGATCCCTCCTCTAGGGTAACTTGGTGAAGGATTTGACAACACAAATGATACCCCGAAGGAAATTTACAATAATGGATATGACGTGGGAGTTCCCCATCCCCATTACCAAGGTTTACTCTAATGGTTTATACATATTGATCACCATGGATAAGAAGAATCAAACACCTAACACCAATTCATGGTTTCTCAAGAATAAATTTTTATAACCATTATACCAGTTCTTCATCCTCCCTGTATGAAATTAAACTACTAATTAATAATCATAATAGTATGACTTTAAACTATGCTTCACTTTACATCATCATTGAAAGATATTAAGTTTAAAAGTCAATATCCTCACCATATGATATTAAACTATATGATCATGGTCCTAACAACATGACTTTAAACCGCGCATCCATTTAATTCATTACTCTAATATGGTAAAATTAAAACTTAGTGGCCCCACAATATGGTATAAAACTACATGTTTATAATATTGATAGTATGACTTAAAACTGAATATACCTTTATTCCATCACTGTAAGGTGTTAAATTATATATTCATTTCCATTTTGTATGACATTAAACTACTTATAATAGGTCAACAGAGACCCAAGATTCTTATACATAAATATTACATATTTTTAGATGAATATTCATTACATCATATAAACACACTTATGAGGACCATAATAGTTTAGTTCCTTTGGAAATATGGAAAACATTCTTCTAATTCGGTAAAAGATCTCTAATATCTCTCATAAAGATCTTCCCCTTTAGTCCTCCTACTTAAAATCATTATTTATACCATGGGGAAAGGAAAAATAAGAAAGGGTGTTCTCAGATTCTCAGTAAGGTTAAATGAGTGTGATACATAATAATAACATGAGCAAAATGTTATTATAAAAAGAGAATAATATATGAAAAGCATACCCTATATATCAAATATCATAATCTTGAATCATGGAATAAATATTGGTAGTTCATAAGATGTGAATAATAAGATAATGAAAGAACATGATCCAGGAGAGTTTAAAAATAGAATAAGACATTGAATTTTTGGCATACACATAATATTATAAAATTCTATGTCAAGGATACCTACCATAAAGATACTTGGGTTTTTTCTTGTAATACTTTAAAATATATCTAGGAATATTTCTTGAGCTAGGCGCTGAGACAACGTTCAATTTCAAGGCCCTGTGTTCCCAGAATTAATTTTATCAAAATATTAGGTATGTTTATACTATGCTCATGAAAAAAAATATATCTCTTAAAAAATATCTTGCATCATAAATATAAGGCCACGACTGAGTCTATAATGTGGCGTTTACCCTAGGTGGGGTATAACTCTTCTCGGCACGGGACTTCTGGGAGAAAAGTCACCCACGAGAAAAATTGTAAATAAAATAATTAAACATAATTATTTTACCCCTGATGACTTTTTGAATAACGTTTTATCAAGGTCCCATGTTGAAAATCTAATACCTCTGTTGAGTTCTAATTGGGTCATTTTACCTAATCACAACATAAAATGTGAGGGCATAGAGGTTTTGGATTCTGCAACCGTTGGAGGACTTTCGTGGATATGCTAAACCTAATAAAATCCTATAAATACATTTTTATGGAATTTTTATTAGGGTTATCCTCAAATCCACTCTCCACCAATAACTCACCTCCTTCCTCCTTTGGAGAATCCCTAGAAAAGCTTCGATGGATCCCATTGGGATCAAGGAAAACACGTTTTCAATGACGTGTGATCGATCGAGGTAGGATTCTTGTTTCTTTTCACACCCTAATTTCCTTCATTGATTTAGTATTGAATTATTCATTAAACTATTTGTTTTGAACATCGAGGTGATGGACAAATGAACACAACCATAATACAATCTTCATTTTGAATCCCCATTTTGTCATGTTCTTCATCGTTCTTCACCATAAATGTTTTTCTATGTTAAAACATTGATGAATCACTGAGCGAAGTTCGGAACTATGAATCCCTCATCTCAAGGTTCTTTAATCCATTTTTGGATCTAAAATTGGGAAACTAGAGATGTCGGTACAACATCTGGAAGAAGGCGATAGTGCAGGTCTAGCATGACGGTGTTGGCAAGGGTAGGTTGGTGGTGGCGGTGCTTTGGGTGAGAAGGTTGATGGCTGGGTGTGAGGCATCAGGCAGACGCTATGGGGCTCCATCACGGTTGGTGTGTGAGGAGGCTAGTGCAGAGGAGCCACAGGGCGATGTGCTACAGTGTCGTTGGGGCAGACCGGGATGGTGGGGTCGGCGGCTGGGGGCTTTCGGTGGCATTGGGAAGGCCGAGGCAGAGCAGGGTCACGGTGTGCGACCCCAGGTGGCAGTGATCAGCAGTTTGTGATGCCGTATTGATGGCAGGGAGACCAGGGTGGTCGGCTAACTAGTGCACCAAAGGGAGAAAGCTGTGAAGACCCAGGATGATGATACGGGATGGGCCGGCTGGAGCGTTCTGGTCCAAGCGGACAGATCCAGCCAGTTTGGGCTTGATCGGCCCAATCGAACCCACACTGCTTTAATTATCCATATCTCCTAAACCACATGTTCGTTTGATACACCGTATGTGGCCACACGACCCACTAATCAAGATGTATCTTTTTATACCAGTTTAGGACTTTCAAGTCTTGGTTTCACTGCTCGGTTTCATGAAAAGATAGAGTTTAATAATAATAATAATATAATTATTATTATTCAGAAATCTTGTTTCAGTCCTATCTTCTAAATGGAACGTCTATTTGATGTGTTGTCTATGGTGGAACAACCCTGGTCTTTGTGCATACTTTTTAAGACTACTTTTGGGTTCTTAAACCAAAGTCGAGGTACATTCCCTATGAAGCCCAGTTCACATGTGTTGCAGTGAAATGCATCTTTTTCATCAGGTATCTATTCTTGATGAACAGTAGTCAATCGTGTGTATTTTTTGGTGAGGATCACTATGGAGTGATCTGTATAATTGTTTCAGGATTGAGGTGTAGACCCCACAAGATGCCTTTTGAGTGCAATGTTGTGACTTGATAATTTTCTATCGGATGTCCATTTGGGGCGATTAAATAGTCGATCTTGTGGGTCTTTTTACAAGGATTTCAACGGTTTGATGTATTAGGATGTGCTGAGCCTTATTTGTGATCTCATTAATTGTGTAAACACGAAAGGAATATTAGTGGAAGGTCCTTCTTAAGTGTTTGATGATAACTCTTGGCATAGATCAACACCCACTCTTGTAAAATTGGAGAGGATGTATGAATAGATGCGTCCAAATGTTATAGGGTTGTTTGAGGAGACATGTCAGTGAATTTACATTTTCTCCCTTTGAACCAACATCGAGTGTCGTACGTTTGATATCCTTTTGGATAGATATAATAGGTACTCTATGAGTACACTAGAATGCATAGGGGAACTTGATTGTAGTTTAGTATCCGATATTCACTAGGTATATGTCCAAACGATGAGGTAGGGTCACACATTATGTGGGACCCACATGCATTGTGTACCGCTTTATGAATCTTCAACCTCTCATAAATCCTTCTTCTGAACTCATATTTCGGAATACGAGTATCCTATCTTGAGTATTTTTTTCATAGTATGCGATGATTCCCTCTTTAGTGGATTTCGGGTTACGATGTGAGATGTTCTAGGTGTGATTCTTTTTTCAAGAGATGTTCAATGAAGAAATTGATTAGATGTACCATCCATCTGGGATAGATGGTGTTCCCCGATACTTTCTTAGAGGTACCATCCCATAGGGATGTCGAGTGTTCGTTGATTCTTTCTGAGAGGTACAATCCAGTAGGGATGGCCAGTGTTCCTCTATTATTTCTGAGAGGTACCATCTAGCAGATATGCCTAGAGCAATTCTAGGATTACCTCCAGCTAGGCTGGGTAGTGGTCCTCGATGGAAGTTTCAGGCTTACCTCCATCTGGGCTGGGTAGTGGTCCCTAATGGAAGTTCCAAGCTTGCCTCCAGATGGGCTGGGCAGTGGTCCCAAATGGTAGTTTCAGGATTCCCTCTAGTGGGGATGGGAATTGGCTCCCATCGATGATGCTTTCTAGGAAGTAACCTCCAATAGGATTGTGAATTGGGTCCCCATTGACTTCTAGGTGATGATCCCCCTGACGTACTAGGGTATAGATACCCGATGACTAGAGTGGAACCCTCCAGTTTGGCTGGGCATTAGTCCTCAACCTTGACACATGATATCTTGACTTTGTGACATAGTGATGAGGTGTGATTTGATGTAACTTTAGACTCATGAGGAAGAGGAATTATTTTCCCACCAATACGCATCCTTGTAACGTGACCTAAAACCGCACAGGCAAGAGAGTTCCACCCAAAGCAGATAGTATCAATGTGCGGTGATTGGGTCCCTTTGAGTTGTAGTTCAGGGCAGACGTGTGGGATACTGGACAACGATGGTGGTTACTTGTGGACTGTTATCTACTCTTCATTCATAGGATAAGCTATGACATGGAGATCCCCTTAGCCTCTCATTTGGGTTTCTTTGAATGAGCGTACATATATTCTCTCTCCATCACCCACTCATTGGGTTTTGGTTACTCTCCATTCAGGTGAGGCGAAGATGTGTGAGGTATGAAACTTGCATTATGTGTATAGTTTCTCGTGGTTAGATTAGTCTACTCTCCTACTATAGGTAGAGAAGACTCGACGAGAATTTCATCATCTCATAATTTATATCCCCTTATGTTTGTATGAGCTTACTTCACTCTCTTGTTGGTTTGAGCTGCACTCATTTTACTGTAGCTTATTCTATCTACTTCTCCCCTCTTTATTTCATCTTTTTCTTATCCCTTGAGCCTTTAGGGCATCCTATATAGTATTTATATACTCACCCCTTCTTGGGATTTTCTTGAATTTGGTGTTCCCTTACAGAAGATAGATAGGTTGATCATTATATCAGAGGAGCCGAGGGATACGGGGTTCTTGGACTGCGTACGACGGTCGTAGCTTGGGATCCAGGAGAAGGGATCTCTCAACTGTTTTACTTTTCCACTTGTTTTTGGGTTGTGTCACTTTTTTGGTTGGGAATTTATTTTTTCCCTTTTCCCTTTCAGTTTAGTTTTATGTACTTGTATTGTTTAGAGCTCCATGCATATTTGTGGTTTATATATAGCAGTTTTGTATATTTTCCTTTTCTTTTGCCTTTTTGCATTGATTTGGTTGTGTGTGTCTGTACATGTTCTTAGGAAAAGGACTCCTTGAGATTATTTTACATTCAGCGCTATTCACCACCCCTGACCTATGGAGGTGGGCTTGGGGTAGGTGTGTCTCGATCCTCATCGTGGGTCGGTTCGTGACAAAGTGTTATCAAAGGTGGTTCTAACCTTGGGATTTTTTTGGACATTTCCATAAAAAAGGTATTGGTTGTGTTTAGGGAAACATTTTCAAAGTGTCTCGAGAGTAGCTCTCGGGACAGGGAGTCAAGTGATGGTACGAGCAGACGACGTATATGTTCACTAGGACCCTGATTACCCACTTATCGACTCAGCACCCTAATACACTTGTTGCAGGGAACAATGATAGATACATCATATAGGATTGAGTCTTTGACTGTCCTTTTTGATTTATCACCCCATCATTGTTGATATATATATATATATATATATTCCCATCTGACCGTTGTACTCTCTGATAACATTTATAATGTATCTATGATGACAGCAAGCTAGGATACTAGCTTCAGTTCATGACGACGACCCTGTGAGTGAAGAGGCCTCAATTTAGGACCCATCATGTGATCCCCTTTCTCTAGGTGGGCATGTAGTAGAACCTCCAAATATTGAACAGTATAAATCCTCAATAGAGAATGCTAAGTACATGCATAGGCTAAGCTCACTCTGTGTGTTCTAGCACTAGAGACCATTGAGGTTCCATGGTGAGCCAGACCCTCAGATAGCTGAGGTTTGGCCAGAGTTGGTGGTCCACCACTTCAGGCTTGTACGGACATCGTCATATTATATGGTGTTTTGGGAAGATATCCTTTTCAATAGAGTATTTGAGAATTATGGGATCTTGGTTACTCCGATACATGACGAGTCGTCACTCTCGTGGGATGACTTCCAAAAATTATTTCTTGAGGAGTACCACCCCTCCCAATTTCCCGATGTTGGAATTCAGGAGCTCCTACAGTTTCAGTAAGGAGGTATGATGGTATTTGAGTACACGAAAATCTTCATAGACCTTTCATGCTACTCTATGGACATGATCCATAATGGTTACTTATAAGTACATAAGTTTGAGTAGGGACTCCGAAGAGAGATCCATTCTATCATGGTACCCTTGTGCATCCCCACATAATTTGGGGTACTGGAGTAGGCACTTATGACAGAGATACTTCCATCATAGGGACTCTATACAGCCGGTTGTGGAAGTGGGAACAATAGACCTGAGACATCTGCTGCAACTAGCAGGTTTTTTTCAATAAGATCTTGACACAAGATGCCTCCTCATAAATTGGTATCAGGCATGTAGTCATATGGGTTTGAGGCAGCGTAGAGTGTTGGGTTATCCCAGCTTGGGCCAGTGCTATGCTTGTTATGGTCAAAGTCACATTGCACGAGACTGCCTGACCAAACATGCTTAGAACACCTGGTAGGCAGCAGGTGGACTACCATGGCGGAGACATCACCATGACAAGGAATTTACTAGGTGGGGACATGGTAGTCCCCAGGAAGGTGGCTCTAAAAAAGGATCGGGAGGAGCTAGAGGTCGGGGATGATGTTATGAGGTCCATCCGCCACCACTACCTCTAGGAGGACGACATCAAGCTAAAAAAGATAGCATATGGGACTATGGATAGCCACAAGATTTAGATGTCTATGATCCTACAATGCATGAGATAATGAGAGGTACACTATATGTCTCTTATACTTCTTTCGGTAAAAAAATTTAGGCACTGTGTGAGATACTCTTTTCTCTTTGTTTATTGCTTGAGGTTTTACCAGGGTAACATGGGGCGTCGATGTATCCATGTGTTAGTTTTGTTCGATGTAGCTTTTAACGCATGAAGAAGAGGGGTCCATCCCCCACTAAGACATTTTTTTGTGATGCAAGAAAAATCATGATGGAGAGTTAGTGCCACCCAAAGTAGATAATATCAAGGTGTGGTGGATGAGTCACTATGACTTGTGAATTCAGGGAGAGGTTGTGTGATGGAGTGTCGGATCAGTTCCTAGCATTGTCAGTGGAGTTTTCCTTCTTGAAACTTTTTTCTTGTAATTCCACTAGTGAGTGTAGAGAAATATCTGGTTTGGGAACTATTATCCTTCCAAGGGGAGTGAAGACACACTGGGTATTCCACCTGCTTTATGTTTCTAACTTCTTATGGTTAGATGAGTTTACTCACCTACCCTTTTTGTTGGTATCTTTTCATGCTCAATGTCAACCTTAATATAGTAGTTATCAAGTACAGGTTAAGGTGATAGAGATCCCAGGAACAGAACTACGCGGCTCACTACCATGTGCTGAAATCGGTAGTCTTTTCCTTGAGAATGTGGAGATGCTATATTCTAAGAGATCACTTTATGGTTTTTTCAGACCACTAGGGTCTCAGGTACGTCTTCACTTAGAGAGACTTAAACCTGAGGTAGTGACACTGGTTGGAAATTCTTGCAAGACTACAACTTTGAGATAGTTTGTACTCTGAGAAAGGGAAACACTGTAGTAGGTACCCTTAGTAGGAAGATCCAAGCTCTCCTAGTGAGGAAAATTTGAGAGCATTCAACTTACCTACAGCTGACCCTGGTGAATTAGGAGAGTACAACTTCTCTTCAGTTGATGGTGTTGACTCCTTCGCTTCTTTATCATGTAAGAGATTTGTGGTTGTGAATCATCGACTATGAAATCTTGTGTGACCACATATCCTTAGATGTTTCACCTGATATATATTTTGAAGGAGGGAATCACATGACCTTATTCCAGGAAAAAATAGTTATTCCAGTCACAACATGGAATGTAGAGGTTTGGTCAGGGAGGAAAACTATCCTCTGAGTTTCATCGGGCCATTTGGAACAGTGCAAAGAGATGGTGAGGTTTTCTACTGCCTTACCTACCCACAATAGCTGGAGTGGGTTCATGACATCTAATAAGTGTCCCAACCGAGTAGATACGTATGTGTTCCTATGCAAATTATTGATAGGATCATGCCTTATAAGGATAAACCATCCCTTTGGTTTGTGTGTTGTGCTAGCATGGAAACATATAGGTTTTCCTGGGAGCAGAAGAGCCAGGTGTGAGCTTAGTATCCCGAGTTTTTTCCCTTAGTTTTTCTTTTCAAATACAAAAATATTGAAGGAGTGAATGATCTATAGATCCGTTTGTTCCTTGTAAAACTTTGAAATATTTCTAGGAATATTTCTAGAGTTAGGCGCTAAGACAACGTGCAATTTTGAGGCTCGATGTGACCAGAATTATTTTTATAAAAATATTAAGTATTTTCATACTATTGACATGATAAAAATATTATATCTCTTAAAAGGTATCTTGGATCATAAATTTGAGGTTGCGGTTGAGTCTGGAATGTGGTGTTTACCCTAAGCAGGGTATAACATTTGTCGGTGTGGGACTTCTGTGAGAAAAGTCACCCAGGGTAATAACCATAAATAAAATAATTACACTTAATTATTTTACCATTGATGTATTTTAGAATAAATTTTTATTGGGGTCTCAGATTGAAAATTTGATACATTATTTAAGTTTTAATTGGATCATTTTACCTAGGCGTGACATAAAATGTGTGGGTGCGGAGGTTTCAGATTCTGCGACTATTGGCAGAAAAAAGCGGATAGGCTAAACCTAATAAAATCCTATAAATAAATGTTTATGGGATTTTGATTAGGATTATCCTCAAATAAACTCTCCACCAAGAACTCACCTCGTTCCTCCCTTAGAGAATCCCTAGTGAAGCTCTAATGAATCACAGTGGGATCAAGTCGAATGCGTTGTCAACGACGAGTGATCTATCGAGGTAAAATTATTGTTTTTTTTTCAAAACCCAATTTCCATTATTGATTTATTCTTGAATTATTCATCAAAAACATGGTTTTGAGTGTCAAGGAGATGGACAAAAAAACACGGTCATCATCTGATTCCCATTTTGGATCCTCTTTTTTTCACATTCTTCATCGTTCTTCACCTTAAAATTTTCACTACATTAAAACCCAGATGAATCAATGAATGGAGGTTGGTGTTGTGAAGCCCTCATTACAAGGTTTGTCAATACATTTTTTGAATATGAAATCGAGCCATCGGAGGAGTTGGTATGACATCCAAAAGAAGGTGGTGGAGTCGGTCCAGCATGGCAGCGCCGAGAAGGGTCGAGCGATGACAATGGTGCTTGGGGTGATCTAGAAGTGGCTAGGTGCGAGGTGGTAGGCTACGTATGTGGGGCTCTAGTGTGGTGGGTGTGCAAGGTGGTCGATGCAAAGGATCTGTGGGGTGACGTACTGCGGCGTCAGTGAGGTTGAACGAGATAGCAAGGTCAGCATCCAGGGGATTCTGGCGGTGTTGAGAAGGATGAGGTGGATCAGGTTCTCAACATGTGACCCCAGGTGGCAGTGACCCCGTGTTTCGCTATGTCATGTTAACGGAATGGTGACCGAGGTGGTTGTATGGCCAGTGCACCAAAGGGAGTGGGTCGTGGAGACCCAAGCTAGGCCGGTGGTAGGTGGGCCTTAGGCCAGCGATATGGTCCAGCTGAAGCAGGCTAGATCAGGAAGATGGATCCATCCAAAATGGGCCGGATCAGTCCAATCTAGCCCATAGAGATTTAATTAGTTGTATCTCCTAAAACGTGCATCCATTTGAACCACCATCTACGGCCACATGTCTCTCTTATTGATACAGATCATTTTAGACCATTTTAGGACTTTTAATTCTTGGTTTCACTTCTTGGATTCAATAAATGAATAAGTTTAATAATAATAATAATATAATTATTATTATTCAGAAATGTTGTGTTAGACCTATATTCTAAATGGAACGTCCATTTGACATGTCATCTGCAATGGCACGAGGCTAGTCTATGTGTGGAATTTTCAAGACTACTTTTGGGTTGTTAAACCAAATCCGAGGTGTAGGCCCTATGAGGCCTGGTTCGCACACGTTGTAGTGAAATGTGGCCTTTTCATTGGGTATCCGTTCTCAAAAAATGAGTAGTCGAACCTGTGTGTTTTTTTGTGAGGATCACAATGGAGTGATCCATATAATTTTTTCAGGATCAAGGAATAGACCCCACGAGATTCCTTTCGATTTAAATGAGTTGACTTCTGACTTTTCTATCATATGTACATTTTGGGTGATTAAATAGTCCGTCTTGTGTATTTTCTGCAAGGATCGCAATAGTGTGGTCTGTTTGGATGTACGGAGCCTTGTTCATGATCTCATTAATTGTGGAAACATGAATATAATATCAATTGAAGATCCTTCTAAATTTCTTGAAGATAAACCTTGTCTTAGATCAGTATCCTCTCCTGTGAGAGTGGATAAGATGTATGAATAGATGCGGTCAAATTTTCTAGGTCCATTTGAGGAGACGTGTCAGTGAATTTAAGTTTTCACCCTTCTAATCAACATCGAGCATCATTCACTCAATAGCCTTTTGTTCAGTTATGCTACGTACTCTTTGAGTACATTAGAATTATTAAGGGTACTTTATCAAATTTTAGTACCCAAGAAAGGATAGGTTCATGACCAGGAGATGAGGTGGGGTCACAAATTGTGTGGGCCCCACACGCATCGTCTACCACTTTATGAATTTTTTAACTCTCATAACTCCTTATTATAAACATGGATTGTGACATGAGAGTAGCCTATTCTGATTTTTTTTCATGTAGTACATGATTATTTCCTCTGTAGTGGCTTTTGGGTTGTGATTCATGATGTTCCAAGAGTGATAGCTTTTTCAGGTGATTTCCGATGACCACTATGATCAGAGGTACCATCCAATAGGGATGTCCAGTGTTCCTTGATGGTTTAGAAGAGATACCATCTAGTAGGGATGTACAGTGTTCCTCGATGCTTTCCGAAATGTGCCATATAGTAGGTATGGTCAGTGTTCCTCAATTCTTTCTGAGAGGTTCCATCCAGCAGGGATGTCCAGTGTTCCTTGACACTTTATGAGAGGTACTATTCAACATGGATAGCTAGAGAAGTTCCAGGCTTACCTACAACTGGTATAGGCTTGATGGAAGTTCCAATATTACCTTAATTTGGGCTGGGCATTGGTCTATGATGGTAGTTATGGCCATACCTCCAGCTAGGCTGGACAGTGGGCCCCGATAGTAGTTCTGGGCTTCCCTCTAGTGGGGTTGGGCAATGGTCCCCAATGGCAGTTTCAGGCTTACTTCTAGTTGGGCTGGGCAGTGGTCCCCAATGGAAGTTCTAATATTCCCTATCGTGGGGCTAGGAAATGGGTCACATCGAAAACACTTATCAGGAAATACCCTCCAGCAAGGATGGTCAGTAGGTCCTTATCAACTTCCGGGTGATGATCCCCCCTAACGTACTCGGGCAAGGATACCCAATGACTATAGTGGAACCCTCCAGTAGGGATGGGCATGGGTCCTCAACCTTGAAACATGACCTCTTGAATACATGACATAGTGACGAGGTGTTATTTGATGTACCTTTGGACTCACAAGGAAGAGGGACACTTTTTCCACCAAGATACGACCTAAAACTATGCGAGTGAGACAGTGCCGCCCAAAGTGGATAGTATCAAGGTGCGGTGATTGAGTCCCTTTGAATTGTAGTTTAGGGATTATGTGTGGGATTCTAGGCATCGATGGTGGTTACTTAGGCACTGTTGGATACTATTATTTCTTGGTTTGATCTGTGAGATGGAATCCCATTACACTCTCATTTGGGTTTCTTTAGCTGAGCATATATATATTCTTTTTTTAGTACCCACTCCTTGGGTTTTCGTTAGTCTTCTCCCCTGTGAGGTGAAGATGCATAGGGTATTCCATGTACTTTCGATGTCTAGTTTCTCATGATTGGATGAGTCTACTCTCCTGGTATAGGTAGTGAAAACTCAATGAGAAGTTCATATTCTCACCATTTCTATCTCCTTGTGTTAGGATGAGATTACTTCACTCTCTTATTAGGTTGAGTTACACTCCTTTTATTGTACCTTGTTCTATCTACTTCTCCCCTCTTTAGTACATATTTTTATGATCCGTTGAGCCTTTGGAGCATCCTACTAGGTATTTTTATACTCAACTCTACTTAGCCTTTGCCCGAACTTGGTGTGCCCTTGTAGACGATGGAAAGGTTGATCGTGACATTAGAGGATCTTGGTTTATATATAGCTGTATTGTATCTTTTCCTTTTCCTCTAAACTTTTTCATTGAGTTTTTTGTGTGTGTGTGTGTACAGGTTCTTAGAAAAAGGCCTCCCTGATATTGTTGTGCCTTCGATGCTAGTCGTCACCCCTATCCTATAGAGGTCGGCCTGGAGTAGTTGCAACTCAAGCCCCAACATGGGTCGGGTCGTGACATACCAGGACATTAATAACATGTTAAGCTTGGTATAATCACCTGTGTACCTACTTTGGGATTGGGATAACCTCCCGTGTACCCTCTTGTTTCAAGATTAGGGTGACCTCCTATGTACCCTCTTGTTTCAGGCTTGAGATGAGCTTTGATGTACCCTCTTGTTGTGGACTTGGAATGATATCCTATGTACCCTCTTTTTGGGGGTATAGGATGACCTCCCATGTACCCTCTTATTATCAGCTTGGGATGACCTCCCATGTATTCTTTTTTGTGGGATTGGGATGACCACCTGTGTACCCTTTGATATCATAGAACATTTATAATTACCTAATTAATTGTAATGAGATATAGTTCCCACTCATTATATAATTAAAACCATATTTATGTGTTCCACAAAAACATAAACATTCATCATTTCATATCCCATGAAATTAAATGGTTATTATAAACATTTCATCATATCTTAACCTATGTAAAAGATAAAGGTTTCATAATAATTTTATCATATAATAACCAATTAAAAGAAGCAGATTTCATAAGCATATAACCCATGAAATAGAAATGGGTTTCATAAGCATATAACCTATGAAAGAGAAACATGTTTCATAAACATTATTCTATAAAAACATAAAACATGTAGATAAAGAATATGAATGGTACCCTTGAATCATATCCCCAATAAGGCATGAGTAACACCAATCTTAGATACAAAATAATTTTGAAAGATCATTTAAAACATTTCATGAGGAAAATATCCTTTCCTCTTAAAACCCATATTTTAAAACATAAAACGGTTTTCAAAACCTTTTTCTATGATAACCACTTTAAAAACAATTAATTTCCAGAATATTAGGGGTAAATTATTTAAAATTAACCTTGTAAACTTTAAAACTATTATTCAAATAAATGATCTTCCTAAAAATGGGTAAATTCATACATTTTAGACTTGTTAAATGAACATTCCTTTTTCATAATAAAAATTTTAAAAATATACTTTGATCAAAAAATGACAAGAATGTTCCTTTTAATTTTTTTAAAGATAAAATGTGTAGAAATTTCTTTAGTAAATCATTTTTAAAACGTTAAAAACATTTTTGAAAACATTTTTAGAAAGCATGATTTTGTAAGAAAACATATTTCTAATTGAAGAGAGAAATAAAGTTCGATTTTATTAAAAACGTTTTCATAATTATCTTAAGTAAAAAATGGGGTAAAAATGGTACCATTACTTGAAGATATCATAAATAACCATAGGATAAGAGAATTCATGATAAATATTTAGTGATTTCATCAATGTAATCATAATTATAAATAATCCCTATAAATAATGAGATTGTAGCAATAAAATATTACCACTTTGGTAACACTGAATCATAATCACCATGAAATAATAATATCACATGATTCATAAAATATCATTAAAATAAGGATATTCATGATATAACATGTCAAAGTGGTAGTATATACACCCCATAAAAGAGTATAGGAATATAACATAACATGTGTCTCAAACAATTAAAATTGAGGCAAAATTACCTTACCGCTTTGGTAACGTTTTAACCATAAAACCCATGAAAGTGAGATCCTAAAATGGATATGTATATCCAAATAATTCTAATTATAATAATAATAATAATGAAATACATCCATGGGAATCATACACACCATGTAAAATTAATAAGTTATGAACATGGATTATGTATCATAGAACATAAAAGTGATACAAAAATTACCTACTCCTTAAGTAAATTTAGAATCGTGATCCCTGTGAAAGAATAAAATCAATTTAATATTTTAATATAAATAAATAAATTAAATTCATGATATAAAATTTCATAGTGATTTATATACACCATAAAATAAATGAGTGGGGAATATGTCATAAGTCTCACAAAAATAAATGAGCGATTAGAAATCCCCTTACGTTAAGTCTTGAATCTCATTGAACTTGCTCAAAATTCTGGTATAATAAATATATATAATAACCATATTCATATATATAATATCTTATATTATTTTATTATAAATTTATATTACTTTTTTATTAACAATTTCATCTTAAAGTTATGTTTCGGGTGATAATCGCTTTGTTCTTCGTACATGTTTTGACATGTTATTCTTGGTACTCTTACTTATATCATGATTTAGTAATCTCAAAAAATTTAACCATGATATAAATATAATATATTTTTATTATATTTCTATCTATAGTAATCCATAAAATTTAGTGATAGGAAATGAAACACGTTGTTCATGGAGATGGTAAGTTGTATGTACGCATGAACATTGTTTCAATTTTGTTTTTGTATTGAAAGAAAAACATGTATATGATATATTATCATTATAGAATCATTTTTATGTCATATTTATCATATATTTTATTAAACCCATCTTTAATACATTCCGTGTAAATATTTAATGAATCTCATTGCTTAGAGAGGTGGTGGTCTACTGTACACACAAACAACATTGTCGTATTCACAAAAAATGGAAAACATGATGGATTGTGTGATATAAAAATTAAATAATAATAATAAAATAATAAAAATCATATATATAATATATAAATATTATTTAAAACATTATTACAAACTTTGAAAGGTGGTAATAGAAAAACAAACGACATCGATTTGTGAGCCGGTAGTCCTCCGTACAAAAAAATAATGATTTCATAACCCATTTGATGAAAGTGTGGTTATTTTTACGTAATAAACTTAAAATAAAACATATAATTATATTTAGGATGCTATTTATATTATATAATATTGATATAAAAATAAATTAATGGGTTTTAGGAAGAAACAAAAAAACGTTTGTTGATGAACTTTACCTCTTCTTTGGGTATCTTCTTCTGGTTTTCACCAAAGGCCTTCCTTGGTTGGCTTTAATCCAAAATTAAGGATTATATAATTATAGGAGTGAATTTTATATGTTATTTGGGTAATTATTTTCCAATAAAATTGTTTTGAGGTGTGAAGAGATGGGAAGAGTGAGTGACCATTTATAAGGGAGGTGAGTGACACACTTATAAATTTTTGAAAGAGAGAACTCCACACACGTTTTTTCCTTGTAATGTGGCCCCAATAAAGGAGAAATATCTTTAATAGAAGGTATAAGGTCTAAATATTTCCATAAAATGGGTTTTGGATAATTTTTTGGTCATTTTTTCACCTTATATTATGTGTTTAACCACTAAGTAATCTTGTTTTTATCTTAATCGTTGCAATTAATTTTAACTTCTTTCCCTAATAACATTGGTAAAAAATTAATTTGGAATTATTATAAATTATAAATTATTCTGATTAAAAATATGGAATAAATTTATTCAAATTCAAATCACATAAGTGGCATAAATTAATTTAAAATTAACCTCAAAGAAGTGTTGAGAAAATTGGTTTTTTAAGTGAAAAAGATCAAAAGTTTATCAAGTTTTTATATTCAATTTCAATATAAAATTGATTATAATGACCAAAATTGGATTAATATATATATAATTTAACTATTTTTACTTTAAAATAAATTCAAAATATATTTTATCATTATAAATTATTTAAAAAAAGGCATATTTTAATTAAAATTTGATATTTTTCACTATTCATCAAAAAATAAAACTTCTCAGAAAATTACAAAAAAAATAATCCTAAGATCATTTTAATATTTCAATTTCAAAAATTATTTTTATTTTATAAAATTAATTTTATAAAATTGAAAAACATTATTTTTAAAATAAGTGTATCATAAAAAGGTGAGAATACTATTTTTTAGAAAAAAATAGTTTTGAAGCATGCAATTGGATTTATTCTAAACTGCTATCTAGAAAACATGAAAGATAAAAGTTAAAAATTTTATTTAATATATAATATATATATTTAATTAAAATAATTAAAAAACTTATTTGGTTAATTTATAGATATAAAACACACTTTTGAGTATAAAATATCTATTTTAGAAAAAGTTTTCCTTTTATCTTAAAAAAAGTTTTATTTCTATTTATAATTAATTGGTCACCAAAGAATTATAAAAACGTTTGTAAAAAATATTTTTCTAATTTAGTTAATCCTTTTCATACCTTCCATTCCTATTTATATTTGATAACTATCATATTAAATAATAATATTAATAGTATATTATAGTTCAGTAAAACTCAGTCTTTAATGTAACAAAAGCTATCAAAGGAACACAAAATTTTGTGTAACACAAGCCAAATTAGTGTTGTGTGTACCGAAAACTATTATAAATGTTTAATGTAGTGTAATATTAAATTTTTTTTCATATAAATCAAACTTAACTCAGTGAAGCATTCAATGCAATCCATCAATGAAATTTTGTTTATTTAAAAAAATTTAATTCATAAAAAATCAGGGTGTAACATTCTACCCACATTAAAATGAATTTAGCCCTTGAAATTAATCTAAATCATTAAAGGTTTAATAATTTAAAGTTACTTTCATAGAAACCCACATCGTAAAAATTAATAATAAAACTTCCTTTTAAAAAAAATGAAGGTTGGAAACATAACAGTTACACAAAGTAACTCATAGCTAGGTTTCCAAATAGGAGAACATAGGTGGAAATTGAAAACATGGGCATATAAGAGAAAAGTAAAAATCAAATACTAATGGAGAGTGACAGAGAACATGGTCAGGAAAAAGTTAACAATCACAAAATATATAAACCAAATTGTCTTGAAAATGTCATTTATATTATAAAAAATATGATAACAGGACAAAATTTTATTTTAGGACCCTTTTTCCTAAAGTTGAATAATTTTTAAAAGAAGATATACTTACATGATTTTATTCCATTTAATAAACATAATATCATCCACTGGTTATTAATTAATCAATTTCCACTCTATCTCTTACTATAAGAAAAAAAGGTGAATTTGTTGTGTCTGAAGCATTAATGGGTCATAAGATCCATAAATAGAATTATAATTCATTCCGTATATCTTTAGTTATCATCACAACAAAATGGTTATCATGGGTTATCCAATATGTACAAATATTTATATGGTGAAATAACACATTAATCTCTAAAACATCAACCAAAGTTAAACATAAAAATTTTCATGAATGGTTAACCTTATAAACCTTTTGACACTAACAATTTATAAATAAGATTACTAAATTTATAAAAATAAAATTAACATTAATTTACCTAAATATCATAAAGTAGCTCTTGATTTCTACATACCAAAAATTTGAATACCTTCATCATGTATTCTCTTAAAACATGGTAATAACCTAAATTACTATAAAACATATTGAATACATACATGATTTTTCATTCCTTATATAATCCCTTATCTTATACAAAAACATTTTCATTGGAATCTTGGGTTCATACTTTTACTAATAGAATCTTTGATTTTATTATTCCAGAATCCAAGTAGATAATCAAAATGAAATTTCAATAAAGGATGAACAATAATATTTTCATAGGGCTCATTCATACAAAATAAAACATGAAATTTCCAACTAAGGAGAGGAGGATAAATATTTACTAATTGTCATAGTTCACTTCATACATTATGATATCTTAAGATTTACCTTGTTCCTTTGTCCTCAAAGATTATTATAGATTATCATCCATATTAGTCCTTAAATTGGGGCACTTGTTAGCATAATTCCCAAACTTCTTACAACTGGAACACTAAAGTATGGGAGGTTCATTTTTTGGGGATTTATAATTATTTGTATCATTAGATAACTTATTACCATTACTTAACCACTCGATGACCATCCTTTACAAACTTGTAACACCCTTTTATACCTTTCAAGAATTCACCTAAGTGCTTCTTCCCATATTTTATGCATACAGATTCTTGGAATTTATTTCCACCATTTAAGTTTTCATGAGAATCAGTCTTCTTTTTCTTATCAAAACTAGAGGAATGGTGGGAATATCCAATTTCCATTTCTACCTTTAGTGAACATCAAATGAATTATTTGCTGCTATTAAAGTCTCTTATAGCCAAGGTATTTTGAAGACTTGATTTCAAGTCAACAAATAATAAATCAATTTTTATTTCAAGGCTAATGATTAACCTAAAAGCATACCTTTAAAGTCTTCTAAAATTATCTCCATACGTACCAATGGATTCATCATTATTTTTTGTTATACTCAAGGAATTCCTTTTCTATCTTTGTTTGTAGAATATGAGGGAAGTACTTACTGCAAAATATCCCATTAAACTCTTCCCATTCCATAAATTCAATTTATTATTGTTACTTTGTATTCTTAATAAGATTCCACCACTGACCTGCTTCACCTTCCAAATAATAAATAGTCAAAATGACATTTCTTTATCTGAAAACTAAATAATTAAACATATCTTTTTAGTGGAATTGATCCATTTATCAACAACTATTGGATCATTAAAACCACTAAAATAAGGTGGAAATTGCCTCATGAAAGACTCAATAGGAGGTTGTTTCCACCTTTTCTCATTTTTAAGTTCAACATGATTCATATATTGAGAATGTTGTTTGATAATATTAATAAGATTTTTCATTCCAACTCCCATTCTCAAGAGTAAAATCAATGAATTGTCCATCGTACTCAGTATTAACATGGCCCCTTCATGTTCCATCCATCGACTAAAACCAAAATCATAGTGTGAGAAATATCTATCAATGTGGTAATCACATAATCATGAAAACTAACTTGTAAGATGTCTAAATTATAATAACTTCTTTAATATATGACACCTTAGCTTTATCCAATGTTATTCACAGTCATATTCAATTTAAAGACTTCATTATGGTTCGTAAAGAGTTTGTGAATTTCCAAATAATATCCCCCATGAGTGTAAAACCAGGTGTTGAGAAAGGATCACGGTCATGCACTAATTCTCGATCAATTCTAGAAAAATAAACTGTTTTTAAGTTTATTACCCCTATGAACATCTGTTCTAGATCCACATCCACTTTTAATATCTAGACAGGGATATATTTCTAGGCAACCACTCTGTAACACCTGAATTTTTTTATGAAATATTTTCTTTAAATAATTTTTATTTTTATGTAGATTTATTTGCATGAAATTGAGATTTTTAATGAACTATGAGATGCCCTTAATATAAAATTAATGTTATAGACTAGCTGTTAGGTTAGCAGGAATAATTATAACTAACTTATGAAAATGCATTATAAATTCATTAACTATTAATTATATATGAAAAAAATAAATCAATTAGATATTTGTATTTTTGAGTGAATTACATTTGGTAATGAAATTAATGAGATATATGATATTCATCCAATGGATATTTTAGTCATAGGGTATAAATAAAACCTTATTTTATATATGAGGACCTAATTTTCTTAAAGGTTAATTTTACACCTTTGAATGGAGAACCCATTTTAAATTAAGATTTTGGAACATTAAAAATTTCTGTATGACAACATAAACATGTTATTTAGAAGTAGAATATAAAAATTTACTTTGGATAAATTTCTGATAACTTTCATGTATTGATGAATAGTAAAAATAAGCTAAATTTTAATTAAAAACAACTTTTTCATCGAGATAATTTGAATGGTTTGAAAGTATAAATAGAATATATTTTTACCATTTAATATAATGTATGTCATTATCATTAATTTTACATTTAATTCATAGGTAAAAACATTTCAATATTTTGCAATGCTTTAACTTTTAAAACTTGTTTTCTCATATTAACAATGAGAATTATTTTAAATTAATTACTGCAAGTTATGTGTTTTGAATTTGGAAAAATGGATTCCATATTTGGAATCAGAAGTTCTAAATTGTGTAAGTAGGAACCATTTATTTTTGGACATTATGAGTAGTAACTTCAGTAATTATTTTATTTACCATGGTTAAAGGTTAAATCTAGTAAATAAAGGTAAAAAAATAATAATTTAATAATATAAAACTACCCTAAAATATTTAATAATACTATTGGATGAGATATTTCCGACCTTGTACATCCTTTGGTTGATTTTAGGACCCCATGGTTTCACTTGGATGTGAAAATGACATTTTATAAGAATTAATTTAAAGTAAAGATAATTATTACCTAAACACATATCTTTTACTAAATATATTTTTAATATATGATTATATAACTGATATCCATTTCTATAAATATTCATTAGAAATATAAAAATATTTCCTACATCATGGTATTTTATTTATAATCTTTATACATTATATATATAGATTTATTTATGACACACTTACGATGTAGTGATTACCTCATTAATGAAAGATTCAAATAAATGAATTTATAAATATTAAAATAATAATAATTTGGTTATTTCAATGTCATACACCAATTTTATGGATGATATTGACATATTATATTTGATTTAATTCCTTATTTTCTAATAAATCAGGTTGTTATAAATTTTTAAAAAATTCAAGTATGAATAGTTTCCAAAATTGACATAATTCATAACTTAAAATATGAAATAGTTTATTAAATGATATTAAATTAATAAAAATCTAATATTTGGAAAATTTTTAATATAAGTTAAAATATATCATAAATAACTTTTTTGGGTCTTTTGACATAATATGGCAATTACACTAACCCACAAGGTGTAAATAACATGATATCACGGTAAGATTAAAAAGTGTAAAATAAGGTTTAAACCCAAAAAAAGGATAAAAATATTCAAAACTTGTCTAAAAATTATTGTATGATGGTTATTCGAACCAAAATCATCTTATATTTCAATTATATAAGTTTTGGACCTTTTTTAGTTGAAATTAAATTTATAATAAATTAATATTTTGAGAGTTTCCTAAATTTCACCTCTCCTATCTTATAAAAGGGTACCTCCTCCCTATCCTATTCACTCCATTTTGAGGCTTAAAGATCATAAAAACCCTACCCATTTCTCTTCTCAACATTACTAGTTACATTAAATAGGTTTTGTTATTCTCAAAAGACTAACGCTAGTTTTATAAGAGGAAATTTAAAGGAGGCACGTCGAGGAAGAGGTAATCTCTTATATCGATTCTTTCAAATTTATTTCTTCTTCAACTTAGTCTTATTTAGTTGTTTCATTATAAATTAATAAAATAATTATCACTAATATACTGATATGTTATTACTAATATGAAAACAATTCTATTTCACCTTCTATCCATCCTACGAAAAATGAAATCACCGCACGTGGGTACGTACGACTTACTGTCTCCGTGTCGTGGTGTAATCTGTTTTCACCACCACCTTACTTGGATGGATATAATGGTAGAAATAATAATTATATATGATTATTATAACATGATACTAATTATTATATATTATTCACCATCTAATTCAATATCATTCAACAATTATGGGAATGATATCTTCACTCGTGTGTACATACGGTTTACCGTCTCTACGGTGCGATGTGATTCATTCTACATAATCTTCAGTAAACCATGATTATATAAATGAATTGAATGAATAAATATGATATATATTATACTAATAACATTATGTAAATGATATAACTATAACCTAAAAAATAGGAATAAGAACTTATCCGACAAAACATACATAAGAACATAAAGCAGTTAATACCCGAATAAAGAGTAACAATGAAATGTTACTGACAAATGGATGAAAATATGATCATAAATTTTATCATAAAAATGGTTATGATTCTGGAATAAATCAGTAACATTATTTAAATCATTATATAGGAGTTTCGGATACATATAAATCATATCATACCTAAGGTAAAGGACAACTTTTCCAATCTCATTTTATCCGAGATTGTTTATTCATAAGTATCTAATGGGAATATATTTATCATCCATGTCAATTTTTTCTAAAAATATCCTCATAAAATGTTTACTATCATTCTATGTATTTTTAAAGTTATTTTTACCCATTTTTACTTTTACTACATGGTTTGGAAGTAATCTTTCTTTTGTTTACCATACAAGGTACTTTTTGGCTTTTCCAGCAAAAGTACGAAGATAATGTTTTTTTAACATATACAGAATGAATGGGTTTTTACATCTTCATAACACATTATTTCCATAGATATTCCACTACATGTTGAAAATTTTATTTTAAAATCAATTATTTTCTTTTAAAATTGCACGAAATTTTTAGAAAAGAAAACATTTTTGAAGAAGAAAGGATATTTTCCTCAGGAATGAAGCTCAAGTGTTTTATCAAAATTATTTTCCATTTAAGATTATGTAGGTTTATGTTTATATCCCTATTATTAATATAATTTTATTGTGTTTATGATGGAATGTAATTTGTGAAATCCATTTGTTTTATATCAATTATGATGGAATGATGTTTAAGAAACCCATTTGATTTCATGGGTTATGCTACGTTGAATGTTTCTAAGTTTTTGTGGCACACATAAGAATAGTTTAATTATGACATTGGTGGGACCTATATATCCCTCCAATTCATTGGGTAAAGATTTATATCTAATGAGATAGACATGGATGGAACAACAAGTTAATCTAGTTCAGTGATACAGGGCTAGAACGAGGAGAGAACTTAGTTCAGTAATGGACTTTGTCTGCTATAATGGTCTTGGAAAAGAAACTTGACTAATATGAAATGATTTTATATGATTATGTGTGTATTCCACAAAATTTCATGTCTTATGTTATGACTATTGGTATTACATTACACTTTTATGATTTATCCCATGATATGATATTGTGATCTTTTATATGTAGGATAATATTTTCAAATGTTATGTTCTTATGAATATGATATGATTGTTATTTCATTTTTTTAACCTTAATGAGCATTTGAGATCAACTTTAAATATATTTCTTTTCCCCAGGACATGAAGAAGGGAATTAAGTATGATATGACAAAAAAGAGTCAAGATATGATGAAATAAATGGGAGAAAATGTAGGTTCTTTATGAACCAGTTGTTTATGTTTCCTAATTACTAAATACACTATACCTATACGATCCTTTCAGGGTTTTTTTATAAGTTCTAATAAATATTTTTCAATTCTGAAGTGATAGCTATGTATGTAAAGAATGGGTCACTATTGTTGGTATCAGAGGAACGATATAGTTAACCTTTAGAAACTAGGATGATAAAGTCTTAAGGATATGTCTAAGTATAATATACAATTTTAGTGTTTTATAAATGACCGTGAATAACCTAGAATAAAACCTAAAGTGTCCTAATTTGAAATTTTATTCTTGATTATATGGTTTTCCTGTTATTATTAGTGTTTTTTAAGAGTAGGTGTCCTAGAACCAACTGGTTTTACTATGATTACATGTATATTTAATGTATTATTACATATTGTTCATTGTTCTGCATGATTATGTTGTAATAATGTTCTAGAGTATTTGTTGCATTGATAAGGTTATGGTAGTTCCCCTCTAGGATGAGAACCTTGAAATGCTATAATAATATTCTTAAATATAGTTCTGCAGTTGGATGGCATGCTATGATGGAACACATAACATGCAAACCGTCAGGTGCAAGTACTCGTAAGCAGATGAGGCTTCCTCTTATGAAGTTCTCACATGTTAATCTCTAAGATAGGAGATTATGAGAATAGACTCGCAATTAGGAATTCCGAATTTTTTGGTGTCATAGGATATTTCTATCTGTGAGTGTGTGTAATGATCCTTAAACATTAAGATTATCATTAATATGTTTCATGACTTACACACTTTTATTTACTGACAAAAACCATCACGTAGACAGTTGGCAGGAAGTAGGGTATGTCGGGTGTGTCACGAGTTGCATGTTATTAATGGGTAAGTCGAGGGAGAATTTGTCTCTTCCATTTATGGAAGTTGATATCTCGGCCCTTTGATTGAAATAGAACTGTCATGCGAAATTCCATGGCCATGGTGTAACGATAAGTTTATTTGAGGTAGTCAAAGAATGATGTATCAAGAATAAAAGTTAATGAAAGAGTCATGAAACCTTCTTGATGAGATATTACGATAAAGGGATTATATTACACAGTGATTGTTCACATGTGGATGTCATTGTTGTGACTTTAAATTCTTTATCTTGGGTGCATTGACCCGTTTCTAGACAGTACTCTTGGACTTTAGGCAATTCCACCTAATTCCAATGAGAAAGAATCCTAGAGGGTCACACGCTAAGTGTTTTTGGTGGTTTGGTTAAATTCTATTTGGATTTAATTAATGAAATAAATATTATTCTCAAAACCATGGAAAAAATTTATTCAAGTTAAAATGATCGCATAAATCAAATAAAATATATTTATTTATTTTATTGAACATTAAATAAATATTTATTTACTAGTTTTTAAATAAAATATTTATTTAAGAGAATAAATTATTTATTTATTTATTTGAGTGTTCAATAAATGGAAGTGGAGTTCAAGCGAACCAAGGTCGGTCTGGTAGTAAAATAATTATTTTCAAGATGGTAAATAATTATTTAACTAGTTAGCACAAATTAAAATAGTGCTGCTATTATTTTGTGATGTGGAATTTTATTTATAATTCTGTTTTGCACAAGTTGGTGCACCGTAAATAATGACACGGTATTATTATTAAATTCATTGGATTTATCTAAATTCATGAATGTATTTAATTGTTTCTATGCAATTAAATATTGCAACTGAAATTCCATGTATATAAATAGGCAAGTACTCCTATTGTTCCCGACACCACACCACACACCTGGTGAATTGAGAATTGTTGAGCCAAACAATTTCTCTCTCGAATCCTCTTCTCTCCCCTCTCAAGAATGAGATACGTTATTCAAGGCATAAGAACAAGTGATCAAGAATGACTGACACAAGACACTCGATTCTCCGCGCTAGTACTCGAAGAATGAGCAGTGTCGATCGGAGGCCATCAAAACACGTGTGGATCACCACTATAGGGATTCTAGTTTGGATCCTTAAAAGCACAACGAGATAAACCAGAAGGGTCATTCAAGACGATCAACATCATCAACGAAGAAAAATACCAAATATCCAGGTATTATTTTTCTTTATGAAATTAATTAAATTAATTATAAACATGATGTGCAAGATCCTCTATAAAGGTTTCGGGCCTCTTTATTCTTTATCTAAATCTTTGATTATATTTCATGGAGACTAGCATTCATCATCATATTGATCCCTGAATAATCATTGATCATGGTAAAAATCAAATTGGGTCACATCCCAACCACGCTTCTGCTGTGCCCAAAACCTTCAAGTGGTATCAAAGGGGTTACATCATAGTTTATAATTTTTAAATATTTCTTTGATGAATTACACATTTAATAATTTAGTTGTTTCAATTCAAGTTAATCATTATGCAAATCTGAATCTCGAGATCTCTTCCTCCTCTTTCATTTCACATTCACCTTATAGAAACGATCTTTTCTTTTAATTTTGATTAAAATAAAATATAGGATCTCATCCGGAGGTTCCAAAGCTTCCTGGCCATACAACACTAGAACACACAATGTGTATTTGGTAGTACATGTCTTGGAGTCAAGATTCAATGCATCATATTGTTTTGAAAAAACAAGTCATGTGTTGGAGTCTTTCTAAGTCATAAATGACTCTGTGTGTTGACTGAGAATTGGTGGCACACGGTTTCTGGATTACACGCCATGTGGCCTAATGGACAGGATGTGTAGTCCATTCGGGTTAGGGTTGGACCATGTACCCCATACACAGCTTGCCCGGCTGGAGACTGTGTAACGAGGAACTACACGGCATGTGGCCCACTGGACACACCGTGTACTCCAAATATTTCTGAATTATACTCGCACACTATTTCCCCAGTTGTGTACTTCGGATAGATGGTGAAAAATAATACACGTCGTGTAGTTAGAACTACATGTTGTGTACTCATCCAAATTACGCAGATTAATTAAAATTTATTATTATATTATACAAACCCTTGAGACATGTACCATCGTGCGATCATAAATATGAGGCACAACACATGATAGGTGACTTATATATATGTGTTTAATTTAACATTTGTCTAATGTTCATCTCTACTCATTTGGTAGTTATGAATATAAATTCACTGGGTTGCCTCCAAGGTACAAGTTACATACAAAGATAATTTTAAATTAATTTATTTGTTTAGAATTATGATGGATGAGAATCTCAAGGAAATTTAGAAATGGGTTTAAGATAAAAGGATTGATTAATTAAAGATGATAATTAATTGATTTGAGTGTGGTTTATGTTAAACAATAATGATTAAAGAATTGATTGCTAGTTTTATTTATGCATAAATATCGTTGCATGTATGGATGATCATGAGCTAGACCAAGACCTTTGTATGTGGATGATTTCTTTTAATTTATTTATTTGAATTAAATTTGTTGGCCTGCAAGCCTTCTCCTCATTAATATGTAGGGCATGCATGCCCAAGGTTTCTTTTATGTAAAACCCCTTTTTACCCCTCACCTACATGTGAGTTAAAAAAAGGCATATGTAATGGATTAAACTCCCAAGATAGTGGTGTCGGTTCAAGATGGATATGAGACGAAACCAATCCCAGAATATATAGAGGTGGACAGGTGGAAGCTGTAAACACAAACCCAAAAGGTTCAAGGTGTTTATCCCCTAGGTTAGGGTTAGTTTATCAAACAATAGATAAACTAACCATTAGAAAATTTCATGATCATGCCATTTAATTTATTTTATTTCTATCTGTTTCATGGTTTATCGTTATGGATGTGTTTTCATGATCACATAATTAATGAATTAAACAATGATACAAGATGGAACTAAAATAAACTATAATTATGCATAAATATTATCAAGACATGGTAAATCACTTAAGTAAGTTCCAATTAATATTTACAAGTGTGTGATAATGGTAATAATCAATTCACAGATAAGAGATAAAAAATCCCTCAAATAAAATATTAAGTTAGAACAAGCCATCTGTTACTTGATTAAGGGAAAAACTCCATAAAACTATGTGTTTGACCAACCCTTGTTGGGACACTTACTTTTATACAGAAAGCCCTTATGAAAGGTTTCGGGTTGACTTAACTATATTAAATTAAGAGTAGTATCCCTTGTTTGACTTGGTGTAATATTGGAGGCAAGAGTTGAGGAAATCCAAAGTCATGATTTTAGGATTGGGGAGTCCACTCAACATATCAAGGAGTTGCAAGACTACAGTTGGAAAAGAACTACCTACCTAAATACCTTCTAATAGCTTGACCAACCCTTATTGGGATTATGCGAAGGGGAATATGGATCCTTGCCAATATAATCTCATGGAAACTGGACATTCTGAGTTCAATGGTGAGGGATATTGGGACTTGATAAAATATTCAGAGACTTAATAAAATTTATTATTTCTTATAAAATGTAATCAAGAAAGTACTAATGATTTTCTCTTAAAATTATAGAATAAAAATGACAAACTCATCAACCACACTATCCCTATGATCAATTCTGTATAAAGAAAACATCATCACCAGTAGTAACTTCCAGGAATGGTTTAGACACCTTCGGGTTATCCTACGCCATGAACGGAAGTCTTACGTGTTGGAGTCAGCATCACTTGATCTGCCTGTCAAAGAGGTGAGTGATGAGGATTTCTTGTTCTATGAGAAACATATGAACTATGTGGTCGACATTAAATGTTTTATTCTATCATCAATGTCTAGTGATCTCATTAAGTCTCATGAAAACATGGATACTTATAGCATGCTCGAGCACCTCTGTGGTATTTACTAGGAGAGAGCAATACAGGAAAGGTTTGAGATCTCTAAGGAACTCTTATAGAGTAAGCTTAGAGAAGGTACCCTAGCTGGGCCTCATGAAGTCAATCTCATTAGCTACATTGAGCGCCTAGAGGTGCTAGGGTTTAAACTCTCCAAATAACTAGGCACCGATCTCATTCTCGCATCACTCCCTCAAAGCTTCTCTAACTTTGTTGTCAATTTCAATATGAACAACATTGAGAATTCTCTATCTGATCTTCTTATCCTCATTTTCCAAGTGAAAAAATATATGAAGCGTGAAAATCCTTCTATCCTTATAGTGAATAAGAGGAAAGGGAAGGTGAAGAGCTTTAATCTCAAATCCTCTTCATGACCTTACAAGAAAAGGAAGATCAAATGGGAGGCAAGGGAATAGGAGGCTATTTGTTTCGCATGTGGCAAGAAGGGCCACTGGAAGAAGGACTGCACCCAGCCTAAGAAGCAAGGGGAAGCTTCAGATGAGTTTTTTATCAAATGAAATCTATCTATTTCTACAAATTGGGTATTATATGAAGCTTATGGTGCTCACATATGTATCCAAATACAAGAGCCAAGTAGATTTTGGAAGATTGATTGAGGGGAGGTAGATCTACGAGTAGCCAATAGAGCCAGACTTGCTGCTGCAGGTGTCGGGGAATACCACCTCACGTTGCCAACTGGGATGATCTTGGTATTAAAGTATTGTTATTATGTGCCTTCTATTACTAAAAACATTGTTTTTGTATCTAGATTAGATACAGATGTATTTGTTTTCAAGTTTGGAAATGAATGTTTCTTCTTTTACAAAGATATCATTTGTTATAGTAGGGAACATTTACACAATGGACTTTATGTGTTGGATTACACAAACCAAGTAATGGAAATCGATAACAAAGATACTTCACATGACTCATACCATACCCAACTTTGGAATCACCAGATAGGTCATGTAAACGAGAAAATATTGACAAAGTTACATCAAGATGTATATTTAGATTATTTCGAACTAAAACCACTTGGCATATGTCATGCATGTTTACAAGGAAAAATGACCAAATCCCCATTTAGTGGGAAAGGTTAAAGGGCTAAAGAACTTCTTGAATTGGTTCATACTAATGTTTTTAAACCATTTCTAGTTGAAGTAAGGGGAGGGTAACCATACATCATAACTTTTATTGATGATTTTAGTAGATATGAATATATCTACTTAATGAGGTATAAGTCGGATTATTTTGATAAGTTCAAAGAATACAAGAATGAAGTTGAGAACCATGTTGATAAGAAGACTTAGAAACCATACTAAGACCAAGGTGGAGAATATCTTAATCAATACGTCATTGATTACTTACAGGAGTTTAGGATCCTATCCCAACTCACTCCTCCAAACACGCCCTAGTGGAATGGTGTGAGTGAAAGGAGAAACCTCACCCTGTTGGACATGGTGAGATCAATGATGAGTCATGTGAGTCTTCCATTATCCTATTGGGGATATGCGTTACAAACAGAAGCACACATACTAAACAAATTACCAACTAAATCGATAAATGGTATTTTATACGAGTTCTAGAGTGGAAGAAAAGCCATGTTATCAAATTTACATGTGTAGGGTAGCGAAGCATTTGTTAAGACCTCTTCAGGTAACAAACTCTTACTCTGAGGCACAAAGTGTACCTTTATAGGATACCCCAAGGAAATAAGGGGATATTACCTATACAACCCCTTGGACAAAAATCTTATAGTGGTAAGACATGCCATATTTCTTGAGAGGGAGCACATCTCTAAAAGAGATAGTGGGAGAGAGATAGACTTCGATGAAGTCGAGGATCAAGGTACACAAGATTTGCTATAGGAACAGATTCCACAAATCCCCATGGAAGAAGAATCTGTTCCAGAGACACAAGTACTGCGTAGAAGTACAAGAGAGGTTAGAGAACTGGAACGGTATATTTTTCTAGTTATTGAGGATGGTGACTCCTTATTAGTTGATAAAAATGATCCTCTAACCAACAAGGAATCAGTAAGTGGCACAGACATTGCCAAGTGGCAAGAATCCATGAATTCTGAAATGGATTCCATATACCAAAACCAAGTTTGGATTTTGGTAGATCCTCCAGTTGATGTAAATCCTGTTGGTTGCAAATGGGTATTCAAGAAGAAACTGGACATGGAAGGACAAGTTAGTACCTATAAGACACAAATGGTTGCAAATGGTTTTAAAAATCATCAAGGAATTGACTACGATGAAACCTTCTCACCAGTTGCAATGCTAAAATCCATCAGAATTCTACTTTCCATTGCGGCTTACCATGACTATGAGATTTGGAAAATGGATGCCAAAATAGAATTCCTTAACGGGAACCTTCAGAAAGATGTCTACATGACACAACCTAAAGGGTTTGTGACTCCAAAGGATGCCAATAAGGTATGAAAGTTGTATAAATCCATTTATGGATTTAATCAAGCATCCAGGTCTTGGAATATTTGTTTTGATGAAGCCATAAAAGAATTTTCTTTTATCAAGAATGAATGTGATCCTTTTGTCTAAAAACGGTTTAGTGGGAGTGCAGTCATTTTCTTAATAGTATATGTTGATGACATATTACTTATTGGAAATGATATACCAGTCTTATAGTCTGTTAAGGCATGGTTAAATCAATGCTTCTCCATGAAATACTTAGGCGAGGCAGCGTATATTCTTGGTATCAAGATACATCGTGATAGATCTAAGAGATTTCTAGGCCTAATTCAAAGTACATACATTGATAATATACTAAAGATATTCAGTATGGAACAATCCAAGAGGGGATTTTTTTCCAGTGTCACATGGCATTCATCTTTCCAAGAAAATGTGTCCTCAAACACATGAGGAAATAAAGATAATGTCAAGGACTCCATACGCATAAGCGATTGGTAAATCATGTATTCCATGCTATTTACTAGGATAGATGTTACCTACGCATTGAGTGTGGTAGTAAAATATCAAGCTAACCCAGGTGACATCCATTGGTTGGAATTCAAGACTATCCTAAAGTATTTGAGGCATACTAAGGATATATTCCTAGTTTATAGAGAAGATGAGGGACTAGTCATCAAAGGATATATATGTGCTAGTTTCCAGACCGATCAAGATGACATGAAGTCACAAACGGGATACATCGTCACTTTAAATGGAGGTGCAGTGGGCTGGAAGAGCTCAAAGAAGAGTGTGGTCATAGATTCTACAGCGGATTTCGAGTATATCTTAACTTTTGAGGTAGCTAAAGAAGTAGTTTAGATTTTAAGCTTTGTTCAGGAGATAGATGTGATACCTAGTAGTAAAGATCCCTTCACATTGTATAGTGATAATACTGCAGTGGTGGCTCTCTCAAAAGATCCAAGGTCACATCAGCGGATGAAGCACATACTTCAGAAGTATCATCTCTTGAGGGATTTTTCTCAGAGAGGTGAAGTTACAGTGAGTAGTATTTACATGAAAGACAACGTGTTGGACCCCTTGACTAAAGTATTAACTCAGTAGAAACATGACCATCATGTGAGGTCTAGCGGACTGAAAGTCATAGGCAGTTGGCTCTAGTCCAAGTGGGAGTTTTTAAGAGTTGGTTTCCTAAAACCAACTCGTTTTACTTTTATTACATGAATATTTAATGTATTATTACATATTTTTCATTGTTCTGCATGATTATGTTGTAATAATGTCCAAGAGTATTTGTTTCATTGATAAGGTCATGGAAGTTCCCCGCTATGATGAGAACCTTGAAATGCTATAACAATATTCTTAAATATATTTTTATGGTTGGATGACATGCTATGATGGGACACATAGAATGCAGACCGTCAAGTACGAGTACTCATAAGCAGATGAGAGTTCCTTTCATGAAGTTTACACTTGGTAATCTCTAAGATAAGAAATTATGAGAACATACCCGCAAGTAGGAATTCCGCATGTTTTGGTGTCATCGGATATTTTTATCTACGAGCATGTGTAATGATCCTTAGACTTTAAGATTATCATTAATATGTGTCACAACTTATGCACTTTGATTAACTGATGAAAACCATCACACAGACAGTTGGTGGGAAGTAGGGTGCATCATGAGTGTCATGTCATTAATGGATAAGTTGAGGAAGGATTTGTCCCTTCCATTTATGGAATTTTATATCTCATCCCTTTAATTCAAATAGAACCATCACGCGAAATTCCACAGCCACGATGTAACAACGAGTTTATTTTAGGTAGTCAAAGAATGACGTATCAAGCATAAAAGTTGATGACACAGTCATGAAACCTGATTGATGAGATATTGAAACAAAGGGATTATATTACACAGTGAGCATTTGTATATGGATTTTGTTGTAGTGACTTTACATTCCTTCTCTTGGGTGTCTTGACCCGTTGCTAGATAGTACTCTTGGACTTTAGGAAATCCCATCTAAGGCCAACGAGAAACAATCCTAGAGGGTCACACACTATGTGTTTTTGGTGGTCTCGGTTAAATTCTATTTTAATTTAATTAATGAAATAAATATTATTCTCAAGACCGTGGAAAAAATTTATTCAAGTTAAAATGATCACATAAATTAAATAAAATATATTTATCTATTTTATTGAACATTTAACAAATATTTATTTACTAGTTTGTAAATAAAATATTTATTTAAGAGAATGACTTATTTATTTATTTATTCAGGTGTTCAATAAATGGAATTGGAGTTCAAGCGGACCAAGGTTGGTCCAATAGTAAAATAATTATTTGCATAATGGTAAATAATTATTTAACTATTTGGCACAAGTTAAAATAACGCTGCTATTATTTTGTGATGCGGAATTTTATTTATAATTCTATTTTGCGCAAGTTGGCACACCATAAATAATGACGTGATATTATTATTAAATACATGGGTTTTCTCTAAGTTCATGAATGTATTTAATTATTTCTATGCAATTAAATATGATAACTGAAATTCCATGTACATAAATAGGAAAGTACGCCTATTGTGCCAGACACCACACCACATGCCTAGTGAATTGAGAATTGTTGAGCCAAAAAATTTCTCTCTCGAATCCTCTTCTCTCCCCTCTCAATAATGAGATACGTTCTTCAAGGAAAAAGAATAGGAAATCAATAATTATTGACATAAGACACTTTATTCGCTGCGCTAGTACCTGGAGAATGAGCAGTGTCGATCGGAGGACATCGGAGCATGTGTAGATCACCGCTGGAGGGATTCTAGTTGGGATCCTTACAAGCACAATGAGATAATCTGGAAGGGTCATTTCGGATGACCAACATCATCAATGAAGAAAAATACCTAATATCTAGGTATTATTTTTCTTTACAAAATTAATTAAATTAATTATATACATGATGTGCAAGATCCTCTCTAAAGGTTTCAGGCCCCTTTTTTCTTTATCTAAATCTTTGATTATATTTCGTGGAGACTGGTGTTCATCATTGTGTTGATCCTGGAATAATCATTGATCATGGTAAAAAAAATAGGGTCCCATCCCAACCATGCTTCCGCTACGCCTGAAACCTTCATGTTGCTCGCACTATGCTTATTGGTTTTGTTAAATGGTTGGAACCTAAAGGAACCACGTTAATGTTGGATGCGATAGACAATGAAATGATTTTCCCCCTAAACACCCAAATGTTATAGTAGATGGAATAAAAAATCTTGTAGTTGTTCCCACACAACTTTCTCAAGCTGTGAATCATGCTAGACATCCAAATAAACAAAGGAGGGAGAAAAATTCTATTTAATCCTTCATAAGGTAGATTCCACCTTCATTCAGCAGGTCTTCTGATCCATTAGTGTCTGAACAATGGATTGGTACCACTGAAAAGATATTTTCAGTTCTACAATGTGATAAAAATGATTAATTCATCTTAGAAGTATATTGTTTATAAGGTGAATATGATCAACGGTGGAATATTATCAAGAATACGAGGAAAAGATATGAAATTGGGTCCATGGAATGGGGCAAGTTCAAGAACTTATTTTTCAATAAGTACATTACTTATATTCTCCGAACAAAGATGGAGAAGGAGTTCGTTGAACTTAAGAAAAAGGATGATGAATCTGTTGGTACCTACAAAGAAAATTTTACAAGACATGCAAGGTACACTTCTGGAATTATTATCCAACCTAAGAGTAAGATTGATAGATTCTTTAGTGGCTTAAACCCAAGTCTCTGAAGTTCATTAACCATAATAAACTTTAATAGCTATGAGTAAATTTTTCGATGTGCTCTAAAGGTTGAGATATATATTGGAGTAACCCATCAATCATATAAGTTTGATAAGAAGAGAAAAATAGAATTCAAAGTAAAATATAAAGACCACACTAAAAAGAAGATGATTTTTTCCTTATGCTCAAAGTGTGGTAAGAAAAATTGAGGGAATTGACTTAAAGGGACTAGTAAATGTTTTAAGTGAGTAAAATAAGATCATCAGGCAATTAAATGCTGAAGTGATGGGAAAAAGATGTCTAATGATGTGAACAAAGAAAAGGCGACACAGAATTCACCTCCTACACTTTAATGTTACAAGTGAAAGGAAATGAGGCATTATTCCAATTAATGCCCTAATCTAAGGGTTATTGATAACTATCGATGTCAACAAACTCTTAAGGTAGAATGTAAATTAAAGTCACAAGCAATTACTATCGGTGGCGTGGAGTATGATAATGAAGTAGTGAAAGGTACACTTACCATCCACTCTAAAGTAGAATTTTTTTTATTTGATTTTGGATCCACCCACTCTTTTATTTCTAAGTAATTTTCGAAGGGTATCGTCGTATTATCTCAATAATTAGATGTTGAGTAAGCTGTGACAACTCCTAATGGAAAAATGGCCGCATCAAAAGTTTACAATTCTTCTCCAATTAAAGTTTTGGGGAAAGTACTTCCTAAAAATCTTTAGATCCTTCCTTTAGTGGAATTTTATGTGATTCTTGGTATGGATTGGATTTCTTTATATGGATATCATATCAATTTCCAAAGAAGGGAAGTCACATTTCATATTCCAGGTCAATCTATGATCATATATTGATGCAAAGGATGAATAAAAACTTCCAGTAGAAATTTCTTCCATCTTATGGGTCTTGATTACAATAAATGAAGGTTATTTATCTCAAATGGTTGGGGAGAAACTCATGATTTAGAATACTCCCATTTTATAGGAGTTTGATGATGACTTTTCAGAGGAATTTCGAGGTCTTCCACAAAATTGTGAAGTTGAGTTTTCAATAGAACTCATATCAGGTGCTATGCCTATTTCAGAGGAACCTTATAGAATGGACCCAATTGAGTTGTAGGAATTGAAGAAGCAACTCCAAGAGAATATTGATAATGGATTCATATTCCCTAGTGCATCACCTTGGGTATCACCTGTTCTATTTGTTAAGAAGAAAGAAGGATCAATGACACTCTGTATTGATTATCGATAACTTAACAAGATCACTATCAAGAACAAATATCATCTCCCACGCATTGATGAATTATTTTAACGACTACACGGAGCTCAATACATTTAAAAGATTGATCTTCAATCAGGGTATCATTAATTAAGGGTCAAAAATGATGATATACCAAATATGACATTCTGTAAAAGGTATGGACATTGTGAATTTATAGTGATGCCTTTTGGTCTTACTAATTCCCCTACTATCTTCATGGATCTAATGAATATAGTCTTTAGAGACTATCTTGATCAGTTTTTGGTAGTCTTTATAGATGATATTCTGGTCTATTCAAAGATCAAGAAAGAACATAAAGATCACTTGAGAATTGTACTGAATACCCTAATAAAGGAGAAGATTTATGCCAAATTTACCAAATGTGAATTTTGGCTTCAAAAAGTTTTATTTTTTTGGTCACATAATCTTTAGATAGGGGATATCCGTGGATCTATAAAAATAGAGGTTATTGAAAGATGGTCGAGACCAACAATAGTAACTTAGATCTGAAGTTTTCTTATTTTGGCTGGATTTTATCAACGTTTTGGGAAATATTTTTTATGATTATCTAATCCACTCACCAAGTTGACTCAGAAAGGAGTTAAGTTTGTTTGTACGGAGGAATGTGAAGAGAATTTCAAATAGCTAAAAAGAAGGTTAGCCAGTGCACTTGTGCTCACATTGACTTGTAGTGGAGAAAGGTTTGTGATCTATAGTGATGCATCCAAAAAGAGGATGTGGGTGTTCTCATGAAAAATGATATGGTAATAGCTTATGCCTCATGAAAGTTGAAAATCCATGATAAAAATTACCCAACTTATGATTTGGAGTTATTTTTGGTAATCTTTGCACTAAAAATATGGATTCATTATATTTATAGTGAAAGGTGTGATATTTATACTGATCATAAAAGTTTAAATTATATTTTCACACCAAAATATATGAATATGTTCCAAAGAATATGGTTTTAGTTGATTAAAGATTACAACTTATCAATACATTACCACCCTAGGAAAGAGAACAAGGTGGGAGATGCTTTGAGTCGAAAAGTCCATGCTAGCTTATCCATGATGAGGATCATGAAAGATCTAATATTTATGGATTTATAGAGGATAGATCATGAAATTTTAATGGAAGGGGGGAAATCTCATCTTTCTAAAATTAATGTTCAACTATCTATACATGTGAAGATTAAAGAGGCATATAAGAAAGATGTAGAGTTACAAAAGAAGGTGAGAAACGTTCCTGAATTCAACCTTGATTGTGATGAAATAATAAGGTTCAAGAACTGGTTTTTTGTTTCTCCCATACCATAATTAAAGAAGAGCTATTGGATGAGGCTCATAATTCTTCATTACATATTCACCCTGGAAGCACAAAGATATACAGGGACCTTGAAGAGTACTTCTAGTGGGATGGAATAAAAATAGATATCGCTTAATATGTTTCTCGATGTTTTTTTTTGTCAGCAAGTTAAGGCAGAGAGACATAAGTCTAAGGGGATTTTACAACCATTACCCAATCTAGAATGAAAATGGGAAAACATCACTATGTACTTTGTCATTAGACTTCCCAAAACATCCAAAGGCAATAATGTTATCTGGGTTATAGTTGATCTTCTTATGAATTCATCACACTTCATTTCTATTGGAGAGGATTTATCTCTTGATCTGCTTGCCATGATATATGTAATGGAAGTGGTAAGATTTCATGGAGTACCACTTTCCATTATATTTGACTGGGATCTGAGGTTTACAACGATGTTCTAGAAAAGTCCCCAGCATGCCATGGATACAAAGTTAAGTTTCAGCACTACTTATCATCCTCATACAGAAAGTCAGTCTATGAGGAAAATTCAAAATATGAAAGACATATTGAGATATTTCTCTATGGATTTAAAATTTGGTTGGGATCAACACCTTCCATTGGTGGAATTTTCTTACAATAATAGCTTTTAATCTAGTATTCAGATGGCTCATTATGAATCCCTCTATGGAAATAAGTGCAGAACTCGAACTTGCTGGGATGAAGTTTGGGAAATAAACTTATTAGGACCTGATCTTATTGATAAATGGAAGAAAATGTTAGATCTATTCAACAACACATAAGAGCATCTCAGATTCGACAAAAAGGTTATGATGACAACCAAAGAAAGGACCTAGAGTTTTAAGAGGGTGATAAGGCATTCTTACGAATATCTCCCTAGAAGAGAGTAATGCAATTTGGAAAGAAGGGTAAGCTGAGCCCATGGTATATCAGTCCTTTTGAAATACTGGATTGTGTTGGGAAGGTAGCTTACCGATTGGTGCTTCCACCAATTCTATCTCAAGTTCATGATGTGTTCCATGTATCTCTTCTAATAAAGTATATACATAATCCTTCACATGTACTAAGCTTAGAAGTTGTAACATTGGAGCAAGATATTTATTATAAAGAAAAAATGATAGAGATTCTGGATCATAGTGAAAAAGTTCTACGAAACAAGACCACTCGCTTAGTTAAAGTTTTATGGAGGAACCACCAATTAGAAGAAGTTACATGGTGTTGGAGTTGGTGGCCTAGAACCAAATACTTTGTACTTTATTCATTAAATAAACAACTTATTACATATTTATTGTTCTTCTACGTGACAATTCATGTGATAATGTTCCAAGGATAACTCTTGCATTAAAGGGTCATAGCGGATCTCTGCTATGATGAGAACCCAGAAGTGTCATAACACTATTCTTGAATATATGTTCTATGGCTGGATGATATTATTTGAGGGACACAAATAATACAAGCCATTAGGGGTGAGGACTTATAAAACTTTGAGTCACCTTCTCACGGTGTGTGCCCTTGGTAATATCCAGGAGGATATTATGAGAATGATACCTGCCAGTAGGAAATACACATTTCATAGTGTCATTGGATGTTCCTATCTGTGGATGTGTATATTAGTCCTTATACTTTAAGATTATTATTAATGGGTATTACAACTCGCGCACATAGATGTATTGATGAAAACTGTGACGAAACACTGTTCGCAGCAAGGTAGGATACGTTGGGTATGTCACAAGTAATACTGCATTAATAGATAATGCAAGAAAGGATTTGTCCCTTCTATTCTATAAATGAAGTATATATCATAGTCCCTTTGATGGAATTGATATAGCCTAAATAAATCCATGGTGCCATTGTAAGGTATGGGTGAGTTCAATTCCAGAAAGTCAAAGAAATAATAATCGAGCACATGGGTTGAAGGCACTAGCATGCAACCCACTTGATTTGAGATATCGTGAAAAAGGGATTATATTACATAGTAATAATTTGTAGAAGGTGACACATCATTGCGGTGTTAACTTCTTTATCTATAGGTTCCTTGGCATGTTTCTAGATGCTAACCTTGGGCTTTAGGCAGGCTCCACCAAATTCCACTGAGAAAGAGACCTAGTGGGTCACACACTAAGTGTGTCTATTTATCTCAGTTAAATATTAATTTAACAAGTTAAATAAAGATTATTCTCGAATGTGGTTTAATAATTATTTAAGGATGCCTGATCTAATTTATTTTGACACTAGTTATTTGAGAGAATATATTTTTGGTGAAATAATGTATATTTATTAGCGAGTAATGCAGTTACATTTATTTAAGAAATAAATAGCCATTACTCAAGGTATAATAAATGTGGTGGAGGAAATAAAGGAAATAAAAACAAATAAATGCTATGTATTAATGATTACATTCCTTGTAGTTTTTAGACAATATTTTGAGAAAATAATATTGTTTTATTAAATGATATTTATTATAATCAGTGTGGGCGCATGTCAAGGAATTAATGATTCGACATGGGGGTTTTCAATAAGAGTTAATGAAATAAATAAAATGCATAACGCATTTATTTATTTTCATAAATCTATAACCTCAAACCTGATTATAAATATCCTCAAAACCCCAACACTTTTCCCCAATCATTGTGCACAACAATTCTGGAGAGTTCTCTCAAGGCCGAAAGAACTCCTTCCTCCAAGAATGCTCTCAAGACTGAGAGAGATCCACCACCACCGGATCAAGGCGATGGAAGGTGGACATTGCAAGTGAAGTTTCTTCCGTACTAGCATCCAGATATCCCTTCGGCGACATCCAGAGATATGTGGAGCACATGTGGATCACCGCTAGATGAATCCTATACTTGGATTCTACGATGCAACGATGGATCACATTGGATCGTGACCAGAGATATCAGCAAAGAAATAATTCCATCAAGGTAATTCTTGTCAATTAATTAAATTAATTATAACCAACATATGATGATCATATCTCTATGGTTCTGGTACTCCATCTTTTGTTTTTCATTCTTCGTTCTATTCTGAAGATCTGGCGTTTTACATCGTGACAGATCTCGGATTGATCGTTGTTAACACTAAAATTAATGTTGGGCATACCTACCAATGCACTTCCGCTGCGCCCGGAACCTACACATGGGAACTTGGGGATATTATTATGGAGAGGTATCTTCATCTTTTTATTTCCAAGTGATAAATTTCGAGGGCAGAATTCAGTTTAAGGGGGTAGAATGTAACACTCGAATGTTTTTATGAAATATTTTCTTTAAATAATTTTTATTCTTCAATAGATTTCTTTGCACGCAATTGTGAGTTTAAAAGAACTGTGATATGCCCTTAATATAAAATTACTATTATATTCAAGTCGTTTGGTAGTTGGAATAATTATAACTAACTTATGAAAATTCATTATGAATTCATTGGCAATTAATTATTTAATAAAAATGTAAATCAATTAGATATTTGTATATTTTGAGTGAATTAAATTTTTTTATGAAATTAATTAGATATATGATATTCATCCAATGGATATTTTAGTCATAGGGTATGAATAAAACTCTATTTTATGTATAAGAACCTAATTTTTTAAGGTTAATTTTACACCTTTGAATGGAGAACCCATTTTAAATTAAGATTTGGGCACATTAATAATTTCTATATGAAAACATAAACATTTTATTTTTAATTGGAATATAAAAATTTACTTTGGATAAATTTATAATATTTTTTGACAACTTTCATGTTTTGATGAATAGTAAAAATAAGCTAAATTTTAATTAAAAACAATATTTTTAATTGAGATAATTTATATGGTAAAATTATAATATTGAATGGTTTGAAACTATAAATAGAATATATTTTTACCATTTAATATAATTTATATCATTATCATTAATTTTACATTGAATTCATAGGTAAAAACATTTTAATCTTTTTCAATGTTTTAACTTTTGAAACGTGTTTTCTCATTTCAACAACAGGAATAATTTTAAATTAATTTATGCAACTTTTGTGTTTTGAATTTGGAAAAATGGATTCCATATTTGGAATCATAAGGTCCAAATTTTGTGAATATTCACCTTTTATTTTTGGACATTAGGAATAGTAACTTTAGTAATTATTTTATTTATCATGGTTAAAGGGTAAATCTGGTAAATAAGGGTAAAAAATAATAATTTAATAATATAAAACTTCTCTTAAACGTGTTTTAATCCTATTGGATGAGATATTTTCTAACCTAGGAATCCTTGGGCAGATTTTGGGACCCCATGGTTTCACTTTGTTGTGAAAATGACATCTTATAAGAATTAATTTAAAGTAAAGATAATTATAACCTAAACACATATCTTTTACCAAATAGATTTTTAATATAGGATTATATAACTGATATCCATGTATATGAATATTAATTATAAATCTAAAATATTTCTTATATCATGGTATTTTATTTATAGTTTTTATACATTAGAAAAATATATTTCTTTATGAAACACTTATGATGTAGTGATTACCTCATTAATTAAAGATTCAAATAAATGAATTTATAAATATTAAAACAAATTTAATTTGGTTATTTTGATGTCATCCAAAAATTTTAGGGATTATATTGACAAATTATATTTGATTTAATTCTTTAGTTTCTAAGGAATCAATTTGTTATGAATTTATAAAAAAAGTCAAGTATGAATAGTGTCCAAAATTGATATAATTCATAACTTAAAACATAAAATAGTTTACTAAATGATATTAAATTCATAAAGATCTATTATTTGGAAAAATGGTTAATAAAAGTTGAAATATGTCATAAATAACTATTTTGGGTCGTTTGACATAATATGGTGATTACACTAACCCACAAGGTGTAAATAACATGATATCACGATAAGATTAAAAAGGGTAAAATAAGGGTTAAACTAAAAAGATAAGGATAAAAAAATATTCAAAACTTGTCTAAAAATTATTTAATGATGGGTATTCAAACCAAAATAATCTTATATTATAATTAAATAAGTTTTGGACCATTTTTAGTCTAAATTTAATTTATAATAAATTAATATTTTTAGATTTTCCTAAAGTTCCCCTCTCCTCTCTTATAAAAGAGAACCTACTCCCTCTCCAATTCACTCCATTTTGAGCCTTCATGATCATCCAAACCCTGCCCATTTCTCTTCTCAAATTCCCTAGTTATATTCTAGATGTTTTTTTATTCTCAAAAGACCAACTCAAAATCCCTAAGAGGAAATTTAAATGAGGCACATCGAGGAAGAGGTAATCTCTTCTACCGATTCATTCAAATTTATTTATTCTTATACTTACTCTTCTTTAGTTATTTCATTATAAAGTAATAACATCAGTATCACTAATATACTAATATGTTATTATAAATATGAAACAATCCTATTTTACCTTCTATCCATCATACTAAAATGAAATTAGCGCACGTGCGTACGTACGGATTACCGTCTCCACGCCGTGGTGTAATCTATTTTTTACCACCACCTTACTTGGATGGGTATAATGTTGGAAATAATAATTATATATGATTATTATAACATTATACTTATTATGATATACTATTCACCATCCACTTCAATACCATTTAACAATTATGGGAACGATATCGTCGCTCGTATGTATGTAGGACTTACCGTCTCCACGGTGCAATGTGATTCATTCTACATAATCTTCATTAAAAAATGATTATATAAATGATTTGAATGAATAAATATGATATATATTATACTAATAACATGATTTAAATGATATAACTATAACCTAAAAGAGAAATAATAAATTATCTGACAAAACATACATAATAACATAAAGCAGTAAATACCCGAATAACGAGTAATAATGAAATGTTATAGAAAAAAGGATGAAAATATGATCATAAATGTTATCATAAAAATGATTATGATTCTAGAATAAATCAGTAACATTATTTAAATTATTATACGGGAGGTTCAGAAACATATGAAACATATCAGACCTAAGGTATGAGATAACTTTCCCAATCTCGTTTTATCTGAGACTGTTTATTCATAAGTATCTACTGGGGATATATTTATCATCCATGTGCATGTTTTCTAAAAATATCCTAATAAAATTTGAACTATTATTATTTCTATTTTTAAATCCATTTTTACCCATTTTTACTTTTACTACATGGATTGGAAGAAATCTTTCTTTTTTTTACCATACGATGTAATTTTTTACTTTTTCGGAAAACAAAAGTACGAGGAGAATGTTTTTTTAACTTATATAGCATGAACAGGTTTTTAAATCTTCATAAAGCCTTATTTCCATGAATCTTCCTCTACGTGTTTACCAGTTTATTTTCAACTCAATTATTTTCTTTTAAAATTGCATGACATTTTGAGAAAATAAAATGTTTTTGAAGAAGAAAGGATATTTTCCCTAGGAATGAAGCTCAGGTGTTTTATCAAAAATTATTTTCCATCTAAGATTACATAGATTTATGTTTTTATACCTGTTATTACTATTATTTTATTGTGTTTATGATGGAATATTATTTAGAAAATCCATTTGTTTTATATCAATTATGATGGAATACTGTTTAAAAAACCCATTTGATTTCACGGGTTATGCTATGGTGATTGTTTCTATGTTTTTGTGGCACATGTATGAATGGTTTCATTTTAAGAACCCATATATTCTTTTCAGGTATGTTTTCCTCCTTTGCTGTGTTTTTGAGAAAAATATGAGTTTCTGGAAATTTTTGAAGTACACACCGTGTACTTATAAGTACATGTCGTGTACTCTTTTATCGCATGTATCCATGTGTTGGTCGTGTAACGGATAAGCACACAGCCATGTGTGGTGACCTAGAGGCCACCTTATGTGGGGGTCAGTAAAGGGAAAGTACACACCATGTACTTTTAAATTACACTCTATGTACTTTCTTTTTTTCATTAAATGGAACGTGGTTGCGTCTAATTGGTAAAAGTGTCTTCTTATTCACCTTCTTCGACCAAGAGCGTCCGTACAACGCCGATCTTTTCTTGATCCCCCGATCTAGAATATGTTCTTTGAATCAAACTTTGTCTATTGCATTGGAATCACATCGGTGAGTTCTCTCTTCTTCTTGAACCTCATTTCATGTTTTCTCTTCTCTAAAGAGTTATCCCCGATTGAACGTTTTAGATATTTTTGTAGATCTAATGCATTCTAGGTCAATCCAAGGGCCAACACCGGAGTATATCGATCCTAAAACACCAAGGTAGGTGGTTTGTACCTTTCCATAGATAGTCTTTGAGTTATATGTGCAAAAGTGCCCAATACCCTTGATCGGGGTATTGCGTGTTTATGGTTTTAACCCTGTTATTGCCTGCTATGTTTTACATGCTTGAGTAGAGGTCAATTGAATTTGAATATGGTTAATTATTATAGTATGGATGTCTTGCCCATGCTTGTATTTTTTATGACCATTTGGTCTTGCTTAGCCTGTTAGGCTGCTTGCTTTCCATTCCTAGTGCTGATAGGATGGAGTAATATTATTTATCTAACATGTTGTTATGTTGTAGACGGTTTATCCATGTAGTTCTTGAGGTATAATTTGGTCGTTATATATCGTTTTGCTCGATTGACTTACACAGGGCCGTGAGAACCTAGTGTAGTAGACCATAGGGAGAATGGATGTTGAGGGCTTCTCCAGAGTGTCTATTTACTGTAACGATGAAAGACTATAAGGGGAAGGGACGTAAGTGCTTCCTCAGAGTGTCTTTAGTTCCTTGATTCGGTCCACAGGGGGAATTGGACATTTATTTCTTCCCCAGAGTGCCTTTTAATTACCGATATGAGACTATAGGGGGAATTATCAGTGAGTGCTTCCTCAGAGAGTTTTTGCAAAAGATGAACCAGAGGGGATAGACTGTGTGTGCTTACTATATGGTTTCTTGTGTTTGTTTTGGTTGGACTAGAGGGGTTAGGCTTTGAGTACTTCCTAGAGGGTTCCCTGCTTAAGTTTAGTTGCTTACTTGATATCTGATAATTGAATGCATTTGAATTTGTAGGATTGTTACTAGGTGTACTTCCTTGTTTACTACTTCATTTTGTTTATTGTCTTCCATATATATTCACTGACTATTAGGCATAGATATTTGGGTGGTTTCCTACTGGGATTAGTCTCACACCCTGTTTGGGTCACGCTTTTGGGCCCAAACAGATTATATTGTTGTAGGTGTAGATAAGGGAAAGCTCCCTTCTACTTCAGGTTCTTGATTGTTGTGTATATGGGAAGCATGAGACCAAGCTGAGGCTTGTGATGCTGTGAAGTTATTTACTTGATTTTATTTTGTACATTGGTTTAGTACTATATTCCAGCATTGTGATTTGTTTGGCTGCTTTCCTAGACATATGTATCATGCATCATTTATATATGTGTGCTCCAGTTTATTACTTTCGTTGTTTACCTATTTCATTTTTTACTACTTCTATTATTTCTATCTATTTTACTTCTACTGTGTTACTCTTCCAATGAGGGAATTGTTTCCCCACTATCACACCCAAGGCCCCCTTTGCTAGTCGGCAACCTCTGGCGTTCGGGGAAATGCTCTTGAGGCCAAGTGAACAATTGGGTACAGGGCACCTTTGGGCGGCTTCCGGAACTGGGACATTACAAATTTATATTAGAGGAATTATTTTCTTCTTGACTTACTGTTTGGAGCCTATATCCAGGGATAGGAAAGAATAAGTACTTGGTAATAATCTGTGCCTGGGAGAATCTAACCCGTGTACAGGGAAAATCCAATCTACCTCGTTATTGCAATTTTTCTGGTTTTTCAATTTTACAGTTGATTTGATTTCACCATTGGGTGATTCACATTTTTTGTTTTGTTATTGTTGATATTATTGAGGTTCTATTTCTATTACAACCTAATGAGATGAGGGTATACCATCTCATGCATCATATAGTCACTTTCTAGAAATCACATGTCATGCATTCTTGCCATGCCATTTAGGGTGCATTAGTGATTCCATATTGTTGTGATAGAGGTTGTGTTGGATATGCATGTTTTTATGATAGACGACTTGATAGAATACCTAATTTTTGATAAGGTATTGAATTGTTTAAGGTTTCGTTTAAATGAATGCCAAAATTTGGTTCTTGAGGTGTTATGGGCCCTCATGGAGTAAAATTTGGTGGATCATTGCACTGTTACCCTTGTTTATGACCTGTATGAGATGCCAAACTTTGATTCTCTGGGATTATGGTCCCTCACAGTTCATAATTTGACAATTTAATGTTCGTTTCAGTGTTTTTATGGGTTCCGAAGTAGTTTCTAAGTCTTACTGTCTGAAAGAACACAAAATACATGGCATGTAAGGGTGAATACATGCCATGTGTCCTTCTGTTCGAGAAGGAATTTTTTTAGTAGATTTCATGTACTGTATGTACATATCGTGTAGTCTCTGACCGTGTCACTGACTATGTGGGAAGAGACACAGGGTTGAGAATTTTTTTGGGGGGGAAGGGGACACACCGTGTATTGGTTTTACACGTCATGTTGTGTAAAACTTGTGTCCACCCATGTGACTAACGACACGGAGGGATTAAAGCTTAGGTTATAGATTTCGTGTCATGTTTGAACACATTGTGTAGTGTAACCCAGGTATCCGGCCATGTAGCGAACAACACGGGTCGGTGAAACCTTTCTAGTACACGCCGTGTCTAGAACAAACATGCCATGTAGAGTGATCCATGTAACCGGCTATGTGACTAACAACACGGGTTGGTGAAGTTCATCTAGTACACGTTGTGTCTGAAACTAACACACCATTTAGTATTATTCTAGGAGAACTGTGTGGCTTAATCGTGTAGAATAACTCGAGCAGGGGAAGAGGATTCAAGTACATGTCGTTTGTTAGGACAAAATGCTGTGTGTATGGGGTGTTACATGACCTGGTTTGGAAAAATTACACGCCCATGAGAAGGCTTAAGGGAACACTCCATGTAGTCATTATACACGTTGTGTATCTATGTTTTGGAAAACTTGAATGCTTTATTTATCTTGTTCCCTTCTCACACTTCTAAGTTTCATCCCTTGTTAATCTTGATCTAAAGTGTGTGCTTGGCCTTGTAGAGTCATGCCACTGAGACGTCCTCTAGTTGTCCACCAGTTACAAGGTAGTGATTAGACACCGGATATGGCTGATTGGGGACTACCAGCAGATCCTCTAGTTGTGTAAGTCTTGTAACTAGTCATGATTCTGGACAGAGGTGTTGATGCACAGTTCTGAGAGGGATTTATGAGGTTTATGTAGACCTTCCAGGGAGTACCACATCCTACCCCCTCTATATCAGAACTGACACGGGTCTTTTAGCAGCATACCCCTAATTTCTCAGGGGATGGAGGACTCTAGGCTGCAGAGTCATGGCTAGAAGCCATGATAATGATCTTCGAGCATCTGAAGACACCTCCAGAGATAAGTGTGAAGCTTGATACGTATATTCTTAATGAATACACCAAGATATGGTGGGATGTGATCTCACAGGTGGGACGCCAATAGGTTATGGCATGGGATGAGTTCCAACAATCCTTGTATTACTACTTCTACCTGGAGACCTTGAGGGCCGATCAAGCCCGAGAGTTCATGAGTCTAAAGCAGGGTACTCTTTCTATTATGGAGTATTCTTCTCGCTTCACAGAGCTGCAGCGCTTCACACCTATTCCAGAAGGTGATGAGTTATTTTTGGCAAGGAAGTTTGAGGATGGTCTCAGGAACAACATCCGATCATAGTTGAACATCTTCAGGTTGAATTTCATCACTTATATAGTCAACCAGGTGCTAATCATGAAGCGCAATATGAGGGATTCTAGAGTTGTGAGCCAGGGCTACTCGACATCCAAAGTTGGTAACACCCTACCGATAGCAGGAAGCGCTATAGGGAGTCTACTCGTGGAGATATGAGGATGCGGGACACTTCTTCTGGTAGCCATGTGGTGTACTACCGGTGCGGGAAGAGTGGGAATATGAGGATTCGTTTCCCGAGAGACCCAGTGGAGTGCCAATCTTGTAGCAAGATGGGAAATCTTCAGAGATTCTGTTAGATCTTCTCACCAGCAGCTAGTGACATGGGTTCTTATATGAAACTGTGTTTAGGAGCAGCACCACTAGTTTCTGATCAGTCATGGAACTGGAGTTCTTACGGTCGTTTAGGCTAAGGTGGAGGTCATGGCTATGGTAGCCAGTCTCCAGGCTTTGAACGACAATAGGGTGGATTAGCTCAGGGTGGTCAGGCAGGGTCACAAGGTTGTGGTGCAAGTCAGACTTTTGCAATGGAGCATACCCAGCAGGAGCAGGATCTCGGACCCTCAACAGTAAGAGGTACTATCCAAGCTACCTTAGTTTTAGCTTCTTCTCCTTTAGATACAGGGGATTCTCATAGTTTTATATCTGTTTCCATTTTGGAATGTCTTGGACTCTGTATCTTTTCTTTTCCTGATATCTTGATGCTAGACACTATGTTGGGGACAAGAATAGCTAGTGTACAACAGTGCAAGGAGTGCCTTATAGAGGTTGGTGGGTGTCACTTCTTATGGGACCTTTATGTCTTAGAGATGATAGGCTATGATGTCATTCTTGGAATGGACTGGTTAGTTCCCTTCCAGGCAGTTGTTAATTTCTATCATCGTAGGGTAATTTTCACATCACCGGAGGGTGGATCGTTTCTTCATAAGGGCGAATGGGATGTCCAGGCGGGTAGAGTTGGACCTGAGCATCATGTGTTGGGAGGAGTTATAGCCTAGATTCCTAGTCATTATCTTGATGACCAGGGGACTTCATATATGGACTTTCCTCCAGTGGTGGATCATTTCAGGGATTTCTTTCCAAAGGACTTTTCAGGTTTGCCTCTATAATGAGGGATAGACTTTTCTATTGATCGTGTGCCAGGAGAGGCACCAATGTTCATTTCTACTTATAGTATGGCTACACCTGAGTTATAGGAGATCAAGAATCGGTTAGAAGAGTTGCATGAAAAGGGTTTCATCCAACCCAGTACTTCTCCTTGGGGTTTTCCTATCATGTTTGTGAAGAAGGCAGATAGTACCCTCAGACTTTGTGTGGATTATCAGAAGTTGAACTAGTTGATGGCCAAGAACTGATATCCCTTATCGTGGATTGATGGTCTATTTGATCAGCTTCTAGGATTATGGGTGTTATTGAAGATTTAATTGAGATATTGTTATCATCAGTTGCATGTTAGACCATCTGATATACCTCTTATAGCATTTCAGAGTAGGTATGGTCTATATGAGTATGTGGTTATGCCGTTCGGTCTCACGAACACGCCTGTAGTTTTCATGTCACTGATGAACCGAGTGTTCCACCCATACATGGATTATTTTGTGGTAGTCTTCATGGATGAAATCTTGGTGTACTCTCACACTCGACACGACCATGCCACACATCTTGAGATCATTTTGAGTAAACTGAGAGAGCATCAGTTATATGTTAAGCTCTCAAAATTCCACTTTTGGATGGACCATATTCACTTCTTGGGTCATGTTATCTTAGAGACAGGAGTATCAGTAGACCTAGAGAAAGTGAGGGAAGTAGTTTCCTAAGAGCAACCAAATAATGTCTTTGAGGTATGGAGTTTTCTAGGGTTGTCTGGATACTACAAACATTTCATACAGGACTTCTCATGCTTATAAGCATCACTGAAAGGTCATACTAAGATGGGTACAAAGTTCTTGTGCTAAGATTCTTATGAGACATCCTTTAAGGAGCTGAAAGGGAGGTTGAATTCAGCACCGACAACAGTTTTTTCAGAGCATGGAAAGAGCTATAATTTGTACTGTGATGCATCAGGTATCAGGCTGGGAGCTGTTCTTATGTAGGGAGAAGGAGTTATTGTGTATGGGTCTCAGCAATTGAGGCCACATGAGAGGAACTACCTGACGCATGATCTCGAGCTGGCTGTAGTTGTTCATGATTTACACTGTTGGAGACATTATCTTATGGGAGAGCATTTTCTGGTTTTCACCGACCACAAGAGTCTCAAGCATATCTTCACTCAGTGTGATCTGGATTTGAGATAGCGAAGGTGGGTTGAGTGCCTTCAGTCCTTTGACTTTGATCTTTCCTACATGCCTAGGAAGTTCAAAACTATGGCTAATGCGTTGAGCTGGAGGACTCAGGTACAGGCAGTTTAGAAGGCCAGCAGTGAGTGGTAGCTTATGGCTCTATTCTTTGATATGCATCTGGAGGTGCACGACAGGCAGAGGCAGACTTTTCTATATTCTGTAGTTGTTACCTAGACTCTACTTGATCAAGTGTGAATGAGGCAGCTATCAGATTCAGAAGGCATGGACCGATGGGAAACTATTTTAGGATAGGACCCTATTCTTGGATGGACCATAGGCTAGGATGAGATCTTACATCTTCATGGGAGCGTATGGGTGCCAGTGGACATACACGAGGAGCTGATGTGAGACTTTCATTCCTCAGTTTGGGAAGTTCATCCTGGTTTCATGAAGATGTATCGTGATCTACACCGTTAGTATTGGTGTCCAGGTGTAAGGAGAGATGTTGCTAGTTTCATCATGAGGTGTTCCACCTGTCAGCAGGTGAAGGCGGAGCATCAGTGACCAGTAGGGCTTTTGCAGCAATTGCCCATTCCTGAGTGGAATTAGAATGATGTCACGCTGGATTTCATGACAGGTTTACCGATGTCACCTTGAGGGAACGATGCAATGTGGGTTGTCATTGATAGACTCATGAAGGTTTCTCACTTCTTGCTGATCAAAGAGACCTTTAGTGTTGATGAGCTGGGAAGGTTGTACATTCGAGATATTGTAAGTTTAGATGGAGTTTCACACTCCATTTTTTCTGACAGAGACACTCATTTTACTTCTCAGGTTAGGCAGGGATTACAGAAGGCTTTGGGTACAAAGGTACTTCTGAGTACGGCATACCATCCCCAAACAAATGGCCAATCTGATCGTACAATTTAGGTGCTTGAGGACATGCTTCGAGCATGCATCCTGTATTTTGGAGGTTCGTGGGAGAATCACATAACTATTTTGGAGTTTTCCTACAATAATAGTTTTCAAGAAACTATTTAGATAGAACCTTATGAGGCTTTGTACGGTAGGCCATGCCGATCACCCTTATGTAGGCCAGAGGTAGGAGAGGTTGCTATTCTAGCACCTCGTCTTGTCCAGGAGACCACAGAGTAGATAGAGTTGATTCAGAAGAGTATGTATATAGAACAATCTCGAAATAAGTCTTATATTGATCGATAGAGATGGCCTCAGGAGTTCAAGGTCGAGGATCAGGTTTTCCTGTGTGTCACATCGAGGTTGGGACACAGGAGGACTATCAGACAGGGTAAGCTTTCACCGAAGTACATCGGTCCATTTGAGGTGTTGAAGAGAGTTGGGTCGGTTGCCTATTGTTTTCAGTTACCTCGGAGGTATCGGGCTATGCACGACGTCTTCCACGTTTTTTCAACTTCGACGTTACTTCTCAGACCTGTTTCATGTTTTTCAACCCAAGGAGGTTGAGTTAAAGGTGGATGCCTCATTTGAGGAGCATCCTATCTAGATTGTTGATCGAAGTATGAAAGTTCATCGTGGATGGTTTGTTCCTCTAGTATGAGTTCTATGGCAGCACAGGCGAGTACAAGATGAGACGTGGGAGAGGGAGGATGATGTATGATCACAGTGACCGGAGCTTTTTTAGGATTCTTCTTCTATGTCGCCTTGCTAGGAAAATTCAGGGATGAATTTCTTTAAGGGTGGAAGTTTTTAAGAACCTAGATCTTTTTTTCAGGTATGTTTTTCTCTTTTCTGGTGTTTTTGAGAAAAATAATAGTTTCTGAAAATTGTTGAAGTACACACCGTGTACTTATAAGTACATGCCATGTACTCTTTTGATACATGTAGTCGTGTGTTGGACATGTAATAGCTGAGCACACAGCCGTGTGTGGTGACCTGAAGACCGCCTTATGCGGGGGATGGTAAGGGAAGTATACGTAATGTACTTATAAAGTACACACCGTGTACTTTCTTCTTTTTTCATTAAATGGACCGAGGCCATGTCTAATTGGTAGAAGCATCTTCTTCTTCACCTTCTTCGATTGAGAGTGTTCGTACGAAACCGATCTTTCCCTGATCCCCTGATTGAGCATCTGTTCTGTGAATCAAACTCTGTCGATTGTGTTGGAATCACATCAGTGAGTTATCTCTTCTTCTTGAACCTCATTTCATTTTTTCTCTTCTCTTGTGAGTTATCCATGATTGAACGTTTTATACATTTTTGTAGATCTACTGCTATCTAGGTTGATCCAAGGGCTAACACTGGAGTATATCGATCATAAAATGTTGAGGTAGGTGTTTTGTGACTTTCTGTAGATACCCTTTGAGTTATATGTGAAAAAGTGCCAAATACCCTTGATTGGGGTATTGTGTGTTTATGGTTTTAACCCTTTTATTGCCTTCTATGTTTTACATGCTTGAGTAGAGGAAAATTGAATGTGAATAGGGTTAATTTCTATGTTATGGATGTCTTGCCCATTCTTGTGTTGTTTATGACCATTTGGTCTTTCTTAACCTGTTAGGATGCTTGCTTTCCATTCCTAGTGCAGATAGGATGGAGTAATATTATTTATCTGAAATGATATTATGTTTTAGACTGATTATCCAAGTAGTTATTCAGGTATACTTTGGCAGTCATATATCATTTTTCTCGATTGACTTACATAGGGTCGTGAGAACCTGGTGTAGTAGACTATAGGGAGAATGGATGTTGAGGGCTTCTCCAGAGTGTTTGTTTTCTGTTACGATGTGAGACCATAGAGGGAGTGGACGTAAGTGCTTCCTCAAAGTTTCTATAGTTCCTTGATGCAAGCCATAGAGGGAATTGGACATTGATTTCTTCCCCAGAGCGCCTTTTAGTTACCGATACGAGACTATAGGGGTAATTGATGGTGAGTGCTTCCTCAGAGAGTCTGTGCAAAAGCTAAACCAGAGGGGTTAGACTATGTGTGATTCCCAGAGGGTTACTTGTGTTTGTTTTGGGTGGAACAGAGGGGTTAGGCTGTGATTACTTACCAAAGGTTTACCTTCTTATGTTTATCTGCTTACATTATATCTGATAATTGAATGCATTTGAATTTTTAGGATTGTTACTATGTGTACTTCCTTGTTTACTGCTTCATTTTTTTTATTGCCTGCCATATATATTCACTAACTGTTAGGCACAGATCTTTGGGTGGTTTCCTATTGGGATTAGTCTCACACTCTGTTTGGGTTATGCTTTTGGGCCCAAAGAGATTATATTATTGCGGGTGTAGATAAGGGCAAGCACCCTTCTACTATAGGTACTTGATTGTTGTGGAGTTTTGAAGCATGAGACCAAGCTGAGTCTTGCGATGTTATGAAGTTGTTTACTTTATTTTCTTTTTTACTTTGTTTTAGTAATGTATTCCAGCATTGTGATTTTTTTGGCTACTTTCCTAGACATATGTATCCTGCATCATTTATATATGTGTTCTCCAGTTGTTTATTACTTCCGCTATTTACTTATTGCATGTTTTACTGCTTCTATTATTTCTATCTGTTTTACTTCCACTATGTTACTCTTCCAATAAGGTCATAGTTTCCACACTATCACACCCAAGGCCCTCATTGCTAGTCAGCATCCTCTGGAATTCGGGGAAATGTGCTTGAGGCCATGTGACCAACTGGGTATGGGGAACCTCTGGGAGGCTTCCGGAACCAGGACATTATATTAATTATGGGATGGGTGTGACCTATATCTCCCTCCAATTCATTGGGTAAAGATTTATATATCATGAGATAGACATGGATGGAATGAAAAGTTAATCTAGTTCAGTGATACAGGGCTGGAACGAGGAGAGAACTCGGTTCAGTAATGGACTTTGTCCACTATGATGGTCTTGGAAAAGAACCTTGACTAATATGAAATGATTCTCTATGATTATGTGTGTATGCCACAAAATTTCATGTCTTTTGTTATGACTATTAGGATTACATTACACTTTTATGATTTATCCCATGATATTATATTGTGATCTTTTATATGCAGGATAAGATTTTGAAATTTCATGTTCTTATGAATATGATATGATTGTTATTTCATTTGTTTACCCTTACCAAGAATTTGATCTCACCATTTCATATGTTTCTTTTCCATATGACATGAATAAGGTTATTAAGTATGATATGACAAAAAAAAGTCTAGATATGATGAAATAAATGCGAGAAAATGTAGATGCCTTATAAACTAGTTATTTATGATTCCCAGTTTCTAAATACACTATACCTATACGGTCTTGTCAATTTTTTGTTATATTTTGTAATAAATATACTTCAATTCTGAAGTGATATCTATGTATGTAAAAATGGGTCGTTATACACTCGATCTATCATTTACCAAAATTCTTGGACATTTTCTTATACTTTTACTCATCCTTAGACTTATCTTTCGATATATCCCTAAAAATATACTTATAAATATCCCTAGGGATCTCACTAAAGTCTTCTCATCCTAGTTTCCAAAGGTTTTCTAAATATTTCCTTTGATAAAAACAATATAAACCCAGGATTCTCGTAAATGTATATTACATATTTTTAGATTAATATTCATCACATTATACAAACAATTTCCTGAGGAATTTAATAGTTTATTGCCTTTGGAAAATTGGAAAAAATTCTTCTAATTGTTTGAAATATCTTCAACATCTCCAGTAAATAGCATCCCCTTTAGTACTCCTACTTAAAACAATTATTTATAACCTAGGTAAAGGAAAGATAAGAAAGGGTGAGCTTATATGCTCAGTAAGGGTAAAAAGGGAGATAAATAAGCATAACATGATAATAAGGGTAAGAGATCTTGAGCATAACATTTGAAAAGAATACCCTGCATATCGAAGATCATAATCTTGAAACATGGAATAAATATTGGTCGTTCATAAGACATGAATCATAAGATAATCAAATAACATGATCCATGAGAGTATAATAATGGAATAAGATGTGGAATTTGTGTCATACACATAAACATAGAAAATATTATGTCAAAGATACATACCAAGATATTCATAACATGTTAGGCTTGGGACAATCACATGTGTACATGCTTTAGTCTTGGGATGACCTCCCATATACCCTCTTGTTTTAGGCTTAGGATGACCTCCCATGTACCCTATTTTTGTGGGATTGGGATGAACTCCCATGTACCTTCTTATTGTGGGCTTGGGATTACCTCTCATGTACCCTCTTATTGTGGGATTGAGATGACATTTTGTGTACCCTCTTGTTATAGGTTTGGGATGACCTCTCATATACCCTATTGTCGTGGGCTTGGGATGACCACTCATGTACCCATTTAGATCATAGAACATTTATCATTACTCATTGAATTCTATGGAGATATAGGTCCCATATATCACATAATAAAAACTATATTTATGTGAGCTACAAGATCATAAACATTCATCATATAACAACCCATGAAAAGAAATAGGTATCATAAAAATTTCAGCATGTTTTAAACTATGAAAGAGAGATAGGTTTAATAATCATTTAATCATAGAATAAACTATGAAAATAAGAGGGTTTCATAAGAATATAACCTATAGAAGATATACAGGTTTCAAAATCATATAACCTATAGAGGATAAATGAGTTTATAATCATATATCCCATAGAAGATAAATGGGTTTAATAAAAAACATCCCATAAAAACATAAACCATTCAGAGAAAGAATATGAATGGTAAACTTGGATCATATCCCTAGTAAGGTATGAGTAACAAAAACAGAGGTCATCTTAGATGAAAAATAATTTTTAAAGATCACTTAAAACATTTCTTGTGGAAAATATTATTTCCAATTTGAAAATTCTTTTCAAAACTTAAAACTTTTTTTAAAAATATTTTCTTTGATAACCACTTTAAAACCAATGAATTTCCAGAATATTGGGGGAAACTTTATTTAAAAACAACCTTGTAAACTTTTAATTGAATATTCAAAGAGATGGCATTCATAATGGCTGTTAAATTCGTACATGTCGTACATGTTAAAAAAATATTCCTTTTGAATAGTAAAAAGTTTAGAAATGTTTATTGATTAGAAAACAAAAAAAGAGTATTCCTTTGATTTTTTTAAACAAAATAGGTAGAAATGTCAATAATAAATCATTTTTAAAAAGGTTAACAACACTTTTGAAAATATTTTAAGGAAACATGGTTTTTAAATAAAATAGATTTCCAACCGAAGAGAGAAATAAATTTAGATTTTCTTAAAAACTTTTCTTAATAATATTAAGTACCAAATAATGGAAAAATGGTGCCATTACATGAATATATCATGATTAATAAGAGGAGAAAAAAATCATGAGAATTATTGTAAAGACCCACACTCTAGTATCCCAGATCCAGTGCCTTACCTTTTTACATTGGCATAAGATAAAATAAATCACATCCTAAAGGACTGAATATTTTAGTAGTATTGGTAAAATAGATACATATTTTAAATTAAAATTACATTTTCAACATAAAATTCAAAAATTAATTCATTTTAGAACACTGTTATTCCCTTTAGTGTAACCCTATATATCAATAATAATAATCTTCTTGAAAACCTAGGGAAAATAAAAAATAAGAAAGGGGTGAGATCAAATGATCAGTAATAGTCATGAACAGTATAGTCTATCATGAATAAATAATAATAATCAACATGGAAATGTAAATAACTAATCACATATTCCATTAATCAATAACTTGATCATAATATGGTGGGAATAAAATATGATCAAATAATTCTATAAAAATAAATCATGTGATCTTTGAACTTGATTATAGATAATGTAACTAATAAATTAATCACATGGAATAAAAATAATGATGGAATGAATTATATATAATGTTTGAAATATCAAGATATATAATTTAGATAGTTACTTTCAAGATAAATCCTCTTTCCATTTTAAGTTTGTGGGTAGAAACTCGTCTGATTTGGAAAATGGATTCATCATATGAGACTACTAATGCTTCGAGGGGTTTTCTTTAAATGACCCCAAACCCATGTATTTAATGTCAAAAATATTCCTCATATATCCAATAATTGATATAATTCATAAACAATGTGACTCATCATAAAATATACATATTGAGTAAAATATATGGATTTAATATTATTTCCCCAGTTATTCAAATAACATTCTAAGTAAACACCGTATGTAAAAATGGTATATGGTTTAGGAAATAATAAAATGAAAAAAATGTGTGTATCTGATGTACATACACATAAAAAAGTGTAAATAAAACATAATATAATCAAAAGTCATTTCACATATAATCTTAACATGACACAATCAATGAAGTATAAGTTTAACCTAATGATTGGAAATTGATTTAAAAAATCCATTAACACTTTGTAATCAGTCGAATCATATTACCCTTAAAAGAAAAAATTATCAAATGAAACATTGATATTCGTGATATCATATATCAAAGAGAATTACATGCACCACACAAAAAGTAATTATTAGTGAATAAGGCATATATATCACAAAATTAAAAAGTGAGATGAGAAACCCTTACCTCATGCTTCTCTTTAGTTTCACATACTTTTACCTCTCGTATAATGGTTTAAAGAATGTTATTAACTAATTACATAGCTATAATCATATTTATAGTATCTTATATGATACTTTTTAATATCTTATCACCCATTCATTAATAATATTTCATTATTTTCATTGTTTTGGGTGCGTTTATTTCATGGTTTCACTATCGGTTCATTTGTGTATAATTATGGATGTTCTCTCAAATGGAAGAAAAACTATATAAGTGAAATGAAAATTTATTTATGAACTTATAATTTTCAAATGGTACCATTTATCATTTTTATTTCTTATAAGATGATTATTCATTTGAAAAAATGTTAATGTTAAATGTTCAGTTTATTTTGGAGGTTTTTTCAAAGACTATGTGTAGAGACCCGAAGCTTAACGTACATGGATATTACATTTCTTTTGAGGAATACATATTACATAACAAAAATAGACACACAAGGACCATAATAGTTTAGTGTATTTGGAAACTTGGAACGTAATCCTCTAATTGTGGTGAAAGATCTTCAACATCTCCCATAAAGATCTTCCACTTTTTGTTTCCTTACCTAACACCTTTCTTTTATTCCTGGGGGAAAATAAAACATAAAAAGGGTGATCTCAAATGCCTAGTAAGGGTAAGCATGGATAAAATAAAACATACCATATACATTTGAACTTAAAAACATGAACATAATGTTTAAACATCAAAATCTTGAGCAACGACATAAAACATGGAAGTACATAAGGCATAGATCATAATGGAACATAAATCATGATAAAATAGCATGGGAATAAAACATGTAATTGTGGCATCCATTAAGAACATGAAATGATTTCCATAGTAGCCAAGGCATTGCTGCCAAGACCATCTTAGCGGACAAAGTCCCTTTCTGAATCGAGTTCACTCCTCATTCCAGTCCTGTAATACTGAACCGGATTAACTTACCGTTCCAGTCATGTCTATCTCATGAGATATAAATCTTTACCCAATGCATTGGAGGGAGATATAGGTCCCACCCATCTCATAATGAAATCATTATTACTTGTGCCACAAAATAAACATACATCATTCATAATAACCCAATAAATAAAATGGGTTTCATAAACAACATCCCATCATCAAATAATCCATATAAAAGAAATGGATATCATTTCATAATAAGAAAATTGAAACCATGTAAATCATAGAGACTTTATACTTGAAACATACACATATGAAATAATGTCATCTTAGATGGAAAATGGTTTTGATAAAACACTTGAAATGAATTCTTGAGGAAAATATCCTTTCTTCTTCAAAATCATTCTCTTTTCACAAAATGTCATGAAATTTTAAAAAAAGTATTTTGTTAAAATTATTCATGAAATATTTTGGAGGAATCTTCATGAAAATAAGGCTTTATAAAACCGTAAAAATCCTTTCATTCCGTATAAGTTAAAAAAAACATTTTTCTCGTACTTTTGCCGGAAATGTCAAAAAGTACCTCGTAACGTAAACAAAATAAAGATTCCTTAAATACCATGTAGTAAAAGTCAAAATGGGTAAAAATGAAATTAAACATATATAAAAACAGTTTTAGAAAACAAGGACATGGATGATAACAATAACCCCAGTAAATAGTTACGTATAAACAATCTCGGATAAAAATGAGATTTGCAAAATTATCCATTACCTTAGGTCCTATATGCTTCGTACGTATCCGAACCTCCTGTATAATAATTTAAATAATTTCATTGACTTATTATAAAATCATATTCATTGTTATGATATCATATATGTTTCACTTATGACTTTATATTACCCGTTCTTTTGTAAATTCCATGTTAAAGCAGCGTTTTGGGTAAAATCATTTCATTTATCGTATGTGTTTCGACTTGTCATTCTTGATATTATTACTTATATCCTGATTTACAGAATTCCATAATGTAAAAAATGATTTATATATAATATATATTCATCATATATATATATTATAGATCGATAAAAGGAATGAAATACACCGTTCAAGGAGACGGTAGGTCGTACGTACGCATGAACGTTGTTTTCGTTTCCTTATTGAATTGAATGAAAATAAATAGATGACATACATATATATATACATAAATCCAGTAACATTATTATTTCATATATTTAATTATTATTCATTATAAAAACTTTATGATCATTCATGTATGGTTAACATGGAGAATGAATCTCATCACGTCGTGGAGACGGTAGTCCGTACGTACGCACGATCGATGATATCGTTCCCATAATTATTGAATAGAATTGGAGTTGATGGTATAATATATAAGAATCAGTATGATTTTATAATATCCATATATAGTTATTATTTACACCATTATACCTATCCATGTAAGGTGTTGGTGGAAAAATAGATTTCACCACGGCGTGGAGACGGTATTCCGTACGTACGCACGTGTGGTGATTTCGTTTTCCGTAGGATGAATAGATGGTGAAATAGGGTTGTTTCATACTTATAATAACATATAAGTATATGATTTATACTGATGTTATTACTTCATAATGAAACAACTAAAGAAGAATAAGTGGAAGAAGAAATGGAGTTGAAATAATCGCTAACGGACATTACCTCTTCTTTGAAGCGCCTCTTTGAGACCTCCTCTTAGGGAACTAAAATTGGTCTTTGAAGAAGACCAGAACCTATAGGATTTTTCTATGTAAGTGGAGAAGATAATTTGGCAGTGGTTGGCCGAGATTTAAGGCTCAAAGTGGTGTGAGGAAGAGAGGGAGGAGGTTCCCTTTTATAAGGAAGGAGAGGGGCACCTTTGGAAAAACTAAAAATATTATTTTCTTATAAAGTCATATTTGGTTTTTAATAGCTCCAAATTGATTTATTTAGAATATAAGGTGGGTATGGGTTGAAATACTCTCATCAAATATAATTTAGACAAGTTTAGGTCATTATATTAACCTTATCATTTAGTTTTTACTCTTAGTTAATTAGATTGACATTTACCATGTCACTTTGTATGTTTACATTATATAGTTAATAAACTTACCATATACATCCAAGAGACCCTAAAGTGGTCCATTAATGATACAACTATCATGATATAAGTATCTTGGCCGAACCTTAGATTTTTTGGAATATAATAACAATTAATAATATAATATTTGTTTTAAAAACTATTTTATGTCAATTTTGAAACTATTTGGTAATTGATTTTTTTGAAAATCATAAAATGATTATTAGTTCGAAAAAAGTTAATTAAATCAATACTAACATGTCATATTAACATATAAAATTATTTTAATTCATTAAAAGTCTCAAATTACATTTATTTGGGTATTTATAACATCAATTATGTCAATATTTCATTAATAAGATAATTACTGTATCATCATTGTGTCATAAATAAATTAAATTATTTTAAGTCTAAAAATTACAAATAAAATACCATTATGTAGGAAATATTTTTATCTTTCTAATGAATATTTATAGTAGAATTTATCTTATGTATAACCCTATATTAAAAATTATATTTTTATTAAACTTTGATTTTAACTATTTTAACCCTTCTTTAAATAAATTAATAACAAATGTCCTAATCTAATCCAAGTGGGCCTAAATGGTCATATTTTATTCCTAAGGTTGTTTTTGGCTGAATTACACTTATCCAATAGAATTAGGACATGTGTTAGGGTAATAATAATATCATTTTTACCCTTAATTACCCTATTTACTTTTAACTGTGGTAAAAAAAAGTAAAAAGTTACTATTCACCAAAAATTATTTTCATCTCATTGAACCACATTTTAGTCCTTGATATTAACCGTGTCTCTTAGATTTTCAAAATTATACTCACAAAAGCGGTAAAATTAAGTTTTATGAAAAATTCAGTTTTTTAACTACCACTTAGTGGTTTCACTATTCATCAAAAAATGAAAGTTTCCAGAAAAATACCAAAAATTAGGCCTAAGATATATTTGATATTATGAATTAAAAAATGATTTCTATTTTACCAAATTCAAAACATATCAGTTTCATTAATTAATTTAAAAATTAATTCCCGTCGTCAAAACAGATAGCGTGTTCTTAAGATATAATAACTATCAAAAGATTGACACTTGTTTATGTCTAGTTTAAATGTGAAATTACATTCAATTACCAACATTGTATTAAATGGTAAAAATATATTCTAAATATACTTTAAAACCACTCGAATTAATAATTTATCACTATTAATTATTTTGATTAAAAAAGATGTTTTAATTAAAATTTAGTAATTTTCACTATTCATCAGAAAATGAAAGTTATCCGAAAAGTACCAAAATTTCACCCTAAGATAATTTTGATATTTAGAATCCAAAAATGAAGTCCATTTTAAAAAATAAAATTTAAAAAATTTCAAAAAGTGGGTATTACTATTCATAACGGCTAGTTTTAATAATATTTTAATAGCATATCGTTGTTTATTAAAACCTGGTATTGCGTACAACACACGCTATCGAGGAAGGTCGCGATTGCATGTAATGCAAGCCAAGTCAGGGTTTCATGTAGTACACGGCTCCTTTGTCGTTGCTTATAACAAAATACATTGAATATATATATATATATATATACTCAATGTTTTGTAGAATAACTACTATCAAACAAACATGAAATTGTGTGTAACACGATCCAAGATTAGTGTTGCATATACTGCAAGCTAATACGGTGTTGCATATAGCGCAAGATAATCTTGGTGTAGCGTACAACAGAAGATATGAAATAAATTAAAACGAATATATCTTATAAAATCTTGGGTTTTTACATTCTACCCCCCTTAAAATGAATTTCTCCCTCGAAATTCGTCGGGGTTATAAATCGTTTACTATTCATAGAAACCCACATCGTAAAAAGGAATAATAAAACTTAATTTTAAAAACTAAAGTATGAAATGTAACGATTACCCAAAGAAACTCATCACTGGGTTTCCATATAGGAGAAAATAGGTGAAAATATGGATATGGAAGAAAAATCTAACCATCAAGTTCTGATGGAGAGTGGTAGAGAACATGGCTATGAAAAATCCATCAATCACAAAACCATAGATTTGTGATGATCTAAGGTACCATCTGATTCATCGAATATAAGGGAACTAGGACAACATTTTTGGTTTTCAAGATCATTTCCCTAAAGTTGATGAAATTGGAATTAGAAGAAATACTTTCATGATTTTGGTACAGTCTCACCGTTGGTCGTTCTTTGGACAATTTCCACTTCATATCTTAAAGAAATGAAGTTGAATTTGTCATTCGTGAAGTGTTAGTAGATCATGTGATAGAATGATGGGTCATTCCATCTGTCTCAAACAAAAGGTTATAAAAGTTATCAAAAATACATAAGTCCATCTATAGTGAGATTAATCATATATGGTTCCTAAAATGGACTTATACTTCATATATCACACTGCTTAATATAATAAAACTAGTTTCTACTAAATAGGGACTTCCTGTAGGCCAGTGGTAGGCGATAAAGGCCAGTCGCACTTCGGTTGTGGGTTTGATTCCCACATCCTTGTCCGACGCAATGAGTTGTCGCCCGTCCTGCAGGTTGTCCTTTTTCTAAAACTACATTACTATAACATCCCATCAATAATATAGAAAAAAGTTCTATCCTTAAACAATACTAACTTATGTCCAAAATAATCCATTCCAATCTTTAGGATTATCTAAAATACTTCGGTCAAGGCTCATATTATAAAGAAAACGATTACTTGAAATGTCATCAACCAAGCATGTGAATACTATCATTTATCCCCCATATATCTTGTTGGTCACATTCCAATAATGTGAATACCATAATTATGTATTCTATTGAAAAATGAGTACCCATTAAACCTTGGTGAAAACATGAATGCTGTCAAAAGGTAACTCTTTCCACATACCAAAATCCAAAAATTATATATACTCAAACCATGATATAACCTTCTCATTATATCAGTCATGAGCTCATGAATACTATCAAACATTTAATTTTCTCCTTATCCCTTCATTATGCGCATATCATCTACTTTCCAAAAATATCTGAATAACCTTTCATGGTTACTGGTACCATTAATCATACACTTTCAAAACTTAAGGAAAGACAACAGTGTAACAATCCTTAGATGTCTCTTTATTCCATAGTACCATGAGAAAACTTATACAACATTACACTTGATAAACATGTAATCATTTCACTACCTTCTTAAACCATTGACCGATCTTCAACAATTCTTTCATCTCACATATAATTTGTAGTCTCTTCATCATCATCAACATAAATACTACCCATACGACCGTACTGATTCTCTTCATGAGACTTTCCCTTAGGGCATTGGTTTGCATAATGCCCGTACATTCCACATTTAAAACATTTAACCATTGTTGATGTCGTAGCAATACCATTATCCTCATCCATGGTGTTAATTGCACCTTTTCCTTTGCACTTACTGGCTTTGTGTCCTTCTTTTCCACACCCAAAGCATCTTCCAGTTCCTTTGAAACAATCTCCCTGATGCCTCTTCCCACATGATTTACATGAAGGAAATTTAACTTTCTTTCCTCTATGATCATCATGAAACTCCATCTTTCTCTTATTATCTGAGTCGGGAAACTTACCAAAGTTGAGATTATTGATCATATTATGAGATTGTTGATTAGACAAAATAACGATGTTTGGACTTCCAAATCCCATTTCTTTTGGTTTCTCATGAATAATATCATTCCATTATCCGTCATATCCTCCATTATCATGAATCTTCCTGTTTCTAGCCATTTTCTAAAACCCAAAAAGAATAGTGTGAGAGGCAAAAATTATTCTAGGGAAAACAACATAGTAAAGTGGGAGCACCCTAAATATCTAACATCTTAGGTTAAATTCTAATATCGTTACTGTAGTTCTAGGACTATATCCTATAGGTATACGTATCCTTAGGGACATCCCTCGACATACCTTAGAAATATCTCTAGGGATCTCACTAACGTTTTCGTATCCTAGTTTCCAAAGGTTGACTAAACCTTTCCTTTGATACCAACTGTAGAGTCCCGAAGCTTAACGTACATGGATATTACATTTATTTTGCGGAATACTTAGTACATAACAAAAATAGACACACAAGGACCTTAATAGTTTAGTGTATTTGGAAACTTGGAACGTAATCCTATAATCGTGGTGAAAGATCTTCAATATCTCCCATAAAGATATTCCACTTTTTGTTTCCTTACCTAACACCTTTCTTTTATTCCTGGGGTAAAATAAAACATAAAAAGGGTGATCTCAAATGCTTAGTAAGTGTATTCATGGATAAAATAAAACATACCATATACATTTGAACTTAAAAACATGAACATAATGTTTAAACATCAAAATCTTGAGCAACGACATAAAACATGGAAGTACATAAGGCATAGATCATAATGGAACATAAATCATGATAAAATAGCATGGGAATAAAACATGTGATTGTGGAATCCATTAAGAACATGTAATGATTTCCATAGTATCCAAGGCATTGCTTCCAAGACCATCTTAGTGGACAAAGTCCCTTTCTGAATCGAGTTCACTCCTCGTTCCAGTCCTGTAATACTAAACCGGATTAACTTACCGTTCTAGCCATGTCTATCTCATGAGATATAAATCTTTACCCAATGCATTGGAGGGAGATATAGGTCCCACCAATCTCATAATGAAATCATTATTACTTGTGCCACAAAATAAACATACATCATTCATAATTACCCAATAAATAAAATGGGTTTCATAAACATCATCCCATCATCAAATAATCCATATAAAAGAAATGGATATCATTTCATAATAAGAAAATTGAAACCATGTAAATCATAGAGACTTTATACTTGAAACATACACATATGAAATAATGTCATCTTAGATGGAAAATGGTTTTGATAAAACACTTGAAATGAATTCTTGAGGAAAATATCCCTTCTTCTTCAAAATCATTCTCTTTTCACAAAATGTCATGAAATTTTAAAAAAAGTATTTTTTTAAAAATAGTCATGAAATATTTTGGAGTAAGATTCATGAAAATAAGGCTTTATAAAACCGTAAAAATCCTTTCATGCCGTATAAGTTAAAAAAAAATTCTTCTCGTACTTTTGCCGGAAAAGTCAAAAAGTACCTCGTAACGTAAACAAAAGAAAGATTCTTTACATACCATGTATTAAAATTCAAAATGGGTAAAAATGAAATTAAACATACATAAAAATAGTTTTAGAAAACATGGAAATGGATGAGAACAATAACCCCAGTAAATAGTTAAGTATAAGCAATCTCGGATAAAAATGAGATTTAAAAAATTATCCCTTACCTTAGGTCCGATATGCTTCGTAAGTATCCGAACCTCCTGTATAACTATTTCAATAATGTCATTGACTTATTACAGAATCATATTCGTTTTTATGATATCATATATGTTTCACTTATGACTTTATATTACCCGTTCTTTTGTAAATTCCATGTTAAAGCAGCGTTTTGTGTAAAATCATTTCATTTATCGTATGTGTTTCGACTTGTCGTTCTTGATATTATTACTTATATCCTGATTTACATAATTCCAGAATGTAAAACATGATTTATATATAATATATATTCATCATATATATATATATATTAAATATTGATAAAAGGAATGAAATACACTGTTCATGGAGACGGTAGGTCGTACGTACGCATGAACGTTGTTTTCGTTTCCTCATTGAATTGAATGAAACTAAATAGATTACATACATATATATATACATAAATCTTGTAGCATTATTATTTCATATATTTCATTATTATTCATTATAAAAACTTTATGATCATTCATGTATGGTTAACATGGAGAATTAATCTCATCGCGTCGTGGAGACGGTAGTCCGTACGTACGCACGATCGATGAAATCATTCCCATAATTATTGAATAGAGTTGGAGTGGATGATATAATATATAAGAATCAGTATGATGTTATAATAACCATATATAGTTATTATTTACACCATTATACCCATCCATGTAAGGTGTTGGTGGAAAAATATATTTCACCACGGCATGGAGACGGTATTCCATACGTACGCAAGCGTTTTGATTTTGTTTTCCGTAGGATGGATAGATGGTGAAATAGGGTTGTTTAATACTTATAAAAACATATAAATATATGAGTTATACTGATTTTATTACTTCATAATGAAACAAACAAAGAAGAATAAGTGGAAGAAGAAATAGAAGAAGAAATAGAGTTGAAAGAATCGGTAATGGACATTACCTCTTCTTTGAAGCGCCTCTTTGAGACCTCCTCTTAGGGCACTAAAATAGGTCTTTTAAGAAGACCAGAACCTCTAGGATGTTTCTATGGAAGTGTAGAAGAGAATTTGGCAGGGTTTGGCCGATATTGAAGGCTAAAAGTGGTGTGAGGAAGAGAGGGATGAGGTGCCCTTTTATAAGGGAGGAGAGGGGCACCTTTGGAAAAACTAAAAATATTATTTTATTATAAAGTCATATTCAGTTTTTAAAAGCTAAAAATTGATTTATTTTGAAGATAAGGTGGGTATGGGTCGAAATACACTCATCCAATTGAATTTAGACAAGTTTAGGTCATTATATTAACCTTATCATTTAGTTTTAACTCTTAGTTAATTAGATTGACATTTACCATGTCACTTTGTATTTTTATATTATATAGTTAATAAACTTACCATATAAATACAAGAAACCCCCAAGTGTTCTATTAATGATACACCTATAATGATATAAGTATATTTTCCGAACCTTAGATTTTTAAGAATATAATAACAATTAATAATATAATGTTTGTTTTAAAAACTATTTTATGTCAATTTTGACACTATTTGGTAATTGATTTTTGTGAAAATCATAAAAATATTATTAGTTCGAAAAAAGTTAATTTAATCAATAATAACATGTCATATTAATATAAAAAATTATTTTAATTCATTAAAAGTCTCAAATTACATTTATTTTGGTATTTATAACATCAATTATGTCAATATTTCATTAATAAGATAATTACTGCATCAGCATTGTGTCATAAATAAATTAAATTATTTTAAGTCTAAAAATTACAAATAAAATAACATTATGTAGGAAATATTTTTAGCTTTCGAATGAATATTTATAGTCTAATTTATCTTATGTATAACCCTATATTAAAAATGATTTAGTTATTAAACTTTGATTTTAACTATTTTAACTCTTCTTTAAATAAATTAATAACAAATGTCCTAATCTAATCCAAGTGGGCCTAAATGGTCATATTTTATTCATAAGGTTTTTTTTGGACGAATTAAACTTATCCAATGGAATTATTACATGTGTTAGGGTAATAATAATATCATTTTTACCCTTAATTACCCTATTTACTTTTAACCGTGGTAAAAAAAAGTAAAGAGTTATTATTCACCACAAATTATTTTCATCTCATTGAACCAAATTTTAGTATTTGATATTAACTGTGTCTCTCGGAGTTTTGAAATTCTACTCACAGAAGTGGTAAAATTAAGTTTTATGAAAAATTCAGTTTTTTAACTACCACTTAGTGGTTTCACAATTCATCAAAAAATGAAAGTTTCCAGAAAAATACCAAAAATTAGGCCTAAGCTATATTTGATATTATGAATTCAAAAATAATGTCTATTTTACCAAATTCAAAACATATCAGTTGCATTAATTAATTTAAAAATTAATTCTCGTCGTCAAAACAAATAGCATGTTCTTAAGAGATAATAACTATCAAAAGATTGACACTTGTTTATGTCTGGTTTAAATGTGAAATTATATCCAATGACCAAAATTGTATTAAATGGTAAAAATATATTCTAAATATACTTTAAAACCACTCAAATTAATAATTTATCACTATTAATTATTTTTATTAAAAAAGATTTTTTTTAATTAAAATTTAGTGATTTTCACTATTCATCAGAATATGAAAGTTATCTGAAAAGTACCAAAATTTCACCCTAAGCTAATTTCGATGTTCCAAATCCAAAAATGAAGTCCATTTTGAAAAATACAATATAAAAAATTTCAAAAAGTGGGTATTACTATTCATAACGGCTAGTTTTAATAATATTTTAATAGCATATCGTTATTTAGTAAAACCCGATATTGCGTACAACACACGCTATCGAGGAAGGTCACGATTGCGTGTAATGCAAGCCAAGTCAGGGTTGCATGTATTGCATGACTCCTTTGTCATTGCGTATAACAAAATACATTGAATATATATATATATATACACAATGTTTCGTAGAATAACTACTATCAAACAAACATGAAATTGTGTGTAACACGATCCAAGATTAGTGTTGTGTATACTGCAAGCTAATACGGTGTTGTGTATAGTGCAAGATAATCTTGGTGTAGCGTACAACAGAATATATGAAATAAATTAAAACGAATATATCTTATAAAATCTCGGGTTGTTACACTATAAACTAGTTTCGTTTTATTTAATATTATGAGTATATATTAGTTCCAGAATATGAATTAGGTCATAATATACCTGTTAAATTTTTATTTAACCATAATTATAGTTTTATTACAATCCATGAAGTCATTAAGGTAAAATTAACAAAATCATTACTCACTGAGGTTATTAACCGACATAATTTGGAAAATAGATTCATTTATTTGAATAAGAGGAGGTAATTACAGGGATGGATATAATATATTCCATTATAAACATAAAAATATTGTATTTACATGATTTTGGATTTATTATTCCTTGATTTATGAATGGGTAGAGGATATATAAGAAGAAAAGAAAGTAAGAGAGGTGTTTTTAGAAAATTACCTCTTGAATATCACCTCATTAAAGGACCTCTTAAGGGCCTTGGAATTAGTCTTTTAGTGAGACCATAATCACTTGGATGTAGGTATAGTGAGTAGGATAGTTTTTGGTAGATATTTTAGGATATTAAAGTCTTGTAAGTATAAATGGGGTGGTGAGGGATGGTATTTATACTAGAGGAGGGGTGGTTTTAAGCGATTAAGTAATGATTATTTTATAATTAAAGCCAACCACATTGAGGAAGCATTATTTTACATGAATTTTTATGATAATTAATGTTTTTAATTATGTTTAGGGTAAATAAATACCTCAAACACACATTAAAATATTTATTTTTTTGGTATTGTATGCTTTTAACTTTTAACTTTAACCTATTTTATTAATTTACCTATACGACGGTAAATCTTTTTTTACCCTAGTAAATTGCTTATGCATAAAAATGAAAATGAAAATGAAAAATAAATTTTAAATTATTATTCCAAATATTGAATCTATTTTAATAAATTAAATTCATATAATTGGAAAAATTATATTTAAAATTAATCCCACGGACAAACGGGAAATCAGGTTTTTAAAGTGAAAAAGTTCAAAGTTAGAATTGTTTTTATATCCAATTTCAATATTAAATTGATTAAAATGACCTAAATTGTATATATTGATGTATAATTGAACTAAATATTATTTAAAACCTATTTAAAATATAATTTTACATTATAAATTATTTATATGAAAAGTCGGTTTTTAATTAAAATTCAGTATTTTTCACTTTTCATTAAAAAAATGAAACTTATCAGAAAAATACCAAAAATTTACCCTAATATAATTTTTATATCTTGATTTCAAAAATTAATTTTATTTTTTAAAATAAAATTTAATAAAGTTTCTAAATTTATTTTTAAAATAGGTTCTTTATTAAAAGGCGGAAAAAGTGACTTTTAGAAAAATATACTTTTTATGCTTACAATTGGATTTATTCTTATATTAAGCTTAGAAAGCTTATTGGATGGATTTAAAACATTTTATTGAATATATAACATATAAATTTCATTGATATCTTTCACTTGTATTGATTATTTTAATATATTAAGATAAAAGGCCATTGTGGGCTTAAAAATAGTTTTTATAAAAAACGCATCCTTTATGTTTAATTCGTATTTATTTTCATTTCTATTTAATTGATACAAATGAATTGATTTTATAAACATTTTTAAACTATATTTTTTTAATTTAGTTAATCTCATTCATTCCCTCCATTTTAACGGCTAAGTGATTACTTTCAAAATTAAACAATAATATTCAATTATTTATTTAAGCTTTGTATTATGTGTAACGTAAGCAATCAAATAAATTAAATTTAAAAGATACATACTGTAAAATATTAGGGTGTTTCAATTCCTGATATATTTCATCAATGTAATCATAATCATAAACAATCTTGATAAACAATGACCTTGTAGCAATAAACTCTTACCACTTTGGTAACATTGAATCATAATCCCCATGAATTAATAACATCACATGGATCTTAAAATATCTAGAAAATAATAATATTCATGATATAACATGTAAAAGTGGAATTATATATACCTCATAAAAGAGTATAGTTTTATAACATAACATGTGTCTCAAAGAAGGAAAATTGAGGCCAAATTACCTTTCTACTTTGGTAATGTTTTAACCGTAAGAACCATTAAATAGAGGTCATAAAATGGATATGTAAATACCAATAATTATTAGTATAATATTCATAAAATATATCCTTGGGTATCATACTCACCATGTACAAGTAATAAGTGCTGAACATAGCTTGTATCTCATGGAAAATAAAAGTGAGATGAAAATCCCTTACTCCTTGAATAACTTTTGAATCGTGAGCCCCATGAAAGAATAACATCAATTTAAACTTTTAATATCATTGTATAAACTAAATTAATGATATAAAATTTCATATTGTATTATATACATCACAAAATAAAAAAGTTGTGAACATGGCATAAGTCTTGTAGAAATAAAATCGAGACTAGAAATCCCCTTACCTTAAGTATTGAATCTCGTTGTACTCATTCAAAATTCATGTATAATGAATATAAGTTTATTGTACATATTTCATAGAAAAATATTCATACATATCATATCATATATTATTTTATTGGTATTTTATATTACCTATTTATTAATAATTCCATGTTAAAGTTATGTTTCGAGTAATAACCAATTTGTTCTTCATACATATTTTGACCTGTTATTATTGGTCCTCTTAGTTAGATGATGATTTAACAATATCAAGAATTAAAAAAATGATATAAATATCATATATATTAATTATATATGTATTTATAGTAATCCATAAAATTTAGTGATTGAAAATGAAACACACCATTAATGGAGACGGTAGGTTGTATGTAAGTATGAACATTGTTTCCATTTTATTGTCGTATTGAAATAATGAAATTTATATGAGATATTATCATTATAGAATAATTTTTATGTCATATTTATCACATATTTTTATCAAATCCATCATTAATATATTTCATGTAAATTATTAATGAATCACATCACTTTCTTAGGCGGTAGTCCTCCGTACACACAAACGACATTATTATATTCCTACAAAATGGAAATCATGAATGAATGTGTGATATAACAATTAAAGTATCATAATAAAATCATATTAATCATAAATATAATATATAAACATCATTTCCATCATTATTCCCAACCTTTAAAGGCGTTAATGGAAAAAAAGAACGTCATCTGTTCGTGAGGTAGTAGTTCGTCGTACACAGGAAAGATGATTTTGTAACCTATTTGATGAAGTGTGTATATTTTTAGGTCATAAACTTAACATAAAAATATCTTATTGTATTTAATACACTTATTTTATTATAAAATAATTATTTAAAAATAAATTGAGGGTTTTGAGGAAGAAACAAAAGAAAAATGTTTGTTGATGAACATTACATCTTCTTCGGGTATATTCTTTTGGTTTGCACCAAAGGCCTTACTTGGTTGGATTTATTCAAAAATTAAGGCTTATAGGATAATATTATTTAAGTTTATAAGTGAATTGTATAGTTATATTTCTAACCAATTTTTTTAAGGTTTTAAGAGGGGAAGAGTGGTGGACTTTTATAAGGGAGGTGCGTGGCACAACTGTAAATTTCTAAAAGAGAGAATTCAACCCATATTTTTTTCCTGGTAAAGTGGCTCTAATAATGTAAAAATATAGATCCTAGATTTTATAAGGTCAAAATATGTCCATAAAATGTGTTTTTTAAAAGTTTTGGGTCATTTTTACACATTATATTCTATGTTTAACCACTAAGTAATATTGTTTTTACCTTAATCGTTGTAATTAATTTTAATTGTTTCACTAATACATTTGGTAAAAAATTAATTTTTCATTATTAGAAATTATAAATTATTCTGATTCCAAATATTTAATCCATTTTTAAAAATTCAAATCATATAGGTGACAGAAATTAATTTAAAATTAACCCCGCATACGTGTCGAGAAAACGGGTTTTTAAATTGAAAAAGATCAAAAGTTTACAACATTTTTATATTAAATATCAATATAAAATTGATTAAAATTACCTAAATTTAATTAATATATGTATAATTAAAATTTATTTACTTTTAAACTATTTTAAAAAATATTTTTAAATTAAAAATTATTTAAACAAAAAGTTATTTTTCATTTAAAATTCAGTATTTCTCACTATTTATTAAAAAAATGACACTTCTCAGAAAAATACCAAAAATCCACCCTAATAATATTTTGATATTCCTATTTCAAAAATGATTTTTATTTTATCAAATAAATTTTATAAAATTGTAAAAATTTATTTTTAAAATAAGTGCGCCACAAAAAGGTGATAAAATTGTTTCTTAGAAAAATACAATTTTTATGCATGCAATTTGATTTATTATTATCTCTTATCTAGAAAACTTATAAAATTAATGTTAAAAATTTTATTGAATATATAATATATAAATTTTATTAAAATAATTTACAAAAATTTATTTGGTTGATTTATTTATATATAACACACTTGTGTCCATAAAATACTTTTTTTTTTCAGAAAATGATTTCCTTTAATCTTAAAAGGGGTTTTATTTTCATATATAATCAAATGGACACCAAATAATCATATAAACATGTGCAAAAAATATTTTCTTAATTTATTTAATCATTTCCATACCTACCATTCCAACGACTAGTTGATAACTATCATATTAAATAATAATAGTAGTAGTATATTATAGTTCGTTAAAACTTAGTCTTATGTTTAACACAAGCTATCAAAGGAACTTGGTATTGTGTGTAACATAAGATAACTTAGTGTTGTGTGTACTGAAATATAATATCAATTTTGTGTGTATCACAAGATTAACTTGGTGTTTCATATAAACCAAGCTTAATTCGATGTATCATGAAATGAAATCCATTAAAGAAATTGAATTTATTGAAAAAAAAATTAATTCATAAAAACTCAGGGTATTATAAGGTCCAAGTCTCGTGACCATAAACTGAATGGAATATGGCCCTGACTACATGATCATAAAATGTCTTGCGTATTCTCCCCACCATATAATGTTAAAACAAATGTTTACCATCATATTTTCATAATTTCAAACTATAAAAATTTTGGTCCTACCTTCATGGCCACAAATTGTGTAGCTAATGTGTTTGTGTAAGATGATTAAACAATGAAATTGGTTTAACTTCCTTTTCTAATAGTAATTAACCTTATTTGGATCCATTATCATACTAAACTATTCCACAAAACTCTAAGTGGCTTTATTCTCATCCCATGGGATGTGTTTTAATGCCTGGATCACCAATCCTAGGCTCGACCAATAGTGTTATCTCATTTTACACACTTTGTATTGATTGTTAATAACCTTCCATAGTGATACTTATTATTATATTACATTCAAGTTATTCTTATCTCAATATTTGGGTTTTATCCTCACCTATATTGATACACCTTACGATATTCCCAATGCACGGTGGCATAACACCCATAGTGTTGAACTCTAATCAAATATCATCTTCGGTACACCTTCACACTTTAATCCTTCCTTGATCTGGATCCTCATATTCATTCATTTCCAAATATAATACCCTATGGTGATGGAACAACTCTCCAAAGTTCATCTTCATGTATTTTACATGTCTTTAAGGAATGTTTATAGTAACATGATTTGTACCGTGTTTCAAACACATGGTCAATATCCAATCCTATTTTTTCCCATCCTTTATGATACAGTGGTAGATCCAGTTTTTTAACTTCATCACTAGTCATCCTCAACACATTTTTCACTCCCCTCTGATCTAGTAACTAGAATTCATGATTAAAATTTCCTCTAAACACCTTTTTTGTGGTGGAATTTTAACGTCATTAGTGGTATTCCCTCTTACACTCATGCTCGTTGGGGAAGAAACATAGTTTTATAGTGTATATCCCTAAACAACTTCATTTTTGGTCAGGTAATTTCCTATAGTCAACATGACATTATGAAGCAAAACCATTTTCCCATATTATTCATCCTCATGTGATAGTTGGTGTTATTCTACTTCTCTGTGTTTCCCAAACTAAGCCTGACTGATTTCAGATTAGGGGTATTGGTGGATTTTTTTCCAACATGATTGAGGAAAGATGTACTTACAAGAATAAAGTAATTTTTCCATACGGGAAGCATCTCAGGTGGAATGGCATGAGGTGATGGACGATTAGTGGTGCATAATCATTGGGGGATTTGGTCCTAGCTAAGGTGGTGGAAATTCGGCATGAGGTGTTGTTAGTGTCAGCAGGAGTGTTAGATCAGTGCTTATAGGTTCTCAATGATGGGTATCATAAATATATAGTGATGAAACAATGGGATCCCCTAGATGATGTATTAGTGCTCAGCGATGATTATCGGCATGTTATGGAAACAGTTAGGGTGGCACATGTTGACAGGCTCCCTGAAATGGTTGGGTTATACCTCTAGCACAACAAGGAGGATTTCAGGAGGAAGTGAAGTTCAGAAAGTTTCATGGGTCAACTCTCGATGGGTTATAATGGTGACATAGGGGTCAGATAACCAGTTGCAGTCCCAGATAAAGCTATAATATGAAGATAACTCCTTCAATATAATCATATTTGGATGAATTAGAGGGTATGGATTTTCCATCAGTACCAAACCCATGCAGTCATGCATTGGAATTTCTTACTGAGTAGCTTTGCAGGTCGGTAGCTTTGGGACAAAAAATTATCACCGGCTAGGTGGGGATTTTTGTTGGGTGTTTAGTCTTTTGACATGAAATGGCCATGGTTTAAGGCTTAGTGCCTCTGGGTCTATGGGTTATGTAAAGGATACCCATCAACCTTTAAAATGTGATTATCAAAATTAATAAAATAATAATAATTCCTTTGGGCATTCAAGCTATATAATGTTAAAACTTATAGCCTCAGCATTATCACTATGCGATGTTAAACTCCAAGTCCAAAATCCTTACTGCATGACATTAAACCTCATGACATTTTCCCCATCACATGACATGTAACCATGGGATGTTTTGGATCATCACATTATAGGATTTCCCAAAATATAGTGTTGGTCTCCTACCACACCACCATCTTGAACTACCTATCACTTAATTACTACTTTTTAGGATATGCAGTGACACTCTAATCCCTTATATTAGGCTCAAACATAGGTTTCACATTGCCTCCACCTTATATTGGTTCTCAATATTCCCTTGTTGGATTTTCTTTGCACATATGTGGACTGAGGTTATGACACCCTCAAATAGAGGAGATTTAAAACATATGACCTTAAATTCCAGCTTACCCACAATCCACACACCATGACCCTAAGATACATTTCATTACCTCTTAGAATATTTATATTAGCATTGATATTTCCAATTCATACAAATTTGTTTCCTTGTATGATGTTATATAAAATGTCTAACTTCTGGTCTAAGTACCATGACCTTAAACTATGAACCACTCCCCATAAGGCTACCTACATCAACAATGGGTCTGAGAACCCCTTTTATAGATTTTCCTCTTCCCTTTTTCTATAGGAAACTTCCTCATCCATTTGGTCAAAGATTTTTGAAATTAAAATTTAGCAGGCATGCTTATCATCCTTACCTTATGTTTTTTAACTAAATGTTTAACATCTATGTTGCATGAAGTTAAATTTCATGACATACTCCTAATATAATGACATAAACCTGCATGATGCTCTTGATCTTCTCCTAATAGGATTCACCCTTTAGTGTTGGACTCTTACCATATCACCTCCTTAAACTATGTATGGCTTGATTCTTGTCTTACGGGATATATATAAAAATTTTAATCTCAAATTTTAGACCCATGAACAAACTCTATGCACATTACATTTGATTATCCTAGTGATGAGGATTTTACCCTTCCTTATTAGGTGTTAGACCATCTATTTCACTAGAGAACCTTTTCTTTCTCTTACCTTCCTCTATAAATGAGATGGATCACCACAAAAATACTCTCCCAGCTCCTAGAAATATGTGTGGATTTATTCCCACTACATAGGATATATAGTGATTCGTGGACCTCCCTTTGGGCCTATATATAAGTCTCTAACCATATCCATCGCATATTAGTGCTTGATGTCCCTTATCTCAAGATTCATTTAACTCAGACACCTCAAGACAATGTCTCATTTAGAAGGATAAATTCCAAGCATCACAGCCTAAATCCATACACACACAAAATAGAGGTTGCCTATATAAGAATTGGAATCTCTAATATATATAGTGTTATTATTATTTTGGTTCTATGTAAACCACTTCAATCCCCATTATAGGTTCCATGAACTAAAACTAGGAATTTTCCAAGATGAAGTAGTATAAACTTATACCTCAATAGGCCTATGGTACTAATTCTATGACATTAAACTAGGAACCATTACTCCCTGAGGTTTGTTTATATTATCATGTTGGATATTCAACCCATGTAAAGTCTATCCCTTCCAACTTTTTATGTGGAAAACCACACCTTAGGTCCATGCACCATGACCTAAAATCACATGCAGCATATTTTTGTAGGGATGAACATTATACTTTGATCACTCATTCACATTGTGTTTTCCTCAATCCATTAGGATGCATCACATCACCATTTTTATAAGATGAATGAGGTTAAACTACATCACCCTCATGATCATAGATATATGACCTTAAACCAAATCTCCCAATAGTTTAACTGCAATGACTATAAATTACTCAAGAAAAGATATATGAAGGTTGGTTAAGTAAAATACCAATAAAGTAATCCTAATAAACATTCAATCCTTAATCAATATATTTTACTCTTTAAATACTTGGTGAAAAGTTAAAATAGAAATATAAAATTTGAAAATCCAATTGGGTGTGCTATCTGGTCCTAGTAGAATCCAGGATATGATTTCTAAACTAAATGTTCAAGAAACAATTATATAAAATATGTTCCCCCATTTCTCATTCATCCATATTTATATGACATTAAACTACATAGAATTTAATCCTAACCACATAATGTCAAACTCTATGTTATTGGTCTGGGATGCATGACCATAAAAGTTAAAACCCTCTGGCCCAAACAATCATGACCTTAAAATGTATTCACTTCCTTAGAAACTCTATATATTATAAATGGGTTCTCTAATTTGTGTCAGATTTGTTTCACTTAATCTATATAAATATTAATATCTTTAGTTCCAATTAGTATAACCTTAAACTACATTAATTCACCCCTTGAGGTCATTAATATTATAATTATCCCCTTTAACTCACATTGGGTTTTTTATATGAATAGTCCTTTACAGACTCATCACCTTTAGTCCGAGAACCACAACATTAAACTGGTATAACTCCATAGTCCAAAATAGAATAATTTAAACTCTAAAACATCATTTAATAAGTAATTCCTCCCCAATAAATAGTCAATCCCTACCCCCAACTCTCTTGTGGGTTCATCACTCCATCAAACTTGGTGCATTACTTCGATATTCCCAATTCAAAATATTGTATCACTAGGTTTTTCAAATCTATTATTGAAATTTTTTTCATTATCTATACACTTTGTTTCCCTGTAGTTTTAATTACATCATAAAGATTTTATTTCCATGTAAACTCTACTATAGTGATGTAACAATGCTCCAAAGTCTCATCTCTTATCTAGGGTGCACATCCTGGAATAATATTAGTAGCAACACGATGGGTACTATGTTTTGTCGACATAGTGAGCATTCAACCCTCATCTTTTAGCCTCTTTTCTTGATGACATGGTAGTAAAATCCATGTTTTAAATGTGTTCATAAATCATCCTCAACCTATATGATATCCTCATTGCAATTATAATTCTATAATTCATAATTTTTCTCTCCTTACTCCATTTCTCTCAAGAGGAGTCCTAACACCCTCAGTATTACCATATCATAACTATGGGTATTTTTTCAAGGTGAACAAGCCCAATAGACTCCTTCCTAATCAGTCTCCCCATTTTCATGGGTTATTTCAATGGTTGACATATCATTTAAAACTCCAACCATATATCCTTCAATATTCTCATGTGGCATTAGTAGTTCTTTACTTCCCTTTTTTTCAAAAATTAAGCATGACTGATATGATCTTAGTGGTTTTAGATAATTTTACTTATTAAAAATGTTTGGGTAACCTTTATCATCTTTACAATATGATTTTAAATTGTGTGTCCAACATACTTGCATTATGATGTTAAACTTTATTACAGTATCTAATCACATGACTTAAACTGTATGATATCTTGGTCCTATCCTAAGAATAATACCCTTGTAAAATGATAAACATTCAACCATAACCTTATTTTAGTGTTGTTCATCTATCTCACCCAATAAAAAACTATTTTTCTTCTGATTTCCACTTTCCAAGAAATATAGTAACATCTAGGAACCTTTCCATCAACCCAGTTGTGAACTCTATCTCATTCTATCCTAAAACTTGATATTCTTTTTCAACATAGGTTGAGACCCAATTTTCCTATATCTATAAATGACCCCTTCCTCTATATATGATCCAGAACTATATAAGAGATGTTTTATGGTTTTTCTTTGATGATGAGGTCCTTCCTTAATTCTTATTAGGTTTGTTTCAATTCCCCATTAGAGTACCCATGTATTTTTTACCATTAAACCTATTCGTGATCCAAATCTATATAGAGGTATTATTCCCTTAAAACTATATGTGGATTGATTCTAATTCCATGGGATATATAGTGATTATTATATTTTATATCTTAGACCTTTCTGAAAACTTCATATTCCTCCCCGAATCATTTTGGTGACCATTTCCTCTATTAGGTTTCCCTTCTTACCTCCAGACTCCAAGATGATATATTTATCCAAAGAGGTATTCAATGCTACACAAATATTAAATGTTTTACCCTTATGGAAAAATTTGTATTTCCTTAAACTATATAATCCCTTTGGTCTAATAACCATAACCCCAAACATGGATCACTTTCCCCTAAAGTTATCCTAATAAACCTTAGGCTACAAAACCATACGAGAATTTCTTTTCCCCTATTTATCAGTACGACATCTCACCTCATGGTTCTATTTTCATGAACAAAAAATGAACTACATTAGTCTAAGATATAATACCATTAACATTGGAACCATTTTTATCAAATATATGGGATAATAATCTAAGCTATCATAGGGTCACCATTGACCTCTTCTATAGAGAATGGTCAAATCTTATTCTTGTGTCTATCACTTGTAAAGAATTTTCATTTTCCCACATGACTAAACACCCTCTATATGTTCCTCATGAATAATATATGTGATTTATACATGATGGAGTAATCCTAATAGTGTTTAAAATCTTTTCAAGAATCCCTTTAATCTATCATATATAATTTGTTTCACCTAATCTGATTCAATATCCACTCCCACATCTAAATAGGATCCCCTATGATAACTATAGAATTCTTAAAATGCTTTACTATTATTTATGGTAAATACCCCCAAGGAACCATTCTTCATTGTTTCTAAATGGTAACCCTTATGATGATGGCACAATGATCTAATGTCCCCCCACCTGTTCAAGGTACAGGTCTTGGAAGAGATAATTTTAGCAATATGGTGGTAAAACCCATGCTTCAAATTTTTCAATGATCATCCTCAACTAATTTGACTACTCCATCATTTAGCTCAGACTCTTAAGGTCACAATTTACCTCTCCCCACCAATAGTCTACTCATGTAGAAGTCAAACACCCTTAGTGTTGGGTCACGTGTATCTTACATAGTTTATTCAACTCTTAGAATCATGACAACTATGTTCTCATATATTTATAGATTCTCTTGGTGGTTAACATGATACTATGACCCCAAATCATATACCCTTTTCCAATTATCTCATGAAATTTTATGATATTATACTTATCTCTTATACCTCACACAGAGTATAACTCACTTGGGGTTTAATATTTTAAGATTCTTGTTTCATTAATGCAATGGAGATTTAAATTTTAGCCTAAGGAATTAAAAAAATATTTTATTGAATGGTAAAATCCAAAGGTCCATCCATATATTCAATCCTCTCCTTAGGTATAATTATGAATATAGATCTTCCTTGGATATGGACTATTCGGGATTGGTAGGTGACTTTAATGATGATTCAACAAGTTGATTAAACTAGTTAGCTCTATTAGTACCTCATCCAATTTTGGGTTGTATTTATCCACCTCACATCAAGAATACCATTTAAGGACCCACACTCTTCCACCTGGGATTTTTTTTGAGTTAAATAAACAATATAAATTACTAGCTAAGCTTCCAGGTGACAAATGGCCTATTTTGAGGTAGATGTGAAGTCCCGCTAGTAGAATAACTCTTCCTCTAACTGAGAGATATCCTTTTTAGCTACTCAAATTGATATGATTTCTTTATATATGGACTCATTCCTATAGGCTATAAATCTTTACAACATAAAATTATCCATATTGGATAATTAATCTTGAACCAATGAGGGGAGTGAAAAATAATTCACCTTATTAGTCCCCAAGATTACAATCCCATGCTTATAGGATCTCATCAATACAGTCACCTAGAAAAACAACATATTTATAGTGACCCAGGCTTAACATACAAGGATAATAAATCATTTTAGATGAATATTAAGCACATTACAACAATATGTGCTTGAGGGCCATAATATTTTAGTGTCTTTGGAAACGTGAAAACCTAATCTTCTAACTTTGTGAAAGATATTCAATATCTCCCTTGAAGATATTCCTCTTTAGTATTCCTACCTAAATCCTTTCTTCATAACCTGGGGAAAGGAAAAATATGAAAGGGTGAGATTAGAATCTTGGTAAGGGTAAAAAAGGGAGATATGTAACCACAATAATGAGCATAAGGGTATGAAAACATGATTATAAAGTTATAAGATTATACCCATCATATCAATGATCATAATAAAAAGTCATGGAATAAAGATTGGTATTTCATAATGTAACACCTCAAGATTTTATGAAAAATATTCTTTTAACTTCATTAATGTATTGCGTTGTATGCTACACCAAGATTACCTTGCGCTATACGCAACACCGTATTAGCTTGCAGTATACACAACACTATTCTTGGATCGTGTTACACACAATTTTGATAATAGTTATTCTACGCAACATTGAGTATATATATATATATATATATTCAATGTATAAATGAAATATGGTTGGATTATGTTATACGAAACAACTAAGGATTCTTGCACAACACGCAACCCTGACTTGGCTTGCATTACACGCAATCACGACCTTCCTCGATAGCGTGTGTTGTACGCAATATCGGGTTTTACTAAACAACGATATATTATTATAATATTATTATGAAATATCCGTTATGAATATTATTAACTAAATTTTGAATTTTATAACATTATTATTCATCTTACACATTTTCTAGAACATGGTATAAGAAAAAAATAATTTTTTCGGGTAAAATAAGAATTTTTCAAAAAATGCAGTTTTCCAGCCTTTTGATGGCGCACCCACTTTAAATCTAGTTTTTGACATTTTTATAAGTTCAATTTGACAAAATAAAATTCTTCTTTGGAATAAATAAATAAAAATTTACTTTGGATAAAATTTTCATATTATTCTGGTAACTTTCATATTTTGATGAATAGTAAAAACACGCTATATTTTAATTAAAAACAAATTTTTTCATACCAATAATTTATATGGTTATATTATAATATTTAATGGTTTTAAAGTATAAATAGAATATATTTTTACCATTTAATATAATAAATTTCATTATCATTGATTTTACATTAAATTCGTAGGTTAAATCAATTCAATCTTTTGCAATGTTTTAATCAAAAACCCGTTTTTATTTGACAACGGGATTAATTTTAGTTTTATTTATGAAACTTTTGTGTATTGAATTTTAAAAAATGAAATCCATATTTTGAATCAGTGTGTCCAAATTATGTTAATAGGCTACTTTTTATTTTTGGGAATTATGAATAGTAACTACTGTAAATTTTATTTACCATAGTTAAAGGTAAATCGGGTAATTAAGGGTAAATATAATATTATAAAATTACCCTAACACATGCAAAAATTATATTGGACGACTAAAATTAGACCCATATCACCTAAGGGTCGGATTAGATTAATTTTATGGACTTTTGACTATGAAAATAATTTAATTATTATTAAAACCAAAGAAAGTGACAACATGTCACTCTCTTAAATCTTATAAGTATAATAATTTTAATTTAGTGATAAACATAATAAAACATCGAACATGAATAGTCTCCAGAAAGCTAATAAAATTATCTATATCATTATAATTTATTTATAATTTTTAGGGATTAAATAATTGTCATTAATGGTGATACATTAATGATGCAGAAATTATTTATTAAGTGAAAAATCAGTAATATAGTTTTTATTGAAATAATAATACCCATTAGAAGGCCCAAAAACCTGACCAAAACTTATTGGTAGTGTACATCTACACCTTAATCATCCAATGACATAATATATAACCGTTTTGAGTCTTATAAAAGTGATTATGACACTTATATTAGTTTATTTTAAATGATGTCAAAGTTGTCACCTTCATAATTTAATAAATATAACAATTTAAATATTGTGATTTTAAGATGATAAATTCGAGTAAAATTATTATTTATCTTCATAATAGGATTTTATTTTTAATTTTTATGCAACAAATAAGTATATTTAATAATTGTACAAAAATGTTGTAGTAATTATTTTATTAAGAGAAAAACCAAATAAATGGTTTTAAAAATAATAAAATAAATATTATATGAAATATTTAATGTGCTCCACTAATTTTCTAGATACATATGTTCTTTTATGAATCTATTTAATCTTTTAGTTCTAACATATATTCTGTATATATTTTATTTAAATTCATATAAATGAATAGTGTCAAAATTGACACTATTGTTATTTTATAAAAATAACATATTATAAAATTGTTTAAAAATCACAAAAATATTTAAAAATTATAAATTTAAATTTATATGGTAGAAAATGTCATAAAGTATCCAATTATGGACAATTCACAACAAATAATTAATTATTTGTTATAATTTAAATTTTAGAATGTTATTACCAAAAATAAAATTAAATTGATTAAATTAGGATAAATCAAGTTGATAATGTTTAAAATAAATTCCTAATATGTCTAAATTTGATTGTATGAGGAGATTACAACCATATATCATCTAATATTCGGATATGAGTCATTTTTGGAGGTTTTTAAGTGGGTTAGATTTATTATAAATTAATATTTTTTAAGAATTCCAAAGGTGCCCCTCTCCTCCCTTATAAAAGGGCACCTCCTCCCTCTCCTCCTCAAACCAATTTGAGCCTTCAAGCTCGGAAAAACCTTGCCAAATTCTCTTCTCCACTTCCCTAGAAACAAACTAGAGGTCCTGGTCTTCTTCAAAGACCAATTTTAGTTCCCTAAGAGGAGGTCTCAAAGAGGTACTTCAAAGAAGAGGTAATGTCCATTACCGATTCTTTCAACTTTATTTCTTCTTCTACTTCTTCTTCATTAGTTGTTTCATTATGAAATAATAACATCAGTATCACTCATATACTGATATGTTATTATAAATATGAAACAACCCTATTTCACCATCTATCCATCCTATGGAAAACGAAATCACCGCGCGTGCGTACGTACGGAATACCGTCTCCACGCCGTGGTTTAATTTGTTTTTCCAACACCACCTTACTTGGATGGGTATAATGGTGTAAAGAATAACTATACACAGTTATTATAACATCATACTAATTATTATATATTGTATCATCCTATCCAATTCAATTCAATAATTATGGGAACGATATCATCGCTCATGCGTACGTACGGACTACCGTCTCCACGACGTGATGAGATTCATTCTCCATGTTAACCATTTAAGAATGATTATAAAGTATATATAAGAAATAATAATGAAATTTATGAAATTAAAAAGATACTGGATTTATGTATATATATATATGTATGTCATCTACTTAATTCCATTCAACTCAATAAGGAAACGAAAACAGCGTTCATGCATACGTACAACCTACCGTCTCCATGAACGGTGTATTTCTTTCCATTTATCGATCTAATATATATATGTATATTATAAATATATATTATATATAAATCATGTTTTATATTCTCTAATTAAGTAATCATGATCTAAGTAATCATATGAATAATTACAAGTCAAAACACGGACGACAAATGAAATGATTTTACCCAAAACACTCTTTAACATGGAATTTACAAAATAACGGGTAATATAAAGTCATAAGTAAACCATAAATGATATCATAACAATGAATATGATTCTGTAATAAGTCAATGAAATTATTTAAATCATTATACAGGAGGTTCGGATACATACGAAGAATATCGGACATAAGGTAAGGGATAATTTTGCAAATCTCATTTTTATCCGAGATTGCTTATTCATCAGTATTTAATGGGGTTATTTCTATCATCCATTTCCATGTTTTATAAAAGTGTTTTCATGTATGTTTAAAGTCCTTTTTACCCATTTTTGACTTTTACTACATGGTATGTATGGAATCTTTCTATTACGAGGTACTTTTTGACTTTTCCGGCAAAAGTACGAGAAGAATGTTTTTTTTAACTTATACGACACTGACAGATTTTTACGGTTTTATAAAGCCTTATTTTCATGAAGATTCCCCCAAAATAATTCATGAATATTATCAACAAAATCTCTTTCTTTTAAAATTTCTTGACGTTTTGTGACAAGAAAATGATTTTGAAGAAGAAAGGATATTTTCCTCAAGAGTTCATTTCAAGTGTTTTATCAAAACCATTTTTCATCTAAGATGACATTATTTCATATGTGTATGTTTCAAGTAACATGTCTCTATGATTTACATGGTTTCACTTTTCTTATTATGAAATGATATCCATTTATTTTATATGGATTATATGATGATGGGATGATGTTTATGAAACCCATTTTATTTATTGGGTTATTATGAATGATGTATGTTTATTTTGTGGCACAAGTAAGAATGATTTCATTATGAGATGGGTGGGACCTATATCTCCCTCCAATGAATTGGGTAAAGATTTATATCTCATGATATAGACATGTCTAGAATGGTAAGTTAATCCGGTTCATTGTTACAGGACTGAAACAAGGAGTGAACTCGATTCAGAAAGGGACTTTGTCCACTAAGATGGTCTTGGCAGCAATGTCTTGGCTACTATGGAAATCATGACATGTGCTGAATGGTTTCCACAATTACATGTTTTATTCCCATTATATTTTATCATTATTAATGTTTTATTATGATCTATGCCTTACGTACTTCCATGTTTTATGTAATTGCTCAATCTTTTGATGTTTAAACATTATGTTCATGTTTTTAAGTTCAAATGTATATAGTATGTTTTATTTTATCCATGCTTACCCTTACTGAGCATTTGAGCTCACCCCTTTTATGTTTTCTTTTCCCCAGGATATAAAGAAAGGTTTTAGGTAAGAAAAAAAGGGGAAGAACTTTACTGGGAGATGTTGAAGATCTTTCACCACGATTAGAAGATTTTATTCCGAGTTTCCAAAGACACTAAACTATTACGATCCTTGTGTGTCTGTTTCTGTTATGTATTAAGTATTCCGCAAAAGTAATGTAATGTCCATGTACGTCAGGCTTCGGGTCTCTACAGTTGGTATCAGAGGAAAGGTTTAGTCAACCTTTGGAAACTAGGATGCGAAAACGTTAGTGAGATCCCTAGAGATATTTCTAAGGTATGTCTAGGGATGTCCCTAAGGATAAGTATACGTATAGGATATAGTCCTATAACTACAATAACGATCTTAGATTTTAACCTAAGATGTTAGATATTGAGGGTTCTCTCCCATTACTATGTTGTTTTCCCTAGCATGATTTTTTCCTCTCACACTATTCTTTTTGGGTTTTAGAAAATGGCTGGAAATAGGAAGATTCACAATAATGGAGGATATGATGGACAATGGAATGATGTTCTTCATGAGAAACCAAATGAAATGGGATTTGGAAGTCCAAACATCATTATTATGCCGAATCAGAAATCTCATAATATGATCAATAAACTCAAATTTGGTAAGTTTCATGACTCGTCAAATAAGAGAAATATGGAGTTTCATGGTGATCATAGAGGAAAGAAAGTTCAATTTCACCTATGTAAATCATGTGGGAAGAGGCATCAGGGAGATTGTTTCAAAGGAACTGGAAGATGCTTTGGGTGTGGAAAAGAAGGACACAAAGCCAGTAAGTGCAAAGGAAAAGGTTCAGTTAACACCATGGATGAGGATAATGGTATTTCTATGACATCAACAATGCTTAAATGTTTTAAATGTGGAATGTACGGGCATTATGCAAACCAATGCCCTAAGGGAAAGTCTCATGAAGAGAATCAGCATGGTCGTATGGGTAGTATTTATGTTGATGATGATGAAGAGACTACAAATGATATGTGAGATGAAAGAATTGTTGAATCTCAGTCAATGGTTTAAGAAGGTAGTGGAATGATTACATGTTTATCAAGTGTAATGTTGTATAAGTAATCTCATGGTACTATGGAATAAAGAGACATCTAAGGATTGTTACACTATTGTCTTTCCTTGAGTTTTGAAAGTGTATGATTAATGGTACCGGTATCCATGAAAGGTTATTCAGATATTTTTGGAATGTAGATGATATGCGCATAATGAAGGGATAAGGAGAAAATTAAATGTTTGATGGTATTCATGAGATCATGACTGATATAAGGAGAAGGTTATATCATGGTTTGAGAATATAGAATTTTTGGATTTTGGTATGTGGAAAGAGTTACCTTTTGACAGAATTTATGTTTTCACTAATGTTTAATGGGTATTCATTTTTCAAGAGAATACATGATTAAGGTACTCACATGATTGGAATGTGACCAACAAGATATATGGGGGATAAATGATGGATGGTTGATGACATTTCAAGTAATCGTTTTCTTTATACTATGAGCTTGGACCGAAGTATTTTAGATAAAGATTGGAATGGATTATGTTGGACATAATTTATTATTGTTTAAGGATATAAATTTTTTCGATATTATTGATGGGATGTTATGGTAATGTTGTTTTAGAAAAAGGACAACCTGCAGGACAGGCAACAGCCCATCGCGTCGGACAAGGCTGTGGGAATCGAACCCACAAACGAAGTGCGAAAAGCCTTTATCGCCTACCACTGGCCTACAGGAAGTCCCTGTTTAGTAAAAACTAGTTTTATTATTTTAAGAAGTATGATATATGAAGTATAAGTTCATTTTAGGAACCATATATGATTAATCTCACTATAGATCGACTTATGTATATTTAATAACTTTTCCTAACCTTTTGTTAGAGACAGATGGAATGACCTTTCATTCTATCACATGATCTGCTAACACATCATGAATAACAAATTCAACTTCATTTCTGTAAGGGATGAAGTGGAAATTGTTCAATTCATGAACAATAGTGAGATTATTCCAAAATAATGTAAGTATTTCTTTTAATTCATCAACTATAGGGAAATGATCTTGAAAACCAAAAATGTTGTCCTAATGACCTTATATCCGATGAATCAGATGGTACCTTAGATCATCACAAATCTATGGCTTTGTGATTGTTGGCTATTTCATAGTCATGTTCTCTACCACTCTCCATCAGAACTTGATGGTTAGATTTTTCTTCCATATCCATATTTTCACCTATGTTCTCCTACGGGGAAACCCAGTGATGAGTTAATTTGGGTAACCATTACATTTCATACTTTAGTTTTTAAAGCCAAGTTTTGGTATTCTTTTTTATGATGTGGGTTTCTATTAAACAAACTTTCGAGTAGTAAACCATTTATAAACCCGACGAATTTCGAGGTCGAAATTCCTTTTAAGGGGGGTAGAATGTAACACCCTGAGATTTTATGAAAAATATTCTTTTAACTTCATTAGTGTCTTATGTTGTATGCTACACCAAGATTACCTTGCGCTATACTCAACACCGTATTATCTTGTATTATATGAAACACTATTCTTGGATCGTGTTACACACAATTTTGATAATAGTTATTCTACGCAACATTGAGTATATATATATATATATATTCAATGTATAAATGAAATATGGTTGGATTTTGTTATACGAAACAACGAAGGATTCTTGCACAACACGCAACCCTGACTTGGCTTGCATTACACGCAATCGCGACATTCCTCGATAGCGTGTGTTGTACGCAATATCGGGTTTTACTAAACAACAGTATATTATTATAATATTATTATGAACTAGCCGTTATGAATATTATTAACTAAATTTTTAATTTTATAACATTATTATTCATCTTACACATTTTCTAGAACATGGTATAAGAACAAAATAAATTTTTTGGGTAAAATAAGAATTTTTCAAAAAATGCAGTTTTGGCGCCTTTTGATGGCGCACCCACTTTAAATCTAGTTTTTGTCATGTTTATAAGTTAAATTTGACAAAATAAAATTCTTCTTTGGAATCAAGAAATAAAAATTTACTTTGGATAAATTTTTCATATTATTCTGGTAACTTTTATATTTTGATGAATAGTAAAAACACACTATATTTTAATTAAAAACAACTTTTTTCATCCCAATAATTTATATGGTTAAATTATAATATTGAATGGTTTTAAAGTATAAATAGAATATATTTTTACCATTTAATATAATTTATATCATTAGCATTGATTTTACATTGAATTCGTAGGTTAAATCAATTCAATCTTTTGCAATGTTTTAATCAAAAACCCATTTTCAATCGACAACGGAATTAATTTTAATTTAATTTCTGCAACTTTTGTGTATTGAATTTTAAAAAATGGAATCCATATTTGGAATCAGTGGGTCCAAATTATGTTAATAGGCTACTTTTTATTTTTGGGAATTATGAATAGTAACTACAGTAAATTTTATTTACCATAGTTAAAGGTAAATCGGGTAATTAAGGGTAAATATAATATTATAAACTTACCCTAACACATGAAAAAATTCTATTGGATGACTAAAAGTAGACCCATATCACCTAAGGGTCAGATTAGATTCATTTTATGGACTTTTGACTATGAAATTAATTTAATTATTATTAAAACCAAAGAAAGTGACAACATGTCACTCTCTTAAATCTTATAAGTATAATAATTTTAATTTAGTGATAAACATCATAAAACTTCGAACATGGATAGTCTCCAGAAATCTAATAAAATTATCTACATCATGATAATTTATTTAGAATTTTTAGGGATTAAATAATTGTCATTAATGGTGATACATTAATGATGCAGAAATTATTTATTAAGTGAAAAATCAGTAATATAGTTTTTATTGAAATAATAATACCCATTAAAAGGCCGAAAAACCTGAAAAAAACTTATTGGTATTGTATATCTACACCTTAATCATCCAATTACCTAATATATAACCGTTTGGAGTCTTATAAAAGTGATTATGACATTTATATTATTTTATTTTAAATGATGCCAAAGTTGTCACCTTCATAATTGAATAAATATAACAATTTAAATATTGTGATTTTAAGATGATAAATTCGAGTAAAATTATTATTTATCTTCATCATAGGATTTTATTTTTAATTTTTATGCAACAAATAAGTATATTTAATAATTATAAAAAAATGTTGTAGTAATTATTTTATTAAGAGATAAACCAAATAAATGGTTTTAAAAAAAATAAAATAAATATTATATGAACTATTTAATGTGCTCCATTAATTTTCTAGATACATATGGCCTTTTATGAATCTATTGAAGCTTTTATTTCGAACATATCTTCTGTATATATTTTATTTAAATTCATATAAATGAATAGTGTCAAAATTGACACTATTTTTATTTTATAAAAATAACATATTATAAAATTGTTTAAAAATCACAAAAATATTTAAAAATTATAAATTTATATTTATATGGTATAAAATGTTATAAAGTATCCAATTATGGACAATTAACAACAAATAATTAATTACTTGTTATAATTTAAATTTTAGAATGTTATTACCACAAATAAAATTAAATGGATTAAATTAGGATAAATCAAGTTGATAATGTTTAAAATAAATTCCTAACATGTCTAAATTTGATTGTTTGATGAGATTACAACCCTATCTCATATAATATTCAGATATGAGTCATTTTTTGAGGTTTTTAAGTGGGTTAGATTTATTATAAATTAATATTTTTTAAGAATTCCAAAGGTGCCCCTCTCCTCCATTATAAAAGGGAACCTCCTCCCTCTCTTCCTCATACCAATTTGAGCCTTCAAGCTCGGCCAAACCCTGCAAAATTCTCTTATAAACTTCCCTAGAAACATACTAGAGGTCCTGGTCTTCTTCAAAGACCAATTTTAGTGCCCTAAGAGGAGGTCTCAAAGAGGCTCTTCAAAGAAGAGGTAATGTCCATTACCGATTCTTTCAACTTTATTTCTTCTTCTACTTATTCTTCTTTAGTTGTTTCATTATGAAATAATAACATAAGTATCACTCATATACTGATATGTTTTTATAATTATGAAACATCCCTATTTCACCATTTATCCATCCTACGGAAAACAAAATCACCGCGCGTGCGTACGTACGGAATACCGTCTCCACGCCCTGGTGTAATTTGTTTTTCCAACACCACCTTACTTGGATGGGTATAATGGTGTAAAGAATAACAATACACATTTATTATAACATCATACTGATTATGATATATTGTATCATCCTATCAAATTCAATTCAATAATTATGGGAACGATATCATCGCACGTGCGTACGTACGGACTACCGTCTCCACGACGCGATGAGATTCATTCTCCATGTTAACCATTTAAGAATGATTATAAAGTATATATAATAAATAATAATGAAATATATGAAATTACAAAGCTACTTTATTTATGTATATATATATGTATGTATGTCATCTACTTAATTCCATTCAACTCAATAAGGAAACGAAAACAGCGTTCATGCGTACGTATGACCTACCATCTCCATGAACAGTGTATTTCATTCCATTTATCGATCTACTATATATATGTATATTATGAATATATGTTATATATAAATCATTTTTTATATTCTGTAATTAATTAATCATGATCTAAGTAATCATATGAATAATTACAAGTCAAAACACGGACGACAAATGAAACGATTTTACCCAAAACACTCTTTAACATGGAATTTACAAAAGAACGGGTAATATAAAGTCATAAGTAAACCATATATGATATCATAACAATGAATATGATTCTGTAATAAGTCAATGACATTATTTAAATCATTATACAGGAGTTTTGGATCCATACGAAGCATATCGGACATAAGGTAAGGGATAATTTTGCAAATCTCATTTTTATCCGAGATTTCTTATTTGTCAGTATTTACTGGGGTTATTTCTATCATCCATGTCTATGTTTTATAAAAGTTTTTTCATGTATTTTTAAAGTCTTTTTTACCCATTTTTGACTTTTACTACATGGTATGTATGGAATCTTTCTATTACGAGGTACTTTTTGACATTTTCGGCAAAAGTACGAGAAGAATGTTTTTTTAACTTATACGGCACGAACGGATTTTTACGGTTTTATAAAGCCTTATTTTCATGAAGCTTAATCCAAAATATTTCATGAATATTTTAAACAAAATATCTTTCTTTTAAAATTTCATGACGTTTTGTGAAAAGAAAATGATTTTGAAGAAGAAAGGATATTTTCCTCAAGAGTTCATTTCAAGTGTTTTATCAAAACCATTTTTCATCTAAGATGACATTATTTCATATGTGTATGTTTCAAGTAACATGTCTCTATGATTTACATGGTTTCACTTTTCTTATTATGAAATTATATCCATTTATTTTATATGGATTATGTGATGATGGGATGATGTTTATGAAACCCATTTTATTTATTGGGTTATTATGAATGATGTATGTTTATTTTGTGGCACAAGTAAGAATGATTTCATTATGAGATGGGTGGGACCTATATCTCCCTCCAATTCATTGGGTAAAAATTTATATCTCATGAGATAGACATGGATGGAACGGTAAGTTAATCTGGTTCAGTGTTACAGGACTAAAACGAGGAGTGAACTCGATTCAGAAAGGGACTTTGTCCACTAAGATGGTCTTGGCAGCAATGCCTTGGCTACTATGGAAATCATGACATGTGCTGAATGGTTGCCACAATTACATGTTTTACTCCCATGATATTTTATCATTCTTAATGTTTCTTTATGATCTATGACTTACGTACTTCCATGTTTTATGTCATTGCTCAAGCTTTTGATGTTTAAACATTATGTTCATGTTTTTAAGTTCAAATGTATATATTATGTTTTATTTTATCCATGATTACCCTTACTGAGCATTTGAGATCACCGCTTTTATGTTTTCTTTTCCCCAGGATATAAATAAAGGTTTTAGGTAAGAAAAAAAGGGGAAGATCTTTACTGAGAGATGTTGAAGATCTTTCACCACGATTAGAAGATTTTATTCCAAGTTTCCAAAGACACTAAACTATTACGATCCTTGTGTGTCTATTTCTGTTTTGTATTAATTATTCCGCAAAAGTAATGTAATGTCCATGTACGTCAGGCTTTGGGTCTCTACACATAATACATGAAGCATAAGTGAATCAAGAGCATAATCCATTAGATCATAATATAGGAATAAGACATGGAATTATGGTAGACACACAAGAATATAAAATCATTCCTGATAAGTCAAGGATCATTTCCAAAACTTATCAGGTCACTTAATGGGGGATACACCTAATGGGTGGGACACACAACCATACCTAGTCATATACCTTTCCTAATAGTGGAATGAATCCCCTCTAAAAATCATCTTAGTTGTTAAGGTTCACTCCCAATACCATCTTACAAGTAAAGTTTCACTCCCAAGACCATCTTAGCAGACAAAGTCCTCTACTGAATTGAGTTCACTCCTCATTCTAACCATGTATATCTCATGAGATATAAATCTTTAACCAATGCATTGGAGGGAGATATAGGTCCCACCCATCACATAATTAAATCATACATACGTGTTCCACAAGACAATAAAACATTCAATATATTATGACCTATAAAAATAGATGGGTTTCATATACATCATATCATAACCCATGAAATTAAATGGGCATCATAACCATTTCATCATATTATAACCTGTCAAAAATAAATATGTTTCATAATCATAGAATAACCCATGAACATAAGATTGTTTCATAATAATTTTATCATGGTATAACCCATGGAATAGAAAAGGGTTTCATAAACATCTTGTCATCTTAATAATAACTCATTCAAAGAAATAATAAAAATGGTGTCCTTAGATCATATCCCTAGTAAATCATAAACTATATCAAAGTATACCATCTTATAAGAAAAAGTATTTTGAAATATCAATTGGAGCATTTATTAAGAGAAATAATATAACATTGAAAATCATTTTTTAAAAACATAAAAGAATTTGAAAATTATTTTCTTTGAAAATAAACTTTTAAAAACATATAAATGATGTTTTAAAAATAATTTAAAAAAAATTAAACATAAAAAATTTTTGAAACCCCTTTTCTTTGAAAATACATTTTAAAACTTATAAAAGAATCATTGAAATCATTTTAAAATATTATTTGTGGAAAATAGATATTATTTTAAATAAAATTTGAAAATAATTTCTTTAAAAATAACCTTTAAAAATTATAAAGGAATATTTTAAAATTAATTCAAAAAAATCTAGAGAAAAATATATTTTCTTTGAAAAACACTTTGAAAATCCTTCTATTTGAAAATAAACTTTGAAAAACTTATAAAGAAAGATTTTAAAAATAATTTAAAAAACTTTTAAACATAAAACATTTTTGAGATTATTTTTTTAATAATTATCTTATAATATAATTTTAAAACATTTTTACAAAACATTGTTTTGAAATAACATGGATTTCTAACAGAAATGAGAAATAAAGCCTTATTTTCTTCAAAATGTTTTCTCAATATTATTAAGTACAAAAAGTGTAAAAATGGTACCAATACATGAATATATCATGAATAAATATAGGTGAATAAAATTCATGATAATTATTGAGATATAGATCATAATATTTCATCAATGGAAGGATAATCATAAACAATCCTGATTAACGATGAGATTGCAGTAATAGACTCTTACCACATTAGTAACATTGAATCATAATCACCATAAAATAATAACATTAAATAAAGTATAGAATATCATTAAAAAGAGTTATATTCATGATATAAAATTTATAATGTAATTATATACACCTCATAAAATAATATAGGTGCATAACATAACATGTGTCTCAAAGAAGGCAAATTGAGACAAAATTACCTTAGCGATTGGGTAACTTTTGAATAGAAAACACCATAAAATAGAGATAATAAAATGGATATGTAAATAAACATATATTTAATTATAATAATCATATAATACATTCATGGTCAGTATATACACCACCCAAAATAAATGAGTGGTGAATAAGGCATAAGTCTCGTAGAAATAAAATTGAGACTAGAAATCCCCTTACTACTTGAGTAACTGGTGAATCGTGATATCTATGAAATAATGAAATAAATTGAAACTTTTAATATCATGAAATAATTTAAATTCATTATATAATGTGTCATAGGGTAGTATATACACCACACCACAAAAATAAGTGGTGAATATAGCATATATCTCACAGAAACAAAAATGAGACGAGAAATCCCTTAAATTATGTCTTGACTCTCATCATACTCATTCAAACCTCATTTATAATAAATATAAGTTTATTATACATATATTACAGAACCATAATAAATTATATCAAACCATATATTATTTTTTATGAACTTTTATTATCTGATTATTAACAATTCGATGTTAAAGTTACATTTCGGGTAATAACCTCTTTGTTTTTCACATGTGTTCTGATTTGTTATATTTTGGTCCTCTTGATTATATCATTATTTCATCATATAAAAAATTATAAACATGATATAAATATCATATATATTTAGTATATATGAATTTATAATAATCTATAAAATATATAAATAGTAAATGAAATACACTATTCATGGAGACGGTGGGTCGTACGTACGCATGAACGTTGTTTCCATTTTCTTGTCGTATTAAAAGAAAGATGAGAATAAATGAGATATATATATATATTATCATTAAAGTATAATTATTATTTCATATATACTACATATTTTTATTAAACTCATCCTTAATTCATTCCATGTAAATCATGAATGTATCACGTCGCTTTGAGGAGGTGGTGTTACACACATCCACAAACGATGTTATCATATACTCACAAGATGTAAATCATGAAGGTATGTGTTATATAATAATTCAATAAGCATAATACATCATAAATATAATATATATCATATAAAAATAGTAACACCATCATTATTCCCAACCTTTAGAGGTGGTAATGGAAGAGTAAATGACATTAGTTCGTTAGGCGATAGTATGGCATACACATGAATGATGATTTTGTATCCCACTTGATGGAAGTGTGTGTGAGTATATTTCATACCCTTAACATAAAAACATATAAATATATTTATAATACTGATTCTATTATATAATTATGTAATAATAATAATTTATGGTGTGGATATAGAAATAAAACAAAACTTTTGAAGGATGTTACCTCTTCTTTGGGTAACTCCTTTTGGTTTGCACCAAAGGGCTTCCTTGGTTGGATTTATTCCAAAAGTGATGACTATAGGATTAATGGAGATAATTTTTAAGATTATCTTTTCATGGTTTTTATAATCCAAAGTTCTTGAGAGTTTTTCATAAGTGAGGGGGTTGAGATCCCTTTTATAGTAGAGAAGTGGTATTCTTGTAAATATAAAAAGGTAAATACTATTGAGAGGTATCCCTTAAATAATGTGAATAAAATAATGGTAAATTTTATATAAAATATATTATATATTCAAAATATTTCCATAAAATGGTTTTTTGGACATTTTTTAGGTCATTTCTCCCTTAAGTTTATGTTTAACCACTAAGTAAACTCATTTTTACCGTAATCACTATAAATAATTTTAATTAATTTAACAAAAAATATTATTGAATAACTAAGTTTAAATTACTAAAAATTATAAATTATTATAATTATAAATATGGAATCAATTTTTCAAAATTCAAAACACATAATTGTAAGAAATTAATTTAAAATTAGTCCCTCATACGGGATGAGACAACGAGTGAAAATGTTCAAAATTTTGAAATTTTTTCTATAAAAATTAAATGTGAAGTTGATTATAATAACCGAAAGTGTATTAATATATTTATAATTGATCTAAATATACTTTAAAACCAATTTAAAATTAAATTTAAAAATATAAGTAAATTAGAAGAAAATGTAGTTTTTAATTAAAATGCAGTATTCTTCACTATTCATCAAAAAATAAAACTTCTCATAAAATACCAAATATTTACCCAAAGTAAATTTTAATATCCTTATTTAAAAAATAAAGTTTATTTTTTCAAAAAAAATTAAAAAAATTTCAAAAATTATATTTAAAATAGGAACGTCATTAAAAGGTGATAAAATTACCTTTTAGAAAAAATACATATCTTTATGTGTAAAATTGGATTTATTCTTATCTCTTGTATAGAAAATAAATAAGATAAATGTTATATAGTTTATTGGATAATATATATATCAATAAAATCACTTATAAAAAAAGTAAATAATTTATTGAGGTAAACATGTTTGATTGCATAAATATAGTTTTCCAACAAAAGATATCCTATATTTTCAAAAAGTTTTTATTTTCATTTCTAGTTAATTTGTCCCAAAAAAATTATTATTATATACATGTGTAAACCATATTTTCACAATTTAATTAATCCTATTCATAACCAACATTCCAATTTCTAGGTGATGGCTATTATAATATTTAAATAATAATATTAATAGTACATTTTAGTTTGGTAAAACTAGGTCTTGCATGTCACACAAGTTATCGAAGGAACTCGACATTGTGTATAAAATAATCCAAAAATAGTGTTTCATGTATATCAAGTTAATCTAAGTGTTTTATGTAGCACAATATTGACCAGGTTTTGTGTATAAGGAAATAATAACATGGTGATTTCATATAACATGCACTATATTCAGTGTTGCGTGAAATAAAAAATATCAAAATGAGTAAATTAATTTAAAATTATATATTTCACAAAATCTCAGGGTGTTTCATTATACCCCACTTAAAATTAATTTCACCCTCTAAATTTTTCTGGGTCATGAAAGGTTTAATACTTGAAATTTCCTTTCATTGAAACCCAAATCTCAAAAATAAATACTAAAACTTCCTTTAAAAAATGATAGTTAGAAACACAGTGGTTACCCAAAGTAACTCATAACTAGGTTTCCACATATACTAACATAGGTGGAAAGTAAAAACATATATTTGGAATAGAAATATAACTATCAAGTTCTGATGGAGAGTGATGGAGAACATGGTTAGGATAATGTTAACAATCACAAATTCATAAAACAAAGATGCATGAAAAGGGTAATTTATATCATAAAAAATGATGATAACGAGACAAAATTTTATTTAAAGTCTCCTTTCCTAAAGTTGAATAATTTTCATGATAAGATATACTTGATTTTAGCACAATCTCACCCTTTTTGGGCCTTGATCAATTTCCACTTCATCTATTATTCCAATAAATAAAGGTGCATTTGTCATTCCTAAAGCATTATCAGATCATGAGATTAATAAATAGAATGATAGGTCATTCTATCTATCTTTATCACACCAAAATAGGTATCACATGTTATCTAATATTCATAAATCCTCATATGGAGAGATAATACTTTAATCTCAAAAAGTTCATTTAAAGTTTAACTTAAACTATTCCATAAATGGTTAACCTTATAACCCTTCAAAAATTTGAAAGTACACAACTTTAGAAATAAGTTCACTAAGTTTCTCAAAAATAGATTAGCATTGATCCCTTGTATATCATAAAGTATCTCTTTGTTTTCATATACCAAACATATGAATACCTTCATCATGTATTCTCTTATAATATTATAATTACCATAAATACTTATTTAAAACATGCATTCTTTCTTATTCCAAATATTATTGCATATATTCCTTAAATCCATAAATTTTGTAAACTCCATACATGATAACATGAACCACTTTGTCAAAAAACCCTTAATCAGTTCTTTGGTAATTAGTATCATCCAATTTACTTATTTATATCCAACAAATCTTTATCAAAATATCTTTATGACAACATTAGGAACATATTAAGGGTTATATTTCCCTTAATCATGTGTTCCCATGAATATAACATTATCATTAAATAATTTTTATAGTTTATCAGAACTATTCAATGTATTATTATAAATCCTTCATGAAAAGATTAAACAGAACAATTCTTATATATTTAAAAATTTATAATTCTTGAATATAAATACATAAAAACTTCGATTATTCAACTTCATCTTTAATCTATTAACAAGGATACTTCATTATATAACTTAATACCTCTTTAATTTCACATTTCACCTATAATATCATCATAAAAAACAATATATCCATTACTCTTACCACCATGATGATTCTATTTGGGATCTTTCCAATTTGGACATTGATTTATATAATTCCCATTCATTTCACATTTAAAGCATTTAACTATTGAATATGTATTAGGGAGGCCAATATTTACATTCATTGTGTTAATCAAACACTTCATTTCTCCTTTGTAGTTACTTTCTTTGTATCCTTATTTTCCATAGTCAAAACACATTAATATTCCTCTAAGACATTTACTTGGGTACTTCTTTCCACATTCTCGACACAAAGGAATCTTATTTTCTCCATGGTCTCTATTACCTGAACTCTCAGAAAAATATTTATTTCTCTTATTTAGTGAGTCCTAGAGTTGTTTAAGGTACACATTATTAATCATGTTTCATGAAAAATGATTAGCCATGATCAAAATTTTCTTTAATCTAGTCAGCATCCCATTTGACTACTCATCTGCAAATTGTCTTTCACATTAAATGTTAACTCATTTTCTTCTTGTTCCCTCCATTAACTAAAATCAAGAATCATAGTGTGAACAAAAATTATCAAATAGTAAAACCACATAATCATGACAAATCACTTATAATATGTCTAAATTATGACACCCTATTTTAAATATATGACACCTTAGGATTATCCTAGATCATCTAGGGTCATTATCTACTTAAATACTTAATGATGGTTTATAAAGAGTTTGTTAATTTCCAAATAATATCCCTCAAGAGTGTTAATCTAAGTGTGAATAAAGTCATGTTGTCATGCAGCAATTCAAGATCGAGTATATCTCAATATGGTGTTTTGGGGTTGTTGTCACTATGTACATATATGTTGGATCCACGTCCACTTATAGTATCTATAAAGGGATGTAATTTAATGGAAACCACTCTCTCTATCATTTACCAAAATTCTATGAAATTTTCCTAAACTTTGACTCAATGTTAGACTTATCCTTGGAGACATAGCTAGACATATCCATAGAAATATCCCTAGGGTCTCACTAAAGTTTTCTCATCCTACTTTCCAAAGGCTGACTAAACCTTTACTTTGATACCAACTATATCAAACTAGACTTAACATACATGGATATTACATTATTTTATATGAATATTCATCACATTACAATAGTACATGCCTGAGGACCATAATAGTTTAGTGTATTTGGAAACTTGGAAACATAATCTTCTAACTTAGTAAAATATCTTAAACATATCCCTTGAAGTACTTCCCCTTTATTATTCCAACTTAAAGCTTTTATTCATAACTCATGAAAATGAAAAATAAGAAATTGTGAGCTTAGATTTTTAGTAAGGGTAAACAAGGGAGATATGTATTCATAATCATTATTACAAGGGTATGGATACATGATCATGTTATTATAAGATCATACCCATCATATAAAAGATCGAAATCAAAATTTGTGGCATAAATATTGAAACTTTATAAGACATGAATCATAAGGGAATCAAGAGAATAATCCATGAAAGCATAACATAGGTATAAGATATGGAATTATGGAATACACATAAGCATTTAAAACCATTACCTATAATTCAAGGATCATTTCCAAAACTTATCAGGGCACTTCATGGGGTCACACCTACTGGGCGGGACACACCACCATCCCCAGTCACAACCCTTTTCTTATAGTGTAATGGGATAACTCCTCAAACCATCTTAGAGTCAAGGTTCACTCCCAAAACCATCTTAGTAGTCAAGGTTCACTCCCAAGAAAGTCTTAATAGAAAAATTCATTTACATAACTGAGTTCACTCCTTGTTCTAGCCTTGTCAATATCCTAAGATATAAATCTTTACCTAATTCATTAGAGGGAGATATATTTCCCACCCATCTTATAATGAAATCATATATATGTATTCCATAATTTAACAAAACATTCATAATATCATGACTAATAAAAATAGATAGGTTGCATAGACATCATATCATAACCCATGAAGTTAAATGGGTAAATAAATAATTTCATCATATCATAAACTGTGGAAAATAAAAAGGTTTCATAATCATTAAATAACACATGAAAGGAAGCAGGTTTCATATGCATTTTATAATGTTATAACCTATGGAACACAAATGGGTTTCGTAAAAAGATTTTCATCTTAATCATAATAATAAAAAGAAAGAATAATAATTATATCATTTGATCATATTCCAAGTAAATCATAAACTATATCAAAGGATGGCATCTTATATGGAGACAGATTTTGAAATATCACTTGGAACATTTCTTAAGGGAAATTACCTTTCTTTGAAAATCGTTTTTTTAACATAAAATTTTTCGAAATAATTTTATTTTAAAATAACCTTTTGAAAACATATAAAGGAATATTTAAAATCATTTAAAACACTTTTTAAACATAAAAAAATTTTGAAAACCCTTTTCTTTGAAAATAAATTTGAAAATGTATAAAAGAATATGAGAAATAATTTTAAAACATTTCTTAAAAATAGATATTCATTGAAAAACACTTCGAAAATAATTTTCTTTAAAAATAACCTTGAAAATTTATAAATGAATATTTGAAAATAATTTTAAAAAAATATTTATAAAAAAATACTTTCTTTGAAAAACACTTTAAAATCATTCTCTTTGAAAATAAACATTGAATGACTTATAAAGGAAGTCTTTAAAAATAATTTAAAAAACTTTATAAAAAAATTTTTAAGTAATTTTATTTTATAAAGAGATTAAAAATCATTTGAAAATATTTTTAGAAAAAATTTTGTTTGAAAGAACACTGATTTCTAACCAAAGTGAGAAATAAAGTTGAATATTCTTAAAAACATTTTCTCAATATTCTAAAGTAATGAAGAGTGGAAAAAATGGTATCAATAAATGAATATATCATGAATAACACTTTGAGAATTAAATTAATGATAATTATTGAGATATGGATCATAATATTTCATCAATTAAAGATTAATCATAAACAATCCTGATAAACAATGAGATTATAGTAATAAACTCTAAACAATTTTGCAACTTTGAATTATAATCACTATGAAAGAATAACATTAAATGAATCATATAAACTCATAAAAATAATGATATTCATGATATAACATGTTAAAGGTGATTATATAGTTCTGTAAAATAATATAGGTGCATAACATAACATGTGTCTCAAAGAAGAAAAATTGAGACAAAATTGCCATACCAATTTGGAAAATTTTAAATCGTAAACCCTATGAAATAGATATCATAAAATGGATTTTTAAATACCCATATATTTAGGGATAATAATAATAGAATATATTCATGGGAACTATATACACCACACACACACAAAATGAGTGGTGAATAAGGCATAAGTCTCGCAGAAATAAAAGTGAGACTTGAAATCCCCTTACTACTTTAGTAACTTTGGAATCTAAGATACATGAAATAATAACATCAGTTGAAAGTTTTAATATCATGAAATAAATTAAATTCATTATATAACATGTCATAGTTAATTATATACACCACACAAAAATAATAATTGGTGAATATATCATATATCTCGCAGAAATAAAAGTGAGATGATATCATATGTCTTCACTCTCATCGTAATCATTCAAAACTCCTGTATAAAAAATATGATTTTATTATACGTATATTAAATAAACATAATTAATTATAACATACCATATATGATTTTATTATGACCTTTTATTACCACTTTATTAACAATTCTTTGTCAAAGATATGTTTTGGGAAATAACCGCTTTGTTTTTCGCATGTGTTTTGATTTGTTATATTTTTGGTCCTCTTGCTTATGTCATGATTTAATAATACAAAAAATAATAAATATGATTTAAATATAATATAAATATAGTATATATTCATTTACAATATTCTAAAAATATATAAATAGGAAATTAAATACACATTTCATGAAGACGGTAAGTCGTATGTACGCGTGAACATTGTTTCCATTTTCTTATCATATTGAAAGAACGAAAAGAATTAATTGATATATAAATACATATATATATATATATATTATAGTAGAATAATTATTTCATATATATCACATATATTTATTAAACCCATCCTTAATCGATTCCATGGAAAGCATGAACGAATCACATCACTTTGACGATGTGGTAGTCCACGCGTTCACAAACGATGTTATCATATCCTCACAAGATAGAAATCATAAAAGTTAGTGTTATATAATAATTAAAAAAGAATAAATAAATAATAATATAATATATATCATATAAAAATTATAAACAAATAATTATTCCCAACCTTGATATTTTTTAATGGTATAATTAACGACATCGGTTCGCGAGGCGGTAGGTCATTGTACACACGAATGATGATTGGGTATACCATTTGATAGAAGTGTGTGTGAGTGTAGGACATAACATTAACATAAAAATATATCATTATATTTAGTATAATTTTTTTATTATATAATAATGTAATAAGAATAATTTATGGGGTGGATAAAGAAATAAAACAAAAGTGATTGTTGAAGGATGTTACCTCTTCTTTGGGTAACTCATTTTAGTTTGCACCAAAGGGTTTCTTTGGTTGGATTTATACCCAAATTGGGACCTCTAAGATGAATGTATATATGTTTGGAGATTACTTTTTAGGGATATATTGATATAAAGGGACTAAGAAGTGTGACGAAGTGAGTGGGTTTAGTGACCTTTTATAGTGGAGGAGGAGTGACATTCTTGTAAATATAAAAAGGTAAACATTATTGATAGGTATCCCTTAAATCATGTGCCCCCAATAATGGTAAATGTTTGATAAAATGGAGGATATGGTCGAATTATTTCTAGATAATGTATTTTTTACAAGTTTCTAGGTTTTTTATCCCCTGAATTTCAAGTTTAACCACCATATAAACCCATTTTTACCTTAATCGCTATAATTAATTTTAATTACTTTAACTAATATTTTTGGATAATAAATAAGTTGAAATTATTAGAAATTAGAAATTATTATGATTATAAATATGTAATCCATTTTTAATAATTCTAAATATATATGTGGAAGAAACTAATTTAATATTATTCTCATGGATGGAATGAGACAATGGGTTTTTAAAGTGAAAATGTTCAAAAGTTTGAAATGTTGTCATATAAAATTTTAATATCAAATTGATTACAATGACCTACATTACATTAATATATTTATAATTTATATAAATATAATTTAAAACCAATTTTAAATAAAATTTAACTATATAAATAAATTATCTGAAAATGCAGTTTTTAATTAAAATTCAGTGTTTTCACTATTCATACAAAAATGAAAGTTCAAGGAAAATTTTCAAAAATTAACCCAAAGTAAATTTTGGTATTATTATTTAAAAAATAAATTTTATTTTTTCAAATAAAATTTATAAAAGTTTCAATAATTATATTTAAAATAGTTGCGCCATTAAATGGTGATAAAATTAATATTTAGAATATATATATATATATTTATATATAAAATTGGATTTATTATTACCTATTTTCTAGAAAACACATTAGATGAATATAAAATATTTGAATGAATATAATATAATATATATATATATATCATTAAAATCATTTTTAAAAAGTGGTTTCAATAATTTATTGAGGTAAAAGGTGTTTGATTGCATAAATATAGTTTTCTAGGAAAATATTTCTTATATTTTCAAAAGGTTTTTATTTTAATTTCAAGTTAATTGGTCAAAAAAATTATTATATTCATGTGTAAATCATATTTTCATAATTTAATTAATACTATTCATAACCATCAATTCAATGGCTCGGTGAAAACTATAATAATATTTTAATTATATTATTAATAGTACATTGTATTTTGGTAAAACTAGGTTTTGTGTGTCATGAAAGTTATCTAAGGAACACGACATTGTGTATAACACACACCAAACATAGTGTTTCATGTAGTTCAATATTTAATTGGTGTTCTATTAAAAGCAAGAATAAATTGGTCCTTTCATATAACACAATATATATTCAATATTGTGTGAAATGAAAAATATCAAAAAATTAAATTAATTTGAAAAAAATATTTCACAAAATCTTAGGGTGTTACATTCTACCACCATTAAAATTAATTTCTACCTCAAACTTCATCTAGGATATAAAAGTTTTAATACTTGAAAGTTTCTTTCATAGTAACTCACATCATAAATATGAATACTAAAACTTCCTTTAAAAAAGAAAAGATGGAAACATGGAAGTTACCCAAAGTAACTCATAAATAGGTTTCCACATATAAGAACATATGTGACAAGTGAAAACATGGACATGGAAGAGAAATCTAATTATCTATTTTTGATAGAGAGTGATAGAGAATATGGTTAGGAGAAAGTTTAAAATCACAAAACCATAAACCAAAGGGGATTGAAAAAGGTCATTGATATCATTAAAAATAAGGATGATGGAACAACATTTTATTTCAAGACCCTTTTCCTAAAGTTAAAGAATTTTCATGAGAAGATATGATTACTTTATTTTAGCACAATATCACCCTTTTTTGTGCTTTTATCAATTTACACTTCATCTCTTATTCCAATAAATTAATGTAAATTTTTCATTACTGAATATTTATAAGACCATTAGATCCATAAATATAATGATAGGTTATTCCATCTATCTTTATCGTAAAAAAATAGTTAGCACGTGTTATTAAATATGAATAAATCCTCATATAGTGAGATAATACTTTAGTCTCTAAATCCTCATATGAAGTTTAACATAAAACATTACATAAATGGTTAACCTTATAACCCTTCCAAAATATGAAAGTCCAAAACTTTACAAATAAGGTCACTAAATTTCTCAAAAATATCTTATAATTGATCCCCTATATATCATAAAGTATCTCTTGGTGGTCAAATACCAAACATGTGAATACCTTTATCATGTATTTTCTTGAAACAAGGTAATTACCATAAATCCTTATTAAAAACATGGATTCTTTATTATTCAAAATATTATTAGATATATTCTTTAAATCCCAAAATGTTTTAAACTCCATCCATGAGAGCATAAACCACTTTCTAAAAATATTCTTAATCAGTTACAAGTTAATCAGTACCATCTAATTTACTTATTCATATCCAACATATCTTTATCCAAACATCTTTATCTAAATATTAAGAACATATTAATGGTTATATTTCCCTTAATCATTTTTTTTTCTATGAATATCACCTTGTCATTAAATCACTTTTTTAGTCCATCTGAACTATTCAACACATTCTTGTAAATCTTTAGTGAAAAATATAAACTAAAAAATCCTTATATATTTCAAAATTCATAATTATTGAATCCAAATACATAAACACTTAAATTATTCCACTTCATCCTTAAGACATTAAAAAGGATACCTCATCTCATTTCTTAATACCTTTTTCCTTTCACATTTCACTTGTAGTCTCATCATTATAATCAATATATCCATTACTCATACCACCTTGTTGATTCTCTTTGTGATATTTTCACTTAGAACATTTACTTTCATAATAACCATTAATTCCTCATTTTAAGCATTCCACAATCAATGATTTCTTAGGGAGGCCAATATTTTCATCCATTGCATTAACTGAACTCTTCATTTTTTTTTCTTTTCAGTTACTTTCTTTGTGTACTTATTTTCCACAGTCAAAACATATTCCCATTAATCTAAGAAATTCAATTGGGTTCTTATTCCCACATTCTCAACATAAAGAAAATTTAATCTTATTTCCTCTGTGTTCCCCATTACCCAAACTCTCAGCAAGACCTATCCTTCTCTTCTTTGGTGAGTCCAAGAGTTGGTAAAGATACACATTGTTATTCATGTTTTATGAAAAATTATTAGGAAAGATCCAAACATCCTTTAATATAGTGATAATACCATCAGACTGATCATCAATAAATTTTCCTTTACAATCAATGTTAACCTAATTCCTTCCAGTTCCCTCCACTAACTAAAACTAGAAATCATAGTGTGAGAAACAATTATCATAGCGGAAAACCATATAATAATGACAAATCACTTATAGGATGTCTAAATTATGAAACCTTATTTTAAATATATGAAACCTTAGGCTTATCCTATATCATACATGATCATTATATACTTAAACCTTTTATTATGGTTCCTAAAGATTTTTTTAATTTCCAAAACATATCCCCCTAGAGTATCAATCCAGGTGTGAAGCAAGACTCATTGTCATGTACAATTTCCCAATTAAGTCTAGCTCAATACAATGTTTTGTGGGTTGGTACCCCTATATACATATGTACCATATCTACATCCACTTATAGTATCCAAAGAAGTATGAAATTTCTTGAAAACCACTCTCCCTAAACATTACCAAAATTCTAGGAAATTTTCCTAAACTTTAACTCATTTTAGACTTATCCTTAGAGACATATGTATAAATATCCTTAGAAATATCCCTAGTGGTCTCAATAAATGTTTCTCATCATAGTATCCAATGTTTTAATAAACTTTTCCTTTGATACCAACTATAGTGACCCATTCTTAACATACATGGATATTACATCGTTTTAGAGGAATATTCCACACATTACAATAGTATATTATTAAGGACTATAATAGTTCATTGTCTTTAAAAGCTTTGAAACATAATACTCTAACTTGGTGAAAGATCTTAAAAATAACCCTTTAATATCTTCTACTTTAGTATTCCTACTTAAAACCTTTATTAATTACATTGGGAAAGGAAACATAAGAAACGGTTAGCATATATGCTTAGTAAGTGTAAACAAGGTAGATATGTAAGCATAATCATGAGCAAAAGGGTATGAAAACATGATCATAACATTAGAAGATAATACCCTTCATATAAAAGATCATATCAATAGTCATGGAATAATTATTGGAATTTTATAATGCATGAATCATAATGAAATAAATATAATAATCCATGAAATCATAACATAGGAATAAGACATGGAATTGGGGCATACACATAAGCATATAAAATTTTTCCCTATAAGTCAAGAAACATTTCCAAAACTTATCAGGGAACTTCATTGGGGATACACCTACTAGTCGGGACACACCACCATCCCCAATTGTAGACCTTTTTTATAGTGGAATGGGTTTACTCCCTAAATCATCTTAGTAGTCAAGGTTTACTCTCAAGACCGTATTAGTAGTCAAAGTTCACTCCCAAGACCATATTAGTGGAGAAATTCCTTTACTAAACTGATTTCACTCCCCATTCCATCCATGTATATAACATGAGATATAAATCCTTACCCAATTCCTTGGATGGAGATATAGGTCCCACACATCTCATAATGAAATCATACATATGTATTTCACAAGATAATAAAACATTCATCATATCATGACCCATAACAAGAGATGGGTTTCATAAATATCATATCATAACCCATGAAATGAAATTGGTATCATAAAAATTTCATTATATAAAAACTTTTTAGAAAATATATAGGTTTCAAAATCATAGAATAACCCATTAAAGTAAGTGGGTTTCTTAAGAATTTTATCATGGTATAACACAAGGAATAGAAACAAGTTTTGTAAACATCTTGTCATCTTAATCATAAACAATTCAAATAAATAAAAACAATGGTGTCCTTGGATCATATCCCAAGTAAATAATAAACTATATCAAAGTATATCATCTTATATGGAAAATGATTTTTAAAGATCATGGGAGAATTTCTGAAGAGAAATAACCTTTATTTGAAAATCATTTTTTACATAAAACATTTTCAAAATACTTTTCTTTGAAAATGAACTTTTTAAAACATATAATGTAATATTTAAAAATTATTTAAAAACTTTTTAAATATAAAACATTTTTGAAACCCCTTTTCTTTGAAAATATCTATAAAAACTTATAAAAGAATCTTTGAAATCATTTTAAAACGTTTTTTGGGGAAAATAACTACTCTTTGAAACAAATTAAACTCGTTTTCTTTAAAATTACCCTTTAAAACTTATAAATGGAATATTTTAAAATCATTTTAAAATATTTATTTAGAAAAATATATTTTCTTTGAAAAACACTTTAAAAATACTTCTCTTTGAAAATAAATTTTGAAAATTATATAAAGGAATGTTTAAAAATCATTTAAAAAAAATTAAACATAATTTTTTGTTGAAATAATTTTATTTGAAAATGATCTTAAAATATAATTTGAAAATATTTTTTTGAAAGAACAAAAATTTCCTACCGGAGTGAGAAATAAATCCAGATATTATTAAAATAAATTATTAATATTCTTAAGTACTAAAGAGTATAAAAAATGGTACCAATACATGAATATATCATAAATAACCATAAATTAAAAAATTTTTGATAATTATAGAGATATGGATCATAATATTTAATCAATATAATAATAATCATAAAACATCCTAATAAATGATGAGATTGTAATAATAAACTCTTAACACTTTGGTAATTTTGAATCATAATCCCCGTGAATGTATAAAATTATATGAAGCATAATATCATGAAAATAATTATATTCATGATATAACATGTTAATGGGCAGTATATACACCTCATAAAATAATTTAGGTTCATAACATAACATGTATCTCAAAGAAGGAAAATTGAGACAAAATTACCTTACCAATTTGGTAAATTTTGAACTGTAAACACCATGAAATAGAGATCATAAAATTGATATGTAAATACCCATAGATTAAATTATAATAATAATATAATAAAATCATGGTAATTATATAGACCACACAAAATAAATGAGTGGTGAATAACGTATAAGTCTCGTATAAATAAAAGTGAGACTAGAAATGACCTTACTACTTGAGTAACTTTTGAATCATGAGATCCTTGAAATAATAACATCAATTAAAACTTTTAATATAATTAAATAAATTAAATTCATGATATAACATGTCATAGGGTATTATATACACAACACAACAAGAATAATTCGTGAATATAGCATATATTTCATAGAAATAAAAGTGAGATGAAAAATATCTTACCCTATGTCTTGACTCTCATCATATTCTTTCAAACATCTTGTATAATAAATATAAGTTTATTATAAATATATTAAATCACAATATTAAATTATATCATTCCATATATTATTTTCTTATGACCTTTTATGACCCACTTATTAACAATTCCATGTTAAAGTTACATTTTGGGTAATAACCTCTTTGTTTTTCTTTTGATTTGTTATATTTTTGGTCCTCTTACTTATATCATGGTTTAATCATATAAATGATGATAAAAATAATATAAATATCATATATATTAATTATATATTTATTTATAATAATCTAAAAAATATAGAAATAGGAAATGAAATACACCATTCTTGGAGATGGTAGATCGTACATACACATGGATGTTGTTTCCATTTTCTTATTGTATTGAATGAAAGAAGATAAGTAAATGATATATATATATATAATACTTAAATTAGTATTATTATTTCATATATATCGCATATTATTATCAAACCCATACCTAATACATTCTATGTAAAGTGTGAACGAATCACATCGCTTTGAGGACGTGGTAGTCCACATGTCTACAAACGATGTCATCATATCCTCACAAGATAGAAAGCATGAATTTATATCTTATATAATAATTATAAAATCATAAATAAGTCATAATTATAAAATATATAATATAAAAATAGTAATTCCATCATTATTACCAACCTTGAGAGGTGGTAATAGAAGAACAAACGACATCAGTTCGCGAGGAAGTAGTCCATTGTACACACAAATGATGATTGTATATCCCATTTTATGGAAGTTTGTGTGAGTTTAGGTCATAAACTTAACATAAAAACATATAAGTATATCTATGATTCTTATTTTATTATGTAATCTTGGAATAATAATAATTTATGGGGTGGAGAAAGAAATAAAACAAAAGTTCTTGTTGAAGGATGTCATCACTTCTTTGGGTAACTCCTTTTGGTTTGCACCAAAGTGATTCCTTGGTTAGATTTATACCCAAATTAAGACCTCTATGATGAAGTTATGGAATTTTGGAGATTATTTGGGCATGTTTTGGATGAGAAAAAGGACTTTAGAGTTGTGAATAAGTGAAGGGGTTGAGTTCCCTTTTATGGTGGAGGAGGAGTTGCATTCCTGTAAATATAAAAGGGTAAACACTGTTAAGAGGTATCCCTTACATAATGTGCCTCTAATAGTAATAAATTTTATATCAAATTAAGTATATGGTCTAAATATTTATATATTATGTATTTTGGACATGTTTCTAGGTTATTTTACCCCTTTATTTTAAGTTTAACCACTAAGTGTGCTCGTTTTTACCTAAATCGATACAATTAATTTTAATTACTTTCCAAAATATTTTTGGTAAAAAAATAAGTTGACCATACTAGAAATTATAAATTATTCAGATTCCAAATATGGAATAAAATTTTATAAATTCTAAATACATGATTGGATTAACTTAATTTAATATTAATCCTAAAGACAGGACAAGACAATAGGTTTTTAAAGTGATAATGTTCGAAAGTTTGAAATGTTTTTATATACAATATCAATGTTAAATTTATTAAAATGATATGAATTGTATTAATAGATTTATAATTTATCTAAATATACTTTAAAAGATATTTAAAATATAATTTATCTATGAAAATAAATTATATTAAAATGAAGTTTTCAATTAAAATTCAGTGTTTTCACTATTTTTCAAAAAAATGAAACTTCTCAGAAAAATACCAAAAATTAACCCAAAGTAAATTTTGATATTAAGATTTAAAAAATGGTGTTTATTATTTAAAATAAAACTTATTAAGGTTTCAAAAAATTTATTTAAAATTGGTTCTCTATTAAAAGTTCGTAAACTTACTTTTTAGAAAAAATATATATCTTTATGTATAAAATTGGATTCATTATTATCTCTTGTCTAGAATACACATAAGATGAATGTTAAATAGTTGAATGAATATAATATGTATATATATATATATATATCTTTAAAATTATTTATTAAAAGTGGTTTAATTAATTTATTGATGTAAAACTCATTTTATTGCATAAATACAGTTTTCTAGCAAAAGATTTCCTATATTTTCAAGCGGGTTTTATTTATTTTCTAGTTAATTGGACACAAAATAATTTTTCTTGTATACATGTGTAATCTATATTTTTATAATTTAATTAATCTTATTCATAACCACCATTCCAATGGATAGGTGACAAATATAATAATATTTTAATAATAATATTAATAGTACATTGTAGTTTAGTAAAATAAGGTCTTGTGTGTCACACAAGTTATCGAAGGAACTCAGGATTATATATAACACAATCCAAACATATTGTTTCATGTACCTAAATAAAATCTAATTATTTCATGTAAAATTATATTTAATTGTTTTTTAGTAAAAATCATGAATAACTTGGGGTTTTCATATAAAAAATTTATATTCAGTGTTGCGTGAAATGTAAAATATCAAAATGATTAAATTAATTAGGAAAAATATTTCACAAAATATTGGGATGTTACAATATTGGTGATGAATTTACAAATCTTTCTCAATAAAATTTGATATATCATCTAATTATCCATATTAAAATTTTATCTTGAGTCATCCATAACCTTAGGACAAGTCACATATACATGGAAGTTTGATAGTTGTTTTATGTCTAGGTCAAACTTGGGTAGTGGAGGACTAATATTTACACCCATGTGGGAGTAGACATATTCAATTTCCCCCTATGGAAGGGTATCCTCCTTGGTCTCTACTCCATGGGAGGTATCATATCTTCTTCTATACCTATAGGGGTATCATCTCAAATTCCACTCATATTAATGGTGCATTTGTTACAACCTATTCTCCTATGGATAATACTATTTTGTATCTAGTCCCAGGGGTTATTTCTCTCCTAAAACCTCATCTATAGAAGAAAATACCTCCCCATGGTTCTCGATATCCCCCTGTCATATTTACACCTCATTGACTCGCTCTTCCACCAAAAACTCACCCTCACCAGCAGTCATTGCCTCTGAGGTTGCTATAATGTTCTATGAGTCAAAAACATGATCCTTTTGGTCCAGATAATCCCCAATATATTACTCTCTTAAAGTATGAATCACTATTATATAATAAGAAGTTAATACAACTCCATATAAGAATATTTATAAGAATATCTAGAGAGGAAACTAATGATCTATTCCAAGGGAGACAAGGTCGAACCCTCAGGCTCATATGAGGATGGATTCTATAAGAAATGTATTTTACCTAGCCTCAATATATAGTAAATGGTATAAATTTTCCACCATACTAACCCATAAGTTGAGGCCCATAGTATTGGAATTAGATTCCACCCCTAGAGACCCTTATCCCTCAGCTAACACCTTGGTTTATATAATAATAGTAACCCTCAACATATTTTTTATTATATAAAATAACATAAAAAATAAAGTTAGTATAAGAAAAATGATGTAATGATACAACGCATGAGTCTACCTATGGGGTTTTTTGTGAAGAAAATGATTAGACTCCCTGAATAGTGTTACCCATTGACATCCATCATAACACTTTTAGCTTTTTTATGTAAAACCCCATAGAAAAATTGGATGGAATCAGATTAAAATTCCATCACATGATTTGCCTCTCATTGAAGAGACTCCACTATGTGTTAATGCCTAGCCAGGATTGATAACTCACTGAGAGGGGGAGGGTTGAATCAGTGATATATTTTTCTTTTATGTTTCTTTTATTTTGAAACAACCTTAGACTCCTATTAAAATTTTATTACTTTTATGAAAATAAAACAATCACCCATCCATATTAACATAAGTATTTAAAATTTTCACTTCTCAATAAGAATAGATATGTCCTTTGCATGGTTTGGAAACAATCCAATACCCCAAAATCCACTAGAAAACAATCCTTTTGTGTGGATAAAATAAGTAGTATATACCCTTAAAATTTTTTGAAACTATTATCAATACAATAGTGAATTTGATTATTCTAGAATGAATAATGTAAAAAAATTTTGTGTACCAAGTAATGAAACCGTCACCAATATAATTTATTGTGATTCCTTATCAAAATCTATTAGAAAATCATCAAAACACAATTCTTCACTTTCCTATCTAGTAATATGTTGAAACAAAATTTATGAAATTTGTTAGAAAAACTCAATCCAATGGGTTAGTATTATTCCTATTTATGATACCTAAGTCCATAAAATAGATAAGAAATAATACTATGGAAATAATTCTGAACTCATTCTTCATTCCCTGGAAAGGTCAGTCTGATGACTCAATTAATTTGGTAACTCTAACTTATGCTTCTTCAGTCTCGTAAACTTTCTTAGGAATGTTATATCTCGAAACTTATCTAACACAAAATCACCAGTGCTTCTCTCTCTTCATTCACACATAAGCAAGAATATGTTTTTAATACAAAGTGAAATATAATTCCCACTATTTATAAGTGTGTAGGGATAGGTATGTTCAGAAAACTAATTTCACTTTCCTGCTCAGCCAAAATTCATAACTTCAAATTTCATATTTATTTCACCTTGATATTTGAATCTTTAAATACTTCTTGATCCTTCTCTAAACTTCTCTATTCTTATCAAAACATTTTCTTATAACTTTCTAAGCATTCTTCATTTTGATACTCATGTCAATTATATATAGTTCTTTATTACGATGACCACTTATAAAACAAATGTATCATCATACTAATGATTTGTACCAACTGAAAAAAAAACTTGTTGAAAACATTGAACACGTTCTTCCATAAACATTTTTGAAACTTTTTTATACTTCTATCGCTTTTCTTTTTCTATAAAATTTATTATGGATTTCGAAAATACCATCACTCCTTTGAAACACTTTAGAAAAAACATCAAAACCCTCTTGATAAACACTTCCATAAAACTTTTCAAATAAATATTCCTTTAGAAAAACTAATGATCCTGTATCTATTGAAGTACAACATCTGATGACTTTATTAGTGTTATCTTACATTTTATGGATCATTCTCTGTCTCTATTTGATGAATCAATGTCAATCATTTTCAGATGAATCAGCACCACTTATTTTCTGATGACTCCTAACTCACTTAGAAAATAAGAAATAGTTATTCTTTCTCTCTTGACCCACTTGTGAATGAAATTAGAGTTTCTTTTTCTCTTTTACAAAATGATGAAAGCCAAGAAATGTTTTATGAAAAAGTTTAACTACATTATTGATCATCAACTAGTTGATCGGTATCTAATTCTATAAGAATTATTTCTCCCCAAAACCCCAACTCAATTTCTTAACCAATCTTCCTCTAAGGGATTGGTTTCACCCTACATTCGATAGACTGATTTTAGTGGTGAATTATTTCTTCCATAATTTCCAACTGACTATTGATCCTTATGATTTATTCATTCAGTGAATTAGATATTTAGATGGATTGGATAATCTAATGGATCAGTGTCAACACATCAGTAACTCCAACCTTCCCAAACTTTCTTCATCCATAAACATCTTCTTATTTCAGGACTTCTTCATGACTTTGATAACATTAGGATCAACATATCATTGTATGACTTATGGTACCAAACAAATATTATCCCCTTTATTTCATAATTCATTAATCACAAGTTTCTTACAAAACTTATGATATTTTTAAATTAACTGAATAACAAAGAATTTTCAGATTTAAGGTGGAGAAATTCAGACTCTAATACAAATTCTCATACTGATCAAAACTTTATTTTCAGACCCAATGTGAGTCTGAAAACGACTTCACCCATAAAACTTATTCAACATAGAAAACTAAAACTTATGAAATTTCATATCAAGAGTGTATTTGATCTTTTGATTATGATGCCTCATTTCATACCTATCATCTGATCATCAAAACTTAAAAATTGAATTGATTTTTTCATAATGACAAAAAAATACAAATTAATAAGCACAAACTTCTTTCAGCATCCAAAAACCACCTTTATCTGACTTGGTCCCAACACTATGTTCTTCTCTAGAGTTATACTCAGTGCCTCCTTTTCCTCTTCCTTACCATACTCCTCTACCTCACTTCCTAACAAATAAGTATTAGTGATACAAGAGGATTCTTGGGAAAACTCTTGATTTTAAAATGGAAAAAATGATATCAATGCATATGGTAGATCCTCCTAATCATCCATAGGTGGAATTACTTATCCCCCTTCAGATATGCATTTCATCCTTATGATTCTTCGATACTAAACCCCATAAGGTTTCTTAGGCCTAATCTACCCTGGATATTGCTTCATTTTTTGTGACTTTGTAAAACTATTCATTGTACATAGTATTAATTTGGGGTTTTATGGGTATCCCTAACCAAAATAGTGCACTAAGGTATCCATATCAATTATGTAGGAAAATATCTCATGTCATAAGTCCCTAGTTGTATCCCTTGAAAGCTTAAACTCTAGTAAATCAATCCCATTCTACAAAATATTCTTATGTAATATTTCCCTTATGAAAAATAACTAATGTTGGTATCACTCTAAATAGATATTCGGAAAGACCACATCATCTAGAACTTATATGAATATTTAATGAAATTTACTTGGAATAATTCCTGAGCCTACCAAAAAATTCAAGGAGGCCTCACCCCATTCCTCGACTCACTTTTATGGTGTGTCACCCGCTCTTGATGCCTTAACTCGATAATGGAAAGGAGATCTCAAGAATAACTCATCCCTAATGAACAATTCCTTAGGTCCATCTCATCTTGACAAGACTACTCCCCATGTTTGTACTAAATCTCATACTAGGCCACCATTGGACCATATTTAGTAAGCCTACATGGATCGTCAACTATATTAGAATTGCCCCAGTAAACTCATCCACCTATATGTGTGTGTAGTCTTAGAGAATTACATATATAGAACTAATATTTTAGAGTAAAATTATCTCACATAAACCCTAATGGGTGATAAATCCCCAGATCTACCTCAAGTCTAGGGGGATCCTCTCTGAACAGACCCAGATATACAAATGTGTCATAATCCACATATGGAATTAGATCTATAAAGTGAATATATATGGGGTGTATAGCTCATATATAGTGTTTTTTTTTCAATTTTCATAACCAGAACCCTAAATATGAAATAAATTAAATGTAATATTTGATTAGGGATCCCTTTACCATCATCAATGATTTCCTGAATTTACATTGGGAAGGGGTGGAAATTAAAGTTGTATTGGGCACCAATTGTGGCATGGACCCTAGCCTCATTCATTATCATTGACCATAACCTATAATGTTTTTTAATAATAATATTCTAGAAGCATTGTTTAGTATGGTTATTAGTTTTGGGTATTCGTTACCCATAAATTACATGATTCCTCACTCGTAGTGAAATTGAAATGGTCCATAGAGGTACCTAGGTGTGTCACCCTTACTGGCATACCTAGGAAGATCATACAACATCACTAAGACTAGAACTTATAGATTGACCTATTTAATATTTAAAAATATTTCCTCCATGAAAAATTTCTTACAAACATTCCCATGTATGTATCTATAACATGAAACAACCATCCACTCAAAAATGTGGTCAGGATTTCTATCATCCAAATCTCTTAGTCACAACTTTTTATACTAAATCCACATTTGGAAATTGGAAATTGTCCTAGACTTTTTGGAACCCTACCCTAGGTTTTGTTAGGTGAAACCAATTTTAATGGATTATTTGGGTGCAAAAAAGGGGTTGATAATGCCCTTATTACAACATTCTGAGTAGTTTGCACACTAGAAATTGAATATAATCCATGTTTATCTAAATTTTTACCACAAGTATAAATTTTACACACATTTCTATGATTATGAGGACTCCACCAAATGATCAAATATCCAAGTGGTTGATTCAAAATTCCCTATGGTATATATGGAAGGTTTTGGTATCCATTGACCATCGACTCAACAACTTTGACATCGGATCTGGGTACCTATAAACATTGTACTGGGAAGTCCACACTAACTTGAATATCTCAATTCAATGTATCTCATTCCTTAACTATCTAAAATTATTCCTAACCCAATATTACTAGTCCTATTATTCTATAATGTTTCCACCTGGGAATAGATACACATCACTTGATAGTTGTGATGACTATATGTGATGCTCTCCAGGATGATGCTGACATAATATAGTGGAAAACAATTAGCTTGTGAAAACATGGAATAAATTATTTTTCCCTATTTCTAAGCATGAAGATAGACATTAGGTCTTGGTTCCTTATATCATGACCTATAGTAGTGATACTCTAATGATTGAGTTTATCTAAACTTCTGAACCAAAACCAAAGAATTTCCTTGTTGGTATTTAGGATCATGACAACATCCAAAATCTTGAATCTAAATAGAATTTTTCAATTACTAAAGATTTATCCCTTCTATGATTCTATAATAAAATAAACTAATGATTGGTGTTGGTATTTCACTCTTCGTATAGAGGTTTTATTTTTGGTTTCCAACCACCATGTTTATTCTTGTTATGGTAGATTCATATCCTTTATTGTCCATTTAAAAATTTAATAAATCTTGTTATGTTTGGTTTATAAAATGATGTTCATGAAATTATTTCCCATAATTCAGAAAGTTCTAGTTCATGGATGTTCTATCATGGATTTTTTCTCACAGAAATTTGATTCATGTAATTTTTTGTAAAATAAAGTAGTTAGAAGACTGATGAATTATATCATAGGATCCTCACACAATTAAAAAAATTTAAAAAAGAGAGGAATTATCCAGTCATCATGAAAATATCATGGTCACCTTTAAGATTCCATATTTATAGTCAAATACCTGGATCAAGTTAAGTGAATTTGATTCCAGAGGTGTGTGAAAAAAGAGTAAAAATGGGGAAAATAGTGTTTTTCTCATAATTTGATTCTATTATTCCCATTCAGATCCCACCCCAAAGGGGGTGTTGCATTTTTTTTATTCATAAAAATGAATCAAAGACATGTTTGGTAAGAAATATGGGTGAATTATATGTGAATGAAGAAAATCTAAGGGAAAATGAAATTTTTCTCATAACTCAAAGTTATACAATACAATTCTCAAAGATCTATATAACTCAAAAATTACATGAGAGTGAAATCCATTCATAAGAATACCTATTTCATGAGTAAAAATCCCTATAAATACCCCATCGCCTACACATTTAGAGGATAGTACTTTGGAATCTGAATGTTCCCCACTCTCTCTATATTTAACTACCTTCATCTTGAACTCATGAAACTAGGGATTACCATAGACTCCAATATGTGAGAAACATTCATTAATTCCCCTACATAATAACTTATAAGTATTGGAATTAACATGAAACTTTTTCACATAACTCCCTTTAATAAAGAAATTTGTTTGCTTTAAAGTTCTATGTATCATGAAAATATTTATTTCGTTCAATACCAAACTCATGAAACCCATGCCATAATGTCCATGAGGACCTTATGTGAAATATGACCAAGCCTATTGCAACTTAAATCTTCATGAAACATCTAAGTTGTATGAACCCTATTTCATGGTGGATCTCTTCAATCCTCTTTCATGATGTATACTTTTATAGTAGTTGATGAATTATTGGTCCCATATCTACTATTTTTTGTGATTTCTCATGAAAAATATATACACACAACTAGTATCATAGACTATCATACCCAATTCATTTGCACCATGCATGGGATGGAAAGTTTTCTTGCATGTTTCTCCTATGTAATGGAATTATCATCATCGAACCACTTTCACTAAACATGGTCTGGGAAACATTGATGTGTGTTTCACCTTAGAATAATACTGGTAATAAAAAATGTGCGTAGGACCCACTCATGCTCTTCCAAATCTTAAGAAATATATTGGGTATCATATTAGTTGTAAGTCCCAATCATGGCCTCGTCAAGGGAAACAACCCTAGTCTTTCCAATAAGCCATTCTCCCATTGTGCAGCCCAAAGAATAATCCCCCAATATCAATTGGTATCTGTCCTTTCACAACATGAGCATCCATATCTCATGACATTAAACTTCATGGTGTAGTCTTATCAAACAACCCAAAACTATAAACCTCGAACATTGTGGGTTTTGAATCCTATTTTAATATAGTATATGTGGGAATCCCCCTTAAGTTTTATTCTTGGAATCACTACAACTCCATCTAACCCTTATGAGGTGGTATCATAAAATCCTAATCATATTTCTAGAGTATTAAAAACCCCTAAAAACCTTCTACATGTGTCTGTATGACTCTAAATTATGAGGCTTCTCCCAATGGATGTTAAATAAGATCATTTACTTACATGAAGAGTATATGTTGATCTTTTCCCACTGAACATAAATATGTAACCAATACATACATGATAAGATTGGGTTAAAGCATCCCTACTAGACTCTAAACTTTAACCCATTCTTATGTGATGAGACCAAGAGTTCCTATATGATAATCCTAGGTCAACCCCAACCTAAATAGAACCCATCCCCATCTAATGAGCCTAGTTATTCATGTGTAATGAGACTATGATGCCTTATGTGATGAGCATAAAATTACTATGTGATGATAATATGATCCCTTCACCCTTTCCTTAGGTGATGGGCCTAAATTTTTTAGCTCATGTGGGGAGCATGACATTTCTTATGTAATTATTATATAATTATTATGTGATCATCATAGGATCTCTTTGTCCTGATATTAGGTGTGATCCTAATATTACACCTTCCCTATGTGATGATCATAAGATACCCTCTATTATTGGCATGGGATGTATCTCATGATGATTCAAGGATTGCATAAGAGATGAACTTAAGTTTCCATTTTCGGTGGCCACATGATTCCTCATATGACAATCATGAGTTTTTGTAAGTTACAAGATAAGGATTCCCTAACCAATGAGAAATAGAGTCCTTTTCTGATGAGAACTAATTTCCTTGTGTTTAAATGAAATGATCACTTGGGTCCTAAAAATAATATTCCCTATCGAACAAATATAGGATTCCATCATGGATCATCATAATGAGGTTATTCAAAGATTTCTAATATACCCAAAAATTTCTAACATTTCATGAAAACTCATCCTCACCAATATAATGTTTTGACCCTACTAAAGAAAATTGTAATGTAATTAATTAGATTCCATATGATTATGGAGTTGAAAATAGGTTTCAAGAGCGTGTATTAAATATACGAAGGAGACTCATACTAGTGAAAAAGCTTTATGAAGGAATCCATATAAGGAAGGGATGATATACCATCATCCCATTCCAATCATTGATCCAAAACCATTAAACCTGCTGGTGAGAGGATTCCCACATATAGAAAGTGGTAATGTGATAAAAATAAGATCACGACCATTTGGGATATAGTCTAACGATGAAAGAGTAGTGATCCTAATGGAAAGAATTAAAAAACAATGTTATTTTTTATTAAACTAATTTTTATTAATAAACCATGTGGAACAATAATGAAAATGATTTTTTGTTTTCCACATCATATTATATGAGATATATATTGATATATTTTTTATTTTACAATATGTGTTATTATAAAAATATGATACATAAAAAATAAATAATATATTATGGCATATATTGATATATTGATTTCTAAAATACTAAGAAGACTCAAGAAGTAATCATACTATGTGGTGGAATTTATTTATTATGAATGATATGGAAATTTGGAAATTTATATTTAATTTTAACCTTTAATTATTTGTATTGACTAAAATTTTAAATTCTTCCGTATATAATATTTGGAAAATTTATATACTTTTCTATGAAGTTTAGATTTTTACCACAAGATTTTCACCAATTAGAGTAAAACATATAGCTAAATTTGAAATGATTAATGTTTCATAATTAGAGTAGTGTATAGAAATCATGATAGAGAATTGAATGAGTATTCACGGATGGTACAAGGTTAAAATTTAATAAAATTATTTTCTCATTATTAAATTATGTAAATGAATAGACAGGTTTAATTCTATAATGTAGAATAAAATTAAGTATTTATTCTTTGTTTCTAGTGAGGGTACAATACCAGGGTATGTACTATGATGTTAATCATCTAGGCTGAGACTATATATTGATTTATTATTACACAATGATTTATAATGGACTATAGAGATTAATGTAAGGATCATAAGAAAGTTAATTATTTTTATTTTAATAGCATAAATTATTTCACTCTACCTTTGTGAGGTTTTATTACTTGTTATTTACTAAACCACATACCATAATATATATAGGACTCTCCACTTCAGATTTAGGAATATGGGTCTTTATAAAACTATAAACTATATTTATACAATTCTTAATGGGGGTTGGTTTTGATAGAGGACCTCCTTTATAGTATCTTTTGAAAAAAAACATTGTAATGATGTATTTGTTCCTAAAAATGTATTAAATATTAACTGGCTAAATTTAGTGGTAATATAATTATGAATAGATTTAAAATGGGTGAGCCAGTGGTGGGATCATTAGTCTTATAGTGTTAGTATAACATTTGTGCAAAATAGTGTTGGTTGGTGTTTTTCCTTAATAGAATTTTGGAGTTTTTTATAGGATCCTCATATCAAGTGGATAGATTATTGATGAAATATGGAAGGAAAATTTATTTTCATAATGTAATGAAAGTGAAATAAAACATTCATTCATTAACACATCACAGTAATAAATTCAAGTAAATGAAAATTCATGTGTTATGAGGTTATTATATATAAATTGGAATTGATTCAAAAATATGAGCTAGATTTAGGTAGATGATATTACTGGCTGATTAATAAGCCTTGTTATAAACATTACTTTATTTAGATTAAAGTCGAATTTATGAAATAATTAATGTTTTTTCCATGATAATTTTGTTGAATATCCCCAACTTTAAGTAAATTTTGTTTTAACTTTTTTGGATATTTAATGCTGTTATAGTTTGATGATTCGATGACATTTATATTAATATCTATTAATTTTTTGTATTATACAATGTATTTGATCTCCTTTATTTACTTTGAATAACCAAATTTTATAGATAAAATCTATAAAATAATAAGAGTTTTTAAAGGTATAATAAAAGAAGCACATATAGTTCTGAACTATTGATTAGATCATGTGAAATTTTAATTAGTGGAAAATTCATAAATTAAATAATTGTAAGGTGAAAGTATTAGTTTAACTTAGAATGTTATTGTGTGGTTGAGATAGTGAGGTTGTGTTTATTTTTTCATTATTATATTTGATGAACATTAGTCGAGTCATAATATTTTGTAAAATTATTAATAAGTATATTTATAGTGTGATGATGTATTATGGTGGAAACCTTGAAGTTACGATTTAACGTTGGTGTTCTTGACACCGTATTTTAGAATTGAATTAATAATTTAAACAAGACATGATATTTGGTGCAAAGAAAGTTTATTAATTTTTATAGTGAAATGTTGGATTTTTTTAATATACATATCAGTAATTTTATTGATTGATTAGTTATAAATTTCTTTCAATTTAGTCCATTAGGTGAGAGTATCGACAAAAATGGTTCCAAATATATGTCCATGGTCTATTGAATGTTAGATGTTTGGACGTTTACTTATTTTTAAATTGGATGGTTTAGAAGATTTGATGTATTTATTAGGTTGTCTATGGTTTATTTTATTTTTTAGTTTGGAATGTGTAAAGGTTGGGAGAATGTAATAATATATATTTTTATATGGGATTTACTTTTCCTGACCTTGGAATTTGAAAACTATTTATATTTAATTTGATTTATTAGAACACATTATAATTAAATGAATTTTTTTATATATAGTATTTAAATTCCACAAATAATTTCACATATAATAGAATTTTTTAGATAAAAATGGTAAAATAATAAATTCTTCTTTAATTGAATATTATATTGGGATAAATACTTCCCCAATGAGTCAAGAATAATATGATTCCATTGGGATGTCAATTTTTAAAATAAATAATGAAATTTTATATTTTGTAGTCAGTGGTGAGAATTCTTAATGAATAAATAATATATATTACAATTTTATTATACCTGGGATCCTCTATATATTCATACATTATAATATTTTCCATTGGATAAATATGGTTTAAGGATTATTAGGAGATTTATTCCACCACCAGAGGGAGTAACAACACTGTTTAATGCTACCATGAAGTGATTAAGGCATGGTTCATTAATTCAAACATTACCATATGTTATTTTTTTATTCCTCCAAATAACATCACCTATTTATCATTCAAATAGTTTAATAATGGCATGATATTCATGTATGTTATTATTTAAATCATGATAAATATTATAAAATTTTCCTTATTAAAATCCAAATAATGGATTTTGAATAATCATAGATATAATTTGGATATATAAAACAACACTCTAAATTTTTTAAGGCTAATATTGTAGCGACATGGGTTTTGACCCTGTCAGACTTTGGAATATTCCTATGAATAATTCCAAATCCAGGCGCAAAGACGGCGTGCGATTCTGAGACCCGGGGTTCCCGGAATAAATTTTATAAAAATATTAAGTATTTTAATACTATACACGTGGAGGGGGTGTGATATCTCCTAAATGGTAGCTCAAAATGGGAATGTGAGGGCACGGTTGTGTCCAGATCATGTTGTTAACCCTAGGCGGGGTGTAAACTTTGCGGGAATGGGTCTTCTGTGGAAAAAGCTGTCAGGGGTGTTTTTGTAAATAAATGGAAAAGTTTAATTACGAGCGTCGGCTCGAATTATTCCTGAACAGAGTCTCAGATCGCCATTTTGAGTGCGCCGTTACATTCAGAATGCCATGTTTACCCTAGGTGCGACATAATTTTAGTCGGCGTCGGGTGCTGGGTCGGATGCGTGTTGGCGGGGAGCTGAAATGAAGTGTTTATTAAAAAAAATAAAAATAAAAATCAATCAATCATCCCCCCCTTCTCCCCACCTTGTACGCGCAGGAGGCGACGACCCCCCTCCCCTACCTCTGTTCTTCGCCGAATCGATCCGCGGATGACTGTTTTTAGCGCCGATTGTCAGTGGATCAATCTTCAGGGTGTTGCGGGCATCGTTCTGCACCCAAAGCTTTGACGATCCGCCAACAGATAGGTTTTTTGAGTTTTAAAATCTCGGATCCCGATTTGGTTGGTTTTTCTCTGTTTTGAGCCTGTAGATGCGTAGATCCGGTCCCGGGGGACATGCAGATGCCTTCGAATGCGCGTTTGGACCCCCAGGGTGCCCCCGACGGTCCTCATAAGGTCCGCCAGTGCGGAACCGGTGCAGCGGTGCCGGCGGTGGCCCACGGTGGCGGGCTGCGGGAACCAACCGGGACCGTTGCACCGCGGCGGTCCGACGCCAATTACCGGTGAACCCCGAGGTAGGGGTTAGCCAGCCGCACGCATGCACTATGCCACGCTGCGGAAGCGCGGTCCGTCGGCCGGAGTGGCCGGCGGTGGCGGCGGCCGGTCCGGCCGGTTCAGGCCGGTCCGGCCGGTTCAGGCCGGTTCGGCCCTCTTCTTATACACGGGGGTTTTAAAACCCCCATATCATGCTCCCTAAAGATCCGAATCGCATGCCGTCTACGGCGATGTGACCCTGGCGACGAGGTGAACCCTTCGATGTAGGTTTGAGGGTTTCAAAGTTTTTATTATGGCCCGGGTGCTAGAAACATCGAATAAAATTATGATATTTTATTATTATTCGACTTCGGGCTGTTGTATCTTCTACCCGGAGCATCCGATTGACGTTCTGTTAGTGGAGTTGAGACCCTGACGGTACGAAAAACTTTTCTTGATGGTTTTCGGGTGTTCTGACCAAGAGCAGGGTGTGGGCCTCATGAGGCCGGGTTTTGGCATTTTTGGGGAAAAGCAACTTTTCGGCCAGGTGTTCGTTTTGGACAAACGAGTAGTCGATATTGTGTGTTTTTTCGAGAGGATCGCAATGATGTGATCCATTTGATGTGTTCTAGGATCGAGGGATGGGCCCCACCTAAGCTGGCTTCAGTGAATAGTACCTTTTTCACCGGGTGTCTGTTTGGGATGATCGAGTAGTCGATCCCGTGTGTTTTTCTGAGGGGATCGTTGTGGTATGATCCGCTTGATGGGTTTTGGTATCATAGTATGGGCCCCACATGGGCTAGCTACAGTGAATAGTTCATTTTCACCGGTTGTCCGTTTTGGGCGAGTAAACAGCCTATCCTGCATGTTTTTCCACTTGGATCATGATGGTGGCCTCTGTATCGGCCTTGGAGGTGTGCGGTGTGGCGTTGTGGCGGATCGCTTGGGTTAGCGACGTTTGGACCAGCAGTGGTTCGGGGTACTCCCTTGGTTCGTTCATACGAGGGTTTGCGCGACATCACAACCTTAGTATAGGGTTGTGATCCTCTCGATGGGATGTTTATCTGTTAGAGTTTTGGCATCCCTCCCGTGGACCTAGAGCGGGATCCTCTAGCATTATTTCCCTAGATCGGGATTGTGGTATCGTTGTGACCACTTATCCACGGGCGACGATCCCCTATCTAGTAGGTTAACCCCGTAGGGTTTGTGGCATCATCAGGAATATGATCCCTTATGCAGTGGGCCATGATAAGTAGGGTTGTGGCATCGTTGGGTATACAATCCCCTACCTAGCATGAGGATTATAGTAGGGTTGCGGTATCGTTGGTTATACATTCCCCTACTCAGCGTGTGGTTTCTGTAGGGTTGTGGCATTGTCAGTTAGATCCCCTACAGTGTGAGATGTACTAGATAGGGTTTTGGTATTGTCGTGACCATTGTGACATGGGTGACAATACTCTATCTGAGTGATGTGTTTCTGTCGAATGATAGATCAGGTTGTGGTATCCCCCAGTGGATCCTGGGAGTGATCCCCTATCTTTGAGATCTATGAATGCCAGATCGGGTTGTGGTATCCCCTAGCGGACCCTGGGAGTGATCCCCTATCTATGAGATCTTCATATACTTGTGTGGGTTCTGGTATCCCCAAGAATACCCTAGGAGCGATCCCCTATCTGAGGAGTTTGGCGTTTATGTTGTTCCAGTGAGGTTTCCTCAGTGATGATATCCGACGAGTGTGATCTGTCGGGTGAGCATCTAAGATATTTGTGTGGGACCCAATAGAGTGTATCTCTCGGACGAGTGTCATCTGGGATGACAGTGATCATGGAGTGTGCTCTCCTGGTTGTAAACCGTTGCTGGTGATGAGGTCGTTACCTCATGTGTCTTGGTGCGTAAGTTGAGTATATCTAGATGTCCAAGGTGTATGTATGGGAATACACCTCGATTGAGCTTACTAGTTGTGTTTAGCCGAGGATGGTCATGATATGAAGTTTCTCTCTCATCTGGGTTCCCTTTGGCTGGGATGAGCGGATTGTTGCCTTTCAGTTTCTCTCTTTTGTTTTGGGTTTTTGGGGTGACTACTGAGTATTTTTATACTCACCCATGCATGGGATTTTCCTGCACATGTTTGTGTCTTGTGCATACCACAGGCCTTTCGACGGAGTCCTAGGAGGACTCAGAGCAGGCGGAGCTGAGTGAGTCGGTGACCATGGAGTTTTTTCGGAGCTGTGCCGAGGAGCTTTCCGGTGGTGCATTTGACAGCGTACCCCTTCTTCCGAGCAGGTTGGACACTTTTGTAGTTTTCCTTTAGTGGGCCCTTTTTTCCCCTTTTGTACTTTTATTGCACTCTGGTTTGGGATAGTTGCATACATTTACTTTTCAGTTTTATATATCTTTGCATAGTTGCATGGAGGTGTGTGTGGGTGTGTGTGTGTGTATAGGTACCTTATTCTAATGCCTCCCATGTGTGTGATAGCCTACTCGGCGCTGGTCACCAGCCCCTGGCCTATTGGAGGTGGGCTTGGGGAGTCACGGCTCGAGCCCCATTGGGTCGGGTCGTGACAGAATGGTATTAGAGGAGGTTTCGCCTTTGGGATCTCAGAGTGTAGCTAGTCTAGTTGTGAGTTTGGTTTGGGTTTCATAGCAGCAATGTTAAGATGTTCCAAGTTCAGCTTTCAGGCTAGAGACTCCAGTGTTGGTGTGGCGGCCGACGTATCCATTCACCAGGACTCTGACAACTTGTTTTTCAACTCGGGACGTTCGTACACTGGTCGTAGGGGAAAAATAATGGTGCATGCATCATATAGGACTGGGTTTTGGGTTTTTTTTCTTGTCCTTATCGTGTCATATCTCTATATATACTCTTTGACCATGGTGCATCTTGATTGTATTTCAGGATGCCTCTACGATGACTGCTAGCGAGAGTTCCGTAGCGGGATTATGGTGACGATCTGCCCCGTGTAGAGGCTGTGGACCAGGGCGCAGGTTCTGAGGATAGACCTCCAGGTAGTCTGCCAGTTGAGCCACCACCTGTCGAGCAGCTGGTTGTACTGGTAGTTCAGGATGAGGTTGCGTGTAACACCCGAGACTTTTATGTTATATAAATCATCAAAGTAATCTTTTTCTACACAACACTTGCTTGGCTTGCTTTACACGCAATCGCGACCTTCCTCGATAGCTTGCGTCGTACGCAATACCGAGTTTCACTAAACAACAATATGCTATTAAAACTAGCCGTTATGAATAGTAATAAACACTTTTTGAAATTTTATAAATTTTATTTTTCAAAATGGACTTCATTTTTGGACTCAGAATATCAAATTTAACCTAAGGTGAAATTTTGGTACTTTTCGGATAACTTTAATATTTTGATGAATAGTGAAACTTACTAAATTTTAATTAAAAACAACTTTTTTAATCAAAACATTTAATAGTGATAAATTATGAATTTGAGTGGTTTTAAAGTATATTTAGAATGTATTTTTACCACTTAATATAATGTTGGTCATTGGACACAATGTTACAATTAAACCGAACATAAACAAGTGTCAATCTTTTGATAGTTATTATCTCTTAAAAACACGCTTTTTGTTTTGACAGCGGGAATTAATTTTAAATTAATTTCTGCCACTTCTGTGTTTTGAATTTAGAAAAATGGATTCCATATTTGGAATCAGGATGTTCAAATTGTGTAAATAGGTAACTTTTATTTTTAGACATTTTGAATAATTACTGCGGTAAATATTTTATTTACCATGGTTAAGGGTAAATCCGGTAAATAAGGGTTAAAACAAATAATATTATAATAATATTAAATTACCCTAAAACGTGTCTTAACCCTATTGGTTGATACATGGTCGACCATGGGCATCTTTGGGTCGATTTTGGGACCCCATTGATCCACTTGTAAGTGATAATGACACTTTATTTTAATTAAGTTAAAATGAATACAAAAATGACACAAGCATATATCTTTTAGAAAAACAATTGTTACATAGGGTTATATATGTTGGATTTTAGATTATAAATATTCATTAGAACGCTAAAAAGATTGCCTACATAATGGTATTTTATTTGTAATTTTTAGACTTTAAATAATTTAATTTATTTGTGACACAATGATGATGAAGTAATTATCTTATTAATGAAATATTGACATAATTGATGTTATAAACACCAAAATAAATGTAATTTAAGACTTTTTATGAATTCCACTAATTTTCTAGGTTACTATGATATATTAGTGTTGATTTAATCAACTTGGTTCGAACATATAATTCTGTTATGACTTTCACAAAAATCATATATCAAATAGTGTCAAAATTGACACAAAATAGTTTTTAAATCAAATATTATATTATTAATTGTTATTGTATTCCTAAAAATCTAAGGTTCGGCCAAATGACTTAGATAAGGATATATATTTTAATAATAAACAATTTGGGGTTCTTTTGGCATGTTATAGTAAGTGTATTAACCATATAGTGAAAGAAAACAAAAAGACATGGTAAAAGTTAAATTATTTAACTTAGAGTTAAATCTAATTGATAAGGTTAAAATAATACCCTAAACTTGTCTAAATCTTATTGGTTGATAGGATTTCGACCCTTACCCAATTTATCTTCGAAATAAGACCCTTTGGAACCATTATAAACCGATTTTGACTTTAATATAAAATAATATTTTGAGATATTCCTAAGGTGCCCCTCTCCTCCCTTATAAAAGGGAACCTCCTCCCCATCCTCCTCACACCAAATTGAGCACTCAAGCTCGGCCAACCCCTGCCATGTTCTCCTCTACACTTCTCTAGAATATTCCTAGAGGTCCTTTTCTTCTCCAAAGACCACTCTTAGTTCCTTAAGTGGAGGATTCAAAGAGGCGTTCCAAAGAATAGGTAATATCCATTACCGATCTTTTCAATTTCTTTCTTCTTCAACTTCTTATTCTTTAGTTGTTTCATGATGAAGTAATAACATCAGTATTACTTACATACTGATATTTTATTATAAATATGAAACAACCCTAATTCACCTTCTATCCATCCTACGGAAAAATGAAATCACCGCGCGTGCGTACGTACGGAATACCGTCTCCACGCCGTGGTGTAATCTATTTTTCCACCATCACTTTACAAGGATGGGTATAATGGTGTAATGAGTAACTATTTATGATTATTATAAAGTAATATTGATACTGAAATAATATATATATACTCCAATACATTTCCACGATCATAGGAACGATATCATCACTCGTGCGTACGTACGGAATACCGTCTCCACGATGTGATGTGACTCGTTCTACATGATCATCATTACATAGTAATTATATAAATGAATTGAATGAATAAATATGATATATGTTACACTAATACCATTCTGGATATAAGGTATCTATAACCTTGAAATAAGAATAAGAATTTATTCGGCAAAACACGCGTAAGAACAAAAGGCAATAAAGACCCGAGTAACAAGTAACAATGAAATATTACTAACAAGAAGCTAATAATATGACCATATATGATATCATATCAATATGTATGATTCTGGAATAAGTCAATAACATTATTTAAACCATTATACAGGAGCTTCGGACACATACAAGGCAAATTGGACCTAAGGTAAGGGAAATATCACAATCTCATTTTTATCCGAGATTGTTTATTCGTAAGTATTTACTGGGGTGTATTTTATCATCCACATCCATGTTTCATCAATATGTAATATTATTTCCATCCACCTACAATTGTTTAAATCCATTTTTACCCTTCGGTGAGTTTTTAGTAATATGTATGAAAGGAATCTTTTGTCGTTTTTCGTACGAGGTACTTTTTGACTTTTCCGACAAAAGTACGAAGAATGTTTTTTTTAACTTATATGGCATGAATGGATTTTTAAAACATTATTTCCAAGAAGCTTCCTTTACAAGTTTTCAAGTTTATTTTTAATAAACTTCTTTTATTTTAAAGTTGTATGACATGTTATGAAAGAAAAAATGTTTTTGAAGAAGAAAGGATATTTTCCTCAAGAATGGAGTTCAAGTGTTTTATCAAAATTATTTTCCATCTAAGATAATAAAGGGTTCTGTTTTTATCCCTATTATTAAATTGATTTGATCATGTTGTGATGGAATTATTTTTATGAATTCCTTTATCTTATATGAATTGTTTTATGATATCATGTTGTTTAAGAATCCCATTTTTATTACATGGGTTATGTGATGATGTAAGATTTATGATTATGTGGCACACATAAGAAAGGATTCATTATAAGATGGGTGGGACCTATATCTCCCTCCAATGCATTGGGTAAAGATTTTATATCTCATGAGATAGACATGGCTGGAACGGAAGGTTATTTCGGTTCAGTGATACAGGACTGAAACGAGGAGTGAACTCGGTTCAGAAAGGGACTTTGTCCACTAAGATAGTCTTGGCAATGAGTCATGACTAACAAGAAATGATTTTCCATGATTATGTGTGCATGCCACAAAGTTTCAAGTTTTATGTTATGATTATGGGGATCTCATTTTCACTTCTATGATTTATTCCATGTTAAGATATTATGATCTCTTTTGCAGGTTTTGATTTTCAAAAAGATATGATATGATTTTTATTTCCTTTATTTGCCCTTGCTGAGCATTTGAGCTCACCCTTTTATGTTTTCTTTTCCCCAGGTCAGGAAGATGGATATTAAGTAGAATATGCTAAAAGGGACCCTAGATATGATGAAATAAATGGGAGACACTGTAGAATATTTATGAACCAGTTGTTTATGTTTCCCAGTTTCTAAAGACACTATACCTATACGGTCCTTTGTGGTTTTGTCATATGTTGTAATAAGTGTGCTTCAATTTTGAAGTATTAACAATGTATGTAAAGTATGGGTCGTTATAGTTGGTATCAGAGGAAAGGTATAGTCAACCTTTGGAAACTAGGATGTGAAAGCCTTAGTAAGAACCCTAAGGATAAGTCTAAGCATAGAACACAATCTTAGTGTTTTAGAAATGTCCTTGAATAACCTAGGATAAGACCTTAAGCATGAAAATTTTATTCTTGAATTATGTGGTTTTCCTATTATAATTAGTGTTGCTCACACTATTCTTCTTGGTTTTAGTCAATGGCTGGAACCCGAAGGAACCGTGTTAATGCGGAATGCGATGGGCAATGCAATGATTGTCCCCCTGAGAAACCAAACGATATGGGATCTGGAATGCAAAATCTTGTAGCCATGCTCACACAACTTTCTCAAGCTATGAATCATGCAGGACTTCCAAACGAGCAAAGGAAGGAGCAACATTCTGTTGAATCCTTCATGAGGCAGCGTCCACCTTCTTTCAGTGGGTCTACTGATCCATTAGTTGCTGAACAATGTATTAGTACTACTGAAAAGATATTTTCAGTTCTTCAATGTTCTGAACATGATAAAGTCATCCTAGCAGTGTATCGTTTGGAAGGAGATGCTGATCAATGGTGGAATCTTATTAAGAATACGAGGCAAAGGGATGAAATTGAGTCTATGGAATGGGACGAGTTCAAGAACTTATTTTTCAATAAGTACTTCCCTCGTATTCTCCGAACAAAGATGGAGAAAGAGTTCCTTGAACTGAAGCAAAGGGATGATGAATCTGTTAGTACCTATGAAGCAAATTTTACAAGACTTGCAAGGTACGCTTCTGGTATTATTATCCAACCTGAGAGTAAGATCGATCGATTCTTTAGTGGCTTAAAACCAAGTCTTCGAAGGGCGTTAGCCATAAGGGAATTCAATAGCTACGAGGAAATCGTTCGATGTGCTCTCAAAGTCGAGATGGAGATTGGAGTAACCCATCAGTCACATGGGTTTGATAAGAAGAGGAAGATGGAATTCAAAGGAAACTCTAAAGAGCACACTGAAAAGAAGATGAACTTTCCCTTATGCTCAAAGTGTGGAAAGAAACATGGAGGGAGTTGTCTTAAAGGGACAAGTAAATGTTTTAAATGTGGAAAGGAAGGTCATCGGGCATTTGAATGCCGTGATAATGGGAAGAAGATGTCTAATGACGCAAACAAAGGAAGGGATACACAGAATGAACCTACTACACTTCAATGTTTCAAGTGCAAGGAGATGGGGCATTATGCCAATCAATGCCCAAATCCAAGGGTTGATGATGATGGTCGACGTCAACAAAATCTTAAGGCTAAAGACAAAGGAAAGTCACATGCAATTTCTATCAGCGATGTGGAGTACGATAACGAAGTGGTGAAAGGTACACTTACCATCCACTCTAAAGTAGCAAATGTTTTATTTGATTCTGGATCCACCCACTCTTTTATTTCTGAAGAATTTTCTAAGGGTATCACCGTATTACCTCAACAATTAGATGTTGAGTTAGCTGTGACAACACCTAATGGCACATCAATCGCATCAAAAGTTTATAATTCTTCTCCGATCGAAGTTTGTGGGAAAGTGCTTCCTGCAAATCTTGTGATCCTTCCTTTAGTAGAATTTGATGTGATTCTTGGCATGGATTGGCTTTCTCTACATGGAGCTCATATCAATTTCCAAAGAAGGGAAGTCACATTTCATATTCCAGATCAATCTACGATCGTCTATCAATGCAAGGATGAACATAACCTTCCAGTGGAAATTCCTTCCATCTTATGGGTCATGATTCCACTAAATGAAGGTTATTTATCTCAAATGGTTGGAGAGAAACTTACGATTAAGAATATGCCCATTGTACGGGAGTTTGATGATGTCTTTCCAGAGGAATTACCAGGTCTTCCACCAAATTGTGAAGTTGAGTTTTCAATAGAACTCGTACCGGGTGCTTTGCCTATTTCAAAGACACCTTATAGAATGGCCCCAATTGAGTTGCAGGAATTGAAGAAGCAACTCCAAGAGAATCTTGATAAGGGATTCATACGCCCTAGTGCGTCACCTTGGGGAGCACCTGTTCTATTTGTTAAGAAGAAAGATGGATCAATGAGACTCTGCATTGATTATCGAGAACTTAACAAGATCACTATCAAGAACAAATATCCTCTCCCACGCATTGATGACTTATTTGACCAACTACGCGGAGGTCAATACTTTTCCAAGATTGATCTTCGTTCAGGGTATCATCAATTAAGGGTCAAAAGGGAGGATATACCAAAGACGGCTTTCCGTACAAGGTATGGACACTATGAATTTATAGTGATGCCATTTGGTCTTACTAATGCCCCTGCTATCTTCATGGATCTAATTAATAGAGTCTTTAGAGACTATCTTGATCAATTTGTGGTAGTCTTTATAGACGATATTCTTGTCTATTCAAAGATCAAGGAAGAGCATGAAGATCACTTGAGAATTATATTGAAGACCCTGAGAAAGGAGAAGCTTTATGCCAAATTTACCAAGTGTGAATTTTGGCTTCAAAAAGTTGCATTTTTGGGTCACATAATCTCAAAAGAGGGGATATCTGTGGATCCAGCAAAAACAGAGGTTATCGAAAGATGGTCGAGACCAACAACAGTAACTGAGATCCGAAGTTTTCTTGGTTTGGCTGGATATTATCGACGTTTTGTAAAAGATTTTTCACGATTGTCTAATCCAATCACCAAGTTGACTCGGAAAGGAGTTAAGTTTGTCTGGACAGAGGAATGTGAAGAGAATTTCAAGGAGTTGAAAAGAAGGTTATCCAGTGCACCTGTGCTCACACTGCCTTGTAGTGGAGAAAGGTTTGTGATCTACAGTGATGCATCCAAGAAGGGATTGGGGTGTGTTCTTATGCAAAATGATATGGTGATAGCTTATGCCTCACGACAGTTGAAAATCCATGAGCAAAATTACCCAACACATGATTTGGAGTTGGCTGCGGTAATCTTTGCATTAAAGATTTGGAGGCATTACCTTTATGGTGAAAGGTGTGATATTTATACTGATCATAAAAGTTTAAAGTATATTTTCACACAAAAGGAGTTGAATATGCGTCAAAGAAGATGGTTGGAGCTGATTAAGGATTATGACTGCTCAATCCATTACCACCCTGGGAAAGCAAACAAGGTGGCAGATGCATTAAGTCGACAAGACCATGCTAGTTTATCCATGATGAGGATCACAAAAGATCCAATATTTATGGATTTACAAAGGATGGATCTTGGAATTATAATGGAAGGGGAAAAATCTTATCTTTTTCAAATGAATGTTCAACCATCTATACATGTGAAGATTAAAGAGGCACAGAAAGAAGATGTCGAGTTACAAAAGAAGGTGAGAAATGTTCCTGAATTCAACCTTGATTGTGATGGGATAATAAAGTTCAGGAATCGGGTTTGTGTTCCTTCCATCCCCGAATTAAAGAAGGAGCTGCTGGATGAGGCTCATAGTTCTTCATTCTCTATTCATCCTGGAAGCACGAAGATGTATAGGGACCTAAAAGAGTACTTCTGGTGGGATGGCATGAAAAGAGATGTTGCTGAATATGTCTCTCGATGCTTGGTTTGTCAACAAGTTAAAGCTGAGAGACAGAAGTCTAAGGGGATGTTACAACCATTACCCATACCCGAATGGAAATGGGAAAACATCACTATGGACTTTGTCACAGGACTTCCTAAAACATCCAAAGGCAGTAATGCTATCTGGGTCATAGTTGATCGTCTTACAAAGTCTGCACACTTCATTCCTATTAGAGAGGATTTCTCTCTAGATCAGCTTGCCAGGATATATGTAAAGGAAGTGGTAAGATTGCATGGATTACCACTTTCTATTATATCTGATCGGGATCCGAGATTTACCTCGAAGTTCTGGCGAAGTCTTCAGCATACTCTGGATACAGAGTTGAGTTTCAGCACTGCTTATCATCCCCAGACAGACGGTCAGTCTGAGAGAACAATTCAAACCCTAGAAGATATGTTGAGAGCTTGCTCTATGGATTTCAAAGGAGGTTGGGATCAACACCTACCTTTGGTGGAATTTTCTTATAATAATAGCTTTCACTCCAGTATTCAGATGGCTCCTTATGAAGCTCTCTATGGAAAGAAATGCAGGACTCCAACTTGCTGGGATGAAGTTGGGGAAATAAAGCCATTAGGACCTGATCTCGTTGATGAAATGGCAGAAAAGGTCAGATCTATTCAACAACACATAAGAGCAGCTCAGAGTCGACAGAAAAGTTATGCCGACAACCGAAGAAAAGACCTAGAATTTGAAGTGGGTGATAAAGTGTTCTTACGAATATCTCCCTGGAAGAGGGTTATGAGATTTGGAAAGAAGGGGAAGTTGAGCCCTAGATATATCGGTCCTTTCGAAATACTGGATCGTGTTGGGAAGGTAGCTTACCGATTAGCGCTTCCACCGAATCTCTCTCAAGTTCACGATGTGTTCCATGTATCTCTCCTGAGAAAGTACATACCAGATCCTTCACATGTACTCAGCTCAGAAGTTGTACCGCTGGAGCAAGATCTTTCTTATGAAGAACAGCCGATAGAGATTCTGGATCGTAGTGAAAAATTCCTACGAAACAAGACCACTCGCTTGGTGAAAGTTTTATGGAGGAACCACCAACTTGAAGAAGCTACTTGGGAGCTTGAGGATATGATGAGGAAGAAGTATCCTCATCTGTTTGTTACAAAGTGACGAATTTCGAGGGAGAAATTCTTTTTAAGGGGGGTAGAATGTAACACCCGAGACTTTTATGTTATATAAATCATCAAAGTAATCTTTTTCTACACAACACTTGCTTGTCTTTCTTTACACGCAATCGCGACCTTCCTCGATAGCTTGCGTCGTACGCAATACCGAGTTTCACTAAACAACAATATGCTATTAAAACTAGCCGTTATGAATAGTAATAACCACTTTTTGAAATTTTATAAATTTTATTTTTCAAAATGGACTTCATTTTTGGACTCAGAATATCAAATTTAACCTAAGGTGAAATTTTGGTACTTTTCGGATAACTTTAATATTTTGATGAATAGTGAAACTTACTAAATTTTAATTAAAAACAACTTTTTTAATCAAAACATTTAATAGTGATAAATTATGAATTTGAGTGGTTTTAAAGTATATTTAGAATATATTTTTACCACTTAATATAATGTTGGTCATTGGACACAATGTTACAATTAAACTGAACATAAACAAGTGTCAATCTTTTGATAGTTATTATCTCTTAAAAACACACTTTTTGTTTTGACAGCGGGAATTAATTTTAAATTAATTTCTGCCACTTATGTGTTTTGAATTTAGAAAAATGGATTCCATATTTGGAATCAGGATGTTCAAATTGTGTAAATAGGTAACTTTTATTTTTAGACATTTTGAATAATTACTGCGGTAAATATTTTATTTACCATGGTTAAGGGTAAATCCGGTAAATAAGGGTTAAAACAAATAATATTATAATAATATTAAATTACCCTAAAACGTGTCTTAACCCTATTGGTTGATACATGGTCGACCATGGGCATCTTTGGGTCGATTTTGGGACCCCATTGATCCACTTGTAAGTGATAATGACACTTTATTTTAATTAAGTTAAAATGAATACAAAAATGACACAAGCATATATCTTTTAGAAAAACAATTGTTACATAGGGTTATATATGTTGGATTTTAGATTATAAATATTCATTAGAACGCTAAAAAGATTGCCTACATAATGGTATTTTATTTGTAATTTTTAGACTTTAAATAATTTAATTTATTTGTGACACAATGATGATGAAGTAATTATCTTATTAATGAAATATTGACATAATTGATGTTATAAACACCAAAATAAATGTAATTTAAGACTTTTTATGAATTCCACTAATTTTCTAGGTTACTATGATATATTAGTGTTGATTTAATCAACTTGGTTCGAACATATAATTCTGTTATGACTTTCACAAAAATCATATATCAAATAGTGTCAAAATTGACACAAAATAGTTTTTAAATCAAATATTATATTATTAATTGTTATTGTATTCCTAAAAATCTAAGGTTCGGCCAAATGACTTAGATAAGGATATATATTTTAATAATAAACAATTTGGGGTTCTTTTGGCATGTTATAGTAAGTGTATTAACCATATAGTGAAAGAAAACAAAAAGACATGGTAAAAGTTAAATTATTTAACTTAGAGTTAAATCTAATTGATAAGGTTAAAATAATACCCTAAACTTGTCTAAATCTTATTGGTTGATAGGATTTCGACCCTTACCCAATTTATCTTCGAAATAAGACCCTTTGGAACCATTATAAACCGATTTTGACTTTAATATAAAATAATATTTTGAGATATTCCTAAGGTGCCCCTCTCCTCCCTTATAAAAGGGAACCTCCTCCCCATCCTCCTCACACCAAATTGAGCACTCAAGCTCGGCCAACCCCTGCCATGTTCTCCTCTACACTTCTCTAGAATATTCCTAGAGGTCCTTTTCTTCTCCAAAGACCACTCTTAGTTCCTTAAGTGGAGGATTCAAAGAGGCGTTCCAAAGAATAGGTAATATCCATTACCGATCTTTTCAATTTCTTTCTTCTTCAACTTCTTATTCTTTAGTTGTTTCATGATGAAGTAATAACATCAGTATTACTTACATACTGATATTTTATTATAAATATGAAACAACCCTAATTCACCTTCTATCCATCCTACGGAAAAATGAAATCACCGCGCGTGCGTACGTACGGAATACCGTCTCCACGCCGTGGTGTAATCTATTTTTCCACCATCACTTTACAAGGATGGGTATAATGGTGTAATGAGTAACTATTTATGATTATTATAAAGTAATATTGATACTGAAATAATATATATATACTCCAATACATTTCCACGATCATAGGAACGATATCATCACTCGTGCGTACGTACGGAATACCGTCTCCACGATGTGATGTGACTCGTTCTACATGATCATCATTACATAGTAATTATATAAATGAATTGAATGAATAAATATGATATATGTTACACTAATACCATTCTGGATATAAGGTATCTATAACCTTGAAAGAAGAATAAGAATTTATTCGGCAAAACACGCGTAAGAACAAAAGGCAATAAAGACCCGAGTAACAAGTAACAATGAAATATTACTAACAAGAAGCTAATAATATGACCATATATGATATCATATCAATATGTATGATTCTGGAATAAGTCAATAACATTATTTAAACCATTATACAGGAGCTTCGGACACATACAAGGCAAATTGGACCTAAGGTAAGGGAAATATCACAATCTCATTTTTATCCGAGATTGTTTATTCGTAAGTATTTACTGGGGTGTATTTTATCATCCACATCCATGTTTCATCAATATGTAATATTATTTCCATCCACCTACAATTGTTTAAATCCATTTTTACCCTTCGGTGAGTTTTTAGTAATATGTATGAAAGGAATCTTTTGTCGTTTTTCGTACGAGGTACTTTTTGACTTTTCCGACAAAAGTACGAAGAATGTTTTTTTTAACTTATATGGCATGAATGGATTTTTAAAACATTATTTCCAAGAAGCTTCCTTTACAAGTTTTCAAGTTTATTTTTAATAAACTTCTTTTATTTTAAAGTTGTATGACATGTTATGAAAGAAAAAATGTTTTTGAAGAAGAAAGGATATTTTCCTCAAGAATGGAGTTCAAGTGTTTTATCAAAATTATTTTCCATCTAAGATAATAAAGGGTTCTGTTTTTATCCCTATTATTAAATTGATTTGATCATGTTGTGATGGAATTATTTTTATGAATTCCTTTATCTTATATGAATTGTTTTATGATATCATGTTGTTTAAGAATCCCATTTTTATTACATGGGTTATGTGATGATGTAAGATTTATGATTATGTGGCACACATAAGAAAGGATTCATTATAAGATGGGTGGGACCTATATCTCCCTCCAATGCATTGGGTAAAGATTTTATATCTCATGAGATAGACATGGCTGGAACGGAAGGTTATTTCGGTTCAGTGATACAGGACTGAAACGAGGAGTGAACTCGGTTCAGAAAGGGACTTTGTCCACTAAGATAGTCTTGGCAATGAGTCATGACTAACAAGAAATGATTTTCCATGATTATGTGTGCATGCCACAAAGTTTCAAGTTTTATGTTATGATTATGGGGATCTCATTTTCACTTCTATGATTTATTCCATGTTAAGATATTATGATCTCTTTTGCAGGTTTTGATTTTCAAAAAGATATGATATGATTTTTATTTCCTTTATTTGCCCTTGCTGAGCATTTGAGCTCACCCTTTTATGTTTTCTTTTCCCCAGGTCAGGAAGATGGATATTAAGTAGAATATGCTAAAAGGGACCCTAGATATGATGAAATAAATGGGAGACACTGTAGAATATTTATGAACCAGTTGTTTATGTTTCCCAGTTTCTAAAGACACTATACCTATACGGTCCTTTGTGGTTTTGTCATATGTTGTAATAAGTGTGCTTCAATTTTGAAGTATTAACAATGTATGTAAAGTATGGGTCGTTATATTGCGCGTAAGCTGAGTGCATTGCATGAGTTCTAGAGGCAGCGACCTCTGAGGTTATGGTTTGATCCAGACCCTCAGGCAGCTGATGACTAGCTCGAAGAAGTCACCCATGTTTTTCGTCTGGTGAGGACACACCCAGATCAGATGGTGGTCCTAGAGGTGAGCCTTCTGCATGGTTCGGCCGGGAGATGGTGGGGTTCGGTGACGCAGTCCCACGATGAGGAGATGCTCATGTGGGTAGAGTTTGAGCAGCTCTTTAGGGAAGAGTTCTATCTGATGACGCTGAGGTCAATGCGGATTCAGGAGCTTTTGGATCTTCTACAGGAGGGCATGACTGTGTTGGAGTACTCAGTGAGGTTTACAGACCTATCGTGCTAATCCCTGGATAAAGTTTGGAACCCATTCTTTAAGGATCGAACCTTCGAGCAGGGCTTACGCAGAGACATCCGGGCAGGTGTGGTTTCTTTGTGTCTGCCCACCTATGCTGGAGTGCTGGAGTGAGCGTTGGTGGTGGAGAGCTTTCTGGATGAGCATATTCCACCTATTAGTGTTGGGAACGTGATATTTGAGACTTCGTCAGTCGGATCGGAATCTGGTAGCTGGTGGTAAGCATAAGGGTCTGGATGTGGCCGACATTTCAGGAGGCAACCCCAGGATGGAGGATCTGAGGCTTAGGGATCACAGGGCTCGCAGGCCAGTTTTGGTCAGCCGTAGGAGAGGCGGTGTTACACTTACGACGGTCGGGGACACATTGCTAGATATTTTCTGACCTGTCGTGCTGCTGAGAGGGAGCCAGTCGACAGACCGCCTTGGCAGAGGCAGCGTCTCGAGCAAGGAGGTCTGCAGGGCGGCAGATGTGGTGACGGAGCTAGTGCAGCAGTAGGAGGTGGTATGCGGTATAATTTTCCACTACCCCCCACCCCCAGGTGGTCCACGACGCTGATACCTTGATGGTACGGCAGACTTTTTTTTATGGTTTCTGGGTGTTCTAATCGAGAAAAGGTTGTGGGCCCCATGAGGCCGGGTTTTGGCATTTTCGGAGAAACGCAACTTTTCCGCCGGGTGTTCGTTTTGGACAAACGAGTAGTCAATCTTGTGTGTTTTTCTGAGAGGATCACAATGGTTCAATTTGTTCGATGTGTTCTGGGATCGACGTATGGGCCCCACCCGATCTGGATTCGGTGAATAGTACATTTTTTACCGGGTGTCCTTTTGGGACAATCGAGTAGTCGATCCCGTGTGTTTTTTCGAGGGGATCGCTGTGGTATGATCCGCTTTATGGGTTTTGGGATTGTAGTGTGGGACCCACATGGTCTAGCTATGGTAAATAGTTCCATTTCACTGGTTGTCCGTTTAGAGGGAGTAAACTACCTATCCTGTGTGTTTTTCTGCATGGATCACAATTGTGGCCTCGGTATCGGCCTTAGAGGTCACGGTGTGGCATTGTGGCAGATTTCTCAGGTTAGCGACATTTGGACTATCAGTGGTTGAAGGTATTCCCTTGGTTCGTTCCTACAAGGGTTTGTGCGGCATCACAACCTTAGTATATGGTCGTGATCCTCTCGATGGGATGTTTTATCTGTTATAGTTGTGGAATCCCTCTGTTGGGCCCAGAGCGGGATCCTCTAGCATCGTCTCCCTAGATCGGGTTCATGGTATTGTTGTGACCGCTTATCCACGGGCGGTGATCCCCTATCTAGCAGTTTAACCCTGTAGGGTTTATGGCATCATCGATAATATAATCCCTTACACAGTGGGCCGTGCTCAGTAGGATTGTGGCATCGTCGGGTATAAGATCCCCTACCCAGCATGAGGATTATAGTAGGGTTGCGGTATCGTTGGTTATACGATCCCCTACTCAGCGCGTGGTTTCTGTAGGGTTGCGGCATTGTATGTTTGATCCCCTATAGTGCAAGATATACTAGATAGGGTTTCGGTATCCTTGTGACCATTGTGACATGGGTGAAGATCCTCTATCTGAGTGACGTGTTTCTATTGAATGCCAGATCAGGTTGTGGTATCCCCCAGCGGATCCTGGGAGTGATCCCCTATCTGTGAAATCTATGAATGCCAGATCGGGTTGTGGTATTCCCCAGCGGACCCTGGGAGTGATCACTTATCTGTGAGATCTTCGTATACCGGTGTGGGTTCTGGTATCACCTAGCGGACCCTAGGAGAGATCCCATATCTGAGGAGTTTGGCGTTTATGTTGTTTCAGTGAGGTTTCCTCAGTGATGATATCCGACGAGCGTGATCTCTTGGGTGAGCATATGAGATGTTTATGTGGGACCCGATAGAGTGTATCTCTTGGACGAGTGTCATCTGGGATGACAGTGATCATGGAGTGTGCTCTCCTGGTTGTGAACTGATTCTGGTGATGAGGTCAGTACCTCATGTGGCTTGGTGCGTGAGCTGAGTATATCTGGATGTTCAAGGTGTATGTATGGGCATACACCTCGATTGAGCTGACTAGTTGTGTTTAGCCGAGGATGGTCACGAGATGGAGTTTCTCTCTCGTCTGGGTTCCCTCTGGCTGGGATGAGCGGAATGTTTCCTTTCAGTTGATCTCTTTTGTTTTGGGTTTTTGGGGGACCTACTGAGTATTGTTATACTCACCCCTGCACAGGCTTTTCCTACACATGTTTGTGTCTTGTACAGACCATAGGCCTTTCGACGGAGTCCTAGGAGGACCTGGAGCAGGCGGAGCTGAGTGAGTGGGTGACCATGGAGTTTTACCGGAGATGTACCAAGGAGTTTTATGGTGGTTCTTTTGACAGTGTACCCCTTCTTCTGAGCAGGTTGGATGCTTTTTTGGTTTTTCTTTGGTGGGACCTATTTTTCCCTTTTGTACTTCTATTGCACTCTAATTTGGGATAGTCGCATGCATTTACTTTTTCAGTTTTATATATCTCTGCACTGTTTCATGGAGGTGTATGTGGGTGTGTGTGTACAGGTACCTTAGGCGAATGCCTCCCATGTGTGTGATAGCCTACTCGGCACTGGTCACCAGCCCCTGGCCTATTGGAGGTGGGCATGGGGAGTCACAGATCAAGCCCCGTTGGGTCGGGTCGTGACAAATATAATAGATTAATGAATCAATTATTATATATATTATTTCACAATTCAATGTGTTTCTAATGGAAAAAACAATCTCAAAAGTCTAATTCACACCCTATAGAATAAAATAGTATAGTTTTTTTGTTCAATTTTTTTTCAACTCAATGGACATAACAATTGAATTAGGTTTTGTAATGACCTAAAATTTTATAAATAAAATTCCCTTATGAATGAATAAATGTCTTATTAAGTAATGTAGTTATAGAAACAAAATGCAATGCTTTGATTATTTTATACCATTATAAGATACAGTAGGTCATATTTAAAAGACCATTAAAAATCATAATCATTGATAATATAACTATTGTATAGTAATTGTTAGGATTAGTATATATTAAGGGTTATGATAAAGTCTAATTGATATGGATAGAAGAAGTGATGGCCTCGACTAGTAGGATTATACTCTATAAATCTCATTTATCAGAGCTTCCCAGAGATATGGAATCGCTATGTGTTAACCTTAACCAATCACAATATGAGATTCAATAACTAAATATCAAGAAAAACCATTTACGAGATAAGTTCAAGCTTATTGAGATCACGACCCAAAAAATGTTCGCAGAACCACCCTATGAAAGCACCACCATCACACACCTTACCCTAAGGGCATACACTGGTGTAATAAAGAGTTATATATCTATATCATAGTAATATGAATTTTTATATTTACTTTTTTAATAAAATAATTATTATTTTTATCTATTCTTTATTATTACTTTATAAATTATTATATAAAGAGTTTGATAAAAATTATATTTTAATATGAATAAATCAAAATTATATTTTTGAAAATTATATATACTCTCAATTAAGAAACTCTTTTGGTAATTTCAAGAATTTTTCAAATAAATATTATTTTAATACAATATTATTATTAAATATTATTTATTTAAATATAATTGATAATATAATTTAATTAATCCTAATATAATTTTTGAAGGGTTAGAAAGTTGCCAGTATCATAAAAACTAGCATTTTTTTAGTAAATAAGGATTTTTAATTAAAATTTAAAATTATAATATTATGAAGTTATTTTGATAAAATAAATTTTATTTTTTAAATCATTACATTTAAATTTACTAATATTTTTTTCCATAATTTTCTAATATAGATGAATTTTTGGGTAAACATTAAATATGGTATAAATATATTATTTGTATTATGAAAAAAATAATAGCCCAAAAGTGTTTTAATAAATTCTATAAGGAGTCTAAATGACCAAAATAATGTTTCCCCTTTAAAATAAATTTTTTTTGAAGTTATTTAATAAATTTTATAATCCTTTAATGAATCATTCAAAACATATATTATATTTTAAAGTATTAAAATCAATTCTTTATGAACATGACTCACATCCACATCACCAATGGTATTATTTTAATAATTTTGGTCCTTATCCATATAAAATATTTATCACCAACCCTATTTTTTAGAAATTATAGGGAAAAATAAGGGAAAAATTTCTGTTTTTTATTATTTTATTATTTATATTTCAAACCCAAAGTTTAAAATTAATAAATAATTCCCACTAATTTTTTTTAAATACTGACCAATATTTATACTCATATTCACTAGAAACCCATTTAAAATGAACTTCATCTCCATTTCCCTCTATAAATCCATCCCAATGAGGTTCTAATCTCTTAATAATCTCTTCTCAAGCTTTTAGAAGTTCCCTCTCAAGTTATGGGATCATATCCTCCTCATTATTCAAGAACATTCTTTGTATTATGCCTTATGATTTCTAATTTTTCATGTTGGAATATGTTTTTACACACCTTTCTTATTATTCTTATGATTTACAAGTAATTAGAGGCCTCCTTTCACTCTCATTAAACCCTCTAATGAATCTTTATGTACACCTGTTATGCTGTCGAAATTATCTTGTGATTTTCTTTGAAAAAAAATTTGTGTAGTGAATTCCCATAATCATTTACACTTAAAGGTTTACACCTAGATGTACCTATAATTTATTTATTAGTTAATTCTGAGTATATAATACAAACTCCTTAATCATGGGGTTAATATTTATGAAGTGTGTTCTTATGTTGTATGATCTATATGGAAGAGAGATGCATGTACAATATATGAATGTGACGGGTGGTCCCAAAATTATATAGTCCTCCAACACATTGGGTAATGTTTTTATATCATGATATACAATGTATGATGCATGATATGTTTTACTAATCAAATAATGTTATGATGTCTTGGAGGTTATCACTCACTTGTGTTTATGATTTCATATTTTATGTTGTTTCCACATTCCTTATATTGCCTCAGTTTTATCATCTTATATCATGCTTATATATTCATGTTAATGATTCTCACCCACTTTATGTCACCTTGATATGCCTCTTTACTAACATGTATTGATTTCATCATGTTATATTTTGATTATTCACTTACTGAGAATTATATTTCTCCCTTTTCTTAGGTACATCCCCAAGTTATCACATGCATTATTAGAAGATCAATAGATTTTAAGGTGATGTTGTGGAGTTTTTAAATAATGTCATTATATACCTATTTAAATTTATTGTTTTATGTACTTAATTACCGAAATAAAATATGCTTATTGATATTTAATGTTTTTATTATGTGTATCTTTATGTAATAAATCATGAATTAAGGTGTATTAAGGATACGGATTTTCATAGTTGGTATCAGAGGAAAGTCTATATATTTTGGGAGATTATGATTAGAAAACATTAGTGAAATCCTTAAGGATAAGACTAAACATAGGGAAAATTCATAAATTATTCTTAAGTATATATTAAGTGGTTTATAAGAAATAAAATCTATGTCTTGACACTACAAGTGTATGTGGATATAGAATAGTTGTGACTAGGGTAATAACCCAAAAAGGGAGCATTTAGATTAGCTCAATCATCACCTGGTGCATGATAAAAAGGCCTTTCTACAATCTTAGTTTTAAATTATCTAGGGATACTATTTGGTGAATTAAAAATCACTTTACAAACCAATATGAATGGAATATAAAAATTCCTATAAAATTTTATATTAGGAAATCAATCGTGGATAACTTAGATTGAACCAGATAAATTTATATGTTAAGGAATGTATTACATTTATATGTTATCCAATCAATGTTTATAGTTTCCCTTTAATATGATTAATTGTTTGAAAATTTACATCCCTAATTTTTCCTTTATTATAGTCAATGGATAGAAATATAAAGAATCGAATCAACAAACAATGTGAGGGGAAATGTGATAACTGTGCAAATGAGATGCCCAACCTGATGGGAGTAGGAATCGAGTATTTCATGAAAATTATTTCTTAGTTCACTCAAGTTTTGAACAAAAACCTGAACTAGGAGGAACACCCACATACCCCAAATAAATATCAAGTTATAATTGAGCCCTTTTGGCAACAAAGGGATCTGGATTTCAATGGGTCTTTTGATCCCTTAATCACAGAACAATGGATTAAATTCATTAAAATTATATTCTTATTTCCTCAATGCTATGAGAAATATAATATCATATTTTTTTTTATAATATATAGGGATAATACAATCAATTATTTAAATTGATAAAAAAAATAAAGCTTGAGGTGGTGATTGAAGCAATGGAGTGGAAAGAATTGTGGAAAATATATTTTGATAAATATTTTCTTCTCACTCTCTGACTAAAAATGGAAATAGAATTCCTTTTTTATCAAGAAAAAATTATGAAGAATCCATCATGTCATATAAGTTGAACGTCACAATACTCACACAATACACCCCTATATTTTTTTGACCATGAAGGTAAAGTTAAATGATTCTTGATGGGCTGAAGATAATTCTATTAAAATATTTGGTGATTCAAGAGTTTCAAAACTATGAGGAAATTGTCTAATGTTCCCTCAATGTTTAAATTGATATCATTGAATCTCAAGGGTCTCATGGGTATATATATAGTAATCAGAGAATGGATTCTAATTTTTTGGTACAATGGGTAAATTTCATGTGGGAAATAAAGTCTAACACCCCACTTGTAAAAAGTGTGGGAAGAAACATCCTAAAATTTCATGATATGGACAAGAAAATACTTTAGGTGAAGGAAGGTAGGGCACCTAGATAACAAAGTCCAATTAGAGAAACCCACTAATGTGATGTAAGAAATGAACTCTACATTAAACCCTCAGCCTATTTTCCAATGTTTCAACTTCACGGAATAAGGAAACTATGTGAATAAATGCACTAAGCCAAGGGTTATCGATGATAACTGACGGTAAAAAATTATGAGGCCCATATAGAAAGGGTGAGATTATAACATCAAAACTAATAAGGTGGATATAGATAATGAATTAGTGATAGGTATGCTATTTATTCATTCAATGATAGTGAATGTTCTATTTTAATTTGGTTCTATGCATTCTTTCATATAAAAAAGTTTAGTATAACTATTTAAACACCACCTTAAAACATGGAAGTTTAGTTATCAATAAAGATAGAAAATGGGTCAATTATTACATCCCAAGAATATTACTCATTCCCTATCAAAATATTTGGGCTGAATTTCCCAGAAATCCTTTTGCTACTCCCTTAAGTGTAATTTGATGCTATTCTAGTCATGGATTGGATTTCTTTGTATAGAACCAACACAAATTGTTTAGAGAATTAAATCAACCTTAGATTATATACAAGTGTATGGTAGAGGATGAATCTCCTTTGGTATCATCATCTCAAGAATGTATATTATTCCCTTATGAGTAAGTTTATCAAGCTCAAATGATTGAGACTAAAGAAAAGATCATCCTTGATGACATGCACATTTTAAGGGAATTTGCTGATGTGTTTCCTAAATAATTTCTTAGTGTTCCTCCTAGATGAGATGTTTATTTCTAAATTGAAATTATACCTAGATATTTTCTAATATATAAGACTCCATATAAAATTTAATTTGTTAAATTTGAAGAGCTAAAGAAGAAACCATAGAAGAATATGGATGAAGGTTTTATACACCAAAGTGCTTCGTTGTAGGTTGCACTAGTATTTTTCATTAAGAAGAATGATGGGTTAATGATACTATATATTTATTATTGTGATATCAAAAAGAAAATTACAAATATCAAGTATCATATTCTATGGATTGATGACTTGTTCGATTAGCTACGTGGATCCCAATACTTCTTCAAGGCGGATCTTCAGTCGTGATATTATCAAGTAAAGGTGAAGAAAAAGGATGTCCCCAAGACTAATTTTCATACAAGGTACATGAAATATGAATTCATAGTGATTATATTTAGACTCAATAATGCACCATATAGACTTTATGAATAGAGTATTTATGGATTACCTCAACAAAATTCGGTAGTCTTTATAGATGTTATTCTTGTATACTCCAAAAGCAGGGAGGAACATGAGAAGAATTTGAATATAGTATTTAAGACCTTGTGAAATGAAAATTTATATGAAAAGTACAATAAATGTGAGTTTTGGATGGATAAATTAACATTACTGGGGAATATTATCACCAAAAAAGGGATATTTGGGGATGATTAAAAAATAGTGGAAATTGGAGGATGGACCAGACCAATATCTGTAACATAAATCCATAGTTTCCTTATATTATATGGTTACTATATTCAATTTGAAAGAAAATTCTCACAATTTTAAAACCTAATAACCAAGATAACTTGGAAGGGAGACAATTTGGTCTAAACTGATGAATGTGAGGAGAGATTTAAAGAGTTTAATAAGAGGATAATCACTACACCTGTACTCACATTTCCCACTAGTGAGGAAGGATTTGTGGGCTACAACTATGCATCTAAAAAGTTATTGGGTTTCCTAGGATTTCAATATTAAAAATTTATAGCTTATGCCTCCCGAAAATTATGGATCCATGAGTAGAACTACCCAATTCATGATCTATAATTAGTTGTAATGATCATCCAACTAAAGATTTAGTGACATTATCTCTATGGGGAGAAGTGTGACATATATACGGACCATTAAATCCCAAACTATATATTAACATAAAATGAGATCAATATACACCGATTAAGGTGGTTATAGATGATCAATTATTGTGATTGTTCAATCTATTACCATCCTAGGAAGGAAAAAAATTGTATATGATATGATTATAAAGGATCATGCAACCCTATCCCATTGAAGACTATAAGGGATCCAATCTTCTTGGACATGCAGATGATAGACATGGGAATAATAAAACAATATTTATCCAACCTTTCTCAAATAACTACTCAACCATCCATTCTTGAGAGGATTAAGGAGACACAAAAATATGATGAGGTGCTACAAAAAAAGGTAGTGAATATTCTGGAGTTCAACTTTTCTAAATATGGGGCTATAAGGTTTAAAACCTGGATATGTGTCCCATCAAAACTATTTTTTAAGAAGGAACTTCTGGATGATGCTCATAACCCTTCATTCACTATTCATCCATGAATTACTAAGATGTATAGTGATCAGAAGAAAAACTTCTTGTGGGATAAAATAAAGAAGGATATTATATAACTTTTATCTTGATGTCTAGTATGCCAATAATTCAAGGTTGAATGACATAATTCTAATGGTATGATACAAAAATTTTCCATACCAATATGGAAATTGGAAAAAGAAGCATGAATTTCATCGTAGGACTCCCTGTGATATCTAAAGGAAATAACTCCATCTAGGTGGCAGTCGATCACTTTATAAAGTTGAAACATTTCATTGATATCAATTAAGATTTATCTCTTTATCAACTCACTACAATGTACATAATGGAAGTGGTAAAAATGTATAGAGATCCACTCTACACTGTATCTAAAAGACACCTGAGGTTTACATCAAGGTTCTGGAGAAGCCTTCAGTAAGAACTAGATATAGAACTAAGTTTCAATACTACTTATCACCCTCAGAAGGATGGTCAGTATGAGATAGCCATTAAAACTATATAGGGTATGATGATATCATGTTCAATGGATTTCCAAGGATGTTGGTATTAGCACTTTCCCCTAGTAAATTTCTCATATAACAACAGTCTAAATTCTATCATTCAAATGGCACCTTATGAGGCTCTGTATGGGAATTGGTGTCAGAATCCAACATGTTGGGATGAATTTAGAGAGAGGAATATTATGGGAACTAATATTATCTAATATATTATAGATAAGGTCCCAACCATTAAATTTCATATAAAATATACACAAAGTTAATAGAAAATATATGTAGACAATCACAAATTAGACCTAAAGTTTGATGTCATAGATAAGGAGTTACTTCATATATCACCATGGAAGAAAGTCATGAGGTTTGGGAAGAAGGTAAAGATTATCCCAAGATATATTAGACTCTTTTGGAACCTTGATCGCATCAGAGTTGTGGCATATCTACTAGAATTCCCACCTAACCTATCTCAAGAATGTGATGTGTTTCATGTATCCCTCTTGAGGAAGTACATACAAAACCCATCACATGTACTAAATCCAATGTTGGTACCCTTATAGAATTATCTTTTATATTAAGATCAGTTGGTGATGATCTTAGATCATAGAGACAAAGTTCTATGAAACAAGACAACTCATCTGGTCAATGTACTATGGTGGTACCACAAGTTTGAGGAAGCCACTTGGTAACCAGAAGAAACTATGAAATAAAAGTACCCTCATTTGTTCTAGTGTACAAAATAAAATTTTGAGGGTGAAATTTCTCAAGGGGTAAGAATTTAATGACCCAAACTTTTATAAATGAAATTATTATCTAAATGAATAAATGACTTATTATATAATGTAGTTATAGAAAACACATGCACTACTTTGGTTGTCTTGGACCATTATAAGATACAAGAAGTTAGATTTAAAAGACCTTTAAGAATTATAACCATTGATAATAGTTATTTTACAATAACCATTAGAATTAATATATATTAAGGGTTATGATAAAGTTTAATTGACACAGATGGAAGAAGTGATGTACCCGACCAGTAGGATCATACCCTATATAGCTCATTTATTGGAGCTTCCAATGATGATTGAATCATTGGGTTCTTTCCTTGAACAAGACCAATCTAATATTAAACAAATGAAGATTCAGTGAAACCATTTTTGGGGGATGTTAAAGCTTATCAATATTGTGGCCCAAACAATGTTCGTTGAACTACCCTAAGAAAGAACCAACATTGCATAGCTTAACCTAAGGGCACACACTGGTGTAATAAGGAGTTATGTATTTAGACCATAGTAATGTGAATTTTTATATTTTATTTTTAATAAAATAATTATTATATTTATCCCTTTCTTTTATTACTTTATACATGATTATATAATGAGTTTGAGAAAAATTATATTTTGATACGAAGAAATCAAAATTGTATTTTTGAGAAATATATACTATCAATTAAGACACTCTTGTGATAATTTCAATAGTTTTTGAAATAAATTTTATTTTAATAAAATATTCTTAATAAATAATATTTATTTAAATATAAATGATAATATAATTTAATGAATTTGAATGAAATTTTTACAAGGTTCATAAAGTTTTTAGTATCATAAAACTAGTATTTTTTAGTAAATAAGGATTTTTATTTAAAATCGAAAATTCTCATATTTATGAAATTATTTTGATAAAATAAATATTAATTTTTAAATTATCAAATCAAAATTAGTCAATGTTAATTTCTTCATAATTTTCTGAGACATTAGTTTTTTTGGGAAAAATTAAATACAATATAAATATATGGTTTGTATTATGACATCATAATAGCCCAAAAGTGATGTAATCAATGATATAAAGAGTATCCATGACCAAAATAATGTTTCCCATTTAAAATAATGTGTTTTAAAGTTATTTTATTAATTTTATACTCTTTTTGTAAGATTCTGAACTTACGTGAAGGTAGATCATTGTTTACATTTTGGTTAAGCTACATTGGTTATGGATAATAAAGTGTTTTTTAGGTGTACATTGAGTTTTGGGAATTTTATGGGGTGTAATAAATGAAATGAGGAGAAAATAAGTCAAATAGTATATAGTGCATGGTTGGAACATAGTTTGTATAAACCATGTGCCTAGCCCAGGAAACCATGTGGCTTGGGGACCCCTTCAGATAGAGGCTAGCACATGTTTACTACACAGTTTTCTAAATCATACGGGTGATACTAGAAAACCATGTAGCTTGTCCCCTATTAAACAAAGGGAGCCACATGGTTGGCACATGGTTTGGCTAACCATTTGTCTAAATCATGTGGCCTTTAAATAGGGTGTTTTTACTATTTTCCCCTTCTGATCCTATTTATTTCTTCCCCAATTTTTCATCCTATTTGACCTCCTATAGAAAGGGTGATAAAACAGAAACCCCCTACTCCTACATGGGTGATTCTCCTTTGATTATTAGTATTTTTTAGTGTGTTTGGGTGTGAATCAAAGATCTGGGTGAGTCTAGCACTCCTCTTTGCTCTATTTTCTAGATTATGTCTTTTAGAATATCTTCTCTCCTTCTAAATCCCTAAAACCATTACTTTTCCAATAGATTATAAGTTTGGTATTTAAAGAGTTTTTGAGTTCCAATCAAGGGATTTGTTTGGGATAATAATCATCTTCGAGCATGTGGTAGATGGTCTTTAAGATTTTTCCCATAGTCTTGATGTTTTATATGTGTATGTGGTTGTGCCAATGTTTTTTCCTATTGAATTTCTTTATCCTTGATTATGGAAAGTATTTTGGGTCTTATAATTAGTTGTAAAACCCTTCACAGACCCCATTGGGTTTGTTGGTTATGTGATACCAAACCTAGGAATACCCATGGGGTAAACCAAATCATTGTAAATGATGAATAAAATTAGTAAACATTGAGATAGGGGTATTATGAGAGAGAATGTGTAGTAAAAATGTAATTGGTATGTGGGTAGGGTTAATATATTAATTTAAATGATTATAAGTTGGATTTTGTAAATGATTAAGAGGTTTTGAAATGGTTTTGATGGTATGTTTTGGGCGATTTGACCTGATTATAGATTTATTGATGGAAAATGATGTTTGATGGTGAGAAATGTTTTGAAAGGAGGTGTTGACCTCAAAGTGATTCAAAAATGGTTTTTATACAGAGATTTAAAATGATGTCTGAAATGAGGGAAGGGTTTAATTTTTTTTAAATGGTTAAATGGTTGTTTTTTATGGATAAAACAAAAATGAAATCATTGGGTCATGTTATAGTTTTCAAAGAAAAGACCCATGTTTTAAAGGGTGGCTTCAAAATGATTTCAAATAAGAATTTCTAATTTTTTTTATACCATTATGTGGACTTAAAGGTATGTTGGGACCCTTGACATTTAATTTATTCTATGGTATAGTGAGATAGGACCCATGGTGATTATGTTGGAATGTTAACATGGTTATGAAATGAACTAAATGATGAACATTCATAGTTGATGACATATCATAAGGGGTTGTTAGACATATTGATATATGTTTTCAATAGTTATGGGTTGTGTTGAAAAATAGTTTGTAAATGATATTAATGTTAATTGTGTTTAATTAACAATGGGGAATAAGGGAGTGTTTGGTACAAGGAAAGTGGGTCAATGGGTTATGAAATGTAAATAGTAAAAGTTTTAATGGGTTAAGGCATGAAGATGATTTATTTATTGAATGAAATTTTAAATTTTAATGTTATATGTATTGTTTGAGAACAGTTTGCAAAATGTTATATGTGGTAAATGGTTCAAATAAGAATGTGCACATGGATTGTTAGTTGTGGGGTATTGTACCTGAGGATCTATGCCCATGGTTCAGGTTAGACTAAGGCTCTATACCCTAACCCTATGATAAATGGGTTGGGGAAGGGGAATGAGGCTCTATACCCCTAATGGTTTCATTTGATGAGACTACTTATACTAAGGCTCCAAGGTAAGTGTAATGTATTTTTTTATGAAATTTTTGTCACTACTGAGTTGGGGAACTTGATATTTTCTATTATGCATGGTAATTGACCATATTAGGCCATAGTGCAAATAATTTAAATGCCTAACCCATGGGAAAAATAATGAAAATGATTAAATGAACATTATTAATAAATGGGTATGTGGTAGTTTGTGATTATTGAACACCCCTTATGGTTCAAAGCGTGTGTAACCCCTTATGCCTTGGATTAGACTCCCAGTGTAAACTGAGTTAGTTTTGTTGACTAGTTGAATCTAGATAACTTATTGGATAAATGAATATTAGATAATTACTTAAATTATTTCCTTGTTTCCTTATTTAATTATTTCAATCTTTTATTTGGATACACTATTATTCTAACTAGATATTTCTTAGATACGTTAGTGGTGGCCTATTGAGTTGTACTCACACCCTACTCAGGCCACCATGGAACTTGGGTGCCCAAGAAGATGTTACTTGTTTCTATTACAGGTTCAGGATAGGAACCTAGTGTTTGGTTCTTGCAAGGATGTTTGGTTGGACCATGGGTGGTTAGGTCCAGGTTGGGGCTTGGGTCCGATATCAGGATCTTTTGGTAGTTTGATTTCAAGATTTTTATTTTCATGAATGCCTGACTTGTAGCGTATTCAATAGATTTTGTTATAGCATGTGAACTTGGTTACTTGTTTGTTGTATTGTATGATTTCCATTTATTGTTATTATTGGTTATTTTATCTATATATGTTACTTATGTTGTGGATTTACTCTAATAAGTGAGTATAGTCTCCCCATGTTTCTCTTTACAACCCGCCATACAAGTCGATAGCCTCTAGAATATGGGGAGATGCCCCTGAGGTCATGTGATGACCCAGATTAGGGAACTAGTTAAAGTTTCTTGTGGTTCAAGGATGTTACAAAGTGGAATCAGAGCTGGTCATTTTTTGTATTACTATTTGGGAATGGTAGATAAGAGACTTGTATCTTGGTAGGGCTTGGTAATGAGCTCATTCCTAGGTTCCTATAGCCCCATATAGGAGGGAAACCCCAAGTTTCCATGGGTGGTAAATGATGTTCTATTTTTTTCTTTTATAGTTGGTTGATATTTCAAACTTGGGTGGTGTACTTGGATGTGATTATATTGATTTATGAGTTTTATCTCTTGGACCAGTGTGGTAAGATACGGTGTGTGAGTTCATGCATCATGTTAGGCACATAATATAGATAAGTCATATGTATGTTTCATGTGATTTACATGTGAATAAAGTGATGATAAACAAAATAGGTATAAAAATTGATATTGAATGAAATGATGGGTGTTGAAAAGTGGGTTAAAAGGGTTCTGAGAAACATAAATCCTTGGTTTTGGGAAAAGGGAAATGTTTTTGAAATGTTATTTTGAATAAAGATGAGATTTTTTAATTAATGGGAAAACAAAATAGTTTTTTAAAGAGTAAATTATTAGCTTTTGAAAATGAGAAGTTTTGATAATTGAAATCATGGGTTTAAATTGTAAAGTATAATTAATAAGGTAAATGGGAGAATAATGGGACTTTTAGGTGGTTATTCCTTGTGTTGGTTGTTGGCCCTATGTATGGGTGGTTTGGACAGTGATAGTTCCATAGTTTTGAGACCTCAGGTTACAGGATGTTATAACTTGATGAGTTAGGTGTTTCGGTTAATGGGATGTTTCTTGTTGCATCTTTGGTTAGGTTGTGACCTTGAAGTTGTGAAATATATTCTATTAAGGTGAATTTGGAGACTCTTGTATATTGAGACCTTGTGAGTTGTGTTTTTGATCCTAGAGTGGGTGTTTGGATTGTGGTTCTAGTGTATGTGTGCGATTATCTTTGGTGTGGGATCTAGAGTAAATGGTCGTTTGGTGTGTTAGATGCAGTATGTTTGGAATAGGGGTAGGATGACTATCCCGATCAGCCAATTGTTACACGTTTGGTGTGTATTTCTTAGAGAGATCCAATTAACCTTGCTTTATGTGGCTCCATTTTGGGGAGAAGGTATCATTTGACTTTTTAGGATGACCTGTGAGAGAGTTTGGTTAGGGTGTTGGTGCTTTTGGGTGTGTGTTTCCTAGGTATACATTTCAGACCTTGGTAGTGGAACACATAGAGGTTTTCCTAGCATGATATTAACCTATAGGGATAAATATAAAATTTAATGGTTTTGGGAGATGTAGATTGAGTTATGTCAATGAGTTAACAATCTTGAGAAATCAAGGGTATCCTTGAGGGAGGTCGTCCCAGTGTTACAGGTGCCTTCAAATGTGAAGCACAGGTGATTGCTTTAGAGGTGAAATCGATGCACGGTGGGTGCCATAAATTTTTGATAAAAATGAATATTTATGCCTTGGAATTGCCTCATGGAGGCACTTGGGTGATTATGCTTGGTTGTAAGGGTGTTTGTGAAGGTAAGGATCATTCGAGACCTGACCCTTTGGTTTTTATATAGTTATATGTGGAAATAATTGAGGGTTTGGGGAAAAAAAGGAAATGGTTATCAAAGCATGGATGAGCTCTTTTTTTTTGGAGGACACATGAGGTGAGGGTGTTCATGCAGCTAAGATGTTTTTATGGTTGTTTTGTTTATTGGGTGAGATGTTGAGAAGTCCTTAGGTCTAATGAGGCTGGTGGATTAGGTGGCATGATCATTTGTGTGAATGGACGTTTGGGCCTAGTTTGTGTGAGTTAGAGATCATGTGAGATAGAGTCGGGTTTTGTGTATGGTCGTAGGATATTTTGATTCCACAATGGTTCCGAAGAGTATCGGGTGATGGGAATGTGTTAGAGATGCACAATGTCATTGTGATATGTGCCTAGGTGGGTTGGATGTAAGTGCATGTTATTTCCATGGAATCAAAGTGTAGAGGCCCTGGTACTGCAAAAAACCAATTGGTTTTTAACCGATGGAATGAATCGTTGAATATCTATTTTGGTTAATAGGACCATTCAATAAGAACTTGAGTGGGGTGATATAATTTTCCATAAGGAATTTTGGGTCATGACCACTTGGAAAAGGGTCATGAGGTGTTGTTGAGTTTGGTTGGAAATTCCAATCGAGTTGTGGGGTTTTAGTGAAGATAATACATTGGTAGGCAGGGAATCCTGAGTCCTTTAGTGGATTGAGGTGTCCTCTTAGTGATAGGTGACGGTGGTGGTGAATAGTTTGTGGTGGTGTTCATAAAAGAATTCTTAGTGTACTTCTTGCTAGCGATGATCATGCCCAATACCTTGACATCATTTCAGGTATGCTAAGAGAGCTCTAGATTTATACCTAGATACCTAAATGTGTTTTTGATGGGAATGGATCCTCTTGGAGGATGTGCTCAAGGATTAGTATGTGTGTGGGAGTCATGTGGTGGGGGATTACACCGTCGACCGGTTACGGGATAGGTCCTTGATATAGACCGGATGTCAATGAATTCCATGGGTATCATTCTCGAAATCCGGAAACAAGTAGTGGGTGATTTTTTTTGTTATTATAGTGGAATCTGGATGGCTACGTCCAAATTTTGGGTTTTAGCTTATAATTGAGCATGATTCATGGAGGTCAAAAGTTCTTGATAAAAGTGGTAACAATGACACTCCTAAGGTGGGGAGTGTTATATTAAGTCATTGATGTGTGGAGCAAGCTATGAAGTGGATGTGGTGGCATCGAGATGCAAATGATAAACCTATGAGGTGCATTCTAAGGTTCCTTGGGGGGAAACTGGTTTATCCTTGGATGTGATGGTCGATTGAGTTGAGCAATGGTTTCGAGCTCAGGCTAGTTTTAAAGGTAATCAGAGTGGTCACGTTATAGATGTGTTGAGGGGTGATATAGAGCATGAAAATGGGTTGAAGAGTAGAAAATTTTGTGACAAAAGAGTCTTACTGTACATCTGGGATGAATTTAGTAGGTGTGTGCAGATTATGGTGGTATTCCTTTAGTTAAAAGGCATCATGGCCAGGTAAAGTGGAGACATACCAATAGTGGAAGTTGGTCAACAATAGAGTGATTTGATTGGGGATGTCCAGACTCAACTTGGAAAAAAGTAATAGATGTGGTGGTATATAATCCACCACTATTTAACATTGGAAGGATAAGAGTGTTTTGGTAATGGGAATGGTATTTGAGAAAGAACCAAGTTACCCTTAAATGAGTATGGATAGTTGAGGTGTCCAATATTGGTGGTTTCAATGGAAGGGGTGAATTCCAATCTTGGATGGTGCTCTTGTGTATTTTGGGAAGTAATTAGTTGGAAAACACATCAGGTAAGTTTTGAAAGTTTATTTGAGGTCATGTTGGTCTCTTTGTTTATAATGAAAGTGCTCAATACTGTAAAAAGGGTGGTGATAGGCTAAAGAATGTGGTGGGAAGAACCATAGCAGGAAAGTAGTCGGTTAATGATGTGACTGGCACTTTTAGTTGGATGGACTCTGGTGGGATTTATCTTGGTGTATCAGTTTTGGTGACAGGTGCTGGCTTGAATGTTGATTGGTTGAGTAGCTTGAGATGAAGAGTATGTTTGGGTTATGCTTTTCAAATGTTCAAAAATGAACTGAGGTTTTTGGGCCTCTGGTTGTAGATCACTATAGGTCAGGATATATGGTTTGAGTTTGGATGTTCCTTTGGATGACACTGGGTGTGGGTCACCCTTAGAACCATGACTGAAGTGGGTAAGATGGCACCAAATGATGTAGGCCATAAGTTGTGGAGGGGATCAGACCAAGGGAATTCTAGTTGGATCTCCCAAGGTAATATAGTACCTCATGGGTATCCTTATGTGTGGTGGTTTAATGGTGTTACTTGGACCCTTCTCATGGGTTTGTTATGGTGATTATGAGTTTGAGGTAGATGTGTCCTTGAGGAGCGTTGGTCTTGTAATTGTGGAACATAATGGGGGAAATGTTTTTGAGGTAGGAATGTTTCCTTGGTCTGAGCATTATTATGACATGGTTGATTTCAGGTAGAAACTCAAAAGGTGGAGGTTGATTAGTGGGCCTGTGGTCTAACCTTTTGGGCTAGAAGACTTAGGAATGCTTGGAGGTATGGCTTGAGGACGATCTGTTATAAGGTGGGGAGGTTGAAAAATCCTGACCTTACGTGAAGGTTTTTCCTTGTTTAAATTTTGGTTAAGCTACCTAGGTTATGGATAATGATATGGTTCTTGGGTGTACAGTGAGTTTTCGGAGTTTTCGGAGGGTATAGGACACAAAAGGAGGAGAAAAGAGGCCAAACAGTGCATAGTACATAGTTGGCACGTGGTTAGTATAAATTATATGCCTGTCCTAGGAAATTGTGTGGCTTGGGGACCCCTTTGGGTAGAGTTTGGATCATGGTTACCACATGGTTTTCCAAACCGTGTGGGTTCTCCTAGGAAACCGTGCATCTTAGCCCATCTTGGACAGAGTAAGTTGCACAGTTGGTGTATAGTTTGGCTAACCGTATGGCCTTTAAAAAGTTTTCTTACCATTTTTCCCTTCTAATCCTATTTCTTTCTTCCCCAATTTTTCACCTCAATCAACCCCCTACAGTAAGGGTGATGAACCAATATCCCCCTCCTCCTATATGGGTGATTCTCCTTTAGTTCTTATTCATTTGGAGTGCATTTGGATGTGAATCCAAGATTCAGGTGAGTCTAATACTCCTCCTTTCTCTATTTTAAGGATCAGGGCTTGTAGAATCTCTTCTCTCCTTCTAAATCCCTAAAACTCTCTCTTATCTAAAATATTCTAATTTGGGGATTTAAACAGTGTTTGAGTTCAAATAAAGCAATGTGTCTAGGCTAATAATCATCTTAGAGCATGAGGTAGGTGGTCTATAAGCATTTTCCCATAGTCTTGATGTTATGTACGTGTATGTGGTTGTGACAATGTGTTTCTTTATTTCTTTTCTTTTTCTTTCATTATGGAAAGTGTTTTGAGCCTTAACTTGATGTGTTAAACCCTTCACAGACCCCATTGGGTTCATTGTTTAAGTGAGACCAAACCTAGGGCTACCCATGGGGTAAGTAGGACCCTTGTAAATGGTGAATAAAATTGGTAAACATTTAGATAGGGGTATTATGAGAGTGAATGGGTGGTAAAAATGTAATTGGTATGTGGGTAGGGTTAATGGATTAATTGAAATGATTATAAGTTAGATTTTGTAAATTTTTATGAGGTTTTGAAATGGTTTTGATGTTGTGTTTTGGGGGCTTTGACCCGATTATAGATTTATTGATGGAAAATGATGTTTGAAGGTGGGAATTTTTTTAAAAGGAGGTGTTGACTTCAAAGTTATTTGAAAAGTGGTTTTCTAAAGTGATTTCAAATGATTTTTGAAACAAGGGAAAGGTTGCTTTTTTGAAAATGGTTTAATGGTTGAGATGGAAACAAAAGCCTTGTGGAATGTTTAAGTTTTCAAAGAAAATACCTATGTCTTAAAGTGTGGATTCAATATGATTTAAATTAAGTATTTTGAATTTTTTTATACCATGATGTGTCCTTAAGGGTCTTTTTGGACCCTATAGTTATTGAATTGATCTATGAGCTAGTGATATAGGACCCATGATGATTATGTTGGAATGTTAACTCGGTAATGAAATGAACTAAATGATGAACATGTGTAGTTAATGACATATCATAAGGGGGTGTTATAAATATTGATATATGTGTTCAATAGTTATAGTTTGGGCTAGTAAATGTGAAATGTTTTGTAAATAATATTAATTTTAATTGTGTTTAATTGAAAATGAGTCATAAGGGAGTGTTTGGTACAAGTAAAGTGGGTTAGTGGGTTATGAAATGTAAATGGTAAAAGTGTTAATGGGTTAAGGTGTGAATATGATTTATGTGTTGATTGAAATTTTAAATGTGAACATTATGTGTATTATTTGAGAATTTTTTGTGAAATTATATATGTGTTAAATGGTTCAAAGAAGCATGTTCACATGGCTTGGTAGTTGTGGGGTATTAGACTTTAGGATCTATGTCCCCGGGTCAAGTTAGACTGAGGCTCTAAACCTCACCCCTATGATGCGTAGGTTATGGAAGGGGACTAAGGATCTATACCCCTAAAGGTTTCATTTTATGAGACTACCTGGACTGAAGATCCAAGGTAAGTGTGATGTATTCATTTATGAAATTATTATCCCTAGTGGGTTAGGGAACTTGGTCTTTTCCCTTATGCATGGTAATTCACCATCTTATAGCATAGTTTAAATAATTTAAATTTCTAACACATGAAACAAATTATGAGAATGATCAAGTGAACATTATTAAATAATGGGTATGTGATAGTTTGTGATTAGTGAATACCCCTTGTGGGTCAATGTGTGTGTAACCCCTTGTGCCTTGGATTAGACTCCCATTATGACTTGAGTCAGTTGTGTTGATTGGTTGACTCTAGATAACTTATTGGATAAATGGATATTAGATATTAACTAAATTATTTCCTTATTTCCTTGTTTACTTGTTGCACTTGATTATTTTCATACACTGTTGTATTGACTGGATATTGAATAGAAATCATTGGTGGTGTCCTACTGAGTTCTACTCACACGTTGCTCAGGCCACCATGTCACTTGGGTACCTGAGAAGATGCTACTTATTTCTATTACAGGTTCAGGATAGGGACCTAGTGTCTGGTTCTGGCATTGGTTGTTTGGTTGGAGCATGGGTGGTTAGGATTTGGTTGGGGATCGATTCCGAGCTCAAGATCTTTTGGTAGTTTGATTTCATAATTTTTATTTGCATGACTGCATAGCATGTAATGTATTCACTAGATTTTTTTATATAATGTGAACTTGGTTACTTGTGGGTTTTATTGTATGTTGTCCATTTATTGTTCCTATTGGTTATTTTATTTGTTGATGTTACTTATGTTATGGATTCACTCTGATAAGTGGGTATAGTCTCCCCATATATCTCTTTAATACTAGCACTGTTAGTTGGTAGCCTCTGACGTATGGGGAGATGCACCTGAGGTCATGTGACAACCCAGCTCAGGGAACCTGTTAAAGTGGATTATTTTTCAAGGACGTTACACCTTTAATAGGTCCTCCAAAAACCTATATTATATTTTATGGTTTTAAAATCAATTCTTTATAAACATGACTCACTTCCACATCACCAGTGATATTATTTTAATAATTTCAGTCCTTGGACATATAAAATATTAAAAACCACACCTATGTGGTAGAAACCATGGACAAAAACTATTTTAATGCTTATGGTTTTGATTATTTTATCAAATATATTCTCAAGCCTAAGTTTCAAAATTAATAAAGAATTTCCCTATCTTTCGCAATAAATACCCACCAATCCTCTCACTCATCTTCACTCAAAACCCATTAAGAGTGAATTTTCTCTCCATAGAGTGCTCCAAATCCCTCCCAAGGTTTTTCCAATCTCTTAAAAAGTTTCTTTAAAGATTTTAGAAGCACTCTCTCATGGTAAGGGGTCCTCTCCTCCTCTTTATTCAAGAACTTTATTTTCATTATGCCTTTTGGTTTATAACTATTTATTTTGGAATATATTTTTACACATCCCTCTTACTTTACTTATTATTTCTAAGTAATAAGTGGCCCTCTTTAATTCTTATTAAACCCTCCCCATGAATCACGATGTACACCTGTTATGTTGTCGAAATTATCCTTAAATTATCTATCATGACCCGACCCACCGGGGACTGCCTGGATGGCAATAGGTTGCACGCAACTACCCAAACCTTGCCTCCAATGGACTAGGGATTAGAGACTAGCACCAAGTAGGAATATCCCACATATAGGATGCATTATCCTATGCATCTATACACACACACATCTCCAAGACCATACAATGTTGAGAAGTAAAACAATATAAATTATACCAATGCATGCATACATCTCAATCCCACTATTAGAGTACTACATATTAGGAAAAGAAAAAGGTCCAAATACAACACCACAAAAAAGGAACAAAAATATATTTCAAACTGCTTAGAAGGAGGGTACTACTGGTAAATGAAACACTAGTATGAACCTCGGTATGTCTATCTCAAGCATATGCACCACCTTCTCTCAGTCCTCCCAAGACTCCATCAAATGGAATGTTGTATAAATAATACATGACATGTGAGGGAAGATCTCCTGTAGGGGTGATTATAACAATACCCAGTAAGTCACCCTATAATCACCAAACATAAAGCATCAATATTAGTCATCTCATCAATAAATAGGTATATCAATCAAGATATGAGAAAAAATGATAATCCAAAGAAAACCCAAATATACTCATAATAGAATCCAAGTATCAAAATGTCTCAACCATACTTTCACCCATAATATTCTGTTTGATGCTTCAAGGTAACACTCACTTAGGAGAATCCACTTCAAGATTCATGTTTTCACTAATAGAGTTTTCTGAGAGGTCATGTTTATCGAGTCTCCCTAAATAAGTACTCCCTGGTACTCCAAAGTTCTCAATACATAGATAGGGGATCACACCTAGGACTGATGGGTAACACCAAAAACCCTAATGGATCATACATCTTGATAGGGGATTTACACCCTATTCATGGTAGACACGTTGATGCCACAAACCCCACTATGAAAGATATGATGTAGGATCCCACCCCAAGCCCCATAGAGGGATACCACAAACTCTATCTGAAACAAAAACCATAAAGTGGATCACAATCCTATGATGAGGAGATAATTCCACACTATACCCTCGTAGGGATGGACCAAGGGATCACACTCAACTGAACCCATCTTATAATGAAGAGATGAAGGGACTTACACGAACCTTGAAAAAGTACATGGCGTGTACTGTTAATACACGACATGTCACATCTGACTCAGGTCTACCTGTGTAACAAGATTGTGCATGTGTACCTATAGAAATTCATATGTACTCTAATAATGCCCATATACCTAGCCATGTCTGGGTCCTCTGGATATGTTTGAGTACATGGTTTTGCCCGTGTATTCTACCCATGCCCATGTTCCTGGCCATGTCTGTGCCCTTGTATCCCCGGGATATGTGTCGATTTTCCAGTACTGAGTTACATGAAGTATAACATGTTTCACATGTTGTGTGATTTTTTATTATCATGTAATCCCTAGCACTTTATCATGTTGAATATATGGTGTGTTTTCATTGAACTACATGTTGTGTAATAGGGAATTTACTAGAAATTCTAGTTTGTTCTATACATCTTCCCCCATCCATCCAACCTTAAATATAGCCATGATTCTCACCAATGATCGTGGATCTAGTGTTGAATTATCCTCACCGTTTATTATTGCTGGAATACATCCATTAAATCTTAATGGGAATCACCACTATCACATTGCATCACCCGAACACTGAAATCTATGAACCAGGAAACCTCTAATCCTATCTAATCTACCTCTGATCATCTACTATTATCATTGCACCTTTATAACACCCTATATCATAAACCACATTTGTATTATCAATATTTTGTACCAAATAATGATAGTGAAATGATTTAATACCAAGTATTCATTGAACCACTGACCAAAGAAATTATCAGTGATGAACAAGCAAAGAAACAAGGGAGAGATGCACTAAACACAAAATAAAAAATGATCCTTGGCAATTTTTTGGGTTGGAAGTGATTTTTTCTATTATAAAAACACATAAAGTGAAACTAATAATTTTAAAAAATCAATTTCTCCAATCCTTGGTAAATAAACTCACATTAACAATATGATCAACCTGCAAGTCAATCTATTGGTTGATTTCTTTTTTGTTCATCATGGGATAGTCAAATGTGAAAATAAATCATAGAAAATAATTCCCTAACACTGGTTATGATATATCTCTTGAAAATAATATGACTTCATTCTCGTCATTGGTGAAATCCACAAGCTATGATTGGTATACTAATCTCCAACCCTCAATCTATTGTTGTTCGTTCAATAATACTCCAAGAATTCTACTCCAATATCTCCTCTAAATCTCAGGGTTATACATAAAACCCTATGAATTGGTCATAACTGTATATTTATAAAGGGTAATTAGGTTTTGGATCTTGATTAAATAATTAAATAAATACATTTAATTTATTTAATTATTTCTCCCACGGTGGCACCCAAGACAAAACCCAACTCTGACAAAGGTTATATCATTATTAGGGTAAAAATCATGCTATAGACTCAATAAAGGTCTCATATTTCTTATATGAGTCCCCATTTAGAAGTTATTCCTTTATATTAGGAAAACTGTGAGCACATGATATGATATATATATATGTATATAATTTTCATTATATCATTTTTGGGATTACTAGGACTAAGAATCTTGCATTGTCTCAATGCATGGATCCGAAAATATTATTATATGTATTCCAAATATTTACATGGAAAAAACAAAGATGTTACATTCTCCCCACTTTAGGAATTTTCATCTTGAAAAAGGGAAAAGACTACACAAAAAGGTGTGGGTACTGATCTCAAATTCGGGTTTCCCACTCTTAGATAATCTTCACCTTCTCTGTGGTATCTCATACTAACTCTAGGCCCATGATTGATAACTCACCTATATCATCCCAACATAGTGGTGACCTATAGGGTATCCATTAAAAATCTACAAATGGTTACATACCATTGGAGGAATGGTAGCTATTTTTTACACAAACTCCACCAAGGTGAGGTGATCCTCCCAACTATGGAAAAAGTTCAACATGTAAGACTGTAACATGTCCTATAGAACCCAAATGGTTTGCTCAGTTTGGTCATCAGTCTAGGGGTGAAATGCCATGCAGAAACATAACTGAGTCCCAAAGGCCTCATTTAATCCTCTCTATAATCATGACATGAAGCAAGCATCATGGTCTAAAATAATCTTTGATGGAACTCTGTGAAGTCATAATATATCCTAAATATGAAGGAATCCCATGATCTCTACTAAACTCTTCCTTGGGATAACTAAAAAGTGGGTCGACTAGGTGAGTTAGTATATGATCACCCTGATGGCTTCATGTCCTCTATAATTCCATGGTATCCCCATCATTAATTCTATAAATATATCATCCAATTTCCACCTCGTCACCTCTATAGGTTGAGATAAACTCATTATAACTTGGTGCTCATCCTTCACCTTTTAACAGGTGAGGCATCGATAGAGAAACATAGCTACACTCTTCTTCATACCTAGCCATCGAAACTGATACTAAAGGTCATGGAACATATTATCCACACCTACATGTACTACTAAGTGGGATGCATGAACTCCCTTAGAACCTCCTCTCGCAATGTCACTAGCATCATCATTCATCCTTTGAAAAGGATGATGTGCTTATAGTTTCTAGGAACAGTGAAAATGTGTGATGGGTTATAACGACCCATACTTTACATACATTGTTATTACTTCAGAATTGAAGCACACTTATTACAACATATAACAAAACCATGAAAGGGCCGTATAGGTATAGTGTCTTTAGAAACTGGGAAACATAAACAACTGGTTCATAAAGCATCTACTTTGCCTCCCATTTATTTCATCATATCTAGAGTCCCTTTTTGGCATATTCTACTTAATAACCTTCTTCCTGACCTGGGGAAATAAAACATACAAAAGGGTGATCTCAAATGATCAGTAAGGGTAAACAAAAGAAATATCAATCACATCATATACATAAGCACATAACTTTTGGAAATCTTAACCTGCAAAAGAGATCATAATTTCATAACATGGGATAAATCATAGTAGTGAAATGTAATCCCAATAATCATAACTTAAAACATGAAACTTTGTGTCATACACACATAATCATAGAGAATCATTTCTTATTAGTCAAGACTCATTGCCAAGACTATCTTAGTGGACAAAGTCCATTTCTGAACCGAGTTACCCTCGTTTCAGTCCTGCTTCATTGAACCGGTATAACCTACTGTTCCAGCCATGTCTATCTCTTGAGATATAAAATCTTTACCCAATGCATTGGAGGGAGATATAGGTCCCACCCATCTCATAATGATACCATTATTATGTGTGCCACAAAATCATAAATCATACATCATTGCATAACCCATGAAATAAAAATGGGAATCTTAAACATCGTGACATCATAAAACAATTCATATAAGATAAAGGAATTCATAAAAATAATTCCATCACAACATAATCAAATCAATGTAATAATAGGGATAGAAACATAACCCTTTATTATCTTAGATGGAAAATAATTTTGATAAAACACTTTAACTCCATTCTTGAGGAAAATATCCTTTCTACTTCAAAAAACACTTTTCCTTTCTTAACATGTCATACAATTCTAAACTAAAAGAAGTTGATTAAAAATAAACTTAAAAACTTGTAAAGGAAGATTCTTGGAAATAATGTTTTAAAAATCCATTCATGCCATATAAGTAAAAAAACATTCTTCACATACTTTTTTCGGAAAAGTCAAAAAGTACCTCGTACGAAAAACGACAAAAGATTCCTTTCATATCTTTAACTAAAAACTCACTGAAGGGTAAAATTAGATTTAAACAATTGTAGGTGGATGGAAATAATATTACATATTGAGGAAACATGGATGTGGATGATAAAATACACCCCAGTAAATACCAAAGTATAAACAATCTCGGATAAAATGAGATTGTGATATTTTCCCTTACCTTAGGTCTGATATGCTTTGTACGTGTCCGAACCTCCTCTTCTTTGAAGTGCTTCTTTGAGACCTCCTTTTAGGGCACTAAAATAGGTCTTTTAAGAAGACCATAACCTCTAGGATGTTTCTAGGGAAGTGGAGAGAAGAAATTGGCAGGGTTTGGCCGAGCTTGAAGGCTCAAAGTGGTGTGAGGAAGAGGGGGAGGAGGTGCCCTTTTATAAGAGAGGAGAGGGGCTTCTTTGGAAAAACTAAAAATATTATTTTATTATAAAGTCAAGTTCGGTTTTAAATAGCTTCAAATTGATTTATTTAGAATCTAAGGTGGGGATGGGTCTAAATCCTCTCATCCAATATAATTTATACAAGTTTAGGTTCCTATTTTAACCTTATCATTTAGATTTAACATTAAGTTAAATAATTTTACTTTTACCGTGTCTTCTTGTGTTCTTATACTATAAGGTTAATAAACTTACTATAAGAAATCAAACGAACCCGAAGTTGTTTATTATTAATATATATAACCTTATCTAAGTCATTTGGCCGAACCTTAGATTTTTAGGAATAAAATAACAATTACTAATATAATATTTGTTTTAAAAACTATTTTATGTCAATTTTGACATTATTTAGTAATTAATTTTTGTGAAAATCATAACAGAATGATTAGTTCGAAAAAAGTTAATTAAATCAATAGTAACATGTCATATTAATCTATAAAATTAGTGGAATTCGTAATAAGTGTCAAATTACATTTATTTTGGTGTTTATAACATCAATTATGTCAATATTTCATTAATAAGATAATTACTGCATCATCTTTGTGTCATAAATAAATTAAATTATTTAATGTCTAAAAATTACAAATAAAATACCATTATGTAGGAAATATTTTTATATTTCTAATGAATATTTATAGTTGAATTTATCTTTTGTATAACTCTATATTAAAAATGATTTACTTATTAAACTTTGATTTTAACTATTTTAACCCTTCTTTAAATAAATTAATAATAAATGTCCTAATCTAATCCAAGTGGGCCTAAATGGTCATATTTTATTCCTAAGGTTGTTTTTGGTCGAATTAAACTTGTCCAATAGAATTAGGACATGTGTTAGGGTAATAATAATATCATTTTTACCCTTAATTACCCTATTTACTTTTAACCGTGGTAAAAAAAAGTAAAAAGTTACTATTCACCAAAAAATTATTTTCATCTCATTGAACCACATTTTACTTACTGACATCAACCGTGTCTCTCGGATTTTTGAAATTCCACTCACAGAAGCGGTAAAATTAAGTTTTATGAAAAATTCAGTTTTTTTAACTACCACTTAGTGGTTTCACTATTCATCAAAAATTGAAAGTTTTCAGAAAAATACCAAAATTTCACCCTAGGATAATTTCGTTATTCCGAATCCAAAAATAAAGTCCATTTTGAAAAATAAAATTTATAAAATTTCAAAAAGTGGTTATTACTATTCATAACGACTAGTTTTAATAATATTTTATTAGGATATCATTGTTTAGTGAAACTCGGTACGACGCAAGCTATCGAGGAAGGTCGCGATTTCGTGTAAAGCAATCCAAGAAAGTGTTGTGTGTAGAAAAAGATTTCTTTGATGATTTATATAACATAGAAGTCTCGGGTGTTACGTTCTACCCCCCTTAAAATGAATTTCGCCCTCGAAATTCATCACTTTCTAACAAACAGATGAGGATACCTCTCCCTCAACATATCCTCAAGCTCCCATGTAGCTTCTTATAATTGGTGGTTCCTCCATAAAACTTTCACCAATTGAGTGGTATTGTTTCGTAGGACTTTTTCGCTATGATCCAGAATCTCTATCGGTTGTTCTTCATAAGAAAGATCTTGCTCCAGCGGTACAACTTCTGAGCTGAGTACATGTAAAGGATCAGGTATGTAATTTCTCAGGAGAGATACATGGAACACATCATGAACTTGAGAGAGATTCAGTGGAAGTGTCAATCGGTAATCTACCTTCCCAAAACGATCCGGTATTTCGAAAGGACTGATATATCTAGGGCTCAACTTCCCCTTCTTTCCAAATCTCATAACCCTCTTCCAGGGAGATATTCGTAAGAAAACTTTATCACCCACTTCAAACTCTAGGTCTTTTCTTCGGTTGTCGGCATAACTTTTCTGTCGACTCTGAGCTGCTCTTATGTGTTGTTGAATAGATCTGACCTTTTCTGCCATTTCATCAATGAGATCGGGTCCTAATAGCTTTCTTTCCCCAACTTCATCCCAGCAAGTTGGACTCCTGCATTTCTTTCCATAGAGAGCTTCATAAGTAGCCATCTGAATACTGGAGTGAAAGCTATTATTATAAGAAAATTTCACCAAAGGTAGGTGTTGATCCCAACCACCTTTGGAATCCATAGAGCAAGCTCTCAACATATCTTCTAGAGTTTGAATTGTTCTCTCAGACTGACCGTCTGTCTGAGGATGATAAGCAGTGCTGAAACTCAACTCTGTATCCAGAGTATGCTGAAGACTTCGCCAGAACTTCGAGGTAAATCTCGGATCCTGATCAGATATAATAGAAAGTGGTACTCCATGAAATCTTACCACTTCCTTTACATATATCCTGGCAAGATGATCTAGAGAGAAATCCTCTCTAATAAAAATGAAGTGTGCAGACTTTGTAAGACGATCAACTATGACCCAGATAGAATTATTTCCATTGGATGTTTTAGGAAGCCCTGTGAAAAATTCCATAGTGATGTTTTCCCATTTCCATTCGGGTATGGGTAATGGTTGTAACATCCCCTTAGACTTCTGTCTCTCAGCTTTAACTTGTTGACAAACCAAGCATCGAGAGACATATTCAGCAACATCTTTTTTCATGTCATCCCACCAGAAGTATTCTTTCAGGTCCCTATACATCTTCGTGCTTCCAGGATGAATAGAGAATGAAGAACTATGAGCCTCATCCAGTAGCTCCTTCTTTAATTCGGGGATGGGAGGAACACAAACCCGATTCCTGAACTTTATTATCCCATCACAATCAAGGTTGAATTCAGGAACATTTCTCACCTTCTTTTGTAACTCGACATCTTCTTTCTGTGCCTCTTTAATCTTCACATTATATATGGTTGAACATTCATTTGAGAAAGATACAATTTTTCCCCTTTCATTATAATTCCAAGATCCATCCTTTGTAAATCCATAAATATTGGATCTTTTGTGATCCTCATCATGGATAAACTAGCATGGTCTTGTCGACTTAATGCATCTGCCACCTTGTTTGCTTTCCCAGGATGGTAATGAATTGAGTAGTCGTAATCCTTAATTAGCTCCAACCATCTTCTTTAGCGCATATTCAGCTCCTTTTGTGTGAAAATATACTTTAAACTTTTATGATCAGTATAAATATCACACTTTTCTCCATAAAGGTAATGCCTCCAAATCTTTAATGCAAAGATTACCACAGCTAACTCCAAATCATGAGTTGGGTAATTTTTCTCATTTATTTTCAACTGTCGTAAGGCATAAGCTATCACCATATCATTTTTCATAAGAACACACCCCAATCCCTTCTTGGATGCATCACTATAAATCACAAACCTTTCTCCACTATAAGGTAGTGTGAGCACAGGTGCACTGGATAACCTTCTTTTCAACTCCTTGAAATTCTCTTCATATTCCTCTGTCCAAACAAACTTAACTCCTTTCCGAGTCAACTTGGTGAGTGGATTAGATAATCGTGAAAAATCTTTCAAAAAACGTCGATAATATCCAGCCAAACCAAGAAAACTTTGGATCTCAGTTACTGTTTTTGGTCTCAACCATCTTTCGATAACCTCTGTTTTTGCTGGATCCACAGATATCCCCTCTTTTGAGATTATGTGACCCAAAAATGCAACTTTTTGAAGCCAAAATTCACACTTGGTAAATTTTGCATAAAGATTCTCCTTTCTCAGGGTCTTCAATATAATTCTCAAGTGATCTTCATGTTCTTCCTTTCTCTTTGAATAGACAAGAATATCGTCTATAAAGACTACCACAAATTGATCAAGATAGTCTCTAAAGACTCTATTCATCAAATCCATGAAGATAGCAGGGGCATTAGTAAGACCAAATGGCATCACTATAAATTCATAGTGTCCATACCTTGTACGGAAATCCTTCTTTGGTATATCCTTCCTTTTGACCCTTAATTGATGATACCCTGAATGAAGATCAATCTTGGAAAAGTATTGAGCTCCGCGTAGTTGGTCAAATAAGTCATCAATGCGTGGGAGAGGATATTTGTTCTTGATAGTGATCTTGTTAAGTTCTCGATAATCAATGCAGAGTCTCATTGATTCATCTTTCTTCTTAACAAACAGAACAGGTGCTCCCCAAGGTGATGCACTAGGGCGTATGAACCCCTTATCAAGATTCTCTTGGAGTTTCTTCTTCAATTCCTGCAACTCAATTGGGGCCATTCTATAAGGTGTCTTTGAAATAGGCAAAGCACCCGGTACGAGTTCTATTGAAAACTCAACTTCACGATTTGGTGGAAGACCCGGTAATTCCTCCAGAAAGACATCATCAAACTCCCGTAAAATGGGAATATTCTTAATCGTGAGTTTCTCACCAACAATTTGAGATAAATAACCTTCATTTAGTGGAATCAATACCCATAAAATGGAAGAAATTTCCACTGGAAGGTTATGTTCATCCTTGCATCGATAGACGATCATAGTTTGATCTGGAATATGAAATGTGACTTCCTTTATTTGTCAATTGATATGAGCTCCATGTAGAGAAAGCCAATACATGCCAAGAATCACATCAAATTCCACTATAGGAAGGATCACAAGATTTGCAGGAAGCACTTTCCCACAAACTTCAATCGGAGAAGAATTATAAACTTTTGATGCGACTGTTGTGCCATTAGGTGTTGTCACAGCTAACTCAACATCTAATTGTTGAGGTAATACGATGATACCCTTAGAAAATTATTCATAAATAAAGTAGTGTGTGGATCCAGAATCAAATAAAACATTTGCTACTTTAGAGTGGATGGTAATTGTAAGTACTCCACATCGCTGATAGAAATTGCATGTGACTTTCCTTTGTCTTTAGCCTTAAGAGTTTGTTGACGTCGACCATCATCATCAACCCTTGGATTAGGGAATTTATTGGCATAATGTCCCATCTCCTTGCACTTGAAACATTGAAGTGTAGTAGGTTCATTATGTGTATCCCTTCCTTTGTTTACATCATTAGACAACTTCTTCCCATCATCGCGGCATTCAAATGCCCGATGACCTTCCTTTCCACATTTGAAACATTTACTTGTCCCTTTAAGAAAACTCCCTCCATGTTTCTTTCCACACTTTGAGTATAAGGAAAATCTCATCTTCTTTTCAGTGTGCTCTTTAGATTTTCCTTTGAATTCCATTTTCCTCTTCTTATCAAACCCATATGATTGATGGGTTACTCCAATCTCCATCTCAACTTTGAGAGAACATCGAACGATTTCCTCGTAGCTATTGAAGTCCCTTATGGCTAAGGCCCTTCGAAGACTTGGTTTTAATCCACTAAAGAATCGATCGATCTTACTCTCAGGTTGGATAATAATACCAGAAGCGTACCTTGCAAGTCTTTTAAAATTTGCTTCATAGGTACCAACAGATTCATCATCCTTTTGCTTCAGTTCAAGAAACTATTTCTCCATCTTTGTTCAGAGAATATGAGGGAAGTACTTATTGAAAAATAAGTTCTTGAACTCGTCCCATTCCATGGACTCAATTTCATCCCTTTGCCTCATATTCTTAATATGATTCCACCATTGATCAGCATCATCTTCCGAACGATACACTGCTAAGATGACTTTATCATGCTCAGAACATTGAAGAACTGAAAATATCTTTTCAGTAGTACTAATCCATTGTTCAGAAACTAATGGATCAGTAGACCCGCTGAATGAAGGTGGACGCTGTCTCGTGAAGGATTCAACAGAATGTTGCTCCTTCATTTGCTCGTTTGAAAGTCCTGCATGATTCATAGCTTGAGAAAGTTGTGTGAGCATGGCTATAAGATTTTGCATTCTAGCTCCCATAAAGTTTGGTTGCTCAGTGGGACAATCATTTCATTGCCCGTCGCATTCCGCATTAACACGGTTCCTTCGGGTTCCATCCATTTACTGAAACCAAGAATAATAGTGTGAGCAACACTAATTATAATAGGAAAACCACATAATCAAGAATAAAATTTCACACTTAAGGTCTTATCCTAGGTTATTCATGGACATTTATAAAACACTAAGATTGTGTTCTATGCTTAGAACTATCCTTAGGGTTCTTACTAAGGCTTTCACATCCTAGTTTCCAAATATTGACTATACCTTTCCTCTGATACCAACTATAATGACCCATAATTTACATACATTGTTATTACTTAAGAATTGAAGCACACTTATTACAACATATAACAAAACCAAGAAAGGACCGTATAGGTATAGTGTCTTTAGAAACTGGGAAACATAAACAACTGGTTCATAAAGAATCTACTTTGCCTCCCATTTATTTCATTATATCTAGAGTCCCTTTTTTTCATATTCTACTTAATAACCTTCTTCCTGACCTGGGGAAATAAAACATACAAAAGGGTGAGCTCAAATGCTCAGTAAGGGTAAACAAAAGAAATATCAATCACATCATATACATAACCACATAACTTTTGGAAATCTTAACCTGCAAAATAGATCATAATTTCATAACATGGGATAAATCATAGTAGTGAAATGTAATCCCAATAATCATAACTTAAAACATGAAACTTTGTGTCATACACACATAATCATAGAGAATCATTTCTTATTAGTCAAGACTCATTGAAAATACTATCTTAATGGACAAAGTCCATTTTTGAACCGAGTTACCCTCGTTTCAGTCCTGCTTCACTGAACCGGTATAACCTACCGTTCCAGTCATGTCTATATCATGAGATATAAATTCTTTACCCAATGCATTGGAGGGAGATATAGGTCCCACCCATCTCATAATGATACCATTCTTATGTGTGCCACAAAATCATAAATCATACATCATTGCATAACCCATGAAATAAAAATGGGAATCTTAAACATTGTGACATCATAAAACAATTCATATAAGATAAAGGAATTCATAAAAATAATTCCATCACAACATAATAAAATCAATGTAATAATAGGGATAGAAACATAACCCTTTATTATATTATATGGAAAATAATTTTTATAAAACACTTGAACTCCATTCTTGAGAAAAATATCCTTTCTACTTCAAAAAACATTTTTCCTTTCTTAACATGTCATACAATTCTAAACTAAAAGAAGTTGATTAAAAATAAACTTAAAAACTTGTAAAGGAAGATTCGGGGAAATAATGTTTTAAAAATCCATTCATGCCGTATAAGTAAAAAAAACATTCTTTCCATACTTTTGTTGGAAAAGTCAAAAAGTACCTTGTACAAAAAATGACAAAAGATTCCTTTCATATCTTTTACTAAAAACTCACCGAAGGGTAAAATTAGATTTAAACAATTGTAGGTGGATGGAAATAATATTACATATTGAGGAAACATGGATGTGGATGATAAAATACACCCCAGTAAATACCAAAGTATAAACAATCTCGTATAAAATGAGATTGTGATATTTTCCCTTACCTTAGGTCCGATATGCTTTGTACGTGTCCGAACCTCCTCTTCTTTGAAGTGCTTCCTTGAGACCTCCTTTTAGGGAACTAAAATAGGTCTTTTAAGAAGACCAGAACCTCTAGGATGTTTCTAGGGAAGTGGAGAGAAGAAATTGTCAGGTTTTGGCCGAGCTTGAAGGCTCAAAGTGGTGTGAGGAAGAGGGGGAGGAGGTGCCCTTTTATAAGGGAGGAGAGGGGCTCCTTTGGAAAAACTAAAAATATTATTTTATTATAAAGTCAATTTCGCTTTTAAATAGCTCCAAATTGATTTATTTCGAAGCTAAAGTGGGGATGGGTCGAAATCCTCTCGTCCAATAGAATTTAGACAAGTTTAGGTTCCTATTTTAACCTTATCATTTAGATTTAACATTAAGTTAAATAATTTTACTTTTACCGTGTCTTCTTGTTTTCTTATACTATAAGGTTAATAAACTTACTATAAGCAGAGAAACGAACCCCAAGTTGTTTATTATTAATATATATAACCTTATATAATTCATTTGGCCGAACCATAGATTTTTAGGAATAAAATAACAATTACTAATATAATATTTGTTTTAAAAACTATTTTATGTCAATTTTGACACTATTTAGTAATTAATTTTTGTGAAAATTATAACAGAATGATTAGTTCGAAAAAAGTTAATTAAATCAATACTAACATGTCATATTAATCTATAAAATTATTTTACTTCATAAAAAGTGTCAAATTACATTTATTTTGGTGTTTATAACATCAATTATGTCAATATTTCATTAATAAGATAATTGCTGCATCATCTTTGTGTCATAAATAAATTAAATTATTTAATGCCTAAAAATTAAAAATAAAATACCATTATGTAGGAAATCTTTTTCTCTTTCTAATTAATATTTATAGTGGAATTTATCTTATGTATAACCCTATATTAAAAATGATTTACTTATTAAACTTTGATTTTAACTATTTTAACCCTTCTTTAAATAAATTAATAATAAATGTCCTAATCTAATCCAAGTGGGTCTAAATGGTCATAGTTTATTCCTAAGGTTGTTTTTGGTTGTCCAATAGAATTAGGACATGTGTTAGGGTAATAATAATATCATTTTTACCCTTAATTACCCTATTTACTTTTAACCGTGGTAAAAAAAGTAAAAAGTTACTATTCACCAAAAAATTATTTTCATCTCATTGAACCACATTTTACTTACTAACATCAACCGTGTCTCTCGGATGTTTGAAATTCCACTCACAGAAGCGGTAAAATTAATTTTTATGAAAAATTCAGTTTTTTTAACTACCACTTAGTGGTTTCACTATTCATCAAAAATTGAAAGTTTTCAGAAAAATACCAAAATTTCACCCTAGGATAATTTCGATATTCCGAATCCAAAAATAAAGTCCATTTTGAAAAATAAAATTTTTAAAATTTCAAAAAGTGGTTATTACTATTCATAATGGCTAGTTTTAATAATATTTTATTAGCATATCATTGTTTAGTGAAACTCGGTACGACGCAAGCTATCGAGGAAGGTCGCGATTTTGTGTAAAGCAATCCAAGCAAGTGTTGTGTGTAGAAAAAGATTCCTTTGATGATTTATATAACATAGAAGTCTCGGGTGTTACATGGGTCGTTCCTAGCTTTGATATTTTCCATAATTGATGATTAATCTGAGATCTATACGATGATGAAATCTATGATCTACATAATTGAATCAAAGAAATAGACAATGGATAATAATGCTGGAACCAGATAGAGGATCATAACATGTTATTTATAATTAATTTAATTTAATAAATAATTATCTTTAAGGAATTATTTATTTGATGATGAATATGGTTACAGATCTATAGTCCACCCTCATTGTGTTGTAGAAACCAAGTGTATATTTCCTCTAGCAGTGATCCACATGTGCTCCACAAATCTCTAGATATTGCCGAAGGTATATCCTTGTGCTAGCACGACAGATCCTTGCGCTTGTGTCATTTTCCTTTGATCACTTTGAGAACCACTTCCAAAGTGTTCTTCTTAATCCGATGGAAGAATATTTCTCTCCTTTATTGGGAGCATTCTTGGAGAAGGAAGCTCTCTAGGCTTGAGAGGATTCTCCAAATCCATTGTGCACAACCAATATAAAATTAATTGGCTCTCTTGTTAAAATAACATAATTGGGTGTTTATATTACTAGGGTTAAAATAAAATAATTGCACAAGTTCCCTAATTATTTATTTAATCCTTGAAAAAACCCATGTCAAATAATAATAGTAATATTATCATTTCTCAATATACTCTAAACTTGAGAATTAAAATTAAATATTATTTAATTAAATAATATTCAATAATTATTATTTCTCACTAGAAAATTCAACTCGGTCCACCATTCCTCTACAATATTTATCGGGCTATGAATTATATCTATTTATTTATTAAATAAATATCACTGAATTATTCACTAATAAATAAATAAATATTATATTCACTAAATGGAAATTAAATATTTATATCTGATCTAGCATACATGAATAATTATTAAACCATACACAGAAATAATATTTATTCAAATTTCCAAATAATAAATAATATTATATTATTTAACTAAGATTCTGGATACACTTAGTGTGTGACCCTCTAGGCTTCTTTCTTAGTGGCATTAGGCGAAGCAGCCTAAAGTCTAAGGTTATCATCTAGAAACATGATAAGGTACCCATAAAGAAATAAGTTAATGTCTCAATGAAATATCACCTCATATGGATGCTTACTGTGCAATATAATCTCTTAATATCGATATCCCTAATCAAGCAGGTTGCATGCTAGATTCATCAACCTATGTGCTTGATTCTCTTTCTTTGACTTCCCAAAAATGAACTTTCCTTTAGAAAACCATGTCCATGGATTTATTTAGGCTATATCATTTCCATAAAATGTTCTGAGATATAAAATTCCATTAATAAATATAAGTTAAAATCATTTCTTTCATTATTCATTAATGCAATATTACTCGTGACGCACCCAACATATCCTACTTCACTGTGAACATCTTTCGTCATGGTTTTCTCTAATAAATCTAAGTTCACGACTCATAATACTCATTAATAATATTATTAAAATATAAGGACCAATACACATTTCCATGGATAGGAACATCCAATGACTCATATAAATGTGGATTTCCTAAGGGCAGGTCTCCTTCTCATAATATCCTACTGGATATTACAAAGGGAGTACACCATGAGAAGGTGCCTTAAAGTCCTATGAGTCCCCACCCCTGATAGCCTGTATCATCTATGTCCTTAAAATGATGTCATTTGGATATAGAATATATATTCAAGAGCAGTTTCATAGCACTTTCAGGTTCTCATCATAGCGGGGAAGTTCTATGACCTTTTAGTGTGATAGCTACTCTTAGGAAATTATCACATACTATGTCATGCATAAGAACAATCATGGTGTGATAATTAGTTTATTAATATTAAAAACTATGAATAAAAGTTATCATAAAGTACATAGAAGTGGGTTTTAGGGAACCAAATCTAATAAACTCCCACTTTCACTAAATCCAACTACTAACAACCTTCAACCTGCTAGCTCTCACATGACACTCATGCTTCTACTGAGATAGGCCTTTAGTAAAGGGGCCCACCACATTCTATTCCTTGGGTACTCTCCTTACTACAAATTCACCCCTATAATAGAAATCCCTCAAGAGGTGATACTTTTGGAATATGTGCTTTGTTTGTTGGTGTGACCTTGGCTCTTTTGAAAGATCCATCGCTATGATATTATCACAATACAATGTGATAGGGTATTTACTTCTAGTTACCACATCAAGATCCTAGAAAAAGTTCTGAATCCAAACGGTTTACTTGGTTGTATATGAAGCCTCTATACACTCAGAATTTGTTATAGAATCAACGACAACTAGCTGCTTTGAACTCTTCCATCTCACAGCTCCTCCATTTAGAAAGAAAACATATCCTGATTGTGACTTCAGATCATTCTGATATATCTAAAAACTAGCATCATTATAACCTCTAACGGCCATCTCCTCATCTCCTCCATACACCAGGAACATATCCTTAGTTCTTCTCATATACTTAAGGATAACCTTAACAACAGTCCAATGTTGTTCTCCAGGATCTGCTTGATATCTTCCTACCATTCTCAATGCATAGGAAATATCAAGTATAGTATAAAACATGACATACATGATTGATCCTATCACTGAAGCTTATGGGGTATTACTCATTCTATCTTTCTCTTATTGTGTATGAGGAAACGTTTTCTTAGGAATATTTAAACCATGTGACATTGGAAACAATCCCCTGTTAGATTGTTCCATACTAAATATATTTAGTATATGGTCAACATATATATTTTGACTTGGTCCAAGAAGCCTCTTGGATCTATCACGAATGATCTTGATCCCTAAAATATTGGATGATTTACTGAAGTCATTCATGGAGAAACACATTTTTAACTAGTCCTTAACAGACTGTAAGTTTTGAATATCATTCCCAATAAGTAATATGTCATCAATATATAATACTAGGATAACAACCCCATTTTAACTAAAACTCTTATAAACACATGGATCGCATTCATTCTTAATGAAACCAAGTTCATTTATGGCTTCATCAAATCAAATATTCCATGACCTAGATGTTTTCTTTAGTCCATAAATGGATCTATACAACTTGAAAATCCTTTTGGAATCACCTAGAATCAAAAACCCTTTTGGTTTGTTTATATAGACATATTCCTAAAGGTTCCCATTAAGTAATATAGTTTTGACATCCATTTTTCAAATCACGTAGTCTTGGTAAGTTGTTATAGCAAGTAGAATTTTAATGGATTTAAACATGGAAACTAGAGAAAAGGTTTCATCATAGTAAATTTTTTAATGTGGTTTAAACCCTTTAGCCACTAGCCTTTATTTATAGGTATTTACTTTACCTTCCATGTACAGTTTTCTCTTCAATACCCATTTACATCTAACAGGCTTTACATCAAATAGTGCATTGACCAAAACCCAAACTTGGTTCTGATACATGGAATACATTTTAGAATTTATGGATTCTTACCATATTAAATATTCTTGTCCTTATACTACCTACTTATATGGAACATGTTCATCATTGTCAACCAATAATGAGTTACCATCCTTAGTGACTAGAAAACCATATTTCACTAGTTCTCTCACCTCTCTTACACTCCCACATAATACTTGTGTTTCAGGAACTACTTATTCCATGGGGACCTATGGAATCTATTCATGTTCCAACTCTTGTGTATCTTGGGCATCAACTTCATCAAAGTCAATCTTTCTCCAACTATCCTTTTTTAGGGTGTGATCTCTCTCAAGAAATATGGCTTGTTTGGTGAAATTTAGTTTTTTCTGAGGGGTTGTATAGGTAGCATCCCCTTGTTTCCTTGGGATACTCTATAAAGATACACTTCATGCCCCAGGGTGTTAGTTTGTTTCCCAAGAAGGAATTAAAAAATTCCTTGTAACCCCATACATGTGTATGTGACAAAATGGGTTTCTTTTCACTCCATAGCTCAAAGGATATTCCATTTTCTACTTTTGTTGGAACTCGATTTAATGTGTGTGACAAAGTTTGTAATGAATGTCCCTAAAAGGATAATGGAAGATCAACATGACTCATCATTGACCTTACCATGTCCAAAAAGGTATGGTTCCTCCTTTCACTAACAACATTACAATGCGGTGCATAAGGTGGAGTGAGTTGAGATAGAATCCCAAACTCCCATAAAAAGTCGATGAACTCTTGGTTAGATACAAAATTTGGAGGATGGAAAATCGAGGTAAGAACACGCTTCACGCGCCTCCCTCTGTTTCAAATTCTCCCCCTTTGCGACCCGCTCGATGCTGGTTCCAACGCTACCTCTGGTGGTGTTTGACCCCAGGTCCTAATCCTTTCCAGAGGGGGGCTCCCTTCCGGAGTTGCAGAGTTCCAAAAATGTTCTTTTCCCGCCTCCCATCTTTTCTCGTCCAGTCTATGGTGGGGTTTCTTTTCAATATTCCCTTTGCGGCATTGATCGGCCTTCCACTTGCTTTCTGGCGATCTCGGTGGAGGAATCGCAGTCGTCTCACGAGGGAAATCGGGTTAAGATTTCAGTGTTGGAGGGTGCCTTTGAAGAGTCCAAATCCTTTCTAAAATGGACCCTGGTGGCTCGGTTGGGGGCTGCCAAACTGCCTCTTTCCATCTTCCAAAAATGCGTTGCGTCCTGGGGACTCCTTCAGCTGGCGCAGGTTTTAGTGCTTCATAGGTGTTTGTTATACATTTTCCTTGCCTTAGAGGTGGAATTCCTTCATGCCTGGTGCTCGGTTCCCATATCTAGGGGTCGTTGGATCTTTAGCTTGTCTAGGTGGTCCTTGGAAGCTCACAGAGGAAAATAGAGTTAGAATGCGGCAGTTTGGATACGCTTTCCTGGGTTGTCGTTGCCCTTTCAGAATGAAGGCTTCCTCAAGTTGATTAGGGATTCCATTGGGGGTTTTCTATGCTCAGACGAAGGTACGAGGAGGGCAATGTCATCCTCGGAGGCTCGCATTTGCGTGGAACTTGACATCGCCCGTACTCTGCTGGAGAAGCTTGATTTGCAGGTCGAGGGTGATTTTACCTGGTCCTAGGAGATGGTATACCTGATATATCCCATGTACTATTCACATTGCCTCTTGCAGGGTCACTCAATTCAAGTCTGCCATTGGCGTCGCCTAAAAGAAGGCAACAGGGCGGTAGGGGTAGTGGCTAGCACAGGTGGTAGGGATTTTTCCTCCTCGTTAACTCCTTTTCAGGGATCAGTGGGGGAAGAAGAGGAGGACCCTATATTTGCTTTCAATCCATCAGAGGCTACCCCAGTTTAAGGGTTTGTTCATGAGGTTCTGGATAGAGCAGAGTCTAACATGGTTATGGTTCCTTTTATCCCGAGGGGTCACCCTATTGTCCTGGCATCGATCGCAACCCTGATCCTGGGTAATTCTGTTCAGTTCTTTCAGGCACCCAGTATACCGAGAGGGGAGGTTGTTATGTCTCAGTTCCCAAAGAAGTTGGTTTCGGTCCCCTAGGTTGAGTACATTACTGTGAGTTCAGATAACAAGGGGTAGGCCTTGGTGGTTTTTTCTTGGGACTCAGGAGTGGACTTAGGAGGATCCTCCTCTTCTATGGGTGCTTCCCCTTAGTCTTCCACAGCATATTCTTCTCAATGTTTAGTGGGTACGAGGTTAGAGGGACCTTTTTCCATGCCTAGTCACAGGAGGAAGCGTGTCTCGGGGGTGAAGAGCAGTGCAGTTAATTCCAATGGGGTGGTGCTCTAGGAATCGGTTGTGTGCACTAGATCCAAGGTCAGGATGCAGAAAGGGAGGAAAACCTCCAATTTTGGAAAGGCTACATGCTCTGGAGCCAGTCCTAGGGTGCTCAGTTTTTAAATGATTCCTCTGATCATCTGGAATGCTCATGGGATTGGTGCCTAGGTTAAATCTGACTTCCTGGCCTTGGAAATAGCCAGCCACAAAGCTACTCTGGTGGCCATACTTGAGCATAAACACCAATCCTACAGGATCGGGGAGTTCTCCAGGAAACTGAAAATGCATGGACACATGTAGGTAGACACAGTTAACAAGTACATTTGGATTTTTTGGAATAGGTGGTAAGCGGTGGATTTGATTCAAGCAGGGGGTCATTTTATAACTGTCAAAGTATCCCATGGCCCCTCTACCTTTTATGCTTCTTTTGTGTATGGGAGCTGTAACTTTAATGCTCATGAGAACTTGTGGAAATACCTCAATGCCTTCGACCCAGGCCCTAACCCATGGATAGTTAGGGGAGATTTTAACATGGTGGTGGATCTGGTTGAAAGGAAGGGAAGGGGACAGTTTCCTAGGAAGGAAAGTATTTCCTTTTCCCAATTAATGGCTGCTAAAGGGCTCTCAGATATGGGTTTTTTGGGTGATAAATTTACGTGGTGTAATAATCAGTGTGGACTCTATAGATCGTGGGGGAGACTGGACCGCTGCTTGGCTAATATTCATTCCATATCGGGCTTTTCCAGCACCAAGGTAGAGCATCTTGTTAGGGGAATCTCATATCATTCCCCTATCCTAGTCATGCTGAAGTCTTCTCAAGGCCCTACTGAGTAGTACAGGTACAACTAGTACTGGGTGGATATCCCGGGGTATCATGATTTGGTTATATCTGAATGGGCATCCCCCGTTCAAGGAAACAAGTGGACCATCCTGCACTGCAAACTACGGAGGCTGAAAGTTAAGCTCACTGAATGGTCTAAAGGCCTTGTTCTGCCAGACTCAGTGCTCAATGAAGTCATGAAATAGGTTGAGCGCCTGGAGAATATTTTAGAGGAGGCATGGGAGGATCGGGTGTATGAGGATCTTTTAGATAACAAATTTATTATGGAAGAACTGATCCTTAAGAAAGATCGCCTGACAAGATAAGGGGCTCGGATCAAGTGGATTAGAGAGGGAGACAGTAATACCGCATTTTTTTCATGAATGTATTAAAGAGAAGTCATGACCAATTAAGCTGAATATTCAGTTGGAGGATGGCTCATACATATATGACAGGGATATAGTGGGAGGTTTATCTACCATGTTTTTTAAGGATATTTTAGCTGTCCCTTTGGAGAGTTTTCCCAATGGTTATCCTTTGAGATGCCCAGACTTCTTAGAGGTGGTCCCTAAAGTAGTGTTGGATCAGACTAATACGAGCCTGGGAAATATACCTAAAGAACTTGAGATTAAGCAGAGCCTCATGCAGCTGAATCTGGAGAGCAGTCCAGGGCCTGATGGATTCCCTGCCTCGTTTTATAGGAACTCCTAGGAGATAGTGAAGGAATATCCCATTGTAGCCATCCAGGGCTTCTTTCAGGGTGGAAGCCTACCTCGGGTTGCTTCAGCCACCACCTTGGTTCTTCTACCTAAGACCAAGATCCTGACTTCAATCTTGAATTACCACCCAGTGAGAAAGTGCAACGTCCCATACAAAGTCTTGGCAGGCATCATTAACTCTAGGATTGTGATGAAAATCACCAAATGGGTTTCCTTGGAACAACATGGGTTTATTAAAGGTAGATCGATACAGGAAGAAATTGACCTTACTCAGGATATGGTCAGCGATATTGGATTCAAAACACGTGGATCGAACTTGGTCGTTAATCTGGATATGAACAAGTCATATGATAGGGTCGAATGGAGCTTCCTTAACAGAGTCTTTTCAGGGATGGGATTTTCTCCCTGGAATGTCGATATCATTATTTCTGCTTCAGCTCCTCATGGTTGTTTGTCACATTCATGGGCATATCTTATGGCTTCTTCAAGGCCACCAGAGGCCTACGGTAAGGGGACCCCATATCGCCTTCTTTGTTCATTCTTATGCAGGATTTTTTGAGTAGGATAATCCAGAGGAGTATCAATGAAGGGAGGATTCTTCAGTACCATCAGAGGAGGAAGGCTCCGGCCATTTCTCACCTCATGTTTGAAGACGACTCTATTATATTCCTTAATGCTGGTAGTAGATCTATTCACAATCTGGATAAAGTTTTGGGTGATTATTCTCGATGGAGCGTCCAGATTATCAACAAGTGCAAGAGTGGATTCTTCATTTCTAACAAATGTTCCACGACGAAGGTGGAGACTATTAGAAGACTTCTGGGAATGTTGAGGGGTGCATTCCCAATGTCTTATCTTGGAGCTCCTATATTGGAAAAGCGGCTTAGGATCAGAGACTTTGACGACCTCATTTCCAGGATCACTGATAGGGTGCTGAACTGGAAGAATAAATTTTTGTCTTTTGGTGGTAGGATCTCCCTTGTCAGCAGTGTCCTGGTGGCTGCTCCTATTCACGGTCTTTCATCCATAAGGGTTCCGAAAGGTGTGATCAGATCCATTGACATATTTCTGGTGCATTTTATGTGGGATCCAGGTGCGGAGGGAAGGAGGCACTGGGATTATTGGGGTAAAATGGCGAAGCCAGTGTGTGAGGGAGGTATTAATGTGCACAACCTCAAAGATACCCTTTATTACATACATGAGAGGCTGTCTTGGAGTGTGCTGGAGCGTCGAATGCTGTGGGGGATTACCATGCACAGGTACGCATCTTGAATTCGGGACCCTGGGAAGGGTCTTTTCTCCCTGATATGGGCGATGGTGAGCCCCATTATTTCTGTTATACAGCCATTTTCCCAATGTATTGTGGGGAAAGGTGAAGTCTCATTCTGGAACCAAAATTAGAGCGGATCGTTACTCGTGTTCCTAGGATGTTCGGTACCCGATATCACCTTCAGAGAAGCCAGTCGGTTTCCTACGTTTGTTGACATGGTGTTGGATAAGGAGCAGCAAGAGATTTTCAATCTCATCGAGCTGAATGAAGAGAAGGACCAGTGCATCTTCACTACATCATCATCAGGCCGGTTCTCATCCAAAGACTTTCGCAACATTGTACATGGCCAAGTGAATAATAGAGGGTGGGACGAGATCATTTGGGTGAAAAATATTCCCACCAAATATAACTTCCTCACATGGAGGATAAGGAACGAAGCTCTCTTGACTGATGACAATGTCCGTAGGTGTGGTATTCATCTGGCGTCCAGGTGTGTGTGTTGCACTGTCTACAGTGAGGAATCCATTGCACATCTGTTTTTTGGTAGTGAATGGGCCAGTGAGGTATGGAAGGTTCTTGAGGAATTCACGGCTTTCCTTACCTAGGTTGGGGATATCCATCCCTTTATTAATAGATGGTTCCAAGTTAAAGGGGATGGGGGACATGAGCGGGTGGTGCATTCAGTGGTGATGCATGTGGGGTGCTGGTGTATTTGGAAGGCACGTAACAGGTCGAGGCATGAGGGAGGGCAGGTGACAATCCGGACTATCATCACATGGGCAAGGAATTTATTGATTGATTTTAATATGGTCATTAGAGATTGGAAGAATGTGCCATCTATGAACATATTTCAATCAGGTGGTGGAGTGGTCCTTACGTCCAGTAATAGGCGGGGTGAATGGGTTTGCTGGAGGACATCTGCTGCGGGTTTAAATATGAACACGGATGGTTCTTGTGTGTTGGGGTATGCACGATGAGGCGGGGTAGTCCGCGATTGTAGTGGATCGGTCTACTTGGCGTTCTCAACCAAATTTGGTCCGGGGTCTTCCCTTTAGGTGGAGGCTTTGGCAATGCAGATTGATCTAGAGTTATGTAGGAAAAAAGGGTTAGAAATTTTTGAAGTGGAGACGGACTCTATGATTGTTCACAATGCCTTGAAAGGTTACGGTGATGTGCCTTGGTCGATTTATTATGTTATTATAAAATTCAGAAAGTGGATTAATATAAATGTTTAGGTACTTCATACATGGAGGGAGGGGAATAATGTTGCTGACTACTTGGCTTTAGTGGAGGTTTCCAACACGGCGGAGGTGTTTCTTCACAATGTAGTTAGCATCAAGGCAGAGGGGGTCAACTTTATTAAGGGGGATGTGCTTGGTCTACATTATTTTAGGCCTCCTTAGCTAAGGCTGGGACAATGGGGGGAGGGTATGGGCCTACTTGCGTCTTTTGTGTTTCCTTCTTTGTTTCTGCTTGTCATTAATAAATAAAAACATTATGATAAGATGATGATGAACTCTTGGTTAAGATATTCACCACCTCTATTTGATAGAAGCTTCTTTATCTTCTAACCAAGTTGATTCTCTAATTAATTTTTATAATTCATTTAATTTATCAAAGGAATCAAACTTATACCTCATTAAGTATACATAGTCATATCTACTCAAGTCATCAATAAAATTTATGAAGTAAGAATATCCACCTTCAGCTTCTACTGGAAATGGTTCACACACATCAATGTGTACTAATCCTATAAACTTTGTGGCTCTTTCACCCTACCCACCAAATGGTGGATTTTTCATTTTCCTTATAAACAATAATGACATCTATCAAGTGTTTTTAGCTCAAAAGAGTCTAAATAATCATCTTGATAGAGATTTTCCAAATAATTCTCATTTATATGACCAAGATGGTGGTGTTAAAGATAGGTGTTATAAAAGTCATGTGAACATGATTCATTATCAATTTTCAACACTTGGTTTTCATAATTTAATACATAAATACCATTATTTAAATGTGAGATTCCATAACATATGTTTTCCTTATAAAAGAAACAACTTTTATTTCAAAACTTAAAAATAAACCCATCTGTATCTAGGCATGATATAGAAATTATGTTTTTGGTAACTGTAGGTACATAATAACAATATTTCAAAACCAAAATCATTCTCACTGGCAATAAGATGTGTTAGTCGCTGGTATCTAGGGTAGCCAGCCTTGCTCCATTAGTAGCTCTCAGATCCACCTCTCCTCTAGAAATCTTTTGGAATCTACTTGGTTCTTGTATTTGGATATAGATGTGAGCACCAAAAGCTGTATCTAATACCCAACATGTATATATGGAAATATTCCACTCAATAATAAATGCATATTTAGGTTTTCCTTACTTCATGGTGCAGTTCCTCTTTCAGTGGCCTGACTTAACACATGAAAAACATACTGCGTCCTTTTCATTTCCTTTCCTCTAGATCTTCCCCTTCTTATAAGGATGGTTCTTAGGATCTTTAGACTATTTATAAGTATTTTGACTCTTTTCCTTGTTATTTCTTTTCTTTTTCACCATAAGGATCATGGGTTTATCATTCCCCATGTCCTTATCCACTTAGTGAATCAAGGCTATAAGTTCCAAAAGACTCTTCTCATTATTGCTCATATTGTAATTAACAATAAAGCTAAAGAAGGTCTTGGGTAGTGATAAAATCATGAGATATATATTCAACTCATCTGGGAATTTAATCCCTAAGATGTCCAAGAATTAAATGTAGCCAATAATCTTGACTACATAAGGACCAACTGAAACAGACTCTCCAAGCATAGTTGTAAACAAATCATTAGAGATCTCTTACCTAGCTTGTCTTGCCTTCTCTTGATAGATATTTAAAAGGTGGTACATCATGATATAGGCACCCATATCCTCATGTTTCTTCAAAATCTCATTGTACATGGATGATAGCATGAAAAAATTATTATATGTATAATCATTCATATGTTTCTTGTAGATATATAATTCTTCATCACTTGCCTCATTATTAGGTGCAACTAGAAAAGGTTCTTCCAGCACATACAATTTCCTTTCATGGAGAAGGATGACACGTAGGTGCCTTTTACATTCTTAGATATTTGTGTTAGTTAAAAGTTTGTCCTTCTCAAGTATAGATCACAATGATATATTTGATTCCATTTTAATTTTGTTTCTAAAAAATAAGATAATTAGAATTTTAGTACTTTATCTGATAAAATTTAGACAAATAAATAAATATTATATTTAATTTATTAGTCTCCCAATATTTAATTGAACCCCAATATCCCTAACCATTGGCTTTGGAATATCCTATTTCTTGGATATTCAATTGGAAATGATCCATATTCCTCTTCTTATTACCCCAACTCGGGTTGGTCAAATTGAATGGTTTTAGGTAGGAATTAAAAATTCCAACTGTATTAACTGAAAGTTCCTTGATCTACAGAGTGGACTCCCCAATCCTGAAATCCTTAATTGTATTTACTCAACCTTTTCCTCTCAGTTACACAAAGTACTTCTTGGGCAGTCAACCCTTTATGTGATCTAAGTTAAGTTAACCCAAAACTTCAAGTTAAAATTACCTAATAATTGAAATCACCCCAAATTGGTTTGGTCAAGCACTTTGAACTATGGTTCAATTTTAACCAAAGTAATGGAAGGCTATACCAACTAAATATATATAATTGAGGGATTTTATCCTTTTATGAAAAAAATTTCCAATTATTATCTTTATCACATTCTTGTTAATATTAATTGGATTTAATTAAGTGATTGACTATTTCTTAGATAATATTTATGAATGATCCAACTTATTTTAGTTATTTCTTGCATGCTCATTAATTTTATTAATTTATTTGATTTAGTCAAAAATATATATAATGAAATAACCATGAAACTAAAAAATAATAATAAAGGGTATGATCATGATCCTATACTAATGGTTAGTTTATCAAATAGTTGATAAATTAATTTTTGACCTAGTAAAACCCACCTTGAACCAATTAATATTTGTTTTTACATCTTTCCACCTATCCACCTATGCATCTCCTTGGATTAGTTTCACCTTATATCCAAACTTGAACCACATCTACTAGATTGGGAGTTCCATCCATTACATATTCCTTTTACTCATACACAGGTGAGGGGAAAATGTGGTTTACATAAAAGAAACCATGGTAATGAAGACCCTATATAATAAGAGGAGAGAAGGCACACAGGCCAAAAATTTAATTTAATAATAAATTAAAAGAAACCAATCACATATAAAGGTTTGGTCTAACTTATGATCATTCACATGCATGCAACGAATTACGCATTTAATAAAACTAGCATTAAATTCTTAATATGTATTGTTTAAGATAAATTGCACTCAAATCAATTAATTATTATCTTTAATTAATCAATTATTTTATCTTAATTATCATCTAAATTTACTTGATGTTATCATCCATAATAATTTTAAAAAATTAAATAAATTTATTTAAAATTAATTATGTACATAAATATACCTTGGTGGAAACATGGTGAATACATGCCTGATTCTTCCCAACATGTATTATAATCGTATACTATTTTATTCCTATAAAATATGACATACCTGACTTATCACATACATTCACAATGTGCACTTCACAGATGATTACACGAATTAAATGATTTTTCGGTAAAGTGTTATGCTTCAATGAACATAGAGTAACAACTTGTAATACAACTCATAGATGTTATATAGATCTGGACATCACATAGTTATTAATTAAACACACACACACACAAACACAAATATATATATATATATATATTAAAACCTATCACATCGAATGTCCTATCTTTACAACCACATGCAAGTATATGTCTCAAGGTTTACACAGTATAATAAATAAATTTTAAATCTTTGTAACTTGGTATGAGTAAATGGAATGTGAATCTGAGCTACATGGTGTATACATATCTCACCATCTATTTTAGGTACATGCCTAGGGACTTGGTTTGTGAATCATACCTTGGAAACTGGAGTACACGGCGTGTCTAACGGGATACACACCATGTGATCTCTAAATTATATAGTCACTAGTCAGGTAGGCTATGTAATACACGAACCTTATTTGACTCAAAGGGACTATATGTTGTGTACATGAGCTACATAGTGTGTAATCTAGCTGACCGTGCACCATTATATTCTAGTCAACACACAGTGTAATTAAAGTGTGTAATTAATGCATAATCTTGAATTAATTTTTGAATCTATTTTGATGTATTGAAAATGACTACGTGGAGTGTAACTCCGGTTACACGACATGTGTCTTGTGTTTTTTTTCTAGAAACCTTGGAACCTTCGGATGAGTTCCTCAATTTTATTTTAATCATAAAAATTAATCGTCTTGATTAGATCTATAAGAAAATAAGGAGGGAAAATAATATCTCACGATTCGGATTAAAATAATTATTAAACATGAATTGAAAAACTAAATTAAAATTATATAAATCACCAATGATTTTTAAATAATTATAAATAATGTGGTGACCCCTCTAATCCCACTTGTAGGTTCTGAGCACAGTGGAATCGTGCGATGGGAAGTGTCCATATTTTCTTTTTTTTCATAATCAGTGATCAATCCAAGATCTATACGACGATAAATTTCGTGATCTGTGTAATTGAATCAAAGAAATAGAAAATGGATAATAATGTCATAACCATAGTGAGGATCATCACATGTTATTTAAAATTAATTTAAATAAATAAAGGATTAACTTTAAGGAATTATTTCTTTGATGATGAATTAGGTGACAGATTTGTGGTCCACCATCATTGTGTTGTAGAAACCAATGTAGATTTTCTCTAGCAGTGATCCACACGTGCTCCAAAAATATGCAAATGTCACTGAAGGTATCTCTAGGTGCTATCATGGCATATCCTTGTGCTTTCACTATCCGCCTTTGATCACTTCAACAACTGCTTCCCAAGCATTCTCCTTGATCCTATAGAGGAGGATTGCTCTCTGTTCTTGGGAGCGTTCTTGGAGAAGGAAGCTCTCTAGGCTTGAGAGGATTCTCCAAATCCATTGTGCATAATAAAGAAAAAATAAATTAGATCTATTAATAAGATAACATAATTGGGTATTTATATTGCAAGGGTTAAAATAAAATAATTCCACAAGTTCCCTTAATTAATTATTTAATCCTAGAAAACCCCCATGTCAAATAATAAAAATAATATTATCATTTATCGACATATGCTTAACTTTAAAATTAAAATTAAATATTATTTAATTAAATAATATTAAATATTTATTATTTCTCACTAGAGAAATATACTCGGTATGCTATTCATCCACAATATTTATCAGGCCTTGATTAATGTCTATTTATTTATTAAATAAATATCACTACATTAGTCACTAATAAATAAATTAATATTATAGTCACTAAATAGAAAATAAATGTTTATATGTGATGAAGTATATATGAATAATTATTAAACCATGTACGGGAATAGTATTTATTCAAATTGTTAAATAATAAATAATAATATATTATTTAACTGAGATTCTAGATACACTTAATGTGTGACCCTCTAGACCTCTTTCTCAGTGGGATTAAGCGAAGAAGCCTAAATTCCAAAGTTAGCCTCTAGAAAAAAATTAAGGAACCCATAGAGAAAGAAGTTAATACCACAATGACATGTCACCTCATGTAAACACTTACTATGTAATATAATCCATTTATCTTAATATCTCTAATCAAGTAGGTTACTTGATGGTGCCAACACCCTATGTGATCGATGTCTCTTTTTTTGACTTCCTGAAAAATGAACTTTTCATTTATAACACCATGTCCATGGATTTATTTAGGCTATATAATTTCCATAAAAGGGCCTAAGATATCAACTTCCATTAATAAACAAAATGGATAAATCCTTTTTCGCATTATTCATTAATGCAATACTACTCATGACACAACCAACATATCCTACTTCGTCATGAACATTGTTATCATGGTTTTCACCAATAAATCTAAGTGTGCGACTCATAATACTCATTAATAATAATCTTAAAGTATAATGACCAATACACAATAGGAACATCTAATGACACATATAAATGTGGATTTCTAACTAGCAGGTCTCATTCTCATAATATCCTACTGGATATTACCAAGGGCGTACACCATGAGAAGGTGCCTCAAAGTCCTATGAGTCTCCACCCCTGATATCCTATATTATTTGTGTCCTTAAAATTATATTATCTGGCTATAAAACATATATTCAAGAATGGTTTCATAGCACTTTTCGATTCTCCTCATAGTTGGGAACTGTTATAACCTTTTAGTGTGATAGTTACTCTTAGGACATTATCATATACTATGTACCACATAAGAACAATCATGATGTGATGATTAGTTTATTAATATTCAACTGCTAGGACCCATAGGCAATAACTTCTTTCCTCTACATTAGAAAAAAACCAAGTCTATTATTTGAGGCATTATAAAACACTACGTACTTGACACAATCCTATGACAATCTCAAGATGGGAGCACTTGTTAACCTTTGCTTCAAATCCTAAAAATCCTAATTTCACCTATACATTAAAATTAATGGATGCACCTTCTAGTTCAAGGAATTCAAATGTGTCAATATCCTAGATAAATTGGGTATGAATCTATTGTAGTAGCTTGTCAACCCAAGGAAGATATACACCTCTATAATTATCTTGTCTGTCTATGAATATAAAACTACCTTGACCTTCATAGGGTTCACTTATACACCCTTTACTTAGATAACATGTCGTAAAAAATTGGACCCCTAAAATCCATAACTAAAACTTTGATAACTTCCCATAAAGATGATACTCTCAGACTATATATCGGACCATCCTCAAGTTTTTCATGTTCTCCCCCTTGGATGTTGAGAAAATTGAATATAATTGATAAATAACACTATGAAATGGTCTAATAAAGGCTGAAATATCTGGATCATGAGTCCCATGAAACATGTTTGGGTGTTCATCATGGCATCACCAAGAACTAATAATGACCATAGTGACATCAGAACACTATCTTTGGTATATCATGTCACATACCCATAGCTGGTGATAACCAGATCTGAATACTATCTTTGAGAACCATCATACCCCTATCAACCAATAAAATAGTTCTTTGATCCTTGATAGTGGATACTTATTCTTTATGGTCACCTAATTCAAGTGACGGTAATCCACACACAACCTGAAGCTCCCATCCACCTTTTTAGTGAACAACATTGGGGTTGTCCAAGGGGGAACACTGGGTATAATAAAGACCTTCCTCTGTAAGTCCTCCAAATAAACCTTCAGCTCATGAAGATCTATGATATCTATATGATATTTTGGTGTAGATATCAGGGTCATCCATGGGTTAAATTCAATGTATAAGTTTATCTCTCTCCAGGGAGGTAAGCTTGACATGTCCTCAGGAAATACATCATCGTACTTCACTACCACAACAGGAAGATGAAAACCCAAATAATCCACTACTCCAAGGGTAATACAATCCAAATGGTGATTAATAGGTTATATCCTCCTATGCATGCGCCCATATTTCTCTGTATAGGTTTTCTTCAAACCCAAGAAGGAAAATCTCATCCCATCACTACGGACAGACCACATCCTCTACCAAAAATAGCCTATCTAGGAATGAACTCTATATAGCTAGTCCATACCTAAGATTATGTCGTAAAGGCCTCATTTATATTACAAATATATTATATAAAAATATCTCACCTCCAAGTTTTGGGTCACACTATTGGAAAAAGTGTGTGATCTTTGAGTCACTTCGGGTAGGAGACTCTAAGAGTAAGGGTTGAGGTAAGGGATCAACAAGAATATCTAAGTCGTGAACTAGATAAGTGGAAAAAAAGAGTGGTTTTCACCCATGTCTATCAGTATTGAAACTAATGTATATAATAAATATATCATACCTCTAATCATCCCTAGAGCCATAGGTTCATAATCATCCACTGACTTCAGTTGTCCTCATCACTGACCACTATCTCCCTGAGCCTTGTGCAAACCACCTAGGGGTGGTGGTGGTGATAAGTCAAACCACCTGCCACATCCTATTGCTCTATGCCACATCTTCTGCTATGCGTACCTCTCTATTCTTTCCATTATCTATTCCTAAGTGGTTCATTGACCATTGCTCTATTATTTGTATAACAGGTTATAAAATCATGAGCAAGATGTCTCTGGCCGTCATAGGAGAAACACTACCTATCTCTCAGCTGACTAGAATTATCTTGAGAGTAATGAACTATAGATACTTTGTCCTTGGAACACCTCTTAAATCATATTTCATGATCAAATGCCTATGACTGTCATCGGCTACCAACTATCGAGGTATCAACTCCTGGGTGACCATTACTAGCACCCATTGTCAGCGTCTACTCTGTTAGGAAGCTCTATACTTCTAAATCTCTCTCATGTATTCAAGCATAGGTGGGAATAAAAAGTGATATCACTCCAACCCTGATATCTCAGAATAATCCCAACTCAATGTTCCATGATCTGAATAATATATCATTAACCATATCTAGAGAGTTTCATGAATGTTTAGTGAACCTCATTAGATACTCTTTCATGATCATGCTTCCCTACTATAAGTATAGAATCTTCAAAATGCACACCAATCACAATGTTTTCAGATAGAAATCCTCCCTAAATAGATGCTTAAAGTCTGGACATAATATAAAAATCTCATTTTGTAACTAGGTAAAAATACTCCACCATTGGCTATAGGATTTCTAAATAAGACTCATCTCTAGGACCATTATATGATCAGTAAGTGTTCTCACAAGGCAGATGAATCGGGTAACCACCTCAAGAAAGTCCTTGGCTACCTAAGGGTCTATATCACCCTAAAACATGGGAGTTTTTTACTTGTAAAACTCATATAGTGTGATTATCCTATGCACATCCTCTACAGGTACTGCTGACACAACCTACTACTCAATGGGTGGTGGAAAAACTAGCAAACCGCCTAGAGGTACTACCTCCTGTACAGACCCTTGTACTAAAGCATCATCACTTAGTGGATCATTCTTGCAATCACACGGTGGAATCATGGATAGTTTTAATTATGGATGCATCCTAAAATAAAATCAATATGTACTATGGTAAATGATTATATCTAGGAATCTAACTCAAGAAGGATATGGAAACCAAAACCCATTATTATATGATGCATGTACCAAATTTTTCCCTGTAACCAGTGCCTACATGTACTGAGTAAAAAATAAGGTTATCATAGTCCTAATAAATGGATACATCATCTTCCACACCAACACTAGACACCCTATCCTAGAATCCAAAATTAAAACACTTTAACACCATTTTCATTAATCCCAAACCAAACCTCAAATCTAGAAAAAACTCTAACTCTGGTCCTAAGTAAAACCATACTCTAATACCACTCTATCATGATCCAACCCACCAAGGTCCACTTGGTCAGTGATAGGACACACTTGACTACCCCAATACCACCTTTTATAGGCCAGGGGCTGGAGACTAGTTCTAAGTAGGCATATGCCAAATATGGGATGCATTAGCCTAAGTACCTGTATGCACACACACATCTAAAAAACCATATAATGCTGAGAAGTAAACCAATATAACTAATTTCGATGAATTCATACATATTAAACCCACTATAAGATAACAACATAGTATGAAAATTAAAAGGCCCAAATATAAGACCACCAAAAATGTGAAAAGATTCTGACCTGCTCAGAAGTAGGGTACTATTACCAAATGTAACACTGATATGAAACTCGGTCTATCTAGCTCAAAACTATGCTATACCTACTCCTGATCCTCTTATGACTCTATCAAATGGAATGTTTTCTACATAATAATTGACATGTGTGGGAAGATCCCATGTAGGGGTGAGTATAACAATGACCAGTAGGACACCCCAAAATAACCAAACATAAAGAATCAAGAGTAGTTAGCTCATAAATACACAAGTATGTGAATCAAGATATGAGACATGAGAATAATCAAAAGAAAACCTAGATATACTCATAACAGAATCCAAGTCTTAAGATATCAAAACCATACTTCCAGCCAAAATATTATTCTTGTGGATTCAAGGTAATGCTTGTCTAAGATAATTCACTCCACAATCCATGGTTTCACTGATGGAATTCTTCTAAGAGGTCATGCTTGTCAGGTCGCACCAAATAAGTACTCACTCGAACTCCAAATTTCCTAATACACAGATTGGGGATCACACCTAGGACCACTAGGGGACACTAATAACCCTACTGGATCAACTAGATAGACAGTGGATCGATGCCCTATGCATGGGGGTCATGTTGATACCATGAACCCCACTTAGAAAAGATATGATAGAGGATCCCACCCCAGGCCTCATAGAGGGATACCATGAACTCTATTTGAAACTAAATACATAGACGGAATAAAAATCATATGTTGAGTATATAATTCCACACTATACCCTTATATGTATGAACCAAGGGATCATACCCAACTAAACCTGGTCTATACTGAAGAGACAAAGTGCCTTACACTTTCCTAAAAAAGTACATGACATGTACTATTAATACACGACGTGTCTCATTTGAACTTGTTCTTCCCGTGTACTATGGCCCATGCCTATGTACCTATGTCCATACCTATATACTCTAGTGATGCCCATTTACCTGTTCATGTCCTAGTACAGGGTTGTGCCCATGTATTCTACCCGTTCTCATGTGTCTGGTTGTGTTTGTTCTCATGTATCCTCTAGGATACACACCAAGCCACCAGAACTGGGTCACATGGCATGTGACACATGTAACATGATATGTGAAATGTGTCACATGGAATATAATAATTTTCTTAGTGTGTAAACTCTATCACCATATAACATGGACTACATGATGTGTGTTCTTCGGACTACATGTCGTGTAGCCAGGAATTTCCCAAAAATTCCAAGTTGTTCAACATATCTTTTCACATGCCTCCAACCTTTAATATATCCATGATTCTCACTAAAGAGTGTGGATCTAGTGTTTACTAAATCTCACCATTTTTTTCACCAAAATCTGACCATAAAATCTAAATGGGAATCACCATCATTGTTCCGCATCATCTGAACGCTGAAAGTCATAAATCGGGGAACCTCCGATCTGATATGATCTACCATTGATCACCTATATTCATCATCATACCTTGATAACACCCTCAATATTGAACCAAAACTATAGTATCGATTCGATTCATTGAATAATGTCATTCAATGATCAAATACTGGGTATTTATCAAACCTCCAACCAAAGAAAGTTTTAGCGATGAATGTACAAAGAAACAGGGGAGAAATACACAAATCATAAAATTAGGAATGAACCTTAGACATTTCTTGGGTTGGTATCCATTCACTTACATTATAATGATGAATGAAGAGAAATAAATAAATAGATAAAAATTAATTTCTCCAATCCTAGGTAAATAAACTCGCACCCATAACATAATTGACTAGAAAATCAATATATTGGTTGATTTGATAGGAGTTTGTCATAGGGTAATAAAATAGGGAAATAAATCCAAAAAAAATTCCTAAATCAGGTTAGGATCTATCATTGGAAAATAAATATACTGCATTTTCATCATTAGTGAGATCCACAATCTTTATTTTTTATACCGATAACCAATTATCAATCTAATATTGTTCATTTGAGAATCCTTCAAGAATTCTCCTCCAATGGATCCTCTCAATCCCAGGTTTATTGTTGATAAACCTATTAATTTTCCCTAACCAAATATTTATAGAGGGTAATTAGGTTCCATATTTCAATTAAATAATTAAATAAATATATTTAATTTATTTAATTATTTCTCCCACAATGGCGCCCAATCCAAAACCCAGCATCAATAAAAGTTATGTCGTACCTAGGGTAAAAATCACACTTCAGACTCAACGACAGTCTTAGATTTACTATATGAGTCCCCATTTAGGAGTTATTCTACTATTTTAGGAAAACTATCCATGCATGATATAATATATATATATATATAATATTTTTATTATATTATTCCTAGGTTCATCGGGCCTTATAATAGCACGATGTCTCAGCACATGGATCCAAAAATATTATTAGATATATTCCAAATCTTTAAATAGAAAAAATAGAGATGTTAAATTTCTATGCCAAAAATTTGTGTAGTGAATACCCATCCTCATTTCCACTCAAATTTATTCACCTAGATGTACCTATCCTTCATTGATTGGGGACTTCTAAGTATGTAACCCGCACTTATTAATTGTGGGGTTAAAAGTGATGAAATATGTTACTATATTGTATGATCTATGTGGAATGTAAATGATATAAATTTTAGGGGTGGTACTAGAATTATTTATCTCTTCAATACATTGGGTAATGTTTTTATCTCATGAGATACCTTGTATGGTGAATGAGAGGTTATCCTAAGCACACTATGTTATGATGTCTCAGTGGTTAGACTTGACTTATGTTTATGATGCCATGTATTATGTTGTTTTCACATTCCTTATACTTCCTCGATGTTATCATATTATTTTATTCTTAGATGTTCATGTTTATGATTATCACCGCCTTTATGTCACCTTGGCATGCCTCTTGACTCACATTTATTACTTTAATTATGTTATGCTTTTATTATTCACTTACTGTGCCTTACAGATCACCCCTTTCTTATGTGTGTCCCTGGTTTATCCTGTGGAGTATTAGAAGACCAATGGATTTTAAGGTCATGTTGTGGAGTTTTTAAATAATTTCATTGTATCCTTATTTCAATTTACTATTTTATATATCTAATTTCCCAAATACACTAAACCTCTTGATATTTTGGGTTTCTATTAGTGTATCTTTATATAATAAATCGCGAGTTAAGGTCTATTGAGGATATAGGTTTTCATAGGTTTAATCATTTAGGTCATATATTTCTCATATTGAGTAAAAACAACTAACATTCAAATATTTGAAATCTAACATATGGATTTGATAAATTTAAAAAAAATCCTGATTTTATATAATTATACTAACTTCTTTATATGAATGAATAATGTTATAAACAATATATTGATGAAAATTACATAAATGAATGAATTTAAAGTAATTAGAATACCAGCAAATATATATGTGGTTATAAAGAAAAGAGGGATAAATTTTTCACTTACTTTAAACATTTATCTCTAATTTAACATAATAATATAGGAATCAAAGAAAATAGATTCCATGATCAAAATATCTGGAATGAGAAGATGATACTGGTGATGTATGGAGATCAAGGAAGATATTATCTCTATATACATTCACCATGGATGATGATGAATGATGGTGGTGAAAAGAAGTGAAAGTGGCATGATGAGGAATATGTGTTCAATGGTCAAATAGTGAAGAGGCTATTACATATACCCTATCTAGGGGTTAGGTCATGGATTTGAGTTGTGTTGAATAGGAGAAGCCAGTTTATCTAGAAAATTTGAATAGATGGCATTCCATATGGCTATTTTGTCCATGTGGGGAGTTTGAAACCCTTTATACATGATCTTTTGGTTGATACGATTAGATAAAAAACTACATTTCCATATTGGTATGAGATAATATTATTCCTATTAAAGTAGGTTTTTATAATCATTTTGATCAAATGAAAATACACATATTAATGTCACCACACATTTAAGCATCTTGACTTGAGATAATTCGAGGCCTTAGAGGCTGTATGATCAATAATTGGATGGCCAGTAATGAGGTATAATGGGAAAATAGAAATACATGGTTGTTTATGAGTATATGGCATAGAGAGAATTCCATATTGCATCTCTTGAATGGTCAAGTGAAATTTGAATCACATGGGGGTGCATGATAGGGGTGTTTCTAGTCTTGAAACTTCTGTTAGAATCATATAGACACCCTTGGAATATTGGATCCTAGTTTGGGTAATTCACTATATGTTTAGTAGATAAATAAATCATATTATGATTAAATAAATGTGAAAATAATTATTATAAAAATAATGATGATTATGCTATTATAAAATACAGTGATAAGATGAATGGTTGCTCTTAGTTAACAAGAATTATATTTAATAAATGGACTTGACTATATGTTATGTAAATTAATAATGTGGGATGAAAAATTTAATTTTTGATAATTATGTAATATATTTTTATTAAATTGTAATAAAAATATATATTAGGATGTTGATAAAATTTAAAAAGTATATTTGTATAATTAATGTAATCGATTGATTACTATTGGAAGATGAATAAATCTATAATTAAAAACATAATGATTATTTAAAAGTGAATATATATTGAAATTAATGAATTCATTAAAATTATCAATCTTATTTACTAGTGATATTTTGTTAACATTAATAGATATTATAAAAGTCGATATAAATAAATGAACTTTCAAGGATGGTTTTATGAAAATGTAAAATGGTGTTAGTGATGAATTTATAATTAGAATATTTTGTTTATGAATAAAGACTTGAGAGTGTAATATCATGGAAATTTTGATAATGATAAATAATGTATGATTGCATTAGGTCAGTTACATAAATTATAACTAAATTCTAATGAAGAATATAGTGGTTATCTAATAGAGTTGTCAATATTATAACTTAGTGGAGTTAACCAAATAGTATATATTTGAATATAACATTATATAAAATTTATTGACACTAATAAATGTGAAAAAATGATTAATTATAAAAGTTTTTTAGTGATGAATAATATTTTATTTCATTAAAAGAAATTAAATATTGATCTTACTAATGAAAAAGGTAAATAATAATGATGATGAAATACTAAGTGGATAGATTTTTCAGTACTTAATTGAATTTTTTTAATTTATAAAATTATACATGATATTTATAATTAATGTGGTAAAATATTCCACATAAAGATTCAGTTAATATATTTGTATGTTTTGAAATATATAGGTTGTACATTAGATCCTTTTAGATTTTTAATATGTAACTCATTATGACAATATTTATATCAACCGTGTTGTGATGTGACTAATTGAATAATTCCATAACTAACATTTATCTATTTCTAAATTACTATTATTATATTCTCAATTATCTATAAATATCAATACTTGTTGAGGATAATATAGTATGTTTATGTTATTTGGAAAAAATTCTTCTGTTATAAATAGTAGGATCTATGATTTTAGTAAAATAATTTCTTTGTGTATATATCAACATTATTAGGTGATGTAGTCCAATGATGGATGAATATAGATGGCTATAAGATGAAATTGTTTCTTTCTTTACACTCACCCATTGGATAGAGTTAGAGTGAGGTAATGATAACCTGTACCCATCTCACTCACATATCTTGGTAGGGACTAGCGATGATATAAAAATGTTTTTATTAAAACTCACCCACAGATATAGGTTACGTAAAAAAATTTACACGTTAGGAAATTAGTTCAGATGTGTAATTCCTCTAGTATATTCAGTAAATAATTGTTGGGGTATTGTAGTTCCTTCATCATCCCTTCTATAAGATTAGGATATATTATAAATATCTTATGTGTTTATGCTCTTCCTTACCCCCAACTCTGAGACCAAAATAGTCAACTATATACTAAATATTACATCATCTACTCATAACATTAGGCCTATAAGAACAATATATACACCTAAAATATTGGTATGGTATTGTTTGATATGTGTATTTCTTACATTGTCTCAGAGATGTGTGAAGATGTGAATTTCTACAATCAACTCATGGATATGTGGAGACATGTATTTCATCCAATATTCAAATTGGTGAATGTTCTTTAAATTATTCTATAGGGAAAGGGATGTATGGGTATCCTATTTCTTATATTTTATTTCCATTTCACAAATAACATCCACACATGGGGCATATAAATTATAATATATGAATATATTTTTAATGAACTATTAGGGTTGTACATAAGGTCTCCTCTTCAATTAATGAGATACCATATTATGATATGAGATCTTAGTGACATTCTAAAAATATATAGTCCATGATGACCCTTTATGTTATAAATATTTAAGTGTGGGTAAATTTATACATATATAAATGTTGATATTTGTTGAGCATGATGAAAGTGAATTGTGGGTAGCTTGATAAGAAATGGTCATGAATATTGTTTTGAATAATAATGATGTCTAGTGATGTTATTTTGTTAACTCATTATTTATTATTTATTAATATAGATACTAGATGTTCTTGAGGTCAAATTAATACTTCAAATGACCATATTGAGTATTATAAGTCACCCCTATAGGTATACTTATATATTGTTCACTCTTGTATCAACGCATATCATCATATGTGGATGAGAGGTGTTCTAGGAGGATGAATATGGTGGTTTGATATGGTCTAAGATAACATGATGTTTTCATTATAAATTTCACTCTTGTGTCATTAGTGTTCAATATTATATATATTTGGGATATGTTATTCTTTATAGTGGATTATTTATCTAAATTATATTATATTATAGAGATGTTCATATATGTGAATGTATAATATAAATTTTTTTGATTCATTAATTTATTGTGGATAATGATACATGATAACAAATAACCACCTAAATCTCTTATAAATAATCATTATATGATTTTTAATGTAAATATCCACAAAATGATCCAAAAAATATTGAGGCCTACTGTTTTTGGGAAATTGTGAATATAATACAACACTTTCTAAATACATAATATTTATTTTCCATATTCATATATTAATCCTAAAGATTACCATATTCTTATCTCTTCATGGGTATCTTGGGGACATACATAAAAAAAATGGTGAGCCATAATGCCTAGTAAGAGTGTAAATCAGGATAAAAATATAATAAGATAAAAAAAAGATGCAATAATCATGACAGAGAATTGAAAAATGAAACTATCAACACCGTAACCTAGAAACATTGAATAAGGTAAAATAGGTAATATTTTTATTATAATAATGAAAATCATAGGAATGTTCCACAAACATAGAGCATGAAATAAGCCAAGGATCACTACCAAGAAAATATACATAATTTTCTAGGATCAATATTCATGTATCATACATAGTATGCCATGTGATGAAATAAATAACTAATTAATTAGGGGGTATATATATCTGGAAAAACCAATACCATCATAATAAATTATGTAAATGTTTTCCATATATAAAACATGCACTGAACATAATCATGGAATAAAACCATGAGTAAGAAATGGGTTACAAAATGGTTTCAATAGGCTAAGTCAAATGGAATGTCATATAGATACCGAAAAATATATGTTAATACATTATATAAGATTCTAAATGTTCATAATCAACATATAATAAATTTTCTTCATCTATGAAGGAAATCATAAATGTGGGGTGATTGTATTTGAAGAACTTGAGAAAAAGAGGAAGAGCTATAACAACTTCCTTATAAGCATCGTAAGGTATGAATTAAGGAAATAGTAAAAAGGGAATTATAATGGAATTCATATCTCCATAAAAATGAAAAAAATAGGAATAATAATGGTAAAAATATAAGCTTATTAGAATAATAAAAATATTAGTAGAGGGAAATAGAGGTTGATAGGGAACATATCCTCAAGAACAATAATGAACATAAAGGAACCCTTACCTCGAGTAACAATTTCCTTCAAAAGAACCTATAAACATATAAATATTAAATTTAAATGTATAATTACATTCTTTATAACATTTTTCATATTCATTTCATCACTTGTAATCCATTTAATATCATTTTTCATTAATTTATTAATTTATAATTTTTTATATTGGTCATTTTCACATTTAATTAGTTTATAGTTCTAAAACCACTTTTGTTTAATGGTAGTTAATAAAGGACACTATCTAGTGGTTACATATTCTATAAAATTATTTAGGTATATGGTTAATATCATTTAAAATTTTATGGAGTTCATAATATTAGTATATGTTTAAAAATTATAATAATATTCCTAGGTAAGATTGTTTTTAATGATTAAAAATAAATGTGATTGTTTACATTTAATATCATTATTATCATGCCTATTTTATCATTACAAAACCATATAAATTATATGACATAGATTCATTAATTCGGGAAAAATATAATCATTTATAATCCTATAAAAACCATTATGGTTGGTGAGTAGGGTATCATATCCATAGGGAAGGCTAAATGGAACTATCTGATAAAAATTATCAAAAACAAACAAAACAAGAAAAAAAATAGTGAAATTATGGGGATATGGTTAAGATGTAATTTGGAATGAAATATAGTGATGAAAATAGTGGAGAAGGTGTGCTAGTCAGAAAATAGTGAAAAATTTGAGGAAGGACAACTGAAGATAGTTTTAGGGGGTCAAACTATGTTGAATTAATTTATAAAGTTTATGTTCAAGCTTTAAGTTGACAAAGTTATGTCAATTCCTGTGAATAAAAAGTTTTGAATCACTTAAATATCATTAAGATATATCTGTCACTCAGTGAAATATCTTGAGAAAATGATTAGTTAAATAATTGAGAACAGAATCATCTTCTTTTTTTAAATTTTTAGTACTTCATATGATGTTAAAAGGTTTAAAAAATCCATTATAATCTCCCATCAGTACTTAGATTAGTGTAAATTTGTACTCATTATGATTTAAATTAAGAACATCAATCATAAAAATTTCACTTAAAAAATTATGAAAATGCGATCAGAATATATTAAAGAAATCAACACATTTCAATTTGATTCCCCAAAAATTAATTATGTAAAAATTATATCAAAAAAAGATCAAGAAATGAGAAGAAAGTGAAGAGGAAACTTCTATTGTGAGATTTTATCCTTCCTTAAGATCTTTCTCCATGTCCTTCTCAAAATTAGTCATCATCCTTGGATCATATTTTCTCTCCATTGTGTTCTTCAAATCCACAATATATGTCTCATCCCTCCCTCCAAAAAATATATTTTGATTTTTAATATTTTTTTGTCACCAACTCAAAGCATGATTTTCCTAGTTGAATAATTAGTCAAGACTTTAATATCAAGTTATGATGATTATCATGTGATACTAATCATTCTATTCTCAAGCTTCTTTAACAATCTCTATAACTTATACAGTATCCTCCTTTCATCATGACTTAGTGGAAGTACAATGAGAGAATATTTCCATGGTAATATAAGAGCATGAAAATAATCAAAATCTTGGGCTCAATCCTAGATCGAGTCATTATTGACTCGAAAGGTATCAAGGGTTGTTTAGTGTTCACTCCAGTAAGTATTAAATCCAATCATATACTCCATCTTGACTCGAGAGGCTTTTATATTTGAGCTAAAAAAATTGATCATAGGTGCTCAACATTGACTATATCTTATACAAGCATCGACTTCTCTCATGAAAAATAAAACATGGATGGTTAAAAAAAATAATTTTGAAATTATTTAGAAACATCATTAAACATTAGATGTGAAATTTTCTTCTTCAAAGGGATTGACGAACTTGAAAATTCAAACCTCTATCACCATATTAAAACTATACAAGGATTATCCTCAACAGAAAAGAGTTTTCATTTGCTTTATCCCATGCTTGTCTGAAAAGTTGACATCAGTACCACCTAACACCAACCTCTAATGTTTCAACCTATAATTGAGCTCAACTCATCCTTAATGGATGATCTCTTATTGTATCCCCTTATCGTCTTCATCAATCAACACCATTATTAAAAATCATATAATATTTTAGTCTTAAATCAACATATCGGTCTTTTAACTCAATTCCAAGCATATAGCATTGATCTCATCATCAAAAAAATAATTCATTCTCATTCAACCTCACACATCTTGGCTTCCCTATACTCTGGTTCATTCTCCTAGCATAGTGATAATTTAGTCGATCTATTTAAATTGAATCATCATATTAATTGAGTCTTGGTTGACCTCAGTTCAATCATTGTCAACTTGAGTAAAGTCGAGCTCTTCATTTTGATTCATTTTTGAGTTTACTCAATTCTGTTTATATCATGATTATAAATACATGGGTGATCTAATTTAACCACATCTCAAACTCCTTATTTTATGTCCATGGTTTTCCTTAAATGATCAGTTGGAAGGTTGTCTATCTTATAGCTAATAAAATTCTAATAGGCATGGTTATTTAAATTTTGGTTGTTCAATCAATTGGAAAAAACACGGTTGATCCAAAATTTCCTATCACGGTTGATCAATGCCTTTTCCAAATTTCTAGTAGGGGTAGACTATTGTAGCTGATTGAATTATCAATGTGCGGTCACATCAAGGGTGGTCATGTGGCATCATTCATTTTTCAAATTTATATGTAATGAAAAAAAATCATGGTAACAGGGTTTCCTTCTCATGGTAGAACACTTGTAGGCATGGAAGCAGGGTGTGTTTCATGGTAGATGGTTGCACGGAAGCAGTGACTACTTAGCCAAATTATAAAATTAAAAGAGAAAACCCAAAAAGAAAATTAAATAACCTCATAAATTAATACACCAAATCCAAATATTATATAGTATCCATAATTAGAACATCATAATTTATTAGATTTCATCTATTAACAAATTTGACGATTAAAATGAAGAAAAAAATTTAAATTTAAATTCAAGAATTTCACAGCTAAAATTTAAAACCCAATTAACATCATCATATTCCATGAATTTTAAATATAAATTATGAAGTCATGAACTAATGAAAGAATAAATTTCTAAAACCTAAAAATAAAATTCTCTATTTAATTACACCAAGAAAATTTTTCTTTGAAAAAATATATGAAATTAAACACAAGAAAATTTGAGTAGATAACCATAAAAAATCACATTTCCATAAAAATTATCAATGAATTTCATGTTGATATAAAAACACGAAGATTCAAAATATTAAAAATTAATCACAATTTTGAGTGAAAAAAATTAAAATATATCAAAAAATATGTAGAAAAAATATAATGAAATAGATCCACATCAAATTTCACAACACTTAACGTTTTTCTTAACAACATGCAAATAATTAGTCAAAATTAGTGGAATAAAATTAATCTAAAAATTAAAAAACTGAGATTCCTAAAAGATTTGATTCTAAAAATGATTTTCTCACATAGACTCTCTTGAATACAATAATTATTTCCATATTGAAATAAATTCCCTCATTTAAATGTTGGTTACTTATTTAAAATAATTATTGACTTTAAAAAATGTTGATAAGAATGTAAAACACTTTGATTTTCACCCAATAAAATTTTCAAACTTATCTTTACCACTAGGAGAAATGACTCACATAATTTAGGTTTTGATAATAAATAAACACACCATTGGATGGGAATAATTTAATAATTAGTCTGAATAGTATGAATAACCCATCCAACAATAAAAGAATAAGGGTGAAATGATCAAAATAATAATTTGTTCATCCTAGATTATAATTTTCATTTTTTAGTCCATTGGGATACATATCATAAGATTTTAATTAAAATCAAAAAGTTCAAAGTCAATTATGATTGTATAAAATTATATTAAAACTATACCAAAAGAAAAAATTCAAATGGGAAAGAAAAATATTTCACTAATCAAACCCATGATGTAACAAATATAAATATCCTCATAGTAGAACAAACATCCTTTTATTTATGAATAATTTTGAACAACTAATGATTCCTAATTTAAACTTGAAAGTATGTAAATTTTGAAAATTTTAAGGGGTTTTTTTATGGGTTCAACATTGAAACATTGTTCAATACATATAAGACCTCTCTCCTAAACTTAAAACCCAATATTATTCCCAAAATGGAATATCAAGGTGGAGGAAACAATCAAACTATTAGTTCAAAAAGTTTTATAAATGAATAAAAAAATAAAAAAAAATAATATGCTAATAAGTATGTTCAAAACTAATTTTTCACACAAATCAACAAACACATAAATTTAGAGTATACATAATAATTCTATTGTCCATAGAAAAATTTGTTTATCATAGAAAAGGATATTAAGAAATGATGGATGCCAACACATTTTGAATTCAACAATGATTTACAAAGGATCATAGAAAAAAAATACACATACATTATTATAAAACACTAAAAAACTAATAGTAGGAATGACCAAGAGTCTTTACTTAGATGATAGCATGTAGTATAGAACTCCAAAAATATTTCTCAAAGAATTATTTTCACAAATGAATAGTATCATGCTAAAACATATATTGGAAGTTATTAAAAATATAGAGGTTTAAAGGATTAATCCATTGTATGAATAAGCTTTTCTCATTGTTTTTTATTCTAAATACACCCCTATTTTTATTTATGAACTATCCATCAGGAAAACAATATTTAAAGAAGTTAATTCAAGTTATTTAAGATTTATAGCTCCTTATGGAAGTGAAGAACAGTTTTAAATCTAGTTGTGAAAATTTCATCATTATAATGCTTGAAAAGAAGGTAGGGTATCTCCAAAGCTGGAATAGAACATAGTTAGAGACATTTATTTTAAAATAAAAAATAAATCATAAATTTAAAACCATGGGTTACCTCCAATGAAATGCTCATTTTAACATCTATATTTAGACTTATCCCTTAATATTATATCCATGATCACTCAGTGGGTATGAAACCCTAATAACAGTGAATTTATTATTTGGTAATAAAATTTTAGCATGTTATTTCAAGATTTCTATAAAATAAGACTCCAGAAAAATTCTCTCTAAAAACTCCAAGAATCTAGTACAATGCCTCCTACCACTAGTACAATCATGACTTATTATTTTACGAACAGATCAAAGTATGGAAGATAAAAACCCAATGTTTCCATCAAAAAAATAATTTTCACTCCCTACAAGCTCCCTAATAATGTGGGAATTAACATGTTAGAAAAATAGTGCAATAATTTGAGAAATTTTCTCAATAACAAAAAAAACTACCAAAAATAGATACCCTTTATAGAATATGTGAAAATTACAATGGATCATCTAAGAATTATTTAATCTCTATAATATAAACTCATAATTAAAATAAATCATTGAATAAGGGATATACCTACTGACATCATTTGTTAAATTTTCCAGAAATTATCCTATCATAATATCATTATATTGGGGATGGTTATTTTTAATTCCAAAAGGGAAATAAATCATCTCAGACTATTATGAATCCATTAAACACTCATTATTATCTGAAAAAGAAATTAAAATAGAATTACACTCATCAGGTTTTAAGGAATAGGAAGATAAATCCAGTTTGGGAAAACGTGAAGACTGTGAAGATCGATCAATGATAAGAAAGAAACTATCATAAAGATATCATGGTTTTGGATGAAAAACTTCATAGTCCCCTCCACAGTGAATTTTGTAATATTTCTCTAAAACCTCCCCATTAAATCTAATTCCTGAGTGGATTTAGATTCACCATAATAAGCATAAAAACGTTCATCAATTGATTCTGTGATTATTTAATAAAAAGGATAATGAAACACCCTCCTAGACTTAGATCTAAAATCATACTTAGAAACATATATTAGTTTTCATCATACCACAACTAGAGACTCATTGAAAACATGGAACTCTTTATGATCTTCACTAGCCTGAAGGGTTAGTTTCTCTTTCAAAACATTGATGATTTTTCTACCAATGGATAAAAAAATTATACCCAAAATTATAGGCACTTTTTTGTCACACTTTATTTCAAGAATAATAAAATTAGTGGGAATGTGATCTTACCTAAATTTACTAAAAGGTAATCTATCCTTTCATAAGGATAAGTAACTAACATATCAGAAATCTGTAGAGTGACTGAAGATGGTTTCAACTCCCTAATACCCTATTTCTTGAACTAATGAGTCGGAAAAAAATATTGATGATAGCTCTTAAATCACAGAGACAGTCAATTACCTCACTTTATCCTATTCTAAAAGAAATAGAAAATCTTCTAGGGTCATTCAATTTTAATTGTAACTTATTTTAAATTATGAAACTACAATCCTCAATTATATTAATTGTAGTAAAATCTCTCTAGTCCCTTTTATTGGAAAAAAACCATTTATAGAATTGGACATATGATGGGATTATATTTAAGCATTCCACAAAGGGAATATTGACACTAAAGTTTTTGAAAATCTAGATTAATTTTAAGTATAATGGTAAATAATTATTTTTTAATCATTGGGGAAAGGGGATAGGAGGGTTATAAATCTTCAATACTGGTTTATTACTCACCTTCTCATCAAACCTAATTTTCTACTTTGATTATTTTATTATTTCCAATTTCATTTTCCATTGTTATTTTTCTTTTTATAATGATGAATGTTCATTCTATTCTAGTTGGTAATTACTGTCCAGATTTATAAATTTTTCTTTTTCTAAATTTTCATTTTTAGATTCTTTAAAAAAAACTAGATTCATTTATTCTAGGCTGGTTTTGATCATATTATTGAGTTTTAGTCCACTTCATATTATTATATCCATCACATTTTCTCTAGTATTTTGTTCAGTTGTGTTGGGAATCATTACCTTATCTATCCCTCCTAGATCTTTAAAAATTTATTCTTTTCATGTGTGTAGGTTATTGATGCTGGATATCTAGGAATCTACCTTTAATATTTGTTTCCTAATCAATCCCTCTAAATCATAACTAGATTTTTCAGGTCTAATACTATTATAAAATTAAGTCCTAGGTTGATATGATTTACCAATTGATCTAACATATGGTTTGATAACCCTTGTGTAATTCTAAGTTAAATTCATCCTTAAATTAATTTAAAATTTTATCAATACTAGATTGATTCATATACTTATAATCCACAAATTGAGTACTCTCACCAAGTTGGGCTAAAAGATCAAAATTCATATAGAAGTTTTGAGTATAACCATATATCCCACAATTATATCACTTCTACCTATGTGAATATTCATTAAATAAAGTAGCATGAGTGTTTTTTTCAACTTTATGATCACTTTATTCCTATTGAACTTGATCTGAGACTTTTGAGCTAGTTTATCAAATATCTTCTTGATCTCACTAATAGTCAGCTCTGAAAAATCCCCACCATAAGTGTAATCCACTAGATTTTGGTTGTATGGTGTAATAAAATTTTATAATGTATCCATAAGCAGGTGGGGATTTATTTTTTGGTTGGGAAATTATCTCAATAAACCACTAAACCTGTCCCAAGCTTCATGAAAATCCTCTCCCTTATCCTAATCAAATCCTGTAATCTTATGCCTAACATCAATTGCAATATTCCTATGATAATTTATAGAAATAAAATAATTTAATAACTAATCCTAGGGATCTAAAATATCCTCATAAAGTTTCTTAAAATAGATCCTAGTTATACCCTTGTGGAAAAAATGGAACACCCTCAACCTTATTTCCTCCTCACTCAACCCACTAAAGGGAAATTGTTGGACTAAACTGTAGAAATTTGTTATTAAATATAATGAATCCACTGTGCGAAAGACATTAAATTAAGGTAGTATAGATGGGTTTTATTGAATTATTTTATAATTACTATAACTATGTTTAAGTATTATAAAGGATGGATTGATAGAAATAAAAGATGGTTGAAACTCTAAGTCTAAGCCTCTCAGGGACCGGCTTTATGAGTAGTGCTCTTTCAACTTCCAGGTTTTCCATTTCAATTTTTTTTAAGGGAATAACAATGCATTTTTATTTTAGGAATTAAAATTTCAAGTACTACCTTAAATTTTTTATTTTTCATAAATATTCAAGTGATAACATCTATTAAAAACAACACATATTAGAATACAAAGTAGTTTTTTAAATAGATTTTAATACATGTGATTTTTTAAAATGTTTTTTTGCTTTGAATTCTATTTATATATTTTTTTGAATTGGACACATGCCTCTCGAAAATGACACAAAAATTACAAGTCATTTATTCTTGAAAATTTTAATTATTTTTAAACATACTAAAAATAGTATGGTTAGTTAGTAGGGTATCATATCCATAGTGGAGACTAAATGGAACTGTGTGATCCAAACTATCAAAAATGAACAAAAAAATTACAAATAGTGAAATGTTTAGGATATGGTTATGATGTGATTTGTAAAGGAAAATAGAGATGAAAATAGTGGAAAATGTTTGCAAGTGACGAAACAAGTTTTTGTTTAGGCTTCAAGTTAAAACAACTGTATCAGTGCCTATTAAGAAAATGTGTCAAAACACCTAACCATCATTAAAATATCTCCATAGTTCATTGAACTCTCCTGAGAAAATGATTAGCTCAATAATAGATATGATAATCATCATCCTTTTACAATTTTTGTTATTTTTAATGATGTTCAATGGTTTAAAAAATTCACTATCATCGCCCTTCAGTGCATAGAGTGGTGTAAATTGATACTCATTAAGAATGAAATTTCGAACACTGAACTTAAAAGTTCACTTACAAAATTATGAAAATGAGATAATAACATATCAAATAAATAAACTAATTTCAATTTGATTCCTAAAAATTTGATTAAGTACTATAAAAAAAGATCAGGAAGTGAGAAAAAATAGAGGGTGAAACTTCTATGTGGAGCTGGTTTTCTTTATAAATCTCTAGTTCCAATTCCTTCTCCAACTCAGTCATCTACCCTGGCTCAGCTTTGATCTAGTTTTTTTTTATGGTTTTTTCAAAAAAAAACTACATAATGTAATAGGGGATCCCATTTTTTAAAAAATTGTATCAGAGAAGTGTGAATGGGGTTCATGCTTCTTCGTCTTCCTCTAAGGAAGCGTAAACCCTGTTCACACTTTCTCAGCACGGTGAAGGAAGCGTGAACCCCGTTCACTCTTCATTCATGGAATGCACAAAATATGCATGAGCTGGTTTCATGCATCTAACCAAATGTTTTTATAAAATGGGTGCCCCCTCCAAATATTATTCTTCTCCTCTGGTTTTAATGAGAAGATCTGTAGGAATTCTTTCTTAACATATATTTGCGGCTTTCTTAAAAAAATAAAATTTCTATTTAAAATTTTAATTTTCTAAAGTTATTTATTTATTTATTATGATTTATTTATTTAATATGTATGGATGCATGAATTTATGGATGTATAAATTAGTGTTTAGTGTATGATATGATTTATGAATGAGTTATTGTTTGTTGTATGATAAAATTTATATTGAATGTTTAGAAAATTTAAAGAAGATGTATATATAATTGAAATGTTATGTATAAAATGTTACTTATATTTAGGGAAATAATTTTTTTAAATGTATATATTCTATAACATTTATTAAAAATATATTATTTATATTAAGTATCATATTTAAATTAATTAAAATATATATATAATATTATTTTTTTAATTGTATAAAAAGTTAATTATTAGTAAAAAAATTAAATTATATTAAGTATAAATAATTATTATTCCAAGTAATAAAGTATAAAATATAATTACTTATATTTTAAAAAGTAGAAAAATGAAAAAAAAAATATTATATATACATATACAATTTTATAAAATTGAAAATAACATAAGTGTATAGTATTTTAATGGTTATTCTATAAGTGTAAATTATATTACTTTTAATTAAATTTAATAAATTTTATTATTAAATATATATATATATATACATACACACATTGAAAAGTTAAAATTTTGAAAATTAGTTGTAGATATTTATTATATATTACATCTAGCTATAGGTAAAGTTATATAATATGTAGAACATAATAAGTATACCAAAACGCATGTTTAGAGTATTGTGTGATGACTACTTTTGAGATGATCAACCAATGCATAATTGAAATTTCATGTATTTTTTGTGTATGTGGTTATATAATTTGTAATAATTGCATTTTCTTTTCCATGTTCATGACTAGTGAGTCGTCCCTCTCTAAGTATATAAGTGATTTTGTGTCTACTTAAAAATTTTATGTATTTCATACCCATATACCCCCCACACTTGAATGTGAGTAACTTTGTAATAAAAATGCATTCTAAAAGAGGCGTTCAAAAAGATGCATTCGACAAGAGGCATTGTTGTTTGAAAGGAGACTGGTGGTTTGTAACACGCTGAGATTTTGTGAAAAAAATGAATTAATTTAATCTTTTTGTTTTCATTTCACACAACACTGAAAATATTTTTTTATATTAAATCACTATGTTTGGATTGCGTTATATGCAACACTAAGTTATTATGCACTACACACAACATAAAGTTCAACAAGCTATACACAGAACATCTAGGTTAGCATACATTACAAGAAATATTGACTTTCCTTGATGTCTTATGTAACACGCAAGACTGATTGTTACCAAACTATAATATATTATTAAAAATATTATTATTTTATATAATAAAAAATAAATTTGACATTAAATTAAAGTTTAAGAATATTATTAACTAATTTATGAAAATATATGGTTTACAAAAATATAATATTAATTCATAGGTTAGAAATTAATAATAAATGAATATGAAAATTGATTGGATATAAAAGGAAATACTATTATTTTTATGGTCACAAAGCTATTTTACCCTAATAAATTAAATTAATTATAATTAGTGAGTGATAATAATGTAATATATATGTTATATATTAAATATATTTGATAGGCATAAGATAAGAACAAACCTAATTTTATTCTTAAAACCCTATATTTTTATAAAGTAAGTTATAACATCTTTTAATGGAGAACCCATTTTAAATCCAAATTTTAGAAATTTTATAGATTTAATATGTCAAAATAAACTTCTTCTTTGAAATTAAAATAGAAAAATCTGGTTAAGATGATTTTTTTTTCTATAAGGTTTCATTTTTTTAATGAATAGTTAAAAATAATGAATTTTAATTCAAAACTGCTTTTTCATCTAATTAATTTATAAGGTTAAATTATATTTTAAATATGTTTAAAAGTTTAATTAGGTACCTCTCAAGCCCCTTGGATCAAAAAAACTCTACTCAAATAATCTCCCAAAAATCACTATCTTCCTTCTATAAGCCTCCCCTTTGGAATAAAGAAATTCTAGGAAGCCTTTTGGCACAAACCAAAATGAGTTACCCGATTAAGATGTAATTTCTTCTCTCAAACACCATTATTTTATTTTCTTTCTCCACACCATCCACTGTATTTATTCCATTATTTTATAACAAAACTAATATGATAAATATACTAGGATTTTTTATGCTATGTTTTTGAACTAAACTTACACACATCTCCATCTAATGGGTAACAAATATACTGTTTATGTGTACAGTGAACTACTGCTACACAAAATGATGATTGTTCATTTTTCCTTACTGCATTTCATGGTGAAAATTATTATGAACACTCTATTATGTATGTTATATATTATATTTATTATTTATTTAAGATTTTTTTCCTTTTACAACACATATCATTATACTTTACATTTGTTGTAAATATGATAATTTTGTTTGAGGAAGTATAGACTACCACCCCCTCAAAGCAATGTGATTCGTTCACACACTACATAGAATATATTAAGGATGGTTTTAGTGAACTTATATGATATATATGATATAATAATGTTACTATAATAATTATATATATACATATATATACACATATTTCATTTACCTTCTTTCATTCAATACGACAATAAAAACGAAAACAATGTTCATGTGTACACATGACTTACCATCTCCATGAACAGTGAATTCCATTTAATAATTCTATATTATATATATTATTATAAAACAAATATAATTAATATAAATTATATTTATATCATGATTTAAATTCTTTAAATCATTATATAATTATAAGGACCACATATATAAAAAATTAAGACACATGCAAAGAACAGAGCGAATATTATCCAAAGAGAAACCTTAACATAGGATAGTTAACAAGGGGGTAATATAAGGTTGTAATAAAATCATATATGGTATTATATATAATAATATGGTTCTATAAAATATGTATAATAAATTTATATTTATTATATATGTGTTTTGAATGAGTTTTACAAGAGTCAAGACACAAGGTAAGAGAATTTCATCTCACTTTTTATTTTCGTGAGATACGTGCTTTATTCACCACTAATTCCTTTTTTGTGGTGTGTATACTACTCATGTATGTATTCTATGATTATTATACTTAAAATTATTGGTATCTACATATCAATTTTATTATATTTCCATCATGGTATTTATGTTTCAAAAGTTACCAAATCAGTAAAGTAATTTTGTCTCAATTTTCCTTCTTTGAGACACATGTCATGTTATGCACCTATATTTTTCATGAGGTCTATATAATACCTTTGAAATGTTATATAATTAATATCATTATTTTCAGGATATTTTAAGCTTCATGTAATTACATATTATTACATGGTGATTATGGTTTAAATTTACCAAGTGGTAAGAGTTTATTGAAACAATCTCATCACTTTTTGTGATTGTTAATGTTTATGCTTACTTTGTTGAAATATTATGATACATATCTTAAGAAACATCATTAATTTTATTATCATATATTTATTCATGATATATTCATGTATTGGTTCCATTTTTCTACTCTTTGGTATATAAGATAGTTAAGAAAGTGTTTTTAATAAAGCCCGACTTTACCCTCTCTTCAGTCAGAAATCTGTGTTCCTTTAAAACCATGTTTTATAAAAAGGGTTTCCAAGAATATTATTATAATATCCTATGATAATTAAAAATAAAGTTTTACCCTTTTTTTCTTTTACAAATGTTTTCAAATGAATATTCTCGTCTCTTTCTGAATGAGGCATTTTTCTAACCTTTTTACCATGAAAAAGGGATGTTCTTTTTACCTCGTATGGAATGTACAGATTTACCTGATGTCAATTCTTTGAAGCTTTCTTTTTATGTTTAAAAGGTTAATTTTTATGAAAATTTTGTTAAAATATATTTTCAAATAAATTTTTTTCCAAAGGTTTTCAAGCTTCTTTTATAATTTTTCAAGGAAAATTCTTTTCAAAAATATTTGCAAGATCCTTTAATAATTTTTCAAGGAAATTTGTTTTCAAAAATGTTTTCAAGCTCCTTTTATAAGTTTTCAAGGAAAATTTTTTTCAAAACACTTCCAAGTTGTATTTATATGTTTTCAAAGAAAAGGGTTTCTAAAAGGTTTTCAAAGCTTTATTTATAAGCTTTCAAGTTTATTTTCTATAAAATGGTTTTAAAAATATTTTTTACGTTTTAAAAATATTTTTTCAAAGAATAAAGGATATTTTACTCAATAAATGTTTTCAAAATATCTTTCCAAGTTATTTTTCATCTAATATGACATCTGTTTATGTTACTCATTCCCTTATAAGAAATTATCCATTGTTTCGATTCATATTTCTTCTTAAATGGTTTATGTTTCAATGGAATGACTCTTATTAGACTTTTTTCTCTTCCATGGGTTATATGATTTTGAAACCTACTTCTTTTCATGGGTTATGATTTTGAAAAAATGATTATGAAACCTTTATTTTTTTATAGGTTAAGATATGATTACATGTTTATGATGCCCATTTCATTTCATGGGCTATGATATGATTTTTTATGATTTTTTGGAATGTGTATGTATGATTTAATTATGAGATGGGTGGGAATTATGTCTCCCTCTAATGCATTGGGTCATGATAAATGTTTTATGAGATCAAAGGGCATGTGGGAGGGAATCTCATTCCATAAACAAGAGGGTACACAAGAGGGAATCCCAATCCCAAAACAAGAGGGTACATGGGAGAGAATCCCAAGCCCAAAACAAGAGGTTACATGGCAGGACATCCCAAGCCTTAAACAATAGGGTACATGGGAGGAAATCACAAGACTGAAATAAGAGGGTACACAGGAGGATATCCCAATCCCAAAACAATAGGGTACATGGGAGGGCATCCCAATCCCGAAGCAGGTACAAGGGTGATTAACCCAATCCTAACATGTTAAAAATTCATTGGTTGGACACCTTGACATAGGGTTTTTATATGCTTATGTGTCTTCCAAAATTCCATGTTTTATTCCTGTGTCATTATTTCATGTCTTGTGTTCTTTATTTCCTTATGAATGTATTATGAACTGTTAAGCTTTATACCATGATACATGTTTATGATATTTTATATGCATGTTATGATCTTATATTTTCATGATCATGTTATCATACCCTTATGATCATGATTATACTTACATATCTCCCTTTTTTACTCTTACTGAGCATCTGAGCTAACCCCTTTTTATGTTTCCTTCCCTTGGGTTATAAAGATATGTATTATGTTTGATGTGTCTAAGAAGGGTGCTAGTCAAGAAGAACCTAGTGGGAGATTATGTAGATCATTTATTTACTGGTGTTTATGTTTCTAGGTTTCAAAAGGCACTATACTAGTATGGTCAATGTGTGTCTGATTGTATAATGTTTGAAGTATTACGCAAATGTTATATAATGTTAGTGTAAGTTAATACTGGGTCATTATAGTTGGTATCAGAGAAAAGTTTTAGTTAAACTTTAGAAAATAGGATGATAAAACATTAGTGATATACCTGGGTATATTTCAAAGGATATTTCTAGGGATATCTCTAAGGATAAGTATAAGGATGAGATAATGTTTAGGAAAATGTCCTAGAATTTGGTAAAGGATAGAGTGAGTGGTTTCCTAGAAATACATCCATGTCTGGATACTATAAGTGGATGTGGCTCTAGAACATATGTACCTAGGGGTGACAAATCTAACAAGATATCTTGGGCCTTACTCAGGGTAATCTAGTACATGAAAATGGTCCTTTCTACACACCTGGTTTGACACTCCCAGGGGATTTTCTTGGGAAATTCACAAACTCTTCATCAACCATCATGAAGGATTTAAATAGAAGTTGTCTATGAGTAACCTAGTATAAACTTAATGTGTCATAGATTAAAGAAGTTGTTGTAATTTTAACATCATATAAGTGGTTTTTCATTATTATGTGGTTCCTCACTATGATAACTATTTCTTACTCTATGATTTTTGATTTTATCCAATGACTAGAACCCAAAGTAACTATGTTAACGATGATTACAATGGACAATGCAGTGATTTTCCTCATGAGAAACTAAATTCTATGGGATATGGAATGAAAATTCTTGTTGCTATACTCACCCTAATTTCTCAAGATATGAACCATTATAGAGTCCCAAATGAGAAAAGGGTGGAACAAGATTATTTTGAGTCCTTTATGAGGCAATTTTCACCTTATTTTAGCGGGTCTTCTGATCCACTTGTTTCTGAACAATGGATCAATACCGCTAAAAAGATATTTTCTACTCTACAATGTTCATAACATCAAAAAATCAGTCTAGTTCGTTATCATTTATAAGGATAAGTGGATCAGTGGTGGACTCTAATCAAGAATATGAGGCATCAAGATGAAATTGACTCAATGGATTGGGATGAGTTCAAGAACTTATTTTTTTAATAAGTACTTTCATCTGATTCTTTATAAAAAGATTTAAAAGGAGTTCTTAGAGATTAATTAGAAGGAAGATGAATTTGTTCATGCCTATGAAGAAAATTTTACAAGGTATTAAAGGTACTATTTGGGTATTATCATTCAACCTGAAAGAAAAATTGATTGATTCTTTGGTGTTCTAAAAGATCATCTTATAAATTCCTTGTCTATAAGAGAATTTATCAACTATGAAGAAGTGGTTATATTTGTTATAAAGGTGGAAATAGAGGTTGTATTTGTGTATCAATATCATGGTTTTGACAAGAAAAGGAATATGGAGTTCAAAAGAAAATCTAACAACCATGGAGAAAATAAAATGATCCTTCGGTTATGCTCAAATTGTGGGAAGAAACATGGAGGGAATTTTCTTAAGGGGACTACTATATGTTTTAAGTATTGAAGGGAATTCCATCGAGCAGTTTAATGTCAAAGTTGTGGTTGGAAGTTAGATAATGATGTAAATAATGAGAAATACCCATAAAATGAACCTCCCACACTTCAGTGTTTCAATTGAATGGATTTTGGCCATTATGATAACAGGTTCCCCAATCCAAGGACTAATGTGAATGATAAGCCACAAAAAACCTCTAAAGAAAAAGGACAAAGGGAAATCTTATGTTACCATAATGGATGAAGTGAACCAATATAATTAATAAATACTTATCCTTCCCTCCTTATTTGGGAATTTTATGTTTGATTTTATATGAATAATCCCTATGAAAGTCTTATCGTTCATCCTTTGGTGATATTTCATGTGATTATATTTACCTAAATGGATTATGGAATAATAAAATAACATTTGATAATCTATCAGTACAAGGATGGACCCAAGTTTCTAATTAAAATTTATTTGGTTTAATATAAGATCTTATTTAAGGAATAAAGGTTGAATTATATTTTTGGGTGGGTGACATGGTTAACCATTTATAAAAATATTAGGTTAAACTTCAGATGAATTTTTTGATATTAAAGTATTATCTCACCACATGAGGATTTATGCATATTGGATAGACTGGTCTAATAATTTTGTGTTGATGGTAACTAAAGAGAGATGGGATGACCTATCATGGATCTCTTCATATGTTAGTGATTTAGGAATGAAAAAATCACCTTCCTTTTGAGAAAGAGGTGAAGTGGAAATTGGTCCAAATAATGACCAAATGATGAGATTTTACTTATGAAAGGGAATGAATTCAAGTAAGTATAACTTCTCACAAAAATTATCCAACTTTAGGGTAAGGATATTGAAACCAAAAAGGTTATCCTAGTACCCTCCTTTCTGATGAATCAAATGGTCCCTTAGATAATCACGGATTTATATCTCTGTGATTGTTAACTTTCTCCGGGCCTTATTCTCTATTACTCTCCAGAAAAACTTAATGGTAATATTTCTCTTCCATGTAAAAGTTTTCACCTACCACATATTTTATCCTATGTGGAAATATTTTTATTAGTAACTTTGGGTAACCATTATGGTTCCAACTCTCCCTTTTTAAGAGAAGTTTTTGTATTCAATTTTACGATGTGGATTTCTAAGAATGAAACTTTAAAGTATTAAACATTTGATAACCCAGTTGAATTTCAAGGGAGAAATTCATTTTAAGGGGGGTAGAATGTAATACTCAGATATTTTGTAAAAAAATTGAATTAATTTAATCTTTTTGATATTTTTAATTTCACACAACATTGAAAATAGTTTTTTTATTTTAAATCACTATATTTAGCTTTCATTATATGAAACACCAAGTTATTGTGCACTAAACACAACATAAATTTCAACATGATCTTCATGAAACACCGAGGTAAGTGTACATTACACACAATATTTACTTTCCTCGATGTCTTGCATAACACGCAAGACCGAGTGTTACCAAACTATTATATATTATCAAAAATATTATTATTTAATATAATAAGATATAACCTATATGTTAAATTAGAAGTTATTAATAGAATTAAATAATTTATGAAAATATATGTTTTATACAAATATAATATAAATTCATATGTTACCAATTAATTAGAAATAAATATAAAAACTGATTGGATATAGAGGGAAATACTATTATTTTTATGGTCACAAAGCTCTTTTACCTTAATTAATTAAATTAATTATAATTATTCACTGATATTAATTTAAATTATATGTTATATATTCAATAAAATATTTTTTATATTCATCCAATATATTTTATAGAAATAAGATATGAATAAACCCAATTGTATGCTTAAAAACCTATATTTTTATAAAGGTAGTTTTACTGCCTTTTAATAGAGAACCCATTTTAAATCCAAATTTTAGAACTTTTATAGATTTAATATGTAATAATAAACTTTTTCTCTGAAATGGAAACATAAAAATTTGGCTAGTATAATTTTTTTTATTTTTCTATAAGGTCTCATTTTTTAATAAATAGTTAAAAATACATAATTTTAATTCAAAACTACTTTTTCATCTAATTAATTTATAAGGTTAAATTATATTTTAAATTGTTTTAAAAGTTTAATTATATAATAATTTTATCAATTAATACAATTTTGGTAATTGGAACTAATTTCACGTTGAAATTGGATATGAAAACTTAGCAAACTTTTGATCATTTTTACTTTAAAACCCACAGTGTCGTCCCATCAGTGGGATTAATTTTAAATTAATTTCAACCACTTTTGTGATTAGAATTTGGAAAAGTGGATTCCATATTTGTAATCATAATAATTTATAATTTCTAGTAATGTGAACTTAGTTTTTGACCAAAATTATTAGTGAATTTAATTAAAATTAATTACATCGATTAAGGTAAAATTAAGATTAACTAAGGATTAAACCTTAAATTTAAGACCCAAAAAGACTTATACACTTTTACAAAATCCATTTTATAGAATTATATCAACCCTATACTCCATTTTATCTATTTTTTCATTATTGGATCCACTTGACATGTCAAAAATGTGTATGGAATTCCATTGTCAAGATATTATAAAAGTGTCACTCCGCCTCCACTATAAAAATGTCTCATATCCTCCCATTTCCTCACACCTATAAAGCCTCTTGGATATCCAAAAATTTGATCATATAATCTCCAAACATCCCTAACTTACTCCAAGAATCCTCTCCTTGGTCATATAGCAATCCAAGGAAGCCTTTTGGCATAAACCAAAAGGAGTTACTTGATTAAGAGGTAACATCTTCTCTCAAGCTCCTTTACTTTATTTTCTTTATCCACCCCCTATGCCCTATTTATTTCATGATTGTATAATAATACCAGTATATTTAATATACTATGATATTTTTATGCTAACATTTTGACCTAAACTAACACACACATCCACCTAATGGGTAATGAACATAGTGTTTATGTGTACAGTGAACTACCGCCTCACAAAATAATGATTGTTTATTTTTCCTTAACTCCTATCATGGTGGAAATTATAATGGAAACTCTATTTATATATGTTATATATTATATTTATTATTTATTTAATATTATTTAATCCTTTTAAAACATATATCTTTATACTTTCCATTTACTGTAAATACGATAATTTCATTTGTGGAAGTATGGACTACCACCCCCTCAAAGCGATATGATTTGTTCACACACTATATGAAATGTACAAGGATGGGTTTAGTGAAATTACATGATATATATGATATAATAATGTTACTAGAATAATTATATATATACATATATATACACATATTCTATTTACCTTATTTCATTCAATATGATAATAAAAACATAAATAACATTCATGCGTACGTACGGCTTACCGTCTCCATGAACGGTGTATTCCATTTCATAATTCTATATTATATAAATTATTATAATAAAAATATACTGAATATTAATTATATTTATATTATGATATAAATTTTGGAAATCATGATATAAGTATAAGTACTACAGATATAACAAATTAAGACACATGTGAAGAATAAAGCAAATATTATCTGAAGTGAAACCTTAACATAGGATGGTTAACAAGCGGGTAATATAAGGTCATAATAAAAATATATATGGTATTAGAAATAATTATATGTCTCTGAAAAATATTTATAATAAATTTATATTTATTATATAGGTGGTTTAAATGAGGACGACGAGATTCAAGACACAATGTAAGGGAATTTCATCTCACTTTTTATTTTTGTGAGATACATGATTTATTCACCACTTATTCATTTTTGTGGTGTGTGTGCTACCCATGTATGTATTACATGATTATTATAATTAAAATTATTGGTATTTACATATCCATTTTATTATATTTCTATCATGGGATTTATATTTCAAGAGTTACCAAATCGGTAAAGTAATTTTGTCTCAATTTCCCTTCATTGAGGCACGTGCCATGTTATGCACCTATATTTTTTCCATGAGGTGAATATACTGCCTTTGAAATTTTATATTATAATTTTCATGATATTTTAAGCTTCATTTAATTCCATTTTATTACATGAGTATTATGGTTTAAATTTACCAAGTGGTAAGAATTTATTGAAACAATCTAATCACTTTTTGAGATTGTTTATGTTTATGCTTACATTGATGAAATCTTATGATCCATATATTAATAACTCTCGTGAATTTTATTATCCTATGGTTATTCATGATATATTCATGTATTGGTTCCATTTTTACACTATTTGGTACATAATATAGTTAAGAAATTGTTTTTAATAAATCAAGACTTTACCCTCTCTTCATTCGGAAATATGTGTTCCTTCAAAACCATGTTTTCTAAAAAGGGTTTCCAAGAATATTCTACTAATATCTGATGATCGTTAAAATAAATTTTTACCCTTTTGTATTTTACCAATGTTTTCAACAGAATTTTCTTAACTCTTTTCGAACGATTCAATTTTTTAACATTTTTATCGTGAAAAAGTAATGTTTCTTTTACCTTGTACGGCATGTATGGATTTACCCACCCTCAGATATTTGAAGAAATATTTTCATGTTTAAAAGGTTAATTTTTAAGAAAATTTTGTTAAAAGATATTTTCAAATAAATGGTTTTCAAAAGTTTTTCAAGCTTCTTTTATAAGTTTTCATGGAAAATTGTTTTCAAAATTTTTTTCAATATCCTTTTATAAATTTTCAAGGAAAATTTATTTCAAAATGTTTTCAAGATTCTTTTATAATTTTCAAGGAAATTTGTTTTCAATATCTATTTATGTGTTTTCAAAGAAAATGTTTCCAAAAGTTTTTCAAGTATTTATTTATAATATTTTAAGTTTATTTTCAAGAAAATGGTTTTAAAAAGATTTTTTATATTTTAATGATCATTTTTCAAATAAGAAAGGATATTTTACTCATGAAATGTTTTAAAAACATCTTTCCAAGTTATTTTCCATCTAATATGACATCTGTTGATGTTACTCATGCTATTCTAATATTTGATCCAAAGTTTCCATTAATATTCTCTCTTTAATGGTTTATGTTTCGATGGAATGATTCTTATGACACCAGTTTCTCTTCCATGGGTTATATTCTTTTGAAACCTGCTTCTTTTCATGGGTTATTATTTTGATGAAATGATTATAAAACCTACATTTTTTCATAGGTTAATATATGATTACATTTTTATGACACTAATTTTATTTCATGGGTTATTATATGATTGTTTATGATTTTTTGGCACATGTATGTGTGATTTCATCATGAAATGGGTGGGACCTATATCTCCCTCCAATGCATTGGGTAATGATAAATTTTTTATGAGCTCAAAGGGTATGCGGGATGGAATCCCAAGCCTGAAACAAGAGGGTACATAGGAGTTCATCCCAATCCCAAAACAAGAGGGTACATAGGGGGACATCCCAAGCCTGAAACAAGACGGTACATGGGAGGTCATCCCAAGCCCGAAAAAAGAGGGTACATGGAAGTCCATCCCAAGACCGAAACAAGTGGGTACATGGGAGGACATCTCAAGCCTAAAACAAGAGGTTACACGAGAGGACATCCTAATATTCAAACAAGAGGGTATATGGGAGGTAATGCCAAGCCTGAAGTAGGTACATTGGTGATTAACCGAAGACTGACATGTTACAAAGGCCTTGGTAGGCTGCCTTGACATAAGGTTTTTATATGCTTATGTGTCTTCCATAATTCCATATTTTATTCCTACATTATGCTTTCATGAATTATGTTATTTACTTCCTTATTATTCATGTCTTATGAACTACCAAGCTTTATGCCATGATACATTTTTATGATCTTTGATATGCAGGGTATGATCTTCTATTTTCATTATCATGTTCACATACCCTTATGCTCAAGATTATTCTTATGTATATTTCTTGTTTACCCTTACTGAGCATCTTATATCACCACTTTTTATGTTTCCTCCCCTATTTTATGAAGATATGTATTATGTTTGATGTGTCAAAGAAGGGTTCTAGTAAAGAAGAATCTTGTGTGATATGATGTAGCTCATTTATGTATCAGTGTTTATGTTTCCATGTTTCCAAAGGCACTAGACTAATACGGTCTTTGGGCGTATGTTTGTATAATGTTTTATGTATTTCTCAAATTTTATGTAATTTTAATTTATGTCAAGACCGGGTCATTGTATGTTTGCTAAAATATGTGATAATAGAGACTCTAAGAGTACACCCATAGGTTTTGGTTAGTTTATCAAATAATGATAAACTAATCCATATAATAAGTCTCAAGATCAAGTCACGGTTATTTATTCTTGACAGACCGATTATAATTAGATGTATATATATATTTTATTTATTAAATATAGTACTTAAAGTGACAATATTTTCATTATAATAAATATCCCAAACAAATATGTTATCTATCTAGAATGTTTACTGGTCTTCAGATGACTGTTGAATGTATGATTAAAATTGAATATTTATTTTTTATACGATTATTTAATTTATAATAATTGGATGATCTTGAGATGAACAAACAATGTATGATTGAAAATTCATGTCATGTTTTTTTCAGTAATATAATTTGTACTATTTTCATTTCTTTCTCATTGATGACCTACCTGTCATCCCTCTCTCTAAGTTTGTAAGTACCCACATGTCTGCTTAAAAAATTTTATTTATCTGAAACCCCTATAACACCTCACTTTCATGTGATTTTCATTATAATAAAAGGGTGTTCATTAATAATTTTTTTTGTTTGGAGCTGTATTTTTACACCATGCCTAATAAGAGACTGATAGTTGATGAAATTTGAGCTAATGGATGTGCAAGGATCCCCATTAGGCTTTGGTTGGTTTATCAAATAATGATAAACCAATCCATAGAAAAAGTCTCAAGATCAAGTCAATTATTCAATCATAATGAATTTAAATAATTTTAAATTTTCATGTAGTATATAATATTTTATTAATTATATTTTTTAGGTAATCAAGTCTATGAAAATATGTTGCAATGGTCAGGTAATTTATACCGAGTAGGGTTTTAGCTATAGTTTTACACCTGTAATAGTGGTAAATCTTCATGATTGTGTGAAATTGAATAAATTTCACAATAATATTCTTAGTCAGTTAAAAATGAGAGTTTATTAATTAATTACTTCAATAACATATCGATATCTTCAATATCCTTAACATTTATGGAACATCAAGTTCCCTCTTTTCGATGATGAGGATTGGATGGATTCATCTTTTTTATTTAGGCAACAATGTAGTAATGGTCTAATGGAATTGTGTGGGGTGATTTCTAATATTGATGTGGTGTGACCTACTACTACAGAACCATGTTTTGTGAGATCTGTAGAATTCAATCCTTCACAATACTCTCATTCATTGGATCCTCATATGACTCCTGTGATAGAACCAAATTATAAAGAAGATGATCAACATTTAGAATGAAATTTAGGGGAAATCCATTTGTGTACTACTGATATACTGAATGACAATTTATCTAAGGATAAAGTATCTGCTGAAGAATCAGGAGATTATATGGGTGAGGGAGATGTGGGGAATGAACCTTATGAGGTTCTTATAATAGAAATTCATCCACCAGTTAGTGGTAATTATCCTTTCATATTGACTTCATTCATTGAATTAATTTCACATGAACAAAATTTTGATTAGGATGTCATTACACTGGATTTTGAATTCCCATTCATTATAGTGAATAGATCTACATCAACTGATAACACTATTTATGTCAGGAAGAAGTTTGAAAGTAAAATTTCTATGAAAAATATGATAAAACAGTACCGCATAAAGTGGAATTTAATATTTTTGGTTGATTGGTAGAAGAAGGAAAAATATCTCATTTGATGTGAGAAATATGGTCCAGAATGTAAATTCCAATTGAGGGAAATATATAATAATTTTTTCATGTTGGAAGATAACAAAATTAGAAGGCACACACACTTGTGTACATCCAAGCTTGTCGTAGGATCACTCTTCACTTGATGCATACTTTATATCAACTGTTATTTTAGAGATGATATGAATGTGTCAGGATGTTTTTGTATCCCTTGTTCAGGAATGAATACATATGTTGTTTAACTATAATATATCCTATGATAAAGCTTAGAATGAAAACAAAAGGCAATTATAAAAGTGTATGGTGATTGGGATGAACCATATGAAATGTTTCCACAGCTTATGGAATTTTTGTCTCTCAACAATCAGATTATTTTTCATGTGGACACTATTAAGTATGTGTCCCATAATAACCATGTTTATTGATCAAAGGTGAAGTTAAATAGGATTTTTTGGGCATTCAAGTCATGAATATCTACTTTTTACTATAGTAAACAATTCATTCAAGTCAATGGAACTTTTCTTTATGGTAAGTATAAAGGTTTCCTACTTATTGTTGCCACACAGGGTGGTAACAGCACTCCTCTACCACTTGAATTTTCTATTATTGAAAAGGATAATTTTGAATCCGGGAGTTGGTTTTTTGGCATGTATATGCATTCATGTCACAAAAAATTAGGGAGTGTGTATGATATCTGATCATCATCGAGAGATTATAGAGGCCTTTAATAGTGATGGTGTTTCATGGATAGAACTGAATGCTTATCATCAATATTGCATTCAATATATTTCCAGTAATAAGCATAAGAATTTTATAGATGAGGTAATAAATAAGGCGATCCTCAAGTTGGGTATGTTTTGGTAAACTTACTTTTTAAAAAAAAAAATAATTTCATTTTAAATACATTATTCTCTTATGGTTTCAACATATGAGCCCCAACAAGAAATTTTTTATCGATGTATTGAACAGATTAAAAGGGATAATGAATATGTGTATGAATATATGATGAAAATTTCAAAGGATAAATGTCCATTAACATATGATGGTGGTAGGCGATATGGTTATATGTACACTAATATAGTGGAGTGCATAAATGAGTTCCTCAAGGGTGTGAGAAAAATACTGATCAAAGGATTAGTTCGAGAGAAATTTTATAGATGTGTTCACTATTTTGTTGAATGATCCCAACATTCCTACCAAAGGATGGAAAATATAATGCATTTTACTCAGTATTTCCAAAGTGACATTGATCAGATACTACATGAAACATCAAGATGGAGTGTTCTAACCTTTAACTGGGTACACAGCCACTTTTAGGTGAGATAGTGCTATGATTGGGCTACATGAAATAGTGGTCGAGTGTTGGTGGTCATGTTGTATAACAGATACTATGATTGTAGAAACTTCCAAGCATTGAGATATCCATGTGCACATGTTTTTACAGCTTGTGTATCAGTAAATAGATCATGGCATCCCTATGTTGATCCAGTGTATCACATGAGCACTCTAGTTAACTGTTATAGTGCATCATGGATTAATTTGGTGGCTTTTATTCTATCTCATTGTCTGCTGATTAGCCGACTTTCATCCCTGATATTTCCATGTTTCATAATTTAGTTTTGTTTTCATTTATGTTTTTTTCAATTTTTTTTATTTTTTAAATTATTTTCTTGATATTACCTGGTTTCTCTGTAGGGAAGACCAAAGTCTAATTGAATCATAAATGAGAAGGATTGGCCTCAGTAATGGGGAAGGAGACTGTAATGCAGTATTTGTCACACAAAAGGACATACTCATAATAGATTTCCCCAAGTGGTAGGGCAGAGTTCTAATTCCCATCATCCATGATCGAGTTTGTGTATTTTATCATGAATGTGTATATTTTGTTTCGTATATAGACACTTCATTAATAAATCCTTTTATTTTTGACTTGATATTTTTCTGACCTATTTCAACTTTGGTTTGTTTCATTTTTGGATTCTATCAGAAATAATTTTGTGATACAATGACTATTAAAAAAATAAAAAAGACAATGAAAATGAATTTATCATGTAACCACATGTTCTATGCGAATTTTTCATCACTGCTGATTTATATAAAAAATTTAGAATGAATTAAATTTAATTGGAGATCAATAAAATAAGAAATTTATAGAATAAACCAACAACACCAGCCACATATATTTTTTTACCTCTATTTAATCACAATGCTAAATTATACATGATAATTTTCTACCTTATTTTGCTTGTTGTATTTTTTTAAGTTTACAATTTTTACTGAATTCACTATAAAAAGTAATGATGATATCATTTGTGCAGATGGAAGGTCCTCCATTGCTCACATACCAGGATAATCATGTTTCATGGTTGGTTTTAGAGGGATGTTTAGTGCCTCCCTTGATTGTATAGATGTCTCACCATTTCCATCATGTTGCACCACCTCCCGCTATCATACTCAATCTTCATCGTGCTAGGTTATATGGCGTAGCGATGTCTAACTTCACCTTTTTATACCATCTTATCATTTTTGTGATCTTATAGAGATGGATTCCAGAGTCATATACATTTCATTTTATAGAGGGGGAGATTACTATTACACTACAGGATGTGTCCATTATGTTGGGTCCCCCCATCGATGGTGCAGTTGTGACAGGCCGAGTCGAAGTAGATTGGTTTTGTACTTGTTCATAGATTACTGGTCATTGAGGTCCACAATGATGGTATATTCATAATAAATAGTAAATTATCCATTACCGAGTTATATTATCACTTTGCACATCTAGAATAGGATGTCGATGAGATAATCGTACTACGATTTGCATGAGCATAGATTTTAAGGCTAATTAGTGGCATGATTTTCATTGATCATTCCACTACATTTGTACATCTGATGTATTTACATTTACTAGAGGACTTGGACCATGCAGGACAGTATATATGGGGGTTTTTATCTCTCACATATACATATAGGGCATTATGCAGTGCATGTCTCATCGATAAGATATAGATCACATGATGTGTTATTCTTATACAGATATAGATATGAGAGCACATCCCTCACTTAACTCCACATGATCATGCGTCATTGCCTGCATATATTTTCATGACCCCCACCCTCCCTAGAAAGTATATCCCTCCTGGTATATCAATGGGAGGAGAGGGATAGTGACCCCCAAGTTCCACCTCTAGTAGGCCCCGGGTTGGTGACTAGCACTGAGGGTAAACAAACAGATGAGAGGCATTACCCTCTAAGAGAACACATGAAAAATAGAGAGATAAGATAGACACCAACCAAATCATAATCAGACCACAAAGTAAAAGAAACCCAATTGAACATATGAAATTTCATGTAATAACTACTACAACTGAAGGGGGAAACTATGAGTACCAAAAGAAAGTAAAATGACAGTGACCATGAAGCCCAAACAGCTCCTACAAAACCCCGAGCTAGTAGTAACCAGCCTGATCTCCAACCTGCTCCAAGTGACATGAAAGATAGTTTATATATACGTAGGGTGAGTATAACATTATACTCAGTAGAATTTACCATAGAGCCTCTCATGAAAAAGTAAAGAAAGTATGCTAAATCACAGTGAACAATAAGTGAAACTAACTCATCACCTAAACAAGTATACTATGCTCCCAGCCTCACCACGGCTACTCTCAACAAGTATCACATACAAGAGAATATAATATAATAAAGAATATCAAGGGTTCCCCATTACCACTTCCCCACTGGTTTTCCACTTTTTCCCAACATCACACGTCCTGAGCATCTCTCTCTAAAAAGGCTAGCCCGAATACACCTAGGCGAAGCACCACAAAATGCACCTCATGCAACTCACCCCCACATCCACATAACAAAAAGTAACCAGGTATTTTTGGGGATCCACCACATCCCGCATAATGTGTATCAAACATTGGGTATTATACCTAAATCCATCACAACCCATATTCCGAGTAAGGATCCTCAAGCCATCACAACCCATATACCTATATTAGTATGTAGGAAACTACATCAAGAATACATGTGTGAAAAATAACCACAAGCCATTATATTCCTCTACACACATATATGGGGAAAAATATCCATCGTGCATACCAATATAGGTAACTAAAAAGAGAATAGTACGGGGTCAAAGGAGGAAGTTAGTCATCCATCCTCCCCCCAGGATGTTGGGGAAAACAAACCCCCAGGGATTAGAATCCCCAAGGTGTAAGTCTCCATAACTATAGGGTAGAGTAGAATATATAAATAGAAGTACAAGATAATAATATAGCTCACAACAACATTATGGTCATAACCAAGTCTTAGACTCAATTGCAACTAACGTCTCTCGGACTCCTAGCTGGCACTGCTAAGACTAGATATCCTATAAGCACACAACCATTTAAAGAGCTACATTAAATTAATTTATCCCTTTTTATTATTTTCACTTTATGTTAATTAATTCCTTAAACATTAATTAACCATTATCATTTCCACATTACATTTCATTAGCATCTCAACAAGATATATTCCCTCTAAGCATAAGTAAATCGAGTCCATGGATTCTTAAAATCACAACCTCAGCATTGCATCCCAGCAAGATCCAACCCCATGGGGGAAACAATTATTCATTTATTAACAACATTCCACTTTCCATATTTCTATATTTACAGGTATTATAGTAAAATATTCTAGGCTACCAAACATAAGGGGATCAACATGGTGAGTATATGAGCTGCTTCTAGAGTCTTTTCCACCTATAGTAGGAGCATAGACCCTGTAAGGGTTGGTGTCCTGAGAACCAACTATTTTTTACTTTGATTACATGAATGTACTCTTATTATATATTGTTCGTTGTTCTGCATGACTATAATATAATAATGTCCTGGAATATTTTTTGCATTAATAAGGTTATGAAAGATCCCCACTATGATGAGAACCTTTAAATGTTATAACAATATTCTTAAATAAAGTTCTACGGTTGGATGGCATACTATGATAGGACACATAGTATACAGACTGTCATGTGCGAGTACTCGTAAGAAGACGAGACTCTCTCTCATGGAGTTCGCACTTGGTAATCTCCAGGATGGGAGATTATAATAACAGACCCATTAGTAGTAATTCCGCATGTTTTTGTGTCATTGGATATTGCTATCTGCGAGTGTGTGTAATGGTCCTTAGACTGTAAGATTATCATTAACTCATTTCATGACTCGTGCCCTTAGATTTGTCGATGAAAACCATCACAAAGACAGTTGGCGGGAAGTAGGGTACGTTGGGTGCGTCATGAATGACATGTTGTTAATGGATAAGTCTAGGAAGGATTTGTCCCTTCCATATTTATGGAAGTAGATATCTCGGTCCCTTTGATTGAAATAGAACTGTCGAACAAATTCCATGGCCATGGTGACATGACGAGTTTATTTCTGGAAGTCAAAGAATGACAGATCAAGCATATAGGTTTATGACACTGCCATGAAACCTGCTTGATGAGATATTGAGACAAAGGGATTAAATTACAAAGTAAGCATTCGTATGAGGTGACATGTCAATGCAGAGTCAACTTCTTTCTCTTGGGTGCCTTGACTTGTTGCTAGATAGTAATCTTGGACTTTAGGCAAGCCCACATAATGCCAATGAGAAAGAGGCCTAGAGGCTCACACACTATGTGTATCCAAGTATCTCAAGTAGAATAAAAATTATTCTCGTACGTGGTTTAATAATTATTTGATAAAGCCTAAATTGTTTTAATGATAAAGGAAGAAGGAAATGAAAAAAAAGATATACACGTCGTGTATTAATGATTACACACCGTGTAGTTTTTCATGGAAAACAAGTACACGCTGTGTATTAATGATTACACACTGTTTAGTTTTTTATTTTGGAAAGGAAATGAAAACAAATAAGTACACGCCATGTATTAATGATTACACACCGTGTAGTTTTCCAATCCGGATTTTGAGGATATAATATTGGATTATTAAATGATATTTATTATAATCAGCATGGGCGCATGTCAAGGAATTAATTATTCGACATGGGGTTTTTAATAAGAGTCAATGAAATAAATAAAACACGTAATGTGTTTATTTATTTTCATAACTCTACAACCTAAAACCCGATTATAAATATCCTCACAACCCCAACTCTTTTCCTACACAAGAGAATCATTGTGCACAACAATTATAGAGAATTATTTCAAGACCGAAAGAACTCCTTCCTCCAAGAACACTCTCAAGACCTAGAGAGATCCTCTTCATCAGATCAAGATGATCTAAGGCGGGAAATGCAAGAAAAGGTTTCTCTATACTAGCACCCGAAGACACCTTTGGCGATGTCTAGAGATATGAGGTGAACGTGTGGATCACCGCTAGAGGAAGTCTACACTTGGCTTCTATGACGCAACGAAAAATCACATCAGAACGTGATCAAGAATATCAATGAAGAATGGACACCCAAAAGGTAATTCTTGTCAATTAATTAAATTGATTATAATCAACCTGTAATGATCCACTTTTGTGGTTCCGGGACCTTTCTTCTTCTTTGTCTATTTCTGTGAATCGATCTGTGGAGACCGGTGTTTATCGTCGTATTGATCCCGGATTGATCATTGGTAATGACAAAAATCCAAGTGGTCACATCCACCCATGAGCTTCCACTGCGCCCGGAACCTTAAATTGGTATCAGAGGGAGGTTATAGCGTTGATTATAGTTATTTAATTTTTGTTGATAATTTACGCATTTATATTCGATTCAATTAAAGATAAATCGTTCTATAAAACTGAATGAACGATATCTGTTCTTCATCCTTTGTTTCTCGATTCACATCATAGAAATGAACTTTTAATTTTAATTTTGATTAAATTAAAAACAAGGATCTCATCTAGAGGAGCCGCTCTTTCTGTCCATACAATACAAGAATACACGGTGTGTAGTGAAAACTACACGCTGTGTACTTAGGTTCAATGAACTGGTACTGGTCTGCCAAACCACACCGTGTGAATTGATTATACCTAAGTATTTATTACCCCATGTTGACCAAAAATTAACGGTGTGTGGGAACAGTAATACACGGCGTGTATGTTGAATCAACACACCGTGTAGTTCGATCCAGTCTAGGTGAAACCGTGTATAAGGAGAAGTTGTGTTCCGCGTACACGGGATTTCCAGGCCAGTAACTGCGTAACAAGTACACACCATGTTAGATTAATCTACACGCCGTGTATACAAAATTTCCAAATTAGAAAAAACATTCCAAAGCCCCGGCGTGTACTTTGGATAAAGGGTGAAAAGAAATACACACCATGTAAATATAAACTATACGCCGTGTACTTTCTAGAAATGGAATTTCACTAGGTTTCCTCCAAAAGTACAAAGACCTGTACAAGGAATATGGATGAGAAGAATCTCAAGTAAATTCAGAAAGGAATTTAAGATAAATAATTGATTAATTATAAGATAATAATTAATTGAATCCAAGTGTGACTTATCTTAAATAATAGAACGATTAAAAGAATTTGAATTCTAAATATATGTAAATGTCATTTCATGCTATGGATGATCATGAGCTAGACCAAATACCCCTTGTATGTGTGTATGTTTTCATTTAAATTTGGTTAATTTAAATTCGTTGGCCTGCGAACCTTCTTCCAATAAAATGTAGGGCATGCGTGCCCATGGTTTCTTTAATGTAAACCCCATGTAATGTAGGATCTCCTAAGCCAGAAGAGATGGTTCAAAATCCGAATTTGAGTCAAAACCAACCCAAGAAGATGCAAAGGTGGACAGGTGGGAGCTGAAAAACACGAACCATCGGTTCAAGGTGTTTTTCTCTAGGTCAGGGTTAGCTTATCAAAACTGCAAGATAAGCTAACCAATATAAGCTCATGATCATGCCATCTTATTTTATTTATATCTGATTACATGGTTTATTTATTATGTATGTGTTGTCGTGATCACATAATTAATGAAATAAACAAGCATGCAAAGATGGAATAATATAAAAACCGGACTATGCGTAAACATTATCAAAACACGGTTAATCACTTAAGCAAGCATCACTTAATATTAACAAGCATGTGATAATGAAAAACTATTCATAAAGAATAAAATCCCTCAAAAACCATATTAAGTCAGACCAAGCCTTCCGTTACTTGATTAAGGGCAATACTCAATAAAACTATGTGTTTGACCAACCCTTGTTGGGACACTTACTTTTATAAAGGAATCTCTTATGAAAGTTTCGGTTTGACTTAAACATTTTACATCAAGAGGAGTATCCCTTGATAGACTTGTTGTAAAATGGAGGCAAGTGTTGAGGAAATCCAAGTAAGGATTTCAGGATTTGGGAGTCTACTCAATAGATCAAGGAACTGTAATCTCACAGTTGGCAAAGACTTGCCTACCTAAATACCTTCAAATAGCTTGAACAACCCTTGTTGGGGTTATGCGAAGGGGAATATGGATCCTTTCCACTAAAATTTCATAGAAACTAGACATTCCGGGTTCAATGGTGAGGGCCATTGTGACTTGATAAAATAGTGGGAGACTTAATAAAATTTATTATTTCTCATAAAATGTAATCAAGAAAGTACTGATAAATCTATTCTTCTAATTTGTAGAATCAATATGAAAAACTCGTCAACCACATTTTCTCTACAATCAATTATGGAAAAAGACAATATCCTCACCAGTAGTAACTTTTAGGAATGGTTTAGGAACCTTTGGGTTATCCTACGCCATGAATGAAAGTATTACGTGCTGGAGTCCTCACTTCCTGATTCTCCTGCCCAAGGGGCGAGTGATGAAGATTTCTTGGTCTATGATCAACATTTGAGCGATGCACTCGACATTCAATGGTTGATGTTATCATCAATGTCATGTGAGCTCATTAAGTCTCATGAGGACATGGATGCCTATAGCATGCTTGAGCACCTCTGTGGTCTATACCAGGAGAGATCAAGATAGGAAAGGATTGAGATCTCCAAGGCTCTATTTCAGAGAAAACTTAGAGAGGGTTCCCTAGCCAGGCCTCATGTAGTTAAACTCATTGGCTAAATTGAGCGCTTGGAGATTCTAGGGTTTAAACTCCCTGAAGAACTGGGTACTGATCTCATTCTTGCATCACTCCCCCATAGCTTCTCAAACTTTTTTGTGAACTTCAACATGGAAAACATTGAGAAGTCTATGTCTGGTCTTCTTATCCTCATTTTCCAAGTGGACAATAACATGAAGCATGAAAAGCCTTATGTCCTCATGGTGAATAAAAGGAAAGGTAAGGCGAAGAGATTTAAGCCCAAATCTTATTCAGGGCCTTCTAAGAAAAGGAAGATCAAAGGGGAGGCAAGAGAACAGGAGGCTGTTTGTTTCGCATATGGCAAGAAGGGCCACTGGAATAAAAACTACACCCAGCCAAGGAAGCAAGGGGAAGCTTCAGGTGCGTTTGTTATCTAATGAAATCTATCTATTTCTACCAATTGGGTATTAGATACTGCTTGTGGTTCTCACATCTGTATCCAAATATAGGAACCAAGTAGATTCAGAAAGATTGACCGAGTTGAGGTGGATCTGCGAGCAGCCAACGGAGCCAGACTCGCTGTTGTAGCTATCGGAGACTACCACCTCACATTGCCTACTGGGATGGTCTTGGTTTTTAAAGGATGTTATTATGTACCCTCTGTAACCAAAAACATTATTTCAGTATCCATATTAGATACTTATGGATTCATCTTCAAGTTTGGAATTGGATATTGCTACTTTTATAAAGATGGCATTTGTTTTGGTAGGGCACATTTATATAACGGTCTTTATGTGTTAGAATACACAAACCAGGTAATGAAAATCGATGACAAAGTTAATTCACATGACTCATACCACACCCAACTTTGGCATCACTGGATAGGTCATGTAAATGAGAAACGTTTGAAAAAATTACATCAAGATGGGTATTTAGATTCTTTCGAACTAAAACAACTTGGTGTATTTCATGCGTGTCTACAAGGCAAAATGACCAAAGCCCCATTTAGTGGGAAAGATGAAAGGGCTAAATAGCTTCTAGAATTAGTTCACAAAGATGTGTGTGGACCATTTCCAACTGAATTAAGGGGTGGGTTCTCGTACTTCATAACTTTTACTAATGATTTTAGTAGATATGGATATATTTACTTAATGAGGTATAAGTCAGATTCTTTTGATCGGTTCAAAGAATACAAGAATGAAGTTGAGAACCATATTGGTAAGAATATTAAGAAACTCCACTCAGACAGAGGAGTAGAATATCTTAATCAGGACTTCATTGATTTCTTACGGGAGTTTGGGATTCTATCTCAGCTCACTCCTCCTTACACACCTCAGTGGAATGGTGTAAGTGAAAGGAGGAACTGCACCCTGTTGGACATGGTGAGATCAATGATGAGTCATGCGAGTCTTCCATTATCCTTTTGGGGATATGGATTACAAACATCAGCACACATACTAAACCAAGTACCAACTAAATCAATAAATGGTATTCCATATGAGTTATGGAGTGGACGCAAATCCATGTTATCAAATTTACATGTGTGGGGTAGCGAAGAATTTGTTAAGGCCTCTTCAGGTAACAAACTTGCACCCCAAGGCACAAAGTGTATCTTTATAGGATATCCCAAGGAAAAAAGGGGATATTACCTATAAAACCCCTCAGATAAAAAGGTAACAGTGGCAAGACATTCCATATTCCTTGAGAGGGATCACATCTCCCAAAGAGATAGTGGGAGCGAGATAGACTTCGAGGAAGTCGAGGCTCAAGATACAAAATAGTTGGTACAAGAATAGATTCCACAAAGCCCTGTGGAAAAACAATCTATTCCAGAGACACCAGAACTATGTAGGATCACGAGAGAGGTGAGAGAACCAGAACGATATGGTTTTCTTGTCACCGAGGATGGTGACTCATTATTGGTTGACAATGATGATCCTCTTACCTACAAGGAATCAATTGAAGGCACAGACGCTGCCAAGTGGCAAGAATCCATGAATTCTGAAATGGATTCCATGTACCAAAACCAAGTCTGGATTTTGGTAGATCCTCCAGTTGATGTAAAGCCTATTGGTAATAAATGGGTATTCAAGAAGAAACTGGACATGGAGGGGAAAGTCAGCACCTATAAGGCATGAATGGTTGCAAAAGGTTTTAGATGGCGGCAAGGAATTGACTATGATGAAACTTTTTCACCGGTTGCGATGCTGAAATCCATCAGAATCCTATTGGTCATTTCTACTTACCATGACTATGAAATTTAGAAAATGGATTTCAAAATAGCATTCCTTAATGGGAACCTCTAAGAAGATTTCTACATGACACAACCTAAAGGGTTTGTGACTCCAAAGTATTCCAACAAGGTATGCAAGTTGCAGAAATCCATTTATGGATTAAAGCAAGCATCAAGGTCATGGAACATTCATTTTGATGAAGCCGTAATGAAATTTGGATTTGTTAAGAACGAATTTGAGCCTTGTGTCTACAAAAGTTTTAGTGGAAGTTCAGTTGTTTTCCTAATAGTATATGTTGATGACATATTACTAATTGGAAATTAAGTACCTGTCTTACAGTCAGTTAAGGCATGGTTGAATAAACTCTTATCTATGAAAGACTTGGGCAAGGAAGCATATATTCTTGGGATCAAGATCCATAATTATAGATCCAAGAGAATGCTAGGCCTAAGTCAAAGTACATACATTAACAAGATACTGAAGAGATTTAGTATTGAACAATCCAAGAGGGGATTGTTTCCAGTGTCATATGGCATTCATCTTTCCAAGAAAATGTATCCCCAAACACATGAGGAAAGAGAGAAAATGGAAAGGATCCCTTACGCATCCGTGATTGGGTCAGTCGTGTATGCTATGCTATTTACAAGGCTATATGTTGCTTACGCATTAAGTGCGGTAGACAGATATCAAGCTGATCCAGGAGACCGCCATTGGATGGCAGTCAAGACTATCCTTAAGTATCTGAGCCGTACTAAGGATATGTTCCTGGTTTATGGAGGAGATGACGAAATAGTCATCAGAGGACATGTATATGCTAGTTTCTAGACTGATCAAGATGACATGAAGTCGCAGACTGGATACATCTTCAGTTTGAATGGAGGTGCAGTGAGCTGGAAGAGCTCAAAGAAAGGTGTGGTTGCTGATTCTACAGTGGAGTCCGAGTATATCACAGCTTTTGAGGCAGCTAAAGAAGTAGTATGGATGCGAAGCTTCGTCCATGAGCTGGATGTAGTACCTAACAGTAAAGATCCTATCACACTCTATTGTGATAATACTACAGCGGTGGAAATTTCAAAAGAGCCAAGGTCACATCAGCAGACAAAGCACATACTTTGGAAGTATCATCTCTTAAGGGATTTTTCTCAGAGATGTGAAGTTGCAGTGAGCAGTATTTCCACAGGAGACAACGTGGCGGACCCCTTGACTAAAGCCTTGACTTGGCAGAAACATGATCATCATGTGATGTCTAGCGGACTAAAAGTCATAGGCAGTTGGATCTAGTCCAAGTGGGAGTTTGTAAGGGTTGGTGTCCTGAGAACCAACTATTTTGTACTTTGATTACATGAATATACTCTTATTATATATTGTTCATTGTTCTTCATGACTATAATATAATAATGTCCTAGAATATTTGTTTCATTAATAATGTCATGGCAGATCCCCTCTATGATGAGAACCTTGAAATGCTATAACAATGTTATTAAATAAAGTTCTACAGTTGTATGGCATACTATGATAGGACACATAGTATACAGACCATCATGTGCGAGTACTCGTAAGAAGCAGATACTCTCTCTCATGGAGTTCACACTTGGTAATCTCCAAGATGGGAGATTATGAGAAAATACTCGCCAGTAGTAATTCCACATGTTTTGGTGTCATCAGATATTTCTATCTACGAGCATGTGTAATGTTCCTTAGATTGGAAGATTATCATTAACTCATGTCATGACTCGTGCACTTAGATTTGCTGATGAAAACTGTCACGAAGATAGTTGGAGGGAAGTAGGGTATGTTGGGTGCGTCACGAATGACATGTTGTTAATGGATAAGTCGAGGAAGGATTTGTCCCTTCCATATTTATGGAAGTAGATATCTCGGACCCTTTGATTGAAATATAAATATCGAACAAATTCCATGTCCATGGTGACACGACGAGTTTATTTCTGGAAGTCAAAGAATGAAAGATCAAGCATATAGGTTTATGACACTGCCATGAAATCTGCTTGATGAGATATTGAGACAAAGGGATTAAATTACACAGTAAGCGTTCTGATGAGGTGACACATCAATGTGGCATCAACTTCTTTCTCTTAGGTGTCGTGACCCGTTACTAGACAGTAATCTTGGACTTTAGGCAAGCCCGCCTAATGCCAACGAGAAAGAGGCCTAGAGGGTCACACACTAAGTGTATCCAAGTATCTCAAGTAGAATAAATATTATTCTCATATGTGGTTTAATAATTATTCAAGGAATCCTAAATCATTTTAATGATGAAGGAAGAAGGAAATGAAAAACAAGATATACACGCCGTGTATTAATGATTACACGCCGTGTAGTTTTTTATGGAAAACAAGTACACGCCGTGTATTAATGATTACACGCCGTGTAGTTTTCATTTTGGAAAGGAAATGAAAAAGAAGAAGTACACGTCGTATATTACTGATTACACGTCGTGTAGTTTTCCAATCAGAATTTTGAGGATATAATATTGTTTTATTAAATGATATTTATTATAATCAGCGTGGGCGCATGTCAAGGAATTAATTACTCGACATGGGGTTTTCAATAAGAGTAAATGAAATAAATAAAACACGTAACGCATTTATTTATTTTCATAACTCTACAACCTCAAACCCGATTATAAATATCCCCACAACTCAAACTCTTTTCCTACACAATAGAATCATTGTGCACAACAATTCTAGAGAATTATTTCAAGACCAAAATAACTCCTTACTCTAAGAACACTCTCAAGACTGAGAGAGATCTTCTTCATAGGATCAAGATGATCTACGGTAGGCAACGCAAGCAAAGGTTTCTCCATGCTATCACCCGAAGACACCTTTGGTGACGTCTAGAGATATGAGGTGCACGTGTGGATCACCGCTAGATGAAGTCTACACTTGTCTTCTACGAAGCAATGATGAATCACATCGGAACGTGATCAAGAATATAAAAGAAGAAAGAACACCCAAAAGGTAATTCTTGTCAATTAATTAAATTGATTATAATAAACCTGTGAAGATCCACTTTTGTGGTTCTGGGACCTTTCTTCTTCTTTGTCTATTTCTGTGAATCGATCTGTGGATACTGGTGTTTATCATCGTATTGATCCTGAGTTGATCATTGCTAATAACAAAAATCCAAATGGGCACATCCACCCACGAGCTTCCGCTATACCCGGAACCTTCAGAACCATCCATCCTAGAGAATATAAACATGGAAATAACGTGGAATACCCCACAAAGCTTCACCTATTTTGGAAGGAGAGTAAGCAAAAACCAGTTGCCTCAATTAGTGGAGAAAGTAAAGAAGATAAAAAAACAATAGATCCAATAATCATCCAACTTTCATATCAACAGGTAAGCCCAAATTTAACTCATTTCACCATCTTTAGTGTCCTCCCCAACTCCCACATGCATAAAATAATGCATCTCACCACTCTAGGCATCAAATGCTACCATAACAACCATTAGGCCTCCCTACACTCACATAACAGAATGGACATCCAGGATCAGCCATCCCAGGATCACACCACATCTAGGCCTCCCTACCCCCACAACCACAAGTCTCATATCAAGATAACACCACAAGTATTAGGAACATACATAGTAATATGATATAAGACCCAAATCAAGGTATTCAGCCATCACACACAAAGATCTCTAATAGCTCCAGAGAATAAGTCACTTATCCTTTATAAGAAATCAGGTAACTCATACCCTACAAAGGCATTATCTTTTATCACACAACCAATTCTTTATTACATCTTGAATTAACTAATTCATTATCACTGGTCCCAACTACAGGAAACCTAAGAAAAAATATTCTCAATCTATCAAAAATTAATTAAATAATTAATTTAACATGTCTTTAATACTTTTATCAAAAATCATCAACATTCTTCGGGTTTATCAACCAATTAAGTTAAGAATGAATATCTACATCAATTTGATCATCATCAAATTACAACAACAATCAGATTCATTAACATGCCTCTTTAAATAGTTATCCAATTAATTATCAGTTAATTCTAGCTTTATGTTCTTTACCAATTTCCATCAAGAACGACATGTTAAACAAGAAAATCATAGATATCACACTATATAGAAAATCGAGAGGTAATAACATTACTAATAAATTGATAAAAATTATTTAATCCGGTTCATATATTTATTATGTCAATTTCATTATGATCTCGTGGGATAAATCATGCTTTCTCTACGATTGCACGTAAGTAAATAAATAAATAAGTAATGAATCATCTACCTCAAAAAGCTTTTTAATGTTCTTTTCACACAAACAACCAATAAAATGGATCACAATCACCTATATCGCAATGACTGCATCCACCCGAGGATGCCACGACATCACCGCACCAACCAACAACCGAGAAAGCTCCATTAGAAACATGGAGATCACATGAAATCACATGGTAAGGATAAACAAGAGGAAACAGATCAAGAAAACCAGAATAACGGAGGTATAACATACCTTATATCGAATATCGGTCGACACTTCCTAGTTGCACCAAAATAGAGGGTGCTTATGCAGTAGTAAAAATATAAGGGGAACACAATCCAAGGCTATAGAACAATGCATGACTCCCATGGGAAGAAGAAATCTGGGTGTCCAGTACCAAGGAAAAACAAGAAGTAATGAATAAAGGGAAGGCCCTCAGCTTAGAAGGATTAGATCTGAGACTCACGAGATATGAAGCATTTTTTAATTGCCATTAATGATGAATCTCAAAAAACCACGCATTTTGACCAAGTAAAGGCACCTAGACCCATAAGAAAAATTGGATATGATTTATGGGATTTTCATCAGCCTTAAATCCCATAAAACTAGGCTTTTAATGCATTTTACGTCAAATAAAAATCAAAGGGGTGAAACTATAGAAAATTGGAAAACTGGAGAAAATTGAAATTTTAAAAAACTATTGGAAATGACTCACTGTTGGTTGATTCACCATTGTGAGTCATCGGTGGATGAGCTAATGGTGGATGAGTCACTATTGGACAAGATACCATTGGATGACTCACCATTGTGAGTCACCAAAGGATGAGCTACAGGTGGATGATTCGTCATTGGGTGACTCGCCATTGGACACGCTACTGCTGAACAACTCACCGTCATGAGTCATCATTGGAGAGATACCAGTGTGGGTCACCATTGGTGAGATACTAGTGTGAGTCGCCATTAGCGAGCTACCGGTGTGATTCACTGTTCAGACTTCCCACTATGACTTACCATTGTGACCCACATTCAGGATTCACCATCACGACCTACCTTCAGCGACCTACTGTTCCCGACTCACTATTAGAAAAACTATATTTTTGGAAAACTCTTGAAATGAGTCACTGCTGCCTCCTAGAACACCTCAACCCCCAGATTTTTACAAAGTAATAGACCAAGGAGGTCTGGCCCATTACATCATATACCTCTCAAACTATTATCTCCCTTAAGAATCCAAAACCAACCCATAGAGGAAACAGAAAAGGGGTCATCTAAACATCCACCCCATGAGATACCTCTCAAGGCTCTCACCACCATAGGAGCTCAACCACTTCATAAAAAGGGAATTGTATGAAACCACACGACAACCACAACCAGATCTTAAACACTCTCCCAGGGAGATACCTCTCAAAATAGAGAAATCCACAATAAGAAACAAGATAAATTCATCTCATAAATGAAAAGGGTTTACAACCACCAAATGAACAATGTTACAAGAGAAGAGATAAACATCAAACAGATCAGGGTACTAAGCACGTGTCTGCAACTTACGTTCCCAAGTACTCTCTTCCATGTCATCGTTCCTCCAAAATACATGAACCAAGGGGATATCATGGTCATGAAACACCTTCTCCTTGCGGTCCTAGATCTCTAAAGATCGCTCCTAGAAAGTCTCATCATCGTCAACATTGATCTCTCCCCAATCGATGATGTGAGATTTATCATAAAGATAATGATAGATTAATGACACATGAAAAACATTATGTATCCAGATCATATGTGGTGGAAGTGCTACCCGATACGTCAGAGATCTGACATGAGTAAACACCTCAAAAGGCCCAAAAACCAGGGAGAAAGCTTACTACCATGACCAAACCTTCACTGCCCACAATGGGGAGTCACCTTTAGAAACATGTGATCCCCAATGTCATACTTCATAGGTCTCCTCCTATGATCGGCATAGAAATTCTGATGATCCTATGCTACCTTCATCCTCTCTCAAATCACCTAAACCATCTCTATCTTACTCTATACCAGTTCTGGACCAAGAATTGCTAACTCTCCGACCCCAGATCAATACAATGGAGAATAGAAAGGTCAGATATACAAGTCTTTAAACGGAAACATACTGATGGTGTAGTGGAAACTATTATTGTAAGAAAACTCTACCAAGGGTAGGTTCCTTATCCAAGAACCTCTAAAATCTAGGACACAAGAGCACAACATGTCTTTATGAGTATGGATGGTTCATTCTATTTGATCGTCCATATGCGAATGAAAAGAAGTACTATGTCATAGCTAAGAACCAAAAGCAATTTGGAGACCTCTCCACACCCTAGAGGTAAAACAAGGATCTCAATCGTAAATGATTATCCTTGGGACTCTATGGATCCTTACCACCTCCTCCAGATACTACCTTGACAAAACCTCCACTGATCTTGAATCCTTGATCACTATAAAGTGGGTAGACTTTGTAAAACGATATACTATTACTCATATAGCATCATATACTCCCTGAGTTCAAGGAAAATAGGTAACAAAGTCCATTGAGATGTCCTCCCACTTCCACTAAGGAACATCTAATGGCTGGAGAAAACCACCAAGAACATGGTGCTCAGTCTTCACCTTCTGTTAGACCAAACATCGAGACACAAACTCTACAACTGCACACTTCAACCCAGGCCACTAAAACTAACTCCTTAAAGCTCAGTACATCTTTGTCATGCCAAGATGTACCACTAAGGGTGAACTATGAAACTCTTTGAGAACTGTCTCATGCATATCCAAAGGAACAAAAATACTTCCCTGAAACAACACCCAGTGTTGTTCATCCTCAGACCAACCATCAAGTGCCTCACCACAAACAACTCAGTCTCTCCAGAACTCTACCTCAAATCCCCTAACTAGGACTCTTCTACCTACTGCACCAAAGATGAATGCACCGTCATCTGAAAAAGATAACCTCTGCCCCCAAATTATCCCATATCTAGATGCAATGCTAAAAATTCTTCCATAACCCTCTAGGAATCACCATATTCACGTACTGCATCACTATGTGACTTCATATTCAACACATCGACCACAACATTCCCCTTTCCAGCTGTATATGAAATTTTGAAGTTGTAATCCTGTAAGAACTCCATCCACCGACATTGTCGCAAGTTCAAGTAACACTGGGAGAAAACGTACCTCAGGCTCTTATGATTGGTAAAGACCAAACAATGCTCGTCGATGAGGTAATGTCTCCACAACTTCAGGGAAAACACCACGGCCTCCAACTTGATATTGTGGGTGGAATAATTACGTTCGTGGGCACTCAATTGTCATGACCCATAAGAAACAACTAATATATGCTACATCAGAACACAACCTAACCCTAGATGTGAAGCATCATAGAAAACCTAAAACTAAACTCCTTCTACTGGAAGACAAATAACTAGAGCACTAACCAACTTCTCCTTCAGATACTCAAAATTTGTCTAACACTGATCAGTCTAAAAGAATGAATGGTCCTTCCTAGTAAACACTATCAGAAGAGTCACAACCCAAGAGAAATAATCTATGAACCTACTGTAATAGCCTGAAAGGCCAAGGAAACTTCACACTTCTACCACTGTCTTGGGGGCTTCCCAAGACACAACTGCTTCTACCTTTGATGGATCCACAGCTACTCCCTATTGGGATATAACATGCCCCAAGAAATGGAATTCTCGATCCCAAAACTCACACTTTGATAACTTCCCAAACAACTGATTTCGATGAAGAACTCCCAAAATGGCATGCATATGCTCTGCATGCTCCTCCTTAGATGTGGAGTACACAAGGATGTTGTCGATCAAGACCACCACAAACTTATCCAGGAACTCATGGAATATAGTGTTTATCAACCCCATGAACACAGCTAGAGCATTTATCACATCGAATTCCATCACAATAAACTCGTAATGCCTATGATGATAACAGAATGTAGTCTTTAGGATATCCTCATCCTTTACATGCATATGATGATATCCTAACCAAAAATTGAACATTTATAACCAACCTTCACCCTTCAGTTGATCGAATAAATCATAAATCTGCAGAATAAGATAGTGGTTCTTCACTGTCACTCGATTCAAGTGATGATAATCGACACACAACCGCACACTGTCATCATCCATCTTCACGAACAATAACGGTGCACCCCATGGTGACACGCTTGGCCGAATGAAACTGCACCGCAACACAACATCAAGTTGTATATGCATCTCTCGCAACTCATAAGGTGTCATCTTATACAGATACATTGATATAGGAAACACATCTAGATATAGTTTGATCCTGAACTCGATCTCCCATCGAGGGAGTAATGCTACAACCTCTTTTGGGAAGATATCAGGGTATTCTTCCACGAACCTGGGAAATGCCAACTACTGAACCTCTAATGAACTCAGCATCAACTCATCCATCAAGGATGATAAGGAAAAAACATGCCTCTAACCCATGTGAGGGTCTTTATCTCCAACAAAAACTGTTAGCTCTCCATCAGCATCGAAGAAAACCACCTGCCTCTGGAAGCAATCAATGATATCCTACACCGAATTCAACCAATTCATGATGAGGATGAAATCATATGGTTTTATTCATAAACATAAGAAATATCACCAAGATCGGTGTTTCCCCAAAATTAACTCACAATCTCTACATACTTCAAAGAAGTTAGCTCAACCTCTAACAAGTGTAGTCAATGTAAAGGGCACCAGAAGCCTCTCTACCTCAAGTCTCAAGGCATAGACAAGGGTAGGTGATATGAAGGAGTGTGTCACTCCTGAATCAAACAAGGAATGCACCCAAGTATAAAACAAGTAAAGGATACCTCAAAGGACATCTGGTTCTCCTAGCACTGGAAATGATAACGCATGAAACTGACCACGAATGACTTCACAGCCTCTCTGACCCTACTGATGACCACCTCCATGGCCGTGCTTTTCTCTCTGAGGATGGGGAGAATCCCGGGGTTGTTCTCTGCCTGCCCCATCTGCTCTCTACTAATTCAAAGATGGTGTAATCTATTGCTTTTTCCTCAGCTAGAACTGTATCAACAGAGGAACCTGACGCGGAATAATTGGAACACATTAACCACTCTGAAAGTTCATGCACTCATGTCTCTAATGACCTAAGCCTCTACAAGAAAAATTAGTATTTTATCCCTTAGTATAGTCTTGAGAGCCACTTCGCCCAGTGAAATTAGACATTGAGGGCAAGGACCTACCCCCAACCGAACAAAAACACTTCTGCCCTGAAAATCAGAAACCCCAAACAACAACTTTTCTTCATGAGGAATCTTGAAGACTCTATTCTCATGACAATCTGTTTCTAGATAACATCCTCTTGATCACCACTGCCCACACCAGCACCTCGAGATACATATTCAGCATAAATAGGGTGACCTAGAACTAGATCTCTGGATGAAAATCCTCCTTGAAATGCCTCACTCTAGCCTCCTCATCTTTAAATAGGTACGAATCATATCGCATAAGGTTCCTGAAATGGATCTAGAACTCTCACACACTGGAGCTTCCCTACCGAAGGGTAAACAGCTACTGGAGATTGGTCGTCTTTTCATTTGAAGAAATAAATATGGATATGAACTACTCTAGGAACTTCTCCCAAGATGCTACCAACTCCTCGTGATCCCCAAGGAATAAGAACCACCATTGCCTCACTGCCCACACATCATCATCGCAACCAATGATACCCAGTGCTCCTTCCAGTCACGGATCAAACTGAAAGCTTTCTAAACCTCGTCCAACCAGTCTTTTGTGACTACATCTGAAACAGAACCCTCATACTTCTATAGACTATGGTGCTGAAACTCTCAGAGTGTCCTCCTCCAAGTTTCATCATCGTCAACCTCTACTCTATGGAGATCGACTGTCACAACCTGCTGAACATATTCTATGAAAACCTGACAAGGACGTCGGCATGGAGCCATACCTATAAAAGGACTAATAGTTAGAGCTCCTAAACCTTGAATATGGAAAACTTTAACATTAATTAATTGTTTTATTTTTTTCATTTTAGGTTAACCTATGCTCAGGTCTATCCATTCAAACACAGGTGCAAAGAAGAATGATTCATGATCCTTTCCTAGGTATCTACCCTGCAACCAGTATAAATTAATTTAGTAGCCACTATAATATTAAAGGTATATGCATCATATCACATAGGGGGCCTAAATACCCATGTATCATCTGGTCTCCTATGTTAATAGTGCTTTCAAAACTTAGATGACATTGTTTCCCTACCAACCCATGCAACCTCACCTGTGCCTAACTCCAAACTTCATCATATCCCTAAACCAGACCTCTGATACCACTCTATCATGACCCCCACCCCACAAAGTGTGACCCTCATGGGCCAGAGATGAGCGGAGAGGGATAGTGACCCCCGATTCCTTCCTCCAATAGGTCCCGGTTTGGCGACTAGCATCGAGGGTATAATAAACACACAGATGGGAGGCATTACCCTCTAAGAGAACACATGCGAAAGAAAGGGATAAGATAGATACCAAACAAATCCTAATCAAACCATAATGTAAAAGAAAACCAAGTGCATATATGTAATGTCATGCAAGAACTACTATAACTAAAAAGGGAAACTACAAGTACCAAAAGAAAGTAAAACGACATCGACCATGAAGCTCGAACAGCTCTTGAAAACCCCCAAGCTTGTAGTAACCAGCCTAATCTCCAAACTACTCCAAGTGACATGAAAATAGTTTATATATATGTAAGTTGAGTATAATAGTATACTCAGTAGGATCCTCCCCAGAGCCTCTTGTGCAAAAGTAAAGAAATCACACTAAAGAACAGTGAGCAATAAGTGAAACTAACTCATCACCTAAATAGGTATACTATGTTCCCAGCCTCACCATGGATACTCTCACCAAGTATCACATACAAGATCATATAATATAATAAATAATATCAAGGGTACCTCGCTACCACTTCCCCACTAGTTTTCTACTTTTCCCCAATGTCGCACGTCCTGAGCATCTCTCTCCAAAGAGGATAGCCTGAAAACACCTGGGTGAAGCACCACAACATGCACCTCGTGCAACTCACCACCGCATCTACATAACCAAAAGTAACCAGGTAGTTTCTGGGATCCACCATAGCCCGCATAACATGTATTAAACATTGGGTATTATACCTCAAGCCATCACATCTCATACGTATAGTAAGGATCCTCAAGCCATCACATCCTATACACATCATACCAATAGTATTCTGTAGGAAACTCTATCTAGAATACATGTGTGCGAAATAATCACAAGCCCTTACAGCCCTCCGCACACATATATGGGGAAAACTAACCACCCAGCATACCAGCACAAGTAACTACCAAGAGAAGAGTTGGGTTCAAAGGGGGTAGTCAGCCATCCATCCTCCCACCAGGATGTTGGGGAAACACCCCTCCAGGGCTTTGAATCCCCAGGGTGTCAATATTTCTAACCGACAGGGTGAAGTAGCATATAGAAACATAAAAAGTATAGGATAATAACATAGTTCAAAACCAAACTATGGTCATAACCTATTCTTAGACTCAAATTAGCTAACATCTCTCGGACTCCTGGGTTCCAATGCTAAGACTAGATATCCTATAAGCACACAACTATTTAAAGAGCTACATTAAATTACTTTATCCCTTTTATTATTTTCACTTTACATTAATTAATTACTTAAACATTAATTATCTGATATCATTTCCACATTACATTTTATTAGCATCTCAATAAGATCCATTCCCTCCAGGCATAAGAAAACTGAGTCCACAACTTCTCAGAATCACAACCTCAGCATTGAATCACAGTAAGATCCAACCCCATGGGTAAAACAATTATTCATTTATTAAAAACATTACACTTTTACATTTCCATATTTCCGGGTATTCTAACAAAGAATTATAAGCTACCAAACACAATGGGATCAACACGGTGAGTAGATGAGCTACTTTTTGAGTCTTTTCTACCTGTAGTAGAATCATAGACTCATCCATCCTTGAGAAGATAAACACAGAAAGAATGTGGAATACCCCGCATGTCTTCGCCTCTTTTGGAAGAAGAGTAACCAAAAACTAGCTGCCTCAAGTAGTGGGGAAAGTAAATTAGGTAAACAAACAATAGATCCAACAAGCATCCAACTTTTATATCAATGGGTAAGCCCAAATTCAACTCGTTCCATCATCTCTGGTGTCCTCCCCAATACCCACAAGCATAAATGATGCATCTCTCCACCCTAGGAATAAACTTCTATCACAATAGCCACTGGGCCTCCCTACCCTCACATACTAAAATAGACATCCCAGTCTCACACCACATCTGAACCGCCCTACCATCACAACCACAAGTCTCATATCTAAAGCACATCACAATCAGTAGGAACAAACATTTAAATGATCTCTCGGCCCCAAAGCAAGGAATTAAACCTTCACACACAATGATCTCTCATGACTCCCAAGCATAATGCACTTATCCTTTACAAGAAAGTGAGTAACTCAGACCCTATAAAGGGATTATCTTTTATCACAAAACTAATTCTTTATTCCATCTTAAAAAATGGATTCATTATCACAAGTCCCAACTACGTGCAACCTAAGAAACAAGATTCTCAAGCTATCACAAATTAATTAAATAATTAATTTAACATGCCATTAATAATTTTATCAACAAGAAATAACATGATTCAAGTTTATCAACCAATTCAGTTAAACATGCATATCTGCATCAATTTTATTATCATCAAATTACAATAGCAACCATATTCATTAACATGCCTATTTAAATAGTTATCTAATTAATTATCAATTAATTTCAACTTTACATTATTTACCAATTTATATCAAGAGTGACATACTAAACAATCAAAGAATAGGTATCACACTATCTAGAAAACCAAGAGGCAATAACATTGCTAAGAAATTGATACCATTTTTTAATCAGGTTCAAATATTTATTATTTCAATTTCATTTTAATCCCACGGTCTAAATCTTACTAGCTCTACAATTTCATGTAAGTAAATAAATAGAGAATCAATGAATCCCCAACCACAAAAGGTTTTCGACAATCTTTCCATGAGAATGATCAAAAAAATAGATTACAATCACCTCTCTTGCAATGACTGCATCCACCTGAGGATGCCACGACACCACTGCACCAACCAACAACCAAGAAAGCTCCATTAGAAACATAGAGATCACATGCCATCACATATAAAGGAGAAACAGGAGGAAATATATTGATAAACCCGGAAGAATGGAGGTAGAACATACCTTATATCAAAGAAAGATCAACACTTCATGGTTGCACCAAAACAGGGGGTGCACATATAGTAGGAAAACTCCAAGGGGAACACAATCCAAGGCTACAGCACAATGCATGACTCCTATTGAAGGAAGAACTTTGGGCGTCTAGTACTAAGGAATGAATGAAGGTAGGGACCCGGCTTAGAAGGATTATATCTGAGACTCACAAGATATGAAATGGTTTTGAATTGCTATTAAAGTTGGATCTCAACAACCCACATGGTTTGACCAAGTAAAGACACCTGGATCCTTATAAAAATTTACAGCCTTAAACCCCTTAAAAAGGCTTTGAATTCATTTTTCATCAAAGAAAATGTCAAAGGGGTGAAACTATAGCAAACTGGAAAAATGGATAAAACTGCAATTTTGACAAACTATTGGAAATGACTCGCCATTGGGTGAGTCACCATTGGGTGAGTCAGCATTGGTTGAGTCACCATTGCGAGTCACCGGTGGATGAGATACCGGTGGATGAGTCAATGTTGGGTGACTCACTATTGGATGATATACCGTTGGAAGAATCACTATCATGAGTCACCGGTGGATGAGCTACCGGTGGATGATTCACTGTTGGGTGACTCACCATTGGACGAGCTACCATTGGATGACTCACCGTCATGAGTCACTATTGGAAATCTATCAGTGTGAGTCACTGTTAGCGAGCTACCGGTGCGAGTCACCATTCTGAATCGCCACTGCAACTCACCATCAGGACTCACTGTCATGACCTACTATTAGCAACCTACCATTCTTGACTCATCATTGAAAAAACTGGATTTTTAAAAAACTCTTGAAATGAGTCACTATTGCCTCCCAGAACACCTCAACCCCCATATTTTCACAAATTAATGGATCGGGGAGGTCTGGGCCATTACAGATATTATAACAGAGTCTATGCATGGACGATGATATGTTATTCCTTCCTTTTAATGTCTAAATCAATTGTATGACTTTCTATTATGAAATATAACTATAAAAATGTTATCTAAAGGTGGAGTCAGACATATCAGCATTTAGATAAATCCATACATGATGTCTATTCCTAAAGACTTATTCTGGAAAATCTTCGACCAGACAATATTCGTGGTTATTATTTATATAGTAAAATCTTTATTTTGTATTGTACATGTCTTTATTTATTAATAGATTATTCATTTTTTAGATTACATGGTTTCCATATATGGATGATATCATCTATAGTATTCCATAATATTTTATGGTGATTCTTTCTATCAGTTATTACATGGTTCCTTTGATTCATTTTCATATTTTCCAGTGGAATAAAATTGATAGAGTTATTAGGCAATTCATATTCCTTCAGTTCATTCCTGTACTGCCCAATCAGTTACATTCACTTCATTACCTGAAGATGTTAGGGAAGAGAGACTTTTATTGGAGAAGGTATCATGAAAGATATATTGATCTATGGGACAGACGACATGACTCCTGATTATGAGGGACGAGGATAGTATTTATGCATTTATTTGATCAATTGGATTATGCATCCTGGTATTGCAGGTCCCTAGTCTGATTTATTACATGACACAGATGAGGATTTCATGGCTTAGTAATCATTCTTCCTTCCATTATTGAACAAATTTTATATTAACATTACTTAAAAAGAGAATTTTTTTTCACAGGATACTCGTATCACCCATCTCCTTCACATCTCTGATACAGTAGAGGAAGGCACATTTGATCATGCATATTTTCATAGAGTTGTGATAGAGTTGGTTCCTCCAATAGATGAGATTTATCATGAAATTTTATTTTATCCTATGCATTATGTTGATTATGCTAATCCTGATATAGATGTGTAAGGGGTGACGACCATGTTATGGATGCTGATGTTTCACAGGAGGAGAGTGTTCATCGTGATCATCCAAATGCTCCTCCAGCTTCTTAGTCGTAGCCAGAGGTACAAATAGACGTTGAGTGGTCTAAGATGGATTGTAATGGATCGGACCTCCCATATCCATTACTTTTTCAAAATCTAGTGTTTTGGGTTTTCTAGGATGCAACGATGGCTCATTTCAAGAGTTTTTAAAATTTCCAGTTTTTTCATCGATGAGTCGCATCGGTAGCTCAACCTTAGTGGGTCGAGGTGTCAGTAGGCCAGGTGTCGGTAGGTCAAGTCATTGGTCGGTCAAGGCATTGGTAGGTTAGGCATCGGTGAGTGGTGTCAGAGGGTGGTATCAGTGAGTACCGCCAGTGAGTGGCGTCGGTGAGTGGCATCGGTGAGTGGTATCGATGAGTGGTGTCGGTGAGTGGCGTCGGTGAGTCGTGTTGGTGAGTCAGGAGTTGGTGAGTCACATCGGTGACTCACTTTTGGTGAGTCACATTGGTGGCTCATTCATCATTCACTTAGTTTCAGTGGATCACCTTTTGGTGGATCACTTGTTTTGATGAGTCGCGTCGGTGACTCACCCATTAGTGAATCATTTCCAGTTTTCCCAGTTTTTTCAGTTTTTTCCCTTTGACATTTCCTTTGACATTAAATGAGTTAAATGTTGTATTTAATGAGTTTTTGGGCTATTTCAAATGGTATTATCTCCTAAAAACCTAAATCTTACTTTGACTCCCAAACCATGTAGTCTTGATAATGATACAGCTTTAATGGACTTTAAAACAGTTTCCTCATAGATTTAGGATCTTGCCTTTCTAAATCCAAAATCCTCTATTACTTTGAACCCTTTCGCTTTCTCCTGGTTTTTCGAGAATATTTATTCCCTGAGGATTCATGAACCTATGATATATAATTCTATTTCATTTTCCCCTAGATACTTCCCTGCTACTCGCGCTACCCCACTATTTTGGCTCAAGGAGGGATTGTTGATCGTCTGTTGTTCCAAGTATGTATTTCCTTCATCTCTCTTTCCTCTATGCATCTTACGGGGTGGGTGTGCTGATATATTCCTATGGTTATGATAGATAAAACCAATTTAATGAAGATAATAAGAAGTAATAAATGAGTGGATGGGAGTATGATGATGATGATCGCCCTATTTTATATGTTATCCTTGATCCATGTCGTGTTTTGTAAGGGTTGTATGCCTTCTGCAAATCATGGTCATTGGTGGTATCTATTTTCACACTTGTATGGCTTGTGAATACTTTTTTTTGATACTATATTAATGTCCATGTGATTATGAATTTTTTTTACCACATATATTCGGTTAAATAAATGGATTCCCTAGGATCGAACTTGTTTTGTGATAACCCATGTTTTATCAATTGGAATTAAAGAACAAGTTCTACTAAATCAAAATAAATCCTACCTTGTTAGTGTGGCCATGTGTTGTGTGTGGTTCTATTGGGCTTGTGTCTACGTTCGTGTGGTGTTGTGGTGGGGAGTGTGGTTATGAGTATGGGGTGGTACAGGTGGTGTAATGGTATCTCAGGCTGAGAGATTGGTTGATTGTGGAATGGATGAACTTGTTATGCAGTGGGACTGTATATGGGTAGTGGTTGAGCAGTGGGGCTATGGGACTGGGTTGTGTCATTTTCATGTTTATGGGTGTGTTGGGTGTAGTGTTGTGGTGCAGTGGGACTGCTGAGTGTGGTAGTAATGAAGTGTGTTGGGGGTCTTTCTTATTGAGAGGAAGGACAGGGAGACATTACTTTGAAGAATGGTGGTAGGGTGTCTAGGAAAGGGGAGTGTGTAGTGGGACTAAAAGCTGGTTTATTTCTATTGGTTTTTCTGAATGTGGTGTTTTTTGTGCAGTGGGGCTATCAGGGATGGTTTAGGAGGGATGATTTTGAAGAAGGATGGTGTTACCTTGCATGGAGATTTCACCCAAAGTTTCTTGAGACCATTATTTTATGAATGGGTGTTAGAATGGATTTTTTTACCATGGACCTTCTTTCTTTATTAGATTTGGTAGTGGTTAGTATGGTTAATTCACCTTATAATGCTTACATTGTTTGGTAGTTTCCTGGGTAGGGATGGAATAAATAAAAAAATTGATAATACAGAGTGACAACCATTTAAATGAATTGGATGGGGGTATGTTTCGAGTTGCGACTTGTAGTGAAGCGGCGTTCATTTGTCAAATTATGGAAGTGACCTTCGTTCGTGGTGGTACGTGAATGTAGGTTTCCAATAAGGGTCATTTTGGTATAGGTTGTCTGTTGTTTTGAAAAACCATAGGTTGGGATGATTTTTTGGTACCTATATATATACACTTGTAGTTCCTTGTGATTTCTATATGCACCCCACCTGTGTTGAGCATGACGTGCCTAACACCCCCCATTGTTATAGGGGAGGGTGTCCTTTCCCAACATCCCAGTGGAAGGATAGATGGATGGTTATTGGCTCTTATTTGCTCCCTCTTCTAGGCATTGGTGTCCAAAGACGCTTCGGGCAGGTTGTGGTGTGGTTGTGAGGCCCAGGTATATATGGGAAAGGTGTGCTTCCCAGGTGTCTTTGGGATGAGTTGTGTGGTGATTCCTAGGTGTCTTTAGGATGGGGTTGTGGTTTTAGGCTCATGTGTTTCTGGGTGAGATGTGATATGGTATGTGGCCCAGGTGTGTGCAGGAAGGTTGTGAAAGTGGGGATTATGGAAGATCGTGGTAGCGTCAAGATGTTCGCCATTAGGGATGAGTAGTTAAACAGTGGGAAGTGGTGCAGGTTACCCAAATATTGATGTTCTTATTACTTTACTTTACTTTACTTGGGTTATTTGGTGAGCATGACTTGGTGGGTTGGGGTGGATAATATACCTTGTTAAGTGCTTTTTAGTTTCTGTTGTTTTCTCACAGGGGCATTAGTATGCTTCTCCCACTTGTGCATGGGTGACTTTGGTTTTTCCCTACTGAGTATAATTGTATGCTCACCCTACATATATAAAACTATTTTTAGGTTTCCAGGGAGATTATGAAAACTGTGCTTCACCTTAGTAGATCATACGTTAGGGACGATTGATGTGTTGTCACTTAGTTTTATTTTGGAACTTAATTTGGAGTTTTCTCTATATTTCTATCATTTTTACTTTAAATATGCATGTGGGATGGGTTTTGGTTTCTTTGTATATGTGTCTTGGAGTTGTTCGATATTGATACATCTTATATCCTGATCTTGGTTACTATAAAAAGGGTAATGCCTCCCTTTTTTTTGATATTTCTATACCCTTGGTACTGGTCACCACATCGGTGCCTATTAGAGGCGGGACTCAGGAGTGATTATCTCTCTTTTATCTTGAAGAAGGTGGGTTGTGACAGAATGGTAACAGATGTGATGGTTGAGAGATAGGATGGAGTTTTGAGTTAGACACAGTGAGGATTTCATGATTTGGTAGGGAAACAGTGTTAGGTGATCTTGATGTGTGACATAGGTCAGGGAAGACCAACTAGGACACGAGATTTTAAGGGCCCCATGATCTAATGTAAGGAATATGAGCTTACCGAATGACCAAGTGAGGCTACACCAATTATGGGGTAGATACCCTACGAAAGGTACATGAATCATGATTATTTTTTTTCTTTTTTGTTTTGTTCATTTTCAGGAAATTAAAATAAACAATGAGTTAAAATGAATCCTAAATAAATTCCATACTAATCATGCTTAGGAGTTTCTTGTTTACCTTTCAGTTATGTCACCTGGTCATTATCCATGAGTGGATCAGGCAGTGGAAGATCAACGGTCCAATCTGATTGACTGAAAAAGGGTTGATCCAAAAGAGGAGTACAATCATTGGTAGAATATGCTTCATGCTTTCCAACGCGAGACTTTGGGAAAGTACAGGGGCAGTGTCTCAGACATGGAGATAGAGAGTTGGATCAAGGAGCTAGGGATCACTTTCAGCTTGATTCGGGCTCTGACATAGTACTGGATTCCCTTGTAAGTGATCCAGATGAGGGGATCAGCATGTATATGGTGGACGCTTTACCTCAGGGAGAGGAAGAAGACCGATGTTCTATGGGTCAACTTTGAGAAGGAGTTTCGGGTAGAATTACTTTCTTTGACCATGAAGGATGAGAAGCAATGGGAGCTAATATCCCTCTAGTAGGGGAGTATATCGGTATAGGGGTTGGGTATCAAGTTAAAGGATATCCTTCTCTTTCCTCTAGATCACTTTTTAGATGAGGGTTCTTGGGAGAGACGTTTAGAGGAGGAACTTCGTCCTTCCCTCCAGTATGTTGTTACTCCCTTCACCCTACCAACATACTTAGAGGTTCAGAAGAAGGATGAGGTAGTGGAAAGGATGCACTCATGAGGAGGTTTACCATGAGAGGGGATCCAGCCAATTTCTTTAAAGGGGAAGGCTGTCAGCATTAGATCTCCAGCTTCAGGACCTTCTAGGTTTCGGCTGATGGGGATCCAACCCCAGTAGTTCCAATTCTGACCTTCTGGTCCTCATCCTTTTCCCATAGGCTTGGGATCGAGATGTTTCACTTGTGGAGGTCACAGGAACCTTCAGATTCAGTGCCTAATTCGAGATCAGTGTGGTGGAGGTGGGTAGTTCCAGCACCCGCTTCAGCAGCAGTTGTCATCTAGGCCATTTCAACAGCAGGGATAGTAGGCTCCTGCTCCATCAAGGGGAGACAGAGCAGACATAGGTTGACCTAAGGTCATTCCACAGGGACCTTGATCCCGGAGTGGTCGGGGAGGGGTCTGATAGAAGAGGGATAGAGGAGATAGGTGTTTCCAGTTTCACTCTGTAGAGGTAGCAGTTCCAGCGGGGCCATAGATTGTTCGAGGTACGATCAGGTTATTCAGTACTCTTGTTTGTTCTTTGTTTTATTCAGGAGCTTCACACTCCTTCATTACACCTGCTTTAACCCATGCTCTAGGATTTTACATAGAGATAATTTTAGTTCCCATGGTGCTGAGTACATCAGTTGGAGGTTAGACCATCTTATTTGATGTTTTTTGGGGATGTAGACTGATGTTAGGGCCGCATCAGTCCAATGGGGATCTCTTCTTGCTATAGATACAATCATATGATATCATCCTTGGCATCGAATGGTTATTTTCTGTGCATGTTTCCATTGACTATTTCTGGAGGAGAGTCATTTTTTCAGATTTGGATGGCCAACGTGTGGCTTTCATTGGTGAGCGGAGTTGTCTAATGGGCAGTTGGTGTGTGGAGCTTCTTCTTTCCTTGTTGGACGAGCTATTAGTGGAAACAGTGGATGCAGAGATGGTGGGGTCTCCCAAAGTTGTTGGGGAGTTATTAGATTTTTTTTATGAGGATTTTGTGACTCTACCCCCTTGACATGACATTGAGTTTGGGATAGACATGCAGCCTTGTGCTTTTCTGATTTTGATGGCTCCTTATTGGATGTCACCCTCTAAGATGTTGGATATAAGGATTCATATTGATGATCTGATGAAGAAGGAATTTATCTAGCCCAGTGTGTCATCATGGAGTGCTCTGGTCTTGTTTGAGAAGAAGACAGATGGTGGTATGAGTCTGTGTATAAACTACTGGAGGTTGAATCAGGTAACGGTCAAGAACTGTTACCCTCTCCCAAGGATAGATGATCTTTTTGAACGGATATGGGGATAAATTTGGTTCTCTAACATCAATCTACAGTCTGGATATCACCAACTGAGGGTGAAGGAGGATAACATCCTGAAGACTACTTTCAGGTGCAGGTATGGGAACTTTGAGTTCGTGGTTATGTCATTCGGTGTTATGAACACACCAGCCATGTTCATGGGGATTATTAACTCCATCTTTCATGAGTTCCTTGACCGATTTGTCATCATATTCATTGATGACATCCTGATATACTTGAAGTCATAGGAGGAACATACCGAGCATTTCAAGAATGTCCTAGAGGTCCTTCGACACCACCATCTCTACAGAAAGTTTTCCAAGTGAAATTTTTGGACATAGGAGGTCCACTTCCTTGGGCATGTGGTATCTCAATAGGGTGTAGCAGTGGACCCGTTGAAGGTTGAGGTGGTTTTTTCTTGGGAAACACCCAAGAATGTGGCAGATGTTCGTAGTTTTCTCAGTCGGGCAGGCTACTACTGGAGATTCATACCTAATTTCTCTCGAGTAGTAGCTTTGTTGATGGCTCTGGACAAAAAAGGGCAGGCTTTTGTGTGGATCAAGCAGTGTCAGGTAGTGTTCGGCTATCTGAAGGGGATATTGGTCAGTACCCCAGTGCTCAGGTTGCTAGAGGAAGGGGTGATGTTTGAGGTATTTTGTGATGCTTCCCATCTGGTCTTGGATGTGTGCTCATGCAGCAACAGGGAGTGATCACCTATGGGTCTAGGTGGTTTCGTCCTCATGAACGTAACTATTCCACCCATGATCTGGAGCTAGAAGTAGTCGTGTTTTCTCTAAAGTTGTGGCGACATTACCTCATTGGGGAGCGCTTTGTGGTCTTCACGGATCATAAGAGCTTGAGGTACATACTTTCCCCACAAGATCTGAACTTGCAGTAGCGAAGGTGGATGAAGTTTCTCCCAGATTAAATTTTTGATATCAGTTACACCTTAGGAAAGGGGAATTTTGTGGCCGATGATTTGAGCAAGAAGTCGTATAAGGAAGTGGTTGGGGAATCTGTGGACACTTGTAGAGCAATGGAGGAGTTGTTTGCCTTGCACTTAGATGTAGGAATGGACGGCAACAAAGGCTATGTGTTTCAAATGATGGTGCAGTAATCAATGAGGTGGTATATTTAGTATTCTTAGTGGGGAGACTCAAAGGCGGAGGTAATGCATGATCTCTTTGGATAGGGTGATACTCTGGAGGGATGTTCAGAGGATGGTCATAATCGGATGTTGTTCGGTGGCAAGATGTTTATTCCTATGGCGATGCATGAAGGGGTTCTCTGTGAGTTCCATAAATCACCCCTAGTGGTACACCTGGGAATTTAAAAGATGTATTATGGCTTGAGGATGTCACAAACCGTCCCCCCGGGGCCCGTGCTGTGACTACCCCAAGCCTACCTTCCATAGGTCAGGGGCTGACGACTAGCACCGAAGGCGTATTCCCTAAAACTGGGAAGGCATTGCCTTTATAACCTGTAACAGACACAACCAAGAACACAGCAAGATACGAACTCAGGTAAACTGAATAGTAAACAGAGTGAGTACAATAAGAAAAAGGGGCTAGAATACAAGCCCAACTAGAAAGTAAAAGAAACTGAAAGTACAAGTAAGCTGGAATAGGAAGGAAGATAGCTGCTGGATCGTCCTCTGATATTCCTACCTGAAGGGTAGGTATAGATCGCCTCCTTAACACTCCATGTCTGTCCATCTCCTCCGCGTATCGACACGCTGTATGGTCCACCTCTGGGCACCGTCCAGTCCTAGTACACACGTCCTCATTCAGCGTTGTTCATCTTCTACACCAAACACAATGAAGTGCAGGAATATCCCATGCAGGGGTGAGTATAATGATACTCAGTAGGGACCCCAAGACCCTCAAGGTCTCACAAAATCCACAAAGGATAAACCAAAAAATAAGAAGTCAATAGTCAATCCTAATTAGGTATATGCCCATACATATACCTAAGTTATCAAGTATACCCATCTCAATCATGAGGAAAACACAGAGTCCAACTCAAAGCTCAAAGATCCACTATTCCAAAAAGGAAGGAAAACCATAAAGGAAAGTGCCACATAGGTACGCCACATAGAAGAATACACCCAAGGTATTACTACAAAGGAGAAGTACCACATAGGTATGAACTCATCTCATGTCAGGTATAACTTAGGTACAGTAGTAGATATGATTAGTTATATCTACTAAGTCATCTTACTCCATTAAGAGGCTCTACTGCTGAACTGCACAGAATCGCTAGGAGCTGACCCACACAAGATCGCTAGGAGCTTACCCATAGAGGATCTCTAGAAGCTCACCCACACAGGATCTCTAAAAGCTGACCCACACAGGATCGCTATGAGATGACCCACAGAGGATCGCTAGGAGTTGACCCGCACAGGATCTCTAGGAGCTGACCCGCACAGGATCTCTAGGAGCTGACCCACACAGGATCGCTAGGAGCTCACCCGCATGGGATTTCTAGGAGATGACCCGCACAGGATCGCTAGGAGATGACCCGCACGAGATCGCTAGGAGATGACCCGCACGGGATTGCTAGGAGCTGACCCGCATTGGATCACTAGGAGCACTCTTCTCGTCACAGCCAACTACTGGGCTTCCACACTAGACTTGCTCGTCTCTAGGGGATCTGATCTAAAAGCTACTAGTCAATACTCCAACTTCCACGAAGTCCCATGAGGAAGTATCTCAAAGGTCCGCCACGTCATAGGAGTCTCAACGCAACAGAAGGCGCATCAAACGGATGTCTGGTCTATGAGTTATTAGCCTTTTATTCTCGGGGGCCCGGTTGGATTCGTGCTCGATCCAACATGATTGTTCCCCATCTTAATCCAAAACTTCAGTGGGGTATACTCAAAGGGACCTTCTTGCTCCAAGATTTCCAGCACCGCTGACGGTTCGTCAAACGAACATCCAGTGCCAAAGTTATGGCCCAAAGAAAGTAAATGGGTTGTAGTGGGCCTGGGTCCGGCCCGGCCCAGCCCGTTGGCTTCGGCCCAGCCTGCTGGGTGGCCCAGCCCATTTGTTCTGGCCCGCCAGGCTGCAAGGGGCCGCGGAGGGCTGCGGGTGGCCTTGAGGCCGCGGAGGGCGCGAGGCAGCTCGGCCCAGGGGCGGTTCGGCCAGAAGGGCAGTGACGGCTCGACCTGGACGTTGACGGCGGCTTGGACGGCGGCTTAGATAGTGTCTCGACCCGGCGGCGGTGGCTCGGCCTAGACGGTGGATATGGATCGGACTGCAGATTATACTGTGGCTCATCCTGGCGGCGGCGGCTCTGCTCGGCGGCTCGGCCTGGACGGCGGCGATGGATCGGACAGCGGTGGCGGCTCGAGTAGCGGCGGCTCGGGTCAACTCGGTCGTGAATGGTGCAGAGCAGCGGAGGTCGTGGGCACCGTGAGGCGGAACGGCGAGGCCGTGGGCGGCGGAGCACCACGAGGCGCGGAGGCCGTGAGTGGTGGTGGCCGCGGGCGGCGGTGGCCGCAGGCGGTGGAACGTCGTTGCCTTCGTTACCTTCGTCCATTGCGAAGAACACACCAAAGAAGCATAAAAGTGAAGGGGTCAGGCCATTTTTCTTTGGCACACACCCTACACGTTAGAGTGGTAGCAAGCAGTTTACAAAAATTGAATCATGAACGTGTATGGAAGATATTTAAAAACATCAATCCCCACAACCCTCGTTAATCTCTATTCCCAATCCCGTAAAAGAATTAGAAGGGGAGAACATGGGAAGTGACAATCAAATAGAAACAAACCCCTACCTTGGATTGTTCATTGATGTTGGCGCAAGAAGGAAGTTGAAGTTGTCGACGTTCATCTCATCCGCCACACACCTCCAATCCCAGGCCCATGTGTCGGTTCATCGTAGTCGAAGACGTTTCTCATTGGAGGGTGTCCTGAGGTAGAAGTCGAAGTCGGCATTCTTTGTTGGAGGAGCGTTCTTCATGGAAGAACACGTTATTCATTGAAGAAGTGTAATCCTCCAAGGGTTCTCCTCTCACAATCCCACCCAAAAAGAAAGAGGTTTCAATATAATTAACTTAAAGGATTAATTATGTTGGCATGACCAAGTTGGCATAATTAATTTACCACGTTGGCACAATTAATTAGCTCAATTAATTGGCCCAATTTAATGGGAGGGGTGGAATATTGGGGAGTTGGGAGGTTTCTCCCCATTAAGAGGGGTCGGGTGGTCCCCGCCTTTAAAATTCAAAATGGGGGTTGAGGCTCAGGTGGTCCCCACCACCATAACCTCAAAAGGGAGGTTTAGTTCCTGGTGGACCCCACATCTTAACTTTCAAAGGGTGGTTTAGTTCTGGTGGTCCCCACCTCCCAACATCCACATGGGTGTTTCAAATAAAAATAAATTGTTACACAATTTTATTTTTATTTTATTCCTTCACGAAAAACCCAAAAAATAACTTTCACCCTCGACCAACTGTCGTCAAGGTGAAAGTTTCTTTAAGAAAATACTGGCATTGCGAGTTCAATGGTGCCCTCATATTTCAATTTCGAGCACTGGTTCAAAAGTTATAAAAACTCGCTCATACGTTTACTGAACGTACCCAAAGAAAAGTTCAAAAATTCATTCTGAGCACTCCGGGACTCGGAATCACACACCGTCAATTTTCACAAACTCATAAAATTCCCATATATTTAAAAAAATACATATAAATTCTGGGTCTTTACATTCTCACCACCTCATAGATTTACATCCTCGTAAGCCACAACTCATAACTAGGTAAACAAGTGGGGGTACTGAGCACGTATCTGAGCCTCCCGCTCCTATGTGCTCTCATAGAGGTTCATGTGCTGCCAAAAAACATGCACCAGAGGTATCGACCGTCTATGAAGGACCCGATTCTGTTGATCCTCAATCTCAACCGGAACCTCCAGAAAATTCGCCCCATCATTGATGTCCATATCACTTTGGTCGATGACGTGGAAAGGGTCATGCACGTATCTCATTAGTTGGGATACGTGGAAGACATCGTGCACCCAGTGCAACTGAGGTGGAAGAGCTAAGTGGTAAGACACCTCTCCAACTCTGTTGAGGACCCGAAAAGGTCTGATGAATCTTAGAGATAACTTTTCGCCTCATCCAAATCTCCATAATCCTCGTCGGGGTGAGACACGTAGAAAGACGTGGTCGCCATCCTCGAACTCTAGAGGTCTCTGTCTCCTGTCGGCATACGACTTATGCCTGCTCTGTGTAGTTTTCATCCGTTCTTAGATGGTCTGCACCTTCTCTGTGGTAGCATGTTCCATATTTGGTCCCACTAGTTCTGACTCCCCTGGGTCAGTCCAGCACAAAGGTGATCTGCAAGGTCACCCGTACAATGCCTCAAAAGGTAACATCCCAATGGTGGAGTGATAGCTGTTGTTGTATTCAAACTATACCAAAGTCAAGTGATCCTCCCAACTGCGACCAAAGTCGAGGACACAAGCACGCAGCATGTCCTCGAGGGTCTGGATGGTCCACTCAGTCTGGCCATTTGTCTGAGGATGTAAGGCGGTGCTCAAACAAAGTTGCATCCCAAAAGCCTCCTGCAACCCCTTCCATAGTCGGGAAGTAAAACGTGAATCACGATCAGAGACAATTGTCGAGGGTACTCCATGTATCCGTACAATCTCTAGCACATAGAGGTGTCCCAAGCTCTCTACTGAACCCTACTCTCTGATCAGTAGTAAGTGGGCTGACTTGGTGAGTCGGTCGATGATCACCCAAATCGAGTCATGACCCCTGGATGTACGTGGAATTCCTGTAATGAAGTCCATGGATATCCCATCCCACTTCCACTCTGGGACCTCCAAAGGCTGAACCAAGCCTGCTGGTACTTGATGCTCTGTCTTCACTTGCTGATAAGTGAGGCACCGAGAGACAAACTCTACTACTGCTTTCTTCATTCCCAGCCATCAGTGTTGCCGTCAGAGGTCTTGGTACATCTTCGCCACTCCTGTATGTACCGCTAGAGGGGATGTGTGAAACTCCCTCAACACTTCCTCCCGAAGCGACACTGGTACCACGGTACGTCCTCTGAAGAGAATGACGTGCTCCACACCTTCAGAAAATCCATCAGGTGCTTGTCCTATGGATATCTGAGCACGTCGAGTCTTGTAGTCAGCATCCCCACACTGTGCCTCCCTAACTCGCTGAAGTAGTGAGGGAGTGACTGTAAGAGACTGAAGAAAAGATGTTCCATCTCAATCCACAAAGGATATCTGCAAAGTGGCCAGTTGCTCCATCGCCTCACCTAGTAGTTGTATACCAGACCTCCTGTTGAGTGCATCTGCTACAACGTTCCCCTTCCCAGGGTTATAGACTATCTCGAAGTCACAATCTTGGAGTAACTCAAGCCAACGTTGTTGTCTCAGGTTCAGGTCCTTCTGAGAGAAGATATACCTGAGACTCTTGTGATCCGAGTAGACTGTAAAACTCTCCCCCATCAAGTAATGTCGCCACATCTTCAAGGTGAAGACCACTGCTGCTAACTCCAGGTCATGGGTAGCATAGTTCTTCTCATGTTGTCTCAGCTGTCAAGAACCATATGCGATCACTTCTCACTCCTGCATTAGGACACATCCGAGCCCAGTCCCTAATGTGTTGTAGTAGACTACGTACCCTATGACCTCCTCTGGAAGCCTCAAGATGGGGGGCACTAGTCATCCTCTGCCTCATCTCCTAGAAACTCTGTTGGAATCTCTCCGTCTACACGAAGGGTTACCCCTTCTTCATCAATGATAAAATTGGTGCTGCAACTCCGAAGAAATCTGGCACAAATCTCTGGTAGTACCTAGACAAAGCAGACGTCCCTCTCCCTTTGGGGAGTTAATCCTAGAAACATCTTTTGAAAATATTTCCCCATGCCCTGACACTCCTGTTTGGAACTGAAAACTCAAAACTCCTACTGCAACGAGGGTAAGGCTAGCCGACTCAAGAGTGATCAGTTGCACCCTCCTATGCATGATTTTAACCTGTGTTGCCTAGGTTTCCTTTTTCGCCAACTAAGGAAAACCTATTCCAACATTGTATAGAAACCACAACCTTTTTGCCTAATACAGTCAATCTTAGAATGAACTATGGATGTCTAGTTCATACCCAAACTAACGTCGTAATCCCTCAACGCTACCACCAAGAGGTTCCAACTGAATCTCTCACCTCAAGGGTCAGATCACACCGTCGGCATAAGTGTGATTATCGAGTCTCCTCCCAAAGGTATCTCCAGACGTGAGGGTCAAGTTAATGGTTTAATCAGAAACTCTAGGTCTTGGACAAGATTCTTGGAAGGAAGGGATGATTGGTACCTATGTCTATTGATACGACATCTAGTAGTAGACACATACTGCACCTCGAATCATTCCTAGAGCCCTTGGGTCGCACTCCTTGACCGCATGCAGCTACTCTCTTACCCTGTCTTCCATCTCCATAAGCCTGGTGGGGTCCACAAAAAGGGGGTGGTTGTGAATGTCGAAATGTACACCACTTCATGCTGCTCTCCTAGCTCTGCTTCCACGTCTGCTGCCCTGTAGATTTTTCTGTCCCTATCACATCCTCTTCCCGAAACATCTTACACACTCAAGTCTCTGAGACTGGTGCCAGTTTCCTGTTTTCCCACTACTAACATTCACTGGATGTATCCGCTCAACCAAAGAACATTCAACCACAAAGGTTCTCTCTAGCACCCTAACATAAGTTGGAATGCATAGAGAAATAGTGCTAGCTCAGATGTCCCTAAAGACACCTCACTCAGAGTTCCGGGCTCTAAAGCACTAATCGTATCATATTCATCGAGTACTAGGAATGGTTAGTACGCCTCAATGAATACCCAGCTACTGACATGTCATCCTGCCGAAGCTGTGGAAGCTCTAGAAAACTCTAATCCACCTCCTCAAGCCATTCCTCAATTGCCTGTGAGTCGGGCTCGCCTCAGAACCTTAGGGGTATCTGATGTTGAATCACACGTAAGGCTCTAAGCCTGAATGTGTCTTCTACCGGTACCACCGGTTGTAGATGCTGACCAACAGACAGAGATATAGATGACACACTACTTAAAGGTACTATCTCGGGAAATGGTCCACGTACCGAAGCCTCATCACTATACAGACCATCCTCATGGTCACTCACTGGAAAAGACTAGTAGCTAAGATCATCATCTGCTCTACTGGTGTCTCAACTAGGCGGAAAACTCTAGCAATCACCTCCAGCCAGCTCTCAACTGCATGGGAAAATGTCTCGCCTCGAAACTTTGGAGGCCTCTACTACTAGAACTCATGAAACACGCTCAGTCGGCATGCACCGTCCGCTAGTGTGGCTGGTGGTATCTACTACCCAAAGGGTGGTGGTGCTACTGGTACACCACACGATGTTGCCAACATAGTAAGAGGGCCCTGCACCGGAGCCTCGTCGCTCGGTGGGCCGTCATCGTGTACTCTCTCAGGAATCATAGATGGATGTATACATAGCAGCATCCTGATAAGGAACAGGTGTGCCATGGTCATTTAGTTATACCTGGTGATCTGACTCTAGAAAACACTAGAAAAATTTTCAAAACACACATGCAATCAGTGTTTCCATGCACTGAATCAGAAATCAGAAGTCAGGGTCCTGGTGTATGGATACGTCAGTCGCCGCACCAACATTGGATTCCCTAAACTGATAACCAGACTCACTACACTTGACACTATTTCCATTAAAAAGAAAGATCAGAGTCCTATGTTCTATGGTAGGACTGACTCCTCTGATACCAATTGGTCACGACCCGTCCCCCAGGGCATGTGCTGTGACTACCCCAAGCCCGCCTTCTATAGGCCATGGGTTGGAGACTAACACCGAAGGTGTATTCCTTAAAACTGGGAAGTCATTGCCTTTATAACCTGTAACACACACAACCAAGCACACAACAAGATACGAACTCAAGTAAACTGAATAGTAAACAGAGTGAGTACAGTAAGAAAAAGGGGCCAAAATAAAAGGCCAACTGGAAAGTACAATAAACTGAAAGTACAAGTAAACTGGAACAGGAAGGAAGAATGTTGTTGGATCATCCTCCAAGATTCCTACCTGAAGGGTAGGTACAGATCGCCTCCTCAACACTCCACATCCGTCTGTCTCTTCCGCGTATAGACACACCGTATGGCCCACCTCCAGGCACTGTCCAGCCCTGGTACTCACGTCCTCAGTCAGCGTTGTTCGTCGTCTTCACCAAACACAACGAAGTGCGGGCATAGCCCGTGCATGGGTGAGTATAACGATACACAGTAGGGACCCTGATACCCTCAAGGTCTCACAAAATCCACAATGGATAAACCACAAAACATGAAGTCAACAGTCAACCCTACTTAGGTATATGCCCATACATATAACTAAGTTATCAAGTATACCCATCTCAATCATGAGGAAAACATAGAGACTAAATCAAAGCCCAAATCTCCATTGTTCCACAAAGGAAGTAAAACCATGAAGGCAAGTACCACACAGGTACGCCACATAGAATAATACCACCAAGGTAATACTACAAAGGAGAAGTACCACACAGGTACGAACTCAGCTCACCTCAGGTATAACTTAGGTACGGTAGTAGAGATGATTAGTTATATCTACTGAATCATCTTACTCCATTAAGAGGCGCTGCTGCTGACCTGCACAGAATCTCTAGGAGCAGACCCACACAAGATCGCTAGGAGCTGACCCACAGAGGATCACTAGGAGCTGACCCACACAGGATCGCTAAGAGATGACCCACACATGATCGCTAGGAGCTGACCCACACAGGATCCCTAGGAGATGACCCACTAAGGATCGCTAGGAGATGACCCACACAGGATCGCTAGGAGATGACCCACACGGGATCTCTAGGAGCACTCTTCTCATCACAGCCAGCTACTGGGTTTCCGCACTATGCTTGCTCATCTCCGGGGGGATCTTCTCTACAAGCTACTGGTTAATAATGAAACTGCCACAAATTCTCATGAGGAAGTATCTCAAAGGTCCTCCATGTCATAGGGGTCACAACTCAATAGACGGCGGGTCAATCGGATGCTCGGTCTTTGAGTTATTAGCCTTTTAGTCCCGGGGGTTTGGTTGTATTTGTGCTCGATCCAACCTGATCATTCTCCATATTACTCCTAAACTCCAGTGGTGTATACTCAAAGGGACCGTCTCTCTCCAAGATTTTCAGCGCCACTAACGGTTCATCAAACGGACGTCCGGTGCCAAAGTTATGGACAAAAGAAAGTAAATGGGTCGTAATGGGCTCGGGTCCGGTCCGACCCGGTCAGACCGACCCGGTCCAGCAGTCCGCGAGGGTCCGTGGAAGGCTGCGGGTGGCCATGGGTGGCCGCGAGGCCATGGAGGTCCGCGGAGGGTGCGAGGCGGCTTGGCCGAAGGCGGTTCGACCGGAAGGGTGTCGACGGCTCGACCCAGACGGCGGCTCGGCCCGGCGGCGACAGCTTAGCTCAACGGCTCGGCCCGAACAGTGGCGGCGGCTTGGCTCGACGACTCGGCTTGAAAGCGGTGACTCAGGTCAGCTTGGTCGCAAACGGCGCAGAGCGGCGGAGGCGCGGAAAGGCCACAGGCGGCAGAGCACCACGGGACGCGGTGGCCGCGGGCAGCGGAGCACCGCGGGGCATGGAGTTGGCAAGGCGTGGAGGCTGCAGGTGACGAGGGCCGCAGGTCACGGAGGCCGCGGGGCGCTGAGGTCATGAGCGGCAGCGGCCGGGGGCGTGGCGGTCGCGGGCGGCGGGGGTCGCGGGCGTCGGAGCGTCGTTTCCTTTGTCGCCTTCGTTCATTGCGAAGAACACACCAAAGAAGCAGAACGACAGAGGGGTCGGGCCATGATTGTTTGGCCACACCCTCCAAGTTAGAGCGGTAGCAAGAGGTTCACAAAAATTGAATCATGAACATGTATGGAAGATATTTAAAAACATCAATCCCCACAACCCTCGTCAATCTCTATTCCCAATCCCACAAAATAATTAGAAGGGGAGAACATGGGAAGTGATAATCATATATAAATAAACCCCTACCTTGGATTGTTTGTTGACATTGGTGCGAGAAGGAAGTTGAAGTTGTCGACATCCATCTCGTCCACCACACACCTCAAATCTTGGGTTCATGCATTGTTTAGTCGTAGTCGAAGACGTTCCTCGTTGGAGGGTGTCGTGAGGTAGAAGTCAAAGTTGGCGTTCTTCATTGGAGGAGCATTCTTCATGGAAGAATGCGTTCTTCGTTGGAGAAGTCTAATCCTCCAAGGGTTCTCCTCTCACAATCCCACCCAAAAATAAAGAGGTGCCAATATAATTAACTTAAAGGATTAATTATGTTGGCATAACCAAGTTGGCATAATTAATGTACCACGTTGGCACAATTAATTAGCTCAATTAATTGGCGCAATTTAATGGCTCCATTTAATGGGAGGGGTGGAATATTGGGGAGTTGGGAGGTTTCTCCCCATTAAGAGGGGTCGGGTGGTCCCCGCCTTTAAAATTCAAAATGGGGGTTTAGGCTCGGGTGGTCCCCACCACCATAACCTCACAAGGGAGGTTTAGTTCCCGGTGGATCCCACCTCTTAACTTTCAAATGGTGGTTTAGTTCTGGTGGTCCCCACCTCCCAACATCCACATGGGTGTTTCAAATAAAAATAAATTGTTACACAATTTTATTTTTATTTTATTCCTTCATGAAAAACTCATAAACTAACTTTCACCCTCAACCAACTGCCGTCGAGGTGAAAGTCTCTTTAAGTGAATATCGGTGTTGCGATTTCAACGGTGCCCTCTGATTTCAATTCCGAGCACCAGTTCAAAAGTTATAAAAACCCGCTCGTACGTTTACTGAACGTACCCGAAGAAAAGTTCAGAAATTCATTACGGGCACTCTGGGCCTCGGAATCACATGCCGTTAATTTTCTCGGACTCATAAAATTACCATATATTTAAAAAAAATACATGGAAATTCCGGGTCTTTATAGAGGAAACAGTTCTGATGACCCGAGATGAAGCAAGTAGTGGCAGAGTTTGTGGAAAAGTGTTTGGTGTTCCAGCAAGTGAAGGCTAAGTACCTTGTTCCTTGTGGGTGTTTTTAGCCCTTAGATATCCCTGAGTGGAAGTGGGATGACATCTTAATAGATTTCATCACTGGATTACCCAGGGCTCAGGGAGTATGTGATGAAATCTGGGTAGTAGTGGATCGGTTGAAAAAATCGGCTCACTTCTTAGCGATCAAGGAGTCAAGCATAATAGATACCTTAGTGAAAAGGTATTTGGATGAGGTGGTGTGGTTACATGGAGTTCCTAGATCCTTTATCTCATATCAGGATACACATTTTATGTCACGAGTATCGAGGGGATTGCAACATGCCTTTGGCGCTCAGTTATGCCTCAGTTCTTCTTTCCACCCTCAGAAGGATAATTAAACAAAGAGGATCATCCAAACATTGGAGGACATGTTGCGAGTATGTGTTTTAGAATTTAGTGAGTCTTGGGTGCGACATTTTCCCTTCTTAGAGTTTTCTTACAATAATAGCTATCACTCTTCCATTGGAACAACTCTGTTTGAAGCTTTATACAGAAGACCGTGTCGTTCACCCTTGTGTTGTACGGAAGTTGGGGAAGCATATGTTCTTGGTCAGGAGGTGGTGTAGAGTACAATGGAGAAGGTGTATCTTTTCTATGAGAGGATGAAGGCAACATAGTATTGGAAGAAGTCGTATGTAGATCACAGGAGAAGGCCCTTGGAGTTAGAGGTTGGGGACCACGTGTTCTTGAAGTTTTTCCCTCGACGTGGGCAACAGAGGTTCGACAGAGGGAGTAAGCTTTCTCCCAGGTTCATTGGACCCTTCAAGGTGTTGGGACGAGTTGGAGAGGTGGCATACCAGTTGAAGTTACCACCATAGTTGAGAAGGATCCACAACATCTTTCATTTCTTCTAGATTTTTCGACATCTTCATGATGACTCTCATGTCATTGATTGGAGAGAGTTGGATATCGGGAATGACGCAACGTTCATGGAGCGGCCAGTAGAGATCCAGGATCATTGGGAGAAGTTACTGCATGGATGGACCATTCCCTTGGTTTGTGTGTTGTGGAGGCATGGTGTCCTGGAAGAGAGTACTTGGGAGCATGATACACAGATGTGTGCCCAGTACCCAGAGTTATTTTGAGTTTTTATTGTGTGTTTTTCTTTGTGATATAGTGCTTGAACCTTGTTTATTATTAGATGAGTTTTTTCCATATTTTGTAATGTACGATAAATTCCTAACATGTGAAAAAAGAACATGTGAAAAAGGAGGATACTTGATTCCTAATTGAGACACATTAATTGAGATGTGATTAAACGCGTGTGGGTGAGTCAGTGCTGCCCAGAGCGGATAGTATCTTGACATGGAGGAAGGAATTACCTAATTCATGTGTCTGGACATTTGGTGTTTGTGTGTTTTACCTTATAGATGTTTGGGTTAGAAGATTTGGGAGGATGTGTCCTTGGATATTGAGGTTTCACTCCAACTTTCGAACAACATGAGGTGGTTTATCCTAGAGATCTATCTTGTGGGGTGGTTGTTCGAACCCCTCTTTCTTTTGGGGTTTGGTTTTTAATTCTCGAGGGTGAGAATAGTTTGATAGGTATCTGATGTAATGGACCAAACCTCCCTGATCCATTATTTTGTCAAAATCCAGTGTTTGGGGTGTTCTGGGAGGCAACGGGGGCTCATTTCAAGAGTTTGTCAAATTTCTAGTTTTCCATCGATGAGTCACTTCGATAGGTTGAGGCATCGGTAGGTCAGGTGTCAGTAGGTCAAGGTATCGGTAGGTTGGGCATCGGTGAGTGGCGTCGATGGGTGGCGTCGGTGTGTAGCATCAATGAGTGGCGTCGGTGAGTCATGTCGGTGAGTCAGGTGTCAGTGAGTCGCGTCGGTGACTCGCTGTTAGAGAGTCGCGTCAATGGCTCATTCGTCAGTGGCTCAACGTCGGTGGCTCATCCATTAGTGACTCACTCATGTTGGTGAGTTGCGTTGGTGACTCACCCATTCGTGAGTCATTTCCAGTTTTCTCAGTTTTTTCAATTTCACCACTCTGATGTTTCATTTGACATTAAATGAATTCAATATCATATTTAATGAGTTTTTGGGCCATTTAAAATGGTATTGTCTTCTAAAAACCTGAAGCTTCATTTGACTCCCAACATGCATAGTCTTTATCATGATCCGACTTTTATGGCCTTTAAAACATTTTCCCCATAGATTTAGGATCTGGCCTTTCTAAAGATGAAATCCTCTCTTCCTTTGAACCCTTCCACTTTCTCTTGGTGTGTTGAGAACCTTTCTTCCCAGAGGAGTCGTGCGCTTGTGCTATGGAAGTCTGTTTTGTTTCCCATGGAGTCTTCCCTACTACTCGTGCGACCCCCCTATTTTGGCATAAGGAGGGATTGTTGATCGTCTGTTGTTTCAGTTAGGGATTTCCTTCATCTCTCTTTCCTTTGTGCATCATGTGGGGTGGGTGTACTGTTATCTTCCTATGGTTACGATGGTTGAAACCAGTTTAGCAAAGATAATAAGAAGTAATAAATGAGGGGGTGGGAGTACGACGATGATGATCTACTTGTTTTATATGTTATCCTTGCTCCATGTCGTGTTTTGTAAGAGTTGTATGCCTTCTAAAAATCATGGCCGTTGGTGGCTTATGTTTGAACACTTGTATGGCTTGTGAATACTTGTTGTTGATACTCTGTGAATGACCATGTGATTATGAAATAGGTTAACCACATATATTCAGTTAAATAAATGGATACCCCAGGATTGAACTCATTCTATGATAACCCCAGTTTTATCAAGTGGAATTAAAGCACGAGTGCTGCTAAATCTGAATAAACCTTACCTTGTTGGTGTGGTCGTGTGTTGTGTGTGGTTCTGTTCAGCTTGTGTCTGTGTTGTTTGTGTGGTATTGTGGATGGGAGTATGGTTGTGAGTATGGTGTTGTACATGTGGTGTAATGGTATCTCAGGCTGAGAGATTGGTTGATTGTGGAATGGATAAACTTGTTATGTAGTGGGACTACATCTGGGCAGTGGTTGCGCAGCGGGGCTGCAAGACCGGGTTATGTCACATTCATGTTTATGGGTGTACTGGATGTGGTGTTGTGGTGCAGTGAGGTTGTCGAGTGTGGTATTAATGAGGTGTTTTGGGGGTCTTTCTTGTTGAGAGGAAGGACATGGCGGCATGACTTTGAAGAATGATGGTAGGGGTGTCCAGGAAAGAGGAGTGTGCAGTGGGACTGCAAGCTGGTTGATTTTTGTTCGTTTTGCTGAATGTGGTGTTTTTCGTGTAGTGGGGCTGTCGAGGATGGTTTAGGAGGAATTATTTTGAAGAATGATAGTGTTACCTTGCGTGGGGCTTTCACCCGAAGTTTCTAGACCGTTATTTTATGAATGGGTGTTAGAATGGATTCTTTTACCTTGGCCCTTCTTTCTTGTTTGGCTTTGGTAGTGGTTGGTGTGGTTGCCTCACCTTATAACGTTTGCAGTGTTTGGTAGTTGCCCAAGTAGGGATGGAATAAATAAACAAATTGATGATGCAGAGTGACAACATGTTAAATGAATTGACTGAGGGTATGTTTCGAATTGTGACTTGTAGTGAAGCAACGTTCATTTATCGACTTACGGAAGTGACTGTCGTTCGTGGTGGTGTGTGCATGTAGGGTTGACAGTAAGAGCTGTTTTGGTGTGGGCTGATATTGTTTTGAAAACCCATAGGTTGGGCTGAGTGTTTGGTATCTATATATATACATGCAGTTCCTTGTGATTTTTATACGCATTTCACCCATGTTGAGCACTACGTGCCGAACATCCTCATTGTTATGGAGGAGGGTGTCCTTTCCCAACATCCCGATGGGAGAATGGATGGTTGGTTATTGGCTCTTCTCTACTCCCTCTTCTAGGCATTGGTAGCCCTAGAATCTTCATACAGGTTGTGGTGTGGTTGTGAGGCTCAGGTGTATGCGGGCGAGGTGTGCTTCCTAGGTGTCTTCAGAATGAGCTGTGTGATGATTCCTCGGTGTCTTCGAGATGGGGTTGTGATTTGTGACCTAGGTGTTTGCGGGCAAGATGTGATGTGGTATGTGGGCCAGGTGTGTGCAAGCATGTTGTGAGAGTGAGGCTTGTGGAAGAGCGTGATTGCGTCAGGATGTTCGCCATTAGGGATGAGCAGTTAACTAGTGGGAGGTGGTACGAGGTACCTAAATATTGATGTGCTTATTACATTACTTTACTTGCGTTATTTAGTGAGCGTGTCTTGGTGTGGTTGGAGTGGATAATATACTTTGTTAGGTGCTTCTGAGTTTCTATTGTTTTCTCACAGGGGCATTAGTATGCTTCTCCAACTTGTGCACAGGTGACCTTGGTTTTTCTCTACTGAGTATACCTGTATGCTCACCCTATGTATATAAAACTGTTTTCAGGTTTTCATAGAGATTACACGGACCGTGCTAGACCTTACTAACTTGGACTTCAAGAATGGTTGTTGTGTCGTCGCTTAGTTTTATACTGGTACTTACTTTGGAGTTTTCTTTGTATTTCTAGTAGTTTTACTTTAAACATGCACGTGAGATGGATTTTGGTTTCTTTATATGTGTGTCTTGGAGTTGTTTGAGCTTGATACATCTTATCTCTCGATCTTGGTTACTATAAAAAGGGTAATGTCTCCCATTTTTTTGTGAGATTTATATACCCTTGGTGCTGGTCGCCACCCCGGGCCTATTGGAGGCGGGACTTGGGGGTCATTATCTCTCCTTCATGTTGAAGAAGGCGGGTCGTGACATGGATACTTTATTAGACTCTGCTTTGCAGACATTCGCGCCACAACAACCATTTTGTTCATATGTTGGAGAGTTTCAGCCACCATCCAGTATCCTTAGGCAGAACATGGTATAGACGATGAGACTACATCCAACGCCTGTTACAGAGGATGATGTGGATGCGGGTGTCGATGATGATATATAGGAGCAATGTATGCCAAAGTAGAGATGTAGACAAACATGACGTGGACGCGTCATATATATGTTTGGTTGTGGGATAGAGGAGCATCCAGACCATAGATGTAGATTAGATTGATATTATATTGATGATACATTTTGTATATTTTTGAAACCATTATTTATACATTGTTTAAAAACATGCTAATATATCACATAATGTTCCATAAATCAAATAATTGATATAATTGGAAATTCATGCAAATAATTTTCAACTAAGAAACATTAATATTAATAACTGCATTGGTAATACTAATAATTATTATTTTCTATTCATATTAATACTTGGTATTATTATCTATATATGTATAATAAATAATATTCTTAAATTTATTCTTAAATATTAATTATATTAATTATTTTGAATTCAATAAATATTATTACCAGTTAATAATTAATTTAAGACGATTATTTATTATATATAATATGGATTATAATACTACGTATTAATATAATAAATAGCCATCTTAAATTAATTATTAAATAGTAATAATATCATTAAATATGACTAAATATGAATTAAATAATCATAAATATTAATATTTACTTATATTTAGTTATATTTATGAATATTTATTTAATGGATATCTATTATTCATGAATATTTATTAATAATTATTTGCATTTATTAATATTTAAGAAATATTTATTTATATTCATTAATATTTAATTAATATTTATATTCTTAATAAGAGAGTTTCACCCTAAACGTTTAAAAGTTATTAAAATTTATGAATATTAATTTAATATTTATTGTTATCTAATTGGTATTTATTAATATTCATGAATATTTATTGAAAGTTTATTAATTTTTAATTAATATTTATAAATATTTATATATGTTGAAAAATATTTTGTTGATATTTATTATCATTTGTTAGTATTTTATTTATTTTGTTGACTATTTAATTAATATATATTAATATTTATTCATATCTATTGATATTTTATAAATATTGATGTTTTTTTTAATTAAAAATTCTTGAGGAAGCGTGAACTGGATTCACGCTTCCTTCATAAAACCCACACAATAAGCGTGACTTCCGTTCACACTTCTTCAGTCCCGTTTAATTTTTTTTTTTTTCAAAAACTTACTAAAAAAAATTACCGCTGGGTGCTCTGAATCCCCAATATATGTCCCGCCTCCTCCGGAGTAATAGAAGAGAACGACAACCTTCGAATCAGTCGTGACTCGGAATGAATCAAGCGTCCTTCATTGTTCAAACACACAAATCTTCATTCCAGTCATATGCTCCAGCTTGACTCGGGTGGCTTCAATTGTTGATCTCAAGCAGTTTCTGATCATAGGAGCTCGACCTCGACTACATCTCCTACAGGCAATGAAATATCGAACCTAGAAGGCTTTGAACGTATTCAGGAAAATCATCGAACACCTAACGTGCAATCTTCTTCGTCAAACGGATCGTAGCATTTGGAAAGTGGAATCCCTATCGCAGTCTTGAACCTGCACAAGGAACAACCTCGGCGCACAAGACTCTTCATCTGCTTCGTTCCCTGCTCCTCCGAACAGCCGTCATCAGTGCTACCAATCCAAACTCCAACGATTCCACTTACAACAGAGCTCAACTCATCCATAATCGCAATTCTCGAGTCGTCTTCCCCAAATTGGCCTCATCAATCATTAGCTTCGGTAAAACTCGCATCATCTTTGAGTCTCTGTTCAACAGATCGGTCATCGAACTCGATTCCAAGATTGGAGCGTCGAGCTCATCTCCAATGAACAGTATCGATTCTCGTTCGGCCTCACGCAACTCAGATTCCATGTACTCGGGCAAGGTTCGATCGATCTCTTTGAAGCGAATCATCGTCTTCATTATGTCTTGGTCGACCTCGGTTCGATCATCCACAACTCGAGTATGGTCAAGATTTCAAAACAAATTTTAATAAATTCATAAATTAACTCCAAATATTATATACTAAACACAATTAGAACTTCAAAATTTATTAGATTCCAATCAGTTGAAAAATTCGACAATTACAACAAAGAAAATATTTTCAATGTAATTTCATAAATTTCACAATTAAAATCATTAAAATCTCTTAACAATGATGTGGTGAACATGTAATGAAATATAGCCACAACATGATATTATTTGAAATCAATTTTTAAGAATAACCATGAAAATCATAAGTGAAAAATAAAACATCCCCATTCATTTAGGTAGCTTAAAACTACCACAGGTGAAATGATGCTTTTAAGAATGTTTTAAAATGTAGACTCGTAAATATTATAGCTTTATAAAAACAAAAGAACATACTGTTTTTTTAAGTCACTTTTTTTATTACTTATATTATGGAATTGGTAAGTGGAGAATTGAAACAGAGACATGAGTTTTGAAACCCTTACATCACACCTTGAGTTGCCTCCTTTGGAATGATCCTGAAGCCTTCAGAGGATTGTTTTTTAGTCATCCAAAGAGCTTAAGGGGATTGATAGAGTATTTTGGAGAGGGATTTTGGTAGATTATTGTTAAAGGGATGAGTTTTGTAATTAAGGAGAATGTGGTGGAAATGGGTGTTAATATAGGCGAGGGGGAGTGGTATTTTATAATAATGTATTGATTATTTAATTATTTTCACCCAAAACTTTGAATAGTGTTGATTCAAATGACATTTATTAGTGTATGATCAAACAATGAAGGTTTCATTGAAATTCTAACACACCCAAAATTGAAATCCATTTTTGAAATATTTCATACGATGTAAAGAATAAAAAAGCATTTATTAGAATAAAATATGATTTGGGCCTTGAAATATCATACATACATTTATAAATTCAACTTTTTATTTTAAAATGATTCATATTACTCTTTAAATACATTTTAATTCATGATAAATATTTTCTAAATTTTTAAATCATAATTCTATCATGATGATGTCTTAAAACTTATAGTATTCATAATTTTTTTTACTATTAAAAAAATCATCTTTCTTTGAAAAACACAAAAAATTAACCATAATCTAATATCAACTTGTTCATTCAAAAAATGAACATATTTTTTTAAATAATATAATAAATATTAGAAGTTTTATATTTTAATAAAATCATACAACATAAAAAAAAATTAATAGTACTTTCTATTTCTTTTACTACGGGTGATTACATTCTATATTTATTATTATTCATTAAATATTATTTGATTGATAATAAATTTTAACATATCAATTAGTTAAAATAAGATTCTAAATTAGACATTTCTAGTATTTAAAGCTTAATAAAAATTATATTTTTATAAATAGGTTGAAACAATCCTTATAATTAATTTTCTTTCAAGTTATAAGATTTGAGAAATCATATAGTAGAACAATAATAATTATTTTACACATTTTATATACTTATTTTTTTGGTAATGTATTGTTCTTATAATTCTAATCACTGTTTCAATGGTCAATTATTATTCCCAATGGCCAGCTAATATTTTCATGTTCAGTTAATTACAATACTTAATATTAATATTTCTTATTTTCATTATTATTCATGCATTCAATTTTTTTTCATAATTATTTGCAATTAATTTATAAAATTTCACTTTGGATTCTAACAATATTTTTTCTATTTAATGTACTATTTATGTATGTAATACTTCTAAGAGATCGAGACATGCCAAAATTTCAAATTTTAGTTATGTCATTTGAATGTATTTATTTCCCTATTATAGTATTTTTAATTCTATACAGTATATTCAAACTTCCCATGTAATGTTTTATATTGATTTGATCAAATGATGTTTGTTTTATCAAGTCAGGCATATGATTTATACTATACATTATACATGACATGTATTTATAGAGATCAATGTTTCATATCATAAAATTATGGGTTCTTACATTCTCCCCCTTCAAAAATTTCATCCTCAAAATTTCAAATCAACCCCTAAGAAAACAATAAATGAGGTAACATTCGTTTCATCACATCCTCAGGTTCTCTTGTCACCTACCATGACTTATGATTCCACCATAGCACTTTGACAAGAGGAGTGTTTTTGTTTCATATAAGTTTATCTCTATAATATTTTATTTCCACAATCTACTCCTCATTAGAGAGAACATTATTCAACTATACAACCTATGGATTCTATATATGTGATAGATCTGTTATTTACTTCCTCAAGAGGGACATGTGGAGTATATCATGCTCATGAAAAAGGATTGGTTGAAGGGAAAGTTGATAGGTCATAGCTCCAACATGATCAAGAATCTCAAAGAGGCCTTTGTACACAAGTTATAGATTTATCTTCTTTATAAAACTCACAAATATCTACCAAGGAGTTGTTATAAGGAATACATTATCCCTAACATCACCCTCAAGGTCCTGTCAATGACTGTCTTCATAACTCAATTAACAAATCTGAGCTTATCTTATATGTCGCTAAATGGAATGGACATTCTCTATCTTATTATCAACTAATTTAGACCCCAATTGCTTTCTTTCTCTAACCCCATCATATCATGTCGATGTCATACATTTCTTCTAACAATGGGATTAATATAGAGATATTTGAATATATATGTTTAAGATATTTTTTTAAGGAAAACAACACTCGAGGAAGGTGTTGATCCTAGCCTCTTTTAAAGTCCACAATGAAATCTATGAGAATGTAATCCAAAATTTGAATGTCCTTTTATATTGAACACCTATATGAGGATGATATTCCAAACTGAATTTAAACTTTATATTAAATTCATTCTTAAGAATCTTCTAGAAATTTGAGGTCATTTTTAGATATAGTTTACATAAAATATATAGTGGTGATCCATACAACATCACCAATTCTTTGATATATATGTTGGAAAGTTAATCAAGTCAAAAGTATTCCTGAATAGCAATTATTTTGGATGTATTTGTATGTAAATCCACCATAACCCATATATAATTATTTCCCATGGATTTCTTTGGATGATATGTGGAAAAGTCTATGGTGGTGTTCTTCAATTTCCATGGTGGTATGGGTAATGGTTTCAACACCCCCTTAAACTTATACCATTATACCATAACTTATTTTCATACAAAGAATATGGATGTATATTCTGAAATCATCTTCATCATATTATTTGTAACATCCCGAGATTTTATGGAATATTTTTTTTAAAACCATTTGATTTCTTTGATGTCTTGCATTACACGCAACATCATCTTAGCTTGCATTGCACTCAATACTGATTTCTATGAGATATCATTTAATTATTATTTAAATAAGATTATAATCTAGATGTTAAATTAGTGGGTATGAATAGTATTACCAAACTTATGAAAATATATCTTTTATAAGATGAATTCATTTGTTACTAATTAATTACTCTGAATGGCCCTAAGACCTTCTATTTTAATTCATTTTTGATAATCCTCCTTTTAAGGGTTAAAGGGGAACCCTTACATGACCTATAGGCTTCGTGACATTACATGACCCGAAGTTATTAGAGGAAATTATCTATACTATAACTACTTGGAACTGCTCTTCCCTAGCATCTACATCATTGTCATCTCTCTACCTTCACATGGTTGTCGACTAGGCTTCCCATGCATGCACATGATGGTCCTAATGACAATTTTCATACCCTCTCATTCTTCCAAATCCTTTAGCTATGCTCTAGTGAATTAACCTTGCTCTGAATCCTCATATAGAGCATGCTCTTTGTAGAGTTTTCCTGATCCATTTAAGCACAATTTCATGTGCCCCAAAGGCCTTGAGGTGGCCTAAAAGCCTTACTAGCCTGACGGTATTGGGTGGCCTGAAGTCCTTGAAGGATCCGAGGCCAAAATCAGTGGCCCAAAATCCCAAATAGGTGAATAGTTATGTCTGCTACAGTACCAAATAGTGCCTGCTACAGTACCCCCAGAAATATGTTGCTACCCAGATTTGATCTCGGGTCTCTTTGATGAACTTGTCGAGTCCTCACTAACTGAGCTGAGAATCTTGTGTTGGTTAGAAATTAATTTGAAATGAAAATATATATCAATTGATTATAATGAAAAATATTTTTATTATCATGATCCCAAAGTTGTTTTGTCTTAATAAATTAAATAAATTACAATCAGTGAATGATATTAATAAGATATATATGTCACATATTTAATCAAATATTTTTTATATTCATCCAATAGATCTTATAGGTATAAGATAAGAACCAACCCAATCTTATGCATAAAAACCTATATTTTTCAAAAGGGTAATTTTATCACCTTTTAATGGTGAACCCATTTTAAATCCAATTTTTGATACTTTGATATATTCTATTTAAAAAATAAAATTATTTTTTTAAAGAGAAATATAAAAATTTAGTTTGGTTGAATTTTTGGAATTAATCTGATTTGTTCATGTTTTGATGAATAGTAACAAATATACTAAATTTTCATTGAAAACAACTTTTTTCATCAAAATAATTTATATTATTAAATTATATTATTGAATGGTTTTCAAGTATAAATATATTTTTTTATCATTTAATACAATTTAGGTCATTGGAATCAATTTTATATTGAATTTAGATATAAAAACATTTCAATCTTTTCCATATTTTAACTTTAATAACCCGTTTTCTTAGCCCGTCAATGAGATTAATTTTAAATTAATTACTACAAATTTAATATTTTGAATTTTGAAAAATGGATCCCATATTTTCAATAATTGGGTCCAAACTATGTAAATAAGTTTCTTTTATTTTTTGGTCATTATGAATAGTAACATTGGTAATTTTTTATTAATACAGTAAAAAGTAAATCATATAATTAAGGGTAAAAATAATATTATAAAATTACCCTAACACTTGTCCCAATTTCATTAGATGAGTGAGTTTCGTCCAAAATCATCATTTGGATGAAATTATAACATTTTTGAATCCACTTGGTTGAGAGTATGACATTTATTATATTTTATTTAAAGAAAAGTTAAAGATGTCATACTCATATTTTAACAACTATACCATTTTTAATATAAGGTTATATAGAAGATAAATTTAACTATAAATAGTCATTTGAAATATAAAATGTTTAAATTTATCATGGTAATTTATTTTAAATTTTTAGGAAATAAATAATTACCTTAAATGCTTTTACAATGATAATGTAGTAATTGTTCAATTAATGGAAATATCAAAGAAGTGTTATTAAAAATATTAAAATAAATATAATTTGAAATAATTAATGTAACCAATGAATTTTTTAAGATTACCTTCACCAATTAGGAATATAATAAAATATTTTTTTCTAAGGTAACTTGTTATCTTGACATTTCTAAAAATTCAAGTAATGAATAGTGTCAAAATTGACACTAATAATATTTTATCAAAATAATGTTTTATTAAATTATTTAAAAATAATAAAACATGTTTTTAAAATAAAAAATAATTATAATATGGTCTAATATGTTATAAATTGTTCATTTATGGTCTAATTTACACCAAATAAGCAAAAATTTAAACCTTTTAATTTTTGATAAACTTGTTACTTTAGTTAAAATTAAAATAGGCTAACTAAGGGTTAATCAAAATGATAAGATTTAAAACAATATCAAAACTTGTAAAAAATCTATTTTTTATGATATTAAAATATTATATAATATTATATTCTAATAAATTGAGTTTTAGTGGTATTTTTATTGAGATATATTTTATTATAAATTAATATCTTTAAAAATTCCAAAAGTCCCCTCACCTCAATTATAAAAGGGAACCTCATCCCTCACTTCTTCACATCAATTTGAGCCTTAAATATATTCCATAATCTGATCATTTACCTTATCAAATTCCCTAGTCAAGTTCTATAGGTTATGGCCTGCTCAAAAGACCAACTCTAGTGTCCCTAAGAGGAGATCTAGAGGGTGCTCGCTGAAAAAGAGGTAATTTCCTTTACCAACTTTCTCAAGAGTATTTCTTATTATACTTAATTTTAATGTGTTGTTTACATTATAAATTAATAACTCCAGTATCACCTATATTATGACATGTTATTAAGATTATGTAACAACTATATTCAACCTTTTATCAATCTTATGAAAAATGAAATCATCACGTGTGCTTACGTACGACGTACCGTCTCCACACTATGGTGTAATCTATTTTCCATGATCACTTTAATTGGACGGGTATGATGATGGAAAAAATAGATATAAATGATAATTATAATATTATATTAATTATGGAAAATATATACACCATCCAATTTCATATTATTTCACTATTAAGGGACTGATATCGTCGTTCATGCGTACATACGTCCTACCGTTTCCACGACGCAATACGGTTCATTATACACGATCACCAATAAAAAATGATTATATAAATGTATATAATGCATAAATATGTTATATAATACATTAATATAATTATTTAAATTACAGAACTATATCCTATGCGCATGAACCAAGACTTATATGACAAAACATGCATGGAAAATGAAGCAATTAACACCCAAAAAAAGTGATAATGAAATGTTATTAACAAATAGGTGATCATATGATCATATATTATCTAATAAATATAATATGGTTTTGGAATAATTTAATAACATTATTTAAACCATTATACATAATTTTTAAATACATATAAAGAAAATCTGACCTAAGGTAAGGGAATTTCATCTCGTTTTTTATTTCCACAAGTTACATATGATATTCACCACTTGCTTCTTTTGTGTGGTGTATATACTGAACTATGACATGTTATATCATTAATTTAATTTATTTAATTATATTAAATTTTTTTAAGTGATGCTATTATTTCACAAGGATTACAATTCAAAAGTTACTCATGTAGTAAGGGATTTTTGTCTCACATTTATTTTTGTGGGGCACATGCCTTATACACTACTTGTTTATTCTACATGGTGTATATACTGCCCATGATTTTATTTTATGAGTCTTATATATAATATTATGATACTTTCATATACATATAATTTTCTTTCTTTCATGGGGTATACAATTATAAGGATTATAAAGTGATAAATTATTTATTTCACAATCATCAATATTTGGGATTGTTTTGTTTTAAGTATCTATTGGAAAATATTTACATTCCATTTACATGTTTTCTAAAAATGTTTTCAATTTTTTTACTATTATCTTATGTATTTTTAAAGTCATTTTTACCTGGATTTTTACTTTTTACTAAACATTTTGAAAGGAATATTTTTGACATTTTCCAAATGAGGTAATTTTTCACTTTTCCGGCAAAAGTAAAAAATGATTTTTTTTTAAAATTTTATGGCATGAATTGAATTTTCCACCATCATTAATCATTAATTAATTGAATATTCCCTTAAAATATTAAAAGGTTATTTTCATATATTTTTTTTCTTTTAATATTGTGCGCCATTTTAAGAAAAGAAAACATTTTCAAAGAAGAAAGGATATTTTCCTCAAAAATTGTTTTCAAGTGATCTATAAAAATTATTTTCCATCTAAGATAACATTATTTGGTGTTACTTATGTTTTACTGGGGATATGATTCAATTTTACCATTATTATTCTTTTTATGAATGGTTTATGTTTACGATGGAATGATATTTATAAAACCCATTTCTTTTCTATGGGTTATGTTATGATTGAATGATGTTTATGAAACCCATTTCATTCCATAGGTTTTGATATGATAAATTATTTATGTTATTATGGAACAAGTATGTATGGTTTTAATTATGTGAGTGGTGGGACCTATATATCCCTCCAATTCATTGGATAATGATTTATATCTCATGAGATAGACATGGATGGAACAAGGAATAAACTAGGTTCAGTAAAGGACTTTATTCGCTAAGATGGTCTTGGGAGTGAACCTTGACTACTAATATAGTAATGGGAGTAAACCATGATTACCAAGATGATATAGGGAGTTAACTGATATTACTAATATGGCCTTGGTAGTGACGCCTTGACTACTATGAAAATTATTTTATATTTTTATGTGTCTGACACAAATTCCATGTCTTATTCCTATGTTATGTTTTCATGGATTATGTTCTTTATTTACTTATAATTCATGTCTTATTAACTTCCAATATTTATTCCATGATTCATGTTTGCGATATTTGATATGCAGGGTATGATCTTCTAATGTTATTATTGTGTTCTCTTACCCCTATGATCATGTTTATGCTTATGTAACTCCATTTTTTTACCCTTAATGACCATCCAATCTCACCATTTTTTTATGTTTTATTTTCCCCAGGTTATAAAGAAAGGTTTTAGGTAGGGGTACTAAAGGGGAATATCTTTGTGGGAAACATTGAATATCTTTATCCAAACTAGAAGTTTGTGTTCCAAGTTTCCAAAGGCACTAAAATAATACAGTCTTTGGGCATGTGTTTATTTCATGTATGCAATGTTACACCAAAATGACATAATGTAAATATATGAAAAGATTGGGTCATTATAGTTGGTATTCGATTAAAGGTTTATTCAACCTTTGGAAACTAGGATGAGAAAACTTTAGCGAGATCCCTAGAGATATATCTAAGAATATGTCTAGGGATGTCTCTAAGGATAAGTACATGTATAGATTATAATCCTATAATTTTGGTAACGATCATGAAAAACCTAGTATTAAACCTAAGGCTTTATATATTGAAATTAATTTCCCTTGATTATGTGGTTTTCCCACTATTAATAGTGTTACTCACATTATACTGTTGTTTTAGTCAATAGATAAAACCTGAAGGAACCGTGTTAATGATGAATGAAATGGGAAATGGAACAATTTTACTCATAAGTAGCCAAATGTTATGGGATATGGAATAAAAAATCTTATCACTATACCCACAAAAGCTATGCATCATTCTGGACTTCCAAATGAGCATAAGAGGGAATTTTTTTGTTGAGTCCATCATGAGGCAACACCCACCTTATTTTAGTGGGTCTTCTAATGAACTTGTTGATGAACAATGGATTAATACCACTGAAAATATATTTTCTATCCTTCAGTGTTTAGAACATAAAAAGTCATTTTTTTGTTTATTGTTTAGAAGGAGAAGCGGACTAGTGGTGGACTCTAATCAAGAATACAAAGCAACAAGATGAAATTGAATCCATGGAATGAGATGATTTGAAGAAATTATTTTTCAATAATTACTTTACTCATATTCTTTATACAAATATGGAAAATTATTTTCATGAGATTAAGAAAAAGTATGATGAATCTGTTGGTACCTATGAGGAAAATTTTACAAGACTTATGAGGTAAGCTTCTAGCATTATCATCCAACCTGAAATCAAGGTTGATCGATTCTTCAATGGTTTAAAACAAAGTCTTCAAAGAGAGTTAGACATAAGAGACTTCAGTATCTACGAAGAGATTTTATGTTGTGCTATCAAGGTATAAATAGAAGTTTGAGTTTCATATCAATCTCATGGTTTTAACAAGAAAAGAAAGATAGAGTTTAAAATAAATTATAAAAACCATGGTGAAAATAAGATGAAAATTTATTTATGCTCAAAGTGTGGAAAGAAGCATGGTGGGGAATGTCTTAAGCGGATTGATAAATGTTTCAAGTGTGGGAAAGAAGGTTATCAGACAATTTACTACCTAAGTGATAGAAAAAAGACAGATAAGGATGCAAATAGAGAAAAGGATACAAAAAATACACCTACCACACTTCAATGTTTCAAGTGCAAGGAAAATGGTAATTTTGATAACCAATTCCGTAATCCAAGATTTATTGATGATGATCAATGTAAACAACCTCTTAAGGAAAAAACAAAGGGAAATATCATGCAATCACTATTGGTGATGTGTATTATGATAATGAAGTGGTGGAATTTCTGAGTGTTTATGTATTAGAATTTATGAATATTATTGTAGAAGTAATTTTATGGTATTATGGAATAATTAAGTATCTAAGGGTTGATCCACTATAGTTTTTCCTTAATAATTTTAAAGAATAGTACTATTAACCATGAAAAGTGATCAATATATTTTTGGAAAACACATTTTTAAGGGAAGAATAACCATTAATATGGGCATAATGTTGGGATAATGAAATAAAGAGACAATTGATAATATTAATGAACTTGGTAATTATATGATTAAAAAGTGGTTTATGATATCATGGATTGATTTTATATAATTTTTGGGCTTTATGGTATGCAGACATAGTTAATTTTTGAAAGCATGCATATTTTCACTAAGTTTTTATGGTAATTTAGGTTATTACTATATTTCAAGAGAATACATAATAATAGTTTTCACATGATTGGTGTGTGAAAATTAAGATCTATGAAATTTTTTGGGGGGATTAATGATATGTTGAATTTGGAAATTTAGTGACTTTTTTTTTGAAAGTTTTGGATTTTAATCTTTCAGTAGGATCACAAAAGTAACCATTTATGAAATTGTTCAAAGTTTTAGAGACTAAAGTATTATATCTCCATATGTGAATTTATGCATATTAGATAACCTTTTTTAACCTTTCTATTGTGATGTTAACCTATCATTATCTAGATCTCATGATTTGATAATTCTTTAGGAATGAAAAATTCACTTTAATTTCTTGAAATAAGAGCTAGAGTGGAAATTGATCAATGCACAACGATAGGATGAGATTATTCTTCAAGTAATTATTTATTCTCATGAAAAAATATTCAAATCTAGATAAAGGATCCTGAAACAAAAAATTTTATCCTAGTACCATCTTTTTTGATGAATCAAATAGTCCCTTAGATTATCGCATATTTATGGATTTGTGATTGTTAACTTTATCCCACCCATGTTCTCTATCACTCTCCATAAAAACTTGATGGGTTGATTTATCTTCCATGTCAACATTTTCACTTTCTACCTATGTTATCCTATGTGGAAACCTAGTTATGAGTTACTTTGGGTAACCTTTATGTTTCTAACTTTCCTTTTTAGAAGGAAGTTTTAGTATTTATTTTTACGACATGGGTTTCTATGAATGGAAATTTCATGTATTAAACCTTTGATAACCCAGAATAATTTTTAGAGAGAAATTCATTTTAAGGGTTTTATAATGTAACACCCTGATATTTTTATGAAATAGGTTTTTTAAACAATTTTATTTCTTTTATGCCTTGTTTTACACGCAACGCTAGCTTAGATTGCATTACATACAACACTGAGTTTCTAGAAAACATCATTTTATTATTATTTAAATAAGATAATAACCTAAATATTAAATTAGTATGTATGAATAACATTAACTAACTTATGAAAATATATTTTTCATAAGATAGATTCATTGGTTACCAATTAATTAGAAATTAAAATATATAACAATTGATTATAATGAAAAATATTTTTATTATCATGATCCCAAAGTTGTTTTGTATTAATAAATTAAATAAATCACAATTAGTGAATAATATTAATGAAGTATATATGTTACATATTCAATAAAATATTTTTTATATTCATTCAATTTATTTTATAGGCATAAGATAAGAACCAACCCGATCTTATTCATAAAAACCTACATTTTTCAAAAGGCTAATTTTATCACATTTTAATGGTGAACCCATTTTAAATAATTTTTTTGAAACTTTTATATATTTTATTTGAAAAAATAAATTTTTTATTTTAAATATGAATATAAAAATTTACTTTGGTTAAATTTTTGGTATTTTTTGATAAGTTCATGTTTTGATGAATAGTAAAAAATATACTAAATTTTAAATGAAAACAACTTTTTTCATCAAAATAATTTATATTATTGAATGGTTTTAAAGTATAAATATATTATTTTTTTATCATTTAATATAATTTAGGTCATTAACATCAATTTTACATTGAATTTAGATATAAAAACGTTTCAATATTTTCCACGTTTTAACTTTAATAACCTATTTCTCACCCTGTCAATGGGATTAATTTTAAATTAATTACTGAAACTTAGGTGTTTTGAATTTTGAAAAATGGATTCCATATTTGGAATAAGTGGGTCCAAATTATTTAAATATGTTTCTTTTTATTTTAGGAAATTATGAACAATAACTTTACTAAAAAATATAATCATGGTAAAAGGTAAATTGGGTAATGAAGAGTAAAAATAATATAAAATTACCCTAAAACTTGTCCAAATTTTATTGGATGAGTGGGTTTCAACCAAAATCATAATTTGGTAGAAATTAAAACCTTTTTGAATCCACTTGGGTGAGAGTATGACATTTATTATATTTTATTTAATGAAAAGTTAAAGATTTCATACTCATATTTTAATAACTATACCATTTTTAATATAAAGTTATATAGGATATAAATTCAAATATAAATAGTCATCTGAAATATATTTTTTATTTATTTATCATGATAATTTATTTTAAATTTTTAGGAAATGAATAATTACTTTAAAGGCTTATACAATTATGATGCAATAATTATTTAATTAATGTTGGTGTTCCACAACTGGTGGAAGATATTCCTTGTGAACTAATATAGGAGCCTCACGTGACTCAAAAGACTGAACAAAGTGTGCCTGTGCATGAAATAAGAGAAGGTATGCCTGACTTGATTGGATCTGATCTAGGATTAGCCCTAGTTTTGGTTCTTGAGCATTGAGTCAAGGGAGACATGAAATCAGGAGTGGAGCAGCATGATTTTAGCCCTATAGTTGAGGGAAAACAAACTACAAGTGATGGTAGAAATATTTCAAGGATTTAGAAGGAAATTACCAAATTAAGGGAAATACAGGGCATCCATGGAAGGTGGGATGATGTAGAGGATGATTCTCTAAAACAACTATCCTATAGTTAGACTTTATCCAAAGGTAAAGATTTCATTGTATATGATGAAGGTTTCCAACCTGTTCCTCCTAGGAATCCAAATGTAGGAAAGACTACTCATACCTGAAGACAACTATGGTCACCAGGTCCCATGGTCCTTTTGATTATGAATCTGATTGAGATGGAAATTAATTTGCTTCCTATTATGACTATGATCCTTGATATCTATTCTTGTTTCTACTTTTAATGAGATCTTTTTTGCTTGTATTCTCAATGCAGGATGCTGGAGTTTATGGCAGGCCAGGAACCGTCCAAGATACGAGGGGTCTAGGTCTACTGGGAGATCTATCATTGTGAGCACAAGGAACCTGATAGCTGATTGGGTAACCCACATCAGCAGCTGGAGAGACGCACCCTCACTCCGGCTCATGCACGGTGTTTCGCCTACCCCTCACCCCATGCAGCAGGGCCATTGGGTGTGCTGGATGCCCCCAACGAATGGGCTCAAGTTAAATATTGACGGCTCCTGCTCCTCGGGTATCATATGAGGAGGTGGTGTAGTGAGGGACTACACGGGAAGTACATTTCTGGCCTTCATGGCACACTATGGGAGGGGAAATTCTTTACAAGCAGAGGCCAATGCAGTCCTAACCGGACTCAATCTTTGCATGCAAAAGCAGATTCGACTCGCTCAGGTGGAGACCGACTCAATGATCATTCACGATGCCTTTCTTGGAAGAGGACCCACACCTTGGTCGATATCTTACACCATTAGGCGGTGCAAGACGCTCATATCCAACAATATTAAAGTAACCCATACCTGGCGAGAGGGGAACAAAGTAGCAGACAATCTTGCTTCTCAGGCGGGACAAACGTTTGAGGTCACATGTCTCCATAACATCTCTTGTTTTAAACCTGAGGGGGTGAACCTGATTAGAGGGGATTCCCTCGGCCTACATTACTTTAGACCCCCTTAGATCCAGCCGCCTTTTCTTGGGCTTTGGCTTTTTTTTTCCGAAAATAAAATATACAATGATGATGATGATGATACATGAAATTTTTGTGTTATTTGGATTGAGATCTATTTTATTATAAATTAATATCTTTCAAAATTCCAAAAGTTCCCCTCACCTCAATTATAAAAGGGATCCTACTCTCTCACTTATACACATCAATTTGATCCTTAAATATCAGAAATACTCTAACCATTTCCATTATAAACTTCTTTATTAACATTATACAGGTTCTAGTCTTCTCAAAATATCCACTCTAGTCTCCCTAAGAGTAGATCTAGAGGGAGATCGCTGAAGAAGAGGTAATCTCCTTTGTCGACTCTCTCAAGAGTATTTCTTATTCTACTTCCTATTCATGTGTTGTTTCCATTCTAAAGTAATAAATACAGTATCAAATATATGCTATGATTTTATTATGATTATGTAACAACCATATTCCACCTTTTATCCATCCTATGAAAAACAAAATCACCACGCGTGCATATGTACGACCTACTGTCTCCACACTGCGGTGTAATCTGTTTTTCATAATCAATTTACTTAGATGAATATAATGATGGAAATAAAAGATTTAAATGATAATTATAACATTATATTGATTCTCAAAAAATATATACACCATCCAATTCCATATTATTTCACTATTAAAGAAATTATATCATCCCTCGTGTATACGTACGACCTACCGTCTCCACAAAACAATATAATTTATTATCCATGATCACCATTATAGAATGATTATATAAATGTATATAACGCATAAATATTTTATCTATTACCTTAATATAGTTTTTTAAACAAAATAACTATATACTATGTGCATGTACCGAGACTTATATGACAAAAAATGCATAGGAAAATGAAATAATTAACACTCAAAAGAAGAGTGATAATGAAATGTTATTAACAAACAGGTGATAAGATGATCATATATGGTATTATAAATATAATATGGTTCTAGAATAAGTTAATAAAATCATTGAAACCATTATAAAATATGTCTGGATACATATGAATAAAATCATACCTAAGGTAAGGGAATTTCATATCACTTTTTATTTTCGTGAGATACATGTCATATTCTCCACTCGATTATTTTGTGTGGTGTATATACTGAACTATGAAATGTTATATCATTAATTTACTTTATTTAATGATATTAAAAACTTTAAATTGATATTATTCTTTCATGGGGATCATTATTCAAAAGTTACTAATGTTGTAAGAGATTTTTTTCTCACTTTTATTTCTATGGGACACATGCCTTATACACTACTTGCTTATTCTATGTGGTGTATATACTTCCCATGAATGTATTTTATGAGTATTTTCAAGAAGATTATGGTAATTTCATATCCATATAATTTTATTTCTTTCCTAGGGAATATGATTCTATTGATTATAAAGTGATGAGTATTTATTTCACACTCTTATAATTATTTGGGATTGTAAGTCTCAGTTGGGGAATATTTTTCTTCCATGTCCATGTTTTATAAAAACATTTTCAAAAATATTTATACTATTCTTATATGGATGTAAAAATTTTTTTACTCACTTTTTTTGACTTTTTACTAAATTATTTGAGAGGAATCTTTTGGAAATTTTCCAAATGATGTAATTTTTTTCTTTTCTAATAAAAGTATGAAAAGAATGTTTTTTTAACTTACACGACATGAATGAAATTTTACACCTTCATGAATAATTAATTCCTTGAAGCTTCCCTTATAATATTATAAGGTTATTTTAAAAAAATCTCTTAAAATTTCACATCATTTTAAGAAAAGAAAACGTTTTAAAATAAGAAAGGATATTTTCCTCAAGAATTGTTTTCAAGTGATCTCTCAAAATTATTTTCCATATAAGATAAATTATATAGTTTACTTATGTTTTAATGTTGATATTATTCAATGTTACCATTCTTATTATTTATATGAATGGTTTATATTTATTATGGAATGATATTTATGAATCCCATTTCTTTCATCTGTGTTATGTTATAATTGAATGATGTTTATAAAACCCATTCCATTCCATGGGCTCTGATATGATAAATGATTTATGTTATTTTAGAACACATATTTATTATTTTCATTATGTGATGGGTGGGACCTATATCTCGCTCCAATTCATTGGCTAATGATTTATATCTCATGAGATAAACATGGATAGAATGGGGAGTGAACTCAGTTCGATAAAGGACTTTGTCCGCTAAGATGGTCTTGGGAGTGAATCCAGACTACTAAGATGGTCATGGGAGCAAACCATGAATACCAATATGGTATGGGGAGTTAATCTATACTACTAATATGGATTTTTAAGTGATGCCTTGGCTACTATGGAAATCCTTTTATATGTTTATGTGTCTGCCACAAATTCCATGTCTTATTCCTATGTTATGATTTCATGGATTATGTTATTTATTTCCTTATGATTCATATCTTATGAACTACCAATATTTATTCTATAATGTCCCAGACCCAAATATCCACATGAACAAAGTTATTGGGCTGGGTTTCACTGACCTTAGGCGCACCTCCCTGAACGCCAAAGGGTACCGACTAAAAGCGAGGGTATAAATAAGTATAGTGGGGAGGATATGACCATTGGAAATAGATAATACACTGGTATAAGTATAATAATAACACATGCAATGGAAATAAATGACACAGTAGACTCGAACCAAACCCACAAAGTAGAAGCATAACAATATCAAATAAAATAGAAGAAGCGATATAAAAACAACTGCAGTGGAAAGTAAACAGAACAACATACTAAACAAATCACTTGTAGAAACTAAATAGAACAAACATACATCCATAGAATGTTATACATGTCAATATACAAAGGGCTCCCATAACTAACCACAATAGCTGCATATAAGAATAATTATGCTGATACAGGAAAGGAAGCTAAACCAAAGTAAAACTCTATCTAGGCATAAACTCAAGGTCTATTCTAATCTCCATGCTAAACATTACTATGATCCAGCTCTTGAGGCTGATCCTTTACCTGTATGTAAATCCATAAAGTCTACACACACCCTGAAGGGCTTGTGTAGGGTGTAAGATGAATCTCAATAGGATACCACCTAATGGTGAATACCTAGTATAAGTGTTTAAGAAAACATGCATCTCTAAATAAGGTTAACAATATGTTGAAATAAATAAACACAACCTCTACTAGTGATCAGCAGCCACCAGAGAGTATCACCTACTTTGGCCAACTCCGAAATCTCAGAAGCAAAGAGATTCCTTTTCCCATGGACCAAGGTACTCCTGTAGTCACAAAGTCTCGGTGAACCCTTAGGTTCCACCCTAATCACATATCCTAACACCATGTGCCTCCTGACACCTCATGTCTCAATTACCGACATCTCAAAGTAATGCCCAAACAATAGTGTCCCGGTCCCACGGACCCCTGCTCGAAAGCTCACGTCAGTCCATGGCATGACAAATGGAGGAACAATGATGCCTTTAATCAAATAAATATATATCCTTTCCAATAGAATCAATCACAGTGAGCCTCATCCCCCAAACGAATAGCCTCATCTCTATTCACTAAAGTCTCCTCACTTTCCACATGACTTTCTACGACAAGTACCCTCAAACCAATATTACCTAAACCACAACTATTGGGGGTATATACCCACATGAATGGTCAAAACCACCTCATCATGAATTCTACCCATGTGCACATGAATAAATTGGAACTTTTTCCATCATGAGTGAGCAGCAATCACCAAAATAATAACCCAATACACACCATCTTTGGAACCTCATACCCCTACAACAATGTTGCTCAAATCTGATGGCCATGCCATCCAAGTATCCTAGGATTTACCAACCTGATAGTCACACTGCCTCAAATTGAAATCCATGATGCCCAATTCCGTGGGCAAAACCACCCAAGAAAATTTAGGCCAAGCCCAACCAGTGATCATCATTATTAAATCCCAATGACCATGCCATCCCAACCTCGGGTCAAGCCTATCACAACCCCAAGGTTCTCAGCACATGTAATACCAAACATTACATATATATAATCATATTAAAACATTTTAAATAAGAAATTAAATTTAAATAGTTTGGATTGCACTATATATCATCTATAACATATTAACACTGAGGTCTTGAATATCTCTAACTAGCCTAATCATGCTTTAAAAAATTATACATACTAGTTCAAAAAGAAAAAAAATTATAACCATTTTGGCACCCTTGTCCAAAATGTACCAATGAGCAATGACCTCTCGCCTGACCTCTCTCAATAAATTAAGGTATAGGGCATTCCCAATGACATCCCATGGGTCTAACAATAAATTAAATATAAAACAATAGTTATAATGGGGTCTCGCTCAAAATACCCGAATATGCACTAAAGGCTGTGCCACCCAAAAGTCCATAAAAACAAAAACAAGGTATGAACCACCTACCTCGTACTTGTACAACTCTCCTCATTCAGTGTCATCCTCTAATTCGGCCTTGAATAGGATAGATCTACATAATGGGTTTAAACACACAAGGTTCGATAACTAGGTCAAGAAAAGAAATCATGAAGAATGGTTCAAGAGGAATCAAGATCTTAAAAATTAGGTTCCAACGCATCTGACGGTGTTCGAATCAGAGTTCAAACGAACAATCAGGAGCCAAAACTCCATCTGGAGCTGCTGTTCTTGAACCCGGTGAAGAGCCTTTTTCCCGTCTAATGAAAACGAGGATAATGCCTATTTTAACAAAAAAAGAAAAGTACACTATGTTTACTTGGTCATAGACACCATGTATATGCCAATCCACACCTTCACAGAATTCTCTTCCACATCATAAAAATGTCTTACCGACATCAGTACACGACATGTACTATATGTACACAGATGTCTGGTCCTATCTTCCTCACTGACATCCCTACATGTCATGTATGTCCATTACACAGCCAGAAATTACACGATGTATACTAGGGGTACATGGTGTGTAATACCAATTTATGCCAAGTAACAATCCTAAATCCAGTACTAACCCTATTTCCCCCCTTTTCCTAAAAAAAACTCAAAAAAAAGAAACATATACCTCAAAGGAAGAACCAGGTTCTTACAAACTTCCCCCTTAAAGCAATTTTTCCCCAAAATGCCCTTCCAAGGATGGTTAAGAAACACTCCAAAACAACTCTAACCAAAAGGTAAAATAAATCAAGGTCCAATGACCTATTTCCAGACCCATGGTCCTCCCATGATGCATCGTCACCCCTGCACCTCATCAGACGCTCTCGTGTCACTTCCGACACCCAATCATATCCTGCACCATATCAGCGCCCACCTCGAGCCCATGGAACCCATGAAAAAATGAGGTCCCACATTCCATGGATGCTCAAAACAACCCAACACATTTCACATCAATCACAACCACATCCTCGATGCACCGATGCCTGAGCACCAAAAGTAACCCGCATCCCATGGATGCTCCGATGCCTAAGGAACCTCAAAATGTGCATCCAACGATGATCCTGATACCTAGCACCTCATACATATATATAATCATGCACCCAAGATGGTGCCAACCCACTAACCAATGTATGGTTGGTCCATATACATCTTGTTCACCTCATTCACTCAAAAATGGACATGCCTCAATAAGAAATGACAAACAGAAGTAAAAGGGAAATAATGGCCATGCCGGTGGAGTACCTATGACCGTCATCAACTCACTAGCCTACTCAGCCCATGGAAGAACCAAAGAGTGCACCTGTCTTAACACACGGATTCCTGAATACTATCCTCCCTATGGTGTTGCACCAACCACTGACCCACGGTTCGGTCCCACTATCTATGCCACGTCCTCCGTGTATAGATGAACCTCGACTACCCTCACCCTGTACCAATCCTAATCCAACCCCAGATTCCATATTCTGTCTTGGTCCCTTCCTTTTATCTATCTAATAAGGATACCTACAGAGCCTCTCATGATTCCCAACATGTCCACATGTCTAACACTCCTTTGGTAGCCTGTCGCACTGAGTCTGGACATGTCATGGCTGCCCACACTAAAAGTAAACCACTGTTGAACTACCATGAGGTGGTTTAGCTGGGTCCTTGACCTGAACGACCTACTGTAACTTATCTGAAACTTGTTTCCTACCATATGAACCGTCACTTGAAACTACCGACCAGCCCAAGTGAGACCTGTTAGTTAGGTTTCCTTCGTCTATGAGCACCTAATTCACCACCTTTGAGAACGAGGCCAACCTAAAGATGTTTACCTACACTTGTATGGTGTGCTGTAATCCATCTTCGAAGCACCTCACCCTCGAGGTGTCATCACATACCATACCTGGTGCAAAGCGAGACAAATTATTGAAAGCAGTTACATAGTCCATGAAGGACATTTCAACCTGATGAAGGATCAAGAACTCCTGATCTCTATTTACCCTTAGCGTCTCTAGGAAAAAGTGCTCGAAGAATTTTTCCTCGAAGTCCTTCCAGGATAGTCCCTCATGTCTGAAATCCTGAACCTACACATCCCACTAGTGCTTAGAAATTTCTCTGAGGATATATTTCACTAGCTTGACCCTCCTCCCTAGAGGCATCTCGAGCTGCTCAAAGATTATTTGCATGCTTTCTATCCAGTTCTCAGATTCCTGTGGAACACCATCACCTTGAAAAAGAAATATGTGCTATGATTGGGAATCTTGAGTAAGGTAATTTATAGAGGTCTATATTCCCCAACCACCTTTTTCAATCCCCTGCAAAACATGTACCGTTCTCAATAAGAGTTGCTCTCAAGACATGGCTCGAATGCTGTCAAACTCGGAAGTTTTACTACCTACACTAGATCATATACTTGATCCTACCCCTGAGACTATACCTACGACTCATGCTCTACCTATCCCTCAGGGGGTCTGAACCTGATCATTCTCCTGTAGAACTGTACCATCACCTACCTGATGCTCCATCGATTAGTCTAGGAGGAATCCTATGAATACAATAAATGATCATACAACCCACATATATGCAATATATATAATGCATATAGGAAAATTAGTAAAGAGGTAGTACATAACAACTAACCTTACTCTCCCCCATCACAACCATGAACCATGACATCCCAACCTCATGGCCTCATTACCCACCCTTAATAGAGCCAAGTATCACAAAAATCCTTGGTCCACGCCCGTCCTGACAACCACGTTACCTAAATCCGACGATTGAGTTGCCAAATCCTGGTGATCAAAATCACATCAACCATAGTACCTACCTTCTCATATAAGATCCAGACCCAAATCCCCTACCACATGAAATTATATAAATATATATAACATGGAATATCACATTGCATAAAACAAGAAATTCTATCAGGTATTTCACCCTTCACACTTCAAAATCATTTAAATCATGAAATTTGATATTATTCACATGGTATTAACACTTTACAGGGCATACACGCATATTTGAAATTAAAATACCCTAAAAATTATGCCTATCAAAATCCAATAAAAACATGTTGACTTATCGGGCCAATGTACAATCCTCCCTTACCGCACTAGGTCAAGGGTCACATATCACAATTAATAACGTCACATACCAAGTGAGCCACCAAGGTGAAAACCATATAAACTATAATATGAGAAAAAGAAAAATAGTATAACCCACCCAATGTAACTCAATCCATCCCTCATACATGGGGTTGTAGGAACCCAAGAACGAGTTTGAAATCCAGTTCCGATAACAACCTATCTCCGGTCTACCATAATCTCAAATAGTAATACCAAGAAAAGAGGCAAAAGAAACTCCTCTAATACCACTTTATAATGTCCCAGACTCGAACAACCACCCGAACAATGCTATCAGGTCAGGTGTCACTGATCTTAGGTGCACCTCCCCAAACTCCAAAGGCTAATGACTAGTAGTGAGGGTGTAAAGAGGTATATTAGGGAGGATATACCCTCTAGGAATAGATAATACACTGGTCCAAGTATAATCACCACATATGAAGTGGAACTAAATGACTCAGAAAACTTGAACCAGACCTACAAAGTGGAAGCACAACAATATAAAATAAAATAGCAGATGTGATATAGAAATATCTATAGTGTAAAGTAAACAAAACACCATTCTAAAAAAATCACTTGTACCAACTAAACAGAACAAACATGCATCCATAAAAGGTCATACATGTCAATATAAAAAGGGTTACCATGGATAACCACAATAGATACATATAAGAATAAGTATGCTGATACAGTAAATGAAGATAAACAAAAGTAAAACTCTATCTAGACATAACCTTAAGGTCTATGCCAATCTCGATGCCAGACAGTACTATGATCCAGATCTTGAGGCAGATCCTTTACTTGTACATAAATATATAACTCCTATATGTATCCTGAAGGGCCCATGTAGGGTGTGATACAAATATCAGTAGGATACCACCCAATGGTGCTTACCTAGCATAAGTGTTTAAGTAGACATGCATCTCTAAATAAGGTTAACAGTACGATGTAATAAACAAACACAACCTCCAATAGTGATCAACATCCACTAGGGAGTATCACCTACTTCGGTCAAATATGGAATCTCATAAGCAAAGAGAGTCCTTGACCTATGTCCCAAGGTACTCTTGTACTCACAAAGTCCAAGTGAACACTTAGGTTCGACCCCAATCACATAGCCCGACACCACGTGACTCCTGACACCTCGTGTCTCAAGTACCAACATCCTAAAGGAATGACTAAAAAATAGTGTCCTGGTCCCATGGACCCCTTCTCAAAATCTCACATTAGCCCATGGTATGAAAACTAGAGGAACAATGATTCCCTTCCTAAAATAAATACATATCCTGGCTCACAACCTCAATCACGGCGAGCCTCAGCCCCCAACCTGATAACATCATCGCTATCCAACAAAGGCTCCTCACCTTCCACATGGCATTCTACGAAAAGCAAACCCAAACCAATATTACCTAAACTACACCTATTGCGAGCCTCTACCCACACGAGTGGTCAAGAACACCTCATCATGGAGTCTAACTATGTTCACACGACTCAATTAGTGCTTTGGCCATCACAGGTGAGCAGAAATCACCAAAATAAGAACCCAAGAAACGCCATCTGTGGAACCTCATTCCCTTGCGACCATGTTGATCAAATCTGATGGTTATTCCATCCAAGTATCCTGGGCCTTACCCAACCTGACAGTCACACTACCTCAAATTGATGTCTATTACACTCAATCCTGTGGTCAAAACTACCCAAGAAAATCCAGGACAAGACCAACCAGTGATCATCATAACTCAATCCAGATGGCCATGCCATCCCAACCTCAGGTCAAGCCTATCACAACCCTAAGGGTCTCATCACATGTAATCCCAAATATTACACATATATAATCACATTAAAACACTTTAAACAAGAAATTCAATTTAAATTGTTTGAATTGAACTACCTATCATCTATACCATATTAATACTGAGGTCTTGAATGCCTCTAACAAGCTTAATCATGCTTTAACAAATTAAACATACTAGTTCAAAACAAAAGAAAATGAAACAAAACAATTATAACCCTTTTGGCACCCCGACCAAAATGTCCCAATGAGAAATGACTTCTTTCCCGACCTCAGTTAAGAAATTAAGGTACAGGGCATTCCCAATGGCATCCCACATGTCTAAAAATCAATTCAATATGCAAAAATAGTTATAATAGGGTCTTTCTCAAAATACCTGAAGACGTGCCAAAGGCCACACCACACAAAAATCTTCAAAAATACAAAACAAGGTATGAACCACCTAACTCATACTTGTATGACTCTCATTTTCCATCGTCGGTCTCTAATTCAGCCTAGAATAGGGAAGATATACATAATAGGTATAAAATCTCAAGGTTTGATAAATAGGTTGAGAAAATAAATCATAAATAATGGATCAAGTGGAATAAAAATCTTACCAATTGGGTTCCAATGCATCCGGAAATGTTCGAATCAACGTTCAGATGAATGATCAGGAGAAAAAACTCTGTCTAGTGTTGCTGTTCATGAACCCAGTGAGGATCCCTCGGTCTGTCTAATGAAAACAAGGATACTACCCATTTTAATGAAAAAAAGAAATGTACACGGCATATACTTTATCATGCACACCGTGTATATGCCAAAATTTTCCCACTTCACTGAATTCTCTTCCACTTCATAAAAATGTCTTGATGACATCAGTACATAGCGTGTACTAGATGTACACGGTGTGTAAATGGTTGATCCTATCTTCCTCATATAAATCCCTAAATTCCATGTATGTCCATTAAATGGCCGACATTACATGGCGTGTAATCCCAAGTTATGCCAAGTAACAGTCCTGAAGCCAGTACTAACCCTGTACCCCCCTCGTTTCCTCAAAAACAACCAAAAAAAAGAAACTCATACCTTAAAAGAAGAACAAGGTTTTTACATATTTCATGATTCATGTTTATGATATTTGATATGCAGGGTATGATCTTTTAATGTTATTATCATGTTATCTTACCTCTATTCTCATGTTTATGCTTACTTACCTCCCTTGATTACCCTTACTAAGAATATATGCTCACCCTTTTTCTTATGTTTTCTTTTTTCCCAGGTTATAAAGAAAGGTTTTATGTAGGGGTACTAAAGGGGAAGATATTTTTGGGAAACATTGAAGATCTTTATCAAGACTAGAAGTTTGTGTTCCAAGTTTCTAGAGGAACTAAACTAATATGGTATTTGGGAATGTGTTTTTTAATGTATTAAATGTTCCAAAAAAATGAAATAATGTCAATGTATGAAAATATAGGGTCATTATATTATCCAAACAAAATTTTTCTCTAAGACACTTATGCATTATTGTGATCCCTAGGTAGATAATTTTTTTTAGAAATGACCATCACTTAATATAACCTTATTATCCTTAGCTCAACTTTTACACATAGTCATGTCCCAAATATTAGAACTATACCTTTATCAATGTTGAGATATAATTTATATTCTATTTTTTATTACTTCCATGTTATTTTGTATTTCCATATCATCCATTTGTGCTACCTTACTCATCTTCAAGGTATGTGATTGAGAAAAAATTTGAAAAATGTAAAATTTCACACCTTCCATTATGATTTTGATGCCTATCCTTTGCATGTATAAAATAATTGGATCCCTTTAAATCATAATCATAGATAATTTTTAAGGATCCTATATTCTTTGATCAACTAATAATTTTATTTCTCTTTTAGAATGGTAATGGATTGAGTAATCATAGTTTTTAATTAGCTATAATTATATTCTCTGGTGCACAATGAGAACCTTCTATGTCAATTTATAATTTATAAATTTATGATCAGTATATACATCATAATTTTATCCAAAAATGAAATGATTATAAATATTCAAGGTAAAGATTTCTGCCACAAACTCTATAACATGATTTAGAAAATTTTTCACATTTATCTCCAAATATCTTGAAGCATACTGACTGCACTGTCGTGACACATCAAATTGATAATATTTTTAAGGTTAATTTATAGTCTAGGGTAGAACCTAGGTCATCTCTCAAGGAGCATTGATAGTTTTTTAGTATGTATTTTTAATAAATATTACAAAAAGAGGGGGGTGATTTTGAAAACAGTTTTAAGAAAATAACTTAACTTAAAGAGTTTAATAGTTGATAGAATAAGGTGGTGGTTTAATAATTATGAGATAAGGAGATAAATTAAATTTCACTACACATCTTGGATAGTTCATTGTTCTGAAAATTTCACATGGTTTTGTTTAATTCTTTGGTTGAGGGTTGTCAAGATCGTGATTCCCCTCTTGCCTCTCTAAACGTTGCACAAAATACCAACCCGTGACACAACAATCGTGTTGTCAAGGTTTGGAATTCAATAAAATATTAAATGTTACAAAATCATAATAAAATATTTTTTATGTGTGAGATAAATAGGATCCTTGTGTTTCCCAATCAAAACAACTCAAGTTTCCCACTTGAAATTTCAACCCAATCAGTGTTGAAATGAAAAGAGGTTCACTTAATTAAATGAAAAATATGAACTCAGAGGAGAAACATGTTTAGTTAAAAACATAAGTGAAATAATACACACACAAATTACAAAAAACCAGTAGAGTATCAAGTGCTGGAACTCCCTCCCAATTATGTGTAGCTCTCTCGAAATTATTGTCCACCGTTTAGCTCACCATCGAGAGGAGGAGAAGGCTTGGGTGGAACTCTTTATTCATTTTTGATCCCCCTATTATGATAGGGGCCTCAAGAACTTCAAGTATGAGGATAGAAATACTTTGGGTATCAAAAATACCAGATCTTTTCCTCCTGGTCAAACTTGCAAATGAGGAGCCCAATGTGCCATTTTATAGGAAAATGGGAAGGTGGTTTTGAGCACACAGAATTATTAAAACCACTTGTAACAGGTGTTTAGACCTCTAGACAGACTTATATCGATTTGAAGAAAATAAAAAAGTTGTATCCCCACCTCTTGGATGTATCCACCGAATTTGTGGAACAATTTGGACATCTATAGCCTGAGATATGTACAGATCACAACACACCACTTTTGACTCCGTGCAGATTTGGTGTTCTGAAAAAATAAGGTCAGAAATGCCATCATATGTCCGAATGAGTCTTGGGTTTCTTCATAAGAAATGTAGACCAATATATTCTGGACCAGCCCACAAAAGTTCATCCCAATTGTAATTACGGTCCAGTAGAAGTGTGTGGATTAATCCACCGGTGTTCTTGGATCCTGTGCAGTTTGGGCCATTTTTTTAGACATCATCATGGGACCTCCAAATCACCTTCACCTTCAATGAAATTTTCAAGACAAGTAACATTAGAATTTTTAATAGAGATAAATGCAAAATAAATTATTCAAGCATGGAATTTAATTTGTTATTATATTTGGAATTTACAATACAAATTCAGTTTAATACAATGGTGTAAGGGTGAAAATGACACAGTGAATCATGGTATGATCGCACCCCCACACCTAAACATTTGCACTGCTGGGAAAAGTCACATATCCAAATAAAATGATTCATATATATATATTCCCAACATCATAAATATTTAACACTTGAAGAAATTTTAATTCACTAAAGTAATGTGATCAATGCACGAACCACACCAAGGAGTTCTTCTTATTGAAAATGGAAAAAGATGTCTCATAAATCATATCACAATAAAATTAAAAGAGATTCATGACACCAACATGAGAAAGGAATTAAAGAGTCCAAAATTCCACTAACTCTCCATGTGTGTGTGTGAAAGCCAATCCATGCTATTATTTCCACTTTCTATCAAATATATATAGGTTATTTTAACATTATTTAGCTTTAAATGATTTTACACCAAGCCCGTCCTACATTCTTTGCAATCATATTTCAAGGCCCACTCACTTAAGCCTTACTAGAAGTCAAACCATAAGCTCTTGACCTAGATATCCCCATATGTTTCACATTTCATCACTCCCCTCATTTATTATATATCTTTTGAAGTTTCATTTGGAACAAATCTCACACTCATCTCTCAAACCTTGTTTGATATCCTCACGACACTAATTGAAATAGTTATAACAAGATCAAAGGTTGAGGAGGAGTGGTTTTTGACCTACCCAAGACACAATTTTTTTTGAGGGCGTACAAAAGTCGGACATTAGGTACACACGCATAGGTCAATCTGGTACAGTAATGAAACAGATTGGATAAGGAGCGAACGTATGAAAATATCATTTAAAGATGAAAAATATTAACCTAACATATATTTACCTTATATTATGTAAGAAATATTTATACTTCTTGGTTTGGTGCAAAAAATGTATGGAGATATTAGTGACACAGTTTTCCCAAAAATACTCACACAAGGGGAATCAATCATCTCAAATGTTTCACAGTGATACAACCATTTATATCATTGACAGAAAACCAATTTACTAAAAATCACTCCCTGATGTTAAATTCATACAGACATTCTTTTTTCCCTTTGTTATGGTATTTTTACTTTCCTCCCTTTATGGTCACCACATCATGGAACTTTGAAATTTTTGATGGGGAAAAATAAAAATACCATAAAGAAGGAAAAAAAGAGAAGAAAGGGGAAATACAATGGAAATCCTAATGAACCCAAAAAGATGGGGAAAAGTGAAAATACCATAAATAAGGCAGAAAAAGAAAAGAAAGAAAAAAAATGATGAAAATTCCTAAATATCCCAGGAATTTACCCATCCCCCCCACACCTAAAGTTTGTAGTGTCCTCAATATAAGAAAAGAGGATGTGTAAAGAAGGTTAAAACCTGGTGAGTTTCATTCATAGATTGCTTCTTGAACATGGAGTTCCTCCATCGAGGACTCCAGAATAGATTCATGGAAGTGCTTCTACCGCTGCCCATTAACATTGAATGTTTGCTTGGTTTCTTCATTTTAAACCTAGACAACACCAAATGGGGAAACGTTAGTAACAGTGTATGGTCCAAACCAGTAGGAAGGAATCTTACCTGGATGCAACTTCAACCTTGCATTATAAAGGAGGACCTTCTGCCCAATGTGGAACTGCCGATGAATGATAAGACGTTCGTGGGAAGCCTTGGTTCTCTCCTTATAAATCATGGAGTTTTCATATGCATCTCTTATCATTTCCTCTAGCTCCTGAATCTGCAACTTCCTTTGAGAACCTGAACCAGAATGATTAGAATTGCATTGTTTGATGGCCTAGTAGGCCCAGTGATAAATCTCAACAGGGAGGTGAAAACTCTTTCCAAACACAAGAAGATAGGGTGATATTCCAATGGGAGTTTTTAAAGCAGTACAGTAGGTCCATAATGAATCATCAAGTCAAAGACTCCAATCTTTTCTATTGGCTTGAACCATTTTTTCAAGAATTTGTTTTACCTCTCTATTTGACACCTCGGCTTGACCATTGGTCTATGGGTGATATACAGTAGACACTTGATGACCGACCCCATACCTACACAAAAGTGATTGCATGGTTCGGTTGCAGAAATGAGAACCCTGGTCACTGATGATGAACCTAGGTAAGCCAAACCTACATAATATTTGGGTTCTCAAAAATTCTACAACTACCTTAGAATCATCAGTCCATGTAGCTCGTGCCTCTACCCATTTTTACACATAATCAACTGCCAGAATAATGTACAAGTTCTCAAAGGAATTGGGAAATGGCCCCATAAATTCAATACCCCAAACATCAAAAAATTTCATGAAAGAGGAACGGTTTTGTGGCATTTCATTTCTTTTAGAGACATTCCCCATTCTTTGAAAATGAGGACAAGATTTAAAAAAATCATGGGAATCCCAAAAAAGTGTTGGCCAAAAGAGACCAGAATCAAGGACCTTGCGAGCAGTCCGTTGGGTACCAAAGTGGCCCCCACAAGCAAGAGTGTGGTAGAATCTAAGGACGGACTGAAAATCACTATTGGGAACACAACACCTAAGGACTTGATCACTACAGGTGCGCCAAAGGTAGGGGTCATCCCAAATATACCAACATGACTCATGTTTTAGATGACTGGCTTGGTTTCTGTTGAAATCAGTAGGAATGCAATATGATACCAAATAATTTATAATTTCAGCATACCAAGGAATGGCATCTTTCACTTGGTATAGTTTCTCATCAGGAAACATTTAATTTGTGGGAATTTAGGGGTATTATTTAATGTTTGAGGATGGTTGAATCCTATTAATATGGTCATCCACCACATTTTTTGCTCCTTTTTTATCTCTAATTTCTAGATTGAATTCTTGAATGAGGAGCATCAAACAAATGAGATGTGGTTTGGATTCTGGTTTCTTAAGGAGGTACCGGAGGGCTGCATGGTCTGAGAACACAATGACTTTGGACCCCAAAAGGTATGACCTGAATTTGTCCAAGGAAAACAAAATGGCAAGGAATTATTTTTCAGTTGTGGTGTAGTTTTCTTGGGCATGGTCCAAAGTACGTGAGGCATAGGCTATGACATGTGGAGCTCGGTCCACCCTTTGTGACAAAACTGCCCCAAATGCATAGTTAGTGGCGTCACACATGAGCTCAAATGGTAAATCCCACATAGGTGGTTGGATTACTGGGGGTGAGGTGAGGATTCATTTTAAATTATTAATAGAATCCTCAAATTCTTTATCAAAAACAAATTCTTTTTCTTTTTGGAGTAATCAGGAGAGGGGGAGTGAAATTTTACTAAAGTCACGAATGAAACGATGGTAAAATCCATCATGACCTAGGAAAGATCGCACATCCTGTATATTTTTGGGGAATGTAAGGGAATAAATGACATCAAATTTTGATTTATCTACTTGGATACCATCCCTATAAATGACATGCCCCAAAACTATACCTTGTCGCACTATGAAATGGAATTTCTCATAATTTAATACAAGATTCTTTTCAATACAACAACGTAGGACTGAACCAAGACTACTCAAACATTAATCAAAAGAAGAGAAATAAATAGTGAAATCATCCATGAATAATTCCATGAAATTCTCTAGGTAATCTGAAAAAATACTAACCATGCATCATTGGAAAGTACCCAGAGCATTGCACAGACCAAATGGCATCCTTCTATAGGCAAATGTGCTAAAGGGGAAAGTGAAGGTTTTCTTTTCCCTATCCTCAAGGGCAATATGAATATGAAAGTATTTAGAATACCCATCAAGGAAACAGTAGTGGGACTTACCTGCTAGCCTCTCTAGCATTTGGTCAATGAATGGAAAAGGGAAATGGTCCTTCCTTGTGTGTTGGTTTAGTCGGCGATAGTCTATACAGACACGCCAACTATTATACACATGAGTTGGAACCAATTCATTGTTTTCATTTTTAATTACTATAAGGCCAGTCTTTTTAGGAACTACTTGAACGGGACTGGCCCATTGGCTATCAGAGATGGGGTAAATGATTCCAATAACCAATAATTTTGTTACCTCGTTTTTCACAACTTCTAGGAGGTTTGAGTTCAGTCGACATTATGGCTACCTCACTAGTTTAGCCTCATCATTTAACAAAATATGATGTGTACAAATTGATGGGATAATACCAAGAATGTCAGCAAGTGTACACCCCAAAGCTTGTTTATACTCCCTCAAAAGTTCAAACCATCGCAATTCATGCTCAGGAGGGAGTGAACTAGCAATGATGATGGGAAACTTGTTTCCATTCTCAAGATATGAATATTTTAAATCTTGAGGCGGTTTTTTAGTTCAAATTCAGGTGGATTTTGGATTTATGGGAGTGTGTGTGAAAGTGAGAGGTCACTGATCTCATCTAAATGCTCAATGGTATCAACCTCGGATGAGGAATGAGCTTTTACAAGCTTATCAGTATCATCAATGGTCAGTGGATCATCAGTGTTCAAGAAATCATAAATCAATGAACATGAATGACACCTTTCTAGAACACTACAAGAATCAATGCATGAATCATTTCCTAGTATTTCTATAAATGAATAAAACTTAGAAAGGGGATCGGGGGAAAGAAAAATTATTTTTTCAGGGGTAGGGAGTACATCAATTGAATTAAGAGAGAGAGAGAGAGGAATGTTCTTCTAAGGGGTGCTTCATGGAATCAAGGATGTTGAAATGGACTATGTCACCACCAAATTCCATAGATAATGTACTATTGTGAACATTAATTGTGGTTTTGGTGGTTTTTAAGAAAGGTCTACCCAATATAATTAGGGCATGTCCATTCATCCTATCATCCTCCATTTTAAGCACATAAAAGTCAGCAGGAAAAATTAAATTCTGGACCCTCACAAGAACATCCTCTAACACACCAGAGGGGTGTGAAGTACTCCGGTTAGCTAGTTGAACAATAATTCCAGTGGCCTTCAGTTCCCCGACCTACAATGTAGAGTAAATGGAGCGAGGCATCACATTTATAGAGGCACCTAAATCAAGCATAGCATTATAAAAATAATACTCCCCTATGGTGCATGAAATTGAGAATTTTCCAAGATCATTGCACTTGGTGGGGAGTAATAGCTCTATCAATGCTGAAACATTCCTTCCCAAGCTCACTTTCTCATCACCTCGAAGTCGCCTTCGACGTGTACACATCTCCTTTAGAAACTTAGCATACTGCGGGATTTTCTTTACAACATCAATCAATAGAATGTTAACCTGCAATTTCTTAAAAATTTCTAATATTTACTTATAAAGTTCAGTTACATTTTGTTTTCTTGGTTGGGAGGCCCTTTGAGGAAATGGAAGAGGAATGGTTGGGCTAGGTGACTCATCTATATTCACACTCTTTCCTTTGGAAGGTATTCTCTCAGGACAAGGTTCTTCAACATTTGGAACATTATTAATGGTTGGGATGGAGGTTTCCTTAGGAGGGGATGACTCTAATAGAGGATTCATTTTACATTATAGTTGATGGCACTAACATTTCCTTTATCCCTAGGGTTAACTACTGGTTGAGAGGGATGTTTACCTGACCCATGACTTTGAATTTCACCCACTGAGTTAGCTAGTTGGACTAATTGGGTTTTGAGGTCTTGTATGGTTTCCTGAGTGGTTTGTTGGAATTGGATATTGTTGAAAGCCATTTGTTTCATCATATATTCTAGGATAGGCTCGAGTTTTTGAGGGGTTTGTTGGAAATGCCTTTGGGGTGGTTGAGGGTTTCTAGGTGGTGATGGTTGATGAATACTCTGCCCCGGTTGGTTCCATTGTTGTTGAGGTTGGTTTGAATACCCCCCTTTCCTATAGTCTTAGTTCTATTTCCACCCAGGGTTGGATGGATAGTAAGGTTCTTGCCTAAAGGGTTGGTTATAGGGGTGTCCTGGAAATATTGCCTCACAACTCTCATATGTTTCCCTCAATTGAGGACATTGGTCAGAGTAGTGGGTGTCAGAAGAAAATATAACATAATGGATAGGAGGAGGAGATTGGGATTTCCCTTGGGAAAGAGAAAGTTGTCGAAGAAGGGTACTTAACTATTCGAACTTTGTGTCCACCTTCTTCTCGAATTCAGTACTTTTCACCTCATGGACACCTCGAATCGGTACATTGGTCCTTGAACCAAATTGCTGTGTGTTTTGAGCGATGTTCTCAATCAGGGTTCTTGCAGCAATTGGGGTCTTATCAACTAGTGCACCACCTATAGAAGCATCGATCGTATTTCGATCAATAGGGATTAAAACTTCATAAAAATATTGAATTAAAAGTTGATCACTTATTTGGTGGTGTGGGAAACTTGAACATAACCTTTTAAAACATTCCCAATATTCATGCAATGTTTTCCCTTGATATTGTCTTATCCCACAAATTTCTTTCCTTATTATTGCAGTTCGAGAGGCTGGGAAATATTTTTCAAGAAAAAGGCGTTTCCTGTCCGCCCAACCTCTTATTGGGGAATTAACATAATATAACCAATATTTCACAGTGTCTTCCAAAGAAAATGGGAATGATATAAGCTTTACTTGTTCCTCATCCACATTATTAGGTTTTAATATTTAATAAACAATATGAAATTCTTTTAACTGCTTGTGTGGATCCTCTCCAGGAAGTCCATGGTATCTTGGTAATAGATGAATTAAGAAGATTTTAGTTCAAAATTGGGTGCCTCGCCTTGTAATTGAATATAGGTTGGTTGGATATCAACATCAGATGAGGTTATTTATTTTAATTTTTAGTTGTTTTCAACTATATTATGCAAGTTTATTTCAATTTTTATATTGGTTCTAGAAGAAAAATAGGAAGGATCAAGAAGAGTGTCAACGTTTTGTGTGTCCTCCTTCGATGAGTTCTCTTTTGTGTCTCGGGGTCGCTGACGTAAGATACTCTCTAGTTCAAGTTCGAAAGGAGGTAAATCTTCCAGATTAGAACGTTTCATGAACCAAACCTACAAAAAAATATATCAGAATACAAAAAGATAGGTATAGGTATAAAATAGATAAATATTCACAAAATTTGCAATTTTTTTTAAAAACACACACTAAAAATCAAAGCGCTCCCTGGAAACGGCGCCAAAATTTGACCGTGCTGTCATGACACATCAAATTGATAATGTTTTTAAGGTTAATTTATAGTCTAGGGAAGACCCTAGGTCATCTCTTGAGGAGTGTTGATATTTTTTGAGTATTTATTTTTAATAAAGAGTACTAAAGGGGGAGGGGGTGATTTTGAAAACAATTTTAAGAAAATAACTTAACTTAAAGAGTTTAATAGTTGATAGAATAAGGTGGTGGTTTAAGAATTATGAGATAAGGAGATCAATTCAAGTTCACTACAAAACTTGGACAGTTCATTGTTCTGAAAATTTCACATGTTTTTTTTAATTATTTGGTTGAGAGTTTTCAAGATCTTGATTCCCCTCTTGCCTCTCTAAACGTTGCACAAAGTACCAACCTATGACACAACAATCATGTTGTCAAGGTTTGGACTTCAAGAAAAGATTAAATGTTACCAAAGCATACAAAAATATTTTTTATGTGTAAGAGGAAGAGGATCCTTGTGTTTCCCAATCGAAACAACTCAAGTTTCCCACTTGAAATTTCAACCCAATCGGTGTTGAAATGAAAAGCAGTTCACTTAATTAAACCCAAAAAATGAACTCAGAGGAGAAACATGTTTTGTTAAAACATAAGTGAAATAATCCACACACAAATTACACAAAACTAGTAGAGTATAATGTGTCAGAACTCCCTCCCAAGTATGTGTAGCTCCCTCAAAATGATCGTCCACCGTTTAGCTCACCATCGAGAGGAGGAGAAGGCTCAAGTGGAACTCCTTATTCATTGTTGATCCCACTATGATGATAGGGTACTACAAAACTTCAAGTATTAGGAGAGAACTCCTTTGGGTCTCCAAAATACCAGAGCTTTTCCTCCTGGTCGAACTTGCAAATGAGGAGCCCAAGGTTCCATTTTATAGGAAAATGGGAAGGTGGTTTTGAGCACACAGAATTATTTAAACCAATTGTCACAGGTGTTTTGACCTCTATACAACCTTATCTAGATTTGGAGAAAATAAAAAAGTTGTATCCCCAACTCTTGGATGTATCCAAAGAAATTTTGGCACAATTTGGACACCTATAGCCTGAGATATGTACAAATCACAACACACCACTTTTGACTCCGTGCAGATTTGGTGTGCTGGACAAATCAGGTCAGAAAGGCCATCATATGGTCGAATGAGTCTTGGGTTTATTAATATGAAATGTAGCCCAATAAATTGTGGACCATAAAACAAAATGTCATCCCAATTGGATGCACGGTCTAGTATAAGTGTGCAGATTAATCAACTGGTGTTCTTGGATCCTGCGCAGTTTGGCCCATTTTTTTGGACATCATCATGGGCCCTCCAAATCACCTTCACCTTCAATGAAATTTTCAAGACAAGTAAAATTGTCCTTTTTAATAGAGATAAAAAAAATAAATGATTCAAAAATGGAATTAAATTTGTTATTATATTTGGAATTTATAATACAAATTCAGTTTAATACAATGGTGTAAGGGTGAAAATGACACAGTGAATCGTGGTACAATCACATACTCTACCAATTTATCATACATGATTAAAAACCCAATCCATTTTTCGAAGCATCACTGTATATCAAAAATCCTTTATCCACTTAAATTCAATACGAGTACAAGTTTTGTGACTAGTCTTCTATTCAAATTTGTGATGTTATCTTCACATTCATCACTCAAGAAAAAATTAACCCCATTTTAAGTTAACATAATCGATAGGTTTTAATATTGTGAGAAATTTCTAACAAAGAATTAATATTACTCCAGTAATCTAAGGAAAATTTGGATCTCTATTGTTATTGTTGGTTTCTTTAAATCATAAATCACCTTAGTCTTTGAAGTATCAATATATTTACTTTATATTTTGATAACAATCCCCAAGAATGTGACTTTTATTATATTTATAAGCTTTTTTACTGAATAATGCAAAAAAATCTTCTTGAAGGAATGTTTCTGGAATTACTTTAGTGGAACCATATAGATACATGGGAAGAAAAAATAGTAATGATAAAAATAGAACCATCTAAATCAGCAGTGACTGATGACTATAAAAACTATATGATGGGAATCATGAAAGGAGTAACAACATTGAATTGGTATAACTTTGACGTCTTTGTAAGGATTGTTTAGTGGTTTCAAAAGGCTATATTAGAATCACTATATGTTTATGTAATAAAGGTTTACACTGATCACTAGTTTTTGTAAAGTTGATTTGGTTCAATATCCGAGAGCTTTAACTTGATAGAGGGCCACCTACATAGGTTAAATATTAGCGGTATTGTATCTACTAGTGGGACACTTCTATAAATAGGACACTAGGATCACATATTCATGTCTATCATAGTCTTGTAATCTTTTTCATATATTATAAATAATGCATAGCATAGTTTCTCCCATGGAATAAGATTACATTCCAAACTAAATAAATCATTTTCATTGTTTTGAGTTTCATGAGAGTGCTTCCATTCATTTTATTATGTGATTTTTTTGTTATATGTGATATATGTGATTCAGTGTGAGATTTCAGAGATTAGTTCCCAAATTTGGATGCCATAATTAGGTGTTGCAACACCTAATGATTTTAGCATGTATTTCTCATCAAATAAATATCACGTGTTTAATATATTATGATATATACATCATCAAAATAAAATGAAAAATTATTTATTTCATTAAAAAATTTAATAAATTATATGATAACTAAATTTAACATAATGAATATAATTGTTAAAGGAATGAAACAAAAACTAAATAAAAGATATTAATTAATTAAAATAAAATATTATAAAAATGTATTATTATTATTCAATAAAATTATTTGATGTGTTTAAAAAATTCATGGAAACATTATAATCAAATTTTATTGATAAAATATACTGGTTAAAATATAAAAAATAGATTTTAATGGGATTTAACTAAAATTGTTGATTGCTAAAAAGATACATTTTTCAAAGAATTGTTTTTTAATTGTTTTGGATTTTATCATAATAAATTAAATTGATCAATTTTAAAAGGTGATAAAATATAAAATTTTAATGTATAAAAAAATATATTAACAATTATTTAATTAGTAATTGATATGAAATAAGTTTAAGAACACTAAAAGATGAAAAATCATTTTTCTATAAAAATAGTTTTTCTATTTATTTGATTTTTCATTTAAAAGTTAAATTTATAAATTTTAGAAGTTTAATTTGATAAAATAAACTTCATTTTCAATTTCATCCTTTAAAAATTAGTATAGGTGGAATTTTTAGTAATTTTTTGAAAGTGTTTATTATTTAGTAAATATTTAAAAATAATGTTTTTAAAAATGCAATAACTTTTATGACATCATAAAGATATGAGTATGACTTAATAATTATTAAAACCATGTATTTGAAAAAAATGTATTTTAGGATTAAGATAATGAATTAAAAAATGGTATGTTGAATTTAAATACCAATATTTTATTTTTTGGAACCTATGTTTCATTTTATTCTAATAAAAACCTATTTTTGATTATTTACCTTTAATTAGGTTTTTCCAAGATTCCATTCAGTTTTGGATTGGTTTAAATGTTGAATAACCATTATTTTTTAATTATAAACCAATAAATATCAATTATATCAATACTATTTGTCGTCTTTGGACTAAATGATAATGTAATCAATACATTATTTTAAAATACCACCCATTTTGACCTATAAAATGACCCCTCCTACGCTTGTCTCAAAGCACACCATTCCTTTGGTTTTTTATTGAAGAATTGACAAAATTCACTCTTTAACACGACTCCTTCGTGTTTGGGAACCTATCATTACTTTAAAGAGTCCCAAATTTCTCATTTTCAAGAGGTTGTCTAAGAGGGTACTCACAATCGCAATAGAGTTAGAACATTTCTAACTAATAAGAGGTATGAGGTATGGGTTTTTCATCTCAAATTCCTTATATAAGTCATGTTTCATATCATGCACCTATTTTCATTTAAATGGTGTATATATTATTATTTTTAAATATTTTATCATAATACACTTTTTATTCGTGGTATTTAATTTTCATTTCATGTTCTATCTTTGAAGGGACTTTGATTCAAGGGTTTCTAAATCTATAAGGTTTTATTTTACAATATCCCAATTAAATCAAGAATATCTATATCTAAATTTTTACTAAGTAAATAACATGTTCTTTATTTCTAAAGCTACATATATTTTCCTCTCCATAATGTATAAATTATTTATTTTATTGAATTATTTATCTATAAAACTATAATTGATTAAGGTCATTTTCTATTTACATTAAATTTCATGAAAAAGGTTTAAAAAGATTCATTTTTAATGCTTTCTTCATGATCACATTTTTCCACCATCCTTTTTTATATTCTCTATGAAGTTTACTCTTAATGATTTCATAGTTCTCTAAAATAATTTTCATCCACATTGTCTTATAAATTATTTCCTTTTAAAAATAAAATTTAACAAATATAAAAAATATTTCTTATTAGTTTTCAAAGAAATTATCTAGTGTGTTATAAAAGTATTTTTCAACTATGTTATCAACCATTAATGTTTCTTATGCTTCACTGGTGACATGGTCTAATGATACCATCCACCTTATTTCTTTAGATAGATTATGGTCATGTCATGTAATTTTTTTTATGAAAATAATTTCATTTCCATTTCTCAATTAAGGAATATTGTATTTAGTAATGTTTTAACCTTCATGTGGAAAACATATGTATGGTTTTTCATTATTTGGTGGGTGGGATCAAGATTATATTTAAATCTAATGAATTTTAGGTAAAGATTTATACATAATGAGATAATATAAAATAGATTGGTAAGTGAACCTAATCCTCAAAATTTTAATGGTATTGGTGAGAGAATCCAATCCACCTATGTTTGTGGGGAATTTAGAGTTAACCCAATCCACTATAAGACTTGGTCTATAATGTGGTGATGGTTTTAACATTGATCCTTAATAAATAAATTGATTTTTTATTCTTATGTTTATGCCAAATTCATATTCCACATTTATATTCTATTCCACATTGAAATGTTATGTTTTCATGGAATATAATAATTGGTTCATAATTCATGATTTATGGTCCATATTTTTATTAGGTATGATTTCCATATATTATATTCACATTCCTTGATTATGGTATTATACCAATAATTTCATGCTATATCCACCTCTAATATTCAATTGATATCTCATATATTCAACCCTTACTGAGAATTTATGCTCACCCATTTCTTTTATTTTCATTCCCTAGGCATATTATGTTTGATATCTCTATAATGGTATAATGTGTTATTAATATTTATAGGATATATTAAAGAATGTTTGTGAAATAATTTTTTTATATATCTTATCTCAAAAAAAAATTAATCCAATTGGTTCTAAGTTGTGATTTATTTTAAAATTTAATGAATATTCAGGTAAATACTATAATATGTATGTATTTTATGGATGAGTTTTCTCACATTGTATCAAACTAGGGCTTACTAAATTTTGGAGATTAGGTAATGAAGAATATATGTATAAAGATAAAAATAACCTATGCTGAACCAAATGTGATGTAGATGAACCTAAAATATTATAGTTTGAAATAAAGGTGTCATAATTTAGTACATCTTCATATTATTTTTCCTAATAACTTGATTCATTACATATATTTTTGTTTCTCGATACTCACATGAACCATTTTAGATTTATTAAATGGATTGAACCAAAAGGAATATAGTTAATAATGAGTTTTATATGCAGTTTAATGACCTCCCCAATGAGAAAACAAATATAATGGGAACTATAGAGTAAAATATAATGGGTATACTCACACAAATATTTCAAGAAATGAACAATAACATGAATTAAGCTAAAATCTGAAACATGTTAAGGAAGGAAAAAATATTTATTGAGTTATTCATGTGGTAATGACCACCATCCTTTAGTGGGACTTCTGATCCACCAATTAAAAATAGTTTTATTAACAAAATAGAGAAGATATTTTCCATTTTCCAGTGCTCAAAGAATGAAAAGGTTTTTTTACTATTTACTATTTTGATGATGAAACTAATCAATTGTGGAATAAAATTAAGAATAAAATTCAAGAGGAAGAAATTTAATTCATGGAATGGGAGGATTTTAAGAATATATTTTACAATAAATATTTCCCCCAAACTATTTACACTAAAATAGAGAGAGAATTTATAGAGATGAAGAAAAAGGAGGTTGGTTCTAGTGGTACCTATGATGCAAGAATCATAAGACATGTATAGTATGCTTATAGTTTTATCATTGACCCTTAAATCTAAATCAATAATTTATTTAGTAGCTTAAAACCATGTCATTATAAGGAATTGACTATAAGGGAAGTTGATAGCTATGAATAATTTTTTTAATGTGCTATCAAGGTTGAAATATAAATTGAAGATTCGTATTATTCCCATGATCTTTATGACAAGGATAAAAAATGTAGTTTCATAAAAAATAAAATGATAAAACTTATATAATAAATAAGATTCATCTTTGTAAATTCTATAAATATGGGAATAAGCATAGGGTAATTGCCTCAATTGAAGAGGTAAATTCTCTATATGTGTAAGATAAGACCATCAAGCACTTGAATTTTGATATGATATAAATAGTTCAGTTAATTTAATTTATGGAATAAAGACTAGTATAATTCACCACCAACACTCAAATGGTTCAATTATAAAAAGTATAAATAGTATGCTAAACATTGCACCAATCCAAGGGTTAATAATGAAAATAAACACCATCAATATTCTAATATAATGAGAAAAGTGAAATACTGTGAAATTAAAACTGTGGAAATGAGTAAAAAAAAATAGAGTAGTGAAATGTACACTCAACAACCACTCAAGAACTGAAAATGTCTTATTTTATTCTATATCTACTCAATCATTAATATCTAAATCATTTTATAAGGTCATAAAATGACCACCCCAACATTTATATTTTTAATTATCAGTTAAAACTATAAGTGATATGATTATTTAATACAATATATATGACCTCCATTCAAAATAAATATGTGGGAATGTGATTCCCACAAATATTATTATTATCCTAGTATTTTATTTTTATTCTTTTTGGGCATGGATTTTATCTCTCTAATTAGTGCCTATATATAATTTTAGGATATAGAAGCCACATTTCATATCCCATATCAACCAATGATGGTCTATCAGTGAAAGGTTTTCTATGAACTACCTATGGAAATTAAATCCATTATATGGGTCTCAATATTGAATCATGATGGGTATTTTTATAAAAAAAATGGGGATAATATCAATATTATTGAAATATTTTTTATGATTAAATATATTTATGTATTTTTAGAAGATTTTAATTGTCTTCTCCAAGACCATGATATTGAGTTTTCAATAAGAACTCATACATGTTATTATGATTATATTGAATAATCCTTATAAAACATCCCAAATTGAATTAATGAAATTCATGAACAACTATAAGAAATTATAGAGACAGTTTTTATATACTTGAGAGTTCTTTAACATAGGGTGCCCCAATCATATTTTTAAGAATTAAGATTGATAATTGATTATTTTGAACTTAACAACATCCCAATCAAGAATACTTATCCTCTACCTCATATTTATGACATGATCAATAAATTGTGAGAGGTTTAATACATCTCAAATATTGATATTTGATTTTGATAACATTAATTATAGATAAAAATAGAGGATATACCCAATACTACATTTTATACAATATATAGACACTATAAATTCATTGTAATTCAATATGGACATACATATTCCCCCACTATCCTCAAAGACATGATCAATAGATTATTTATTCATTACCTTGATCAATTTTTGGTAGTCTTCATAGATGATATTCTCAAAGATTCCAAGATAAAGAAAGAGTATGAAGATCATTTTAGGATTGTTCATGAGACCTTGTAAATATAGAAATTGTATTCCAATTTTATAAATTGAAAATTATAGCTATAGAATGTATCATTCTATGGTAATGTAATAAAAAATGAGGGTATATCTATGTATCCTTCAAAGGAGATGTGTTTTAAGACTTACCCAAACCAACCACTATAATTGTGATCCATAGTTTTCTTGGATTGACTGAATACTATCAATGCATTATATAATAATTCTTATAAATATCAAATACACTTACCATGTTAATCAGAATGGGATTCAAGATAATTTTTATTAATGAATATGAATAAAAATTCAAAAAGATTAAGATATGTTTTGTCAATATACCTATACTCACACTACCCTATAGTGGAGATGGGTTTTTCATGTACAATGATGCATCAAATATGGGATTGGGATTGGTGATCCTGAAAAAATTACTTGGTGGAAGCGTATGTCTCATGCCAATTAAACGTTCATGAGAAAAATTACCTAATGAATGATTTCGAATTAGTAGTGGTAATATTTTCATTAAAGATATGTGTGAATTATTGATGTGGCTCTATTTTTACATAGTTTTGCCACATATTTTTACTTAATTTTTAATAATTTAATTAATTATTTAATCACTTTATACTAAATAAATGTACTTTTATATTTTTATAATTAATTTTGTTAATTAATCATTTTTTATAATTAATTATTTATTTTTAGTCTTTAAATTAATAATTTTAATCTTACTTTAATTTTCTACTTTAATTATTTCTTACTCAGTTTGGTTAATTCAAATCTACTTGACCTTTTAATAAGTTAATATTTATTTTAAATAATTATTTAATCAACATAATTATATTTAATTAACTTAGTCTTTATTTTAATATTTTATCTTATAATTTAGTTACATTAGAATAGGTTAATAATGTTAATTAATATGTTTAGTCATCCTGCTAATCATCACTACTGGAAATATGACTTTTACCAACGGTTTTGGCCAAACCGTTGGTATAGTTCATTAATTTGGACCTATACCAACAGTTTGGCCAAACCGTTGGTATAGGTCCCCCCTATACCAACGGTTTGTCCAAAACCATTGGTATAGGTCCTAAAATCAAAGGACCTATACCAACGGTTTTGAGAACCGTTGGTATAGGTCCTTCGATTTTTAATCGAATATTCTTACCGAGAACATTATATAAATCAAAATTTAAAATTATTATAACAATACATATATATATTTATGAAATTATGTTCACAAAAGTCATGTTAGGTTAGTGGTTAAGTCATTCAATTATAAACTAGAGGTCCTGGGATCAAATCCCACCGAATGTTTTTTTTTGAAATACATATACCAATGGTTTTGAGAACCGTTGGTATAGGTTTTCATATTACTTATACCAACGGTTTTCCCAAAACCGTTGGTATAGACCTATTGTCACGGCTTACTTTCCAACGGTTTGAGGGCCTATACCAATGGTTCCAAACCGTTGGTATATGGTATTTTTCCAGTAGTGCATTTAAGTAAATAATTTGAGTTTTTAATTAAATTAAATAGTCCGATTTTAATTTTATGTATTCAATTAGTTAATTAATTAATTAATTAAGAGTTTTTAAACATTAATTATTTTATTTTATGTATGCAGTTTGATTATTTATTTGTTTTTATTGGTTTTAATCTACCTGTGAGGTAGAATATTGATAGCGGTGACCTATTGGGTCACCGATTCTCTTCATTTCTACTCACTGCTACCTTGTAATTATTTATTTAGTAATTCTAATTTAAGTCGTTCATAATCTTAGTTTAACAAATATTCAGTTTATAATTTAAGTGTTGTCAGTTAGTAATTATAATGTTTTAAAGGTTAATAAAAATTCTATCTTAATTAACGGCGTTTAACATTATTTTAATTAATTATTTTAAGTCTTATTATTTAGTTTACTTAAGTTTTAATTTTATGTTTAATTTTTGTGTTTATTTTAAAGGTCACTATTAGTTTTCTATTGGTGACCATTTCCGCATTTGCAGCTTACCGGTAGCTCTCATTTAAGTATAACGGTAACTTTATTTTTATGTTCTATCGGCAACCTTAGTTTATTATGTAACGATGAGTTTATTATTATTTTTTTCTTTTAAACTAACGATATCTTTTGTTTTTATTTCTTTAATGGTGAACTATTTTCCATATCGGTAGCTTTTTTTATTGTTTTATCAGTAACCCTTTCATTTATGCTATCGGTGACCCTGCACAGCTGCTCATTTTTCTTTTTTTCGTAACAGTGACCCCCACCCCGCTGCTTACCCTTGTTTTTATACTAACGATAAATCCCTTTTCTGCTGCTCTTATTTTAATTTATAACAGTAACCTGTTCAATTTATCTTGTAACGGTGACCCGTTGGTTCTATCAGTGAACCCCGTCCCACTGTTACCCATTCTACCGGTAACCTTAATTTATAACCCTATCAGCGATCCTTTTCTTAATTATACCGGTGATTTTTTTTATTTCTTTCGAACGGTAACTCTCTCACAGTTAGCCTCTTCGGCTGTTACTTCCTGCATCTCACAGCTACCATTACCCTCAGCCTCACCGATATTTTTCCTCACTGGTAGCTATCAACTCCACTCTTACTGCTTTATCAACCTCATTGGTAGCTCATCCTCACTGATAGCTCTTTTCCCATATCTCTCACTGATAGACACCATTCCCTTCAACCTCACCGTTACTCAATAACCCTTCAAACTCACCGTTACTCTTTCCTCACTACTCTTTCCTACCTCACTGATATCTCTACCTCACCCTTGCACCCCTATTTTTCTCACTGTTATACCTCATTTTCTCCTCCTCAACGTTCTCAACACCCCTGCTTCACAAACCAGCAAACTAGAATCTAATCATTTCAGATCCAAGTTTCTTCAAAACAAGGAAAAAAACACCAATCTAATTTACAAATCAATTCATTATCATCCCATGACTGCCGCTGTGAGGATAGAGCGAAGCCAGAATTTCCGCTACACTAGAAGACCGAGTCGCGTTGCCGCTGGAGTTCTTCTGTGCCGCGAGCTCATTTCCAGAAGAACCGGCTTCCAAGCTATAAGCCAAGGCCGATCTTGGAATGCCACTGCTACTCTGCATCCATTGAGACCCACAAAATCAATCCGTCATCGGGCCAGAGGTGCTGCTACCACTTAGAGATGATTTTTGAAGATATCCATGAGGAGGAGCGCAGGCCGCCATGGGTTCATGCTGGAGTTGCGCTGGTTCACCGTTGCTTAATGTTGCTACACCACAACCAGTTTGGAGAAGCCGTCGCACCTCATGCCACCATCGCTGGAGTCGAGGAAAGCGGACCACTTGCTGAAGCCGTTGTGGATGAGAAGAGGGAGGCAAACCCGCAGGATTTGGAGAAGAAGACCTCCCCCTATGTTCTGATAATTAGGGGAGGAAGAAGTTAACAAAATAAAATAATAAATGTAACTTAAAACAAAAATAAAAAAATAAAGTTAAAGTAAAAAAGTTAACTTTAATAAATTAAAAGAATAGAATAGAATTTATAAAAGTTATAGTTTAAAACAATTATAATGTTAATAAATAAATAAATCATAAATTAAAATACAAAATTAAATCAATAATAAATATTAATAATAAATTAATATACTGTTAATTTTATAAATATATAATTAATAATAATTATAAGTAAACTATAAAATATACTTATTAATTTAAAAATATTTAAAATTAAAGTAGTAATTATAATTTTTAAATTAAAATAAACTAATTAATAAATTTATTTTTACTTAAATTAATCTAAAAATTTAATTTCTTAAATAGTAATTACTATAATAATTAAATTAGTAAATAAAAAAAATAATACAATCTAAATTATAAAATTTTAATTACTTCTTTACTTATAACGTTAAATTTTAATAACTTAGTTAAATTTTTTAAAATTAATAACTTAGTAATTATATTTATTAACTTAATTTAATTAATAACTTTTTAATAAACATATGTTTACCATAGTAATAATAAGTGAATAATTTTATAAATAATAATAAAGTAAATAATAATTGTCAACTAAGATATTTATTAATTAACATCAGTTAACTTTTTAATAATAATTATTGTCTTTGAGTTTTAACTGCTTTATTTTGTTTATAACTTGTTCAGGTTCATACCAAAGTCAGAAACACATCTATGTTCACGCAAATAACTCAGCGGAAGTTAGTTACAAGGGAAAAACTAGCGCGACGTGCCAATCATGAAAAAAACATACGTGTGCGGTGCACAACTGTGGGATTTTTGAAGTCGGTGGAAGCATGTGGTGACGTGTAGCTGATGACAGATGGTATTTTAAGTAGAGAAAGCATAATTTTAAAAGGGGAGATTTTGGGGAAACTCTCACTCATTCCACGAACACACATTGGAGAGTAGATCTGGGACTCTCATTTTTTTCTATTCCACAAACACATCCATCTGAGATCAGACTCCAAGGAGCAGTATCAGAGTCAAGATGGAGACTAAGGAGCCCGAAGGCAGAGCAACACTTGGGGAGTTCTTCCTTCCCCTTTATTTAATTCTTGTACTCTGCTTTCAGATGTTTTCAATGCTAGATTTCATTATGATCATAGGCTGAATTGTTTAACTCAAGAATTTTATACTTTGTTGGTTTATTCTTTAAAATTCTTCACTTTATTCTTTTCTGACATTAAAATTGATCGGCGAGATCAATTTTAATGATCATGTAAGTTGGTCACACCTTAAATTTCTCTAAAAAATTCATAGTTTAAAGTTTAATCAGTGAGATTGAACTTCATCATCATCTTGTTGAAGCATTAATGTCATTTCAGTTGGAATTTTACGGTGAGTTTTATTTCAACTGTATTCTTCTTTAAATTCTTAGCAGTGGATGAATTTTGGAGCGGCGAACTCTACAATTCATATCTTTATTTGATGTATCTTCTGTAAAGGAATAAATATCAATCTAGTCTTAAGATGTGATTCAATAAATTTTAGTGGAGAATTATCTTTTTAACCAACATGTTTAGAATTCCTGAGTGTTATTTCTGGATCGTTGTTCCTTGTCTTTCTACTTAATATTAGTATACTGTATTTCTCTAGTTTATCATACTTAGTGTAAATTTTAGTTTCTATGTAAAAATACTCATTTCATCATCCTGTTTTCACTTCATCTTTTTTAAAAAATAAAAAATAAAAAAATGTTCACTTCCTCCACTATTGACAACAGTAGAGTCTATCTTTGATTAAAACCTAGAATTCTCATTTTCCTTCTTTGTGGATCGACCCTGAACTATTGTGCTAGTGTAAGAGTAATAAATGTAATTTTGAGGGCCGTGAAGACCTCCATCCTTGTTCAATTATCTCCATGGTGAAGTGTGTGATATATATACTAACAAAAAGAGATTTAATTATACATTCAAATAGAAATATTTTAACATTTGAAATAATAAATAGTTAGTGTTGATCAAGGATTATGATTATTCAATAAATTACCACCTAGAGAAGGAAAATATGGTGGTTGATGCTCTGAGTAGGAGAGATAATGATACTATAACAAATATGATGAATGAAAGAGACTTAATACTCATGGATTTTTAAGGATGGACCTTGAAATCATAAGGGAAGGTAAGAAATTATATCATGTCTTAAAATCCATATATTTGATGTACAAAGAGGTTCATAAGGAGGATATGGAGCTATATAAGAAGGTATGTAAAATTCTAGAGTTTAACCTTGAAAATGATAGAACAACAAGATTCATGAAATAGATAAGTTTTTCATCAATTCTAGAATTGAAGAAAGAAATGTAAGATGTTTCACATATCTCATCATTCTATATCCACCTTAGAAACCTAAATATGTTTTGAAATATCAAGAATAATTTCTGATGGGACAACATAAAGTAAGAGATTGTAAAGTATGTATCATGATTATTGGGTTTTTAATAAGTTAAGTTTTAATGTAATAAGTCTATGGTGAATATTTAACCATTACTTATACCTACATTAAAATGGGAGTAGATCACTAATAATTTCATCATATGACTTCTAAATACTTCTAAAGGAGATAATTACATTTTTTCTATAGTTTATAAACTTATAAATTAAACTCATTTCATTGTTATTCAAGAAGAGTTATAATTGGATCAATATTCCAGGATATACATAAAAAAGGTGATCAAGCTATATAAACTACAACATTCTGTTTTATTTGATCGAGATATGTGGTTTACCATAATGATTTGAAGAATTATTCAGCAATAATTGGATACAAAGCTAAGATTCATCACTTATTATCATCCTAAAATTGATGTTTAATATAAATATACTATTCAAAACCTAGAATATATATTGTTATCATGTTTAATGGATCAATGTAGGTTGGTATTAATACCTTCCCTTGATATAGTTTTCATAAAAAATAGTTTCTATTCTAGCATTCAAATGGAACAATATAATGATTTTTATGGGAAGAGGTTTAAAGATCCAACATGTTGGGATGAATTTGGAGAACATAGGTTATTGGGACAAAATATTTCTTATTAAATTTTAATTATGATTAAAACCATTAAATGAAACATTAAAACATCATAAATATTATATAATAACTATACTAAAAATCATCCAAGTAATTTAAATTTTCATTTTAGGGAAAGGGTATTCTAATGGACATCACCATGGAATAGGGTTTTTGAGATTTGAGAAGAAACGAATATTGAGTCCTAGATACATTGGAACTTTTGATATCCTTGATCATGTGAGAATAATTACTTATCATATTATACTTCCATGAAAGCACTCCCAAGTGCATGATACGTTCCATCTATAACTTTTGAGGAAGTACATACCAAACCCTTCACAAGTAATGAACTCATAGGTAATACAACTAGAACATGATATCTCTTTCAAGGAACCACCGGTAGAAATATTTGATAATAGAGACAAATAACTTAAAAAAAACCAATAACTTGATTAAAGTTCCCTAGAGGAAACATACATTTGAAAATTTTACATGAGATTCTAAAGATGTAATAATGTATAAGTACCATCATTTGTTATCATTAGAGTAACAACCTTTTGTAGGAGAAATTTTTCTAAGGGGGTATAATGTAACACCCCACAATTTTAGTATGCATATCTCTTTAAATATATCTAGTGTTTTAAATAGATTTTTATTTGTGAAACAATGAAAAAATGAATAATGATTTATTTCAATGAGATAGAATATTATAATATGAAATTAAATACATTACAAGAAAGCTAAATGAAACATAATTAATATAATTAATAAATGAATAAAATAATGTGTGAATAAAATATAATAATTAATTAAAATAATATATTATAAAAATATTCATCATCATTATTATTAAATAATGATTTATAAAATTTAATGGATAAAAGATAAATAATTGATTTTAATATGATTCGATTAAAATCAATGAATGCTAAAACTATATATTTTTAAAATATATTTTTTATTGTATATTTCACCCAAATAAATTAAATTTATCACTTTAAAATGATATTTAAATTTATCATTTCAATTTATATACTAATATATTAAAACTCATTTACTTAGTAATTGATATGAAATAAGATTAAAAACACTTAAAGTTGAAAAAGTCATTTGAATATAAATTTTTTTTTCATTATATTTTATGTTTTTAGTTAAAATTAAAATTTATAAACATTATAATTTTACTTTAATAAAATGAAAATGATTTTTGGATTCAACATGGAAAAATTATATTGGATTAATTTTTTATATTTTTATAAAAAAGCTGATCATTTTTTTGAATAGTGAGAAAATACAATTTTTTCAACTATAACTATTCTGATATCATGAATATATAAATATAACTTAAATAAATGGAAAAATTTATGTTTACAAAAATTACTGAATATATTTAATATTTTATTCAAAAATAAAATCTTTATTTAGAAATCTATGTTTGATATTTTGGAGCCTAAGTTATATTTTAATCTAAAAAACTATTTTTGATTATTTATCATTAATCAAGTGTTTCTTGGATTCCATTTGTATTTTAGATTAGTTTCATTTTCAAATAAACATCCATTATTTAATCATAAACCAATAAATGTCATGTTAATCAATACTACACATATTATTTGTGGTAAATGAGAAAATAATCAATACTTTATTTTAAAATACCACCCCTTACCATATATTAAAGGATCCCTCCTCAAACTATCTCAAAGAACAGCTTTACATTAGGGTTCTATTAAAAACTTTCCAAAATTATCTCCCTAAAAAACCTATGAAAATTTTCTTAATATACGATCATAAGAAATATACCCAAATCTACAATTTAAAGAGGCACTTTAAGGGGAGATTCAAGTCATTAATAATGATATAACATGGTTGACTGAGATGAAGTCTGAGGTAAGGATTTTTCATCTCAAATTAACAACAATGAGTCATACTTCATATTATTATCCTAGTTTAATTTATATGGTGTATATATTAGATCTTTGAAATATTTTATAAAAAAATTATTTTCTATTTATTGTATTTAAAGTACAATTTCATGTTCTATATTTCAAGGTTTTTGATTCAAATTTTACCAAATCCATAATGATCTCCTTTAAAATCTCACATTGAAATCAATATTTTCTATATATTGATTTCTTTTCAAAGAATTACATTCTCTTTATCTCTATAATTCCATCAATTTTCTTCTTCTTTATGTCTATATTATTTATTTTTTGGATGTATTTCTCTATACTTATATCATCACTTAAGGTCAAATTTTATTAATATTAACATTCATTAAAAACATGTGAAAGGAATAATTTTTAATGTTTTTCAAATGATCCAATTTTCCTTTCATATTATTTGATTTTATCTTTGTATATTCCTCTATATATTTTCATAGTTTTACAAAGTAATATTCATTCACATTGATTTATATATTATTTACTTTTAAAAATAAATTTTATCAAAAGTAAAGAATATTTATTCTCATTTTTCAAAGAAACGTTTTAGTGATCTTATAAAATTGTTTTTCATCTATGTCAACATCCTCTAATGTTTCTTATGTTTCAAAAGGGATATTCTCTAATGATACTATCCACCTTCTTTTGGATGTATTATGATAATTTATTGTGGATGTTTTCATAAATCCCATCTGATTTCCGGGGTTAATTAAGTTATGATGTAATTATCAATGGTTTCATGTTCTTGTGGAACACATATATTGGGTATTTAATTATGTGATTGGTGGGAATAGAATTATATACCACTCTAATTAATTAGGTAATGCTTTAATATCATATGAAATGACATGAAAGGTATTGGGCAGTGAGCCAAATCCACAAAAATATTAATGATAAATGGGAGTGAACCCAATATATAAAAGTTTTGTAGTAATGGAGAGTGAACCCAATAAACCCTGGGACTCTATCCTAACATGATGTTGGTATTGGAAGTGAGACTTAAAAGTGAAAATTATTTTCTATGTTGATGTTTGTGAAACATTATTATGACTTAATGACATTCCACTATCTTATTCATGATATATGATCCATATTTTTTTGGGTATGATTTTCACATGTTATATTCAATATTTTTGATATAATTCCTCACCCATGATATTTTGGTGTCATTAATGAACTTTTTTAAAAAGGTAGGCAGTTGTTGGGATGTTACCAGATATGCCTTGGAATGAGAATTTGGGAGGTTGGGATCATCTCACCCTTTAGGGGGGAATTATTTCATACTCCTGGATTCTCTTATAGATTTAGGTCATGTTCATGAATCCTTAAAAAATATCCATACAGGAATAGTTACCATAATATATGTTATCAAATAAAACCATGTGTATATGTGAATATATATATATATATTATTGGTTCTACATCTTTCTCTTATTAGATATAGATTCTATAGTTTAATTCCACATAGTTGGGAACTCTGGATTTTATCACCATCATGAGAGGTGGTAAGTGTTGTGGATTTTAGATCAAGATCATAAAGGGGGATTCCTATATATTCCTATGAAAGGAATCATAACCAAAATATTTTGGATCCATATATTGGGACATTCCATACCTTTTGATATCATATAACAAGGACTATTGTGGATCCTTTTACGGTTATGAAACCATGTTCATGTGAAGTTCCTTTTAAGGTTATGCATCTAGAACCTATGGAGTATTGTGATTGATCATCAGGGAGGAATCATATATATACCAATTAAAAGGAATAAAAACTTACATATTTTGAATTATATAGTTTAAATTTATATTTTTGGATAGATATATATATTTTAATGTCTTTGATAAGGAATTTTTATCTGTAATTTAACCTCATCAAACTAGGACTAACATCATGCTCCCTACATTTAACTATGATGAATCTTAATCATGAAAAGGAAATGATTAACTAAAACCTTTAGTCCTACATGATTCATGTTTAGTGTAAGAAATAATATATAATATATGATTAACTATATTGTGTGAGGGTGCACAATAGGGGATTGAGCATGGTTTATACATTGGAATACCCTTTTGAGTTTTATCAAGTAGATGATCTAGGTGAAGGAATTTTTTGGGTACGAAGAGAAGTATCATTACTCAATGTGTTATAATGAAACCCATAGGAGTGTCTCAAATCTTCACACATATAGAAACCAAGAGGATTATCTCCACTAAAGGCCTTTTATGGGTCTTATACATGATATTCCCTTTCTAGTTCATCCTTTTTGTTGGTAACTAAAACATTTATGTGTGATTGGTACTTACACCTCGTTGGGGGCCCATTTAGGATGAATATTACATAAAAGGGGATACAATAGAAGAATGAGTAGGGATTACACATGCTCTACCCTTTTTTGTTCAACCCATCAGTTGGTAACTAAACAAGAGAAGATATTTCCCGAGATTTCACCAAGTATGAGGCTTGAGTAGGATTCTTATTCCATAAAGGAGAGATATTAGGATACTAAACAAAGAATGTTAATGGGTTTTCCTAATGTATTATCCTATATTTTGATATATTAATTGGATAATATAGGCTTAGGTCTTACACATAGTATGAGGTCTTGGTATTTTCTTGGGATATGGAAGGATAAATGTGGGGATTGCAAATATGTTTCTAGAAGATGCATAAACTGATAGGTGTATAATGTTAAGGTAGAGTGGGTTGGGTCTTCAACCTAGTGGGAGGAATATTTGAGAGGGATATCGGATAAATGAATCCGGAAAAGGGACGTCAATGTATAATAACCTAGAAAAAGTGGAAACCCTATTTATAGATTCATTAGATAAGTATCTCCCATATATTAGTCTACAAAAAATTATTACACTGGTTAGAGGCATGGGTTAATGAAGTGCCTAGGCACGTGAATTGGATGATAATAAAAACCATGTTAAAAGTATTGAGTTATTCAATATATATATTAATAGGACTTAGGATTGGTGGTACCCTAGTATGACCCTCGAAAGAAGTTTCACCCATGGATAACAACAAAGTTGAAATGTCTCTTATGCTAATGGCATATGAGAGGTGGATCTTAGTTATAAGACTTAGGTGAAGTGTCTAGCTTGGTAATATTATCAAAAATGTATTGTGTTTTGGTTGAAGGGATGATCAAGTATTGAGACTTGGACAATGAGTCTCCTATATATTGAGGCTTGGGAAAAGGGTTGTGACGCACCTATCATACAGTGGTATAAAAGAAAATTTATTTTCCTAGTGTAGTAAGAATTTTGACCTGGGTTGTCTCACTTGAGGAAATGTATAGTTAATAAATATTTAATTATATTTCAAACAAACTACTTTTTTTTTATTATTTATAAAAATTATGGTTTTGGGGTTTTTATAAAAATGATACAATGAAAAAATAAAACTACCCTAACATTCAAATATACAATAGAATAAAGTTAGGGAAGAAAGGTCTTGGTCCTAGGGTTTGGTTACATAGGTTCCTTCGCTATTTATTATTATTTATTAAATCCAATTTGAAAATCCATCCCATAATACATGGATTTATAACATTTAATTTAAGTGTAAAACTTAACATACCTCAAAAATATATTTGGAACACCAAATCTCACCACCTCCAATATCCAAGTAGGATAGAACCTCAATCAAGAGTGAAATTCCTAAAATACCTGGATCCATTGGATGTTATTTCACCCCTCAAGCACCCTTGACTCACAAAGAGTTTACTTGAGGGAAGGGAGGGATTGATGATTTGTTAGATAATATAAGTGAGTTTGAAAATTTTGACATGGTGTAAAATCACCACACCCATGAACTTCCCCCTCATTCAACACAAATTAAATGAAAATAGTTAAATAATTAAAGTGAAATACTTTTGAAATGCCGTAAAACCTCCCCTAAAGATAAACTTAGGGTTATTCACTTTACATTGATAAGTGAAATAGATCATGATGGAAAGATGGGGAAATAGAGAGAGAGAGAATAAAATTGGTATTGGAAGAAGAATGGGAAACACTTGAATTAAATGAATGAATGTGTGTTACATTGAAAAAGAAATTGAAATTAAAAATAGGAAAGTAAAACCAAAACAGAAGAACCCCAAATCCCCAACACAATGTCCGTACCATAGAATCTATGATCTCTATTCAAATACACCATAGAAATATATTTATAGGATAAAATATACCCCCAAGCACCATTAATTCATCATAAATGGGTCTTTAGGAGTCCTGAGTTATAATGTGGTCATAAATGGGGGGGGGGGGGGTACACGCACTTAATTCAAAAAACTGCTAATTTTTGGGTCCTTTTCAAAGGTTTTACACCATAAATAGTGTTTTTATGATGTGAGTTTTGTGAGATCAAACCTATAACCTATTTTACATCTTGAAAGTGTTGGGGGAAGTATCATGGCGTGACACATGTATGTATTAACTAGATTTGGAATTTTAATCCCATCACACCTTCAACTCACTTATCCAAAGGGTTTTACATCATAAATGAACTATTTTTTATGTAAATAATAAATTTCTAGTATATTTATCTCTATTTACATCTGGATGTTTAGTTTTGAGCTTCGGGATTTGACCTTTACTTTCCATTTCTCGTCAGACATCTTCTTCATGTCGAATTCATCACCTTTAAGCTTATTTTCGTTCATTTCTTATATCCCAAAATAAAAAATAAATACAATTAAATAATAGAAATTTTAATCAATTAAAGCGCATAAAAATTTATTTTATCATCAAATATACATGAAAAATATGACTCTATCAGGTTTTCTAAGTATTGAGTCTTGGGTGAATTGTCAATGAAGTATTGAGGCTTGGGAAAAGGGTCATTAAAGTAACTATATATATTGTGTGATGATATTATTGTATTTTTTTCAATGTGTTGTATGGATGTTAATTTGTGCTTTGAGATATATGGGAGATAGATTAGAGTATCCACTCAATATAGGAAGGAGAGGATACCCTACTTTATTGGTAGATAATAATGGAGTTAATAGCCATTGAAAAAGTACTTTAATTGAGGCTAATATATTGGAAATGAATTTTGAAAGTGATGGATTCCTTAGAAAATAATTCCCAATAGGTTCTAAAGGAATCCATTATATCATATTATTATTGATATAGTTTTTATATCAATGAAAAGCACTGCTGAGGTACAATTCAATATCTACAACATCTACAATGAGTAAAGAAATTAGAAGAAGGATATTAATACTGAATCTAGATAGAACAGATTTTGTAGTAGTATTTAAAATGTTTAAATTAGGTTTCATGTGATTGAGATAGCTAATTGATGTTGGAGAATACAACCTTAGAATACTATGATTTTTTTACTATAATTAGTGTTAGTAATCATTAATTGATGTTGTTAGAAGTTTGGAGATTCATTAGAGCAATTGAAATTCATTTCATGTCATTTGAATAAATCTATAATTCTTGATTTCACTAAAAAAATCACTATATCTAGATCATATGGAATTTCCTACTAGATCAAATAACTTCACTATGATTTTAATATATAATATTTTAATGGTATAACTCTGACCCATAATAAGACCCGACTGTCATAAATCATCATATGACTTCTCTAACTATAATATAACATTGAAGTTATCCAGAATTTTGATGGAGGCATGATCATATGACTTCATGATGAGAATAAGTCTTCGGTGCATGACATTGGAGTACTCAACATAAGAATTTTCAGTTGAGTGTAAGTCTCCTATGTATAATCCATTAAGAGTAAGTCTTATTAAGATAAATATATTCCATTGAGAACTTAGTGTAATCCTTTTCCACTATGCATAAGTCTCTAAGATCAAGTGTAAGAATTTTTTAGTGAGCATAAACCATTGAGATAATAAGTCTTCTATACATTGATTTTTTTATAAGGATACTAGATGAAAATTTTATTTTCCATAATTATTATTTTCAAAGAATAAATAAATTGTGATGTTTCATGAGTTTTTCTTACATCAATCTAAACATTATAATTATTTTAATAACCACGATATGTGCCTTTTCTAAGAAAGATTAATTTAAGAGGATAATTAGGATATCAATATTCAAATTATTTGAGGATTTTCAAATGAAAATATTGGAAGAACCATTCTTGTGATCACAATAAATATAATTATGAATATTCTTATACTATGTGGTATTATTATATTCATAAAAAAGGAGTTTGTGATTCATTTTTCTAGACTGATAATAGAGGAAGATGAGGGATTAGTGAATATTGTAGACACTATTCCATAGAGTATTTTTTGTGGCCATTTTAATAAGTGATTGAACTATCAATGAGTTGAGTAATTGAGTTATATGACATGGATTGGTTCTTCATAATAAAATTTTGTGTTCAAATTGAAATATATGAGACCCCACAATGAAAAAAATATAAGATGTGTCTCAAGATAGAATGTCGTGTGACTTATCATACAAACATGGTGAGTATTTCCTACATATTTTAGTGAATTGTTTTGAGATGAAGATAAAGATAAAATGACAAAATAGTTCCTTCTATAAGACTTTATAATATATTATAACTGAGATAATTGTGAAAAAAATAAAATGAGATAATATGAGGGAAACTACTGGTATTTCCTAAGATATAAAGGTTGAGATAAATATGGAATAGTTTGATTATGGGAGCTCATACATGTACAAATGGTGAGTAGAAATTAAATCCAGAACATGGGAATAGAATTTTTTGAAGATATACTATATTCAAATATAAGAAATATATTTTCTTGGAGATTGATGAATAAAATATAAATAAAGGAGAGAGAAAAAAATGTTTCAATATTTCAATTTTGGGAGCCTATGCACATATAATAATAGGTAGGAACTCTCCAAGAATAAGAAAAAAGAGGGTTTGATACTATTTTTAGAAGAAGATAACTAGGTATTAAATCTTATGAAATAAGAATATTTTGACCATCATTCTATATTCAGATATGATGAGCCAAATAAGTGAAAATAAAAATAGTTATTAAAGACTAACTATGACTCTATTCATATTAGTTATATTAATCCATTTAATAGAAATGAGTTTCTGGATTAGTAAATATCAGTAGTGTTTAGTTTGAGGTGAGAAAACCAAGTGATCATTTTATTTTAGTTTTTGAAAATATGATCCTTAACATGGATTGAGTTTAATGTATTTTTCTTATGGATTTAAATTTAGTACATTGATAAACTTTAAGAGGATAATGAATATCTAAAGGGAAACTTGTGGGATTCCAGTATAGTCAAGAGTAGTGGGATGTTGTAGTGATCACTTGGGTAATATTCTAATAGAAAACATATTTAATATGGTGTGATTGGTATTTGGATGATACCTAACCAATTCCACTTGCATTGAAAAAAATATTATACTAAAGAATATGTGACTTAGACATCCCAAGCATGATAAAGAGTGGGTCTTTAAGGCCAAAAATTATAAATATTTTGTGTTAGTTTTACATTCCATACTATATTTCATATATGAATTATCTTCAAGGTTAAAAGATAAAATGATCAACATTCACTAACCAAAAATAGAGGATAAATTATAAGAACTCTTCTATTTATTTGACATTAATACACGATTTATTACATAAGATTACACTTAATACAACCCAAACGATCAAGAAGTCTAGTTACTTTGGGAATTAGGTACATTACATAATAATTTAAAATAGGAAAAGAAACTTCTTTATTGGAACATTACTTAACATGCTCACACTTAAAACTGCACAGGATTACCTGGGGACATACATAAGAAAGTGGTGACCTATAAATCCTAATAAGGTAATAAACATGGAATACCATGAATAAGGTAATACATGTTAGACAATAGTCATATCAATGGGAAATAAAAGGATTGAGAATCATAAACGTGGACAATGAGGCATGATATAACATGATACCATAATGGAAATATAGGAAATATGGAAAAAACATGAAACAATGTATCATAAACATAGGTCAAGGCTAAATTACGAGACATCATGATAGAAAAAGTCCTATAAAGGAATCAGGTTTACTCCCTATCCCAACATGATGTCTCCTCCAAATCCTTTTTTGTATTTTCAAAACCACTTTATGGCTAAGTGGGAACCTCATATGAAACATCCAACCGGGTTCAAACCAAAACTCCATCCAAATACAAAATTAAAAAACCGTGATACACCAAAAACACCCATATCACCCATTCTAGGATATAAAAAATACAAACCACTAAAACCTGTTTGAAATTCAAAAAGAAAGAGATTTGCATATCCCATCCTCGGGTCACGTAATCTCGAGCTGCGGGCTACCTAGAGTTGCGACCCCTGATGTCACCACCACACTAGAAATTATCCCACTAGAGAAAATCCCAACATAGATTCCATTATTGAAAAATCCATGTCGTTGTCACTTCACATTCGTTAACTTTCAATACTGAGACCTGTCACCACACTAGAAAAAAACACCAAATCCAGATATGCAACTAGATTTCATCCTCAAATGAGTATGAAACGGATCAATCACACGTATAAAAACTAACCAAAACTTCACCGATGGTTTTGAGGAAGAAATAAAAAATAGATCTAACAAACCAGTTACAATTTTCATAGGAGAGAACCGACTCATGGCTCGCCTGAAGCACTGATGGACACCGAACACCACATCCAAAAACCAAATGGTTACCTCCACACCAGGTCCGACATAGAGAGACATAGGGGATCATGAGGTCATATTAGGGATTCGAATGACTATGGGATTCAAAAGATTCCTGCAACTAAGAAATGGAGTGCCGAAATCTGCTAGAAAAATATGACCTTGGTAGAACTGGAAAACCAATCAACCCCCGAACCACTTAACCCAAAACCTTCTTGATCCAAGCGCTCTAGCTCCGAATTAGAGAGGCACAGAGGATCTTGATGTCATATAAGGGTTTGGAATCCAAGGGATTCCCCAATACACAACCGTCGATGGGAAGGATGAAAGAGTATTGGAAGAAAACCTGTGGTAGTGAGCACCAGAGAAGAGACCTGTAGCATTGCTACTAAAGAGGGATGAAACCCTAGGAGGAGAAGCAAATCTGAGAGCGAAGAGGAGAGCCACCAGGCGAGTGGGGTGCAATCTTCCTCCCAACACGATGTCTCATGAGACTAAACTTTACCCAATGCATTGAAGCGCTATATAATTCTGAGTGCACCTATCACATTCATTTCATTCTCATGCTTAGGTGTGCCACATAGATCATAAAACATGGAATCAATTTTCATAAATTTTTATTCCACGATCAAGGAGTGCTGAATACATACATTTAATTACCCAATAAAATAAGTATAAGTTCATAAACGTGAACACCCTTGATAAGAATTGGGTAAGGGTATTCTTCAAACTATTTTTTTTGTATTTTCAAATAAAATACTTTAAGGAAAAGTGAGAACCATATAAGGAAGAACAAAAAGGTCAGCATGGTCCCCAAGGATATCTAAAATCATAGGGGAGATCCATACTCAGGAACAATACACACACAAACAATAAATATCTACTAAAACGTCCAATCTATCCACACACTACACCATCACACCCCACCCCACATCCTCGGGACCAAAAACACACATCACTGTTGATGCACCAGAAGAAACCCCATACATCGGTGAGGAACCAAAGACCAGCACAATTACACTCAAAAGGAAAGACGTCTGGGAAGAATAGAAAACAAAAAGCAAGAAAAACCAAGGAATGGATCCTGAAAACCAAAAAACCACTAGGGGGAATCGAGCAAAGTTGTTGAGGAGTCTACAACTAGAATACCCATCGAGATGATGTGAACGATGCTACTAAGAAAAAAGGGAACCACACAAAATATACCTACATAGAATCCTAAAAAATAATACAAAACATCATGGAACCTATAACACCTGAAAAAAATGGGTTCTTGCATGAAGGATCATAATGAAATGGAAGAGGAAACCAAGGAGAAGCAGAGCCATCTGGGCACAACATCAGACTGTAACAGGGCCAAAATTGGAAATCGATACCCGTATGGAACCATCATAGGAGAGTGAACAATATTGAAGGATTTGTTAAAAAATATCAGGAACATGGAATAATATAACGAAGATATTATAGGAAGTCCATGTAGAAAATCCACCAAATAGAACTGAGGAAGGCGCCATTAGAGCCGGGCCAAACTCAGGCGAGGCCGTAGCGGGGGCAAGAGCAAAGACCAGAAAACTTGTTTTGTTGGAGGAGGGTGAATTAAAATGGATTCATAAACAAATATCTATAGGCCATTACAATCCATTAAACTATGGGGTAGTCAAAATGAACACCACACCACAACAATAACACCGCACAACCCAACCCTCGACCGTGCCATGCCTATCAGAGAAGGCGAGAAGGGAGAAGGCGAGAAGGGAGGAAGGTAGGAAGAAGAGTGGTGGTAGGGAAACCCTATAAATCCAAGGATATATCCCACTAGAATACATTTCAAATAACCTTAAATAGGTATGGTTATTCACTACACATTTGTTTAACATGGAAAATTGTGGTGAAATTTCAACAGCATAACGATGTTACTTAAAAATTCATTAAATGGTTTGATGAGAGAGAAAGGGATTATCATCATTTGGACATAAAATTAATAGTTATAGGAATATATAAAAACATATCCCAACTTTAGGAATTTGAAATATAATTCATAAGGTAATTAAGAAACTTAAATAAAGGAGAGAAGGAATAGATCCCTTACTTGAGTGTGTCACTCCAAATGCTTAGGAGGAGGTTATTGAGAGCTTGGGAACCTTGGGAGGATATAGAGAGGGTAGGAAAAATTAAGGACCTTCTCCAAGGATTTTTATTGAAGAGAAATGGTATCTTGGGTGGGTTTATATGGAAAATTAGTGGGTAATTCATTATCATTTTTCAAACATAGGTTTGTAACTCTATATAATAAAATAACCAAAACCACAAACCTTCACATGGTTTTTGTGCACGGTTTCTTCAAAATGGGAGTGGTTTTCATTATTTTATAAGGATAAGGGTATAAATTAATAAAATAACACCCTTGATTACGTGTAAGTGAGTCATACTCTTAAAGTAATGTTTTTATAACCTTAAAAATATATTAATGGTTTTAGAGGATTCATAAAGGATTTATAAAATTAATCAAATAAACATAAAATTACATTATTTTAAAGGGAAAAAATATATTTGGTCATGGATACCCTTTTTATTATTTATTAAATCACTTTTGGGTCATTGTTATGCCAGAATATGAACTGTAGTGTTATACCATATTTAATTTTTACCTGAAAATTTGACTGTCTCAAAAAATTATAAAAAATTAACCATTGGATAATTTGGAAATTATGATTCAAAAAATAATATTCATTTTATAAAAATTATTTTATTAATATATTTATTTTCACTTTTAAAATAATAATCAATATTTATTGAAAAATGTTGGGTTTTTTGATAATAATAGTTTTTGAACCCTTATAAAAATTATAATTGACTTCATAAAAATTATATGATAATTTATAATAAAATTTTATTTAAATATTAGTTATTTAAAAAATCTGTTAATTCATCAAAATAAATTCCTTAATTGAATCTGAATATTACCCAAAAATACAATTTGTATTTTATTGTATCAAAATAAAAATCATTTATAAAGTAACAATAATAGGATGAAAATAGATTTATTATTATATAAAAAAATAATGTAAATAATAATATTTCTAGGGTCTTGATACATATCCCTTTAATAGACCAAAAAATTCTCTAATAGTACGGTGTGTGATGATGAGACTTTCATGGGGTGTTTCAGCATACATGGTTTGGGCTGTGATTTCGATGAACTTGAACTTCTCCCATAAATGGTTTCACTCATGATTAATTTGTTAGATATCAACTTGGTATTGGTCAATGAAAAATCCAAGTGACGTTATCTCTCTCAGAAGCTCTAATAAATGTGATTCATAGGGTATGATTCTACTAGTTGAGGCCATCACTTCCTTTTTTATGCTTCAATTGAATTTGTAAAAACTCTATATTTATACTAATCATGTGATCACTATTCAAATACTATATTATCAATGGTAATTTTGATTAATGGTCTTTTAAATATGATTGAATATAATAAACCAAATAATTTCATGTGTTTTCTATATCCATAAAATATAATAAGACATTAAATTAAATCACAAGGGGAATTTTATTTATAATATTTTGATTCATTATACTACCCCCCTTCAGAAATTTCACCCTTGAAATTTTCATTTCCCATACTAAAGTTGATGAGGGTAACCCTATTTAATCACTTAATATATTTACCACATAACTTATTCAAACTTGTGGTTTCTCCACAACACTTTGACCATGTGAATTTTCTTATTTAGTATAACTTTGTATCTACAGTCTAATATCTTCATCAACTGCTATTAATACAAGAGATCATTATCCAATGGAACCACCTCTAGATTGATTACATGTTAGGGGTTTGGTATATACTTCCTCAAGAGGAATACATGGAATACATCATGTACTTGATATAGATTAGGTGGGAGTTCTAGTCGATATGCCACCGCTTCGATGTGATCAAAGATCTCAAAGGGGCCAATGTATCTTGGAATAAGTTTTACCTTATTAAAAAATATCACGACTATATTACATGGATATATGTGGAGGAATATTATTTCTCCAACATCATAATCTAGGTCTCATTGATTATTTTCATCATAACTCTTCTATCAACTCTGAGCAGCCTTGATGTGCTGCTGAATGGTCTTAACCTTTTACACCATTTCCTCAACCATTTCAAGACAAAGTAGTTTGCCTTTCCCAAATTCATACTAGTATGTAGGTGTTATTCACCTCTTCCCATAAATGGCTTCATAGGGATATATTTGGATTATTGAGTGGAAACTATTATTGTATGAGAACTTGACTAGATGAATATGTTGATCCCATCCTCCTTTGAAGTCAATTGAGCATGATATCAACATTTCCTCTAGTATCTGGATATTCCACTCAGATTGGACATCAGTTTGACGGTGATAATCCTTTCTAAAATTCAACTCTTTATTTAGAGAATGTTGTAAACTGTTCCTGAACTTAGAGGTAAATCTTGGATCTTGATTGGATACAATCGATAGTGGTGTTCCATATAGCCTCACCACTTCTCTAATGTATATAATTGCAAGTTGATCAAGTGATAAATACTCTAGAATCACAATGAAGTGTGAAGAATTTATAAGAAGATCCACCACAACCCATATAGCATTATTTCCTTTTGATGTGTTCATAAGAACAGTGAAAAAGTCCATAGTGATGTTTTCCCATTTCCATGTAGGTATAGGTAATGGTTGCATCATCCCCTTGGATTTTTTCCTTTTTGATTTCACTTGATGAAATACAATACATATTTATGTATATTACATTACCTAATTATTCATATTGTCTCACCAATAGTGATCTAAGAGATATCGATACATATTTGTGCTTCCTGGGTATATTGAGAATTTTGAGCTATGTGTATAATCCAACAACACCTTCTTTAACTCAGGATTTGATGGTATACATAGTCTTGACCCAAATATGACAAATCCTTCTTTATTAAAATTGAACTACAAGGATTTAACTTTTATTATAGTTTAAAATATCTTTTAAATTCAAACATCATCTCTTTAAGAATCGTTTAACCTCTCTAGAAGGGAAATCGAGCAATCATCTATGTAATGATTGGCAATGTTTATTTATTTCTAATTCCCATGTACATTATTTTCAAATCTAAGAATACCATATCCTTCTCAATTATCATCAATGATAAAATTTCTAGATCCTTTCTAATTAGAGTGTATTTCACTTTATTTAATTTCCCATGATGACACTAAATTGAGCAGTCATATTCCTTGAACAAATCTAACCATCTTCGTTGGCGCATATTCAGCTCTTTCTATGTGAATATATACTTGAGGATTTTTTGATCCATATATATTTCACACTTCTCTCCAAAGAGATAATTAATCCATATTTTCAAAGTGAAGATCACTTCATCCAACTCCAAATCATGCATTGGTTAGTTTTGTTCGTGAACTTTCAACTACCTTGAAGTATAGGATATGGCCTTTTCATTCTTAATTAACACACAACCCAATCCCTTCTTTGGAGCATCGATGAATTCCATGAAAATTTCTCCACTTTTGGGTGGTGTGAGAACATGTGCAGTGATAAGACTCCTTTTTAGCTCCTTTAATCTCTATTCACATTCATCATTCCATGAAAAATTGACTCCCTTCTGAGTTATCTTTGTTAGAGGGTTCGAAAATCATGATAAATTTATCACAAATCAATGATAATACCCAGCTAATCCAAGGAAACTATGGATATCCATAATAGATGTTATCCTTTACAATACTTTAATTACTTTTATCTTTGAAGGGTTCATGAATATCCCATTTCTTGTGATTATATTCCCCAAGAATGAGACTTCCTTCAACCAAAACTTACATTTTTTTGTATTTGGCATAAAGCTTCTACTTTCATAAGTTCTTTAGAATAGTACTTATATGCTCTTAATGCCCATCCTTGGTTTTATTGAATATTAAAACATCATATATAAATACTACCAAAAAATTTACAAGGTAATCTCAAAAGTATCTATTCATTAAGTCCATGAAGATTTATGGAGCATTAGTGAGTCCGAATGGAATTACTATGAACTAATAGTGCAAGTACCTTGTATGAAAAAAAGACCTGGGGATATCCTCATTATTCACTCTTATTTGGTAATACCCCAAACAAAAATACTCCATGGAGAATTATTATACTCCACATAGCTGATCAAATAAGTCATCAATCTGTGGTAGAGGATACTTGTTCTTTATCATGATCTTTTTGAGCTCATGATAATCAATAAAAAGGTGCATTAAACCACCATTCTTCTTAAAAAAGATGTCTGGTTCACCCCATGGTGAAACACAAGGGAATATGAAACCTTTATCCAAATTCTTTTGTAGTTGTTTCTTCATCTTATCAAGTTCTACAAAATCTATTCTATATAAATTCTTGGATAATGGTAATTCCCTGAGTATAAGCTTGATTGAAAATTCAACCTCTCATCTAGGAGGAAGACTAGGAAATTACTCAACAAACACATCAATGTATTACCTCACAATGGGAATGTCTTCAATGATGATATTTTCTTTAGACTCAATAATTTTAGAAATATACGTTTTATCATATAGAAATAATATCCATGCTTGAGATATTGGTGATAAATAAGATTCATCCTCCTCCTTTCACTTGTATAGAATTGAAGGACGATTTTTAATACAGAGAGTGATTTCATTATTGTGGATATTTATGTGAGATCTATATAGGTAAAGTCAATCCATACCCAAAATTGCATAAAATTCAACCAAATGGAGTATGACAACATTCTTTGGGAATTTTAGCTCAAAAATTTTGACAGGGGAGGAGTTATATACTTGGGATGAAATAATTTCCCCATTTTTCATTTTCACCGAAAACTCTACTTCCATGATTTGTAGTGGTATTTGAATAGTTCTATTAAACTTTTGTGATATGAAGTAATGCGTATAACTAGAATCAAAAAGTATGTTTGCTATTATTGAATGAATAACCAACGTACCTATCACCACTTCATTATTAGGATCCACCACAACAATTGTGATGGAAAAATATCACCCTTCCTGCCTTGGAGGTTGTTGTTTGTCTCCAAAAAATCTTATATTAGTGCATTATTTTTCAAAGTTCCCTGGTTCCTTATATTTGAAGCAATGAACAATGCATTGAGGGTTGACTTGAGCATTCCAATCCTCTAATGCATTAGTGGGTTTTTCCTGTAAGAAATCTCTAGCTAGGTGTCCTTCCTATACCTAAGAATTTACTCATCCCCCTTAGGAAATTTTTGGGGATCTTTTTTTATGCATATTTGACAGGTGGGATGTTGAAATTTCTTAACACCATTATATTTATCCATCGGACCACCAGAATTAAACTCCACTTTCCACTTATTATCCCTATGATACCCTTTAGGTTCTCTGATCTCCATTTTGACTTTGAGGGCACATCATACAATTTCCTCATAGCTATCAAAGTCTCAGATCACTAGATATTTTTTTAAACTAGGTTTTAGCCCACCAAAGAAGTAGTCAACCTTGATTTCATGGGTAACTACAAAGTTGGAGGCATATAATTCTATCTTTATGAATTTTACCTCATAATCCCTGATAGATTCATCATCATTTTTCATGAGGGAAAGGAAATCCATTTCTATTTTAAGTTAGAGAGTGTGAGGAAAATATTTATCAAATAATATTTTATGGAATTCCTTTCATACCATAATTTCAATCTCTTCCTCAGGCTTTTTATTTTTTATCAATGTCCACCACTGATCAGTTTCTCCCTCCATAAAATAAATAACCAATAAAACCTTCTCTTGTTCAAAACATTGAAGGATGGAGAATATATTCTCAATGGAGTTGATTCATTTTTTGATGATTAAGGGAATATACAATCCATTTAAATTTGGAGCCCTTTATATCATAAAGGACTAAATTGAAGCTTGTTCATAACCCGAGTCATATGAGAGTTTATTTTCATAAAGTTCATGATTCCTGGTCCCATTAGGTTGGGCTTCTCATTGGGTTAATCATCACATTTCCCATCACATTGGTTGTTTACCTAATTCATCTTATTTCTTTCCATTTTCTAGAATAAAGAAAAAATTAGGGATGAATATTTTTAAACTATTAAACACATAAATGGGAATCCAATGAAATTAAAGGGATAACTTATAAATTACATGTATTTCCTTAAATTATGAATTTATAGGCTTCAATCTATGTTATCCATGATTTATTTTATAATATATACTCTTATGGTTATTTTTTGTTCCCTTAATAATGGTTCATAATGAGATTATGAATTTAATAAAGAATATCCCCTGAGAGTTTCAAACCAAGTTTGCAGCAAAACCCATTGCCGTGTACCAATTCCTGATCTAGTCTATCTCAACGTTGTGTTTTTAGGTTTTACCCCTATATATATCTATTCCAGAGATAAATCCACTTATAGTACCTAGACAAGGATTTAATTTATTGATAAAAAACTTACTCTATACTTACCAAAATTTAGGGATTTTTTTCTTATACTTAGTTTTATCCCTAAGGCTTTCACTAGAGTTTTCTAATCCAAATATAAAAAATAACTAAACTTTTCTTTTGATACTAACTATGACAACTCTACTCTTTATTTTACATTAATACATGATTTATTACATAAGATTACACTTAATAAAAACTAGATGATCGATAAGTATAGTGTATTTGGGAATTATTTACATTACATAACAATTTAAAATAAGGAAAACATCATATTTATTGAAAACTTGCTTAATGTGCTTGCACTTAAAACTGCATGGGGTAACCTGGGGACACACATAAGAAAGGGATGAGCTATAAATCACAATAAGGTAATAAGAAACATGAATAATTTAATACATTTTATACAATAATCATATCAATGAGAAATAAAAGGAGTGGGATCAGATGATGGAAGAACAGGAGGCTCTCCTCTCCCACGATAGCGGCTGCTAGGGTTCTTCTTAAAAAAATGGACATCCCCCACTACTTTGGGTTCAATATTCTCCCTCATTTAGGTAATTATGTGCATGTTCCTTGTGTGAAGGTTGCATCACCTTCACTGCTTCTCACTTTGGCCTCCATTCTAGCTCTGAGGAGGTCTAAGGTTGGTGGATCGAAGGTAGATACTTTGACAATGATGAGGGTCCTGAGCCCCAAGTCTATTGATGCAGCGAAATTTGATATGAAAAGGGTTCCATACACCAGATCTAATGATGTGTATGGGTGTGATGCAATGAAGGTTCTGAACCCCATATCTATGAATACAATGGGTTTGGGCGATCTTACTTTTTCTGATTGTCATGACCGATCATTTTTTGATGCGTGCAAAGCAGAGGCGACTTTGAAGAAACTCTCTTTTGAGTATGGAGCTGATGGATCACTGTGGGTATCATGGAAGGCACTTAATAGTTATGTTCCATTTGGTTCTTGTTCATTTTTTGATGTGATGAAGGATTCAATTTCAGGTAAAAAAATGAATGAAGCTCATTCGCTTCCTTATTTCAAGAATTTTCATCATGGAATAATTCTTTGCAAGGGATCATATTCTCATTTTGAGGCCAATCCCGCTGATATTTCTGAGAGATTGATGATGGGGAAAAATTAATTAATTGCTCACATTTTCTTACTCAAAGGTGCACTGCCTTGGAAACTTGAGGATTTGTTCTGTAGAATTTTGATGCTGTGGGGTTTTACTAGCAGGAAATGTATCTCACTTGGTTGAGGATTTTTTCATTGTTTGTTTCCATTAGATGACTTAAAGCTTCATGCTTGGAGCCTTGGATCTCTGTTTATAAAACCTGGGTGACTTCATTTACATGAATGGTCTTTGGATTTTAATGTCTTGCATTCAAGAAATGATTTTTCTCAAGTCCGTGTTTGTCTTCATGGGATCAACTCGGTCCTTTTAAATCTGAAGATTTTTCATGACATTTTCACTGCAATAGGGTCCCCCATATTTCTTGATAAGGAAACTGAATATGTCAGATATGGGTACATTTTCGGGATTCTGGTGGAATTAGATATCAACTCCACTCTTATTGACAAGGTAACACTCTCCACTACCTCAGATAACATTTTAATTGATGTTGAGTATGAGAAAAAACCTCTCTAATACACTTAATGTATGGTTTTTGGGAACTCTATAGAGATGTGCTGAAAGAACATTGATTGTAAGGAGTGTGGGATAAAATTCCATCCCTTAAACCTTTTTCGATGAAAGACAACTATAAAAGAATCATCTTTGTCTAATCCTTCTGATACAGACAATGACTCTCCTAAAGAGCCAACTCCTATTGTTGTTGATGTTTTGACTTCAGAGAAACCTGTATCTTAAATGTATCTTAAGGGAAAAGAGATTATAATGGATGTGTCTCCGACAAGATTTAATAGTTGTCCTTCTAATACTAAAGTTAACTTGGCTCAAGAACCTTCAACATTGAATCTGATTCTTGTGGTCCCTCTGGTTGATGGATCTAATCATAATGACGCACAACAGAATATTGATTATCAACAGGAAGTCTAGAATCTATTTCATTATTTTCCTATTACTGGTAAATGGGGAAATGTATCTGATTATGAAAGGGGAAAGGCTGGATTCACTACTTCAGGTAGTGGTGGGTCTATCTCTTTCAAGGATGTTGTCTTAGGCGAAGAGGCAAGAATGACTGATGGTGAGGATTTTACCTCTGTTCCTTCAAAGAGAAGACCTCATAAGGACTAATCTCAGATCCGTAGGAATGTTTCTACTATATCATCTTCATAGATGTCAAGAACGGTTTAAGAAAATTACCTAAAGACCTTTAATCAGGAAAAGTTTCAATCTGAGTGGGAATCTTCTGAAGACTCTGATTATGGGAATGACATGCCATATTATTATTTCTAGTTTTGATGAATGAGGGAAATTATGACTATTTGACCCCATTCACTGCTTTTATCTAATTTTTTCACCTTTTAAATAAATGGTCATAAGATAAGATTCTGGATAGACCTCTTTAAAAAAAAGAGTGAGAATCAAAAACATGAATAATGAGGCATGATATAACATGATAACATAAATTCAACATGGGAAATGTGACAACAAATTACAACACTGCATCGTAAACATAGTTCAAGGATAATTTCAAAGATATAATGATGGAAATATTACCATAAAAGAATAAGGTTTACTCCCTACCCCAACATGATGTATCATTATACTGAACATCACCCAATGCATTAGATTCCTATATAATTTTGAGCACACCTATCACATTCATTTAATTCTCATGATTAAGTGTTCCACATAGATCATAAAACATGGAACCATTTTTAATCAATTTTTATTATGAGATTAAGGATTTTGGAATAAATAAATTTAATTCCCCAATAAAATAAGTATAATTTTGTAAAGGTGAACACCTTTGATAGGAATTGGGTATGGGTATTCACTACACATTTGTTTGGCATGAAAAATTGTGGTGAAATTTCAGCAACATAACGACATTACTTAAAAATTCATAAAATAGTTTTATGAGAAAAAAATGGGTCTATCATAATTTTCAAATGAAATTTACATTAATAAGTACATGTAAAAACATATCCCAACATTAAGAATTTTAAATAGAAGGCATAAGATAATTAAGAAACTTGAATAAAGGAGAGAAGGAAAAGATCCCTTACTTGAGTGTGTGACTCCAAATGCTTGGGAGGAGCTTATTGAGAGCTTGGGGACACCTTGGGAGGACTATAAAGATGGGAGGAAAGAGTAAGGACGTTCTAAAATTATTTTCAATGAAGATTAATGGTATCTTTTGTGGGTTTATATAGGAAATGTGTGGATAATTCTTTATCATTTCTCAAACTTTGGTTTTGGACTCTATATAATAAAATAACCAAAACCACAAACCATACCATGTTTTTTTTCTCATGTTTTTTTCTAAATAGAAGAGTTTTTACTTATTTTATAATTTAAAGGTCCTAAATTAATAAAATAATACCCTTTATTATGTGTAAGTGAGTCATACTCTTAAAGATATGATTTTAAAGCCTTAATATATATTAATGGTTTTGGAGGATTAATAAAGGACTTATAAAATTAATAAAATAAACATAAAATCACATTATTTTAAAGTTAAAAGATATATTTGGTCTTTTATATCCTTTATTTTATTTATTACATCACTTTTGGGTCATTATGATCTCATAATACACACCGTATATTTATACTTTATTTAATTTTTACCTAAAAATTCGACTGTCTCAGAAAATTATGAAAAATTCTCTATTGGATAATTTTGACTTTTTGATTCCAAAAATAATATTCATTTTATTAAAATAATTTTATTAATATGTGTATTTTAACTTTTAAAATAATAACTAACATTTATTTAGAAATATTTGGTTTTTTGACAATAACTATTTTCAAACCCTTATAAAAATTACATTTGAATTTATAAAAATTATATGATCATTTATAATTATATTTTTTTAAAATATTATTTATTTAAAAAATAAATTAATTCATAAAAAATTTCCTTAATTTAATTTTAGTATTACCCAAAAAATATTATTTGTATTTTATTATATAAAAATAAAAAACATTTACAAAGTAAAAATAATAGGATTAAAATATATTCATTATTATATAAAAAATAATGTACATACTCATATTTATAGGATATTGATACATATACTTTTAATATACCAACAAATTCCCTAAGACTAAAATGCACAATGGTAAGACTTTCATGGGGTGGTTTGACAAACATGGTTTGGGACGTGATCTCGATGAGCTTGAAATTATCTTTTAAATGGTTTAAATAATTCTTAATTTATTGGATCTTAGTATGGGATTGATCAAGGGTAAATCCAAGGTATTCTATTTACTTCAGAAGCTCTGATAAATGGGCTTCATAAGGTACTATCCTACTGGTTGAGGCCATCACTTCCTTTGTATGTGACAATTGGATTTGTTAAAAACCTATATTTATACTAACCACATGATCATTTCTGAGAAAGTATATTATCAATGGTAATGATGTTTAACGGTCTTTTAAATCTGATTGAATATAATAAAAACAAATAAGTTCATGTGTTTTCTATATCCATAACATATAATAATACATTTAATTAAATCACAAGGGGAATTTTATTTATAATAGTTTGGATCATTACATAAATTCAAGGGGTAAAAGATTCATAAAGATAATATAATTTATAAAAAAAAGAAACACAAAATTCACCCCCTCTCTAGTTACTACACCAATACCATTGGTCATTTAAACATGTATTTTAGAGAATGTTACCTATGATTGGATCTATTCTTAATAACCCATGAATTTATTTTGTGTTTATGAAGTGTCGATTTAAGATCTTTAAAATGACTCAGATGGAAATATCATAATTAAAATTCTCTTCCATGACACTAAACAAGAAAATGAAGAAAGAGGAAAATAATCCAAGAAATGGTGTTCAGAAGGAAAGGTATCACCCACTACATGAATATACTCAAAGTGGTAATTTATTATTGGTTGAATATTATTTTAAATATTCATTTAGTGTACAAAGAAAAGCCGTGAAAAATGTGAGGTGTATGAAGATATTATAATAGTGGTTAAATTTTACTTTCATGTTGGAGGTTGTTTGAAGGAGGTTCCTTTTGAGGTTGTTACCAAAATAATAAATTTTATGATGTAACTATTTTATGAAAGAACACAACATGTGAAATAATTTGATGCTATGTAAGATAAGTTAGCTATGAAATATGTAAAATTCATGCCCCTCTTAAAACTATAAGAAGAAAAGAGTCAACTAGACTCTCTTGGCATTGATGAAATTTCATTAATTAATGAAATATTTTATTGAAAAATTATTGATCTGGAAGTGTCTATGGATGTTTTTACTAAGGTATTTTATTCATTATAAAATCTACACAAGGTCACATGAAATCATATAGACAAACAATGAGATGTGAAATATAAATTAATTAATGAACATTACAATTATCTACAAGATAAAATAAGAATTCATGATGAATAAGTATAAAAGTTTTAAAGTGACTGGGAAGGGAGATTGAATTTTGTTAAGGATGATAAATATCATCTCATGATGAAATTATTATAGATAGAGGTAAATCTGAATTATCTAGATTTATTATAAGCTGGATCATCCCAAATAATTGAGAAAATAAGTGCTTCCACTCAAGTATAAAAGATTTTTTCCCTCAAACATAACTCATGATAGCTATACTAAGAGTATTAGAATGTATAGATAATCCTATGCCTCATCCTAATAGAATAAGGTACCCCACTCTCTTGATAAATCATTAAGTGATAAATCATTTTTACCTATAATTGGAGGAATGAAATCAAATTCATGGAAATATGGATAAAAAATATTGGTGGGATCACTAATGTACCAATGGTGGAAGAAATATAGTATAAGCAAATCATCCAAAAAATTTAAGTCCATGAAGTTAGGGTTTCAGCCAAAAAATGACAATGTTTTCATGCATAAAATTATGGTCAAATTTCATAAACAAGAAAACTAAGCAGGTTTTTGGGAAATTTTTGGTGTTTATAGAGGATTGGGAATATTTCCATTTTTTACCATAACTTGTAAACATTTCCAAGTGGTAGATTTCCAATGGAAAGAGTTAGTAAAGCTAATGCTGATAGAAAATTAGTTGAACTGAAAAATATTTCATATAAAAGTTAGAATCCATCCTTAAAAAACAATTTTGAAAGGTTTTGTGATTTTAGGAACATTATTGGCCACACACATTATGACTAATGTTATGTTCCAATCAGACAAAACTTTTGTGATTCTGAGATGAAAATACCACATCAATAGATGAATAATAAAAACTAAAATCATTAAATTTATTTCTTGGCATGTGAAAAGTAATGAAAGTTAAAGAAACTTCTCCCTAGAAGTCATTGAGGAAAGTAAATAAAAATATTTTTCAACTAGATTGAGGATTTAGCTTCTATTATGATAATAGAGGCTATACCGTAAAATTTTTTAAGTAAGAAATAGAAATTAATGCTAGAAGGAGAAATATAGAAATAAATAAAAAATAAATCAAATAGATGCATAAGAATATTTTCACGGTGTAAGACATCACATATGATGATATTGAGAGGCTACCTAATAAGGGTAATCCAAGAGATAATAATTATATGTGTAAAAGGTGTAATTTAGTTGTAAATAATCTTAAAATGTCCATGAATACATTACTAGAATATATGGACCTGTTTAATAAAATTGGAAAACACCATTGATTACAAGTTCCAATAAAGATGAAATAAATAATATTTACACATCAAATAAGAATTATTTACATTAAAATATTATATATTATTTATATGGTAGGAGGGGATGGCTGAATCAAGGAAATTATATAAAGCATCAAAGAGTGAAATTATTGTCATATCTCAAGTCAAAAATCCAAGTCTAACTATGGTGATGCACAAAAAGGAATACAATTCCGTGTTTTCTAAAGATGTGAAGTTCTGAAAACCATAAAAGGATGAAAACATGAAGAAGAGTGTAAATTTTAGAGATTCAAGGAAAAATATAGTTGGGATAAAAAAGTTACCTCATCCTAAATGTAACTACTAATATGGTGATGAATACCACCTTATTCCCAAAAATTTTAAATTTTATATTGAAGGGGTAATTAAAGGAAAATATAGATGAATTCATCCATTATGGTTAATTGAAATTTCAAATGGTACTTATTTTCAATTGGTATCATATTTTCAAATCATATCATAACTCTTTAGATCTTATTTATGGAATCAAAAAACCATTGTGATGTAATTTAGAGAGAATACCCTGAGAGGGATCTATTTATTAAGTAAATGTTTCTAGATATTTATTGTTTTTATATAAATTTTGAATTCTAGAAAACCAAAAAAAAATCTAAAGTTGAGGTATGATACTCACTCTCAAATATAAATCATGATTTTTTTACTCTAATAATTAACAGGGAGTTCTTATTTTACAAAATTGTCAATTAAAAAATTATCAAAGTGAATGTTTTAGATGTTTTTTTGTGAATTCGAGTGCATTTTCTTGAATATATTGGAAAATCTATTTATATAACCCCTATGTAATGAAAATCCGAATTTTTAACACTTTGAAAAATTGTGAATGGATAACTTTAGTGTCTATATTATTAATTATTATTTTCTATACAAGGTTTCCCTATATAGAATATGAGTGATAAAATAATTTCTCACTACTAAGGATTATATAGTGACTTTTTTTCTTTGAAGGCAGTGGAAGACAAAATTAGAGAAGAAGTCCCATTGATAAACAAAGGAGAGATATGTATTCCATATTATGTGCCCTAACATTAAGGTGGATAAAATTTTTATTAACCTTATATTCATTGTAAATAAATTGGAGAATAAAAACATTTACTTGATTATTTAATGTGATATTGACATCAAATCCAAAGGTGGGGGGTATTGTAGTTCCCTTATAGATTATGTGATGATATTATTGTATTTTTTTTCAATTTATTGGTGGAATTTATTCTCTACTTAGATATAGATGGGTGATGGATTAGATTTTCCACCCAATACCTAAAGTAGAGGCTACCCATAAATTATAGATATAGAATAATGGATTTGACTACCACTATACATGAACATGAATAAAATTTCTTATGTTAGTAAATGAATTTAGAATTGTTGACTACCTTAGAACCTCTAGATCAACCAGTTCTAAAGGCATCCCCTACATCACATGACTATTAAAGTGGTTTGTATGTACATGAAAAGTACTTATGTGGTTTAATGTATTTTATATAATATATACAGGTAGTGGAGTAATTGGAAGAAGGATCTAGATCCTGAATATGGACAAAATATTATGTGTATGAATATTTAAAATGTTAAAATCAGGTTCAAGGTTTTTATGAGATATAAAAAAGTTTATAGGATTCATCCTAAGAATTATATTTGTTTTAAATGATATAATTAGTGTTAATAATCCTTGGATGAGGCTATGAGATGTATGGAGAATAACCATGGAAATTGGAATTCATTTCAATGTCATTTGAAAAAATATATAATTTTTAAGTTCATTGAAAATTTAGTTATGTATGGATTATATGACTTTCCTACTAGATTTCATGACATCACTGTGATCATAATACTTCAAGTGGTAATCATATGAATCTGATTTATTGTTAGAATTTAACATCAAAATTCATTGTAATACTTCATTTACCATCATATGACTTTGAAGTTAGTCAGAAATTTAAAAATGGAATGATTGTATGACTTCAAGAAGAGTATATGTCTTCAATATAAGCCTTTTAAATGCTAAAAATAATCCTTTAATACTATCTACAAGTCACTTTAGTGGAAGAATTTAAGCATAATTATTTTAAATCTTATAATATGACTTTGATAACTTTTCATATTCCATTACTGGTAAGCATAAATCTCTAAGATCAAGTGTAAGTCTTTCCTAGTGAGCCAAAAGCTTTACGACCATAAGTATTCTATACATTATGTTTTTTAGAAGGTTACTAAATATAAATTGTGTATTCTATAATTATTATTTTTAAAGGGGAAATAAAATTTTATATTTAATGATAAATTATTATATTGATTTAAACATCACTATACTTACAGGTTCCATGATAGAAGCCTATTTTGGGAAATATTGAAGTAGGAAGAGAATGAGGATATCACTATTCATTTTTTGACAATTTCTAAATGATAATATTTTAAAATACATTATTGTGGTCAAAATGAAGATAATTATTAATATTCATATCTTGTGTGGTATTTTTCAATTCAATATAAATATGATTTTGATTCAAGGTGCTTGATTGAAAAAAATGGAAGATGAGGGATGGATGAATATTAAAGAAACCATGTCATAGTGTATTTGTTGTGGGAATTTAAATTAGTGATTTAAATATTTACTGACATGAGTATTGGAGTTATTAATCATGGTTTAATTATTTATTCCATGTGATAGACTTAAAATTTAAATGTTATAGATCCCATTCCATAAAAATATGAGTTGTTTCATAAGCTAGAATATTGAGTGATTTATCATACAACCTTAGTGAATGTTTACTATGAATTTCAATGATTTTTTTCATAAAAATATAGAAATAAGATGAAAAAATTGATCATATTGTAAGATTATAGAATATATGTTTTCCATTTTAATTGAGAGGAAAATAAAATTAGATAAACTTAATGGAACATATGGTATTTCCCAAGATACAACGATTGAGAGAAATATGGAATATTGAGATCATGGGAGCTCACCACACATGAAAAGGATGATAAATTAAATATGGATCATGTGAACCAATTTTTTTAGAGACATTATATGTTAATATATAAGAAATATATTTTCATAGTGACCTACATATAAAAGGAAAATGAAAGATAAATAATAAAAGAAGTTCCAATATTGAGAACCAGATAGCCTTTGCACACTAAAGAATAAGGAATAACTCTCAAAGAATAATAAGAAAGTGGATCTAATACTTTTATGTGAATAATATCACTATGTATCAATGGTTAAGAAAAAAACATGATTTCAGCCATCATTCCGTGTTTATATTAGGTGATATTAACTAGTGACTATAAAAATATTTAGGAGAGACCAATTGAGTTAATGTTCAAATTAGTTTCATTGAGACATTCAGTGACTGGAGTATTTCTAGAAAATTTAAGATCACATGAGTTTAATTTGAGGTAATAAATATAAGTGATAATTTTTTTCGAAGGTTTTAAATAATATTATTTTTTAGGAAACAAGTTACATGTGATTTTCTTAATTAATTAAATGTATTTGAAGACTCTGTTGTGAGGAAGAAAATTAGTTCTTAGGTGCAGATACATCCATGTGTAATGTGTTGATATAATTTAATGAAAGAAGAAATAGATGATGGGGAACAAGTGGGATTCTAGTATAAATAAGGTAAGTAAGATATTATAGTGATCACTTGTGTAATATAGTGATTACACACCTATGTAATTTGTTGTTCTTAGTTTCAGGATGATACTTGGAAAACACCACTTGAATTAATGAAAATATTATAGTGTATAATCCATGAATTATAAATCCCATGCATGGTAAGGAGTAGGTATTTAAGGTAAAACCTTATATATCTCGTGTGCTATTTTAATATTCTGTACATTGTTTCATATAGTAAATACTTAGTTAAAATATAATAAAATCTACTTTCACTAACTAGAAAGAGAGGTTAAATTAAAACAGGGTTAAATTATTCCTAAATACTTTGTTATTCTGCAAAAATAGGAAACACTAGATTTACCCTCCCCACCATCATGTGATTAGACATATCCTATTGTGGATTCAAATCACCCTTGTATTAGTGCCTGGATAAAGGCTCACCTGAGTATAGAGCCATGCATGAAGGACCTATCTAATATAGATTCATGGTTTTAGGATTTACCTAATATAAATGATTGGTATAAGTCTCACCCTTGTACGAGGGTAGGGTGAAGTGTATCCCTTGTCTAGGACTCAACAAATTGTCTCCAAAATGGGGTACCTTAGAGATAATTAGGGTGCATTGAACTATATAATTTTGATTCCTATGAATTATAGGGAATGTGGTGCTCTAGTGAAGTACCCTCAGATGGCCACTGTTCCTAGATCCTAAGTATAGTTCCTATAGGGAGTCTAGGTAATTTGGAACCCTAGTGTTTGATCCCTTGCTAATTGTTTCCTTTATTGTTAGACTTAGGAGTCACCATAAGTGAGGAGGAAAGTCCCAGGCTAGTCGAGCTGATGCATTATATTCTCTTCTGTCTATATGTGAGTGTTTAAAGAATCATAAGAAATGATTTTTTTATAGACCATGGGGTCTAGGGAATATTTCTTTTCACAAGGAACCTAGGGAGAAAAATATGTGCACTTGTAGTTCTCCCAATGGATGGCATCATGTGTGCATAGGTAGACTAGCGTTCATGATAACTAAGATAAAAAACCTGGATATGAAAGACTAAGGAACATGAACCTAAGTGTGTGAACTTGGGAATGGAAGTCTACGACACAAAGACCTAGGAATAAAGGACTAGTGTGTATGGAAAAAGGCTTGTAGGACTGGGGAACATAGACTAGGGTATAGAAGATTAAAGACAATGTGAATATTTCACCTTGGTATAAAACATTAATTTGACAAAACTCCAAAAATTATCAAACAACCATAAATTTTTATCTATAAGTTCATTTTGATTCCATGTGAAATGAAATAAAAATCAAGTAAATGATATAGACAATTTGATTCTCGGTTCTAATTAAGAAGATGTTTTTTGAGGCCACAATGTACCCAAAAGACATTCAAAAATGGGTTCTATGATTTCTAAACCCATTTTCATAAACAAAAGATGAAATACATGTAATAATAAAAGTGGAAGGTTTTTAACACCACATCACTAGATTGGGAAATATTTTTGAGGAACCTCTATTCATTAGTGTGTGGGTAATCATATGGAACATGGATGATCACACCATGATTCACTGCTTTATTTCAACCTTATATCAATGTTTTAAAATGGGTTTGAATTGAAAATTAAAAATATAATAACAAATTGAACACCCTATTTTATTTAATTATTAAATTTTTATCACTATTAAAAAGTTAAATTATACTTTTTTTGGTGATTTAAATGTAGGAGGAAGTGATTTGGGGGGGGGGGGTCGGAGATGATGCAGAAGGAAAATGGGCCAAACTGCATGGAATCCCAATGACATATGTCCAATTTTTTACATGTACTGAGAAATACATGAATCAAAATGGGATGAAATTTTGTGATATTATCTAGAAATAAGTGTTATAAAAATAATATTAAGACACACAATCCTAATTAGCCCAACTAGTAGCCTAGACGAACTGATCTTTCCATAGAAATGAATCATCTAGAATTAAAAATATCAGTTTGTTATTTTGACTGTATATCCCATTAAATATGTATAATTTTATCCAAATTTTACATGGTGATAGTAATGATGTCAGAATTTTTTTTATATTTTTTCCAAGTCGAGATAATTCCATTTACCAACCCCAAATTGAGGCATAATTGGTATCTCAAAATCTAGGTTCCCAAAACCACATCCCAGTTTTTTCTATAAAAGGGAACCATGGGAACCTCATTTGGGAGTTCAAACAAGGAGTTAATTACTGTCATTTTGAATTTATAGAGGAGTCCTCTCATCAAATTGGTGGTTCTGAAACTCTCTATACTCGTTGGGAGAGCTCTTGAAGCAAGGATCCCTTTATCAAAGCCTTCTTCTCCTTCTCATGTTGTAATATTTGTGTTTGCATAATAAACTTATTAGTTTTTCTTATATTTATTATATTTTCTTAAATATTCATATATAATAATTATATGTTTTTTAGAAATCAAGAGTATAAATTTTATTGTGTTATACCCTTTCCATGACCTTTGCGAATGAAAAACATTTCCTCGATGACTACACCACCCATGAAGGAGTAGTTTTTCCTAGTAATTGATATAATTCTCACCTTCTTAACTTATTTATTTTAAATAAATGAGATTATATAATTCACATAATATGATCTGTGAATTTATTTTTTAACTTAAAATAAACTAAGCAATAAAGTGAACAATTTACAAAAAAACTCTTGAGGTCAAGTAATGTGTGAATTGTGAGAGCACGATCTTAATCTGTAAAACAAAACCACACAGAATCAATTTTTAGAGTTAAAATATAATTCCTAAACTCAATTAATCATAATTTAAAGAATATATACGTTCCAAAATTTAACACTTACCATAATCTATCCTTGGAACAATAATCAATGTAGGGTGATACGATTTCATGTTTCGAAGAAATCCCAGGGTTCAATTCATTTTATCATTGTGGTTAAGTTAACTCTCATAGGTTTATAAGGTTAAAAAATTAGGGGATCATAATTAAGTATATATTAATAAAAATGATAATTATTAATATGTAATTTAATAGGTAGGGTTATAAATATTATGCCTTCTAAATTTTTTTTTAAAATATCTTCTTATTGAGTTTTCTCAATCCCATTAAAAAATACAATCTTATTCCATCATACTTATTCTTATTCTTTTATAAACATCAAATAACCCCCCATACTTCTATGTTATGCTATTTATTTTATCTTTATTTTCATAATACCTTTATAATGTTTTTTTAATTACCGCCACTTTGAGAGACGACCTTGGTTAGCCACTCTACTCTACCTAAGTACCCAAAAACACACACATCATTTTGAGATCACCCCTGATAGTACCTTTGAAATTGGAGCCTTTTTTGGGGAGACAAGTAATTTATTCAATAAATTAGAGGTATTTTTTTATTTTTCCTTTAATTCTATTCTTCTCATATTTCTTTTATATTTACCCTTTCTCAATTTTTCTTATACTTCTTCTTCTTTTTTGTTGGACCATCAAATAAAATTTATTTTCTTTTTATTATGGTCTAATTTTCTCCGTTTCATTTTTATTTTATTTATGAAATGAAATAATCCCAAGTATATCTTATATATTTACCTTAAGATTGAACATAGCCTTAGGGCTCAAATCAGACTGTCTCTATCTATGGGAAGTTTAAACATTACCTAATTGGTGAATTACTCCATTCTAGGAAAATTGAAATTAGAAACTCATTTGAATCAAACCTAAAAACCAGAACCAATGGCTACAAAAAATAACAATAAACTTAATATAACCATTTGATAATTGGATTCACCAGACATTAACTATAAAGAAAATTGTATTGCATACCCAAACTTCAAATCAGACTTTGAACTAAAATCTGGGTTACTTCACCTTCTTCTAAAATTTCATGTATTATCTAGTGAGGACCCAAAAAACACCTTAAAAAATTTAATGTGGTTTTCTAAACCTTGAAACCAAGAAATATATCTAAAGATCAAATTAAAATAAGAGAAATCCCATTCTCACTTGATGTAATATCAAAGGATTGGATGTATTATTTACAACCTAAATATGTAACATGTTGGAATGATTTGAAATGTCTTTTCTTAGAGAGATTTATTCCAACATGAAAGACAAATTCCATTTGAAAATAGATCTCATGAATCAATAAATCACAATGGGATTCAATGTATGAGAAATGGGAGAGATTCAAAAAGTTGTGTACAAGCTTCCCACATCAAAAAATTAGTGACAAACTCCTCATCCAGTAGTTCTAAGAAGGAATCACACCTATGAAGAAGAGTGTAGTGGATTATAAATCTTGAGAGGAATTTGTCGACAAAACAACAATAGATGCACAAGAATTTATTTAAAATATGGCACAAAAATCCCAATAATTTTGTGATCAAGGTACACCACATGTTAGAGGATCACATTAAGTAAGTCCCTATTCTCTTGAAAATAATTTATTTGATACTAATTTGGAATAATTGACCACTATGGTGAGATAAATTTATTTGGATAAAAATATATCCCAACCCACTCCAATAAGGCCTTGTTGAATTTTTACTAAAATAGAACACCCAAATGACTATTTTGCCCAATAACAAGATATTGAAGATTGGGAAACCGTATTTCCTGGGAGACCATATCAACAGCAACAACAGCCAAATTCCTAGAAGAAGTATAATTCCATTTCTCCAACGTACAACTAAGGGTGGAAGAAGTGATCAAACATGAGGTTTGGATCTGGAAAACAAAAAAGTCTCCCTTTTCAACAAAATTTTTAGTATCCTCCTCCCTACCAACAAGGTTTCCAACAACCCCAAATGAGATTTGAAGCTCAAGCATCAACAAGTCAAAAACAAGGGAATTATCAACAAAATTTAGATTATAATACAGATGACATTTTGAAATAAATAGTTCTCAATCAATAAAATTAGTGGAAGAATCATGGTTCAGAGTTGAGATTTGAAGACACAAATGAGCTAGATTTCCACTGCCCTCCATGAGCTGGTAAGTAAGAACTCAAAAAATATACCTTCACAAACTACTCCAAATCCCAAGGGGGTAATTTCAGTGCCATCACATTGAGAAGTGGGATTCAAACGACTGGTAAATCTACACCTACCATTCCACTAGGATTCATCTCAACCCTAGATAATCCCCATTCAAGACCAGCTGATGAGCAACCTAAGGAGAAAGAAAAAGGTATGAAAAATATTGATGATGTTCCTCATAAACCACTTCCCTTTACAAATATATTTATTCAAACCAAAAATATGGTTGAATAGGTGATGTAAAAAGATGTTTTGGATACATTCAAGCATGTTGAGATCATTATCCCTATACTTGAAGCAGTTAAGAAAATACCAAGGTATGCCAAATTCTTCAAATAAATTTGTACCAATCAAAGAGTTCTCTAGGGAAATGAGAGAATAAATATTGGAAGGAATGTGTCACTACTCATTACATTAACTTAAGTAATGCCAACAAAGTGCAAGGATCCTAGGACATTCACCATCATATGCACTATAGAGGAGTTACACTTTTATGATAATTTATGTGATTTAAGAGATTCCATAAATATGATGACACACTTTATATTTTCTTATTTAAAGGTTGATGAGTTGAAGTTGATGAAAGTAGTGGTGAAGTTGGTGAATAGAGATACAACATATTTAGTAGGAGTCCTTGAGGATGTATTTGTTCGGGTAAGAGACATGATCTTTCTAGTAGATTTCTACATGCTTAACATGAAGGATGATTAGGTAAATTGTCATGCTCCCATTATATTAGGTATCCCCTTACTCAAAACTAAAAAACTATTATAAATTTCCATTAGGGTACACTTTCTATGGATTTTAGAGATAAAGTTATGATATTTAATGTTATAGACTCCATGAAGTACCCCTCAGAGGACCATTCTTCTTTTGTTATCTTCCATTTTGAACCACCAAGTAAAAATCCCATGGATTTTGATTTTACTATGATTAGAGAGATTATAATCATTGGTTATAGCTTGATGTCTAAGATCACTTAGACACCTATTTATAATTCAAAAAAAAACTCTATTTAATTTTATTTATATGTGTATTCATAAACTCATTTTTATCACGTTCACTCTGATTATGACACGATTGTTGAGTATGCTGATGGATTTTATGCATTATTCTATAATTTTTATTATGTATATTATGATACAAATTTTCATTGTGTACATATTTTATTTCCTTCAATGTATCCATGTATACAACACCCCCTTCATTGGAACTCAAGAAATTTCCATCTAATCTCAAATACTCATACTTTCTGAGTGGTGAGAGATTATCTGTTATCATTGCTAACAATATCCCATTTTAAAATGAAGAAAAACTTTTGAATCTTTTGAGGGATAACATTAAGGAAATAGGGTGGACCTTGGTTGACATATCTGGTATTATCCTCTCCATTTTCTTGCGTAGAATTCTTTTATAGGATGGGGCTAAATTGGTTAGGCATCCAAAAAGGAGACTCAATCCAACAATTCTAGAAATTTTTAAAAAAGAAGTTTAAAAATTGATCGAGGTAGTTATCATTTATCCCATTTCAAATTCCCAATGGGTGAGTCCTATTTGGGTTGTGACAAAGAAAAGTGGTGTTACTGTTTTCAGAAATGGGAGAGAGGAGTTAGTTCCAATGAGGGTGAAAAACAGTTGGCATGTGTGTATTGATTATAGGAAATTCAATCAATCCATTCTTAAGAACCATTTCCCCCTCCTATTTATTGATCAAATGCTTGAGAGACTATATGGGAAGACACAATATTGTTTCTTGGATGTTTGTTTGGATATTTTTAGGTTCCTATATCTCCAGATGATTATGAGAACATTTGAATACCGAAGGATGCCATTTGGACTATGCAATTCCCCAAGTACCTTCCATAAATGCATGGTGAGTATTTTTTTTCAGATTTTATTGATACCTTAATAGAGGTATTTATGGATGATTTTATAGTGTAGGTATCTTCACTTGATGAATGTATATTTATTTTAGGAAAGGAATTGAGTCATTTTATTGAGAATAATTTGGTTTTGAACTTTGAAAAATGTCATTTCATGGTAGAGAATGACATTTTATTAGGGAATGTAGTGTCAAAACATGGAATAGTGTTTGATATATCTAAGGTAGATATTATTAAATCATTGAAATATCCTTCATGTGTGTGTGATGTTAGATCATTCCTAGAGAATTTGGGATTTTATTGATGCTTCATAAGAGATTTCAGTAATATCTCTCTACCCTGATCTTGATTATTTCAAAAAAATATTGAATTATTTTTTGATGATCCATGAAGGGATTCATTTTATGAGCTAAATAAGTGTTTTACCACTCCACCAATCATAAAACCTACATAGTGGGAGCTTCCTTTTGAGATTATGTGTGATACATCCAAATTAATACTTAGAGTTGTCTTATCTCAGAGGGTAGAAGGGAAGTAACATGTGATTTCTTATGCATAGGGGAAATTGAATTTAGCCCCAAGAAATTACATCACAATGGAAAATGAGTTTATTTCAATCATATTTTCTTTAGATAAATTCTGTTCATATTTATTGGTCTCTAGAGTAGTTTTTTTTCTGACCATGCATCTTTGAGGTAACTCTTGAAGAATCCAAATGCGAAGCCTAGGCTTATCCGTTGGATGCTCCTTCTTAAATAATTGGATATTGAGATAAATGAAAAATAAGGGGTCAAAAAAATTGGGGTGGAACAAATGAGTAGTATTACTCACAAACTAGAGGCTAACACCTTGAGCTAGGTACCACTTTGGAACACCTTTCCTAATGAGCATCTTTATGCACTCTTAGGTACACATCCTTGGTACGATGATTTAGTTAACTACCTTGTTGCCTCTGAAATTCCTAAAAATTTAAAGAAACATAAATTCAAAAAAATTATATAGTTATTCTAGGTTTTATTTGTGGGATGATCCTGACCTCTGGTTCATGTGTAGTGATCATGTTATTAGGAGGTGTGTTACTGATCATGAGTTCGAGTCTGTTATGAATTTCTGCCATACACTTTCATGTGGAGGAAACTTTGGACTCGAAAGGATGGATAAAAAGGTATTAAACTTTGGATTATATTTTCTTAGATTATTCCATGATTCTCTTGTGTTTTGTAAGTCATTCTCATGGCTCCATTACACTGGGAACATTTTGAGGAGACATGAGATACCCCAACAACCTATATTATTCTGTTATATTTTTTATGTATGGGGCATTGATTTTATGGGTTATTTTCCAAGTTTATTTTTTTTATATTTTAGTTTCTATTGAATATATTCACAAATAGGTGGAGTCCAAGGCCACCAAGACTAATTATTCTCTTTTTGTAGTCAATTTTGTTAAGGCACATATTTTTTGCAAGTTTGGAGTACTAAAGGTCATCTTCAGTGACCAAGGGACACACTTTTGCAATCATAATTTGGCTTCCCTCCTTCAAAATTATGGGGTGACACATAAATATTATACTCTATAACACCACCAAACAAATAGATAGGCCAAGGTTAAAAATTGAGAGGTGAAACAAATTTTCGAGAAAACCATGCAACCGAATAGAAAAGATTAGAGTAAGTGATTAGACGATACATTGTGGGATTATAGGATGACATACAAGAATCCCATCGGTATATACCCATTTCAAATTATTTTTTGGGAAAGCCTATTATCTCCTTATAAAGGTAAATCATTGGGTATATTGGGTTATAAATAAATGCAACATTGATTTGGCCCAAGATGGAATTCAAAGGAAGTTGCAAATTCAAGAGCTTGAGGAGATTCGATTATCATCATATGATAACTCAATGATCTATAAGGAAAGATCAAAAAAATATCATAATATAATGATCAAAAAATATAGTTTCATGTAAGGAATAAAGACCTAATATATAGTTCATGACTGAATTTGATGCTCGATAAGTTGCATTATAGATAGTTATGTCCTTATGTTGTATATAATGTTTTTTGCTTATGGGGAAGTAGAGATCACATAAGATGACATATTAAGGAGTTTTATAGTCAATGGGAAATGTTTGAAGAAATAAATCGAGGTACTTACCACACATGCGGTTGATTTCATCACAATGCATGACCCCATCATCACTTGAGAATATCAAGTTGTTCCTAACCCTTTCACTTTTATATTATTTTTTCTATTTAAAATTCTACATTTCATGTGCACATATCATCGCATGGGTTCACATCGAGGAAAATTCAATATTTTAAGTATTGGTGAGGGGAAAAATTTTGGGGTAGATATTTAGGATTTTCTTTTGTGTGTTTTGTGTGTGTTTTCTATTAGGTTTTCGGCTAAATTTTCAAAAAAAAAAACATTTCATGTAACATGCTCATTTACATGTGAAACATATAGAAAATGTATGTTTTCAAAATTCATTAAGATCATGATAAGAATGAGTAATATTTCAAATCAAGGGTTTATTTTTATAAAAATGGAAGTCATTGATGATATAATTTGTTGTGTCATTATAAAACCTTTTAGATTTTTACACCATTATTTGTGATATTTTTTCATGGTAAATTGTGTCATTTATTTCTCCACACAACTTTTCATGAAACCATGACTTGTGAAAATTTTCCCACAAAATTTAAGGTATAGACATTTTAGGTAAAAAAATTCATCTTATATCAATGTTTCATCCACACATTTTTTTCTATTTCAATCAGTTTTATTACTGTATTGAATTGAAATATAGGTGTCTACCAAATATTTGACAGTTGTATGCCCTAAAAAAACCAATAAAAAACCAATATATATATATATATAATCTTAATAAATATGTGAGTTAATAAATATAAAAAACATGGGGATATCTTGGTTAGGAGCTTAATGTTTTAATTTTAGGAATGCTTAAGTGAGCGAGTTTTGAAATTTGATTACAAAGGAATATAGAACATGTTTGGTGAATTAAACTAGGTAAAAAGAATTATTTTACTTGACCTAAATATACTAAATAAATGGTATATATAAAATCATTAAATCATTAGAGAACACACATGTGAGGAATTAATGCCATGTTATACCCATAACTTGTTTATATATGATTAGGGTCATTAATCTCACTGGATTTTGTTTTGGTACAATTTATGAGATAATGACTTTAAAATTTATTGAGATTGAATATTGGTGGGATTATTACTTTTAATATATTTACATTATGGATTGAGGAATATGAAAAATCATATATTTTAACAATTTTTTTTAGATTACATGATATGAGGTTTTTCTGAGGAGTAAAAATGTTTAGGTGTGGGGGTGTGATCACACCACGATTCACTACTTTATTTGACCCTTTCATCAATGTTTTAAATTGTTTTTCATTGAAAATTAAAAATATAATAACAAATTGTTCTTAAAATTTGATTAAATTATTCAATTTTTATCAATGTTAAAAAGGGAAATTATACTTATTTTGATGATTTCATTGTAGGAGGAGGTGATTTAGAGGGTCAGAGATGATGTAGAAGGAAAATGGGCCAAACTTCATGGAAGCCCAAGGAAATATGTCTACTATTTTACATGTACTGAGAAATATGTGCTTAAAATGGGCCTAAAGTTTTTGATATTATCCAAAAATCAGTGGGATACAACTCATTTCAAGACACCCAATCCCAATTCATCCATTTGGTGGCCTATCAAAACTGATATGTCCAGAGAACTGAATCTGTACGAAGTCAAAAATCTAGGTTCATTATTTTGACTATATCTCCCATTATAAATGTATAATTTTTGGAAAATTTTACATGGTTAAAATAAAGATTCCAAAAAAAAACTTTATCTTTTTTCAAATTCTATATAATTCCATTTAACGACCCAAAACTGAGACAGAAGTGGTATCTCTAAATCTGGGTTCCCCAAACCACTTCCCATTTTTTTCAATAAAAGGGCACCATGAGAACCTCATTTGGGAGTTTGACCAAGGAGTTAAGTCCTTCAATTTTGAAGTTATATAGGATTCCTCTCATCACCTTGGAGGTTCTGGAGCTCCCTATACTCATATGGAGATCTCTTGAATCAAGGATCCCTTCATCAAATCCTTTTTCTCTTTATCATGTTCTAATATTTGTATTTTCATAATAAACTTATTAGTTTCTCTTAGATTTATTCTGTTTTATTCAATATTATTCTTATATACTCATTATATTTTTAATTTAAATCAATATTATAAACACGATTGGGTTATACCCTTTCCAAAACCTTTGTTAATGCAAAACATTTCTATGATGACTACACTACCCATGGAAGGAAAGTTTTTCATAGTAATTGATCTAATTATCACATTATTCACTTATTTATTTTGAATAAATTTGATAATTTAATTTACATAATATGATCCATGAATTGAGTTTTTAAATTAAAATAAAATAAGAAATAAATTTAACAATTTACACAAAAATCACAAGGCCGAGTAATGTGTGAATTGTGAGAACACGATCTTAATCGGTAAAAAACCCACACAGGATAAATTTGTAGAGTTCAAATATAATCCCTAAACTCAATTAATACTCATTTATATAATGGATATTTGAACTAATTTACCACTAAAAATAAGCTATCCATGGAATGAGAATCAATATAGGATTCCATGATTGCATGTTCCGAAGATAGCATAGGGTTCAATTCATTTTATCATTGTGGTTAAGTTAACTACATTAGGGTTTGAGGGTTAAAAAATAAAGGGATAATAATTGAGTAGATATTAATATAAATGATAAAAATTAATATGTAAGTGAAGAGGTAGGGTTATAGTGATTACACCTTCTAAAAACAATTTTCTAAAAAAACATCTTCTCATTGTATTTTCTGAATCCCATTTCAAAAAAAGATACAATCTTCTTCAAGCATACTTCTTCTTATTCTTTTATAAAAATCAAACACCTCCATACTTATAAGTTGTGTATTTATTTTATATTTATTTTCATAGTACCTTTAATAATTTGTTTTAATTACTACCACTTTGAGAGATGACCTTGGTCATCCACTTCGCTGAACTTAAGTACACAAAAACCACACATCATTTGAGAGCGCTGATGACAAAGTCTTTTAATGGAGATCCCATTTTCTCATTATTTAGGTATGAAGGTAATTTAATATTTAAATTAGACCTATCTTATCTGAGTTAGTACCATATAATGGATTCCATGGGAATGATTTTGGAATACATTTTTATGGGCTACCAAAATCCCCCCAATTACACTTATTCCAAAAAAAAATAACATTATTATAAGGTAACATAGGGAATTTTACATATTATGTGAACATATAATAGGATATGGGAGTATAATAACCAATTGAAGTAAAGTAGAGGTCCTCAAATCAAGTATTATTTTACATTGTTAGGAAAATTTATATTAAAGGTGTGCGGGTTAATAGGAGGAATAATCGACACAATTGTTTTTGATATTCTAGCACAGGGTTAATGAAATAAAACACATGTTGAAGTATTAGTCCTAAATAATATTTTTGTAAGGGTTATGGAATGCTGTTTTAATTTGTAATTGGATCTAAGATAAGATATATGGATGTCAATACATATAGTTTTAGAATAAGAATTAAGCTAAATGTAGTTTATGGAAGGGCATATCTATATAGTTCACGATCATACATAGGTAAAAATATAATGGTTAATTATTAGTGAAATATTAATAGAGAAGACCTGTCATATATTAGAAATATCATACACTATGATCTCTTATGTAGATAGATATTTTATGTATGAAAATAAAGTCATGTAGAAGATACATGTAAACATGGAAATATTATTTAGATCTAGCTCATATGATAGAAATCATGTCATATAGAATATAACACTCTATAAATATTATGTTCTCGTAAGATATACAATATTCCCTTAGATAAATTATTTTAATAAATTCTTATGAGGAATAGAAAGTTGATTTATCTTTTTCCTAGTTCATTTAACCTACTGAGAATTACTCAAATCATTCTATGGATGCATTTTGGTCTCTATGGGAATTATATCAATTAATTTACATCATGATTTTTTCCTAATCTATTAATGGGGGGATGCATAGTAGAAAAAATTGGAATTTTTTCCATATCACTATTTGTGGGTTTTCAACCTAAAATACTCTGTGCCATTAAATTTTTTAAAGACAAATATTTTTCATAAATGATGGAAGGTGGTGTCCTTAAAATTAAATAATTGACATTTTCCTAGAAATTCCTTTACATTTTTTTAATATATCATGTACTATATTGTAACACCCCGAATCATAATCCACTGAACTGATACCCCAAGCCAATACTTCTCATGGACTCAAGTGTGCCTCCCTATTTTCTAGAGTCTTCCAATTAGTAGTGAGAGTCAAAGGTGTCATAGTGGGGGAGAATATACTTGCATATAAAAGAAGAAACATTCATGGAAATAAATGAAAACTCATAAACCATTAATATAAAGAGATAAGTGTATATACTATTAAGTTACAAATAATGATCTACATAACTCATGCTATAATAAAATGAACCATGTACAATGTAAGCTAGAAATATATTAGTAGAAAATTTACAAAATCCCAATAGAAAAAAAGGAAAATGATAAAAACCCTGAAAAAGGTTTTGATTCATAGAATAGTCTACAACTCTATTTTCCATCCAAGAAACCAAGAAATCAAAAACATCAAGAACTTTCCCAAACCCACACCAATGATGTAATAGTGATTGCTTCTTAGGTGACCTAGTGTCATGGAACCCTGGGAAGGGTGTGAGTACAACTTAGTAGGACACCACCAATTGTATCCCTAAAATAACCAGTTGATAATAAAGTGAATTCATTAGTGATACAAATAAATATTTATATAGTTTATAAATTTATAAATATAATATTTAATACATTTAATTCTAAATAAAAAGTGGTAAAGAAACCACCGAAGCCCAAGCTCTATGGTGACACCCGATATCAGTCTATACCAGCTTTAGATAGTGCAGATGGGTCTATAATTATTCCATATATCATGGATCAACTGATTCTATGGTATAATACCAAGGAAACCATAGTCGTAATAATCTAATGGAATTTATGTCACTCAATAGGGAATTATCTCTCAATAAAATCTCATAGGGAATCTACAGGGGGTGAAACTTGGAATTACACAAATCTAGTACACTAGTATAAACTCAAGGAACCATCCTTGACATTCAAAATCATGAATTGATTATAATACATATTTAAATCAAAAGGAATTTTACCCCAATAAATAATTCCAAATATAGTGAGCTCATCCCATAGTATTCAACTAGGGTACCCTATAAGAATCCATGAAATTAATCCATGGAATTCATCAAGTAATACATTACTCGAATCCAAGTTAAGATACCCCAAGGAATTCATGGTAACTAATCTAATCAGAATCTATTTTCTCTCTTAATACATTCCATAACATCGTCCCTTAATGGATCCAAATGTGTCATCACACCTTGGGATTCATCGGAGTTCACTACTAGAATCCAAGGTCCACTCATGAAATTCTACACTAACAAAGTCCAAAAAAAATCCATGCAATTATTTTGGGGCATTACTAGCCCATAATCAAACAAATAAGAACTCATTCCACTTAATAATTTAATTCATTATTTAATTTTCAAGTAATCATGACTTTAATCCATAACATTACCATTTATGGAATTTCATTCATTATGAAACCAAGTCCCATTATTACAATTAATATCACAATAATCACATAGTCTCATTCTTTATTTAACTCAAGCTACCTCAAGCCTACATGTTAATATTACACTAGAAGATTACCATGTAATCCCATATTTACTATTCAAAAATATCATTCTTAAACATATCAACTTGGATCCCATTCATGGAATATTCTACCATTTATTTAAAATAGGTCACCATAAACATATAAATTACACATATTATTTCAAGACCCAATTCAATCCTAAATTCCAATCCAATGACAACAATTATTGAGAAATTACATTTGATAACCCCCTATCTCAAATAATATTTCCTTTTCAACCAAACATAGCTTACCCTTTTTACAATAATATGATAAGGAATATGTTGGTCGGATTAGATTACTCAAGAGGGGGGGCGGTAATTTATTATCTATAAAAATTTATGGTTTAAAAGTATTCTTAAAAAGGTTTCCCCAATAAGGTTAAATACAACCCAGTTAATCAAGGTTATACTGTTATGAAAGTTTGACTATTTGAATAACTTCTTAGAAGATTGATTAATTCTCAGTAATCTTAATATCAGTTATTAAGATTACTTTTGAAGTTATTATACTAAGGAAAATCAATTATCAATTCTTTCCAAGATTAACTATCAAAGTGAATTTAGTGATTTCCGAATTATATAGTAAATCAGTAAAACAAATAAGACTAAATTAAGTAGCACAACTAATATAAAAAAAGTGGTTCAGTCTCAAGACAAGAACTAATCCACTCCACTAGGTGATCACCTGCCACCAAGTAGTTTATATAAATAAATTTAATCCACACCCTGGATTGGGGTTAACAACAGTACACAGGACTGTCCAGGTCACTTGACATCTTCCACAGTTCTTTGTGGGTAAAAACAACTAGGACACACATGTAACTCTTTCACACTTATCTGTGGGTATAAAATTATCAAAAGATGTTCGAGAAAGGATATCTTTCATCCTTCAGTTTAATGCAGGAGATATAGTGTGTTGTTATATAGATACACACACTGCTCGGAATCTAATAAAATGATACACAACAGAGCAGAAATATTGAGATAAGTTTAGAAGTGCTCTGAGTGTTAGTATTTTCAGCTCTGGACTTCTGAGATAAAGCAGATGCATAAATCAAGTACTCAAATAGAAAATAGAGTGTCGCAAGTCAGACAGATCTGGCTTGTGTTCTTCATGATGTTCAGTGTAAAGATTTTCATGATTCTAGAATTCAAGTATGCTTCGTGTGTTCTTCAGCAGCGTCGCGTTGCATGTGACAAGACTTTCTTCAAAAATTCTCTGAGTGTGTTCTTCATTATCATCCTTTTTCCGTTTTACTCACCTTTTTATATCTATTAATATTTTTGTTTCTGGTCCACACTACTATTTTATCTTGGAGTTCATGTGTTGGAGCCGACAGGTTGCATGTATTCTACACCCCATACCTCGTACTATCAGGTGATAAGTCTACAAAGAAACATTAATTATGTTAGTGCATTTAAAAGCTTCAAATATGACCATTAGAGAGTAAATTGAAAAATGATAAAGCAGATTAAGAAACAGTGTCACAGTATGTCATGGAAATGGTGTATCCTTAAAACAATGTCTGGATTGGTCACAGTGTCTCGTTCATGGTGTCTCGTTCACGGTGTCTCATTCACGGTGTCTTGTTCATGGTGTCTCATTCACGGTGTCTCGTTCCTTTTCTAGAAAAACATAACCGGTGGCATACTCACAGTGTCTTAGACTTATCCAAATATCTATATTCAGACTTAAGCATAGATATTCATATAATGGGTTAGTCTTAATCATTTTTCAAAGAAATTATAATGTAAAACAAAAGATAGTGTACAGTAACCAAACTAAGTGTATAGAACTTAATAGCTTTGGATAGATTTTACTAAACAACTGTACATTTGATGTGAGATATATTACATAGAGTTAACAGGGTTTATAGACTGAATAGGATTTGTGATTATTAAAACATGATTAATACATGAGGAGTCCAACAATCTCCCCATTTTTGATGATCAAAAATCATATATATTTAGAGTGTATATTTGATCCAAAAACATATTTACAATGTGCATATAACATATATAGAGTTTTTTCCCATAGATATTTTCTCCATAGATATTTCTCCTCCTTTTTGGATTATAAAAAAGAGTGAATAATGAGCAGACAATAAAAAGGGCACAATGCATTAGAGAAAAATAAAATTGAAGTACAACTAGTAAATGAAACAACATTCCTATAAAAGGAGAGTAATAACTATTCTTCATCACTGGCTGGTCTTATCTTTTCCCTTAGTAGCAGCATAAGAAGAAGAAGGCATAGGAGCGGAGGTTGAGGTAGAAGAAGGGAGTGAGCTGGTTGAAAGAGAAGGTAAAAGAAGACCTTCAAAGACAGAGGGAGCTAGTTTAGGTGTAGTATAAGACCTAGGAAATTTTTGATCAAGAATTATAGGCCTGATCTGAATCAGTACCTGACTGATAGACAGAGAGTTGGAGGCTAAGGCAGATGTAAAGGTAGGAAAACCAGGTCTCAGAGGTGCAGCCGTAGGAGAAACTATGGTAGTACTCTGTACATGAAGATAGGGACTTATAAGATTGATAAAATCAGTAATGATCTCTCCACCATACTGCATGGATTTCTCAAACTCATCCTTTTTTTCATAAAATTATCTAACAGACGAGTGAACTCTGTGATCTTTTGGACTTGAGTCTTGAAATCTTGAGTAATAGGAGGAATCCTCAGATTTTCTACAAGGTACTTGAAATGATTGGTCATGTCAATTTTTGAGAATATTTGGTTGAAGTATAAGTCCAATTTATTGGAAATTTCTTGATGAGAATCATTAGAAATTTTGGAATGGATTTGGACTAGATCAAGAACTCTGTCACTGTTCTTGATAACTTCAGATAGAGAATATTTATTGAAACCACTAAGCATAGTATGAAGTTATTATTTGACCACTGTTCTGATAAAGTCACTATCTAAGGAAGGTTGAGATTATTTTATAGAGGCTTTAGATGCAGTGAAAAACGAGCTAAGATATTTCAGTTGATTTAGTACTTTTCGAAGGCACCCTTTATACTCACCAGTGAGCTTGTTAAGGCCAACAACAAGTTCACACATCTCCTTCACTATCTATTTGTTTCTTTCAGCTACCTTTTCAGCTAAAGAAGCTAAATGAGGTTGAATGAGAGAAGAAATATATTTTGGGGTTTGAGGAACAAAAGTCTTAATAGGATGAGAAGTGAGCTCTGATCTCAAATTCATCACTTTCTACATGTCTTCAATCATACCACTTAGAGTCTTTACTTTATCACTAAGTAGTCTATTCTCAACTATGAATTTCTGAATCTCATGAAGCATTTTGGGTTGAATATTCCAAATGACTTTTTCCAACAACAATGAGGCATATATCTCACTTAGATTTGTTATAGGAGCTGGTTGGGTATTAAGGAGTTTTCAACCCCAGCCAAAAGGGTATCTCCAAATTCTTTCAGGTCATATTTACTTACCAAGGTTGGTTGTTAGATGAAGGTTCAGAGATAGAGACTGAGATAGGCTCAGGTTATTTGGAAGAGATAGCTTTAGGACTAGATTTTATTTTCAACTGAAACATAGCAGAGAGGTCAAGACATTTGACTGAGACTTCCTGAGAGTCATTCACATCAAAGTAACTAGGAAATTTATACCATGTGTCTATTGAGCTTGGATCAATTGGGTTTGGCACTTCAACAGATTCTAGATTGGGGGGATTCTCCCCCTCAAAAGTTTCATCCTTATTAGGACTAAGAATTTTAGGATCTTGATCTATCTTCACGAATTCATCCCTTAGTTCTTCACCCATTTTCCATCTAGCTAATTGAAAAGCTAGCTCTATCCTCTCTTCAGCCGAAGGAATGACTTTAGGAACAGATTGTTCCACTGGAATTTCCTCAAGGTCAGCTTCTTGCATATCAAGAATTTCTTCTTCTATATGTTCTTCCAAAGCATACCTCTTGGTTTCTTTGGAAATATATTCTTTTTTAACTTGGGTTTGATCTTCCATATTAGCAACATCTTTAGGAGCATGGATTTCTTTTTCAGTTACTACATGGGGGATATGAGTAGTGTCTTCCTTATCAAAAATAGTTTCTTTGGTAGGCTTTACAACCTCTTATTCTTTTTCTTCTTCAGAATACTAAACAACTTCATTTGGTTCCAAACCAGGATCAGAAATACATTTTGGTCTTGAGGGATGTTCCAATGGATTGAACTTTTCATAGACCCTCTCACTGTCTTCCACCCATGCCTTTTTCCAAGGATTCCAATTGATCTTCATCTTTTTGATAATGAATTTTGAAATACAGGATTCATGATCCTTGATAACTTCTTCATTTGGTCCAACCAATCCTTTGGCATGTATCATGGCTGAGATAAGCCAAGAATAGAATATGGAGGTTGACTTGGATGTGGTCTTGATCAATTCACACATATGGTGTATGACCTACTTACAAAGATTGATCTTATGTAAACTTTTCATAATATGAATAAAAAATATATCATGATATTTAAGTATAGAAAAATCACCTTTTCTAGGGCTAATCAAGTTTTGAATAAACTTAAACAGAAGTCTAGATTCTCCATCCAGTTCAGCAGTGATAGCTCTCCTCTTAGTGCTATTTCTATTTAAACTTTTTAAGGCATCTTCCAAAATAAATAATTCACTAGGAGGTGGAGGTCCTCTATGATAGTCCTCACAGATGCCTTCATGAGGTATCCTAAGGAATGCAGCCCATAACCTTGAAGAAAAAGAGTATCTCTGGCCATTTATCCAACTCCTTACAACATATCCACTTTCTAAATCAAATGAAAATTGCACAAACTGATAAAATTTTGCAACTAGCTCCGGGTGGATAGGTCTATCTTCCTTTGAAAACCATTCTAACCATCCTTGGTCTTTCAATACTTTCAAAACCAGAGACTTACTTGACAGAAGACACTTAGGGCATATCTCTTTCTCAGGTACTACAGTTCGGTTTACCAGATTTGGAATCAGAGGACCCTGGGGTGCTAACTTAGGCACGATTTTATTCTTCTTTGAACTGTGTTTCTCAGGCATCGACGACGAAGAGTGTTTCATCCTGATCATTCACCGAAGGTTCAAGATAGAGAAGGGTTGAAAGGTTGAAGAAAGGTTACAATTTGAGAGAATAGAAGGGTGCTCGAGTGAAGAACAAGTGAAACTTCCTTTTATTTTATCATTTAGAAATACCAAACGTTGAAAAAACAAAATCACGGGAAATAAATAAGTAATTACCGCAATATAGGTTCTATTTTTTTTAAATAACAAGACATTATTACGGCGAGACAGTAATTGACTCTCACGGTGAGATAAGAACAATTGTTTTACAGTTAGACAATAACAAGTGTTTTACGGTGAGATAGTAAGTGTCATATAGTAACCAAGAAATACTAACTGTGAGACCGTAAACATGACACAGTAAGGTATAAAACAGTAAGATATAAAAAATTAAGACATTAAATAGTAAGGCATAGAACAATAAGACATTAAATGGTAAGACATTAAATAGTAATACATTAATCAGTAAGACATTAATCAGTAAGAAATTAAACAATAAGACATAGAACAGTAAGACATTAAATAGTAAGACATTTTCTTAAGGTTTATCATGCCTAGTTCATGTATGACGTAGTATATTCTTTCATAATTTAATGTTTTGGTGAATATATCAGCAAGCAGATATTCAGTTCCAATGAATTCCAGAGTGATATCACCTTTTTGATAATGATTTATCAAAAAGTGATGTCTTACATCAATATGCTTTGTCCTAGAGTGTGAAACATTATTTTTCGAGATATTAATAGCACTTGTGTTGTCAAAATTTATAGGTACATGCCTGAATTGATATCCATAATCTAGTAATGTGTGTTTCATCCACAAAATTTGTGCACAACAGCTACTAGCAGCTATGTATTCAGCTTTTGTAGTAGATAATGCAACATAATTTTGTTTCTTACTACACCATGATACTAGTGACTTGCCTAAAAGGTGATATGTTCTAGAGGTGATTTTTCTATCTAAATTACAGCCACTGAAGCTAGCATCAGAATAACTAACTAATTGAAATGATTGTCCTTTAGGATAGAATAGTCCTAGATTGGGTGTATGCTTGAGGTATTTGAAAATTATCTTTACATAATTTAAATGAGATTCCTTAGGATTTTCTTGAAAACGAGCACACATACACACACTAAACATAATGTCAGGTCGACTAGCAGTTAAGTAGAGTAAAATTCCAATCATTCCCCTATAAGTGGTTTGATCAACAGATTTTCCATCTTCATCAAGATCCAACTTATAAGTGGTACTCATGGGAGTGTCACTACTTTTAGTGCTATCCAATCCAAAACTTTTTAGAAGATCTCTGGTTATTTTCTTTGATTTAAAATAATACCATCATTATTTTGAAAGATTTGCAATCTGAGAAATAATTTTAGTTCACCCATTAAAATCATTTCAAACTCTTTTTGCATCATTTTAGAAAAATCAATACATAAATAATTTCTTGAAGATCCAAAGATAATGTCATCTACATATAATTGAACAACTAAAACATCATTAGAAATTCATTTTATAAAAAGGGTTGGATCAACTATTCCTTTTGTAAAACCTTTGGAAATAAGAAAAGCACTCAGCCTATCATACCAGGATCTTGGAGCTTGTTTTAAACCATATAAAGATTTTTATAATTTAAAAATATGATTTGGAAAATGAGGATTTTTAAAACCAGGACGTTTCTCAACAAAGACATCCTCAACAATATACCCATTTAGGAATGCAATCTTAACATCCATTTGATATAGTTTGAAATTCATACGTGCAGCATAAGAAAGCAGAATTATGATGGCTTCAAGTCTAGATATTGGTGAAAATGTTTCATCATATTCAATTCCTTATTCTTGACTATAGCCTTGTGCAACCAATCTATCCTTGTTTCTAAATATGTTACCAGCTTCATCTACCTTATTTCTAAACACCCATTTAGTGCCTATGGTTAATGTGTCCTTGGGTCTTCTTACAAGTTTGCAATCTTTTTTCCTTTCAAACTGATTAAGTTATTATTGCATATCCATCACCCAAAATTCATCATTTATTGCATCAATAATGTTTTTAGGTTCAAGTTGTGACAAGAAGACTTGATGTTCAACCTGATTTCTAAGAGAATATCTAGTTTGAGTTCCTTTGTCTAGGTCTCCTACAACAACATCTAAGGGATGGTTCTTAAGAGTTCTAACAGCTCTAGAGAAGGAAGGACTAGTGATTTTAGGTTCATCAATAGGTTTAGGTTCATTGTGACTTGAGTCTAAGGAATTTACAGAACTGGAAGTTTTCACAGATTCTTTCACAAAATGGTTTGAGGATTTTGAATTAATGTTCAGATTTGATACATCATCCTCCAGGTTTTCTAGAATTGTTTTAGGCTCATGTAGACCTGTATCATCAAATTAGACATGGACATATTCTTCTACACATTTAGTTCTTTTATTGAACACTCTATAGGCTTTACTAGAAATGGAATATCCTAAAAATATACCTTAATCACTCTTGGATGCAAATTTGTCAAGATTTTACATACTATTTAAGGATATAGACTTTTCAACCAAAAACTTTGAAGTAGTTAAATTTGGGTTTTCGATTGTTCCATAGCTCATAAATAGTCTTTTTGAGAATAGGTCTGATCAACACTCTATTGATTATGTAGCATGCTATATTTACAACTTCAGACCAAAAATAAATAGGTAGATCATATTCATTAAGCATTGTTCTGGAAATCTCTTGTAGGGTTATATTTATTCTTTATATAACTCAATTTTGTTTAGGTGTTCTAGGGGTAGAGAAATTATGACTATATCCATTTTGTAAGTAAAATAATTCAAACTCTTGATTTTAAAACTCACGACCATGATCACTTCTTAAGTATTTAATCCTAAGTCCAGTAATATTTTCTACAGACTTGGAATATTTAATAAAATAAGAGCAAGCTTTACTTTTGTGAGCCAGAAATAAGGTCCAAGTATATCTAGAAAAGTCATCTACAAGAACATAAACATAATGCTTCCCATTTAAACTAGAAACTCTAGATGGTCCAAAAAAATCCATGTGAACTAGTTCAAGAGTTTGATAAGTTGACACTTTTTTCTTTGGATTGAAGGAAATTTTGTGTTGTTTTTCCTTTTGACAGGGATTACACACTTTATCATTTGAAAACTCAAGTTTGGGTAGGTCCTTGACTAGACTTTTTCTAGTTAACTTTCTAAGGGAGTGAATATTATAGTGCCATAGTCTCCTATTCCAAATCCAATACTCTTTTTGAAATATAATTAAGCATGAAACATTTCGAGAAACTAAAGAATCTAAGTTAACAGAATAAAAATTTTCATTTCTTAGTGTAGAAAAAAATAATTCTTATTTATAATTAAAGACATTGGAAGCATCATTTTCAAATCTAACATGAAATCCATCATCACATAATTGTGAGATACTAAGCATATTATATTTCAAAACATCAACAAACAGTACTTTAGAAATCAAAACCTAGTTAGAATTACCGATTTGAAAAAGGCCAATAATCTTTCCTTTGTCATTGTCACTAAATGTGACATGTCCTCCATCTATTTTTATTAGGTTCTTGAAGCATGAGTAGTCTCCTATCATGTGTCTTGAGCACCCACTGTCCAAGTACTATAAACTTTTACAGGAACTCTTTAAGCAGCTTTCCTACAAGATGATCAAGAAAAAATAGATTTTGGTACTCATACTTGTTTGGGTCCAGTAACATTAGTGATAAGTTCTTTAGGAACCCATGTCTGCCTCATAGGTTTCCTATAAGCATTTTATAAAGTATTTAAAAAATAAACATTATTCGGTCCAGAAAAACTTAAAACAGTAGAAAGTGTATCATAACTTGAACCAGTTGATTTGTGTCCAGAACTAGGAGTAAAACTATATGTCCTAGATTTAGAAACAAAGTTTTTTCTACCAAGATTTCTTTTTACAGGTTGATAACCAATTCCAGTGTTGTATTTAGGGGTAATTTATTTACCTATAATCTCAGTAAGAGTATTATTACCATTGGTATAATTTTCTAAGTCATTATTCAATTGCTCATTAGACATTTTTAATTCATTGTTCTCTTTGAGAAGTTGAGAATTTTTCTCTTTTTTAGTTGTGAGTTCAGATTTAACAGTCATAGTAAGAGAATACTGTTTCTTCAAAGATTTATATTTGTCTTTTAGTTCATTTCACGTTTCTTCAAGCATGTTACAGTATTCAAACATTTCTTCATTAGTCATATTTTTAGAGTCACTCTCACCTCCAGAAAAGTATGAATTATGTACAGAGTCCAACGTTACCTTAGATGTGTTTGTCATAAAACACATATTGAATTTGTTAGCTTTTTCATCATGTGACGTTTCTGAATCACTTGAACTGTCCTCAGAAGCACTCCAGGTTGCTTTAATTTCCTTTTTATACTTTTTTTCCTTGTCCTCATATCTCTTTTTATAATTGATCTTTGGACAATCTTCCTTGATATGTCCTTTGTGATTACATTCATATAAGACAATCCCATCAGTCTTGTCACTTCTTTTCCAATCCTTCTTCCAAATTCCTTTTTGGTCATATATTCCCTTAAAGTTAGGATTTCTAAAAAAGTTCTTCTTCTTGTAAAATCTTTAAAATATTCTAGATAATTGAGCCATCTCCTCATCACTGTCAGGTGATGACTGTTCACTACTAGAACTTTCTATAGAAGCTTCCAATTTCCCTTTGTCTTTGTGTTTAGAGGTGGTGGTCTTGAATGCAACATATTTCCTTTTTGGTTCATCCTCCCATTCCTTGTTGAATTTCAACTCTTCTTCACACATCATTAGTTTCCTAATGAGTTCTTTTAGAGGTATCTTTCTGATGTCACATGATTCTCTAATAGAGACAGAGGTTCCTCTCTATCTGTCAGGTAAACATCTGAGAACTCTCATGATCTTTTCCTTGGCAGTGACTTCTCTTCCAAGAGAAATAATTTTGTTGACAATCTCATTGAACCTTAGATACATGTCGGAGATAGGATCATCATGTTTAATTTTAAATTTATCATATTTAATAGTATAAGTATTAAGTCTCATTTCTTTCACACTGGATGTTCCTTCATGTGAAATAGAAAAGGTATCCCAAATTTCATGGGCAATTTTACAAGAAGAAATTATAGTGAATTCATCATCTCTTAAAGATCAATATAAAGCATTCATATCTTTGAAATTGTTATTATAGGGAGTTTTGGTAGGTTCATCCCAAGTGATTATTTCAGTAGCAGTAATCTTATATTCATCTATAATGGAAGACCAAATTTCAAAACCCGTACTTCTTAAATGCATTTTCATTTTAATTTTACATTAAGAATAGTTAGTTCCATTAAATAATGGTGGTATGTTTGTTGCACCACCTTCCAATCTATTATCCATAATAAATAAATACTTGAAAGAGCTAGAAATTTATAATTAACATAAATTTACAGTTCTTTAAAGTACAACTATAATCACAGTTGAATAAGGTTAAACATAGTCTTTAATAAACAGCCTCTGATACCAAATGTTGTTCAGAGTAAATTACTCAAGAGGGGGGGGGGGGTGAATTGAGTATCTATAAAATTTTTTGGTTTAAAAGTATTCTTAAAAAGGTTTCCCCAATAAGGTTAAATACAACCCAATTAATCAAGATTATACTGTTATAAAAGTTTGACTATTTGAATAACTTCTTATAAGATTTATTAATTATCAGAAATCACAATATCAGTTATTAAGATTACTATTTAAGTTATTCTACTAAGGAAAAGCAATTATAACTTCTTTCCAAGATTAACTATCAAAGTGAATTTAGTGATTTCTGAATTATACAGTAAAGCAGTAAAACAGAGATGAATAAATTAAGCAGCACAGTGGATATAAAACAAGTGGTTCAGTCTCAAGATGAGACCTAATCCACTCCACTTGGTGATCACTTTCCACCAAGGAGTTTATATAAATAAATTTAATCCACACCCTGGATTGGGGTGAACAACAGTACACAGGACTGTCCAGGTCACTTTACCTCTTCCACGGTTCTTTGTGGGTAAAAACAACCAGGACACACAGGGACCTATTCCACACTTATCCATGGGTATACAAGTGTAAAAAGATGTTCGAGAAAGGATATATTGTATCATTCAGTTTAATACAGCAGATAGAGTGTGTTGTTATACAAATACACACACTGCTCAAAAGCTAATAAAATGATACACAATAGAGAAGAAATATTGAGATATGTTTAGAAGTGCTATGAGTGTTAGTCTTTTCATCTCTAGACTTCTAAGATGAAGTAGATGAAGAAATAAAGTCCTCAAATGGAAAAAAGAGTGTCGCAAGTCAGGTAGATCTAGCTTGTGTTCTTCATGATGTTCAGTGCGAAGATGTTCTCAATTCTGGAATTCAAGTATGATTCGTGTGTTCTTCATCAGCGTCAAGTTTCATGTGACAAGTATTTATTCAAAAATTATCTGAGCGTATTCTTTGTTATCATCCTTTTTCGATTTTCCTCACCTTTTTTTATATCTATCAATATTTTTGTTTTTGGTACACACTAATCTTTTATCTTGGAGTGAATGTGTTGGATCCGACAGGTTGCATGTATTTTTCACCTCGTATGTCTTACTGTTAGGTGATAAGTCTACAAAAAAACATTAATTATGTTAGTGCATTTAAAAGCTTCAAATATGACCATTAGAGAGTAATTTGAAAAACGACAAATCAAATTAAGAAACGGTGTCACGATATGTCATAGAAACGGTGAATCCTTCAAACAGTGTCTGGATTGGTCATGATGTCTCATTCACGGTGTCTCGTTCACAGTGTCTCGTTCACAGTGTCTCGTTACTTTTCCAGAAAAACATAACTGGTGGCAGACTCACAGTGTCTCAGACTTATCCAAATATCTATATTCATACTTAAGTAGAGATATTCATAGAATGGGTTAGTCTTAATCATTTGTCAAAGAAATTATAAAGTAAAACAAAAGATAGTGTACAATAACCAAACAGAGTGTATAACACTTAATATCTTTGGATAGATTTTACTAAACAAATATACATTTGATATGAGATATATTACATAGAGTTAATAGGGTTTATAGACTGAATAGGTTTTGTGATTATTAAAACATGATTAATACATGGGGAGTCCAATAGAATACTATATTCCCACATTACTATTAATAAATATATGATATTAAATTAGGAGAAATCAAGGAAAATTTCCAAGTAGAGCATCCTATTGTAACCTAACTAGATAATGGGTCTTTAATAAATTTACATAGGTATATAACCAAGGGAAATATGTAATGAAATTATCTAAATAATTTTCAAGGTCATCACTTTTAAAATTGTTAAGACAACATTATAGATTCATTTTAAATTAAGAAATCCTATGAGTTAATTTTAGGGACTACCTACCTTATCTTTAGATGAGTCAACTCACCCAAAACCAAGATTCAGTTCTATATAAAGTTAAATAAAACAATGAAGTATACAAAATCCATGGAAATATGTCATATTAGTTTAACAAAATGGTAAACCTCTTGAAAATAATTAAACTAATAAATTGGGGAAGTTGAGTCATACCCTTACCTTTAGATTCAAATTAGATTTGACAAAAGGAAAAATGGACATGGATCGAACAAGATCCATCATAAATTATGGGAGGGAGTAATAGGATCCCCATGGATTCCATTGGTCTATAAAGGGAACACAATCTATAGGGGGTGTAAATTGGGGTGGCCTTGGTGAAATTACAAGGATTCCCATAATAAAAATTCTACCCATGAGGCTACCGTCAAGATGTTGGCTCCCCAGCTAGCTGCCTCTAGGCCATCATCTAGCTGATGATCCCAAGAAGTGGAGCTTGATATAGCGAAAGGAAACTGATATGATAGTGGCTTGGTATTTACTATCCTATAGTGCTATAGAAACATGTTGTATCCCTAGATCTTCATAAAACCCTATCCAAATTTCTCTAAGGCTCCTCTGAACCCCATGAAACCTTTATTAGGGAAATTTATATTAGGTTTTATTAATTTTAAATGGTTATAGATTCATAAAAAGTTCAGGGTTTTACAACCTCCCCACAAATGAAAATTTCATCATCAAGATAAACTAGTGAGTTATCCAAAGTGTCATCAATCAGAAACTATAACCATGGATTTAATGTTACCCCATGAATCTTCCAAATACCATCACAATTTTTCATGTTTGAATCATATACTAAACCACAAACCTCTCACTAGCTAAGTAAACTCAACTATTACTCAACTTATCATCTCATACGTCATAACACCAATTATTCCAACCAACTCTACCATGAAACCCTACCTTTGGCGGTATTCAAAAATTCCTAAAACCACCCACACTGCCTTAATAAAAGAGGCCACTAGTAGAAAAAAACTACCCTAAATAGTATATTCAAACATACTCATGGTTCTATCCCCAAGACTATTCTGACATGAGGGATTGCCTCAATATTCACATTAACTAGCTATCCCTCAACACTGAAGCTTTACAAACCTAGTTACCCTACCAACCAGATTCAAAACCAACACTCTTGGTTATACAACTTAACCGTATTCCCATACCTATTATTTTCACATGACTAAAACATGTCAAGGATGAGTCCATAAACTTAACCACAAAATACAATGTTCTATTCTCAAACTCAAAACAAACTTATGATGTATAATTGATCGCAAGGAAAATAGCCACCACACCCCAATCCAATGGTTTTAATTTGTCATTAAACACTAAGATGACACTCTAGCATGCACATATACTTCAATAACCTATTGTTTCATAAACCAATTGATCAAACGGCCTATGGTTCTTCCCACTATAGTACATATCCCATTATGACCAATTCCATGACACAATTCCTATTTACTTTATAAATTTTCAATGAAACTCAACTAACACATTCATTTGATGTTATTGGTGAGAATTACAACTCACCACAATATATCATCCATGATACACTAGTAAGAAATCGTCCTAAATACATGTTCTTAGTCTCTTTCCAAAACTAACAAGCCTCATTCATTTAGGTTATACACTATAACCTACTGTTTTATCCTATAAATCCTAGTTAATGAATGAATGTACTCATTGAATCTGATATAATATTCCTCACATGTTTAACAACTCACCACATCTAATTTCACATAAGAACTTATGTCGAACCTCCACTAGCCATGATTCTATAGAAATTCTCTATTTCCTCTCATGATGTGTTACTAACTCGCTGGATCAAGATGCCTTAAATTCTAGAGGCATTCTATAATTTACTTTATCCAACCAAAACTATCATCATGATGCACCTCCAGTACTAATTCTCCCTTGATCCAAATTTCCCCTAGATCAACGAACCCTAACTCAATTATGATGCTAATGTTTAGTCTATCACTAACAACACATTAAAACCAAAATCTAGTATTGTATATAAGACCAGATAGGAACAAATTTATCTACACATAGATATCCCAATGTCATTTCAATTATCCACCATCTGGTCTCTCTATACTAATGGTCCTACCCATATAGAAAAACATGTCCATGACCGATCTGATGCTCCCCACATTAGGGGTACCCTAATGACTAGTCCATCAGAAAAAATTAAGAAACTAATGATCCATCTTCCATATATTACCACATGAAAAGAATATAAGAAACCACCTAGATCGTACCCGAGTGATCACATGATACCCTAACTACCACTTGGTCTTGGATCACCAAGAATGTCATTAGCTGCATCAACTATAATTACATTTAAAATAAGGGTCAAACTTTTAACTAGATAATGGTGAAATCCCCACTATAGGCTTCACTTATACCACCACACAAGAACAATCTTATAAATATTAATCAACAATGTACATGGGTCACACCTCTGAATCCACTCTCACTCATCTAGAACATCAAAATTTGATGCTTCTATTGAGGTTCAACAATAGATCAACCGTGTTATATAACCTAATTTATCCACATTATCATTTCCAATTTCATAATATCACACTTTTCATAAAAGATACTTGGGTCACCACACCTATAAGACTCTCATCACACCCATACTAGCCCCCAGTTTATAGAAAAAAACTACTTCATTATATAAGCTTCATGAAGTACACTCTCATTTAACCTAAACCATATGTCAAACAAAAAAATGAATCTCAAATATTCTATTTCCATGAATATTCTACCAAAGATCAAGGGATGAATGATCATGAGAAACCTGATGAAAAATAAATTATTCAAACCCTGCGAATCATGTATTATCAAGACTAGTCTCACACACCAAAGACATTGAACATTCCTATCATGAATTCTAGTATCACCAAGAAAAGAGAACCCTCGGTGTTTTTTATAACATGAAGCATCTCATAAAGCCAAAACCATTCACATGACCAATCAAAATCTGAGAATAAATCCAAGAACTATAGAATTTAAGTATTCTCTACCCTTCCTAGATTGGACCACCTAGGGTTACTATAGTTTCCTGTCCCAAGATCCACATAGTGGTGCTTCAAGATGGTAATAAACGTGATATCAAGAAGACCTCCCCAGATTCTAGAGGCTACTAACTAAAAGCAAGGGCTTATAGTGTGTCTATGGGAAGACTATGCCCCCATTGATCAGATTTTAACACAACAATATAATAGTGGTAAGAAGTAGATTTATAATAAACAAAACAAAAATGAAAATGGTAATAATAAATCATCCAAGATAAAAAACAAAACATGGAAGATGAATAATAAATAGGTACAAATGATGATGATGATGATATGTCTATAAAAAAAGTGATACATAGGGAACTAGGGATACATATATATACCACATGCTAACCAAACTAAAAAAATTAAAAAATATCTACTACTAGAATCACGAACATAGGCTTAATCCTTTTCTCCTGCACTCCATCCTAGTACTATCAATAAAGCATCAAAAGTAGTCCTCTACCTTTTATATATACCTACAATCATAAAGACTACTTGGGTAACAAAGGATACCCAAGAAGGGTGTGAAATATACCTAGTAGGACACCACCAATGGTTTCTAGATCAATATAGTCTATGAAATATAAAATGATTAGTGTGAAAATAATATTAAAATAAATAAAATAAATAAATAAATAATATGGACTGGGTTTCACTTGGATACCCGACTACCACTACCTTCTTCGGCCTAAGTCAGATGTCTCTAAACCAAGGAACCTGTACCAAAGTAATAAGGTATATACATGGACCATCATAAATAATGCATCAAGTGTGGACTAACCCCAAGCATGTGATTTGGCTTGGAGGATTTTTACCTATGACATCCATTAAGCATTATCATAAATCAATAATAAGGTATCACATGTAAACCATGCAATACATCTATCAAATTTCGCATGGCATCCTGATACCATCCAAGGAGATCCATAAAGGAATCCCAAGGGCTTCTACAGGAGCTCCCAAAAATATCCAATATTGTAGAGTCCATCCAAGGTGATATATAAAAGGAGTCCCTTGTATTACTCTCAGCATGGTACATGCATGAACCTATGATGATGTCCCAGGTATCTCACATAGGGGATCAAGTATCACTCAAGGCATGGTATAACAATATTTCCAATGATACCATCCACGATTCCACCCCTAGGGAAATCATATCACTCATGGGTATAAATAATCCACCCAGAGATCCCATCTAAGGAAAGCCAAGTGTCACTCCTGGTGCATCCAATAGTTCTAAAAATAAAGAATGAAGAGATTATCCACAACATCCTTAAGTCAGGACCTGTGTTCACTCCTGGTTCATAAGCAGGTAAGGATTAACAATCAAGATCACATATCATTAACAAGAAATTAAATTTATAACATGAAAAAAGATATCCAATTCATTTTAATCAAGAAAAAAAATATGGAATAAGGAAACAAACACAATTTATAAGGAATGAAGCATGTCATGAAGCATAATGCATGGGTCTTAAGGCATGACTTATGGCCTACCATTCATATTAATTCAATTAATTAATTTAAGGCATTTATTACTAGTGAAATGCACTTCAAGTGGTGTTTAAATATTTTTATATAAAGGTAAATAAGACTCTAAGGTAAAAAAACACCCATTGGGATGTCTTAGGTCAAGGAAATAAACCAAAGGGTTGATTCTCTGCTCACTAGAGTCATAATGGGCCTGAAAAATCATTCAATTTGATTTATTTAAAAATTTATAGGTATTGCTAGAAGGGTCAGGAATGTGGCACAACCTTGTATGTTATAGGAATTGATTAAACTTAGGGAAAGAATCTATAACACTAACCTTATGTTTTTATAAGACCACTCATTTATCATCTACTCGTGAATTGAGTTAGAATGTAATATAATAGAAGAATCATCAAATTCCCTCAAAATCGAGAAAATGAGGTCCCTCTAACAAAACACAACAGAGGATAAGAGAAACTAATAAATGATAGAAGAGGAGTGTATATATTACTGAGAGGAGTTCAACACATCATATGGGGAAGGATTTAGATATCGCATGAGGGAGAAAATAAAATCCCTTGATGGAGAAGAAGAGGGGAGATTGTGCAGCTACTGGAGAAGAAAATGAGAGAGGAAGAAAGAAAAAAAGGTATTAAATAATTTTAATTTTAAAAAGGTCATTTCCCATTTAATTACTAGGATACATGTTTTGTTCACATGGTTGGATAATTCGTTCACTAATTATGCACCCTAAACTGTTTAAGGGGACCCCTCCCATAGGCCAGACACACGATTTGACTAACCATGTGAAAACCATGTGAAAACCCACTATCAAGAAAACCTATAACATTGAATGGGTGTAAGTCCCTCCTTTAATTTGTTTATACAAACCATGTGGCTTCCCCTGTGAACTGGGTACCCTGCACGGTTGAGTTGCATAGTTAGCAATAATCATGTGCTAACCAAGAGACTCAGTCTATCTTCCCATTTTCCAGAACTCCGAGTTTTGAATGAGTCCCAGAATCTCCTGAACCATATCTCATCCATTAAATACCATGATTAAAATAAAAATAAAGTTTTAAAATAGTAACACAAGTATCCTTACCTCTCTAAAAGTCTGGGATTTTATAACCTCCCCTCCTTAATACAACCCATCCCCTAGTTTCTCTTCCAAGGGTGAAAAAATTCCATCTGAGAAAAGTTATGGCCACTTCACATGCACATTAGCCTACCTCTCCCAAGTCTCATCATACACATGGCCTTACTACCATAGAACCCATAATAGTGGAACTAAATTACCTCAGAGAGTCATCATTCTCCGATCAAAAATATGTATCATATGCTCCTTGAAATATGCATCCACCTTCAACTCAATAACCTTAGGGTCAGAAAAATGAGATGGATCAGCATGGCACCAAAAGAGCTATGATGGGTGGAATAAATCATGCATGGAATGGTAACTATGAGGTAACTGCAATCGATAGGTTACCAACATGACTCTCTCCACTATCTCTAAAGGCCCGACATAACGAGGTGATAACTTTCCCTATCTCTGAATCCTTCTATGACCCAATCTAGGTGAAACACACAAAAAGACCCAATGTCACACCTCGTACTCTAGAGTTCTATGATGATGATCAGTATAATACTTTTTATTGGACTGAGATATAGCCATATGTTTTTGAATCAACTATACTTTATTTAAAACCTCCTAAACGTGATAAGGACCCACTAATGCCACCTCACCTGCCACTAACTAGCATAGAGGTGAACATAATAGCCTACCATAAAGGGACTCATACAGATCCATATAAATCATTTCCTAAAAGATATTATTATAGGAAAACACAATGAGATGTATAATTTTCTCCTAAGAACTTCCAAAATCATGCACTCATTCCCAGAGTATATCCTTTAACAACCATATCGTCTTCTTGGACTGACCCATCGTTTTAAGGGTGATAAGCTATACTAAAGAGAACCTGTGAACCCAGTGCCTTCTACAACCCCTTATAGAACTCTGATGTAAAATGGGAATCATGATTTGATATGATAGAATGAGTAACACCATGAAGGAATGATATCACTCAAATATAAAGCCTTAAAATTTCATAAACTGAGAAGGTCTCCTGGTTTGGTAGGAAGTGTGTGATCTTGGTCAATCTGTCATTGATCACCCATACTACATAGCTTTCTCAAGGGGATCTTAGAAAACCTTTCACAAAATCTATAGTGATTTCATTCCATTTACACTCTGTAATAGAGAGAGGCTATAAGTCCACCAGGTTGTTGATTCTTCGCCTTCACCTACTAATAGGTGGAACACCTCATGATAAAACTTGAAATCTTCCTCTTAATACCCAGGCACCAATACTAATGGTGTACATAATGGTACATCTTGGTATGCCTAGGGTGAAATTACCAAACATAGACATGAGCTTCATGTATCATCTATTACCTTATGTCTAAATAAACCTAGATGTTTCCATAGAAGAGAAATATCTCATTTCTGTCCACACCCCAACTAGGTAGTGGGTTCTCACTAGAGAATTTTTCCCTCAGGATGAGGCCCTCGAGGTCAGATATATGTCTCATCTTCACCCACTCCATAAGGGAGGATATTACTACTAGAGTTGCTAAAACATGTTGTTCCTGAACCTCCAAATGCATCTCAGAAAAAAATCGATCAACTACAACTCACTTCTAGCCTCTTGGATGGCCTATGTCTGATTTTTCTGGATCAAGTCATCGACCACAACATTACCCTTACTAGGTGTATAAGTAATCTCAATGTTGAAGGACAATAGGTACTATATCCACCCAATATTACTTATATTTAAGTCTCTCTATGTGGATATATATTTGATACTTTTGTGATTAGTGTAAAAAATGAACCACTCACCCAATAAGAATTATCTATAATAGCATAAATCATGAACCACAATTTTTATCTTGAGTTCATGTGTAGGGTAATTCTGATCATGAGGTCTTAGCTTGTGGGATCCATATGCTAAAACATAATCACCCTACATTAGAACTAATCCTAAACCTATTCATTAATCATAAAAATAGATTATATAAATTCTACCTAGATCTGGAAGAATCAAGATTAGTGTTGAAGTAAGTTTCCTTTTCAACTCCTAAAAATATGTCTCACAAGTTTTAGACTAGATGAATTTCACACCCTTCTTAGTCAAGCACATAAGAGGCACTTCTAGGCATGAGAAATCCTAAATCACATATAATATACCACTAGACCCAATATGTTGTGTATTTAAAACACATTCTTGGGTTGTTCACATGAAAACTTGGTTCTCACCTTATCTGGGTCAATAGATACACCTACCTCAGAAATGATATGACCCAAGAAGTGAACCTTAATGATCAAAAAGTGGAATTTTCTAAGCTTAACATAAAGATGGTTCTCTCTCAGTGTACTCAGCATGATCTCAAGATAGTTGGAATGATCTTATCTAGTGATATAATACACCAAGATGTCATCTATGAAGACTACCATGAATAAATCAAAGTATGGGTGGAAAACCCAATTCATCAAATACATAAAGACTTATAGTGCATTTTTAAGGCTAATTGGAATAACTAGATACTCATGAAAGTTGTATCTACTTTAGAAGGTGGTAAATGGTATATATGATTTCCTCATAAGAACCTGATGGTATCCCGACCTCAAATTGATATTAGAGAAAAAATTTGATCCTCAAATCTAGTCGAAGAGGTCATCTGTATGAGGCAGTGGATACCAATTCTTCACTACAATCTGGTTCAGTCATCTATAACCCATGAACAACCTAATGGAACTGTCCAACTTATTATGAAATAAGGATAGTTGAACAACATGATGATGTTCTAGGTCATATAAAAACATTTTCCTTAAGATATTCTAGTTTCATCATGTGTTCCTTGATCATTTTAGGTTCCATCCTATTGGAAGGTATGAACACTAATGTCGCACCCAACACTAGCTAGATGGTGAACTCCACCACTCTCTCAAGAGGTAAGTGAAATAAATCATTAGGGAATGCATCCCTAAAATGATCCACTAAAGGAAGGAATTCCATAAGCTACATTCCCTAATCACTCATAAAGAGACTAGCCATCCGAGCTATCAACTTACCCAACCCCTAATGTTTGGGTCCAGTTTGAATTTCCTAGATATTACATTCACCCTTATGAATATATGTACTACCTTTAGGTGATGTTAAAGACACCCTATGGTGATATAAATCAACATGGTTTTGATAAGGAACTAGCCAATCCATACCAAGAATAACATTGAGGCTAGTTAACTCAAGGATGAAGAAATTCCATAGAAAATGGTACCCAACTATATTAAGGGGGAATTCCCTACATTGGCATATATTCTCTAATATAACCCCTAGAGGTGTATCGAGATTCATAAATCCACTAAAGTACTCTATCACCAGGCCCATACTTTCCATAACCACAATAGATATAAAAGAGTGTGATGCACCTGTATAAAATAGGGAAGAAACCAAAGTAGAGGATACAAAAATAATACCTAAAATAGTATAAGGCCTCATACTCTACTCCTTAGGTTCAAGATTCACTGTATAGATATGGACCAATCCACAACCCTGAGATACTTCCTAACTAGCCTAGGTATGTCCACTCTATTGACAATGAGCCTTTGAGGCCTGGATACCTCAACCACGACCACCTCCTCACCCTAATCAACTATTATACACTACTACAAAACTAGTTTATCTAGCTCAAGGGATTTAATATCACTAGTTAAAAGTAATGTTAAAGACTCCTTTTATCAGCGCTAAAAAAAGAGTTGATAAAGCCCCCCCCCTTTATTAGTGTTTTTTAGAAGTGCTAGTAATGATCCCCTTTATCAGCACTTTTAAAAAAGTACTGATAAAGACCCCCAATTTATAAGCACTAGTAACAAAATGTTGATAAACAAAGGCCTTTATTAGTGCTTGTAAAAAAAGCACTCAGGGGGGGGGGGTCTTTATCAGCGTTATTTTAGAATCTCTGATAAAGACCCCCCTTTATCAGTGTTTTTTTACTAGCACTGACTAATGGTATATTTCAAAAAAAAATTATTTTAAAAAATATTAATATATAAATATATTTATATTGATATAAATATAATATATATATTTTTATATATGTTTTAGATAAGGATAAATAAACATTTACACTTAATATATAAGTTATTTAGGGAAAATGGATTATAAAATAATTAAAAAAATAATTTTAATTAATATTTTTCTAATTATTATAGATTAATAATCATTTAATCACGATTTTAAAATTAAAAAAAATCAAAAAACTAAAAAAAGATCTAAAATAAGTTGAAAACGTAACTCGAACTTCAAATGACCATAAATTTTGATCCGGGTGTCCGTTTGAGCTCTATCACATATCAAATCAAAGCTTGTGATGAGATCTATATATTGTTAAATAGTGGGTACACCGATCAATATTTTTTCAAGGCCATAAAAGGCTCATAAGGCCTCTAAAACTAAGTTTTTAGTCGAGTATCCCAATTTTATAACATTTGATGGATTTTCAACCTCGTTTAAGGGGATTTTATTACCTTTTTTGTGGGGACTAAATTTATTCCTAGGTATTACATTCATATTGATTATATGGTTTTTAAATTTTATTATTTTTCATAAGGTACTTTTATTTATAATTAAATGTATGCATATTTTCTTATATTTACTTACAATAAATACTTGTATAAATACATAAATCAACATATTTAGGTAAAAATGTTTTTTAAATATATAAAATAAATATTTATTATTAATTTTATTTAAAGTAAAAAATTATCCATTTTTACCTTATAATAATGGAATAATATGTATATATAATTTTTATATATACATATGTGTGTGTATTAATAAACACACACACATATATACATTTATATTCTTATATATATATATATATATATTCTAATATATATAAATGAATATTAATATATAATATATTTAAATAAGTATAATTGTGTGCATATATATGTCACACATTCCAAAATATATACAAATAAACAAAAAAGTCATTAAATATAAAACAAAACATGCATGTCATAGTGGTAATGAGCTTCACTCGCATAAAAAAGGTAATGGGATCAAATATAGGCATCCACAAAAATTTAGGGTAGCCTTCTAGTACTAAGGAAGGGGGTGGGATGCATGATAGTAAATGTGTAGTGGAAAGTGTTGAGAAAGGGGGAAGTAAGCGCCGAGAATGGTGGGTGTAAGTGTGTGTGAAAAATAAGTTTTTTTCCATATTTTTTAATAGTTCTTTATTTAGAATTATTAAAATACAACCATTAACATATATATTTTTAGCTCTATTAAAAACACCCTTTAACAGCACTAAAAAATAACTATTAAATGAAACCTTTAAGAGTGCTAAGAAGAGTCGATAAATGGTACCTTTATCAGCATTTTTTAGTGATCTTAAAGGGTTCCTTTAACATCATTTTTTTGCACTGTTAAATATCCCCCTTTTAACATCACTCATAATATGATCACTTTTTAAGTGCTGATAAAACCACTTAAATAGCGTTGTTAAAGTCTTGATTTGAAGTAATGAGAAGAACAACTCCCAGCCTGACTTGGAGCTGCTGATCATGTACCTGAAAGAGGTATTGTTACAGATACTCATTCACATGGAACCATAGGAAAAGATTGGAAGAAGCACTGAAGGCGGTCCATCCTTCTACAAGCTCAACACCCATTCGAGTTCCTCATGTACCAAGGCTTCTTATGGCATAGCCTTCTACATTGGTGACATACCACATACATGTCAGTGTATGTCACCTGACTAGCGTTTTCCCTGTATGCACCCATGAAATAAAGCTTCCTAATACTAGATGAACCATCACCCTACCTCAAAACTAAACTGCCACGGATCACATATTCAGATTCCCTTAGGTTCTACTATTTAATGAGTTCCAGGTTCACTATATCTGAAATGGTAGTCAATCGAAAGTTTTTCACTTACGATCGGACGACGTACACCGGCCCATCCTTAAATCATCTCATAGTCGTCAACTCATCACTGTTCAAGGTTGGAGAAAAAAATTGAAGCTCGATGAAGTGATCAAAATACTCAAACACATACATAATGTGAAACCCTAAAAAAATAAAGTATGATCCTTGTATTCTATAGTGTGTATGACACACGACAACAAACGCATAAGGTAATATAATATCCATATACTTTATAATATATTTACTATTTAAAATAGATTCTATATATTTCATTTCATTCAAAATTTAGTTAGCATGAATTACATGAAAGAGCGACCATCCTTTATAGCTTTAGTTACACACAAGAGCGACCTTTCTTGATAGCTTGCGTTACACGCAAGACCGAGTTTCACCAAATAACTATGTATTATTAAAATATTATTATTAACTATAATATGATATAAACTAGCTATTACATTAGAAATTATGAATAGTATTAACTAACTTATGAAAATATATGGTTTATAATAATATAATATTAATTCATAGGTTAAAAATGAATGTAGGAACCAATTGAATATAAACAAAATGTTTTTATATAAAACCATTTTTATTCTCACAAAGTTGTTTTATCCTAATAAATTAAAATAATTAAAATAAGTTAATTATTATAATTAAATATATATGTTATATATTTAATAAAATATTTTGTATATTCATCCATTAGGTTTGATATGCATAAGATAAGAACAAACCATATTTTATACATAAAAACCTACATTTCTATAAAGGCAATTTTACCGCCTTTTAATAGAGAACCCATTTTAAATATGAATTTTGATACTTTGATTGATATAATATGTCAAGATAAACTTTATATTTTAAATAAAACATAATGTTGGACTCACCTATTTTGATAATCCCAAATCATGTTTAAATATTGATCATGATATATTAAGTCAGTAACTAATATTTTTATTCTACATTTATAATTATCTTATCCTGAACAATGTACACTCTTAATACTCATGAATTTACTACATTAGCTTACAGTTTATATTTATCTAAATATAAGTTCACTGTTAAAGGATACTAGTAAGAGCCTTCTGTTCAAAGTCACCATTATAGCTCACTGCTATACGAAGTCACTGATGCTAGAAGATCACCGTTGAAGACTTACAGTCACTGTTGGAAGCTACCGGTACACGGTTACTATCACAAGTCTACTGATGATCTGCTTATCAAATCTCATAGACAAATAGTTACTGTCACAAGGTCACTACTATGAAAAATCTTCTGTTAAAAGTTCAATGTCAGACTCTTTCTCAAGTATTCTGTTGAGAACCTCACGGTTCAAGCCAACAGTTGGATCAGTCTACCATTTGTAGAAGGCTACCGCTGGACAACTCCTACTGTCGAGATAGTCGACTGTTGTTCAAAGTCCACTGATGAGGAGAAACTGTTACATAGAGTAATAGCTACCATTACAATCCTACAGACAAAGAGTCTACCAATGAAGCTTACTTTTGAATAACCTACCGTTGAAGCTCACAGTTGAATAGTCTACTGATGAAGTCCACAGTTGGAAAGACCACAGCTGAAGTCTACCATGTGACATGCACCTGCTACCAGTCTAATTATATTTTATTCTCTTCTTTATCAATTTTATCAATACTATTATAATGGTCATGTATGAACAAATTAATTCACCTGAAATTATTTAATGATATTTGTAGGAATATCAGGAACTAGTACGATGTACGAGGAAGACTACACATGGTTGAAACATTTTTCTTGTCGGCCCCTGCTGAACCAAAAGAGAAAAAGATGAACTGGAAAAGAATATATATATAAGAGAGATACATTCAGAGCTACTCGGCCAATATATATAGAAACAAGAAAAGTGGTGTGGATATATTGAAAAAACACAGAACACTTGAGAACCATACACAATCTCAAGAAGAACCCTTAAGCACTTATTCAGAAGAACACAGAGCTTCAAAAGGATCAATTGAAAGAATCTCCTTCAAGCTTTTGTGGTGTGATTTAAAGAGCTTAAAACCCAAGAAGATGATCATCTCTACATCTGAAAGTCAGAACCTGAATGTTGCAACACTCTGTTTTGGAGTTAACTTGCAGAGAAGGACCAAAACTTCATTTCATTCATTCCAACGAGTCCAGAGCTAATCTGACAACACAATAGAGCATTATAAACTCATTCCTACTATCTTTAGCTCTACTGTGTCTTAATACTGTACACTTGTAAGTAGTGTGTGTGTGTTACACACACTGACTTTTGTGCTTGAACTGAGGGATACTGAAAATCCCCATACCAAACTATCTTTACATTTATTTTCCCATGTAGAATTGTGGTAGAGGTTACAAAACCTGGACAGTTTGTGAAAACTGTTGTAAAGCCCGATACAGGCTGTGTATAAATTTTAATATAATTGCTTGGTGGCAGGTGATCACCAAGTGGAGAGGACTAGGTCTTGTCTTAAGACTGAACCTCTTGTTTAATTTGTTGTGTTCCTCTTTCATTACTCTATTTTACATTTATCAACTGTGCTTATATTAGAAAATACAGAAAATCTATTTTTACATAATCTAATAGTTAGTTCTGGTTAGTGTGTATATCTGATTCTTTTAGTAAACTGGTTTCAAAAGTGAAATTAGTTCTCATACTGATTCTACTGAGGAGTAATCATCCTTTGAGAAACCTGTTGAACAATAAGTCACTTATATCTCTACTTCCTCAATTGATTGGACTGTTTTAATTTGGGAGAGTTTAATCCTAAAAGTTTTTAACAGAAATTTTAATTAGAACTCAATTCACCCCCTCTTGAGTATCCACTCTGACCAACATTTGGTATTAGAGGTAACATCTTTATATACAAAGTTTTCAAACCCTCTGTTTTTCAAACTGTGATTTTAGTTTTATCTTAAAGATCTTAAATTTATGTTAGTTCTAATTTTTCTCTCTTTAATATATTTTCTAAAATCTAGTTATGGACAATAGACTAGAAGGTGCTGCTACTAACATGCCACCTTTATTTAATGGTGTGAATTATTCTCAATGGAAAATTAAAATGAAAATTAATTTGGAAAGTATTGGTTTTGATATTTGGTCTGCTATAGAATCAGAATATGAGATCCCCGAAACTGCTAGATCTATCTGGGATGATGCTACAAAGTCTGACTATAACAATAACTGTAAATCTATGAATTCCCTTTACTGCTCTTTAAGAGATGAGCAATATAACCGAATTTCTGCATGTAAAACAGCTCATGAAATCTGGGACACCTTGGCTGTTTCTCATGAAGGAACAACCAATGTGAAAGAAATGAGATTAAATACCTATACTATTAAATATGATAATTTTAAGATGAGGCCTAATGAACCAATTTCTGACATGTATCTTAGGTTTAATGAGATTTTCAACACCATGATTTCACTGGGAAAATCTGTTCCAGAGAAGGAGCATATCATGAGAATATTGAGATGTTTGCCTGACAGATAGAGAGGAACTTCTGTGTCTATCCGAGAGTCATGTGACATCAGCAAGCTACCTGTTAACGAGTTGATTGGTAAAATAATGATGTATGAAGAGGAAATGAAGGTAAACAAAGAAGAAGATGATGAACCCAAAAGAAAATCTGTGGCATTCAAGTCTACTGCTTCAAAGAGCAAAGACAAGGAGAAAATACATGTACCTACTAGAAGTTCAACTAGTGAAGATTCAGATTCAGACGGTGATGAAGAAATGGCTCAAATAGCTAGGAGATTTAAGAAGTTCTATAGGAAGAAGAAGTTTTTCAGAAAACCAAACTACAAGGGCAAGTATGATCAAAAAGGTAAGTGGAAAAAGGATTTGAAGAAATCTGATAAGGAAGATGATATAGTCTGCTATGAATGTAAGAGGAAAGGACACATCAAGGCTGACTTTCTGAAGTTAAAATTCAAGAATAAATATGACTATAAGGACATGAAGTACAAGAAAGACATGAAAGAAACCTAGAGTGATTCAGAAGACATCATAAGTGAATCAGAAGCTACTGATTCTGAAAAGAATCATGCCAACATGTGCTTCATGACTAACATATCCGAGGTACCTGTTTCCCCTACTCTAAATAATTATTATTCTAGAAATAACAGTGATTCAGGTAATGATGAAAATATGTGTAAGGATGAACTGTTTGAATATTGAAATATGCTAGAAGATACCTGCAATGAAATAAAAGATAAATATAAATCTTTAAAGAAACAACATGCCTTGACTAGTAATGTTAAAATAGATCTAAGTGTAGAAAAAGAAAATAATGCTCAATTGTTGAAAGAGAACACTCTACTTAAATTATCTAATGAACAATTAATAAAGGATATTGAGAATTTCACTGCTGGTAGGGATACCTTGACACAATTTCTAGGAAAACATATTGCTCCAAAATATACAACTGGTCTAGGATATCAACCTGGACAGAGACAAATTAGCAAAACCAAATTTGTTCCAAAATCTGGACAGTTCACTGCTAATTCTGGATCATATTTTGATAAAAAAATTTCTAAAGGACCTAACAAAGTATTTATGTCTCAAAATATGCTTGTTGATTTCATAAAATCTATAATGAAAATATGGGTTCCCAAAGTTCTATTGGCTGACCTTTCTGGACCCAAGAAGATCTGGGTACCAAAATTATCCCATGTTTAATCTGTTTTGCAGGGAAATTGCTTAAAGAGTTCCTGTAAGACCCTATGGTACTTGGATAGTGGATGTTCAAGACATATTATAGGAGACTATTATTGCTTCAAGAGTCTAATTAAAGTTGATGGTGGGCATGTCACCTTTGGTGACAATGCAAAAGGAAAAATCATCGGCTTAGGCCAGATTGGTAACCCTGATACAATATTAATTTCTAAAGTACTTTTTGTTGATGGATTAAAGTAAAATTTACTTAGAATATCTTAGTTATGTGATGATGGATTTAATGTTAAATTTGAAAATGATGCATTCCATGTTTTTAATTCAAAAAATAATTTAGTTTTCACTGCATGTAGAAATGAGAATGTATATGCTGTTGATTTAAACTCCTTAGCCAAACAAAATGTTTCTTGTTTAAATGTTTTTATTAAAGAATCTTGGTTGTGGCATAAAAGATTAGGACACTAATGTGCACTCACTTAGGAATCTATCTAAGAAATGTTTAGTTAGAGACTTACCTAAATTAGAATTCCCAATTGATAAAGTGTGTAATCCCTGTCAAAAGGGAAAACAACACAAAGTTTCCTTCAAACCAAAGAAAGAAGTTTCAACTTATCAACCACTTGAGTTGGTTCATATGGATTTTTTTGGACCATCAAGAGTTTCAAGTTAAAATGGGAAGCACTATGTTTATGTTCTTGTAGATGACTTTTCTAGGTATACTTGGTTATACTTTCTAGCTCACAAAAGTGAATCTTGTTCCTACTTTGTCAAATATTTCAAGTCTGTAGAAAACCTCAGTGGACTTAAGATTAAAACCCTAAGAAGTGATCATGGCCATGAGTTTGCGAATCATGAGTTTGAATCCTACTGCTTGCATAATGGCTATAGTCACAACTTTTCTACCCCTAGGACACCTCAACAAAATGGAGTTGTAGAAAGGAGAAATAGGACCCTTCAATAAATTACAAGGACTATGCTTAATGAGTATGACTTACCTATTTATTTTTGGGCTGAAGCTGTAAATACATCTTGTTACATTATCAATAGAGTTTTAATTGGACCTATTCTAAAAAGGACCCCTTATGAACTTTGGAATAATAGGAAGCCTAAGGTTAATTATTTTAGAGTTTTTGGTTGCAAAGTCTTTATTCTTAATACTAAAGATAATCTTGACAAATTTTCTCCCAAAAGTGATGAAGGAATTTTCCTGGGTTATTCTACTTCAAGTAAAGCATATAGAGTGTTCAATAAGAAAACCAAATGTGTGGAAGAATCAGTTCATATCAAATTTTATGAGGCTGATCCACATGATCCTAAAACCTCACTTTAAAATCTTGAGGAAGATTTGTCAAATCTGATCTTTAATGATAAGGATAGTGAATCCCCTATAAAAGTACCAAGTTCTGAAATTTTTCCAGAATCTGCTCCTACCGATTCTGAACCAACAGACAACAATGAAGAATCTAGTTTAACCCTTCCTAGAGGTATTAGGACTCTTAAGAATCATCCTCTAGATGATATTTTATGTGATCTAAATAGAGGAACAAAAACTAGAGCTTCTCTAAGAAACCAGGTTGAACATCAAGTTTTTCTTTAATAGATTGAACCCAAAACTATTAATGATGCCATCAATGATGAATTTTGGGTAATGGATATGCAGGAAGAACTAAATCAGTTCGAAAGAAACAAAGTTTGAGAATTAGTGGAAATACCCAAGGACACTTTGACCATAGGCACTAAATGGGTGTTTAGGAACAAAGTAGATGAGTCTAGGAATATAGTTAGAAATAAAGCTAGGCTAGTTGCACAAGGATATAGTCAAGAGGAAGGAATAGACTATGAGGAGACCTTTTCACCTGTAGCTAGATTAGAATCCATTAGGATACTACTTGCATATGCAGCTCATCTGAATTTCAAACTTTATCAAATGGATGTTAAAAGTGATTTTCTAAATGGGTATATAGTTGAGGATGTATTTGTTGAACAACCTCCTGGTTTTACAAATTCCCATTTTTCCAATCATGTTTTTAAACTATCTAAAGCTTTATATGGCTTAAAACAAGCTCCAAGAGCATGGTATGATAGACTCAACTCTTTTCTTATTTCAAAAGTTTTTACCAAAGGGATATCTGATCCTACTCTTTTCATTAAATGGATTTCTAAATATGTTTTGATAGTAAAAATTTATGTGGATGATATTATTTTTGGATCTTCTAAAAATTCATTATGTGTTGATTTTTAAAAAATGATGCAAAATGATTTTGAAATGAGTTTAATGGGAGAACTCAAATTTTTCCTTGGATTTCAGATCTTTCAAAATAAAAATGGAATTGTTTTGAATCAAAGTAAATATATTAAAGATATTTTAAAACGTTTTTCTTTGGATGGTAGTAAAGTTAGTGACACACCTATGAGTACCACTTGTAAGATGGATACTGATGAAACTAGAGAACCAGTGGATCAAACCAACTACATAGGTATGATAGGAAGTCTACTCTATCTTACGACTAGTAGATCTGAAATCATGTTTAGTGTATGCATGTGTGCTCGCTTTCAAGAAAATCCAAAAGAGTCTCATTTAACTGCTGTTAAGAGGATTTTTAAATATCTCAAAAATACCCCCAACTTAGGATTATTTTATCCAAAAGGACAATCATTTGATCTGTTGAGTTATTCTGATGCTGATTTTGTCGGCTGCAAGTTAGATAGAAAAAGCACCTCTGGCACATGTCACATTTTAGGTAAGTCACTAGTATCTTGGTGTAGTAAGAAGCAGAATTCTGTTGAATTATCTACTGCCGAAGCTGAGTACATAGCTATTGGTAGTTGTTGTGCTCAAATTCTGTGGATGAAACATATTTTACTGGACTATGGATATCAATTCAAACATGTCTCTATAAAGTGTGAAAATACAAGTGCTATTAACATTTCCAAAAATCCAGTATCTCATGTTAGGACAAAGCATATTGATGTGAGACATCACCTTTTGAGGGATCATTATCAAAAGGGTGATATCACTCTTGAATTCATTGGCACTGAACATCAATTGGATGATATATTCACAAATACTTTGAATTCTGAGAGGTTAAATTACATCAAACATGAGTTAGGTATGATTAATTTCAGCATAGGAAACCTAACTGTTGGACCTCACAGTCAAACCACACTGTTAAACCTCACAGTTGGACCTCACTGTTAGACCTCACAGTTAGACCTCACAGCTGGACCTCACTGTTAGACCTCACAGTTAAACCTCATAGTCAGACCTCACAGTTGGACCTTACTATTATACCTCACTGTTGCACCTCACTGGTACATCTCACTGTTGGATACCTCGCTGTTTGATTTTATTTTTACGGGAATTCGAATCGTTTTTATTTCCTTTTTATTATTTCTATTTTATTTTGTTTTAATCCCTAAAAGATAAAATCAAATGCCATGAACATATTTCAATCCACTTTCCTCTCCCAATCTTGAACCTTGCTCTCGAAATTCATAAACCCTAACCCTTCACCTGAACCCTCGAACCTCTCTCAATCTCAATGGCCAGAACAAAGAGACTCCCTACTGTCAATGAGGATGAGCCAAGTCCAAAGAGGACTCAAGCCGAATCCAGTGGCACTAGTAATACCCTGACGGGACCTGTAAACCCACATCTGACCAAGAGACAAATCTTTCATGAGAAGGAGTTAAGTGCAGAATGGCTACTTTCAAGCAAGTCATTAGTACTGGAAGTACTAAATGCCCAAGGATGGACCGAATGTTTTTACAATAAAAATGGACTGTACTACCTGAATCTTGTGAAAGAGTTCTATGAATATCTGAAGTTCGAAGAGGAAGAGGATGTGCATAAGCTAATATCCAGAGTCAATGGAAATGAAGTCAGTTTATCGTCTGCTGAGTGGGCTTCCTATTTAAGAGTTCCTCATGAAGGAATATATGATTACTACTCTGGAGTGGCTCCTCCAGACATTTCTGTTTTTGAATATGAAAAAGCTCTGGAAGAACTGAAAGGAGATGGAAAATCAAGGAGGATCATTGCAGCTGAGATGAATGGAGAAGACAGGCTTTTGTTCAAATTCATTCAGCATGTACTTAGTCTGAGGAGAGGAGACTTTGTAGTACTGAAGTACCCAGACATATTCTTGATGTACTTACTGAAGCATGGAAATAAGATTAACCTATGTAGGATACTAATGGCACAATTGGAGGATATGACTAAGGCAAGATCAAAATCCAATGCCTTATTTCATGCCAAGCTTATTTCAGTAATGCTAAAGGTAAATGGTGTGTCTGGAAATAAAAAGAGATGATAGTGGCCAAGAACAGTGTCTGTATCTCCAAGGTGATTTGAAAATTCATGAAAATTAGCTGGAATCCCTAAAAAAGGACATGGGTGAATAATGAGGGAAAGATATATGAAAATCTTGACCCTACTACTCATCCAACTAGGCCAAAAGACCAGAGAGATACAAGCCTGAAGTTTGATGATCCAGAACCAAATTATTTAGATGAGGAGGAGGCTGAAGGAGCTGTGGACCCTCAAAGAGAAAATACCCCCATTGATGATGGGAGTGATCCAGATTTTCCTCACAGTCCTGTAAGGATAGTAGATTTCGGAGCAGCTAGCCCTCCAAAAGAACTGCCAAAGAGAGAAACTATTCTGAAGGACAGTGATACTGAGACCATTGAAGAAGAAGAAGAAGAATCATATCAGAATGTTTTCAAGGACACCTCTGAAGAGGATGAGGCTGCCGAGTCAGATCATTTTTCTCATGAGGAAAAGGAGGCTATTGGTGAAGCTGATGATGAGGACAATGAAGAAGAAGATCTCAGTTTGAGCCCTCAAATAGATAATACAGACAAGATAGTGTCTGTTTAGGAAGAAGGAGTGGCATCTACTACCATTGATATGGAATTCATTGTTGACCCAGAGAAGGATAAGACTCACCCTACTGTTGAAGTAACAGAGCAAGCAGTTTTTGAATCTGTTGGAGTTGCAGAGGAGGTTGTAGAGTTACCTAGAACAGAACAGATAGAGGAGATTCCTTAGGAGAGAGCTCTAAGTGAGGGGGAGCATCTTGATTCAGTTTTTGTGTTGTATGACATCAAAGGTTGGTCATCATATCCAGGGTACATGGTACTTGGACTCAATTATGGAGATTCTGATGAGGAAGACCAACCTCAAAGGAATACTGTTATCCTACCTGAAAGTGTTCTAGTAGTTATGGATAAAAATTTGGCAACTAAGGAGGACCTTGAGTCTTTGAAAGTTGAAATTAACAAGGAAGTGATACAATTAGTAGCATATTTGAAGAATAGACTTGTTGAAGAGCTAAGGAGTGTGGAGTAATCCCTGGAACTATCTCTGGGATGTGTTGTGTCTAGTCCAGTGAAAGGAATGATGGTTGAAGTTAAAGTCTTCCATACTCAAATTGAAAGTTGGAAAGGAGATGTGGTTGCTCTAAGATAATCAGTTACTTCCTTGACTGCCATGAGCAGTTCTCAAAACCAAGTGAATGCTGAGATTAGATATATCAAAGAAGTAGTCAAACAGTTTGTGGAAGTTTTTGAGGATTTTAAGAAATCAGTCAAAGAACATATGAACAATCAAGATTCACTTGTTCAGAAGGTGATTAGTAACATGAATCAATATTTCAAAGAGACAATATACTTCTTGGTAAAACCCCTTCCCTCATCTAGCTCCTCTGTGAACATTGACCAGATCAGAATTGTGATCCAGAAAGAGATTTCTAAGGCTAGTCCCAGTGGCACCTCTGATTCTCAAATACTTTCTACCACTAGGAAAGTCATCAGTTTTGTTCATGACCACTTGCAGGCAGCTACTGCTTCTCAAGAGGCCATTAAGAATAAGGTAGATTTTTTACTTTGAGAAGGTCTATACCAAGCATCAAATGACCAACCACTTTAAGCTCTTGATAGAGAATATGAAGCTGCCTCCAGTGAATCAGGCATTCAAGGAGCAAGTCAGCAAGCTGAGAGAATTGACCCCTGCTTTGGATAAGTTTTTGGAGAATAAAGATGATTTTTTATCTGCTATGGAAAGAGGGGGGAGCATTATTATGGATTTTAGAAACCTTCTTCTACCCTTTATTCATGTGGACTGCACCCCTGTCATCATCCCTCCTAACTTACCTACATCTCAACCCATTGGTTCTTCCACCACGTCTCCTGCTAAAGCTATCAAAAGCCTTAATCCACTGATCCCTCAGCGAGCTACCCACTACAGACCAACAGGAGCTTCTGTTGCTGCCCCTCTAGTCATTCCTGCAAGAATTCCTAAACCTGTTGATCCACCAGCTCCTCCTTTACCTTCTTCTTCCAAAGAAAAATACTCCTTACCTACGGATTATGTGGATTTAGTATGTTTATGTATTTTGATAGGGACTATGTATTCTTTTTGGGTCATGTAATGTAATTTCATTAATAAAAGCTTTCTATGTTCTCTCTATTTGTTCTTCTTTTTGCTAATCACAAAGGGGGAGAAGTACTGTGCTAATTCTAGAATAATCATGTGATATGTGATTGGGGAGAAAATTACTAATATACTACTATAATTATATGTTGAATCTTATCTGCCTTTCTCTGATAAAATGTACCAATATTTTCTGGTTTTACACTCTTATTAATCTCTGATACTTGAGACATTTTTTATCTAGGTTTAGTAACTGTATTATATATGATATCTATCTTTAATACATACTGGCATAATTTGTGATTATCAAAAGGGGAAGATTGTTGGACTCACCTGTTTTGATAATCCCAAATCATGTTTAAATATTAATCATGATATATTAAGTCAGTTACTAATCTTTTTAATCTACATTTATAATTATCTTATCCTGAACAATGTACACTCTTAAGACTCATGACTTCATTGCATTAGGTTACAATTTATTTTTATCTAAATATAAATTCACTGTTAAAGGCTACTAGTAAGAGCCTTCTATTAAAAGTCACCATTATAGCTCACTGCTACATGAATTCACTGATGATAGAAGATCACCATTGAAGACTTACAGTCACTGTTGGAAGCTACCGGTACACGATTACTGTCACAAGTCTACGGATGATCTGCTTATCAAAGCTCACAGACAAAGAGTTACTGTCACAAGGTCACTAATATGAAAAAACTTCTGTTAAAAGTTCACTGTCAGACTCTTTCTCAAGTCTTCTGTTGAGAACCTCATGGTTCAAGCCTACAGTTGGATCAATCTACCATTTTTAGAAATCTACCGCTAGACAACTTCTACTGTCGAGATAGTTGACTGTTGCTCAAAGTCCACTGATGAGGAGCTACTATTACATAGAGTAATAGCTATCATTACAAGACTATAGACAAAGAGTCTACCAATGAAGCTTACTGTTGAATAACCTACCATTGAAGCTCACAGTTTAATTGTCTACCGATGAAGTCCATAGTTGGAAGGACCACAACTGGAGTCTACCGTGTGACATGCACCTGCTACCAGTCTAATGATATTTTATTATATTCTTTATCAATTTTATCAATACTATTATAATGGTAATGTCTTAAAAAATTAATAAACCTAACATTATTTAATGATATTTGCAGACATATCAGGAAACAGTATGATGTACGATGAAGACCACACGTGGTTGAAACATTTTTCCTATCGGCCCCTGCTGAACCAAAAGAGAAAAAGATGAACTGGAAAAGAATATATATATAAGAGAGAGACATTCAGATCTACTTGGCTAATATATATAGAAAAAATAAAAGTGGTGTGGATATATTGAAAAAACACCGAACACTTGAGAACCATACACAATCTCAAGAAGAACCCTCAAGCACTTATTCAGAAGAATACAGAGCTTCAAAAGGAACAATTGAAAGAATCTCCTTCAAGCTGTCTTGGTGTGCTGAAAAGAGATTAACACCCAAGAAGCTGATAATCTATACATCTGGAAGTCATAACCTAAAATTTGCGACACTCTGTTTTGTAGTCAACTTGCAGAGAAGGACCAAAACATCATTTCATTCATTCCAATAAGTCCAGAGCTGATCTGCCAACACAACAGAGCATTCTAAACTCATTCCTACTATCTTTAGCTCTACTGTGTCTTAATACTTTACACATGTAAGTAGTGTGTATGTGTTACACACACTGACTTTTGTGCTTGAACTGAGGGATACTAAAAATCCCCATACCAAACTATCTTTACATTTATTTTCCCACATAGAACTGTGGTAGAGGTTGCAAAACCTGGACAATTTGTGAAAACTGTTGTAAATCCCGATACAGGATGTGTATGACTTTTAATATGATTTCTTGGTGGCAGGTGATCACCAAGTGGAGAGGACTAGGTCTTTTCTTAAGAATGAAACTCTTGTTTAATTTGTTGTGTTCCTCTTTCATTACTCTGTTTTACATTTATCTGCTGTGCTTATATTAGCAAAGACAGAAAATCTATTTTTACATACTCTGATAGTTAGTTCTAGTTAGTGTGTATATCTGATTCATTTAGTAAACTGGTTTCAAAAGTGAAATTAGTTCTCATACTGATTCTATTGAGGAGTAATCAACCTTTGGGAAACCTGTTGAACAATAAGTCACTTATATCTCTAGTGCCTCAATTGACTAGGCCGTTTTAATTTGGGAGAGTTTAATCCTAAAAGTTTTTAAAAAAAATTTTAATTGGAACTCAATTCACCCCCTCTTGAGTATCTACTCCGACCAACACATAAAAATTAGTTTAGGGTAAATTTTTGATATTTTTCAGAAACATATCATTTTTTTGAATAGTTAAAATTACTGAATTTTAGTTCAAAACTACTTTTTAATATAATTAATTTATAAGGTTAAATTATAATTTTAATTGGTTTTAAAGTTTAATTATATAATATTATCATCAATTAATACAATTTATGTCATTGGAATCAATTTCAGTTTGAAATTGATTATAAAAACATAGTGAACTTTTTGACATTTTTACTCAAAAAACCTGCATTGTCATCCCATCTGTGGGATTAATTTTAATTTATGCCAATTATATGATTTGAATTTGGAAAAATGGATTCCATATTTGGAATCAGAATAATTTATAATGTTTAATAAGGTCAATTTTTTTTTTGAAAAAAATTATTAGTGAAGGTAATTAAAATTAATTAAAATGATTATGGTTAAATCAAGCTTAATAAGAGACTAAACCATAAATTTAAGGACTAAATAGACCTATAAACTTGTCCAAAATCCATTGGATAGAAATATTTAGACCCTATAATCAATTTTATCAATCTTGTTACATTATTTTATCCACTTACAACATGAAAAACGTGGGTGAAATCCTCTCTTCAAATATTTACAAGAGTGCCACTCTTCCTCCACTGAAAAGGCCACCACCTCTCCCCATTCCTCACACCTATAAAACCACTGAAGTTCAGACAAGATATTCCCAAATAGATTCAAAAAAATCCTTACCTTGACCTTGAATCCTCCATTATAGAAGAAATACTCCCAATTAATCATTTTGGTATAAACCAAAAGAAGTTACCCGATTAAGAGGTCACACCTTCTCTCATTGTTTTTAGTTTCATTTCCATCATCCAACACCTATACTCTTATTATTATATGATTAAATAAAAAAATTAGTATACTAAATATACTAGGATTTGTTTTATGCTAAGGTTTTTATCTACACTCACACACACCTAAATCTAATGGATATCGAACATACTATTTCTCTGTATGGAAAACTACCGCCTCACAAAACGATGATTGTTCAATTTTCCCCTACCACATCTCATGGTGGAAATTTTTATGGTAAATATATTTATATATGTTATATATTATATTTATTATTTATTTATTCTTCTTTAATTTTATAATACATACATTTAATACTTTCCATTTTACAATAACATCGTTTGGGGAAGCGTGGACTACCACCCCCTCAAAGTGATGTGATTCATTCACATGATACATGGAATGTATAAATGAATGGTTATAATTAAACATAAGTGGAATAAATAACATCAATAAGATATTAATAAAATAATTATATTTCTATATATAATATATATATATATATATATATCATCTCTTTTATTACCCTTTCACACAGATAAGGTTGTTCATGGACGTGTGAACTACCACCTCTTCAATATGATGTGATTCCTTTTACATAAAAAAATTATATATATAAGTATATATGATAATATAATATGGTATTTATTATATAATTATCATTATGGAAAGATTTTAGTTACTTAACTTCTTTCTACAATGATCATTTAAAAATGGGAATGTTACTCATGCGCACGTACGACCTACCGTCTCCATAATTGTGACTCTGGATCATAAAAATATTTAATAATTTATTTTAAAAGTATAATTGATGTAAAAATATGATAATTATTTCATGTTAATTATTTTGGAGATGTTATATAATGACCCCTTTGACCATAGTTGACCAACAATAGTTATTTTGACACATAAAAATTTGGTCAAAAAACACTCGATGTAAACTTAATTGTATAAGTAGTGTAAACAACATGGTAATAAGTGAAATAAAAGTAACTATAAACATGAAAAAGGTTCTGAAGAAATTATAAAATTAACATAAATTTATTATATAGTAAGTTAAAGGATGTTAACCTGAAAGGAAACATATGGTAATGGGATTTCATATCACTTTTAATTTTCATGAAATACATGTTATGTTCACCACTCTTTCCTTTTGTGCATTGTATATACTCCCATGATTGTATTCTATGTATCTTATAATTATAATTAAGGGTATTCACATATCCATTTTATTATCCTTCTTTCACAGTGTTTAAGATTCAAAAGTTACCAAATTGGTAAAATGTTTCGTCTTAATTTTCATTCTTTGAACTCATGTTTTATTATGCACCTAAACACATTTTCGAGGTGCATATATTTCCATTTTACATGATATATCATAAATATAAATATTTTAATGATATTATATGCTTCATGTAATTTCCCTTTCTTACATGGAGAGTATGATCCCAGTTACTGAGTTATAAGAGTTTATTGAGACAATCTCATCGCCTTTTCGAGATTATTTATGTTTATGCTTCCTTTGATGAAATATTATGATCCATCTATTAAGAAAACTCATGATTTTAATTATCCTATATTATTTCATGATATAATAATGTATTGTTACCATTTTTTACTCTTTGTTACATAATATTGTTAAGAAATTATTTCTAAGAAAGCTTTACTTTACCCTCACTTCGGTTATAAATATATTCAAAAACATGTTTCCCAAAAAGGGTTTACAAGAATATTATTCCATTCCCCTATAATATTTAAAAAAAATAACCGCTTTTTTATTTTACCAATCTCTTCTAAGTAATATTATTTTCTCTTTAGAAATGAGTCATTTTCTACCCTTTTACCATACAAAAGGAAAATTCTTTTTACCTCGTACGACATGTACAGATTCATCTACCATCATTTATTTGAAGCCTTCTTATTAAGTTTAAATGGTTTATTTTAAAATGTTTGTAATGTGATATTCAATGAAAAATATTTTCAAAATGTTTTTTAACAGAAAATGATATTTTCCTCAATAATATTTTTAAAAGTTATTATTTTATTTCATCAATAACAACAACCCTCTACTTTTCCCCACTTGGGATTTATGGTATTGATACCATCCTTATTCTTTCCTTGTATGGTTTATTATTGATTTGTCCAAGGATAATATTCACATTAACTTCCTTTATTTATTTTTTCGTCACCTTGAATTATTAAATTATCCATGATAATTGAACTTTGAATTTCCCCTTACCATCCATTTTATTTTTCATGGATATTACTATTGCATATACCATATACCATTTTACATACGGTGCCTACTTTGAAAGTTATTTCATTAATTGGGGAATTATTGATAAATCCATATTTCTCATTCAATAAGGTAATTTGATAAGGCATATTATTTATATTATTATTCAATATAAAGAATGATTTGGGCTGGTATACACAGGTTGAGGACCGTTTAAGGAAATCCCAATGGTTTGAGGACTGGTGAATGAAAGCCCCTCGATGCATTAGTAGTCTCATGAGATGAAATAGTTGGATATCCACCTTATATGGGTTTTTACTTGATAGCTAAACCGTCTTGTGAAAGGTCTTAACGGTAATGGTTCCAAGTACCTTGGAAACATGGAATCCAATAATGAAGTATTGCTTATATATTATTTTCAGTTATTATTCATCCATGAGATTTTGTGTTGACATGTCTATGGATAAATTTAATTTTTGTTCATTGATTAATGGAATGTGTTTTAGTTTCATACCTTTCTATATTTATTTTTCATTATCTAGTTATTTTAATGGAATGTATTTTCAGTTATTTACCTTACCATACTGACTATTCTCATCGATTCACTATTTCATTTGCTATATTTTTCCCTTACTGAGCATTTGAGTTCACCCTTATTATATTTCTTTCCCTAGGAATCCAGTAAGTGTACTATGAAATATATAAAGGAATATACTAGATGGATTATAATTATCCTTGATGTTTTTTATTTGTTTATAAGAAAAAACATGTTTTAATTAGTGTATCCATTTGTAATACAACTCTCATTTATGTATCTGGTTTTCCAAGACTACTAAATTCTTCAGTCCTTCGGGGCTTGATTCCTTGTAATCTTGCCAATGTAATTGATACTAGACACTAGGTATGGACTATCTGGGGTGGGGTTGATATAGTTGGTATCAGAGGATGTTTAGTAGCAACATTGGGAACTAGATTTTTGAAAAATTAGGTTAGAGAATGTAACCCTAAGATAGAATTTTAGGATAAGTATAGATGAAAACCATAGAATTTTTTTGATTTATATATTATGTGGGTCTTCCTAGAAATACATCCATGTATGGATACTACAAGTGGACATGGTTTTGGCATAGATTTACCTAGAAGTAAAATATCCGATAAGGTGTTCCAGGCCTGACTTGAGGTAACCTGGTACATGACAAGGGGTCTTACTGCACACTTGATTTGACACTCTTAGGGGATATGCTTAGGATAATCCATGTTTTCATTACAAGACATTATGAAATTTTTTAAAGGATTTTAAAAATTAATAATCAAGATTAAACCTAAGGTATTTTATCTTTAAAAATAATGTGTCATTATTTAGATATCTTATAGATAATTATACATTTTTCTCACTATGACTATTGTTGGTCACACTATTCTTTCCGGTTTTAGTCAATAACTGGAACTTGAAGGATTAAAGTTAACATTGAACATGAAGGAAAAGGTAGTGAATGAGAAAAAAATGACATGTTTACATTGGTGAAGGATATCATGTTTATGAAAAATTAGTTTTCTCAAAATATGATTAACAATATATACCTTTACCAACTCTCTAGCACACCAAAGAAGAGAAGGATGGAGGATGATAAAATCTCGAGTGGTGGAGACAGTGTAGAAAAGATGGCTCAACTTTCGACATTTGAGAAGTGTGGAAGGAGAAACCCAGGAAAGTGTCTCAATGAAACATTTAAATTATTTATGTGTGAGAAATAAGGACATAAATAAAAGGATTGATGAGGAAAAAGGAAGAGTACGATGGAAGTAAATGAATCTCATCCTAAGAAATCATTTATTTTTCTATTTCATAAATGTGGGGAACCTAAACATTACCCAAGTCAATTCCCTATCCTAGAGGATAAAATCTAGACCATGTAAGGATCTATGTGGAAATAAGTGGACGAAGTATTTATGTATTGATGTTGTATTGAAAACCTTAGTTAAAATGCTATTTAGTGACTAACCTAATTTCAAGTATGTATATCATATATATTTTGGAAATTATATTAATATTGTTTTAGAAAAGAAAAACCTATAAGATGGGTGACAACCAATCAAATCCATAAAGGCTATGGGTCTTGAACCCATGACTGAAGTATGATAAGGGTTCAATGCCAACCACTGACCTAGGTATTTTCCTTGTTAATTTTCATTGTTTTTAGTTATATAATTTAATGGATAAATATTAATTATGAACCAGTAGTAACAATTTTGAGGATTATAAATTAATCTATTAACCATATTTATTTTGTGAGATAGTTAAAGATAAATAGTAATACTTTTCACTCTTTTATAGGCCTTACAATCCTTTAAATTTTTTTTAGTGATTCAGGCATAAAAAAATTCATTATTGGTAATTAATTTTTTGGGAGTGAAGGGATGAATTAGAATTTGATCGAAGCACAACAAAAATTTAGGATTATTCATATGAGATTTAAAAATATCATATAATAATATTTCATTATATTCTTGGTCAGTACAATAATTATCCAACATTAGTAAAATAACTTAGAAATAAAATATTTTCCTAATACCTAAATTTATGTTGAACCGATAACCTTCTAAATTATCAAATATTTATGGATTTTATACCCTCAACTATCCATTTATCATTCAATTGTCTATGATTGATGACCTCATTAAATACCTATAAATATTTATGTTTTTTCTCCAAGCACATATCTCTACTTTCCACTGATGTTATCCTACTTATAGACCTAGTTACATGGTATTCCATGTGACTTTAGTACTTTCTATTATCTCTTTATAGAGGTTTACTTATAAACCCTTATCACGATGTGGGGTTTCAAATATAGGAATTATAAAACAATATATCACCATGATAAAGTTTAAATTTCTAGGGCACAATTAAAATAAGGTGGGGGAGAATGTGATGCCCTGAAAAAATGAAGTAAGAACCGTGTATTCGATAGCATGTATGAAATGCAATGACAAGCGTGCAAGGTAATATAATATCCAGATACTTTATAATATATTTAATATTTAAAATAGATTCTATATATTTTAATGCATATGACACTAAGTTAGTGTGATTTACACGAAAGATCTACCTTACTTGATAACTTGAGTTAGACGCAAGAGCGACCTTCCTCGATAGCTTGCATTACACGCAAGACCGTGTTTCACCAAATAACAATGTATTGTTAACATATTATCATTTAATATAACATGATATAAAATAGAAATTATGTTATAGGTTATTAATTTTATTAACTAACTTATGAAAATATATGGTTTATAATAATATAAGATTAATTCATAGGTTAAAAATGAATGTAGGAACCATTTGAATATAAACAGAATGTTTTTATATAAAACCATTTTTATGCTCACGAAGCTATTTTATCATAATAAATTAAATTAATTACAATTATTTCATTATTATAATGAAATATATATGTTATATATTCAATAAAATATTTTTTATATTCATCCATTAGGTTTTATATGCATAAGATAAAAATAAACTCTATTTTATACATAAAAACCTGTATTTTTATAAAGGCAATTTTACCACCTTTTAATAGAGAAACCATTTTAAATTTAAAATTTTATACTTTAAATGATCTAATATGTAAAAATAAACTTAATATTTGAAATATAAACATAAAAATTATATTAGGGTAAATTTTTGATATTTTTGGAAATATATCATTTTTTAATAGTTAAAATTATTGAATTTTAGTTCAAAACTGCTTTTTAATATAATTTATTTATAAGGTTAAATTATAATTTTAATTGGTTTTAAAGTTTAATTGTATAATATTTTTATCAATTAATACAATTTATGTCATTGGAATCAATTTTATTTTGAAATTTATTATAAAAACATAATGAACTTTATGACATTTTTACTCTAAAAATCCGCATTGTTGTCCCGTTTGTGGGATTAATTTTAATTTCATTTATATCTATTTTGTGATTTGAATTTGGAAAAATATATTATATTTTTGTAATAATCATAATTTATAATTTATAATAAGGTCAAATTTGTTTTTGACAAAAAATATTAGTGACGGTAATTAAATCGATTACAACGATTAAGGTTAAATTAAGCTTAATAGGAGACTAATCCATAAATTGAAGATCTAAATAGACCTATAAACTTGTCTAAAACCCATTTTATGTCCATATTTAGACAATATAATCCATTGGATAGACCTTGGTACATTATTGGATCCACTTTCAACATGAAAAACATTGGTGGAATTCTCTCTTCAAATATTTACAAGAGTATCACTCCTCCTCCACTATAAAAGGTCACCACCACTCACCATTCCTCACACCACTAAAACCACTTAAGTTCATCCAATATCTTCCAAAATATATTCCAAAGAATCCTTCCATATAAATTGAATCCTCCCTTAGTTCATAAATCCTCCCAAGGAATCCTTTTGGTATAAACTAAATGAAGTTACCCGATTAAGAGGTAACGCCTTCTCTCATGATTTTTAGTTTTATTTCTATTCTCCACTCCCTATACTCTTCTTATTCTATGATTACATAAAAACAAAAGTATTATAAATATAATAGGATGTTTTTATGCTAATTGTTCAACCTAAACTTCCACACACCTCCATATAATGGGTAACAAACATATTGTTTCTATGTATAGTGAACTACGACATCACAAAACGATGATTGTTCAATTTTCCCCTACCACCTCTCATGGTGGCTATTATGATGGTAAATATATTTATATATGTTATATATCTTTTTTAATATGTTTTTATTATTCTTTAATTTTATAATACATACATTTAATACTTTCCATTTTACGATAACATCATTTGAGGAAGCGTGGACTACCACCCCCTCAAAGTGACGTGATTCGTTCACACGATACATGGAATGTATAAATGAATGGTTATAATTAAACATAACTGACATAAAAGAATAAATAAAATATTCATTAAATAATTATATTTCTGGAAATATAATACATACATACATACATATATATATATATCATCTCCTTTATTACCCTTCCACCCACTTTAAAAGAGATAACGTCGTTCGTGGACGTGTGCACTACCGCCTCCTCGACATGATGTGATTAATTTTACATAAAAAAAATTATATATATAAGTATATATGATTAAATAATATGTTATTTATTATATAATTATCATTTTTTAAATATTTTATTTACTTACCTTCTTTCCATAATGATCATTTAAAAATTTGAAAGTTACTCATGCGTACGTACGACCTACCATATCCATGATTGTAATGCTGGCTCATAACCATATTTAATGATTGATTTTAAAAGTATAACTGATATAAAAATATTATAATTATGTCATTTTTGTTATTATATAGATGTTATATAATGAACCCTTTGACCATAGTTGACCAAAAATAGTTGTTTTGACACATAAACTGAATTTGGTCAAAAACACACGACGTAAACTTAATTGTTTAAGTAATGCACACAACATGGTAATAAGTGAAATAAAATTAATTATAAAATTTAAAAAGATTATGAATATTGTATAAAATTAACATAAATTCATTATGCATGAAGTTAAATAATGTTCACCCGAAAGGAAACATAAGGTAAGGGGATTTCATCTCACTTTTAATTTTTGTGAGATACATGGTATGTTCACCACTCTTTCCTTTTATATGGTGTATGTACTAACATGATAGTATTCTATGTATCTTATAATTAAATGTATGTTTATTCACATATCCATTTTATGATCCTTCTTTAATGGGATTTAAGATTCAAAAGTTACCAAATCGGTAAAATGTTTTGTCTCAATTTTCCTTCTTCGAACTCATGTTTTATTATGCACCTAAACTATTTTTTGAAGTGAATATATTTACATTTTACATGATATATACTGAATATAAATATTTTTATGATATTATATACTTCATGTAATTTCACTTTCTTACATGGATAATATGATCCCACATACAGAGTTATAAGAGTTTATTGAGACAATCTCATTGCTTTTTTGAGATTGTTTATGTTTATGCTTCCTTTAATGAAATATTAGGATCCATATATCAATAACACTCATGAGTTTCCTTATCCTATTTTATGTCATTATATAATCATGTAATGGTACCATTTTATACTCTTTGGTACATAAGATAGTTAAGAAAGTATTTCTAAGAAAGCCTGACTTTACCCTCTCTTTGGTCGAAAATATATTTAAAACCATGTTTCTTAGAAAGGGTTTACAAGAATATTATTACATTCCCCTATAATATTTAAAATAAATTTTTACCCTTTTTTTATTTTATCAATCTCTTCAAAGTAATCTTATTATCTCTTTCCAAATGAGGCATTTCTTACCCTTTTACCATACAAAAGGAATATTCTTTTTTAACTCGTATGACATGTATAGATTCATCCACCATAATTTCTTTGAAGCCTCCTTCTCAAGTTTATAAGGTTTATTTTAAAAACAATAATGTGATATTTGATAAAAAATATGTTAAGAAGGTTTTTTTAATCAAATTATATTTTCCTCAATAATATTTTTAAAAGTTATTATTTTATTTCATCAACAAAAAAACCCTCTATTTTACCCCACTTGGGATTTATTGTATTGATACTATCCTTATTCTTCCTCTAGATGGTTTATTATTGATTTGGACAAGGATAGTATTCACATTCACTTCATTGATTTTTTTAGTCACCTTGAAGTATTCAATTTCCTATGGTCATTGAACTTTGAATTTACCCTTATTATCCATTTAACTTTTCCTGGATATTACTATCACCTAAAACATATACCATTTTACATATTGTACCTACTTTGATAGTTATTTGATTAATTGGGGAATTATTGATAAATCCATATTTCTCATTCAATACGGTTATTTGATAAGGTGTATTATTTATTTGATTATTCAATATGAAGAATGATTTAGACTAGTAGACATGGGTTGAGGAATATTTAAGGAAATCCTTATGGGTTGGGGACCAGTTAATGAAATACCCTTGAAGCATTAGTATTCTCATGAGGCGAAATAGTTGGTTAGCCACCTTAGATGGGGTTTTACCCGATAGCTAAAACATATTGTGAAAGGTCTTAACGGTACTAGTTCTATGTATCTAGGAAACATATTGTCCAATAAGTAATAATATCTTTCATATTAGTTTTAGTTATTATTCATCCATGAGATTTTGCATTGAAATATCTATGGATACATTTTATTTCACTTAATTTATTAATGACATGTTTTTTAGTTTCATACCTTTCCATATTTATTTTTCCTTATCTAGTTATTTTAATGGCATGTATTTATAGTTATTTACCTTTCCATATTGACTATTATCATTGATTTATTATTGTTTCTACTATATTTTTCTCTTAATGATCATTTGATATCACCATTATTATGTTTTTTTCCCCAGGAATCTAATAAGTGTACTATGAAATATATGAAGGAATATATTAGATAGATTAGAGTTATCGTCAAAGTTTTTTATTTGTTTAGAAGAAAACAATGTTGTAATTAGTGTGTCCATTTGTAATATAATTATCATTTATGTATCTAGTTTTCCAAGACTACTAAAATGATCGGTCCTTAGGGGTTTTATTCCTTATAATCATGCCAATTTAATTGATATAAAATACTAGTTCTGGGCTATCTGGGGCTAGGTCTCTACACATAACACCCTGCTAAAGATGCATAAACTCCCTAGTGTGGTCCTCCCTCAGTTTTGATGGAAAGAAGTGATCATAGAAGGATATCTAGAAGTCTTACTAGAACATAGCCCAATGATGATCAACCTAAGATATGACACCCCACCAATGCTTCGAAGAGTCACATAGCATGTAGGTAGTGATCTTGACCCTCAATTCTAGAGGTGTCTCAAGATGGTCAACTATAGACAGCATGGCCTCCAGCCATGACGAAGCAGTCTTGGGTTTTATATCCCCTGAGAAGGTGAGAGAATAGTGTCATTGGAACTCTCAGTCCAGTTCTTCCATGGTAGGGATATTTTGAGGAGAAAATTTTACAAGCTTCATAAAGCAGAAGAAGATATCATGGAACTAATCATTAGTGCCTAGTTTAAGATCAATATGAGGAGCCTCAGGTGGCACCACAGGAGGTATCTCATGTGTCTCAGGTCCCACAACCTTTGAATCATGCTTTTATCCACTTTCTTGGCATATGACGTGAGGAATTTGTAGTGGTATAACTCTACAATATCCAATCACACTCCTCAGATAAGATTTATAACAGATAGGGAAAGTGATAACAAGAAAGGATAGTTATAACACCTTTCTACATGTGAGTCGTACCTCTCTTCCTATTCCTAAATCAAGTTCTTGTTGATAAGAAAGGTCACATAATCCTCAAGAGTCATTGAAAAATTCCCATTACTAAGGTTGGTTAGGTTCAAGTTCTTGTATAACACAACAAAGGTTTCAGTATATGGAGTGTCAATTACAAGTTATAGAAGAAAACACCCTTTAATTTGCAATTATCAACCCATTTAGTGGTAACTATTTTATTTTTAAACTTTAATTCATTGACATTTATTCTTATTTATATAGATATAGATATCTCAATCTAGTTAATTTCATCACTAATTTAAAATTTATAAAGGCCCATACACTTTATAAACTAAGATTGGAACATCAAGTAACTACGACCTAGCTGGTACATCTGATATAAAGACATAATAGGTCATTCATAGTGATTTTATTGAAGGAATACCATTCCCTATTCATATAAGTAACCGCCTCTTAAATTTCCATTGGTATTCATCAATAAAACCAACTAATATGGCATAATTGGTTAATTAAGGTTTCATCATAGATCTATGTTGTAAAACACCATTTAGATTAATGTATGAACTTTAATTAGGCCAATTATGTCACCCATTAAAGAAATGATAACACACTTCAATTTACAAAAATCAAGGCACTCACAAAAATCACATAAAATACAGAAAATGCATGCATAAAAATAGATATAGTATGGAAAAATTCATGAAACTTAATCCTTATGCTGCCTAGTATGATTCATGAAATGGCATACCCTCCTATCATCAGGTCATGGTAAAAGAAGACCCATTATGGTGATATCAATAGTAACAACATCGAAAAACAAGTGTGCCACCCAATAGAGAAATCTGTGAAACTCTAATAGGTGCAACCAATAACAGCATTAACCCATCCTAGGAAATTTGGGTTTTCCCTATATGTGGGTTAGAAATTCCTAGACACAGGCTCATTTACAAATTCCATTATGTCCTAGTCTCCTATCTAATACCTAAATAGTAATAAAAATGGTAAAAATTTACTATGATACAACTTTGTAGAATCCCACCCCAGTATCCACTTAGCGGTGCTCCGAGACGATCAGCTACATGACCTCAACCACACCTCTTAAATTCCAGAGGATACTGACTAGCAGCAAGGGGCTAGGGTGTGTCTCTAGGGATACTATTCCATCATTGATTATACTTTAACACAATGGTATAATATTGGTAAGTAGAAAATTAAGAATAAAAAAATAGCATTGGAAATGGTAATAATACATCATTCAAGATAAATCAATAGAAAACAGAAGCTGAATAATAAATAGATAAAAACGATGATGATGATGATGATATGTCTATAAAAAAGTGAGTACATGGGGAATAATGGATACATGCATCTACCACATTCTAACCAAGATAAAAAATGGACAAAAACAATAACCATTATCATCATTAGAATAGTATCAGTCCCTTTCTCCCACTTTGAATACCAGTACTATCAATAAAGCATCATAAGTAGTCTGCTTCCCTTTATCTATACTTTCAATCATAATTTCTTCTTGGGTACCAAAGGCATCTCAATAAGGGTGTGATATATACTCAGTAGGCCACCAACAATGATGTCTAGATTAATTCATTCCATACAATATAAAATGATAATTGTGCCAATAATAGTAAAATTAAGGCAATAAATAAATAAACACAACGGACCGAGTTCCAAGAAAATTCACATGCTTGTGACTGAGTATCACTTGAGTCATGGTATAAGAATGAACCTTTGAGCCCATCCTAGGTATCTCACATAGGGGACTGAGTATAACTTGAGTCATGTTATAAACATCTTGCTAACGAGCCTTTCCATGGTGCCTCTCCCAGGGAACCACTATCACTTGTGGGTATAGATAATATACCCAGAGATCACATCCATGGGAATAAAAGTATCTCTCCTAGCACATCCAATAATTACAATAATAAAGCAAAGTGAACCCGTCCATGGCATCCTTAATTCAGGACTCATGTTCTCTCCTGAATCATAATCAAGTAAGGCTTAGCAACCAAGATCACATATCATTAGCATGTAATTACATTTATAAAATATTAAACAAGCTAGACAATTCATTTTAATCAAGACAAAAAATTATGGCATAAGGTAGCATGCACAATGAATAAAACATAGAGTAAGGAATGAAGCATAAATCATGAGGCTTAAGGCTTGAATCATTTCATAACATTTATCTTAATTCAATTGATCAATTTAAGTCATTTATTACTAATGAAACACACCTCAAGAGGAATTTAAACAATCTGATATAAATGGAACTAATACTCTAAGAAAAAACACATCCATTGGGGTGGCTTAGTCAAGTAAATCAACCAAGGGTTGATTCTCCTCTCACTAGAGTCATATCAGGCATGAAAAATCATTCAATTTGATTTATTTAAAAAATTAGATGTGTCTTCAGAAAAATCTGGTGTGTAGCACAATGGTTCATGTTATAGGAAGCAACAAAACTTAGGGAAAGAAGCTATACCACCTATCTTAGTTTCTTAGAAGATCACTCACCCATTGTTGACCCTTGAATTAAGCTATAATGAAAGATAATAGAAGAATTGTAAAATTCCCTGAAATGGGGAAAATGTGGTCACTACAATATAATGAAATGGAGGAGAAGAGAAACTAATAAAGTATGGAAGAGGAGTGTAGATATTACCTAGAGGAGTTCAACACATTCAAAAATGAAGGATTTAAAGATCATATGAAAGATAAACCAAAATCCCTAGATGTAGAAGTGGAGGGGAGATCGCATAGCTACTGGAAAAGAAAATGTGGGATGAAGAAAGAATAAGGGACATTAAAACATTTCAAGGGAAAAATTTCATTTTCCCTTTAATTACTGGGCTGAATGGTTTAGCTACATGGTTGTCCAAACCGTATTCCCCACACTACTTAAGGGCCCCCCTCACATGGGCTACAAACAAGGTTTGACTAACCATGAACAAACCATGTAAAACCACACTGTTAAGAAAAACTACAACATATCATGGGTGTGAATTTATCCTTACACGGTTTTAGACAAACCATGCATCTTCCTCTATGAACTGGGTACCCCACATGGTTGAGTCGCATGATTAGTACTAACCATATACCAACCATGCAGCTCTCCATCTCTTCCCATTTTCTGGAGCTCCGGGATCTAAACAAGACCCATACTCTACCAAACCATTCCTCAACCATTATATCCCATTATTATCATAAAATGAGAGTTTTTGAATAGTAACATAAGAATCCACACCTCTCTGAAAGGTCAGGATGTCACAGTTACCATAAACTATCTTATTATAACCTGTACTGATAATTGACAAGGATAGACATCTGAACAATTCCACCTTTAAATACTAGTCTTGATATTAAAAACTCCCCATAGAATCCACATTCCCTTACTCCAATCCATTAAAGGGTATCCAAAATCGCACAGAAACTATTCCTTAAACACCCTCAAGGAATATCACCCATGTTTATCACACAATAACAGCACATTTCATGTGTTAGACTAAAACATGTGCATTTACCCATGCACCTCATTCTAGTTGAACTTACATTCATGGGATAACCACTCTCTTGGGATACCATCAAACATTATCATAAATCAACTTATTAAAATATTTTTCATATTAAATCATAAGGAACTTCCTCCAAACTCATGCATCAAGATTTATATAGGTAACATATTTGGGTGGTATTCACTCTTGTTCTAGGGTCACATAACATACAACATGAAAAAAAAATCACTTTAAGGTCCCAAAACTCGAGAACTCTCACTATCCCTTTTACCCATAGAATATCAAGTCAGACACGCTATGACTAATTCCAGAACATGCCTCAATTTAAAACACCCAACCTTACAGCTCAATGAAAAAGATAACATGAACACACCCCACTATCCCTTATGTATCGTATTATGGTGGGTATAATCTAAATAAGGTTATCTAAATAGTCCCAACCACCCCAGCATAGGGCCATCCACCAATCACTCACTAAACCCACATCACACATATAGAATTCACACTTTTACACTTATATTTTTTTGTTAAACCCAAAATTCTATAATAATAAGATCGGTTATATGAAATATAATGTACAATTTATAGAGGAAATAACTTTATAATTAGTACATTCTATTTTATTTAGCTGGCACTACATAATAATAAATTTAAGGAATCATATAATTTACTTTTAACTATTTACTCGTACATGAACATTCCAAAGATGAATCTCAGGTAAATAATATTTCAATTACAATTTATTTAGTAAAATCATAATTAAGTTTTAATTTGAATTTTATTTATATAATGCATCATAATAATCATGCCAATTGGTAAAAAAACATGTCTTTTATCCATTTATAGAACTAGTTAACAACGATACCACCATACACTTATATAGGTAAACAATTTATAAATGGATGCAGACACTTTAACTAACTGACCTAGGCTACAGTCTAGATTATCATATAATCAAAAATAGAAAATCACACTAATTATATGTGAATCAAATGTACCTAAAATGATGCATGAACACACCCTATATTTCCATACCAGGACAATAGATAAAATCCCATTAATCAATAACCTCACAGTCAAGTGCATCAATCGAGGTGAAATAAAGTCAACCATAAAATAAAATTGTATAAATAGAAATCCCATCCCCAATAACATGGAATTTCCTCATATATGGGGTGACCAGTCCTAGGAACAAGATTTATTCCATATCCTTCCATAATATTATTATCATACATACCAATACCAAATAGAAAGTCAAAAGAAAAACACCTATGATACAATTTTTTAATTCCCTAACTTAGAAACCCTTGAACTGATACCCTAGGATGATGCACTGGGTGACATCATGCATGCCTCCTCATAAACAAAAGGCTGATGACTTGAAACATGATTCTAAGGTGGTATAGTGAGATTACTATATTAGTATATCATAATATAAACATATGTGTAAATAAAGGTAATCACGTACACCATCCAGATAAATTTGTAAGTAGATAAAGAGGCAAGTTCACAATAATGATCAATATAACTCACACTCTAATAAAATGAACCATTTACAATGTAAGGTTGACATACATTGGTAGAATATATAAAAAATTAAAAAAGAAAAAAAATACAAACATGAAAAATCTTGAAAAAGGTTTCAAATCCTATCCTGGTCCCAACATCCATGCTCTATCCTAGAAACCATGAAATCAAAAACATCAAGCACTTACCCATAACTGCACCTGAAATGTAATAGTGAGAGTTTCTTTGGTACCAAAGTTCTATAGAGTCCCAAATAGGGTGTGATTATAACTCAGTATGCCACCACCAATAATTTTATTAAAATAACCCATCGATAATAAAGTGTATCCAAGAGTGTTATAAAGAAAAATTTATATAGTTTACTGATTTATCAATTTAACATTTAATATATTTAAATCTAAATAAAAATTAGTAAGGTAACCATCAATGCTCAGGCTCCATGGTGACAACCGACATCGGTTCATAATTACTTTGACCTGTACTAGTGGGTCTCTGATCACAGTATACATAATGGTTAAAATGGTTCCAAGGTATACTACCAAGGTATCCATAGTTGTAATACTCTAAGGGGATCCTCATGGATTTATAAAAAAATCCCTCTCAATTAAATAACATAGGGATTCCAATGGGGGATTCCCCTTATCATTCCACTAATCTAGTCTACCAATTTGAACTCAAGGAACTTTTCTTGAAATCATGAATCAGATCCTGATCAGAATATATGATTTACACCCAATGCCATCCGCCAAAATAGATCAAGTCAAATAAAGGATCACATCCAGTGATATTTAACCAGGGTACCCTGTAAGAATCCCCAAAATTAATATGTGGAATTAAACACTTAATACATTCCCCAAATCTAAGTGGAAGGTGACTTAAGAAATTTATGGTGAATAATCTAAGAAGAATAAAATTCATCACTCAAGGAATTCTATATAATCCACCCTCAATGAATCCTAGGGTTTCATCATGATCCAATATTTATCTAAGTCTCATACTAAAATCTAGGTCTTTCGCACAACATTCCACACTAACCGAGTCTATATAGAATCCTTGAAATTTCTCCAAGGAATTCCTAACATATCATCAAACAAAGATAAAATCATATCACACAATCATTTAATTATTTCTTTACTTTAAAAGTATTAACCTATTTAATCTATAACATTCCCATTCATAACATTTCATTCATTATGAAACCAATTCCCATTATTATCATTAAATAAATACATATAAAGATCAGAACATGGTCTTAATATTTTTTTAACTCGGTCTACCTCAAGAATACATGTTAAAATTACACTATAAGATTACCATTTAGTCCCCTCTTTACCATTGAAAATTATCAGTCATAAACATATCACTTATGGTCCCCTTCATGAAACATTCTAGAATTTATTTAAAAGAGGCTAACCTAAAATTATAAATTCCACATTTCATTTAAAGACCCAAGTCATGCATAAATTTTGATCAAAGTCCATTGATGATTATGAAATTCCATTTCACAATCCCCAATATAAAATATGATTTCCTTTTTAACCATTTAAATATTACTTACCCATTTTACAAAAATATTATAATGAATTCTACATTCACGCATTTTCATTCATAAAAACTATAGTTTTTTATTAATAAAAATTAAGTTCAAGTTCCAAGTATATCACCCTACTTGAACTTACCCACATAATAGGTCTTTAATAAATTCAAATAGGCATTTAATTGAGAAAATGATATAACAAAAGAATATAAATAATTTTCTAGCTCATCAACTAGAAAACCACTGAGACCACACAATTGATGCAAATTAATATTAAGAAAGACTATGGGTTTATTTGAAAGATCAACCATATTAAAATTAGGAGATTTATTTCACATGAAACCAAGATATGGATCTACCTAAAATAGGGGGAAAATAAGAATACAAAAGGAAGAGAAATAGGGCATATTATCTCAATTGAATGAGATCCCATTTGACAGTGAATCAAGAAAATAAATTGAGGAAGAGGTTTCCTAGCCTTACCTTTAGCTTAAAATGGTAGCTAAAGGAAAAAATGTACATTGATTGAAGGATATCCATAATGATGGAATTGAGGGAGGAGGGTCACCCCGTCTCTACCACTGGTCCATAAGGGGATCAAAATATAGAGGGAGTGTAAATAAGAGTTTCACTAATGAAATTATGTGGTTGAACCAAATAAAAATTCTACCCAGAGGCCATCAATTAGCCCATGGCCTACCAACTAGTATCCCCTAGGCCACCATCTAGTCAGTGATCCTAGATAGGGGAACCTCATAATACACTAGGACACCATATATCTAGTGCAACTATAGCCTTGGATCCTCTAGGCCCCCTCATAGAACCCCTTAGAGGCTCTATCAAGCCCTATGACACCTCAATTAGGGAAAGTTACATGGGGTTTTGAAAATTTTATATGATTCCAGAACTATACAAGGGTTTAGGTTTTACAATGTATCATTCATTGGGTTATTTAAGTAATTTATTTTTATACCAATGTATCAAGTGTAAAAGGTTGAGAAACTTTTACCATAATATAATTCATCCTAAATAGAATTATGGAAAATGTAAAAATGATGTGAGTAGAGAGGACAATATCATTAGAGTGGATATCCTCAACGAATTGTGCATTAATTTTGAGTTAATAGTTCTTGGATGATATATTATTGATGTTTATATTTAGACAGCTCTAAATACAATGGGTGAGATTGTATATCCAATATGGGAAAAATATCCTGATGTGAATTGAGATCCAAATCTATTATTGAAAATATCATGGATGAGTGTACACAATTTACTGTTATAGTGTTAATATGATTATGTCTTGTGTTTTAATGTCACATGATGAGGACCATGTGTTTAATGTGAATTTACTAGAGTAAAATCACACCACAAGGCTTTCAATTTATAAGATTCATGTCTTGACACATAGAATTTGGGTCCTCATAGGTTAAGAACACCTAGATATGGAAGGGTAAAATAATAGTATGTCATATTCTGGATTTAAAAATATTTATGATGCACAAATATGTAAGTTAAAAGGTATTTTAATCCACTTGAATAGTTGGGTTATGAAAATCCAAACACATCAATTTGTGAGTCAATGGGAAATCCAAACCAGGGGGCATAGGTCAACCATTAGTAATTAATGGATAAACCATTATCACACTATTAGTCAATAGTACATAGATATTAAAGGGGCCCTATAATTTAGGAATAAAACACCCCATATTATTTATATAATAAACCAAAGGATACTATGTTTTTCACTATCAATTCTTATCTGGGTCTATTTAGATAATCTAGTCCTCATTACCAATATTTCTATGAAAGGGGGAAAGAAGAGGATTCACTAAAGGTTATGTGTTTCCAAGTAGAGTATATCTTTTGGGGAATAGTGTTGATGATTATTTTGACATTAATGGAATGGGTTTAGTTCATATAGAAAAGGACATTGAAGAAGTATTTGAGCACCCTAAAGGCTATACCCAAATTTATTGAGCACATTCTCAAGATGAAGATGTATAACATGATATTATTTATTATAAAATCTCATAAATGAGTGGTATAATCAAGGTGACTATATGTTCATTTTATGAATGAGAAGGTACCCATGGAAGCATTTATGCTCACTCACAAAGGGGAAATAATATCCATTCTAAATTTTTTTCTAGACTAGTGTGTTCTAGAAATCAATGGTTAACTTTTTATTTGGTCAAGTTTCAATCCCTAAAATATTTGTTCCTTTTTTATTTTATGATATAACATTTTCTAAAGAAAAATAATAATAAGGCATAACAAGTGAAGGTGTGGATTTTTATCAGGATTCCCTTTATATATTTTCAACATGAAATGAAATTGTGTCTCTATCTAGTTCATAGTATAAGATCTTTCATTTTGTACCATGGATAGATTTTGTTTTAGGATATTCAAATTCAACCAATGGTGGATGAATCTTAAAGTTGAACAATATTTTACTATTTAAAATTACTTATCCAGAAAAAGGGGCATAACCAAGATAATGTGAATGCTATAACCATATTGGTTGGTAGCCTCAAGGCCCTCTGCATATATTGGGATTATACATAGGAAAAATGTTAGCTAAATGAAATTTGAACCTTATCCAAGGTTAGGAAATCCATATTCCACTACATATATTATGGTAATGAGAATCAATATCGACATAGTTCTAGTTTAAATATCCCCTACATTGATCTAGTTTATATGTAGGGGAGGAGCATTTTCATTCTCTTATGATATTTAAACTAAATTAAACATTATAGATACGAGATCTAGGATTCTTTAGGAATATATATTTTTAGTCTAGAGTCAGTTAATGGAAAAAATCCATATGATATGAATCCTCACATAGATCTATTTATCATTTTGGGAAGTTAAGTTATATATCAGGGAAAACTAAAAAAAGTTTTAGGTACTTACGGGTGGAAAATATGTTTTTCAATTTCACATATTGAAATAATGACCCATATTTCATGAATTTTACTTTCATACAAAAAAAACTAATTCCCTGTAGTTTATATTTATGTGTATTTCACTTATCCATATTTTAGTTTAATATTATACGATGTGGACCTCTATATAAGGGATTTGAATTTTTTTTATCATGTTAAAAATATGATGGATTCATCTCATTTATGGACATGTTGAGGGAATATCAACATAAATTAAAGGGTCTAAGCATCAAGAAGAAGTTAGAATTTGATTATAAATTTTTTATTTTCCCAGAATAAGTGATTCAGGAATCACTACATATCATATAGTTACATCAATATTTCCATGTATAGTTCTGATAAGTAACCTCTTTATAGATTGGGCTCATATATAGGGGATCTGACATCAAGATGGTAAAACACTCGATAAGGACATGGTTTCATCACCAAGATTGAGTGGGGATTATCTATAATATGGTAGGTCTATTAGGATACCAAATGTGAATGGTAGGGGTCAAATACTAAGTTCAAACTCCTTAATATTATGGAAATTTCATCTTAGCATGGTATTATTGATAAATAACCATATATTGGTTGTTATCACCTATATCTAGCTCATATATAGGAATGTTTGGTATCATGTAATGAACCACTCAAATCAGTTTAGGTTCATGTATAATAGACCAAATACCATGTAGTTTAATCTAATTTGACACAGACTTAGATGTATTGTAGTTTAAGATCAAACAATGAGGGTTGTGTTGAAGTAGTTTAGATTCATATAGAATGGAATCTATGCTATTCATTTTAATGACTAATAGATAAGAATTTTTATAATTATAGTTTATGGTTGTAAATAATTTCTCAATTTATCACACCATTTATCACCATGTGATTGGTAGATTCCTTAATAGTGTTTATAATTCACTATGGAATAGAATATAGATATATTTCTATTTTTTAAACCAGTTGAATATGGAAGGATGACCCATAAATTATATTTAAATAGAACATTGAGATTTATATGAACCTTTAATCTAGGAATAGAACATCCCCAAGGGGTTACTTAGCCACTCAAAGGAAACTATGTTATTCATTATTCAATATTGGGTCTGTTAAGATAACTCAACAACCCTGTTAACTGTTATTAAGAAAGGGGAAACCAAAATGATTCACACGTGGTTTTGGGTGATGTTGTATAATACATAAATGATATGAAGTAGGTTGGGTGGAAGATAGGATATCCAAAAGTTTTTTGGATACTTGGCATAGACATCATCATGTGCTAGAAAAGTTATTTGGGTAAAAGGAATAAACTATGATTGAAGAGGGTGATCAATAAAATGTGACCGTAATTAGTGTGAAGACTCAATATAAAATTTAGGTAATCTTTTTCATTGATTATATAAACTTATGAGGAGTGTTGTTTTACTTTAAAGTGATATCTAACTAAAAACTTTATGTTTTTTATGGTCATACGTGTTGGACTACATATTATATAGTTTAGGGACATATGACATAAACCACATGTTATAATTTTTAGGGTACTGTGAAAAGGAAATTAAATTATATAGTTTAATGTATTATAATAATTACCTCTATTTAGGTAATGTTTCATAGACCTGGATCATGTGAAAAATGAGATTATCATGTCTTAGTACAGAGAAAGTAGATAAAACCAAAATGGAAGATTGAAGTATTGGACACCAAGATGAAGTTGGTGGTTTAGTTAGGATTCATTTAAGGGCCCCAAATAAGTGATCTAGTCATCACTATATATTCCATATGAATAAGAATCATTCCATATGAAGTTCTTGTAAGGATAAGTTTTATTCAAAGGTCAAGTGAACCATGATATTAGGTCTTGCTAGTATATCCATTACCATTGAATCCTTAAGGAAATAAAAGGAACCCATATGATTATTGATCTCTTATATAGAGGAGGGGAATTTTTGACTTGAGTCATATGAAATTTACCCTTTGAAGACGTTTTGGGTCATGTGAGATGGACCATGATGAAGAATTTAAAGTCATGTGGGATTGAATATATTTTATCCAGTTTAATTTCATATGATAAGAATTATTTTTATATATATCAATATCATTCATATAAGAATTTATTTCATGGTAAGTCATGCATGATTCTATTATATTAGTGTGATAATGAATCATGTTCTCATTTCATAAATCTTAAGATTCCCTAACTCAATCAATCCTTTTCCTATTTCTCTTGCGGGGCTAGCCTTTAAAGACAAAACACCCTTCGATCGTAAATCCCAAAAGCCGATGGAATAGAAAATAATTAGGATGATATCACAAAACTTATTCAGCTGGTCTATTCATATTTATAATCTTGTGATATTTATTCATTAATGAATATACTACGTATGTAGCCTAATTTTTGGGCCTAAATGAATAGACTATGTTTTTTCTATCATTGAGAGATTGGTGACCATGATTATTTCACGCACTTTTTATTTTTTAATTATGGTGGTGAAATGAAAAATCCAATATATGGGTGTCACTCACTCTATTATACCCTCATTTATTTACTTTTGACATCAATCCTTAAAGAAAAAACACCTATTGATTGTATATCATAAATACTAATGGTAAGGGTAGTAATTGGAATATCATATGAAATATAACACCTTGTATCTCTTAATCCTTTTAGGAGAAAAAAATTATTCTCTAAGATAGAGGATAAATACCCATAAACATTCTCTATTTTGATTTAATTTACCATAACATAGATATAATTGAGATATAGGTAACAACATCACTTCCCTTATATGTTGTATATGCTTTGATCGACAAGGGAATATGGTTCCATTTGGTTGGTCAGAGTGAGTATCTCAAGAGGGGGGGTGTGAATTGAGCACTCAATAAAAATTTCAGTTAAAAAGGTTTAAATAAATTCTCCCAATTAATTTAAAGTATCCCAGTTAACCAAAACAATAGATTTATATAAATCTTGAAATTTTAAAAGAATTATAAAATATTGATTAGGTATTGGTAAAAAAATATAATATTTCTTTAACCTATGAAATCAATTTACTAAATCAAAATATTATATAAAAACTAATTAAGGTTAACTATCAAAATATTGGTTTTGTTTTTCAGGTGGCGAGTTATGCCAAGGGCGACTCATCTTAGCAGTAGGTCATTCCAATAGTTAGTCAATTTTTTTTTTCTGGCGGTGACTCGTCTGGAGGTGAGTCATCCCATACTTTTTCCAAAAAAACATTCTATGGGTGACACATAGTTGACATTAGGTAATTAAAGTACTTAACTGATTTTGGATCTCAGTGGTGAGACATTGGGGATAGTGAGTATTTCCACACTTAGCCAAATTCTTGGTTCATCGATGAGTTAGCCTCTAACGGTGACTCAACCTTAACAGTGAGACTTCTTGGTGGTGAGACTTTTTAATGTCGATTCTTTCCCAGACATAACTATATTCTTAATAATCTATCTTATAACATAAAATTCTATCATAAAATGTAAAACTCATTAATATCATTATAAACATGATTTTGCGATCATTAAAACAAGGAGTCTAACAATCTCCCCCTTTTTGGTGATCACAAATAATGAAATTTTTTATACATGATATCAAAGATAAATAATGGAATAAAAGGTAAATAAGATACAAAGGGTATCAAATATATTAATTATATGTTATAAAAGATAAATAAAAGGCACATGGTTTTAAATAAATAAAATAGTATAGTATTAAAGGAAAATTAGACACATATGGTATCAAATAAATATCAATGGAATATCATAATTATATCAAAGGAATAGAAATAAATTCCATATTATATTTCTCCCCCTTTTGGGATTATCAAAAAGTGAATAATAAAATTGTAAAATTGGAGAAAAACAAAATATGAATAAGATAATGTTCATTAGAAACCAACTGAAGTTTAGCCACAAAAAGTTACTGAAAAAAGTTTTACAAAAACATCAAAAACATCCCCATCAAAGACAAAATTATAAGATCAATGATTCATCTCAGGATGGGTAGAAGGAATCAAAGGATATTTTACCTTATCCTTTTCTAAGGTAGAGGTTATACAAACTAAGGCTGGGGTTTTAGTAGGAACAGTTGTAGGAACATCTGTTAGAGAATGAGGCTCTCTAATGATGATTGGTCTAAGGTGTTGAACGATATCTCTGGGAGATAAGGAAAAGGGATGAAAGTAAGATTATAGAGGTGAATGAGGATATATATTCACACCATCTCTAAAGAAATCAGGCTTAGTGGCTGGAGGGGTTAAGTTAACTGTAACTGGTATGGCCTTGTGATCCACAACAGCTATTCCATGAACATGTGGAAATGATTTTATAAGATTTATGAAATCCATTATGATATTTCCATATCTTTCCATTTTACCAAAGAAGTATTTATTCTCTTCCATAAACCTCTTAAGAATTGGATTTATAGATTTTAACTGCTTGAATTACTCCTTAAAATCTTGTGTCACTAGAGGCATCATCATATTTTTGAGCCAGAAACTTAAAGTGAGCATTCAGATCATGCTTAGTGAAAATCATGGAAAGATAGTACCTAATAGCTTTGTTATGGTCTCTTGTTCAGACTTTATGTCCTTATCAAACTCTTTAACCAACATGATAACATGTTCACTATTAAATAAGATTTTTCTCAAAGTCTCTTGAGGATGATCTGGTATACTACTTGAAGCATTAGTAGCACCGATCTCTTCTATGAAAAATAGATCTTATCAGCTCAACATTGACAGGAGGGGCACTTGAAATAGCATCTATAGAAGTAATATTTTCAATCCTTTCAAACAAGGCTTCCAAGAATCAACAAAAGAATACTACAAGTCCTCTACAGTAAATTTTAATGATTCCAATTCATTTTCCAACCTTCTATTCTCTATATCAACTTCTTGGATATTATGCATCATTTTTGAAAAAATATATTGAATCACGAGTTCAAACAAATATCAAGCATCTTATTCACTTAAATTAATAAAAAAGGAAGGTTTATTCCTTAATATCTCATCAAAATAAGATAAAAACCTTTCACAAAAAGAATTTAAGTCATCCTTGGTGAAAACATCCACTGGAACATGTGGGAAAACATGAGTAGGTAAAGGAGTGGAAGCCTCAGACCTGGTAAGAACATTGGATTCAAACTACCACAACTCACTAGTAACATCAATTTGATCAACTTAATTATCCCTCAGTATCCCTTGCTCCTCTAATATCAGGTCCACCATTATTTTTTGAAATCCCAACTTTACCAAAAAACTTGTTTCATTCTTCATACATCAGGTCAATATAATTATCAGAAGTCTTAGAAACAGAAAACTTAGAAACTATAGATACAACTATAATAGGTAAAATAAATAAGGTTCTAACAGTTCTCTATTCATAAACAACTTTATCAACATAATCAACTTTCATCTACTTAACCACATAATTTTCAAAAGTAATAAGAAATTTAATCTCCTCAAAAAAAATTTATTTAAAACCATATGATCATTAGAAAAAACTTGGTGACTCTCCAAACTTGGGGATTTCTCCCCTTAAACTAATTCACCTTTATTTTCTTTAGCATCTAGGCCCACTTCTTCAACAAGGCTAGTTATCTATTCTGATCTAGAAATATAACCTCCAGGATAAGGGACCAAAACCTGAGGTATTTACACATCCTCAACTCTAATTCTTCCACTAGAACCATTAGGGCCAAAATCTCCATCATCTCCATCTCTATCAAAATATCAACTTCGTTCATTATTTTCATCACCATTTCATCATTTTTTTATTCTTATTCATATTTCCTTTTTTTTTATTTTCCTTAGAATATTTGGAATTTATTTATAATTTAGCTTCACCTGACACTTTAGTATCGTCCTCATAACTTCATTCCTTTGAAATTTTCTCTCTTTGAGGAAGAGTCGTAGGTGTACTAGGTGATCCATAAGAAATAATATGAGAGAAAAGAGTAAGGTCAGGGTCACTTACTTCATCCACATAATTTTTTTCTCCTATTCATCCTTAAATAAAACAACACATTCTTTCTTATCATTATCAGAATAAAAAACCATCTCATCAAGCTCCAAACTAGGGTCCACAAGATCTCTCATTATAGAAGGGTGGTCAATTGGATTAAACTCATCATAAATATTTTCACCATCAACTACCCATTTCTTATTCTATGAGTTCCAACTGATTTTCATCCTTCTAAATATTATTCTAGTGATGCAATAACCATCAAAATCCACTACAGACTCTTCATCATTACCAACTAAACCTTTGGATTTTTACTTAGAAGAAATATACTTCGGGTAGATTAAAAAATTTGATCTAGAGGTAGGATTACAAATCTCCATCATATGAATCATAAGATATATAAAATGATTTATATTGTGTCCAAATTTTATAATACATAACAAATAGACATTCTAATACCTTAAATTAGAAAAATAACCTTTTCTTGGATAGAACACGTGCTAGATAAACTTAAAAAGAAACCTGAATTCTCCATCAAGCTCTATTACAACTAGTCTTCAAACTATTATATCTCCAGTCAACTCAACAAGGGAATCATAATAAAAAAATCATCACTGGAATCTAGAATATTAAATTTATGTTCATTAAACACACCCTTATTTGGAACATTCATGTATTCAGTCCACTAGATTAAACAAAAGACAATTCTATGGCCATTAACCCAACTTCTTACCTGGTCTTCAATCTCATAAAAATAGAACTCCACATAATAGTAGAATTGATATACCAACCCATGATAAAATGGTCTCTCATTATTAGAGAAACATTCCACCCATACTTTTTTTTGAATAACTTAAACCACCAAAGATTTACTCAAAAGCATCCACTCTTCTAGTACCTCCTTTTCTAGTACAACTATACGATTTTCTAGCTCATGCTTCACTAGATCAACTTTATTAGGATGAATCATCTACTTTTTTTTATTATTTACAGGACATGACTCATCTAGTGAAGATACTAAAGGATTATTCAATTTGGATAAGGAGATCAGATCAATCAGTTTGCGTAAAGTTGAAGGAAGGAAAACGGGCAGGAGTGGAAAGGACGCAACAAGGTTTGAGAGAAAAGGAGAAATATAGGTGAATGTTGGAATTAAAAAAATAAACTAATTTATATCAATTGGGAATTAGGGATTCAAAAATTCAATATTGAAATAAATTTTAATCGAATCATAAATTAAATAAACCTTAAAGAAAATAAAACTGGTGATTTAAGAATTAATAAGTGAAACAAAAATTGAAAAAGGCTTGGTAACTCCAATGGTGATAAGTTTTAATGGTGAGAAATATTTAATGGTGAGAAGTTTTAAATAGTGAGAAGTATCAATGGTGAGAAGTATCAACTATGATACATTCACAACAGAGATACATTTACAATGGTGAGACATTTACAAAGGTGATACATTCACAACTGTGATATATTCACCAATGGTGAGTCCCAAAAAATTGAGCTCAACTGAAATTAATCATACCTAACTATTGTTTTATGTAATTAATTCTCTCAGAATTCATAGGCTTAGTAAAAATATAAGCAATATGATTTTCTTTTCCAATGTATTCAAGAGTGATTTCACCCTTTTTAAAATGATCTCTCAAAAATTGATGTCTTACATCAATATGTTTTTTCCATAATGATATGTAGGATTCTTAGAAATATTTATAGAACTTGTGTTGTCAAAATTTAAAGGGACATGTTAGAATTAATATCCATAGTTTAGTAATGTGTCTTTTATCTAAAAAATTAGTACACAACACCTACTTGCAACTATGTAATCAACTTCAGTAGTAGATAATGCAACTAAATTTTGTTTCTTACTACACCAAGAAACTAGATACTTTCCTAAAAGATGACATGTTCCAGAACTACTTTTTCTATCTAACTTAAATCCATAAAAATTATAATCTGAATAACTAAGTAAAATAATTTTTCTCTTGGGTAAAACAATCCTAAATTTATAGTATATTTGAGGTATTTGAAAATTATTTATATAGAAATAAAGTTTTACTCTTTTGGAGTTTCTTGAAAATGAGCACAAATACATACACTGAACATAATATTTGGATGACTAGCTGTCAAGTAGAGAACACCTCCAATCTAACCTATGTAACTGGTTTGATCTACTAATTTCCTAGCTTCATCAATATCCAAATTATAGGAAGTACTCAAAGGAGTATCACTACTATTAGTTCTATCCATACCAAAAAAATTTAAAATATGATTAGTATATTTACTTTGACTTTAAATGATTCCTTCTTTAGTTTGAAATATCTGAAAACCAAGAAAGAATTTGAGTTCACCCATCAAAATCATTTCAACTTCATTTTTCATCATTCTTGAAAAATCAGTACATAAAGAATTTTTCAAATATACAAAAATAATATCATCTATATAAATTTTTATAACTAAAACATCTTTTGAAATTAGTTTTATAAAAAAGGTAGGATCAACTATACCTTTTGAAATAAGAAATGTACTGAGCCTATCATTCCAAGCTATAGGGGATTGTTTCAAAGCATATAAAGCATTTTTTAATTTGAAAAAAAAATTTGAAAAAATGGGGTTTTTGAAATATTGGGGGTTTTTCAAAAAAAATATCCTCAACTATATACCCATTTAAGAATTCACTCTTAACATCCATTTGATAAAGTTTGAAAACTATAAGTGATGCATAGGCAAGAATTATTCTAATGAATTCAAGTTTGGCTACTGGTGAAAAGGAATCTTTATAGTCTATTCCTTTTTATTTATTATAGACTTGTGCAACTAGTCTATCCTTATTCTTTACTATTTTTACCAATTCATTTACCTTGTTTCTAAACACTCATTTAGTTCCTATATTCAAGTTATCTTTGGGTCTATCAATAATTTCCCACACTTAATTTCTTTAAATTTTTTATAGTTCTACTTGCATATCCATTACCTGAAATTCATCATTGATTGCATCATTTATGTTCTTCAGTTCAAGATGAGACAAAAAATATTTATGTTTAACCTAATTTCTTTGAGAATCTCTCGTATGTGTACCTCTATATTGGTCTCTAAAAGAACATATAATGGGTGGTTTTTAAGGGTCCTAAAAGCTCTAGAGAAGGAGGGGATAATCAACTTAGGATTCTCTATAGGTTCAGGTTCAAGTTCTGGCAGTTCATCAAAATTAGATGATTTTTATTACTATTTCATGGCAGAATTAGAAGGTTTGGAATTTAAGTTTAGAGAAGATAAATCATCCTCAAGGTTTTATAAAGTGGTTTTGGGATCATGTGGATATGTCTCATCAAACTTTATATGAACAGAATCTTCCACAGTCTTGGTCCTTTTATTAAAAATTCTATAAGATTTACTAGAGGTTTAATAACCAAGGAAAATTCCTTCATCACTTTTGGAGGAAAATTTATCAAGATTATTCTTAGTGTTAGGAATAAATACTTTACAACCAAAAAATATAAAGTAATTAATCTTAGTATTTCTACTATTCCAAATATCATAATGGGTCTTCTCCAAGATAGGTTTAACTAAAACCTTATTGATTATATAACAGGATGTATTCACAGCCTCTGTCCAAAAGTAGGTAGGTAATTCATATTTATTTAGCATAGTATGGTTAATATCTTGAAGTGTTCCATTCCTTCATTTTATAAATCCATTTTTTAGGGTTCCTAGGAGCAAAGAAGATATGACTATATCCAATTTGTGAGAAAAAGTATTCAAAGTCTTCCTTTTCGAACTCATGACCATGGTCACTTCTTAGTGTATTAAATCCAAGTCCACTTAAGTTTTTTATTGATTTATCATATCTGGTGAAGTAATAATAGGATTCACTTTTGTGAGCTAAAAAGAATACCCAAGTATACCTAGAAAATTAATCAACTAATACATAAACATAGTGCTTACCATTTATAATAGAAACTATAGACGATCCAAATAAATCCATATAAACCAACTCAAGAGGCTGTGAATTTGAAACTTCTTTCTTTGATTTAAAAGAAATCTTGTGTTATTTTCCTTTTTAACAAGGGTTACTAAATTTTTCATTTGGGAAGTTAGGTTTTGGTAGATCCTTGACTAAACATTTACTAGTAAGTTTCCTAAGTGAGTGAATATTACAGTGGCCTAGTATACTATTCCAAATAAAAGATTCTTTATGAAAGTAACTCAAGAAAGAAACATTTTGAGAAAATAAATAATTAAGATCAATAGCATAAAAATTTTCATTCCTTAAAGTAGTAAACAATAAAGATTTTTTAGAATAAAAAACATCACATGTATTATTTTAAAATTCAACATGAAACCATCATCACATAATTGTGAGATGCTAAGAAAATTATATTTCAAACCATCAACAAATAGCACTTTGGAAATTAAAATAGAATTAGTGTTACCAATTTGTACAAGGTCGATGATATTTCCATTATCATTATCACAAAATGCGACATAACCAAGATCAAAATTTATTATACTCTTTAATCTTGATTAGTAACCTATCACATTCGTTGAACATCCAATATCCAAGTAGCATAGACTTATACAGGAGGTCTTCAAGCAGATTTCCTACAAAATAAAGTCTATACAATGAATTATTTTGGTACCCAGATTTTCTTAGGTCCAAATGTGTTAGTAATAAAGTCTTTAGGAACCCAATTTTTTTAATAGGTCTCTTATAAATAGACTATAATATTTTTTAAATAGACACTTTCTTTAGTCCTATTGAAAAATAAATGGAAGTAGAACTCTTAGATTTGTATTTAGGTACAAATCTGCTCTTAACTATTATTCTCTATCCAGGATAGTATCCTATACCTATAACATATTAAGGAGAAACTTGTTTACCTAGAATTTGTAAAAGTGTTTCTTTACCATTGGTAAAATTTTCCAAACCCTTATTCAGTTATTCATTGGAAAATCTCAATTCAGTATTATACTTTAACAACTGAGCATTTTTCTTTTTATCTATAGTAATATTAGTTTTAATAATTTCAGATAGAACATTCTATTTCATTAGAACTTTATATTTATCCTTAAGTTCATTAAAAGTATCTTATCACATTCTGCAGTATTCAAAAATTTCTTCTTGAGACATATCATCTTCACTATGTTCACTTTAAAAGTTACCAAAATTAAGAATATATGATACAGTAGGTACCTCATAGAATTTTATAATGAAGAACATGTTGGATCAATCAGAATTATAATCATTAATAGAGTCCGAGTCACTAGATCTATCCTCAAAGGCACTCCAAGTTGCTTTCCTGGATTTATTGAATTTTCTGTCCCTGTCCTCATATTTCTTTTTTTATTGTAATTTTGGATAGTCTTCCTTAACATGTCCTTTTCTATTTTATTCATAACATGTTATCTCATTTGTATTATCATCATTTTTTACAATAATTATCCCAATTTCCCTTACTTTTATACTTTCCTTTGTAATTAGGATTTATGACAAATTTATTCTTCCTGTAGAATTTTTTTATTATTCTGGCTAGATGGACCATTTCATCATCACTTTCAGGTGGTGGCTCATTGTCATCAGAGCTTTTAGATTGAATATTTTCTTTCACTTTTTTTTTGAAAAAAGTATACTTGAAATCTGATGACTTTATTTTTGGCTCATCATCCTATTCTCTATTGACTTTCAGTTATTTTTCCTACATCATTAACTTACCAATTAATTCATTAACTGTCAGTTTTATAATATTTCATAACTCTCTAATTGACATAGAAGTCTCTCTCCATCTCTCAAGATGGCATCTAAACAGTCTCACAATATGATCCTTGTGAGATACTGGATTTCCCTGGGAGCTCATTGTGTTCACTATTTTCTTGAACCTGAGATACATATCAGAAATTATTTCATCATGTTTCATCTTAAAAGTATCATACTTAATAGTATATGTATTCAATACCATATCTTTAACATTTTTTGTTCCTTAATGTGAAATGTATAAAGTATCCCATATTTCAAAAGAAATTTTACAAGTATAAATTCCATTGAATTATTGATATTCTAATTCATAATAAATTTCATTCATAGCTTTTAAATTATTATTATAAGAAGTTTTGGTAGCCTCATCCCATGTAACTCTAGTATTTTCAAGAAGTCCATGTCTATCCTCTATAATAGTCTATATTTCAAAACCCGTACTCTATATATGAATTTTCATCTTGATTTTACACTGATAATAGTTATTTCCATTGAAAAAAATGAGTTTTTTTGGTAGCAGAACCTTCTTATATATTATCCATTTAAAGAATTAAATTTAGAAATAACATAAATTTAATATCTTTAAATTACAACTAAAAAATACAGTTGAAAAAGTTTTGAAAAAATTTGATACTAAAGCTAAACCCTTTAGTACCAAATGTTTATCATAGTGAGTATCTAAAGAGGGAGATTAATTGAGTACCAAATAAAAATTTATGTCAAAAATAGGTTTAAATAAAATCCTCTGATTAATTTAAAACATCCCAGTTAACTAAAACAATAGATCGATATAAATATTGAGTTTTTAAAATAATTCTCAGAGATTTATTAGGTCCTAGTTAAAAAAAATATAATATTACTTTAACCTTTGAAATCACTTTACTAAATCAAAATATTATATTAACACTAATTAAGGTTAACTATCAAAGTAGTGGATTTTTTTTCAATTTAAAACAAATTTATTTTTAAATCTTAGAAATAAAACAAACAAAACAAACAAAACACACATTGAAAATGAATAAAATAAGTTTAGTATCTTTATAATACTTAGTCCTCCTCACTTGGTAATTACCTACTTCCAAGTAGTTTATATAAAAATAAACTTTGATCCACAACCTGGATTGGGTAAACAAAAATATGAAAACTATCCAGGTCATAGAGGGACCACTTCCACAGTAATCATGGGAGTAAAAAAAGATAACAATCCTCACAGGGACCTCTTCCACAGTAATCATGATAAATAGGATTAAAAAAGGATTTGATAAGATATCTAAGTATCTTCCAATTTTAAAGAAAGAGATAGTGTGTGTGTGTAGAAATACAGAGTATAGAAACATTTCTCATAATGTAATGACAAATAAACAAATAGCGAAAATAAAAGATATAGAAGGACTGTGTTGCTCAGTCAAATAATCTTTGAAGCTCATAACTCCTTGAGTGTATTCCAAAATGAGGATAAAGTCATATTTCTGAAATTTTCAGTAGAATAAAGTGTCATAAACTCCTCATATTATGACTGTAGTATCTAAATGTTCATTATTCTCTACTCTCATAGTCATGTGTAAAAAATATGCAACATTTAGGAACTCTTTAGGTTCTTGAAATATGGTTCATCTCACTTCACATGTGCATGTATCTTTTTTTAGCATATTTCATGTTTTCCTGAGGGAGTATGCCTAATCTTTTAATAGAAACATGTATCAAAGAGAATGAACTGAATATTTTACTCCTCATACTACATGTCTGATATGAATTTTAATGCATATTTTTATAACATTTAAGGTATAATCATTAAAATAAGTTTCAACATTTAATTCCATAATATTGAAATTGGAGATGTTTAATTCAAAATAATTGTAATAGTGGCGATAAATATTTAGAATGGATACAAGTCTTTGGTGGTGTCTTGAACCAATGGTGACTTGATTTGGTGGTGAGACGCACTCTGTTCGTGTCTTGATCTAGTGAAAACTCAACTTGGTAGTAGATAAATTAATTAATTTACAAAAATTCATTACTAGTGGTGACTTCACTCAAATGGAGACTGATTCTAGTGGTGAGTCAGGTTTTGGAAATGAGTTATGCCAATGGTGACTCATCTTAGTGGTAGTTCATTCCAACACTTAGCTGGATTTTTATTCTGGTGGTGACTCGTCTGGCGGTGAGTCATCCCATAATTTTCAAAAAAAACATTTATGGCGGTGACACATAACTAACAATAGGTAATTGTAGTACTTAGTTTATTCTTGATCTCAACGGTGTGACATTGGTGATGGTGAGTGTTACCAATAGTTATCCAAATTCGTGGTTCATTGGTGAGTTAGCATCTGGTGATGAATCAACCTTAACAGTGAGAATTATTAGTAGTGCGACTTCTTAATGGTGAGTCATAATCATACTTAACCCTATTTTTTCCAATCTGTATTATAACATAAAAGGCTATAATAAAACATAAAACTCATTAGAATCATAATAAACATGATTTTGTGATCACTAACACAAGGAGGCCAAAAAATTTGATGTCTTCATGAAATTTCCTTTAACAAGATCAATTTGGGATCATATTTTGAATCTACTGATGACTAGGATATCAATAGTTCCACAACTAGATTAGTGAAATTCATCTATCTTGTGGGATTCATAGTTATTAATGAGGTTCAATTTTGTTTGGAATACACCTTATGAGAGGCTGAAAATATAAAAATTTTACCAAAACCACATGCCAGGGAATTTCAATACAAGAGGACCAAAATGATAGGATATTGTGATTTCATTAAGGGGATGATATATCTAAAGAAAATATGTAATTATCCCCCATATATTTTCATTTTCTTTTTTACAATAATTTATATTTTCTTTAGTAGAGTTTTCCTTGTTGGTTTCATATGGCTGATAGGAATAAGGCATGGAGACACCCTTTACTTTCTCATTGGAATGATGGGTGTATGATTATGGGATTTTAGGTATGGATATAAGTGTCCTGGTATACTATTGGAATAATTCACATTCTCTTTCAACATCATGTTTTGAGGCATCAAAAATGTTTATGGAACTATTTTTATAGGTATTAAGGATTTCAACAAGATATTCCTCGACATTTCTAGGAGTAAATAATGGGAAAACATATCAAGCCTCACGTAAAATTTTAAGTGTTTAATTATATATATCAAGAGTGAAATAAAAAAACTAATTTGTTTTTATTTAAACCTAAATGATGATACATTGATGAAAAAATAGGTTCCTATTTTAGGAAACTTTCTAACTCAGTAAACTTATATATCAATCTTATAAAATTAACTGAGGCGAAGTGTTTCTTCTCATCAGAGGTGTATATAATTTGTTTGGGTGGTTCTTATTATCTCATTTTTGTGGATGGTTCAAACTAGCTCATTCGGTGGGATGGTTCCCATACAAACATTTGGTGGGATAGTTCCCTTTGATTCATTTTATGGGATAGTGCCCATCCTCTCGATATTGCAGCTGTAAATTCTAAATTTTTTTGGATTGGATAAAGAATAATTGGGAAGTACTCATCTTATTTGTATCAAATATTTTTCTTTTTTTTTCAGATATTTAGATTATAAGTATTATATTTTACGATAGTCATATATTTTATGAAAATTTGGCTCATGACTGATAGATTCAGTAGTGTTGTGATGATGGAATGTTCCCGATCCACTGATTTTTGGATCATCCATTTATTAAAATCTTGTGTATCCTCATATAGATAATTATTATATCATTATCCTAATTTTTTATGATAATATATGATACATAATTCACTGAAAACATGGGATTTTTTGATGAAACATGACTATCATCATCCATCTTTTAGAGTATATATTTGATGATAAATAATTCTTAGATCATATGACCAAGAATATGATGGTATGTGAAATAATTTTGGTGATAATACTACCTTTTTTCATCTAAATTATTAATTTCTATCATTGTGATTGAAGTTCCCAATAAGGATTTAAGTATCACTAAGATGGGGAGGGGGTGAATCAATGATATCTTTTTCTTTTTATGTTTTCTTATTTTTGAAACAAAATTCACCTCCTGTTAAAGAGTTTATTCTCTAATGAACACACACAACCACAGGAACACAAGATTTACAAGGTTCATTACTCAAAAAGAGTAGCTACGCCCTTGGTATGGTGCGAAAATAATCTAGTACCACACAATCCACTAGAAAACAATCCTTTGATGTAGAATACAATGAGTAGGATATACCCTTACACTTGTGTAGCACCTGGAAAACAATCTTCAAGTGTGTGTTCAACCTCTTATCATAAATAGGGAATTATAGTATTTCATTGCTTATTTTCAATTGAATGAGTGTATTCTTTGAAGTAAAATCTTCACTTTCTTACCCAGAAGCCGATAAGAACTATCTTACGCACAACCAAATGCATGCGAAGGCCCCAAATATTTCATGCACCTTTTTAGGTGTCTTGCATGCAAATTTTATTCCATGCATTCAAGATTCAACTTTTTTTGTGAAACAACTCTTGCACACAACTTCAATCTTGCACGCAACTTCAATCTTGCGCACAAATCTCTTCTTGCGCGCAATTTTTTCCTTCTTGCGCGCAACTCTATTTCTTTCGCACACTATCATTTTCTTAATATTTTTCCACACCTCAGAGCTTGGGATTTCTATAAGTTTCGTGTTTAATAAATTTTTGGGGGTCACCTCTTATTTATAGTCCCCATTGGCCCCTACGTGCAAAAACTGCAACGGGTCGCGCAAAACCCCGATTGATGTCTCCTTTGGTGCAGAAGTTTATTTTGCGCCAAACTCATCTTTTGAGAACTTTTGAAATATTTAGCATTCTTCCTTACTTTTCCATTTTCCAAAGTTCAGACCGAAAATTATTACTGGCACGAAAAACCCCATTTTACATCACCTTTGGCACACAAGTTTCTTTAGTTCCAGTTCTTTAATCTTTCGCGCAACCCCCTCTTTCATGCCAATTCTCCAATCTTGCACGCAGACCTCTACTTTTCCAGATTTTGATGTTCAGATCATGGAACTACACTTGAGAACATCATACCAATCCATCTTCAAACTTGCGCGCAACATCCTTTTCCAAACACAATTCTTATCTCCCAATTTTCAGGCCCTAAAATTTGGAAAACACTGGAAGACAAAATCACCTTAAAACATTCTTTTGTGCAACCCCCAGATCGTCCGATCCTTTTTTATGTTCTCTCTTCACTACATCCCATAACCATTATTCAGCTTTAATCACGAAATCCACTATCGTGATATGTATCCTATGATCGAACGGCTTTAGCATCGTTAGATTTACAACATAAAGTACTGAAACTTCTCTATCTTCCGGCATCATCATTCCTTCCAATAAAAAAATGTATATGACTAGAATCATCATTTATCCCCCTTTCCTTCATAAGTCTTGCATCACAAGTTCTTATAACTTATGATATTTTTTAAACACATATCAGCTAAGCATCATCTGGTTTTAATATCCTTTACAAAGTGAAGTGATTTATCTTCGTTGACAACAAAAGAAAACACTCTATAACAACAAACTCTTCTTTCTTCCTTCTCCATCCAAATTAGTCCCAAAAGTGATTGGGTTTTCTCTTTAAGGAATATATGAAATACCATGAAACCCAATCATTATAGAAGGAATAAATTTTATTCTTCTAGGTTTCAAGGTCACATCATGTCATCCTTTTTGGTTTGAGAAAAATAAAGGATATTTTTTTCTTTACATGAGTTTATTATCTATAATTTTAGTTATCAACCATCTATTTCTTTGTTTCATTTAGTAAAATCCTTCATACGACATGATATAGTCATGAAATTTCAAAAACCCCTTGAATACTTCGAGGTTGAGAATAGTTGATAGCTCATATAATATATATTCTAAGGTAAGTCATGTTTTCCATAAATACTCCCGACCCTTCTATATTGAAATAAAATCTTTGAATCACTCATTTTAATGTAGTTATTAATTGGGGTGGTTAAGAAATGTTATTCTCCAAGATGTGGAGATAAATTTGTAGATGAATTGCCGACATAGATCTTCTCATATTAAAATTGATCCAGCAACATAGTTATTGCTCCATGTAAATATGGGAACATAAATGTTTTAATAAATAATATATGTTCTATTTTCACATTATGTTTTGGGGTTACCAATATTAGGTCATACCATGAAGAAATATAGGTTAAATACTTATCTTGATCTCTTATTCCATTAAATTTTGCAATGTTTGGATTACCAATGTTGGTTGTATGTGGATTTGAATCCACCCACTCTAGATACAAACTTCTCTATAAGTATACCAACATATGTTTCCCATACTTGGAATTCACATAAGTGGTAAGATAATCCATTAATTATTAGGACACCACATCCCAAGTCAGCCTCAAGTGACTTTACTCTATTGTAAATTGATTTTTCACTAGGGACGGGAACTCTTGATAAAATTTTATCACTATAGTCAATTGATTTAGTTGATATGATTTCAAGTTGATGGGGTGGATCTATTCTTACTATATGGGTTGAGAAACCTCCCACCATTTTAGATGGTTCTTCAGAGTGGGTTTTTAAATTGTTAAAATTTTATACCTACTATGTATGCTTCCCCAAATCCATACAATATCGATCTACTCAAGATTCCCTATTCTTGAGTTAAGAAATTTTCTCTTCAACTAAGACTGCTTTACCACTATTGTTTAGTGGGTGGTTATAGATACAACCACATCTTTTCCTGCATATTCATTCTATTTATTATTCCTTTTTACAGTATTATATTCTACAACATCATTTGGGTCAAAAGGGATGAAATTTAATGATGAGGGATCTATGATCAGAAACATGGATTTATATAGAGAATTTATTTTTGTGATCATTGTAATGACCCATATTTTCTATGTATTTTTTAATTTATATGGGAATATTACAAGTCTTCAAAAATTAACAGCACATGATTCTAAGGCCCGGTGTGCCCAGAATGGATTTCTGATTTTTTTTCAGGTACATTCAGTAAACGTGCGAGCGAGTTTTTGTAAATTTTGAACCGGTGCTCAGAATTGAAATCTGAGGACACCTTTGAGCTCGCAGTGTCGATATTCGCTTAAGGAGACCTTCACCTCGACCATAGTAGCTCGAGGGTGAAAGTTAGTTTTTGTGATTTTAATGGGAGAAAATAAAATAAAATTACTTTATTTTATTTTTTAAATTAAATACTCCCAATTTGAATTTGGTGTTGGGGACCACTCGAGCCTTGAACTCCCTCTTAAATGAGGGAGGTGACTCTTGAGTTCTTTTTCCATTAATTGTGCCAACATAAAATTAATTAATGTTCCAACATTAATTGTATTAATTACCTTAAACTTATTAATTTGGAATTTTACCTCTTGGTTGGAGGATTTGTTGGCAAATTAGATCTTGGGAGAATTATGGAGAAACAATCTCTCCAATGAAGATCACTTTCTCTAATGAAGAACTTTGTTGAAGGATCCCCAATGAGGAACGTCTTCACGATGAAGAAACAATGTCTGTCCTTTCCTCTCCTCACCAAAGTCAATAAGAAATCTAGGTATATAATGTTGTTTTGTTTACCCCTTACCATGTTCTTGTTGTTCTTCATGATTCAAGAACAACTTTGCTGCTTGCTACCGTTCTAACGCGCATGGTGCGGGCCAAACGAACACATCCCAACCTCTCTACAAACTTTATGAATTTTTGGCAGTCTTGAATCAATGGAGATATCCCGAGATGAGTATAGAAGTCTTCGGAATGAAGAACGGGCCACTGGGGCGTGCCTGGTGACCCGAGGAACATCACCGGTGACCTATGTCGGCGATCGGCACCGGTGGGTCTTGAGAGCGGCGGACGGTACTCTGGTCGGCTGTGACAACGGATGTGACGTGACCGCACCGCTGAAGAAGGGTCACGACCTGTCGGTCATGGCTAAGAAAGGGCGACGGCCGACACACGGTCGGCCGCACAAAGGGGGTGGCGGCGTACGTCCACGCCACCGAGCGTGCAGGGGTCGCAACACGAGGTCGCGATGACGAAGATAGGGTGGCTGGCTTGTTGCCGGCCACCAGTGGTGGTGCGGCTCGTGACCGTGCCGCATGGGTGGGATGGTCGTCCGGCTTACTTGGGAGCCAAGCAGGACCCCAAGTCCCACGTGCTAGCTTCCAACGCCACGTGGTGCCGGCCGGTCGGCTACCCAACCCGAATGGCACAACCGTTTGGGGTACCCAAGGGGCACCTCCCCCTTGGGTGGTGGCTAGGGCAGACCACACCACGGGGCCACCCAGCCGCTGGCCATCGCGGGCCACCCAGCGGGCCGAGTCGGGCTAGACCCAGCGGGGCGGGTCGGACTCAAGGACGGACCTGGGTCGGCCTAGGCCGGGTCAGGGTGGGTCAGTCCGACCGGGTTGGACCAGACCCAGACCAGCTTCGACCCCTTTCTACTCTTTTGGCCATAACCTAAGCTATGAGCATCTGTTTGACGAACAGTCTATGGTTCCAGAAACCTTGGATTGAGACGGTCCTTTTGGTAAACCCCATTTGAGTTTTAGATAACGTTGGGGTATTTCTGGTTTGGATCGAACATGAATCCAACCGGGCCTCAGGACTAAAAGGCCAATAACTTACAGACCAGACGTCCGATTGATGCACCATTTATCGCGTTGAGACCCCTATTACATGGCAGTACTTTGGGATACTTCTTCATTGGATTTCATGGAAGTTTTAGTATCGAAATGTGGCTTGAGGATCAGACCCTCCTGAAATCAAGTGAGCTTAGTGCGGGAACCCTGTAGCTGGCTGTAACATGAAAAAGAGATCCTATGTGGGTCTGTGCTCTGGGATCCTATGTGGGTCTATGTTCTAGTATCACACTTGGATCCGCTCTAGGAATCCACATGGGACTACTATAGGATCCTACGTGGGTCTTCTGTACTAGGATCCTACGTGGGTCTGATGGTTTAGGATCCTACGTGGGTATACCTATTAACAGAGTAAGATGATTTAGTAGTTACATATAATCATATTTACTTTCGTACCTAAGTTATACCTGATGTGAGCTGAGTCTTTACCTTTGTGGTGATACTTATGTGGTATTCTTCTGTGTGGCGTACCTTTTTGGTACTTGCATTCATGGTGATACCTTTTTGGTATTCTTCTATGTGGTGTTACCTTTGTGGTACTTACCCTTGTGGTGTAACCTTCATGGTATTCTTTCCTTCAGGGAACAGTTTTACTTTGGTTAAGAGTTGGGCCTTTTGTTTCCTCATGAATGATATGAGAGTACTTGATAAATTAGGTATATGCATGGGTATATACCTAAGTAGGGTTGACTATTTTCTCATGCTTTGTGATTTTGGTATGCTTTGTGGTTTATCCTTTGTGGATTTTGAGAGACCTTCAGGGGTCTCGGGGTCCCTACTGAGTATCGTTATACTCACCCCTACACGGGCTACACCCGCACCTTGTTGTGTTTGGTGCCGACAACAGACAACATTGATCGAGGATGAGGGTACCACGACTAGAGGTAGCTCGGAGGTGGACATCAGACGATGTGTACCGCAGAGACAACCGTTCGATAGCTATACCTACCCTTCAGGTAGGATCCTTGGTGGGTGTTCACATGAGTTGTTCCATTTTACCTGTACTTCCTAGTTTTTTGTACTTTCCACTTGGGCTTGTATTCTAGCCCCTTTTTCTTACTGTACACACTCTTTTTACTATACAGTTTACTTGTTTTCATATCTTGTTGTGTTCTTGGATGTGTGTGTTTATAGGTTATAAAGGCAATGCCTTCCCGGTTTTAGGGAATACGCCTTTCGATGCTAGTCACCAGCCCCTGGCCTATGGAAGGAGGGCTTGGGGTAGTCATGGCATGGACCCCGGGGGACACGTCATGACAAATTGGTATCAGAGGGGTCGGTTCTACCATAGAACATTGTACTCTTATCTTTTAACAGCAATATTGTTAAGTGTTATGAGTGTGGTTGTCAGTTTAGGGAATCTAGTGTTGGTGCGGCGGCCAACGTATCCATACACCAGGACCCTGACTTCTGATTCCTGATTCACTACATGAAAATACTGATTGTGTGTGTGTTTTGAAAAGTTTTCTTTGTGATCTCTTTGAGTCATCTCACCAGGTATAACTTATTGACCGTGGCGCACCTGTTTTTTTTAGTATGCCTCCATGCAGACAACCAACTAGGGTTCCAGGAAGAGTACATGATGACAACCCACCGAGCAATGAGGCCTCGGTGCAGGGACCTTTATCAGTAGAGGCACTAGCGGAGGCACCAGTGGTACCATTACTCGTTGGGCCACCGATTCCACCAGCCCCAGCAGCGGAGAGTGTACACCGCTTGAGCGCATTGTATGAGTTCCAGTGCCAGAGGCCACCCAGGTTCAAGGGTGAGACAGACCCACATGCGACTAAGGATTGGATGGAGGCTGTGGTGAGAGTCTTCCGACTGGTAGGGACACCAGCTGATCTCATGGTGATCCTTGTCGTTAGTCTTCTATAGGAAGCTGCAAGTAGATGGTGGAGCTTGATGCTCCAAGTTCACGACGAGGTGATACTTCTCTGGGCAGACTTTGAGAGCCTATTTTGGGCAGAGTTTTCCTCAACGAACCTTCGTGAAATGCGCATACAAGAGCTTCTTCATCTGCAGTAGGGTAACATGACTTTGGATCAGTACTCAGTGAGGTTCACTGACCTCTCACGCTAATCCACTAATATGGTGCGGGACCCATTCTTCATGGCCTGGACCTTCGAGCAGGGACTCAGGTGGGAGATCAGGGCTTCGATGATTTCTCTCAGCATCCTGACGCAGGTGAGGGTGTTATAGAGAGCCCTATTAATGGATATTTTTCTTGATGAGAAGTCACCAACAACGAGAACCACCACTAGGCATCACACAGAGGAGTCTTATACAGCTAGCAGCAGAAAGATGTCACATAGATCTAAGAGTACCAGACCTACAGGTGGACAACCGTAGGATTCAGGGTCGGTTGTGTGGGGTACACGAGACAATGCCAGTCATGTGAGGAGAAGGCAGTGTTACACATACAGTGGTTAGGGTCACATGACTCATGACTTCCCGAACCGCTGTACTGATGATCAGCAGATGGTCGAAGGACGACCTAGATAGAGGCCGACTAGTGTACCCATCTTGAGGCTTCCGAAGGAGGTCATTAGGTATGTAGTCTACTATAATGCATCAGGGACCGGGCTCAGATGTGTCCTGATGCAGGAGCGAGTAGTTATTAGATATAGTTCTTGACAGCTGAGATAACATGAGTAGAACTATACTACCCATGACCTTGAGTTAGCATTTGTGGGCTTCTCTTTGAAGATGTTGCGACACTATCTGATGGGTGAGAGTTTTATGGTCTACTCTGATCACCAGAGTCGTAGGTATATATTCTCCTAGAAGGACCTGAACTTGATACAACGACGTTGGATTGAGTTGCTCCAGGACTATGACTTCAAGATAGTCTATAATTCTGGGAAGGGGAATGTTGTAGCAGATGCACTCAGCCAGAGATTCAGTATATAGCTGTTAGGTGAGGCGACAGAGCAACTGGCTGCTTTGTAGATATCCTTTGTGGATCAAGATGGAGTAGCTTTTCTTCAGTCTCTTACAGTCACTCCCCCACTCTTTCAGTGAGTCAGGGAGGCCCAACATGGGGACACTTACTGCGAGGCTCGATGTGCTCAGATATCCACATTACATGCACCTGATGGATTTTCTGAAGGTGGGGAGCACATCATCTTTTTCAGAGGACGTACCATGGTACCAGTGTTGCTTCGAGAGGAAGTATTGATGGATTTCCACACATCCCATCTAGGGGTACATCCAGGAGGGGCGAAGATATACCAGTACCTATGATGACAACACCGGGGGCTAGGAATGAAGAAAGTAGTAGCAGAGTTTGTCTCTTGGTGTCTCACTTGTCAACAAGTGAAGGTGGAGCATCAGGTATCAGCAATCTTAGTTCAGCCTTTAGAGGTCCCAGAGTGAAAGTGGGATTGAATATCCATGGACTTTGTGACAGGACTTCCACGTACATCCATGGGACATGATTCTATCTAGGTGATCGTCGACCGACTCACCAAGTCACCCCACTCCCTACCGATCAAAGAGCAAGGTTCAATAGAGAGATTGGGATGCCTCTATGTGTAGTAGATTATCCGGCTACATGGATTACCCTCGATGATTTTATTTGATCGTGATGCACGTTTCACTTCCCAGCTATGGAAGGGATTGTAGGAGGCTTTCGAGACACAAATTCGTTTGAGCACCACCTTCCATCCTCAGACGGATGGCCAGACTAATCGGACCATTCAAACTCTCGAGGACATGTTGCGTGCTTGCATCGTCGACTTCAGTCGTAGCTGGGAGGATCACTTTCCCTTGGTGTAGTTTTCATAAAATAACAACTATCACTCCACCATTGTGATGGAACCTTTCGAGGCTCTGTACGGCCAACCTTGCAAATCGTCTTTGTGTTGGACTGATCCAGGGGAGTCAACACTCATGGGACCAGATATGGTACGGGCTACCACGAAAAAGGTGCAGATCATCTAGGAGTGGATGAATACTGCACAGAGCAAGTAGAAGTCTTATACCGACAGGATACAGAGACCTCTAGAGTTCGAGGATAGTGACCAGATATTTCTATGGGTCTCAACCTGACAAGGTTTGCAGAGATTTGGCCAGGGCGACAAGTTATCTCCGAGGTTCATCGAACCCTTTCAGGTCCTTAGAAAAGTTGGTGAGGTGTCTTATCGCTTAGCTCTTCCACCTCAGTTGCACCAGGTGCATGACGTGTTCCCCATATCCCAGTTGAGGATATACGTGCACCACCCTTCACACATCATTGACTGGGGTGAGCTTGACATCGATGATGGGGCAACGTTTTTGGAGGTTCTAGTGGAGATTGAGGATTGACAGGAGAGAGTCCTTCATCAGAGATCAATACCTCTGGTGCATGTATGCTGGAAGCATAGGAACCTCCAAGAGAGCACATGGGAGTGATAGGATTAGATTCATGCTCAATACCCCCACTTGTTTTCTTAGTTTTTGTGATGTGGATTTCGGGGACGCAAATCCCTGAGGTGGGGAGAATGTAATGACCCGAATTTTCCATGTATTTTTTTAATTTATACGGGAATATTGCGAGTCTGTGAAAATTAATGGCGCGTGATTCCATGTCATGGTATGCCCAGAATGAATTTCTAAATTTTCTTTTTAAGGTACATTCAGTTAATGTGCTAGCGGGTTTTTGTAACTTTTGAACCGGTACTCGGAAATAAAATCTGAGGACACCTTTGAGCTCGCAACACCGATATTCGCTTAAGGAGACCTTCACCTAAACCATAGTAGGTCAAGGGTGAAAGTTAGTTTTTGTGCATTTCATGGAATAAAATTAAATAAATTATCTTTATTTAATTTTGAAATTCAATCCTCCCAATTTGAATTTGGTGGTGGGGACCACCCGAGCCCTGAAATCTCTCTTTATTGAGGGAGGTGACTCTTGGGTTATTTTTCCATTAATTGTGCAAACATAAAATTAATTAATGTGCCAACATTAGTTGTATTAATTAACTTAAACTTATTAATTTGTCATTTCAACTCTTGGTTTGAGGATTGGTTAGAAAAGGAGAGCTTGGGAGAATTATGGAGAAAAAATCTCTCCAACGAAGAACACTTTCTCAAATGAAGAACTTCGTTGAAGGATCCCCAACGAGGAACATCTTCAACAACAACGAACCAACATCTGTACTTTCCTCTCCTCACTGATGTCAATGAGAAATAGAGGTAGGGATTGGTATTTTGTTTACCCCTTACCCTGTTCTTGTCATTCTTCATGATTCAAGAACAACTATGCTGCTTGCTACCGTTCTAACGCAGAGGGTGTGGGCCAAACGAACACGGACTGAACTCTCCACAACCTTTGTGAATTTTTGGTGGTCTTGAATCAATGGCGACGTCCCGAGACGAGTGCGGGAGTTTTCGAAATGAAGAACGGGCCACTGGGGTGCGCTCGATGACCCGAGGAACGTCGCCAGTGACCCGTGCCGGCGACCAGTACCAGTGGGGCTCGAGAGCGGCAGCCAACACTCCAGCCTGCCACAACATGGCAGTGGTGTGACTGTGCTGCCAAAGAGGGGTTGTGGCCCATCGTCTGTGACGGAGCAAGGGCGGCGGCCGACACACGGTTGGACACACGAAGGGGGCGGCGGCGCGCATCCACGCCGCCAGGACTGCTGGGGCCACAGCACGAGGCCACGACGGTGAAGGGAGGGTAGCTGGCTCGTTGGTGGAAGCGCGACGAGTGACCGCGCGGCACGGGTGGGCTGACCGTTCGGCCAGCCGGGGAGCTGAGCAGGACCCTGGGTCCCACGTGCCAGCTACCGGTGCCACATGGCGCCGACCAGTTAGCTACTCAACCTGAATGGATCATCCATTCAGGGTGCCTCCCCCTTGTGTGTAGGATAGGGTGGACCCTACCACGGGGCCACCCAGCCGTGGGCCAGCAGGCCACCCAGTGGGCCACCCAGCGTGGGCCTCTCATTGCAGGTCACGCCGGCCGGCTGGGCCGGACCCAGTGGGCTGAGTCAGACCCAGGTCTGGACTTGGGTTGGCCCAGGCCAGGTCGAGCCGGGTTGGTCCGGTCGGGTCGGACCAGACCCAGACCAGCTTCGACCCCTTTCCACTCTTTTGGCCATAACATGAGCTATGGTCGTCCATTTGACTAACCGTCTACGATGCAAGAAACCTTGGATTGAGATGGTACTTTTTTATACCACACTTGAGTTTTAGATAAAGTTGGGGTAGGTCTGTGTTGGATCGAACACGAATCCAACTGGGCTCTCAGGACTAAAAGGCCAATAACTTACAGACCGGGCGTCCGATTGACACACCGTCTATTGCGTTGAGACCCTTATTACATGGAGGTACTTTGGGATACTTCTTCATGAAATTTCATGGTAGTTGGAGTATAAATCTGTAGATTGAGGAGCGGACCCTCATGGAATCAAGCGAGCTTAGTGCGGGAACCCTGTAGCTGGCTGTAACATGAAAAAGGGATCCTATGTAGGTCTGTACTTTGGGATTATACGTGGGTCTGTGTTCTAGAATCCCACTTGGATCCGCTCTAGGAATCCACATTGGACTAATCTAGGATCCTACGTGGGTCTGTTGTACTAGGATCCTATGTGGGTCTGATGGTTTAGGATCCTATGTGGGTCTGCCTCTTAATAGAGTAAGATGATTCAGTAGTTACATCTAACCATCTTTACATATGTACCTAAGTTATACCTGATGTGAGATGAGTCTTTACCTTTGTGGTGATACCTATGTGGTATTCTTCTGTGTGGAATACCTTTTTGTTACTTACCTTCATGGTGAAACCTTTGTGGTATTCTTATATGTGGAGTTACCTTTGTGGTACTTACCTTTTTGGTGCTACCTTCATGGTATTATTTCCTTCGTGGAACAATTGTACTTTTCTTAAGAGTTGGCCCTTGTGTTTCCTCATGAATGAGATGGGAATACTTGATAACTTAGGTATATGTATGGGCATATACCTAATTAGGGTTGACTGTTGTTGTCATGCTTTGTGATTTTGGTATGCTTTGTGGTTTATCCTTTTTGGATTTTGAGAGACCTTCGGGGGTCTGAGGGTCCCTACTGAGTATTGTTATACTCACCCCTGCATGGGCTACGCCCACACCTTATTGTTTTTGGTGCAGACGACAGACAACATTGATCAAGGATGAGGATACTAGGACTGAAGGTAGCTCAATGTTGGACATTAGATGAGGCGTACCGTAGAGAGGACTGTTCGAGAGCTGTACCTACCCTTCAGGTAGGATCCTTGGCGAGTGTTCACAAGATCTATTCCAGTTTACTTTTACTTCCTAGTTTTCTTGTACTTTCTAGCTGGTCTTGTATTCTGGCCCCTTTTTCTTACTGTACACACTCTTTTTACTATACATTTTACTTGTGTTCATATCTTATTGTTGTTGGAACCAGGTTCTTCAAAGCATGATTTGGTGTATGGTTTGTGTTTGTTGTCAATCCTCAGTGGAAGTTCAGGGTGTGAACCAACAAAGCGATCATACCGTTCAGGAAGAAAACAGTAGTGAAGATGGCACTGTTTCCCAATGTTTTCCAAATTTTTGGGCCTGAAAATCCGTAAATAAAGTAAAGTGTTTTTGGAAAAGATACTTGCGCGCCGAGCTCTTGGAGGATGAAAGACTTGCGCGCCATATGTTTTTGAGGATCAGAACATCACAATTTGGCTAAGTAATGAAGGTCGCGCAAGTGTTGGTTGGGTCGCGCAAGTAACTTGCGCGACAGAGGATCTGGAGACAGGACTTGCGCGCCGTCGAGGGACTTGCGCGCCGCCGCGCAGGGGGTCCAGTTTGCCTATAAATACTGGACCACCCCTCCTCATTTCAAATGGAGTTCAAGGCCGAGAGATTGTTCGAGCTCTCGTCGCGCAGGTGGTTGAGTCGCGCAGGTGGTTGTTTTGTCGCACAAGTAGAGCTTGCGCGCCGGTGTTTGGCTGTTCTCCCAAGGCAGTTTGGAAGAGAAAGGAAGTGGATCGCGCAAGTATTTAGTTCAAGAAGGCAGTGTCGCGCAGGTGCTTCAGTGACACTTGCGCGCCAGTTTAGTCTTGCGCGCCTGAGACTTGCGCGCCGCCGGGAGACTTGCGCGCCGGGCTTGAAAAGGAGACCTAGACACTATTGAAGCACGCCTGCCTTGCAGGAGCTGCACGAAAGCCGATAATCTACTCGGTCCATTCGAGGAAAAGTGATATTCTTCTTCTAGTGAGAATCGGACTTCAATAGAGAATCTACATTCAACAAAGGATGCACTCTTATGCAAATGAAGAAGAGACATACACGTCTATAAACTGAGTGGGACTTCACCAACGGCAGTGAGCCAGGGGGAGTCAACGGGAGTGACCCGAGGGACGCAGTGAGCTATCCCTGAACAATTGTAAAGGCAGTGAGCCTGGGACAGAGTGTCTGTACCCGAACTTTTGTATCCGTAGCTAGTGAAGCATAGTGGATTTAGGTACGACTGGCAACCAGTCGGCGTATGCTCCTTGGACGTAGCCCTTAGTGGTGAACCAAGTAAAAATGGCTGTGTCCTCTCTGTGCATGTGAATGTTTTCATTTTGATCATAATCATCATACAGGTTCAACAAGTTCCTACCAACGTGGGAACAAGATCCAACACATTAAAAGAAAAAGTGGTCACCCTGATTCACCCCTCCCCTCTCAGGGTGTCCTGGGGTCCTTCAATTGTGTGTTTGGATGTGTGTGTTTACTGGTTATAAAGACAATGCCTTCCCGGTTTTAGGGAATACGCCTTTCGGTGCTAGTTGCCTGCCTATGCCCTTTGGAAGGCGGGCTTGGGGTAGTCACGACATGGGCCCCGGGGGATGGGTCATGACAATCATGGTATATTCCTTCTGAATGTGTGACAGTTGAGATGATAAAGAGGTTAAAAATTACCCCATCCCTATGAGGTAAGGCATCCGATGGGATATTGTAGATACAGAGACAACATCTAATGTTTCCTAGGATAATATTTTGATAGATTCTAGATGTGGTGGTATACCACTATGAGGGACACCATATGTGTTGATTACCTTTCATATTGGCGAGGGTTCTGTTGAATAGGTTACCATGGATTTATTTGATTATGTCTATGGATTTTGACTAACAATGATATGGAATTGGCCTTATGCTTAAGATTTGCCAATGGTCCTCAAGAATGTTTTTAGTAGTAAGGATGTGGACATTATCTTGATATATACTTGTTTCTACACCTAATGGTATCTACTTATGGGTGTTGATGTATGGATGATATGGGTAGGCACAACTTTCTCTATAGGCTCTTATATAATTGGGTCCAAACATTAATGATAATGAATAAGGTGAATCGGAACCCTCCTAGCCATCTCATGGGAGGTTCCATTAATTACATGTATGTCCTCCTCTTCTACTCTAAGATAAGTAATTTATCTTTCACAAAATATTGGGGATAAGATCCCAAAGTTTTTGAATATGGATATTATGGAAAATTTATCCATCATGACCTACCATTTGTAGAATATCCCTCAAGGCTTCATATCCTAAAAGATTTTTGTACTAATTATATAGTCAATGTTAAGTCATTTATATGGTATTGAAAGAAAATAACATTAAAAAACTTGAACTGAAGTCCCTAGTTTAGTGAAAATGTACTTTAGGGCCGTAGGCCTATTATCTTCATCACAATTGAGGCATATTCTTGGAATGTTATCTGGTTGTGTATAATGTCATAAGGTGTCTTGTTGGTAATATCAACTTATCCATTGATCATTGTATGTAATGGTGCATTTGGTGATGCCATTTTGATTGAATGGAATCATGAATGTCCTGAAGGTAAACACCAACTGGAAACCCATTATTGGAGTACCATAAGAACTAGTTAATGGTCAATTAGTCACTTTTATATGTAAAGGATCCATGTTAGGTTTATGATTATAATTTTAATAGAATTCCATACCTACAACATTTTGGAGTTGTTGAATACCTTATTTCTAAAGTTATATGATCTTTATTACTTTCCAGATATCCTTTGGAATATGAATTAGTCTTGAGGATGGGGGGTTGGTCTCATAAAACCCTTTAATGGGGGATCTATTTCTTACTTCATGACTCTTATATATTTATTTCATATTTGTTGATCCATACAAAACCTAGTGTGAGACTAGTTACCATTGTGTATGTTATCAACATAAACAAACAAAGGATGTGAACATCTATATGTATTAGTTGTTCTACATCATTCTCTTATATGTTAACAATGCTATAGTTTGATTCCTCCTAGATATCCCCTATAGATTTTATTTTTTATCTAGAGTGGCAGTTTATATTATGGAGTTGGGATCAATACCATGAAAGGGTATTCTTGTTTATCCCTATGAAAGAATTAGAACCCACATAATTAAATTCCACTTAAAGGGACATGAAATTCCATTTTAATTCATGATAAAAGGACCACTATAAAAACTTTTATGGATACGAAACTAGGACCAAGTGAATTTTTTTTAATGTTGTGTATCTATGATCTATTTGTATTGAGATTTAACCTTAGGGAGGCATCCTATATATCCAGATTAACAAGAACCAAAAAACACATATGTTGGATCAATAAAAAACCCCTTATTTTAATACCCACAAATAATATTTCTAATGTTATTAATTAATTTTATGTTTTATGATAGTATAATGTTTTTCTTACCAAAAATATGAAAATGGTTAAGTCTAGAAGTGACTGAACGTTGAAATCTAGTTGATTGCATAAACAATCAACTAACTATACAACAGATAAACAAAATTTCTCTAAGTTTTAAACTAAATGCATAAAGAGTTCAAGTGACCACATGAATGTTTTAAACTACCTTAAGAATAAATAAAGTGACCACAAGAAGAAATTAAGTGACTAGAAGAATAAATTTAGTGACCACAAGATGAAATAAAGTGATTTCAATAAGAAAATAAGTGAACCCATGAATAAACAAAGTGATTGTGCTAAGTAACCACACCATGTGACCATATTAAGTGGCTATGAAAAGTGACCATGGAAAGTGATTGTGGAAAGTGACCATGGATAGTAACTATTCCAAGTAACAGTTCTAAGTGATTTCAAGATAAAGTAACCATACTTAAGTGATGACTAAGTAACCATGTCTTAATTAAGCAGTGAGGAATATTCAAATCTCTAACAGCTAAATTTTGGAGCATTTAATGATGTTTCAGATCATCTAAGGTTTCAAGATTAGATGAATGAATATGAGGAATAATATATGAATATCCTCAAATGACTAATTAGAGAAGGTTGTCTCTTCAAGAAGAAGATCCACTTGTGGAAAAAGTATAGGTGTATGAGACACAGTGTCACACTAATGACTTACTATGACATACTATAACACTGAATGCTTCCATGAAATTTAGATTAATACCTATCAGTGTAACAATCAATTGAATCCATTTCAAGGAAATATTAAAAGAAAATTGGTAAACTAAATCTGATCATATTGAACTCCTTTAGGATTTATATCTTCCTATATATTTATCTCTCTATTTTATATTACTTTTTAGGTGTGTTTTCATTACTCTATATATTAATTAACAGAATATCTTGAATGATACTGAAGAGTATTAGATAATCTTTATTTCATTATTTTACTCCTGTTATCCCATATATAACTGTGGAAGAGGTTGTATGTTTATTGGACTTTCTTGTGTGCACTTGTTTATGAAAACCCAATCTAGGTTGTGGGCCAAGTTTATTGTTTAATAGAATTCTTGGAAGTGGTTTATTTTCAAGTGAAGAGGGCTAGGTATCGTCTTGATAATAAACCTCTTGTTTTATTATACCCTGTGTTTTTCTTTGTTTTATTTATTATATTTTCAAAACAAACCTGATTTAGTTTTCAAAATATATATACCAAATTAATACCATGATACTTATATTTAATTAATGTTTTATATATTTTGTTTAATGTGATTAGATGTATTTAAAAAGTTAACGTGATTTTAAAATTATTTTAACTAGTTATGATCGATCCATTGAGAAATAATTCAAAAACTATAAGTTATATATTTTTACTATTTTAGTTAACTAGGATATTTTTAAAAGCTAGGGGATTTAAATTTAATTTTTTTAATAGAAATTTTAATTAAAAAGATGATTAAACTCTATTTTAAGTTGTCCAATTTGGTCAACATTTGGTATCAGAGGGAGTTTTTTCTATCTATTTACAAACTTTTAACCTTTATCATGTTTTTGGAAAGATCTTTTTAATTTCCATTTACTCTTTAATTTGAAATTATTGAGACTATGTTTGAAGGTTATTATACCAATATACCTCCTTATCTTAATGTTCAAAAATATGATCAATGGAAAATAAAAATGAAAATCCACCTTGAGAGCATGGGTTTTGATATTTGGTGATCTTTTGAAGATAAATATAAAAAACCCAAAACTACTATAAAATAATAGGAGAATCCTACCAAATCTTCATATGATTCTAATAAAAAATATATGAATGATTTATTTTGTGTTTAAGGAGAGGATGAATTTGATAGAATATCATCTTGATATACTATATATCAAACATGGGATACCCTTTCTATATATCATGAAGGAACTTCTAATATTAAATAAATGAGTCTAAATACTTGTACTATTAAGTAAGATACATTCAAGATAAAACGTAATGAATCAATCTCTAACATATATCTCAGGTTTAATGAAATCATAAACACTTTGATTACCCTTAAACAAAATAGGAAAGACAAAGATCAATTTATGGGGATCTTGATATGTCTACCAGATTGATAAAGCGATATTATAGTTTCTATCTGATAATTGCGAGATATCAAAAAGTTTCTAGTCAAGTAATTAATTAGAAATATGATGTTACACAAATAAGAGCATAAGGATAAAAATAAAGATGATGAAATGAATATAAAACCTGTTGATTTTAAAGATTTATAGTCGAAAGGTAAATAAGTTTTCAAACCAAACAAATAAAGTGTAAGTGATGATGATGCTAACAATGATGAGGAAATGTATTAGTTAGAAAGAAGGTTTTAATTTTTTTTTAAAAATAATAAATTATTCTATAAGTCAAACTATAGAGGAAAGTATGAAAAATGAGGAAATTAGAAGAAATAATGGAAAAAGGATGATTCATAAAATGATATCACCTGCTACGATTATAAAAATAAAGGACACATAAAATCGAACTTTCAAAAACTCAAATACAAGGAAATATATGAGTAAATATATAAAAGAACTAAGAAAGAGAAAGACACTTGGAGTGCATCTGAGTATAGTTCCAGTGACTCTGAATCTATCCTTGAAGATACAAATGAAAAATAAAATTTATGATTTATGGATACTACTTATAAGGTACCCTATAATTATTCTACTAATAATTATAATGATTTTGAAATGTATAATAAATAATTATAATGTTACTTCACTACGTTAAAAGATAAATGTAAACATTTAAAATATTTTCATGTGTTGTGTGTTGTAGATAAGTATAATATTAATATAGAAATAGAAAAAAAATACTAATATGATTAAGGACAATATTAATCTTAAATTAGTAAATAAATAACTAAAAAATTATTTGGAACAATTTTTTGACAGTAGAAAAACCTTAAATATCAATCTTGGTGAAAAAAATACAATGTAAAAATATGGAATATTTTAGGGTTATAGACAACAAGGGAAGTTGTATAAAAATTATTTTGTTCCAAGTTTCATAAAAAAAGACTATAATTTCCAAGAAAAATAATGGTTTTATAAATAATTCTAAAACATTTGGACCTAAAAAGGATTTTCTATCTAAATATGTTATCTCTATTGAAAATAATACTATAAAAAAATAGATTCTCAAATCTATGATTGCTAACCTATCTGGAACCAAACATATCTAGGAACCAAAATCTATACACATTTAATTAGTTATAGGAAATATGAATGAAGATCTACAGTAATAATATGTGGTATTTGGATAGTGGATGTTCCATAAATATGACTAAATACTATTAAAGCTTTAAGAATCTTATAAAAATGGATGGTGGATATTTCACTTTTAGTTAAAATGAAAAAGGAAATATTATTAGACTTAGAAAATGTATAATTCTGAATTTTTCCTTCTTTATAATGTTTTATTCTTTTATGGTTTAAAGTATAACCTACTTAGTATTTCTCAGTTATATGTTTTTAATGTAAACTTTGAAATCAATTCTTGTAAAATTTATGATTCCAAATATGCTTTGATATTTACTACATTAAGAAATGATAATGTTTATGATGTTAATTTATATTTCTTTTTTTTTCTCAAAATGTTTCTTGTTTTAGTGATTTTTATATAGAATCTTGGTTGTGGAATAAGGTACTAGGACACTATAATATATACTCACTTATAAATCTGAAAGGTTTAGTCAAATATCTACCTAAGCTATAATCCTCTAAAGAAAAAGTGTGAAATCCCTGTTAGAAGGGAAAGAAACACAAAATATATTTCAAATTAAAGAATTAGGTTTCTACCTCTCAACCACTAGAACTAGTTCATATAGATTTACTTGAACCATATATAGTTTCTTGTGTAGCTATAAAACACTACGACTGTGCCATTGTTGATGATTATTCAAGATATACATGGGTGTTTTTCCTTGCTCATAAAATTGAAGCCCTTTTTTTAATATGAAAATTGAGTAGAAAAACATAGTGAACTCTCCATTAAGACCTTGATAAGTGATCATGTCTGAGAGTTTAAGAATAAATATTTTGAATCTCTCTTCTCAAAACATGGCTATAATCAAAATTTCTCTATACCTCAAACACCTAAAAAATGAGATAGTTGAAAGGAGAAATAAGACCCTTCAAGAAATTGCCCAGACTATACTTAGTGGATGTAACTTACCAGTATACATTTTGGGTCGAAGGTATTAATAAATATTGTTATGTAATTATTAGAGTTTTTATTATACATAACTTGAATACGACTTCATATGAATCATGTAATGTTAGAAAAATAAAAGTAAATTGCATTAGAGTTTTTATGAAAAGTCTATATTATAAATACAATGGATATCCTAGAAAAATCTTCAACTAAAATATATGAAATAATTTTTTCGTGGTTATTATACACATGTAAATCATAGAGAGTCTTTAATAAAAAATCTAAAGTTTTTGAAGAATCTGTTCATGTCACTTTTGGTGAGACAAGTCCACATGAACAAAAACCTACCATAGAAAAACTTGAGGATGATATGTAAAATTTGAATATCGAAAATACCACTAAGATTTATAATCTTTCTACTAATTTAATAGATTAATATCACATCATAGATCATCAAATTATTCTTAAACTAGTAGAAGGATTGGAAGAACCAAGGTCTTCAGTCTCTAGAACCATCAAACCCCTTATGAACCATCCCTTGGATGCTCTTATATGAGACCTAGAAAAAGGGACTCAAAACTGAGCCACACTTAGAAACCAGGTTGAAATTCAAGACTTATTATCATAGATTAAACATAAAAACATCAATGAAGAAATAAATAATAAACATTGGGTAATGGATATGCATGAATAATTAAATTAGTTTTAAAGAAATACAATATGGAAATTAGTTAATAAACCTAAATGTTACATAACTATTTAAACCAAGTGGGTATATAGAAACAAGGTCAGTGAATTTTTAATAATAATTGAAATTAAGGATAGATTATTTTCACAAGGATATAGTTAAGAAGACGAGAATGAATAAGAAGAATCCTTTTCACTAAGGGATAGACATTATGCCATCGTAATACTGGTTTCTTATATAGCTCATCTTAATTTAAAATTATATCAAACGGATTTCAAGAGTGAATTTATAAATAGTTATATTATTGAGGATATTTTTTAGGAAATCCCAATGGATTCCAAAATCCCCATTTTCCAAATAATATTTTAAAATAGACTAAATCTTTGTATAGTTTATAGAAAGCTTCTAGATATTGGTATGATAGGCTCAACACTTTTATTATTTCAAATGGTTTTACAAAAAGTTGTTTCTGGACCTACCTTATTTATAAAAATGATTTTAAAGGTTGTTTTTATAGTTCAAATATATCTTAATGATATTTTTTTGGATCATCCAATCATTCTTTATGGGTTGAATTTTCAAAATTAATGAAAAATGAATTTGAAATGTGTTTATTGAGTGGACTAAAATTCTTTAATTGATTTCAAAATTTTCAAAATAAATATGGAATTTTTTTAAATGAATGTAAATAAAAAATAATCTATTAAATTGTTATGGTATTCATATCACCAAAGTTAGTGACACTCCCATGGGTACAAGACCCAAGTTGGATCTGGATAAAACTTGAATGTCAGTTGAAAAAATTTCTTACAGTGGTATGATTAGAAGTTTACCATACTTAACTGCTAGTTGACCTTAAATTATGTTTAGTGTGTGTATGTTTGCGCAATTTCTAGTAAATTCAAAGTAATATCATTTAAATATTGTTAAAATAAATTTTCAAATACCTCATAAATATAACCAATTTTTTACTATTATACTATAGAGTTCATGCATTCAAAATATTTAGTTATTCTGATATTGATTTTGGTGGTTGTAAGTTATATAGGAAAAGTACCACTGAATAATTTCATCTTTTGGGAAAGTCTCTACTTTCATGGTATAGTATGAAATAAAACTCTGTTACATTATCTACTACTAAAAATGAGAATATATCTTTAGGTAGTTTTTGTGGAAAAATTCCATGGACGAAACACACTTTACTAGAATATGGTTATCAATTTAGACATCTTTCTATAAATTGTGAAAATAAAAGTTCTATTAATATCAATAAAAAATTCATGTCTCACTCTAGGAAAAAACTATTGATACAATACATCCCTTTTTTTAGTGGAAATTTTCAAAAAGAATATATTACTCTTGAGTTCATAAGCACTAAATATTATCTTGCTGATCTTTTTATGAATTATTTAGATATAGAGAGACTAAATTATATCAATCATGAGTTAGGGATGATTAATTACTCCTAAAATTTTCATTTTAGTTTTATTACTCTTGTGTTTATTTACTTTATCTCCTTAATTATATTATTTGTACTTAAATTTTTTGTTTATTAAGCTTATTCATTTTAAATTTTTATTTTATTTTGTTACCACTCTTGTTGTTAAGTAACCATGAAACCTATTTCACATGGTCAGTTAAGTGACTATGCCATTTTTTTATACAAACAGTTAAATGATCATGAATAATTGGTCATGCATTCATTATACCTATCATGAACCTTTTATTTTACCATAAGAAGTTTCAAGTAATAAGTATACCTACTGTGACTTATTTAAGCCACTGCATGTATATGGTTAGTTAACCAACCATGACTATTTCAGTTTGAAATTTAATCTAAGTGTTTTTAGAATTATTTCCTTTAATTTATTATTATTTTATTCCCTAAAAAATTTAATAAAATTCAAATTATAAATTGAATAATTGAATATATATTTCTTAAATTCCATTTCTATTTTTTGAAACCCTACTTGATCTCACTTTCTTATATCACTCTTTTGCAAGCCTATTTCCCTTTCAAAATCAAACTAAAACCTCCCAATATTTTAATCATAGTGTAAATATGGTTAGAGTAAAAATAGAATTCAAAGTCACATAACCTATTGGTTCTCCTCCTTTGAAGATATCGAAAACGTACCACGGTAGTTCTAGTATTATGGTCAAGTTGTACACTCCTCATTTTCTATATTGTTCTTTACATGTGGAAAAGTATGTAGATGTTGAATACCAACATTCTAGTAAATCTTTAGTCCAAAAACCAATTTATAAGTAAGGATGGAGTGAATTCTTCAGGGATATTGGTAATTTATTTGATCCTCAATTAGTTAAGTATTTTTTTTTGCTAATATGGAACTCATTTTTAATGATTCGAGGGATACCATAAGAATAGTTTTAAATAGAGAAAACATTGTTTTCTCCTTAATGATCTAGGATAAATGATTAAGTGTTCCTAATATAAGAGAGTATGAAGATTATCATATCTCATATCCTATGAATCATGATCATTTTGAATTTCTGAGTTCTATTGAGGAATTAAATAGAAACAAGATTCCTAGGAGACCAACTGCAATGGAATTAAGTGTGGAATATAGATTTTTGGTAAAGTTAATATAACATTTGATATTTCATAGGAAATGAGACTTTATAATCTTAATAAACTAAGATTTATTGTTTATTTATTTGATAAAGAATTTAATTTAGATAATATTATCTAGATATATCATAAGGCATATAGATAAACTATGAAAGTCCTCCTAAAAATATAATCACTTCATTACCTTAAATTAATATCAACCCTATTGAAATATATAGGATTAGTTCCAAAGGATGAGGGAAAATTCATTTCCTATGATGGTTTCCACCTATATCATAACGAATTTAGTCATATGAAGGGGAATTGGAACCCTTAGAGAATGGAATGGGTTGTGAATTATGAAAATATTTATGAAAAATTTAACCATGTAAAGAACTATATCAGACCAATAGACCAATTAGACCCTGATATAGATCCTGATGAAATAGTTTCATATTTTAATGATGATAATTAAGTTGTTTTGTAATTTTAAGAAAAAGAAACTGAGTTAACTAACTTAAGGGAAGAAGTTGGGGTAACCTCTACAGATCTTATGGATCCCTCTCATATAGTGTCTTTTGGTTCTCTTAATGCTCCCTTACCTCTACCTTCTTGAGAATAAAAGTTAAAATATGAATACCTTGATGATAATATAGTTTTATTAAGTAGTTTTATTGAATAAATTCTATGGAAGGACATTGACTTTGGTGATTCTGAAGAAAGTGAAGAATGATCTGAATGTTTTTTAACCCTAAGCCCTATAATTGGAAGTATCTTATACCAGGATTAAGGGAAAAACCTCCTTAGGGGATGAATATGATGATGATGAACATGGGGGTAGTCTCCCTAATAATGGTGGACCTTTTATATCTTATTCTCAAAGATTACTTGAAGGATATTTAATTTATAAGACTAATTTTCAAGAAAGAGTTGAAATATCTCCTCATGAGCTATCCGTAGAAAAAGTGGTTGACGAAATTTATATTCCAACTCCTACTAAATATATTAATTAACCTATGGATAGTAATTTGAAAAATTATATTAGATCTATTCACATTTATCTTCTTGAAATTTATGAGGAAGCTAATGATGAACTAGAAGTTCAGTCCTTGGGATAAGAGTCTGTGGAGATTGAAGGTGAGCTGGATGGTAGGAAGACTACTTATAATCCATCTAATATTCTACCTACTTCTACTCTTTCTATATCCTTTATTACTAAATAATATTTTAATGAGTTTAAATAATATTTTATGGGTTTCTTTCAAGATTTATTCATTAGTTTTGGGAGCACAATAGAACCAATTAGAGAGGAAGGCATCTCCAAGATAGTCACATTGGTTATCTCTAATTTTCAACATAAACTAAATCTTTTTATGTATCTTATAATTAATGATATTGAGGAGTTAAGATCTTAAATTCATTCTATATAGTAATATATTTAGAATATGATGTTAAAGTTAGATTATAGATTCTTTAATTCAGTTTTTCAGTCTTTTACATTATATACTCCTCCTTCATCTTCTTTTGTAATTCCTATAGCTCTTATTCAAAGTGATGTTAGGTAATATCACATAAAAAACTTATACAAGATGAGTTAAAAGTAATCTTGGATGAGTTTTAGAAAACTAGAGATATGGTGTTTTTGGGATCTTAGAAACATGGAAGAGAGAACTTAGAGCTAGCTAGAAAATATTCAAATCAAGTTGGTAAAGACAGAGACATGATCTGTAGGGCCATTGATTTTTATCTCAACAGGATATTCATAAAATTTGATCTAAAAACTATATTCAAATCACTTTCCAGTGATCTTAGAATACCTTCTTTGACTTAGGGATTCAAATCTCAAGTGGATAGGTTAATGGTTATTACACCAGTGTTGGAATCCTTTTTGGGGAACAAGGAAGATTATTTTCAAGCCATGAAGCATGGTTAAAGGTCTATAAAATACTTAAGTAGATTTTTTGATCCCTAAATTTACATTGTTAATAATTTAATTTTATCCCCTTATTCCTTACCAATTTCTATATCCCCTGATTTTACTACCTCTTATACCATCCCTTTTATCTTGTCTCCTAGGAAACCATTTCAATATCTTCGACTCATTTCTGGGTGTGTGGTTATTCAAGAACCTTCTTCCACCTCTTCACCACAACCTCACCCTCTATCCTCATAATCTATATCCAAAATAAAGGATCATATCCTCCCTTTTGACAACAAAGATATATATTATTCTGATTATGATTAGAGTACCTAAAAGGGTCTCTTTTTTATAATCCTTTTTGAATCATAATTGAAATAGTTTGTTTTTATCCATGTCTTTCCTATTATAAAAAAATCCATATTTATTCTTTACTCGTTTTTTTATCTTTTAATATGGATTCATAATTTGTAATCATTAAAAAAGGATATATTTTTGGATCAGTCTAAAAACTCCTTATTTTAATTCCCACAAATCATGTTTCTTATGTAATTAATGAATTTTATGTTTTATGATAGTACAATATTTTTTTCCAAAATAATGAAAATGGATAAGTCAATAAGTGATCAAACATTTAAATATAAGTAACCACATGAACAATCAAGTAACCATGTATCTTATAATTTTTTTCTCTCGATATTAAACTAAATTCCTGAAGAGTTTAAATGACCACGTGAAGGATTCAACCTACTACAAGAAGAAATGAAGTAACTGAAAGTAGAAACTAAGTGACCACAAAAATAAATTAAGTTACTTAAAGAATAAATGAAATGAACATAAGAAGAAATAAAGTGACTACAAGATAAAAAGAAGTGTCTGCATGAAAAAACCAAGTGAGCAATCCAAGTAGTCATGCCAAATGATCATGCCAAGTGAACATGGAAAGTGACCATGGAAAGTGATAGTGACAAGTGACCAAGGAAAATAACTATGATAAGTGACCTCAATCCAAATTGATAATTCTTAAGTGAAGATAATGTAACAGTATCTAACTTAATTCACAAGGAATATTCAAATATCCAACAATTATATTTTAGATAATTTATTGAAGCATTGGAACTTTTAAGGTTTCCAAATGATGATAATGTGTGTGAGGAATAATTTATGAATATCCTCCAATAGATATTTCAATAAGTCCCTCTATTTAAGAAGAGGATCCACTCATGAAAGTATTATAGGTGTAAGATACATTGTGACACACTGAGGACGTACTTTAACATAATACAACACTTAATTCTTCCATGACACTATTTTTCTAACCACTCAATGAAACAATCAATTGAAGGTTTTACAAGGAAATAACAAAAATTTATCATTTAGAACTGATAATATTGATCTTATTTATACTTTATCTTTTCCCATTCACTCCCCTCTCTATTTTACCTTAATATTTGAGATATTTTTTCATTACTTTGTATATTCATTGACACAGGATCTTTAACTATACTAAAAATTATTAGATACGATTTATTTAATTATTTTACTCCTATTATCCCATGTATAACCATGGAAGAGTCTATGTGTATCCTATACTACCTTATGTATAGTTGTCTGTAAAAACCTGATATAGGTTTTGGATCAATTTTATTGTTTAATAAACTACTTGGTAGTGGGTAATTTCCAAGTGGAGAGGACTAGGTCTTGAATTGAGACTGGACCATTTTTTTATTCGACTATGTGTTTTTCTTTTTTTTATTGTATTTTAAAAAAAAACCTAATTTAGTTTTCAAAACCTATATAGAAAATCAATTCTATGATAGTTTTCCTTAATTAGTGTTTTTTAAATTTCAATTAATGTGATCATATTTATTTCAAAAGTTAAAATGATTTTGAAATTATTTTAACTAGGCTACAATCAATCCATTTAAAAATAATTCAAAAACTTTTAATTATATATTTTCACTCTTTTAGTTAACTAGGATATTTTAAAAAACCGGGGGATTTAGTTTTAAATCCTTTTAAATAAAAATTTTAATTTAAAACTCAATTCACCCCCTCTTTAGTTGTCTAATCCATCCAAAAATATTGTTTAAATTATATAGTTTAATGTCATATGGGACCGTCGTGAAGATGATGGTAGTGATGGGCTTGAGCCTCGAAGAGACCTCCTACGTATCCCCGTGGCAGGGAATCAAAGTCCATGTAGTTCAGAATGGGAGCCTGGAACACTGACACAAAGGCGGTTGGGACCAATGGTTGGTGGGATTGAACCTCAGGGAGGCTTCCCACGTACCATACCTTGACATGGATCAAAGACCACATAGTTCATATGGGTGCGTGTCGGTGAACCGATGTGAATAAGGACCTTAGTCCAATGGGTGTTGGTCTTGAACCTCATGGAGGCTTCCTACGTACCATGCATTAGCATGGATCAAAGTCCATGTAGTTCGAGATGGGAAGGGGGTGTTAAACTGACGCGAAGGGGTGTCAGAACAGCTGGATGGTGGGATCACAACGGCTTACTACTGGATTGGGATGCAGTTTAATGTCATGCGGGACAAGGGCGTGTTGGAGAACCGATGTGAATAAGGACCTTGGTCCAGGTGGATGGTGGTCTTGAACCACATGGAGGCTTCCTACGTACCATGCCTTGACATGGATCAAAGTCCCCGTAGTTCGGGTGGGAGCCGGTGAACCAATGTGAAGATGGACCGGGGGTCCGATGGGTGTTGGGCTTTAACCTCGTGGAGGCTTCCTATGTACCATGCCTTAGCACGGATCAAAGTCCACATAGTCCAGGTGGGTGCTGGTGAACCGACATGAAGATGGACCGAGAGCTGATGGGTGTTGGGCTTGAACCTCGTGGAGGCTTCCTACGTACCATGCATTGGCATGGATCAAAGTCCACGTAGTTCAGGTGGGTCACAACGACTTACCACTGGATTGGAATGCAATTTAACGTCATACAGGACGGGGGCATTTGGGGCTTACGCTCTGAGGTGGCCCAAGGTGTGTCATGGTCGGTGCTCACTCTAAGCTCACGGGAGTCATGCTCAGTGTGAGAAACAAGAGTTTGTAGGGACCTGATGATCACGTCATGAAGGGTGCATCCGTGGGAAGTGAAGAGGGGCTTATGCGTTGGGCGGCCCATTGTGCTAGTACTTACTCCGAGATGGAGGCCTGAGGGTGATAAAGCATAGAGGGATATGGATTTCACACCCAGGAAGAGAGGAGGGGGGCCTGTTCCTTATCACATCCTCCGCTATCCTTGGGGACCGAAGATGAAAGGAGGGAGTATGGGGCTCTGCCTCCTGCAAGAATGACTAGGGGCTTACACCAAGGTGGCTGAACTTCCCCCACAGACAAACGCCACTCCTAGAAGGATGATGTCATCCCCTGTGGAGACCAGGGGGCGTGGAGAATGTCCAAGGTGGGGGAACCCCACGTGAGAGGCACGGGGCGATGTCACAGTTTAACGTCGTGTGTTGAAGACGAGGGTTCTTGGCAGTTTAACGTCCGGCAGCTCGGACAAGGTGGGTTTACTTCATACCTCAAGGAAATACATAATTGGTACCCTCTACTCCTTGTGGGAGGGAAGGTATAGGCAATGTCGTGCTGAAGGGGGATCCCAGAGCGAACCATCAAGGGGTCCACGTTAGTGTGGCTATGTGGAGAAGCAATATCCATTATCATGCCTATGCGAAGAAGCATTAGGAGAAGAAATGCTACGGGTGGTATCATCCAGGGGACTTTGAAGTCACATCGTGCAAACCTGGAGGGTCGCACAGGAGAAGGAATTTCCAAGCAGAGGGGTCCATAGGCAGGGGCCTTGTGAAGCTTAGTTGATCTGCATGGTGGAGGGCACTGGCTAAGGGGTGTTCTTCGCGAAGTGGGGTGCCTTGGCCTTATCATGGGGTAGAGGTGTAAATGGGAGGTGCTTCGCAAAGTGGAAGGGTGTTCGTGGAGCACTGCCTCGCGGAGCATAGGCACCTCGCGAAGCGAAGTGTTGTGAGGCAATGTGCTTCGTGAAGTACAGTGACCCTGCCTTGGCATTTGGATCACGTGTACATGAGAAGTGTTTCATGAATCATAAATGATCCACAGAAACATAGGTCCCCTTGGGGATCCCCTTCCTTCATGAAATCCCTTAGGGTTTGTGAAAGACATCCCTCCCGGAAGATGGGATCAAAACAAGACAATGCGGAGGCCCTCGCGAAGCAAAAATAACTCACGTAGCTCATGATTCATAGAGGAAAGGGTGCTTCGCGATTGGGGATCTGAGAAGACGAAAGGTCGGATTGTCTATCCTGAGGGATGAGGGGAGCTCGGTATTTATAGTCAAGAGGCGCCGCAATGCAGAGCTTACACGGCGTGAAGAGGGCTTCGGTTGCTTCGCGGCGGGTCGCAAACGTCAGAGGCGTTCGAAGAGCATCCCGCCTCCTTGGCTTCGCGACGGGCTCACGATCGTTAGGGGTGTTCGTGGAGCGGCCTACCTCCTTGGCTTCATGGTGGACTCGCGAACATCAGGGTCATGCGCGGAGCGTCCCGCCTCCTTTACTTCGCGGCGGCCACGTCGCTTGGGAGGACTCCACGCAGTGGCTTCGTGAAGATGGCCGCATGGCCTCTTTCTCTTCTTTCTTTTCTTCCAACATTTTGGGGCCAAAAAATGACCCCCCCTCAGACTTGGAGCTTCAGAGGGATCAAGGGTCGATGTCTGAGGGAAATTGCCAAAATCATCGGTCGTTCGTGGTGCTGACTCGTGAAGAGGGTGTGCGAGGCGGACAAGGGTCGCACGGGTCAGGCGCTCCATGAAGCTCCGCGCGGACTGGACATGCCACGAAGCTCTGAAGGCCGCCACCTATAAATAGGGGGCCGACCATCTCTTTTTTCCTTTCCATTCTCTAAGATTTTGTCCTTTTGTACTATTGATTCGCGAAGCTCCGCGTACTCCACGACCGCCCTCCGCGAATTAGGCTTCCTGGCGAACCGTGATTCATTGACTCTCCGATAGTGCTACGTGACCGTGAGCCTGTAGGCCGAGGCCAGGCTCCGCAATTCGGATTCGCGAACAAACTCTACGAACAGGCTTCGCAACCTGACCTGAAATTTGTCTGAGTTTTGAAACCCAATGGAACATCAAGAAGCTGCCCTGGGGGTGCTTGCAGACCCCACCCGGAGGGATGAGATGGCAAATTGTCTGGGTCTGGGGGAGCTAGTCCGGAGCCACTCGGACAATAATTCTTTGGTGGAGCTGCTGTCGAAGAGCCAGAAGAATTATCTGTTGTGCAAGAGGCTTCCCTTGTATGGCTTGAGGCTGAGGGATGACGTCTTTATTCCTGAGGCGGATTGGGACGAACCAGCTTACTGGTTCAGGAGCACGCCATGCCAGCGCCAATGGTTCAGGGCGACTGATGGTCATGCGTGGGAGGACTTCACACCTATCACCATCGACTTACTGTACAATCATCTAAACAATGTTGATGGGAATCCATTGTAGCCAGAGACGTCCCCTCCCATGTACCGAACAATACTAAAGGAATCCTTGAGGTATTCGAAGAAGGGTTGGTCTGATGAGTGGGACATGCACCAAGGCGGAAACATCCCAAACGATTAAGTATGGGCCTACTGGGTAGGTGCCTCATGTGAGGAGTTTTGAGCCAATCTGAGGAGAGTAGGTTTGTATGAGGTGGCCTGGGCCTCCTAATTCCACATATATCAACCAAAACAGTGGATTCCAGAGCTGTTAAGAAGATGGTCTTCTAGGACCATCACGTTTCACCTGCACCATGGGGAGGTCGGCATTAGTCTGTGGGATGTCCGTCATATTTATTGGGTACCAATATTGGGGGTTATGTATGATGAGTTCCTCCCCGTCATGAGTGTGTGGGAGGATCCGGAGCAGATGTTGCAGCTGGCGATGGCACTGATGGGGCTGGTCCCTGGGGAGGAAAAAGAAGCGGTAAGAGACGTCCACTTCAAGAAGTGGTTCAAGCAGTTCCTGAACATCCAGGAGGATTGAGAGTTTCCCGCTAGGCCTCGAACTTGGCCGAAGGGGGCTCACGGGGCAAGGGGCATTTGTATTAGCATCTATTGGAGGATAGCCAATGGAAGACCTGGTGTTTCAGTGTCAATACCAAACAACAGCTGATAGTCAGACTAGAGGCATTTATCATGGCCCTTATCTATGGTTGGATCCTACCAGTGAGGGATACCAACATGGGGGTGTGGCCCAACTCGTTCATCATGGCATCCATGCTGGCCACAAGAGGGCGGGTCAGTCTGGGGATTCTGATGCTCACCAGATTGTACAAGATGCTATGGCATATTGGCGAGGGCAAGAGGCCGCATAAGATATGTGGACCCTTCCATCTTCTATATGGGTGGATCACAGCGCACATCAGGGGGGGTTTATGAATATTCGAACCCCATCTTGCCTCTGGGGTCAAACTTCTTCCCATCCATTCTGAATGCTGCTGGGAGCTTTCCAGCCAAATTGACCATACCCTTGGTGCTAAACCGAGTGTGGAAGGCGGACGATTTTAATTTCCACCCATTTCCATTGCTGACGGGGGTACTCACCGATGATGGTTGGGGAACAAAAGAGCATCGGTCCTATCTCTTGGACTTTTGAGGTGGAGTCTTGGTGGCAAGGGTGGATCACAAGCCTCTCTATGAGTCGTACACCCCACATCGGTTTGCAAGGCAATTCTAGTGCCTTCAGCGGCTGACCCCACAGGTCTACTAGGAGGTGCTCCACAAGGATCACCCATGTGTGATGAGGCAATTGTGGCTCATGTTCACACGGGAAGATGAAAAAATAAAAAATGCATTGCCTTCGCCTACTACCGCCTTTAGACTGGTGAAGGAGTATTCCATAAGCTGGGAGGCAGCTTATCCAGGGGAAATGCTGAAGCAGCCAATTGTTCAAGCTGGTGATGGCGGGTATTCCCCATCTCGAGGCTGGGGTCGGAGGGTGGAAAGGGCCTCTCGTGGTGGCGGGGCTTCCATGGAAGTGAGACCTGCACCAGCTGAGGGTGAGGCAGCGGCGACAGATCCAACAACGGCAGCAGATCCGGTGGCCCCAGGAGAGCAGAGCCATCCGGAGGGGCATCCACCGAGGGGATTCCACAGGATATCTACTCAGGCCCCGGGGAAATAGCTGTGCCATATCGACATGCCATAGAATGTTGTTTTCCCAGAGGCCTGGGACATCTGGGATGTCAACCGGTAATTCCTCGGCCTGCCCAAGATATGGAAACACTTGGACCATCTCGAGATGGATTTACCGAGTATAGGTCCTGTCCAGGAAGATTTCGTGGTGTCTCCGGCGGAGGTGGAGTAATATATGGATGAGCTGGAGGACTTTGTACATTCCAGGGGTGCCCCATATCCAATGACAGACTGGGTGAGGGTATTGCTGGATCAGACAGTTCCCCCATAGTTTTTGGCCACTGAGCTGAGAGAGCTCTTCCCCCTACCAGAAGATTCAGACGAATCCACTTGGGGGGACGAGGCCGGTGGAGGGAGCCCGTTGGAAGAAGGCGAAGTCGGCAATCAAGACTCGGGTCTTGACGATTTCGCAGAGGTTCTCGAGGTAACATTCCAAGTTCCTTTCCTCGGGGTCTGCACTTAGGTCATCATGGATTTCTTACCAACATCTGAATCGTGTAGGAGGACCTTGTGCATAGACCTCACTCTCGCCCCTCAGTGGATGATGATGCAGGACCCTCAGAACTCGCACCTGTGGCCGTGTCCAGTTCTGTGTCTGGCGGGGCTAGGACACCCGAGGTGGCTTCTCTAGAGTCTTCGGACCTTCCAACAATATACGGAGGTCCACGATTCGGGGTCCCGTAAACATCAACTCGGGAGAAGCACCAGGAGTTCTATATCTATAAGTTCTCTCCACTGAATTCATTGCTGCCACACGCTGATCATGCCAACTGACGTTCATGCCCTTATCTGTTACGTATAGTTCTTCGACTGGCATGGGCCGCTTCGGTGAGGTTGGTTGGGATTTCTGGTAGAGCACCTCCCAGGGGCATGCCAGTAATTGTGGAGATAGTTACCCAGCCCACCCGAGCTGCAGCGCTCCCTATCATTGGTGGGACCACCAGCGGGGTCGTGCCCGAGGTCATTGAGGTGGGGTCCAACGATGAGGATCGACCGATCAACCCAAGTCCCGCCACACCAGATCCAATGTCAGATGCCACACCTGATCCAATTCCAAAAACAGATCCCACTGAAGATTTCCTGAGGGCATATCCCACATACGAGCCTACCAACCGCACAGACTGGGATGAGACGACCTCTGATGAAGATGACAACAATATAGTCTGCCGTCGATCATGGAAGCTGATCGTGTGATTTATCGAAAAGACCCCCCCCCCAGGAATTATGGCTGGATGAGATGGACAGACTTTTCTTGTGGCTGCACAAACTATGTGATGGGGGAGTGGATTCCCAATGCCCTCATCTGCTCATCTGAGATCTTATGGAGGAGAAGATCTAGGAGTATGATCGTGGCCTCAGCATGGGTTGGTAGTAGAGGAAGGTGACAAACATCAAGAAGCTCCGAGAGGCTAAAGATGAGATCCAATGGCTACAGATCCGGGAGGATGAGCACTCATCCTATCTTAATGCACAATCGGAGCTGATCTTGCTATTGAAGGCCCAGCTGGTAGAGGTAGAAGAGCGTATGAGGAAAGCTTTAGAAGAAATGGTCATCATTCAGGCTAACGTAGAGCGGGCCCAAACTGAGGTGGATGAACTGCACCCCATCACTGCTGAGGAGGAGCGGGAGTTGATCCAGTGACAGCAACTCCTGGATGCCACAAGTCGAAGGGTGGAGGAACTGCAACTCTCTTTTGACGGGGTAAACCCGTCCATGGGAGGAATAAACCCCCGAGTGTTGTAAGGATCACAAACTCTCAAACGTACTTTCACGTTTGTATTTATTTGTTCCATATCATGCATGAGTCTCGTTATCGAGGTTGGATTCATACGCGTCTGTTATATTCGTGAAATGTCCAGTAGTCAGTCCCTAAGCCCATACGGGTCGAGCCCAATGTGAGAAACAAGGGGTGATCACCATGCTATTCCATCTGAACATAATTCGTCGACCAAGCTTCGGGTATCCGAGGTTTAAGTAACCAATCCAGATCTTCTAGGAAGACATGGGAGAGGCCCGATCGGAGGATTAAGACCTCAGAAAAATTGACGAGCCGTCTTTCCGATGTGCTCTGGTGCACGAGCAGGGTAACGCCAAGGTGGCATTGGGATTAGTCCGAACATAGGGAAGTGGAAGGTGTGAATCACAATACCCAAAATTTGGAACACTATAGGGGTGGGGTGACAATGAAGGATAACTGTTAACCATGTTCAAAATATAGTATCCTTATTGCGTTAGCCGGAAATGGGGATAAAAAATGAGGGTCGACCATTGATAAAGTTCGAAACACGGGGCCTAACTCAAAATGATACCCATTAGTCTTCCAGAATGTTGGCCCATGAATATATGCGGGCCTTAGGCCGAGCATCCATACTGTTAGGGGATTCTTCTAGACGTGAAAGAGGATGAGGGACTGACTAAGGGGGCACACACAGTGTGGAATGTGGAGTGAGGGTTTGTTCAAACAGAATCCAACACTCTTGAGGTTACGCCATCATGGTGTAAGCACACTAGATGGAACATCGGTCTGATCATGGATTAGTCTTTCTTTCAGACAGAACCTCTCTGGCGAGGGAGTCGTCTCTTCCCAATGTCATCTTAGGGCATCCCAAACTTGTTCAGGGCAGAGTTACAGTTGTACGGTTCCCTACAAGGGGTCCGGCCAGGAGGCTGGAAAGGGGGAAGAACATGATTTATGATTCCTGGGGGCTGGACCCTAGGAAAAATACCAGGGTGTCTCTACATATCCCATGAGGATGGGAATCAAGCCACATGTAGTTCTGGAAGAAAAGTTTAACATCATGCAGGACGACAAGAAGCCTGGTTGCGCCAGTACACATCCTACCAAAACTACTAAGCCCACGTGTGTCGTGCTCAATGTGGGAAACGAGAAGTAGTGGTGGGACTTTCCCGACATAGTAAGGGACATGGTAGGGAAAAGGGACGCTCAGTAAATATCAGCCCAATGATTCTAACCCTTCTATGTACCGCACCTAGACGCGCGAAGAGATAAAGCCGAGTATGTTATAATTCCACCTAAACATGAGGAAGTGGAAATTGTGAATCATGACGCTCGAAATTTGGATCACAATGACGACAGTGTGATGATGGAGGAAAACTATTGACCGTGGCAGAAATGCAGCATCCATATCACGTTATCCTAGAATGGGGACAGAAAAATGAGGTTCAACCATTGACCTTGTTCGAAACATGGTATCTATCACAAATGTCGTCCGAGATCCTTAGGTATGTTGGCCCGAAATGATAGGAGAGCCCTTAGGCCCAACATCCATGGAGAGCCCTTAAGCATAGAGTCTATGTTGTCTGAGGGTACTTTTGGATGTGGAAGAGGATAAGGATCCAAATAGAGAGCTCACGAAGCTTGGTCATGGAACGAGAGGAATGTCCCCATGAAAATTCCACACTTCGGGCTCTTTGTCAAAAAGTATCAGAATACATCAACAAGACATATTAGATAGAGAGAGTCAAGTCTTTTCCCGTAGGGAGATCTTAGTTTAGGGTCATAGAATTCGGACCATGGATGGGAGGAAACGCGGGAGACTCATGGTGAGAAATTACAACAACCCGACGTGAATGGGAACCAGGGGTTCCGACCACCACGTGTTCCTGGGGAGAGGTTTTAGGTCAAGGGACCAAAAAAAAGAGTTGATCTAGGCCTGAAGCAAAGTTCAAAGGCATTCCTACGTACCCCATGGGGATGGGGATCAAGCTACACATAGTTCTTGAAAGGGTCTTAGTTTAAGGTCTTAGAACTAGGACTATGAATGGGTAAGGAGATCAGGAGACACACGGTAAGATGGTTACAAAACTCGACGTGAATGAGGACATGAGACCTACTTAGCATGTGTTCTCTGGGGAAGTGCCCGAGTCGGGGGACCAAACATGAAAGTTAGGCTGGTCATGCGGGGAAGTGCCTGGAAGCTCCTACATATCTCATGAGGATGAGAATCAAGCCATACATAGTTCTTGAGGGGTGGCACGGAACAGTAAGGTACCAGTGCAAAGGATGAAAGGGGCATGCGGGTCTAGCCCTCACACCAAGAGAAGCGGTATTTGATAAATCCTGTTTGTGATTTAAGGTGTGTGGGTTTTTTTGTGAAGCGACATGCCTAGGGTAGCAGGCTCTGGCGTCGCCACAAGAATCAATACGTAGTAGGCATTGAAAAATGGCATGGTGTATTACTAATACCCAACTTGACGTCCTCTATGATGAGGTCGTCACAATGCAGTGCCGTTTTTCGTCGTGCAACCAGGATGATAATGTCACAGTTTAGGGTCATGTGGTAGGACCAAGCATGCATTTTAATTTCATGCAACACAGATGTAGAAAATTTGATGCTGGGAGGGGACTGTGTATGGTGCCATGAAAAATAACCGATGTGAATAGGTACATGATCCCACATCACACTGTACACAATTCCGAGAGGGGAACCTCGGGCCAAGGGGCCCAAATAGGGGTGAAAGTGAAAGGGGCCGGATAAACTAGCTCCCAGCTGAGATGGACCCGAAAACGAGACATCCGGGTGGTCCTACATATCCCATAAGGATGGAAATCAAGCCACACGTAGTTCTCGAGGGTGTCTTTTAACGTCGTGCGGGACAGGAAACAGGAGGGATAATTCTTAGAACAGGGTGCACGTGGTGTAGCTATTGCAAACCTGATGTGAATGAGGACATAATCCCACACCACACCACGTGGCCCCGTAGTCAAGGTCCCGAAGGCGGGACATAAAAGACAAATTAGCAGACCTCAAGATGGACCCATATACAAGGGGTCTGGGCATTCCTATATATCCCAACAGGATGGGAATCAAGCCGTACATAGTTCTCAGGGAGATCTTAGTTTATGGTCTTAGATTTAGGACCATTGAGGGATGGAAGCTTTCCAAGTAAGTGCAGACCTTGACCTGATCCCTAAGACCACGTGAGTCAAACTCAGTGTGGGAAACAAGGGAGGAAGATCTTTATTGCAATACCGAGAACGCCCATCAAAGGGAAATCAGTGAAGATCCCCAAATGATGCCCTTACCGCGACTTTTTTCCCCTGAGGTGCAAATGCGCACTAAGGAATAGTGTCAAGAGTGCCAGAGGGTCACTTGGACATGATGAGGTGGAGAAGGATGTAAATCATGTAACCAACACTTTGGGCTTAGTGGGGTTGGCGTGGCGATGGAGTATAACTGTTAACAGTGGCATAAAAAACCGTATCTATATCATGTTAGCCTGAAGTGGGAACAATAAACGAGCATCGACCGCTGACCATATTCACAATGCAGGATTTTTATTAATTGTTTTTCTGAAACCCTCAGGGTCATTGGCCCGTAACGGTAGGAGATCCCTTAGGTGTGGTATCCATGCCATTTTTGGGGGTCCCTTTGGGTGTGAAAGGTGATGAAAGCCCTGATGAAGGGGAACATGAATCCTGAGAAACGGGTGGAAGCATGTCCGAGTAAAACCCAATATTCTGGGTACTAAACCAGAGTACCCTTGGGCACATTAGTGAACCACTGAAGAGGGTAGACGAGGTGGCTCAAGAGGGAGAACTACATGGCGTGGTCGTTACGAGCCTGACACAAATGAGGACATAATCCCGTACCATTCCATGTCATATAATCTCCTCTCCAGGGAAGGGTAGGCTAAGGGGCCAAGGTGAAATGGAGATTTCCGGGAGGTGGGGCTGGACCTGAAGCCTAGACATTTGGGTGGTCCTACGTATCCCATAAGGATGGTAATCAAGCCACACGTAGTTCTCAAGATGCGGTTTAATGTCATGTAGGACGAGGAGGGGAGTAGGGTACCCCCAAACAAGGGAGGTGTATGGTATGGAGAATAAACCGACATGAATGAGGACGTAATCCCACACCACACCATACACTCCCATAAGAGAGGACCTGGGTCGAGGGCCTGAAAAGGCCAAGGGGCCTGATAGTTGGGCTTTGGTCAGGAAGGCCTGAACTAATTGTAGTTTAGCGTCTTGCAGTGAGGAAGAGGAGGGGAATAATATTACCTAGACAAGGGAGGTGTACGGAATAATGAGTAACCCGACGTGAATGAGTACATAATCACACACCACACTGTACACTCTGGGTAAGAACTTGGGATAGGGCCTGAAAAGGCCAAGGGGCCTGAGGTCGGGTCTCGGTTAGGGAGGCTTGACCAGCTTGCAGTTTAACATCTTACAGTGAGGACGAGGGATGGGGGAAGGTCTCATCCAGGGATATGTACGGCACAACAAGTAACCCGACGTGAATGAGGACATAATCCCACACCACGCCGTAAAATCCTATCAGAGAGAACCTGGGCCGGGTAGAAGGTCATACGACCTGTTGTACGATTATTGCCTCATCACAGCTCCTAATCCCATGTGAGTGGTGTTCGGTGTGGGAAACAATGTGATGGTCTTGGATATCTCTGTCCAAAGGGTCTTGAGAGCTGGCATCGCCCGAGGGGAGTTTCATCGCTTAGATACGACGAGAAAGAACAGGCCACTATACTCGATGTTTGGGACATCTTGGGGTGGTCCTAACGATACAGGACAACTTTTGACCATGTTTGAAACACAACGTCCCTATAGTGACCTGAAATGGGAGCAACAAATGAGCATCAACCACTGACCACATTCGAAACACGTGACTTGTATCGGGTTGTTTCTCGACATCCTCGAGGGCGTTGGACCGAAGTGGTAAGAGGGCCCTTAGGCCTAGCATCCATACCATTGAAGGTCACTTTCGGACAGGGAAGGTGATGGAATCTCAGTCAAGGAGTGGGTGAAGCATAGCTGTACCCATCTACGAAAGAGGTGAACATCTCCAGGGAGGGGGACGTATAGCCAGATCGAGGCTAGCTCGACGTGAACTGGGGAGAAAGTATGTAACCTGTCATATGTCTTGACCCGAGGGGAAGATTCTAGATTTTGGTCTGGGCCAACAGAAAAAATGTCCAAGCATTCCTACATATCCCATGAGGATGGGAATCAAGCCATACGTAGTTCTTGAAGGCCATGCAGTTTAACGTCGTGCGGTGAAGACGTGGGAGGATAGAAGAACAGGAGTGGGCACATGGTGCGACCATTATAATCCTTGTATGAGTGGGGCTAAGGAATCCTACTCCACATCATGTGAGGAACCTCCGAGGAAGCTATACCAAAGGGGATAGTCAAAGAGAAGAGCTCGGGGCTGGGATCAAGACGAGGCGTCTGAGCGTTCCTACATATCCCACAAGGATGGGAATCAAGCCATACATAGTTCTCAAGATGCAGTTTAATGTTATAAAGGAAGATGTGAAGTTTAAAGTCATGTAGGACTGGATAGTTTAAGGTCATGCAAGACCATCGTGCAGTTTAGGGTCATGCGGGACCGTACAGTTTTAGGTCATGCAGGAACATCATGCAGTTTAGGGTCATGTGGGACCGTCTAGTTTAAGGTCATGCAGGACCATACAGTTTAAGGTCATGCAGGACTGAGGGTCTCAAGCAAAGTATTGCTTGAGGAACTTGGAATTAGTGGGAGGATTTAGGCGATCACCATCCATGGTCACCAAGGGGTATGTTCCATTGGAGTAAACCTTGTGAATGATTTAAGGTCCCTCCAATTTGGGCTCCAACTTGTGTGGTTTCCTGTCGGGGATCATTGATGCTTGGAGGGAAAATACCAGGTCGCCTTGTAGGAAATAGTGGAGGCGAACCTTCTTGTTGAAGGCTCTAGCTCTCTTATTCTGATGCCTTTCCAGATTGTGCAGGGTACGAAGCCTGCTCTCCTCAAGTGATTCAAATTCAGCTAGATGGATTTTGGCCACCTTATCTGGCGTCTGCTGGTCGTAGACTACAATGCATAATGATGGAAGTTGGATCTCGATGTCTAGAATGGCATCATCCCCATAAACTAGGGAATATGGAGTCACCTAGGTGGAATTGCGAGTCATCGTCCGATAAGCCCAGCGGGCGTTGGGGAGCTTTTCCGGCCAACTCTTCTTGTTCTGACCAACCATTTTCTGCAAAATGTTAGAGAGGGTTTTGTTAAACTCCTCAATCTGTCCATTTTCCTGCGCGTGATAGCGTGAGGTATGGTTTGAACGGATATTGTACTTGGCATGCAATTTCTTCAGCTCAGCTGCTCGGAAGTTGGTTTCATTATCAATGAGGACAGCGTGAGGGACTCCAAACTGGTGGATGATATTGGAGCTCACGAAGTCAACAATGGAACGGGCCTTGACCTCCTTGAGTGGAACTTCCTATGCCCACTTTGAAAAGAAATTTGTGGCGGTCAGGATCAACCTACACTGGCGAGCTGTCGATGGTGGGTACGACCCCAAAACATCGAGCCCCCATACCACAAATGGCTAAGAGTACTTGCTGTAGTGGAGAGGTTCTGGCGGCCGATGTAGGAAGTTAGCATGAACTTGGAACGCGCGACATATCTTGGAAAACTCGATACAATCATGGATCATAGAGGGCCAGAAGTACCCAAGTATTTAGACCTAATGGGAAAGCTTTGGCCCAGCCTGGTGGGCTCCGCAGGAACTAGCATGAACCTCTTTCATGACCTGAGAAATATTGACTCCTTGAATGCAATGGAGGAGAACACCATCGAAACCACGCTTATAGAGAATATACTCAAGACTGGGACCACTCTGAAGGGTAAACTGCAGCGCGCGGCATTGAATTCACTCGTGCTCGGCCCGATCATCCGAGAGGAAACCATTTTGGAGATACTTGACAAAAGGTTCTCTCCGGTCAGGAGTCATCTCAACCACTGCATCTAAAGAACCTGGGGCTCCTGACGTGGAGGATCCGACGGTAAGATGGATTACCCGTAGGCTGTCGTCTTTCTCTGGGGTGATGGGGGTGATGACTCTCCAGTGTGCCACATGTATAATCAGATCATCCTACTCGGGTTCTTCAAGTGGCACAGGTAAGCCAGCCAAATCATCCACTCGACCATTCTGTGACTGAGGGACATGGGTAACCTCTAGTCGAGAAGGGAACAAGGCCATTAGATGGAGGGTGAACTCCAACAATGGCACGAGCTCTGGATTCTTAACAACATAGTCTCCATTGAACTGCTTGATGAATAGTTCAGAATCCCCTTTCATATGAAAATGGGGCACATCGATCTCAAGGGCTAGCTCAAGGCTGGTGATGAGAGCCTAATACTCTGCCTCATTGTTAGTGGAGCCTTCTGACAATAAGAATGATTACGGCCGAACGGCTTGTGCCGAGGTGATGAAGACGATACCCAAACCCACTCTGTTGAGTTTAGGGTCGTTGATCCTCCTACCGGTGGGGCTCCGGGAGGCACCATCGAAGTGCATTTGCCAACATGAGATGACATGATCGACTGAGAGGATTGCCTCATCAGGAAAATATAGGTCCAGTGGCTGATCCACAGAGGTTGTATGGGCAGCTAGAAAGTCTACCAGTGTATTCCCTTTTATAGACTTCTGATGCATGAACCTGATGTCAAATTGCTGGAAGATCACCGCCCACCGCGCTAGTCGGCCAGTCAACATGGGGCGATTCAGAATGTACTTTAGCGGGTCTACCCGAGAGACCAACTGTACCTCATGGTGCTATAGGTAATGTCGCAATTTCTGTATGGAAAACACGAGCGCAAGGCAGCTCTTTTCGATGGGGGAGTATCTGGTCTCCGTATCAAGGATCATGCGGCTGAGGTAATAGAGGTTGTTCTCCGTCCCCTCATTGTTCTTCTGGGCAAGAAGTGTGCTAAGGGATCGTTCCAGGGCGGTCACATAAAAGAAAAATGGCTTTCTGACGACGGGTGGCATCAAGACCGGAGGCTTCAGCAGATACCGCTTGACTTCCTCAAACACGGTCTGACACTCTTCATCCGATTCATAGGCAGAGCCTTTATTCATGAGCAGGAAAAAGGCTTTCACTTGCCAGCCAGATTCACAATGAATCGGCGCATGTAGTATAAGTGGCCTTGAAGACCTCACATCTCCCGAATATTGCTCGGTGGAGGCATATGGATGATTTCCTTGATCTTCTCTGGGTCAATCTCGATTCCTCAGTGCTGGACAACGAAGCAAAGAAACATCCCAGAGGTGACCCCAAAGGCACACTTCAACCGGTTCATCTTCAAGTGGCAGGAACAGAGGAAGCCACATACTTTCTCAAGGTCCTTGAGATGGTCCTAGCGCTGACGATATTTGACCACCAGATCGTCCACATAGAACTCCACCAATGTTTTGAGAATTGGGTTGAATATGCGGTGCATGGCCCGCTGATAGGTGGAACCTGCATTTTTCAGGACGAAGGGAATAACCTAGAAACAGAAGGTACCTTGGGGGGACCTGAAAGCGGTGGACTCCTCGTCTTCGGGGGCCATCTAGATCTGGTTGTACCTGGAATACCCATCCATGAAGGAGAGGGCTTGGAACCCGACCATAGGATTAATCAACAATTATGTCACTAAGAGGGGAAAATCATCCTTCGGACAGTGGCGGTTGAGATCGCGGAAGTCAATACAGACTCTGATCTACCCGTTCTTCTTCCTGATTGGCACAATGTTGGATAGAAACTTTGGGTACTAGAATTCCTTGATGAAGTTGGATCTGACGATCTTTTAAACTTCAGCCTCAACCATGGAACTATGAGAAGGGTGAATCTTTCTGGGAGGCTGCTTGAACCCATGATGGTTTGTCGAGAGACCAAGGAGGTGGACAACTACCTAGGGATCTAGTCCTGGAATCTCACTGTAACTCCAGGAAAACACATCACAGTGCTACTTAAGGAAGTTCATGTACTACTGCTGCTCCTTGAGGGACATGGCGGTGCTGATCAACATGGGTCTCAGATCTGCCTCGCTACGAAGGTTCACCTATACCAGTTCATCTACCGTGGTAGAGACGCCTTCTTCAAAGGAAGGGGGAACATCCTCTAGATCCTCTTCTCCACTTGTGGAGGGATCTTCCGCGGGGGGAGTTGCTTCTGAGCCACCAGACTCTGATGGGAGGTTGGTTCCGGCTTGAGCGGCAGGGGTCATCACATCATGAGACTCATGCGCCACTGAGACCATAAAGATGTAGGCAGTTGATCCAATCTCATCTGGCCTTCGGCCTAAAGGTCCACGCTTGATAACATCAAAGAAGTAGTGGCGTGTCAGCTTGAGCCGGATAATTCTAGCCCGGCGAAACATACACGTATGACATAACGTCATTTCCATGAGCCTGACTTCTTGATACCATACAAGGGTAGAAGGTTCTAGGATCACTCGTGCCTGGTTGGTGTAGGAGTACGAGGTGATTTTTTACAGTCGCTTAGACCTAGGAATATGCCTTCCTCTCGCACCCAAAACAAAAAAGAATTTCCCCATGTCAGGGGTTGTGGCCTCAAACTGATGGATCAGGAAGATGTAGGTGTTATCCAAACCGATCCAGGGATCACTTGTGACCGGGTCGAGTTCAACCTCATTTTCCAGAATCTACTTATTCTTACTCTTGTAATAGTCAGTGTCAAGATAACGGGCTTCAAAAGAGGCAAGAGGAGACACATCTCCTTGGAGCACACCTAATTCACCATTGAGGGAGTATTTGAGGCATTGGTGATATGATGAAGGAACCTCTTCATGCAGGTGGAGCCATAGCCTTCCCATCAATGCGTTGTATGCGGTGTCCTGGGAGACAACCATGAATTTGGTACTGGCAACTAGGCCACCGAACTGGGTCTTCAAACGGATCTTACCAACTGGGGTCTGCTCGGTCCTGTCATATCCATGGATTCTTAGGTCAGAGGGTGTTAAATCATCCTCAAACAACCCCAGCTTCCATAGTGTCTGATTCGGGATTAGGTTAATCCCAGATCCCATGTCAACAAGACAACGGTGGACTTACACACCATTAAACTGGCTAGTGATGTACAGTGGAAGAATGTGACCCTGTATGGGAGGGTCTTCATCTTCTCCAGATAACGAGATAACTTCCTGGCATTCGGCGTTCTCAATTGCCTCAACGTGGAAGGATTCTGTAGCGGCTACCTCCATCTCAATCTGGATGGGGATTCTTAAAGCCTCGGCAAGAACCTCACGCATGTCTAACAATAGGCGAAGAGCCTCAAGGATAGAAAGCCATGCTGGGATTCCGGAAAGGTGCTTGAGGACATCATACTTCCGTTCCAAGCATGAGCTTCTGCTTACAGGAGGTCACTCTGCAATTGGAGGCACGACGGGCACTGCCAGCTGGACCGGCGGCTGGCTAGTGCTAGGTACACCCCGTTACTCACTTGTCGAGGCCTGAAGAGTAGCTATCGGATGAGGACTAGACAATTGAGATCAGCCTGTAGCAGGGCGAGACTGGATGTGGTATGGACGAGGTAGCTATGCCTGATCTAGTAGCATAAACGGCGGTGGAGGTAGATCTGAGGACACCATATGAGAAGGTTGCACGTGCTGAGCTCTGCACTGGGCCTACTATCTGGTCTCGGTGGTGTGCACGGCCTAGATGAAAGTGCCAGATGACGTGCCTTGATGACCCATATAGTCGTGGTTCCACCGACGTTGGTGTCAGCTGGGGATGTTGGGTAGGTTCACCTGGCGTTCCCCCTTGTTGGGAGTCATATAGGGATTTACCAACTCCACAGTATTAACCTAAGCGTACCCCTAACTGTCACTTGAAGAATCATCCACCACTGGGTGGATTCTGGGAGGGATCCCCATCTCAGGGGGCATGAAGTCATTGAGGGTGCAGGATGATGATGACATTGGTGGAGCACGTTGCTTCTTATTGCACCGCCAATGCTTTCTCTTCTGGGAAGAGGCCAGTAGATATGATGATGTAGAGGCGCTAGCCGCAGCTTCTGAAAGCTCTGAATGATTCAGGCATTCCCGAATAATACCATGGGCACGAGTGACTATTTTGTGAGCCATCCAGTCATCATACTTCTAAGATCCACGGCTAGGAAACTGATGCCACTCACCTTCATCATCGCTGCTGCTTTCTGACCTCACAAAGACACCCGCCACTTGTTCTAGGGCTGATCCCAACCTGACTATGTTATTATCGACCTGGTATTGGAGCTAGTCTTTAAACACATAGGACTGCTTGAGGGTGTTCCCCAGAATCCGATGAAAGGGGTAGTAGTTGGGGAGATCGGTGAGATTCTCCTCTGATCTAGGGCACTACGGAAATAACCAGGGACCTGATCCTCGCTGAACGGGTAAGTCCGGTGTCTTTTTTTTTCAGATAGGGGGATCTGGGAGCCTACCCCTGATGAGGAGCCAGAGGAGCCTGCTGAGGTGGCAGAGCCTGATTATCCTGCCTAGGCAGCGGTGGTGAATTGTGCGGGGGAACTTGCCGATTCTGAGGCGATCGCTGCTGGGCAGGAGGTTGCGCCTGCGGTGGCGGGCCTCTGCGAGGTTGCAGAGCTGGTGCTACTGGCAGCAATTCTAGCTACCTAGGGGCTTCTATTTGGGCCACCGCGGTGGGATCGGCTCTGGAATCCCTCCTTACTGGGATTACAGAGGGAAATAGACGCACCTGACTAGCCTATTACAGAGCTTCCTCGAGGCGCTGGGCCTTATCTGAGAAGTCTTGGAGCCTTCCGGGGTAGTTCTGAGTGATCAGGGAAGTAACTAGTTCTGTAATGACATTCACTATGCACATCATCAGTAATTTATCCTGAGTTAGTGGCATGTCGAGGGAGCATGTGAGCCCCTTCCACCAGGTGATGAAGTCCGTGACTCACTCATCAGGCCTTTGCTTGCACCTGGAGAGGTATGCGATGCTAGTATTCCGCGTGGTGGAGATGAACTGGTATAGGAATTTCCGGCAAAGATCCTCCCAACCGGTCACCGATCCAATGGGGATCTGGTAGTACCAGACAAACGCAGGGCCTTCCAATGTCTGCACAAAACATCGGAGCTTGGCGGCTTCCTGCTGTGCTGGAGTCACCAACATGGGGACACACCTGGAGGAAAATTGGGCCAGGTGTTTCGTCGGGTCCCATGTCCCGTTAAAGGGTGAGAAAGTGGGATTTCCAAAACCCAGGGGTGCATGCATATCATCCACCCATGCGGGATATGGTTTTCCATATGGTGGGACTTCCACCTGCCGCGTTTCCAATGCCTCGAGGTGGGCGATGAGTTCCACCATTGGATCTTTCGGATGAGGGTCCCTGTCTTTCTGGGGATCCCTAACCATGAGTGCGTTTTCAGGCTCTTAGACATGGTAGATGGGTTCAACAGCTCGTGGAGCGACTGGAAGAGTGGCCTACGAGGCAGCTGGGGGAACCCGAGCCTGATTCCTTGGATTTTCGCGCCGCTCAGGAGGGTTTGGTGAGACGTATCTCACCCTCTTGCCGTGATTTCTAGCTTCAACCCTGTCCACGAGAACGGTATGACCAGGTTTGACTGAAGGCATCTGGTCGGGGAGGAGTTGTTCCTTCCCCTGTTGCCCCAACCTAGGATCACCATAGTCGGGTCATCGCTCTACAACACGTTTGACCATGGGTTCGTCGACCAGCCTCTTCTACTCAGCAAGTTGCTGGCGCAATGCGGCCTTCTCGGGGTCTTCCTCCGTATTCTTCACTGAGGCGGATGGGTCAGAGTTCTTGACAGATCAAACATTCTATTTACCCTTAGCATCATTCCGACTGAGTTCCAATGACTCGGTGGGCCTAGGGAGACCTATGAGGTTCCTCTACTGATGATTAATCCTCCCTGATGGATCCAAAAATGGTGGCATACTCTCTGGAGGTAAGTCTCCATCAAGAAATTCCAGCTCATCCTCGTTGTCCATGACACTGGTCATGTGGACCGTGACCATTCCTGGGGGAATTTCCTCAATATCGCATATCGAGTCAGGATGCCGTTGAATAGAGCTGAAGAGGAGGGAAGCATACTTCCCCCAGCCATAGACTTGCATGTGGGGTGTTTCCTCCCTGATGATTTTTCAGAGTACTTTGAAACTCTGAACGCATTTTTGTTGGAGGGTCCTCTGGTGACCTGGTGACCTAGGGCGCTGGGCCACGGGGAGTGTGGCCAAATCGACCAGACAACATTGCTTGCCGATTTCCTCAAATTGCACTTAGCTCCTGGGGTACACCACCTGATGATAACGAAGACGAAAGTGCGTCGCCCATAGGGTTTGACGGAAACACTCGACTTCCTCCGGGGTGAGGGATTCCGGAGGACAGAAGTTTGATGTTGTCGCCGTCCAGAACTTCTCCAGGAAGTGATCCGCCGCAAGAATGTTCCATAAGATCCTGAGATAGGATTTAGAGTCTGGCCTCGTATTGAACCACTCGTAAACCAGAGGTGGATGAGGAACCGGTATCGGTACTGAGGTGGACCACTGGGACAGTAGACTGGGCGGCAGAGAATATGGAAAACGAACCGACTGGCCACCGAATTCTGGGCCATCCTCCGAGGAGTGAGGTGACCTGAACATAATGTCACGATACTATGGGCTGTCATCCATAGCTTCTTGTGCCAGGATTGTGGTTACCGGCGATGGGTCACGTTGTTTCTCCACCACCATCGGTCCCCAAAATAGCAGTCCATGATCTCTAGTCGAGGTAGAGGGCGCTTCTAGTGATGATAGTGGTGAATGCACGGTCGGAACCTATGGGATTCCCAAAATTTCCTCCTTCTGGATGTACCTATGAAGAGAGGCAGGAATCCGGCAGACTTCACACTCAGGGAGGATGAGACTAATACGCCTTGTTCCTGCCCCGATCCTTGACACAGAGGACCGAGGGGATGGTTCCACCACTGAGTCGTACTATGCTTCAGAATCCGAGAAACAGAATGGTTTGATCTCAGTATGAAGATTTTCGGTATTCTTCTTGTGGAAGTAACGACCATCCTTCCTTCCCCAGGATGGCTCTTTGGGGAAGGGACAATTCTTGGCACGAGAAGTTCCTTTGGTCGTACTAATGTTGGGGTAGGGAGTACTTCTGCCTGAGTGGACCAGGGTGCGAGGAGCACCAGGCCAGATGTCAAAGGGGACAAGGGGGGGACCTATGTGTTGGGTTCTGGTATGGGTGGGACCCCCGCTAGAACTGACGGGAGCATGGGTAGGACCTCCTTGTCTGGTTCCCTTGGTGACGTCAGTGTGAGGCAGGTCCCCGTACCGATCAGACCAAACACAGGTAGGACCTCCATGATGGGTGTTGGTGAAGTGAAGTTGATCTCCACCCCTCCAATTACTAGGATGAGGAGGACCTTTGTCAGCTGCTACAAGGACATGAGGAAGGTCCTCACATCGTAGAGTGACTGGATGTGCAACACTCTCGCCCCAGCGGTCCGTGGCAGAAGGGACAGATCCGTATCCAGTGTAATGAGTGCGGAAGAGGCTCCCATATGAGGTGTTTCTACCATAGGGAAGGCCCTCATTCGGGTAAAAGGTGGCACGAGGAATACCTCTGAGCCGGGCCTCAGAGAAGGAAAGGCCCGCGTCCTCCATGGTGGTTTCATGGGGAGGGCCCCTGTAGTGGGTGGCATTGCTGCGAGTTAGTTCACGGTGACCACTACCTGTGCCTGTGACTAGGAGAGTCGACCCAGCCTTCCCATGGGGTGGTTGTGGCCTCGATCTGGGTTGGGCGTATATCTTCCCCTACTCATCGTATGCAGGGGGTTGATGATGCACGTCGGTGGTGGCTCGGTCCATAGTAGCTGCTGACGTTGACGCCCCTTGTTGGGCGTCCTCCTCGGCCTGTTCCCAATGCTGGAGTCAGGTTATCTAGGTCGGTACCGGTGGTGTAGGTAGGTAGTCCACCTTCTCTTCAGCTCGGGGAACCAGGTGGCGGCGCTGGCGTAGCCTGGTGGGGGCCCTCGCTGGGAACCCATGGGAAGGAACTCTAGCTGAGCGGGCCCGAACATCCCCTAACTCATCGGCGTAGGGCATGGAGTCATTGAGGTGTTTCGGGGATAGGCCCCTAAAACTATTGAAGGTTGGAGTGGGGAGCAGCGACTCCCTTCACGGCCCTCGGGGGCGGCGTTGACGGTGAGGCACATACACCTCTAAATCTAGGTGGGCCATGTCCCTCGTAGGGATGACCCCCTCCTCCTCGTACCTACGTATAAGGTCATTGATTACCCTCCGTTGGATAATTTATGATGGGGAGAGGGGGTATGGGCGCCCAATAATCATGGCAGTCAAGGTTGTCGCTGAAAAGGCAGAATCATGCGGGGTAGCCATGTTGAGATTTCCCCTGCCCCTGCGTTAGTGTGAAATAGGTGATTGGGTTCTAGATGCAGCAACTGGGTTCCTGGAGGCAGGGAGATCAGCTCATTAGTACTGACAGAAAACAAAATCGACACCCAGTTCCCTAGCACCATTCCGTCTTCCATGACTGGTAAGAGGGATCCACGCTGACAACATCATAGACCAAGATGCCCAATGTTTTGACTGCCCCAACTTCTGGTGAGTTTCACGCCAGGCCCACTATTTTCCTGGTGGGGCCCGATGCCGGATATCTGGATCCGGTGACACGTCACTCTACTGATGTCCCGAGTGCTACTAATCTCCACATTGAGGAGAAGATCTTCACGCCGGGTTCACTATTTCTGTTTCCGATGCTCTTTCTGGGGTGCACGCGTTCGTCACATTCGGGGGACGTCGACGCGGTTCTGTTGCCCCGCATTCCCGCTTTCCAAAGGCGGGCAACATTCCCTCCTTATTCAGGGACGTCTGCTCCTTGATCAAAACGGGATGATGAGATGTCGGTTCTTCCTTCCGTGGATTCCTCCTCGGAACTCATCACCTAGTCTGGGTCTCCCTTATAGATTTAATACATTGTTCATGAAACTATTCCCAGTTCCATGTTTCCATGGAAGTCGGTTAATTACACTGCTTCTGTCAGGACATTCCAAGGGGTCCGGTCAGGGCAGAAACCTTGAGTTGGGGGAGTAGTCACGTTGAGGTATCATTGACATTTATGGACGCTGGGGAATTGGCGTGTCTGTCTTTTGTCCCTTATTATAAGGCTTCTCGAAGGCGCGGAAGCCCGTGGAATCCCACATCGAGCGCGGGGAATCATATGTCATAGGCATGTATTTGAGGTTTTCCTCAGCTTCCCATGTTTAACACAGGGTATGACGCAAGTTTAACGTCTGGCAGAGATGGATCAAGATGATCAGAACACTAGCTAGAGTGGATCAGATTGAAGAACCGCCTTAAGGGAACATCGATATTGGGTCCAGCGCGTGGGCAGCTTCCCGAATGCTGTGGAGGGGAATGGGGTGGCATGATCTCACTGGTATGTGGCGGCCTAGGTAAGAATCAGGATGAGTGATGGAAAGTTGAATGGGGTGGAGGAGGAATGAGATGGGACCATCATGAAGATGACGGTAGTGATGGGCTTGGGCCTCGAAGAGACCTCCTACGTATCCCTGTGGCAGGGAATCAAAATCCATGTAGTTCAGAATAGGGGCTTGGAACACCGACAAGGCGGTGGTCAGGACCAATGGTTGGTGGGATTGAACCTCAGGGAGGCTTCCTACGTACCATGCCTTGACATGGATCAAAGACCACATAGTTCAGATGGGTTCGTGTCGGCGAACCGACGTGAATAAGGACCTTGGTCCAATGGGTGTTGGGCTTGAACCTCATGGAGGCTTCCTACGTACCATGCCTTAGCATGGATCAAATTCCACGTAGTTCGAGATGGGAAGGGGGTGTTGAACCGACACGAAGGGGTGTCAGAACAACTGGATGGTGGGATCGCAATGACTTACTGTTGGATTGGGTTGCAGTTTAATGTCATGCAGGACAGGGGCCCGTCAAAGAACCGACGTGAATAAGGACCTTGGTCTAGATGTATGGTGGGATTGAACCTCATGGAGGCCTCCTACGTACCATGCCTTGACATGGATCAAAGTCCCTGTAGTTCGGGTGGGCGCTGGTGAACTGACGTGAAGATGGATCGAGGGTCCGATGGGTGTTGGGCTTGAACCTCGTGGAGGCTTCCTACGTACCATGCCTTAGCACGGATCAAAGTCCACGTAGTTCAGGTGGGCACCGGTAAACCGATGTGAAGATGGACCGGGGGTCCGATGGGTGTTGGTCTTGAACATCGTGGAGGCTTTCTATGTACCATGCCTTAGCACAAATCAAATTCTATTTAGTTTAGGTGGGTCACAACGGCTTACTGCTAGATTGGAATGCAGTTTAACATCATGCGGGACGAGGGGCATTTGGGGATTATGCTCTGAGGTGGCCCAAGGTGTGTCATGGTCGGTGCTCACTCTAAGCTCACGGGAGTCATGATCAGTGTGAGAAACAATAGGTTGCAGGGACCTGATGATCACGTCACGAGGGTTGCGTCCATGGGAAGTGAAGAGGGGCTTACGCGTTGGGCGGCCCATTGTGCTGGGACTTACTCCGAGATGGAGGCCCGAGGGTGAAAAATCACAGAGGGAGAGGGATTTGGCACCCAAGAAGAGAGGAGGGGGGCATGTTCCTTACCACGTCCTCTGCTAGCCTTGTGTACTGAAGATGAAAGGAGGGAGTAGGGGGCTCTGCCTCCTACAAGAACGGCTAGGGGCTTACACCAAGGTGGTTTCCCTTCCCCCGCAGACAAATGCCACTCCCAGAAGGAGGATGTCATCCCCTGTGGAGACCAGGGGCGTGGAGAATTTCCAAGGTGGGGGCACCCCGCGTGAGAGGCACGGGGCGATGTCATAGTTTAATTTCGTGTGTTGAGGATGAGGGTTCTTGGCAGTTTAACGTCCTATAGCTCAGACGAGGTGGGTTTAATCCACACCCCTAGGACATACATAACTGGTACCCTCTACTCCTTGTGGTAGGGAAGGTACCAGCAATGTTGTGCTGAAGGGGGGTCACAGAGCAAACCATCGAGGGGCCCACGTTAGCGTGGCTATGTGGAGAAAAAATGGTCATTAGCGTGCCTATTAAAAGAATCATTAGGCAAAGAAACTCTACAGGCGGTATTGTCCAGGGGACTTTGAAGTCACATCGTGCAAACCTGGAGGGTCGCACGGGAGAAGGAATTTTCCAGAAGAGGGGTCCATAGGCAGGGGCCTTGTGGAGCTCGGTTGATCTGCGTGGTGGAGGGCACTGGTGAAGGGGTGTGCTTTGCGAAGTGGGGTGTCATGGCCTTAGCATGGGGACGATGTGAAAATGGGAGGTGCTTCGTGAAGTGGAAGAGCATTCACGGATCACTGCCTCACGGAGCACAGGCGCCTCATGAAGCGAAGTGTTGTGAAGCAATGTGCTTCGCGATGCACATTGACTCTGCCTTGGCATGTAGATCATGTGTACATGAGGGGTGTTTTGTGAAGAATAAATGCTCCGCGACAACCCAGGTCCCCTTGGGGATCCCCTTCCTTTGTGAAATCCATTAGGCTTCGCGAAAGGCATCCCTCCCGGAAGAGGGGATCAAAATGAGACAATGCGGAGGCTCCTAGCGAAGCAAAAATACCTCACGTAGCTCATGATTTGCAGAGAAAATGGTTCTTTGCAATTGGGGAGCTGAGAAGCTAAAAGGTCGGATTTTCCGTCCCGAGGGCTCAGGGGGAGCTCTGTATTTATAAGCAAGAGGCGCCACGATGCAGATCTTACACGGTGCGAAGAGGGATTCAGTTGCTTCACGGCGGGTCGTAAACGTCAGAGGCGTTCATGAAGCATCCGACCTCCTTGGATTCGCGGCGGGCTCGCGAACGTCAGGGGTGTTCACGGAGCGGCCCACCTCCTTGGCTTCGCGGTAGACTCGCGAACATCAGGGGTGTGCGCGGAGCGTCCCGCCTCCTTTGCTTCGCGGCGGCTACGTCGCTTGGGGGGACTACGCGCAGTGGCTTCGCAAAGCCGACTGTGTGGCCTCTTTCTATTCTTTATTTTCTTCCAACATTTTGGCACCAACAATTCCTTCAAAGAATCATTAATATTATTAACAATATAATTAGAAAATATAGTAGAATGCATATAAAATTTTAAAAATGATTTTCTACTTTTATTAAAATAATCAATATTTCCAATTACTTTATCAACTGGGTGATATTTTTGAATAATCCTAGATTTCATATAATAACGAGGAAGATTATTCTCCACCTAAATAGTTATATCATTATCTTAAGGTTATTCTACACCAAAGTTAAATTCTCTAAATTCTTCTTGAAATTTCCCAAAATCTGAATTATTTTTAAATTTTTTCTCCAAACATATAATGAATAGATTCACCTAATATCATAGTTATTTTATTATATAATCTATAGGATTTAATTTTAATGTATATGTCATAATTTTTTTTAATAATTTTGGAATAAATATTATGAAAGGTATCATTAGTTTTTAAAATATAAATTAGTTTCATATAGAATTGATGTTGGCCATTTAGGTCTAGGAAAAAAGATGCCCAAAATCTATATTAACTAAATTATTTTGTTACCAAATTATTTCAGGTTAGGTTCACCATTTTTTTTGTACGGAATTGATGTTGGCCATCTAGGTTTAGGAAATAAGTTTCCCAACATCAATAGCAACTCAATTATTTTTTTACGACATGATTTCATGTCGGGTTCATCATTTTTTTCATATGGAATTGATGCTGGTCATCTAGGTTTAAGATAAAATATGAATGATGTCTATAATAACTCAATTATTTTCTTACCACATCATTTTATGTTGGGTTCTCCATTTTTTTCTACCAGATATGTATGGAATGATGATTTATTGTGAGAGGCTTAATATTTTTCACAAGCATTCTTGTAAGAATGTTTTATCTATAGAAATGACCAAAAAATCCCACATCTATAGAGAGATATGGGCATACTTTCCAAATACAGGTAGTCACTGGGGTTTCAAACCCAACGATGCTTGGGAACTCATATTGGTTGAGAGGATTGGAGTTTGGGTTCTTCGTACCCTTTTGGGGGGAATTATTGCCTACACCGGGACTCTATTATAGATTTATGATATATTCATGAATCTTTCCAAAATCCCAATATGAGGCTGGTTACCCTAATAAAATGACCTGGTGTTGAATACTTGTACATATGAGAGAACATTATATTAATGACACTATCTCTATGCATAAGAGGTTCTCCATCTTGTTACTCATTATTGATTAATAATGGGGGACTACTTTTGTTCTAAATCGATATTACTAAGAACTATTGATTTTATGTTCCTAGTGGCCTGATATTTTCTCAGTTAGTGCCTTATTACCCTTGTAAGGGAAAATCAAGGATGGGTTGTCTTAAGTGGGGGAGGCTATAATGCCCCGGTTTTTCTTTTAAGGTATGAACCAGTTAATTTAAAATTTTAATATTTTGTTTTATTCTTATAAATGTACCTAAGAGTTTAAGGAAGGGTTTATGAGTGTCTAGGTATTTTTCGGAGCCCATAGATCCAAAAATTAGAGAATATGTATAAAGAGAATGGTTATAGCATGGTTAGTAGTAACTATGTGACTCAACCGCTAAACCCATACATAAGGGAGAATGGTTTGATAAACTATATGAGGGAGCTACATGGTCATAATAAAAACTGAAGACCAATTAGAGAGGGTATTTACATGGAGTACACATAGTTTTGGAAAATTTTGTGCCTATCTTGTACACTTAGTGCCACTTAGGTAGTGACCCCTCATGGTTGGAACATGGTTTTTCCAAACCATACGGGATATTCTTGTGAGGGGTGCCCATGGATAGTGACTGTCACATGGTTTGACTAACCATGTAGTCAAACTATGATCCCTATCAAAGTAGTGTAAATTTACCTTTTTTATCTTAATTATTTGAAAAAATCCCTCATTTTATCCCAACTTAATGTACAACACCCCCTTATCCCATTGAATCTCCTCAATCTCTCCAAGCTAGGATTTGAGGTTTCATCCACTTCTAGTGTTTGAATCAAGTTCTGTCTGTCACGTTGGATTCCTCTTAGTAATTACTTCTACTTACTGTCTTTTTCAGTTTATATCGTTGTCATTGATGCTATTTAATATGGCCTATTTTTAGGGTATTTTTATATTCTTCCATTTTTTTTATTTAGACCAAACCATGGTATGATACTGGATTAGTGTTCATATAATACCATATGGTAGGTGGTCTATTATTTTTCCCTCAAGTGTCATCAATTTAAAAATTTCACCACTGTTCCATGCACCGGTTTCACCCGTGCCTTTCCCCTAAAATTAATTTTCCTTAAATTCATTGTTTAATTTGAAATATAAACACCCTATTATACCCTCTTATTATCGTAGGAGTCCAAGTAACTCAAATTGATCCACCCATTGGGTATTCCATGCTTATGAATATGTACACATTTACATTTTAATAGTCAAAACACACATTGGTGTATTATATTTGACTTTATCAAGTGTTTTGATTAATTTAAATGGATGAACTAACACTTTATGATTGGGAAATAATTTTTATCTTGGATTTTATTATTTTAAAATAAAATTATTAATGGCATGAAACCTCATATAGCCATTTTCATTGTTGAATGAAAATGTATTAACTTGAATTACATAAGTGAATGAATTAGCATGGTTATTACATAACCTTGGTTATTTCATTAAAAATAAGGTTCCTATTTATACTATGGACCTTTTTATGTTATATGTGTGGTTATACTTTAGTTATCCTTGGATTCACGATGTAATTCCTTAAGCACTCAGAAGACACCACCCCGATTAATTGGGCTGGTTTCCAAGGGAGATAACCAACTTGTAATTTATTCAATGTATTATTATACATGAATGCCTTAGTTTAGTAATTATGATTCACTTGAATCATTTCAAGATATTATAATGCCTCAGATACACTCCTTGGATTTAGATGATGTCTTCGGACATGAGGTACCTTGGATTCTCTTCTTTGTCCCCAGTCATGCTAAGCTTGATATTTTTTGTAAACATTATCCATGTACTTGGTTAGACATTATTATATTGTAATTCCTCAGGGTTACCCCTGATATTAAACTTACACCCTTATTTATAGGCTACATGGTTTATATACTATAAGCTAGACTGGCCTTCTAAGGTTAAGGATGCCTTAATTCCTCTTGGATCCTGCATTTCTATTATTATGATTTGGATTCCCTGGTTTTACCTTGGGTCCTATTTTATTATATAGATATATTATTGTTTGGATTATTTAAATTAATTACTTATTTTTCATTCTTATGCTTCCATTTTTTATCTGTTATCTCACCATTGTGAAACTATGATTATGAGGGTATAGTCTCCCCAGAATTTGACTATGGACCCTAACTACTAGTTGGTAGACTTTGGAATATAGGGAGGTGTGTTTGAGGCCTTATGGCCAACTAGGTTTGGTTACTTGTGAGTGAACCAAGTCCCAAACATTACACCACCTTAGTATACAACCAATTTTGTTTTATGACTTAAGAGTCACCCATTGGTGGAATAACTGACAACAGTGAGGGTGACCCTAGTTCTTGAGGTTAATTGATTGTAATTCATGAGGACATACTCTACACTCAAATTTATTGTAAATAATTGAGTGGTACATGATCTTTAAGTTTGGGTGTTAATCTCAATGTATTCAAAAGAGTTGTCTTGCTCCTCTATATGTCCGATATGAAAGTCACTCGATGGTGGTTCACAAATTTTGGTTAATGTTCACCTGGGAAGAGACTTAGAATCAGGTAAACTTACCTCTAACTAGCACTATGATTGGTCTATCTAAGGTTTATACTGATTCTTGGATCCACTCATACCCAAATGAGAAACTATGTTCATTGGTACCTAAGGCCATAGAGTTACCATCGATGGTCGCAACCAATCTGAGGCCTAGTAATTAGCTTTCTTCTGGAATGAAAACGACTTCAGAGATTCCTTGCATGAAAGTGAGGTGTATAGAATCAGTTTATTCAACAGTAAAGGTTCCATACATTAGAACTACAACAATCAAGGAACCCATAATAAAATCCTCAATTGTGCTAGTATTTCCTGCTTCATGTCAATAATCAGAAGTTTGGAGGAAAGAGAACTTAACTGCTGATGTTTGGGGAGTATTATATCAAGTTGAATTAGATTTGGTGGGATTTTAACTTGTCACTTCTCCCAGGGGAATATCATTTAAAATAATCCCACTGAGGTCTAGGATTTCCTTTGAGACCCTAATGCAGTGGTTCAAAGTGTGAGGTACAAATCTACTATTCATACCAGGTGTAGAAATTGATGGTTCCTAACATAACAGTGGTTGCAGATGATGGGGATTGAATTTTATTTATAGAAGAGGTAAAATTAATTTTACTACCATATTAAAATGACTACATTACCATAAATTTGTGTTGATATTTTTTTTATTTCCTTGAGTATGACAGGAAGCTAAAGGGGCTTAGTCACCCCTGACATGTCTAGTTCATTCCCCTAGGGGTATGACTACTAGAGTTGACCAAGATGATGACCAGGAGACCGAGGATGAGGTATAGACCATTCAAATAGATCTAATGAAGGTGATAGCTATTGGACCTATGGAATCATGATCCACACCTAAATCAGTACCATATTTAGTACCTTTATTATCACCCCTTCTATAGATCCTTCACCAGAGAGGAATAGAAAAAGGGGAAGTGGTCCAAATCATTAAGAAACTTCCAACTAGAATCAAGTAAGATATGTACTTCATGGTATCCTTTTATATTTATTTTCAGTTGGATTACTTAGTATCTTGTTCTGAATTACTCGATTATACAAGCTATCGTTGTGTTTTCTTGGTAGTGGAGGTACCCACTACTGGGGAGGAAGATGTGCCTTATCTTTCTTTAGTAGAAACTCTGTCATCATGTGTGATTCACATAGAGGTAGATATAGCTGATGTCTAGGAAAAATCAGACCCAACGCCTACTACTAATTCATTAGTTCTCATGCCTTTAAAACTGAAAAAGGAAAGTTCACTCCTAGAGGAGGCTGACATAAACAGTTACTCCTCTACTTAATTGGTTAAGATGGAAGCATCACTAGGTGAGGGTAGGAATTCTTTTTTTGAAGTTGCATTCATTTCCCAATTTGTATCATGTCATCTAATATTTCTTCATTCCTAGATCACTATGAGGTATCATTTAGACTATGCCAATAAACAGAACATCAGAGATGACTCCAGGGAATTTGATGCAAGAAGGCTCTACCTCTTACCCTAAAGATGGAACTGGGATGGAAAATATATGACAACCCATATTTGTTTACACCTTAATTAATGATTTATTACCTAAAGATAAACTTAATAAAACACTAGAAGATATCGAGGCCTAGTGTATTTTTAAAATCCAGTACTTAGAACATTAACTTGAAACATGGATACATTATCATTATTTAAAAACTCCAAAACATGCCCTTGTATTTCTCGGATCTTCTAAAATTTCATAGGATAACCTCAGTACATACATAAGAAAAGGGGAGAGATATAAAGTCTAATAAGGTAATAATCAATGAATAACATAAATTAAAGTAGTACATGTGAGATAAGAGTAATCAAGGTAACATAATAGGGGTAAAAATTATAATATTGAATAATGAAGCATGATATTGCATGATAATATTAATGAAATATAGGAACGTGACAATAAAATAAAACATGACATTAGAAACATAAGTCAAGTATAACCACAAATAAAACATAACATAGTGTGATTAGGATAACCTCCCATGAACCATACATCTAATCTCACGAGATAAAAATATTACTCAATGAATTGTAGGGTTATATAATTTTGTTCCCACCCATCACTTTCATATCATGCACATGCATAAGTGTTCCACATAGATTATACAACATAAGGATGTATTTAATCACTTTTAATCCAATAATTAAGGATTGTGAGATACATAAATCTAATTCCTAAATAAATGAAGGATAATTACATCTAAGTGAATACTCTTGAGTATAAATGGAGATGGGTATTCACTACTCAAAATTTTGGCATGGAAAATCAAAGGACAATTTCAGTAGCATAAAGACTCTACATAAATGTTTATATAAGGGGTTAATGAGAGATAAAGGGGTATATAATTACTTGGGAATAATAATTAAAGAAATAATGATGTGTAAAAACATGTCCCAACATAAAAAATTGGAAATCAAAAGTCATGAGATAAAGAAGGTGCTTGAATAAAGAGGATAATGAGAGAATCCATTACCTTGTGAGGACACTTCTAAAATATTGGAAAGATATTATTAAGAGCTTGGAGTACATTGGTAGGGATATATAGAGGAAAGGTTATATAAAATTAATTCTATAAGTGTTTTTAGTTAAGAGTAAATGGAGTTTGGAAGTATTTATATAGAAAAATAGGGGATAATTTTTTATTAATTTCCAAATTTAGGTTTTTGACTCTATATGATAATGTAATAAAAAAACTTCCCATAGTTTTTCCCATGGTTTCTAAAAAAGAGTATTGGTTTTAATTATTTTATAAAATTAATAATTGAACACTTTAAAATAATTCCCTTGGTGATGTGGAAGCGAATCATGTTAATAAATAATTGATTTTAAAACCTTAAAATATAATACAGGTTTTGGAGGATTCATTAAGGGTATATAAAATTAATAAAATAAATTCTAAAAAAATAATTTTAAATATAATACAAGATTTGGGTCATGGTTAAATTTTATGTCATATACTACATCACTTTTGGGTCATTATGATTTCATAATACATACTGTATATTTATATTATATTTAATTCTAATTCAAAAATTCAGTTGTCTTAGAAAACTATGAAAATTTTATCATTAGATAATTTCGGAATGATTTTTTTAAAAATAATATTTATTTGATAAAAGTAATTATCTAAATATGATAATTTACACTTTTAAATAAAAAATCTCTATTTATTAAAAAATAATGGTTTTTTGGACAATACCTATTTTCTAACCCGGATAAAAATTATATTTAACTTTGTAAAATTATATTATCATTTATATTTAATAAATATTATTTAATAATAATATTTTATTAAAATATAATTTATTTTAAAAGTTATTGAATTCATCAAAAAGTGTGTCTTGATTGAAAATATATATTTCCCAAAAAGTAAAATTTGTGCTTCATCGTATCAAAATCTATTTTTTATCAAAATAATTATTTAATAATTTAAAAATTAATACAAAGATTTATAAGCATAATAATTGTTTTATTAAAAATAAAATATAAAAAATAATTTTGTTAAGGTCTAGATACATATCCCTTTATTACACCAGTGAATTCCTTAAGGGTAAGGTGAGCGATGTTGAGATTTTCATATGGTGGTTCTGAGAACATGGTTTGGGTTTTTATGTCGATGAGCTTGAAATTATTCCATAAATAGTTTCACTCATGATTTAATTATTGAATATTGTCTTGGGATTGGTCAAGGGAATATCCTAGTGATGTTATCTCCCAAGGAAGCTTCGATAAACGAGCTTTATAGGGTACGATACTACTGGTTAAGGACATTACTTTCTTTTCCTGTGTCAAATGGACTCTATCCTAAAACTTAATATACTAATATTAATAGTCACTATATAATGGATATATTAACAATGGTTATGATTATTAACATTATTTTAAATTTGAAAGACCCTATAATGGTCCAAAATAACCAAATTAGTGCATGTGTTTTCTATAAATTCATTTATTAGTAAGGAATTTACTCATTTTAAAAGATAATTTAATTTATAAAACGTAGGTTCATTAAATTCTTCCCCCATTTAGAAATTTATTACTTGAAATTCTCATTTAACACACTAAAATAGATGAGGGTACTTATGTTTAATCGCCTCCTCCAGTTCCTATGTTACTTCCAAAAACTTGTAGTTCCACCACAACAATTTGACAATGTGATTTGTCTTATTTCATATAACATTGTCTCTATATTATATTATCCTCACTATATGTTCAGCGTATAAAATATATTTCCCCAATGGTACCACCTCTAGATTCAGTACATGAGAGTGGTCTAGTATGTACTTCCTTAAGAGAGATGCATGGGACACATCATGTTCTTGAGATAGGTTAGGTGAGAGTGTTAGTCGATAGGCCATATCTCTAATGTGATCAAGGGTCTCAAAGGGGATTATGTATCTAGGAATAATATTTCCCTTCTTCTCAAAACTCATGACCTTCTTCCAAGATGATATATAAAGGAACACTTTATCTTTGAACTCATACTCCAGGTTCCATCGATGATTTTATGCATTGATTTTCTATTAACTTCATGATTATTTCATATGATGATGAGTGGTTTAAATCGTATTTATAATTTCTTGGATAATATCAAGTCCCATCAGCTTCCTTTATCCAAATTTATCCTAGTATATTAGAGTTTGACATCTCTTCCTATATAGAGCCTCACAAGGTGCTATTTTAATTATATATTGGAAACTATTTTTATATGATAACTCTATTAGGTAAAGGTGTTGAACCTAATATACTTGGGAATCCATTGAACATGATATCCATATCCTCTATATTTTGAATGTTCCTTTCAGAATAACCATCAATCTGAGGGAGATAAAAAATGATGAATCTTAGTTCTATATCCAACGCTTACTAAAGGATTATCCAAATTCTCAAGGTAAACCTTAGATCTCAATCAAATATAATAGAGAGTGTAACTCCATTCCGTCTTACCACTTCCCTTACGTATATCTTGGCAAGCTGTTCAAGGGAAAAATCTTCCATTATAGTAATAAAATTTTCCATATATATAAGACAATTTGCTACCACCCATATGGATCTATTACCTTTAAGAGTCGTGAGGAGTCTTATGATGAAATTCATGGTTATGTTTTCCCATTTTCATACTATTATGGGAAATAGTTGCATCATACCCTTATAATTATATCGTTCCACCTTGACTTGTTGGAAAACCAATAATTGAGACAAAAACTATACAATATCCCTCTTTATACTATCCAACAATAAGTTTTACTTAAAATCTCTATAAATCTTAGTGATTCATGGATGAATAGAGAAGGATGATATATGTACATCATCTAAAAGTTCCCTATTTAGTTATAGTTTTTATGAGACACATATTCAGGTTTCAAACCTTATAACTCAATCTTTAACAAATTTTAATTGTGGAATATTTGTTACCTTCTTATATAAAAACTCATCAACTTTCTATTACTCCTTGATCCTATAAATAATAGATGGTTAAGAAGTTATTTGAGAAATTTAAGATAAATATACTTTTATTATTTTCATTTCCATCCTTTTAATGTCTAATAATATTGGATCCCTTGTAATTCTCATCATGGATTGGCTTGTGGGATCCTTTCTTCTTAGAGTATCTACCACTTTGTTTTCCTTCCTAGGATGTTAATGGATTGACAAATCATAATCCTTGATCCTATCTAACCACCTCTATTAGAACATATTGATATCCTTTTGTTTGTGAATATATACTTGAGGATTTTATGCTCAGAATATATGTCAAACTTTTCTCCATATAGATAATTTCACTGAATATTCAATGTGAAGATCACTCCTTCTAATTATAGATCACATGTTGGGTAGTTATGATCAGGAATATTTAATAGGCGGGAGGCATGGGATATCACATTTTTATCTTTCATGAGTACACAACCCAAGATCTTTTTGGAAACATCATTGTAGATTGAAAATCCTTCCCCACTGGTGGGTAATGTGAGAACAAGTGTAGTGATTATAATTTTATTTATATCTTTAATTCTCTCTTAAAATTCATTAGTCTATAAAATATTGACACCCTTTCAAGTTAGCTCATTTAGTGGGATTTGAAATCATGATAAGTTTCTCACAAATCAATGATAGTTCCCATCAAATCTAAGGAAATTACAGATTTCCATCACAAAGGTTGGTCTATGACATTCTTTAACTACCTCTATTGTTAAAGGATCCAAAAATATCCCTTTACCAATGATAAAATTCCCTTGTAAGGATAATTTATCTATCCCAAACTCACATTTACTATACTTCAAAAATAAAATTTCATTTTTTAACTTCTATATCACAGAATTAAAATACTCCTCATATTCCTCCTTACTTTTAGTATAGATAATAATATCATCTATAAATATTACCACAAATTTTTTTGAGGTAATCCATAAAGACTATTATTTAAGTCCATAAATATTTTTGAATCATTATTGAGTCTAAATGGAATACCAATATGCTCATAGTTACCTTACCTTATATGAATAGAAGACTTGGGGATATACTCCTTTACCTTTACTTGATAATATATCGAATGAAGTCCAACTTAGAGAAGTAATGGGCACCACATTGCTGGTTGAAAAATTCATCAATCCATGTAAGAGGATATTTTTTCTTCATCATGATATTTTTGAGCTCATGACAATCAATGTAGAGTCGTGTTGACCCAATCCTTCATAATAAATAGGATTCATGCAATCCATGGTGAAGCACTTGATAGTATAAACCATTTATCCAGGTTAACCTATAATTATTTATTTACCTACTCAAGTTAAACTTTGGAAATTATATAAGGAGTTTTGGATATTGGAAAATATTTGGGTATGAGCTTGATTGAGAACTCAACCTCACAGATAGGAGGAAGACCGTTCAATTCTTTGGGAAACACATCAGTGAATTCCCTTACAATGGGTTTGCAATCAAATATAATCTTTTCTTTAGTCTCAATCATTTGAGATAAATATGATTTCTCTCAAGTTAATAATATATGTGCTTGTGATATTAGTACCAAAAAAGATTCACCCACCTCCTTTCACATGTATAGAATTGGAGGAAGATTTGTGATACAGTGGGTGATTTCCTTCTCTTGGAAATTTATATTGGATCTATACGAGGAAAGCCAATCCATGCTTATAATTGCATAAAATTACACTAAAGAGGTCATAAAAATGTTTTTCGGAAGTTCGTCCCACAAATATTACCAGGTGACTTGTATTATTGTAATGAAATAATTCCCCCATTTTTGGTTTTCATCGATTACATGACTTCCATGTTTTGAGGTGGTGTTTGAATGGTTCTACTAAACTTGCATGATATGAAAGAACTCATTGAAACCAAATCAAATAGTATATTATCTATCCTTAAATTAATAACTAGAATACATGTCACCACTTAATTGTTTGGATCCATCTTAGTAGTTGCGATGGCATAATATCTCCCTTGTTATCTAGGCCTTAGTGGCTATTCGAATCAGTTATCATCAACAACCCCTAGATTAGGGCATTGATTCTCATACTGACCTTATTCCTTGAAGTTTAAAATTTTTAAAATATGTTGGGGGTTGGATGGAGCACTGCTTTCTTTCAACACATCAGTGGGTTTCTCCCATTGTTAATCGCTAACTAGGTACCCTTTCTTTCCACATCTAAATAATTTCCTTTTACCCTTCAAGAAATTATTGGTATGTTTATTCCCACAATTTTTATAATTGGGATGTTTTAATTTCTTCCAACCATTATATTTTTCCATCATATCACTATAATTAAACTCCATTTCCACTTCTTATCCCCAATAAAACCTTGATATTCTCTAACCTACATTTCAACTTTGAGGGCATATCACACAATTTACTCATATATATAAAAGTTAAGAATGGATAATAATTTCCATAGACTTGTATTTACCCCCACAAAATAAGTGGTAACATTTACTTTCTAGGGTAATGAAAAATATGGAGGCATATTGTGTAAATATTGTGAAGTAATATTCATACACCTTGATGGATTCATCATATTTTTTTTCTTTAGGATACATAAATCCCTCTCCATTTTAAGTTGGAGAGTGTGAGGAAAATATTTATTGATTTATTTTTCCTAAAATTACTTCCACTCCACAAATTTGATCACCTCCTCAGGATTCATATTTTTTACCAACATCCACTGTTGATCATCTTCTCTATCCATATGATAAAAACCCATCAAGAACTTCTTTTTCTCAGAGCATTAAATGGTGGAGAATATATTTTAAATGGATTTTATCCATTAATATATGATAATGGGATCATAATATCCACTTAAATTCGATGGAATTTTTCAAATAAGGGTATCAATTACAACTTTTTTCATTCATAGGGGGATTTGGGAATTCTTCCTGATTTAGGTTTCTATGCCAAATTTAAGTCAATTGAGAAATTATTTTCATAAATTTCATGATTATTTCTCCCATTATGTTGGGTATATCATTTGGAAATTCATCACATTTCCTTCTACATTGGTTGTTGAATTGATTTCTCGAATTTTTAGCCATTAACTAAAAATAAAGGAAAAATTTAGGGTTGATTATTTTTAAACTATTAAAAAAATAAATGGGAAACTATGTACTTTAAATGACATATATTCTTTAAACTATAAATTTCTAGGTTTCAATCTAAGTTATCCAGGATCTATTTCCCAACATAAAATATTGTATTTATTTTTATTCCCTTAATAATGGTTTTTAACAATTTTGTGAATTTATCAAAATGTATACCCTGGGAGTTTCAAACCAAATGTGCAGTAAGTCCCATTGTTGTGCACCAGGTGACAATCGAGTCCAACTCAATGTACCCTTTTTGGGGTTATTTACCATAGGTATAATTGTTTCATAGCCACATTATAACAACCCATAGTTTTCAATGGAATCCCTTCTTATAATTTTGTCATATAATAACATAGAGTCACAACACAATGAACTACGAAGTACTATGCGACCTTTAAAAATAATTTTGTCACTTTTGTGTTTTTAATTTCGAAAAACAGTCATCTACAATTGTGATCGGTAAGTGATTTGGAGTTTGATAAGACAAAAATATTTTTTTGATGAATTTCAACATACCCTTATGAATAGTAGCATACCTGTATGAATAGTAATGAATAGTGATTGGAAAATAAATAGAAACTTCACCCATGAATTTATAAATACAATTTAGACATCTTAAAAGTGAAAACGATCATAGTATAATTTTTTTTGTTTTTATACGTCAAAAATATTTTATTTATAATTTTATGTTTAATTTAATAATTTTAAATGGAAATTCATTTTCACAAAATTTAATCATAAATTTTTACGTTATTCTCTTATGGTTATAAGATAATTTTATGGGACCTTGATAAATTTTCAAGGTGTTATAAAAAAGGTTACAATTTTAATGTTGATTTTGTTGAATAAATTACATTTTTATTTAAAATTTAAATTAAAAATGTTTAGAAAAATATTTTTAAAAAATGGAGTTCATTTTGGAATTCTAAATTTTGGAAAAAGGTTAGGGTGAATTTTTGGGATTTTTCTAAAATACTTGAATTTTTTCGGAATTGTAAAAATACAGTTTTGAGTTTTCGGTAAATTTGATGACATCATACTAATGTAATAATTAATAAAAATTATGGTCGAATATTATATAGTATAATAATATATTATGTGTACAAAGTGGATAATACCATGGGAAAATACCGTGGGAAAGCCCATGGTTTTACAAAAACCACTAATGAGGTGTCTTTTTAAATTAATAAAAAAATCTCTCTCTTTTACTATAAATACCCACTCATCTATTATTTTTCTTTCATTAAAAATCCCTCCTCCTAAAAGATCTAGTGTTTTACCTCCCTAGTATCCCTACCAAGGTGTTCTCAAGCCCCCAATGTCTCAACCTTCAAGTTTTAGGATCTACTTCACAAGGTAAGGGAACCTTTCACCCTCCTCTTTTACTCAACACTTCTTTTATGTTATCTATTTGAATTTCCATTCTCATATGATGAGGTTTTATTTTATGTATCCATCTTATTATACTTTTGTTTTCCATATTATGAGATACCCTTTTGTTATTATCAATTCATTTTATGAAATTTTAAGCGACGTCGTTAGGCTGCTGAATTTTCATAAGGGATCTCTCAACTTTTCTTTTATTTTCAAGATCATTTCATTTCTTCTTTTACTCACCTCCTTTCATCCAAACGTTTGGATGAATCCATTACCTTAAATGTACTGTATTTTTTTCATTATAAACAAATAATTCTTCATAATCTCTCCTTTATTTTTTATATATATACTAAAATAAAAATACCATTTGAGTTGTGCTAATTTACCACATTCAGAGAAGATGAGTTTTCAATTTCTATTATTGTCTTCAATTATGGTCATGAAACCATAAACATGGTTGAACCAGACCATACTATATTTATTATGTCTCATATATGGTTCTGAAATCCTTTTGTACACAAGGTTTTTATTTATAAAACAAAACATGTTCCTTGTGGTCCAAAAAGTGCCAATTAACCCAAACGGTTATCATTAAATAATTTATATAATGATTCATCTTCATGACAAGTAACCAAATGGAATTTACAATCATATAACCTCCTGGATTTTAACTAATGACATATAACTCTAATTCTGGATAACAATCCCCATTTTACATGATTCTTCAAACATGAATATAAGTGAATTGATCATTAGAACCAAGGAAACAAACATACCTGAACAATGAAATTGAACCTCGTAACCAATAAAAAGGTTATGAATGAACTCATAAAGGTTTTAATAAATCATTTTCATATATAATAGGTTCTTTAAGTATTAATTAATGAACCTAATTTTATTATTCAGTTCATTAATATCAAGTGGAGAACACCATCGGACTTAAGGTAAGAGATTCTACCTGAACCACCTTTGTTCCTTTAGGTTACTCTATCTTTATTTTTACCCAAAAGAAGTTGTCTTTAATTTTTATGAAAAACTTATAAATGATTTTTATATGATCCAAAATCATATTTAAAGATACATCCTTCATTCACATTTGGGGATATACATGTTTTTAAGTGATTCCCTCCTTAATTCTTTTTGATAAGCAAACCTATTTTAAGGGAACACCCCCAATTCTTACCCGATTTCAGGTACAATATATCTTCTATTTTAAGCCAAAATTGTATTTTTAAAATAATTCATTTTATTATGAAAAACTTCCTAGTTCACTTCTGGTTTTGTATAAATGATTTTTCCCTTTTCTATTTTTAAAGGATCTATAGTATTTTCCTTAAAACTCCTCAAAAATGTTTTAATGCTAGAGTTTCATAAATAAATTTATTAAATGTTGTCACTTATGCTTGACATCACTCACCATGATACATGGGTACTCTAACTTATTAATATCCACGTATATTTTAGTTCCTTTCTTTCATAGACACTTTTATGATACGCCCATCTATTATGCTTTATGACATGATTGTGATACCCACTTCTTTCCATGGGTACCCTTATGTTTATGTGTGGTTGATTATGTATGATTATTTATGTGGAAATAATATTAATGAAAATTTTAATATGGGTGTGCCCAGATATCACTCCAATACATTGGGTAAAGTTAAGTCTCATGAGATATTATGTGCAACGGTCTTGGCGGTTATCCTTGTCTTGTGCTTCTATGGGAAACGATCTTGGCTATTATCCTTGACTCGTACTAGGTCATGTGTTATGTTTCTACCACATTTATATGATTCCAAGTTTATATGATCCCATGTTTATATGTTATGATTCTATATGTACCATGATTTTGATATCATTATGTCATGAATCCTAACTCATGTGCTTAAAATTTATTCTTATGTTTATTCCCTTATTGGGCTTTTTAGCTCATCCCTTTGTTCATGTGTTTCCCCAGGATATCCTATGTAGATTTATGAGCACAATGGAAGTTAGGATCTCATTATGAAGATTAAATAAAGAAGTTTTTTTAGCCCCATGTTTTATGTTTTATGTACCTAGTTTTCAAAGACACTAGACTTCACGATCCTTGGCTTGTAATCTGATGTATATTTATGCTTAAAATCATGTAATGTTATATGTAAAATTCTAGGGTTGATATATTTGGTATTATAGGATGGTCTAGTTATTTTTGGAGATTAGGAATAGAGAAATTTATTAGGAACCTTAAGGATGATACAAATTATAAGAAAACATTTCTAAATTTTGCTGAGTATTGAGTAAGTTTTTTATCAAGAAAATACATTTGTGTCTAGATATGAGCATGTAGAGGTGGCTCTGGCACAGATGTATCTAGGGGTAAAACCCAAAAACACCACTTTGAGATAGAATAAAACCGGAACTGGTGCACAAAAACAGGACTTGTTTCACTCTTGGTTTCGACACTCCCGGGGGATATGCTTTGTTAGATTCACGAGCTTAGTAAAAACCATTATTAAGGGACAAAAAAATCCTATAATAATATAAGTTTAGAAATAGATCGAGGATAAACTTGATTTAAACCTAGGGAATCACAAGTTAGGATATACTTCTCCTTTAAAAGTTTATCCTTTTATGTTCAAAAGTTTCCTTTTTTTGTTCAATAACTAAGTACTAAATCCCTCTAATTATACATTCTTTTTCTTAGTTAATGGAGAGAAATAGAAGAACATGTTCTAACAATCAATGTGAAATGGAATGTGAAGAATATCCAAATGATATGCCTGATATTATGGGAATAGGTTCTCAAAACATCATGACGGTACTTACTCAACTGGATCAAGTTATGAATAATAACTTGAATCATGTATAATTCCCTCCTCCAAGAAGATAGAAAGTTATCGTAGAATACTTTATGCAGCAAAGGCCTCCCATGTTTATTGTATATTTTGATTCCCTCCTCATAGAACAGTGGATTAACTCCATTGAAGAGATATTCATTGTCCTCCAGTGCTCAGAAGAAGAGAAAGTTATACTGGCGGTCTATCATTTTGATGGGGAAGCTGATCAGTGGTGGAAACTGATCAAGAATACAAAGTCCCCAGAGGAAATTTATTCCATGGATTATGAGGAATTAAAGGGGATGTTTTTAAATAAAAATTTTCCTTGAACCCTCCGTCTCAAGATGGAAGAGAGTTCCTCAGACTCAAGCACAAAAGAAGATGAGTCCATCGGGGAATATGAAGAAAACTTTAAAAGGATTGCAAGGTATGCCTCTGGATTTGTCATGAACACTGAAAGCAAGGTGGATTACTTATTTAGCGGACTAAAGATGAGTATATGAAAAGAGTTAGAAATTTGAGACTTTGAAAGTTATGATGAGATTTTCCGTTGTGACCTCAAGGTTGAAATGGATATTGGAGACTCTTAGTGGTCTCATGGGCCTAGTTAAAAGAAGAAAAAAATGGAGAACAACATGGGTGGTTCAAAAAACAAATCCCATGATGGAAAGAAGCCCAAATATCGCACTTGTAAAAGTTGTGGTAAGAATCATCATGGGAACTGTTTAAAGGGAACCAAGAATTGCTTCAAATGTGGAAAGTTTAGTCATCTGGATAAAAACTTCCAAAGGGATATGAAAAATCCCGCCAACGTGGAAGAGGAAAGGAAGGTTCAGATCAATGATCAACCAGTGGTGCAGTTTTACAACTATAGGTATCATGGGAATTATGCAAACAATCTCCCTAATCCAAGGGTTATCGGAGAAAATCAACAACAACCTCCAAGGAAACAAGGAAGGTCTTATATTTTCACTACTAATTAGGTGTATCCAGACAATGATGTGGTGATAGGTATGATAGTTATTCATTCAAGGATAGTGAACATACTATTTGATTCTGGTTCTATGCATTATTTCATATCTTGCAAGTTTAGTAGAACTATTCAACCACCTCCTCAAAATTTGGAGGAAAAGTTATCTGTGAGAATAGTGAATGGGGAAATTATTGCATCCATGGTTTATAACTCCTCCCTGGTTAACGTTTGTGGACTGAACCTCCCAAAAAATCGTTTCATACTTCCTTTAGTGGAGTTTGATGATATCTTGGGCATGGATTAGCTATCTTTATACTAATCCAACATCAACTGTCAGGAAAGGGAGATCACTCTTCACATCCCAAAGCATCCTATGATTCTTTACAAGTGTAAGGAGGAAGATGAATATTTTTTTGAATCATCATATCAAGTGTGGATATTGTTTCCTTATAATCAATCATATATGGCTCAAATTATTGATAAAAAGGAGAGAATAATGCTTGAAGACATACCCATCATGAGGGATTACACTGATTCATTACCTAAAGAGTTTCCTGGTCTTCCTCCTGATCGATAGGTTGAGTTCTCAACTAAACTTATCCCTGGATCTCTGCCTATCTCAAATACACCTTACAAAATGGCCATCGTAGAGCTGGAAGAGATGGAGAAGTAGTTACAGAAGAATCTAGAGAAGGGTTTTATATGTCTGAGTGCTTCACTGTGGGGTTTTCCATTCCTCTTTGTCAAGAATAAGGATAAATCAACGTGCCTCTACATTGATTATCGTGAGATAAATAAAATCACGATAAAGAATAAGTATCCCCTTCCATGGATAGATGACTTGTTTGATCAACTTTGTGGGTCCTATTATTTCACTAAGGTGGACCTTCAGTTGGGATATCACCAACTAAAGGTGAGGAAGGAATACATTCTCAAGATTTACTTTTGAACAAGGTATAGACACTATGAGTTCATATTGATGCCCTTAAGAATCACTAATGCTCTAGAAATTTTCATGGATTTAATGAATAAAGTCTTTAGATATTACCTCAACAATTTTGTGGTAGTCTTTATTGACGATATTCTGATATACTCCAAGAGCAAGGAGGAACATGAGGAGCATTTGAATATTTTTTTAAAGACTTTTAAAAGGGATAAGTTGTATGAAAAGTACAATAAATATGAGTTTTGGATGGAGGAAGTATCATTCTTGGGGCATGTTGTCACCAGTAAAGGGATATCTGTGGACCCTTCCAAGACAAAGTCAATTGAAGAGTGGCCCAAGACTACTTCTATAATGGAGATCTGCAACTTTCTGGGTCTAGCTAGGCATTATCAGTGATTTGTGAAGAACTTTTCATGCTTTTAAAAACCAATGACCAAGATGACACGGAAGGGAGTAAAGTTTTTCTAGACTTAGGAATGTGAAGACTGTTTTAAGGAGTTGAAAAAGAGGCTAATAACTGCGCTAGTACTCACGCTCCCTGCAAGTGGAGAACTTTTTGTGGTGTATAGTGATGATTCTAAGAAGAGATTAGGCTGTGTGCTAATGAAAAATGATAAATTGATAGTCTACACCTCAAGGCAGCTAAAAATCCATGAGAAAAACTATCCCACACATGATCTGGAGTTGGCCGCTGTGATCTTTGCGTTGAAAATCTGGCAGCATTATCTCTAGAGGAGAAGTGTGAGATATATACTGATCACAAGAGCCTCAAATATATATTCACACAAAAAGAGATTAATATGCACCAGTGAAGATGGATAGATCTCATCAAGGATTATGACTGTTCAATCCACTACCATCTCGGTAAGGCTAATATAGGGGATGATTCTCTAAGCAGTAAGGATCATGCATCTTTATCAATGATGAGAATTGAAAAGGATACGATCTTCTTATATTTTAAGAGGATGGAAATGGAAATCATTAAGGGAGGAACATCATAAATCATTTCTGGAATGATTTCTCAACCATCTCTCATGGAGAAAATAATGGATGCTCAAAGAAAAGATGTTGGACTTCTATAAAGGGTGGAAGCTATCAGAAGTGGAAAATCCATTGAGTTCATGATTGATTAAGAAGGAGTTGTAATATTTGGGTCACGGTTATGTGTACCATATGATCCAGAGATAAAGAATGAGCTTTTGAATAACGCACATAGCTCAAACTTCTCTATCCACCCAGGGAGTACAAAGATGTATCAAGATCTCCGAGAGAACTTCTAGAGGAAAAATATCAAAAGGGAGATTGGTGAATATACATCAAAGTGTATGGTATGTCAATAAGTTAAGGATGAAAGATATAATTCTAAGGGGATGATGGAACCACTACCCATACCAACATGAAAGTGGGAGAACATCACTATGGAATTTGTTACAGGACTTCCAAGGACATCCAGAGGAAACAATGCTAAATGGGTCATTGTAGATCGTGTTACAAAGACAACTCACTTTATCGCGATTCTAGAGGAACTCTCATTGGATCAAATTGTACGGATATATATCAAATAATTTTTAGGGCTGCATGGAGTACCACTATCTATTGTATCCAATCGTGATATGAGATTCACCTCAAAGTTCTAGAAAAGTCTTTAACATGCTCTAAGCACGGAACTGAACTTCAGTATAGCCTATCATCCTCAAACTGATGGTCAATCTGAGAAAACTATTTAGACACTGGAAGATATGTTTAGAGAATGTTCTATGTACTTCAAAAGAGGATGGGACCAATATCTTCCATTGGTTTAATTCTCCTACAACAACAGTTTCCACTCGAGCATCTGAATGACACTATATGAATCCCTTTATGGGAAAAGGTGCAAAACACTGACATGTTGGGATGAAGTCGGTGAGCATAAGATGCTAAGATCTAAAATGGTCTAAGAAATAGTGGAGAAGGTGAAAACCATTCATTAGCACATCAAGGTATCCCAAAGTCGACAAAAGAGTTATGTAGACAATCATCTATGAGGCCTTGAGTTTAAAGTGGGAGACATGGTATTTTTATACATATTACCATGAAATAAGGTCATGAGGTTTGTAAAGAAAGGGAAGCTAAGTCCCAGGTACATCAGCCCCTTTGAGATCCTTGATCGAGTTGGATATGTGGCCTATCGACCGGTACTTCCACCTGTCATGTCCAAAGTACAAGATTTATTTTATGTATCCCTCTAAGGAAGTACATACCAGACTCTTCACATGTACTCTCTTCAAAAGTGGTATAGTTGGAGGATGATCTTTCATATGAGGAACAGCCAGTGAAGATCTTGGATCTTAGAGATAAAGTTATATGTAACGAGACTACTCACCTAGTCAAGGTACTATGGCAGGACCATAAGTGCGAAGAGGCAACATGGGAACTGGAGGATGCAATAAAGGAAAAGTACCCGCACCTATTTTTGGCCTAGAATGTAAACTGAAATTTTAAGGGCGGAATTTATTAAGGGGGGAAGAATATAACGACCCAAAGTTTTCAATGGAATCCCTTCTTATAATTATGTCATATAATAACAAGGATTCAGAACACAGTGAACTACTAAGTACTATGTGACCTTTAAACATAATTTTGTCACTTGTGTGTTTTTAATTTTGAAAAACGGTCATCTACAATTGTGATCAGTAAGTGATTTGGAGTTTGATAAGACAAAAATATTTTTTTGATGAATATTAACATACCCTTATGAATAGTAGCATACCTTTATGAATAGTATGAATAGTAATCGGCCAAAAAAATAGAAACTTCACCCATGAATGTACAAATACAATTTAGACATCTTAAAAGTAAAAAATAATCATAGTATAAGAATTGGTATTCTTTACGTCAAAAATATTTTATTTACAATTTTATGTTTAATTTAATAATTTAAAATGTAAATTCATTTTCATAAAATGTAATAATAAATTGTTAATTTATTGTCTTATGGTTATAAGATAATTTTATGGGACCTTGATTAATTTTTCAAGGTGTTATAAAACAAGTTATAGTTTTAATGATGATTTTGTTGAATAAATTATGTTTTTATTTAAAAATTAAATTAAAAATATTTAGAAAAATATTTTCAAAAAATGGAGTTCATTTTTTAATTCTACATGTTGGAAAATGTTTAGGTTGAATTTTTTGGTTTTTTCTAAAATACTTGAATTTTGTGAATAGTAAAAATACAGTTATGAGTTTTCAGTATATTTGATGACTTCAAACTAATGTAATAATTAATAAAAATTATGGTCAACTATTGTACAGTACAATAATATATTAGGTTTACCAAGTGGCTAATACCATGGGAAAATACCATGGAAAATCCCATGGTTTTACAAAAACCACTAATGAGGGGTCTTTTAAAATTAATAAAAAATTCTCTCCCTTTTACTATAAATACCCACTCATCCATTCATTTTATTTCATTAAAAATACCTAATCCTTAAATATCTAGTGTTTTAACTCCCTAGTATCCCTACCAAGGTGTCCTAAAGCCCCCAAGGTCCCAACCTTTAAATTCTAGGAGCTACTCCATGAGGTAAGAGAACCTTTCACCCTCCTCTTTTACTCAACACTTCTTTTATGTTATCTCTTTGAATTTCTATTCTCATATGTTGAGGTTTAATTTTATGTATCCCTCTTATTGTGATTTTTTTTCCATATTATGAGATAAACTTTTTCTCTCATCAATATATTTTATGAAATTTTAAGCGACGTCATTAGGCTGCCGAATTTTCATAAGGGATCTCTCAACTTTTCTTTTCTTTTCAAGATCATTTCATTTCTTGTTTTACTCACCTACTTTCATCCAAATGTTATGATCAATCCAATAACTTATATATAATTGATTTTTTCATGATAAAGGAATAATTATTCATAATCTCTACTTTCTTTTTATATATATACTAAAATGAAAATACCATCTGAGATGTGCTAATTAACCACATTCAAGGATGATGGGTTTTCAATTTCTATTATCGTCTTCAATTCTGGTTAAGAAACCATTTCCATGGTTGAAACAGACCATAATATATGTATTATGTCTCATATATGGTTCTGGAATCCTTTTTTACACAAGTATTTTATTTATAAAACAAAACATGCTCCTTATGGTCAAAAAACCGCCAATTAACCCAAACGATTATCATTAAATAATTTATATAATGATTCATCTTCATTCCAAGTAACCAAATGGAATTTACAATCATGTAACCTCATGTATTTTCACTAATAACATATAACTCCAATTATGTACAACTATCCCCATTTCACATGATTCTTCAAACATGAATATAAGTGAACCGATCATTAGAACCAAGGAAACAAATAGACCCGAACAGTGAAATTGAACCTCATAACCAATCAAAAGGTTATGAATAAACTCAAAAAGGTTTTAATAAATCATTTTCATATATAAGAGGTTATTTAAGTATTAATTAATGAACCTAATTTGATTATTCAGGTCATTAATATCAATTGGATAACACCATCAGACTTAAGGTAAGGGATTCTGGCCGAGCAACCTTTGTTCCTTAGGGTTCCTCTATCTTTATTTTTACCCAAAAGAAGTTGTCTTTAATTTTTATGAACAAATTATACATGCTGTTTATATTCTAGAAACTCATGTTTCAAGATCCATCCCCCATTCACCTTTGAGTATATACAGGTTTTTAAGTGATTCCCTCCTTAATTATTTCTAATAAGCAAACCTATTTTAAGGGAACATCCCGAATTCTTACCCGATTTCAGGTACACTCTATCTTATGTTTTAAGACACCATTGTATTTATAAAATCATTCATTTTATTGTGAAAAAATTCCTGGTTCACTTCTGGTTTTGTATAAAGGATTGTTCCTATTTCAAATTTTAAAGGCTCTATAGTATTTTCCTTAAAACTCCTCAAAAATGTTTTAATGCTAGAGTTTCATAAATAAATTTCTTACATGTTGTTATTTATGCTTGAAATCACTCACCATGATACATATCTACTTTACCTTAGGAATATACATGTATATTTTTGTTCCTTTCTTTCATGGACACTTTTATGATACACCCATATATTATAGTTTATAACATGATTGTGATACCCACTTCTATCCATGGGTAACCTTATGTTTATGTGTGGTTGTTTAGGTATGATTATTTATGTGGAAATCATATTCATGAAAATGTTAAGATGGGTGCACCCAGATAGTGTTCCAATGCATTGGGTAAATTTAAGTCTCGTGAGATGTTATGTGAAATGGTCTTGGAAGTTAGTCTTGGCTTGTGGTATGTTGGGAAACGATCTTGGTGGTTAGCCTTGACTCATACTAAAGTTATGTGTTATGTTGCTTCCACATTTATATGATTCCATTTTTATGTGATCCCATGTTTATATTTTATGATTCCATATGTTCCATGCTTTTGATATCATTATGTCATGAAACCTAACTTATGTGATTAAGATTTATTCTTATGTTCATTCCCTTATTAGGATTTTTAGCTCATCCCTTTGTTCATGTGTTTCCCCAAGATATCCTATATAGATGTATGAGCATAATGGGAGTTACGAGATCATTATGGAGATTAAATAAATTTTTTTTAGCCCCATGTTTTATTTTTTATGTTTTATGTACCTAGTTTCCAAATACACTAGACTTCATGATCCTTGGCTTGTACTCTTATGTATATTTATTCTTAAAATATTGTAATGTTAAATGTAAAAGGATATGGTTGCTATACACATCCAATTATAGTATCCTGGTGGTGATGTATTTTCTTGGAAAACACGTATTTTATACTTTACCAAAATTTAGGTATGTTTTTCAATGTTTATTCTTATCTATAAGGATTTTACTAGATTTTTATAATCATAAAACCCAAAAATAACTAGACTTTTCTCTGATACCAACCATGAAAACCCATATTTAATTACACCTTAATTCATTATTTATTACATAAAGATACACTTAATATAACCCTATAAGATCATGAGGTCTAGTGTCTTTAGGAAATTAGGTACATAGAATGTTATCATGAAACATGGGGTACAACATCATTATTAAGAAAACTCTAAAACATGGCCTTATATTTCTTGGATCTTCTAAAACTGTATGGGATAACCTAGGGATGTACATAAGAAAGGTTTGATTTGTAAATCCTAGTAAGGGAATTTAAAATCATAGTATAAGGTAAATTAGTACATGTGATCCAAGAGGCATATCAAGGTAATATAAGAAGGGTAATAATAATAATATTGAACAATTAGGCATGATATAACATGATAATCATAATATGGGACTATGAATTTCTTTTCACCAACTTTATCCCAACAAGTTGGAGCACAACATCTCTTTCTATATAATTCTTTATAAAATGTCATTTGAATACTTGAATGTAAACTATTGTTATAAGAAATCTCTACCAAAGGTAAATAATGATCCCACATACCTTGAAAGTCAAGTGAGCATGAAACCAACTTGTATTCTATTGATGTAATAATACTTTCGGAATGTCCATCAATTTTAGTATAGTAGGAAATTCTCTAATAAAGCTTAGTATCAAGATCCTTCTAAAGTATTTTCCATAATTTCATGTAAAATGGGGATCTTAATCAAACACGATTGAAAGAGGTGATCCAGGAAGTCTTACAAATTCATTAATATAGATTCATGTGAGGCCCTCAAGAGGTAAATATTCTCTTATAGTAAGGAAATGTGAAAATTTGGTTAAGAGATCAATGATAACCCATAATGCATCATTCTTTCTAGGAGTCTTTGGTAGTCCTAAGAAAAATTCTATAATAATTTTATCTTATTTCAACACAGGAATAGGATGAGGTTGCATGACTCCTCTAGGATTATTTTTCACAACTTTCACTTATTGAAAAACCAAATATTTGGAAACATAATTACAAATTTCCAACTTTATGTTATCCCACCAAAAATGTTCCCTCAAATCCCTACACATTTTTGTGATATCATGGTTTATAGAAAAATTTTATCTATTAGAATCATCAAACAATTCCATTTTTACCTCAGGTATAGATGTAACACATAATCTCTTTCCAAATTTCAGAACAACATCTTCACAAATGATGTATTCCAATTTCCCATCATTCATTACTTTAATTTTCTTTTGAAAGTTATCATCATCAATCAAGAACTTTTTATCTAATATAATAAATTTGGTTTCATAATCATTTGAAAAATGAGTGATATCTTCCCTTACATAATAATTCCTATATCTATATTTACTAGATCCTTGAACATAGGATCCATATCAATCCTCATTTGTATCATAATTTCGTGATCTTTTTTACTCAATGAATCCATAACCTTATTTTCCTTCCCTAGATGGTAGTGTATTGAAAAATCATAATCCTTGAGTAGATCAATAAATATCATTTACCTCATGTAGTTATCTTTTTTTGAAAAGATTTATTTTAGTATTTTATGATACGTGTATATCTCACATATTTCACTATAGAGATAATTTATTAATATATTGAAAGAAAATATTATAGCTTCTAACTCAAGATCATGGGTTGGATAGTTTTATTCGTGAGTCTTTAGTTGCCTTTATTTATATGAAATAGCCTTTTCATTTTGTGTTAGGTCACAACCAATTCCTTTCTTTGATGCATCACTATATATTAAAAACCCATTATTTTCAGATGGTAGAGTCAAAATTTAAGCATTAACCAATCTCCTATTCAGTTTATCAAAATATTCTACCCATTTCTTTGTCCAAAAAAACTTGACCCCTTTATATTTAAGGCTTATTAATGAGTTACCTAAATGGAAAAAATTCTAAACAAATATCTGATAGTAACTTTCCAAACCAATTAAACTACATACATAAGTTATGTTCATTGGAATATACTATTCTCAAACTAACTTTGTCTTCAAAGGATAAACTAATATTATATCTTTGGGGTCAATATGACCAAGAATAAAAACTTCTTAAATACATAAATTTCACTTACTAAATTTCCCAAATAACTCTTTCCTTTTAAAAGTCTCAATAATGATCTGCAAACGATTCTCATGGTCCTCGTAGCTTTTAGAATAAACTAAAATATTATCAAAGAATACCACAAAAAATAATCAAAATATCCCTTGAATAATCTATTCATTAGATCCAAGAAAATATATGGTGAATTAGTCAATCGAAATGGCATTACTGTAAACTCATAATGTCCACACATCATTTATAAAGTTATATTCAGAATTTCTTCCTTCTTTACTCACAATTTATGATACCCAAAATGAAGGTTAGTGTTTGAAAAATATTGGGATCCATGAAGTTGATTGAATAAGTCATTAGTGTGAGGTAGACGGTAATTTTATTTATTGTAATAGAATTGATTTCCCTATAATCAATACATAGCCCTGTTGTTCCATATTTCTTCTTAAAAATATAATATGGGATCCCCATGGTGAAACACTAGGGTGAATAAATCCATTATGACCCAAATACTCTAGTTTTTCTTCAACTAGACTAATTATGCAATGTCCATTATATAGGAAGTATTTGATATTGGTCTTACATCAAGGGTTAGATCAATGGAGAACTCAACTTAACACTCTAGGGGATGTCTAAGTAATTTATCAGGAAATATATCAATGCAGTCTTAGACAATAGGTACATACTCAATTTTAAGATTAACTTCTCAATACCTATATTTTTTTTCTATTCTTCCACAAGAATCTCATTCAAAAGAGCTACTGGGTTTGGATATAGATATGAATCAAATGAATAATTCTCTAATCTAAAGATAAGGAATTCTATATCTTCCTCACAAATTGTTATTTCCTTCTTATTGAAAGATTTTTTTCATTATATTCTGAAATTCAGTCCTTACCAAGGATTATACCAAAGTCAACCATATGTATAATAATAATTCAAGAAAATAAAGAAAATTTATGTGTTATAATGGGGACTTCCTGATACATCCATGTTTTAGTGAGACTTCCCCTAGGGATTTTGATTGGCAACTCCATTCTTAAATTAAAAGGGAAAATGTGTACTTTTTTTTTGGAAAATTGGGTATATGTAAGAGTGGGAGGATCCAAAATAAAATAAATCATTAACTAAATTTGAATATAGGAATAAAGTACTTTTAACTCTATCATTAGGTAATTCCTCTTCAACTATAGTGATCACATAAGCTTGGACTTATCCCTTTAGCCTCTTCTGTGGTTGATTACCTTAACACTTGGGTAACTTGTTTGCATATTTCCCCATCTCCATAAAGTTGAAACACTAAATATAAGTGCTTTAGTTCTTCCCATTACATTTTTCCCTGGTGAACTAATTATCCACACTTATAAAAAACTATCAATCCCTTCAATCATTTCCCAGGGTGATTCTTTCTATAGTTTTCACAAGATGGAAATCACGGTGTTCTATTCTTCTTATTTGATGCATACCATTTTCTCGGTGTTCAGATGACCTCTTATTATATTTATTTACCTTGAATATATAAGATCTGGGGAATCTATTATCTATTTTGATGTTACAAAAAACTATATCATCATATGATGAAAGAGTTTGAGAGACCAGGGCCCTTTGGAGACTTGGATTAATCCCTTCAATGAAATGGTCAATATTTCACTCCATGTTGAGTATGTAATCCAAATAATACCTATCTAACCTTGTAAAGGTATCTTCATACTCTGAAAAACATTCTTATTCCTTTTTATTTATGCTAAGTAACTTTCTCTTCATTTCAGTTTGTTACTCACGAAGGAATTGTTTATTAAATAATATATCCTTAAAATCTTTCCATTACATGAGTTCTTTTTCTTATTCCTCCTTAGTATTCTGAATCAATGACCACTATTGATCATTATCACCTTTGAGATAATACAATGAAAGTGTAAAATTTTCCTTTTCACCAAATTCTAAGGCCATAAATATATTCTCTAGAGACTTAATCCATTTCTTAACTACCATTAGATTAGTAGTCTCACCAAATAATGGGTGTTTTAGTTGCATTAAGAAATCCAACATAGGAGAATCAAATTGTGGAATAGGTTTCTCTATTTGAGAAAGGATATTGTCTATAACCTAATTAACCTATCCTAATATAGACATTATTTTATTAGTTTCATTACCAGCAGCATTTGATACCTCAACAAGGAAATCTCTATTTTGTCCATGAGTATTGATACCCTTGTTCCTTCCAGGAACCTTTTATAGACAATGTCATACACTAGAATAGATCATAAAATTATGTATTTTAAGTCATAATGTATATTTATAAATATGATTTAACACTTATGATAAATTTAAAATTTATGCATTTTTAATCTCAAAATTAAAAATATATTTTCTTTGGGGATATTTTTATTTTAAAATCCTTCATAATTATTGGTAAAGAAAGTGTGAATTATCCTAAGAATATTTATTGGGAGTGTCAAACCAGGTGTATAGTAGGTCCCATTGTCATGCACTAGGTAATGATAGAGTTAACCCTAATGTTCCCTTCTTGGAGCTATTTCCCCAATTTACCTCTATGCCAAAGCCACATACACTTGTAGTATCCAAACAGAGACGCATTTTTAGGAAAAACCACATAATTTATTCCTTACCAAAATTTTATGATGTTTCTCTATGCTTATCTTCAAATACTATCATAGGGTTGTGTTTCCTAATATATTTTTACTTAATCAAGTTCCTAAGGTTTCTACTAAAATTCCTTTGATACCAACTATAGTGACCCAAACCACAGTAGTTCTGAACTGATGTCATACTTTATTACATTAGAATAGATAAAAAGGGTAAAATCTCAAAGAACCGACCAGTTTACCAATTTTGGAGAATTAGATATATACATGATAACAATTTAACATTGGTAATATAAAATGAAACATAATACATAACAAAACCAAATGAATTAATTCCTTAAAAACTCAATCCAATAATTCTTTTTTATATCCTGGGGAAAGGAACGAAAATAAGGGTAAACTCAAATACTCAGTATGATTTAAGAACAATGGAATATATCATGAATAAATAATCATAATAAAAACAGAAAGGTAAATAACTACACACATTACATTTAACTAACTTGACTATCATGATAATATAAGGCATAATCAATATGGAAACATAAATAATTGAACACACATTCCATTTAAATTAATAATCTGAGAATGAAATGCATCCAGAGATAATATCATTATAAAAATATCATGGAAAATAAAAATAACTAAATTCTAAAGGAAATTCTTAATTATTTTATGTCATTATCTTAGGAATCATGATACCTTTACCATTAAGACCTTTTACAATACAGTTTAAAACTATAGGTGGAAACTCATTTAATTTAGCCAACTAATTTGTCTTATAAGACCTATCGATGCATTGAGGGGCTATATAATTACGAGACCCACCTATCACTTCATGCACAAAGCTTTCCATATATATCAAATAATTTATTTAATTTATGAATAGTATAACTTATCAACAAATATCTTTACTGAGTAAAGGATATAGTTTTATCAATATTTCATAGTTAATCAAATAAACTTCAAAGAATATACCATATGTAAAAATGGTATGCAGTTTAGAAAATAATCATGTCCATGATACAAGAATATGGATATTTAATAGAAATTTAATTTCTAAAGAAATATGATTATATTAAAGTGATTATTTCAAGAGAAAGTTAACAATCATAAAATAATGTGAGATTGTACAATAACTTTACCACTTGGTAATTTTGAATTCAAATCACCTTGGATAAAATAATTCAAATTAAAACTTAAAATACCATGAATTATTAATTAATTTTGATGTTACATGTAAAAGTGTTAGTATATGTAGAATATATAATAAGTTACATCCATAATATTAAAATATGCCTCAATAAAGGGAAATTGAGATTAATACTCTTACCTTGAGTTTGAATCGCTATATATGTTCTTTATATTCCTAAATAATAAACTTATGTTAATTATTAAATTGATTAATAAACTTTTAGAATTTTATTATTCCTTTTATTTATCTTATTACTATATTAAATACAATTACCTAATCAATTAATTTTACATCGGGTGTTTCGACGATATTTGACTTACGTGTCAAAAATGAATTCAATTGGTTGAATTTTGGTCTAAGAGGCCATTATTTAAAAATTTACAGAATAATAATAATGAAATAATTATTATATTTATAAATAAATTATAATTTTAATACCAATCATGAAGTATTTCTTTTATAAATGAAGTATTTTATGATCATAGAGATGGTAGGTCATACATACGTATGAGTAATGTTTTCATTTTTCAACGATCATTATGGAATGGAGGTAAGTAATATTTTATCTTTACAGAATGATAATAATATCATAAATAACATATTATTTAGTTAAATAAACTTATATATATCATCCATTTGGTGTGGTTATGAAAAGAGAGTCATATCACCTCCTGAAGGTGGTAGTCCACACGTACATGAATTATTTTATCTTTCAGTGAGTGAAAATTTAAGAAAAAAATAATATATTTTATTTATAGAATGATAAATATGTTATTAATATCATAAATATGCTATTTATACCACATATAATCATTATATTTACCATTATCAACTTCCATGTAGAGTGTTTTTGAAAAATGAATCACATCCCTTCACGAGTTGATAATCTGTCGTTCACATGAGCGAAATTATCATATCACCTGTGAAATGGAAAGTAAAAAAAATGAATATATGATATAGTGACTCCAAAGGTATAATTATATTATAAATATCATATATATACTTTATATACACTATCATACCCAAATGTGAGAGGCGATGATGGAAAATGAATGACATCAGTTCGCAAGGTGGTAGTCTGTCGTACACACGAATGATGATTTCATAAACCATTTGATGGAAGTGGGTATGGTTGTAGTCATTAAATTAATATAATAGAATATAATTATATTTAATATACTAATTTTATTATATCATCATGTTTTAATAATAATTTAATGAGGTGGAGGAATAAATAAAATAAAAAATATCATTGAATAATGTTAGCTCTTATTCGGTTAACCTCATTAGCTTTGCACCAAAAGCATTAATAGGTTGGATTTAGGACCGAAATAAGGCCTCTAGGATGAGGTTATGGAATTTGTGAAGTTATTTTGGCAGTTACTTGATGAAAAAAATGGTTTGATGGTGTAAATAATAGAGGATATGAGATGACCTTTTAAAAGTGAGGTGAGTAGCGCACTTGTAATTTTTGGAAAGAAAAAGGTGTACACACATTTTTTACACTCTAAAAGGGTCCAAAATGGATTATTATTGATAATTATACATTATATGGTCTAAATATTTCCATAAAATATATTTTATACAAGTTTTTAGGTCATTTTAACCCTTATCACTTTAGTTCAACCCCCGATAAACCCATTTTTACCTTAACCATGATAAATAAGTTTTATTGTTTTTACTATTAATTATAGTAAAAAATTAAGTTGAACTTATTAGATAGTATAAATTATTCAGATTAAAAATATGGAATCCATTTCTTAAAATTCAATTCATATAAGTTTAAAAATTTTATTTTATAATTAATCCTGTAGACATAACGAGAAAGCGAATTTTCAAATAGAAAATGTTCAAAAGTTTACAAATTTTTTATATAAAAATTCAATACAAATATGATTAAAATATATTAAGTTGGATATATATATATATATATTTGTACTAATTTTAATTTAAAACTAATTTAAAATATAATATAACTTTATAAATAATTTAAAAGAAAAGGCAATTTTCAATTAAAATTCAGTATTTTTCATTATTCTTTGAAAAATGAAATATTTTAGAAAAATTCCAAAAAATCACCCTAATTTAATTTTGATATTCTAATTTCAAAAATAAATTTAATTATATCAAATAAATTTTCTAAAATTTTTAAAAATTAATTTTATATTATGTGTGCGAATCGAGACTAAACCACCTTTTAGAAAAATACAGTTTTCAAGAAACATTTCTTTTTCTTCCAAGTGATACTTATTTTTATTTCTAATCAATGGATAATAAATATAAATGTTTAAAATATATATTTTTTGTTATTTAGTAATTTTTATTCATACCCACTAATTTAATATTCGGTTATAATGATCATGTTTAAACAATATTTTAATAGAGTATCATGTTTTATTTAAATTCAGTGTTGCGTGCATCGCAAGCAATCAAAGAAATTAAATATATTCGAAAATAAATATATTTTAAAGTATTTGGGAATTATAATAAGTGTATCACATAATATTAAAATAATTTATTCATAACTAGAATCCTTATTATACATATCATTCATAATACCTTTGTTCATAACCTGGGGAAAGGAAATATAAGAAAGGGTGAGCTCAGATGCCCAGTAAGGGTAAATAAGGGAGATATCAACATAATATGAGCATAAGGGTATGCGAAAATGAGAATAACATTTGGAAACCATACCTTTAATATCATAGATCATAAAATTGAGTCATGGAATAAATCTTGGCATTTCATTATACATGAAGTATAATGTAATCAAATAACATAATCCATGAGAACATAACATTGGTATAAGACATAGATTTGTGTCGTACACAGAAGCATAAAAAACCTTATATCAAGGATACCCAGCAAGACATTAATAACATTTTAGTATTGGTCGAACCCAAAATGCACCTAATTCAGGATTTATATTACTATAACAACCTAGGTAATGATAGAATATATCATATTTATTAATATAGTTATATTCATTATAAAAATATTATGTAATTTTTTAAATAAAAAAGTAAACATTTTTAATTAAACATTTTTATTATAATGTTTTATTTAAAATTTTAATTTATAAATTTTAGAATTAGGATTTTAAAAAACTAATATTATTTTTCAACTCAGAAAATCAAAATTTACTTATGGTAAAATTTTGAGATTTTTCATAAAATAGTGATTTTTCAGTGAATATTGAAAAATACCATTTTTTGTAAAAATCATTTCTTTTAAATAAATTAAGTAATTTAAAAATCCCAATATGTTTTGAATATTATTTAACATAACATAAGTATTATTTAGTTTTATTTAATATATTTAATAACTTTTTAGTCAACTTTATACTGAATTTTAGTATAAGTTTGTTTTTGTTTTTAAAAACATGATTTTTCTTAAAACTGTTTTAAAGTGCATAATGTTTCCCCATTTTAATTTATTAAAATAATCCCAAATGAGTATTTTTAAATTAAATTTATATATTATATATAATTAAATATTAATTTAAAATTATAATTATTATTAACCATGGAGTTAATATAAAATTATTTTTTTTCCTGGAAAAACACTTCTTGAAAACCCATTTTTTTCTTGGCACATGTAAGTTTAATTTTAAATTAAAATTTTCCACTTATGTATATTCAGTTTAGTAAAATGGATTGAATATTTTTAAACATAATAATTTTTATTTTATAATAAGTTCAACTAAATTTTTGACCATAGTGAATAGTGAAAATAATAAAATTAATTACCGCAACTAAGGTGAAAATAGATTTACTGGGGGTTAAACTAAAAAAAAAAGGGTCGAAATAAAATTAAACTTGTATAAAATCTATTTTATGACCATATTTTAAGATGATATTTTCTCAGTATCTATAATTTTTTAATTTTTATCCTTTTATCATGTAAAAAATGTGGGTATACCTTTTTCTTTTAAAAAATTACATGTGTGCCACTCACCACTTATAAAAGGACACCCACTCTCCTCTCCTCTTCACACCTTAACATACCTTTGGATTGAAAAATAAATACCTCAATACATTCCCAAATTCCATAAACATGACCTAAAGCCCTTATTTTAATTATTAATCCATCCTAATAAGGCTTTTGGTGCTTACCTAAGGATGTTGTCCAAAGAAGAGGTATTGTGCTTTACCGAGCATCATTATTTTATTTCTTCTTCCACATCTTTAAAATATTATTCAATTATGATTATATAATAAAACCATTATATAAAATATATTTATATATTAATTTAATAACTTAAATCCATCTCCACTTTTATCAAATGGGATATGAAATCATCATTCGTGTGTATGAAGGACTACTGTCCTACGAATCGATGTCATTCGTTTTCAAACATCATCTCTCACGAAGTTTTAAAATGATATATTTAAAGTATATATATATATATGATATTTTAAACATATTAATACTTTTTTAGTTATTATATCACATAAAAATTATTAATTTCTATTCCATGTGGGATGTGATAACGTCGCTCGTGTGTACGTCAGACTACCATCTTGCGAAGTGTTGTGTTTAAATTTTCACTAACTCTTTACATGGAAGGTCATAATGATATATTTATTTAATATATGTGAAATTAATGACATAATTATGATATTATTGACAGATTTATCATTTTAAAAATACAATATATCATTTTATTTCTTACACTGAAAAATGATAAAGTCATTTGTGCATACATGTGGACTACCGGCTCCACAAAGTAATGCGACTCTTTTTTCATTCCAAAATCACATGGATGATTTATAAAATTATAGTTAAAGAAATAATATGGTATTTATTATATTATTATAATTATATGAAGAGAAAATAATACATTTATTCTTTCCATAATGATCTTCAAAAAATAGAAATGTTACGCATGCATACGTACGACCTACTGTCTCCTTGATTATAACATGGTTCATTTTTCATACCCATCATTCATGATTGGTTTTAAAAAGTATAATTGATGTATAAATATAATAATTATTTTATGATTATTAATATATAGATGTTTAAATAATGAAATATTTAACCATAGTCAACCCACCAAAGTCGTTTTTTGACATATAAGCCAAATATTGTCAAAACATACAATGTAAACTTAATTAATTAAGTAATTGCATATAACATAGTAATAATTGAAATATAAAGAATGTACGTGACAAATTGAACTCAAGGTAAGGAACATTGTATCAATTCCCTTTTGTCTAGGCGTATTTTGATGTTATAGACCTCTTTTATTTTATGAGATTTATATAAATCACATTTGACATGTTATATAATGAATTTATCTATTCTCATCATATTTAAAGTTTTTTTAATGTTATTATTTAATGGAGATTACGATTCAAATTTTTCCAAAGTGGTAAGAGATTTTTCTTTAAAAAAATCATCTTTTAATGTTTTCTTGCAAACTCCCTTTCTCTTCCATGTCCATATTTTTAAAAATATTTTAATAATGAAATCATATTAAAATGAGAGTTTTATAAAATGAAATTTATTTCATTCTTTAATTTTTTTTGAAAAAGTAATATATTTATGAAATTTTTGAATTTATTTACAAATAATAAAAGGAATGTTCTATTTTAACATATACGGTGACAATAACCTTTCTCACTATTATAACCATTTTTTTTAATTTTGGATTACTTTAAAAGATTTCATGTTATATTCAAATAAAACCCCTTTTTTGGATATTTTGGTATTGAAAATGGGTTTTTAAAATAAAAAATATATTTTGGTATTGAAAATAGATTTTTAAAAGAAAGGGGTATTTTAATATCTAAAAGTGACTTGAATATGAGTTAAGAGTTTTTAAAATTTGTTATGATAAAGAAGTGAAAGAATAAAAATATTTTATTCATAATATATAAATTTATAATTATATGAGAAATGGGTGAGCTCAATATATCGCATATGATGGGTTCACTCAAATAGTGTCAGGTGAGCTCGATATAACTTATATGTTGGGTGTACCTAAATAGTGTCGGGTGAGCCCAATATATCTTATATGATGGGTGAACCCATATATAATTACAATACATTGGGTAATGTTATTTATATTAATATGTAAGAATTATGGAGTTGATAAAGGTTTTCCTTTATGGATTTAACTTGGCCCAGTTACTTCTAACATGAGTCTTAAACAGGTTATGAATGTGATTCTCTATATTGCCAAAAAGGGTTTTTATTTTCTTATTATGGGTTTTAAAAATTTTATTTGAGAAAAAAGTATGTGCTTTTCATTTTAAAATGATTTATTTATTTTTCTCCATGAAAATTAGATAAAGGTAAAACATTTCAGGGGTTTTCATGTTTTTCAATGGACTAATGGTTTTTATTTATTTTATGTACCATAACAAAATTTTTGTGCTCATCCAATGTTTTAAAATGTTTTTCATAGAGTTTAATGATGGGTAAGGGAAAGGAATAATTAAATTTTAAATTCAAGAATACTTCCCATGAAAATAAATCATGATTTATTTTAAAAGTTTTATATTATGGAAAAATGGATACTAATCAGAATTTTCCAATTTGAAATTTATGGTTTTTGTTATGTATGAGTTATAAAATAATTCTCTAAAGATTTAGACCTAAAAATATCCTCTAATGTAATAGAATTAATTCTTGACTTAAAACTCATGATTATGTAATGTTTAAGGTATGGTTATTATATTTGGTATTCGAGGTTGGTTTAAATAACTTTATAGGTTAGGATAATTATAATAGTATACCCTTGAAATATTTTACTTTATAGTTAAGTTGAAATGATATATAATTTAAATATTGTCGTGTTTTTTCATCTAAACTGTGTTTGTTCATAATGGGTTTCCATATAGAAAATAAGGAATCCATAATGGTAAGGCACCATAAGGAAAATATACTTCCATATTAGCATCTCAAGATGGTTGTAATTGGAACTGAGTAGTTTATAATAGTGATAGACTAATTGACACAAGCTATAAATGGTGGTGGTATCAATGCAAGAGAGGAACCCAATCTACCATGAAATAACATGTCTATAGTAGAGAATTTCATGAGACAATGACCCCCATCATTCAGTAGATTATCTAATCATGTGGTTGCTGAAGGATATATCAATTCCCTGGAGAATATATTTGAAGTCATGGGATGTTAAAAACATCAAAAGGTAACCATTTACATTAATCATTTTGAATGTGAAGCTGATTGATGGTGGTATTTGGTTAAGAGAGAGAAAGATGATCTTGATACCATGGAATGGGGAAAAATTATGGATATTTTACATGAAAAATATTTCCCTAAGTTTAATTGACTCTATATAGAAAACAATTCCTAGAATTGATGCAAACAGTTAAAGATTTTATAGCTGCATATGAAGAAATATTCACAAGATTGGCCAGGTATATAACATATTTTATTCAAGTCATTGATAGTAAAACTAAAATATTTTACTTAGGGTTGAAACCAAGTTTAATAAGATATTTGTACACATGAAAATTTAAAAATTATGAGAAATTGGTTAGTTTTCCTAAGAAAATTTAAAAGGAGTTTACTGACATGTATATTCCTTGGGATGACAATAGTAAGAAATGGTCAAGGTGTTAGGAAACATAGAAGTAACTAGATAATAATTCTAGAGTTAATCCCTTGAAATTTTATATGTATGGTAAATTACATTTCAAGGATTGTATGAAAGGATCTAGAAAGTGTTTTTGGTGTGGTAAGATTGGTCACAAGTCTCTTGACTACAAAGAAAATAGTTATGAACAACCAAAGAATGGGGGTGACCGATAGCTATTTGACGATGAGGTATTTTAGTTGCAATGAGTTGGGTCATTATGTTAACATGTGTCTGAATCTAGTTACATAGGATTGAAATAATCATGATCGAAAACATAAATATATATAAAAGCCATTTTCTACTACTACAGTTGATTTTGGACTATAGAATTAAGTGTTGACAGGAACAATGGTTGTTTTTTCAAATTATGCCATTGCCCTTTTTGACTCTAGATCTTCACATTCTTTAATTTCTTATAAATTTTCAAGTAAAATGGGAATACCACCACATGAAAAGATGATAAAACTTCTAGTAAAAACTCTAGGTGGAAATATTAAGGAAACCAAGATATATATTATTATTCCTATTTTTATCGGTGGGATGGTCTTTCTAGTAAATCTAGTTGAACTAACTATAGTAGAGTTTGATTTAATTATTGGTATAAATTGGCCTTTATTTTATCACTATAATATAGATTTTAGATCTAAAAAAGTTATGTTTAATGATTTCATTCCTTTTATAACTTACCAAGAAGCTGGTAAATTGATTAGATATGACAGTGAAAGATACCTAACTTATATTGTTGAAATAAAGAAACTATTAAAATTAGTGATTTTTAAGTTGTGAATGAATACATGGATGTATCTCATGATGATTTTCCTAGTGTTAATTTTAATCATGAGGTTGAGTTTACTATTGACTTGGTTCATAATGCTAAACCTATTTTTAAACCCCCTTATTGAATGGATCATGATGAACTTTTATAATTGAAAAATAAATTATTGGAGTTATTAGATAAAGGTTTAATTCACCACAATACTTCACCATTAGGTGGTCTTACTTTGTTTATTAAAAATAAATACGGTTCAATGAGACATTTAATTGACTATTGATCCTTGAATAAAATAAATTTTAAAACAAATATCATTTGCCTCATATTAATGAATGTTTTTATTAGATCTAGGGAGCTTGGTATTTTTAAAAAGTTTATCGAGGGTTTGGGAACCATCAGATGAAGGTTAATGTGTATGACATTCCAAATATTGCATTTTAGACTAGACATGGGCATTATGAGTTTGTAGTTATGTCGTTTGGGTTGTCTAATGCACCTTATACATTTATGATCCCTAAGAATAGATTATTACAAGAGTTATTATATAAGTATATGGTTTTTTTATTGATTTCATTTTGGCATATCCAAAAATTCATGAGAAACATGAAAATCACTTAAGTATTTCCTTGAAAATATTGAAAGAAAAAAAACTATATGGAAAATTTGGTAAGTGTGAATTTTGGTTGAAATTTTTTTCTCTCCTTGGATATAATGTTTCTAAAGATGTCATAACTATTGAACCTATTAAAAAAAGTTATAAAAGAATGGAGAAGACCCAAAAATAACATGGAGATTAAAAAATTTCTTGGATCAGTGGGTTACTATTATAGATTTTTTGAAAAATATTCTTAGTTTTTTATCCAACTAAATATGTTAACTTAAAAAAGATTTTAATTCATATAGACAAAAGAATTTGATGATTATTTTTAAAAACTAAAAATAATATTTGTTAATGATCCAGTTTTGACCCTACCTTACATAAATGGAGAATATTTCATCTATAGTGATGATTCATTGAAGGGACTTAGTTGTGCACTGATTCGGAATATTTATTTAACTGTTTATGCTTTATTTCAATTGAAACCTAATGAGTTAATTTAACCTACACATGATTTGGAATTAGTTATTGTGTTTTTTTAGTTAAAAATTTAGAGGAATAATTTATATGAAGTAATGTTTGAAATATTTACTGATCTTGAAAGTTTGAAGTATATATTTACTCAGAAATAATTGAACATGAGACAAATAATATTTTTGGAACTAATCATGGATTATGATTGCACAATCCCTTACCATTCTAGAAAAGAAATAAAAGTGGATAATGATTTGATTCCAAAAAATAATGCAAAAGTAACCATGTTATGTTTTGAACATGATCCTTTGGTTAATTAATTGATGAATTTTATCTTAGAAGTTGTGGATTCAAGGATATCCTCTATTTTGTTTCAGGTTTCAGTGAAATAAATATTATCATAAATAATTAATAAATATCATAAGGGAGATCATGATTTGCAGAAAAAGGTAAAATCTGTTAAGAAGGTTAAGTTTCATGAGTTTAATATTGATGAAGATGGTGTTATCAAATATTATGTGTGCCTTGTGATTCCTTGTTGAAGAAAGAGTTTTTGGGTGAAGCTCATAGTTCTCTATTTCCCTTTCATCTGATTAGCACTAATATATATCGAGACCTTTGGGAGTATTATTGGTGGGATGGTATGAAAAGGGATATTGGTGACTTTACCATGTGATGTTTGACTTGTTAAAAGGTTAAATAAAGACAAAAAATACTGAAGGGAATACTTCAACCTTTTCCTATGATGGAGTGGATATAGGAAAATATATCCATGGATTCCATGGTGGGATTATACAATACTTCTCATGGTAACAATATGATTTAGGTTATTATTGACCTATTAACTAAATCTTCACATTTCCTTCCCATTCAAGAAACTATGTATTTAGATAATCTTTCTTGGATATATATAAAGGAGATAGTTATGTTATATAGAGTTCATCTCTACATTATATCATACCTTTATCCTAGATTCACATATAATTCTTGATAAGTACACTAGAAGACATTGGGTACTAAATTAAATTTTAAAATCCTCAATCAGATGGATATACTAAGAAAAAATTCAAAAATTGGAAGATATGCTTCATTCTTATTCAATAGAATACCATGGAATTTGAGATCATTATATTTCTTTGGTTTATTTTTCTTATAAAAATAGTTTTTATTCTAATATATAGATTAATCCTTTTGAAGAATTATATAGAAAGTGGTTTTAAATGCCAGATTTTTGGGATGATATAGGAGAAAGGAAGTTGATAGGACCATATTTTCTATAGGAAATGGATGAGAAGGTGTTGTTGATTCAGAAAAATATGGGGATGGCTCAGAGAAGGCAGAAAATATTTTTAAATAACTGGAGGAAATCTATTTATTTCAAGGTAGGTGGTCATGTTTTTCTTAAATTATATCCATATAAAAGTATTTTGAGTTTTAGTAAAAATGGTTTGATAAGTACTTGGTTTATTGTAATGGATTAAATACAAGAGAAATTAAAATTAGTTTTCTACTGTGTGGATTTTCCCCTGAGTTTATCCTAGGTACATAATGTTATTCATGTTTCAATGTTAAGTAAATATGTGCCAGATTCATCTCATGTTTTGAGATCTGAAGTAGTTCATTTGGAAGAGAAGATTTCTTTTGAGGATCAACCTTTTTAGATTCTTTATAGTAGAGTGATTTTTTTTTGAAATATGATGATTCACCAAGATAATGTTTTATGGAAAAAACCATATGGTTGAAGAGGCAAAATGTGAATATGAAAATGATATGAGGTAAATATATCCCCACTTATTTAATAAGTGAATTAAACTATGAGGATGTAATTAAAAAAGGGGGAATAATTTAATAGACTATTTAATTTTATAATATAACACCTTCATTTTTTAATATAGTTATATTCATTATAAAAATATTAAGTATTTTCTTAAATCAAAAAGGAAATAATTTTAATTAAACAGTTTTATTATAAGGTTTTATTTAAAAGTTTAATTTTTAAATCTTAGAATTTTAATTTTAAAAAATTAATATCATTTTTAAAATCTACATATAAAAATTTACTTATGGTGATATTTTTTGATTTTTTGGAAAAAAATGATTTTTTAGTGAATAGTTAAAAATACAGATTTTTGTAAAAAAGTCATTTCTATTCAAAAATTAAAAAATTTAAAAGTAACATTATGTTTTGAATATGATTTAAAGTGAAATAATTATTATTTAATTAAATTTCCTCCACTTAATTACTTTTTAATTAAATTTATAGTTGATTTTAGTATAAGTTTGTTTTTGGGTTTAAAAATGGGATTTTTATGAAAATTGTTTTAAATTGCATAATACTTATCTATTTTAATTAATTAAAATAATAACTAATGAGGAATATTTTAAATGAAATTTATATATTATATATCAATAAATATTAATTTAAATTCATATAATTATCACTATTAATCATAGAGTTAAAATATAATCATATTTTTCTTGAAAAAAACACTTTCAGAAAACTTGATTTTTCGTCGCATCTACGGGTTTAATTTTAAATTAAAATTTTCTGATTATATGGATTAAATTTGGTAAAATTTATTTTATATTTTAATAATTATTATTATCTTTTATGATAAGGTCAAATTAATTTTTGACCATAATGAATAGTGAAAACAGTAAAAATTAATTACTACAGTTATGGTGAAAATAGACTTACTGAGGGTTAAAATAAAAGATAAAGATTAAGAGTTCTTAAAAACCTATATAAAATATATTTAATGTATATATTTTGACCTTATCAATTATATTTCTCAATAATGGTCTATTTTGGAGCCTTTGGAATGCGAAAAACATGGGTGGACCTTTTTCTTTTCAAAAATTACTAGTGTTCCGCTCACCTCACTTATAAAAGTCCACCCCCTATACTATTCTCTTTACACCTTCAAATACATTTGTCTTGTGAAATACCTAAAAAATAAATTTCTAAATTCCCGGAACATTACCTATATACCTTGATTTTGATGATGAATACATACTAATAAGTCATTTTGTGCTTACCTAAGGAGGTTGCCCGAAGAAGAGGCATTGTGCTTTACCATGCGTCTTTATTTTATTTCTTTTTCCTCATATTATTAAATTATGATTATATAATAACACCAGTATCTAACATATAATTATATATTATTATTTTAATTTTATAACATAAATATATCTCTTCTTCCATCAAATGGGATACAAAATCATCCTTCATGTGTATGATGGATTACCACCTCACGAACCGATGTCATTCATTTTCCATCATCGTCTCTCACATCTTGTTATAATGATGGATTAAAAGTATATATATGATATTTTTAACGTATTTATAATTATTTAGTTATAATATCACATATAACTTCTCACTTTTCATTCCATGGTGGAAACGATAACATCGCTTGTGTGTACGGTGGACTATAACCTCACAAAGTGATGTGATTAATTATTCACCAACTCTTTACATGGAAGGTAATATGGATAAATTTAATGAATATATGTGATATAAATAACATAAATATTATATTCCTAACATTTTATAATTTTTAAAATATAATATATCATTTTATTTCTTATAATGAAAAATGATGATGTCATTTGTGCATACATGTGGACTACCGCCTCCACAAAGTGATGTGACTCTTTTTTCATCACATGGATGATATATATAAGTATATTTAAAGAAATAATGTGGTATTTATTATATTATTATAATTATTTCAAGGTAAAACAATATATTCCTTGCTTATATTATCATGATTGAAAATGGAAATGTTACTCATGCGTACATATGGACTACTGTCTACATGATCATAACATAGTTCATTTTTCATAATAATAACTCATGAATGGTTTTAAAAATTATAATTTATTTATAAATATTATAATTATCTCATTATTATTATTCTATAAATGTTGAAATAATGGATTATTCAACCATAGTTAACTAACTGAATCCTTTTTTGGACATATAATCCAAATATCATCAAAACATACAATATAAACTTAATCGATTAAGTAATTATATATAACATGGTAATAATTGAAATAAAAGGAATAATAAACCTGAAAATAGTTATTAAAAATTAAATTATTAACATAATTTTATTATTCAGGAAGATAAATAATGATCATGATAATTCAAACTCGAGGTAAGGGAATTTATTTGAATTTCCTTTCATTGAGGTATATTTTAATGTTATTCACCTATATTCTTTTATAAGGCATATATACATACCCTTTGACATTTTATATCATTAATTTATCTATTATAATGGTATTTAGAGTTTTTTAAATGTTATTCTTTCATGGTTATTATGATTCAAATGTTTCCAAAGTGGTAAGAGACTTTTCTTAAAAAAATACCCTTTTAATGTTTTCCTTCAAAATTTCTTTCTCTTCTATGTCCATGTTTTTAAAATGATTTTAATAATGAAAATATATAGAAAAGAGTTTTTAATAAAAGGATATTTATTTCTTTCTTTCAAAGTTTTTCAAAAATTATTATTTTTATTTAATGTTTGACTTTATTTATGAATGATAAAAGTAATATTCTATTTTAACATATGCGCTGGAAAAAAAACATTTCTCACCACCGTAACTGTTATTTTTTAGTTTGGAATATTTAAAAATATTTCATGTTTTATTCAAAGTAAATACTATTTTTTGGGTATTTTATTAATGAAAATGGGTTTTAAAAGAATAGGGTGTTTTGGTATTGAAAATGGGTTTTTAAAATAAAATGGTATTTTGATATCTGAAAGTGATTTGAATACGAGTTTGAAAGAATTTTTTAAATGTTTTATGATGAAATAGTGAAATTATAAGTTTTTATTAATAATATAAAAAATAATCATTATATTAGAAATAGGTGAGCCTAATATATCTTATACGATGGGTGTACCCAGATAACGTCGGGTGATCCCGATATAGATTTTAAGATGGGTGCACCCAGATAGCACCAGGTGAGCCTGATATAGATTATAGGATTCATGTGCCAAGATATTGATCTAATTAATTGGGTAATGTTACTTATATTAACAATAAATAAGGAGGGATTTACCAAAGGGTTTATCTTATGGATTTAACTAGTATCTAGTTACTTCTGACATGGGTTTAAAATAGGTTATAAATAGAATGCTCTAAGTTTCCAAAAAAGGTTTTTGATTTTTTATCTTTGAGCTTTAATGATTTTCATTGAGATAAAATTGTGTGTTTTTCTTGTGAAAATTATTTATTTATTTCTCTCAAAAAAACATATATATAAAGAAAAAAACATTTCTTGGGTTTTCTTATTTTTCACTTGATTAATAGTTTGTCATTATTTTATGTCCCTTAGTGATATTTTTGTGCTCATACCATGTTTTAATATTTTTTCATAGGGTTTAATGATGGTTAAGGTAAAGGAAGAAGTAAATTTAAAATTCTTGAATATTTTACAAGAAATTAAATCATTATTTATTTAAAATTTTTATATTATGGAAAAAATTAATACTAATCTGAAGTGTTCAATTTCTAATTTATGGTTTTTTTATGTATGAGTTATGACCAAATTATATAAAACTCTAAACCTCAAAGGATCCTAAAATGTAATATAATGAATTATTGAATTAAAACTAAATATTATGCAATGTTTAAGGTTTTTTCCTTATAATAACCTCCATCTCTTTCAGGATTTAGATAACCTCCCGTGTTTCATCTTTCAGGCTTAGGATAACCTCTCATGTGCCCTATTCTCGGATAGTGATAGCCTCCCATGTGGCATTTGAGCCTATAAAACATTAATAATTATAAAATTCGTTGGAGATATATATAATTCCCACCAATATTATAATCTATTCATTTTTATCCCATAATATCATAAATCATTCATCATATCATAACCCATGAAAAGGAAACAAGATTTGTAAACATTTCATCATAGTATAAAATGTAGGAAAGAAACATGTTTAATAAAACTCTAGTCATCATAATAATAAAAATAAACCATCTAGATAAAGAATAAATATTTTACCATTTTAAAATATCCCTAGTAAAACATAATAAACACTAAAGGTTATTATCGTTGTTGAATAGAAATTCTATAAAAATATCATCAAAACATTCTCAAGGAAAATAATATTTCTATTTGAAATAACTTATTTACAATATAAAATTTTCCCAATTATTAAGGAAAAATTATTTTAAAAAAACATGAAAACTTGTAAAGGAAGTTTCAAATAATTGATTGGTCATGACAGCAGAAAACTCCATTCATTTCATATACATTAAAACAAAGATTCCTTTAACATTTTCAGTGAAAATTTAAAACTAACTCATTCATAAAATGGCATGATGATTCATTTTAAAGAATTTTTAAAAATAAAACATAGTTAAAAATTTCTGTAAATAATAATTTTAGAATATTAGAACAATCTTCTAAATAATTTTAGAAAACATGGACGTGGAAGAAAAAGGATTTTTGACCAAAGAGTGAAATAATTCAATTTTCCTTAAAAAGATTATTTTAGTCTCTTGAGATATTAGAGGGACTAAAATTAAATGGAAAAATTATTATCAAGAAATAACCATAGGAGAATAAAATTAATTATTTCTTTATAGTTATATCATAATATTTCATCATCGGAAGCATAGTCATAAAAAATCCTAATAAACAATGAAATTATAACATAAAAACATTTACCATATTGGTAACTTTTGATTTATAATCCACATTAAATAAAGAAACATATATCGATATGTAAATTCTCATAAAATTCATAATGATAATCATAAGATACATTCATGGAAAGTATATACACTACACAAAAGAAACAAGTAGTGAATATAGCATATGTCCCATGGAAATAAAAGTGAGACAAAAATCCCATACAACTTTGGTAATCTTTTTAATAGTAATAACCATTAAATTATAACATAAAATGGAACTTTAAATATAATTTAAATAGTTATATTCATGATATAAAATTTAAATGGGGTATTATATACACCACTCCAAAGAAACGAGTTGTGAATATGACATATGTCTCGTTGAAATAAAAGAGACTAATAATCCCTTACCTTAAGTATCTACTTCCTTTGAACACATTAAAACCTACTATATAATAAGTATAGGTTTATTTTAAATCTATTAAAAACAATAAAAATATGTATCATACCATATATTATTTACTTACAACCTTTTATCTCCTGTTTATTAACAATTGTTTGTTAAATTCAATGTTTCAGATGATAATTGCTTCATATTTCATGTATGTTTTGGTTCAACAGTTTTGGTCCTTGTACATTGTTCATGGTTCCATTATCTACTTAATTTTAAAAATAATATACATACCATATATATATTCATTATATACATATTTATATTCATCCATAAAAGTTATAGATAGAAAAATTGATTACTTCGTTCATATATATAGTAGGCTGTATATACGCATGAATGTTGTTTCCAATTTCTTGACATATGGAATGAAATAAAGGTATATAATATTAGAAATTTATAGTGTCATTATTATTTCATATATATTACATATATTAATTAAATTTATCCTCATTAACATTCATGAAAATTGTAAGTGAAAAACAAATCACATCGCTTCGTGAGGCGATATTTTGTCGTACACATGAGTGACATTATCATATTCTTAAAAAATAGAAATTAAGAAGGTATATATGAAATTATAATTCCAAATGTATAATATTGATATTAATATAATATATATAATATAAATTTATCAATACATCCTTTTTTATAGGTGGTGATGGAAAAATAAATACATCAGTTCGTGAGGCGATAGTTCACCATACACATGATCGATGGTTTCATTTCCCATTTGATGAGGAGGATATGGATATAGGTTATTATATAAATATAATAACATATAAGTTTATTGTGGATTTTTGTGTTATTATATTGTAATTATTATGACATGAATGAAGGTGGTAAGAGAGTAAGTAAAAAAAGAATGAGCTTAGTAAAGACAAATACCTTCGCTTAGAAAAACCTCATTCATATCTCTTATTAAGGACCATAAGATTGGTATTTTGAGAATAAAAAAACTATAGAAAATTTATAATAATTTTTTGGAGATATTTTTTCAGGTTTTGGTTGAGCTAAAAGGCTTATGATGTGTGAATAAGTGAGGGGTGAGAGTTCCCTTTTATAATTGAGAATGAGTGATATTTTTGTAAATAACCAAAACTATTCAATAATGGGATGTAAATATAAATCCATACACCTAAAAATTGATAAATAATAAAGTACAGGGAGTAAAAACACATTTTTTAAACATTTTATCCCTTATTCTTTAAGTTTAATTAATTTTTTCATTTTATTTTTAACTATGATAAATAGATTATTTATTTATTTACCTAAGTGATTTATCCCTCAAGCCTAAAAATAAAATGATCCTTATTATATAATATATAACCAATAATTTTATATATTAATTTAAATTTATCAAAAATAAATCCTATTTGAGAGTAAAATTAACATTAATAAAGGCGCATGTAATGCGCAAAACCCCATTTTAACCTTAATCACATTAATTGATTTTTATTGTCTTTATTATTCATTACGAACAAAAAATTAAGTTGGAATTATTATATAAAATTAATTATTAGGATTACAAAAATAGAATTCATTCTAAAAAATTCAATTCACATAAGTTTTATAATTTAATTTAAAATTAATCCCTTAGTTGTGATGAAAAAACGATTTTCCAAGGAAAAAGATCTCAAATGTATTAAAAGTTTTAATATCAAAATTCAATAAGAAATAGATTCCAATGACCTAAATTGAATTAATAATAATATAATTGAGATAATTTTACTTTTAAACCATTTTATAAAAATATGTTTCTTTGTAAATACTTTAAACAAAAAAAATCATTTTTTAATAAAAAGCTGTATATTTTTAACTATTCATCGAAAAATTAATATTTTCTAAAAATTATCAAAAATTAACTCTAAGATAATTTTAAAATATTTATTTAAAAAATTAATTTCATTTTTTCAAAAAAAAATAACATTGGAAAAATTAATTTTATTAGAAGTGCGCGACAGTACCACTTTTTAGAAAAATATAGTTTTTAAGCATATAACTAGAATATAATATGGGAGATCCAAAACCTAGGATCACCCAAGACCTCACCGCATTCTATCCTAGGATGACTTAGAGGATGGACACATCACCACCTCCCCCCCCCCCCTAAGTCTCTCCCAGCCAAGGGGGAGGAGAGTTCTCCATTTCTCCCACCACCTTCCTGCTCTGCATTGTTCATCCCATTCACGGATCCTGATAACCTCCCCAATTTCACCTCCATTGAAATTAAACCTAAATTCCAATACATTACTTATGGAGTTCTCATGGTTAAAATTTCCTTCTTGGAGTTTATAAAGGAATCTACATTGATGAATCATTATTTGGTGGATCATTTTGGTAAAAGTCGTCCCTCAGTCGATGTCTTCAACAGATTCATCTTTAAAAACTGGTAGCTGTGAGCCCAAGGGACTATAGGGATTTTGGATTCAAGACATTTCATGGTTCACTTATGGATAGAAGAATATATTATTTATTCCTGGTCGAATTCTCCACGTGTGATCTCGGGTTTTTATTTTTTCCTCTGTTGGTGGTCGTTTGATTTCCACTTGAAGTGAGATCCCCCATTTTGGCAATATAGATCTTGATTCCTAGTCTTCCCTTACCATTTTATAATCTAGTGATTCATTATTTTATTGGAAACATGGTGGGTCATTTCATCTACTTGGACCAGTGTACTCACTTCGTCTATCATCTGATTTCCTTGTGGATATGTGTTGAAGTTGACTTTTCCAAGGAAGCGTTGGACACCATTGTCATTGAGATTCAAGGTGAGTTATGTTGGCACTAAAAGGTTTTCTATGAATCATGGGTTCTCTATTTCTCATCTTGAATTAATCTTAGACATTTTGTGTACTGTTTCAGGTGAGGTTTGATAGGGGATCCTTAGGTGGCCCCCATTTCTGGTTCTTTGGGTGAGGGTTAGTCTCTGTAAATTATGGGGAAGTATGGAAAGACCATCTTGGATAGTGGAACACCATGAAAAAACCTTGAGGTGGAATCTTTGAGAACCAGTAAGGAAGGATACTATCAGGAGGCCCCTAAATCTTCAGGTGAGGATCAGTTCATGCAGATCTCACTTCCACCTTCATAGAATCAATTGGGTTCAGGGATGGGGATTTATTCATGTGTGGTGAAGGGAAAAACCTAAGGTTCTAGAGCTAAGGGTTGTAGAGTTTTTTTCTCGTTTGAGGTGTGATATGAGTGTAGGACCCTTGTAAAGATTTTCAGGGGAGGATGTGTAGGCTTGTGAGTTCCAGAAGTTAACCTCCTCTTAAAATTAAAACGCAGGACATGCGGTGAGGATCCCACCCTTGGATGTCAATCTGGCTAAGAAGTTGGCCACATATAGTCTTCCCAAGGAAACTGTGATGTGCATGGAAGTTTGCAATGCACCAAGCAATATTGAAATTCAGCAATGTTTGGTTTGGTATGACACTAACAAACAACCCCAATTTGTGGTACATAGATTTTTGCAGCCCATAGGTTTAGATCTATATGAGATGGACTTGCTGGCAATATTATCCTATGATGATACAGTGATGTCTGGAGGAATGTTTATTCAATATAAAAATCGATTTTCAGTGCCATGAGAGGATTTTTATGCACCTTAGTAAGGAAATTATGTGGAGCCTTCTTAGGAGGATAAAGATTCTGATTTGGACTACCATTTTGAATCCAAGGAAGTGGGAATTGCAGAGAACCATATTAGATCCTCTTCAAGGAAGGGAAATAACACCATCATTGATTCAAATGGGTTTCTTGAGCACTCAATAAGGACATGGAGGAGGAAATAATATTATTATTTACTAATACCTCTTATTACTAGATCCTCAGGAAAAGTAATGCTTCCTTTGAAGGTTCCCAAGTAGGTGGAGGCAAAGTCTCCTAAGGATCGTGATCCACCAACTAAGGAATCTTCTGTCATTGACCTAACACATGCTAGAAATGAGCCTATTGAATATGATATCTTCTAGAATGGGAGAAAACTAATAGAGTGTGATGATTGGAAACCATTATCGATGGAAACAAAGAATTCTCCAATAAAGGATTACAAGTCATCACTATTCAAGAGGAGTTTGACAGGCTGGTTGGGAGGCATCTTTAGGGTAACCTTACCAAGGAGTGGTTTGACTGGTCCCAAAAACAACTTGGAATACTGGCTCGTGGATTCAACGGGTAGAATATATATGTGGAATAGCTCATTCATACTTGGGAAAATATGGGATACAATTTAGAAAATCTACTCAAATACAATCTTGATGAGAAGGCTATTGTTCTTTAATGGAGTCTTCACATAGGTTCGATCTCCAATAGGCTTAAATTTCAAATCTTATATTTGGATATTGTGTATCATGTTTATTGATTGTCTTTTTGTACTTGATGGGTTTCCCACTTTTCCTTAAAAGTGTTTTCTTAATAAAAAACAAATATTTTCAGCATAAAACTGGATTTATGCTTATCCCATGATTAAAAAAATATTAGAAGAATAAAAAAAAAATTATTTAATATATAAATTTCATTAAATTAATTCACAAATAGTGGGTCATTTAATTTATTAATATAAAAACACTTTGTATTCCTAAAAATGATTCAGAAAATAATCCTTTTACTTTCAAATGATTCTTATTTTAATTTCTAATCAATTTATATCCAATGAATTTGTTTTATAAATGTGTACACCATATAATTTTAACAATTTAGTTAGTCCTATTCATACCCACTAATTATTTTATAAATTAAAACAATCATATTTAAATATTTTAATAGTATATCATGATTCATTTAAACTCAGTGTTGATTTTAACACAATATATTGAAAAAATTAAATTTATTTGAAAAAAAACAATTTCATAAAATATCATGGTGTTACAGGAATTATGAATGCAAGGAGATATTTAAAAAGTTAAATAATATTTTAATCATTTCACCTATACTCATATTATCCATAATTGGGGGAGGATTTGTGATCTATATTGATGTGTCTAAAAAGGGATGGGGGTGTGTACTTATGCAAGATGAAAATGTGATAGAATATAACTCCTACCAACTAAATATTCATGAATATAACTACCAAAATCGTGATTTAAAATTTGATTCGGTGATCTTCACATTGAATATTTGGAGACATTATCTCTACAGGGAGAAATGTGACAAATATACAGTTCATAAAAGTCTCAAGTAAATATTCACACAAAAGGATATCAGTATGTCCCAATAGAGGTGGTTAGAGATAATGAATGATTATGATTCTTTAATCCATTACCATCCAAGGAATTAGAACAAAGTGGAATATGCTCTTAGTATAAAGGATCATGTAATCCTATCCATGATGAGGATTGCAAGGGACCCAATCTTCTTCAACATAAAAAGGATGGACATAGGAATAATAAAAGGATCTCAATCGTAAATTTATCATATAACTACTCAACCATCCATTATTTATAGGATCGTGGAATCCAAAAATGGTGATGAAGCACAATAGAGAAAAGTAGCGAATATTCTATATTTGAACTTTTCTAAAGATGGAGTTATAAGGTTTAGAACCCATATATGTTTTCCATCAAAACTAAAAATAAAGAGGGAAATTTTTGATGATGTGAATAGACCATCCTATTCTATTCATCCAATAATCACTAATATATATATATATATATCAGAAGAAAAACTTTTGGTAAGATAACATGAAGAGAGAGATTACAGAATTTGTATCTTAATGCTTTATATACCAATAAGTCAAGGCTAAATGATAAAATTCTAGGGGTATGGTGCAACCATTTTCCATACCCATATGAAAATGGGAAAAAAACATGGATTTCATCATGGAACTCCTTAGTAAATCTAAAGTAAATAACTCTAACTTGGTGGTAGTCTATTTCCTTACAAAGTTAGTGCATTTCATTACTATCAACAAATATATATCTCTTGACTAACTTGACAAGATATACATAAGGTAAGAGGTTATAATTAATGGAGTTACACTCTCCATTTTATCTAATATAGATATGAGGTTTACCTTGAGGTTCTGAAAAATCCTTTATCAAGAACTATGTAATGTCCCTTGATCTGACACTCTCTCAAGTGGCCAAATCAAGTTGGTTATGGGACCTCAAGTGCGCCACCCCATACACCAGAGGCCACTAACTAATAGTAGGTATGTAAAGGATATAGTGGGGAGACATTAACCCTGGTAAAAAGTTAAAATAAAAAGGAAATAAAAAATAATAATAAATATCATAGTAATGGAAGTAGAGGAAATAGTATGACATACAACTGGGAAGAAAAAATAGAAATAAAAAAACCAAAAATATTGAACCATGTAATGTCAGGTTGAAATGTAAATAAATGGAGTGATGGAAGTAAAATAAATAAAATAATAATATGACACAAAAAATATCCAAATACCCCAGCCTTGAACACCATGTCGGTCCCATATCCAAGCTTTAACCCATCCCATAACATTCTGAGTTTTTAAGAAGGAAAAATTTTGTTCGATAGCGTACATGATACGCCACATAAAACTTAAACGAAAAAATAAATATTATTATTCAAATTTTACCATTAAAACCTAGATGTTAGAATGGTATGAATTAAAATTATTAAATTAATTATTAAAATATGGTTTACACATGTATATATAATTAATTATTTGCTGACCAATTAATTATAAATGAAAAATAAAAGGAAATCCTTTTCATAAAAACTATTTAATGAAAATAAGTAAATAAATCACTATTTATAGATTATATTAATGAAATATAAATAAATAATATATATATATATAATATATATATTCTATCTAAAGTTTAATATTCTTTCTATGTGTTTTCTATACATGATATAAAAATAAATCCATTTTTACAAGTAAAAAGTTGTATTTTTTTAAAAGCAGATTTATCGAATTTTAATAGAAGGAATGTTTTAAAACCAAATTTTGGAACTTTAATTAATTATATTTTAAAAAATAAACTTCTTATTTTAAATTTTAATATCAAAATTTACTTAGTTTGGATTTTTGGTATTTTTCTGAGAAGTTTCATGCTTTGATAACTAGTAAAAATGATGGAATTTAATTGAAAACATATTTTTCATCTAAGTTAAATTATATTTTTAGTTGGTTTTAAAGTTTAATTAGATAAATTTTATATTCGTTAATAAAATTTAATTAATTTTAATCAACTTATTATTGAAATTAAATGCAATTTTTTTTAAAACTTTTGAACTTTTTTCACTTAAAAAAAACTCTTTGTTTCACCCCATCTACAAGATTAGTTTTAAATTAATTTCTACCACTTCTGTATTTTGAATTATGAAAAATGGATTCCATATTTGGAATAATAATTTCAAATTTTATTAAATAAGATCCTTTTATTTTTGGAAAATATGAATGGTAAACTTATTAATTTTACTATCACGGTTAAAGGTAAATCATGTAATTAAGGGTAAAATGATATTATAAATATTATAAAATGACCATAAAACTTTCCCCAATTTTATTTTATGATTATGTTTCATCCATAGTCATTAAAGTATCATTTATATGACCATTTATGGCCATTTTTATGGGAATATAACCTTTATAATATTTTATTCAAAGAAAATTCAAACTTTTTAAACTTTTGTTTTTAACAAGTTAAATAACTTTAATATGAGGTTAAATATGGGATATATTAAACTATAAATAGTATTTTTAAAGGTAAAATATTTATCTTCAATATGGTAATTTATTTTTAATTTTTAGGAAATAAATAATTACCTTAAAGGCTTGAACAATGATGATGTAGTAATTAATAAATTAATGGAAATATCAAATAAATGATAATAAAAATATAAAAATAAATATATTTAAAAAAAATTAATTTCATAAAATAATTTAATAGATTAATTTTACAATTTAGTGATGTTTTAAATGTTTTGGTTCAAATATACCAGGTTTTTATGATATTCTTAAAAAGTCAATTGATGAATAGTGTTAAAATTGACATGAATGATATATTAAAATAAATAATAAATTAAATGATATAGAATTCGTAAAAATATAAAATCCTGAAAATATTATTAGTATAAGGTTTAAAATATCATACACGATCCATTTATGGTTCTTTTGGCATTTTATAGTAACTATATTAACCCTCAAAGAGTAAAAACACATGTTGTCTGATAAGAGTTAAAAGGCATAAATAAAGGTTAAAACAAAAAATATAAGGGTTAAAAAATAATCCAAAATTCTATAATTTTTAATTTATGAATATATTTATACCAAATTTAATCCTATATTTTACATAAAAAAATTGATTCATTTCAAATAGAAATGTAATTTATATTAATTTAATATTTTCAGAAATTCCAAGAGTGCCCCTCTTGTCTCTTACAAAAGGGAACCTCTTATTCTCTTATATTCAAAATTAAAAACCTATTTTTTGTCAATATATAACCAAATCAATTACTATAATCCAATACCACATAATAGGTCTCTTATTTTAGGCATAACACCATCCTTAGTGATCTTAAGGTGTTACACAATGAAGGATTTCTAAAGAAGAGGTGTCATTTTTAATTAAGTGTTTTTGTTTTGTTTATTATTCCACCTCCTTCAAATCTTCTTCAACCATGATGAAATAATAACTAAATTATACTCAGTATACTTATATGTTATTATTTTAATATCATCACATAAACCCATCTCTACTTCTATCAAATAGGAAAAGAAGTTATTGTTCATGTGTATGGCGGACTATCACCTCACGAACCGATTAAATTCATTTTCCATCACCATCTCTCAGGACTGGTTATAATGATGTAATTAATGTTTATATATATGATATTAATGAAATATTTTTCATTATTAAAAGATAATATATCATTTAAATTCTTACCTTTCTATACATATAAAAATGATAACATCGTTCGTGCATGCATGTGAATTATCACCTCCACAAAGCGATGTGATTCGTTTTTCATCACCAGTTCACATGGATGATATATATAAGTATATTTAAAGAAATTATATTATTTATAATATATTATTATCATTATTTAAAGTTAAAATGATACTTACTTCCTTTTCATAATGATTATAGAATAATTGATACGTTACTCATGGGTACGTATGACCTACCATCTCCATGATTATAATCTAGTTCATTTTTCATAATCATAATTAATGTATGGATTTAAAAGTATAATTTATTTATAATTATTATTATTATTTAATTGAAATTATTCTGTAAAGGATGGAATAATGTACACTTTGGCCATATTCAACTGACCGAAGTCATTTTGGACTTATGAACCAAATATCATCAAAATGTCAAATGTGAACTTAAATAATGAAGTAATTGTTATAACATGCTAATAAGTGATATAAAAGGAAAAATAAAATTTAAAAAGTTTATAAATAAAGTAAATAATTAATTTTATTTTATTATTCAGTAATATAAATATTGTATGTGATGAGTCAGACTCAAGGTAATGGATTTTTAACTAAAAACCTCGTTTTAATTGTTTTAAAGATTTAGTTTCTAAATCTTTCTCAATAATGTCCATGTTTTTTTAAATTATTTTTATGAATTTATTTATATGGACATGATTTTTTAAAATATTAATTTTCAAATTTCTTTCAAATGTTTCAAAGTGGTATGGGGCACTTTGATTTAAAAATCTCTTTTTAAATGTTTAAAATGGGTTTTGAAAATGGATTGATTATTTCAATAAAATGAAATGTTTTATTATCATTGAAAATGAAATTTTATTAGTGACATGTTTAAAATTATAATCTTTTATATTTTATGATTATATAATGGTACTTGGACAATTTATGGGTGGTTACGTGATAAACCAAGGATGGGTGGGGCATAAATGTTTTAAAATGGTAATTTTCAAATTTCATTCAAATGTTTCAAAGTGGTATGAGGAACTTTGATTTAAAAATATCTTTTAAAATGTTTAAAATAGGATATGAAAATGGATCAATTATTTCAATAACTTGAAATGTCTTCTTATCAGTGAAAATGAAATTTTATGAGTGACATGTTTAAAATTATAATCTTTTATAAGTTATGATTATATAATGGTACTTAGAAAATTGATGGGTGATTATGTGATAAACCAAGGATGGGTGGTTTCGTGATAAACCAAAGACGAGTGGTTACGTTATAACCTCAAATTAATTGGGTATGGAAGTTTGTCATATGGTTATTCCATTTGTAAGAGTGACATGTATAGAATTAAACTGTATTGTTATTCCATTTGTAAGAGTGACATGTATGGAAGTCGACCGTATGGTTTTTACAATTGTAAGAGTGGCATGTATGGAAGTCTACCGCATAGTTATTCCATTCGAGAATAATTATTTTCCAAGTAACCAACTTATATTTTATATGCTTTCTTATGAGTTTTTATGAAAATAACTTCATTTTCAAAAGTTATGATAATGATCTTTTTGAAAATATTATTCCTTTTTCTGGATAAAAAGTTATGTTTTTAAAAAATGTTTTTATGGGTTTTCACGAGACTAATGGTTTACTTTATTTCATGTCAATTATTAATATTTTTTTCTCATCCCATGTTTTAAATTTTTTCATAGTATTTAAGGGGGGATTGAGACAATGATTAGATCAAGGGGATAATTGTGAAGATTTATCATCATAAGAGATCATTTTTTATTTTAAATTTTTTTGTTTTATAAAAAATGGATACTAAGTATAAGTGTTCACTTGTAATATATGGGATTACTTTGTATGTTTTTTTCCTAATTCTCTAAAAATGTACACTGAAAATATCCTTGAATGTTAATTCTATTTAAAAAACACTATAATATGTAATGTTTTAGGTTGGGTCCTTACAAATACATCCAACTAAAAATAAACAATAGGGTCCATTTCCCTTGTCTAAAATTTTATCCATGAAATCTATCTGGGTACCAAATGGAATCTTGTCTAGGGTGTGAGAACAACTCAATAGTTTGACAACACCATGTCTAAACAAATATAGTATGAGAAAAATAGTGCATGTAATAAAAAAATAACAGGGTATGACTGTAATAAATTAATACTTCCCATGAAATAAACCTACTTAGAAACCCTATCGGGTATCTCGACTAAGGGTGGATCCTCCTACATCAGGACAGATCACTCAACTAGTGGCATATTCTCATACCGAGGATAAATCACACAATAATAAAGTGAAAAAAAGGGTATCTTCTTGCAGGATATATAATCACCCCATCAGGCATTAGTGGATATGCATATGGTCCTCATACATCTAATATAATCATATACTATGACCTCATTCATCCATTACTTGTGCTCCTTGCCCTTAAGCGATATGAAAAATCCCGCACCAAGCCCTCAGGAGCCATATCTATAAAAACTCAACATGACGATAAGTATCCCACCCTTAGGTATCAGTCACATAGATTCCACTAAGATCAAAATATAACAACACAAATTACAAGGACAAAAACACACATACTAAATATATAATCATAGGATACAATGATCAATTTATCAAATTATCATTTGGATAAATGAATATTTATAATTAACCTAGGATCTTAATTATTATTATAATTATATAAAACCTATTTTATTCATTATTTAACCCTAAGGTAATTAACATATTAGTTAACCCAATTTAGCTAAGATGAATCTACCTTAAGGAATCACAATTTAAATGTCATTCCAATTCAAAAGATTAATCCATCCATCAAAAAATTTATCCAATTTATCATAGAGATCTAATTTCAGGTTGACTAAGTCTTAACAGAGTTCAAGGATGGCACACCAATTGGGTGTCCATAGGTCTCAATATTCACGCCTATAGATGCAATGAGATACAATAGATGGTATAATAAAGAGGATTATTATTTATTAGGGTTTATTCAATTAATTTTGTGACACACATGGTGTACCAGTGCCATTGCACATATTGAACATACTAGGGAAAATTGAATCAGACCTAGGGGATAGGTTTTCAACCACCCACCTTTATCTAGTGATAAAGGACATGCTTATAACTAGTAATTCCAATAATAATGAAAATGAAAAATATCATAGAAGAACCTAGATAAAACAAGATCAAGATCAACACCATATTCTACAACGATAAGAATATTTCACCATGATAACAAAAATCACATGGAAGAGAGGGGATAACCAAAGAGAAATAACTAACTGGGGATAAAGTCCTTGATTGAGATGGTTGGAATAGTGTAATCTACTCCAAAATCACCTGAAATCACCAAGGGCTTGAGAGAGGAGAGGCTTCACATGGGTGGAATGAAATTGCATGAACATCGTGTCTTTAAAACCACTAATCTCAAGAAATACTTAGTGTGTAATATTTAGACAATTTCTAATTCTTGATTTATGAGTTATGTTAAAAAATGAACCACCTTAGGTTAAAATAACCCTTCTAGAACATTACATAACGTGAAGTGGGTTCATGATGTATATTCATTTCATATCATGAACTTGTTTTACACCATCTTCCTAGATAAAGTTAAATGTCATGTAACATATAAATAACCTGTAAATTTACTACAGGAATATTTAATCCTAGATTCTATAAAAGATCATGAACCACCTCTGAAGCCTTCCAAACTCATGGGAAAACCTTATAATCCATTTTAAAATGTTTATACTAGGACTACATTAATTCAAAAAAGCATTCATCCCTGAACATTATGTTGTTTCCCTAGAAAAATAACTCTATCTTTGAATAAGAATCAACCACCAAGTTTCAAAGAAGAATAAAAAATCCCAATAAAATAGGTTCAATAAAAAACTCAATGTGGTATGTTCTATTAAAAATATGGGATCTTATAGAATGGATATAGATTTGAGTTTCAGCACTACTTATCACTCTCAGACAGATGGTTATTCTAAGATAATTAGAAAATGTCTAGTGGGTATATTGAGATTTTGTTTAATGTATTTCCAAAGATGTTGGGATTAACTCCTTCCCCTATTGGAGTTCTCATATAAAACAAATTCCACTCTAGCATTCAAATAGTGCCTTATGAGGCTCTATATGGTAAATGATATTAGAATCTAAAATGATAGGTTAAATTTGGAGAGCGAAAACTGATGGAATCTGATATTGTCTAAGAGATGACACATAAGGTTCAAACAATTAAATTCTATATGAAATACACACAAAAAAATAGAAAATATATGTATAAAATCATCAAAGTGGTCTAGTGTTTGAATTTGGTGATAAAGTGTTTCTTTGTATATGTCCATGAAATAAATTTATGAGGTTTTGGAAGAAGGGAATTCTTATTCTAAGATAAATCATCCCCTTTGATATCCTTGATCACATCATAGATGTGGCCTATCGACAAGAACACCCACCAAACCTATCTCAAGTACATGATGTGTTAAATGTATCCATCTTGAGGAAGTACATACTAGACCCCTCACATATACTAAATCCAGAGGTGGTATCATTAGAGAACAATCTTTCATATGAGGAGAATCTGATGAATATATTAGATCATATAACATGTTAAATAGATTTAAGTGATGTTTTGGTACCCATGTTGTAGGCTATTATGTTATGTACCTAATTTACCAAAGACATTAGGCCTCATGATCATTTTCAAGTGTATTATGAAATCCTTTATATAAAAAATCATGAATTAAGGTGTATCAAAATTTGGTTTTTCATATTTATAAAGGGAATATGAATTATCAAAATCATATCCCTTGGAAGTGTCTGTCGAGGTGTATAGTCATAGGACTATTCATCATACTCTGAGTAAACATTGAATTGATACTCAAACAACCCTTTTAGGGTAATTACCCCAAGGTTCATATGTGCCATAACTGTATCCACATTACAATATCAATATAGAGACTTCATTTCTAGGAAATCATACATTTTACACATTAAAAATAATTCAATATGTTTTCTTATTTTTATAATTATCCCTTGGGGTTTTAGAAATATTTTCTTGTCCGAATTCCCAAAATAACTAAACATTCCTATGATACCAACTATAGTAACCCAATTCTTTCTTTAATGACTTTTACATCCTTTGTATGATAAATAACATAATATTAACAAATTCTAGAGTCTAAAGGTTTAGTATTTTGGGAAAATTATGTTCACACATCATAAATATATAATAAAACATAAACATTATTTAGACCCTTATTTGTTATACTCTTAAAATATTTGTTGTTCTCCTTTTTACATTTATTCACCTGAGGATGTGAATAAATGAAATTACTGAGATAAAAGGCCATTATGGGGGGGATAACATCGAAGGAATAAGAGATGTTAATCAATAGATCATGGGTGTGAATAATTATCATTTTAATATTATAAGAATAGGACCATCATTATAAGTATAATGGAATCATTTGAAAATGTCATGGAAAGTGGAATATTAATAATAATGAAACATCATAACATAGTTTTCAAATACATCACATAGTTGAGAACAAAAATAACATTTTTTTCACAGATTACATATGTATATAAATCATAACATCATAATTTTGAACAAATATAGAATCATCTTCATTCATGATAAACATAATATCATGATATGAATTACATTACCCAACACATTATAAGGATGCATAATTTCAGGCCCAATAATCGCATAATAAAATTATCTTAATAATTCATGACACATGGAAATGGAACATATAACAATAATAGTCATTAAATAAAACTATGGAAAGAAATGGGGTTGATTAAGATGTCAAAATGAATAATTTAATAAAAACCCTTTATTGTTCAAAAATGAATAAGTGATATTTTATTTTCGAAAAAATATCACTGTTCATAGAGTGAATAATAAGCAACTCAATAAGATTTTTTGGAAAATAAATTCTCTTCAAAAAATCCTTTTAATTAGATTAAAAACATTAAAATGAGGAGAAAACATGTATATCCCCAAGAATGGGAAGAAAATAAAAATAAATTTTGAAGAAATTAGAGAAGAACACATACTAAAAAAAGATAAAGAGGATATAAATTAAAAGGAAATTTTTTTTATAACACCCTGAGATTTTTATGAAATGGATTTTTAAATAATTTGATTTCTTTGATAGCATGTGTTACACAAAATAACAAGTTTAGGTAAACCATGAAATATTATATGTTAGTTATAAAAAAGTTATTAAATTGGTAGGAATAAATAAAAATAACTAAATTATGAAATAAATATAAATTTCAAACTCAATATGAATGTATTTGGTAATTTTTTAGAAAAATTACCATATAATTTTTAGTTAGTCACTTTATTCTTTAAAAAAATACATTTTCTTCAAAAATGAGTTTTTCTTTATTTTTTATGAGGGAATATTAATTTATATAAGTTATATAAAATTTATTTAAAATGAGTAATTCCATTTTTTAATTCATAATCTAAAAATTATCTAAAAAATATTTTTAAATAATTTTCTGAAAACATTTATTTTCTAAGGAATAGTGAAAATTTGATTTTTATTAAAAATTGTATTTTCTTTTAAAATATTTACATAGTAAAACTTTGTTTTAGAATAGTTTTAAATTTTAGTTAGTTATTTTTTATTTAAAATAATTCAATTATGGTTTTTGAAAACGATTTTATACATGAATTTATTATAAAAACATTTTATTCTTTAAAAGGGAATTTTTCAAAAAATGTTTTTTCGTAGAATTTTTTCAGTTTTATTTTATATTAAATTATACAAATACTATGTTTTCAATTTATAAAAATGTATTCCATATTTTTATTTATAAGTTCAAAATTTTTAAATAGTTCCCTTTTATTTTTTTCCAATATGAATAGTATCCTTGACAAACTTTATTACCACGGTAAAGAGTAAAGTGGGTAATTTAGGTTAAAAATAAAATGATAAGAACTATAAAATGAACCAAACACTTTCCAAAATTTTATTGTATTAAGTTAATTTTAAATTCAAAACCTAAAGATCTAAATATAGTTATTTAATAGAAACATGTCCATGAAAATGACTTATATATTATTTGAATCAAAGAATGTCACAAAATGTAACTTTCTTTATCTTAAATATCTCTTATGTGTCCAAATGGGAAAAAAGTAAATTATGAATGAATATACATGTCAATTTTTAACTTAATAAACTTATTTTAATTAAATAAATTTATTTATGACTTTTTGGCCCACTTGGATGAGATTATGATGTTTATAATATTTTATTTAAAAAAAATCAAAGATATAACATTCATGTTTTAAATACTATAAAAATTTTAATATAGGTTTATTCATAATATATTTTAGAATATAAATAGTAATTTTAAATATAAAATATTTATCTACATCATTTTAATTTATTTATATTTTTTAATAAAGAAATAATTATCTTAAATTCTCACACAACGTTGATGCTGTAATTATTTGACTAATGTAAATATCAAATAAATGTTAATAAAATTTTAATATAAATATAATTTTAGATAATTAATGTGACTAAATAATTTTATATATTATCTTTAAATATTAGGGATATAGTAAAAAAAATTAATTTATCTTGTTTTTTTGATATTTTAAAATGTAAAAGTAATGAATAGTGTCAAAATTGACACTAATGATATTTTATCAAAATAATATTTTATTAAATTATTTAAAAATCATATAAAATATTTAAAAATACAAAGTTGTTATTATATTGTCCAAAATTTAATAAATTTTTTATTTATAGTCTAATTGAAACCATGTAAGTAAAAATTGCAAGCTTTTAATATTGAAATATTTGTTTCTATAGTTAAAATTAAAATAGGTTAAGTAAGGGTTAATAAAAATGATAAGGTTTAAAATAATACCAATACTTTTCTAAAATATATTGTTTAAATATATTAAAAAATTATATTATCATATCTTTAAATACAGGGTCATTTGGTGGCATTTTAGAAAGAAAATTAATTTATTATAATTTATTCTTTTGAGAAATTCCCGAAGAGCCCCTCACTTCAATTATAAAAGGACACCTCCTCCATCACTTATTTACATCACATTGAGACTTATATATCCACATTACCCTACTAATTTCTCTTATAAAATACCCTATATACATTCTATAAGTTTTTTATTCTCTAAAGACCAACCCTAGAGCCCTTTATAGGAGATCTAAAGGAGATGTTTCAAATAAGAGTTAATCTCTCTAACGGATCACTATCTTTTTTGACTCTTACTTAACTCATATAAATCTATAATTTTTATCATAAAATAATAAATTCAGTATCATAAATATTATTAAATGTTATTATTAATATTAAAACACCATTATACACCTTCTTTCCCATCAAATAAGAAGTGAAAGTATCACTCATGCGTACGTACGACTTATCGTCTCCACGTAGCGATACAATTCATTTTTCATCACTATATTATATGGATAGGTATTATAATAGTATTAGTGATTATATATGATATTTATAATATAATTATACATTTGTAATGATAATATTATACATACCTTATCATCATCCAATCTTTTGAGAAATGATTCGCTCGTTTATACGTATGGTCTACCATCTCCAAGATGCGATGTGATTTGTTTTCACTTATATTTAACTTAGATGGTAATAAGGACATTTTTTATGAACATATATGATATATAAATATATAATAATAATAATAATAATTCTATAAAGTTTTATTATTATTTACCTTTATTCTATTCCATTATATGATAATGAAAACAACATTCATACGTATGTACGCCCTACCGTCTCCATGAATGGTGTAATTCATTTTACTATATCTAATTTTTATGAATGATTATAAATATTTATATAGTGAATGTATATAATTATTATAACATTATTTAAAATCTGTAAATTATGATGCCAAGATCAAAGTATAAGGATCAAGATTTTAAAACTGAAACATGCTTGGAAAATGAAGCGGTTATCATCCAGAATAATGATTTCAATAAAAAAATTAATAAATGGGTTATGGGATTTTATAAATAAATAATACATGGTATGATAAGGTTATATAATTAATTTATAATAATTCCATATTTATTATATAGTAGGTTTTACCATAAAATAATAAATAAAATACTTGCGGTAATGGAATTCTTAACTCAGTTTTCATTCATTAGGTTAAACTATTATTTCATTAATTATGTCATTATACGATTATATGTGAAATTAATTTTTATTATATTATGTTTTATTTCCAATTTTTATGTGTATTTATAATTAATACACACAATCAATTCATTCTATTAATTCTCAATTCAATGATATGATATTTTTAAGTGTTTATATCACAATCTCGTTATTATTCAGGATTGTTTCTATTTAAGTCTCCAATGAGGGATATTTTTCTTCCATATCCATGTTTTCTAAAAATGTTTTTAAAACCATTTTTACTATTCTCATATGAATTTTTAAATTCATTTTTACCCATGTTGGAATTTTTACAGAATGGTTTGAAAAGAATATTTTTGTTGTTTTCTAAACAAGCCTCTTTGTGACTTTTCTAAAAAAAATATGAAAGGAATGCTTTTTTAAATTATATGGAATAAGAATATTTCCCCACTTTCATGATGAATTAATTTCTTGAAGCTTTCTTTACAATCTTACAAGCTTCTTTTCAAAAAAAAATTCTTTTGTAATTTCATGACTATTTTTAAAAATGTTTTTAAAATAGAAAGGATATTTTATTCAAGAATTATTTGAAGTGATATTTAAAAATAATTTTCCATATAAGAAAAAATTATTTTATGTTTATTTTTTACTAGGTTATGATCTAGAGATACCATTCTTATTCTTTCTCTTGATGTTTTTTGTTTATAATTGCATGATTTTTATGAATTCTATTTATTTTCCAAGAGTTATGTTATGATGAAATTTTTATCAAACCCATTTATTTCTATGGGTTATGATATGATGAAGGATTTATATTCTTGTGGAACACATATGTATGATTTTATTTATGTGATGGGTGGGACATATATCTCCCTGCAATGCATTGGGTAATGATTTATATCTCAAGATATAGACAGAACTAGAATGGGGAGTAAACTCAGTTTAGTAATGGAATTTGTCCACCGTGATTGTCTTGGGAGTGAACCTTGAATGCTATGATAGTTTGGGGATTGAAACCATTACACTATGATATTCTTGGAAAAGATCCTTGACAACTAATGAAATGATTTTCTATGCTTATTTGTATGCCACAATTTCATGTATTGTGTTATATTTCCATAAACTATGTTATTTTATTCTTTTATAATTCTTATATTATGAATTTATATGATTTATTACATGACTCAATATCATGATCCTTGATATGTAGGATATGAGTTTCAAAATTTATGTTCAGGTTCTTATGAACTTTTTCTTATTTTATCCCCCTTGATTAACCTTACTGATCATCTAAGCTCATCCTTTTCATATGTTTCTTTTCCCCGTGATATGAAAGAAGTTATTATGTATGATATGTCAAAAAATGGTTCTAGTTATGAAGGAATAAGAAGAATATGATGTAGATATTTTATAAAATAGTTGTTTATGTTTTCAAGTTTCCAAAGAGACTAAACCTATATGGTTCCAACATGGGTTTTTATTTTATTTAATGAATATTATTTTATTTAGATGTTATATATATGTATGAAAAGTATGGTCCATTATAGTTGGTATCAGATTAAAGGTTTAGATAACCATTGGAAACTAGGATGAGATAACCATAGTAATTTCACTAAGGATAAGTCTAAGTTTAGGTTAAAATCCTAGAATTTTGGCAATGATTACGAATAACCTAGGATTAAACCTAATATATTATAGATTCAAATTAATTTCCATTGATTATTTGGTTTTGCCACTATAATTAGTATTGATCACACTATACTTTTAGTTTTAGTCAATGGTTGGAACCTGAAGGAACAAAGTTAGTGCTCAATGTGATGGTCAATGCAACGATTTTCCTCATAAGCAACTGAATATTATGGGAATAGGAATGAAAAATCTTATTGCTATTATCACACTAATTTTTTAAGCTATGAAACATGTTGGAATTCCAAATTAACTAAGGAGGGAACAAAATTCTATTGAGTCCTTTATGAGGTAGTGTACTCCATATTTTATTGGGCCTTATAATCCACCAGTGGATGAGTAATGGATCAGTACTAGTGAAAATATATTTTTGGTTCTCAAATGTTCAAAACATGAGAGATTCATTTTGGTTGTTTATCATTTGAAAGGTGAATCAGATCAAATGTATAATATTATAAAGAATATGAGGTAATGATATGAAATTGAATCCATGTAATGGGACGAGTTTAAGAACTTATTTTTAAATAAGTACTTTCCTCATATTCTTTATAAAAAAATGGAGAAGGAATCCCTTGAGTTAAAGAAAAAGGATGATGAATCTATTGGAAAATATAAAGAAATATTTTCCAGAATTATGAAGTACACTTATGTAATTATCATCCAACCTGAAAGTAAGGTTGATAGATTATTCGGTGTCTTAAAACCAAGTCTCTAAAAGGAGTTATCCATAAGGGACTTCATTAGATATGAAGAAATCATTTGATGTTCTATCAAGGTGGAAATGAATGTTGGAGTTATGTATAAATATCAAGGTTTTGATAATAAAATGAAGTTGGAGTTTAATGGAAAATAAAAAAAACATGGATAAAATAAGATAAGTTTTCCTTTATGTCCAATGTGTGGGAAGAAGCATGGTGGAAATTGTCTTAAGGTGACTGGTAAATGTTTCAAGTGGGGAAAGGTAGTTCATCTAGAAGATGAATACCAAAGTGATGGTATAAAGTTATCTAATGGTGTGAATATAGATAAGGATTCACTAAATGCACCCCCCCACACACACTTCAATGCTTCAAGTGTAAGAAAAATGGGAATTACAATAATCAATGCCCAAATATAAGGGTTAATGATGATGATTGATGTCAGCAGCCCCTTAAGGCCAAAGACAAAGGGAAATCTCATTTGGTCGCTATTGGCGATATAGATTACGACAATGAAGTGGTGTAATGATTGAGTGTTTATGTATTGGAATTAAAGAATGACATTGTATATGTACTTTTATGGCATTATACTATAATGAAACATCTAATTATTGTTCCACTTTAGTTCTTCCTTAAGGATTTGAAAGAATATGTTTAATGGCACTGGTAACCATTAAAATTTATCAAGGTAGTGTTTTTGGAGAACACATGATTAAGGGAAGGATAAATCTTAATATGTGCATGATGTTAGAATAATGTGATAAAGATATTTTTTATTGTAATAAAATAAATAGGATAGTATTTATGACCTTGGAACTAATGAGAAATATTATTACATGGTGTTTTATAATATAAAGAATTGATTTTATAGAATTTTAAGATTTATGGTACGAGGAAAGAGTTAGTTTTTTAAAGCATGCATGTTTTCACTAAGGTTTTATGATAATTTAGGTTATTGCCATGTTTCAAGAGAATACATGATAATAAACTTTCACAAGTTTGGTGTGTGAAAATTAAAATCTACGGCAAGTTTATTAGGGGATTAATGATAAGTTTAATTTTTAAATTTAGTGACCTTATTTCAAAAGTTTTGGATTTTAATATTTTGGAAGTTTCATAAGGGTAACTATTTATGAAATTGTTTAAGTTGAATTTTGGATGAGGTTTTATAGAATAATGTATTACTTTATCATATGAGGATTTATGTATATTGGATAACTTTTTGTAACCTTATTATTATTATTATAACTAGAGACAAAAATAATGTCTTGTCATCCCATTATGGATCTTATGATCCACTAGTTCTTTAGGAATTACAATTTCAACTTCATTTATTAAAGTAAGAGATGAAGCAAGAATTGATCAAGGAACAACCAAAGAGTGGGATTATACTTATGAAATTAAATCAAGTAATTATATCTTCTCAAATTATTTTTAAATAAAATGTTTTCTTTTTATTATCTTTTTTGATGATATCAATGACCTTTTTCAGACCCATTTGGTCCATGGTTTTGTGGTCATTAACCTTACCTTGACAACATTATCTATCAATATCTATTAGTTCTTGGGGATTAATTTTCCCTTCAAATAAATCATTTAATGTTTTTCCTATATGGAAACCTAGTTATGCATTACTTCAGGTAAACTTTATGTTTTCAACTTTCAATTTTTTAGGAAAGTTTTGTAATTTAGTTTTAGGATGCGGGTTTCTATAAATGAATTATCAAATGTTTAAAAATTTTATTAATAAGACAAAATTGGAGTTATAAATCCATTTTAATGGGGTTATAATGTGACACCCCAATATTTTTATGAAATTTATTTTTAAATAATTTTATTTTTTCGATAGCTTGTGTTGCACGTAATAACAAGTTTAGATGAACTACAAAATATTATATATATCTTATAACCTAGATGTTAAATTAGAGGGAATAAATTTGAATAAATAAATTATAAAATAAATATAAAATTCAAACTCAATATGAATGTATTGGTAAGTTCTTAGAAAAATTATTGAAAATTTTTTAGTATGACACTTTATTCTTCAAAAAAACATTTTCTTTACAAATGAGTTTTTCTTCTTTTTTTATGAATGAATATTAATTTATAGAAGTTATAGAAAATTTATTTAAAAAAATTAATTTAATTGTTTAATAAATAATTTAAAAAATATCTTCTTTTTTTGATAATTTTCTAAAAACATTTATTTTTCAAGGAATTGTGAAAATAATGGTTTTTGTTAAAAATTTATTTTAATTTAAATTATTTACAAGGCCAAATTATGTTTTGGATTGGTTTTAAATTTTTTAGTATTTAATTTTATTTAAAATAATCCAATTATGGTTTTTGAAAAGGATTTTATACATAAATCTATTATAAAAATATTTTATGTTTTAAAGGGAATTTTTTAAAAAACTATTTTTCGTGGTGTTTTTCCAGTTTTATTTTAAATTAAGATCTAAAACTTTTGTGTTTTGAATTTTGAAAAATGGATGATAGATTTGGATTCATGATATCCAAATCTAGTAAATAATTCCCTCCTATTTTTTGCCAGTATGAATAGTAACCTTGGTAGATATTGTTACCAGAGTAAAAGATGAATTGGGTAATTTAGGTTAAATTAAAATGATGAGGACAATAAAATGACCCTAACACTTTACTAAATTTTATTGGATAAAGTTAATTGAATAATTAACACTTGAGGATATTAATTTATTTTTTTAATGAACACTTTTCTATGAAAATGGCTTATATTTTATTTAAATCGAATAATGTCATAAAATGTCACTTTCTTTGTATTAAATATCTCTTATGTGTCCAAATGGGGAAAAATTAGGTTATGAATGAATCTAAGTGTTCATTTTTACCTTAATAAAATTATTTTAATGGGAAAAAATTATTTATCATTTTTAGGGCGACTTGGATATGATTATGATGTTTATAATATTTTATTTAATAAAAAGTCAAAGATTTCACATTCATGTTTTAAATACTATATCAATTTTAATATAGGTTTATTCAAAACATGTCTTCGACTATAAATATCAATTTTAAATCTAAAATATTTATATACATCATGATAATTTATTTGTAATTTTTAATAAAGAAATAATTACCTTAAATTCTCACACAACATTGATGCAATAATTATTTTATTAATGGAAATATCAAATAAATTCTATCAAAAATATTAATATAAATAAAATTTTAGATAATTAATGTGACCAAAAAAATTTATAGATTACCTTGACATCCTAGATATATAATAAAATATTTGGGTTGAAGTTATCTTTTTTCCTTGATATTTTTAAAATTCAATGTAATGAATAGTTTGACACCCCAAGATTTTAAGGTATGTATCTTTTTAAATTTAAATTTTTTTGATAGCTTAGGTTACATGCAACAATGATCTTAAATGAACCATAATATACTATTAATATTGTTATTTAAAATAAAAATCATCTCATAGATGTTAAATTGGTGGTTATGAATAGGATTAACTAACTTATGAAAATATATTATTGAGTTAATTGGTTACCAATTAATTATAAATAAATATAAAAACCAATTGAATATAAAGGAAATGTTTTTATAAAAAAAACTATTATTATGCGCCAAAGGAGTTTTATCATAATAAATTAAATTAATTAATATTAGTGAATGATCTTAGTGAAATTTATATATAATATATTTAATCTAATATTTAACATTAATCCAATGTGTTTTCTCAACATAATAGAAAAATAAATCCAATTTTATGCTTTAAAATGCTGTATTTTTTCTAAAGGCGGTTTTACCACCTTTTGATGGTGCACTTGTTTTAAATCTAGTTTTTTGACACTTTCATAAATTTTATTTGATAAAATAAAGTTTTTATTTAAAATATTAATATAAAAATTAACTTTGGTTGAATTTTTGGCATTTTACTGATACGTTTCATGTTTTGATGAATAGTAAACAAATTCTGAAGTTTAATTGAAAAAAAAACATATGAATAATTTATAGTTTTAAGTTATATTTTTGATTGGTTTTGAAGTTTAATTAGATCAAGTTTTTATCATTAAATCCAATTTAGGTCATTAGAATCAATTTGACATTGAATTTTTATATAAAAACATTTCAATCTTTTGAATGTTTTCACTTTAAAAACTCATTTTCTCATTCTGTCAATGAGATTAATTTTAAATTAATTACTACTAATATTTTTATTTAAATTTAAAAAAATGGATTCCATAATTTTAATAATTGGGTCCAAATTATGTAAATAGTTTTTTATTTTTGGATATTTTGAATTGTAACTTTACTAATTTTTTATTAACATGGTTAAAGGTAAATCGAGTAATTAAGGGAAATAATAATATTATAAATATTATAAAATTACCCTAAAACTTGTCAAAATTTAATTTTATGAGTGGGTGTCGACCAAAATCATCATTGTTCCAAGATTAGAACCTTTGGAATCTACTTGGATGAGATTTTTACATTTATTATATTTTATTTAAAGAAAAGTTAAAGATGTCGTACTCATATCTTTAGTAACTATATCATTTTTCATATAGGATTATACATAAGGTAAATAATACTATAAATAGTAATTTTAAAGATAAAATATTTTTATTTGTCATGATAATTTATTTTTAATTTTTACGAAATAAAAAAAATATTACCTTAAAGGCTTATACAATTATGATGCAGAAATTATTTAATTAATGGGAATATCAAATAAATGATTATAAAAATATTTAAATAAATATAATTTTAAATAATTAATGTTATCCATGAATTTTATAGTTAAATTTTACATGTTAGTGATATTTTATAATTATTGGTTTAAATATATCTTGTTTTATTGATTTTTGTAAAAGTCAAAGTAATGAATAGTATCAAAATTGTCATTAATGTTATATGAAAATAAGTAATATTTTATTTAAATAATATAAAATTCAAAAAAATATTCAATTATAAAAAATGATTGGATTAGATTTTAAAATTTCATCCATGACTCATTTATGGTTCTTTTTTTCATTTTATAGTAACTATATTAACCTTTAAAGAGTAAAAACACATGTTATCATGGTAAGAGTTAAAGGGTTTAAATAAGGGTTAAAGCCAAAAGATAAGGGTAATAATATGACCTAAAATTGTCTAAAACTTTTTTTGAGAGTATTTCAACCCATAATAATATTATATTTAAAATAAATCACTTTTCATCCATTTTTAATAGAAAAATAATTTATAATAATTTAGTATTTTGAGAGTTTCCAAAAGTGACCCTTACCTCAATTATAAAAGAGAACATTCTCCCTCAATTATTGACATCACCTTGAGCCTTATATCTTAACTATATCCTTCCAATGTATCCTCCCAACATCCTTATACAAGTTCTGAAGGTCTTGGTCTTCCCAAAATACCAACTCTAGATCCCTTATGAAGAGATCTAAAGGAAGTCCACCGAAGAAGAGGTAATTGTTTTACCAACTCATTCAAGTTCATTTTTTCTTATACATCATATTATTATATTGTTTATATAATAAAGTAATAAATAAATTATCATATATATGATGAGATTTTATTATGGTTATGGTAAAACCATATTCCACCTTTTATCCATCCTATGAAAAATGAAAGTACCATGTATATGTATGTACGGCTTACCGTATTGACATCTTGGTGTATTTTTTTTCTTCACCAATTTATTTGGATGGGTATAATTATGGATATAATGGATATAAATAATAAATATGGCATTATATGTATTCTTTATAAATAATATATCATCCACTTCCTTACCCTTACACCATTAAGGAAATGATATTGTCGCTCGTGCGTACGTACAGTCTACCGTCTCCATGATGTGATGTGATTAATTTTCCATGTTAACCATTCAAGAATGATTATAAAAAAATATATAATTAGTAAATATAATATCTATGAACTTAATATAATTTTTTAGATGAAATAAAAATATATTATGCATAATAAATAGGACTTACACGACAAAACATGCATAATAAAATGAAGCAGTTAACAGTCAAAACAAGGGTAATAACAAAATATTATTAAAAAATCATATAATAAGATAATATATGATATCATAAATATTTATATGGTTATAATATAAATTAATAACATTATCTAACCCATTATAAATGAATTTAAATAGCATTAAACTAATGGAAAGTACATGGTAATGGTTATTTCAGAATCTCATTATTATTCTGGATTGTTTATATATAAGTATCTTCTAGAGAATATTTATCATCCATGTCCATGTTTCTTTTAAATATTTTCAATTTTTTTACTATTATCCTACAAATATTTAATTTATTTTTACCCAAGTTTTACTTTTTATAAAATGGTATTAAAGGAATATTTTTTCATTTTCCAAATGAGGTACTTTATGACTTTTTGAAAAAAAATATATTAAAGGAATGTTTTTTTAACTTATACAGCAAGAGTGTATTTTTCTACCATCATGACAAATTAATGTATTGAATATTACCTTACAATTTTAAAAGATTATTTTCAATTAATTTTTTTCTTTTAAAATTACATGTCCTTTTAAATAAATGATTTCAATATAAAATGGCATTTATCTAAAGAATTTTCAATGATTTTATTAGAGTACTTTAGTCTATGTTAATATCCTTTTTTGAATTTTATGCTTCATTGAGTTTGATATATTATGATATCATTTACCATATTTTATTAAATGTTTTATTATCACATTGACTATGGATGTTCTATTTTGATACTATTCACCATATTAATCAGAATGGTTTGTGATTATGTTTACTAATTGGGGAAAGTTATTTAAATTTCATTTGTATATGTTGTTTATATTTCAAACCCTTCATATGATAAATTAATTGGAATTATTAAGTAAATTTAGGTTCCTTCTATATCCCCTCGATACATCAATAGGACTCATGAGATAAACTGGTTTGGGTATTGGCTGAGGCCTTACCCGTTTATATATGGTATCTTAACTGAAGACTTGACGATATGTTTTTGATGTCCGACATTATGAATTATACCATTATGAGAATATTTATTGAAATTAAATGCGATTATTTATATGGAATTATTTTATTTTTATTTATTCTTGTCATATTATGCTCAAGATTATGTTTAAATGAATTATGTTTTAGTTATAAACATTTCCATAATGTTTATGGTTATTTATTCATGATAGCTTCCATTTTATTCTTACCCTTACAGAGTATCTGATCTCACTCCTTTCTTAGGTTTTATTTTCCCAGGATTCTAATATGTATATTATGATTGATATGTAGGTTAAAAATAGTAGAATATGGGTGTTTCCAATGAAGTTACTATATTGTATTTTATAGTTTCAATTGATATGTATGTTTCATATATGTAATCTAGATTCCAAAATTGATAAGTTGGTCAGTCCATTTAGATTTGAGTCTTGTATCTATGCCAATGTAATAAAGTAATTCACCAGCTCTAGGATACTGGGGTTAGAGTTATTATAGTTGGTATCATAGAAATTTTAGTATAAATATTGGGAACTTAATTGATTATAGAATGAAACCCTATAATATATTTTGAAAATATATCCAAATTAACTAAGATTATAATTTAGAGATTATTTATACCTAAATTTTCGATTTAGGTTTTGTGGTTCACTAGTATTGAGATTATACATTATGTTTCATAATTTTATGATCTAATCTTGTGTATTCCATTATTTATAAATGGAACCTCATGGAAGGAATGGAAACCATAAAATTCATGTGATCCATCGCAAGATAATGATATTGGATCTGGAGTTGCAACTAGTGCTGAACAACTTATAACCATATTAGGACAATTGACTTAGGTTATGAACAATAACCTTACACATATGGAGAATCCTAATCTAAAATATAGAGGAAGAATGTTTGACCGCTTCATGAGACAACAACTTCCATCATTCATTGAGACTAAAAATCCATTTGTATTTGAGCAATGGATAAGTTCCTTAGAAAAATATTTCTTTCTTTGGGAAGTGATGAAAGGTTGAAGGTTTTCATGATAGTTTATCATATCATAGGAGATATGTATCAATGGTGGTTATTAATTCAAAACATGAAGGGGGAAGAGGAAATAAAAAACATGGAATGGAATGATTTTAAGAAAATTTTCTTAGAAAACATTTTCCTCAAGAACAATGGGTAGATATGGAGAGGCAATATATGAGTCTAAGGCAAAGAAGGATCAAAATGTTTCTATGTATAAATACAACTCTATAAGATTAGTAAGGAATATTGTGGACTATATATATAACCCAAGGAGTAATATTGATCATTTATTTCATGGGTTAAATCTATTTATCTGAAAAGAATGGGTCTCCCAAAATTTCCCATCATATGAATATATGGTATCATGTGTTATCAATACATAGAAATAATTCACTAATTTTTATGACATTAAGGGAAATCGAGAGAATAAGAGAATGTAAGAGTAAGAGACAAATTAAGGGGAAAGGGGAAATAAGGATTTTCCCACATGTGATAATTGTGGAAAGAAACACCTCGGTACTTTCCTGAAGGGAATGGGAGTTTGTAATAAGAGTGGAGAAAAAGGTCATTAGGCTGATGATTTCAAGGGAAATAAATAATCTTCAAATGTGAAATGTTTCAACTATAATTAAATAGGCCACTACACAAAAAAAATCCCAAGGCATCAAGAAAATATACCTCAGAAGAAGATAAGAGATCAAGATCAAGCTTATGCTATTTATATATCTGAAATTGAATGATTTTTTCTTGTGTTTTTTATCCTAGAAATATATTGTATGACATTATTATTATAATAATTATGAAACATATAAGGTATGTACTATATTACTTCTTCTTTAAGGATTTTTAGAGCATATGTTGAATGGTACCAATGACCATGAAAAGTGATTTAATGGAAAGTTGATCTTTTTGAAGAAAAAAAATTATTAAGGAAATATAACTCTTAACAGTTTCTTAATGTTGACATAATAATTAAAAAGATATTTTTAGGGTATATTATTGGTGACTTAGTGATTATATGGTTTATGTTATCTTTTTTGGGTTTGTTACATTTGTGGATTTAAGAAATATTCCTGATATTTTATTATTAAAAGAATGAACATTTTCATTAAGGTTTTAAGGTGATAAAATATTTGGTATGTGATAATAATAGATACATTATGTTATTTTGGTAAATCTAACATTAAGATAATTTTGGATATTTAGTGACCTTATAAATTTTTTTTGGTCTTCGAATTTGGACAGATGTATTTTGGATGAGTCCTAAGATTAACTACTTATAGAATGGGTTAAGTTGAACATTGGATATTATTGTTTAAGGTTAAAGTATGATTTATCATATTGGATAACCTATACTAACCATTTTTGTTTTAGTAAACATTTAAAAGAAGAAGGAATTACTTGTGAAGCTTATGATTCATAAAAGTGCTTCAGGCATGAAAAAATCAACTTGAACATTCATTTCCAGGTATAAGGGATGAAGTGGAAATTGATTGAATCACAACCAAAGGATGATACTATTCTTATAACATGGAAATAAATTAAGTAAGTGCTTATTTGAATAGTAAAAGAGTCCCCCAACTCTATGAAAAATATTTTGGAGCAAAAACATTATCCATTTACAATATGGAAATGAGGATACCAAGATCAAAGTATAGGGACTAATATTTGTTAACTGAAACATACTTCAAAAATGAAGCATCTATCACCTATAACAATGATTTTAATTAAAAAATTAATAAATATATGATGATATGTTATAAATAAAAATTACATGGTATGATAAGGTTATATAATTATTTTATAATAAATTCATATTTACCATACAAGAGGATAGAATATAAACAAAGAAAGAAAAAACTTGAGGTAAGGGAATTATTAACTCAATTTCCATTCATTAGGTTAAACTATTATTTCATTGATTATTTCATTCTATAATTTTGTGTGAAATGACTTTTGATTATATTATATTGTATTTACACTTTTTATGTGTATTTATAGAGAATAATCAGAATCGATTCATTTGATAAATCCTCACTTCAATGATATGATATGTGCGTGGTTTTATTTCACAATCTTATTATTATTCAGGATTGTTTCTATTTATTTATCCACTGAGTAATATTTATCTTCCATATCCATGTTTTCAAAATCTTTTTACTATTCTCCTATGAATTTTTAAAGTCATTTTTACCCATGATTTAATTTTTACAAAATTTATTGAAAATAATAATTTTGTTGTTTTCTAACCAAGGATCTTGGTGACTTTTTTGAAAAAAATACAAAAGGTGTTTTTTTAACTTATATAGGATGAGTATATTTTACCACTTTCATGATCCCTTAATTTCTTGAAGCTTCATTTAAAATCTTAAAAGGTTATTTTCAAAGATATTTTCTCTCTTTAATTTCATGACTATTTAAAAAATGTTTTTAAAATGGAAATGATGTTTTCTTCAAGAATTATTTCAAGTGATATTTCAAAATAATTTTCCATCTAAGAAAACATTATTCGGTGTTTATTTTTTATATTGGGTAATGATCCAAGGGTAAAAATATTATTTTTTTCTCTTAATGATTTATTTTTATGATGTATTGATTTGTATAAATTATGTTTCTTTTACATGAGTTATGTTATGATGGAATTTTTATGAAACCCATTTCTTTTTATGGGTTTTGATATGATGAATTATTTATATTATTGTGGCACACATATGTATGGTTTTAATTATGTGAAGGGTAGTACCTATATCTCACTCTAATGCATTTGGAAATTATTTATATCTCATGATATATACATAACTAGAATGGGGAGTGAACTCAGTTCAGAAAGGTACTTTGTCCACCATGATAGTCTTGGGAGTAAACCTTGACTACGATGATGGTTTGGGGAGTGAACTCATTCCACTATTATAGTCTTGTAAAATAGAATTGACTACTAAGTAAATGATTTTATATGCTTATGTGTATTCCACAATTTCATTTCTTATGTTATACTACCATGAATTATGTTTTTTTATTATTTTATAATTCATGTCTTATGAATTTATATGATTTATTCGGTGACTCAATATCATGATCCCTGATATTGAGGATATAATTTTCAAAATTTATTATCATTTTATTATTAAATTATACTTTTTTTATCCCCATTAATTAATTTTACTGAACATTTTATCTCACCCTTTTCTTATGTTTCTTTTCCCCAGGATATGAAGAAAGGTATTGATTATGATATATTAAAAAATGGTTCTAGTTTTGAAGGAATAAGTGGTATATGATATAGATATTTTATGAACTAGTTGTTTATGTTTCAAAGTTTCCAATGAAATTAAACCTATGCAGTTCTACTGTGGTTTTTTATGTTATTTAATGAATTTTCTTCTATTTAGATGTAATATCTATGTATGAAGATTATGGGTTATTATATCTTGATTTGAGAATCCTCTTACCTTAGATACTTATTTTTTCATTACTTTTTGACCAATTTTATATTTAACCTATTATTATTAAAACATGACAAAATTATTTTTGTTCATTTATGTCACTCTTGATCAATTTTAATCATTTAATTTAATTTTTAAATCCTTTTGGTAGAAAAAGAAGCATTTTGCTATTAAATTTTATTTAACATATCTCATCTCACTTTGATTTCATGATAATTTTTATCTATACTTATAAAATAGAAATATTAAATCTATAGTCTTATAAATACACACATTTAAACATTTCAAGAGTATAAATATATATTTTTTATAATAATTTATAATATTTCTGATAACTATAGAGTTGGAAACATCATTATCACCAGTTAACCGACCATTAACTGGATAATGTCAAAAAATATGTGAGAGTTATATAATATATTCTTATATTATAAATAAATTTTTTAAAAGATATTATAATTATAATTTTAACATAGTATTTAATTATTTCAAGATGTTTTGAATTATAAAGGAATAGAATGATAGGGAACTAAAAAAATAAAATGAAATAAAATAAAAAAAGGACTTGACCTATTTCTTGAAGTTTCTTCTTTACTAAAACACTTAAATCATTGAAATCCTTGAGTTCTATGATTCTAGAGCACCCCTATGGATTTTAAGGTGTGTCAGGGAGGGAATTTTTGAGGTTTTTCTTTGAGAAGTTTAAGTGTAGTGATTTTTTTAAGGGGAGGTAGATGGTGTATTTATACTTAAGGAGAGGGATATTTTTAGGATAAAATATTGAATTAAATATAATTTCCAAGTAAAACCTTTTAATAGTTATATTTTTAAGATTTTGAATTATATATTATTAAAAATTTTATGTTTTTAATATGTTCAAACCCATTTTAAACAAAATATAATAGTTCATTAAAAAAATTGTAAAAAATTAAAAAGTTTTTAAATGGAATACTTTTTATTTTTTGGATTTGGAAAATAATTTTTTTGTGTTTTTAATTTGAATTTAATTAATTATTTAACTTATTAAACATGTTTTTGGTTGATTCTAAAATTAATGAATTGATTAGGACTATATTACATATTTAATTATGTGGTTTAAAACATACTAGTTAAGTAAAAACTATATTTTTACTATTTGCCTAAAAATTTATGGCTTTCAGAAAATTAACAAAAAATCAACTTTATATAATTTAAATAAATTGGTTTTAAAAATGAATTTATTTTTTTCAATTTTTTTATATTATAAGAAATTTTAATTATTAATATAAAAATGAATATTTTTAGGAAATACAATAAAATATAGTTTAGAAAAAATGTTTATATAAATTAATTATGTTTTTAATCTTGATATTTATTTAATGACATTATAAATTTTTTATTTTAATAAAATACTCTATATATATTAATTATATTAAATTCTACTATTTTGAGGTCTAATTAATTTTCCAAAATTTAGGTTACTATTATTAATAGCCATGTTACTATTCTGAATGGTTATGTTTTTATTCCAAAAAAAATATTACCTCCTATAGATATATCTTAATTCCTTAAATATTTATTCACACGAATTTGTCTTAAGGTTCTATATTATTCATTTCTAAGATTTTGATTGGATTACTAATGTTTCATTTATTATTTATCATGTTGTAAACAAGTGTGGTAATTCTAAGAGATCAACATGATCAACATATTCATGTTATACTTATTTTATTTTTTAGGTTTATTGTCCTATTGAACTAGTTTCCATTTTCATGTCTATATTCAATCATTTAATATGATTTTTCTAATTAAAAAAAAGATAATTATTTGTTTCATTTGTTTATACAATATAATATTCCTAATAATGATAAACATAAATTATTTAGAAGTAAAAAATCAATATATATATATATATAACTTTTGGGTTGTTAAAATGGAATTATGGAAAGAAGGGGCACGTGAAGAATAATTGTGAGAACATGAGTTCAAATTATAAAAGGTTTTATTCTAGTTTTATTCTAAATATACTGTGACTAAGGAGGAGGGGAATTTATTTATGACATTCACAAGATTATTGGTGTAGTACCCCAGATTTCTAGTATGTAACCCATACTTTATGTTTTTTATGTTTATAAAGTGTAAGCATGAAGTATGGGAGAGTTTGTAAAACTTTCAATAAGTTTTTGGGGCCAAAGGAGAGGCGCACAGGTTGCGCATGGTTTGTCCATACCGTACAAAAAGCCTAGTAGAAACCGTGTGAAGTTGCAGATTCTAGACACTAGATTCGTCATGGTGTATGCACAATTAGGGAGAACATGTGAGTAGGTCATGAAGGTTGGTCTAGAAAGCAGTATCAAATGCATGATTAACACATGGTTTGTCTAACTGTGCAGTCTAACTGTGCACAGAGTCAAATCAAGATCCTTAAAAATGGGGTGTCACTCATTTTTTACATAACTTGATCACTTTTGCTTTTATGTTCCCCTAATTAAATATTCCAATCCATTTAAGGTAGTATAACCTATCCCAGGTGTTTTGGAACCAATCTAGAGACCTCCTTTGGAGCATTCAAGCCTGATTCTTGCGGTAAGTGACATTCTTCATCATTCTTGTCATGTTATCTTAGATCTACTTAGATATACTTCTCCTATATTCTTGGTTTTTCAAATATATTCCTTTTATGGGTATATCTATGAGTGTGGATTCCAAATATGTTTAGATTTGGTCTTGATCTTAATAGGAGAAGTGATCTAAGGCTGTTTTGTGGAGAATCGACCCGGTTTCTTGAGTGTTCTTCATATGTTTTCGATATTCTTCAAAACCTTCAAGGTAGATGGCTTCAATATAGACTCTTATTGGATTGTAATGATTTCAAATTAAGTTATTTTTGATGAATTTATTTTTAATTGGCTATTTTGAATTGTTGGGAAACTTTATTTCATGATGGTTTGGTAGATTATGGAAAATATGGAAAATTGGTGCTATTGGTTAATGTGTTTGATGGTTGATTTTAAAATGTGAATTTTAAAATGGGGATTTTTCTATAATTGTGGAAATATTTTTTATTAAAATGTTTTCAATAAAATCAAGGGTTTTATTGAAATGGAATGGTTGATTGGAATTGGTTTGTCTAATGGTTTTCAATAAATGAATGGTTTTATTGAAATGGTTTGAATTGGGTTATTTTAATGGTTTGACATATATGGGTTATGCGAGTTCATGTTAAATGTGACCCTAAATAATGGATGAGTACCATTGGGGTATAAGTTATGTGACCCTGGATCAGGGCGTGTGTCATTGGGAAACAAGGAAATTAGATGAGAGACCACTCATGAGTATGGAACTATCGAAACGAAGCATGAATGTGTGGGTGTGTTTTGAACCATGGGATGGTTATTAAAAAAAATTATTGAGGGATGGTTTTAAATCCTTGTTTGGTTTCTTTTCTTGAAGTTTGACTTGTTGGAAAATTGTTGATATAGAACTTGTGCACTTTTGGTTTTAAATGGTTTGGAAGCCTATTTATATTTAGTTATAAACTATTTTGGGAGATTATTTTATATAAATTATTTTATATAAATTTTTATAACCTTTATATCCTAGTGGTATGATTAGGAAGGTCATTGGATAAATTATACTAAATTTTATACTCACCCCTACTTTTTAACTTTGGTGATTTTGCATATTCTATCTTCCGGGACATGGGAAAATGTAAAGTATCACATGTATTTAGCACCACCTCATGATACTTAGGTTTTTTGGTGATTGGGGCATGGAGCTAGTGGAGCATGGAGACTTGTTGTTGTCTTTGAGTTTATTTTTTCCCTTCTTCTATTTTCTTTGATAGTAGTTTGTCTTCTGTTGTAGTAAAATTGGTTTGGTTTTGGTTATAAAAAGAATTTGTTTGTTTTTGTTTTTGAGTTCATGCATCATATAGTGTTTAGTTGTTTATGGTTGTTAGTTAATGGTTTTATTTCTTAAAGGGTAAATCATCCCCACCTATATCCAAAACCCTTTGGCATTTATTGACCACCTTTGGGATCTTGGGGATGTCTCTTAAGGCTAAGTAATGATCCATTTTATTCTCAAGACAATGAGAATAAGTGGTTTATTTCAAATGGTATTAGTTTGTTCAATCCAAAATATTGTTTGAGATAAGTGGTGTTATCTTGTTCCTTTACATGCAGAACAAGTAGTCATCAGTTTTCTTGGTCTTGGAGTTGAAATTTGTTCTTTTCTATTCCTTGGGTTGTGATCTTAGAAATGAGTAGGATTGGAGGGACTTGAGATTTAGGGCATAAAAATATGTATCTAACCTTTTTATGTTGAACTTCATGTTACCAGGGATTTGGGTACATAAGTGATTTGGAGACACTTATGGGATTATAGAATCTCATTGTCATGGGTTTAGCCAATGAGATAGACATGACATGCATTGTAGAGGAATGAATTCCCACTAGGATTGCATATATCATTTGGAGTAATGATTTATGATTTTGTGAAAAGGTATAAATTTTTGAAAACTATAGATTTTTTTTTCAAATGAAAGATTTTGAAAAGGGAACACTTGGTGTATTTTAAAAATTGTTAGATTTTCAAAAGAAAGAATGGGATTGTTCAGAAAGGGTTGAACTATAAAAAGTTTATTTTAGAAAGAAATTTTGTGATAGTTGATGTGATATAATTTGAAATTCTAATCCATCATTTTTGAGGGAGTGAGACTTACATATTTTGTTGTTTATTTAGCAAATGGAACTCGGTAGGCATCATATAAACCAACAAAAACAAGTTGTAGAGAGTATGGTTTCACCTGAACCACATGTGAAGTAAGAGATGGTTCAGAGTATTGTCCAATCATTTTAAGCTATGGATATGAGGAACCAGAGGGATGAGCCAAGTCAAGTGGATCATTCCATCTAGTTCATGAAGTAGAATCCACCCATCTTTTGGGGTGATCCTGTACCCGAAAAAGCAGAGGTGAAGATGAATAGGATTAATCGTATCATTGATTTCATCGGCACACCATCAGAGATAGAAGTTAAGATGGAGACTTATATGCTCAAGGATCTCACATTCTAGTGGTGAGATTTGTTGGTGTAGGATAAATTGGATCACGATATTATTTGGGAGGATTTTGAGGAGTTTTTTAACAAACAATTCAATCCTCGCACATTTAGGATCTAAAGAATAATATAATTATTCATCCTGATGTAAGAAATATCTTTTTCGTAGAATATGTGGCTAAATTCATGCATTTAGTGTGCTTTTCACCAGAGGTTGTGGATAGTGTGTTCTTGAAGGCACTCATTTTTGAATCAGGGATAAGGAAGGAGATTCGCTCAAATATTGTGGTGCTCTATATTATGGACTATACAGAGATGGTGAAAAGAGTGATAGTGGTTGAAAGTGACATATTAGGATCTGTAGTAGGAGGAAGTATGATGATACCTATAGGAAATGGTGGGAACTCTAATTTTGGGAATAATAAGAAGTGGGACACCTATTTCCAAGGTGGAAGCGGGAATCAAAATCAGACAACTGGATTAGTGAACCTTCCTCCATAACCCAAGAGAAAAGTGAGTTGTTTTAAATGTGGTTTTCTTGACCATATAAAGTGAGAGTGTACAGAAAAACCTATATCATGCCATAACTGCAAGTATATGGGACATCTTTATTGTTCTTGTTGTAGTTCTCTGAGGTCAGGTGCTTGAGACACTTCTTAGGTGTCGCAAGCATCTTATGCTTAGACGGGGTGAGAATATAAAAATCAGTCTCCTCAGTAGAGTAGGGATATCAATGGTGATTCTATGAACACCACGACTCCTCAGTAAGGGAAATATTAACAAGAAAAAAAGGAGAAGACTATAGAAATGAAGTAGTTGCATGGAGCTGAGAAAATAAATGTAGATGATCAGACTGGACAATCTATAGTGGCAGGTATGATTCTTTTGAATTATACCCTTATGAAAGTACAGCTTGGTACTAGTGCATCACATTCCTTAATTTCTTCCCATGCTATTGATATTTTATTCTTAAACTTGATATGATGCCTTCTGTCATAAAACTTCAAACTCCTCTTGGTGAAAGAGAATATAGAGCCTTCGTGAGTAAATATTGTTTTATAATAGTTGATGGAGCTAAGATAAAGTGGGACTTCTTAGTATTGGAGATGGATTTATTTGATGTAATTATGGGTATGGATTGTTTAACAATGTTCAAGGCCCACATAGACTATTATAGAATAAAGGTTAGTTTCAAAATTGAGTACGGAGTTATGCATCTCTTTAAAGGAGAAAGGGTTGTAAAGATAGGTGCAACGGGTTTGTTGGAACCAGTAGTGGGAAAAACCTCTTACCAATTGGTGGATTTGACTTTGAATTGATAGAATAGATCAAGGATAACATTTTTCTATCAGTTGTGGATCGATTTCCTATTGTGTTTCCTGAAAACTTCTTAGGATTACCACCTAGATGGGAAGTGGAGTTTATGATTGATCTCCTTCTAGGGACCAGTCCTATTTCCATTTCATCTTATAGGATGGAACCAATAGAATTACGGGAAATTAAAGTATAATTGGAGGATATATAAAGAAAAGGTTTCATTCATCCAAGTACATCTCTATGGGTAGCACCGGTCTTGTTCGTAAATAAAGTAGATGGAACTCTTCGGTTGTGAATTGATTATTGTAATATTAACCAAGTTATGATAAGGAACAAATATCCACTTCTACACATTGATGATATGTTTGAACAATTGAGGGGAGCCTAGTGGTTCTCTAAAATTGACTTGAGATCATGATATCATCAATTATGAGTTCAGAAAGAAGATATTTTGAAGACATCTTTTAGAAGCAGATATGGCTACTACGAATATGTAGTCATGCCTTTCCGTCTTACGAATTCACTAGAAATATTTATGGAATTTATGAATCAGATATTTTAGAGATATCAGGATTATTTTTTTGTGGTGTTTTTGGATGACATATTGGTGTATTCAAATACAAAGGCCCAACATGAGCAACACTTGCACATAGTGTTGTAAATATTGGGAGATCCTCAGTTGTATGTCAAATTATCAAAGTGTGATTTTTGGATACAAGAGGTATGCTTTCTTTAACATGTAATTTATAAAAAATGTGTTTCAATGGATCCTAAAAAGATAGAAGTTATTATCTCTTGGAAACCCCCGAAGAATATCTTTGAGATATGAAATATTCTTGGTCTAACTGATTATTACTGACGCATTGTGTGTGACTTCTCATGATTAGCTTCTCCTATGACAGCTTTGACAAATAAGAATGGTATATTATAATGCATTTAAGAATTCCAAAAGCCTTTTTAAGAGCTGAAAGTTTGTCTTACATCAACACCTATCTTGATTTTTCCAGAATTAGGATAGGGTTACGTTGTGTATTGTGATGCTTCAGGATCTGGGTTGGGTTGTGTTCTCATGTAAGTAGACCATGTGGTTGCTTATGAGTCAAGGTATTTGATATTACATGAGAAGAACTACCCAACACATGGTTTGGTGTTAGCTTCAGTTGTCCATGATTTGAAGGCTTGGTGCCATTATCTATTTGGTGATATATTTACTGTGTTCACGAACCACAAAAGATTGAAACATATTTTCTCACAATGGAATTTGAATTTGTGATAAAGGAGATGTATAGCATATCTCCCTATGTTTGACTTTGAATTGATGTATACACCAGGTAAAGGAAATATGCTGGAAGATTCATTAAGAATAAATTCATACGATCATTTGGTAAAAGAATCTTCAGATGAGTGGCAGCTGATGTCAGTCCTAGCCAACATGCATGTGGAATGTGAAGACCGGGGTGATGTTGTTGTTTTCTTTTTAGTTTTTTTAGTTCCTAATTTGGTAGAGATAGTTAAAGAGGCAGAAATTTCTAATGAATAATGTCTAGTTATTAGTTCAAAACTCAATGGTGGGGAGACCATTGAGGGATGTAAACATGATGGGAGTTCGGTGTTGTGGTTTAGAGATCTGATGGTTGTACCTATGGATTGTCAAGAGAAACTTCTCCATGTTTAACACCATTCAAGATGGTTTGTTCACCCAGGAATATAGAATATGTATAATGTGTTTAAAGCATAATTTTGGAGGATTGGTATGAAATAGAAAGTGGCTGAGTTCGTTTCAAAGTGCCTAACTTGTTAGCAAGTTAAGGTAGAGCATCAGCGACCAACGGGTATGTTGCATTCCTTACCAATACCTGTGTGGAAATGGGAGTATATATACATTTATTTTGTTACAGGTATCCCAAGAATGGTTCTAAAACATGATTCCATATGGTTGATAGTGGATCGACTCACCAAGTTGTCCCATTTCATCCCTATTTGTGAAACTCATACGGTGGAGGATCTGTCAAAAATCTATATCTAAGAAGTGGTAAAGAGACATGACATACCAGTTTCGATCATGTTAGATAGAGATCTGAGGTTCATGATTTGTTTCTAGAAATCCTTATATAAATCCCTTGGGACTCATTTTCCTATAAGTATGGCGTATCATCCTTAGACGGATGGGAAATCTGAAAGGATGATACAGACATTACAAGACATGTTGCGAGCTTGCATAATGGATTTTAGTGGATCATGGGAAGAGAATATACCCTTAGTGGAGTTATCATATAATAACAGTTATCAATACTCAATACATATGGATCCTTTTTAAGCATTGTATGTGTGTCCTTTTTGTTATCCACTTTGTTGGGTGGAAACAGGTGAGACTTCACTAGTTGGGCCCAGCCTCATCCAAGAAAAAACAGAGAATATTCAGTTGATCATAAAGAGGATGGAGATGGCTCAGAGTCATCATAAATATTATACAGATCATTTCCAAAGACCATTGTTGTTCACAGTGAGTGATCATGTGTTCTTGATGATATCTCCAAGTCTTGGACATTGTCGTTTTGGGAAGTAGGGAAAATTATCTCTAAGACACATTGGACCTTTCGAGATACTGTAATAGGTTGGAGAGGTAGAATATCGATTGGTATTTTTACTAAGGTTCAGTGTAGTGCATAATGTGTTCCATGTATCATACTTTAAAAACTGTTATCCTAATCATAACCATGAGATCAGATGGGATCATGTTGACCTAGAGCCTCATGCTTCATTGGTACATATCTCGGTGCAGATTGTGGATAGAAAAGAGAAAGTCTTGCTTCAAAAAATCATTCTTCTAGTGTGGATTTTATATAAACATGTTCTGATTCAGGAAGAGACTTGGTAATGTGTGAATTAAATGAAAGATCAATGGTCGTAACTCTTTCAAATTAGTGAGGGTTTTTTAATTTCTAAGGATGGAATGACCAATGATGGGGAGAATGTAGTACCCCCAGTTTCTGGTATGTAACCCTTACTTAGTTCTTTTTATGTATACAAAGTTTAATTTTTAAGGATGGTATATTTGTGAAAACTTTAAATAAGTTCTTGGGGCTAAAGGAGAGGCACACGGGTTGTGCACGGCTTGTCCAAACTGTGCAGAAATCCTAGTAGAAATTATGTGAAGTTGGAGATTCTAGACAGTAGCTTCAGCACGGTGTGCACACTATTAGGGAGACCTTGCGAGGAGGTCATGTGGGTGATTTAGAAGATATTATCTAATTCATGGTTATAGTATGGTTTATTTAACCGTGCATTCTAATAGTGCAAAGAGTTAAATCTAGATCCTTAAAAATAGGATCTCACTCGTTTTTTACATAACTTTCTCATTTTTGCTTCTATGCACCCCTAATTCGAGATTCCTCTACATTGAAGGTAGTAGAACCTCTCCAAATCATTTTAGAACCAATATGGAGCCCTCCTTTGGTGTTTTCAAGCCCGATTCTTGTGGTAAGTGACGTTCTCCTTCATTCTTGTCACATTATCTTAGATCTACTTTGATCAACTTCTCCTATCTTCTTGGTTTTTTTAGATCTATGCCTATTATGGGTAGATATATGAGTTTAGATTCCAAATAAGTTGATATTTGGTCTCGATCTTGATAGGATAATAGATCTAAGACAGTTTCATGGATAATCGACTCGGTTTATTGAATGTTCATCATCCGTTTTCAATTTTCATCAAAATCTTTGAGGTAGGTGGATTCACTCTCAAATCCTCTTAGTAGAACATATTGTAATTTTTTAAAATTGAGTTATTTTTTATGAATTTATTGTGAATTGGAAGTTTTTAATTGTTGGTAAGCCTTATTTTTTGATGGTTTGGTAGATTGTGGAAAATATGGAAAATTGGTAATTTTGGTTAAATTGTTTGATGATTTATTTTAAAATGGGGATTTTAAAATGGGGATTTTTATAGAATTATGGAAATAGTTTTGATTAAAAGGTTTTCAATAAAATCAATGGCCTTATTGAAATATAATGGTTGATTGGAATTGGTTTGTCTAATAGTTTTTAATAAAAGATCATTTTTATTAAAAAGGTTTGAATTGGGTTATTTGAATGGTTTGGTATATATGGGTTGTGTGAGTTCATGTTTGACATTCCCCTGAATAAGGGACGTGTTCCATTAGGGTATAAGGTTCATGACCCTAGATCTAGGGTGTGTGTTATTGGGACATAAGAAAATTGGACAAGAGACCTCTCATGAGTATGGAACTATTGAAATGAAGAATGCATGTGTGGGTGTGTTGTGAACCATGGGATGGTTAGGAAAAAAGGTTATTGAGGGATGGTTTTAAAGCGTTATTTGGTTTCTTTTCTATAATTTTTACTTGATAGAAAATTTTTGATATATCACTTGTGTACATTTTGTTTTAAATGGTTTTGAATCTTACTTATATTAAGTTATAAACTATTTTTGGAAATAGTTTTATATAAACTATTTTATATAAATGTTGATATCCTTTCTATCCTAGTGGTGTGAGTTGGGAAGTCATTGGGGAAAGCCTACTGATTTTTATACTCACCCATAATTTGGAACTTTGGTGCTTTTGAAGATGCTATCTTCTGATACACAGGAAAAGGTAAAGTATCACAAGTATTTAGCACCACCTTGTGATACTTGGTTTATTTGGTGATTGTATCATGGAGCTAGTGGAGCATGTTGTCTTTTTTTCATTTTTGAGTTTATTTGTTTCCTTATGTTGTTTTCTTTGATAGTGGGTTTTCTTACATTGTAGTAAACTTGGTTTGGTTTTGGATATAAAAGAAGTTTTTGGTTTTTCTTTCTGAGTTCATATATCATATAATGTTTAGTTTTTTATGGTTGTTGGTTAATTGTATTATTTATTAAAGGGTAAATCATCCCCCACTGGTATCTAAACCCCTTTGGCATTTATTTCCAACCATTGGCATCTTGGGGATGGCACTTAATTCTAAGTAATGATTCATTTTATTCTCAAGACAATGATAATAAGTGGGTCATTACAATTGGATTCATGGATCATTGATCCTAAGGCTTCATTTCACTAATAATTCAAGTAAGAAAAAATTCAAAAATATGTTTTAAAAAATTATGGAAGGTATATCTAGTGTATGATTAAACTTTTGATATTTATGGAAAAGATGATATGAACATCCTAACTTGTAGAGGATAAAATTTGGAGTTATAAGGGGTGTGTAACATGCTAGGGTAAAGAAAAAATTTATCCTCAGTTTTTCAGTCTGATAATGTGGGTTTTAGAATAATTTTTGAAGGAGTTTTAAAGATGTCATTTTATTCCATGGTGGTGGATGAAGGACTAAAATAGGAAGCATTATATCTTATAAGGTGTTTAGAATATACAACACTTTCTATAATGACATCATTCATAATATCAATTTTATGGAATGATCATATATGAAGCATAGGTGAGAAAGGGACCAGGAGCATGGTTTTAAATGGAATTTTTACACATGGCCTTGTAGAGTAAAAAATATGCAAATAGTGTATCTTCGGGAAGCATTGGAAGATATTTTTCAATATGTAAGGATGAATGAAAAAGAACTATAAGTTAGAGCTAGTGAATATAGATGTATAAGGGCCTGAATTTTTTCAATATCATGGAAGATTACTATATTATATTACATTGATCAATGACGAAAAAAAGATAGTGTAGGTCAACATTCACAAGAATAAGTATGAGGTCATTTGAGCCTTCATTCAATGGAGGGATATGGTTGAAATATATGTCAGTTAAAATATTTGTTTCTTAATGTATAATAATAACAGGTGTATATAAGTAGGGGTATTGAAAGTTTTTCTGGATAAAAGGAGTTTATTTTTAGAATATGATAATTGGATCTCTAAAATAGAATGGATAGGTTATGGGGTAAATGAGAAATTATTTTAGAGATCCAGATGCATGACAATTCATTTCATTTTTCCCAAATATTTATTGGTGGACGTAGTAAATTATTCAGCATATATCATAAAGAGTTATCTAGCCACTCCAATAGGGATACATCTTCTAGATGTGTTATAGAATAGAGGAAATTTTTATGGATTCCGCCACATTATATTTTGGTGTATCTATTATCTCCATGTTGATTCATGTAAGATGGAAATATTATTATAAATGTATTTAGTATGATTCTTTATATGATACACCGATTGAGGTTTTTTATTTCAAATAAAGAATAATAACCTAAATTGGGTAATCAAGAGATAAAATGATTGCATAAATTCATGTATAGTTAATAATGATTAGAACAAAGTGGATGATATAGATGAGAATAATGAATTTTCAAAAGTATAGGTTTGTCTAAATGAATGTTTGGATATCTTGGTTAGTTCAGGAAGTACTCAAGTTCAGTAAGAACCTGATAGTATAAATAGAGGTATTTCTGATAGTGGTAAGATTCTCAAGGTTTAACCTTGGATATATATTTGAAAAATATATGGAACTATAGATTCTCATGGAAAATTATAAGAAAATTGGTATGGGAATTAGTATAACTATCAAAGTTGAGGTGGTCTACCAGAGTTAGAAACCCAGTTTAAAGTTGTGGGGTTCATGTTCACTGACATCTTCTTACATGGGGTGGAGATCCAAAAATCCCAAAGGAGGTGAAACTTACTAAAAATAAAAATTAGTGGGTTTTGGTAATGAATAAGGATGTGTACCCCTTATATTCTTCTCAAACATGGAATCTTTTGGGACATCTACTGTTAAAGAAGGAATCAAAGAACAAGTGGGTATACTGATCAATTGAATATGTGGATAGTGGGAAGTAGTATAAGTCAAGGTTAGTTGTAAATGATATTCAATAGAATTAAGGAGGGAAAATTAGTGAAATTTTATCAATATTTATTAAACACATAATGTTCTAGATATTTCTTAGAATGTTTTTGGAACAATTATTTCATATTTAAGAGTTATATATGAATACATACTTTACATATGGGTACATGGATGAAAAAATATACATTGATAAATTAGAAGGATTCAAAGAATCATAAATTATAATGGTGTGCAATCTTAATTGGCATATATATAGACTGAAGTAAGAACCAAAATAGTTAAAATGTAATTTTTATTCTTTTAAGTAATAAAAAAATCATCTAGTCAAATAAAGAACATTTATACTATAAGAGGGTGATTGATAATGGGAAATTTATTATAGTTTTCTTGTATTTGTATGACATAATATTATTTTTTCCAAATAAGAAAATTATTACTTATATGAAGGTTGAGTTATCTAGATGTTTCAAGATAAAATATATTAGAGAATCAAAATAGATACTATGGATAAGGATTTAGAGGGACTAGAATATTGGGTTATTTTTATTAGAATAGTTTTAGTATATTTAAAGGATAGTGAAAAGGTTTGGAATATCCAAATCCAAAACTATATCAATCCTATTAGCTAGATATTTCAAATTAACCAAATAGAGGGAAAAAAATATTGATAAATGGGATAAGTAAATGTAAATGAATACTTATAAATTAGGGGTTTTAGGTTTGATTTATTCCATGTTTTATACTTGATCAAAACTCCCCATGTTGTTGGAGTAGTTATAGGAATCTTAAATTGTCTAGGAAAGGATAATTGGGAAGCTGTAGGGTAGATAATTGAGTATCTCAATGTTTTCGATGAACTATAATTATGTTTTAGAGTATATATTCCATTACAAAGGTATATTGATACATAAATCTCAAGATATGTAGACTCTTAGAGGAGTACCATAGGATTTGTATTTACCTATGAAGGGTGTACAATTATATTGATTTTAAGACATCAATATATAGTTTCACTATCTATAATATAAGTAGAGTGGATTTTCAAAAAAAATCACAAAGTGAATGAGATAACACATTTGATTGATTTGTCAGTAGATCTTGAAAGGAAAAAATAGAAAGTAGTGTTATTCTATGATAGTCATAATTTAATGCATCTTGTGAAAAATAAAATGTTTCACTTAACAAAAAAACACATTCAATTGAAATATTAATTTGTCTATAAACTCATGTAGTATAGAGTGTTAAAGCTATAAAAGATAAAAGAGAGTCATAATCTGACTGATAAGATAAAAAAACTCATACTTAAGGAATATATGAATTATATTTGTACCTAGGTGGTATTTACATGACTTGAAAGAAAGTTATGTATTTTCATTGGTTGTTTATAAGAAAGAAATAAGGGAGGAAGAATAAAATGAATAAGTGGTCTAAGGACTTTGTGGTGATGTAAAGAAAAAAAATTCCCAAGTGGGATATTATTAGTTTATTGTGAAATATGTTTGCCAAATAAGTCAAACATAATTTATATTTTTAAAAAAGTTATATCAGAGAGAATAGATATAGAAATGGGGGGTGGAGTTATAATTTCTAGAAATAGAATAATTCAAAGAGGCAACAAGTGATGAATATCCTAAGTAATTGATGAGAAGCATGGAAAGAGAATCTAAATTTAATTATATTAACTCTAATATCTATGTAATTATATAATGGTGGTTTATAATGTTTTTTAAAGATTAATTATATGTATATGTAAGAATATGTTTCACTAATAACCATGTTTTTAATGTTGAGTTAGTACAAAATCTAGGGGCTTTCACTAGATGAAGTGTTGCGTGCATAGATTGAATAATAGTGGAACTACATATATTGATGGGAAACATGTATAAATTGATTAGTGGGACCACCTACTTATTTTAACAAAATATTGTATTCATTATCTTCTATTTTTAATAAATATAAGTATTGTTTCCCCAATTGAATGTGATTATGTTTTGAACAATGATTTTTTTATGTGGGAAACTTAAATTTTTCACTTCTATGTATTCTAGAAGTCTTGTACAATCAGTGTGAGATGGTAGATATTCTTTTTCATCATATGTATGTTTCAATCGTATGATTTCGGTTCAAGAACATTCATCATTTTTTAAATTGTAGTTTTATAAGGACATCTAAAATTTAGGATCTTAGAAAAAACACGATTTATCTAGAATTCACATTTACTGTAATTTTCATACAACTTCTCATTTCATAAATAATTTAATAAAATTATCAAATTTTCATCACTAAATTCCTTTCTTTTGGAATATATATGAACATTATGCATAAAGTCTATTTTTTAGATAATATCTAAATAATATATTAATAAATTCCATGAGAGTTTTCAGATAATTATTGAGTTTGAAATGAATTATAAATAATTAATAGTGTCCATATCTTATATGAAATTCAATATTCAAAATATCTACCTTTTTCTCCATCAATTGATGATATCCTATTTGAATATCGACCTTGTATAACTATTGAGACCCATGTAGTTAGTCTAACAATTTGTGAATCCATGATAGAGGATATATTCTCTTTATTGTGATTTTATTATGATAATGATAATTGATTTAGATACACATTGACAAATCCTTCTACTTATCAAAGTGGTCTAGGGAACCCCTTGATGATTTGTTTGGGTATATAAAACCATTTTCTATGATTTATTGTATTTGATTCTTTAATACTACCATTTTGATGGGATCTATTCTATAGAGACTCATTGATATGGGAATGTCATTATGAATATGTTCTTTAGATAACTCAACCTATCAATTAGGAGGAGGACTCTTCATGTTATAAATCATCATATTCCCTCATAATGGGCATTTCTTTAGGCATAATCCTTTTTTTCCTCAAAAATTCGAGCTAGATATACATCTAAATATAGACACAATATTAATGCTTAAGAAAGAGTTTCTAAAGGATTTTTATATTTCTATTCATACTTGTATAAGATTATAGGATTATTTTAGAGATGGAATGTGATTTTATTCTACTAAAAGTTATTATTTTCTATATATATAGCCCGAATGGACCGAAGGCCTTCATTTTTATTGATTTTTGATCACCCCCCTTTCAAGAGATGAGGTTGAACCCTTACAAGGCCCGTAGGCTGAGAGATTGAATGGCCCGTACACTTAGGAGATTACATGACCCGAAGGTCTTAGGGAATTCAACTAGAAAAATCTACAAATAACTACCCCTCCCCAGCATCTCCATCATGATAGTATCTCTCCACCTTCGCATGGCCATCTGGCTAGGCTTCCCATGCAAGCACAAATATATATAAAACAAGTACTTTCTTAGTATATTATCGAATTTGAATAATGATAGTATAATATCATTTATTGGAAAATTCTCAGTAAAAGTTTTTTTTGGATGAGTTCAATACATTAGATGCAATGATTTATCTTCTTGGTATTTTCACTACTAGATCTACCTTACTTTCTCAAAGTGGTGTTTTATTATTTCAAAATAACTTTCATGATATTAATGACTGCCTAAAACTATAATCTATATTACATTTAAATTTTATAAATAGATAATAAGTGTACACAACTACCTTGGATTCTTATTCTAATCATGTACTAAAACCAAAGTAATGATATAGGTCAGAATAATCAAATAAATAATCATGTAATATAAATATTATGAGTTAATAAATAATAACTCATCAATCACATTTAAACCACAACTTATGGATTCATATGTATCAACATTGGTTATTTAGGTTGTATTTACAATAATTAACTCTAAAATAATCTAAATAAATAACTAAATATTTCTCAACTTCCAATAATAATGACTTGAATATCTGATAAATAATTGGTATATCATTTTTTATTTAAATATCTATAATATTCTCCTAAAAAACATGAGGTCCAAAATATTTGGAAAATAATGAACATAATAAAATTAATATTTGAACACATAATATTTATATTTATCATTATATATTTATCATTAGGATATATATATTTATATCAATTCCTATGGTATCCTGATGATATATATATAATAAAGGGTAAGTAATAAATCCTTATAATGGTTTAAAATAGGATAAAGATAGGGTGAGATAATAAGAGAGTTAGTAATCATAACCTGAAATAAATAATGGAAAGGAAAATAAATGAACATAGAGAAACATAGAATAAGGTAACTGATTTAATAATATCATAATAATAATTATAATCCCAATAAAGTGACCCAAACATAAATCATGCATAAGTTATGGTTCACTGCCAAAAACATATTACATAATGTTCTTGGATCACTCTAAGTATCTTATGAGATGAAAGAATTACCCAATAAATTTGGGGGGATATAATTATGAGCACACCAGATTAATTATAATACATCATCAAAAAAATTCTACATGGAAAAAATTCATTAAGTAAAAAATTATAATTATCCAACAAGGATAAAATGGGTTACTGAAAAGTATCAGAAGGAATAGGAAAATCGCAAGTCATGTAGATAAAAAATAAAATTAAATACAAAATATATAATACTAAATAGCTTTAATAAATATATAATAAAAGGATTTATTACATGAAGGAATGAATAAATTTTGGTGGATAACATAAGAATAATTTGATAAAATAGGAAGAATGGTAAAATCTTCCATTATAAGCTTCATAGGGTATGGATTATATAAATAATAAAAAAAGATCATAATTACAAGAATAAAACTATCAATAAAATAGAATTGGAATCATAAATGATATAAATAAATCATATTAGAACTATATAAATATGAGGGTATGGAGTTAAATCTTAATCAAGTTTATATATTCGATAATGTCAATGAAATAGAAATAACCCTTACCTTGAGTTTCAAATTTCATTGAAAGATCTTATAAACTCATAAATTGTAATATTTGTATAATAATTAATATATTTATAATCTATTTAATATTTATTTCATACCTTATAATCCATGTATTGTCATTTTTTATCTAGTTAATAACATAATATTGTTTTTGTTGATCTTCTTGATGTTTGTTCGGCTCATAGTTTTGAACACACCTTGATATAATAGTAATTACTGAAATATTATATATGCACTAAATAGGGTGTATCATATAGTATGATTAAACCTAATTTATATCTTGTAATATTAATATTTTATATTCCTATATAGTAGTGCATAATGAGCCTATGACATGGGATATTGGCTGAATATTCACTACGATGTTTTCCACAGTGTAAATCTTCAATTATAAATAAATTTGTTTATTATATTGGGAATATAAAATACATTTAAATTTTTAAATGATTATATACCCAACATGAATATGTTATGGTAAATCCTTGTTTCCAATAAATAATTGGTAAGTGACCCTCATAACCCTCCATTGAACGATGGGAGACAATCTATAGGATGGGGTTCCCCTGTTATGGAAGATAGTGTGTGTAAGTGAGACCCTATCTGAGCCATAGCCAAAATTATCTTCAAAAATAGTTATCTATTTATCTTTAATTATTAATTTTATACCACACCATTATAGATAAATGATTCCTCTTATAGTGTATAAAGATTTTAGTAGCGAGTGTAATCACTATAGAGGAGAGAGTCCTTAGGCTATTATTGTGTGATCATGATCAAGCGTACTTCATCAAGATTTATTGAGAAGGATCACACTACATGTGAGATATGTGTATTTATATTTTATGTTCATTAATATATTTTTATTTGATGATGATATATCAGGAAATATAATATTTTTATTCTACAATGTTCGTTATGAGATGATTCTACAAAACCCATTAGTGTTATCAGGGCCATGATATTCTTAAAATCAAAATTATTTTCGACTAATTATATAATGAATATGTATACTATATATATGTTGATTATATATCATAATATGCAATATGATGTGGTTGAATGTAATTTGTTGGACATCTTACTTTATTTTTTATTTAATTCATAGGTTATGACTTGTTATGATGCCTCAAAATTACATATTTTTATTCTATGACATAGGATGTAATATTGTTGATATTTTTTCTATGATTAAATCTTGATAATTTTGTAAAAAATATCCAAAAAACATAAATTATATAGGATATATTTTCAATAATGACATGGAATAGTATAAGAGTCATTGATCCATATATGTAAGGTGTTATAAGAATAAATTTTTAGTGCTTACCATATCATTTGTTATGACTATTCTCTCATATAAATATGGGAAAGGGACCCTTGTTTGAATGACTGAGCATCGCATGAACACTCATGGAATATGATAGGTTTCCTACATAAGGTATACATGTATCTATATAATAGTATACACTGAACACTATCATAAATTATTATTGATGGTATCTCTATAAATCTTAAATTATGATTTAGTCCTAAAATGATGGAATATATTATTTTATAATATTTTATTATAGTTTATAAATTGTTTAAAAATTATATTTTTTAGACACTATAAATAGAATATTTTCATGTCTAAATAAAATACGAAATTTTAATATTAATATTTAATGTTAAACTAGTAAATTAAATGTGTATTTACTTATTTACACCATTTAAATATTTATGTTCCTATTTTTTTTGAATTGTAAATATTTTGTATGATTTAATTTATATTATAAATTTCTTCTTATAAAATTACCATAAGATGCTATGTATGAAAATATATGATTTATTTTTTATCTAACTTGACTTATATTGTAATTATAGTTATTAACTTGAATTTAATTATTGAATATAGTATATATATATATATATTAGGTGATAGATTTATAATATAATTAAAATATCTACTAATAAATGTATCCCTATATTGAGGGAATATGGTTTGGGCTTCCTACAAACCTAGAGTCTTATTTATTGATCTAAAAAATGGGGCTTGGCTATTTGTGTTCATAAGCTTACTCTTGTGATGATTTTCAAATTCATATAATTCTAAACCACTTCATGAAATGAAATACATATACCTTATACATGTGATAAATTTAAATGTGTTTGTAAACATGTTTAGATTCTATTTTTTGTCCAACAATAAAAATTGTGAGTTTTGTAAAGAGTTATGCAAGAATATTATTTGATCATATTCATCTGGTTGATGGAATACGAGTTTCCAAAATAAATCATTTGAAGTACACATATATAAAGTAATAAAATATGAGATAATAAATATTTCATGGGATATAATAGTTATTAATTTAATATTCATGTGATGTAAATTAAATTTGAGATACAACAAAAGAAAACCCCTAAAACACTATGAGTGAGATTCCCTATAATGTAACCATATATCAAAACATGAATCACTAAAATTGGTAAGTTCAATCCAATCATAGTGACCATGTATTTTCATGTGTAAGGAATGGTGGAAATGGATAAACCTTAGAGTTAGGTAACTAAATACCACTTTTATATTTTGGTGAAACTTAACTTTGAAATATTATAAGTTAAGATAAAAGAGATATTGTGCTTCATTTATACCTATATGATGGATTCAAGAAAATAGTTGTATATATAACTATCCAAGAGTCATATGTGTATGATTGACATGATATCTCACCTAAATAACCATGTGATGAGATAAATGATAATATGGAATCATTATATAATGAAATTTGTTTCTTAGACCGCTAAATATAATGATGTATGGTGGCATCATTTTTTGGGAGTAATTTCATTAAATATTATTTATTAAAATATATAAAACATGATGATCACCCATAGAAATTACTTTGTGGTGGATTATGGCATGAATTGTGATTATCATTTTAACTTAACTTATATTTATAACATATAAAACTATTATAGATTGATATATAATGATGGTATGTGTTCCTAAAGAGAATAATATTGGGAATAAGGATGTGAATATTATAAAAATAAATTTATCCAACTCTGACTAATGAGTATTATATATCAGGTGTGCATCACACATTTATGATGATAAAAATATTCTCAAAGATAAGAGGGAATTAAAGAAAGGTGAATTATATCTACATTTTGGACATAGAGTAAGAGTTTATACATTGGATTTAAGTACTTATGATCTATGACTACTTAGTTGATTAGTTATATAATTAGATAATTGTTATTATGTTTCTTCTATAAAAAATTAATTTATATATCTTGTTTAGACACGATGTAATTTTCATTCATTAGTAAGAAAGAAATTGTTCAATATATTTGAATGAAATGTAATGTGACATTTTAAATATGGTAAATATATTATATATTCATTAAATATATAATTCAATATATAACATTCAAAATAAGAAGGTTAGGGTTGTTTCTAATACCACTAACCTTTGGAATTTCCACCATGGACATACATATATATATATAAGAAACAAAATTTAAGGAATCCACAGAGATAGAATGTAGGAATAATTCATTTATGAATCATTTTATAATTAAAAATAAAATTTATTAGATAAAATTAATAAAGAACCTTTTAGAAAAAAAAAATTAAAAGAGATCATGGACTATTGGATCCTATAAATAGTGATTTATATGGACCAATGTGTACTCATAAAACTGGTGTTTATAGTTACATCATAACTTTTATCTATGACTTTATTCAGTTTGGTTATGTGTTTCTAATGAGAAAAAAAATTTAATCTTTTGAAAATTTAAAATGGTATCTGAACAATGTAAGTAATCAATTGGAAAAATTATTCAGATTCTTGGATCTAATCAGGGTTCTAAATACTTATGCTAAGAATTACTAGATCATCAAAGAGATTATTAAATGCTTTCACAACTCACTCCTTATATAATAACATAGTGGAATAGATTGTCTTATATGTGGAATCATACCTTTTTATACATGGTTCTGTTAATGATGAGTCGTTGTGACCTTTCTATTTCATTTTGGTGTTATTGTCTTGAAACTCCTTCATCCATACGTAATTGTATTCCATCTAAAAAAGTTGCCCCATATAATATATGTATTGTGAAATGTCCCAAATTTTATTTTATTAATATTTTGGGATGTAAAGAATATATATGATGTTTTTCTTATGAAAAAATTGACCCTAATCTCTTTAATTTCTTATTGTTTTCATATCCTATGGAAATAAGGAGATATTATTTTCATAGAACTATTGAGCGCAAAGAGTTTTTTGGTCTAATTGTTTGCATTATTTGAGAAGTAATATATCATTAAAGGAGTTAGTAGAAGGAATGTTTAATTTTTAGAAGTTTAAAAACAAAAAATAGGAAGTTTTCCTATGATAAAAAATGAGATTGTTTCTTAAAGTGTTGTGGAATAAGAATAGACACAAGTTACATAAAATCTGTAAATTTCTGGTAGTATTTTTCAAGATCCCTATATATATATATATTTATTTATTTATTTTGAAAAATAATTATGATGTAACATTTATAAATGATGAATATTTTTACTATCATGATTCTATTAAGATTTATAATTCAAAGAAATGGTTAAATGGCTTGAAATCATAGATGGACTCAATATAAAATTACCATGTTTGGAACATGGAAGGTGAACTTGATGAGGTGAGACCCAATGGATGAAAGTGTTTTTACATAAGAAAACATTCTTGGTTGGTATTATATCTACCTATAATGTTTATTTGTTGTCTAATTGTTTCAAAAAAAGTTCATGGTATTGGCTACGAAGAAAACTTTTTTCTATTTTCAATGATAAAGTCCATTTAGATTTTTCTCAACATAGAAACTCTATATGATTATGAGATATATCAAATGGATATTAAAAATGATTTAGTTAATCAAAATTCAGTAAAATTTGTTCATATGATACAACCCAAGTGTTTTGAAGTTCCAAATGGATTTTTTATGATTTTCAATATGCAAGGATATATTTATGGATTAAAGATAACCTCCTTAGGTTAGAATATTCAATTTTATGGTGAAATCAAGGGGTTATATTTCATCAAAATAAAATATTATTCTTTTATATACAAGTGGATTAGTGGAATTTATGTGGTATTTTTGGTATTTTATGTGGATTTAATACTACTTATTGGAAATAATATCTCAAATTTACACTATGAAAAAATTTAGTTGATAAAATTCTTCTCATTGAAAGATAGTGGTGATCTAGCATATATACATGGTATAAACATCTATATATATTGGTATAATAGATTAATTTGATTGAGTTAAAAAAATATTGGTAAAATTATAAAGAGGTTTAGCATGATGAACTTCATGAAGGAATGTTTAGTACTATTTCATGGAATGAGCCTTAGGATGAATCAAATTCCAACTAAATATTTAGAATGGATGGATATGAATCCTTATCAAAGTTATTTAAATTTTATTTATAAAATTTGAATGTTGTTTCAATATTTTTTTCAATTTACAATGCAATTCATATCTTCGATAATTCAATGATACCATAATTCACTAAAATTTCTAATAATAATTATGTTATTCTTATGTATTTATTTCCAATATTGTATTATTTTCAATTTTATGAAGTATATACATACATCATATGAAACGTTTTAAATTGATGTAATGAAGTGATGTTTGTTTTATTATGCCATGTGTATTATTTATAATATACATTATGTAACAGATATATTTAGATAGAATAATTTTTCAAATCTAAACATTTTGTGTCATTACATAGCAGGTGAAAGGTTATAAAAAGGAAATGACTCCCATTATTTTGTATTGATACTTTAGTACTGGTCTCTTACCCCTGGCCAATTATAGATATAAGGAGATCACTTACTAGTATTCCAGGACATGAAATATTAGTATTAGATATTTAGGTAAGATTATTAAGTAAGAAACATGTGTGGATCAGTTGAGATATTTTAGAATTAATTTTATTAAGTAATTATAGGTTATGTTACCATAATAGAGGAATTAATGAGGGTTTTCAATGACCGATGTACTGTTGAGCATGAATCTTATAGATGGCTCGTAAATTAAAACATTTTAAGTTAATCAGGGTAGTAAAATATTAGAATATACATCATGTATAATCAGGTAATGATTTTATGATATCACGATAAATTTGACTGATATTTATAGATTATCTATGTGGAAAAATTAGAATAAGGTATTTCAATATCAAAAATATATGCTATGAGATCAAATTTAATATGTTATGTTTTATAAAAGTGGTTATGAATGATAACTAAGATAAATATAAAAGTTAAAATGTTGTGTCATTGTCTAAGATTTGGATTTACAAAATGATCAAGAAAACTACTATAGTAGTCTTATGACATGGTGTTGATAATTTCACAAAAAGGAAGATGAATTATTCATTTTTTCTAAATTTATATATTCATTTAATTTAATTTAATGAAAATTTTAATTGATTCTAATATGATAGTTAGAAATATTTTTGAATTTTTCATGATGATTATGCTAAACATATGGGGGATGATTTTTTATTTGTTATGAATACATATGAATGAGTTTTATATTCATTTGTGAAGGTTGAGATTTATTTGAGATGATCGATATCCTTGAAAATAAGTTTTAATGGTATATTGAGTATATTGGAGAAATATGGAGTTGAGTATTAAAGGTTTTTAGTTTCGTATTTTTTATTTTTCTTTCTGAAAATTACTAGCTTTGTATGACTAAATTATTTCCATATAAAAAAAATATTGCTACTAATATGAATAAACTATAACTATATAATAAAAAAACTATGAAATATATAACTACTTATGAATAATTCTAAGTAGGAATGTGATGCATAGTAGTAAGTCAAAGTTTCTGAATGGTACGTATGTGTAACTCTAACTCAGTCTAAGAATAACATAATATTTCTAAAGGGTATAAATGAGTAATTGGGAGAAATGGAAAGTATTATGAGTTTCTATGATGCTATTTTAGAGTAACTGGTGTCTCCACTGAGGTTTTTAAGAGTAAAAGAAAGCTATATATGAGTGTTGGGTATATTATTGAGTCATTGAATCTTTCATTCTATATTTTGGAAATCACAATACACTTCATATGAAAATTATTTGACTTAATTTTTTTTCTTAATTTGTTTGATTATAGATAATTTATAACTATTAACTTAAATAATAAAGCTCTAAATTGAGAAATGAAAATCCAGTGATCAGATGATCTAATATAAGATTAGGTCCATTGAATTCAGAAGCATTAAAGTGGTTATTATCAAACTCATTGACAGAAGAAGTAATATGTTGAGTTTATTGTAGTTAAGTAAGTTTCTACCAATATAGCTACATCTTACTCTGAGTTTTATGGAATTCAACTATTGGAGTTTGTTACGACATTTCATATAAATTAATTATCACCTCAAAACATCAGATGTATATAAAAAATAATTCTAAAACATGTTATTCATTTTGGATATTTTCACTTTATTATTGATAATAGTGCTTCCGATCAGTGTAATTTTCCTTTCCAAGTGTTTTTACTAAGAGCTTCAATTATGTGAGGTTTTCATTATAAACTCTTAGTATTTTAGTTGTATTTATTTTTCTTTATATCATGCATGATAAAGGTATCGTAGGGATATAAATATAGATAAATTGATCATCTAAGTGAGGGATTATGTGGCTAAGAAGATAGAGAATAGGTTCTTTTGGAATGTGAAGTGTTATTCTACAGAAAACTTTAGTTGAGGACTTCTAGGGATTAGAAACCAGACATTATGATAGGTATAAAATTAGGGATACCTTATGAGAGGTTAAAAGTAATTAATACCTTATACTAGGTATACAGATCTACCTTTCACACCGATTTAAAAGTGAAGTTTTAATAAATTCCCTTTTAAAGGAGAATTTGGTTTTTTAACCAATACATTGTGTTTAATTTCAAATTTTTTCTTGTAAAATTTTTCATTGATAGTTTAAAATGTCGATTTATTTATATCTACTATATAATAACCCAAAACTTTTATCAATGAAATTCCATTCTAATAATTATGACATATATTATAATCACATAACATTACATTAATAACACAATACAAACTTTATAAATGATGAATGAATGAAATGAAAGGTATTTCTAGAAGTTAAGGAACCTATACTGATTAAATAGTAACTTAACCTTTAGAATAGTAATGTGACCCTTATAAATAATAAACCAGATAATTTAATAGTAAAATCACCAATGAAAGTATAAATAAAATTTATTCAACTTATAAGTGACAATATTATATAATTATATCATAGTATAAGTAAATACATATTTTAAAAATTATTAATTATGTATTGGTGTTTTTGAAAGTTATAAATATTTAATTGCAATTTTTATGATTAATTTAATTGTTTAAAATAAAATTTATATTCCTAAAATTTATCCTTAAATTAATATTTTTATTTCTTATGATTTTAAGATAATTTTATGAGACCTTAAGTAATTTTTTAAAGTGTTATAAAATCAGTTATAATTTTAAAATCTGTATTTTTAGAGTAAATGGTGATTTTAATTAAAATTTAAATTACTCATATTTAGAAACTTATTTTCATAAAATGGATTCAATTTTTTAATTCTACACATTGAAAAATGGTTAGGGTAAATTTTGGGTATTTTTCTAAAATAATTGAATTTTTTATGAATAGTAAAATATGATAATTTACAATATAAACTAAATACATGAATTATGGTTTCATAGATGATGTAAGGCTGATGTAATCCCAAAATCTAGAACTATACTTAATTATTTTAATATATTTAGAGATAATTCTCAAACTATTTATAGTATTGAGCCAAAATAATAAACTAATGAATATAATAATGAGAAATCACCTCTCTCCTCCACTATAAATACGACCCAACGCCCCCTCTTCTCCACACACCTATAAAGATTTTAACCTTGTATAAATTATTCCCAAACCTCTACACAAGACCCTCTCACAATTCCATGATCTCTTGGTCCCAAAAAAATATCAAAACCTTTCCCTAAGAAGGTTATCAAGGAGGATAAATCCCAGAGGTAAAATCCTCTTCCTTTTTCTTTTAATTTCGATTAATTTTTATTTATTTTCTTCTCTTATCCTCACCTTATCTTATCCAAATATAATTATAGATACATTATGTTTTATATAATGTTATTATATCATTTCAATGGAATATCCATCATCAAAATATTTTCTCTCTCTTTTATTCTAAAAATGAAATCATTACTCGTGATGTGTCAATTTACCGACATTGTGGGTGATGCACTTTTATTTTCCTTTAACGAATTAAATGATGTTAATAAAACCATTTTAATGGTTGAAAAATAATTTAAAATCTATATTACAACCCTTTTCATTTTCTGTAACTAATATATATATATATATAATACTAAATGATAAAACAAAATGAGTTTGTTGTGATCGAAAAACCGCCAAAATTAACCTAAAATGATCATGATTAAATTTTATCTAATGTTTAATCCTCATAAAATATAACTAAATTATTTATAATATAATTAAAACTTATGTAATATCATTAATAACATATAATAAAAAATTTGGATATTTATCCACATTTTACACAAACTTCTCTTCTTGTGTACAAGAAAACCAATCATGAAAACCATGAAAATGAATGCTTCTGAATAATGAAAATAAATTGTATAACTCATCTAAAATTCCATAAATTAACATAATAAAACCATAATGAATAAAATTCATGTGTAAATGGTTCTTTAATTGTTAATTGATGAATCTAATGTGATTATATGGGACATTAAAGTGAAGAAATCATTCAAACATAAGGTAAGGGGAATTCTCGAACCCAACTCTCTTTCTTTGTGTTTTTCCTTAATTCACCTCATTTTTAGTATGGATATTCCTTAAATATAATTTCTTCATCATTATCTTAACTTTTATGGGAAATACATTTTTTCTACTTGATTTTATTACAAACAAAATTGTTTGCAAAAAAACTCTTCTTTCAAAAAAACACACCTTTTACTTCTCGAGATTGTTTCTTCTTCACTAACGATTGATGATTATTATATAAAGTATGTTATTCCCTCTTTAATTTGGGAACAAAATTTATGAATGTATGCTTTATTAAATTAAACTCATTCCTTTCCATGGGTTATTTTATGTCCAAAATTGATATATGTTCTATGTGACATGCATGATAATGTAATTGTTATGATGTGACGGGTGCACCCGGAAATATATAATGCAATATAAATGTTATAATGTGATGGGTGCGACCAGAATTATATAGTTCTATAATTAATTGGGTAATGTGATGTATCTCATGATAAAAGTTAAATATGAATGAACATGATGAAATATTTTTTCACAACGATGTGTGGTAGTTGACCACTAAGACATGATGTTTCATTTTTATGAATTGCCAAATTTCATGCCTTTATCTAATGCTTGTTCTCATGATTATTATGATGATGTTATGATTATGATCACTGAATGTTATGTTATTTCATGTTCTTATCTATCCTCTTACTTGGATTCTGGATCATCTCTTTCTTTGATGTATATTCTTAGGTGATTACTTATACTAAGGAAAATTCAAGGGCTAATAAGAAGTTAGAGAAGAAGGAATAAAATAAATTTTTGTGTTTTATTTTATAAAATTTATGTATGGTCCTAAATTTTCCAAGACACTACAATTTTTTATCCTGGTCATGTAATTATTTTATTTTGTTTTTCATTAAAAATATGTAATAGTAATGTAAGAAAAAATAGGGTCACTTTAGTTGGTATCAGAACATGGTTTAGTTAATTTTTGAATTAGGATTAGAGAGCCTTAGTGAAAACCCTTAGTATGAAGCTAATTATAAGTAAGAACCCAAGAAGATTTTTTTTATAAAATTATAAACATATGGATACCATAATATATTACTTTAGACTTAATTTTATAAAGGAATAAATTATTTATTCATGACTTTTTGACTTATGTTTTGTTCTAACCATTTCTATTTTAGAAATTGGTGGGAACCAAGAGATATCATGCCAAAAACCCATGTGAGGGATAATGCAGCGATTGAACGAATGACATTCCCAATGCTTTGGGAGGTGGAGTTCAAAATTTCATGGTTATTCTTACCCGGCTATCTTAGGTTATGAAAAATAACTTGAATAAGAGGGAGAAACTCGTTATCGAGTGTTTTATGTAGCAATGACCACTAACGTTTAGTGGATATTCTAATCCACTAGTTTTAGGATAGTGGATCAACTCAATGTAGAAGATATTTTTGTACTTCACTATTTTGATATGGATAATGTGACTCTCATCATTTATCATCTAGATGTAGAGGCCTACCAATGGTGGGTGTTGATTAAGAACACCAATCCAAAGGATGAAATTGAAAAGATGGAGTGGAAAGACTTTAAGATATTATTTCTTAACAAGTATTTCCCTTGAAGCCTTCGAAAAAAGATAGAGAGATGATTCATATAGCTTAATTAAAAGTAAGGAGAATATATCATGGCCTACGAAGAAAATTTCATAAGTATTTCAAGGTACACTTCAAGTTTTGTTATCAACAATGATAGAAAAATTGATAGATTCTTTAGTGGATTGAAACCAAACCTTCGAAAGGCTCTTGAAATTCTAGAATTTTAGAGTTATGAAGAAGTTTTTAAATGTGCTCTCAAAGTGGAGATGTATTTTGGATAATGGTCACATGGCTATGGTGATAAGAAAAAAAGATAGAGTTTAAATCCAAAGGATTTAATGAGAAAGGTGGAAAGAAAACTCAACCACCTGCATGTAAAAAAGGTGGGAAGAAGAATCATGGGAACTACCTCAAAGGGGTGGGTAAATTCTTCAAGTGTGGGTGAGAAAAATACTAAGATCATGAATTTCTAAAATACATGAGGAAGCAGGACAATGTGGTGGAGGAAAGAAGAACACCATCCATGGTCCAATACTACAACTGTAGGGAGCAATGGAAATATGCAAGACAGAGCACTAAACCTCAATTCCTTGAGGGTAATCAACACCATCATCCACCAAATACAAAGGAACAAGAGAGGGATTATTCCATCACTGCTGCTGAAGTGCATCAAGAAAAAAATTCATATAATGCACACTTACTATTCACTCAAGAATGGGAAAAAAGTATTATTTGATTCTAGTTCTAGACATTACTTTATATCTTAAAAGTTTTCTAGAACTATTTAATTTAATCCCCAAAATATTGAATTAGAGACACCTATAAAAACACCAAGTGGTACAATCATTATAACCCAAGTGATGGACTCTTCTTCTATTGGCGTATATGGGACGATTCGTCTGGTGAATCTTGTGATAATTCCCTTGGTAGAATTTGATGCTATAATGGGAATGGATTGTCTCTCATTATATTGATCACATATAAACTATTAGGAAAAGGAAATATATTTTCCTATTCTGAACCATACCATGATCCTATACAAATTCAAGGAGGATCACGAATCTCCTTTGGAAAATCCTTCAGTGGTGTGGGTGTTGTTTCCCTGTGATGAATCATACCTCACTCAAATGGTTGAGTCAAAGGAGGGTATAAACCTAAGGGAAACGCTCATTGTGAGGGAATACAGTGATGTATTTCATGAAGAGTTACATGGAATTCACCTGGATCGTGAGTTATAGTCTTCAATAGAACTCATACCTGGAGATACTCCTATCTCAAAGTGTCTCTATAGGATGGATCTTATCGAACTTAAGGAGTTAAAGAATCAGCTGAAGGAGAATTTTGGAAAAGGGTTCATATGCCCTAGTGTATCACCTTAGGGTGATTCTGTGCTCATTGTCAATAATAAGGATGGATCAATGCAGTTGTGTATTGATTATTGAGAACTCAACAATATCACTATAAAGAAAAAGTATCCACTTCCAAGGATTTATGACTTGTTAGATCAGCTACAAGGAGCTCAGTACTTCTTCAAGGTGGATTTATGTTCTAGATATCATCATCTAATGTTGAAGAAGGAATATATTAAAAATAATTCCTTCCGTACAAGTTATGGGCACTATGAGTTTTTGGTGATTCCCTTAGAACTTACTAATAAACCTGAAATCTTCATGGATTTGATTAATAGAGTCTTTAGACATTACCTAAACAAATTTTTGGTAGTTTTTATCAATGATACTATCATATACTTTGAAAGAATGAAGGAAAATGAAGAACATATAAGGCTTGTGTTGTAGACATTAAGGAAGAAGAAATTGTATGCCAAGTTTATAAAGTGTGACTTTTAGATGCAACAAGTCACATTTTTGTGATATGTGATCACAAGTGAGGGAATTTCTGTGGACCCTTCAAAAATAATGGAAATTAGGGAATGGAACAGATCCTCTAGTGACATGGAAATCCATAGTTTTCTTGGCTTATCAGGGTACTATTGATATTTTGTGAGAAATTTCTAATGATTTTCAAGCTTTATAACTAAGTTAACAAGGAAAGGGGTAAAGTTTTTTTGGATGAAAAAATGTGATGAAATCTTCAAGGAGCTAAAAAATAGGCTAATCACTACACCTGTACTCACATTACCAAAAGGTCGAGAAAGTTTTGTGACATAAAATGATGCTTTAAAGAAATTATTGGGTTGTGTACTATTTAAAAATGATAATGTGATGGCCTACGCCTCACAGTAGTTGAATATCCATGAGCAGAACTACCCGACGCATGATTTGGAGTTAATAGTTGTGATTTTTCCTTGAAAATATGGTAAAACTACCTATATGGTGAGAATTATGACATATATACCAATCACAAGATCCTAAAGTATATATTAACACAAAAGGAGATCAACATGTGACAAAGGGGGTGGTTAAATCTAATCAAGGACTATGATAGCTCTATTCACTATCATCTTAGCAAAGAAAAAAAGGTAGTTGATGCTCTTAGCAGAAAATAACTTGTTACTCTATCCATGTTTTGGATTGAGAAAGACCTTATCTTATTGTACATACAAAGGATGTATTTGGAAATCATAACAGTAGGGAATAAATCATACCTTGTCCACTTTTTTCCCAACCATATATCCAATATAAGATTAAGGAGGCACAAAGGGATGATCCAAAGTTACAAAAGAAGGTGAATCAAATAAAGTAAAGGAAACTTCAAGAGTTCCATATCGATGATGGTGGTGTAATTTGGTTTGGAATGAGGCTTTTTATGCTTTCATCACCTGGGATAAAGAATGAGTTATTGGATAATTCACATAGCTCAACTCTCTCTATTCATCCTGGTAGCACCAAGATGTACTATGATCCTCTATAAAACTTCTGGTGGGATAACATGAAGAAGGATACTACGGAGTATATATCAAGGTGCTTGATATGTCATCAAGTTAAATCAGAGCGACAGAAGTCCAAAGGGATGATGCAACCATTTCCTATACCCATGTGGAAATGGAAGAATGTCACTATGTACTTTTTCAAAGGTCTCCTGAATACATCCAAAGGAAATAATGAGATATGGGTTATGCTGGATCAACTCACCAATACTACCCAATTTATCTCTATTTGGGAAGATCTATCTCTTAAAAAAATTTCTAGGATATATGTAAAGGAATTGGTGATAGTTTATAGAGTTCCAATATTGATTGTCTATGATTGGGATCCTAGATTCCCATCTAAATTATGGAGTATTCTCCAATATTCTTTGAGTACTGAATTAAATTTCAGTATGACCTATCATCCCCAAAATATTAGACAATCTGAAAGGACTATTCAAAAGCTTGAAGATATGCTAAGAGCCTACTCATTATAATTAAAAGGTGTGTGGTATCAATATCTCCCATTAGTTGAGTTCTCATACAATAATAGCTTCAACTTGAGTATTTAGATGGCTCCATATAAAGCTTTGTATGGAAAGCGATATAGTTTTCCAACCTGTTGGGATGAAGTTGGTGAAATAAATCTACTTGGAACTAATCTTTAGAAATATATGATAGAGAAGGTTCAATCCATCCAGAAACATATCAAAGCTGATTAGAGTCGAAAAATGATATATGATGACAATGGTAGAAGGGACTTGGAGTTTGAAGTTAGAGATAAAGTCTTCCTTCAAATATCGTTATAGAATAGACCCATGTGGGTTGGAAAGAAAGAGAAGCTAAGACCAAGGTACATTGGCTCCTTTGAGATCTTGGATCGCATAAGAGTCATAGACTATCATCTTTCACTTCCACCGAATATGGATCAAGTTCATGATGTGTTCCACGTTTCACTTCTAAGTAAGTACATACTAGATCCCTCACATGTACTGAACTCAGAGGTGGTATAGCTGGAATATGATCTCTCTTATGAGGAGTATCCAATAAATATTTTAGACTGGAGACAAGGTTTTACATAATAAGATAACCCACCTTGTCAAAGTGTTGTGGAGGAACCATAAGTATGAAGAATAAAATTGGGCACCAAAGGAGGTGATGAAGGACAAGTACCCTTATCTCTTTATCTAAAATGAAATTTCGAGGGTGAAATTTCAAAAGGGAAGAAGAATGTAACAACCCAAAACTTTTATCAATGAAATTCCCTTATTATAATTATTTCATATAGTAAAATCACATAAAATCACATTAATAACACAATAAAAAAATTATAAATGATGGATAAATGAAATAAAAGGTATTTCTAGAAGTTAAGAAACCTATATTGATGAAATAGTAACTTGACCTTTGGAATAGTAATATGACCCTTATGAATAGTAAACAAGATAATTGAATAGTAAACTCACCAATAAAATTATAAATAAAATTTATCCATATTATAAGTGAATATATGATATAATTATATCATAGTATAAGTAAATAAATATTTTAAAAATTATTAATTAAGTGTTAGTATTTTTGTAAGTTATAAATATTTAATTACACTTTTATGATTAATTTAATAATTTAAAAGAAAATTTATTTTAATAAAATGTATCCATAAATTTATATTTTATGCCTTACGATTTTAAGATAATTTCATGACACATTAAGTAATTTTTCAAAGTGTTATAAAATTAGTTATAATTTTAAAATTTTTATTTTTTAGTAAATGTTGATTTTAATTAAAAATTAAATTATTAATATTTTGAAAATTATTTTCATAAAATGGATTTAATTTTTGAATTTTACGCATTGAAAAAAATTTAGGGTGAATTTTTTGTTTTTTTTCTAAAATACTTTAATTTTTAATGAATAGTAAAATACAATAATTTTCAATATAAACTAAATACATGAATTATGGAGTAATGTATGATGTAAGACTAAAATATAAAACTATACTTAATTATTTTAATATATTTATAGATAATTCTCAAACTATTCATAGTCTTGAGCCAAAATAAAAACTAATGAATATAATAATGAGAAAACACTCTTCTCTTCCACTATAAATACCACCCCTCACCCCCTCTTCTCCTCACACCTCTCAAGATTTAATACTTTTTAAAATTATTCCCAAACCTCTCCCCAATACCCTATCCCACATCTAAGAGCACTTGGTCTCACCAAAAAAACCAAAACCTTTCCCTAAAGAGGTTCTCAAGGAGGATAAATCCAAGATGTAAAAACATCTTCCCTTTTCTTTTAATTTCAATTCAATTTCATTTATTTTATTCTCTTATCCTCGCATTATTTAATACAAATGGAATGATAAATCTAGGATTTTTTATATACTATTATTATATCATGTTAATGGAATTTCCATCATCAAACTCTTTTCTATCTCTCTTTTATTCCAAAAATGAAATTGTCGTCCGTGATGTGTCAATTTACCGACATTATGGGTGATGCACTTTCATTTTCCTTTAACACCTAAAAGGATTCTAATAAACCCATTTAAATGGTTGAAAAATATTTTAAAATTTATGACACATATCTATTCATGTTCTGTAGCTAACATATATACATAATACTAAATGATAAAACAAAATTAGTTCCTTGTGATTGAAAAACAACCAAAATTAACCAAAAATGATCATCATTAACTTTTATCTAGTGATTCATCCCCATACCATATAAAAAAATTATTTATAAGATAAATAAAAATTCTGTAATATCATTAATAATATATAATAACAATTCTGGATATTTATCCATATTTTACACAAACTCCCATTCTTGTATACAAACAAACCAATCATGAAAACCATGAAAATGAATGCTCCTGAATGATGAAATTAAACTCTATAAATCATCTAAAAGGCCATAAATTAACATAATAAAACCATAATGAATCTAATTCATGTATAAAAGGTTATTTAATTTTTAATTAATTAATCTAATGTTATTATACAAGAAATTAATGTGAATAAAACATTCAGACATAATGTAAGGGGAATTCTCAAACCAAATGCTCTTTCTTTGATTTTCTCCCTCTTTCACCCCATTTTCAGTATATATATTCATTAAATATAATTTATTCATCATTGTATTAACTTTTCTGGGATATACATATTTCTACTTGAGTTTATGATAAACACAGTATTTTCCAAAAGAACTCTTCTTTCAAAAAAAACACACCTTTTACTTCTCGAGATTGTTTCTTCTTCACTAAAGGATGATGATTCTTATATCAAGTATGTTATTACCTCTTTCATTTGGTAACCCATATTATTAATTTATGATTTATGAAATTAAACTCATTCCTTTACATGGGTTATTTTATGTCAAAGATTGATATATGTTCTGTGTGGCATGCATGATAATATAAATTCTATGATGTGACAGGTGCGCCCAGAATTATATAGCATATTGTAGATGTTATGATATGACGATGAACTTGGAATTATATATCCCTCCAATGAATTGGGTAATGTGATGTATCTCATGAGAAAAGTGAGATATTCATGAACATTATGTTATCTTTGTTCAAAACTATGTGTGGTAGTTGACCACTAAGACATGATGTTCCATTTTTATGCATTGACACATTCCATGACTTTATCTAATGCTTCCTCTCATGATTATGATTATGATGTAATGATTATGCTCACCCCATGTTATATTATTTCATATTCTTATCTATCCTCTTACTAGGCTTCTATATCACCCCTTTCTTTGATGTATATCTTCAGGTGACTACTTGTACTAAGGAGATTTCAAGGGCCAATAAGAATCTAGAGAAGAAGGAATTAAATAAATTTTTATGTTTTATTTTGTAAATGTTATGTATGGTCCTATTTTTTCCAATACACTAAACCTTTGGATCCTGGTCATTTAATTATTTGATATTTTTTATCATTAAAATGATTTAATAGTAATGTAAGAAAAATTAGGGTCACTTTACACTATGAAAATTGTATTTAAATATAGTATATATTTCAGTGACTCTAATATTTTACTTCACTGGTATTTTAAAATACTGATCAATATTTTATTTCATCAAATATTCAAAAAAACCCTTAAATTAATACTTGTAGAGGATGAAAATTTAATGTTTTTTACATTACAATTAAGACCCATATTGTAATTTACATACCATTATACCTTGGGATAAGATTTGGTATCATATAAATCCATTACCATAATTATGAGATTATCTTACTTCATATTTTATTTTTATTACTTTATTAGATTTTCAAATTCAGTTTCCTTACAACAACCATGTTAGTGGAGGAAGGTTTTTTATAAGAGGAGTATCAGTTAGAATACTCAAAAACAAAAATATGACCTAACCACCAATTTTTGATGTATCTTATTATTATTATTGGTGTGATCATATAAAATAAAATATAATTAATACTAGAGTTTTCAATTTTATCATACTAATAAAAAACTATAAAGTTTTAGAGAAGGATTTCATTCAATTCTCTCATGAATAAAATCAATAATACCAAGTAAACCATAAAGTTCATAATAATATATAGTTTTCTATAATAAGTAACATCTATAGATATATATCATCATGTGAAATTGAAAATGGAATTTAGAAAAAGTAAGAGAAAATACATTTTGGAATATCCAATGTTTTAGAAACATGCAGATTTATGCTAAGAGCTGACTATCAAGACTTTGATTTTCTACCTGGGGAAACTGTAACACAAATTAATTAATGATTTATTCTAATAATAAATAGTTTACAATCCATTTGTGAAAAAGGTTTTACTATAATATCAACCATATGAAATTATTTTCAATATTATTCTCAAAGAATGGGAGTCCAAAAAAACAAATAGTGATGATACTAAGCATTTGAAAAAAGTAATCCTTGATGACTTAATTATAACATTAATGAAATGTGATAGAAGACTGAAATGTGATGCTAAAAATGAGAAAATGAGGAATGGAGTAGAATTTTTTTCCATATCATGTAATCTTAGTTCCAATAACTTTAATATCAATTTAAACACATCTAAATATCTTTTTTCAAAGGTAAAATATAATCATTACAAATAAAGTGATTCTAAAGGAATTAATAATTAGGTTTCTAAAATTTCAAGAAGGATAAATAACAATTATAGTAATTAAATTGTATGATATTTTTATAAAGAAGACAAGAAAGATATAAAAGACAAGAAAGAATATATAGATGTTATATGTTATGAGTTTCATAAGGAAGGTCATATCTGGACTGATTGTCCTAAACTGACGAAGAAAAATAAAAATTAGAAAAGGTATCTTAAAATTATAGGAAAAAATATTAAAATATTTAGATTCCTAGAGAACTGGTGAAAGTGACACATCTTTAAATATTTCATCATAATAAAGTGAAAAAAAAGATAGAAAATAGTTGGATTCTATTCAAATCTTCCAAGGAATCAAAAATACTTTATGGGAAAGGTAATTATTTTATCTCTCAAAAATATATTTCTTAATTCAAAAACTACTTACAATACTAATTAATATTATTAAACTTCAATGGAATATGAAAAATATAATTCATCAGATATTGAAAAATTAAATTTATCAGAATATGAATAAAATTTACTAGTTATAACTTAAATAGATATATATGTAAATAACATGTATCAGGTGATTAACTTCCAAAGTTTCAAAGATTTAAACTAAATTATATTAAAAAACTAATTCATTTTATCATAATATATTTGATCAGAATTTTGTTTATCATAATTTAGTTAATTAGAATTTAGTTGATCAAAATTTATTTGGTCAAAATTTAGTTTACTAGAAATTCAATAAAGATAGTAAAAATTTTATTGTTCAACTTAATCAGAAGTTTTATATTTAAAAAAACATTTATCTAATTGTACCTTAGGTAAACTAAATTTTTCTAAAATGTATAAACAAATAAGACCCTCTAGAATAAAAAGTGGAATTAGTTTTACTTCTGATAAACCTTATTTTCAATCAAACTATTTGGTAACTAAAAGTGAGCCTTTTGTATTAAATTTCAAGGAGTACTTCATTACAATAAATTCTATTATTTAAAAAAAGACCAATATTTTAGTTTTCATAATTCTTTTATTTTATAATATCTAGAAGTTTTACAACATAAAAGGGTTGTACATATGTGGGTTGATAAAATTTTATTTACTAACATAAGTGGGCCCTGACATGTTTGGGTACCATGAGCTTAATTTTAAGATAACATTATTTTATGTAACTTATGCTTTATTTGGGATATGATCCAAAGATACCATTTTTATTATTTCTCTGAATGGTTTTTTATTATAGCATTATGTTTATGAATCCTTTTTCTTTTCCATGAGTTATGTTGTGATGAAATTTTTATAAAATCCATTTATTTTTATAGGTTATGATATGATAAATGCTTTATGATCTTGTGGCATGCATATATATTATTTTCATTATGTTATGGGTGATACCTATATCTCCATCCAATGTATTGGGTGAAGATTGATATCTCATGAGATAAATATGACTGAAATGGGGAATGAAATCATTTCAGTAAGGGACATTATCCACTATGATAGTCTTGGGAGTGTACCTTGACTACTATGATGCTTTGGAGAGTTAACCCATTCTGATGTGATAATATTGGAAAAGATCCTTGAATACTAAGGAACTAATTTTCTATGTTTATATGTATGCCACAATTCCATGTCTTATGTCAATGTTATTCTCATGGAACATGTTCTTTAATTCTTTTATGATTCATGTATTATGATCTACCAAGATTTATTCCATGACTCAAATTTATAATCTATGATATAAAGGGTATGATTTTCAAAATGTTAATATCATGTTCTCATACCCTTTTTCTCACATTATTCTTATATGTTCATTAATATCTCCCTTATTTACCCTTATTAATCATTTGAGCTAACCCTTTTCTTATATTTATTTTCTCCAGGCTGTGAAGAATGGTTTTAAGTATGTTATACCTAATAGGGATTACTAGATGTGAAGATTTTAGTGGGAGGTGATGCTGGCCTTTATGAACCAGTTGTTTATGAACCCAAGTGGTTAAGAATTTTCCTTAATTCTTTAAAAGTCTAAACCTAAAAGGTCCTTGGTTATGTAACTGTTCTAAATTTTCCTTTTTACATTGTAAGTTTTTGATAGAAAAAATTGGGTCACGTTTTTCAGTATCAAAGTCAAAAATGTAATGTTTATGTTTTTATCACTGAATCCAAAAGTGTTGGTTTCAGGTTGTTACAATTGGTATCAAAGTAGGGTTTAGATAAATATGTACATAAGGATGTTTCGTAATAAGTTTTATTAATATTTATGGATACCATCATGGGTATATATATTTTTATTTGACCATAAATTTAGAGTCTTATATACCCCTTTTGAGGTTTTAAGTGATAGAAGTTTAAAGAGGCTAATGATGTTTTGGGATAGTTTATGTAACACTTAGGTTTAACATGAAGTATTATTTGAGTAAGAGTTTTTTTACATATTTTGGACATAACTTTTAAAGTTATTTATACACTTTAGGGTTTATATGATCTTTGATTTTGAGGTAAGTTTGAGTTTTTACATTTTTGGGATGCAAAATGAAAGGTATAAGATAAAATTTGAGGTTAAAACTTTTATTTAATGTTAAATATATTAAGGTTATTTTTTAGTATGTTTATCATATTTCTTAGAATGTTATGAGTATTATATTAATATATTTTTGAAGAAAAAAAAGGATAAATCGCGGGTCAAGAGACAACTCGTTACATCCGGCAATGCTTTGATTCTTGAACCCATAGCCTAAGGGAGACAAGGGTGTATCACATACCACTAGCTTGTGTGATGTCCATTATTTTTTTATTTAAACTATCTAAAAGATAAAAGTTAAGTTAGTTTTGGGAATATATGTTTTATCGTATAGATAACCATGAGATTAAAAATTGATTTGTTGTTAATTTATTAATATTATTTTGGAATATGTTCACTATTTTTTGAACCCTATATGATTAAGGTAAATATAAAATTATGGAATTTTATTTTAGAAAATAAGGGTTGAATTTTATTTTAAAGGAATATATAATTTTATTATGGAGTTATGGTGATTCAGGTTATTTATGAAAATGGTTAGTGTATCTTGGAGATTATATGTTTAGTGCATGTACATTTTTTGGTGATAAATACTAAATTTATCTTGGAATACTGTGTGATAAAATCCTTCTAATTTTTTGGGTTTCAATCTTAGTCTATAAATTTTTGAGTAATTTTAATGATAGTCATTTATTTAATTATCTAAGTTGAACTTTGGGCATTACTATTTAATTTTAGATATTAAATTCGTTTTCCATGTATGAAGGTTTATTCTTTTGGGGAGTCATATTATCATGTGATAACCATTTTTTTTAAATTTCTAAATACAGAAGGAATGTTTTTTTATTATTTTGTGGATTATGATATCCATTAGAAGTTTATTTTAGTGCTTCACACATGAAAAAATTCATCTTAAATACTCATAATTTGGAGAAAAAGATGTGATTGTGGTGGAAATTGATTAAAAATGAAAATCTACTTGTAAAGTAAGTATATTTCCTTGTGTACTTAGACTAGGAATTAAATTAATTTCTCAACTCTAGAAAATATATCTTTAAATAAAAACATTATCTGATTACTTTTCTTACCAAGAAATCAATGGCCTTTTAACCCATTATAGATTTATGGGTTTTTGATTGTTAAATTTATCATGACCAAGTTCTCCATCACTCTTCATAACTACTAGGGAGTTAGGTGTTTCTTCAATATCCATGTTTTCACTTCCCACAAATGTTCTCATATTAAAAAAACCTATTATATGTTATATAAGGTGACATTCGTAATTTTTATTCTTTCTTTTCAAGAGGAATCTTTATTAATCCTTTTTAAGATATGATATTTTAACAAAGGTATTTTGAAAAATCAAACCTCAGTTATCAAGACTAAGTTCAAATTATGAGGACATTATTTATTAAATGGGTAGAATATAATATCCATATATTTTAAAAATAAAATTTAGAGCATACAAGATACGCAACACTAAGCTTAAACGAACAACAAAATATTATTATGTGACCATTATATCCAAGCCATTAAAATGGTGGGCATGAATAGGAATAATTGATTTATGAAATATATAATGGTTCTACTCATTTATAATTTATTAATTAATTCTTTTTAAATAATCACTCAATTTTTAGTAAATTCAAAAATATATTTTCTTTAAAAATGATTTTTATTAATTTTTGTGATAAAATAATATAATTAATGTAAATTTTATAAATTTTATTAGCTAAAATAAAATTCATTTTTTAATAATCATGTTAAAATTATATTAGGATGATTTTTTTAAAATTATCTAAAAAGATTGATTTTTTATTGAATAGTGAAAATACTAATTTTTATTGAAAAATGTATTTTATTTTAATGTATTTAAAAAGCTAAATTTTGTTGTTTATTAGTTTTAAATTTTAATTAGTTCCTTTTTAATTAAAATTATTAATTTTAAAATATATTTTATAATTGAATTTAACAAAAATATATTTCATATTTTAAAAGGGCATTTTTTTGAAAAAAAAAATTCTGTTGCATTTTTTCATTTAGTATTAAATTAAATTCTACCGCTTTTGTGATTTGAATTTTTAAAAATGGATTCCATATTTAGAACCATGAGGTCCAAATTTAATAAATAGTTCAATTTTAATTTTGGACAATATGAATATTAACCTTAATAATTTTTATTACCACAGTAAAGAGTAAATCGGGTAATTTAGGTTACAAATAAAATGATAAGAATCATTAAATGACCCAAAAAATTGAATAAATCTTATTTAATATGTATATCTCTAGTATAATCATAAAAGGGATAAATTTATAACCTTTGGGGACCACTTGGATGATATTATGACCATTATAATATTTTATTTAAAGAAAAGTCAAACATGTCACTCTCTTGTTTTTAATAACTAAAATATTTTTAACATTAGGTTATCTAGAGAATATTCTCAAATATAAATAAACTTTTAAAATCTAAAGTATTTATCTTAATCAGGGTAATTTATTTCTAATTTTTAGTAAATAAATAATTACCTTAAATTCTTTCAAAACACTAATGTAGTACTTATTTAATTAATAAAAAATCTAATAAATGATATTAAAAATATTAAAATAAATATAATTTTAGATAAATAATATGATAAATTAACTTTATATATGTTAATTATATGTTGAGTATATAATAAAATATTTGGTTTAAATTTTAGATGTTTTATTTGTGACATCCCTGCTTTTCTCAAAGGTATGAACCATTAATTTTTTGTTCTAATTCCTTTAAATGGACTTAAATATGATGAATAATCAAGTAAAGGAGGTCTTGGGAGTGTTTGGGACTTTTTCAAAGCCTAGAACCCTCAAATAGAAAGAAAATATTGGGTCACATGATGAGGAGAAACTGTGGGGGCCAAACCACATGGTTTCCTTAAATCGTGCGGATGTAGAAAGTGGGCACATGGGGGCCACATGGTTTTTCTACAACTAAGTGACACAAGGTGCACGGTCATGAGATCCTTCTAAAGTTTTTGGAGAGTATGTTTTTCACATTTTTCACATAGTTAGATAAATTGTGCACCTAACCATGCAGTATGGCCCTTTGAAGTAGATAAAGGTGCGTAGTTTAGAAAACCATGTGGCCAAACTGTGCTCTATTTTATTAGGGTGAATTTATGAAATTTCCCCTCTTAAATGATTTTTAAATATTTATTCTTCATCCTTTTATTTTTCTCCAGTAGTTTTCTCTCTTCCCTCACATAGAAACCCCCCTCCTTCAAGAACCTATGGATCGAGGAAGCTCGTTCATTTCTCATCTAATTCATTCATCATTGGATCCAATAGAAATATTGAGGTATGATATTTAATCTTCTCTAATCTATTTCATGTTCTTTGTCCAACATATTATTCTATCTCAGTGCAATCTCATTTTCCCCATTTTTAGGTTATTTTATGGTTTCATCAATTTCTTCCAACCTAGCTCAAATCAAAGGTCGACACTAGATGAGGGAAGCTCTACGAGGATAAAGTAGGTGGCATAGGCTCTTTCCCCTAATTTCATTGTTTTCCATAAAAGTTACCATGGTTTCTTGAGTTAGACCCTTTTGGTTTTTCTCTAAATTTTTCAAATTAAATTAATTGATAGCTTCTCATTCCATTGTGGCCAGTGTTAGTGGCGGATCAACCCCTTAGTTTGATCGCCTTGAGTTATTCCATACAAATGGGTGTTCCTTACCTTGAGCATTATTTTCCCCTTTTCTTTAGATAGTTAAACAATCCTTGAGAGTGTGGTTTTATGAATAACACCTTGAAATGTTAAGTTGGTTTTAATAGAAGTTTGATCTATGTGCTAAGCCCCTATATATACCATGCCTAATGAAATGGTTGAATCAAATGAACTGGAAAAATTATTAGGGCCATAAAATTCATGCTATACATGTTCACTAAATGAGAATTCCTTGGAAAATATGATCTTATTATCATAAATTATTGAAATAATAAAATGGAACCCTTTTTTATCATGATATATATATGTTATTTTATTGTTTAAAGCCTTCACCATAGTTCCAAGAGTGAAATAAGGGGTTCCTATTTAAGGACCCCATGGATGAAATCTCGTGCCTTAGTTAGATTTTTTTAATGATTCTTAAAAACATTAGGAGTGATATCAGTTATTCCTGAGATAGCCTCACCATGTTTTTTCTGTTATAACTCCATACAAGGGACACTAGTTCTCTAGGGGAGACCCCCTGTACTGGTTTGATGGCATGATTGGTTGCACCATTCCATGAGAGAGTCTTGGGCCCCTACATGTGATACTAGGTATGGACTATAAAGTTTTTTATTCTTTGAATTTTATCACACCATGGCAGGAGTGATACATGGGACCTTATCCATGGGTCACCTTGGATGGACGCCTTGGCATCAGACCGTTACCGAGCCCTCGAGCAATACTTGGAAATTTTCATTGATTTTCCATGGATTGGATCAGGGTGTCTCAGTATATTTTATAAAGGGGTTTTTTTTAAAATGAATTCAAAGGTTAATAAATGTTTTCAAATGAGAATTGATCTGTTGATTTTGAAAACGTAGCGATGTGTCATCTAAGACTAATCCCAAGCTTGGGGACAATCTATCCTATGGTACTTTTTTCCCACTCACTTTACCATTGTGGGCTCTCTCAGTTCAGAATCACCAGCTTAGGCCGAATTAGGTAAATTATACGGGTCTCCAAGTGGAACCTAGTCTAATGTATTTATTTTTTTTATTCTGTATTGAATTTTAAATTATTAAGGTACACTACTTATCTTGTATTGAATGAATTATAAATTCCTAGATATCGTGGGTGTCGGCCTACTGAGAATGTATCTCACACTTTTCTCAGGCACCTTTGGTACTCGAGTAGATTTTAGGGTTATAGGTCTAGATAAAGGGAAGCAGCCAACTTCTAATGCTTGATTGACTGTTCTAGGATAGAGTTGGGAGTAAAAGATCGATCCTATGATCGAGATACTAGAAATAAAAAAATTTGGCGTTTTTTGTATATTTTTTCAGCATGCTATATATTCCTATATACCCTACCCCTTTCTTATTAATTATTGTATGGTCCATGACATACCATCATCACATTGTATCGTCTTACTATTTAGCTTTCACTTATTATTCTTTTAGCTTGAATGTTTAATTGTTATTATTTTTATTGTTATCTATTGTTGATTTTATTTCTGTTGTTTCATATTTTATACATTTATATATATTATTGTGATTTACTCTAATCAATGAGGAAATAGTCTCCCCATAGACTTACATAATTCCCTCGCTACTATTCGGCAACCTCTGGTGTTCATGGAGGTGTGCTTTAGGTATTGTGGTTAATCGTCTCGGGTCACCAGTGAGTGGCATTCAGGCCGGGATGCTACAAAGTGGTATCATAGTCATTCTCCTTTTAGTATTTCTTTTTGGGTTATATGGGATACTAGGATAATGGAATTTTGTTATGAGTCTATGCTCGGGAGTAGCTACCCCATGTATAGGGGAAACCCAAATTGTCTGGGATGGGTAATTGTTGTTCTTGCTTACATTATTACCATCTCATTGTATTTCACCGTTGGTTGATGCACTTGTATTCTATTGTTATAAATGTTGATATTATTTGAATGGTTTGTTTAGCACTAGCCTAATGATACGAGGTCATGTTAAAAGCATGCATCATACTAGGCATAGGAGGAATAAATTTTCGTGCATCGTGCCATGTCATATCTACTTTTCTATGTGAATTTTCTATATTGAATGTGATTAATATATATACCTTTTTAGATACACCCTATAGTGTGATTTTATTCTCTATTATTTAATAATCGGTTCAATTGATCACTAATGCCACATCAGTTGGTTTGATTGGTGAGGGACAACCACAGTTCATCTGATCAAACCATGCCCATGGCCTATTACACATGTTGTCTGGTGTAAGGGTCAGGATACAGTTACTTTACATGCCAAATTCAATTTATAAGGTGTATGGTCCCTTTTTAATTTTAATTGGTGACACAATTAACTAGATCGTGATGTTAATAACCAAATAAATTAAAATGAATGCAACCTTTAAAATGAAATGAACTCCTTATATAATAAATGTGTGACCTTAGTCTGACATAACCTTGGTAGTGGGCTATAGGTCATGTCTCATTTGATCTTTTTTTGGTTCTTTCTGATCACCTAGACCTGGATCCTAGAGTAGGCATATGGTTGTAGTGTTCTTATAGGTAGGCTTATACTTATTATTCTTTAATGCTTTCCCTATCTGTTATGAATCTTTTTTGAGGATTTCTCTAAGAAATTTTAGATCTATGACACTATTAATACCTCATGATGTATTCTAGGAGAGTGGTAGTGAGCATACTCCTGAGGTGGTGGGTCTTGATCTACCCATGATACCTCATGTAGTGCCACCTAAGTCACCTCCTGCAGATCTTCCACTAGGTTTTGATTCTCAATTCTAGGATAATTTTATCTGGTTCATGCAATACTTTTAGGGTGCACCTCAACCTTCCCCTTCTATGGAAGAGATGACCCATGATTTCTAGCATTAGTATCCTCCCACCTTCTTGGGCGATGGAGGACCTCAGGCTACTAAGACATGGATGAAGTCTATGATATATATCTTCGAGTACATAGAGACGCATCCAGAGCAGAGGTACAAGATCGTGACCTATACGTTATGTGACTCTGCCAAGTGTTCATGGGACATTCTAACATAGGTTGGATGAAATTAGGGTATGATCTGGGCAGACTTCCATATATCCTTCTTTGGCTATTTCTTTCCTTGGTCCTTGAGAATGGATCAAGTATGATAATTCATGCACCTTGAGAAAGGTGACATGTCTGTGAATGAATACTCAACTTGCTTCACTGAATTTCAATTTTTTTCATTGACCCTGACCGGTGATGGGATGAATGTTACGAGGCGATTCAAGGATGGGATTGCTTATTCCATCTACTCTCACGTGAATTTCTTTCAGTTGACCACCATTTAAGATATAGTAAACCAGGCCCTCGTCACTGAGTAGAACCTAAGTGAATCAAGTGACGTGAAACAAGGTAGTTTAGCATCTAGGTATTGCAGTGGTTTATCTAGTGTCAAGAAGTGAAGCTTCAAGGGTACATGTGGGGTAGTACCATCTAGGTAGAACGCACTGATAGCTATGTGGCGTGTCACTAGTGTGGCAGGCTAGGCCACAAAAATTCTCAGTATACAAGGAACCCTATCGTGTGTCGAGATTGTGGCGGGAAGGGTCACCTCCAGTGTTTCTACCAACCTTTTCCATCCGTGAAAAGTGATTGGGGATCTATTACATCACTTCTTTCAGGTGTAGGATCAGTGAAACCTCATCAATAGGAATCTTGTCTTCTATAGGAAATTCAGGCCGAGCAAGTGGTCGTGGTCGAGGTAGTCAGGATTTAGAGTTCCATCATCAGTAGAGTGGACATGTTCAAGCTAGTCAGGCAGTATCTCAGGGCTACGTTCAGGCCATATCTATGTCGTTCAGTCTACCTAAGGAGAAGATTCTAGGGCCATATATAGTTATAGGTACTATTCTGGTAGCCACTACTCTAGCATATTCCTTACTTGATACAGGTAAATCACACTTTTTCTATCTTCTACAACTATGGGAAGTCTGTGCCTGGTATTAGAGTACTCTAGTGGTCTTATAGACCTTAACATTTCATTACGAGTTTAGGAAGATGGAATACGATAGTGTAAGGAGTTACCCCTTGAGATAGGTGGGTATCATTTTTTGTGGAGTTTCTTTATCCTCGATATGACTACCTTCGACATCATTCTTGGTATATACTAGTTTGTGCCTTATCAATCCCAAGTGAATTGTTATCACTGATGTGAATCTTTCACATCACCTGAGGGTAGTACATATATCAAGAAGGGTGAATGGGATCTCCAAGCCATTTGATTTGGACTCAATTTTACTAGGATGGTTGGGATGAAAACCTAGATGTCCAGTCTCTTTATGAGTGATTAAATAATTAAACTAGTGGAATTCCCTCCAGTGGTAGATCGTTTTAGGGATGTCTTCTCTAAATATTTCTCAGGATCACCTACCATATATCTTATGCAAGGTGAGGCACCAGTGTCCATTCCTCCATATAGGATGATAACTACATAGCTCCAGGAACTCAAGAAGTATCTTGAAGACTTAGTGGCTAAGGGTTTTATCAAACCCAACACATCGCCATGGGGTTCACCAGTTATTTTCACAAAGAAGGTGTATGGTACCCTTAGCTTTTGCATGGATTACCACCAACTGAACCAACTTATGGTAAAGAACTGGTATCCATTAATTTGGATAGAATACCTATTTGGCCAACTCTGAGGAGAAACCATTTTCTCTAAGATTGATTTGGGGTCAGGCTACCATCAGGTTTGTGTGAGGCCATAAAATATACCTTGTACAACATTCCAAAGTAGGTATGGATTGTACAAGTATTTATTAATGCTATTCATTCTGATGAACACACTGGCAATCTTCCTGGCTTTGATGAACTGGCGTTTCCACCCGTATCTTGATTCCTTTGTGGTAGTCTTAGTAGATGACATCTTGGTGTATTCTATCACTAGACATGAGCATTCCAAACATCTTGATATCATGTTGAATACACTGATATCACACTAGCTATATGTGAAGCTCAGTAAATTACACTTTTGTATCAATAAGGTTCACTTATTGGTTTATATCATATCTGAGGCAGATGTATCAATTGTCCCAGATAAGGTGAGCAATGTGGTTTCTTGGGATCAGCCCAAGAATGTGTTTGAAATATTATGATTCTTAAGGATAGCTAGATATTAGAGGTGATTCATTTAGGATTTCTCACGATTGGAAATTCTGCTCATAGGCTTGACCAAAAAGGGCGTGAAATTAGACTAGACTGAAGCTTGTGAGATATATTTTCAAGAGTTAAAGGGAATAATCACTTCATTACTGATCCTGATTTTTCCTGATCTAAAAAGAAGATATACTATTTATTTTTATGTTTCAGGAATCAGAATGGGTACAGTTTTGATGCAAGGTGGTCGAGTCATGAAATATAGATCTCACCAGTTGAGGCCTCATGAGTGGAGCTATCCTATGAACAATCTCTATCTAGAAGTCAGAGTTCATGCTCAATATTGTTGGAGGCATTACTTGTTGGGTGAGTGGTTTGTTGTTTACATGGATCATAAAAATCTCAAATACATCTCCACTCAGTAAGAATTTAATCTGTGGCAGCACAGGTGGGTGGAATACCTGTAGTAATTTGATTTTGAGATTTCTTACACACCTGGAAAGGGAAATTTCATAGCTGATGCCTTGAGCTAGAAAACATAGACACAATCTGTCAAGGAGTCTAGTAGGGAGTGGAAGTTGATGGATATGTTCTATAAGATGCATATTGAGGTTCAGAAACATGATGGGTAACCAGTCTTAGCATATTTAGTAGTGATATCCTTCCTTCTAAAATGGTTCAGGATGAGGTAGGTGTCGTATTTTGAGGGCCTTGTCTTGAGGGAGAGTGTCATAAGAGAGAACAAACCTCCTGGTTGGGTTGTAGATAGAAGTAAAACCTTTATCTTCTATAGTCGTGTATGGGTGTCTTATGATTTATAGAAATAGTTTATGAGGTAATCACATAACTCTATATGGATAGTTCATCCTAGTATTACCAAGATGTATAGATATATGTATTTTCAATATTGGTGGATAGGTATGAAGAGATAGATAGTAGGCTTTATCACTCAGTGCTCAACCTATCAGCAAGTGAAGGAAGAGAACCAGGGACCTGCTAGACTTCTACAAATTATTTCCATTAATGAGTGGAAATGGAATAATTCACCATGGATTTCATGATAGGCTTGCTGATATCCCCTCGAGGAAACGATGTAGTGTGGGTGTTTGTCACCATATTGGCCAAGGTCGTGCACTTCCTACCAATCCAAGAGGCCTTCTTTGTTGATGAGCTAGGAAGACTTAATATTTAAGAGATAGTGTGACTCCATAGTGTTCCTCAATCTATAATTTTTGGGCCAAGATTCCCAGTTTACTTTGTTGTTCTAGCAAGAGTTGCATAAGGCACTGGGTTCATAGGTTCTCTTGAGTACAACATGTCACCCTCGGAGCAACGGGCAGTCCGATTGGAGAATACAGGTGCTAGAGGATATGTAATGGGCCTATATCCTTTATTTTTGAGGTTCATGAGAAAATCATATACCTATGGTTGAGTTTTCCTAAAATAATATCTTTTATAAAATGATTCAGATGGCTATGTATGATGCCCTTTATGGTAGGTCATGTCATTCACCTCTATGCTGGTTAGAAGCAGGTGTTATAGCTCTACTGAGTCTTCATCTTGTTCAAGAGACTTCAGAGAAAGTCCATATGATTCATAAGCATATTTATATATATAATTATTGGAATAAGTATTACACTGGTCTTCATCGCATACCTCTAGAGTTCAAGGTGGGACGTCAGGTATTTATGCATGTATCATCTAGATTGGGTCACATACGAATCTGGAGATAGGGAAAGTTATCTCCTTGGTATGTTGGGCATTTTGAGATAGTAGAGAGAGTTGGGTTGGTGGCCTATCAGTTTCTATTACCTCAAAGGCACCATTTCATGGACAACATATTCCATGTATCTCAACTTCGACAGTATCATCATGAACTGTCTGATTCGTTTGACCCTAAGGATATTGAGCTGGAGGCATATGCATCCTTTGAGAAGCATCTGATATATAACGTTGATCGGAGCATGAATGCTCTCTGAGGCAGGTATGTTCCTCTGATACGGGTGGTATAGAAGCACAGACTCATACAAGATGAGACCTAGGAGCAAGAAGCTGATGTACATGCATAGTCACTATTACTCTTTTTTTATGACGTTCTACTACCATCAGAATGAAAACTTTGGGATGGGTTGTCTTAAGGAGGGGAGGTTATAACATCCCAGCTTTTCTCAAAGGTATGAACCATTAATTTTGTATTCTATTTACTTTAAACGGCCCTAAATATGATGTCTAACCAAGGAAAGGAGGTATCAGGTGTGTTTGGGGATCATTCAGAGCCCAGATCCCTAAAATGGTAAGAAAAGACTGGGTCGCATGTTTAGGAGAAACCATGCATCCCAGACTGCATGGTTTCCTTAAATTGTGTAGCTGCAGACAGTGAGCACCTGGGGCTGTGCGAACCAAGATGCACAGTCGTGAAATATATCTATAGTTTTTTGATAGTGGGTTTTGCATGGTTTTCACATGGTTAGATAAACTATGCACCTAACCATGCAGTATGCCCCTTTGAAGAATATAAAGGCTCACAGTTTTCACATGGTTTGGCCAACCATGAACCCAAACTGTGCACATTTGTTTTTTAGGGTAAATTTATAAAATTTCCCCTCTTATATTATTTTAAATATTTCTTCTTCATCCTTTTCTTTTTCTCTAGTGGTTTTCTCTCCTCCCCACATAGAAACCCTCCTCCTTAAAGAATCTAGGGATTGAGGTTGCTCATTTGTTTCTCATCTAATTCATTCTCCATCAGATCCAATAGAAAGCTTGAGGTATGATATTCAATCCTCTATAATATATTTTAAGTTCTTTTTTCAATCTATTACAGTATCTTGGTGCATGATCATTTTCCCCATTTTCAAGGAATTTGATGGTTTTGTCAATTTCTTCCAACCTAGATCGAATCAAAGGTCTATGTTGAATGAGGGAAGATCTATGAGGCTAAGGTAGGTGGACTAAGCTCTTTAACCTCATTTTTTTCTTTTCATAAAATGTTTCATGGTGCCGCAAGACATACCCTTCCAGTTTCACTCTAAATTTGACAATTTAAATTAATTGATAGATTCTCATGTTGTTGCAACCCATGTTAGTGGAAGATCAACCACTTGGGTTGATCACCTTATTTTATACCATCCAAATTTGTGTGATTTCCCTTAATCCATATTTTCCCCTTTGCCTTATATGGTTAAATAACCCTTGAAAGAGTGGGTTTATGACTAACACCTTGAAATGTTAAGTTGATTTTAATTGGTTGTTGAGCCATGTACTAAGCCCTTATATATACCATGACTAATGAAATGTTTGAATCAAAGGAATTGGCCAAATGCTTAGGGCCTTTCAGTTCATGTTGTACATGGTCCCTAAATGAGAATTCCTTGGCTAATATGATCTTCCTCCCATAAACTATTGAACTAATAAAATTGATCCATTTTTTAGGATGCTATATATATGTTCTTTGATTGTTTAATGACTTCACCATAGTTCCAAGAGTGAAATAGGGGGTTCTAATTTAAGGACCCCATGGACAGACTCTCGTTCCTTGGTTATATTTTGTTAATTCTATGTAAACATGATGGGAGTAATATCATTTATTCCTGATATGAGCTCACCATATGTTTCTTATTATACCTCCATACAAGTGAAACTAGTTCCTTAGGGGATACCACTTGGATGGGATCAATGAAATGTTTGGTTATACCATGACATGAGAGAGACTCAGGCCCCTATATGCGATACTAGGTATTGACTCATAGGTTTTATATTCTATGAATTTTATCACACCATGATAGGATTGATACATGGGACTTCATCTATGGGTCACCTTGGATAGACTCCTTAGCATTGGACCTTTACCAAGCCCTCTGGTGATACTTGTCAATTTCCATTAAATTACCATGGACAGGCTCAGGACATCTTGATATATTTTAGAAAGGGATTTTTTTAATGAATTCAAAGGTTAATAAATGTTTTAAAATTATAAGTGAACTATTGGTTTTGAAAATGTAGGGATGTGTCCTCAGATCTAAATCAGAAGTTTGGGGACAATACATCCTATGGAACTTTTTCCTACTAACTTTACCATTGAAGGATCTCTTGGTTTAGACTCAGCAGCTTAGGATGAAGTAGGTAAATTGGATGGGTCTCCAAGTGGAACCAAGTCCAATGTATTTATTTATTTATTCTATATTTAATTTTAAATTATTAAGGCGCACTTGTTATCTTATATTATACAAAATGGAAAGGCCTAGACACTGTGGGTCCCTGCCTACCGAGATTATATCTCACTCCCTACTCAGATGCCTTTGGTACCTAAGTAGACTTTATATTTGTAGTTCTATATAAAGGGAAACAAAAAACTTCAAATTCTTGATTGACTTTTTTAGGATGGATTTGGGAGCAGAGGACCAAGCCTATGCTTGAGATGCTATACATAGTAGTTTTTTGGCATTTTTGTATATTTTTCAGCATATTTTATATGCTTGTATCCCCTACCCCTTTCTTAGTCATTATTGTATGGTTCATAACATACCATCATCATATTTTATCATCTTACTATTTAGCTTCCACTTATTGTTCTTTTGTCTTGAATGTTTAATTGTTATTGTTTCCTTTACTATCTATTGTTTCTTTTATTTGTGTTGTTTCATATTGTATACCTTTATATATAATGTTGTTCTCCACTCTGATCAACGAGGGAATAGTCTTCCCACGGACTTACCCAAGGTCCTCGCTACTAGTCGAAAACCTTTGGCATTCGAGGAAGCACACATGAGGTCATGTGGCCAACATTCGTGGGGAACCAGTGAGTGTAATCCAAGGTGGGGTGCTGCATTATTGATATTATTAAAGTAAAAGTAATGAATAGTTTTAAAATTTGATATTATGAATATTTTATAGTAAATAATATTTATTAAATGATATAAAATTTATAAAAATATTAAATTCATCCAAGTGATTAGGATATGGTTGATAATATGAACCAAGGTCCATTTATGGGCTTTGTGTCTCTTTATAGTAACTATATTGATCCTTAAAGAGTTAAAATCCTTATTGTCGCAGTAAGAGTTAAAGAGGTTAATAGAAAAATATAAGGATATAAATATAGTAAAATCTTGTATAATTTTTATTATATTAGGGGATTTAGAACCATATTTATATTATATTATAAATAATTCACTTTGGACCCATTTTGAATTGAAAATTAATTTATATTAATTTAATATTATGAAAAATTCCAAGAGTGCCCCCCTTCTTATAAAAGGTCATCCCTTCTTCTCAATCATTCACACTTCAAAAACCATTTTTAGACCAATAAATTCCAAAATACATTACTATATTCCATACCCTCATTATAGAGGTTTTATTCATAACACCAACCTTAAAAGGCTTGAGGTGTTGATCAAATGAGGTTTTCCAAATAAGATGTATAATTTTTATCATCTTGTTTTAATTTTGTTTCTTCTTCCACCTAATTAAAATATTATTAAACCATGATAAAATAGAATAAATAGTTTAATAAATATACTAATATTTTATTATGTTAAAATCATAACCTATATCCATCTCCAACATTCATAAAATGGGATAATAATTCATCATTTGTGTGTACGGAGGACTATCACTTCACAAATCGATATGATTCGTTTTCCATCATTATCTCTCAATGCAGGTTGTGTTGATGGGATTAATTTTTATATATGATATTCATGAAATATTTATCATTATAAAAAATATAATATATCATTTACCTTCTTACCGTTACATGCACTAAAAAATGATAATGTTGCTCATGCATACATGTGGACTACCACCTCCACAAAGTGATGTGATTCATTTTTCATCACATCCCATGGATGATATATATATATATAAGTATATTTAAATAAGTAATATGATATATATGATATTATTATAATTATGTAAAGATAAAATAATTTTTACCTTCTTTCCATAATGACCGTTGAAAAATAGAAACGTTACTCATGCATATGTATGACCTATTGTCTCCATGATTGAAACATAGTTCATTTTTCATAATCATATTTAATATTTGGATTTAAAAGTATAATTGATATATAAAAATGATAATTATATAATTATTATTATTCTTTATATTATTGAATAATGAATTTTTTGACCATATTCAACCTACTGAAGTCATTTTGGGCTTATGAACCAAATATCGCTAAAACATCTAACGTGAACATAAATGATTAAGTAATTATTATAACATGGTAATAAGTGATATATAAAAAATAATAAGATTTTAAAAGGTTCTTAATAAAGTAAATAATTAACCTAAGTTTATTATTCATGAATATAAAGAATGTACATGATGATTCAGACTAAAGGTAATAGATTTTCATCTCACTTTTATTTCTGTGAGACATGTGCCTTATACACTCCTTGTTTCTTTTGTGTGGTATATATACTATCCATGAATGTATTTTATAATTATTCTCATGAAAATTATGGTATGTAGATATCCATATTAATTTTATTCTTTCATAGGTATTTTAATTTAAAAGTTACCAAATTGGTGAGGGTTTATTTTACAATCTCATCATTATTCAAGATTATTTATATTTAAGACTCCATTGGGTAATATTTATCTTCCATGTACATGTTTTATAAAAAAATTTAAAAAATAGTTTTTAATAGTCTCCTAAAAATTTTAAAATAATTTCTCCCCAAGTTTTTCTTTTTACAAAAGTATTTAAAGGAATCTTTTTATCATTTCCCAAATGAGGTACTTTGTGATTTTTCTGACAAAAATATGAAAGGAATGTTTTTTTAACTTATATAGAATGAGTATATTTTATCATTTTCATGTTGAATTAATTATTTAAATATTCTCTTACAATTCTAAAAGTTTTTTTTCAAACAATTTTTTTTTCATTTATAAGTGTGCATCTTTTTAAAAAGAAAAGTGATTTTAAAATTGAAAAGTTATTTTCTTCAAGAATTAATGAAAGTAATATTTAAAAATAATTTTCCATTTAAGATAGCATTATTTTATGTTACTTATTATTTAATCTGGATATGATCCAAAAATTTCATCCTTATTATTTCTTTGTATGGTTTATGTTTATGATGGTGTGATGTTTATGAATCCTATTTCTTTTCCATGAGTTATGTTGTGATGAAATGTTTATGAAACCCATTTATTTTTATGGGTTATGATATGATGAATAATTTATATCCTTATGGAATAGATATGTTTGATTTTAATTATGTGATTGGTGGGACCTATATCTCCCTCCAATTCATTGGTTAAAGATTGACATCTCATGAGATAAACAGGACTGGAATGGAGAGTGAACACAGTTCAGTAATGAAAATTGTTAACAATGATAGTCTTGGGAGTGAACCTTGAAAACTATGATCATATGGGGAGTAAACTCATTCCACTATTATAGTCTTGTAAAAGAGACTTGACTAATAAGTAAATTATTTTATATACACATGTATATTCCATAATTCCATGTCTTATGCCAATGTTATGATCATGGATCATGTTCTTTAATTATTCTATGATTCATGTCTTATGAACTATTAATCTTTATTTCATGACTCAAAATTATGATATATGGTATGCATGGTATTGTTTTCAAATGTTAATATCATGTTATCATACCCTTTTATCTTATTATGCTTATAAGATCATTAATATATACCTTATTTACCCTTACTGAGTATCTGAGATCACCCTTTTATTATTTTTATTTTCTCCAAGACAGGAACAGAGGTTTTAAGTATGTTTCACCTAAGAGGGATTACAATATTTTAATATTTTAGTGGTATATATTTCTGACCTTTGTGAACCATTTGTTTATGAACCCATGTTGTTAAGAGTTTGTCCCAATTCTCTAAAACTCTAAACTTAAAAGGTATTTGGGTATATAAGTGATCCAATATTTCCTTTTGATATAGTAAGTTTTTCATGGAAAAAATTGTGTTAGATTTATTGGTATCAAATCTAGAAATATAAATTTTATGTTTTTAGCATTGGATCCAGAAGTATGGGTTTTAGGTTGTTAAATTTGGTATCATAATAGGATTTATATAACTTCTTTCATTAGTATGTTTCATGAGAAGTTTTATTAAGAGTTATTGATACCATCATGGGTATATAAGTTTGTGGTTGACCATAAGTCTGGATTTTAGATATCCCTTTTGAGGTTTTAAGTGATGGAATTTTAAAGAGGCTAATGATATTTTAGGACAGGTATATGTAACTGTTAGGTTTAACATGAATTATTATTTGAGGAATAATATGTTTACATTTTTTAGACATAATTTTTAAAGTTATTTATAAAATTTAGGGTTTATATTATCTTTGATTGTGAGGTAAGTATGTGTTATTACATTTTTGGGATTAAAAATGAATGGTATGAGATAACCTTTGTAGTTAAAACTTTTATTTAATGTTGAATTTTTTAAAGTTATTTTTGATTATATTTATCAAATTTGTAGAAATTTTATAAGGATTATATTGATATAGTATTTTAAAAAAATACAGATTACAGGTTAGAAGACAACATGTCGCATCCGGCAAGGCCGCAAGGCTTGAACCCACAACCGAAGGGCAACAAGGGTGAATCACCTACCACTAACCTACTTGATGTACTGGTTAGTATGAAATTTTGTTTCTTTATTTAAAATATCTAAAAGATAAAATTTGTGTTTAATTTGGGAATATATCTTTTATTGTATAGATAACCATGAGATTGAAAATTAATTTGGTGTTAAGTGATTAATTTTATTTCAGAAGACGTTCGCTATTTTGAGAACCCTATATGATTAAGGTAATTAGAATATTATAGAATTTTATTAAATAAAATAACGGTTGAATTTAATTTTTGAGGAATATATGATTTTATTTTAGATTTATGGTGATTAGGTCTATTTATGTAAATGGTTAGTGTATCTTGGAGATTATATGTTTAATGTGTGTACATTTTGGGAGATAAATACTAAATTTATCTTGGAATACTATGTAAACAAATACTTTTGATTTTTTATGTTTCAATATTATTCTAGAATATTTTTATGAATTTTAAGGATATCTATTTATTGAATAATTTAAGTTGAACATTGGGAATCACTATTTAATTTTAGATATTAAAGTAGTTTTACACATATAAAGGTTTTTTTTAGGAATCATATTATCATGTGATAACCATTTTTTAATTCCTAAAGATAATAGGAATATATTTTTATTCTTTTTTATATTATGAGATCTGTTAGAATTTGATTTTAGTGTTTTAGGCATGAACAAATTCATCTTAAATACTCATCGTTTGGAGAAAAAGATAATATTATGGTGGAAATTGATTAAATGATGAAACTCTACTTGTCTAGTAATTATATTTCATCATATTATTAGACTAGGTTATAAAGTAATACCTCAACTCAAGGAAAGGGATCTTGAAATAAAAAAGTTGTTCGTTTAATTTTCTTACCAAGAAATCAATGGCCTTTTAACCCATCATAGATTTATGGTTTTGTGATGGCTAAATTTACCATGACCCAATTCTATATAAATCTTCATCAGTACTTAGGAGTTAGGTTTTTCTTCTATATCCATGTTTTAACTTCCCAATAATTTCCTCCTATTTAGAAACCTAGTGTGTGTTATATTAGGTGACCTTTGTACTTTCTTTTCTCTCATTTCAAAAGGAAGATTTATTAATCCTTTTTACAATGTGAGATTTCAATAAAAGTATTTTGAAAATTCAACCCCTAGTTATAGAGACCAAGTTAAAATTGTGAGGATGTGATTTATTAAAGGATAGGATAAATTAATATCCTGATATTTTAAAAATAAAGTCTATAGCATACAAGATATTCAACACTGAGTTTAAATGAACAAAGAAATATTATTATGTGGTTTTTATATCCTAGACATTAAATTGAGGGGTATGAAAAGGAATAATTGATTTATGAAATATATAATGTTGATAATCATTTCTAATTTATTAATTAACTCTTTCTAAATAAGCACTTGATTTTTAGTAAAGTCAAAAATATATTTTCTTTAAAAATTATTTTTATTGCATTTTATAAGAAAATAATATAATTAATGTAACTTTTAGAAAGTTTATTTGATAAAATAAACACAATTTTTTAAATAATAATATCAAAATTATTTTATGATGAATTTTTTAGAATTTTCTAAAAAGATTGATTTTTCAATGAATAGTGAAAATAATGATTTTTTTAAAATGTATTTTATTTTAAAGTATTTACAAAGTGAAATTATTTTTTATTATTTTTTAAATTTAATTATTTATTTTTAAATTTAATTATGGTTTTTAAAATTTATTTTATACTTGAATTTAGCATAGATGCATTTTATATATCTTAAAATGTCATTTTTATAAAAAAAAACTATTTTTCATTGTATTTTTTCTGTTTAGTATTAAATAAAATTATGCCACTTATTTGATTTGAAATTTTAAAAATTTATTCCATATTTTAAATCATGAGGTCCAAATTTAGTAAATAATTCTCTTTTAATTTTGGACAATATGAATAGTAACCTTAATAATTTTTATTACCACAATAAAGAGTAAATCTAAAGATTTGGGTTACAAATAAAATGATAAGAACCATTAAATGACTGAAACACTTGATTAAATATTATTTAATAATTATATCTCTATCATAATCATACAAGGTTCAAATTTATGGCCTTTTGGGATCACTTGGATGAGATTATGACTATTAAAATATTTTATTTAAAGAAAATTCAAACATGTCACCCTCTTGTTTTTAATAACTAAAATATTTTTAACATGGGGTTATTTATAGGATATTCTCAACTATAAATAGTATTTTTAAATATAAATGATTTTTTAATATTTAGTGAAGAAATAATCACATTAAATGCTTGCACAATGCTGATGCAGTACTTATTTAATTAATGGAAAAATCAAAAAAATGATATTAAAAATATCAAAATAAATATAATTTTAGATAAATACATGATAAAAGAAGTTTATATATGTCCATGAAATTTTAGGGATATAATAAAATATATTTTTATTATTTTATATGTTGCCTTGATATTATTAAATTCAAAGTGATAAATAGTTCTAAAAATTGACATTATGGGTATTTTATAGTAAATAATATTTTATTAAATGATATAAAATTACTAAAAATATTAAATTTGTACAAGTTATTATTATATGGTTTATAATATCAACCATGATCCATTTATGGGCTTTTTTCATTTATAGTAACTATATTTATCCTCAAAGAGTAAAAATCTTTGTTGTCATGGTAAGAGTTAAAGGGGTTAATACAAAAAGATAAGGGTATAAATATTTTCAAAACGTGTAAACTTTTTATTTTATGGGGTTTTTTAGACCCATAATTATACTATATTATAAATAATTTACTTTGGATCCATTTTTAATTGAAAATTAATTTATATTAATTTAATATTATGATAAATTTCAAGAGTGTCCCTCCCCTTTCTTATAAAAGGTAACCTCTTCTTCTAAATCATTCACACTAAAAACAAATTTTTTCCTCCAATAAATGCCCAAATATATTCCTAAAATCAATAACCTCATTCAATAGGACTTATTTTATTCATAACACCAACCTTAACAGGATTAAGGTGTTAATAAATAAGGTTTTCCAAAGAAGAGGTATAATTTTTATCCACTTGTTTAAGTTTTGTTTCTACTTCCAACTCCTTAAAATATTCTTAAACCATGATAAAATAAAAACACCATTAAAATAAATATACTAATATTTTATTATGTTAAAATCATAACCTATATTTATCTCCAATATCCATCAAATGGGAGAATAATTCATCATTCGTGTGTATGACGGACTACCGCTTCGCAAACCCATGTAATTCATATTCCATCATCATCTCTCAAGATGTGTTGTAATGATGTAATTATTGTTTATATATTATATTAATGATATTTTTATCATCATAAAAATATAATATATCATTTACCTTCTTACCATTCCATTAACTGAAAAATGATAATGTTGTTCGTGCGTACATGTTGACCACCACCAACATAAAGCGATGTGATACATTTTTCATCACATCACATGGATATTATATATATAAGTATATTTAAAATAAGTATTATTATATATATTATATTTTTACAATTATATAAAGATAAAATAATATTTATCTACATTCCATAATGATCATTGGAAAATGGAAACGTTACCCATGCGTACGTACTACCTGCCGTCTCCATGATTGTAACACTGCTAATTTTTCATAATAATATTTAATGTTTGAATTTAAAATTATAGTTGATATATAAAATTGATAGTTATTTAGTGATTATTATTCTTTAAATTATGTAATAATGTCTTTTTTGACTATATCCAACCTACCAAAGTCATTTTAGACTTATGAACCAAATATTGCTAAAACATCTAACGTGAACCTAAATGATTAAGTAATTATTATAACATGCTAATAAGTGATATAAAAATAATAATAAACATTAAAAAGTTTCTTAATAAATTAAATAATTGGACTAATTTTATTATTCTGGAAGATAAATAATGTACGTGATGAGTCAGACTCAAGGTAAGATATTTTCATCTCACTTTTATTTCTATAGGGAACATTCCTTATACACTACTTATTTCTTTTATGTGGTGTATATACTAACCATAAATGTATTTTATGATTCTTATCATGAAAATTATTATATATACATATCCATCTAAAGTAATTTATTTCATGGGGATTATGATTCAAAAGTTACCAAAGTGGTAGTGGTTTATTTTACAATCTCATCATTATTCAGGATTGTTTATATTTAAGTCTCCATTGGGAAATATTTATATTTTATGTCCATATTTTCTAAAAAAATATAAAAAGGTATTTAATATTCTCATACAATTTTTTAAAATCATTTATACCCAATTTTTACATTTTACAAAATGGTTCTAAGGAATCTTTTTTTGTTTTCCAAATGAGGTAATTTGTGACTTTTTCAAAAAAATATGGAAGAAATGTTTTTTAACTTATAAGATATGAGCATATTTCCCTACCATCATGACACCCCAATGGTTAAACTATTACATTATAAGTTTATAAGTTTATTTTCAAATAAAATGTTTCCATTTATATGTGTGGAAATTTTTAAAAAGAGAAGTGGTTTTAAAATGAAAGATTTATTTTCCTTTAGAATTATTCCAAGTGATCTTTGAAAATAATTTTTCATATAAGATAACATTATTTTATTTTACTTATGATTTACCAGTAATATGATCTAAGTATAATATTCTTATTATTTCTTTAGATGTTTTATGTTTATGATTACATTATGTTTATGAATCTCATTTCTTTTCTATGACTTATGTTGTGATGAAATGTTTATGAAACCCATTTCTTTTTATGGGTTCTGATATGATGAATAATTTATGATCCTATGGAACGCATATGTGTGATTTTCATTATTCAATGGTTGGTACCTATATATCTCTCCAATTCATTAGGTAAATGTTGATATCTCATGTGATAAATAGGAATGGAATGAGGAGTGAACCTAGTTCAGTAAGGGACATTTTCCACTATGATAGTCTTGGGAGTGAACCCTGACTACAATTATTGTTTGGGGAGTAAACACATTATACTATGATAGTCTTGTAAAACATACTTAGGTACTGTGGAAATGATTTTATATGCTTATGTGTATTCCATAATTCCATATCTTATGCCAATGTTATGCTCATAGATCATGTTCTTTAATTCCTTTACTATTCATGTCTTATGAGATACCATGCTTTATGTCATGACTCAAAATTATGATCTATGATATGTAGGGTATGGTTTTAAAATGTAAATATCATGGTCCCATACCCTTTTTCTCATGTTATTCTTATATGATCATTAATATCTTCCTTATTTATCCTTACTGAGTATTTGAGCACACCAATTTCTTATGTTTCTCTTATCCAAGTCATGAAAAAAGGTTTTAAGTATGTTATACCTAAGAGGTATTACTATATGTGAATATTTTAGCAGAAGATAATTTTGGCCTTTATGAACCCATTTTTTATGAACCCAAGTTGTTAATAGTTTATCCTAGTTCTCTAAAACTCAAAACCTAAAAGGTCCTTGGGTGTGTAAGTGATCCAATATTTCTTTTTGATGTTGTAATTTTTTTTATGTAAAAAATAGGGTCACATTTATTAGTATCAAATCCATAAATATAAATTTTATTTTTTTAGCACTTTATCTAGAAGTGAAGGTTTTGAGTTGTAATAGTTTTCCATGTGGTAAGAAATTTATTGTTAGAAGAATTGTAATGTTGTGTAGAGGCAAAGGTAAGCTTTGGGTATATTCACCATTAAATAAAACTTTCTAATTCTATAAGTTGGGTATTAGATATATTTTTTGACCCAAATATTTGTATCTATATATAAGAACCTATAAAATTATGAGAGATTGTAATAAGTGAATTGGATCATAAAAATATTAATATAGAGGGTCTTTTTACATTAATTTTGGAAGATATGCATTTCATATTGTCTGGTGGAATAATTCTCATGTTTATAAATCTTTATTATGTTTTTATCATAACCATAACATTTTTATGTGTTAGTTTTAGACACAATTGTATTTATTTCAAGTTCATAAATAAAATATCTTCTTATGTTATGGTATAACACATTTAAAATGGATTAAATATATGATTGAATTAGTAAATCCTAATCAGGTAATAAATGATGAATTAAAATCATAAGACTTAGTGGAAGGGATTCCCTTACTTTGTTACTTTTACTAATGATATTAGTAGATATAGATATATATATTTGATGAGGTATAAATCAAATTTATTTAAGTTATTAAGGAATATAAAATAAAATTATATAATCAACTTGGTAAGAATAAAAAAAACTTTATAAAAGTAATGTAGAGACTTCTTTAACTGAGATAATATTGATCTTGAGTCATGAAATTATTTCAAAATCCTTTTATGAACATGAATTACAAACAATGACATACACACTTAACCTAGTGTCTCAATCAAGGTATTAAACAGGGTATCATTAAATTTATAGTATGGAAAGAAAACTCAAACTATCATGTGTATGTGTATAGAGATTAAAAGTTTTTGTTAGGGTTATTCATGGCATAAAACTTCTATCACAAGACATGAAGTATATCTTTAAATGATCCTAGATATAAAGGAGAATATATAAAAGGGATCATATCTCTAAAATAGATAGTGGTAATAAGATAAACTCAAATAAATTTGAGGCTTGAGATACATAATACTTGGAATAGGAACAAAACATATTCCCTTCCCAAATCCTTCTCCAAACTCACTACAACACATCCAACACTCCAAGACCAAAAAATTAAGATACTGGGAGAAATTCAGACCTCAAAAACAAAGATGATCTGAATGTTATAAAGATTTTTAATGTTATGGAATGTTTATTAAATGTTTTATTCCTGGTCATGTAGGACCCTGGGACACCCTGAGAGGGGAGGGGTAAATCAGGGTGTCAATTTTTCTTTTTAAAACAAGGATCTTGTTCCCACATTGGTACGAACTCATTAAACCTATATGACAGATAAGAACATAAATCAAACAATCATATTCACTGAAACCACACAACACTTTTACTTGGTTTTCCACTAAGGGATATGTCTAAGGATCATATGCCAATAGTGCATCGGTCTTACCAAAATCCACTAAACTTCACTAGTTGCGGAATACAAGGGTTCGGTCACAATCATTCCATACCAGGTTCACTACCTTTATAAGAATTCAAGGATCGCCCACTATGTCCCTTGGATCACTTCCGTTGACTCCCCCTAGCTCATTGCTCTTAGATAAGTCCATCTCAGTTCATCGAATTAAAGGTCGCTTCAATGATTTGGCATTAAATTCCTTGTATCTGGCTTAGCATGAGACTTTTCTTGCACCTTATACCTGGTTTTATGCTCTTTGAAATCCCTTTTCACTTAAACCTAATTTTAAAAAACTCTTATTTGCAAAGATTCTTTTTGAAACACACTCCTTCACGAAGTAACCCTGCCTTCGTGGAATTATCTGTCTTCGTGAATCTTCCTAGCCTTCATGAAACAATCTTTTCAAAACTCACTAGGTCAATGCAGAATACCTCATCAACACGAAGTAACCTTTTTCAAAAGCATGGGCATCAGTTAAGACAAAAAGTCTCTTTGCAATGCACCAAATTTTATAGAAATCCTGATTCGAAAAGCTCTTCGCAAACTCAAAGAATCTCCAGATTTTACTTCAAAACTTCTATGTAAATTAAAAGAGGTAGCCTCATATTTATAGGCTCGGTCGATCATGCAGTTGCACCATCTCTTTGAGGATTTTCTGGATCATCTAAAACATCTTCACGGTGATCCTCCCTTCATAGAGAACCATGGAAATTATCTGTTCGCAAATCTCATCATCATCGTGGAGTCTTCTATAAAAACCCTTTGCAGCGTCCATAAATTTTACAAAGCATTCCATCAATGACCACAAATCTCCAAACCTCGTAATCGTGTAGAACTCTGTCTATGATCGTGAATCCCATCATAATCGTGAAACACACTATCAGAAAACTTCATGTCTTCACAAAATGAAACTCACAAATCCCATCTTCATGAAACTCATACCTTTTCTGTATTTTCATAAGGCCTTCAAGAAAAAACAAATTGTATGTTGAAATCTAACTTCCAAATTTTGGACCCCGAAAATTTGGCAAACACAGGGAAATGATGTCACCTTCAATACTGATTTTGGATTGAACTATATGATACCTTTCCTTGTAATCTTCCTGATCATCCATGTAAGTATTGACAAAAAACACAAACCAAACTTCATTTCTATCAAATAACAGCCCTAGTTCCAACAGTTCATACATTTATAAATGCTTAGTTTTACATTAAATATCCTTTGATGAATACATAAACAGGTCTATAGATTGTGAAATGGATATACATGAGACTTTAATTTGATCATTGTGAAACTCCTTGAATCAAAGTTCTCATTCTCTCATTATAACAACTCATGGAATTCCCTTGAGGGAGGGATACTAACTATAAGAAAAAATATATATAACTGTGTTATTATTTGATATTAATCGTGGTTATAAACATTATTGAATTGATTAGTCGTGTTTCATAAAAACTTCATCAAATTAGGTTTCACTAATTTAGTCACGTTTCTTACTAAATTTACCCACATTTCTTTAAAAAACTACTAAATCGGTCATACTTTACCAACATTTTTTAGAAACACACCTAAGTTCTTTTTATTAAACTTAATTTATTTTCCCCTTCTAATGTTATTGATTCCATGATCACCCTCTGCATCCCTCGTTGCTCGGTCCCACCTATGCCCTGCTAACACCCCTAACAAAATGCCTTTGTTCCCCCACCAACACCCAAACACAACACTTTCTTTTTCTTCCCTCTATCCTATAAACAACACCACCCCCACTATTAAAATATGAATTGCATGTCACGAGGCTCAAACCCACAATGTGATAGACAAATAATAATGCTCATACCACTCATTGAGGCATTTTTTTAGAATTTAAACATATTATACAATATTTATATAAAATTTAAAAAAGTTACTAGATTATGGGGACATATACAGTTCACTCATGCTATAGTTTTACTATAGTACCAGCCAAAGCCCTAGTGTCATGGAAAATCACCCCAAATATGGGGTCACTGGCAGTTGAACTTTCGACCTCATACAGGATTATGGAGCCTCTGCTATTTAGTAAATCCCACAACCATAATATACTTATATATATATATATATATTCATTCATACATTAATGATCATTTATTCAATTGTTATTAATTAATTATAATTATTTTTTAACAGTTTTGTTTGCATGTTAATATATATGTATGTATATCTATATTAATTATATATATATATAATTTATTTTTATTTAAATGTAATACATTAATATTTTTAATATTATTAATAGGTTTATATATGTATATATTTGTCTATGTTTGTATATTAATATAAATATACTTATAAATTTTTTATTTTTTATTTAAATTGATATATGAATTAATATGTTCGTGTGTTATAATGATAATTTATTTAGTTATTAAAAATTAACTATAATTATATTTTTAACTTTTCTATGTGTATTTATATGTGTGTTTGTCTGTGTCTATGTATGTATGTTTGTGTGCATGTGTCTGTGTGTATATATATATATATATATATTGAATAAAGACCTTTTAATTTATTATATAATTTAGTCATGTTGAAGTGATAAAAGGTTTGTGTTGGTTTTATTTATTTTAGATAGGTTTCAACATTTATTTATTAGATAAATTGGGTATTGGAGGAAGAATATTCTCAAAGGGCATGAAGATTCTTCTGTCATAAATGTAAATGGATAAAGAAACTACTTGGTGAACAACCTTTTAAATCAAACGATTTTTGTATTAAAATGGGGATAAATGGATTGTATATTTGTATTTAAAAGAATTAAAATAGGTTCAAGGTGTTGGATAAAAGTTGGTTGATATATTAAGAAAACATCCTTGGATGACCAACCATAGAGGTTTTTGTATTCAGTGTTAAACATCACCTGGATGATGGGTGAAATTGAATGAGTTTGAAGTTAAAGTTAGAAATGTAATGTAACTTCATGGAAACACTCAAATTGGAGTAAACGTTTTGTAAGAGACCTTAGTAATGGTGTTGAATATGTTTAAGATGATTGATAAATTCATAAAAGTGTTATGAGATGATTTTAAGAGTTTAAGAAGGTTCTGAGTTGATCTAAAGTGAGTCTGACCTTATAAGAAGAATTATATAAATTCTCTTTTAAGGCTAAAAATGGTTTAAATATTGAACCCTCTATCCTAATTTTTAAGGTTACAACTTCATAAATTTACCAAAGTTTTTATACTTGATCCAAACTATGTAGAGTTCAAATCACTTTGTAAGGTTTAGTGATGAGCAGAAGCCTGAAATTTGAAAAAGTTCCAAACTCTACACAATTTTGTAGAGTTAAATATAAGATCTTTTTAGGGTTTTTTAATTTCCTAGAGTTGTTTACTATGTAAAAAATGACTTTATAGAGCTTATGGAAGACTTTCATAAGGTTTCATGGAGTTTTTAGAGTTTATAACTTTTTAAGGTTGGAACTTTGTAGAGTTGAGTTGTGAAATTAATAGAGTTGCTTAGAAGTATAATTCAGTAAAGGAATAAACCCTACATTGGGACTTCATAGAGTTATGTTACAAAAAAATATAGGTTTATTGGACTTCATAGAGTTGGAAACATTATAGAGTTGAAATCTTCATAAATTTCAGCTTTGTGGAGTTGAAATACTGATCTATGTAGAGTTTTCTATAACCAACATTGAGTTCAATACTTTGTAAAGATTTGAGATATATGAGTTTTTTGGAATTGAATATTCTTAAGAATAAATTATATCAGATGATGCTTATGCTGATCTTTTCATATCTAAACATTATGATGTTTTTTTAATCCATGATTAAAGTTGTGATTGGAAGAATATAAAGGGAGATTATATTGGGAAGATCACTGTAGTATTAATTCTGTGATTTTCAAATGAGAATATTTGAAAATAAATATTATAGATCAAGATGGAGATTAAATAAATTGATTCCCAATATTAACTTTATAGATTAAAACATTAAAAAATGTTAGTATTCATGCTGAATATTGAGAAATAGATCTAACCATGAAGCATCTGTTAATTAAAAGTGAAGCTGAATATGATTTTAGAGTTATAGATGTACTCATGTTATAAAGAATGTGTCATTCCACAACATTATTTTGTTGTATACTTTTATATAACTATGGATATTGTTTTAAATGAGGATTTTTTTGGAATATATTTAGATGAATCTTCTCAAGACTTCTGGTAAAATAAAATTAAATACTTATACAACTAATAGAAAATGAAGAAATAAAACTGAGGGCACTCCTATTATTTCACTGGAGACAAGAGGTTGATGAAAATGATCATAGGAGATACCCATATAAAAGTGGTTGTGAAAAATATAGAGGAGGATCACCATAAAAATAGGAAGGAAATTTTCTATAAAAATATAGATAATTTATATTGTGATATGATGATATAAAATGGATAAAAAGATGAGATATATGGTGTTCTCAAAGAACCATTAGGTAAAACAATGTAAAGAGGGAAGAAGAGAACCTCTCTTTCTAGATGAAAAAGGAGAGCAAATGATAGAGGATATAGAAAACAAATAGAGAAACTCTCATGATAATTAAGAATCTCTCAAAGAGAGGAAGAGTGAACTGATACCATATTGAGAAATAAGAACTTATGGGTATCAAAGAATAGAAGAATAAAAGAAGATGACCCTATGACACCAATTATTATAGAAGATTGTGACAAATAATAAGGAAGAAGAAAAAGATTTCATAGAGAAACTAAAACTACCAGTGATATTCCTATCTGGGTGTTGATCATTTTTTATGAGGAGCTACTAGGTTACTAAAATCATAGAAGCTCAAGTTGATAGAATCCAATGAAGATTTTCTGAATAACAACTGGGAGTTTAGTAGTAAACAAAGACTGAGTTACATGAAGTTGTTCTTGAATATCTAAATACATTTATCTTGGTCAGGGAAATATGGTAAGATGGGGGTGAATTCCCTTTTAATAAATAAATCAAAAGTTAAAGTACAATTTCAAAATAAAATGATTTAGATACGTCTCCACCCCTAAACTTGAGAGGTCAATATTATTAATCCCTTAATATTGGTGGTGATTAAGAAACTTTTCCCTAATAATTATGGTTTGCGATCACCCTCTTGATCTTTTTCAATATCCAAGGAGCTCGTCCCTCACTTTTACAGAGTGAGAACCCATTGGAGAAAGGTGATGAGAGGTGATAGGTTTTCTTTAGAAAAATCCATTAAAAATTCACTCACAAATATCTTTAATGGATGATTACAATTGTGGATGAGAGATTTGAGATAAAGTTAGAACAGAATTTGAGAGATTGAGAACTTAGGAAGGCTCTTTTAGAGGATTTTAGAGATATAGAAATTTATTGTTGATTCAATCTTAAGAGAATTTTTGGGAGAGAGTGTTGAAAAGGTTAGGTTTCAAGGTTCTAAGTGATTCCTTTTATAGTCTCCAAGAGGACCAATAATATTCTATAATACATCAAGTGTAATGAAGTCATAGAAGACAACCTTAAATTCATTTTTGACCACATTTAATATTGGATTGTACTGGTTGTTGTGATTCCACCAATAACCTGGTAGATATTATCAGGTATCCATTGGCCTGCCTAAAGTTACAGATACTTCTAGAATAATAACTGGATAGTTAATACACCTCCACCAATTAGCTGGTGGATTTATGTTGGATTAGGGTGATTATAACTTCACCATCGGCTAACCAGTGGACCTACTGCACACCTAGGCAGTTGTTATCATGGCACCAGTTGGCCAGTGCTACCTATTACTGCCCATCTTCAAGCATGGCCATACTTTCTTCCTTATAAATACTTCTAAGGATATTTCAAGATTATTCCAAGAACTGGAATCATAAAAATATATACAACTAATACTTTAACAATAATTCAAAATATCTTTAATATGCCATTAATTCCATCACTTTGAATTAAAAATAAACACTAAAACTCACTTAAAATAAATCATTAGACAAATAGGTGAGTGTTTGTGATCATGAAAACACCATTATGGAGAGACGTACAAAAATCTCACACTTTTTGAGGATTATAAACACTTAACATAAAAAATATAAAATAAATGTAAATCAATAGTAAAAGATATAGAAATCATAATTCAAGATTTTAATATAAGATATTCAATATGTTCAAGAAGTAAATAAGTCGAGCATATCAAATTAAAGAGAAAAAATTAATATAGATTTTCAAAAACTCTCACATTGTAAGAAAATTTACCACTAGATAAAGTTAAAAAAAATTAACATACTTCTCCCCATTTATGAAATAAAATTTCAAAAAACTTTCTCCCCCTTTAAAATTGAATAAAAAGTATCCCACTTTTAGATGAAAAAACCATTCGAAAACTTATCCCCCTTTATGATCATCAAAAAGAAAAAATGAAATAAAGGAGAAACTTTTAAGAAAGATGAAGGATTTGAAGATAAATTTAAGAGAGAACCTGAAAAAACAAAATAAATATTTTTGAAAATAATGTCTTAAGAGAGAAAAATATTTTTAAAGAGAAAAATAAAATAGATTTTGAAAACACCTCTTAACTTCTGAACATCCTTTTTTAAAATAGAAGTATTTAAGAGAGAGAGAGAAAGAGGGAAGTTAAAGAAGAGAGAAAAGTAAAAGAAAAATGGAGAGTAAAGTAAATGAAGAAATAAAGAGAAAGAGAAAAGTTAAAAAAATAGGAAGAAGAAAACAAAAATGGTGCATACATTTTCCAAGCTACTCATTCCTCAAAGAATAATTTTTCACCATTAAAATAGCTCTAAATAATATGGTCATTTGTGAAATCATCTCTTTTAAAGATTATAAACATAAATAGTTTATTGAGTTTTGAAAAAAAAATAGTTCAAAAATTAATATTAATATTATAAAAACTACTTATTTTAGAAAATATAATTTTGAAATTTTTAAAATAAGAAAAAAAATTAAATAAAAGAAATTAGAAAATAAAATATATCTCCTAATGAAAATTTCATAATTAAAAGATAAAATAAAGATAAAAGGATCCCCCTAAAATGATATCATAAGTGAGAGATAAATGGATCGTAGTCAACAAGAATAAAAAGATAAAATAATAAATTTAAAATTTAAAAAATATTTAAAAACATAACTCAAGATATTCATAAATCAAATGAAAAATTTCGTAAGGGGGAAACTCATAATTAACCTTTAATAAATTTGAAATGATCAAGGGATAGAGTTTTGGTAAAAATATCAATGAGTTAATATCCCTTCAGAACAAATTCTAATAATATATCACCTTTTTTGAAGTGACCTCATAAGAAATGGTGCTTATGATCACTATGTTTAGTGTGAGAGTTCTAAATAGAATTTTTAGAGATATTGATGGCACTAGTGTTATCACACTTGATAGGTATATGGTCAAATATAAGCCTGAAGTCTAATAGAGTGTATTACATCCATAGTATTTGGGAACAACAACTCCCATCTGTTATGCATTCTGCTTTGGTTGTATAAAGAGAAAATGAATTCCAATTATTATTAATCCATGAGACGAGGGATTTTCAAAGTAGGTTTCAAGTCTCACTTGTACTTTTCATATATAGTTTTAATCCTATAAGAGTATTATTGGAGAAGGAAGTTAATTCAAAATAGGTTCCATTGGGATAAAAAAACATAGATTTTTAGTTACTTTTAAATACAAAAAAATAATTTTGATATATTTAAGATGAGATTAATTTGTATTTTATTGAAAATTAGTATAAATAAAAATACCGAGCATGATATTAGGTCGATTCATAGTAACTTAAAGTAGACTACCAATCATACTTCTATAAATTTTGTTTTCGATCGTCTTACTAGCTTCATCCAATGTAATCTTATAAGTTATACTCATAGGTATACTAATTTCTTTAGTGTGATCCATTCTAAATTGTTTTAAGAGTTCATTGGTGTATTTGCCTTGGTTTAATAAGATTCCATCATTTCTTTAAGAAATTTGAAAATTGAGAAAGAATTTGAGTTCACCCATAAAACTTATTTAAAATTCCATTTTCATTAAATTAGAAAATTAAAAACATGTATATTCATTGGTAGAGTTTAAAATCACATAATCAATGTAAATTTGAATGAGTAACAAATCATTTGAGATGTGTTTTATAAAAATATTTGAATCATGATTTCACATTTTCAAACCATTTAATAAAAGATAATTTGAAAGAATTTTATACCAAGCCTGATGGACTTGTTTTAAACCATAAATAGATTTTGATAATTTGAAAATAGAATTTAGAAAAAAGAGTATTTTCAAAACTAGGTTGTTGTTCCAAAAAAACATTTTAAAAAATAAAACCATTTAGAAAATTGATATTCATTTAAAGAGTTTAAAATTAATATGATAGGTTAATGAAAATAATATTCTTATGGACTTTTATCTATGAGTGTAAATTTTTCCACATATTCTATTTATTCATCTTGGTTATAACCATTTGCAACTAAATTGGATTTGTTTCTGGTGATATTACAGAGCATGTCTAGTTTATTTCTAAAAAGCGTTTTAGAGACTATAACTGGATGATAATTAAGTCTTTACATGATATTCATAACATCATTTTGAGTTAATTTATTTAGTCCTCTTACATTTCAATAATACAATTTTTATATTTAAGGGAATAGTTAAGGTTTTGGGGTTTAAGGTGATAGAAAAAGGCAAGGTGTTCAACCTTATTTAAGACCAATCTACAAGTAAGAGTTCTGAGTTGAAAATATCCAATGACCTTTTCAAGGGGATGGTATCTATATTTTTTAAAATATTTAAGAAGATAATTTGAAGGATATTCTTTTTTTTCATTAACTTATTTAGTTTGAAAAGGTTCATTTAAAACATCATTTTCAAAAACATTTTCAGACATATATTTTGGAAGATTTTCATCAAAAACAACATGGATTGATTCTTCCAAAAAAAATTCATTTTATTAAAGACTCAATATTCCTTTCTTGAGTTGGATTTCCCAATAAATATACCTTCATCGGATTTAGAATCAAATTTTCCAAGATTATCTTTAGTGTTTAAAATAAAACATTTGCAACCAAAAAAATTTAAATGGTCAATTTTCCAAATTTCATAAGGGGTATTTTTGAGAAAAGATATTATGATAATGTGATTAATGATATATCATGTAGTATTAATATCCTCGGCCCTAAAATATTTCGGTAAATTAAAATTATTTAAAAGGGTTTGACCAATTTATCAAATAGTTTGATTTCACCTCTCTACTACCCTATTTTGTTCTATGGTTTGAGGAGAAAGAAATAATGATTATATACTTCAAAAGAACATAAAATCATAAAATTACATGTAATTTAATTCTAAACCATTACCACTTTAAATTTAAATAATTTTAAAACCTTTTTAATTTTCAACTTTTTAAAAAACTTTATGAAGGATTTCCAAGCTTTGATTTTATGAGATAAGAAATATGCCCAAGTGAATCTTGTAAAGTCATCAACAATTACAAAAGTATATGACCCCCCCCCCCCCTAGAATTTTTATTTGAGAAGGTTTGAATAAATCAAGATTAATTAATTCAAGATATTTTGAAGTGGAAATCCATTTTTTATATTTAAAAGATGATTTTTTGTTTCTTACCATATTGGCATGCATCACAAACCATGTCATCTTTGAAATGAAATTTGGTAAGATCTCATACTAGTTAATAATGGTTGAGTTTTAAAAGTGAGTGCATTCTATAATGACCAATGTTTCTATGTCTAATCCATGACTCACTAAATTTTTCACTTGAACATTTAACATTTTACCTAGAAATAGATTTTAAATTGATTTTATAATTATTTTGAAATCTTTAAGTGGTAAATAAAAGTTTTTCTTTGGAGTTAAAACTTCAAAAAATCATTTTCAAAGGAAATTTTAAAATTTTTATCATCCAATTGACTAATAATTATCAAATTTTGTTTCAATCCTTTTTCAAATAAAATATTTTTAATTAGAGTTGAATTAGAGAAACTGATGGTACCTTCACTGATTATCTTACCCTTTGATTTATTGCCAAGGGTTATTTGACCTCCTTCTATTTTATAAATTTGATTGAATTCAGAGAGGTCACCACACATGTATCTTGGTCAACCACTATCTAGATACCACAATGTTTCTTAGTTTTTCCTTGAAAGATACTTTTCTAACAAAATCAAATGGATAAATGTTTTGGTACCCACATTAACTTGGGTCAACTTATGTTATCCAATAATGATTTTGACCAAATGTGCATAGTATGATATTTTCCTTTAGAGATATTGGATGAAATATGGATTGATTTTGGTATCTAATATCATTAATTCTTGTAATCACATTCATAAATTAAGTGAAAGATTATTTTTCATTAATTAAAAAAAATTATCTTGTGATAAAACATTAATAAAATTAGTTTTTGAGGGATTTCTTAAGGTGCTTTCATGATTAGAGAAACCAAGACCGGACTATTATTTTCCATGTCTTTGAGATCCCAAAAAATTATTTAAATTATTTTCTCTTTGGATGAACTTTTAAAGATAACTTTTGGGGTTTTAATGGTATATTAAACTTTATTAACATCTAGTTTATTTTTTAATTTTAAGGATAAATCTTCCTTTTCTTTTAAGAGAAGATATTTATCTTTTTTAAGTTTATATTTTTCTTAAATAGCTTTCTTATATTTATTTTCAAGATCTTTATATAATGAATAAAGATGATGAAAACTATTTTCAAGTTGATCAAGATTGTATTTTAGTTCTTCATAATTAAGTTGAATGGAGGCATGAGAATAATAAGAGAGAGAATAATTGGGAGAGTAATAGAGAGAGGAATAGATATAAAGAGGGGTACTAACCTCGACATCTTCATTTTCATGTTCCATAAGGAACTTAGTGCTTCATTCACTTAAAGAGGATGAGGATGTTTAATCCATGGAGCCATCACTTTCACCCCACATTGTGACTTTGAAATCCTTTTTACTTTGTTTATTTTATTTAATATTTTTGTGTGTGTGGATCATTCTGACTTAATGTGACCTTTACTTTTACATTTATATCATGACACTTTTAGTTCCACCATTTGACTTTCCTTTTTGGATCAGTTGGAAAATTTATTCTTATTGAATAAATTGTTCGTGTTCTTGGTGAGTTGATCATAGTCTAGAATCTCACCTTCAGATGAGTTATCATTTTTGGATTTAAAGGCAATGGTTTTCTTGACTAATTTTACTTCATTGGCCTCCTTTTCTAATTTTTTCTTCATTTTTATTTTATATTTCATAAGGGGGTTGAGTCAATAAGGTTTCCTTATGAATTTTCCATTACTTCATGTTTGGGGAGAGTATTGAGTCAGTAAGGTTTCCTTATGAATTTTTCATTCCTTCTTGTTTTGAAAATCACAAACACCTTATCTTAAGGAAAATTTCATTTTACCCTATGTTTTACTTTTATAAGGAAAATTTTCCTTCCCCATGGAAATTTATCCTTACCATGTATTTCATTGTTCATTTTGTCTCTAAGTATAAAATTTTCTTTCGTATCCCAAATCTCGAAATCATATATATACTTAGATATAAATCATTATATTTTTAGGATCCAAATTCAGGTTCCGAACTCTCTGAATTCAGTCTCCAAACTCTTTTGAGTTCTAACTTCGAACTATTTGAATTCAGACTCCGAACTCTTCTGAGTTTTGACTATGAACTCTCTAAATTCAGACTCTGAACTCTTCTGAGTTCTGACTCTGAGTTCTCTGAATTCAGACTCTGAACTCTTCTATGTTCTGACTACGAGTTCTCTAAATTTTGACACCAAACTTTTATAAGTTCAGGTTCCGAGTTCTATAAATTCAAACACTGAACTTTTATAAGTTCAGGTTCCGAGTTCTCTGAATTCAGACACTGAACTTTTATAAGTTCAGGTTCCGAGTTCTCTGAATTCAGACACATAACTTTTATAAGTTCAGGTTCCGAGATTTCTTAATTCAGACTCTGAACTCTTATGAATTTAGGTTTCTAATTATTATGAATTCAGACTCCAAATTTCCTTAAAAATTCAGACTCTAAATTCTATAGAATTTTAACTTCAAATTATTCTGATAAACAGAATCCAAATATACATTTATTATAGACTCTGAAAAGTTTTTGGGTAGACTCCAAACTTTAATTTTTTCTTACACTCCGAAAAATGAATTTGTTCAAAAAATCATATTTTTTCTTACACATGCTTTGGTTATAAAATGATGTTGTGCATTAAGTTACTAACTAACCGTTCTTTGAGTGACAAATGTACAGGTCCCTCCTAAATTCAAGGAAAAATATGACCATTGAAGGAGGGTGTCAACCATTGATAATGTGCCTATAAATAGGATCTCATTTGAAAGAGCTCACAACCGTTCTATGACTCTAGAGATTACATCTTTTTAAAGTGATTTGTTGAGAGAGACTCTCATGCTTTGTGCGTATTGAACACTGTTTTTAGATTTGCTTCATGTGACTCCGAATGTTTCTGAGTACATTCGAGGGATTCCGGGGATAGGAAGACAGAGGTGACGACTACCTTAAAGCTCGAGGACTTCCTTGCTAAGGAAGACAGAGGTGCCAACTACCTTGAAGTTGATGGCTTCCAAGGATAGCAGGACAGACTCCAATCTTCGTATTCAGGGCTTACCCTGGTGTGGGTAAGACAGACTTTCTTGAAAGTATAAATCAAGGGACCTTTATCCAAGGTTGTTGGATACCCTTCTCTTTGGGTTAAAATATTTACTAGTTACTTGTTTGTTTCAAGTTTTCCACTGCATTTTGTTTTTTGAGGAAAGTATAACTATATTATACTTTCTTATACATGTATACTCTGATTTATTAAGATTATATATTCTTTAAGGTATAATCATTATCTTTGTAAACTTTTTTTAAGTTTCATTTCCAAATTCAATTTTCCGGAATTACATTCTCGGAATCATATTTCTGGAATCAAGCAAGTTTGTAGAACTTAGAGGTTTTGTGAATTTACCTTGTTTAACCTCGTTAAACAACAGAATGGTTTATAACCAACTATAAAAGTTCCTAAAGAATTTTTAAAGTATACAATTCACCCCCCCCCCTCTTGTGTATTGAGCATCATTTGATACTACATACAGTATCTTCATTCATTATTTTGATCCTATAATTGGTTTCAGAGGAGGTCTATGAAATACTTATATTCACATATAAGTTTTCCTTGATCAATTTTTTCATTATTCTATATTTTTCTTGTTGAGTAATATTTTCCTTGTTTACAAACTTTTATTACTAACAAGTTTGTGTGGAAAGATTTTCTTTAAGATGGAAGGAATCAATGTTGGTTCCATTGACAACCTAAATCCAACCAGACCATATATTTTTGATGGGAATGATTATGAATATTGGAGATATCGCATGAATACATTCATTATCAATACTGGAGTAGACAATTTTTTCATGCTTACTGGAGGATATAAAATCCCTGATAAATAATTTAGTACTTTCACCAACCAAGAAAAGAATGAATATCAACTAAATTATAAGGTACGCAATACATTTATTTGTTCAATGACTAGAAATATATATTGCCAAATTTCATCTTATGAAGCAGAAAATTGTATATGGAAGAAGGTTGAAGTTACTCACTTTGGAACTTCCAAAGTTATTGAAACTAGAAGAGCCATGCTCAGAGATGAATATCATGGTTTTTTCTTTCCTTATAGAGAACTCATATGTAAGGTGCAACAAAGATTCATAACTATTGTTTGTAGTTTACAATATATGGGTGAGAAAGGATTAGATGATGAAGCTCTTGTGGACAATATCATAGACATCATGCCTAATGAGTGGGAATCCAAGAGAAAGACTATAGATGAGAATAGGAAGGTTACATAGATTTATATTGATGAACTCTTTGGAACTCTTCTTCAACATGAGACTAGAATGAAGAGAGATACTGATAATGTTAAGAAGAATAATGGGAATGGCAGTGTTGCTTTTACTACAACTTCAAATCATATGAAATCCAAGACTCATAAGAGAGTTACTAGATCTAAATATAAGAAGATTGTTATACAATCTGAATCTAGTGAAAGTGAATCTTTAGAAAATGAACTAGCAAGTATTTCTCGAAGGATGAACAAGATTGTTGGCCAAAAGAATTTTCAATCTAGATATAAGAAGAAAGAAAGGAAAGATAAGAAAGATTCATAAGTCACATGTTATGAATGCAAGAGAGTTGAACATATAAGACCTTATTGTCCTATTCTTAAAATAAAGGAAAGAAAATAGAAGAATTATAAGAGAAATAGGAAGAAGTACTAAAAAGATAAATCTAAGAAAATTCTTGGAAGATAATGACACATGGAGTGCCGGTGGTGGGGACTCTTCTGAAGAATCATCAGATTATGAATCTTCTGGACAGAAGAATCTTGGTCTAATATCCAGACTACCTATTGAAAATCATTGCTTAATGGATAAGGTACACAATTTTGAATCGATAACCAATGTATCATTAAATGATAATTTTAGTGATAGTAAATATTATGAATCTTCGGATGGAGAATATTCTTCTAATGAGGATAATACTTTACCTACATATGAAGAAGTTTCTTGGTTTGTTAAGCTTCTTGAGAATAAAAATTATAAACTCAACAAAAAGCTTGATAAGGAAAATTCTAGGATTTCTATACTTACTATGGAAATATCAGATCTTTCTAAAGATCTTGATAGGAAAATTTTTGATTTTGAAAGTATTTCAAAAAACCTTGAGGAAGTAAATTCTGAGAAGGATAAACTTTCTAAGGATCAAGAAAAGTAATTTATAATAAAAATGTTTTCGAGCCTAAATCTAGTTCTAAAACAAAGTTTTTGGAAGATAAGAACTTAGTTATCAAACTAAAATCCGAAATATTTTCCTTGAGGAAGTGTTTCTCAAACTTTACCTTAGGTAAGGAAAATTTTGATAAGATGTATTCCCAAATCCAACCTCTAAGGAATAATTCTAGTTTTGGTTATACTAGTTCTAAACCAATTTTTAGTAATAATTATTTTGTTCCTCAAAGTGCTCCTTTATGTACTACATGTCAGCATGGTGTGCATTGGGAAAAAAATTGTTCCCTAAACAAAACTCAGTATTTAGGATTTCATAAAGCCTATTTTTTAAGAAAATGTGGGTACCTAATATTTTTCTTTCTGAAATTTCTGGATCCAAGAAAGTTTGGATTCTAAAAGTCTAACTTTCTTATTTTCAACAAAATAAACAAAGTACCAACATCAATACTTAGTACATGGATAGTGGATGTTCTTGGCATATGATTGGTAAAAAAACTATGTTGAAAATATTATCAAGATGAAAGGAGTAAAAGTAACTTTTGGAGATAATGCTAAGGGAGAAATTATTGTTATAGGTTACATCGTTCTTCTTGGAAAAAATTTGATTTCAAATTTTTTATTTGTTAAAGGTCTTAAGCACAACCTCATTAGCATAATTCAATTATGTGATGAAGGTTAACTTGTAAATATTTGGAATAGAAAGTGCTTAGTACACAATTCTAAGGAAGAGTTTATTATTTCTGCCAATAGGAAAGAGAATGTTTACACACTAAACTTAGAAGACCTTAGGATCCAAGACCTACCTTACCTTAGTGAAATGGAATATCATTCTTGGTTGTGGCATAGAAGGTTAGGTCACTATAACGTTATGAACCTATGAAAAATCTCTAAGAAAAGATTAGTTAAGGATCTACTGGAACATAGATTTGATTCTTAAAAAGTTTGTGATCCTTGTCAATTTGTAAAGAAATATAAATCATGTATTCAATCAGTCGGTGAAGTCTCAACTACTGATGCATTACAGTTAGTGCATATGGATCTTTTTGTCCCAACACAAACTGGAAGCATTGGAGGCAAATATTATGTATTTATCTTAGTTGATGATTACACTAGATTTAAGTGGGTCTATTTTCTAGAAAAGAAATCTGAATCTTTTTATTATTTCAAAAGTTTTAGATCCGAAGTTAAAAATGAGAAAAACCTTCCTTTGATAACTATTCATAGTTATCATGGAGGAGAATTTCAAAATTATGATTTTGAAACTTTTTGTAGTAGAAAAGGCATTACTCATAACTTCTCAGCACCTAGAATACCTCAACAAAATGGTGTTGTTGAAAGAATAAATAGAATTCTTCGAGAGATAACAAGAACCATGTTGAGTGAATATTATATAGCCAAACATTTTTGGGTTGAAGCTGTAAGTACTGCTTGTTATACTATAAATCGTGTTTTGATTAGACCTTTTCTTAATAAAGATCCTTATGAGTTATGGAATGGTAGAAAACCTAGACTTTCCTACTACAAGGTTTTTTGTTGCAAGGTATTCATTTTGAATACTAAAGATAATCTTTACAAATTTGCACCAAAATCTGATGAAGGAATTTTCTTAGGCTACTCCACAACTTCTAAGGCTTATAGAGTTTTCAATATGAACACTTGTACTGTTGAAGAGACAGTATATGTAAAATTTGATGAAACTGATCCTTTTGTTTTTAAACAACCCCAACCTACATCTTCGGATGTGTTTTCAAAAACTGATTATCAAACTTTGTTAGAAGATCCTTCTGATAAGGAAAATGTCCAAGAAGATGTTTCTGAAACATTTACCCCAGAATATTTTCTACCTTATTTTGATGAACAGGTTTTACAAAACCCAGATTAGTTGTTTCTAAAGAATCATCCCAGTGATAGTATCATTGGTGATGTAAATCAACCTGTAAGGACTATAAGTTCCTTAATAAATGAAGTAGAACATCTAGCATTCCTTTCCCAATTAGAACCAAAAATCACTGATGAATCTTTAGGTGATGATGATTGGATAAAATCTATGCAAGATGAGATAAATGAATTCAAAAGAAATAAAGTCTAGAGCCTAGTTGAAAGACCTAAGGAAACTTCTATTATTGGAGTCAAATGGGTCTTCAGAAATAAGTGTGATGAAAATGGAATCATCGTAAGAAATAAATCTAGATTGATTTCTAAAGGCTATAATCAACAAGAAGGAATAGACTATGAAGAAACATATTCTTCAGTAGCTGGACTTGAATATATTCGTATTCTACTTGCCTTTGTAGTATTTTTCAATTTCAAACTTTTTCAAATGGATGTGAAATGTGCTTTCCTTAATGGTTTTGTTCAAGAGGAAGTTTTTGTTAAACAACCTCCTGGTTTTGAAGATACAAAACATCCTGAACATGTTTATAAACTTACCAAAGCTTTGTATAGACTTAAGCAATCCCCTAAAGTTTAGTATGATAGGCTTACATGTTTTTTTCTTCAAAATAATTATGTTAAGGGAAATGCAGATCCAACCCTTTTTATAAATAAATATAAGAAAAATGTTTTGATTGTTCAAATTTTTGTTGATGGAATTATACTTGGTTCAAATCAGCAATCATTAACTGATTCCTTTGTGGATCTAATGAAATCTGAGTTTGAAATGAGTATGATGGGTGAGTTAACATTTTTCCCTGGTTTTCAAATTTCTCAAAAACTAGAAGGAATCTATATATCCCAACATAAGTATATTAAAGATCTTCTTAAAAAGTATGGATATGACAACACTAAGAGTATTAGTACTCCTATTGGTACCTCAAACACACTTGATCTTGATAAAGCTGAGAAACCAGTAGATCAAACATCTTTTTGAGGTATGATAGGAAGTTTACTTTACTTGACATATAGTCGTCCATATTTAATGTTTTCAGTATGCTTATGTGCAAGATATCAATCCAATCCTAAGGAATCTCATTTAAATGCAGTGAAAAGAATTTTTCACTACTTAAAGGGAACCATGGATTTAGGACTCTTTTATACTTCTGGAAATGATTTTATTTTAAATATTTTTTAGGATGTTGACTTTGGTGGATGTAGAATGGATAGAAAGAGTACATTTAGAACTTGTCATTTCTTAGGAGATTCAATAGTTTCTTGGTTATACAAGAAACAACACTCAGTAGCACTTTCTACTGCTGAAGCTGAATATGTAGCAACTGGAATTTATTGTGCTCAAGTGTTGTGGATGTAACACACACTCATAGACTATGGTATGAGTTTTACCAAAAAACAAATTTTGTGTGACAATACTAGTGATCTTTCCTTAAGTAAAAACTCTGCACATCACTCTTGTGCAAAACACATAGATATTAGGAATCACTTTCTTAGGGATCACAAACAAAAAGGGGATATCATTATTTAATTTATCGAAACATAAGATCAACTTGCTGATATTTTCACAAAATATTTACCCTCTAATAGATTTGAATACATTAAAAAAAGTTAGGAATGATAACCATAAGAAAATATTCCTTGTTAACTTTATGTTGAAACCAATCCCTTTACAGTAATAAACTCATTTTCATAGGGGGGTACATTTTCTTGTTGGTTTTTCAAATATTTCGTAATGAAAATTTTCATAGTCATATTTTTTAAATCTTTCGTAATGAAAATTTTCGTAGTCATATTTTTCTAATCTTTCATAATGAAAATTTTCGTAGTCAGGTTTTTCAAATCTTTCTTTATAAAAATTTTTCTAGTCAGATTTTTCAAATCTTTCGTAATGAAAATTTTCGTAGTCAGATTTTTCAAATATTTCGTAAGGAAAATTTTTGTAGTCATATTTTTCAAATCTTTCGTAATGAAAATTTTCATAGTCAGATTTTTCAAATCTTTCTTAATGAAAATTTTCATAGCCAGATTTTTTAAATTTTTCATAATGAAAATTTTCGTATTAAGATTGTCTTAAAATTTTTGTAATGAAGATTTTCTAAATTTTTGTAATGAAGATTTTCTAAATTTTCTTAATGAATATGTTCTAAGTTTTCGTAATGAAGACTTTCTAAGTTTTTGTAATGAATATTTTTTAAGTTTTCGTAATGAAGATTCTCTAAGTTTTAGTAATGAAGATTTTCTAAGTTTTCATAATAAAGATTTTATAAGTTTTCATAATGAATATTTTCTAAGTTTTCATAATGAATATTTTATATGTTTTTCTAAGGAATATTTTCTAAGTTTTCATAATGAATATTTTCTAAATTTTTTGTAATGAATATTTTCTAAAAATTCATAGTCATTTTTTCGAAAAAAAATCATAATCAAAATTTTTCAGAATCTAAAGTTCTTCAAGAAGAATTTTCCCCATTAGAAATAATCTTCCTGGAAATCTGAAAGGTATGTTTCCTTTCCTGAGTTTTTGTAATCATCCTTTACTTGCTGGTAGTTTCTTTTGTTTTTAAATTTTCCAGATTCTCTTTTCCTTAAATCTGAATTTTTTTCTTAAAACCCTCAAAATATCGGATTCTACCACGTTTTCCTTGTGCCTATTATATCAACCTTCAGATCTGATTAGAATGATTTTTAGACATTAGATTGAGTTTGGAAGATGAATCGTCGCATCAAATGCCTATATAAAGGACCCCCTGATGGTAGTCCCACATTGAATCTCAAGCTCTCGCGTGATAAAGTTCTACCCTTCTACATAAGCACATTCCGGATTTTCAAGGGTCTCTCAATTCTGAATGTCTGTCGAAGAATCTTCTCAGAAAGATATGTCTATTATCAAGCCAATCTCAGAGTGGCAGGTCTATAGGGAAAGTTTGGTGCATCTGAACTTCTTCAACAAGTATGATTCTATAATCTCAAAGAACATCAAGCTCAATGGATGGGATAGTGTTTTTATATCGAAGCCAGGGGCTCAAGATTTAGTGTATCTGGATTTTCTAGTTGAATTTTATGAATTTTTCAGTTTCTTCAAGAAAGAAGGTAGAGAAAAGTTTTCATTCAAGAGCTATGGAAATACTTATGCTCTTTCATATACTAAGGAAGCTAATTTGGTTGTTATTCCATACGAAGGGGAAGCTGAGTTCTGTTCTCATAAGTTGCGAGATGTCAAAGGAAGTTTTGTTAAGGAGAAGGCTATGGCATGTCTTGGAATCTCTGATGTAAATACTTTGAAGATCGCCCACTTCTCTACAATTAATTGGATTCTCGAATTATGGGTTTAATGATTCATCATTCTGAGAAAAGGGGACAAGGACACATTGAAGAAGAGTGACATGTATATCTTGGATTTCTTGGTGAACCAAAGGAAGATCAATATGGTTAAGCATATTCTCATTATGATTGAGAATATTAAGAATGGAAACTTTAAGTCTCAGATAATCATGTATCCAGTCATTCTCTCTAAGTTAATTTTTCGGTGCTTAGAATCTTTTAAAATTCCTTGCAACTCGAAGCCAAGGAATTGTAAAGTCATGTTAGTCAGTGATGATACCCTGAAGAGGATGAACATTGGTTTTTCTACAGACTCCAGAGAATTTTATGACTTACCAGAGGAAGAATATGAAGTTGTTACAAAAAAATAAGAAGTTGTTGAACCGTCCAAAAAGGTAGGAAGGAAGAGAAAGTTGAAGGAAGTAGTAGTGGAAGGAAAAACTAAAGATCCCAAGGAAATCCAATCCGCACCTCCAAAACCTAAGAAGAAAAAATAATATACACATGAGGTAGTTGCTAAGTGGAGAGAAGACAAACAGAATAGGAAAGATGGGGAGCCAAGTTTTGGTTTGGATCCTGCTGAAGCAAAAGCCTTAAAAGAGAAGACAACTGATGAGCTTGAAAATCAAGCTAAAGAAAAGAAGAAAAAGAAGAAGTTGATTGAAGCTGAGATAGTGCAATCACTCCTGAAGGCTGCTGAGAAAGCATCCGAGAGTATCTCAGTACCAAAATATTTCTTGGTGGAAGCTTTACCTAAGACTCCAGGTAAGAAATTCGTTACTCCAAAAAAAGTCCAAGAAAAGCTTGTTGAAGAAAAAGAAGTTGTCGAAGGATTTGAAGAAGAAGTATAAAACAGTGGTGACACCGTAGAGTGGATTAAGCAAGTTGAAGATTTCCATGAGAAAGAAAGCTCATCCGAGAAGCTCTCAATCCAAACTTCTGAAGCAGAATCTTCAAAGCTGGCTACCCTTGGGAAAGATGATAAATGAGAAGATGATAAGGTTGAAGAAGAAGTGAATACGTTGTCTGAAGAAGAAATATATAATCATCATTTCATACACCCAGAGGATGTTGAGGTAGGAGCTCAGAAAGAAGATATTGATGAAGATAAAATTGTTTAGTTGTCTGACAGTGAATATAAATCTCCGGATGAGGAATCCATTCTGAAAACTGATAAGGGAAAATGGGTGGTTGTTGATACACTTGGTAAAGCTATTGTAAAGAATAAGGAACCTGCTAGATCTTCAAAGAGGAAACTTTATGAGCTAGAAAAATATCCCTCACCAAGAAAAGTTTCAGATTCTGAATCATCATCCCTTGGACATGATTTCGTTGTTCAGACATTGAAGAATCTTGTTGGGACCATTCCGATTTTTTGAGCATAGACTCTAGATGCTAGATGGTTCAACACACACTAAATCAGAAATCAGATTCAGTATCTATGGTGATGGATACGTTTGTAAAGCTTGAGGCTAATTTCAAGAATGTTTTCATTAACTATGATGCCTACAAAAGGTCTTGTAAGAAAATCGTTAGCTAGTCAAAGAAGAAAGATTAAGATATGAGAGATCTTGATGAGTTCCAAGATAGTGTCAAGCAGGAATTTAACATTGAAGATGGTAAGATCAAGGACCTCACAAGCAATTTTGAAGAAAAGCTGACTCTAGAACAGAATTCTTGGACACAATAAGTGAAGGATTTGAATGGGAAATTGTATTCAATGTCTCAAAGCTGGAAGAGAGAAAGAGATCTTCGGATTGAGATAGAAGAAAATATTTTCAAGCAGGAAGAAGTCCTAAAGGCTCAGGCAGAGGCTCTTTAAGGATCAAGAAGATAGTATTAAAGCTCTAGAGAAGAAAGTTGAGGATCAGGATCAGATTCTCAAATGAACAAAGGAAGATCACAAGGAGCTCAAGAATTTGAAGACAATAGTCAAGAAGTAGATTCCCAAGGAAAAGGAAGTATGATCTTGTTTAAATCCGATCTTTTGTTGTATTTTTCTTGTTATACAAATTTTTCCTATCATAATGATTTTTTTGTTTCTTATCTTTTGGATGTTTTGTACTAATCTTTCAGGTACAATAATTTATTTTCCATTCCATCAAATTCCTTTTTAAAAATCACAAAGGGGGAGAAAGGAAAAATAATTCCAAGAAAATAAGAAATTTCCCTAAGTAAGGGAGAGTTTTCATCTAAGGGGGAGTTCTTATACAAGAATATTTTTGTATGAAATAAAATGATAAGTCTCATTCCAAAAATCTATAATAAAATCTTAATTGTTCCAAATCCTAATGGGGAGTTATTCGTATTCATCCTTTCCCATGTATTAAAGGAGATAAGTTTTATTTTCAAAGTCTAGAAAAATATTTTTTAAGTCCTTATATTCTTTTTCTTAAGGATGTTTGTGCTTTCCAAAAAGGGGGAGATTGTTGAGTCAATAAGTTTTGCTTATGAGTTTTCCATTTATTTATGTTTGGGGAGATTGTTGAGTCAGTAAGGTTTCCTTATGACTTTTCCATTCCTTCTTATTTTTAAAAACACAAACACCTTATCTTAAGGAAAATTTAATTTTACCCTATGTTTTACTTTCATAAGGAAAATTTTCCTTCCCCGAGGAAATTTATCCTTACCATGTTTTTTATTGTTCATTTTGTCTCTAAGTATAAAATTCGGTTTCGTATCTAAAACCTTGGAATTATATATATACTTAGATATAAATCATTCTGTTTTCAGGATCTGAATTCAGGTTCCAAACTCTCTAAATTCAGACTCTGAACTCTTCTGAGTTCTGAATCCAAACTCTCTAAATTCAAACTCCAAACTCTTCTGAGTTCTAACTCCAAAATCTTTAAATTTCGACTCCGAACTCTTCTGAGTTCTGACTCTGATTTCTCTAAATTCAGACTCCGAACTATTCTAAGTTCTAACTCAGAGTTATCTAAATTTTGACACCGAACTTTTATAAGTTCAGGTTCCAAGTTCTATGAATTTAGACACCGAACATTTATAAGTTCAGGTTCTGAGTTCTCTGAATTCAGACACCAAACATTTATAAGTTCAGGTTCTGAGTTATCTGAATTTAGACACCGAACTTTTATAAGTTTGGGTTCTGAGTTTTCTAAATTCAGACTCAAAACTCTTATGAATTCAGGTTTTGAATTCTTATGAATTCAGACTCCGAATTTCCTTAAAAATTCAGAATCTGAATTCTATAGAATTCTAACTCTGAATTTTCTGATAAACAGAATCCGAATATACATGTATTACAGACTTCAAATAGTTTTTGGGTAGAATTTGAACTTTCATTTTTGTTTACACTCCAAAAAATTAATTTGTTCAAACAATCATATTTTTTCTTACACATGTTTTGGTTATAAAACGATTTCATGCATTCAGTTACTAACTAGCCATTGTTTGAGTGACACGTGTACAGGTCCCTCCAAAATTCAAGAAAAAATATGAATGTTGGAGGAGGGTGTTGACCGTTGAGAATGTTCCTATAAATAGGATCTCATTTGAAAGAGCTCACAATCGTTCTATGACTCTAGAGATTACATGTTGTTAAAGTGATTTATAGAGAGAGACTCTCTTACTTTGTGCATACTGAACATATTATTAAGATTTGCTTCATGTGACTTCGAATGTTGCTGAGTAAATTCAAGGGATTTTGGGGATAGGAAGACATAGGTGCCGACAACCTTAAAGCTCTAGGACTTCCTTTCTGAGGAAGACAGAGGTGCCAACTACCTCGAAGTTGAGGGCTTGCGGGGATAGCAAGACAGACTTCTATCTTCATATTGAGGGATTACCCTGGTGTGGGTAAGACATACTTTCTTGAAAGTATAAATCAAGGGACCTTTATCCAGGGTTGTTGGATGCCCTTCTCTTTGGGTTAAAAGATTTACAACTAGTTACTTGTTTGTTTCAATTTTTCTGCTGCATTTTGTTTATTAAGGAAATTATAACTATCTTATATTTTCTTATACTTGTATACTCTGATTTAGTAATATTCTATAAACTTTGAGGTAGAATCTTTATCTTTGTAAACTTTTGTTAAGTTTCATTTCCGGATTCACTTTTTCGGAATTACATTCTCAGAATCATATTTCCGGAATCAAGCAAGTTTGTAGAACTTAGAGGTTTTGTGAATTTACCTTATTTAACCTTGTTAAACAACATAAAGGTTTCTAACCAACTTTAAAAGTTCCTAAATAACTTTTAAAGTATAAAATTCACCCCCCATATTGTGTATTGATCATAATTATATACTACATATAGTATCTTCATTTATTATTTCGATCCTACAAAGGGAGCCAATGAGTTCCTCAAATTCCATTTTCTTCACATCTTTTTCATCTTGAATGGTTGTGACTTTGGGATCCTATGAGCTGGGTAAAAACCATAGTATTTTCTTTATGAGTGTTTATATAGATAATTATACACTGAGGGACTTTATACCATTGCAAATATCAGTAAATATAGTAAACATGATACTAATAGATTCATTAGGATGCATAAATAAACTTTCAGAATCTTAAAAATACATGTCCAATATAGTTTTCTTTATCCATGTCTTCATGTGTGAATTTTAATAATTTTCAAATTTCATTATCCATTTTTCAATTAAAAACATGATTAAACTCATTTTTATCAAGACTATAATGCAATTCATTCAAAGATTTTCTATTAAGTTCAAAATTATTAACATATTCAGCAGTCCACTTTTTTAGATTATTTGGTTGGAACATAGTCATGCATTGCCATTTTCTATATAGGGTAACTAATACTACCAAGAAAATTTGACATTTTATTCTTCCAATAGGAAAAATCAGTTCCATAAAAATCAGAAGCATGTGAATATAAATTAGATGCCATAATAAAATTGAACTTTGAAATCAATTAATATTTGAAAAACAAAATTGAAATATGATTTTGAAAAAATAAATTTTTTGATAAAAAGACAAAATACTCCTTTTATACCAAACATGGAAAGTGGTTGAGTGAATTATCCTTTAAAAAAATAAAGAAAAGGGAAAAGTACAATTTTAAAATAAAATAATTTTGATATATCTACACCCCTCAACTCAAGAATTCAATATTATTAATCCCTTGATCTTTGTAGTGACCAAGAAACTCATCCCTAGAAATTGTATTTTATGATCACCCTCTTGAGCTTTGCCAATATCCAAGGATATTTTCCCTCATTTTTTAAAAGTGAGAACACATTGGAGAAAGGTAATGATAGGAGAAAGGTAATGATAGGAGAGAGGTTTCCTTTACATATGTGTGTTAATTTTTGGTTGAAGAAAATATATTTATATGTACTAACTAAAAACATATGTTCAAATACCAAAGGGGGTAAAAGGGTTATAAAATAATATTTGGAATTTGGTAAAATATTTAGCCACACATTATTTACTCCCCCTCTCATGTGTCTATATCAATTCACTAAGACTTACAATTGGAATCATATCATAAGGTTCCCCCTGATTGTATCATTTTATTTTCTTTCCCTAGTGTTTTTATTTGAATTATATTATGTGAATATTTAAATATTATTTTAAATAGCTTCATATGGATAATTTTTTTTCATCCCTATCAGTGCATAATTAGAGGTTTCAGCTAATACTTTTAGAAACATGAAGAATAGTGGGAAAAATAAGCTCAATAATATTTCAAAGGTAAAAGAGAAAACACCACTACCAAAATTTAATCAAAGAGGTAAGTATACTAATAAATCTATTGAAGATTATTCCTCGAGTGAGTGAATCTTGTGTTATGATGAAAAAGTGTTCAATGAATTAATTAGTTATTTTTATTTTGAAGACAAGGATTATCTATAGAAAGTTCCTATTGAATTTCTCACATACATATGTTTATGAATCAAAAGACTACATAATGAAATGTCATAGATAGAACAAGAAGTTGATGCAATAGAATATATATTGGCTTAAAATGTTAGCAGATACAACACCCTCACAAAACTTTTGAGATCTAGGTATAAATATACATAACTTTACAATGAAAGAGTATCTTTATTTGTTAAATAATTTCAAATAGTTTTTTTGTGAGAAATAGGTGTTTGAGAAATTTATCAAAATGTCTCTTTGAATGTTAAGAATGCTCAGTTAGAAATTGAAAGTAAGAGAATATAAGAGCTATATTATTCTCTTAAGAGATAGATAAGATAAATAAGGATCATATAAAGAAGCTAAAAAGTGATTGTGAAGGTAGGGTAACAAAATTTAAGACTAGAAATACTTTCTTGATATAAAATGTCAAGTGTTATATGTAAAGCTGAAGAATCTGGAAAATACCCATGTTGAATCATCACAGCCCGCTAAGAATAGAAATGTCACCACAAATGTTTCTAAAAGTAATCTTGATTTTAATAATACTCCTATTATTAGAAATAAGAGATTAAAATATCTCTTGATCAACCAACAACCATTTCATGGACAAAGGTATCTCATCTTATAGTTAATTTTGGTTGTACTAATGATGTTTTTATAGATAGTGCATGATAAAAATAAAAAAACAGAGATATGGAAGTATAAAAATATTTATAAACTCATCATATCATCAAGTGTGGGTATAATAATATCCAAGAATATAATCTACTCAAATGGAACCCAAAAGAGTGGTGAAACTATCCAAAAACATTAAGGCACACAAGCTAAAAAATCTTGTCATACCACTACTAAAAACAGTAAAAGAAGATTAGTTTATAGATTATGGTGTTGTTGAAAGTTTAGACATAAGTTTGTTTATTAATATCACAACTTTTTAGTAAATAAAAATCATATGAGGATTTAATATAGGTTGATACAAGTTGAGAAAAGCCTTATTATATGAAATCAAATTTTACAAAAGTGAGGAAATATTTCCACTATAAATATATTTGATACTTTAAAATTTTATATAAATATTATAATAAAATTGGTTACTCCTATAAATAATTTTGTTATATAACAATCCAACACAACTCATATGCCATTGAGAAAATAATACTGCAACAGTAGTTGATGAATCAAAAGAAAAGAGACAAGTTTATCTTGAGTGGTATACAAAAGAAGAAAGTTAAACAAAATACTCCCAATAAGTCATTAAAGAAATATGAGAAGGATTTCACTACTAATAAGGGATAATTTTATTATGGTAGGATATGATAAATTATATAATATTGTAATATAGTTATGAACATCAAAGAAAAATGGAGAAATACGAACTCTAAAAGATAATTAATGTAATAAAGTGATAGTAGGATTAGTTTACTAATAGACATATAAGATGAAGAATACAAATTTCATGATAGGTTTTCTAAAAAGGACATCATTAATACTATTTAAGATGTGTGTGGATGGTAAAAGAAGTTAGGGAACATTTATAACAAGTGTATGAAATGGATATTATAACAAGAGAAATTTTTGAAAGTCAAAGGTAAATTACTAGTAACCCCTAATACAAAAAATCATTTTGTGAAGAAGTATTATACACACAAGAATAAAGCTGACCATGTTTCAAAATAATGATTAACTATATGGCCATTCCTATTGTAAATCTCTAATAAGATGGACCAAGCTTAAAGAAATGAATATGTATGATAACTAAAGTTAGGAAGGTTGTTTCAACTAAGAAAATTTTTTAAAAGGGATATAAATCTATGCTTCCTAAGTTGGAAAAAATGTAGAAATCAATAATGATGCAAATATTAATAATTCCAAACATTTTAGAGCAATAAAGAAAGGAGTTTTTGAGTTTATAAGCATGTCTCAAGCATGTTTCTCACATTAATTATTTGATTAATATCTACTTTATTCTCATATTTTGGTGTTTGTGCATCTTATAATATTAAGTTAAAAGTGAAGCATAAATAAATAGAAGTAGTTAATATTGTGGTTTTTATACATCATGAAGAAGATCAATCCATCATGGTGAATATCAAGTGGTATAATTATTATTTCTGTAGAAATAAATTCATGATTAAGATCATTAATGAGCATTCCATTAGGGGGATCTTATAAGAGAAAATATTCTAGAGATTAATCGTTTCATGATAAATCTATAATTATGGATAGCCCCTATAAAAATTAAAATGGGTTATGATTCTCATTCTCCCAATTCTATTTTGATCTGTATTGAATATGTTTATCAAGGAGGGTAACTCTAATAAAAATGGGGATAAAAAACTTTCACTTTAATGTTATTGACGTTTTTTTTGAAGTTGAGTGAAAGTTCAAAAAAAACCTGAAAATCAATATATTTATCCCTTAGAGACAAAAGTTTGAGTTGGTATCACATTGTAGTTAGTATATGGACAACTTAGTTATCTAAATTGATCACTATTGTTTTTTATATAGGGTTATCCCATACATACTTAGAGTTTATTGGTTGATGGAACATTTCTAAAAAATGTGGTTCTAACCTTCTCTCATAGAAATTGAATGATTCGCTCATCAAGGGGAAAAATAAATAAAGAGGATGAAGAAAATGAGAGAAGTTGTTTTTTAAAATTCATAAGAGTAAGGGGGAAGAATATTTCCTTACAAGACCTTCCCTTGAACCTATAGTATCAATTAGGGGGATAAAACATTTCACCTTTTTATTTATTGTCAATAAGGGGGAAAATATATATTGAAATGAATTCATGCAAAGCAGTCATTGATATTAACAAAAAATACGAAGGGGAATATTGAAGTGCCCAAAGTTTTGTTTTGGTTGTATCTATTATCAATAATTTCCATTATGTATGTCTTATATAAGTTGGGTGATAGAGGAAGAATCCAAACAAAGTACATGAAGATTATTTGATCATAAATGGAAAAGGATAAATAAATTGTTTGGTGATAAACCCTTTAAATAATATTATAATTGTGTTGATATTAATATGAAAGGCAAGTGATAAAGTTGGAGTACTATCTACAATGGTTTACAAATAGTGGAGAAGTTGATATTGAATATGGATATTTAACTTGTGATGAAAAACTTGTATAATTGTAATTAAAATCATTGAAATATGTCCAAGGAGTTGGAGAAAAGATTACTGAGATATGAAGAAACCATCCTTGGATAATAAAGCATGGAGGTTGTTATATTCGGTGTTAAAAATCACTTGGATGAAGTCTAAAAGTGAATGACTTTGAAATTAAAGTTATAAGTGCGGTGTAACTTCATAGAAATACTCAAGGAGGAGTAAATATGTTATAAGATAACATAGGAATAGTGGTGAAGATGTTTAAGAAGATTTATAAATTATCAAAAGTGTTTTAAGATGATTTAAAGGGTTTAAGAATGACCAAATTTGATCTGAATCAAGCCTAAGATTATAATAAGAATTATAGAAACTCTATTTAGGACTCCAAAATGGATAATTCATGAACCCTACGTTTTATTTTGTATGGTTCTTACTTCGTAAGTTTCATACTTCATAAAGTTCCTATTTCATAAGGTTCCCAAAGTGTTGAGTCTCATATTATAGTTGTTTTAATGATCAAAAATATATTAATGTGTTTTTAACATGTTTCAATGTGTTTTTTAGATTTTTTATGGTGTTTTTGTTAAGTTATAGTGGTAGGAAGGTATTCATCCTTAAGAATCTCTCAAAGTAGGCTCAAAGGACTTCTTTCTAGTCAAGTGTGGCAGTAAAGCACTGACCAAGCAGTGGTAGTGCACTGGCTAGCCGTTACAATAACTAAAACTCACCTTAGACAACATCACTCCATCGGTTGCTCAGTGGAGGCTCACCGTCTAGCCAGTCGGAGTAGCTGGTGGTGCTACTCCAGAACCTTCTAGGGCACATTTATTATGGTCTTAAATGGTACCACTTAGCTCTTAATGGATTGTCTCAACTCCTTGGACACTAAAACCCTGTGGAGGCTATAAATAGAGGATTTGGGAGGCATGGATCATAGTCTAAATGAAGTGTGATACCAATTAAACACTCTCTAATTTCCAATGATCAAGGATTCTTACTCCATATTTAAAGAGATTTAAAGTTCTAATCTTTCCTATACTTTCCCAAAGAGGATCAAGAGAACATTCTTTGTAGGAATTGAGAACACGAAAGGGAACCTTTCAAAGTTGTGATCTTCATCGTATTATTGAAATCACATTTGATCTTATTTTTTATATTTCTTCTTTGTGCCCTTTTTTCTTCTTTTTGAGTCTTTGTACTTACTTTTATAACCCCTTAGCTCTCTATCACACACTATTGTAACACTTCTATCTTTATCACCATATTTCATATTCTAATCTTTTGGTGAGAGTTGAGATGAAATTGTAATGGGTTTTCCAAAATTCAAACCATATCTTTTCTCCCTCCTTCTCATTATTGGTTACTTGATTTTTCTATTCAAAAGAAAGGGTTTTCTTGGTTTCTAGTTTCTTCATTCAAAATCATGGGATTATTTATTTGATTCTTGGTTATCATTAAAACTAAGGGACTTTATCTTTATGGTTCTTGGATCTCAGATAAAACTAAGAGGTTATATAACCCTCTCAGTCCTTATTGAGGGTAGGATACATAGGGGAACCTCATGTGTTATTATTGAACTCCATTATCAAATTTTTCCATATATATTTACTTTTAGAATTTAATTTTATGTTATGATTATGCATGACTACTTTATTTCTACTATTCTTTACTTTGATAATATCACATTATTGAATTTTATCATCATACCTTTTATTGGATATATTAATTTTATCACTTTAATTTTTTAAAAGGAAATACACCCTCCCCTTCTTTTTATTTCCACTCCAACCAACAAATGGTATCAAATGATACATTTTTATTTATTTAAAAAACCTTTTACTTCAAAAATTATTTTTGATTTTCAAAATATTTATTGATTTCAAAGTAATCTTTTATCATGGAATGCACTTATCATACTCAAGATCATTTATTTAATTGTTAAATTTATTCATATTTGAAAACTTTCATGACCATTTTTCTTAGAAGTATTGGATATATTGTTTAGAAAATTATTATGTATGGCTATACACCTACAATTGAAACTGAAGATAAATGGACTCCTCAAGATATTTCATCTTTGGAATTATATAGTAAAGTTATAAATGACTTATATTGTGGTTTATATCAAAATTAATTCAATATAATATCTACTTTCAAAATGGATCATAAAATTTGGAAACTGCTAGAAATCACACATGAAGAAACAAATAAAGTAAAATACACTAGATTGGATATGTATCATCAAGATTTTAAAAGTTCCTCTATACATCCTATTTAATCTATTACTATTGTGTTTATGAGTTTTACTGACATTTTTAATTGTATAAAGTCCCTTGGTGATTATTTATCCACATAAATGCTCATGAAGAAAATCATATGGGTTTTACCCAGTTCATGGGCTCTAAAATTAACAAAGATCCAAGTATCCAATGACATAAAAAACATGGTGGTTGAAGAGATAATTGGATCCTTGACATATGAAATCACTATGAAATTATAATTGGTAAAAGAAGGAATGGAATTCAAGGAAACCAAGAAGAGTATAACTTTTAAAGAAATAAAATATGATGACTCTTTTATGAGTGACACTAATGATGAAGTTGAACTTAAAAAACTTATCAAAATGGTAAAAAAACTTTTTAAGAAGAATAAATCATATTGGTGTATCATAAAGAAATATAAAATTAAATTTCTCATTATGATGTTATATGAATGAAACAAAAGGGTAATATAATATCGGAATGACCAATCTACAAAAAGATGTTGAAATATAAGAAGAAATGTAATGAATCTCTTAGAGTCACAACTTAGAGTGCTCGTGATGATTCCATGAACTCATCATCTTCAAACAACTCAAGTATGAAATGTCTCATAATAGAAGTTGAGGTAAGTATAAATTTAAATTTTGAAACTTCTACTACCTCTTCCTCTTGATCTTCCCCTTCTTCAAGTCCCCTATGATATGAAGACCTAATGTACAGTCGTGATCAATTCCAAAATGGTTCTCATAAACTTTATTAATTATATAAATATATTGAAAATAAGTATAAATAAGTTTTAAATGATAAAAATTAAATTTTAATGAAAATAATCTTCTCTCAAAAGAAAAATATGATTTGATTTTAAAATTAAAAAATCAACCAGATATTGAAGTTTTCAAATCCAAAATCATGGATCTAAAAATCTCACTTTCAAAATTCACCCATGATAAATAGAACCTTTACATGACCCTTGGTTATTAATGTGTTAAAATAAATACTCTTGGTTTTGGTTTTTCAAATTGTGCAATCTATTATAAAAATAATAAATTTGTAAAATGTATTTCTCAAAATAATTTTCACAATTATTTTTGAAACTTTCATCATTTAATTTATGAATGTGATTGAAAAAATTATATATATGGAAGAACTAATTCTATCCATATTTATTATAATCTTATTCAAAAATCTAAACAAATTTGGGTTCCTAAATCCCAATTATCCAATCTTTGTAGACCCAAAAAAATTTCCCCATCTCAAGATTTATTAGCTCACATTACCAGACCCTCAAGGGTACCAAAAGGCACTTGTTTTTTATATTTTAAAGGAATTTTCCACTATACCTTTTTTATCTATCATATGGTGGATTTTCAATAAAATAATAGTCCATATAGTTGGAAATTTTTTAAAATACAAGAAGTATCTTGTTTTTATATGCCCTGTTTTTTTGTATAGGGGGGTTGTTTTAATGATATTTTATTCTTTTCTCCCTTTCCTAATCTTGTTCTTGATGTTTTATATTTTTTTAAGGATATTATATCTTGAAAATATTTTATTAAAATCATTTTTTAAATTTATTTCTTATGGTATAATTCTCTTAATTCTTTGAAAATATTTCATAATTCTTTTAATGTATTTTTACACATTTCAAAAATAATTATTTTCAAAAGTTTCTATTTTTAAAGGATTTTTTTCATATATTATTCTTTTAATATTTTAATAATATTCCTAATTTTTTTTATTTTCATGGATTCTTGGGTTTTATTATTTATATTATGAAGCGTGATAGTTTGAAAATCCCCCCATTTTAATATGTATTTCTTTTCATAAAGGGGGGGGGGTTAGATATTGTTATTATAAATATTGTTTTGAAATACTCTTCAATATCTATATATTATCTTAATTCTATAAACCTCATGCTTTGTAAGATTTTTTATAACCACAAATGGGGAGAAGTGTTTTAGATAAATAAGAAATATAAAAGAATGTTTGTTCTTAAATAGTGTTTCATTAAGGGGTTACTTTGTTTTAAAGTATCATAAAGGGGGATACATGGTTTCATGAAATTTTTCTAAGTCCTTCTTTTTTATATTTTCCATATTCCTTATCTTGGTTTTTATATCAAGTTTTTGTGATCATTATAAAGAGGAAGATTGTTGATTCTTGTAGTATAGTTTTTAATGATAAAAAACACTTTGATGTATTTCTAACTTGTTTCAATGTGTTTCTTGTATTACTCTGATGTTTTTGTTAATTTATAGTGGAAATAAGGAAATCTACCTTAAGAATATCTCAAGGTAGGATCAAAGGACTTATTTCTAGTCAAGCTTAGTAGTGAAGCTCTAATCATCCAGTAGGAGAGCACTAACTAGCCAATACAATAATTATAACTTACCTTATCCAGCATCACTCCATCGACTACCCAATGTAGGCTTACCAACTAGTTGGTGGGAGTTTCAAAGGTGTAGGTACCACTATTGTGCACACCATATATCTGATGGAATTGTTCAAATACCTTCTGAGCTCTATTTATTATGGTTTTAAATGGTCTCACTTGGCTATTAATGTCTTGTATCAACTCCTTGTACCACAAAACTCTATAAAGTATATAAATAAAGGATTTGGGAGGTATTTATCAAAATTATAATGAAGTGTTATAACAAAAAAATGCTCTTTTATTTCCAATGATCAAGGATTCTTCCTCTATCTTTAAGAAGATACAAGCTTCCAATATATCTCATCCTTTCCAAAAAAGATCAAGAGTACATTCTCCATGGGAATTGAGAACACAAAAGGTAACCTTTAAAAGTTGTGATATTCATCAAATTCTTAAAATAACCTTTGAGATTCTTTGGTATACTTCTTTTTTTTCCTTATTTATTCTTCTTCTTGAGCCTTTGTAATTTCTTGTATAACCCAGTGGCTCTATATATATATATATATATATATTGTAACTATTATCTCTATATCCCACACCTTATTTCATCTTATAATATTGTATTTAGAGTTTATAAAGACCCGTGATTTTCATACATGGATATTACATCATTTTTATGGAACATTCCATATATTAAACAAACACATGACCAAAGACTGTATTAGTTTAGTACCTTTGGAAACTTGGAATACAAACTTGTAATTAGGTCAAAGATCTTCAATTTTTTCCACAAATATCTCACCCTTTATTACCCCTATCTAAAACATTTCTTTATATCTTGGGGAAAATAAAACATAAAAAAGGGTGAGCTTATATTCTCATTAATGGAAAGAAAAGGAGGTACATGATCATAATAATGAACATAAGGATATGATAACATGATCTTAAAATTATAAAATTACACCCTAAATATCAAAGATAAAATAAATTATTCATGTAATAAATAATTGTGGTTCATAAGAAATTAATCATGAAGAAATCAAGAGAATAATCCATGAAATCGTAACATAAGAATAAGACATGGAATTGTGGATGATATATAAACATATAATATCATTCCCTATAAGTCAAGGAACATTTCCAAAATTTAATATGGCACTTCATGGGGACTAAACCTACTAATTGAGGCACACCACCATCCCCAGTCACAGTCCTTTCCTTGTAAAGGATCGGGTTTCTCCATCTTCCCATAGTGGATCAGGTTTCCCCATCTTCTATAGTGGGTGAAGCCCATAGACTTGTTCCCATAATTATCTCATGAGATATAAATATTTATCCAATGAAATATAGGGAGGTATATATATCACCCATAACATAATGAAAACCATACATATGTGTTCCAAAAGAACATAATCATATCATAACCCATAAAAATAAATGGGTTTCATAAACATTTCATCATAACATAACTCATGGAAAAGAAAAAAATCATAAGTACTAATCCATCATAAAAATAAACCATTAAAATAAAAAATAAGAATGATATAATTAGATAATATACCCATTAAAACATAAGTAACATCAAATAAAGTTTTCTTAGTTGGAAAATTATTTTGAAATATCACTTGAAATAATTCTTGAGGAAAATATCCTTTCAATTTTAAAAATTTATTTTTAAATCATAAAATAATTAGAAAACCTTTTTCAATTAAAATAAGATTTAAATAATTTAAATTAATATTTTAAAACCATTTTAAACATATTTGAAATACCTTTACTTTAAAATTATTAAAAGATCGTTTAAAAATATTTTTGAAAACATTTTTAGAAAACATTGTTTTGAAGGAACACAGATTTTTGATCGAAGAGATAATAACATTAAATGAAACTTATAATATCATGAAAATAAGTATATTCATGATATAACATGTCAAAGTATATTATATACACCTCAAAAAATAATATGGGTGCATAACATAACATGTGTCTCAAAGAAGGCAAATTGAGACAAAATTACCTTACTGATTTGGTAACTTTTTAATCGTAAACCCTATGAAAGAGAGATCATCAAATGGATATGTAAATACCTATAAATTTAAGGATAAAAACCATATATTAAATTAATGGGTAGTATATACACCACAAAAAATTAAATTAGTGGAGAATATTTCATAAGTCTCATAGAAATAAAAGTGAGACTAGAAATCCCCTTACCTTATATCTTGACATTCGTCGTACTCGTGAAAACCTCCTGTATAATAAATATAAGTTTATTATAAATCTATTAAAAAATAATATTAATATATATATATATAATACCATATATAATTTACTTATGAATTTATATTACTTTCTTATCAATAATTCCAAGTTTAAGTTATGTTTCGGGTAATGACCACATTGTTTTTTTTTTCAAGGCAATAACTGCTTTGTTTCTTGTACATGTGTTGACTTATTATTCTTGATCATCATACTTAGATCATTATTTCATTATATCTATAACTATAACCATGATATAAATATCATATATATTCATTATATATTTATTTAAGGTTGTCTATAAAAAATAGAAATAGAAAATGAAATGCACTGTTCATGGAAACAGTAGATCGCACATACGCATGAATGTTACTTTCATTTCATGTTGTATTGAAAGAAAGAGAGTAAATGGAATATATATGTGTGTGTGCAATATCATTAAATTATAATTATTATTTCATATATATCATATAATTTCATTGAACTCATTATTAATATATTCCATGTAAAGTGTGAACGAATCGCATTACTTTCAGGAGGAGGTAGTCCACATGTCCACAAATGAAGTTATCATATTTCCAAAAAATGGAAATAATGAAGGTATGTGTTATATAATAATTAAAAATTAATAATTACATCATAAATATTATATATATCATATAAAAATATAAATTAAATCATTATTTCCAACCTTCAAAGGTGGTAATGTAAAAATGAATGACATTAGTTCGCGAGGCGGCAGTCCGCCATACGTACAAACAATGATTGTGTATCCCATTTGATGGAAGTGTGTGTGAGTGTTGGTATAACCCTTTATATAACAACATATAAGTATATTTATGATACAAAGTTTATTAAATAAACATGAAATAAAAATAATATAAGAGGTTTAAAGAAGAAATAAAACAAAAATGTTCATTGATGAACGTTACCTCTTCTTTGGGTATCTCCTTTTGATTTGCACAAAAGGAATTCTTTGGTTGTATTTATACCCAAATTAAGGATTCTAATATTAATTTATGGAATTTAGGATAATATTTGAACATATTACGTCAAAAACATATAGTTTCTAAAGTTTGAATAAAAGAGAAGAAGAGGTACCCATTTATAAGAGAGAGGGACTTTTAGAATTTCTCAATATATTAATTTATAAAAATTAAATCTCAATAAAAATACCTAAAAATGTCCATTTTTTAGAATATAAGATATAATAAGGTTTTAATATCATCAACCAATATATGTTATACAAGTTTTTGTGTTATTTTAAACCTTATCATTTTGATTAACCCATATTTAAGCTATTTTAATTTTAACTATGATAACAAGTTTTTCAATATTAAGTGGAAGAAATTTTTACTTATAAAGTGTAAATTGGACCATAAATGTCCAATATATGATATTTTAGACCATATATCATCCTTTTTTCCTTATTTAATCTTTTTATGATTTCTAAATAATTTAATAAAATATTATTTTCATAAAATATCATAAGTGTCAATTTTGACACTATTCATTACTTTGACTTTAAGAAAATCAATACAGTGAGATAACTTCAAAAAATCATTTAATAAAACCATATAATTTAATATTAACCTATAAAATTAATTTATAACCTTAATTAAGTTAAATTATATTTTTTAATATTTATAATATCATTTAATTGATTGTTTCATTAATTGAATAATTATTGCATCATCATTTTCTAATTATTTATGATATTTATTTCTTTACTAAAAATTAAAAATAAATTTTTATGATATAGATAAAAGTTTATTTTTGAAATAAATTTTGTGACAGTTGATGTGATAGAATTTGAAATTCTAAGTCATCATTTTTTAGGGAGTGAGACTTACATATTTTGTTGTTTATTTAGAAAATGGAACTCAGTAGGCATCATATAAACTAACCAGAAGAAGTTATAGAGAGTATGGTTTCACCTGAACCACATGTGAAGTAAGATATGGTTCGGAGTATTGTCCAATCATTTCAATCTATGGATATGAGGAACCAGAGGGATGAGCCAAGTCAAGTGGATCATTCCATATAGTTCATGAAGTAGAATCCACCCATCTTTTGGGGTGATCCTGAACCCGAAAAAGAAGAGGTGTAGCTGAATAGGATGAATCGTATCATTGATTTCATCGGCACACCATTAGAGATAAAAGTTAAGATGGAGACTTATATGCTCAAGGATCTCACATTCCAGTGGTGGGATTTGGTGGTGTAGGATAAATTGGATCATGATATTATTTGGGAGGACTTTGAGGAGTTTTTTTAACAAACAATTCAATCCTCACACATTTAGGATCTAAAGAACAATATAATTATTCATCCTGAAGTAAGAAATATCTATGTCATATAATATGTGGCTAAATTCATGAATTTAGTGTGCTTTTCACCAGAGGTTGTGAATAGTGTGTTCTTGAAGGCACTCGTTTTTTAATTAGGGATAAGGAAGGAGATTCTCTCAAAGATTGTGGTGCTCTATATTATGGACTATACAGAGATGGTGAAAAGAGTGATAATGGTTGAAAGTGACATATCATGATCTGTAGTAGGAGGAATTATGATGATATCTATAGGAAATGGTGGGAACTCTAATGTTGGGAACAATAAGAAGTGGGACACCTATTTCCAAGGTGGAAGTGGGAATCAAAATCAGAAAACTGGATCAGTGAACCTTCCTCCATAACCCAAGAGAAAAGTGGGTTGTTTTCAATGTGGTTTGCTTTACCATATAAAGTGAGAGTGTATAGAACAACCTATATCATGCCATAACTGCAATTAGATGGGGAATCTTTAGTGTTGTTGTCGTAGTTATCTGAGGTCAGGTGCTTGAGACACTTCTCAGGTGTCGCAAGCATATTATTCTTCGACAGGGTGAGAATAGAAAAATCAGTCTCATCAATAGAGTAGGGATATCGATGGTGATTCTATGAACACCATGACTCCTCAGTAAGGGAAATATTAACAAGGAAAAAAGGAGAAGACTATAGTAATGAAGTAGTTGTATGGAGCTGAGAAAATAATTTTAGATGATCAGATTGGACAATCTATAGTGATAGGTATGATTCTTTTGAATTATACCCTTATGAAAGTACAACTTGGTACTAGTGCATCACATTCCTTAATTTCTTCCCATGCTATTGATTTTTTATTCTTAAACTTGATATGATGCCTTCTGTCATAAAACTTGAAACTCCTCTCGGTGAAAGAGAATATAGAGCCATCATGTGTAAATATTGTTTTATAATAGTTGATGGAGCTAAGCTAAAGTGGGACTTCTTAGTCTTAGAGATGGATTTATTTGATGTAATTATGGGTATGGATTGGTTAAAAATGTTCAAGGCTCACATCGACTATTATAGAATAAAGGTTAGTTTCAAATTTGATTACGGAGTTATGCATATCTTTAAAGGAGAAAGGGTTGTAAAGATAGGTGAAACGGGTTTGCTAGCACCAGTAGTGGTAACAACCTCTTACCAACTGGTGGATTTGACTTTGAATTGATATAAGAGATCAAGGATAACATTTATCTATCAGTTGTGGATCGATAACCTATTGTGTTTCCTAAAAACTTTTCAAGATTACCACCTAGATGGGAAGTGGAGTTTATGATTGATCTCCTTCTAGGGACCAGTCCTATTTCCATTTCATCTTATAGGATGGAACCAATAGAATTAACAGAAATTAAAGTATAATTGGAGGAGATATAAAGAAAAGGTTTCATTCATCCAAGTACGTCTCTATGGGTAGCATCGGTCTTGTTCGTAAATAAATTAGGTGGAACTCTTCGGTTGTGAATTGATTATTATAAGCTTAACCAAGTTATGATAAGGAACAAATATCCACTTCTACACATTGATGATATGTTTGAACAATTGAGGGGATCCTAGTGGTTCTCTAAAATTGACTTGCGATCATGATATCATCAATTACGAGTTTAGAAAGAAGATATTTTGAAGACAGTTTTTAGAAACAGATATGGCTACTACGAATATGTAGTCATGCCTTTCTGTCTTACGAATGCACTAGAAGTCTTTATGGAATTGATGAATCAGATATTTTAGAGATATCTGGATTCTTTTGTTGTGGTGTTTTTGGATGACATATTGGTGTATTCAAATACAAAGGGCCAGCATGAGCCACACTTGTAGATAGTGTTTGAAATATTGAGAGATCATCGGTTGTATGTCAATTTATCAAAGTGTGATTTTTGGATACAAGAGGTATGATTTCTTTAACATGTAATTTATAAAAAATGTGTTTCAATGGATCCTGAAAATATAGAAGTTATTATCTCTTGGAAACCCGCGAATAATATCTTTGAGATATGAATTTTTCTTGGTCTAGCTGATTATTACTGACTCTTTGTGTGTGACTTCTCATGATTATCTTATCCTAGGACAACTTTGAAAAAGAAGAATGGTATATTCTAATGCACTTAATAATTCCAAAAGTCTTTTTAAGAGCTGAAAGTTTGTCTTACATCAACACCTATCTTTATTTTTCCAGAATTAGGATAGGGTTACGTAGTGTATTGTGATGCTTCAGGATCTGGGTTGGGTTGTGTTATCATGTAAGGAGACCATGTGGTTGCTTATGGTTCAAGGTATTTGATATTACATGAGAATAACTACCCAACACATGGTTTGGTGTTAGCTTCAGTTGTCCATGCTTTGAAGGCTTGGTGTCATTATCTATTTGGTGATATATTTACTGTGTTCACAGACCACAAAAGCTTGAAACATATTTTCTCACTATGGGATTTGAATTTGTGATATAAAGTAGATGGATAGCGTATCTCCATATGTTTGACTCTGACTTGATGTATACACCAATTAAAGGAAATATGGTGGAAGATGCATTAAGAATAAATTCATATGATCAGTTGGTAAAAGAAGCTTCAGATGAGTGGCAGTTGATGTCAGTCCTAGCCAACATGCATGTGGAATGTGAAGACCAGGGTGATGTTGTTGTTTTCTTTTTAGTTTTTGTAGTTGCTGATTTGGTAAAGATGGTTAAAGAGGAAAAAATGTCTAATTCATAATGTCTAGTTATTAGTTCAAAACTCAATGGTGGGGAGACCATTGAGGGATGTAAACATGATGGGAGTTCAGTGTTGTGGTTTAGAGATCTGATGGTTGTACTTATGGCTTGTCAAGAGAAACTTCTTCATGCTTACCACCATTCAAGATGGGTTGTTCACCTGGGAATATAGAAGATGTATAATGTGTTTAAAGCTTAATTTTGGTGGATTGGTATGAAATAGAAAGTGGCTGAGTTCGTTTTGAAGTGCCTAACTTGTCAGCAAGTTAAGGTAGAGCATCAACGACCAACGGGTATGTCTTACCAATCCCAGTGTGTAAATGGGAGTAGATATACATGTATTTTGTTATATGTATCTCAATAATAGTTCTAAAACATGATTCAATATGGTTGAGAGTGGATCGACTCACCAAGTTGTCCCATTTCATCCCTATTTTTGAAACTCATATGGTGGAGGATCTGTCCAAAATCTATATCTAAGAAGTGGTAAAGAGACATGACATACCAGTTTCGATCATGTTAGATAGAGATATGAGGTTCATGATTTGTTTCTAGAAATCCTTATATAAATACCTTGGGACTCAATTGACTATAAGTATGGCGTATCATCCTTAGACAAATGGGAAATATGAAAGGACGATACAGACATTAGAAGACATGTTGCAAGCTTGCATAATGGATTTTAGTGGATCATGGGAAGAGTATATACCCTTAGTGAAGTTATCATATAATAACAGTTATCAATCCTCAATACATATGGATCCTTTTTAAGCATTGTATGTGTGTCCTTTTTGTTATCCACTTTGTTGGGTGGAAACAGGTGAGAATTTACTAGTTCGGCCCAGCCTCATCCAAGAAAAAACAGAGAATATTCAGTTGATCATAAAGAGGATGGAGATGGCTCAGAGTAATCATAAATATTATATAGATCATTTGCAAAGACCATTGTCGTTCAAAGTGAGTGATCATGTGTTCTTGATGATCTCTCCAAGTCTTGGACAATGTCATTTTGGGAAGCAGGGAAAATTATCTATGAGATACATTGGCCCTTTTGAGATACTGTAATAGGTTGGAGAGGTAGAATATTGATTGGTATTTTTACTATGGTTTAGTGTAGTGCATAATGTGTTCCATGTATCATAGTTTAAAAAAATTTAGACTAATCATAACCATGAGATCAAATGGGATCATGTTAACCTAGAGCCTGATGCTTCATTGGTACATATCCCGGTGCAGATTGTGGATAGGAAAGAGAAAGCCTTTCTTCAAAAAATCATTGTTCTAGTGTGGGTTTTATATAAACATATTCTGATTCTGGAAGAGACTTGGTAATGTGTGAAGTAAATTAAAGATCAATGGTCGTAACTCTTTCAAGGTAGTGAGGGTTTTTTACTTTCTGAGGATGGAAAGACCAATGATGGGGAGAATGCAGTGCCCCCAGTTTCTGGTATGTAACCCTTACTTTGTTCTTTTTATGTTTATAAAGTTTAATTTTGAAGGATGGTATATTTGGGAAAACTTTCAATAAGTTATTGAGGCTAAAGGAAAGGCACACGGGCTGTGCACGGCTTGTCCAAACTGTACAGAAAGCCTAGTAGAAATTATGTGAAGTTGGAGATTCTAGACAGTAGCTTCAGCACAGTGTGCACACTATTAAGGAGACCTTGTGAGGAGGTCATGTGGGGTGATTTGGAAGATATTATCTAATTCATGTTTAGAGTATGGTTTGTTTAACCGTGCATTCTAATAGTGCGAAGAGTCAAATCTAGATCCTTAAAAATAGGATCTCGCTCGTTTTTTACATAACTTGATCATTTTTGCTTATATTCACCCCTAATTCGAGATTCCTCTCCATTGAAGGTATTAGAACCTCTCCAAAGAATTTTAGAACCAATATGAAGCCCTACTTTGGCATTTTCAAGCCCGATTCTTGCGGTAAGTGACGTTCTCCGTCATTCTTGTCACATTATCTTAGATCTACTTAGATCAACTTCTCCTCTCTTCTTGTTTTTTCAGATATATGCCTATTATGGGTAGATATATGAGTTTTGATTCCAAATAAGTTGATATCTGGTCTTGATATTGATAGGATAACAGATCTAAGATATTTTCAGGGAGAATCGACTCGGTTTCTTGAATGTTCATCATCCGTTTTTAGTTTTCATCAAAATCTTTGAGGTAGGTGGATTCACTCTCGAATCCTCTTAGTAGAACAGATAGTATTTTTTTAAAATTGAGTTATTTTTTATGAATTTATTGTTAATTGTATGTTTTTAATTGTTGGTAAGCCTTCTTTTGTGATGGTTTTTTAGATTTTGGAAAATATGGAAAATTGGTACTTTTGGTTAAATTGTTTGATGCTTTATTTTAAAATGGGGATTTTAAAATGGGGATTTTTATAGAATTATGGAAATAGTTTTGATTAAAAGGTTTTAAATAAAATTAATGGTCTTATTGAAATATAATGGTTGATTGGAATTGGTTTTTCTAACAGTTTTTAATAAAAGAGCGTTTTTATTAAAAAGGTTTGAATTGGGTTATTTGAATGGTTTGGTATATATGGGTTGTGTGAGTTCATGTTTGACATGCCCCTGAATAAGGGACATGTTCCATTAGGGTATAAGGTTCATGACCCTAGATCTAGGGTGTGTGTTATTGTGACATAAGAAAATTGGACAAGATACCTCTCATGAGTATGGAACTATTGAAACGAAGCATGCATGTGTGGGTGTGTTGTGAACCATGGGATGGTTAGGAACAAAGGTTATTGATGGATGGTTTTAAAGCGTTATTTGGTTTCTTTTCTAGAAGTTTTACTTGCTTGAAAATTTTTGATATATCACTTGTGTACATTTTGTTTTAAATGGTTTTGAATCTTACTTATATTAAGTTATAAACTATTTTTGGAAATTATTTTATATAAACTATTTTATATAAATGTTGATAACCTTTATTTCCTAGTGGTGTGAGTAGGGAATTCATTGGGGAAAGCCTACTGATTTTTATACTCACCCCTAATTTGGAACTTTGGTGCTTTTTCAGATGTTATCTTCTGATTCATGGGAAAAGGTAAAGTATCACAAGTATTTAGCAACACCTCGTGATACTTGGGTTATTTGGTGATTGTATCATGGAGCTAGTGGAGCATGTTGTATTTTTTCATTTTTGAGTTTATTTGTTTCCTTATGTTTTTTTCTTTGATAGTTGTTTTTCTTACATTGTAGTAAACTTGGTTTGTTTTTGGATATAAAATAATTTTTTGGTTTTTCTTTCTGAGTTCATATATCATATAATGTTTAGTTTTTTATGGTTGTTGGTTAATTGTATTATTTCTTAAAGGGTAAATCATCCCCCACTTGTATCTAAACCCCTTTGGCATTTATTTCCAACCATTGGGATCTTGAGGATGTCACTTAATTCTAAGTAATGATTCATTTTATTCTCAATACAATGATAATAAGTGGGTCATTACAATTGGATTCATGGATCATTGATCCTAAGGCTTCATTTCACTTAGAATTCAAGTAAGAAATAATTCAAAAATATGTTTTAAAAATTTATTAAAGGTATATCTAGTGTATGATTAAACTTTTGATATTTATGGAAAAGATGATATGAACATCCTAACTTGTAGAGGATAAAAGTTGGAGTTATAAGGGGTGTTTAACATACTAGGGTAAAGAAAAAATTTATCCTCAGTTTTTCAGTCTGACAATGTGGGTTTTAGAATGATTTTTGAAGGAGTTTTAAAGATGTCATTTTATTTGATGGTGGTGGATGAAGGACTAAAACATGAAGCATTATATCTTATCAGGTGTTTAGAATATACAACACTTTCTATAATAACATCATTAATAATATCAATTTTATGGAATGATCATATATGAAGCATAGGTGAGAAAGGGACCAGGAGCATGGTTTTAAATGGAATTTTTACACATGGCCTTGTAGAGTAAAAAATATGCAAATAGTGTATCTTCGGGAAGAATTGGAAGCTATTTTTCAATATTTAAGGATGAATGAAAAAGAACTATAAGTTAGAGCTAGTGAATATAGATGTATAGGGGAATGAATGTTTTCAATATCATGGAAGATTACTATATTATATTACATTGATCAATGATGAAACAAAGATAGTGTAGGTCAACATTCACAAGAATAAGTATGAGGTCATTTGAGACTTCAATCAATGGAGGGATATGGTGGAAATATATGTCAGTTTAAATATTTTTTTCTTAATGTATAATAATAACGGGTGTATATAAGTAGGGGTATTGAAAGTTTTTTTGGATAAAAGGAGTTTATTTTTAGAATATGATACTTGGATCTCTAAAATAGAATGGATAGTTTATGGGGTAAATGAGAAATTATTTTAGAGATCCAGATGCATGACAATTCATTTCATTTTTCCCAAATATTTATTAGTGGATGTAGTAAATTATTCAGCGAACATCATAAAGAGTGGTCTAGCCACTCCAATAGGGATACGTATTCTAGATGTGTTATAGAATAGAGGAAATTTTTATGTATTCTACCACAATATATTTTGGTGTATTTATTATCTCCATGTTGATTCATGTAAGATGGAAATATTATTATAAAAGTATTTAGTATGATTCCATATATGATACACCGATTGAGGATTTTTATTTCAAATAAAGAATAATAACCTAAATAGGGTAATCAAGAGAGAAAATGATTACATAAATTCATGTATAGTTAATAATTATTAGAACAAAGTAGATGATATAGATGAGAATAATTAATTTTCAAAAGTTTAGGTTTGTCTAAATGAATGTTTTGATATTTTGGTTAGTTTAGGAAGTACTCAAGTTCAGCTAGAACCTGATAGTATAAATAGAGGTATTTATGATAGTGGTAAGATTCTCAAGGTTTAACCTTGGATATATATTTGAAAAATATATGAAACAATAGATTCTCATGTAAAATTATAAGAAAAACGGTATGGGAAGTAGCATAACTATCAAATTTGAGGTGGTCTACCAGAGTTAGACAACCAGTTTAAAGTTGTGGGGTTCATGTTCACTACCATCTTCTTACATGGGGTGGAGATCCAAAAATACCAAAGGAGTTGAAACTTACTAACAATAAAAATTAGTGGGTTTTGGTAATGAATAAGGATATGGACCCCTTATATTCTTCTCAAACATGGAATCTTTTGGGACATTTACTGTTAAAGAAGGAATCAAAGAACAAGTGGGTATACTGATCAATTGAATATGTGGATGGTGGGAAGTAATATAAGTCAAGGTTAGTTGTAAATGATATTCAATAGAAATAAGGAAAGGAAATTAGTGAAATTTTATCAATATTTATTAAACACATAATGTTCTAGACATTTCTTAGAATGTTTTTGGAATAATTCTTTCATCTTTAAGAGTTATATATGAATACAAACTTTACATATGGGTACATGGATGATAAAAGATACATTGATAAATTAGAAGGATTCAAATAATCATAAAGTATAATGGTGTGCAATCTTAATTGGAATATATGTAGAATAAAGTAAGAACCACAATAGTTAAAATGTAATTTTTATTCCTTTACATAATAAAAAAATCATCTAGTCAAATAAAGAACATTTATACTATAAGAGGGTGATTGATAATGGGAAATTTATTATAGTTTTCTTATATATGGATGACATAATATTATTTGTTCAAAATAAGAAAATTATTACTTATATGAAGGTTGAGTTATCTAGATGTTTCAAGATAAAATATATTAGAGAATCCAAATAGATACTAAGGATAAGGATTTATAGGGACTAGAATCTTGGGTTATTTTTATTAGAATAGTTTTAGTATATTTAAACGATAGTGAAAAGGTTTGGAATATCCAAATCCAAAACTGTATCAATCCTATTAGCTAGATATTTCAAATAAACCAAGTAGAGGAAAAAAGATTGATAAATGGGATAAGTAAATGTAAATGAATCCTTATAAATTAGGGGTTTTAGGTTTGATTTATTCCACATTTTCTACTTGATCAAAACTTCCCATTTTATTGGAGTAGTTAGAGGAATCTTGAATTGTCTAGGAAAGGATAATTGGGAAGCTGTGGGGTAGATAATTTAGTATATCAATGTTTTCGATGCACTATAATTATGTTTTAGAGTATATATTCCATTACAATGGTATATTGATACATAAATCTCAAGATATGTAGACTCTTAGAGGAGTACCATAGGATTTGTATTTACTTATGAAGGGTATATAATTATATTGATTTTAAGACATCAATATATAGTTTCACTATCTATAATATAAGTAGAGTGGATTTTCAAAAAAAAATAACAAAGTGAATGAGATAACACATTTGATTGATTTGTCAGTAGATCTTGAAAGGAAAAAATAGAAAGTAGTGTTATTCTATGATAGTCATAATGTAATGCATCTTGTGAAAAATACAATGTTCCACTTAACAAAAAAACACATTCAACTGAAATATTAATTTATCTATAAACTCATTTAGTATAGAGTGTTAAAGCTATAAAAGATAAAAGAGAGTCATAATCTGACTGATAAGATAACAAAACTCATACTTAAGGAATATATGAAGTAGATCAGTACCTAGGTGGTATTTACATGACTTGAAAGAAAATTATGTAGATGAATTGGTTGTTTATAAGAAATAAATAAGGGAGGAAGACTAAAATGAATAAGTGGTCTAAGGACTTTGTGGTGATGTAAAGAAAAAAATTCCCAAGTGGGATATTATTAGTTTATTGTGAAATATGTTTTCCAACTAAGTCAAACATAATTTATATTTTTAAAAAACTATATCATAGAAAATAGATATATAAATGGGTGGTGGAGTTATAATGTCTAGAAATAGAATAATTCAAAGAGTCAATAAGTGATGAATATCCTAAGTAATTGATGAGAAGCGTGGAAGGAGCATCTAAATTTAATTATATTAACTCTAATAGCTATGTAATTATATAATGGTGGTTTATAATGTTTTTTAAAGATTAATTATATGTATATGTAAGAATATTTTTCACTAATAACCATGTTTTTAATGTTGAGTTAGTACAAAATCTAGGGGCTTTCACTAGATGAAGTGTTGCGCGCATAGATTGAATGACAGTGGAAGTACATATATTGATGGGAAACATGTATAAATTGATTAGTGGGATCACCTACTTATGTGTAACAAAATATTGTATTCATTATCTTCTATTTTTAATAAATATAAGTATTGTTTCCCCAATGGAATGTGATTATGTTTTGAACCATGAATTTTTTTTATGTGGGAAACTTAAATTTTTCACTTCTATGTATTCTAGAAGTCTTGTACAATCAGTGTGAGATGGTAGAGATTTTTTTTCATCATCTGTATGTTTCAATCGTATTATATAGGTTCAATAACATTCATCATTTTTTAAATTGTAGTTTTATAAGGACATATAAAATTTAGGATCTCAGGAAAAAAAACACGATTTATCTAGAATTCACATTTACTGTAATTTTCATACAACTTCTCATTTCATAAACTATTTAATAAAATTCTCAAATTCTCATCACTCAATCCCTTTAATTTGGAATATATATGAATATTATTCATAAAGTCTATTTTTTTAGATAATATATAAATAATATATTAATAAATTCCATGAGATTTTTTAGATAATTATTGAGTTTGAAAGGAATTATAAATAATTAACAGTGTCCATATCTTATATGAAATTCAATATTCAAAATATCTACCTTTTTCTCCATCAATTGATGATATCCTATTTGAATATCGACCTTGTATAACTATTGAGACCCATGTAGTTAGTCTAACAATTTGTGAATCCATGATAGAGGATATATTCTCTTTATTGTGATTTTATTATGCTAATGATAATTGATGTAGATACACATTGACAAATCCTTCTACTTATCAATGTGCTCTAGGGAACCCCTTGATGATTTGTTTGGGTATATAAAACCATTTTCTATGATTTATTGTATTTGATTCTTTAATACTACCATTTTGATGGGATATATTCTATAGAGACTCATTGATATGGGAATGTCATTATGAATATGTTCTTTAGATAACTCAACCTCTCAATTAGAAGGAGGACTCTTCATGTTGTAAATCATCATATTCCCTCATAATAGGCATTTCTTTAGGAACAATCCTTTTTTCCTCAATAATTTGAGCTAGATATACATCTACATATAGACACAATATCAATTCTTAAGAAGGATTTTTATATTTTTATTCATACTTGTATAAGATTATAGGATTATTTTAGAGATGGAATGTGATTTTACTCTACTAAAAGTTTGTATTTTCTATATATGTAGCCCGAATGGCCCGAAGGCCTTTATTTTTATTGATTTTTGATAACCCCCCTTTGAAGGGATGAGGGGGAATCCTTACAAGGCCCGTAGGCTCAGAGATTGTATGGCCCGTAGGCTTAGGAGATTACATGACCCGAAGGTCTTAGGGAATTCAACTAGAAAAATATACAAAGAACTACCCCTCCCCAGCATCTCCATCATGATAGTATCTCTCCACCTTCGCATGGCCATCTGGCTAGGCTTCCCATGCAAGCACAAATATATATAAAACAAGTCCTTTCTTAGTATATTATCGAATTCTAATAATGATACCATAATATCATTTATTGGAAAATTCTCAGTAAAAGTTTTTTTTGGATGAGTTCAATACATTAGATGCAATGATTTATCTTCTTGGTATTTTCACTACTATATCTACCTTAATGTCTCAAGGTGGTGTTTTATTATTTCAAAATAACTTTCATGATATTAATGACTGCCTAAAACTATAATCTATATTACATTTAACGTTCATAAATGGATAATAAGTGTACACGACTACCTTGGATTATTATTCTAATCATGTACTAAAACCAAAGGAATGTTATAGGTCAGAATAATCAAATAAATAATCATATAATATAAATATTATGAGATAATAAATAATAACTCATCAATCACATTTAAACCACAACTTATGGATTTCTATGTAGAAACATAGGTTATTTAGGTTGTATTTACAATAATTAACTCTAACATAATCTAAATAGATAACTAAATATTTCTAAACTTCCAATAATAATGACTTGAATATCTGATAAATAATTGGTATATCATTTTTTATTTAAATATCTATAATATTCTCCTAAAAATCATGAGGTCCAAAATATTTGGAAAATAATGAACATAATAAAATAAATATTTGAACACATAATATTTATATTTATCATTATATATTTCTCATTAGGATCTCTATTTTTATATCAATTCCTATGGTATCCTGAGGATATATATATAATAAAGGTTAAGTAATAAATCCTTATAATGTTTTAAAATAGGATAAAGATAGAGTGAGATAATAAGAGATTTAGTAATCATAACCTGAAATCAATAATGGAAAGGAAAATAAATGAACATAGAGAAACATGGAATAAGGTAACTGATTTAATAATATCATAATAATAATTATAATCCCAATAAAGTGACACAAACATAAATCATGTCATAAGTTATGGTTCACTGCCAAAAACATATTACATAATGTTCTAGGATCACTCTAAGTAGCTTATGAGATGAAAGCATTACCCAATCAATTTGGGGGGATATAATTATGAGCACACCAGATTCATTATAATACATCATCAAAAAAATTTCTACATGGAAAAAATTCATTAAGTAAAAAATTATAATTATCCAACAAGGATAAAATGGGTTACTGAAAAGTATCAGAAGGAATAGGAAAATCACAAGTCATGTAGATAAAAAATAAAATTAAATACAAAATATATAATACTAAATAGTTTTAATAAATATATAATAAAAGGATTTATGACATGAAGGAATGAATAAATTTTGGTGGATAATATAAGAATAATTTGATAAATGAGGAAGAATGGTAAAATCTTCCATTATAAGCTTCATAGGGTATGGATTATATAAATAATAAAAAAGGATCACAATTACAAGAATAAACCTATCAATAAAATAGAATTGGAATCATAAATGATATAAATAAATCATATTAGAAATGTATAAATAGTAGGGTATGGAGTTAAATCTTGATCAAGTGTATATATTCGATAATGGAAATGAAATAGAAATAACCCTTACCTTGAGTTTCAAATTTCATTGAAAGATCCTATAAACTCATAAATTGTAATATTTGTATAATAATTAATATATTTAGAATCTATTTAATATATATTTCATACCTTATAATCTATGTATTGTAATTTTTTATCTAGTTAATAACATAATATTGTTTGTGTTGACCTTCTTGATGTTTGTTCAGCTCATAGTTTTGAACACACCTTGATATAATAGTAATTACTGAAATATTATATACGCACTAAATAGGGTGTATCATATAGTATGATTAAACCTAATTTATATCTTGTAATATTAATATTTTATATTCATCTATAGTAGTTCATAATGAGCCTATGACATGGGATATTGGCTGAATATTCAATACGATGTTTTCCACAGTGTAAATCTTCAATTATAAATCAATTTGTTTATTATATAGGGAATATAAAATACATTTAAATTTTTAAATGATTATATACCCAACATGAATATTTTATGGTAAATCCTTGTTTCCAATAAATAATTGGTAAGTGACCCTCATGACCCTCCATTGAACGATGGGAGCCAATCTATAGGATGGGGTTCCCCTGTTATGGAAGATAGTGTGTGTAAGTGAGACCCTATCTGAGCCATAGCCAAAATTATCTTCAAAAATAGTTATCTATTTATCTTTAATTATGAATTTTATACCACACCATTAGAGATAAATGAGTCTTCTTATAGTGTATAAAGATTTTAGTAACGGGTGTAATCACTATAGAGGAGAGAGTCCTTAGGCTATTATTGTGTGATCATGATCAAGCGTACTTCATCAAGATTTATTGAAATGGATCACACTACATGTGAGATATGTGTATTTATATTTCATTTTCATTAATATATTTTTATTTTATGATGATATATCAAGAAATATAATATTTTTATTCTACAATGTTGGTTATGCGATGATTCTACATAACCCATTAGTGTTATCAGGGCCATGATCTTCTTAAAATCAAAATTCTTTTCTACTAATTATATAATGAATATGTATAATATATATATGTTGATTATATATACTAATATGCAATATGATGTGGTTGAATGTAAGTTGTTGGATATCTTACTTGATTTTGTATTTAATTCATAGGTTATGACTTGTTATGATGCCTCAAAATTACATATTTTTATTCTATGACATAGGATGTAATATTGTTGATATTTTTTCTATGATTAAATCATGATAATTTTGTAAAAAATATCCAAAAAATATAAATTATATAGGATATATTTTCAATAATTACATGGAATAGTATAAGATTCATTGATCCATATATGTAAGGTGCTATAAGAATAAATTTTCAGTGCTTACCATATCACTTATTATGACTATTCTCTCAAATAAATATGGGAAAGAGAACCTTGTCTGAATAACTGAGCATCGCATGAACACTCATGGAATATGATAGGTTTCCTACATAAGGTACACACGTATCTATATAATATTATACACTGAACACTATCATAAATTATTATTGATGGTATCTCTATAAATCTTAAATTATGATTTAGTCCTAAAATGATGGAATATATTATTTTATAATATTTTATTATAGTTTATAAATTGTTTATAAATTATATTTTTTAGACACTATAAATAGAATATTTTCATGTCTAAATAAAATAAGAAATATTAATATTAATATTTAATGTTAAACTAGTAACTTAAATGTGTATTTACTTATTTACACCATTTAAATATTTATGTTCAGATTTTTTTTGAATTGTAAATATTTTGTATGATTTAATTTATATTATAAATTTCTTATTATAAAATTACCATGAGATGTTATGTATGACAATATATGATTTATTTTTTATCTACCTTGACTTGTATTGTAATTATAGTTATTAACTTGAATTTAATTATTGAATATAGTATATATATATATATATATTAGGTGATAGATTTATAATATAATTAAAATATCTACTAATAAATGTATCCCTATATTGAGGGAATATGGTTTGGGCTTCCTACTAACCTAGAGTCTTATTTATTGATCTAAAAAATGGGGCTTGGCTATTTGTGTTCATAAGCTTACTCTTGTGATGATTTTCAAATTAATATAATTCTAAACCTCTTCATGAAATGAAATTCATATACCTTATACATGTGATAAATTTAAATGTGTTTGTAAACATGTTTGCATTCTATTTTTTGGCCAATAATACAAATTGTGAGTTTTGTAAAGAGTTATGCAAGAATATTATTTGATCATATTCATCTGGTTGATGGAATACGGGTTTCCAAAATAAATCATTTGAAGTATTCATATATAAAGTAATAAAATATGAGATAATAAATATTTCATGGGATATAATAGTTATTAATTTAATATTCATGTGATGTAAATTAAATTTGAGATACAACAAAAGAAAAACCCTAAAACACTATGAGTGAGATTCCCTATAATGTAACCATATATCAAAACCTGAATCACTGAAATTGGTAAGTTCAATCCAATCATAGTGACCATGTATTTTCATGTGTAAGGAATGGTGGAAATGGATAAACATTAGAGTTAGGTAACTAAATACCACTTTTATATTTTTGTGAATATTAACTTTGAAATATTATAAGTTAAGATAAAAGAGATATTGTGCTTCATTTATACCTATATGATGGATTCAAGAAAATAGTTGTCTATATAACTATCCAAGAGTCATATGTGTATGATTGACATGATATCTCACCTAAATAACCATGTGATGAGATAAATGATAATATGGACCCATTATATAATGAAATTTGTTTCTTAGACCGCTAAATATAATGATGTATGGTGGGATCATTTTGTGGGAGTACTTTCATTAAATATAATTTATTAAAATATATAGAACATGATGATCACCCATAGAAATTACTTTGTGGTGGACTATGGAATGAATCGTGATTATCATTTTAAGTTCACTTATATTTATAACATATAAAACTATTGTAGATTGATATATAATGATGGTAAGTGTTCCTAAAGAGAATAATCTTGGGAATATGGATGTGAATATTATAAAAATAAATTTATCCAACTCTGACTAATGAGTATTATATATCAGGTGTGCATCACACATTTATGATGATAAAAATATTCTCAAAGATAAGAGGGAATTAAAGAAAGGTGAATTATATCTACATGTTTGACATAGAGTAAGAGTTTCTACATTGGATTTAAGTACTTATGATCTATGACTGCTTAGTTGATTAGTTATATAATTAGATAATTGTTATTATGTTTCTTCTATAAAAAAAATTGATCTATATATCTTGTTTAGACACGATGTGATTTTCATTCATTAATAAGAAAAAAATTGTTCTATATATTTGAATTAAATGTAATGTGACATTTTAAATATGGTAAATATATTATATATTCATTAAATATATAATTCAATATATAAAATTCAAAATAAGAAGGTTAGGGTTGTTTCTAATACTACTTACCTTTGGAATTGCCACCATGGACATACATATATATATATAAGAAATAAATTTAAGGAATCCATAGATATAGAATGTAGGAATAATTAATTTATGAATCATTTTATAATTAAAAATAAAATTTATTAGATAAAATTAACAAATAACCTTTTAGAAAAAAATTAAAAGAGATTGTGGACTATTGGATCCTATAAATAGTTATTTATATAGACCAATGTGTACTCATGAAACTGGTTTTTATAGTTACATCATAACCTTTATCTATGACTTTATTCAGTTTGGTTATATGTTTCTAATGAGAAAAAAATTTGAATCTTTTGAAAAGATAAAAGGGTATCTAAACAATGTAAGTAATTAATTGGAAAAATTATTCAGATTCTTGGATCTGATCAGGGTGTTAAATAATTATTCTAAGAATTACTAGATCATCAAAGAGATTATTAAATGATTTCACAACTCACACCTTATATAATAACATAGTGGAATATAGTGTCTTATATGTGGAATCATACCTTTTTATACATGGTTCTGTTAATGATGAGTCGTTGTGAACTTTCTATTTCATTTTGGTGTTATTGTCTTGAAACTCCTTCATCCATACGTAATTGTATTCCATATAAAAAAATTGCACCATATAATATATGTATTGGGAAATGTCTCAAATTTTATTTTATGAATATTTGGGGATGTAAAGAATATATATGATGTTTTTCTTATGATAAAATTGACCCTAATATCTTTAACTTCTTATTGTTTTCATATCCTGTGGAAATAAGAAGATATTATTTCCTTAGAACTATTGAGTGCAAAGAGTTTTTTGGTCTAATTGTTTGCATTATTTGAGAAGTAATATATCATTAAAGGAGTTAGTAGAAGGAATGTTTAATTTTTAGAAGTTTAAAAACAAAAAATAATATGTTTTCCTATAATAAAAAATGAGATTGTTTCGTAAAGTGTCGTGGAATAAGAATAGACACAAGTTACATAAAATCTGTAAATTTCTGGTAGTATTTTTCAAGATCCCTATATATATATATATATATTTATTTATTTATTTATTTATTTTGAAAAATAATTATGATGTAACATTTATAAATGATGAATATTCTTACTATCATGATTCTATTAAGATTTCTAATTCAAAGAAATGGTTAAATGGATTGAAATCATAGATGGACTCAATATAAAATTACCATGTTTGGAACATAGAAGGTGAACCTGATGAGGTTAGACCCAATAGATGAAAGTTTTTTTACATAAGACAAAATTCTTGGATGGTATTATATCTACCTATAAAGTTTATTTGGTGTCTAATTGTTTCAAAAAAAGTTCATGGTATTGGCTACGAAGAAAACTTTTTTCTATTTTCAATGATAAAGTCCATTTAGATTTTTCTCAACATAGAAACTCTATATGATTATGAGATATATAAAATGGATATTAAAAATTATTTACTTATTCAAAATTCAGTAAAATTTGTTCATATAATACAACCCAAGTGTTTTGAAGTTCCAAATGGGTTTTCTATGATTTTCAATATGCAAGGATATATGTATGGATTAAAGATAGCCTCTTTAGGTTAGAATATTCTGTTTGATGGTGAAATCAAGGGGTTCTATTTCATCAAAATAAAATATTATTCTTTTATATACAAGTGGATTAGTGGAATTTATGTGGTATTTTTTGGTATTTTATGTGGATTAAATACTACTTATTGGAAATAATATCTCAAATTTACACTATGAAAAAATTTAGTTGAGAAAATTCTTCTCATTGAAAGATAGTGGTGATCTAGCATATATACATGGTATAAACATCTATATATATTGGTATAATAGATTAATTTGATTGAGTTAAAAAATATATATTGGTATAATGATAAAGAGGTTTAGCATGATGAACTTCATGAAGGAATGTTTAGTACTATTTCATGGAATGAGCCTTAGGATGAATCAAATTCCAACTAAATATTTAGAATGGATGGATATGAATCCTTATAAAGTCATTATATGATATATTATGTATCACATGTAATGTATTAAAATCCATAATTCTAATTATTTTACTATAATATATAGATATTAATCCAGTCATAATGAGATCCACTATATTTCTATCAAGAACATCCTTAATTACATAAGACAAACTATAAATATGCAGCTTTTTTGAGTAGGGAAAGAGTTCTTTATAAGGGGATACACAAGTTCTAGATTCCAATATAAAAATTATGATATGAATTATCTATCTAATTTCTTTTTTTTCATAAATTTTAGATCTATCAATTAGAAATGTTCTAAATATTCTAACATAAAAAACATAACATCAAAGGTAGAGTAAAACACTACATCATATTATAATAAAGAATTTGTTTAGATCAAGAAGTTCATTTCTAAATATGGGTTGGGTCTAAGCATTAAGGGATTAGTTGATATTTTTGATGACATTAATGGATATATTTCTCAACCCAAGTAACCTTTTATTTACCAAAGGAAAAATTACATCCTCCAAAAGTACCATATCATTTGGGTGATCATTGAGATGGGTGATTTAAATATCTATTAGGTTTATATAGAACAAAATATACTAGATCCTTGAAAAAATTATGTATAAAATTTATGAGGTAAATTTTTAATATTGTGTTATGAAATACATAATACATTAGATATAATGTTTGTAAAATGTTTCATGTGCTTATAAAAATAGAGATCTCTGTTTATCACTCATTAAAATGTATAAAATTTATATTACATGAAAAGTGGAATGAGAATATTCCCCAAATATATGACTTTGAGTTATCCTTAATTAATTCCCATCATAGAGTATTATAAGTTGTGATGATATATTAAGATTATAATGAGGATATCTTTTGTACTCAATAAAAAATATGTATATAATACCTATAATAGAATCATTAGATAATAAGTTGAAATATATTATTTGGACAAACCAGCCAATATATATCACATGGAATATCATACAATCATTGATATATATATATATGGGAGTATTATTTTTATGAATACACCTGAATTGAGTTTAGAAAGATAACTTCCATGTGAACCCTTAGGCATTTAAACATTTCTTATGTAAGCCTTGGGGATTAGCTAATTAGGGGTGATTAGATATGTTGTTTATTATTTAATTGGTTAGATATTAACCAAGATATGATGTTTTCCATTATATAATAGTAAAAAAATCATAACCCTTGAATGAATTAGATTGGGAAAATATATAGTTATTATTAGTTTAGTTACATGTAATGTTCTTGACTACTTGGAAGGATGACATATGATGTATTCATTCATCATAGTTAGTTTATTTTATAGAATCGTGAATTTATGAGTTCGACTAAACTAGATTGATATGTTTTTATGTCTAGTGTTAAATTTATCTCATAAAAAAGGTATTATATTAGTTTATATACTATTTATGTGATATATCTTATAGTGGACATGTTTATATATATATAGGAGTATGTTTGACCAATATCACACCAGAAATATTTATATCTTTTGAAGAATTGTATTTTTTTCAAGTGTTAACCCTTTGATTACATATATGAAATCAAGATATCGTATTTTTTTAATGTTACAAATCCATATTATGTCACATATTTAGGCCTTAGAATAAGGAATAAAATTTTAGAAAATGATTTTTTCTATAATGAAGTGAATTTTGATAAACCATATCTAGAAGAGATTTGATTGATCAAAATATTATTGTGATTTTTTGTATAATGTCTTTATGGGATTTTAGTAAAATTCAGAGATTGTTTTATGCACTAAAACAGGTATATAAAATTGTATGATATACCATTATTTGTATCATTTGATATGTGTATTGTATATGTATCTATCATAATGTATTATGGGGCTATGAAAAACGTATATTGTGTGCATGGCCACTATCTTGTCATCTATATGGTATATTTTTTGTTATGAATCATCAATTTGTTTCATTTTAAGGCATGAAAAATATTGAAAAGTTCAAATGATTATATATACAAAAGACATGTGTTATGGGTTACACATGTTAACTACCAATAATTAGTGGATGACCCTTGAATCCCTTTATTGAACAGTGGGTGAATATATAAAGAATGAAAATACTCCTATTTGGGATGAGTGGGTGTATATGTATGACACTATATATTTCATAAATGAAACTATTTTCTCTCTTGGTTGTCTATTTTTCTTCAAAAATGATAGTCCTAAAACACTATTAGTGATCACAAGGTCCTCTAATAGAGTATATAAATTCTATTGGTTGATGAAATATCTTTGGATATTAGAGTACTTAGGTTGTCCCTAGATGAACATGATCAAGAATAATCCATCAATATTTAAAAATATAGAGCGCAATGTATAGGGGATACACCTTTTTATATTTCATGTTCTTCACTGCATAATTATTTCATGATTATATATTGGGAAATAAAATGGGCCTCTTTCACTCTGTCGATCAATTGATTATCTTAAAAAAACCATAATGAAGTCCATTATCTAATGTTTATATTACCACTAGAAGTTTTGATATATTTTTTCATATCATTTTGGAAGTGATATATTTTAAAATATATTTAGATAGTAGAAGGTTCATAGAATCATCCATGGTATGATTTTTTCGTAGTTAAAAAGGTCTATGATATTTTTTACATTTAATATCATTATTACAATTACTATTACCTCATTACATAACCATAAAATTTATATTAATTTATTATTATATTATATTATTTCATAAAATTAATTTCTATGATTATCTATGAATGACCATAGTGAAAAATAAAGTATCACTATTCAAATAGGCAGCTTAAAACTACAACAAGTGAAATGATACTTTTTTAGAGATTTTTAAAAAATAATAGGTAAAATAGTAAATAGTAGAGGAATATAAAAACTTACATTTTTATTTATTTTTAAATTAATTTTTAAAATATTACTTATATTAAAGAATGTGAAAGTGGATAATTGAAATAGAAACAAGTTTTTGGAAACCCTTACCTCGCACCTTGAGTCACCTTCATTGGATTAAGACTAAAGTATTTGATAGAGGGATTTTGGTAACATTGAGGAATTAAGGGCATGTATAAGAAATTTTATAGTGTAATTTGGGAAGATATATTTCAATGAAAATAGTTTTTAAAGTGATGATAAAGGGGTGGAGAACATGTTTTTATATAGAAAAGGGGACAAGTATTTTAGAATAAAATATTACCTATTTAATTATTTAAGCCAAATAATTTTTATAGTTTTGATTTCTATAACTATTGTTATTTCAGAACTAAAAATTGAGGTTTATTCAAAATTTTAACACACTAGAAAACTTATATATATTTTGGAAATATTTTATACAATGTAAATAATACAAAAATATTTTTAATATAATAAAATAACATTTTGTCTTTTGAATTTAAAAAATAGGTTCATAAAGTAAAATAATTATTTTTAATGCATTATTTTACACAACATTTACCTTTTAACTCAATAAAAAGGTTTTATAAAATTCTAATTCATATTTATATCATGATTATGTTATAAATCATACAATAATGGTGATAACAATTTTTCACTATTTATAAAAAAGTATTATTTTTTAAAAAAATACCATAAATTCATGCTAAGATAACATCATTGTTTTAATTCCAAAAATAAAATCAATTTTATCAAATTAATATTATAAAAAATTTAAATTTAACATTTAAATAAATGTATTCAATATATAGAATAATAATTTTATATAGGGTAAATTATATTACATTGCATGTGATTGGTTATATTCCTATTTGTTATTATTTTTTAATTATTATATCATTTATACTAAATTATTATATATCAATTAATAAAAATAAGTTTCTAAGTATGGTTATTCTAATATTTAAATTTAAATTAATATGATTGTTTTACTAAATATATCTAAAAAGTCCTTATACTTATATATATATATATATATATATATATTAATTTATAAAATTTGAGAAATCATTTTGTGTATTTATAATAATTATTTTACTAATTGAAAATACGATTTCTTTTGGAATTTTACAATTTTAATTCGTCTAGTTACCATTTAAATGGTTATTTATTATTCCTAACGATAAGTGACTATTCCAACGGGAATATAATTAAATTACATCATATTAATATTATTTATTTCCATCATTATTCATCCACTTAATTTTTATCAAAGTTATTTAAATTTTATTTATAAAATTTGAATATTGTTTCAATATTTTTTTCAATTTATAATGCGATTCATATCTTTGATAATTCAATGATACCATAATTCACTAAAATTTATAATTATAATTATGTTATTCTTATGTGTTTATTTCCAATATTGTATTATTTTCAATTTTATGAAGTATATACATACATCATATGAAATGATTTAAATTGATGTAATGAAGTGATGTTTTTTTATTATGCCATGTGTATTATTTATAATATACATTATGTAACAGATATATTTATATAGAATAATTTTTCAAATCTAAACATTTTGTGTCATTACATGGCAGGTGAAAGGTTATAAAAAGGTAATGACTCCCATTATTTTGTATTGATACTTTAGTACTGGTCTCTTACCCCTGACCAATTATAGATATAAGGAGATCACTTACTAGTATTCCAGGACATGAAATATTAGTATTAGAGATTTAGGTAAGATAATTAAGTAAGAAACATGTGTGGATTAGTTGAGATATTTTAGAATTAATTTTATTAAGTAATTATAGTTTATGTTGCCATAATAGAGGAATTAATGAGGGTTTTCGGTGACCGATGTACTGTTGAGCATGAATCTTATAGATGGATCGTAAATTAAAACATTTTAAGTTAATCAGGGTAGTAAAATATTAGAATATACATCATGTATAATCAGGCAATGATTTTATGATATCACGACAAATTTGACTGATACTTATATATTGTCTATGTGGAAAAATTAGAATAAGGTATTTCAATATCAAAACTATATGCTACGAGATCAAATTTAATATGTTATGTTTTATAAAAGTGGTTATGAATGATAACTAAGATAAATATAAAAGTTAAAATGTTGTGTCATTGTTTAAGATTTGGATTTACAAAATTCTCAAGAAAACTACTATAGTAGTGTTACGACATGGTGTTGCTAATTTCACAAAAAGGAAGTGGAATTATTCATTTTTTTCTAAATTTATATATTCATTTAATTTAATTTAATGAAAATTTTAATTGATTATAATATTATAGTTAGAAATATTTTTGAATTTTTCATGAAGATTATGTTAAACATATGGAGGATGATTTTTTATTTGTTATGAATACATATGAATGAGTTTTATATTCATTTGTGAAGGTTGAGGTTTATTTGAGATGATCGATATGCTTGAAAATAAGTTTTAATGGTATTTTGAGTTGATTAGAGAATTATGGAGTTGATTATTAAAGGTTTTTAGTTTCGTATTTTTGATTTTTTTTCTGAAAATTACTAGCTTTGTATGACTAAATTATTTCTATATAAAAAATATTTCTACTACATATGAATAAAATATAACTATATAATAAAAAAACTATGAAATATATTACTACTTATGAATAATTCTGAGTAGGCCTGTGATGCATAGTAGTAAATCAAAGTTTTTGAATGGTACATATGTGTAACTCTGACTCAGTCTAAGAATAACATAATGTTTCTAAAGGGTATAAATGAGTAATTGGGAGAAATGGAAAGTATTATGAGTTTCTATGATGCTATGTTAGAGTAACTGGCATCTCTACTGAGGTTTTTAAGAGTAAAAGGAAGCTATACATGAGTTTTGGGTATATTATTGAGTCATTGACTCTTTCATTCTATATTTTGGAAATCACAATACACTTCATATGAAAATTATTTGACTTAATTTTTTTTCTTAAGTTGTTAGATTATAGATAATTTATAACTATTAACTTAAATAACAAAGCTCTAAATTTAGAAATGAAAATCTAGTTATCAAATGATCTAATATAAGATTAGGTTCATTGAATTCAGAAGCATTAAAGTGGTTATTATCAAACTCATTGACAGAATAAGTAATATGTTGAGTTCATTGTAGTTAAGTAAGTTTCTACCAATATATCTACATCTTACTCTGAGTTTTATGGAATTCAATTGTTGGAGTTTGTTACGACATTTCATATAAATTAATTATCACCTCAAAACATCATAAGTATATAAAAAATAATTCTAAAACATGTTATTCTTTTTGGATCTTTTCACTTTCTTATTGATAATAGTGCTTCTGATCAGTGTAATTTTCCTTTTTGGGTGTTTTTACTAAGAGCTTCAATTATGTGAGGTTTTCATTATAAACTCTTAGTATGTTAGTTATATTTATTTTTCTTTATATCATGCATGATAAAGGTATCATAGGGATATAAATATAGATAAATTGATCATCTAAGTGAGGGATTATGTGGCTAAGAAGATAGAGAATGGGTTCTTTTGGAATGTGAAGTGTTCTTCTACGGAAAACTTTAGTCGAGGACTTCTAGGGATTGGAAACTGAACATTATGATAGGTATAAAATTAGGGATTACTTATGAGAGGTTAAAAGTAATTAATACCTTATACTAGGTATACAGATCTACCTTTCACACCGATTTAAAAGTGAAGTTTTAATAAATTCCCTTTTAAAGGATAATTTGGTTTTTTAACCAATAATTTGTGTTTAATTTCAAAAAATTTCTTGTAAAATTTTTCATTGATAGTTTAAAATGCCGATTTATTTATATCCACTATATAATAAACCAAAACTTTTATCAATTAAATTCCATTCTAATAATTATGACATATATTATAATTACATTAAATTACATTAATAACACAATACAAACTTTATAAATGATGAATGAATTAAATAAAAGGTATTTCTAGAAGTTAAGGAACCTATACCGATGAAATAGTAACTTAACCTTTAGAATTATAATGTGACCCTTATAAAAAATAAACCAAAAAATTTAATAGTAAAATCACCAATGAAAGTATAAATAAAATTTATCCAACTTATAAGTGACAATATGATATAATTATATCATAGTATAAGTAAATACATATTTTAAAAATTATTAATTAAGTGTTGGTGTTTTTGAAATTTATAAATATTTAATTACAATTTTTATGATTAATTTAATTGTTTAAAATAAAATTTATATTCCTAAAATTTATCCATAAATTAATATTTTTATGTCTTATGATTTTAAAAAAAAATTATGAGACCTTAAGTAATTTATTAAAGTGTTATAAAATCAGTTATAATTTTAAAATCTGTATTTTTAGAGTAAATGGTGATTTTAATTAAAATTTAAATTACTCATATTTAGAAATTTATTTTCATAAAATGGATTTAATTTTTTAATTCTACATATTGAATAATTGTTAGGGTAAATTTTGGGTATTTTTCTAAAATACTTGAATTTTTTTATGAATAGTAAAATATGATAATTTACAATATAAACTAAATACATGAATTATAGAGTCATAGATGATGTAAGGCTAATGTAATCCCAAAATCAAGAACTATCCTTAATTATTTTAATATATTTAGAGATAATTCTCAAACTATTAATAGTTTTGAGCCAAAATAATAAACTAATGAATATAATAATGATAAAGCACCTCTCTCCTCCAGTATAAATACCTCCCATCGCCCCCTCTTCTCCACACACTTATAAAGCTTTTAACCTTGTATAAATTATTCCCAAACCTCTACACAAGAACCTCTCACAATTCCATGAGCTCTTGGTCTCACAAAAATATCAAAACCTTTCCCTAAGGAGGTTATCAAGGAGGATAAATCCAAGAGGAAAAATCATCTTCCTTTTTCTTTAAATTTCGATTCATTTTTATTTATTTTCTTCTCTTATCCTCACCTTATCTTATCCAAATGTAATTATAGATACATTATGTTTTATATACTGTTATTCTATAATTTCAATAGAATATCCATCATCAAAATCTTTTCTCTCTCTTTTATTCTAAAAATGAAATCGTCACTCGTGACGTGTCAATTTACCGACATTGTGGGTGATGCACTTTTATTTTCCTTTAACGCATTAAAGGATGTTAATAAAACCATTTTAATGGTTGAAACATATTTTAAAACCTATGTTATAACCCTATTCATTTTCTGTAACTAACATATATATATAATACTAAATGATAAAACAAAATGAGTTTGTTGTGATCGAAAAAACCGCCAAAATTAACTTAAAATGATCATGATTAACTTTTATCTAATGATTAATCCTCATAAAATATAACCAAATTATTTATAAGATAATTAAAAATTATGTAATATCATTAATAAAATATAATAAAAAATTTGGATATTTATCTACATTTTACACAAACTTCTCTTCTTGTATACAAGAAAACCAATCATGAAAACCAATCATGAAAACCATGAAAGTGAATGCTTCTGAATAATGAAAATAAATTGTATAACTCATCTAAAATGCCATAAATTAACATAATAAAACCATAATGAATAAAATTCATGTGTAAATGGTTCTTTAATTTTTAATTTATGAATCTAATGTGATTATATGGGACATTAAAGTGAAGAAATCATTCAAACATAAGGTAAGGGGAATTCTCGAACCCAACTCTCTTTCTTTGTGTTTTTCCTTAATTCACCTCATTTTTAGTATGGATATTCATTAAATATAATTTCTTCATCATTATCTTACCTTTTATGAGAAATACATTTTTTCTACTTGATTTTATTACAAACAAAATTGTTTGCAAAAAAACTCTTCTTTCAAAAAAACACACCTTTTACTTCTCGAGATTTTTTCTTCTTCACTAACGATTGATGATTATTATATAAAGTATGTTATTCCATCTTTAATTTGGGAACAAAATTTATGAATGTATTCTTTATTAAATTAAACTCTTTCCTTTCCATGGGTTATTTTATATACAAAATTTATATATGTTCTATGTGACATGCATGATAATGTAATTGTTATGATGTGACAGGTGCACCCGGAATTATATAATGCAATATAAATGTTATGATGTGATGGGTGCGCCTAGAATTATATAGTGCTATAATGAATTGGGTAATGTGATGTATCTCATGATAAAATTGAAATATGCATGAACATGATGAATGATTTTTTCACAACTGTGTGTGGTAGTTGACCACTAAGACATGATGTTTCATTTTTATGCATTGCCACATTTCATGCCTTTATCTAATGCTTGTTCTTGTGATTATTATGATGATGTTATGATTATGATCACTGAATGTTATGTTATTTCATGTTCTTATCTATCCTCCTACTGGGATTATAGATCATCTCTTTCTTTGATGTATATCCTTAGATGACTACTTATACTAAGGAAAATTCAAGGGAAAATAAGAAGTTATAGAAGAAGGAATTAAATAAATTTTTGTGTTTTATTTTATAAATTTTATGTATGGTACTAAATTTTACAAGACACTAAAATTTTTTATCCTGGTCATGTAATGCTTTTATTTTTTTCATTAAAAATATGTAATATCAATGTAATAAAAAATAGGGTCACTTTAGTTGGTATCAGAACATGGTTTAGTTAATTTTTTAATTAAGATTAGAGGGACTTAGTGAAAACCCTTAGTATGAAGCTAATTATAAGTAAGAACCCAAGAAGCTTTGTTTTATAAAATTATAAACATATGGATACCATAATATATTACTTTAGACTTAATTGTACAAAGGAATAAATTATTTATTCATGACTTTTTGACTTATTTTTTGTTCTAACCATTTCTATTTTAGAAATTGGTGGGAACCAAGAGAAATCAGGCCAAAAACCCATGTAAGGGATAATGCAGCAATTGAATGAATGACATTCCCAATGCTTTGGGAGGTGGAGTTCAAAATTTCATGGTTATTCTTACCCGGATATCTTAGGTTATGAAAAATAACTTGAATAAGAGGGATAAAATAGTTATCGAGTGTTTTATATAGCAATGACCATCGACGTTTAGTGGATATTATGATACACTAGTTTTAGGATAGTGGATCAACTCAATGAAGAAGATATTTTTTGTACTTCACTGTTCTGAGATGGAGAATGTGACTCTCATCATTTATCATCTAGATGTAGAGGCCTACCAATGGTGGTTGTTTATTAAGAACACCAATACGAAGGATGAAATTGAATAGATGGAGTGGAAAGACTTTAAGATATTATTTATTAACAAGTATTTCCCTTGAAGCCTTTGAAAAAATATAGAGAGATGATTCATATAGTTGAATTAAAAGGAAGGAGAATATATCATGGCCTATGAAGAAAATTTCATAAGGATTTCAAGGTACACTTCGAGTTTTGTTATCAACAATGATAGAAAAATTGATATATTCTTTAGTGGATTGAAACCAAACCTTCTAAAGGCTCTTGAAATTCTAGAATTTTAGAGTTATGAAGAAGTTTTTCAATGTGCTCTCAAAGTGGATATGGATTTTGGATAATGTTCACATGGATATGGTGATAAGAAAAAAATATATAGTTTAAAGACAAAGGATTTAATGAGAAAGGTGGAAAGAAAACTCAACCACCTACATGTAAAAAATGTGGGAAAAATCATCATGGGAACTACCTTAAAGGGGTGGGTAAATTATTCAAGTGTGGGTGAGAAATATACTAAGATCATGAATTTCTAAAATACATGAGGAAGCAGGACAATGTGGTGGAGGAAAGAAGAACACCATCCATGGTCCAATACTACTACTGTAGGGAGTAAGGGAAATATGAAAGACAGTGCACTAAACCTCAAGTACTTGAGGGTAATCAACACCATCATCCACCAAATACAAAGGAACAAGAGAGGGATTATTCCATCACTGATGTTGAAGTTCATCAAGAAAAAAATTCATATAATGTACACTTACTATTCACTCAAGAATGGAAAAAAGTCTTATTTGATTATAGTTCTAGACATTACTTTATATCTTATAAGTTTTCTAGAACTATTTAATTGAATCCCCAAAATATTGAAGTAGAGACACCTATAGAAACACCAAGTGGTACAATCATTATAACCCAAGTGATGGACTCTTCTTCTATTGGCGTATATGGGATGATCCGTCTGGTGAATCTTGTGATAATTCCCTTGGTAGAATTTGATGCTATAATGGGAATGGATTGTCTCTTGTTATATTGATCACATATAAACTATCAGGAAAAGGAAATATATTTTCCTATTCTGAACCATACCATGCTCATATACAAATTCAAGGAGGATCACGAATCTCATTTGGAAAATCCTTCAGTGGTGTGGGTGTTGTTTCCCTGTGAAGAATCATACCTCACTCAAATGGTTGAGTCAAAGGAAGGTATAAGCCTAAGGGAAATGATCATTGTGATGGAATACAGTGATGTATTTCCTGAAGAGTTACATGGACTTCACCTGGATCATGAGTTATAGTCTTCAATAGAACTCATACCTAGAGATACTCCTATCTCAAAGTGTCTCTATAGGATGGATCTTATCAAAATTAAGGAGTTAAAGAAGTATCTGAAGGAGAATTTGGGAAAAGGGTTCATATGCCCTAGTGCATCACCTTAGGGTGATTCTGTGCTCATTGTCAATAATAAGGATGGATCAATGCAGTTGTGTGTTGATTATTGAGAACTCAACAATATCACTATAAAGAAAAAGTATCCACTTCCAAGGATTTATGACTTGTTAGATCATATACGAGGAGCTAAGTACTTCTTAAAGGTGGATTTATGTTCTAGATATCATCATCTAAAGTGGAAGAAGGAATATATTAAAAATAATTCCTTCCGTACAAGGTATGGGCACTATGAGTTTATGGTGATGCCCTTAGAACTTACTAATGAACCTGAAATCTTCATGGATTTTATTAATAGAGTCTTTATACATTACCTCAACAAATTTTTGGTAGTTTTTATCAATGATATTATCATATACTTCAAAATAATGAATGAAAATGAAGAACATATAAGGCTTGTGTTGTATACATTAAGGAAGAATAAATTGTATGCCAAGTTCATAAAGTGCGACTTTTAGATGCAACAAGTCAAATTTTTGTGATATGTGATCAGAAGTGAGGGAATTTCTGTGGAACCTTCAAAAACAATGGAAATTAGGGAATGGAACAGATCCTCTAGTAACATGGAAATCCATAGTTTTCTTGGCTTATCAGGGTACTATTGATATTTTGTGAGACATTTCTCATGATTTTCAAGCTTGATAAATAAGTTAACAAGGAAAGGGGTAAAGTTTGTTTGGATGGAATAATGTGATGAAATCTTCAAGGAGATAAAAAAGAGGCTAATCACTACACCTGTACTCACATTACCAAAAAGTGGAGAAAGTTTTGTGATATAAAATGATGCTTTAAAGAAATTATTGGGTTGTGTACTATTTAAAAATGATAATGTGATGGCCTACGCCTCACAGCAGTTGAAGATCCATGAGCAGAACTACCAGACGCATGATTTGGAGTTAGTAGTTGTGATTTTTTCCTTGATAATCTGGTAACACTACCTCTATGGTGAGAAGTATGACATATATACCAATCACAAGATCCTAAAGTATATATTAACACAAAAGGAGATCAACATGTGACAAAGGGGATGGTTAAAGCTAATCAAGGACTATGATTTCTCTATTCACTATCATCTTGGCAAAGAAAAGAAGGTAGTTGATGCTCTTAGTAGAAAATAACTTGCTACTCTATCCATGTTTTGGATTGAGAAAGACCTTATCTTATTGTACATAAAAAAATGGATTTGGAAATCATAACAATAGGGAATAAATCCAACCTTGTCCAATTTTTTCCCAACCATATATCCAAGAGAATATTAAGGTGGAACAAATGGATAATCCAAAGTTATAAAAGAAGGTGAATCAAATAAAGTAAGGTAAAATTCAAGAGTTCTATATTGATGATGGTGGTGTGATTTGGTTTAGAATGAGGCTTTGTATTCCTTCATCACCTGGAATAAAGAAGGAGTTATTGGATAATTCACATAGCTCAACTCTCTCTATTCATCCTGGTAGAACCAAGATGTACTATGATCTTCGATAACACTTCTGGTGGGATAACATGAAGAAGGATACTACAGAGTATATCTCAAGGTTCTTGATATGTCATCAAGTTAAATCAGAGCAACAAAAGTCCAAAGGGATGATGCAACCATTTTCTATACCCATGTGGAAATGGAAGAATGCCACTATGGACTTTTTCATAGGTCTCCTGAATACATCCAAAGGAAATAATGAGATATGGATTATGGTGGATCAACTCACCAAGACTACCCAGTTTATCTCTATTTAGGAAGATCTATCGCTTAAAAAAATTCTAAGATATATGTAAAGGAATTGGTGAGAGTTTATAGAATTCCAATATCGATTGTATATGATTGGGATCCTAGATTCCCATCTAAATTATGGAGTATTCTTCAATATACTTTGAGTACTGAATTAAATTTCAGCATGACCTATCATCCCCAAAATATTAGTCAATCTGAAAGGACTATTCAAATGCTTGAAGATATGATAAGAGCCTACTCATAAGAATTCAAAGGTGTGTGGTATCAACATCTCAATTGGTTGAGTTCTCATACAATAATAGCTTCAAATCAAGTATTTAGATGGCTCCATATAAAGATTTGTATGGAAAGTGATATAGTTTTCGAACCTGTTGGGATGAATTTGGTGAAATAAATCTACTTGGACCTAATCTTTAGAAATATATGATAGAGAAGGTTCAATCCATCCAGAAACATATCAAAGCTGATTAGAGTCAAAAAATGATATATGATGAAAACGGTAGAAGGGACTTGGAGTTTGAAGTTAGAGATAAATCCTTCCTTTGAATATCGCTATAGAATAGATCCATGTGGTTTGGAAAGAAAGAGAAGCGAAGACCAAGGTACATTGGCCCCTTTGAGATATTGGATTGCATAAGAGTCATAGACTATCGACTTTCACTTCCACCGAATATGGCTCAAGTTCATGATGTGTTCCACATTTCACTTCTAAGTAAGTACATACCAGATCTCTCACATGTACTAAACTCAGAGGTGGTATAGCTGGAAGATGATCTCTCTTATGAGGAGTAGCAAATAAATATTTTAGACTAGAGACAAGGTTTTACATAATAAGACAACCCACCTTGTCAAAGTGTTGTGGAGGAACCATAAGTATGAAGAATAAAATTGGGCACAAAAGGAGGTGATGAAGGATAGGTACCCTCATCTCTTTATCTAAAATGAAATTTTGAGGGTGAAATTTCAAAAGGGAAGAAGAATGTAACAACCCAAAACTTTTATCAATGAAATTACCTTATTATAATTACTTCATATAGTACAATCACATAAAATCACATTAATAACACAATAAAAAATTTATAAATGATGGATAAATGAAATAAAAGGTAATACTAGAAGTTAAGGAACCTATGTTGATGAAATAGTAACTTGACATTTGGAATAGTAATATGACCCTTATGAATAGTAAACAGGATAATTGAATAGTAACCTCACCAATAAAATTATAAATAAAATTTATCCATATTATAAGTGAATATATGATATAATTATATCATAGTATAAGTAAATCAATATTTTAAAAATTATTAATTATTTTTTGGTATTTTGGTAAGTTATAAATATTTAATTACACTTTTATAATTAATTTAATAATTTAAAAGAAAATTTATTTTAATAAAATGTATCCATAAATTTATATTTTATGCCTTATGATTTTAAGATAATTTTATAACACATTAAGTAATTTTTCAAAGTGTTATGAAATTAGTTATAATTTTAAAATTTGTATTTTTTAGTAAATGTTAATTTCAATTAAAAATTAAATTAATAATATTTTGAAAAATATTTTCATAAAATGCTGTTAATTTTTGAATTTTATGCATCGAAAAAAATGTAGGGTGAATTTTTGGTTTTTTTCTAAAATACTTGAATTTTTAATGAATAGTAAAATACAATAATTTTCAATATAAACTAAATACATGAATTATAGAGTCATGTATGATGTAAGACTGAAATATCAAACTATCCTTAATTATTTTAATATATTTATAGATAATTCTCAAACTATTCATAGTCTTGAGCCAAAATAAAAACTAATGAATATAATAATGAGAAAACACTCCTCTCTTCCACTATAAATACCACCCCTCACCCCCTCTTCTCCTCACACCTCTCAAGATTTAAGACTTTTTAAAATTCTTCCTAAACCTCTCCCCAATACCCTATCCCACATCTAAGAGCACTTGGTCTCACCAAAAAAACCAAAACCTTTCCCTAAAGAGGTTCTCAAGGAGGATAAATCCAAGATGTAAAATCCTCTTCCCTTTTCTTTTAATTTCAATTCAATTTCATTTATTTTCTTCTCTTATCCTCGCATTATTTAATAAAAATGGAATGATAAATCTAGGATTTTTTATATACTAGTATTATATCATGTTAATGGAATTTCCATCATTAAACTCTTTTCTATCTCTCTTTTATTCTAAAAATGAAATTGACGTCAGTGATGTGTCAATTTACCGACATTACGGGTGATGCACTTTCATTTTCCTTTAACACCTTAAAGGATTCTAATAAACCCATTTAAATGTTTGAAAAATATTGTAAAATTTATGTCACATCCCTATTCATGTTCTGTAACTAACATATATACATAATACTAAATGATAAAACAAAATTAGTTCCTTGTGATTGAAAAACAACCAAAATTAACCTAAAATGATCATCGTTAACTTTTATCTAGTAATTCATCCCCGTACCATATAAAAAATTATTTATAAGATCAATAAAAATTATGTAATATCATTAATAATATATAATAACAATTCTGAATATTTATCCATATTTTACACAAACTTCCATTCTTGTATACAAACAAACCAATCATGAAAACCATGAAAATGAATGCTCCTAAATGATGAAATTAAACTCTATAAATCATCTAAAAGGCCATAAATTAACATAATAAAACCATAATGAATATAATTCATGTATAAAAGGTTATTTAATTTTTAATTAATTAATCTAATGTTATTATACAAGAAATTAAAGTGAATAAAACATTCAGACATAAGGTAAGGGGAATTCTCAAACCCAACGCTCTTTCTTTGATTTTGTCCCTATTTCACCACATTTTCAGTATATATATTCATTAAATATAATTTATTCATCATTGTATTACCTTTTCTAGGATATACATCTTTCTGCTTTAGTTTATGATAAACACAGTATTTTCCAAAAGAACTCTTCTTTCAAAAAAACACACCTTTTACTTCTTGAGATTGCTTCTTCTTCACTAAAGGATAATGATTCTTATATCAAGTATGTTATTCCCTCCTTCATTTGGTAACCCATATTATTAATTTATGATTTATGAAATGAAACTCATTCCTTTCCATGGGTTATTTTATGTCCAAGATTGATATATGTTCTGTGTGGCATGCATGATAATATAAATGCTATGATGTGATGGGTGCGCCCAGAATTATATAGCATATTGTAGATGTTATGATATGATAGTGAACTTGTAATTATATATCCCTCCAATGAATTGGGTAATGTGATGTATCTCATGAGAAAAGTGATATATTCATGAACATTATGTTATCTTTGTTCAAAACTATGTGTGGTAGTTGACCACTAAGACATGATGCTTCATTTTTATGCATTGACACATTCCATGACTTTATCTAATTCTTCCTCTCATGATTATGATTATTATGTTATGATTATGCTCACCCCATGTTATATTATTTCATATTCTTATCTATCCTCTTACTGGGCTTCTATATCACCCCTTTCTTTGATGTATATCCTCAGGTGACTACTTGTTCTAAGGATATTTCAAGGGCCAATAAGAAGCTAGAGAAGAATGAATTAAATAAATGTTTATGTTTTATTTTGTAAATGTTATGTATGGTCCTATTTTTTTCCAATACACTAAACCTTTGGATCCTAGTCATTTAATTATTTTATATTGTTTATCATTAAAATGATTTAATAGTAATGTAAGAAAAATTAGAGTCACTTTACACTATGCTAATTGTATTTAAATATATTATATATTTCAGTGACTAATATTTTACTTCACTGGTATTTTAAAATACTGATAAATATTTTATTTCATCAAATATTAAAAAAAACCCTTAAATTGATACTTGTAGAGGATGAAAATTTAATGTTTTTTAAATTAAAATTAAGACCCATATTGTAATTTACATACCATTATACCTTGGGAAAATATTTGGTATCATATAAATCCATTACCATAATTAAGAGATTATCTTACTTCATATTTTATTTTTATTATTTTATTTGATTCTCAAATTCAGTTTCCTTACAATAACCATGTTAGTGGAGGAAGGTTTTTTATGAGAGGAGTATCATTTAGAATACTAAAAAACAAAAATATGACCTAACCAACAATTTTTGATGTATCTTATTATTATTATTGGTGTGATCATATAAAATAAAATATAATTAATACTAGAGTTTTCAATTTTATCATACTAATAAAAAACTATAAAGTTTTAGAGAAGGATTTCATTCAATTCTCTCATGAATAAAATCAATAATATCAATTAAAACATAAAGTTCATAATAATATATAGTTTTCTATAATAAGTAACATCTATAGATATATATCATCATGTGAAACTGAAAATGGCATTTAGAATAAGTAAGAGAAAATACATTTTGGAACATCCAATGTTTTAGAAACATGTAGATCTATGGTAAGAGTTGACTATCAAGACTTTGATTTTCTACGTGGCGAAACTATAACACAAATTAATTAATGATTTATTCCAATAATAAATAGTTTACAATCTATTTGTGAAAAAGTTTTTACTATAATATCAGCCATATGAAATTATTTTCAATATTATTCTCAAAGAATGGGAGTCCAAAAAAACAAATAGTGATGATATTAAGCATTTGAAAAAGGTAAGCCTAGATGACTTAATTATAACATTAATGAAATGTGATAGAAGACTGAAATGTGATGCTAAAAATGAGAAAATGAGGAATGGAGTAGAATTTTCTTCCATATCATGTAATCTTAGTTCCAATAAATTTAATATTAATTTTAACACATCTAAATATCATTTTTCAAAGGTAAAATATAATCATTACAAATAAAGTGATTCAAAAGGAATTAATAATTAGGTTTCTAAAATTTCAATAAGGATAAATAAAAATTCTAGTAATTAAATTGTATGAAATTTTTATCAACAAGACAAGAAAGATATAAAAGACAAGAAAGAATATCTAGATGTTATATGTTATGAGTTTCATAAGGAAGGTCATATCTGGCGTGATTGTCCTAAACTGATGAAGAAAAATAGAAAGTAGAAAAGGTACCTTAAAAGTATTGGAAAAAATATTAAAATATTTAGATTCCTGGAGAACTGGTGAAAGTGAAACATCTTTAAATATTTCATCATAAGAAAGTGAAAAAAAAAAGATAGAAAATAGTTTGATTCTATTCAAATATTCCAAGGAATCAAAAATACTTTATGGGAAAGGTAGTGATTTTATCTCTCAAAAATATATTTCTTAATTCAAAACCTACTTACAATAATAATTAATATTATTAAACTTTAATGGAATATGAAAAATATAATCCATCAGATATTGAAAAATTCAATTTATCAGAATATGAATAAAATTTACTAGTTATAGATTAAATAGATTGATATGTAAATAATATGTATCAGGTGATTAACTTCAAAAGTTTCAAAGATTTAAACTAAATTATATTAAAAAACTAATTCATTTTATCATAGTTTATTTTATTGGAATTTAGTTGATCATAATTTAGTTAATCAAAATTTAGTTGATCAAAATTTATTTGGTCAAAATTTAGTTTACTAGAAATTCAATAAAGATAGTAAAAATTTTATTGTTCAACTTAATCAGAAGTTTTATATTTAAAGAAACATTTATCTAATTTTACCTTAGGTAAACTAAATTTTTCTAAAATGTATAAACAAATAAGACCCTCTAGAATAAAAAGTGTAATTAGTGTTACTTCTGATAAACCTTATTTTCAATAAAACTATTTGGTAACTAAAATTGAGCCTTTTGTAATAAATTTCAAGGAGTATTTCATTACAATAAATTCTATTCCTTAAAAAAAGACCAATCTTTTAGTTTTCATAATTCTTTTATTTTAGAATATCTAGAATTTTTACAACATAAAAGGGTTGTACATATGTGGGTTGAAAAAATTTTATTTACTAAAATAAGTGGGACCTGACATGTTTGGTTACCGTGAGCTTAATTTTAATATAAAATTATTTTATGTAACTTATGATTTATTGGGGATATGATCCAAAGATACCATTTTTATTCTTTCTCTGAATGGTTTTTTATGATGGAATTATGTTTATGAATCATTTTTCTTTTCCATGAGTTATGTTGTGATGAAATGTTTAGAAAATCCATTTCTTTTTATATGTTATGATATGATAAATGCTTTATGATCTTGTGGCATGCATATATATGATTTTCATTATGTTATGGGTGATACCTATATCTTCATCCAATGTATTGGTTGAATATTGATATCTCATGAGATAAATAGGACTGAAATGGGGAATGAAATCATTTCAGTAAGGGACATTATCCACTATGATAGTTATGGGAGTGTACCTTGACTGCTATGATGCTTTGGGGAGTTAACCCATTCTGATGTGATAATATTGGAAAATATCCATGAATACTAAGGAACTAATTTTCTATGCTTATATGTATGCCACAATTCCATGTCTTATGTCAATGTTATTCTCATGGAACATGTTCTTTAATTCTTTTATGATTCATGTATTATGATCTACCAAGATTTATTCCATGACTCAAATTTATAATCTATGATATACAGGGTATGATTTTAAAAATGTTAATATCATGTTCTCATACCCTTTTTCTCATGTTATTATTATATGTTCATTAATATCTCCCTTATTTACCCTTATTAATCATTTGAGCTAACCCTTTTCTTATATTTATTTTCTCCAGGCTATGAAGAAATGTTTTAAGTATGTTATACCTAATAGGGATTACTAGATGTGGAGATTTTAGTGGGAGGTGATGCTGGCCTTTATGAAACAGTTTTTTATGAACCCAAGTTGTTAAGAGTTTTCCTTAATTCTTTAAAACTCTAAACCTAAAAGGTCCTTGGTTATGTAACTATTCAAAATTTTCCTTTTTACATTGTAATTTTTTGATAGAAAAAATTGGGTCACATTTTTCAGTATCAAATTCAAAAATGTAAAGTTTATGTTTTTATCACCAAATCCAGAAGTGTGGGTTTCAGGTTGTTACAATTGGTATCAAAGTAGGGTTTAGATAACTATGGACATAAGGATGATTAGTAATAAGTTTTATTAATATTTATGGATACCATCATGGGTATATATATTTTTAGTTGACCATAAATTCATAGTCTTATATACCCCTTTTGAGGTTTTAAGTGATAGAAGTTTAAAGAGGCTAATGATATTTTGGGATAGTTATATGTAACACTTAGGTTTAACATGAAGTATTATTTGAGTAAGAATTTTTTTACATCTTTTGGACATAAGTTTTGAAGTTATTTATACACTATAGGGTTTATATGATCTTTGATTTTGAGGTAAGTATGAGTTTTTACATTTTTGGGATGCAAAATGAAAGGTATAAGATAAAATTTGAGGTTAAAACTTTTATTTAATGTTAAATATATTAAGGTTATTTTTTAGGATGTTTATCATATTTCTTATAATGTTATGAGGATTATATTAATATATTTTTGAAGAAAAAAAAAGACAAATCGCGAGTCAAGAGACAACTCGTTACATCCGGCAATGCTATGATTCTTGAACCCACAGCCTAAGGGAGACAAGGGTGTATCACATACCACTAGCTTGTGTGATGTCCATTATTTTTTTTATTTAAACTATCTAAAATATAAAAGTTAAGTTCATTTTGGGAATATATGTTTTATCATATAGATAACCATGAGATTAAAAATTGATTTGGTGTTAAGTTATTAATGTTATTTTGGAATATGTTCACTATTTTTGGAACCCTATATGATTAAGGTAAATATAATATTATAGAATTTTATTTTATAAAATAAGGGTTGAATTTTATTTTAAAGGAATATATGATTTTATTATGGAGTTATGGTGATTCAGGTTATTTATGGAAATGGTTAGTGTATCTTGGAGATTATATGTTTAGTGAATGTACATTTTTTGGAGATAAATACTAAATTTATCTTGGAATACTATGTGATAAAATCCTTCTAATTTTTTGGGTTTAAATCTTAGTCTATAAAATTTTGAGTAATTTTAAGGATAGTCATTTATTTAATTATCTAAGTTGAACTTTGGGCATTACTATTTAATTTTAGATATTAAATTCGTTTTCCATGTATGAAGGTTTATTCTTTTGGGGAGTCATCTTATCATGTGATAACCATTTTTTTTAAATTTCTAAATACAGAAGGAATATATTTTTATTATTTTGTGGATTATGATATCCATTAGAAGTTTATATTAGTGCTTCACACATGAAAAAATTCATCTTAAATACTCATCATTTGGAGAAAAAGATGTGATTGTGGTGGAAATTGATTAAAAAATGAAACTATACTTGTAAAGTAAGTATATTTCCTTGTGTACTTAGACTAGGAATTAAATTAATTGCTCAAATCTAGAAAATATATCTTTAAATAAAAACATTATTTGATTACTTTTATTACCAAGAAATCAAGGGCCCTTTAACCCATTATAGATTTATGTTTTTGTGATTGTTAAATTTATCATGACCAAGTTCATATCACTCTTCATAACTACTAGGGAGTTAGGTGTTTCTTCTATATCCATGTTTTCACTTCCCACTAATGTTCTCATATTCAAAAACCTAGTATATGTTATATAAGGTGACATTCGTAATTTCTATTCTTTCTTTTCAAGAGGAAGCTTTATTAATCCTTTTTAAGATATGAGATTTTAACAAAGGTATTTTGAAAACTCAAACCTCAGTTATCAAGACTAAGTTCAAATTATGAGTACATTATTTATTAAATGTGTAGAATATAATATCCATATATTTTAAAAATAAAATTTATAGTGTACAAGATACGCAACACTAAGCTTAAACGAACAACAAAATATTATTATGTGACCATTATATCCAAGCCATTAAAATGGTGGGTATGAATAGGAATAATTGATTTATGAAATATATAATGGTTCTACTCATTTATAATTTATTAATTAATTCTTTGTAAATAAGCACTCAATTTTTAGTAAATTCAAAAATATATTTTCTTTAAAAATGATTTTTATTAATTTTTGTGATAAAATAATATAATTAATGTAAATTTTAAAAATATTATAAGATAAAATAAAATTCATTTTTTAATAATCATGTTAAAATTATATTAGGATGATTTTTTTGAAAATTATCTAAAAAGATTGATTTTTTAATGAATAGTGAAAATACTAATTTTTATTGAAAATTGTATTTTATTTTAATGTATTTAAAAAGAAAAATTATGTTTTGTATTTGTTTTAAATTTTAATTAGTTCCTTTTTAATTAAAATTATGAATTTTAAAATAGATTTTATAATTCAATTTAACAAAAATATATTTCATATTTTAAAAGGGCATTTTTTTGAAAAAAAATTCCATTGCATTTTTTCATTTAGTATTAAATTAAATTCTACCGCTTTTGTGATTTGAATTTTAAAAAATGGATTCCATATTTAGAACCATGAGGTCCAAATTTAATAAATAGTTCAATTTTAATTTTGGACAATATGAATAGTAACCTTAATAATTTTTATTACCACGGTAAAGAGTAAATCGGGTAATTTAGGTTACAAATAAAATGATAAGAATCATTAAATGACCCAAAAACTTGAATAAATCTTATTTAATATGTATATCTCTAGTATAATCATAAAAGGGATAAATTTATAACCTTTTGGGACCACTTGGATGATATTATGACCATTATAATATTTTATTTAAAGAAAAGTCAAACATGTCACCCTCTTGTTTTTAATAACTAAAATATTTTTAACATTAGGTTATCTAGAGAATATTCTCAGATATAAATAATCTTTTAAAATATAAAGTATTTATCTTAATCATGGTAATTTATTTTTAATTTTTTGTAAATAAATAATTACCTTAAATTCTTTTAAAATGCTGATGTAGTACTTATTTAATTAATAAAAAATCAAATAAATGATATTAAAAATATTAAAATAAATATAATTTTAGATAAATAATATGATAAATTAACTTTATATATGTTAATTATATGTTGAGTATATAATAAAATATTTGGTTTAAATTTTAGATGTTTTATTTGTAACATCCCAGATTTTCTCAAAGGTACGAACCATTAATTTTTTGTTTTAATTCCTTTAAATGGCCCTAAATATGATGAATAATCAAGGAAAGGAGGTCTTTGGAGTGTTTGGGACTTTTTCAAAGCCTATAACCCTGAAATAGGAAGAAAATATTGGGTCACATGATGAGGAGAAACTCTGCGGCCCAAACCACATGGTTTCCATAAATCGTACGGATGTAGAAAGTGGGAACCTGGGGGCCACATGGTTTTTCTACAACAACACGACCCAAGTTTCATGGTCGTGAGATCTATCTTTAGTTTTTGGAGAGTATTTTTTTCACATTTTTTCACACAGTTAGATAAATTGTGCACATAACCATGCAGTATGGCCCTTTGAAGTAGATAAAGGTGCGTGGTTTAGACAACCATGTGGCCAAACTGTGCTCAATTTTTTTAGGGTGAATTTATGAAATTTCCCCTCTTAAATGATTTTTAAATATTTATTCTTCATCCTTTTATTTTTCTCCAGTAGTTTTCTCTCTTCCCTCACATAAAAACCCTCCTCCTTCAAGAACCTATGGATCGAGGAAGCTCCTTCATTTCTCATCTAATTCATTCATCATTGGATCCAATAGAAAGATTGAGGTATGATATTTAATCTTCTCTAATCTATTTCAAGTTCTTTGTCCAATATATTATTCTATCTCAGTGCAATCTCATTTTCCCCATTTTTAGGGTATTTTATGGTTTCATCGATTTCATCCAACCTAGATCAAATCAAAGGTCGACACTAGATGAGGGAAGCTCTATGAGGCTAAAGTATCTGGCATAGGCTCTTTCCCCTCATTTCATTGTTTTCCATAAAATTTACCATGGTTTCGTGAGTTAGACCCTTTTGGTTTTTCTCTAAATTTTTCAATTTAAATTAATTGATAGCTTATCATTCCATTGTGGCATGTGTTAGTGGAGGATCAACCCCTTAGTTTGATCTCCTTGAGTTATTCCATCCAAATGGGTGTTCCTTCCCTTGAGCATTATTTTCCCATTTTCCTTAGATAGTTAAACAATCCATGAGAGTGTGGTTTTATGAATAACACCTTGAAATTTCAATTTGGTTTTAATAGGGGTTTTATGTATGTGCTAAGCCCCTATGTATACCACGCCTAATGAAATGGTTGAATCAAATGAATTGGAAAAATTATTAGGGCCTTAAAATTCTTGCTATACATGTTCACTAAATGAGAATTCCTTGGAAAATATGATCTTATTATCATAAATTATTGAAATAATAAAATTTATTCCTTTGTTATCATGATATATATATGTCATTTGATTGTTTAAATCCTTCACCATAGTGCCAAGAGTGAAATAAGGGGTTTCTATTTAAGGACCCCATGGATGAAAACTCGTGCCTTAGTTAGATTTTTTTAATGCTTTTTAAAAACATTAGAGTGATATCAGTTATTCCTGAGATAGCCTCGCCATGTTTTTTCTATTATAACTCCATACAAGGGACACTAGTTCCCTAGGTGAGACCCCCTGGACTAGTTTGATGGCATGATTGGTTTCACTATTCCATGAGAGACTCTCGGGCCCCTACATGTGATACTAGGTATGGACTATAAGGTTTTTTATTCTTTAAATTTTATCACACCCTGGTAGGAGTGATACATGGGACCTTATCCATGGGTCACCTTGGATGGAATCCTTAGCATCAGACCGTTACCGATCCCTCGAGCAATACTTGGAAATTTCCATTGAATTTCCATGGATTGGATCAGGGTGTCTCAGTATATTTTATAAAAGGGGTTTTTTTAAATGAATTCAAAGGTTAATAAATGTTTTCAAATGAGAATTGATCTGTTGATTTTGAAAACGTAGGGATGTGTCCTCTAAGACTAATCACAAGCTTGGGGATAGTCTATCCTATGGTACTTTTTCCCACTCACTTTACAATTATAGGCTCTCTCAGTTCAGACTCACCAGCTCAGGCCGAATTAGTAAAATTAGATGGGTCTCTAAGTGGAACCTAGTCTAATGTATTTATTTTTTTATTCTATATTGAATTTTAAATTATTAAGGTACATTACTTATCTTGTATTGAATGAAATATAAATTCCTAGATGTCGTGGGTGTCGGCCTATTGAGATTCTATCTCACACTTTTCTCAGGAACCTTTGGTACTCGAGTAGATTTTAGGGTTATAGGTCTAGATAAAGGGAAGCAACCAGCTTCCAATGCTTGATTGACTGTTCTAGGATAGAGTTGGGAGTAGAGGACCGAGCCTATGATCGAGATACTAGAAATAAAAAAATTTGGCCTTTTTTGTATATTTTTTCAGCATGTTTTATATTCCTATATCCCCTGCCCCTTTCTTATTCATTATCGTATTGTCCATGACATACCATCATCACATTGTATCGTCTTACTATTTAGTTTTCACTTATTATTCTTTTATCTTTAATGTTTAATTATAATTATTTTTATTTCTATCTATTGTTGCTTTTATTTCCTTTGTTTCTTATTGTATACATTTATATATATTATTGTGCTTTACTCTAATTAATGAGGAAATAGTCTCCCCATAGACTTACAAAATTCCCTCGCTACTATTCTACACCCTCTGGCGTTCATGGAGGTGTGCTTTAGGTCTTGTGGTTAATCGCCTCGGGTCACCAGTGAGTGGAATTCGGGTCGGGATGCTACAAAGTGGTATCATAGTCATTCTCCTTTTAGTATTGCTTTTTGGGTTATATGGGAGACTAGGATAGTGGAATTTGGTTATGAGTCTATGCTTGGGAGTAGGTACCCCATGTATAGGGGAAACCCAAATTGTCTGGGATGGGTAATTGTTATTCTTGCTTACATTATTACCATTTCATTGTATTTCACCATTGGTTGATGCACTTGAATTTTGTTGTTATAAATGTTGATATTATTTGAATGGATTGTTTAGCCCTAGCCTAATGATACGAGGTCATGTTAAAAGCATGCATCATACTAGGTATAGGAGGAATAAATTTTAATTCATCATGCCATGTCATATCTAATTTTCTATGTGAATTTCCTATATTTAATGTGATTATTATATATACCTTTTTAGATACACCCTATAGTGTGATTTTATTCTCTATTATTTAATAATCGGTTCAATTGACCACTAATGGAACATCAGTTGGTTTGATTGGTGAGGGACAACCACAGTTCATCTGATCAAACCATTCCCATGGCCTATTACACATGTTGTCTGGTGTAAGGGTCAGGATATAGTTACTTGACATGCTAAATTAAATTTATAAGGTGTATGGTCCCTTATGAATTGGAATTGGTGACACAATTAACTGGATCGTGATGATAATAACCAAATAAATTAAAATGAATGCAAGCTTTAAAATGAAATGAACTCATTATATAATAAATGTGTGACCTTAGTCTGGCATAACCTTAGTAGTGGGCTATAGGTCATGTCTCCTTTGATCTTTTTTTGGTTCTTTCTAATCACCTAGACCTGGATCCTAGAGTAGGCCAATGGTCGTAGTGTGCTTATAGGTAGGCTTATACTTGTCCTTCTTTAATGATTTCCCTATCTGTTATGAATATTTTCTGAGGATTTATCTAAGAAATTTTAGATTTATGCCACTACGAATACCTCATAATGTATGCTAGGAGAGTGGTATTTAGCATACTCCTGAGTTGGTGGGTCTTGAGCTACCCATGATACCTCCTGTAGTGCCACCTGAGTCACCTCCTGCAGATCTTTCACTAGGTTTCGATTCTCAATTCTAGGATAAGTTTCTCTGGTTCATGCAATACTTTTAGGGTGCACCTCGACCTACCCCTTCTATGGAAGAGATGACCCATGATTTCTAGCAGTAGTATCCTCCCACCTTTTTAGGGGATGGAGGACCTCATGCTACTAATACATGGATGGAGTCTATGATATATATCTTCGAGCACATAGAGACGCATCCAGAGCAGAGGGACAAGCTCGCGAACTATATGTTATGTGACTCTTCCAAGTGTTCATGGGACATTCTAACATAGGTTGGTTGAAATCAGGGTCTGATATGGGCATACTTCCATATATCCTTCTTTGGCTATTTCTTTCCTCAGTCCTTGAGAATGGATCAAGTATGATAATTCATGCACCTTGAGAAAGGTGAAATGTCTGTGAATGAATACTCAACTTGCTTCACTGAATTACAATTTTTTTCACTGACCTTGACCGGTGATGGGATGAATGTTGCGAGGCGATTCAAGGATGGGATTGCTTATTCCATATACTCTCAGGTGAATGTCTTTCAGTTGACCACCATTTTAGATATAGTAAACCAGACCCTCATCACTGAGTAGAACATAAGGGAATCAAGTGACGTGAAACAAGGCAGTTCAGCATCTAGGTATTATAGTAGTTTATCTAGTGTCAAGAAGAAAAGCTTCAAGGGTACATGTGGGGTAGTACCATCCATGTAGCACGCACTGATATCTATGTGGAATGTCACTAGTGTGGCAGGTTAGGCCACAAAAATTCTCAATATACAAGGAACCCTATCGTGTGTCGAGATTGTGGCGGGATGGGTCACCTCCAGTGTTTCTACCAACCTTTTCCATCAGTGAAAAGTGATCAAGGATCTGTTACATCACTTCCTTTAGGTGTAGGATCAGTGAAACTTCATCAAGAGGAATCTTTTCTTCTATAGGAAATTCAGTCCGAGCAAGTGGTCATGGTTGAGGTAGTCAGGATTTAGAGTTCCATCATCAGTAGAGTGGACATGTTCAAGCTAGTCAGGCAGTATCTCAAGGCTACGTTCAGGCCATATCTATTTCATTCAGTCTACCTATGGAGTAGATTCTAGGGCCATCTATAGTTATAGGTACTATTCTGGTAGCCTCTACTCTAGCAACTTCCTTACTTGATACAGGTAAATCACACTTTTCTATCTGCTACAACTATGGGAAGTCTACACCTTTTATTAGAGTACTCTAATGGTGTTATAAACCTTAACATGTCATTACGAGTTCAGGAAGAGGGAATATGATAGTGTAAAGAGTTACCCCTTGAGATAGGTGGGTATCATTTTTTGTGGATTTTCTTTATCCTCAAGATGACTACCTTCGACATCATTCTCGGTATAGACTAGTTTGTGATTTGTCAATCCCAAGTGGATTGTTATCACTGATGTGAATCTTTCACATCTCCTGAGGGTAGTACATATATCAAGAAGGGTGAATGGGATCTCCAAGCCATTTTATTTGGACTCAATTTTACTGGGATGGTAGGGATGAAAACCTAGATGTCCAGTCTCTTTATGAGTGATTAAAGAATTAAACTAGTGGAATTCCCTCCAGTGGTGGATCGTTTCAGGGATGTCTTCTCTAAATATTTATCAGGATCACCTACCATATATCTTATGCTAGGTGAGGTACCAGTGTCCATTCCTCCATATAGGATGATGCCTACATAGCTCCAGGAACTCAAGAATCATCTTGAAGACTTAGTGGCTAAGGGTTTTATCAGACCCAACACATCACCATGGGGTTCACCAGTTCTTTTCGCAAAGAAGGTGTATGGTACCCTTAGGTTGTGCGTGGATTACCACCAACTAAACCAACTTATGGTAAAGAAACAGTATCCATTAATTTGGATAGAATACCTCTTTGGCCAACTCTGAGGAGAAACCATTTTCTCTAAGATTGATTTGAGGTCAGGCTACCATCAAGTTTGTGTAAGGCTATAAAATATACCATGTACAACAGTCCAAAGTAGCTATGGATTGTATGAGTATTTGTTAATGTTATTCATTCTGATGAACACACTAGAAATAGTCATGGCTTTGATGAACTGGGGTTTCCACCTGTATCTTGATTCCTTTGTGGTAGTCTTAGTAGATGAAATCTTGGTGTATTCTATTACTAGACATGAGAATTCCAAACATCTTGATATCATGTTGAATACACTGAGATCACACCAGCTATATGTGAAGCCCAGTAAATGACACTTTTGTATCAATAAGTTTCACTTCTTGGTTCATATCATATCTGAGGCAGATGTATCAATTGACCTAGATAAGGTGAGAAATGTGGTTTCCTGGGATCAGCCCAAGAATTTGTTTGAAATATGATGCTTCTTAGGGATAGCTAGCTATTAGAGGTGATTCATTTAGGATTTCTCACGATTGGAGATTTTGCTTATAGTCTTGACCAAAAAGGGTGTGAAATTAGACTAGACTGAAGCTTGTGAGATATATTTTTCAGGAGTTAAAGGGAATACTAACTTCATTACTGATCCTGATTTTCCATGATCTAAAAAGAAGATATACTATTTATTTTTGATGTTTCAGGAATCAGAATGGGTATAGTTTTTATGAAAGGTGGTCGAGTCGTGAAATATAGATCTCACCAGTTGAGGCCTCCTGAGTGGAGCTATCTTATGCACAATCTCTATCTATAAGTCACAGTTCATGCTCAATATTTTTGGAGGCATAACTTGTTGGGTGAGTGGTTTGTTGTTTACATGGATCATAAAAATCTCAAATACATCTCCACTCAGTAGTAATTTAATCTGAGGGATTGAGGTTGCTCCTTTGTTTCTCATCTGATTCATTATCCATCAGATCCAATAGAAAGCTTGAGGTATGATATTCAATCCTCTATAATATATTTTAAGTTCTTTTTTCAATCTATTACATTATCTTGGTGCAAGATAATTTTCCCCATTTTCAAGGCATTTGATGGTTTTGTCAATTTCTTCCAACCTAGCTCAAATCAAAGGTTGATATTGGATGAGGGAAGCTCTATGAGGCTAAGGTAGTTGGACTAAGCTCTTTAAACTCATTTTTTTCTTTTCATAAAATGTTTCATGGTGTCGCAAGACATACCCTTCTAGTTTCACTCCAAATTTGAAAATTTAAATTAATTGATAGATTCTCATGTCGTTGCAACCTGTGTTAGTGGCAGATCAACCCCTTGGGTTGATCACCTTATTTTATGACATCCAAATTTGTGTGATTTCCCTTAATCCTTATTTTCCCCATTGCCTTATATGGTTAAATACCCCTTAAGAGAATGGGTTTATGACTAACACCTTGAAATGTTAAGTTGATTTGAATTGGTTGTTGAGCCATGTGCTAAGCCCCTATATATACCATGCCTAATGAAATGTTTGAATCAAATGAATTGGACAAATTATTAGGGCCTTTCAGTTCATGTTGTACATGGTCCCTAAATGAGAATGCCTTGGCTAATATGATCTTCCTCCCATAAATTCTTGAACTAATAAAATTGATCCATTTTTTAGCATGCTATATATATGTTATTTGATTGTTTAATGACTTCACCATAGTGCCAAGAGTGAAACACGGGGTTCTAATTTAAGGACCCCATGGACAGACTCTCGTTCCTTAGTTATATTTTTTTAATTCTATGTAAACACGTTGGGAGTAATATCATTTATGCCTGAGATGAGCTCACCATATGTTTTCTATTATACCTCCATACAAGTGAAACTATTTCCTTAGGGGAGACCCCTTGAATGGGATCAATGACATGTTTGGTTGTACCATGACATGAGAGAGACTCAGGCCCCTATATGTGATACTAGGTATTGACTCATAGATTTTTTATTCTATGAATTTTATCACACCATGCGAGGATTGATACATGGGACTTCATATATGGGTCACCTTGGACAGACTCCTTAGCATTGGACCTTTACCAAGCCCTCTGGTGATACTTGGAAATTTCCATTAAATTTCCATGGACAGGCTCAGGATGTCTTGATATATTTTAGAAAGGAATTTTTTTAATGAATTAAAAGGTTAATAAATGTTTTCAAATGATAATTGAACTATTGGTTTTGAAAATGTAGGGATGTGTCCTCAGAGCTAAATCAAAATTTTGGGGACAATACATCCTATGGAACTTTTTCCCACTAACTTTACCATTGAAGGATCTCTTGGTTTAGACTCAGCAGCTTAGGATGAAGTAGGTAAATTGGACGGGTCTCCAAGTGGAACCCAGTCCAATGTATTTATTTATTTATTCTATATTTAATTTTAAATTATTAAGGCACACTTGTTATCTTATATTACACAAAATGGAAAGTCCTAGACACTGTGGGTCCCTGCCTACCGAGATTATATCTCACTCCCTACTCATATTCCTTTGGTACCTAAGTAGATTTTATGTTTTTAGTTCTAGATAAAGGGAAACAAAAAACTTCAAATTCTTGATTGACTGCTTTAGAATGGATTTCGGAGCAGAGAACCAAGCCTATGCTTGAGATGCTAGACATAGACGTTTTTTGGCCTTTTTGTATATTTTTTCAGCATATTGTATATGCTTGTATCCCCTACCCCTTTCTTAGTCATTATTGTATGGTTCATAACATACCATCATCATATTTTATCATCTTACTATTTAGCTTCCACTTATTGTTCTTTTGTCTTGAATTTTTAATTGTTATTGTTTCCTTTACTATCTATTGTTTCTTCTATTTATGTTGTTTCATATTGTATACCTTTATATAAAATGTTGTTCTACACTCTGATCAACGAGGGAATAGGCTTCCCACGGACTTACCCAAGGTCCTCGCTACTAGTTAAAAACCTCTGGCATTCGAGGAAGCACACATGAGGTTGTTTGGTCAACCTTCTTGGGGCACCGGTGAGTGTAATCCAAGGTGGGGTGCTACATTATTGATATTATTAAAGTAAAAGTAATGAATAGTTTTAAAAATTGATATTATGAATCTTTTATAGTAAATAATATTTATTAAATGATATAAAATTTATAAAAATATTAAATTCATCCAAGTGATTAGGATATAGTTGATAATATGAACCAAGGTCCATTTATGGGCTTTTTGTCTCTTTATAGTAACTATATTGACCCTTAAAGAGTAAAAATCCTTATTGTCGTAGTAAGAGTTAAAGAGGTTAATAGAAAAATATAAGGATAGAAATATAGTAAAAGCTTGTCTAATTTTTATTATATTAGGGGATTTAGAACCATATTTATATTATATTATAAATAATTCACTTTGGATCCATTTTGAAATTAAAATTAATTTATATTAATTTAATATTATGATAAATTCCAAGAGTGCCCCCCTTCTAATAAAAGGTCATCCCTTCTCCTCAATAATTCACACTTCAAAAACCATTTTTAGACCAATAAATCCCAAAATCCATTACTATAATCCATACCCTCATTATAAAGGTTTTATTCATAACACCAACCTTAAAAGGCTTAAGGTGTTGATCAAAGGAGGTTTTCCAAATAAGATGTATAATTTTTATCAGCTTGTTTTAATTTTGTTTCTTCTTCCACCTAATTAAAATATTATTAAACCATGATAAAATAGAATAAATAGTTTAATAAATATACTAATATTTTATTATGTTAAAATCATAACCTATATCCATCTTCAACATTCATAAAATGGGAGAATAATTCATCATTTTTGTGTATGGAGGACTATCACTTCACAAATCGATATGATTTGTTTTCCATAATTATCTCTCAATGCAGGTTGTGTTGATGGAATTAATTTTTATATATGATATTCATGAAATATTTATCATTATAAAAAATATAATATATCATTTACCTTCTTACCATTCCATGCACTGAAAAATGATAATGTTGCTCATGCATACTTGTGGACTACCACCTCCACAAAGTGATGTGATTCATTTTTCATCACATCACATGGATGATATATATATATATATATAAGTATATTTAAATAAGTAATGTGATATATAATATATTATTATAATTATGTAGAGATAAAATAATGCTTACCTTTTTTCCATAATGATCGTTGAAAAATAGAAACGTTACTCATGCATATGTATGACCTATTGTCTCCATGATTGCACCATAGTTCATTTTTCATAATCATATTTAATAATTGGATTTAAAAGTATAATTTATATATATAAATTATTATTATATAATTATTATTATTCTTTATATTATCTAATAATGACTTGTTTTACCATATTCAACCTACCAAAGTCATTTTGGGCTTATAAACCAAATATCGCTAAAACATCTAACGTGAACATAAATGATTAAGTATTTATTATAACATGGTAATAAGTGATATATAAGGAATAATAAGATTTTAAAAGGTTCTTAATAAAGTAAATAATTAACCTAATTTTATTATTCATGAATATAAATAATGTACATGATGATTCAGACTAAAGGTAATAGATTTTCATCTCACTTTTATTTCTGTGAGACATGTGCCTTATACACTCCTTGTTTTTTTGTGGTATATATACTATACATGAATGTATTTTATGATTATTCTCATGAAAATTATGGTATGTAAATATCCATATTAATTTTATTCTTTCATAGGTATTTTAATTTAAAAGTTACCAAATTGGTGAGGGTTTATTTTACAATCTCATTATTATTCAAGATTATTTATATTTAAGACTCCATTGGGTAATATTTCTCTTCCATGTACATGTTTTATAAAAATGTTTTAAAAAATAGTTTTTACTAGTCTCCTAAAAATTTTAAAATATTTTTTCCCCAAGTTTTTCTTTTTACAAAAGTATTTAAAGGAATCTTTTTATCATTTCCAAATGAGGTACTTTTTTATTTTTCTGACAAAAATATGAAAGGATTGTTTTTTAACCTATATAGAATGAGTATATTTTATCATTTTCATGTTGAATTAATTATTTAAAGATTCTTTTACAAGTTTAAAAGTTGTTTTCCAAACAAAATTTTTTCATTTATAAGCGTGCATCTTTTTAAAAATAAAAGTGATTTTAAAATTGAATAGTAATTTTCTTCAAGAATTAATCCAAGTAATATTTCAAAATAATTTTCCATTTAAGATGGAATTATTTTATGTTACTTATTATTTAATGGGGATATGGTCTAAAAATTTCATCCTTATTATTTCTTTGTATGGCTTATGTTTATGATGGTGTGATGTTTATGAATTCTATTTATTTTCCATGAGTTATGTTGTGATGAAATGTTTATAAAACCCATTTCTTTTTATGGGTTCTGATATGATGAATGATTTATATCCTTATAGAAAACATATGTATGATTTTAATTATGTGATTGGTGGGACCTATATCTCCCTCCAATTCATTGGTTAAAGATTGACATCTCATGAGATAAATAGGACTGGAATGGAGAGTGAACACAATTCAGTAATAAAAATTGTTAACAATGATAGTCTTGGGAGTGAACCTTGAAAACTATGATCATATGGGGAATAAACTCATTACACTATTATAGTCTTGTAAAAGAGACTTGACTAATAAGTAAATGATTTTATATACACATGTGTATTCCATAATTCCATGTCTTATGCCAATGTTATGATCATGGATCATGTTCTTTAATTATTATATGATTCATTTCTTATGAACTATCAATCTTTATTTCATGACTCAAAATTATGATATATGGTATGCATGGTATGGTTTTCAAATGTTAATATCATGTTATCATACCCTTTTTATCTTATTATGCTTATAAGATCATTAATATCTACCTTATTTACCCTTACTGAGTATCTGAGATCACCATTTTATTATTTTTATTTTCTCCAAGACATGAAGAAAGGTTTTAAGTATGTTTCACCTAAGAGGGATTACTAGATTTTATGATTTTAGTGGTATATATTTCTGACCTTTGTGAACCATTTGTTTATGAACCCAAGTTGTTAAGAGTTTTTTCCAATTCTCTAAAACTCTAAACTTAAAATGTCTTTGGGTATATAAGTGATCCAATATTTCCTTTTGATGTTGTAAGTTTTTCATGGAAAAAATTGGGTCAGATTTATTGGTATCAAATATTGAAATATAAATTTTATATTTTTAGCACTGGATCCGGAAGTATGGGTTTTAGGTTGTTACAGTTGATATCATAGTAGGATTTATATAACTTTTTTCATTAGGATGTTTCATGAGAAGTTTTATAAAGAGTTATTGATACCATCATGGGTATATAAGTTTGTGGTTGACCATAAGTCTGGAGTTTATATATCCCTTTTGAGGTTTTAAGTGATGGAATTTTAAAGAGGCTAATGATATTTTAGGACAGGTATATGTAACTGTTAGGTTTAAAATGAAGTATTATTTGAGGAATAATATGTTTAAATTTTTTAGATATAATTTTTAAAGTGATTTATAAAATTTAGGGTTTATATGATCTTTGATTGTGAGGTAAATATGGGTTATTACATTTTTAGGATTCAAAATGAATGGTATGAGATAACCTTTGTAGTTAAAACTTTTATTTAATGTTGAATTTATTAAAGTTATTTTTGAGTATGTTTATCACATTTCTAGAAATTTTATAAGGATTATATTGATATAGTATTTTAAAAAAATACAGACTACAGGTTAGGTGACAACCCGTCGCATCCGGAAAGGCCGCAAGGATTGAACCCACAACCGAAGGGCAACAAGGGTGAATCACCTACCACTGACCTACTTGATGTACTGGTTAGTATGAAATTTTTTTTCTTTATTTAAAATATCTAAAGGTTTAAATTTGTGTTTATTTTGGGAATATATCTTTTATTGTATAGATAACCATGAGATTGAAAATAAATTTGGTGTTAAGTGATTAATGTTATTTCAGAAGACGTTAGCTATTTTGAGAACCCTATATGATTAAGGTAAGTAGAATATTATAGAATTTTATTAAATAAAATAAGGGTTGAATTTTATTTTTGAGGAATATATGATTTTATTTTAGATTTATGGTTATTAGGTCTATTTATGTAAATGGTTAGTGTATCTTTGAGATTATATGTTTAATGTGTGTACATTTTGGGAGATAAATACTAAATTTATCTTGGAATACTATGTAAACATATAATTTTGATTTTTTATGTTTCAATATTATTCTAGAATATTTTTATGAACTTTAAGGATATCTATTTATTGAATAATTTAAGTTGAACATTGGGCATTACTATTGAATTTTAGAGATTAAAGTAGTTTTACACATATAAAGGTTTATTATTTTTAGGAATCATATTATCATGTGATAACCATTTTTTTAATTCCTAAAGGTAATAGGAATAGATTTTTATTCTTTTTTATATTATGAGATCTGTTAGAATTTGATTTTAGTGTTTCAGGCATGAAAAAATTCATCTTAAATACTCATCGTTTGGAGAAAAAGATAATATTATGGTGGAAATTGATTAAAGGATGAAACTCTACTTGTCTAGTAAGTATATTTCATCATGTTATTAGACTAGGTTATAAAGTAATACCTCAACTCTAGGAAAGGGATCTTGAAATAAAAAAGTCGTTCGTTTAATTTTCTTACCAAGAAATCAATGGCCTTTTAACCCATCATAGATTTATGGTTTTGTGATGGCTAAATTTACCACGACCCAATTTTATATAAATCTTCATCAGTACTTAGGAGTTCGGTTTTTCTTCTATATCCATGTTTTAACTTCCCAATAATTTTCTCCTATTCAGAAACCTAGTGTGTGTTATATTAGGTGACCTTCGTACTTCTTTTCTCTCTTTTCAAGAGGAAGATTTATTAATCCTTTTTATAATGTGAGATTTCAATAAAAGTATTTTGAAAATTCAACCCCTAGTTATAGAGACCAAGTTAAAATTGTTAGGATGTGATTTATTAAAGGATAGGATAATTTAATATCCTGATATTTTAAAAAGAAAGTCTATAGTATACAAGATATGCAACACTGGGTTTAAATGAACAAAGAAATATTATTATGTGGTTGTTATATCCTAGACATTAAATTGAGGGGTATAAATAGGAATAATTGATTTATGAAATATATAATGGTGATAATCATTTCTAATTTATTAATTAATTATTTCTAAATAAGCACTCGATTTTTAGTAAAGTCAAAAATATATTTTCTTTAAAAATTATTTTTATTACATTTTATAAGAAAATAATATAATTAATGTAACTTTTAGAAATTTTATTTGATAAAATAAACATCATTTTTTATATAATAATATCAAAATTATATTATGATGAATTTTTGAGAATTTTCTAAAAAGATTGATTTTTCAATGAATAGTGAAAATACTGATTTTTTTAAAATGTATTTTATTTTAAAGTATTTACAAAGTAAAATTATTTTTTTATTATTTTTTAAATTTAATTATTTATTTTTAAATTAAATTATGGTTTTTAAAATGTATTTTATACTTGAATTTAGCATAGATGCATTTTATATATCTTAAAAGGTCATTTTTATAAAAAAAATATTCTTCATTGTATTTTTCCAATTTAATATTAAATAAAATTATGCCACTTATTTGATTTGAAATTTTAAAAATGTATTCCATATTTTTAATCATGAGGTCCAAATTTAGTAAATAATTCTCTTTTAATTTTGGACAATATGAATAGTAACCTTAATAATTTTTATTACCACAATAAAGAGTAAATCTAAAAATTTGGGTTACAAATAAAATGATAAGAACAATTAAATGACTGAAACACTTGATTAAATATTATTTAATAATTATATCTCTATTATAATCATACAAGGGTCAAATTTATGGCCTTTTGGGATCACGTGGATGAGATTATGACTATTAAAATATTTTATTTAAAGAAAATTCAAACATGTCACCCTCTTGTTTTTAATAACTAAAATATTTTTAACATGGGGTTATCTATAGGATATGCTCAACTATAAATAGTATTTTGAAATATAAATAATTATTTAATATTTAGTGAAGAAATAATCACCTTAAATGCTTGCACAACGCTGATGCAGTACTTATTTAATTAATGGAAAAATCAAATAAATGATATTAAAAATATCAAAATAAATATAATTTTAGATAAATACGTGATAAAATAAGTTTATATATGTCCATGAAATTTTAGGGATATAATAAAATATATTTTTATTATTTTATATGTTGCCTTTATATTATTAAATTCAAAGTGATAAATAGTTCTAAAAATTGACATTATGGGTATTTTATAGTAAATAATATTTTATTAAATGATATAAAATTACTAAAAATATTAAATTTTTACAAGTTATTATTATATGGTTTATAATATCAACCATGATCCATTTATGGGATTTTTTTCGTTTATAGTAACTATATTTATCCTCAAAGAGTAAAAATCTTTGTTGTCATGGTAAGAGTTAAAGGGGTTAATACAAAAATATAAGGGTATTAATATTTTCAAAACGTGTAAACTTTTTATTTTATGGGGTTATTTAGACCCATAGTTATACTATATTATAAATAATTTACTTTGGATCCATTTTAATTGAAAATTAATTTATATTAATTTAATATTATGATAAATTCCAAGAGTGTCCCTCCCCTTTCTTATAAAAGGTAACCTCTTCTTCTAAATCATTCACACTTAAAAACCAATTTTTTCATCCAATACATGCCCAAATATATTCCTAAAATCAATACCCTCGTTCTATAGGCCTTATTTTATTCATAACACCATCCTTAACAGGCTTAAGGTGTTAATAAATAAGGTTTTCCAAAGAAGAGGTATAATTTTTATCCACTTGTTTAAGTTTTGTTTCTACTTCCAACTCCTTAAAATATTCTTAAACCATGATAAAATAACAACACCATTAAAATACATATACTAATATTTTATTATGTTAAAGTCATAACCTATATTTATCTCCAATATCCATCAAATGAGAGAATAATTCATCATTCGTGTGTACGACGGACTACCGCTTCGCAAACCGATGTAATTCATATTCCATCATCATCTGTCAAGATATGTTGTAATGATGTAATTAATGTTTATATATGATATTAATTATATTTTTATCATCATAAAAATATAATATATCATTTACCTTCTTACCATTCCATTCACTGAAAAATGATAATGTTGTTCGTGCGTACATGTTGACAACCACCAACATAAAGCGATGTGATACATTTTTCATCACATCACATGGATAATATATATATAAGTATATTTAAAATAAGTATTATTATATATATGATATTTTTAAAATTCTATAAAGATAAAATAATATTTATCTACATTCCATAATGATCATTGAAAAATGGAAACGTTACCCATGCGTACGTACTACCTACCGTCTCTATGATTGTAACACTGTTAATTTTTCATAATAATTTCTAATGGTTGAATTTAAAATTATAGTTGATATATAAAATTGATGGTTATTTAGTGATTATTATTCTTTAAATTATGTAATAATGTCTTCTTTGACTATATCCAACCTACCGAAGTCATTTTAAACTTATGAACCAAATATTGCTAAAACATCTAACGTGAACCTAAATGATTAAGTAATTATTATAACATGATAATAAGTGATATAAAAATAATAATAAAATTTAAAAAATTTCTTAATAAATTAAATAATTGGCCTAATTTTATTATTCTAGAAGATAAATAATGTACGTGATGAGTCAGACTCAAGGTAAGGGATTTTCATCTCACTTTTATTTCTATAGGGCACATTCCTTATACACTACTTATTTATTTTATGTGGTGTATATACTACCCATGAATGTATTTTATGATTCTTATCATGAAAATTATTATATATACATATCCATATAAATTAATTTATTTCAGGTGGATTATGATTCAAAAGTTACCAAAGTGGTAATGGTTTATTTTACAATCTCATCATTATTCAGGATTGTTTATATTTAAGTCTCTACTGGGAAATATTTATATTCTATGTACATATTTTCTAAAAAAAATTAAAAAGGTTTTTAATATTCTCATACAATTTTTTAAAATCATTTATACCCAATTTTTACTTTTTACAAAACGGTTCTAAGGAATCTTTTTTTGTTTTCCAAATGAGGAAATTTGTGACTTTTTCAAAAAAATATGGAAGAAATGTTTTTTTAACTTATAAGATATGAGAATATTTCCCTACCATCATGACACCTCAATGGTTCAAATATTAATTTATAAGTTTATAAGTTTATTTTTAAATAAAATCTTCCCATTTATATTTGTGGAAATTTTTAAAAAGAGAAGTGATTTTAAAATGGAAGATTTATTTTCCTTTAGAATTATTCCAAGTGATCTTTGAAATTAATTTTCCATATAAGATAACATTATTTTATTTTACTTATGATTTACCAGGAATATGATCTAAGTATAATATCCTTATTATTTATTTAGATGGTTTATGTTTATGATTACATTATGTTTATGAATCTCATTTCTTTTCCATGAGTTATGTTGTGATGAAATGTTTTTGAAACCCATTTATTTTTATGGGTTCTGATATGATGAATAATTTATGATCCTATGGAACACATATGTATGATTTTCATTATGTGATGGGTGGTACCTATATATCTCTCCAATTCATTAGGTAAAGGTTGATATCTCATGTGATAAATAGGAATGGAATGAGGAGTGAACCTAGTTCAGTAAGGGACATTGTCCACTATGATAGTCTTGGGAGTGAAACTTGACTACAATGATTGTTTGGTGAGTAAACCCATTCTACTATGATAGTCTTGGAAAAGATCCTTGGATACTGAGAGAATGATTTTATATGCTTATGTGTATTCCATAATTCCATATCTTATGCCAATGTTATGATCATGGATCATGTTATTTAGTCCCTTAACTATTCATGTCTTATGAGATACCATGCTTTATGTCATGACTCAAAATTATGATCTATGATATGTAGGGTATTGTTTTAAAATGTCAATATCATGTTCTCATACCCTTTTTCTCATGTTATTCTTATATGATCATTAATATCTCCCTTATTTATCCTTACTCAGTATTTGAGCACACCATTTTCTTATATTTCTCTTATCCAAGTCATGAAAAAATGTTTTAAGTATGTTATACCTAAGAGGGATTACTAGATGTGAATATTTTAGCAGAAGATAATGTTGGCCTTTATGAACCAGTTTTTTATGAACCCAATTTGTTAATAGTTTATCCTAGTTCTCTAAAACTCTAAACCTAAAAGGTCCTTGGGTGTGTAAGTGATCCGATATTTCTTTTTGATGTTGTAATTTTTTTATGTAAAAAATTGGGTCACATTTATTAGTATCAAATTCATAAATATAAATTTTATGTTTTTATCACTTTATCTGGAAGTGCAGGTTTTGAGTTGTAATAGTTTTCCATGTGGTAAGAAATTTATTATTAGAAGAATTTCAATGTTGTGTAGAGGCAAAGGGAATCTTTGGGTATATTCACCATTAAATAAAACTTTCTAATTCTATAAGTTGGGTATTATATATATTTTTTGACTCAAATATTTGTATCTATATATAAGAACCTATAAAATTATGAGAGATTGTAATAAGTGAAGTGGATCATAAAACTATTAATATAGAGGGTATTTTTACATTAATTTTGGAAGATATGAATTTCATATTGTCTGGTGGAATAATTCTCATGTTTATAAATCTTTATTATGTGTTTATCATAACCATAACATTTTTATGTGTTAGTTTTAAACACAAGTGTATTTATTTCAAGTTCATAAATAAAATATCATCTTATGTTATGGTATAACACATTTAAAATGGATTAAATATATGCTTGAATTAGTAAATCCTAATTAGGTAATAAATGATGAATTAAAATCATAAGACTTAGTGGAAGGGATTCCCTTACTTTGTTACTTTTACTGATGATATTAGTAGATATAGATATGTATATTTGATGAGGTATAAATAAAATTTATTTAAGTTATTAAGGAATATAAAATAAAATTAGATAATCAACTTGGTTAGAAGATAAAAAAACTTGATAAAAGTAATGCAGAGACTTCCTTAACCGAGATAACATTGATCTTGAGTCATGAAATTCTTTCACAATCCTTTTATGAACATGAATTAAAAACAATGACATACACACTTAACCTAGTGTCTCAATCAAGGTATTAAACAGGGTATCATTAAATTTATAGTATGGAAAGAAAACTCAGACTATCGTGAGTATGTGTGTAGAGATTAAAAGTTTTTGTTAGGGTTATTCATGGCAAAAAAATTCCATCACAAGACATGAAGTATATCTTTAAATGATACTAGATATAAAAGAGAATATATAAAAGGGGTCATATCTCTAAAATAGATAGTGCGAATAAAATAAACTCAAATAAATTTGCGGCTTGAGATACATAATAGTTGGAATAGGAACAAAACATATTCCCTTCCCCAATCCTTCTCCAAACTCACTCCCAACACATCCAACACTCCAAGACCAAAAAATTAAGATACTGGGAGAAATTCCGGCCTCAAAAACAAAGATGATCTGAATGTTATAAAGATTTTTAATGTTATGGAATGTTTATTAAATGTTTTATTCATGGTCATGTAGGACCCTGGTACACCCTGAGAGTGGAGGGGTAAATCAGGGTGTCAATTTTTCTTTTTAAAACAAGGATCTTGTTCCCATGTTGGTAGGAACTCATTAAACTTTTATGACAGATAAGAACATAAATCAAACAATCATATTCACTGAAACCACACAACACTTTTACTTGGTTCGCCACTAAGGGCTATGTCTAAGGATCATATGCCAATAGTGCATCGGTCTTACCAAAATCCACTAAACTTCTTTAGCTGTGGAATACAAAGGTTTGGTCACAATCATTCCATACCAGGTTCACTACCTTTATAAGAATTCAAGGATCTCCCACTATGACCCTTGGATCACTTCTGTTGACTCCCCCTAGCTCATTGCTCTTAGATAAGTCCATCTCAGTTTATTGACTTAAAGTTCGCTTCAATGATTTGGCATTAAATTCTTTGTATCTGACTTAGCATGAGACTTTTCTTGCACCTTATACCTGGTTTTATGCTCTTTGAAATCCCTTTTCACTTAAACCTAATTTTCAAAAACTCTTCTTTGCAAAGATTCTTTGTGAAACACACTCCTTCACGAAGTACGCCTACCTTCATGGAATTATCTGTCTTCACGAAGCTTCCTAGACTTCGTGAAACAATATTTTCAAAACTCACTAGGTCAATGCAGAATACCTCATCAACATAAAGTACCCTTTGTCAAAAGCATGGGAATCAGTTAAGACAAAATGTCTTTTCGCAATGCACCAACTTGTATAGAAATCCTGATTCGCAAACTCAAAGCATCTCTAGATTTTACTTCAAAACTTCTATGTAAATTAAAAGAGGTAGCCTCATATTTATAGGCTCGGTCGATCATGCAGTTGCACCATCTCTTTGAGGATTTTCTGGATCATCTAAAACATCTTCATGGTGATCCTACCTTCATAGAGAACCATGGAAATTATATGTTCGCAAATCTCATCATCATCATGGAGCCTTCTGTAAAAACCCTTTGCAGCGCCCATCAATTTTACAAAGCATTCCATCAATGACCACAAATCTCCAAACCTCGTAATCGTGTAGAACTCTATCTCTGATCGTGAAGCCCATCATAATCATGAAACACAATATCATAAAACTTCATGTCTTCGCAAAATGAAACTCACAAATCCCATCTTCATGAAACTCATACCTTTTCGATATTTTCATAAGGCCTTCAAGAAAAAACAAATTGTACATTGAAATCTACTTCCAAATTTTGGACCCCAAAAATTTGGCAAACACTGGGAAATGATGCCACCTTCAATACTGCTTTCATATTGAACTATATGATACCTTTCCTTGCAATCTTCCTAATCATACATGTAAGGATTGACAAAAAACAAAAACCAAACTTCATTTCTAGCAAAGAATAGACTTGGTTCCAACAGTTCATACATTTATAAATGCTTAGTTTTACATTAAATATCCTTTGATGAATACATAAACAGGTCCATGGATTGTGAAATGGATATACATGAGACTTTAATGTGATCATTGTGAAACTACTTGAATCAAAGTTCTCATTCTCTCATTATAACAACTCATGGAATTCCCTTGAGGGAGGGATACTAACTACAAGAAAAAATATATATAACTGTGTTATTATTCGATATTAATCATGTTTATAAACATTATTGAATTGATTAACCGTGTTTCATAAAAACTTCATCAAATTAGGTTTCACTAATTTAGTCACGTTTCTTACTAAATTTACCCACATTTCTTTAAAACACTACTAAATCGGTCATACTTTACCAACATTTTTTAGAAACACACCTAAGTTCTTTTTATTAAACTTAATTTATTTTCCCCTTCTAATCTTATTGATGCCACGATCACCCCTTGCATCCATCGTTGCTTGGTCCCACCTCTATAGTACTCACTCATGCTATAGTTTTACTATAGTACTTGCCAAAGCCCTAGTGTCATGGAAAATCACCCCAAATATGGGGTCGCTGGCGGTTGAACTTTCGACCTCATACAGGATTATGGGGGCCTCTGCCATTTAGTAAATCCCCAAACCATAATATACTTATATATATATATATTCATTCATACATTAATGATCGTTTATTCAATTATTATTAATTAATTATAATTATTTTTTAACATTTTTGTTTACATGTTTATATATATGTATGTATATCTATATTAATTATATATATATATAATTTATTTTTATTGAAATGTAATACATTCATATTTTTAATATTATTAATAGGTTTATATATGTATATATTTGTGTATGTTTGTATATTAATATAAATATACTTATAAATTTTTAATTTTTTATTTAAATTGATATATGAATTAATATGTTTGTGTGTTATAATGATAATTTATTTAGTTATTAATAATTAACTATAATTATATTTTTAACTTTTCTATGTGTATTTATATGTGTGTCTGTGTGTGTCTATGTATGTGTGTGTGTGTGCATGTGTCTGTGTGCGTGTGTGTATATATATATATATATATTGAATAAACACCTTTTAATTTCTTATTTAATTTAGTCATGTTGAAGTGATAAAAGGTTTATGTTGGTTTTATTTATTTTAGATAGGTTTCAAATGTATTTATTAGATAAATTGGGTATTGGAGGAAGAATCTTCTCAAAGGGCATGAAGATGCTTCTGTCATAAATGGAAAAGGATAAAGAAACTACTTTGTGAACAACCTTTTAAATCAAACGATTTTTGTATTAAAATGGGGATAAATGGCTTGTATATTTGTATTTAAAAGAATTAAAATAGGTTCAAGGTGTTGGATAAAAGTTGGTTGATATATTAAGAAAACATCCTTGGATGACCAACCATATAGGTTTTTTTATTCAGTGTTAAACATCACTTGGATGATGGGTGAAATTGAATGAGTTTGAAGTTAAAGTTAGAAATGTAATGTAACTTCATGGAAACACTCAAAGAGGAGTAAATGTTTTGTAAGAGACCTTGGTAATGGTGATGAAGATGTTTAAGATGATTGATAAATTCATAAAAGTGTTATGGGCTGATTTTAAGAGTTTAAGAAGGTTCTGAGTTGATCTAAAGTGAGTCTGAGCTTATAATAAGAATTATATAAATTCTCTTTAAGGATAAAAATGGTTTAAATATTGAACCCTATATCCTACTTTTTAAGGTTACAACTTCATAAATTTCCCAAATTTTTTAGACTTGATCCAAACTATATAGAGTTCAAATCACTTTGTAAGGTTTAGTGCTGAGCAGAATCCTGAAATTTGAAAAAGTTCCAAACTCTACACAATTTTGTAGAGTTAAATATAAGATATTTTTAGGGTTTTTGAATTTCATAGAGTTGTTTAATATGTAAAAAATGACTTTATAAAGCTTATGGAAGACTTTCATAAGGTTTCATGGAGATTTTAGAGTTTATAACTTTTTAAGGTTGGAACTTTGTAGAGTTGAGTTGTGAAATTCATAGAGTTGATGAGAAGTATAATTCAGTAAAGGAATAAACCCTACATTAGGACTTCATAGAGTTAAGTTACAAGAAAATATAGGGTTGTTGAAAATATAGAGTTGGAAACATTATAGAGTTGAAATCTTCATAAATTTCAGCTTTGTGGAGTTGAAATACTGATTTATGTAGAGTTTTCTACAACCAACATTGAGTTCAACACTTTGTAAAGATTTGAGATATATGAGTTTTTTGGAATTGAATATTCTTTAGAATAAATTATATCAAATGATGTTTATGCTGATCTTTTAAGTTCTAAACATTGCGATGTTTTTTTAATGCATGATTAAAGTTGTGATTGGAAGAATATAAAGGGAGATTATATTGGGAATATCATTGTAGTATTAATTCTGTGATTTTCAAATGAGAATATTTGAAAATAAATATTATAGATCAAAATGGAGATTAAATAAATTGATTCCCAAGATTAACTTTATAGATTAAAACATTAAAAAATGTTAGTATTCATGCTGAATATTGAGAAATAGATCTAACCATGAAGCATCTGTTAATTAAAAGTGAGGCTGAATATGATTTTAGATTTATAGATGTACTCATGTTATAAAGAATGTGTCATTCCACAACATGCTTTTTTTGTATACTTTTATATAACTATGGATATTGTTTTAAATGAGGATTTTTTGAATAATATTGAGATGAATCTTCTCAATACTTCTGGTAAAATAAAATTAAATACTTATACAACTAATAGAAAATGAAGAAATAAAACTGAGGGCACTCCTAGTATTTCACTGGAGACAATAGGTTGATGAAAATGATCATAGGAGATACCCACATAAAAGTGGTTGTGAAAAATAGAGAGGAGGATCACCATAAAAATAGGAAGGAAATTTTCTATAAAAATATAGATAATCTATATTGTGATATGATGATATAAAATGGATAAAAAGATGAGATATATGGTGTTCTCAAAAAACCATTAGGTAAACCAATGTAAAGAGGGAAGAAGATAATCTCTCTTTCTAGATGAAAAAGGAGAGCAACTGATAGAGGATATAGAAAAAAAAAAGAGAAACTCTCATGATAATTAGAGAATATCTCAAAGAGAGGAAGAGTGAAATGATACCATATTGAGCAATAAGAACTTATGGGTATCAAAGAATAGAAGAATAAAAGAACATGACCCTATGACACCAATTATTATATAAGATTGTGACAAATAATAAGGAAGAAGAAAAATATTTCATAGATAAACTAAAACTACTAGTGATATTCTTATCTGGGTGTTGATCATTTTTTGATGAGGAGCTACTAGGTTACTAAAATCGTAGAAGATCAAGTTGATAGAATCCAATGAAGATTTTCTGAATAAAAACTGGGAGTTTAGTATTAAACAAAGACTAAGTTACATGAAGTTGTTCTTGAATATCTAAATACATTTATCTTGGTCAGAGAAATATGGTAAGATGGGTTGAATTTCCTTTTAAAAAATAAATCAAAAGTTAAAGTACAATTTCAAAATAAAATGATTTAGATACTTCTCCACCCATCAACTTGAGAGGTTAATATTATTAATCCCTTAATATTGGTGGAGATTAAGAAAATTTTCCCTCACAATTATGGTTTGTGATCACCCTCTTGATCTTTTTCGATATCCAAGGAGCTCGTCCCTCACTTTTACAGAGTGAGAACCCATTGGATAAAGGTGATGAGAGGTGATAGGTTTTATTTAGAAAAATCCATTAAAAATTCACCCACAAATATCTTTTGTTTGAGAGGATTTGATTGATATAGAAATTTAGTGTTGATTCAATCTTAAGAGCATTTTTGGGAGAAATTGTTGAAAAGGTTAGGTTTCAAGGTTCTAAGGGAGTCCTTTTATAGTCTCCAAGAGGACCAATAATATTCTATAATACATCAAGTGTAATGAAGTCATAGAAGACCAACTTAAATTCATTTTTGACCAAATTTAATATTGGATTGGACTGGTTGTTGTGATTCCACCAATAACCTGGTAGATATTATCAGGTATCCATTGGCTTTCCTAAAGTTGAAGATACTTCTAGAACAATAACTGGATAGTTAATACACCTCCAACAATTAGCTGGTGGATTTATGTTGGATTAGGTTGATTATAACTTCACCATAGGCTAACCAGTGGACCTACTGCACACTTAGGTAGTTGTTATCATGGCACAAGTTGGCCAGTGCTTCCTATTACTACCCATCCTCAAGCATGGCCATACTTTCTTCCATCTAAATACTTCTAAGGATATTTCAATATTATTCCAAGAACTTGAATCACAATAATATATACAACTAATCCTTTAACAATAATTCAAAATATCTTTAATATGTCATTAATTCCATCACTTTGAATTAAAAATAAACACTAAAACTCACTTAAAAGAAATCATTAGACAAATAGGCGAGTGTTTGTGATCATGAAAACACCATTATGGAGAGACGTACAAAAATCTCACACTTTTTTATGATTATAAACACTTAACTTAAAAAATATAAATTAAATGTAAATCAATAGTAAAAGATATAGAAATTGTAATTCATATTTTAATATAAGATATTCAATATGTTCAAGGAGTAAATAAGTCGAGCATATCAAGTTAAAGAAAAAAAATTAATATAGATTTTCAAAAACTCCCCCATTGTAAGAAAATTTACCACTAGATAAAGTTAAAAAAAAATTAACATACTTCTCCCCATTTATGAAATAAAATTTCAAAAACCTTCTCCCCCTTTAAAATCGAATAAAAAGTATCCCACTTTTAGATGAAAAACCCATTCGAAAACTTATCCCCCTTTATGATCATCAAAAAGAAAAAATGAGATAAAGGAGAAACTTATAAGAAAGATGAAGGATTTGAAGATAAATTTAAGGGAGAACCTGAAAAAACAAAATAAATATTTTTGAAAAGAAAGTCTTAAGAGAAAAAAATATTTTGAAAGAGAAAAATAAAATAGATTTTGAAAACACCTCTTAACTTCTGAACATCATTTTTTAAAATAGGAGTATTGAAGAGAGAGATAAAAAAGCGAAGTTAAAGAAGAGAGAAAAGTAAAAGAAAAATGGAGAGTAAAGTAAATGAAGAAATAAAGAGAAAGAGAAAAGATAAAAAAATTGGAAGAAGAAAACAAAAATGGTGCATACATTTTCCAAGATACTCATTCCTCAAAGAATAATTTTTCACCATTAAAATAGCTCTAAATAATAAGGTCTTTTGTGAAATAATCTATTTTAAAGATTATAAACATAAATACTTTATTGAGTTTTGAAAAAAAATAGTTCAAAAATTAATATTAATATTATAAAAAGTACTTATTTTAGAAAATATAATTTTAAATTTTTGAAATAAGAAAAAAAAATTAAATAAAATAAAATATAAAATAAAATATATCTCCTAATGAAAATTTCATAATTAAAAGATAAAATAAAGATAAAATAATCCCCCTAAAATGATATCATAAGTGAGAGATAAAGGGATCGTAGTCAACAAGAATAAAAAGATAAAATAATAAATTCAAAATTTAAAAAATATTTAAAAACATAACTCAAGATATTCATAAATAAAATGAAAAATTTCGTAAGGGGGAAAATCATAATTAACCTTTAATAAATTTGAAATGATCAAGGGATAGATTTTTGGTAAAAATATCAATGAGTTAATATCCCTTCAGAACAAATTCTAATAATATATCACCTTTTGTGAAGTGACCTCTTAAGAAATGGTTCTTATGATCACTATATTTAGTGTGAGAGTTATGAATAGAATTTTTAGAGATATTGATGGCACTAGTGTTATCACAATTGATAGGTATATGGTCAAATATAAGACTAAAGTCTAATAGAGTGTATTACATCCATAGTATTTGGGAACAACAACTCCCATCTGTTATGCATTCCGCTTTGGTTGTAGAAAGAGAAACTGAATTCCAATTATTATTAATCCATGAGACGAGGGATTTTCCAAGTAAGTGTCAAGTATCACTTATAATTTTCATATATAGTTTGAATCCTCCAAGAGTATTATTGGAGAAGGAATTTAATTCAAAATAGGTTCCATTGGGATAAAAAACATATATTTTTAGTTACTTTTAAATACAAAAAAAATACTTTTGATATATTTAAGATGAGATTAATTTGTATTTTATTGAAAATTAGTATAAAGACAAATACTGAGCATGATATTAGGTCGATTCATAGTAACTTAAAGTAGACTACCAATCATACTTCTATAAAAAAAAAATTCGATCGTCTTACCGGCTTCATCCAATGTAAGCTTACAAGTTATACTCATAGGTATACTAATTTCTTTAGTGTGATCCATTCTAAATCGTTTTAAGAGTTCATTAGTGTATTTTCCTTGGTTTAATAAGATACCATCAATTCTTTAAGAAATTTGAAAATTGAGAAAGAATTTGATTTCACCCATAAAACTTATTTAAAATTCCATTTTCATTAAATTAGAAAATTAAAAACATTTATATCCATTGGTAGAGTTTAAAATCTCATAATCAATATAAATTTGAATGAGTAAAAAATCATTTGAGATGTGTTTTATAAAAATATTTGAATCATGATTTCACATTTTAAAACCATTTAATAAAAGATAATTTTAATGAAGTTTATACCAAGACTGATGGACTTGTTTTAAACCATAAAGAGATTTTGATAATTTTACAATAGAATTTAGAAAAAAGAGTATTTTCAAAACTAGTTTGTTGTTCCAAAAAAACATTTTAAAAAATAAAACCATTTAGAAAAGTGATATTAATTTAAAGAGTTTAAAATCAATATGATAGGTTAATGAAAATAATATTCTTATAGACTTTTATCAATGAGTGTAAATTTTTCCCCATATTCGATTTATTCTTCTTGGTTGTAACCATTTGCAACTAAATTGGCTTCGTTTCTGGGGATATTACAGAGCATGTCTAGTTTATTTCTAAAAAGCATTTTAGAGACTATAACTGGATGATAATTAAGTATTTACATGATATTCCTAACATCATTTTGAGTTAATTTATTTAGTCCTCTTACATGTCAATAATACAATTTTCATCTTTAAGGGAATCGTTAAGGTTTTGGGGTTTAAGGTGATAGAAAAAGGCAAGGTGTTCAACCTTATTTATGACCAATCTACAAGTAAGAGTTCTGAGTTGAAAATATCCAATGACCTTTTCAAGGGGATGCTATCTAGATTTTTTAAAAGATTTAAGAAGATAATTTGAAGTATATTCTTGTTCTTTATTAACTTCTTTAGTTTGAAAAGGTTCATTTAAAACATCATTTTCAAAAAGATTTTCAGAAATATATTTTGGAATATTTTCATCAAAAACAACATGGATTGATTCTTCCAAAATTTTAGTCATTTTATTAAAGACTCAATATTCCTTTCTTGAGTTGGATTTCCCAGTAAATATACCTTCATAGGATATAGAATCAAATTTTCCAAGATTATCTTTAGTGTTTAAAATAAAACATTTGCAACCAAAAAAATTTAAATGGTCAATTTTCCAAATTTCATAAGGGGTATTTTTGAGAAAAGATATTATGAGAATGTGATTGATGATATATCATGTAGTATTCATAGCCTCAACCCAAAAATATTTTGGTAAATTAAAATTATTTAAAAGGGTTTTATCAATTTCTCAAATAGTTTGATTTCACCTCTCTACTACCCTATTTTGTTCTCTGGTTTGAGGAGAAAAAAAATAATGATTATATCCTTCAAAAGAACATAAAATCAAAAAATTCCAAGTAATTTAATTCTAAACCATTACCACTTTAAATTTAAATAATTTTAAAACCTTTTTCATTTTCAAATTTTTAAAAAACGATATGAAGGCTTTCCAAGCTTTGATTTTATGAGATAAGAAATATGCCCAAGTTAATCTTGTAAATTCATCAACAAATACAAAAGTATATGATCCCCCCCCCTAGAATTTTGATTTGAGAAGGTTTGAATAAATCAAGATGAATTAATTCCAGATATTTTGAAGTGGAAATCCATTTTCTATATTTAAAAGATGATTTTTTGTTTCTTACCATATTGGCATGCATCACTAACCATGTCATCTTTGAAATGAAATTTGGTAAGATCTCATACTGTTAATAATGTTTGAGTTTGAAAAGTGAGTGCATTCTATAATGACCAAATTTTCTATGTCTAAACCATGACTCGCTAACTTTTTCACTTGAACATTTAACATTTTACCTAGAAATAGATTTTAAATTGATTTTATAATTATTTTGAAATCTTTAAGTGGTAAATAAAAGTTGTTCTTTGGAGTTAAAACTTCACAAAAATCATTTTCAAAGGAAATTTTAAAATTTCTATCACCCAATTGACTAATAATTATCAAATTTTGTTTCAATCCTTTTTCAAATAAAATATTTTTAATTAGAGTTGAGTTAGAGAAATTGATAGTACCTTCACTAATTATCTTACCCTTTGATTTATTGCCAAAGGTTATTTGACCTCATTCTACTTTATAAATTTGATTGAATTCAGAGAAGTCACCACACATGTATCTTGATAAACCACTATCTAGATACCACAATGCTTCTTAGTTTTTCCTTGAAAGATACTTTTTTAACAAAATAAAATGGATAAATGTTTTGGTACCCACATTAACTTGGGTCAACTTATGTTATCCAATAATGATTTTGACCAAATGTGCATAGTATGATATTTTTCTTTAGAGATATTGGATGAAATATGGATTGATTTTGGTATCTAATATCATTAATTTTTGTAGTCACATTCATAAATTAAGTGAAATATTATTTTTCAAAAATTAAAAAAATTATCTTGTGATAAAACATTAATAAAATTAGTTTTTGAGGTATTTCTTGAGGTGATTTCATGATTAGAGAAACCAAGACCGGACTATTCTTTTCCATGTCTTTGAGAGCCCAAAAAATTAATTAAATTTTTTTCTATTTGGATGAATTTTTAAAGATAACTTTTGGGGTTTTTAATGGTATATTAAACTTTATTAACAACTAGTTTATTTTTAAATTTTAAGGATAAATCTTTTTTTTTCTTTTAAGAGAAGATATTTATCTTTTTGAAGTTTATATTTTTCTTAAATAGCTTGCTTATATTTATTTTCAATATCTTTATATAATGAATAAAGATGATGAAAACTATTATCAAGTTGATCAAGATTGTATTTTAGGTCTTCATAATTAAGTTTGATGGAGGCACAAGAAGAAGAAGAGAGAGATTAATTGGGAGAGTAATAGAGAGAGGAATAGATAGAAAGAGGGGTACTAACCTTGACATCTTCATTTCCATGTTCCATAAGTATCATAGGGCTTGATTCACTTAAAGAGTATGAGGATGTTGAATCCATGGAGCCATCACTTTCACCCCACATTGTGACTTTGAAATCCTTTTTAATTTATTTATTTTATTTAATATTTTTTTGTGTGTGGGTCATTCTGACTTAATGTGACCTTTACTTTTACATTCATATCATGACACTTTTGGTTCCGCCATTTGACTTTCCTTTTTGGATCAGTTGGAAAATTTATTCTCATTGAAGAAATTGTTCGTGTTCTTGGTGAGTTGATCATAGTCTAGAATTTCACCTTCAGATGAGTTATCATTTTTAGATTTAAAATAAATGGTTTTCTTGACTAATTTGAATTCATTGGCCTCCTTTTCTAATTTTTGATTCATTTTTATTTTATATTTCATAAGGGGGTTGAGTCAATAAGGTTTCCTTATGAATTTTCCATTCCTTCGTGTTTGGGGAGATTATTGAGTCAGTAAGGTTTCCTTATGACTTTTCCATTCCTTCTTGTTTTGAAAATCACAAACACCTTATCTTAAGAAAAATTTCATTTTACCCTATGTTTTACTTTTATAAGAAAAAATTTCCTTCCCCAAGGAAATTTATCCTTACCATGTATTTCGTTGTTCATTTTGTCTCTAAGTTTAGAATTTTCTTTCATATCCAAAACCTCGGAATCATATATATAATTAGATATAAACCATTCTATTTTTAGGATCCAAATTCAGGTTCCGAACTCTCTGAATTCAGTCTCCAAACTCTTCTGAGTTCTAACTCCGAAATCTTTGAATTCAGAATCTGAACTCTTCTGAGTTCTGACTCTGAACTCTCTAAATTCAGACTCCGAACTCTTCTGAGTTCTGACTCCGAGTTCTCTAAATTCAGACTCTGAACTCTTCTAAGTTCTGACTCTGAGTTCTCTAACTTTTGACACCGAACTTTTATAAGTTCAGGTTCCGAGTTCTATAAATTCAAACACTGAACTTTTATAAGTTCAGGTTCTGAGTTCTCTGAATTTAGACACCAAACTTTTATAAGTTCAGGTTCCGAGTTCTCTGAATTCAGACACAGAACTTTTATAAGTTTAGGTTCCAAATTTTCTGAATTCAGACTCCGAATTTCCTTAAAAATTCAGACTCTAAATTCTATAGAATTCTAACTCCAAATTATTCTGATAAACAGAATCTGAATATACATTTATTATAGACTCTAAAAAGTTTTTGGGTAGACTCCAAACTATAATTTTTTCTTACACTCCGAAAAATTAATTTGTTCAAACAATCATATTTTTGATTACACATGCTTTGGTTATAAAATGATGTTGTGCATTAAGTTACTAACTAACCGTTGTTTGAGTGACACGTGTACAGGTCCCTCCTAAATTCAAGGAAAAATATGACCATTGGAGGAGGGTGCCGACCGTTGAGAATGTGCCTATAAATAGGATCTCATTTGAAAGAGCTCACAATCGTTCTATGACTCTAGAGATTACATGTTGTTAAAGTGATTTCTAGAGAGATTTTCCCATGATTTGTGTGTATTGAACATCTTTTTTAGATTTGCTTCATGTGACTCTGAATGTTGCTGAGTACATTCGAGGGCTTTCGGGGATAGGAAGATAGAGGTGCCGACTATATTAAAGCTCGAGGACTTCCTAGCTAAGGAAGACAGAGGTGCCAACTACCTTAAAGTTGAGGGATTGCGGGGATAGCCAGAAAGACTCCAATATTCTTATCGAGGGCTTACCCTAGTGTGGGTAAGACAGACTTTCTTGAAATTATAAATCAAGGTACCTTTATCCAAGGTTGTTGGATACCCTTCTCTTTGGGTTAAAATATTTACTACTTTTTACTTGTTTGTTTCATGTTTTCCACTGTATTTTGTTTTTTGAGTAAAGTATAACTATCTTATACTTTCTTATACTTGTATACTCTGATTTATTAAGATTATATATGCTTTAAGGTAGAATCATTATCTTTGTAAACTTTTTTTAATTTTTATTTCAAGATTCAATTTTCCAGAATTACATTCTCAGAATCATATCTCTGGAATAAAGCAAGTTTGTAGAACTTAGAGGTTTTGTGAATTTACCTTGTTTAACCTTATTAAACAGCAGAATGGTTTATAACCAATTTTAAAAGTTCCTAAATAATTTTTAAAGTATACAATTCACCCCCCCCCCTCTTGTGTATTGAGCATCATTAGATACTACATATAGTATCTTCATTCATTATTTTGATCCTACAATTGGTATCAGAGGAGGTCTCTGAAATACATATATTCAAATATAAGTTTTCCTTGATCAATTTTTTCATTATTCTATATTTTTCTTGTTGAGTAATATTTTCCTTGTTTACAAAATTTTATTACTAACAAGTTTGTGTGGAAAGATTTTATTTAAGATGGCAGGAATCAATTTTGGTTCCATTGACAACCTAAATCCAACCATACCACCTATTTTTTATGAGAATGATTATGAATATTGGAGAGATCGCATGAATACATTCATTGTCAATACTGAAGTAGACAATTTTTTCATGCTTATTGGAGGATATAAAATTCCTGACAAGGAATTTAGTACTTTCACCAACCAAGAAAAACATGAATATCAACTGAATTATAAGGTATGCAATACATTTATTTGTTCCATGACTAGAAATATATATTTCCAAATTTCATCTTGTGAAGAAAAAAATTGTATATGGAAGAATCTTGAAGTTACTCACTTTGTAACTTCCAAAGTTATTGAAACTAGAAGAGCCATGCTCAGAGCTGAATATCATGGTTTTTTCTTTCCTTATAGAGAACCCATATGTAAGGTACAACAAAGATTCATAACTATTGTTAATAGTTTACAATCTATGGGTGATAAAGGATTAGATTATGAAGCTCTTGTGGACAAGATCATAGACATCATGCCTAATGAGTGGGAATCCAAGAGAACGGGTATAGATGAGAATAGGAAGGTTACATAGATTTATATTGATGAACTCTTTGGAACTCTTCTTCAACATGATACTAGAATGAAGAGAGATACTGATAATGTTAAGAAGAAGAATGGGAATGGAAGTGTTGCTTTTACTAAAACTTCAAATCATATGAAATCCAAGACTCCTGAGAGAGTTACTAGATCTAAATATAAGAAGAATTTTATACAATCTGAATCTAGTGAAAGTGAATATTTAGAAAATGAACTAGACAATATTTCTCGAAGGATGAACAAGAAGGTTGGCCAGAAGAATTTTCAATGTAGACATAAGAAGAAAGAAAGGAAAGATAATAAGGATTCAGAAGTCACATGTTATGAATGCAAGAGATCTGAACATATAAGACCTGATTGTCCTGTGCTTAAAAGAAATGAAAGAAAATAGAAGCATTCTGAGAGAAATAGAAATAATTACTAAAAAGATAAAGCTAAAAAAATTCTTGAAAGCTAATGACACCTAGAGTGCCGGTGGTGGAGACTCTTCTAAAGAATCATCAGATTATGAATCTTCTGAATAGAAGAATCTTGGTCTAATATCCAGACTACCTATTTAAAATCATTGCTTAATGGCTAAGGTACACAATGATGAATCTATAACCAATGTATCATTAAATGATAATTTTAGTGATAGTAAATATTATGAATCTTCGGATGAAGAATATTCTTATAATGAGGATAATACTTTACCTACCTATGAAGAAGTTTCTAGGTTTGTTAAGCTTCTTGAGAATAAAAATTCTAAACTCAAAAAAAATCTTGATAAGGAAAATTCTAGGATTTCTATTCTTACTAAGGAAATATCAGATCTTTCTAAAGATCTTGATAGGAAAATTTTTGATTTTTAAAGTATTTCAAAAAATCTTGAGGAAGTAAATTCTGAGAAGGATAAAATTTCTATGGATCTAGAAAAATTAATTTCTAAGAAAAATGTTTTCGAGCCTAAATCTAGTTCTAAAACAAATGTTTTGGAAGATAAAAACTTAGTTATCAAACTAAAATATGAAATATTTTCCTTGAGGAAGTGTTTGTCAAAGTTTACCTTAGGTAAGGAAAGTTTTAAAAAGATGTATTCCCAAATCCAACCTCTAAGGAATAATTCTAGTTTTGGTTATACTAGTTCTAAACCGATTTTTAGTAACAATTATTTTGTTCCTCAAAGTGCTCTTTTCTGTACTAAATTTCAGTGTGGTGGGAATTGGGAAAAAAATTGTTCCCTAAACAAAACTCAGTATTTAGGATTTCATAAAGCCTATTTTTTTAAGAAAATGTGGGTACCTAATATTTTTCTTTTTGAAATTTCTGGATCCAAGAAATTTTGGATTCCGAAAGTCTAACTTTCTTATTTTCAGAAAAATAAAGAAATTACCAAGAGAAATACTTAGTACATGGATATTGGATGTTCCTGACATATGACTGGTAAAAAAACTACTTTGAAAAGATTATCAAGACGAAAGGAGTAAAAGTAAATTTGGAGATAATGCTAAGGGAGAAATTATTGGTATAGGTTACATCATTCTTCTTGGAAAAAATTTGATTTCAAGTGTTTTACTTGTTAAAGGTATTAAGCACAGCCTCATTAGCATAATTCAATTATGTGATGAAGGTTACATTGTAAATTTTAGAAATATCAAGTTCTTAGTACACAATTCTAAGGAAGAGTTTATTCTTTCTGCTAATAGGCAAGAGAATGTTTACACACTAAACTTAGAAGACCTTAGGAGCCAAGACCTACCTTGCCTTAGTGAAATGGAAGATCATTCTTGGTTTTAGAATAGAAGGTTAGGTCACTATAACCTTAGGAACCTATGCAAACTCTATAAGAAAAGATTAGTTAAGGATCTACTGGAACTTAGATTTGATTCTTCAAAAGTTTGTGATCCTTGTCAATTTGGAAAGAAATATAAATCAAGTTTTAAATCAGTAGGTGAAGTCCCAACTACTGATGCATTACAGTTAGTGCATATGGATATTTTTGGCCCAACACAAACTGGAAGCATTGGAGGAAAATATTATGTATTTGTCTTAGTTGATGATTACACTAGATTTAAGTGGGTCTATTTTCCAGCAAATAAATCTGAAGCTTTTTCTTATTTCAAAAGTTTTATATCCCAAGTTAAAAATGAGAAAAACTTTCCTTTGATAACTATTCATAGTTATCATGGATGAGAATTTCAAAATTCTTATTTTGAAACTTTTTGTAGTATAAAAGGCATTACTCATAACTTCTCAGCACCTAGAATACCTCAACAAAATGGTGTTGTTGAAAGAATAAATAGAATTCTTCAAGAGATAACAAGAACCATGTTGAGTGAATATTCTATAGACAAACATTTTTGGGTTGAAGCTGTAAGTACTGCTTGTTATACTATACATCGTGTTTTGATTAGACCTTTTCTTAATAAATATCCTTATGAGTTATGGAATGGTAGAAAACCTAGACTTTCCTACTTCAAGGTTTTTTGTTGCAAGGTATTCATTTTGAATACTAAAGATAATATTTACAAATTTTCACCAAAATCTGATGAAGGAATTTTCTTAGGCTACTCCACAACTTCTAAGGCTTATAGAGTTTTCAATAAGAACATTTGTACTGTTGAAGAGATAGTACATGTAAAATTTGATAAAACTGATCCTTTTTTTTAAACAACCCCAACCTACATCTTCAGATGTGTTTTCAAAAACTGATTATCAGACTTTGTTAGAAGATCCTTCTGATAAGGAAAATGTCCAAGAAGATGTTTCTAAAACATTTACCCCAGAATACTTTCTACCTTATTTTGATGAATAGGTTTTACAAAACCCACATTAGTTGTTTCTAAAGAATCATCCCAGTGATAGTATCATTGGTGATGTAAATCAACCTATAAGGACTAGAAGTTCCTTAAGAAATGAAGTAGAACATCTAGCATTCCTTTCCCAATTAGAACCAAAAAGCACTGATGAATCTTTAGGTGATAATGATTGGATAAAAGCTATGCAAGATGAGATAAATGAATTCAAAAGAAATAAATTCTGGACCCTGGTTGAAATACCTAAGGAAACTTCTATTATTGGAGTCAAATGGGTCTTCAGAAATAAGTGTGATAAAAATGGAATCATATTAAGAAATAAATCTAGATTGATTGATAAAGGCTATAATCAACAAGAAGGAATAGACTATGAAGAAACTTATTCTTCAGTATCTAGACTTAAATATATTCGTATTCTACTTGCCTTTGTAGCATTCTTCAATTTCAAACTTTTTCAAATGGATGTGAAATGTTCTTTCCTTAATGGTTTTGTTCAAGAGGAATTTTTTGTTGAACAACCTCCTGGTTTTGAAGATACAAAACATCATAAACATGTTTATAAACTTACCAAAGATTTTTATAGACTTAAGCAAGCCCCTCAAGTTTGGTATGATAGGCTTACATGATTTTTTCTTCAAAATAATTATGTTAAGGGAAATGCAGATCCAACCCTTTTTATAAATAAAGATAATAAAAATGTTTTGATAGTTCAAATTTATGTTGATGGAATTATATTTGGTTCAAATCAGCAATCTTTAACTGATTCCTTTGTGGATCTAATGAAATCTGAGTTTGAAATGAGTATGATGGGTGAGTTAAAATTTTTCCCCGGTTTTCAAATTTCTTAAAAACTAGAAGGAATCTATATATCCCAACATAAGTATATTAAATATCTTCTTAAAGAGTATGGATATGAAAACACTAAGAGTATTAGTACTCCTATTGGTACCTCAAACACACTTGATCTTGATGAAGCTGGGAAACCAGTAGATCAAACATCTTTTAGAGGTATGATAGGAAGTTTACTTTACTTGAAATCTAGTCATCTAGATTTAATGTTTTCAGTAGGCTTATGTGCAAGATATCAATCCAATCCTAAGGAATATCATTTAAAAGCAGTGAAAAGAATTTTTCGCTACTTAAAGAGAACCATGGATTTAAGACTCTTTTATACTTCTGAAAATAATTTTATTTTGAATATTTTTTAGTTTGTTGACTTTGGTGGATTTAGAATGGATAGAAAGAGTACATCTAGAACTTGTCATTTCTTAGGAGATTCATTAGTTTCTTGGTTATGCAAGAAACAAAACCCAATAGCACTTTCTACTGTTGAAGCCGAATATGTAGCAACTGGAAGTTATTGTGCTCAAGTGTTGTGGATGCAACACACACTCACAGACTATGGTATTATTTTTACCAAAACACAAATTTTGTGTGACAATACTAGTGCTCTTTCCTTAAGTAAAAACTCTGCACATCACTCTTGTACAAAACACATAGATATTAGGAATCACTTTCTTATGGATCACACACAAAAGGGGATATCATTCATTAATTTATCGAAACACAAGATCAACTTTCTGATATTTTCACAAAATATTTACCCTCTAATAGATTTGAATACATTAAAAAAAAGTTAGGAATGATAACCATAAGGTAATCTTCCTTGTTAACTTTCTGTTGAAACCAATATCCTTACAGTAATAAACTTCTTTTCATAGGGGGAATACATTTGCTTGTTGGTTTTTCAAATCTTTCATAATGAAAATTTTCATAGTCAGATTTTTCAAATCTTTCGTAATGAAAATTTTCGTAGTCATATTTTTCAAATCTTTCGTAATGAAAATTTTCGTAGTCAGGTTTTTCAAATCTTTCGTAATGAAAATTTTCATAGTCAGATTTTTCAAATCTTTCGTAATGAAAATTTTCGTAGTCAGATTTTTCAAATCTTTCGTAAGGAAAAATTTCGCAGTCAGATTTTTCAAATCTTTTGTAATGAAAATTTTCATAGTCATATTTTTCAAATCGTTCCTAATGAAAATTTTTATAGCCATATTTTTCAAATTTTTCATAATGAAAATTTTCGTAGTAAGATTGTCTTAAAATTTTTGTAATGGAGATTTTCTAAATTTTCGTAATGAAGATTTTCCAAATTTTCGTAATGAATATGTTCTAAGTTTTCGTAATGAAGACTTTCTAAGTTTTTGTAATGAATATTTTTTAAGTTTTTGTAATGAATATTCTCTAAGTTTTAGTAATGAAGATTTTCTAAGTTTTCATAATGAAGATTTTATAAGTTTTCGTTATGAATATTTTCTAAGTTTTCGTAATGAATATTTTCTAAGTTTTTGTAATGAATATTTTCTAAGTTTTCATAATGAAGATTTTCTAAATTTTTTGTAATGAAGATTTTCTAAAAATTCATATTCATTTTTTCAAAAACATTTCGTAATCAAAATTTTTCAGAATCTAAAGTTCTTCAAGAAGAATTTTCCCCATTACAAATAATCTTCCTGGAAATCCGAAAGGTATGTTTCCTTTCCTGAGTTTTTGTAATCATCCTTTACTTGCTGGTAGTTTCTTTTTTTTTAAATTTTTCAGATTCTCTTTTCCTTAAATCCGAATGTTTTTCATAAAAACCTCAAAAGATCGGATTCTAACAAGTTTTCCTTGTGGCTATTATATCAACCTTCGGATCTGACTAGAAGGATTTTTAGCCATTGGATTGAGTTTGGAAGATGAATCGTCGCATCAAATGCCTATATAAAGGACCCCCTGATGGTAGTCCCACATTGAATCTCAAGCTCTCACGTGATGAAGTTCTACCCTTCTACATAAGCACATTCCGGATTTTCAAGGGTCTCTCAATTCTGAATGTCTGTCGAAGAATCTTCTTAGAAAGATATGTCTATTATCAAGCCAATCTCAGAGTGGCGGGCCTATAGGGAAAGTTTGGTGCATCTTAACTTCTTCAACAAGTATGATTCTATAATCTCGAAGAACATCAAGCTCAATGGATGGGATAGTGTTTGAATATCGAAGCTAGAGGCTCAAGATTTAGTGTATCCAGATTTTCTAGTTGAATTTTATGAATTATTCAGTTTCTTCAAGGAAGAAGGCAGAGAAAAGTTTTCATTCAAGAGCTATGGAAATACTTATGCTCTTTCATATACTAAGGCAGCTAATTTGGTTGCTATTCCATACAAAGGGGAAGCTGAGTTCTGTTCTCATAAGTTTCCAGATGTCAAAGGAAGTTTTGTTAAGGAGAAAGCTATGGCATGTCTTGGACTCTCTGATGTAAAGACTCTGAAGATCGCCCACTTGTCTACAAATCATCGGATTCTCGAATTATGGGTTCAAGGATTCATCATTCTGAGAAAAGGGAAAAAGGACACATTGAAGAAGAGTGACATGTATATCTTGTATTTCTTGGTGAACCAAAGGAAGATCAATATGGTTAAGCATATTCTCATTATGATTGAGAATATTAAGAATGGAAACTTGAAGGCTCAAATAATCATGTATCCAGTCATTCTCTCTAAGTTAATTGTTCGGTGCTTAGCATATTTTAAAATTCCTTGCAGCTCAAAGCCAAGTAATTGCAAAGTCATGTTAGTCAGTGATGATACCCTGAAGAGGATGAACATTGGTTTTTCTACAGACTCCAGAGAATTTTATTACTTACCAGAGGAAGAAGCTGAAGTTGTTCCGAAAAAACAAGAAGTGGTTGAACCGTCCAAAAAGGGAGTAAGGAAGAGGAATTTGAAGGAGGTAGTAGTGGAAGGAAAAACTAAAGAGCCCAAGGAAATCCAATCCACGCCTCTAAAACCTAAGAAGGAAAAATAATATCTAGATGAGTTAGTTTCTAAGTGGATAGAAGACAAACAGAATAGGAAATATGGGGAGCTAAGTTTTGGTTTGGATCCTGCTGAAGAAAAAGCCTTAAAATATAAGACAGCTGATGAGCTTGAAAATCAAGCTAAATAAAAGAAGCAAAAGAAGAAGTTGACTGAAGCTGAGATAGTGCAATCACTCCTGAAGGCTACTGAGAAATAATCCGAGAGTATCCCGGTACCAAAATATTTCATGGTGGAAGCTTTACCTGAGACTCTAGGTAAGAAATTCGTTACTCTGGAAAAAGTCCAAGAAAAGCTTGTTGAAGAAAAAGAAGTTGTCGAAGGATTTGAAGAAGAAGTAGAAAACAGTGGTGACATCGCAGAGTTGATTAATCAAGTTGAAGATTTCCATGAGAAAGAAGGCTCATTCGAGAAGCTCTCAATCCAAACTTTTGAAGCAGAATCTTCAAAGCTAGCTACCCTTGGGAAAGATGAGAAATGAGAAGATGACAAGGCTGAAGAAGAAGTGAATAAGTTTTCTGAAGAAGAAAGCTATAATCATCATTTCATACTCCCAGAGGATGCTGAGGCAGGAGCTCAGAAAGAAGATATAGATGAAGATAAAATTGTTCAGTTGTCTGACAGTGAATATAAATCTTCGGATGAGGAAGCCATTCCGAAAAATGGTAAGGGAAAACAGGTGGTTGTTGATACACCTGGTAAAGCTATTGTAAAGAATAATAAAGATGTTATATCTTCAAAGATGAAACTTGCTGATCTAGAAAAAGAGCCCTCACTAAGAAAAGTTTCAGATTCGGAATCATCATCCCTTGGACATGATTTCGTTGTTCAGACGTTGAAGAAGCTTGTTGGGACCATTCCGATTTTTTTGAGAATAGACTCTAGATGCTAGATGCTTCAACACACACTAAATCAGAAATCGGATTTAGTATCTATGGTGATGGATAAGTTTGTAAATCTTGAGGCTGATTTCAAGAATGTTTTCATTAACTATGATGTCTACAAAAGGTCTTGTAAGAAAATGGTTAGCTGGTCAAAGAATACAGTTGAAGATATGAGAGATCTTGATGAGTTCCAAGATAGTTTCAAGCAGGCATTTGACATTGAATATGGTAAGATCAAGGATCTCACAAGAAATTTTGAAGAAAAGATGACTCTGGAACAGAATTCTTGGACTCAATAAGTGAAGTATTTGACTGGGAAATTATATTCAGTGGCTCAAAGCTGGAAGAGAGAAAGAGATCTTCAGATTGAGATAGAAGAAAATCTTTTCAAGCAGGAAGAAGTCCTAAAGGCTCAGGCAGAGGCTCTTTAAGGCTCGGGAAGATAGAATTAAAGCTCTAGAGAAGAAATTTGAGGATCATGATCAGATTCTCAAATGAACAGAGGAAGATCACAAGGATCTCAAGAAGTTGAAGACAATAGTCAAGAAGTAGATTCCCAAGGAAAAGGAAGGATGATCTTGTTTAAATCCGATCTTTTGTTGTATTTTTCTTGTTATACAAATTTTTCCTATCATAATGAATTTTTGGTTGCTTGTCTTTTGGATGTTTTGTACTAATCTTTTAGGTACCATAATTTATTTTCCATTCCCTCAAATTCCTTTTTAAAAATCACAAAGGGGGAGAAAGGAAAAATAATTCTAAGAAAATAAGAAATTTCCCTAAGTAAGGGGGAGTGTTCATCTAAGGGGGAGTTCATATACAAGAAGATTTTTGTATGCAATAAAATGCTAAGTCTCATTCCAAAAATCTAGAATAAAATCCTTAGTTATAAATTGTCTCTATGAATATTAAGGATACTCAGTTAGAAATTGAAATTAAGAGAATATAAGAGCTATATTATTCTCTTAAAGAGATAGATAAGATAAATAAGGATCATATAAGGAATCTAAAAAGTGATTTTGAAGGTAGGGTAAAAAACTTGAAGACTAGAAATACATTCTTGATATAAAATGTCAATTGTTATATGTAAGGATACTCAGTTAGAAATTTAAAGTAAGAGAATATAAGAGCTATATTATTCTCTTAAAGAGATAGATAAGATGAATAAGGATCATATAAGGAAGCTAAAAATTGATTGTGAAGGTAGGGTAAAAAACTTGAAGACTATAAATACATTCTTGATATAAAATGTCAAGTGTTATATGTAAAGCTGAAGAATCTAGAAAATACCCATGTTGAATCATCACAGCCCTATAAGAATAGAAATGTCACCACAAATGTTTCTAAAAGTAATATTGATTTTAAGAAGACTCCTATTATTAGAAATAAGATATTAAAATATCTCTTGATCAACCAACAACCAATTCATGTACAAAGGTATCTCATCTTATAGTTAATTCTGGTTGTACTAATGATGTTTTTATAGATAGTGCATGATACAAATCAAAAAACAGAGATATGGATGTAGAAAAATATTTATAAACTCTTAATATCATCAAGGGTGGGTATAAGAATATCCAAGAATATAATCTACTCAAATGGAACCCAAAAGAGTGGTGAAACTATCCAAAAACATTAAGGCACACAAGCTAAAAAAATCTTGTCATACCACTACTAAAAATAGTAAAAGAAGATTAGTTTATAGATGATGGTGTTGTTGAAAGTTTAGACATAAGTTCGTTTATTACTATCACTACTTTTTAGTAAATAAAAATCATAGGATGATTTAATATAGGTTGATACAAGTTGAGAAAAGCCTTATTATACGAAATCAAAGTTTACAAAAGTGATGAAATCTTTCCACTATAAATATATTTGATACTTTAAAATTTTATATAAATATTATAATAAAATTGGTTACTCCTATAAATAATTTTGTTATATAACAATCCAACACAACTCATATTCCATTGAGAAAATAATACTACAACAATCGTTGATGAATCAAAAGAAAACAGACAAGTTTATCTTGAGTAGTATACAAAAGAAGAAATTTAAACAAAATACTCCCAATAAGTCATTAAAGAAATATGAGAAGGATTTCACTACTAATAAGGGATAATTTTATTATGGTAGGATAGGAAAAAATTATGGAATATTGTAAGATAGTTATGAACATCAAAGAAAAAGGGACAAATATGAACTCTAAAAGATAATTAATGTAATAAAGTGATAGTAGGATTAGTTTACTAATAGACATATAAGATTAAGAATAAAAATTTCATGATAGGTTTTCTAAAAAGGACAACATTAAGACTATTTAAGATGTGTGTGGATGGTAAAATAAGGTAGGGAAAATTTATAACAAGTGTATTAAATGGATATTATAACAAGAGAAATTTTTTAAAGTCAAAGGTAAATCACTAGTAACCCCTAATACTAAAAATGATTTTGTGAATAAGGATTATACACACAATAATAAATCTGACCATGTTTCAAAATAATGATTAACTATATGGTAATTCCTATTGGAAATCTCTAAGAAGATGGACCAAGCTGAAAGAAATGAATATGTATGATAACTAAAGTTAGTAAGGTTGTTTTAACTAAGAAAAAAGTTTAAAAGGGAGATAAATCTATGCTTCCTAAGTTGGAAGAAATGTAGAAATCAATAATAATGAAAATATGAATAATTCCAAACATTTTAGAGAAATAAAGAAAGGAGTTTTTGAGTTTATAATCATGTCTCAAACATGTTTCTCACATTAATTATTTGATTAATATCTACTTTATTCTCATATTTTGGTGTTTGTGCATCTTATAATATGAAATTAAAAGTGAAGCATAAATAAATAGAAATAGTTAATATTGTGGTGTTTATGCATCATGAAGAAGATCAATCCATCATGGTGAATATCAAGTGGTATAATGATTATTTCTGTAGAAAGAAATTCATGATGAAGATCATTAATGAGCATCCCATTATGGGGATCCTAGAAGAGAAAATATTCTAAAGATATATCGTTTCATGATAAATCTATAATTAGGTATATCCCCTATAAAAATTAAAATGGGGTATGATTCTCATTCTCCCAATTCTATTTTGATTTGTATTGAATATGGTTATCAAGGAGGGTAACTATCTAATAAAAATGGGGATAAAAAACTTTCACTTTAATGTTATTGATGTGTTTTTTTAAGTTGAGTGAAAGTTCAAAAAAAACCTTGAAAATCAATATATTTATCCCTTAGAGACAAAAGTTTGAGTTGGTATCACATTGTAGTTAGTATATGGACAACTTAGTTGTCTAAATTGATCACTATTGTTTTCTATATAGGGTTATCCCATACATACATAGAGTTTATTGGTTGATGGAACATTTCTAAAAAATGTGGTTCCAACCTTCTCTCATAGAAATTGAATGATTCTCTCATCAAGGGTAAAAATAAATAAAGAGGATGAAGAGAATGAGAGAAGTTGTTTTTTAAAATTCATAAGAGTAAGGGGGAAGAATTTTTCCTTTCAAGACCTTCCCTTGAACCTATAGTATCAATTAGGGGGATAAAACCTTTCACCTTTTTATTTATTGTCAATAAGGGGAAAAGATATATTGAAGTGAATTCATGCAAATCAGTCATTGATATTAACAAAAAATACAAAGGGGGAGATTGAAGTGCCCAAAGGTTTTTTTTGGTTGTATCTATTATCAATAGGTGCCATTATGTATGTCTTATATAAGTTGGGTGATAGAGGAAGAATCCAAACAATGTACATGAAGATGATTTGATCATAAATGGAAAAGGATAAATAAACTGTTTAGTGAGAATCCCTTTAAATAATATTATTATTGTGTTGATATTAATATGAAAGGCAAGTGATAAAGTTGGAGTACTATCTACAATGGTTTACAAATAGTGGAGAAGTTTAGATTGAATATGGCTATTTAACTTGTGATGAAAAACTTGTATAATTGTAATTAAAATCATTGAAATAGGTCCAAGGAGTTGGAGAAAAGATTACTGATATATGAAGAAACCATCCTTGGATAATAAAGCATGGAGGTTGTTATATTCAGTGTTAAAAATCACTTGGATGAAGGCTAAAAGTGAATGAGTTTGAATTTAAAGTTATAAGTGCCATGTAACTTCATAGAAATACTCAAATAGGAGTAAATATTTTATAAGATAACTTAGGAATAGTGGTCAAGATGTCTAAGAAGATTGATAAATTATCAAAAGTGTTTTAAGATGATTTAAAGGGTTTAAGAAGGACCAAAGTTGATCTGAAGAAAGCCTAAAATTATAATAAGAATTCTAGAAATTCTATTTAGGACTCAAAAATGGATAAGTCATGAACCCTACGTTTTACTTTGTATGGTTCTTACTTCGTAAGTTCCATACTTCATAAAGTTCATATTTCATAAGGTTCCCAAAGTGTTGACTCTCGTATTACAGGTGTTTTAATGATCAAAAATATATTAATGTGTTTTTAACTTGTTTCAATGTGTTTTTTAGATTTTTTATGGCGTTTTTGTTAAGTTATAGTGGTAGGAAGGCAGTCATCCTTAATAATCTCTCAAAGTAGGCTCAAAGGACTTATTTCTAGTCAAGTGTGGCAGTAAAGCACTGACCAAGCAGTGGAAGTGCACTGGATAGCCGTTACAATAACTAAAACACACCTTAGACAACATCACTCCATAGCCTACTCAATGGAGTCTCACCGGCTAGCCAGTGGGAGTTCCATATGTGCAAGTTATACTATCATGTGAACCATATAGCTGGTGGCATCGAGAGGGTAGCTGGTGGTGCTACTCCAGAACCTTCTAGGGAACATTTATTATGGTCTTAAATGGTACCACTTTGCTCTTAATGGATTGTCTCAATTCCTTGGACCCTAAAATCCTATGGAGGCTATAAATAGAGGATTTGGGATGCATGGATCACCGTCTGAATGAAGTGTGATACCAATGAAACACTCTCTAATCTCCAACAATCAAGGATTCTTCCTCCATATTTAAAGAGATTTAAAGTTCTAATCTTTACCATCCTTTCCCAAAGAGGATAAAGAGAACATTCTTTGTGGGAATTGAGAACACCAAAGGGAACCTTTCAAAGTTGTGATCTTCATCGTCTTATTCAAATAACCTTCGATCTTCTTTTTTATATTTCTTCTTTGTGCCCTTTTTTCTTCTTTTTGAGTCTTTGTACTTACTTTTATAACCCCTTAGCTCTCTATCACTCACTATTGTAACACTTACCTCTTTATAACCATATTTCATATTCTAATCTTTTAGTGAGAGTTGAGATGATATTGTAATGGGTTTTCCAAAATTCAAACCATCTCTTTTCCCCCTCTTTCTCATTATTGGTTACTTGGTTTTTCTATTCAAAAGCAAGGGTTATCTTGGTTTCTTGTTTCTTCATTCAAAATCATGGGATTATTTATTTGATTCTTGGTTATCATTAAAACCAAGGGACTTTATATTTTTGGTTCTTGGATCTCAGATAAAACTAAGAGGTTATATAACCCTCTCAGTCCTTATTGAGGGTAGGATACATAAAGGAACCTCATGTGTTATTATTGAACTCCATTACCAAATTTTTCCATATATATTTACTTTTAGAATTTAATTTTATGTTATGATTATGCATAACTACTTTATTTCTACTATTCTTTACTTTTATAATATCACATGCTTGCATTATATCATCATACCTTTTATTGGATCTATTAATTTTATCACTTTAATTTTTTAAAAGGAAATCCACCCTCCCCTTCTTTTTATTTCCACTCCAACCAACAAATGGTATCAAAAGGTACATTTTTATTTATTTAAAAATCCTTTTACTTCAAAAATTATTTTTTATTTTCAAAATCTTTATTGATTTCAAAGTATTCTTTTATCATGGAATCCACTTATCATACTCAAGATCATTTATTTAATGGTTAAATTTATTCATATTTGAAAACTTTCATGTCCATTTTTCTTAGAAGTATTGGATATATTGTATAGAAAATGATTATTTATGGCTATACACCTACAATTGACACTAAAGATAAATGGAATCCTCAAGATATTTCATCTTTGGAATTAGATAGTAAAGTTATAAATGACTTATATTGTGGTTTATATCAAAATTAATTCAATATTATATTTACTTTGAAAATGGATCATAAAATTTGGAAACTGCTAGAAATCACACATGAATAAATAAATAAAGTAAAATACACTAGATTGGATATGTATCATCATGATTTTAAAAGTTCCTCTATACATCCTATTTAATCTATTACTATTGTGTTTATTAGTTTTACTGACATTTTTAATTGTAGAAAGTCCCTTGGTGATTATTTATCCACATAAATGCTCATGAAGAAAATCCTATGGGTTTTACCCAGTTCATGGGCTCTAAAATTAACAAAGATCCAAGAATCCAATGACATAAAAAAACATGGTGGTTGAAGATCTCATTGGATCATTGACATATGAAATCACTATGAAATGCTAATTGGTAAAAGAAGGAATGGAATTCAAGGAAACCAATAAGAGTATAACTTTTAAAGAAATAAAATATGATGACTCTTTTATAAGTGACACTGATGATGAAGGTGAACTTAAAAAACTTATCAAAATGGTAAACAAACTTTTGAAGAATAATAAATCATATTGGTGTATCATAAAGAAATATAAAATTAAATTTCCCATTATGATGTTATATGAATGCAACAAAAGGGTAATATAAGATTAGAATGACCAATCTACAAAAATATGTTGAAATATAAGATGAAATGTAATGAATCTCTTAGAGTCACAACTTAGAGTTCTAGTGATGATTCCATGAACTCATCATCTTCAAATAACTCAAGTCTGAAATGCCTCATAGTAGAAGCTGAGGTAAGTAGAAATTTAAATTTTGAAACATCTACTGCCTCTTCCTCTTGATCTTCCCCTTCTTCAAGTCCCCTAAGCTATGAAGACCTAATGTATAGTCGTGATCAACTCAAAAATGGTTCTAATAAACTTTATTAATTATATAAATATATTTAAAATAAGTATAAATAAGTTTTTAATGATAAAAATTAAATTTTAATGAAAATGATCTTCTCTCAAAAGAAAAATATGATTTGATTTTAAAATTAAAAATCAACCAGATATTGAAGTTTTCAAATCCAAAATCATGGATCTCAAAATCTCACTTTCAAAATTCACCCATGATAAATAGAACCTTAACATTACCCTTGGTTGTTAATGTGTTAAAATAAATACTCATGTTTTTGGTTTTTCAAATGGTGCAATCTATTCTAAAAATAAAAAATTTGTAAAATGTATTTCTCAAAATAATTTTCACAATTATTTTTGAAATTTTGGTCATTTAATTTATGAATGTGATTGAAAAAATTATATATATGGAAGACCTAATTATTTCTATATTTATTATAATCTTCTTCCAAAATCTAAACAAGTTTGGGTTCCCAAATCCCAATTATCCAATCTTTTTTGACCCAAAAAATTTTCCCCATCTCAAGATTTATTAGCTCACATTACCAAACCCTCAAGGGTACCAAAAGGCACTTTTTTTTGATATTTTAAATTAATTTTCCACTAGACCTTTTTTATCTATCATATGGTGTATTTTCAATAAAATAAAAATCCATATAGTTGGAAATTTTTTAAAATATAGGAAGTATCTTGTTTTTATATGCCCTGTTTTTTTGTATAGGGGGTTGTTTTAATGATATTTTATTCTTTTCTCCCTTGCATAATCTTGTTCTTGATGTTTTATATTTTTTAAGCATATTATATCTTGAAAATATTTTATTAAAATCATTTTTTAAATTTATTTCTTATGGGTATGATTCTCTTAATTCTTTTCAAATCTTTCATAATTCTTTTAATGTATTTTTACACATTTCAAAAATAATTATTTTCAAAAGTTTCTATTTTTAAAAGGATTTTTTTCATGTATTATTATTTTAATATTTTTATAATATTCCTAATTGTTTTTATTTTCATGTATTCTTGGGTTTTATTATTTATATGATGAAGCGTGATAGTTTGAAAATCCCCCCATTTTAATATGTATTTCTTTTCATAAAGGGGGGTTAGATATTGTTATTATAAATATTGTTTTGAAATACTCTTTAATATATATATATATATATATATATATATATATTATCTTAATTCTATAAACCTCATGCTTTGTAAGTTCTTTTTTATAACCACAAATGGGAATAATTTTTTTAGATAAAGAAGAAAGATAAAAGAATGTATGTTCTTAAATGTTGTTTCATTAAGGGGTTACTTTGTTTTAAAGTATCATAAAGGGGGATAAATGGTTTCAAGAAATTTTTCTAATTCCTTCCTTTTTATATTTTCCATCTTCCTTATCTTGATTTTTATATCAAGTGTTTGTGATCATTATAAAGAGGAAGATTTTTGATTCTTGTAGTATAGTTTTTTAATGATCAAAAACACTTTTATGTATTTCTAACTTGTTTCAATGTGTTTCTTATATTACTCTGATGTTTTTGTTAAGTTATAGTGTAAATAAGGCAATCTACCTTAAGAATATCTCAAGGTAGGATCAAAGGACTTATTTCTAGTCAAGCTTAGTAGTGAAGCACTAATCATCCAGTAGGAGAGCACTAACTAGCCAATAAAATGATTATAACTTACCTTATCCAGCATCACTCCATCGACTACCCTATGTAGGCTTACCAAATAGTTGGTGGGAGTTTCAGAGGTGTAGGTACCACTATTGTGCGCACCAGATAGCTGATGGAATTGTTCAAATACCTTCTGAGCTGTATTTATTATGGTTTTAAATGGTCTCACTTTACTATTAATGGCTTGTATCAACACCTTGTACCACGAAACTCTATAAAGTATATAAATAAAGGATTTGTGAGGTTTGTATCATAATTATAATGAAGTGTTATACCAAAAAAATGCTCTTTTATTTCCAATGATCAAGGATTCTTCTTCCATATTTAAAGAGATACAAGCTTCCAATATATCTCATCCTTTCCAAAGAAGATCAAGAGTACATTCTCCATGGGAATTGAGAACACAAAAGGTAACCTTTAAAAGTTGTGATATTCATCAACTTCTTCAGATAACCTTTGATATTATTTGGTATACTTCTTATTTTTCCTTATTTATTCTTCTTCTTGATCCTTTGTAATTTCTTGTATAACTGAGTGGCTCTATATATATATATATATATATATATATATATATATATATATATATTGTAACTATTATCTCTATATCCCACACCTTATTTCATCTTATAATATTGTATTTAGAGTTTATAAATACTCATGATTTTCATACATGGATATTACATCATTTTTATGGAACATTCCATATATTACACAAACACATGCCCAAAGACTGTATTAGTTTAGTACCTTTGGAAACTTGGAATAAAAAATTCTAATTAGGTCAAAGATATTCAATTTTTTCCACAAAGATCTCACCCTTTATTACCCCTACCTAAAACATTTCTTTATATCCTGGGGAAAATAAAACATAAAAAAGGGTGAGCTCATATTCTCATTAATGGTAAGCAAAGGAGGTACATACTCATAATCATGAACATAAGTATATGAGAACATGATCTTAAAATTATAAAATCACACCCTAAATATAAAATATTAAATAAATTATTCATGTAATAAATAATTTTGGTTCATAAGAAATTAATCATGAAGAAATCAAGATAATAATCCATGAGATCGTAACATAAGAATAAGACATGGGATTGTGGATGATATATAAACATGTAATATCATTCCCTATAAGTCAAGGAACATTTCCAAAATTTAATATGAAACTTAATGAGGACTAAACCTACTAATTTAGGCACACCACCATCCCCAGTCGAAGTCCTTTCCTTGTAAAGGATCGGGTTTCCCCATCTTCCCATAGTGGATCAGGTTTCCCCATCTTCTATAGTGGGTGAAGCCCATAGACTTGTTCCAATAATTATCTCATGAGATATAAATATTTATCCAATGAACTATAGGGAGGTATATATCGCACCCATAACATAATGAAAACCATACATATGTGTTCCAAAGGAACATAATCATATCATAACCCATAAAAAGAAATGGGTTTCATAAACATTTCATCATAAAATAACTCATGGAAAAGAAAAAAATTCATAAGTACTAATCCATCATAAAAATAAACCATTCAAATAAAAAATAAGAATGATATCATTAGATAATATCCCCATCAAAACATAAGTAACATCAAATAAAGTTTCCTTAGTTGGAAAATTATTTTGAAATATCACTTGAAATAATTCTTGAGGAAAATATCCTTTCAATTTTAAAATTTTATTTTTAAATCTTAAAACAATTAGAAAAACTTTTTCAATGAAAATAAGATTTAAATAATTAAAATGAATATTTTAAAACCATTTTAAACATATTTTCAAATACTTTTACTTTAAAATTATTAAAAGATCGTTTAAAAATATTTTTGAAAACATTTTTAGAAAACATTGTATTGAAGGAACACAGATTTCTGACCAAAGAGATAATAACATTACATGAAACTTATAATATCATGAAAATTATTATATTCATGATATAACATGTCAAATTATATTATATACACATCAAAAAATAATATGGGTTCATAACATAACATGTGTCTCAAAGAAGGCAAATTGAGACAAAATTACCTTACTGATTTGGTAACTTTTTAATCGTAAACCCCATGAAAGAGAGATCATCAAATGGATATGTAAATACCTATAAATTTAAGGATAAATCCCATATATTAAATTAATGGGTAGTATATACACCACAAAAAAATAAATTAGTGGATAATATGTCATAATTCTCGTAGAAATAAAAGTGAGACTAGAAATCCCCTTACCTTATATCTTGACACTCTTCGTACTCGTGAAAACCTCCTATATAATAAATATAAGTTTATTATAAATATATTAAAAAATCATATTAATATATATATATATAATATTATATATAATTTACTTATGAATTTATATTACTTTCTTATCAATAATTCCAAGTTTAAGTTATGTTTTGGGTAATGACCACATTGTTTTTTTCAAGGCAATAACTGCTTTGTTTCTCATACATGTGTTGACTTGTTATTCTTGATCATCATACTTATATCATAATTTCATTATATCCAGAACTATAACCATGATATAAATATCATATATATTCATTATATATTTATTTAAGGTTGTATATAAAAAATAGAAATAGAAAATGAAATGCACTGTTCATGGAAATAGTAGATCGCACATACGCATGAACGTTACTTTCATTTCATGTTGTATTGAAATAAAGAGAGTAAATAGAATATATGTGTGCATGTGTAATATCATTAAATTATAATTATTATTTCATATATATCATATAATTTCACTAAACTCATTATTAATATATTCCATGTAAAGTGTGAACGAATCGCATTACTTTGAGGAGGAGGTAGTCCACATGTCCACAAATGAAGTTATCATATTTACAAAAAATAGAAATAATGAAGGTATGTGTTATATAATAATTAAAAATGAATAAATACATCATAAATATTATATATATCATATAAAAATATAAATTAAATCATTATTTACAACCTTCAAAGGTGGTAATGGAAAAACGAATGACATTGGTTCGTGAGGCGGCTGTCCGCCATACACACAAACAATGATTGTGTATCCCATTTGATGGAAGTGTGTGTGAGTGTTGGTAGAACCCTTTATATAAAAACATAAAATTTTATTTATGATACAAAATTTATTAAATAAACATGAAATAAAAATAATATAAGAGGTTTAAAGAAGAAATAAAACAAAAATGTTCATTGATGAACGTTACCTCTTCTTTGGGTATCTCCTTTTGATTTTCACAAAAGGAATTCTTTGGTTGTATTTATACCCAAATTAAGGATTCTAATATTAATTTATGGAATTTAGGATAATATTTGAACATATTATGTCAAAAACATATAGTTTCTAAAGTTTGAATAAAAGAGAAGAAGAGGTACCCATTTATAAGAGAGGGGGAACTTTTATAATTTCTCAAAAGATTAATTTATAATAAATTAAATCTTAATAAAAATACCTAAAAATGTCCATTTTTTAGAATATAAGATATAATAAGGTTTTAATATCATCAACCAATATATGTTATACAAGTTTTTGTGTTATTTTAAACCTTATCATTTTGATTAACCCATATTTAAGCTATTTTAATTTTAACTATGCTAACAAGTTTTTCAATATTAAGAGGATAAAATTTTTACTTATAAAGTGTAAATTAGACCATAAATGTCCAATATATGATATTTTAGACCATATCTCATCCTTTTTTTCTTATTTAATCTTTTTATGATTGCTAAATAATTTAATAAAATATTATTTTCATAAAATATCATAAGTGTCAATTTTGACACTATTCATTACTTTGACTTTAAGAAAATCAATACAGCGAGATAACTTCAAAAAAATCATTTAATAAAACCATATAATTTAATATTAACCTATAAAATTAATTTATAACCTTAATTAAGTTAAATTATATTTTTTTAATATTTATAATATCATTTAATTGATTGTTTCATTAATTGAATAATTACTGCATCATCATTTTCTAATTATTTATGATATTTATTTCAATACTAAAATTTAAAAATAAATTTTTATGATATAGATAAAAGTTTATTTTTGAATGAAATTTTGTGATAGTTGATGTGATAGAATTTGAAATTCTAATCCATCATTTTTTAGGGAGTGGGACTTACATATTTTGTTGTTTATTTAGCAAATGGAACTCGTTAGGCATCATATAAACCAACCAGAAGAAGTTGTAGAGAGTATGGTTTCACCTGAACCACATGTGAAGTAAGAGATGGTTCGGAGTATTGTCCAATCATTTCAAGCTATGTATATGAGGAACTAGAGGGATAATACAAGTCAAGTGGATCATTCCATATAGTTCATGAAGTAGAATCCACCCATCTTTTGGGGTGATCCTGAACCCGAAAAAGCAGAGGTGTAGCTGAATAGGATGAATCGTATCATTGATTTCATCAGCACACCATCAGAGATAAAAGTTAAGATGGAGACTTATATGCTCAAGGATCTCAAATTCCAGTGGTGGGATTTGGTGGTGTAGGATAAATTGGATCACGGTATTATTTGGGAGGATTTTGAGGAGTTTTTTTAACAAACAATTCAATCCTCACACATTTAGGATCTAAAGAACAATATAATTATTCATCCTGAAGTAAGAAATATCTATGTTGTAGAATATGTTGCTAAATTCATTCATTTAGTGTGCTTTTCACCAGAGGTTATGGATAGTGTGTTCTTGAAGGCACTCATTTTTTAATCAGGGATAAGAAAGGAGATTCGCACAAAGATTGTGGTGCTCTATATTATGAACTATACAGAGATGGTGAAAAGAGTGATAGTGGTTGAAAGTGACATCTCCGGATCTGTAGTAGGAGGAAGTATGATGATATCTATAGGAAATGGTGGGAACTCTTATATTGGGAATAATAATAAGTGGGACACCTATTTCCAAGGTGGAAGCGGGAATCAAAATCAGACAACTGGATCAGTGAACCTTCCTCCATAACCCAAGAGAAAAGTGGGTTGTTTTCAATGTGTTTTTCTTGACTATATAAAGTGAGATTGTATATAAAAACTTATATCATGCCATAACTGCAAGTAGATGGGGAATCTTTAGTGTTGTTGTTGTAGTTCTATGAGTTCAGGTGCTTGAGACACTTCTCAGGTGTCGCAAGCATCTTATGCTTCGACAGGGTGAGAATAGAAAAATCAGTCTCGTCAGTAGAGTAGGGATATCGATGGTGATTCTATGAACACCATGAATCCTCAGTAAGGTAAATATTAACAAGGAAAAAAGGAGAAGACTTTAGAAATGAAGTAGTTGTATGGAGATGAGAAAATAATTGAAGATGATCAGACTGGATAATCTATAGTGGCAGATATGATTCTTTTGAATTATACCCTTATGAAAGTACATCTTGGTACTAGTGCATCACATTCCTTGATTTCTTCCCATGCTATTGATTTTTTATTCTTAAACTTGATATGATTCCTTCTGTCATAAAACTTCAAACTCCTCTTGGTGAAAGAGAATATAGAGCCTTCGTGTGTAAATATTGTTTTATAATAGTTGATGGAGCTAAGCTAAAGTGGGACTTCTTAGTCTTGGAGATCGATTTATTTTATGTAATTATGGGTATGGATTGGTTAACAATGTTCAAGGCTCACATCGACTATTATAGAATAAAGGTTAGTTTCAAAATTGAGTACGGCGTTATGCATCTCGTTAAAGGAGAAATGGTTGTAAAGATAGGTGCAACAGGTTTGTTGGCACCAGTAGTGGGAACAACCTCTTACCAATTGGTGGAGTTGACTTTGAATTGATAGAAGAGATCAAGGATAACATTTTTCTATCAGTTGTGGATCGATTTCCTATTTTGTTTCCTGAAAACTTCTCAGGATTACCACCTAGATGGGAAGCGGAGTTTATGATTGATCTCCTTCTAGGGACCAGTCCTATTTCCATTTCATATTATAGGATGGAACCAATAGAATTAAGGGAAATTAAAGTATAATTTGAGGAGATATAAAGAAAAGGTTTCATTCATCCAAGTACGTTTCTATGGGTAGCACCGGTCTTGTTCATAAATAAAGTATATGGAACTCTTCGGTTGTTAATTGATTATTGTAATCTTAACCAAGTTATGATAAGGAACAAATATCCACTTCTACACATTGATGATATGTTTGAACAATTGAGGGGAGCCTAGTGGTTCTCTAAAATTGAATTACGATCATGATATCATCAATTTTGAGTTTGGAAAGAAGATATTTTGAAGACATATTTTAGAAGCAGATATGGCTACTACGAATATGTAGTCATTCCTCTCCGTCTTACAAATGCACTAGCAGTATTTATGGAATTGATGAATCAGATATTTTATAGATATCTGGATTCTTTTATTGTGGTGTTTTTGGATGACATATTGGTGTATTCAAATAAAAAGGCCTAGCATGAGCAACACTTGCAGATAGTGTTGGAAATATTGAGAGATCATCAGTTGTATGTCAAATTATCAAAGTGTGATTTTTGGATACAATAGGTATGCTTTCTTTAACATGTAATTTATAAAAAATTTGTTTCAATGGATCTTGAAAAGATAGAAGTTATTATCTCTTGGAAACCCCCGAATAATATCTTTGAGATATGGATTTTTCTTGGTCTAGCTGGTTATTACTTATGCTTTGTGTGTGACTTCTCATGATTAGCTTCTCATATGACAGCTTTGACAAAGAATAATGGTATATTCTAATGCACTTAATAATTCCAAAAGTCTTTTTAAGAGATAAAAGTTTGTCTTACATCAACACCTATCTTGATTTTTCCAGAATTATGATAGGGTTACGTGGTGTATTGTAATGCTTCAGGATATGGGTTGGGTTGTGTTCTCATGTAAGGAGACCATGTGGTTGCTTATGGTTCAAGGTATTTGATATTACATGAGAATAACTACCCAATACATAGTTTGGTTTTAGCTTCAGTTGTCCATGCTTTGAAGGCTTGGTGTCATTATCTATTTGGTGATATATTTACTGTGTTCACGGACAACAAAAGCTTGAAACATATTTTCTCAAAATGGGATTTGAATTTGTGATAAAGGAGATGGATAGTGTATCTCCATATGTTTGAATTTTACTTGATGTATACACCAGGTAAAGGAAATATGGTGGAAGATGCATTAAGAATAAATTCATACGATCAGTTGGTAAAAGAAGCTTCAGATGAGTGGCAGTTGATGTCAGTCCTAGCCAACATGCATGTGGAATGTGAAGACCGGGGTGATGTTGTTGTTTTCTTTTTAGTTTTTTTAGTTCCTGATTTGGTAAAGATGGTTAAAGAGTAAAAAATTTCTAATTCATAATGTCTAGTTATTAGTTCAAAACTCAATGGTGGGGAGACCATTGAGGGATGTAAACATGATGGGAGTTCAGTGTTGTGGTTCAGAGATCTGATGGTTGTACCTATGGCTTGTCAAGAGAAACTTCTTCATGCTTACCACCATTCAAGATGGGTTGTTCACCCAGGAATATAGAAGATGTATAATGTGTTTAAAGCATAATTTTGGTGGATTGGTATGAAATAGAAAGTGGCTGAGTTCGTTTCAAAGTTCCTAACTTGTCAGCAAGTTAAGGTAGAGCCTCAACAACAAACGGGTATGTTGCATTCCTTACCAATACCAGTGTGGAAATGGGAGTAGATATACATGTATTTTGTTACAGGTATCCCAAGAACGGTTCTAAAACATGATTACATATGGTTGATAGTGGATCGACTCACCAAGTTGTCTCATTTCATCCCTATTTGTGAAACTCACACGGTGGAGGATCTGTCCAAAATATATATCTAAGAAGTGGTAAAGAGACATGACATACCAGTTTCGATCATGTTAGATAGAGATATGAGGTTCATGATTTGTTTCTAGAAATCCTTATATAAATCCCTTGGGACTCAGTTGACTATAAGTATGGCGTATCATCCTTAGATGGATGGGAAATCCAAAAGGACGATACAGACATTAGAAGACATGTTGCGAGCTTGCATAATGGATTTGAGTGGATCATGGGAAGAGCATATACCCTTAGTGGAGTTATCATATAATAACAGTTATCAATACTCAATAAATATGGATCCTTTTTAAGCATTGTATGTGTGTCCCTTTTGTTATCCACTTTGTTGGGTGGAAACAGGTGAGACTTCACTAGTTGGGCCCAGCCTCATCCAAGAAAAAACAGAGAATATTCAGTTGATCATAAAGAGGATAGAGATGGGTCAGAGTCATCATAAATATTATACAGATCATTTCCAAAGACCATTGTCATTCACAGTGAGTGATCATGTGTTCTTGATGATCTCTCCAAGTCTTGGACATTGTCGTTTTGGGAAGCAGGGAAAATTATCTCTGAGATACATTGACCCTTTCAAGATACTGTAATAGGTTGGAGAGGTAGAATATCGATTGGTATGTTTACTATGGTTTAGTTTAGTGCATAATGTGTTCCATGTATCATAGTTTAAAAAGTTTTATCCTAATCATAACCATGAGATCAGATGGGATCATGTTGACCTAGAGCCTCATGCTTCATTGGTACATATCCCGATGCAGATTGTGGATAGGAAAGAGAAATTCTTGCTTCAAAAAATCATTTTTCTAGTGTGGTTTTTATATAAAAATGTTCTGATTCAGGAAGATACTTGGTAATGTGTGAAGAAAATGAAAGATCAATGGTCATAACTCTTTCAAGGTAGTAAGGGTTTTTTACTTTCTGAGGATGGAAATACCAATGATGGGGAGAATGTAGTACCCCCAGTTTCTGGTATGTAACCCTTACTTTGTTCTTTTTATGTTTATAAAGTTTAATTTTGAAGGATTCTATATTTGGGAAAACTTTCAATAAGTTCTTGGGGCTAAAGGAGAGGCACACGGGCTGTGCACGGCTTGTCCAAACTGTGCGGAAAGCCTAGTAGAAATTATGTGAAGTTGGAGATTCTAGACAGTAGCTTCAGCACGGTGTGCACACTATTACGGAGACCTTGCGAGGAGGCCATGCGGGGTGATTTGGAAGATATTATCTAATTCATGGTTAGATTATGGTTTGTTTAACCGTGCATTCTAATAGTGCGAAGAGTCAAATCTAGATCCTTAAAAATAGGATCTTGCTCATTTTTTACATAACTTGCTCATTTTTGATTCTATGCACCCCTAATTAGAGATTCCTATCCATTGAAGGTACTAGAACCTCTCCAAAGCATTTTGGAACCAATATGGAGCCCTCCTTTGGTGTTTTCAAGCCCGATTCTTGCGGTAAGTGACGTTCTTCATCATTATTGTCACATTATCTTAGATCTAATTAGATCAACTTCTCCTCTATTCTTGGTTTTTCAGATCTATGCCTATTGTGGGTAGATATATGAGTTTAGATTCCAAATAAGTTTATATTTGGTCTTTCTCTTGATAGGATAATAGATCTAAGATAGTTTCATGGAGAATCGACTCGGTTTCTTGAATGTTCATCATCTGTTTTCAGTTTTCATCAAAATCTTTGAGGTAGGTGGATTCACTCTCGAATTCTCTTAGTAGAACAGATTGTAATTTTTCAAAATTGAGTTATTTTTTATTAATTTATTGTGAATTTAAAGTTTTTAATTATTGGTAAGCCTTATTTTGTGATGGTTTGGTAGATTGTGGAAAATATGGAAAATTTGTACTTTTGGTTAAATTGTTTGATGCTTTATTTTAAAATTGGGATTTTTATAGAATTATGGAAATAGTTTTGATTAAAAGGTTTTCAATAAAATTAATGGTCTTATTGAAATATAATGGTTGATTGGAATTGGTTTGTATAATAGTTTTTAATAAAAGAGTGTTTTTATTAAAAAGGTTTGAATTGGGTTATTTGAATGGTTTGGTATATATGGGTTGTGTGAGTTCATGTTTGAAATGCCCCTGAATAAGGGACATGTTCCATTAGGGTATAAGGTTCATGACCCTAGATCTAGGGTGTGTGTTATTGGGACATAAGAAAATTGTACAAGAGACCTCTCATGAGTATGGAACTATTGAAACGAAGCATGCATGTGTGGGTGTGTTTTGAATCATGGGATGGTTAGGAAAAAAGGTTATTGAGGGATGGTTTTAAAGCGTTATTTGGTTTCTTTTCTAGAAGTTTTACTTGCTAGAAAATTTTTGATATATCACTTGTGTACATTTTTTTAAATGGTTTTGAATATTACTTATATTAAGTTATAAACTATTTTTGGAAATTGTTTTATATAAACTATTTTATATAAATGTTGATAACCTTTCTATCCTAGTGGTGTGAGTAGGGAAGTCATTGGGGAAAGCCTACTGATTTTTATACTCACCCCTAATTTGGCACTTTGGTGCTTTTGTAGATTCTATCTTCTGATGCATGGGAAAAGGTAAATTATCACAAGTATTTAGCTCCACCTCGTGATACTTGGGTTATTTGGTGATTGTATCATGGAGCTAGTGGAGCATGTTGTCTTTTTTTTCATTTTTGAGTTTATTTTTTTCCTTATGTTGTTTTCTTTGATAGATGTTTTTCTTACATTGTAGTAAACTTGGTTTGGTTTTGGATATAAAATAAGTTTTTGGTTTTTCTTTCTGAGTTCATATATCATATAATGTTTAGTTTTTTATGGTTGTTGGTTAATTGTATTATTTCATAATGGGTAAATCATCCCCAACTTGTATCTAAACCCATTTGGCATTTATTTCCAATCATTGGCATCTTGGGGATGTCACTTAATTCTAAGTAATGATTCATTTTATTCTCAATACAATGATAATAAGTGGGTCATTACAATTGGATTCATGGATCATTGATCTTGAGGCTTTATTTAACTTATAATTAAAGTAATAAATAATTCAAAAATATGTTTTAAAAAATTATGAAAGGTATATCTAGTGTATGATTAAACTTTTGATATTTATGGAAAATATTATTTGAACATCCTAACTTGTAGAGGATAAAAGTTGGAGTTATAGGGGGTGTGTAACATGCTAGGGTAAAGAAAAAATTTATCCTCAGTTTGTCAGTCTGATAATGTGGGTTTTAGAATGATTTTTGAAGGAGTTTTAAAGATGTCATTTTATTCCACGGTGGTGGATGAAGGACTGAAACATGAAGCATTATATATTATCAGGTGTTTAGAATATACAACACTTTCTATAATGACATCATTCATAATATCAATTTTATGGAATGATCATATATGAAGCATAGGTGAGAAAGGGACCAGGAGCATGGTTTTAAATGGAATTTTTACACGTGGCCTTGTAGAGTAAAAAATATGCAAATAGTGTATCTTCGGGAAGCATTGGAAGCTATTTTTCAGTATGTAAGGATGAATGAAAAAAGAACTATAAGTTAGAGCTGGTGAATATAGATATATAGGGGCATGTATTTTTTCAATATCATGGAAGATTACTATATTATATTACATTGATCAATGATGAAACAAAGATAGTGTAGGTCAACATTTACAAGAATAGGTATGAGGTCATTTGAGCCTTCATTCAATGGAGGGATATGGTGGAAATATATGTCAGTTTAAATATTTGTTTCTTAATGTATAATAATAACGGGTGTATATAAGTAGGGGTATTGAAAGTTTTTCTGGATAAAAAGAGTTTATTTTTAGAATATGATGCTTGGATCTCTAAAATAGAATGGATATGTTATGGGGTAAATGAAAAATTATTTTAGATATCCAGATGCATGACAATTCATTTCATTTTTTCCAAATATTTATTGGTGGACGTAGTAAATTATTCAGCATACATCATAAAGAGTGGTCTAGCCACTCCAATAGGAATACATATTCTAGATGTGTTATAGAATAGAGGAAATTTTTATGGATTCCGCCACAATATATTTTGGTGTATTTATTATCTCCAATTTGATTCATGTAAGATGGAAATATTATTATAAAAGTATTTAGTATGATTCTTTATATGATACACTGATTGAGGATTTTTATTTCAAATAAAGAATAATAACCTAAATAGGGTAATCAAGAGATAAAATGATTACATAAATTCATGTATAGTTAATAATGATTAGAACAAAGTGGATGATATAGATGAGAATAATGAATTTTCAAAATTTTAGGTTTGTCTAAATGAATGTTTGGATATTTTGGTTAGTTCAGGATGTACTCATGTTCAGGAAGAACCTGATAGTATAAATAGAGGTATTTCTGATAGTGGTAAGATTCTCAAGGTTTAACCTTGGATATATATTTGAAAAATATATGCAACTATAGATTCTCATGGAAAATTATAAGAAAAAGCGGTATGGGAAGTAGTATAACTATCAAAGTTGAGGTGGTATACCAGAGTTAGACAACCAGTTTAAAGTTGTGGGGTTCATGTTCACTGCCATCTTCTTACATGGGGTGGAGATCCAAAAATCCCAAAGGAGGTGAAACTTACTAACAATAAAAATTAGTGGGTTTTGGTAATTAATAAGGATATGGACCCCTTATATTCTTCTCAAACATGGAATCTTTTGGGACATCTACTGTTAAAGAAGGAATCAAAGAACAAGTGGGTATACTGATCAATTGAATATGTGGATGGTGGGAAGTAGTATAAGTCAAGTTTAGTTGTAAATGATATTCAATATAATTAAGGAGGGGAAATTAGTGAAATTTTATCAATATTTATTAAACACATAATGTTCTAGACATTTCTTAGAATGTTTTTGGAATAATTCTTTCATCTTTAAGAGTTATATATGAATACAAACTTTACATATGGGTACATTGATGATAAAAGATACATTGATAAATTAGAAGGATTCAAAGAATCATAAAGTATAATGGTGTGCAATCTTAATTGGCATATATATAGACTAAAGTAAGAACTAAAATACTTAAAATGTAATTTGTATTCCTTTACGTAATAAAAAATCATCTAGTCAAATAAAGAACATTTATACTATAAGAGGGTGATTGATAATGGGAAATTTATTATAGTTTTCTTGTATTTGGATGACATAATATTATTTGTTCCAAATAAGAAAATTAGTACTTATATGAAGGTTGAGTTATCTAGATGTTTCAAGATAAAATATATTAGAGAATCCAAATAGATACTATCGATAAGGATTTAGAGGGGCTAGAATCTTGGGTTATTTTTATTATAATGGTTTTAGTATATTTAAAAGATAGTGAAAAGTTTTGGAATATCCAAATCCAAAACCGTATCAATCCTATTAGCTAGATATTTAAAATTAACCAAATAGAGGGAAAAAAGATTGATAAATGGGATAAGTAAATGTAAATGAATCCTTATAAATTAGGGGTTTTAGGTTTGATTTATTCCATGTTTTCTACTTGATAAAAACTCCCCATGTTGTTGGAGTAGTTATAGGAATCTTTAATTGTCTAGGAAAGAAAATTGGGAAGCTGTGGGGTAGATAATTTAGTATCTAAATGTTTTCGATGCACTATAATTATGTTTTAGAGTATATATTCCATTACAATGGTATATTGATACATAAATCTCAAGATATGTAGAATCTTAGAGGAGTACCATAGGATTTGTATTTACCTATGAAGGGTATACAATTATATTTATTTTAATACATCAATATATAGTTTCACTATCTATAATATAAGTAGAGTGGATTTTCAAAAAAAATAACAAAGTGAATGAGATAACACATTTGATTGATTTGTCAGTAGATCTTGAAAGGAAAAAATAGAAAGTAGTGTTATTATATGATAGTCATAATGTAATGAATCTTGTAAAAAATACAATGTTTCACTTAACAAAAAAAAACACATTCAACTGAAATATTAATTTATCTATAAGCTCATGTAGTATAGAGTGTTAAAGCTATAAAAGATAAAAGAGAGTCATAATCTAACTGATAAGATAAAAAAACTCATACTTAAAGAATATATGAAGTAGATCAGTACCTAGGTGGTATTTACATGACTTGAAAGAAAATTATGTAGATGCATTGGTTGTTTATAAGAAAGAAATAAGGGAGGAAGACTAAAATGAATAAGTGGTCTAAGGACTTTGTGGTGATGCAAAGAAAAAAATTCCCAAGTGGGATATTATTAGTTTATTGTGAAATATGTTTTCCAACTAAGTCAAACATATTTTATATTTTTTTAAAACTATATCATAGAGAATAGATATAGAAATGGGTGGTGGAGTTATAATGTCTAGAAATAGAATAATTCAATGAGTCAATAAGTGATGAATATCCTAAGTAATTGATGAGAAGCATGGAAGGAGTATCTAAATTTAATTATATTAACTCTAATTGCTAAGTAATTATATAATGGTGGTTTATAATGTTTTTTAAAGATTAATTATATGTATATGTAAGAATATGTTTCACTAATAACCATGTTTTTAATGTTGATTTAGTACAAAATCTAGGGTCTTTCACTAGATGAAGTGTTGCGCGCATAGATTGAATGACAGTGGAACTACATATATTGATGGGAAACATGTATAAATTGATTAGTGGGATCACCTAATTATGTGTAACAAAATATTGTATTCATTATCTTCTATTTTTAATAAATATAAGTATTGTTTCCCCAATGGAATGTGATTATGTTTTGAACCATGAATTTTTTTTTATGTGGGAAACTTAAATTTTTCACTTCTATGTATTCTAGAAGTCTTGTACAATCAGTGTGAGATGGTAGAGATTTTTTTTCATCATCTGTATGTTTCAATCATATTATTTAGGTTCAATAACATTCATAGTTTTTTAAATTGTAGTTTTATAAGGACATCTAAAATTTAGGATCTCAGAAAAAAACACGATTTATCTAGAATTCACATTTACTGTAATTTTCATACAACTTCTCATTTCATAAACTATTTAATAAAATTCTCAAATTCTCATCACTCAATTCCTTTCATTTGGAATATATATGAATATTATGCATAATGTTTATTTTTTTAGATAATATATAAATAATATATTAATAAATTCCATGAGATTTTTTAGATAATTATTGAGTTTGAAAGGAATTATAAATAATTAATAGTGTCCATATCTTATATGAAATTCAATATTCAAAATATCTACCTTTTTCTCCATCAATTGATGATATACTATTTTAATATTGACCTTTTATAACTATTGAGACCCATGTAGTTAGTCTAAAAATTTTCGAATCCATGATAGAGGATATATTCTCTTTATTGTGATTTTATTATGCTAATGATAATTGATGTAGATACACATTGACAAATCCTATACTTATCAAAGTGGTCTAGTGAACCCCTTGATGAATTGTTTGGGTATATAAAACCATTTTCTATGATTTATTGTATTTTATTCTTTAATACTACCATTTTTATGGGATCTATTCTATAGAGACTCATTGATATGGGAATGTCATTATGAATATGTTATTTAGATAACTCAACCTCTCAATTAGGAGGAGGACTCTTCATGTTATAAATCATCATATTCCCTCATAATAGGCATTTCTTTAGGCATAATCCTTTTTTCCTCAATAATTTGAGCTAGATATACATCTACATATAGACAAAATATCAATTCATAAGAATGAGTTTTATATTTTTATTCATACTTGTATAAGATTATAGGATTATTTTAGAGATGGAATGTGATTTTACTCTACTAAAATTTAGTATTTTCCATATATATAGCCCGAATGGCCTAAAGGCCTTCATTTTTATTGATTTTTGATAACCCCCCTTTGAAGGTATGAGGGGGAACCCTTACAAGGCCCGTAGGCTCAGAGATTGCATGGCCCGTAGGCTTAGGAGATTACATGACCCGAAGGTCTTAGGGAATTCAACTAGAAAAATCTACAAAGAACTGTCCCTCCCCAGCATCTCCATCATGATAGTATCTCTCCACCTTCGCATGGCCATCTGGATAGGCTTCCCATGCAAGCACAAATATATATAAAACAAGTCCTTTCTTAGTATATTATTGAATTCTAATAATGATAGTATAATATCATTTATTGGAAAATTATCAGTAAAAGTTTTTTTTAGATGAGTTCAATACATTAGATGAAATGATTTATCTTCTTAGTATTTTCACTACTATATCTACCTTAATGTATCAAGGTGGTGTTTTATTATTTCAAAATAACTTTCATGATATTAATGACTGCCTAAAACTATAATCTATATTACATTTAAAGTTCATAAATGGATAATAACTGTACACGACTACCTTGGATTCTTATTTTAATCATGTACTAAAACCAAAGGAATGTTATAGGTCATAATACTCAAATAAATAATCATATAATATAAATATTATGATTTAATAAATAATAACTCATCAATCACATTTAAACCACAACTTATGGATTGTTATGTATCAACATTGGTTATTTAGGTTGTATTTACAATAATTAACTCTAACATAATCTAAATAAATAACTAAATATTTCTCAACTTCCAATAATAATGACTTTAATATCTAATAAATAATTGGTATATCATTTTTTATTTAAATATCTATAATAATCTCCTAAAAATCATGAGGTCCAAAATATTTGGAAAATAATGAACATAATAAAATAAATATTTGAACACATAATATTTATATTTATCATTATATATTTCTCATTAGGATCTCTATATTTATATCAATTCCTATGGTATCCTGAGGATATATATATAATAAAGGGTAAGTAATAAATCCTTATAATGGTTTAAAATAGGATAAAGATAGAGTGAGATAATAAGAGATTTAGTAATCATAACCTGAAATCAATAATGGAAAGGACAATAAATGAACATACAGAAACATGGAATAAGGTAACTGATTTAATAATATCATAATAATAATTATAATCCCAATAAAGTGACACAAACATAAATCATGTCATAAGTTATGGTTCACTGCCAAAAACATATTACATAATGTTCAAGGATCACTCTAAGTATCTTATGAGATGAAAGCATTACCCAATCAATTTGGGGGGATATAATTATGAGCACACCAGATTCATTATAATACATCATCAAAAAAATTTCTACATGGAAACAATTCATTAAGTAAAAAATTATAATTATCCAACAAGGATAAAATGGGTTACTGAAAAGTATCAGAAGGAATAGGAAAATCACAAGTCATGTAGATAAAAAATAAAATTAAATACAAAATATATAATACTAAATAGTTTTAATAAATATATAATAAAAGGATTTATGACATGAAGGAATGAATAAATTTTGGTGGATAATATAAGAAGAATTTGATAAATGAGGAAGAATGGTAAAATCTTCTATTATAAGCTTCATAGGGTATGGATTATATAAATAATAAAAAAAGATCATAATTACAAGAATAAAACTATCAATAAAATAGAATTCAAATCATAAATGATATAAATAAATCATATTAGAAATGTATAAATAGTAGGGTATGGAGTTAAATCTTGATCAAGTGTATATATTCGATAATGGAAATGAAATAGAAATAACCCTTACCTTGAGTTTCAAATTTCATTGAAAGATCCTATAAACTCATAAATTGTAATATTAGTATAATAATTAATATATTTAGAATCTATTTAATATTTATTCCATACCTTATCATCCATGTATTTTCATTTTTTATCTAGTTAATAACATAATATTGTTTGTGTTGACCTTCTTGATGTTTGTTCGGCTCATAGTTTTGAACACACCTTGATAAAATAGTAATTACTGAAATATTATATACGCACTAAATAGGGTGTATCATATAGTATGATTAAACCTAATTTATATCTTGTAATATTAATATTTTATATTCCTCTATAGTAGTTCATAATGAGCCTATGACATGGGATATTGGCTGAATATTCACTACGATGTTTTCCACAGTGTAAATCTTCAATTATAAATCAATTTTTTTATTATATAGGGAATATAAAATACATTTAAATTTTTAAATGATTATATACCCAACATGAATATGTTATGGTAAATCCTTGTTTCCAATAAATAATTGGTAAGTGACCCTCATAACCCTCCATTGAACGATGGGAGCCAATCTATAGGATGGGGTTCCCCTGTTATGGAAGATAGTGTGTGTAAGTGAGACCCTATCTGAGCCATAGCCAAAATTATCTTCAAAAATAGTTATCTATTTATCTTTAATTATGAATTTTATACCACACCATTAGAGATAAATGAGTCTTCTTATAGTGTATAAAGATTTTAGTAACGGGTGTAATCACTATAGATGAGAGAGTCCTTAGGCTATTATTGTGTGATCATGATCAAGCGTACTTCATCAAGATTTATTGAGATGGATCACACTACATGTGAGATATGTGTATTTATATTTCATTTTCATTAATATATTTTTATTTGATGATGATATATCAAGAAATATCATAATTTTATTCTACAATGTTGGTTATGCGATGATTCTACATAACCCATTAGTGTTATCAGGGCCATGATCTTCTTAAAATCAAAATTCTTTTCTACTAATTATATAATGAATATGTATACTATATATATGTTGATTCTATATCATAATATTCAATATGATGTGGTTTAATTTAAGTTGTTGGATATCTTACTTGATTTTGTATTTAATTCATAGGTTATGACTTGTTATGATGCCTCAAAATTACATATTTTTATTCTATGACATAGGATGTAATATTGTTGATATTTTTTCTATGATTAAATCTTGATAATTTTGTAAAAAATATCCAAAAAATATAAATTATATAGGATATATTTTCAATAATGACATGGAATAGTATAAGAGTCATTGATCCATATATGTAAGGTGCTATAAGAATAAATTTTTAGTGCTTACCATATCACTTGTTATGACTATTCTCTCATATAAATATGGGAAAGAGAGCCTTGTATGAATAACTGAGCATCGCATGAACACTCATGGAATATTATAGGTTTCCTACATAAGGTATACATGTATCTATATAATAGTATACACTGAACACTATCATAAATTATTATTGATGGTATCTCTATAAATCTTAAATTATGATCTAGTCCTAAAATGATGGAATATATTATTTTATAATATTTTATTATAGTTTATAAATTGTTTATAAATTATATTTTTTAGACACTATAAATATAATATTTTCATGTCTAAATAAAATAATAAATATTAATATTAATATTTAATGTTAAACTAGTAAATTAAATGTGTATTTACTTATTTACACCATTTAAATATTTATGTTCATATTTTTTTTGAATTGTAAATATTTTGTATGATTTAATTTATATTATAAATTTCTTCTTATAAAATTACCATGAGATGCTATGTATGACAATATATGATTTATTTTTTATCTACCTTGACTTATATTGTAATTATAGTTATTAACTTGAATTTAATTATTGAATATAGTATATATATATATTAGGTGATAGATTTATAATATAATTAAACTATCTACTAATAAATGTATACCTATATTGAGGGAATATGGTTTGGGCTTCCTACTAACCTAGAGTCTTATTTATTGATCTAAAAAATGGGGCTTGGCTATTTGTGTTCATAAGCTTACTCTTGTGATGATTTTCAAATTAATATAATTCTAAACCTCTTCATGAAATGAAATTCATATACCTTATACATGTGATAAATTTAAATGTGTTTGTAAACATGTTTGGATTATATTTTTTGGCCAATAATACAAATTGTGAGTTTTGGAAAGAGTTATGCAAGAATGTTATTTGATCATATTCATCTGGTTGATGGAATACGGGTTTCCAAAATAAATCATTTGAAGTATGCATATATAAAGTAATAAAATATGAGATAATAAATATTTCATGGGATATAGTAGTTATTAATTTAATATTCATGTGATGTAAATTAAATTTGAGATACAACAAAAGAAAAACCCTAAAACACTATGAGTGAGATTCCCTATAATGTAACCATATATCAAAACCTGAATCACTGAAATTGGTAAGTTCAATCCAATCATAGTGACCATGTATTTTCATGTGTAAGGAATGGTGGAAATGGATAAACCTTAGAGTTAGGTAACTAAATACCACTTTTATATTTTTTTGAAACTTAACTTTGAAATATTATAAGTTAAGATAAAAGAGATATTGTGCTTCATTTATACCTATATGATGGATTCAAGAAAATAGTTGTCTATATAACTATCCAAGAGTCATATGTGTATTATTGACATGATATCTCACCTAAATAACCATGTGATGAGATAAATGATAATATGGACTCATTACATAATGAAATTTGTTTCTTAGACCGCTAAATATAATGATGTATGGTGGAATCTTTTTGTGGGATTACTTTCATTAAATATAATTTATTAAAATATATAGAACATGATGATCACCAATAGAAATTAATTTGTGGTGTATTATGGCATGAATCGTGATTATCATTTTAAGTTCACTTATATTTATAACATATAAAACTATTCTAGATTGATATATAATTATGGTAAGTGTTCCTAAAGAGAATAATCTTGGGAATATGGATGTGAATATTATAAAAATAAACTTATCCAACTCTGACTAATGAGTATTATATATCAGGTGTGCATCACACATTTATGATGATAAAAATATTCTCAAAGATAAGAGGGAATTAAAGAAAGGTGAATTATATCTACATGTTTTACATAGAGTAAGAGTTTCTACATTGGATTTAAGTACTTATGATCTATGACTGCTTAGTTGATTAGTTATATAATTAGATGATTATTATTATATTTCTTCTATAAAAAAAATTGATCTATATATCTTGTTTAGACACGATATGATTTTCATTCATTAATAAAAAAAATTCTATATATTTGAATGAAATGTAATGTGACATTTTAAATATGGTAAATATATTATATATTCATTAAATATATAATTCAATATATAACATTCAAAATAATAAGGTTAGGGTTGTTTCTAATACCACTTACCTTTGGAATTTCCACCATGGACATGCATATATATATATATAAGAAAAAAATTTAAGGAATACACAGAGATAGAATGTAGTAATAATTCATTTATGAATCATTTTATAATTAAAAATAAAATTTATTAGATAAAATTAACAAAGAACCTTTTAGAAAAAAAATTAAAAGAGATTGTGGACTATTGGATCCTATAAATAGTGATTTATATGGACCAATGTGTACTCATGAAATTGGTGTTTATAGTTACATAATAACCTTTATCTATGACTTTATTTAGTTTGGTTATGTGTTTCTAATGAGAAAAAAATTTTAATCTTTTGAAAAGCTAAAAGGGTATCTAAACAATGTAAGTAATCAATTGGAAAAATTATTCAGATTCTTGGATCTGATCAGGGTGTTAAATACTTATGCTAAGAATTACTAGATCATCGAAGAGATTATTAAATGCATTCACAACTCACTCATTATATAATAACATAGTGGAATATAGTGTCTTATATGTAGAATCATACCTTTTTATACATGGTTCTATTAATGATGAGTCATTGTGAACTTTCTATTTCATTTTGGTGTTATTGTCTTGAAACTCCTTCATCCATATGTAATTGTATTCCATCTAAATAATTTGCACCATATAATATATGTATTTGGAAATGTCCCAAATTTTATTTTATGAATATTTGGGGATTTAAAGAATATATATGATGTTTTTCTTATGATAAAATTGACCCTAATATCTTTAATTTCTTATTGTTTTCATATCCTATGGAAATAAGGAGATATTATTTCCATAGAACTATTGAGCGCAAAGAGTTTTTTGGTCTAATTGTTTGAATTATTTGAGAAGTAATATAACATTAAAGGAGTTATTATAAGGAATGTTTAATTTTTAGAAGTTTAAAAACAAAAAATAAAAAGTTTTCCTATGATAAAAAATGAGATTGTTTCGTAAAGTGCCGTGGACTAAGAATAGACACAAGTTACATAAAATCTGTAAATTTCTGGTAGTATTTTTCAAGATCCCTATATATTTATTTATTTATTTATTTATTTATTTATTTTGAAAAATAATTATGATTTAATATTTATAAATGATTAATATTCTTACTATCATGATTCTATTAAGATTTCTAATTCAAAGAAATGGTTAAATGGCTTGAAATCATAGATGGACTCAATATAAAATTACCATGTTTGGAACATGGAAGGTGAACCTGATGAGGTGATACCCAATGGATGAAAGTGTTTTTACATAATACAACATTCTTGGATGGTATTATATCTACCTGTAAAGTTTATTTGGTGTCTAATTATTTCAAAAAAAGTTCATGGTATTGGCTACGCAGAAAACTTTTTTCTATTTTCAATGATAAAGTCCATTTAGATTTTTCTCAACATAGAAACTATATATGATTATGAGATATATTAAATGGATATTAAAAATTATTTACTTAATCAAAATTCATTAAAATTTGTTCATATGATACAACCCAAGTGTTTTGAAGTTCCAAATGGGTTTTCTATGATTTTAAATATGAAAGGATATATTTATAGATTAAAGATAGCCTCTTTAGGTTAGAATATTCAGTTTGATGGTGAAATCAAGGGGTTCTATTTCATCAAAAGAAAATATTATTATTTTATATACAAGTGGATTAGTGTAATTTATGTGGTATTTTTGGTATTTTATGTGGATTAAATACTACTTATTGGAAATAATATCTCAAATTTACACTATGAAAAAATTTAGTTGAGAAAATTCTTCTCATTGAAAGATAGTGGTGATATAGCATATATACATGGTATAAACATCTATATATATTGGTATAATAGATTAATTTTATTTAGTTAAAAAATATTGGTAAAATGATAAAGAGGTTTAGCATGATGAACTTCATGAAGGAATGTTTAGTACTATTTCATGGAATGAGCCTTAGGATGAATCAAATTCCAAATAAATATTTAGAATGGATGGATATGAATCCTTATACAGTCATTATATGATATATTATGTATCACATGTAATGTACTAAAACCCATCATTCTAATGATTTTACTATAATATATAGATATTAATCCAATCATAATGAGATAAACTGTATTTCTATCAAGAACATCCTTAAGTACATAAGACAAACTATAAATATGCAGCTTTTTTGAGTAGGGAAAGAGTTCTTTGTAAGGGGATTCACAAGTTCTAGATTCCAATATAAAAATTCTGATATGAATTATCTATCAAATTTCTTTTTTTTTCATAAATTTTATATTTATCAATTATAAATGTTCTAAATATTCTAACATAACAAACATAACATCAAAGGTAGAGTAAAACACTACATCAGATTATAATAAAGAAGTTATTTAGATCAAGAAGTTCATTTCTAAATATGGGTTGGGTCTAAGCATTAAGGGATTAGTTGATATTTTTGATGACATTAATGGATATATTTCTCAATCCAAGTAACCATTTATTTACCAAAGGGAAAATTACATCCTCCAAAAGTACCATATCATTTGGGTGATCATTGATATGGGTGATTTAAAGATCTATTGGGTTTATATAGAAGAAAATATACTAGATCCTTGAAAAAATTATGTATAAAATTTATGAGGTAAATTTTTAATATTGTGTTATTAAATACATAATACATTATATATAATGTTTGTAAAATGTTTCATGTGCTTATAAAAATAGAGATCTCTGTTTATCACTCATTCAAATGTATAACATTTATATTACATGAAAAGTGGAATGAGAATATTCCCCAAATATATGACTTTGAGTTTTCCTTAATTAATGTCCATCATAGAGTATTATAAGTTGTGATGATATATTAAGATTATAATGAGGATATTTTTTGTACTCAATAAAAAATATGTATATAATACCTATAATAGAATCATTAGATAATAAGTTGAAATATATTATTTGGACTAACCAGCCAATATATATCACATGGAATATCATACAATCATTGATATATATATATATGGGTGTATGATTTTTATGAATCCACCTGAATTGAGTTTAGAAAGATAACTTCCATGTGAACCCTCAGGCATTTAAACATTTCTTATGTAAGCCTTGTGGATTAGCTAATTAGGGGGTGATTAGATATGTTGTTTATTATTTAATTGGTTAGATCTTAACCAAGATATGATGTTTTACTTTATATAATAGTAAAAAAAATCATAACCCTTGAATGAATTAGATTGGGAAAATACATAGTTGTTATTAGTTTAGTTACATGTAATGTTCTTGACTACTTGGAAGGATGACATATCATGTATTCATTTGTCATAGTTAGTTTATTTTATAGAATCATGAATTTATGAGTTCGACTAAACCAGATTGATATGTTTTTATGTCTAGTGGTAAATTGATCTCATAAAAAAGGGATTATATTAGTTTATATACTATTTATGTGATATATCTTATAGTGGACATGTTTATATATAGATAGGAGTATGTTTGACCAAGATCACACCATAAATATTTATATCTTTTGAAGAATTGTATTTTTTTCAAGTGGTAACCCTTTGATTACATATATGAAATCAAGATATCGTATTTTTTAAATGTTAAAAATCCATATTATGTCACATATTTTGGCCTTAGAATAAGGAATAAAATTTTAGAAAATGATTTTTTTCTATAATGAAGTGAATTTTGATAAACTATATCTAGAATAGATTTGATTGATCAAAATATTATTGTGATTTTTTGTATAATGTCTTTATGGGATTTTAGTAAAATTCAGAGATTGTTTTATGCACTAAAATAGGTATATCAAATTGTATGATATACCATTATTTGTATCATTTGATATGTGTATTGTATATGTATCTATCATAATGTATGATGGGGCTATGAAAAACGTATATTGTGTGCATGGCCACTATCGTGTCATTTATATGGTATATTTTTTGTTATGAATCATCAATTTGTTTCATTTTAAGGCATGAAAAATATTGAAAGGTTCAAATGATTATTGTAACACCCCGAGATTTTATGAAAAATATTCTTTTCATTAATGTCTTGTGTTGTGCGCTAAACCAAAAGGAGCTTTCACAACACACATCCTTGACTTGCCTTTCATTACACGCAATCGCGATCTTCCTCGATAGCTTGTGTCGTACGCAATACCGAGTTTCACTAAACAATGATATGCTATTATTAAAACTAGCCGTTATGAATAGTAATAACCGCCTTTTAAAATTTTAGAAATTTTAGCTCTCAAAATGGACTTCATTTTTGGATTCGGAGTATCGAATTTAGCCTAAGGTGAAATTTTGGTACTTTTCGGATAACTTTCATATTCTGATGAATAGTGAAAATTACTAAATTATAATTAAAAACAATTTTTTTAATAGAAATAATTAATAGTGATAAATTATTAATTTGAGGGGTTTTAAAGTATATTTAGAATATATTTTTACAATTTAATACAATGTTGGTCATTGGATGTAATTTCACATTTAAATCAGTCATAAACAAGTGTCAATCTTTTGATAGTTATTATCTCTTAAGAACACGCTATTTGTTTTGACGATGGGAATTAATTTTTAAATTAATTAATGAAACCGATATGTTTTGAATTTGATAAAATAGACATCATTTTTTAATTCATAATATCAAATATAGCTTAGATCTAATTTTTGGTATTTTTCTGGAAACTTTCATTTTTTTGATGAATAGTGAAACCACTAAGTGGTAGTTAAAAAACTAAATTTTTCATAAAACTTAATTTTACCGCTTCTGTGAGTGGAATTTCAAAAATCCGAGAGACATGGTTGATGTTAGTAAGTAAAATGTGGTTCAATGAGATGAAAATAATTTTTGGTGAATAGTAACTTTTTACTTTTTTTTACCACGGTTAAAAGTAAATATGGTAATTAAGGGTAAAAATGATATTATTATTACCCTAAAACATGTCCTAATTCTATTGGACAAGTGTAATTCGACCAAAAACAACCTTAGGAATAAAATATGACCATTTAGGCCCACTTGGAATAGATTAGGACATTTATTATTAATTTATTTAAAGAAGGGTTAAAATAGTTAAAATCAAAGTTTAATAAGTAAATAATTTTTAATATGGGGTTATACATAAGATAAATTCGACTATAAATATTCATTAGAAAGATAAAAATATTTCCTATATAATGGTATTTTATTTTTAATTTTTAGACATTAAATAATGTAATTTATTTATGACACAACGATGATGCAGTAATTATCTTATTAATGAAATATTGACATAATTGATGTTATAAATACCCAAATAAATATAATTTGAGATTTTTTATGAACAAAATTAATTTTATAGGTTAATATGATATGTTATTGTTGATATAAGTAACTTGGTTCGAACTTATCATCCTGTTATGAATTTCATAAAAATCATGTACCAAATAGTGTCAAAATTGACATAAATTAGTTTTTAAAATAAATATTATATTATTAATTGTTATTTAATTCCTAAAAATTTACTTTTAGTCCAAATGACTTAGATAAGGATATATATATTAATAATAAACAACTTGGGGTTCGTTTGGCTTGTTATGGTAAGTTTATTAACCATATAGTGTAAGAAAATAAAAAGACACGGTAAAAGTTAAATTATTTAACTTAGAGTTAAATCTAATTGATAAGGTTAAAATAATAACCTAAACTTGTCTAAATCCTATTGGATGAGAGTATTTAGACCCATAACCACTTTATCTTATAAATAAGACCCTTTGGAACCATTATAAACCGAATTTGACCTTAATATAAAATAATATTTTGAGATTTTCCTAAGGTGCCCCTCTCCTCCCTTATAAAAGGGCACCTCCTCCCTCTCCTCCTCACACCAATTTGAGAATTCAAGCTCGGTCAAACCCTGCCAAAATCTCTTCTCCACTTCCCTAGTATCATCCTAGAGGTCCTGGTCTTCTTCAAATACCATCCTTAGTTCTTTAAGTGGAGGTTAAGTGAAGGCGCGTCAAAAAGAGGTAATATCCATTACCGATCTTTTTCAATTTCTTTCTTCTTCAACTTCTTCTTATTTAGTTGTTTCATGATAAAGTAATAACATCAGTATTTATTATATACTGATATGTTATTATAAATATTAAACAACTCTAATTAACCTTCTATCCATCCTACGGAAAAAGGAAATCACCGTGCGTGCGTACGTACGGAATACCGTCTCCACGCCGTGGTGTAATCTATTTTCTGCTACCACCTTAATTGGATGGGTATAATGGTGTAATGAGTAACTATATATGATTATTATAAATTTATATTGATACTTAAATAGTATACATATACTTCAACACAATTCCACGACCATGGGAACGATATCGTCGCTCGTGCGTACGTACGGACTACCGTCTCCATGACGCGATGAGATTCATTATCCATGTTAACCATTACAGAATGATTATAAAGTATATATAATGAATAATAATGAAATATATGACATGGTAAATCTACTGGATTTATGTATATATATATTTCATCTACTTACTTCCATTCAAGACAATAAGGAAAGGAAAACAGCGTTCATGCGTACGTACGGACTACCATCTCCATGAACGGTGTGTTTCATTTCATTTATCTATCTATTATATATATATATATATATATATATATACTGAATATATATGATATATAAATCATATTTTATATTCTGGAAGTAAGTAAATCATGATATAAGTAATAATAATGTCAAGAACAACAAGTCCAAACAACTACGATAAATGAAACGATTTTACCCAAAACGCTTCTTTAACATGGAATTTACAAAAGAACGGGTAATATAAAGTCATAAGTGAACCATATATGATATCATAACAATGAATATGATTCTTTAATAAGTTAATTACATTATTTAAATCATTATACAGGAGTTTCGGATACGTGCAAAGCATATCGGACATAAGGTAATGGAAATATCACAATCTCATTTTTATCCGAGATTGTTTATACTTTAGTATTTACTAGGGTGTATTTTGTCATCCAAATCCATGTTTCCTTAATATGTAATATTATTTCCATCCACCTACAATTTTTTTAAATCCAATTTTACCCTTCGGTGAGTTTTTAGTAAAGGATATGAAAGGAATATTTTGTCGTTTTTCATACGAGGTACTTTTTGACTTTTCCGACAAAAGTACGAAGAATGTTTTTTTTAACTTATACGGCATGAATGGATTTTTAAAACATTATTTCCAAAAATATTCCTTTACAAGTTTTCAAGTTTATTTTTAATCAACTTATTTTAGTTTAAAGTTGTATGACATGTTAAGAAAGGAAAAAATGTTTTTGAAGAAGAAAGGATATTTTCCTCAAGAATGGAGTTCAAGTGTTTTATAAAAATTATTTTCCAACTAAGATAATAAAGGGTTCTGTTTTATCCCTATTATTACATTGATTTGATTATGTTGTGATGGAATTATTTTTATGAATTCCTTTATCTTATATGAATTGTTTTATGATGTCATGATGTTTAAGATTCCCATTTGTATTACATGGGTTATGAAATGATGTATGATTTATGATTTTGTGGCACACATAAGAATGGTATAATTATGAGATGGGTGGGACCTATATCTCCCTCCAATGCATTGGGTAAAGATTTTATATCTCATGAGATAGACATGGCTGGAACGGTAGGTTATTCCAGTTCAGTGAAACAGGACTGAAACGAGGGTGACTCGGTTCAGAAATGGAATTTTTCCACTGAGATAGTCTTGGCAATGAGTCTTGACTAACAAGAAATAATTCTCTATGATTATGTGTGTATGCCACAAAGTTTCATGTTTTAAGTTATGATTATTGGGATTTCATTTCACTACTATGATTTATCCCATGTTATGAAATTATGATCTCTTTTGCAAGTTAAGATTTCCAAAAGATATGTTCTTATGAATATGATGTGATTGATATTTCTTTTGTTTACCCTTACTGAGCATTTGGTCTCACCCTTTTATGTTTTCTTTTCCCCAGGATATAAAGAAAGGTTTTAGGTAAGAAAAAAAAGGAAGATCTTTATGGGAGATGTTGAAGATCTTTCACCATGATTAGAAGATTACGTTCCGAGTTTCAAAAGACACTAAACTATTACGGTCCTCATGTGTGTGTTTTGTTATGTACTAAGTATTCCGCAAAAGTAATGTAATGTCCATGTACGTCAAGATTTGGGTCTTTACAGTTGGTATCAGAGGAAAGTTTTAGTCAACCTTTGGAAACTAGGATGCAAAAACGTTAGTGAGATCCCTAGAGATATTTCTAAGGGATGTCTAGGGATGTCCCTAAGGTTAAGTATACATATAGGTTATAGTACTAGAATTACGCTAACGATCATAGAATTAAACCTAAGATGTTAGATATTGAAGGTACTCCCCCTTTATTATGTTGTTTTCCCTAGCATGATTTTTTCCTCTCACACTATTCTTTTTGGGTTTTAGACGATGGCTAGAACCCGAAGGAACCGTGTTGATCAATGCAATGGAAAATGCAATGATTGTCCTCCTGAACAAACAAATGTTATGGGAGATGGAGTGAAAAATCTTATTTCTATACTTACACAAGCTATGAATCATTCTGGACTTCCAAATGAGCAGAGAAGGGAACAATATTCTATTGAGTCCTTCATGAGGCAATGTCCACCTTCTTTCAGTGGGTCTTCTGATCCACTTGTTGCTGAACAATGGATCATTACCACTGAAAAGATATTTTCAGTTCTTCAATGTTCTGAACATGATAAAGTCATATTAGCAGTATATCGTTTGGAAGGTGATTCTTATAAATGGTGGAATCTTATCAAGAATACGAGGCCAAGAGATGAAATTGAGTCCATGGAATGGGACGAGTTCAAGAACTTATTTTTCAATAAGTACTTCCCTCGTATTCTTCGAACAAAGATGGAGAAGGAGTTTCTCGAACTAAAGAAAAAGGATGATGAATCTTTTGGTATATACGAAGCGAATTTTACAAGGCTTGCAAGGTATGCATCTGGATTTATCATCCAACCTGAAAGTAAAGTTGATCGATTCTTCAGTGGATTAAAACCAAATTTTCGAAGGGCATTAGCTATAAGAGAATTCAGTAGCTATGAAGAAATTGTGCGTTGTGCTCTCAAGGTAGAAATGGAAGTTGGTATTACTTATCCATATCATAGTTTTGACAAGAAATGAAAGATGGAGTTCAAGGAGAAATCTCAGAATAATGGTGAAAAGAAGTTGAATGTTTCCTTATGCTTAAAGTGTGGAAATAAGCATGGTGGGGATTGTCTTAAAGGGACTAGAAAATGTTTTAAGTGTGGAAAAGAAGGTCATCGAGCAGCTGAGTGTCGAAGTAATGGAAAAAGGGTTTCTAATGATGGGAATAAAGAAAAGACTGCAGAGAACGCACCACCAACACTTCAATGCTTCAAGTGCAAGGAAATGGGGCATTATGATAATAAATGCCCTAATCCAAGGGTTAGTGATGATCGACATGAGCAACCGCTTAAGGCAAAGGACAAAGGGAAGTCACATGCGATCACTATTGGAGATGTTGAATATGACAACAATGTGGTGGAATGATTAAGTGTTTATGTAATGGGATTCCAAAATAATGTTGTATATAGTATCGTGGAATATTGGAATATTTATGTATTGGTATATTGTGGTTTTCAATGGTACCGGTAACCATGGAATGTGATTGAGATATTATTGGAAAAAAAGATGATATGCACATAATGAAGGGATAAGGAGAAAATGAAATGTTTGACAGTATTCATGAGCTCATGATTGATATAAGGACTAAGTGATATCATGGTTTGAGTATATAGAATTTTGAGGATTTTGGTATGTGGAAAGTGTTAACTTTTAACTACATTCAAGTTTTCACTATGGTTTAATGGGTATTCAAGAGAATACATGATTAAGGCCTTTGAATGTTTGGAATGTGACCAACAAGAAATATCTTATGATATATGGGGATCAACGATGGTATTAAATCTCTGGTAATCATTTTCACTATATTATGAGAATGGACTGCAGTATTATGGATAAGCCTAAAGACTAGAATGGATTATGTTGGACATAAGTTAGTATTTTTTAAGGATAGAAGTTTTTTTTTATATTATTGATGGGACGTTATAGTAATATAGTTTTAGAAAAAGGACAACCTGCAGGACGGGCGACAGCCCAACGCGTCGGACAAGGTCGTAGGAATCGAACCCACAACCGAAGTGCGACTAGCCTTTATCGCCTACCACTAGCCTACAGGAAGTCCCTGGTTAGTGGAAACTAGTTTTATTAAGCGGTATGATATATGAAGTATAAGTTCATCTTAGGAACTATATAGGATTAATCTCACTATAGATGGACTTATGTATTTTTTGATAACTTTTCTAACCTTTTGTTTGAGACAGATGGAATGAACCATCATTCTATCACATGATCTGTTAACACATCACGAATGACAAATTCAACTTCATTTATTTAAGAGATGAAGTGGAAATTGTCCAAAGAACGACAAACGGTGAGACTATACCACAATCACGAAAGTATTTCTTCTAATTCCAATTTCATCAACTTTAGGGAAATGATCTTGAAAACCAAAAATGTTGTCCTAGTGCTCTTATATCTGATTAATCAGATGGTACCTTAGATCGTCACAAATTTATGGCTTTATGATTGCTGGATTTTCCATAGCCATGTTCTCTACCACTCTCCATCAGAACATGATGGTTAGATTTCTCTTCCATGTCCATATTTTCACCTATGTGGAAACCCAGTGATTAGTTTATTTGGGTAATCGTTACATTTCATACTTTAGTTTTTAAAGCCACGTTTTGGTATTCCTTTTTACGATGTGGGTTTCTATTAAAGAAACTTTCGAGTAGTAAACCATTTATAACCCCGACGAATTTCGAGGGCGAAATTCATTTTAAGGGGGGTAGAATGTAACACCCCGAGATTTTATGAAAAATATTCATTTCATTAATGTCTTTTGTTGTACGCTACACCAAAAGGAGCTTTCACAACACGCAACCTTGACTTGCCTTTCATTACACGCAATCGCGATCTTCCTCGATAGTTTGCGTCGTACGCAATATCGAGTTTCACTAAACAACGATATGCTATTATTAAAACTAGCCGTTATGAATAGTAATAACCGCCTTTTAAAATTTTAGAAATTTTAGCTCTCAAAATGGACTTCATTTTTGGATTCTGAGTATCGAATTTAGCCTAAGGTGAAATTTTGGTACTTTTCGGATAACTTTCATATTCTGATGAATAGTGAAAATTACTAAATTATAATTAAAAACAACTTTTTTAATCGAAATAATTAATAGTGATAAATTATTAATTTGAGTGGTTTTAAAGTATATTTAGAATATATTTTTACAATTTAATACAATGTTGGTCATTGGATGTAATTTCACATTTAAATCAGTCATAAACAAGTGTCAATCTTTTGATAGTTATTATCTCTTAAGAACACGCTATTTGTTTTGACGACGGGAATTCATTTTTAAATTAATTAATGCAACCGATATGTTTTGAATTTGATAAAATAGACATCATTTTTGAAATCATAATATCAAATATAGCTTAGATCTAATTTTTGGTATTTTTCTGGAAACTTTCATTTTTTTTGATGAATAGTGAAACCACTCAGTGGTAGTTAAAAACCTGAATTTTTCATAAAACTTAATTTTACCGCTTCTGTGAGTGGAATTTCAAAAATTCGAGAGACACGGTTGATGTTAGTAAGTAAAATTTGGTTCAATGAGATGAAAATAATTTTTGGTGAATAGTAACTTTTTACTTTTTTTTACCACGGTTAAAAGTAAATATGGTAATTAAGGGTAAAAATGATATTATTATTACCCTAACACATGTCCTAATTCTATTGGAAAAGTTTAATTCGATCAAAAACAACCTTAGGAATACAATATGACCATTTAGGCCCACTTGGAATAGATTAGGACATTTATTATTAATTTATTTAAAGAAGGGTTAAAATAGTTAAAATCAAAGTTTAATAAGTAAATCATTTTTAATATAGAGTTATAAATAAGATAAATTCTACTATAATTATTCATTAGAAATCTAAAAAGATTTCCTACATAATGGTATTTTATTTGTAATTTTTAGACATTAAATAAATTAATTTATTTATGACACAATGATGATGCAGTAATTATCTTATTCATGAAATATTGACATAATTGATGTTATAAATACCCAAATAAATATAATTTGAGATTTTTTATGAACAAAATTAATTTTATAGGTTAATATGACATGTTATTGTTGATATAAGTAACTTGTTTTGAACTTATCATCCTGTTATGAATTTCATAAAAATCATGTACCAAATAGTGTCAAAATTGACATAAATTAGTTTTTAAAACAAATATTATATTATTAATTTTTTATTTAATTCCTAAAAATCTAAGGTTAGACCAAATGACTTATATAAGGATATATATATTAATAATAAACAACTTGGGGTTCTTTTGGTTTGTTATGGTAAGTTTATTAACCATATAGTGTAAGAAAACAAAAAGACACGGTAAAAGTTAAATTATTTAACTTAGAGTTAAATCTAATTGATAAGGTTAAAATAATAACCTAAACTTGTCTAAATCCTATTGTATGAGATGGTTTAGACCCATCCCCACTTTATATTCTAAATAAGACCCTTTGGAGCCATTATAAACCGAATTTTACCTTAATATAAAATAATATTTTGAGATTTTCCTGAGGTGCCCCTCTCCTCCCTTATAAAAGGGCACCTCCTCCCTCTCCTCCTCACACCAATTTGAGAATTCAAGCTCGGCCAAACCCTGCCAAAATCTCTTCTCCACTTCCCTAGTATCATCCTAGAGGTCATGGTCTTCTTCAAAGACCATCCTTAGTTCTTTAAGTGGAGGTTAAGTGAAGGCGCGTCAAAAAGAGGTAATATCCATTACCGATCTTTTTCAATTTCTTTCTTCTTCAACTTTTTCTTATTTAGTTGTTTCATGATAAAGTAATAACATCAGTATTTATTATATACTGATATGTTATTATAAATATGAAACAACTCTAATTAACCTTCTATCCATCCTACAGAAAAAGTAAATCATCGCGCGTGCGTGCGTACAGAATACCGTCTCCACGCCGTGGTGTAATCTATTTTCCGCCACCACCTTAATTGGATTGGTATAATGGTGTAATGAGTAACTATATATGATTATTATAAAATTATATTGATACTGAAATAGTATACATACACTTCAACACAATTCCACGACCATGGGAACGATATCATCGCTCGTGCGTACGTACGTACGGACTACCGTCTCCACGACGCGATGAGATTCATTTTCCATGTTAACCATTACAGAATGATTATAAAGTATATATAATGAATAATAATGAAATATATGACATGGTAAATCTACTGGATTTATGTATATATATATATTTCATCTACTTACTTCCATTCAAGACAATAAGGAAAGGAAAACAGCGTTCATGCGTACGTACGGACTACCGTCTCCATGAACGGTGTGTTTCATTTCATTTATCTATCTATTATATATATATATATATATATACTGAATATATATGATATATAAATCATATTTTATATTCTGGAAGTAATTAAATCATGATATAAGTAATAATAATGTCAAGAACAACAAGTCCAAACCACTACGATAAATGAAACGATTTTACCCAAAACGCTTCTTTAACATGGAATTTACAAAAGAACGGGTAATATAAAGTCATAAGTGAACCATATATGATATCATAACAATGAATATGATTATATAATAAGTTAATGACATTATTTAAATCATTATACAGGAGGTTCGGATACGTACAAAGCATATCGGACATAAGGTAATGGAAATATCACAATCTCATTTTTATCCGAGATTGTTTATACTTTAGTATTTACTGGGGTGTATTTTTTCATCCAAATCCATTTTTCCTCAATATTTAATATTATTTCAATCCACCTACAATTTTTTTAAATCCAATTTTACCCTTCGGTGAGTTTTTAGTAAAGGATATGAAAGGAATCTTTTGTCGTTTTTCATACGAGGTACTTTTTGACTTTTCCGACAAAAGTACGAAGAATGTTTTTTTTAACTTATACGGCATGAATGGATTTTTAAAACATTATTTCCAAAAAGATTACTTTACAAGTTTTCAAGTTTATTTTTAATCAACTTCTTTTAGTTTAAAGTTGTATGACATGTTAAGAAAGGAAAAAATGTTTTTGAAGAAGAAAGGATATTTTCCTCAAGAATGGAGTTCAAGTGTTTTATAAAAATTATTTTCCATCTAAGATAATAAAGGGTTCTGTTTTTATCCCTATTATTACATTGATTTGATTATGTTGTGATGGAATTATTTTTATGAATTCCTTTATCTTATATGAATTGTTTTATGATGTCATGATGTTTAAGATTCCCATTTGTATTACATGGGTTATGAAATGATGTATGATTTATGATTTTGTGGCACACATAAGAATGGTATCATTATGAGATGGGTGGGACCTATATCTCCCTCCAATGCATTGGGTAAAGATTTTATATCTCATGAGATAGACATGGCTGGAACGGTAGGTTATACCGGTTCAGTGAAACAGGACTGAAACGAGGGTGACTCGGTTCAGAAATAGACTTTGTCCACTAAGATAGTCTTGGCAATGAGTCTTGACTAACAAGAAATAATTCTCTATGATTATGTGTGTATGCCACAAAGTTTCATGTTTTAAGTTATGATTATTGGGATTTCATTTCACTACTATGATTTATCCCATGTTATGAAATTATGATCTCTTTTGCAGGTTAAGATTTCCAAAAGATATGTTCTTATGAATATGATGTGATTGATATTTCTTTTGTTTACCCTTACTGAGCATTTGGGCTCACCATTTTATGTTTTCTTTTCCCCAGGATATAAAGAAAGGTTTTAGGTAAGAAAAAAAAAGGAAGATCTTTATGGGAGATGTTGAAGATCTTTCACCATGATTAGAAGATTACGTTTCGAGTTTCCAAAGACACTAAACTATTACGGTCCTCGTGTGTGTGTTTTCTTATGTACTAAGTATTCCGCAAAAGTAATGCAATGTCCATGTACGTCAAGATTCGGGTATTTACAATTATATATACAAAAGACATGTGTTATGGGTTACACATGTTAACTACCAATAATTAGTGGATGGCCCTTGAATACCTTTATTGAACAGTGGGTGAATATATAAAGAATGAAAATACTCCTATTTGGGATGAGTGGGTGTATATGTATGACACTATATATTTCATAAATGAAACTATTTTCTCTCTTGTTTGTCTATTTTTCTTCAAAAATGATAGTCCTAAAACACTATTAGTGATCACAAGGTCCTCTAATAGAGTATATAATTTCTATTGGTTGATGAAATATCTTTGGATATGAGAGTATTTAGGTTGTCCCTAGGTGAACATGATCAAGAATAATCCATCAATATTTAAAAATATAGAGCGCAATGTATAGGGGATACACCTTTTTATATTTCATGTTCTTTACTGCATAATTATTTGATGATTATATATTGGGAAATAAAATGGGCCTCTTTCACTCTGTCGATCAATTGATTATCTTAAAAAACCCATAATGAAGTCCATTATCAAATGTTTCTATTACCACTATACGTTTTGATATATATTTTTCATATCATTTTGGAAGTGATATATTTTAAAATATATTTAGATAGTATAAATTTCATAGAATCATCCATGGTATGATTTTTTCGTAGTTAAAAAGGTCTATGATTTTTTTTACATTTAATATCATTATTACAATGACTATTATCTCATTACATAACCATAAAATTTATATTAATTTATTATTATATTATATTATTTCATAAAATTATTTACTATGATTATCTTTGAATGACCAGAGTGAAAAATAAAGTATCACTATTCAAATAGGCAGCTTAAAACTACAACAAGAGGAATGATACTTTTTTAGAGATTTTTAAAAAATAATAAGTAAAATAGTAAATAATAGGGGATTATAAAAACTTACATTTTTATTTATTTTTAAATTAATTTTTAAAATATTACTTATATTAAAGAATGTGAAAGAGGATAATTGAAATAGAAACAAGTTTTTGGAAACCCTTACCTCGCACCTTGAGTCACCTTCATTGGATTAAGCCTAAAGTATTTGATAGAGGGATTTTGGTAACATTGAGGAATTAAGGACATGTATAAGGGATTTTATAGTGTAATTTGGGAAGATATATTTCAATGAAAATAGTTTCTAAAGTGATGATAAAGGGGTGGAGAACATTTTTTTATATAGAAAATGGGACAAGTATTTTAGAATAAAATATTAATTATTTAATTATTTAAGCCAAATAATTTTTATAGTGTTGATTTCTATAACTATTGTTATTTAAGAACTAAAAATGGAGGTTTATTAAAAAATTTAACACACTAGAAAACTGATATATATTTTGGAAATATTTTATACAATGTAAAGAATACAAAAATATTTTTAATATAATAAAATAAAATTTTGTCTTTTGAATTTAAAAAATAGGTTCATAAAGTAAAATAATTATTTTTAATGCATTATTTTACACAACATTTACCTTTTAAGTCAATAAAAAGGTTTTATAAAATTCTAATTCATATTTATATCATGATTGTGTTATAAATCATACAATTATGGTAACAATTATTTTTCACTATTTATAAAAAAGTATTATTTTTTCAAAAAAATACCATAAATTCATGCTAAGATAACATCATTGTTTTAATTCCAAAAATAAAATCAATTTCATCAAATTAGTATTATAAAAAATATAAATTTAACATTTAAATAAATGTATTCAATATATAGAATAATAATTTTATATAGGGTAAATTATTTTACATTGCCTGTGATTGGTTATATTCCTATTTGTTATTATTTTTTAATTATTATATCATTGATACTAAATTATGATATATCAATTAATAAAAATTAGTTTCTAACTATGGTTATTATAATATTTAAATTTAAATTAATATGATTGTTTTACTAAATATATCTAAAAAGTCCTTATACTTATATATATATATATATATATAAATTTATAAAATTTGAGAAATAATTTTGTGTATTTATAATAATTATTTTACTAATTGAAAATACGATTTCTTTTGGAATTTTACAATTTTAATTAGTCTAGTTACCATTTAAATGGTTATTTATTATTCCTAACGATAAGTGACTATTCCAATAGGAATATAATTAAATTACATCATATTAATATTATTTATTTCTATCATTATTCATCCACTTAATTTTTATCAAAGTTATTTAAATTTTATTTATAAAATTTGAATATTGTTTCAATATTTTTTTCAATTTACAATGTGATTCATATCTTTGATAATTCAATGATACCATAATTCACTAAAATTTATAATTATAATTATGTTATTCTTATGTGTTTATTTCCAATATTGTATTATTTTCAATTTTATGAGGTATATACATACATCATATGAAATGATTTAAATTGATGTAATGAAGTGATGTTTGTTTTATTATGCCATGTGTATTATTTATAATATACATTATGTAACAGATATATTTAGATAAAATAATTTTTCAAATCTAAACATTTTGTGCCATTACATAGCAGGTGAAAGGTTATAAAAAGGTAATGACTCCCATTATTTTGTATTGATACTTTAGTACTGGTCTCTTACCCCTGACCAATTATAGATATAAGGATATCACTTACTAGTATTCCAGGACATGAAATACTAGTATTAGAGATTTAGGTAAGATTATTAAGTAAGAAACATGTGTGGCTTAGTTGAGATATTTTAGAATTAATTTCATTAAGTAATTATAGTTTATGTTGCCATAATAGAGGAATTAATGAGGGTTTTCAGTGACCGATGTACTGTTGAGAATGAATCTTATAGATGGCACGTAAATTAAAACATTTTAAGTTAATCGGGGTAGTAAAATATTAGAATATGCATCATGTATAATCAGGCAATGATTTTATGATATCACGATAGATTTGACTGATATTTATAGATTGTATATGTGGAAAAATTAGAATAAGGTATTTCAATATCAAAATTATATGCTATGAGATCAAATTTAATATGTTATATTTTATAAAAGTGGTTATGAATGATAACTAAGATAAATATAAAAGTTAAAATGTTGTGTCATTGTCTAAGATTTGGATTTACAAAATACTCAAGAAAACTACTATAGTAGTCTTATGACATGGTGTTGCTAATTTCACAAAAAGTAAGATGAATTGTTCATTTTTTCTAAATTTATATATTCATTTAATTGAATTTAATGAAAATTTTAATTGATTCTAATATGATAGTTAGAAATAATTTTGAATTTTTCATGAATATTATCTTAAACATATGGAGGATGATTTTTTATTTGTTATGAATACATATGAATGAGTTTTATATTCATTTGTGAAGGTTGAGATTTATTTAAGATGATAGATATGCTTGAAAATAAGTTTTAATGGTATTTTGAGTAGATTGGATAATTATGGAGTTGAGTATTAAAGGTTTTTAGTTTCGTATTTTTAATTTTTTTTCTGAAAATTACTATCTTTGTATGACTAAATTATTTCTATATAAAAATATAATACTACAACATATGAATAAACTATAACTATATAATAAAAAACTATGAAATATATAACTACTTATGAATAATTCTGAGTAGGCATGTGATGCATAGTAGTAAATCAAAGTTTCTGAATGGTACGTATGTGTAACTCTGACTCAGTCTAAGAATAACATAATGTTTCTAAAGGGTATAAATGAGTAATTGGGAGAAATGGAAAGTATTATGAGTTTCTATGATGCTATGTTAGAGTAACTGGTGCCTCCACTGAGGTTTGTAAGAGTAAAAGGAAGCTATATATGAGTGTTGGGTATATTATTGAGTCATTGACTCTTTCATTCTATATTTTGGAAATCATAATACACTTCATATGAAAATTATTTGACTTAATTTTTTTTCTTAAGTTGTTAGATTATAGAGAATTTATAACTATTAACTTAAATAACAAAGCTCTAAATTGAGAAATGAAAATCCAGTGATCAGATGATCTAATATAAGATTAGGTCCATTGAATTCAGAAGCATTAAAGTGGTTATTATCAAACTCATTGACAGAAGAAGAAATATGTTGAGTTCACTGTAGTTAAGTAAGTTTCTACCAATATAGCTACATCTTACTCTGAGTTTTATGTAATTCAACTGTTGGAGTTTGTTACGACATTTCATATAAATTAATTATCACCTCAAAACATCAGAAGTATATAAAAAATAATTCTAAAACATGTTATTCATTTTGGATCTTTTCACTTTTTTATTGATAATAGTGCTTCCAATCAGTGTAATTTTCCTTTCTGAGTGTTTTTACTAAGAGCTTCAATTATGTGAGGTTTTCATTATAAACTCTTAGTATTTTAGTTGTATTTATTTTTCTTTATATAATGCATGATAAAGGTATCATAGTGATATAAATATAGATAAATTGATCATCTAAGTGAGGGATTATGTGGCTAAGAAGATAGATAATAGGTTCTTTTGGAATGTGAAGTGTTCTTCTACAGAAAACTTTAGTTGAGGACTTATAGGGATTAGAAACTGGACGTTATGATAGGTATAAAATTAGGGATACCTTATGAGAGGTTAAAAGTAATTAATACCTTATACTAGGTATACAGATTTAACTTTCACACCGATTTAAAAGTGAAGTTTTAATAAATTCCCTTTTAAAGGATAATTTGGTTTTTTAACCAATACTTTGTGTTTAATTTCAAAAAATTTCTTGTAAAATTTTTCCTTGATAGTTTAAAATGCCAATTTATTTATATCCACTATATAATAACCCAAAACTTTTATCAATGAAATTCCATTCTAATAATTATGAAATATATTATAATCACATAACATTACATTAATAACACAATAAAAACTTTAAAAATGATGAATGAATGAAATGGAAGGTATTTCTAGAAGTTAAGGAACCTATACTGATGAAATAGTAACTTAACCTTTAGAATTGTAATGTGACCCTTATAAATAATAAACCAGACAATTTAATTGTAAAATCACCAATGAAAGTATAAATAAAATTTATCTAACTTATAAGTGACAATATGATATAATTATATCATAGTATAAGTAAATACATATTTTAAAAATTATTAATTAAGTGTTGGTGTTTTTGAAAATTATAAATATTTAATTGAAAATTTTATGATTAATTTAATTGTTTAAAATAAAATTTATATTCCTAAAATTTATCCATAAATTTATATTTTTATGTCTTATGATTTTAAGATAATTTTATGATACCTTAAGTAATTTTTTAAAGTGTTATAAAATCAGTTATAATTTTAAAATCTGTATTTTTAGAGTAAATGGTGATTTTAATTAAAATTTAAATTACTAATATTTAGAAACTTATTTTCATAAAATGGATTTAATTTTTTAATTCTACACATTGAAAAATGGTTAGGGTAAATTTTGGATATTTTTCTAAAATACTTGATTTTTTTATGAATAGTAAAATACGATAATTTACAATATAAACTAAATACATGAATTATGGAGTCATAGATGATGTAAGGCTAATGTAATCCTAAAATCTAGAACTATACTTAATTATTTTAATATATTTAGAGATAATTCTTAAACTATTAATAGTATTGAGCCAAAATAATAAACTAATGAATATAATAATGAGAAAGCACCTCTCTCCTCCACTATAAATACCACCCATCGCCCCCTCTTCTCCACACACCTATAAAGATTTTAACCTTGTATAAATTATTCACAAACCTCTAAAAAAGACCCTCTCACAATTCCATGAGCTCTTGGTCTCACAAAAATATCAAAACCTTTCCCTAAGGAGGTTATCAAGGAGGATAAATCCAAGAGGTAAAATCCACTTCCTTTTTCTTTTAATTTCAATTCATTTTTATTTATTTTCTTATCTTATCCTCACATTATCTTATACAAATGTAATTATAGATACATTATGTTTTATATACTGTTATTATATCATTTCAATGGAATATCCATCATCAAAATCTTTTCCATCTCTTTTATTCTAAAAATGAAATCGCCACTCGTGATGTGTCAATTTACCGACATTGTGGGTGATGCACTTTTATTTTCCTTTAACGCATTAAAGGATGTTAATAAAACCATTTTAATGGTTGAAACATATTTTAAAATATATGTTACAACCCTATTCATTTTATGTAACTAACATATATATATAATACTAAATTATAAAACAAAATGTGTTTGTTGTGATCGAAAAACCGCCAAAATTAACCTAAAATGATCATGATTAACTTTTATATAATGATTAATCCTCATAAAATATAACCAAATTCTTTATAAGATAATTAAAACTTATGTAATATCATTAATAACATATAATAAAAAAAATTATATTTTTCCACATTTTACACAAACTTTTCTTCTTGTATACAAGAAAACCAATCATGAAAACCATGAAAATGAATGCTTCTGAATAATGAAAATAAATTGTATAACTCATCTAAAAGGCCATAAATTAACATAATAAAACCATAATTAATAAAATTCATGTATAAATTGTTCTTTAATTTTTAATTAATGAATATAATGTGATTATATGGGTCATTAAAGTGAATAAATCATTCAAACATAAGGTAAGGGGAATTCTCGAACCCAACTCTCTTTCTTTGTGTTTTTCCTTATTTTACCTCATTTTTAGTATGGATATTACTTAAATATAATTTCTTCATAATTATCTTACCTTTTATGGGAAATACATTTTTTCTACTTGATTTTATTACAAACAAAATTGTTTGCAAAAAAACTCTTCTTTCAAAAAAACACACCTTTTACTTCTCGAGATTGTTTCTTCTTCACTAACGATTGATGATTATTATATAAATTATGTTATTCCCTCTTTAATTTGGGAACAAAATTTATGAATTTATGCTTTATTAAATTAAACTCATTCCTTTACATGGGTTATTTTATGTCCAAAATTGATATATGTTCTATGTGACATGCATGATAATGTAATTGTTATGATGTGACGGGTGCACCCGGAATTATATAATGCAATATAAATGTTATGATGTGATGGGTGCGCCCAGAATTATATAGTGCTATAATGAATTGGGTAATGTGATGTATCTCATGATAAAAGTGAAATATGCATGAACATGATGAAAGATTTTTTCACAACTATGTGTGGTAGTTGACCACTAAGACATGATGTTTCATTTTTATGTATTGCCACATTTCATGCCTTTATCTAATGATTATTCTCATGATTATGATGATGATGTTATGATTATGATCACTGAATGTTATGTTATTTTATGTTCTTATCTATACTCTTACTGGGATTCTAGATCATCTCTTTCTTTTATGTATATCCTTAGGTGACTACTTATACTAAGGAAAATTCAAGGGCTAATAAGAAGTTAGAGAAGAAGGAATTAAATAAATGTTTGTGTTTTATTTTATAAATTTTATGTATGGTCCTAAATTCTCCAAGACACTAAATTTTTATCCTGGTCATGTAATGCTTTTATTTTTTTTCATTAAAAATATGTAATAGTAATGTAAGAAAAAATAGGTTCGCTTTAGTTGGTATCAGAACATGGTTTATTTAATTTTTGAATTAGGATTAGAGAGCCTTAGTGAAAACCCATAGTATGAAGCTAATTATAATTAAGCACCCAAGAATCTTTGTTTTATAAAATTATAAACATAGGGATACCATAATATATTAATTTAGACTTAATTGTACAAAGGAATAAATTATTTATTCATGACTTTTTGACTTATGTTTTGTTCTAACCATTTCTATTTTAGAAATTGGTGGGAACCAAGAGAAATCAGGCAAAAAACCCATGTGAGGGATAATGCAGTGATTGAACGAATGAAATTCCTAATGATTTGGGAGGTGGAGTTCAAAATTTCATGGTTATTCTTACCCGTCTATCTTAGGTTATGAAAAATAACTTGAATAAGAGGGAGAAACTAGTTATCGAGTGTTTTATGTAGCAATGACCACCGACGTTTAGTGGATATTCTAATCCACTAGTTTTAGGATAGTGGATCAACTCAATGGAGAAGATATTTTTTGTACTTAACTGTTCTGAGATGGATAAGGTGACTCTCATCATTTATCATCTAGATGTAGAGGCCTGCCAATGGTGGGTGTTGATTAAGAACACCAATCCGAAGGATGAAATTGAATATATGGAGTGGAAAGACTTTAAGATATTATTTCTTAACAAGTATTTCCCTTTAAGCCGTCTAAAAAAGATAGATAGATGATTCATATAGCTGAATTAAAAGGAAGGAGAATCTATCATGGCCTACGAAGAAAATTTCAAAAGGATTTCAAGGTACACTTCGAGTTTTGTTATCAATAATGATAGAAAAATTGATAGTTTCTTTAATGGATTGAAACCAAACCTTTGAAAGGATCTTACAATTCTAGAATTTTAGATTTATGAAGAAGTTTTTCAATGTTCTCTCAAAGTGGAGATGGATTTTGGATAATGGTCACATGGCTATGGTGATAAGAAAAAAAAGATAGAGTTTAAAGCCAAAGGATTTAATGAGAAAGGTGGAAAGAAAACTCAACCACCTACATGTAAAAAATGTGGGAAGAAGCATCATGGGAACTGCCTCAAAGGGGTGGGTAAATTCTTCAAGTGTGGGTGATAAAGATACTAAGATCATGAATTTCTAAAATATATGAGGAAGCAGGACAATGTGGTGGAGGAAAGAAGAACACCATCCATGGTCCAATACTACAACTGTAGCGAGCAAGGGAAATATACAACACAGTGCACTAAACCTCAAGTCCTTGAGGGTAATCAACACCATCATCCACCAAATACAAAGGAACAAGAGAGGGATTATGCCATCACTGCTGCTGAAGTGCATCAAGAAAAAAATTCATATAATGTACACTTACTATTCACTCAATAATGGAAAAAATTCTTATTTGATTCTGGTTCTAGACATTACTTTATATCTTATAAGTTTTCTAGAACTATTTAATTGAATCCCCAAAATATTGAAGTAGAGACACCTATAAAAACACCAAGTGGTACAATCATTATAACCCAAGTGATGGACTCTTCTTTTATTGGCGTATATGGGACGATTCGTCTGGTGAATCTTGTGATAATTCCCTTTGTAGAATTTGATGCTATAATGGGAATAGATTGTCTCTCATTATATTTATCACATATAAACTATCAGGAAAAGGAAATATATTTTCCTATTCTGAACCATACCATGCTCCTATACAAATTCAAGGAGGATCACGAATCTCCTTGGGAAAATCCTTCAGTGGTGTGGGTGTTGTTTCCCTGTGAAGAATCATACCTCACTCAAATGGTTGAGTCAAAGGAAGGTATAAACCTAAGGGAAATGCTCATTGTGAGGGAATACAGTGATGTATTTCCTGAAGAGTTACATGAACTTCACCTAGATCGTGAGTTATAGTCTTTGATAGAACTCATACCTAGAGATACTCCTATCTCAAAGTGTCTCTATAGGATGGATCTTATCGAACTTCAGGAGTTAAAGAAGCAGTTGAAGGAGAATTTGGGAAAAGGGTTCATATGCCCTAGTGCATCACCTTAGGTTGATTATGTGCTCATTGTCAATAATAAGGATGGATCAATGCAGTTGTGTATTGATTATTGAGAACTCAACAATATCACTATAAAGAAAAAGTATCAACTTCCAAGGATTTAGGACTTGTTAGATCAGCTATGAGGAGCTCAGTACTTCTTAAAGGTGGATTTATGTTCTATATATCATCATATAAAGTTTAATAAGGAATATATTAAAAATAATTCCTTCCTTACAAGGTATGGGCACTATGAGTTTATGGTGATGCCCTTAGAACTTACTAATGAACCTGAAATCTTCATGGATTTGATTAATAGAGACTTTAGACATTACCTCAACAAATTTTTGGTAGTTTTTATCAATTATATTATCATATACTTTGAAAGAATTAAGGAAAATGAAGAACATATAAGGCTTGTGTTGTAGAAATTAAGGAAGAAGAAATTGTATTCCAAGTTCATAAAGTGTGACTTTTAGATGCAAGAAGTCACATTTGTGTGATATGTGATCACAAGTGAGGGAATTTCTTTGGAGCCTTCAAAAATAATGGAAATTAGGGAATGGAACAGATCCTCTAGTGACATGGAAATCCATAGTTTTCTTGGCTTATCAGGGTACTATTGATAATTTGTGAGAAAGTTCTCATGATTTTCAAGCTTTATAACTAAGTTAACAAGGAAAGGGGTAAAGTTTGTTTAGAAGTAAGAATGTGATGAAATCTTAAAGGGTCTAAAAAAGAGGCTAATCACTACACCTGTACTCACATTACCAAAAAGTGGAGAAAGTTTTGTGATATAAAATGATGCTTTAAAGAAATTCTTGGGTTGTGTACTATTTAAAAATGATAATGTGATGGCCTACGCCTCACAGCAGTTGAAGATCCATGATCATTACTACCGGACGCATGATTTGGAGTTAATAGTTGTGATTTTTTCCTTGAAAATCTGGTAACACTACCTCTATGGTGAGAAGTATGACATATATACCAATCACAAGATCCTAAAGTATATATTAACACAAAAGGAGATCAACATGTGACAAAGGTGATGGTTAAAGCTAATCAAGGACTATGATTGCTCTATTCACTATCATCTTGGCAAAGAAAAGAAGGTAGTTGATGCTCTTAGCAGAAAAGAACTTTCTACTCTATCCATGTTTTGGATTGAGAAAGACCTTATCTTATTGTACATACAAAGGATGGATTTGGAAATCATAACAGTAGGGAATAAATCCTACCTTGTCTAATTTTTTTCCCAACGATATATCCAAGAGAAGATTAAGGAGGCACAAAGGGATGATCCAAAGTTACAAAAGAAGGTGAATCAAATAAAGGAAGGGAAACTTCAAGAGTTCCATATCGATGATGGTGGTGTGATTTGGTTTTGAATGAGGCTTTGTATGCCTTCATCACCTGGGATAAAGAAGGAGTTATTGGATAACTCACATAGCTCAACTCTCTCTATTCATCCTGGTAGCACCAAGATGTACTATGATCTTCGATAACACTTCTAGTGGGATAACATAAAGAAGGATACTACAAAGTATATCTCAAGGTGCTTGATATGTCATCAAGTTAAATCAGAGCGACAGAAGTCTGAAGGGATGATGCAACCATTTCCTATACCCATGTGGAAATGGAAGATTGTCACTATGGACTTTTTCATAGGTCTCCTAAATACATCCAAAGGAAATAATGATATATGGGTTATGGTGGATCAACTCACAAAGACTACCCAATTTATCTCTATTTAGGAAGATCTATCGCTTAAAAAAATTCTAAGATATATGTAAAGGAATTGGTGGGAGTTTATAGAGTTCTAATATCGATTGTCTATGATTGGGATCCTAGATTCCCATCTAAATTATGGAGTATTCTTCAATATGCTTTGAGTACTGAATTAACTTTCATCATGACCTATCATCCCCAAAATATTAGTCAATCTGAAAAGACTATTCAAATGCTTGAAGATATGCTAAGATCCTACTCATTAGAATTAAATGGTGTGTGGTATCAACATCTCCCATTGGTTGAGTTCTCATACAATAATAGCTTCAACTCGAGTATTTAGATGGCTCCATATAAAGCTTTTTATGGAAATCGATATAGTTTTCCAACCTGTTGGGATGAATTTGGTGAAATAAATCTACTTGGACCTAATCTTTAGAAATATATGATAGAGAAGGTTCAATCCATCCAGAAACATATCAAAGCTGATTAGAGTTGAAAAATGATATATGATGACAACGGTAGAAGGGACTTGGAGTTTGAAGTTAGAGATAAATTCTTCCTTTGAATATCGCTATAGAATAGATCCATGTGGTTTGGAAAGAAAGAGAAGCTAAGACCAAGGTACATTGGCCCCTTTGAGATCTTGGATTGGATAAGAGTCATAGACTATCGGCTTTCACTTCCATCGAATATGGCTCAAGTTCATGATGTGTTCCACATTTCACTTCTAAGTAAGTATATACCAGATCCCTCGCATGTACTGAAATCGGAGGTGGTATAGCTGGAAGATGATCTCTCTTATGAGGAGTAGCCAATAAATATTTTAGACTGGAGACAAGGTTTTACATAATAAGAAAACCCACCTTGTCAAAGTGTTGTGGAGGAACCATAAGTATGAAGAATAAAATTGGGCACCAAAGGAGGTGATGAAGGACAAGTACCCTCATCTCTTTATCTAAAATGAAATTTCGAGGGTGAAATTTCAAAAGGGAAGAAGAATGCAACAACCCAAAACTTTTATCAATGAAATTCCCTTATTATAATTATTTCATATAGTACAATAACATAAAATCACATTAATAACACAATAAAAAAATTATAAATGATGAATAAATGAAATAAAAGGTATTTCTAGAAGTTAAGGAACCTATGTTGATGAAATAGTAACTTGACCTTTAGAATAGTAATATGACCCTTATGAATAGTAAACATGATAATTGAATAGTAACCTCACCAATAAAATTATAAATAAAATTTATCCATATTATAAGTTAATATATGATATAATTATATTATAGTATAAGTAAATAAATATTTTAAAAATTATTAATTAAGTGTTGGTATTTTTGTAAGTTATAAATATTTAATTACAATTTTATGATTAATTTAATAATTTAAAAGAAAATTTATTTTAATAAAATGTATCCATAAATTTATATTTTATGCCTTATGATTTTAAGATAATTTTATGACACATTAAGTAATTTTTCAAAGTGTTATAAAATTAGTTATAATTTTAAAATTTGTATTTTTTAGTAAATGTTGATTTCAATTAAAAATTAAATTAATAATATTTTGAAAATTATTTTCATAAAATGGAGTTAATTTTTTAATTTTACGCATCGAAAAAAATTTAGGGAGAATTTTTGGTTTTTTTCTAAAATACTTGAATTTTTAATGAATAGTAAAATACAATAATTTTCAATATAAACTAAATACATGAATTATGGAGTCATGTATGATGTAAGACTGAAATATCAAACTATCCTTAATTATTTTAATATATTTATAGATAATTCTCGAACTATTCATAGTCTTGATCCAAAATAAAAACTAATGAATATAATAATGAGAAAACACTCCTCTCTTCCACTATAAATACAACCCCTCACCCCCTCTTCTCCTCACACCTCTCAAGATTTAAGACTTTTTAAAATTCTTCCCAAACCTCTCCCCAATACCCTATCCCACATCTAAGAGCACTTGGTCTCACCAAAAAAACCAAAACCTTTCCCTAAAGAGGTTCTCAAGGAGGATAAATCCAAGATGTAAAATCATATTCCCTTTTCTTTTAATTTCAATTAAATTTCATTTATTTTCTTCTCTTATCCTCACATTATTAATACAAATGGAATGATAAATCAAGGATTTTTGATATACTAGTATTATATCATGTTAATGTAATTTCCATCATCAAACTCTTTTATATCTCTCTTTTATTCTAAAAATGAAATTGTCGTCTGTAATGTGTCAATTTACCAACATTACGGGTGATGCACTTTCATTTTCCTTTAACACCTTAAAGGATTCTAATAAACCCATTTAAATGGTTGAAAAATATTGTAAAATTTATGTCACATCCCTATTCATGTTCTATAACTAACATATTTACATAATACTAAATGATAAAACAAAATTAGTTCCTTGTGATTGAAAAACAACCAAAATTAACCTAAAATGATCATCATTAACTTTTATCTAGTGATTCATCCCCGTACCATATAAAAAAATTATTTATAAGATCAATAAAAATTTTGTAATATCATTAATAATATATAATAACAATTCTGGATATTTATCCATATTGTACACAAACTTCCATTCTTGTATACAAACAAACCAATCATGAAAACCATGAAAATGAATGCTCCTGAATGATGAAATTAAACTCTATAAATCATCTAAAAGGCCATAAATTAACATAATAAAACCAAAATGAATCTAATTCATATATAAAAGGTTATTTAATTTTTAATTAATTAATCTAATGTTATTATACAAGAAATTAAAGTGAATAAAACATTCAGACATAATGTAAGGGGAATTCTCAAACCCAATGCTCTTTCTTTGATTTTGTCCCTCTTTCACCCCATTTTCAGTATATATATTCATTAAATATAATTTATTCATAATTTTATTAACTTTTCTGGGATATACATCTTTCTACTTGAGTTTATGATAAACACAGTATTTTCCAAAAGAACTCTTCTTTCAAAAAAACACACCTTTTACTTCTCGAGATTGTTTCTTATTCACTAAAGGATGATGATTCTTATATCAAGTATGTTATTCCCTCTTTCATTTGGTAACCCATATTATTAATTTATGATTTATGAAATGAAACTCATTCCTTTACATGGGTTATTTTATGTCCAAGATTTATATATGTTCTGTGTGGCATTCATGATAATATAAATTCTATGATGTGACGGGTGCGCCCAGAATTATATAGCATATTGTAGATGTTATGATATGACGGTGAACTTGGAATTATATATCCCTCCAATGAATTGGGTAATGTGATGTATCTCATGAGAAAAGTGAGATATTCATGAACATTATGTTATCTTTTTTCAAAACTATGTGTGGTAGTTGACCACTAAGACATGATGTTCCATTTTTATGCATTGACACATTCCATGACTTTATATAATGCTTCCTCTCATGATTATTATTATGATGTTATGATTATGCTAACCCCATGTTATATTATTTCATATTCTTATCTATCCTCTTACTGGGCTTCTATATCACCCCTTTCTTTGATGTATATCCTCAGGTGACTACTTGTACTAAGGAGATTTCAAGGGCCAATAAGAAGCTAGAGAAGAAGGAATTAAATAAATGTTTATGTTTTATTTTGTAAATGTTATGTATGGTCCTATTTTTTACAATACACTAAACCTTTGGATCCTGGTCATTTAATTATTTTATATTGTTTATCATTAAAATGATTTGATAGTAATGTAAGAAAAATTAGGGTCACTTTACACTATGCTAATTGTATTTAAATATAGTATATATTTCAGTGACTCTAATATTTTACTTCACTGGTATTTTAAAATACTGATCAATATTTTATTTCATCAAATATTCAAAAAAACCCTTAAATTAATACTTGTAGAGGATGAAAATTTAATGTTTTTTAAATTAAAATTAAGACCCATATTGTAATTTACATACCATTATACCTTGGGACAAGATTTTGTATCATATAAATCCATTACCATAATTATGAGATTATATTACTTCATGTTTTATTTTTATTAGTTTATTATATTTTCAAATTCAATTTCCTTACAATAACCATGTTAGTGGAGGAAGGTTTTTTATGAGAGGAGTATCAGTTAGAATACTCAAAAATAAAAAAATATGACCTAACCACCAATTTTTGATGTATATTATTATTATTATTGGTGTGATCATATAAAATAAAATATAATTAATACTATAGTTTTCAATTTTATCCTACTAATAAAAAACTATAAAGTTTTAGAGAAGGATTTCATTCAATTATCTCATGAATAAAATCAATAATATCAAGTAAACCATAAAGTTCATAATAATATATAGTTTTCTATAATAAGTAACATCTATAGATATATATCATCATGTGAAATTGAAAATGGAATTTATAAGAAGTAAGAGAAAATACATTTTGGAACATCCAATGTTTTAGAAACATGAAGATCTATGCTAAGAGTTGACTATCAAGACTTTAATTTTCTACTAGGGGAAACTGTAACACAAATTAATTAATGATTTATTCCAATAATAAATAGTTTACAATCCATTTGTGAAAAAAAATTTACTATAATATCAGCCATATGAAATTATTTTCAATATTATGCTCAAAGAATGAGATTCCAAAAAAACAAATAGTGATGATACTAAGCATTTGAAAAAGGTAATCCTAGATGACTTAATTATAACATTAATGAAATGTGATAGAATACTGAAATGTGATGCTGAAAATGAGAAAATGAGGAATGGAGTAGAATTTTCTTCCATATCATGTAATATTAGTTCAAATAACTTTAATATCAATTTAAACACATCTAAATATCTTTTTTCAAAGGTAAAATATAATCATTACAAATAAAGTGATTCAAAAGGAATTAATAATTAGGTTTCTAAAATTTCAAGAAGGATAAATAAAAATTCTAGTAATTAAATTGTATGAAATTTTTATCAACAAGACAAGAAAGATATAAAAGACAAGAAAGAATCTCTAGATGTTATATGTTATGAGTTTCATAAGGAAGGTCATATCTGGCCTGATTTTCCTAAATTGATGAAGAAAAATAGAAAGTAGAAAAGGTATCTTAAAAGTATAGTAAAAAATATTAAAATATTTAGATTCCTGGAGAACTGGTGAAAGTGAAACATCTTTAAATATTTCATCATAAGAAAGTGAAAAAAAAATATATAAAATAGTTGGATTCTATTCAAATCTTCCAAGGAATCAAAAATACTTTATGGGAAAGGTAATGATTTTATCTCCCAAGAATATATTTCTTAATTCAAAAACTACTTACAATACTAATTAATATTATTAAACTTAAATGGAATATGAAAAATATAATCCATCAGATATTGAAAAATTCAATTTATCAGAATATAAATAAAATTTACTAGTTATAGATTAAATAGATAGATATGTAAATAACATGTATCAGGTGATTAACTTAAAAAGTTTCAAAGATTTAAACTAAATTATATTAAAATACTAATTCATTTTATCATAATTTATTTGATCGGAATTTATTTGATCATAATTTAGTTAATCAGAATTTATTTGATCAAAATTTATTTGGTCAAAATTTAGTTTACTAGAAATTCAATAAAGATAGTAAAAATTTTATTGTTCAACTTAATCAGAAGTTTTATATTTAAAGAAACATTTATATAATTGTATCTTGGGTAAACTAAATTTTTCTAAAATGTATAAACAAATAAGACCCTCTAGAATAACAAGTGGAATTAGTTTTACTTCTGATAAACCTTATTTTCAATCAAACTATTTGGTAACTAAAAGTGATCCTTTTGTATTAAATTTCAAGGATTATTTCATTACAATAAATTCTATTCTTTAAAAAATACCAATCTTTTAGTTTTCATAATTCTTTTATTTTAGAATATATAGAAGTTTTACAATATAAAAGGGTTGTACATATGTGGGTTGCTAAAATTTTATTTACTAACATAAGTGGGACCTGACATGTTTGGGTACCATGAGCTTAATTTTAAGATAACATTATTTTATGTAACTTATGCTTTATTGGGGATATGATCCAAAGATACCATTTTTATTCTTTATCTAAATGGTTTTTTTATGATGTCATTATGTTTATGAATCCTTTTTCTTTTCCATGAGTTATGTTGTGATGAAATGTTTAGAAAATCCATTTCTTTTTATAGGTTATGATATGATAAATGATTTATGATATTGTGGCATACATATATATGATTTTCATTATGTTATGGGTGATACCTATATCTCCATACAATGTATTGGGTGAAGATTGATATCTCATGAGATAAATAGGACTGAAATGGGGAATGAAATCATTTCATTAAGGGAAATTATCCACTATGATAGTCTTGGGAGTGTACCTTGACTACTATGATGATTTGGGGAGTTAACCCATTCTGATGTGATAATATTGGAAAAGATCCTTGAATACTAAGGAACTAATTTTCTATGATTATATGTATGCCACAATTCCATGTCTTATCTCAATGTTATTCTCATGGAACATGTTATTTAATTATTTTATGATTCATGTATTATGATCTACCAAGATTTATTCCATGACTCAAATTTATAATCTTTGATATACAGGGTATGATTTTCAAAATGTTAATATCATGTTATCATACCCTTTTTCTCATGTTATTCTTATATGTTCATTAATATCTCCCTTATTTACCCTTATTAATCATTTGAGATAACCCTTTTCTTATATTTATTTTCTCTAGGCTGTAAAGAAAGGTTTTAAGTATGTTATACCTAATAGGGATTACTAGGTTTGAAGATTTTAGTGGGAGGTGATACTGGCCTTTATGAACCAGTTGTTTATGAACCCAAGTTGTTAAGAGTTTTCCTTAATTATTTAAAACTCTAAACCTAAAAGGTCCTGGGTTATGTAACTATTCTAAATTTTCCTTTTTACGTTGTAAGTTTTTGATAGAAAAAATTGGGTCACGTTTTTCAGTATCAAATTCAAAAATGTAAATTTTATGTTTTTATCACTGAATCCAGAAGTGTGGGTTTCAGGTTGTTACAATTGGTATCAAAGTAGGGTTTAGATAAATATGGACATAAGGATGTTTCGTAATAAATTTTATTAATATTTATGGATACCATCATGGGTATATATATTTTTATTTGACCATAAATTCAGAGTCTTATATACCCCTTTTTGGGTTTTAAGTGATAGAAGTTTAAAGAGGCTAATGATATTTTGGGATAGTTATATGTAACACTTAGGTTTAACATGAATTATTATTTGAGTAAGAATTTTTTTACATCTTTTGGACATAAGTTTTAAAGAAATTTATACACTTTAGGGTTTATATGATCTTTTATTTTGAGGTAAGTATGAGTTTTTACATTTTTGGTATGCAAAATGAAAGGTATAAGATAAACTTTGAGATTAAAACTTTTATTTAATGTTAAATATATTAAGGTTATTTTTTAGGATGTATATCATATTTCTTAGAATGTTATGAGGATTATATTAATATATTTTTAAAGAAAAAAAGACAAATCATAGGTCAAGAGACAACTCATTACATCCAGCAATGCTATGATGCTTGAACCCACAGCCTAAGGGAGACAAGGGTGTATCACATACCACTAACTTGTGTGATGTCCATTATTTTTTTATTTAAACTATCTAAAAGATAAAAGTTAATTTCATTTTTGGAATATATGTTTTATCATATAGATAACCATGAGATTAAAAATTGATTTGGTGTTAAGTTATTAATGTTATTTTGGAATATGTTCACTATTTTTGGAACCCTATATGATTAAGGTAAATATAATATTAGGTGAGACCCCTTAGATGGGATCAATGACATGTTTGGTTGTACCATGACATGAGAGAGACTCAGGGCCCTATATGCGATACTAGGTATTGACTCATAGGTTTTATATTCTATGAATTTTATCACACCATGCTAGGATTGATACATGGGACTTCATCTATGGGTCACCTTGGACAGACTCCTTAGCATTGGACCTTTACCAAGCCCTCTGGTGATACTTGGAAATTTCCATTAAATTTCCATAGACAGGCTCAAGACGTCTTGATATATTTTAGAAAGGGATTTTTTTAATGAATTCAATGGTTAATAAATGTTTTCAAATGATAATTGAACTATTGGTTTTGAAAATGTAGGGATGTGTCCTTAGAGCTAAATCAAAAGTTTGGGGACAATACATCCTATGGAACTTTTTCCCACTAACTTTACCATTGAAGGATCTCTTGGTTTAGACCCAGCAGCATAGGATGAAGTAGGTAAATTGGACGGGTCTCCAAGTGGAACCCAATCCAATGTATTTATTTATTTATTCTATATTTAATTTTAAATTATTAAGGCACACTTGTTATCTTATATTACACAAAATGGAAAGGCCTAGACACTGTGAGTCCCTGCCTACCGAGATTATATCTCACTCCCTACTCAGATGCCTTTGGTACCTAAGTAGACTTTATTTTTGTAGTTCTAGATAAAGGGAAACAAAAAACTTCAAATTCTTGATTGACTGTTTTAGGATGGAGCTGGGAGCAGAAGACAAAGCCTATTCTTGAGATGCTAGACATAGCAGTTTTTTGGCCTTTTTGTATATTTTTTCAGCATATTGTATATGCTTTTATCCCCTACCCCTTTCTTAGTCATTATTGTATGGTTCATAACATACCATCATCATATTTTATCATCTTACTATTTAGATTCCACTTATTGTTCTTTTGTCTTGAATGTTTAATTGTTATTGTTTCCTTTACTATCTATTGTTTCTTATATTTATGTTGTTTCATATTGTATACCTTTATATATAATGTTGTTCTCCACTCTGATCAACAAGGGAATATTCTTCCCACAGACTTACCCAAGGTCCTCGCTACGAGTTGAAAACCTCTGGCGTTCGAGGAAGCACACATGAGGTCGTGTGGCCAACCTTCTTGAGGCACCGGTGAGTGTAATCCAAGGTGGGGTGCTGTATTATTGATATTATTAAAGTAAAAGTAATGAATAGTTTTAAAAATTGATATTATGAATATTTTATAATAAATAATATTTATTAAATGATATAAAACTTATAAAAAAATTAAATTCATCCAAGTGATTAGGATATGGTTGATAATATGAACCAAGGTTCATTTATGGGCATTGTGTCTCTTTATAGTAACTATATTGACCCTTAAAGAGTAAAAATCCTTATTGTCGCAGTAAGAGTTAAAGAGGTTAATAGAAAAATATAAGGATAGAAATATAGTAAAAGCTTGTCTAATTTTTATTATATTAGGGGATTTAGAAACATATTTATATTATATTATAAATAATTCACTTTGGATCTATTTTGAATTGAAAATTAATTTATATTATTTTAATATTATGAAAAATTCCAAGAGTGCCCCCATTCTTATAAAAGGTCATCCCTTCTTCTCAATCATTCACACTTCAAAAACCATTTTTAGACCAATAAATTCAAAAATCCATTACTAGAATCCATACCCTCATTATATAGGTTTTATTCATAATGCCAACATTAAAAGGCTTAAGGTGTTGATCAAAGGAGGTTTTCCAAATAAGATGTATAATTTTTATCAGCTTGTTTTAATTTTGTTTCTTCTTCCACCTAATTAAAATATTATTAAACCATGATAAAATAGAATAAATATTTTAATAAATATACTAATATTTTATTATGTTAAAATCATAACCTATATCCATCTTCAACATTCATAAAATGGGATAATAATTCATCATTTTTGTGTACGAAGGACCATCACTTCACAAATCGATATGATTCGTTTTCCATCATTATCTCTCAATTCAGGTAGTGTTGATAGAATTAATTTTTATATATGATATTCATGAAATATTTATCATTATAAAAAATATAATATATCATTTACCTTCTTACCGTTCCATGCACTGAAAAATGATAATGTTGCACATGCATACATGTGGACTACCACCTCCATAAAGTGATGTGATTCGTTTTTCATCACATCACATGGATGATATATATATATATATAATTATATTTAAATAAGTAATATGATATATATTATATTATTATAATTATGTAAAGATAAAATAATGATTACCTTCTTTCCATAATGGTCGTTGAAAAATAGAAACGTTACTCATGCATATGTATGACCTATTGTCTCCATGATTGCAATATAGTTCATTTTTCATAATCATATTTAATATTTGGATTTAAAAGTATAATTGATATATAAAAATGATAATTATATAATTATTATTATTCTTTATATTATGTAATAATGACTTGTTTTACCATATTCAACCTACCAAAGTCATTTTGGGCTTATGAACCAAATATCGCTAAAACATCTAACGTGAACATAAATGATTAAGTAATTATTATAACATGGTAATAAGTGATATATAAGGAATAATAAGATTTTAAAAGGTTCTTAATAAATTAAATAATTAACCTAAGTTTATTATTCATGAATATAAAGAAATTACATGATGATTCGGACTAAAGGTAATAGATTTTCATCTCACTTTTATTTCTTTGAGACATGTGCCTTATACACTCCTTGTTTCTTTTGTGTGGTATATATACTATCCATGAATGTATTTTATGATTATTCTCATGAAAATTATGGTATGTACATATCCATATTAATTTTATTCTTTCATAGGTCTTTTAGTTTAAAAGTTACCAAATTGGTGAGGGTTTATTTTACAATCTCATCATTATTCAAGATTATTTATATTTAATACTCCATTGGGTAATATTTCTCTTCCATGTACATGTTTTATAAAAATGTTTTAAAAAATAGTTTCTACTAGTCTCCTAAAAATTTTAAAATAATTTTTCCCCAAGTTTTTCTTTTTAAAAAAGTATTTAAAGGAATATTTTTATCATTTCCCAAATGAGGTATTTTGTGATTTTTCTGACAAAAATATGAAAGGAATGTTTTTTTAACTTATATAGAATGAGTATATTTATCATTTTCATGTTGAATTAATTATTTAAAGATTATCTTATAAGTTTAAAAGTTTTTTTTTCAAAAAAAAAATTCATTTATAAGTGTGCATCTTTTTAAAAATAAAAGCGATTTTAAAATTGAAAAGTAATTTTCTTCAAGAATTAATCCAAGTAATATTTCAAAATAATTTTCCATTTAAGATAGAATTATTTTATGTTACTTATTATTTAATGGGGATATGATCCAAAAATTTCATCCTTATTATTTCTTTGTATGGTTTATGTTTATGATGGTGTGATGTTTATGAATCCTGTTTCTTTTCCAGGAGTTATGTTGTGATGAAATGTTTATGAAACCCATTTATTTTTATGGGTTATGATATGACGAATGATTTATATCCTTATGGACCACATATGTATGATTTTAATTATGTGATTGGTGGGACCTATATCTCCCTCCAATTCATTGGTTAAATATTGACATCTCATGTGATAAACAGGACTGGAATGGACAGTGAACACAGTTCAGTAATGAAAATTGTTAATAATGATAGTCTTGGGAGTGAACCTTTAAAACTATGATTGTATGGGGAGTAAACTCATTCCATTATTATAGTCTTGTAAAAGATCCTTGACTAATAAGTAAATGATTTTATATACACATGTGTATGCCATAATTCTATGTCTTATTCCAATGTTATGATCATGGATCATGTTCTTTAATTATTCTATGATTCATGTCTTATGAACTATCAATCTTTATTTCATGACTCAAAATTATGATATATGGTATGCATGGTATGGTTTTCAAATGTTAATATCATGTTATCATACCCTTTTTATCTTATTATTCTTATAAGATCATTAATATGTACCTTATTTACCCTTAATGAGTATCTGAGATCACCCTTTTCTTATTTTTATTTTCTCCAAGACATGATGAAAGGTTTTAAGTATGTTGCACCTAAGAGGGATTAATAGATTTTATGATTTTAGTGGTATATATTTCTGACCTTTGTGAACCATTTGTTTATGAACCCAAGTTGTTAAGAGTTTGTCCCAATTCTCTAAAACTCTAAACTTAAAAGGTATTTGGGTATATAAGTGATCCAATATTTCCTTTTGATGTTGTATGTTTTTCATGGAAAAAATTGGGTCAGATTTATTGGTATCAAAGCTAGAAATATAAATTTTATGTTTTTAGCACTGGATCCGGAAGTATGGGTTTTAGGTTGTTACAGTTGGTATTATAGTAGGATTTATATAACTTTTTTCATTAGGATGTTTCATGATAAGTTTTATTAAGAGTTATGGATACCATCATGGGTATATAAGTTTGTGGTTGACCATAAGTCTGGAGTTTAGATATCCCTTTTGAGGTTTTAAGTGATGGAATTTTAAAGAGGATAATGATATTTTAGGACAGGTATATGTAACTGTTAGGTTTAACATGAAGTATTATTTGAGGAAGAATATGTTTACATTTTTTAGACATAATTTTTAAATTTATTTATAAAATTTATGGTTTATATGATCTTTGATTATGAGGTAAGTATGGGTTATTACTTTTTTGGGATTCAAAATGAATGGTATGAGATAACCTTTGCAGTTAAAACTTTTATTTAATGTTGAATTTATTAAAGTTATTTTTGAGTATGTTTATCACATTTTTAGAAATTTTATAAGGATTATATTGATATAGTATTTTAAAAAAAAATGCAGACTACAGGTTAGGTGACAAAATGTCGCATCCGGTAAGGCCGCAAGGCTTGAACCCACAACCGAAGGGCAACAAGGGTGAATCACCTACCACTGACCTACTTGATGTACTGGTTAGTATGAAATTTTTTTTCTTTATTTAAAATATCTAAAAGATAAAATTTGTGTTTATTTTGGGAATATATCTTTTATTGTATAGATAACCATGAGATTGAAAATTAATTTTGTGTTAAGTGATTAATGTTATTTCAGAAGACATTTGCTATTTTTAGAACCCTATATGATTAGGGTAAGTAGAATATTATAGAATTTTATTAAATAAAATAAGGGTTGAATTGTATTTTTGAGGAATATATGATTTTATTTTATATTTATGGTGATTAGGTATATTTATGTAACTGGTTAGTGTATCTTGGAGATTATATGTTTAATGTGTTTACATTTTGGGAGATAAATACTAAATTTATCTTGGAATAATATGTAAACAAATACTTTTTTTTTTATGTTTCAATATTATTCTAGAATATTTTTATGAATTTTAAGGATATCTATTTATTGAATAATTTAAGTTGAACATTGGTCATTACTATTGAATTTTAGAGATTAAAGTAGTTTTACACATATAAAGGTTTATTATTTTTAGGAATCATATTATCATGTGATAACCATTTTTTTAATTCCTAAAGGTAATAGGAATATATTTTTATTATTTTTTATATTATGAGATCTGTTAGAATTTGATTTTAGTGTTTCTGGCATGAAAAAATTCATCTTAAATACTCATCGTTTGGAGAAAAAGATAATATTATGGTGGAAATTGATTAAAGGATGAAACTCTACTTGTCTAGTAAGTATATTTCATCGTGTTATTAGACTAGGTTATAAAGTAATACCTCAACTCTAAGAAAGGTATCTTGAAATAAAAAAGTTGTTTGTTTAATTTTCTTACCAAGAAATCAATGGCCTTTTAACCCATCATAGATTTATGGTTTTCTGATGGCTAAATTTACCATGACCCAATTCTATATAAATCTTCATCAGTACTTAGGAGTTAGGTATTTCTTCTATATCCATGTTTTAACTTCCCAATAATTTTCTCCTATTCAGAAACCTAGTGTGTGTTATATTAGGTGACCTTCGTACTTTCTTTTCTCTCTTTTCAAGAGGAAGATTTATTAATCCTTTTTACAATGTGAGATTTCAATAAAAGTATTTTGAAAATTCAACCCCTAGTTATAGAGACCAAGTTAAAATTGTGAGGATGTGATTTATTAAATGATAGGATAATTTAATATCCTGATATTTTAAAAATAAAGTCTATAGCATACAAGACAACACTGAGTTTAAATGAACAAAGAAATATTATTATGTGGTTGTTATATCCTAAACATTAAATTGAGGGGTATGAAAAGGAATAATTGATTTATGAAATATATAATGGTGATAATAATTTCTAATATATTAATTAATTCTTTCTAAATAAGCACTCGATTTTTAGTAAAGTCAAAAATATATTTTCTTTAAAAATTATTTTTATTGCATTTTATAAGAAAATAATATAATTAATGTAACTTTTAGAATGTTTATTTGATAAAATAAATATCATTTTTTAAATAATAATATCATAATTATATTATGATGAATTTTTGAGAATTTTCTAAAAAGATTGATTTTTCAATGAATAGTGAAAATACTGATTTTTTTAAAATGTATTTTATTTAAAGTATTTACAAAGTAAAATTATTTTTTTATTATTTTTTAAATTTAATTATTTATTTTTAAATTAAATTATGGTTTTTAAAATGTATTTTATACTTGAATTTAGCATAGATGCATTTTATATATCTTAAAAGGTCATTTTTATAAAAAAACTATTTTTCATTGTATTTTTCCAATTTAATATTAAATAAAATTATGCCACTTATTTGATTTGAAATTTTAAAAATGTATTCCATATTTTTAATCATGAGGTCCAAATTTAGTAAATAATTCTCTTTTTATTTTGGACAATATGAATAGTAACCTTAATAATTTTTATTACCACAATAAAGAGTAAATCTAAAAATTTGGGTTACAAATAAAATGATAAGAACCATTAAATGACCGAAACACTTGATTAAATATTATTTAATAATTATACCTCTATCATAATCATACAAGGGTCAAATTTATGGCCTTTTGGGATCACTTGGACGAGATTATGACTATTAAAATATTTTATTTAAAGAAAATTCAAACATGTCACCCTCTTGTTTTTAATAACTAAAATATTTTTAACATGGGGTTATCTATAGGATATTCTCAACTATAAATATTATTTTGAAATATAAATGATTTTTTAATATTTAGTGAAGAAATAATCACCTTAAATGCTTGCACAACGCTGATGTAGTACTTATTTAATTAATGGAAAAATCAAATAAATGATATTAAAAATATCAAAATAAATATAATTTTAGATAAATACGTGATAAAAGAAGTTTATATATGTCCATGAAATTTTAGGGATATAATAAAATATATTTTTATTATTTTATATGTTGCCTTGATATTATTAAATTCAAAGTGATAAATAGTTCTAAAAATTGACATTATGGGTATTTTACAGTAAATAATATTTTATTAAATGATATAAAATTACTAAAAATATTAAATTTGTACAAGTTATTATTATATGGTTTATAATATCAACCATGATCCATTTATGGGCTTTTTTTCATTTATAGTAACTATATTTATCCTCAAAGAGTAAAAATCTTTGTTGTCATGGTAAGAGTTAAAGGAGTTAATACAAAAAGATAAGGGTATAAATATTTTCAAAATGTGTAAACTTTTTATTTTATGGGGTTATTTAGACCCATAGTTATACTATATTATAAATAATTTACTTTGTATCCATTTTTAATTGAAAATTAATTTATATTAATTTAATATTATGATAAATTCTAAGAGTGTCCCTCCCCTTTCTTATAAAAGGTAACCTCTTCTTATAAATCATTCACACTTAAAAACCAATTTTTTCATCCAATACATGCCCAAATATATTCCTAAAATCAATACCCTCATTTTATATTCCTTATTTTATTCATAACACCAACCTTAATAGGCTTAAGGTGTTAATAAATAAAGTTTTCCAAAGAAGAGGTATAATTTTTATCCACTTGTTTAAGTTTTTTTTCTACTTCCAACACCTTAAAATATTCTTAAACCATGATAAAATAACAACACCATTAAAATACATATAATAATATTTTATTATGTTAAAATCATGACCTGTATTTATCTCCAATATCCATCAAATGGGAGAATAATTCATCATTCGTGTGTACGATGGACTACCGCTTCGCAAACCGATGTAATTCATATTCCATCATCATCTATCAAGATATGTTGTAATGATGTAATTAATGTTTATATATAATATTAATGATATTTTTATCATCATAAAAATATAATATATCATTTACCTTCTTACTATTCCATTCACTGAAAAATGATAATGTTGTTCGTGCGTACATGTTGACCACCACCAACATAAAGCGATGTGATACATTTTTCATCACATCACATGGATAATATATATATATAAGTATATTTAAAATAAGTATAATTATATATATGATATTTTTACAATTATATAAAGATAAAATAATATTTATCTACATTCCATAATGATCATTGAAAAATGGAAATGTTGCCCATGCGTACGTACGTACTACCGTCTCCATGATTGTAACACTGTTAATTTTTCATAATAATATTTAATGGTTGAATTTAAAATTATATTTGATATATAAAATTGATAGTTATTTAGTGATTATTATTCTTTAAATTATGTAATAATGTCTTCTTTGACTATATCCAACCTACCGAAGTCATTTTAGACTTATGAACCAAATATTGATAAAACATATAACGTGAACCTAAATGATTAAGTAATTATTATAACATGATAATAAGTGATATAAAAATAATAATAAACTTTAAAAAGTTTATTAATAAATTAAATAATTGGCCTAATTTTATTATTCTGGAAGATAAATAATGTACGTGATGAGTCAGACTCAAGGTAAGAGATTTTCATCTCACTTTTATTTCTATAGGGAACATTCCTTATACACTACTTATTTCTTTTATGTGGTGTATATACTACCCATGAATGTATTTTATGCTTCTTATCATGAAAATTATTATATATACATATCCATCTAAAGTAATTTATTTCATGGGGATTATGATTCAAAAGTTACCAAAGTGGTAATGGTTTATTTTACAATCTCATCATTATTCAGGATTGTTTATATTTAAGTCTCCACTGGGAAATATTTATATTCTATGTCCATATTTTCTAAAAAAATTAAAAAGGGATTTAATATTCTCATACAATTTTTTAAAATCATTTATACCCATTTTTTATATTTTACAAAATGGTTCTAAGGAATCTTTTTTTGTTTTCCAAATGAGGTAATTTGTGACTTTTTCAAAAAAATATGGAAGAAATGTTTTTTTAACTTATAAGGTATGAGCATATTTCCCTACCATAATGACACCTCAATGGTTCAAATTTTACTTTATAAGTTTATAAGTTTATTTTCAAATAAAATGTTTCCATTTATATGTGTGGAAATTTTTAAAAAGAGAAGTGATTTTAAAATGGAAGATTTATTTTTCTTTAGAATTATTCCAAGTGATCTTTGAAAATAATTTTCCATATAAGATAACATTATTTTATTTTACTTATGATTTACCAGGAATATGATCTAAGTATAATATCCTTATTATTTATTTAGATGTTTTATGTTTATGATTACATTATGTTTATGAATCTCATTTCTTTTCCATGAGTTATGTTGTGATGAAATGTTTATGAAACCCATTTCTTTTTATGGGTTCTGATATGATGAATAATTTATGATCCTATAGAACACATATGTATGATTTTCATTATGCGATGGGTGGTACCTATATATCTCTCCAATTCATTAGGTAAAGGTTGATATCTCATGTGATAAATAGGAATGTAATGAGGAGTGAACCTAGTTCAGTAAGGGACATTGTCCACTATGATAATCTTAGGAGTGAACCTTGACTACAATGATTGTTTGGGGAGTAAAGCCATTCTACTATGATAGTCTTGGAAAAGATCCTTGGCTACTGAGGAAATGATTTTATATTCTTATGTGTATTCCATAATTCCATATCTTATGCCAATGTTTTGCTCATGGATCATGTTCTTTAATTCCTTTATTATTCATGTCTTATGAGATACCATGCTTTATGTCATGACTCAAAATTATGATCTATGATGTGTAGGGTATGGTTTTAAAATGTTAATATCATGTTCTCATACCCTTTTTCTCATGTTATTATTATATGATCATTAATATCTCCCTTATTTATCCTTACTGAGTATTTGATCACACCATTTTCTTATGTTTCTCTTATCCAAGTCATGAAAAAAGGTTTTAAGTATGTTATACCTAAGAGGGATTACTAGATTTGAATATTTTAGCAGAAGATAATGTTGGCCTTTATGAACTAGTTTTTTATGAACCCAAGTTGTTAATAGTTTATCCTAGTTCTCTAAAACTCTAAACCTAAAAGGTCCTTGGGTGTGTAAGTGACCCAATATTTCTTTTTTATGTTGTAATTTTTTTATGTAAAAAAATTGGGTCACATTTATTAGTATCAAATCCATAAATATAAATTTTATGTTTTTAGCACTTTATCTGGAAGTGCAGGTTTTGAGTTGTAATAGTTTTCCATGTGTTAAGAAATTTATTGTTAGAAGAATTGCAATGTTGTGTAGAGGCAAAGGGAAGCTTTGGGTATATTCACCATTAAATAAAACTTTCTAATTCTATAAGTTGGGTATTAGATATATTCTTTGACTCAAATATTTGTATCTATATATAAGAACCTATAAAATTATGAGATATTGTAATAAGTTAAGTGGATCATAAAACTATTAATATAGAGGGTCTTTTTACATTAATTTTGGAAGATATGCATTTCATATTGTCTGGTGGAATAATTCTCATGTTTATAAATCTTTATTATGTGTTTATCATAACCATAACATTTTTATGTGTTAGTTTTAGACACAAGTGTATTTATTTCAAGTTCATAAATAAAATATCATCTTATGTTATGGTATAACACATTTAAAATGGATAAAATATATGCTTGAATTAGTAAATCCTAATTAGGTAATAAATGATGAATTAAAATCATAAGACTTAGTGGAAGGGATTCCCTTACTTTGTTACTTTTATTGATGATATCAGTAGATATAGATATGTATATTTGATGAGGTATAAATAAAATTTATTTATGTTATTAAGGAATATAAAATAAAATTAGATAATCAACTAGGTAAGAAGATAAAAAAACTTGATAAAAGTAATGCAGAGACTTCCTTAACCGAGATAACAATGATCTTGAGTCATGAAATTCTTTCACAATCCTTTTATGAACATAAATTACAAACAATGACATACACACTTAACCCGGTGTCTCAATCAAGGTATTAAATAGGGTATCATTAAATTTATAGTATGGAAATAAAACTCATACTATCGTGTGTATGTGTATAGAGATTAAAAGTTTTTGTTAGGGTTATTCATGGCATAAAACTTCCATCACAAGACATGAAGTATATCTTTAAATGATCCTAGATATAAAAGAGAATATATAAAAGGGGTCATATCTTTAAAATAGATAGTGGGAATAAGTTAAACTCAAATAAATTTGAGGCTTGAGATACATAATAGTAGGAATAGGAAAAAAACATATTCCCTTCCCCAATCCTTCTCCAAACTCACTCCCAACACTTCCAACACTCCAAGACCAAAAAATTAAGATACTGGGAGAAATTCAGGCCTCAAAAACAAAGATGATCTGAATGTTATGAAGATTTTTAATGTTATGGAATGTTTATTAAATGTTTTATTCATGGTCATGTAGGACCCTCGGACACCCTGAGAGGGGAGGGGTAAATCAGGGTGTCAATTTTTTCTTTTTAAAACAAGGATCTTGTTCCCACATTGGTAAGAACTCATTAAACCTGTATGATAGATAAGAACATAAATCAAACAATCATATTCACTGAAGCCACACAAAACTTTTACTTGGTTCGCCACTAAGGGCTGTATCTAAGGATCATATGCCAATAGTGCATCAGTCTTACTAAAATCCACTAAACTTCACTAGCTACAGAATACAAAGGTTCGGTCACAATCATTCCATACCAGGTTCACTACCTTTACAAGAATTCAAGGATCGCCCACTATGTCCCTTGGATCACTTTCATTGACTCCCCCTAGCTCATTGCTCTTAGATAATTCCATCTCAGTTTATCGACTTAAAGGTCGCTTCAATGATTTGGCATTAAATTCTTTGTATCTGACTTAGCATGAGACTTTTCTTGCACCTTATACCTGATTGTATGCTCTTTGAAATCCCTTTTCACTTAAACCTAATTTTCAAAAACTCTTCTTTGCAAAGATTCTTTGTGAAACACACTCCTTCATGAAGTACCCCTGACTTCGTGGAATTATTTGTCTTCGCGAAGCTTCCTATCCTTCATGAAACAATCTTTTCAAAACTCACTAGGTCAATGTAGAATACCTCATCAACACGAAGTACCCTTTTTCAAAATCTTGGGCATTAGTTAAGACAAAAAGTCTCTTCGCAATGCACCAACTTGTATAGAAATCCTGATTCGGAAAGCTCTTCGCAAACTCAAAGAATCTCCAGATTTTACTTCAAAACTTCTATGTAAATTAAAAGTGGTAGCCTCATATTTATAGGCTCGGTCGATCATGCAGTTGCACCATCTCTTTGAGGATTTTCTGGATCATCTAAAACATCTTCACAGTGATCCTCCCTTCATAGAGAACCATGGAAATTATCTGTTCTCAAATCTCATCATCATCGTGGAGTCTTCTGTAAAAATCCTTTGCAGCGCCCATCAATTTTACAAAGCATTCCATCAACGACCACAAATCTAAAAACCTTGTAATCGTGTAGAACTCTGTCTCTGATCGTGAATCCCATCATAATCATGAAACACGCTGTCAGAAAACTTCATGTATTCATGAAATGAAACTCACAAATCCCATCTTCATGAACCTCATACCTTTTCTATATTTTCATAAGGCCTTCAAGAAAAAACAAATTGTACGTTGTAATCTAACTTCCAAATTTTGGACCCCAAAAATTTGGTAAACACTGGGAAACGATGCCACCTTCAATACTGCTTTCGGATTGAACTATATGATACCTTTACTTACAATCTTCCTCATCATCCATGTAAGGATTGACAAAAAACACAAACCAAACTTTATTTCCAGCAAAGAACAGCCCTAGTTCCAACATTTCATACATTTATAAATGCTTAGTTTTACATTAAATATCCTTTGATGAATACATAAATAGGTCCATGGATTGTGAAATGGATATACATGAGACTTTAATTTGATCATTGTGAAACTCCTTGAATCAAAGTTCTCATTCTCTCATTATAACAACTCATGGAATTCCCTTGAGGGAGGGATACTAACTACAAGAAAAAAATATATATAACTGTGTTATTATTTGATATTAATCATGTTTATAAACATTATTGAATTGATTAACCGTGTTTCATAAAAACTTCATCAAATTAGGTTTCACTAATTTAGTCACGTTTCTTACTAAATTTACCCACATTTCTTTAAAACACTACTAAATCGGTCATACTTTACCAACATTTTTTAGAAACACACCTAAGTTCTTTTTATTAAACTTAATTTATTTTCCCCTTCTAATCTTATTGATGCCACGATCACCCCCTGCATCCCTCATTGCTCGGTTCCACCTATGCCCTGCTAACACCCCTAACAAAATGCCTTTGTGCCCCCACCAACACCCAAACACAACACTTTCTTGTTCTTCCCCCCATCCTATAACCAACCTCACCCCACTATTAAAATATGAATTGCATGTCATGAGGCTCAAACCCACAATGTGATAGACAAATAACAACGCTCATACCACTCATTGAGGCATTTTTTTATAATTTAAACATATTATACAATATTTATATAAAATTTAAAAAAGTTACAGGATTATGGGGAACTCTATAGTACTCACTCATGCTATAGTTTTACTATAGTACCTGCCAAAGCCCTAATGTCATGGAAAATCACCCCCAATATGGGGTCGCTAGTGGTTGAAATTTCGACCTCATACAGGATTATGGGGGCCTAGGCCATTTAGTAAATCCCCCAACCATAATATACTTATATATATATATATATATTCATTCATACATTAATGATTATTTATTCAATTGTTATTAATTAATTATAATTATTTTTTAACATTTTTGTTTACATGTTTATATATATGTATGTATATCTATATTAATTATATATATATATATATATATAATTTATTTTTATTGAAATGTAATACATTCTTATTTTTAATATTATTAATAGGTTTATATATGTATATATTTGTGTATGTTTGTATATTAATATAAATATACTTATAAAGTTTTAATTTTTTATTTAAATTGATATATGAATTAATATGTTTGTGTGTTATAATGATAATTTATTTAGTTATTAATAATTAACTATAATTATATTTTTAACTTTTCTATGTGTATTTATATGTGTGTCTGTGTGTGTCTATGTATGTATGTGTGTGTGCATGTGTATGTGTGTGTGTGTATATATATATATATATTTAATAAACACCTTTTAATTTCTTATTTAATTTAGTCATGTTGAAGTGATAAAAGTTTTATGTTGGTTTTATTTATTTTAGATAGGTTTCAACATGTATTTCTTAGATAAATTGGGTATTGGAGTAAGAATATTCTCAAAGGGCATGAAGATGCTTCTGTCATAAATGGAAAAGGATAAAAAAACTACTTGGTGAACAACCTTTTAAATCAAACGATTTTTTTATTTAAATGTGGATAAATGGATTGTATATTTGTATTTAAAATAATTAAAATAGGTTCAAGGTGTTGGATAAAAGTTGGTTTATATATTAAGAAAACATCCTTGGATGACCAACCATAGAGGTTTTTGTATTCAGTGTTAAACATCACTTGGATGATGGGTGAAATTGAATGAGTTTGAAGTTAAAATTAGAAATGTAATGTAACTTCATGGAAACACTCAATGAGGAGTAAATGTTTTGTAAGAGACCTTGGTAATGGTGTTGAATATGTTTAAGATGAATGATAAATTCATAAAAGTGTTATGAGCTGATTTTAAGAGTTTAAGAAGGTTCTGAGTTGATCTAAAGTGAGTCTGAGATTATAATAAGAATTATATAAATTCTCTTTAAGGCTAAAAATGGTTTAAATATTGAACCTTGTATCCTACTTTTTAATGTTACAACTTCATAAATTTCCCAAAGTTTTTAGACTTGATCCAAACTACGTAGAGTTCAAATCACTTTGTAAGGTTTAGTGCTGAGCAGAAGCCTGAAATTTGAAAAAGTTCCAAACTCTACAAAAAAATTTAGAGTTAAATATAAGATCTTTTTAGGGTTTCTGAATTTCATAGAGTTGTTTACTATGTAAAAAATGACTTTATAGAGCTTATGGAAGACTTTCATAAGGTTTCATGAAGTTTTTAGAGTTTATAACTTTTTAAGGTTGGAACTTTGTAGAGTTGAGTTGTAAAATTCATAGAGTTGATGAGAAGTATAATTCAGTAAAGGAATAAACCCTACATTGGGACTTCATAGAGTTAAGTTACAAGAAAATATAGTGTTGTTGGACTTCATAGAGTTGGAAACATTATAGAGTTGAAATCTTCATAAATTTCAGCTTTGTGGAGTTGAAATACTGATCTATGTAGAGTTTTCTACAACCAACATTAAGTTCAACACTTTGTAAAGATTTGAGATATATGAGTTTTTTTGAACTGAATATTCTTAAGAATAAATTATATCAGATGATTCTTATTCTTATATTTTAAGTTATAAACATTATGATGTTTTTTTAATCCATGATTAAAGTTGTAATTGGAAGAATATAAAGGGAGATTATATTGGGAAGATCATTGTAGTATTAATTCTGTGATTTTCAAATGATAATATTTGAAAATAAATATTATAGATCAAAATGGAGATTAAATAAATTGATTACCAAGATTAACTTTATAGATTAAAACATTAAAAAATGTTAGTATTCATGCTGAATATTGAGAAATAGATCTAGCCATGAAGAATCTGTTAATTAAAAGTGAAGCTGAATGTGATTTTAGAGTTATAGATATACTCATGTTATAAAGAATGTGTCATTCCACAACATGCTTTTGTTGTATACTTTTATATAACTATGGATATTGTTTTAAATGAAGATTTTTTGGAATATATTGAGATGAATCTTCTCAAGACTTCTGGTAAAATAAAATTAAATACTTATACAACTAATAAAAAATGAAGAAATAAAACTGAGTGTGCTCCTAGTATTTCACTGGAGACAAGAGGTTGATGAAAATGATCATAGGAGATACCCATATAAAAGTGGTTGTGAAAAATAGAGAGGAGGATCGGCATAAAAATAGGAAGGAAATTTTCTATTAAAATATAGATAATTTATATTGTGATATGATGATATAAAATGGATAAAAACATGAGATATATGGTGTTCTCAAAGAAACATTATGTAAACCAATGTAAAGAGGGAAGAATAGAACCTCTCTTTCTAGATGAAAAAGGAGAGAAACTGATAGAGGATATGGAAAAAAACAGAGAGAAACTATCATGATAATTAGAGAATCTCTCAAAAAGAGGAAGAGTGAACTGATACCATATTGAGAAATAAGAACTTATGGGTATCAAAGAATAGAAGAATAAAAGAAGATGACCCTACGACACCAATTATTATAAAAGATTGTGACAAATAATAAGGAAGAAGAAAAATATTTCATAGAGAAACTAAAACTACCAGTGATATTCCTATCTGGGTGTTGATCATTTTTTGATGAGGAGCTACTAGGTTACTAAAATCGTAGAAGCTCAAGTTGAGAGAATCTAATGAAGATTTTCTGAATAACAACTGGGAGTTTAGTAGTAAACAAAGACTGAGTTACATGAAGTTGTTCTTTAATATCTAAATAAATTTATCTTGGTTAGAGAAATATGGTAACATGGGTGTGAATTCCCTTTTAAAAAATAAATCAAAAGTTAAAGTACAATTTCAAAATAAAATGATTTAGATACGTCTCCACCCCTCAACTTGAGAGTTCAATATTATTAATCCCTTAATATTGGTGGTTATTAAGAAACTTTTCCCTCACAATTATGGTTTTCTATCACCCTCTTGATCTTTTTCAATATCCAAGGAGCTCGTCCCTCACTTTTACAGAGTGAGAACTCATTGGAGAAAGGTGATGAGAGGTGATAGGTTTTATTTAGAAAAATCCATTAAAAATTCACTCACAAATATATTTAATGGATTATTACAATTGTGGATGGGAGATTTGAGATAAAGGTAGAATAGAATTTGAGATACTGAGAACTTAGGAAGGCTCTTTGAGAGGATTTGAGAGATATAGAAATTTAGTGTTGATTCAATCTTAAGAGCATTTTTGGGAGAGAGTGTTGAAAAGGTTAGGTTTCAAGGTTCTAAGGGAGTCATTTTATATTCTCCAAGAGGACCAATAATATTCTATAATACATCAAGTGTAATGAAGTCATAGAAGACCACCTTAAATTCATTTTTGACCACATTTAACATTGGATTGGACTGGTTGTTGTGATTCCACCAATAACCTGGTAGACATTATCAGGTATCCATTGGCCTGCCTAAAGTTGCAAATACTTCTAGAACAATAACTGGATAGTTAATACACCTCCACCAATTAGCTGGTGGATTTGTGTTGGATTATGGTGATTATAACTTTACCATCGGTTAACCAGTGGACCTACTACACACCTAGGCAGTTGTTATCATGGCACCAGTTGGCCAGTGCTACCTACTACTGCCCTTCTTCAAGCATGGCCATACTTTCTTCCTTCTAAATACTTCTAAGGATATTTCAATATTATTCCAATAACTTAAAACATAATAATATATACAACTAATCCTTTAACAATAATTCAAAATATCTTTAATATGCCATTAATTCCATCACTTTGAATTAAAAATAAACACTATAACTCACTTAAAAGAAATCATTAGACAAATAGGTGAGTGTTTGTGATCATGAAAACACCATTATATAGAGGCGTACAAAAATCTCACACTTTTTGATGATTATAAACACCTAACATAAAAAATATAAAATAAATGTAAATCAAGAGAAAAAGATATATAAATCGTAATTCAAGATTTTAATATAAGATATTCAATATGTTCAAGGAGTAAATAAGTCGAGCATATCAAATTAAAGAGAAAAAATTAATATAGATTTTCAAAAACTCTCCCATTGTAAGAAAATTTCCCACTAGATAAAGTTAAAAAAAATTAACATACTTCTCCCCATTTATGAAATAAAATTTCAAAAAACTTTCTCCCCCTTTAAAATCAAATAAAAAGTATCCCACTTTTAGATGAAAAACCCATTCAAAAACTTATCCCCCTTTATGATCATCAAAAAGAAAAAATGAGATAAAGGAGAAACTTTTAATAAAGATGAAGGATTTTAAGATAAATTTAAGGGAGAACCTGAAAAAACAAAAAAAAATGAAAAGAAAGTCTTAAGAGAGAAAAATATTTTGAAAGAGAAAAATAAAATAGATTTTGAAAACACCTCTTAACTTCTGAACATCCTTTTTTAAAATAGGAGTATTGAAGAGAGAGAGAAATATGGAAGTTAAAGAAGAGAGAAAAGTAAAAGAAAAATAGAGAGTAAAGTAAATGAAGAAATAAATAGAAAGAGAAAAGTTAAAAAAAATAGGAAGAAGAAAACAAAAATGGTGCATACATTTTACAAGCTACTCGTTCCTCAAAGAATAATTTTTCACCATTAAAATAACTCTAAATAATAAGGTCATTTTTCAAATCATCTCTTTTAAAGATTATAAACATAAATAATTTATTGAGTATTGAAAAAAAAATAGTTCAAAAATTAATATTAATATTATAAAAAGTACTTATTTTAGAAAATATAATTTTGAAATTTTTAAAATAAGAAAAAAAATTAAATAAAAGAAATTAGAAAATAAAATATATCTCCTAATGAAAAATTCATAATTAAAAGATAAAATAAAGATAAAAGGATCCCCCTAAAATGATATCATAAGTGAGAGATAAAGGGATCGTAGTCAAAAGGAATAAAAAGATAAAATAATAAATTCAAAATTTAAAAAATATTTAAAAACATAACTCAAGATATTCATAAATCAAATGAAAAATGTCATGAGGGGAAAATTCATAATTAACCTTTAATAAATTTGAAATGATCAATGGATATAGTTTTGGTAAAAATATCAACGAGTTAATATCCCTTCAGAACAAATTCTAATAATATATCACCTTTTGTGAAGTGACCTCTTAAGAAATGGTGCTTATGATCACTATGTTTAGTGTGAGAGTTCTGAATAGAATTTTTAGAGATATTGATGGCACTAGTGTTATCACACTTGATAGGTACATGGTCAAATATAAGCCTGAAGTCTAATAGAGTGTATTACATTCATATTATTTGGGCACAATAACTCCCATCTGTTATGCATTCCGCTTTGGTTGTAGAAAGAGAAACTGAATTCCAATTATTATTAATCCATGAGACAAGGGATTTTCCAAGTAGGTGTCAAGTCTCACTTGTACTTTTCATATATATTTTTAATCCTCCCAGAGTATTATTGGAGAAGGAAGTTAATTCAAAATAGGTTCCTTTGGGATAAAAAAACATAGATTTTTAGTTACTTTTAAATACAAAAAAAATCCTTTTGATATATTTAAGATGAGATTAATTTGTATTTTATTGAAAATTAGTATAAAGAAAAATACCGAGCATGATATTAGGTCGATTCATAGTAACTTAAAGTAGACTACCAATCATACTTCTATAAATTTTGTTTTTGATCATCTTACCGGCTTCATCCAATGTAAGCTTACAAGTTATACTCATAGGTATACTAATTTCTTTAGAGTGATCCATTCTAAATCGTTTTAAGATTTCATTGGTGTATTTTCCTTGGTTTAATAAGATACCATCATTTCTTTAAGAAATTTTAAAATTGAGAAATAATTTGAGTTCACCCATAAAACTTATTTAAAATTCCATTTTCATTAAATTAGAAAATTAAAAACATGTATATTCATTGGTAGAGTTTAAAATCACATAATCAATGTAAATTTGAATGAGTAACAAATCATTTGAGATGTGTTTTATAAAAATATTTGAATCATGATTTCACATTTTAAAACCATTTAATAAAAGATAATTTGAAAGAAGTTTATACCAAGCCTGATGGACTTGTTTTAAACCATAAAAATATTTTTATAATTTGACAATAGAATTTAGAAAAAAGAGTATTTTCAAAACTAGGTTGTTGTTCCAAAAAAACATTTTAAAAAATAAAACCATTTAGAAAAGTGATATTCATTTAAAGAGTTTAAAATTAATATGATAGGTTAATGAAAATGATATTATTATGGACTTTTATCAATGAGTGTAAATTTTTCCCCATATTCGATTTATTCTTCTTGGTTATAACCATTTGCAACTAAATTGGCTTCGTTTCTGGTGATATTACAAAGCATGTCTATTAAAAAGCGTTTTAGATACTATAACTGGATGATAATTAAGTCTTTACATGATATTCCTAACATCATTTTGAGTTAATTTATTTAGTCCTCTTACATGTCAATAATACAATTTTCATCTTTAAGGGAATCATTAAGGTTTTGGGGTTTAAGGTGATAGAAAAAGGCAAGGTGTTCAACCTTATTTAAGACCGATCTACAAGTAAGAGTTATGAGTTGAAAATATCCAATGACCTTTTCAAGGGGATGGTATCTAGATTTTTTAAAAGATTTAAGAAGATAATTTGAAGGATATTCTTGTTCTTCATTAACTTATTTAGTTTGAAAAGGTTCATTTAAAACATCATTTTCAAAAACATTTTCAGAAATATATATTGGAAGATTTTCATCAAAAACAACATGGACTGATTCTTCCAAAATTTTAGTCATTTTCTTAAAGACACGATATTCCTTTCTTGAGTTGGATTTCCAAATAAATATACCTTCATCGGATTTAGAATCAAATTTTCCAAGATTATCTTTAGTGTTTAAAATAAAACATTTGCAACCAAAAAAATTTAAATGGTCAATTTTCCAAATTTCATAAGGGTATTTTTGAGAAAAGATATTATGAGAATTTGATTGATGATATATCATGTAGTATTCATAGCCTCAGCCCAAAAATATTTTGGTAAATTAAAATAATTTAAAAGGGTTTGATCAATTTCTCAAATAGTTTGATTTCACCTCTCTACTACCCTATTTTGTTCTGTGGTTTGAGAAAAAAAAATAATGATTATATCCTTCAAAAGAACATAAAATCATAAAATTCCATGTAATTTAATTCTAAACCATTACCACTTTAAATTTTAATAATTTTAAAACCTTTTTCATTTTCAAATTTTTAAAAAAATTTATGAAGGCTTTCCAAGCTTTGATTTTATGAGATAATAAATACACCAAAGTGAATCTTGTAAAGTCATCAACAATTACAAAATTATATGATCCCCCCCCCTTAAAATTTTGATTTGAGAAGGTTTTAATAAATCAAGATGAATTAATTTAAGATATTTTGAAGTGTAAATCCATTTTTTATATTTAAAATATGATTTTTTGTTTCTTACTATATTGGCATGCATCACTAACCATGTCATCTTTGAAATGAAATTTGGTAAGATCTCATACTATTTAATAATGGTTGAGTTTGAAAAGTGAGTGCATTATATAATGACCAATGTTTCTATGTCTAATCCATGACTCGCTAACTTTTTCACTTGAACATTTAACATTTTACCTAGAAATAGATTTTAAATTGATTTTATAATTATTTTGAAATCTTTAAGTGGTAAATAAAAAATTTTCTTTGGAGTTAAAACTTCACAAAAATCATTTTCAAAGGAAATTTTAAAATTTCTATCACCCAATTGACTAATAATTATCAAATTTTGTTTTAATTCTTTTTCAAATAAAATATTTTTAATTAGAGTTGAGTTAGATAAACTGATGGTACCTTCACTGATTATCTTACCCTTTGATTTCTTGCCAAAGGTTATTTGACCTCCATCTAGTTTATAAATTTGATTGAATTTGGAGAGGTCACCACACATGTATCTTGATCAACCACTATCTAGATACCACAATGTTTCTTAGTTTTTCCTTGAAAGATACTTTTCTAACAAAATCAAATGGATAAATGTTTTGGTACCCACATTAACTTCGGTCAACTTATGTTATCCAATAATGATTTTGACCAAATGTGCATAGTATGATATTTTACTTTAGAGATATTGGATGAAATATGGATTGATTTTGGTATCTAATATCATTAATTCTTGCAGTCACATTCATAAATTAAGTGAAAGATTATTTTTCAATAAGTAAAAAAATTATCTTGTGATAAAACATTAATAAAATTAGTTTTTGAGGGATTTCTTGAGGTGCTTTCATGATTAGAGAAACCAAGACCAGACTATTCTTTTCCATGTCTTTGAGATCCCAAAAAATTATTTAAATTTTTTTCTCTTTGGATGAATTTTTAAAGATAACTTTTGGGGTTTTTAAGGGTATATTAAACTTTATTAACATCCAGTTTATTTTTTAATTTTAAGGATAAATCTTTATTTTATTTTAAGAGAATATATTTATCTTTTTGAAGTTTATATTTTTCTTAAATAGATTGCTTATATTTATTTTCAAGATCTTTATATAATGAATAAAGATGATGAAAACTATTTTCAAGTTGATCAAGATTGTATTTTAGGTCTTCATAATTAAGTTGAATGGAGGCATGAGAAGAAGAAGAGAGAGAATAATTGGGAGAGTAATAGAGAGAGGAATAGATAGAAAGAGGGGTACTAACCTCGACATCTTCATTTGCATGTTCCATAAGGAACTTAGGGCTTGATTCAATTAAAGAGGGTGAGGATGTTGAATCCATGGAGCCATCACTTTCAACCCACATTGTGACTTTGAAATGATTTTTACTTTGTTTATTTTATTTAATATTTTTTTGTGTGTGGGTCATTCTGAATTAATGTGACCTTTACTTTTACATTCATATCATGACACTTTTGGTTCCGCCGTTTGACTTTCCTTTTTGGATCAGTTGGAAAATGTATTCTTATTGAAGAAATTGTTCGTGTTCTTGGTGAGTTGATCATAGTCTAGAATTTCACCTTCATATGAGTTATCATTTTTAGATTTAAAGGCAATGGTTTTCTTGACTAATTTGACTTCATTTCCCTCCTTTTCTAATTTTTGCTTCATTTTTATTTTATCTTTCATAAGGGGGTTGAGTCAATAAGATTTAATTATGAATTTTTCATTCCTTCATGTTTGGGGAGATTATTGAGTCAGTAAGGTTTCCTTATGACTTTTACATTCCTTCTTGTTTTGAAAATCACAAACACCTTATCTTAAGGAAAATTTCATTTTACCCTATGTTTTACTTTCATAAGGAAAATTTTCCTTCCCCAAGGAAATTTATCCTTACCATGTATTTCATTGTTCATTTTGTCTCTAAGTATAAAATTTTCTTTCGTATCCAAAACCTCGGAATCATATATATACTTAGATATAAAGCATTCTATTTTTAGGATCCAAATTCAGGTTCTGAACTCTCTGAATTCAGTCTCTGAACTCTTCTAAGTTCTAACTCCGAACTCATTGAATTCAGACTCCGAAATATTCTGAGTTGTGACTCTGAACTCTCTAAATTCAGACTTCGAACTCTTCTGATTTCTGACTCCGAGTTCTCTGAATCCAGACTCCGAGCTCTTCTAAGTTCTGACTCCGAGTTCTCTAAATTTTGACACCAAACTTTTATAAGTTCAGGTTCCGAGTTCTCTAAATTCAAACACTGAACTTTTATAAGTTCAGGTTCCGAGTTATCTGAATTCATACACAGAACTTTTATAAGTTCAGGTTCCGAGTTCTCTAAATTCAGACACAGAACTTTTATAAGTTTAGGTTCTGAGTTTTCTCAATTCAGACTCTGAACTCTTATGAATTTAGGTTTCTAATTCTTATAAATTCAGACTCCGAATTTCCTTAAAAATTCAGACTCTAAATTCTATAGAATTCTAACTCCAAATTCTTCTGATAAACAGAATCCGAATATATATTTATTATAGATTCTGAAATTTTTTTGGGTAGACTCTGAACTTTAATTTTTTCTTACACTCCGAAAAATGAATTTTTTCAAACAATCATATTTTTTCTTACACATGCTTTGGTTATAAAATGATGTTATGCATTAAGTTACTAACTAACCGTTGTTTGAGTGACACGTGTACAGTTCCCTCCTAAATTCAAGGAAAAATATGACCATTGGAGGAGGGTGTCTACTGTTGAGAATGTGCCTATAAATAGGAGCTCATTTGAAAGAGCTCACAACCGTTCTATGACTCTAGAGATTACATGTTGTTAAAGTGATTTCTAGAGAGGGACTCTCATGCTTCGTGCGTATTGAACATATTTTTTAGATTTGCTTCATGTGACTCCAAATGTTGCTGAGTACATTCGAGGGCTTCTGGGGATAGGAAGACAGAGGGGTTGACTACCTTAAATCCTGAGGACTTCCTTGCTAAGGAAGACAGAGGTGCCAACTATCTTGAAGTTGAGGGCTTGAGGGGATAGCAAGACAGACTCCAATCTTTATATCAAGGTCTTACCCTGGTGTGGGTAAGACAAACTTTCTTTAAAGTATAAATCAAGGGACCTTTATCCAAGGTTGTTGGATCTCATTATCTTTGGGTTAAAATATTTACTACTTGTTACTAGTTTGTTTCAAGTTTTCCACTGCATTTTGTTTTTTGAGGAAAGTAGAACTATCTTATAATTTATTATACTTGTATACTCTGATTTATTAAGATTATATGTTCTTTAAGGTAGAATCATTATCTTTGTAAACTTTTTTTAAGTTTCATTTCCAGATTCAATTTTTCGGAATTACATTCTCGGAATCATATTTCCGGAATCAAGCAAGTTTGTAGAACTTAGAGTTTTTGTGAATTTACCTTGTTTAACCTTGTTAAACAACAGAATGGTTTATAACCAAATTTAAAAGTTCCTAAAGAATTTTTAAAGTATACAATTCACCCCCCCCCCCTCTTGTATATTGAGCATCATTAGATACTACATACAGTATCTTCATTCATTATTTTGATCATACAATTGGTATCAGAGGAGGTCTCTGAAATACTTATATTCACCTATAAGTTTTCCTTGCTCAATTTTTTCATTATTATATATTTTTATTGTTGAGTAATATTTTCCTTGTTTACAAACTTTTATTACTAACAAGTTTGTGTGGAAAGATTTTCTTTAATATGGCAGGAATCAATGTTGTTTCCATTGACAACCTAAATCCAACCAGACCACCTATTTTTTAAGGGAATGATTATGAATATTGGAGATATCGCATGAATACATTCATTATCAATACTGGAGTAGACAATTTTTTCATTTTTACTGGAGGATATAAAATCCATGACAAGGAATTTAGTACTTTCACCAACTAAGAAAAGCATGAATATCAACTGAATTATATGGTATGCAATACATTTCTTTGTTCCATGACTAGAAATATATATTTCCAAATTTCATCTTGTGAAGCAGAAAATTGTATATGGAAGAAGCTTGAAGTTACTCACTTTGGAACTTCCAAAGTTATTGAAACTAGAAGATCCATGCTCAGAGCTGAATATCATGGTTTTTTCTTTCCTTAAAGAGAAACCATATGTAAGGTTCAACAAAGATTCATAACTATTATTAATAGTTTATAATATATGGGTGAGAAAGGATTAGATGATGAAGCTCTTGTGGACAAGATCATAGAAATCATGCCTAATGAGTGGGAATCCAAGAGAACGGCTATAGATGAGAATAGGAAGGTTACTTAGATTTATATTAATGAACTCTTTGGAACTCTTCTTCAACATGAGACTAGAATGAAGAGAGATACTGATAATGTTAAGAAGAAGAATGGGAATGGCAGTGTTGCTTTTACTAAAACTTCAAATCATATGAAATCCAAGACTCCTGAGAGAGTTACTAGATCTAAATCTAAGAAGATTGTTATACAATATGAATCTAGTGAAAGTGAATCTTTAGAAAATGAAATAGCCAATATTTCTCGAAGGATGAACAAGATTGTTGGCTAGAAGAATTTTCAATCTAGATATAAGAAGAAATAAAGGAAAGATAAGAAAGATTCAGAAGTCACATGTTATGAATGCAAGAGAGATGAACATATAAGACTTGATTGTCCTATGCTTAAAAGAAAGGAAATAAAATAGAATCATTTTGAGAGAAATAGAAATAAGTACTAAAAAGATAAAGCTAAGAAAGGTCTTGAAAGCTAATGACACCTGGAGTGCCAGTGGTGGAGACTCTTCTGAAGAATCATCAGATTATGAATCTTCTGGACAAAAGAATCTTGGTCTAATATCGAGACTACCTATTGAAAATCATTACTTAATGGATAAGGTACACAATGCTGAATCTATAACCAATGTATCATTAAATGATAATTTTAGTGATAGTAAATATTATGAATCTTCGGATGAAGAATATTCTTCTAATGAGGATAATAATTTACCTACCTATGAAGAAGTTTCTAGGTTTGTTAAGCTTCTTGAGAATAAAAATTCTAAACTCAAAAAAAATCTTGATAAGGAAAATTCTAGGATTTCTATACTTACTAAGGAAATATCATATCTTTCTAAAGATCTTGATAGGAAAATTTTTTATTTTGAAAGTATTTCAAAAAACCTTGAGGAAGTAAATTCTGAGAAGGATAAACTTTCTAAGGATCTAGAAAAAGTAATTTCTAAGAAAATGTTTTCGAGCCTAAATCTAGTTCTAAAACAAATTTTTTGGAAGATAAGAACTTAGTTATCAAACTAAAATCCGAAATATTTTCCTTGAGGAAGTGTTTGTCAAACTTTACCTTAGGTAAGGAAAATTTTGATAAGATGTATTCCCAAATCCAACCTCTAAGGAATAATTCTGGTTTTGGTTATACTAGTTCTAAACCGATTTTTAGTAACAATTATTTTGTTCCTCAAAGTGCTCCTTTCTGTACTAAATGTCAGCATGGTGGGCATTGGGCAAAAAAAATTTCCCTAAACAAAACTCAGTATTTAGGATTTCATAAAGCCTATTTTTCTAAGAAAATGTGGGTACCTAAGATTTTTCTTTCTAAAATTTATGGATCCCAGAAATTTTGGATTCTGAAAGTCTAACTTTCTTATTTTCAGGAAAATAAAGAAAGTACCAACAACAATACTTAGTACATGGATAGTGGATGTTCCTGGCATATGACTGGTAAAAAAACTACTTTGAAAAGATTATAAAGATGAAAGGAGTAAAAGTAACTTTCGGAGATAATTCTAAGAGAGAAATTATTGGTATAGGTTACATCGTTATTCTTGGAAAAAAAATTGATTTCGAATGTTTTATTTGTTAAAGGTCTTAAGCACAACCTCATTAGCATAATACAATTATGTGATGAAGTTTAACTTGTGAATTTTAGGAATAGCAAGTGCTTAGTACACAATTCTAAGGAAGAGTTTATTCTTTCTGCCAATAGGAAAGACAATGTTTACACACTAAACTTAGAAGACCTTAGGAGCCAAGACCTACCTTGCCTTAGTGAAATGGAAGATCATTCTTGGTTGTGGCATAGAAGGTTAGGTCACTATAACCTTAGGAACCTATGCAAACTCTCTAAGAAAAGATTAGTTAAGGATCTACTGGAACTTAGATTTGATTCTTCAATAGTTTGTGATCCTTGTCAATTTGGAAAGAAATATAAAACAAGTTTTAAATCAGTCGGTGAAGTCTCAACTACTGATGCATTACAGTTAGTGCATATGGATCTTTTTGGCCCAACACAGACTGGAAGCATTGGAGGCAAATATTATGTATTTGTCTTAGTTGATGATTACACTAGATTTAAGTGGGTCTATTTTCGAGCAATTAAATATGAAGCTTTTTCTTATTTCAAAAGTTTTAGATCCCAAGTTAAAAATGAGAAAAACCTTAATTTGATAACTATTCATAGTTATCATGGAGGATAATTTCAATATTATGATTTTGAAACTTTTTGTAGTAGAAAAGGCATTACTCATAACTTCTCAGCACCTAGAATACCTCAAAAAAATGGTGTTGTTGAAAGAATAAATAGAATTCTTCAAGAGATAACAAGAACCATGTTGAGTGAATATTCTATAGCCAAACATTTTTGGGTTGAAGCTGTAAGTACTTCTTGTTATACTATAAATTGTGTTTTTATTAGACCTTTTCTTAATAAATCTCCTTATGAGTTATGGAATGGTAGAAAACCTAGACTTTCCCACTTCAAGGTTTTTGTTGCAAGGTATTAATTTTGAATACTAAATATAATCTTTACAAATTTGCACCAAAATCTGATGAAGGAATTTTCTTAGGCTACTCCACAACTTCTAAGGCTTATAGAGTTTTCAATAAGAACACTTGTATTGTTGAAGATACAGTGCATGTAAAATTTGATGAAACTGATCCTTTTGTTTTTAAACAACCCCAACCTACATCTTCGTTTGTGTTTTCAAAAACTAATTATCAAAATTTGTTAGAATATCCTTCTGATAAGGAAAATGTCCAAGAAGATTTTTCTGAAATATTTACCCCAGAATAGTTTCTACCTTATTTTGATGAACAGGTTTTACAAAACCCAAATTATTTGTTTCTAAAGAATCATCCCAATGATAGTATCATTGGTGATGTAAATCAACCGGTAAGGACTAGAAGTTCCTTAAGAAATGAAGTAGAACATCTAGCATTACTTTCCCAATTAGAACCAAAAAGCAATGATGAATCTTTAGGTGATGGTGATTGGATAAAAGCTATGCAAGATGAGCTAAATGAATTCGAAAGAAATAAATTCTGGACCCTGGTTGAAAGACCTAAGGAAACTTCTATTATTGGAGTCAAATGGGTCTTCAGAAATAAGTGTGATGAAAATGGAATCATAGTAAGAAATAAATCTAGATTGATTTCTAAAGGCTATAATCAACAAGAAGGAATAGACTATGAAGAAACCTATTCTTCAGTAGCTAGACTGAATATATTTGTATTCTACTTGCCTTTGTAGCATTCTTCAATTTCAAAATTTTTCAAATGGATGTGAAATGTGCTTTCCTTAATGGTTTTGTTCAAGAGGAATTTTTTATTGAACAACCTCCTAGTTTTGAAGATACAAAATATCCTGAACATGTTTATAAACTTACCAAAGCTTTGTATGGACTTAAGCAAGCCCCTCAAGTTTGGTATGATAGGCTTACATGATTTTTGCTTCAAAATAATCATGTTAAGGGAAATGCAGATATAACCCTTTTTATAAATAAAGATAAGAAAAATGTTTTGATTGTTCAAATTTATGTTGATGGAATTATATTTGGTTCAAATCAGCAATCTTTAACTGATTCCTTTGCAGATCTAATGAAATCTGAGTTTGAAATGAGTATGATGGGTGAGTTAACATTTTTCCCCGGTTTTCAAATTTCTTAAAAACTAGAAGGAATCTATATATCCCTACATAATTATATTAAATATCTTCTTAAAAAGTATAGATATGACAACACTAAGAGTATTAGTACTCCTATTGGTACCTCAAACACATTGATCTTGATGAAGCTGGGAAACCAGTAGATCAAACATATTTTAGAGGTATGATAGGAAGTTTACTTTACTTGACATCTAGTCATCTAGATTTAATGTTTTCAGTCTGCTTATGTGCAAGATATCAATCCAATCCTAAGGAATCTCATTTAAAGGCAGTGAAAATAATTTTTCGCTACTTAAAGGGAACCATGGATTTAGGACTCTTTTATATTTCTGGAAATGATTTTATTTTAAATATTTTTTAGGATGTTGACTTTGATGGATGTATAATGGATAGAAAGAGTACATCTAGAACTTTTCATTTCTTAGGATATTCATTAGTTTCTTGGTTATGCAAGAAACAACACTCAGTATCACTTTCTACTGCTAAAGCTGAATATGTAGCAACTGGAAGTTATTGTGCTCAAGTGTTGTGGATGCAACACACACTCACAGACTATGGTATGAATTTTACCAAAACACAAATTTTGTGTGACAATACTAGTGCCCTTGCCTTATGTAAAAACTCCGCACATCACTCTTGTGCAAAACACATAGATATTTGGAATCACTTTATTAGGGATCACACACAAAAAGGGGATATCATTCTTTAATTTATCGAAACACAAGATCAACTTGCTGATATTTTCACAAAATATTTACCCTCTAATAGATTTGAATACATTAAACAAAAGTTAGGAATGATAACCATAAGGTAATCTTCCTTGTTAACTTTCTGTTGAAACCAATCTCCTTACAGTAATAAACTCCTTTTCATATGGGGAATACATTTTCTTGTTGGTTTTTCAAATCTTTCTTAATGAAAATTTTCATAGTCAGATTTTTCAAATCTTTCGTAATGAAAATTTTCGTAGTCATATTTTTCAAATCCTTCATAATGAAAATTTTCGTAGTCAGGTTTTTCAAATCTTTCGTAATGAAAATTTTCGTAGTCAGATCTTTCAAATCTTTCGTAATGAAAATTTTCGTAGTCATATTTTTCAAATATTTCGTAAGGAAAATTTTCGTAGTTAGATTTTTCAAATCTTTCGTAATGAAAATTTTCATTGTCATATTTTTCAAATCTTTCCTAATGAAAATTTTTATAGCCAGATTTTTCAAATTTTTCATAATGAAAATTTTTGTAGTAATATTTTCTTAAAATTTTTGTAATGAAGATTTTCTAAATTTTTATAATGAAGATTTTCTAAATTTTTGTAATGAATATGTTCTAAGTTTTCGTAATGAAGACTTTCTAAGTTTTTGTAATGAAGATTTTTTAAGTTTTCATAATGAAGATTCTCTAAGTTTTAGTAATGAAGATTTTCTAAGTTTTCATAACGAAGATTTTATAAGTTTTCGTAATGAATATTTTCTAAGTTTTCATAATGAATATTTTCTATGATTTTGTAATGAAGATTTTCTATGTTTTCATAATGAAGATTTTCTAAATTTTTTGTAATGATGATTTTCTAAAAATTCATAGTCATTTTTTCAAAAAAAATCATAATCAAAATTTTTCAGAATCTAAAGTTATTCAAGAAGAATTTTCCCCATTACAAATAATCTTCCTAGAAATCCGAAAGGTATGTTTCCTTTCCTGAGTTTTTGTAATCATCCTTTACTTGCTCGTAGTTTCTTTTGTTTTTAAATTTTTCAGATTCTCTTTTCCTTAAATCTGAATGTTTTTCTTAAAAACCTCAAAAGATCGGGTTCTACCAAGTTTTACTTGTGGATATTATATCAACCTTCAGATCTGATTAGAAGGATTTTTAGCCATTGGATTGAGTTTGGAAGATGAATCGTCGCATCTATATAAAGGACCCTCTGATGGTAGTCCCACATTGAATCTCAAGCTCTCACATGATGAAGTTCTACCCTTCTACATAAGCACATTCCGTATTTTCAAGGGTCTCTCAATTTCGAATGTCTGTTGAAGAATCTTCTCAGAAAGATATGTTTATTATCAAGCTAATCTCAGAGTGGAAGGTCTATAGGGTAAGTTTGGTGCATCTGAACTTCTTCAACAAGTATGATTCTATAATCTCTAAGAACATCAAGCTCAATGGATGGGATAGTGTTTGCATATCGAAGCCAGGGGCTCAAGATTTAGTGTATTCAGATTTTCTAGTTGAATTTTATGAATTATTCAGTTTCTTAAAGGAAGAAGGCAGAGAAAAGTTTTCATTCAAGAGCTGTGGAAATACTTATTCTCTTTCATATACTAAGGCAGCTAATTTGGTTGTTATTCCATACGAAGTGGAAGCTGAGTTCTGTTCTCATAAGTTTCCAGATGTCAAAGGACATTTTGTTAAGGAGAAGGCTATGGCATGTCTTGGACTCTCTGATGTAAAGACTCTGAAGATCGCCCACTTGTCTACAAATCATCGGATTCTCGAATTATGGGTTCAAGGATTCATCATTCTGAGAAAAGGGGACAAGGACACATTGAAGAAGAGTGACATGTATATCTTGGATTTCTTGGTGAACCAAAGGAAGATCAATATGGTTAAGCATATTCTCATTATGATTGAGAATATTAAGAATGGAAACTTGAAGACTCAGATAATCATGTATCCAGTTATTCTCTCTAAGTTAATTGTTCGGTGCTTAACATCTTTTAAAATTCCTTGCAGCTCGAAGCCAAGGAATTGCAAAGTCATGTTAGTCAGTGATGATACCCTGAAGAGGATGAACATTGGTTTTTCTACAGACTCCAGAGAATTTTATGACTTACCAGAGGAAGAAGCTGAAGTTGTTCCGAAAAAACAAGAAGTGGTTGAACCTTCCAAAAAGGGAGGAAGGAAGAGGAAGTTGAAGGAAGTAGTAGTGGAAGGAAAAACTAAAGAGCCCAAGGAAATCCAATTCGCACCTCCAAAACCTAAGAATAAAAAATAATATCCATATGAGGTAGTTTCTAAGTGGAGAGAAGACAAACAGAATAGGAAATATGGGGAGCCAAGTTTTGGTTTGGATCCTGCTGAATCAAAAGCCTTAAAAGAGAAGACAACTGATGAGCTTGAAAATCAAGCTAAAGAAAATAAGCAAAAGAAGAAGTTGACTGAAGCTGAGATAGTGCAATCACTCCTGAAGGCTGCTGAGAAAGCATCCGAGAGTATCCCAGTACCAAAATATTTCTTTGTGGGAGCTTTACCTGAGACTCTAGGTAAGAAATTCGTTACTCCGGAAAAATTCCAAGAAAATATTGTTGAATAAAAATAAGTTGTTGAAGGATTTCAAGAAGAATTAGAAAACAGTGGTGACACCGGAGAGTTGATTAAGCAAGTTGAAGATTTCCATGAGAAAGAAAGCTCATCCGAGAAGCTCTCAATCCAAAATTCTGAAGCAAAATATTAAAAGCTGGATACCCTTGGGAAATATGAGAAATGATAAGATGACAAGGTTCAAGAAGAAGTGAAAAAATTTGTCTGAAGAAGAAAGCTATAATCATCATTTCATACACCCAGAGGATGCTGAGGCAGGAGATCAGAAAGAAGATATAGATGAAGATAAAATTGTTCAGTTGTCTGACAGTGAATATAAATCTCCAGATGAGGAAGCCATTCCGAAAACTGATAAGGGAAAACGGGTGGTTGTTGATACACCTGGTAAAGCTATTGTAAAGAATAAGGAAGCTGCTAGATCTTCAAAGAGGAAACTTTTTGAGCTAGAAAAAGATCGCTCACCAAGAAAAGTTTCAGATTCGGAATCATCATCCCTTGGACATGATTTCATTGTTCAGACGTTGAAGAAGCTTGTTGGGACCTTTCCAATTTTTTTGATCATAGACTCTAGATGCTAGATGCTTCAAAACACACTAAATCAGAAATCATATTCAGTATCTATGGTGATAGATAAGTTTGTAAAGCTTGAGGCTGATTTCAAGAATGTTTTCATTAACTATGACTCCTAAAAAAGGTCTTGCAAGAAAATGGTTAGCTGGTCAAAGAAGATAGTTGAATATATGAGAGATCTTGATGAGTTCCAAGATAGTGTCAAGCAGGCATTTGACATTGAAGATGGTAAGATCAAGGATCTCACAAGAAATTTTGAAGAAAAGATGACTCTGGAACAGAATTCTTGGACTCAATAAGTGAAGTATTTGAATGGGAAATTGTATTCAGTGGCTCAAAGCTAGAAGAGAGAAATAGATCTTCATATTGAGATAGAAGCAAATCTTTTCAAGCAGGAAGAAGTCCTGAAGGCTCAGGCAGAGGCTATTTAAGTCTCGGGAAGATAGAATTAAAGCTCTAGAGAAGAAAGTTGAGTATCATGATCATATTCTCAAACGAATAGAGGAAGATCACAAGGAGCTCAAGAAGTTGAATACAATATTCAAGAAGTAGATTCCCAAGGAAAAGGAAGGATGATCTTGTTTAAATCTGATCTTTTGTTTTATTTTTCTTGTTATACAAATTTTTCCTATCATAATGAATTTTTGGTTTCTTGTCTTTTGGATGTTTTTTACTAATATTTCAGGTACCATAATTTATTTTCCATTCCCTTAAATTCCTTTTTAAAAATCAAAAAGGGGGAGAAAGGAAAAATAATTCTAATAAAATAAGAAATTTTCCTAAGGGGGAGTGTTCATCTAAGGGGGAGTTCTTATACAAGATGATTTTTGTATGCAATAAAATGCTAAGTCTCATTCCAAAAATCTAGAATACAATCCTTAGCATTCCAAATCCTAATGGGGAGTTATTTATATTCATCATTTCCCATGTATTAAGGGAGATAAGTTTTATTTTCAAAGTCTAGAAAAATATTTTCTAAGTCCTTATATTATTTTTCATAAGGATGTTTGTGCTTTCCAAAAAGGGGGAGATTGTTGAGTCAATAAGGTTTCCTTATGACTTTTCCATTCCTTTATGTTTGGGGAGATTGTTGAGTCATTAATGTTTCCTTATGACTTTTCCATTCCTTCTTATTTTTAAAATCACAAACACCTTATCTTAAGGAAAATTTAATTTTACCCTCTATTTTACTTTCATAAGGAAAATTTTCCTTCCCCAAGGAAATTTATCCTTACCATGTTTTTCATTGTTCATTTTGTCTCTAAGTATAAAATTCGGTTTCGTATCCAAAACCTCGAAATCATATATATACTTAGATATAAAGCATTCTGTTTTTAGGATCTAAATTCATGTTCCAAACTCTCTGAATTCAGACTCTGAACTCTTCTTAGTTCTGACTCTGAACTCTCTGAATTAAAACTCCAAACTCTTCTGAGTTCTGACTCTGAACTCTCTAAATTTAGACTCTGAACTCTTATGAGTTCTGACTCTGAGTTCTCTAAATTCAGACTCTGAACTCTTCTAAGTTCTAACTCCGCGTTATCTGAATTTTGACATCGAACTTTTATAAGTTCAGGTTCCAAGTTCTCTGAATTCAGACACCAAACTTTTATAAGTTCAGTTTATGAGTTCTCTGAATTCAGACACCGAACATTTATAAGTTTAGGTTCTGAGTTATCTGAATTCAGACACCAAACTTTTATAAGTTCAGGTTCTGAGTTTTCTAAATTCAAACTCCAAACTCTTATGAATTCAGGTTTTGAATTCTTATGAATTCAGACTCTGAATTCTATAGAATTATAACTCTGAATTCTTCTGATAAACAAAATCCGAATATACATGTATTATATACTCTGAATAGTTTTTGGGTAGAATTTGAACTTTCATTTTTGTTTACACTCTGAAAAATGAATTTGTTCAAACAATCATATTTTTTCTTACACATGTTTTGGTTATAAAACGATGGCATGCATTCAGTTACTAACTAACTGTTGTTTGAGTGACACGTGTACAGGTCCCTCCAAAATTCAAGAAAAAATATGACTATTGGAGGAGGGTGTTGACCGTTGAGAATGTGTGTAGAGACCCGAAGCCTGACGTACATGGACATTACATTACATTTGCGGAATACTTAGTACATAACAAAAACACACACTAAAGGATCGTAATAGTTTAGTGTCTTTGGAAACTCGGAACGTAATCTTCTAATCGTGGTGAAAGTTCTTCAATATCTCCCATAAAGGTCATCCCTTTTTTTTACCTAAAACCTTTCTTTATATCCTGGGGAAAAGAAAACATAAAAGGGTGAGCTCAAATGCTCAGTAAGGGTAAACAAAGGAAATATCAATCACATAATTTTCATAAGAACATAACATTTTTGGAAATCTTAACCTGCAAAAGAGAGCATAATTTCATAACATGGGGTAAATCATAGTAGTGAAATGAAATCATAACTTAAAACATTACTCATTGTGGCATACACACATAATCATAGAGAATCATTTCTTGTTAGTCAAGACTCATTGCCAAGACTATCTTAGTGGACAAAGTCCCTTTCTGAATCGAGTAATCCTCGTTTCAGTCCTGTTTCACTGAACCGGTATAACCTACCATTCCAGCCATGTCTATCTCATGAGATATAAAATCTTTACCCAATGAATTGGAGGGAGATATATGTCCCACCCATCTCTTAATGAATCCTTTCTTATGTGTGCCACAAAATCTTAAATCATACATCATTGCATAACCCATGTAATAAAAATGGGATTCTTAAACAACATGACATCATAAAACCATTCATATAAGATAAAGGAATTCATAAACATAATTCCATCACAACATAGTCAAATCAATGTAAAAATATTGATAGAAACAGAACCCTTTATTATCTTAGATGGAAAATAATTTTGATAAAACACTTGAAATGAATTCTTGAGGAAAATATCCTTTCTTCTTCAAAATCAATTTCTTTTCACAAAACATCATACAATTTTAAAAGAAAGAGATTTTATTAAAAATAGTCATGAAATATTTTGGAGGAAGGTTCATGAAAATAAGGCTTTATAAAACCGTAAAAATCCGTTCGTGCCGTATAAGTTAAAAAAACATTCTTCGTACTTTTGTCGGAAAAGTCAAAAAGTACCTCGTACGGAAAAACGACAAAAGATTCCTTTCATATTCTTTACTAAAAACTCACCGAAGAGTAAAATTGGATTTAAACTATTGTAAGTGGATGGAAACAATATTACATATTGAAGGAACATGGATGTGGATGATAAAATACACCCCAGTAAATACTTACGAATAAACAATCTCGGATAAAAAATGAGATTGTGATATTTCCCTTACCTTAGGTCCAATTTGCTTCGTATGTGTCCGAACCTCCTGTATAATGATTTAAATAATGTCATTGACTTATTACAGAATCATATTCATTGTTATGATATCATATATGGTTCACTTATGACATTATATTACCCGTTCTTTTGTAAATTCCATGTTAAAGAAGCGTTTTGGGTAAAATCGTTTCATTTATCGTAGGTGTTTTGACTTGTTGTTCTTGACATCATTATTACTTATATCATGATTTACTTACTTCCAGAATATAAAATATGATTTATATATCATATATATTCAGTATATATATATATAATAGATAGATAAATAAAATGAAAAACACCGTTCATGGAGACGGTAGTCCGTACGTACGTATGAACGCTGTTTTTCTTTCCTTATTGTCTTGAAATGGAAGTAAGTAGATGACATACATATGTATAATTTCATATATTTCATTATTATTTCTTATATATACATTATAATCATTCTTAAATGGTTAACATAGAGAATGAATCTCATCGCGTCGTGGAGACGGTAGTCCGTACGTACGCACGAGCGATGATATCATTTCTATAAATATTGAATTGAATTGGAGTGGATTATACAATATATCAGAATCAATATGATGTTGTAATAACTATGTATAGTTATTCTTTACACCATTATACCCATCCATGTAAGGTGGTGGTGGAAAATAGATTACACCACGGCGTGGAGACGGTATTCCGTACGTACGCACGCGCGGTGATTTCTTTTTCCGTAGGATGGATAGATGGTGAAATAGGGTTGTTTCATACTTATAATAACATATCAGTATATGAGTGATACTGATGTTATTACTTCATAATGAAACAACCTAATAAGAAGAAGTGGAAGAAGAAATAAAGATGAAAGAATTGGTAACGGTAATTACCTCTTCTTTGAAGTGCCTCTTTGAGACCTCCTCTTAGGGCACTAGAATTGGTCTTTTAGGAAGACCAGAACCTCTAGGATGTTGCTAGGGAAGTGGAGAAGAGATTTTGGCAGGGGTTGGCCGAGCTTGAGTGCTCAAATTGGTGTGAGGAGGAGGGGGAGGAGGTGTCCTTTTATAGGGGAGGAGAGGGGCACCCTAGGAATTCTTAAAAATATTAATTTATAATAAATCTAACCCCACTTAAAAACCTCCAAAAATGACTCATATTCGAAGATTAGATGAGATAGGGTTGTAATCTCATCAACCAATCAAATTTAGACATGTTTGGATATTATTTTAAACCTTATCAATTAGATTTAACTCTAAGTTAAATAATTTAACTTTTACCGTGTCTTTTTGTTTTCTTTCACTATATGGTTAATACACTTACTATAACATGCCAAACGAACCCCAAATTGTTTATTATTAATATATATATCCTTATCTAAGTCATTTGGCCGAACCTTAGATTTTTAGGAAAATTAATAATATAATATTTGATTTAAAAACTATTTTGTGTCAATTTTGACACTATTTGATATATGATTTTTGTGAAAGTCATATCAGAATTATATGTTCGAAACAAGTTGATTAAATCAACATTAATATATCATAGTAACCTAGAAAATTAGTGGAATTCATAAAAAATCTCAAATTACATTTATTTTGGTGTTTATAACATCAATTATGTCAATATTTCATTAATAAGATAATTACTGCATCATCGTTGTGTCATAAATAAATTAAATTATTTGATGTCTAAAAATTACAAATAAAATACCATCATGTAGGAAATCTTTTTAGCTTTCTAATAAATATTTACAATCGAATTTATCTTATGTATAACCCCATATTAAAAATGATTTACTTATTAAACTTTGATTTTAACTATTTTAACCTTTCTTTAAATAAATTAATAATAAATGTCCTAATCTAATCCAAGTGGGCCTAAATGGTCATATTTTATTCCTAAGTTTGTTTTTGGTCGAATTACACTTGTCCAATAGAATTAGGACATGTGTTAGGGTAATAGTAATATCATATTTACCCTTAGTTACCCTATTTACTATTAACCGCGGTAAAAAAAGTAAAAAGTTACTATTCACCAAAAAATTATTTTCATCTCATTGAACCACATTTTATTCCTTGTTATTAACCGTGTCTCTCGGATTTTTGAAATTCCATTCACAGAAGCGGTAAAATTAAGTTTTATGAAAAATTCAGTTTTTTAACTACCACTTAGTAGTTTCACTATTCATCAAAAATTGATGTTTTTCAGAACAATGCCAAAATTTCATCCTAAGCTATATTTCATATTCCGAATTCAAAAATGAAGTCTATTTTACCAAATTCATAACATAGAAGTTGCATTAATTAATTTTATAATTAAATCCCGCTGTTAAAACAAATAGCGTGTTTTTAAGAAACAATATCTATCAAAAGATTGACACTTGATTATGTCTGGTTTAAATGTGAAATTACAACCAATGACCAACATTGTATTAAATTGTAAAAATATATTCTAAATATACTTTAAAACCACTCAAATTAATGATTTATCACTATTAATTATTTCGATTAAAAAAGTTGTTTTTAATTATAATTTAGTAATTTTCACTATTCATCAGAATATGAAAGTTATCCGAAAAGTACCAAAATTTTACCTTAGGCTAAATTCGATACTCCGAATCCAAGAATGAAGTTCATTTTGAAAAATAAGATTTACAGAATTTTAAAAAGTGGTTATTACTATTCATAACGGCTAGTTTTAATAATATTTTAATAGCACATCGTTGTTTAGTGAAACTCGGTATTGCGTATTACACACGCTATTGAGAAAGGTCGCGATTGCGTGTAATGCAAGGCAAGACAAGGATGCGTGTTGTGCAAGATCCTTTTGGTGTAGCGTACAACACAAGACATTAATAAAATTAAAAAGAATATTTTTTTATAAAATCTTGGGCTGTTACATTCTACCCCCCTTAAAATGAATTTCGCCCTCGAAATTCGTCGGGGTTATAAATGGTTTACTATTCGAAAGTTCCTTTAATAGAAACCCACATCGTAAAAAGGAATATCAAAACCAATCTTTAAAAACAAAAGTATGAAACGTAACGGTTACCCAAATGAACTAATCATTGGGTTTCCACATAGGTGAAAATATGGATATGGAAGAGAAATCTAACCATCATGTTCTGATGGAGAGTGGTAGAGAACATGGCTATGGAAAAGCCAGTAATCACAAATCCATAGATTTGTGATGATATAAGGTACCATCTGATTAATCAGGTATAAGATCACTAGGACAACATTTTTGGTTTTCAAGATCATTTCCCTAAAGTTGAAAATTTGCTTATAATAAATACTTACTTTATTTTGGTACAATCTCACTTTTGTTCGTGCCTTGAACAATTTTTACTTCATCTCTTAAATAAATGAAGTTGAATTTGTTATTTGTGAAGTGTTAGCAGATCATGTGATAGAATGACTGTTCATTCCATCTGTCTCAAAAGGTTAGCAAAAGTTATTAAATATACATAAGTCATTCTATAGTGAGATTAATCATATATGGTTCCTAAAATGGAAATATACTTCATATATCATACTGCTTAATATAATAAAACTAGTTTCTATTAAACAGGGACTTCCTGTAGGCCAGTGGTAGGCGATAAAGGCCAGTCGCACTTCGGTTGTGGGTTCGATTCCTACAGCCTTGTCCGAAGCGATGGGCTGTCGCCCGTCCTGCAGGTTGTCCTTTTTATAAAACTATATTACTATAAAATCCCATCAATAATATCGAAAAAAACTTCTATCCTTAAACAATACTAACTTATGTCCAACATAATCCAGTCTAATCTTTAGGCTTATACATAATACTGCAGTCCACTCTCATAATATAGTGACATCGATTACCAGAGATTTAATACTGTCGTTGATCCCCACATATCATAAGATATGTCTTGTTGGTCACATTCCAAACATTCAAAGTCCTTAATCGTGTATTCTCTTGAATACCTTAGTGAAAACATGAGTGCAGTTAAAAGTTAACACTTTCCACATACCAAAATCCTCAAAATTCTATATACTCAAACCATGATATCACTTAGTCCTTATATCAATCATGAGCTCATGAATACTATCAAACATTTAATTTTCTCCTTATCCCTTCATTATGCGCATATCATCTACATTCCAAAAATATCTGAATAACCTTTCATGGATACTGGTAACATTAATCATACACTTTCAAAACAGAAGGAAAGACAACAGTGTAACAATCCATAGATGTCTCTTTATTCCAAAATTACACATGATAAACATGTAATCATACCACTACATTCTCAAACCATTGACCGAGCTTCAAAGTAGTCTCTTCATCATCATCCACATAAATACTACCCATATGACCATACTGATTCTCTTCATGAGTCTTTCCCTTAGGGCATTTGTTTGCATAATGCCCATACATTCCACATTTAAAACACTTAACCATTTTTGATGTCGTAGAAATACCATTATCCTCATCCATGGTGTTAACCGACCCTTTTCCTTTGCACTTACTTGCTTTGTGTCCTTCTATTCCACACCCAAAGCATCTTCCAGTTCCCTTGAAACATTCTCCTTGATGCCTCTTCCCACATGATTTACATAGGGGAAATTGAACTTTCTTTCCTCTATGATCATCATGGAACTCCATCTTTCTCTTATTAGTCGAGTCAGGAAACTTACCAAATTTTACTTTATTGATCATGTTGTGAGATTGCTGATTCGGCATAATAATGATGTTTGGACATCCAAATCCCATTTCATTTGGTTGCTCATGAAGAATATCATTCCATTGTCCATCATATCCTCCATTATCGTGAATCACCTTGTTTCCAACCATTTTCTAAAACCCAAAAAGAATAGTGTTAGATGCAAATATCATAATAAAGGGGGAGTAACTTAAATATCTATCATCTTTGGTTTAATCTAATATCATTACCATAGTTCTAGAACTATATCATATACGTATACTTATCCTTAGGGGCATCCCTAGACATACCTTAGAAATATCTCTAGGGATCTCACTAACGTTTTCACATCCTAGTTTCCAAAGGTTGACTAAACCTTTCCTCTGATACCAACTGTAGAGACCCGTAGCCTGACGTACATGTACTTTACATTACATTTGCGGAATACTTAGTACATAACAAAAACACACACTAAAGGATCGTAATAGTTTAGTGTCTTTGGAAACTCGGAACGTAATCTTCTAATCGTGGTGAAAGTTCTTCAATATCTCCCATAAAGGTCATCCCTTTTTTTTACCTAAAACCTTTCTTTATATCCTGGGGAAAAGAAAACATAAAAGGGTGAGCTCAAATGCTCAGTAAGGGTAAACAAAGGAAATATCAATCACATAATTTTCATAAGAACATAACATTTTTGGAAATCTTAACCTGCAAAAGAGAGCATAATTTCATAACATGGGGTAAATCATAGTAGTGAAATGAAATCATAACTTAAAACATTACTCATTGTGGCATACACACATAATCATAGAGAATCATTTCTTGTTAGTCAAGACTCATTGCCAAGACTATCTTAGTGGACAAAGTCCCTTTCTGAATCGAGTAATCCTCGTTTCAGTCCTGTTTCACTGAACCGGTATAACCTACCATTCCAGCCATGTCTATCTCATGAGATATAAAATATTTACCCAATGCATTGGAGGGAGATATAGGTCCCACCCATCTCTTAATGAATCCTTTCTTATGTGTGCCACAAAATCTTAAATCATACATCATTGCATAACCCATGTAATAAAAATGGGATTCTTAAACAACATGACATCATAAAACCATTCATATAAGATAAAGGAATTCATAAACATAATTCCATCACAACATAGTCAAATCAATGTAAAAATATTGATAGAAACAGAACCCTTTATTATCTTAGATGGAAAATAATTTTGATAAAACACTTGAAATGAATTCTTGAGGAAAATATCCTTTCTTCTTCAAAATCAATTTCTTTTCACAAAACATCATACAATTTTAAAAGAAAGAGATTTTATTAAAAATAGTCATGAAATATTTTGGAGGAAGGTTCATGAAAATAAGGCTTTATAAAACCGTAAAAATCCGTTCGTGCCGTATAAGTTAAAAAAAACATTCTTCGTACTTTTGTCGGAAAAGTCAAAAAGTACCTCGTACGGAAAAACGACAAAAGATTCCTTTCATATTCTTTACTAAAAACTCACCGAAGAGTAAAATTGGATTTAAACTATTGTAAGTGGATGGAAACAATATTACATATTGAAGGAACATGGATGTGGATGATAAAATACACCCCAGTAAATACTTACGAATAAACAATCTCGGATAAAAAATGAGATTGTGATATTTCCCTTACCTTAGGTCCAATTTGCTTCGTATGTGTCCGAACCTCCTGTATAATGATTTAAATAATGTCATTGACTTATTACAGAATCATATTCATTGTTATGATATCATATATGGTTCACTTATGACATTATATTACCCGTTCTTTTGTAAATTCCATGTTAAAGAAGCGTTTTGGGTAAAATCGTTTCATTTATCGTAGGTGTTTTGACTTGTTGTTCTTGACATCATTATTACTTATATCATGATTTACTTACTTCCAGAATATAAAATATGATTTATATATCATATATATTCAGTATATATATATATATAATAGATAGATAAATAAAATGAAAAACACCGTTCATGGAGACGGTAGTCCGTACGTACGTATGAACGCTGTTTTTCTTTCCTTATTGTCTTGAAATGGAAGTAAGTAGATGACATACATATGTATAATGTCATATATTTCATTATTATTTCTTATATATACATTATAATCATTCTTAAATGGTTAACATAGAGAATGAATCTCATCGCGTCGTGGAGACGGTAGTCCGTACGTACGCACGAGCGATGATATCATTTCTATAAATATTGAATTGAATTGGAGTGGATTATACAATATATCAGAATCAATATGATGTTTTAATAACTATGTATAGTTATTCTTTACACCATTATACCCATCCATGTAAGGTGGTGGTGGAAAATAGATTACACCACGGCGTGGAGACGGTATTCCGTACGTACGCACGCGCGGTGATTTCTTTTTCCGTAGGATGGATAGATGGTGAAATAGGGTTGTTTCATACTTATAATAACATATCAGTATATGAGTGATACTGATGTTATTACTTCATAATGAAACAACCTAATAAGAAGAAGTGGAAGAAGAAATAAAGATGAAAGAATTGGTAACGGTAATTACCTCTTCTTTGAAGTGCCTCTTTGAGACCTCCTCTTAGGGCACTAGAATTGGTCTTTTAGGAAGACCAGAACCTCTAGGATGTTGCTAGGGAAGTGGAGAAGAGATTTTGGCAGGGGTTGGCCGAGCTTGAGTGCTCAAATTGGTGTGAGGAGGAGGGGGAGGAGGTGTCCTTTTATAGGGGAGGAGAGGGGCACCCTAGGAATTCTTAAAAATATTAATTTATAATAAATCTAACCCCACTTAAAAACCTCCAAAAATGACTCATATTCAAAGATTAGATGAGATAGGGTTGTAATCTCATCAACCAATCAAATTTAGACATGTTTGGATATTATTTTAAACCTTATCAATTAGATTTAACTCTAAGTTAAATAATTTAACTTTTACCGTGTCTTTTTGTTTTCTTTCACTATATGGTTAATACACTTACTATAACATGCCAAACGAACCCCAAATTGTTTATTATTAATATATATATCCTTATCTAAGTCATTTGGCCGAACCTTAGATTTTTAGGAAAATTAATAATATAATATTTGATTTAAAAACTATTTTGTGTCAATTTTGACACTATTTGATATATGATTTTTGTGAAAGTCATATCAGAATTATATGTTCGAAACAAGTTGATTAAATCAACATTAATATATCATAGTAACCTAGAAAATTAGTGGAATTCATAAAAAATCTCAAATTACATTTATTTTGGTGTTTATAACATCAATTATGTCAATATTTCATTAATAAGATAATTACTGCATCATCGTTGTGTCATAAATAAATTAAATTATTTGATGTCTAAAAATTACAAATAAAATACCATCATGTATGAAATCTTTTTAGCTTTCTAATGAATATTTACAATCGAATTTATCTTATGTATAACCCCATATTAAAAATGATTTACTTATTAAACTTTGATTTTAACTATTTTAACCTTTCTTTAAATAAATTAATAATAAATGTCCTAATCTAATCCAAGTGGGCCTAAATGGTCATATTTTATTCCTAAGTTTGTTTTTGGTCGAATTACACTTGTCCAATAGAATTAGGACATGTGTTAGGGTAATAGTAATATCATATTTACCCTTAGTTACCCTATTTACTATTAACCGCGGTAAAAAAAGTAAAAAGTTACTATTCACCAAAAAATTATTTTCATCTCATTGAACCACATTTTATTCCTTGTTATTAACCGTGTCTCTCGGATTTTTGAAATTCCATTCACAGAAGCGGTAAAATTAAGTTTTATGAAAAATTCAGTTTTTTAACTACCACTTAGTAGTTTCACTATTCATCAAAAATTGATGTTTTTCAGAACAATGCCAAAATTTCATCCTAAGCTATATTTCATATTACGAATTCAAAAATGAAGTCTATTTTACCAAATTCATAACATAGAAGTTGCATTAATTAATTTTATAATTAAATCCCGCTGTTAAAACAAATAGCGTGTTTTTAAGAAACAATATCTATCAAAAGATTGACACTTGATTATGTCTGGTTTAAATGTGAAATTACAACCAATGACCAACATTGTATTAAATTGTAAAAATATATTCTAAATATACTTTAAAACCACTCAAATTAATGATTTATCACTATTAATTATTACGATTAAAAAAGTTGTTTTTAATTATAATTTAGTAATTTTCACTATTCATCAGAATATGAAAGTTATCCGAAAAGTACCAAAATTTTACCTTAGGCTAAATTCGATACTCCGAATCCAAGAATGAAGTTCATTTTGAAAAATAAGATTTACAGAATTTTAAAAAGTGGTTATTACTATTCATAACGGCTAGTTTTAATAATATTTTAATAGCACATCGTTGTTTAGTGAAACTCGGTATTGCGTATTACACACGCTATTGAGAAAGGTCGCGATTGCGTGTAATGCAAGGCAAGACAAGGATGCGTGTTGTGCAAGATCCTTTTGGTGTAGCGTACAACACAAGACATTAATAAAATTAAAAAGAATATTTTTTTATAAAATCTTGGGCTGTTACAATGTGCCTATAAATAGGAGCTCATTTAAAAGATCTCACAATCGTTCTATGACTCTAGATATTACATGTTGTTAAAGTGATTTATATAGAGAGACTCTCTTACTTTGTGCGTACTGAACATATTATTCAGATTTGCTTCGTGCGACTCTGAATGTTACTGAGTACATTTGAGGGATTTTGGGGATAGGAAGACAGAGGTGTCGACTACCTTAAATCTCAAGGACTTCCTTGCTGAGGAAGATAGAGGTGCCAACTACCTTGAAGTTGAGGGCTTGCGGGGATAGCAAGACAGACTTTGATCTTCATATTGAGGGATTACCCTAGTGTGGGTAAGATAGACATTCTTGAAAGTATAAATCAAGGTACATTTATCTAAGGTTATTGTATGCCCTTCTCTTTGGGTTAAAATATTTACTACTAGTTACTTGTTTGTTTCAAGTTTTCCGTTGCATTTTGTTTATTAAGGAAATTATAACTATCTTATATTTTCTTATACTTGTATACTCTGATTTAGTAAGATTCTATATGCTTTAAGATAGAATCTTTATCTTTGTAAACTTTTGTTAAGTTTCATTTCCGGATTCACTTTTTCAGAATTACATTCTCATAATAATATTTCCGGAATCAAGCAAGTTTGTAGAACTTAGAGGTTTTGTTAATTTACCTTGTTTGACCTTGTTAAACAACAGAAAGGTTTCTAACCAACTTTAAAAGTTCCTAAAGAATTTTTAAAGTATACAATTCACCCCCCATTTTGTGTATTGAGCATCATTAGATACTATATATAGTATCTTCATTCATTATTTTTATCCTACAAAGGGAGCCAATGAGTTCCTCAAATTCCATTTTCTTCACATCTTTTTCATCTTGAATGGTTGTGACTTTGGGATCCTATGAGCTGGGTAAAAACCATAGTATTTTCTTTATGAGTGTTTCTATAGATAATTCTACACTGAGGGACTTTATACCATTGAAAATATCAGTAAATATAGTAAACATGATACTAATAGATTCATTAGGATGTATAAATAAACTTTCAGAATCTTAAAAATACATGTCCAATATAATTTTCTTTATCCATGTCTTCATGTGATAATTTTAATAATTTTCAAATTTCATTATCCATTTTTCAATTAAAAACATGATTAAACTCATTTTTATCAAGACTATAATGTAATCCATTCATAGATTTTCTATTAAGTTCAAAATTATTAACATCTTCAGCAGTCCACTTTTTTAGATTATTTGGTTGGAACATAGTCATGCATTACCATTTTCTATATAGGTTAACTAATACTACCAAGAAAATTTGACATTTTATTCTTCCAATAGGAATAATCAGTTCCATAAAAATCAGAATCATGTGAATATAAATTAGATTCCATAATAAAATTGAACTTTGAAATCAATTAATATTTGAAAAACAAAATTATAATATGATTTTTAAAAAATAAATTTTTTCATAAAAACACAAAATACTCCTTTTATACCAAACATGTAAAGTGGGTGAGTGAATTATCCTTTAAAAAAATAAAGAAAAGGGAAAAGTATAATTTCCAAATAAAATAATTTTGATACATCTACACCCCTCAACTCAAGAATTCAATATTATTAATCCCTTGATCTTTGTAGTGACCAAGAAACTCGTCCCTAGAAATTGTAGTTTATGAGCACCCTCTTGATCTTTGCCAATATCCAAGGATCTTGTCCCTCACTTTTGTAAATTGAGAACCCATTGGAGAAAGGTAATGATAGGATAGAGGTTTCCTTTAGGCAAACCTATTACAAAGATACTCACAAATCTATTTTATGGATGATTATAATTGGGGGTGATGGATTTTAGAGAAAGGTAGAAATTATTTTGTGAGATTGATAACTTATAAAGGCACTTTAATAGGATTTGGGAGATCTATAAATTCAACATCGATTTGATCTTGAGAGCATTGTTGGGAAAAAGTGTTGACAAGCTTAGGTTATAAGGTGCCAAGGGAGTCTTTTTATAGGCTCCAAGATGATCGAGAATATTTTGGAACTTATAAAGTGTAATTAATTCATAGAGGACCACCTTAAATATATTTTTGACCATATTTAATTTTGTCTTGGACTGGGTGTTTTGATTCCACCAGTCAACCTACAGACACCACCGAGTATCCAGTGGCATGTCTAGGGTTTTTTTCTCATGAAACTAGTTCTAACTAGTGGGTACACCTACATTAGCTAGCCGGTGGACTTCTACTTGATGGGGGTTATTTTTCCTTCACCATTGGCTATTCAGTGGACCTGCTACACACCTAGGTCATTGTCATCATGGCACCAGCTGGCCGGTGCCGCCTGCTTCTACCCATCTTCAATAATGGAAATATCCACATCCTTCTAAAGAATTCTAAGGATCTTTCAAGATGATTTGAAGGAATTGAATCATAACAATAATTTAAAATATCTTTAAGATTCCATGAATTCTATCACTTAAAATTTAAAATAAACATTGACACCCACTTAAAAGAAATCATTATAAACACCGGTGAGTGTTTTTGATCATGAAAATACCATGAGAGAGATAGAGGTACAAAAATTTAAAGAATTTGTGTTAAGATGAAGTATATTTGAATATGTTTATGTTGTGACATTCGGTGCTGAAATAATATCTACTTCAAGAAGTTGGAAGTTTATTATACTAACCGAGAGTCTGAAGTCTAGTGGGATGCTATAAAAGAAAATGCATAGTGAGACATTGTGTGATCAAAGGATTTGGATGAAAATAGAACCCTGCTGATGTGTAAGGTAAAAACATGGATATAGGATAATCAATTCCCAACCCACTATAATTGATTATAATATTTTTAATGGAGAATATGTGACTCAGAAATCCCAAGCACAGAAAGGAGTAGGTTTTCTAGGAGGTGCTGAACTTTGTAAAAACACAGTGTGTTACTCTTTACTTTTTATACCACATTACATGTGTGTGTTACTTTTTGGTTGAAGAAAACATATTTATATGTACTAACTGAAAACATATGTTCAAATACCAAAGGGGGTAAAAGGGTTATAAAATAATATTTGGAATTTGGTAAAATATTTAGCCACACTTGATTTACTCCCCCTCTCAAGTGTCTATACCAATTCACTAAGACTTACAATTGGAATCATATCATAAGGTTCCCCCTGATTCTAACATTTTATTTTCTTTCCCTGGTGTTTTTATTTGAATTATATAATGTGCATATTTAAATATTATTTTAAATAGCTTCATATGAATAATTTTTTTTTATCCCTATCAGTGCATAATTAGAGGTTTCAACTAATACTTTTAGAAACATTAATAATAGAGGGACAAATAATATCAATAATATTTCAAAGGTAAAATAGAAAACACCGCTACCAAAAGGTAATCAAAGAGGTAAGTATACTGATAAATCTATTGAAGATTATTTATCGGGTGAGTTAAGCTTATATTATGATGAAAAGGTGTTCAATGAATTAATTAGTTATTATTATTTTGAAGTCAAGGATTATCTATATAAAGTTCCTATTGAAGTTCTCACATACATATTTTTATGAATCAAAAGACTACATGATGAAATGTCATAGATAGAACAAGAAGTTGATGCAATGGAATATATATTGGATTAAAAGGTTAGCAGATACAACACCCTCACAAAACTTTTTAGATCTAGGTATAAATCTACTTAACTTTACAATAAAAGAGTATCTTTATTTGTTAAATAATTTCAAATAGTTTTTTTGTGAGAAATAGGTGTTTGAGAAATTTATCAAAATGTATCTATGAATGTTAAGGATGCTCAGTTAGAAATTCAAAGTAAGAGAATATAAAAGCTAGATTATTCTCTTAAAGAGATAGATAAGATGAATAAGGGTTATATAAGGAAGATAAAAAGTGATTGTGAAGGTAGGCTAAAAAACTTGAAGACTAGAAATACATTCTTGATATAAAATGTCAAGTGTTATATGTAAAGCTGAAGAATCTAGAAAATACCCATGTTGAATCATCACATCACGCTAAGAATAGAAATTTCACCACAAATGTTTCTAAAAGTAATCTTGATCTTAATAAGACTCCTGTTATTAGAAATAAGAGATTAAAATATCTCTTGATCAACCAACAACCAATTCATGGACAAAAGTATCTCATCTTATAGTTAATTCTGGTTGTACTAATGATTTTTTTATATATAGTGCATGATACAAATCAAAAAACAGAGATATGGAAGTAGAAAAATATTTATAAACTCATAATATCATCAAGGGTGGGTATAAGAATATCCAAGAATATAATCTACTCAAATGGAACCCAAAAGAGTGGTGAAACTATCCAAAAACATTAAGGCACTCAAGCTAAAAATTCTTGTCATACCACTACTAAAAACAGTAAAAGAATATTAGTTTATAGATGATGGTGTTGTTGAAAGTTTAGACATAAGTTCGTTTATTACTATCATGACTTTTTAGTAAATAAAAATCATAGGATGATTTAATATAGGTTGATACAAGTTGAGAAAATCCTTATTATACGAAATCAAAGTTTACAAAAGTGAGGAAATATTTCCACTATAAATATATTTGATACTTTAAAATTTTATATAAATATTATAATAAAATTGGATACACCTATAAATAATTTTGTTATATAACAATCCAACACAACTCATATGCCATTGAGAAAATAATACTACAACGGTAGTTGATGAATCAAAAAAAAGAGACAAGTTTATCTTGAGTAGTATACAAAAGAAGAAAGTTAAACAAAATAATCCCAATAAGTCATTAAAGAAATATGAGAAGGATTTCACTACTAATAAGGGATAATTTTATTATGGTAGGATAGGAAAAATTATGGAATATTGTAAGATAGTTATGAACATCAAAGAAAAAGGGAGAAATATGAACTCTAAAAGATAATTAATGTAATAAAGTGATAGTAGGATTAGTTTACTAATAGACATATAAGATGAAGAAGACAAATTTCATGATAGGTTTTCTAAAAAGGACAACATTAAGACTATTTAAGATGTGTGTAACACCCCGAGCTTCCACGATACGCCTCTCTTTCAATAGCTTGCATTGTACGCAACTTCGAGTTCTAACACACCACGACTAATCAAAGTAGCCGTTATGAATAGTAATAACCACTTTTTAAAATTATAGAAATTTTATATTACAAAATGGACTTCATTTTTGTATTCGTAATATCGAAATTATACTAAATTGAATTTTTTGTAATTTTCTGAGAACTTTCAATTTTTTATGAATAGTGAAAAATACTTAAAAACAAATTTTTTAATCAAAATAATTTATTGTGATAAATTATACTATTTAGTGGTTTTAAATTATAATTAGAATATATTTTTATCATTTTATCCAATGGTGGTCATTAGAATTAATTTAACATTGAAATTGGACATAAACAATTGCCAATCTTTTGATATAAATTGTTTCTTAAAAACACGCTATATGTTGTGACAGCGGGAATTAATTATAAAAATTAATTAATGAAACTTATATGTTTGGAATTTTTTAAAATAGACATCATTTTTGAATTCGGGATATCAATTATAGCTTAGGGTGAAATTTTGGCATTATTCTGAAAAACTTCAATTTTTGATGAATAGTGAAACCACTAAGTGGTAGTTAAAAAACTGATTTTTCGTTTAAATGAAATTTTACCACTTCTATGTTTTGAATTTCAAAAATCCAACATACATGGTTTTCATTAATAAGTAAAATGTGGTTCAATGGGATTAGAATAATTTTTTGGTGAATAGTAACTTTTAAGTTCTTAATCGCGATTAGAGGTAATTAGTGTAGTTTAAGGTAAAAATAATGTTTTAATAATATGAGATGAGCTTGAAACATGTCCTACCATAATTGGATGTTCCATGGCCGAACAAGACAATCCATGGGTCAACTTGGGGACCCCATGGAGCCACTTTAGTTGGAAAATGACATAAATACCTTTTATTTAATGTTAAAGTAAAAAAATGACACAAACATGAAATGTTTTACTAAAACAATTTTTACATGGGGTTATACAAGTCATATTTTTTACTATAAATAGTCATTGGAAAGATAAAAAGATTTCCTACATCATAGTATTTTTTTATAATTTTTAGACATTAAATAAATTAAATTATTTATGACATCATGATGATGCAGCGATGACCTCATTATTTAACGATTTAAATAAAATAAAAAGATAATGTAAAATCCAAGGCTTACACTTGTCAAAACCTATTGGATGAGTATATTTCGAACCCTTATCACCTTATCCTCGAATTATATAAGTGTGGTACCTTTAGAATCCGAAAATCATTGTTTAATAAAGTAACATTTTATTACTTTCCAAAAGTGCCCTTCCTCTCCACTTATAAAAGGCCCCCACCTCTACCACCTCATTCACACTTTCAAGCCATTTGGATCGGCCAACCTCTGCCCAAATACTCTCCCAACTTCCCCCTATTACTCCTAGAAGCCTGACTTTGGGCAGAACTCTTTCCAAGGAAGCCTTTGCCTCAAATCAAAAAGTGTTACCCGATTTTTAGGTAATGTCTTCTCTAATGTTGTTTTGTTTTATTTTGCTTCTCCAACACCCTAAAATCTTTTTATTATTTTCTTTTGTAACAAAAAAAGTATCATAAATATACTAGGATGTTGTTATAAGAATTATTCAAGATACACTTACACACACCTACATCAAATGGTTAAAGAACATACTGTTTCTGTAGATGGCGAATTTCTGCCTCACGAAACGATGATTGTTCAAATTCTTTTAACACCTATAATGGTGGCCATTTTGATGACAATATTTTCATATATGATATATATATTATTTTTCTGTTTTCTTTATCCTTCTGTATTTCTCATTTATGGCATACTTTATGATTTCCATTATGGGTAAACGCGATAATTTCATTTTAGGAAGTGCGGACTACCGCCCCCTCAAAGTGATTTGAATCGTTAATGCCATATGTGGGATGTATAAAGGATGGAGTAAATGGTATTATACATTATATTATACTGTAATTATATTATACCTTTATATAATTATAACTTAATTCCATTAAATATGAAATAGAAATGAAAGTAGCGTTCATGTGTACATACGGCTTACCGTCTCCATGAATGGTGCATTTCATTTCTTACCTCTAAATGTCATGTAATATTATGAATGAATGTATATACTGGATATATATGAGATATATGATATCTATATCATGAATATAATTCTAGATATAACGGATATTTCACCACATGAACAACTCGTAATTATAAGAAGTCTATTTTTGACTCAAGTACCAAAGATCGACAAAACGACCGTTATTAACTTAAATAATTACATAATGTTCATAACATTGTAATAAGTGATATAAAAGGGATAATGAACTTGAAAAAGGTTCTTAATAAAGTAGATATTAACTCTAGTTTATTATTCAGGAGGTTAAAGAACGGTCGAATCAAGTCGGACACAAGGTAAGGGAATTTCTTAACCCAACTTCCATTCTTTGGGTTAATCTCCTACTTTCAAATTATGTCATGATATTATTATGTCCTATTTTGTATTTTTACTTTCTTTATGTGTACCTGTAGTTAATACACATAATAGATCTATTTTATTTTAAAAATGATCTTTTTAAGAACTTCATCTCAATCTCCTTTCATTGAGGCATATTTGGTTTTATATACAACTTTCTTTTATACGATGTATAAACCCCTTTGATTTTTACGTTTATTCAAAAGGAATATTTTTTATACAAATCGTTTTACTAAACGACAAAAAGGGAATGTTTTTCTTTCCGTACTTATGCGGCGACAACGACTTCTCCACCGCCGTGACCATTATTTGAGTTTCGGCTTCCTCTACAAGCCGTAACTTTTTTTTAATGAAAAATAAATACAAAGTTTTAACATTCTTTTATTTTGGTATTGAAAATGGTTTTGAAAGCATTTTTACTATATCAATGTGTTGTATTGATATCTTGTGATTGAAATGTGGAAATGTTATGTTTCCTTTATGCATGTTTTATGTGATATGATTATGTTATGGTTTATGATATGTTTAAACCTATTCATATGAGGAATGCATTGGACTTAATAAGTGACGGGTGGAGCCCGCTATAGCTCCTCGATGCATCGGCAGGTCTCATGAGACAAACTAGTGTCTTGGCACGAGGCCTTGACAAAATCTTATTTGTGGTCTTGGCACGAGGCCTTGGCTACGTGGTTATGATAGTCTGGCATTATGCATTCCATCATTATGAAAGTGGTTATTGATATTGCATGTGATTATTCGACCAGTAGAATATCCATGTGAAGAAGTAAATGGCATTATATCATTTTACTTTTTCCATATTATGTTGATGTTCAAGTTTAAAAGTCTTTTGTTTTAGTTATACATTGCCTTAAATGTTTATGTTTATTTATGAAAGCTTCTGCAATATTGTTATCCTTACTGAGCATCTGAGCTCACCCCTTTCAATGTTTTAATATTTTCCAGGATGTGAAGAAGTATTGTATGAATGAACTGCAGGGATTGTCAGAAGAGGATATGAGTGTGGTCTATGGAGACTTTGTTATTGTATTTTTTTACCTTATGATTTAATGTAACATTTATGAATGTATCTAGTGTTTCCAAGGCTACTAAACTAATCGGTCTTTCGAGACTTGATCTTTTGTGATCATGCCAATGTTACGAAGTAATGCACCGACTCTGGGTAGCTGGGGTCGGGGCGTTACAGTTGGTATCAGAGGCAGTTTAGTACTAACCTTGGAAGCTAGATTTAGATAAACTCTTATTAGAGCACATAGACCAAAGATAGACTTTGAGGATTAGTATATAAGAGCTTCCTAGAATTTTGGTAATATATAGATGTTGTGAGTTTTCCGAGCAATACATCCCTGTCTGGATACGAGCAGGTAGAGGCGGCTCTGGCACAGATGTACCTAGGGGTAAAACCCAAAAACACCGCTTTGAGTTAGACTCGAACGGGAACTGGTGCACGACAACGGGCCTTGTTGCACTCTTGGTTACGACACTCCTGGGGGATATGCTTAGGATAATTCTCATTTTCTTTACAAACCACTATGAAGGGTTATGAGTATATACTTCCTCAAAGAAAACATTTTTATGGATTATATCCATAAATAGTTCAATTTATGTTATGTATTATGTATTTTGATTCATAAACTAATCTAGTTTATGCCATTGTATAGAAATGGCGCCCAGTAGAAGGAATGTGAACTCCAGCAATACGTATGATCCAAAGAGTAAGAAGGATCGTATCTTTCACGGTATTAAGCCAACATTTCGAAGGGAAATAGTCTCCCATGTGTTCTCAACATATGAAGAAATAGTATCATGTGTTAATAAGATAAGTAAAGAATTCTCTGAGTCCTATGGATTTGAAGCGAAGCAAGAGACGAAAGGGATGGAAGAGAGAATAATGGATAAAGGGATGAGGGTAAAGAAGAATTTTCCAATATGTGGTAATTGTGGGAAGAAACATCATGGAACTTGCCTAAAGGAATGGGAGTTTGTTATAAATGTGGAGAAAAAGGTCACCAAGCACGTGATTGTAAGGGAAAGAAAGTGGCTATCAATGTTGAATTATACAATTGTAGGGAAATGGGGCATTATGCAAATGAATGTCCTAAGCGTCAGGAAAAAATACCTCAGAAAAGGCCAAGGGATCAAGGCCAATCTTATGTTGTTACTACAGATGAAGTTGAATAATTATTGTATTTGTGTTTTTGGACTCAAGAACTAGATTATGGTTATAAGAATAATGTGATATATATAAGGATTGTACTGCAGTACATGTTATTTCATTAAGGTTTTAATATGATGAAGGTAATCATATTTTTAGTATGTGACAATAAGAAAAACTTTACTTTGTTTGGGGAATCTGATGATACAATTGATTTTAGAATTTAAGGACCCTTTAGAGAAAGTCTGGACGGAGGTATTTTGGATAACTATAAAGGTTGGAATGGATTAAGTTGATCTTTGGATAGTATTGTTTAAGGTTAAAACATTTCTGAAGATTATTTTTGGAATATTATAATACTATAGTTTTAGGAAAAGGACAACCTGCAGGGTGGGGCATAACCCGTCGCGTCGGACAAAGCTGCAGGAATCGAACCCACAACCATAGTGCGACATGCCTTTATTTCCTACCACTAGCCTACAGGAAGTCCCTGGTTATTACAAAATAGTTTTACTAATCTAAATGGTATGTGTTAATATTTGGAATCTTATACAATTAGGATAAATAGAATATTTTTGAGTTCTGTTACCATTTGGAGTAAAAGATGAGTTTGTGGTAGAAATTAGTTGAAGGATGAAACTCTACTTGTCAAGCATTAATATATATATACCTATCTCTTATTCTATGAATAAATTAATTCTTAAACTTTAGTAAATGGATATAAAAACAAAAAAATGCGGTATCCTAATACCTTATGTTTTGTTGAACTGGTAATATTTTAAATCAACATAGATTGAAGGCTTTGAGGCCCTCAATTTTACACTTGTTTGTGATTGATGACCACAATCACTCCCTACAAATATTTACGTTTTTCCTCCAATTATATGTCTCTAATTGCCACCAATGTTCTCCTTATCGAGATCATAATTTGGTGGTGACTTTCTTATTTCCATTTCCCTCTTATTAAGGCTAAATTTTATTAACCTTATTTCCGATGTGGGTTTTCCACAAAGGTATTTTCTATTTTCAACCTTTTATTTTCAAAGAAAATTTTCAAATTGCGAGGACGCAATTTATTTAAGGAGGGGAGAATGTAACACCCCGAGCTTCCACGATACGCCTCTCTTTCAATAGCTTGCATTGTACGCAACTTCGAGTTCTAACACACCGCGACTAATCAAAGTAGCCGTTATGAATAGTAATAACCACTTTTTAAAATTATAGAAATTTTATATTACAAAATGGACTTAATTTTTGTATTTGTAATATCGAAATTATCCTAAGTTGAATTTTTTGTAATTTTCTGAGAACTTTCAATTTTTTATGAATAGTGAAAAATACTTAAAAACAACTTTTTTAATCAAATTAATTTATTGTGATAAATTATACTATTTAGTGGTTTTAAAGTATAATTAGAATATATTTTTACCATTTTATCCAATGGTGGTCATTAGAATTAATTTAACATTGAAATTGGACATAAACAATTGCCAATCTTTTGATATAAATTGTTTCTTAAAAACACGTTATATGTTGTGACAACGGGAATTAATTATAAAAATTAATTAATGCAACTTATATGTTTAGAATTTTTTAAAATAGGCATCATTTTTGAATTTGGGATATCAATTATAGCTTAGGGTGAAATTTTGGCATTATTCTGAAAAACTTCAATTTTTGATGAATAGTGAAACCACTAAGTGGTAGTTAAAAAACTGATTTTTCGTTTAAATGAAATTTTACCACTTCTATGTTTTTAATTTCAAAAATCCGACATACATGGTTTTCATTAAGAAGTAAAATGTGGTTCAATGGGATTAGAATAATTTTTTGGTGAATAGTAACTTTTAAGTTCTTAATCGCGATTAGAGGTAATTAGTGTAGTTTAAGGTAAAAATAATGTTTTAATAATATGAGATGAGCTTGACACATGTCCTACCCTCATTGGATGTTCCATGGCCGACCAAGACAATCCATAGGTCAACTTGGGGACCCCATGGAGCCACTTTAGTTGTAAAATGACATAAATACCTTTTATTTAATGTTAAAGTAAAAAAATGACACAAACATGAAATGTTTTACTAAAACAATTTTTACATGGGGTTATACAAGTGATATTTTTGACTATAAATAGTCATTGGAAATCTAAAAATATTTCCTACATCATATTATTTTTTTTATAATTTTTAGACATTAAATAAATTAAATTATTTATGACATCGTGATGATGCAGCGATGACCTCATTATTTAACGATTTAAATAAAATAAAAAGATAATGTAAAATCCAAGGCTTACACTTGTCAAAAACCTATTGGATGAGTAGATTTCGAACCCTTATTACCTTAGCCTCTAATTATATAAGTGTGGGACCTTTAGAATCCGAAAATCATTGTTTAATAAAGTAACATTTTATTACTTTCCAAAAGTGCCCCTCCTCTCCACTTATAAAAGGCCCCCACCTCTACCACCTCATTCACACTTTAAAGCCATTTGGCTCGGACAAACTCTACCCAAATACTCTCCCAACTTCCCCCTCTTACTCCTAGAAGCCTCACTTTGGGAAGAACTCTTCCCAAGGAAGCCTTTTCCTCAAATCAAAAAGTGTTACCCGATTTTTAGGTAATGTATTCTCTAATGTTGTTTTGTTTTATTTTGCTTCTCCAACCCCCTAAACTCTTTTTATTATTTTCTTTTTTAACAACACCATTATCCTCAATATACTAGTATGTTGTTATAAGAAGGATTCGAGCTACACTTATACACACCTACATCTAATGGTTAAAGAACATACTGTTTCTGTGGATGGCGAATTTCTGCCTCACGAAACGATGATTGTTCAAATTCTTTTAACACCTATAATGGTGGCCATTTTGATGACACTATTTTCATATATGATATATATATTATGTTTATTTTTTTCTTATCCTTCTGTATTTCTCATTTATGGAATACTTTATGATTTCCATTATGGGTAAACGCGATAATTTCATTTTAGGAAGTGCGGACTACCGCCCCCTCAAAGTGATTTAAATCGTTAATTCCATATGTGGGATGTATAAAGGATGGAGTAAATGGTATTATACATTATATTATACTGGAATTATATTATACCTTTATATAATTATAACTTCATTCCATTAAATATGAAATAGAAATGAAAGTAGCGTTCATGCGTACGTACGGCTTACCGTCTCCATGAATTGTGCATTTCATTTCTTACCTCTAAATGTCATGTAATATTATGAATGAATCTATATACTGGATATATATGAGATATATGATATCTATATCATGAATATAATTCTTGATATAACAGATATTTCACCACATGAACAACTCGTAATTATAAGAAGTCTATTTTTGACTCAAGTACCAAAGATCGACAAAACGACCGTTATTAACTTAAATAATTACATAATATTCATAACATTGTAATAAGTGATATAAAAGGGATAATTAACTTGAAAAAGGTTCTTAATAAAGTAGATATTAACTCTAGTTTATTATTCAGGAGGTTAAAGAACGGTCGAATCAAGTCGGACACAAGGTAAGGGAATTTCTTAACCCAACTTCCATTATTTGGGTTAATCTCCTACTTTCAAATTATATCATGATATTATTATGTCCTATTTTGTATTTTTACTTTCTTTATGTGTACCTATAGTGAATACACATAATAGATCTATTTTATTTTAAAAATGATCTTTTTAAGAACTTCGTCTCAATCTCCTTTCATTGAGGCATATTTGGTTTTATACACAACTTTCTTTTATACGATGTATAAACCCCTTTGACTTTTACGTTTATTCAAAAGGAATCTTTTTTATACAAAGCGTTTTACTAAACGACAAAAAGGGAATGTTTTTCTTTCCGTACTTATGCGGTGACAACGACTTCTCTGCCGCCGTGACCATTATTTGAGTTTCGGCTTCCTCTACAAGCCGTAACTGTTTTTTAATGAAAAATAAATACAAAGTTTTAACATTCTTTTATTTTGGTATTGAAAATGGTTTTGAAAGCGTTTTTACTATATCAATGTGTTGTATTGATATCTTGTGATTGAAATGCGGAAATGTTATGTTTCTTTTATGCATGTTTTATGTGATATGATTATGTTATGGTTTATGATATGTTTAAACCTATTCATATGAGGAATGCATTGGACTTAATAAGTGACGGGTGGAGCCCGCTATAGCTCCTCGATGCATCGGCAGGTCTCATGAGACAAACTAGTTTCTTGGCACGAGGCCTTGACAAAATCTTATTTTTGGTCTTGGCACGAGGCCTTGGATACGTGGTTATGATAGTCTGGCATTATGCATTCCATTATTATGAAAGTGGTTATTGATATTGCATGTGATTATTCGACCAGTAGAATATCCATGTGAAGAAGTAAATGGCATTATATCATTTTACTTTTTCCATATTATGTTGATGTTCAAGTTTAAAAGGCTTTTGTTTTAGTTATACATTGCCTTAAATGTTTATGTTTATTTATGAAAGCTTCCGCAATATTGTTATCCTTACTGAGCATCTGAGCACACCCCTTTTAATGTTTTAATATTTTCCAGGATGTGAAGAAGTATTTTATGAATGACCTGCAGGGATTGTCAGAAGAGGATATGAGTGTGGTCTATGGAGACTTTTTTATTGTAGTTTTTCACCTTATGATGTAATGTAACATTTATGAATGTATCTAGTGTTTCCAAGGCTACTAAACTAATCGGTCTTTCGAGACTTGATCTTTTGTGATCATGCCAATGTTACGAAGTAATGCACCGACTCTGGGTAGCTGGGGTCGGGGCGTTACAATGTGTGTGGATGGTAAAATAAGGTAGGTAACATTTATAACAAGTGTATGAAATGGCTATTATAACAAGAGAAATTTTTGAAAGTCAAAGGTAAATCACTAGAAACCCCTAATACTAAAAATGATTTTGTGAAGAAGGATTATACACACAAGAATAAAGCTGACCATGTTTCAAAATAATGATTAACTATATGGTCATTCCTATTGGAAATCTCTAAGAAGATGGACCAAGCTGAAAGAAATGAATATGTATGATAACTAAAGTTATGAAGGTTGTTTCAACTAAGAAAAAAGTTTAAAAGGGAGATAAATCTATGCTTCCTAATTTGGAAAAAATGTAGAAATCAATAATGATGCAAATATGAATAATTCCAAACATTTTAGAGCAATAAAGAAAGGAGTTTTTGAGTTTATAATCATGTCTCAACCATGTTTCTCACATTAATTATTTGATTAATATCTACTTTATTCTCATATTTTGGTGTTTGTGCATCTTATAATATTACATTAAAAGTGAAGCATAAATAAATATAAATAGTTAATATTGTGGTGTTTATACATCATGAAGAAGATCAATCCATCATGGTGAATATCAAGTGGTATAATGATTATTTCTGTAGAAAGAAATTCATGATGAAGATCATTAATGAACATCCCATTAGGTGGATCTTAGAAGAGAAAATATTCTAGAGATTAATCATTTCATGATAAATCTATAATTATGGATATCCCCTATAAAAATTAAAATGGGGTATGATTCTCATTCTCCCAATTATATTTTGATTTTTATTGAATATGGTTATCAATGAGGGTAACTATATAATAAAAATGGGGATAAATAACTTTCAATTTAATGTTATTGATGTTTTTTTTGAAGTTGAGTGAAAGTTCAAAACAAATCTTGAAAATCAATATATTTATCCCTTAGAGACAAAAGTTTGAGTTGGTATCACATTGTAGTTAGTATATGGACAACTTAGTTGTCTAAATTGATCACTATTGTTTTCTATATAGGGTTATCCCATACATACTTAGAGTTGATTTGTTGATGGAACATTTCTAAAAAATGTGGTTCCAACCTTCTCTCATAGAAATTTAATGATTCTCTCATCAAGGGGAAAAATAAATAAAGAGGATGAAGAAAATTAGAGAAGTTGTTTTTTAAAATTCATAAGAGTAAGGGGGAAGAATTTTTCCTTGCAAGACCTTCCCTTGAACCTATAGTATAAATTAGGGGGAGAAAACCTTTCACCTTTTTATTTATTGTCAATAAGGGGGAAAAGATATATTGAAATGAATTAATGCAAATTAGTCATTGATATTAACAAAAAATACAAAGGGGGATATTGAAGTTCCAAAAGGTTTGTTTTGGTTGTATCTATTATCAATAAGTGCCATTATTTATGTCTTATATAAGTTGGGTGATAGAGGAAGAATCCAAAAAAAGTACATGAAGATGATTTGATCATAAATGGAAAAGGATAAATAAACTGTTTGGTGAGAAGCCCTTTAAATAATATTATTATTGTGTTGATATTAATATGAAAGGCAAGTGATAAAGTTGGAGTACTATCTACAATGGTTTAAAAATAGTGGAGAAGTTGAGATTGAATATGGCTATTTAACTTGTGATGAAAAACTTGTATAATTGTAATTAAAATCATTGAAATAGGTCCAAGGAGTTGGAGAAAAGATTACTAAGATATGAAGAAACCATCCTTGGATAAAAAAGCATGGAGGTTGTTATATTCGGTGTTAAAAGTGAATGAGTTTGAAATTAAAGTTATAATTGCAGTGTAACTTCATAGAAATACTCAAATAGGAGTAAATATGTTATAAGATAACTTAGGAATAGTGGTGAAGATGTTTAAGAATATTGATAAATTATCAAAAGTGTTTTAAGATGATTTAAAGGGTTCAAGAAGGATCAAAGTTGATCTGAAGCAAGCCTAAGATTATAAGAAGAATTCTAGAAATTCTATTTAGGACTCAAAAATGGATAAGTCATGAACCCTATGTTTTACTTTGTATGGTTCTTACTTCGTAAGTTTCATACTTCATAAAGTTCCTATTTCATAAGGTTCCCAAAGTTTTAAATCTCGTATTATAGTTGTTTTAATGATCAAAAATATATTAATGTGTTTTAACTTGTTTCAATGTGTTTTTTAGATTTTTTATGGTGTTTTTGTTAAGTTATAGTGGTAGGAAGGCAGTCATCCTTAAGAATCTCTCAAAGTAGGCTCAAAGGACTTCTTTCTATTCAAGTGTGGCAGTAAAGCATTGACCAAGCAGTGGTAATGCACTGGCTAGCCGTTACAATAACTAAAACTCACCTTAGACAACATCACTCCATCGGCTACTCGTGGAGGCTCACCGGCTAGCCAGTGGGAGTTCTAGAGGTGCAAGTTATACTATCATGTGAACCACATAGCTGGTGGAATCGAGAGGGTAGCTGGTGGTGCTACTCCAGAACCTTCTAGGGCACATTTATTATGGTCTTAAATGGTACCACTTAGATCTTAATGGCTTGTCTCAACTCCTTGGACCCTAAAACCCTGTGGAGGCTATAAATAGAGGATTTGGGAGGTATGGATCACCATCTAAATGAAGTTTGATACCAATTAAACACTCTCTGATCTCCAATGATCAAGGATTCTTCCTCCATATTTAAAGAGATTTGAAGTTCTAATCTTTCCCATCCTTTCCCAAAGAGGATCAAGAGAACACTCTTTGTGGGAATTGAGAACACCAAAGGTCACCTTTAAAAGTTGTGATCTTCATCGGCTTATTCAAATCACCTTCGATCTTCTTTTTTCTATTTCTTCTTTGTGCCCTTTTTTCTTCTTTTTGAGTCTTTGTACTTACTTTTATAACCCCTTATCTCTCTATCACACACTATTGCAACACTTCTCTCTTTATCACCATATTTCATATTCTAATATTTTAGTGAGAGTTGAGATGACATTGTAATGGGTTTTCCAAAATTCAAACCATCTCTTTTCTCCCTCCTTATCATTATTGGTTACTTGATTTTTCTATTCAAAAGAAAGGTTTCTCTTGGTTTCTTGTTTCATCATTCAAAATCATGGGATTATTTATTTGATTCTTGGTTATCATTAAAACCAAGGGACTTTATCTTTTTGGTTCTTGGATCTCAGATAAAACTAAGATGTTATATAACCCTCTCAGTCCTTATTGAGGGTAGGATACATAGGGGAACCTCATGTGTTATTATTAAACTCCATTATCAAATTTTGCCATATATATTTACTTTTAGAATTTAATGTTATGTTATGATTATGCATAACTACTTTATTTCTACTATTATTTACTTTGATAATATCACATGCTTGCATTATATCATCATACCTTTTATTGAATCTATTAATTTTATCACTTTAATTTTTTAGAAGGAAATCCACCCTCCCCTTCTTTTTATTTCCACTCCAACCAAAAAATGGTATCAAATGATACATTACTATTTATTTAAAAAACCTTTTACTTCAAAAATTATTTTTGATTTTCAAAATATTTATTGATTTCAAAGTACGTTTTTATCATGGAATCCACTTCTCATACTCAAGATCATTTATTTAATGGTTAAATTTATTCATATTTGAAAATTTTCATGTCCATTTTTCTTAGAAGTATTGGATATATTGTTTAGAAAATTATTATGTATGGCTATACACCTACAATTGACACTGAAGATAAATGAACTCCTCAAGATATTTCATCTTTGGAATTAGATAGTAAAGTTATAAATGGCTTATACTGTGGTTTATATCAAAATTAATTCAATATAATATCTACTTTCAAAATGGATCATAAAATTTGGAAACTGCTAAAAATCACACATGAAGAAATAAATAAAATAAAATACACTAGATTGGATATGTATCATCAAGATTTTAAAAGTTCCTCTATACATACTATTTAATCTATTACTATTGTGTTTATGAGTTTTACTAACATTTTTAATTATAGAAAGTCCCTTGGTTATTATTTATCCACATAAATGCTCATGAAGAAAATCCTATGGGCTTTACCCAGTTCATGGGCTCTAAAATTAACAAAGATCCAAGAATCCAATGACATAAAAAAACATGGTGTTTGAAGAGATAATTGGATCCTTGACATATGAAATCACTATGAAATGCTAATTGGTAAAAGAAGGAATGGAATTCAAGTAAACAAAGAAGAGTATAACTTTTAAAGAAATAAAATATGATGACTCTTTTATAAGTGAAAATGATGATGAAGGTGAACTTAAAAAACTTATCAAAATGGTAAAAAAACTTTTGAAGAAGAAGAAATCATATTGGTGTATCATAAAGAAATATAAAATTAAATTTCCCATCATGATGTTATATGAATGCAACAAAAGGGTAATATAAGATTGGAATGACCAATCTACAAAAAGATGTTGAAATATAAGAAGAAATGTAATGAATCTCTTAGAGTCACAACTTAGAGTTCTAGTGATGATTACATGAACTCATCATCTCCAAACAACTCAAGTCTGAAATGTCTCATATTAGAAGTTGAGTTAAGTAGAAATTTAAATTTTGAAACTTCTACTGCCTCTTCCTCTTGATCTTCCCCTTCTTCAATTCCCCTAACCTATGAAGACCTAATGTACAGTCATGATCAACTCCAAAATGGTTCTCATAAACTTTATTAATTATATAAATATATTGAAAATAAGTATAAATAAGTTTTCAATGATAAAAATTAAATTTTAATGAAAATGATCTTCTCTCGAAAGAAAAATATGATTTGATTTTAAAATTAAAAAATCAACCAGATATTGAAGTTTTCAAATACAAAATCATGGATCTCAAAATCTCACTTTCAAAATTCACCCATGATAAATAGAACCTTAACATGACCCTTGGTTATTAATGTGTTAAAATAAATACTCAGGGTTTTGGTTTTTCAAATGGTGCAATCTATTCTAAAAATAAAAAATTTGTAAAATGTATTTCTCAAAATAATTTTCACAATTATTTTTGAAAATTTGGTCATTTAATTTATGAATGTTATTGAAAAAATTATATATATGGAAGACCTAATTCTATCCATATTTCTTATAATCTTCTTCAAAAATCTAAACAATTTTGGGTTCCCAAATCCCAATTATCCAATCTTTGTGGACCCAAAAAAATTTCCCCATCTAAAGATTTATTATCTCACATTACCAGACCCTCAAGGGTACCAAAAGGCACTTGTTTTTTATATTTTAAAGTAATTTTCCACTAGAACTTTTTTATCTATCATATGGTGGCTTTTCAATAAAATAAAAATCCATATAGTTGGAAATTTTTTAAAATACAGGAAGTATCTTGTTTTTATATGCCCTGTTTTTTTGTATAGGGGGTTGTTTTAATGATATTTTATTCTTTTCTCACTTGCATAATCTTGTTCTTGATGTTTTATATTTTTTTAAGCATATTATATATTGAAAATATTTTATTAAAATCATTTTTTAAATTTATTTCTTATGGTATGATTCTCTTAATTCTTTGAAAATCTTTCATAATTCTTTTAATGTATTTTTACACATTTCAAAAATAATTATTTTCAAAAGTTTCTATTTTTAAAGGATTTTTTTCATGTATTATTCTTTTAATATTTTAATAATATTCCTAATTGTTTTTATTTTCATGTATTCTTGGGTTTTATTATTTATATGATGAAGCGTGATAGTTTTAAAATCCCCCCATTTTAATATGTATTTCTTTTCATAAAGGGGGGTTAGATATTGTTATTATAAATATTGTTTTGAAATACTCTTCAATATCTATATATTATCTTAATTCTATAAACCTCATGCTTTGTAAGTTTTTTTTATAACCACAAATGGGGAGAATTTTTTTAGATAAAGAATAAAGATAAAATAATGTTTGTTCTTAAATGGTGTTTCATTAAGGGGTTACTTTGTTTTAAAGTATCATAAAGGGGGATACATGGTTTCATGAAATTTTTCTAAGTCCTTCCTTTTTATATTTTCCATCTTCCTTATCTTGATTTTTATATCAAGTGTTTGTGATCATTATAAAGAGGAAGATTGTTGATTCTTGTAGTATAGTTTTTTAACGATCAAAAACACTTTGATGTATTTCTAACTTGTTTCAATGTGTTTCTTGTATTACTCTGATGTTTTTGTTAAGTAATAGTGGAAATAAGGAAATCTACCTTAAGAATATCTCAAGGTTGGATCAAAGGACTTATTTCTAGTCAAGCTTAGTAGTGAAGCACTAATCATCCAGTAGGAGAGCACTAACTAGCCAATACAATAATTATAACTTACCTTATCTATCATCACTCCATCTACTACCCGATGTGGGCTTACCAACTAGTTGTTGGGAGTTTCATAGGTGTAGGTACCACTATTGTGCGCACCAGATAGCTGATGGAATTGTTAAAATACCTTCTGAGATGTATTTATTATGGTTTTAAATGGTCTCACTTGGCTATTAATGGATTGTATCAACTCTTTGTACCAAGAAACTCTATAAAGTCTATAAATAAAGGATTTGGGAGGTATGTATCATAATTATAATGAATTGTTATACCAACAAAATGATCTTTGATTTCCAATGATCAAGGATTCTTCCTCCATCTTTAAAGAGATACAAGCTTCCAATATATCTCATCCTTTCCAAAGAAGATCAAGAGTACATTATCCATGGGAATTGAGAACACAAAATGTAACCTTTAAAATTTGTGATATTCATCAACTTCTTCAAATAACCTTTGAGATTCTTTGGTATACTTTTTCTTTTTTCCCTATTTATTCTTCTTCTTGAGCCTTTGTAATTTCTTGTATAACCCAGTGGCTCTATATATATATATATATTGTAACTATTCTCTCTATATCCCACACCTTATTTAATCTTATAATATTTTATTTAGAGTTTATAAAGACCCATGATTTCTATACATGGATATTACATCATTTTTATGGAACATTCCATATATTACACAAACACATGCCCAAAGACTGTATTAGTTTAGTACCTTTGGAAAGTTGGAATAAAAACTTCTAATTAGGTCAAAGATATTCAATTTTTTCCTCAAATATCTCACCCTTTATTACCCCTACCTAAAACATTTCTTTATATCTTGGGGAAAATAAAACATAAAAAAGGGTGAGCTCATATTCTCATTAATGGTAAGCAAAGAAGGTACATAATCATAATCATGAACATAAGGATATGAGAACATGATCTTAAAATTATAAAATCACACCCTAAATATCAAAGATAAAATAAATTATTCATTTAATAAATAATTGTGGTTCATAAGAAATTAATCATGAAGAAATCAAGAGAATAATCCATGAAATCGTAACATAAGAATAAGAAATGGAATTCTGGATGATATATAAACATGTAATATCATTCCCTATAAGTCAAGGAACATTTCCAAAATTTAATAGGGCACTTCATAGGGACTAAACCTACCAATTGAGGCACACCACCATCCCCAGTCACACTCCTTTACTTGTAAAGGATCGGGTTTCCCCATCTTCCCATAGTGGATCACGTTTCCCCATCTTCTATAGTGGGTGAATCCCATAGACTTGTTCCCATAATTATCTCATGAGATATAAATATTTATCCAATGAACTATAGGGAGGTATAGATCTCACCCATAAGATAATGAAAACCATACATATGTGTTCCAAAATAACATAATCATATCATAACCCATAAAAATAAATGGGTTTCATAAACATTTCTTCATAACATAACTCATGGAAAAGAAAAAAAAATTCGAAGTAGTAATCCATCATAAAAATAAACCATTCAAATAAAAAATAAGAATGATATCATTAGATAATATCCCCATTAAAACATAAGTAACATCAAAAAAAGTTTTCTTAGTTGGAAAATTACTTTGAAATATCACTTGAAATAATTCTTGAGGAAAATATCCTTTCAATTTTAAAAATTTATTTTTAAATCATAAAACAATTAGAAAAACTTTTTCAATGAAAATAAGATTTAAATAATTTAAATTAATATTTTAAAACCATTTTAAACATATTTTAAATACTTTTAATTTAAAATTATTAAAAGATCGTTTAAAAATATTTTTGAAAACATTTTTAGAAAACATTGTTTTGAAGGAACCTAGATTTCTGACCGAAGAGATAATAACATTACATGAAACTTATAATATCATGAAAATAAGTATATTCATGATATAACATGTCAAAGTATATTATATACACCTCAAAAAATAATATGGTTGGATAACATAACATGTGTCTCAAAGAAGGCAAATTGGGACAAAATTACCTTACTGATTTGGTAACTTTTTAATCGTAAACCTCATGAAAGAGATATCATCAAATGGATATGTAAATAACTATAAATTTAAGGATAAAAACCATATATTAAATTAATGGGTAGTATATACACCACAAAAAAATAAATTAGTGGAGAATATGTCATAAGTCTCATAGAAATAAAAGTGAGACTAGAAATCCCCTTACCTTATATCTTGACACTCATTGTACTCGTGAAAACCTCATGTATAATAAATATAAGTTTATTATAAATCTATTAAAAAATCATATTAATATATATATATATAATACCATATATAATTTAATTATGAATTTATATTACTTTCTTATCAATAATTCCAAGTTTAAGTTATGTTTCGGGTAATGACCACATTGTTTTTTTCAAGGCAATAACTACTTTGTTTCTCGTACATGTGTTGACTTGTTATTCTTGATCATCATACTTAGATCATGATTTAATTATATCTAGAATTATAACCATGATATAAATATCATATATATTCATTATATATTTATTTAATGTTGTCTATAAAAAATAGAAATAGAAAATGAAATGCACTGTTCATGGAAACAGTAGATCGCACATACGCATGAACGTTACTTTCATTTCATGTTGTATTGAAAGAAAGAGAGTAAATGGATTATATGTGTGTGTGTGTAATATCATTAAATTATAATTATTATTTCATATATATCATATAATTTCACTAAACTCATTGTTAATATATTCCATGTAAAGTGTGAACGAATCACATTACTTTGAGGAGGAGGTAGTCCACATGTCCACAAATGAAGTTATCATATTTCCAAAAAATGGAAATAATGAAGGTATGTGTTATATAATAATTAAAAATGAATAAATACATCATAAATATTTTATATATCATATAAAAATATAAATTAAATCATTATTTCCAACCTTCAAAGGTGGTAATGGAAAAACGAATGACATTGGTTCGCGAGGCGGGAATCCGCCATACACACAAACAATGATTGTGTATCCCATTTGATGGAAGTGTGTGTGAGTGTTGGTAGAACCCTTTATATAACAACATATAAGTATATTTATGATATAAATTTTATTAAATAAATATGAAATTAAAATAATATAATAGGTTTACAGAAGAAATAAAACAAAAATGTTCATTGATGAACGTTACCTCTTCTTTGGGTATCTCATTTTGATTTGCACAAAAGGAATTCTTTGGTTGGATTTATACCCAAATTAAGGATTATAATATTAATTTATGGAATTTAGGATAATATTTGAACATATTATGTCAAAAACATATAGTTTCTAAAGTTTGAATAAAAGAGAAGAAGAGGTACCCATTTATAAGAGAGCGGGAACTTTTAGAATTTCTCAAAAGATTAATTTATAATAAATTAAATCTCAATAAAAATACCTAAAAATGTCCATTTTTTAGAATATAATATATAATAAGGTTTTAATATCATCAACCAATATATATTATACAAGTTTTTCTATTATTTTAAACCTTATAATTTTGATTAGCCCATATTTAAGCTATTTTAATTTTAACTATGCTAACAAGTTTTTCAATATTAAGAGGATGAAATTTTTACTTATAAAGTGTAAATTGGACCATAAATGTCTAATATATGATATTTTAGACCATATCTCATCCTTTTTTCCTTATTTAATCTTTTTATGATTTCTAAATAATTTAATAAAATATTATTTTCATAAAATATCATAAGTGTAAATTTTGACACTATTCATTACTTTGACTTTAATAAAATCAATACAGCGAGATAACTTCAAAAAAAAACATTTAATAAAACCATATAATATAATATTAACCTATAAAATTAATTTACAAACTTAATTAAGTTAAATTATATTTTTTTAATATTTATAATATCATTTAATTGATTGTTTCATTAATTGAAAAATTACTGCATCATCATTTTCTAATTATTTATGATATTTATTTCTTTACTAAAAATTAGAAATAAATTTTTATGATATAGATAAAAATTTTATATTTCATAATAATATATATATATTCAATCATATATTCTATTTATCCGAATATTAAAAATATTATACTTATTAAAAGTAAAAGTGTGACATTTTGTCACTCTCTTTGATTTTAATAATATCCAAATAATTTTCATGGAAAACGTTTTCATTAAAATATTAAATGTTTATAATTATGTTTTAATAGACGAATTAACTTCATAAAATAAATTTTTGGTAAGTTTTAGAGTCATTTTATAGTCCTTATCACTTTATTTTATGCTTAAACTACCCAATTTTCCATTTACCATGATAATAAAAATTATCAAAGTTACTATTCATATTGGCCAAAAATAAAAGACATGTTTTCTAAATTTGTACTATATGATTCCAAATATATAATCCATTTTTCATAATTCAAAACACAAAAATTTACAAAGTTAATTTAAAATTAATCTCATTGACAGAACGATAAAACCAGTTTTTATAATGAAAACGTCCAAAAGGTTGAAATGTTTTTATTTTCAAATTCAATGTAAAATTGATTCCAATGACCTAAATTTAATTAAATTATAAAATTTTATATAATTATACTTTAAACCCAATCAAATTTATAATTTAACACTATAAATTATTTCAATGAAAAAGTTGTTTTCAATTAAAATTTAGTATTTTTTCACTATTCATCAAAACATGAAACTTATCAGAAAATACCAAAAATTCAACAAAATTAAATTTTTATATTCTTATTTAAAATAAGAATTTTATTTTTCAAAATAAAATTTATAAAAGTTACAAAAAATAGATTTAAAATAAGTGCACCATCAAAAGAAAACAAAACTTTCTTTTTTGAAAAATACTTCTTTTATGTGTAAAATCATATTTGTTCTTATATCATGTCTAGAAAACACATAAGATGAATGCTAAATGTTAGATTTAATATTATATATATATATATTATTAATATAATTCAAAAATATTTATTTTTTATTTATAAAACACACTTGTGTGCATTTAAATAAATTTTCAGAAAAACATTTCCTTTTATTTTAAAAAGGGTTTTACATTCATTTATAATTAATTGGTTAATGAATTATGTGTAAACCATAATTTTATAATTCATTTAATCCTATTCATACCTACCATTCTAACATCTAGCTTATAATTTTCTTGTTTAAATAAGTATAATAGTAAAATTGTGTTCTGTAGAAACTCAGTGTTGTGTGTAAAGCAAGCTAAGTCGGCATTGCATATAGCGTAAGCTTAACTTAGTGAAAAATATAACACAAGACATCAAATAAATTTAATTTATTTGAAGAAAAAAAAGTTCATAAAAACTCAGGGTGTTACATTCTACCCCCCTTAAAATTAATTTCGCCCTTAAAATTTGTCATTCTAATACAAACAAATGAGGATACTTCTACCCCATCATATCCTCAAGTCACCACATAGCTTCTTCAAACTGGTAGTTTTCTCCAAAAAACTTTAACTATTTGAGTGGTATTGTTTTGTAAAACTTTATCTCTATGATCCAAAATTTCTAATGGTTTCTCTTCATAATAAGGATCTTGCTCCAACGGTATGACCTCTAAGTTTAGTACATGTGAATGATCAAGTATATACTTCATTAGATGAGATACATGTATGACATCATGAATGTGAGGGAGATTTTTTGGAAGTGCCTATGGATAGGATATAGTTTAAATATGATCAAGAATTTAAAAATTAAATCCCATCCTTGCAATTTTAAATTTCACTTCGAAAATCAAAGGTGGATGTTTGAGAATTTATTTGTGGGAATCCCACATTGTAAAAAGGGTCAATAAAACTTCGTCTTAAACATAGGGAAAGTAAAAGGAGTAGATCACCACATAAATATGATTAGAAGAAGGTGTAAACATGTACATGGAAGAGAATTCCAACTATCAAGTTCTGATAGAGATTGATAGAGAACATGGTCATTATAAAGTTAATCATCACAAAATGATAAATTTGTGATGATATAAGGGACATCTTGATACATAGAAAATGAAGGTGAAGGGATAAAAAAATCAAGATACTTTTCCTAAATTTGACAAAAAATCACAAGAATATATACTTACTTTATTTTATTCCATTTTATAAGCATAATCTCATCCATAGGTTGTGCCTTGATCAATTTCTGCTTCATCTCATACTCCAAGAAATGAGGTTGAAATTGTAATGCCTGAATAACTAGTGGATCATAAGATCCATAATGAGATGATAAGTCATCCCTTCTGTCTCTAGTTATCATCACAAAAAAATGTTTATCACATGTTATCCAATATTCATAAATTGAAATGTTAGTCTCTAAAACCTCATCCAAATTTCAACATAAACAATTTCATAAATAGTTATCCTTATGAACCTTCTAAAATATTTAAATACAAGACTTTAGAAATAAGTTCACTAAACTTAGCATTTATCCCTCAAAAACATGATGTAGCTCTTAATTATTACATACCAAACATGTGAAGACCATTATCATGTTTTCTATTGAAACATGGTAATAGCCCGAATTACCATACATGCTTTCAAAAATCAACTCTTTTCACATACCATAAATCCAAAAATTCTATAAAATAAATCCATGATATCATAAACCACCATGTCATATTATCAGTCCCAAGTTCATCAATACTATCCCATTTATTTTATCATAATCAAACATATTTATATTTCATTATCACAACATCATGCACATATTAAGGGTTATCCTTCCCTTAATCATGTGTTTTCAAAATATATCACCTTACCACCTCAATAATTTTTCATAGTGAATGGTACCATTCAACATATTCTCTTAAATCCTTATGAAAAAACTATAGTGGATCAATACAAATATGTTTCATTATTCTATAATACCATAAAAGTACTTCTACAATATTATTCTTGAATTTTATTACATAAATACTCAATCATTACACTACTTCGTTATCATGGTCCACGTCACCAATAGTAATTGCATGAAATTTCCCTTTGTCTTTGGCTTTAATAGGTTACTAATATCAATCGTCATCTTTAACCCTTGGATTTTGGCATTGATTGGCATAATTCTTATTTTCCTTAGACTTAAAGCATTAAAGTGTGGGGATTTCATTCTATGTATCCTTCTCTCTATTCTCATAATTATCTAACGTATTCCCATTACTTGGGTATTTTTTTCTAGATGACCTACCTTTCCACACTTGAAACATTTACTAGTACCCTTAATACAATCTCCACCATACTTCTTCCCACACTTTGAACATAAAGGAAAATTCATCATCTTTTCTCTGTGGTTTTTATATTTTTATTTAAACTCCATCTTCCTTTTCTTGTCAAAACTATAAGATTGATATGTAACTACAACCTCCATTTCCACATTAATGGTGCATCAAATGATTTCTTTGTTGTAATATTGGGTGCCCTAGACCCAACTATGCAGCACTTTTGATTATCATATCATGTATACAGTTAGATATGCATGATTTATTCTTACCATTATTGTGTTGAAATTTCTACATCCACTATTTAATGGTAATTTACATAGATTTTTTTTCATATCAAAATGTTATAGTAGATTATAGGCTATAATGAGAACATCGAGATACTATGACATTAATCTTAAAAATATGTCCTATGGTCCAGATACATCTTACTGACTAGGAATAGTATATGTTTGACTATCAGGTGTTGGTGGCTCATAAGCATTGATACTTATTCTCATGAAGTTTTCACTTGGTGATCTCTAGTAGTGTGATCATGATAACAGACCCGCCAATAGGAACACCACATGTTTTGGGTGTCATTGGATGTTCATATCTATAGACATGCGTATTGGTCTCATGAATTGAGATCATTACCAGTGTGTACCATTTGATCACATACTTTGATGCAAGGAAAAAAACATGATAATGAAATTGTGGTGATGTAGCTTGTGTTGGGTGCATCATTGGTGGTATGACATTAGTTGAATGGTCAAAAAAGGATTTATCACCTCCAGGTTAAGGAAGTAATATATCTTGAGCTTGTTTAATCAGGGTGGTGATACTTTCATAAGATGATGGTCATGTCAGTCGAGGGTAGATTTTTCCAGTTATATCAACAAATAATAAATCAAGAAAGGGTGATGACATGGGTGTGCATATTGATTTATGATATATTGAAAAACAAATAGATTATATTACACAATGTGTGTTCAGAGGTTGGTTGTCATTGTTATGACTTCCTTATCTCTTTAGGGGCTATGATAGGTTACTAGATCCCACTCTTAGTCTATGAATAGTATTCACTGCTATCGAGATAAGGGCATAGAGGGTCACGTATAATAACATATTCAAAAATCTACTCTATTCAGTTGAATAGGTAAATAGGACATGGTAGGCCCCACCAATGGGTTCCAGATTTTGTCCATGAATATACGATCACCAAATTAATAAATAAATTCATATTATTCAAGTTAAAAATAATTTTCATTGAATTTATTTATTATATGTATTTACAAGTTTTAAATTAAATATATGGAAAATATTATTTGAACTAATATTAGTTTAAAATATTCAAGGTTTGTTTAATATTTGTGGGAACTATGAGTCAAGTTAATGGCTCGGGTATTATCATGTAATATATTTATTATATTTCAAGAATGTGATAATATTAAAAATGGTATTTATGGATTGATATAGTAGTCCTAATATCGTTTATATAATGTGTAAAAATATTTGGGGGTCAGAGAGGCAATTTTGGGTAAGTTCATAACACACTATAAATATAGGAGGAGACACTCTCACCAAACACTATTTACTATAAAAATGATGAGAGCCTCTCTCTCTTCTTCTTTCACCCTCATTATAGAGAGATAATCTCTCTATCCAGGTGATTCGGATTGATCTCTCTCTCGTGCATCGCAAGTATGGTGATGCGGTGATCATCAGAACATCAAATTTGTCGTCGGAACTCTATGCTAGAACCTGGATTTTGACGATCGATGCTCCCATAGATTTCTACAGCATGTGTGGAAAATCTAGAGGAATTCGACTTTGGATTCTTCAAGCAGCGATCATCAGTAATGAACATGTGGCTTCATATATAATCGGGTATTTATTCTTTTATTTTGTGCTTAAAATTCCTCATGCATGATCCTCGGGCTTATACTGGGTTGCGCTTCACCGAAAAAATTGTAGTCATCTCGATCGTTGGTGGAAAATTTTTAAAATCCCATATTTTGGGGTTTTCACTACATGTTTGGTACCTTTAATTGGTATCAAATGGATGCGTTATTATTTTAATCCAATCAAAAATTAAATTTTCATTAAATTTAATAAAGGGCGTCATTCCGGTCCCAACGCCGCAGATGGTGAGTAAATCTGACATCGGATGGCCAAGTTAGGTCCATCTAAAGTTTTAATATGGTTTGGTTTTGAATAATGGGTATATTTTTCTAAGGAAGTGTGTGTGTGTGTGTGTGTGTTTGAATACCCGAATCTGTCGACAAAAATGGATTCCAGTGAACCCGAGTTTTCTGGCCGGATTCTGGTGGATGGAATAGGGTTCTCTATCATGGATAATATCCACTGTTTTATGGATTTTGATAAATTAATTTTATTAATTAATTTAATTAATTAATTAATTAATTTTATATTCAACCTAAGAAATAGGATTTAGAAAATTTTAAAAGGAAGCTTATCAAGTGGGGTGACCTACTTTTGCAGGTCAATAAAAGAAAAAAAAAGACCAAGGCTCCCCATTTTTTCACATGGCAGAGACCCACTCCACTGGTTGCCCTCCCTGGCTACCCCACCTACCGAGACTGACGTGACTCTTGTCCATCCCTCTAGTATACATCATCCACCACTGGTTGAAAGTTGCTATTGTGGGCGCTCTCAAATGAAGTGTGATTTTTTGGGCACTTGGGTGCAGCAGAGTGGCTGACCAAGGTCATCTCTCAAAGAAGGAAGTAAATTAAAACAACTTCTTAAAGGTATTATAAAAATAAAATAAAATATCATAAAAACACTAATTGAAAGGATAGGTGGGTTTTTTATTGTTTATGAAACTAGAAGATTTTTTCTGGAAAAAGATTTCTTTTTTTTTAAATTTTAAAATGAAGTTCGATTAAAAAGATACAACAAGAAGATGTTTTTTTAGAAAATATTTTAAAAGGAATAATTGATCTAACTCTACCTATTCACTCAATTATTTATCATTATCATTTAAATTAAAATCCGCATAATTATAATCTCCAAATTTTTTAACCCTTGAACCCTACAGGAGTTAACTCAACCACAAAGATGAAATTACTTAAACCCTAGGCTAGCTTCGGAACATGCAATTGCAGCACCCTACTTTGATTGATGTTTTTAGGTTAGATTATGGTTAGTGGTTAATTATATCACATATCCAATCTATAAATGAGAATTAATTAAGTTTAGGGATTATATTTGAACTCTATAAATTTATCTCATGTGGTCTTGTATTACCGATTAAGATCACACTCTCACAATTCACACAATTCCCAACCTCGCATGTTTTGTGTTAATTATTAAATTTCTTAATTAGTTTCATTTAAATTAAAAACTCAATTCATAGATCATATTAAGTGAATTATAGTATCTCATTTATTCAAAATAAATAAATGAAGAAGGTTATAGGTATATCGATTACTAAAAATAACTACGCTTCCATGAGTGGTGTAGTCATCGTAGAAACGTTTTGCTTTCGCAAGAGTTTAGAAAGGGTATAACCCAATCCTATTTCTACTCTTGAATTACAGCCCAAATAGGAAGATTAATAGAATAATAAATTTTAACAAAATAGAATAAAAGAGAATAAATAAAAGTGGAACTAAAAATTACATTATGAAAACACAAACATTACAACATGAGGAAGAAGAAGAAGGCTTCGATGAAGGGATCCTTGCTTCAAGATCTACCCTTATTGAATTGCCTAGATAATTAAAGTGAAACCACTTCTCCTCTATCCTAAACTTCCTAATTCACATCCCAAAACCCTTAAAATGATAAAAACACCAATTTATAGAGTGGAGGGGAGGCTAGGTTCAAAGTAGTTTCAAGTGTAAATGGGGAATCTCGGCCAAATATTTTAATCACACTTACACCGCCCATTTGACCTTAAAAAAGCATGAACTAGTTGTTCTTCTAGAATAATGATTTGTGAAAAATTGGGTTGGAGAGATTCTCCCAAAATTTGGGCATAATCCAAGTACGGATGAAGAAGTTATGGCCTAAATAAAGAACTGGTGTCCAATATGGTGGGTCCAACACACCTTTGACTTCATAGTCCATTTAGTCCAACCAAATTCATGATTTAACTCCAATGTACTGAAAAAAAGTTGTATCCCATTAAGTTAGGAGCACAGTTAAAAAATTTAAAGTTCAAATAATAAATATAAAAATATTTATCTCTGAAATACTATAGTTCACTATAAAGGCTAACACTGGAATTTCCATCAAATTTTCAAATGAATGATCTAATACCAAATATTTTATAAATAAACATATTTAACAAAATGTGAAGAAATTTTATCATTTATTATCAATAAAATATTAAATAAAAATGTGTTTTATCACTGGTCACCACAGAGGAGTCACTCTCCTCCAGCAAGCCTCATTGGTCTGGCCTCCCCATATGTTGCCCTCCCTGGTGCACCCTCTCCCACAGAAGCCATCGTACTAACACAAAATTCCACATGGTGCACTCCCTATAGGCAACACCATCACCCTGCACTGTCGTAGCCATCTTTGAGTCGCAATAGGTCGTCGCCGCCCAATGAGGAACCACCACTCAACTGCCTTATGTGGCCTTATTCTCGAGACATCCCGACCAGGCTGCTGGACTGAGGCCGTGGTCGGCCACCTCCCTCCAGATCTGGTCCGGCTAGCCACTGCCACCTCTCTATGCTTGAGATCCGATGTGTTGTAGTCTGCATGTTGTCGGTCAGTCGCCCATTGGTCTGGCTTACACTGCTGCCAAGCCGAGTCCCAGCCTCGCTGCCTCACCGACTTCCAGGAGATGCTAGATAGTGGCCTCCCCAGAGAGAAAATTGGTTGAGAACTAATCACCCACCTCTACTATCACTCGAGGTACCTTTTTTCTTAGTCCGAAAATGCCCCGAAACAGACTAAGATGGATCTTCCCAATCCGGTATGAGCCTGGGTGGGACGGCCTGGTCCAGAAGACCACTGCACTGGGGTCTGCACCGCCCAAATGGGCCTACGTGGGTTCGGCCCGACCCTCATAGGCCTTTTTCTAGGTTTTTGGGGTCTGATTACTTTTATTTAATTAAAATTTAATTAATTTAATTAATTTAATTTTGGTTTTAAATTAAATTAATTAAATATTAATTTTTTATTTAAAAACAAATTTTTAATTCTACAGGTTAAATTAATTTAATTTAGATATTAAATTAAATTTATTTATTTATTTATTTATTATCATCAAAATTAAATTAATTAATGGTTTTAGATGATGAAAATTATTGAATTAAAAATAAGAGTGAATTTTTAATTCAATAAAAATTTCCTCTGTAAATATTTTAATGCAAGTTTAATTTTATTTATGCATTTATTTTAATATGTGAGTTTAATGTTCATAAGACTGGTTATGATCCTTAGACCAACCAATGCATGTATGGTGTTTGTTTAACTTATTTTTTTAATTATTTCAATGATGGTTTATAATAATTTTTTTATTATATAGAGATTTGTGAGTCTTATGTGTCATTATATGTATAAAGGTCTGCATGTCCATCTCTTGAGTTATATTTTATACTCTTGAAACCCTCTATCTTGTGAGCGGGTATTTTTGTATAATGATGAGATGAGCAAAGACTCACTTCGCACCAAGCTATGGCAACGCACCAGACAAGATTTTGACACATTGGATGGGTAGGTGCTGCAACTCGAGTCGCAAGCGACGCGACTCAAGGTATTACCCCTACGGTTTAGGTTGATCTGTTATTCACTCAATGAATCAACCACTAGTATCAACCCATGATCATGTAGTTATTTTATTTTTTCATGGTTTATTATTATGTGTATGTGTAGTTTACATGCGATCACATAGAATAATAAATAAGCATACACAGATAAAATAAACATGTGAAGCAATGGATTTTTTTTATTTATTTCATAGTCAGTTGTGAGTGTGATCACATAGAACATGTTTATAAAATAGAAAATTATTTCCTTTCATCGCATAAAAACACAAAACCCCTTAAAGAAATATTAAGTCTCAACTACCTTCCATCATTCTAAACTAGACAAAATTAGGTGTTTGGAGTGCTCGGTCAGCCAGAGTTGAGAGTGCATCTTACTACTGTGGAGTTATTATGAGAGTGGTGGGTTAACTTAACTAAAGTGGTAGTGAATATTAGCCATATCTAACTTGATATCATTTTAGAGTCAGGAATTGAGTAAATAAATTTATGGTTTTAGAAGCTGAAACTTCACTCAACGGATCAAGGAATTGTGAGTTAATGTGGCTGGTCGGTCAAACATCTACCTTGAACCCTCTGAGTAGTGGTGTAGCCATAGCTTGTAGACTATGAGAGGATGTTCAAGGATCATTTCCACTAGAATAATCAAGTGACAGAGTATTCTAATTCTAATACATAGGGTTCCTATAATTCAATAAAATAGTGGGAGACGTTTAATGATTTAATTAATTAATCAAAATATATAAATCGATAATCAAGATTAAAAGAACTGATCTGCTAGAATTCATTTTTATATAAAAATGAAAAGTAATAACACAATAAATACTAAATTAAATAATGGAAAAATAATATTTCCACACTATCATGAGTTTCCAAGTGTAGTACTGGCACTTGCACACAATATTCTGGGAAATTCAAGGTGCTAGTGTCCCCAATACCCGTTAAGACACCTTAGGAAGTGAGGGTGTATAAAAATGCTTACATGAGACTCACGTATATATCATATGATGGTTACTTCCTAATGTTATGATCAATTCCAGATGTTAGTCGTGGTCGCTAAATCATGACATTGGTGATATAATATGAATTTTCATCTCTGAGAAGTTTGTGAGGATAAAGTGAAGAAAGATATGAATAAGGTGATGATTACATTGGACATGTGTAAAATGAAAGTTGGGTCATTATCTTTCAATGAATCCCTTTCTCATATAATTTTCAACCATTAACTTAAGTCACATTTTAGATTACAAAAATTAATAGTATTAAGTAAATGTTTCATTACCTATTGAGGTAAGGTTCTCCAAGCAATAAGAATATAAATGACATATTAATATTTAATTCTTATAGTGAACAAATTAAAAGACATGGAGAAAAGTCCAATGTAAAGTGGAACTCCAAGGGAACATTCACAATGTCCTTCAATGAAATAGGTATTAATAGGAGGTTATTTTCATTTCATATCATGAAATAAATTCTAGGTAAGTTAAATGCAATAAACTGAATTGAATAAGCAAGTACTTGCTTCTTTTTCAGTGAATATTCATCATCTAAGGTAATGCTTAAGTTTTACTTATTGGGAATTAAATAAAATATACTAATCACATATATGTATTTAAATTCAGTAACCAAGTAAGTATCTAAACACTAATATAAGTTATGTGTATTCTACAAGAAGCTGAGAAAGGGTGGTTCCTAAGTCAGTGGTGAGAAATACGCGAATTCTCTATTACCAAGTGAATGATTCAAGTAGAAATATTATTAAGTATAACCAAAAAAATATCTCATGTTTCCTTTGGAAATAAGGAGACATTATTCCAATTTCATGAATGAATTTTGTTTGTTTTATATCATATTCAATCAATATTTCAGTGATACTTGAATCATAGGCAATACATAATGAATATAAAAATGTAAGATTCATTTACCCAGTTGTGGCTAAATAAATATTTTTCAAGAAAAACTAAAGTGGACATCCAAGATATATCAAATTTGGTATTTAAACTCATTCAATATGAACACCTTAGGTATTATCAACATATATGCTTAGTTTTAGACAAAGGAACCTTTAGAAATAAAGGTATTTCACAAAGCATATGGAATTAGTTCAGTTGGATAGCATAAACTATTCCAAGTGTAATCTAGTGATAAATATACTTCTTTAGATTCCTTTAAGTGATTGCGGAATAGGAAAGTGAAAGTGTGATATATTCATGGTCAGAAGATATAAGTTTCTTCAGGCTATCATGCTGAAGAATATCTTGGCAAAGTAATCATTTATCAATAAGATGTATTGTGGAGTAATTATTAAATGCACATTACCTTATCTACATCACAACATCGATGTTATTGATGAGAATTGATAATTAAGATTTACATGTTAACATTTATCAACAAAATATAGGTTGGATAAATTCCTAAACGCGCATTTTATATATTAGAGTTATGATGTAAGGAGTATCAATGTTGTAACTTACAAAAAAATTCCATTATATTTCATGGTGTGCTTCACAAATAACTGCAATATCACATAGCCATATTCCAACTATAACAAAAAATGGATATCATATGATTTATTTTATGATAGAAACTACAAAATTATTATCATTTAGCGGTGGTTTTTTAGTGGCGGTTTAATAAATCGTCGCTAAATTTTTTTAAAAATAAATTAGCAGTGGTTTTTAATAAACCACTGTGAAACGTGATTTTTTACAGAAATAAAACTTATCCCCCCAACTCCCCTGACCCTCCCTAAAGCCCCCAACCCCCCGAACCCCACGACCCCCCCAAAACCCTAGACCCCGGAGACCCCCCCCCCCCTGAAGCCCTCTCCGCGCCTCACTGCGCCTCGCTGCCCATCCCGACCCATGTGACCCCCCAAAACCCTAGACCTAGGTGAATCACATGACCCCCAATGACCCCCCCCCCCCCCCTGAAGCCCTCATCACACCTCTCCACCCCTCACCATGCCTCTCCACCCATTCCAACCCCCACGACCCCCCAAAGCCCTCGACATGGTAAAATTATATCGTTAGTTTCATCAGTCTTGTTAGTGTAATTTAAGTCATCAACATCATCAGTTTCATTGATGTTATAAGATTTATTAGGGTTGTTAGTGTCACCCATGTTGTTTATGCATTAAGTTTCATTAGTTAAAACTATATTTTTATCTTGGTTACTATATGTTATATCATCAATGTACTCAGTGTCCTAAATTTCACCCATGCCATCATTATTATTGGGTTCATAAGTGATGGAGATGTAATTGAACTCTTCTATCTCATCAATATCATCAGTGTCTTCAGTCTCATTGGGTTCATTGGTTTTTCTAGAATTTATGGTTTCATTAGAGTCATCAATATCATTTATTTCATCAGTATTGTCACATTCATTATCATATTTGGTTGTGTGATGTGCTCATGGTAATAAGTGTCATCATTGTGATCTATTTCCTCAATTTCTTTAGAGTCATTGGTTTAATATGTTTTATTTGTTTTAAGAGTTTATTCGGTATGGTTCATCTCATAGGTGTCACCGATGTTGTTTGTATCATAGATGTATTCAATTTCAGTGGAATCATTGAAATTATTTATGTCATAATTTCCATTGGTATGGTCCATGTCATCAATTTCATTAGTATGATATATGTATTTAGTTTCATTGTGGTTATTAGTTTTTTCATCAACATCATTTTTTCCTTGGTTCTTCAATTAATTGGGGTCTTCATCATCAAATGTTTTTACTACATCACCACAATCATTGTAATTGTTGTTGTTCTTGGAATAATTAACATTGTTAGTGTTGTTTTTAATAACCATGTAATCCATGTCATACATTTAATCGGTGTTATCTGTTTCTTTGATGGCATCCAATGCATCGATGTTTTTAGTGTCATTTTCATCATATATACTCTTGTTTTTAGCAATGTCATTGGTTTCTTCTATGTTTTTTTATCATTAGTGTGATTGATAATGCACGCAATATTATTATCATTAGTGAAATGTATTTCACCCATATATTCATTACATTTTCTTTCATAGGATATATTTTTTTCATCAGCTTCTCGGGTGTCATCATAGAGCCAGAGAATTAGTGGTTATTTATGGACTTTTAATTAAATTATTAATTTTTTTTTATTTGTACCACTTCTACATGTACATTATTATAGTCTGGTTATATTTAGGGATATCATTGGTGGTGGACTATTCAATTATAGTCACACCTTTCTCAGGATACCATGGAACTTGGTACCCAAGTTTATGCTACTTGATTGTAGGATTGGGTATTAGAAAGGATCAATTCTTGATGATTAGATTAGTAGGAAAAAACATGGGAGTTTGGCACTAGGATTGGACTTGGGACTATCTTCAAGGTTTTTCCTAGTTTAGTCTTTTGGAATTTTGGTTTTTGATATGTATGATCTGCTACTAATGTATTCATTTCCTGACATATATTATATAGTTCATTTGTTATAGCATGGTTTGTTTTTTATTATCTCTCTATTCTTTTATGGATCTTTTTAATTTGTATGCTTTGGTTTTCTAGTGCGTGGGTTCATTATTTACCATATGTATTTATATAGTAAAACCTTATTTAAAATATTTATATATTTTTCAACTAGTATATATGAATCTCTTTACCTATTTAGTAATAGTTATGTGTTTTAATTTTTTTTAATACTGTGTAGGCACATTGTGATATAAATGGATAAAAGTTGGATCACATTACCGAGGAACACACCTCAGTATGCTAAGGGTTTGGAAGAGTTTTTAGATTTTGTAATTTTCAATCGATTAGTTGAAGGGAGAATAAGATTTCCATGTCTTAAATGTAAATTTATAATATGGTTGAAGAGAGATGAGGTTTATGAAAATTTAATATTGAAGCAATTCCCTGCTCAATATTTGTGTTGGATTTGGTATGGATAATCAAACGTTATAGAAAGGTTGAGCACTAATGTCAATCCACAGAATGATCTCCTAACTTCATCTACAATGGAAAATGAAATGAAAAACCTTATAAATGATTCATTCAATATTTTAAGACCCCACCATCAACATCAAAACATATCAGAATAACCAGATGAGGGTGATACAAATAGCAACATGAAAAGTGATGTTTTTGAGACTATAGGACAACTAGATCAAGATTGTAACATATAATTGGATCCACCTCTTGATTTTGTGGAGACTAATATAAGAGAAAACTTCACTAAGGAAAATATGTTTCATGGTTTAGTTAATCATGGAAATCAATATTTGTATAATGGATGTTTCAAATATTCAAAACTTTATTTTCTGCTGAAGTTGTACCATATCAAATGTCTATGTGGAATTACAAATAAGGAAATGTCCATGATATTGGAATTTCTGCGTGATTAATTTCCTAAAGAAAATATCCCTTAGTTTTTTTATGATATGAGAAAATTTGTTAACAGGCTCGGTCTGAATTATACAAAAATACATGTGTGTCCTAATGATTGTATACTTTATTGGAGAGATGATTCAAGTAGACAGGATCACAAAAAATGTTCTTCTACTAGATGGTAGTCAATGGGTGATGTTGGAAGTCTAAATCAAAATACTACCATGAAGAAGAAGAAAGGGAATACACCTGTAAAATATTTTTGTTACTTTCCTTTAAATCCTTGATTGAAAATATTATTCATGTCATTGAAAACTGTCGAACACATGAAGTGGCATTCTGTAGATAATAAAAATGATGGGTTAATGAGACATCCACAAGATTTAAAATTGTGGAAGACATTTGATTAATTACATCCATATTTCTTATCTGATCCTATGAATGTTCAATTGGGATTGACTGCTGATGGATTCAACCCATTTGGGACTTTGAGTACTAGTTATATCATTTGGCTAGTTGTTTTGATCCCTTACAATATGCCTCCGTGGATGTGTATACAAAAAACGTCATTTATCATTTCGATGATTATTCCTAGAAAACAAATTCCTAGAAATGATATTGATGTATACTTTCAGCCTTTAGTTGAAGAATTACAGGAGTTATGGAGCAACAATGTTGAGACATATGATGCTTCTTCTAAAACAATGTTCAAAATACATGCTGCTTTAATGTGGACTATTAGTGACTTCCCTAGACTTGGGAATTTATCTAGTTGGAACACTTAAACGGGTTTGGATTTTCCTGTTTGTAACTTTGATTTTGAGCCCAAATGGATACCTCATAGTATAAAATGGTGCTTCTTATTTCATCAAAGATTTCTCAATGCATCTCATAGATTTCGGCTAAACAGATCAAAATTTAACAGTTTCATTGATCGTAGACCACCTCCAAAGTTGTTAAGTAGTTATGAAATATTGGTGCAACTTGGAAATGTTGAAACGGAATTTGGGAAGGTTTTTTATTTGAATGATAGTGGGAAACGAGTTCAAAGTGCATCTTCAAGTGAAATCAAAATGCAACAATGGAAGAAAAAAAGTATATTATTCAAACTTTCGTATTGGGAATTTAATTTTTTGCAGCATAATCTTGATGTGATGAATATTGAGAATAATTTATGTGAAAATTTGATCTTCACATTGCTTAGTGAGCATGGAAAGTCAAAGGATTGTATCAATGCTCGGAGAAACTTACAAGTAATGAACATAAAATGTGATCTCTGTCCAGATGAGAATGAAAAGTATTCTCCGGCAATTTTTGCAATGAAAAATAGGGATAAAGATACATTCCTTTGAATTTTAAAGAATTTGAAGGTATATTATGGGTATTAAAGTAACATATCATGGTGTGTTGACTTAAATAATCATAGGTTACATGGATTGAAAAGTCAAAATTCACATATTCTTTTACAGTAGTTACTATCATTGTCATTGCGTACATTATTACCTGAAAAAGTTACTATCGTTGTACTCCAATTATGTACATTTTTCAGAAAATTATGTGAGAAATCTCTACATCCATTTGAGCTTGACAACCTTCAGGATAGGTTTTTATTTACACTTTGTGCAATGGAGATGATCTTTCCTCCGTCATTTTTTACTAACATGATGCATTTAACTGTGCATTTGGTTGAGGAAGCTAAATTAGGAGGCCTCGTACATTATCAATGGATGTATAAAATTGAGATGTATTTTATTTATATGTTTTTTAGTTAATTAAATAATTCTTATCACTTAATTAAATTCATAATTATTTTTGTTTATTTTATTTCACAGATATCTTGGGAATTTGAAATCATAAATGAGAAATAAAGCTCAACCAGAAGGCTCTATTGCTGAACTCTATTTGGTAGAGGAGTGTCTTAACTTTTGTTTTAGATACTTGGATGATATTGAGACAAGATTTAATCAAGTTGGACATGTTGAAGACACATCAACTCAATCTCAAATACATAGAAAATAAAAAATATTTCCTACTATTGGTCGATCAGTTGGGAGGACCTCAAATGTTACACTGACATAAATGGAATTATTACAGGCACATAGATATGTGCTGCTAAATAGTGAAATTGTCGATCCATTTATTGAAGAGTTGAGGATAAAAACAAAGATATGAATGAGAGGTCAAATATGAAATGAGAAATATATAATTAAAGATGTTAATAAAGAGATTGTAGAATGATTTGAATGACGTGTAAGTTCATAAATATTGCAATAAATAAAGATATTAGGTTGACACATATATTTTGTAAATCTAATGTTGTATATTTTTTAGATCATGAATACTGATACTCGAGCAGATTTGTCAGAATATTTGAAGTTTCTTGATCGAGGTCCTCTAAAACAAGTTATAAAGTTAGACGCTTACAACGTGAATGGATTTAAATTTCGAACATTCGATCAAGAAGAGGGTTTGAAAATACAGAATAGTGGTATATTTACATTTTCTAAAGTGGGATACTATGGAAAGCTGAATGATATTATTGAATTAAACTACCATGGGAATTTTTCAATTGTTTTATTCAAATGTGATTGGTTCGATATTATTAGAGGTGTTAAAAGATATTCTTTGTAATTTACTTCTGTGAACTTCTCTCGCTTGATGGATGTTGTTGATTGTGAATTGTATGATCCGTATATCTTATCATCATAATTGAAAATGGTATATTATGTGAATAATGTTTTGGATTAAGGGTGGAGTGTAATTTCTCATGTAAAACAAAGATATTTGTATGATATGGGTGATGAAGTGGAAGATTTGACCTCTGACATTGAATCTCGTCAATATTAAGAAGTAGACTTATTTGTCCATCATGATATTGAAAATATTAATCTAGCAAGGATGGATGAATTGGATGAAGTAATGGAGTAGGAAACCAGTGTGATTGAAGGGTAAAATGATTGTATGTACAGTTATGCATTCATTTAGAAACCACTTATTTCATTTGTACATTCATTCATTATCATTGTTATATATATTTTGTTTGTTAGTATTGTGCATCTGTTATCATTTTTATTTTATTTTTTGCATAAATTTTTTGAAATATATGCTTTGAACTTAATTTTATTTTATTAAATGATAGTAATTTAAAATAGGAAGTGTTATAATGTATGGAATCTAACCGAAGAGAAGATAGTTGTCCCATTTGATTCATATGGGGTCCCTACGAATGACGTCGTAGGATTACTTGGCCAGATTATAGGCCAGTTGTCCATGGAGCTGGTTTCCCTTCCTATTTTATATGATGATTAGAGGTAGATGTCTGCTTTGTAAAATACATTGATTGATTTATATCAGATATCCGGATCTGCCCTCGATGGTATTGCATCGACTGGTGGTGAGCAGGTAAATCACCAAAATTAAAAATCATTTAGTTTGCAAACATTTATTGGTTTTAAGTTTAAATATAAATATACAATATTATTTAATTTTCAAAATAATGTTCTTAAAGGTGGTATCATGAATTAGAGATGTAGGTGAAGAGGGTGAAAAGTTGTTTTCATCATCAGATAGTGATTAGTTGTATTATTAATATGTTGTAAAAATATGGTAACAGTCGGATTGTATATGTATTATGTGTGGCACAGAGTTTCCACCAAAAATTTCCATGACCTAACATTTTCTTGATTTCTCATCTTTCCTTTTATGTATTATGAACCCAATATTCCAAAGACATTAGGAATTTATGATCCTTATGTTGTATTAATGGATATTTATATTTATGAATCATATAATAATGCTCCTCCTATTCTCTCCTCTCAAAGGGTTGGATTGATCCCCATTATTTGGTGTTGAATTAAACCTCTATAAAGTGAGTTGTGTATCACTTAGTGAGTCTAGGAATCTTCTTTCTTTTTTTCTACATTTATCTCCTCTCTAGATGCATTATTTTGGTGCAGCTAAATTCACCATATTATCAGGGCATTCATCTGTTTCCAGAATTTCTCTTGATATGGATAGAAACATGCCTTGATATTGGTCATATCGTCATCCATGGTATTTGGTAGTTGGTTTGTAGCATTTCCCTTAGAGTCTTGATGTTTTATAAATTGTGTCACTATGATTTCTGGAGGGACTTCCATGCGTCGACTTGTGAATTTTTTGTTTAATTTGTTGAACATAGTTCATTAGGATTAGTATCCCTTGTTTATTAAATTGGCCATGTTAAGGACCATTAACCTAAAATTTAAACCGCGCATAATGGTGTAATCCTTGAATGACTTAATATAATTAGTTTTTCTCTAATAAAACTCCTTTTAAGTTTATTTTTTTCTAAACTATCAAAGTGAAGTTCAAATGAATTGTGGGAGGACCTGACAACCCCCTATGTATGCCTTAGTGACCAAACCCTCTTTTAGGTGGTTAGGGTCTAAGTATTATTGAGGGAACTAGATGTTCTCATATGGAATTCATACTAGCATGTCCTACCACATACCTTTTCATGTATGGTGTTAACTTCCATGGGTAGTCCACATGGACCTATTACTTTTATTCAATTCTCAGAAACCTTTAATTATGGAATAGACTACCTAATTAATTAAATGAAATGGTATGAGTTATGGATTGATTACTACATGTCCCTTATGGATTTATAATTAAAATGGATTATGGGTGTGAACCTCATTAAATCCACTTGATTTATAAGATGGCATGGCTCTACACATGGCATCATTAGTATTTAAAACTTAAATAAAATCAATTTATTAGTTTCACCTTGAAAGACACTTGTTTTCCTCTTTATGGAATACTAAGGATGGTCTCATAGGTTGTTGATACTTTGTACGTTAGGGGTGATACATGTTATATCATGGATGATCACACTGTTCGGGTTACTTAGCTTCATATGAGTAACACTAGTTCCCAAGGGGGAACACATGGATGGGATCGGTGGCAATATTATTACACCATGCAATGAGTGATACTCAAAAAAGTGTGTGTGGATTTGAAAGTGATTTTTATTATGAAATTTTTGGTTTCCTTGTATTCTTTTGGATGTAGGATGTATGTGTATGTGAAATTGGAATGGGTTTTTTTTTCAAGGAACTGGTACTGGGGTTGCAGAATCAGCTGTGTTTTTTTGTAAATCTAGCTTCAGTGACAGTTTAAACCGCTGCTAAGTAAATGAATCATATTTAGTGGCGGTTAAAATTTTCACTATAATTTGGTATTTTACTATTGGTGACAGTTAAAACTGCCTCTAAATACAATAATTTAACAGCGGATAAAACCGCTGCTACATATTTTTCATCTTCCGTTATCATTTTGTGGTGGTTATCTTGGTTTTAGCAGCGGTTGTCCCAGAGAAAATGAAATTATTTTTTAGCGGCAGTGTAAACCATTGCGAAAAAAAATCATTTTCTGCCAGTAGAACCGCCACTAAAACCATAGAAAACTTCTGAAAAATGTGTTCACTATGATGGTTACCATAAACTGCCACTAAATTGAAGAAATTTCCATGTATTGTATGTCGACACACAATTTAGCAGTGATTTCAAAAAACTGCCTCTATGTGGTGATTTTCCTATAGTGAGAGATCCATTATGTCATAAGTATAGATGCAAAGAGTTTGTTTAAGATACAAACAAACTTGAATCAATGAAAAACACAATGTGCATCTATAGTAATAATCCTAAAAGTTTATTAGGATATTACTGAAATCCCTAAGGTAGAAAGGTGTAGTAAAGTTATAGACTATATTTCTATATAAGGGTTCACATATCTATTAGAGATAGTGAGAGACATATTTACTTGGGTTTAGTCAATGCCATAGATGCAAAAATACACTACTAGAAATTAAAGTTATAGCCTCATATCTATAGCCACAGTTTTATAGATCCATGGCTATAGTATGTTTATATCCACGGTTTAATTATCTAACCATGGAATTTTTTTTTTTTTGCATAAGCATTGGGCTCCTCCTCCCCCGATATGCGAACCATCCTCCCTCAACCTCTCTGTGCCCTCCTCCTCCCTCAAGCTCCTCCCCGTCAAACACCGCTGTGACCTCTTCCCTCGAGCTCCTCCCCACCAAACGCCACTGCAACCTCCTCCCTTGAGCTCTCTATGACCTCCTCCCCACCTAACACCGCCGCTCCTCCCCTGATTTGCGACCCTCTACCTCCCTCTACCTCTTCGCGCCCTCCTCCTACCCTGACCTCTTTGCACCCTCCTCCCCACCAAACAACGCCACTATCAGTGGAACCTAATTGTTCACTCTGGGAATGAATCGCCTTTTTTATTCCTCTGGGTTTGGATTCTTTAGTTTTATCTTCCTTTCAAAAATCCTTCAGTTCTTAAACTTTGCGGTAAAATTATTAGAAATTTTTTGTGCATCAATTAGAAAATATTTGAAGGGAAACATCCTATTTAGGCTTATTTGTATATAGAGTTCAAATTATCTAGGAAGTATTCATAGTTTATTTAGTTCTCTGTAAATGATGAGTTCAAAGTTAAGAAACCTATTATCTAAGAAAACCAAGTGGATTATTGTTCTTCATGTTTTATTCAAGGCTGTTCTTTACTAAATTATTAGAGGGAGTATCGGTCTATGGGTAAGCTCAAGTCTTCAGTTATCACTCAAATTGAGGAGGGATGAATTTTTTCTTGTTCTTTTGATGGTGATACACTAGATATCAAGATACCTATGTCATATACAAGGGATATTATCTAGATCTGGTGAGGATCATCCAATCACAAAGACCATGTATCATGGTAAGGTAGAATTCCATGATTGTATTGGCACAATTAATTTGAAATCTGATTAGGAATAGTATTATTAGGATTCATCTAACACTTATCTTGAGGAGGGATGAGTGTGTTCTGCTTCTTTTACTAGTGAGGCATTGGTGGTCATAGTATGAATGGCGCATGCAGGGGTGGTCATCCAAACTCGGGAATCATTATAGGTGAAACCTGGAGCTTGTGAGGATAATTCAGCCACATAGGGCATGGTTCTCTTAAAGGAATCATCCTATGATAGTTTTGGAGCAGGTGGACTATAATATGATTGAATGGAGTCCAAATTATTAGAAGTTTCTTCTTATCATATGTAGAACTCATCTCAAAGGATTTCACCTAATTTTTTTCTTAAAATTGATTTGGTAAGTAATAATATGTATGAAATGTCTTTAAAATTTTGTGGTTCTAGTAACAATACAAAGGGTAAACTCAAGGATATAAAAGGAAGATCTATAGAGAATAAGGAGAATCCCCTGATGATATTGGGGGGGTTGGGGGCTAGGGGTGGCTGAGGGCTGGGTGGAGGGGTGGGGGGAGTGGTGTAGGGGGGATGGTGTTGGGGGGGCTGGTGTTAGGGGTGGTGGTGCAGGGGGAAGTGGGGTGGGGGCTGGGGGAGGGGGTGGGGGCTGGTGCAGGGGGGGTTCTGGGGGCTGGTACAGGAGTGGGAAAACTATTTTAAAACCTAAACCATTGATTCCTAAATCATTAGAGTCTTCAAAATCATAGGAAAAAACTGAATAACCAACATTAGAAACTGAAAAATTAGAGCTGGATAATGAGTGAATTGGTTAGGGAATATTGAAATTCAACCAGAGGAACATGGGTAAATTGTTTATGGGTGTTAAAATATGGAGAAAAGTGATTTTCTATATTCAAAAGTGAGAAATTTGACATCTTGGAAATATTTTTCTAAATAATATTATATTATTTATGGGAGAGTGTCAAGAAAATATATGAGATTCAAGAGTTTAGATAAAGACATAATAACCCTAAAATATAGACACATGTAACCCATCCAATGAATAATGAGATTGATATTTCTTATCAACACTGAAATAATAGGTTGAAGATGGACTTGATGTGGCCATTAGATAAATAACCTTATTCCCACTTATAAATAGATTGATCTCAAACAAAATTATAATATATCATAATGGTTTTTGATTAGTTAATTGTTTTATATGGTGATGGTGTTTAGACTACTATGGTGTGGTTGAGGAGACATTCCCCCATCAAAATCTATGGATTTAAATGAATTTGTATTTTCATTTCTCTAGTGTGATTTTTATGAAATCATATTGTTTCCATATGAGTAGTAGATTATTATCCATGCACCTTTAAATTGTATCATGGTTTTATCTATTAATTTGGTTTACACATAATACTACCACAATTTTCATTCATTTCTAATATGATGCAGGGGAGTGAGGGGTGATAAAGTAGTGATTAAGCATTCTTAATTACCATGGGTAGGTGAAGATAGCATATCGAAAATCATTTTTTTCACTACCTAACCTAACACACTAAAGAGAGAGTGAATGGATTGAGATCTTGGGTCATTCCAGGGTATTATTTAGGAGGTGAATTTATTTTATAATATATTATTATATAATTAATGAGAGAATTATATAAGGTCACCATTCATTATATTCATCATTTTTCACTTTTATTTTATTTCGTCTATGCACTTGTGGTTCCACTCCTTCATTATTTCATTATTTTAAAATTAATAGTGTTATATTAGTATAGGTGTGAGGAGAATGAATGATTATATCCTTCCATGCACTTGTGGTTCCACTCCTTTATTATTTCATTATTTTAAAATTAATAGTGTTATATTAGTATAGGTGTGAGGATAATGAATGATTATATCCTTCCATGCACTTGTGGTTCCCTATCTCTTTTCACCATAAAATGTAGTATTTTTAATTTTCTATTGTATTAAATTTCTATATTGGAGTTGTAAATTAGTGGCAATAATGTTTTGAGGTCTTAATCAAATCTACCTATTGAATTAGAAATCACTGGTGTTTTGCATGATGCACTTTTATCATCCTTTTGGAATCATGCTTTTGTTTAAGGACATACTTATTGAAGACTATCTGTTAATGCCTATCTGATAAAATGATTTAAATTTCTGTTTCATATAATCATGCTCAGTTGAATCTGAATTTGATTAACTTGGAAAAAGGGCTAGACAGTGCTTATTTACTTGATTTTCGAGTTGTTCCAAGCGGAATATGAAGACTTTTGTTGATGAAGTGAAACACTTCTAATTATGGAAGAGCAGAAAAAGTGGATGTTGTGATAGGATTTTCTGTATGGAGTTTTGTTGTGCTTTCTGGCTCATACGGTGAGTCCTTTTCCTCATTATATAATGTTTTATTATAAGGCATGTTTGTATCCTCTTTCAATTACTTGATGGTGCATGCTCATTTCACCTCATTTTTTCACTGTATCTTGAACCTTCAATTTTTTTCCCAGGGTATGGGTTGGAAAACCAACTCATTCATTTTTTCACTGTTGTAGTTCATTCATTTTGCATTGAATATTTACCTATCAGAAATAGTGAGCTTAAAATGGGTGTTGTGCAACTTGTGGTCTAGGGTTTTCATTGCTAGCTTCAAAAGGGGAATTTCAACTTCTGATTGTCTACCTAGATAAGTTCAACTTTTTAATTGATATCATTACTATATGTTCATCTTTTTAATTCTTATTGTATCTGATGGAATATTTTCAAGCTCACGATTTATTGCAAGAACAATTTGTCCAAGAGGGGGGGTTTACAGAGGGAGGGGTGTCCAGGAGGGGGTGTACAGGGGGGTGGAGGGGGTTTCCAAGAGGGTGGGGGTGTCCTGGGGAGTGTCCAGAAGGGGGGGTTCTCCAGGGGGTGTCTAGGAGGGAGGGGGTCCAGGAGGGAGGGGGTGTTCAGGGGAGTGTTCAGGAGGGGGCTATTTAGCGGGGTGTCTAGGGGGGTCCAGGGGAGTGTTCATGAGGGAGGGGTGTGTAGGGTGAGGGGGAGGGGGAGGGGTGCAAGGGGCAGGGGTAGGGGTGCAAGGTGGGGAGGGGGTGTGTTAGGGGAAGGTGGGGGTGAAAGTGGGGGTTCAGGGGTATGGTGGTTGAAAGAGCTTCTTGATAAAAAAAACATCATGAGTTTTTAAGAATAACATAGATAAAGTTGATTTGATGCTTTGGTTATTCATCATAGCTTAAATCATTATGATTCGATCTGAATGAGTGATGTTTGAAAAATAAAGAGCTTTATTAATGATCATGTTATTTAGTATTGGGATGTACACATCAATCTAAATATTATTTTTTCATTATTGGTTATGGATTCATGTATCATTTATCATCTATAGTTGACACACTGATCACATATATATAAGAAGTTGTTATATCTCATTTCTTTTCCAACTATTTTCTTATAGGTGGATTCTTATGGTGAGGTCGGTTCTATCCACCACCATCGAAGACAGTGAGTTCAACATCAGATTTTGGTAAGGTTTATTCCGTTTTTATTATTTGGACTAATTTTAATTAGGTATTTTTTGATTTTTGGGTTCCTTATATTTTTGTAGTGCATTTTGGATTTCGTTGAGGTGGATTAGAGTCGCCGTTGACAAAGGCTTACATGTGTATTCATAGGTAGTAATATACATATAGAAGTTCCCCCTTTATATATATTCACTCATGGTGGTATGAATATATATATTGGGGCTAGGTGTGCTTATATATATATATGAAAAATGCATACATATGTAAGTGTAAAGGGGTATATGCAAATATAAACATATATCTAAGGACCCCCTTGTGCATATTTGGCCATGAAAATATGTACATAGGGGATAGGTATCCTTATATATATGTGAAGTTTCATATGCGTGCAAGCAGGAAAAAAAGGAAGATTCGAGTTGTCATCAAAAGAAAACACGCCTTGAGGTTGAGGTAGGTTCCCTCTGCCTAAATCTTTAATTTGAATTCTATAATTACCTGATTGATTTGAAAACTTGTTTCCATAATTGCTTTATTGTTTTAGAAAATGGTTTTCTAATAACCACTAGCTTTGTCAAGGAATAACATGAACATAGCCCTTGAACTTATTTATAGACCTTGTTTTTTCGATGAATTAAGAGTTTACTTCAACTAACAAAAATGATGGTATCATCCACGAACATCAGTTGAGATTTTCCCAATACAAGATTTCAGAACTGAAATGAAGCTATATTTCTTTCATGGATGTTCTTATTAATATTTCTATAATGGTTATCTTGAGATAGGATGAATAAGTTTAGGGATAGGGTATCTTCTTTCCTAGTCCTCAAACATATTTGAAGAATCTGAATTTCTTCCCCAAGAAATAAATGGACATCCATGGTAAACTAAAGTACCTAAAAAGAGTTTCAATAAATCCACTAGAAAAACCCATGCATGATAACACCTTGATGATGAAAGACCATTCTACCCTATCATAGGCTTTGTCTATGTCCAACATAATAGAAATATTGGATCCAGTATCCCTTCGTTTCAAATCACCAATCATCTCTTGTGCAAACCGATAGTACCCTGGATTGTCCCGCCATTCACAAACCCATGTTGTTCATCTAAAATCCATTGAGGTAAAAGCTGGGACAGATGCGTGTTAACCAAACTAGCCAAAATTTTATAGGAAAAGTTACAAAGGCTGATAGGTCTCTATTGAATCAAAGAAGAAGGATCTATAAGTTTAGGGATATGAACCAGGGAGGTGGATCTGGCCATGTGCGGGATGCTTCCACCCTAGAAGATGTCATGCATCGCTGCCACTAGATATTTCTTAACTAGTTCCCATGAGTCAACATAGAATAAACCATGATAACCTTCAGGACAAGGTGCACTAGAATGTTAATGATAAAGCACTAACTCATGTATCTCATGCTCCTCCGAAACTAAAACCAAGATGAATTTATCACTAATAGTCACTACTCTAGGTAAGGCTTCAAAGAGATCTTCCTAACAACTCAGATATCCACTAAGCAGGACTGGTCCCTATAAGAAGAGACTAAAATTCTCATCGGCCATACCTATGACTTCTTTATGACCAATATAGAATGAACCATCCTCCCATAGAATATTTGGTGTGGTAATTCTCTGCTTCTCTTTAAGGAAATCATGAAAAATGTGGTGTTTTTGTCTCATTTTTTCAAGCTAGGTGACCCAATATTGCTTGTGAGTTGAGCGTTAATGATCCAAGAGCCTTTCCACCAATATATTCTTATTGTGAACCAAGTCTTTAAAAATAACATCATTCCATCCTTTCTTGGAAGGGGGCTGGCAGGGGAGAGGGAAAACTGGTAAGGGAGTGGTCTGTAGGGGGTGGTCTGCAGGGCAGGGGGAGGGGGAGGGGGAGGGGGAAGGGGGAAGGGGGAAGGGGCAGTGGGGAGGTCTCTAGGGTAGGGGACAGGAGGTAGGGGGATAGGGGAAGGGGGCAGGGGGCAGGGGCATGTGGCAGGGGGAGTGGGGGGTCTGTAGGGGGTGGTCTGCAGGGCAGGGGGAGGGTGCGAGGGGGGGTCTGTAGGGCAGTGGGGAGGGTACAGGTGCAGTGAAAGGGGGGAGGGGTGGGTCAGGGGGTTCAATGGGTGGGGTAGGGGGTTCAAGGGGGTCTGTAGGGCAGTGGGGAGGGTGCAAGTGTGGGGCAATGAGAGAGGGGATGCAAGGGGGTGGGGAAGGGGTGTAGTTAATCTCTATATGTTTCTTTAATCTTAGATAAGGTTGAATAACCATTACAATACATATTTAACTCCCCCATTTCTTCATTATTAGGTTTCTTCAAATATTCCATCCTATTTACAACAGATTTCTTTCACTAAATCATGGCTTGATATCACTTGAAACAGATTGTTGTGCAGGGGGGGTCTGTCCAGGGGGGTGTCCAGGAGGGATGGGGGATATCCAGGGGGGTGTCCGGGTTAATAAGACACTAGATCATTGGGGAAGTTTAGTTTATTCTAAATGTGGATAAAGAGATAATTAGAAAAATAAATAACCAAGGGAAAATCTGTAAATCACTACTATTATTTATTCATATTGGGGTGAAATGTTAGGACATTTGGTAAGGTAGAGGGTGAACCAACAGTTTATGGAAACTTCCCTATTGAAAAACATGTCTCACAATTACTTGGGGTGAAATGTTAGGACATTTGGTAAGGTATAGGGTGAGACAACAGTTTATGGCAACTTTCCTTTTGAAAAACATGTCTCACAATTACCAAGTATGGGCCACATGATATTGGAAAACCACACTCAAACCATGCGATGCATTTGGAAAACTACCAAGACAATCACACAGTTTCCTTGGTGAGAAACATGGTTTGAAAAATCATGATAAAACCATGAAAAACAACCTTGGATCCTCATAGTGCAATATTGGAAAGTTACTACATAGTTATTACAAATCGTCCAAACTTTCTATTTTTCTGAATTGTTTCTCCCAAAAAAATCGAGATTTTGTTCCAAATTTCTATAAAACCTATATAATTATCCTATGTATCAACCAAGATCAAACTAATATATAACTTTTTTCTAGAGGGAATCAAAATTCTCCCAACCAAAAATATTTATATCCCTATAAAGTGCTCAGTATTGTAGAGTCACAATTAGAGAAGACCACTACATCCTCATTAATGATTCACGCTCCCACATCCCATGGATATCCCATTTTCACTTCAACGCTATAAAAACAATGGGAATTGTTTTACCATGTTGTACCATTTCATGGAGATCCATAATCTAAACTGTTCCATTAATATTGGTGTTGGGGGTGTCTAGGGGGTCCCGGGGGTCCCGGGGGTCCGGGGGGTCCAGGGGGTGTCCAGTGGGGGGGTGTCCAGTGGGGTGTCCAAGGGGGGTGTCCGGGGGTGGTCCGGGGGGGTCCAGGGGGGGTTTCCATGGGGGGTGTTCAGTGGGGGTGTATAGTGGGGGTGTCCAGTGGGGGTGTCTAGGGGGGAGGGGATGTTCAGGGGTGTCCGGGGGGGTCCAGGGGGAGTATCAGGTATGGTGTTTATGTAAAAATTTGTAATCATTATTCTATTACCCTTAGATTCATTCATGATTTGTTGTTGAATGCCAAAGAAATGTTTCTGGAATCTGCATGCACTTATGTGTTTGCATATTCTATATGCACTTATTCTTTATACAGCTTTGAATTTATATTGAATGGTGATATTGACTCATTCCATATCAAGATTAAATATTTCTTCATCTATTTTTTTGATTCAATTTCATGTTGCCAGGTCTTCTGAAGTAGTTGAAGGCTCTTCTCATCCTTGATTGGTCTATATTCATGTGATCTTTAAAACCCACAACCCAACACTCTTGACATTGACTTAAGAAGGCAGACATTCGGATGATGGGGAAATGTTGTTGCGTCCTAATTCTATGGAGCAGGCTTAGGCTGCTATAGCTTTGAAGCAAGTGCCACCCCTTCATTGATGTAACTCCAGTTTCCATTATAAATTTCTTGACATTTTTTTAGATGTAAACTCTTAATATCCTTTTTAACTACCTTTATGAGTTCATGTTGATGTTATTGGAAAGAAAATGGAATATATATATATATATATATATATATATATTGGTTTTAATGAATAGATAATAGTGGAATATTTATATGATTTAAAATAAAATTTTACAGTCCCGTGCATTTTCACGGGTGGAGTACTAGTTTGATTTATTTTCAGAAATTTTAAGACTATTTGGAATCTAGGGTCACCCAATCCCTTAATGTTTTTTTACAAACATTGATCATTGGGAGCTTATTATCCAACCGTATAACTAGAGTTGTATACTCTCATGTAGAAAATAGGAATTTATCGATATATCATCTTAGCATTTCATTCTATTGATATAGCAGTGTTCATTTACAGAGGGGGGTGTCTATCCAAGGGGGGTTGTCCAGGGGGGTGGGGTGTCCAGCAGGGGGCTGTTGTCCAGTGGCGGGGGCTACTATCTAGGGGGTCCAGCAGGGGCGGCTGCTGTCCAGGGGGGGCCAGCAGGGGGGGCTACTGTCCAGGGGGTCCAGCAGGGGGGGCTGTTGTCCAAGGGGGTCCAACAGGGGGGCTGTCCAGGGGGTCCAGTAGGGGGGTGTCCAGTAGGGGTGGTGCAAGGGGATTCCAGCATGGGGTTGGGAAAGAGGTGTGCAAGGGGACCTGGGGGTGCAAGGGATGTGGGGGGGCTGCTGTCCAGGGGGGTCCGGCAGGGGGGGTGTCCAGTAGGGGTGGTGCAAGGGGGTCCAGCAGGGGGGAAAGGGGTGTGCAAGGGGACCTGGGGGTGCAAGGAATGTGGGGGGGCTACTGTCTAGGGGGTGCAGGGGGGGTGTCCAGCAGGAAGCAGGGGTGTTGCAAGGGGTTCCAACGGGGGGGCTGCTGTCTAGGGGGTGCGGGGGGGTGTCCAGCAGGGGTGGTGCAAGGGGGGTACAGTAGGGGGGCAAGGGGTGTGCAAGGGATGTGCAAGGGGGGTCTGTCCAGGGGTGCATGGGGGGTCTGTCTAAGGGTGCAAGGGGGTTTTGTAGGGGTGCAAGGGGGTTTGTCCAGGGGTGCAAGGGGTTCTGCAGGGGTGTGGGGGGGTCTGTCCAGGGGTGCACGAGGGGGGGGCTGGTTTTTTTATGAAATGGAGAAGGATATAGCCATGGTTTCAAATCGTGGATAAAGCCATATAGTCACGATTCATGGAACTGTGGCTATAACCTATAGCCATATTTTTTGGGCTTAGCCTAAATTTCTAGTAGTGGTAGTTTTCCTAGGAACTAGTTTCACAAGTGTATGTGCAATAGGAATGTTCAAGTGACACATACCTCATACGAAGGTTAAAACCATAATGATGGTTTTATATTCACCATGCCTGGTGATCCATTATTCATTGTGAATAATAATTCATACAAGTAAGAAAAATATATAAATTGACTAAGATTTACAAGATCAATTAAAATTCAATAATGGATTACATGTATCAAAGTGAAAATGGATTATTATTTTGAATATTGTGGTGGGTATTCAAATGAGTTTATACATGGATGGTGCAAGTGTATTGCCAATAGGGATCAATTGGTTACACCAATTCGTTCTCCCTAAATCCATTAGAATTTTACTTATCATAGCTAATTTCTATGATTATTATATTTATCATTGGATGTCACGACTATCAATCATGGAAGGTGTCTATACGATGCAACCAGAAAGAAATGGTCACATAACAGAATGCTAATATAGGTTTCAATTTATTGAAATCCAGTTTAGTATTGAAGTAAGAAACTAGATCATAGAATATTCATTTGGAATGAATGTTTTTCATGTGTCAACTAGAGGTTAGTGGGAGCGCCATTGTTTTTTAGGAGAAATATGTTCGGAAACATATAAAAACAATTATTGGTCTTGCAGTTAGATAAGACTAGAATAAATGATATTCTCTAGTGATTGACTCAAAGTGGCAACCTAAGTTATAGTGAACAAGATCTATTTAGGTATTTATAATGGTTTATTGGTCCTATTCAATCATACATATAGTGACATGGTATCGAACAATACAAGCTAGAGTAATTTAAGATGGAATTGTTACTAATGTCATATGGCATAAATCTCTCTAGGTAGACATGTTTGGGACATAGAAGGAGATTAATTCGGTGATTTGAATTCCATACGCTTAAGAAATGGATCAACAATGTATGTCATGATATGTATAAAAATTGATATTTCTAAGATGTACTTTATAGCAGGAAAATATCAGTTATATTCAGGATCACTATAAGGGAAGCAGTCAGAACTATCTGATTATACTTGAGAAAGTACAAAAGATAAGTACCTGGTAAGTGGATAAGAAAGGATACTAGTTATGAGGGGACATAAACTAGTATTCCTTATATCTATGTGATCTAATATCGAAGTTAGGATAAGGTAATGGGCCTCATTAAATCTAGTGTTATCCATACCTACAAATACTGAGTTTGTTATAGCTTCTAAGGTAGTTAAGAAGCAGTTACATGCAAAGATTTGTTCCAGTTCTTGGAATCGCACCTAGTAAGTAAAGAATTATCATGATGTAAATTATGATACTCTTATTATCTAAGATTTTAGGTTTTGATAGTGGGAAAATGGGATATACTTAGGGATTTTATCTAATGAGAAGTTTTACTCAAGGAGATGAGATCACATATAGAAGAGATTCCACGTGGCGGAATCATAGTAGGTCCGGAAACTAAATCTATGACTCATCAGAAACACGGTCTTAATCATGTGAGAAATAACAAGGTTGGTTAGAAATTTGTTTGTAGTGTAAGTGGGGGTGTTGTAATAGTGGGTTCCCTAGACCCAACTATGCAGTACTTTTGATTACCATATTGTATATACAGTTAGATATACATGATGTATTCTTACCATTATAGTGTAGATGTTTTTTTATCCAGTATTTAATGGTAATTTCCATAGATTAATTATTGTATCAAAAGGTTATAGTATATCTCAGGCTATAATGAGAACCTTGAGATAGTATGAAATTAATCTTAAACATATTTTTTATGGTCTAGATACATCTTACTGACTAGGAATAGTAAATGTTTAACTATCAGGTGTTGGGGGATCATAATAATTGAAACTTATTCTCATTAAGTTTTCAATTGGTGATATCTAGTAGTGAGATCATGAGGAAAAACATTCCAATAGGAATACCACATGTTTTGGGTGTCATTGGATGTTTCTATCTACAGACGTGTATTAGTCTCCTGACTTGAGATCATTACCAATGTGTACTATTTTATTGTGTACTTTGATGCAAGTAAAAAACCATGATAATTAAATCATGGCAAGGTAGTTTGTGTTGGGTGTGTCATTGGTGGTATGACATTGGTTGAATGGTCAAAAATGGATTTTCCACTTCCAGGTTAAGGAAGTAATATATCTTGGGCCTGGTTAATCGGGATGATAGTACCTTCATAAAACCATGGTCATGGAAGTCAAGGATAGATTTTTTCAATTAAATTAATAAATAATAAAGCAAGAAAGGTCGATGACATGGGTGTGCATCCTACTTTATGATATATTGAAATATAAATAGATTATATTGCATAGTACATGTTTATGGGTTAGTTGTCATTTCTATGACTATCCTTATCTCTTTAGGGGCCATGATGGGTTGTTAGATCCTGCTCTTGTTCTATGAATAGTATTAACTTCTATCGACATAAGGACCTAGAGGGTCACACACAATAGTGTATTCAAGAATCTGCCATTTTCAGTTGAATAGGTAAATAGGACATGGTGGGACCCACCACTGGGTTCCGGGTTTTATACAAGGATATACGATCACCAAACTAATAAATAAACTCATATTATTCAAGTTAAGAATAATTTTCATTGAATTTATTTAATATATATATTTATAAGTTTTAAAGTAGAAACATGGAAAATATTATTTAAATGAATATTAGTTTAAAATATTCAAGGTTCATTTAATATTTTTGGGAACTACGAGTTGAGTTAATGGATCGGGTATTATCACATAATATATTTATTATATTGTAAGAATGTGGTAATATTATAAATGGTATTTATACCTCATTATAGTAGTTATAATATTGTTTATATAGTGTGTAAAAATATTCAGGGGTTGGAGAGGAAATTCTGGGTAAGTGCATAACACACTATAAATAGAGGAGAAGAGGCTCTCGTCAAACGCTATTAACTGCAAAAATGGTGATTGACTCTCTCTCTTCTTCTCTTTCCCATATTCTAGAGAGAGAATCTCTTGATCCAGGTGATTTGGATTGATCTCTCTCTCACGCATCGCAAGTACGGTTATGTGGTGATCGTTCAAGCATCAAAGTCATTGTTGGAACTCCACACCAGCACTCAGATTTTTACAATCAGAACTCCCATGTATTTATGAAGCATGTGTGGATGATCTAGAGAAATTCAACTTTGGATTCTTCAAGCAGTGATCTATGGTGATGAATGGTGGAAAAATGCACGACTTTGGATCTAACCAGGTAATTATGGTTTTATTTCTGAGCAGCACTTCACCAATGATGATGTAGTCATAGATCATCAGTGGAAATTTTTTAAAATATCATCTTTTGGGGATTTCTACGAATTCCCAGTACCTTCATTCTTTATAAATACTAAAGTCACTTATGTCTAATGCCCTATGGAGACTTTTTTTTAAGCCACTAAAAAATTGATCAACCTTACTTTCAGGTTGGATGATAATGCCAGAAGTGTACCTTGTAAGTCTTGTAAAATTTTCTTCATAGGTTTCAATGGATTCATCTCCCTTTTGCTTTAACTCAAGGAATTACTTTTCCATTTTCATATAAATAATACAAGGAAAGTACTTATTGAAAAATAAGTTCTTGAACCCTTCCCATTCCATGGAGTCGATTTTATCTCGTTGCCTCGTATTCTTGATAAGATTCCGCCATTGATATGCCTCACCTTCCAAACGATAGACAATAAAAATGAATTTCTCATGTTCTGAATATTGAAGAACCAAAAATATCTTTTCATTGGTACTGATCCATTACTCAACCATTAGTGGATCAGAAGACCCACTAAAAGAAGGTGGATGCTGCCTCGTGAAGGACTCTATAGAATTGTGTTCCCTACTTTTCTCATTTGGAAGTCTAACATGATTCATATATTGAGAAAGTTGTGTGAGTATAGAAATAATATTTTTCATCTCCTACCCCCATAACATTCAGTTGATTAGGATGATATTCATTTCATTGCCCATCGCATTCATCATTAACACGGTTCCTTCGGGTTCCATCCATTGAATAAAACCAGAAAGCATAGTGTGAACAACACTAATTATAGCAATAGAAACAAAAAATCAAGGAAAATTACTTATAATATTTCAATATATGACACCTTAGGTTTAATACTAGGTTATTCATGATTATTAAGAAAACTCTAGGATTGTAACCTATACTTAGACTTATACTTGAGACATACCTAGACATATCCTTAGAAATACCTCTAAGGATCCCACTAAAGATTCTCATCCCGGTTTTCAAATATTTACTAAACCTTTATTATGATACCAACTATAACAAACCATGTTTTTCATACATGTATATTACATCATTTTTGTAGAACATTTCATACATTACACAAACACACACCTAAAGATCGTATTAGTTTAGTGCCTTTGGAAACTTGGAACACAAAATTCTCATCTAGTGAAAGATCTTGAATGTTTCCCACAAAGATCTTCCCCTTTAATAACCATACCTAAAACATTTCTTTATATCTTGGGTAAAAGAAAACATAAAAAGAAGGGTGAGATTAGATGCTCGGTAAGGGTAAGAAAGGGAGGTACATAAGCATAATCATGAACATAAGGGTATGAGAACATGAGATTAACATTAGAAAATCATAACCTGCATATCAAAGATCACATACATGAGTCATGTCATAAATAATATAATTTAATAAGACATTAATCATGAAGAAATCAAGAGCATAATCCATAAAAACATAACATAAAAATAAGATATGGAATTTGTGGCTGACATATAAACATGTAATATCATTCCCTATAATTCAAGGTGCATTGCCAAAAATTAACAGAGCACTTCATGGGGACTACACCTACAGGTTGATACACACCACCATCCCTAGTCACAGACCTATCCTTATAATGGATAATGTTTTTCTATTTTCCCATAGTGGATTAGGTTTCCCCATCTTCCCATAGTGGATCGGGTTTCCCCATCTTCCATAGTGGGCCAAGCCTGCAGACTTTTCCCCATAATTATCTGATGAGATATAAATATTTACCAAATTAATTAGATATAGGTATAGTTTCCAACCATAACATAATGAAAACTATACATATGTGTTCCATAAGAGAATAAATCATATCAGAACCCATTAAAATAAATGGGTTTCATAAATATTTTATCATAACATAACTCATGGAAAAGAAAAGAAAATCATAGGTATCAATCCATCATAAATATAAACCATTTAGATAAATAATAATAATGGTATAATTGGATCATATCCCTATTAAAACATAATTAACATCAAATAACGTTGTCTTAGATGGAAAATGATTTTTAAAGATCACTTGAAATAATTATTGAGGAAAATATCTTTTCCATTTTGAAAAATGCTTTTTAAATCATAAAACATTTAGAAGACATTTTTCATAAAAAAGTATCATTAAAATAATATAAAGTAAGATTTTAAAATAATTTTAAACATATTTTAAATCATTTTCCTTTAAAATTCTTAAAATACCATTTAAAAATAATTTTGAAAACATTTTTAGAAAACATTGTTTTAAAGGAACACAGATTTCCAACCGAAGAGAGAATAACATTACATAAAACTTATAATATCATGAGAAGAATTATATTCATTATACAACATGTATAATAATATTATATACACCTCATAAAAGAATATGGGTGTATAACAAAACATGTGTCTCAAAGAAGTCAAATTGAGACAAAATTACCTTACTGATTTGGTAACTTTTGAAATGTAAACCCCGTGAAAGAGAGATCATAAAATAGATATGTAAATACCCATAAATTTCAGGATAAAAATCATATATTAAATTAATGGGTATTATATATACCACACAAAATAAACAAGTGGTGAATATAGCATAAGTCTCATAGAAATAAAAGTGAGACAAGAAATCCTTTTACCTTATATCTTGACACTCGTCGTACTCGTTAAAACATCTTGTATAATAAATATAAGTTTATTATAAATCTATTATAGAACCATATTAATATATATAATACCATATATTATTTACTTATGACTTTATATTACCCTCTTATTAACAATTCCAGGTTTAAGTTATGTTTCGGGTAATAACTACTTTGTTTCTCGTACATGTTTTAACTTGTTATTCTTAGTACTCATACTTAGATCAAGATTTCATTATATCCATAATGATAAACATGATATAAATATCATATATATTCATTATATATTTATTTATGGTTATCTATAAAAGATATAAATAGAAAATGAAATACACCATTCAAGGAGATGATAGGTCGTACATACGCATGAACATTGCTTCCATTTCATGTCGTATTAAAAGAAAGAAAGCAAATGAAATATGTGTGTGTGTGTGTGTGTCTATAAATATATATATATATATATATATAATATCATTCCAGTAGAATTATTATGTCATATATATCATATACTTTCACTAAACTCATCTTTAATACATTATATTTAAGTGTGAACGAATCACATTGCTTTGAGGAGACGGTAGTCCACACGTCCACAAACAAAGTTACCATATTTCCAAAAAATGGAAAGCATGAAGGTATGTGTTATATAATAAATCATAAATACATCGTATATATCGTATATATCATATAAAAATATAAATTAGATCATTATTTTCAACCTTGGAAGGTGGAAATAAAAGAACAAGCAACATCTTGTAAAGACCCAGAAATTCTGTGGAATTTTTTTTAAATACATAGGAATTTTACGAGTCCGAAGTTTCTGACAACACATGATTTCGAGGCCCGGTGTGCTCGGAATCAATTTCTGAAGTTTTGTTCAGGTACGTTCGGTAAACGTACAAGCAGGTTTTTATATCTTTTGAACCAGTGCTCGGAATTGAAATCTGAGGGCACCGTTGAACTCGCAGCGCCGATTTTCGCTTAAGGAGACCTTCACCGTAGTTACATTTTATCGAGATTGGAAGTTAATTTTTGGGGTTTCTAAATAAATTAAATAAAAATATGTCTATCATATTTTTATTTGAGTAGTGGTTTAATCCTCCAAAGGGAGGTTGGAGGTGGGGCCCACCCGCGCATAACCTCCCTTGGGAGCATATTATGTGGTGGGGCCCACACAAGCTCAAACCCCCTTTAACCCCCTTTAACCCCTTGAGTTCCCCATTAATGGGGGAAACTCTTGAACTACCTCTTAATGGTGCCAACACACCTAAAATATAATTAATGCCTCAATTAATTATCTTTTTGAAAACTTTTGAATCCTTTCCACCCCATTTAATTTAATGATTTGTTTAATTTAATTAAACACAACTCTTGTGTGTTGTGGTGCCAACAAATAATAGACTCCTCCTCTATTATTTTTGGTTTGCAACTTGGTGGAGCCTTTCCTCTCCAACGAAGAATGATATCCTCTCAACGAAGAACGGTTGTCTCCACCGAGGAATGACGATGTCGTCTTCTCCCTTTCCAACCGGGGCAAGAAAAGGGAAGACGCCGCCCACGAAGAACGTCGCCAACGAAGAAGTCATCGCCTCCCGATGTCAACGGAACGTCGTCTCCTTCCCGTGACTCCGCCGAACGAACACTGATTACAAGGTAGGGGGATTTGATTATTTTAATGTATGAATTATACCCTCATTCCTCGTCGTTTATTTTGGTTCGATGATGGCCACTTGTTATCACCTAATGCAGAGGGCGCGGGCCGAACAAACACGGCCCGATATCCCTCTGATTGGTTCTTGATTGGTTGAAAATGGATGCGGAGCTGGAAGGGCGCGGTGTCGACGCACCGTGCTGAAGAAGAACTGCAGCCAGAAGGGCCGTGGTGGATGGAAGAGGCACGGTGTCGTCGCGCCGTGTCGGAGGAAGGGGGTCGTGGCCATACGGGCCATGGTAAACGAAGACGGCGTGGCGCCGTTGCGCCGTGCCAAGGAAGACCCACGGTCGGGCCGCCCCTCTGTCAGGTCGCTAAGGCTGGGCCACCCCTCGGCCGGGCCGCCCCACGGCCGGGCCGCCCCACGGCCGGGCCGCCCCACGGCCGGGCCGCCCCACGGCCGGGCCGCCCCACGGCCGGGCCGCCCCACGGCCGGGCTGCCACGAACGGGCCGCCCCTCGGTCGGGCCGCCCCTTGGCTGGGCCGCCATGGGCCAGGCTGCCCTCAGGTCGGGTCGTGCCTTTGAGCCAGGCCGCCCACTCAGGTCGGGCCGCACCTGCGAACCGGGTAATACCCCATTTCGGACCAGGTCGGGCCAGGTCGGTCCGACTGGGTCGGACCGGACCCAGACCCGCTATGGCTATTTACACCTTTTAGCCCGCATCTTGGGCTACAGGTGTCTGATCGACGAACCGTTTGAGGCGATGGAATTATTGAAGCAAGACGATTCTTTTGGAATACTCCACTTGTCGTTTGGACTCAGTTTGGGTACGGTCGAGTTGGTTTGAGCCTAAAAACCAATCGGACCCCTGGAACGGAAATGTCAATAACTCACAGATCGGGCGTCCGATTGACGCACTGTCTATTGAATTGGGTTCCTTATGATGAGACGGAACTACGGGATACATCAAATCGGGACTTCATGGTAGTTGATATATCAACACTTGGATTGAGGAGCGGACCCTCCCAGAATCGAGCGTGTTGTGTGCGGGAACCCTATGGTTGGCTGCGACTTAGATGACAGGATCCTCTGTGGGTTCGACAACGACGATATTGTACCAGGATCCTTCGTGGGTTCGACAGCGATGACTTCTGTACCGGGATCCTCCGTGGGTTCGACAGTTGTGACTACTGTACTGGGATCCTCCGTGGGTTAGAAAGTGATGACTACTGTACCAGGATCCTCTGTGGGTTTGACAGCGATGACTACTGTACCAGGATCCTCCGTGGGTTCGACAGCGATGACTTCTATACTGGAATCCTCCATGGGTTCGACAGCTGTGACTACTGTACCGGGATCCTCTGTGGGTTTGATAGTGATGACTTATGTACCAGGATCCTACATGGGTTCGAAAGCGCTGATACTGTTCCAGGATCTAACGTGGGTTCGATAGAGGAGATGATTCAGTGGATACAACTAATCATCTCTACCCCCCACTACATGAGTTGTATACCTATATGAGTTGAGTCTTGTCTTTCAGTCGATATCATCGTGGAGATTTACTTTACTTCCTTTGTGAAATGGATTGTGCTTGGGCTCTAGATTTGGAGTCGGACTGTGATTGGTAACTTAGGTATATGTATGGGCATATACCTAAGTAGGGTTGGTTGATACTTTGTGATTGTATATTTCTTCTGTGGTTTATCCTTTGTGGATTCTGGGAGACCTTCGGGGTTCTTGGGTTCCCCTACTGAGTATTGTTATACTCACCCATGCACAGGCTTCGCCCGCACCTTGTTGTGTTTTGTGCAGATGATGGACAGTAGTGATCGAGGCTAAGGGTGATGGACGGGAGGCTGCTCAGAGCTGGACTAGACGGGACATACCTCAGGGATGAGTGTTCGAGTTTTGTACCTACCCTTCAGGTAGGATTCACCGGTGGATGATCCAGGAGCTGTTTTTCCTTTATTTTATTTGTACTTGTACTTGTTGTTCAGTTGGGTTTGTATACTGGCCCACTTACTTTCGGCACACTTTTCTTTTCTATTTTAGTACTTGTTGCTTCTACTTCTTGTGTTCAGACTGTGTGAGTTACAGGTTAAAAGGAATTGCCTTACCTTTTTATTAGGGATTCGCCTTTGGTGCTAGTCGCCAGCCCCTGGCCTATGGAAGGCGGGCTTGGGGTAGTCACGGCACGGGCCCCGAGGACGGGTCATGACACATCGGTTCGCGAGGTAGTAGTTCATCGTACACAAAAATGATGATTGTGTATCCCATTTGATGGAAGTGTGTGTGTTATTTTAGGTCTAAAAGTTAATATAAAAATATATAAGTGTATTTAGGATACTGATTTTAGTATATAAACATGAAATAAAAACAATTTAAGAGGTTTAAGGAGGAAATAAAACAAAAATGTCTGTTTGTGAATGTTGTCACTTCTTTGGGTATCTCTTTTTGATTTGCACAAAAGGAATTATTTGGTTGGATTTATTCACAAATTAAGGCTTATAGTATTAAGTTAGGTAAGTTTATATAATATTGGGATAGATTTTGGCCGAACCAAATAGGTTCTGAAGTGTAAATAAAAGAGAAGAATAGGTGCCCATTTACAAGAGAGGGGAGGGGAACTTTTGAAATTTATCAAAGGATTAATTGATAATAAATTAAATATCAATAAAAATACCTAAAAATGTCAATTTATTCGAATATAAGATATTATAAGGTTTTAATATCATCAACCAAAATATTTTATACAAGTTTTTGTGTTATTTTCAACCTTATCATTTTGATTAATCCTTAGTTAGTCTATTTTAATTTTAACTATAGTAACAAGTTTTTCAATATTAAGAGGATGAAATTTTAACTTATAAAGTGTAAATTGGACCATAAATGGATAATATATAATATTTTAGACCATATCTCATCCCCTTTGTCCTTATTTAATATTTTTATGATTTTTCAATAATTTAATAAAATATTATTTTTATAAAATATCTTAAGTGTCGATTTTGATACTATTCATTACTTTGATTTTAAGAAACTCGATACAGCAAGGTAACTTCAAAAAAAATCATTTAATACACCCCTAACATGTTATAATAATCTATAAAATTAATGGATCACCTTAATTAAGTCAAATTATATTTATTTTAATTTTTCTAATATCATTTAATTGATTGTTTCATTAATTGAATAATTATTGCATCATCATTTTGTAATTATTTATGATAATTATTTCTTTAGTAAAAATTAAAAAAAATTATATGATGTATATAAAAATTTTATATTTCATAATAATATATATAGTCAAGCATATATTATATTTATCCCTATATTAAAAATATTATACTTATTAAAAGTAATAGTATGACATTTTGTCACTATCTTTGATTTTAATAATACCAAAGTAATTTTCATGGTAATATGTATATTAAATTATTAAATTTCAATAATTATGTGTTAAGGGTCGAATTAAATTTATCCAATAAATTTTGGATAAGTGTTAGAGTCATTTTATAGTCCTTATCAGTTTATTTTTAACTTAAATTGCCCAATTTTCCCTTTACCATGGTAATAGAAATTACCAAAGTTACTATTCATATTGGCCAAAAATAAAAGGGACCTATTTACTAATTTTTTAACTTTTGATTAAAAATATGAAATATAATTTTAATAATTCAAAACATATAATTTTCTAAAATTAATTTAAAATTAATCTCGTTGACGAAACGAGAAAATGAGTTTTTAAAGTGAAAATGTCCAAACGGTTGAAATGTTTTTATATCCAAATTCAATGTGAAATTGATTATAATTACCTACATTATATTAAATGATAAAAATTTATCTGATTATACTTTAAAAACAATCAAATATATAATTTAACACTATAAATTATTTCGATGAAAAAGTTGTTTTTAATTAAAATTCTCTGTTTTTAACTATTCATAAAAACATGAAACTTATCAAAAAAATACCAAAAAATCAACCAAAGTAAATTTTTATATTTCTATTTCAAATAAGAAGTTTATTTTTTCAAATAGAATTTATAAAAGTTTCAAAAACTAGATTTAAAATAAGTGTGTCGTCAAAAGGATGCAAAACTGTCTTTTCAGAAAAATACTTCTTTTATGAATAAAATTGGATGTATTATTATATCATGTATAAAAAACAAATAATATGAATTTTAAAAATTATATTAAATATATTATATATATATATATATAATTAATATAATTCAACAATATATATTTGTTTATTTATAAAACACTCTTGCGTCCATTTAAATAATTTTTCATAAAAAAATTTCTTTTTATTTTAAAAAAGGTTTACATTAATTTATAATTAATTGGTCAAATAATTATGTGTAAACCATAATTTCATAATTTGTTTAATTATTTTCATACCTTCCATTCTAATGGATAGTTTATAATTGTCTTGTTTAAATAATTATAATAATAAAATGATGTTTTGTAGAAACTCAGTGTTGTGTGTAAAGCAAGTTAAGTCATTATTGCATGTAGTGAAAGTTTAACTTGGTGTATCCTATAAAAAAATACATCAAATAAATTTAATTTAATCTAAAAAATGTTCATAAAAACTTAGGGTGATATAGATTTCAGATAACATTGTAACAGGTTTTCCAAAAGGCAAACCATCTCTTTTCTCCCTCCTTCTCATTATTGGTTTCTTTCTTTTTTCATTCAAAAGAAAGGGTTCCCTTGGTTTCTTACTTCTCCATTAAAAATAAAGGTATTATTTGTTTATTTATTAGTTCTCTTTAAAACTAATGGAATTTCTCTTTTTGGTTCTTAGATCTCTAATAAAACCAGGGGGATATATAACCCTCTCAAGCCTTCTTAAGGGGAGGAGTTGTAGGGGCACCGTGTGTGCTATCACCGAGCTATCTTATCAAAGTGCATCTTATCTATTTAATTTTCACATTTACTTTTTTTCTACACTTTCACTTAATTTCTTTATTTTCACTATGATTTACTTTAACAATATCTCATGATTTCATTATATCAACATACCTTTTATAGCATCGATTTATTTTATATCTTTAATTTTTAAAAAGGAAATCCACCCCTGCCATTTCCATGCCAACCAATAGAACATTCCTAAAGTTGATCTAGATTGTATAGTGTTAAAATCTCTTTATATGGTTTAACACTTAGTATAAGACTGATATTTAACAATGTCTTGAACCCTACACATTTTCATAGAGATTAATATGAGATCTTCATAGGGTTGTTGGAGTTCATGGAGTTGTTTAATTTGTGAAAAAATGACTTTTTAGAGTTAATGAAATAAGGTCACATGGTTTCCTAGAATTTACAGAGTTCATAACTTTATAGGGTTTAAACCATATAGAGTTTATTTATGGAATTCGTAGAATTTATAAGAAGTATAGTTTATCAAAGGCATGAACCCTTTGGTTGGACTTTATAGAGTTTATCTATGGGACAATGTAAGGTTGTTGGACTTTGTAGAGTTGAAATCTTCAAAGTTTTGCTTCATAGAGTTAAACTACTACTGTGAAGAGTTTTCTTCCACCAATGTCGAGTTCAAAACTATATGAAATTTTAAGAAATATGAGTTTTTTGGAATTGAAGATTCTAAATAAGAAATTATATAAAATTATGCTTATGGTGTTATTTCAAATTCTGAACATTGTGATGCTTCGTTAATCCATTATTCAAGTTGTGATTAGAAGATGGTAAAGGAATACAAGATTGAGGAGATAATTATTGTGTTAATTATATTATTTTTAAAAGATAATATTTTAAAATAAATAATATTGATCAAAATTGATATTAAATCAGTTGACGGTCAAGCTTAACTTCCTAGATTAAAACATCACAAAATATTATGATTCTTTTTAAACATTGAGTAGAATATCTGGTTGTTGAGAATTTGTGGATTAAAATTGAAGTTAAAGTTGATTGTGGAGTTGTATATGCACTCATTCTGTAAATAATGTGTCACACCACAAATTCTCAACAACCATATATTCTACTCAAAGATATGGAATTTGTGGCTAACACATAAACATGTAATATCATTCCCTATAATTCAAGGTGCATTGCCAAAAATTAACAGAGCACTCCATGGGGACTACACATACCAGTTGATACACACCACCATCCTTAATCACAGTCCTTTCCTTATAATGGATCATGTTTCCCTATTTTCCTAGAGTGGATTAGGTTTCCCCATCTTCCCATAGTGGATCGGGTTTCCCCATCTTCCATAGTGGGCCAAGCCCGTAGAATTTTCCCCATAATTATCTCATGAGATATAAATATTTACCTAATTAATTAGATAGAGGTATAGGTTCCACCCATAACATAATGAAAACCATATATATGTGTTCCATAAGAGAATAAATCATATCAGAACCCATTAAAAGAAATGGGTTTCATAAATATTTTATCATAACATAACTCATGGAAAAGAAAAAAAAATCATAAGTATAAATCCATCATAAACATAAACCATTTATATAAAGAATAATAATGGTATCATTGGATCATATCCCTATTAAAACATAAGTAACATCAAATAACATTGTCTTATATAGAAAATGATTTTTAAAGATCACTTGAAATAATTCTTGAGGAAAATATCTTTTCCATTTTGAAAAACGCGTTTTAAATCATAAAACATATAGAAAAAAAATTTCATAAAAAATATCATTAAAATCATATAAATTAAGATTTTAAAATAATTTTAAACATATTTTAAATCCTTTTCCTTTAAAATTTTTAAAATACCATTTAAATTTAATTTTGAAAACATTTTTAGAAAACATTATTTTAAAGGAACGCAAATTTCCGACCGAAGAGAGAATAACATTACATGAAATTTATAATATCATGAGAAGAATTATATTCACTATACAACATTTATAATTATATTATATACACCTCATAAAAGAATATGGGTGCATAACATAACATGTGTCTCAAAGAAGGAAAATTAAGACAAAATTACCTTACTGATTTGGTAACTTTTGAACTGTAAACCCCATGAAAGAGAGATAATAAAATAGATATGTAAATACACATAAATTTCAGTATAAAAATAATAGATTAAATTAATGGGTATTATATACACCACACAAAATAAACGGGTGGTGAATATGGCATAAGTATCATAGAAATAAAAGTGAGACAAGAAATCCTCTTACCTTATATCTTGACACTCGTCGTACTCATGAAAACCTCTTGTATAATAAATATAAGTTTATTATAAATATATTACAGAACCATATTAATATATATAATACCATATATTATTTAATTATGACTTTATATTACCCTCTTATTAACAATTCCAGGTTTAATTTATGTTTCGGGTAATAACTGCTTTGTTTCTCGTACATGTTTTAACTTGTTATTCTTAGTACTCATACTTAGATCATGATTTAATTATAACCATAATGATAACCATGATATAAATATAATATATATTCATTATATATTTATTTATGGTTATCTATAAAAGATATAAATAGATAATGAAATACATCGTTCAATGAGATGGTAGGTCGTACGTACGCATGAACATTGCTTCCATTTCATGTCGTATTAAAATAAAGAAAGTAAATGAAATATATGTGTGTGTGTGTGTGTGTGTGTATATATATTATCATTACAGTAGAATTATTATGTCATATATATCATATACTTTAACTAAACCCATCGTTAATACACTACATGTAAAGTGTGAACGAATCACATCGCTTTGAGGAGACGGTAGTCCACACGTCCAAAAACAAAGTTACCATATTTCCAAAAAATGGAAACCATGAAGGTATGTGTTATATAATAAAGCATAAATACATCATATATATCATATATATCATATATATCATATAAAAATATAAATTACATCATTATTTCCAACCTTGGAAGGTGGAAATGGAAGAACAAGCGACATTGGTTCGCGAGGCAGTAGTTCGTCGTACACACAAACGATGATCGAGTATCCCATTTGATGGAAGTGTGTGTGTTATTTTAGTTCTAAAAGTTAATATAAAAATATATAAGTGTATTTAGGATACTTATTTTATTATATAAACATGAAATAAAAACAATTTAAGAGGTTTAAGGAGGAAATAAAACAAAAATGTTCATTGGTGAATGTTGTCACTTCTTTAGGTATCTCCTTTTGATTTGCACAAAAGGAATTATTTGGTTGGATTTATTCACAAAGTAAGGCTTATAGTATTAATTTAGGTAATTTTATATAATATTTGGATATATTTTGGCCGAACCAAATAGGTTCTGAAGTGTGAATAAAAGAGAAGAAGAGGTTCCCATTTACAAGAGAGGGGAGGGGAACTTTTGAAATTTATCAAAGGATTAATTTATAATAAATTAAATATCAATAAAAATACCTAAAAATGTCAATTTATTAAAATATAAGATATTATAAGGTTTTAATATCATCAACCAATAGATTTTATACAAGTTTTTGTGTTATTTTCAACCTTATCATTTTGATTAATCCTTAGTTAAGCTATTTTAATTTTAACTATAGTAACAAGTTTTTCAATATTAAGAGGATGACTTTTTCACTTATAAAGTGTAAATTGGACCATAAATGGATAATATATGATATTTTAGACTATATATAATCCCCTTTGTCCTTATTTAATATTTTTATGATTTTTAAATAATTTAATAAAATATTATTTTTATAAAATATCTTAAGTGTTCATTTTGATACTATTCATTACTTTGATTTTAAGAAATTCAATACAGCAAGGTTACTTCAAAAAAATCATTTATACACTTATAAAATGTTATAATAACCTATAAAATTCATTTATCACTTTAATTAATTCAAATTATATTTATTTTAATATTTCTAATATCATTTAATTGATTGTTTCATTAATTGAATAGTTATTGCATCATCATTTTGTAATTATTTATGATACTTATTTCTTTAGAAAAAATTAAAAATAAATTTATATGATGTATATAAACATTTTATATTTAATAATAATATATATAGTCAAGCATATCTTCTATTTATCCCTATATTAAAAATATTGTACTTATTAAAAGTAATAATATGATATTTTGTCACTCTCTTTGATTTTAAAAATATCCAAGTCATTTTCATGGTAAAATGTCTATTAAATTATTAAATTTCAATAATTATGTGTTAAGGGTCGAATTAAATTTATCTAATAAATTTTGGATAAGTTTTAGAGTCATTTTACAGTCCTTATCAGTTTATTTTTAACTTAAATTACCCAATTTTCCCTTTACCATGGTAATAGAAATTACCAAAGTTACTATTCATATTGGCCAAAAATAAAAATGGAACTATTTAATAATTTTTTAAATTTTTAATTAAAAATATGAAATATATTTTTAATAATTCAAAACATAGAATTTTCTAAAATTAATTTAAACTTAATCTCGTTGACGAAATGAGAAAACAAGTTTTTAAAGTGAAAACGTCCAAACAGTTGAAATGTTTTTATATCCAAATTCAATGTGAAATTGATTATAATTACCTACATTGTATTAAATGATAAAAAATTATCTAATTATACTTTAAAACCAATCAAATATATAATTTAACACTATAAATTATTTCTATGAAAAAGTTGTTTTTAATTAAAATTCTGTGTTTTTTACTATTCATCAAAACAAGAAACTTATCAAAAAAATACCAAAAAATCGACAAAAGTAAATTTTTATATTTATATTTCAAATAAGAAGTTTATTTTTTCAAATAGAATTTATAAAAGTTTCAAAAACTAGATTTAAAATAAGTGTGTCGTCAAAAGGCAGCAAAATTGTCTTTTTAGAAAAATACTTCTTTTATGAATAAAATTGGATATATTATTATATAATGTATAAAAGACACATAATATGAATTTTAAACATTATATTAAATATATTATATACATATTTAATTAATATAATTCAACAAGATTTATTTTTTTATTTATAAAACACTCTTGGGCCCATTTAAATAATTTTTCTGAAAAACGTTTCCTTTTATTTTAAAAAGGGTTTACATTAATTTATAATTAATTGGTCAAATAATTATGTGTAAACCATAATTTCATAATTTTGTTAATAATTTTCACACCTTCCATTCTAATGTCTAGGTTATAATTTTCTTGTTTAAATAATTATAATAATAAAATGATGTTTTGTAGAAACTGAGTGCTGTGTGTAAAGCTAGCTAAGTCATTATTACATGTAACTCAAGTTTAACTTGGTGTATCTTATAATAAAAGACATCAAATAAATTTAATTCAATCTAAAAAGGTTCATAAAAACTTGGGGTGTTATATATTTAAGATAACATTGTAACAGGTTTTCCAAAAGTCAAACCATCTCTTTTGTCCCTCCTTCTCATTATTGGTTTCTTTCTTTTTTTCATCAAAAGAAAGGGTTCCCTTGGTTTCTTACTTCTCTATTCAAAATAAAGGGATTATTTGTTTATTTATTAGTTCTCGTTAAAACTAAGGGAATTTCTATTTTTGGTTCTTAGGTCTCTGATAAAACCAAGGGGATATATAACCCTCTCAAGCCTTTTTAAGGGGAGTAGGTGTAGGGGCACCTTGTGTGCTATCATCGAATTATATTATCAAAGTTCATCTTATATATTTAATTTTCAAATTTAATTTTTTGCTACACTTTCACTTAATTTCTGTATTTCCACTATGCTTTAATTTAACAATATCTCATGCTTTCATTATATTGACATACCTTTTATAGCATCGATTCATTTTATCTCTTTAATTTTTAAAAAGGAAATACACCCCTGCCATTTCCATGCCAACCAATACAGCATTCCTAAAGTTTATCTAGACCGTATAGTGTTAAAATCTCTTTATAAGGTTTAACACTTAGTATAAGACTGATATTTAACAATGTCTTGAACCCTGCACATTTTCATAGAGTTTAATATGAGATCTTCATAGGGTTATTGGAGTTCATGGAGTAGTTTACTTTGTAAAAAATTGACTCTGTAGAGTTGATGAAATAAGTTCACATGGTTTCCTAGAATTTATAGAGTTCATAACTTTATAGGGTTTAAACCTTATAGATCTTATTTATGGACTTTGTAGAATTTATGAGAAGTATATTTTATCAAAGGCATGAACCCTTTGGTTGGACTTCATAGAGTTTAGCAATAGGACAATGTAAGGTTGTTGGACTTTGTAGAGTTGATAGATTTGAAGAGTTGAAATCTTAAGATTTTTTCTTCATAGAGTTAAACTACTGACCTGTGAAGAGTTTTCTTCCACCGACGTTGAGTTCAAAACTCTATGAAAATTTAATAAATATGAGTTTCTTGGAATTAAAGATTCTAAATAAGAAATTATATAAAATGATGCTTATGGTGTTCTTTCAAATTCTGAACATTGTGATGCTTTGTTAATCCATTATTCAAGTTGTGATTATAAAAATATAAAGGAAGACAAGATTGAGGAGATCATTATTGTATTAATTCTATGATTTTCAAAATAGAATATTTTAAAATCAATAATATTGATCAAAATTGATATTAAATCAGTTGACCCTCAAGCTTAGCTTCTTAGATTAAAACATCACAAAATATTATGATTCTTTTTGAACATTGAGTAGAATATCTGGTTGTTGAGAATTTGTGGATTAAAATTGAAGTTAAAGTTAATTGTGGAGTTGTAGATGCACTCATTCTGTAAATAATGTGGCACACCATAAAATGTTGTTGATGTATATTTTTATACAGTTATGGATATTGTTTTAAATGAGGATGTTTGTGGAAATGTTAAGATAAATCTTCTCAAGATTTTTGGTAAAATAAAATGAAATAATTATACAATTGAGAGAAAATAAGAAAATAAAAATAAGAAGGGTGATTTTGGTTTTTTGTTAGAGGAAAAAGGTTAATGAAAAAAATCATGAGAGATACCCACGTAAAAGAAGATGAGAAAAATAGAGGGGGCACCATACAGATTGGAGAGATTTTTTTCTATAAACACAGAAAATATATGTTGTGATCCAATGAAATAAAGAGGTGAAAAATATGAGAGGGATGGTGTTATTAAAGAATAGTTGGTCAAACCATTATAAATTGGACAAAAAAGAACCTCTCATTCAACATGAAAAAGAAGAGCCACTAATAGGGGTAATGGATATAGAAAAAAGAAGAGATAATATCGTGAGAATCAAAGAAACTCTTTGTGGGAGGAAGAGTGAGATGATATTGTGTTGGTCGATAAGAGATTTTGAGTATCAAATAAGAGATAAACAGATAAATAAGATCATGCAACACCCATTGCTGCAAAATATTGAGAAAGAAAAAAAGAAAGAAAAAGAATATTCAGAATATTGGTCAACATTATTGATGTTATTTCTATCTAGGTGTCGATCCTTTCTGGTTGAGGAGCTTTTGTGTTACCAAAATCATAGTAGATCAAGTAAATAGAAGTTAATGAGCAGTTTCTAAATAATAACTGGGGGTTTGGTAGAAAATAGAGACAGAGTTATATGTAGTTGTTCTTGAAGATCTAAAGGCATTTGAGGACTCTATGTTGACTGAACATTAATTTTTTATTAAAGAGGGAACAAAGCCCATCAAAACACAGAAAGCCTCAAGGAGATCTAAAATGGTGGAGCCCCAGGGCATCCCCTTGGAAAAAACTTTTACATTCCAGAGGCAGAGAGCCCAAACTATTAAAAATAATAAGAGTTTCGTTCGGATTTCCCGCACGATCAAGAGCATCTACAGAGAAATTGGCTTCCCTCCAAATATGCCTCACCATCTGACCACCCTTCGACTCCAATGCACAACTTCTGGTGAGGTAAGCCAACTCCCAAGGAGCGCCGCATTTCCCTTGGAGAATTCTAACCAAAACCTCAGAGTCCGACTCAATTTCCAACACCTGGAATTAAAAATCTCTACACAGCCTGAGACCAGTATGCAGCGCCCTTACTTCCGCACCTAGCGAACAGCCCGACCCATAGAAGGAACTAAAAGCAAAACACAATGAACCACGAGAGTCCCTAAGAAGCCCCCCGCCTCGCATCTGTCTGTTAAAGAGGGATCCGTCAACATTGAGTTTCATTCCAGCATCCGGAGGATACCATCTAATCCATCGACCACTGGTTCTGGTCTCCGCCAAAGGTCTGTTCAGAAAACCAGCAAGGGTGACCGAGTTCTGACCCCCTTTCAGCAAGGATCACAATTCCACCAGTAGCGTACGCATTCTCATCTGTATATAAAGAAGTGAACAACTATTACCCAGCCTCACCTGGTTACAGGATTCCCACAGAGACCAGCAGATGGCTGTGAAAATAGAACTCCGCACCTTCAGCTCCATAGAATTTCGATCCAGCACCTGCAGCCAGGAAGAGAGGAAATTGTGTATGGAGAACTCCTCCACATAGGATCGCGTCTGCATACTGAAGGCGGACCAAAGAGAAGAGGCCCATTCTCCCTGGAAGAAGAGGTGGACCGTTGACTCAACCTGTGGGGAGGCACAGGAAAAACAGCGAGAGGCAATGGAAATACGCCTCCTTTGGATATTCTCATCAGTAGAGATCGCCTGGTTTCTCACACGCCAAACCAGAAAACTCATTTTAGTGGGGAAATCCTTGCACCAAAGCCTTGTCACCCACTCATCAATACCACCCACTGCATGGTGAGACTTCCTGTAATCACGAGTAGAAAAAGCACCCAAGATTTAATCAGTAAAACAAACTCTATCATCCTCATCATTTAAGATAATAGTTTCAAAAATCACCCCTTCTCTTGGGAGAGAAGCATCAGGATCAAATCCGAATAACCGCTCACTTCCTTGAAAGAACTGCATGGGGCCGGACATCCAGAGAAAAAGAGCTTTGCCCCAGCCCAGTTCATGTCCCAAAATTTGATATTACCTTTCCCCACAATCCACCGGGAAGATCCCCGAAGCTCCTCTAGAATGGGAAACAAACATTGCGCTAAGCGAGAGGGACGGCCTCTACCCACGCCATCCTCCCATTGGTTACCATATCTGGACCGGAAGATGGATGCCCACAAGGAATCACCTGCAATGATATCCCATGCAAGACGGGCTTGCATGCCCTGCATCGTTTCAGTAATGTCACATAAACCCACACCGCCTTCCTCAATCAGCTTGGCCATGCATTTCCAGGAGGCCCAATGGCAGCGGCCAAGAGAATTGGCATCCCACAAAAAAGATGTCATCACCTTTTCCATCTTATCAATAGAACCTTTTGGAGGGGTAACGGTTGCCAGGATATGCATCGGAATGGAAGATAAGACACTGTTAATCATCGTCACTCTCCCTCCGAATGACAAGAATTTATTCTTCCAATTCTGAATTCTTCCCAAAATCCTGTAAATTATTTCTTCAAAATAAACCTTCTTGATGCATCCAAAAGAGAGGGGAGTTCCGAGATATGTCATAGGAAAGATCCCCTGTTGAATTCCCATAATGTTTTGAATCTCCCTACATCTCCTGATAGAGCACTTATTAGAGATAAAAACTCGGCTTTTCCTTGAGTTAATGTGTTGGCCACTCAAACCCCCATAAACGGACATGACCTCCAAAAAACCTCGAAGCGATCTTTTCCTACCATTGACGAAAATCAAGATATTATCCGCAAACATAAGATGAGAAACAATCTCTCGACCCCCTTGGTTATGAAACGGCAGAATTCTTCCCTCCTGCATACTGCTATGAAGATTCCTGGAGAGAGCGTCTTGAGCCAGAATAAAAAGTGATAGAGAAAGGGGATCACCTTGGTGAACACCACGCACGCTTTTGAAAAATCCGAAGCCTTTCCCTAGAAGAGAAATAGAGAGACAAGGTGAAGAAAAACACCTGAAACAAATGTCACAGAACCAATCATGAAAGACAAATCTCCTTATAACCCGAAGAATAAAGATCCACTCAATTTTGTCATAAGCTTTGTCCATGTCAATCTGGATGATAACATTTGACCCTGTAGATCTTTTGTTAATGTCCTGAACCAACTCGTTTGCAACTGCAACCGCCCCTTGAATACTCCTTCCTTTCACAAAACCATGTTGTTCTCTAGAGATCCCCTTTGGGATGAACCTGTTCAGTCTATTGGCAATGAGACTAGAAAGAATCTTATAAGAAACATTGCAGATACATATGGGTCTATAGTGATTAATTATAGAGGGATCCTTAACCTTCGGCACCATGATCACTCTAGAAGCACAAACACTCCTAGGGATAGATCCACCCCGAAAAAAGTCTTGGATGGCCTCCACCACATGGCCACCCACGATCTCCCATGCTTCCATATAGAAGGCCCCCGGAAATCCATCCGGGCTGGGTGCACTGTCATGAGACATCTTAGAAACAGTAGATTTGATCTCGTCTTCATCTGGTAAAGCAATCAAAATGTCATTATCAGAGCTATTCACCAACCTAGGAATGAAATCCATGAAGCCCTCCTCTAACTTCACCAACCTAGGAACATCGACCCTTCGAGAGACTGATCCCGCCAACAATCCTTCAAAGTGCTCAAGGGCCATCTTACCCGCCACATTCACATCCAATGTAAAGGAACCATTTCCCAAACTGATATTTAATTTTTTTCTTTTATTCTCCTTCAGGCAGGCCTGAAAGAAAGCATTGTTCTAATCACCCTCTCTTAACCAACGCATGCAGGCCCTTTGTTTCAAACTCCTTTCCAGCTCAAGTAATTTTTCCGCTAGGATCATCCTCTTGTCACAAAGAATGGAAAATGAATTCTCATCCCACCTTGTCTGAAGATTCTTCTCAATAATTTCAATTTCCTCCTTCAACTTTCCCACCCCCATGTCCTCATTTGGTTTGGGGTGTTTTGTGATCAAAGGTTATGAATGATACTAGATCCCCCCTCTAAAGTGTAGGAAAAATAAATAGGTTTAGGACAACCCCTATCAAACCCATTATTGTTGACCATGAGATTATTAGTGGAAAATTTGTGACTCGGATATCTCGAGCACAATAATAAGTGGGTTTATTAGGAGGGGTTGAACCTTGTAAAAACACTTTGGGCTACTTTTTTTACTTTACATACTACATTTCATGTGTGTATTTTACCGCACACATCATTGAGTATGCGTAAATTTAATATTTATATAACCTAATTACTACTAGTATTGTGGAAATAAGGGTTTAGAACCATAGGGAATGGCTTAGAGTGTGTTATACCAACTAAACAAAAACAAATAAAATACAAAACAACAACAAAAACTAAAAAGAAAACAGTGAAAATGATGGAAGGAAGTGGGTGTGAAAATGAAGGTAAAATGGTGTGATATAGGATTTGAACAGAGTGCAGATAACAATCATGAATTTAAGGTCCCCATGACACTTTGAACCGATTAAAAATGATATTCTCCAATCCCACTTAAATTAGTTCAATTAATCAATGCATAGGAAAATAGTGATAATCTAATGAGTTGCCAATTCAGTGGATTAACATAGTTCGGTTAACTTTCTTGAGTCTCGATCTTTCGATCTTAACCCTTGAATTAATCCATTCAATATGGAGAAAAGATACATTGACATTTTCCAATTTTTGGTACTTCAGATAATGATCCAAGGTGAATTGATTCACTACCCTCACCTGTTGGTTATTTGGTAGTGTAAATTGTTACTCATAATTAAACAGAAAAGAAAATCGAACTAAAAAAAATTGCACTGAACAATCAATTAAATAAGCAAAATGGATTAAAGAGAACCAATTCATCACTGCTCGATTCCCCTAATCTATTTAAATACACATTAAAGAAAAAATACAAAAAAATAAAAGGAATGAAGAAACATCTCTTGGAGATTATTCCTCTCTCTAACTTCGGCTCTGATGTTCTGCTCCTGCCATGTTGTATGTATCCTACCTCTATTCTCCGTGCTCCAGATGAATGGTGGTGGAATGGATCGAGGAGTGGATGGATTGATCCGATCTGAAATTGGATGAGTGGTGATGGATGATCAGGGGGTCAAGCTGGATGGAAGGATTAGATGGTATGGATGAAATGGATGATCGAGGTCCGGGGGATGGAATGCGAAGTCAGGTGAATGAACGAGTTAAGTAGGGAATGAGAGACGGATGATGGATGGTATTTTGTGTTTGGTGAAGTGAAATCAGGTGGAGTGAATGGATTACGTGGAAGTTGGATGGGATGGATCTAGAAGAATGATTGGAATGCCCTCAATGATTCTAGAATCTCTCACTCCTAAACTGAATGCCCCCACGCACACCCCTTAGTAACTGAATTGATCACCTATCCCATGAATTTCCCAAAAAATAATAATAATAATTAATTAAGTACTAGTATCTAATATATATATATATACACACACACACAATACAACTTTTTATTAAATAAAAATATTATGTACAGTTTATATATATATATACAACAATTAAAATAAAAAAATAGTACTAATTAATAGTATGAAAAAAATTGACAACAAAATATATAATTAATAAATTAATATAAATATTTATTGATAAATATTTATTTTTTGTATTAATAAATAAAGGTAAAAATAAATATTATTAAACCATTTAAATCTAATATATTATTATTATTATACATTATATTATTATTTTTATTATATGTATTATTATCAATATATGTATTATTATAATTATATATTATATAATCTATATATATACTAATCTTAGGTATCCTCCACTGCTACGTGTGCATCTCCCATGCCTCCACACCATATTTTCTCTATGTGTCCTCTCTCTAGTTACCCACGTCGCCCCACCGTGTGATACCTCATATTCTCTGCGCCTCCCAATCCCTCTCCCAATTTCGTTTTCCGGGGTCACGACCGAGATTTCCCATGACCCCCACCACTGTCATCCTCCCTCTCCCGATCAACCCGTAATCCGTAGCCCTCCTTCTCCAACCTCCGCCTTCTCCTTAGTTGAACTTCAGTATTTTCATTTTTCATTCTTCCGGTCACTGGTGGGATTTTGCTGTTTGCGACCTAGAGTTCCCCCAAATTCTCGACGCCTGCATCAACCTCCTCCTGATTTCACTGTATTCAATCCTACTCGTAAGTCTTCTTCCTCCCCTCAAATAGCTTCCTCCGTTATCCTCCCTCTGCTGGTCAACCCACGCTCCGTCATATTCTCATTTTTCCCTCCCCCGGACACCCGTCGAACCTAGGATTCTAGCGCATCTTCAACCTCCATCTTCTACATCCTTCTTCCAGCAGACGAACCTATGGATCCCGAGAACCCTCCACCTTCATCCTTCTTTGACTCCATGATTCTATAGTGTACAGTCGTTTCTGAACTATCTGTCCACTTTGAAATCCCTACGGTGAACATGTTCCTCTTATGCTTATGAATCTTGGATTTCTTTGACTACTTCGTCATCTCCTAAAATCGTTATCCTTCCACTGCTCTGCCATTTACAGTAATTCATCAACAGGATCTGGTTCTCTGTGCTTGTCACTCGAAAATCACTCCAGGTAACCCTACCAACTATAACTCTGTATTCTGCATCTAGAAAACCTAAAATACTCTTGCAATTGTCGATACTGAAACAGTGCTACAAACTTCGGAACTTTCCTCCCCTCCTTTGTAAGTCCGTTCAGTTATACATTGGTGATGGGTCATTTTTCTGAACTGGTAGGGTTCCTATTACTTTCAAATCACCTTTTATAGGTCTATTTTGAAAATAATGCAATCTTAATCAATAGGTATCTCATTGTTATTTCCAGATAACTACTACTAAATTTTTAATACTATGACTCATTCAACTGCATTAAAATACAATCGGACTATTTACATAATTACTTCCAATTACAGAATTGCAATCTTTCTCTCAATATGTAAGTTCATAGGTTTATACTACTATTACTAAGAGGTATATGAAATCTCCAACTAAGAAACAGTAGAATCTACGTATTGAATAAAATAAGATTGGAATATGACTACTGAATTAGTATGTGATTTTACGTCTATTTTGTGCTATATTATTAGGTAAAAAAGTCTCCAGTTTCTTCCTCTTTTGTAGGTGAATATGTTTTTAGGGTTCTAAATATAGGTATGAGCTGAAATATTTTAACTATTTGTCCTATGATGGAATAATTGATTTATTTCTTTTAAAATCTTGACTCATTGTCCACTTGTATGGTTTTAGATGCAGGTTGTAGAGTTGCATTTGGATGATTTAATTCGGGTTCAATAGATATAGGTTATCGCTGAATTAATTCACTTACTCTGCTTATTTAATTCAATGTGTGTTGGTGCATATTATGAAGGTTCACTTAGACGGTTTTCAGGGCATCGAAGTGATTTAATTCATTCCATATTCCTACCATCTAATTTTCATTGGAGGTGCTCTGATAGGTTGCATTGAAGTAATTACCAACTTGATAATATTTATTTTTAATTAATGTAGTTGGCTTATTTAATTCAAGGTGTGGAGTTTCCAGTTATGTAGGATAACTTAGTTGGTTTATGGGGAACTAAGGTGATTTAATTCATTGCATATCTAATAAATATATTAATCTTAGGTTTTCTCCAATTCCACATGTCGTTCTCACAACAAACCACATCCACATTTCCATACGTTTCAACACTCCAAGGCTCCACGACCCTCCTTTTCCCCCATTCTCTTCCATCTTCTCAGTCCCACGCTCGCTCCCACTCGGGTTTCAGCTCCTCGTGACCTACGCTCCCCACAAACCCCCACCTCCATCGAGCTTCATCTCTCGGTTATGCAGCACTTCATCGACATCCTTCTCTGACATGATCCTTCTCCTAGTTTCACCTCACTTCTCTATTGTCTTCATTCTCCCGCTTGGGCTCGGGTTTCACCTCTTCACAACCTAGGGTTTTCAAAAATCCCTAATTCCAGGATTCTTCTCCTTTTGTCTTTCCAATCTAAGGTTTCCTCAGTAACTCAATTTTTTCTCCCCAGTCAAGGTTCTACATTTGGTTTCCCCAGTCTATGGTTTCATCTCCTTCAACCGCACCTCCAAGAACTCCTTCGCTGTGGAAAACTTTCACCTCCTACTTCTACCTCTACATTCGGGTTACCGATCATAAACTACTTCTCTATGGAGACAGAACCCGAAGAGCAATTTTGGATTCAGGTTTGGTCAACAACACCTTCATCCTTGGAAAATGTAACATCCATGATTCAAATATCTGTTAGTGTATGAAATCAAGTCATTCAGAGAACTCCAACTTACTCTGTTATCATACTTCACATTTCTCATACTCAACTAGTTCTCAGATCGATTTACCAGTCAATAGAGAGCCATTTTCGAGCTTCTCTTAGAATTTACAGCTGGCCTCTGCCTCTATTTTCTTTGTTATTGGTTTTATGTGTAAATGTATATGTTCACTTACTGAGATTTTTCCTTTGTCTGATTTCCAATGTCTTGATTATGTTGATTTCAAGAGGGGGGTTTGCATTAAAGAACAATTTTTTGAATGGGAAAGTGACGTTTCAGTTGAAGTTTATAGCTAGAAATTCCGGACTTCTTTCTATGTAAGCTTATTCAATCTGCAAGACAAATTATTTGTTTGAGCTTTTCATCTCTCTATGTTCTTGATTTAATCATGTTGTTCATTTTTTTAAAAGTGGGATGTTTCTCTGCTTAGCTGTGTGAATTCATGATTTGGAATCATATCCTTTTAATGTATTCTTATCTTTATTGGTCAAAGAGTATATCGTGTTTCACTTTATTTAGGAGTATGTAATCTATTCATGGAAGAATTTTATGTCATTATGTAAAATTGTTTCTATATTTCTTATTCATAAGTGTTTCTAGATTTCTTATAATCACCAAAGTAGGTTGATAGGAATAGTTCTAGATACCCTGTTACGTGATTTTTTGGAGGTAGTTTTTTGGTACACCTAAATTCATATTGGAATAACATTGACATAATTGTTTTTAGATTTTTTATACATAACCGTTTCCATATTTATTACATGACACTACTTCTAGATTACTCATTCGACTAATATGTTTTCCTACTTTATGTCAATTTTCTGAAACTGTAATATTCATGTTTTAAAAAGTGTGACAATTTCATCACCATTGACTATAGTGGAGGTCACATTCATTAAGTTTTCCCTATAAATTATTGACCCCCCTTTCCCCCTTTTTCTTCTAATTTACCTATTCGAATCACTCATATTAGGATCAAACTTCTTTTTTGGTGGTGTAATGACATTATTTGGAGGTAAGATTTATAGAAATTAATAGAACTTTTTTGCATGTAGTATTATTTTTTCATTTATTGAAATTATTTGACCTTCCCGCATTCGTCGTCTTCTTCATTCAACCTAATTCCATTACCTCATTCTTAAATATTAGTGGGTTTTTTTTAATCAGATTCCCACACTTTCAGTCATAGCAAGATGGAATTGCTTTACTGCAGATGCACAATGACTTCCTGTGGAGGTAATATTTATTGATGTTAATCAAACTTGTATGTATGTAATATTGTTTTAACATATTCAAACATGTTTTCTTATGTTTTTATAGCTTTTAGTATGTCAATACCACCCTCCCCATAAATTATTCATCATCTTTTATCCATTCTAATCTTATTTATCTTTTTAAATATATGTTTACATTTATTTCACATTGTTTTGTTTTCTATTTTTTTACCTAAAAAAACAATTTTAAATATTTAAAAACACATTTAGAAATATGCATATTCTTCCTAATTTGGGTTTGAAAAATAATTATCATTATACCCCTGATTCGGAGAACCAAATGGAGAGTGGACTCCTCTACTATGTCATAATTTGCTAAGGCATAGCCATCAGTAAGCAACTTGATGTTGTAAATTAGCCTCTGCTCTTATAGGGGGAATCCTACCATGTCATAGCTCTTATCCTTGAGGTTGAAGATGATGTCTGAAAACTTCAACTCCAATGGGAACATCTTTTATATAAGGGTTTTCACAAATATTTTTATTTCACCCCTCCAGGTGCAAACCAACTTGAGTGTAGATTCTTATTTTATTTTGTACTCTCCCAAAGAATGACCATCCTCAGGCTCATTGATGTTGAAAACCAGCTGGTGCTTATGAAGGGGAACATCTTCCATGACACAAATCATTGTCTTGAGGCTGGTGATGGTCTCCAAACAGCTCAACTAAAACCAGAACATATTCCCTTAAAATTCTTTCACAAAAAACAGTATTCCAACCCTACAAAGTGTAGATTTCTCATTAATGTAGTGATTTTCAATAGAACCCCAATCAGAAATCATGTAATCATTAAAAACCAGTCTCTATTCATCAATGGGGATTTTTTTTATCTGTATCTGAACTGGAAATGGATAGTTTTCCCATTAGTAGTTTCCACAAAAATTAGTGTACCATCCATCAGTGGATGAAGTGCATAGAAGATGGAGTCCATTTTCATTTTTCAATATTCCATGGTATGCTCATCCTCAAACTGGATGGAGAAAAAAAATAGCTTCTGATCATGTGGGGGAATTACCTCCTTCCCAGATTTCCTTTGTGTGTCATCAACATCCAAGCTACATCTATACACTCTCATTTTCTTTGATTTTGGATTCATCTTTGTCAATGATTTTTGAGCTTTATTCATACAGGATTGCTGCTGGCCAACTTTTTCACAAATATCTACATATCAAAACTACAAGTATGTGGATGCGGTAGGGATTGCTTGACCCCATTTGTTTTGTTTACTTCATTCATATATAACCTAAAATACTATTTCAAATGCTCCATGTTGATAAATGCAATACAATTCAAATTGTGTTTGTTCAGTTGAACCTTTATATATTTCATTAAGCCATTGAAAATGCATGGCGTAGTTTCAGAATTTGTCATTTCTTGTCATTTTTATGCTCTCAAATTCCCTTTTCTTAACCCTCACCTCTTTCACATACATTGTTTCCAAATAAATTATGCATACATTTGATACTATTTTCCATTAATTTTCCCAATTGTTTACTATGTAATATACATTATACATATTAAAGGGAGTTAATGTGCTTATTATATTTCTCTCATTTTACTCTATAGTATTTAACCAAATTGTTAGAAACAAATTCAATGAAAAGACTATTAGAACATGATTTCAAATAATAGAGCATCAGTGAAATAGAAGAATTCAAAACTGATTTCACCTAAGATACTTCTTAATCATAGTACATGAAAAATAAATTCAATATAGATCAAGTCAAGATGAAAATGAAAATTGAATAGGCAATAGTTTTATTGAAATTTATTGTTTCTCTAATTAGAGATACCTTTTTATGGTTGAAGGTGGAGACCTCAGCTAGATTTTAAGGATGAAGCTCTCAAGCACATTTGAGAATGGATTTTCATTATAGTAAAGATGGTTGAATTCTTTTCATTACTATATTGATGTTGAAACCTTGACTATCTTTACTTTATATTATTGTAGTATAATTGGTTTCTTAATGACAATAAACTATAATGATTTTCATTGTTTATTATTTTTGTGTATTGATGTTGAAACCTTGACTATTTTTTATCCATCCTTTTATTTCCTAGAGGAGTCATGAAATGCTTGCAAGTGTCAGTCGAAAATATCCATAAGAGATCATGAAAAACAAATTTGGTTTGCACTAATAATTATCCACTAGAATAAAAGTATTTTCTAAATGTCCTTTTAGATGTTGGAAGGAGAAGGTTCATATCTTTTCTTTTTTGAACAATGGCTCTTAAGATAAAATTCCTACTCAGGTTTTACACTTTTTGATTCTATTTTTTGTGTAATTTTTTTTGAAATTGGAGCCTGTTTTTTTAAATAGATTCCTAATTGTTTTTGATTCTCTAGATTGAATTTTTTAACTCGATATGTATTTTTACCTTGTGATCATATTTTTTTCAAGTTTATTACCTATATTTTTTTCATGTTCATGTGTATCATTGTTTTTTTATTTTCTGTCTCTTTCATGTAAATTTTTTTTTCTCATTATTTTTTACTGTAGTTCTTACATTGCCGTATCTTTTTATTTTTTTCCTGAATTCTCTACTCCAATGAAGGTATTATTTTTATTATGATTCTTTTTTAATGTTTTCTTATACAATATTTTTTTAATTTTAATCTCTCTGATCTTATTCTCTAACAGTAACTCTCTGGTCATTTCAAGAGAGCCCATCAAATTCATCCATTGAAATATATTATTGAAACATAAACAGTTCTTATTTTTTCATGAATGCTTGACTAATGGGATTCTTGGCTAGGTTTGTATCAAATCACAATTCAATCCAGGATTGTTGTTATCAAATAGGGAACTTTTCTTTTATATGCCATCATTTTTAGATTGTAATCATGCTATTATAATTTTCATTGAATCCTTTTGAGGCAGGGAATAAGAAACCATTTAGGGATGATACCGTAATAAAAACTCAATGAGTTGCCCTTTTGTAAAATGGGATAATTATTACATATTTTCCTTTAAACCTTCAATACATACAGTATATTGTATAGACTTTTATATTTGATTTTTACCAGTATTTTCTTTTTGGATTTTATGTATTCAATATTAATCATTGAGTAGTCTATTTGAAACTTATATGATTAACCTTCTATTCAAGTGAAGGAGCCATGTTGGATGGTGGAATCAAGGGGGTTGGTAGAATAGAAAGGTGAGGTTGAGGAGGATTGCCCAGTAAAGAGGCTAGGTATTGGCTATAAGCTTCCCCTACTTGCTGGAAAGCATCTACCTGCCCAAGATTCTCCTTGAACCTCTGGTCAATCAAACTTTGTGTTTATTTCTCTTCAAACTGTTTATAGTAAGAAAGAGGAAAATAAAATAAAATAAAAAAGAATATACAAAAGAACCCACCAACCACCAGCAGCAATAGGTGATTTTTTTTTGAAAAGGTCATGTTGTTGAATTTTAAAATCAGACCAATGATTTTACAATTTAGTTCAAATTGAAGCTTGATAATAAATTTTATACAATAGCAATAGAGAATGATAGTGAAAAAGAATGCAAATAGTGGATGAAAATAGGTTTCAAAATACATCTCAAAATAATTTTCATCTCACTATATTTCTACATGCTAGCACCCAACAAGAACATAAATTCACAAGTTTCAAAAATTCGGGGGAAGTCCCCCACACTTAATTCATAGCAACATGCAATATAAATTTGTAGATTAAAACATTTAAGGATAAAATAGTACTCCCCTGAATATGAAGCTTCTCAAGTTTAAATTCATCCAAATGTAGCCTCCCTTTGTTTTCTTTCTATGGAAACCCTGGTTGCTCCATTTAAGCACCTACAAATGTAAAAAAATTATCATTAGTCCTTATAATTTAAATCTCAAAGTAAAAAAAGCAACCATAGTATGTGTTAGGAAGTTTTATCCAGCATTCTTCAACTAGCATATTCCTTCAGACTAAGATGTTTCAAAAGAGTTTTCCACTGGTAAAAATTCTCACAACCAACCAAGACCACCAGACCATCTACACCACATTAAAACCAATAACAAGAAACCAAATCCCATCAAACAATAGAAAAAAACATGTCATTGAAATGCAACCATTATTGTTCACTAAAGCAGATCAACACACAACTGAGCAAGGAGAATTTATTCAAACTAAAAAAGTGAAGCAGAAAATAAGGAAAACCAAGGGTTTCCTCCCATGCAGCACTAGGTTTAAAGTCTCTAACTAGACTTTTATTTCCCTAAATATTACTAACCATGGTCATTAAATTGGTATGAATTATTAGTGATGTGGACTCCACTATTGTATAAGAAATCAAAAGAAGTATCACTCAAGACATTTTCATTTTCAGCACCAAGCAAGATTCTCCAAAACTCATCCAGCATAATGAAAGGGAACATGTTGTCCATCTCAATTAGATCTGTAAAAACCACTTCATCAGCTCTCAATAGCCCATGAAAATCACTTAACTAATAAAGAATTCCTTCACAGCTTCCCCCACACTTAGATGCTTGCTCAATCCTAGAAACAGAAGAGGAAATGCCAGAAAAAACGGCAGCATTTTTAGAAAGTGTTCCCAGCTCAGCTTGTAAAGAAGACAGCTCAGAATACTCCCAAAAGAAGGAATCATGCTCAGTTTCCAAGAGGTACTTCTCAATGTCCATAGAGGACTCAAATGATGTGAACCTTTCAAGTTCATTTTGGAAGTTTTCACACACAGGAACAGACTGAGCAGGAAAGAAAGTTTAAAGAAAAAACACCCACTACTACAAAAACGGGCAAGGGAAGCGCCCCCTTATATCAGTGCTAAGCAAAACCGCTGATAAAGGTTACCCTGTATCAGCGCTAAAATTTTAGTGCTGATACAGGTGTTCTTTATCAGCACTTTTCTAGCGCAGATATAGGGCATCTTTATCAGTGCTAGAAAAGCGCTGATAAAGAAGCCCTGTATCAGTGCTACAGTTTTAGCGCTGATACAGGGCCTCTTTATCAGCGCTAGAAAAGCACTGATAAAGAGGCGTTGTATCAGCACTAAATAAGTGCTGATAAAACAACCCTTTATTAGCGCTAGAAAAGCGCTGATAAAGACTCTCTGTATCAGCGCTAAATTTTTTGCGTTGATACAGGAATGATTTATCAGCGCTTTTTTAGCGCTGATAAAGAGTACCATTATCAGCGCTAAAATGTTAGCGCTAATAAAACCTTAGTCCATTTTTTTATAAATTCGGTTGCACAGTGCCCTCGTTTTATCACGACCCAAATCTCTCGCGGTACTGGAACCCTGCGACTCCCCTCTGCTGCCCGCTGAGTTCTCGTTGCCGGACCTCCGCCGCCCCCGCTTCTCTTTGTCGGTCCTCTGCCACCCGCAACACCCCTTCAGTTTGTTGTTCCTCCGCTGCCCGCAACGCCCCTTCGGTTTGCCGGATCTCCGCCACCTGCAACACTCGGCTTCTTGTTTCCGGACCTCTGCCACCCTCGGTTCGCGTTGTCGGACCACCGCCGCCCGCAACTTCCTCTTCGGATTGTTGGACCTCCGCCACCCGCAACGCCCGAACCTCCCTTTAAGGCATGCTTTCCAAATATTTTTTTAATATTCTTCTTGTTGTTGGTTGAATCATTTATTTGGGTTAAATCTTTATGGTTATGGTGTTTAATTGCATCCTTAGGGCCTTTCCTTAGTTCAGTTGGTGGTTTCATTCCGATTTTGTGAAGATATCAAGAAATAGGTAGGTTGTTCCGTTATTTGACATTGTTTTAGGTGTTTAATATGATTTATTTGGTTCTAAAATGGTTTTATAAATTGTCTGGGTTGTGGGAAACATGTTTTCCAATTTTTTTGTTGTGCGTATGAGTTTGATAATGACTTCACTATTGTAAATGGTTGTTTTTCATGTGTGTTTCTATTATTGGAAGTGTGATTGTATAAAATATATATAATTTTATTTAGGGGGTGGAATTGAGCACAATGGAATCCTAGTTATCTAGGTGGGTAGACTAGGTCTAGTATATTAGGTGAATTAGTCAGGCCGATGATTGGTCTTCTTAATAAGGATATACATAACAACACTAACTAAACATTCACGTGCTAGGGATTGGAGGCTTAAATAGGACCTTCATGTCTAAGAGATGTGATCACCAAGAGTACGAGGATCCTAGGACCCTAATAACCCTAATACCTTAGAGATTTTCTATAGTTCTCATACTATTATTACCATTATCTTGTCACATTTACTATCCATTTTATTTCAAAGAATGTTTTATTTAAATTGTATCTTCCTTTTTCTTAAAAAATAACATGTTAATGTTTATCATAATGTCATTACATGGAATCTATTTTTGTTGTGTCTTACTAGGTATGTTGGCTCACACCTTATATACACCCTCAGGTTTATGTAGACCTTCTTTTGTTTTACCCAGTTAAAGGCAAGGTTCCCTTGGTGGTGATGGTGCATATATGTGCTAGTAGTTCCCCTTTTGGTGACTGTTATTGGTTGTGGAATGGGGATGTTGACTCTCATGTTTCATGGAGGCTTGGTTGTATTTTTGGTTCCCTTACCTTTTTTTTATTATTTTGGTTTTGGTTGAAATTGTTAAATGATTATCCCCTATTGCAGTGTTATCTTTTGGTCTATTATATTGTGAAATTTAGTTATGATATGGTTTTTGATTATTATGTAATATTTATGGTTTTTTACATGAAAAAACCATTCCCAAAGGTGTTACTCAATGCCTAGACACTAGTTACAACCCATGGGGATTGGTAATTTCCTTTGGACCTTCCCACGAGTTGGGTAAGATGTCAAGTGGGAGGGAAACCTGGCCTAGTTCATGACAAGAAGTCTACACCATAGTATGGTTGTCTAAATCCTTTATGTACCATGTCCATGGGAGGTTGCAACATGGTATCTTTTTTTATAGTCTTAAATTCCATGAGCCCCATTTTATATTCTTTTTTCTCCTACACAACTCTCAATTGAAATCTTGATTCTTTAAGGATTACAAGAGTCATTTTAACTCCTCCAAACTCCCTTCTTCTCATATATAAGCTCCAGTGGATGCGTTTGATTTCTCTCTGATAAGGGGATCTCTCATCGATTAGAAATCCTCTATCTCCTCTTATATACTCCTTATAGAGTGATAGATCATCATCTTTTTAGTGAATCTAATATTCTTTTTTATGAATCTTGATTATAGGTTAGACTACTTGATCTTCTTATAAGGAAGTGGTTCTCTTCTACTGTATTTGGAAGTCTTGTTTTGTGTACTTGAACCATAAATACTAATATTTGAGATTCAAATAGGATGAAGATGAATAAAGACTGGATGGATGCTAATCGTTTAACAATAGAGTATGAGAACGGAGTGAAAGAGTTCATCAAGTTTGCAAAGGATCACGCAAAGGATCCTTCTCAAATCCTTTGTCCATGTTTACGTTGTTTTTATTATATAATACTTACTCCAGAGGAGTTGGAAGAACATTTGATATGTCACGGAATATATCGGAGTTATAAATGTTGGAATAAACACAGAGAAAAAGCGAATGTAGCTACTGGCTGGGATAAAACTGCATTTTATGGATCGTCAGATATGAATACAAATATGGATAATAAAGAAGACCGTATGAAGGATGTGATTACAGATGTAAATGATGATGAAGATCGTATTGAGGAAATGACAAAGACAATTCAAGATGAACTCTGTGATTGCCCAAAATTGTTTGAGAAGTTAAAGATTTGTGCAAAGACGTCATTGTATGCTGCTTGCACTAAGTATACAACATTGTCAGCTGTACTGAAGTTGTATAAATTGAAAGTAAGCAATGGATGGAGTGATGTCAGTTTTACAGAACTACTTGCTCTCTTGAATGACATGCTCCCGGAAGATAATGAGCTCCCAAGCCGGACATATGAAGCTAGACGAATGCTACGCTCAATGGGAATGATTTCTGAAAGAATACATGCCTGCCCGAAAGACTGTATATTGTTTCGCAAGAAGAACAAATCACTTACAGAATGCCCAAAGTGTGGTGCTTCTTGATACAAGAAAGATAAATCCAATCCTACGAAAGTTGTATGGTACTTTCCAATCATTCCAAGGTTTAGGCGTCTATATGGAAGTGAAGAAACTGCAAGACAATTGTCGTGGCATACAGATAAAAGAAATAAAGATGGGTTATTACATCATCCGGTCGACTCTCCTCAATGTAAGAAAATTGATCATGAGTATCCTGAATTTGGAAAAGAGCCGAGAAACCTTCATCTTGTGTTATCTACAGATGGAGTGAATCCTTTTGGTTTTCAAACCAGAACTCATAGTACATGGCCTATTATGTTGGTAAATTATAACTTGCCACCCTAGTTATGTATGAAGCAGAAATTCATCATGTTATCTATGCTTATATCAGGACCAAAACAACCAGGTAACGATATTGATGTTTATCTGGCTCCTTTGATCAAGGATTTGAAGTTATTGTGGGACTCAGGTGTAATGTTGTATGATGCTTATAAAAGTGAATACTTCATGTTGAGAGCGATGTTGTATGGGACAATAAATGATTTCCCTGCTTATGGAAATTTTTCAGGCTATAGCATTAAAGGAACTCAAGGGTGTCCCATGTGCGAAGAAGATACAAAATCAATTAGGTTGAAACATTCATCGAAATCTATGTTTCTAGGATATAGTAGATTTCTACCTCGTCGGCATAAGTACCGATCTTGGATGACATCATTCAATGGAAGTTCAGAAAAACATGCAACACCGTCTCCACTAACAGGTGATCAGCTGTTTGAGAAAGTAAAAGATCTTAACACTGTTTTTGGTAAACCATTTTCGAAAAACCTTACAAAAATAGGTTGGAAAAAGAGATCAGTTTTTTTTGAATTACCATACTGGAATTGTTTGTACGTCGGACATTTTCTTGATGTAATGCATGTGGAAAAAAATGTATGTGACAGTGTTATCGGAACGTTGCTAAATTCCCCTGTCAAAACAAAAGATGGAATTAAGGCAAGGTTGGACATGGTTGACATGGGAATACGAGAAGAGTTGGCTACTGTGAAGGGTGAAAATCAAATGTTTCTTCCTCCAGCTGCTTATACTCTTTCTAGGGTGGAGAGATATCAGTTTTGAAACTTCTTCAATGATGTAAAGGTTCCATAGGGGTACTCATCAAATATCAAGAACATTGTTTCAATGAATGATTTGAAGTTAAAAGGTTTGAAATCACATGATTGCCATGTTTTGATGCAAGATATAATTCCTATAGCTTTACGTTGAATTTTTTCCAAGAATGTTTGTCATACGTTAACCAAACTTTGTTTCTTTTTCAAAGCTATATGTAGCAAAGTTTTAGACCCGGGGAAATTTCCAGCTATGGAAAAAGAAATTGTCATTATATTATGTGAATTAGAAATGTTCTTTCCGCCAACATTCTTTGATATGATGGTTCATTTGATGATTCACTTGGTGAGAGAGATTTGACTTTGTGGTCATGTGCACTATAGATGGATGTATCCTGTTGAACGGTATATGAAGATTTTGAAAGGGTATGTCAAAAATCGAAGTCGGCCAAAGGGTTGTATAGTAGAGCGATATATTGTTGAGGAAGCCATTGAATTTTGTACCGAATACCTATCTGATGTGGAAAGCATTGGTCTCCCGAAATCTCGTCACACTGGACGCATTTAGGATGAGGGAATTTCTGGAAGAGAAGTTGTAACAATCAGTATTACAGATCGGGAGCAGGCTCATCTTTATGTTTTGCATAACAGTTGGTAGTTTGCTCCATATATTGAAACTCACAAAGAAATTCTTAGGCATTTGAATTCATCGAGGGATGAAAAATGGTTATCAAATACACATAATCACCAGTTTATAGGATGGTTTCAGGACCATATTTTTATGCAGTTGGATGAAAATCCTAATTCAATTTCAGAACGACTTTGATGGCTAGTCGTTGGACCAAGTGTGTATGTATTATATTACAGTGGTTATGTAATTAATGGTTATACATTCTATACAGATGAACATGATGAAGATAGTACCATGAAAAATAGTGGAGTTACACTAGTGGCTGAAGTGATGCATGTTTCTAGTAGTAAGGACAGAAATACAATTTATGCAAATATGTCATACTTTGGCATTATCAAACTAATATGGGAGTTGGATTATACGACATTCCAATTGCCGATTTTTCAATGCAAATGGATTGATAACAACAGTGGTGTTAAAATAGATGAATGGGGATTTGTGAAAGTTGATTTTAGTAAAGAAGGGTACAAAGATGAACAGTTTATAATGGCATCACAAGCGGTACAAGTTTTTTATGTTCCAGATCCCGCAAACCGAAAGTGGTCGATTGTTCTGTTATCCTCCAAAACTACTAAAGGTTTTGATAAAAATTCAGTTGAGGATGATCCTTTTAGTGGTACGTCACAATAATTTCGGAGCAGTCCTAATGAAGATGATGTTTTGTATGTTATAGGAGACCACAATGAAGGGATTTGGATAGTTGATAGAGGTGTCAAATCCCTTCAACCTTTGAAAAAAAGAAATAAAGTTCAGTAAACAGGTTATATTTTGTTTGTAATATAGATCTTGTTATCTCATGTTATTATCTTATCATTAATGAATTTATGTAATATGAATTAACTGTTCAAACACTTTTGCAGATAATGACTTCTGCACATTCTGGTGATCCTAACCTTGAGGTTGAACAAGTCTCTCAAGCAGCTGTTGTTACGGCTGCTGCTGCTCCTGCTGCTCCTGCAGCTCATGCTGCTGCAGCTACTGCTCCTACTGCTGCTCTTGCTGCTCCTACAGATGTTGCTACTGTTGTTGCTCCTGTTGCGGCTCCTGCTGCTCCTGCATCTCATGTTGCTGCTGTTGTTTCTCCTACTGTTGATCCCGTAGATGTTGCTACTGCTGTTGCTCCTACTGCGGCTCCTGTTGCTCATGTTGCTCCTCCTACTGCGGCTCCTGATGCTCATGTTGCTCATGCTGCTGCTCCTGCTGTTGCGGCTCCTACTGCTCTTAGTGTTGAGGTCCAACAACCATAAGCACATGTCATTTATACCATTCTAGATGAACATATAGATGATGTTGATATCGATGAAATGGTTGATAATGAAGGACCAGTTCGCAGAAAACACAGGTGCGTCATAGTTTGACGATGTTAGCCAAAATTCTTAAGGCGAAAAGCAAAGACATCAAATTTGAAGTCGGATGGAATGCACGAGTCCAACGTGTGAATCCCAACAAGGCTATGTTTAGCAGCTACATTGGAGTTGTCACTCGGCAACGCGTGCCGATTGACATAGATTCATGGCACCATGTTATGTCTGGGCTGAAGGCTGTGATCTGGGAAGAAATTACGGCAACATTATCAATTTATTTCTTTAATTTACTAGCAAATAAAATAATGAAACAATGTCTTACTCTTCTCAATATCTTGCAGAGTACATTTATAGTTGACGATTCACACAAGGATTATGTACTAAGGCTTGCAGGAAAGATTCATTGAGGTTTTCTCACTATTTTAACAATATGCCACCTGAAAGATTTTAAGGTAAAATAAACCCACACCCACCCATTGTCTAAGCTCACCTGATATCCCAAGAATCATGAGATTCATTTATTGGCCGTCGTGGGGATGACAAGTTTCAGGTACATTGTGGGTGATAATACGTTGTTTGAGGATACTTGTATTCATCAATTTGATTGTCAATATTTCATTTATGAAACAGAAACTCTATACTGAAAATAAGGAACGTGCATCAAAACCAACATACCCCTATCGTAAATCAAGGATGGGGTACGCTTCATTAGAAAATAAAATGGTACGTATTTTAAATTTACAGTAATATTGTTAGGTGCCAATAAACAACATCATAATTATCTTTCTATGTTTATATGTAGATTGATGAGTCTAAAACCAAATGCACTTCTATCCCACATCATGTGCTATGGAAGGAGGCACGTGTGAACAAAGAAGGGAATTTAGTAGATGAAAGCACACAGAAAGTGTGGGAAATATGTGTAAGTATGACACGACGATAAAAAAATTTGTTTAAAATTGATATTACATAAAAATAATTAGTTATTTTCCTATATCTGATAGTCATAGGAATCAGCTACTCCTGTAGCTGATACGGACCTATTATCGATGGCTTTAAAGCAGCCAGAAAAATACGGTCGTGTTAGAGGTGCAGGGTTTGAGGTGACACCCCGAGTATATTTTGATAAGAAGAAAAAAATGGATAATACAGATGAAAATTTGGAACAAATGAGAGAAAAAATAGCAACCCTTAAAGAACGATTGCAATGGCAGGGGGAGTTGCTAGCAACTTTTATGGGTGGGAAGCAAAGGGAAGACACAACTTAGGAACAACCGCCACATGAACATCCCACCCCACCCCCCACCAGCTTTGAGGCAAGCCATTCGCCTCAAAGAACTATCTTAGTTGTGGTAATCAATATTCTAATAATTTTTCCCATGAAATATGAATCATACAAACACTGATAATTTTTATGTACTGATCTTCTACAGGGTGATAATGATTGTGATTTATATCTGTCAACACCCACCTATCACCTTGTAGCGAGGGCTACAGTGTTCAATATCCCAGATGCCACACTGCATAATAGACCACTTCCAAAAGATCATCTGAAAGTGACGATTACTGTAGCTCATGAGCCAAATGCAGAGCTACCTATTCCACTTGATGATGATGATATTCATACGGTCGAAAAGGATATTGGGACATTCATTGCATGGTCGTCACAACTTGTAAGAGTACATGCAAACAAAGAGGTATTTATTTCCTTTTCTTTTCAAGCTAAACCCTTAACAATTAATGAAAAAAGGGTCTGAACCAATGATTGTTGTTATAGATGGAGAAAGGGAAGGGGGTGACAAACGTCAGCTCAAAACCATCTAAAGGATCGACCAACCAATCCTAAGGAGCTATTGAAAGCACAATAACACCACCTATTCTTTATCCACATTTACTAGCATTGAAGACTCATGTGGATATGAATCTAAAAGATGGTAATAGTCATATAGTGGTTTTCGAAGAGAATATATACGGAGAGGAAAGTCAAGATTTCACTGCTGCTGAAAATGTAAATGAAATCCTTGAAAACAGTTGGCTAAGCATCACAGTTGTAAATGTATATATGAGGTATGTTTCCATGAATTGATTTTCTAAAAGCTGATCTAATGTGAAAATTATGACTAAATGCATTTTATATTGTTGACAGATGCATTTATGAAAAAAAGTTGAAGGGTTTTTCTCATGAGCCAAGATTTGGACTGGTTAGTCCTCATATCACATCAACACACCTAACAAAAATAGAGACATCGAAAAGGGATGCAATAGTGAACGGCTTGCTGAAAACATTTGAACGCAAGATTACAGATGACAGACTTTTCCTAATACCAACCATGTAGGGGTAATACTCTAAGATTAAAGCATATCAATTATATTTTCACTTCTTTTATTAAATATTCCTTTTTGTGTTTTTAGGCAACATTAGTTGCTAATTTCGGTGAACTTGGATACTCTGAAGATTCATTTTCTGGATTCAAAGCAAGGATGTCCATCAAACTGACCACACATAATGGAGTTTGTGAATCTATAAGACACTACATCTTACGTTTTAGGTCTAAACATCAAGTAATATAATTTATATTATCTTTTACTGAGGATTATTTTATGATAGGGTGGTGTATCATTATCGTCTAAAAAAAGGAATGAGGATGGGGGCTAATCATAGGGAGGTGAGCAAGTACTACGTTTGGACAAATATCAGGGTATATATAATAAAATTTCACTATCCAAATGCATCTCAACACAAGTTAGTTATTGATGAATCTCATATTTTCATATATTTTATACTGTAAATAATTATTTATAATCCCACCATAGTGTTATTGAATGGGTAATTGTCATGTTTTTAGGTCTTAGTGTTATTTTGAACCCAAATGTGAAAAACGACTAATTCTGGATTTTTGACAGAATTTTACGTCAGGGGTATTTTGGTCATTTCAGGAAAAATAAAATTCCAAATTTTCTAATTAAAATTTTTTTAGAATCCTTCTTTTATTTCCTTCATTTTTGTCTTCTGGACCAGGAGCTGATTCGGTCATCTAAAGGGTCTAAAAATTCATTGAAGATGGGAATTTTTTCGGGCGGACAGCGTGGACCCACCCAACGTAACGGACATCAAACTCGGCCTACACATATCTAAATGATGTTTTTCCACCTGGGATAACACGAGGCCAGATAGGGCCGTCTCTAAAATAAATTTTGTGGATGTTGGAGGTCATTAAGGAGGCTATTTAACGACATACTTTTGGAAGAACCTTCCTGGAAGCTTCGTCCAGAAACAAAAACCGATAATGAAAAATTCATAACTCCTACATCCGGTTTTCAATATAGCTGAAATTTTGAGAAGAGACGGAAAATTTATTTATGAACAACATTAATTAAGGGTGGAACACGTGAAGATGTTATTAAAGGGGTATAAAATGCGTCGAAATTTGAGGGACAAATTCTGCCTATAAAAGGAGGCCCTCACCTCCTTCCCAAAGCATCTCATTCTCCATCCATTCCTTCAAGGCACCAAGGATGAGATCTCCACCATGGGAGGCCGACCGCAAATCTTCTCCATTTATTTTTATTTTATTTCATTTCTTTATTTTTAGTTTTCAATTGTAATTTAGATTTCTAATAAATTCATGCATTGTTTTTATTTTTGTGTCCACTGATTCACCCTCTTCTCTTCCTCTCATCTTACCATTGTGAACTATAATACTCATGATCATGAGTAACTAATCTGAGGAATATCCGGAGGGAGTAATCAGGTTCTTGAACCCATAACCATGTTTTTAATATTCTTTGAGTTAATTCTAAGGATAATTTATAGTGGGTGTAATCCTCACTGTGGTTGTCTAAAGATTAACTTCTTAATCTACAACCATTTTCCCTCGATTGAGGAGGTGGATGGAAGGTGTTCTTGGCGATCACTAAGTAGAATTTTCATTCATAACCAGTGTAGAATAAGGTGTTCACACATACGATGGAGTGTGTACACTAAGAATATTTGAAATTGTCCAATGAAGGTGCTCCCTGAATATTCTCTCCGGAGAACTTCCTTTCTTCTCTAATTACATTCTGTTTAGCATTGCATGGTAATTTAGAATTAAATTTTAGTTTCTTTAGATTTATGAATTTAATTTATTTTATTAAATTCCATTTATTTCATAAAATATTAAACAACAAAAAGAATTAGATTAGGCGGACTAGAAGTAGTGATTTATTAACCACAAAAGCTCCTCAAGAGAACGACCTAGGTCAGCCCCTGTGCTGCACTTAGCTATAAATATTTTTGAGAGCGTGCACGACAACGCTTTGTCAAATTGGTGTCGTTGCTGGGGAGCCAAGTGGTTTTCATTCACTATTTTTATTCACTTTTTGTAAATTATTTTCCTTTCATTAAAAAAAATAAAAAAAATCATAAATTTCAAAAACAAAAAAAAATCTTCTTCGTTCATGATGTATTCAAATTATGATTATTATGCATTTACTGACTAATCTCAAGTGAAAAAAATGTTTACAATGAACTTGATGCTCAGTTTCATAGGATTAGTGATAAAGTGAAAAACCTGGAGAGCCAAATAGAATTGATTGCAGAATATGTACGCACATCCCAGGAGAAACCCGAACCTGAGCCGGAACCTGAGCTGGAACCTGAACCAGAACGAGTGGTGGAAGAGATTTCACCAATCACATTTTATGTTAAAGAACCTGAGTCAGGTGAGAAAGAACTTCTAAATGAACTTATCACATCATCCCGCACTCAACCATTGCTCGAGGAGGTCTTAGAAGTACACATTCCAACTGATGCACTGATGGGAGGTCAACATTTTTTCGAAGAATCTTGGAATAACATTGTCGAAGATAACTTGAAACATGATCTTCCCATGCTTGATATTGAACAATCAGTACCTTTTTACCTCACTCTTTATTTGGAAGATGAAGAAGAAGATGCACCTACTGAGATGAAGTTTCTAATGGTCCTATCAGAAGAAATCAATTTCCAAGCTGACTTACATGAAAGGGAAGATTTCTTTATTGATTCGTCATGTTTTAATTTTATTCAAACTGAATTGTTTTCTGACTTCTCCTTTCCTGAAATTTCGGATACAACACAAATGGACCAGGCCTTGGATTTTGATGATGATACCACCAAAGTGGTGGTAATCGAGGAAGAAGAGCCGAAGAAGCTGGTGGTGGTGCGACTACCTCCTCAACAAAAATTTGCATACCATATGGAGGAGGACACTGCTGAAGTTAACAGGTAGCACCCTTATCTTTTATTCCCTCCCACTTCGAACCTCAAATTTCTTCTTTATTCTTTCTCGGGGGTTGGGAACATTCTAATATTATTTTGGGTTATCTACTTTCAGGTTTTACTCATGGATATCGGGAAAACTCACATGTGGTGGTTCATCTCAATGAAACCACACCCACCTTCTGATTGGGGATAATCTACTGAAACTGCCTTACTAGGGGCAGTAAAAACCTAACACCTGCTTGGGGGTCTAAACCAAGCATTATCTCTTTTCTTTTCCCTTTCTTATTCTTTTTATTTATTTTTCTTATGTATTTTCATTACTTTCTTGTAGTTTTAAAGTGGCTGCTTCTAGGAGCTTAACTCAAGGCATCCACCTCTAAAATAATGTCAGGTTGTATCTTTCCTTCCCTTTGAATTTCTACCTCTATATTTATATTTTTTTGAGTTGAAATAAGGGGTAGTTAAATTTAAGTGTGGGGGAGTGTCAAGCTGCTTAGTTCTTCTTGTGTGCTTTTCATTTTGGTTTATTATATTTTTAGGATTTTTGAGCTTTATTGAATATTCTTATCACTTTTTCACACATCAATTTATTTTGAAAGAGTTGAAATTATTTTTTAAATAATTGATTTTAAATGATTGTTGATGTGAAAACATTTTTCTTGAATTGGATTATCAATCATTTTTATGAGTTTGACTGATTTTTGAAATCCATGCCCATGAAACACTGACTCAAAATAATTTTCCAATCCTGTGAGTTATTCTAAACCACTTTTATATATTCTTCCTAATACCCACACTTTCTTGAGGGAAACTTGAATATTGTGTGAGAACTAGAATTTGTGAATATTCTCTTTCGAAGCTTTGGATTTCATGGAATGTATTTGAAATGATTGAGGCATCTCTTTGTCTAGCCACATTTTATCCTGAGACCCACCTTTACATTTATCCTTCGTAAGCCCTTAGATGCCATGAATTGCCTTATAGGTTTAAAGCCACATTACAAGCCAAGTTTTCCTTACCTACCCGCACATTTAGTATTTTTGCGTGGATATTTCAAGTTTGAGTGTGGGGGAAGGGCCTTTCGTGTGCGTTCATTGGGATGTGTATCATTTATGGGTAGTGTGAAGTGTGTGTCAATATTTTGGGCTATGGATGATAAGAGAATTGGGCATGTGTCGTCATTTCATTGTGCTTTATTTGTTTCATCCATTTCTCCTAAAAAAAGAAAACAAAAAAAATGGAGATGAGCTTGAATTCCTCATTATACATTCTTTTATGACTCATGTCCCTCCCAAAAAAATCAAGGTCATGGATTGTCATTCATTCATTGTATTCAATTTTCATCTCATCCTCTATAAAAAAAGAAAAATAATAATAAATTTGTGCCTTTCTGGAGCTTTGAAAAAAAAAGAGGAGAACTTAGATGATATCATTCATTATAATCACTTATTGGCTCATGTACCATGTCATAAAGAGGGGTGGGGTTGTTTTTCACATTTACAAGTAGTATTGAGTGAGGAATTTTCTGTGTTTTCACTTGAATTAATCATGCATTGTACTTAAAAGTCAAACCTCCTCTTTCTAGCCTGGAACATTTTTTTTAATAATTTTCCCACCAACCCTAAGCCACAGAATCATTTGAACCTTTAATTAAAGCCCTGATGATTAAATTCATTTTTATGTTTCACACTGTGGAGAAATGAGAATTTTCACAAACCTATGGTGATACATACGATTTTCAAGTATGAGTATAACTCTAGATTCAATTTCTCTTGAGTGAAGAGTGACATAAAATTCAATGTGAGGTAGGTTGTGATTGGGCCATGGATTGATTTATGAGGTTGAACAAATTTTAATGATTGAAATGAAAATGGGAGAATTATTATTCATATATGAGACATGATATAATTCTATTTTGGATAAAATCATTCATATTTTCTCATTTTTTATTGTTGTGTGGATTTTGATTTGGATGTAAGATGATTGCCCAGGAGTGCAATGTTTAAGTGTGGGGGAGTGATGAATCTGATATTTTCATATATTTTATACTGTAAATCATTATTTATAATCTCACCATAGGGTTATTGAGTGAGTAATTGTCATGTTTTTAGGTCTTAGTGTTATTTTGAACCCAAATGTGAAAAACGACTAATTCTGGATTTTTGACAGAATTTTACGTCAGGGGTATTTTGGTCATTTCAGGAAAAATAAAATTTCAAATTTTTTTAGAATCCTTATTTTATTTCCTTCATTTTTGTCTTCTGGACTAAGAGCTGATTCGGTCATCTAAAGGGTCTAAAAATTCATTAAAGATGGGAATTTTTTCGGGCGGACAGCGTGGACCCACCCAATGTAACGGACATCAAACTCGGCCTATACATATCTAAATGATGTTTTTCTACCTGGGATACCACGAGGCCAGATAGGTCCGTCTCTAAAACAAATTTTGTGGATGTTGGAGGTCATTAAGGAGGCTATTTAACGACATACTTTTGGAAGAACCTTCCTAGAATCTTCGTCCAGAAACAGAAACCGAGAATGAAAAATTCATAACTCCTACATTCGGTTTCCAATATAGATGAAATTTTGATGAGAGACGAAAAATTTATTTATGAACAACATTCATGAAGGGTAGAATGCGTGAAGATGTCATTAAAGGGGTCTACAATGCGTAGACATTTGAGGGACAAATTCTGCCTATAAAAGGAGGCACTCACCTCCTTCCCAAAGCATCCCATTCTCCATCCATTCCTTCAAGGCACCAAGGAGGAGATCTCCACCGAGGGAGGCCGGACGAAAATATTCCCCATTTATTTTTATTTTATTTCATTTCTTTATTTTTAGTTTTCAATTGTAATTTAGATTTCTAATAAATTCATGCATTGTTTTTATTTTTGTGTCCACCGATTCACCCTATTCTCTTCCTCTCATCTTACCATTGTGAACTATAATACTCATGATCATGAGTAACTAATCCAAGGAATATCCCAAGGGAGTAATCAGGTTCTTGAACACAAGACCATGTTTTTAATATTCTTTGAGTTAATTCTAAGGATAATTTATAGTGGGTGTAATCCTCATTGTGGTTGTCTAAAGATTAACTTCTTAATCTACAACCATTTTCCCTCGATTGAGGTGGTGGATGGAAGGTGTGCTTGGCGATCACTAAGTAGACTTTTCATTCATAACCGGTGTAGAATAAGGTGTGCACACATACGATGGAGTGTGTACACTAAGAATATTTGAAATTGGCCAATGAAGGTGCTCCCTGAATATTCTCTCGGGAGAACTTCATTTCTTCTCTAATTACATTCTGTTTAGCATTGCATGGTAATTTAGAATTAAATTTTAGTTTCTTCATATTTATGAATTTAATTTATTTTATTAAATTCCATTTATTTCATAAAATATTAAACAACAAAAAGAATTAGATTAGGGGGACTAGAAGTAGTGATTTATTAACCACAAAAGCTCCTCAAGAGAACGACCTAGGTCAGCCCTTGTGCTGCACTTAGCTATAAATATTTTTGAGAGCGTGCACGACAATGCTTCATCAGTTATTCTCCTAATGATAAATTTTTTTGCAGTGTCCAAAACAAACAAACGATAATGATTTCGGTTATTATGTTTGTAAATTTATGAAAGAGATCGTTTTTCATCACCAAACTAGCATCCCTAAAGAGGTATTTTCAAAAACAACTACTAGTTCGTTTAAGTTATTTATTAATTCTTTATTTTTTTATTTTGCAGTACTACTCTAACTGCTGAAAATCCTCATACTCACAAGACGATATAGATGTGTTCAGAAACGAGTGGATCGCATACCTGATGGCAGATTGTACACAAATACAATGAAGATCTGACTTGGGGGCATGTACAATTGGTGGTAAATTTTTAGAGGGGTTAAGGGGATCAAAAGATGAAACATTGTTGTATGTAAATGTTCATAGTAAAATTATAATTGTTATTAAATAAAACATCTTTTCTCCAATGAGTCATTTTTTCATTTTAACGATTTTAAGTGAAAACAACAACTGACCTACGGAAATCCAACCAAACGCATTCGGATTGACTTGATCTTTTATAATAATGATCCAAGGGTCCTTGATGACATGTACGAGTCAATCGCGCCTCAATCCGAGGCACTGCGTGGCCGGTAACACTCAAAGGGTCTCTCTTTTGTTTAAAATGGACACGATTTTAAGTGAAAACAAAAACTGACCTACAGAAATCTGACCAAACGCATTCGGATTGCCTTGATATTTTATAAGAACGATCAAAGGGTACTTGGTGACGTGTACAAGTCATACCCGCCTCAATCCAAGGCATGGTGTGGCCGGTAACACTCAAAGGGTCTCTCTTTTGTTTAAAATGGACACGATTTTAAGTTAAAACAACAACTGACCTACAGAAATATGACCAAACGCATTCGAATTGAATTGATCTTTTATAAGAATGATACAAGGGTACTTGGTGACATGTATGAGTCATCCCCGCCTCAATCTGAGGAATGGTGTGGCCGGTAACACTCAAAGGGTCTCTCTTTTGTTTAAAATGGACACGATTTTAAGTTAAAACAACAACTGACCTACGGAAATCCGGCCAAACGAATTCAGATTGCCTTGATATTTTATAAGAACGATCCAAGGGTCCTTGGTGACGTGTACGAGTCATCCTTGCCTCAATCTGAGGCACGGTGTAACCGCTATCACTCAAAGAGTCTCTCTTTTGTTTAAAATGGACACGATTTTAAGTTAAAACAACAACTGACCTACGAAAATCCGACCAAATGCATTAATACTGCATTGATATTTTATAATAACGATCCAAGGGTTCTTGGTGACGTGTATGAGTCAATCGCGCCTCAATAATAGGAACGGTGTGGCCGCTACCACTCAAAGGGTCTCTCTTTTGTTTAAAATGGACACGATTTTAAGTGAAAACAACAACTGACCTACGAAAATCTGACCAAACGCATTCAGATTGACTTGATATTTTATAAGAACGATCCAAGGTTCCTTGGTGACGTTTACGAGTCAACCTCACCTCAATCCGAGGCACGGTGTGACCTATACCACTCAAAGGGTCTCTCTTTTGTTTAAAATGGACACGATTTTAAGTGAAAACAACAACTAACCTACGGAAATCTGACCAAACGCATTCAGATTGACTTGATATTTTATAATAACGATCCAAGGGTCCTTGGTGATGTGTAAAAGTCATCCCCACCTCAATCCGAGGCACATTGTGGCCGGTAACACTCAAAGGGTCTCTCTTTTGTTTAAAATGGACACGATTTTAAGTGAAAACAACAACTGACCTACGGAAATCTGACCAAACGCATTCATATTGACTTGATCATTTATAAGAAAGATCCAAGGGTCCTTGGTGACGTGTAAGAGTCATCCCTGCCTCAATCCGAGGCACGGTGTGGCCGGTAACACTCAAAGGGTCTCTCTTTTGTTTAAAATGGACACGATTTTAAGTGAAAACAACAATTGACCTACAGAAATCCGACCAAACACATTAGGATTGTCTTGATATTTTATAAGAATGATAAAAGGGTCCTTGGTGATGTTTAAGAGTCATCCCCACCTCAATCTGAGGCACGGTGTGTCCGGTAACACTCAAAGGGTCTCTCTTTTGTTTAAAATGGACACAATTTTAAGTTAAAACAACAAATGACCTACAAAAATCCAACCAAACGCATTAGGATTGCCTTGATATTTTATAAGAACAATCCAAGGGTCCTTGGTGACATGTAAGAGTAATACCCACCTCAATATGTGGCACGTTGTGACCTTTATCACTCAAAGGGTCTCTCTTTTGTTTAAAATGGACACGATTTTAAGTTAAAACAACAACTGACCTACAGAAATTCAACCAAACACATTCGTATTGACTTTATCTTTTATAATAACAATACAAGGGTCCTTGGTGATGTTTAAGAGTAAACCTCTCCTCAATCCGAGGCACGGTGTGGCCTCTGCCACTCAAAGGTTCTCTCTTTTGTTTAAAATGGACACGATTTTAAGTGAAAACAACAACTGACCTAGGTAAATCTGACCAAATGCATTAGGATTGCCTTTATATTTTATAATAATTATCCAAGGGTCCTTGGTGATGTGTAAGAGTCAATCGATCCTCAATCCGAGGCACGGTGTGACCGCTACTACTCAAAGGGTCTCTCTTTTGTTTAAAATGGACACGATTTTAAGTGAAAACAACAACTGACCTACGGAAATCTGACCAAACGCATTCGGATTGCCTTGATATTTTATAAGAACGATCCAAGGGTCCTTGGTAACATGTAAGAGTCATCCCCGTCTCAATCTGAGGCACTGTGTGTCCGGTAACACTCAAATGGTCTCTCTTTTGTTTAAAATGGACACGATTTTAAGTGAAAACAACAAGTGACCTACGGAAATCCAACCAAACGCATTAATATTGCCTTGATATTTTATAAAAACGATCCAAGGGTCCTTGGTGACATTTAAAAGTAATCCCCACCTCAATCTGAGGCATGGTGTGTCCGATAACACTCAAAGGGTCTCTCTTTTGTTTAAAATGGACACGATTTTAAGTGAAAACAACAACTGACCTACGGAAATCCGACCAAACACATTCTTATTGCATTGATATTTTATTAGAACGATCCAAGGGTACTTGGTGACGTGTACGAGTCATCCCCGCCTCAATCCGAGGCATTGTGTGTCTGGTAACACTCAAAGGGTCTCTCTTTTGTTTAAAATGGACACGATTTTAAGTTAAAACAACAACTGACCTACAAAAATCTGACCAAACACATTCGGATTGCCTTGATCTTTTATAAGAACAATAAAAGGGTCCTTGGTGATGTTTAAGAGTCATCCTTGCCTCAATACGAGGCACGGTGTGACCGCTATCACTCAAAGGGTCTCTTTTTTTTTTAAATGGACACGATTTTAAGTTAAAACAACAACTGACCTAGGGAAATCTGACCAAACGCATTCGGATTGCCTTGATATTTTATAATAACGTTCCAAGAATCCTTGGTGACGTGTACGAGTCAATAGAGCCTCAATCCGAGGAACTATGTGACCTCTACCACTCAAAGGGTCTCTCTTTTGTTTAAAATGGACACGATTTTAAGTGAAAACAACAACTGACCTACGGAAATCCGACCAAACGCATTCGGATTGCCTGATATTTTATAAGAACGATCCAAGGGTCCTTGGTGAAGTGTAAGAGTCATACCCACCTCAATACAAGGCATTGTGTGGCCTATAACACTCAAAGGGTCTCTCTTTTGTTTAAAATGGACACGATTTTAAGTGAAAACAACAACTGACCTACAGAAATCCGACCAAACGCATTCAGATTTCCTTGATCTTTTGTAAGAATGATCCAAGGGTCCTTGGTGACGTGTACGAGTCATCCCCGCCTCAATCTGAGGCACGGTGTGGCCGGTAACACTCAAAGGGTCTCTCTTTTGTTTAAAATGGACACGATTTTAAGTGAAAACAACAACTGACCTACAGAAATCCGACCAAATGCATTCAGATTGCCTTGATCTTTTATAAGAACCATATATGTGCTGACCATATATTAATACATAGTCAGACCCCATTTTTGTTCCATGTTCATGTAGTAGTACATGAATAGAACGTTATTGTACATATGTTATGTTAAAGTATATATATTGGCTGGATATTTTGGAGTATACACCGTTTACTCAAGGTACATGTCCTGTACTATTCCCTTATTACACATTTGAGGATTCAGGGTGATTTTTCACCCTAGATTCATAATTGTGAAAAATTGGAGTCCATATTTAGTATTTATCTATGTATATCATGATGGTGTAATCGTTAAAGTATTTTTTAGTACTTTTAAGAGGTGATTCAAGGGAATCAATTTATGATAGAGCCTTTTTCCTCTGTTAATTGAATATGATGGTATCCTAAGAGTGAGACTTGGTATTAGAACTATAAGAGGGTCATGAGAATGGTTGGAGGAAATGGAATGGGGTTTCCAAGTTCCTCTAATGGAGTATCTTGGGACAACCCCAAGAAAAAGGGAACATGTTGTGACTTGAGGAGGTAGATAGGTTGGGTGTTCAATTCAACTTAGAGTAACTTATGAAGGAAATGGACTTGAGGTCGTATCCCTTATGATAATATCCATATTTGGCTTGTGAGGATAGGATATATTAGAGATTGGGTTGTGGGATGTTTTACCACCAAGATATTGACATTGGCCCAAGGGTTATTATTAAGATCAAGGACCCCAAATGGGGTGACTTGTTATATGATGACTTAGGGGACCCTAGTAGGTTCAATAATAACTTGTTTTCCCTAGTGAGAATGCATCCATGGGGATGGGTAAATTCAATTATGGGTATTTATTAGGTACCAGATTCAATGTGTTGAGCTTGTTAGGGTTGTAACCACATGGGTCACACTCTTGAGAGTTTATCCATGTTGTCAGGGTGGATTTTTCATATGAACACTCATAATAATTTATATATATATATATATATATATAGGTTTTTTATATAGTAATGGATATGAGTTTTTATGAATTAATGAAAATTCTCATGGAGTATTAGTGATTTTTTGGATAGGTTTATATGTGTTTGAGTCATGTTTTTTAGAGTGATTCTTTATGTGATATCTTATAAAGGGTATTTAAATGGGGGGGGTCATGGCATGTGATCTATCAGGGGCCTCATATATATCAAGTCATGGTTGTCCTGGTATACTAGGGTGATCATGTTTTTGGGTCTATGATACTTATGGGCTTATATATGGATGAAAATACTCCCATATGGGAGGGTGGATATGCTTATGGGTCTTATTCCTTAAATGAGAATACTCTCATAGGGGAGGGATGAGATGTATATAGGTATTATTCCCTAGATGAGAATACAACCATAGGAGTGGGATGAGATTCTTATCGGGAATATTCACTAAATGAAAATAATCCCATAGGGGAGGGCTGAGATGATTATATAGATTATGCCTCAAATGAGAATACACCCATATTGGAGGGTTGATATGCTTCTAGGGATTATTATTTGGATGATAATACTCCCATATGGTAAAGAATATATGCTTATTAGTATTATTCCCTAAATAAGGGTACTCCCATAGTATAGGGATGATATCCTTGTAGGTCTTATGCCTCGGAATTGGAAGAACACATATGGGTGGTCTGAGATACTATTGAGGGTATTCCCTGGATGAGAAAACTCTCATAAGTGGATTTCCATGATGGAGTATAAATAAAACTCACATATTGGAGGTCAATGATAATTATGTATATAGTAGGGAGACTATGGTATATTATATGTTTTGTGTGGTTCCTATGATGTACTCAGAGAAACCCTAACATTGGATGAAGTAGGTATGGTTGATCAAGATTTAATACTTGAGGATCAATGTGTCTTGATGTAGATGGGGTAGGACTTGGTCAAACTATATTTTTATAATGTCGAAACAATCCTTGTGACATGCTTGGTAAAAGTTCAGCACTTGGAAAATTAATTTTGGTTTAATCATGGTCATGGATTTGAGGATCAATGATGATTTTTTATTAGTTTTATTCCAGTTATTTCTCAACTAGGTTGTGCATATTGCCTGATCATGCACTTACAATAGCCTATTGCAGGTTTAATATTGGGGGTTTATTAATGAGATTCATCCCCCCCCCCAAGTATGTGCACCTCAGTGTGTGTACAAACCTTATAACTTCTTTGAGGTTGAGAACATGATGCATAGTGGATAGAGAAAAGTTCAAAGATTTATGTATTGATAAAACACACCCATATGAAGCCTTAGGATTGAACTGGAGTAGGATTATAAGCTTTTAGAGAATGGTTATATTGTAAAGATCATATTTTTTTAGTATTATTTTACTTTTATTTATTTTATTCATTCATGTATGTGTTTTTGACCCGGTGGATGGCCAATTGATGTGTATAGAATGACCATTTGAGTTGTATCTGAAATTTCATTTAATTATAGTATGTTTAGTTTAATTATTCTATTACTCTATTGTGTACGATGAATGGTCATTTTATTTTTATTGTGCACTCTAATAGGGATGTATTGTATCCTTGGACACCAATCCACCCCCCTGGTAGGGGTGTCCAAACCCAACCCGACTGACCGACCCGACCGGGTTGGGTCGGGTCACAGGTTGGGAAAAAATGACCCAACCCGACCCGACCAACCCGAAACTACCCTGCGGTGGTGTCTCGCTACTGGCCCACGCACCGTTTCTGCCTCTATTGTCTCCACCACCATGACCCCACCCACGCCATATTCAACTCCACCTTCGACTCTGGCTCCTCCACCGCGACAACCGTTGTTGTGACCCTAGAACTAGAACCGCCAGAGACTACCCCTCCACCTTCGCATCCACCTTCATCTCCACCAAGAAAGACCCCAGATCCACCGCAGAATACCCAGTACAGAATATATAAATGGGAATCCCACTATCATGGTGCAGACTGCAACGTTTTGGGGTCGATTTGTCGCTGAGTTCCTCCTGGCGTGGTGAGGAAGATAAAGGGTTGAAGCCTGCAAACCAGCGCTGATGTGCGCGGAGGAGAAAATCGAACGTCGGTTGATGCCTCCAGTTTAAATCCCAAATCGAACGTCGGTGTATGCCTAATCTCACCAGAGGAGAAAATTGAGCGCTGCGTCGCCGCCATATGCCTGATCTATATTAGCTCAACCCACATTCATTGATGTGCGCCTCCTCCTCGATGAAGCCGGCCGGAAAACCAACACTGATGAAGAACATCAGATGTATCCACGTTCGATCCTTTTCACTGCGAGATACCGAGGATGCTCACTGCTCTCCGAGAGAGATGAAGCCAAAAAATCGAATTTCCCTGCTATACCTGCCAGCACCGTGAGGAGAATGCTAAGAAGATTCCAGAGACATCTTCGTGAGGATATGGGGGCGGCGCCGAGGTGTGCGGGAAATTAAACTGGGGGCGGCCTTTTTTTAGATAAATGATCGATCTGATCGACCCGATCGACCCAACCCAATGTGAGATGGGTTGGGTCGGGTCGGGTCTGAAGCAAAAAACACATGTGACCCGACTTGACTCGAACCGACCTATTTTGGTTGGGTCTGGTCCAAAGCCCCCTCAAACCTGACCCAACCCGACCCATGGACACCCCCACCCCCTGGACATCAATCCACCCCCTGGACACCCCCCCACCCCCTGTAAACCCCCCCCCCCCCCCCGACACCTTGGACACCAGCCCACCCCCCTGGAAAGTCCCCCGGACACCCCTTACCCCCTTGGACAGCCACCCCAAACCCTTGAACAGCCCCCAAACCCCCTGAATTCTGAATTGAATTCTTTATGTACTTAATTAACTTATGAATTATGTGTTAATGGTGTACGGGTATACTTGTTGTACGGGTATACTTGGTCTAATTAGCTTATGATTTATGAGTTAATTTTGTATGGGTATACTTGCTTTAATTAGCTTATTGAGATGCTGGTTTTTTTTTGCAGGTGTCCGGGTGTGCTGCTGCAGATTTATGGTAGCAGTAGAGAGGGCATTTATCAGCGCTCATTTAGCGCTGATAAATCGTGCTTTTATCAGCGCTAAAAAAGCACTGATAAACTACACCTTTATCAGCACTAAAAAAGTGCTGATAAAAAATGAGTTTATCAGTGCTAAAGGAGCGCTGATAAAACACTCATTTATCAGCACTCGTTTAGCGCTGATGAAGGGTTGTTTTATCAGTGCTCTTTTAGCGCTGATAAAGGGTTGTTTTATCAGCGCTTGTTTAGCGCTGATAAAGTACCCCTTTATCAGTTCCGAGCTTTACAGTGCTTTTTAGTGCTGTTAAAGCCCGTTTTTAGCGCTGTTAATTCCCGTATTTGTAGTAGTGACTTGTCCAAAATGGGCACAATCAAGTTTTTTAGTAGGACACAACTCAGAAATTTCTCCATCTTCAGGAACCTTCAAATAATAAACTTCTCGAGGGAAAAAATTATAAATAGTTTGAGACAGTTTAGGACAAAGTTGTGACTCACTCTCTAGAATGGATTCCAAGGAAGGCATTTACTCATCAAGAGAAAGGTGTGGGGAAAGAGCAGCAGCTAAGTAAAAATTTCAATGGGATGAGGAATGGAAATATTTGCGACCTCAAGTGGGAAATACTCATACTCAACTTTAACCTCAATTTTGAAACATTGGTTCACAACAACATCTATGAAATCACAACTAACCCCGTGTTGGGGATTTTCAAACACCAAATTTCCTCCACATCATCAATAGCTTGGAGGGTAAGTTTCCCTTTGGATACATCAATGATGGTACCACCAGTATAAGGAAGGGTCTATCTAAGATGATTGTGACCATTTTATCACATTCCATATCAAGGATCATAAAATTAGTGGGTAGTGTGAGTTTTCCTACACTCACTAATAGGTGATCCACCCTCCCATAAGGGTGTGTGAGTGACCTATCAGCAAATTGAAGAGAAAAAAAAGTCGGTTGCATATATTTAAGACCCAACTTGTTAAATAAGGAGTAAGGCATAATATTGATACTCACTCCCAAGTCACACATATAATTGAGTTTCCCACTTCCTCATATTCGATAGTGAATGATAAAGCCACCAGGGTCCTTCAATTTTAGAGGCAACTTCCTCAATAGTATCGCGCTACACTCCTCATTGAGATCAATTTTATCAAGTTTCTTCCAATCAGTTTTGTTTTTTAGAAACCTTTTGGTGAATGAAACATATGAGGGAATTTTATCCAATGCTTCTAAGAAATGCATGTTGATACTGAAGCTTCAAATCATTTTCAAGAACCTCAGGTAATCAGGCTCATCACTCTATTTCACTCTTTCAAGGAAGGGAATGAGAGGGGCATAATGTTTTAGAACAGGTTGATTGTTCACCCTCTCCTTAAACCTAGCTTTCTTATTTTCTTTATTAATCAGTTCTCATTTCATTTTCCTTGGTTATTTAGGTTTTTCAAGTGTGGGTTGCACATTCTGTTCAGTTTGGACCTTACTGCCCAGATTTCTAGATTGTGATTTTCTTGATTTTTATTATTAGATTCAGCTATTTCATTATTTTTAACATCATCAGACAGCACCCTAACTGGTTCTTGGGTGTGAAGTATAGATCTAGTGGTCATGGCCATGATATTCTCTCTTGAATTAGGAATTTAGGTGTTAGGAAACTTAATATTTTCCCTACCACCTTTATCTCTATCCATTTGACCCATTTTCAGTACTAAATTATGAATCTTAGCATTTGTGTCCTTCCTCAGTGAACTAATCTCACCCAATACTTACTACAACAACCCCTTTAACTCCCCTTGATAATTAGATGACTCAACCCCATATTTATTTTGGAAAAATTGTTTAGGTTGTGGTAAGTAATTTGAGGTAGTGGGTTGTTTTATCACTGATTGTTCTCTCCATGACATGTTGGGGTGATTTTTGTAGCCACCATTAAACTGATTTGAGAAAGGATCATTTTACCCTTGGTTCCTAGCTCTAAAATCTAGAAACTGAGCACACTCATTAGATTGGACAAGGTGGTCAATGTTTAGGCAGTATTCTTGAGTGTGATCGAACATCTCATAGTGAGAACATTTCTCCCTTAGAACCCTATCATCAACAACAACAGTCTGAGGGTTGGTTTCATTCCTATGGATGAATCTCTTTCTTGTGCACTTATGCTGATATTTTTAAGTAATATTATCAAACAGCTATTTAAGTTCATCAATAGTGGAGTCAGAGAAGTCACCCCCACAGGATTGGTCAACAAGATTCTGGTTATAAGGGGTGAGATCATTGTAAAAGGTCTCCATAAGAAGATGGGGAGCCAACTGGTGATTGGTATTTTTCCTAAGGAGACTTCTAAATCTATCCCATGCCTCGTGAAAAAGATCTCCCTCGTCCTGGGCAAACCCAATGATTTTGTGTCTCACTTCAATGGTGGTGTTCCTGGGGTAAAATTTGGAAACAAAGGCATTGAATACCTTATCCAAGGTTGAAATATTTCCTCATCATAATTTTGGAACCAAGTCCTAGCCCACCCTTTGAGACAAAATGGTAACAACCTCAACCTCAAATCCTCCTCACTTAGATCTCGTAGAGGCAATTGCTGGACATAACCATAAAAATCACTAATGAACTCTAAGGAGTCCTCTACTGGCAAACCATTAAATGATGGTAGTTGAGAAAGATGAGATTTTTTGATCTCATAGATCCTAGGCCTAGGGGACAACCTAATACATGATAGATTTTTTTGATGTTGTTGGAATTTGAAACTCTCTAAGCCTAGCTCTCTCAAGGGCAGGAATAAAGGGTTGCAGCACATTCAAGTTTTAATTTTCAACTCTATTATTTTGATTCTCCATTGATTTTTTTTCTTCTTCCTAATGTCAGAACAATGTTTGTTGATTTCTTGAATTGGAGTTTTCAGTTCTGACTTAGTTGACCTAGTATGCATGCAAACAGTGGAGACAATTTTGAGATTTTTTAATGTACAATTTTTAAGTTTTGTATTCTTTTGATTTTATGTTTTTATGCTTTTTTGTTATATTTAAATTTTTATGTTTTTTTTAAATTGGATACACATGCCTTCCCCAGAAATGGTGCCAAAATTTGACCGCGCACATCGTTGAGTATGTGCAAATTTAATATTTATATAACCTACTTATTACTAGTACTATGGTAAGGAGGGTGTCAAACCACAGAGAAGGACTTAGAGTGTGCTAGACCAACTAAACAAAAACAAACAAAAGATAAAACAAAAACTAAAACTAAAAAGAAAACAGTGAAAAGGATGGAAGGCAGTGGGTGTGAAAATGAAGGTGAAATGGTGTAATGTGGGATTTGAACAGAGTGCAAACAACAATGATGAATTTAGGGTCCTTGGGCCACTTTGAACTGATTAAAAATGGCATTCTCCAATACCACTTAAATTACTTCAATTACTCAATGTATATGAAAGTTGTGGTAATCTATTGAGTTTCCAATTCAGTGGATCAACACAATTCGATTAACTTTCTTGAGTCTTGATCTTTCAATTTTAACCCTTGAATTAATCCATTTAATATGGAGAATATATACATTGACCTTTTCTGATTTTCGGTACTTCGGTCAATGATCTAGGGTGGATTGATTCACTACTCTCACTTGTTGGTTATTAGGTAGTGTAAATTTTTATTCATAATTAAAAAGAAAAGAAAACCGAACTAAAAAATTGCACTAAACAATCAATTAACTAAGCATAATGGATAAAGAGAACCAATTCATCACTGTCTGAGTCCCCTAATCTATTTAACTACACATTAAAGTCGAAAAACAAAAATCAAAAGAAAATGAATGAAGAAACATCTCTTGCAAGATTATTCATCTCTCAAACTTCAACTCTGATATTATGCTCCTTCTATGTTGTATGTCTCTTGTCTCTGTTCTTCATGCTCCAGGTGAATAGTGGTGGAATGGATCGAGGAGTGGATGGATTGAGCCAATCTGGAATTGGATGAGTGGTGATGAATGATCGAGGGGGTCAAGCTGGATGGAAGGATAAGATGGTATGGATGAAATGGATGATCGGGGTCCGGGGGATGGAATGCGAAGTCAGGTGAATGGACGGGTTGAGTATGGAATGAGAGATGGATGATGGATGGGATTTTGTGTGTTGTGAAGTGAAATCAAGTGGAGTGAATGGATGATGTGGAAGTTGGATGGGATGGATCTTAAAGAATGATTAGAATGCCCCTGATGATTTTGGAATCTCTCTCTCTTAAATTGAATGCCCCTGCGCACACCCCTCCGTAATTGAATTTATCACCTCTCCTCCTGCGACTTGCACAACAAATAATAATAAAAATTAATTAAGTACAAGTATCTAATATATATATATATATACACACAATACAACTTTTTATTAAATAAAAATATTATGTACAATTTATATATATATATATACAACAATTAAAATAAAAAATTAATACCAATTAACAATATACACAAAATTGATAACAAAATATAAAATTAATATAAATATTTATTAGTAAATATTTATTTTTGTATTAATAAATAAAGGTAGAAATAAATATTATTAAACTATTTAAATCTAATCTATTATTATATATTATACAGTATATTATTATTATTATTGTTATTATATGTATTATTGTAATTATATATTATATTATATAATATAAAAATAAATAAAAGAGGAAGATGGAGGGGGTGAGGGACAAATCGTGTGGTGTAGGGGGTCGGCGGTTTGGGGATGCGGAAAGGGGTAGGTTGCTGGCGGCTATGGAGGGAGCATGGGATCAGTGGTTTGGCGATGGAATCAGATAGGGGGAGCCGGGGTTCGCACAAGCAGAGGAGGCAGATCAACACTCGGCTATGGCGAGTGACGGTGGTTGGACAGCTTTGGAAGGGGAAGGGGGTCTGTAGTGGCGCGGATGGGTTCCACGGAGGAGGCTTGGGTGGTCGTCGGCTGTTCGGGAGGACGCAACAGAGGATCAGGGCTCGGCGGCGGCTTGTAGCTGCAGGTCTCGTAGATAGAACAGGGGTTGTGCAACCCTTCATCCATGGTGAATCTGAGGCTTTGGATTTTCCAGATCTGCAAAAGGGTTCAATTAAGGTGGGTTCAATCTTGGTATAAATTTGAGTAACTCTATGTCGATTTATGGTTCTGTTGTGGGTTCGGATCTTAATCTGTTGATTGGTTGCTTTGACTTGTTGTTGCTTTGATTTGATGCTGCTTTGATTGATTTTTCTTGTTGGTGTTTCGTTCGATTTCTTGTGGTGTTGCTGCTGGTGAGTTGACGGTGAGTCGCAGGTGAAGGAGAGGTGGTTGGGGATGGCAGTGTTATATATTTTTTATATGTTTTATTCAAAATATTTATTGTTATAATTTTATTTAAATTATTTAAATAGAGTGTTTTTCAATTTTGAACCGGTATGACTCTCACCAAGAATTGTGTCTTTTCGGTTGAACCAATGCGTTCTTTGATCGAAATGGTGAGATTGAAGCGGTGTGTCCCTCATCAAGAGTTGTCTTGTTTCGGTCGAACCAATGTGCTCTTTGATCGAACCGGTGCAATTCGCATCATTTCTAATCTATAAATAAGCGATGATGAGATCACTTATGGATGGAATTAATTTCAATCCTAGAAATTCTCCAGAGTTCTCCCAACATCGGTGCAACGGTGTAATCGGAAATTGGTGTTCGATTTTTCCCAAACCTTGGTGAAATCCTCGAGGGATACTTCCACCGATAACCCTACACCATCAACGTGGGGGTGGATCAAACCCTTTTGGACAGTGAATTCAATTCACGCATCAAGGTTCTATTTGTTTTCTTTTCTGCCTACTTATTTTTCTAACAATCAAAAGGGTTTGAGGAGGCAGATCCTAGAAGATGGATTTGTCAAATCGTCCCTACGACTACTTTCGTCAAATGCAGACCGCTCGAGAGATTTGGGATGCACTCGAATTCAAGTATAAAACGGAGAAAGAAGGTATCAATAATTCGCATTTTAGTAGAAATGGTAAATTGCATGATTAATAAATCTAAGTTACCATTAAATTTATGGGGCGAAACTTTATTAGTTGCTTGTAATATTCATAATAGGATTGCATCTAGGAAAACTAAGTTATCCCCTTATGAAATTTGTAGAGGAAGAAAAGGTGCTTTTGTTGAATATGCTAGTGTAATTGGTTCTTTAATGTATGTGATGCTTTGCACTAGACCTGATATTGCTTTTGCGGTATGTAAAATGAGTAGATATACTAGTAATCCTAGTGTGGATCATTGGAGTTGTATAACAAGAATTTTTGGATACTTAAAAAAGACCAAAGATTTATGTTTATACTATAATGATTATCTGGCTGTATTAGAAGGATACACCGATGCAAGTTGGATTACCAGTATTGGTGATAACCAATCCACTTCGGGATGGTTGTTACTCTTGGAGGTTGTGATGTTTCTTGGGCGAGCAAGAAACAAACATGTATTTCACATTCGACCATGGAGTCGGAGTTTATCGCCTTAGCGGCATATGGAAAGAAGGCTGAATGGATTAGGAATCTATTATTGGATATTAGATTGTGGCCTAGTCCGGTGCCTCCTATCTCTATCAGTTGTGATAGTGAAACAACATTATCAAGGGCAAATAGTTGCATGTACAATGGAAAGTCTAGACATATAAGTTTGAGACACGATTATGTGAGACAATTGTTACAAGATGGTACCATAACAATTGTTTATGTGAGATCGTGTAAAAACCTTGCGGATCCGTTTACAAAATCTCTGCCGAGAGAGGTTATTCGTGCAACTAATAAAGAGATGGGGTTAAAGCCCATAGAATAAATCATCTCAGTAATGGAAACTCGACACTTTCTTTAGGTAGATCCTATTCAAAGTGTTTAATGGGTAAAAACAAGTTGCGAAGATAATTGTTGATATTGACAATTATAACCCCAATTTTTGGTTTCAATATCGTTCGTTATGACAAGAGGTTGTTTTTTAAACTCTTAACAAAATATTAAGACTTAGAAGTGGTGTCGCTTCTTACAGGAGTTAATGAGTTTACTCCTTAGAGAGTTCATGAAAAGGATATAAGCACATGGCCTTTAAAGTGCTACAAAATGAGATGTTGGATGAAAGTTCATTATATGTATGATTTCTCCGGTTTATCTTAAAGGTTAATAAGTTTAATGTTTCGACAACTTATAAATTCGATAAACTTTGAGATAATGATACTAAGTAAAGGTTTAAATCGAAAGATACCTTTATTATGTATGATGGATCACCTGTGATCTGGAGAATTAATATTTATGAATAAAAGTGGGGGATTGTTATATATTTTTTATATGTTTTATTCAAAATATTTATTGTTATAATTTTATTTAAATTATTTAAATAGAGTGTTTTTCAATTTTGAACCGGTATGACTCTCACCAAGAATTGTGTCTTTTCGGTTGTATCAATGCGTTCTTTGATCGAAATGGTGAGATTGAAGCGGTGTGTCCCTCACCAAGAGTTGGCTTGTTTCGGTCGAACCAATGTGCTCTTTGATCGAACCGGTGCAATTCGCACCATTTCTAATCTATAAATAAGCGATGATGAGATCGCTTATGGATGGAATTAATTTCAATCCTAGAAATTCTCCAGAGTTCTCCCAACATCGGTGCAGCGGGGTAATCGGAAATTGGTGTTCGATTTTTCCCAAACCTTGGTGAAATCCTCGAGGGATACTTCCACCGAGAACCCTACACCATCAACGTGGGGGTGGATCAAACCTTTTTGGACAGTGAATTCAATTCACGCATCAAGGTTCTATCCGTTTTCTTTTCTGCCTACTTATTTTTCTAACATGCAGCGGTGACTGAGGAGTCACTGTTGGCAGAGGCGGGGGGAAGCGGGTGGCATCGGTAGGTCGAGAAAAGGGGTGACCGGTGGAAGGAGTAGTGTCAGTGTCTCAGAAGGTATCAGTGAGACATGAGGAACGGTGAGTGGGAGTGGTGTCAGTAGGTCTGAAGGGGGTGGGGGAGAGGGCTGACGGTGTCAGTAGGTTGGATGAATGGTGTCGGTAGGTTAGAAGGGGGGGGGAGACGGCTGGCGGAGTCGATAGGTTAAATGAACGGTGCGTGAGTGGTGTCAGTGAGATGGCTGAAAATGGGTGTGACGGTGTCTCGAGGCACCGATGGGTGGTGTATGAGGCACCGAGGGGTGGTGTAGGCAACGCTTTCACAACATAAAAACAAAAAAAAAACAATTAAATTAACAAATAAAATTAAAAACTAAATAAAAATTAGACAAAGTTAAAAACAAAATAAAATAAATTACACATCATTCAAAAGAGGGAATTTATTTAAGATTAAAAATTATTTACAAATAAATTAATTTAAAACAATTAAAAATATTTAAAGATAGTTACATAAATTAATTAACCAATTAATTAATTAAAGGAATTAATGAATTAAAATAAAAGTATTAAATGAATAGAATTAAATTGTTAAAACTAATTTAATTATTTAAAGAACTAAAAACTAAAGTGAATTGTTAATTTACAATTTTAAAATAAAGAATTAATTAAATTAATGAATCAAACACTATTACATTAATGAAATAAATAGAAGAATAAAAAATTGTAATTTAAACAAAACAAAAGAATAAAAATGAATGTTAAAAAGAGAAAGAATAAATTAATTTTATTATTGAAAAACAACAAAAATAAACACTAAAAACACACTTTTAACACATAAACACATTTTTTAACAATTTAATCTACAAAATATAGTAATTATTAATTATTACACAAAATACATTATTTTAATAATAAAAAGAGAATAAAAAGTGAAAAATGATGTGGCAAAAAGCAATGAAATTAAGCCACATCAGTATTGCTTACTGGTTAAAGAAAACAGATCTATGTGTCCTAACCAGTAATATAGGTCTAAATACCAAAGGGGGTAAAAATATTATAAAATAATATTTTGAATTTCGTAAAAAAAATAACCACACTCGATTCACCTCCCCCCCATCCGGTGTCTCCACCAGTTCATTGGGATTTATACATGTTTTAAAAACATGGTTAAATGTAAACTAGTGACATTTTAAAATGTGGCTAAAAGAAACATAGTTAAATTATCCACATTTTTATAAAAACACGACTAAATTAAAATTTACCTATGTTTTAAAATGCAGCAAAAAATGCAGATAAATCAACCATCTTTCTTAAAAAACACGGGTGATTTAAAATTTAGTCGTGTTTTAAGAAAACATGACTAAAAAACATGGGTAATTACCTATTTTTATAGTGACCTTGGCCTATGAGGGGTCTCCATCAAAACGGCCCGGACATCGATTTCATGCACTAGAGATATACATTTTTTTGTGTTTTACTCAATTCAAACAAATTGTTGGATCATGTGATAATTGGATTTTAGTGGGGGGGGGTCGATGTGTTTAAACAAGAGTCACCCCCACTAAAACCCAATAAATAAGATCAGTTCAAACTCGAGGAATCAACATCTACTCTCATTTTAGATGGACTCACATGGTACACACACATTTTTACAGAAGCGAGTTATGAGAATTCGAAAACAGAAATGGATGACCGGTAGATCAATCTATCTTACCAAAGTTTGATCACACATTTCCTTGCATTCATTGAATCCTTCAAGCTCAGATGAGATTGTCAACATTTCTAAGTCACCACTACCACAAAAACAGGTTTTCGCAGCGCTACCCTTTAACATAAAAAATTTCATTAAAAATAATATATTGATATATAAATATATGAATATATAAATATATTGATATTGATATAAATATAATATATTTTTTTAAATATGTTTTAGATAAGTATAAATATACATTTATACTTGATATATAAGATATCTAGTGAAAATGGATTATAAAATATTATAAAATATTTTTAATTAATAATTTTCTAATTATCATCAAGTAATAATCATTTAATAATAATTTTAAGACACAATAAATCAAAAAATTAATAAAAGATCTAAAATAAGTTGAAAACGTAACTCGAACTTTAAACAACCATAAATTTTGATCCGGGTATCCATTTGATCTCTATCACATATCAAATTGAAGCCTGCGACGAGATCTATGTGCTGGTTACACAAGGAAACCTTCTGTCACATTTTTCATGGCCAAAAAAGTCTCATAAGGCCTCCAAAACTGAGTTTTTATTCGGGATACCCAAATTTTTTAACATTCGGTGGAATTTTAGCCTCATTTAAGGGGGTCTTTTAGCCCTTTTTCAGCGGGGTATGAATTTATTCTAAGGTATTACATTCATATTGATATTATGCCTTTGAAATTTTATCGTTTTTCACAATGTATTGTTATTTATAATCAAATATATAATAATATATACATATTTTTTATATATTCACACATAAACATTTAATTTTATAAATAAATAATTAAACATTACATATAAAATATATTTTTCAATATATAAGTATTGTCTAAATAAAAACTAATATCCATTTTATTTAAGATACAAATATATGAATATGTATATACCTATATAATGTGTGTGTGTGCGCATTAACAAACTGATATATATTATCTAAATATTCTAACATATGTATATATATATTAATATATTTTTTAATGGTAAACTGAGACCTTTCCCATAATATTAAGACCCCTTTATTAAATGAAAACATTACACAAGTCTGAACATGGGAGATTTACATTGATCCCTCTTAAGAATATGATGAAGATCATCCGGAACCTGATTGTCCCATTGAAAGGCAAGACCATTGACACCTTTGCTTGAAAGACCATCAACAAGCGCATTAGCCTCTCGATAAATATGGGTAGCAATATGATCCATAGAGTAAAGATAATCCAAACATCTGATCCATCTATTGGTGAGCTTCCAAGAAAGATGAATAGAACCTGATCGAATGGCAAGAACAACAGTAGTAGAATCACATTCAAGCCAAAGATTTTTCCAACCACGTTGTTCAGCCTGCTCAACTGCTATAATCACACCAAGAATTTCTGCTTCAAGGGCGGAGGCATGACCACAAGATCCATGAAAACAACCAAGAACACCTCCATGATGATCCCTATAAAAAGCCCAAAAACCAGCAGGTCCCGGATTGCCTCTTGAGGCACCATCAGGAGTTAAAACTGAGAGGTCATGCATGGAATTTGAACAGCATAATTTTTTTTGGAACAAAAGTGTTGCAAAAAAAGACACAGAAGATGTGGTGATAATCTAATATTACTCCAGCTCTTTAGAAAATCCAGAATCATTGTGACCCGAGGTAAAGACTCTTCAAACATATCAGCCATAGCATTCCACATTGCCGAAACCGCCGCGCAACTAAGGAAAAGATGATCAATATCCTCCCTATGTTGATGACATAAAACGCAAATAGAACAGAGCAATATTCCACAAGTTTGCAAGAAATCATCGATTGGAATCTTTTTATGAGCAACTCGCCAAGTCAAAGTTGACCGAGAAGGCTTCAAGAAGTTTCCCCTCAAATTACCCATCCACTTGAACTCATTGTTGTTGTATATGACATGCTCATAGAACACCTTAGAAGAGAGGATACCATTAGAAGCAGGTTCCCAAGCCAAGAAGTCCTCCCGATGAGAGAAGAAATATCTATCAACAATGGAAATAATATGAGAAGGCATATTATCCATGCTCTGAAGTTAATAGATATGTCAAAATCCAGATTTGTATTTCCATCTGGAGTCAAATCAATCAAAGGAACCCCAATCCAGTTGCACTTCCAGAAAGATAAAGATGAATCCTTAGAAACAAGCCATCTCGAATCATTATCAATAATGGAAAAAATAGACTTAAAAGCAGGCCAAACCGAAGAGGTGAGATAGTTAAAATTTCCACCTTTGAGTTTATTCATGAATCTATCTCGAAGGAAGCAAAGGGCTTCTGAATGAACATTAATCAGCCTCCACATAAACCCAGCTTGCAAGGAATCATTAAATGATTCAAGATTCTTAATACCCAAACCACTTGCATCATAAGGCTTGCAGACATTTTTCTAAGAAACTGTGGCAAGCCTTCTTTCCACAATGGAACCTCTCCAAATAAAGTTTTTTATCGGCACACCAATGCTCTTGATAAGAGATGTAGGCCATTTATACACCATAAAGGAATACACAAATTTGGAGATGATAATGGACTTCACTAAGCAGACCCGACTAGCCAAGGATAAAGATTTACCCTTCCAAATTGAGAGCTATCTTCTGATACTGCCAACAATGCTAGAGAAATAGCAAGCCTTCGGCCTTCCCCAGAACATAGGAACCCCCAAATAAACGAAGGGAAAACACCTTCTCTGATACCCAACTCACTGATAATGGCATTTTTCCTTGTAGGAGTGAAGTTCCTCCTAAAGTACACAAATGACTTATTCCAACTAATCTCCTGACCAGAAACCATCTCATAATGTAAAAGAGCTCTCTTGATGTTCCTTATATTTCCCTTGTCTTCCCAGCCATAATGGAAAGAAATCTGCTTAAATAATCTTCAGCAATGGAAAAAATCACTGCAGATAAAGGGTCACCTTGCCTGACGCCTCTCGAGCAACCAAAGTATCCTTCAGGAGATCCATTAATAAGAACAGAAATATGAGCAGATCCCAGAATGATCTTGACCCAATTAATGAAGGTGATATCAAAACCAAACATGGTGAGAATCTTGCAAATGAAACCCCAATCCATAGTATCAAAATCCTTTCGCACATCAAGCTTCAAGGCAATGTTACCTCCCCGGTTGGACTTTTGAGAAGATTCATACATTCCGAAGCAGTAATAAGACAATCTTGAATCGACCTTCCTTTAATAAAACCAAACTGGTTAGTAGAGACAATCTTGCTAGCAATAGAGGAAAGCTTGTTAGCAAGTATCATGCAAATAATCTTGTATATGGTGTTAACCAAAGCAACAGGCCTAAAAAGATGAATTTTGTTGGCATTTTCCACTTTGGGGATAAGAGCCAGAAACTGAGCATTCAGCCCATGAGGAAGAATACCATCCTTGAAAAAGTGAGTGACCAACCTGCAAACATCCACATCAACAATATCCCAGAAAGATTGAAAGAAGAAGTTACCAAAACCATCTGGTCCAGGAGAGCTTTCATATTTGAGACTGGAAACAACCTCCTTTATCTCTGAAGACAAAGGAATAGAAATAAGGCCAGAGTTATCTTCCTGAGTCACAAGCCGGGGAATAACCCCTTCCACAGGGTCCATGGAGGTAGATGATCCATTAAAAAGATCCTTGAAATAGGATATAACATGCTCAGATAAATTCTTTCTGTTGTCAATGAGATTATCACCATTTCTGATCAGAGAAAGAGGCTTGGAAATTTTTCTAATTTTCTGAAGAGTATTAAAAAAATTTGTGTTGTGATCACCATCCTTTAACCAATTTGCTTTAAAGGAGGGAATTGACCTCTTGCACATTTCGAAGATAAGCCTCAAGAGAAACAATGTCAGATTCGAGAGAACTGAAACGAGCTTTACTCCAAAGCTTCAAAGTCTTCTTGAGAATTTTGAGTTTGGTTATACAAGAAAAAGCATCACTTCTACAATTTACAGAGTTCCAAGTATTCTGTATAATATCTCTGCATTCAGGATGAGTTACCCAAGCCTTGTTAAATCTGAAAGGGAACGGAGGCTTGGAATCCTTTTCCACAAGGACAACCAGAATAGGATGATGATCAGAATTAATTCTGGATAGAGTAGTACAAGAAATGGATCCCCATGCATCCAAAGAAGCCTCATTTACAAAAGCCCTGTAAATTTTACTGGCTAAAAAACTGTTCAAATGCTTCCTATGCCAAGTGTACTTTGCACCAACAAGATTAACCTCAAACAGCTCATTTTGATCAATGCACAATTTGAATTCCCTGGAAGAAATGGAATTGTTGGACGCACCCATTTTCTCATCCGGATTCAAAATAGAATTGAAATCCCCCATCATAATCCAAGATGTCACATGCTGATCACTTGAAATAAAAATTGAAGGGCTGTTCAAAGAAGCATGAGCCAGAACCCAGAGACTCTTGACTTCGGATGAGCATTTTCTGGTGTCAATAAGATGGAATCCAAGATTCTCCAAGTTAGCAATACTGGAGGAGAAAATATTTTTGGGTTCAGACAGACCAATGAGAACTGGTTTATGTTCTTTTATAAAGAACCGAATGGACCTAGGAGTTTCCACATTGGCCAGTCCCTGGCAATTCCAAAAGAGAATTTTCATTTAAATCTGAATCCGGGGTTAGAACCCCTCTTGACTGTACCTCCTGCCTTCTTTGGTGGTCACCCTACTTTCCTTTTGGGAGTGGGATTGCACTGCAATAAGTTATTAATCTTAGATATACTAGGCAGTGCAATTTTGGAATCCAGAACAGATTTATCCATAGCTTTCTGAGTTTTCTGGTTGTTGTTCACTTCAACCCCACTGTCAGGATGATTTGATCTTTTGATATGTGAATCCTTAGCGGCATCATGTGACAAAAAATTGGTAGAATCAGGCAGATCAGCATTTTGAACCTGCTGTAAGACAATCTGTCCAGTGCATGAAGTTGTTGCTAAAATTGTGTTGCTGAGAGGTTGCTTTCCGGCAGATTTGAAAACATTTTCAGAAACCAACATTTCTGAAGATTCTGAAGACCTAATATCCGAACATTTCACTATGCAAGACTGCTCTTCTTCTGTCCCACTATGAAGTTGTTGTGTAGTTATAGGATGTGAGACATGTTGTCCAGGACTCAAAACAGCAGCCTTATCCTGCATTGAATCATCCTGCCTAGGCTTCAAAGATGTTGAAAAAATAGTATTGCATTGGGGAATTTGAGCTACAGATCTGCACACATTTTCAGAATCCATATCTGTTGGAATAATATCAGAACAACTCACTATGCCAGACTGCTCAGCAGGGATAACATCAGGACCAACTAGCATGGGAGAAACATCAGAATCAATAGGATTCACACCTTGTCAAAGAACATGAGTTGATCTTCCTTGAGTTCACATTCTATAGAAGGAATCATCACAGAGCCCACCTTGAGGGGTGAGCAGGACATCACAACATTTTCTGTTTCCTCTACCTCAACAATATCAGCCCAAGATTGTTTCGAGGTAGAGGCTGGAGCAAGTGATTTCAACACAGGAGCCATAATCAGTGGGATGTCAGCCTGAGTCTTCATTGCTTGTGAGGGACCAGAATGACTCTTGAAAACTCCCTTCTTCTCAATGAAAGCAACCTTGCTTTTCCTGCCCCTGTTAGGATCAATCCATTCTGGAGCCTTAGGAGTAACAACAAACTTCTTTTGAAGAAACCTACAATTAGAAACCAAATGACCCACAATCTTGCAAACATCACAAAAGTGAGGCACAGTCTCATACTCCACTTTCACTTCAGACTTGTTTCCATTAGCATGGAATTATATATTGGCAGGTCGCTTGATTTCCATGTTAACATCCACCAGAATCCGAGCAAAGAATCCCAACTCCCCTTACAGGGTCCTTTGATCCATTCTAATTGGGGTGCCAAGACAAGAAGCTATGTCATTTAAGATCTTTGGATGCCAATACACCCAATTCAATCCATGTAACCTTACCCATATTTGATCATTGGTTTGCCGGATATTGAAGGGATTAAAATTGACATCCCATTCCGATAATCTGAGGATTCCCAGTTTGAGTTGCAGATTGCCATAGCTCCATTCCAATTTCAGAGCATCTTTGGATTGAAAGATTATATGAAAGCACCCTCTCCCAATAGGAATAAGCCTCCAATCTCGGCTTCCCCAATAATGAGAAACCCTATTCTTGATATCGGCATAAGACCAGGGCTTGTCCCCTCTTGAATAAATCACACGGCCCAGGATGGAGAATTTTCATAGGTTGATCCTTTGTTGCCGTGCCTCCGGATCCGCCACCACCGCAAAACCACCATTATCAAGCCTTGTAATATTAGAGGATTGAGACGAATCCTCTTTGACCGGATCTAAAGAACCCGAGAGCACCTCCGCGAAGGTTAACCCTTTCTTTCTTGAGAACGAAGGTTCTTGAGATTCCCGAGTATTGATCAGATCCCTCAGCGGAGGACAATCCTCTTTGAAGGCCAATTCCCACTCGGGATTGAAAGAATCCATTGAAAAAATCAGAGAAGAAACCCGAAAATCCAGATTTTGCCATTGCCAGACCAAGAATCACAAAGTCCCGCTCTCACCATCCTCCCTACATATTAATATATAATATTTGTAAATATATATAAATATGTATAATTATACTTACAAATACACATATAATATGTGTGTGTGTGTTGGAGTTGGTTCCCTAGAAACTAACTTTTTTGTACTTTATTATAAACATGTATTCATTGGATGAATATTTATAAACTCCTTATCATATTATGATTGTTCTTCTGTGTGACATAGTGTGTGATAATGTTCTAAGAAAAGACGTCGCACTAAAAGATCATAGCGGATCCCTGCTATGATGAGAACCCAGAAGTGCCCTGACACTATTCTTGAATATATGTTCTATGGTCGGATGATATCATTTGAAGGGACGCAAATGATACAGGCTATTAGGGGTGGGGACTCGTGAAACTTTGAGGCGGAAATCCACATTCATAAGTGTCATTGAATGTTCCTATCTATGAACATGTGTATTGGTCCTTAGACTTTAATATTATTATTAATGGGTATTATGACTCACACACTTAGATGTATTGATGAAAACTGTGATGACAAATGTGCACGACGAGGTAGGATATGTTGGGTGTGTCGTGAGTAATACTGCATTAATGAATAATGCGAGAAAGGATATGTCACTTCTACAAAAGTTGATATCTCAGGCCCTTTTATGGAAATGATATATCCTAACTAAATCAATGGTCATGGTGTTCTCTAGGCAAGTTCAATTCTGGGAAGTCAAAGAATGATAAATCGAGCACATGGTTTGACGGCACTTGCATGCAACTCGCTTGATTGGAGATATCGGGGCAAAGAGATTATATTGCACGGTGAGCATTCATATGAGGTGACATGTCGTTGTGACATCATATTCTTTCTCTTGGGTGTATTGACTCGTTGCTAGACAGTAATCTTGAACTTTAGACAAGTCTGCCTAATGCCAACGAGAAAGAGGCCTAGAGGGCCACACACTAAGTGTAACGAGTATCTTAGTTAAATAATTTATTTATTTAACAAGTTGAATAAATATTATTCTCGGTTGTGGTTTAATAATTATTCAAGTATGTCTGGTCATATTTATTTTGTCGCTAGTTATTCGAGAGAATATATTGCAGATGAAATATTTATTTATCATCGAATAATGCAGTTATATTTATTTAATAAATAAATAGTCATTATTCAAGGCCTGTTAAATATTGAAGAGGATTGGCGGACCAAGTTATGGGTTCGGTGAGAAATAATATTGAATATTATTTGGTTAAATAATATTTAAATATAACTTTCAAGTTAAGCACATGTCATGAAAATAATAGCATTGCTATTATTATTTAACATGGGGTTTTCACATTGAATAATAAATTAAGTAACGACACATGTGCTCGTTATTTATTATTACCTAGTGAATTAAATTCGTTAAGCACATGTCATGGAAATAATAGCATTGTGATTATTATTTAACATGAGATTTTCACATGGAATAATAAATTAAGTAATGACACATGTGCTAATTATTTATTATTACCTAGTGAATTAAACTTCCCGTTATGTTATTATTCTCTATATAATCCAAGGGGTCATTCCATCAGCTAACCAATCGTTGTGTGCACAACATCCTTGGAGAAAAGCTCTTGAGCCTTGAGAACGCTTCCCTATCTAAGAACGCTCTCAAGAATGAGAGAGATCCTCCTCCACCGGATCAAGGAGAACGCTTTGGAAGCGATTCTCAAGGCGATCGAAGGCGAACATCACAAGTGTGGGGATCTTTCGTGCTAGCACCCGGAGACTCCTTCGGCAACGTCTGGATATACGTGGAGCACATGTGGATCACATGTGGATCACTACTAGAGTATTCTTATCCTTAGATTCTACATCACAACGAAGCTGCACCTCAGACTCGTGGTCGGATGCATCAACAAAGAAAGAATCACCTTGGAGGTAATTCTATAATTTAATTAAATTAATTATAAAAAAATATGATGATCTTCTCTTCTCGGTTCTGGGTTCTCGCCTTTGTCTTTTATCTTTGATTCAATTCCATGGATACTGGCATCCATTGTCATATTGATCCCAGATTAATCATCGATTATGGAAATTTGCAAAGTTGGGTACATGCCCATCCTATGCTTCCGCTGCACCCGAAACCTACAAGTGGTATCAGAAGAGTCATATTTTCATTGATAATTATTTAAATAATTCGTTGATGATTTACTCTTTAATAATTTAGTTTGTCAATTCATGTTTAATCATTCTTGTAATCTGGATTTCGAGATCTCGTCCTCCCTTATCGTTTCTCACAGATCTAATAGAAATGAATAATTTTATGATTAAAATTAAATCAAGGATATCATCAAGAGGTACCGACGGTTCTGTACAAATAACACAAGAATACACATCATGTAGTCAGATCCACACATTGTGTATTTGTGTTCAATGCATCAGGAGTAATTCAGAAATTACTCAAGTTGTGTTCATTAATGACACGCGATGTACTTAATTCTTACACTGCGTGTTGACCAGGAAAGACTGATGCACAGTCAGCCGAACTACACACCGTGTGGCCCACTAGACATGGCATGTAGTTCCTTCGGGTCAGGGTCAATTTGTGTATCCCATACATGGCTTTCCTAGCTGGTGACTGTGTAACGTGGAATCTACATAGCGTGTGGCTCACTGGACACGCCGTGTACTCCAAATATTTCTGAAGTACACTTCACACGCCATTTCCTCAGGCATGTACTTTGGATGGATGGTGAGGAGGGTACACACCGTGTAGTCGGATCTACACATCGTGTACTGTTTCCAGATTACGCAGATTTAAAAAAACATTATTATATTATGTAAACCCTTGAGACATGTACCTTCGCGTGTGCGTAAAGCTGGGACACAACATGTGATAGGTGTTTGATATATATATATATGTAAATGTTTAATTAACATATATGTAATGTTCAAAGATCTGCACATCATGTATGAGTTGTATTACAATTATAATTTTGTATGCATGCTACATGTCATAAAGAATAAAGTGTATACAAGTATAAATACATGATGGGTAGTTTTGGATGGGTATCCATCGAGTTTCTTTCAAGGTACAAGTTATGTACAAAGTCATGGATGATAATCTCAAGGTAATTCAGAAAAATAATTAAGATAAAAAGGATTGATTAATTAAAGATAACGATTAATCAATCCGAGCATAATTTATCTTAATAATAATGATTAAAGAATTGAATGCTAGTTTTATTAAATGTGTAATTTGTTGCATGTATGTGGATGATCATGAGCTAGACCAGACCTTTGTATGTGATTGGTTCCCTTTTAATTTATTTATTAAATTAAAATTGTTGGTTTGCGTGCCTTCTCCTCATTAATATGTAGGGTCTGCATGTCCATGATTTCTGCCTACGTGTGAGTTAAAAGCATATGTAATGGATAGAGTTTTGAAGCTAGTGGAGGCAGTTCAAATTAAGAGTCGAGGCGAAACCAATCCAAGGAGATACAAAGGTGGACAGGTGGAAAGCTGTAAACATGAACCTTAAATGGTTCAAGGTGTTTCTCCCCTAAGTTAGGGTTAGTTTATAAACTGCTAGATAAACTAACCAATAGTAAATCTCATGATCATACCCTTTATTTTATTTATATTAGTTGTATGGTTATTCATTATGGATGTTTGACGTGGTCACATAATTAATGAACTAATAATCATACAAGATGAAACTAAAATAAAAATGGATTATGCGTAAATATTATCTATACATGGTTAATCACTTAAGTATATCCCACTTATCATTAACAAGCATGTGAAATGATAATAAGTGGCTTTACGCTTAAAGGATAAAATCCCTCAATTAAATATTATGTCAGTATAGCCTTCCATTACTTCAGTTAGAATCAAACTGTAGTTCAAAGTGCTTAACCAACCCTAGTTGGGGTGCTTTCAATTATCAGAGAATTTTAATTTGAATTTTTGGGTTGACGTAACTTAGTTTACATCAAGGGTTGACTTCCCTAGTAGGACTTGGTGTAACTGAGAGACAAAGGTTGAGGAAATCCAAAATTAAGGATTTCAGGATTGGGGAGTCCACTCAACAAATCGAGGAGTTGTGAATTAATTCAGTTGGCATTTGGAATGCCTACATAAAACATTTCAAGTTGCTTGACCAACCCTGGTTGGGGTACAGTGAAGGGCAATATGGATCCTGGCTGCTATAATGTCCAAGAAACAGGATATTCCGAAACCAATGGTGAGGGTTATTGGGTTTCGACAAAATAGTGGGAAACTAATAGATATTAATTAATTAATTTGTTTATATTTATCAAGATAAAGTATTAAAACTCTTTTCATCTTAATTTATATAAATAATAATTAAAATGACATCAAACATATCATTGTGATCCATACTTGAGAAGGAAAACCTTAGGAAATGGATGCTTTTAGCATGATATATCACCTTCACGATCTCTATCAAAAGAAGGTGAGGCAGGAGAGGTATGAGGTCTCCAATGCTTTGTTCACTACTTAACTTGGATAGTCTGCGCTAGCTGAACCACATGTAGTCAAGCTTATTAGCTACATCGAGCATCTGGACATCTTAGGGATTAAATTCCTAGATGAATTACATATAGATCTCATAATATCATCGCTTCCTAATATCTTCTCTAGTTCTATTGTGAATTATAATCTGAGAAATAATGAGAAGAGTCTATCAGAGCTTCTTACCCTGATTCGCCAAGTTGATAAGGGCATGGGGTGTGAAAAATTTGCGGTCCTTCCGACCAAGAAGAGGAAGATACAGAGGCAGGGAAAGGAAAAGGAGGTAGTATGCTTTTCATGTGGCAAGTCAGTCCACTGGAAGAGGAACTACACCTAGATGCAAGGGAAAGCCAAATGTGTGTTCCTTATCGAGTGCAATCTTTCCATTTCTACACATTGGACATTTAGATAAGACTTGTGGGGCTCACATTTGTGTTCAAATACAGGAACCAAGTAGATTCTGGAAAATTGTCAGAGGAGAGGTGGATCTGCGAGTTTAGATACATATGGATTTATTTTCAAGTTCAGAAATAAATGTTGTTACTTTTATAAAGACAACATATGTTATGGTATGGTGCATTTAAGTAATGGTCTGTATGTATTAGATTACAGGAACATGTTGGAAATTGATAATGAACCAAGTTCACATGACTCATACAACACCCAGTTGTGGCATCACCACCTTGGTCGTGTAAACAAGAAGCATCTGACAAAGCTCTGTTGAGATGGTTATTTAGACTCTTCTGAGCTAAAACCACTTGATAGATGTCACACTTGTTTACAAGGAAAAATGACTAAACCGTTATTTGGTGGACAGGGTGAAAGGGTCACAGAGCTTCTAGGATCGGTACACACTGATGTGTGTAGAACATTTCTAGTAGAAGCTAGAGGTGGATATTCTTACTTCATTACTTTTATTGATGACTTGAGTAGATATGACTATGTCTACTTAATAAGGTACAAGTCCGAGTCCTTTAAGAAATTCAAGGATTTCAAGAATGAATTGGAGATTCATATTGGTAAGAAGATAAAGAAGCTTTGATCGAATTAAGGTGGAGAATATCTTAACCAAGAGTACATCAACCTTTTACGGGAGTCTGAGATTCTATCTCAACTCAATCCACCTTATACACCATAGTGAAAATGGTGTTAGTGAAAGGAGTAATTGTACCTTGTTGGACATGGTAAGGTCGATGATGAGTCATTCAGATCTTTCATTATCCTTTTGGGGATATGCATTGCAAACTACGACATACACATTAAACCAAGTACCAACTAAGGTAGAAAATGGGATTACCTTTGAGTTATGGAGTGAAAAGAAACCCAATTTGTCACATACACGTGTATAGGGATGCGAGACGTTTGTTAAGGATTTCTTAGGCAACAAACTAGCACCTCAGGGGCACGAAGTGTATCTTTATAGGGTATCCCAAGGAAACAAAGGGACACTACCTATACAACCCCTCAGACAAGAAAGTGATTGTTTCCAGACATGTTGCATTTTTTGAGAGGAAGCACATTCTCAAAAAGGATAGTGGAAGAAAGATTTACTTTGATGAAGTTGATGCTCAAGATATACAGGAGTTGGTACAGGAACAAGTTCCACAGGTCCCTGTGGAAGAGGTAGTTCATGAAACACAAGTATTGTGTAGGAGTATAAGAGAGGTAAGGGAATCAGAGAGATATGTTTCTTTGTCATCGAGGATGGTGACTCATTATTGTTGGACAATGATTAACCTATCTCCTATAAGGAAGCAATAAATATCTCAGAAGCTATAAGATGGCTAGAAGCTATGAATTCTGAGATGGATTTCATGTATCAAAACCAAGTCTGGGTTCTGGTCGATGCGCTAGTTGATGTAAATTATGTTGGGTGTAAATGGGTATTCAAGAATAAATTGGACATGGAAGGTCAAGTTAGTGCCTATAAAGCAAGGTTGGTGGCTAAAGGTTTTAAACAACATCAAGGAATTGACTATGATGAAACCTTTTCACCAGTTTCCATGTTTAAATCCATAAGAATCGTACTTTCCATAACATCTTTCCATGACTATGAGATTTGGAAGATGGATTTCAAAACTACATTTCTTAATGGGAACCTTCAAGAAGATGTCTATATGACACAACTAGAAGGGTTTGTAACACCAGGTGATGCTAAAAGGGTATGCAAGTTGCATAGATCCATTTATGGATTAAAGCAAGTATCCAGGTTGTGGAACATTTGATTCGATGAAGCCATTAGAGAATTTGGTTTCATTAAGAATGAATGTGAGCTATGTGTTTACAAGCGGTTTAATGGGAATGCAGTCGTTATCTTAGTAGTGTATGTTGAAGACATATTTCTTATTGGAAATTACATAACAGTCTTTCAGTCAGTCAAGAACTGGTTGAACAAGTGCTTCTCCATGAAGGACTTAGGTGAAACAGCCTATGTTCTAGGGATCAAGATCATTCGTGATAGATCCAAGAGGCTTCTTGGACTAAGTCAAAGTACATACATCGACCATATAATAAAGAGATTTAGTATAGAAAAATCCAAGAGGGGATTGGTTTTAGTGTCACATGGTATACATCTTTCTAAGAAAATGTGTCCCCATACACAACATAAGAAAGATAGGATGAGTAAGATTCCACATGCTTCAACAATAGGATATATCATGTATGTCATGTTATGTACCGGACTTGATGTTGCCTATGCACTGAGCATGGTACACAGATATCAAGCAGATCCAAGAGAATAGCATTGGACCATTGTCAAGATTATCCTTGAGTATCCGAGAAGAACTAAGGACATGTTCCTGGTGTATGGAGGAGACGAGGAGCTTTTCATCAGAGGGTATGTTGATACCGGTTTTCAAACATATCAGAATGATCTGAAGTCGCACTCAGGATATGTTTTTTGTCTCAATGGAGGAGCTACGAGCTGGAAGAGTTCAAAGCAGCCAGTTGTCGTTGATTCTACAGCGGAGTCTGAATATATAGCAGCTTCTAATGCAGCCAAGGAAGCCGTTTGGATTTAGATTTCTGTCTAGGATCTTGATGTGGTGCCTAACAGTAAAGATATAATTACATTTTATTGTGATAATACTACAACAGTGACTCTTGCAAAAGATCCAAGGTCACATCAATGGACAAAGCACATACTCTGAAAGTATCACCTATTGAGGGATTTCTATCAAAGAGGTGAAGTTGCGGTGAGAAGAGTGTCCACAGAAGAGAACATGGTGGATCCCTTGACTAAAGGTCAATCTCAGTAGAAACATGAATATCATGTGAGAGCTAGCAGACTAAAGGTTGTTAGTAGTTGTCTCTAGTGAAAGTGGGAGTCTGTTGGAGTTGGTGCCCTAGAAACCAATTTCTTTGTACTTTATGATAAACATGTATTCATTGTATGAATACTTATAAACTCCTTATCACATCATAATTATTCTTCTGTGTGACATAGTATGTGATAATGTTCTAAGAATAGATGTCGCACTAAAATGTCATAGCAGATCCATGTTATGATGAGAACCTGAAAGTGTCATGACACTATTTTTTAATATATGTTCTATGGCTGGATGATATCATTTGAAGATACACAAATGATACAGACTATCAGGGGTGAGGAATCATGAAACTTTGAGGCACCTTCTCATGGTGTGCTCCCTTAGTAATATCTAGGAGGATATTATGAGAACAAGACCCACCAGTAGGAAATCCATATTCATAAGTGTCGTTGGATGTTCCTATCTACGGACGTGTGTATTGGTCCTTAGACTTTAATATTATTATTAATGGGTATTATGACTCACGCATTTAGATGTATTGACGAAAATCGTGATGACATATGTTCACAGTGAGGTAGGATATGTTGGGTGTGTCACGAATAATACTGCATTAATGAATAATGCAAGAAAGGATTTTTCACTTCTATGGAAGTAAATATCTTAGTCCCTTTGATGAAAATGATTTAGCCTAACTAAATCTATGATCATAGTGTTCTCTAGGCAAGTTCAATTATGGGAAGTCAAAGAATGAGAAATCGAGCACATGGGTTGATGTCACTTGCATGCAACCCGCTTGATTGGAGATATCGAGACAAATGGATTATATTGTACGGTAAGTGTTCGTATAAGGTGACATGTCGTTGCAATATAAACTTCATTCTCTTGGGTGTCTTGACCCATTGCTAGATAGTAATCTTGGACTTTAGGCAATACCGCCTAATTCCAATGAGAAAGAAACCTAGAGGGTCACACACTAAGTGTAACTATTATCTCACTTAAATAATTTATTTATTTAACAAGTTGAATAAATATTATTCTCGATTGTGGTTTAATAATTATTCAAGTATGCCTGATTGTATTTATTTTGTCGTTAGTTATTCGAGAGAATATATTGCGGATGGAATATTTATTTATCGGTGAATAATACAGTTATATTTATTTAATAAATAAATAGTCATTATTCAAGCCCCGATAAATATTGAAGAGGATTGATGGACTAAGTTATGGGTTTGGTGAGAAATAATATTAAATATTATTTGGTTAGATAATATTTAAATATAACATGAAAGTTAAGTGCGTGTCATGGAAATAATAGCATTGTTATTATTATTTGAAATGAGTTTTTCACATAGAATAATAAATTAAGTAACAACACATGTGCTAATTATTTATTATTACCTGATGAATTAATTTCGTTAAACACATGTCATGGAAATAATAGCATTGTTATTATTATTTGACATGAGGGTTTCACATGGTATAATAAATTAAGTAATGACACATGTGCTAATTATTTATTATTACCTAGTGAATTAAATTCTTCGTTATGTTATTATTCTCTGTATAAACCATGGGGACATTCCAACGGCTAACAAATCGTTGTGTGCACAACATATTTGGAGAAAAGCTCTCGAGCCTGGAGAACTATTCCCTCTCCAAGAATGCTCTAAAAAATTAGATAGATCCTCCTCCACTGGATCAAGGAGAACGCTTTGGAAGTGATTCTCAAGGCGACCAAAGGCGGACATCGCAAGCACAAGGATCTTCCATGCTAGAACCCGGAGACTCTTTCGGCAACGTCCGGAGATACGTGGAGCACGTGTGGATCACCACTAAAGGATTCCTATCCTTGGATTCTATATCACAACGAAGCTGCACCTCAGACCCGTGATCAGATGCATCAACAAAGAAAGAATCATCTTGAAGATAATTCTATAATTTAATTAAATTAATTATAAATAAAATATGACGATTCTCTCTTCTCAATTCCGAATTCTCTCATTTTTCTTTTATCTTTTATTCAATTCCATGGATATTGGTGTTCATTGTCGTATTGATCCCAGATTAATCATCGATTATGGCAATTTGCAAAGTTGGGTATACGTCCATCTCATGCTTCTGCTACGTCCGGAACCTACAATATATATGTATGTATGTTGTATATATGTATTTATTTATTTATAAACACACAAAAAAAACATATTTTATAAATGTATTTAAAAGCACACTACTGGAAATTTTAGCTTTACCAACGGTTTAAAATCGTTGGTATAAACTATACCAACGGATGTCCAAACCGTTGGGTCTTGAGCCGTAGGGATAGACATATCCCAACGGTTCTCATAGAACCATTGGGATATGTCTAAAAAATTCAGTATATACCAACGGTTTTAGTAACTCGTTGGTATAAATGTTTCCCAACAGTTTTAAACCGTAGGCAATAGGAAGAATTCTCTCTATACCAATGATTTTCTAAACCGTTGGGATAGACTTTTACCAACGGTTTCCCAAAAACCGTTGGTAAATATGAAGTAAAATTATCTATTCCAACGGTTTACAAATCGTTGGAATATACTTATATCAACGGTTGTAAACCATTGGCATATCCTTTGTACCTGAAACAAGTAGAATTGTTGCCCCCCCCCCCATACAGGTGCAGCAACCCCTGTGCAGCTATAGCAATTCCCCCTGTGCAGTTGTAGCAATTCCACAAAAATTCATACACAACAGACCTGCATAATATACACACACACAATAAGTAACACAATACACCATTAACAAGTATGCCTCCATAATACATACAAAATTCTGTATGAATTCATACATAATTCATCCAACACGTAATTCATACATAAATCTGAATACCTCCAATTCTGTATTTAATTACCCTCTACACACATATCGAATTAACACATAATTCATAAGGTAATTACAGCAAGTATACACATACAACAAGTATACTCATACACCATTAACATATAATTCATAAGTTAATTAAATACATAAAGAATTCAATTCAGAATTCAGGGGGTTGGGGGCTATTCAGGGGTTTGGGGTGGCTATCCAAGGGGGGTAGGGGTGTCCAGGGGGTGGGGGTGCCCAGGGGGATGGGGGTGTCCAGGAGGGGTGGGGCTGTCCAGGGTGGTGGGGGGCTATCCATGGGGGTGTCCAGTGGGGTGGGGTGGTGTCCAGGGGGTTGGGGTCTTTCCAGGGGTGGGGTGTCCAGGGGGGTGGGGGTGTTCAGGGGGTGGGGGTGTCCAGGGGGGTGGGGTGGTGTCCAGGGGGTGGGGGCAGTCTAGGGGGTTGGGGAGCTGTCCAAGGGTGGGTGGGGTGGTGTCCAGGGGGTGGGTGTGTCTGTCCATGGAGTGAGGGGTGTCCAGGGGTGGGGGTGTCCAGGTGGTGGGGTGGTGTCTAGGGGGTGGGGTGGTGTCCAGGGGGTGGAGCGTCCAGGGGGTTGGGGTGTCCATGGGGGGTAGGGGGTTGTCCAGGGTGGTGGGGGGGGGGGTTCTATCCATGGGGGTGTCTGGGGGGTGTCCAGGGGGTGGGGGCAGTCCAGGGGGTTGGGGGCTGTCTAAGTGGGGTGGGGTGATGTCCAGGGGGTGGGGGTGGTTGTCCATGAGGGTGGGGGTGTCCAGTTGGTGGGGTGGTGTCCAGGGGGGGTGGGGTGGTGTCCAGGGGGTGGGGGGTCGTCCAGGGGGTTGGAGGTGTCTAGGGGGGGCTGTCCATGGGGGTGTCCAGGGGGGGTGGGGTGGTGTCCAGGTGTCTGGGGGGGCTTTCCAAGGGGTGGGGGTGTCCAGGGGGTGTCTAGGGGTGGGGGTGGTGTTCAGGGGGTGGGGGTGGTGTCCAGGGGGTGGGGGCGGTCCAGGGGGTTGGGGGGTTGTCCAAGGGGGGGTGGGTGATGTCGAGGGGTGGGGGTGGTTGTCCATGGGGGTGGGGGGTGTCCAGGGGGTGGGGTGTCCAGGGGGTGGGGTGGTGTCTAGGAGGGGTGAGGGTGTCCAGGGGGTTGGGGGTGTCCAGAGGGGTGGGGGCTGTCCAGGGTGGTGGGGGGGGGGCTGTCCACGGGGGTGTCCAAGGGGGTGGGGTGGTGTCCAGGGGTGAGGGGGCTTTAATGGTTTTAATGGAATGAATTTCATGGATTTTAAGATCATTGGTATTTTTAAAATGGGTTTGGAATAGTGTTTATTTCAATAGTATGTGTTTCTTTAGGAAAAAATGAATGCTTTTGGTGTGTATGGTAGGAATGGGGATTTGGTTATTAGGAAATGGATTACATTTTTATTGTGGGACAAAAATACTATATGATTTTTGAAATGGAACCTTAAAAGCGATTTTTATAAACCATTGGGGGTTTTAAATAGAAAGAAGTCTATATTATGTGATTTTGAAATGGTTTTATGAAGAATTGTTTATGATGTATCTTTATGGGATTTGTGATTTGGTGTCCCTTGTTTTAGAACATCTGATTATTGTCCTAAAGGTTTTGTTTTTTATAATTCTTTAGAATGTTACCACTATAAATGAATCAAAAAGTCCATAAGGGGATATCTCTGGTAGTCATTCTTGTGATCCGGCTATTGTCTTCCTAGTCTTGGTCTCTACTCAAACTCTTGTGGAAGTGGAATAGCCATGTTCTTCTCGGATCATTTATTATGCATTTGAGTTTCTAAAATACCATCCACTATTTTTTATTGGTGATCAAGGATCCCAGGAGGCAACGAAGTGGGTATCTATGATTAATGGGATCTTTGAGTTGTTAGAAACCCTATAATCCACGGGGGTGGGGGGCTATCCACGGGGGTGTGGGGTTGTCCAGGGGGGTGGGAGGGGCTGTCCATGGGGGTGGGGGCTGTCCAAGGGGGTAGGGGTGTCCAGGGGGGTGGGTGTGGCTGTCCAGGGGGGTACGAGGTGTCCAGGGGGGTGGGTGGGTTGTCCACGGGGGTGGCAGGGCTGTCCAGGGGGTATGGGTGACCAAGGGGGGTGGGCGGGCTGTCCACGGGGGTGGGCGGGCTGTCCAAGGGGGTGGGAGAGCTGTCCACGAGGGTGGGAAGACTGTCCATGGGAGTGGGGGCTGTCCAGGGGTGGAGGGGCTGTCCAGGGGGGTACGGGGTGTCCACGGGGGGAGGGGCTATCCAGGGGGTGGGCGCGCTATCCAGGGGGGTGGGCGGGGCTGTCCAGGGGGTGGGCGGGGCTGTCCAGGGGGTGGGTGGGGCTGTCTAGGGGAGTGGGCATGGCTGTCTAGGGGGGTACGAGGTGTCTAGGGGGGTGGGTGTGGCTATCCAGGGGGTACGGGGTGTCCAGGGGGGTGGGTGAGTTGTCCACGAGGGTGGGGGGCTATCCACCGGGGGGGATGTCCACGGGGGTGGGTCGGTTGTCCACGAGGGTGGGGGGCTATCCACAGGGGTGGCGGGCTGTCCACGGGGGTGGCGGGGCTGTCCAGGGGGTACGGGGTGTCCAGGGGGGTACGGGGTGTCTAGGGGGTGGGTGGGTTGTCCACGAAAGTGGGGGGCTGTCTAGGGGAGGGGTGAATCAGTCACAGAAAATCATTAAGTCAAGTTTTATTATTTATAGATAAAATAATAAAGATAATGTGACCTACCTAATCATATATATATTCAGGCACAACAAATCAATAAGCATCAAAGGTCAGTAATATCAGTCAAAAATGTAACGGATCAATCTTTCCCTCATCACCATCACTATCATCATTGTCATCATTAGCCTCACCCTCTTCCTCATCGTCATCCTCATCATTGTCCCCGCCCTCCTCAACGCCCTCCTCATCGCCCTCGTACTCAGCTTCGGCTTCCTCATCGCCCTCCTCCTCTTCCTCGCCCTCCTCCTCCTCTACCTCGGCCTCCTCATCGCCATCGTCTCAACCTCCACTAGAACTGCCACCTGGTGCACCATATATAGAACTAATCGATGACATATATTCATCACAAGATGTGTTAGCCTCTGGTGGAAGTGTTAGACGTAAAACTTCCATCAGTTTCATAAATGCAGTGTTTGCCCTAACAGACTGTTTCACCATCTCTATGGCCCTTTTTTCAGCCTGTTATGCTTATGCCTTAACCTACTGGAACTCAGTGGCACTAAAACTTGTACCTGAGGAGGTCCAATACCTCGTCGGAACTATACTTTTCCCAAGTCGGCAGCGTACTCTACCAGGGTGATCATCTCCCAACACCTGATGTAAGTGATCATTTTGCCCAAAATTGTCAAGTTCCTGGGCATCAAGGGTCTCTAAAGCAACCTGTTACAAATATAAATAGATTATTAAATTACAAAATAGAGATTAAAATTTTAAATCTACAAAGTAAAACTTACAATCTGCTGTTGAGTCAGTTCATTAACCGCACTTCCATTTTTCTTCCTTCTACTCGAGCAAAACAGTTTTTCTTGAGGAACACATCCTTCTATATTCAATTTATGCCTCTACAATGACATTGAAAGTAGGAAACCATAATTAAAAATAGGATACCAATAATTAATTTCATAACTAAAATTATATAACAACTTTAGCAATTGAATAAATTATGGAGGTAACAATAGAAAGTGCAATTCGTAAATAAAAATTATAAACTGTCATACCTGTTGCCTCTCATGATCTGGCATCGTAGTACGTCCCAATGTGTGGATGTATTTTTTAGCATTAATATTTTTTTATTTCTTCCAGATGAATCCTAAATAAAATTCAATAATTAGTATTAACGAAAAACATGAAAATTTTCATTTAAATACCTCTAATGTGATTAATACCTTAAATTGGCTAGTCGTCCAATGAGTAATCATCTGTCGGTACTGTTCTAACAGACAATCATCCACGACAGGGACCACCTCTAACTATGTGCCCACTCTAGCATGTCATCCAATGTACAACTCATGCTTATAAGCTCTCCAAAGCTCGCCTAAATCCTTTAGACGTGCTGGTCGTGCACCCTCACCATCGAGGAAATTAAACCATAGCTGACACCAAAATATTAATTCATATAAATACAAAAAATAATATATTGCATTAAATACAACAGATTTTTTTACCCATATCTCTGCCCAAGCTTTATCTTTAACTTCATTTGGCAGGTGTCTCTATGAGAGTGGGCTGACAGGAATGATGTCGGAGTATTTGGAAAGCGTCGCCAAAAAACTCTGACATTGTTGCCCTGATTTTTCAATCATTTGACTATTTTCATTGTAGTCCACCATCAACTGTGTGTGGCGGTTCCACACTGCACGCATGCGTGTACTCCCATGCCCCCGCCTCCTATCAGTAGATGTATCTGTTATGAAAGAAAACAAATATTTTATCAATACATGTTTTAATGAAAATAAATAATGGTGTAAAAATTTGTTCGGGTTTTATAAGTATACATGTGGTAGTCTGATCAATGGGCGTCGCTGGATCCGCAGAAACTGAAGGAACACCCTATACAGATGGAGTGAGTCCCAATGTATGCTCTGCAAGGATAGACTCTGGTGGAGAATGAGTCGAAGAAGATGAAATATAAAATCCCAGAGAGAAGGAAGCAGAAGTAAAAGAAGATGACAGGAATGGATGGCCGAATGTTGGATGGGGAGTGGGAATCATCATCAGATATGGTACAGATGGGTGAGGAGGCTCAGATGTAAAGGGTGGTAAAACATGGGAGACCTAAATATCTTGTGTGTCCCTAACAACACACCTGGATCAAAATGTGGGATGGATGGTATGTCAGTGGGAGGGGCAGGGTCTAATCAGGTACGCCGACCAGATCGTCTAGCTCCCACACCCCCCCCCCTCGTACGAACACCCCGAGTACTGGGACCACTACTAGGCTGCTCATCAAATAACTGTCGCCTAATAGATGGATCCTGAAAAAATGTTTAAAAAATAATAATCACATGACATTATATATTATTTAAATAAATATATTTGATATAAAATACTCACTGCAGACACTAGTGGTGGAATGCCCATCTCAATCATGCGATGATTATTGTCCATAATCTGTTTTAGTCACCTCTCTTCAATTGGTTTCATTTTCGGTATTTGAAAACAAATATGTAAGTAAATAGAAAAGGATAAGTAATGTGTAACCCAAAAAAATGAGAGGGAATAGGGGCATTTAGGGATAATTTAACTATCCATTGTTTTAGGTGAGCTTGAACAAATATATAATGAAGTTAATAATCGTATAAGATGTAATAAAGAAATTTAATTTTTAGTAGGATGGTTATTTACTAAGTGTCGTCAGTCTATTAAAATCATGGAACATTGATTCTACCGGATTCATAAGGGGTAAAGCAGTTGTCAAAATTAAGGAAAAAATTAATTTCTTTAGCCCAGGTAGATGATGCAGGTTTCAATACATGTTTTGCAGAACAATACAAACCATCATGTTCATTACCTGGTAAAATGTTAAAGAGAGGTCTTAGAGTTTTACAAATTTTATACAAATCACAATTGAAGCATTGTAATGTTCACCAAGTTAGAAATTTTGGTTTTATAGGTTTGAATAAAGTTCAATGCCAAATTAGAAAATGAAATTCAAATAAAATTGCAACCAATAAACATTGAAAATTCACATAACGGTCTAGTCGGATACAACATATTTGTAATCAATATTAAATCAATTTGAATAGTACCAACCTTAACAGCCCAAGTCGAGGTAAACCAAAAGAATTGAGAACATGAATAGATGATTTTATATATTTCCCACCACAAATTCAGGTTCACAGTCAACTTTGACAAATTGATCTATCAGAGTCATCAAAAGTAATAAATGGACCGTTCCAATGGCAGTAGATATGGTGTCAATTCCATCATCACCATCATCAAAAATTTGTCTTGTAATTACTTCAATAATGACACCAAATTCAGGTCGAAGATGGTCTTTGACATAAAAAACGTGTTTCAACATTGATACCAATACATATGGTTCATCGGTAGCAAGAGTGTGAGTCATATCAATTACTCGAAATCCACAATCATCAATAAATGTGCCATGCCTCGTCATCGAATCAAACCACTAGCATTTCATCGTCGTGACTCATCCATGAGAATAATAATCCAATATTATTATTTTTTCAACGACTCCATAATAACCTACATTTTCAAATCGTGGTCTACTATCTGATGCACTAGCATAATAGTCTGTTGTGGTAGTAATCATAACACCATCATGTTGTTTTTCTCATGTTCTTTGCTCATTCAATGATAATAAATCTACACTCATTGATAACAATTGATTTACAGTCACAAACCACGGTATTAGGACCAAAATCCAAAGCTCTTATTTCCTCAGAGACAGAGTCAGTAGGCAAACTCAATACATGAAATATAAATCAATATTAAACTTAATTAAATATTGTTTTAATTATTTTAAATAGTAATATTATTACCTTCAATTTTAACCAAGCAGAAAACTCTTTGTTGTGCGATGTGTCATCTCCCGCTCTTCAAGGCTTAATGTCGTCAATGTATATGATCCAGGAATTCCTCCTATTTGAGGAAGTGATGGAAAACTGGGTTCAATTTTCTCATACTATTCTTCTTCTTTTCTCATTGGTCTATTCATTCTTGTAGTAAAATCAGACAAATATATAGAGCAGAAATCCATACATTCTTGAGCCAAGTAACCGTTCATGATAGAACATTTGGGATGATTCCTGTTACGGACATAAGACTTTAATGTGTACATATTTCTTTCAGTAGGATATATCCAACTAAAATAAATAGGTCCTCCAAGAAGTATTTCAGTTGGAATATGGATAGTCAGATGCAACATGCATGTGAAAAATGGTGGAGGAATCACACAAAATTAATGGGGCATATGCCAACATTTTTTGCAAAAAAGACTTGGACAACTTCTTAGCACAAAGATCTCTAAATAAATGGCACAACTGAATAACAGTCACCCTTAAATTATTGGAAAAAAGATGACGAATTGTTATTGGAATCAACTCATGCAGAAGGATGTGATAATCATGAGTCTTCAAAGATTTTAGCTTCAACTCTATTTTGTTGATCTATTTGGATATATTGCTTGAATAACCATTAGGAACTTTAATAGTATCTAGTACTTCCAGAAATTGCTTTTTTCTGTAGGTGTCATCACATAAGAAGCACATGGAACTTGCCATTTATTTTCACTGATATGCACAAAATGCAATTCCGGTCTGATGCCCCAATCCACCAAGTCACGCTGAGACTGTAAATCGTCTTTTGTATTTCCCTTAACATTTAGAAGAATCGAAAGCAACATTTCACATATACTTTTTTCAATGTGCATTACGTCTAAGCAATGACGTAACAAATTGGTTGACCAATAAGGAAAATCAAAGAAGATACTTCTCTTCTTCCAATTGTAACAGGTTTCGGTGGAAACATTCTTTCTATTTCCAAATTTCATTTAACCCTTCCTGAATTAAAAACCGAAATCTTTCAATTCATTAAGCACATCAGTTCCAGACATACGCTAAGGTGGATCATCGGTCTCTATGGTATTTTCAAATCTTCGACGATTATTTCTATATGGATGCTCCATTGGAAAGAATCTCCAATGTCCCATAAAACTGAAACTACAACAATGTTTCAGTCTTCTGGATCGTGTATTCTCCATACAAACAGGACATGATAGTTTTTCCTTCATGCTCCATCCAGACATCATTACATAAGTAGGGAAATCATTGATCGTCCACATAAGCGCAACATGCATCTGAAATATGTCTTTCGAACATGCATCGTATGTGCGCACACACACATCCCAAAGAAGTTTCAACTCTTTTATTAAAGGTTGCATGTATACGTCTGTATAATTGTCGGGATCAGAAGGGACAGATATGATTATACTCATGAAAGTGAAAGGTTTTTTCATACACAACCATGAGGGAAGATTATAGATGTGTATAAAAACCGACCATGTGATGTGCGACGTAAGCATCTGCCCAAATGGATTAAAACTGTCACATGAAAGACCCAACCTCACATTACACATGTCAGCTGCAAAATCAGGATATCGAGCATCAAATCTCTACCATGCAAATCCATCTGCAGGGTGAACCAACTCATCATTAGTCTTCTTTCTCTCGGTATCATTCCATCACATTTTTATTGATATTTCATTAGACATAAAAACATTCTGGAGTCTGGGGATCAATAGAAAATGACACATTACTTTCTGTGGCACACGGGATGGTGTTCCATCAACTTTTGGCTTTCAGTAGGATGTGCCACATTTTATACAATCATTTCGTTTAGCATTTTCCTCCCAGAATAAACTGCAATCTTTTGGGAAAACATGAATTTTGTTTCTTGAAAATCCAAGTTCCTCAACTAACTTCCATGTCATATAGTGGTTTGAGGGAATATCTGCATCATCTAGAAGTAAGTCTTTCAAGAAGGTAAAAATGTAATCGATGAAAGTATTAGAAATCTCATACATAGTTTTCCCATGAAACAATCAGATTAAAAATTCCAGCTTTTTAATTTTACCGCATTGTCGATATATTGGAGTCATGGCAGCATCATTCAATTTTTTCACCCTGACAACATTATCATTTTCATTAGATGCATCATGTGTGCTCATATCAAAATCTTCTTGGGTCGGAATCCTTTCTTTTTCATGATGATGAATAAACGGAATCTGGTCATATAACAAATTCTCCAATCCGGTCCTCTCATTTGGATCATCAGCAATTTGAGATGTCATTTTATACCCATTGTGATACCACACAGAGTAGTTTGCTTGAAAATCATATTTGGTTATGTGGTAGTTGACTTCTTAACGGCTCAACCAAGGTCTTCCAACATAATTGTAATAGGGGTAGTGTATGTGACCACTATCTGAAGCATTGTGAAATGCAAAATCTAAAAAACTCTCCAAATTGTTTTGAAAATCGCTTGAGATATGATCAGTTTCATACATCCAACTTCTATCCATTCTGTAAAAAAAATTGTTATAAGTCATTTCGTCAAAAGAAATTCAATAATATTGAAGTTTCATCGAAAATATATTTAAGTAAACGAGAATTGTTCAGTTTATATGAAACCATAACTGACACACTACTCTATATGAGAATCATTATATAAAAGACAACAAAATACTATATTTATAACAAAATATCTTTGAAGAACTATACATGAGTGTACAAGATCATGTACACTTGTGGAAGAGAATTATCTAGGGGGTACGGGTGTCCAGGGGGTGGGCGGGTTGTCCACGGGGGGTGTCCGGGGGGATGGGGGTGTCCGGGGGGTAGTGGGCGGGTGTCCGGGGGGGGGGGGGGCTGTCCAGGGGGTGGGCAGGCTGTCCACAGGGGTGGGGGCTGTCCTGGGGGGTCGGGGGTCCAGGGGGTGGGGGGGCTTTCTAGGGGGTGGGGCTATCCAGGGGGTATGAGGTGTCCAGGGGGGTGGGCGGGGTGTCCAGGGGGTGGCAGGGTTGTCCAGGGGGTACGAGGTGGGTGGGCGGGCTATCCATGGGGGTGGTGGGGCTGCCCAGGGGGTGGGTGGGTTGTCCATGGGGGTGGGGGGAGGGGGCTGTCCAGGGGGTACGGGGTGTCCAGGGGGTGGGTGGGCTGTCCACAGGGGTGGTGGGGCTGTCCAGGGGGGTTGGGGGTCCAGGGGGTGGGCGGGCTGTCCACGGGAGTGGAGAGGCTGTCCAGGGGGGGTCGGGGTGTCCAGAGGTGGGCGGGCTGCCCAGGGGGGTGGTGGGGCTGTCCAGGGGGTACGGGGTGGGTGGGTGGGTTGTCCACGGGGGTGGTGGGCTGTTCAGGGGGTGCGGGGTGTTCAGGGGGTGGGTGGGCTGTCCACGGGGGTGGAAGGGCTGTCCATGGGGGTGGTAGGGTTGTCCATGGGGGTGAGAGGGCTTTCCAGGGGGTGGGGGTGTCCAGGGGGTGGGGGTGTCCAAGGGGGTGGGGGCTGTCCAAGGGGGTGGGGGTGTCCACCCCCAAACTAGGGTCGTAAAATCCAATCTTTATCCCATTGTAGCATGATTTCAAGCCTATTATAGATGACCGAGAAGACTGTTGGTGTAAACCATGAATATCATACATATAAATCACAACACACCCAATTGTAAACACACCACCAAATATCATACGTGGATCAGATTTTATGTGCCATGTTTCGATGGGACACTACTCAGAGGAGTATGAGCCTTGTTATATCATTAAGTGGTATGGAGTTGTAGGAATGTTAAATTTGTATGAGATCAATATGGATAGTGGATAAGAACCTGAGTGAGATTTCTTTGCAGAGATCACTTCTTCTTGGAAGGGTAAGAGTGAGTGTCGGTATGAAACTTCAAGAAAAGTCTTAACGTGTGAAAGCAACTATACATTGGTTATATTTGATTCCTATTTTTTGTAGAGTATCAGAGTGGACATCCAACCCCCCTCCCTGGATAGCCCACCCCCCCCCCCCCCACACCCCTGCAGCCCCCTACCCCCTGCATCCCCCCCCACCCGGATAGCCCCCCACCCCACCTGGACACCCCCCACCCCACCTGGACAACCCACCCCCTCCTCCCTAAACAACCAACACCCCCTCCCCCACCTGGACAGCCCACCCCCACCCCTTGGACAACTCTCCCCCCACCTGGATAGCCCACCCACCACCACCCCTGGACAGCCCACCCCCTCCCTGGACAGCCCACACCCCTCCCCTGCAGCCCCCCCCGACAGCCCCCCTGGACAGCCCACATCCCCCCACCCCCACTGGACACCCCCCCAGATAGTCCACCCCCTCCCTGGACAGCCCACACCCCCTCCCCCACCCTGACCCCCCTGGATAGCCCACACCCCTCCTTGGGCAGTCCATACCCCCCTCCCCCACACCCCTATAACCCCCCTACCCCCTGCAGCCCCTACCCCCCTGGACAACCCACCCCCCACCTAGACAGCCCCCCACACCTGGACAGCCCCCCCCACCCCTCCTACAGGCCCCCTTAGGGTAATTTTATTTAAAATCATTTTATTCATTAAGAAAGGCAAACCATTATGCATTAGCCATTTCATTCCAAACAACCCATTCAATTTATCAAAACATGACAAATTCAATTTATCAAAACATAACAAATTCAATTTATAAGTCTCTACGGGTCACTTAGAAAATGTCATTAGGGAAAGGGGAAATCAACTACATTGTTAATTCCAATTTAAAAATTGGGTCAAGCACTTAGGAGGTGCGGTGTTGTCTCGGAGGTGTGGTGGTGTCCGGGGGGGGCTGTCTAAGGGGGTGGGGGGGGGGGGCTGCCCAAGGGGTGGAGGGTGTCCAGGGGGGTGGAGGTGTCTAGAGGTGGTGGGGGTTGTCTAAGGGGGTGGGGGTGGGGGTTGTCCATGGGGGTGAGGGGTGTCCAGGGAGGGTGGGGGTGTCCAGGGGGTGGGGGTGTCCAGGGGGGTGGGGGAGGGGGTTGTCCAAAGGGTGGGGGAGGGGGTTGTCCAAGGGGGTGGGGGAGGGGTTGTCCAAGGAGGTGGGGGTGTCCAGGGGGTGGCTGTCCATGGGAGGTGAGGGGTGTCGAGGGAGGGTGGGGTGGGGGGGAGTTGTCCAAGGGGTGGGGATGTCCATGGGGGGTGGGGGCTGTCCAATGGGGGGTGTCCGGGGGCTGTCCAGGTGGGTGGGAGGTGTCTAGGGGGGCTGGGGGTGGGGGTGTTCACAATTCCAATCCATAACCCAACCAACGCCAATTCATCCTCAATATCAATACATATAAATACAAAATCCAAATCCAATTTTAAACTAAAGTCCACATAAAGTAACATATCACCCCACTAAACAAACCATTTACCATGTTTGAAGTGTAGAAAAAAAACAGAAAAGAAATCAAAGGGTTCGGTACTTCACAGATAGCACGAACTCTAATTTAGTCGAAATCAAAACACCAAACAGAAAAAATAGAGGGAGAACATTAAAACTAACGTAAAACTTACTAATTTGAAGTGTAGAAAAAAAAATTGTTTGATTGAAGATGGTTTCGCGGCCGAGAAAACTTCCGGAGGAGCTCTCGATTAGGTTCTGCAATCGGGCGAGTGGGAGCTGGGGTTCTGGGTATTTGGGGGAAAACTTTCCCAACAGTTTTTAAAAACCGTTGGGAAAACCTCTCTTTACCAACGGTTTATTAAAACTGTTGGTATATCTTAGAGAAACTAAATATTTCCCAACGGTTTTGTCAAACCGTTAGGAAATATTAAGTATATTTACACATTGCCAATGGTTTGAACAAACCGTTGAAAAATGTGGCCTTTTTTTACAGTATAGCAACGGTTTGGAGAAACCGTTGGTATATATCCGTTGGGAAAACATCAGATTCCAGTAGTGGCGATCTTATAAATATGTATTAATATACGAATCACTACTGGAAATCGGACCTTTCCCAACGCTTCTATACCAACGGTTTGTAAAAACCATTGGTATAGGTCCCCTTTCCCAACGGTTTGGCCAAACCGTTGGGAAAGCCCACTTTGAGGCCACCTTTCCCAACGGTTTGGCCAAACCGTTGGAAAAATTCCACTTTGTGGCCACCTTTCCCAACGGTTTGGCCTAACCGTTGGGATAGGTATACCCTTTCCCAACGGTTTGGCCAAACCGTTGGGAAAGCCCACTTTGAGGCCACCTTTCCCAACGGTTTGGCCAAACCGTTGGAAAAATTCCACTTTGTGGCCACCTTTCCCAACGGTTTGGCCTAACCGTTGGGATAGGTATACCCTTTCCCAACGGTTTGGCCAAACCGTTGGGAAAGGTCCCCCAGATATCAACCTTCCACGAAAATTTCTCCGGAATCAAGGGTCTATACCAACGGTTGTCAAAACCGTTCGTATAGACCCTTTGATTTTTTATCATATCTTCTTACCGAGAACATTATATAAATCAAAATTTAAAATAATTATGAGAATACATATATATATTTATGTAATTATGTTCACAAAATTCATGTTAGGTTAGTGGTTAAGTCGTTCAATGATAAACTAGGGGTTCTGGGATCAAATCCCAGCGAATGTTTTTTTTTTAAAATACATATGCCAACGGTTCCATAACCGTTGGTATGGATTTTCACATTACTTATACCAACGATTTTCAAAACCGTTGGTATAGAGGCCTATTCCAACGGCTTACTTGGCAATGGTTCTCCAAACCGTTTGTATAGGATATACCAACGGTTTGGAGGCCTATACCAACGGTTCCAAACCGTTGGTATAGGTTAGTTTTCCAGTAGTGAATAAATATACGGATAAAAAAATATAACTGAATATATATAAATAATTAGATATAAATATATATTAATATACGAATATGTAAATATATAACTAAATATACATATTAATATAAATATATATTAATATACGAATAAATATAACTATATATATATAGAAATATATATAGATATATCATTAAATAGAGGGCAAAACAACATGGAGGAGTGGTAAAAAGTCCAGACGTGCATGTGAGAGGTCTCAAGTTTAAATCCAAGAGGAGGCAGGGGCGCGCGCGTAGGTTGGTGAAGGGTGGTGCTAGCGCTGTTAAAGGGTTGGGGGTGGATGGGGCATGCAGGAGTGGCTGGGGCATGTGGGCGGGGTGCTTCACGGCGTTGTTGGAGGGGGGGGGGGGGGTCAAGCGCTATTAAAACCCTCAGATTTGCATATTTTTTATTTTAATTTTAATTTTAATTTTTTTAAACTTTTATCAGCGTTTTTTTAGCGCTAATAAAATGGACTCCCTTTTAATAGCACTTCGATTATCAATGCTTTTTTAACGCTGATAAAGGCTTTTTTAGCGTTGATAAAACCCTATTTTGTGATTGTGCACCATCATCTTCCCAGTTTACAAGCCACGAACCAATGATCTTCACTATAATAAGCAAGCAATCTAGACCACTTCTACACTAGATGAGAATCAAGACCAGAAGTAAGGCCAACAACAATAGCTTGAGCAAAAATTTCTTTCTTGGATCTTTCTTTCTCACATGCACTTTTCTCTCTCCTGACAAAACATTACTCTAATGAATCATCAAATGAACTCCAAAATAACCCCAAGCCACCTGACAATAAAAAAAAAGAGTGGTGTATTCAGTGAGACATTTGTGTGTCAGGGTAGTTGTAGTGATATAACAGAGCCCATGAATCTTAGCCACATTAAAAAACCAATGTTGAGTGAAATACTCAGAGAGGGAGAGAGAGAGCGAGAGAGGGGGAGAGGGATAGGGAGTGGGAGAGGGCATGAGGGTGAACAACTATATACACATGGTGTGGGTGGTTAACGGGCCTCAAACCTGGGGGCCAAGCCCATCGACCTATATTTATGGGTTGGGCTGGACTATAAAAAAACAGCATGTATTTTAAATAAGCTTAAACAGACCAGAGAAAAAAGCATACAAGCTTAAGCACACCGCCCTAAAAATATGTGGGCCAAAAATATATATTTTTTATTTTAATGTTGTTTCAATTTAATGTTGATTTTTTTGGTGAAAAACTCTCACACACACACGTTTATGTGATGACTATAGTGCTTTTTGATATTTAATATTCATTGTAATTAAGTGTTTAAGTGTTTTATATTAAAAAAACATTTTCAATCCTGATTACAAATGTGGGTCGGCCTGTGGATCGGTTCACTTACAATGTGGACCGAACTCGACTTGGTTTCCCAAGCTCGTATTAAATGTAGACTTAAATGTGTTGGGGAGAATCCTGATTCCAGGCCGAAAATTGTTTGCCAAAAATATCGTGAGAAACCCGTCGAAATATGGAAGTGATATAAGTAGAATAAATAAATCAGCACACATGATTTTTAATGTGGAAAAACCCTCTGATGTAGAGGATTAAAAAAACACTGGGCAATTCCCAAAAATATCCACTATGAATCAGAGAATAAAAGAATCCAAGTATTGTCCGAACATGAATTACAAATGAGAGGGCGTAGAAAACCTGTGTGAAAACCACACCCCGATACGCTTCTGCCTTATCTCTGATAAACATCTCACCGACGCCATGTGTCGGAAGATCAATCTGTGACAAAAATGGAAACACCCACGTGTGGGGCTGAACCCCAATAATCTCCCCCTTCATCCCGTCAATGGAGATACCATCTAATAAACTCAGTTGGACCAAAAAACTTGTTGGTATCGCACCAACCATTATCCTCTGCAGAAAAATGGGACACCCTTTTGCAACTCTGACAGAAACCTAACTATTCCCCCTGTAAAAGAAATCCAAATGCTGAAGTCTTCATTATATCCATCTCTGCACCACCAATATGAGAATCAACAATGTCTCGTATCCTCAAAAATCGTGATCGCCACAAAATATGGAGCACCTGCAAGAAAAACTTCCCCCCCTGTTCAAAATCCCAAGCAACTAGCACATCAACTCGATCTTCAATTTTTAATTCTTTCTTCACTAGTCGCATGTTCTGAAAAAAAAAGAATTAGGTGTAAGATCTGGAACACCTCCTTCAACCTGCTTTTCAAAGCTTATTATGCTCCGCACACGCATCAGCGGTCCTCTTCAAAACTTCCATAATTCTCACGAAAAATTGCAAGCACGAACCAGCACCTCTGATACCACTTGTTGGGGAGAATCCCGATTCCAGGTCGATAGTTGCTTGCCAAAAATATCACGAGAAGCCTGTCAAAATATAGAAACGATATAAGTAGAATAAATAAATCAGCACACAAGTTTTTTAACGTGGAAAAACCCTCTGATGTGGAGGATTAAAAAACCACGGAGCAATTCCAAAAAATATCTACTATGAATCAGAGAATATAATAATCCAAGTAATGCCCGAACTTGAATTACAAATGAAAGAGCGTAAAAAACCTGTGTGAAAACCACACCCTGATACGTCTCCGTCTTCTCTGTGATAAACATCCCGCTGACACCATATATCGAAAGATCAATCTATGACAAAACGTCACCCTTCTATCGACGAAACATCACTATCTCGGAGATCTTCACCCGAACATGCGTCAGCCTCAGTTTGCGACACCCGAATGATCTCGTCATCATGATGTACCACCGATCATGAACCGAGACACACCACCTAATCACCGCTATCAGGAAGACTTTCGATACGTGGTCCCGGTCATCAATTGCGTCGTCGCTACTCTGCGCTTATTAAACACCGACATGTCGCGCATGCTACTGCTGACGCGGTAACCCCCTTCTTGCTCTCGATGGACGACATCTTGAACATCTTTCCAAGAACCTCTCCACGTGTACAAGATAATTGTGTCGCCGTCGTCATGTCACGCGGGCCACCGCAAACGCGACAAACCCCTTCCCAGGTCTCCCTTGCCGGCTACATCTTGTTGGCACACCCTTTCTATTCGCCACCAACCGCTTCCCCTTTTATAGGCTCCCATATGTCACATATTTTGATTGAAATGGAAATATGAAAATATCTCAAAAAAGATATCATGAGATATCACCTGAATCTCATGCTGGAAGATACACAGTGGAAGGATCTTGAATTTCCAAAAAATATATCTTCAAATCTAAAAGATACATCATATCTCAAAAATGGAAACACTCACGTGTGAGCTGAACCCCAACAAAATGGACCGAACATCTTTAGACTTGGTCAATGCGGTTTTGGCATGCACCACCTCGCTTCGACGTGTTAAACACCCCTACACATATGCAACAAAAAGAAATTAACATGGGCAATGACAAAATCAATAAAGGAACACATCAATCAAGAATAGTAGAAAACACCCTAAAGAACAATAATAATTGCAGGGTTGAAATGATCAACGACTCAAAATAAAATCGGATAAAACAAATAAATCAACCAACAAAGGGAGCTATCACCCTAACCAGGTCATGCAAACAGGGCTCGTGACAAACATAGTCCCAATGCGGACAAAACTCATGTCAGACAAACAACCGATAAAAAAAATAAGCCACCTATTAGTCAATTCATAAAATACATCTTAACAAATCAATGTAAACTTGTTGTCTTTCAAAAAAAAAAAAACAATCAAATACATATAATTTAAAAAATATGATTTAATTTACAATTTTATGAAAACATATTTTCACATGAGTTTCGATTTCTTTGTTAAATCTCAAAACTGACTCCACACATCACTGCCCTTGGACTTTGGAAAGACCAAAAACAAGTTTAAATCAACAAGGTTTGATGACCATATTTGAATATAAAAAAGCCAAAATGAATTAAATATAACTTTAAAATACTATAAAACCATATATTTGGCATTCGTGATTAAGGAAATTTTTTCATTAATTATTCGACCCAATATGCCCCCCACCCCCCACCCCGATCCGATTATCAATCAATCAAACCCCATTATAATCGGGTGCCCTAGCCGTTTCTGCCCGATCCATTAGCCGTCCTTGCCGGGTCATCGTTGCGTCAGCTTGGAGCTTCGCTGACTTTACATCAAACTAAACCCAAGAAGAGTGGCGTCAGCACGCAAACATGGCTGGAGATTGGATCTTGGGAAGTTCGAGGGGCTTGGAAGGAAGCAAAGCGATGGTGAGCAGCAGAAGAAGATGTCTGGAGAGGAGGGAGAGATGGCTGGTGCTGTTGGGTGTGGTGCTCCACGCCGTTTACATGCTCAGCATCTTCGATATTTACTTTAAAACACCGATTGTCCATGGCATGGATCCGGTGACCCCTCGTTTCACCGCCCCTGCTAAGCGCCTCGTGCTTCTCGTTGGTAACCACTCTGTCTACCTGGCGCTACTCTTGGATTTTCATTTCACCTGGAAACGTTAGGCATCAAAATCCATGTCCCTCAAGAGAGGGTCGGTCCTTTATTTATAGATATACAATGCCAAAATACAAGTGCACAAGAGGGAAAATAAAATTCAAATACTTAGGATAGGAAAAACCCAATCCCACCCATAATATATACCACACCCCGCCCAAGTTGGGCCATATATATTAAACTTGCATAGCTTGATACATAAGAACTGAAGACAAGCTCAAAAAATTGTGAAAATATCTCTGCAGTGAGTAATGTAACCATCCTGGATGAGATTTATCTTTGGCAACAATGCGAGGCACCAAAGTCTCAACCAGTGTACTAATAAAAACATTAGTGTTAGTAGATAAGTTCTGATAATACTGGGAATAAAATGGGTTTGGCCAAGAAGAACGCATAATTTTTCTTAGCGCGATAAGCAAATCATCACATGTCTGTTGTGGGGCAGGCAAGTCATGTAATGTGTGTACATTAGGTTCAAAGATGATGTTCGTAAGAGGTCAACGTGAATAAACATGACTGAAGTAGGAACCACTGTCATCGGAAAGAAAAAAATCAAAATACATTTTCATCTTAATGTATTCAAGTTCAATAATCTCAAATGAGTCTGAGACTCCATGGCTATTTGAATGTAGAATCTTCAATAAAAAATACATGGCTCTTCTAGAAAACACAATTTTCAAAATCTACTCACGTCGAATCCTATTGGCTATGCTGCCAGAAACACAACCCTTTGAATAAACCTTGCTACTTCAAATATTACTAATGTTACCTCTACGAAATATTCAATTGTATTTAGTAGCAATATTTTATATCTGGTTAGGAACTCATCAGTTGCGAGCCTTATAGTAGTAATTCTACTGAATATCAATTATTTTTGGTCGTAAGTCAACACTCTTGCCTAAAAACCCTTTGTTCTAACATCATGATCACAAAATTACCTTTTGAAATCTTTATCATGCTTTGTAATAGCAATGCAATTTTTGATCTTGAATTTCAGTAGTAATGCACCGTATTTCATTGACAAGCATGTCTGTTATTAAATAAACAATTTATCTATAACAAGGATTTTATAATAGACATAATACCGACACTTTGATACTGCTCATAGCTTGTAGTTTATGATCTTAGTTTTTGAACGCATTTCCCGAATTGCAATTTATGAATTTTTTATTATCTGTTCATTAGATCAAATTAACACTATCTGAATGTCGTTTTTTAGGAAGAAAAATCCATGTGAGTTTAGAAGTTTTGCTTATTATGATATGATCCAATATTGTAATTGCAGCTGATGGATTGCGAGCAGACAAATTTTATGAGCCAGATTCCGAGGGAAATTTTAGGGCTCCCTTTCTGAGAAGTATAATCAAGGAGCATGGTCGCTGGGGGGTCTCTCACGCTCGGCCTCCGACAGAGTCAAGGCCTGGTCATGTTGCTATAATTGCGGGTTTCTATGAGGATCCCAGTGCAGTCTTGAAAGGTTTCATCTCTTGTTTACTTATAGACTCAACTGTGATACTATTTGGCATCATCTTCATTTTCCTTTTCCTTTGCATTTTTTCTTATTTTCTAAGCAAAATAGAAACATTTTGGTTGTGTTATTGTTTTTGCTTTAGTCTCTTGCATTCCTTGTATATCACTTTAATGTTGAGAAACTACTTGTATTCAGGATGGAAGGCAAATCCAGTTGAATTTGATTCAGTTTTCAATCAGAGCCACCATATGTTTTCTTATGGAAGCCCAGATATTGTTCCGATATTCTGTGGTGCCTTACCTCACAGTACTTGGGACACCTATCCTCATGATTTTGAAGACTTCGCAACTGGTGAGTTACAATTCTTGGTTATTGTTGTCAAGCTCAAAGCATATTAGGACTCCAGGTCAATTGAGGGAAATAATCTGTTTTTTTTCTTAGTTCTATTTAACATTTTCCCTTGCATGTGTTGTATGTTAAGTTTAATGGTTTCACAGCCTTCAAAATATTAATCTGGTTAGTCAGTGCACATCTTCTTTTCTCTCTCTATGCAACTTTGATTGCAAATTGCCCATTTTTGAACCATATGGAGCGTAATTTTGTTATTTCTAGCTTTCAGTGATGTAAGTGCAGTAAATTGCATGCACAAAGGGCTTTGCAAAGGGTTCTTGCAAAGTCCCATGACTTTTTTGATGTTTCTTTTCCTCATAGTGATACTGATGCTTGATAAGCTAAGTATTTTTTTTATTACTCTGCTAGAAATCAATAAAGGAAGATAATGCTAGACCTAGGTACTTTGATTTGTTTCTTGTGTGGGTGTGTGAATCTAGTAATTTTATGTTGTTGATTAGTTTCTATGCAGATGCATCATTTTTGGATGAATGGTCCTTTGATCAATTCCAGAACCTTTTAAATAGGTCAAATGAAGACCCAAATTTGAAGCAGTTACTTCTGTCCGACAATCTAGTTGTATTCCTGCATCTGCTTGGGTGCGATTCAAATGGCCACGCACATCGACCATATTCATCCATCTATCTTAATAATGTTAAGGTTGTCGATCATGTTGCAGAAAGAGTTTACAATCTTGTTGAAGGATATTACAAGGACAATCAAACAGCATATATTTTCACAGCTGATCATGGAATGAGTGACAAAGGTTGAAGATTTTTTGATATTTTGTTGCTTTTAATTAATATTTATGTCTCATTTGCCGGCAGTTCCTTTCACAATTTTATGTTATCTTAAAGGTCTTTAAGGCTATGTCTCGTATGATGGAAGTTTTTCGGATGAAAAAGGAAAAGGCATGAGGAATAAAATGCTAAAGAGATTGACGAGTCAATAGTTTATAATATATTTGGCATGCAAGAAAAATGTGTGATTTAATATGTTAAATAATACAAATATATAAAAAAAATATAATGTAATTTTCCCTTTTGTTGAAGAGGTATTTTTGTGAATAACATATAAAATCAGACAATTATGCTCATAAAATTTATTTTCCGAAGAAGGAATGAACATTCCAACCCAAATTGAAAGAAATCTTTTTTCTCTAAACCAATAGAATTGATACTTTATCTGTCTGTGCGTTGTATCCAACATGATTTCTAGTTGTTCTTTCATCCATTGCTTTTTGTAGAGGTGAATTCTCCTTACCTCAATGTGAGGTGGAAACATTCTTTTATAGATGAGTAAAAATGATTACATGGTGGGATATTCTGATGTGGGACTTGGAAATACCCATTATAATAAAACTGGGTTTAGCACCCCCCTCAAGCTGGACATGCCCAGCTTGGACCGCAGGGAGGGCGCTGCCGAGAAGGGCGGGGCCAGACGATGCCGAAAGACCGCATAGAGGGCGCCGCCGAGAAGGGTGGGGTGCCTGGGTCGGGAGGGGGGGTCCGCCTGGAGTGGGGGGGGGGTCCGTCGGGAGAGAGGAGGCAGCGGGTGGAAGGGGAGGAAAAATATTAGACCTCCTTTGATACCTTGTAGAGGTGAATTCCCTTCACCTCAATGTGAGGTGGGGACATTCTTTTATAGTAAAAAAGATTACATGGTGGGATATTCCGATGTGGGACTCGGAAACACCCATTATAATAAATCCGTGTTTAACACTTTTCTCAGACTACCGTTCCATCATACCAAGCGTAGCCTAAATGTATATCACGAGTGGCAAAAAAGCTTGCAAGCTATGCAAAAAGAGTGCACCTTTCTTTACATCAACCGAAAAATAAATTCTCATATACATTATGTATTTTGATATCCTTGTTAATATGTACATCATTGGGATTGTAGTTGATGCCCCGAGTTTATATACTGTAAACATCTTTTCCATTTCTAATCCAACTCCAGTACTGATCAAATTCAGCTGATTGGCAGTGGGATTTGTTGAGCCTAATAAAAAACCTGTCCTCCAAAAGACCCTGAATTCTGGACTCCTGTTGTTAAATGTTCATGTGATTATGATTGTTTTATTAGATCCGGTAAGTGATTATTTTTTCTGAAAATTTAAGTCCTCTTACTGACTGGTTTTCTGATAGGAAGCCATGGAGACGGGCACCCTTCAAACACTGATACACCCCTTGTTGTTTGGGGGGCAGGTGTTAAATATCCTGAGCCAATGTCTCGCAACAATCATTCTGATCCTGGTTTCCGTTTTGTTGATGAACATGTGCATGACATGCCAACGCCTGTACAGTGGGGGCTGAATGACATAGAAAGGGTTGATGTTAATCAAGCTGACATTGCTGTATTAATGGTTGCTTATTTGTCTGTTTTTCGTTTTGGTATTTGGGTTCAGTCTTGTCAATTTCATTTGACGAGTCTCATTTATTGTTTGATAATGTTTCTTGGCCATTTGCAGTCCACTCTTATTGGTGTGCCATGCCCTGTCAACTCTGTTGGAAATTTGCCTGTTGGATACATTAACATGAGTGAGGCATGTTCTGCACCTTTAGTAATATTCTCAGAGTTAAACTTTGTACAGAGTGAAAAAAAAAGTTTGGTAATTTGACAAGGATTTTGAGATTGCAGGCTGACAGAGTTGAAGCTGTGCTAGCAAATACAAAGCAAGTTCTCAGCCAGTTTCTTCATAAGTCACGTATCCTCTTATGGTTTTAGTTCTGTTTGTAATGTTCTGTTTCTAGAAGGCATTGCTTTCTTGAAGTTTCAGCATCAGTCCCTAAATGCTCAAGCTAACACCCTTACTCCTGGTCCAATGAAATTTTATTTTTCATTGCCTTCAGTATTTGAATCTTTAGTTTTTGATTGTTTATCCATTATTTTGGGTGGTTTTCAATCTTGTATTTAGTAGAAATTTATGCAAGGAAAGGGCGACAACAGTGAGTGAATTAGCTATTTCTATATTCTCCTTGACAATTATAGAGCTGAAGCAGACAAACACATTTTATTTCAAGCCATTTAGACAGCTTGCCCATTACGCTTCAGCACTGGATCAAATTGAGGGTCTGATATCTAACAGAGATTATGAAGCCGCGATTAAGCTATCTGAAAATCTCAGAAGCTTGGCAATGGAAGGGCTTCACTATTTTCAAACTTATGACTGGTTTATGCTGATGAGTGTGGTTACTTTAGGATATATTGGTTGGATGGTTTGTCTTGTCATCCATGTGCTGCGGTTTTACACATCCTTTCCATGGAATATTTTGAGGAAGGGTGAATCTGTTTATTCTAAAAATCATGCTGGAAAGGTATTTTTTGTATTCCTGAGACCGTTGATCGGTGAATCCCTGTTTTCTGTATTTGTGTTCCATTCAACATGGTGCAAAAACAGCATCAATGTATGATTGGAAATGTTTTTTTCTTTTAGGATATAAACAGAAGCCTCCTGCACTTGTGATAATGGATGTTTTAGGGGAATTTGATTTCTCTATATAATGCATGCACTACCTTTCCATCACTTGCTTGGTTTATGTGTTAGAATATGTGTTAGCCATTGTCATTATGTCATGAATTTTTGTCAACTGCAATGTGAATTTCCTCACTGCTTTAGGGTCCGCTTGGCAATACTTTTTTAAAGCTGTTTATAGTACTTGTCGTAAGCAGTTCGAAAAAAATAAGTGGTGTTTGTTCTGTTTCTGAAAAACATTTGCATCTAAATTTCAGTAGAATTTCACTTAAATAAGTGGCAGAAAAACGCTTTTTCAATAAGCAACCTGGAAACACATATGTCGAAGCATTTAAAGGTTGGGTTACAACCGCCAAATGGCGGGTCACTCACGCTACAAGGAAAATCTGCAAATAAACGGCCCAGGGACTCGACCCTGTGACTGGTGCCCCAAAACCCCTCCCCCCCTGCCACCCCAGCCGTGTGCGGGGGGCCATATGTAGAAGCATTTATTATAGCTAAAAGCCGTTTTTAGCAAGTGTTGTCAAACGAAGCCTTAGAATCTCATAACCCCTTCTCTATTGATATTGTTGAAATGTTTCTTAGTAATTGCTTTTTTGTTCTATTTTTATCTGTACATTTCTTCTGCATTTGAAATTATGTTCTTTTCTACTTGTGCATTAAACTTGTGATGCAATTCTTTCTATATTTCAGGTACACCTGTTTGGATGTTTATTGATGGGAGTGCTTTCTATATTATTGTTTCTTGAGGGCTCTCCGCCTCTTTACCTCGTATACACTGGGATGACAGTGTTTCTGTGGACACAAATATTTAGCGAATATCAGTTTATCCTTACATTTTGGAGAATCTTCAGCAGGAAAAATTATGAGTTCATACTTAAAATCCTGGTTACTTGTGCCGTATCATTGTTCATTCTTGAAATTCTGGTATGTTCAAGCAACAAAACTAGTTGTCCCTGTCCCTTCTGTTTTATATTATACAATTTGTTGTGCAGGTGAACAGCTTTACAGAGAGGAAGCTTTACACTTGGTGTTTTCTGATGGTGGGGGTCGTGGCTTCTTTTTATCTTTTTATGACTATCCCATGGAAATCTGGGGTTCCTGTCTTTGTGCTGGCTGCATGTTGGCTTTTGTCAATTTTTACTTTGATGCCACCAGAAATTCCTGATAATAATCAATTAGTGTAAGTAAAATTTTACACCTTTCACCCTTTCCAAGTAATTATATCTTCAAATGATATTTTTGAGTCATGTGAATGATAGAGCCACATCGTAATATCACACTCATCTCAGTTCCGAATCTCCTCCTCATACCGGCAAAGATGACAAAATTAAGCTGTTTTCTTGTTTTTATTGTTCTTAAGGCAAATATTGTTTCTTTAGTGGGATGTGTTATAATATTTCTCCCTTTATTAATCATCTCTGTGTTTTTTTTCTTTATTAGAAAAGTTGGAAATGGGTGCTCTGCATAAAGTGGGAATTTTACTGGTTCATTTGCTGTGCAAATATTCTTTATTGTATATGTCCAAATGACTAAAATTTAGACATAATGGCGACTGAGACATTTAAGTCACTACAATTAAAAATTAAGAGTTTCAGAGTATACCTTTTCTTATATAATCTTAAATTATGAATATATTCTAAGATTGTATCAGGACTCAAAATTTCTCATCAATGAGATCTTTTGCAGGGCATGAAGCTGATTGTCATGCAAATATTTATGTAATTAATGTTTTTAAAATTAAATGGCTTAAATGTTTCATGCACTCATGTTGAAATCTGGCGGCCTTCATGGCACATGCTTCCATGGAGATTTTTTTAAAAAATCAATCTAACACACCCACTACGAATTTGTTTTCTTGACAAGTCTTTATCTCTTCTTCTTTTGACTGTATTTTTTTTTTCAATAATGCTAATTAATAATAGATTAATTTTTAGTTTTGACATGTTCATTGAAATTTTTGTTGTCTTTTATTCATATGTTTGATTTGATAATGATGATATCTTATCCTTCTTGTTTAGTGTTGTAAGTGGACCGCTGATCATCCTGGTAGGAATGGCTGCAAGATGTCTGGATGAAGGAAACAAGTATTGGAAAGGGCTTAGTTTTCATGGCATGAAGAAAGCTAGATTCCCACTTCTCTTTTACTTGCAGGTGCTTCAAATGATTTGACTTTTTTGCGAGGTTAAATGTTTTAGAATTATGTCTCCTCTTTCTTTTTCTCTGAATGGATTTATTTTGTTAGGCTTTGTTGGTCGGGGCATCGTCTTTGATGATATCATTATCAACATCGCATAGAACCCAGAAGCAAGAACTACTTCTATTGCACCAATTGATAAATTGGTCCCTTGCTGGTATTGTTCGTCGTTTTCCTTGTTTACTTTTGTTTTTTTTGTTTTTCTTTACATGTCTCTGCTATCATTTGAGGTCACAATTCGGGTTCACGAGGCGGGTTTGTAACGCCCCCAACCCTGGTCGCTCAGTATTGGTGGGTTATTTATTACATGGTAACCAGAATACAAGAGATTACATTCCCAAGATCAAGGTTCAAGGTTCAGTAGTCTTCAAGAGACTAGATACATAAACATTACAATAAAACATGACATTTACAACATTTGAGTACAAGTCTTTATTCCTTAATGCCCCTTTAAAATGATCATACATGGTATTCCACTTCATTACCCAGAAAAATAGATATAAAAGTAAAGAGAGAACTCAAATGTTCATTTAGGGAAAATGTACAGCGGCTAACATGGCATAAAAATGACACAAGCAATATATCGCGAACTAGTAAACAATTGATGTGTTCAGCATAACATAATCCATGGATAATAAAGAAATAGATAATCACATGGATCACTTAATAATGAGAATGATGAGAATGCATAATTCCAGACATTATAAACATATCGTTGAGGTCTTGTGCTAAGACATCATACATAAAGGGTAAAGACGCTCCCTTTACCCTATCTTAGTTGTCTCATGAGATTCACCAATGGATGAGGGACTACATAATTTTGGGTCCCACCTATCATATAAAAATCCAATGCATTCCATCACAAACTAAATGAGCATAGATGATACATGGCATAATGTTCAAGGATGAACAACTTAGAAATACATGACATAATTGCTTAAAGGAACATATCATATGAGACTTTTTCGTATAAAACAATGGATCATATGGATTATCAATAGATTTCCCCAACCAATGAATTATTAAGCATGTTTTGGTGAATTCAATTAATTCATATAGGGAATAATTGAATGGATACGTCCAACTGTAGGGGATCGACTTAAAGGAGGTCTTTGCCCCTGTTGCACGCATGGAATCTGTGCGGCTCCTCGTCACGATGACGGCGCAAGAAAGGTGGGAGCTCCATCAGTGGAATTCGGTGAATACTGTGCCAAGCGTGGCATACAACGTCAACTCACGCCCCCCTATTCACCGCAACAGAATGGGGTTGTTGAACGACGCAACCAGACAGTGGTTGCCATGGCTTCGAAGCATGCTGAAGGCAAAGGGCCTTCCCGAGATGTTCTGGGGTGAGGTCGTCTCCACTGCCGTCTTCATCCTTAACCGTGTGCCGACACGAAGCCTTGACGGGATGACGTCGTATGAGGCCTGACATGACAAACGACCGGTGGTGCACTTTCTCTGCACCTTTGACTGCATTGCACATGTCAAGATCGTGAAGGCTCACCTGAAGAAGCTGGATGACCGGAGTGTACCAATGTTCTTCATCGAGTATGAGTTTGGATCCAAGGCATACCATGTGTATGATCCCGTCAGCAAGCACGTGCACGTAACATGCGACGTTATCTTCGATGAGGCGGAGCAGTAGGACCGGTGTGTTGAACAAGGTGTGTTGAGTAGTGAGGAGTCGTTCACCTTCGAACACACAACGACATGCATACCAGGGACGATGGAGGCCGACAACATTGTTGGAGACCAGAGATCGTCACCCACACCCATTAGCGCGCGCTCTGCAGACCTGATGCATGTAACACCCCGAGATTTTGTGAGATATTTTTTTCAAATTAATTTAATCTTTTTGACATTTTGCATTTCACGTAACACTGAATATAGTTCTTTTTATATATTAAAGTACTACGTTTGGCTTGCATGCACTACACACAATACTTAGATTAGATTGCGGTACACGAAACACTATGTTTGACTTATGTTACACACAATGCCGGGTTTTTCGATAGCTTGCGTAACACACAAGACCGAGTTTTTACCGAACTACAATATACTATTAATATTTGTTGGAGTTTGCATCCCATATCGGACTTATTGTCCGATTTGGTGTTTATTATTCCTTATAAAATAACCTAAGGCCTCCTTTACACTGTGTTTGGTGATATTTTAGTAAAAAAAAGAAATGAATTGGTAGTTTATAAAAGTAAAGAAATGGAAGGAAATGATTGTGATTTATCTCTTTGTGTTTGGATCAATAACTTAGTAAAAGAAAAGAAATGATTTGGATTTCTTTCCATCATGTTTGGTGACAATTTTTAAAAGAAAATAAAAGAAATTGTTTTGGTGCAAATGACACAAATAACCTTTATTAAAAAATAACACACACACAGGATTAAAGGGCATACTTGCCCAAGATAAAAAACTATAGATTAGATCCCCATGGACACCACACCTACCACCATGTTTGTCCAACATCTAACAATTTATGTTAAATGACACAAATAACCTTTAAAAAAATTGTATTTTTATTACCTCTTTTTTATGACAAATCAACACATTAATTTTGATTTTAATCAATCATTATTGTAATGACCCGACTCTTTGGCAAAGGTACGGATCGTTAGTTTTCTTTCGAATCTCTCCTTTAAGCTTGTTTAATGTGTTTAATGTCCTAAGGAAGGTCTGGGGAGTGTTCGGGGTTGGTCCGGAGCCCGGGAGTTTGAGAAATGGACTCGCAGATAGGGGCGCACGGCCTGCGCACGGCTTGCGCACGGTTTGGGTAAACCGTGCGGCCTTTGGTCTGGGGGCAGGGAGGTGCGCACAGTTTGGGTAAATCGTGCGCCTAAACCGTGCGACCCTTTATCTGAAGGCAGTGAGATGCGCACGGTTTGGTAAACCGTGCGCATAAACCGTGCGACCCAGTTCTGGGTAAAAAAATCACCTTTTTGCCCTTAAATCTATTTTAAGGCCTTAAGCCTTCTTCTTCCTCCTTCCAGCGGACAAAACACAGGGGAGCCCTCTTTGAGCTCCAAAACCCTCTCTCACTCTTTCTCTTGTGGTTTCTTCCTCCGGTGTCCGATTCTTGATCCGTCGGAAGCGTTGGAAAGGCCAAGGTAAGGCTTACCACACCTAAGCTTCTATCCTCGGCGAATCTTGGTATTCGTTTCGCTATTTTGATGCAGGCTCATATGCCCTATTTCTAGGGCATTGGACTGGAACTCAGATCTCTTCCAACCTACTACGAATCTGAGGTCGATATCAAGCGAGCCTACGCCTACAGCTCTAAGGTAGGTGGTCACGTGGTTTCCATTTTGGGTTTTCGCCTTTTTGAGTTATTATCGTCGTGCTGTGGTTTGTCTTTCGCCAAAACCCGTATTTATAATGACTGCTTCATATCTAAATGACCCGTGTGGTATGAGATCGATGAATCTAACCTTGTTAGGGTGTTTAGATTTGGTGTGGACCGGGAGTGGTCAACCATAAGTGGTATGCTTTGAGTTTTGGCCCCTTTTCACCTTTGAACCTTAATGATGTCTTGAAAGGGCAATTGCCATGTTAGGCAAATGAGATGACTTGGTTAGAGGTTGGCTAGGATAAGATAGCCTGAACCCTTGAATGAATTGAAATATATGTATGCCATGCTTTGCTTATGTGATGTTATAAGATGGATATGCCATGCATTGCTAATGTGATATGATATAAGATGGACCGCCTTATATATTGTGATGTGAATGGGTATGCCATGCTGTGTTGACATGCTTGTGATAACCCGTGTGTGGGCGGGAGACATTCTTACCCCGTGCCGGATGAATCTTTGCGTGTGGGCGGGAAGCATTCTTACCCCGTGCCAGCTGAATCTTTGAGTAATGGGATGGGAAGCATTCGTACCTCGTGCCCATATAACCTTTACGGGCGGGTAACATTCTTATCTCGTGCCAGCTGAATCTTTGAGTAATGGGACGGGAAGCATTCGTACCTCGTGCCCATATAACCTTTACGGGTGGGAGACATTTCTACCCCACGCCAGCTATAGTGCTTATGGACGAGAGGCATGTTTACCTCGTGCCAGTGATAACCTATATCTATGTACTTATACCTCTGGTGATTGTTCAGTTTACCAACCATGAGCTGAAGCAGGTAGACCCGCCAGGTGTCCTTCCGGTACCTGAGCGGGAGGGTTGTTTATTTACTTTGCTTTACTTACTTGCAGTCTATTACTCACTTTGCTTGCGAACACCTATTTGGATTACACGTAGACCCCATTGGTGGTGGCCTACTGAGACTTGTCTCACACCCTACCCGGGCGGCCTCCTGGGCACCCATGTAGACTTTACTGCTGCAGGTACCAGTAGGGGCAAAAGCCCAGCTTCAGGTTGTTGATACATGTATGCTCTAGTTGGAGTTCCAGAGCAGAGGACCGAGCTTGGCTAGAGATGCTCGTGGACTACTTTTGTTCTCTTTTTGTATTATTGTATAGCATGTCTGTCTTCTATTTCCATTGTATCAGCATGCCATGCATCCATTTTGTATCATACACTACCTATGTGGCTTGTGTATATTTATCGGGGTTTTCCTTACTTCTGTTGTTTGGTTTGTATGTTTCCTTTTTCTCCTGTTTATCCACTGGTTGTGCTTCCGCTATTTGATCACTTGATGCTATTCCGCTGCGTACTCTGACATGGGGGTACAGTCTCCCCACTGACTTACCATCACACCCCCGCTGCTAGTCGGCAGCCCCTGGCCTATGGGGAGACGAGCCAGGGGTCATGTGGCCAACCGGGCTCGGGGCTCGGGTTGAGGGGCAGCCGGGTCCGGACGTCACAATTATCTTTCATATCACCAAAATTAGGTAAACATTAAACTACAAACATATATTAATACAAATTTTAAAATTTTAAAAAATTAATCAAAGATGATCAAAATTATTTATATAATTTATTAATTCAAAATTATTAATTCAAGGTAATCAAAATTTTAAAGTCAAATATATTAATTCACAATAATTATTAATTCAAAATAATTATTAATTCAAAATAATTACTAATTCAAAACATTTATTAATTCAAAATATTTTTTAATTCAAAATTATTTATAAATTATTTATATAAACAATTAATTCAGGATAATCATAATTATTTATAATCAAAATTATCTATAATCAAAATTATTTATAAATTATTTATGATTATTTATATACACATAATTAGTTATAATCAAAATTATTCATATGCACATTATCAAAATTATCTATATTTGATTGTTATTATTAAAAAAGGTTGGGTACAACCGTCAAATGACGTCTCATGCATGCTACAAGGAAAATCCACAAACGGTTCGGGGACTCGACCTCGTGACCAATGCCCCCAAACAATATTTTCATGGGTATCTAAATATTTTGTTTGCCCTCGCACGGAAATTAATAATATTGTTTGCCTCATGAAAATATTTTGTTTGCCCCATGAACAAACTGTTTGTTATTATTATTAATAATTACAATTATGTTCATTTATATAAATATCAATGGGGAGCGGTGCGACGGTTTGAAGGAATAAAAGGTGTGAACATTGTTTATATTGACATATAGGGATAATATTGGAAATTTCAAAAACACCTCAACCCCACACACCATTTCCGTCGGAATCATCCTAATTTTGGGATATTCGAAACAGAGGGTTGGGGAGAAACGTTTCTCCCCGTTTCTCCCCCCTCATATTTCCTTCCGGTAGCTTTTGTCTCACCAAATGAGTGAAATCATTTTCCATCGCTTCGAATCGCTTCGAATCGCTTCTTTTCTTCTGCCAGACGAGGGCTTAGAGAGAACCTTGGGTATTGGGTCTACCCACTCTTTTTATCATTCTACATGGTATCAGATGAGGTTTTTTTAAAACCCGAGCCCTCCCTCCGATTTTTCTTTCTCTTGCCCTAGGTTTGGGATTTCCCTCCGCTGGGGGGCGGCGGGCTCCATGGCCAGTGAGCCGCAAGTCCTCCGCCGTCCCCCCTGTCGGCATCTCCCTCCTGATGGTCCGTTGAGAGCCCCATGCGCGGCTTCCTCCGTTGCTCCCTGTCGAGCGCCCCATGTGCGGCTCCTGCTCTGCGTCATCGGCTCTCTTTGTGCGACGACGCACCTCCTGCGCGCAACTCTTTGCGGTCCTACGTCTCGGCCCCCTCGCATCCAGCGCGACGCGTCCCGTCGCCCTCTGAGCAGTTTCCCGACTACTCCCGCCCGCGCGAAGCTGTTTTTGCCTCCCCGCTGTTTGCCTCCGACGCGGCACCGTACTGGCCCGCCTTCTTCGCGACACCAGGCCCCTGCCTCTCTTGCGTCCTCCTGACTTCACGCCCAACCCCAGCCCTGCGCCCCTTTCTCCTCCACCGCGCCAGAGCTCCTGCGACGCCGTCCAGATTTGAACTCTGCCTCCCCTGCTCGTCGCGCCAGAGTTCCTTCTACAACGGTGTTGCCCTTTCTCGCATTTTTTTTCTCCTGTGCGCCAGCGCTGCTTGCCAGGTCTCCTGTTGGCTTCCCCAGATCTGGCGACCCACGATCACTTTCTGCCGGCTTCCTAGTCACTCGGCTGACCGTCTGCCTCTCCCTCCGCCGGCCTGCATGAGCTGCGACCTCCTTTGCGTGCGACGAACCAGGCGGCCTCCCCTCTTCCAGATCTGGCCTGATCCGGCCGGATCTCGTCGTTGGTCTCTCCTCGCGCTGACTCTTCTCCTCGACCATTCCCGTGCGCCATAACTGCATCTGCCGGACGGTCCACCTGACGGCGCCTCCTGCGGAGCGTCCCCTTTCCGCGACACCTCCACCGCTGCTCCCTCTATGCTGACCTCCTCCTGCGGTAGCCACCGCCTCCATGCCGGCCTCCTCCTGCGGTTTTCCCGGCGACTCCGACGACCGGCCTGCTCGTGCGGTTTTCCCGACGACTCTGACGACTGGCCCACCGGTGCGGTTTTCCTGGTGACTGACGACCGGCCCGTCCGTGCGGTATTCCCGACGGCTCTGACGATCGGCACCGCCTGTGTGGATTTCCCGACGCTCCGTCGACCGACACCACCGGTGCGACTTTCCCGACGCTTCGTCGACCGACACCGCTTGAGCGGCTTGACAAATCTTTTTCAGCTGCATCATCCATCTTCTTGAGGGGGAGCAACAATCATGACGGGTTATCTTTTCTTTGTTTTGTTTTGTAATCAAGCTGGGTATGTTCAGCTTGAGGGGGAGTGTTTGCAGCGTCTGTTGATTGTTTTGTTTTTCTTTATGTGTTCAAGCTAGGTACACCTAGCTTGAGGGGGAGTGTTGGAGTCTGCATCCCACATCGGACTTGTTGTCCGATGTGGTCTTTATTATTCCTTGTAAAATAACCTCAAGGCCTCCTTTAGAGAGAACCTTGGGTATTGGGTCTACCCACTCTTTTTATCATTCTACAATATTATTATTAAAATATTATTATATCTACCACCCTGTTGAAATGAAAGTTACGAATATGATTAACTAAATTGTGAAAATATGATTTACATGTGTATATAAAATGAATCATTTGGTTATCAATTAGTATAAGTAAATGTAAGAACTATTTGAAAATAAAGAACTTACTTTTCTAAGAAAACTATTTTTCTATGTACAAATACAATTTTAACTCAATAAATTAAACAAACCACTTTTGATTAATGTTTTCAATACAATTTATATATAATATATTAATAATATTTTTGATACTTATCCAATAGATTTGATAGGTATAAGATGAGAATAAATTCAATTTTATAAATAAAAAGATATATTCTTCTAAAAAAAATTGGAACATAAAAATTAGTTTAGGGTAAATTTTTGGTATTTTTCAGCGAAGTTTCATTTTTTGATGAATAGTGAAAAATACTGAATTTTAATTCAAAACTGTTTTTTCATCTCATTTATTTATAAGGTTAAAATATGTTTTTGATTGGTTTTGTAGAATAGGAAATCTCCTTACCTCAAGGTGAGGCGGAGACCTACTTTTATAGACTGAGAAAACGAAATACATACAGGAGTATTCCGATGTGGGACTCGGAAATACCCAAAATAATAAAATAGGGTTTAACACTCCCCTTCAAGCTGGACATGCCCAGCTTGGATCATGAGTCCCACAAAAAGAAAGATGACATCAAACAAGACGAGTGTCACACCCCCTCAAGCTGGACATGCCCAGCTTGAACCACGAGTTCCACAAAAAGAAAGATGACATCAAACAAGACGAGCCATACTCCCCCTCAAACTAGGCCGCAGATGCTGTGGATGCCCAGCTTGGAATTGAGCGAGGCCAGACGAGCCCCTGGGAGGCCTTTGGTGAAAATGTCGGCAAGCTGGTCCGTCGTCGGGATGTGGCTAAAGCTGACATGATTGTGCTCTAGGTGGTGGCGAAGAAAGCGACAGTCCACCTCAATATGCTTCGTGCGTTTATGGAAGACGAGATTCAAAGCAATCTTGGTGGCGACCTGATTGTCACACCAGATGTGAGCAGATGTCTGCGGAGGAAAGCCAGATGTCTCCTGGAGGAGATGTCGAAGCCAAATGATCTCCGTGGTGACGGTGGCCAGGACACGGTACTCGGACCCCGCACTGGATCGGGAGACAACAATCTGTTTCTTGCTGCGCCAGGAGATGAGGTTGTCTGCTAAGAACACAGCAAACCCTGAAGTAGATTTCCGGGTAGCAAGACAACCAACATAGTCAACATCACAAAAGGCCTCAATATTCAGATGAGCATGACGGGAGTAGCGAAGACCACGGGCATGATCTCTCTTGATGTATTTGGCGATGCGGAGGACAACATCCCACTGAGAGGTGGTCGGATGCTCCATGAATTGACTCACTTTGCCAACAGCGCAGACAATGTCTGGACGAGTCATGGTGAGATAATTGAGTTTGCCCACCAGTTGACGGTACCTCTCTGGGTGTGAATACGGTTCCGAGGAGTCATAGAGAGATCGTTCTCCAGGCTCCAGAGGATTGTCCACAGCAGTGGCCTGTGTCAGCCCAGTATCCTGCAAAATATCCAACGCATATCTCCTTTGACAGAGGAAGATGGTGTTCAGAGAATAAGAGACCTCGATGCCTAGGAAGTATGTGAGAGGGACGAGATCCTTGGTGTGGAAGTGATGGTGAAAATGCCCCTTGAGGTGGGTGATTCTATCAGAGTCGCTCTCGGTGATGATGATATCATCCACATAAACGACCAACAGGATGCAGCCGGCGGATGTCGTCCTATAGAACACACGGTGTGGTCCTTCATGCTGCGAGAGAGCCCAAAGTCGGTGACGACGGTACTGAAGCGACCAAACCAAGTACGAGAAGACTGCTTGAAACCGTAAAGAGAGCGGCGTAGTCGACATACTTGAGATTCGGTGCCGGAGGCACAAAAGCCGGGGGGCTGCTGCAGATAAACCTCTTCCTCAAGAAATCCATGGAGAAAGACATTTTTGACATCCAGTTGATGAAGATACCATTGATGATGGGCGACTAGAGAGATAGATAATCGAACAGAGGCCATCTTTGCAACCGGAGAGTAGGTATCAAAATAGTCAACACCATAAGTCTGCGCGAAGCCCTTGGCCACAAGCCGAGCTTTGAGTCGATGGAGAGTGCCACCGGGATTAAGCTTAACTGTGTAAATCCATTTGCTGCCAACCGCCTGTTTGCCTGTCGGAAGGGGGACAAGGTCCCAAGTATGGTTTTCTTCCAGAGCCTGCAATTCATCTCGCATTGTTGCTAGTCACCTTGGGTGAGATTTTGTATCACCAACTGTGTGGGGAATAAACATTGTCTCCAGAGCTGACAGACCCTTGTATGAAGATGTAAATAGAGTATCCCGGCAAGAGCGAGTAACTTTCCGAAGTGCGATGGGCAAGTTGTCTGGTGCCAGGGCAGGATCGTCGGATGAAGCGGGGACGACGGTGTCATTGGCTGGGACGGGGGATACAGGTGACGGACGATGAGAGTAGACCCTACCAAAATGGGTATCAGCAGGGGGAGACACCAGAGGAGAGTGGATGATAAGAGGAAGACAATCATCAATGACAGAGTCAGGATGAGGAGAGTGAAAGGAGAACAGAGAGCTCTCAACAAATGAGACGTCAACAGAGATGATACACCTCCGTAGGTTTGGTGAGAAGCAGCGACGAGAGTAGACCCTACCAAAATGGGTATCAGCAGGGGGAGACACCAGAGGAGAGTGGATGATGAGAGGAAGACAATCATCAATGACAGAGTCAGAATGAGGAGAGGGAAATGAGAACGAAGAGCTCTCAACAAATGAGACGTCAACAGAGATGACATACCTCCGTAGGTTTGGTGAGAAGCAGCGATATCCGCGCTGAGTGCGAGAATAGCCAATGAAGATGCACCAGAGGGATTTGGGAGAGAGTTTGGAGAGGCCGGGATGAGTGTCACAAACATAACAGAGACATCCAAACACCTGAAGTGGAAGGGAGTGAGGAGGGAAAGAGGAAAACAGAGCTCGAGAAAGAGTCTCCCCCTGAAGGATAGAAGAAGAAAGACGGTTTATAAGGTAGGTAACAGTGAGGATCGTGTCTTCCCAAAAGAGCAGAGGCATCTGCCGGTGGAACAGGAGGGCACGATCAGTCTCCAGAATATGTCTGTGTTTTCGCTCGGCCACTCCATTATGCTGGGATGTATCAGGACAGGAGCTCTGATGAATGATGCCTTTCGCCTGGAGGAACTGCCGAAAGGGAGTGGAGAGATATTTACGCCCATTGTCCGAGCGAAGACATTTAACAGAGATGAAAAATTGGTTATGAATTTCATTGTAAAATGACTGGAATGTGGAAAATACTTCAGAGCGTTCTCGAAGGAGGTACATCCAAGTCATTGAAAGATATATAATATTTATACCCCAAATGACTCGAGATGGTACATGAACCCCACACGTCTGAATGAACCAGATCAAAAGGTTTTGAGGCCCTTGTATCCACTCGAGCAATGTATGAAGTGCGATGATGTTTCGCAAATGTACAAGACTCACAATGAAAAGAAAGATGCTGACTAAAATTTGGATAAAGCTGATGAATGATGGAGGTGGGTGGATGTCCCAATCGGGAATGAAGATCCAATGCTCGAGCAGCGACAGATGTGCAGGCGACGGTTGCTGGTCCCTCGAACATGTAGACCCTGTCCCGAAGCTGGCCTCTACAAAGTTCCCGGTTTGTAGTCCGTTTCTAAAAAACAACAGCAGAGGATGTAAATATGGCAGCACAGTTGTAATTCTTTGTAAACTTACTGATGGAAAGAAGATTAAATGGACTGCGGGGCACATGTGCCACAGAGGGCAGGTGAATCGATGAAGTCAGAGAGCATGCACCAAAACCCGCAATGGGGATAGTGGAGCCATCAACGACGATGATAGCTGGGGAACCGACATAAGGACAGTAGGAGGTCAACATACCAGCATCACCGGTGATGTGGTCGGAGACACCTGAATCGAGCATCCAGGCAGGGGAGCGACGACCGACGAAGGCAGCGGAACCAACAGAGTGGGCTATAAAAGCCGAAGACGGACCGGGTCCTGTAGGGGTCCGAGGATCGTGAAGCAGCCGGAGGTCCGCTATAGAAAGGTCCAGAGATGGTAGAAGAGCTGCGACTGACGAGGTAGCCTTTTGGACCGCCGTCTGACCCTGCCACGGTTGCTGAGATGGGCGTCCATGAAGAACTCAGCAGCGGTCGATCAGGTGGCCGAGCTTGCCACAATGCTGACAGAGGGGACGAGGACGACCCTCCACACGGCCACGTCCACGAGTGCCTGAGGAGCATCCACCGCCACGACCGACGAGAGCAGAGTGATTGATGATGGGGGTGGGCGGGGGAAGAGCCCGTCGGGCCTTGCCTTGGCGATGATACACCTGTGGTATCTCCAGTGTAGAAGGGCTGACGAGCATCTCGGTAGCCGTCGTAGCATACTCAAGAGCGAGCCCATTGAGAAGATTGAAGATGCAAAGTTGGTCCCTCTGGGTCTGAGCGTCCGCCGATGTCTGGGGAACGGGCCACAACTCTTGTAACTCATCGTGAAGACCTTTCCATTCCATGAAATATGCTGGGAAGGACCTGTCCTGCCGTCGGATATGCGACAGTCGCTGAAGAACATCGGAGACCCGATCCAAATTGTTGGTCTCAGAATACATGATGTTCAAGAAATCCCAGAGTTCATTGACTGTATTCGCAGTTCGGGTGACATTCTTTGACTGAGCGATCCATTGAATTGACCAACAAGGCGTAGATCTTGCTGTCATCAAACTTTCACGGACGATATTTGGGATCAGTGGATGCTGGTGGAGGATCCTCAAGGTGAGAGTCATGGTCCATTCTGATCAGGGACATCAACACAGTAATCTGCCAGATGAAGAAGTTGGTGGAGTCGAGCCGCTCATCTACGAGGCAGGTGGAGGCTGTGATCATCTAGGGCAGAGCAGAAGAGGTTGCCATGGAGGCGTTGGATAACTGCCGAAGATGTCAGGAGCAGCGGGATGCCGCAATGAGTGGTCGCAAGAAGGCAGGACCGGTGAAAGTCAGGAATCCGCAGTTGCGGGCAGCGCCGGGAGCACCTCTGGAAGGGGGTGGAGCTGCGTCGGGAGAGTACCGCAGCGGGAGGTCCGCCGTAGGAGAGGGCGGGCTTCGGGAATCCGTGTGGGGCGGTGAGCGTCGAGAAGCCGCGTGGACGGCGGGGTTGGTAGAACACCGGGAATGGAGCCAGGAGTCGCGGCGGGGCTGATCGCGCCGGGACGGGGAAGCCGAGGGTGGTCCTTTGGTGCCGAGACTGCCGGAGGAGAGCGCCGTAGGGGCCATCGCGCGTAGGGAGACGCTGTCGCGGGAGGGCCTCCGATCGTGGGAGGAGGCGGTGCCGTGGGATGCCGCAACAGGAGATAAGGTCGGGAGTCCGGCGAGGGCCGTCGTCGGGAGGGAGGCGGCGCTGGAAGCCACGTCGAATGGGAGGGCGGGGTCGTGCGTAGTGGGAGAGGCGGGAGCCGGCAATTGCGGTAGCCGGAATGGTCGGCGGGTTGGGCGGGAGCCGGAAAGGCCGGCGGGTAGGGCGGGAGGCGCTGAGGGCGGGGCCAGATTGCGGTTGGACAAGGAGGGCGCCAGGAGTTCACCGGGGAAAGCCGTAGGGAGCTGGCGTCGAGGGAGGCCGCCGGGATGAGCAGGGCGCCGGGAAGAGCAGGCGGGAGGCCTGGTTGGGCGCTGTGAGTCGACAACGCCGCTGGAAGAGGGCCGCGATGGAGAGGGCGGGTGGCGGTGCCGGGCTTCGCCAGGAAGCCGCAGGAGAGGCGGGTGCAGGGATAACTACACCGCGGGAGGGAGGGGCGTCGTCGGGAAAAACGCAGTGAGGCAGAAGGAAAAAAAAAATCCGTACGGGTGGGGGAAAGAAAGGTTCCCTTGATACCATGTAGAATAGGAAATCTCCTTACCTCAAGGTGAGGCAGAAACCTACTTTTATAGATTGAGAAAACAGAATACATACAGGTTTCGATATGGGACTCGGAAATACCCAAAATAATAAAATAGGGTTTAACAGGTTTTAAATCCACAATAGATCAATTAAACCCATCCTGTATCAAATCTATGATTAAATGATACTTAAGTTGAATGTGCTTCGTCCGGGCATGAAATACTGGGTTCTTTGCAAGGTGTATCGCACTCCGACGGTCACAGTGCAATACATTTTCTTCTCGCTTCCCAACTCATCCAAGAAGTTCTTCAGCCAGACCATCTCCTTCTCAGATTTTGTTACAACAATGTATCCTGCCTCTGTGGTGGATAAAGCCACCACCTTCTGCAATTGTGATATCCAGCTTAACGTAGTTCCTCCACAGGTAAATACATAACTTGTGGTACTGCTGTCGACGTCGCCCCCAAGGTTAGCATCCACATACCCCTGCAATGAATTTTCTTTCCCAAAGCACAGAGATACCTCCTTGCTGCCCTTCAAATATCTCAGTATCCACTTCACAACTTCCCAATGTTGCTTTCCAGGGTTAGCCATATACCTGCTCACAACTCCCACTGCATGAGCGATGTCAGATCGAGTACAGGCCATGACATACATCAGGCTTCCAACAACTGATGCATATGGTACCTTTGCCATGTACTGAACCTCTTTTGTCGTCTTCGGTGATTGCTCATTTGATAGTTTGAAATGGTCTGCCAAGGGAATAGAGACAGCCTTTGCTTCCAGCATACCGAATCTTCTCAGAACCATCCCAATGTAGTCAGCCTGTGATAACATCAAGGTTCCAGCTGCACAATCTCTCTTGATCTTTATTCCCAAAATCTTGCTAGCTTCTTCAAGATCCTTCATTTCAAACTCCTCAGCCAACTGCCCTTTCAACTCATCAATTCTCTGCATACATGATCCTGCAATGGGCAGGTCATCCACATACAGAAGCAATATAATATATTCATTACCAAAAGACTTGATGCAGCAACATTGATCCATGCCACATTGTTTATATTCATTTTTAGACATAAATGAATCAAACTGTTTGTTCCACTGCCCCTGGGTGTCTGCTTCAATCCATATAAGCTCTTCTGAAGTTTGCACATCGGGTCTTCTTTCCCAGACTCAACATATCCCTCTGGGTGCTGCATGTAGATGTCCTCCTCCAGATCTCCATGAAGGAAAATAGTTTTGACATCAAGCTGCACAAGATGCAAGTCTTCTGATGCCACAATGCTGAGAACCACTCGGATGGTGGTAAGCTTCACTACTGATGAGAATATTTCAGTGAAATCCACCCCCTCCTCCTGTTGGAAGCCTTTCACCAGCAGCCTTGCCTTGAACCTCCTCTTGCCATCATGTTCTTCCTTGACCCGCTACACTCATTTGTTCTTGTTGAACCCTGTTTTTATTATTCTGGGTATTTCCGAGTCCCACATCGGAATACCCCTTTATGTATTCCGTATTTTCAGTCTATAAAGCATTCTGATTCTCCACCGTCAGTCAATAACAAATGTAAGGAAGGCGAATACCTCTGTACAGCCTCAACTCCACTGGAGTAGTAGGTTCTACCGGTTCCGATGTCTCATGATCAGGTACACCTTCATGCTCCACTTGCTATTTGCACTCCGATTCAATGTTCCCATTTTCATCTTCAACTGCAGGGCGATCTTTGTACATGACACCTTCATTGAATATCACATTTTGGCTCCTGATGACCATCTTGTTGAGATCATCTCAAAAGCGATAACCAAACTCTTCAGCACTATAGTCAATAACGAAACATCTTTTGGACCTGACATCAAGTTTGTCATTTGCATTAGTATCAACATGAACATATGCCAAACTGGCAAACTCTTAAATGTGAGAGGCTTACCACCTTACCAGACCTTAGCTCCTCGGGTAGACATTCTTCCATTGGCACAGATGGACTCCTCCTGTTGATGAGATATGCTGCCATGTTCACTGCATCAGCCAAGAAGGTCTTGGGTAACCCCGAGTGTAACCTCATACTCTTAACACGTTCATTCAACGTCCTATTCATCCTCTCTGCCACACCATTCTGTTGCGGTGTACCTGTAATAGTCTTTTCCCACCGAATTCTATTATTAGAACAGAAATCTCTGAACTCCTGACTGCCATACTCTCCACCATTGTCAGACTTCAAGCATTTCAGTTTTGCTCTTGACTCATTCTCCACCATGACCTTCCACTTTTGAAACATATTAAACACATCAGATTTTCTTTTCAGAAAGTTAAACCCATACCTTGTTGAGTCGTCGATGAATGTCACATAGTATTGTGACCCTCCGAGGGAAAGTACTGGTGCAGACCCCCAAACATTTGTGTGCACCAGGTCCAGCTTCTCAGCCTTCGGTGTTCTGCCTCCTTTTGCAAATGATACTTTCTTCTGTTTTTCGAAGATACAATCTTCACATAGGCCAACATCTACTGACTTCAGCTCTGGTAGCAACCCTTTTATTGACAACATCTTCATCCCCTTCTCACTCATGTGGCCTAGCCTGTAGTGCCACGGTTGTGAAACTCCCACGACTTTCAGTGATGCAGCCATGTCTATGCAAGTTTTTGTCATGCTGTACAGGGTACCATTCTTTGCTCCCCGAGCTATGACCATAGCTCCTTTGGTGGTCTTTTATGCACCACCAGTGAACGTGTTACTCAATCCTGCATCATCAAGCTGTCCGACAAAAATAAGATTTCTTCTCAAGGTAGGGATATACCTCACGTTTTTAGAACCAGGAGACTCCCATTGTTGGTCTTGATCCTGCAAGGGTTTATCATCAGCAAGATGTACCTTGCTGAAATTTCCAGAAACAAAATTGTTCAGGAAACCCTTCTCCAATGTGGAATGGAAAGACGCCCCTGAGTCTAGAATCCAAAACTCCATAGGGCTATCCACGCTCAGCAGCAACACGTCATCGGTTCTTTCAGCCGCTGTGTTTGCTCCACTGGTTTCAAGTCCCTTTCGTTTTTCTCTGCACTCCTTGACATGTCCTTTCTTTCTGCATGTCCAGCAGGTAGGACCCAACCCCCTTTGCCTTGTCTCGACTTTTCCCTCTTGACTTTGATCTCCCTCTACGATTGTCTCGTTGTGGGTTACTTTCCTCTTCCTTCAACGTTCAGAGCAGAACCAAAGAATTTGCCTGATTCTATTCTTCGCATATCCTCACTGAGGATCAGGTCTCGTACATCTTTCAGAACCAACTTTGAATTCCCCGAAGAACTACTCACAGCTGTTACAATTGCTTCCCAACTGTCAGGTAAAGAGGACAGTAAGACCAGTGCACATACCTCATCACCAAGATCAATGTCCATTGATGTTAGCTGATCTATGATGGTGTTGAATTCGTTGATGTGATTTGCAACAATTCTCCCTTCAAAGATTTTCAGGTTGAACAATTGTCACATCAAGTGCACCTTGTTTGCCGCAAAAGGTTTCTCATATGTTGGAGTCTGCATCCCACATCGGACTTGTGGTTCGATGTGGTTTTTATTATTCATTATAAAAGAACCTCAAGGCCTCCTTTAGAGAGAACCTTGGGTATTGGGCTCTCACCTCTTTTATCATTCTACATGGTATCAGAGGAGAGTTTCTAAACCCGAGCCCTCCTATTTTTTTCTTGCCTTAGGTTTTCCAGAATTCCCCCTTGGGGGGCGGTGACCCCCCATCGCCAGTAGGGTTGTTTTTTTTTTCTTGCCGCCGCCCCTCTGGGCTCGTTTCCCAGCCAGGCGACGACACCCTCCCGACGGGCCATTCCTCTCGTTGCTCTCCCGTATGACGACGCCTCCCTGCGCGATGCCTCTCGTGCGTGGGGTCCTCCTCTCGACGCTCTCCTGTGCAACGACCAGTCTACGCTGCCCTGGCGTGCTCAACGACGGCTCCCTCCCATGCGGTTTTCCGGCCCCGCCTCCCTCCCTGGTACGCTCGACGGCGGACGCCCCGCCTCAGCGTTTCTTCGGCTCCCTTCTGCTCTCTGATGTTAAATGCCACGTTTTTGGCCAATGTCAGGTGCACACGCCCAAAACCTTTCAATCCAGCAGCTCCCATTCCGATTGCTCCATTTCCGTTGGTTTCAGACCCAGAAGCGGTAAGTGCATCTTTTTTTGATAAAGATAATCCTCAATTTGCATCCTTCAGAAGATGAAGTCAATTCCATCGAAGTGATCGATCTTCATCTTGCCTTCTTCCATAGTCATCGTTGGAGAATCCCAAACTCAACCTTTGATACCAGTTGATGCAGAAACGTTGGGAGTCGCAATAACAAAATAAAGATTCAAAGAAGAGTAAAAGGGAAAAAAAAGAAACACTCAGGACACAAGAATTTATGTGCTTCTAGAATAATCCCTATGTCCACGGAGAGGCGGAATTTTACTATATGTCGGGAGCACAATTTACTGAAGATCTCTCAGAGTTTTTCACTAAGAACCCTAGTCCGAAATGGGTTAAAAAAAGAGGAAGACGATCCACTGTTCCACCAACCGTACAGGAAGTCCGCATCGCTACAGTGAAAGACAGCTAGCCAAGTCAAAAGTGCTACTGTGGCTGCCGACTGGAAGTCCAAGGAGTTACAGTGAATGACGGTTGGAAGTCCGCGTCGCTATAATGCCCTATCGGTGTCGGTCGGTCAGCTTTTGCTACAGTGGTCAATATTGCTACAGCCCCCCCCCCCCCAAATTTAGGCCTGGGGCCTTCGACCCCCAGACTCCTGGAGCAAGGGCGCGTTGCCTCGTGCAACCCCCAACAAGTTTGCCATGGAGTTTGACCCGCAAAGGTTGAGGCCTGGTGTGCAGTATGGGTCGGAAGCATTCGGCCCAACAACATCCAAAGAGGATCGGGCTACACCAAATCCAACATAGACCTGGTTCCATGTCCATAAGTTTATGTGTGAGTTTAATTTCATGTTATTAACTTAATGAGTGAACCTCTTTCTATTTACACATGTTTATGATGTTATAAGCTTATTTTTCTTGCCACATTTATATGTCTATGTTATGCTCTAATGCTTCATGACTGCTTAAAAATGATTCCACACACTAGGAATATTGTTTATTATTATAATAAAGTTTTATGTCGTGACCCATGTTTATGATCTATGACAGATTGGGTATAAACTTTGTAATTTATGATCATGATCTCATACCCTTATGCTTATCTTATGCTCATATATGATCATTGATTGATATCTCCAATGTTTACTCTTACTGAACATATGAACTCACCCTTATGTTTTTCTCTTCTCAAGTGATAATTTTGAGGGATGGGGTTTCTTTTAATTGCCAGGGGAAAGTTGGTTAGTTTGTTAGGAAGTTGTTGGGAGGGGGTGTCTAGAATGTTCCAGGGGAGTCCATAAATAAGGGAGTTGTGGACTGGAAGGGGGGAGATTGTATTTGGGGGTTATCAGCTGCTGCTGATCGGAGGGTTAGGTTTCCGCCTTGGGAGTGGTGCCTTCCCGGGAGTTCTTCCTGATTCTTCTTTTCCACCCACTGCTGTTTTGTAATTTTACTGGTAATAGAAATCTACTCTTTTTCTCTCTTTCCCTCAATCGAATCCTTACAATTGGTGCTTTCATTGAGAGAATTTCTTGAGAGAGAATTTCTTGAGAGAGAATTCTTGAACTGATGTTTTGGAGGAATTAAGACGCAGCAGAACCGGGTACGTGTAGAACAAAGGAAGACGCGACAGTGAGGAAAAAAAATCGCAGCTGAAGAAGTCTCGCACTGGACGGACACACCAGACGAAGAACCTCTGGTTCGTGCAGAACCTGGTTCGTCCAAGGAGAAGCGGACGACATTAACGGCACATAACAGGGAAAACAGACACAATAGTAGAAGACACTCGCAGCAGATCGCAGTTGATGACCAGGAACTTGAAGCTGATGCGCAACAGATTTTGTTTGATCTTGATCGGGAGATTTAAGGAAGTCGTTGCGGTTTGAACCTTGCACCACAGTCGCAGCAAGAGGCATTGCAGTTTCCTTCGCACGATGGTGGGAGACGACACGCGACGTAACAAAAGAGAGATGCCGACGCAGAAAAAAAAACCAACAATCGATCTGCAACGAAGGAGACACATCTGCAACAGGAGAGTTCGGCGGGAGATTTGGTTTACAGATCAGTGCGTCGATCTGCAGCGCACCTGAGGCGGGCATTCTTGAATTGTGCAGAGCATCAGACGTGAACTTCTCACTAAAAGGACTTTAATAAATCAGAACAGCAGATGTCCTTGAGAATGAAGCGAAAAATTGCCAAATTGGAGTCAATATGCAGTTCGGAATCCAACGCCATGAGGTAGGACAACAGTGTCAGGAAACAACGCTTCAAGGACTGGAAATCCAAATGCGAGACGTGTTGACAACACTGTCATGACTTGAAACAAATTTTACGGCGCATATGGAACGGGGAAATGACAAGGGGAAATCTATGTTAACCGAGGAAGGGGTGAGTAGTTTGAGGACAGCGGTAAAGTGAGCAACGTCCGAGGTACGAGGAGAATGACAAAGGTATGCATGAAACGAAATTGGCACCACTACGTGCGTTTTCCAAACTAGTAGAGATGCCAAATTTTTCTGGTGTGTATCCAGTGTCGTGGATCATACGAGCAGAAACTTATTTCTCAATCTAGCGTATCCGAGAGGAGTTGAAGGTTTCTTTGGCGCAATTGAGTATGAAAGGGATGGTGCAGTATTGGATTGTCTCTTTGAGATCAACTAAACCAGCATTCACATTGACACAACTTAAGGAGGAGCTTTTAGCAAGATATGGCAGTGTCGGGGAGGAAGATCCACTGATGTTTTTGAAGAAGTTGCGGCAAATGGAATTTGTGGATGAATACATTGATGAATTTGAACGCGTGGCCTTGTGATTGTCAGGCCTAACTGAAAAATGGCATGCAAGTTTGTTTATGGGAGGATTGAAGCCTGAAATTGGGGGTTCGGTGTTGACATTCGAACCACGGAGCAAAACGCAACTATTAACTTTGGGTAGGAGAGTGGAGAGGGGATTTATGATACATGGAATAGTCAAGGAACCAGAGCAGCGGAATAGGAGGACTATTCCTACTGGCTTGGAAAGGAATTGGCGACCGGAAATCACTCTTATAACTCTTGCTAGTGGGAACGAAAGGGAGAAGACGCGTGAAGTTGCACCACGACATAAAGGAGTGCGAAATCTATCCAAAGATGAGTTTGAGGAAAGGAAGTCCAAAGGATTGTGCTATGCTTGTGGACAAAAATTCAGTTCGGGACATAGGTGTCCAGCGAAGGGACTCAAACTGATGGTATGGGAGTGTTTAGAGCAGCAAAGTGAGGAGGAAGAGGAGTTAGAAGGGAGACAAAAGGACGATCCTTTTGGCTGAGGTGACAAGCCCAGAAGACCTCCACCTTGTGGACAAGGTGGATTTTCAAGGGATGAGTATTGATAGGTATACAAGTGATAATATTGAGGGTTGAAGTTTCTTTTAATTGCAAGGCAAGTATGTAAATGCCCCGTAGTTGGTTAGTTTGTTAGTTAGGGAGTTGTTGGGAGGGGGGTGTCTAGAATGTTCCAGTGTTGTCCATAAATAAGGGAATTGTGGATTGTATGGGGGGAGATTGTATTTGGGAGTTATCACCTACTGTTGACGGAGGGTTAGGCCTCGGCCTTGGGAGCGGCGCCTTCTAGGGAGTTCTTCCTTACTCTTTTTCTTCATCCAGTGCTCTTATGTAATTCTTTCGGTTGTAATAGAAATCTGTTGTTTTTCTCTCTCTCTCTCAATTGACTCTTAACAGAATATCTAAGAAGGGTTCTATGTGGGAAGCATTGAAGATCTTTCATGAAATAATAGGATTATGTATCTAGTCTTCATGTAAATCCGTACACAAGAACTTGTTCAAGATAAGTTCTTTCGCACATGACTGTAATTTGCGCAAAACAAAGGTTCGTTCAAACAATTAGTTTGCAGAACTCATTGGTTCGCACAAGTCACTCGCACAACACAGTGGTTCACGTAACCCTCGCACAACACAGTGGTTCACGTAACCCTCGCACAACTCCCTCTTTGATGCAATCGAAGCGTTTTGCTCCCTGTATCTTCCTCAGCCAACTCTTCTTTTTAATGACGAGATTAGTGCCATATTGATAAGCAAAATCTTGAGCTTTCACGTGTCGCGAAATTCTTCACGCTACTTTGATGCAGACAACCTCCTTGCACGAAACACACCTTTGCGCGATGTTTTTTATGTTGCGGAATCGTCGGGAGACACAACGACAGAAACGAGAAAACGAAAGAAAGCAATAAGGACACAACGATTTACGTGGTTCGGGAATAATCTCTACGTCCACGGGAGAGGCAGAATTTCACTATTCGGGAGCAACAAATTACAGAGGTTTTTCAGTGGTAACCTTAGCCCGGAAATGAGCTATAAAATGAAGAAGACGATCACTGTTCCGAAAAGGTAAGTCCGCGTCGCTACAGTGAACGACATACGACTTTGTCAAAAGCGCTACAGTTACTGCCGGCTGGAAGTCAAAAGTGCTACAGTGAAGTTGACTCCGAAGTCCGCACTGCTACAGTGCCCGCGACAGTTGTGGGCCACAAGCATTCGGCCCAACCGGATCGAGCAACACCAATCCAACAATTTATTTCGCCAATGTCAACGCAGTCACACAACCCTGCATTTGTGCAAACCTTCTCTTGGCTTTGCCCAAAAATCCTTTGCTTCGATTTTCCACACAACTTCTCAAACACCTTCAAACACCTCTAAAATCAGTCTTTCATGAAAGTAGCAAGGTCTTCATGGTCCGAGAAGATTGTCATGCGCTTATCATGGTGTAGCTATGTCTTGATGCTCTTATATCTTGGACAAGTCTTCACCCAAAATCTTCTTCAAATAGCTTCAACCCTCTTCTATATAGAATAGTCATGATAGACATTTCAGGCTCCTAGTAGTCTTGATGCAAGGTCTTCACGATCTTGAACTTTGTCACAGACTTATCATGGTGCAACTATGTCTTGGGGCTCTTCTATCTTGGACATGTCTTTAGTCCAAATCTTCTTCAAACAACTTCAGCCCTCTTCTGCATAGAATAGTCATGATAGACATTTTGGGCTTCCACTATGATGCACCGGTCTTCATGTAATCTCCCTAGTCATTCCGTCTTCACATCCTCCATCTTTATAGCTTCAGTTATCACTGACCAATTCTCCATGACAAGCATTCCTCAGTATGCAGCTACAATGTTTCCTCCTTTGGGAAATCCAATGCCTCAAACAATAGTTGAGATGGTGAATAACCAATCCAACATACTTCCACTCACCATGTCAAGATTGACAATAAATCCAAGACACAGTAGCATTAATTCTCATATTGGACACTAACATACTTCACCTAAGATATTGAACCAATGGATCACAACGTCTTCCATATTTAACTTTGCAAGTGACACCTTCATCTCATCCAGTATTTTATTGATTCGGAAATACAATTCAGCTCGCGTAATGCATCCCCTCGAATCCTTTCCATTAAAAACGGTTAACTCTGCCCGTTTTGCAGCTGTGAATTGTTCGTCTGCGGTGTATTTGTGGAATTCTGCCTGCTCTGCTCTGCTCCCACTTCTGTTGGCTCTGATTTACTGCTCCTACAGTTGTGGATAACTTGGAAAGTGTTGTCTTAACCATTCCCATTCCCTTCTCCATTCCCTCTAAACGTGCTTGGTGCCGTGTTTCCATCTTCCTCCAGCCAGATTCTGACAAGTTGGGCAAATTGATAGACACACGCCCTAGAGAACTCCTTTGTATATTAGAAATATATCACGGTGAGAAGAGAAAAGAAGACTAGGTAATGAAAATATAGGAGGACTTAGCGGTTCACACAAGTCACTCGCGCAACACAATGATTCGTGTAACCCTTTTGCACAACTCCCTCTTTGATGATATCAAAGCGTTTTGCTCTCTTTATCTTCCTCAGCCAACTCTCTTCTTTTTAATGACGCGAGTAGTGCCCTATTGATAGGCAAAATCCCAAGCTTTCACGTGTCGCGAAATCCTTCGCGTTACATTGATGCATACAACCTCCCTGCACGAAACACTCCTTTGCGTGATGTTTTCATTTCGCCAATGTCAACGCATTCACACAACTCTGCATTTGCGCAAACCCTCTCCCGGCTTTGCCCAAAAATTCTTTGCTCTGATTTTCTTTTCAATTTCTCGAACACCTTCAAACGCCTCTAAAACCACTCCTTCATGGATGTAGCAAGGCCTTCACTGCCCCAAAACTTTGTCATGGGCTTGTCATGGTGCAACTGTCTCTTGATGTTCTTCTATCTTGAACTAGTCTTCACCCCAAATCTTCTTCAAATAGCTTCTACCCTCTTCTATACAGAATTGTCATGATAGACATTTCAGGCTCCCAATAGTCTTCATGCAAGGTCTTCACGGTCTTGAACTTTGTCACGGACTTATCATGGCGCAACTATGTTGATGCGAAAATGTCGGGAGTCGCAATGACAGGAAAAAACGATTCACAGTATAGTAAAAAGGAAAAACAAAAGAAGAAGAAGATCTTGGACACAGAGATTTACGTGGTTAGGGAAATGATCCCTACGTCCACAGAGACAGAAATTTCACTATAGTCGGCAACACAAAATTACAGGGAGTATCAGAGTTTCACACAACACAGAAACCCTAGCCTGAATTGGGGTGATAAAGAAGATGGATCACTATTCCACCAACTGCACAGGAAGTCTGCTGTGCTACAGTGAAAGACGACTGAAAGTCCATATCGCTACAGTGCCGCAACCACACAATTCTAAAGTGCTGCAGTGGCCGGCGGTTGGAAGTCCGCGTCGCTACAGTATTGTTGACTCCAAAGTCCGATTCTCTACAACGCCCTGTCTGTGTCGGTCGGTCAGCTCTGCTACAATGGTTAGAGTTGCTACAGTGTCACCAAAATTTGGGCCAGGGGTCTTCGGCTCTCGGACCCCCGGAGTAGGGGCACGTTGCCCCTTGCAACCCCCAACGTGCTCACCACGGAGCTCAACTCATGAAAGTTGCAGCTTGGTGCGCACTACGGGCCGCAAGTATTCGGCCCAAACATCATCCAAAACGGATCGGGCTACACCAATCCAACATATGTATTGATGCTCTTCTATCTTGGACAAGTCTTTAGTCCAAATCTTTTTCAAACACCTTCAGCTCTCTTCTACAAAGAATAGTCATGATAGACATTTTGGGCTTCCACTATGATGCACCAGTCTTCATGCAATCTCCCTAGTCATTCCGTCTTGACACCTTCCATCTTTACAGCTTTAGCTATCAGTGACGAATCTTCCATGACAAGCGTTCCTCAGTATGTAGCTCCAATATTTCCTCCTTTGGGAAATCCAACGCCTCAAACAATAGTTGAGGAGGTGAATATGTAAGAGTTGGTGTCTTAGAACCAACTGGTTGTACTTTGATTGCATGGATATTTAATGTATTTAAATATTAAACATCTTATTACATATTGTTCATTGTTCTGCATGACTATGATATAATAATGTCCTAGAATATTTGTTGCATTGATAAGGTCATGGCAGTTCTCCGCTATGATGAGAACTTTGAAAGCTATAACAATATTCTTAAATATAGTTCTACGGTTGGATGATATACTATGATGAGACACATAGCATGCAGACCGTCAGGTGCGAGTACTCGTAAGTAGATGAGACTTCCTCTCATGAAGTTCGCACTTGGTAATCTCCAAGACATGAGATTATGAGAACAAACCCGCCAGTAGGAATTCCGCATGTTTTGGTGTCATCGAATATTTTTATCTGCGAGCGTGTGTAATGATCCTTAAACTTTAAGATTATCATTAATACGCGTCACGACTCGCGCATTTTGATTTACTGACGAAAAACGTCACGCAGACAGTTTGCGGGAAGTAGGGTACGTTGGGTGCGTCACGAGTGACATGTTATTAATGGATAAGTCGAGGAAGGATTTGTCCCTTCCATTTATGGAAGTTGATATCTCGGCCCTTTAATTGAAATAGAACCGTCGCGTGAAATTCCATGGCCATGGTGTAACGATGAGTTTATTTCAGGTAGTCAAAGAATGACGTATCAAACATAAAAGTTGATGACACTATCATGAAACCTATTTGATTAGATATTGCGACAAATCGATTATATTACACAGTGAACGTTCGTATGTGGATGTTATTGTTGCGACTTTAAGTTCTTTCTCTTGGGTGCCTTGACCCGTTGCTAGACAATACTCTTGGACTTTAGGCAATCCCGCTTAATGCCAACGAGAAAGAATCTTAGAGGTCATATTCTAAGTGTTTGTGGTGGTCTCGGTTAAATTTTATTTGAATTTAATTAATAAATATTATTTTCAAGACAATGGAATAGTTTTATTCAAGTTTAAATGATTGCATAAATTAAATAAATATTTATTCACCGGATTGTGGGTAAAATATATTTATTTATTTTATTGAACATTTAATAAATATTTATTACTAGTTTGTAAATAAAATATTTATTTAAGAGAATAATATATTTATTTATTTATTCGGGTGTTCAATAAATGGAAGTGGAGTTCGAGCGGACCAAGACCGGTCTGATAGTAAAATAATTATTTGCAAGACGGTGAATAATTATTTAACTAGTTGGTACAAATTAAAATAACACTGCTATTATTTTGTGACGTGGAATTTTATTTATAATTCCGTTTTGCGCAAGTTGACACACCATAAATAACGACACAATATTATTATTAATAGAATGAGTTTTCTCTATGGTTATTAATGTATTTAATTGATGTTACGCAATTAAATATTGTAACCGAAGCCCCATGTCAATAAATAGACACGTACGTCTATTGTGCTAGGTACCGAACTGCACGCCCGATGAATTGAGAATTGTTGAGCAAAACAATCTCTCTCGAATCTTCTTCCTGCCCCTCCCAAGAATGAGAGACATTCTTCAAGGCTGAAGAACAGGCGATCAAGAACGACGACACAAGACACTCGTTTCGTCGCGCTAGCACTCGGAGAATGAGAGGTGCCGATCAGAGGCCATCGAAACACGTGTGGATCACCGCTAGAAGAATTCTAGTTTGGATCCTCGCAAGCGCAATGAGATAATTCGGAAGGGTCATCTCGGACAATCAACATCATCAACGAAGAAAATATCGAAGATCCAAGTATTATTTTCTTTATGAAATTAATTAAATTAATTATAAACATGATGTGCAAGATCTTCTCTAAAGGTTTCGGGTCTCTTCTTTCTTTATCTAAATCTTTGATTCTATTCTGTGGAGACTGACGTTCATCGTCGTATTGATCCCGGAATAATCATTGATCATGGTAAAAATTAAAGTTGGGTGCTGTCCCAACCATGCTTCCGCTACGCCCAGAATCTTCAAGTGGTATCAGAGGGGTTACATCATAGTTTATAATTATTTAAATAATTTGTTGATGATTTACGGTTTAATAATTTAGTTTGTCAATTAAAGTTAATCGTTCTGCAAATCTGAATCTCGAGATTTGTTCCTCTTTCGTTTCTTGTTCACTTTATAGAAACAATCTTTTCTTTTAATTTTGATTAAAATAAAACAGAGGATCTCATCTGGAGGTGCCAAAGGTTCCTGACCATACAACACCAGAATACACGGCGTGTAGTTGGATTCACACGCCGTGTATCAAGGTTCAATACATCAGGAGTGGTCCGCCAAACCAAGTCGTGTCATTGGAGTTTATCTAAGTCTTAAAAGTGTGTTGACCAGGAACAGGTAGCACACGGTTTTCGGATTACACGCCGTGTGACCCACTGGACACGGGGTGTAATCCTTTCGGACTAGGGTTGGACCGTGTACCCCGTACACGGCTTGCCCGGCTGAAGACCGTGTAACGCGGATACTGCACGCCGTGTACTTCGAGGATTTCTGAAGTACATTTACACGCCGTATCCTCAGGCGTGTACTTCGGATGGACGATGAATGATTGTACACGCCGTGTAGTTGGAACTACAAGCCGTGTACTCATCCAAATTACGCAGATTTATTAAAAATTATTATTATATTATACAAACCCTTGAGACATGTACCATGGTGCAGGCGTAAAGATGAGGCACAACACGTGATAGGTGTTTTATGTATATGTTTTTAATTTAATATCTGCGTAATGATCATTTTTACTCATTAGGTAGTTATGAACGAGAATTCATCAGGTTGCCTCTAAGGTACAAGTTACGTACAAAGATAATTTTAAATGAATTTATTTGTTTAAAATTACGATGGATGAGAATTTCAAGGAAATTCAGAAAAAGATTAAGATAAAAGGATCGATTAATTAAAGATAATAATTAATCGATTCGAACGCAATTTATCTTAATAAGAACGATTAAAGAATTGAAAACTAGTTTTATTAAATGCGCAACTCGTTGCATGTATGTGGGTGATAATGAGCTAGACCAAGACCTTTGTATGTGATTGGTTTCATTTTAATTTATTTATTAAATTAATTGTTGGTTTGCGAGCTATCTTTTCTCGTTAATATGTAGGGCCTGTGTGCCGATGGTTTCTTTTATGTAAACCCCCCCTTTACCCCTCACCTACGTGTGAGTTTAAAAACATATATAATGGATGAAACTTCCAAGCTAGAGGAGACGGTTCAAGCTGAAGCTAAGACGAAACCAATTCCAGGAGATACATAGGTGGGCAGGTGGAAAGCTGTAAATACGAACCTAAAAGGTTCAAGGTGTTTCTCCCCTAGGTCAGGGTTAGTTTATCAACCACTAGATAAACTAACCATTAGAAAAGCTCATGATCACGCCCTTTGCTTTATTTTATTTCTGTCACTTGCATGGTTTATCATTATGGATGTGTTGTCACGATCACATAATTAACAGGTATGCAAGATGGAACTAAAATAAACCAAGCTTAAGCGTAAATATTATCAAGACATGGTTAATCACTTAAGTTTCACTTAATATTAACATGCATGTGATAATGATAATAAACAATTCATGCACAATAGATAAAAATCCCTCAAATAAAATATTAAGTCAAACCAAGCCTTTCGTTATTTGATTAAGGACAAAACTCAATAAAACCATGTGTTTGACCAACCCTTGTTGGGACACTTACTTTTATACATATGGGAGTCTGCATCCCACATCGGACTTGTGGTCCGATGTGGTTTTAATTATTCATTATAAAAGAACCTAAAGGCCTCCTTTAGAGTGTACCTTGGGGGTTCGGGTCTCTCTTTTTTATCGTTCAACATGGTATCAGAGAGAAATTTACCCCGAACCCACCCTTCCATATTTTATTTCCCCATTTAGGGTTTTCGGTGATAATTCCTCCGTGGGGGGCGGCGACGACCTCTATGGCCAGCAAGGTCTGCCGTTGCCCCTCCCTCCCTGCCCGTGACTCCTTCCGCGCTACTCCTTCCAGGTTCTGTCCGGCGGCTCTCCACCCTGCCAGCGCCTCTTTCCCCGACGTCCCCTCCCCGCTGTGCATGACGGCCCTCCAGCGTCGTTTGATCATCCGCTGCGCCGCTACCCTGTGCGACGCCTCCGTCTGCCCTCCCTGCGGACTCCCGGCGTTGTCCGGCCCCACCCTTCCTTCCACCTCCCGATCAGTGCGATGCATCCCGGCTCGCCCTCCCGCGACGCATCCCAGCGCCCCCGTTGCGCACTTCTCTTCCCGTTGCGGTTCGCGGCTCCCTCACCTCTCCTCGCAGCTTCCAGCCTCCGCCTTTGTCGCGACTCCTGGCCCCTCTCCCGCGCGACGATCGACGGACCTCCTCACCTTACTGTGCGCGACGACCGACAGACCTCCCTCGCGTAGGAAACTCCCGGCGTCGCTCGACTCCGCCTCCTCACGTTTCTCCTGGCCCGCCTCCTGTGCAGACTTCCCGATGGACCAAACTCCCGGCTCGCTGCTCCTGTGTGGGACTCCCAAACCAGCTCTTTCCCTACGCGGCCTCCCCTCCCGGCTCTTGCCCTACGCGTCCCCCCTCCCAGCTCCCGTCTCTCCCAGCGGCTGCCCTGCTTCCATATCCGGATCTTCGACACCTCCTTTTCCAGCGACACCTCCCGTCGCCAACACCTCTTGCGGAATCCCCGCCTCCCGTCGCCGACATCTCCCGGCGACTCCCGGCAGCTGCCTCCTTGTCCGTCGGCACGCCCTCGCACTTCCTCCACCGTGGCGCAGCACTTCGACCACCTCGGATCCGGGCCCTTTGGCGTCGCCAGATCCCGCAACGACTCTGCGGAATCACAGCCTCCCGTCGCCAACCCCGCAAGTGCGGCGTTCCCTGTGCTAGTGTGGTTTTTTCAGTGTATCATCGACCGACCCCACTAGTGCAATATTCCTGACGCTCCGTCAACCGGCCCGGTCTGTGTGGTTCCTCTGCTACGCCCGCGACAACTTCATCCATCCATCATCCTGAGGGGGAGCTGCGATCTTGAGGGGGAGCTACGATCGTCGCTTGTTTTCTTTTATTTCGTCTTGTTTTGTAATCAAGCTGGGTATGTCCAACTTGAGGGGCAGTGTTTGCAGTTTGTTGATTGCTTTGTTTTTTTCTTTATATGTCCAAGCTAGATACACCTAGCTTGTGGGGGAGTGTTGGAGTCTGCACCCCTCATCGGACTTGTGGTCCGGTGTGGTCTTAATTATTCATTATAAAAGAACCTCAAGGCCTCCTTTAGAGTTTACCTTGGGGGTTCGGGTCTCATTTTTATCGTTCAACAATACAGGAAGCTCTTATGAAAGGTTTCATGTTGACTTAACCATATTACATCAAGAGGAGTAGCCCTTGCTAGACTTGGTGTAATATTGGAGGCAAGAGTTAGAGGAAATCTAAAGTCAGGATTCTAGGATTGGGGAGTTCACTCAACAGATCAACGAGCTGCAAACCCGCATTTGGCAAAAACCTGCCTACCTAAATACCTTCAAATAGCTTGACCAACCCTTGTTGGGGTTATGCGAAGGGGAATATGAATCCTTGCCACTAGTATGTCATGATAACTGAACATTCCAAGTTCAATGATGAGGGCCATTGAGACTTGATAAAATAGCGAGAGACTTAATGAAATTAATTTATTATTTGTCATAAAATGTAATCGAAGAAAGTACTAATGATATGCTCATTTAATTGTAGAATAAAAATGAGAAGCTCGTCAACCACATTATCCCTGCGATTTATTCTGGATAAAGACAACATCCTCACCGGCGGTAACTTCAAGGAATGGTTTAGACGCCTTTGGGTTATCCTACGCAATGAACGGAAGTCTTACGTGTTAGAGTCAGTATTACCTGATCCGCCTGCCAAAGAGGCGAGTGATGAGGATTTCCTGGTCTATGAGAAACGTATGAATGACGCGGTCGATGTTCAATGTTTGATGTTATCATTAATGTCTAGTGAGCTCATGAAGTCTCACGAAAACATGGATGCTTATAGTATGCTCGAGCTCCTCCGTGGTCTTTACCAGGAGAGAGCAAGACAGGAATGGTTTGAGATATCCAAGGCACTCTTTCAAAGTAAGATTGGAGAGGGTGCCCCAGCTGGACCTCATGTAGTCAAGCTCATTGGCTACATTGAGCGCCTGGAGGTTCTAGGGTTAAAACTCCCCGAAGAACTGGGCACCGATCTCATTCTCGCATCACTCCCTCAGAGCTTTTCCAACTTTGTTGTCAATTTCAACATGAACAACATTGGGAAGTCTCTATCTGATCTTCTTATCATCATTCGCCAAGTGGACAAAGATATGAAGCGCGAAAAACCTTATGTTCTTATGGTCAATAAGAGGAAAGGGAAGGCGAAAAGTTTTAAGCCCAAAGCTTCTTCACGACCCTCCAAGAAAAAGAAGATCAAAGGGGAGGCAAGGGAACAGGAGGTTGTTTGTTTCGCATGTGGCAAGAAAGATCACTGGAAGAAGAACTGCACCCAGCCTAAGAAGCAAGGGGATGCCTCATGTGCGTTTGTTATCGAATGCAATCTATCTGTTTCTACAAATTGGATATTAGATACAACTTGTGGTGCTCACATATGTATCCAAATACAGGAACCAAGTAGATACAGGAAGATTGACTGAAGGGAGGTAGATCTACGAGCAGCCAACGGAGCCAGACTTGCTGCGGTAGCTGTCGGGGACTACCACCTCACATTGCCAACTGGGATGATCTTGGTGTTAAAGGGTTGTTATTATGTGCCGTCTGTTACTAAAAACATTATTTATGTATCCAGATTAGATACAAATGGATTTGTTTTAAAGTTTGGAAATGAATGTTGCTTCTTTTACAAAGATGTCATTTGTTTTGGTAAGACACATTTATACAACGGTCTTTACGTGTTGGATTACACAAACCAAGTAATGACAATCGATAACAAAGATACTTCACATGACTCATACCACACCCAACTTTGGCATTAGCGGCTAGGTCATTTAAACGAGAAACGCTTGACAAAGTTACATCAAGATGGATATTTAGATTCTTTCGAACTAAAACCACTTGGGGTATGTCATGCATGTTTACAAAGCAAAGTAACCAAAACCCCATTTAGTGGGAAAGGCGAAAGGGCTAAAGAACTTCTTCAATTGGTTCATACCGATGTGTGTGGACCATTTTCAGTTGAAGCAAGGAGAGGGTATTCATACTTAATAAATTTTACTGATGATTTTAGAAGATATGGATATATCTACTTAATGAGGTATAAGTCAGATTCTTTTGATAAGTTCAAAAAATACAAGAATGAAGTTAAGAACCAGCTTGGTAAGAAGATTAAGAAACTCCGTTTAGATCGAGGTGGATAATATCTTAATCAAGACTTCATTGATTACTTACGGGAGTTTGGGATCCTATCCCAACTCCCTTCTTACACGCCCCAGTGGAATGGTGTGAGCGAAAGGAGGAACCACACCTTATTGGACACGGTGAGACCAATGATGAGTCATGCGAGTCTTCCATTATCCTTTTGGGGATATGCGTTACAAACAACGGTGCACATACTAAACCAAGTACCAACTAAATCGATAAATGGTATTCCATACGAGTTCTGGAGTGAAAAGAAAGCCATGTTATCGAATTTACATGTGTGGGGAAGCGATGCGTTTGTTAAGGTATCTTCAGGTAAAAAAACTTGCACCCGAGGCACAAAGTGTACATTTATAGGATACGCCAAGGAAACAAGGGGATATTACCTATAAAACCCCTTAGACAAAATGGTTATATTGGCAAAACACGCCATATTCCTTGAGAGAGAGCACTCCAAAAGAGATAGTGGGAGCGGGATAGACTTCGATAAAGTTGAGGCTCAAGGTACACAAGAGTTGGTACAAGAGCAGATTCCACAAAGCCCCGTGGAAGAAAGAATTGTTCTAGAGACACAAGAACTGCGTAGGAGTACAAGAGAGGTTAGAGAACCGGAACAGTACAGTTTTTCTAGTTATTGAGGATGGTGACTCATTATTAGTTGATAATAATGATCCTCTAACCTACAAGGAAGCAGTAAGTGGCACAGAAGTTGCCAAGTGGCAAGAAGCCATGAATTCTGAAATGAATTCCATGTACCAAAACCAAATATGGATTTTGGTTGATCCTCCAGTTGATGTAAAGCCTGTTGATTGCAAATGGCTATTCAAGAAGAAACTGGACATGGAAGGACAAGTCAGTACCTATAAGGCACGACTGGTTGCAAAATGGTTCAAGCAACGTCAAGGCATTGACTACGACGAAACCTTTTCACCAGTTGCAATGCTGAAATCCATCAGAATTCTATTGGCCATTGCTGCTTACCATGATTATGAGATTTGGCAAATGAATGTCAAAACAGCCTTAACGGGAACCTTCAAGAAGATGTCTACACGACACAACTTGAAGGGTTTATGATTCCAAAGGATGCCAATAAGGTATGTAAGTTGCATAAATCCATTTATGGATTAAAGCAAACATCTAGGTCATGGAACATTCGTTTTGATGAAGCCATAACGAAATTTGGTTTTATCAAGAACGAATGTGAGCCTTGTGTCTACAAACGGTTCAGTGGGAGTGCAGTCGTTTTCCTAATAGTTTATGTTGATGACATATTACTTATTGGAAACGAGATACCAGTCTTACAGTATGTTAAGGCATGGTTGAATCAATGTTTCTCCATGAAGGACTTGGGCGAGGCAGCATATATTTTTGGAATCAAGATCCATCGTGATAGATCCAAGAGATTGCTGAGCCTAAGTCAAAGTACATACATTGATAAGATACTGAAGAGATTCAGTATGGAACAATCTAAGAGGGGATTGTTTCCAGCGTCACATGACATTCATCTTTCCAAGAAAATGTGTCCTCAGACACATGAGGAAAGAAAGATAATGGCAAGGACTCCATACACATCAGCGATTGGGTCAGTCATGTATGCCATGCTATGTACTAGGCTGGATGTCGCCTACGCATTGAGTGCGATAGGCAGATATCAAGCTGATCCAGATGACCGTCATTAGATGACAGTCAAGACCACCCTAAAGTATCTGAGGCGTACTAAGGATATGTTCCTGGTTTATGGAGGAGATAGAAACTGGTCATCAGAAGATATGCAGATGCTAGTTTTCAGACTGATCAAGATGACATGAAGTCGCAAATGGGATGCATCTTCACTTTGAATGGAGCTGCAGTGAGTTGGAAGAGCACAAAGCAGAGTGTGGTCGCAGATTCTACAGCAGAGTTTGAGTATATCGCAGCTTCTGAGGCAATTAAAGAAGCAGTTTGGATGCGAAGCTTCGTCCAGGAGCTGGATGTGATACCTAACAGTAAAGATCCCATCGCAGTGTACTGTGATAATACTGCAACGGTGCCTCTTGCAAAAGAGCCAAGGTCACATAAGCGGACGAAGCACATACTTCGGAAGTATCATCTCTTGAGGGACTTTTCTCAGAGAGGTGAAGTTGCAGTGAGTAGTATTTCCACGAAAGACAACGTGACGGACCCCTTGACTAAAGCCTTGACTCAGCAGAAATATGATCATTATGTGAGGTATAGCGGACTGAAAGTCGTAGTCAGTTCGCTCTAGTTCAAGTGGGAGTTTGTAAGAGTTAGTGTCCTAGAACCAACTGGTTGTACTTTGATTACATGGATATTTAATGTATTTAAATATTAAACATCTTATTACATATTGTTCATTGTTCTGCATGACTATGATGTAATAATGTCCTAGTATATTTGTTGCATTGATAAGGTAATGACAGTTCCCCGCTATGATGAGAATCTTGAAATACTATAACAATATTCTTAAATGTAGTTCTACAGTTGGATGACATACTATGATGAGAGTACTCGTAAGCAGATAAGACTTCCTCTCATGAAGTTCGCACTTGGTAATCTCCAAGACATGAGATTATGAGAGCAGTACTTTGCATGTTTTGGTGTCATCGGATATTTCTATCTGTGAGCGTGTGTAATGATTCTTAGACTTTAAGATTATCATTAATATGTGTCACGACTCGCGCACTTTGATTTACTGAAGAAAACCGTCACATAGACAGTTGGCGGGAAGTAGGATACGTTAGATGCGTCACGAGTGACATGTTATTAATGGATAAGTCGTGGAAGGATTTGTCCCTTCCATTTATGAAAGTTGATATCTCGGCCCTTTGATTGAAATAGAACCGTCACGTGAAATTCCATGGCCATAGTGTAACGATGAGTTTATTTCAGGTAGTCAGAGAACGACGTATCAAAAATAAAAGTTGATGACACTTTCATGAAACCTGCTTGATAAGATATTGTGACAAAGAGATTATATTACACAGTGAGCGTTCGTATGTGGATGTCGTTGCGAAAGTTTTTTCTCTTGGGCGCCTTGACCCGTTGCTAGACAGTACTTTTGGACTTTAGGCAAACTTGTCTAATGCCAACGAGAAAGAATCCTAGAGGGTCACACACTAAGTGTTTCTGGTGGTCTCGGTTAAATTCTATTTGAATTTAATTAATAAATATTATTCTTAAGACAATGGAATAATTTTATTTAAGTTAAAATGATTGCATAAATTACATAAATATTTATTTACCAGATTGTGGGTAAATTATATTTATTTATTTTATTGAACATTTAATAAATATTTATTTACTAGTTTGTAAATAAAATATTTATTTAAGAGAATAAATTATTTATTTATTTATTCGGGTGTTCAATAAATGAAAGTCGAGTTCAAGTGGACCAAGGCCGGTTCGGTAGTAAAATAATTATTTGCAAGACGATAAATAATTATTTAACTAGTTGACACAAATTAAAATAAGACTGCTATTATTTTGTGACGCGAAATTTTATTTATAATTCCGTTTTGCGCAAGTTGGCGCACCATAAATAATGACGCGGTATTATTAATAACATGAATTTTCTCTAAGGTTATGAAAGTATTTAATTGCTGTTACGCAATTAAATATTGTAACCGAAGCCCCATGTTAATAAATAGACACGTACGTCTTTTGCGCCAGTTACCGAACTGTACGCCCGGTGAATTGAGTATTGTTGAGCAAAACAATTTCTCTCTCGAATCCTCTTCCTGGCTCTCTCAAGAACGAGACATTCTTCAAGGCCGAAGAACAAACGATCAAAAACGACCGACACAAGACACTCATTTCGCCGCACTAGTACTCGGAGAACGAGAGGTGTTGATCGGAGACAATCAAATCCCGTGTGGATCACCGCTAGAGGGATTCTAGTTTGGATCCTCGCAAGCGCAATGAGATAATCCGGAAGGGTCATTCCGGACAATCAACAACATCAACGAAGAAAATACCGAAGATCTAGGTATTATTTTCTTTATGAAATTAATTAAATTAATTATAAACATGATGTGCAAGATTCTCTCTCAAGGTTTCGGGTCTCTTCATTATTTATCTAAATCTTTGATTCTATTCCGTGGAGACTGACGTTCATCGTCGTATTGATCCCAGAGTAATCATTGATCATGGTAAAAATTAAAGTTGGGTGCCGTCTCAACCACGCTTCCGCTGCGCTCAGAACCTTCAGAATAATCAATCCAACATACTCCAACTCACCATGTCAAAATTGACAATAAATCTAAGACAGTTGCATCAATTCTCATATCGGATGCTAACATACTTCCCCTAAGATATTGAACCAATGGATAACAACGCCTTCCATATTTAACTTTGCAAGTGATACCTGATGCGGAAACGCCGGGAGTCGCAAAGACAAAACAACAATTCAGAGAAGAGTAAAAGGAAGAAAAAAAAAAAAACAGAACGAGAATACAAGGATTTACGTGGTTTGGGAATAATCCCTACGTCCACGGAAAGACATAATTTCACTATATGTTGAGAGCATAAATTACATGGAGATTTCTCAGAGTTTCTCTTACTATGGAACCCTAACCTGAAATGGGCTATAAAAGGAGGAAGATGATCCACTGTTCCACTAACCGCATAGGAAGTCCGCATCGCTACAGTGAAAGGTGGCCACCCAAGTCAAAAGTGCTACAGTGACTGTCGGCTGAAAGTTCAAGGAGTTACAGTGAATGGCGGTTGAAAGTCTGTATCGCTACAGTGCCCTGTCGGTGTCAGTCGTTCTGCTCTGCTCTGCTACAATGATCATCATTGCTACAATGCCTCAAAATTTGCGCTGGGGCCTTTCGGCCTCCGGACCTTTGGAGCAAGGGCGCGTTGCCCCCTACTACCCCAACGAGTTCACCGCAGAGTTCGACCTGCGAAAGTTGCGGTCTGGCATGTAGTACGGGCAGCAAACATTCGGCCCAAATATCATCCAAACCGGATCGGGCTACACCAATCCAACAATACCTTATTCTCATTCGGTGTTTGATTGATCCGGAAATACAATTTAGCTTGCGTAAATGCATCCCCTCGAATCCTTTCCATTAAAAATGGGTAATCTGCCCGTTTTGCAGCTGTGAATTGTTCGTTTGCGATGTATTTGTGGAATTCAGCCTGCTCTGCTCCCACTTCTGTTGGCCCTGATTTACTGCTCCTACGGTTGTGGATAACTTGGAAAGTGCTGTCTCAACCATTCCCATTAGCGGCTCCATTCCCTCTAAACGTGCCCGGTGTCGTGTTTCCATCTTCCTCCAGCCAGATTCCGACAAGTTGGGCAAATTGATAGACGCACGCCTTAGAGAACTCCTTTGTATATTAGAAATACAAGACGGTGAGAAGCGAAAAGAAGACCAGGTAATGAGAATATAGGACGCTTCCCTTTCTCTCCCACCCAAGCCACTAGTACTGCTTATTATTGTATTGGTTTTCAACTCATCTCTAGGATTAAATATTTTTGTTGTTATGATAACAATCTCATTTCAGCTTAAAATCTATTAGGCACTACAAAATTAATTCCTTGATTGAAGTTCTTTATTTTTTGATTTTGATTTCCATTTTCCAAAGAAGATATATAAAATGCGAATATGCTACTGTCACCTAATGTTTCTTACTGTTTTTAAACGTTTATTGCAGGTTTATCAATGATCCTCCCATTTTTTTCAGCAAATGGACTTCTGTCTCGTCTTAATTCTATATTTCTTGGTTTTGCACCAGCATTTCTTCTCCTATCTATCGGGTTTATTTCCATTTCCAGAACACTATTATATTAGAATTTAGTGACTATTATTGGACTGAAGAATGGTTGGATTATGGATAGAATAAAATCACATATTGTTTTTCTGGGAAACTCGTGCAGGTATGAAGCTGTCTTCTATAGTGCACTGGCTCTTTCTCTAATGGCGTGGATTTTATTCGAAAACACAAATCTCTATTTAAGCAGGGTGAAAAGATCTCTAGTTTCTTTTAGAACTGTGGATGATAAAGGCATTCTTGAGCAGGGCAGATGCCTGCGGTTGTCTGACGTCAGAATTCCACTGATGTTTGTAAGTCATATGATTTATGCAACCCACAATTTAAAACCGCATTGTTAGTAAAATTATATGAAAGTACTATTAAGAATACTGTCATGAGGCTATTTCTGTATTCTTCAGCAGGCAGGTGATGTTTCTGAAATTTAATACTGCATTACTATTAAAGCTAATGTGTACTAAACATTTTGTTATTATTTTTTTCAATAATCTAAGTATAACATTGTACTGTATAACAATTATTATAATATTATTTTTTCAACAATCATTTTTTCTAGCAATCATTTTCTTAGCAATCATTTTATCTTGCAATCACTTTGCATGCGAGTTAATAAACAATCCCTTATTTTGTGAAAGTAGAAATGGAAGTGGAATCCAAATGTTTGTTTAGTATATTGAAATCAGACTAGCGAAATTGAACCTCCACCAAAATGCTTTAATGCAAAAAAAGCGGAAGAGTAGGTGAAAGGAGAAATGAAAAAGGAAATGAAAATGAAAATGAAATGAGGTTTGATGATATGATTCGTATGTTATAATTATAATATAATTAAATAACTATTTTAAAATATAACAATAATTTAAAAAATACATAAAAAAGCAATATTATTATAATTATAACAATTTAATATAAATATAAATATAAATATATATTTTATATGAAAATATAACAGTCCATAATTATATTAATCATAAATATAAATATAATACAATTGGTAACATAATTAAAAATGCAATCCAATTATTATGAATGTGATGAAGGGTGGGTAGATTGGTCATCCATGGAAGTATCAGTGCTTTCCCCATAGGGTAGAAGTCAATTGCACCCATTTTGGTAGAGGTAGTCACTTTTATGATACCAAAACATTCAATTTTTAAATTTTCATTTTCTCCTTCCTAATTTCAGTTCCTGTATGGCAAAGGAGAGGCATAAGTAAATTTTATCACGAGAAATGAAATCTGTTGGCTTCCATGGAACTGAGGCTAAAAAACTTAGTTGTCCCTGTCTCCCAAAAACGACAGAAGTAGTTTGGTAATTTGATATTATTGATGCAGAATAAAAATATATATATGACAGATGCCAGACATAAATTTCAAACTGAATTTCATTCTTATTTCAGTTCCACTTACATTTTCATATTGCATTACATTTAAATCATTTGCTGGCCTTTTGTGCTGTGATAGTACAGCTTGGAGGGCAGTTTTGTGTCATTTGTTTGATAACAAGCTGTTTTGGTTTGTAGATGGTGTTATTCAATGTTGCGTTTTTTGGAACGGGTAACTTTGCTAGCATTGCAAGTTTTGAGATTTCATCTGTTTATCGATTCATCACGGTTTTCAGTGTAAGTATATTAAGTTAAATTAATGTTCATCTGGCCTCCTTGATAGAGAAGTGATGAGGTTTATCTTGATTGCAGCCATTTGTGATGGCAGCCCTCCTTATTTTTAAGTTGATCATCCCATTCATGCTGGTTACGTAAGTCTAGTTTCGTTATTTGGGTGGTGGTAGATGTTTTCTTTTTGGTTGGTTTTTGATAAAACATAGTTGGAAATCGTGCGCAGATGTGGTTTCAGTGCAATAACGAAGATGATTGGAATTCCACGGGCGGGGTGCTACTTTGTTGTGATATTATTTTCAGATGTGATGACCATCCATTTCTTCTTCCTGGTAAGGAACACGGGGAGCTGGATGGAGATAGGAAACAGCATCAGCCATTTCGGGATCGTGAGTGCCCAGGTGGTGTTTGTCTTGCTTCTTTTTGCCCTCACAAACCTCTACACCAACGATATCCAAATCGGATCAGACCACCTACTCTCCCATAAGGCCGTATAAACCATTCCCATGAATTACTTTTATCGTTTTCAATTTTGGGTTTATTATATTGAATTCCTTTCCTTTAGATGGATTATTTCTAATTCTTAAAACTAAAATAAAGTGATTCATGAATCTGGGCGTTTTCCTTTATGCTATTTTGATTGTGATCTTGGTTATTTTGTTATGCTCTTGCTTTATGTATTTGAATCGATTATTGATGATAGCTTATGGTTGACTGTTTTGAGACCTAGTTTCTGATGGGGTTACACATGAGAACCTTGGGTAGTTGTAAGGGACGTGTTGGCTTCATGCTTCACCCTAGTGTTGGGACGTGTTGGCTTCATGCTTCGCCTGTGCTTTGCCCATAGCTTTGTTATATAAGGAAACCCTTAGATAGTTGTAAGGATAAGTCAAGGTCTGAGTCTAACAGGATCACCATAGGTCGGCAGTTGTTCCGATATAGTTTTAGGTTTTTTCCCTTTCTTGTTTACTTGACCTGAGGTTAAAGCCATATGTTTTTCTCCGTGCTAGGCATGTTTTGAATAATTATTACCTTCATCTTGTTATGCTATTTTATATAATTCCGTTTTTTTCCACTCGTATATGCTTTGTTTATCCTCATCCCAGATTGGTGGGTTGCTTTTCCCCCTAAAATGAATGGGTTATATTTGTTTTATTTATTCAATTGAAATGAAGAGAGCAACTTTCCTAAATTGAATTTCGAACTAGTGCTATCATTTTGCACTGTGAAGCAGATTATGTAGATTCATGGTGGTATCTTATTGGGCTTTTGCCTCATACCCTACACAGGGTGTATGCAGACCTTGTATTATCTGATATAGGTAAAGTGAAAGGGGTTATACCCTTTGCTGGTGCATCTTGAGGTCTTTTTCATCCTTTGATGGTGTGGTGATCAGGGGTGGTGACCACAGGTCACATGTAGCTAGATTTGTATGGTGTACTCTTAATCCTCTCATGGTTATTCTAGGGCACTTGTATCAGCCACTTATTTTGTCCTTGTGTGTGTGTTACCGTTTCATGTATCTTTATATTTTGGTTTATGAAATGATGGTGGATCTTTAGCTTAGCCATTTATTCATGGCATATTTGGATTTATCTTTATTTTGAAACAGTTAATTTTTGGGCATGACTATCCAATGTACGGGCGACTCATGCCGGATTCTCAGTCGGAATTTGTGATATAGTTTATGGGATTTAGAGGGTGAAAGTGTTCCCAACATCCTTGTTTGATACTATCGATGCTAGTTGTTAGCTTATGATGACCAAGAATGCGCTTTAGGTCTTGTGATGAATCAGATTAGGTGATGTGGTGAGTTGATTTGGGCCGGTTCATTACAACATCCATAGTCTGTGGTGGTCATGTCCTGACTTATCGGTAGACGAACTCTTCTAAGCCTGTCTCCATTAGGTTGGGGGCTAGCGACCAACGCTGAGGTATCTCTACAGTCATGAGAGGCATTATCTCCAAAACAACCTATCATATGCCATCACATGTCAACATCCACCATGGTATGCATGAAATATAAGCCGAACAATATACTAGATGCATATATATAAGAAAGATCTTTATGATACAATGTGAAATAATGCAAATGTAATCACCCGGTGCAACCATCGCACTCGCACCCTAAACCGACGCCATCCTAAAATTGATAATAGGGTGGTTGTCATGACGAGATCTCTGCTCCCCCAACTATCTGTATTAGTTGTCCATCTTTAGACTCCATGATCATCCGTCATCCGCATGTACATATGCTCATGTAGGGGTCAACATAACAACTTGGTATGGTTATCCCAGGAAGCGAGCGACCCTATAAACGTCCAATGTCTACACACATCAACAATAAGTGTAGACAAGCCAATGTTACTCAACACCATCATCAGACACTAACAATAAACATGATCAATCTTGATCAATCAATCCATGGCTCACTCCCATCATGCTCACCCAAATAATAACACTTTAGTAAAAGAATGATAATCAAATATCACAACCCATTATAGATTTCCCATTCAATAATTCATCCTTGATGGATTGATCATGAGATGCTAGAGTAAATACACGTCTCCCCCTATCTCAGAAGTGTTGGAGGAAATACACATCTTTATCCATCTCTGAAGTCACAACAATAAACATGATCAATCTCGATCAATCAATCCATGGCTCACTACCATTATGCTCACCCAAATAATAACGCTTTTTAATAAAAGATTGATAATCAAATCTCACAACCCATCATAGATTTCCCATTCAACAATTCATCCTTGATGGAGTGATCATGACATGCTAGAGTAAATACACATCTCCCCTATCTCAGAAGTGTTGGAGAAAATACGCATCTCTATCCATCTCTGAAGTGTTGGCGGAAATACACATCTTCATTTATCTTTGAAGTGTTGGATAAAATACACATCTCCCCTATCTCAGAAGTGTTGGAGGATAAAATACACATCTCCCCTATCTCAGAAGTGTTGGAGGAAATACGCATCTCTATCCATCTCTGAAGTGTTGGCGGAAATACGCATCTCCATTTATCTCTGAAGTGTTGGATAAAATACACATCTCCAAAGCTAACATATGTATACATGTTTGGATCTCGAAGGAAATACACATCTCTAGGGTAAAAGTTGTATACCATGGTATTAGAGTGAATACACATCTTCAGGGCTGCAACTGTATATTTGGTCCTCTTAGGTCTCAATATTGTGGGTAGGTGAAGAGATGACATCCAGTGCATCATTGACCACCTCGATCCCAAGGTTGTGGGAGAGGAAGACTGTTAGCACTCAGGTGAACTATCGTTTAATGCATTCTCACACCAGGGATGTTGTAGGAATTAATCTTGTCATGAACCAACCCGGGCCACTCCTAATCCAGCCCCCCCAAGTCGATTCGTGACATGGTCGGAGTTCCTGATCCCCCACAGGCTGACAACCAGTGTCTGGGCATTAAATGTATACCACTGAGAACGATTTCGCTCAATAAAACAAGAACAACACAAAGCTTCTACCTAGAAGTTCGACATGACCCACTCTATATACGTTGGATGACCATGAATATAAAAATAAGCAATTTTAATATTTACCAAAACCAAACTTGGCATAGCATAAAACCTAACTCATGAATCATAAAACAAAGTCCAAAAAACATAACCAGGAGAAACTTAAAGATACAACTGACATGACACATTTACATAAGATAAATAAAATACCAATCACCATCACACACAAACTTGAATCGGAACTCAAAGACCAACCACTAACCCCTCAAAACCTGAAATGTATATAGGCGTGAGAAAAAATAGCCCAATAGGTATCCTCCCCACACCCCATGCATACTCTTTAAAAGTGAATCCCTTTCACGCTAGTTTGAAAAATATAGCTAAGAAATTAAGCTTTCATTTTAATTCTAAAACAAGTCACATGAGGTCATTTCTTTAATCATTTTATCCTCACCCTTTTAAACATAATCAATCCTCAAAAAGTTTTATGAAATGATGGGCATAAAAGATAAGGAAATAGTTTCAGAACTGTACTTTTTTGTAAAATACTCACGTTTTGAAACTAAAGGAAAATTCTTCACTTTAAATTGCTCCTTTTTAAGTTTTACCAAGAAGACACCAATGAGATAAATTTATACTTAAAAAATAAAATACCCCAAATGATGAATACAACTCAATAGTCCCAAAATAACTAGCAACTGAATTACATTAGTAGGAGTAAAACACTGTGAAAACAAGCATAAACAACAATAACAACACATAGATAAAGAAGGAAAGACTGAAGTCAATCAATAATAGAATTCCCCCAATCCTAAAAGTAAATACCTGAACGTGAGCAGTGATATTCAAAATGATAAAATAAAAATAACTGAAAGTAAACCAAATCATGGGAGTTGCACTAGGGAAATGAAGGTTAAGGAAACCTAGAATCCTCATACTATCTCATAATCAAACAATCTTGGTCCAATGTGCACACTGCTGCTAAGGAGGGCATGCTTTGACCTAGTAGCATGGCAACACCCATACGATGGCACTATAACCTACAATCCGCTAAGGAGTGAATGTCTTGGCCTAACAGCGCAGTGACACCCTTCTCATGGAACCAAAACCATATCATCAAAGTCCTAGAAATGTTTAGTTAGTGTGGTGTAGTCCAAATGAGTACTTAATTCCAGTCTTCACTACCTAGGCTCCTGAGGTTCCCATGATTAACCAAAGGGAGGTGAGTACCATGAATCATAAAATCCATCACATATACCTCAATAACATACCAAAGATCCCCTCTCACCTACTCTCCAAGCCAACCATTACTAAATCATCAAAAGAAACAAAGTTCACTTTTCAACCCATGCTAACATATCCTCAAATAAAACATTAAAACTTAATCCCAACTCTTTTATAAAGTGTCGATCGGGCCTTTGAGAAAGTCTTTAGGAAAAAAAAATCATAATTCCATTCTTTAGGAACAAATCCATGAAACAACACTTTAAAGAGCCTTTGAAAACACCACATCCTTTGATAAAATTCCACCCAACCACACTTAAATCTAAAAAACAAGAAAATATTAGAAAAATATCTTAATCAACCATTAAAACATAAGAAAACCTTAAAAATAGCCAAAACCATCTTTATTTTGTAAACCATTTTCTAAAACATGAATTTCCTCCCTTTTAAAACACAAAGAACTAAAACACTCCTTTTATTACCAATTTCCTAAGAAAGGAGCCCTGTCGACATTTTAACAACACTGTTAGATTCATATAATATCATTTTTCTTTAATAGATTCAAAACATAGTTCAAAATTGTTGGATTGGTGCAGCCTGATCCCGTTGGGTCGAATGCTTGTGGCCCATACTACGCACCAGCTCGCAACTTTTGCAGATTGAGCTCTACGGTGAGCTTATTAGGGGTTGCAGGGGCAACACGCCCCTGCTTCGGGGGTCTGGGGGCCGAAGGTCTCCAACCTAAATTTTGGGAAATTGTAGCAACTCTGACCAATGTAGCAGAGCTGACCGACCAACACTGACAAGGCACTGTAGCAGTGCGGACTTTAGATTCAAAAATACTACAACTCTTTGAACTTCCGGCCAGCAACAACTGTAGCACTTTTGACTTGGGTGGCTGCCTTTCACTGTAGCAATGTAGACTTCCAATCGCCTCTCACTATAGCACAATGGACTTTTCGACGGTTGGTGGAGCAGTGCTTCATCCTCTACATTAGCCCATTTTCAAGCTAGGGTTTCTCTGTGTGTGTGTGAGAAACTCCTGTAAACTATGCTCCCGAATTATAGTGATTTTCTGCCTCTCTGTGGACATAGGGATTATTGACAAACCACGTAAATCCTTGTGTTCTTGTTCCTTTTTTTTCTCTTTTACTTTTATGTGATCCGTTCTTTACTTCATTTCTCTTGACGTTTTCCACAACAAAAATAAGCAATTAATCAAGGCTTTAAATTTAAAGAATTATGTATGGAGCCCCTTACCTCAATTGATGACCCACACATCAATATCAAGCTCATAGCGACCTCCTTCAGGTCCCTGATCACCTAACTTAAACATAAATACCATAAAATTAATAAAGCGATCACCCAAAACCAAAATCCCATAATGGAATAATTGATGCTAAGCTAACCGAATGGAACGATAGTGCTGAAACCATAAGCAACAAGGTGCAGTCAACTCCCAACACACTCTTGGACCTAAGCCACACCAAATCCCCAATTATTACACTCAAACCGATGGCTAATTTCACAAAAAAATCCCTAAAACCCTAAATAAATTCATGGGAAGACATACCTTAAGGTAAATGACAAGCGATGACTTAAACATTGTAACACCTCAAGCTTCCACGGTACACTTCTCTTTGAATAATACAGTAGCGTGTGTTGTACGCAACTTCGAGTTCTAATACACACCACACCTAATCAAAGTAGCCGTAATGAATAGTAATACCTAATTTTTGAAATTTTATAAATTTTATTTTTCCAAATGGACTTCGTTTTTGTATTCGTAATATCGAAATTATCCAAAGTTGAATTTTTTGTAATTTTCTGAGAACTTCCAATTTTTTATGAATAGTTAAAAATACTTAAAACAACTTTTTTAATCAAAATAATTTATAGTGATAAGTTATACTATTTAGTGGTTTTAAATTATAATTAGAATATATTTTTACCATTTTATCCAATGGTTGTCATTAGAATTAATTTAACATTGAAATTGGACATAAACAATTGTCAATCTTTTGATATATATTGTTTCTTAAAAACACGCTATTTGTTGTGACAGCAGGAATTAATTATAAAATTAATTAATGCAACTTATATGTTTGGAATTTTGTAAAATAGGCATCATTTTTGAATTCGGAATATCAATTATAGATTAGGGTGAAATTTTGGCATTGTTCTGAAAAACTTCAATTTTTGATGAATAGTGAAATCACTAAGTGGTAGTTAAAAAACTGATTTTTCGTTTAAATGAAATTTTACCACTTCTGTGTTTTGAATTTCAAAAATCCGACATACATGGTTGTCATTAGGATGTAAAATGTGGTTCAATGGGATTAAAATAATTTTTGGTGAATAGTAACTTTTAAGTTTAATTAATCGCGATTAGAGGTAATTAGTGTAGTTTAAGGTAAAAATAATGTTTTAATAATATGAGATGAGCTTGACACATGTCCTACCCTCATTGGATGTGCCATGGCCGACCAAGACAATCCATGGGTCAACTTGGGGACCCCATGGAGCCACTTTAGTTGGAAAATGACATAAATACCTTTTATTTAATGTTAAAGTAAAAAATGACACAAACATGAAATGTTTTACTAAAACAATTTTTACATGGGGTTATACAAGTCATATTTTTGACTATAAATAGTCATTGGAAAGCTAAAAAGATTTCCTACATCATAGTATTTTTTTTTTTATAATTTTTAGACATTAAATAAATTAAATTATTTATGACATCATGATGACGCAGCGATGACCTCATTATTTAACGATTTAAATAAAATGAGAAGATAATGTAAAATCCAAGGCTTACACTTGTCCAAATCCTATTGGATGGGTAGATTTCGAACCCTTATCACCTTAGCCTCAAATTATATAAGTGTGGGACCTCTAAAATCCAAAACTCATTTTATAATAAAGTGACTTTTCTTTACTTTCCAAGAGTGCCCCTCCTCTCCACTTATAAAAGGCCCCCACCTCTACCACCTCATTCACACTTTCAAGCCATTTGGCTCGGCCAACCTCTACCCAAATACTCTCCCAACTTCCCCCTATTACTCCTAGAAGCCTCACTTTGGGCAGAACTCTTCCCAAGGAAGCCTTTGCCTCAAATCAAAAAGTGTTACCCGATTTTTAGGTAATGTCTTCTCTAATGTTGTTTTGTTTTATTTTGCTTCTCCAACCCCCTAAACTCTTTTTATTCTTTTCTTTTGTAACAACACCAGTATCCCAAATATATTGGGATGTTGTTATAAGAAGGATTCTAGCTACACTTACACACACCTACATCTAATGGTTAAAGAACATACTGTTTCTGTGGATGGAGAATTTCTGCCTCACGAAACGATGATTGTTCAAATTCTTTTAACACCTATAATGGTGGCCATTTTGATGACACTATTTTCATATATGATATATATATTATGTTTATGTTTTCCTTATCATTATGTATTTCTCATTTATGGCATACTTTATGATTTCCATTATGGGTAAACGCGATAATTTCATTTTAGGAAGTGCGGACTACCGCCCCCTCAAAGTGATTTGAATTGTTAATGCCATATGTGGGATGTATAAAGGATGGAGTAAATGGTATTATACATTATATTATACTGTAATTATATTATACCTTTATATAATTATAACTTCATTCCATTAAATATGAAATAGAAATGAAAGTAGCGTTCATGCGTACGTACGGCTTACCGTCTCCATGAATGGTGCATTTCATTTCTTACCTCTAAATGTCATGTAATATTATGAATGAATGTACATACTGGATATATATGAGATATATGATATCTATATCATGAATATAATTCTGGATATAACGGATATTTCACTACATGAACAACTCGTAATTATAAGAAGTCCATTTTTGACTCAAGTACCAAAGATCGACAAAACGACCGTTATTAACTTAAATAATTACATAATGTTCATAACATTGTAATAAGTGATATAAAAGGAATAATGAACTTGAAAAAGGTTCTTAATAAAGTAGATATTAACTCTATTTTATTATTCAGGAGGTTAAAGAACGGTCGAATCAAGTCGGACACAAGGTAAGGGAATTTCTTAACCCAACTTCCATTCTTTGGGTTAATCTCCTACTTTCAAATTATGTCATTATGTCCTATTTTGTATTTTTACTTTCTTTATGTGTACCTATAGTGAATACACATAATATATCTATCTTATTTTAAAAATGATCTTTTTAAGAACTTCGTCTCAATCTCCTTTCATTGAGGCATATTGGGTTTTATACACAACTTTCTTTTATACGGTGTATAAACCCCTTTGACTTTTACGCTTATTCAAAAAGAATATTTTTTTATACGAAGCGTTTTACTAAACGACAAAAAGGGAATGTTTTTCTTTCCGTACATATGCGGCGACAACGACTTCTCCACCGCCGTGACCATTATTTGAGTTTCAGCTTCCTCTACAAGCCATCACTTTTTATTAATGAAAAATAAATACAAAGTTTTAACATTCTTTTATTTTGGTATTGAAAATGGTTTTGAAAGCGTCTTTATTATATCAATGTGTTGTATTGATATCTTGTAATTGAAATGTGGAAATGTTATGTTTCCTTTATGCATGTTTTATGTGATACGATTATGTTATGGTTTATGATATGTTTAAACCTATTCATATGAGGAATGCATTGGACTTAATAAGTGACGGGTGGAGCCCGCTATAGCTCCTCGATGCATCGGCAGGTCTCATGAGACAAACTAGTGTCTTGGAATGAGGCCTTGACAAAATCTTATTTGTGGTCTTGGCACGAGGCCTTGGCTACGTGGTTATGATAGTCTGGCATTATGCATTCCATCATTATGAAAGTGGTTATTGATATTGCATGTGATTATTCGACCAGTAGAATATCCATGTGAATAAGTAAATGGCATTATCTCATTTTACTTTTGCCATATTATGTTGAAGTTCATGTTTAAAAGGCTTTTGTTTTAGTTATACATTGCCTTAAATGTTAATGTTTATTTATGAAAGCTTCCGCTATATTTTTATCCTTACTGAGCATCTGAGCTCACCCCTTTCAATGTTTTAATATTTTCCAGGATGTGAAGAAGTATTTTATGAATGACCTGCAGGGATAGTCAGAAGAGGATATGAGTGTGGACTATGGAGACTTTTTTATTGTAGTTTTTCACTTTATGATGTAATGTAACGTTTACGAATGTATCTAGTGTTTCCAAGGCTACTAAACTAATCGGTCTTTCGAGACTTGATCTTTTGTGATCATGCCAATGTTACGAAGTAAAGCACCGACTCTGGGTAGCTGGGGTCGGGGCGTTACAGTTGGTATCAGAGGCAGTTTAGTACTAACCTTGGAAGCTAGATTTAGATAAAATCTGATTAGAGCACATAGACCAAAGATAGACTTTGAGGATTAGTATAGAAGAGCTTCCTAGAATTTTGGTAATATATAGATGTTGTGAGTTTTCTGAGCAATACATCCCTGTCTGGATACAAGCAGGTAGAGGCGGCTCTGGCACAGATGTACCTAGGGGTAAAACCCAAAAACACCGCTTTGAGTTAGACTCGAACGGGAACTGGTGCACGACAACGGGCCTTGCTGCACTCTTGGTTACGACACTCCCGGGGGATATGCTTAGGATAATTCTCATTTTCTTTACAAACCACTATGAAGGGTTATGAGTATATACTTCCTCAAAGAAAACATTTTTATGGATTATATCCATAAATAGTTCAATTTATGTTATGTATTATGTATTTTGATTCATAAACTAATCTAGTTTATTCCATTGTATAGAAATGGCGCCCAGTAGAAGGAATGTGAACTCCAGCAATACATATGATCCAAAGAGTAAGAAGGATCATATCTTTCACGGTATTAAGCCAACATTTCAAAGGGAAATAGTCTCCCATGTGTTCTCAACATATGAAGAAATAGTATCATGTATTAATAATATAAGTAAAGAATTCTCTGAGTCCTATGGCTTTGAAGCGAAGCAAGAGACGAAAGGGATGAAAGAAAGAATAATGGATAAAGGGATGAGGGGAAAGAAGAATTTTCCAATATGTGGTAATTGTGGGAAGAAACATCATGGAACTTTCCTAAAGGGAATGAGAGTTTGTTATAAGTGTAGAGAAAAAGGACACAAAGTGCGTGACTGCAAGGGTAAGAAAATGGTTTCAAATGTACAATGCTTCTTCTGCAAGGATTGGGGACACTACGCAAACCAATGTCCAAATCATCAGAGTATGCCCTAAATGATGTTATTGGATAATAATCAAGTTATGATACTACCACAGATGAGGAGTAATGATTAGAGTTCTTATGTTGTTATTAAAGAATTTTGTAATTTGAGTGTTGTATCAATGATGTACTGGTTATAATAATTATGGAGTATATAAGGATTGTATTACAGTACTATTTCATCAAGGACTTGAGATTTTGTGGAACCAAGAAAAGTGACTCCACAGTAGGTTAAATTTTTGGAAAATATATGGTTGAGAGAAAGATAAACCATAATATGGTTCTGATACCGAGATAGTAATTTTGGAATAAGACGTGATTGATTTGGATAAATTATATTGGATATTCTTAACTTCCTTGAAACTGATTGATGATTTGCATACTTTTTTTGGATAGAAGGAGTATATCTAGTATTCTATAAGGAATAAGGGATCATGGTAATTCAGTATGTTTAAAAATAATACATGATGAAGGTTTCCACATGTTGTTACGTGAAAAAAAGGATCTTCATTATGTTTACCTTCCTTATAAAATTTGGACTGTGAGTTGGACAGAAGTATTTTGGATAACTATAAAGGTTGGAATGGATTAAGTTGATCTTTGGATAGTATTGTTTAAGGTTAAATCATTTCTGAATATTATTTTTGGAATATTATAATACTATAGTTTTAGGAAAAGAACAACCTGTAGGGTGGGGAATAACCCATCGCGTCGGACAAAGCTGCAGGAATCGAACCCACAACCATAGTGCGACAAGCCTTTATTACCTACCACTAGCCTACAGGAAGTCCCTGGTTATTACAAAATAGTTTTTGTAATCTAAATGGTATGTTCTAATATTTTGAACCTTGTACGGTTAGGATAAATATATTATTTTTGAGTTCTATTATCTTTTTGAGTGAAAGATGAGTTTGTGGTAGAAATTAGTTGAAGGTTGAAACTCTACTTGTCAAGCATAAATATATATATACCTATATCTTATTCTATGAATAAATTAATTCTTAAACTTTATTTAAGGGATATTAAAACAAAAAAATGTGTTATCCTAATACCTTATGTCTTGTTGAACTGATGATATTTTAAATCATCATAGATTGAAGGCTTTGAGGCCCTCAATTTGACACTTGTTTGTGATTGATGACCTCAATCACTCCCTACAAATATTTACGTTTTTCCTCCAATTATATGTCTCTAATTTCCACCAATGTTCTCCTTATCGAGATCATAATTTGGTGGTGACTTTCTTATTTCCATTTCCCTCTTATTAAGGCTAAATTTTATTAACCTTATTTCCGATGTGGGTTTTCCACAAAGGTATTTTCTATTTTCAACCTTTTATTTTCAAAGAAAAATTTCAAATTGCGAGGACGTAATTTATTGAAGGAGGGGAGAATGTAACACCCCAAGCTTCCACGGTACACTTCTCTTTGAATAATACAGTAGCGTGTGTTGTACGCAACTTCGAGTTCTAACACACACCACAACTAATCAAAGTAGCCGTAATGAATAGTAATACCTAATTTTTGAAATTTTATAAATTTTATTTTTCCAAATGGACTTCGTTTTTGTATTCGTAATATCGAAATTATCCAAAGTTGAATTTTTTGTAATTTTCTGAGAACTTCCAATTTTTTATGAATAGTTAAAAATACTTAAAACAACTTTTTAAATCAAAATAATTTATAGTGATAAGTTATACTATTTAGTGGTTTTAAATTATAATTAGAATATATTTTTACCATTTTATCCAATGGTTGTCATTAGAATTAATTTAACATTGAAATTGGACATAAACAATTGTCAATCTTTTGATATATATTGTTTCTTAAAAACACGCTATTTGTTGTGACAGCGGGAATTAATTATAAAATTAATTAATGAAACTTATATGTTTGGAATTTTGTAAAATAGACATCATTTTTGAATTCGGAATATCAATTATAGCTTAGGATGAAATTTTGGCATTGTTCTGAAAAACTTCAATTTTTGATGAATAGTGAAACCACTAAGTGGTAGTTAAAAAACTGATTTTTCGTTTAAATGAAATTTTACCACTTCTGTGTTTTGAATTTCAAAAATCCGACATACATGGTTGTCATTAGGATGTAAAATGTGGTTCAATAGGATTAAAATAATTTTTGGTGAATAGTAACTTTTAAGTTTAATTAATCGCGATTAGAGGTAATTAGTGTAGTTTAAGGTAAAAATAATGTTTTAATAATATGAGATGAGCTCGACACATGTCCTACCCTCATTGGATGTGCCATGGCCGACCAAGAAAATCCATGGGTCAACTTGGGGACCCCATGGAGCCACTTTAGTTGGAAAATGACATAAATACCTTTTATTTAATGTTAAAGTAAAAAATGACACAAACATGAAATGTTTTACTAAAAAAAATTTTACATGGGGTTATACAAGTCATATTTTTGACTATAAATAGTCATTGGAAAGATAAAAAGATTTTCTACATCATAGTATTTTTTTTTATAATTTTTAGACATTAAATAAATTAAATTATTTATGACATCATGATGATGCAACGATGACCTCATTATTTAACGATTTAAATAAAATGAGAAGATAATGTAAAATCCAAGGCTTACACTTGTCCAAAGACTATTGTATGGATAGATTTCAAACCCTTATCACCTTAGCCTCGAATTATATATGTGACTTTTCTTTACGCAACTTCGAGTTCTAACACACACCACAACTAATCAAAGTAGCCGTAATGAATAGTAATACCTAATTTTTGAAATTTTATAAATTTTATTTTTCCAAATGGACTTCGTTTTTTTATTCGTAATATCGAAATTATCCAAAGTTGATTTTTTTGTAATTTTCTGAGAACTTCCAATTTTTTATGAATAGTTAAAAATACTTAAAACAACTTTTTAAATCAAAATAATTTATAGTGATAAGTTATACTATTTAGTGGTTTTAAATTATAATTAGAATATATTTTTACCATTTTATCAAATGGTTGTCATTAGAATTAATTTAACATTGAAATTGGACATAAACAATTGTCAATATTTTGATATATATTGTTTCTTAAAAACACGCTATTTGTTGTGACAGCGGGAATTAATTATAAAATTAATTAATGCAACTTATATGTTTGGAATTTTGTAAAATAGACAGCATTTTTGAATTCGGAATATCAATTATAGCTTAGGGTGAAATTTTGGCATTGTTCTGAAAAACTTCAATTTTTGATGAATAGTGAAACCACTAAGTGGTAGTTAAAAAACTGATTTTTCGTTTAAATGAAATTTTACCACTTCTGTGTTTTGAATTTCAAAAATCCGACATACATGGTTGTTATTAGGATTTAAAATGTGGTTCAATGGGATTAAAATAATTTTTGGTGAATAGTAACTTTTAAGTTTAATTAATCGCGATTAGAGGTAATTAGTGTAGTTTAAGGTAAAAATAATGTTTTAATAATATGAGATGAGCTTGACACATGTCCTACCCTCATTGGATGTGCCATGGCCGACCAATAAAATCCATGGGTCAACTTGGGGACCCCATGGAGCCACTTTAGTTGGAAAATGACATAAATACCTTTTATTTAATGTTAAAGTAAAAAATGACACAAACATGAAATGTTTTACTAAAACAATTTTTACATGGGGTTATACAAGTCATATTTTTGACTATAAATAGTCATTGGAAAGATAAAAAGATTTCCTACATCATAGTATTTTTTTTTATAATTTTTAGACATTAAATAAATTAAATTATTTATGACATCATGATGATGCAGCGATGACCTCATTATTTAACGATTTAAATAAAATGAGAAGATAATGTAAAATCCAAGGCTTACACTTGTCCAAAGACTATTGGATGGGTAGATTTCAAACCCTTATCACCTTAGCCTAGAATTATATAAGTGTGGGACCTCTAAAATCCGAAACTCATTTTATAATAAAGTGACTTTTCTTTACTTTCCAAGAGTGCCCCTCCTCTCCACTTATAAAAGGCCCCCACCTCTACCACCTCATTCACACTTTCAAGCCATTTGGCTTGGCCAAACTCTGCCCAAATACTCTCCCAACTTCCCCCTCTTACTCCTAGAAGCCTCACTTTGGGCAGAACTCTTCCCAAGGAAGCCTTTGCCTCAAATCAAAAAGTGTTACCCGATTTTTAGGTAATGTCTTCTCTAATGTTGTTTTGTTTTATTTTGCTTCTCCAACCCCCTAAAATCTTTTTATTCTTTTCTTTTGTAACAAAACAAGTATCCTCAATATACTAGGATGTTGTTATAAGAAGGATTCGAGCTACACTTACACACACCTACATCTAATGGTTAAAGAACATACTGTTTCTGTGGATGACGAATTTCTGCCTCACGAAACGATGATTGTTCAAATTCTTTTAACACCTATAATGGTGGCCATTTTGATGAAAATATTTTCATATATGATATATATATTATGTTTATGTTTTCCTTATCCTTTTTTATTTCTCATTTATGGCATACTTTATGATTTCTATTATGGGTAAACGCGATAATTTCATTTTAGGAAGTGCGGACTACCGCCCCCGCAAAGTGATTTGAATCGTTAATGCCATATGTGGGATGTATAAAGGATGGAGTAAATGGTATTATACATTATATTATACTGTAATTATATTATACCTTTATATAATTATAACTTCATTCCATTAAATATGAAATAGAAATGAAAGTAGCGTTCATGCGTACGTACGGCTTACTGTCTCCATGAATGGTGCATTTCATTTCTTACCTCTAAATGTCATGTAATATTATGAATGAATGTATATACTGGATATATATGAGATATATGATATCTATATCATGAATATAATTCTGGATATAACGGATATTTCACCACATGAACAACTCGTAATTATAAGAAGTCCATTTTTGACTCAAGTACCAAAGATCGACAAAACGACCATTATTAACTTAAATAATTACATAATGTTCATAACATTGTAATAAGTGATATAAAAGGGATAATTAACTTGAAAAAGGTTCTTAATAAAGTAGATATTCACTCTAGTTTATTATTCAGGAGGTTAAAGAACGGTCGAATCAAGTCGGACACAAGGTAAGGGAATTTCTTAACCCAACTTCCATACTTTGGGTTAATCTCCTACTTTCAAATTATGTCATTATGTCCTATTTTTTATTTTTACTTTCTTTATGTGTACCTATAGTGAATACACATAATAGATCTATCTTATTTTAAAAATGATCTTTTTAAGAACTTCATCTCAATCTCCTTTCATTGAGGCATATTGGGTTTTATACACAACTTTATACGGTGTATAAACCCCTTTGACTTTTACGCTTATTCAAAAGGAATATTTTTTTATACGAAGCGTTTTATTAAACGACAAAAAGGGAATGTTTTTCTTTCCGTACATATGCGGCGACAACGACTTCTCCACCATCGTGACCATTATTTGAGTTTCGGCTTCCTCTACAAGCCATCACTTTTTATTAATGAAAAATAAATACAAAGTTTTAACATTCTTTTATTTTGGTATTGAAAATGGTTTTGAAAGCGTCTTTATTATATCAATGTGTTGTATTGATATCTTGTGATTGAAATGTGGAAATTTTATGTTTCCTTTATGCATGTTTTATGTGATACGATTATGTTATGGTTTATGATATGTTTAAACCTATTCATATGAGGAATGCATTGGACTTAATAAGTGACGGGTGGAGCCCGCTATAGCTCCTCGATGCATCGACAGGTCTCATGAGACAAACTAGTGTCTTGGCACGAGGCCTTGACAAAATCTTATTTGTGGTCTTGGCACGAGGCCTTGGCTACGTGGTTATGATAGTCTGGAATTATGAATTCCATCATTATGAAAGTGGTTATTGATATTGCATGTGATTATTCGACCAGTAGAATATCCATGTGAATAAGTAAATGACATTATCTCATTTTACTTTTGCTATATTATGTTGAAGTTCATGTTTAAAAGGCTTTTGTTTTAGTTATACATTGCCTTAAACGTTAATGTTTATTTATGAAAGCTTCCGCTATATTGTTATCCTTACTGAGCATCTGAGCTCACCCCTTTCAATGTTTTAATATTTTCCAGGATGTGAAGAAGTATTTTATGAATGACCTGCAGGGATAGTCAGAAGAGGATATGAGTGTGGACTATGGAGACTTTGTTATTGTAGTTTTTCACTTTATGATGTAATGTAACGTTTACGAATGTATCTAGTGTTTCCAAGGCTACTAAACTAATCGGTCTTTCGAGACTTGATCTTTTGTGATCATGCCAATGTTACGAAGTAAAGCACCGACTCTGGGTAGCTGGGGTCAGGGCGTTACAAACATCCCCTTCCAGTACCTCCTTTATAGGCCATACACCAAATGACCTAAGAAATAGAATGATTCCACCATGCCTTTGTGGAATCAACTCTCCAAATCTCTACCCGATGAACCAAAAATTAGAGGGAAAATAAGGAAGAAGAATAAGAGAGAGGAGAGGAATATATCTTACCAAGAATCAAAGTGATGAAACCCTTCTGATCAAACCAAATCAAATGGAAAAAATGGAAAGAGGGTAAGGAGAGGAGCTCAACCTCCAATGCCCTGAAGGCCTTCATTTTTTATTGATTTTTGATAATCCACCTTTCAAGGGGTGAGGTGGAACCCTTACAAGGCCCGTAGGCGTATGTATTATATGACCAGTAGGACTTAGAGAAATTCATTTCCCGTAGGCTTCAAACATTACATACAACCCAGACTAACTACTTGGAACTGCTCCTCCCCATCATCTTCATCGTGAAATCAGCTCTCCACCTTCATATGGTTGTTCGAATGGGATTTCTCGTGCATGCACAGACTTATCCCGATGGCAGGTGCCATACCCTCTCATTATTGAAATATATTTATATTATTCTATGGTGAAAGCTCCTTGATCATCCTCCTTTTGAAGCTTGTTCCTTCTAGGTTGTCTGGTTTGCATCTACACTTAAGGTGGCCCGAAGGCCTTACTGACCCAAAGGCCTGGGTGGCCCAAAGGCCTTAAAGGACTCGGGGACCAAATTGGTGGGCCGAAGGCCCAAACGGGGGAATATTCCCGGCTGCTACAGTGCCAAATAGTACTTGCTACAGTTCCCACTTCAGTACTGCACAGTTCCTGCTACAGTACCTGCTACAGTACCCCCTGGAAATTAGCCTTCGCCTGAATTTGATCTCGGGTCACCTGAATGCACTTAAGGAGTCCTCACCAACCAGGATGAGGCTCATGTGCAGGAGATAAGCTCAAACACCCCCCAAGATCGCACGACCACTAAGGGGAGAATCGAGTGAGGTTTTAATTTTAAAACCCCTAAATGACTATTTCCCCCCTAAAAAAATAGCTCAACAACAAGACCATGATATGGTCTCCCCTTCAATGCTTTGGTGGAACTCCCCCACAACCCAGGCCAAACCCCTACTCAGGAAACACTACTACATGGTCCTTGGACCATGAAATAGATGCCCATAAAAGGGAAAAAAGCCTGACCCATGACAAGCAATGCTTCAGCATGATCCACATACCATGGCACAAGCGCCTCCAAAAAGATAGAGACTTCTACCATCACCAAACTCCTTTATGGCACAACCCTCCCCAACTAGGTCCACATTCCTGTGTGGTCCTTGGGCTGTAGCACAACTGGACCCCAAATGGTAGAGGATCCGATCCTCAGAGGCCACCCTCATGGGAGTCCCATGACACAGCCTTCCTTTTTTGCACCACAGTCTCTTGCCTTTACCCAACACCATGCCGAAACACCCTTTGTTGCACCACGGTCCTCTGCCAGATTGTAGAGTTTCATCCACCAACACCTGGGAACCCACTCTAGGTGTTCTTCTACTAAACTAACATTTCTGAAAAATCCCTAAAACCATCTAAAACACAGTTGAGACTCCCACTCCTTGACCCAAATAAAAAATTTCAAATTCACCTGGACATAATCAGCCTATAATGACTTATTTGTTACAATATCCTCACCATAGAAACTTTCCATCCTCAGAAACCCCTAAGTATTTCCTTCATATTACAAATCAATCATGTAATAAGAAAAAAACCACAAATGAGAAAGATTCACACTAGAACATAAAATCATTCCTCAAAACTTTTTATACTGGTGGGGACATCCTCACCATAAAAGATTTTTCCTTACTCAAAACCACATATCATCAAAATGATAACTAAAAAAAATTAAAATTGTCAATAAAAGAGAACCCAATTATGAGGAAATTAATTCAATCAACCAAATTCATTTAAACTCTATACATCATATGAAATAGTATATCCTTAAAAATATAAATATTATTTAACAACTAAAATATTCCAATAAAAATGAGATATCAAAAATCCTAAAATAGAAATCATATCCATTAAAATAAAGGAGTTTACTCAATTTAAAACAAAACTTGGAATAACGCACAAACCCCACTTTAAAACCCCAATATTCAATATTTACCTCACACATACCAAAATAAAAATTTCAAAAATATAAACCAAAACCCATCTTAAATGATCAAAATTTATTTTCTTTAGAAAGATAAATCAAAAGTAAACATCTTCACCCATATTGTTATTTATTACTAACATAGCAGGAACCATTTTCCGATAACATAACTTTAGAAAGGTTTAAGTTCATAATTGAACACATGTACATTCTTATTTATTCAAATAAACTGTAAAGAGGAAAACAAAAGAAAATCAACTGCATAAAAACACTTTCAAGGTAAAAAAACTAAATATCCATTATTTTAAAATGCACTAGTCCATAAAATGAATTGGTAACCCCTTGTTAAATTGGTTTCCACTGAAATAAGTCATTTAGTTTGGGTTATGAAACTTATTTAGTGATGATTAAATGGATGTAAGTACTGCTTCATTTTATTTTCACTCACCATAAATAAAAAATTTCAAAATTTTTAAACCCAACATAGAAAGAAATTCATTTCAAGTAATAATGAATTCAATTCAAAAACCATTTAGCAAAGAAAACACATTTTCTAGATTTTTAAAAACATCTCACAACACTTTTAAAACTGTTCAATTTCCAAAACACTTCCATCACACCAATTCAAATTCTAATTATTCCTACATTTCAACCTTACCATTAAAACCCCCTATAAAAAACTTTATTACATTATAATTTTTTTTAAGCATATCAATTTTAAAACTGATACATAATGATAAAGAACACTAATTATTTTACCAAAATCACTTAAAATTTACAAAAAAGTTTTTGAAAACATATCCTACCTGTTTAAACCACTAAAAATCATTCCTAAAAATCATTCACATATAATTAATCCATATAATGAAATCTAATAACACTTTAGAAGACCATTTTAACTTTATAAAAGTGAACATCAAGAGTCACAACATAAGGGATGAAATAAAATGTAATTAATTAACAACAACACCTCAACTAATCATCTCAAAATTATGGTAAACCATAGAAAGAATAACCTGAGTCATGCAAACATCATTAAATTAAATCATAATCAATCCATATGGCCAAGATAAACCATTAGAAAGCATTAAGAAAGGAAAAAACAACAATATCACACCCCTCCAAGATACATGTTCTGTGTGTACAATTTATTGTCTGTGCACCCTACCCATGAAACTCACTAGCCCCTCTTCTAAATTCCATAAAATCTATAATTTTACCCATAAAGAAGGATGAATCAAACCCAATAATCATATATTCCATACTTCCCTTGGAAACTCAAGACTTGGTATAAAAGTTAGTGATTAGGAACTTATTGATGACCCACCTCTTGAGTTCCAACAATCCTATCTCCCGTCTACCTTAACTCCCCAAATAACATAAACAAAACCAGGCTCTGATATCATTTTATCATGAACCAACCCAGGATTACCCTAATCTAGACCCCCAAGATAGCCCGTGATATGACCTGAAGGGCGTTCCCCATCTCTACGGGCTATCAACTAGTGTCTAGACATCAAATGTATACAAGTGGGGACAATTTCGCTTGGTTAAACAAGAGTGACACAGAGATTCTACCTGAAATTATGGAATGACTACTCCATACATCAGATAGCCACACCCATAAAAATAAATAGTTTAATATTAACTAAAACCAAATGATGCATAATATAAAACATAACTCATGAATCATAAAACAAATTCCAATAATCATAATCTGTATAAACTGAAAGATAGATTCAACATGGAATAAATACATCAAATAAATAGAATACTAAAATAAAATAAAGACTATGATCACACAAACCTCAAAGTGTCAATCAAATCCTTTTTTTCTAGCATCACCATCAAACTTGAACTAAAACTCAAAGACCTACTACTAACCCCTCATAACCTAAAATGAAACCTAAAATGTATATAGGCATGAGAAAAAATTCCATATAGGTATCCTTTCTACAGCCTATTAATACTATTTAAAAGTAAATCCCTTTAATTATAGTTTAAAAATACAAATAAGAAAGAAATATTTCCATTTTAATTCTAAAACAAGTATCATGTGGTCATTTCATTTACCATTTTATTCAAAATAATAATTTCGCCCTTTTTAATCATAATCATACATCAAAATGTTTTAAGAAGGGATGAACATATAAGATAAAGAAATATTTTCAAAATCTCAATTTTAAAAAATACTCACATTTTAAAAATAATGGAAAAGAACTCACTTTAATTTACTCTTTAAGTTATACTAAGAAGACACTAGGGAGAAAAATTTATAGTTTAAAAATAAAGGAAATTCTAAAAATGATGAATACTATCTCAATAGTCCCAAAACAACTAGGAATTTAATATGAATTAGTATGAGTAAAACACTAAGAAAAAAAATCATAAGAAAAAATAACAACACAAAAATAAAGGAAATATTGAAGGTTATAAACAATAACATCCCCTCAAGAAAAAAAGTAAATATCCAAATGTGAGTAGAAAAATAAAAAATGATAAAATAAAAATAAAAAAAGCAAACCAAATCACAAGAGTGGTCCAAGGGAAATAAAGTTTAAGGATACATAGACTCCTTGAACTATCTTGTGACTGAACAATCCAAGTCCAATGTGAACACGAGCTAATAAGGAGAGAATAACTTATCCTAGCAGTGTGGTGACACCCATATGATGGCACCACAACCCACAAGCCACTAAGGAGTGTATGTATTGTACTAGTGTCATGGTGGCATACTTCTCATGGAATCATAACAAAATCTTCCATTTCCTAGATGTAATGACTCGTATTTTTCAGAATTTATTTTTAGAAATTATTTGGGAAAATTTTGAGACCAGGTGCCTAGATGGTGTGTGATTCTAAGGCCTGGTGTGCCCAAAATAGTTCGTTCAAAAATATTAAGTTTTTAATATCACCCATGTACATTTTTACAAAAAAAGTGGAATAAATTTTAAATGGTTGTCTGAATCAAAAATATGAGGGCACCATTGAGTTTAGAGTAGTGACTTTACCCTAGGTGCAACTTAAATTTAGTCAGCGCGGGTCTGCTATGGAAAAACCTGAAAAGGGAATAACCGTAAATAAAACAATTAAATAAAATTATTTTATTTTTTAAATCCTAATAAATCATAAATAGTAACTTGGATTAGAAATCAGATACCACTGTTGAGTTAATAAGGGGGTGTTTTCCTTAGGTGAGACCTAACATCGACCGACACGGGCTGACTGTGAAAGATAGTTTTTGGATGTAAACGTTATTAAAATATTTTAATAAAAATATTTTATTTGATGATACATTGGTTTATTTTAATTAAATCATTTGTCAGAAATCTAGGGTTATCACCATAATCGTGGAGTTTTCTTGAGATAGAGAGAAGAATGCTCTCCCAACGATTTGGCGAACCAAGATCGAAAACCTGATCGGAGCACGATAGATCAATGAACGTCAGTGGATCAAGGATCGACGATGACACAAACTTACATTATTCATCAATGATTTATCCAACCTCGAGGTATGGTATCGATCTCTTCATGATTTATTTCCCCTTATTAGATTCAACAACGAATGCATACCAACCCAACAAGTTGATCCACAATTCGATCATTCTTGCGGGATGGTTTTTATTGTGGGGATTAAAGGGATGTTAGATCTTTGTGAATATCGGTTGATTGTTCTTTGTTAAACCTTCTAACATGAACAAATCATGTCCAACATGAAAAAGGATAAGATCCATCCATTGGGGCGTTCATGTACTTTGCCTCTTTCCCACCAATCTCTGCGTTCTTCGTTCCTCATGATTTATGATCAAAGGGATTGTTGCAACTTAGATTTGTGGTGCAACAATCTGAGACTGAGGATCTGATCCCACAGAGGTGCAAGGTGATGAAAACACAAGGCGACAACTAGAAGAATCAGCTTCAGCTGGCTCTGGCGGAACACGGCAGGGCAAGGCCGCTGGCGGGGCAGTGAAGCCGCGGGACCAGGCGAAGAACGCGAGATGGCCGCATGAAACACAGTCCGAAACTATGTTGATCAGGTGAGCCGGCTAGCCAAATGGTCAAGCGACCACATGGATTAGGGGGATGAGTCCAAGGTGGGAAATGTCCAGTGGAGCAAGGCCGACCCGTGCAACATGGGCCGGGCTGAAGAACCGGGCCGCTCTGGTGGCCCAGTGGGTTGGACCGCATAGCCCAACGGCCCATAGGGATGGGCTAGCCTAGACTGATTGGGTCGGGTCGGGTCAGACCCAGATTAGACCAGACCCTTTTTACTAAATTGGCCATATCTTTCAAACCATGTGTCCGTTTGATGAGCCATTTACAACGTTGGGACCCTTGCGTCGAGACAGTCATTTTGAGATACTCTAAGTGAGTTTTTTTGGAAGTTAGTTTATAACCTAATGGCTTGGGGAGTAGGTTCTCCTGGAACAAGCGTGCTACGAGCAGAATTTTATGGTTGGATTTGACTATGTGATCTTGGTGACTATGTGATCTTGGAGACTACATGACTTGGGGGCTGCCTGACCCATCGAAACTCCATGCGCCATTGACACTCCATGTGCCATCAACACTCTGTGCACCATCAAGGCTCTATGTTCCATCAACGCTCCATGCGCCGTCGATTCCCCAAGCACCATCACCGCTCCAGGAGCTATCGATGCTTCGTGCACCATCGAAACTTTATGAACCTTCGACACTTCTAGTGTTATAGATACTGAGAGATCTATGGAATACAACTGAAAATAATTATCTTCATGATTTATACTTATACCTGTGTGGGATGAATGTACTTCATGTATTCCTTAGTGGTGTTCTTTCGTGGTGTTTCTTCATGGTGTTCCTTAGCGATGTTCCTTCGCAGTGTTCTTAATGGTGTTCCTTTGTGGTGTTCCTTCATGGTGTTCCTTAGTGGTTTTCCTTCATGGTGCTCCTTAGTGGCGTTCCTTCATGGTGTTCCTTCAAGGTGTTTCTTCGTAGCGTTTCTTAGTGGTGTTCCTTCACAGTGTTCCTTCGTGGTGTTCCTTTGTGGCATTCTTTCGTGGTATTCCTTAGTGGTGTTCCTTTGTGGTGTTCCTTCACGGTGTTCCTTAGTGGTGTTCCTTTGTGGAGTTCCTTAGCGGTGTTCCTTCATGGTGGTACTTAGTGGTTTTCTTTCTTAGTGTTCATTCATGGTGTTCCCTCATGGTGTTGCTTCGTGGTGTTCCTTCGTGGTGTTCCTTCGTGGTGTTCCTTAGTGGTGTTCCTTAGTGGTGTTCCTTTATGGCGTTCCTTAGTGGCGTTCCTTAGTGGTGTTCCTTCATGGCATTCCTTATTGGCATTCCTTCATGTATTTATTTGTGGTATACATTTTTTATTTCATAGTAGTATTCCTTTTTGGTTTCGGGGTCCCTACTGATTATTGTTTTACTCACCCCTACAAGGGATTTTCCTACATGTGTTGTGTCTTGTGTAGACGATCGATGCTTTGATGGAGTACTAGGTGGACAAGTACTAGGTGGTTCTTAGAGTGATAAGACACGATAGGTGTGATCTTATGTATTTAGACAACTGTCTTATACCTACCCTTCAGGTAGGGTTTTCTGCGGACGAGTTTCATGAACTTGTGCATTCACTTTGGCAGACTTTACTTTTCGTAGGCTTGTATTCTAGACCTGTTTACTTTCCAGTTTTCCTACTTTCATACTTTGTTGTCGGTATCTTAGTGGTATGCATTCTTGTTTACTTAGTGTTTTTACATCTCATCATTTTGGGCTTGGAGATGTGTGTCTGCATACAGGTACTTAGGAAAATTCCTCCCATTTGTGGAATAAGCCTACTTGGTGCTAAGCCTACTTGGTGCTAGTCTCTAGACCCTATCCTATCAGAGGCGGGCTTGGGGTAGTCATGGAACGAGCCCTTCTGGGACGAGTTGTGATAGAGTGGTATTAGAGGTAGGTCGGTTCTACCTAACGAACCAAGAGTATGTGAGATTGGTTTGGGGAAACAGTGTTAAGTGTTTCAAGTTTGGCTTTCATGCTAGGAAATCCAGTGTTGGTGTGAGGACCAACATCTCCATACACCGGGACTCTGAATTATGCTCTTCAAATCGGTACATAAAACACTGGTTTTAGGGAAAAAATAATAGTACATGCATCATATAGGATTTGGGTGTGTTCTCATGTCCTTATTGAGTCATCTCACCAGGTATACTCTATTGAACATTGTACATATTGACATATTTCAAGATTCCCCCATATAAATATCCATCCAGGATTCCACCACATGATCACGAGGATGATCCACCAGGTGACGAGACATCGGTTCAAGGATTTTTACCGGAGATAGCACCACCAGGTGGTGCACCAGCTATACCACCACCCAGAGAGTAGAAGTTACTACCAACGCTACCAGTAAAGGATTCACATAGGATAAGTGCATTGCATGAGTTCTATAGGTAGTGACCTTCTAGGTTCAGGGGTGATCCAGACCCCCAGGAAGCTAAGGATTGGCTAGAGGCAGTTTACATGTGTCTTCTGCCTAACAAGGATGCCTCTCAACCAGATGGCAGTACTAAACGCGAGTCTTCTATAGGGATCACTGGGGAGATGGTGGAGTTTTTTGACCCTGTCACTTGAGGAGATGAACCTCACTTGGAAAAACTTCGAGCGTCTCTTTTGGGAGGAGTTATTTTTAGTGATGTTGTGCTCTGTGCATATACTGGATCTCCTATATCTACAGCAGGGCATCTAGACAGTAGCGGAATACTCAGAAAAATTTAATGATCCTTCTCATTACTCCATGAATATAGTGCAGGACCCATTCTTCATGATCCATACCTCCGAGTAGGGACTATGCTACGAGATCAAGGAATCCATGATATCCATTAGTATTCTGACACATGATGGGGTACTAGAGTGATCTCTTCTAGTAGAGATATTTCTAGCAGAGCAAACACTAGTAATAAGAGCTACCACTGGGCATCAGGTAGCTGAATCTTTGGCAATGGGTAGCCAAAAACTCACGCAGGGATCCAAGTAGATCAAACAGTTCAGGGGATGACCCCAAGACATGGGGTTAGCGGTGCGAGGCTCCTAGGGTAGAGCTAGTTAGCCGAAGTACAGCCTGCGTTACTAATGCAGTAGTTGGGGATATATGTATAGAGATTGTCTGACCTATTGTATGAACAATCAGGAGACTGTCAAGTGACCACCAAGATAGAGGTTAAGGTAGGAATAAGATAGTACTATAGGTAGTAGACATGGAAGAGGAGTTAGATAAGCATTATGAGATGGGAAAATGTTCGAGGTACTACCACCACCACCCCCATGTGGTCCACCATGGGCTTAGGAAGCTGGTGGATAGGGATGAGGCCAGCTTCAGGTGATGGAGGATTATGAACCCAAGGATTATGGTATGATCATATGTACAATATATTTATTTTCCACCTTAGCTACAGTTTTGATAGACACATGTGTCAATCAATTTTCTCTCACCATGACCCTTATTTGAGACTCAGAGATTCCAGTGGAACCATTGACTCGATCCCTACACTTAGAGAATCTTACAGGGGAGATTAGATGATCACACACAGGTGACGACAATGTACCCTTAATCTAGGGGGTGAGAGTTTCAGATGAGATCTCTTGGTGGAGGCATTGTTGAGGATTTACGACGCCATTCTTGGTATGGATTGGTTATCCATAGTCTATGCTCAGATTGATTGTTTTAGGCGCATAGTGTGGTGTGTCCATGGTGATGGGACCAAGTTTTTTTTCAGTGAAAAGGAAACACATACAGCGCATGATGGACTCACACAAAGGAGGGTGCAATCGATTTCTCATCAATTGGATGGCCTAACCCTTGATGTAGTGGGTGTTATGAGTTCTCATTTTCCTACAGTGGTGGAAGAGTTTCAGTTGATCTAGAAAAGGTTGAGACAAAGGCATTATCTAGAGTTCCTCTAGGATTATCAATTAGAGATTGTATCTACTCTTGGGAAGTGGAACTTGGTGATAGATGCTCACTGTAGGAGATTAGTCTGTAGTTTCTGAATGAGGCATCAAAGCAGTTGGCCTCATTACAGTTATCCTATATGGATGGAGATGGAACAACTTACCTCCAGTCAATTTTTGTCACCCATATACTCTTAAAATGAGTTAATAACAACTCATAGACACTAAATTTGAAACTTTACGTGCTCAGGTGTCCATAGGGAATTCCCTTGATGAATATTCGAAAGGTGGGGAGAATTTCATTCTCTTCATAGGATGCACAATAGTACTAGTGACATTGTAGGAGAAGGTATTGAGGGAGTTCCATACTTTCCCTTTGGTGGTAAATCTAGGAGTGACAAAGATGTATCAGGACCTTCGATGTTAGTTTTGGTGGATAGGGATGAAAAAGGTGGTGGCAGAGTTTGTTTCTCTATGGATCACTTGCCAGTAAGTGAAGGCTGAGCACCAGGTTCTGGTGGGCTTGACCCAACCAATTTATGTGCTAGAGTGGAAGTGGGATGGGATATAGATGTAATTCATGATGGTTTTACCACATAGGTCTAGGGGACACAATACCATATGGGTGATCATTGGATGTATCACCAAGTCAGCTCACTTCCTACGGATATGTGAGGAGAGTTTAGTAGAGGGTTTGGGATGCATCTACGTTCAGGAGATAGTTCAACTCCATGGAATTCCATCAATGATAGTTTTAGATTGTGATGCTCATTTTACATCCTAGTCATGGAGATCAAGGATTGAAAAGAGAGGATCTTTTTTAGGTGTTCAATTCCTCTAGTGAATGTTCATTGGAAGTATACAAATCTCTAGGAGAGCACATGGGAGTGGGAGGCTCAGGTTTGTGCTCAGTACCCTCATCTGTTTGGGTAGTGCCTAGTTTGGATTTTGGGGACGTAAATCCCTAAGGTGGGGATAATTTAATGACTTAGATTTTCCAAAATTTATTTTTAGAAATTATTTTGAAAAAAATTCTGAGACCAGGTGCTGAGACAACGTACGATTCTGAGGCCCGGTGTTCCTGAAATAGTTCATTGAAAAATGTTAAGTTTTTAATAGCACGTGCACACACTTTTACTGAAAGTGGAATAACTTATCAAATAGTTTCTCAGATCAAAAATCTGATGGCACCATTGAGTTCAGAGCAGTGGCTTTACCCTAGGCATGACTTAACTTTAGTCGGTACAGGTCTGCTGTGGAAAACCCGAAAAGGGTGTAACCATAAATAAAATTATTTTATTTTTCAAATCCTAATAACTCATAAACGGTAACTCATATTGGAAATATGAGACCACCTTTGAGTTCATAAGGGTTTGTTTTCCTTAGGTGAGGCCTAACATTGGCCGACATGGGTTGGATGTGAAAGATAGTTTTTTGGATGTAAACGCCATTAAAATATTTTAATAAAAATATTTTATTTGATTCTCTATTGGTTTATTTTAATTAAATCATTTTTTAGAAATCCAAAGTTATCTCCATAACCTTAGAGTTTCCCTGAGGCATAGAGAAGAAGTCTCTCCTAGTGATTCGGAGAACCAAGATTGAAAATTTGATCAGAGCACGGTGGATCAAAGAACATTGGTGGATCAAGGATCAACAATGACACAGAATCCCATTATTCATCAACTATTGATCCAAACATGAGTTAGGATGTCTATCTCTTCATGATTTCTTTCCCCTTATTAGATTCAATGATGAACGTAGACCAACCCATGAATAGGTTGATCCACGATTCGATCATTCATGCAGGATGTTTTTTATTGAGGGGATTAAAGGTATGTTAGATATTTGTGAATATCAGTTGATTGTTCTTAGTTAAACCTTCTAACATAAATGGATCACTTCCAACATGAACAAGGCTAAGATCCATCCATTGGGGCGTTCATGTGCTTTGTCTCTTTCTCCCAAATCTCTGCATTCTTCGTTCCTCGCGATTTATGATCAAAGGGATCGTTGCGCCTTCAATCCGTGGCACAACAATCCGAGACTGGGGATCTGATACCTTGGTAGTGCAAGGAGATGATTGGAAGCACTAGCTTCCATCAACTCAGGAAGAGTGCGATAGGGCAAGGCCACCGGTGGGGTGGACGATGGCGGAGGCGGCACCGGCTCGGCAGGGCTGGCCGGGCTAGGTGGGGCGTGATAGGAACGGGCCACCGGTAGGACAATGAAAATGACATATGGTCTGGGAAGGACCATGTTTCAGAAGACCCGTGATGATGGAGGCCATAGGTGGTGACTAGAGGCCGTGGAAGGAGGCCGTGATGGATGTGGCGGGACACAGCTCGGAACCATGTCAGTCGGATCCCGTAGCGGTAGGGAAGCCGCGAGACCAGGCATAGAACACTAGCCGGCTATGTGAAACATGGTCCGACACCATGTTGACAAGTGGATCTAGCTGGCCACGCGATCGGTCGAATGCATGGATCAGAGGGACACGACTAGGGTGGGTTGTGTCCGGCGAAGCAAGGCTGACCCATGCAATGCGGGCTGGGCTAGAGAACCGGGCTGCTTCAGTGGACTAGTGGGTTGGAGTGCAGAGCCTAGAAACCCATCAGGCTAGGACTGTTCAGGCTGGACCAGACCGACTGAGTCGGGTCGGGTCAGCTGAACTAGGTCAGTTTGGGTCATCCAAACCAGGTCGGGTCGGACCCGGACTGGACTAGACCATTTTTACTAAATTGACCATATTTTTCAAACCATGTGTCTATTTGATGAGATGTTTATGGCGTTGGTACCCTTTCAATGTGATGGTACTTTTAAGATACTCTAAGTGAGTTTTTGTGGAATTTTTTTTACTACCTAATGGCTTGAGGAGTAGGTTCTCCCGGAACAAGCGCACTACGAGCGGAATCCTATGGATGGTTGTGACTATGTAATCTAAGTGACTATGTGATCTTGGTGACTACATGATATTGGTGACTACGTGACTTTGGGGATGCATGAAACATCGATGATTCATGCGCCATTGATGCTCCGTACACCATTGGTGCTTCGTGTGCCATCGATGCTCTGTGCGCCATCGACACTCCGTGCACCATCGACGCTCCATGCACCATCGACGCCCTGGGTTCCATCACCACCACAAGATCCATCAAATCTATGTGTGCCATTGATTCTTTGTACGCCATCAACACTCTGTGCACCATCGACACTCCATGCACCATCGACACTCTGTGTGTTGTCGACACTTCTAGTGTCATGGAGGTTGGTAGTTTTGTAGAATATAACTGAAAATACTTATCTTCATTATTTAGACTTATACCTATTTGATATGACTATAATTCATGTATTCTTTAGTGGTGTTACTTCATGGTGTTCCTTTTTGGTGTTCATTAATGGTGTTCCTTCGTGGTGTTTCTTCGTGGTGTTTCTTAGTGGTGTTCCTTCATGGTGTTCCTTCTCGGTGTTCCTTCATGGCGTTCCTTAGTGGTGTTCCTTTATTGTGTTCCTTAGTGGTGTTCCTTAGTGGTGTTCCTTTGTGGTGTTCCTTAGTAGAGTTCCTTTATGGTTTTCCTTAGTGGCATTCCTTCATGGTGTTCCTTAGTGGTGTTCCTTCATGGTGTTCCTTCACAGTGTTCCTTCATGGTGTTCCTTAGTGGTGTTCCTTAGTGGCGTTCCTTCGTGGTGTTTCTTCATGGTGTTACTTTGTGGTGTTCCTTCATGATGTTCCTTCTTGGTGTTCCTTCATGGTGTTTATTCATGGTGTTCCTTCCTGATGTTCCTTAGTTGTGTTCCTTCATGGTGTTTCTTCATGGCGTTCTTTTGTGGTGTTCCCTAGTTGTGTTCCTTTGTGGCATTCCTTAGTGGTTTTCCTTTGTGGTGTTCCTTCACGACATTCCTCAGTGGTGTTCCTTAGTGGTGTTTCTTCGTGGTGTTCCTTAGTGGCGTTACTTCGTGTATTTCTTTGTGGTGTTTATTTTTGGTGTACTTCATTTATTTATTAATAGTATTCCTTTGTGGTTTTGGGGTCCCTACTGAGTATTGTTTTACTCATCCCTGCATAGGCTTTACCCGCAAATATCACGTCTTGTGCAGATGATCGATGATTTAATAGAGTCCTAGGTGGATTGAGACTAGGTGGTGCTTAGAGTGATCAGATAGGCGAGGTGTGCTCCTATGACTTTAGATAACTTTCCTACACCTACCCTTCTAATAGGGTTTTCTGTGGGCGAGTTTCAAGAACTTGTGCATTCACTTTAGTAGACTTTACTTTTGGTGGGATTGTATTCTCACCCTATTTAATTTCCAGTCGAGCTTGGGGTAGTCATGACATAGGTCCCTCTAGGATGGGTCATGACACTAGAAATATTCAGTAGCATGGCATAGTTTAAATGGAAACTTAACCATAGTCTTCCCTACCTAGGTTCCCTAGGTTTCCATGATCAAACAAAGGGAGGTAAGTACCATGAATCATAAAATAAATCACTTATATATTAATATCATACAAAAAATCCCCTCACCTTCTCTCCAAGAAACCCTTTACTAAATCATCAAAATAAACAAAAATTCAAATTTCAATTCATGCAAACATATTCGCATATAAAACAATAAAGCTCAATCCCAACTCTTTTATAAAGTTCCAATTGGGCCTTTGATAAATTCTTTAATAAAACCAAATCACAAATCTATTATTTATAAACCAATAAATTAAATAATACTTTAAATATCCTTTGAAAACATCATGTACTTTTAAAAAATTCCATCAAACCACATTCAAATTCAAATATCAAGAAAATATCAGTAAACAAAAATAAACAAACATTAAAACACATGAAAAAAATTAAAATATCCAAGACCATATTTATTTTTTAAATCATTTTCTAAAAAATGAATTTCCCCTTTTAAAACATAAATAACGAAAAACCCATTTTATTACCAATTTTCTATAAAAAGAGACCTTATGACATTTTAACAACACCACTAGAAGTATATTATATCATTTTTATTTAATAGATTCAAAATATAGATCAGAATTTGTATAAAATCAATGATTTAAATTTAAAGAGTTATGTATGGACCCCCCTACCTCAACCGATGACCTTTACATAAATCCCAAGCTTATAACAACCTCCTTTGGGTACCCAAGCACCCAACTCAACCATAAACACCACAAAATTAATAAACCAGGCACCAAAAACCAAGATACCATAATGGAATAATCGATACCAAGATCACAAAATGGTATGATGGTGCCAAAACCATAATAAAAAAGGTTTAGTGAACTCCCAACACACCCTCAGACCTAATACATGAAAAATACATAATTATTACACCCAAACTGATGAATAATTTCATCCAAAATCTCCAAAAACCCTAAATGAATTCACATGAAGACACACCTCAAGGTAAATGGCGAGAGATGACTTAAAATATCCTTCCCAGACCTCCTCTACATGCCACATACCAAGACCCCAATAAATGAAATGATTCCACCATTAATTGGTGGAATCATCTCTCCAAAACCCTAAATGACGAGAAAAAAATTAGAGAGAAAATGAGGAAGAAGAATAATAGAGAGGAGAATAAGTGATCTCATAAAGAATCAAAGTGATGAAACCCTTTAGATCAATATAAATCTATTTGAAGACAAAGGTAAAGGTGGAAAGGAGAGGTGATGGATGCCCCCATGCTCGCATAACCACCAAGAGGATAAATCCTAGGGGGTTTTGATTTTAAAACCCCTAAATGATTATTCAATCCCTTAAAAAATTATTTAGTAGTAAGACCATGTTGTGGTATACCCTTCCATGCCATGGTGAAAATACCTCGCATCCCAAGACAAACCCTGACCCAAGAAACACCATAGCATGGTCCTTGGACCATAGTGAAAATGCCCCTAAAATGGTAGAAAGTTCGACCCATGGAAAACAACACTATAGTGTAGTCCATGGACCACGATGCAAGAACCTACAAAATGGAAGGGCCCCCAACCTTCTTTAAACTACTCCACAACGCAACCCCCTTGGGTTACGGTAAAAACCTCCCTAACAAGGGCCCCATTCTGGCATGACCTTTGGGTTTCAGTGCAATCGGTCCCTAAAAGGAAGAGGGGAAGACCCATGTAGGCTACCCTTATAGGATCCCCATGACATAGAATTATTCCACTACACTATAGTCTCCCACCTTCTCCCAAATCTATGCTAAAACACCCTTTATTGTGTCATGTTCCTCTTCCAAATTGCAGAGTTTCATTCACCAACACTTGGGAATCCACTATGGGTGTTCTTTCACCAAACAAAAAACCTAAAACATCCCAAAAACTATCTAAAACATAGTTGAGACTCCTGATCCTTAACTCGAATACAAAATTTCAAATCCCCCTAGTCTTTCACTGGTCTTTAATGCCCCAGTTTGCTAAAAAATTTTATCTATCCCATCCATAATGTTTTTTCATAAGGGATACTGAAGTAATTAACCATCTCTATCTATCCCATACTAGAGATGTTGGAGGAGTTACTCATCTCTAATCTTTAGTACCATTTTCATTGTATAGTTGGATGCAGAGAGATTAAATTTTTGTGTCATGAATGGGTAGAAGTTATGATTGGATGCCTTGGGTTCCCAACTCCAAACATAACATTTAGACAAGAAAGTAATAATCTAACCTTCATTCAAGATATCCTAAACCAAAAAATGTAACATCTTTAATAATACTAGGATAATAGATGACCAGGAAAAATGCATATTCATAGACTCCTCATCAAGGATCATTTTACCTAAGGAATATCACCATGTGCTGCATAAAAACTAGGAAGAATATGGATGGGACAGTATTCTCTAGTGCAAGGACATCCCTTTGAAGTATAATTTCTTATTCAAGAGAATATATAACCATTATATCTCTATAGATGAGGATTTCAAATATAAGGGATCAAACTGCATATAAGTGTCTTTGTTTCCAGAATCAAAATAAAGAAATAACTTCTCATCTATTATTTTAAGGAGAGTGGGTAGATTTAGTGTGGTGCTCCATTGGAGAGTTCACCGGCCTAGCTTCCCAGGAGTTCAGAAGTGAATAATTTTTATAGATATGGTTTTATATCATGGTCAATAACAACCATGAGAAAAAGGTGAGGATGATACTTTTTACAGCTAGTTATTGAGGCATTTAGAATGCGAGGAATAAGGCTTTCCATGAAGGATCCCCCAACACGAATCTTACTCTAGTGGTCTGGACTAGAAGTATAGAGGATGATCTGTATACTCTCTTGAAATAGTGTTAGTGCCCCTTCTTTTAGGAAGATCATGGACTGTAGGTTATCCTCCCATTCTATTCATAGGTTGGTCCCACAAGGTCACTAGATATGTTGGAATCTCCCTAACAGTGGCCTTAAGATCAATTATTATGGGTCTTACAATCTTGGTTTCATGTGGGGGTGGGGGGGGATTTTCATGACCATAGGGGATTTGTTGTTATTGACTTCAGTGCTTTCTATATACATAGTTAGTCCCTCCTCGCAAAGGCTTATCACATTCTCAATGTGATTAAGCTATTCCATTCTAACATCATTATGTTTTCCTTAGTTTAAACTAAATCTTAATTCATCCAAAACTCTCTCCAAGATCATATCACCACCCCATGTTCTATTTTTTATCATATTTTTAGATTCAAGAACCTTATTTATTATCAAGTGGATTTTATCCACACATGGAATGGAGGGGACAAAGAAGCTAACTTCCTTTCTTCAAGGGAAACTTATGATGGTTCATTTAATTTCATTACTAGCATGGGTTCCCTTCCCCCCTAGGTGTGTTGATCTTGTAAGAATATATGATCTTGGGTCACATTACGTTAGACTCCCCTGATCCCTCAGGATCCTTATCCTCTTTAATAAAAATTCTTAAGCTTGGATGGATGTCACTGAGTGAGAAGGTAATTATACTGTCAACCTTCTCTATCCCTATTCATAGGGTGATAATAAGGATTCCCATGATATAATCCCATCACCATTGATATTCATCCATAAAAAACTACATAACATATTAAATTAAGAAAGTACATATAATAATCAAATCAAACACTATTGACGACTCCTATATCATTCACACAAGGCCTCTTGTGTAACAATCTAACTACTACATCATCCTTAGTATATTCCCAATTTCTAACCAATGGGTTATAAATGATAATTAAATAATATATAAATTTTATTTATTGAATTATTAATCTATCCATATCATAGTATAATCAATATCTATTTCCTTATTAGAAGTTACAATTCATGTTACCAGAGGTAACTCAAGGTACTTACATTCCGTTCCCTAGTCAATTCCATGCTCATCTGAACCACATTAGACTCTAAATATCATGTCACTAATCTTAATTCCCTTCCCATGAATCATAATATTCATTAGGGAATCCTAGTTTATTTTTATAAAGGTGCCTCATCATTATGGAATAATTAATTATCATTGATATGCTATCACTCTATCTTTGTTAGTGTCTAGTTTTCAGAAAGGTGTCATTATGTCCTATGGGGAAACTGGTTTAGAATTTATAATATTTGAACTACCTAATAACTAATTAAGGGTGTAATATATCTCATGGAAGCCCAAGGATGAACCCACAAGGAAAATTTTAGGAATTCCTTAAGAGAATTAGGATGTAAATTAAAAAGTGGAAACTTAAATCAAGAGGAAGATACACCAAACATAGTAAATCCAAGTTCATGTATTAGTGAAGTGAAAAGGTAAATAACCAATCCAAGTTGTTATCAGAATCACGTCTAAATAATTCATTGTTCATGGTCATCACTCTTTATTTTAAACCCCCAATTTTCCCACGGTCTAGTACTTAGATTAGTTGATGGAATAGGTGAACTAAAACCATATTTAAACATAACTACTCTAAAATAAAAAATGGTCATGCATGAATTAAAATAATTTGATAATGTATTGAAAATTACCCATCACCCTTACACAACAGTCATGCATGAGAAGGATGAGACAAATGAATAAATCACATATCATAAAATACCAATTGGTCTGATTATCGATGATTCCACACTTTTATGAATATTTTATATTATTATGATAAAGTTTTATTCCATGAATCATGTTTATGATTTATAAAATATTGGGTATGAAATTTTTAATTTTAAATCATGATATCATACCATTATACTTATCTTATTCTCATATATGATCATTTATTGATATTTCCAATGTTTACCCTTACTAAGCATATGAGCTCACCCTTTCTTATGTTTTTATTTCCATAGGTTAAGAAGAAATGATTTGAGTAGGATATATATAAGAAGCATTCTATGTGGTAAATGTTGAATATCTTTCATGAAATAATAGTATTATACATCTAGTATCTGGAGACACTAAACCTTTATGGTTCTAGCATAGATCATAATTCTATGTGTTGAATATTCATCTAAAATGATGTAATATTTATGTATGTAAATCATGGGTTGCTATATTATGTTTGTGTAAGTATTCCCATGTAAATATGTACATAATAACTTGTTCAAGATAATTTATTTCTCTCAAGACTGTTATTATCACAAAACAAAGGTTCATTCAAACAATAAGTTTGTAGAACTCAATGGTTTACACAAGTCACTCGCGTAACACAGTGGTTCACAGAACCCTTTCACAAAACTCCCACTTGGATGAAATAAAATCATTTTTATCTATTTGTATCTTCCTTATACAACTCACTTATTTTTAATGAAAATATTATTTCCCTATTGATAGGAAAAATCCAGATCTTTCATGTGTCTTGAAAACCTTTATGCTACTTTGATGCAGACAACCTCCCTGTACAAAACACCCATTTGCACGATGTTTTCATTTTTTCAATGTTAATGAATTATCACAACTCTAAATTCTCATAAAACTTATCCTAGTTTTCCTCCCAAATCCTTTGCTATAATTTTTCGTGAAACTTCTCAAACACCTCGAAACACCTCTAAAACCAGTCATGAATGTTCAAGGTCTTCACGATCCCATAAATTTATCATTGGATTTTCATGGAACAAATATGTCTTGATGCTCTTATATATTGGAAAAGTATTCACCCAAAATATTATTCAAATTGATTTAAACCTCTTCTATACAGAATAGTCATGATATAAATTTCAGGTTCCCAGTAGTCTTCATTCAAGGTCTTTAAAGTCTTGAGATTTGTCATATACTTATCATGGATCAACTATGACTTGATGATCTTATATATTGGAAAAGTCTTTATTCCAAATATTATTCAAATAGATTCAGACATCTTCTATATAGAATAGTCATGATAGAAATTTTGGGATTCTACTTTGATGCACTAGTCTTCATGAAATATTCATAGTAATTCCTTCTTTACATCCTCCATCTTTATAGATTTAGCTATCACTGACCAATCCTCCATGATAAGAATTCCTAAGTATATAGGTACAATGTTTCCTCCTTTTAGAAATCCAATACCTCAAACAATAGTTGATATGGTTAATAACCAATCCAATATAATCCAACTCACCATGTCAAGATTGATAATAAATCCAAGACAAAATAGCATCAATTATCATATTGGATAATAACATACTTATAATAATATATTGAACCAATGGATTAAAATTCCTTCCATATATAAATCTATAAGTGACACTTTCAACTAATCCGGTGTTTTATTGATCTAAAAATACAATTATGATTTCATAATGCATCCCCTCTAATCCTTTCAATTAAAAATGGGAAACTCTGCCCATTTTGTAGATGTGAATTGTTCGTTTATGATGTATTTGTGGAATTACACATACTCTTCTCCCACTTCTATTGGAACTGATTTAATTATCATACAGTTGTGTATGACTTGTAAAGTTCTATCTCAACCATTCCCATTCACTACTCCATTCCCTCTAAATGTTCATGGTGTCATGTTTCCATATTCTTCCAGCCATATTCCAATAAGTCAGGAAAATTGACAGACACACACCCTAGAGAACTCCTTTGTATATTAGAAATAAAATATGGCGAGAAGAGAAAAGAAGACCTAGTAATGATAATATAGAAGGATTCTTCCCTTTATCTCTCTCCCAATACACTAGTTCGATGTAACATAAGTTTGAATAACTCATTGGTTTGCACAAGTCACTCGCACAACATAGTGGTTTGTGTAACCATTTCAAAAAATACCCTATTTGATGAAATAAAAGAATTTTACTCTCTATGTATCTTCCACATACAAATATATTCTTTTTAATGATGTGATTAGTTCCCTATTGATAGGTAAAATCTCAAGATTTCACATGTTGCAAAATCCTTCATGCTATTTTGATGCAGATAACATCTCTGCATAAGACACCCCTTTTCACAATGTTTTCATTTCTCCAATGTCAAAAAATTCACACAACCCTACATTTGTGAAAACCATATCCAAGATATTCCCAAAAATCCTTTACTATGACATTCTGTGCAACTTCCCAAACACCTTCAAACACCTCTAAAACCACTCCTTCATGAATGTGGAAAGGTTTTCATAGTCCCAAAACTTTTTCATGGGCTTGTCATGGTGAATATATGTCTTAATTATCTTATATATTGGACAAGTATTCACCCAAAATATTCTTTAAATAGTTTCAAACCTCTTATATAAAGAATAGTCATGTTATACATTTCATGCTCTTAGTAGTCTTCATGTAAGGTCTTCACAGTCTTGAACTTTTTCAAGACTTATCATGGTGAAACTATGTATTGATGATCTTATATCTTATACAAGTCTTTAGTACAAATCTTCTTCAAACAACTTCAACCCTATTCTACACAAAATAGTCATGATAGAAATTTTGGTATTCCACTATGATGCACCTGTCTTCATGCAATATTCCTAGTCATTCCATCTTCACATCCTCCACCATTACAACTTCATTTATCACTAACCAATCCTCTATGAAAAGCATTCCTTAGTATGCTACTACAACATTTCATCCTTTGGGAAATTCAAAACCTCAAGCAATAGTTGATATGGTAAATAAAAAATCAAACATACTCCAAATCACCATGTAAAGATTGATAATAAATCCAAGACATAGTAGCATCAATTATCTTATTGGATGATAACATACTTACCTTTAGATATTGAACCAATGGATCATAATGACTTCCATATTTAACTCTATAAGTGATTACTTCATCTCATCTGATGTTTTATTGATCCAGAAATACAATTCATATCGCATAATGCATCCCCTTGAATCATTTACATTAAAAATGGGTAACTCTTCCCATTTTCAGCTATGAATTATTCGTTTGTGATGTATTTGTAGAATTCAGCCTACTCTTCCCCCACTTTTTTTGGCCCTGATTTACTACTACTATTATTGTGTATTACTTTGAAAGTGCCTTCTAAACCATTCCAATTCACTACTCTATTCCATCTAAAAATTACTAGTGTCGTGTTTCCATCTTCCTCCATAAAAATTCCAAAAATTTGGGAAAATTCAGACACATGCCCTAGAGAACTCCTTTTTATATTAGAAATACAATACGGTGAGAAGAGAAAATAAGACTAGGTAATGAAAATATAGGAGGAAACTTCCATTTCTCTTTCATATAATCCACTAGTCTGATGTAACATAAGAATTTTCACTACTTTACCCTCCCCCTCCCCACTGGCCCCTCATTTTAGAATCATAACAATTGGAAGGGACCATAACAAATAGATGCTTAGTTAGTTTGATTAGATAAATCCTCTAGATTCTTATATATGGACCCTTTTTCCCCTCTTGGGATACACTTTTTGGATCTTAGTGGTATCACCTTCTCTATTACCATCTTTCAAAATTTTTATACATTTTTAGGTTGAATGTTCAAGTCTTTCTTTGATCCATTTTTGTATTGGTTTTCAACTCATTTCTAGGATTAAATATTTTTATTGTCATGATAACAATATCATTGTAGCTTAAAATCTATTAGGTACTAAAAAATTAATTCCTTGAGTGAAGTTATTTATTTTTTGATTTTGATTTCCATTTTCCAAAGAAGATATATAATATGTGAATATGGTAATTCCACTTAATGTTTCTTACTATTTTTAAATGTGTTTTGTAGGTTTATCAATGATCCTCCTATTTTTATTTTAGTAAATGGACTTATGTCTTGAATTAATTCTATATTTCTTGGTTTTGCACCAACATTTATTATCCTATCTATATAGTTTATTTCCATTTCCAGAACACTATAATATTATAAGTTAGTTACTATTTTTGGACTGAATAATTGTTGTATTATGGATAGAATAAAATCACATTTTACTTTTATGGGAAACTCATGCAGGTATGAAGCCATCCTCTATAGAGAAATGGATATTTCTCTACTAGTATTTAGTGGGTGAAAGCATTCCCAAAATTCTTGTTTGATACCCTTGGTGCTAGTTGTCATCCTATGGTGATCAAGAATGATCTTTAGGTCTTATGATGAGTTAGATTAGGTTATGTTGTGGGTTGACCTGGACCAGTTCATTACAACATCTAGTCCTTGGTTTTCATGTCCTGGGTTACTGGTAGGTGAACTCCCTAAGCCTACCTCCACTAGGTTGGGGCTAGAGACCAATGCTGTGGCATCCCTACAATCACGGGGGGAATTATCTCTAGAAAAACCTATCACCTACTATCATATGTCAACATCCACAATGGTATGAATGAAATGTAAGCTGAATAATATACTAGATGAATATATATAAGAAATAACTCTATAATACAGTGTGAAATAATGAAAATTTAATCACTAAGTGCAACCATTTCATCCTGAACAGACATCATCCTAAAAATGAAAACACTAAAGTATCTTTCATAATGAGATCTACACTATATCATCTATCTATATCAGTCATCCATCTTTATACTCCATGATCATCCATCATCCACATCAACTGATTTACATGTATACAAGGTGAATGACATGAAGATGTCCATGCAGGGGTAAACATAATAGTACTCAGTATGGTTATCCCAAGAAGTGAGGAATCCTATAAACATCTAATGTTTACATGTATCAATAGTAAGTAAAGTTTAGAAAAACAAATGTTACTCAACATCATCATGGGACATAATAATAAACATGATCAATCCTGATCAATCAATATATGGCTCACTCCCATCATGCTCATTCAAATAATAATGATTCTTTATAAAAGAATGATATTCAAATCTCACAACCCATCATAGATTCCCTATTTATTAATTCATCCTTGATGGACTGATCATGAGATGATAGAGTAAATACATGCCTCCACATATCTTATAAGTGTTGGAGGAAATACACATCTCCATCTATCTATGAAGTGTTGTAAGAAACGTATATCTCCATTTATCACTAAAGTGTTGGATAAAATGAACATATCCAAATTTAATAGATTTATATATGTTTGGATGATGGAGGAAATACACATCTCTAGGGTTAAATCTATATACCATGGTATTAGAGTAAATACACATCTTCAGAGCTTTAGCTATATATTCGGCCCACTTAAGTCTCAATGTTGTGGGTAGGAGAAGAGATAGTATCTAGTGAATCATTGACCACCTCAACCCCATGGATATGGGATAGAAAGAGTGTCAACACTCTAGAAAATTATCGTTTATTACATTCTCACACCAGGGATGATATATGAATTAATAATTTTTTCATGAACCAACCTGGGTCACCCCTAATTCAGACCCCCCAATTCGATCCATGACATGTCCCAAAGGGAGTTCCCGATCCCCCACAGGATGAAAACTACTTCCTATACATCATATGTATACCACTGGGATAAATTTCACTCAATAAAATAAGAATATCATGGAGATTCTACCCAAAAGTTCAACCTAAGGAATATATACGTCAGATGACCATGAATATAAAAATAAGTAGTTTTAATATTAATAAAAACCAAACTAGGAATAGTATAAAACATATCTCATGAATCATAAAAAAATTCCAAAAAACATAACTAGGATAAAATTAAAGATACAACCAACATAGAATATTTACATAATATAAATAAAATACCAACCACCATCACACACAAACTCGAACTAGAACTCAAAGACCTATCACTAACCCATCAAAACCTAAAATGTATATAGGTGTGAGAAAAAAAATACCCAATAGGTATCCTACCTACATATCATGCATACTCTGTAAAATTAAATCCCTTTCACGATATTTTGAAAATATAACTAATAAATTAAGCTTTTACAAGTTAATTCTAAAACAAGTCACATGAGGTAATTTATTTAATTATTATATCCAAAGAGACTATTTCAACCTTTTAAACATAATCTGGCCTCAATTTTTTTAAGAAACGACAGGCATGAAAGATAATAAATAGTTTCAAAACTGTATTTTTGTAAAATAATCACATTTTAAAAATAAATAAAAATGCCTCAATTTCAGTTAGTCCTTTTTAAGTTTTAACAAGAAGAAACCAATGAGATAAGGAAGTACATTCCATACCCAATGCATGTCTTCAATTATGAATGAATAGAATTGAAACCTGATTTATCTTGTTGTGAAGAGCTTATCCAGATTCTAGATACTAAAGAAGATGTGTTGAGGAATCAGAATACTAGGTTGGTAAAGGTACTTGAAAATCATAAAATTGAGGAGGTAATATGGTAACTATAGGAAATTATGATGAAGAACTACCCAAATCTTTTTATGAGGTGACATTTTGGAAAATTCGAGGATGAAATTTTTTTAAGGAGGGGAGAATGTAACTCCCAAATATTTTATGGTATGTCTCTTTTAGAATTTAACATTTTTAATAGTTTATGCTTTATGCAACATCAATTTTAAAACCATAATATACTATTAAATATAACCATTGGAATAGTAGTGTGACCCTTAGGAATAGTAATCCAACCAATAGAATAATAACCTCACCTATGGAAGTATAAATAAATTTGGATATCTTATAAATTAAAATATGATATATTTATATCATGGAATAAGTAAATAAATGTTATAAAAACTATAAACCAAGTGTTGATATTTTTATGAAACATTAACGTTTATTTACAATTTTATAATTAAAATAATGATTTAAAAGAATATTTATTTTTATAAAATAGATACATAAATTAATATTTTTTTGTCTTATTATTATAAGATAATTTTTTGAGACCTTAATTAATTTTTTAAAGTGTTATAAAATCAATTATAATTTTAAATTCGGTACTTTTCAAATTAATGATGATTTTAATTAAAAATAAAATTCATCATATTTATAAAATTATTTTCATAAAATAGATTTCATTTTTTAATTCTACACATCAAAAAATGGTTGGGGTGAATTTTTTGGATTTTTCTAAAATAGTTGAATTTTTGATGAATAATGAAATGTGATAATTTATGGTATTTAATATTTTAAGCCACATACATGAATTAAAACATCATGCATGCTATAGAAAACCATTAGTTAAAAATAAAATTCACTAATTACTATATTTAGTCATGGGAATAAAAAATATTCATAGTCTTGATCCAAAATAATAAACAAATGAATTAAATAATAAAAAAGCACCCCTCTCCTCCACTATGAATACCACCCCTCACCACCGCTCCTCCTCACACCTAAAAATCCTTGAAGCTTACTTATATTCTTAACATTTCCTCTACCAAACCTCTCCCCCAATTTCTGGTCTTTCTGGTCATACCAAAAGACCATTTCTAAGTTTCTTAAGGAGGTTCTCAAGGATAGAAGTTCAAGAGGTAAAATCTCCTTTCGTTATTTTATTTTTCTTTCAATTTCTTTTCTTTTATTATAATTTACTTAACTCCTATATCCAAACATGAATGATAACTCTATTATATTATATATAATATAATGTTATTATGTTAATGGGATATCCATCATCAATCCCATTCTTCTCTCTTTTTATTTAAAAAAAATGAAAACATCATCCGTGAGGTGCCGATTTACCGCCTTTGTGGATGATGAGTTTTATGTTTTTCAATTACACATTCAATGATAGATATAAAACCATTATTATGGTTAAAAAACTATAATATATGTATTAAAACATATTTAATGTTCTATAACTAGTATATATACATAATATTAACTAATAATACAAAACTAGTTCGCGATGATCGAAAAACGCCAAAAATAATCTAAATGGTTATCATTAACATTTTATCTAATGGATCATACTAATATTTAGAAAAAATGATATATAATACCATAAAATATCCTATAATTCAATTAATAACATATAATTTCAAATCTGGATAACTATTTTCATTTTACATGATCTTTCATACATGTATACAAGTGAATCAATCATGAAAACCAAGGAAACAAACACTCCTGAACGACGAAATTGAATCTTATAACTCATCAAAAATGACATAAATGAACTTAATAAAATTTTACTAAATAAAATAAATGTTTAATATATTTTTAATGGAATTATTAATGAATCTAATTTCATTATCTAGGTCATTAAGTACAAGTGAAAAACAATTTCAGACATAAGGTAAAGATTTTCTCATATCACTTTTGTTTCCGTGAGATACTACTTATTCACCACTATTTATTATGTGTAGTGTATGTATACGGCCCATTAATGTATCATATCATTAATATATTTATTTTCATGGTATATAATGTTTTATTTGATAATTATCACTTTTATGGGGCATATGGTCTGACTATTTACAAAGTGGTCAGGGGATTCTCAAACCCAATTTCCTTTGGGTTATTCCTCTTTCAGGACAAATTTCATTTTGCATGTTATTTTAATATTCCTAAAATATAATTTATTTTACCTTACCTTTTATTTTTTGGGATATACATGTTACAATCTTATTTTATGATAAATACAAATGATTTTCCAAAAGAACTCTTATTTCAAAGTAAAAAGGAAATTTCTCTCAAGAATTCCTTGATGATTATATTAGAGTATTTTCAACTATTTGAACACCATATATTAAATATTATATTTAATTGGGATTTATATTTTATGATATCATATACCATATTTTATTAAATGGTTTATGTCCAATTTTACTGTGGATGTGTTATCTTGACACCATTCACCATATTACTCAGAATGGCTAGTGATTATGTTTACTGGTTAGGGAAAGTTATTTACATTTTTGTATGTATATGTTGTTTATGTTTCACCCCATACATATGAGGAATGAATTAGACATAGTAAGTGATGGGAGAGTCCTGATATATCTCCCTATGCATCAATAGGTCTCATGAGACAAAACAAATATGTAATTGGATGAGGCCTTTCCCATTTAATTTTAGATATGGTTTGGATGTGACCTTAACCATTTATTTTCAAATGTATTGGTCGAGGAATTGATGGTATGTTTCAGATATAATTAATTATGTATTCCATCATTATGATATTAGTAATTGATAATCCATGTGATTATTAGACTAGTGGAATATCCATGGTTAAGTTTCATTCTCATATGATTATTTATATGAAATTATTTAATCAACTTTTATTCCTACCATATAATTCTCACAATTATGTTTTAATGGAACATGTTTTTAGTTATTTACCTTTTATTATTTTTTATTTTTATTTATGATAGCTTTCATTGTATTGATTTCCCTTATTGATAATCTAAGCTCACCCCTTTTTTAAGTTTTATTTTCTCTAGGATGCAAAGATGTATATTATGAATGACATATAGGGATAATCTAGGAGACTATGAGTATTTCCATTGGAGTTAATATGATATTTTTTCTTTCAAGTTTAAATGTAATAATTACCTTTTTATCTAGTCTTCCTAAGCTACTAAACTATTTAGTCCTTTGGGATGAAAACACTTGTTCATAGAACCAATGTATTAAAGTAAGGCATTGGATCAGGGTTATTGGGTTCGAGGTCTTTACAGTTGGTATTAGAGAAATTTTAGTAGAAACATTAGAAAAAATAGACTAGGGAATATAACCCTAAGATAGAATTTGAGTATAAGTATAGAATAACATCTTATAATTTTGGTAAAGTAGAGATTATATGGGTCTTCCTAGAAATACATACCTATCTAGATACTACAAGTGGACGTGGTTCTAGCGTAGATGTACCTAGGGGTAAAAACTCTAACAAGGTGTGTCGGGCCTGACTCAACGTAACCTGGTACACAACAACAAGTCTTACTTCACACATGGTTTGAAACTCCCAAGGGATATTATTAGGATGATTCACATTTTATTGAAAAACCATTATGAAGGGTTTAATAGTAAATATGTCCCCAAATAAACCATGTTTATGATTATGAGATTAGATATGCATAAATTTTGAATTTAAGTTAAGTGTTTTACTAGTTAAAAATTATACATTATGTTTCATAACCTAATTTAGTGTATTTAATTGTTTATAAACAACACATAGTGGAAGGAATGAAAATCATATCAATGCGTGTATCCCATGTAGGGATAGTCCTCCTATGAAAGATAATGATGTTGGGGCTGGAGATGAAACTTGAGATAAAAAATTTATAACTATTTTGGTACAAATGAACCAGGTTATGGGTAGTAACCTTACTCACATAGAGCATCCCAATCCACAATGTAGTGTAACAATGTTAAACTGCTTTATGCGATAACAACCTCCATCATTCAATGGGACTACAAAACTATTTTTAGCTGAGTAATGGGTAAGTTCCTTAGAGAAGATATTTCTCTATTTGGGAAGCAATAAAAGGGATAAAGTTATCATGGAAGTTTATCATCTCTCTGGAGATGCTAATTAATGGTGGTCATTGATTCAAAATGCAAAGGCGGAGGAATAACTTGAAAATATGGAATAAAAGTATTTTAAGGAAAGTTTCTTGGAAAAATATTTCCCTTAGGAATAATGAGTGCATATGAAGAGAAAATTATTTAGTATGAGACAAAAAGAAGATGAAAACATTTCCAAGTATGTATACAACTTTACAAGGTTACAAAGGCACGATATATATTACATACATAATCCAAATAAAAAGATTGATCAATTCTTTGATGGGTTAAAACCATTCATCTTAAGGGAACTAGTCTCCCAAACTTTCTCATAATACGAAGATGTAGTCTCGTGTTCTATAAAGACAGAGAATTAATTCTCTAAGTCTTATGACTTTAAGGGGAAACAAGATAAGAATAGGGTGGAGAAGAAAATAATGGATAACGGGAAGAATAAAAAATTGAATTTTAAAACATGTGATACTCTTGGAAGGAAACACTCTAGTGCCTGCTTAAAAAAAGAGTTTTCTACAAGTGTGGTGAGAAAGGCCATCATGCTCATGATTTCAAGGGAAAAAAATAAGCTACCAATGTTCAATGTTATAATTATAGGGATATGGGACACTATTCAAATGATTTTTTAAGTATCAATGAAACTTTCCTCATAAAAGGTCATAGGAGAAAGGCCAAGATTATACGATCACAATAGCTGAGGTTAAAGTTACTAATGATGTGGTGGTAGGTACATTAATCTTATATTTAAATTTAACCAATGCACTATTTGATTTTGTATCATCACACTCTTTTATATCTACATATTTTTCCAAGAAAATTAGACATTTTTCTTTTGATTTAACAAGAGAGTTTTCAGTCAAAACTCCTAAGGGTAGTCTCATTGCAAAAAAAAATGTGTTGGTATGTCCCTTTTTTGAAACATAAACGTGATTTAGTTACTGACCTTATCATAATACCTATATATGACTTTGATATAATACTTGGTATGGATTTTATTTAAAAATATGATGTGAAAATTTATTACAAGAGGAAAGAAATTATGATTTGTGAGGAAGATGTATAATCCCTTATCTTTAGAGTTGAAACCTCATCATTTGATTATTATCTAGATCCACCCCTAGTAGATCTACTAAATGAGATTATTGGAGAAGAAGAGCAGACAAAAACTACTGATGAAAAATGTGGTCTTCAAATTGAGGATGTGACTATTATATAGGAATACATTTATGTATTTCCAAAGGATTTACCTAGACATCCTCTAGAGTGGGAAGTTGAGATTTCTATTGATTTATTCCTTGATGCAAGGCCTATATCAAAGTCTCTTTATAGAATGGCCATAATGGAATTAGTGGAGATGAAGAAACAACTAGAGGAGTTGATTAGTAAGGGGTTTATTCTCCCTAGTGTTTCTCAATGGGGATCCCCTATTCTTTTCATTAAGAAGAAATATAGAACTATGAGGTTGTTCATTGACTATAGGGAGACCAATGCTATTTCGATAAAGAACAAGTATCCTCTACCTCGCATTGATGATTTATTTGATCAAATTTACAGAGATCAATATGTTTCAAAGATTGATATTTGTTTTTTATATCATCAATTGCATGTGAGGAAGGAATATAGTTAAAAGATATCATTTTGAACTAGATATGGACATTAAGAGTTTATAGTAATTCCATTTGGACTGACTAATGCACCCTCTATTTTTATGGATCTAATGAATAGAGTGTTGAAGGAATATATTGATTATTTTTTGTGGTATTTATTAATGAAATATTGATATATTAAAAAATCTATGAGGTCCATGAGAACCATTTACAGTTTTTTCTAGAGACTCTTAGAAGAAAAGTGTTACATGGGAAGTTTATCAAGTTTGAATTCTAGATTTAAATAGTTTATTTTCTTGGCCATATTGTCTCTAAGGATGGAATATCATTTTATCCTGAAAAGAAAAGTCAATTCAGGAATGGCCTACACCAACAAACATAACCAAGGTACGTAGTTTCATTGGTTTGGTAGGTTAATATTGACATTTCATTCATATTTTTTCCCAATTATCTAACCCGCTAACCAAGCTTACCCATAAAGGGGTTAAGTTCATTTGTAAAAAGTAATGTGAGGAATTATTTGAATAATTTAATAAGAGATTAGTAAATGCTCCGATCTTTACTCCACCATTGAGAAATGGTGGATTTGTGATTTATAGTGATGCATTAAAGAAAGGACTTGGCAGTGTACTTATGTAGAATAATAGAGTTATTACCTATGCATCAAGGTAGTTAAAAACTCATGAATATAACTATTCAACTCATGATATTGAGTTAGAAGCTGTAATATTTATTCTAAAGATATGGAGATTCTATATCTACAGTGAAAGATGTGAGATATATACAGATCACAAGATTTTGAAATATATATTCTCATAGAAAGAAATAAACATGAGGAAAATAATATGGCTTGAGCTACTAAAGGATTATGATTTTTCAATACACTACCACCTAAGGAAGGTGAATAAGATTGAAAATGGATTGAGTAGGAAGGGTCATAGAGTTCTGAACAAAATGAGGATTGATAAGGATCCTATGTACATGGATCTTAAAAATATAGATATGGGAATTATCAAGGAAGGTGAAACATCAATATGTTTTCAAATGATTTACAAACCATCTTTATTAGAAAGGATTAAAAGTTCTCATTATAATGATGAGAATTTTCAAAATAAAATTAAATATGTGAATGATGGGAAATTGGTAGACTTCGTATATGAAGATGGAATTTTGAAATTTGGGAAGAGGCTTTATGTTCCCTCTATACCCAAGCAAAAAAAGGAGTTATTGGATGATGCCCATATATAGAATTTCTCTACACACCCTGGTAGCACTAAGATGTATAGATATTTGAAGGAAAATTTCTGATGGGATAATATTAATTAGAGAATTGGTTGATTATATATTAATATGTTTAGTATATCAATAGGTGAAGGCTGAGAGACAACATCCTAGAGGAGTCATACAACCTATTACTATTCCTATATGGAAATAGGATGAAATTACTATGGATTTTTTCATTGTATTACCAAAGACTCAAAGAAAGAATGATTAAATATGGTTAATTGTTGATTGAATTACCAAATCTACACATTTCCTCACTATAAGGGAGGATCTTCCAATGGAGTGCCTTTAACGACTATATTAATTATGTTGTAAGACTTTATGGATCACCTATTTCAATTGAGTTTGATCATGACCCATGATTTACATCGAAATCCTAAAGAAGTCTTCACAAATATTTAGACAATGGGATTAATTTGAGTATTGATTATTACCCTCAAACTGACAGGCAATCAGAAAGGACGATCCAAACTTTAGAAGACATGTTGAGATCATGCTCACTTGACTCTAAAGGTATGTGAGATTAGTATTTATCTTCAGTAAATTTTTCATATAATAATAGTTTCCATTAAAGTATTCAAATGGCACCATATGAAGTGTTATATGGTAAAAGATATCATACAACAACTTTTTGGGATGAATTTGGTAAAAGGAATCTTGTAGGCCCAAAACTTGTGGAGGGAAAAAAGGTAAATACTATTCAAACACATATCAAAGCAGATCAAAGTAGAAAAAAGATCTATACCGATAAATGGGAAAATGATTTGTATTTTCAAGTGGGTGATCATGTATTCTTGAAGGTATCTCCATGGAAGGGTGTAATAATATCTGTAAAGAAATTGAAACTAAGATTGAGGTACATTGGACCTTTTTAAATCCTAGAAAGAATTGGAGCTATGGATTATCATTTTGTGATGACACCCAACCTTTCTAAAGTACACAACTTGTTCCATATCTCTTTGTTAAGGAAGTATATGTCATAACCAACACATGTCCTCACTTCAGAAGTAATATAATTGGAACCTAATTTATCTTACTATGAAGAGACTATCCATATTATGGACACTAAAGAATAGGTGTTGAGGAATCAGATGACTCAGCTGATAAATGTACTTTATAAAAATCATAAAATTGAAGAGGTAATGTGGGAAATAGATGGGATTATGATAAAGAACTACCCAAATCTTTTTATAAGGCGACATTCTGAAAATTTTGAGGATGAAATTTTTTAAAGGAGGTGAGAATGTAACACCCCAAGATTTTACGGTATGTATCTTTTAAAATTTAACATCTTCAATAGTTTATGCTTCATGCAACATTGAGTTTAAAACCATAATATACTATTAAATATGATTGTTGGAATAGTAATGTGACCCTTAGGAATAGTAATCTGGACAATAGAATAGTAATATCACCTATGGAAGTATAAATAAATTTGGGTATCTTATAAATTAAAATATGATATATTTATATCATGGAATAAGTAAATAAATGTTTTAAAAAATGATAAATTGAGTGTTGATATTTTTTAGAAACATAAATGTTTATCTATAATTTTATAATTAAAATGACGATTTAAAAGAATATTTATTTTTATAAAATAGATTCATAAATTAATATTTTTTTGTCTTATTATTATAAGATAATTTTATGAGACCATAACTAAATTTTCAAAGTTTTACAAAATCAGTTATAATTTTAAAATTGGTATTTTTCAAATAAATGATGATTAAAATTAAAAATTATTTTTCTCATATTTAGAAAATTATTTTCATAAAATGGAGTTCATTTTTTAATTTTAAACATCAAAAAATAGTTAGGGTCGATTTTTGGGATTTTTCTAAAATAGTTGAATTTTTGATGAATAGTGAAATACGGTAATTTACAACATTTAAAATTTTATTCCAAATACATGAATTAAAATATAATGCATGATTTTAGAAACCATTATTTAGAAATTAAATGCACTAATTAATATATTTAGTTGTAGGAATCAAAACTATTCATAGTCTTGATCCAAAATAATAAAAAAAATTAAATAATAAAAAAACACCTCTCTCCTCCACTATAAATACCACCCCTCACCTCCCCTCCTCCTCACACCTCCAAAACCTTGAATCTCACTTATATTCTACCCATTTCCTCTCCCAAACATATCCCCCACGTTTTTATATTTTTGGTCTCACCAAAATACCATTTCCAAGTACCTTAAGGAGGTTCTCAAGGAGATAAATTCAAGAGGTAAAATCCCCGTTCACTCTTTTATTTTTATTTCAATTTCTTTTCTTTTATTATCCTTCACTTACCTCATAAATCTAAAAATTAATGATAATTAAATTATCTTATATATGTATATTTTAATTTTATTATGTTAATGGGATATCCATCTTCAAACCCCTTCTTCTCTCTTTTTATTTTTTTTTAAAAATGAAAACATCGTCCGTGATGTGCCGATTTACCGCCTTTATAGACAATGAGTTTTCATTTTTCAATTCCGAATTCAAGAATAGTAATAAAACCATTTTTATGGTTAAAAAAATAATATAATATATATATATATAAACTTATTTAATATTATATAACCATAATACATACATAATATTAATTAATAATACAAAATTAGTTCACGATGATCAGAAAACACCAAAATAATATAAATGGTTATAATTAACACTTTATTTAATGAAAAATCCTAATATTTGAAAAAAATGATATATATTACCATTAAATCTCATGGAAGTTAATTAATAACATATAATTTCAATTTTAGATAAATATTCCCATTTTACATGATCTTTCATACATGTATACAAGTGAATCAATCATGAAAACCAAGGAAATAAACACTCATGAACAATGAAATTGAATCTTATAACTCATGAAAAATACCATAAATGAACTTAATAAAATTACAATAAATAAAATAAATGTTTAATAGGTTCTTAATTAAATCATCAATGAATATAATTTCATTATCCAGGACATTTAGCATAAGTGAAGAACACTTTCAGACATAAGGTAAGGGTTTTCTCATCTCACTTTTATTTTCATGAGATATGCCTTATTCACCAATATTTCTTATGTGTGGTGTATTTATACTTACCATTGATGTATCATATCATTAATCTCTTTATTTTCATGGTATAAAATGTTTTATTTGATAATTATTACTTTTATGGGGAATACAGTCTGATTGTTTACAAAATGGTAAGGGGATTATCGAACCCAATTTCCTTTCTTTGGGTTATTCATATTTCATGAAAAATTTCACCATGAATGTTATTTTAATATTCCAAAAATATAATTTATTCGTTATTACCTTTTATTTTTTGGGATATACATGTTAAAATATGATTTTATGACAAATTCAAATAATTTTACAAAAGAAATCTTCTTTCAAAGTAAAAAGGGTATTTCTATCAAGAATTCCTCAATGATTATATTAGAGTATTTTCAAATATTTAAACACCATTTGTTGAGTCATATGATTAATTGGGATTTATATTTTATGATATCATCTAACATATTTTATTAAATGGTTTATGATCAGTTTGATTGTGGATGTGCTATCTTGATACCATTCACCATATTACTCAGAATGGTTAGTGATTATGTTTATTGATTAAGGAAAGTTATTTACATTTTTTATGTATATGTTGTTTATGTTTCACCCCATTTATATGAGGAATGATTTGTAATAGTAAGTAATGGGTGGGGACCTCTATAGACCTTTGATGTATCAGTAGGTCTCATGAGACAAAACAATTATGGACTTGGCCAAGGCTTTTCCCATTTAATTTTAGACATGGTTTTGGCCGAGGCCTTACCCATTTATTTTCATATGTCTTGGATGAGGCATCAAAGATATGTTTCAGAATCCATTCATTATTCATTCCATTATTTTGATAATATTAATTGACAATCCATGTGATTATTCAACAAGTGTAATATCTATGGTTAAGTTTCATTCTCATATGATTATTTATACGGAATTATTTAATAAGATTTTATTCCTACCATATAATTATCAAGATTATGTTTTAATATTATTTGTTTCTAGTTATTCACCTTTATTTATCATTTATGTTTATTTATTATAGCTTCCACTTTATTTCTTACCCTTACTAAGCATCCGATCTCACCAATTTCTTATGTTTTATTTTCCCAAGGATACGAAGATATATATTATGAATGACATGTAGGGATAATCTAAGAGATTATGCGTGTTTCCATTGGAGTTTCTATGATGTTTTTCCATTCAAGTTATAATGTAACAATTATCTTTGTATATGGATTTATAAATCTACTAAACTATTTGGTACTTTGGGATGAAAACTATTGTTCATAGTACCAATGTATTAAAGTAAGGCACTAGTTTCGGGTTATTGGAGTCAAGGTCTTTACAAATGTGCACACATGCTACTAAGTAGAGCATGCCTTAGCCATGCATTGTGGTGACACCCATATTATGACACCATAACCCACAAGCTACTAAGGAGTGTATGTATTTTCCTAGAGGCATGGTGGCATAATTCTCATGAGATCACAACCATATCATAAAATTCCTTGTAATATTTAGTTAGTGTGGAAGAATCCAAATGAATACTTAATAATGGTCATGCCTACCTAGGTTCCCTAGATTTCCATGATCAACTAAAGGGATGTAAGTACCATGAATCATAAAATACATCACATATATATTAATAACATACTAAAAATCCCCTCACCTCCTCTCCAAGACACCCCTTAGAAAATCATCAAAAGAAAAAAATTCACATTTCAACCAATGAAAACATATCCTCATATAAAATAATAAATCTCAATCCCAAATCTACTATAAAGTTCCAATTGGGCCTTTGAGAAATTATTCAGGAAAACCAAATCCTAATTCTATCTTTTAGAAATTAATCCATGAAAAAAATACTTTAAATATCCTTTGAAAACACCATGTACTTTTATAAAATTACATTAAACCACACTCAAATCTAAATATAAAGAAAATATTAGTAAAAAAACCAAATAACCATTAAAACACAATAAATTGAAACACCAAATCCCATATTTATTTTTCAAACTATTTTCTAAAAAATGAATTTACCCCCTTTTAAAACATAAAAAACTAAAACAACCCTTTTATTACCAATTTTATATGAAAATAGACCTTATGAAATTTTAAGAACATTCATTAAAAGTATATTATATCATTTTTATTTAATAAATTCAAAATATTTATCAAAATTTGCAAGAAATCAAGTATTTAAAATTAAATATTTATGTATAGATCCCCTACCTCAACCGATGACCGACACATCAATCCCAAGATTGTAGTGACCTCTTTTTGGTATTTGAGCACCCAACTCAACCAAAAACACCATAAAATTAATAAATCAGGAACCCAAAACAAGGATCCCATTATGGAATAATCAAAGACAAGATCACCGAATGGTATGATGGTTACAAAAACATAAGCCACAAGGTGCAGTCAACTCCCAACACACCCTCAGACCTAACCCCTGAAAAATACACAATCATTACACCCAAACTGATGACAAATTTCATCCAAAATCTCCAAAAAACCTAAATTAATTCATGATAAGACATAACTAACGGTAAATAGTGATATATGGATTAAAATATTCTTTCAGGACCTCATCTATAGGCCACATACCAAGGCCCCAATAAATGAAATAATTCCTCCATGACTTTGTTGATTTTTCTCTCCAAAACCCTAAACTATGAGCCAAAAATTAGAGATAAAACAAGGAATAATAATAATAATGAGGATAGTAAGGGATATTATGAATAATAGAAGTGATAAAACCCTTTCAATCAACCAAAATAGATGGGTAGATAAAGGGAAATTTGGGAAGGATAGAATATGGATGCCCCCATGCTCGCACGACCACAAGAGGAGAAATCCTAAGGGGTTTTAATTTTAAAACCCCAAATGATTATTCAATCCTTTAAAATAACTAATCAGTAGCAAGACCACAATGTGGTCTACCATTCCATTCCATGGTGTAAATCCCTTGCATCCCAGGCCAAACTCTAACCCATGAAACATTATGGAATAGTCCTTGGACCATGTTGCAGCTACCCTTAAAAGGGTAGAAAGATCAGCCCATGGAAAACATCATTGCAGTGTAGTCCATGGACCATGATGCAAGAACCTCCAAATGGACAAGGTTCCCAAACTTATCTAAACTCCTCCACAGTGAAACCCCGTTGGGTTTTAGTGAACACCTCCATAACTAGGGCCACATTATGGCGTGGCCTATGGGTTATAGTTTAATAAGTTCCCAAAAGTTATAGGGGTTGATCCCTATAGGATACCCTTATAGGATCTCCATGACATAGACTTCCTCCACTTCCCTGTGGTCTTCTACCTTCTCCCAATACTATGCTACAAAACCCTTCACTATATCATGGTCCTCTTCCAAAAATGTATAGTTTAATTAACTAACAATTGGGAACCCACTATGGATGTTCTTCCATAAAAAAATCTATCTAAAACATAGTCAAGACTCCTGATCCTCAACCCAAATACAAAATTTCAAATCCTTAGTATTTTACTGGTCTGTAATGACTTAGTTTTCTATAAATTTTTATCTATCCCATCCATCACATTCATTCATCATGGATACTAGAGAAATTAACCATCTCTATCTATCCCATACCAGATATTTTGGAGGAATTACTCATCTACGATCTATATTTCCATTCATGTCAGATAGTTGGATGTGGATAGATTAACTTCTGGTGTCACAATTTGGAGAGAGTAATGATTAGATGTTTGAGGTTCCCAACTCCAAACTTAATGTTCAGGACAATAATAAATCATCTAAAATTCATTCAATCTATCCTAAACTAGAAAAACGTGACATATCCAATAATATCAAGATAATAGAAAACCATTAAAAATACATATTAACGGGCTCCTCATCGTGGGTTTTTTTCAACTAAGTCATATCACTATGTGCTGTATACAAACTAGGAACAAGATGGATGGGGTGGTATTCTATGGTGCAAGGACATCCCTTTGAATCATAATTTCTTAGTTGGGTGAATACATAACCATGATATATCTATGGATAAGAGATCAAATGTAAGGGATCAAACTTTCTTCTAAGTGTCTCTATTTCCGGAATCACAATGAAGAAACAACTTCTCATCTATTTTTAAAGAGAGCGGGAGGATTTAATGTGGTGATCCTTTGGCGAGTTCACTGGTCTAGCTTCCTAAGAGTCCACAAGTGAATGTTGTTTTTCCAGTTTTAGTTCCATGTCATGGGTAGTAATAACCATGAGTGGATGGTGATGACAATTATCTTTATAGATGGCTATTGGGGCATTTTGGAATGTGAGGAATAAGGATCACCTTGAAGGATCCCCCAACACGAAGCTTACTCTAGTGTTCAGGACTAAAATTATGGAAGTTGATATGGATAATCAATTGAAATGGTGGGAGAATTCCTCTTCTTTAAGGAAGATCATGGCTATTAGGTTCTCCTCCCCTTCTATTTAGAGGCTGCTCCCACAAGGTCACTAGATATATTGGAATCTACCTAACAATGTCCTTAAGCTCAACGCTGATGTGTCTTGCAATCTTGGTTTCATATGGGGGGGGATTGTTCGTCACCCCAGGGGACCATTTTTTATTTCCTTTAGTGCCTTCTATAGACATAGTGACTCCCTCCTCACAAATGCTTGTTCCATGCTTAATGGGCTTTAGCTATGGCATTCTAACAACATTATATTGGCCTAAGTTGAAATATACTATCCCATCATCCACAAATATCTCCAATAGCATATCACTACCCCATGGTTTATTATTTATCATATTTGTAAATTCAAGACCCTTATTGATGATTGGGTGGAATTTCTCCCCACATGGAATGGAGGGGAAAAAGATGTTGACTTCCTTGATTCAAGCCCCACTAAGGATGGTCTGTTTACTTTCTTTACTAGTATGGGTTCCCTTCCCCATGTCTGTGTTGATCTTATAAGAACAAATTCTCTCAAGTTAAATTACTTTATACCCCCTTGAATCCTCAGGATCCTTAGCTTATTTAATAAAAATTCTTAAGTTTGGATGGATGTCTCTACCCAAATATATGAGTTAAAAATGTAATTATACTATCAACCTACTCTATCCCTAGTCAGAGGGTGAGAGTAAGGAGACCCATCATAGAATATTATAACCATCAATATCCATCCATTATAGACTATATAACATTTCAAAGTAGGTAATCAAATACAATAATCAACTCAAACAATATCAATTATCCCTCTATCATTCACAAAAGGCCTCCTATGTAGCAATATAACTACTACATCATCCTTATCAGATTCCCACTTTTTAACCAATAGGTTATAAATGATAATTCAATAATATAGAAATTTTAGTTATTTAATTATTTATATACCCATATCATAGTATAATATACATCTCTTTCCTTATTAGAAGTTATGATTCATGTCATCAAATGTAACTCAAGGTACTTACATCATGATCCCAGTCAATTCCAAGATCATACGAACCACATTAGACTCTAAAACTCATGTCACTAATACTCATTCCATCCCCATTAATCATAATATTAATTGGGGACTCCTAATCCATTTTTATAAAGGTGTATCATCATTATGGAATAACTCATTATCATTTATATGCTATCAGTTTATCTTTATTAGTGTCTAGTCTCCTGCAAGGTGTCATTAGGTCCTACGGGGAAACTGGTTTAGAATTTATAATATTTGAAATAATTAATAACTACTTAATTGTGTAGTATAGACCATGGAATCCTAAGGCCAAACCCACAAGAATGTTCTTAGGAATTCCTTAAGGGAATTAAGATGTAAAGTAAAAATTGGAAACTTAAATCAGGAGGAATATATACCAAACATCGTAAATCCAAGTTCATGTATTAGTAAAGTGAAAAGGTAAATAACTAATACATTTTTTTTAAAAAATAGAGTCTAAATAATATCACTCTCTATTTTAAACCCCCAATCTTACCATGTTATAGTACTTAGATTAGTTGATGGAATAGGTGACTCAAAACCATATTTTAACATAACTACTCTAAAATACACAATGGTCATGCATGAATTAAAATAATTGGCTAATTCATTGAAAATGGTCCCTTTACCTTACACAATGTTCATGCATAATAAGTAAGGATAAGATTAAAGAATAAATAACAAAACAAAAAATATCAATTTTAAATAATCATAAAAATAACATTTCATTAAAACAACCCCCCTTAATTATGTGATTTACACTAAAGAAATTCACCCCATCATACATGTCATGAGAGTGTGTAAAAATAATACAAAGGAAATAAAACCCTAGCAACATCACTCCAGAAGGTGTAGTAGGATCAAAGGAAGGAATTCTCTAGTGATCTAATGAATGAATTTCACAAAACTCACTAATCAACTTATATAGGAAAAGATCCTTAAGATATCATCCATTACATCTGATCTTATATCTTGTATCTCTCAAACATATCTTGATATATCTCCAATTTTATCTATAATAATTTTCACCAACCCCCATACCTCAGTTATAGGTAAAATAATCATGAAAATATCCTCTTAAATATTCTTTAAATTATATAAAAAAAATATCAAGTAGAGAGAATATATTCTATGTTTTCAATATATTTTGTATATGAACTTCATGGAATAAACAATACTTCATAGAACGAATTGAACCTCTCACAATAGACCCTACATGGGCACACACATTCACACCACATCCATTATTCATAATAACATGAACCAAAAATTTGAAATCATGCATTGCTACTGCTTACGTGTATGCTTCATGAACCAGATCCCTCATGATGTGAACCAAATCCTAAAAAATATATGCCTCCTATATTAGCATAGTAATAGCATGAAGAAACCCTTCTATGAAACGAAAACTCCTTATATAGCTATTTCATATTTCCTATAATTAATGGTTTGATCCAATTATATTTTTTATGACATCAACACATTTATTAAATTTTCAAATTGCATTCAACCTTACAAATTATGGTGAGGAACCTTATGAAATAATCTTTTAAACCTTATGTATTCTCTTCATGGTGAAAAATTATTACTTATAGTGTGAGATTGATCTATGATGGGCACCATCATTCCCTATTTTATCTCATAGCACATACCCTTCCTTCATGAGATGAATCCTCATCTGTATTATTTCCATGTATGGATTCTATCAGAATTCACAGTGTGGTGCTAATCTACATCATTATATGGAATAAATACTTATTCAACACTATCACATGTATGAAAATCACATTCTATTGTGCATTCAATCTCTTTTCCAACTTCCAAGGAGTTCTCAGTGAAATATTTGAGAAACCATGGTGGTTCCTATTCACATGTATGGAATTTTCATTCATGAAGGGGAATTATAGAGCCTTAACTTATGAATACATGGTGGTACTGAGATTATCAAAGGTCTATCTAGGATTATTATTGAGAGACATAGTATAATGAAGTGTCACAACACAATGAATCATGATGTAAACTAGGTTAAGTAGCACGAGTGAAGGAGATGACAAGCGGCCCAATATGTCACTGTATTAGTAAGTGGAACAATTCACACATATTCAGATATACCATATAGAAAAATCCTATGTATAGGTGATCATTTATCAACTTGAACATGGTAGGGACCATCAATATGAGAACCATCGGTCCCTCCCTACATTGGTCCTTGTGCCCAACACTGACCTACACTAAGCTCTTCTATTTCTTACTTCTTTAATGACCAGTGTTGGTCCATGTAAGGATTTTCCCTTGAATCTCATTCTCCTATTTCATATTTCAAAGAGATATGGTTGAGTTTTATGTCTATTTATGGTGGTTAGTTCAAGATTATATGGTGCTAGATAGGGATAAAACCTTTTTTAGTAGAATTATTCATAATTTCCTTTTTTGAATTTTTATAAAATTTCATCCAATAACAAGAATTATCTTCTTCCTTAATTTTTTCTCCTTAATTGTTAAAACTCATCTTCTATTATTTAAAAATTTAAACCATAATTAATTAGAAAAAATAAATTATTTATTTATTAAAATTTATGAAATTAATATCAAAAATATGTTCATGAAATGTTTCTATCAAATAACACCATGCTTAAAACCTTTCTTGTCCTCAAGAAAAAATATAAACATAATCACAATGGGAATCCACTCTACCATGATTTTAAATTTCATAGTCAATAAAATTAAATAATTATCAACGGGGGAATAAAATTTTAAGAATCATAAGAAATCATCTCTTCAAATCCTCACTTTTAAAAGAATACCAATTACGAATTTTATTGTCCTTTAAAATTATAGTGTTTCTAATAACTTCCATTCAAATATCTCTATTCATTAATACTAAGCATACCACTTTTTGATCTGCCTCACCATGGAAATTTTTTCTTATCATCAAAGGTATAAATTTACTAGAGTTATTCTCATACCTCAAGTACATGTATACTAACCATAATCTTGTAAAAAATATCAAATATTCACCCCATCAAGAAAAATATCACATTAATTATGAGGAATTCACATTAATCTTCAAATGAATTTGAGGTTAAGGGTTAGTAGGTAATTAATACTAAAACATTTAAATATAAAAAATAAGAAAACTATTAAGCACATTGCATGATAAACAAAATATAAGATCAATGAAAAACTCCTCCAAAGTAATGAAATCATCCCCACACCCCCCAAACTCAAAGTAACGGCTCAAGAATATAATAAGTAAGCATAATGAATGATATAGCCTCTTTTCTTTTTTCATTATTTTTTCAAAATTTGTACTTGGGATAAATCTCACACTCCACACCCAACTTGTATTTTATCTCATCATGAAACTAATTTCAATATTTATAACAATATCATAGGTTTACCTAAGGGTTATTTTTGACCCCCCAAGACACAACCCACCTTTTCTCCTCATTTATTTTTTTCAAAATTTTTTAGAGGGTAAACAATAAAATATAATGCATTATAAATTAGGAACCTCCCCCAATAACCAATAATAATACACCCCACATTTCCTTATTAAAACACAACCCCTTACACCATGGAAAACCTCTCCATAATACTTAAACCATTGGATATCATGAAAAATACCAAGATTAGGGTAGGAAGGATTTGAATGACTTGTAATGTTACTCTTCATAATAATGTTATTCATGGATTCTATGGTATTATATAAAAATACATATATAAAGGTAGGTATTAAGGATAAAAGGATTAAAATAAAAATAAAAATTCCTCAATCATTTTAAAATTTTATTTTTATACTCATAAATTTGACAAGATGCAATGCAAGTTCTAGTAGGTAAAAATTACCGAGTATCTCTCAAGAAATGGATATAAGAAATAATATGAAAAATTGAGTTCAATAAAACTTTGAGGAACGAGAATATAAAATAATGTTCAATCACTCATGGAATGAATAATAATAATAAACCAATCCACATTAATTTTTGAAAATCAAATCATGGAACATGTGCAAGGGAAATTTCATCTAAATAAGTCAAATAATGTCCCCAAATCACGAGTCTTTAAATGTATACTAGCATGGTTGAATTTAATCTTTAATCCCATATATTACTCATTCAATATTATGATCAATGAAATCTAAAATAAGGAATTATGATTTTCTTAAGTAACTTGTATCATTAATTAAAAATATAGAAAAATATTAAGTGGGGAATGCATTTTTTCCTTTTAAAATACAAAAAATTGAAATAAAACATGCAAGGGGGTAAAGATACAAGTCATTGAAATCCTTACTCCCCTTTCCTCATGAATATTTATATTCTCTTATCTTCTTTATCCTTTTATCCATGTATTCTTATACTATTTTCCACCTTGTACTTCCAAAATTAAAACACCCAAGTGAAGGCATAAGGTCCATATATCCTAAAATGAATTCATAAAATAGATCCTATTAAATCATAAAAACTCAGGTTGTCTCCCTGAATTTCTTTGTTTAAGGTCATTTAGATTGAACTTACCTCATGGATTAAGTAATAGAGAGTTATAAGGATGTTACCCAGTCTAGATCAATGAATGGCTAAATCTATGATTCCTCCATATAGGTAGGTATTTTTTCTTTCTTTGAGATATGTTTAACTCGTCATCAGGTAGTAATTTCTCCACTTCCATAGGCCTAATAAAATAGTTCTTAGTTAGTCCCAAAAAATAAAAAAGTTAAGCCACAGGCTATCCAAACCTATGGGACCTCTGAACTTTCCAGGTCTAGAACTACCTTCGGTGTCCTCTATCTTTTCTAGTAACTTTTCTCCATTTTTTATTAATTTTACCTTATTATTTATTTTTGATATCATATAACTTTTTCCTATTATTATTTATATTTATATCCTTAAATTTAATATTTCTATCTTCATATATATCCTCCTTTTCATCAAAACTATTCATAACCTTATAGATGCTAAACTTAAGTTGATCCCCACCAACCCTTAAACTCAGCTCCCCATTTTTTACATCAAATAGTGATTTCCTTGTGGATAAAAATGGTATCCCTAGGATGAGTGGGGTCCTTTATTAATCCATGTATAACACTTGGAAATTATCTAGGAATTATATTTTATCCACATTAACCAAGATTTATTCAATCAACCCTCATGGATACTTCACCATTGATTCATCCAGTTGAAGAGAAACTCTTGCATCCTCCGTGTATTCCAATGTAAGGATTTTAAATGTAGAGTATGAAATAATATTAATACTCACATATAAATCAAAAATCCATTCCAAATTTATTAGATCAAATATTAATCATAATAGAAAAACTACTCGGATCTTATTACTTATTCAATAAGTTCCATAACACAATGTTCGAACACTCCCTAGTGAGTGGTATTATACCTATTTCATCAAGATTCCTCTTATTATACACCAACCCTTTAATGAATTTTACATATGTAGTCATGTTTTCTAAATCTCCAAAAAATGGAATATTAATGTATAGTTTTTTAAAATTTTCAAGAAACTTACCTCATTTTGCTTCAAATTTTCCTTGCTTTAGCCTATGAAAAAATGGTAGGGGTGGATTGTAAGGTGACGGGGATTCTTCTTAAATATCTTTATCAGTTTATTTTTCCTTATCCTTTATCATTTATATTTTTTCTTCTATTTTTTCTTGTTTTTACTATTTTTTATTCTTTTCTTCAACGCTGTTCTTCATGGTTTTTACCCTCCTCAAGGTGATGGACTTCAACTATCTACTTGGATTGTCCTATGCTTCACCTGGTAATGTTCTTTTAGGCCTATTATTGAGTTGGTTAGAGATATTTCTAACTTGGAAATCCATATTCCTTATGCAATACCTTTTATTATTTGATCCTACCTTCAACTCCTTGATGACATCTCTAGTGGTTGTCATGAAGGTAGACATGGTATCCTCCAAAGCATTGGTTTGGATTTGAAGAGAGGGACCTTATTGTTGTTTTGGAACCCATATCTATTGTTTGGTACCATTGACTTAGTTTTTCTAGACTCCACCCTTGAAAATTATTTTGATGATTATAATCAATATAACTTGCATTTTCAACATATATAATTTTGGGTTGGTGCATGGCCATAATCACATCCCTATTTTTCATAAAGGACTCCATTTATTCTACCATCCATCCATTATTATATACCATATATAATCCTCACTTTTTCACTCCTTCTGATTTCCATTGAAATCTATCACTAGATATTTCATACCATAATGCATAGCTCTCCTCAGGAAGCTTGATCAACAATGATCCTCTAGTCAAGGCATCTACTATTAACCTATTACCCTGAGACAGAACATTATTGAATGTTTGGATAAGAAACCACATTTATATCTGATTATGGGGACACTTTCTAATAAAATACTTAAGCCTCTCCCATGTAGTGTATAATGATTCATCATCGTATTGATTTAAATTTAAAATATTGACATGAATATACATATATTTTGGAGGAGGAAATAAATATGTCATGATTTTTCTTACCAATTCTTCCCATATAGTTATAGAATGTGGGGATATAATTTGGACCCATTATTGGGATTATTATTTTAAGGAAAATCTAAATAGCCTTAGCCTTAATGCATCGCTATATACATTGTGGAATTGAAAATAATCACAAAGATAAAAGAAACCAAAGAGGTTAGTATTTGAGTCTTCATGTGATATATCAATGAATTAAATGGAATTTGAGATCATTTTAATGATTACTGACTTTATCTTGAAGTGATTTGCATCCATCAAAGGTGCTAGTATTCTTGGTTGGATTCCCACACTTGAGGTTTCACCATACTCCATTAATGTTCATAGATCCAAATATCTTCTTTACACTACATGATCAGTTACTTGTTCCCTTTACTCCACTATATCCATGTCTTCCTCAATATTCTTTTTTTTATTCCTTAGGATCCCTTCTAACTCAAGATTTTAGTAAAACATTTATTTGTTTTTTTTCTCAAGTTAAGTACTCATGCATCAAGGGTTTAACCCAAAAAACCCAACATGAAAAAATAAATATAAAAAATAAAATAAAAAAGAAAAATAAAAAGTGAACATACCAAAATTCATAAGTTTACTAAAAAATCACCCCAAGAAATAGTTCCAAAAACTTATTCACTCATAGGGTGTCATTAGGTCCTAGGGGAAAACAATTTAGAATTTATAATACTTGAAATAAATAATAACTACTCATGGGTGTAATATAGCCTATATAAGACCAAGGTTAAACCCACAAGGATTATCTTCAGAATGCCTTAAGAGAATTATGATGTAAATTAAAAAGTGGATACGTCAATCAAGAGGAAGGAATACCAAAAATTGTAAATCCAAGTTCATATATTAGTAAAGTAAAGAGTAAAATAATTAATCCACATTATTATTGGAATCAAGTCTAAATATTTTCCTGGTCTTGGTCATCACTCCCCATTCTAAAACCCCACCCATGGGAAAGTTCTCAAATTAGTTAATGATATAGGTGACCTAAAACCATATTTAAATAAAACTACTCTAAAACACATAATATTCAATAATATATTAAAGTAATTGGATAATGTATTGAAAAAACTCCCTCACTATTACATAATGGTCATGTATAAGAAGTAAGTAAGAGACAAAAGAATAAAGGAAAAAACATAAAATATCAACATGAAATAATCATAAAAAATATCAATTCACTAAAAATAATCTCCCTTTATTACATATTTGACACTAAATAGACTCACCACTTTATTATAGTAATTATAGGGTGTAAAAATAAATAATGGAGAGAAAACCCTAGTAGTAACACTCCAGAATGTGTAGTAGGATCCAAAGAAGGAATTATATAGTGATCCAATGAATTAATTTCACAACACCCACTACCCTCCTTATGTAGGAAAATATCCTTAAGATATATTCCATCATATATCCACTTATATATTGTATATCTCGGCCATATCTTGATATATATATCCACTTGTATCTATACCAATTTTTATTAGCCTCAAACTCCTCATATATATGTAAAATAATCATGAAAATATCCTCTTAAATATCCTTTAAAATATATCCAAAATTTTCAAGGAGAGATGATCTATTCCACATCTTCAATATATTTTATTTATACTTCATGGTGAAAATAGTACTTCATAGCATGGATTGAACCTTTCGTACTAAAACCTTCATGGGGATGTACATTCACAAAGTGTCTATTATTCATCTTGGAACAAACCAAAAATTCTAAAATATACATCGATAATGCTAGTGTGCACACAACATGAATCAAAACCCTTACGATAAAAACCAAATCCCAAAAATATATGCCTCCTCTATTAGTATAGTCACAACCTGAAGCAAACCTTCTATGACATGGACCCTTCTTATACAACTACTACTTACTTTCTATAGTGAATTGATTAGTGCAAAACTATTTACCATGGAATGAACACATTTATTAAGTTTTACAAAGGAATTCAAGCTTATGAATAAATGTGAAGAACTTATGAACTCAAATTTTCAACCTTAAACTATCTCTTCATGGTATGAACTTATTTATTATGGAATGATCTTGATCCATATCAAGCACCATCACCATGCCTTCAAGTTAGCAACATGAACCCTTCCTTCATAGTACAAATAATTATACATATCATTTCCACAAATGAATTCTGTCGGACTTTACATTACAATATCATGATTTTTCATTATGTGGTATTAATAATTCATCATCATTATTAGACACATTCGAGATCTCTTATAACATTTATGGTGTTCACAGTGGAAGAGCTAAGAACCCATGGTGGTTCCCGTTTTCATGTATGCCATTTTCATTCATGTAGGGAATCGTTGATCTATTTACATGTTCATAAATGGTGGTACCAATATTTATAGAGGTTTGGAAAATATTCTTCTCAGGAATCCATGGTGGATTGACATAACATAACACAACAAATAATGATGAAAACTAGTTTAAGTAACATGAGTAAGGGAAATGGAAGGTGGCCCGATACAACTTTTTATCAGTAAGTGGAATAGTTCCCATATATTTAGTTATTCCACATAGAAAAATCCCATGTAAAAGTGCTTTTTTTTCAACCCAAATTTTACACGTATTGACCAAATGAGCAACACCAGTCGCACCCCATAACAATTTTCGTGACTAGTGATGATTTGTATTGGGATATACTCTCGATTAAACCTTGAATTCCTAGATCCAATCCACGTTTTTCTTTTAACTTGACACTCATTCTCCTCTAAATTCATACCAGGTACCATGGTTTAGTTTTCTAGATACATTTAGTGTTATGTTTGATCATCTTTGGTTCTAGGAATGGTTGAAATTTGTTTTACCAGACTTCTTCATAATTTTCTTTTTAAAATCTACATATAATTTCATTAAATAACTATAATCAACTTATTCATTAATTTTTTCTCCTCAACTATTAAAACTCATCTCCTATCATTTAAAAATTAAAACCACAACTAATTAGTCCAAAAATTATTTATTTAAAAAATTAATGAAATTAGTTTTTAAAATATATGAATGAAATGCAGCCATCAACATCTTATTATACTAGTCATTATATCCAACATTTTCCATCCAATCATTTTACCCACATTTATTAGTTATAATAAATTTCATATCTTGATATAAATGAATAAATTTATATAACCCAATATACTTTGACAAGCTCATTATTAACAATACTTTTTTAAAGAATTCATTAATTCCCTAAGGGTTACTTTATTAATTAAGTAGTTATTTTATAATTTCATACATACTTTATACAAAATTTTGTTAATACCCTTAAACTATAATGTGATACTCTTGATTTCAATTCACCATTCATATTATAACCTTTTTTATAATTATTTCATCTGAAATTCATTATTTTTTAATGAATTTATAGTCTTTACAAGTGTTGTCAACACACATAGTATATTTTAATACAAATATTAATGATTATATATTATTTTTTAACTCAAGTTTCTATATATTTTTGAAAAACATGGTTTAACATCATGGACTAATTCCAATCCACCTTGGTTAAAAAATTTCCAATTGATTAAATAGATCTTCTCATCTAGTTCCAATACATTCTCTTTAAATATATTATTGTTAAAATAATAATAATATATCATTAATTTTCCACAATTGAAAATTAGCATTCATACTTAGTTAATTCATTCTACTACGAGTTCAATCCCTCATAGGTTAGTTCTTAGTATTCAGTGGTGATTAACAACTTAACCACTTGTTTTTAACTAAGTTAAATTATTATTACTCAACAAAAATAATTTTCTATATTAAATTAAACACTTCAACATAATTTATCTATTAAGTGTATAAAAATTGACCAAAAGCTGGTTCTATTTGGTATGGGATATTGAGAGGAGTCTAATGCATTTTTTGATGCCTAAAAATACCCTGCCACATGCCCCCACACATTCCCTAAATCTTTATCTAACTAGGGGTTCCACATGAAACCCCCACAGGATCCCATGAATCTCTTCACTCATTCCACCCTTGAAAAAATCTTAGTTTCCCATTCATTTGATCAAAAAATCCTACACATATCACATCACTCTCTCTAGTATCGTGCCTTGGTATTAACCACCAACATTTGATTTGGTGATAAAAAATTACTAATCCATGAAGACTGTGGTTTATAATCCAATGCATCGAGCCATCAAATTTAAATGATTGAATGAAAATGATCTAGACATGTTGCTGGTGGATAGGGATAACACGATAGTGGATATTCTATCCCATCATCTTTATTAGATGGCTATGTATGTTTCCACCAAACCACATAATATCACATTGTCTTGGGATACATGGATTACTATAATCTATCCTATTGGTAATAAAACAACTCAAGTTCTTTCACTATTCCCTTATCAGCCTCCTCACTATCAAGATTTTACTATACCACCATTGGTGGTTTGATCACCATTGACCACTGTTTATTGAAACCAAAATTCACACCCAGGTATTCTACAACCCCAGATTCTAGATTTATCCTTAATTTCTCAAAATTTAGACTTTAAGTCCCTGAAAATTTAGAGAGAAGGTATAAAGGGAATAAAATTCTCTCTACAATTTCTTCTAAACCATAATTTTTATTATATTAATTCTAAAGGGTCTAGATCCATCTCATATATGGATTTATAACCATGTATTTAAGGCTCACTAATTTATTCAGACAAAATGTTTATCAATGATATTTCAAAAAGGCTCTTAAAAATTTTCTCTAGGTTATCTCAAAATCCATTATTTTATTTTTTTTGAATCTGAGGGCATTGGATTTGTTTAAACTTTCATAATATCATACTCAAATTTCATAGTTATATTCAAATGGGAATCTAATGAACAAACATAGGGAAGTTTAAACCATTTAAACAGTGTTTGACATAATGAACCATACCTCTTTCCATGCTGGTCCGATCTTTAGAAATAATCCTCCGTTCTCCGGTGAAGAATTTCCATCCATATTGGATACTCCCTCTACAAACCCTATATCTCCCCTTATTTCCTTTAAAATGAGAGTATTAATGGTGAATCTGGGATAAATTACAATAAAATAAATATATTATTTATTTTAAATAATGGTTCATCACCACTATGTACCACTATAACCATGACCATAAAATTGTACAACACCTACCCTAAGATAAACACTCCATTACAGAATCAAAAACATAGTGTGTTTTTTGATTTGGAACCTTGTTTTTGATTAATTTAAAATTTTACTTTTTTAATCCAAAAATTTACATTTCATACTTAAAATTTACCATGATTATCGACCAAGCTACGAGATAACTTCATTCAATTTTAATGAGTGATAATATATTCAATGATATTGAAATTATTATTAAATTTTGTTCATAAAAAAAGGCATTCCTAGGTTAAAACCAACACTATCACATGATGTCCTTATGAATTAATTGCAACAATATAATATGGGCATCATGTTCACTAAGAGTATGAGTAGGAAGACTCAATCAACACTTCTATAAGAATCTAAATAGTTTCCATGATGTCAATGTGAATGTATGTAATCAATCGATGAGACCATATATGTCATGATATATCCCTACTAGAACCATCAATATGATGGTAATGAAGATAAGAGTGATCCCTAAATACTACCACAATCAAACGTGGGTTGGATACTAGCCTTGAGGGTGTAAATCAAACGTCATGGAATACATTAACCTCACAATAATAGGAATAATAAGAATAAATCACTAATAATTACCAAATGAAATATAGTAGGATAAACCAAAATCCTAATGTAATATAGGTAATGTCATATTGAAAAAAGATCTCCAAAATAGATATAAAAAAGAAACTCCTTAGGAAATAACCCCGACTCCAACCATGATCAACACATCATGTGATAATATGTTCAATCATGATAACTAGAACAATTTTGAAAGTATATAAAAATAGTATATAGATGTAGGGGCGAGAATGCACATATGCTCAATAGGTTCCTCCCCCAAAATCCTTGTGCTAATGTGTAACAATCACACTAAATTATTAGTGAATAAATAATGAAACTAACTTGTTACTTATACCAATGTTAACTATAACCCAACCTCATAAAGTATTTATCACCAAATCTATATACAAGTATAATTGTATAGTAATTACAAAAATATATCAAAATTAACCCCTCATATGCTCCACCCCAATCTATTTTCCATCAGGTCCTAATGATATATGTCATGGAACTTCCATCCCTTCCATATCCACATTCCATATCCTTATACCACATCACAACTACAACCATATCACAATATACCACTAATACATAACCAATACCACATTCCACATCATATACCACATCACTATAAACATATAAATACTAACTTAGGACCACATCATCACCACATCATTTCCACATAACCACATCACTTCCACACCATGTCTAGAAGAGAGAGTGAGAGAGGGGGAGTAGTTAGCCATCCGTATCACCCAAATCCTAGATATTGGGGGTTTATCTAGAACCCAAAACCACATATGAGTATCAATAAGGTTACCTAAATCATGTGTTGGTGTGTAAGAAATAAAAAAATTAAATGGATCTAGTAATACACACAAACCCATCCTAGGGTCAACTCCCTATCACAACACCTCTACAAACACAACCCATATCAACACTATCACTTCCATGTATCATTAAAAATTGTTGAAACCTCTAACTAGATAATAAAAAATACCATTACAACCCAACAACACCATTACCTTAAAAAAACATCTTCATCCCATTTTATATTTCGTTAACAATTTACAACTTCATTATATACCAACCTCATTAAATTCATTAACCACATAATGATTTCCAACCACCACTATTTCACATAAACAACTTTATATTTCACATTTATAATTCAATTACCATATAAATTATCCCACCAATAAATTCATTAATTTTAGTACCTCATTTATTCATTAAAACCCATTATTATGTGAAATGGATAAAAATCACATGGGAATAATAAATATGAAAAAATTATAGAGGATATGACATTTAATGTGTATTTAATGAGGGATTCATTTTTTATTTTAAAGGTGGCTTTAATTGTGTAATTATGGGTAGAATATATATATTATTTGTGAGAAGTTAATAGGGTCTATTTAATATATATTGTTTTTTGAATTTTCATCCACCTAGTAATGGGGATCTCTCATGGATTATTATCTACATTTTTTGGATGAAAAATCTAAATTTGAGTGCTTGAATTAGTGGTACACCCAAACCCTATGAATATTATTATCTAAGTGTTTTTATTAATAGAACAAAATACTTTAATGATTCTTATAAAACACACTCTCTCTCATCTCTAGAGTGTGGCGAATCACCTAGAATCATTGAGCATGGTGTGAAAATTTAATGATCACTATTTATAATTATCCCTTTCCTATTATCAATTCTATATCATTTTATAACAGTTCTCTAGTTTTTGATCATGTGAGGAGAATATGTGAAAATATGATTATCTGTAGAAAAAGTAAAAATTATTGGCTAATAATGAAGACAAGAAAATATGATATAGAAACTTGATTATTTGTTTACAACCATTGAAAGAATGGATGTACTACAACAAGATCCCCCATTTAAATGATTATTCATACAATAATATTCTATTGAAAGCGAGGATTCAAATTATGAATATAAAATTCATCCTCAATGATAAATGAAATAATAATAACTTGATAAAAATGATAAGTTAAAACTTACTCCATTAAACAGTATGAACACCCCTAAAGAATATTCAGAGCGAGTTTAACATATTGAGATATTTTTTTAAATATAAGATCTATTATAAGGAAACAATATGTAAGTTGGATTACCTAAAATTTATTTATTATACAAATTTATGGTGGGGAAATCTATAATCTTAATGAAAAATAGATGAAGAAGGAGAGGTAAGTACTTGGAGGCTTATGAAATCATTGATTCACTAACACTTATTTTATAAATACTATAAACAAGATCTCTACATCAAATTCTAAACTCTATGAAAAGGTGGGATTTTTGTTGAGGACTATGTTAAATAATTTTAAATTTTAATGATGAGATATGAGTTGTAGGAACCATGAAATCAAATGATTATAAAGTTTTAGGAGGATTAAATAAAAAAATTATTGATTGTGTAGAATTAAAACCATATTATTATCTTGATGATGTTATTAATATTTATATAAAATTTGAAAGGCAGTGAAGGGGGAGTTTTTAGAGATAGTTCTCAACTGGAACCTCCAACTACAAATGTAAGTGTATCACTTTATCCCTTCCTATTATAGACACTAAACTAATGTAATCCAACAAAAAACTCAATGAAAGTAAGGGGTATTAAAAATTAGTTACTCTAATCCAACCCCGCATAGGATTTATGATGTTAATTGATTTAAATACCTTGGATGCATACATATTGTATCTTAATAAACTAAAAAAGGGTAATGGTTATCAAAGAAATATGAGATAAAGTCAAAAGTAAAGATGAAGATGCATTAATTTTTTTTAAGATGACAATGAAAAATGAACATTCATCGAGCAATAAGGCGAGGGGGAGTTTTTGGTAATTTGATGACTTATAAATTCCCAAGTAAAGGATTAAAATAAGAAACGATAGAATCTCTTCTATACTAGATTAACTATTTATAAAAAGGTATATGGTGGTGGGGGGTGGTGGTGGTTGTAATTAATAGTTTAATTTTCGCAAATTTTAATTCCACTGTACTGGTTAAAAAATTAAATATGAAAACCATAAAAAATCCTAAACTATAAGTTTCTGATTCTTTTTCTTATGATTTCATTATAGGCCCACTTTCCAATAGTGAGTGGTCTTTAAACACATGTTAAAAATTCTTTGACTATTATCCATCGAATCTAAGAGGATGTGAGCTTAACTCATCTCATGGGGGAACTTATTGTGTAGTCTTGAACCCTCTTATATATTTAAGCATATATTCATGAAATCCATCCTAATAACAATAATAGTTTGTTTTACATTGTATTCTACCTCAGTGGGGTGGGCACTTATGCTGAAAGGTATTGAATGACTTTAATGAATCTGTAAGGATAATAAATTGAATTTAAATCATTCTGTACTCGAGTCATGGGGAACCACATACTCATTATATGATGTTATGTGTGTGTAAACATGATTATTTATAGTTTAAAGTGATATAGGTAGAAAATCTAGAGTTTAACGCCATCCAGGAAGGCTTAAAGGGGTAATATAGATTTTCATGCCATCCAAGAAGGATTAAGGGTTTATTATGGTATTTAAGCACTTTTATAAATACGTAACAGTTACATTGGAGTTTTGTATAATACAAGAAGGATTTAGCGATTAAAGGGGGGGGGGGGGGTGAAAAGTGTGTTGAATCTATGATTTCACACATGATAGGGGCTACCAATGTATAATTGTGGAGGGAATCAAACATGTAGTTCAGTTCTATTTAATGAGGAATGTCATAACTTTTTAGGTCATGTTCCAAGGACTATAATGGTTACTTTTAAGGCCGAGCATCTAAGACCATATATATTCCTTATAAGGCCATGTGACCATGAAAAAAATGTATATAGTTTAAGTTCACATTACTATAACCATTTCAAAGTAGTTTAAAGTCATGTAGAGTAGAATACTAGGGGAATGGTACCTAGAAATGGTTTGATATTAGAATTATACATGGGAGACCTAGTGTGAATTAGCACTCAAGTGACTTTCGATGATTGGTAATCGATCACTTGTGGTATATGAACTCAAGAGACATTAAATAGTTGGTAATTGACCACTTTATGGATGAAAAAAATATGAATGAGACTTAAAATCAAAGGAAACCCAAATTTTGGGGCCTATATGTGATCTTGGAAAAAGGTAGGTTCCCTCCTTGAAGGAGACCCAAAATACTCCTTAGTCCTTAGGTGAAAATCAAGGAAATATGGATTCCATAGAAGGGTTGAAATCCCTTTGGTAAAGAGGAATTCACATGTGTGTGATTTTTTGGATCCATGGTATGGAGGGTTGATAACCCTTTGGTAAATAGGAATGAAAAAGCATGCAAAGGTTGGAAACATGGCATGGAGGATTGACATCCCTTTGGTAAAGAGTCATGAAAAAGTGTGTGAAAGGTATTATTCATGGCATGGACTATTTATATCACTTTGGTAATGGGGCATACACAAGTTTTAAAAGGATTTAATTAATTTTATATAAGGTGGGATTTATGATCAAAGGTAGACCTTAAAATTAAACATCAACTCACACGGTCCTCATAGATGATGAACACTTGGTGAGTGAGTTAAACTTCTTCTCAAGAATTAGGTATTGGGTATAGTGTGATAGAAGTGTACTTGAGTATAACTATACTTGGGACTCACATATCTATTCGAGGATAAATTATTTTTGGTTTACTTGAGTTAAGATCTATTAATTGGTGCCAAAATAGGTCTGATGTGCTAGTATTATTGTGAGGTAGGCTCTATGTTTCATGATTTATATACTAGGAATTAGAGTGTTAGCCTCTTGATGAAGTTGAAACCTAAGGGAGTTATGATGATGTGCTAATTACACTGAGGTATAGAGTAAAATGAGGTACTAGGCATGCTAATGTGTAGAGTGTGATGAGGTGTGGGTTTAACTAAAGTGTTGGGTGTACTAAAGTGTTGATTATAGCTTATAAAGAGTGTTTCCACTTTAGTAAAGTGGCTCAAAAATCATCCACCTAAATCGTTATGTATTCCAAGCTAAAGGACCTAGGATAAAGATATGTTGGTAAGCTCTAAGGTTAGTGTTTTTTCATTTCTGGTGCGCCACATTGTTGGCTCCACTTGACATTTGATGATGACTCTATTTAGGTGTGAGAAATGGACTCATTGGCATGAATGGGATTAATGGAACCTCAAAGATTTTTTTCTATGTATTTTAGTGATGAATTATATATTTTGTAACTTATACACCTTAGAAGGGCCTCAAATAAATTATTATGCCTCCTTTTCCTCTACAATTCTTTAATAAAATGTTTCCAATCTTCAAATGTCCATAAAGTTTGATCATGGTATTCCTTTTAGCTCCAAAACCTATCAAATCAAAGATTTTGAAATGATTTATTCCCCAAAATATTATGATTTCTTGTAGAAGGTATTTTTTTTGTGGCTAAGAATAGTCTAAAAGGTCACTAAAAATGTGTTTAAGGCTTCAAAAAACTTTTCTTAAACAATGGATATAATCTATGGTTTACTCCTGATAGGAGGCTCTCCCCACCACATCACTAAATTGGGTAATGTTTTTAAGTTATCTCCACACTTTTTTGAGTGATAAATCATGTGGCACATGGAAAATCCATATTTATCTTCTTCATTTAGTTGGGTAATCCTTTATATTCATGTTACCTATGTAGGGATTGTATTATGGACTTCGCAACAAAGTGAACATCAAAGTTTTAGGTGCCTATATGATATAAAATACATTTTTTGAATAATAAATGGTAATTAAATACATAAAAATAGGCCATTGTACCATTTTAGTGGAAATTAATATTCTAATGAGGCGTTATGTTACATTTCTCCCATTGATGCTACACACCCTTTCTTATGTTGAGATTGTAAATTTGATAGAAGGGATAAGTACAATTGGTTCAAGAACATGTATTTCTTTATGAAGTATGGGTAAAAAATCATATTATATTCTCTTACACCATAAAAAGTGTTAAAAGACCAAGAATAAATGTAAAAGAATAGGGGTAAAAAAATTTTACTGCAAAGGGAGAGTAAGATATAGTTTTACAAAATTTCAACTTTGTTTTTATTCTAACAATCTAGAATTTATTAAAGAGTGACCTGGTTTGTAACACCACGAGATTTTATGAAAAATATTATTTTAATTTCCTTGATGTCTTGTGTTTTACGCTACACCAAGATTATCTTGCGCTATACGCAACACCGTATTAGCTTGCAATATACGCAACACTATTCTTGGCTCGTGTTACACACAATTTCAAGTTTGTTTTGTAGAAATTATTCTACGCAACATTAAGTATTGAATTTGTTTAATTTATAAAGGAAATATGGCTGGATTTTGTTATACTCATCAACAAATGAGTCTTTCACAACACACAACCCTGACTTGGCTTGCATTACACGCAATCACGACCTTCCTCGATAGCGTGTGTTGTACGCAATACCAGGTTTCACTAAACAAAGATATATGATTATAATATTATTATAAACTAGACTTTATGAATAGTATTAACTACATTTTAAATTTTATAACATTATTATTCATCTTACATATTTTCTAGAACATGGTATGAGAACAAAATAATTTTTTCGGGTAAAATAAGTATTTTTCAAAAAATGCAGTTTTGCCACCTTTTGATGGCGTACCCACATTAAACCTTGTTTTTGACATGTTTATAAGTTCAATTTGACAAAATAAAATTCTTCCTTGGAATTAGGATATAAAAATTTAATTTGGATAAATTTTTCATATTATTCTGATAACTTTCATATTTTGATGAATAGTAAAAACACACTATATTTTAATTAAAAAAAACTTTTTTCATCACAATAATTTATATGGATAGATTATCTTTTTAATTGGTTTTAAAGTGTAATTAGAATATATTTTTACCATTTAATCCAATGTTGGTCATTAGAATTAATTTCACTTTGAAATTGGACATAAACAAGTATCAATCTTTTGATAGTTATTGTTTCTTAAAAACACGTTATTTGTTTTGATAACGGGAATTACTTTTAAAATTAATTAATGCCACTTCTATGTTTTTAATTTGAAAAAATAGACATCATTTTTGAATTTGGAATATCAAATATAGCTTATGCTGATTTTTTGGTATTTTTCTGAAAAACTTCAATTTTTGATGAATAGTGAAAACACTGAGTTTTTGGTTAAAACCGACTTTTTATTTAAACAATAATTTATTTGATTTAAATTTATTTTAGGTCAAAATAGGTACATAATAATTATATAAGTTCAATGAAATTCATTGGAGTCATTTTATAATAATTTTAGATTTATAAAAATTGTATTGAACTTTTCACCGTCTTTTACCCACCTACTAGGAGCTTTTGCAATTGTTCATAAAACTTAATTTTGCCACTTCTGTGAGTTGAATTTAGAAAATCCGAGAGACACGGTTAATATCAAGGAGTAAAATGTGGTTCAATTAGATAAAAATAATTTTTGGTGAATAGTAACTTTTTACTTTTATTTACCACGGTTAAAGGTAAATAGGGTAATTCAAGGTTAAAAGAATATTATAATAATTCAAAATTACCTTAACACTTGTCCAAACCTTATTGGATGAGTAATGGCCGACCATGTGCATCCTTGGGTCGATTTTGGGACCACATGGAGCCACTTATGAAAGAAAATGACACATTAGATTAATTAATTTAATATAAAGACAAAATTGGCATTAACAAAAATCCTTTAGTAATTAATTTTTATAAGGGGCAATATAAATTATATTTTCGAATATAAATATTAATTAGAAATATAAAAATATTTCCTACATGTTAGTATTTTTTTTTATAATTTTTAGATATCAAATAAATTAAATTATTTATGACACAATAATGATGCAGTATTTACCTCATTAATAAATGATTTAAATAAATAAGATTATAATGATTAAAATAATATCCAAAACCTGTCCAATTCCTATTGTATGATTTTATTTAAAATATGAGTCATCTTATATTCGACATTAATGTGTTTTGGACCTCTTGAAACCGAAGATAAGTTTATAATAAAATAATGTTTTCACACTTTCCTAAAGAGCCCCTCCTCTCCCTTATAAAAGGAGACCACTTCTATGTAATTCCTCACACCTCTAAAGGCTTTTGGCTCGTCCAAACTCTGTCCAAATAAGCTCCATACATCCCTCTACTCCTCTAGAAGCCTTAAATTAGGCATAAGGCACTTCAATAAGCCCTTTTGGTTCAACCAAAGGAAGTTACCCAAATTAAAGGTAACAATTTCTCTTAAGTTGTTTTCTTTTATTCTAATTCTCCAACCCCTAAACTATTTTTAATACTTTATTTTGTAACAACACCAGTATCCTAAAAATACTAGGATGTTGTTATGATAAGGATTAGATCTACACTTACACACACCTCCATCTAATGGATGAAGAACATAATGTTTCTGTGGATGGAAAACTAACGCCTCACGAAACGATGATTGTTCGATTTTCTCCTACCGCCTCTCATGGTGGATATTATGATGGTACTATATTTATATATGATATATATTATGTTTATTATTTCCTTATTCTTCTTTAATTCCCAATTGTATGAATCCTTTATGGTTTCCATAGTCGTTAAATACGATAATCTCATTTGAGGAAGTGCGGACTACCGCCCCCTCAAAGTGATGTGATTCGTTAATGCCTTATGAGGAATGTGTAAAGTATGGATTTAATGATATTATATATGATATTATAATGGAATTATAATATACCTATTCCATTAAAATAATAAATAGAAATGAAAGTAGCGTTCATGTGTACGTACGGTTTACCGTCTCCATGAACAGTGCATTTCATTTCTTACCTCCATATGTTATGTACTATTATAAATACATGTATATGATGGATATATAATGAATATATATGATATTTAAATCATGATTTAAATTCTGGAAGTAATTAAATCATGATATAAGTAATAATAACATCAAGAACAACAAGTCCAAACACATATGATAAATAAGATGATTTCACCCAAAACGTTGCTTTAACATGGGATTTACAAAAGAATGAGTAATATAAAATCATAAGTGAACCATATATGATATCATAACAATGAATATGATTCTTTAATAAGTCAATGACATTATTTAAATCATTATACAGGAGGTTCGGATACGTACGAAGCATATCGGACCTAAGGTAAGGGATAACCTTTCCAATCTCGTTCTTATCCAAGATTGTTTATTTGTAAGTATTTGTTGGGGTTATTGTTATCATCCAAGTCCATGTTTTATAAAAGTGTTTTTATGTATGTTTAATGTCCTTTTTACCCATTTTGTCTTTTACTACATGGTATGTAAGGAATCTTTCTTTTGTTTACGTTACGAGGTACTTTTTGACTTTTCCAACAAAAGTACGAGGAGAATGTTTTTTTAACTTATACGGCATGAAAGGATTTTTACGGTTTTATAAAGCTTTATTTTCATGAAGCTTCCTCCAAAATATTTCATGACTATTTTAAACAAAATCTCTTTCTTTTAAAATTGCATGACTTTTTGTGAAAAGAAATTGATTTTTAAGAAGAAAGGATATTTTCCTCAAGAATTCATTTCAAGTGTTTTATCAAAACCATTTTTCCATCTAAGATGACATTATTTCATATGTGTATGTTTCAAGTATAATGTCTCTATGATTTACATGGTTTCACTTTTCTTATTATGAAATGATATCCATTTCTTTTATATGGATTATGTGATGATGGGATGATGTTTATGAAACCCATTTTATTCATTGGGTTATTATGAATGATGTATGTTTATTTTGTGTCACAAGTAAGAATGATTTAAATATGAGATGGGTGGGAACTATATCTCCCTCCAATGTATTGGGTAAAGATTTATATCTCATGATATAGACATGGATGAAATGTAAAGTAAATCCGGTTCATTAATACAGGGCTGGAACGGCAAGTAAACCCGGTTCAGTAAGGGACTTTGTCCACTAAGATGGTCTTGGCAGCAATGTCTTGGCTACTATGGAAATCATTACATGTGCTTAATGGATGCCACAATTACATGTTTTATTCCCATTATAGTTTATCATGACTAATGTTCCTTTATGATCTATTCCTTATGTACTGCCATGTTTTATGTCATTGCCCAAGATTTTGATGTTTAAACATTATGTTCATGTTTTTAAGTTAAAATGTATATGATTGGTTTTATTTTATCCATGCTTACCCTTACTGAGCATTTGAGCTCACCCTTTATATGTTTTCTTTTCCCCAATATTTAAAGAAAGGTTTTAGGTAAGAAAACCAAAAGGGGAAGATCTTTATGGAAGATGTTGAAGATCTTTCACCACGATTAGAAGATTACGTTCCGAGTTTCCAATGACACTAAACTATTACGATCCTTGTGTGTCTGTTTTCGTTATGTATAAATTATTCCGCAAGAGTAATGTAATCTCCATGTACGTCAAGCTTCGGGCCTCTACAGTTGGTATCATAGGAAAGGTTTAGTCAACCTTTGGAAACTAGGATGCGAAAACTTTAGTGAGATCCCTAGAGATATTTCTAAGGTATGTCTAGGGATGTCCCTAAGGTAAAGTATAAGTATAGGTTATAGTCCTAGAATTATAGTAATGATCTTAGAATTAAACCTAAGATGTTAGATATTGAAGTTAGTCCCCCTTTATTATGTTGTTTTACCTATCATGATTTTTGCCTCTCACACTATTCTTTTTGGGTTTTTGAAAATGGATGGAAACAGGAAGATTCACGATAATGAAGATTATGATGGACAATGGAATGATATTCTTCATGATCAAGCAAATGAAATGGGATTTGGAAGGTGAAACATTGTTATTATGCCTAATCAGAAATCTCATAATATGATCAATAATCTCAGCTTTGGTAAGTTTCCTGACTCATCTAATAGGAGAAAGATGGAGTTTCATGATGACCATAGAGGAAACAAAGTTCAATTTCCCTCATGTAAGTCATGTGGGAAGAGGCACCAAGGAGAATATTTCAAAGGAACTGGAAGATGCTTTGGGTGTGGAAAAGAAGGACACAAAGCTAGTAATTGTAAATGAAAAGGTTCAGTTAACACCATGGACAAGGATAATGGTATTGCTAAGACATCAACAACGGTTAAGTGTTTTAAATGTGGAATGTACGGGCATTATGCAAACCAATTCCCTAAGGGAAAATCTAATAAAGAGAATCAGCATGGTCATATGGGTAGTATTTATGTGGATGATGATGAAGAGACTACAAATGATATGTGAGATGAAAGAATTGTTGAAGCTTGGTCAATGGTTTAATAATGTAGTGGAATAATTACATGTTTATCAAGAGTAATGTTGTATAAGTAATATCATGATACTATGGAATAAAGAGACATATAAGGATTGTTACACTGTTGTATTTTCTTAAGTTTTGAAAGTGTATGATGAATGGTACCGGTAACCATGAAAAGTAATTCAAATATTTTGGAAAGCAGATGATATGCGCATAATGAAGGGATAAGGAGAAAATAAATTGTTTGATAGTATTCATGAGCTCATGATTGATATAAGGACTAAGTGATATCATGGTTTGAGTATATAGAATTTTTGGGATTTTGGTATGTGGAAAGAGTTAACTTTTGACAACATTCATGTTTTCACTAAGGTTCAATAGGTATTCATTTCTCAAGAGAATACATGATTAAGGAATTCACATGTTTGGAATGTGACCAAAAAGATATATAAATCTTATGATATACAGGAGATAAGTGATTGTATTCAATTCTTGGTAGATAACCTTTCTAGTAATCATTTTATTTATACTACGAGCTTGGATAGAAGTATTTTGGATAAGCCTAAATATTGGAATGGATTATGTTGGACATAAGTTAGTATTGTTTAAGGCAATAACTTTTTTCGATATTATTGATGGAATGTTATAATATTGTAGTTTCAGAAAAAGGACGACCCATAGGACGAGCGACAACCCGTCACGTCGGACAAGGCTGTGGGAATCGAACCCACAACCGAAGTGCGACATGACTTTATTTCCTACCACTGGCCTACAGGAAGTCCCTGGTTAGTAGAAACTAGTTTTATTTTATTATGCAGGATGATAGATGAAGTATAAGTCCATTTTGGAACCATATATGATTAATCTCACTATAGATGGAATTATGTATATAACTTTTTCTAACTTTTGTTTGAGACAGATGGAATGACCTATCATTCTATCGCATGATCCGCTAAAACTTCGCGAAAGACAAATTCAACTTCATTTCTTAAAGAGATGAAGTGGAAATTGTTCAAGGCACGAACAACGGTGGGATTATACCAAAATAAAGTAAGTATTTCTTCTGATTCAAATTATTCAACTTTAGGGAAATGATCTTGAAAACCAAAAATGTTTTCCTAGTGCCCTCATATCTGATGAATCAGATGGTACCTTATATCATTACAAATTTATGGATTTGTGATTTTTGGATTTTTCATAGCCATGTTCTCTACCACTCTCCATCAGAACATGACGGTTGGATTTTTCTTCCATATCCATATTTTCACCTATGTTCTCCTATGTGGGAACCCAAGTGATGAGTTACTTTGGGTATCCATTTTTTTTTCTAACGTTCATTTTTAAAATTAAGTTTTAGCAATCCTTTTTACGATGTGGGTTTCTATGAAAGAAACTTACAAGTAGTAAACGATTTATAACCCCGACAAATTTCGAGGGAGAAATTCATTTTAAGGGTGGTAGAATGTAACACCCCGAGATTTTATGAAAAATATTCTTTTAATTTCATTGATGTCTTGTGTTGTACGCTACACCAAGATTATCTTGCGCTATACGCAACACCGTATTAGCTTGCAGTATACACAACACTATTCTTGGCTCGTGTTACACACAATTTCAAGTTCGTTTTGTAGAAATTATTCTACGCAACATTAAGTATAGACTTTGTTTAATGTATAAATGAAATATGGTTGGATTTTGTTATACACAACAAAAAAGGATTCTTGCACAACACGCAACCCTGACTTGGCTTTCATTACATGCAATTGCAACCATACTCGATAGCGTGTGTTGTACGCAATACCAGGTTTCACTAAACAACGATATATGATTATAATATTATTATGAACTAGACGTTATGAATATTATTAACTACATTTTGAATTTTATAACATTATTATTCATCTTACATATTTTCTAGAACATGGTATGAGAACAAAATAAAATTTTCGGGTAAAATAAGTATTTTTCAAAAAATGCAGTTTTGCCGCCTTTTGATGGTGCACCCACATTAAACATTGTTTTTGACATGTTGATAAGTTCAATTTGACAAAATAAAATTCTTCCTTGGAATTAGGATATAAAAATTTAATTTGGATAAAATTTTCATATTATTCTGATAACTTTCATATTTTGATGAATAGTAAAAACACGCTATATTTTATTTAAAAACAAATTTTTTCATCGCAATAATTTATATGGATAGATTATCTTTTTAATTGGTTTTAAAGTGTAATTAGAATATATTTTTACCATTTAATCCAATGTTGGTCATTGTAATTAATTTCACTTTGAAATTGGACATAAACAAGTATCAATCTTTTGATAGTCATTGTTTCTTAAAAACACGTTATTTGTTTTGATAACGGGAATTACTTTTAAAATTAATTAATGCCACTTCTATGTTTTTAATTTGAAAAAATAGACATCATTTTTGAATTTGTAATATCAAATATAGCTTATGATGAATTTTTGGTATTTTTCTGAAAAACTTCAATTTTTGATGAATAGTGAAAACACAGAGTTTTTGGTTAAAACCAGTTTTTTATTTAAATAATCATTTATTTGATTTAAATTTATTTTAGGTCAAAATAGGTACATAATACTTATATAAGTTCAATGAAATTCAGTGGAGTCATTTTATAATAATTTTAGATTTATAAAAATTGTATTGAACTTTTCACCGTCTTTTACCCAACTCCTAGGAGCTTTTGCAATTGTTCATAAAACTTAATTTTACCACTTCTGTGAGTTGAATTTCGAAAATCCGAGAGACACGGTTAATATCAAGGAGTAAAATGTGGTTCAATTATATAAAAATAATTTTTGGCGAATAGTAACTTTTTACTTTTATTTACCACGGTTAAAGGTAAATAGGGTAATTCAAGGTTAAAAGAATATTATAATAATTCAAAATTACCTTAACACTTGTCCAAACCTTATTGGATGAGTAATGGCTGACCATGGTCATCCTTGGGTCGATTTTGGGACCACATGGATCCACTTATGAAAGACAATGACACATTAGATTAATTAATTTAATGTAAAGACAAAATTGGCATTAACAAAAATGCTTTAGTAATTAATTTTTATAAGGGGATATATAAATTATCTTTTCAAATATAAATATTCATTGGAAATATAAAAATATTTCCTACATGTTGGTATTTTTTTTATAATTTTTAGATATCAAATAAATTAAATTATTTATGACACAATAATGATGCAGTATTTACCTCATTAATAAATGATTTAAATAAATAAGATTATAATGATTAAAATAATATCCCAAACCTGTCTAATTCCTATTGGATGATTTTATTTCAAATATTAGTCATCTTATATTCAACATTAATGTGTTTTTGACCTCTTGAAACCAAAGATAAGTTTATAATAAAATAATGTTTTCACACTTTCCTAAAGAGCCCCTCCTCTCCCTTATAAAAGGAGACCACTTCTATGCAATTACTCACACCTCTCAAGCCTTTTGGCTCGTCCAAACTCTGCCCAACTAATCTACCTAAATCCCTCTCCCCCCCTAGAAGCGTTACATTAGGAATAAGGCACTTCAAGAAGTCTTTTTTGTTCAAACCAAAGGAAGTTACCCAAATTAAAGGTAATAGTTTCTCTTAAGTTGTTTTCTTTTATTCTACTTATCCAACCCCTAAACTCTTTTTAATCCTTTATTTTGTAACAAAACCAGTATAATAAAAATACTAGGATGTTTTTATGATAAGGATTAGAACTACACTTAAACACACCTCCATCTAATGGATGAAGAACATAATGTTTCTGTGGATGGCAAACTAACGCCTCACGAAACAATGATTGTTCGATTTTCTCCTACCGCCTCTCATGGTGTCCATTATGATGTAATTGTATTTATATATGATATATATTATGTTTATTATTTCCTTATGCTTCTTTACTTCCCAATTTTATCAAGCCTTTATGGTTTCCATAGTCGGTACATACGATAATCTCATTTGAGGAAGTGTGGACTACCGCCCCCTCAAAGTGATGTGATTCGTTAATGCCTTATGTGGAATGTATAAAGGATGGAGTTAATGATATTATATATGATATTATAATGGAATTTTAATATACCTATTCCATTAAAATAATAAATATAAATGAAAGTAGCATTCATGTGTACGTACGGTTTATCGTCTCCATGAACAATGCATTTCATTTCTTACCTCCATATGTTATGTACTATTATAAATACATGTATATTCTGAATATATAATGAATATATATGATATATAAATCATGATTTACATTCTGGAAGTAATTAAATCATGATATAATTAATAATAACATCGATAACAACAAGTCCAAACACGTACGATAAATAAGATGATTTCACCCAAAACGTTGCTTTAACATGGGATTTACAAAAGAACGAGTAATATAAAGTCATAATTGAACCATATATGATATCATAACAATGAATATGGTTCTGTAATAAGTCAATTAAATTATTTAAATCATTATACAGGAGGTTTGGGTACGTACGAAGCATATCGGACCTAAGGTACGGAATAACCATTCCAATCTCGTTCTTATCCGAGATTGTTTATTCGTAAGTATTTGCTGGGGTTATTGTTATCATCCAAGTCCATGTTTTATAAAAGTTTTTTTTATGTATGTTTAATTTCCTTTTTACCAATTTTGTCTTTTACTACATGGTATGTAAGGAATCTTTCTTTTGTTTACGTTACGAGGTACTTTTTTGACTTTTCCGACAAAAGCACGAGGAGAATGTTTTTTTAACTTATACGGCATGAAAGGATTTTTACGGTTTTATAAAGCTTTATTTTCATGAATATTCCTCCAAAATATTTCATAACTATTTTCAACAAAATATATTTCTTTTAAAATTGCATGACGTTTTGTGAAAATAAATTGATTTTGAAGAAGAAAGGATATTTTCCTCAAGAATTAATTTCAAGTGTTTTATCAAAACCATTTTTCCATCTAAGATGACATTATTTCATATGTGTATGTTTCAAGTATAATGTCTCTATGATTTAAATGGTTTCAATTTTCTTATTATGAAATGATATCCATTTCTTTTATATGGATTATGTGATGATGGGATGATGTTTATGAAACCCACTTTATTCATTGGGTTATTATGAATGATGCATGTTTATTTTGCGGCACAAGTAAGAATGATTTTAATATGAGATGGGTGGGACCTATATCTCCCTCCAATTCATTGCGTAACTATTTATATCTCATGAGATAGACATGGCCGAAACGACAAGTAAATCCGGTTTAGTAATACAGGGTTGGAACGACAAGTAAACTCGTTTCAGTAAGGGACTTTGTCCACTAAGATGGTCTTAGAAGAATGCCTTGGCTACTATGGATATAATTACATGTGCTTAATGTATGCCACAATTACATGTTTTATTCCCATTCTAGTTTATCATGATTAATGTTCCTTTATGATCTATGCCTTATATACTGCCATGTTTTATGTCATTGCCCAAGATTTTGATGTTTAAACATTATGTTCATGTTTTTAAGTTCAAATGTATATGATTTGTTTTATTTTATCCATGATTACCCTTACTGATCATTTTAGCTCACCCTTTATATGTTTTCTTTTTCCTAGGATTTAAAGGAAGGTTTTAGGTAAGAAAACCAAAAGGGGAAGATCTTTATGGGAGATGTTAAAGATCTTTCACCACGATTAGAAGATTACATTCCGAGTTTCCAAAGACACTAAACTATTATGATCCTTGCGTGTATGCTTTTATTATGTATTAAGTATTCCGCAAGAGTAATGTAATGTCCATGTACTTCAAGCTTCAGGCCTCTACATGGTTCCACTTCCACTATTAGTCATGGATCTATTTTGTAGCTTTGGATACATCTTCTTATAGAATTTACCCAATCATTTTCTACTGATATGAGGTGTTGATCACCAAATTGATTTATTTAATAGATAAATACTTCTAAAAGAATGAACATATATATGAAATACAAAAGAAGCAAAGTAATTGTGGGACATGTTCAAGAGATATTGTATAATGGTTTTGTAAGGTAATTGGTGACCCCTTATTTAGTTCTATAATTTACTATTCTAAATAAATATGGAAACATGTAGATGTGCATTGATAAATGAGTAATCAATAAGATAACAGTTATGTATAAATTTATCATTCCCCATATTGAATATTTTCTTGATGAATTATAATTATGAGTTATATTATCAAAAGTTAATTTAAATTTTGGGTATCATCAAACTTGAATGAAAGAAGATAATGAATGTAAAAGGGATTTTGAGATAAAACATGGACTGTATGAGTGGAAAATGATTCCATTTGGTATTTATAATGCTCACAATAATTTTATGAGGCTAATGAACCACATGATACACCATTTAATTGGTAAGTTTTTTGTGGTATTTTTTAATGATGTATTGATTTACAATAAATTCATTTATGATCATGTGGATAATAACAAGAAAGTTTTTGAAGTTCTTCACTAAGATAAAATATATGGGAATCTCATGAAGTGAAATTTTTATCAACACAAAATTAATTTTATTAGATTATTTATCACTCAAGATTGTGTAGAAATAGACGAGGATAAAATTAAAGTAATAAAGGATAGACCTAATCCTTATAAAATTTATGAGGTATGAAGTTTCAATGGTTTATCTTCTATCGAGAGAAAGTTTGTGAAAAATTTCATGAACATATCAAATACTTTTATAGAATTTATAAATAAGTGTGGATAATTAAAGTAGAATAAACATGCATAAGTTTTTTTGAGGTGATATATAAGAAATTATGATCTTCTACTATATTAGATCTTCATGATTTTTCAAAGAAATTTCAAATTGAGTGTGATGCATTTGGAATGGGAATTGAAACTATTATTATATAAGTGAAGAATTAATATCTTATTTTAGTGGAGATATCATTGGATCAAAATTGAATTATTTAGTTTATGATAAATAATTTTATGCACTGATTCAACCATTTGACACTTGGGAACACTACTTTATACCCAAGGAGTTTGTGATTCATATAGACCATGAATCATTGAAATACCTAAAGAGTCAACATAAGATAAGTAGGAGACATTCCAAATGGGTGGTGTTCTTAGAAATATTCCCTTATGTATTTAAATAAAATAAAAAATGCTAATATTTTTACTGGTGTATTTTCTTAAAGGTATGAATTAATCTCTATGTTAAATAAAAAATTAACGGGATTTGAGATGATTATTAACCAGTACCTGGAAGACCCATATTTATTTAAAATTTATATTTTGTATTTTATTATAATAGATATTTTTAATAAGATATTTTTATATTTAAAAGTGGTAGATTATGAATTCCATCTGAATTATTATTGTTGATCCCATGTTTGAAAAAGAAGTGAAGTTAAGATGAAGTGGATATGTTTGGTATGTTTTATTTTATTTTTAAAAAATAAATCATGTTAAAAATAAAGTGTTATAATGTGATTAATTTTATTTAAATTTGGATTTGATGTTTTGGAGTGATTAAAGGATAATTGAAAAATATTTAAGGTTGAGGAGAGGAATCGGAAGTTACGTGTGACATGAACTCACCATAACAGTTTATTAAAAATGGGAATAGTGTCTGTATAAGAAGGAAAAACAACATTACTACACTATATATGGGAGTTTTTGTAAGTATTTTTGTCTAGAAATTTATCCTGTGTAAAATGATGAAGCTTACTTATGCCATAGAGGGCATACTGTGGTTACCTAGAGTTCTTCGCATCACATGAAAATGGGGAGAGCATTTCAAAATGGGTGTTTCATAAAGAATATTGAGTTGTGTGCTTCATCTGTCAAAAATATATGTCAAGTAAATTCCATATGAGTTTCTATGTGGATTTAATAAAGTGTATTCATATTGGGAGTCAAAAAAGGGATCACTAAGCCATGATGTATCCATGGTGAGAATTTTTTATTAAAGTTTATTTGTTGAAGTGTTTATCAATGAAAGGGGAAACATATGATAGTTTTAAGTAGATAAAAATGGGGATCTACAATCCATAGATCATCCCTTGGCATGAAATATTTTTTCTTTTCCTAAAATGGATAGATTTTCTATGTTGTGGTCTTTCTTGGTGTTTTTTTTGAGGAGTTTTTATAGTAGTTAACATAGGTTCAACATGGGGAGAAAAACACCATGTTATTTTTCATGGTATTTGAAAATGATACCTATGTGAAATAGTTAGGTGGGAACATTCCAAAGTGTTAGTCATTTTGAAGTAGTTTTTAAAGTGGCTCAGTGTAGTTGTACCAAAACAGTGACCAACACACTATGGTGCTAGCCTTGGTATGAAGAATGTTCCTGTTTTGAGTGGATTTAATGATGTGGATCTATTAATTACTCATGAACTTCTCATTATCAATATATAAAGCCTCCTAACCTTATCAAAAATTTCTATAAGACTCAAAGTGATCCAATGGATTAATTAGATGTAAGAATAGTTGAAAGTTAGTTGAAGGAAGTTAAAGATTAAAATTCAAAATTTAACTTGTTGGATTTTATATTACCATGTAAGATACATATTCAAATAAGTGAGAATAAAAAGATAAGTGAATGGATATATTATTAACAAAGAATTATTATAGATTATCTAGAAGAGGTAAAAAGTAATAATAAGAGGAAGATAATAAATAAAGTGATTATGTACATGTACTGTGCATACAAAGTAAAAAAGGGACTTCTTGTCACACAAGAGAATAAGAAAAATTTAACACACAAAAAACCTAACAATAGTTTATTTGGTGGAATATTATTTAGTTGTTATCAAAATTTACCATCATTTTAAAGCGAGGGATTCAATTTTGTGTGGGATGCACTAAAAAAATTTCAGGTGACATGTAACATGGGTTGAGGATAATCCCTACTCATTTTTACTCACAGGTGATTCTATTGGGTTGTGTGATTGTGGATTTTCTCATCCTCACCAAGGATTATCCATCTCATTTTGAGTGGGGAAACTTTAAACTTACTATTATCCTTATGTTGGTGTGTGTTGGATGTGGGAAGATAGAAAAAGCATTCATCTTAATTGGCAGAGAAGGTTTTTTTCTAAAGGAAAATTAAAAAGAAATGAATATCACTCATCTAACCCCTCCTCTTAGTGATATACCATATATCCTATAGGTGGTTCTATAAGTGATATCAGATCAAGGATCCCTTCATTTTTGATTGACTATTTTGAAGTTTGAGTTTGAAATCTCTCTCCTGTTGAATAAGTGGTCACTAATTTCTATTATCGATAATGTATAATTTAAATTCAATGTAATTAATTGATATTCCTATATTTATGGGAAATGATATCATATATAAAAGTACAGGTTGTTGTCATACCTTTTATCTATCAGTTATGATATTTTGAAATCTATAACTAATGGATTAATTCTACATAATAAGGGTACTTATATGACATTAGTAGATAAAAATAATTTAGAGAATGATGGATGTGATCAAAATGTTATTTTATCTTACTTACCTATGAATTATTTTCTGAAAGTAAATGGAATCAAAATAAAAAAAATCCATATGGGTTAATCTTGAAAAAATCTACGAAGGAAAAAATAAAGTGAAATAGGCAAATCTATATATTTGGAGGTTGAAGTATGATGACCTCAAAATGCATGATGATGAAGATGTTGATGGATTCTTCATAAGGGTTAATGATATTATGATCGTGATCAAAGGTTTTAGTGAGAAGTTAGAAGATTATATTATGGTGTAAATGATTTTACACATCATACCTAACAAGTTTGATGTAAAAGTATAATATTTGGAAGATAAAGATCCATAAACACTCCCTATTGAATATTTACACAACATTTAAATACCTAAGATATGTGAAAATATAATTTTGTAAAAAATAAGGTTAAAGATAAAAAGTAAATCTCTTTTAAAGCTTCTAAGTAACAAAAGTATAAGAAGAAGGTTGATGAAATTAAATTTGGCTATTTAGATTAGATTCATATGTGGATTTTAATTTTTATAAAATGATATATATTATTCATAGAAATGTGAGAATTTGATATCGAATGTTCAAGTGGAAGCTTCCATTAAAATGTTTCAAGTGTGATCCATTGGACATTTTATAAAAAGTTGGCCAAGATTGAAATAATATGAAGCCAATAATGATTCAGAAGAAATAATGAGAAATTTTTTTAAGAATAAATCTACAAAAAATAGATAAGTCAAAGATTTCTTATAAAGAGAAGATAAATAATTTCTCAAAGTTTAAAAATAAAAATTTATTATCTAAGCACGAATACAGTGAACAAGATAATGGATATAAATGGGAAGTTGGTGAAAAAATACCCATTGCTAAAGTGAATAATAAATACAACACTCATGATGAAAGAAGTTATAAAAACCAATAATAATAAATTTAAATTAATTTAATGATAAATACATAATTTAAATAATTTTTCTCAAATATTTCTAAATTGGAAAAGGAAATCAAAGATTAAAACAAGGTATCCAATCTATTAGCAACATGGAAAATTTTCATATAGAATAAAAATAAATTTTTCTGGAGGAGATTTATGGTTTAAATAAGATTATTTATGATGATAATACTATTAATATAAATATGTAATAAAGGGTTAAAGATAAAGAGGAGTTTGAATATATACAATTGAAATTGGTTAAAATAGAAAAGTTGAACAAATGGAGATCCAACTTTCTGAAATCTATTTCAAAAATTAGAAAATGTTCAAAGGTGGATGATGCTTGTGAATAGTAATAAAAATTACCTCATAAGGGTGATATTAATTTTTAAAAAGTTGGTAAAAATTATTAATAGAGGAATCAAGTGAAGAATACTATGTTCGTATAAAAATCAGGTAATACTCAGATATTTATAAATTTTGTGAACACAAATTTAAAGTAAAAAACTACTACTACTGGTGATTCCAAAATGGATTAGAAGAATACTAATTTTAAGAATAAATTTTCAGGAGTCTAAAATAATTTTGTTTACAAAAAGGAACTAATATTTCTGACTAAAATATAGAAACAAGACAAGTACCAAATTCTAGAAAACATGTTGGTTATAGTGGTAAGTATACTTTATATGGATTTTTATGGTACTATAAAGGTTTTATACACACAAAAAATGTATTATGTTTCAACTACCAACATCATAATATTTCTAATGGGATTGGTAAGAAAGTTTTTATGGGGATTCTTCCCACTCAAAAAAAGAAGGTTCATAAAAATACTATGAATTCTATAAAAATATAAAACTGATTTAAAGCTCTTGAAAATTTTTATCAAAGGTATAAAAAATATGGTCACCATGAAAACAAATTTCTCATACTACAACTAGCTTTGTAAAATTTTAGTTTTAATACTCAAAAAACTAAGAATAATATGATAAAATGTAAGGAGAAATCCTTAGTTGTGGAAGTAGAAATTACAATATTAAAAAGGATATTCCATAGATTTTGAATAGTCGATGTTACTCTCATATAAAAATAAATTTAAAACTCCTTTAGAATTTTGAAAAGTGAAAAGAAGATTTAGTGACCTTTGGAAATTATGGGTCACTCAAAATCAAAGGATTTGAATCAATAATCATTATAAAATAAAATATAAAATCTAGAAACACTTTTTATATTGATGAATTAAAACATAATTTTTTAAGTGTTTCATAGATTAGTTATAAACAAAATAATTTTATTTTCAAGAATGATTGATTTTTGGTTAAGAATCATGAATATGGAATATTACTGACTATAGGAAAGTAAACTAGAGAAAATATATTTCAGGTGAGTGATACTGGGAACTCATGCTATTTAAAAATTACAGAAGAGAATGATTTGTGGAATTAAAGGCTTAACTATCTTTCCCAAAGGAATATTAAAAAGACCACTTAAGGAGAAAATTTTATTGATGATCGTTTATTGAAAATAGAAAAAGAGTGTATGTTCTCTATATTTTGAAATGGAAATATTTCAAATTCTATATGTAAGAGGGTTATAATTCAATCAACTCATCTATTATAGCTCATTCATTTATAATTTCATAGAACCATGAGGAAGAAATAAACTAATAAAGATAATTAATTTATAAATTTTATTGATGAATTCCCCCACATTATTTTTTTATGTTTATGATGCACATTTTCAAGGATCTTAATTTTTTTAAAATATTTTAATAAAGTGAAAAAAAGGTGTGTGTTTTTTATCTCAAGAAAATATATATAGACATTGTAATTGAATATAAAAATGCGAAATTTTAAGTTTATCTAAAAAATATGGCATTTATCTTGAACTTAATGCATCATACACACTATAAAATAATAATGTGGTTTAATAAAAGACTAGGAGTTTGGTGGAGGTGTCTCATACAATGATAATTGAGTTTGATACATCTTGATATTTTTAGAAGAATGTTATTAGTGAATTAGTTCACATTGAAAACTACTATTTACATAGGATAAATTTATAAAAGTTTACATTTGGTACGTATTATAAAAAATAACTAAATTTAAAGCATCTTTGAGTGTTTGGAATTCCTTATATTATCATGGTAAAAGTAAAAAATATTGGTAATTTTAAAAGTGATTCATCCATGGAATTTTTCTAGTATATCCTACAAATAGAATAAGATACCATTTTTATAAGAAAGATACTAGAAATATCATTTACTTTTTTGATTTAAAGGTGCTATAATATTTAAAGAAATAAGTTTATCATTAAGAAGAAACTTCTAGAAGTGATGATTCTATTTTTGACAAACAACATGAAGAAGTTTCTATAAATGAAGAAATTTTAGAATATGTATAGGTTTAAGAAGAATATTTATCCATTTAAAGTGATTAGGAACAATCTTGTTCATATCATCCAATCCATAGAAGACAATTAATGGTTCCAAAAATCATTGGAGGTCAGGGAAAACATGTAAAACTTAGAGAAATTTGTGTATATAAAATCACACCTCATTGTTTTATCAATTTAAACCTATATATATTGAAGACTAAAAAAATCATCAAGAGTGGGTTGATTATATCAATGAATAATTAGAACAAATTGAGAAGAATGACACTTGGGATTTAGTACCCAAGACCAAAGAGAAGAATATTATTGGAACAAAATGGGTGTTCAAAATCAAATTGAATGAAAATAGATAAGTAGTGTGAAATAAATCAAGATTAGTGTGTAAATGTTATTCTTAGATTAAAGTAGTATACTTTTATGTGACCTTTTCATCAGTTTTAGGGCTTGAACACATTATAATATGTTTTTTCTCTATTGTAATAAAAAGGAAATACAAGATATTTCAAATGGATTTAAACTTTTTCTTATTTAACAGTGGGTTGTAAGAGGAGGTATAAATTAGTAAACCATGTGGGTTATAGCTTTTAGAATAAGATAATAATTCCTTTAGGTTAAATGGGAATTTATATGGGTTTAAATGAGCCCCAAGAGCTTGATATTCTAAGTTGTACACCTGATGGAGAAGTTAAATTTTATAAAGGGGAGAGTGAAGAACAATATTTACATTATGTATAAAAAATAGATATCTATTATTATTATTATTTATATAGATGAAATAATTTTTACTATAAATTATGAAGGAGTTTGTGAATATTTTTCTAAGGAGGTGAAAAAGTTTTTTGAAATCTCTATTCATGGAGTGATGAGGTACTTTATTGCATAACAAATTTATCAAAAGAAAGATCCCATTTTTCTTTCATAAGATAAGTATACCAAGGAAATTTTGAAAAGGTTTTGAATATATGATTCAAATATTTATCCCACATTACTTTAATTGGGAACAAATCTATCCAAATATAAATAGAGAAATGAATTAGATCAAATAGAATTCTAGAAACTGATTAGAAGTATACTATACTTGACTTCTTTAAGACCAATCTTTGTTTATTCTATCACTCTCTATGAAAAGGATAAAAGTAATACAAAATTGTCTCATTTCACTACTTCAAATAATATTATAAGTTAAATCATAGTTATAACAATTTTTGGTTTGAAATATGAAAACAAAGGGAATCTTGATCTATCTGGATACACAAATATAGATTGGGAAGGTTGTGTTGATGATAGGAGGTCAAAATCCAGTGGATTTTTATATCATGAAGGGAGGTGAGTTTATTTTAATACAAATAAGAATAATTCTATCAACTTAAGTACTATTGAGACTGAATATGCAGCTGATACAAATTACACAACCAAATTTAATTGAATGAAGACTCAATTGGAAGATCTCAAGGTTTAAGTTATATTAAAACTTTTTAATGGATGTGATAATCCAAGTGCTATAAATATTTCCAGGAATTTGGTTCAGAATTAAATATATAATTACATTGACATAAAATACCACTTGATCAGAGGGATTGTAGAGATAAATGAATTGAAGTTGGAATTTTTTCTTATAAAGAATAAATACACTGATTGTTTGACAAGACACTACCTAAAGATGAATTTTAGAATTAGAGGTTAATGTTGGAAGTTCATCCTCACCCATATAAAGGATAAGATATGGTTATTAAATCCCCTATATCATCTATTCATTGGATTTCATTTTTAAATGGGTATAAAAAGAAAATACAACATAAATATTCTTTTATGATTATATTACTATGTTTTGAAAAGGAGGAGAATACATTATAAGGGAAGTATCCATTGATATATGTTACCTTTAGGGGGAGTAATATATTAAGGGCGAGTATATATTTAGAGAGATCTGATAAAACATGTAATATATAAATTAAATATTTGTGAACGTTTAAAATATTCTAACGGTTTATTGAAGTGAAAGTAGGAATTTGTGTATTACAGATTCCATGAATAATTTTTTAAAGTTCAAGGAAAATATTTTTGTGATGATGGAGATAATGAAGAATAGATTGAAAGAAAAAATATTTATTATCAAATAAGTTATCAAATGGTGTCATCTCATTAATTTTAATCAAGAATCTTTATTTTGAAGAGTTTGAAGAGGCATGACTGTAAATCAATGTTTTCATGGAAAGTGTAAATTTATTATTAAATGTTCTTATTTCCTACATCGATTCACTTATATAGGATTAAAATTATTGAATAATGATTCATTTCTAAGTATTTGAAGTTTTAAAGTGATTTATGTTCCATTATTTCCAATAAAATCCAAAGGGTGAGATTGTTGATCCCATGTTTTAAGAATAAGTGAAGTTAAGATGAGGTGGATTTGTTTGGTATATTGTATTTTGTTGTCAACATATAAATCATATTCAAACTAAAGTTTTTAATGGCGATTAATTTAAGCTGAATATAAATTTATTGTTTTTTAGTGATCATATGATCATGAAATAATATTAAAGGTTGAAGAGAGAATATGAAAATTATAGGTAAAATGACCATATTGTAGCAGTTCATTAAAATGGTAATAGTGTTGGTATGGGAAGGAAATGTGGAATTGCTATAATAAACATGAGTGTTTTTTCAAGGTGTTTTTTTCTGATAATTTTTCTTTTATAAAATGATGAATATTTTTTGTAATGTCCCAACATAGGATCCATTTAACCAGTGCCCCAAGCTGGTGGATCACATGGCCTCAGGTGCACCTTCCCGTATACCAGCGGCTTCCAACTAGCAGCGAGGGTCCTATGTAGTACAATGGAGATACTATAACCTCATATCAGAGTGGAACAAAGGATATAATAAATAGATAGATAATAGGGTAATCATAATGAAACAAATGGCATAACAAAAGCCAAATGATAAATAACTACAAAAGCATAAATAACCAAGAAACTAAAATAGATACCAAATACCATAGGCTAATTCATATAAAATGATGTCATGGAATGCTAATATAAAAAAGGAATAGGGGATACATGTCAGAAAAATATATAACAAGCTATATAAAATAAAAAAAGACCAAAATAAAACTCCATTAAAATCACGAGCATATTCTGGGTCCTCTGCTTACATGCTTCGAGCTATAAATAAAATTAAATCAAGCATCTATAGTAGGGAAATTTCCCTAATCTATAATTGTAGACATGAAGTCTACTTGGGTACCCAAGGAAGATCAAGTAGGGAATCATATAAACTTAGTAGGCCACCACCAATGATGTCTATAAATAATCTAGTCAGTGTAAATAGAAACAATAGTGTTCAGGTAAAGAAAATATAAAAAATGTTGAATAAATAAATACCAGTCATCTCAAATTCTATCAGGACACTTAGTAGAATCTACCTGATTCAGTGTTACCTAGAATATTTTTGATTTGATTACCATATATATATATATAAGTAATAATATATATGAAGTTATATACTACATACATGTATACACACAATGTACATGAGGACATAAGTAGGAATATACCTGGATACTAGGTGAAAGATAGACCCATGGCGTAACTCAGATGTCCATAACTAGTCTAATAAGCTATAGGATCAAGAAAGGGTATAAGCCCTGAATCTCATATAAATTTGAGACATCATGCCCTCCACTCGAGATGGCGGGGTGAGTCTTCATTCCCAACACCCGATATGGAGGAACTTGGAATGTCATTCCCATCACCCAGATAAAAGTATAATAGTGCAAGTCATCATGACCTACACCCGATGTAAGGGAGCATGAAACTTCATGTTCAAAAAAATCCCTTAACCATTATTCAAACTACAATAGAAATTACATACTCATAATAATAATAAACATGAGGGATCACCCATAATGCACTATAATCATCAAGCCCAATACAACCAAGGGCGTCACAAATTATAGAATTTACAATTATAATTATATAACAGGTGGAATGGCTCTTCCACCCACTACCATTCATTGTAGTTAACCATTTTAATTTATAAGGGTAGTAAAATCGATCTTATAGATGAGAAAAACACTTAAACGGTGTTTTAGTCAACTAAATACTTACATAAAATAGGGAATTTTCATTTCTAAGTTAATCTGAACAATTAGGAGGTGTTTGGTCCATTAAAAAATTATATAATAGAGGGAAATTAATTTATCACACCCAAAGTGATGGAAATGAACAAGTAAAACAAAATTTAATCACTTATAAAGGGTCTACGGGAGTATGATAATATGCTTTAATTTATTTAGGAAGGAAGAACACATTTAAGGGGAATGTGCAGCAATGGATAGTTTGAGACACAACAACGAAGCTATAAAAACATCACTAATTTTTGAGAAAAAAACTATACCACCTACCTTAGGATTGTAGATAACTCCTCATCAAATATTGGATTCATATTTGAAGTATAATATAAGAAATTAGAGAAACATACCAATAACTTAAAAATATGGCATATGATCTTGCACAAAAAAAGTGTAAGAGATGGGAAGATAAAACATGTAAGGAAGTAATAGGATTAAAGAGATTACCTATAGTTATCCAATTCTTCCAACAAAAATCATTTTGAAGTTTTTATGAGGGAGTTATCTTGATACCTAGAAGAGGGGGAAAGAGCTCATAGGATAAGGTAGAGAGATCATAATGCTAGAAATGAAGGGAGGAAGGAGGGATTTGAGTTAAAAACATTTCAGGTGAAAAATAGTAAAGTCAAACCTCAACATTGGGTCGCATGGCTTGGATGCATAGTTGGCCAAACTGTGTGCCAAACATGCACCACCCACTTTCAAAAGAGATACCCCACACGGTCCAGGAACATAGTTTGGATAACTGTGCATAACCCACGAAAATTACCTCTATAATTTATTCAATAAAAATTACATGGTTGTGTGCCCCAAATAACATAGTTTTAGAAAATTATGTGGCTCCCTACTCCACTCTAAAATTTCCCACATTATTAGGGGAAACCGTTCAGGCTAGACTGCATAGTTTTGACTAACCCTGCAGTCCAGTCTATTTTGAAAAATTCTAGGGATTTAGGCTCCGAACAAGCCCCATAAACCCTCATAACCTATGTGAATTTATTATACACCATGAAAAGGGACAAAATAAAGTATTTAATCTATAAAACAATGATCTACACCTTCTTGAAAAGTTGGGTCATTAAAACCTACCCTCCTTAAAGAAACTCATCCCCGAGTTGGCCTTCTGAGGGTAAAGAGGGATCATCTGAGAAAAAATATTTCCATTGGGCTCGTATATCATATTCCAACTCCAAAGTCTCATCATGTACTTAGTCTTACTACCATATCAACTATAATAAAGAAAATCACCTTCCTAAAAATATATTCATACTCCAATCCAGGATACACATTGGGTACTCCTCAAAAGAATCATTTATTTCTAACTCAACCTCATAAAGTTGGAAAACACGAGATGAGTTTGGATAATACCAGTGGAGCTAGGATACATGAAAAAAATAATTCATAGACCAATATCTATGAGGAATTTATATCTGTTAATCCATTGGTCTGATACATTTCAAAACCTCAAAGGATCCATCCAAACTAGGTGAAAGCTTACCCTTATTCCAAATTCGTCGATGGAACAACCTGGGTGAGAATTTCAAGAAAACAAATTCCCTGACCTCATACTAAATAGGTATCTAGTATCAATTTTTATATGAATACTATTAGGAATAAGCTATCAACATGTGCTTCCTGATCAGTTGGACCTACTATGAAGTCTCATAGATGAGACATGGTCTAAGCAAAGCTCCCTCCCCTATCTCTAACCAGTACAATGGTGATTGGAATGGACTACCATATAAATCCTTATAATGATCCATTTGGATGGTATCATTAAATCTATTATTTTAATAAAACTAAACTATGGGTATGTGTTTCTCCCAATAATCCCCAAAGTCAGGGACACATGCATGAAGCATGTACTCTAAAACCTAAACTATACGTTGTGTCTATCCGTCAGTCTGAGGGTGATAGGACATGATCAGAAGCATCTGTGTACCCAAGGCCTTCTACAAATTCTACTAGAACCATGATGTGATGCAATAATCCCTGTTAGATATGATATAATTAGGATATCCATGAAGATATATGACCTCACCGACATATTTCCTCCCTACAACATATATCAAAAAGGTATCCCAAAAAGGTAATAAGTATGAGAACTTATTCAACCGATCAAAATCTACCCATTCTATATCATTTATATGAAGATATATACGAAAACCAGTCATGAATTCCATAGAAACATCATCCCATTACCACTTAGGAATGGACAATGACTATAAAATTCCTGTTGGTCACTGATGTGCTGCCTTCACCCGTTGACAAGTGGAACACCAAGTGATAAAGACAAAAATTTCTCATTTCATACCAGGCCACCAATATTGGAAACATACATCTCAATACATCTTGGTAACACTGGGATGCACCACCTAATATGAGGCATGAAAATCCTGCATCATCTCCTCTATGATGTCCGCTGAGACCCAAAAACTCCCAAGAAAGCGTAGGTCTCATACCCATCCATGGTCCAAATAGAAGATGAATCATCACCTGAGAGACTTTCCCTTAGTACTAATCCTTCTAGATATAAAATTTTCCTCATTCTCACCCATTCTAGAATGGAAACGGTGATCGTACCACGATTCACTATTTTATTCCACCGTTACACCGTTGTTTTAAACTAGTTTTGTAATGAATATTCCAAATATAATAATAAATTTCACTTTATGTTTGAATAATTTAATTAATTTTAATAAACATTATAATGTTAAATGTTACTTGTTTTTATTATTTCAATGTAGGTGGAGGTGATTTGGAGGGCCCTTGATGAAGTGGAAGAAAAATGGGCCAAAATTGCATGGATCCATGGACATCTGTCCACATTTTTGCATAGTACATGAAATCCGTACATCCAAATGGGCTTAAAGTTTTTGGGAATGTCCAAAATTTAATAGTAAACATTTCATATTAAGGAACCCAATCCTGACTCAGCTTATATGGGTCCCATTTGAACTTATTTATCCAAGCCACCGAATATGGACCAAGTCAAATGCGGTGTTCTGTATTTTATCAATATATTAAGAATTAGTTGTCCAAATTGTGCCAAAATTTAAGTGGAGACATTCAAGAGGTATTTATACAACTTTTATATTTTCTCCAAAGCAAGATAAGGCTATATGAAGGCCGAAACTTGTAGTATAAGTGGATTGAATAAATCTGTGTGCCTAAAACCACCTACCAATTTTCCTATAAAATGGTACCTTGGGCTCCCCATTTGCAAGTTCGGCCAAGGAGTGAAGTTCTGACAATTTGGAGTCCTAGAGGAGTCTCATAATCACCTTGGAGGTTCTGGAGGCTCCTATCATCATAGGGGGATCAACAATGAAGAAGGAGTTCAACCCGAGCTTCCTCCTCCACCCGATGTCGAGCTAAACAGTGGGCGTTCATTGTAAGGGAGCTACACACATGTCAAGGGAGTTACAATTCATATATTATCTACTTGTTTTGATTAATTTGGGTGTTAAAACATTTATTTCCATGTATCTTACATACTTTCATATTTTAATGCTTGTTTTGATGCGTGCGGATGAGATGCTCTTAATTTCTAACCGATCAGTGTGAGGTTTTGAGTGCATGACTTGTGTTGTTCCGATTGGGTAACACAAGAATCCTTTTCTTACCCACTTTCTTGAGATTTAAATCTGATTTGGAAGATCTTATTCCATGCATAAGTTCTAGACCTTGACAATACAATTGTTATGTCAAGGTTTGGTTCTTTAAGCAATGAAATAATGGCTTAGGAATTAATCTGGATTCCAATTAATTTCAACCAAATAATTACTCCAACCATAAATTAATATCCAAGAATGATGAACTTGAAAGTGTGTAGTGAACTCAAAATTAACCCTTTTATGTCATAATTCTAAAACACCACTTTTTATCAACTATTAAACTCTTTAAATCAATTCATTTTCTTTAAACTGTTTTAAATCCACCACTCTTTTAGCACTTCTTATTAAAAACACACGCTCTAAACCTACCAACGCTCCTTGAGAGACAACCTAGGGTCTACCCTAGACTATAAATCAACCTTAAAATCATAATAAATTTGACGTGTCATGACAGCGCGGTCAAATTTTGGCGCCGTTTCCGGGGAGCGTTTTGGTTTTTTATGCGTGTTTTTGATAAAGTTTTTGTAATTTTTGTGAATATTTGTTTGTTTTATCTTCTACCTTTTCATTTATTTTTGTGTTATAATTTATTTATTGTGTAGGTTCTGTGTATGAAGCGTTCTACTCTAGGAGACCTACAAAATTTTGAACCCGAACTGGAGAGGATCTTACATCAATGAAACCGAGACACACATGACAACACTTTGAAGGAGGAGACATCACATCTTAAAATTCTTCTTGATCCTTCTTCTTCTTCTGAAAGCAAAGTTAAAACTGAACATAAATTGTATAACATGGCTGAAAATAATATAACACTAAAAGAACTAACCTCGCCTGATGTTGATATCTGACCCACTTACATTCAATTACAAGGCGAGGCACCTAATTTTGAACTAAAATATGGTTTAATTCATTTATTACCAATATTTCATGGACTTCCTAGAGAAGATCCACATAAGCATTTAAAATAATTTCATACTGTGTGTTCAACATTAAAACCTGCTAATTTGGATGAAGAACACGTAAAACTTAGGGCATTTCTATTTTCATTAGAAGACACGGCTAAATATTGGTTGTATTATGTTAATTCACCTATTAGAGGTTGGGCGGACATGAAACTACTTTTTCTTGAAAAATACTTCCCAGCCTCTCGAACTGCAACAATAAGGAAAGAAATATGTGGGATAAGACAATCTCAAGGAGAAACCCTTCATGAATATTGGGAACGCTTTAAAAGATTATGTTCATGTTGTCCACACCACCAAATAAGCGATCAACTTTTAATACAATATTTTTATGAAGGTCTAATTCCAATAGATCGTAACATGATTGATGCTGCTGCAGGTGGTGCACTAGTGGATAAAACCCCAATCGCTGCAAGGACCCTAATTGAGACCATGGCACAGAACGCTCAACAATTCATTACAAGGTCCAGTGTACCCATTCGAGGTGTCCATGAGGTGAAAAGTACTGAATTCGATAAGAAGGTGGACAGAAAGTTTTAAGAGGTAAGTTCCCTTCTAAGAAAACTTGCTCTTTCCCAAGGGAAATTCCAATCTCCTCCTCCCATACATTATGATATATGCTCTTCTAATACCCAATATTCTGACCAATGCCCCCAATTGAGAGAAACTTTTGAGAGTTGTGAGGCAATATTCCCTGGACTCCCCTATAACCAACCCTTTAGGCAAGAACCTTACTATCCATCCAACCCTGGGTGGAAAGAAAACCAATCCTATAGGAAAGGGGGTATTCAAACCAACCTTAACAACAATGGAACCAACAAGATCAGAGTAGTCATCCACCACCACCCAGAAATCCTCAAACACCCCAAAGGCCTTTCCAACAACCCCCTCCAAAACCCGAGCCTAGATTAGAAGATATGATGAAACAAATGGATGCCAATAATCTCCAATTCCAACAAACCACTCAGGCAGCCATACAAGACCTCAAAACCCAATTAGGACAACTAGCTAACTTGGTGGGTGAAATCTAAATCCATGGGTCTGGTAAACTACCCTCTCAACCACTTGTCAACCCTAGGGATAAGGTAAATGTTAGTTCCATCACCCTTAGTAGTGGAAATCAACTTAAAAGCCAAATAACAGCTCTATTAGAGTCATCCCCTCCTAAGGAAACCACCATCCCAACCACTAAAAAAGGTTCAAATGAGGTGGAACCTTGTCTTGAGAGAAGTCCTATCAAAGGAAAGAGTGTGTCTATTGATGAGTTACCAAGCCCAATCATTCCTCTTCCATTTCCCCAAATATCCACCCAACCAAGGAAACAAAAGGAAACTGAACTTGATAAAGAAATCTTGGAGACTTTCAAAAAAGTGCAGGTTAACATTCCATTGATTGATGTCGTGAAGCAAATTCCACGTTATGCTAAGTTTCTAAAGGAGATGTGTACACATTGAAGGAGACTTCATGGTGATGAGAAGGTAAGTTTGGGGAGGAATGTCTCAGCATTGATACAACCATCGCTTCCCACCAAGTGCAATGATCCTAGAACATTCTCGATTCCGTGCACCATAGGGGAGTATTCTTTCTCCAATGCTATGCTTGATTTGGGTGCTTCTATTAATATGATGCCTCACTCCATATACTCTTATTTACAGGTTGGTGAACTAAAGCCCACATGAATAGTTGTTCAGCTAGCAAATCAGAGTACAGAACACCCTTCTAGTGTGTTAGAGGATGTTCTTGTGAGGGTTCAAAATTTAATATTTCCTGCTGATTTTTATGTGCTAAAAATGGAAGATGATAGGATGAATGGACACACCCCAATTATATTGGGGAGACCTTTCTTGAAAACCGCTAAAGACATAATTAATGTCCATAATGGTACATTATCTATGGAATTTGGTGGTGACATAGTCCATTTCAACATCCTTGATGCCATGAAGCACCCCTCAGAAGAACATTCCTCTCTCTCAGTAAATTCAATTGATATACTCCCTTCCCCTAAAATCACTTCATTTGTTTCCCCTGACCCCATTTCCGAATTTTCTTCTTTGATTGAAATTCATGGTAATGAATCATGTGTTGATTGTTGTAGTGGTCTAGAAAAGTTTCATGCATGTTTATTAATTGATAATTTATTGAACACGAAGGATCACATGACCATCGATGATACTGCTATGCTTGTAAAAGATAATTCCTCATCTGTGGATGATACCATTGAGCAGTTAGATGAGATTAGTGACCTCTCACTTTCACACACACTTCCATCAATCCAAAATCCACCTGAATTGGAACTAAAGTATCTGTCTCAAGATTTAAAATATTCATATCTTGAGAATGGAAACAAGTTTCCCATCATCATTGCTAGTTCACTACCTCCTGAGCATGAATTGCGACCGCTTGAACTTTTGAGGGAGTATAAACAAGCATTGGGATGGACACTTGCAGACATTCCTGGTATTATCCCATCAATTTGTACACATCATATTTTATTAACCGATAAGGCTAAACTAGTGAGGCAGGCACAACATCGACTGAACCCAAACCTCTTAGAAGTAGCTAAAAAGGAAGTAACAAAATTATTGGCTGCTGGAATCATTTAACCCATCTCTGACAGCCAATGAGTTAGTCTCGTTCAAGTAGTTCCTAAAAAAACTGGCCTAACGGTAATTAAAAATGAAAACAATGAATTGTTTCCAACTCATGTGCAGAATAGTTGGCGTGTCTGTATAGATTATCGCTGACTAAACCAACACACTAGGAAGGACCATTTCCCCTTTCCATTCATTGACCAAATGCTAGAGAGGCTAGCGGGGAAGTACCATTACTATTTTCTTGATGGGTATTCTGGATACTTTCAGATCCATATTTCCCCCGAGGATTAGGAAAAGACAACCTTCACTTGCCACTTCAGCACATTTTCCTATAGAAGGATGCCATTTGGCCTGTGCAATGCTCCGAGTACTTTCCAACGATGTATGGTTAGTATTTTTTCGGATTACCTGGAGAATTTCATGGAAGTTTTCATGGATGATTTTACTGTTTATGGATCCTCTTTTGATGAATGTTTAAGTAGTCTTGGTTCCGTCCTACGTCACTGTATTGAAAAGAATCTTGTATTAAATTATGAGAAATGCCATTTCATGGTGCGATAAGGTATAGTTTTGGGACATGTCATTTCTGGGGCTGGTATCCAATTAGATAAATCAAAAGTGGATGTCATTTATTCCCTACCATTCCCTAAAAATGTACGTGATGTGCGGTCTTTCCTAGGTCATGCTGGATTTTACCGACGTTTCATTCGTGACTTTAGTAAAATTGCACTCCCCCTCTCCCGCTTACTCCAAAAAGAAAAGGAATTTGTTTTTGATAAGGAATGTGAATAATCTTTTAATAATTTAAAATGGAGTCTCACATCACCCCCGGTAATCCAACCACCTCGGTGAGATTTACCATTTGAGCTAATGTGTGATGCCTCTAACTATACAGTTGGGGCAGTCTTGTCACAAAGGGTCGACCGAGCTCCACATTTCATAGCCTATACCTCATGTACTTTGGACCCTTCCCAAGAAAACTACACCACAACTGAAAAAGAATTCCTTTCCATAGTGTTTTCCTTGGATAAATTCAGGTCATAACTTTTAGGGTCCAAAGTCATTGTGTTCTCAGACCATGCAGCCCTCCAGTATCTCCTAAAGAAACCAAAATCCAAACCATGTCTCATTCATTGGATGCTCCTACTTCAGGAATTAAATCTAGAAATTAGAGATAAAAAAGGAGCAGTGAATGTGGTGGCAGACCATATCAGTGGGATCCCCCCATCCTCAGACATTGTCTCATCCCCCTGTATTTCCATTAATGACATGTTTCCTGATGATCAATTGTACAAAGTGCAAGATGCTATTCCCTGGTATGCTGAAATTGTAAATTATTTGGTAGCATCTTGTATTCCTACTGATTTCAACAAAAACCAATCCAGTCATCTAAAACATGAGTCTCATTGGTACATTTGGGATGACCCCTACCTTTGGCTCACATGTAGCGATTAGGTCCTTAGGCGTTGTGTTCCCGATAGCGAGTTTCAATCTGTCCTTAGATTCTGCCACACTCTTACTTGTGGGGAACACTTTGGTCCCCAACAGACTGCTTGCAAAGTTCTTGATTCTGGTCTCTTTTGTCCAACACTTTTTCAGGATGCCCATGAAATTTGTAAATATTTTCCTCGTTGTCAAAGAATGGGGAATGTCTCTAAAAGGAATGAAATTCCACAACAACCCTTTCTCTTTCATGACATCTTCGATGTTTGGGGTATTGACTTTATGGGGCCATTTCCCAATTCTTTTGGAAACTTGTACATTCTTTTGGCTGTTGATTATCTATGAAAATGGGTAGAGGCACGAGCCACAAGGACATATGATTCCAAAACAGTTGTAGAATTTTTTAAAACCTAGATCTTTTGTAGGTTTGGATTACCTAGGTTCATCATCAGTGACCAGGGTTCTCATTTATGAAACCAAACAATGCAATCACTTTTGCGTCAGTATGGGGTTGGTCATCAAGTATCTACTACGTATCACCAACAGACTAATGGTCAAGATGAGGTGTCAAATAGAGAGGTAAAACAAATTCTTGAAAAAACGGTCCAACCCAACAGAAAAGATTGGAGTCTTAGACTCGATGATTCATTATGGGCTCATCGTACTGCTTTTAAAACTCCCATTAGAATGTCACCTTATAGGCTTGTTTTTGGAAAGAGTTGTCACCTCCCTGTTGAGATTGAGCACCGAGCCTACTGGGCCGTTAAAAAATGCAATTATAACCTTTCTGGTGCAGGTTCTCAAAGGAAGTTACAGATACAAGAGTTGAAAGAAATGCGTAGAGATTCTTATGAGAACTCCAGGATTTATAAAGAGCGGACCAAGGCTGCCCATGACTGCCTTATCCTTCACAGAGAGTTCCAAATTGGGCAGAAGGTCCTCCTATACAATGCAAGGATGAAATTGCATCCTAGTAAGCTTCATTCCCGCTGGTTTGGACCATACATTGTTACTAATGTCTCTCCATTTGGTGTTGTTCAGGTTCAAAATGAAGAAACCAATCAAACCTTCACTGTCAATGGGCAGCGGCTGAAGCACTTTCATGAAGCCATTCTGGAGTCCCTGATGGAGGAACTCCAAGTTCAAGAAGAAAACTATGAATGACATCCACCAGGTTTTATCCTTCCTTCCCACATTCTCTTTTATTACAGTGAGGACACTGCATACTCTAGGTGTGTGTGTGTGTGGGGGGGGGGGGGGGGGTGGATACATTCCTGGGTTAGTTAGGAATTTTCATCGTTTTCTCCTTTTGTTTTCTCTTTTTGGCCTTCTTTATGGTATTTTCATTTTTCCCCATCAACAATTTCGATGTCCCATGATTTGGCGACCATAAAGGGGGGAAAGTAAAAATACCATAACGAAGGCTAAAAAGAATATGTGTATGAATTTACCATCAAGGAGTGATTTTTTTAGTTAATTGGTTTTATGTCAATGATATAAATGGTCGTATCTATGTGAATCCTTTGAGATGATTGATGCTCCTTATGTGAGTAGTTTTTGGGAAAACTGTGTCACTAATATCTCCACAAATTTTTGCACCAAACCACAAAGTGTGAATATTTATTACTTAATATAAGGTAAATATATGTTGGGTTAATATTTTTCAGCTTTAAATGATATTTCCATACGTTCGTTCCTTATCCGATCTGTTTCATTACTATACTAGATTGACCGATGCGTGTGTACCTAATGTCCGACTATTGTACGCCCTCAAAAAAAAAAAAAAACAAAAACAAAAAAAATTGGTTGTGTCTTGGGCAAGTCAAAAACCACTCATACTCAACCTTTGATCTTGTTATAACTATTTCAATTAGTGCCGTGAGGAGATCAAACAAGGGTTGAGAGATGAGTGTGAGATTTGTTCCAAATGCAACTTCAAAAAAAATATAATAAATGAGGGGAGTGATGAAATGTACAACATATGGGGATATCTAGGTCGGGAGATTATGGTTTGACTTCTGGGAATGCTTAAATGAGTGGGTCTTGAAATATGATTGCAAAGGATGTAGGACAGGTTCGGTGAAAAATCATTTAAAGATGAATAATGTTAAAATAACCTATATTTATTTGATAGAAAGTGGAAATAATAGCATGGAATGGTTTTCACACACACACATGGAGAGTTAGTGTAATTGTTGACTTTTTAATTCCTTGCTCATGTTGGTTTCATAAATCTCTTTGAATTTTATTATGATATGATTTATGAGACATCCTTTTCCATTTTCACTGGGAAGAAGTCCTTGGTGCGGTTCGTGCATTGATCACATTACTTTGGTGAATTAAAATTTCCTCAAATGCTAAATCTTCATGATGTTGAAAATATTTATATATGCAATATTTTATTGGGATATGTGACTTTTCCCAGGAGTGCAAATGTTTAGGTGTGGGGGTGTGATCGTACCACGATTCACTGTTTTATTCCACCCTTACACCGCTGTTTTAAACTAGTTTTGTAATGAATATTCCAAATATAATAATAAATTGAACTTTATGTTTGAATAATTTAATTAATTTTAATAAAAATTATAATGGTCAATGTTACTTGTTTTTATTATTTCAATGTAGGTGGAGGTGATTTGGAGGGCCCTTGATGAAGTGGAAGAAAAATGGGCCAAAATTGCATGGATCCATGGACATATGTCCAATGTTTTGAATAGTACAAGAAATACGTGCATCCAAATGAGCTGACATTTTGTGGGACTATCCAAAATTTAATAGGAAACATTTAATATGAAGGAACCCAATCCTGATTCGGCTTCTATGGGGCCCATACGAACTGATATGTCCAAGCCACCGAATATGGACCAAGTCAAAGGTGGTGTTCTGTATTTTATCAATATCTTGATATGTAGTTGTCCAAATGGTTCCAAACATTCGGTGGAGACATTCAAGAGGTAGTTCTACAACTTTTATATTTTATCCAAATCGAGATAAGGCTGTCTGAAGGCCTAAACGCTTGGTACAAGTGAATTGAAGAAATCTGTGTGCCTAAAACCACCTACCAATTTTCCTATAAAATGGTACCTTGGGCTCCCCATTTGCAAGTTCGGCCAAGGAGTGAAGTGCTGAAAATTCGGAGTCCTAGAGGATTCTCCTAATCACCTTGGAGGTTCTGGAGGCCCCTATCCTCATAGGGGGATCAACAATGAAGAAGGAGTTCAACCCGAGCTTCCTCCTCCACCCGATGTCGAGCTAAACGGTGGGCGTTCATTGTGAGGGAGCTACACACATGTCAAGGGAGTTCCAATGCATATATTAGCTACTGGTTTGGATTAATTTGGGTGTTAAAACATTTCTTTCCATGTATCTTACATACTTTCATATTTTAATGCTTGTTTTGATGCGTGCGGATGAGATGCTCTTAATTTCTAACCGATCGGTGTGAGGTTTTGAGTGCGTGACTTGTGTTGTTCCGATTGGGTAACACAAGAATATTTTTCTTACCCACTTTCTTGAGATTTCAATATTATTTGGAATCTCTTATTCCATTCATAAGTTCTAGACCTTGACAATACGATTGTTATGTCAAGGTTTGGTTCTTTAAGCAATGAAATAATGGCTTAGGAATTAATCGGGATTCCAATTAATTTCAACCAAAGAATTACTCCAACCTTAAATTAATCTCCAAGAATGATGAACTTGAAAGTGTGTAGTGAACTCACAATTAACCCTTTTGTCTCATAATTCTAAAACACCACTTTTTATCAACTATTAAACTCTTTAAATCAATTCATTTTCTTTAAATTGTTTTAAAGCCACCCCTCTTTTAGCACTTCTTATTAAAAACACACGCTCTAAACCTACCAACACTCCTTGAGAGAAAACCTAGCGTCTACCCTAGATTATAAATCAATCTTAAAATCATAATCAATTTGATGTGTCACGACAGCGCGGTCAAGAGGCCACTTCTAGAGATGATAGGATAGTTTACCCATGATCCTCCCAAACCTCAACATGCATATATGAAAACAAGGTCATGAGCTTCCATTCACCACTGAACTCCTGAACCACTTATGTCTAAGTCTTCTAGATCAAATAATTAGCTACAATATTTCCTTTTCCTGGCATATAGGAAAGCTCAAAATCAATGGATTTTAGTTATTCAACCTATATTTTCTATTTGATATTGAGATCACACTATGTAAATATGTACTTGAGAATTTTGTGATCAGTAAATACCAAAAAATGAACCACAAGAAAATAATTTCCCCAACATCATAAATCATGAACTACAATAGTTATCTTGAGGTCATAAATTAGGTGATTCTTCTCATGTGGCCTCAACTAATTAGATCCATACGCTATTAATTTCTTGTCCTTCATCAGAATTGTTCCCAACCCAATACCTAATGCATCACAGTAAATAGTATAGCTCATGCCTAGATCTGGAATAATTAGGATCAATGTTAAAGTTAATATTTTCTTAAAATCTTGAAAAGATACTTCATAAGATTCTGACTATATGAATTTCACACACTTTATTCAAACCTCTAAGAGGTGCTTCTATTCTTGAGAAATCCTAGATGAAGTATATGTAATACCCATCTTTCCTTAAGAAACTCTGTATATCAGAGACATTATTAGGATTCTTCTAGGAAAATATAACTCTTACCTTCTCTAGGTTTACTGATACTTCTATATCTGAGATGATATGACCTAGGAAGTGATCTTTGTTGATAAAAAAGTGGAATTTTCTAATCTTAGAATAATGATGGTTCTCTCTTAGTGTATTTAGCACAATCTCAAGATGTTTGGAATGGTCTTGTAGAGAATGAGAATACACTAAGATGTTTTCCACAAATCTACCATGAAAAAATCCATATATGGGTGGAAAACCTGATTCATTAGAGCTATGTAAATAGATATAACATTATTGAGAATGAAAAACATTACCAGGTACTCATAAAGACCATACCTACTTCGAAAAGATGTACGAGGTATGTCAGATGACATAACATGCACCTGATGATAAATCAACCTAAAATAAATCTTTGAAAACATCCTCACTCATTGGAGTTGATCAAAGAGGTTGTCTATTAGAGGCAGTGGATACTAGTTCTTTACCGTAAGCTGGTTCAACCATCGGTAATCCACACAAATCCTGAGGGTACCATCTACCTTATTGGAAAAAGTACCGCTGAATCCCATGGTGAAGTACTAGGTCAGATAAAGCCTTTAGTGTACAATTCTTACAACTATATCTTGAGATCCATAATATCCATAGGTTCCATCCTATAAGTAAAAATGGACACTAGTGAAGCTCCTAGCACTAGCTTGATGGTGAATTCTACCATTCTCACTAGAGGTAGCCCAAACAATTCATTAGGGAAGACATCCATGAAACAATCCACCACATGAGGGAAAAGAGTAGGTCATAACCCCTGATCATCCAATAAGATATTACAAATTTGGGTTGTCACTCTTCTCATCCCCTAATTCTCAGGTCATACTCGAGATGCATTAACATCCTATTCTCCCTTGTGTACATGTCTACTGCCTTTCGTGATGTAAACTTCACCCTCTAGCGATAAAAATAAATATGATCTCGATAAGAGACTAACCAATCCATCCTCAGAATTACATCAAATCCTGTCATGTTGAGGATGAAAATATTCCACTCAAAGATATATCTAACTATCTCAATGGGACAATCCTTACAATGGGGAATTATCTCTCATTGGATACCCAATGGGATGTCAAGTGTTATAACTCCATATTAATACTCTACCTCAAGGACTAGACTCTCCAAAATTTCATTAGATATAAAAAGTGTGACACATATGTATCAAATAAATCATAAACTAAAGTAGAGTCTATTAGAATAATACCTCTAATAGTAGAAGTTTAGGTGCTCTGCTCCTCCAGTATATGCTGCACTAGATGTAACTAGCCAGTACCGTGGCCCTGACTCACAACCTAACTTCCTTAAGTAGTCCCACTCTTTCGGTGCTGCAACTCCTAAGTTTTATTACCTTTACCTTGAACACCAAATCAAACTAAGTTTCTGGTGGTATTATAGCTACCTTACTAGAAATATACTACTGGATTTTCTCTGGACCATGGGGTAGGTGTAGATCCTCGCTCTATAGGAACTAATGGGAAAGTCCTATAGAAGCGCTAGATATTCCCCATCCTGTTAGAGCCTCTACATTCCACTGGATCCCACATACACTGGGGTTTTATTTTTCCCGGATTCCAGCACTATTGACATATATGGAAGCTATTAGTACAAGCTGTTTGACATATTCTACCCCTGTGAGAAACCTCGAGACATTGATTTTACCCGCAAGAAGAAGCACTGCCAGGTCTGGATGATGAACCTCCTTGATCCCCACCATCAACTTCCCTCTAATTACTCTTAATAATTAGGTCCTATTAGACTATATTAGAAATATTTTCAGCCAAAAAACATTCACTTATGATCGGATGGGGTACACTATCCCATCCTTGAAATTCCTAATTGTCTTAAGATCATCACCCTCTAGAGTGGATGAGAATTGATATAGATCAGTAAAATGGGAAGAATATTCTATGATAGACATGGATCCATGTTAAAGGTTTATAAAATTGATATCCCATTCATCCCTCAATATCTGTGGGAATAAGTAATCATAGAAGACCTTCTAGAAGTCCCTTCAGATCATGTATCGATATCGGTCTACCTGGGTAATAATATCCCATCATCTCTTGGTATAAACACATAATATATAGGTATTGAGATTGTCCTTATGCAATGGAGGCATCTCCAAATGCTTCAAAATAGAAAACATAGCCTCAATCCATGAATCTACAGAATGAGTTTTTCCATCTCCTAAAATGGTGGGAGGATACTGCCGCTGAAACTCCCAATTAAACTCTTCCATAGTCGGGGTAGGTCGAGAAAAACCTTACATAGACTGCATCATATGTAAAAATCCCTCTCGGAACTGGGATTCAATACCCATATGAGGAACAATAGGTGGTTCCATAGGTGAAACTAATGGAGGTATCACTAGAAACTCAGGGACCACCACCTATGGTGCATGGTCGTCTCTACCTTCCTAGTGTACAACTCAAGGCTATCATGGTGTAATGATTCTATAATGTCAAAAACATGCCTCAAAAGAGAGTTTTTTCAGTTGAGAGAAATTTAAATAGATAAAAGGATAGATAGATAGCCTTTCTGTAGAAAAGATCACACCTCTCTACCTAATCCAAAGGCCAGGTCTAGGTGATAAATGAAAAACCATAATAGGCCATAAGTACATAAGAGACACTCCTAACTATCCACTAATATAGCCAATTTTAGTTCTAGGTCTTATATAACATGATATGGGTTTTGGTATATGGAGTGTGAATTTCAAGGTATAGAGGAAAAAAAAATACTTACTTTGAAATTGTCATCCCATTTAGTGGTAACCTTTCATTTTCAAAGATTTAAAATTCATCTAATTTTTTATTTTTTTAATAGTCGTGTTCTGGTCAAAGACCAAAACACTAAAATTTTATTGAAAAAAAGGATTACACAAGTCTGAAATAAGGCATTTTTCTAACATCCCTAACATAGAGCGAGATTAACTCAGGAGGAAGAACATCACTCCAATGCATCTCTTGAGTAACACCCATGTTGGAAAGACCATCGAAAATATTGTTATCTTCACGATAGGTATGAGTGGTGATGACATTGATCTCTGAAATAAAGTTTAGGCAGTAAATCCAACTCGAAGTGAGCGTCCAAGACAGGTGAATGGAACCATTACAAATGGCCTGAATAATAGTAGCGGATTCACTCTATATCCAGATATTTCTCTAATTATGAAGCCTGGAAAATGAAGTCGCATGAATAACGCTCATCATCTTAGCTTCTAGGGAGGAAGCAGCACCACAAGAGCCATAGAAGCACCCAAGCGTCCGGTCAAGGTGATTTCTGAATAATTTTGTATTCTTTTCTGTAATATTGAGATATATATTATGTTCCAGTTAGATGTGTCGCTATTTCCAATTTATAAAATTCACAGTTTTTATAAATTACAATTGGAATATCATTTAACTACAACCCAACCTTTACATCTGGTATTAGGGTGTAACATCAATGATTTGATTACATGAATCTCCTTTAGGATTTATAGAATTAAATTCTTCCTAAATTACCTTTGGCATTCAATTAATACAATCAAATATCGTTGTTGCAGTCCATGGAACCTGTAGTTATATAACCCACAACATGATATAATTGTCCAGATATGGTGTCATCACCAATATATGTGGGAAAGCACCATTTAGATTGACGTAGGAACTTTAATTAATCTAATTATATTATCCCTATAATAATTTTTTTTTCACATTTCAATAAATAATATTCAAGGCACTAACAACATACAACATACAAATGCACACAGAAAGTAGATGTCACATGAAAAATGTATGACATATTATTCCTAATGTGCTTATGATGATGCATGAGATGCCAATTCCTTCCCTAATCAGGAAAAGGAAAAAAAGTCAATAAAAATAATAATATAAACATTAATAATGTCATAAGGCATGTGCGTCACCCAATAGTGAAATTGTATCAGCTGTAATAGGTGTAATTCAATAACAGCAATAACCCATACTAGGTAATTTGGGGTTTCCCTATACGTGGGTTAGCTAATCTCAAGAAGAGTCTCATTACCAAATTACATTACATCCTAGTCTCCCATATAATACCCAAATATTAAGATAAAGGAAAAATAACCACTATGATACCACTTTTCAATGTCCTGACTTGGGAACCACTTAACTGGTGTCCCGAGCCGGTGGGTCACATGGCCTCAAGCGAGCCTCCCCATATTCCAGAGGCTACTAATTAGTAGTGAGGGTCCAAGGTGTTATAGTGGATAGACTATACCCTTATATCAGAGTGGAACAACATATATAATAAATAGATATACAACAATAAAATCATAATGAAATAGATGGGATAGTAGAAACCAAATTATAAACAATTGCAGAAGCTTAAATAACCAAGAAACTGAAATAGATACAAAATATCATAGGCTAAATCATATAAAATGATGTCATGGCATGGTGATATACAAAAAGGGAACATAGGATATAGGGGACAAACATATACAACAAGTTATACAAAATATAGAATGGCCAAAATACTACTCCACCAACATTATGAGAATATTCTCCATCCTCTGCTCCCATGCTCTGATCTATAAGTAAAATTAAACTAAGAATCTATAGAAGTGATATTGACACTATCCATGCCTACAGATATAAATCATTCTCAGTTAAAAAAGGTGGCTTGATTAAGGTGTGAGATAAACTCAGTAGTCCACCACCAACGATATCTAGAAATAATCTAGATAGTGTACATAGAAATAGTAGTGTGTAGGTAAAGAAAATATAAACAATGCTGAATAAATAAATACCAGTCATATCAGGTTCCATCAGGACACCTGGAAGACTCTACCTTCTTTGGCGTAGGTCGTAATATGTCTGATCTAAGTACTATATATATATAAGTAATAATTTATATATAATTATATATCATATACATGTATATGCACTAAGTACACGAGGACATAAGTAGGTATATACATGAATACTAGATGCTAGCTAGACTCGAGGTCTAAATAAGGCGACAATAACTAGTCTAATGAATTATAGGCTTAAGAAAGGATACAAGACCTAAATCTCATATGAATGCGAGACATCATGCTCATCACCCGAGATAGTTGGGTGAGTTTTCATGCCTAAGATCTGATATGGAGGGACGTAGAACATCATGACCATCACCTAGATAAAAGTATAATGGTGCAAGTCATTATGCCCAACACCTAATTTAAGAGAGCGTGAAACTTCATGCTCAACAAATCCCTTAACCATCATTCAACCTATGATAGAAATGGCATAATAATAATAATAATAATAATAATAATAATCATGTATCACCTATAATGCACTATAATCATCAAGCCCAATACAACCAAGGGTGTCATGATTTATAAAATTCGCATTTATAATTATATTATAGGAGGTGTGGTTAGGCCACCCACTACCATTCATTTGAGTTAAGATGATTAATTTATAAGGAAAGAAAAATCCATCTTGGAGCTAATTTAAACACTTAGACAGTTTTTTGGTCAACTAATCAATTACATAAAAGATATCATTTCCATTTCCAAGCCAGTCTAAACACTTTGAAGGTTTTGTTCCTTTAAAAAATTATATAATAGAGGGGAATTAATTTAACAAAGCCAAAGGGGTGGAAATGAAAAAGTTCAACAACCCTTAATCACTTAGAAAGGGTCCATTAGAGTATGATAACATGATTGAATTTAATTAGGAATGAATAAAACATTTAAGAAAAACATGCAGTAATGGAAGGCATGTGACATAATGAAGAAGCTATGGAAACATCAGTACTTTTATAGAAAACAACCATAACACCTACCTTAGAGATTTAGATAACTCCTAATCTAATATCTTCTTCATATATAAAGTATAACAGAAGAAATCAGAGAAAAGGACCAAAGCCTGGAAAATAGGGCATATGATCTCTCACCAAAATAGCAAAAGATATGGGAAGATAAATGATCTAATGAAGTAATAGGATTAAGTATCTTACCTATATCTATCCAATGCTTCCAATGATAGTCTGTTTTGAGTCTGGATGAGGGAGTTATATTGATCCCTAGAAGAGGATGGGGAAAGTTCTCATAAGAGAAGGGAGAGAGCTTCCACCACTATAAATAAAGGAAGTAAGGAGGTATTTCAATTAAAAAAATTTAGGGTTAAAATAGTAAAATCACTCCTCAACACTGGGTTGAAAAGTTTTACCACATAATTAGATAAACCATGTGCCCACCATGCACCACCAACTATCTAAAGAGTGACCCCGCACGAGCTAGGTGCACAATTTGGATAATTGTTTGCAACCCATGAAAATTACCTTTGAAATTGGAAAACATGCGATGGGTCTAGATAATATAGGCAGAGTTGAGAAATGTGTAATACATCATGCATAGATTAGTATCTCTGAGTAAGTTCTATCTAGTAATCCAATAGTATGATTCATTTTAATTTATGAAAAGGTCCAATGAACCTAGGAAAAATCTTACCCTGCTTCCAAATTTGTTGATGGAATAACCTGGGTGTGACTCACCATAAAACCCTATCCCTAAACTAAAACTCAAGAGGTCACCGACTTCGATTGGAATATGATTGCTATCTAGAATGATCTATCAACATGCACTTGCTGATCAGCTGGACCTACTCTGAAGTCTCCTGGACGAGATGTGGTCCAAGAAAAGATGCCTCCCCTACCTCCAACCAACACATAGGGGATCAGAAAGTCCTACCATATAAATACTCATAAGAATCCATATGGATAATATAATGAAAATTGTTAGTATAATAAAAATCAACTAGGGGTATGTGTTTCTACCAAGAACCCCTAAAGTCAAGGACACATGCACATAGCATGTCTTCTAACACTTGAATCATACACTCTATCTGTCCATCGGTTTGAGGGTGATAGGCATTCTTAGAAGAACCCGTGTAACCAAGGCCTTTTTTAACCCCTACTAAAATCAAGAAATGAAGAGATAATCCCTGTCAGATATAACAGAACAAGGATCTATAGGAAGAGGTATGATCTCCCTAGCATATATATTCTCTAGCTCATGTACCAAAAATGTATCCTGAAAAAGAAATAAGTATGCAACCTTCATCAACCAATCAATGAATACCCATAATGTATCATTTCTATGAGGAGATCTAGGAAAACTAGTCATGAAGACCATAGAAACATTGTCCCATTTCCACTTGGGAATAGAAAATGGCTTTAAAATTCCTACCGATCATTATTGTTTTTCCTTCACCTGATGACAGGTGAAAAACTAAGTGATAAAGCTAGAAATTTACCGTTCCATACTAGGATACCAATATTGGTGACCTAAGTATCAATAAATATTAGTTATATCAGAATTTACCACCCAATTTGAGGCATGAAAGTCCCATATAATCTTCTCTCTGTTGTCTTTTGGGACTAAAAAATTACCATTAAAGCATAAGGTCTCATCCACATCCATGATCTAGCCAGAAGATAAATACTCATTTGAGAGAATTTCCCTTAGGACTAATCTTTTAGTATATGAGAGCTACCTCATTCTCACCCATTCTAGAAGGGTAGTGGTCACTTATAGAGTCGACAGGATAGTCTTCCCACAATCCCCCCAAACCTCAACATGCATCTCTGAATACAAGACCATGATTTTCCACTCACCACTGACCTCCTAAACCACTTATGTCTAAGTCTTCTAGATCAGAGAATCAACTATAATATTTCCTTTTCTAGGTGTGTAGAAAAGCTCAAAATTAAAGTATTATAGGTATTAAACTCATCTATGTTACCTGATATTGAGATCATTCTATGTAAATATGTACTTGAGACTTTTTTGATCAGTAAATACCACAAAATTATCCCCAAGAAAGTAATGTATCCAACAATATAAAGCGTGAATTACAATAGCCAGCTCAAGGTTGTGCATTGAGTAATTCCACTCATGAGGCCTCAAATGATGAGATTTTTATACTATGACTCACTCATCCTACACCCAAACTAATCCCATCCCAATACTTGATGCGTCACAGTAAAATGTATAGCTCCTACCTGGATCTGGAAAAATTAGGACCAACACTAAAGTGTATCTCCCCTTCAACTCCTAAAAGGCTACTTCACAAGCTTCTGACCATATGAATTTCACACCCTTCAAAGTCTAGACTATAAGAGGTGTTTCTAGGCGTGATAAACCCTAGATGAAGAATCTATAATACCCATATATCCCAAAGAAACTCTGTATATCAAAGAGGTGATTGGGATGCTTCTAGGAAACTACATCTCTCACCTTCTATGGGTCTACTGATACTCCTGTCTCTGAGATTATATGACCTAGGAAGTTAACTTTGTTGATCTAAAAGAAGCATTTTATAATATTAGAACACCATTAGTGCTCTCCCAGTGTATCCAAAATGATCTCAAGATGTTTAGTATGGTTTTGTTGAGAATGAGAATACACTAAGTTATTGTCCATAAAGACTACCATGAAAGAATCTAGATACATGTAGAAAACCCGATTCATCAGATCTATAAAAATATCTGGTATTTTTGTGGGACCAACTGACATTACCAGATACTCCTAAAGATCATAACTACTTCGAAAAGCTGTAAAAGGTATGTCAGATGACCTGACATGCACATGATGATATACTGAATTCAAATAAATATTTAAAAACACTCTTTCTCCTTGAAACTGATCGAATAGGTCATATATTAGAGGCAGTGGATACAAGTTCTTTATTGTAAGATGGTTCAATCACCGAAAATCCATGAAAATCCTGAGGTTACCACCCATATTCTTAGAAAAAAGGACTGGGGAACCCCATGGAGAAGTTCTAGGTGGGATAAAGCCTTTAATATCCAAGTCTTCCAACTATTTATTGAGCTCCATAAGCTCCATAGGTTCTATCCTGTAAGGAGTAATGTACACTGGTAAAAATCTTGACACTAGATCAATGGTGAATTCTACCTCTCTCACTCGACGTAGTCCAGAAAAGTAATTAGGGAAGAAATCCATGAAAAAATCCACCCAAAGAGGAAAAATAAAAATGTCGCAACCCTTGATAATCCAAGAAGAGACTGAAAATCTAGGCTGTCACTATGCCTATACCTTGATGATCAGGTCTCACTCAAGACACATTGATATCTCATTCTCCCTTGTATAGATGCCTACATCTCTTTGGTGATGTTAATGTCACCCTCCAATGATAGAAATCAATATGGGATCGATAAGGTACTAACCAATCCATCCTGAGAATTACATCAAACCCTATCATGTTGAGGATGGAAAGATTCCACTAAAATAGATATCCACTTATCTCAAGGGGAAAATACTTACAATGGATAATTATATATGATTGAACACCCAAAAGTGTATCAAGTGTCGTAACTCCACAGTACTACTCTACCTTGAGGCCCAGACTCTCCATAATTTCCTTAGATATAAAATAGTGCGATGAGACAATATTAAATAAAGCAAACACTAAAGTGGAGGATACTAGAATAGTACCTCAAATTGTATAAGGTCTGTCTCTCTTATTTTATGAAATAGGCTGCACTACATGTAACTGGCCTATACCGCGACCCTGATTCACAACCTAAATTCCTTGAGAAGGCCCACTGTACTGGCACTACAAATCCTGAGTTTAACTACTTTAGCCTCGACCACTACCTCATCCCAAGTGGTCAGTGGTATTCTGGTTGCCTGCCTAGCGAGATACTACTGAAATCAATCCAAAACATGGGGTAGGTGTCGATCCCTACTCACCAGGAACTGATGGAAAATTACTATATAAGCACCGTATATGACCCATCCTTCCGCTAACTCTGCATTCCACTATATATTTTATACACTTGGGTTTCATGTGTCCCAACTTCCCACACTGGTGACATATAAGGAAGTTGTATCCTAATCCATCTGACTACTGTTACCCACATAATAAACCTAAAGACATCACTTTCACCTACTAGAAAAAACACTACCAGGTATGGGTGATTAACTTCCCTAGTTCCAACCATCGACTTCCCTCAAATTCCTATTAGTAATGAGGGCATGGTTGACTATCTCAGAAATATTAATTAGTTGAAAAACTTTGACCTATTATCAGATGGCGTATACTAGACCATCCTCAAAACACCAAGCAATCATTAGGTCTTAACCAACTAGATTCAGCACAAAATGTTGTAGCTTAGTAAAATGGGAAGAATATTCCATTATAGACATGGATCCCTATTGTAGATTCATAAAATATTTAGCCTGGTCAACCATCAATGTATGTGGGAAGAATTAATGGTAGAATACTATCATGAAGTCCCTCCAGATCATGTATCAATGTTGGTCTTCTTGGGTAATAACATCCCACCATCACTTGGAAGAACCACATAACATATAATTATAGATATTTCCCATCTACTCTGGAGGTAGCTCTAGATGGTTGAAAATAGAAAGCATAGCCTTAATCCACGACTCTTCAACATGAGGTCCACCATCCCCTAAAAATTTAGGAGTATGATGCTATTGAAACTCCCAAGTCAACTCTACCATAGTTTGGGTAGGTCGAGAAACACCTTGAATAGACTACATCATATGGAAAAATCCCTCTCAAAACTGGGCATCAATTCCCATATTAGGAACAACAGATGGTTCCATAGGTTCCACTATATGAGGTATCACTGGTGGCTCAGGGCCCACCACCTCTAGTGCATGGTCCTCACTACCTTCTTGGCATATGTATTGAAGCTGTCATAGTGTCATGATTCTACAATGCCAAAAGAATTCCTCAAAGGATAGTTTTTTTAATTGAGAGATATTCTGATAGATAAAAGGATAGGCACACAAACTTCCTTTAGAAAAGGTCAAACCTCTCTTCTAGCTCCAAAATACAGGTCTAGGTTATAAATTAAAAACCATAACATGCCATATGAACATAAGAGACACTCACAACTACCCACTACTAAGGCTAGGTTTGGGTATAGGTCTCATATAACATGATAGGGGTTCTGGTATGTAGAGTTTCAATTGTAAGGTACAGAGGAAAACACCATTTACTTTGTAATTATAATCCCATTTAGTGGTAACCTTTCATTTTAAAATATTTAAAATTACTCAGAGTTGTATTTTTTTATATAATATAGAGATATATATCATGGTATAGTTAGATTCATCACCATTTCCAATTTATAAAATTCATACTCATCATAAATTGTAATTGGAATGTCATTTAGCTATAACATGAAATTTACATCCAGTATCAGGGTGTAACAGGTCACAAGTGATGATTTGATTACATGAATCACATTTAGGATTTATATATCTGATTTATTCATAAATTAACTTGGTAAATCATGTAATCTAATCAACTATCATTACTTCTATCCATGGAACCCATAGTTCCATAACCCACAACATGATATAATTAGCTAATTAAGGTGTCATAACTAATATATGTGAGAAAACACCATTTAGATTGATGTAGGAAATTTAATTAATCCAATTATATTATCCCTATAAGAAATTTTGGAACATTTCTGTCACGAACCATCCCCTGGGGCCCGTACCGTGACTACCCCAAGCCCACCTTCCATAGGCCAGGGGATGACGACAAGCACCGGAAAGACATATCCCTAAAACCGGAAAGGCATTTCCTTTTAACTTGCAACTCAAAAAATCCAAGCACACATCAAGATACAAGAACAGGTAAACTATATTGTAAATATAGTGAGTACAGTAAGTAAAGGGGGCCAGAATACAAGACCAACTGGAAAGTACAAGTAAAACTGAAAACATCTCCTCTGAACACCCACCAAGGATCCTACTTGATGGGTAGGTACAACTCTCGAACGGTCATCTCTATGGTACGTCTCATCTAATGGTCCACCACCGAGCAACCACCGATACTGGTACCCTAGAACTAGATTAGCGCTATCCGTCATCTGTACAAGACACATCAAGGTGCAAGAATAGCCCGTGCAGGGGTGGGTATAACAATACTCAGTAGGGACCCTGAGACCCCCGAAGGTCTCTTAGAATCCACAAAGGATAAACCACAAAGCAGTATCATAATCACAAAGCACAAAAACAATAGTCAACCCTATTTAGGTATATTCCCATACATTTACCTAAGTTATCAATTATACCCATCTCATTTATGAGGAAACACAAGGCCCGACTCTTTAGCCAAAAGCTCAACTATTTCACGAAGGAAAGATTACCAAGACGGTAACACCAAACAGGTAAGTACCATAAAGGTAACACCACACAGTAGAATACCACAAAGGTATCACCACGAAGGTAAGTAACACAAAGGTAAGGCCACATAGAAGAATAACACAAAGGTATCACCACACAGAAGTGTACCACAAAGGTAATGACTCATCTCACACTAGGTATAACTTAAGTACGGAAGTATAGATGATTAGCTGTATTACTAGATCATCTTAATTTGATGAGAAGCTCTGCTATTGACCCACATAGGAACGAAGATGACCCACACAAGATCTGAAGATGACCCACACAGGATCTGGAGATGAACCACATAAAATCATATGCGCTGACCCACACAGGATCAATGAGCAGTAACCCACACAGGATCCGAAGATGACCCACATAGGATCTGAAGACTCCTTAAGTACAGCCAGCCACAGGGTTCCCGCACTAAGCATGCTTGATTCTAGGAGGTTCCTATCCTCCAGCCATCAGTTGATACTTCAAATTCCACTAATTCCCATGAATAAATAACCCAAAGGTTTTTCATGTCATAAGGGACCCAACACGACAGACGGCGCGTCAATCGGACGCCCGGTCTGTAAGTTATTAGAGTTTCCGTTCTGAGGGCCCAGTTAGATTCGGGTTCGATCCAACCCATCCGCACACTAACTCTATCCAAAACTCAAGTGGAGTATACCAAAAGGACTGTCTCGATCCAATGATTCTGTCACTATAGACGATTCGTCAAACAGATGCTTGGTTCTAAAGATATGGCCAAAAAGGCGAAACTGGGTCCAGATGGGCCCGGGTCCGGTCCGACCTGGTCCGACCCGGCCGGGGCTGACCTAACCCGGTTCGGGTGAACCCGTCCCTGTCCAGGTCTGGCTTGCAAAGGGGGTAGCCCGGACCACTGGGTGTGGCCTGCTGGGGATAGCCCGCTGGGTGCGGCCCACTGGGCGTGGCCCACGGGGCTCGGCCCACCCGGCTGGGTGCGGTCAGCCATGGCGGGGCCTGCCCTAGCTGCAACTTGGGGGGGGGGGGGTGCCCCCCGGTATTCCAAACGGTCCAATGGACCGTTTAGCTTGGACAACACCACGGCGCCATGTGGCACTGCCTGTTGGCACACGGGACCCGCCAAAGCGGGTCCTGCTCAGCGTGACGCGGCCGGCCGAAAAACCAGTCGGCTCTCCTCTAAGTGGCGCGACAACGCCACTATCCTGCTGTGGCTAGCTAGGTGCTGTCCGTCCTCTAGGTTCACCACCATGGCTAAGTAGCCGCGAACTCCTCCTCTACCGGTAGTGCGGACGCACGCCGCCTTGCCTCCACATGGTCGGCCGACATGCCAGCCACCACCTTCCACCACCACAGCCATCAGGCCATGACCTACTTCGGCAGCGTGGTTGTGCCGCAGCCATCATCGTGGAAGACCAGTGTGCCGACCACTACCTGAACCCTATCGGCATCGGTCGCCGAAAACGTGGTCGGGTGACACTCAACCCGTCGATCCGCCCGCGAAGAACACATAAATCAACGAAGAATTGTGGAGGGATCATGCTGTGTTTGTTTGGCTCGAACCCTCTGCGTTAGACCGATAACAAGCGGGTCGAGAAGAATGATTCAACGTAAAACCACAAAGAACAATCGTGAACACACCCCTACCTCGTTCATTCGTTGGAAATGGCATGAGGAAGAAGACGAAGATGATGAATATGCCAACGTTCGTCGCTCCCACAACACGCTCCTGATCCGAGCTTGAGCATCATTTTCATTGGAGGTTTGTTCTTCATTGGAGGAGGTTCTTCGTTGGAGGATGTTTCTCCAATGGATCTCAAAGTTCTCTCCTTTTCCAAAAATTTCTCCCATGAGAGGTGAGGAGCCAATTTATTTAAGTTAAGTTAATTAATTTTGGCACATCAATTGGGGGAATTACAAGAGTTAACTCCAATTAAAATTGGAGTTCGATTGGTCCCCACCACCAAGATTTAAATGAGAGGTTTCAATAAAATAAAATAAAAGTCAATGTTTTATTTTATTATTTTTCTTTTAACCCTCCCACAAAAAACTGAAAAACTAACTTCCACCCTTGACCTACTGCGGTTGAGGTAAAGGTCTCCTTAAGAGAATATCGGCACTGTGAGTTCAACGGTGTCCCCATATTTCAATTCTGAGTACCAGTTAAAAAGTTACAAAATGCCGCTCACGCGTTTACTGAACGTACCTAAAAAAAGTTTAGAAATTCATTCCGGGCACACTGGGCCTCGTAATCATGTGCTGTCAATTTTTTCAGACCCGTAATAATTCTATATAATTAAAAAAAATTATATGAAAAAATTCTGGGTCTTTACATTCTCCCCACCTCAGGGATTTGCGTCCCCGAAAGCCACAACTAAAACTAGGGAAACAAGTAAGGTTACTGAGCATGAATTTGAGCCTCCCACTCCCATGTTCTCTCCTAGAGTTTCCCATGATATGAACGAACGTGCACCAGGGGTATTGACCGCCCATGAAGGACTCTCTCCCGTCGATCCTCAATCTCCACTGGAAACTCTAAAAACATCGCCCCATCGTCAATGTCCATATTTCCCTAGTCAATGATGTGCGAAGGATCATATACATATCTCCTAAAATGGGATACGTGGAAAACGTCATGCACCCGGTGCAACTGAGGGGGAAGAGCTAGGCGATATGCCACCTTGCCAACTTTGCTAAGGACCTGGAAGGGTCTGATGAACCTCAGAGATAACTTTCCGCCCTAGCCAAATCTATGCAAACCTCTTTGAGGTGAGACCCATAGAAAGAGATGGTCACCCTCCTCGAACTCGAGAAGTCTCCATCTCCTATCATTATAAGACTTATTCCTGCTCTGTGCAGTGTTCATCCACTCCTGGATGATCTGCACCTTCTTCGTGGTAGCCCATACCATCTCTGGTCCCATGAGTGCCGACTCCCCTGGGTCAGTCCAGCACAAAGGTGATATGCAAGGTCAACCGTACAATGCCTCGAATGGTTCCATACCGATAGTGGAGTGATAACTGTTGTTTTATGCGAACTATACCAAGGTCAAGTGATCCTCCCAATTGCGGACAAAATCAAGGACACAAGAATGTAACATGTCCTCAAGGATCTGAATAGTCTACTCTGTCTGACCATCCATCTGAGGATGAAAGGTGGTGCTTAATCGAAGATGAGTCCCAAACACCTCCTACAACCCCTTACATAGCTGGGAAGTAAAACATGAATCATTATTGGAGACAATCATAGAAGGTACTCCATGAAGACATATAATCTCCTGCACGTAGAGGCATCCCAAGCCCTCTACTAAACCATTCTCTCTGATAGGTAGGAAGTGGGCCGAATTGGTGAGTCAGTCAATGATCACCCAGATGTAATCATGTCCCTTAGAAATGTGTGGAATTCTTGTCACGAAGTCCATATAAATTTCACCCCACTTCCACTTTGGCACCTCTAGTGGATGAACTAATCCCATTGGAACCTGATTCTTTTCCTTCACTTACTGACAAGTGAGGCACCGTGAGACAAACTCTGCCATTTCTTTCTTCATTCCTGGCCACTAGTGCTGACGCCAGAGGTCCTGGTACATCTTCGCCACTCCTGGATGTACCGCTAGAGGGGATGTATGGAACTCCCTCAACACTTCTTCCCGTAGCACCACTGGTACCATAGTACGTCCTCTAAAGAGGATGATGTTCTCCCCACCTTCATAAAATCCATTAGGTGCCTGCTCTGTGGATATCTGAGCACGTTGAGCCTCATAGTCAGTGTCCCCAAGCTGCGCCTCCCTAACTCGCTGAAGGAGTGGGGGAGTGACTGTCAGAGACTGAAGATAAGATACTCCATCTCGACCCACATAGGATATCCACAAAGAGGCTAGATACTCCGTCGCCTCACTCAAAAACTGAATACCAAATCTTATGATGATAGAATATACTACTATGTTCCCCTTCCCAGGATTATAGACTATCTCAAAGTCATAGTCCTGGAGGAACTCAATCCAATGCCGCTGTCTCAGGTTCAGGTCCTTCTAAGAGAAGATATACCTGAGACTCTTGTGATCAGATTAGACTGTAAAACATTTTCCCATCAAGTAATGTCGCCACATCTTCAAGGAGAAGACCACTGCTGCTAACTCCAGGTCATGGGTAGCTTAGTTCTACTCATGCTGTCTCAGCTGTCGAGAACCATAAGTGATCACTGCTCGCTCCTGCATCAGGACACATCCAAGCCTGGTCCCTGATGCGTCGCAGTAGACTATGTACCCAACACCCTCCTCCAATAACCTCAAGATGGGGGCACTCATCAGTATCTACCTCAACTCCTAAAAACTCCACTGGCATCTCTCTAACCACACGAAGGGTTATCCCTTCTTCTTCAACACTGATAAGGGTGCTACAACTCTGGAAAAGTCAGACACAAACCTCTGGTAGTAACCATCCAAACCCAAGAAAATCCTCAACTCCTTCACACTCTTGGGTGGATCCCAAGAAAGCACAAACTCAATATTTGTTGGATCCACCACAACTACAGCCATCTAGATGACGTGTCCTAGGAATTGAACCTCTCGGATCCAGAACTGGCACTTCGAGAGCTTACCATAAAGCTGGTGCTCTCGAAGTGTGTCTAGAACTATCTGCAGATGATAGGCATGCTCCTCCTCCATGCCTGAGTATATCAGGATGTATTCGATGAATACTACCACAAAGCGATCAAGGTATGGATGGAAGATTCTGTTCATGAGTCCTATAAACACTACTGGGGAGTTGGTCACACCAAATGGTATACTCAAGAACTCATATTATCCATACCGACATTTGAAGGCTGTCTTCTGCACATCCTTATCTCGTACCCTGAGCTGATGATAGCCTGATCTGAGGTCTATCTTCAAAAACCACCGTGCTCCCTTCAACTGATCAAAGATATCGTCAATCCTCGGGAGTGGGTACTTGTTATTCATGGTCACTTGGTTCAGGCGCCGATATTCCACATAGAGTCTCAAAATACCATCCACCTTCTTGGTGAACAAAATCGGGGTTTCCCAAGGAGAAACACTGGGTCTAATGAACCCCTTGCTCTGCATGTCCTCTAGCTGTACTCGCAGCTCTAAAAGCTCCACTGAAGCCATCTGATATGCTGGTGTAGATATTGGTGTCATCCTGGGGTAAAAGTTGATATAAAAGTCCACCTCTCTACGAGGTGGTAGACCCAGAACATCATCAAGGAAAACATCAATGTACTGGTCCACCACTATAGGATAACTCAGACTCTCAACATCAACCATTCCGATGGTAAGTCTAGCCAACTGATGTGTGATCGGATGCATGCTCCTCTAGGTAAGTCCATCCTATGCTATAAAGGTTCCCTTCTCACCGGTGAAGGAAAAGATGGTCCCATCCTCGTGGACACACCACACTTTGCGCCTAATATAGTCGATCTGATCATGGACTATAGATAACCAATACATACCCAAGATGACCTTGTAAAGCCTCAACACTGCTACTAGGAGATCCCAGCCAAAGCTCTCTCCTCCTAGAGTAAGCTTACAAATCGTACCTCATATCATCTCTGGAGTGACATGGTCATAAGTTTTAGCTGCCTGGAGCTGAGCTCGTCCCTTTCCACCTGCTCCCTGTAGTCGGGGTGGACCACCTAGATGAGGTGGTGGTAGAACCTCAAATCGCCGCCCACCTCCCACTGCTTGACCAGCTCCTCTGCCACATCCGACCGCTACCTGTGGACCTCCTTGATCGAATCTTTGCCTCTACCCAGGCGGTCCTTCAATCGTCTACTAGTCGTCTATACGGTGGGTCGGGAAATAGAGAGCCATGTGACCCTACCCGCCGCACAAGTAACACTGCCTACTCCTCACCTGTCCTACTCTGTCTCGAGAGCCACAAACAATCGACCCTATATCCTACGGTAATTCACCCATAGTTCTGGTCCTCTCAGACCTCTGTATCATCTATTTGCTGCAAGCTGTAGATGACTCTGCTGCAAAACGTCTGGTGGTGGGTCTCGCTACTGGTGACTGCTTAGCAAGGAAGCTCTCCACTAAGAGTTCTCACTCTAACACCCCCACCTACGTCGAGATGCTGAGAGAAATAATCAAAGCTCTAATCTTCCGTATGAGCCCCTGCTCGAAGGTCTAGGCTCTGAAGAAAGGGTCCCACACCATGTTAGTGGAGTAGCATGAGAGGTCGGTGAACCTCGCAGAATACTGAGCCACGGTCATACATCCCTGATACAAGTGGAGAAGCTTCTATATACACACTGAGCGTAAGGTCGCTGGGACGAAATCTACCCTAAAAAGGCTCTCGAAGTCTGCCCAGATGAGAGTCACCTCATTATGAACCTGGAGCATCAAGCTCCACCATATGACCGTAGCTGCCTAAAGAAGACTGGTGGAAAGGATCACCATGAGATCAGCTGGTGTCCCTACCAGTCCAAAAACTCTAACCACGGCCTCCAGCCAGTCCTTAGCTGCTTGTGGATCCATGTTGCCCTGGAACCTTGGTGGAAATTGGCGTTGGAACTTGTGTAACCTGCTCAATCGGCGTGCACCCTCTACTGCTAGGGCTGGTGGCATCAGCTACCCAATGGGTAGTGGTGCTGCTGGTGCACCAACCGATGGTACAACTGCCGAAAGGGGGCCCTACACCGAAGCCTCATCTCTTGGCGGGCTGTCATCGCATACTCTACCCAGAAGACTGGTTGGCTGTCTGCGTGGGGGCATCCTGAAAATAAACAGGCGCACAACGGTAAAAAATTTATACCTGGTGAGTTGACTCAAAGTGATCACAAAGAAAAATTCTCAAAAATACACACACAATCAGTGTTTTCATGCACTGAGTCGAAAATCAGAAGTTAGGGTCTTGGTGTATGGATACATCGGCCGTCAGACCAACACTGGATTCCCCAAACTGATAACCACACTCATAACACTTAACACTATTACTGATTAAAAGACCAGAGTCCAAGTTCTTCGATAGAACCGACTCCTCTGATACCAATTTTTCACGACCCGTCCCCCGTCCCCCGGGCCCCGTGCCGTGACTACCCCAAGCCTACCTTCCATAGTCCAGGGGCTGGCGACTAGCACTGGAAAGGCATATCCCTAAAACCAGGAAGGTATTTCCTTTTAACTTGCAACTCACACAATCCAAGCACATATAAAGATACAAGCACAAGTAAAATATATAGTAAATAGAGTGAGTACAGTATGTAAAGGGGGACAGAATACAATCCCAACCAGAAAGTACAAGTAAAACTGAAAATAACTCCTGTGAACACTCTCCAATGATCCTACCTAATGGGTAGGTACAACTCTCGAATGGTCATCTCTACAGTACATCTCGTTTAATGGTCCACCACCGAGAAACCTCTAGTCCTGGTACCCTCGACCTCGATCAGCGCTGTCCGTCATCTACAAAAGACACAACAAGGTGCGGGCATAGCCCCGTGTAGGGGTGAGTATAAAAATACTTAGTAGGGACCCCGAGACCCCCGAAGGTCTCTCAGAATCCACAAAGGATAAACCAAAAAGCAGTACCGTAATCACAAAGCACGAAAACAACAGTCAACCCTACTTAGGTATATGCCCATACATATACCTAAGTTATCAAGTATACCCATATCATTCATGGGGAAACACAAGGCCCAACTCTTTAGCCAAAATATCAACTATTCCACGAAGTAAAGATTTCCATTAAGGTAACACCCCACAGGTAAGTACCACAAAGGTAACACCACATAGTAGAATACCAAAAAGGTATTACCACAAAGTTAAGTACCACAAAGGTAAAGCCACACAGAATAATACCACAAAGGTATCACCACACAAAAGTGTACCACAAAGGTAAAGACTAATCTCACACTAGGTATAACTTAAGTACGAAAGTATAGATGATTAGCTGTATTACTAGATCATCTTACTTCATCGAGAAGCTCTACTATTGACCCACACAGGATCGAATATGACCCACACAGGATCTGAAGATGATCCACACAGGATCTGGAGATGACCCACACAGGATCGATATGCATTGACCCACATAGGATCACTGAGCGCTAATGCACACAAGATCCAAAGATGACCCACACAGGATTTGAATAATCCTCAAGTACAACCAGCCAAAGGGTTCCCGCACTATGCATGCTTGATTCCGGAATTCTCCACTCCTCAAGACATAAATTGATACTTAAAATACCAAAAAGTCCCATGAATAAGTAACCCAAAGGTCTGACACGTCATAAGGGACCCAACGTGATAGATGTCACGTCAATCGGACGCCCGGTTTATAAGTTATAAGTGTTTCCATTCTGAGGGCCCGGTTGGATTCAGGTTTGATCCAAACCTACCATACTCCAAATTTATCCAAAAATCAAGTGGATTATACCAAAAGGACCATCTTGATCAAATGATTATGGCACCATAGATGGTTCATCAAATGAACACCCGGTTCTCAAGATATGGCAAAAAAGAAAAACTGGGTCCAGATGGCCCCGGGTTCGGTCTCACCCAGCCCGACCCAGCCTGGACCGACCCGAATTGGTTCAGGTCTACCCTACCCGTTCCAGGTCTGGCCTGCTGGGCGAGGCCCACTGGGCGCGACCTGCTCGAAGTGGCCCACTGGGCGTGGCCCGTGGGGCTTGGTCCACTCAGCTAAGTGCGGTCCTCCGTGGTGTGGCCCGCCCTAGCCACTACCCAGGGGGAAGGAACCCCCCGATATTTCAAACGGTCTAATGGACTGTTTTACTTGGCCAACTCGGCGGTGCCATGTGGTGCTGCATGCTGGCACGCGGGACCCACTGGAGCGGGTCCTTCTCAGCATGGTGCGGCCGACCAAAAAACTGACCGACTCTCCTCCTAGCGGTGCGACGACACCGCTGTCCTCCCGCAGCCGGCCGGGTGCCGGCCGCCCTCCGAGTGCACTGCCGTGACTAAGTAGCCGCGACCTCCTCCTCTACCGGTGGCGCGGAAGCGCGCCGTCTTGCCTCCACGCAACCGGTCGGCATGCCCGCCACCACCTTCCACCACCGCAGCCATCAAGCCATGACCTACTTCGGCAGTACGGTTGCACTGCCGCCATCATCATGGATAACCGGTGTGCCTGCCCCTGCCTGAACCCTACCAGCGTCGATCGCCGACAATGTGGTCTGGTGCCGCTCAACCCGTCGATCCGCCCGTGAAGAACATGTCAATCAACGAAGAATTTTGGAGGGATCAGGCTATGTTTTTTTGGCCCGTACCCTCCACGTTAGACTGATAGAAGGTGGTTCAAGAAGAATGATTCAATGTAAAACCACGAATAACAATCGTAAACACACCCCTACCTTGTTCGTTCGTTGGATATGGCGTGAGGAAGAAGATAAATATGATGAAGATGCCGAAGTTCGTCACTCCCGCAACATGATCCCGATCCAAACTTGAGCGTTGTCCTCATCATAGGTTCGTTCTTCATTGGATGAGGTTCTTCGTTGGAGGATGTTTCTCCAATGGCTCTCCAAGTTTTCTCCTTTTCCAACAATTTCCCCCAAAAGAGGCGAGGATCCAACTTAATTAAGTTAAGTTAATTAATGTTGGCACATCAATTGAAGGAATTCCATGAGTTACCTCCCATTAAAATAGAACTTCAGGTGGTCCCCACCACCAAGATTCTAATGATAGGTTTCAATAAAATAAAATAAAAGTTAATGTTTTATTTTATTATTTTTCTTTTAACCCTCCCACGAAAAGATGAAAAACTAACTTCCACCCTCGGCCTACTATGGTCGAGGTAAATGTATCCTTAAGTGAATATCAGCACTACGAGTTTAACAGTGTCCTCAAATTTCAATTCCGAGCACCAGTTTAAAAGTTACAGAACGCCGCTCACGCGTTTACTGAACGTACCTAAAAAAAGATCAGAAATTTATTCTGGGCACACTAGGCCTCAGAATCACGCACCGTCAATTTTTACAGACTCATAATAATTCCATAGAATTAAAAAAAACTTACATGAAAAAATTCTAGGTCTTTACAATTTCAATATATATGAATCATGCACTAACAATATGGGGTGGGAAAATGCATGTATAAATTAGACATGGAATGGAAAAATGATTGACATATTAGTCCTAATGTGTCTATGATGATGCATGAGAAGCTGATTCCTTTCCTAAATAGTCATAGGAAAACAAATTCCATAACAATAACAATCTCGATATTAATAATTTCACAAGTCTTGCTCATCACCCAATAGTTAAATAATATCAACTGTAACAGGCATAATTCAATTAAAACAATAACACATCCTAGGTAATTTGGGTTTCCACTCTATGTGGGTTAGATACTCCCAAGAATTGGCTCATTACCAAATTCCATTACATCCTAGTATCCTATATAATACCCAAATAGTAAAAAATAAATAAAAAAGAACCACTCTGATACCACTTTGTAACATCCTGACCCGAGATCCACTTAACCAGTTCCCTGATCCGGTGGGTCACAAGGCTTCAAGAATGCCTCCTCGTATGCGAGATGATACTAAATAGAAGTGTGGATCCAAGTTAGTATAATAGAAAGACTATAATGTCATATCATAGTGGCACAATGGATATAATAAATAGATAGACAACAGTGGAAGCATAATGAAACAAATGGCACGATAGAAACCTAATGATAAACAATTGTGGAAGAATAAATAACCAAGAAACTGAAATAGATACCAAATAACATAGGCTATGTAATATATAATGATGTCATGGACTGATGATATAAAAAAATTGAATAGGGGATACATGGGATATGCATATAAAATAAGCTATAAAAAAGAAAAAAATAAAAAAATACTACTCCACTAGCATCACGAGAATAATCTTGGTCCCCTACTCCCATTCTATGAGCTATAAGTAAAATTAAATCAATCATCTATAATTGGGAACCTTCCCTTATCCATACCTGTAGACATTAAGTCTACTCAGGTACCAAAGGTGGCCTGAGTAGTGTGTGTGAGATAAACTCAGTAGGCCACCACCGATGATGTCTAGAAATAATTTAGATAGTGTGTATAACAATAATAGTGTAGAGGTAAAGAACATATAAACAATGTTGAATAAAGAAATACCAGTTGACTTAGGTTCTATCAGGACACCTGGAAGACTCTACCTACTTTGTTGTAGGATTAAATATTTCTGATATGTGTACCATATATATATAAAAGTAATAATATATATAGTTATATACTGTATTCATGTATATACACTAAGTACGTGTGGAAATAAGTAGGCATATACATGGATACCTGGTGCTAGTTGGACCCGGGGTGTAACTCAGGCGTCCATAACTAGTCTAATGAGATATAATCTCAAGCAAGGGTATAAGCCCTAAATCTCATATGAATGAGAGACAACATGCCTATCACTTGAGATGGTGGGGTGATTCATCATGACCAACACCAGATACAGATGAATGGGGGAAATCATTCCCATCGCCCAGAAAAAACTATAATGGTGTGAGTCATCATGCCCAATAATCGATGTAAGGGAGCATGAAACTTCATGTTTAATAAATCCCTTCACCTTAGTTCACCAACTAATAACAATGGAATACTCATAATAATAATAATAATAAACATAATAGATCACCTCTAATGAACTATAATCATCAAGCCCAATACAACCAAGAGTGTTACAATTTTTTTAATTCAAATTTATAATTATATAACATGTGACACCGACATTCCACCCACTACCATTAATTTTAGTTAACCCATTTAATTTAAAAGTGAAGGAAAATAAATCTTAGATCTAAGCCAAACACTAGGACAATGTTTTAGTCAACTAAAAAATTACATAAAATAGGGAATATCCATTTCAAAGTCAATATAAACACATAGGTGGTGTATGATCCATTAAATAATTTTATAATAGAGAGAAATTAATTTATCACACCCAAAGGGGTGGTAATGAACAAGGTCAAAAAACTTTAATCACTTATCAAGGATCCATGGTAGTATTATAACACGTTTGAATTTATTTAGGAAGTAAGAAAACATTTAAGGGAAACACGTGATAATGGAAGAAATGGGTAATAATGAAGAAGATATGAAAACATCATGAATTTTATGGAAAACAACTATAATACCTACCTTAGGGATGTAGATGACTCCTCATCCAATATTAGATTTAGATTAGAAGTAGAATGGAAGAAATCAGATAAATATACCAACACCTTGAAAATAGGGAATATGAGCTCAAACAAAAATAGCATAAGATATAAGAAGATAAATGATGGAAGTAAGTAAGAAGATTAATTATATTAGCTCTAGTTATCCAATGCTTCTTATGGTAGTCCGTATGAAGTTTGGATGGGGGAGTTATCTTGATCCTTGGAAGAGGAGGGGGAAAGAGCTCATGGGATAAGGGAGAGAGCTCCTGCCATTAGAAATTAAGGGTGGAAAGAGGGATTTGAGTAAAAAAATTCAGGGGTAAAATAGTAAAATCAACACTCAACACCGGGTTTCATGGTTTGGCTGCACAGTTGGTCAAACCGTGTGTTAACTTTGCACCACCCACTATCTAAAGAGGGACCCCATATGGGCTAGGTGCACAGTTTGGATAACTGTGTACAACCCATGAAAATTGACTCTGTAATTTTTCTGAGACAAATCACACGGTCATGCACCCCATATCTCATGGTTTTATACAACCATCCGACTCCATTCTACCCCTCAGAATGACCCATATGGTTAGGGGAAAACATGTGAGCTGGGTGTCATAGTTTCTACTAACCATACGACCCATTTTGTTTTCTAAAATTCTGGGGATTCAAGCTCCAAACAAGCCCCATACACCCTCGTAATATCTGTGACTCCATTAGGCACCATGAAAATGAAAAAAATAAAGAATTTATGCTAAAAAAACGATCCACACCTTCATTAAAAACTGATTTGTAACATTTTTTATTCCATGGAGTGTATACCGTGGTTACCTGGAGTGTTTTACATCACATAAAAATAGAGATATAATTCCAAAATGGAAATTTCAAAAGTCATTTTGAGTTATATTATTCACCTATAAAAAAATATAGTATGTAAATTCCATAGGAGTTTTCATGCTGATTTGATAAAGTGTATGTTTATTGGGTATCAAAATGGGGATCACTACACCATAATGTATCCATGGTGAATGTTTTGTGTTGAAGTAATTTTTTTAAGTGTTTATCTATGAGAGAGGAAAATTGAAGGTAGTTGTTAGAGGATAAAAATTGGGATCTACGTGCCATAGAGAATCCCATGACATACAATATTTTTCTATATGTGAAATGAATAGATTTTATGAACCTTGGTCTTTCTTGGTGGAAATTTTGAGGAGTTTGTGTAGTAGTTTAATGAGGTTCAAAATATGAAGAAAAACACCGTGTTTTATGTTGTGGTTTTAAAAAAAAATCCCCGTGTTAAATATTTAAGAAGGAACGTGCCAAAGTGATGTGTGTTTTGAAGTGGGTTTTCAATCAGTTTAGTGTAGTTAGACAAAATTGAGGTCCAACATACCGTGGTTCCATACGTAGTGTGAATAATGTTCATGTTTCTAGTGGATCTATTGATGTGGCTCTATTAATGATTTAGGATCCTCTAATTATTTATTTTTAATGTTTCCTAACCTTATCAATGATTTCTAGGAGACTCAAGGTGATCTAATAAATCAATTAGAAGGGGGAGTAGTTGAATGTTGGTTTAAGGAGGCTAAAGAATCAAATTAAAATTTAAACATATTCGATTTATTGTTGTTGTGTAAGATACATATTCATAAAAGTGAGAAGAAAAATATAAGTAACTGAATTTTCACTTTATAGAGAATTATTAGAGATTATCGAGTAGAGAGAAAAAGGAATAAGAAGAAGAGAATAAAATAAGTGATTGTGTGGATGTTCAGTGTATACAATGTGAATAAGGGACTTACTATCGTCAAAGAGAAGAAGAATAAGAATAACTCAACACATAAACAACTTTATAATATTCTATTTGGTAAAATTATCTTCAATTTTAATTAACATTTATTATCATTATAAAGTGAAAGATAAACTTGTGTTTAGGATGCACCAAAAAACTATTGGGAGATGGTTAATATGGGTTAAGTATAATATCAACTTATTTGTACTTATATGTGATTATAGTGGGTCATGTGATTGAAGAGTTTCCTATTTGAACTAAGGATTATCCATATAATTTTTATTTGTAAACCATGTAAATTTCCATGATATTTATGTTAGTTTGTATTGGATGTGTGAATAAAATAAACATAATTCATATTAATAGGTGGTGAAGGTTGTTTATTAATAATAAATAAAAATAAATTAATATCTATAAACCCACCCCTTAGAAATCTCCCATAGATCTAGTGGGTGGTTCTACACTTATTCGAACTCTTAGTGACAGAGGTGGTGAAATTTCCAGATATCTGAAAGATAAAAATACTATTAAACCATTAAAAGAAAAATTTTATTAGTTAGGTATGATTTGATTTGTTCATCAAATTTTTGAGAGGTGTGTGATATGAAAAATACCAAGAAGAAAATAATTTTCACATTGTTTATATATGCCATTACTAGTCCCCATTTCATAAGATAGATGATTCCTCCCATATCACTAATTTATTTTTTATGTAGGTTTTTCAACTACATAGATTAACAAATAGTATTGTTTCTAATTTCAATGTAATTTTTTTTATTTCTAGAAAAAAATACGGAAGAAGTTATAAACCCAGAAGTTATTTAAGAAAACATTCCATTGAGAAATTGATGGTCAAATAGAGGTAGTGAATTAAAATCCTTCTTCCTATATTTTGAGTGTTTTAAAAACTAGAAATCATGTTATAAATGATTGATATATGTTGAATTATCTTATAATCAAAGTGTCCATAGCATAATGGGGTATTCTCCTTTTAAATTTTTCTAAGGTTTCAATCCAAAGACTCCCATTGATCTAGTCCCATTTCCAGTTGGTGAAAGGGTACGTATGAATGATGAAAATAAGATTGAATATGTGAATTTTTTTGACAATAGGTCAAGGAGAAAATTTAGGAAAAAATGAATCAAGGAAAAATTCAAAAAAAGGAATAAAAAAGATAAATTTATTCGAGGAGATATTATTTGGATCCATCTAATGCGAGCCTAAATTTTGGTTTTTTAATACTTTTCTTTGGAATAACCCCCATTAATCAAACAAATATTCAGTAAATGGTGATTTTCATTAACTATCTGAAATTGGTACTTAGTTAGAAATTAAATTTAAATATTTGTTTTATTTATATATTCATCTTTTGATATAAATTTTTAATCTATAATTTGGAAGGTAAATGACTCTTATTAAATTTTTAGAGTGAATTTTAATATTGTGCTAAGAAAACATGTGAATCTATTTAATCTGCAGGTTGAAAAGCTACAAAGTCTAGAAGTAACAGTGCTATACAAAGTCACTACATTGATCATGGGAACTCACCATGCACTACCCCAAACATTGAGAACCTACTGTGACATGGTAGGTATGGATACTATCCATGAGCATTTCCAATACCTACTGTGAAGAGGAACCGACCATGCCTTCAGCTGACCATGAGCACTGCTCACAATCACTTCATCAACTTACTTTGAAACCACTCTAGTGGTCGGAATACCTAACATGAGATTCCCCCATCAACTAAATATTATAGTAGTAATAACTTCCGTGAAATTTTCCCACCTCTTCCTACTGTTCCCATACATCTCAAGGTTCCATGCAACCATCTACTGATTCAAAGCCTCCACTTCCCCTAAAGAATCAGACCCATAATGAATGAATATAAATTGATCCAATCCAATATATGAATTTATTGGGACTAAAATCCATCCTAACATGCCAAAAGTAAATCCACTATACATGTGACACCTCTGAGGTATTTTTGAAATTCTACTCAATTGTGAAGGATATTGTTTTCTGCTGACACCAGATCCTTATCTTGAAAGACCAAGATCCCATGAGAAATTAAAGAAAATATGGTATCATCTTTGAACTTTAATTACACACTATTTGGATGGAATCTACCTTTTCCATTAAATAGAACCAACATTGGATACAAGATTCGAGCTTGAGGTAAGAAATATACATGAGAATCCATACTACAGAGAAATGAAACACCACTAAAAAGAGATGGTTAGAATTTGATAACTAATGATGGAACATCTGTGTTTTAGACACTGACAGGGTTTGATATTTTAGGGTTAAAAACAATTATTCTTAAGACTATGTAAATGATAAGGCCCATACACTAAATCCCAAGCCCATTCTTCCCATTTAGTAAAATAAATACATCCATTATGTTATAAAGCATCAGATAACTCCACCACAAAAGAACATTAAACTTGATCATGTGAGGATCATTAATAACTTACAAATTCCATCTATACCCTTGAAGCTAGAAACATTCCAATAATCCATCATAAAGTAAACCCGCTCCATGTTAAATACATATGATATTCCTAAATTTTCTGAAGAAGTTTTTGTCACTCATGTAGAGGGATATATAATTTTCTATAAATATTTTCCCCTCTCCCCCATTCAAAGAATTCATCATCTTTTGACCCTATATGGAATTTATTTAGACATTTTTATTTATTTATTTTTAATTTAATGTTTCATTATGTTCTTCATTCAATCATACCATATTTTTATTTCCCCCCTTAAATTATTTTTGTTTTCTCACCTCTATGAGTTCCTAATGATCTGTATCTCTGTAATCATGGATAACTAACATATTGTGGGTAGTACAAGGGAGAATCAAAGTGATGATATTGAATTTATGTGTTTAATTCCCAATCTATCTCCTCTATGATTCTAGTGTGATAGTGTAAGTGGAGTGTTGATGAGGCAATCATCAATCTATAATCCATTGACATTGTCGCACTCTTCCAACCATTGTAAAATAATTTCTCTCTATATTTTGGGCCACAATTAATATTAGAGGATTCATGTGGTTTGATAGGAAGAATGTTAAAATATTACTACCAGGTGAGTGAGTGAGTTTGTTCACTCGATTTAGGAATGTTATTACCCATTCATCTAAGAGAATACATGGAATTAATGGTCTATTTAAGGATCTATTTATTAGATTAGTGCTTTCTTTCCAAATAAAATAGTGGAGGGTGAATAGGTAACTGATATTGAACCCACTCATTGAATTAGATAATTTAGAACAAAAGAAAATTACCATGGATCTAACTGGAACTCATACTTAGGTTCATTTTCATCTCTATAATTCATTCTCTGTGTATTTAAATTTCCATTTTTCCATGTTTCCATTAAAAAATACCAATCATCATCATTGAATACTTTAAAAATTAAGAAAAAAACACCAAAAAATACATATGTTCTAGGATAGTGAAACTCCCAAACCCTTTCCCTTAATATATGACCCTGGTCAGCCACTAGTATACATAAGGAGTAAAATATAAATTCTATTTGACTATAGCCTGTGAAAAATTCATGATCACCTTGGTTCCATTTTTGAGGAAAGAGGCCGAGTTCATACTTTCTAAATACATCTGTAATTAAGTGTTTTCTTGTTTTTATTTGTTTTTTATTTTTTATTTTTCTCTCCAATATGGGATAAGAATTACTGTGAGACCATTATATAAGGGATCATTACCCATATGCCAAGTTTTCATTCCCACAAGCATCCAAGAGATTTAATCTCAATGTAACTTCCAAAAAAACCTTCGGTACACACTAATGAGTGGGAGGATGGAAGCTACTATATAAAAGGACCCAATTACCATCAATAGTATATACCCCTACACCTTCAAACTAAAGAAGAACTCACACAAAATGATGTTTCAAACTACTCATCTATACTGAAGTATTTTTAAATAAAAGATAACAAACAATTGTAGGAATATAAAGAAATGATCAAGGATTTGAGTAGAATGAAAGCTGAAATTGCCGCTTCCTTACAAGAGATTATAGAGAAAAGGGAACAAAAATAAGATAAAGAGTTAGAGCCCCTAATATAATATTGAGAAGATATTCAAGAGGAGTAGGGATATTTTTTAGAATATGAGTATCTTACACTCTTTACTCTTGATCACATCTTCCCAGATCTAGTGTACTAGGAAAAGAAACATAAAGTTGAAACACTTGAGGGAGAATATCTTTCAAACTTTTATTTCTCCATTTTATTGGAAACTAATTTTATTATAATCTTACTTTTGTTTTTATTGAAATCACAAAATAAGAACATTTTTTTCTGACCCTGGAGGGTGATGATGAAAAATATGAGCTCATTTATGAAGAAAAGATGTAATTCCCAATGCTACCCCCATCCATACATGAAACCTTCAAAGTGGAATTGCACCAAGATAATGAACTATGATAGCCTGCAGGAAAATTTTAATTTCCTATGGGGATACAAAAATTTAATAATTTATAAAACTCAAACAATGTAACTAAAAATTTAGTATCTAGCCAGCCCAAGTGTAGAACCCACAATGATGATTCGTATGTTTTAAATTAATTAAAATAATTGAAATTGAAATTATTTGATTATTTGAATAAGGGAAAAGAAAAATAACAGCAATTATTGGGTTTGATATCCGGAGACAAGGCATGATAGGTTCAGTGATTTTCAGGTTCGTGTGCCAGGGATTCAATTTATTAAAGGTTCATTCATGTTTTGTGTCGGAATCGGGTCAGCAGGGATCCTTGGTCTGGGTACCCTACACTAATTCTATGATTTCACCTTTGGAATGATCATCTAATAACAATAACCACAAAACTAGGAAACCCAAAAGCATATTTAAACATAAATGACATATATTGCATAATGTTCATATCAAAAATATGGTAATCAATTGATGTAATAAAATAAAAAACCTTAAATTGCACACAATGGTCATTAAATATGAAAATAAGATGATTTGGAATTAAGAAATAGATTTGCAGTAATCCAAAACAAGAATAAATGGTAGAAATAATCCATAATGATACTCCCCCTACAATCATGTCACCCGCCACAAATAAAACTACTCGATCATGACTGGCATGATGATAACAAACAACATGGATAACCAAGAAGGATTGGCAGTGAATAATGGTGGAAAAGCAGGGATTTAGTGGAACATGTGTCATCTAGCAGCAGTTCATCACTCTCCTTGGTCCTGGACATCCTCCAAGGTGCGACTGAGGGTGTATTTTATAATCCCTCCTGTCAAATACCATGGACACTTTTCATTTATTTTCCCATTTCTAGATAAATACACAATGTGTAATGGATTTTCAGGATGTTTAATCCACATGAGTAGTTGTTTTTTCATATCTTCGCTATCCTGAACTTTCTCATCATGTATAGTGTACATGATGTGTAACTTATTTTCATAATGTGTAATCTTTCACAACTTAAAAAATCTGGTGAAGAATTATCTTGAATATCACATCGTGTAATGTGTTTACAAGACATGTAAATAATATTTTTTCTAGTCACTCAACTCCACTGCATCCTAAAAAATCTGGTGTCATGCGGACAGTGAAGTGAAGCAGTGTGACGTGTCATTTTTTTCTCCTTAATTAAAATATTTTTGTTCTCTTTCCAAATATTTTTTGTATCCTTCCATAAAACATAAAACAAGTAAACAAATACCAATATTAGAAATAATAATCAATTAAATATAGGAATCAATACATTAAAATACCATAAAATACATTCATAAAATACAGATATCAAACTATATGCTAAAATTTTTAATGGAGATACCACTGAACTAAATGCATTTATTTCTAAGTTCATGAAAGATGAACTGTCTTCTAATATCCCAAGTTATAATTTTAAAGACTCAACTCTAGTGATGTCCATCCTAAATGAGGAAAAATAATTATTCAAGGGATACTAATTTGAGGATAGAATCAAAGAACCACAATCCACAAGCATTAAAAATGGCCTTCTAAGGGTGATGCATGGGAAACATGAGTTTCAACCTGGGAAATATGAGGGAGTGAATCAATCCAAAAACTCTTTTGATTTTTAAAAATATATTCTAAAACTTTATATCCCTAATTTTCAGATTCCAGAACCTGCATCATCTTTTTTAACCTTGGATATAGAAGACAAAGAACCTGTGGTAGCTCCCCTTGGAGAATAATTAAGGCTGTAAATAGTAAAAGATAAACAAAATATACTAGAATTTGAGGAAAAAACTTCCAAAGATAAATAAGAGAAATAACTTTATGAAGAATCTTTTGAAAAAATCCTTGAATCTACCCTATAAGAAGACCCCCAATGGCTAGACAACCTAGAATAGATAAAAATATTGGCTAATTTGAAAAAAAACTAAGAAAAATAGCCTTGTAAAATGTATGAACATCCCAGGAAGTGGTTACACAAGATGACGATGCTCTAAGACTTATGGTGAAGTTAGTACTCCCTTAACTTTAATCTGAACACCAACTGGGGGAGGCACAACAAAACTAGAGGAGCACCCAGTGGCCCCTCATGGAGATATAAAGAATAAGCTATACATGAAGGGGGATATTCTAATCTAAACTCACCATTTTATTAATCTTTTCAATTTAAATTACCTGCTGACTTCTCCTTGTTTGAATACTGTGAAACATCACAAGTAGAGGAGTCACATGAAGAATAAGCCACAAAAGTTGTGGAAAAACTTAGGATTCCCCATACATGATCTTTCTAGCCCCACATTTTAAACTATTTTTCATTACCAAGGGGATACACACACTGGAATCACTACAACACTCTGTCCAACAGAGGCCCCAAGAAGTGAAGCTATCTGGCTATGGAAGAAACAAAATGTGGTGGTTCGCATCACATAAAACCCACCCTCCAATAGATTGGGGATAACCATATGGCTATCTAGCTATAAACAAAATAACTACAACCCCTCTTGGGAGGGAAAATTCTAAGAATCTCATCCCCTCCCCTTATTTTTCATTTTTTTACATTAATTTTTAATAAAAAAATTTCTAATGTTTTATCTATTTTCTATAGTTCTTTCTAAGTGGATAGAACTCAGGAGGCTATCTAAATTATTCAAAATAAGCATAACTTACCATGAGAGTGCTTTACTCCAAACTACTCAAAAATAAACATCAAGTTGTGTTTTCTACTTTTAACTATTTATTCACTGTAATTAGGTGTATTCTACTGGAATTTTAGTGGGAAGTGTCATGAAAAAATATGGGGGAGGAGATAAAACTATTAGATAAGTTTTTAAATTATTATTAGTTAATTTATTATAATCCGTGAATAAAAAATATGTTTGCAGTTTTTATTAAATCTGTATATAAATAAAAAAACAAAAAAAATGTCAAAAAAAAGTAAAAAAAAGAAAATAAAAAAATGTTTTCTCTGTTTATAAATACCCATTTTTATTTTTAAATTTAGTTTTTGTCTTTAATTAAAAAAACAAAAAAAAAGAATCTAAAAAAATTAGAAATATATACACAATTTATATAGGTTATTTTTTTGTAAATATAGTTCTATATATCACCCCTATTATACAGTTTTCTATTTTTTTCAAACATTTCTTAAACTTTATTAATTTCCTATATAGTTTGAAAGTACTATTCTAGAGTTAAGTAATTCACTGGTTCTAAAATTGTGAGACTTAAATGATTTCTAAATAAAATTGGTCACTATATTCATGGAAGTTTGGTCTTAGAACTAGGAAAGTGAGTGTGAGTGAAAATATTCTTATGGAATAAATTTTATAACTTAAGTTCACTAGGAATTTAGAACTCGTTCTAAGGTAACTTAACTTCTATGAGATAAGACACCTTAGGGATTCAACTCAAATAAAAGTGATATAAGTTATTTGAACTTGGAATAAAAATGGGAAATTGGGATCCCACGATCGTAGAGAAGGGCACTGGGTGCATTTATATAACAAAATAATACCATTTTCAATCTCAATACATTATATGCATAGTTAATTTCACAAAATTATGGCTGGGAAAAAATTAAAATAAAGGGGCTTTTCAAAAATGAGTTTATAAGGGTGAGTGGAATATTGAACCCATGAAGGGTGTAATTTAATTATAACATATTCATTTGAGTTGTTTCAATAAAGATGAAAATCAAGCTTTGGTTTAAATCAACTTATGAAAGAGGAAAAAATGGAAGTTATTTTTATAAAAACTTTGATTCCACTTAAATCTCATTAAATCCACTTCTGGATTTAGAACTTTGACTTAATTGAAATGAGGCAACGATTTTATTCACATACGAGGCATGATAATTTTCATAGTGGATTATTCTTTGTTTACTTATTCTATGGCTTGTAACTTTATATATTGACAGGATACCTTTCTTTTTATTTTTGAATAAATTTAATTTCAATGAAAATATTTTCTGAGAGTGCAATAATTCAAGAGTGGTAGAATGATGTGAGCCAAAATTTTATTTTTTTGTCTAATTTTCTTTGGAATAACCCCCATTAATGAAACATATACCATGTAAATGGTGATTTTTTTGACTATATGAAATTGGAACTTAACTAGAAATTTCCTTTAAATATGGTGTTTATTGATATATTCATCTTTTGATATAAATTTTGAAGACATAATTTGGAAGGGAATTTACTCTTATTAAATTTTTAGTGTGAATTTTAATATCACGCTAAGAAAAAAATGTGAATATTTTTGTTATACAGGATGAAAAATTACAAAGACTGGAAGTGACCGTTCCATCCATGGTCCATACACTAACCATGGAAACTTACCGTGTGCTACCCCCAACATTGAGAACCTATATTGACATGGTAGGTATGGCTACCGTCAATGAGAACTTCCACTACTTAGTGTAAAGAGTAACCAACCTTTCCTTCAGCTGACTGTGAGCACTGATCATAGTCAATTCATCACCTTACCCACTCTCATAGTAGGCATACCTATTGTGAGATTTTCCCACCATTTCTTATTGTTCCCCTGCCTCTAAATGTCCCATGTGATCATATATTAAATCAAATCCTCCAATTCTCCTAAAGAACCATATCCATGTCCACTAAAGCTTGAAGATAATCCAGAGGTTGGGTGCTACTCTAAATGTCACCGCCACCACTTATATACCACCACCATGAGAAAAAGTAGGATTCCGTCTAATCGAGTTATTCCACCCATGAATTTGGACCAATGATGGAGTGAATCCACCTTTATAGGAGAGATGCAGCTATACACCAATATAGTATGATCTCTACATTGAATGAGGCTGAGATCCAACCTAATGCGCCATAAGGTAATCCACCCTACACATGCCACCTCTGAGGATGTTTTTATATTCCACTAAGTTGTAAATGAGATCGTTTCCTACCAACACTAGAGCCACACGATGAAGGACCAAGATCCCATGATAAACTAAAGAAAATAGGGGAGCAATGTCAAACTAGAAGTCCTAACTATCTAAAGATATCAAGAATCTCCCTATACCATTAAAAAACCACACATGGATGAAAGATTCAAGCCTAAGGTAAGAAATATACATGAGAATCCATCCTGTATAGAAGTTCAATGCCACTAACAAGAGACGATTGGAATTCACTGGCCGATGATGGAACATTCGGGTGGTAGACACTAACAAGGTATGATGTTTCATGGTTAAAAATAAAACTATGCTTAATATTAAGTAAATAACGAGGTCCATCAACTAAATCCCTACCCCATTTTTCACATCGAGTAAAATAAAGACATCCACTATGATATGAAGCACTAGATCAATCCACTGCAAAAAGGACACTAAACTTGATCATGGGAGGAGCACTGATACCTTAAAAAATTCATCTAGACCCTTGATGTTGGACACATTCCGGTCTTACAGTATAAATTAAACCTACTCCATATTGAATATAAATAAAATTTATGAATTTCATGAAGAATTTTATGCCGCTCACATGGAGGGATATGTCATTGTATCTAAATATTTTCCCCTCTCTCCCATTATAATCATTTGATATCTTCCAACCCTAGCTATAATTTCTTTTCAATTTTTTTTCTTTCTTCATTTTTAATTCAATGTTTCATTGTGTTATTCTTTCAATCATACTATGTTCTTTTCTCCCCCTCAATTTCTTTATGTTTTCTTGCCTATGTGATGTACCATTGATCTGAATATCTATAATCATGGATAACTAACCTACTGTGGGTGGTAAAAGGGGAATAAAAATGATAATCTTGGATTTATGCATTTAATTCCCAATATATCTCCTTTCTAATTCTAGTGTGATAGTAAAAGTGGAGTGTAGAGGAGGTGATCATCACTCTATAATCCATTAACACTTTCACACTCTCCCAAATATTTCAAAACAAATTCTCCCTCTATTTTGGGATATAATTTAAATGATTGGAGTTGTGTGGTTCGATAGGAAGAATGATATGAGATTGTTTCCAAGTGTGTGGGTGAGTTTGTTCACTCTATTAAGGAATGTTCTTAACCATTAACCTATGAGAATACATGGAATTTTTTTTTCTGTTTAAGGATCTATTGAGCATATTAGTTATTTTATACTAAATAAAACATTTGATAGTGAATTGGTAAATTATATTGAACCTAATAGTTAAATTATATGATCTAGAAAAAAAGTGAATTATGATTTATCTCACTGGAATTCATCCTTAGGTACATTTTCATTTCTATAATTCATTCTCTATGCATCTGTATTTCTATTTTTGTTCTGTTTTTCCATTCAAAACAAAAAATAATAATCATTTCTTACTACTTTTAAAATTAAGAAACCAAAACCAAAAAAATACATAAGTTCTAGTATATTGACTTCCAAACCCTTCTCCTCGAGAGATGACTCTAGTCATCCACCAGGCTTCCTTAGGAGTAAAATAGAAATTCTATTTGGCTACAGCTCATGAAAACCACAAGATCACTGTCTTTGATAATAAATATTTCTAAGAAAAATGAAGTCAAATATTTTTCCTTGATATGATGGTTATTTTTGAGTAATCCAAAAGATAAATGACAATGCTTATAATTTGGAACTTCCATGAGACTATACTGTAAGTGTAATATTTAATGCATGAGAACTTTCTCCCTATTTTATATATTAAACTGAAAGTGAAGAATGGATATGTTTGAGATAAAATCATTTACAATAAGATGGGTATGATGTGAAATAGTTATAAATTCTTGAACCAATCACTCAATTTATGTTGAAGGATATAAATTCCCAATACAACATTTATTCATAACCCTTGAATACTTTTAATTCATAGAAGACTATGAGGGGGTTTATATTTGTGGTCAATATCAATTCTATTGATTCAAAATACTAATAGAGAAAACTAACATGTGGTAGTAACAAATGTAAATAAATCAGAGAGGATACAAAATTTAATGTGTATTTAGAAAGGGATTTAATTTTTCATTTAAAAGGGGTCCTTTATTGTGTAATTATGTAGAGAATATATGTATCATTTGTGGGAACATAATAGGGTGTATTTAATATATATTTATTTTTAATTTTCATCCACATAGACATATGGTTTTTTCATAGTTTTATGTTTACATTTGTTTTTAATGAAAAAGATAAATTTGAGTTTTTGAATTCGTGGTACACCGTACCCCTATGAACTCTCTTATATAAGTGTATTGATTAGTAGTGAAAACCCTTAAATAATTATTATCACTCTTTATCTCATCTCTAGAGTATGGTGAATCACCTGATTTCATTGAGTGTGTCATGAAAACTTAGCACTAACCATTTCGAGTTATATATTTTCCATTATTTATTACATATCAATTCATTTTTTACTTAATTAATTCATTCATTTATTCTATCATGCTTACTTATTTCTAGGAATCTATAAAATAGAATCATGTCATTATCACCACACCATCACATCTACAAAACACCCTCTAACCCACATAATTGACTCTACCACTTCCAAAACATTGAACCACACTATACTAAACCAATCACATCAAGATACCACAACAACAATCATAATAAAGCCTCTTATTGTAAAACATAATCTGCACATATTATACATCCTCCACCATAACAAAAAAACCATTTTAAAACCATTACAACTAACATATAAAGGAAATAAATCAATATTAACATAGAAATAAACATACAACTCTCCTCAATCATACATCATTATTTATTCAGTACATCTTTCTCAATACAAAAATATAAATCTAACAATTTCAGATTTCCATATTCTTTTCCTCATTTAAATCTTTAAGTTATTTAACCAATTAAAAATTGATTAAAAAAAAATCAATAATAACATGAAATAAAAATAGTATACTCAAATTAACAATAATCAAGAATTATCATAATAATATCAAAGGAAAATAAGTAAAAAATATTCAATTCATTTCCCCCTTTCTCTTTTTTCCAATTCAATTCATTATTTTTTTAAGAAAATCTCAACAATTTACCCAAAGAAAACTAAATAATGATTAATATACGTTAACATGGAACAATAATTATATGGAATTTTAATTACCTACCAAAAAATGAAGTTTCAAAGATCACAAAGCCAAGTAGAGAAAGAAAGTGATGATCAAATGCCAATGAACTCACAAATATCTCCCATCAAACCTATATCAGATAAATATCCTATCAAACCTTTATCCATACTCCACCAAAACCAAACAACAACACTCCTATAGATTCCTTGAGAGAGAAGAATCAAATAAGAACAAAAAAAAGGAGAAAATGAAAGAATCTTAGATAAGGAGGAATCAATCACATGAAGTTGAGAACTCATGAGCCTTATACTGATTCCTAAGGTCACCAAAATTGATCCATGAAGATACTTAGGGTAAGAGATAAGTAAAAATAATTAAATTAAGGATGAAGGATTAATGAATTTTTAATAAAATTTTTGATGGCCACACTATAATGCATCAATACTAGACCAAGATGTGGAATAGATTGGTCAACCAAAATTTGAAAACCATGGAATTTAAAATGCCTATGATCCATTAAATATCAATGGTCATTTACTTTTATTAAAAATTTATCTAACTAGAACCATGATATATCCACCTTGACCAAAACATTTTCTTTTGATCTCCACATTTAAACCACATACCACCATGATAAGGCACCCATTGACCACATGAATTTCATTATATTTCCCAAAATATCCACAACAAGTTCAGGATGTTGTGTTTAGAAAACTACACCATTTAACATAAAGAACACCAATATATGTGTTTACACTATCCTCATTTAAAATAGTAATTTTTATATATATCATGACATCAAAAATGGGGATAACTATGCTATAATCTTACACCATAATGTAATACTACTCTAAAATAACCATAATCAGCCCAACTTCACAAAACTAGAAAAACATCCAAGCCACAATGACTAGAAATTCCAGAATAAGTAAACCACATCTAAAATTGATATGTTGATGAGTTTAATATGGTGTGGTTCCCTTAAAAATTAAAAAACTCATTTCTTCACTCCCTAATCACACAAAAAATAATATTCACCACCTCTAAAACCTGAAAAAATAATGTAGTGGTTTAAGAAAATCCAAGATTATATATTAAATACATCTTAAATGTTTTTTATCCTTGAGAATCCAAGAAAGATATAAAAAAAGAAACTCAAAAAACATTAAAATGCCATGAGAAAACTCTCAAACAAGAATATTTACATTTTTAAAGATATCATAACACAAGATAGATAAAAAAATTAATAATACTATCATTGTAATTAACCAAACCAAGGGTCCATCAAACCTAGATCTTAATTTGGTCTACCATTTGGATCAAAGGGCATCTTTTATCCCCACAGGTTGGAAACTCGTTCCTAGGAATCAAAAAATACTCTTTGGTAATGATTTCATCTTTATATAATAGTATAAATAAGAAGTGTAAATAAAATTAATAATCCAAATAAATGGGAGATAAGAAATATGAGCATCTACTATAAAAAGGGAAAACTGATATAAAAGATAAATAAAAAAAAATTAGATATATAAAAGGAAAAAAGATATAATAGGATAAAGTGGATGACATAAAAACCCAAAGCTAAATAAAATCTCCAAACCAGCTCCGATGAGTCTCTATGTGACCCAAAATCACCATCCAACCATGAAACTCCCCTAGAATATCAACAAAGATAAAACCACCTAGAATAGACCTGTATATATAAGATATATTCATGGTATAAACATTCTAGTAGGTTACCACCCTCCGAATCTACATATTCACTTTCATATTACATTATAATAATGCTAATTTTAAATATATAGAAATAAACATCTTTTATAAGTCTTTACAAAGAAACAACATATCAAAAGTGTGTTAAAACTATTTTTATAGGATTTTCATCAAATGAAAATAAAAAATTGGAAAAAAATATTACCAATACAAATATTATTGGAAAATAACCATTTTAAATTCACCTATTTAAAACCATTAAATAAAACACCCTGTTTTTTAATGCACCTTTCCAAGCTCAAAATTGGACTCTATTTTACACAAGGTTTTCCAAAAAATCACTGAAAACCAATTTTCATTTTAACTAGGCATGATGGAATAAAACCCCATTTTCAAAACCAACACACATCAGAGTTTTAAAAACAAAAAAATACACCTTTTATATTTTACGACATCCAAAAATATCTTTAGAAATTAAATTTCCACATTTACAGAAACTCCCTTTAAAACTTATGAATAAAATAGTTTGGAAGCACACTGAAATCAAACTTGATCTTTCTTCCCTTTAAAACCCTTAACAATCCCTTTTATTTTTTTAAAAGTAAACCACATGTAAGTAAGGAATAAAACACATAGCTAGGAACCACTATATAAAGTCACACAATGAGTATAATTAAACAACGACAACATTGGTGCCAAGAAATAATTCAATAAGTAGGGGAATAAAATCAAATCCATGATAAATCCCCTAAATAATCCTAAATAGGATCTTAGTGTCATGGGATCTAACCAATGGTCTCTAAAAAATGGGTGCTAGTATGACTTAGAATAACCCTAGGTCCTCTAGGGACTATGCATGCATAAAAAATTCAGAATCTCTCTCGATCCTCCCATAAGATCTTTCGGTCCCCACTAAGGCTCTCTTGGTCCCCAAATCCCATGATATCTTTTGGTCTCTTATATAATTTCCCCTTTATAGTCTCTCTTAGTCCTGAGGAAATATACCATAAAAGATATCAACTAAGGTTAGGGAATAAAATTACTAATACACCTACCCCATTCCCAAGGTTTATCATGAAAAGTCAATGGAGGTGAGCACCAATACATCAAGACATGAATCAAATATAAAGAAATTGAAACAAATAATGCCTTACATCTTTAAAACTCACAAAGAACCATACCCATTTACATCAAAAAACAAGAAAAATATACAAATTAATCAATATAGAGTATCCCATCATGGGTTCATAGGCCACCATAGGCATAAAAAATTACATGGGGATAAATTGGGTCTCACACTTTTTTTGAAAACTCGTTTTTTATAAAATTTCAAGTGGGCCTTTACTTTTAAAATCATTATTGGAATTACAAGACAAGTATGACTATTTAAAACCATTCCTAATCAAATATTAGGATTAAATTTTGTTAAAATATTTTGAAACCCAAATGGTAAATCACACTTCACTTAAACAAACCTTTGAAATCAACCAAGGTAATAAAAAGGTTTTATAATATCACAAACAAGGGTTAACACACCCACTATAAAATAAAAAAACCTGTTGAAATTTTTTTGAAACAATTTAAAACATTAAAACACTTGGTTTAAAAATCAATTAATACAAGAACACCTTTAAAAATATCAAGTCAATTCTCACAATCGCTTTTACAACCAAATGCATCATTCGAAATCCATTTAAGAATTTTCACAAAAACTTGAAAAGGAATTTATTCCATAAAAGGGTTAAAATCATTTGATAACATAATTTTTCTAACAAAGAACACAAAAAAGGAATAATTTTAATAAATATAATTTTAAAATCACAAGCATTGAAAATGGAATTTAATATAAAGTGACTCAAAAGAAACACGCACCTTGGTTTAATGAAAATCAGGCCAGAAGTTGTAACCATTGATGGTGATTACTCTAATAAGATAATGAATTCTATTTAAAACCCCTACATGAGAGATAACCCATTATTAAAACTAATATAAACCCTAAAACCAACCCACATAATTATTAGGGTTCATTAAAGGAGAGAAATCATGGGAGGAAAAAGAGGTAGAGGGGAGGTAGGGATTTATAGAGATTTACCATGGGTAAATTCACTCGTAACCAAGAAGAGAATCCATAAAAATGAAGGGAAGGAGGGATGATACTCCCATTAAGGTGCACTTGGTATGTTTAAATGATATAGAAGAGTAAATGAATGTTTGTGAATAAAACTCAAGTAGGAACAAAAGTGGATTTATACTTTTTAATTAATTTGGGTAGGATGCATGGTTTGGACACATGTTTTTCCACACTGTGAACCAAACATGTATATTTCAATATCTAGAACAACAACCACTAACATAGTTTACATGAAAACCCATATGTTTGGTCAAATTGTGTTCCAACTATTCTAATTATCACTTTGAAATTATAGAGGCAATTCATATGCATGTCGCACAATTTACTAAACTGTGCACAAGTCGTGGCCCTCACACTTATATACCAAAGGTCCCACACGATTTCCACTAGGATATATATAATTTGGAATCAACCATACAATTATCATACAAACCAAACCTTTTTCATTAAAAACTAAACTAAAAACTACACTATGTAAGGGTAATTTCTCAGTTTTCTCTAAACTATGCGTGAAAACTGTGAAAAGAAGGAAAACTCCCAAATTTATAATTTTCATAGTAAATATTATCATGAATTTATAAAAAAACCATAAATAATATAAAAACACATAAATAAACTCTACAGTGACATGGAGGGTGTCTAAATACTCCCCACTATTCCATTTTTCACCCCAAGAAAGTCTCAGGTCAAAGTAGAGGTCAAAATAAAATTAATTCTAAAACAAATTCTCAAGAGAAAAGGGAAGTACTCAAGAAACTAGGTAGATAATCAAACAACACTAAATAAATATAAGTATAATCCAACCTAAAACCAATCAAGGATAATCTCTAAATAATTAGAGACCAAGCATAGGTCTCCCTACCATTTATAATTAGTCTAAAATGGTTGAAAAACCAATGACCTCCTTTCCACAAATGAGAGGACGTCACTGAAAAACCACATTACTGAAATATCTAAAAGGAATTTATAAAACTCCATCATCAAAATTTAACCAAAAAACATGAGATCAAATTGGTATAGAAGGACACTAAACCTTAAAGCATCCCAAAGGATCACAAAACCAGATCACTAAACTCATGGTATCCAAAAACCAAGGATTAATTCAACCAAAACATTCCTTACGAAGGAATGAAACGACTATAACCTAAGGGTAAAATCAAATATATGGGGGTGTTTATATACAAATCCATAGAATACCATCTAATGGTGACTCTGATAGAAAACATATCCCAATGACATCTATAACCCAATCATAAAAAATACATCCTAGGAATCCATTACATCACACAAGTTCTTACTGTAGAGACCCAAATCTTGACATACATGGACATTAAATTACTTTTGCGGAATACTTAATACATAACAAAAACCAACACTCAAGGACTGTAATAGTTTAGTGTCTTTGGAAACTTGGAACATAATCTTCTAATCATGGTGAAAGATCTTCAACGTCTCCCATAAAGATCTTCCCCTTTTGTTTTCTTACCTAAAAAATTTCTTTAAATCTTGGGGAAAAGAAAACATATAAAGGGTGAGCTCAAATGCTCAATAAGGGTAATAATGGATAAAATAAAACAAACCATATACATTTGAGCTTAAAAACATGAATGCAATGTTTAAACATCAAAATCTTGAGCAATGACATAAAACATGGTAGTACGTAAGGAATAGATCATAATGGAACATAAATCATCATAAAATAGCATGGGAATAAATCATGTAATTGGGGAAAACCATTAATCACATGATATTATTTCCATAGTAGCCAAGGCATTACTGCCAAGACCATCTTAGTGGACAAAGTCCCTTTCTGAATCGAGTTCACTCTTCGTTCCAGTCCTGTAACACTGAACCGGATTAACTTACCATTCCAACCATGTCTATATCATGAGATATAAATCTTTACCCAATTCATTAGAGAGAGATATAGGTCCTACCCATCTCATAATGAAATCATTCTTATGTGTGCCACAACATGAACATAAATCATTTATCATTACCCAAAGAATAAAATAGGTTTCATAAACATCATCCCATCATAACATAATCCATATAAAAAAAATGGATATCATTTCATCATAAGAAAATTGAAACCATGTAAATCATAGATGCATTATACTTGAAATATAAAAAAATTAAATAATGTTATCTTATATGGAAAATGGTTCTGATAAAACAATTGAAATGAATTCTTGAGGAAAATATCCTTTCTTCTTCAAAATCATTTTCTTTTCACAAAATGCCATGAAATTTTAAAAGAAAAATATTTTTTTGAAAATAATCATGAAAACATGTAGAGTAATCCTCATGAAAATTAGGCGTTATGAAACCGTAAAAATCCCTTCATGCCATATACGTTAAAAAACATTCTTCTCGTACTTTTGCCGGAATTTAAAAAAGTACCTCATATGGTAAACAAAATAAAGATTCCTTACATACCATGTAGTAAAAGTCAAAAATGGGTAAAATGACTTTAAATATACATGAAAATATTTTTTTAAAATGGGTACATGGATGATAAATATAACCCCAGTAAATACTTACGAATAAACAATCTCGGATAAAAACGAGATTGGAAAAGTTATCCCTTACCTTTTGTCCAATTTCTTCCGTATGTGTCTGAGACTCCTGTATAGGGGGTTTAAACATATTATTAACTTGTAACAGAACTATAATAATATTTATGATATCATATATGATTCACTTACACTTTATATTATCTGTTCATTTGTCAATTCCATGTTAAAGCAGTGTTTTGGGTAAAATCGTTTCAGTTATCATCCGTGTTTTGACTTGTAATTATTCATATGATTAATTAGATCATGATTAATTAATTCCAGAATATAAAACATGATTTATATATAATATATATTCATAATATACATATATATAATAGATCAATAAATGGAAAGAAATACACCGTTCATGGTGACGGTAGGCTGTACGTACGCATGAACGCTGTTTTCGTTTCCTTATTAAATTTAATAGATATAAGTAAATAACATATACATAAATAAATTATCATTAATATGTCATATATTTCATGATTACTTATTATATATAATTTATAATCATTCTTTAATGGAAAATGAATCTCATCGCGTCGTGGAGACGGTAATCCGTACGTACGCACGAGTGATGATATCGTTCCCATATTTATTAAATGGAATTGGAGTGGATGATATAATATATTAGAATTAACATTATGTTATAATAATCATATATAGTTATTATTTACACCATTATACCCATCCAAGTAAGGTGGTGGTGGAAAACAGATTACACCACATCGTGGAGACGGTATTCCGTACGTACGCACGCGCAATGATTTCGTTTTCCGTAGGATGGATAGAAGGTGAAATAGGGTTGTTTCATATTTATAATAAAATATCAGTATATAAATAATACTGATGTTATTACTTTATAATGAAACAACTAAATAAGAGGAAGTAGAAGAAGAAAGAAACTTGAAAGAGTCGGTAGAAGTGATTACCTCTTCCTCGACGCACCTCCTTTAAACTTTTTCTTAGGGCACTAGAGTTGGTCTTTTGAGAAGCCCAAAAACTCTATGATATAACTAGAGAGGTTTAGAAGAGTAATTGTCAGGGGTTGGGCGAGCTTCAAGTCTCAAAAGGGTGTGAAGATAAGAGGTAAGGGGTGCCATTTTTATAAGGGAGGAAAGGGGCACCTTTGGTAACATAAGAAATATTAATTTATAATAAATTCAAAATCACTTAAAAACCTCCAAAAATGAATCAAATCCGAATATTAGATGACATAGGGTTGTAATATCATCAAAAAATAAAATTTAGACATGTTTGGAATTTATTTTAAACATTATCAACTTGATTTATCCTTATTTAATCTATTTAATTTTATTTGTGGTAATAAGATTCTAATTTCTAAATTGTTATAAATAATTATGTATGTCTTGTGAATTGTCCATAATTGGATAATGTATAAAATTTTAGACCATATAAATTTAAATTTATAATTTTTAAATATTTTTGTGATTTTTAAATAATTTTATAATATGTTATTTTTATAAAATAACAACAGTGTCAATTTTGACATTATTCATTTATTTTAATTTAAATAAAATCCAAACAGAGGATATATTCTAACCAAAATATTTAATAGATTTATAACATGTCAAATTTGTATAGAAAATTCGTGGATCACATTAAATATTTAATATAATATTTATTTTAATATTTTTAAAACCATTTATTTGGTATATCTCTTAATAAAATAATTAGTACAACCTTTTTGTATAATTATTTAATATACTTATTTGTTGCATAGAAATTAAAAATAAAATAATATGATGAAGATAAATCTCATAGATTTTATAATAATACTTTTACTCTAATTTATCATCTTAAAATAACAACATGTATATAGTTATATTTACTAAATTATGAAAGTGACAACTTTGGAGTCATTTAAAATAAAATAATATAGGTGTCATAATATTCTTTATAAGGATCCAAATGGTCACCAATTATTCCATTAGATGATTAGGGTTTATATATACATTAAAAATAAGTCTTGTTCAGGTTTTTGGGCCTTTTTATGTGTATTATTATTTCAATAAAAACTATATTATTGATTTTTCACTAAATAAATAATTTATGCATCATTAATGTATAAGCTAATAAGGTAAATAAATAATTCTTAAAAATTACAAATAAATTACCATGATAAAGAAAAACATTTTAGATTTCAAATGAGTATTTATAACCGAATTTATATTCTTTCTAACCTTATATTATAAATAGTTTAATTATTAAAGTTTGAGTGAGACATATTTCACTTTATTTTAAATAAAATAAATTAAAGGTCTTAATCACATCCAAGTGGGTTCCAATGGATTCCATTTAGACCAAAATATTCCATAGTATGAAATATAATCATCCAATTATATTAAGACAAGTGTTAGGGTAATTGTATAATATTATATTTACCTTCAATTACCCGATTTACCTTTAACTATGGTAAATAAAATTTACCATAGTTACTATTCATAGTGCACAAAAATAAAACGTTGCCTATTAACATAATTTGGACCTACTGATTCCAAATATGGAATCCATTTTTCCTAATTCAAATCACAGAAGTTACAGAAATTAATTTAAAATTAATCCCGTTGTTAAGAAAATGAGTTTTAAAAGTTAAAACATTGCAAATGATTGAAATGATTTTACCTATGAATTGAATGTAAAATAAATGCTAATGACATAAGTTATATTAAATGGTAAAAATTTATTATATTTATACTTTAAAACCATTAAATATTATAATTTAACCATATAAATTATTATGATGTAAAAAGTTTTTTTAATTAAAATATAGCGTGTTTTTACTATTCATTAAAATATGAAAGTTATCAGAATAATATGAAAAATTTATCCAAAGTAAATTTTTATATCCTAATTTCAAAGAATAATTTTATTTTGTCAAATTTAACTTATAAACATGTCAAAAAATAGATTTAAAGTGGGTGCTCCATCAAAAGGCGGCAAAACTGCATTTTTTGAAAAATACTTATTTTACCTGAAAAATTTATTTTTTTCTCATACCATGTTCTAGAAAATGTGTAAGATGAATAATAATGTTATAAAATTCAAAATGTAGTTAATACTATTCATAACGGCTATTCCATAATAATATTATAACAATATATCGTTGTTTAGTGAAACCCGATATTGCGTACAACACACGCTATCGAGGAAGGTCGCGATTGCGTGTAATGCAAGCCAAGTCAGGGTTGCGTGTAGTGAAATACTCCTTTGTTGTTGCGTATAACAAAATCCAACCATATTTCATTTATAAATTGAATATATATATATATATACACTCAATGTTGCGTTGAATAACTACTATCAAACAAACTTGAAATTGTGTTTAACACGATCCAAGATTAGTGTTGCGTATACTGCAAGCTAATACGGTGTTGTGTATAGCGCAAGATAATCTTGGTGTAGCGTACAATAGAAGATATGAAAGAAATTAAAAAGAATATATCTTATAAAATCTCTGGGTGTTATATTCTTCCCCCCTTAAAATGAATTTCGCCCTCGAAATTCGTCGGGTTTATAAATGGTTTACTACTTGAAAGTTTATTTCATAGAAACCCACATCGTAAAAAGGAATAATAAAACTTAATTTTAAAAATTAAAGTAAGAAACATAATGGTTACCCAAATTAACTCATCACTGGGTTTCCACATAATAGAACATAAGTGAAAATATGGATATGGAAGAGAAATCTAACCATCAAGTTCTGATGGAGAGTGGTAGAGAACATGGCTATGAAAAAGTCAACAATCACAAAGCTATACATTTGTGATTATCTAAGGTACCATCTGATTCATCAGATATGAGTGAAATATGACAACATTTTTGGTTTTTAAGATCATTTCCTTAAAGATAAAAAAATTTTAATTAGAAGAAATAATTTCTTGATTTTGGTACAATCTAACTGTTGGTCATTCCTTGAAAAATTTCCACTTCATCTCTTAAAGAAATGAAGTTGAATTTGTCATTCGTGAAGTGTTAGCAGATCATGCGATAGAATGATGGGTCATTCCGTCTATCTCAAACAAAAGGGTATAAAAAGTTATCAAATATACATAAGTCCATCTATGGTGAGGTTAATCGTATATGATTCAAAAAATGGACTTATACTCCATCTATCATACTGCTTAATAAAATAAAACTAGTTTCTACTAACCAGGGACTTCCTGTAGGCCAGTGGTAGGCGATAAAGGCCTGTCGCACTTCGGTTGTGTGTTCGATTCTCACAGCCTTGTCCGACGTGACGAGTTGTTGCCCGTCCTTCAGGTTGTCCTTTTTTTCTAAAACTACATTATTATAACATCCCATAAAATAATATCGAAAAAAGTTCTAGCCTTATACAATACTAACTTATGTCCAACATAATCCATTCCAATATTTAGGCTTATCCAAAATACTTCTGTCCAAGCTCATAGTATAAAGAAAAAAATTACTAGAAATGTCATCTACCAAGCATGTGAATACCTCATTTATCCCAGAAATATTTTGTTGATCGCATTCCAAACATTTGAATAACTTAATCATGTATTCTATTGAAACATAAACTACCATAGAACCTTAGTGAAAACATGAATGCTGTCAAAAGTTAACTCTTTCCACATACCAAAATCCCAAAATTTTATATATACTCAAACCATGATATAACTCTGTCCTTATATCAGTCATGAGATCATGAATACTATCAAACATATTATTTTCTCTTTATCCCTTCATTATGCGCATATCATCTACTTTCCAAAAATATTTCAATCACTTTTCATGGTTACCGATGCCATATTCTTATGGAAAACCACAATGGACCAATACATAGATATTCCAATATACCATAAAAGTTCCTCAACGAAATTATTCTTGAATACCAATACATAAACACTTTAATCCATCCTCTTCAATGATTTCCATGGAATAAGTCCTTCCTTGATTTAGAAGCAACCTCTTAGGTCTGGGCATTGAGTTGGGTAATGCCCATGTTCTCCACAGATAAGACATTGAACTCCATAATAGTCTGTCACTCTATGACCCTTCTATCCACACATATAACATCTTCCCCTCCATTTGATGTATTCATCAAGGTTCTTCTTCCCTTATTTATAAATCTAAATCTTCCTTTCTCTATGCTCCTCAACATGTGAACATGCATAAAAGGCCATCTTCCTCTTATTTGATGAATTAGGAATGCCACTAAAGTTCACCTTGTTAATCATATATCGCGATGACTGATTCGACATAATCACACAATATTTCTTTCTAGACATTACACAATTTCGTTGATCATAGTCACCAATTTGTCCATTGGATGCAATGTTGACCCAATTACTTATGGTTCCATCCATTGACTAAAACCAAAATCCATGGTGTAAGAAACAGTTAAAATAATGGGGAACCACATAATCATAAAAAGTCACTTATGGAATGTCTAACTTATCAAAAATTCTTTAATCCAAGACACCTTAGGTTCACCCTAGGTTATTCATGATCATCAACAAATTTCTAGGACTGTAAAATATAGTTATACTAAACCTTAGGGACATCCTTAGACATACCTTAGAAATATATCTAGGGATATCACTAAAGTTTTCGCATCTTAGTTTCCAAAGGTTAACTAAAACTTTCCTCTGATACCAACTGTAGAGACCCCAAACTTGACGTACATGGACATTACATTACTTTTGTTGAATAATTAATACATAACAAAAACCAACACTCAAGGACCGTAATAGTTTAGTGTCTTTGGAAACTTGGAACATAATCTTCTAATCATGGTGAAAGATCTTCAACATCTCCCATAAAGATATTACCCTTTTGTTTTCTTACCTAAAACCTTTCTTTAAATCTTGGGGAAAAGAAAACATATAAAGGGTGAGCTCAAATGATCGGTAAGGGTAAGCATGGAGAAAATAAAACAAACCATATACATTTGAACTTAAAAACATGAACGTAATGTTTAAACATCAAAATCTTGAGCAATGACATAAAATATGGCAGTACGTAAGACATATATCATAATGGAACATCAATCATCATAAAATATCATGGGAATAAATCATGTAATTGTGGAAAACCATTAAGCACATGATATGATTTACATAGTATCCAAGGCATTGCTACCAAGACCATCTTAGTGGACAAAGTCCCTTTCTGAATCGAGTTCACTCCTCGTTCCAGTCCTGTAACACTGAATCGGATTAACTTACCGTTCCGGCCATGTCTATCTCATGAGATATAAATATTTACCCAATTAATTTGAGGGAGATATATGTACCACCCATCTCATAATGAAATCTTTCTTACGTGTTCCACAACATGAACATAAATCATTCATCATTACCCAAAGAATAAAATGGGTTTCATAAACATCATCCCATCATAACATAATCCATATAAAAAAATGGATATCATTTCATCATAATAAAAGTGAAACCATGTAAATCATAGAGACATTATACTTGAAATATAAACATATTAAATAATTTCATCTTAGATGGAAAATAGTTTTGATAAAACACTTGAAATGAATTCTTGAGGAAAATATCCTTTCTTCTTCAAAATCATTTTCTTTTCACAAAATGCCATGCAATTTAAAAAAAGGATTTTATTGAAAATAATCATGAAAACTTGTTGAGGAATCCTCATGAAAATTATGCATTATGAAACCATAAAAATCCCTTCATGCCGTATATGTTAAAAAAACATTCTTCTCGTACTTTTGCCAGAAAAGTCAAAAAGTACCTCGTATGGTAAAAAAAATAAAGATTCCTTACATACCATGTAGTAAAAGTAAAAAATGGGTAAAAAGGACTTTAAATATACATGAAAATATTTTTATAAAATAGGGACATGGATGATAAATATAACCCCATTAAATACATACGAATAAACAATCTCGGATAAAAACGAGATTGGAAAAGTTATCGCTTACCTTTTGTCCAATTTCTCCGGTATGTGTCCGAGACTCCTGTATAGTGGGTTTAAACATATTATTAACTTATAAAATAAGCATAATAATATTTATTATATCATATATGATTCACTTATGACTTTATATTATCCGTTCATTTGTCAATTCCATGTTAAAACAGCGTTTTGGGTAAAATCGTTTCATTTATCGTCCATGTTTTGACTTGTAATTATTCATATGATTACTTAGATCATGATTACTTAATTACAGAATATAAAAAATGATTTATATATAATATATATTCCGAATATACATATATATCATAGATCGATAAATGGAAAGAAATACACTATTCATGGAGACAGTAGGCCGTACGTACGCATGAACGATGTTTTCGTTTCCTTATTAAATTTAATAGATGTAAGTAAATAACATATACATAAATAAAGTATCATTAATATGTCATATATTTCATTATTACTTATTATATATACTTTATAATCATTCTTGAATGGAAAATAAATCTCATCGCATCGTGGAGACGGTAATCTGTACGTACGCACGAGCGAACATATCGTTCCCACATTTATTGAATAGAATTGGAGTGGATGATATCATATATTATAATAAATATGATGTTATAATAATTATATATAATTATTCTTTACACCATTATACCCATCCAAGTAAGGTGGTGGTGGAAAACAGATTACACTACAACGTGGAGACGGTATTCCGTACGTATGTACGTGCGGTGATTTCGTTTTCCGTAGGATGGATAGAAGGTGAAATAGGGTTGTTTCATATTTATAATAACATATAAGTATATAATTAATACTTATTTTATTAATTTATAATTAAACAACTAAATAAGAATAAGTAGAAGAAGAAAGAAGCTTGAAAGAGTCAGTAGAAGAGATTACCTCTTCCTCGACGCACCTCCTTTAAACTTCTTCTTAGGGAACTAGAGTTGGTCTTTTGAGAAGCCCAGAACCTCTACGATATAACTATAGAGGTTTAGAAGAGGAATTGGTATGGTTTGGACGAAATTCATGGCTCAAAAGGGTGTGAAGAGAAGAGGGAAGGGGTGCCCTTTTTATAAGGGAGGAGAGGGGCACCTTTGGTAACATAAGAAATATTAAATTATAATAAATTCAACCTCACTTAAAAACCTAAAAAAATGAATAAAATCAAAATATTAGATGCGATAGGGTTGTAATATAATCAACCAATAAAATTTAGACATGTTTGGAATTTATTTTAAACATTATCAACTTGATTTATCCTTATTTAATCTATTTAATTTTATTTGTGGTAATAAGATTCTAATTTTTAAATTATTATAAATAATTACTTATTTGTTGTTAATTGTACATAATTGGATACTTTATGACATTTTAGACCATATAAATTTCAATTTATAATTTTTAAATAGTTATTTGATTTTTAAACAATTTTATAATATGTTATTTTTATAAAATAACAATAGTGTCAATTTTGACATTATTCATTTATTTTAATTTAAATAAAATCCCCACAGAGGATATATTATAAATAAAATATTTAATCTATTCCTAACATGTTAAAGTTGTCTAGAAAATTTGTTGAGCACATTAAATAGTTCATATAATATTTATTTTAATATTTTTAAAACCATTTATTTGGTATATCTCTTAATAAAATAATTAGTACAAGATTTTTGTATAATTATTTAATATACTTATTTGTTGCATAAAAATTATAAATAAAATACTATGATGAATATAAATTTCATATATTTTATAATAATACTTTTACTCGAATGTATCATCTTAAAATAACAACATGTAAATTGTTATATTTATTAAATTATGAAAGTGACAACTTTGGAATCATTTAAAATAAAATAATATAGGTGTCATAATCTTCTTTATAAGGATCCAAATGGTCACCAATTATGCCATTGGATTATAAGGGTTTATATATACACTACCAATAAGTCTTTTTCAGGTTTTTGGGCCTTTTTATGTGTATTATTATTTCAATAAAAACTATATTATTGATTTTTCAATAAATAAATAATTTATGCATCATTAATGTATAAGCTATTAAGGTAAATAAATAATTATTAAAAATTAAAAATAAATTACCATGATAAAGAAAAAAAATTTAGATTTAAAATTATTATTTATAACCGAATTTATATTCTGTATAACCTTATATTATAAATAGTTTAATTATTAAAGTTTGAGTGAGACATATTTCACTTTATTTTAAATAAAATAAATTAAAGGTCTTAATCACATCCAAGTGGGTTCCAATGGATTCCATTTAGACCAAAATATGACATAGGACGAAATATAATCATCCAATTATATTAATACAAGTGTTAGGGTAATTTTATAATATTATATTTACCCTCAATTACCCGATTTACCTTTAACTAGGGTAAATAAAATTTACCGTAGTTAGTATTCATAGTGCCCAAAAATAAAAAGTAGCCTATTAACATAATTTGGAACTACTAATTCCAAATATGGAATCCATTTTTCCTAATTCAAATCATAGAAGTTTCAGAAATTAATTTAAAATTGATCCCGTTGTTAAGAAAATGAGTTTTAAAAGTTAAAACATTGCAAAAGATTGAAATGATTTTACCTACGAATTCAATGTAAAATCAATGATAATGACATAAGTTATATTAAATTGTAAAAATATATTATATTTATACTTTAAAACCATTAAATATTATAATTTAACCATATAAATTATTATGATGAAAAAAGTTATTTTTAATTAAAATATAGCGTGTTTTTACTATTTATTAAAATATAAAATTTATCAGAATAATATGAAAAATTTATCCAAAGTAAATTTTTATATCTTGTTTCCAAAGAAGAATTTTATTTTGTCAAATTGAACTTATAAACATGTTAAAAACTATATTTAAAGTGGGTGGGCCATCAAAAGGCGACAAAACTACATTTTTGGAAAAATACTTATTTTACCTGAAAAATTTATTTTGTTATCATACCATGTTCTAGAAAACATGTAAGATAAATAATAATGTTATAAAATTCAAAATTTAGTTAATACTATTCATAAAGGCTAGTCCATAATAATATTATAATAATATATCCTTGTTTAGTGAAACCCGGTATTGCGTACAACACACACTATCGAGGAAGGTCGCAATTGCGTGTAATGCAAGCCAAGCCAGGGTTGCGTGTAGTGCAAGACTCCTTTGTTGTTGCGTATAACAAAATCTAACCATATTTCATTTATACATTGAATATATATATATATACACACTCAATGTTGCGTTGAATAAATACTATCAAACAAAATTGAAATTGTGTTTAACACGATCCAAGATTAGTGTTGCGTATACTACAAGCTAATACAGTGTTGCGTATAATGCAAGATAATCTTGGTGTAGCGTACAAAAGAATATATAAAAGAAATTAAAAAGAATATATCTTATAAAATCTCATGGTGTTACACTTACCATGTACAAAATGAAAAAAACCTGGCCCAAATCATGGTATACGTCATGTACAATAAATTAAAATATCACCAGGAAATGAGGTACAATATTCCCAAAGAAACCAATACTCATAACAATCAATCAAATAGAAACTTAAGAAAACACTATTCTAAGAATTCCTCAAGAAAAAACTACTCAAATTTCACTAATAATAAATCCCAAATGGGTATTCATATAAAAGAGACACAACCAAACACCTAAAGGATACAACAAAAAATGTACACTCATCTATTAAACCTCAAACATATCTAAGATCGATCAAACAAAAACTATAAACTAGATCTCACACAAGAGTCTCCAAGAAAAATAAACCCTCACTAGTCTAACCATAACTCATTGGTCTAAACCAATGGGACCAAAATGAAACCTAAGTGAACTCACCAAACATGAATTCCATAAATAGAACCTAGTCACACCACCAAGAGAGATAAAGGAGGAAGTAAATTCCACTCCATTAGGATCCTGGGAAATGTCAAAAGCAAAAGGATGAAAGACCTGTAAGACACACACTTTACTTTTTCACTAGACCTTTTAGGATACATACATTAAACAACATGAGACATAGAACCTTTAATAGTCATGTCCCCAAAATCACATCAACTAGTCCCAATATCACTCCAGTGAAAAATTAAATCACATGCTTTACTAAAATAAGAAAATATTTTTCAAAACACACCTCTTTTAAAATGACTGGCCACATAAAAAATAATTATAAAACCAATTTTGAAAACCAAGATACCATTAAAAATGGAAACTCTTTCACTAAAAACTAAACATAAAACATTGTAAAATTTCACACCTCAAGAATTATTTTGAATTGGTTAATTTGAAACACTTCTAAAAATGATTTCATAATAAACAACAACATGGTTTAAAACAAATAACCCTTCCATGTTTCATAGCAAAACACATACTTTCAACTTAAAAAAATTTCAAATAGGTCACCCCTTTTAAAACACATGATAAGGGTAATACCCCAAAAACCAAAAAATACCATTTTGGAAACCACTGATTCCCCTTAAAATAGGAAAATCAACTTTTAAAATGCTAAGTGCACTGATTAAAAATCAATTATAGTTATTTTTTTATAAACCTTAAAATAAAATTAACTGTTTTGAAACATTTCTTGAAACCATTTCCATTTTACAACAATCTCTAAGGCCTTGTTTTGAAATCAAAAATATTTTTCTTATGAAATCCATCTTTCAAAATAAAATAAAATAACTATCACATAATATGAAAAATTGCATAAATAGAAGAATATAATGGTATTAAACAAAAAAATTTATCCAATGATACTAACATATCACAAGACTGACCTTGAATCTTTTCCCATTTCCTTAATATACTAGTTAATCAGAGCGTCAATGATTTTATATAGAAAAATCAACCAAGATGTAGAACCATGATCGACTTGGAAATATGGTTGATGAGCAAATTCCAATCATATAATGATTCCTGGATCATGTATAAAATCAAGCATTTTGTTTTTACATGGGTTTTTAGGCCATACGAACCAATCTCACATATCAAATTCCTTCTTCATCACTATCCAAAAACATCTTATATGACTCCCATGGCAAGTAAATCCTTACCAATGAGGGTAAAAAAACCACATCCATATGAATCAAATCATAATACAATAACTCTATCAAAATAAAAGATATAAAAAAGGAAAAAAATTCTAACTTCCCAAGGAAACTTGAGGCTCAGGGTGAGAAAGAGCTCATGAAACTCTCCCTACACCAACCTCTCGATTCTAGAAAACCTTATCTCCATATTAAAAACACCCAAAATAATATTATGGAATATCAAAACTGAGGTCCCACTGATAACCTACTCTAATACCATTTTGTAATGAATTAACCTATGGTTCTATCAAACATAGATTCTGACTCGGTCCACCACAAGGCCCGAAGGGCATTCCCAATCCCCATATAATAGTAACTAATGCATGGGAATAAAAAAACCTTTAGGATCAATTTATCCTTCACAAAATAATATAAATAATCATTATAAATAAAATAAATAAATAAACTAAATTATAGAAAAGTAAGATGAATATCTATTACAAATAAGGGATAACTAATAAAAAAGAGAAATAACAATAGAAGAAGATACATAAAATGTAATAAATATACAACAGGCTAAAGTGGTTGATAAAAAACACAAAGTTAATAAAAATCCCAAAACCATCTCTAACTAGCCTCTAGTCACTATTCAACCATGCACCTCCCCTATAAGATTAATATAGATAAAATGAAATGGAATAGACTTATACCTCTAAAATATAGGCATGAGATAAAAAACCCAATAGGTCACCACCTAAATAATCTAGTAATTTTCTTTCATATTACATTCTAAAAATTATAGTTTTAAATATAGTATAGAAATAAAAATCTCTCAGAAGTATTTACAAAAATAAACAAAAACACATCAAAAGTGTATTAGAACTATTTTTTCTAGTATTTTCAACAAATGAAATCAATCACTTGGAAAACAATATCACCAGGCCAAAAAACCTTGGAAAACCACCATTTTAAAGTCTCCCTTTAAAACCATTTCATAAAATAATCCTTTTTTAAATACACCTATATGAACCTAAAATAGGTCTCTAATTTCCACATGGTGTTCTAAAATATCATTTAAAACTAATTTCCATTTTAACTAGGTATGACATAAAAAAATATAATTTTCAAAACCCACACACTAGAGTTTAAAAAAAAACCAAATCCAATTTTCCATTTTAAAACACCCAAAAAGATCTTTGTAAGACAAATTTACACATTTATAGAACACTCCCATTCAAAATAACGAATAAAATAGTTGGAAATCACATTAAAATAAAACTTTCTATTTCCTCACTTTAAAACCTTTCACAATACCTTTTAAAAAAAATTGAAAAGTAAACCACATGTAAAGAAGTAAGCAAGGACATAGTTAGGAACCACTATGTCAATTCACACAATAAGGATAAGTAAAAAACAATAACACAGGTTCTAATAAATAATATAATTATGAGGGGAATAAAATAAAATCTAGGATAAATCCCCTTAATTATCCTAAATAGGATCCTAGTGTCATAGGATCTAACAATAGGGATCTAAAAAATGGGTGAAAAAATGAATTATAATAACCCTATATCCTCTAGGCACTAAGTGTGCATACAAAATTTGAAAGCTCTCTCAGTCCTTCCATGGGTTCTCTTGGTCCCCAACTGGACTGTCTTGGTCTACACCTCCCATGGATCTCTCTGTATCTTAGAGAATGCCCCCTTTATGGTCTCTCTTTGTCCTAGGGTAATGTTACTTAACATATATCAACCTAGGACATGAAATCAACCACCTAATCCACCTACCCAATTCCTGAGGTCTACCCTGGAAAATAGATGGACTTGAGTACTAATACATAAATACATGAATCAAATATAAATCACTTGAAATAACTCATGCCTCAATTTATACACCCTCATAAAGAAGCATCCCCATTTATATCAAAACATAAGTAATATATATGAAAACATCATTATAGAGCATCCACTAATGGGTTCACAAGCCACCATGGGCATAATAAAATTACATGCGGATAAAGAGGCCCTCACAACTTTTATAAAAGCTCACTTTTCATAAAATTCCAAACATGCCTTATCTTTTCAAAACAAAATTGGAATTCCAAGCCGAATCACACCATTTCAAACCCATCCCAATAAATTCTTGGGATTAAATATGATTAAAACATTTTGAAACCCAAATAGTAACTCACACTTCTCTTAAACCAACCTTTGAAATACACCAAGGTAATAAAAACGTTTCAAACTTCAAAAAACAAGAGTTATGAAACCCTCTTTAAAATCAAACAACCCATTACAAAAATTTTATAAAATTTAAAACATTAAAACACATGGTTTCAAAATCAACCAATACAATAACACCTTTAAAAACACAAAGATGATGCTTTCCACTACTTTTACAACCAAAATAATACTTTAAAATTTATTTAGACATTTAAAAAAACACTTATCATGTAATTAATTCTATACTAAGGGTTAAAATATTTTGATAACATCATTTTTCAATCAAACACCACACACAAAGAAATAATTTTAATAAACACCACTTCAAAACCAAAATCATTCAAAATAGAATTTAATATAAAGTGACAACAAATAAATAACTACCTTGGTTCAATTGAGATCATGCCAAAAGTTGTCCCCCTTGGTGGATATTACTCCCACAATCCAACGAATTCCCCTTACAACCACTAAATGAGATGGAAACAATGATTTGAACCAATATTAACCATAAAATCAACCCACATGATTATTAAGGTTTATAGAAGTAGATAAATCAAGGGAGAAAGAAGATATAGATGAGAGGAAGGGGTTTAAAGGGACTTACCATAGATAAATTCACTTGAAACCAAGGAGAGAATCCATAAAAATGAAGCAAAATTGAGAGGAGACTCCCATAGAGGTGTGAATGATCCATTTAAATGATAGGGAGGAGGAAATGAGGGTTTGGGAATACAAATAGAGTAGGGGAAAAAGTGGAATTTCACCTTTTAATGAATCTGGGAAGGTCACATGGTTTGGATGCATAGTTTTCCAAACCACATGCCAACCATGAGTAGGTCACTACCTAGAACAACACCCACTCACTTGGTTTACTTAAAAATCCACATAGGTGGAAAAATCATGCTCCAACCATACCAACTGACACTATCAAATTATAGAGGTGATTTTCAAAATGAATAGGATCACCATCAACATCATGGTTACAGTCTATATTTTTCATCAAAAAAGGATCCAAACCAAGAATATAATTCCTTAACTCATAATTTCAACCAATTAATTAAAAAAATAGTAAAATCCACCATGAAATACACCATGATGTCATTTCTATAAAAGTAACCATTTATAAAACTTACTCTAGAACCACAATTATGCCTATGAAATTGTTTGTTCTTTGAAACTTTAGTAGAAATTATGAATAAAATTTTCAACATTCTACTTGAAACCTTATTATATACCATGATGTATTTTTCCCATTTGGTTTCTAGTAGTTTCTATCACACTAAAACTTCAAAAATTATACGTACCATGACTAGTATACTTCAAACCATGACAAAACTTAGTACATCATGAAATTGTTTGTGTCATTATGACATCCAATGACTTCCACTTTCTTCCATATCCTTCCTTCCACAACCATAGCTTATAAAATTCCTAAAAAGTTGATGTGATTTATTTATATTTTCTAGATCAACTTATATAATTCTATATACTTTTTTAAATAATATCATACTCTTCTAATACTTAAATATGAAATATAGAATACCTTGAACAATTAAAACTTATCATCAAATCCAGATTGTAAATCTTTATTATTCAAGAAACATTTATCCTTTTCATTATAATCAATTTTCTCCTTTCCTTTATCATAAGATTAATAGTCTCTATGATGGTATAATTATAAGTTTTATGATCATATTTATATATAATGACTTTACAAGGTTTCCTTTATTTCATATATATGATCCAAAAATACCCTTGTTCACATCTTGACCAATGTATTGAAAAATTATCCACTCTTCACCATGTATGATATGATTAACATCTCCTCCACTCATCTTATCATGATAGGTTTTAAATTTATAACTTGTATTTCATAAAAAATCCAACATAAAACAAGTTATAACATCCTCTCCTTTGGTTTTATTTTCAACATTAAGAAATAAATATATTTCTTTATAGATCTATTTATTATGCCTTGGATTCCAGTACAATAAACTCTCCTTTTTATAATGAAGACTATCTATCCCCTTTTTACAATGGGACTAATCATATGAAACCTATATTACTTTATGTGAAATTTCATAAGAATATATTTATTGGAATATATCTCCCACTTTAACACAAAATCCCATGCTTGAAAAATCTTATGTCACATTTATTTAATCAGGGGTGCTTCCATCTCATATTTAAGGATTTATTGAATATCATATTATCCCCATTTGATAATAAAATTAAAAGGATATTTTATCTAGTTTTTTATCAAATAAAAGAATCTAAATTTGGAGGGATTAAACTCACCTTTTAAAATATAATTAAAAATTACCTTTTTAAATTATTTATTAGATAGCCCACAATTATTAGCATTTCTTCTCCTTTAATCAAGAGTTCATGGGACTTTCTACCACGTAATATAAACCACACATGCTCTGTTTACCACTTAAAAAAGAATATACCACGAAATACTTTTTCTCCAATATTTAAGGATACTTATAGTGTTGTGAAAGGAAACAAGTTATCCATTTTATCTTCATAACACCATATTAATACCAATTTTTTAAAATCTTATAGATTTCACTATGACCGACTGAAAATTAAATTTTTTATTTCAAAGATATTTTTTTGGGGAAAAAGATGGAAACCTCACAAGTTAAAAGTAAAAGGTAATTAGATATATAAAGAAGTCTTAAAACCATTAAAGAAGATACAAAGATTACTGGAATCAATGAACCTATATAAATCCCATTGAAGTGTAGTTACCTTTGTATATAGGTCATCCTTAATAAGATATTCAAAATGATTGACCATATTGTCCCAAGTATGGATATATTTCTCTAAATTGATCTTCCTTTTGTTGAAGCCTCATGCTAAAATTTGTTCTTTTTTGTTAATACATTCCCTTTGGTCCCCATTAAGGCCAGATTGAATCATTATATCATAAATTTTGTTAACATCCTTCTGTGTAACATTGATATGGAATGACTATTCTATTAATTATTCCTTAGAGTAGTGAATGAGATCCATTTTTTTATGCTTCAACCCTTCCCACCATTCTCTCCTCAGTTGGACCTAATCACTAAAGTGGAACTTTCATATTATCACTAACCTACACTTGTTCCTTAAGATCTCCACATTCTTCCATTTGATTTTCACCTTGAATCTTTATACTCTTCTTATGAAACTAGTCCTGTAGAGTGTATTTTCATTTAGGTGCCTTGTTGGCCCCACCATTTTTGTAAAACCTTGTTTCCATTGGTTTGGGCAAGTGAGAATAGTCCTTACACCCTTTATAATTATTCCCCTTAGTCACAATGCATCTCTCTAAGTCTCAAGTTCCTTTCTTCCCCTTCTTCCTCCTTGGACTATGAAGTCCTCTTCCATGCATTCCCTCTACACTATTCACTGAGAGTTAACTAAAGCTATCACCACTAGAATCTTCCTCCTAGAGGACTTGAACTTTAGTATTTTCCCCCTCGGAAGGAAGGTCTTGGATGAAAATCTATGCCAGAGATGAACCTCTTGATGCTGCTATATTTTATTCCCCTTGGTCATGAACCAAATCCTTAACTTACACACCTTCAAAACAATTTACCATATTTAAAGTCAGGTTTGTCCTTCTGAGAATTAGTCTATTCGGTACATTCACCCAACCCTCATTTTAACCTGGGGTGTCTTTCATTGGGATTATATGAGGTATGAGGACAAAAGTCCCTTCCTCACTCGCTGCCTTCATCAACACCTCCTATTTAGAATCAACTCCATTACAAGTGACCTTCGAATAAGATGAAGGATTTGGGATAAAAGTGTTTAGGTATGTGGAACCTGATTAATGAACCCACTCAAACTCCCTAGAATGGAAAACATGTCACCAATTTAGACCTGATCCTTTGGGGTTTCACTAGGAATGAAAATACAACCCTTGTCACCGAGACCTGTTCTGCAACCAGAACCTACCTCAATCATCTATCTATGATTAGTGAGCCTTCACCAACATACTGGAACAAAGTTCCCTAATATCTTATACAAAGAATAAAAATAAAATCACAACTCAAAGACAATTGGTTTCTTTTAATTTAACTCTACAACAACTACAATCCAAACATATTCTACTGGTGGTCTTGAAACATCATCTTCAACATAGATATGCAGGGATATGGGATGGAAAACAGATATTGTTCTAATATCGAAACATAAATACAGACCAACCATATTCCATAACATTCAAATGATCAAAGTATTCTAAAAAGGAAGAGGGATTTCTGAAAAAATAACCCATAGCACCGTGGTCAGAGTGTCATGTTTCATTTGGAATTCATAATACCACCTAAATTAGTAGAAACATGATCTATCACAGATATGGGGCACTATGGAATAGATGATGATCAAATCATTATCTAATGAAAATCAAATCATGATCTACCTATAGTTGAATATTCCTATAGTTACTCATTCCTGTAATCCCCTAGATCTAAAAACATACTTATCAACTGAGTCAATCGAAGGATGATATTGTTTGAAGCGATCCACTAGTGTTAGATTCAGAAGGGAAAAGGCATTTGTAAACTTCATGAACAAGAGTGAGAGTTGTGGTAAAACATCAAACAAGACTGGAAATTTAGGTATGAGAATAATATCAGAGAATAGAGGAAGGAAATTGGTGTTAAAAAGGGGATAAATGAATGAGGCCAAGCTCCCATAGAAGATGACACAAGTCCCCCCCCTTTGAATTCTTCTCCATACCTCATCACCATTTAATTGAAAATGAAGCTCAAAATTATCAAACTAGATAAAATTCTCATATTTTTCAGTAAGTGAAATTATAACTTTGAAAATATCTATCAAAAAATTCCATAATTATACTTTGAGTCAATGTTTAATGTAAGAAAGAAGAGAATACATCACGAAACTCAATGAACTCTATTTCACTCATTTAATAGGGTTTGAAAATTAAGAATTAAATTTCTTTATGAATATCCTTTTGAACTCAATAACACTTAAAAAAAAATCAGGTTATAAGAATGAAAACACAAAATGGGATAATCATACCATTTTTTGAAACAAGTTTCCATCTTCCACAATGTATCTCTCATTTTGTTAAATGAGGCTAATAAACTTTCGATTTATCTAAAAAAATCCCCATGAATCCCTATTTATTTTTCATTTACCACTATATTGAGAATAGATATTTATCATTGGAGTTTTCCTTTTTATTATTATAAAATTGTCCTAAAAAATATAAGATACATATTTTTAGTCCAAGATCAAATAATCCATGAATTCTTCCTTTAATATTACTATTAACCACCATATTCAAGATAAAATCCTCATTCTTCAAGGTCTAATATCAATTTTATGTGATTTAATTGAATACAACATGTAATAAATACTAACACCACTTTGAAAGATTGAAATATTCTTAAAAGGATTATCTTATCTAATTTATTTTATAGAGATAGCTTTAAAACACTCGATTTTATAGATTTTACATTTCCATCTATCTCCAGCTCATCAAGAGTTTCCAAATCCATCATGTCTCTATTTTTTAGTTCCTTGAAACTTTTGCTCTAGTTTTAAGAAACACTATTTCTATGAAGTTTCCATTGGATTTATTTAATGAACCAGAAACTTCCAACAGTTCTATATCCAAAGGGGACCTGCTTTCCAAAGGCATGCGTTCGTTAAGTTTGAACTTTACGATACTTAAGAATGTGCATTAGTCAAGAGGATGGGAGGTCAGACTAATCACACTTTTTTGGGGGGAATTATTGTCTACTTCAGGACTCTCTTTGTGAATTTAAGATATTTTCATGAATACTTATTAATTCACCAAGTATATCATAAGTATCCATTGCAATTTACAATCACTTATTAACACGTGTAAAATTTAGAATCATCATTATGCATTCAAGTTTCTTCATTAATGGAAACATCCATGTGTATTAGAGGTTTTCCATCAATGGTATCCTCTAATATACCAATTAGATATTCTTTTAATCATTGTTTTGATAATATTGGTTTTTAAGCCACCCAGTGGGGCACTCTGGAATATATTGTCATCCAGGGAGATGAAGGTTTGATTTGATCTTGGGATCGTTCCCATAAAATTATCTACCTACATATCCTTGTGAAAGGAATCATAACCCTCATAGTTTGATGATGCTTAATAGGACACATCATACCTTTTAAGGTCATGCGATAAGGACCTCTAAGTAAAAGATGCTTGGTCAAAAATTAGTGTGGGACTTATGCTGAAGCAGCCCGAGGAACTTAGAAAGAATATGAGTTTCCAAGTAGGATCAGAAACTATTGGGAATATAGCCCAAGGAGAACAGGGTTGATTTGAAGTGTTGGGTTTGAACCTCAGGGAGGCTTCCTACATATCCCCTAAAAATGGGAATCAAAGCCCACGTAGTTTGATAAGTCTCATAGGAGAGTATGGTCCTTTGAGAGAGATGATTTTGGGATTACTTCTTGAAAAGGATTCCTTGATGATCTGGGGTTTAATTTGGGGCTTATTACTAAGGAGGATGCCCAATGATCTCGGTCCTTGAGACAACTTTCTACGTATCCCAGTTATGGTAGGAATCAGAGTTCTCGTAGTTCCTTCCAATGAGTGTTTGTGCACATAATGTAACCATAAAATATCTCTAATCCCATGTGAGTCATGCTCGGTGTGAGAAACAAGAGGATGTGAAATATTCAACAATGACACTTCAAACTTTTCCTCCTCCACTGATGGAAGAGGGCACGTCGACCGTGGAAGAGGGCGAGGCGACGAGCCTTCCCTTCGTTCTATTTACATTGTACAAGGGTCCAATGTAAGGAGGAAGGGATGAAGGTGAGGGGATTATACCAGAATGTATTACCTCTTGAAATTGGTTGGCACTTACTTCTAATGAGGATGACCATTTGAGATTGGTTGGGGTTTACTCCTAAGGAGGATGACCATTTGAGATTGGTTGGGGCTTACTCCTATGGAGGATGCCCATTTGAGATTGGTTGGGGCTTAATCCTAAGGAGGATACCCATTTGATATTGGTTTGGGCTTACTCCTAAGAAAGATTCCCATTTGAGGTTTAACCTGGCATAGAAGTCAGGTGATGAAGTTTGAAGAGTTTCTTCAGGAGTGTATCGACTCAAGGTACTTGAGGAATCCATAAGGAGAGTCCAAACTCGCAATATGTGAAAGGAAACAAGAGGACTAAGTCAACTTAAGGAACTTAATTAAGTGTTATGGATTGTATCAAATCATGGTATTCGAAGGTTAAAAGTTGGGCCACATAAAGGGAATAATGGAAAATTCCCTCGACCAAATCTGAAAAGTTCACGGTGCAACTCTCCATTTTTTATAGGGGTCCATGACGGAAGCGAAGGGACCAGCCCAAAGTGCTGGGACCACAGCCTGATAGGGAGCCTGAGCAGGGGTGCGGGGGTGCATCCACTGCTATATGGAATAGTGGGGGCGTGAAGGTGCTCCACCAAGGTGCCTCGCGTAGGTGCTCCGCGTAGCACCCCCGCGGAAGTACTCCACACTGGTGAAACGTGCAGGTGTTCCACGCAGGTGTGCCACACAAGTGCTCCGTGCATGTGCTCCGTGCAGGTGCTGCGTGCAGATCCATATGTTCTAGACCCTAATGGGACTTTGAACCACTTTCCCCTTTAATTATCTCTTCTATCATGTTTTAGACAGCTACCTGAGAAGAATTGGGGGATCTTGGTGAAATAGCTACACAATGGGAGATTTGTGACTTCTTCCAACTTTTTCCATCATTGAAATGGGGATCCCAAGGTTCCTATTTATAGGCAAGGAGGGGGACTTGGGCGAAGAAAAGTTTTCCGCGTAGGTACTTTATGTAGGACTTTCTCATAGGTCTTCTGTGTAGGGGTGTGAAAATTCATTTTCCACGTAGGTCCTCCATATAGATCCTCCGCTTAGGTCCTACGCGTAGGTCTTCCATGTAGGCCCCTTTGTAAAATTTATCCGTCTTCTGAGTGGCGTAACTTTTGATCCGTATGTCCGTTTGGGTTTCGCTACCAGTCAAATCGAAGGTCTTGAAGAGATCTACACTTATTGTGATTGTAAATACACCATGTCTTGGAAAAAACTCAGAAATTGAATTTAATGCGTCGACACATTTTCATCATCGATCCTGGAGATCCACTACATACTCCTAGAAGGGGGAATCATTCCAAATATTCATCGGGTATGGGGTAGTATTTTGGCACATAAAAATCCAGCCTGCATCTTCTTTCTTCATGGTGAAAACATCTTTACTCATACTTGACATTTTTTTTCTATGTGAGAATCATATATTCACTGTACAGAAAAGTGCATTGAATACATTTCATGGTGTCTAAAGTCTCTCATTATGTTCATGATTTATAATTAATTTACCCCATGAATCTTATCTCCCCCTTAAATTTTCATCATTGTAACATCTCATATTTTTTTTATAAAAATTATTTCTTTAAACATATATTATTTTCCTAAGAATCTAGAATGCACTATAAATGAATCATATAAACTATATATGAAATACAATGAATTTTTATTTCATAACACAACATTAAAAAAATGATAAATACATTTAATAAGATCAAAATAAGTACAATGGGATAATAAAAAAAATGTAAATAAAATTACTAAAATTTGGAAATCTAATGGGTCATGGTCTCTTATAAATACAACAACTATAAAAAACAATAGGAAGAGAAAATAAAACATTAGAAATAAGATTGGTATTAAATGAAGTATAAATAATCTTGAGAGAAAAGTTGAGTGAATAAATAATGAATGGAATAAGATGTATATATGAAAAAGTATAAGGATTGTATAACTATTAGAAGAATAACTTAACCATTAGTAATCTGACCATTAGAATAGTAACATTACCATTAGAATAGTAAAATCAATGAAAAGTAATATTCATCTTGAATAAAATAAGTTAATATAAAATTTATAATACCATAAAATGAATATATAACTAATTCATCTTAAGAAAGTATAAGTAACTATTTTTTATAAGTCATGTTTTAAATTATTTAGTAAAACATTAATTTTTATGCTAATTTTTTTAATTTTTGAATAACCTAACTTAGAAATGTATATTGATAAAATGAATATTATTATTTTTTGAATAAACACATAAAAATTATAAAATGTTGGTTTTTATATTTTTCTAAAAGAGTTGATTTTTGGGGTGAATATTAAAAATACAATTTTTATGTATATAATAAGTTTATGACATCATTATGATGTAAAAAAGACTCAATGATTTATAAAATATTTTTAATTACTTAAAATATATTTACTAGGTAAAATAATTTATTTAAAAATAATATGTTAAATTTTTAATCCTATAAATCAGTTTTCAAAGTCTAAATTATATTTTATTATAAAATAAAATTATTTTTAATTATTTTTTTGAATTTAATATTCCAATGATATCATTTATTTTTTGAATTGTTTTAATTTAAAAAAATATACATTTTTAATAAAATAATATTATTAGTCACAAGAATCAAAATTATTTATAGTCTTGAGAAATAATAATAATTTATTCAATATTTTATAAAAAATTCACCCCTCTCCTTCGCTTATAAATACACCCCTACTCCACTAATTTCCTCCCACTTATAAAAATTATTTCTTTTTCAAAGATTTACTAAATTCTATCTCTTAGCCTCCTATCAAGGTTTTTAGAACCCATGTGTAGTTAAAAGATCCTCCCCCAAAGGCTTAAATTTCATTCCAAAGGAGTAATATCAAATGGTAAGGTAAGACTTCTAAATTTTAATGATTTAACACAAGTATTATTCCTAGTAACATAAATTTTTATTATAATTATTCTCTAATTAAATATGGAAATAAAAATATTCAATATAATTTCATTCTCTCTTAAAAACATCATTCACTTATGGTAGGTTTATAATACCTATCTGAATGATGATGTTCTATTTTTATTACCCCTTTGATGGATGGTTTTAATCTATAATTATAATAAAAATAATAAATTTAATCCATGATTAATATTATGGAATGATTAAATAGAAATTATAAAAATAATATTAAATATAAACTATCATGGTTGGTTTAATTTTTTATAATAAGATTACTAATAAAAAATTATTGATTTGAAACCAATTTAGTGAATATATTAGACTATTGAAATTTAGAATTCTAGATTTACATGAACCCAATATTATAAAATTTTTAGAGCTTATGAAACTATTAAATAAATATACATTATTTTTGCACTGAATCATCTTTAGAACTGTGGGCTGAGCAATAACAAATAATCAATGTAAGTAAAATTAATCTAATTTATGTATAATATATGATAATAAATAGATTATAATAGATGAAATAAACATCAATAAGGTAAAAAATATGTAATTAACATATGTAATTCAATTATTTAGGTTTTTAAAGGATTTTACAAAGTTATTCAATACTTGAGGCTGGAGGAATCTCAAGAACATTCCTTTTTCTTTTGGGTTTATGTTCACATTTTTTTTCTATTTTCCACACACATTATCAATATTATATTTTTATTCCTTATTAATTAACTTTATTTTATTAGTTTATTTCTTATTAGGATATAAATGTATTTATTACCATTATATGAATCTTTATCTATTGTGAAAATGCTGAGATTTGCAGCTAAGTAATGGTTTGTAGATGAAGAAAAGAAAGAAAAAGAAGTAGAAGATAAATATGGGATATAAAAATTTATGTTTTTAAAGAAATGATCCATAAATCTACATATAGGAAAAAACCTCACTAGGATTAGGAGAATAATTACAAATAAATTTTATAGTATGATACACACATTAAAACCCTAGCTTTAATGAGCTCATAAAGAAGATGATGCAACAGTGCCACAAACCACACAGTAAGTCCATTGTGCTACCGTGACTGGTGGATGGAAGTTCACATATATATAGTATCACTGACTATATTGTATGATATGATACAATAATAATTTCCAAAACCACACTAATACAGTTTCTTTTCAGTGTCTCTTAGTTATATCTTCTACAGTTCGGTCAGAGATGCTATAGTGTATAAAATTTGGGTTAGGGAATTTCAACCCTCATCCCTTCATCAAGGTAATTCTTCCCCTTATAACCCCTAGAGACCACACCATATAGGTAAAACCATGAGATTTACAGTATGGTGTGTAGTCTATAACTCGATCAGTTGAACTAACTTCATCCAAAGGATCAGGCTAAACCATTACAACATTAGTCACCCCTATTGATTTTGGAGAAGATTTTATTTTAGAATCCACTCATTGAATCTTATAATATTGTTTCCTTTATCTTTATTATTCTCTTAATGGACTATAAATTTTTTTTATTTACTATTCCCACCTTTTAATGTATAATAATATTTATTTCTTTTTTATTTTAGGAAACTTTAAGCTTATTTATTATTCCATGATTTCTGACATTATTATGTAATTAACTCTCTTATTATGGGTTTTTATGCTTATCTTTGATGTAGTATGTATTTACTATGTGAAAAAAATATCCATGAAATATTATGATGAAATAGGTGGGCCAAAAATTAAATATCCTTATAATAGATTGGTTAATTCTTACATCTCATGAGATATTATATATGATGCATGAGTAATCATCCTAACACATTATACTACGATATCTTGGATGTGTGCATTGATTTATATTTATAATGATGCGTATTATGTTTATGAAAAATTATTATAATTCACACTATTAATATGTTCCTATAAATCCATTAATCCTATGTTATTATTTATGATCTTCTATTATTATTACCCCATTTTATTCTTATTGTAACCTAAATATATCATCCCAATGTTTATTATTGCCTTATCGGGATTTTTGGCTCACTATTTAATTATGTATGTCCTTAGGGTCTTGTTGTACCAAATACCTAAATTAAGGAAACCATTCTAGAACCTAACTTGTTGAAAATCTTCATAAGATATGGAGTAATACCCCTAGTTTTTAAAAAATAATACTATTTTTGATAACATACATAACACACAATACCGATCTTAAACAACCATGAAATATTATTTTTTGAATATGAACGTTATAACCTTGCCATTAAATTGGATGGTATGAATATGAATAAAAACATTATGAAATATATATATATATATATAATACGTACTAAAAACACATGTATTAATCAATTATTATGAAATAAACATTAAATTTTTAGTAAAGTAATTTTACACTTCAAAAATACATTTTCCTCAAAAAATAGTTTTATTGTTTTTTGTGGGAAAATATTATAATTAATTGATTAATATTTTAGTAAATTTATTTGATAAATGGAAGTTAATTTTTTAAATCATAATGTAAAAATTAGCATATATTTAAATTTTGATAGTTTTTTGAAAAGTTTGATTTTTTGATGAATAATAAAAAATACAATTTTTTATTGAAAAATGTATTTTCATTTCAAGAATTTAAAAAGTTAAATTTTGGTTTAAAATTGTTTAAAATTTAAATTAGAATTTTTATATTATTAATAATCCAATAAATGTCATTTAAATCAATTTTATGTTCAATTTTGGTATAAACACTTTTCATACTTAAAGAGATATTTTTTTATGGAAAACTGCTTTTCGTCACATTTTGCGATTTTATTTTTAAATTAAATTAAAAAACTTGCATGAATTGTATTGGATAAAATGGATTACATATTTTTAATCAGAATAATTAATATTAGGTAATAATTTTAAATTAACTTTATTCATAAGGAATAATAAAAATAATAAAAAAATGTTACTACGGTTAAAGTTACAACAGGTTTAGTAGGGGTTAAACTAAAATGATAAGAGATAAATGTACTAAAAACTTTTATAAATCCCATTGTATGGATGTTTTTAGATCATTTTCATGTTATCATTAAAATTTAATTTTTATGGGACAATTTTCCATGAAAATTAATTAATAATATTTAAATATTTTTAAAGATACTAAGTGTGTCTTTCCCCCACATATAAAAGGATACCCACTCTCCTTTCCTATACACAATTAAATATCCATTTATATTAGAAAATAAATTCCCAAATAAATTCCTAAAATACATACCAATGTCTTATTGGTCTTAGTTTGTGAATAATACAAACCTTATAGGTCATAAGGTGTAAAGAAAGGGGGGCTGTTCGAGGAATAGGTATAACATTTAACCAAATGTTTTGGCTATATTTCTTATTCTAAGTCCTTAAAAAATATTACAAAAATTTTGGTATAATAACATAAGTATATAATAAATACTAAGATGTTATTATTTTTATTGATTAACCCTAATCTATTTCCTTCTTTATCTAATGGTAAACAAAACCATCATTTGTGTGTACGATGGACTACCACCTTGCGAACTAATGTAATGTTTTCCATAAAGACATATTATGGATGGTAAAAATGATAAATATAAATGATATAATATTATATATATGATATAAATTAAATTCTATTATGATAAAATAAATTTCTTTCTTCTTTCTTTACAATCCAAATGAAAAATAAAAACATCACTCATGTGTACGTGTGAACTACCGCCTCACAAGACAATGTATTTTATCATCTCACATGACTAGTTATATATATAGATTTAAATAAATAATATTATATTTATTATATAATTATAATTTTGGTAATTTAAAATCAAACTTAAATTATTTACCACGTGATCATTGAAAAATTAAAATGTTACTCATGCATACATGCAAACTACCACCTCTATGATATAACGTATTTCATTTTTCATACCCGATTTTTATGGATGCTTATAAAAATTAAATTAATGAATAAAAATTATTATTTTTTCATAAATATAATTCTCTATATATTGTAACTATAAACATTTTTACTATAGTCAAACTACCAAAGTCATTTTAGACTAATGAATCGAATGTCCTCAAAATGCCTAATGTGAACTTAATTGATTAAGTAATTAATTATGACATAGTGATAAGTGAAATAAAATGAGTATTAAACTTGAAAAATATTATTAATCAAGTAAATAATTTAAAAAGTTTATTATTCATGAAAATAAAGAACGTACGTGTCAAGTGGGGCATGAGGTAAGGGTTTTCTTAACCAAATTTCCTTCCATTGGGTTATATCACTTCTTTATTGACTATATTATACCAAGATTATGTGTGAAATGAATTTTTTTTATGTTTTATTTAAAAGTTCTTTGTGTGGATTTACAGTTTTTACACATAATCATTCCATTGATTAATTCTCTATTTAATGACATGATCTTTGTAAGAGTTATTTATCATAAATTTTCCTAATTTGGGACATATGTTTATATTATAAACCAATATTATTTTATGAGGTGTATATATTACCAATTTATATGTTATATCATGGATATAATTATTTCAATGTTATTTAAATTTTCATTTTATGTCATTTATTTCAATGGATTAAGATTTAAAAGTTTCCAAAATATTAAGGATTTTTATGGTACAATCTCATATTATTTCAGGATTGTATACGTTAAAATTTCTTTTGTGAAGGATTATATTATATTATTTTGTTAAATAAAATATATTTTCTTATCCTATGTTTATTAATGTGGTTTAAATGTTTAATTTCCATTTCATTATTGAATAAATAAACCTCAAGAATGTTTTTTGTAAGTGATAACGATCTTGTATCTTATTTTAGATCATAAATCTTTCTCTTTCATATCCAAGTTTTACAAAATGTTTTCAAGAATTTTATTATTTAAACTTCAATGATTTATTAATACCATTTTAAATTATCTTTCAAATTTATTTACAAATTATTTAAAAAGGAATATTTTTAACATTATTTGTATAACACATTTTACTTTATTTAAAAAAGTAAGAAAGTAATTTTTTATTTTAACATATATAGTTTAATAAACAATTTTAAAAATCATGAATATTTTTTCTTCTATACTTCCTTTTAAATTTTATAAGGTTATTTTCAAAAAAAATATTTTTCTAAATATTCTAGAATTTTTTAGATTTTAAAAGTTATTTTCAAAGTGGAAAGGTTAATTTACACAAGAATGTTTTTAATGATCTTTTATTGGTATTTATATTCATAAATAAAAACAACCCTTGGTTTTACTTATGATCTATTAGGGATATTTTTTAATTACAATATCCTTATTATTTCTATGGATAGATTATTATTGTTTCAAAGATATTTTCAAGGAACCCATTTCTTTTCCATGGGAAAATCATTATATTGAAAAGTGCAAGCTTATAATTATTTTTATCATTATATGGTACTTGGAAATATATTTGGATGATTGAAGGGTGGTTACATTATAAACAAAATATTTGTGGTACTTTCATAAACCAAGGATGGATGGGTCTCTTATATACCAATAATTCTTTGGGTAAAGTAATAAAACTAATTGTTGTAACTTACTCCTAAGAGAGTGAGACAATTTTATCATTTAAAAGTATTCCTTTGAATAAAAATAGTTAAATATTTTAATTTAATCCTAATATAATGTTTTAATTTCATATTTAGGTGATTCCGTGATAAATTTTTAATTTTACAAGCTACCAATATGTGTAATTTATTCTTGAATCAAGTTATAATGTTTCTTCTTATCAAGTATTATTGTCACATGGATCCTGATTATTGACTCGTAAGTCTCTCACATTTGGTTATTTATTTATTCCATGTAAAAATGTTTATAATATAGGTTTTTATGGGTATTAATTCTATTATTTCATGATTATTCACTTTGAATATGTTCTCATACCCTTATACCCATCCTATGCTCAATAAAATTTCTCAATTTTTGTTACCGAAGTTTACCCTTACTAAGTATTTGAGATCACCTTTCCTATTTTTATTTTATCTAGGTTATGAAGAAATATGTTATGCATTATACATATAAAAGGGTTTTATCAGAGATATTACAAAGGAATAATACATGATAAGAAAAGTTTGGAGTAGTGGGAAAAAATTACTCATTTAAGGACATGGATAATATTATGTGATAGTTTTTATTAATTATATAAAACTATAAACCTAAAAATTACTTATGTATGTAAGTGATAAAATATTTCCTTTTGATGTATTAAGTTTTGGATTGTTTAAATTGGGTTGTATTTATCCGTATCAAATCCAGAAATGTAATGATTATATTTTAAGCATCAGATATCAGGAGTGTGGGTTCAGGGTTGTCATAGTTGGTATTAGAGAAAGGTTTAGATAAATTTAGATATTAGGATATTTTCATGTGAGGTTAACATTAGAGTTATGGATAACATAAAGGGTTTATAATTTAATAGTTTATTCTAAGTTCAATGGTATATAAACCCATTTTTAGGTTTTAAGTGATGGTATTTTAAGGTGATTAATGTTATTTTGGGAGACGTCTTATTGGGGTGAGGTATATATAACCCTTATGTTTTACGTAAAGGATTATTTGAAAACAATGATATTAACTTTTTGGGGATGTAATCTAAAAGTTATAAGAAAATATTCTAAGATAAAATATTCTTTAATGTTAAGGTTATTGAGGTAAATTGGGATATAGGGTTATTTATTTATGGAATAATATAAGTTAAACCTTTGGGGTCATTGTTGAAATTTTGAGATTAATTTATTATTTATTCATATTAAGTTTTATTCATTTGGGGTATTATCTTACCTTGTGGTGACCATTTTAGGTTTTTTAAGGTCTAAATATAAGAGGAATAAATTTTTATCCTTTTATGGATCATGCGATCTATTAGAAGTTGATTTTAATGCTTCAGGAATGAAAAATTCATCTTGAATGTTCATTTTTTGGAATAAGAGATGTGATAAAAATGGTAATTGATCAAAAAAAAAATAAATGATGAAATTATTCTTATGAAATGGAATAAAATCAAGTAAGTATATTTTCTGATGTTCTTAGTCTAGATGGAAAATGAATTCCTCAACTCTAGGAAAAATGATCTTGAAATAAAAATTTTATCCCATTACCTTTATTTATGATAAATTGGTGGTCATTTTTCTACCTAATTGGTTTATGGTTTTATGGTCTTTGAATTTCTCATGATCATTCAATTTCCTATGATCAATGTTCTTTATTACTCTCCATCAATATTTGGACATTAATTTTTTCCTCCGAGTGTATATTTTCACTTCCCACTAGAGTTATACTATTTTTAAACCTATTTATGTGTTATTATATATGACCTCCACATTTCCCTTTCCCCCTTTTAAAAAGGAAGTTTTATTAACTCTTTTTATGATGTGGGTTTTTAAAAAAGGTATGTTCAAATGTTAAACCCTTGACAACCAAGATAAAGATTAAATTTTGAGGTTTAAATCTATTAAATTGTGGGAGTAGAATGTAAAAACATGTCTTTTTAAAAAATAATTCCATGTTAGATAGCATAAATGACACAAATTACCGAGCTTAAATAACCATGAAATATTATTATTTAAATATGAACATTATAATGTAGCCATTAAATTGGTAGATATGGGTAGGAATAACCACAATATGAAATATATTTATAATGGTAATATTAATTAAAAATTAATTAATTAATTATTAAGATATAATCATTCAATTTTTAGCACTCATTTTATGCTTAAAAAATACGTTTTTTCTTCAAAAATGGATTTTATTGCTTTTATGAGAAAATATTATAAGTATTTTATTCTAATTTTAGAAATTGTATCAGATAAGATGAATTTTTTTTTGATATTTTAATATCAAAATTAACTTTGATTGAATTTTTGATGTTTTTTTAAAAAGTTTTATTTTTCAATTAATAGTGAAAAATACTAATTTTTATTGATTATTTTTTTATTTCAAACATTTAAAAATTTATACTTATTTTAAAATGGTTTAAAAATAAAATTAATTCATTTATATTATTAATAATCCAATTAAGGTCATTGAAATCAATTTTATGATTTATTTTGGTATAAAAACCTTTTATACTTAAGAAGATATTTTTTGTTCTGGAAAACTGATTTTCGTCACGTTTTGAGGGATTATTTTTAAATTAAATTATTAAATTAATATTAATTGAATTCAATAAAATGAATTAAATATTTGTAATAGTCATAATTCATATTGGGGAATAATTTCAACTTAATTTTTGGTCATAATGAATACTAGAAATAGTAAAAATCTGTAGCCACAACTAATGTTAAAACATGTTTACTGGGGGTTTAAACTAAAGTAATAAGGGTTAAAATGATTTAAAAACTTTTTTAAATACCATTTTATGTATTTATTTATATAATTATCAAATTATTCTAAAAATTAAAATGTTTAGGGGAAAATGTTCCATGAAAATGACTTAATAATATTTAAATATTTTAAAAAATACTAAGTGTGTTATCTCCCTCACCTATAAAAGGACACCCACTATCCTCTCCTATTCACACTTACAGAGCTATTTAGATAAAAAAATCCCTAAAAATATTCTTTCCTAAAATACCTCCCAATTTCCTATAGTTATTAGTTTGGGTATAATACCAACCTTATAGGGATTATGGTGTAAAGAAAAGGGAGTTGTTTGAGGAAGATGTCTAACTTCTAACTGAATGATTTAGTTTTATTTCTTATTATAACCCCTTAAAAACTAACCCAAACATTTTGATATAATAAAATAAGTATATCACATATACTTATATCTTATTATGTTGATTAATTAACCTTAATCTATCTTCTTCTTTATCTAATGAGAAACAAAACCACCGTTCATGTGTATAACAAACTACTGCCTCAAGAACTGTTATAATTTATTTTCCATCACCACCTCTTATATATGGTAAAAATGATAGATATAAATGTCATAATATTATATATATGTTCTAAAATCAATTATGTTATAGTAAAATAAAACTCTTACTTCTTTATTTACAATCCAAATGAAAAATAAAAACATCACTCATGTGTACGTGCATACAACCGCCACACAAGAGGATGTAATTTATTTTCCTTCACTGCCTAAAATGGATGGTTATATAGGTGTATTTAAAGAAGGAATATGATATTTATGATATAATTATAATTTTTGTAAATTTAAATAAAACTTAACTTCTTTCCCATATTCTTATTAAAAAATGAAAATGTTACTAATGTGTACGTACAAACTAACACCCCCATGATACAATATATTTCATTTAGAAATTTTATGAATGGTTATAAAATATTATTAATGAATAAAAATGATGATTTTTTCAAAAATATTGTAGGATATAAATATTATATGTTGATACTCAATTACAATATGTGGTGAATTTTAATTTTAAAAGATTTCATTTTTAACCTTAAGAAAACTTTTTTAACAAAGTTAAACAAACAAGATTCACAAAACCCTCTACTATCTTTAAAAAAGAGATAAAAAGGTATCAAGGTCCTATTACAAAGATATTATAAAGAAATAAGAACACATGTATACTTAAGTAATATTACACCTTAAAGCATATAGAATTTTGAATCAGAGTTAATACAATAAAGAAAGTGTAAGAAAGTTACACTTTCCATCTTTAACAAAAATGCAGTGGAATAAAAGAATTTGTAATTAAACAAGTAGTACAGGTGTAATGAAATATTTTAAACCAAAGAGAAGGGTATCCAACAACCTTGGAAAATGTTCCCTTGATTTATACTTTTAATAAACTATATCTTACCCATACTAGGATAAGCCCTCGATACAAAGATTGGAATCTATATTTCTATCCTCACAGGCCCTTGATATATAAGGTGATCAAAACCTTTGTCTTCCATCAACTTGGAATCCATCTGTTAAGCAGCTAATCATAACATCTTTCTCCCTTTATCTTGGAAGCCCTTGATTATATTCAGCAACAATCAGAATCAAACAAGGAAAACAAAGCTTTTTAAAGATTTAAGTTTGTGGAAAAAGATATTCACAACTTAAACTCTGCAAGGATTTATCATGAAGAAAATAGGGTAAAGATCTCGTAGAGTATCAATTCTTCCAAAATTTCACAGCACTAAAAACATTCAAATGATTGGGTATTTATAGGTGAGATCTCCAATGGTCATATTTTCCCTAAAATATCAGAGGGACTTGGATAGGTGGCATTTGTAAAAATAATATTGTAACTGAAATAATGACACTATTTAGATAAGAAAAAATATCCCAAGTAACATTAGATTTTAAATAATATATAACAATATAAATTTAAGAAATTTTACATTAAGGAAATATAGTAACTTAAAAAGGTTATGAAATCGTAACATTAAGGAAATATAGAATCTTTAAGAAATATATAAAATCATAATATTAAGGAAATATCATAACTTTAAGAAATTTATGAAAACACTAAGAAAGATATGAAATTAGATCATAATAAAGTTAAGAATAAGATATATAAATTATTGAGAATCAGAATATAATAAATAACATGATTCAGAATTAGTTTTTATGAGTAATTCAAAATCTAAAAAATATGTTGATTCAAAATATTTTTTTTGAGTGATTCAGAATCTAAGAAATGTGCTGATTCAGAATCAGTTTTTTTGAGTGAATCAGATTCTAATAAACAGTATGATTCTGAATCGGTTTTTTGAGTGATTTTGAATCTAATAAATACGCTGATTCAAAATTGATTTTCTGGTCTATTTGTAATCTATGAAACAATGATTATAATTATATGCACATGTATCCCATTATTTCATTTGGATATAGAATCTAATTATTCTTGATGAAAACTATGTTATACTTAGTTGGAAAGTATAACAAAATATATTTCTTAATATAAATGTAATAAATATAAAGTTTCTGAAAGAAAGAAATATAAGTCTAACAAATATAGAGTTTCTTAAAGAAAGAAATATAAGTCTAAAAAACATAAATTTTATTAAAGAAAGAAATATAATTCTAACAAACATAAAGTTTTTTAAAGAAAGAAATATAAGTCTAACATACATAAAGTTTCTTAAAGAAAGAAATAAAAGTATAACAAACATAAATTTTCTTAATGAAATAAATATAAGTCTAACAAACATAATGTTTCCTAAAGAAAGAAATATCATTAAGGAAAAGGTGTTTGTTATTTCCAAAACATAAAGGTATGAAAAATTCATAAGGAAACTTTGGACTCAACAATATCTCCCATTTTGGAAAGCACAAACAACGTTTTTAGAAAAATAATATTTAGACCGAAATGTATTTATATTGAACTTGAAAGATATACTTATCTTCCCCTGAGTTTATCACTTACAGTGAATACGATTAACTGCCCCTTAGGTTAAGAAATCCCCCTAAGGATTGTATTCTTGTCTTTGTAAAATTTTCATCTTTTCTTAAGGAAAAAACTCCCCCTTTTATTTAGGATGTATTCTTTAAGTAATCTCCCCATTACTTAGACATTATCTTCCTTATAATTATATATTTTTATAATGTATTCTCCCTTCTCCCCCTTTTTGATTTTCAAAAGGAAATGGATGGAAGTATACGGTACCAGAAAAATTTAGGAAAAAACGACACAAAATAATGGATAACATCATTTTTATTAAAGAAAAAGTTTATACAACAAAAGATTAGAATTAATGGAAATTATTCATCCTTTTTTGGTATTAATTTTTTGAGCATAGCCTTAAAACCTTTTCAGGTCCTTGTGATCATCTTAGGACTTTTCAATAAGATCTTCCTGATCCTTACTCTTCTTTTAAAGAAACATGATCTTTTCTTTCTTACTTTGAATCTTCTCATCCTAAGACTTAAACATTTCTTCCAGATATTTAAGTTTCTACACCAACTCATCTCTACTTTCCTTTAACCTTTTTATCTTAAGAACAAATATTGTTTATAGGTTCTAATATTTTTAGGTTTTAAGGAAATAAAATATATTTAAGGAAATATGAATCTGTTGAGTTTTTTTTTCTTAAAACAGATTTGAAATAACAATAAACAGAAGTATAAGATAAAAAAAATAATTAAGAAAATGTAACTTTTGGAGTTATTAGAAGATTTATTAGTATTAGATAAGATTTTTCTTATACATCTTAGATTCTAGAAAATTTTATTAGAGTTCAAAAACCTTGTTAGGTTTCAATTTTTTTGTTAAGGTTTAGAAATTGTTTTTTAAGGATTTGAAAACTTTTTTTAAGGTGATGAAAACTTTTTTTAAGGTTATGAAAACTTTTTTTAAGGTTACAAAAACTTTTGTTAAGGTTATGAAAACTTTTGTTAAGGTGACCAAATTTTTCATTAAGGTTACCAAAGTTTTTGTTAAGGTTACGAAAACTTTTTTCAATGTTATGAAAACTTTTTTAAAGGTTACAAAAACTTTTGTTAAGGTTGTAAAGAAAAAAAATTTATTAGGTTAAAAAATATTATGAGGGAAATCAAATATACTCTCCCTCTAAAAAAGAGTATATTAATGTTAGGAGATGGTTTAAATAAAAAGTGGATATGAATGATTACCTTATGGTTATAATTCCTAATTTTTTTTAATATATTTAAATATATCAGAAGGTAATGATTTTGTGAAAATATCAGCAAGTTGTTCTTGCATTATAATGAATTGTAAAATAATATCTCATTTAAGTGTGTGATCCCTAAGGAAGTGATTCATAATATCCACGTGCTTTGTACGAGAGTGATGTTCAAGGTTTTTTCTTAAGTCAATAGAACTAGTGTTATCACATAGTATCCGAGTTTCAGTAAAAATCATTCCATAATCTGTGAGTGTGTGTTTCATCTACAACACTTGAGCACACCAACTTACAGCTGCTATAAATTCATCTTTAGTAGTGTAAAGTGATTCTGGGTGTTGTTTCTTACATTACAAAGAAACTAATGAATCTCATAAGAAATGAAAAGTTCCTGATTTACTTTTCCTACCCATTATACAACTACCAAAGTCAGCATCCAATTTTTTTTAAAAATAATTTCTAGAAAAATAGAATAGTCCTAAGTCCATAGTTCCCTTTAATTAGACAAAAAATATTTTTACATCTTTTAAATAGGATTATTTTGTATTATATTGATATATTTCACATAAGAATACTGAAAACATTAAGTCTAGATAAATAGTTGTTAAGTATAGTAAACTTCATATCATACCTCTAAAAGATGTTTGATTTATTGGTTTCCTAGCTTCATCAAGATTAAGGGAATTAGAGGAATTGATTGAAGTAATTATACTTTTAGTGTTATCATATCCATATTTTTTTAAGAAGATCTTTAATATACTTATGTTGAGATATATAGGTTCCTTCTGGTTTTTGAGAAATTTTAAAACCAAGAAAAAATGTTAACTCACCCATTATACTCATTTCAAACTCACATTTCATAAGATTTACAAATGGATCCGTTAAGGATTGTTGAGTTGATCTGAATATAATGTTATCAAAATAAATTTGAACAGTCAAAACATTTTTATTTTCTTTCTTTATAAAGAGGGTTAGATCAGCATTTCCCTTAGCATAATTTTTTTGTAACAAAAATCCCACAAGTCTATTATACCAGGATCTAGGGGCTTGTTTAAGACTATATAAAGCTTTGGTAAGTTTAAAAAAATGTTCAGGATGTTTTTTGTCTTCAAAACTAGGAGTTTGTTCAACATAAACTTCATTTTGAACATATCTATTAAGGATATCATAGTTCACATCCATTTGAAAAAGTTTGAAGTTAAAGAATACTACAAAGGATAATTGAATTCGAATAGATTAAAGTCTAGTTACTAGAGTATATGTTTATTAATATTATATTCCTTCTTGTTGATTATAGCCTTTAGCAACTAATATTTCTTTATTTCTTACTATGATTCCATTTTCATCACGTTTATTTTTGAATACCCATTTTTCTCCAATTAAAAAATTTTCTTTAGGTCTTTTAATAAGGTCCAGAATTTATTCCTTTGAAATTTATTTAGTTCACATTACATATATTTAATCCAATATTCATCACCTAAAGACACATCAATACTTTTATGTTCTAATTGGGAAATAAATTCTAGATGATATACTTAATTTCTTAAGGAACTTATAGTCCTTATAGTTTGATGTACATCGCCAATGATACTATCACTGGGATGATTCCTAAAAAAACAACTAACTTTGGTTTTGTAAAACTAGTTCATAAACATAGGGTATAAAATCTTCAGGAGTGAATACTTCAGAAACATTTTCTTGAGTATTATACTAAATATAAGAATCTTTCATATAAGGTTGATAATCAATTTTTGAAAACACATATGAAGATATAGGTTGAGGTTGTTTAAAAAAAAATGGATCAGTTTCATCGAATTTAACATGTACTCTTTCCTTAACAATACAAGAATTTTTATTAAAAACTATATAAGCCTTAGAAGGAGTAGAATAGCATAAGAAAATTCCTTCATCAAATTTGGGTGTGAATTTATGTAAGTTATCTTTTGTATTCAGAATGAATACTTTGCATCCAAATACTCTGAAGTATGAAACTTTTGGTTTTCATCTGGTCCACAATTCATAAGGTGTTTTAATAAGAAATAGACTTATTAAAACTCAATTTATAGTATAACAAGAAGCACTTACAGATTAATCCAAATAATTTTTAGCAATTGAGTATTCACTCAACATGTTTCTAGTTATCCCTTGAAGAATTCAATTTTTTTATTTCAATGACACCATTTTGTTGAGGAGATCTAGGAGCTGAGAAGTTATGAGTAATGCCTTTATTAGTAGAAAAAGTTTCAAAATATGAATTTTCAAATTCTCCACCATGATCATTATGAATAGTTATCAAAGAAAGGTTTTTCTTATTTTTAACTTTGGATGAAAAATATTTAAAAAAAGAAAAAGATTAATATTTATTTTCTAGAAAATAGACCCATGTAAATCCAGTGTAATCATCAACTAAAAAAATACATAGTATTTTTCTCAAATACTTACAATTTGTGTAAGACCAAATAAGTACATGTGCACTTGATACAATTCATCAAAAGTTGAGACTCCACTAATATATTTAAAGCTCAACTTATGTTTCTTACCATATTGACAAGGATCACAGACTTTTGAGGAATCAAATCTAAGATCCAGTAGATCCTTAATAAGTATTTTCTTAGATATTTTATATAAGTTTATAAGGTTATAATGTCTTATTCTTCTATTCCATAACCAAGACTGGTATTCCATTATAATAAGTCAAGTTAAGTCTTGGCTCTTAAGGTCTTCTAAGTTATGTTTATAAACATTCTCATGCCGATGGGCAGAGATAATGAACTCATCCTTGGAATTGTGTACTAAACATTTATCATTCCTAAAATTCACAAGGTAACCTTCATCACATTATTTTGTTATGATTATAATTTTGTTCTTAGACCTTTAACAAATAAAACAATTGAAATTAAGGCTTTTATGAGAAGAACAATGTTACCTATACTAACAATTTATCCTTGAACATTTTCTCTGAAAGTGACTCTTTCACATTTCATCTTAATAATATTTTCAAAGAAGTGTTTTACCAGTCATATTCTAGGAACATACACTATCCATATACCATGTATTTTTGTTGGTACTTTCCTTATTTTCTTGAAAATAAAACAGTTTAACTTTATGAATCCAAACTTTCTTATATTTGGAAATGTTATAAAATAGAATCCTAGGAATCCACATTTTCTTGGAAAATTTAGATTTATGAAATACTAGAGATTGAATTTTGTTTAAAGAATAATTTTTCTCCCAATGTACACTACTTTGACACTTAGTGCAAGAAGGGGAACTTTGAGGAACAAAATAGTTATGAATGAAAATAGTGTTTGAATGAGAATAACCAAATCCAGAAATATTCCTTAGAGGAGGAATTATTGAATACATATTATCAAAATTATCTTTACCAGAATTAAAGTTTGATAAAATTTTCTTTGAGGAAAATATTTCAAATTTTAGTTCGATGAAAAAATACTTATACTCATGGTTATTAGTCTTAGAATTGGAATTTTTCTCTAAAACATTTTTCTTAGAAATGACATTTTCTAAATCTTTAGAAAGTTTATCCTTTTAGGAATAAAATTCCTAAAGGTTTTTTGAAATATAAATATTTTCTAAAGATTATTCATCAAGATATTTATAATGATCAGATAATTCTTTTGTTAAGATATTAATTCTATAATTTTCCTCATCAAGTTTATTATAGATATTACTATTTTCATTTTCAGGTAACTTGGAAAACCTAGACACTTATTCAAAAGAAGGTAAAGTATTATCTTCTGACGAGGAAGAATATTCACCTGAAGATTCCTAATTTTCTTCATCAGGATAATTTAAACTTAAAGATATATTGGTTAAAGATTCAGTATTTTGTACCTTATCCATGAAACATTTATTTTCTATAGGAATTCTTGTGATAAAACCAATATTCTTTTGTCTTGAAGATTCATTATCTGAAGATTCATCAGATGAGTCTCCACCACTTGCACTCCAAGAATCATTTTCCTTCAAGACTTTATTTCCCTTAGGATTTTAATATATTTTCTAATTCCTCTCAGAATGTCTATCTTTCTTGTCCTTTCTTTTAATCCTATGATAATTAGGTCTGATATATCCAAATTTCTTTCATTCATAACAAGTGACTTCATAATCTTTCTTATCTTTCCTTTCCTTTTTCTTATATCTGCACTGAAAGTCCTTGATAAAAATCTTGTTCATAATTTGAGAAATATTGGATAGACCATTCTCTAATTTTTTATATTCACATGAGTTTGACTGAATTAAAACTTTCTTATATTTTTTTTATTGAAAAAATTTCTCAGGAGTTTTTGATTTCATCTAATTCGATGTATTAATAAAAGAAACACTCCCATTTTTCTTATTTATATTATCATAATATATCTTCAATCTATTGTCATGTTGCAAGAGATTAAAAAATAACTCATTAAGAGTAACTATTGTAACTTTCCTAGACTCATTAATAACATTTATATTTGATTCCCACTCATTAGGATGATATCAATAATCTTTCCAATAAGAAAATCATCATCTAGAACTTTTTCTCCCACTGGATGTAAGCTATTCACAATAGCGATGAATCTTTGTTGAACTTTAACTATCGGTTCTATATAAGGAAAAAAAACCATGATAATTAGCTATAAGCATGGATCTTCTAGTTTTGATAACTTTAGATGTACCAAAATGTATAACTTCTAGTTTCTTATAAATACAATTTGCGGCTTCACATGATGATATTTGGCTGTATATATTCTTAGTCATAGAATACAACAATGTATTTCATACCTTATAGTTAAGCTGATATTTTTCTTTTCTTTATTGGTAAAGGGTATGAATTCCTTATCTAGAATCTTATAATATCTAGTAAGCATAAAAAATTGTCAACTGCAGTATTTATAATAAAGTTCTTCATTATGGATCTCTAATATTTATAATCATTCCTATAAAAAAGGTGGTCTTTTAGGATTTAGATTGTCTAAGGACCTGACATTCATTCCTGCCATCTTTCATAGCAAAAACTTTTCGACTCCACACATTAGTGTATTACGTATTTATAAATAAAGAGTTTATAAAAGAAATTATCAAAAAATTATAGAATCATACAAAGAGTAAGTAAAATAAGTAATGAAAATATACCTTTGATACTAAGTGTAAGTATATGTATCTCAAAGTCCTGTTCTGATACCAATTATAGGATCAAAATATAATATGTAGATACTCAATCATAAGAGATGGGAGTGAATTTTCTGTATAAAAAATTTTCTTTTTAACCTTAATGAAACCTTGTTTAACAAAGTTAAACAAAAAAGATTAAAAAAACCCTATACTATCTTTAACAAAGAGATCGGAAGGGACCAAGGTCCAATTAAAAAGTTATTATAAATAAATAACCACACACAAGTATACTTAAGTAAGATTCTACCTTAAGCATATAGAATCTTGAATCATAGTTAATATAAAACAAAAAGTGTAAGAAATTCACACTTTATATCATTAACAAAAAAGAAGCGGAATAAAAGAACTTGTAATCAAACAAGTAGTACAGGTGTAATGAAATATTTTAATCCGAAGAGAAGGGTATCCAAAAACCTTGGATAAAGGCCCCTTGATTTATACTTTCAAGAAATTATGTCTTACCCACACTAGGATAAGCCCTCGATACGAAGATCAGAATCTGTCTTGCTATCCTCGCAAGCCCTCGGTCTGTAAGGTTATTAGAACCTATGTCTTCCTTCAACTTGGAATCCCTTGATTAACTAGGTAATTGACAAATTTGTCTTCCTTGAGCTTGGAAGCCCTCGATTGTATAAAGAAACAATCAGAATAGCACAAGGAAAAAAAATCTTGTTAAAGATATAAGTTTGTGGATCAAGTTGTTCACAACTTAAACTCTTAAAGGATTTCACATGAAGAAAATCTGGAAGAGATCTCATAGAGTATCAATTCAACCAAAATTTCAGAGTAATGAAAATGTTCAAATGATTGGGTATTTATAAGTGAGTCTCTAATGGTAACATTTTCCTCCAGTGGTCATATTTTCCCTGAAATCTCAAAGGGACTTGGATATGTAGAATTTGTAATGGTCATATTGTAACTAAAATAACAAAACCATTTAGATATAAAAAACTATCACAAGTAACATTGTCTTTTAAATAATATGTAAGAATCTGAATTTAATAAATAACACATTAAGGAAATAGAGTAACTTTAAGAAGGTTATGAAATCATAACATTAAGGAAATATAAAATCTTTAAGAAATGTATAAAATCATAATATTAAGGAAATATCATAACTTTAATAAAGTTATGAAAACATTAAGAAAGATATGAAATAAAATCCTAATAACGTTAAGAATTAGATCCGAAAATTATTAAAAATCAGAATCTAAGAAATAGTGTGATTTGGAATTGATTTTTCTAAGTGGTTCAAAATCTAATAAATACACTAATTCAAAATCAATTTTTATGAGTGATTTGGAATCTAAAAAATGTGCTGATTCAGAATCAGGTTTTTTGAGTGATTTAGAATCTAAGAAACAACGTGATTCAAAATTAGTTTTTCTAAGAGATTTAGAATCTAATAAATACGCTTATTTGGAATCTATTTTCTAGGCAATTCGTAATCTATGAAACAACGATTATGATTATATGCACATGTATCCTATTTTTTCATTTGAATACAGAATCTGATTTTTCATGATGAAAACTATGTTATAATTAGCTGGAAAGTATAACAAAAGTTATTTTTGAATATAGTTCTAACAAACATAAAGTTTCTTAAAGAAATAAATATTAGTCTAGAAAACATAAAGTTTCTTATAGAAATAAATATAATTCTAACTAATATAAAGTTTCTTATAGATATAAATAAAAGTCTAACAAACATAAAGTGTCTTAAATAAATAAATACAAGTTTAACAAATATAATGTTTCCAAAAGAAAGAAATATTGTTAAGAAAAAGGTTTTTGTGATTTCTAAAAGATAAAGGTATGAAAAAATCATAAGGAAACTTTTGAATCAACAAATATTATTCTATATTTATTTTCACCATGACTCTTTTGACCATAGTCAACCTACTGAAGTCATTTTGGGCTCATAAAACAAACATTCTCAAAATGCCTATTGTGAACTTAATTGATTATGTAATTAATTATGACATGAAGTTAAGTGAAATAAAATGAATAATAAACTATAAAAAGGTTATTAATCAAGTATATAATCATTTTTATTATTATTTAGAAAGATAAATAATGTATATATCAAGTCGAGGTATGATGTAAGGGGTTTCTTAACTCAATTTCCTTTCAATAGGTTATATCACATATTTATTGACTATATTATTCCAAGACTATGTGTAAAATTACCTTTGTTTGATTTATATTGTATTATTTTTTATGGATTTAAATTTGTTACACATAATCTCTTCATTGATTAATTCTGAATTCAATGAAATGATTTTTATAAGGGTTATTCATCTCAAATTTTCCTTCTTTAGGACATATGTTTATGTTATGCACCTATATTATTTTAAGTGGTGTATATAATTACCCTTGAAATGTAATTTCATGGATATACTTATATTAGTGGTATTTAAAGTTTCCTTTTATGTCATTTCTTTCACATTATTAATATTATAAAGTTACCAAAAAAGTAAAGAAAAATATTTTTCCTAATATTTCAGATTTTTTTAGTTTTTAAAAGTGATTTTAAAAGTGAAAAGGGTATTTTATTAATGTATTTTTTAATGATATTTTATTGATACTTCTATTGATCAATAAAAATAAACCTTGATGTTGATTATGCTTCACTAGGGATATTTTGTAATGATTGCATCTTTATTATTTATCTAGATGGATTATGATTTTTCAAATATATTTTCATAGAACCCATTTATTTTCCATGAGTAAATCAATATATGAAAGAACAATGGTTATTATTAGGTTCAAAAGAGAAATCTTCTAATTTGTTTTCTCATTCTATGGTACTCGGAAATATGTTTAGATGATTTAAGGGAGGTTCATTTATAAAACAAGGATGGGTAGTTCCGTTAAAAAATAAGGATGGGTGGGTCCATTATATTCCTTGAATGCATTGAGTAAAGTTATAGAGATAACTATTTTAAGTTACTTTTGAGAGAGTGAAATAGAGTTATCTTTTGATAGGTACACCTATAAGGAGATAAAGTTAACTGTTGTATGTTAGTCAAAAATGAATTTTGTAATTATCCTATTTAGATGATTCCATGATGAATGTATGATGTTCCAAGTTACCAACATTATTTTTTATGCTTTTATCAAGTTTTAAGTTTTCCTCTGATCATGGATTATTATCACATGGCTCATGATTATTAACTCATAAGTCTATCATATTTTTTTAATGATTTATTCCATGTAGAAATGTTTATAATATAGGTTTTTATAGGTATGAATTCCCTTATTTCATTATTATTCACTTTGATTATGTCTTCATAAATTTATCCCCATCTTATGCTCATTAAAGTTTCTCAATTGTTATTACTTATGTTTACCCTTAGTGTGGATTTGATCTCACCCTTCCTATGTATCTTTTCCAATGGTTATAAAGAAAGTTATTAGTTAAGATATATATAGACAGGTTCCATGTGATATATGATAAAGGAATGATATGGAATAAGAAAAGATGGGAGTAATGGAAAAAAATTACCCATTTAAGAACATGGATAATATTATGAAAGAGTCTATCCTAATTATCTAAAAATATAAACCAAAAAGGCTATTAGGTATGTAAGTGACCTAATATTTTCTTTTGACGTTATAAGTTTTGGTGTTGAAATTGGGTCACATTTATTAGTATCAAAGTGATAGATGTAAAGATTATGTTTTAGGCACCGAATATCGAGGGTGTGGGTTCGAGATTATCACATTTGGTTTTTGATAGAACTAGATCATAATGACTAGACAAGGTAACCGAGACCCAACATATAAAACCTATTCTCAATGATCAAATTTTTACCTTTTAGAACACACAAAAGTGGAATAATAAGAGAATACACTCACAAAATAAAATAACACAAATGGTTTACATAGTTCATAACTTTATCCTATTCCATGGGAGAAACATTACTTATCTTTATTAGTAAAAAAGAGAATGATTACATGACATAAATATAAAACAAGTGATCCAAAACATGTATTTATATAAGTTTCCTACCAATAGATATTATTCCAACACTATATGATCTATATGGGTAATATAATCTACCTTTCAATCAATTTGAGTAGTCTTCTATTTGGCCAATAACTCCAGATGATGCATCGCCTAAGCTCCAGAAATTTGGTTGAATAGTGGAATTTATTTTAATTATCCTTACATATCCCTATTTAATAATACTACATATACTTTCCAACCACAAATATAATCTTACTAAATTCCTTTAGATTTTTTTATATACGAGTTAAAGCTTCACCTGTAGTTTATCAGTTAGATTTGGTATTCATCAACATCTACTGACTACTCTAGCTTCCACTTCATGAATTCCTTGGTTTTTCTACCCAAACCTCCACCTATATCTATAATTTATCATTCAAAAATAAAAATTCTATATGTTATAATTCATTTTCTAAAAAACACATCTCAAAGGAACCTAACAATATCCCTAATGTTTTTTTCTTAGTTTTACCATATCCCTTTGGAACACTTATACATTCTGAACTTCCCACCTTCTTTTTTCCACAACAATAGTCAGTGCATCTTTGTCCCTTTCAATATGTTCACCTAAGTCCCACTGAAGCATAATATTTCTTTATACTTGCTCAAAATATAAACTTTGTTATCATATTAGTTGGATTCTGAATTCCTTCTATCTTCAATATCTCCAACACTCAATAATTTAAGTGCTTCAAGATGAATTGATTTTTGAATTGATTTTTTTCTTTGAGAAAAACACTAGATTTTTTTTAAGATTAATCTAACTATGGCTATCAAAAAATGAAATTCCATTCCCTTTCCTCCTCTTAAGCCCCCCAAAAAACCATTCAACCAAATAATCTCTTTCCCTGCATCCATTTAAGCAACATACTCTAATTCTATGGTTTATAGTGCATACAAAACCCCTATATTTGAAAATAAAATTATATTTGATAGCATATTCAATATGAAACACTGAGTTTAAATGAACCATGATATAATATCAAAATATTATTATATAAACATGATTGGTTTAACCTAAAGAATAAATTGAAGGATTTGAATAGTATTAAATGATTTATGAAATATAAATAAATTCCTATATAAATATATTTACAAATTATTAATAAGAACTCAATTTTTAATAAAGATATTCTATTCTACAAAAATACGTGTCCTTTAAAGATTATTTTTATTGTTTTTTGTGAGAAAATATTATAATTAATTTTTGTAAAATATAGAAATTTTATCTTATAAAATGAAAATAAATTTTAAATCATAAAATCAATAAAAATTAATGGTGAAATTTTGGGATTTTTTGGAAAATATTTATTTTTAAGTGAATAGTGGAAAATACCATTTTTTTTGTAAAATTTTAATTTCTTTCTAATAAAATAATTAATTTTAAATTCCAAATATTATTTTAATTTAATTTAAAATTAAAATAAGTAATATTTAGTTATATTTAATCCACTAATTTACATTTGAATCATATTATATCATTTTTTATCATAATTATATTCTTAGGCTTAAAAACACATTATTTTGAAAACTATTTTAAACTGCATAATGTTTGTCCATTTTAATAAATTAAAATAAAACCTAATGAGGTCTAATTTAAAATAAATTTATATATTATAAATATACATTTATGAATTTAAATTCATATAATTAAGATTACTGGAAATAGAGTTAATGTAAAATCATATTTTCCTTGAAAAATGCATTTTTCAGAAAACTTCTTTTCTGTTACTCTTGGAGGTTTTATTTTAAATTAAATTATGAAAATTCGATGAATTGAATTTGATAAAATTGATTAAATATTTTTAATAAAAATAATTTATATTATAAAATAAGCTCAACTTAATTTTTGGTCATAATGAATAGTAAAAATTATAAAAAACTAGTTACCGTGATAAAAAAATTAAAATGGTAAAAGTGAGAAACCTTAGAGGTAAAGGGGATTAAATGATTAAAAAATATTTATTTTTAGTGGTGGAGGTGTTTATATTACTTATTAATCCTATAATACTTTATTTTTCAATTTCGGAGGCACTTGGATTGAGAGTGACTTCCCATTATTGAACAGTTTTGGGTATTTACAGAAATACCACTCCTCCTCAATTAAAAAAGAGATCTCCATCCCCTCACTTATTCACACATCTAAATCAATTTTTATGGAACAAAACCTGAAAAAATATATAATAAACATCCTTATACACATTATATATCTTATTTTATTTCCAAAATACCAACTTTAGGGTTCTTAATAAGAGATCCAAAGGAGGTTTCTCTAAGTGAAGGTAATCATCTTCACCAAGCTCCTTTTTTACTTATTATTTTTCCACATTCAATTATAACTTAAAAAATTATAATATAAAAATAAAAACAACTCCTATATATTAAAATTTTATTTTTTATTGAAAAATATTCATCCATCTCCTCTTCCATCAAATGGGGAACGAAACCATCATTCATGTGTATGGTGAACTACCACCTCACGAACTGATGTAATTCGTTTTCCATAATATAATTTCATAGCTATTCATGATGATGGATTTAATTTTTATATATTATATTAATTACATATTAATAATTCTTAAAAATTACTATATCATATACCTTCTTACCTTACCATCCATTGATAAATGATTTCATCATTCGTGCTCATGGTAGACTACCACCTCATGAAATGATGTGATTCATTTTTTTTATTACCTCATTACATGGATTGTATATGTAAGTGTATTTAATTAAATAATATTATATTATGATATTATAATCATTCTATAAATATAAAATAACACCTACCTTATTTGCACTATGATCATTGGAAAATGGAAACGTTACTCTTATGTATGTATGACCTAATGTCTCCATGATTGTAACATAGTTCATTTTTCACAACCAAATTTCATGGTTGGGTTTAAAAGTTTGATTTATGTATCAAAATTATAATTATTTCATGATAATTATTTTTTTAAATGATTTAGAAATTACCCCTTTTACTATGGTCAACACACCAGTTTCAATTTGAAATTATGAATCAAGCATCCTCAAAACACCCGATGTGGAAATAACTAAATAAGTGATTAAATATGTCATTAAAATAAATGAATTAAATGGTTTAATTATAAAGGATTAAACCTATAACAGTTTCTTAATAAAAAAATTGATATAAGTTTATTATAAATGAGATAAAAGACATACATGACAAAGGATGGACTTGAGGTAAGGGTTTATATTTCAATCTCATTTTAATCAAGATTATTTATGATTGAAATTTAAATTGCCAGAAATTATCTTATAATTGTATAATAAAAAACTTTATTTTTATTATCCTATGTTTATTAATGAAATTTTCAAGAAAATTTCAATTTTTCTCTCTTTTTTAATTAAAACAACTTAGAAATTTTTTTAAGAAGAGATGAATTTATTCTCTCTTCAGTCAAAAATGATTTTTATTCCATATCTATGTTTTCTAAAAATATTTTCATAAAATTTTTTAACATTATAAAAAATATTTATTAAATTAATTTTAACCATGTTTTAATTTTTACAAAATGGTTTGAAAGAAATATTCTTGTTTTTTTTCGAACGAGGCACTTTTTAACCTTTTTATGATAGTATAAAATGTAAATTATTTTAACTTGTAGAATATGTATAGAATTACCCTCTATTATGACTAATAAATTGTTTAAATATTACTTTATAATAGTCCATGTTTCTTTTTAAATAATTTTTTTATAATATTTTGGAAATATTTATTTTTTAATAAGTGATTTCAAATTGAAAACGGAATTTTCCTCAATAAATATTCCATGTAATCTTTTAAAGAAATTTTCATAAATTATGACTAACTTTGATGATATTTATTGCTATTAAATTATTTAAATATGTCTCTCACATATATACCTTGCTTATTATCCCTTACTTTTGTGGGGTAATACATGTTTTGTGTTCATCTATAAAATTCCTTCATTACAAAATTTCCATTAATTATGATATGAGAAAAGATTATAAAACCCATTTCATTCTATCAGTAGTTATTATTTTTATTCCTTATGATTTATTTATCTTATATAACAAATAAATCATGATCATGTTATAATGGGTGAAACCAAATAGCACTTCAATGCATTCAGTAATGTTTTCAAGCTATTACATCATTGTTTGGATACTAAAAGTGGATATGGATCTAGAATAGTAGTAACTAGGGGTAATAACTATGAAAGGGTCCCATTGATCTAGACTCAATATTTACCTAGTGCATGATAATGGGCCTTTCTATACACCTTATTTGATACTCCCAGGGGATATGGTTTATAAATTTACAAACTCTTTACAAAAATTTATGAATGACTTGAACAAATTATTAGGTTAAAAAACATAATAAGAAAAATTACCATGGGTAACCTAGATTGAAACCTAGAGACTAATAAGTTATGATATAATTATCATTTATAAGTTATTACTCCCAAGTTTTTAAGTTTCCATTTTGTATGTTTTTTAATTAATTTATTATCATATAGTTTTTCTTCTTTTAGTTAATGGTGTGAAATAAAAGAAAGCATGACAACAACCAATGTGATGGAAAATGCAATGATTTTATTAATGAGATGCCTAATATAATGAGAATTATATTTATACATATTGTTATAATTAAAAATTATCTATATCAAATTAATTATAACAACTTTAACATAGTTGAATTTCTAAACACATCAAAGAAGATAAGGATGGCGTATCATGGGAGTTCAAGTGTTAAATATGATAAAGAAAAGAAGATTCAATTTTCTATATGTCAAAAATATGGGAAGAGGTACCATGTAAAACGAATTAAAGGAACTAGAATATAATTTATGTGTAATAAAGGTGGCCACAAAGAATCCAATCGAAGAAGAAAAATGAAGAGTCCAATTAATAAGATGCAGGGAAATAAATTTCAACCTAAGGTACTACTAATAGTTCATTATTGTAGATATGGGGAACTTGGTCATTATCTGATTCAATTTACTAATATTTGGATTAATTATTAAGGAAATATTTCAAGATAATCATTTAAGTTGACTGATTGAAGTATTTAGAAATTTTAACTTTATAATCCTATTTTTGAAGTATTTTTATCAGTGGTATACTGCTTATAAGAATTATGAAACTTCCACGGATCATTTTATAAGAGTTTTTATTTAGTAATTTTCAAGAATATTTTTAATGGTACCAATGAACTTTAAAATTGATTTAATGGTAAGGTTATATTTATAAAAAAACACTTGATTATAGAAAATATAATATTTGATATATACTTTATATTGAGGTAATTATTTTAAATTAAGATTATTTGATCTTGTAGAAAAAATAAGCTGTATAAAATAATTTAGTGGTTAAAAATTGATTTTATGATAAATGTTTTTTTGAGGATGTTCATATTATTTTTGGTAATGTTATAGGAATTAAATAAATATGGTTTTAGAAAAAGAAAAACCTAAATACCGGGTGATAACCCATCACATCTGGTAAGGTCGCAAGGCTTGAACCCACACCTGAAGGGCGATAATGGTGAAATTACCACAATTGGCCTATGTGATGTACTGGTTAATATGAAATTGTTTTTACTTAAATTATTTTATGAATAAATATTAAAATTATTTATTGAAACACATTTTAGTATCAAATATTTTTGAATTTTTATTATTTTTAGGTGATTAATGATATTTTGGGAAATATTTCATTAGGTTGAGGTATATGTAACCCTTAGGTATAACATGTTATTTAACATGAAATATTATTTGGGAAGGTTATAATTAATTCCTTGAATGTTTTTTTATTTGGGATGTTGGTTTATTTAGTTATGGAATGATTTACGTTTAACTTTATATTTCGAGATAATTATGAAGGTGTATTCATTTTAAGAATTATCTTACCTTACACTAATAATTTATTGTTTTTGTTAATTTCTAAATACAAGTGGAATATATCTATTTCTTTTTGTGGTGTCATGTGATCCGTAATAAGTTAATTTTAGTGCTTTAGGAATACAAAATTCATCTTGAATACTCATATTTTGGATAAAAAGATGATATTGTGGTGAAAAATGATTAAAAGATGAAATTATACTTATCAAGTAATATATTTACTTATTTTCTTATTAAATTTGGTAAAAGTATCCCTCAAATTTAGGAAAATTATCTTGAAATAAAAATGTTATTTATTATTGATAAATTGATGATCTATTCAGTCTAAAAATGTATAAATTTATCTCATAAATGAATATTCATTCAAAATAAATGTTTTTATTTTAAAAATTCTGTCATATGTGGAAACCTAGGCATGTGAAAACCTTTATATTTTCCTTCCCCTCTTTTTAGGAGAAATTTTTATTAACCCTTTTTATGATGTGGGTTTCCCAAGAAGGAATTTTTGAATGTCAAACCCTTGATCACTGAGAAAAAGTTCATATATAATAGATTAAATTTATTTGGGGGGGGTGGTAGAATTTAACACCCCTATATCTTAAAATAACACTATTTTTTGATAGTTCATTTAACACACAACACTGAGTTTAAATGAACCACTATATAATATTAAAATATTATTATATAAATGTGACTGATTTATCCTAGTCATTAAATTGATGGGTATAATTAGTATTAAATACTTTATTAAATATACAAAAAATTCATATGTAAATTTATTTATATATTCTTAATAATCACTCAACTTTTAATAAATCTATTTTCTTTTATAAAAAATACGTTTCCTTCAAAAATGTTTTTTATTTCTTTTTATGAGAAAATATTATAATAAATTTATGGAAATTATAGAAGTATTATTTTATAAAATTAACATAATTTTATAAATAATCGTATAAAAATTTAATTAGGGTGATTTTTTTTATTTTTTTGGAAAATATTGATTTTTAGTGAATAGTGAAAAATACAGATTTTGTAAAACTATTATTTATTTTTAATAAATTAAGTAATTTAAATAAACCATTATTATTTTAATTTGATTGAAAATTCACATAGGTATTATTTATTTATATTTAATTCATTAAATTTCATTTGAATGATCTTTATATTGTATTTTAGCATAAGTTTATTCTTAAGATTAAAAACACATTTTTCTAAAAATTATTTTAAAGTGCATAATGTTTTATCCATTTTAATTAATTAAAATAGAACCTAACGAGGAATGATTTAAATGTAATTTATATATTATACATATAAATTTTTGAATTTAAACTCCTATAATGAAGATTTCTAGTCATAGAGTTAATGTGAAATCAACTTTTCCTTGAAAAATTCATTTTTTGAAAAACCTCTTTTTATCACACTTACGGGTTTAATTTTAAATTAAATTATACAACTTAGGTGAATTTGATTTGATAAAAATTATTAAATATTCGTAATCAAAATAATTTATATTATATAATAATTTGAACTTAATTTTTGTTCATAATGAATTGTAAAAACAGTAAAAAACTAGTAATCGTGGTAAAAAAATTAAAATGGTGAAGGTGAGTAACCTTAGAGGTAAAAGGGATAAAATGTTTAAAACATGTTTTTTTAGTGTTGAAATTTTTTATTAAACTTATCACTCCTACAATCCATTATTTTTCAATTTTTAGGAACTTTTATTGAGAGTGACTTCCCATTATTGATTAGTTTTAGGTATTTACAAAAATGCCACTCCTCCTCAATTATAAAATGGAACCCCTCTCCTCACTTATTTAGACCTCTAAATCCATTTACATGAACTAAAACATGCAAAAATATTCCCTAATATAAATATCCATAGTTTATAGATTTTGGAATTCCCAAAATACTAACCTTAGGGTCCTTAATAAGGGATCTAAAGGATATTCTTTTAAGTGAAGGTAATCGTCTTCACCAAGATCTTTCTTTTTTTACTTCTTATTTTCAAAACCTAAATTATTTATTAAAAATTAAAATATAAAAAATACCTTCTATATAGTAAGATTTTATTATGTTTATTTCATAATATTCATCCATCTCATCTTCATTCAAATGAGAAATGAAACCATCGTTCGTGTGTATGGTGGACTACTCCCTCACAAAGTGATGCGATTCATTTTTTATTATCGAATAACATGGATGGTATAGGTAAGTGCATTTAAATAAATTATATTATATAATTTATATTATGATAATTATATAAATATAAATAATTCTCACCTTCTTTCCATAATGATAGTTGAAAAATGGAAACATTACTCATGCGTATGTATGATTTACAATCTCTATGATTGTAGCATAGTTCATTTTTCATAACCATATTTCATGGTTGGTTTTAAAATTATAAGTTATGTATAAAAGTGATAATTACTTCATTATTATTATTCTAGATATGGTGTAATAATTACCCCTTTGACCATAGTCAACACATTAGTGCCATTTTGAAATTATGAACTGAGAGTCCTTAAAACACCCGATGTGAACATAACTGTATAAGTAATTAAATATATCATTAATATAAATGAATTAAATGGTTTAAGAATAAGGTTTTATGTAAAGACTCGTAAATTTCAAGGAAATTTTTTTTCTTAATTTTCTTTGGAATTTTACAAGAGCGCAGTTTCTGACGACACCTGATTCCGAGGCCCGGTGTGCCCGGAATCGTGTTCCGATGTTTGGCTCAGGTATGTTCAGTGAACGAACGAGCGAGTTTTTCTAACTTTTGAACCGGTGCTCAGAATAAAATTCTGAGGGCACCGATGGAATCACAGCACCGGTATTTTATTAGAAACGCCTCTTCCGGAGTTACGTTTTCTCGGGTGTGGTTTTTAATTTGTGGGCTTTAAGTTAAGAAATAAAATAATGTGGTATGACAAACTTTATTTTATTTCACTTAAATCCTCTTAAAGCCACTTAAACCTGCTTAAGATGAGTTAAAGCGAATAGGGTGCAATTCAAAATATCCTACCCTCTTGGTAGGATATTTGTGAGGTGGGGCCCACACGAGCCCCACCGTTTCTTTTCCCCTAAGTAACGCACCCGCAACCCCCCCTCTTAAATGAAAGTCAACTGGGGAGTTTCCTTAAACTCTTAAATGCTCCTATTAATTGGGCGGTTTATTCGTTGAAATTAATTCTATGAATTAATGGGTCGTTACTTAGTTTGTTTTACAATTTGTTGGCATGTTAATAAAATAATACCAACGCTTGTCTTATTGAGGATTACTCGTTGAGAGGATTTGGAGAAGACTCCAAGGCTTGAGATCTTCATCCTCCTTCGCGAAGAACGCGAAGAACATGAAGAACGCGAAGAACGTCGTCACCCTCGGAGATCGACGACGTGACGCCGTGTTCCGTGACGCCGACGATTCTCCCTCCGCGACGCTTCTTCCACGACGATCCTTCCCCGCGACAGTCTTCGATCGGAATCTTGAGGTAGGGGATTTCAGTCCTTTTATTTCTTTGTGGATTATAACATCAACATGGATTTAATTGTTATAATTAAATATGTATGTCCTTGATCCTCGGAATTCGTCGACGCGACACCGTATACCGCGACGACGCGACGCCCTTCCGCGACGCGACGATTATCTTCTACCGCGACGGTCAATTCCGCGTAGAACTCGTCCGACGACTACGACAAGGTAGGGGTCGTTTTGAAAATGATTTTACCTATGCTTGTTTTCCCTCCAAGGCAAGAATATTATTGCAAGACGTGGTTTATCAATTGCTGGGATTCATGGTCTTGTTTCAAACTGCTAACGCGGTGGGTGCGGACCAACGAACAAGTCCGAACCCACAGCCCTTTTGTTCTTGGTGTGCGGAACGGTGGACGACGACAAAACGGGCCGCAGAGACGATTTGTTGATTCCGCAGTGAAGGACGGGACCCAGGATGAGCTACGGTGCAGACGAAAATGAAATCGGACCACCAGAGCAACTCCGGTGGCCCGCAGAGTCCACCGGCGGCCGGAGGCGGCGACGGCCGACCAGACCCGCGACTGCGCGGGTCCGGCGAGACACGGGACGCGGCTTTGCCACGTCTGCTAACCAAGCACGGCCCCACGTGGGGCCGCAGCTTCACTTCACGTGGGGGCAGCACGCCCCCCGCGGCTTCCTTTGCTCGGCCGCTCGGCCGAGCCGAGTCGACCCGCCGGCCGGGTCGCGCCCAACCGGGTCCAACCCGGACCCGGGTCGGTCCGGGCCTAGACCCCCTCGTTTCCAGACCTTTTCGGTCTTTTGCTCATAACTTGAGATACGAGCCTCCGAACGACGCGCCGTCAGTGGAGATGCGATCCTTGAATCGAGACGGTCCTTTTGGTATATCACACTCAAGGTTTCGGAATACTTTGGGTTCGGCCGGGTTGGTTCGTACACGAAACCAACCGGGCCCTCGGAGCGGAAACGCTCATATCTTGAGATTCAGACGTCCGATTGACGTGCTGTCGACTTTGTTGAATTCCTCTAAGTGAGACAGAACTTTTGGCTTACTCCGCCCGAGGTTTGGACGCAAGTGGAGTACGGTCGGGTTGGTTTTTCCTTAAAAACCAACCGGTCCCCTGAAACGAAAATGCCAATAACTCTCAGACCGGGCGTCCGATTGACGCGCCGTCTGCGACGTTGAGTTCCTGTTGACGATACAGAACTTTTGGATACATCAACTCTAGACTATGTGTCAGTTGATGTATCAGCCTCTTGGCTCGTGGAGTGGACCCTCCCGAATGAGCTTGCTGTGTGCGGGAATCCTAGAGCTGGCTGCGACTGCTACTGCGACGACGACGACTGTGCAGAGATCCTCAGTGGATTCGACGGCGACGACTACAGCACTCAGCGATCCTTTGTGGGTCAGTGCTACCGATCTTGTGTGGGTCCGATCCTGTGTGGGTCAGCGCTCAGCGGTCCTGTGTGGGCCAGCGCCTACAGATCCTATGTGGGTCCGATCCTGTGTGGGTCTTTGCGGGGGTTAGTTACCTATCGATCCTTTGTGGGTCATTGCGGGGGTTAGTACCTATCGATCCTTTGTGGGTCCGACGACTTAGATGGATCAGTGATCATCTCTATCGTCATTCGAAGAAGTATACCTGTGTGAGCTGAAACCCTATTTTTCTTTCCTTTCTGGATTGTGTTGTGCTATCCTGTGTGGATTTACGTTTTTTCTTTCCTTTGTGGATTGTGTTGTGCTATCCTATGTGGATTTACGTTTTGCTTTCCTGTGTGGAATGGGTTGTACTTGAGCTCGGATGTTGGAGCCGAGCGAGAATTGATGACTTAGGTATATGTATGGGCATATACCTAAGCCGTGCCAGATGTTTACTTCGTGATTGTATCTCTCCTTTGTGGTTTATACTTTGTGGATTCTGGGAGACCTTCGGGGGTCTTGGGGTCCCTACTGAGTAGCTTATACTCACCCCTACACGGGCTATGCTCGCACTACGTTGTGTTGGTTGCAGACGACGGACAGCGTTGATCGTGGTGGAGTCTTGCGGAGCAGGACGGTACCTGGAGGTGGACCACTGGGTGGGACATACTCGGAGCGGTCGGCTGGACCCGAGAAGTAGTGGAGGCTATCTGTACCCACCCTTCAGGTGGGACTTCTAGTGGACGGATCGACGTTGCGGCTTTACTTTTCAGTTGCTGTTTTCCCTTTCGAGTTGTACTTTACTTTCAGTTTGGGTTTGTATTCTGGCCCACTTTCTTTCCACACTTACTGTTGTACCAGTTTTTACTTAGTGTTTACTTCTTCCGCTTGCTTACTCTGTGGTGCTTGTTTACTTTACAAAGGCAATGCCTTCCTTTTTTACCGGGATTTACGCCTTGGTGCTAGTCGCCAGCCCCTGGCCTATGGAAGGCGGGCTTGGGGTAGTCACGACATGGACCCCGAGGATGGGTCGTGACAAATTGGTATCAGAGGAGTTCGGTCCTACCGCAGACTCTGATCTTTTCTATGTGAAACAATAGTGTTAAGTGTATTGGGTGTGGTTATCAGTCCAGGGAGTCCAGTGTTGGTGCGGCGACCGACGTATCCGTACACCAGGACCCTGACTTCTGATTTCCGACTTAATGCATGAAAACATTGGTTGCATGTGTGTTTCAAGTTTTCTTTGTGATTACTTTGTATCAGCTCCCCAGGTATACTGTTCTGACTGTGGCGCACCTGTTTCCTTTTCAGGATGGCCCCACGACGGCAGCCAGCTAGGGTTCCGAGAGTTGAGCGTGACGACAGCCCGTCGAGCGACGAGGCCTCGGTGCAGGGCCCTTTGACAGCAGAGGCACCGGCGGTACCTCTACCCGCCGAGCCACTGATGCTTCCAGCACCAGCCGCTGACGATTCACGTCGCCTCAGTGCACTGCATGAGTTCCAGCACCAACGACCGCCTAGGTTCCGCGGGGAGACGGACCCCCAGGTAGCCGAGGACTGGCTGGAGGCAGTTGTACGAGTTTTCAGGATAGTGAGGACACCAGCAGACCTCATGGTGATCCTCGCAGCGAGCCTACTACACGCAGCATCGGGCCGATGGTGGAGCTTGATGCTCCAGGTGCACGATGAGGCATCTCTTCTCGGGACGGACTTTGAGAGCCTCTTCCGCTCGGAGTTCGTCCTGGCCACCCTCCGTGCGGTGCGCATCCAGGAGCTTCTTCAGCTGCAGCAGAGCAGCTTGACGGTCGCCTAGTACTCGACGAGATTTACCGATCTCTCTCGCTACTCGACCGACATGGTATGAGACCCATTCTTCCGGGCCCAGACATTTGAGCAGGGTTTGAGACATGAGATCAGGGCATCTCTGATCTCCCTCAGCATTCCGATTCAGGCAGGAGTACTGGAGCGAGCCCTTTTGATCAAGATCTTCCTTGCTGAGCCTTCATCAGCAGCGAGACCTACCACAGGGCGGCAGGTAGCAGAGTCTTCCGCAGCAGGCATCCGACGGATGACTCAGGGGTCCAGGCAGACCAGACCCTCATGCAGACAGCCTCAGGACACTGGCTCAGCAGTGCGGGGCACACATCGTGGAGCCAGTCTTTCGAGAGGCAGGCCATGCTACACATGCTGCGGGCATGGCCACATGGCTCGTGACTGCCCGACCCACCATGCCGAGGAGCAGCAGATAGTTGAGGGGCCACCCAGGCAGAGGCAGAGGGTCAACCGTGGCGGTCCGTAGGGAGGAGGAGGACGAGGCAGAGGAGCTGGTCGAGCAGCAGGTGGTGGGAGACACTTTGAGGCTCTACCACCACCACCACCAGGAGGTCCACCCCGGCCACAGGGAGCTGGTGGGCAGAGACAGGCATAGCTCCAGGCAGCGGAGACCTACTACCACGACGTGACTGAGATGATTCGAGGTACGATCTGTGTCTATTCCACCCTTGTTGCAGTTCTTATAGACATAGGAGCGAGTCACTCTTTCATAGCCGCTGCCCTTGTTCGGAGCTCGGAGATTCTGACAGAGCCGTTGGCTCGATCCTTACGGCTAGAGACTCCTACGGGAGCAGACTCGACGATTACGCACTAGTTCCGGCAGTGTGAGCTTACTCTAGGAGGTGAGAGCTTTGGCAGAGATCTTCTTGTAGCGGCGTCGAGGCCTTATGACGTCATCTTGGGCATGGATTGGTTATCTACAGTCCATGCACAGATTGACTGTATTAGGCGCAAGGTGCGATGTGTACGCACCGACGGGAGCAGGTTCACCTTCACCGGCGAGAAGGGAGCCTTCGCAGCACAGGATGGACTTCCGCAGAGGATAGGACAGCCCATCACTCATCAGTTGGCTAGCCTCATCCTAGGAGCAGTTGACGTGCGGAGTCCTAGTTTTCCTGCAGTGGTGGATCAGTATGCAGACGTCTTTCCCGACGACGTTCCAAGACTACCTCCTCGCAGAGAGGTAGACTTTTATATTGACCTGTACCCCAGGACAACCCCGATATCGACTCCAGCATATCGGATGGCCCCCGCTGAGCTTCGAGAGCTACGGGTACAGTTGGAGGACTTGCAGGGAAAGGGATTCATCCGACCCAGTGTTTCACCCTGGGCTTTCCCGATATTGTTCGCCAAGAAGGCGGACAAGAGCTTGAGACTGTGTGTCGACTATCGTCGCCTGAACCAGGTGACAATGAGGAACAAGTATCCTCTACCGAGGATTGATGACCTCTTCAATCAACTCAAGGGAGCACGGTGGTTCTCGAAGATAGACCTCAGGCCAGGCTATCATCAGCTCAGAGTTCAGGACGAGGATGTGCAGAAGACGACCTTCAGATGTCAGTATGGCCACTATGAGTTCTTGGTTATGACATTCGGTGTAACCAATGCTCTAGCAGTGTTCATGGGCCTCATGAACAAGATCTTTCATCCATACCTCAATTGATTTGTCTTAGTCTTCATCGACGACATTTTTATATACTCGACGACTGAGGAGGAGCACGCCTACCACTTGCGTGTTGTACTGGACACAATCCGAGAGCACCAGATTTATGGAAAGATCTCGAAGTGTCAGTTCTGGATACGTGAGGTCCACTTCTTGGTACACGTCATCTCTGAGGTGAGAGTTGCAGTGGATCCTGCGAAGATCGAGGCAGTGCTAGCTTGGGAGCCACCTAAGAGAGTGACGTAGGTGCAGAGTTTCTTGGGACTAGCTGAATACTATCGGAGATTTGTGACAGACTTCTCCAGAGTTGCAACACCACTCTCTCCTCTTACGAAGAAGGGGAAACCCTTTGTGTGGTCAGACAAATGTCAGCAGAGCTTTCAGGAGCTGAGACAGAGATTGACCAGCGCACCTATCTTGAGGTTGCCTGAGGAGGGAGTAGGGTACGTAGTCTACTGCGATGCATCAGGGACCGGAATCAGATGTGTCCTGATGCAGGAGCGGGAAGTGATCGCCTATGGATCATGTTAGTTGCGTCCACATGAGTAGAACTATGCTACCCATGACCTGGAGTTAGCAGCAGTGGTCTTCGCTCTGAAGACATGGCGACACTATCTGATGGGCGAGCGCTTTACAGTCTTTTCTGACCATCAGAGTCTCAGGTACATCTTCTCTCAGAAGGAACTGAACCTGAGACAGCGGCGGTGGCTCGAGTTCCTCCAGGACTATGAATTTGAGATAGTCTATACTCCTGGGAAGGGGAACGTGGTAGCCGATGCTCTCAGTAGGAGGAAGGGCATTCAGCTACTCGAGGAGGCGACATGGCAGCTAGCCGCTTTGCGGATATCCTTCGTGGATAGAGATGGAGCAGCCTTCCTTTAGTCTCTCACAGTCACCCCTCCACTACTACAGCGGGTCAGAGAGGCACAACATGGGGACGCTGACTGTGAGACGCGGCGTGCACAGATATCCTCAGGACAGGCACCTGATGTCTTCTCCTTTGGAGAAGAGCACGACAACACTGGTGGCCGGGCATGAAGAAAGCTGTGGCAGAGTTTGTTTCTCGATGCCTCACCTGCCAGTAGGTGAAGGCAGAGCATCAGGTACCAGCATGCTTGGTACAACCCTTGGAGGTCCCGGAGTAGAAGTGGGATGGGATATCTATGGACTTCGTGACTAGACTTCCACGCACTTCCAGAGGTCACAACTCCATTTGTGTGATTGTCGACCGACTCACCAAGTCGGCTCACTTCCTACCCATCAGAGAGCAGGGCTCAATGGAGAGCATGGGGCGTCTCTACGTTCAGGAGATTGTACGGCTTCACGGTGTGCCATCATCTATCGTCTCCGATCAAGATGCTCTCTTTACTTCCCGTCTTTGGAAGGGGTTGCAGGAGGCGTTCGGGACGTAGCTACGTCTGAGCACCGCCTTTCACCCTCAGACAGATGGTCAGACGGAGAGGACCATTCAGACTCTTGAGGACATGCTCCGCGCATGTGTCCTCGACTTTGGTCACAGATGGGAGGACCACCTACCCTTGGTGGAGTTCGCGTACAACAACAGCTACCACTCCACCATCGGGATGGCACCATACGAGGCGTTGTACGACAGACCTTGCAGATCTCCTTTGTGCTGGACAGACCCTGGGGAGTCAGCACTTGTGGGACCGGAGATGGTCCAGGCCATGACAGAGAAGGTCCAGGTCATCCAGGAGCGGATGAGGACAGCTCAGAGCTGGCAGAAGTCTAATGCTGACAGGAGGCGGAGGCCACTAGAGTTCGAGGATGGCGACCACATCTTCTTGCGTGTCTCACCTCGACGTGGATTACGGAAATTTGGCCGAGGCGAAAAGTTGTCTCCACGCTTCATCGGACCATTCCAGGTCCTCATCAGGATTGGAGAGGTGGCTTATCACCTGACTCTACCACCTTAGTTGCACCGGGTGCACGACGTCTTCCACGTATCCCAGTTGAGGAGATACGTGCACAACCCGACGACATCATTAACCATGGGGAGCTAGACGTTGATGATGGGGTGACTTTTGCAGAGGTCCTGGTGGAGATCGAGGATCGACAGGAGCGGGTCCTACGTGGACGGTCGATTCCTCTAGTGCACATCAGATGGCAGCACGGGAACCTCCAGGAGAGCACTTGGGAGCGGGAGGCTCAGATGCATGCTCAGTACCCACATTTGTTTCCCTAGCTTATGATGTATCTTTACGGGGACGTAAAGCCCTGATGTGGGAGTGATGTAAAGACCCGTAAATTTCAAGGAATTTTTTTTTCTTAATTTTCTTTGGAATTTTACAAGAGCGCAGTTTCTGACGGCACCTGATTCCGAGGCCCGGTGTTCCTAGAATCATGTTTCGAAGTTTGGCTCGGGTACGTTCAGTGAACGAACGAGCGGGTTTTTCTAACTTTTGAACCGGTGCTCGGAATCAAATTCCGAGGGCACCGATGGAATCGCAGCACCGATATTTGCTTAGAAACGCCTCTTTTGGAGTTGCGTTTACTCGGGTGTGGTTTTTAATTTTTGGGCTTTAAGTTAAGAAATACAATAATGTGGTACGACAAACTTTATTTTATTTCACTTAAAGCCGCTTAAAGCCACTTAAAGCTGCTTAAGCTGAGTTAAATCAGATAGGGTGCAATTCAAAATATCCTACCCTTTTGTTAGGATATTTGTGAGGTGGGGCCCGCACGATCCCCACCGTTTCTTTTCCCCTAAGTAACACACCCGCAACCGCCCCTCTTAAATGAAAGTCAACTGGGGCGTTTCCTTAAACTCTTAAACGCTCTTATTAATTGGGCGGTTTATTCGTTGAAATTAATTCTATGAATTAATGGGTCGTTACTTAGTCTGTTTTACAATTTGTTGGCATGTCAATAAAATAAGACCAACGCTTGTCTTATTGAGGATTACTCGTTGAGAGGATTTGGAGAAGACTCCAAGGCTTGAGATCTTCATCCTCCTTCACGAAGAACGCAAAGAACGCGAAGAACACGAAGAACGCGAAGAACGCGAAGAACGCCGTCACCCTCGGAGATCGACGACGCGACGCCGACGATTCTCCCTCCGCGACGCTTCTTCCACGACAATACATCCCCGCGACAATCTTCGATCAACATCTTGAGGTAGGGGATTGCGGTCCTTTTATTTCTTTGTGGATTATAACATCAACATGGATTTAATTGTTATAATTAAATCTGTATGTCCTTGATCCTCGGAGTTCGTCGACGCGACGCCGTATACCGCGACGACGCGACACCCTTCCACGACGCGACGATCATCTTCTACCGCGACGGTCAATTCCGCGAAGAACTCGTCCGACAACTACGACGAGGTAGGGGTCGTTTGGAAAATGATTTTACCTATTCTTGTTTTCCCTCCAAGGCAAGAATATTATTGCGGGACTTGGTTTATCAATTTCTAGGATTCATGGTCTTGTTTCAAACCGCTAACGCGGTGGGTGCAGACCAACGAACAAGTTCGAACCCACCGCCCTTTTTTTCTTGGTGTGCGGAATGGCGGACGATGACAAAACGGGCCGCAGAGACGATTTGTTGATTCTGCAGTGAAGGACGGGACCCGGGATGAGCTACGGCGCAGACATAAATGAAATCGGACCACTAGAGCAACTCCGATGGCCCGTGGAGTCCACCGACGGCGACCGACCAGACCCGCGACCGCACGGGTCTGGCGAGACACGGGATGCGGCTCTGCCGCATCCGCTGACCAAGCGCGGCCCCACGCGGGGCCGCGACTTCACTTCATGTGGGGGCAGCACGCCCCCCGCGGCTTCCTTTGCTCGGCCGCTCGGCCGAGCCGAGCCGACCCGCCGGCCGGGTCACGCCCAGGCCGGGCTGGGCCGGGTCGCGGCCAACCGGGTCCGACCCGGACCCGGGTCGGGTCGACCCGGTTCGGGCCGACCCAGGGGGGGGGGGTGGGCCGGGTCGGTCCGGGCCCAGACCCCCCGTTTCCGGACCTTTTCGGTCTTTTGCTCATAACTTGAGATACGAGCCTCCGAACGACGCGCCGTCAGTGGAGATGCGATCCTTGGATCGTGAAGGTCGTTTCGGTATATCACACTCAAGGTTTCAGAATACTTTGGGTTCAGCCGAGTTGGTTCGTACATGAAACCAACCAGGCCCTCGGAGCGGAAACACTCATATCTTGAGCTTCGGACGTCCGATTGACGTGCCGTCGACTTTATTGAATTCCTCTAAGTGAGACGGATCTTTTGGATTACTCCGCCCGAGGTTTGGACTTAGGTAGAGTACAGTTAGGTTGGTTTTTCCTTAAAAACCAACCGGACCCCTGGAACGAAAAAGCCAATAACTCTCAGACCGGGCATCCGATTGACGCGCCGTCTGCGACGTTGAGTTCCTGTTGACGATACAGAACTTTTGGATACATCAACTCTAGACTATGTGTCAGTTGATGTATCAGCCTCTCGGCTCGTGGAGCGGACCCTCCCGAACAAGCTTGCTGTGTGTGGGAACCCTAGAGCTGGCTACGACTGCTACTGTGACGACGACGACTGTGCAGAGATCCTCAGTGGATTCGACGGCAAAAACTACAGCTCTTAGTGATCCTTTGTGGGTTAGTGCTACTGATCCTGTGTGAGTCTGATCCTGTGTGGGTCAGCGCTCAGCGGTCCTGTGTGGGCCAGCGCCTACAGATCCTGTGTGGGTCCGATCCTGTGTGGGTCTTTGCGGGGGTTAGTTACCTATCAATCCTTTGTGGGTCAGATCCTTTGTGGGTCATTGCGGGGGTTAGTACCCATCGATCCTTTGTGGGTCCGACAACTTAGATGGATCGGTGATCATCTCTATCGTCATTCAAAGAAGTATACCTGTGTGAGATGAAACCCTATTTTGCTTTCCTTTGTGGATTGTGTTGTGCTATCCTGTGTGGATTTACGTTTTTGCTTTCCTTTGTGGATTGTGTTGTGCTATCCTGTGTGGATTTACGTTTTGCTTTCCTGTGTGGACTGGGTTGTACTTGAGCTCGGATGTTGGAGTTGAGCGAGAATTGATGACTTAAGTATATGTATGGGCATATACCTAAGCCATGCCAGATGTTACTTCGTGATTGTATCTCTCCTTTGTGGTTTATCCTTTGTGGATTCTGGGAGACCTTTGGGGGTCTCAGGGTCCCTACTGAGTAGCTTATACTCACCCCTACACGGGCTATGCCCGAACTACATTGTGTTGGTTGCAGACGACGGACACCGCTGATCGTGGTGGAGGCTTGCGGAGCAGGATGGTACCTGGAGGTGGACCACTGGGTGGGACGTACTCGGAGCGGTCGGCTGGACCCAAGGAGCAGTGGAGGCTATCTGTACCGACCCTTCAGGTGGGACTTCCAGTGGACGGATCGACATTGCGGCTTTACTTTTCAGTTGCTATTTTCCCTTTCGAGCTGTACTTTACTTTCAGTTTGGCTTTGTATTCTGGCCCACTTGCTTTCCGCACTTACTGTTTTACCAGTTTTTACTTAGTGTTTACTTCTTCCGCTTTCTTACTCTGTGGTGCTTGTTTGGTTTACAAAGGCAATGCCTTCCCTTTTTACCAGGATTTACGCCCCTGTGCTAGTCACCAGCCCCTGGCCTATGGAAGGCGGGCTTGGGGTAGTCACAGCACAGGCCCTGAGGACGGGTCGTGACATTTTAAATATATAAAATTTTCTTAACAAAAAATTAATTAATATATGTTTATTATATAGGAGTTAAAATACATACATGACAAAGGCTGGACTCAAGGTAAGTGTTTCACCTAAAAACTTCCCTCTTTGAGACACATATTCTTTTATACACCTAATTTATCTCAAATGATATACATACAGACCATTTACTTATTATATAATTAATCCTTAATACTTAATGATATTTTCATTTACAATTCATCTTCTTAATTCATGGCATTTATGATTCAAAAGTTATTAAAGTGGTAAGGGTTTATGTTTTAATATCATTTTAATCAAGAGTTTTTATTCTTTAAATTTTCATTTTAGGAAATTATTTGATCATTATCTAATAAAACCCTTTAACTGTTTTCTCTTATGAATATTTATAAATTTTTGAAGTAACATTTCCATTTTCCTCTCTTTAGAACTCAAAATTATGGGGAAAAATGTTTCTTAGAAAATCTGACTTTATTCACTCTTTGGTTGAAAATACTTTTTCTTCCATATCCATGTTTTCAAAAAATATTTTTAAAATTCTCTAAATTATTTATTAAAGAAAATTTTACTAATGTTTTACTTTTTAAAAAATGGTTTGAAAGGAATATTGTTGTCATTTTCTGAATGAGGTACTTTTTAACCTCTTTACAATAGTTTGGAAGGAATGTTTTTTTATCTTGTACTGCATGTAAAAAATTACCCACCACTATGACCAATCAATTCTATGAAACTTAATTTATAACCATACATTGTTATTTTTAAAGAAAATTACTTTTATAATAATTTTTAAATTTTAATATTTTGAAGAAGTGATGTTAAATTGAAAAGTGTATTTTACTCGTGAAATATTCCATGTAATATTTTAAAGATATTTTAATAAACGAAGGAAAACTTTGATTATATGTATTGATTACAAATTTTGTAAATATGTCTATCACATAAATAACTATCTTATTATTCCTTGTTTTATGGGGTAATACATTTATTATGTTCATCTCTCAAATGCCTTTATTATAACTTTTACATTGATTATGATATGAGTCAAGATTATGAAACCCATTTCTTTCTATAGGTATAAATTATGATTGATTTATTTTTATTTAACACATAAATAATAGAAATGTTATGATGGGTTCTCCCAGATATAATTCCAGTTCATTGAGTAATTTTTTTATTCTCATGATATGTCATGTTTTGGATTAGAGAGTAAACCTAATCCATTATGGGGAATTTTTCCACCTTGTGATATTATTTAGGCAGTTATCCTTAACTCATGTTTATGTAATGTTATATATTGTTTCCAAATTTCATATGATCCCATGATATTATGATACTCTTTTTATTATGTTATTCTTCCATGTGATTGTTGGAACCAGGGTCTTCAAAGCATGATTTGGCGTATGGTTTGTGTTTGTTGTCAATCCTCAGTGGAAGTTCAGGATGTGTACCAACAAAGAGATCATACCGTTCAAGCAGAAAACAGTAGTGAAGGTGGTGCTGTTTCCCAGTGTTTGCCAAATTTTTGGGCCTGAAAATCGGCCAATAAAGTAAAGTGTTTTTGGTAAAGGTACTTGCGCGCCAAGATCTTGGAGGATAAAAGACTTGCACACCATATGTTTTTGAGGACCAGAACTTCAAAATTTGGCTAAGGAAAGAAGGTCGCGCAAGTATTGGTTGGGTCGCGCAAGTGAGTTGCGCGACAGAGGTTACTGGAGACAAGACTTGCGCGCCGCTGAGGGACTTGTGCGCCTCCGCGCAGGGGGTCCAGTTTGCCTATAAATACTGGACCACCCCTCCTCATTTCCAACGGAGTTCGATACTTAGAGATTGTTCGAGCTCTCGTCGCGCAGGTGGTTGAGCCGCGCATGTGGTAGTTTGGTCGTGCAAGTAGAGCTTGCGCGTCGGTTGTCTGCTGAGCGCCCAAGGCGGTTTGGGAGAGAAAGGAAGTGGACCACACAAGTTTGTTGTCAGGGAAGGAAGCATTGCCCAGGTGCGTTGGTGACACTTGCGCGCCAGTCTGGACTTGCGCGCCGTATTGGGACTTGCACGTCCGGCTTGGAGAAGCGCGCCAGGTTTTGCTGAAGCCCACCGGACTGTTTGGAGCTGCACAAAATCCCGGAGACTACCTGATACATTCGAGGAAAAGTGATATTCTGCTTCTGGTGAGAATCAGATTTCAATAGAGCATCTACATACAACAAAGGATGCATTCTTATGCAAATGATGAAGAGACCTTCACGTCTATAAACTGAGTGAGACTTCACCAACGACAGTGAGCTAGGGGGAGTCAACGGGAGTGACCCGAGGGACGCAGTGAGCTATCCCTAAACAATTGTAAAGGTAGTGAGCCTGGGACAAAGTGTCTGTACCCGAACCTTTGTAATCTATAGCTAGTGAAGCATAGTGGATTTTGGTACGACCGACAGCCTATCGACGTATGCTCCTTGGACGTAGCCCTTAGTGGTGAACCAAGTAAAAAGGGTTGTGTCTCCTCTGTGCATGTGATTGTTTGCTTTCTAATCATAATCATCATGCAGGTTCAACGAGTTCCTACCAACGTGGGAACAAGATCCATCACATTAAAAGAAAAATTGGTCACCCTGATTCACCCCTCCCCTCTCAGGGTGTCCTGGGGTCCTTCAAGTGGTATCAGAGGGTAAAGGTTTCTGGTGTTGAATCTGACCCTTTTCGTCATGGAAAACGCGGTCAATATCAGGGGAGTCCCTCACTTCGATGGAAGAAATTTCCAGATCTGGAAGAACAGAATGAGATCTCATCTAAGATCTCTTGGAATGGAAGTTCTCTTTTCTACTATTCAAGGAATACAAGTAACTGATCCAATAGGCTTGGCTATGACTGAAACAGACAAGAAACTTCTTGATGCAGATGCTAAAGCACAGAATACTCTCACTGTAGCCCTTTCTGATCAGATCTACCTGAAGGTGATGAATTGCACCTCAGAAAAATCCATGTGGGATAAACTTGAGAATATTTATGAAGGAGATAGCAAAGTGAAGGAGGCGAAACTACAAGTGCTACACAATCGGTTTGATGATCTGAAGATGCATCCAGACGAGAATGCAGAATCTTTCTTCAATCTAATTACTAAAGTGGTTGGAGCAATTCGGGGTGTAGGCGAAGAAATAAAAGATATTGATATTGTAAAGAAAATATTGAGAAGACTTCCACCTCTGTATAATGAAAAGGTGTCAGCCCTTGAGGAAAGAGATCTTTCCAAACATTCTCTAGATGATCTACTGAGCAGCTTGGTAGCATATGAAATGAGAGTCAAACCAGAAGATGCTACGACTCAGGTGAGCAAGGAAATGGCATTCAATGCCATGGATAAATTGAAAATCTCAAAGGATAGTAGTGGTGATGATGAAGAAGAGAAAGAAATTCTTTCTCTCATTGCAAAGAAGTTCCATAAGGGGAAAGGAAAATTCAAAGGGAAGTTACCTCTCGCATGCCTCCGTTGTGGAAAAGTTGGGCACATTGCCTCTCAGTGCTTTAAGAATATCAATGATGATGACAATGAAGATGAAAACTTCAAGAAGCCTCAGAGAAGGTTCTTCAAAAAGGGAGACTTCAAATCTGGTAAGAAAATGCAAAGGAAGAGTTTTGTATGTGAAGAGGAAGAAGATGATAATGAATTCTGTGATGAAGAAGAACCAGAATTCAAAACTGGGAACCATGATTCTATGATGGCCACTGTTGAAAAGTCAGAAGATACTGATGGAGAAAAACAACTGGGAACTTGTGTAGATCCTGAGGTGCAACTTAAGGATGCAGTTAGTAAGCTTAAGATTAAATGTTAGAGCTGAAATAAGTGGAAATCAATTGTAGAAGAATCAACTGAATACGTTGATCAACTTGAATCTGAAATTGAACGACTGGAAGAATTTGTGAAGGTACAGTCTAAAATAATTGAAAGCAATGATGATGTAGTTGATCTGAAGCTGAGAATTGAAGAGCAGGCAAATGTCATCAATGACCTCACATCCAGACTGGATGAAAAATCCAAGACTGCTGAGGGTCTTGAGGAGGAAGTAGTTACTCTAAGGAGTAAACTGGAGAATGAATCAGTTCCAAAAGAATCAAGGAAGAAAATACAGTTTGGAAGATTCTCAGATGCAGAATTACTAGCAAGATCCAAGTGTGGTTTAGATGAGGTTGGAAAAATCTTGAGTGATCAAAGACCCGCTTGCATGGGAAAGAGTGGAATTGGCTGTGAGGCTGAGACATCAACTGCTGGAAGTGAAAAGATCCAAAATAAAGATAAGATGAAAGTTGAAAATGTTGAAATGTTGCCTAGAGTGCTGAAAAAGGAACCCACAATCCAAACTAAAAGGAGACCTGAAAATTATCCTCAAACTTTCAAAAATGACAGACAGTCTTACTATTCTCCCAAGGAAGAAGGAATAAGGAGAAATTCAAGTGAGAAGACATTTCCTCTCATGAAGTGTCAGTTCTGTGGCTATCTGGGCCATACCATGTCTTATTGTGAAGAGGCAAGAAGCTATCTGAATGGAGAAGATATATATTCTCAACAAAGGAGAACAATTTCATATCCTAATTCTTATAGAAGAAATAATTTCTATGGATATTGTTTTAGTTGTTCTAACTTTGGTCATAAGGCCGTTAATTGCAGGCAGAGAAGGGACATAGACACCTCATACCGAAGTTCAAGACAGGTCAAGTCTCGTCCGCAAGACAATGTTTCTCTTTCAAACAGGTTCTCACCTCTCAAAGAAGACTTTGACTATGAAGAACCTGGGTATGCAGAAGAGATAGTGGAAAGGCCATCAGTTCTATATACTCAATCTAATGTCTCATGGAAGGAAAGGAATAATATTGAGAAATCGAACCTTGCAGAGGTAGCCCTCAAAGCTACAAAGAACAATAGTACCTAGATTCTGGATAGTGGTTGTTCATCTCATATGATAGGTAATGCCGGTCTACTAATGAAAATCATAAAAAATGTTGACGGTACAGTAAGATTTGGTAATGATGGGGCTCTGAAGATCAAAGGGAGTGGAAGTACCAAATTAGCTAATGGAGAACTAAAGAAGACTGAAGTCCTTTACGTAGATGGCCTACGTCATAATCTCCTCAGCGTGACTCAAATCTGTGACTCAGGACTTATAGTTACTTTTAATCAGAAAGGCTGCACTATCAAGGGAAAAACCGGAAATTCACTTATGAAGGGATGCAGAACAGAAGGCAACTTGTATCAGGTTGATAGTGAAGAAAATGTATGTTACATGAATGTTGAAGAAGAAAACAATTTGTGGCATCGGAGATTGGGACACATCAATCAAAAAGACATGGAGAAAATATCAAAATTGAGAATTGTCATGGACATTCCCAACCTGAAGTGTGAGCGTGAAAAATCTTGTGATGCTTGTATTCGTGGGAAGCTGGTCTGCAGTTCATATCGGCCAAAGAAGAAAAGGGCATCTCACCTTCTTGATCTGATTCATACACATGTTTGTGGTCCAATAAATGTTGCCGGAACACATGGAGAAAGGTACTTTGTCCTTTTCATAGATGATTACAGTAGAATGGCATGTGTGATGGTCATTCATAGGAAACGACAAGTCCTTGACTGCATGAAAACATATCGGCGAATCGCCGAGAATGATACTGGACGAACAATCAAAGTGTTGCGATCTGACAATGGAGGATAATACACGTCTATTGGATTTGAGAATTATCTAGAGAAGCATGGGATACAACATGAGGTAGCTGCTGTGAGAACTCCACAACAAAATGGAGTTGTTGAACGTAGGAATCGATAGGTGAACAACATGGAATGAACTATGCTGATTGAGAGTCGTATTCCACGACATTACTGGAAAGAGGCTGTTCAAGCTGCAGTGTACATTCAGAATCGAACAGGACTTTATATGGGTGAGACGAAGACACCGTATGAATTGTGGAATGGACGGAAGCCTTCTCTAAAATACTTTCGTGTCTTTGGAAGTAAATGATTCATCAGGAACAAAGAAGGAAATCAAGGGAAATATGGAAAAAATGTAGATGAAGGAATTTTCCTTGGTTACTCAATGAACAACAAAGCCTACAAATGTTTCAACAAGCGTTTGGGAAGAATTGTGTAAAGCAGTGATGTTAAGATAATTGAAGAGAAAACCACAAATGCTTCAAGGATGTCATATGCTGATGTGATAGAAATTCAGGAAGAATGTGAACGTAAAGAAAATACAAGTGCAGAAATAGATGAAGTTGTTCAAAACACTCAACAGTCACATCATGATGTTGACTCAGAAGAAGAATCTGAAGAAGAAACTATGGATGAAGAAAATGCTACTGAATCTCACAGGAGAGTTCGAAGAGATGAGATTGATCCATCCAACATAATTGGGGACAGGAGTGCACCCACTCAAACAAGGAGGATGATGAATAACATGCAATCTGCATTTCTTTATATTGTGGAGCCATCCTCATTTGAAGAAGCTGCAAAGGATGAATCCCGGGTAAAAGCCATGAATTAAGAGTTAGATCAGATTGACAAGAATCGGACATGGGATCTTGTCCAGAGACCCAAAGGTCACAATGTGATTGGTACCAAATGGATCTTCAAAAATAAGTTTGATGAGCAAGGAAGTGTCATCAGAAACAAGGCAAGACTGGTATGTAAAGGATACTCCCAGATTGAAGGGATTGATGTTGAAGAAACCTTTTCTCCAGTAGCTAGACTGGAGTCAATCAGGATTTTCCTTTCCATGGCACTCCAAAGAGGATATAAAGTATATCAAATGGATGTCAAGACAACATTCTTGAATGGTGTACTCGAAGAGGAAGTCTATATTGAACAGCCAGTGGGCTTTGTTTTGGATACTGATAAATCAAAGGTCTGCAAACTGAAGAAAGCTCTTTATGGTTTGAAGCAGGCACCACGGGCGTGGTACTCACGGCTGGATTCTTATCTCAAGAAGTTGGAATTCAAAAGAGGAGGAGTTGATCACAATCTTTATGTGAAGAATTCTCCAAAAGATCAATTCATGGTTCTTTTCTACGTTGATGATATCATATTTGGTGGCAATAGGCAGAAATCAGTGGATGAATTTTCCAACCACATGAAATCAAAATTTGAAATGTCTATGATTGGGGAGCTCACATATTTCTTGGGGCTGCAGGTGATTCAAAAGAAGGAATACACTTTTATTTCTCAGGAAAAAATATGCAAGAGAGCTACTAAAGAAGTTTGATATGCAAGACTCCAAACCAATGTCAACTCCAATTGCAGTTGGAACTAAACTTGGAAAGCACGAGGATGAGGACTCTATTGATCCCACCATGTACAAGAGGATCATTGGAAGCCTACTGTATCTGACAACGACAAGGCCAGATATTATCTTTTCCACATGCCTTGCGGCCCGCTTTCAGAGTAATCTAAAAGAGGAACATATGGCGGCAGTAAAAAGAATCATGAGGTACATCAAGGTACACATAATTTCGGGTTATTTTTTGCTACAGGAAGGGACAATGAATTATCCGCATTTTATGATGCTGACTGGGCTAGTGATGTGGTAGAAAGAAAGTCCACTAGTGGTGGAGCTTTCTATATTGGGCAGAAATGTGTTGGCTGGTTGAGTAATAAACAAGAAAGTACTTCTCTTAGTACTGCTGAAGCTGAGTATATCTCTGCCACAAAGGCATGCACTCAACTGCTTTGGATGAAGCAGCAACTAACAGATATTGGTGATAAGGTGCAGCAACCAATGGTGATTTACTGTGATAACAAAAGCGCAATTGATCTTACGAAGAATCCGGTTCAACATTCTCGTACAAAACATATTGAAATACGGTATCATTTTATCAAAGAAAAGGTTGAACAAGGCGTGATTAGAATGGATCATGTTGAAACTGAAGAGAAAGTGGCTGATATTCTGACCAAGCCATTGTCCGCGGCTGTGTTTGAGAATCATCGGTTGAACCTCGGTGTTCAACCACCTTCTACTGCATAAGGAGGCTCTGAAAATCCACTCTCCCCATTTGTTATAACTGTTTTTATCTGCTTATGGCTGTGATGCAGGTTTATGGGGGAGATACTATCCAGGGGGAGTATTTCTTGAGCTGAACGTTGAACAACTTATCGGTCTTTGTTTTTATTGTCAATGGGGGAGAAAGGAATAAATTCAAGGCAAGAAATGCTTCTGTGATGAGAAGTATAAGAAGGATACAATCGGGCGTCATGGAGAATTTCAAAACACCGAAACCCAATTCGGGCGTCATGGAGAATTTAAAAACACCGGAACCCAATTCAAGCTTCCTCTCTTGTTTTTTACACAGATCATTGCTCACGTAGACTTAGAGTGTTGGATGAGTTGATTCTTGCGTTTTGGGTTTGCTCATGGTTGGAGATCTATTGAATTTATTCTGATTTCCAACAAACCCAAAGGGGGAGATTGTTAGAACCAGGGTCTTCAAAGCATGATTTGGCGTATGGTTTGTGTTTTTTTTCAATCCTCAGTGGAAGTTCAGGATGTGTACCAACAAAGAGATCATACCGTTCAAGCAGAAAACAGTAGTGAAGGTGGCGCCGTTTCCCAGTGTTTGCCAAATTTTTGGGCCTGAAAATCGGCTAATAAAGTAAAGGGTTTTTGGAAAAGGTACTTGCGCACCGAGATCTTGGAGGATAAAAGACTTGCGCTCCATATGTTTTTGAGGATCAGAACTTCAAAATTTGTCTAAGGAAAGAAGGTCGATCAAGTATTGGTTGGGTCGCGCAAGTGAGTTGCGCGACAGAGGTTAATGGAGACAAGACTTGCGCGCCGCTGGGGGACTTGCGTGCCTCCGCGCAGGGGGTCTAGTTTGACTATAAATACTAGACCACCCCTCCTCATTTCCAACGGAGTTCGAGACTTAGATATTGTTCGAGCTCTCGTCACGCAGGTGGTTGAGCCACGCAGGTGGTAGTTTGGTCGCGCAAGTAGAGCTTGCGCGCCGGTTGTCTGCTGAGCGCCCAAGGCGGTTTGGGAGAGAAAGGAGTGGACCGCGCAAGTTTGTTGTCAGGGAAGGAAGCGTCGCACAGGTGCGTTGGTGACACTTGCGCGCCAGTCTGGACTTGCACGCCATATTGGGACTTGCGCGTCCGGCTTGGAGAAGCGCGCCAGGTTTTGCTGAAGTCCGCCGGCCTGTTTGGAGCTTCACGAAAGCCAGGAGACTACCCGATACATTCGAGGAAAAGTGATATTCTTCTTCTGGTGAGAATCGGACTTCAATAGAGCATCTACATACAATAAAGGATGCATTCTTATGCAAATGATGAAGAAAAATTCACGTCTATAAACTGAGTGAGACTTCACCAATGGCAGTGAGCTAGGGGGAGTCAACGGGAGTGACCTGAGGGACGCAGTGAGCTATCCTTGAAAAATTGTAAAGGCAGTGAGCCTGGGACAGAGTGTCTGTACCCGAACCTTTGTAATCTACAGCTAGTGAAGCATAGTGGATTTTGGTACGACTGACAGCCTGTCGGCGTATGCTCCTTGGACGTAGCCCTTAGTGGTGAACCAAGTAAAAAGGGTTGTGTCTCCTCTGTGCATGTGATTGTTTGCTTTCTAATCATAATCATCATACAGGTTCAACGAGTTCCTACCAACGTGGGAACAAGATCCATCACATTAAAAGAAAAAGTGGTCACCCTGATTCACCCCTCCCCTCTCAGGGTGTCTCAGGGTCCTTCAGTGATTAATCTTGAGCTATATCTTTTATGATATCATGTTATAGTTTTTAATCATAAGTTTTTCTTCCTTATCATGTTTATTTTTTTATTGAGGTTTTTAGATCACACCTTTTGTCTATGTTTTTCCTAGGTTATCCCATATAGTTTTATAAGATTGAAAGTATTTAGGATCTCATTATGGAGAATAAAATAAAAAGTTTTATTTTAGTCTTACTATGATGTATTATGAACGTATTATTCTAAATGCAATAGGCCTCATAATATTTGGGTTGTAATTTAATGGTTTTTTTAAAATATTTCAACAATATTTGTAAAAGTCTTAGGTTACTATAGTGAAAAAATTTATTGAAGTCTTAAAATCCAAGTTACTATAGTTCCTTTATAGGAAAACACAAATAAAATGGCACTTCTCTTAGTGCTCACATCCCCTCCAAAGTCTACATCAAAATACCCTTATAATAGACCATTCTTTATGAGACACAAGGAAATTGATTTTGATCCTTTGAGATACTAGAGTATACACTTAACCACTTCCCAGTGCTACTTTCCCATATTTTATATGAATCTACTGACTACTCATATTTCTCGAGCAATATTCATATTAGAAAAAATCCCAAAGGAATGGCTTCTAGGTTGTTTTTTGACATTATTGTCGAGGTTCATTCCAAAAAAACTCATGAAATTTTGGGGTGTACATAAAATTAAGGTTATAGAATAATTGAATGTATTCTAGTTTTTTAGATAATTATAGTTTGTATTGGATGATTTAAAATTTTCTAACTCTATTTCATAAGGTCCATTTCTTCTTTTCATAAGTGTAATTTTTGGAGGAGATAATAAACTAGATAAGTCATAGTGTTTCCTTGTATGAAAAAGAGTTATTTTTTAAAAGGGGAAAGTTGTAAGGGTCATCCCTAATTTTTTAAGTGTCACCATATATTTTTAAGGGTCACTAGTGTAGTAGGCACATGTAAAATGGAAAATACATGATTCCATAAGGATCATTAGAAACTCCATAAGGGTCATTTAAATATTTTTAAGGGTCATTAGAAATTTTATAAGGGTTATAGGGAATAATTCTTAAGGGTGAATTGATTTCTTAAGGGTTATTTGAATGTTTTATAAGATTCATTTTTTAGAAAAAGAGAAAATCATAAGGGTTATATAATCTCATAAGGGTTAGTTAGAAATTTTCTAAGGGCCATCCTTTGATTTTGTAAGTCACTCTATAACATAAATTTGAAAAATGAAAAAGGAAGCATTTTATAAGGGTTATTCCTAGATTCTGTAAGGGTCGTCTAAAACTGTAAGGATCATTCCTTAACTCATAAGGGTTATTCATTTAAGTTTTTTCTTTGGATAATTTCAACCTAAATGGTTTTTAGAATATTTTATTAATAAAAACATATGATTAATAAATTAAAAAACTATGATGAGAGAATATAATAATTAAATTAAAGGGGATTATTTCATAATTATTCTATGATTTAAGTTCAATATTGATATTGATTTGGTAGATCTCATGGTTGGACAAGGATATCATAGTAAATAAGGGTTCAACACTATAAAGATAATAATAACATGTTTCAGTGTTTTTTTAAATACTTGATTTAGTCAAAGATTAAGGAGGAAATTAATTCCAAGATTTTGGTGATTGATTTTAGAGAAGATCACACTCTTGATTTTTTTTGTTTTTCACATTCATATATGGAATTAATCTCTCATGTGAATATCAGTTGAATAAAATAATAAAATAAATATCTTTGTTTATTTAGTATAAATAAAGAAAAAAAGATATTCATTCTATTCGAGAGAAGGGAAGGAAGAAAATAAAAAAATAGTTATTCAGTTTTTTCAGAACTAAAGAAGTGGAATTACAGAATCACATTATAAAGTTGTAGAGGAAGAAGAAGGTGTTCTAGGAGGCCATATTATTAGAAGTTAATATAATTAGTACTGATTCTTAAAAAAAACATGGTTTAATTTCCCCTAGATATTTTTTGAAGAAGAAGGAATGCTACAAGTGGATTAGTGAGATCCATATTTTACATAGATAAATGATTTATTAAATTATTTGGTGAAGGTTGTGAACATGTAGGGTCAATGTAACAACTTTTTATTAAAGAATAAAAAGAACCAAACATAGTATTTCAAGTGAATTGGCACATTTACTTTACATTATCCTTGGATTATTCTAGTTTGATTGAACCAAGTAAAAATATTATGTGTCCCTCTTTTATAATTTTATTACCTTATATCATATATGATAAAGATATAGAGACACTCCTATTAAAAATGTAACAAGATCCTCGATAATGGTTTTATAAATAATTTATAATACCCCAATTTGAACCCATATCATGGAATTCACCTTGTTTGTAACCAATAATTGGTATCATAGCTAAAGGGTCTTGGTGAAGTTTTTATCTATCTGAAGGAATGATAATAATTTTCAACCACAAATGAATTCCATTTTTTTATGGAAACAATTTTCAGTGATGAAAAAACTGGACACTACATTTTTTCCAACTATTGGGAATAATTTTTTTAAAAATATCATTCATTAGATTTAAACTAGTATGGAAAGTGTATATTTAGTATAAAAATATAAAATGGATCTTGATATAGATGTAAAAGGATTCAATTAATTATCAGGAGAATTATATAATGCTATATACTTAAAGGTGATTTCACGTAAATCCTAACATTCTATGTGGGTAAAGCATCTCAATATTTATTAAGGAAAGTCTAAGGTATGTGAAGTGAAGTTTTAGGTTTATTTGAATTAGTATGAGGACTTGATAATGAATCTGAATGATCCCATCGATGAATTTTTTGATCAAGAGAATATCATATAGGAGGAAATGTATGGACTCATCGAAAACATTGATGATATAAAAATCATAAAGAGGACCCTGAGAATATTACCACCCCATATCAACATGAAGATATCATTAATTAAAGACAAATACCCAAAGGAGGTTACACTATATATTCTATATAACACACTCATTGTATATTAGATGAAGACTAATGCCAAAAAATCTATGAAAAAATATAATTATTAGCAAGTATCATTCAAAGAGATGAATAAAAACACTACAAAATATGATACCAAGGATATAAATATTGATGAGGTGATATAACTTCTTTCCTAAAATATAAAAATATTAAAAGGAAAATTCAAACTCAATCCTACAATTATATACCTTTCTTGTTGAAAAGTTGTCCATATCACTATAAGATATCCAAAAAAATAGGATATGATGATGAAGGGGAATAACCCATGAAGAAATAATTTAATGGTGTGATTATAAAGAAAATAAAACAACAAAAATTATTTAAAATGAAGATTTTTTTATACATAAGATTTCATCTCAAATGACATAGAAGTATAAGAATTTAAGTACTGCAAATACCTCAGTGAAAATGTTCTTATGGTTGTTTTAGATAGACCATAAGTGGAGGAAAATGATAATGATGTTCCTAAGGTCAAGGGAATAGTAGACTTAGAGGATGAAATTGAAGCTTATCTTGAAGAAATCAATGTTTTTATGGCTAATATAAAGAAACAAAATAGATTCATACATAAATATAATATTTATATATATAAATAGAAATAAGAAAATTTTAAGATAAAGGCTAAGATTGAATGAATAAAATTTGAAAATTTTGGTAAATTAGAGAAGAACAATGAGATTAAGATCAAAATTGAAGAAATTTCTTAGAACATTGATATATTGAATAATACAGTGAATATAATGTTAAAGAAATTAAGGAAATCAAAGGGAATTAATGATGTTGTGATAAAATATTTTATATTAAGAAATATTTCTAACCCTAGGAATGAAATAAAGAATTTTCAGTATACTGGATTCTATGGAAGATAAGGAATTATTTGGTTAGTCAATGATTTTTTTTCAATTTCTCATAATTATAGTGGTCTAAAGAAAAAGGTAATTTTTTAGGGGATTGATTTTAAGAAAAAATAGTAGCAGTAGAAGTGTAACCACAAGAACTTTCTCCCTAAAATAAGGTTGAGTTTCATAACTCAAAACTTACATAAATAAATTCAACTAGTGTAGATAAGTCACACAATAACACACCAATAATCTAGTGTTATTGGTCTAGAAATATGGGCCATACTATGTTTTCTATAGAAAAAATAATTTCAAGGCTCTAACTCAACACAAATTGATGAGTATAATTTATTTACTTGATATATTTTTAATGGCTATAATTTTTGGTGAAAATATTTCATACACAAATCCGTGAATTTGTCTTCAAGTTTAGATAGAGATATACCAAAGGTTATATAGAAAAGGAAATATTTTTAGCTGGAAGCTTCATTAAGTGGGTTAAAACTCATCAAAAAATTATAGACTTGAAAAAAGAGGATGATCCAATGGAGCCAAAGGTAGGAAAAGATCATTCACCACCAAAGTAATTAAAGTATCAAACATAGATAAAAAAATGAAAACTTCAGAAGGCCAATGTCACAAAAATTTATTTAAAATAGAAGGATTGAATTGGAGTTTGGATTCTAGATAGTGGTTGTATTTCCCATATTATGGGGAACAAATAACTTCTATCAAGAATAAAGTTAAACAAATAAAGTTTTTTTTCTAATATAACGACAAAGGATTGAATATTATAAAATTTACAAAAGATAAAGTTGGATTTGAGGAGCACACATGTCTTGTTGGTTGAAGGCCTTGGTCACAATTTACTATGTGTAATTCAATTATGTAACTGAGAGCATGAAGTGAATTTCAACAAGAAGTCTTGAATTATCAAAGGAAGAGAAGAATCAATAGTAATTTAAGGAAGGTGCACAAAGGGTAATATCTACCACATTAGTGGAGAAGATGAAAAGTGATTTCTTAATAAGGAAGAAGATAATGGATTGTGACACAAAATTCTTATCCACTTGAGATAAAGGTACTTGGAAGAATTTGTGAAGACCCATGGAAAATGTGATATCCTTAAGCCCACAAGATATTCCACTCATTTTTATAAAACTTTTAAAAAAAGGAAAATCATTTGGAATACTTACAAGAAGAAGGATAAGAATTAAATGAAATATATTGAGTTTGTGTATTTTAATGTGTGTGGGTGAATTTCACCAAAATACAGGGATAGAAAATAGTATTAAAATCAACTTATTAATGATTATATAAGGATGGAATAAATTATAGTAATCTATAATAAATACATAGTATTCAAGTTCATTAATCACAATTTAATATTGGAAAAGAAAATTCTCAAGATGAAAATTTAGAAGTTTTGGACTAATAAAAGAGTGGAATTCACAAATAATTAGGTGTAGTATCTTAAGAATCATGGGATGTGGCATATAGTTTTATCAATGAGGTATCCTCAAAAAAATTAAATCATTCAGAAGAGGAGTAATATTATAAAAAATATAGCTACAAAAATAATCATTGAAAAGAATCTCCTAGAGACTTATTAAAAGGAAGCTATTATTACATTGGTATATATTTCCAAAAAATATTTTTTATTTCAAAATGAAGAGAAAACACCCTTTCAGACATGGTATGTGAAGTATCTGATACTTAAGTAATTTTGAATTAACAAAAGTAAGTGTTTTATTATCAATAAAAAGAATAACTAGAAGTTTGAATCTCATAGAAATGGATGTATTTTCCTTATATATTCATCCAAAAACATTGTTTAAAAATTAAATAATAAAAAATTTAGGAAAATAATTGAAAGAAAAGACATCACAATTTTTGAATATTAGTAGATTTTTTTACAAAGTGAGAAGATTTTGTAGTAGAACAATGATAAAATTTCAGAATATAGTGATGCTGCATTTAGTATCAAAAGTAAATCTCCTAGGGATATATAATATTTAGAAGAAGACACTAATGATAAAGATAATATAAAAGGTTTATCCATTGTAAATAAGGTGAGAAGAAAAGTTGATATAATTGATGAAATTTTTTTTGGTGATCAAATAACTTTTGTAAAAACATGAAGGGAGAAGGATTAATATAAAAACTTTATTTTCTATCATTTAGAGTATAAAAGTTTTGAATAGTATTTAAAAGTTGTATTTTGGGTCAATTACATGAAAGAAAAACTTGACCAGGTTAAAATAATAAAAATGGGAAGTTATTTCAGGACCAAAAGATAACAATTTCATAAAAACCAAGTGCGTGTTTCTAAAAAAAATCAATGAAGAAGACAAGGTAGATCATAATAAAGAATAATTGATGTGTAAGGGGTATTCTAAAATTAAAGGAATTTATTTTTTTAAAAATTTCCCTGCTTTTATATTTGTAAATGATTCAATTTTTTTTAAAAATATTGGTACAAATTGGATTCAAGGTGCACCAAATTGATGCTATGTTTGAATTTATTAACAGATTAATTAACGAGGAAGTATAAATTGAGTAACTATATGTCTTTATTGTAGAATAATATGAAAGAAAAGTGTTCCATATGAGAAATTATTTTTATGGAATAAAGTATGAACCATGATTTTGGTAATCTAGGATTGATCAATACTTGAAAAAACATAAATTCTTATGAGGTGGAGTTTATCAGAACCTATTCATTAATAAGTACCATGATAAAATAATATAAGTTCTTATTTATATTTATGGAATATTTTTTAGAATATAAAATGATTAACAATGGAATATATTTTTAGAATACATGAGGAAAGAGTTTGAGATGTCCATGATTGCTGAGTTAACCTTTTACCTTAGTTTATAGATGACTCAAGGAGGAGATGGTACTTTTATTCCCCAACCAAAATATACTGAAGAATTACTCAAGAGATTTGGAATGTAATATTCCAATTTGATGATAATTCTAGTGGTTATATGAATGAAACTATCAAGAGATATTTGTGGTAAAGAGTTAAATATTAAATAGTACAAGTAGATTATTGGGATCCACTTGTACTTAACAACAATATGACTTAATATAGTGTTTTCTATGTGTCTAAATGTATGATACCTAATCTATACCAAGGAAATCCACATTCTAGTTGTAAAAAGAGTTATTCGATACATAAATAACATGGTGTATTTTGGGATGTTCTATCATAGAACATCACATCATGTGTTTTTAGTATTTATAGATATAGATCGGGCAAGTTTAATGGATAATAAAAAGATGAAATAGGGAATTACATTCTATCTTGGAGTTTTTTTCTTATGTTTACTGAGTAAGAAGCAATACTCTATTTATATTTACACTAGATATGCTAAATATATTCCTTCTACTCAATCATGTACTTTATTACCATATATGAATTAATAAATTGAAGATGTTAGATTTGATGTGAAATATCTTATTTTAATCAAGTATGATAAATTGAGTTCTATTAATATTAGAAAAAATAACATTCATTATTTAAGAATAAAGAACATAGAGGTAAAATATCATTTAATCAAGGAAAAGGTTGGAAAAGTCTAGTGGATTTGGATTTTCTATCAAAATAAAATCAAATTGGGGATATTAGGATAAAGGTACCACCCAAAGTTGATTTTGAGAGTCATCAGTTGGCTCTTAGAGTCAAATCACATCAATCTACAAAGATTGTTTAGATAATATACCCCCATTTATCCATGGGGTTTGATATTAATATCGTGGTTTGATACATATCTTAAATTAAAAGCTTTCATTTATGACCATATTTTTCAAACTATAATATAACTGATATTTAGGTTCATTGAAAATAGGGGAGAATCTATCCAAAAAATATTTTGGAGAATATATCTATGTTTTAAAATGAAGTGGGATGGGAGTGTTCTTTTCCTATTGAGAAAGGGGAACTTTACATGATAATGTTTTGGTAAGGGGAGAGTATTCAAATGTTTAATTTGGGGGGGGGGTTAGATTTGTGGAAATGTTTGAAGATCATGAAGACTGAAGAAGTGTTTTTATGAGGATATTTTCATTTAAATATTTTTTGTAATGAAGTTATTTAATAACATTGGATTAGAGTTGATGTTTAGTGAATCATTAAACAAATTTTTGAAGGCATGAGATTCTAACAATATTACTGGTTAGATATGGTTAGTTATGAGTTTTCCAAGTAAATAATATTTGAATTTTTTTATATTTGTTAAGAAACCTAAAGTGGGAGTTGTTATTTAAGATCCACTTGGAATGTTTTTTGGGTTTTGTTAATTAACATAACTGATAAAGGGTTTTCCAAAAAGGCCCATGAAGCTGTGGGGAAAACATAACTTGAAGGATGTAGCATCATTAAATTTATTCTAGAATATTTATATATACTTATGGGTTGTATAGGATGCTTTGAATTTTTTAACTCTATTTTATAAGGGTCATTTCCTCTTTGTATAAGAGTATGTTTTGGAGGTGGCAAGAAAATGGATAAGTTTTTTTTGTTTCCCCATGATAATAAGAGTTATTTTGTGGTAAATGGGAAAATAATAAGGGTTATAACTAAATTTTAAAGGGACACACTAGATTTTTTAAGGGTCACTAGTGCAGCAGGATAACAAAAAAATGGAAAAGGAATATTCCATAAGTTTAATCAGAAACTCTGTAAGGTTAATTATAAATTTAATAAGGGTCATTGGAAATTTAATAAGGGTCACCAGGATGACTTTATAAGGGTGAAATGATTTAATAAGGCTCACTTAGAAGTTTCATAAAAGTCATTTTTTGTTAAAGTAGAAGATAATAAGGGTTATTTGATCCTCTAAGGGTTATCCCAAGATTTTTTAAGAGCTACTTTATGACTTGGACCTAAAAAATGAAAAAAGTAGTATTTTTTAAGGGTTATTCTTGGACTCTATAAGGTTTATATGAAACTATAAGGGCAATTCATAAATGTGTAAGGGTTATTACTTAAGATATTTTCTTTGGATAAGGTTGGTCTAAAAATATTTACAAGACATTTTATTAATCATAAAACATGAATAATAAAATTTTCAGTTGTGAGTGTAAAAAATCATCCCTAAATTAAAGGGGTATTATTTTATAATTTTTCATAAATTTAAATTCATTATTAAGTTTTATTTTGTATATCTCATGATAAACCACGAATCTCATAGAAAAGAAGGTTTCCACACTATACACTACTATAAAACAAGCCTTTACCAATACTGGATTTTATCTATGCTAGAAAAAAGCCGATAAAGGGTACCTTTTATCGACACTTTTTTTGTAGTGCTGATAAACAAAACACTATATTAGCACATTTTTTTGCACTAATAAAGGGTCCCCTTTATCATCACTTTATTTTTAGCGTTGATAAAGGACACCCTTTATCAGCACTTTATTTTTAGCACTGATAAAGGGTACCCTTTATCAGCACTTCAGTTTTAACTCCCATAAATGAATCATTTATCAGTATTGATAAAATTCCGAATAAAATGAAAAAATAAAAAAAAAATAAAAAATAAAAATGAGTTTATTAAAAATTTACTAATTAAATAATTATTGATGAAAATGAATAAATTGATTATACTCTATATAAATTATAAATACTAATAAATAGAATATATTAAATATATAGATATATGTAAAATGAAAATTAAACAAATAAAAATTAAAAATAAGTAAATTGAGAAAAATATTATACATTTTATTAAATAAATAATTATTATTAATGTTCATAAATATTATATATTAAATATTTAAATATATATGAATGTATATAAATATTATTTATATAATAAAAAATATTTATTCTTTACATTAAATAGAAATATATTTAGTGAATAATGGTTTATAATTAAAAATAAATATGAATTAAAAATGATAACTAATTGCATCAAGTAATGGATATAATTTTGTGTTGTTTTATTTTTCATTTAAACATAGATCAAGCCTATTATATTGATTTCAGATTTATATAATTAATACAATTTTATATAAAACACACTCAAACAAATATTTTTTTTAAGAATTTAATAAATTTTTATTATTTAATTTATATATTTTTTATTTACTATGTTTTAATATTTTCAATATACATTCATCTTTAATTCAATATATATCAATTTTTAATGATTTATTTTTAATTGATCAAACTTATCCAATTTTTTTAATATTTTTAATGTGTACTCATTTTTAATTATTCAATTTCACTCATTTTTAACATGCATGCACTTAAGATTAAATATTCATTAATAATGTTAAAAATATATTTGTAAAAAAATATTTATAAATATTTATATTTATAAATGTATATTTATTATTTTTATACATTTATGTATTCATAATTACAAATAAATAAATAATAATTTTTTTAAAATTATTTATATAATTATAAATAAATAACTATATATATTTAAATATTTATAAAATTATAATAAATTTATTTAAATAATGAATATATTTAATATATTAATTTTTATATATATTTATTATATATATATATATATAATTATATAAATATATAAATATATATAATGATATAAATATTATTTTTTTAAAAAGTATTTATATAGTTATAAATAAATAATTATATATTTAAATAATTAAAAATTATAATAACTTTATTTAAATAAAGAATATACTTACTATATTTATATATTTATATATTTATGATATATATATATATAATTATATAAATATATTTACAATTTTTTTATTTATAATTATAATTATAGACCCTTTATTAGTGCTATGTTAACAAGCACTGATAAATATTCCTTTTATCAGCGCTTATTCACTTAGCACTGATAAAAGTGTCCCGATATATTTTAAGAATCCTAACCATCAAGAACCAGTTCGTGATATCCGAAGCTCTTCATGGAAGCCACCTCCTACCGGTGCTCCTTATTGTCAAATCCAATCTTGAATCTAGGCTAGAATCAAGGATCTAACTATTCCAAGGCTCGAATCTAAGGCTCAAATGATTCAAGGGTCGAACAAAGACAGGGCTCGAACAAAATCAAGGTTTTCGATATATCTACTTTCCCTTGGTTATCCACCGAACCTTTTTATCCCACATCTATGTATCCCAATAACTCTAGTTGCACTATACTATAATAAAACAACCCAAATTTTACTTTTTTCCAGATATATTGAAGTATTTACTTCCCCGATAGCTTGTATCTCTCCTTGGGAGAACATTGGTACTGTAAAACTTGAAATATATCAAACCCAATGTCGAGTCATGTTATTGTGAGGTATAATAGGATCCTAAAACTTATATTCCATGACATCTACCTCTTTGGAATCATAAAATTTTAAAAAATTCATCAATATAGCTTCCATTTTTTTCATTGGTTTTGAATATTCCTTTGGAAATCACTTGAGAACCACTTTTTCATATCTTTATTGTTAAAATAATGTGCTATGATTTCCTTTATTCACATATAAACCAAGGAATATTTTTAACTCAATAATCATAGAAATCTCGATATCGTACCTCATATGATCTATAAAAAAACTTCATTGTGCATTTTCTAATACTCAAATATTATGTCTTAGGTATATATGAGTACCAAAATCCTTTTATCATTCTACTTATTGATGTAGAGGCTATGATCAACTCTACCTTTCTAACAAAAAATTATTAGGTATTAATCCATCCTTAAATATTACTTCCTAAATGATTTATTTATCTTATACAAATAATTATTTAACTATGACACCTTTCTCTCATTTTCATCTATAATTAACCCATCCAGTTTTTCAATGTATACCCCCCTTAATAACTCCATTGAGTAACATATATTTGACATCCATTTGGTATAATTTTAACTATATTTTAACATAAAAAACTAAGAAAATTAAAATAGTTTCTAATCAAGATATGGGAGTAAATTTATAATATATATAATTTACTTTGATCTTGGAGTTCCCTATTCACACTATCCATTATTTATTTTGATCCACTTTTCCATAGTCAATGAGTTTATTACTGAACACCCACTTGGTTCTGATAACATTTCTGTCTTTCAGCCTTAGAAAAATTTCCCATGTCACATTGTTCTTATTCAAATCAAGCTCTTCATGCATATATTTGATCCAATTATCATATTTTCAGCCTCTCAAAATGATTTAGGTTCTAGTGGGGAAAGTTGAGGTTTTTTGAAGAGTCTTACTCCTTTGAGTTTTCACCAAAAATTTCCGATCACTAATGAAATGTTATTCATTGATTTTAGCCTTTCTTATATTTCTTACAGATGATAATCCTTCTTCATTTTCCTCACCATCAATATCTTATTTTTAGTCCACCCCATCCCCGTGTGCTCCCCTATCCTAATCAATTCATCACTAATTTCCTATAATGTTTCGTTATTATTTTAATTATTAACAATCTCCGTAGTCTAATTAGTAAAAAATATATTTCAATTTTATCTTATCATCATAAAAACATATAAAACTACCCTTTTTAAGTTATTATTTAATTATATCATTATCTAATATGATCAATTTTCACTACCAAAAGTCAATTTCCTATTTCAAACACAATTACCACAAATTTTTACAGACCCCAAATCAAAAAATGTCTAAGCTAGTTCTCTATACCTTTATAAAAATATATCAATCTTTGAAATGATAACCCACTCCTTAATACTTCTTAAAAATTACTTCATTTATTTCATCACACATCTAAGAAACATTATGTATGTTTTAGTTTAATCCATATAAAAACAAATCACTCTTTAAAATTGGATTTTGGTTCCACCCTTAATAATATATGATTACCATCTATGTAATTATCACAAATGGGAGGCATTACCCCTTTTAGTGAACATAATGGAGTACAATTGTCATCCTCATCAGTTTCATCTCCCAAATAGTTACTATACCAATTTTTTTGTTTGGGACTCATCCCCCATCTCTTTTATGTTACTTCTACTACTATGAGAAGTAGTCATAATATGGACGACTACTGCTTAGAGTATTTCAAGCAACATAGGTTCATGTCTACAAGAGATGGAGGATGAGTTCCAACGAATAAAATTCAATGATAACTATTCCTAAGATGAGATGATGAGGATGATAGTTATCTATAACTTTCACCATTAGAATAATTTAGAGGATAACACCTACCATTGTGAAGTAATTATTTTACTAAATTCAATTTCCCATTTTCATCAAATCATACTGAAGTTATTTGAAACAATCAAATGTTGGGTTTCCCTCATTATAATTATCTATAACTTTCACCTTTTATAATGAATATCTTATGTGTATTTATTTATTTATTGAAAAATGAATATTTTATGAACTCAATAGGATATCTCTACTTTCTCTCAGATGATTCAAAGCTTTAATCCAAGGTATCTTATTTTATCCTCATCCTACTCATTCACTGATTGATTATTTAGTGTGATCTATTTTCATTTTTTATCACCATTATTTATTTACCATCAACATATCCCTATGGTGAATAATTTTTATTGGGGATTTTTAGTTGAAAGGAGATAGGGATATATTTCATTGAACTCTCCCACCCTCACCCCTTATCAATTTTGTGCAACCAACCCACCCCAAATCCCATTGAAGGATGTGATTGTTTATTGGTTCCACCCCTAGGAATCTATTATTACCATCCATGCATATGAAATAACTATTTATTTATTAAAATGTTTTTTCAATATATTTTTATATCTTTTAGTTGATCGAATGACAATTTATTATTCATGTTTATCATATTTGGGGTTTTTATTACTCTTTAATTGCCTATATTATATTTTAATTTGTTTAGGGGATTTAATAAAGACTTGATGAATCATTTTAATAGAGGTAGTTATAGTATTAGTTAAAGGATTTAAAGTATTAAAAGTGATATTTCTCCTTTAAATATAGAATTTATAGAGGCCCTAAATATTAATATATCATAACATGTCCTCACTGAGACCCCTTGAATCACATACAAGAATGTTTATACCCCTAAAATCTCACCTTCAATAGGCCACGAGTTAATAACTAGTGCTAATGGTGTATCATCACAAATGGAAGGAATTTCCCCTTTTATATAACACAATACAGTAAATTTTTTATCCTCACAAACATCATATCCTGAATAGTTATTATTATATTTTGTTTCCTTGAGAATAATCCCCCATCTCTTTTATGTTTTTTGTACTACTATAAGAATTTGTCATCCCATGGATGACTGCTGCTTAGAGTATTTCAAGAAACATAGGTTCATATCCAAAAGAGATAGAGGATGTGTGTCAAACAACAAAATGCAATGATAAATGTTTGAGAGATGAGTTGACCTGGATGAGAGTTGTCTATAAATTTCACCTTGGAATGAATTCAGAGGATAACACATACCATAGTGGATTAATTGTTTTATTAAATTTAATTACCAATTTTTTTTTAAAGCATAATAAAAATCTTTGAAATAATAAAATACTGGGTTTCCCTTATTAGAATACTAATGAGGTGATTTGGATTCTTGATAGAGGAACCAAATCCCAAAAACCTTTAAAAAAGAAAGAGATTTCAATAAAAAGGTAAAAGTGTTTTTTAATATACTAAGTTTTTACTCATAATATTATATGTTCTCTACTATATTAACATAATATAAATTAAATTTTTTACTACTGATGCAAAGAATGTCTTTGGAATGTGATGTTGTTACTAATCGCTCAGAAGAAAAAACTATAAGAAAGGAAACCCTTTGAGAAGATATAATGGTAATGTTACAATATACTTTATCTATTTTACCAAAAAATTATATAATGAAATATTGATTTAATTTTTATTATTTTTTACAAACTTTATTTATTTTAGAATATTTTTACTCATATTTATTTCCTTTCTACACCAAAACTTCCATAGACTTCTTATTCCTCAAAACCTTTTCACCATAAAGTGTTGCATTTATCACTTCCCTTCATGTTCTCTCCACTTCTTTTGTAGGAAGAGAAATTACACCACCTCTAATCAATAAAAAATGCAATATTTATGTTTTCATAGTAAAATAATTGTCCATAAAATTAATTTACTATTTTATATTTATGTTTTTTTTATTATTATGAACATAATAATTGTTTTCTTATACAAGTGGATTCTTCTGTTTGAGTTGGCGTGGTTAGTCCGTCTTTAATATCTTTCCACAACAAAAAATACACAGACTTCTTCTCTCTCAAAACCTTTTCACACCCATAGTGTTGGAATTTAACACTTTACTTCAAGTTCCCTCCACTATTCAATTACATATGTAATCTTGATGTTTTCAAAGTAAAATCATTTTCCATATAATTAATGTATTGTTTCATATTTATGTTTAATTTATTTCTTTTTATTATTACTCATATTATAATTGTTTTCTTATATAGGTGGATTATTTTGTTTGAGTTGGGGTGGTTTGTTTGAAACTACTCATGATCTTGATGGATTGGACTTCAAGCATAAAAATGAGATAATTAAAACAAGGAAACAAATTTGGAATTCATTCAACCTTCATGAAAAGGTGAATTTCCACTACTTATTTAATTAATTTTTTCATCATTTTATATAATATTTTTAAGTTAATATCACCATATTTTTTATCTAATACTTAATTGGTTTTTTATAGATCTTTTGGGAATTCATATTTTGCTTTCAACTATTTTCAAAAAGCTACAAAAGAGATAAAATGTTTATTTCTTTCAATGTTACCACGATTTCCATTTCCATTACCTTTCTTTGTTGAACTAACAACATCGCATGTTGACCCAATGTTCTTAGACAAAAAAACCTTCTCATTGTTGAAAGATAAAATATTTGAGTAATATCATGTTCTTATTGTGGTGACTTCTCATGATATAATGGGAACATGTGCTTCCTCTACTCTTATGGATTTCAATAATGAGAAAGTTTTTTTGGTTAAGAACATTGATTCAATATGTAGTGTTGGTAGTTAAACAAATAAAATAGATGGAAATCATGGTAACATTAGATGTTAGGTTTTTTTAAGGCTTTGGGGGATGTAAGAATTAACCACACCTCAATATGAAACACGGTGTGACTGGTATGACTCCAAGTGCTTTTTTTTATTTAAAATTGACATTAATTTTAGTAAAAAAAAATCACATACTCAAAACTGAGAAAACATATTTCTATTGTTTTAATACTTAAAAAATGAACCATAAGTCATTTGGGACATGTAGGAATCAGATTCACCTCAATTTGATACATGGTGTGACCACTATGACTAAAAGTGCATCATTTTATTTAAAACTGACATCAATTTTAGTAAAAAGGAAAACTAACCAACTCAAAACTAAGAAAACACATTTGTATTATTTTTATACTTTAGGGAAAATACCCATAAGTCATTTTTTATGTGTAGGAATCATCCAAACCTCAATCTAATACATGATGTCCCTGATATGACTCAAAGTGAAAACCGAAAACTGAGAAAACTAATAAAACACCCTTGAATTTTATTGATAATTTAGGAAAATGATAAGTAATTTTTGACATGTATGAATTAGTCTCATGTCAAACTAATACACAATGTGATGTTTATGAGTCAAAGTGTGTGTTTCCAGATTAAAATGAAAGTTTAGTAAAAAAAACAAGTGACATACTCAAAATCCAAGAAACACATTCATATTGTTTTGATAATTTAGTAAAATTATCCATAATTAATTTAAGATATGTAGGAATCAACCACACCTCAATATAATGCATAGTGTGACCAATATGACTCAAAGTGTGTGTTTTTATTTAAAATTGACATCCATTTTAGTAAAAAGGACAACTAACCAACTCAAAACTAAGAAAATTAATTCAAATTATTTTTATACTTTAGGGAAATGATACATAAGTAATTTTTGATGCATAGGAATCATAAACACCTAAATCTGATACATTATGTGCCTATTATTACTCAATATGTTTGTTATAAGTTTAAAATCAGTAGTTTATTTAAAAACATTTCACTCACTAAAAACCATAAAAATGAGCTCAAATTTTCTTGATAATTTAGTAAATGGATTTATAAGTCATTTTTAATATTTATGAATTAGTATCTCATGAAACCGATACACGATGCGATTGGTACGAGTCAAAGTGCATATTTCCATTTTAAAATGACATTTTAGTAAAAATAGTTGGTGACGTGTTCAAAACTAAGTAAACACATTCTATTGTTTTTATATTTTAGAAAAAAGATCCATAAGTCATTTGGGATGTTTAGAAATCAGCCTAACCTCAATCCAACACACGATGTGACCAGTATGACTCCAAGTACATATTTTTATTTAAAATCGACTTCAATTTTAGTTAAAAGGAATACTAACCTACTCAAATCTAAGAAAACACATTCATATTGTTTATATAAATTATAAAAATGACCCATATGTCATTTTTGATGTGTATTAATCATCCTCACCTTAATATGACGCATGGTGTGACCGGTATGACTCCATGTTCATCTTTTTATTTAAAATTGACAACAATTTTAGTAAAAAGAACAATTAACCTACTTAAAACTGATAAAAAACACTAGGATTTCTTTAATACTTTAGGAAAATGATATATAAGTCATTTTTGACATCTATGAATCAACCACACCTCAATCAGATACATGATGTGCCCAATATGACTAAATGTGTCCATTATCAGTTTAAAGTTGTTATTTTAGTTCATAAAGTTCCACTCACTAAAAACCAAGAAAACATGATTAGATTGTGTTGATAATTTAGGATAATGATTCATAAGAAATTTATTATGTGTAATAATTATTTCTATGAAAAAATGATTCATTATGTGACTGGTATGCTTTAAAGAATGTGTTTCCAGTTTAAAATGACATTTTAGTAAAAAAGACAAGAGATATACTCAAAACCAAGAAAATACATTCATATTGTTTTGATACTTTAGGAAAATGATGAATAAGTCATTTGATATGTGTAGGAATCATCCACACCTCAATACAATGCACAGTGTGACTGGTATGGCTCAAAGTGCATCTTTAAATATATAAGTGTCATTTTAGTTTAAAACATGTATCACATTTCCAAAACTGATAAAACAATCCAATATTGTTTTCTCATCATTCTATTACTTAATTATTTTCTTTATAATTTTTATCTTATTCTTATTTATTTAATTTTCAAAGATAAAATGATTGAAGATGAAAAAAATGGAGTGATGTGCAAGAATCAACTACAACCCAATATGATACATAATGTTCCTCATATGAATCATATTTTAGTTTAAAAGTAACACTTTCTATTAATTTATTTCTTGATACTATTACTAACATATTAATTATTTTTTATATAGGTGCATTTTTTTCTTGATTAGGCATTATGATCAAAAGAAAAAGGAACACTGTTTCTTCTTAATGTTTGTAATAATCTATACTTACATAATTGTATAAAAAAATATTTGAAATGTCTATAATATAATGTTTTTATTGTATTTGTGTTTAAAAATTTTATTTCATTTAAATTTTGTATTTTTACTTGATTTTTCTAATTCTTTGGTATTTTTTGTGATGTAGTGTGCTATTATAGTACACTACAATGGGGCTGCAATGTGATATTATAGCACACTGTACCATGCCTATTTATCAATGTCTGTACAAGTGCTAATAAAGGACCCCTTTATCAGCACTTCTAAAAGCACTGATTAATGGGTCCTTTTATGAGTTCTTAAAAAATCACTGATAAATAAACCCTTTATCGGGTATTTTTTAGAATTGATAAAATACTAGAGCTTTTAATCTCACTCCAGTAGCCAATTCTTCTCTAGAAATGATAAAGGCAATTTTTATAAATGTTAATGACCTATTTTTTAGTAGTGATAAAGATAATAATAGTAGGTTTGGGTGTGTTTTTAGATACATGATTCAATTGAATATTAAAAAGGTAATTAATTTCAATATTTTTGGAGAATAATTTTAGAGAGGATCATGAAACTAACATTGGTGTTCTCTATATTGAAATATAGAAGTAATCACTCATATGAATATTGGGAAAATAAAATAATAAAATAATTTTATTTTTTTTATTATTCAAAAAAAAAACAAAGAAAAATATATATTCTTTCTATTTGATAGAAGTAAAGTAAGATAAGAAAAAATGGATATTTAGTTTTTCCAGTATTGATGATGTAGAATTCTATACTTTCAATGAAAAGTTTCCAAATAAGTGGTAGGTGTTGTAGGCATTTACTTTACTAAAATATCCTGGAAGAAGCACTAATTGGTACACCATCCATGGTGTAATTTGTACTTTCTTTTCTTAGAAGAATAAGGAATGTTCATAGTGGATAATTGAGTTCTATCTTGTAATTTGAAAATGATTTCTTCAATTATTTGGTGATGGTTGTGAATTTGTAAGGTTATTATAGCCACAAATTATTATAAAATAAAAATTATCAAGATTAGTATTTTAGGTTCACATGCACACTACCTTTGCATTCTCCTTGAATTAGCCCGATTTGGGTGAATCAAGTAAAAATATTCCATGTCTCTCTTTTACTATTTTATTGCTTCATATTATCTATGAGAAATATAGAAATATTTTTTCCTTTTAAAATTAGGATAATATTTTTGGAATGTGTTACTTAAATAATTTATAATACCCTAATTCACTACCCCTCAGGTATTAACCTTTTTTGGGACCAACTGTATGACATTTTATAAATCATAACACACATCGAAATTCAATCCTTTGATGCCTAAGGAACCTTTTACATACAATTATAATTATCTTCCATTCATGGTTACTTCTCTTTGGACAATTTTAAATTTTCAACTAATGGGGTAGAGATAGGTTTGGATTTGGACATTATAAAACATTTACATTATCTTATGAATGTTCTACGGCCAAAAAATCATCAAATGGACATACTTATATTCCCTATATAACCTCATCCCCAATATACATTTAGCTTCCTCATGATACTTCATCTCAAACCTTTCTAATAAATCATAATTTAACTTTTCATTCCCTTTCTTATCTTGACCCACCAATAAAATATCATTTGTATATAGTAGAAGCCTGATTAATCTCCCGTATTTGAACACATTACATTAATAATAATGATCCTCATTATGCCTCATGAAATTCCATTATGCCATAAATGAATAATACTTATGGTTCCCTTACCCGAGCACTTACTTTAACCCATATTGACTCTACTTAAGTCTATACACTAGGTTTATTTCAGATTCCTTAAATCCTTCTAGTTTATCTATATATATTTATTTTTCTAAGTCTCCATGTTGAAAAGATATTTTTATATATAACTATTCAAGTTTAAAACCTTTTTCAATAAAAATTCCAAGCAGTTCCCATATTTGTATGTTTCTAATAATTAGATAGAAAATTTCAAGATAGTATATTCCTTCCTGCCGTTTAAAACCCTCCACAACTAACCTTACCTTGTACTACATCCTACCATCAATTTCTTCCCTAAATTAATTGACCTATTTATTATATAACACCTTATTTATTTGTGTAAGTTCTAAAATATTCCAAGTTATGAAATCTTTCAAGGAGTTTATATCCTCATTTATCACTAACACCCACTACTTTATGTTATTGAGACTTACCACCCCCTTTGGAATTTCAATATCTCCACCATCTATAATAAGTTGATAATGTAAGTCATACCCATACCATTATACCACTATTATGAATTTAGTAAATCACATAGAATCATAAGTTTACGATCCTTCTAATAATTATTTTTTCTGGAAACCTTCTCTGAGCTTCAATAGTTCTTAATATTTATATTATATTTGTCCCTTACTGGACATACAATACCTGACCACCATCTAAAAATCCACCTTCTGAACTATTAGGTTCTTTAAAAAATTGAGTACTTCTTGAACTAACTAGAACTTACAAACATCTATTCATATGAACCTTATCATATAATGATTATTTTTTCTCATCTTCACCCGCTTATTGGATCTAATCCTTCCGAAGGATCCCTTCATTGAAGCTGAAATTTTGGATTTTTTTGATCTTCTAGAGGTCTTATCCTATATCTAAAATCTAATTCATTCATTTACATAACCTAAAAATAAATTTTCTTAGGAATTTTATTTTAGATTTTTCCTTTTTCTAGAATCAACATGGATATAGGAAATACAACTAAAGAATTTTAGGTGGGACACATTGACCTTTCATCTAGTCTAGCTTTCCTTAATAATATTATATTCCAATGATGTAGAAGGAATTTTTTTTAACATGGTATGCCACAAAATTTAAATATTTTACCTGAAACTACTTGTAAAAACTGAAATGAATTATAATTCTTCTATATCTCTCACATAATTTCTAGTTTATCAACTCTACCACTCCATTTCATTTTATATTTCTAAGTATTGTCTTATTAAAAAAATTCCTTTTAGAAAAACTACTAGATTTATCTACATCCATACTCCCCAAAATTATCAGACCTCAAGAACTTAATATATAAACCAACCTATCATTTCACCATAGATATCCATCAAATAACGGTTCTAAATACCTCATACTTATGATTAAGAAAGAAAACCCACACCTTCTTTTTCACATTATCTATGTAGGAAAGATTTTACAATGACCTTCATTGATATTGAACTGGAGATGACCCCCATACATCTATATATACTAGATATAGATTTTGGTTATTTTATGTTCATCATTTCATATTAAAAGACACCTTATGAGCCTTCCCTAGGATGCACTCTTCACATTTTACATACTTCACACTACCAGTTTTTAACACTCCCCTTATAGCTACGATTTTAATTTTTTCTCATATAAGTGTCCTCGATGATCATGTCAAAATTTCAATATTTCAAAGGAAGTTTTTCTAATAATATTTTTATATTCCAAACTTACAGTAAGATACAAAATTCTATCTTTCACTCCTTTGGAAACCATTATGAAAATTCATGTTATATTTCATGATCCTTTTACAAAACTCATATAGAATCCTACAATATCCAGAGAAAATACTATGATTAAAACTTTCTTTAATCTAGATATGCTCCACACCCATCGTACTTATAAAAAGTATCCATTACTAGTCCAAATATTCAAATAATTTTTCTAACAATATCAAGAGTTTCATCATCCATAAGATTTAGCTTTTTGAATATTTCATAAAAATAATTATACATTCTCTCCCTCTTAAATATTGAGTGAAATGAATCCCAAAAATCAATGACCATGACTCCAATATACTTGAAAAACATAATAATAAATTTATTTCCTCCCAAACCATAGTGTTTGCATATGCGATTTGTGAAGAAAACCTTTCAAAATTTGATATTTTTTACCTATAATAATCCATCAAGTTCCCGTTCTTCCCAAAATTTCTACATCTGGACCCAGGCCCATTCAATTTCCCTCAATAATTTTCTCTATTATCCCCCTTATTCTAACTTTGGTATTCCATTTAACCTAAAATTTTTCCTATCTTCCACACAGAATTTTTTTCTATTATATAACTATACCTCTTTATGTTGGATTTATTTATTCAGAATAAGTACTTATATTTACTCAAGAACTATGTCATTTTTTCTATTTGAGTTACTAAAAACAATAACCATCACATCCCAAGATTCCATAAGTGATGAAATAATAATCAAGTGCCACATGACTTTAGTGAACTCCACCTTAATTAATTCAAATTGACACCAAATAATGTTTAAGACAATGACATGATTGGCCACTAACTTTCTTTTTAATATTTTTACACTAAAAATTCATCGTAACATGAACACTATATTCATTACAGAAGGCATCTCATACATGTTCGCAACCAACATATTGAGTTCTAAATTTGTCTACTCAACAGGCAAAGTCCTCGACTAGATAATTCCTCGGATTTGTCATGGACAGTTCTAGCTTTGTCAGCTCAGGAGAGGTGTCGTCTCTGTTGCGTCTCATCGGGAGAAGGCCTCAACTGGAATTCGTCGAAGATCTGATGGGTGGAGGTGTCTATGCACTATCTCCTAGCCTAGAGTCTGAGGATGAAGGATTGTTCCAGATCTGCTTCGGTTCAGCTAGCCGTCGGCCCCGGTGTTTCGCGAAGGGGAAGGTCTTTTGGTTTGTGATTCCGGTGGTCCTGCGGTCATATTGCAGGTCTACTCTGGATGATTCCTACTTATTTTGATTTATTATATCATGGTGGTGGTTCTTATGGCATGCGGAGTTGTTCATCGTTGTGTAAAGGTTGTTTCAAGAATCTCCATGGTCTCAACTGTTACTGGATAGGTCTTAGGACCCATTGATTTGCAGATTCATCCAGACTCATTCAGAAGGACCAAGCCCCAGAGGAGGATTCAGAGCAGGTGCTTCACCTATGTATTGTTTTTTAGATTTGGATGTTAGATAGGGTATGGCGGTATCCATCGGATCAGGCCTATGCTTTGACATAGGACATTGCTTGCTGAACAACAATGCATGGGTGGAGAGCTTCATCACGTTTTTTATGCTAGGTAGGGGAAGCTCTTAGTGGTCAGTCTGGGTTTGGTTCTCTAAGATCCTTAGGTCGCGTTATCTTTTAAGTCTATGAAGTCTGTTAGGGTTCCCCCTTCTTCCCTTTAAAGTGGGTTTATTTTTATAATAAAAATATTTAAGGCCCTCGGGCCGTTGGATGGGTGATCTACACCACCTTTTAATCTATGCTAGAATCCCCCACTAGGTCAATGCCACAGGTGGATGCACCGCCATAAATCTTGAACTATAAAAAAATGGTGGAATATATTATGATTATCCTTATATAGTCCTCTTGAATAATATAACATTGCCTTTTGAAAACTACCAAGGTATTATTACAAAATTCCTTTAGAGTTATTCTTACATGAGTTAGATATTCTATCATACTTCATCATCTAGATTTGGTAGTCAACAGTCACTTTTTACTACTATAGATTCTTCTTTAAACTTCCTTGGTTCTACTTACCATGCCTCCATTTGGTTCTTTAATATATCCTTTATGAACAAAAGTTAAACAATTTATAATTCCATTTATGAAAAACAATTCTCAGAACAACCTAACCGGTCTCCCATGTAGTGATAAGAGTGTGATAAGATCTAAGAGCATATTATGAAGATAAAAATAAAATATTATGTACATTTTTTAAAATGCTGCATTATATAATTAATCTCTTAAATATATTGAACTTTTATATTCTATATGTGTTTTATTATTTTATTTTATGTGAAAAATGTTGTAATAGTATGTTTAACAGATGTATGTTTTTATATTTCATATTTTATCAAGTTTTAGTTATTTTTAGAAAATTAGTTACTAAATATTATATTAAATATAACATAAATCACTTATATTGAAACATAGGAAGTAAAAACGTTAGCTTATACTAATTATTTATGAGTTATTATTATAATTTCATAATTTACTTTTATATAATAATTATTTAGTGTATTCTTATTATTAATTTTTCCTTAATATAGAAAATGACTTGAAATAGAGGTAACCTTTTTAATAATTAAATGTAGTGGGAAATATAATGATTTTACAAATTAGATTCCTAATATGATATGAGTGAGAGTTAAAAATATTATATTGGTAATTTCTAAACTGACTCATGTTATGAATAAAAAATTGAAACACATGGAGCACCCAAATTATCTAAACAAGGATTATGATGCACTTGAGTTTTTTTATGTGATAATTCCTACCCATTTTTTGGTGGATATTCCAATCTATTAACCATATAAAATGGATATATTTTACTAAAAAAATATTTTATATACTCCAATGCTCTAAATAACATAAATTAATTATATTCCTTTATCAATTAGCATGAGAATTCGACTAGAAATGATCACTGATAAAGAGTACCAAGCCTAAGGAAGACATCAAATCAAAAGAATGAGAAGAATTCAAGAAAATATTTTTTAAAAAGGTTTTCCTCGAAATCAATATAATAATATTGATAGGTAATTTCATGGACTTCAGTAAAGAGAGAAAAATTAATTGCAACTTATGAATCAAATAGCACAAGACTTGAAAGGTATCCCTTTAAATTTTTTATTAACCCCTAAAGAAAGGATAACCACTTATTTAGTGGTTTAAAGATGATTATTTTAGAAAATTTTATAATTTTAGAATTGTATAACTATGTGTAAATATTTAAATGTTCTTTTATGGTGAAGATGAAATTTTTTGAATCTTAGTAGTCTCATGGGACTAGTGACAAGAGGAAAATAATAGAGCTTAACTCTGGAAATTCTTCTAAAAAGGTTCATGGAAGAAAGAAGATTCAACTGGTCACATGTTAAGAGTGTATAAAGAATCACCTTGGAAACTACTTCAATGGAATATAATTTTTTTTTCAAGTATGGTAAAATAGGGTATCAATATCAATATTGTTAAATAGAAATAAAGAATCTAATCAATATGATGGAATACATGAAGGCTTTTCTCAATCCTGCACCCATGATCTAGTGTATAAAATAAAAATAACATAGATATTGTTCTTGCAACACCATGATATTTTATCTTATAAATAATACTATATTGGATTGCATTCACCACACATAATACAAAGCTTAAAATGAATTATGATATACTATTAAAATATTATTATTTAAATATGACTGTTATAACCAAGATGTTGGTTTGGCGGTTATGAACATGAGTAAAAAAAATTATGAAATAAATACATGGGAGTTTTATTTAATACAAATTTACTAATTAATTTCTAAAAAATAGAAACTCAATTTTAAATAAGATCATATTATTAAAAGATATATTTCTCAGAAAATCAATTTATGTGCACAAGTTAATTTTATGAAATTAAATTAAGTTAATAAATATAAATTAATGATTTAATTAAATGTATAGATCATATATTTAATAAAATAACATTCATATCATTATTCTTATTAGATAAAAAATGAGAATAAATTCATTTTATACTTTGAAAATACATTTTCTTCAAAAATGATTTTTATTATATTTTGAACACTGATATTATAATTAATTTCTACTAATTTTAGAAATTTTATTTTATAAAATGGTTATATTTTTTGAAATCATCATGTCAAAATAATCTTAAGATATTTTTTTTTGTATTTCTCTAAAAAGGTTGATTTTTCAGTGAATAGTGAAAATACTTATTTTGAAAAAACTACCAATTATTTACATTTAAATAAATTAATTTCAATGTTCAATTTGGTTTATTATTTTTATTAAATTTAAATAAGTTTCATTTTATTAAAAAGTATCCAATCAATTCCATGAGAATTAATATTATATCAGATTTTGGTATAAAATCATTTTTACGCTTAAAACATGTATTTTTCTATAAACTATTTTTTATTGAATTTCACACATTGATGTTAAAAATAAATTTTTACCATTTTAGGAAATTAAAAATTATAAAATTTATTCCATATTTGGAATCATCATATTCAAATTATGTAAAAATTTCGATTTCATTTTTATTCATCACGAATAGAAACCATGATAAAATTTTATCACCACAGTAAAGGGTAAAATGGGTTAAACATGGTTGAAAATATGGGATAAGGTCTAAAAATAAATAAAAAACTTGAATTTATTTCATTTTATTGGTTTATTTAGAACATAGCCCTTATATATTTGAAAATATGGCATTTTGGTTCTACTTTCCTTTGATTATAACTTGTATATTATATCAAGTTAAGAGTAATTACAAAATGTAACTCTCTCTCTCTCTCTCCATTATTATGTCATATGGATGTAGATAAAAATTATAAATAAATGAATCTAGATGATAAGATTTAATATGAATAAATAATTTTCTTATATTAATTTATTTTTATTTTTTAGTAATGATATAATTATCTTGAAAGTTTATGCAACGATGACACAATTCTTATGAAAGCAATAGAAAAAGCTAGTAAATTATTTTAAAAACTTTTAAAGTAATATATTTTGGATGAATTTTGGTGTTACATGAATTTATTGGATAATTATAATGAATAATTTATGGTTAAATAGTTTATATTCAAATTACATTATTGATTTAATGTATTTAAAGTCAAATTTTGTGAATAGTCCCAACACTTTAAATGGTATTTAATGTTTAAAAATTATTTTTAAATAATTATAAAATCATAAAAATACAATCATATATCATTTTGATGGAATTTTTTTAGGATATCCTGAAATATCAATGTAGCTTTCACTTGTAATTTATAAAATTACTTTCACGACTCTTGGAGACTGAAAAAATTGTTTCTACGGTTAAGGTAAAAAGGTTAATGAGGTGGTTAAACCAAAATATTAGGTTTAAAAATGAAAATTAAACTTGACTAACATTTATTATTTGAATTTATTTTGAACTTACACTCATTAACTTTGAATGTATAAAATTTTGATTCATTTTACATGATCTCGACACATATTATTTATAAATATTTCATATATTTACATGATTTCTACCCACCACATTTATGAAAAGGGAACCCACTATCCTCTCTTCCTAACACATATTAAGCCTTTTATATGGACCAAGATTTTCCCAAATCCATTCATAACTTTCCTCACCATGTATTATAGGTTCTACTTTTAACAAAATACTAACCTATAAGGATTAAGGTTTATAATAAAGGATATTTTTCAAAGAAGAGGTATAACTATTAACTAAGTATTTTCATGTTTATTGCTTCTTACAACTTATAAAGATATTATATAACCATGCTAATATGATAAAATTAGTATATTCCATATACTAAAATGTTATTATGTTGATGAAACAACCCTTTTTTATTTTATTTTAAATGAAACATCACTCGTGTGTACATGTGGAGTACCACCTCCATGAAGCGATGTGTTTCGTTATTCATTACCACCTCACAAGTATGGTTATTATGATGAATTTAAGATATATATATATATATATATATGATATTATTAACATAATTGTGATTCTATAAAGATAATATATTATTTACCTTCTTACCATTTTATCTACTGGAAAATGATAACTATAAAAAGGGATTATAATAAGACAATAAACCTAAAAAAGGTTCTTAATCATGTAAATAATTAATATATTTTTATTATATAGTATTTAATTAATTTATGTGTAATGTCAGACTTGTGGTAAGGTATTTCTTTCCTTAATTTTTTTAATTAAGACTTGTTACATTTTCACCACATGTTTTCTTTTTTTTGGTGTATAAAATTTCATATGGATGTCTTTTATCAAGAATTTACTAAAATTATAGTGGTTTAAAAATCCTTTACAACATCTCTTCTTCATTTTCCTTTTGATCCAAATGATACCAAAGTGGTAAGTTTTTTTCTTTTAAACCTTGTTTTAAAGTATCAATTTCAAATAATTTTACTATATATCCATGATCTTCTTAATAATTTCATGAATTCTCTTAATTTTTTATTAAAATATTGTTAAATTTCACTTTAAAATACTTTGTACTTTCTTTACAATGGTTTAAAAAAGAATCTTTTTTATATTTTTTATATGGGTCACTTTTGAATATTTTTATCAAAGTATGAAAAAATGTTTTTTAATATATATGGAATGAATGTATTTTTCAACCATTATTTCATTTCTTCATTACCATGATTCCCCTAGAAATTTAAATGGTTTTTAATATAAGATACATTTCCCATTTTCTTGGTAATTTTTACTCTTTAAATTTTTTTAAAAGAAAAATACAATTTTCTCATTTTTATGGGATAAATAAAAATTGTTTTTGTTTGTGGAATGAAATTAAAATTTTATGTTTTTTTATTAAAAGTAAAAGTTATTAAATTTTTTGATTTTAAAACATGACACTTAGGAATTAATAATGAATGCGAGAATATACAGTAAAACCTAACCTTTGTAGTACCATGTATTTTATATAAATGGTGGGTCCATTAAATCCCTCTAATGTATTGGGTAAAGTGATGAAGTTAAATGATGTATGTTTCTACTAATATATCATGGATGGAGTTATTTAATCTCATGAAGTTTTGAAGTTAACTGATACAAGTTACTCCTAAGAGAATATTGTAATTATCATGTTAGGTTATTCCATGATGAAAGTATGGAATCTAAAGTTTTATATATGTTTAAAATACTCTTACAAATGGGTTTTTATGTAAATATTTTTATTTTCAAACTGTAAACAATGAGTTTATGATTTAATGGATAATTTATGATTTTATAATGGTTAAAGTTTTGTTTTCATGGTAAAAATTTTATGAATTATAATTTTTTCTTTTATACCTACATACAAAATGATTTATGAATTTTTTTTGATTTAAAGTTTATTTGATTAGTAGGTAAATGATAATTTGAGTTCCCAAGTTTATTTAAAAAATATAAAACTTCCTTATTGATTTTGATGAATTTTAAATGTATTAAGGAGTTTCCTTTATTTATATATCCCTTACAGATCTTTTTTACTCATCCTATGTTTTTTTTCATAGGGCCTAAGGATGAGTATGAACTATTTTAATGTATAGTTATAAATAAAGGATATTTTACTTGAATGAAGTTTGTGTGTCATGACTAAAATTTGATTGCGAAGTTAAAAATCCATTTTTTTTTGAAAAATGTACATTGAGTGGAAATGTACACTTTGAAATAGAAGGAATTGATTTGTAAGAGTTTTTCCTAACTATCTAAAACACTAAACTAAAAAGATTCTCAAAATGTAATAAAGTATGATACTTATTATAAATCATGTAATTATAGGTTTTTAAGTTTCGATGCATTACAATTAGTATCAAAGGAAGGATTTAGATTACTTTATAAGTTATGATGATTCAAATGATGATGTTTTAAGTGTTTTAGATACCATTATGGGTTAGAAAGTCTAATATTGATCATAATTTTAAAGGCATAGATACCCGTTTTGTGAGTTTATATGATTGGAGTACTTTGAAAGACATTTATTGAGTTTTAATAAATGTTTATGGTATATATAACCCTTAAGTTTAACTTGTGTTATAGTAAAAAGGTTATTTTATGAAGACTATTTTTTTTTATTTTATGGACATAAGTTGAATGGTTTTGATAACCTTTAGTGTTAATATTATCATTTATATTGAGATAATTTCATTAAATTGGGATAAAAGTTTTATTACATTTTGAAAAAATATTATTTATCATATATATAACCATGGGATTACAAATTTATTTGGTTACTAAGTGATTAGTTTTATTTTTAGGAAGTTTACTATGTTGGAATAATTATGTACATATAGAAAATAGAAATAGTTTTGTCTAATATGATATTTTATTTGAGAAATAAAGGATAAATTATATTTTAGAGTCATATATTAATTTAGTATGACATTATGGTGATTCAGGTTATTTATGGAAAAGATTAATATATTTTTTGAGATCATTTTATTAGGGAATATACATTTTTGGTATGTTACTTTAGGAGTGGTTGATGTTGTTTGGAGATAAATGCTAAGTTTATATTGGAATAATATATGATAAAATCATTCTAATATTTGGGATTCATTTTTGGTTAGGAATATCATAAAGAGTTTTATAGTTAGTTATTTTGAAATTATTTAAGCTAAAATTAGGGTAATGTTATTGAGGATTTGGATATTGAAGGATTATTTATTCATTTGGATATTGTCTGAACTTATGCTAACCTTTTTTTGACTAATGTATAGAAATAGGAGGGTTAAATTTTTATCCTTTTATGGATCTTTTGATTTGTTAAAATATAATTTTAGTTCTTCATACATGAAAAATTTATCTTGAACATTCAACACTTGAAAAAAGAGATGAGATAGAAGTGGAAACTTATAGAATCACAAAAGAAGGATGAAATTTCACTTATGAAGTGGAAATAAATCAAGAACATATATTTTCTTAAAACCTCTCTCTTAAGGGTAAAATAATTTCTCAAATCTATCAAGTCTTATGTGAAAAGTAACACTCAACTATAAAAATTATCTTTTAGAAACTCATAATCAAGTATAAATCTTATAAAGGTAAATTCTTTTATAAAATAATAAGTTTCACAATCTTAACTTAGAAATTAAATTTTATGATAAAATCTACAATTGATTTTATTACTATGTTATGAGATATTCATTTTGAGAGAATCAAATTAAAATTGAGAGGTTCCAATTTCATTATTGGGGGAGAATGTAACACCTTGATATTCGAGTTTAAAAATAATATTGTGTTTGATTTCATGTACTATATGTAATACTAAGCTTAAAACAAACTGGTATATACTATTAAAATTTATTATTTTAATATGGCTATTATAACTATGATATTGATTTGGTGGGTATGAATAAGAGAAACTAAATTATAAAATATAAATAGGAAATTTTGGTTTAATAAAAATTCACTAATTAATTCCTAGTAAATAATAAATCAATTTTAAATAAGATCATATATGATAAAAATAGATATTTTTCAGAAAAATGATTTATATGCACAATATAAATTTATCAAATTAAAATAAGTTAATCAATATATATGAATGATTTTAATAAAATATAAAAATTTCATATTTAATAAAATAACATTTATATAATGGTGGTTATTTGATAAGGAATGAGTATACATTCATTTTATACTTCAAAAATCCATTTTCTTAAAAATGGGTTTTATTTCATTTTGTGCGTAGATATTATGATTAATTTTTGAAACTTTTAGAATTTTTATTTTAAAAAATTTGATTAATTTTATAATTTATAATTTCATAATATTATTAAGATAAATATTTGGGTTTTTTTTTCTGAAATGCTTGATTTTTTTGGGTGAATAGTTAAAAATATCAATTTTGAAAAAACCATCATTTCATTACTTTTAATTAAAGTAATTTCAAGGTTAAATTTGGTTTTGGATTTATTTTAAAGTCACATAAGTATCATTTTATAAAACATAATCCAATTAATTCCCTGAGAATCAATATTATATATATGATTTTTTATAAAATATTTTTTTATGCTTAAAACATATATTTTTCCAAAATATATTTTTGTTATGATTCACGCACTTATATTAAGGTTAATTTATAGAAACTTATGGAAATTATATATTATAAAATGGATCATATATTTTTAATTATAATATTTAAAATATTTAAAAATTTCCATTTAATTTTTAGTCATAATGAATAACAACCATGGTAAAATTTTATCACCACGGTAAAGGTTAAAATAGTTAAAATGGGGTTAAAATATCGGATAATGTAAAACCCTGAGATTTTGTGAATTTTTTCTATTAAATTTAATTTATTTTATATCTTTTTCTACATACAACACATAGTTTTAACGAAACATGACATACTATTAAAATATTATTTTTATTTAATATGACAGTTATTGCCCAACCGTTGGAATTGTGGGTATGAATTGTATTAAATAAATTTTAAAAATTTATTGTTTACACATTTATATAAAATGAATTATTTGGTAAAAAATTAGTTATAAATAAAAATTAGTACTATTTGAAAATAAATGATATCTTTTTCTGAAAAACTATTTTTCTATGCACAAACGCGTTTTACCTCAATAAAAAAGTTTGTGAAAGATTTTAATGAAGTTTCTATATTATATATTTAATAAAATATTTAAAATTCATTTTATGCATTTTCTAGAGATGATATAATAATAAATTCAATTTTACACTTAAAAACTGTATTTTTCTTAAAGGCATTTTTATCACATTCCACGCCCTGATTTTAAAATTATTTTTTAAAAAATTTGGAAAATATATTTGAAAAAATAAACATTATTTTTGAAATAATAACTTAAAAATTATGTTAGAGTTAATTTTTGAGAATATTTTGAAAATATTATTTTTTTTGTGAATAGTTAAAAAAATGCTAATTTTCATTAAAAATAACCTTTTCATTCAAAGAATTTAAAAGATACATTTTATTTTTAAATGGTTTTAAAAGTAAAATTAGATCAATTATATATTTATTAATCTATTTTAGATCATTTTAATCAACTCCATATTGAATGTTTATATAAAAACTTTTTAAACTTTTGAAAATTCTCTCTTTGAAAACCACCCTTTCATCACGTGTGTGGGTTTAATTTGACATTGAATTCAACCACTTATATTAATTTTTTTTGGAAAAATGGATTAAATATTTGATATCTGAATAATATATATTATATAATAAGGTAAACTTAATTTTAGGTCAAAATGAATAGTAAAAACTGTAAAAAGTAATTACCATGGTTAAGATTAAAACAGGTTTACCAGGGGATAAGATAAAAAGATAAGGTGTAAAATGAAATATAAACTTATCTAAAACCTGTTGGATGGAAAAATATAGAAATTATTTACTATAGGGTTCTATAATTAAATGTTTTGAGACTTTTTCATGTGAAAAATGTGGGTACACTTTATTAATTTCAAAAATTTAATTTGTGTCTTCTCCCTCACTTATAAAAGGATACCCCTTATCCTCTCCTATTCACACTTCCAAAACCCATTAGTTCAGCTAAGAAGTGTAAAAATATATTTCTTAATTACCTAAACACATCTTATAGTCCTTATTTTTATTAGGAATCCCTTCTAAGAAGGCTTTAGGTGTAAACCTAAAGAGGTTCTCCAAGGAAGAGGTATGGTCTGTAAACTTACGTTTTCATTTTATTTATTACTCTAACTCATTAAAATATTATTAAAATATGATAATATAATAACACCAGTATATAAAATATAATGATATTTTATTATGTTAATGTAATAACCTATATCCATCTCCTCTTCCATCAAATATGAAACAAAATCGTCGATCATGTGTACTGCAGACTACCTCCTCACAAACTGATGTTATTTATTTTCTACCACCACCTCTAAAAGATTGATATAATAATGGATTTAATATTTACATAATATATTTTTGAAATTATTATACCTTTTAAATTATAATATCACATCTACCTTCATACCTTCCAACCCATTGGAAAAAAATAACGTCGCTCGCGTGTATAACAAACTACTGCCTCACGAACTGATGTGATGTGTTTTTCATTTCTATTTTACTTGGATGGTAATAAGAATATATTAAATGAAATAATATTATATTTTTAACATAATTATAATTATTTAATTATTATATCACATATACCTTCTTACTTTCCATTTCGTGGGGGATACGATAATGCCGCTCATGTGTACGACAAACGATTGAATCCCGAAGCGATATGATTTGTTTTTCCCTAACACTTTACATGGAAGTTAATAAGGATAACGTTCATAAAAATATGTGATATATATGAAATAGTAATTATTATGTAAAGGAAAATTAGTATTTACCTTTATTTTTTCTATCTGTTAAAAAATGGAAATAACGTTCATGCGTGCGTACGACATATTATCTCCATAAATGATGTATTTCCTTTTATATCTCTATTTTTTTTGTATTAATCGAAATAGATATATACTGAATATATATAATATTTATATCATGGATTTTTTGATATTATTTAACCCTGATCAAAATCAAAGGATCAAAAATAAAAAATAAAAACCTACATGAAAAACAAATCGCTTATTACCCAAAACACGATATTAACAAAGAATTGTTAATAAATGGGTAATAAAAAGTAATAAGTAAATCATATTTGGTATGATATATATAATTATGGTTCTAGAATATATTTATAATGAATCTATATTTATTATATAAAAGTTTTAAATGTGTACTAAGGAAGTTGAGACTTCAGTTAAGGGACCTCAATTTGTCTTCTTTGGGACATACATTATATTATGAACCTATCCTATTTTTGGAGGTGTATATACACCCCATTTTACATATAATATCATGAATTTATTTATTCTCATTATATTATTATTTTATTTAATTGTATTCTTTCATGGGGATTACTATTCAACGTTACTAAAGTGGTAAGGGTTTTTTGTTACAATCTCACCGTTTATCGGGATTGTTTATGATTATGCTTTAAATGATGAAATATTATAATCTATCTCTCAAGAAACTGAATTATTTTTTATCATATGTTTATTTCTATATAATACATGTTTTAATTTCATTTTGCTTTTATTTTCCTCTCTTAAATAATTAAATCTTCCAAAATATTATTTTTCATAAAAATTGTTTTTATTTCCTCTTCCGTCGAAAACCTTTTTTCTTTCCTATCCAAGTTTCATAAAAAAATTTCAATTTTTTAATAATATCCAAATGATTTATTAAATAAAATTTTACCCATGTTTTACTTTTTACAAAGTTTTTTTCAAAGTAATCTGCTTTTTATTTTTCAAACAAGGACCATTTTACTTTTACTGAAAAATGTGAAAGAAATATTTGCTTTAACAAGTATGGCATGAACATAATTTACCACTATCATGACCAGTAAATATTTTAAATATTACTTTATAAGTTTAGAAAGTTATTTTCAATGAAAAGGATTTTGATGGTGTTTTATGATTTTTTAGTTTTAAAAAATTATTTTCAAAGTGGAAAGGCTATTTTCCTCAGGAAATGTTTCAAGTGATCTTTTAAAATAATTTTCCATCTAAGATGAAATAATTGGATGTTAATTATAATGTACTAGGGATATAAACCAAGGATACTATTATTATTCTTTCTTTGGATGTTTTATGTTTATGATGAAAATATTTTTATGAAACTTGTTTCTCTTCCATGATTTATACCATGATAAAATTCTCCTGAAACCCTCTTATTTTTTCCATAGGTTATTATATAATGAAATGATGAAATAATTATGAAACCTATTTATTTTCCATTGTTTATACTATATTTAAATGTTTATTAAACCCATTTATTTTCATGGGTTCCTATATGATGATAGTTTTATGAAACCCATTTCTTTTCACAAGTTATAATATGGTGAAATTTTATGATATTGGGACACAAATATATATGATTTTCATTATATTATGGGTGGGACATATATCTCCCTCCAATGCATTGGGTAAATATTGATATAATGAGATAAACATGACTGTAATAGGGAGTGAACTCAGTTAATTAAGGGACTTGGTCCTTTATGATTTTATTATGAGTGTACCTTGACTACTATGATGGTTTAGGGAGTGAACCCATTCTACTATGATATCCATAACAATGAGACATAACATTAATGGAAATGATTTTTTATGCTTATTTATATTCCATAATTCCATTTATTATATCAATTTTATTCTATCATGTTTGATGTTCTTTTATTTCCTTTTGATTCATGTTTTATGAACTATTAATTTTTATGCCATGACCCTAGATTTTGATCTTTGATATGCAGGGTATGATTTTCCTATGTTATTCTCATGTTCTTATAACCTCATCCTCATGTCTTGTTTATGTATTTCCCTTATTTATTCTTACCAAGAATTTGAGATAACCCTTTCTTATATTTATTTTATCTAGGATATGGTGACATGTATGACTTGTGATATGTATAAGAAGGGTGGTAGTCACTACAAAATAAATAGCTTTTTCCAACAGGGGTATATCTGTTGGTAAAAGTGCATTCTCTATTGGTAAAACATTTTACCAAAAAAAATTATCCTATCAGTAAACTGTTGGTAAAAACTCTATCACTAAATGTTATTGTGAAAGATAAAATAATTCTGTTACAATTATAATAATACCAACATATAATATATATGTTGGTCAAAATGATTAGCAACAGATTTCTGTGACAAATTTATCTGTTGGTGAAATTATTATCAAATTTCATAACCAATATCAATAATTAATACTTGTTTGTTTATTTTAATATTTATTTATAAAAATTTATATTACATTTATTATATGTTTTAATTATCATACCGAAGACAATTTTCACACTTATTCAAGATTAGAAAAAGATTTATCATATTAATAATGAAATTTAATACAAAATGTATCAATACATACACAAGTTGATTGATGCCTAAAAAGGTCATACAAAACACAAAAATCCAGGATCCACATATGTCGCTGCTGCCGTTGAAACCCCACCCCACCCCCCTTAAAATAGAAAAAAGTGTCTCTTGACTTCAATCACCCAACAACCTGCCAAAGATCTTTTGTCACCCTAAAGTAGGCAATTATAATAAACAAATCAAGTCATCTACAGTACCAGTGAGTAACCTCAAGTCGCTTCTATGTCACACCCTTCATCTCCAAGATCTACACCAAATACAACCAAAGAACATACCCAAAAATTAGTGAAAAATATCAGAATGAATAGAAAAAATAGAAAAAATTGAAAATATAAAAAACATGATATTCATAGAGTGGACATTTTTCATTCATCATCTCCGTTGACAACTCAACAAATAAAATCATCTTAGTACAACTGAGGAACCGATGCTATGATACATACTTTAGTTCTAATATCCAAACCACACAACCAAAGAGAATAACCGCAAATATGTGAAAAATATATGCATGAATTGAAACTGAAATAAAAATGAATGAATGTATAAAAAATGAAAATATAAAATAACCTGTATTTGTGTTTAACTTCCTTTTGAATGTCAACAAAGGTAGTACCTAAAAAATAAGAAAATAAACATTAAAAGACACCATTTTATTTATTAAAAATGAAGACTTAGAATTAGTTTTGAAATAATAACTCGCAACATACCCATGGTACCCATGATATTAGATTCTACTAGTCAAGGGGCCTAATATTATCAATAACCCGAGTTACAACAATCATCTTCAAGAACATGACACCAAATTTGTAAAAATCTAATTTGATAGTCAACTGGCCTGCCCATAATAAATCCTGAGCACAACATTCATAGGTCCACATAACAATTGTAGAAACATGGGTCTTATCTGTAGTTGGACTAGGCTTGGAAAGACTAAAATCAGAGATCTTTGGATTGAATTCCTCATTCAGAAATATGTTCAATGCAATTAAATCATGGTATATTACTTGTGAGTAAATTAGTTCTAGTAAAATTAGAATATGAGTACTATAAAATATGGATGAGTGAAGAATTGTACAATGATATTGAAAACATGGCCTACACATGCCATGATGTACATCCATGTGCAAAATTGTACAGAATTGAACAGAATTATAGAGGCCATGTGTTCAAGCCATGATTACTTGAACACATGTACTATACATAATTCAACACATGTCCATGAGTAACGTGAAAATAAATACAGGACTTTACATGCCATGGCTATTTGACAGGCCATGTGTCATGGGTAATATACTATGAGGTACAATATTGTACAGGCGATGTGTTCAATTTTTGAAGAAGTTGACACATGGCTTGAACATCAGCCTAGAAGATTTCAGCTCAAGAAATCATGAAAAATTCATATTGCTCCCTGCAATACAATATCACCATTACACAAACATGGGTCATATCAATTTTTTAAGAAATCTGAGACACAACTTGTTTACCCAAGTCATGCCCAAAGGAATTTATTACACAAGATAAATGTTACAATACATGCACAAAGGTGTATCAATATTACACCATTTTAAATTGAGGGAGATACATGACAAAATAAGAAAAACATCAAAAGAATCACATGTTAACTTATCCAAGAATGAAAATGTAACCTCCAGGAGAGACATCAATTGGTAGTGTGCAGTACTCAGGAGAGACATGACGAGTCTTCAAATAAGCACACCAGCAGAGATGAATCCCATTAACTATATCATAATCTCCTTGCACATCCCATCCCTACAAGGCAAAGCACTAGATCTCTCACAAGTTAAATCTAAATCCTTATGATAGTAGAAAAGAAGTATCAATTCTGTGAAGCAAGATCCCCATATTATGAGTCAGCAGGATACCCTAAACCCTTCAGAAGAGTACAAGCTTCATCAATTGAGTAAACATTCACTATTTGACCTACCAATGTCCAGATCCAAATCAAAGTGCCTAAATAAATAAAACAGTAGTCTCCTAAGGGAATATTAAGATTTTCATTTCCAAGATGAAATCATCTAGACTATGAAAACTCAGAATTCATCATGTGTTGATCTAGAAACAAAAAGGTCCAGGTTGAAAGGGGGCCATCAAAATGCCAGAAAATCAGCACCCAGAAAACATGACACAAATCCATTATCTCCCCTGGTCCTCGAAACACTAGCAGAGGTAAACATAGGTGAAAGAAAAACCAGAAAACAGGCTGAAAGAAACCATATACATTACATAGGTTGTAATTAAATTCATATTTAATATAAATTTCACCAACTACTATAATGTATTCATATTGAATATAAATTTCATATTTAATCTATATATTATACATAAGATATCATGCTATTAAAAAATAGACACGATAATGTACATTAAAAAGGAAAAATTAATTCATATTATACAAAATCATGTGGATTAAAACTAATGAGGATGATGAAAAAGATGATGTAGTTTAGAAGATTCAATCTGTTCACTTGATCAAAATAATTTGGATGCGATTATTTGTAGCTACAACAATATAATACTCATCAAATGCACACTACTCAAACATACTATAAAAACAATGAATTGAATCAAACGTACCTGGTTTAAACACACCCTAATGATAATTCCAACATTACTTCCAAATTCATCACACAACTACCAACAAGTACTCCATTAATATGCTGATGAAAAGTTTGTATCATAACATTTCTCAACAACAAATAAAAAGTCATGTGATAAATTTAATTAATGTAGAAACTAAAACTAATGGTTAACCATTAACAAAGTAAATATTAACCACATATTAACAAAGAAACAAACATACAAATAATGCATTAAATAATTTATTTTAAATAAAAAATAATCTATAATTCATGAATATGAAACAATACTAATTTATAATCACATAAAAATAAATTTTTGATTTTCAAAATATAAGGAAAATTCATTGTAGATATAAACTTTTGTTTATAGTTTATCTAATTAAATCTTTGACCACAAGCCATGCATTGTAAAAAGTATTATAAGTACATACTCTCAATATAAAATTCAATGGAACAATTTCTGATTAATGTAATAAAATGAATATAATGAATTTACACACCACATGGAATGGGGGTTGCATATTAAGACAAGCATTACTATCAATTTATCAATATATGACATCATTTAGCGCTAAGTTTCATTGGATTGAGAAATTGATGATAATATAATGGAAATAGGAGGAGGTTTACAAAACAAACTTACTGTAAGCAAGGAAAAGATAGCCAAGCCAAGGAACTCATCTATGTTTTTCATGCAAGAACACCGCCCATCACCAGCCATTGAAAACTCAGAACACAATACACACCAACATATATTTGAACCTTTTAATCCAAAATCAACCCAAAACCGTAAAATAATCAACTGAAATCATTCTACATGAACTAGTATAAAAATCCAAGCATGCACATGAACCCACCGAGTATTCAATGACCAATCATCCTATATGAAGTCATGAAATGGAACGAGAATCATTAATTAGTCAAAAAAACACAACATTTAGGCATTACACACACCAAATCAATAAATAAAATTTAACCAAACACAAAAATGGTTAAGCATTATTCACAAAATGGACAATCATTATCCACTTACCTAAAATGCCATACACAATGGCAGATAAAATGGACCACAATCTTGGCTCATGAACCTTAGCCATAAAGAATCAATAAATAAAACATCCAAAATCGGGTTAGGGTTCAGATGGGTCATGTGAATCGCAAGGAAGATAGGGAAAATGACAATGAAAAGGGAAGAATAAGAGAGTGGATGAGAGGGAATTCTAATCGGAGGAGAATGCATGGGAAATTGGAAGGCGAGAAGGCCAAATTCCATGGCCAGCAGAGAAGGGAGTTGAACGTCTGGGGTTCCTCTTGGTCAGGGCATGCGATATAGACAGTAAGTGGAGAATTAGTGGTCAGGTTTGGAAAAGCTTGTGGTGCATAGTGGTCTTGGCTTCAATGATGGAGGGTGGGACTCTCGGCGGAGGCTGCGGCGGATGGTGGTGCCCAGCATATGGGTTGGCAGTGGAGCTACCCGGCGGAAATGCCCAGATGGTGGTAGATCTGCACAATGCACGGCGAAGTCTTCTCCCCAACGAAATAAAGGTAAAAAATTATTTATCATATAATAAATTTATATATAATTTATATGCAATAAAAAATGTTTAAAATTTATATATACTTTGAATAAAAAATTATATTATATATTTATAATGAAATTATATATAAGTGATTTTCTTCTTTTTAGTTTTTACTAAATTCAATCTTCCAAAAACTAATCATTTATCACCACAAACGTATTATTTTACTATAATATTTATAATTTATAATGTATCAATGAAAACATATGATTATATGATTTTATTAAAATATTTATAATTTATAACATTTATTGAAAATAATATATATATATATATATATTCTTTTTTAGGTGAAATATTTTATGTTATTCGGTAATTTATGGAAACATATTTTTATAATGGTAAAAAATGTTGGTAATAAAAATTAATAATAATAGAATCATTTTTTGGTAAACAAATGTTGGTATTGATATGATAAAGCAATAGATTTAATTATTGGTAAAATATTTGTTGGTGTTAAATGATCAATATCGACAGATATAACTATTGGTAAAAACAAGTGTTGGTACTTCAAATCCTTACCAATAAAATTTAATATATGTTGGAATTGCTCATTTTTACCAACAGATATATTATCTGTCAATAAATTCTTGTTGCTATAAGACTTTTTTTTGTAGTGAGTTATGAGGAACTGAGTGGGAGACGATGTAGAACTCTTGCGAACCCATTGTTTGTGTTTTCATGTTTTCAAAGGAACTATAAATTTATGACCCTCATGTTTGTGTTTTTTTAATGTAATAAATATTCATCTAAAAATATGTAATATTTATGTATAGAAATTCTGGGTATCTATAGTTGGTATCAAAGGATATGTTTAGTTAATATTTGGAAAATTGAATTAGAAAAATTTAGTGATATATCTACATATATGTCTTAGAATATGTATATGGATATGTCTTAGGATAATTCAATAGATAAGTCAAAGTATAGGAAAATGTCCCAAATTTTTTGTAAAGGACAGAGCGAGTGGTTTCAAATAAATTACATCCTTTTATGGATACTACAAGTGGATGTGGATTTAGAACAAAAGTACTTAGGAGATATAACTATTAAAAGGATTCATTGAGAGGGACTCGATTGTCACTTGATGCACAACAATGGGCCTAGTTGCACTCCTGGTTTGAAACTCCTTGGGGATATTATTTGGAAATTCATAAAATCTTCATGAAAAATCCTAAAGGATTTTAATAGATGATGATTACGAATGACCTAGTACAAACCTACAATTTCATAGATAAAAATCAAGTTTTCATGATTTATACATCCTATAAGTGATTTTTCATGATTATTTGGTTTCACACTATGATTATTGTTTCTCATACTATGCATTTTAGTTTTAGTCAATAGATGAAGCTAGGAATAATCATGTTAACGTTGAATGTAATGTACAATTTAGTGATTAATAGAAAAAAATGGATGATGATCAGAGTAATATATATTGTAATTATTCCTAATCAGCTATCATAATATTTGATTAAGAACATGAACTTAGATGATATTCCTAATGCTTCAAATATGAGTAAAATGTAATTTTAAAAAATTTCACGTGTTAAAGAACATAATGAAAAGAGGATTCATCTTCTTACATGTTAAGAAGGTGGGAAAAATCACCTAGAAGAATATTTCAAATAGAGGGAAATATATTTTCTATGTAGAAATGAAGGTCATATAGAAATTAGTTGCCAATGAATTTGATGTCTTATATGTGGGGAAGTTGGGAATTATCCCATTCAATGTTGTAAACTAAGGGTTATACCCTAAACCATGAAAAGACCTATTATATTCCAACAGTTGAAGTGAAAGGATTGAAGTGTGTATGTATTTGGATTCATGAATTATGATGTACATGTATTTTAGAAATGGATTTTTGTTATAAGAATCTATAAAAATATAAGGATTATGTTAATTTTGGAAGCATATATGTCTTCTTGTAAGATTATCTTAAGAGTTATGGACACCATCATGGGTTTTTTAGTTTAAGATTGATCATAAGTTCAATTTCCTATAAAACACTTTTGAGGTTTTATGTGATGGATTTTTATCAAGATTAAGGATATTTTGGGAGATATTTAGGGCAATACAACCCTTTGGTTTTGTATATGTTCTAGTGAAAATGTTATTTTAGGAGGAATACATTAACATTTTATGGAAATAAGATCAAAGTTATTGGTAAACCTTAGGGGTTATCTTATCTTTGATGTTGAGGTAATTATATAAGTTATATGAATTTTATTAATATAGTTTTCAAAAAATATAACCTTCATGATAGGTGAAAAAAAGTCGCATCTGGTAAGGAGGCAGTGCTTGAATCCACAATTGAAGGATGCCAGGGGTATATTGCCTACCACTGACCTATATGTAATAGTATTTCTAGTGAGACAACATTAAAAGAGATATTTAATAGTATGTATCTTGATTCTTAGTATGTTATAAGATTAATGATGAGTGACAAAAGTATAATGGGATTTTACAACAATTACCCATATTATAATGGAAATGGGAAAACCTCACCATGGATTTTTTCCTCAAACTCCCCAAAACATCTAAATGGAATAATATTATATGGGTTATAGTTGATAAACTTACAAAATAATAACACTTTATTGATATTAGATAATATATATCCTTGAATAATATTTCTAATATATACATTAAGAAAGTTGTAAGGTTTCATGGAGAACCACATTCTATTGTGACCGATTGAGATCTGAGGTTTACCTCAATGTTTTGGTGAATTATTCACCAATATTTATATATAGAGTTCAGTTTCAAAATTATGTATCTTCCTCAGATATATGGTTAGTCTAAGAGAAAAATTAAAACCCTAGAGGACATATTGAAATATTTTTATATTGATTTAAATGGTGTTTAAGATCAATACCTTACTCTATTTGAGTTTTCTTACAAGAATATATTTAACCCAATCATTCATATGGATCATTATGAATTATTATATAGAAATAATTGAATAACTAAAATATTATAAGATAAATTTTGAAAATGAAATATTTTAGGACCATATCTTGAAAATGAAATGGTAGATAAGGTTAGATCCATTCAACAACACATAAGGGGAGCACAAAGTTAGTAGAAAATTTATATTGATAATCGTTAGTGTGATTTTGAATTTGAAGTTGGTGATAGGGTGTTTCTAATAATTTTTCCATGGAATATAGTAATGATATTTATAAATAAGGGAAAAATAATCCCATGCAATATCGACCACTTTAAAATTCTTCATCGTATTGAGACTGTAGCTTATTATCAGGTGCGTCCACCGAACCTCTCTTAGGTTCATGATGTGTTCCATGTATATCTCTTGAGGAAGTACATACCTGATCCATCAAATGTACCAAACTTAGATGTTGTACCACTAGAGAATTATATTTCTTATGATTAATAACCTATATATATATTTGATCATAAAGATAAAGTTCTACAGAATAAGACCACTCACCCGGTCAAAGTTTTTGTGGTGAAACCACCAGCTTGAGGAAGCAACGTGGGAACTTGTGGATGTAATAAGGAATAAGTATCCTCAGTTGATTATATTAATGTGACATAATTTCAAGTGAAAAATACATTTTAAGTGGGGTAGAATGTAAAACCATATGATTTTATGAATTTCTTTCGATTAAATTTAAGTACTTCGATATCTTTTAATACATGAAACATCTTGTTTTTACGAAATACGACATACTATTAAAATATTATTATTTAATATGATAATCATCACTAATCCATTGGAATAGAGGGTATGAATAGGATTAACTAAATTATGAAAATATATGGTTTAAACATGTAAATAAAATGAATTCTTTGGTGACCAATTAATTATAAATGGAAATAAGAACATTTTGAAAATAAAGGGAATCTTTTTCTGGAAAACAATTTATCTATGAACAAATTCATTTTACATCAATAAATTAAAAAAATAACTTTTAGAGAATTATTTTAATGAAATTTATATATTATATATTCAATAAAATGTTTAATATCTATACCTGAGATAATAATAAATCAAATTTTATGCTTCAAAATTGCATTTCTCTAAAAAGTAGTTTTATCGCACCTTGCACACTTATTTTGAAATTAATTTCTGGAACTTTTATAAAAATTATTTGAAAAAATAAAATTAATTTTTGAAATTATGATATCAAAATTCTCTTGTATTGAATTATTTATAATGTTATGAAAAGATAATTTTTTTCAGTGAAGAGTGATAAATACAGGATTTTATTAAAAACTACCTTTTTATTTAAAGTATTTACATGGTAAATTTTATTTTATATGGTTTTAAATTTGAAATTAGTTAAATTATATATTAATTAATATAATTTAATTAATTTTATAAAATTTAAAATTCAATTTTGATATAAAAACTTTTTTAACTTTTTAAAACTTTCTCTTAGTATAACCGTTTTTTCATCACGTCTGCAAGTTTAATTTTAAATTAAAAATTTCACCTCTGTGAATGAAATTTAATAAAATAGATTCTATATTTTTAATAATCATAATTAATAGTCTATAATAAGGCAAACATAATTTTTGGTTAAAATGAATAGTAAAAATAGTAAAAACTAATTACTATGGTTAAGGTTAAAACAAGTTTACCAAGGGTTAAATTAAAAACATAAGGGGGTAAAATGACTTATAAACTTATCAAAAACTCATTGGATGGATATATTTAGACCTTATAACCATTATGTTTTGATAATAACCCATTTAATATCCTTGTGTAATGTGAAAAAATGGGTACACTTTAATCTTTTCAAACATTCCATGCGTGTCCTCTCCCTACTTATAAATAGTCTCCCCTATCCTCTCCTCTTTACACTTCCAAAACCCATTTTTTTGTAAGATAACTTCCATAATATCTTCCTTAATTAACTTAACATATAATAAATTAATTCTTTGGATTATTAATCCATCTTAAGAAGGATTTATGTGAAAACCTAAAGAGGTTCTCTGAAGAAGAGGTATAATCCTTAAACTTTCATTTTCATTTTATTTATTCCTCTAAATAATTAAAATATTATTTAAATATGTTTATGTAATATATAAAATATAATTATATTTTATTATTTTAATTTAATAACTTTTATACATCTTCTTTTCCATCAAATGGGAAACGAAACTATCAATCGTGTGTATGGAGAACTACTGCCACGTGAACAGATGTTATTCGCTTTCAATCACCACCTCTCAAAGATAGATATAATGATGGATTTAATGTTTATATAATATGTTTATGATATTATTATACATATTAAATTATAATATAACACCTAAATTATTACCTTCCAACCTGTTGTAAAATAATAACATCGCTCGTATGTACGGTGGACTATCGCCTCACAAACCAATGTGATGGTTTTTCATTTCTATTTTACTTAGATGGTGATATAGATATATTAATTGAATATATATGACATTTTTAACATAATTATAATTATTTAATTATAAAATCACATATACCTTCTTACTTTACATTTTGTGGGAGATACGATAACATTTCTCATGTGTACAATAAACTACCGTCTCATGAAGCGATGTGATTCGTTTTTCACTAAAGTTTTTAAAGGAAGAAAATAAGGGAAAATTTAATAAAAATATTATATATATATATATGAACTTATAATTATTATTTAATGGGGAATTATTATTCACCACTATTTTGTTTCTTCCATTAAAAAATGGAAACAACGTTCTTGCATAGGTATGATCTATCATCTCCAAACACAGTGTATTTCATTTTATATCTCTAAAATTTATGGATTATTATAAATAAATATATACTAAATATATATGTTATTTATATCATGGTTAAATTTTTGGTGATGGTGGAACCATGATCAAAGTAAAAATATCTAAAATACAAAATCAAAACATACATGAAAAACAAAGCAGTTATTACCCGAAACTTAATTTTAATAAGGAATTATTAATAAATGGGTAATAAAAAGTCATAAGTAAATAATATATTGTACGATACACATAAGAATGGTTCTGTGATAGATTTATAATAAACCTCTATTTTTTATACACGAGGTTCAAATATTTACTAAGGAATTCGATACTTAAGGTAAGAGAATTTTGTCTCAATTTTCCTTATTTGGGACATACATTATGGAGTGCAAATATTTTTTTATGAGGTGCACATACATCCCATTTTATATTTAATACCATGAATTTATAAATTCTCATTATATTCTATATTTTATTTAATGTTACTATTTCATGGGTCTTATGATTCAATGTTACCAAAGTGGAAAAGGTTTTATGTTACAATCTCATCGTTTATCAGGATTGTTTTTTTATTATGCTTCCAATGATGAAATTTTATGATATATCTCCAAATAAACTCATGTAATTTCATATACTATATTTATTTATGTATAATAGATATTTTCCATTTTTTACTCTCTTAAATAATTAAAGATATCAAAATATTGTTTTTAATAAAAATAGTCTTTATTTATCTCTTCAGTCAAAAACCAATTTTCTTCCATAACCATGTTTTCTAAACATTTTTAATTTTTTTAACATTATCCAAAGGATTTATTAAATAAATTTTTACCCATATTTGACTTTTTATTATTTGTTTTAAGAGAAATATTCATTTCATTTTCCAAACAAGTCCCATTTTAAACTTATTGAAAATGTGAAAGGAATATTTGTTATAACATGTACAATATGAAAAAAATTTCCCACCATCATGATCGCTCAATGTTTTCAATATTATTTTTTAAATTTTACAAATTTATTTTTAAAGAAAATTATTTTGAAAATGATTTATGAATTTTTTTTAAAAGTTATTTTCAAAGTGGAAAGAATATCTTCCTCAAGAAATGTTCCAAGTGATCTTTTAAAATCATTTCCCAATAAGATGACCTCATTTGATATTACTTATAATTTTTTGGGGATATAAGACAAGTATACCTTTCTTATTATTTCTCTAAATGGATTATATTTATGATGAAAAGATGTTTATGAAACCTGTTTTTATTCCATGGGTTATACCATGATAAAATTCTTATGAAACCTATTTATTTTTCCATGGGTTATGTTATTATTAAATGATGAAATGATTATGAAAACTATTTATTTTATATTGGTTATGCTATATTGAAATTTTTAGAAAACCCATAACCTTCCATGGGTTCTGATATGATTATTTTTTTATGAATCCCATTTCTTTTCTTGGGTTCTGATATGCTTAATTTTTTATAATATTTCTGAAAACATATAAATGATTTTAATTATGTGATGGGTGGGACTTATAGCATAAGATCCTCATCCCTGTTGGTGAAGAATTGAAAAGTGCATCCAAGAGACCTAAGTTTAAATTCGGGTAGAGACATATTTCCGAGTTACTGTAGCAGGTACTATATCAGGTACTGTAGCAGGTACTGTTCAGTACTATATTATTTGGAACTATTCATCCATTTGGGATTTTGGGCCATCAATTTAGTCCTTGGGTCATTCAAGTCCTTTGGGCCACCCAAGGCATTTAGGCTAGTTAGGATTTCGGGCCACCTCAAGGCCTTCATGCCACCTAAAGGTCTTCAGGCCACCTCAAGGCTTTCAGGCCACCTGAAATTTTCTTTAATAGACCAGGAAGACTTTACAAGGAGCAAACTCCGGATGAGGATTTAGGGAAGGCATAATCACCATAGTAGAAGCTAAAGGATGTAAAAGAAAGAGAGGGTATGAAATTACCATCAGGACCTGCATGTGCATGCACAGAAATCCTTGATAAATTTTTATGTGAAGGTGGAGAGATGATATCATGATAGAGAATGTGGGAAGGATAAGTTCCATGTAGTTATAGTCTAGATATTTCCTCTAAGACCTATGGGTCATGTAATCTCTAAGCCTAAGGGCCCTGTAAGGGTCCCGCCTCATCCCCTGAAAGGGGGTTATCAAAAATAAATAAAAAGAAGTCCTTAGGGAAATTTAGGTAACGGGTGGGAATTATATCTCCCTCCAATGAATTGGGTAAATATTAATATCTCATGAGATAAATAGGACTAGAATGGGGGGTGAAACTAGTTCAGTAAGGGACTTTTTCCACTATCATAGTCATGGGAGTGAACCTTGATTACTATGAAGGTTTAGGGAGTGAACCAATTCCACTATGATAGTCTTGAAAATAAGCATTAACTATAATGTAAATGATTTTCTATGCTTATTAGTATGTCACAATTCTATGTCTTATATCAATGTTATGCTATCATGAATCAAGTTCTTTGATTTCCTTGTTATTTATGTCTTATGAATTGACAATATTTAATCAATGACTCAAGATTTTGATCTTTGATATATAAGGATTAGTTTTCATATGTTATTATCATGTTCTTGTACCCTTATGCTCATGTTATGTTTATTTATTTCCCTTTTTTACCCTTTGTGAGAATCTGATCCCACCCATTATTATGTTTATTTTCCCTAGGTTATTATGATTGGTATTATAAGTTATATGTCTAAGAAGGATGATAGTTATTAAGAACTAAGTGGGGGATAAGGTTGAACTCTTATGATTCCAAAGGCAATATACCTTTATAATACTTAGGTATATTTTATGTAATGTAAATAATATTGATATAAAAAGATATAATATCTACATATGAAAATCCTGGGTCTCTATAGTTGGTATCAAATAATAGGTTTTTTGACCTTAAGAAACTAAGAAGAGAAATCATTAGTGAGATCTCTAGGGATATGTCTAAGGATATGTCTCTGTATATATCTAAGTATAAGTACATCAATGAGTCAAAGTATAGGAAAATGTCTAAGAATTTTGATAAAGGATAGAGTTATTAGTTTCCAAGAAATTACATCTCTATCTCGATACTACAAGTTGATGCGACTCTACCACATAGGTACCTATGGGTAATAAATCTAGAAGTGGAACATTAAGATGCACTCAATTTTCACTTGGTGCACGAAAATGATCCTTTCTTCACTCTTGGTTTGACACTCCCAAGGTATATTATTTATAAATTTACTATCTATTTATGAATAATCATGAAAGATTTAAATATATGATGATTATGAATGAACTAGGATAAACCTATGGTGCCATAGATTGAAATTAAAGTGTCATTATTTAGACATCATAGAAGTGTTTTTTCATGATTATGTGGTTTCCCACTATGATTATTGTTTCTTATACTGTGCTTTGTGGTTTTTTTAAAGGTTGGGGTTAAAGCCTCATTTATTATTAAAGAAAATCAAAGAACTCTTTAAATTAGGAAGAGGGAGACCCATTACATATCTCAAAAGCCCAGTGGGAATTTAACCCATTACATGTCTAGTAGGCCAAAATTTTTGACCCAAGGCTCATTCTGTGGATAATACTACTATAGTACCCGCTTGCTACGATACCGCACAGTACCTGCCACTGCTATAGTACCCTGCCACCGCTATAGTGACCTACCACTGCTACAGTGCCCACCATTGTTACAGTGTCGCCGCTGCTACAGATCCAGAAGATAGGAAGAATAACTTAGTAGAATATCTCAAATGGAGGGGAACGTTTTTTACTTATGTAAATTAAGGTCATAAAACAATGAAATTCCATGGAATTTAATTCCTTATATGTGGGGAACTTGGGTATTATCCAAGTCAATACCCTAAACTAAGGTTGATCCCATAGACCCTAGAAAGAGCTATTCTGTTCCAACTGTTGAAGTGAAAGGATTGAAGTGTGTATGTATTTGGATTCATGAATTATGATATAGAAGTATTTCAATAATAGTAGTTTGGTTATAATAATTAGGAAACATCTAAGGATTGTGTTAATTTTGGAATCATATATTTCTTCATGTAAGATAAATTTAAGAGTTATGGATACCATCACGGGTTTATGATTTTAAGTTTGATGATAAGTTAAAAGTATTATACACCCATTTTTAGGTTTTATGTGATGGATATTTTTCAAGATTAAGGATATTTTGGGAGACATTTATTGAAATACAACCCTTTGTTTTTGTATATGTTCTAGTGAAAAAGTTATTTGAAGAGGAACCCATTTACATTTTTAAGAAATAAGATTAATGGTATTGTTAACCCTTGGGGTTTATCTTATATTTGAGGTTTATGAAATTATAGAAGTTATAGGAATTTTATTAATATAGTTTTGTAAAGATAACCTAAAACTGTCACATCATGAAAGGACACAGAGCTTGAACCCACAATAAAAGGATGACAAGGGTATATTGCCTACCACTATCCTATGTGAAAGAGTATTTATAGTGGGACAACATAAATAGAGTTATTCCTAAGTATCTATTTTGATGATTATTATTTCATAAAATTAATGATGACTGAAAAAATTATAAGGGGATGTTATAACCATTACCCATACCAAAATGAAAATGGGAAAACCTCACCATGGATTTTGTCATCTAACTCCCCAAAAAATATAAAGGGAATAATGTTATATGGTCTATAGTATATCACCTTAAAAATAATCACAATTCACTAATATTAGATAATATATATGCTTGAATTATATTTCCAGGATATACATTAAAAAAGAGGTCAGGTTTCATGGAGCACCACATTCTATTGTGATTGATCAAGATCCAAGGTATACATTAAAAGTTTAGTAAAGTATTCACCCAAATTTAGATACAGAGTTGAGTTTTATCACTATATATCATCCTCAGATATATGTTTAGTCTAATATAACAATTCATACCCTATAGGTTATATTGATACAATGTTTTATGAATTTCAATGGTGGTTAATATCAATACCTTCCTCTATTTGAGTTTTCTAACAATAATGGATTTCACTCAATCATTTAGATGGATCATTATGAATCTCTATATAAAAATAAGTGTATAACTACAACATTCTAGGATGAAGTTTGAGAAATAAATATTATAAGACAAGATCTAGTTAATGAAATTATAGATAAGGTTAGAGTAATTCAGAAACACATAAGGGAAAAAAATAAGCAGAAATGTTATGTTGAAAATCATCAGTGTGATCTGAAATTTAAAGTTAGTGACAAGGTGTTTCTAAGAATTTATATATTGAATAAGGTAATGAGGTTTATAAATATGATAAAAATAATCCGTGGGTATATCGAACCCTTTGAAATTCTAGATCATATCAGGACAATGGCTTATTATTAGGCACTTCCACTGATCCTATCACAGGTTCATGATGTGTTCTATGTATCTCTCATGAGAAAGTACATACCTAATCCATCACATGTACTGAAATTATAGGTTATTCCATTTGATAATTATAATTCTTATAAAGAACAAATGATGAACATTATAGAGTATAAAAGTAAAGTTCTATGAAACAAGAACACACACTTGGTCAAACCTTTGAGGTGAAACCACCAGCTTGAGGAAGCTATGTGGGAACCTATGGATATAATAAGGTAAAAGAATCCTCAGTTTTTTATACATATGTGAAATAATTTCAAGGAAAAAAATTCATTTTAAGTGGGTTAGAATGTAACACCACATGATTTTATTATTATTTTATTAAATTTAATTAATTTGAAATCTTTTGATACAATAAACACCGATTTTTAATGAAACACAACATACTATTAAAATATTATTATTTAATATGATAGTTATCGACTAACCATTGGAATATAGGGTATTAATAGGATTAAATAAATAATGAAAATATTTGGTTTAAATATGTTTATAAAATTAATTATTTGTTGACCAATTAATTATAAATGAATACAAGAACCGTTTGAAAGTAAAGGGAATCTTTTTCTGAAAAACTATTTTTTTTTATTTTTACAAATGCGCTATACGTCAATAAATTTAAAAAATAACTTTTGAGAATTATTTCAATGAAATTTATATATTACATATTAAATAAAATATTTAATATTCATCTTACATGTTTTCTATACATGAGATAAGAATAAATCAAATTTTATTCTTCAAAATTGTATTTTTCAAAAAAGAAGTTTTGTCGCATCTTGCACACTTATTTTGAAATTAATTTTCGAATTTTTTTTAAAAATTATTTGAAAAAATAAAAATTATTTTTCAAATTATAATTTAAAAATTATATTGGATTTAATTTTTTATAATTTTATGAAAAGATAATTTTTTTTCAGTGAGTAGTGAAAATACTGGTTTTATCAAAAGATACATTTTCATTCAAAGCATCTAAAAGAAATATTTTATTTTATATGGTTTTTAAAGTTAAATTAGATAAATTTTAAATTAATTAATCCAATTTAATTAATTTTAATCTATTTAAAACTTAATTTTGATATAAAATGATTTTACACTTTTGAATATTTTCTCTTTGGATACACAATTTTTCATCGCGTTTGTGAGTTTAATTTTAAATTAAATTATGTCACGTCTATAAATGTGATTTAAAAAAATGGATTCAATATTTTTAAGCATCACAATTTATATTAAATAATAATTTAATCTTAATTTTTGGTTAAAATAAATAGTAAAAACAGTAAAAATTAATTATTATGGTTAAGGTTAAAATGACTTTACCAGGGGTTAAACTAAAAAGATAATGGGTAAAATGACATAAAAGATGATAAAAAACTAATTTTATAGAAATATTTTGATCTTATCACCTCTAATTTTTGATAATTATCGATTTTTGAGTCTTTTGGTAGGTAAAAAACATGGGCACACATTTATCTTTTCAAAAAATTCCATGTGTGTCGTCTCCCCACTTATAAAAGGCCACCCCCTATCCTCTTCTCTTTACAATTCCAAAATCCATTGTTTTTGAAAGATAAATGACCAAATATCTTTATTAATTAAATTACCACATATTATAGTCCTTATTTTTATTATTAAACTCTCCTAAGAATGCTTTAGGTTTAAACCTAAAGAGGTTCTCTGAAGAAGTGGTATAATCCTTAAACTTTCATTTTCATTTTATTTCTTTATTTTAATCCTTAAAATATTATTTAACTATGATGATGTAATAACATAAGTATATGAAATATTATTATAATTTATTATGTTAATTTAATAGCATATATAGATCTCCTCTTCTATCAAATGGGAAACAAAACTGTCGATCGTGTGTACAACGAACTACTTCCTCGTGAACTGATATTATTCATTTTCAATCACCACCTATCATAGATAGATATAAAGATGAATTTAATGTTTATATAATATATTTATGATATTATTACACATATTTAATTATAATATCACACCTACCTTCTTACCATCAAACCTTTTGGAAAACAATAACGCCGCTCGTGTGTACGACAGACTACCACCTCACGAACCAATGTGATGTTTTTTTCATTTATGTTTTAGTTGGATGGTAATAGAAATATATTAAATGAATATATATGATATTTTTAACATAATTATACTTATTTAATTATCATATAAAATATACCTTCTTACTTTTAATTATGTGGGGGATATGATAACACCGCTCATGTGTATGACAGACTACTGCCTCATAAAGCGATGTGATTTGTTTTTTACTAAATTTTTTCATAGAAGGAAATAAGGACAAAGTTAATAATTTTTTATGTATATTAAATAATATTATTATGTAATGGTGAATTATTATTTACCATTCATTTTTTCTATTTGTTAATAAACGGAAACAACATTCTTACCTACGTATGACCTACCGTCTCCATGAACAATGTGTTTTATTTTATATCTCTAAATTTTAGGGATTATTATAAATAAATATATAATGAATATATAGGATATTTATATCATGGTTAAAATTTTGGAGATGGTGGAACCATGATCAAAGTAAAAGGATCAAAAATAAAAAATCAAAACATACATGAAAAACAAAGCTGTTATCACCCAAAACATGATTTTAATAAGGAATTATTAATAAATGGGTAATAAAAAGTCATAAGTAAAACATATATGGTATGAAATATATAATTATTGTTTTTAGAATATATGTACAATAAACCTATATATATTATACTGGACTTTCAAACATGTATGAAGGAAGTCGATACTTAAGGTAAGATATTTTTGTCTCAATTTGTCTTCTTTGGGACATATGTTATGTTATGCACATATTTTTTTATGATGTTCATATACATCCAATTTTACATTTAATATCATGAATTTAATTATAATCATAATATTCTATATTTCATTTAATGTTATTATTTCATGGGGATTATGATTCAAAGTTACTAAAGTATCAAGGGTTTTATGTTACAATCTCATCGTTTATCGAGATTATTTTTTATTATTCTTCCAATGATGAAATATTATGATATATCTCTCAAGAAACTCATGTATTTTCTTATACTATAGTTATTTCTAGAGAATACATTTTTTCCTTTCATTTTACTCTCTTAATTGATAAAAGGGCTTAAAATATTGTTTTAATAAAAATAGTCTTTATTTCTATCTTCGATAAAAAACCATTTTTCTACCATATCCATGTTTTATAAAAACATTTTCAATATTTTTTTTAAACTCTCAAAAGGATTTATTAAATAAATTTTTACCCATGTTTTAATTTTTTACTAAGTGTTTTAAAATGAATCTTTATTTTGTTTTCCAAATAAGGCCTATTTGGATTTTTCTGAAAATGTGAAAGGAATAATTATTTTAACATGTACAACATAAACATAGTTTCTTTTAATCATTACCATTAATTGTTTTCAATATTCCTTTATAATTTTACAAATTTATTTGAAAATAAAAGGATTTTGAAAATGGTTTATAATTTTTTATTTGGAAAAATCTATTTTTAAAGTTGAAATACTATTTTTCTAAAGAAATTTTCCAAGTGATATTTTGAAATCATTTTCCATCTAAGATGACCTCATTTTATTTTACTTATACTTTAATAGGGATATGAACTAAGGATAATTTTTTATTATTTTTTTAAATGGTTTATGTTTATGATGACAAAATGTTTATGAAATTTTTTTCTCTTCCATAGGTTATACCATGATAAAATTCTTATTAAACCCATTTATTTTTCTATTTTTTATGATATGATTAAATTAAGAAATAATTATGGTACCTTTTTATTTCCCATAGGTTATTCTATATTGAAATTTTTATGAAATCCATATCTTTTCATGGGTTTTGATATGATAAATGTTTTATGAATACCATTTCTTTTTCTAGGTTATGATATTCTAGATTTTTTATTATCTTATGGCACACATATGTATGATTTTTATTATGTGAGGGGTGGGACTTGTATCTCCCTCCAATTCATTCAGTAAAGATTAACATCTCATGAGATAAAAAGGACTGAAATGAAGAGTGAATCCAGTTTATTAAGCGACTTTTTCCACTATGACAGTCTTAGGAGTGAACATTGACTACTATAATGGTTATGGAGTGATCCCATTACACTATTATATCCTTGGAATTGAGCCTTTACTACTATGGAAATGATTTTATATGCTTATGAGTAAGCCACAATTCCAGGTCTTTCATCACTGTTATGATCTCATGGTTCATGTTATTTGATAACCTTATGATTCATGTCTTATGAACTACCAATATTTATTCCATGATTCAATATTTTCATATTTTATATGTAGGGTATGGTTTTCATATGTTATTATAATGTTCTTATACCCTTATGATCATGTTATGTTTATGTAATTTACTTGTTTACCCTTACTGATAATTTGATCTCACCCTTTCTTATTTTTATTTTCCCGAGTTGTGATGATAGTTATTATGAGTGATATGTCTAAGAAGGATTATATTTATGAGGAAATAAGTATGGGATGATATAGAAATATTATGAACTATTTATGAGGTGGTAGTCCACATGTATGCATGAATGACATTATCATTTTTCAGTGTAAAAAGAGTGTTATATTTTCTATTTTATAATAATAAACATGAAATTAATATAATATTTATATCATGTATATTTCATATATTCATTATATTTATGCTTATTACATTACATGTAAAGCATTAGTGAAAAATGAATCACATCGCTTCACTAGGCGGTAGTCTACCGTATACATGAGTGACATTATTGTTTCCCCCAAGGAATAAAAATGTATATATAATATAATATCTCCATAAGTATAAATATGTTTCAAATATTATATATATATACTTTAAATCCATCATTATATCAGGATATGAGAGACGATTATGGAAAAAAAATGACATCAGTTCTCGAGGTGGTAGTCCTCTGTACACATGAATGATGATTTTGTATCCTATTTGATGGAAGATGAGATCTATTTAGGTTATTACATTAACATAATAACATATTAGTATTTTTTATATAATTGTTTTACTATATAATCATAATTTAGGAATATATTAAAGAGGTTTAAGAATTAATAAAATAAAAATGCTTAGTTAAGCACGATACCACTTCTTTGGACTACCTTCTTAAGTTAGCACCAAAAGAATTATTAAGTTGGATTTATAATCAAAATTAGGGATCAAGGATGTGGGTAGGGTAGTAAGGAATATATTTTATTCGTTATTTTATGATCTAAAGGGATTTTAATGTATGATTAGAAGAGGATATGGTGTGGCTTTTTATAAGCGAGGTGAGTGGCTCACTTATAATTTTTAAAAATAATAAGGTGTACCCACATTTTTTACATGATGAAAGGATACAAATAAAAATTTATCTATAACTATAATTTATAAGATAAAATTATGTAAAAAAAATTTATTTTAGACAAATTTTTAGGTCATTTGGACACTAATATGTTTAGTTTAAACCCTCAGAAAACCCGTTTTTACCTTAACCACATGAATTAATTTTTATTGTTTTCAATATTCATTATGGTAAAAATTTAAGATTAAAAAATAATATGATATAAATTTTTATGATTATATATATTTAATACATTTTTACCAAATTCAATTAATATAATTGAAAAAATTTAATTTAAAATTAAACCCACAGATTCGATGAAAACGCGCATTTTCATGAAGTGTATTTTTCAAGAAAAAGATGATTTTATATTTACTATATGACTAATAATAATCATTGTATGAAAATAAATTAATATTTATTGATATATAATATATAAATTTCATTAAAAAAATTAATCAATAGAGGGTTTTTAATTAATTATAATGGATAAGCATTATGTACTTTAAAACAGTTTTCAGACAAACCTATTTCTAAACACAAAATTTACTTATAATAAACTTCAATATAAAGATGATTAAAATCTAATTAGTTGGATTAAATATAAATAATTAATACTCATGTTACTTTAAATAATATTAAAAAAACAATGGGACTTTTAAATTATTTAATTTATTGAAAATAAATGATAGTTTTATAAAAAACAGTATTTTTCACAATTCACTAAACAATCAATATTTTATGAAAAATAAAAAAAATTAACCCCATGTTAATTTGGATATGATGATTTAAAAAAATAATTTAATGTTATAAAATAACTTTGATAAATTTTACAAAAAATAATTATAATATTTTTTATGAAGATTAATAAAAATCATTTTTGAAGAAAACATTTTTTTAGAGAATAAAATTACATTGCTAAACATTGGTTGATTATTTACTAAATATTTATCAATAATTTATATTTAGTATGAAATTCATATATATATTTAATAAATTAGTTAATACTATTCATACCCACTAATTTAACAGTTGGGTTATAATGATTATATATTCTGTGAGTCGTTTAAGCTCAATATTACATGTTGAATATGCTATCGAACATAGTTTTATTTTCTAAAATATTTGGGTGGTACATAGAGGATATATTGAGATATTTTTCTACGTATTTTAAAGGTGTTTGGGATCAACACCTTCCTCTAGTTGAGTTTTCTTACAACAATCACTTTCATTCAAGCATTCAGATGGCTCCTTATGTATCCCTCTATGGAAAGAAGTGCATAACTCCAATGTGCTGAGATAAAGTTGGAGAAATAAATCTATTGGGACTATATCTAGTGGAAGAAATGGAATTTATGTTTACAACCACTCAAAAACACATAAGGGAATCACAAAATTTTTAGAAAAGTTATGCTGATAGTCACTGGTGTGATTTGGAATGTGAAGTTGGTGACTCGGTGTTTCAAATAATTTCTTCATGAAAGTAGGTAATGATATTTGGAAATAATGGAAAAATAATCCCTAGGTATATAGACCCATTTTAAATTCTTTATTGTACCAGTATAATAGTTTTTCTTTTAGAAATTTCACCGAACGTCTCTCAGGTTTATGATGTGTTACATATATCTCTCCTAAGGAATTATATACCTGATCCACCACCTGTAATGAAATCAGTGGTTATACTAGTGGAGCATGACATTTCTTTTGAGGAACAATTTATGTATATTATAGATCATAGAGATAAAGTTATATGAAAAAGGACCACTCACCTAGTTAATATTTTGTGGCAAAACCACTAGCTTGAGGAATCTACTTAGGAACCTGAGGATATAATAAGGAAAAAGTATCCTCACATTCTTGTATGAAAGTGATGGAATTTCAAGCGATAAATCCATTTTAAGGGATTTATAATTTATCTCACTAATATTTTATTAATTTTTTTTTTATTAAATTTAATTTCTTTGAAAGATTGTGCTATATAGAACACTATGTTTTAATAAAACACAACATACTAGTAAAATATTATTATTTAATATGATAGTTATCACCTAGACATTAGAATAGTTGGTATGAATAGGACTAAATATATTATAAAAATATATGTTTTATATAAAAAATTAATTTTTTGATGACCAAATAATTATAAATGAAAATAAGAGCTCTTTGAAAATAAATAAAATCTTTCTTTGAAAAACTATTTTCTTATGAACAAATATGTTTTACCTAAATAAATTTAAAAAATCACTTTTGATAAATTATTTTAATTAAATTTATATATTATATAATAAATAAAATTTTTAACATTCATATTATGTTTTTTATACATGAGATAAGAATAAATTCAATTTTACGTATAAAAATAATATTTTTTTTCTAAAAAACAGTTCTATCACATTTTTCACACTTATTTTAATTTTTTTTTGAAAATTTTAGAAAATTTATTTAAAAAATTAAACTTAAATTTTTGAAATAAAAATTTTAAAATTATATTGGAGTGAATTTTTGATAATTTTCTAAAAAGATATTTTTTTCAGTGAATAGTGGAAAATACTGGTTTTTATTAAAAGTTTCATTTTCATTCAAAGAATTTACAAGATAATTTTTTTAAATGGTTTTAAAATTTAAATTAGTTTAATAATATATTTAATAACAAAATTTATGTCATTTCTATCAATTTCCTATTAAAATTTGAAATAAAAACCTTTTAATCTTATGAAAATTTTCTCTTTTAAAAAATAATTTTTCATCAAATTTGTGAGTTTAATTTTAAATTAAATTCTTCCAATTATATGAATATATTTTTTAAAAATGGATTTAATATTTATAATAATAATAACTTAAATTATATAAAAATATAAACACAATTTTGGTTCAAAATTAATAGTAAAATTAATAAAAATTAATTACCATAGTTAAGGTTAAAACTGGTTTACCAGGGGGTTAAAATAAAAAGCTAAGGGGTAAAATGAACTATAAACATATCAAAAACCCATTATATGGCCACATTTAAACCTTATCACCTGAAAAGTTTTCTAATGTCTCATTTGGGAGTAGTTTTTCATGTAAAAAATGTGGGTACGCTTTATTCTTTTAAAAATTCCATATGTGTTCTCTCCCCCACTTATAAAAGGCCACCCCTATCCTCTCCTATTAACACTTAAAAACCCTTTTTTCCAATACATAACAAAATATCTTACTTAATTCCTTCCAAAAATCATATAGGACTTATTTTGATTATGAATCCCTCCTAATATGGCTTAATGTGTGAACATAAAGTGGTTCTTTGAAGAAGATGTATAGTTATTAAACTTGTGTTTTCATATAATTTCATCTCCTAACTCCTAAAAATATTCTTTAAATATGATTATATAATAAAAAATTAAATATATTGAGATTTTATTATGTTAATTTAATATCCTATATTCATCTCCCCTTCCATAAAATGGGAAACGAAACTATCAATCATGTGTACAACGGACTATCTCCTCACGAACCAATGTTATTCGTTTTCCATCACCAACTCTAATAGATGGATATAATGATGGATCTAATATTTATATAATATATTAATGATATTATTTTACCTTTTTAATTATAATATCATAACTAAATTCTTACCTTCTGACTCGTTGAAAAACTATAATGTTGTTTTTGTGTATGACATATTGCCGCCCACAAACCAATGTGATGTATTTTTCATTTATATTTTACTTGGATGGTAATAGAGATATATTAAATGAATATATATTATATTTTTAACACAATTAAACTTCTATAATAATAAAATAACATATACATTCATACATTCCATTCCACATTGGATATGATAACATCGATCGTGTGTACGATGTACTACCACCTCGCGAAGCGATGTGATTCGTTTTTCACTTATGATTTACATGGAAGGTAATAAGGTTAAAGTTAATAAATATATGTTATATATATGAAATAAAAATTATTCTTTAATGGTGAATTATTATTTACCTATATTTTTTTTATATCTGTTAAAAAATGGAAACATTGTTCATGCGTTTGTATGACGTCATAATGATTCTTTAACGATGTATTTCATTTTATATCTCTAACTTTTATGAATCACTATAAATAAATATATAAAGAATATATATGATATTTATATCATGGTTAAAATTTTGGATATTATGTAACTATGATCAATGTAAAAGGATAAAAAATACCAAATCAAAAAATATATGAAAAACAAAGCAGTTATTACCAGAAACATGATTTTAACAAGGAATTGTTAATAAATAGGTAATAAAAATTCATAATTAAATAATATATTGGATAATGTATATATTTATAGTTATATAATATATATATATAATAAACCTATATTTATTATATATTATGTTTGAACATGTACAAGGGAAGTAGAGACTTAAATTAAGGGATTTCTGTATCAATTTGTCTTTTTTGGGACACACGTTATGGTATAAACCTATATTATTTTATAAGGTTTATATACATACCCTTTAAAATGTAATATAATGAATTTATTTATTCTAATTATATTATAATTTTTATTTAATTTTATTCTTTCATGGGGATTACGATTCAAAGTTAACAAAGTGGTAAGGGTTTTGTGTTACAATCTCATCGTTTATCAGGATTATTTATGATTATACATCCAAAAATTAAATCATATAATTTAACTCTCAAGAAACTCATATATTTTATTCTCCTCTAGTTATTTCTAAATAATACATGTTTTAATTTCATTTTCCTCTCTTAATGTGTTAAAGAGACTAAAATATTGATTTTAAGAAAAATCATCTTTATTTCTCTCTTCGGTCAAAAAAACTTTTTCTTCCATATCCATGTTGTCACAACCCATCCACCAAGGCCCATTCCATGACTCCCCCAAGCCTGCCTCCTGAAGGCCAGGGGTTGTCGACTAGCACCGAAGGTTTCAACCGACATGTGGGAGGAATTTTCCTGCTTAACTGTACACACACACACACAACCACGTCCCAAGACCGAAAAGAAGAACAAGAAGGCCACTATAAATAACCACTTAGTAAAAGTACAACTGAAAGTCAAATAGGCCAGAATAGAAACCCAATAGAAGAAAAAATAGAGAATAGGAAAGTACAAAAGAAACTCTGGATAGCCATCCGCTGAAAACCCCCTCTGACAAGTATGTGTGGAGTAGCTGCTGGAAGTTGTAGAAGTGCGTCCTGCCTGCTTGATCTCACTGGGTACCAACGGGTCCTAGGACACCAGTTCCTCCATCAAGGAATCAATCATTTTCCCCAGACACAACATGTGAGCATGAAGCCCATGCAAGGGTGAGTAACAAAATACTCAGTAGGGATCCCGAAACACAAAGTAAATACCACAAAGTAATCCAAAAAACAAAGAACGAAGTGTGATCATGAAGAAAGAACTCACACCAGGTATAATATAGAGTAGGAAAGTAGAATCTTCATTCATATCACCGAACACCTCAACTGCTAGAGAAATCCTCCTCAACAAGTACAGTGGGCTTGATGGGTCACACAAAAGTTACTTCCCACTAACCTTGTACTGATGTGGTACTCATCCCTAATGAGTACCATGGGTATGCCTAGTCACATAGAGTCACTCCCCATAGTGGGCCTACCAAGTCACATAGAGCCGCTTCCCACCTTGGCCAAACTGAGGTACTTCTCCACATTGTGAACCATGGGTCTTCTAAGTCACATAGAGTCACTCCCCACTGTGAGCCTACAGGGTCACACAGAACCTCTTCCCATTGGGCCATCATAGCTGATCCACACAAGATCGATTGTCAACAGTCTTCAGGTCTTAGCCAACTGCATGGTTTCCGCACGTAGCACGCTTGATCTTGGTAGAACCACTCCCCAAGCCATAAATTTTATTTCAACTTCCATGAAAACCTCCTTATATTATACCAAAAAATCCACCTCATCACGAGGGTTCAAACACTACCAATATCTTGTCAATCAGATGCCATGTTTGCAATTTATTGGCGTTTTAGTAAACAGGGGCCAGTTGCGTCTCGGCCCTGTCTGACCCGGTCAGACCGATCCAACCAACCCGGCCCCAGGGCCCCACATGCCCCAGTTTGATTTGGTTGAACCGACCTGAACAGATTCATGTATGGGTGGGTTCGGTCTGGCCTGGCTAGTGGGCTAGGACCATTGGGCCTCGGTGGACCCAACCCGATTTAGCGGGGGGTCCACCCTGCCGAGTCGCCTAGCCCAACCTGAAGGGGTGGGTCTGACTCACTGGGCGTGGGTTCATCCCGATGGAGTCCAGCCCGCTGGGGTGGCCACCCCCTACCATGCTCGCCTAGGGTAGGCCCTGTCTGGCCGGGATGTGGCAGGAGGCCGCATCCCCCTCCTGCCCCGCAGGTCGCCGTAGGGTCGCCTCCTCCAATCTGGATGCACGACACGTCTGGGTCACCTCCACACAACCATCCAACTAGATGGATGGACTTATGCACATGTTTAGGGGACCACATGATCTGAGAACCACGGATCACATCCTTACACCAGCCGCTAGCCCAACCAGAGCCGGACGCAACCACCTTCATCTACGCGCCGTTGTGGCGCGCTGTCACCCGCCCACGACCACTGCTGCAGGCCACTTCTAGTGGTTGCTGCAACCTCTATCAGCATCGATGTACCAACGGGTCCTTCTTCAGACCACCAGGTCCACACCAATGGTCCTTTATTTGCGTCGTCTATGCCTTTAGCCTCTGTGTGGTGTCGCTTTCCCGACGAAGGCCTCAAATCCGCTTTACCACCATTTTGAAAGCTCGATCAGGAAGAACGTACAAGCGGAGGGGCTCATGCGTTGTTTGTGTCTGCCTGCATCCTCTGCATTAGAATTTCAAAGTAGGGGGAGGTTCAAGGATGATGTTATATCAAACAAAATAATTAAACCCCAATACAAAAGTCCCCTGAGAAAAAGGCACCATCCCGTATTGATGAGCGATCTGCAGGTCAACCTATTCGTGGGTTGACCCATTCATCATTTTAGAATGAATAACAAGGAAAACCTTAAAATAAATCAAACCCCTACATCGATTTAGGTTCATCGCTATAGCATTATATCTATAGGGATTTAGGTTCCGATCGAAGCTGTCGACATTCATCGCTTACCGATCCTATTCTTCATCGATGCCATTATAGGTTCTCTGATGTTCGATGTTTATTATTGGAGATATTTCTTGGCATAAGTTAATCAGATAATTTACATGGTTTAATTATCATTTCTCTAACATGTTAAAATTTTAAAAAGAAAACACATCGCAACATTTCTATTATGTTGTGTCATCGCATTGTTACACTATTTAATTTATGAAACAACGTATCTGTTAAGATCCATTTAATGCGTAGTTATGCTACACATTTACGAGCCATTAATAAGATTCCTTTAATGCACCTCATTATCACACTACAGTGCCTCCGTATGCTCAGCCAACGGTTTCAAAAAACAAAATAAAATATATTTTATGTGGTATTATTTTTTTTTTCTGAAAAGTCCAAAAATTAAATTTTCCATCCCGCCCTTTCTGGTCGATGTTTTGTACTTTCTAGTTGAATACTATTGTTCTAATTTCAACGATACCCCTGTATTTTTTATTCAAACACTGGTTAAAAAGTTATAAAAACTCACTCGCACATTTACTTAAAAAAACTTTAAAAAAAGTTCAAAATTCCTTTCCAGGGTCACCGGGCCTCGGAATCACATGCCTCTAAAGTGTATTTTCTTGAAATAATTCCATTAAAATTAAAAAAAAATTATATAGAAATTCTGGGATATTATATTTTCTTCACATTAGAGATTTACTTCCCCAAAAGCCAAATTAAGGGATGATCAAACAAATGGGGGTATTGAGAATTAATCTAAGACTCCCTCTCCCATGTGTTCTTATATAGATTCTTGTGCTTCCACGAAACATATACTAGAGGGATCAACCATCCCTGAAGGAACTTCTCCTGTCGGTCCTCTATCTCCATCGGGAACTCGGAAAACATCACCCCATCATTAATGTTCAGATCTCCTCAATCGATGACGTGTGATGAATCATGCAAGTACCTCCTCATCTACGACACGTGGAAAACATCGTGCACCCACTGCATCTATGGGGGAAGAGCTAGGTGGTATGCCCCCTCTCCAACTCTACTCAAAATCTGAAAAGGTCTGATGAACCTCTGTGACAGCTTGCTGCCTCGGCCAAATCTCTACAGTCTCTATCGGGGTGAGACTTAAAGGAACACATGGTCTCCCTCCTAAAACTACAAGGGTCTCTATCTATGATAGGCATAAAATTTATTTCTTCTATGTGCAGTCCTCATCCACTCATAGATAATCTGAACCTTCTCAGTGGTAGCCCTTACAAACTCTAGACCCATGAGTGCTGACTCCCCTAGATCTGTCCAGCATAAAGGTGATCTATAAGGCCGCCCGTAAAAATCTTCGAATGGTGCCATGCCAATGGTGGAGTGATATTTTTTGTTGTATGAAAACTCCACTAGAGACAAGTGGTCTTCCCAACCATGACCAAAATCTAGAATGCAGGCATGAAGCATGTCCTCCAAGGTCTGTATGGTTCGCTCCATCTGACCATCTGTATGGGGATGAAAAGCTATGCTCAAGTGCAGCTGAGTCACAAACACCTCCTGTAATCCCTTCCACAACTAGGATGAAAAGTGTGCATCACAATCCAAGACAATTGTCAAATGAACCCCGTGAAGCCGCACTATATCCTGAACGTAGAGGCATCCCAAGCCCTCAACCGATCCCTACTCCCAGATGGGTAGGAAGTGATCTGACTTGGTGAGTCAGTCAATCATTACCTAGATAGAATCGTGGCCCTTGGATGTACATGTTGATACCTCCACAAAGTCCATCGAGATACCATCCCATTTCCACTCTGATACCTTAAGTGGTTGGGCCAAGCCTGCTGGAACATGATGCTCGACCTTCACTTATTGGAAAGTGAGGCACTTTGAAATGAACTCTCCCACCGCTTTCTTCATCCTTGGCCACCAGTACTGACATCAAAGGTCTTGGTACATATTCGTCACTCCTAGATGTACTGCCAAAGGGGATGTATAGAACTCCTTCAACACCTCCCCCTGAAATGTCACTGGTACTACGGTGCACCCTCTAAAAAGGATTAAATTCTCCCCACCTATCTAAAATCCATCAATTGCCTATCCCGAGGATAATTGAGCTCATCACGACTCATAGTTAACATCCAAAATCTGTGACTCCCTAACTCACTATAAGAGTGGGGCAGTGATAGTCATCAAATGAAGGTAAGCTACTCCATCATTATCCACAAAGGATATATGCATCATGACCAACTGCTCCATCGCCTCACTCAGTAGCTGTAAAGTGGACCTCCTAATGAGTGCATCTGCCACCATGTTCCCCTTCCCAGTATTATAGACTATCTCGAAGTCATAGTCATGGAGGAACTCTAGCCATCGCTACTATCTCTAGTTCAGGTCCATCTGAGAGAAGATATACCAGATACTCTTGTGGTTAGAGTAGACTATAAAATGCTCACCCATCAAGTATTGCCTCCACATCTTCAAAAAAAAGACCACTAATGCTAACTTTAGGTCATAGGTCATGTAGTTATGCTCATGATTCCTTAAATTCCATGATCCATAGGTGATCACTGCTCATTCCTACACTAGGACATAACCCAGTCTCATCCCTGATGCGTTGTAGAAAACTATATACCAAATTCCATCCTCTGGTAGTCTCAAGATGGGGGAACTCGTCAGTCTCCACCTCAGCACCTGGAAACTCTTATGGCACTTCTCCATCCACAAAAAGAGCATTCCCTTCTATTTTCAATCTGATAATGGTGCTACTACCTTGGAAAGTTCAGGCACAAACCTTCGGTATAGTATCCAGCCAACCCCAAGAAACTCTACACCTCAGTCATGCTCCTAGGTGGATCCCAAGAAAGCATCGCCTCTTTATTTGTTGGATCCAATGCAACTCTAGACTCTAAGATGACGTGTCCTATAAATTTGACCTCCTGTATCCAAAACCAGAACTTAGAGAGATTACCATAAAGTTGGTGCTCTCAGAGTGTATCCAAGACAATCTGCAGGTGTGTAGCATGATCCTCCTCTAACGTTGAGTACACCAATATTTCATCAATGAATACCACCAAAAAACGATTTATTAAGCCAGGAATATCCTGTTTATCAGTCCCATAAAGACTGCTAGGGCCTTGGTCATGCCGAAAGGCATCACCAAAAACTCACAATGGACATACTAGCATCTAAAAGCTGTATTTGGTACATCCTCATCCCGTACCTGAAGATGATGATATCCAGACCTGAGTTCTATCTTCGAGAACCATCTCAATCCATTAAGCTGATCAAAGAGGTCATCAAACCTCAATAGGGGAAACTTGTTCTTCCAGTTCACCTGGTTCTGGCACTGGAAGTCCATACACAACCTTAAACTCCCATCTTCCGACTTAGAAAACAACACTAGGGCTGCCCATGGTGAAACACTGGGCCTTAAGAACCCCTTCTCCTACAAGTCTTCCAACTGTACCCTCAACTCTTGTTGCTCTTAGGGAGCCATCTGATATGTCAGTGTAGATATCGGTGTCGTCTCAGGGTACAAGTCGATGCAGAAGTATACCTCCTTATGAGAAGATAGTTCTATAAAATCATTAGGAAAGACATATTCATACTCATCCACCATTATAGGAAATCTCATACTCCTCTCATCCACCACATTGAGGGTGAGGCTAGCCAACTGGTGAGTGATTGGCTGCACCCTCCTCCGAGAAAATCTGTTCTATGCTGCAAAAGTTTCCTTCTCACCAGTGAAGAAAAACTCGGTCCCATCCTCATAGACACACCACACTATATGACTAAAATAGCCGATCTGAGCATGGAATGTGGATAACTAGTCCCCACCCAAGATGACGTTGTAAGGACTCAACATTGCTACTAAGAGATCACAACCAAAGCTCTCGCCTCCAAGAGTAATCTCACACTGCTGGCACTAGTGTGTAATCATCAAATCACTCCCTGTAAGAGTCTCTAGTCCTAAGGATTGAGACAAATACTCCACAAAAATCCTCGAGCTCCTAAGGAGAGTCGTGGAAAGGAAAGAGTGACTAGAATCTGTGTCAATAAGAACTTCAACTAAGGCGAAGAAGACACATATCATAACTCTAATCATCTTCGAAGCACTGTGGTAATAAGCCTCTACTGCCTGAAGCTGAGCTCGCCCCTATCCACCAACTCCCTAAGGTCTGGGTGGACCACCTGGGGGTGGTGGCTGTAGTACCTCAAACCATCTCCCACCACCTGATACTCAGCCTGCTCCCCTGTCACGTTCTCCCCCTTGTAGACCACCTCACTCGAACCTCTGCCTCGGTGGTCCATTGACCATCCACTGATCGTATGTATGGAGGGTCGAGCAGTCACGATCCATGTGTCCCTACTCACCGCATATATAGAAAATCCTGGATCCCTACTGAATCTCTCTAGTATGGGAGCCCCAAACTACCGACTCCAATTCCTGCGGTTCCCCCCTAAAAGGCCTAGCCCAATTACCCCCCCTCCGTGTCTGCTGTCTACTGCTCACCATTGAAGACTCTACCGCTTGAGGTATACTATTGGCTCTTACTGTCGGTGCCTACTCTTCTAGGAAGCTCTTTGTCTCTAGCTGTCAGAGCCTGCTCCATCAGGAAGCTATCTACAAGAAGGGCTCACTCCAGCACCCCATCCTAAGTAAGGATACTGAGAGACACCATCGATGTCCTGATCTTCATTTGGAGTCCCTTTTAAAAGGCTCAATCCCTAAAGAAAGGGTCTCACAACATATCTATAGAGTAGAGAGAAATCTCAGTAAACCTTTCTGAGTACTCAACCACCATCATGATGCCCTTCTATAAGTGAAGCAGCTCATGAATGCACACAGAGTACAAAGTCACGGGCAAAAAATCCTCCTGGAAAATCCTCTTGAAGTATATTTTGGTGAGGTTTTACTCATTATAAATCTGGATGGTCAATCTCTACCATCTCCCTACTAATCCCTACAGAAGGCTTGCGGCCAAGATCTCTATCTGGTCAAGTGGTGTCCTCACTAAGCAAATGACCCACATCACTACCTCCATCAAGTCCTCAATGACCTAATTATCTGTCTCTCCCCTGAATCTGGGAGGTCTCTATATCTAAAACTCATTCAAGGCACTGAGTTTGCGTATGCCTCTATTGGTAACGCCAGTAGTAACAGCTAATCAACGGGTGGTGTAAATGTTGGTGCACCACCTGGTTGGGCTATCTCTAGCACTGGTCCCTGAACCAATGCCTCAATGCTAGAAAGACTATCCACATGACTCTTATTCAAGAATATCATAAAGAGACACTTATGAAACCAATGTTTTCATGTGTAGAGCTAAAAAGAAAAATTTAGGGTCCTAGTCTATGGATATATTGGCTGTCAAAACAACAATGGACTCCCTGAATCTGAAAGTTGAACTCGAAACATTCAACAATGTTTCCCCAAAAACAAAACAACAAACTCTTGGTCTTTGAGGTAGAACCAACCACCCTCTGATACAACTTTGTCATGACCCGTCCTTCGGGGCCCATGTCGTGACTCCCCCAAGCCCGCCTCCAGAAGGCCTGTGGTTGGTGACTAGCACGGAAGGTGTAAACTTACAAGTGGGAGGCATTTTATTGAGTACTAGTACACACACACACAACCATGTCCTAAGACTAGAAAGAAGAAAATGTTTTCCACTATAAATAACCACTGAGTAAGAGTAAAAATGAATGTCAAATGGACCAGAATACCAACCCAACAAAAGAATAACTAGAAAGTAGGAAAGTACAAAAGAAACTCTCCATAAACATCTACTGAAAACCCCAACTGATGGGTAAGTGTGGAGTAGCTACTGGATGTTGTAGAAGTGTGTCCCTCCCGCCTAGTCTCATTGGGCACCACTGGGTCCTAGGCCACCAGGTCCTCCATCATGGCGTTGATCTTCTGCACCAGACACAACATGTGTGGGTGAAGCCTGTGTAGGGGTGAGTAACAAAATACTTAGTAGTGATCCAAAAACAAAAATAAAATACCACAAATCAATCCAAAAAACAAATCACAAAGCTTGATCATGAAGCAAGACAACTCACACAAGGTATAATCAGGAGTAAGAAAGTAGAATCACTAGTCATATCATCAAACACCTCGGCTGTTGGAGAAATCCTACTCAATGATTACAGTGGGCCTACCGGGTCACACAGAAGCCGCTTCCCACTAACCTTGGACTGATGTGTTTCTCATCCCTGATGAGTACCATGGGTATGTCAAGTCACAAAGAGTCTCTCCCCATCGTGGTCCTACTAGGTCACACAGAGCTTCTTCCCACCCTGGCCATACTAAGGTACTTCTCTATAATAACCCTACTCTTTATTACACACTTAAACCTGATTTATTACATAAACTCTTCACTGGATACAACATGGAAGATCAAGAGGTCTAGTGTCTTTGGGGCTTAGGATCATTACATAACAACTTAAAACATTAAATACAACATCTTTATTTAAAACTTCCTTTACATGGCCACTACATTCTCTCATACTTAGCATTACATGGGATAACCTGAGGACATGCATATGAAAAGGGTGAGCTATAAAGACCAGTAAGGGAATAAACAAGGAATAAAATGAGGAATAAAATACATGTTAGATAATAGGTATATCAATGGAGCACAAGAGAAACATGAACATAAATCCATGATAAATCATGATAATCATAACATAGAAATGTGGCAACAACACTTAACGTGGAATTAGCATGAGCCAAGGATCATTGCACATGGAGCATGAGTAAACCCTCATTGTACATGAAGCATGACTAAAACCTCATTGCACTTGAATTAGAATGATTCAACACTCATTTCACATGACGTATCATGATACTATACTTTACCCAATGCATTAGAGCGCTATCAGGTCACACCCTTCTTAAACATTTCATTTCACGCATAAGTGTACCACATGGATCAAAAAACATGGATTCCTTAAAAAAAATTATTATAAAATAAAGAAGTGTGGAATTAATACATGAAACTCTTTAAACAATAAGTAAATGTTCATAAAGTTGAATACCCTTGATAGAGAAATGGGCATGGTATTCCCTACACAATGACATTGTCTTGGAAATTCATAGTGCAATTTCGGCAGCATAACGACGTGAAATAAGAACTAATAAAAAATGGATGATTAGAGAGAAAGGGGTGGATCATCATATTTAAATTAAATGGACAGTAATGGAGTAATATAGATAAATTTCCTAAAAAATGTAATGTAATTTAGATGCATAATTCAAAATAATTACTTAGATGTAAAAGAGGAGAGAGAAATCCCTCACGGAAGTTCAGCATGGTAACAGCTGTACATGGGCGGAATTAATGAGAGATAAAGGGGTCTCCCATCATACAAAAAAATAGGGAAGTATAAGGGAGGTTCAAAATCATACCCCAACATTTATAATTGAAAACAAAAGGGCATAACAACTTAAAGAAAATTGGACAAAAATGAGAAAGGAAGAAATCCCTTACTTGGAAGTGCAATCCCAAAGGCTTGGGAGAGGCTTGAGAGAGGATTATTTGGAGATTGGGGAACCTTAGGAGGATTATAGATATAGGAGGGAAGGGGTTGGTCAAACTCCAAAGGCTTTGAGTGAAGAGGAAGTGGGAGCATGGGTGGGTTTATATAGGAAGGGAGAGGGGATTCTTTATTATTTAGGTTTGGGACACCTCACATTAAACTAATCAAAACCACAAACCATCCCATGGTTTTTTCCAAAGGGGAGTAGAAAAAATATTTTATAAGTCCAATGACCGAAATTTTTAAAATAATAGGGTTTCTTATGTGGAGGTGAGTCACACTCTTAAAGAAAACAATTTAAAAAGGCAAAATGTTTTATAAGACTTGAAGGGTCCACTAAAGCATTGTAAAATAAATAAAACAAACCCAAAATCACATTATGTTAATGGTAAAACATATATTGGATGAAAATAATGTTTATATTATTTTATTACATTACTATTATGTCATTATGATGTCATAAAACACATTATATATTTAAACGGTCGACTGTCTCAGAAAATTATGAAAAATTCACCATTGGATAATTTCAACGTCCTGATTCCAAAAATAATATTAATTTTATCTAAATAAGTTTAAAAATATGTGAATTTTTACTTTTAATATAAAAACTGACATTTAAAAAAAATCATGGGTTTTGACCAAAACAACTTTCAAACCTTAATAAAAATTACAATTTCATTCATAAAATTATATGATCATTTTTATTTAATAATAAGTAATTTAATTATAATAATATTTTATTAAAATATTATTTAATTGAAAAATACATTAATTCATCAAAATAGATTTCTTAGTTGAATATTAACAAAAAATACTATTTGTGCTTTAAAAACTATCTACAAAGTAACAATAATAAAATGAATGAACATTATTTATACAAAAATAATGTACATAGTCATAGTGATAGGGTCCTATTACATAACCCCTTATAACACCCTCATAATACCAAAGGGTAAGGTATGCTATGGTGATAGACTCTTGGGGTGGCTCAGATAACATCGCTCGGGTGATAATCTCTATTAACTTCCACTTCTCCCGTAGTCAGTTCCACTCAAGATTAACGTGTTCACGATCAGCTTGGTCTTGGTCAATAGAGAAGCCCAATGATGCCACCTCCTTTCCGTGCTCTGAAAAATGGACTTAATACCGGGTAAGTCTACTGGATGAGGCCATCACTTCCTTTTTCTGAGTAAATTGGATTTTTTAAAGCCCTATATTTATACTAATCACGTGATCACTGTTCAACAACTATATTAGCAACGGTCAATTTCATAACGCTATTTTAAAATCCAGAAACATAAAACCAATGAAGTTCACATTTTATATAACCATAATAAAAATTTAATTAGATCAAGAGAAATTTCCATTAATGAATGTTTGGGTTGTTACAATCTTCCCGCCTTAAGAAATTTCACCCTCAAAATTTCCTTTTCCCACTCTAAAACAAATACGGGTAACTATGCTTCATCACTTCCTTTGATTCCCACGTCGCTTATTCAAACTTGTGGTTTTGGCACAACACCTTGAAGAGGGGAATTGTCTTATTTCGTAGAACATTTTCTCTATGATCTAAGATCCTCACTGGTTTCTCCTCATGAAAAATATCATCCTCTATCTATACTACCTCTGAAGAGAGTACATGTTAAGGGTCTGGTATGTACTTCCTTAAGAGGGATAAATGAAAGACATCATGTTCTTTGGCCATGGTAGCTGGAAGTGCTAGTCGATAGGCCAAAACCCCAACACGATCAAGAATCTTGATGGGGCCGATGTTCCTAGGACTTAACTTCCCTTTCTTTCCAAACCTCATGACCTTCTTCCATGGAGATATGCGTAGAAATACCGTGTCTCCAACTTTAAACTCAAGGTATTATCGGTGGTTATCTACATAACTCTTTTATCGACTCTAGGATTCCTTGATATGCTGCTGAATGGTTTTAACCTTCTCCACCATTTCTTCAACCATTTATAGTCCTAGCATCTTACGTTTACCGACTTTATCCCAAAATGCTGGTGTTCTACACCTCCTCCAATACATGTCTTCATAAGGTAACATTCAGATGCTCGAGTGGAAACTGTTATTGTAGGGGAATTAAACTAGTGGAAGATGTTGGTCCCACCCTCCTTTGAAGTCCATAGAACACGTTCTCAATAATTCCACAAGTGTTTGGATAGTCCACTCGGATTGGCCATCAATTTGAGGATGATAATCCGTACTGAAGTTCAGATCAGTATTTAGAGCATGTTTAAGACTCTTCAAAAACTTAGAGGTGAATATTGGATCTCAATCGAAGACAATAGATAGTGGTACTTCATGCAGCCTAACCACTTCCTTGATATATATCCGTGCCATCTAATCCAATGAGAAATCCTCCTGAATTGAAATGAAGTGCGCAGACTTTGTAAGACGATCCACAACAACCCAGATTGCATTGTTTCCTTTGGATGTTTTCAAAATTCCAGTGACAAAGTCCATGGTGATGTTATCCAATTTCCATGCTAGTATGGGCAGTTTTTGTATTATCCTCTTAGACTTCTACCTTTCTGCCTTCACTTGCTGACACACCAGGCACTTTGATGTATAATCAGTGATCTCCTTCTTCATATTATCGCACCAATAATTCTCTCAGAGATCTCAATACATCTTTGTGTTTCTTGGGTGAATAGAAAAATTTGAACTATGTGCATCATCCAAAAGTTCCTTCTTCAGCTCTGGACTTGATGGAACACATAGTCTTTTCCTAAATGTCACAATTCCTTCTTCATTAACATTGAATTCCGAGGATTTTCCTTTTCGGATAGCTTCCACTTTCTTCTAAATTCCCACACCATCCTTTTGAGCATCCTTTAACCTTTCCAAATGAGACGGTTGAGAAATCATTTGTGAAAGGATTGATGATGTTCTATTATTTATGATTCCCATGTCCATATTCATCAAATATAAGAAGATTGGATCCTTATAAATTCTCATCAATGATAGAATTGCAGGGTACTTTCTACTTAGAGCATCCACCACCTTGTTCACTTTCCCAGGGTGGTAATGGATTGAGCAGTCAGAGTCTTTGATCAGCTCTAACCATCATCATTGGCGCACGTTCAACTATTTCTGCGTGAATATATACTTGAGGTTTTTTTTGGTATGTATATATTTTACACTTTTTCCCAAAGAGATAATTCCACCAAAATTTTAAAGTGAATATTACCGCAGCCAACTCCAAATCATTTGTTGGATAATTCTACTCAGGAAATTTCAATTTCCTTGAAGCATAGGCAATGACTTTGTCATTTTTCATCAACACATAGTCCAAGACCTTCTTCAAAGTATCACTAAATACCACAAAATGTTCTCCACTTGTGGGTAATGTGAGCACAGGTGTAGTGATAAACCTCCTTTTTAAATTCTTGAAGATTTCTTCACATTCATCACTCTAAGAAAACTTTACTCCCTTCCAAGTTAGCTTGGTAAGAGGGTTGGGCAATAGTGTGAAATTTCTCACAAATTGTTGATAATATCCAGCTAACCCCAAGAAGCTACAGATATCTGTTACTGATGTTGGACTCGACCATCCATCAATTGCATCTGTTTTGGAGGGATCCAAAAATATTCCATTGATTGTAATGATATGGCCTAAGAATGAGACCACCTTCAACCAGAACTCACACTTGCTGTATTTTTCATAGAGATTCTCCTTCCTCAAGGTCTCTAGTACAGTTCTTAGAATCTCCTCATGATCCTCCTTGGTTTTAAAGTATATTAGAATTTCATCTATAAATACTACCACAAGTTTGTCGAGGTAATCCCTAAAGACTCTATTAATCAAGTCCATGAATATTTATGGAGAATTAGTGAGTCCTAAAGGCAATAATATGAATTCATAGTGACTGTATCTTGTATAAAAAGTAGTCTTAGGGATATATTCCTTCTTCACCCTTACTTGATAATATCCCAAACGCAAATCCACCTTGGAGAAGTATTGTGCTCCATGAAGCTGATAAAACAAGTCATCAATTTTGGGGAGAGGATACTCGTTCTTTATTATGATTTTGTTAAGCTCACGATAATTGATGCAAAGGCACATTTACCCATCTTTCTTCTTGACGAAGAGGACTGGTGCACCCCATGGTGAAGCACTTGGGTGTATACAAACTTTATCCAAACTCTCATGTAGTTGTTTCTTAAGCTCTTAAAGCTTCATAACAACCATTATATACGAAGTCTTGGATATTGGAAATGCCCCAGGTATAAGATCAATTGAGAATTAAACATATATTCTATAAGGAAGACCAAAACATTCCTCAGGAAACACTTTAGTGAATTCCCTCACAATAGGCATGTCTTCAAGGATGGTTGCCTCCTTAGACTCAATCATCTGAGCCAGATACGAGTGCTCATAGGGTAGTAATATCCACACTTGATATGATGAAGCTAAAAGAGATTCATCTTCCTCCTTACACTTGTATAGAATCGGGGGTCGATTCTCCACATGGAGAGTGATTTCCCTCTCATGGAAATTTATGTTGGCTCTATATAAGGAAAGACAATCCATGCCAATAATTGCATAAAATTCCACCATAGGGAGTATGAAAAGGTTCGTTGGGAAGTTAAATCCACAGATTATGATAGGGGATGAGTTATATTCATGGGATGCAATGATTTACCCATTTTCCATACTCACCGACATCTTTAATTCAATGATTTGTGGTGGTGCTGGGATTGTTCTACTAAACTTTTGGGATATAAAAGAATTCATAGAACCTAAATCAAAAAGTACATTCTCTATTCTTGAATGAATAACTAGAGTACCTGTCACCACTTTGTTGTCGGGGTTCACTTCGGAAGTAGTGATGGAAAAATATTTCTCTTGCTACCTTGTAGGTTGTTGGTTGCCTCAAAAAACCCATGGCTTAGGGAACTGATTTACAAGATGCCCTAGTTCTTTGCAGTTTTAGCAATGATCTATGCGTTGAGGTTAGAACGGAGAATTCCTCTCCTCTATTGTAGTTGCAGGTTTTTCTCGTTGGCAGTTAATATCTAGGTTCCCTTCTCTTCCACACCTAAAGAATTTCCTTGTCCCCTTTAGAATAATTCTAGGGTTCTTATTTCCACACATTTGGCCAGTGGGGTGCTGGATCTTATTACCACCATTGTATTTATCCATCGGAATGCCAGAATTTAAGTCCATCTTACGCTTCTTATTCCTATTATACACCTAAGATTCTCCGATCTCCATTTCGACATCGAGGGAACATCAGATAATTTCCTCACATATGTCGAAGTCATGGATCAGCAGCATTTTCCATAGACTAGGTTTCAGACCACCAAAGAAGCGGTCAACCTTGCATTCAGGGGTAATGACAATGCCGTATTTGTATCATGAAATCCTTGTGAAGTTTTCCTTGAACACTCTGATAGACTCGTCATCTTTTTTCTTGAGGGAAAAAAATTCCCTTTCCATATTAAGTTGGATGGTGCGTGGAAAATATTTATCAAAAAACATCTTCTGGAAATACTTCTATTCCAATACATTGATCTCCTCCTTAGGATTCGTAATTTTGATCAACTTACACCATTGATCAGATCCAACCTCCATACAATAAGTATCCAGGAGAACATTCTCTTATTTAGAATATTGAAAGATGGAAAAGATCTTTTCAATGGAGTTGATCCATTGTTCGGCAATTGAGGGATCAGACGATCCATTAAAAGTAGGAGGCCTTTGTCTCATGAAGCTCTCGATAACAACTTGTTCTTTCTTGGGGGGGGGGGTTAAACGTTCCTATTGACCCATGTTTCAATTAAAATCTTGAGTTAACTGAGATCTAAGCATGACAATGTTCACGATTCATGCTCCCATCAGATTGGGCATCTCATTAGCACAATCATCACATTGATCTTCACATCAGTTGTTAGCCTGAGTCCTCTTATTACCGAACATTGGTTGGAATAAAAGGAAAGTTAGGGGTAAAACATAAAGGCTAATCCAAGAAAAAAACTGACGACTTATAAATTATTTTTATTTCCATAACTTATGAATCCATATGCTTCAATCTATGCTATCCATGGTCTAATTTCTAACATATATTCTTAGGGGATTTTTTTTCATTCCCTTAATAAGGGTTCATACTAAGTTTGTGAATTTACCAAAGCATATCCTCCGGGAGTGTCATAACCAAGAGTGTAGCAAAGACCATTATCATTCACTAGTTCCCATTCGAGTCTAGCTCAAAGCAGTATTTTCAGGTTTTACCCCTAGGATACATATGTTCTAGACCCGCCTCTACCTGCTCATATCGGAACTGGGATGTATTTTTTTGATAAAACACTTACTCAATACTCACCAATACTTAGGTATGTTTTTATTATACATATTATTGTCGCTAATTATTCACTAGGGGTTTCTAATCCTAATCCCAAAAATAACTAAACCTATCCTTTGATACCAACTATAACAACCCTGCTCTTTATTACACACTTAAACCTAATTTATTACATACAATTTTCACTTGATACAACATGGAATATCGAGAAATATAGTGTATTTGGGGATTAGTATCATTACATAAAAACTTAAAACATTAAATACAACATCTTTATTGAAAACATCCTTTACATGACCACTAAATTCCCTCATACTTAGCATTGCATGGGATAACCTGAGGACATGCATAAGAAAAGGGTGAGCTATAAAGCCCAATAAGGGAATAAAAATGGAATAACATGATGAATATAGTACATGTTAGACAATAGTAATATCAATGGAGAAAAAGAGAAACATGAACATAAAGGAATGATAAAGTATGATAATCATAACATGGAAATGTGGCAACAACACCTAACATGGAATTAGCATGAGCCAAGGCTCATTGCACATGAAGCATGAGTAAACCCTCATTGAACATGAAGCACGAGTAAAACCACATTTAAATTAAATTATAATTAGTCAACACCCATTGAATATTAATTATCATGATACTATACTTTACCCAATGCATCATAGCGCTATCAGGGCACACCCTTCTTAAATATTTCATTTCATGCATAAGTGTGCCACATGGATCATAAAACTTGGATTCATTAAAAATCATCATTTATTCCATGATAAAGTAGTGTAGAATTCATACATGAAACTATTTAAACAATATGTAAATGTTCATAAATGTGAATACCCTTGATAGAGAAATGGGCATGATATTCACTACACAATGACATTGACTTGGAAATTCGTAGTGCAATTTTGGCAGCATAACGATGTGAAATAAGAACTCATAAAAAATGGTTGATGAAAGAAAAAGGGGTTTCTCATCATATTTATATGAAATGGACAGTAATGGGATCATATATATACATGTACCAACAAACTTAATGGAATTTAGATGCATAATTCAAAATAGTTACTTGGATGTAAAAGAGGAGAGGGAAATCCCTCACAGAATTTCGGCATGGTAACAGGTGTACATGGGTGGAATTAATGAGATATAAAGGGGTATCCCATCATAAAAACATAAATAGAGATGTATGAGGGAGGTGAAAAATCATACCCCAACATTTTTAATTGAAAACAAAAGGGCATAACAACTTAAAGAAAATTGGACAAAAATGAGAAAGGAAGAAATCCCTTACTTAGAAGTGTGGTCCCAAAGGTTTGGGAGAGGATTGAGAGAGGCTTATTGAGATCTTGGGTCACCTTGGGAGGATTATAGAGAGAGGAGGTCAGGGTTTTTTTGAACTCCAAAGGCTTTGAGTTAAGAGGAAGTGGGAGCATGGGTGGGTTTATATAGGAAAGGAGAGGGGATTCTTTATTATTTAAGTTTGGGACACCTCACATTAAACTAATCAAAACCAAAAATCATCCCATAGTTTTTCCCATGGTTTTTGACAAAGGGGATTGAAAAACAATATTTTATAAGGATAATGGACGGAATTATTAAAATAATATGGTTTCTTATGTGGAGGTGAGTCACACTCTTAAGGAAAACAATTTAAAAAGACAAAATGTTTTATAAGACTTGAAGGGTCCACTAAAGCATTGTAAAATAAATAAAAAAACTCAAAATCACATTATTTTAATGGGAAAACATATATTGGCCGAAAATAATGTTTATATTATTTTATTACATCACCATTGTGTCATTATGATGTCATAAAACACATTATATATTTAAACGATATTTAATTTTTGCCCAAAAATTTGACTGTCTCAGAAAATTATAAAAAATTGACCTTTGGATAATTTCAACATCCTGATTCCAAAAATAATATTCATTTTATCTAAATAATTTTATAAATATGTTAATTCTTACTTTTAAAATAAAAACCGACATTAATCGAAAATTCCTGGGTTTTGACAAAAACAACTTTCAAGCCTTAATAAAAATTACAATTGCATTTATAAAATTATATGATCATTAATATTTAATAAAAATTAATTTAATTATAATAATATTTTATTAAAATATTATTTATTCAAAAATCCATTAATTTATCAAAATATATTTCTTAGTTGAATATTAACTAAAAGTACTATTTGTGCTTTAAAAACTATTTACAAAGTAACAATAATAAAATGAATGCAAATAATTTATACAAAAATAATGTACATAGTCATAATTCTAGGGACTTATTACATAACCCCTTATAACACCTGCATAAGACTGAAGTGTAAGGTGTTCGATGGTGACGGACTCTTGGGGTGGCTCAGATAACATCGCTCGGGTGGTAATCTCTATTAACTTCCACTTCTCCTGTATTCGGTTCTGATAAAGCTTAACGTGTTCAAGATTGGATTGAGATTGGTCAAGACCGAAGCCCAATGATGCCACCTCCTTTCTGAGCTCCAAAAAATGGGATTCGTACGAGGTAAGTCTACTTGATGATGCCATCGCTTCCTTTGTATGAGTAAATTTGATTTGTTAAAGCCCTATATTTATACGAATCATGTGATCTCTATTCAACAGCTATATTAGCAACGATTACAATTTATAATGGTATTTTAAAATCCATACACATAAAACCAATGAAGTTTAAATTTTATATAACCATAATAAACATTTAATTAGACCAAGAAGAATTTCTATTAATGAAAGTTTGGGTCGTTACATTCTACCCATTGTGTACCATGGGTATTCCGAGTCACACAGAGTCCCTCTACACCGTGGGCCTACTAGGTCACACAAATCCACTTCCCACTAGGACATCTTAATTGATCTATACAGGGTCGCTTTCCAACAATCTTCAGGTCTCAGCCAACCACATGGTTTCCTCACTTAGCATGCTTGATCTTGGGAGAACAACTCCCCAAGAAATTCATCATATTTTAACTTCCATGAAGGCCTATTTAGAGTATAAAAAATATCTTCTTTTTTGCGAGGATTCCAATTCTACAAACGACTCATCAATCAGATGCTTGATTTGCAAGTTATTGACGTTTTAGTAAATACGGACTAATTGTGTCTAGACCTAGTCCGACCTAGTTGGAACAACCCAACCAACCTGGAAAGGGGGCCCCACATTCCCCGGTTTGATTCGACTAACCTGAACTGACCCGATTTGGGTGTGGGTCAGTCCGGACTGAAGGGGATGGTCTGAATCAGTGTGTGCGGGTCCGGCTCGATGGCGCGGGTCTGACCCACTAGGGAAGGCCACCTCCTGCCCGACCAAACTACGGTGGGCCCTGCTTGGCTGGTACATGGTTGGCTGATGGGTACCCTTCCTACCCCACAGGTCACTGGTGGGCCACCTCCTCTAACTAGGACGAACAACGCGTCTCGAGCGCCACCACGTGGCCAGCCGGCCTTCCGCACGCGGTCAGAGGACCACCTACCCTGAGAACCGCATCCCGTAGTTGTGGGACACTTTCTTCCGCCAACCATTGACTCGGCTGGAGGCTCCTCCCACTATTCCGTGGCCCGAGATGGCCATGGCTATTGGCACCGACACACCAGTGGGTCCTTCTGCGGACCACCGAGCCCGCACTGGTGGTCTATTCTTCACACTGTTTGCGCCTTTAGCCTCCGTGGGGGTGTCACCTTACCTAGAAAGGCCTTAAATATTATATTCTTCCATTTAGAAAACTCGATCATGAAGAACTCACAAGAGGAGGGCTTCATCCCTTGTTTGTGTTGGCCCGCGCCCTTTGAGTTAAAATTTCAAAATAGGGGGAGGTTCAGTGATGATGTTCTATCAAAATAAATAAATAAATCCCAATATAAAAGTCCCCTGATAAAAAGGAACCCTCCCGATTTGACGAGAGATCCTTGGGTTAACCTATTTTTGGATTAACCCACGTTCATAATTTTAGAATGTAAAATGGGGAAAAAATTAAAACAAATCAAACCCCTACCTCAATTGATGTTCATTGCTGGAGTATTCCATCTGCGGGGATTTAGGTTCCAATCAAAGCCGTCAGCATTTGTCCCTCATTGGCCCCATTCTTCATCGATTCCATTAGAGGTTCACCGGTGTTTGAAATTTGTTTTTGGATAGATTTATTAGCATAAGTTCATCATAAAATTTCCATGGTTTAATTCTTGTGTCTTCAACATGTTAACCTATTAAAAATAAAACACATCGCAACATTTCTATTATGTTACGTCGTCGTGTCATTACACTATTTCATTTATGAAACAACGTATCTGTTATGATCCATTTAATACATCATTACAATAAAAATTTACAAGAAATTAATTATCTTCCTTTAATTCACCTCATTATCGCACCGCAATGCTGCCAACCACTCACCCAACAGTTTCGAAAAACAAAACAAAATATCTTTTAAGTTATTTTAATTTTTTTCCTGAAAAGTCTGAAAATTAAATTTTCCATCCGACCATTTCCAGTAAAAGTTTGTTCATTTCTAGGTGAATCAAAACATTTTGAGTTCAATGGTACCCTCATATTTTTGATCTGAGAACCAGTTCAAAAGTTATAAAAACCCACTCTCTTGTTTACTTAAAAAACTTATTTTTTTTTTCAAAATTCCATTTCGGGCTCATCGGGCCTCGAGATCATGTTCCGTCAAAGCTTCTTGTCTTGAAATAATTCTATACAATTTAAAAAATATTTATATAGAAATTCTGGAACATTACACATGTTTTCTGATTTTTTTTAAAAACGTTTTGACATTCTCTAAAGGATTTATTAAATAAATATTTATCCATGTTTGTATTTTTATAAAGTGTTTTAAAAGGAATCTTCATGCCATTTTACAAACAAGGTATGTTTTTCTTTTATCGAAAATGTGAATGGAATATATATTTTAATATATATGGTATGAATATAATTTCACACCATCAGGAACAATAAATGGTTTAAATATTCCTTTATAAGTTTCCAAATTCATTTTTAAAGAATTTTTTTTTAAAATGTTTCATTATTTGTTTACTTTAAAAATTTTTATTTCAAAGTGGAATGAATATTTTTTAAAGAAATATTCTAAGTGATATTTCAAAATCATTTTCCTTTATAAGATGATATACATTGATGTTGATTATGATTTTTTGGGGATATGTACCAAGGATATTATCCTTATTATTTATCTAAATGGTTATTGTTTATGATGTCAAGATATTCATGAAACCCATTTCTCTTCCATGGGATATACCATGATATAATGCTTATGAAACCCACTTATTTTTTCAATAGGTTTTTCTGTGATGAAATGATTAGTAAACCTATTTATTTTTCCTATATTATGTTATATTATTTAAAAAAACATTTCTTTTCATGGGTTCTGATATAATGAATGTTTTATGATATTTTGTAATAGATATATATGATTTTAATTATGTGATGGGTGGGACCTATATATACCTCTAATGAATTGGGTAAATATTGATATCTCATGAGATAAAAAGAACTTGAATGGGTTGAACCTTAATCAATAATGAACTTTTTCCACTATGATTATCTTATGAGTGAACCTTGACTACTATGATGGTTTGGGGAGTAAACCCATTCCACTATGATAGTCTTAGAAATGATACTTTAATACTATAGAAATGATTTTATATGATTATATGTATGCCACAATTTCATGTCTTATGTCAGTGTTATGATATCATGGCTTATGTTCTTTGATTTCATTATGATTCATGTCTTATGAATTACCAATATTTATTACATGACCCAATATTTTGATATTTTATAGGAAGGGTATGGTTTTAATATGTTACAATCATGTTCTCATACCCTTATTCTCACTTTATGTTTATATAGTTTCCTTTTCTACCCTTACTGAGAATCTGATATCACCCTTTCTTATCTTTCTTTTCCCCTGGTAATGTTGATAGGTATTATGTGTGATATGCTTAAGAATGGTTCTATTTATGAGGAACTTAGTGGGAAATGATTTAGAACTTTTATTAACCTATTGTTTATGTTTCCATGTTTCCAAATGCACTATACATTTATGATCCTTAGGGGCATGTTTGTGAAATTTAATGAATATTCATCTAAACATATTTAATATAAATGTATGAAAAGCCTAGGTCACTATAGATAAGGCCTAAAAAGCATTCCAAACCTTTATTTTATTTTATTTTATGAGTTATTTCAACCATAACTATCATATCTTTGAAAATATGTCATTTTGGTTCGACTTTCCTTTGATGAAAAACATTATATTATTTCAAGTTAGGAGTAATTATAAAATATCAATCTTCATCACTTATTATGTTATTTAAATATAGATTAAAATGATATATAAATGAATCCAGATTATAAATTTGAAGATATTAAACTTTTTTTAATTTTTATTAATTCTATAATTACCTTTAACGTTTACAAAACACCAGTGTAATGCTTGTGCAAGTTGTAGAAAGAGAAATTAATTTTTTTAACATTTAAATTAATATGTTTTGGATGAATTTTGGTGTTATAATAATTTATTGGATAATTATAATTTATAAGTGATGGTTAATTAATTTATATTTTATTCCTAATTTTTTTTTGATGTCTTTAAAGTCTACTATTCTGAATAGTTTCGAAAATGACATTAAATTCTTTTTAATGTTTAAAAACTATTTTTAAATCATTATAAAACTATAAAAATACTATAATAAAAAAATTAAATGGGAAATTATCTAGTATATCATGAATAGTCCATGTATTTTCCAATTTTAATTTTAAAAATCACTTTCATGTCCCTTAGATATTGAAAAATATGTTACCACAGTTAAGGTAAAAAGGGTAAACAAGGGGTTAAAATGGAAAGATAAGATTCAAAATGACTATTAAAATTGTCTAAATTTTATTTTATGAATTTATTTATACAATTTACCCCTTATATGTGAATATATTGAACTTTTTATCCATTTAACATGAGTTACACATATATTATATATCAATATTTCATGCATTTACAAGATTGCCACCCACCTCACTTATAAAAGGGAACGTCCTCTCCTTTCTTCATAACACATATTGAGCCATTTATATCAAACAATATCTACTAAAATAACTTTCAAAACTTACTTAAAATTTATTATAGGTTATTTACTCACTACAATATCAATATATAAGTCATAAGGTGTATGCTAAATGAGGTTTTCCAAAGAAGAGGTATAACTCTTAACCGAGTATTTTTATATTTATTTTTTCTTCCAAATCCTTAAAATATTCAATAAAAATGTCGATATGATAAAATAATTATCTTAAATATAGTTAAATGTTATTATGTTTATTTAAAAACCCTTTTACATATCCTTTTCCATCTTATGGGAAATGAAAACATCACTATTGCATACGTGTGGACTACCACCTCCACAAAGCGGTGTGTTTTGTTTTTCATCACCACCTCAAAAGGATGATTATTATGATGGATTTAAGGAATATAAACAATATTATTAACATAATTATTGTTATATAAAGATAATATAATACTGATCTTCTTACCATTCCATCTATTTGAAAATGAAAACAATGCTTGTGTGTACTCATGGACTACAACCTCTAAAAATCATTGTGTTTTTTAATGATTTTGTTTCATGAATAGTTATAAAGTTATATAAAAAATTATAAAAATGATAATTATTTTAGGATTAATATTTTCAATATCATTTAATTAGTATCCCTTTTACCTTGGATGGAATACCAAAGTTGTTTTTTGATTATGAACCGAATGTCCTCAAAACATCCGACATGAACACAATCAATTTAGTAACTATATAAGAAATGATAATAAATAAAATAAAAGGTAATTTGATAATATAATAAACTTAAAAACGTTTCTCAAAAAATAAAAAAATTAATATAATTTTATTATATAGTATTTAAAAATTTACATGGCGAGTCAAACTTGAGGTAAGAGGTTTCTTGTATCAATTTATTTTCTTTGAGACTTATGCCATTGTCACCACATGTTTTATTATTAGTGGTGTATGAACTTCTATATGGATGTATTTTATCAAAAATTTTATGAAATTTAACTATTTTACAAATCCTTTTGAATATATCTTCTTTATTTTCCTTTTTGATTCAAAAGTTACCATAATGGTAAGGCATTTTTCTTTAAAACCTTATTTTAAAGTATTTATTTCAAATATTTTCCCTCCATGTCCATGATAATAAATATTTTTAAAGGATGTTCATATTTATGCTTAAAATATTATTAAAGGTTACTTTAAAATAATTTTTTAATTTTGTTAAAACGGTTTACACTAGAATCGTTTTGCTGTTTTTCACATGGGTCACTTTTGAATCTTTTTACCAAAGTGTGAAAATAATGTTTTTAACATATATAACTTGATAGTTTTACCCCCATAATGTAATTTCATCACTATAAATGTTCATTAACAATTTTAGATGGGTTTTCAATGTTTATAATTTTCTCATTGTTCTTAGAATTTTTAGTTTTTAATTTTTTTGAAAAGAAAATGAAATTTCTTATTATTTTTATGAGATAACTAAATATTAGTTTTTTATGGGATGAAATTCAAATTTTCTTATTTTTATGATGAAAACTACGAGCTATTAATTTTTTTTATTTTAAAACATGAAACATGGGAATTATTTATGAATATGGGAATGGGGAGTGAACCTAAACCCTTATATGGCTATGTTTATTATATGATGGGTAGGTCTGTTAAAACACTCCAATGCATTGGGTAAGGTGATGGAGCTAACTAATGTGAGTTACTCCTAAGAGAATGTGGATAAATTTAATTACTCCTTTAAAGAGATAAACTTAACATATGTAAGTTATCTACAAGAGAACGTATATAAGGTTAAATTGAAACAAGTTACTCCTATGAAGTGATGAAGCCAACTAATATAAGTTACTCATAATAGAATGTTAGAATTATCCTGTCAGGAAATTATATAATGAAATTATGATGCCCCAAGTTTCCTATATGTTTTATCTATTCTGGAAAATGGTATTTCAAGGATATTTTTAATTTAAAAAGGTAAAAATGATTTTACAATTTAAAGGAAATTTTATGATATTATAAAGTTTAAATGTTTATTTTCATGTTAAATCTTTCATGAATTATGATTTTTCCATTTATGATTGATTAAAAAATGTTTTTTGAAATCTTAAGGCTTTGAATTTTATTTCATTAGTAGGTTAATGATTATTTTTAGATTAAAATTTTATTACAAAAATGGAAAAATTCCTTATGGGTTTTTCATGAATTGAAAATATATTTATGGTTTTTCTTTATTTTTATATCCTGTACTAAGTTTTATTGTGATCATCCCATGTTTTCAAGTGTTTTTCATAGGGCCTAAGGACGATTAAAAGATATTATAAAGTCTATCTTCAAATAAAGAAAACTTTCATTTTTCAAAGTAAGTGTGTTATGAATGAAACATGACTGTGAATTTAATAATCCTATTTTTGTGGGAAAAGTAGACATTGAGTGGAAGTGTCCACTTTGAATTATAAGGGTTTGATATGTAATAGTTTTTCCTAATTCTCTAAAACTCTAAACCAAAAAGATCCTTAAAACTTAAGAAAGTGAAATCCTTTTTATAAATCATATAATTATGGTTTGTTTAACTTATAGGGAATTATAATGCTAATTAATGAACCATGAAAAGGGATATTAAGGATAACCAAAGTCAACATTCTCTAAATCCTATAAAATATATACAATGTTATGTTATTACAACTACTAAGTTGGAATATTAAAATAGAGTGTTGAAATATACACTTGTTATTCATTCAAGAATAGAAAATATCATTTTTGACACTAATTCTATAAATTATTTTATATAATTTATATTTATAAATATTCAAACACCACCTCAAAAAATGAATTATTTTTATTAGCGGAAAAACTAAGAGATGTAATTATTTCATTCCAAGTATACAATTCTTCCTAAATTATCTTTGGTAGGAAGAATATTTCTTCAAATCTAGTTGTTCCCCACTTCTTATAATATGACACAATAAATGGCATGGATTAACAATCCTTATCTTGATTCTATATTAACTTCTAAGATAGGTAAATATAATTCCATGTCCAAAAACATCCTATGATTCTATAAAAATGAAAGGATAATTATGAATATCCTTTGAAAAATCCTTTTCAGGTATGGATATTATTTCCTTATGAGAAAAAATATTTAGATAAAATGATTAAAAAAAAGGATAGGATCATTCTTTAAGACATTATATTTATAAGTTAATATAAATATGTATTCATCAAAGAGTTTCCGAACCTTCCCTTTGATCAATATGTTGGGATCCTAATATAAATTATGCATAGAGCTCAAGCTATATCTAAGTGTCCTTACAGAATATCCCACAGCGAACTATAAAACTTAAATAAGTGACTATAAGAGAATTTAGATAATGGTGTTATATGACATGAATATTTACCATAGGGTGATCAATACATATTTTTTTAATAATAAGGATGGTTTAATGTCTCTCTACATTGATTACTTTTAAAGGTGGATCTTTGAATAATATATACTCACTTTAATGTGAAAAAAAGGATATCCCAAGGATTATATTTTATAGAATAAATGGATACTGTTAGTTCATAGTGATTAATTTTTGAATTCAAAATTCCCTAATAATCTTTATGGATTTGGTGAATATATAATTTAGGGATTGCCTCAAATTTTTTTGGTGGTATTTATATATCACATTCTCATATATTCAAAAATCGTGAAAGAACATGAATAGAATTTGAGTATTGTGATAAAGACTTTTATAAGGGGTAATTTATATAAAAACTATAGTAAATGTGACTTTTAAATGGATAAATTTATATTATTAGTGAATGTAATCAAAATAAATGGGAAATATATTTAACCTTATAAGACAATGGTGATTTAAAAATAACCTAGGATAAAATCTATATTGATAATCCATAGTTTATTTGAATTAATTAAAAAATAGAAATATTTGTGAGGAATTTATCATGATATTTTAATCCAAAAACCAAGATAACTCTAAGAGGAGTAAAGTTTATCTAGATAGATGAATGTGAAGAGAGATTCAAGAAGTTTAAAAAGAGGTTATTCACTACACTTGTACTCACACCACCCTTATGTAGGGAGGGTTTTATGATATACATAAATTATTCAAATAAGGGATTAGTTTTTTTCATCATAAAAAATGATAATTTGATATCCTATACCTTAATTAAATTAACGATTCATGAGAAAAATTACCCTATGCATGATCTAGAGTTGGGAGTAGTAATATTTGCATTAAAGATTCAAAGGAATTATCAATATGGTGAGAAGTGTGACATATATACTGATAATAAAATCTTAAATTATATATTCACATAAAAATATATTGACGTGAACCAATAAATATAGTTATATCTGATTAAATAATATGATTACTCAATCCATTACTATCTTGGAAAATTAAACAAAGCAGAAGATGCTCTATATAGAAAGGATCCTACAACCTCATCCTTAATGAGTATTGAAAGCCATAAAATCTAATGATATATATAAATATTGTAAATAGTAATCATAAAGGAAGGAATAATACCTAAACTTATTCAAGTATAGGCATAAAAAATAATTTGGAAGCTATAAGGAAGGTGAAAATACTAGAGTTCAAGATTGATAAAGAGAGACTTGTTATATTTTAGTTCTATAGATAAACAAGTATCTATTAAATGGTGATCATAAATCATTATTATCTATCTAACCAGGGAGTAGAAATATGCACAATGATCTCCAAAAACATTTCTTGTGGGATAACATGAATAAGGAGATTGTTCAATGTACATCAAAGTACATGATATGATATAAAGCTAAATAAAAATGGAATAAGTCTAAGAGGGTGATGATACCATTTCCCATACCAATATGGAAATGATTGAACATCACCATGGATTTTCTCACATGTTTTCCAAATACATCTAAAGGAAATAACAACATATGGGTAGAAATGGGTCAATATACAAAAACTTCTCCCATTATCACCAATTTAAAAGATTTCTTACTTGATCAAATTCTCAAGATATATATTAGAGAAGTAGTAAGGATACATGGGAAAAAACTATCAATTATTGATAATTGACAATATATTAGACTCTTTGGGGTACAATTAAATTAAACACACCCACACAGACCACACACATAGGCTATAAATGAATTCCATATCCCCCAAGGGATAACCCACCCATAAAGACTTATTTATTTAGTATATAGCCCAAAGTCCCAGTGGTCATGAAGCCCATTACATTACCCAAATGACCTCATGCTATCTTGGAGGCCCAATGTAGAATCATGAATTAATCATACATGCATGAAAATCAGCATGTGTCATGCCAGCATTACCGTTTTCAAATGAAAATTCTCTCCCATAAAGATTTGAACCCGAGTCTGATGCAGAATCATGAGGCACATCTACCACTAAGGCACACCCCAACTACAAATTACACTGGGTTTTTAGGCCCATGTGGTTACAAGGTATTGGTGGGCTGTCCCCCACCCCCAAACACCTTTATGTACTTCACCTGATATAAGCCCAAGTGTAATGGCACCTGGGATTTTGAGCCAGTTCTACACGGGGGTAGAGGTCCCATGAGTGATTTATTATCGCATCTTAGTAATTTCCATAGTAAGGACTTAAACCCATAACCTTGGTGAAAAACTCCACAGCCGTAACCAACTCAACTATGACCCAGTGGTAAAATTGTATATAATTGATATTTGAGGTTTACATTGAAGTTATATAGGGGTATTCAAATAGAATTATACTTTGATTTAAAATTTAGTGTGACATATCATCCTCATATAGATAGTTAATCTAAAAGGACTATCTAAACTCTAGATTATGTGATTAACGCCTACTATAAGGACTCTAAAAGTGGTTAATATCAATATATTCACCCTAATCAAGTTCTCCCATAATAAAAAAATTCACTCAAGTATTTAAATGACTCTATATGAATCCCTAAATAAAAATAAATGTCTAAATTCAATATTATAGTATAAAGTTAGATAAGAAAACCTATTTGGATTATAAATAATTGAATAAATGACAGAGAATGTTTAAGTCACTCAATAACACATCAAATTAGTACACAGTCAAAAGAATATCTCTGCTGAAAGTCACCGATGAGACCTATAATTTGAGGTTAGGGATAAAAATATTACTTTTAATATCTCTATAGAAGAGACTCATCATGTTTGGTGGGAATGGGAAATTAAATGAGGAAAAAAAATAATTTCATACATAAATATTACATAATTTTATTTGAATATCCAATACATATCATAACAATACATACCTCAGAACCATAATGGTTTAGTGTCTTTGAAGACTAGTTACATAATATTATTATTTGATGAAATATTTATAAAATCTATTAGAAAGTTGGGGTGAGTGGAGCAGGAGCTCAAAGTGACGATGGCAGAGACCTAATGGGTATGATGATGTTCCCCCTCCTCTGCTAGTATATGGGAGGGGGGAGGATCCACATCTTCCTCATAATGGCCGGAGATGCGACTTGTACCCTTTCACTGATCCTAAATCGATTATGAGGTTTCCTAATATTAACCTAGGACTAAAGGTCCCTGGTATTCGAGAAGGCAATCCCATGATCCCACTATCAGTTCAGGAGTTTACGGAGGCCGAGATGTTTTTGAACCAAAATTTGGTTTCAAAATTCAAGAAAAAATGGCATTCAGTGGATGACATTGATAGGGTTGTCTTAGAAACTTGGGTACTTCAAGAATGAGTGGTTATCGGTCTGTTAGATTAAAGGAATTTGATGGTGCGATGTTCTTCGTCAGAGGATTTTTTCCGTGCTCTATCATGTGATCCTAGGAAGTGCAGTGGTAGCAACTTGTATCTGTTTTGGTAGAGCTACGATCTATACTTGAATCATGATTCTCCTTCAATTCAAATTTGGGTAAGCCTTCCTCAACTACCTCTCCCATTTCAAAATCCTACGATTATACATATGTTAGGAAATTTAGTAGGTCAGTTTCTCTATATTGATACACGTACTGCTATTATGTGCCATCCGATCAACCCACACATGTGTGTGGAGGTTGATGTGTTGAGGGAATCAGTAGAGTCTTTATGGATTGAAGCCGGAGAGGAGGTACAATGTAATAAGATGGTGGTATTTGACCATTGGGTGGAGTTATGCTCCTCATTTCGTCGACTGGGTCACTCGAATGCCAACTGTAGACAAGATGTTCACCAGGGGAAGGTTTCAGTGTAGGTGATAAAGGGAGATGATGTTAATCTGGTAAATCAAATGGAATGAAAGGTGGTATAGTGTAAACTAGCATAAAAACAGGTTGATGAACCCTCTATTTCGGGGTATTTGACTGGCTTAAGGGGGATTTTAAGGACCGAGACACTAGTAAATCAGTGGAAAAGTGAGATGATGATCCATCTTCACGATCACATCAAGCTTAATTTGTGATTTTCTCTGGGAAGGAGGTTGTGGATAAGATGGAAGGGCTTGAGATCGAACCTCAAATCAATTTAATTTAGGGTGCTTCTACTTTGGGGGTCATTAAACAATCAGTAGAAAAGGTATTGGTATAAGATGGTGTTCAGACTAACAACTCTTTTTAGTGTTTGGACACTAATGAGATTATACAGGATCTGACCTACGATCTCGATAGATGAAAAACAGAAGGTGTAGATTCTGAGGAGGATTCTAAAGTAGCTAAGGCTCATTAGGAGGAGTAGATTCCTAACAAGAAGAATGGGAGAGGCCACAAGGACTACTCACATTTACCAAAACTGATGGAAACATGATCAGGTAAAAAATCTAAACCATGTGATAAAGAAATGTCATATGCTTCCATGATCAGTGTGTAGGGAAAGTCACAAGTTACAGTTCAGGGAATCAGCAACGACATGCTGCTTGTGAGTTGTAATGCTACTGCAAACTGTATCGAAATGGAAAAGGACTCTAAAGAACCTATCCTCCACTTTGATGAGAAAATGATGGAAGAATTTATTTATTTCAACATCCCACAGGAAGAGGATGAGATGATGGGAAGAAATATTCAAGTGGAGGTCAATAGTGAGTAGGATAATTTGATTGACAAATAGGATATGATCCTGATGAGAGGCTTCAATGATAGGAAAATCATCAAAGAATAGTATATTTGAACCTAGAAAAAATTGGTGTCTTTCTTCGAAGATGTTATCGTCAAAGAACCTAATGATAAGGTATGGATCATGAACTAAAAACATTTTAGAGAGGAAAGTACTAATAGGATGACACTATGCTTTGATGGCTTTGCTTTCTCTTATGAGGATTCACCTTTGGATTAATTGGGAATGGTTTCTCACTTTGCCTAAAAAGTGATTTTATTAATAAAAAGATAATTTTCAGTCATTAAAAACTGACTGACTATTATAAAGTTCTTCACACATAGTACACTTATTATACATACCATACTTAAAACCTTTATTCATAAACTAGGGAAAGGAAACATTATAAATGGTGATCCCAAATGCACAATAAGGCTAAATATAAGGGATATCAATCAATGATCACAAGTGGGAAAATGGTAAGCATAAGGATATGATAAAATGATAATAACTTATTAATTTAATGACCAATTAGTGAAATATATTTAATTATGAATCATGGAACGATAAAATAAAAAAAGTCATAAGGGCATGGAATCATAAAAAATCAATCATGATCTATGAGAAAATATCTTAAGTATAAGACACAAGTTTATAGAATACACATAATCATAGAAAATTATTTCCTATTTCAAGGATCACTTCCAAGACTATCATAATGGATTGGGTTCACTTCTAATTCCATCATTTCCTTAGTCAAGGTTCACTCCCAAGACTATCATATTGAAAAATGTCCCTTATTAAACTATTTTCACTCTCCATTGCAGTCCCTATTTTCTCAAGAGATATCATTCTTTTACCAATACATTATTGATATATATAATTCTAGTCCCACCTATCAAATAATGAAAACTATACATATTTTTCCCACAAGATCATAAAAAATTCATAAATTCATCATAGCATAACCCATGGAATATAAACAGGTTTCATTTCATAATTTCATTATAGATGCCTTGGTAAAGAAACATGTTTCTTAAAGATTTCATCATAACATAATTAACCTAAGGGACATAAATGAGTTTCATATAATAATCCTTAAAGCATCATAATCATAATCCATTCATATAATTAAATTGGATGGTATCATAATATCATATCCCAAGTGAAGAATAAAAATCCTTTAAGGATATTTTTATAGATTAAAAATTCCACTAAAAGAACATTTGAACATTTATTAAAAAACATGGAAAATATCCTATTATTTTGGTATATTTCTTAACTAAAAAATATCAGAATATTGATTTTTTTAAAAAATAAATATGAAAATTTTAAATGATTATTTAAATTAAAGAATAGGAATGTGGTAAAGAAAATCAATTTGTGTAGTGAAAATTAAAATAAATATTCATTTCACACTTTTTTTTTGTAAAAATTCATAGATAACCAGTTTTGAAAACATTGTAAAAATTCATTTCTAAACATATAAAAACAAAATAAAATATGGAAAAAATTAATTTAAACAATATTTGGAGAATATTAAATAACATTCATGAAAACATATAAAAAACATGTAAATTAAAGAAAATTTTCATCAACCAAAGAGGAAATAATAAAAGTTTTAATTAAAAATAGTTTCTCAATAATTTTAAGTAACAAAGAGATAAAATTGGTACTATTACTTAAAAATTATAGGAATAAAAAAGGATAATAGAATATATTAGGTTTAAATAGTAATATATATATAATTTCCTTCAATATAAATTTACCATAGATAACCGTGAAAAGAAATGAGATTGTAACAGATACCCTTACATATTTAGTAATCTTCAAATCAAAACTTCATGAAATATGAAAAATATGTGGATTTATAAATACCCATTATTTTAATGAAAATAATAGTACAAGAAACTCATAGATATTAAATACACTACACAAAATAAACAAGGGTGAATATAACATATGTATTACAGATATAAAAGTGGCAAGAAACCATTACCTCAAATATTGTCTTGCTTCCTACCTATTAAAACCTCATATATAATAAACATAATACTATTATACATATATTATAGAAAATATTCATATATATTTTAATTTTCATCATTGATTTATAATTTCCAATTATCCTTTTATTAAAAAATTCTTTATAAAATGAACATTCACATGAAAACAGGTCCATTTCCATGCATGTTTCAGTTTGATCATTCTATTACTTGAATATTGGTTATAAATTCATAATATAATGAATATGTATCATGAAATAATTATAATATTTATTCAATATATAAACTTTCATAACCATTTATATAAAGTGATGATGAAAAATGAATTACATCACTTCATGGAGACGGTTGTCCGTATATACACACCAGTGATGTTTTCTCTTTTCAATGGATGGAAAAAAATAAAGGTAAATAATAATACATTCTTAAATAATCATTATTATATAATAAATATAATATATATTCATTAAATTGATCCTTATTATCATCTATGCAAATAGGAAATGAATAAAAAATCACATCTCTTCATAGAGGTGGTAGTCCACACGTACACACAAGCGATGTTATCATTTTCTAACGGATGAGAATATAAGAAGGTAGATAATATATTTTAATTACATAAGAATAATTATTTCATGAATATTATATATAGAAAATTAAATCTATCACAATAACCAACCATGAAATATGGTTATGGAAAACGAATAATATCACTATATAGAGGCAGTATTCCACACATATGCATGAACAATACGTTCATTTATTATTTAATAGAAATGAGGTGTAAAATAGTTGTACCCTAATCAAAATAATATGATATATATTTATTATACATTATTAATTATGTTAGGATGGATATAATAAATTTACAGGAATTATAAGAAAAAAATAAACTTTGAAAGACTCGGGTGAGATGATTGCATCTTCTTTGAGATATTTTATTTATATTACACATTAAGCCTTATTAGGATGGTATTATGGAAATATGAAAAGATCAATAATTAATTTAAGGATGATATAATTTTTTTCAAGTATTGGATGATATATATGGCCCAAATTGTGTTAGTAATGGAGGATAATAAGCACCATTTTATAATAGATAAGAGGGGAACACATAGAATAAATTAAAAAATTTAAATAATATAAAGTAATTTTATTTTGAAAGGGGAATAATATAACTTCCCAACCTAGGTTCCACACACCGATTCCATGAACCATTCAGTTACATGACCTCAAGTGCACCACCCCATATGCTAGAGGCTTCCGACTAGCAATGAGGGTCTAATATACAACATAGAGAGACTATATCTTATTTATCAAGGCAAAACAATAGTAGAAATAAATAAAAATAACCAAATGGAATAAAAAATAACCAAACCAAAATAGTATCACATGATGACCAAAACAGGAAATAAAATATCGCAAACTAAATAGTAGATATTTCATGACAAATACGTTTCAAGTGTTAATATGCAAAACCCAAAATAAATAAGAACACTAAAAACTCCAAAAAGGGTCCCAAATCACCTCTAGTTCCCTCATCCACGATACATAAAAAATCATCAATCTAACATAGGGATATTACACTTATCCCATCCTGCAAATATGAATTCTATTTAGGTACCTACCAGCCAACCTGAGTAAGGTGTGAGTACAACTTACCAGTAAACCTCCAACGACATATAAAACAATATCCAATCAATAATAGTTTATAAAGTTTTATAAATAGTAAAGTACAATACATAAAATAAACAGTTACCAAATTTTTTTATTCTTTAATTAACCAAATAAACCCTAGGGTTCTTGAGGAAACTCGATCCCTCAATACCTCCTTCATCTCATGATAGAGTCTAAAATATCCCCAAGATACATCACACAACACAATACCATGGTCATCATTTATAATTTCACTTCAAAAAATATTTATTCCAATAGGAACCATACTCTAATTCCTAACTCATAGGCATAAAACATTGTTTCTAACACCCCATGGGTATTTGGAGCCTCTGTCCCTATCCCACACTTCAAAGTCACATGGGTATTTGGAGCCTTAGTCCTTGTCCCGTACTTGCTATCTCATATGGGTATTTGGATCCTCAGTCCCTATCCCACACTCATTTATCACATATTGGTATTTAGAGCCTCTATTCATGTCCCACACTCGTATATCAATAAATTACACATATATTACACATATCACATCAATCAAGGTTAATCAACATTAACCCTCTTATCACATTTCATATCAATTAATATGCTATATCAACTATCAAAACAAATCACGGTTCAATAATTTAATCACATAGAATAATATGAGAAACTCACCATTAAACCATTTGATAATATTCAATTCATATAACCCATTAAACCATTAAGGCAAAGTCAACCATTTCATAATCCCCATTTTCAATTAATTCATAATCACATTAATTAACTAAATACATAATCCCAATTTCCCATCAATTCCAAAATCACAATATTCCATTAATTAATTAACCAATTAATGAGTTCAGAGAAACCTATGCACATGTATGAATTTTAACCTTAATGAGTTTAGAGACACCTGTGCACAGTTCTGGGTCAAGGCCTATGAGCTAAACTGGGTTCTTTGGCACCCAAAAATCCTCTTCGATATAGCTTTGACTATCAGAATTCCAATCAGAATGGATAACACAACTGAAACTGCCAACTATGGTCACTTTTCAAGGATTCTAGTAGAGGTTGATCTTAGCACTATCTTAATTGATCGCGTTGTTCTTTCAAATTTGAAGGATGAAGTTTTCCTTAGGATAGAATATGAAAGAATCTCCCCTTTTTTTACTGCCTGTGATATTATTGGACATATGCTCACTAACTATAGGGGGAACATAAGTTGCTCAAATTTTATTTTAAAAGACCATGACTCTCGTCAGTGTCAGAAAAAGAAATAGGCTGAACCCTTAGTCAAGTCAGACGAACAAACTAAAGATTCCGAACACAACTCTGAGACTATTTCTCTACCTGTTAATGAACTTCAGAACCAAGCTAAGGCTAATAGTAATTTGACGACACATGAACTTGTTAGAGCTGAATGTTCCAAAAAGTCTGATGGGGGTACTCCTAAGGCCACCCAAATCTCTCATTGTGTTAAATACAAGTCAGTGTCTCTTGAGATAAATCATGATAATAAACCAAAATTGTCTTGGGATGATTTGGTTAGTGCATCCCATCATGACAACTCTCAGATTGGTGAAAATGATGACCACATTGAAGATGAATCTGATTATAACAATAATTTTCAGGAACCATCCATTCAAGTTGATGTGGACTTGGAAATATGGAATCAAAAGAAATAAATGGCCTCTAAGGGTTGCAAAGGTAAAGAGAAAATGAAAGCTACCATATCTCTGAAATCTAAACACAACAAGTCATATGTTGTGTAGGGTTATATTAGTAAGAGAAATTATAAAACTGTGAAAACTCACAAAAAGGCGGAGATTGGAACCTTTGATCAGCATATGGAGCGGGATTTTTCTAATATACATGAAGGGAAGGATGAACCTCATGTAGATTCTTCAATTTAGATCTCAACTGAAAATCAAAAATCAGATCTTCTTGTCCCAAAATCTGGTATACAGGACATCTCAAAATGGATCCAAAACAAAGGAAAGGTATGTTCATAGGAACAGGCTGCGGATCAAGGTACATGAAGGATTCAAACCCCCAATGTGGAGCAGCTTCAACCAGCTTTTGGTCTCAGATCCAAACATTCTAAAAGTAGAACAACAAAAGGTAAAAATTCTACATTAATCACACATAATTATTTTGAAATGATTGCATCTGGAATCAGCAAAGAAGATAGGCATAGTGACAATCCTGCTATAGGAGAATAGGATATGAAAGGGGTCGTCAATGTTATTCCCCCAAAGGATGGTGGAGGACCTTCGGCACAGGTGAAGAAAAGAGGAAGGCTCCCTTGTGATAGGGACAGTTTTTCCTCTCAACATATTATGTGTACCTGGTCCCGTGAAACATAATTTTTTTTTGGTTGGAATTTTGTTTTGGTTTTCTCCTCCTTGTAGTCTTTTTTTTTGTTTTTCTATTTAATAAAAGGGATAGTGACTTGACATTAAAAAAATCAATTCCATGAGTCCAAAAATTAATTAATCAATTAATTTATTCAATTCAAGGTTTAATTATCAAATGGGAAAATTTAAATTCCAAAATACATAGATGAAATTGGAATTAAAGACTATGGGAAATTAATTTAGAACACCTAATTCAAGATTGATGATGAACACTCATCAAAGAAAATTCCCAACTGAAGCAGAATGATCAAGGACATGTCAAAGAATGAGATCTATATTTGAAACCAAGATCCAAGATCAAAACAATTAGATCTAATAAAACCTAGATTAGAAAATATAATATCAGAGAAAAACCATTCCATTTTTATCTAGCAAGAGAGATGAGAGAGAGAAACCTAATTTGGAAGAAACCACATACCTGTATAGGTACATATCTATTAATCTAGCATTGATTTGTAAAGAAAGGTGTTCAAGAGCCCAAGTACCTCTTACAAAAGCCTACATAAATGAGAGGAAACATTTAGGGTCCATTTGGGTTGATTTAGGGTGAATTAAAGGGGTTCGAGAATTTTAATTTAATTTTCAAGTGTTTAAAAACACACAAGAATAGTTTCTTATACGGGGTGAATGGTTTTCCCTAACTGTTTTCCTAACTATGCTCCTCCTCTTAGGAAGTCTCATAGTTACTTCTAGAAGGGTGAAAAGTTTTAAAAACCATGTACTAACCCTAAAAATATCTACTATTTGGGTTCACACGGTTTGCTGGCCTGGGGTATAGTTTTGGAAAATTGTGCGCCAAACGTCCACTGCCCCACTTCCTTCCAAAATTCTCTGGTCTCACCAAAAAAATCCACAGGGTTATACTTAAACAAGATATAATAAAAATAAGGAAAAATGAGTATCTATAAATGAGACCAAGACATATCTAGAAAAGTTCAAGATCTTACAATATCCCCACTTTATAATAGCTAATCCTTGAGCTATACTCCCAAGAATCTCTAAGATTCCGCGGTAAAAAGGTCAGGCCACTAAGTCCACATATCTTATTTTATTTCCTAACTATCCTCTTGTTTAAAACCATGTTACCACAATACAATAACTATCAACATGGTATTTACCTACAATACTTTCTCACTATGATCCAACACACACATCATATTCTCTTCAAAGAATGCATTGGTCTCAAGCTCAACATCATCCACATTGATCACATGATAAGGTTTAGGGTAATATTTCCGATGTTGTGACACATGGAAAATGTAATTCATAGAATTGTACCTATATGGAAGAGCTAATCCGTATGTAACTAGACCGATTCTATCTACAACCTCCAAAGGTCCCATAAACCTGGGCACCAACTTGCCTTGTCTCAGTATCCTACGGTGACCCAATCTAGGAAACACCTGAAGGAATACATGATCACTCTCTTAAAACTATAAGGGTAATATACATCTATCAACTTATGAATTATTACTAATTTGATCCATATTTATATACTTTATAATTATTTGAACCTTCTTCGATGTCTCCTGTACGAGACTCATTCCCAAAAAATCCGACTCACCTGCCTCTATCCAACATAAATGTGATCTATATGGCCTACCATAAATAGCCTCATATTGTTCCATCTGTATAGTTTCCAGATAATTATTGTTATAGGAAAACTACACCAATGATAGGTGCTTCTATGAAGACCAAAAAATTCTAGGATACACACCTAAATAATATCCTCAAGCACCTAAATAGTACACTCCGACTGTTTATCTGTCTGTGAGCGGAATGTCATACTCAGTAAAATCTATTTACCAAGTGCCTTCTAAAATCCATAATAGAAGTGGGAATTAAAACATGATTCATGGTCTAAAACAATATTTTGTAGCACCCAATGCAGATAGACTATCTCTTGAACATACAAATATCCAAACTAATCCACTAAGAAAGTCTCCCATATAGGACAGAAATGCGCTACTTTCATCAGTCAGTTCACAACCACCCAAATAACATCCTTATTATGAGGAATCCTTAGAAGACCCACCACAAAATCTATGATAACTTCATCCCACTTTCATTCTAAAATGGGAAAATATTGTAATAAACCACTAAGTCATTGATGCTTATCCTTCACCTATGGACATATGGAGCATCGTGTCATGAACCCTACAATTTCCCTTTTCAAGCCCAGCTACTAAAACTATCATTGTATGTCATGGAACATTTTGGTCACATCTGTATGCACTACCCATTTCGATGCATGAAATTTATGCATCATCTCCTCCCTCATACTCATAGGGACAACAACGTAATTCCTGACATAGATGATATCATCCTCATCAATTCTCCAATAAATATATATATATATATACTCAAACCACCTTCAATGAAATAGATTAAAATCTCCATGGGAAAATATATACTTTAAGATCTTATAACTGGCATACATAGACAAATTTTCATCCAATAGATAATGTCACCAACACTTCAAAGAATAAACCATAATTGCTAACTCGAGGTCATGCCTAGGGTAGTTTTGTTCATGTGGCCTCAACTATCATGACCCATACAACACAACTCGATCACCATACATCAACAATGCTCTAAGAACTATACCATAAGAATCATGAAATACCAATTAATCCTCACTCAGCTCAAGTAGGATCAATATTAGTGTCATTATCATGAGCTTCTTCAACTCCTGGAAGAAATTCTCATAAGCTCTAGAACACTCAAAATTTATCCCCTTCTTGGTCAATCCAAAAATAGGTTCTTCCATCCATGAAAATTACTGTATGAACATCATATAATAACCCACTAACCCTGAAAATATTTGAATATTGAAAACATTATTGGGTTGGTCCCAAGAAACCACTACTTGAACTTTCTCTGGGTCCACTTACACACCTTCCTCTGAGAGGATGTGACCCAAGAAGTGTAATTTATTAATCAAAAACTAACACTTAGATAAAATTTCATATATAAGATTCTATCTAAATGTACTGAATATGATTTCAAGATGTTTGGAATGATCATAATGAGTCTTGAAGTACACCAAGATGTTGTCCACAAATAATCACATGCAAAGAAAAGACACAACAATTTTACTTTCTTCGCCACAAAGGGATACGTCTAAGAAGCATACGATAATAGGTTGTCAGTTATACCAAAGTCTACTAATCTTTACTAGTGGTTGATTACAAAAGTTTAGTATAGTCACTATATTCTAGGCACACTGACTTTACAAGGTTTTAGGGATAACACATTGTGTCCCTCATATCACTTTCATTGACTCACCCTTGCTCACTATATTGGGAAGAATATGAACTTCATTTATCGAAATGAAGGTCACTTGAATGGATAGGAATTAAATCATACATCCTAAACTATATATGGATGCTCTGTTTAAGTTCAATTTTTACCCATGAATGAAATTTACTTTCCCACGTACTGATAATTTGTGAATTGCTCCTCAACAAACTGACCTTCTTTCTCTGTATACTATGCTCCTTCCTCCACATACTTCCCTACTCCATGTACTTACCTTCTCCACTGCATACTACCCTGCTCTTTATACTACTCTACTCTGTGTACTGCGAATGCTTCCTTCGCAAACCATACTGCTCTATGGACTATCTCTGCTTCCTCTCCACTTATTGAAAGAAATACACAGATCGAGTTCTTCCTCGGCATACTAGCTTTCCTATGTGAACATATATTCCTATATAATGACTTTCTTCTTCTGTGTACTATATTCCATGAACTATTCTAGACTTCACCAAATTCTTTTTAGATTATTAATTAATGTCTTTGTGGGGTTTTCTCCCCCCAAATTAATTCCAGATTTTGCCGAATTTCTCTTGGAATTTTCACCTCCGACCCCTCATAATTAAGGGATTAGTTCTCCTTATATTGGAAAAATAGATCCGAGAAATCCACAAAACTGAGATTTACCAAATCTTCATTGGGGCACCTCTTTCACCACATACCATGCATCTTCTGCAAACCATATCCTCTCTTTCGTCCACGTACCACCATTATCCCTATGCAGTGGAACAAATAACCATCTCATTTCTGAAAATGTAACCCTTATAGGTTCCTCAAAACTCCACCTCGATTTTGGGAACAACATTCCATCTTGTGAACCATTTTCCTTCTGTGAACCACATACCTTCCCGCAAACCTCCTTTTCTCTGTGAATCATTCCTCCTATGTGATCAGCATACCATTTCTGCTATATGGTTCATGGTGCGCCATTCCACATAACATAATTCATAATTTGAGAACTATTCCTAGAAACTAGTTCACGGTCTACCATTACTTTTCCAAAACTCTTTATTTTTCCAAAAAAAAAACTCCCAATTTGAGGCCCAAAAATTTTGGAAACACTGGGAAACTGCACCACCTTCAATAATACTTCCAACTTCAATCATAAGACCATAGTACTTGAACAATACTTTATCAACCTAATTTCGATTAACAAAAAACACAAAAAATACTCCATTACAATCAAAGAAAAACCTTTCATCCAACAATACCCCCTTTGGGTTTTTTGGCAATCCAACAATAAATTCAATGAAGAACCTACAACAAACAAAACTTGATCGGTGATAAAAAATCATTCAACACTCTAAGTATACATGAGAAAAACATGGTGTAGAAAATAAGAGGGGAATGAATTGGGTTCTCATGTCTTATATCCCACCATTCTCTCCTATTGTAACATTCTTGAATTTCCCTATTCTCCATTTTTCTATAACCAACCTAGAAAAACATTTCATGATTATTGGGTTCTCATGTATTGTTGCTCATTATTCTCCCCCATTATAACATTCTTGAATTTCTCTATTATCTTTTTTTTTTGTAACCAAAAAAGAAATAAATTGCATGATTATTGAATTTCTCCATTATCCCACATTGGAAAAAAACCCATAGAATCAAATTTTTGACTTATAGAGCTCAAACCACACTTCCCATGGATTGTATCTCCCAAATAAACCTACAAAACTTTCAAAGAAAGATTTAAAATGCTAATAAAATTGGGGAGAGAGGATGTTCGAAACCTCCTCATGTATGAGGAGGTGACTAAACACCAAGTTTTAACCGATGCTTCTCGGACACATGTGCTGACAATGACTTGGTCAGTATGTCAACTACTTGGTCATCAGTTCTAACATGATCCATTTTAATCATGCCGTGTTTGTCTTTTTCTATGATCAAGTGATATCTGATTTCAATGTATTTTATTAGAGAATGATTAATATGATTATTCATAAGATCAATTAAAATATTGTTATCATAGTGAATCGCCATAAGTTGTTTCACCTCATCACCAATATCAGTCATTTGTTTCTTCATCCACAGTAGATGAGTGCAAGACTTTGTAGTAGAGATATACCCAGCTTCAGCAGTACTAAGAGAATTAATTTCCTATTTCTTACTAAACCAAACCATACATTTTATGCCAATAAAGAATTATCCACCACTTGTGAACTTTCTATCAGCAACATATCTAGCCCAGTAAGAATTAGAAAATGATGATAGTTCACTATCTCTTTCTATAGAAAAGTATAAGCCATAATTTTGAGTTCCTTGAATGTAAATCATGATTCTTTTCACTAATTCCACATGACCTTCCTTCAGATTACTTTGAAATCAGGCCACTAAGCACGTTGCATAGAAAATATTTGGTCGTGTTATAGTTAAGTACCGTAGGCTTCCAATGATTCTCCTATACATAATGGTATCCACAGCAGTCCCATACTCGTTCTTTCAAAGTTTAGTTCCAACCAAAATTGGGGTTGACATTGGTTTAGGGTCATGCATATATAATTTCTTCAATATCTCACTTTCATACTTCTCTTGAGATATAAAAGTGTAGTATTTCCTCTAAGTCACTTACAACCCCAAAAATCACGTTATTTCACAAATCATAGGAATTTATAATTCTAATCTCATGTGACTAGAAAATTCATCCACTGATCCCTGCCTGCTTCCTCCAAATATAATATTAGCTACATACATCAGAACCATGAACTGATCTTTTTTATAATTCTTAACGTAAATATTGTGATCCACTCCTTCTCTTTTAAATTTGGTCTTATTTCAATAAGAATCCAGCTGAGAGTACCATTCCCATGGTGCCTATTTTAGACCATATATAGCCTTATTTAATATTCAAACCTCCATTTCATCATTACCAAGAAGAAATCCCACTGGTTATTCAATGTATACTTATTCGTCAAGAACACCATTTAAGAAAGCTGTCTTGACATCCATTTAATAGACTTGGTATCCTCTTAGAATTTCCATGGCCAGGAAAAGTCTGATTGACACATGTCTAGCCACTGGAGAAAATGTTTCTTCAACATAAACACATTCAATTTGTGAATAGCCTTTACAAAACTTGTGTTCCTTATTTATTATCACATTTTCATGCTCATAAAACTTGTTTTTGGAAATCCACTTCATACCAATCACATTGTGGGTTTCAGGTCACTTAACTAGATCCCATGTTTGGTTTTTATTTTTCTGATCCCATTCTTTATTCATGGACTTAACCCGTGATTCATCCTTTTAAGCTTCATCAAATGAGGATGGTTACACAACTAAACTGAATGAATATTGAGAATTATTCCTCGTTCTACTTGTCTACATGGGTGTAGTACAATCTCCATTGATATTATATTGATCTATTTATTCTATTCAATTTCTATTTTGGGGTTCAAAAGATTTTTCTTTATTCATAGTTTCCTCTTATAATTCTTCTTCTGAGTCAATATAATGATATTATTCCTAAGTGATTTTCATACCTTCCTCTACTTCTATATTTTAATTCATTCCACATCCACATTTTCCCTCATCATTAACCACATCTGTAGATAAATTTTTTGAGACATTTGTGGTTTTATCTTCAATGATCTTCACATCACCACTTTCCAAAAAATTTCTAAGTCATTTATTGAAACATTTTTAGGATTTGATATTCATTAAATATATGAGGAATATTCCTTCATCTGTAGAATCACCAAACATTCCTTGATTTCTCTCTTAGTTTTGAATAAAGAATTTACTTATGAAAACAAGAAAATACATCAAATAAGGATTCCTTCCATGCCATAAATCACAAGGTTTTTTGGTTTCCCCCATATAAAGCCTTATTCAGTTTTGAATATAAATTGCATCATGGAAAACCTCTTTCTATTAATGGAGAGAGAAAAAAAATCTCAATCAGTATAGTTCTGGACATACTATTCATATGTCGAGTCCAGTGCTCAATGACTCCATTTTGCTGCAGGGTTATCACAACAACCACCTAATATTGCATTCAATGTTTCTATTGGTAATTTTAAAATTTAATGGATGTGTACTACCCTCTATTTTCAAACTACATAACTTTTATTGTTTGTCTTGTATCATTCTCGGTTATTTAGTGATAAGTTTTCATGCAATCAAGAAATTTTCGTTTCCTATGTATAACCATCCCACAAACCATTATACTATTATTATCAATTAAAAGGATGAAGTACCTTTCTCTATATGTTCCATCAACATTTATCAGACCACATACATCTGTATGAATGAGATCAAGAAGATTTTATGCTCTTTTCTTCTTTGGATGATATGAGCTTCACACCAACTTTACTATCATACAAGCATCACAAGTCTTATCCCGTTCACATTTCAAATTTGAGATGTCCATGAAAATCTTCATTTTATATATATTTTCCATATCTTTTTGATTGATGTGACCCAACCTCCAATTCCACAAGTTTTTTATCTTCTTCAACTGACATGAAACAAATGTTCTCTTTACTATCAACCTGATATAAGGTTCCGTATGTTCTATATCCTTTCATGAGAGAATTACTTATTCTTATTTTTATAGTGAACCCATTTTGATTGAATGTCACCATAAATTCTGAGTCATAGAGTTGGATCACACTCAGGAGATTGTGATGCAATCCATCCACAAAAAGAACTTCAGTCTTCTTCATCTCACCATTGTCTAGTTCATTTCTTCCACTAACTTTTATCTTCAAAGCACTATAATTACCAAATATCACTATTACATCAAGATTTTTCTTGATATTCATTAATAGGTATGCATTTCCCATCATATAGGATGAGCATCCACTATCAAGAATAAAAGTTATATTATTCTTGGTATCTTTTAGAGCTACTTATGCATGGTTTGATGTTTCAATTTTCTTCTTTTCCTTCCATGAAATTTTAAATTGAGTGAAGGAAAAACATGGTCTTTCAAATATATCTTCCCTGTGATTCAATTCTTCATAGTCTTATTGTTATTTTAGCATAGAAACCCTATTTTTAAGAGAAACACCATCTGGTTGGAGAGTATTGACTTGTCTCTAAGTTCTGTATGAATTGTTGCTGCCATTCCTCTACTAACAATCAATGAATTTATTGAAAAAACTGGAACATTGAAAACAATATCCACAGAAAATATATCTTCTATAAGAATTATGATATGAATTCATTATACTTTTTTGAATTACTATCTCTTCCCCATTCAATTATCTTTGTGCCTCTTCACAGTATGACATGGTGTGTCCCAGATAGACATAAAATTTACATTTCATAAGTGGGAATGTTTTTTCACTTATATTCCTTCTAATGTCAGTTTCCTTAAGTGGTTAGTTTGACTATATATTATCTCTAAATTCCTGAGAATAGTTTTTAGTTCTTCTTTTAGTTTTAATTGAGGGTTTATTCTTCAACACTTCAGGTGTCTTTTCAACCTATCCAACTTTCATCTTGCCTTTTAGTTTGACTCATTTTATTTCCAGACTTCGATGTTTCAACATCACAACCAATTACTCTATTACCCATGCATGTAGGTATTTGTTCATTGAAAATCCTTTAAACACTATCAGAACCACCCCTATCTCTCTCCAGAAATTCATCATCTGAGAATTTTCCAAATTGTATTTTCTTCTTCATTTCTTTTGAGATTGAATAACTTTAGATTTTAATCCTTAGAGTAAAAACTTATTTCTCTAGACCTTCAATAGTCTGGGAATTCTCTTCCAGTTTCAAGGTAAGAACATTAATAAACTTTACCTATTATTTAATTCTGAGTTTTAGTTACACTACTTTTTCTGTGCTCTAAGGATTGATGACTGTAATTTCAAAAAATCTTCCATTCATTCAATTTATACTTCAAGATGATAAAAATATTCTAATGATTCTTCTAAATTTTTTCTCCACTTATTAAATCTCTTATATTGATTCTAAAGATTACCAAAAGCATCCTTAAGATGTATCTTGGGATCGAAATTAGTGGTAAAATTATTATCTCCAGCATTATATTTTTATGGTTATGTTTTTTTCAATTATATCCATCATGGAAGCATGGTTTCTAGACTTAAATTATATTTCTTCTTCTTTAAATAATTCATTGTCATCATCTTCTTCTTCACAGATAAAACTCTTTTATTTTAATTTTTTTCTAGATTTGAATTCTCTCATTTTGAAAAACCTTTTCTGAGGCTAATGAATGTCACTAGTTTCACTTTTTTCATCATCAAACTTTCTTGGGCACTGAGAGGCAATGGTCCCAAATCTTCCACAACAAAAAAAAGCTAGAGGTAAATTCCCTTCAAATTTACTTGTTCCCTTATTGAATTTCTTGGAAATGAGGGAAATAATTTATTTTCCCTCATTATCTTCATCAATACTATCTCCTATTATTTATCATTTGTCCATGTATTTGAATTCCATTTCCTTTATTAAATGAGTCATTGTATCTTTAGGTTTGACTCTCATTTCATTAGCCACCAAACTACTCAGTAGATCATCCAAAGAAAGTTTAAAGAGATCCCTTTCCTCAAGTTCTGACACATATTCATTATAAAGAGGTGGTCTTCTAAGGATTTTATTTTCAATATCAGTGTGTTTTATTTTTTCACCAAGTCCTCATATTTCTCCAAAAAAATTCAGTAATTTGATTAAAAAATGCATCTGCATTTTCATCTGGATGCATTTTTAGATCATCGAACCTGTTTTGAAAAAATTAGAGTTTCACTTCCTTCACTTTGTGGTCTCATTTATATATATATTATACAGTTTTCCCACATAAAATTTGTTTACATAAAACTCATAACTTTTAGATATATCTGATTAGAAAGAGATACAATGAGGTAATTATGTTCTTTGGCATCTATATCAATCATTTTTCCTACCTGTATCAGTCATAGACATCCCAGTTCGATCAGTGACCTATATTCCTTGAGCAGTCACCAAAAAGTCTTCCATTCCAAGAGATCTTAAATAAGATCACATCCTATTCTTCTAGATCTAAAAGTTTCTTTCATCAAATAGGGATACTCCCCTAACATTTACTGTATTTTCCATTATAGAAATGAAGCACAACTTTAACCCCAGTAACATTTACCCTCTATCACCATTTGAAGGACTCATAAACACCATGAGAATGGAGGGGTGAATCAGGGTGTAAAAATTTTCTTTTAAACTAAAGGATATGGTTCCCATGTTGGTAGGAACCTTTTAAACCTATCTGATGAGAGAGTACATAAAACAAAAAATCACATGCAAAGCAAAGACACAATAATTTTACTTGTTTCACCATGAAGGGCAACATATAAGGAGCATACACAAACAGGTTTTCAGTCATACCAGAGTCCACTAATATTCACTAGTTTCGGAGTACAAAATTTTGGCACAGTCATTCTGTGCTAGGCACACTGCCTTTAAAAGGTTTTAGGGATAACACACTACATCCCTAGGATCACTTATATTGAATCCATCTTGCTCACTACATTGGAAATAATCTAAACTCAGTTTGTCAACATGAAGGTTGCTTTAATGGAATGGAATTAAATCAAGAATCCTCCACTGTAGATGAATGCCCTGTTGAAGTTCAGTTTTTACCCAGAGATGAAATTCACATTCCCACATACTGATAATTTATAAACTACTCCTATGTGAACTGAAAATATTCCTCCACATACTACAATCCTTCTTCTGCATACTGCACTACTCCGCATATTACCCTTCTCTACTTCACAATACCATTCTATGCATACTGATATGCTCCACGTACTATGAAATCTTTCTTCACAAACCATGCTGCTATGCGGACTGTCTCCGCTTCCTCTCCATGTACTACAAGAAATCCACGGACCGAGTTCTACCTCTACATACTGTCTTCCCAATGTGGACATTTGTTTCTGTAAACTAGACTTCTTCCTTTGTGTACCATCTTCCATGAAATGTTTTGGAAATCATCAAAGTCCTTTTAGATTTTTAATTAAATTATCTATGGGATTTTATTCCCGAAAAATACTTCCAAATTTCACTGAATTCATCTTGTATTTTTCACCTTTAATCCCCCTTCTAATGAAGGGATTAATGGTCCTTATATTAGAAAAAAAGATCTGAAAAATCCACTAAACTGAGATTTACCAAATCATCATTGTGGCACCTTTTTCACCACGTACCGTGCATATTCTACGAACCATATCCTCTACACAGTCTTCATAGCGCCATTGTACTTATGAAGAGACACAAATAACCTCATCATTTCCGAAAATGACACCTGTTGTAGTTCCTCAAAAATCCACCTCAATTTCATGAACAAAATGAGATCCTGCGAACCGTTTTCCTTCAGTGAACCGTAGGCCTTCCCACGAACCTCATTCGCTCTGCGAATCATTCCTTTTTGGTGATCTGCATATCATTCTCGCTAAATGGTTCAAGGTTCACCATTCTACGTACCATACTCCATGAACCACAAACTATTCCTAGAACCTAGTTCACAGTCCACCGTTCCTTTTCAAAAAATCATTCCTTTTCCCAAAACAGACTCTTGATTTTCAGGCCCAAAAATTTTGCAAGCACTAGGAAGCTGCGCCACCTTCAATACTGATTTTAGACTCAATAATAAGACCACATTCCTTGAAAAATTGTTGATCAACCCAATGTGGATTGATAAAAAAGACAAACCATACCCCATTCCCAGAAAATAACATCCATGGTTCATATAGATTTCAATAGAAAATTCTATATCTCTCCTAGGTGGTAGCCCTGATAAGTCCTCCTGAAACACTTCTTGAAACCCATCCACTATGACTTGAAATACAAAATACTTTACAACATCATTATCTAGAAATAAACTAGAAACTTGGGTGGTGAGATCCCCCAGTTTCTGAGGAACAGTCCCTACATGACCCGCCTTGATATCCCACTTTCCACAAGATATATAATTGCCAACCTCAAGAGATGTAAAGTCACCCTCCTGTAGTAACAATCTCTGTGGGCTCAGTATTCTAATAACCAGTCCAAAACCACAATTTTTCCAAATCCTAACATATCTAGAATGTAAATATCCCAATGAAAATGATACTCCAGACCTTGAGAGAACACCCCTTGCACAAATAGATGTCCCATGACTGTACCCCCAAAGTTATATCTATCATCATCACCCCACTCATGAACTCCACCACTAGGCTCAAACCATTCACAAGTTGTGTTGATATAAAAGAATGAGGGGAAAAATATCAAATAAGGAACTAGATAGTGAAAAATATTCAAGAATAGTATATATAACTATTGATGGTCCAACCTAGATATTCACCAGTGTAGGCTGAATGACATGAAACTGGCCTACCCCTCTTTTCTACGATGCAGTTTGAGTCCCATGAGATACACCACTATGATGATATGTGAACTCTTTACTAGAATAACCACATCCATTTCCTCTACCACCAAGATAGGTATAACTCCAGCTTTCAGAATGATACAGTGTAGAATATCCCCTTCCCACACTCTAATTCTTCTTAGATACTCCATCACTACCCGTTTTTCATGGGTTTTTGAATAACCACTATAGATTTACCATCCTAAAAAAATCTCAACAATCTATATTTGGTTGGGGAAAATTTCAATGAAAGTGTATTGGACTACCACACTAGTGGAAAATCACTTAGGTAAGATCCTGGGTGTTAGATCCTTCCCCTGACCACTCTTCTTTCCCTACTTTGGTAAAAAATTTCATGGTGATGATTACTAATATCAGAAGATGTACCTCCTGATCATATAGTGGAAACCACCTTTCCTCTACTAGAATCCTCCTTCAGGTTCCCCTCAAACATGAGATCCAGATCCTCCACTTTAGAAAACTCTTTAATCCCATAGATATTTACATGTGACTTAATTTCACATATATGCCTTTCTAGAAAATGCCTAGACATAACTATCTCATCCTCTACCAACACTGGATAAAAGTGATTCATGTTAGTAAAGCGAACAACATATTCCATGATGGATATGATCCCCTTAGTCAACCACATTAACTTATCTTCTCTCTCTTGCCTCAGTGTCTTTGGATAAAATTGATCCGAGAACTTATCTAAAAATTCCTTCCATACCATACCATTTAGCTGCATAGTCTGAGCCTGAACATCCCGGTAGTGCTTCACTAGTTATCATAACATATAATTAGCTAAATTCATAATCTTATTATAAGGAGTCTCTAAGTGGTCAATTATAGTTTGTATGGACTCAATCTAGAACTCATCTTCCTTAGGTCCACCCTCTCTAGTGAAATTTAGATGGAGTTGCAACTAAAACTCCCATGTTAGGTTAGACATACTCCTCACAACCTAATCTGGGCCTCTCTCCATAAACAATATGAAGTGAGAAAAATTCTAATAGAACTGCTCTTCACCTCCAACACCCAGCACTATTGGTGCCTCAGGTTCCATTACCGGAGTATTATCTCTAGCGATATCCTCATGTCGTCCTACCAACAAGTGTCTTCATGGAGTATTATTTCTACAATTCTAAACACACATCTCAATACATATTAAATAACATCATCACAAGAATGAAATATTGGTTCACATAATCCATAAAAATTGTTCCCCCTATTTCCCACCACATGATCAAAACTGAGGCACTATCACTACCCTTACCCATCCTGTATACAGGTAATGGGTAACAAGGGTAAATTCATTCTCCTTAATCAGGTTTCTCATTATACACCTATTTTATACAATTTCATTATTTTAAATTTTTTTCATATCAAGAACCTTGAGCATTTATAATTCACATTATAAAGAAAAACACTTTCACATAAACAACTCATTCCAAAAAATTATTTCCCCCCTGTGTGCCTAAAAGGATGCATGTCATAATAATACTTGAGTTCTTAGAATGACGAATTCATACAAAACTCTCATGCCATATTGGAACATGATTCAAAACTCATAAAATTTTTATAAACAAAAATCACATCACACAAGTGAATAACCCAAGGTGAAATAACATATAACTATAACATCACACATCAACAACCAAAATCCCACCTAATTACTTGGGGTTTTCCCTATAAATCAGTTAGCTACTTCTATAATGATCTCATGACCAATGCCTGAATCTTCCTTGTCTCTTACACACCTTTCCCAAATATAAAGAGAAAATAAAAGAATATAAAAAACTTTTGATACCACTTTGTAATGTCCTAGCCTAAGTAACACACATCGGTGCCCTGAACTGGTCAGTTATATAACCTCAAGTGTGCCACCCCATATTCCAGAGGCTGAAAACTAGTAATGAGGGTCTCATATAAAACATGGGAAGACTATACCCTCTTTATCAAGGAATCACAATAGAAGAACTAAATAAGAATTACCGAATGATATAACCAATAACCATACCAAACTAGTATCATATAATGACCAAAATATGAAATACAATATTAAAAACTAAACAATAGACATTTCATGCCAAATATGTGTCAAGTGTCAATATGTAGAACTAAAAATAAATAGGGACACTAAAAACTACTAGGCGAGTCTTGAATCACATCTTGTTCCCTCATCCTTGCTCCATCCCAACTCATCCATCTAATATAGGGCTCTTGCCTTTATCATGTCTTGTAAACATGAAGTCTATTTGGGTACTGATTAGATAGTCTTAGTAGGGTGTGAGTAAAACTTAGTTTACCACCACAAAAGATGCCTAAAAAAATATCCAATCAATAACATTGTATGAAGTAGTATATATAAAAAAGTAAAATTCATAAAAAAATAGTTACCACATTTAATTATACTTTAATTAACCTCATAAATCATCAGATTCCCAATGAAATTTGAACTCTCAATACCTACTTCTGCTCATGTAATAGTTTGAACTATCCCCAAGAGACATCACATAACACAATACCATGGACATCGTTTATCATTTCACTTCAAAACATATCTTTACCAATTGGAACCATACTCCAATTCGAATATAAAGGGTGTAGAACATTGTGTCTAATAACCCATGGGTATTTGTAGCCTATGTCCCTATCCCAAACCTCAAAGTCACATGGGTATTTGGAGCCTGAGTCCCTAACCCATACTCACTATCTCATATGGGTATTTGGATCCTTAGTCCGTACCCCACACCTCAATGTCACATATGGGTATTTGGAGCCTCAGTCCCTATCCCACACTCATTCATCACATATGTGTATTTAGATCCTCAATTCATGTTCCACAATCATATATCAATTACTCACACATATACCAAAAATATCTAATCAATCAAGGTTAATTAACATTAAACCCGTTATCACATTTCACATTATTTAATATACTATATCAACTATAAAAAAATCATGATTGAATACTTTAATTACATGGAATAATATAATCAACTAATCATTAAACCATTTTATAATATTCAATTTATATAACCCATTAACCCATTAAGGTCAATTAAACCATCTAATAATCCCCATTGTCAACTAATTCATAAACACATTAACTTACCAATTAAAAAATCCCAATTTCCCATAAATTCCAAAATCACAACATTCCTTTAATTAATTATTCAAATTCCACCAATTATATAATCATAATTACCCAATTCAATTTTACCAAGTTAAACTCATATAATATTCACATGGAAACTAAATTAATCAGTTCCATGATTCCAAAAATTAATTAATCAATTACTTTATTCAATTAATGGTTCAATTTTCAAATGTTCCAATTAAAATTCCATAATACATACATGCAATTAGAATTCAACACTATGGGAAATTAATTTAGGCCACCCACCTCATGATTGATGATGAATTCTCACTAATGGAAACCCCCAATTGAATAAGTATGATCAAGGAAATGATGAAGAATGTTATATATATCTAAAACCAAGATCCAAGATCAAACTGATTAGATCCAAGAAAAGCTCGATCCAAAACTTTTCCAATGGAGGAAAACCATTCCATTTTCATTCGGAAAGAGAGACTGGAGAGAGAGAAACCTAATCAAGAAGAAACCACATACTTAGAGAGGAGAATATCTATCAATAAGGAATTTTATTCTTTAATAACAATGTTCTAGAGCCCTAATAATTCGTCTGGAAGCCTCAAAAAATGATAAGAAACATTTGGGGCTGAGTTGGGTCGATTTAGGTTGAAGTCTGAGGGTTATGGAATTTTTAATATAATTTATTGTGGTTTAAAATTCCACATGCATGGTTTCATATATATGGTGCATGTTTTTCTCTAATTGTGTGCCTAACCATGCACCTCCTCTTAGGGAGCCACATAGTTACTACTAGAAGGGCACACAGTTTGACAAACCACGTGCTAGCCATGCGAACCCCCTCTGTTTTGGTTCACATAGTTTTTTGTCCTAGGCACATAGTTTGGGAAAACCGAACACCAACCATGAACTTTCTCACTTCCTTATAAAATTCTCCAGTGTCACCCAAAAAATCCCCAAGGTAATACCCAAACAAGATATACTCAAAACAAGGAGAAAAGAGTACCTAAAAATGATCCTAACACATCTCTAGAAAAGGTTGGAATCTTACCAAGAAAATTGAAAATGATTAAAATTAAGGATAAAATATGGTCTAGATATCTTCAACCAATAATATTTAGAAAAGTGTAAGTGGATTTTCAACCTTATCTTCTAGTTTAACCACATAAAAACCAATTTTAATCCTAATTGTTATAACAAATAGATTAAAATATCATTAGGAAAAGATATACTTTAAGATATTATAATTGGTATATATAGTAAAATTTTAATCCAACAGATAATGTCTCCAACACTTCAAAGAATAAACCAAAATTTCTAACTCCAGGTTATGCGTAGGGTAGTTCAGTTCATGTGGCCTCAACTATCATGACCCATACACCACAACTAGATCACCCTACATCAACGATGCTCCAAGAACTATCCCAGAAGAATCTTAAAACACCAATTACTCCTCACTTGGCTTAGGTAGGATCAATATTAGTGTCATTATCATGAGCTTCTCCAACTCCTATAAGACATTATCATAATCTCTAGAACACTAAAAATATATCCCCTTCTTGGTCAATCCCAAAAGAGGTTATTCAATTCATGAAAATTCCTATATAAACCTCAAATAATAACCCACTTAACCCTATAAAGCTATGAATATCAAAAACATTATTGGGTTGATACCAAAAAACCACTAACTGAACTTTATCTGGGTCCACTTACACACCTTCATCTGAGATGATATGACCCAAGAAGTGTAATTTATCAATCCAAATATAACACTTAGATAGATTTTAATATAGATGATTCTATATTAGTGTACTAAATATGATTTAAAGATGTTGGGAATGATCATAATGAGTCTTGAAGTACACCAAGATGTCATCCACAAATAATCACATTAAAAGAAAATACACAGTAATTTTACTTTGTTCACCATGACGGGATACATCTAAGAAGAATACGAAAATAGGTTTTCAGTTGTAACAAAGTCCATTAATCTTCACTAATTGTGGAGTACAAAATTTTAGTATAATCACTATGTTCTAGGAACTCTACCTTTATAAGGTTTTAGGGATAGCACACGATGTCCCTCATTTCACATCCATTGACTCACCCTAGATCACTATGTTGGGAATAATATGAACTATGTTTATCAAAATGAAGGTCACTTTAATAGATTGGAATTAAATCATACATCCTCAACAATATATGGATGATCTTTTGAAGTTTAATTTTTACCCATAGATGAAATTCACTTTCCCACGTACTGATAATTTGTGAACTGCTCCTCAAAAAACTGACCTTCTTTTTCTGTGTACTACACTCCTTCTTACACATACTTCCCTAATATGTGTACTTACCTTCTCCACTACATACTACCCTACTCTGCATACTATGAATGCTTCCTTCTCAAACCATGCTGCTCCATGGACTATCTCCGCTTCCTCTCCGCTTATTGTAAGAAATCCACAGATCTAGTTCGTCCTCTACAAACTGGATCTTCTATATGGAAATGTATTCCTGTAAAATGGATTTCTTCCTCCATGTACCATATCCCATGAATAGTTCTGGACTTCACCAAATTCCTTTTTGATTATTAATTAAAGTCTTTGTGGGGTTTTCTTCCCACGAACTAATTCCAGATTTTTTCCAAATTTCTTTTGTATTTTTCACCTCTGAGCCCCATTCAAATGAAGGAATTAGTTCCCATTATATAGAAAAAATAGATATAAGAAATCTACTAAATTGATATTTACAAAATCTTTATTGGGGAACCTCCTTCACCACATACCATTCATCTTCCGTGAACCATATCCTCTATGAGGTCTGTATACCACCATTCTCCCAACGCGGTGGTAAAAATTACTATCTCATTTCTGAAAATGTCACCCTTAGAGGTTCCTCAAAACTCTACATCGATTTTGGGAACAACACTCCATACATCGAACCGTTTTCCTTCTGTGAACCACAGGTCTTCCCACGAACCTCCTTCGCTATGTAAATCGTTCCTCCTACGCGATCCGCATACCATTTCCACTACTTGGTTCACAGTGGGCCATTTAGCACAAAATACTTCATGATATGAGAACTATTCCTAGAACCTATTTCATGGTCTTCCATTCCTTTTCCAAAACTCTTTTTCCAAAAACAAACTCCCGATTTGAGGCCCCACAATTTAGGAAACACCAGGAAATTGCACCACCTTCAATACTACTTTCAACCTCAATCGTAAGACCATATTACTTGAAAAATACGTGATAAACCTAATGTAGATTGAAAAAAACACAAAACATACTCCATTACCATTAAATAACAACCTTTATTCCAACAATCCCCCATTTTGGGTTTTTTGGCAATCCAACAATAAATTCAACGAAGCACCTAAAACAAACAAAACCTGATATGTGAGATACAAATCATTCAACACCCTAAGTCTATGTGAGAAAAACTTGGTGTAGAAAACAAGAGGGGCATGAATTGGGTTCTCATGTCTTGTAGCTCATCATTCTCCCCCATTGTAAAATTCATGAATTTATATATTCTCCATTTTGCTGTAACAAAACTTTTTTTGATTAAAAAAGATATCATTAATGATGAAAATCAACAGAAGTACAAGTACAAAGCCAAGCAGGGAAATTGTCCAACCAGAGCTGGATGGAGTCAAAAGGGCCTGAGGCTGCCAGCTGATGGGCCGCATTGTTTCCTTCCTTTTTTGTAAAAGAGAAGGTGCAAGAAGTGAAGCACTGGTCGAGTGAGGGAATCCTCCTAATGATGGCACCAAAAGGCTAGAGTCCACCAGCGTTGTTTTTGATATCATTAATGATGGTAAGGCAGTCAGAATCCACAACAATGTCGCTCCATCCAAAATACAAAGCGAGCAACAAACCAGTAAGGATGGACATGGCCTCAGCAACCTCCAGTTCCCAGAAGGATTGGTTTGGAACATATTTTGCAGCAAGGATTTTCCCCAGATGATTACGGGCCAGAAGGCCGGGGGAAACAAGCCCATCCTTTTGGAGAGATGCATCCACATTAACCAACCTATAAATACATTTCATGATTATTGAAATTCTCCATTCTACCCCATTGGAAAAAAACCCATAGAATCAAATTTTGACTTGTAGAGCTCAAACCATACTCCCCTAGATTGTATCTACCCCATAAACCTACAACACATTCAAATATAGATTAAAATAGTTAATGTAACTGGGGAGAGGGTATGTTCAAAACCTCCTCATGCATGGGGAGGTGACTGAACACCGAGGTTCAATAGATGCTTCTTGAAAACATGTGCTGACAATGACTTGGTTAGTATGTCAACCACTTGTTCATCAGTTATAACATGATCCATTTTAATCATGCCTTGTTCATCTTTTTCTGTGATGAAGTGATATCTTATTTCAATTTATTTTATAAGAGAATGATGAATAATATTCTTCATAAGATCAATTGAACTCTTGTTATCATAGTGAACCACCATTGGTTGTTTCACCTCATCGCCAATATGAGTAAGTTGTTTCTTCTCCAAAGTAGCTGAGTACAAGCCTTTGTAGAAGAGATATACTCAACTTCAGCAATACTAAGAGAATTATTTTCCTATTTATTACTTAACCAAACCAAACATTTCTTTCCAATAAAGAATTATCCACCACTTTTAAACTTTCTATAAACTACATCTCCATCCCAGTCAGCATCAGAAAATGATGATAGTTCACTATCTCTTCCTGCAGCAAAGTATAAGCCATAATTGTGAGTTCCTTGAATGTAAATCATGATTCTTTTCACTAATTACATGTGTCCTTCCTTCAGATTACTTTGAAATCGTTCCACTAACCATGTTGCATAGAAAATATATGGCCATGTTATAGTTAAGTAAAGTAGGCTTCCGATGATTCTCCTATACATGGTGGGATCCACAGAAGTCCAATACTCATGATTTCCAAGTTTAGTTCCAACCACAATCGGGGTTGACATTGGTTTAGAGTCATATATATTTAATTTATTCAACATCTTTCTTGAATACTTCTCTTGAGAAATGAAGTGAAACCTTTCCTCTAAGTCACTTGCAACCCCAAAAATCATGTGATTTCACAAATCATAGAAATTTCTAATTCTAATTTCATGTAACTGAAAAATTCATCCAGCGATCGCTACCCGCTTCCTCCAAATATAGTATCATCTACATACACCAGAACCATGAATTGATCTTTTTGATAATTCTTCACATAAAGATTTTGATCCACTTCATCTCTTTTAAATTTTCACTTCTTCAGATAATAATCCAGATGAGAGTACCATTCCCATGGTGCCTATTTCATACTGTGTAGAGACTTCTTTAATCTTCAAACCTTCATTTCATCATTACCAAGAAGAAAGACCACTAGTTGTTAAATAATGTCTTATTCTTCAAGAAAACCATTTAAGAAAGCTATCTTCACATCCATTTAATAGACTTTGTAAACTCTTAGAATTTATATGGCAAGAAAAAGTCTGATTGACTCCAGTCTAGCCACCAGAGAAAATGGTTCTTCAACATAAACTCCTTAAATCTGTGAATAGAATTTACACACCATTTGTGCCTTATTTATGATCACATTTTCATGATCATATTTTTTTTGAAAATACACTTCATACCTGTTACATTGTGGGTTACAAGTCTCTTAAGTAGATCCCATGTTTGGTTTTTATTATTCTGATCCAATTATTTAATCATGGCCTTAACCCATGATTCATCCTTTGTATCTTTTTCAAATGAGGATGGTTACAAAACTAAAAGGAATGTAGATTGATCATTATTACTCATTCTCGTTGTCTGCGTGGGTGTAGTACAATGTCCAATGATATTGGATTGATCAATTTTTTCTCTTAGATTTCTCCTTTGGGGTTCAAAAGATTTTTCTTTAGTCATGGTTTTCTCTTCTGATTCTTCTTCTGAGTCAATATCATGATATGATTCCTAAGTGTTATTCATATGTTCCTTTACTTTTGTGTTTGAATTCATTCCACGTCAAAAATGTTTCTCATCATTAACCACATTAGTATATGAATTTCTTGAGGCAATTTTGGTTTTATCTTCAATGATATTTACATCACCACTTTCTACAATTTCTTAAGACATTTATTGAAACATTTGTAGGATTTTATATTTATTGAATATCTTAGGAATATTCCTTCATCTTCAGCATCACCATACTTTCCTTGATTTCCTTCTTTGTTTTGAATAATGAATTTACTTTTGAAAATAGGAAAATATATCAAATAGGGATTCCTTCCGTGCTATATATCAAAATGTGTCTTGGTTTCCCCCATATAAATCCCTGCTCAGTTTTGAATGTAAACTGCATCATGGACATCCTCTTTCCAGTAATGGTGAGAGATATAACTATCAATCTGCATAGTTCTGGACATACTATTCACCTATCGATTCTAGTGCTCAATAACTCCATTTTGCTGTGGGGTTCTCATAGAAACAACCTGATGTTGTATTCTATGTTTCTATAGGTAATTTTCAAATTCAGTGGATATGTACTCCCCTCTATTTTTAGACTGCATAACTTTGATTGTCCATTTGTATCATTATCAGCTATTTAGTGATAAGTTTTCATGAAATCAAGAACTTGCCGTTTCCTTTGTATAACTATCACACAATCCATTATAATATAATTATAAATGAAAAAGGATGAAGTGCCTTTCTTTATATGTTCCATCAATATTAATAAGACCATCTACATCTATATGAATGGGATCAAGAAGATTTGATGCACTTTTCTTCTTTGGATGAAATGAGATACACACTAACTTTATTATTATAAAAGCATCAAAAGTATTATCCCGTTCACATTTCAGATTTGGGATATCCATGAAAATCTTTATTTTTAATATCTTTTCCATATCTTGTTGATTGATGTGACCCAACCTCTGATGCCACAAGTTGTTCTCTTCTTCAACTGTCATGAAACAAATGTTCTCTTTACTGTAAACCTGATATAAGGTTCCATCTGTTCTCTATCCTTTCATGAGAGAATTCCCTGTTCTTATTTTTATAGGGAACCCATTCTGATTGAATGTCACCATAAGTTTTGAGTCATAGAGTTGGGTCACACTCAGGAGATTGTGATGCGATCCATCCACATAAAGAACCTTGGTCTTCTTCACCTCACCATTGTCTAGTTCAGTGCTTCCACTACCATTGATCTTCAAAGCACCATCTTTACTGAATCTCACTATTCCATTGAAATTTTTCTTGACATTCGTTAATAGGTCTACATTTCCCTTCATATGGGATGAGGATACACTATCAAGAATCAAAGGTATAATTTTCTTGGTATCTTATAGAGCTACTTCTGCAAGGTTGGATTTTTCAATTTTCTTCTTTTCCTTCCATGAAATATTAAATTGAGTGAAGAAAAAATAAGGTCTTTGAAATATATATTCCATGTGAGTTTATTATTCATTGTAATATTATTCTTTTAGCAAAGAAAACATGTTTTTAAGAGAAACACCATCTGGTTGGAGATTCTTGACTTGTCTCTGAGTTCTGTATGAATTGTTGCCACCATTCCTCTACTAGTAATCAACAACTTTATTGACAAGATTGAAAAATTTAAAACAATATACAAAGAAAAAATTTCTTCTATAAGAATTATGATATGAATTCATTATCCTTTGTTGAATTCCTAGCTCTTCACCATTCAATTATTTATGTGCCTCTTCACAGTATGACATGGTGTGTCCCAGATAGGCATAAAATTGACATTTCATAAGTGGGAATGTATTTTAACTTATATTCATTCTCATGTTAGATTCTTTATGAGGGTAGTTTGACTACATATTATCTCTAGATTCCTGAGAATAGTTTTTATTTCTCCTTTCGGTTTTAATTGAGGGTTTCTTATTCAACACTTCAAGTGTCATTTCAACGTGTCTAACTTTCAGTTTTCCTTTTAGTTTGACTCATTTTATTTCCATCATTCGATGTTTCGACATCACAACTGATTCCACTATTACCCATGGACGTAGGTCTTTATTCATTAAAAATCCTATAAAATCCATGAGAACCACACCTAGCTCCCTCCAACAATTCATCATATGATAATTTTCAGAACTGTATTTACTTATTCATTTCTTTTGAGATTGATTCACTTTTGATTTTACTTCATAGAGTAACAACTTCTTCCTCTATACCTTCAATAGTCTTGTAATTCTCTTATAGTTTGGAGGTAAGGTCATTGATAAACATTACCTATTATTTAATTCTGAGTTTTAGTTCCACTATACTTTCTGTGCTCTAAGGATTGATGACTGTACTTTCAAATTTTTTCTAGTTATTCAATTTCAGCTTCAAGCTGATCAAAATATTCTAATGATTCTTCTACAATTGTTCTCTACTTATTGAATATCTTACATTGATTATAAAGCTTACGAAAAGCATCCTTAAGTTTAAAAATGGGATCGACATTAGTGGTCAAATGATTATCTCTGGAATTATATTTTTTTGGTTCAATTTTTTCAATTATAGCCATCATAGAAGCATGATTTCCAGACATGAATTCTGTTTCTTCTTCCTCAAATAATTCATTGTCATCATCATCTTCTTCATAGAAAAAACTCTTTCATTGTAATTTCTTTCCAGATTTGAATTCTCTCATTTTGAAAAACCTTTTTAAATGCTTCTGAATGTCTCCAGTTTCACTTTTTTCATCATAAAACATTGTTGGGAACTGTAAGGCAATGTGCCAAACTCTTCCACAACAAAAAGGCTTGAGGTAAATTGCCTTCAAATTTACCTATTCCCTTCTTTAATTTATTGGAAATGAGAGAAATAATTTATTTTTCCTCAATATCTTCATCTACACTACCTCATATTATTTCTTTTTTGTACATGGATTTGAATTCCATTTCCTTCCTTACACGAGTTGTTGCATCTTTAGGTTTGACTCTCATTTCATAAGACACTAGACTACTCAATAGATTATCCAAAGAATGTTTAAAGAGATCCCTTTCCTCAAGTGCTGAGAACTTTTCATTGTAACTAGGTGGAGGTCTTCTCATGATTTTATTTATAATATCGATGTGTTTTATTACTTTACCAAGTCATCGTATTGCTTCAAAAATATTAGTAATTCGATTAAAAAATACACATGCATTTTCATCTGGATGCATTTTCAGATCATCAAACCTATTGTGAAAAAATTAGAGATTCACTTCCTTCACTTTTTTGTCTCCTTTTTATATATATATTCTATATTTTTCTCACATAAACTTTGTTGACAAACAACTCATCACTTTTAGATATATCTGATTAAAAATAGGTATTGTGAGGGAATTATGTGCCTTGGAATCTACATCAATCATTTCTCCTATCTGTATTAGTCATAGATATCCCATTTGGATTAGTGAATTGTATTCCTTGATCAGTCACAAAAAATACTTCCATTCCAAGATATCTTAGATGATATCACATCTTATTCTTCCAGATCTAAAAGTTTCTTTCACCAAATAGGGGTACTCCCCTAACATTTACTATATTTTCCATTGTAGAAATAAAGCACAGATTTAACACCAGCAACCTTTACCCTCTGTTACTAGTTGAAGGACTCAGAAACACCATTAGAGGGGAGTGATAAATTAGGTTGTCAAATTTTTCTTTTAAACTGAAGGATATTGTTCGCACATTGGTTGGAACTTGTTAAACCTATCTGATGAGGGAGTGCAGAAAACAAACAATCACATACAAAGAAAAGACACAATAATTTTACTTATTTCACCATGAAGGGCTACATCCAAGGAGCATGCATAAATAGGTTTTTGTTCATACCAAAGTCCAATAATATTCACTATTTGTTGAGCACAAAATTTTAGTGCATTCACTATGTTCTAGGAACACTGCCTTTTAAAGTTTTCAGGGATAACACACTACATCCCTCGGATCACTTCCATTGACTTCATCTCTATCACTACATTGGGAAGAATCTGAACTCAGTTTATTTAAATGAAGGTCACTTTAATGGAATGGAATTCAATCATTCATCTTCAACTATAGATTGATGCCCTGTTGAAGTTTAGTTTTTATCCATGGATGATATTCATGTTCCCACGTACTGATAATTTATAAACTACTCCTCTGTGAATTGAACTTATTCCTCTATGTACTATGCTCCTTCCTCTACGTTCTTCCCTACTCCACATACTGCCCTACTCTACTACACACTACTCTACTATGCGTACTACTCTGCTCCGCGTACTGTGAATGCTTTCGTCACAAACCATTCTGCTCCGCAGACTATCTCCTCTTCCTCTCCACGTACTATAAGAAATATGCAGACCAAGTTCTTTCTCTATATACTGGCTACCCTATATAGACACGTATTCCTGCAAACTGGACTTTTTCCTCCGCGTACCATCTTCCATGAATTATTTTGGACTTCATCGAATTATTTTTAGATTTTTAATTAAATTATTTATAGGGTTTTCTTCCCATGAACTACTTCCAGTTTTCACAGAATTCCTCTTGTATTTTTCATCTCTGAGCCCCCTCCTAATGAAGGGATTAGTGGTCCTTATATTGGAAAAATAGATATGAAAAATCCAATAAACTGAGATTTACCAAATCTTCATTGCGACACACCCTTCACCATGTACCATGCATCTCATGAAAGCCATATCCTCTACGCAGTCTGCATGCTGCCATTCTCCTTATAAAGAGACACAAATCACCTCCTCATTTACGAAAATGACACCCTTCATAGTTCCTAAAAACTCCACCTCAATTTCACGAATAACATTTCATCCCATGAATCGTTTTACTTCTATAAACTATAGGCCTTCCCATAAACCTCATTCGCTCTGCGAATTGTTCCTTATATTTGATCTACATACGTTTTCTACTACATGGTTCACGGTGCGACATTCTACATACCATACTTCATGAACAAGAAACTATTCCTAGAACATGGTTCACAATCTGCCATTCCTTTTCCAAAAATCTTTCTTTTTCCAAAAACAGACTCCCGATTTTGAGGCCCAAAAATTTGGAAAACACTGGGAAACTGCGCCACCTTCAAAACTTCTTTCAACCTCAATCATAAGACCATATTCCTTAAAAAATACTTTATCAACCCAATCCAGATTGATAAACAATACAAACCATACTACATTATCAGAAAAGAACATCCTTGGTTCCAATAGAGATCAATCTCAAATTCCATATCTATCCTAGGTGGAAGCCCTGATAAGTCATCATGAAACACTTCATAAAACCTATTCACTATGTGTGGAAATACATAATACTTTACATCAGTATTATCTAGAAATAGACTAGAAACTTGGGTGATGAGATCCCCCAATTTCCTAGGAACTGTCCCTACACGACCTGCCTTGATATCCCACTATCCACAGGAAATATAATTGCCACCCTCAAGAGATGTAAAGTCACCCTCCTATAGTAAAAATCTATGTGGGATTAGTATGCTACTAACCAGACCAAAAACAATTTTTTTTTCAAATCCTACCATATCCAAAATGTAAAGATCTCAATGAAAATGATACTTCCAACCTCGAGAGAACACCCCTTGCATAAACTGATGTCTCATGACTGTACCCCCTAAAGGTATATCTATTATAATCACCCCACTCATGAACTACGCCACTAGGCTCAAACCATTCAAAAGTTGTGTTGATATAAAATAATTAGAGGAACCAATATCAAATAATAAACTAGATAGTACAGAAGATTCCAAAATTGTACCTATAACTTTTGACGGTCCAACCTGGATATTCACCAGTGTAGGCTGAATGACATGCAACTGGTCTGCCCCTATTTTCTACGATGCAGTTTGAGTCCCATGAGATACACCACTATGATGATATGTGAACTCTTTCCTAGAATAACCACATCCATTTCCTCTACCACTATGATAGGTATAACTCTAGCTGCCAAAATGATATGACGTAGAAGATCCCATTCCCACACTCTGATTATGCCTAGCTAATCCATCACTACCCATCTATCATGGGTTTTTGGAGAACCTCAATAGATGTACCATCCTAAAAAAGACTCAAAAATATATATTTGGTTGGTGAAAATTTCTAATAAATTGGATTGGACTACCACAGTAGTGGAAAATCACTTAGGTAAGATCATGGGTGTTAGATCCTTCCCCCTGGCCACTCTTCTTCCCACTAATTTGGTCAAAATTTTCATGGTGATGATTACTACTCTCAAAAGATGTACCTCCTTATCATCTAGTGGAAACCAAATTTCCTATACTTGAATCCTCCTTCAGGTTCCCCTCAAACATGAGATCCTGATCCACCCCTTCAGAAAACTCTTTCATCGCAAATATATTCACACGAGACTTAATTTTGCAAAAAATACTTTCCAGAAAATGCCTTACCATAACTATATCATCCCCTGCCAACGCTGGAGAAAAGTTCATCAAGTTAGTAAAGAGACCAATATATTCCATGATGGACATGATCCACTTAGTCAACTATATGAACTTAGCTACCTTCTTGTCTCAGTGTCTCTGGATAAAACTGCTCTAGGAACTTATCTAAAAATGCCTTCCAAACCATACCATTTGGCTACCATGCCAGGGCATGAACATCCCAGTAGTGCTTCACTAGTGCTCATAACATATAATTAGATAAATTGATCCTATTATTATAAGGATTCTCTAATTTGTTAATTATATTTTGGATGGACTCATTCTAGAACTCATCTGCCTTAGGTCCACCCTCTCTGGTAAAATTTAGATGGTTTTTCAACCAAAACTCCCATGTAAGGTCAGACATACTCCTCAAAACCTAATCCAGGTCTCTCTCCATAAACTACATGAAGTGAGAAAAATTCTAATAAAACCTCTATTCAACTCCTACACCTAGCACTATCGGTGCCTCAGGTTCCATTACTAGAGTATTATCTCCATCCATTTCCTCATTTTGTCCTACCAACAAGAATTTTCATGGAGAAATATCTCAATAATTCTAAGCACACATCTCAATACATATTAAATAACATTATCAAAATAATGAAATAGGGGTTCACATAATCCATAAAAATTCTTCCTCCTATTTCCCACTACATGATCAAAACCGAGGCACTATCACTACCCTTACCTATCCCACATATAGGTCATGGGTAACAAGGGTAAACTCATTCTCATTAATCAAGTTTCTCATTAGACACCCATTTTCTATATTTTTGTTATCTTACATTTTTTTCACATCAAGAACCTTGATAATTTAAAATTCACATAAGAAATAAAAAAACATTCACATAAAAAACTCATTCAAAAAATTTATTTTCCCCTTGTGTGCCCGAAAGGATGCATTTCATCATAATACATGAGTTCCTAGAATGATGATTGCATACAAAAATCTCTTTCCATATTGGACCATGAGTCAAAACTTATAAAATTTTTAGAACCAAAAATCACATCACGCAACAAGTGAATCACCCAAGGTGAAATAACATCCAAAAGTAACATCACACATCAATAACCAAAATCCCACTAGAGTACTTGGGTTTTTCTCTATAAATGGGTTAGTTACTCCCATGATGATCTCATGAAAAATTCCTGAATCTTCCTTGTATCCTATAAACCTTTTTAAAATATAAAGACAAAAGAAGAGAAAATAAAAAAACATTTGATACCACTTTGTAATGTCCCAGCCTAAGTAACACACATCAGTTCCCCAAACTGGTCAGTTACATGACCTCAAGTGTGCCACCCCGTATGCTAGAGGCTACCAAATAGTAATGAGGGTCTCATATAAAACATGGGGAGACTATACCCTCTTTATCATGGAATCAAAAAAGCAGAAATAAATAATTATTACCAAATGGTATAATTGATTACCAAACCAAACTAGTATCATATGATGACTAAAATATGAAATATAATATCAAAAACTAAACAATAGACTTTTAATTCCAAATATGTGTCAATTGTAAATATGTAGAACTAAAAATAAATAAGGACACTGAAAGCTACCAGGAGAGTCTTGAATCCTATCAAGTTCCCTCATCCTTACTCCATCCCAATTCAGCCATCTAACATAGGTATATTTCCCTTATCATGTCTTGTAAACATGAAGTCTATTTGGGTACCGATTAGATAGTCCAATTAGGGTGTGATAAAAACTTAATTTACCACAAAAAACGATGCCTAAAACAATATCCAATCAATAATAGTGTATGCAGTAGTATATATAAAAAAGTACAATGCATAAAAAAATAGTTACCACATTTCGTTATACTTTAATTAACCACATAAAGAAACGGGTTCCCAATGTCATTTGAACTCTGAATACCTACTTTGTCTCATGTTAGAGTTTGAACTATCCCAAGAGACATCACAAAAAACAATACCATGGAAATCATTTATCATTTCACTTCAAAATATATCTCATCCAATTAGAACCATACTCTAATGCCAATATCATGTGCGAAGAACACCATGTCTGACACCCCATGGGTATTTGAAGCCTATGTCCCTATCTCAAACCTCAAAGTCACATGGGTATTTGGTGTCTCAGTCTCTATCCCATACTCGCTATCTCATATGGGTATTTGGATCCTCAGTCCCTGACCCACACCTCAATGTCACATATGGGTATTTGGAGCCTCAGTCCCTATCCCACACTCATTTATCACATATGTGTATTTATATCCTCAATTCATGATCCACACTCGTATATAAATTAATAACACATATACAAGAAATATCACATCAATCATGGTTAATCAACATTAACCCTTTTATCACATTTCACATTAATTAATATACCAAATCAACTATCAAAAAAAATTATGGTTGAATACTTTAATTACATGGAATAATATGATCAACACATCATTAAACCATTTTATAATATTCAATTTATATGACCCATTAAATCATTAAGGTCAATTACACCATCACAACATTCCTTTAATTAATTAACCAATTAATTTATCCAATTCCACAAATTGCATAATCATAATTACCCAATTCAATTTACCAAGTGAAACTAATCTAATATTCACATGGAAACTAAATTAATCAATTCCATGATTCCAAAAATTAATTAATCAATTAATTTATTCAATTCATGGTTCCATTTTCAAATGTTCCAATTAAAAATCCATAATACATACATATAATTGGAATTCAATGCTATGTGAAATTAATTTAGACCACCCGCCTCAATATTGATGTTGAATGATCACCAATGGAAATCCCCAATTGAATAAGGATGATCAAGTAATTGATGAAGAATGTGATCTAGATCTAAAACCAAGATCCAAGATCAAACTGATTAGATCCAAGAAAAGCTCGATCCAAAACTACGCCAACAGAGGAAAACCATTCCCTTTTCATTCAGAAAGAGAGAAAGGAGAGAGAGAAACCTAATTGGGAAGAAAAAACATACTTAGAGATAAGAATATCTATCAAAAAGGAATTTTATTCTTCAATAAAAATGTTTGAGAGCCCTAATAATTCTTCTGGAATCCTCAAAAAATTATAAGAAACATTTAGGGTAGAGTTGGGTCGATTTAGGGTGAAGTCCGAGGGTTAGGGAATTTTTAATATAATTTTTTTGTGGTTTAAAATTACGTATGAATGGTTTCCTGTATATGGTTCCTACTTTTCTCTAATTGTGCACCTAACCATGCGCCTCCTCTCGGGGAGACACACAATAACTACTAGAAGGGTGCATAGTTTAAAAAACTGTGTGCTAGCCATGTGAACTTTCTCCATTTCGGGTCACATAGTTTGTTGGCCTTGGGACCTAGTTTGGGAAAACCGTTCACCAACCTTGAACTTCTTCACTTCCTTCTAAAATTCTCCAGTGTCACCCAAAAACTCCCCAAGGTAATAATACCCTAACAGGATATACTCAAAACAAGGAAAAAAGAGTACCTATAAATGATCCTGATATATCTCCAAAAAAGGTTGGTATATTACAATGAAAATGGAAAATGATTAAAATTAAGGATAAAATAAGGTCTAAATATCTTTAAACAATAATATTTAGAAAATTGTAAGTGGCTTTTTACCCTTATCTTCTTCTTTAACCCCAGACAAACCCATTTTAACCCCAATCATTATAGCAATTTTTTTTTCTATTTTTAATATTCTCTATGAATAAAAATGAAAGTGATCTCATTTAAAATTTTATTCATGATTATTAAAAATATTTAATCCATTATATCAAATTTAATTCTTATAAGTATCATAAATTCATTTAAAATAAGTATGTTAAACATAATGAATTCTATTTTTAGAAAAATTCATTTTAAAACATAAAACTAGATTTATTATTATTCCATGCATAGTAAAAACCATTAGATAAATGTTAATTTTTTTTATTTAATATATAATATATAAATTTAATAAAAATAATTCATAAATATTGATTAATTTAATTTATTAAGATAAAACACATTGTATGCATATAAGCTATTTTTTCAGCTAAACATCTCTTTTTTACCTTCAAATGATTTTATTTTAATTTTTAAATAATTAATAACTAATGAAATATTTTTATACATGTGTAAAAAATATTTTTTTAATTTAAATTTTTTTAATTAAATTTTAAATAAAATAAAATATCTTTCAAATTAAATATACATGACAAAACAATGCTCGTAAATGAAATATTTCAAAATAGTTATTTAGGAGCAATAATAAACCCTAAGTGAATTAAATTTTTTGTTAAATTAATATATTTCATTTAAATAATATATAATTTGATTCATTAATATTTTATAAATATTATTCACATAAGTTCAGTGGTGTGTATGAAGCAATATATCGAACAATTTAAATTTACTAAAGAGAAATAAATCATAAAATCTTATGGTTTTACATTCTATAATCCTTATAAGAATTTTCCATAGAAATTGTTTCTATAAATAAAAAAATAAGGATAAAACTACCTCATCACATGATTGGGTTACCACTTTGCTTCCTCAACTTTATGTTTTTTTATAAATATTTGACTAGATGAGTGGTCTTGTTCCAAAACACTTTATCTCTTTGATCCAGAATATCCACAAGTTTTTCTCATAAGAGAGATCATGCTTCAGTGGTTTAACCTATGGGTTTATTAAACATCAAGGATCAGGTATGTAATTCCTTAATATAGATTCATGGAACACATTTTGAACATGAGAAAGATTATGTTGAAGCCCCAAGCAATAAGAAACCGCCCCGATATGATAATTTTTTTAAGGGATCAATATATTTAAGGTTCATAATGCCTTTATTTCCAAATATCATAACCTTATTACTAGTATATATTCATAGTAATACCTTTTCACCAACTTCAAACTTTATATTTCACTAAACATTGTCTGTATAACTTTTATAATGACTCTGAGAAACTCTGATGTGGCGCTGAATAACTCTAACCTTCTCTTTACATTCCTCAGCTAGCTTAGGTCCCAGTAGATTTCATTATCCAACTGTATATGAATACATTGGAGTTATGAACTTACCTCCATATACATATTCATAAGGATATATATTAATTCTTTATTTAAGGCTATTTTTGTAAGAAAAACCAACTTGATAAAGTTTATAATCCCAACCACCTTTTAAATCCATAAAAAATATCTCAATATATATTCTAGGGTTTGAACAATGATTTCATACTAACCATCTATTCATGGATGATATGATGTGCCAAAAGTCAACTCTATATTCAAATATTGATGAAGATTTCTCAAGAATTTCAAGTTAAACCTCAGATCCCATACAATAGAATGTGGTGCTATATAAAACCTTACCACTTCCTTAATATATATCCTAGAAATATGATAAATAGATAAATCTTATATAATTATAATTAAATGAGCTGAATTCATTATGTGATTGACTAAAAACCAATTAGCATTATGAAATTTATATTTTTTAGGGATATTGATGATGAAATCCATAATGATGTTTTCCCATTTCTATTTTATTATGGGTAATTTTTATAACATCCCCTTAGAATTATATCTCTTAGCATTAAATTATTGAAATAGCAGTCATTGAGATATATAATATACAATATCTCTCTTAATGTTTCCATGCAATAAATATCATTTCAAAAATCTATACAACTTTATACTTCATGGATGAATAGAGAACAATGAACTATTATCTTCTTCCAATAGATCTTTCTTTAAGCATGGTATTAGTGAGAAACATAATCAGTTCTTGAAACTTATCATTCTACTACAATCATGATTGAAATTTTTAGAATTCATCACATTCTTATATAGTTCCAAATCTTCCTGCTACACCTTCTTAATCATCGCATGGATGGATGGTTGAACAGTCATATGATAAATATAAGATATGTCGCATTTTCTTATGATTTCAAGACCCATAGTATGTAAATCTATAATTATTGTATCTTTCTCAATCAAAATAATGGATAAAATATAATTTTCATTCCAACTCATAGCATCAAACACCTTATCCACATTCCCAGGGTGATAGTATATTGAGCAATCATAATCTTTAATCAATTACAATAATTTAATTTGTTGCATATTCAACTCTTTTTTTGTGAATATACATGACCACATTTTCATAACATGTAAAAATGATTATTTCTTAAGGATGATTTTATAGAATATGGTAGACCCTAGGTCATCTATAAAGGATAATTTTTGGTTTATAGTGTGTTTTTTAAATAAAAAGAATGCAAATGTGGGGGGTGATTTTGAAAAAAATTCTAAGAAAAGAATTGAATTTAAAGAGTTCAATAGTTAAAAAACAAAGTGGATTTTGAAAAATATGAGAAAAAGGGGTCATTGTGAGTTTACTATACACATTTCAAATTCATTATTATTAGATATTATATTAGGTTTGGAGTAAAACTTTGGTTGAAATTAATCCAAATCCCAATTAATTTCAAAAAATTTGTGTCAATTAATGTATAACCCAACCTAAAAATAACAATCATATAACCAAGATAAAAATATGATTCATAATATAATAAATTTCAAATAAAATTAGAATCTCAAATAAGTGGGTTAGAAAAGGATTCTTATGTTTTCCAATTGGAACAAAAAAAATTCATGCACTCAAAACATCACACCGATCGGTTAAAAGTAAAGAGGATTCTATTCTACTCAATTGAAAAAATCATTCAAATATGAATAAAAGTAAGATACTTGTAATTGAAATGTTTTAAAACCTAAAATACATAAAACTAGTAGAAAAACAAGTGTCATAACCCCATTTAACATAATTTTATGTCCCTCACAATGAATGCCTGCCGTTTAGCCTGCCATCAAGAGGAGGAGGAAGCTTTTGTGGAACTATGACTTCATCTTAGATCTCCCTATGAGAATAAAGAGCTCCATAAAATCTAAATGAATTAGATAAATCATTTGGTACTCCAAAATATCATCAATTTTACTTCATTTTCATCTTAAAAATGAGATTCCCAAACTATCCTTTTATAGCCAAAATAGTAGGTAGTTTTGAGCACCCAGATTCTGAGATACCACTTATGTCTATATTTTGGACTAGTAAAGAGAATTATCTAGACATTTAAAAAGATAATAGTTATTGGATGGAATATTTAATATCACCATGTAAGCCTTTCTGGGAATTAGACATAAAAATGGGAGATATTTTCAAATTACCAAACCAAAGTTCTGATTTCAAGAAGATTCAATTCACTAGAGAAACTAGTTCAGTTGGGCCAACAAAGTGATGAGTTGGGATCGAGTGTCTTGAGAATAGTTTTAGTAAACTATGTTTTTGATCATATAAAAAATTTCATCCCATTTAAATTTATTTATTTATTTGAATATGTATAAAAGTGGACATTTATCCTTGGGCTTCCATGTAGTTTCTTTCCAATTTCCTTCCACATCATCTCTGGACCTCCAAATCACCGCCTCCTAGAATATAATCATCAAAACATGCAACATTGAACATTTTAACTGTGATAAAAATTCAATAACTGAATCAAAAGTAAAGTTCAATTTCTTATTATATTTTTATTTTTTAATAAAAACCCATCTTAACAAAGTAGTGTAAGAGTAAAATAAAATAGTTAATCATAGTGAGATTATACCCCCACACCTACAAATTTTTACTCCTGGGAAAATTCATATTTCCAAAATGATACATGGAGATATTAACAACTTAGTTAAAATTAAAAATTAAAATAAAATTTAATTCATGATAGAAATGTGATCAAATACAAAACCAAAGCAAGGATTTATTCTCAGTGATCATGGAAAAAGATGTCTCATAAATTATATCAGAATGAAATTCAAGGAGATGTATGATTATATTCTAAACAAGGATTTAAAAATTCCACCATGTCACTAAATCATCACATTTGTGTTTGACAACCATTTCATTCTATTATTTCCCCTCTATATTTAGTAAATATATATTATTTTTAATTTTTTTATTCTTTCCTGATTCTTTCCACCAAACCTACCCTATATCCTTTGCAATAAAATTTCAATACCCACTCACTTAAGCATTCCTAGAAGTCAAACTATAAGATCTCGACCTATATATCCCCATATAATATACATTTCATCACTCCCATAATTATTTATTTACGTTTTTTTGTTTTTTGGGATTTTTTGAGGGAATACAATGGTTGGATAATAGGTACACACGTGTAGGTCAATCCGGTAGAGTAATGAAAAAGATTAGATAAGGAACAAGCTTATGGACAAATAATTTTGGAATTTGATAGATATTTACCTAACTTATATTTAAATTTTATTAATTAAGAAATATTAACACTTTATGGTTGAGTTAAATGTGGTGTGGAGATATTAAGTGAAACTATTAACCCATAAATCACCCACACAGAGGGTATCAATCATATCAAAAGTTTCATAGAGATAAAACCATTCATATTATTGAAAAACAATCAATTTACTAAAAAATCACACCTCAATGATAAATTCATGCTAAAACTCATATTACATTGGTGAAATAAGTTTTATTTAATTAAAAAAACAACTTGAATTAGAGAAATTCATCATGAATTTTCAATAATTTTATTGATTAGGTGGGAATAAACAAGGAGTATTAAAACACAAGGGGGGGGGGGTAAATACTATAAATAAATAAAAAATAGAAAAAAATAAAGATCATGAAAATCTTAATGAATATAGGAATGTGGGAAAAATTAAAAATACTATAAAGTGATCAAAAAAGAGAAAAATTATAAAGATGATGAAAATCATAATGAACTTAGGAATGCATCCACCCCCACACCTAGTATATGAAATGTCCTCACTATAATAAAAGAGAATGTGGAATGGAAGGATAAAATATGGTGGGATCAATGGTAGGTTGTTTCTTGAAGGCAGAGTTCCTCTACAAGGGACACCAAAATAGTTTCATGAAAGTGGTTCAGTCACTTCCCATTAATGATGAATGTTTTTTATTCAATTTTAACCTGAACAACACCAAATGGATATACATTAGTAACAATTTATGGGTCAAACCAGTGAGAAAAAAGCTTACTTGGGTGTATCTTCAGCCTTGTATTGTAAAATAAGACCTTCTTTCTAATTTGTAATTGATGATGAAGGATGAGGAGGTCATGGGAAGCCCTGGTTCTCTAATTATAGATCTGATATTTCTCCATGAGTCTCTTTAAATTTCATTTGGCTCATGAATCTACAACTTCATATGATCACCTGTATTTTATATGTTCATATTACATTTTTGAACAGTTTAATATGAATGGTGATCTACCCCAATAGGGAGGGGAAAATCCTTTCCAAAAATGATCCAATATGGAGACATTCTGATTGGGGTTTTAAAAGCTATACAGTATTCCCACAGTGCATCAGCCAAGCATAAAATTCAATCCTTTCTATTAGGTTATACCATTTTTCAATATTTTCTTAACTTCCCAATTTTAAATTTCTGTTTTCCCATTAGTTTTGGGGTGATTTGAAGTAGATACTTTATATACAACCCCACACTCATAAATAAATTTTTTCATGTTGTTATTACAAAATATGAACCCTGATCGCTAATTATAAATATTGGTAAACCAAACCTTCTAAAAATATGAGATCTTACAAAATCAAAAAACACTTGAGAGTAATTGGTCCTATTATCCTTTCCCTCCATACATTTAGAGAAATAGTCAATAACCACTAAAATGTAAAAAAATATACACGAATTTAGAAAGTCCCTATAAAGGAAATGCCCAATGAATCAAAGATCATAAAAAATAATATGGATTTTCAGTAAATTTAATTCCTATTAGAGACATTCCTTGTGAATTGAAATCATGTTCATAACTTAAAAAACATATAGGAATCTCTATAAAATGTTTACTAACACATTCCAGATCCAAGGACCTTTCGAGCTTTATGTTGAGATCCAAAATTCCCCACATAAGAAAAAGTGTTGCAGAATCTCAAAACAGAGGTGAAATCAATATCAGGGACACATAGAAGAATAACAAGGTCACTAAAAAGTATCAAAAAGTATGAGTAATTTTAAATTTACCATCATTACTTATGCTCAAGTATTTGGGATTTTTAAGTGCTAAAATTTTTAGGGACCCTAGATACTGCAAAAAAATCATAGTGTTTGCATACTAAGGGGTAAGATCCACTACCAAAAAAAGATCTTATTAGGGAATAATTATCCAATGGGTAAGGATAAGTCAAAATGGCGGTCCAATGGTGGGGATATACTACCAATTTGGTCTTATACCTCATTATTTTCTCCTTTTTTATCCCTAATTTATTGATTAAATTTCTAAAGTAGGAGCATCGAACAAATGAGATGTGGTTTAGATTCTATTTTATTAAGGGTATACCGAAGGGATGAATAGTCTAAGAACACAATTACTTTGGAAACAAAAATGTATGACCTGAATTTATCCAAGTAAAACACAATGGAAAGAATTATTTTTTAGTTTTGGTGTAGTTTTCTTGGGAAGGGTATAGTGTGCATGAGACATAGGATATGACATGTGAAGCTTGATTAATATAATATTTACATTGTGGAGATGGAGCCCTCTGCGCCGCAACTCTTGAACCCGGAAGATGCGATAAACCCTAACCCCCGATTCAGATCTTTCGCAGATGTGGTTGCTGGAAGATCAGGAGATGATATTCCTCAGAGTGTCGAGGATCCAGAGCTCAAAATCTTACCTATGTTTTATCGGCACAGAGGGAAAGCCGCGATATCCTTTTCAGAAGATGAGGTTAAATCTCTCGCGTATGGTTTGCGCTTCACTCTTGTTGGTAAATTTATTAATCGCAAACCTTCTTTGAAGTATCTTCGTTCTGCGCTTGAATCTATGGGATTTTCGGGTTTCAATTTAGGGCTCCTCAATTCTTCTCACATAATTTTTAGATTCCGGACTGAAGCTGAGTATTATAGATTATGGGTCCGTCGATCGTGGTTTTTTGGTGGCTGCTTCATGAGAGTTTTAAAATGGGAACCGGATTTTGATCCACACATTGAATCCCCAGTTGTGCCAATATGGGTTGGATTTCCTGAACTTCCTTTACACTTGTTTCACCAAAATGCTTTGTTTCCTATTGCTAGTATCATTGGTAAACCTTTGAGACTAGACTCTGCTACTAAGTCTCTCTCCAGGCCTTCCATTGCTAGAATTTGCATTGAAGTAGATGTTTCAAAGCCTTTACCAGCACAGATTTGGATCCAGAGTGGTAGGCTAGGTTTTTTTCAGGAAATTTTATATGAGAGACTCCCAGACTATCGTCACTTTTGTCTTAGACTCGGTCACCCTTCTAGTTGCTGTGGCAAGGAAAAAGTCTGTACTAAGATCAAGAAATACACCTGGGTTGTTAATAGCCATAAGGCTGGTACCTCTCAAGTTGAGCATAGACTTAAACCTGATGAAGTTAATCGTGCACATAATTATGAAAACCAAATTTCATATTTCATTGAAGCTGTGATTGAAAATGCAGTTGTTCCTTCTAAGGAGGATCCTATTGGGATCCTGCCCCCTAATGATTCCAAGAATGTAGAATCTCAGAACTCACTTCCCCAGCAAGGAAAGAATGATCCCACTAAATCTAAAGAAAACACAGAAGAGGAGGTTCATGATGACTTTGTTTCTAATGTTGAGGAAGTCGATAATTCGGTCCAGATTGAGGAATCTTACCTAAACAACATGGCCAAAAAAGGCAAAAAACCTATGGTTGATGAAGATGGGTTCATCACTCCACATCCAAGGAAAACTAGAAGACGTAAGGATTATTCAAATTTAGAACGTACCATTATTACCAGGTCAGTGGACAATTCTAAGGCTGAACATGTAGAAGTTCCCCAAGAGAAGTCTCAAGTTGAGAATTCCAATCCAGAACCTGTAAAGGATCCTCCAAATATTTCTTTGGTGGGACTCAGTGATGAAATTTTATACAACTCCTTTAAGAAAGGAGGGATCACTAAGAGCGCCTATTTGGCTGCAAAGCAGGAGATTTTCAATGAAAGAAACAGGAAAGATTTCTTAAGCTGACCTTTGATTTTCTGCTGGTTGTTTTATTTACTCCATGAAGATCATATTTCAATTTTCATTTTAAAGTGGTTATTTAGATGGTGCTGGTCCTGCTTGCTCTTGTTTAAGCGTAGTGCAGACTGCTAGGGATGCAAGTGACACTAATGGGTTTTTTTGTTGCTGGAACTGGTTTTCTATTCTCTTTAAGAGCTGTTTTTGATAGACCTTATCACCCTTGAACTGCTTTGGAATGGTGCATAGTGCAGAATGCTTGGTTTTGTTCCAGGATTGCAAGGTCTACTGTATATGATGGATTTTTGATATGCACGCGCCTGGAATTTTGAAGTTTTGATGCTTGTTCTTCTCTGCTAAGGAGACAACTCTGTTTTACATCGTTGAGAAGGGTTAAAATGGAACTATTTCGACATTGAGGTCAACCTGCGATTTCTTTTTCTGAAGATGAGTTTTTCTGGATTTTCTCATCTTTCCATTGCTGCTCTTTCTCTGTTTTTGGCCTTTTTGATGGAGATTTTCTGCCTGGTTGAGATCAGATTCTGAGTTTTGCCTATTATTTGGAGCTTTTCATATTCTATGTAGCTTTGCTACATGTTTTTGCCTTTTAGGAGTGTTGCAGCCTGTTTGACTTCGGCCCGAGCTTTCCCTAGATGGAAGATCCCTCTACATTTTGAAGTTTTATGCAGATGAGATTGGATTGCTATAGATTTTGAAGATGAAGACTATTTCAGTCCTAGAACTGTTTGAAGGGATGTCATTTGGCTATTAGGCTTGCCAGGGATGCTTTTGTTTCACAGATGGTCTGTTATGCTGATTCCATATTTTGCTGCATGCTTGAGGAAACACTTGGATGTAAAAGAGACGGGTGGCAAGGAGCTCCAGGGGCACGCAGGGGATGATGACTTCGGTCTCGCTTCACACAAGGAGAGGGTTACGTCATCAAATCCTGCTTTTGGAGGATGGAATGGTGAATAGCAGCGACTACTAACTAGAAATATTCATTTCGGGGTATTTCATTGATGTGAGTATGATTGTATGTCTGTTTTTCCCTTTAATTTCTAGTTGGTGTAAGCTCATTACACCTCATGTGTACACTGTTATTCCTTTTTCTTTAATAAAATTTTTGGGGTTGATCTTTAAAAAAAAATATATAATATTTACATTGTTTTTAATGTCTATATAAATTAATTAGACCCAAAAATTCAAAAATTTGATCTAAGTATCATTGATTTTTTATTTTAGGGATGTTTTGTTCTTGAAATTGAAAATTGTACAATTCAGGAATTTTAACTATTTTCAATAGATTCTATATTTTGGGTGTATCATTTTATATATTGGTCTAAATTGAGTGATTTTTTTCTTTGTCTTACTATTTTTTTGGGATACATATTTTTAAATTGGGAGAAGTCTTTATTCAAACATATGAAGGCCCAAATAAATCTGTCTTTGTGGAAAGATGTTTTGGCTAGAAGAGTGGACCCCACCACATTAATTGTGGCATAAATCCAGCTAAAGGCGTCCAAATTCATTTATTGAAACTTTAAATGAAATATAATCTAGTTAAGTGCGTTCATGAGGAGTTTTAATGAAAATTTATCTTATTAAGACATTATTTAAACTATTCAAACTAGTGGAATATGAAAGGTCTCTTCCGACAGAAAAATTTCTATTGAGTAATAAAATCATATATTTTGAACCACGTTTCAAAAAAATCTGAAATTTGGAAAGTCTATATAGGGTTTAATTATGAAAAATTCTTGAGAATAATATTTTGGGAGATTATGCCTAAAAATTTGTGAAAAAGTATAATAATATAGAAATATAGATGGAGAATAGAAACTCTCCAGCCCCACATTCTCCTTATATTTACATCTCACCATTATTCCAAGAGGGGTTGGATAGAGAGAGGAAGGTTTTTGATGAGATAAATATAATTATGAATATTATGTTCATTCATGATATAATGGAGAAGATGGGGGCTTTTCATGTGATGCGAGGCTAAGCATAAAGTAGTTATGGATGACGACAACCGGCATACACTCTCTTCCAAGGTGCGATTTTCTTGTGTAAGCTCATTTAAAATTCTCTTGAAATTATATTTTTGAATTAATGTAGTTATTTTATTTCTTTAATACATTTTCATATTGGTTTTTATATGATTTTCCAATCTATGAAGTAAAAAATTGATTTTACAATTTAAATTTATTTGGCGAGGTCTTGCTGTTGAGCATTATAATTTTAATTTGGTTTAATTTCTTGGAGGTATTCAAGTAATTGAATCATTCTATAGGAGGATAAAAATAATATTAAGAAATAATTATGATATACTAGAAAATTATGATGTTTATCTAGAGGTATTTGTGTGGGAATTGAGAGATTTAACTCATAAATAATTTTAAACAAGGAAGAAGGGGGTGTCAGAGAGGTTTAAACTTGTCCACAACTACTGTTTTATTTTTAATTTAGAATCTATTTTTTATTTCCAATAAATTTTATATATTTATCTTAAAAATTAGTTTATATTTATTTTCAGTATTTTAACATTCAATAAAATACCCATTTTATTTTCTTTTTGTGAAAACAAACAAAACAAAAGTGACAGTTTTGCAACTCAAATTGAAACCTCTCAAGAGACAGTCCAGGGAGCACTATATTTCATTTATCTAGAGGATAAATTTATTGATTAAGTTTTTCATGATAGAAACCATCACATTAGTTCACAATCAACCCATTTAGATAATACTTCTCTAACTTCATAGTTACAGGCCTCACATATGAGCTCAAATAGTAAATCTGACTATGATGGTTAGATTATCTTGGGTGATGTGAGTCTCCATTGTAATTTTTTAAAATCATCCTCCCACTAGTTATCAAGAACAAATTATTTTTTTGGAGTAAGAGGGAGAGTGGGGAGTGTAATATTACTATCTTCATGAATGAAATGATATAAAATCCAGCATGAAATAAGATAGACTTCACATCCCACATATTTTTGGGGGAATGGTAGGGAAGAAATGATGTCGACTTTTGATTTATCTACTTGGATACCATCTCTATAAATGACATGTAAAATTACTATACCATATCACACCATGAAATGGAATTTATTATAATTTAATACAATATTATTTTCAATACAGTGACATATGATAGAACCAAGACTACTTAAACACCAATCAAAATAGGAACCATATACATTGAAACCATCCATGAATACTTCCATGAAATTCTCCAAGTAATCCAAAAAAATAATAACCATGCATCGCTGGAAAGTACTTGGAGAATTGCACATACCAAATGGAATCCTCTTATATGAAAATATGCAAATGAGGCAAGTAAAGGCTGTATTTTCCTGATCCTCTAGGAAAATATGGATATGAAAGTATCCAGAATACCCATCAAGAAAGAATTAGTGGGACTTCCCCGCTAGCATCTCTAGCATCTGGTCAATGAAAAATAATGGGAAATGGAATTTTCTAGAATTCTAGTTTAGTTGACAATAGTCTATATAGACATGCCAATTACTCTCTAGATGAGTTGTAACCAATTCATTTTTACCATTATTAATCATTGTAAGACAATTTTTACTAGGAAATAACTGTATTGGACTAACCCACTAGCTATCATAGATGGTGTTCCAACATCCAATAATTTTGTTACCTCATTTTTAAAAAAATCTTGGAGGTTTGGGTTCAGTATATGTTGTTCCAACATCACTGGTTTAGCCTTACCATTTAAAAATATATGATGTATACAAATTGATGGGTTAATACCTAAAATTTTAACAAGTGTCCATACAAATAATTATTTATACTCTATCAAAAGGTTAAGAAATCACAATTCATGCTCTGTATAGAGTGAACATGCAATGATTATGGGAAACTTGTTTCCATTCTCATGATATGAATCTATCAAATTTTGAGGAATAAGCTTTTACAAACCGAGTAATATCATCGATGGTCATAGGATCCTCAGTGCTCAAGAAATAATCAATTAAAACACAATATTTAATCTTTTTCAAAACCACACAACACTCGAAAGATGAATCTATAATGTCCCAACCCAGGTGCCACATGTTGGTGCCATGATCTAATCTGTCACATGACCTTAGCCACACCTCCCCATATGCTATAGGCTGCCAACTAGCTGTGAGGGTATAATATTGATCTTGGGGAGACTACACCCCCTTTTATTAGGGTAATACACTAATGAAAATATGAAACAATTATAGAACACGATAACCATAACAAGAACAATACCAATATATCAATATGACCAAAACTGAGAATACAATGCCAAAACTAAAAAAATATATATTCCATGCTAAAGTACATGCCAAGTGTCAATTTTAAAAACCAAAAATAAATAAATACACCAAAAAATACTCCAAGAAGGTCCTGGAACCATGTCCGGTCCCATCATCCATGCTCCATCCTGGTCGGCCCTCTAACACAGGACCCTTGACCTTAACCCATATTGCAACCATGAAATCTATTTGGTTACCAATTGGGCATGCCAAGTAGGGTGTGAGCACAACTCTGTAAGAAACCACAAATGAAATCTAAAACAATATGTAACGACTCGAATCTGGAGCCACTCAACTGGTGCCCCGTACCTAGTTCTCCACATGACCTCAAGCATGTTTTCCAAACGCCAGAGGCTACCGACTAGCAGTGAGGGCCTTGGAGAGTCATTGGGGAAACAATTCCCTCATTTGGCAAGGTATACAAATAAAGGAAATAACAGTCAATAGCGGAAACAGTAAACAACATACAATAACTGAAACTAAACAGCGGAAGAAATGTATAATATAATAATGATGAAAATGATGCAGCAGGTACAAGTATCTAAGGAAAGCAGCAAACACAACAACGCGCTGAAATACAACTGAGAACAAAGTACTAAAATTAAACAGCAACTCTAGCAGCATCGCAAGCCTAGGCTCGGTCCTATGCTCTCCATCTCCAACCAACAATCATGTACATGAAGTAGAAGGGCCACAATCCCTATCCACACCTGCAACCATGTAACCAGTTTGGGCCGAAAAGTAGGACCCAAACAGGGTGTGAGACTAATCCCAGTAGGCAATCACCACAAGATACAAAGGCACATACACTGGAAGACCCCTCTAGTCAAGTAAACATACAAAGGAAATACACTATTGGAAGCTCTCACCGTCAATTCCCCTGCGGTCTTGTGACGATAGCTATAAACTCTCTGAGGAATAACTTACATCTAATTTACAATATAGTCTCGATACGTAACTAAGGACACTATAAGGAAGCACAAAGTCCCATTCCCATAGGTCTTGCGAATGATACTAAAATATAACAGACTCTATAGGGAAGCCCTAATCGTCAATTACCCCTTTAGTCAACCGCACCAGGTTCACACAGCCCTCAGCAGTTTAGTCGTGCATAATCGACTGTTAGTAGCCTATGTAATATCAACAAACTACTTGGGTAATATCTACAATGCATCAAAAGCATATAAATAGCAGGCAATACATGCAATCAACTATATCAAGGCAAGCAAGCAATGCAACAAGGTCTGCCTCACATGCAACCAAATCCAAACGGAGATAAACAACCAAAACAAGGGAAACACACAAGGGGTGATCCTCAAATATGCTAACAAGCAATTATTAATCATCTAATAACCTCGATAATAAAATCAATCTAAGGCATATAACAAAACAATATCAAAACCCTAACCCGAGATACCCGATACATGGGTATCTGACACTTTTGCACCAAAAACTCAAAGACATTCAACGTAGGGAAACAAACCACCTACCTCGATCCTAAGATATCGATATAATTGAAACACGAGGCTTGATTCTACTTAGAATGGTGTAGATCTATGAGAACACATTAAATCCTCAACCCCCTATAACTTGATAAAGAAGAGGAATTGGGAAACAAAGCTCTAGGAGAATAGAGAGCTTATAGATGTGGTTCCAACGCAATCGACAATGGTTGATTTGAAGAACAGACAAAATCTCAGAGGCTCGGAGAAGATCTATGGCTGTACGGAATGCTCTTAGTCGAAGAACCAAGAGAAGAAGATGGTTCTATCGATGGGGCACGACCCCGGTCCATTTAATGAAAAAAAGAAAATACACAGCGTGTACTTCTGAAGTACACGACGTGTACTTAGCTTTTCCATACTCTGCTTTAAGCGGCCTCCACATCACTTTTACACACCATGTGTGTGGTCCAGACATGGCCAACACACGGTCTCAAGTGGAAAATGAGTACACGGTGTGTACTCATAAAGCACATGGAGTGTACTTCAAAAATTTCCAGAAACTCCTCTTTTTCCCAAAGACAACCAAAAAGGGGAAAATGTACCTGAAAAGAAGGTCTAGGTTCTTCAAAACTCCCCCCTTAAATAAATTCATCCTCGAATTTCCCTAAAAAGTTAGTGATGAATAAACCCCAAACAACTCTGGCCACTGTGATCGCATATCGGCCTCCCTCTCCCAAGTCTCGTCCTGCACACGGCCGTGCTGCCATAACACCCGTGCCAGAGGAACAGACCAGCCATAGAGTACCTTTTCACTATGATCAAAAATCCTGATAGGATGCTCCTCGAACGATGCATCTTGCTCCAGCTCAACCTCCTCGGGTTGAAAAACATGAGAGGGGTCTGAGAAATAGCATTGAAGCTGAGAAACATGGAAGACGTCGTGCATAGCCTGATACCTCTGAGGTAACTGCAACCTATAAGAAACCAGCCTGACTCTCTCCAGAACCTCAAACGGCCTGACGTATCTTGGTGAAAGCTTACCCTTTCTCCTGATCCTCTTATTTCCCAACCTCGGGGTAACACTTAGGAAAACTTGATCTCCGACCTTGAACTCCAAAGGTTGTATCCGCTGATCAACATAAGATTTCTGCCGAGACTGTGTAGTAGCCATCCTCTTCCGAATCAACTCCACCTATTCTGTGGTCTCTTTAACAAGACGAGGTCCCAACATAGTTTCCTCACCTACCTCCAGCCAACATAAGGGTGATCGGCACGACCTACCATACAAATCCTCGTAAGGTTCCATCTGAATAGTTTCTTGAAAACTATTATTGTAGGAAAACTCCACTAGAGGTATATTCTTCTACCAAGAAACTAAAAAAACTAGAATGAAAGCTGAGAGCATATCCTCACGTACCTGGATCGTGCGCTCTGACTGGCCATCTGTCTGGGGATGGTAAGCTGCACTCAGAAGTACCTGTGTACCCAAGGCCCTCTGTAGCCCCCGCTAGAAATGCGACGTAAAGCGAGAATCCCTCTCTGAAATGATAGTACTCGGAACCCCATGCAAGCGCACAATCTCACGGATGTACAACCGTCCAAGCTCATCAACACCAAAGGTCTCCTTTATCGGCAAGAAGTGAGAAACCTTTGTGAGCCTATAAACAACAACCCATACCGTGTCGTTCCCTCTCAACGATATTGGTAACCCTATCACGAAGTCCATCGTGACATCATTTAACTTCCACTTGGGAATGGGTAACTGCTGCAAAAGCCCTACTGGCTGCTGGTGTTCCGCCTTCACCTACTGATAGGTAGAACACCTCATGAAAAAACCAGCTACATCTCTACTCATACCTGACCACCAGTACTGTTGGTGTAGATCACAATACATCTTGGTGACGCCAGGATGAACTACCCAAACTGAGGAATGAAAGTCTCGCATCATCTCCTCTCTTATATCTACTGGCACCCATACGCGTCCCTGGAAACACAAGATCTAATCCTCGCCAATGATCCATCCGGGAAGAGGGTCCTCTCCTGACACTCTTTCCTGTAGGACTAGGACTTCAGAATCTGCTAGCTACCTCATTCGAAATCGGTCAAGAAGTGTAGAGGTAACAACTACAGAATATAGGAAAGTCTGCCACCAAATGCATCTCAGAGAACAGATCCATAAGTTTCCACTCACTACTGGCCTCCTAAACTGCTTGTATCTGAGTCCTCCTTCTCAGTGCATCAGCCACTACATTTCATTTCCCAGACATATAGGCAATCTTGAAATCGAAGGACTAGAGATACTCAACCCACCTCCACTATCTCAGATTCAGGTCACACTGCGTGAAGATGTACTTGAGGCTCTTGTGGTCAGTATACACCACAAAATGCTCTCCCAGAAGATAATACCTCCAACAACGCAAAGCATGAAAAAATTCAGCCAACTCCAGGTCATGCATAGGATAATTACTCTCATGTGGCCTCAACTACCGAGATCCATATTCAACAACCCGATCCTCCTGCATAGGTACTGCTCCAAGCCCGATGCCAGATGCATCACAGAAAACTGTGTAACTCTTTCCCCGCTCTGGAAAAACTAGAATCGGTGCTGAAGTCAATCTCCCCTTCAGCTCGTGAAAGGATGAATCACAGGCTTCTAACCAAACAAACTTCACCCCCTTCTTAGTCAAGCCCATCAACGGTGCTGCTAAGTGTGAGAATTCCTATATAAACTATCTGTAGTAACCAGACAACCCCAAGAAACTTCGTACCTTGAAGACATTCTTCGGCTTCTCCCAGGTAACTGCTGCTCTTACCTTCTCTGGGTCTACTGATACTCCTGTCTATGAGATGACATGTCCCAGGAAGTGAATCTCATCCATCCAAAAGTGGCACTTTGAGATATTAGCATATAACTGATGCTCCCTCAGTGTACTCAAAACAGTCTCAAGATGGGTAGCCTGGTCGTGTCGAGTGTGAGAGTAAACCAAGAAGTCTTCCACGAAAACAACCATGAAGAAATCCAAGTAAGGATGGAAAACTCTATTCATCAGCGCCATGAAGACAGCTGGCGCGTTCGGGAGACCGAACAACATGACTGTATACTCGTATAGACCATACCTGCTCCTGAAGGCTGTAAGGGGTATATATGATGGTTTAACATGAAAATAATGATAACTGGACCTTAAGTCAATCTTTGAGAACACCCGGGATCCTCGAAGCTGATCAAAGAGGTCATTGATCCTCAGTAAGGGATATCTGTTCGTGATCGTCAACTGGTTCAGCTTTCGATAATCCACATAAAGTCGAAGGGTGACATCTTCCTTCTTCACAAACAGGACAGGCGAACCCCATGGAGAAGTACTAGGTTGGATGAAACCCTTTGCTTGCAACTCCTCCAATGGCTTCTTGATCTCCTGCAACTCAGGTGTAGCCATCCTATAAGGAGTAATCGACACCGGTGTCACTCTGAGCACAAGCTCAATTGAGAAGTCTACCTCACGCTCTGAAGGAAAACTTGAAAAGTCCTCTAGAAATACATCCCTAAAACGATCCACCACTGGAGGCAAGTCTAACTGTGAAGTCCCCTGGTCATCCAGATATAGACTAGAAATATGGGCTGTCACTCCACCTAGCCCATGATGCTCGGGTCCAGCTCTACCCGCTTGGGCATCCCACTCGCCTCTATGAAGAAAAGACCTGCCGTCTGGTGATATGAAACTCACCCTACAGTGATAACAATCGACGACTGCCTGGAAGGGAACCAACCAGTCCATCCTGAGAATGAAATCATATCCTGTCATCTCTAGGACATAGAGGTCCCATAAGAAGTGAAACCATGCAACCTCAAGAGGGCATTGTTTGCACTGACGTACACTAGATGTACTCGTTCCCAAGGGCGTGTCAAGAGTCAGCATGTCTGCAGATTAAAAGATACAGAGCCCGAGCCTCTCCAAAACAGTAACAGAGATAAAGCTATGTGAAGCACCGGTATTGAAAAGAGTTGAAGATAAAAATGAGGCTACAAACATCGTACCTCGAACTGTAGAAGGTCCAAGATCCTACTCCTGATGAATCTTCTCTACAACAAAAGTCTGGCCTGTACCGCGGCCTTGTGTAGCAACCTGAGATCCCTGTAATGCTCCTCCCTGAGCCTGACCACTGCATCCACGAGCTCTACCCTAGCCTGAATGACCTAAAGAACTCCAGACCCACCGTCTGCTATGGAACTGTTGATCCTGCTCCTGTACGCGGAGTCGAAACTGATCCTCCTTCACTAGCTAATGGCCGAAGAACCTTGCGATAAGCGCTGCAGATGACCCATCTTGCCGCACGATCAGCACTCCACTGGGTTTCTCGGGCACTGAGGCTTCTTATGCCCGCTTTTTCCACACTGATAGCACACCACTTGGTTTCCATAAGGAAGATCCCGTCTACCAGAAGGAATACCTCTCTTCCTCGAGTCACCTCGTGTAGACTCTCGGTGGCGCTTCCTGCTGTCTATCTGAAATAAATCAGCCCTGGATGCTGAACCACCCTGGTCCATGGCTCCAGTATCGCTCAGATTTCTCTCCATGATAAGTTCTTGGTTGACTATCAGAGTAATATAAGTCAACTCAAAGACATTCACCTGTGATCTGGTGTCCGGTCTGAGGCCTTCCTCAAACTTCCTCGCTAAAAACAACTCATCATTCCCCAGAACAGGTGTGAAATGCAGTAACTCTGTGAAGTGAGAGGAATACTCTATAACTGTGAGAGTACCCTGCTTCATGTTCATGAACTCTCTGGCTCTGTCAGCCCTCAGCGTCACTGGGTAGAAGTAGTCATAGAACGTACGCTGAAACTCATCCCAAGCCATATCCTGTTGGCGCCCTATCTGCAAAACCACATCCCACCATCTCTTGGAGGAATCTCATAGAATATAAGTCGCGAGCTTCACTATCCTCTCCGAAGGTGTCTCCAGATGCTCAAATATGGATATCATGGCTTCTAGACATGACTCTACAGCCTGTGGTCCTCTATCCCCTGAGAACGTGGGAGGATGCTGTTGCTGAAAAACCCGCGTTAGCTCTTCCATAGTCGGGGCGGGACGCTGAGATTTCTGGAAGGTCTACATGAATCTCTTGAAACCCTCTCTGAACTGATCATCGACACTAGTGTCTGAAATCACTACAGGTTCCATGTTTGAAATGATAGGTGGAACTACTGGTAGACCCTGATCTTCCATATCAGGAGTATGGTCACTACCCGGTCCCTGTCATGAAACAAGAGGAAGTCTTGGTGCCGTAGCTCTGAATGGTCAGAAAAAATAATACCTTCATTAACGACAAACACAGTTGCAACATAAGAGAGAAAAACGGAACAGGAGGGAAAAACTTTAAAATTTTGGGAAAAACATGACTACACGGCATGTAGTACTACTACACAGCATGTTTTCTTAATGGTTTACCCTGGGCGTGTACCTTGGCCATACATGGCTGTGTAAACCACCCAGCTACACAGTGTGTTCTTAAACCATGTGGCGTATAATAACCCTTTTCTCCCTGCCCGTTCACTCTTACATGGCTAGGAACATGGACTGTCCCAGCAGGAAACTACACAGCGTGCTTGTCAACTACACAGCGTGTCCTTAAAATCTCTCCCCTGTCTGTGTCGTTAGTCACACGGACTGGTACACATACCACTACTACACGACGTGTCAATAGAGACACGACGTGTACTTGAAATGCCTTACCCGACCCATTTTGTTAGTGACACGACCTGATACACGGTCGACACTACACGGCCTTTTCCAAACGGACACGGAGTGTACGCAGAAGGATAACACCAACCTGTGCTATTGAGTACATGGCCGACTACATGATCAACTATACACAACATGTTCCTAAGGGACATGACGTGCACATGAAGGAAAACCCTGACCCGTGTTGTTCGTGACACGACCAGATACCTATTCCAGACAACACGGCGTGCTAAGATGGTACACGACGTGTACTAGACATGCCTTAACTGGCCCGTGTTGTTAGAGACACGACCTAAAACATGACCGACACTACACTGCGTGTTCCAGACGGACACGGCGTGTACGAGGAAGGGTAACACCGACCCGTGTTGTTCGTGACATGGCCAGGTACCTAGATCAAACTACACGACGTATAAGATTCAGACACGATGTGTATGTGAAAATATAACACGACCCGTGTTGTTCGTGACATGGCTGGGGTACCTTTTTCATACTACACAGCGTGCTAAACTAGTACACGATGTGTTCCTACAGGATTTTCCAGAACCCTGTGTTTCTACTCACATAGTAAGTGACACAATTTAAAAACTACATGACGTGTATTACTAAAATACATGCCGTGTATTCTGGGTTTTTCTGGGAAGTAGCTCAGAAACTGCTCTGAAGCCCAGAAAACACATAAACCAAGAGATAAGGTGCCAAATTCTGATCCGTGATGACCCATACTCCCCGTGAATCAAAGCTTGGCATCTTATACAATGCATATAACAAGTAAACAGTATAAAAAAATCACGATCCACCAAATTCTGATCCTTAAGGGCCCATATCACCTCTAAGACCAATGTTTGGAATCCATGATAATGAAGCTCTAAACAAACGATACCCTATGAGCATAGCAGGTATTATTTCATAGCAGCTATCACAATAGCATGCATAGTCTATCACAAATTCTATCACAACAACATGCAATTTCTAATGAAATTTAGATAACATGACAATATACATGACATGTGATTTCCTAACAAGTGCCTACATGATGCATGGGATGGAATACCTTCATCTCATCGAGTTGCAACAAAATAAAACCACAATCATATAAACTGTAACAACACAACACAAGTGCACCACCCAATGGTGAAATCAATTAAACTGTAACATTTGAAAAAACTCAAAAATTGCAATATTCAATGTAATCTGGATTTTCCCTATACACAGGTTATAGAATGCTTGAGCATAGCTATTTACCATCTACCTATTACTTTCTATCCTTGTCTAATGTCGTTAAATAGTAAGTCAATAGAAAAGGAAAGAAACTCCTTTGATACCACTTTGTAACGACCCGAATCTGGAGCCACTCAACTGGTGCCCCGTACCCGGTTAGCCACATGACCTCAAGTGCGTTTTCCCAAATTCCAGAGGCTTCCGACTAGCAGTGAGGGCCTTGGTGAGTCATTGGGGAAACTATTCCCTCATTTGGTAATGTATACAAAGAAAGGAAATAACAGTCAATAGCGGAAGCAGTAAACAACATACAATAACTGAAACTAAACAGTGGAAGAAATGTATAATATAATAATGATGAAAATGATGCATTAGGTACAAATATATAAGGAAAGCAGCAAACACAACAACATGATGAAATAAAACTGAGAACAAATTACTAAAAGTAAACAATAACTCTAGCAGCATCACAAGCCTAGACTCGGTCCTATGCTCTCCAGCTCCAACCAGTAATCATGTACCTGAAGTAAAAGGGCCACAATCCCTATCCACACCTGCAACCATATAACCTGTTTGGTCTGAAAAGAAGGACCCAAACAGGGTATGAGACTAATCCCTGTAGGAAATCACCACAAGATCTGTGCCCTACTATCCGTGACCAATATAGAAAAAGTAAAGGAAATAAATGAAACAGAGAAATAGAAGTACACTAGAGTAAACACTCCTACCAATCTCCATTCACATTTATTTATTAATTTAATTCACTCTTTAAATTATCAACCAAGGAATCTAGAAAACAACTCTATATTTCCAAGTCAAAGCAAGTAACACAACAGGTATCTCAGAAGACTACCTAAACAGTAAGCAATACAAAACTCAAGCTTCTTCTTTGGCTCGATGGACTCATCACAACCAACCAAAAAATAATCATAGTGACTCTCTGGGTGGATCACACTAGAATACCCCTCTAGTAAAGTAAACATATAAAGTCACAAACACTCTGGGAAGCTCTCACCATCAATTCCCCTACGGTCTTGCAACAATAGCTATAGACTCTCTGAGGAAGAACTTATGTCTAATTCCCCCTATAGTATCAATACGTAACTAAGGACAATCTATGGAAGAAAAAAGTCCCATTACTGTAGGTCCTTCAAACGATACTAAAATATAACAGACTCTCCAAGGAAGCCCTAATTGTCAATTCCCCCTTTAGTCTACCGCACCAGGTTCACACAGCCCTGAGCAGTTTAGTCGTGCGTAATCGACTGTTAGCAGCCTATGTAAGCTCAAAAAACTACTTGGAAAATAGCTACAATGCATCAAAAGCATATAAACAACAGGAAATATGTGCAATAAACTATACCAAGGGAAGCAAGTAATGCAACAAGGTCTGCCTCACAGGAAACCTAAGCCAAACGACGATAAACAACCAAAACAAGGGAAGCACCTAAGGGGTGATCCTCAAACATGCTAACAAGAAATTATTAATCCTCTAATAACCTCAATAATACAATAAATCTATGTCAAATAACAAAACAGGATCAAAACCCTAACCCGAGATACCCGATACATGGGTATCCGAAACTTTTTCACAAAAAACTCAAATACATTCAACGTAGGGAAACAAACCACCTACCTCGATCCTAGGAGATTGATATACTTGAACCACGAGGCTTTATTCTCCTTAGAATGACATAGATCTATAGAAATGAACAAAATGCTCAACCCCCAATAACTTGAGAAAGAAGAGGAATTGTGAAACAAAGCTCTAGGAGAAGAGAGAGCTTACTGCTGTGGTTCCAATGCAATCGACGACAGTCGATTCAGATAACAGACAGAGGCTCAAAGGCTTGGAGAAGATCCGTGGCTGTACAAAACTCTCTTGGTCGAAGAACCTGCAGAAGAAGATGGTTCTATAGATGGGGCGCGACCCTGGTCCGTTTAATGAAAAAAAAAGAAAATACGTGGCATGTACTTCAAAAGTACACATCGTGTACTCAGCTTTTCTGTACTCCACTTTAAGTGGCCTCCATATCACTCCTACACACCATGTGTGTGGTTTGGACATGGCCAGCACACAGTCTCGAGTGGAAAAGGAGTACACGGCGTGTACTCATAAAGTACACGACGTGTACTTCAAAAATTTCAAGAAACTCCTCTTTTTCCCAAAAATGACCAGAAAGGGAAAACGTACCTAAAAAGAAGGTTCAAGTTCTTACACAATATATAGTAAAATAGTGTATATAGTTTTATAAAGAAAAAAATACTAGAAACAATGTAAATAATTTAAATTTATTCAATTATCCTTTATTGAACAAAAAAAATCCCTGAATTCCCAAGGACACAAGAACCTCAATATATGCTTCACCTCATGCCAAAGTCGAAAATATCCCCAAGGGATATCATATAAGAAAATTCCATTTCTGCTATTCAACATCTCAATTCATATCACAAAAAATTAGAACATAGTCCAATGCCAACTAATGGGTATAGAACATCATGTTTAACACCATATTGGTATTTGGAGCATCTATCCCTATGCCACTCCCCAATATTACATGGGTATTTGGATCCTCATTCCCAATCCCACTCTCACTATCTCATATGAGTATTTGGAGGCTCAGTACCTATTTCACACATGTTTATCACATATATGTGTATTTGGAGCCTCATTTCCTATCCAATACACATATAAAACAAATATATAACAACATCACAATTTCACATGTTTCAGAATAGAACATTAATTAATTCATCAACTAATTATTCAAATTCAAAAATTTCATATTCACATTAATCCATTAATTTATTAGACAATTAACTAGAAACTTCAATTTCATTAATTAATTAAGCAATTAATTTTTCAAATCAATTACATTAATTAATTGAAAAATTAATTAATCACATCAATGATTGTATAAACATAATAATCCAAATTAATTAATTCAATAATTAATTAATAAATCCTCAATCATTATATCCCATAATTAATTAAATAATTAATTATTTAATTCAACAATCACAATATCACATAATTAATTCAAGAATTAATTATTCAATATCAATCAATTAAATATTATTAATTTCATAAATCCATTAATTAATTAATCTACCCAATTAATTAATTCAATGTAAGAAAACTTGATTTTCTAATAAACTAATAGAAATTCTATAATTACATAGATGTAATGAAATAAAGACTTTTGGATTTGAATTATAGACCGCATACCATTAACCAATGATCCAACAACACTTCCAATGACCAACATCACGAGGAAGAAGATGTGGATGATTGTAAAGCGGTTCTTAGATCAAAACTGATCATGATCAAATCCAATAACACTATTGGTCAAAGGATTTTACTGTAATATATTGGAGAAGGAGATAAGGAATAAACCTAACAGAAAAGACATAACAAGGCTTGATCACACAAATGAGACATCCATAAGGGAATTTTTAACTCCAAAATCTCCCTGATAAGGCCATATGGCTGAGAGGATAGGATCTGTAGTGGGTTAGAATGAAAATCACCCGCACAACATGTTTAAAAAAATAGGTCAAGCATTTATACGATGTGTAATGTGGTTACTGAAGGTTCTAGGTTCAGCGAAAGCGAGCGGGTGGATGTGCCCACTTATCCTTTTTTCATTAACAATGATCAATCCGGGGTCAATACGATGATAAACGCCAGTCTCCATGGATCGAATCACAGAAATAGACAAAGAAAAGGAAATTCACGAAACCACAAAGTAGTATCGTTACAGGTTGATTATAATTAATTCAATCAATTAAAAAGAAGTACCTTTGGGTGTTCTTTCTTCGTTGATATTATTGATCACGTTACGATGTGATTCTTCGTTGCATCGCAGAAGCCAAGTGTAGAATTCCTCTAGCGGTGACCCACATGTGCACCTTGTATCTCTCGACGTCACCAAAGGTGTCTCTGGGTGCTCATGTGGAGAAACCTTTTCTTGCGTTGTCCACCTTAGATCGTCTTTATCCGATGGAAGAGGATCTCTCTCGGTCTTGAGAGTGTTCTTGGAGGAAGAGGTTATTTCGGCCTTGAAAGAATTCTCCATAATTGTTGTGCATAACGATTCTATTGTGTTAGGAAAAGAGTTGGGGTTGTGAGGATATTTATAATTGGGTTTGAGGTTGTAGAGTTATGACAATAAATAAATGCGTTACAAATTTTATTTATTTTATTAACTCCCTTTTGTAAACCCCATGTCGATTCATTAATTCCTTAACATGTGCCCACACTGATTATAATAAATATCATTTAATAAAACCATATTTCCTCAAAATCCCGACTGGAAAAACTACACGGCGTGTATTAATAAATACACGGCGTGTACTTGTTTTTCATTGAAAACAACACGGCGTGTACATTAAATGTACACGACATGTATATCTTGATTTTATTTATTTATTTCCTTTCCAAAATGAAAACTACACGGCGTGTACATTTAATAATACAAGGCGTGTACTTGTTTTTCAAAATAAAACTACACTGCATGTAATCATTGATACATGAAATGTACTTGTTTTATTTTATTCTTCCTCCAACATTAAAATGATTTGGGATTCCTTGAATAATTATTAAACCAAGTACGGGAATAATCTTTATTCTACTTGAGATACTTGAATGCACTTAGTGTGTGACCCTCTAGGACTCTTTCTCATTGGCATTAGGCAGGCTTTCCTAAAGTCCAAGATTACTGTCTAGAAATGGGTCAAGGCACCCAAGAGAGTGAAGTTGACGCGGAATTGATGTATCACCTCATACAAAGGATTACTATGTAATTTAATCCCTTTGTCTCAATATCTCATCAAGCAGGTTTCATGGAAGTGTCATAAACCTATATGCTTGATCCGTCGTTCTTTGACTACCTGAAATAAACTCTTCATTTACACCATGGACATTTAATTTCATGCGACAGTTATATTTCAATCAAATGGCTGAGATATCAACTTCTATAAATGGAAGGGAAACATCCTTCCTCAACTTATCCATTAACAACATGTCACTCATGATGCACCCAACGTACCCTACTTCCTGCCAACTATCTGCGTGACAATTTTCGTCAGTAAATCTAAGTGCATGAGTCATGACATGAGTTAATGATAATCTTCTAGTCTAAGGACCATTACACACGCTCGCAGATAGTAATTTCTTATGACACCAAGACATGTAGAATTACTATTGGCAGGTCTGTTCTCATAATCTACCATATTGGACATTACCAAGAGCGAACTCCTTGAGAGAGAGTATCGTCTTCTTACAAGTACTCGCACATGAAAGTCTGTATACTATGTGTCCTATCATAGAATGTCATCCAACCGTAGAACTTTATTTAAGAATATTGTTATAGAATTTAAAGGTCTCCATCATAGCGGGGATCTTCCATGACCTTATTAATGCAACAAATATTCCAGGACATTATTATATTATAGTTATGCAGAATAATGAAAAATATATAATAAGTGAACATTCATGTAATCAAAGTACAAAATAGTTAGTTCTCAGGACACCAACCCTTACAAACTCCCACTTGGACTAGAGCCAACTGCCAACGAATTTTAGTCTGCTAGACCTCACATGATGATCAAGTTTCTACTGAGTTAAGGCTTTAGTCAAGGATTCTACCCCGTTGTCTTCTTTGGAAATACTACTCACTGCAACTTCACCACTCTGAGAAAAATCCCTCAAGAGATGATACTTCCAAAGTATGTGCTTTGTCCGCTGATGTGACCTTGGATCTTTTGCAAGTGCCACCGCTGCAGTATTATCACAATAGATTGTGATAGGATCTTTACTGCTCAGTACTACATCCAGCTCTTAGACGAAGCTTCACATCCATACTTCTTCTTTAGCTGCCTCAGAAGCTGCGATATACTCAGACTCCACTGTAGAATCTGCCACCACACTTTGCTTTGAGCTATTCCATCTCACTTCACCTTCATTCAAACTGAAGATGTATCCAGTCTGTGACTTCATGTCATATTGATCAGTCTGAAAACTAGAATCTACATGTCCTTTGATGAGTAGTTCCTCATCTCCTCCATAAACCAGAAACATATCCTTAGTACGCCTCAAATACTTAAGGATAGTCTTGACAACCATCCAATGGAGGTATCCTGGATCAGCTTGATATCTTCATACCGCACTTAATGCGTAAGCAACATCTAGACTTGTACATAGAATATCATACATGACTGACCCAACCATGGATACGTAAGGTATCCTTTCCATTTTCTTTCTTTCCTCATGTGTTTAAGGACACATTTTCGTGGAAAGATGAATGCCATGTGACACTTGCAACAATACCCTCTTGGATTGTTCCATACCGAATCTCTTTAGTATCTTGTCAATGTATGTACTTTGACTCAGGCCCAGAATTCTCTTGGATCTATCACGATGGATCTTGATCCCAAGAATATATGCTACCTCGCCCAAGTCTTTCATGGAGAAGAATTTATGAAACCATTCCTTAACTGACTGTAAGACATGTACTTCGTTTCCAATTAGTAATATGTCATCAACATATACTATTAGGAAAATGACTGAACTTCCACTAAACCTTTTGTAGACACAAGGATCACATTCGTTCTTACAAATCCAAATTCCGTTACGTATTCATCAAAACGAATGTTCCATGACCTTTATGATTGCTTTAATCCATAAATGTATTTCTGCAACATTCATACCTTGTTGGCATCCTTTGGAGTCACAAACCCTTAAGGTTGTGTCATGTAGACATCTTCCTGGAGGTTTCTATTAAGGAAAGCTGTTTTGACATCCATTTTCCAACTTTCATAGTCATGGTAAGTGGTAATGGCCAATAGGATTCTGATGGATTTCAGCATCAAAACTGGTGAAAAGGTTTCATCATAGTCAATTACTTGACTCAGTCTAAAACCTTTTGCAACCAGTCATGCCTTATAGGTGATGACTTGTCCCTCCATGTCCAGTTTCTTCTTGAATACCTATTTAATACCAATAGGATTTACATGAACTAGAGGATCTACCAAAATCTAGACTTGGTTTTGGTCCCTAGAATCCATTTTAGAATTCATGGATTCTTGCGACTTGGCAATGTCTGTGCCTTCAACTGCTTCCTTGTAGGTAAGAGTATCATCATTGTCAACCAATAATGATTCACCATCTTTGGTGACAAGAAAACCATATCGTTTTGGTTCTCTCACCTCTCTCATGCTCCTACGCAGTTCTTGTGTCTCTGGAACAGATTTTTCTTCCATAGGGCTTTGTGGAATCTGTTCTTGTACCAACTCCTGTGTATCTTGAGCCTCGAATTCATCGAAGTCTATCTCGTTCCCACTATCTCTTTTGGAGATGTGCTCCCTCTCAAGGAATATGACATGTCTTTCCACTGTAACCTTTTTGTCTGAGGGGTTGTATAAGTAATATCCCCTTGTTTCCTTGGGATATCTTATAAAGATACACTTTGTGCCTCGGGGTGCAAGTTTGTTACCTGAAGAGGCCTTAAAAAATGCTTCGCCACCCCACACATGTAAATTCGATAACATGGATATGCGTCCACTCCATAACTCGTATGGAATACCATTTATCGATTTAGTTGGTACTTGGTTTAGTATGTGTGCTTCTGTTTGTAATGCATATCCCCAAAAGGATAATTGAAGACTTGCATGACTCATCATTGATCACACCATGTCTAACAGGGTGTGGTTCCTCCTTTCACTTACACCATTCCACTGAGGTGTGTAAGGAGGAGTGAGTTGAGATAGAATACCAAACTCCTGTAAGAAATCAATAAAGTCCTGATTAAGATATTCTCCTCCTCTGTTTGAGCAGAGTTTCTTAATCTTCTTACCAAGCTGGTTCTCAACTTCATTCTTTTATTCTTTTAACCAATCAAAAGATTCTGACTTATACCTCATTAAGTAGATATATCCATATCTACTAAAATCATCAGTAAAAGTTATGAAGTACGAGAACCCACCCCTTGATTCAACTGGAAATGGTCCACACACATTTGTGTGAAATAATTCTAGAATCTCTTTAGCCCTTTTACCTTTCCCAATAAATGGGGCTTTGGTCATTTTTCCTTGTAGACACGCATGACATACACCAAGTGGTTTTAGTTCGAAAGAATCTAAATACCCATCTTGATGTAATGTTGTCAAACGTTTCTCATTGACATGACCTAGCCGGTGATGAAAAAGATGGGTGTGGTATGAGTCATGTGAATTAACTTTGTCATCGATTTCCATTACTTGGTTTGTGTAGTCTAACACATAAAAGCCATTATTTAAATGTTCCCTACCAAAACAAATTCTATCTTTATAAAAGTAGCAACATCCACTTATAAACTTGAAGATGAATCCATAAGTATCTAATTTGGATACTGAAATATTTTTTTCGGTTACAGAGGGTACATAATAACATTATTTCAAAACCAATACCATCCCAGTAGGCATTGTGAGATGGTAGTCTCCAACAGCTACAACAACGAGTCTCGATCTGTTGGCTGCTCGTAGATCCACCTAACCTCGGTCAATCTTTCTGAATCTACTTGGTTCTTATATTTTGATACAGATATGATAACCAAAAGTAGTATCTAATACCCAATTTGTAGAAACAAATAGATTGCATTCGATAACAAACACACCTGAATCTTCCACTTGTTTCCTTGGCTGGGTGAAATTTCTCTTCCAGTGGCCCTTCTTGCCACATGCGAAACAAACAACATCCTAATCCCTTGCCTCCCCTTTGATCTTCATTTTATTGGAAGGCCTTGAAGAAGCTTTGGGATTAAAGATCTTCACCTTCCATTTCCTTTTATTCACCATAAGGACAGAAGGTTTTTCACGATTCATGTCATTATCCACTTGGTGAATGAGGATAAGAAGATCAGACAGAGACTTTTCAATGTTGTTCATGTTGAAGTTCACAAAAAAGTTTGAGAAGCTCTGGGGGAGTGATGCAAGAATGAGATCGGTACCCAGTTCTTCAGGGAGTTTAAACCCTAGAACCTCCAAGTGCTCAATGTATCCAATGAGCGTGACTACATGAGGCCCAGCTGGGGAACCATCTCCAAGCTTGCTCTGAAATAGACCTTTGGAGATCTCAAACCTTTCCTGTCTTTCTCTCTCCTGGTATAGACCACAGAGGTTCTAGATCATGCTGTAGGTATCCATTTCTTCATGAGACATCACGAGCTCACTAGACATTGATGATATCATCAAACATTGAACGTCGAGTGCATCGCTCAAATGTTGGTCATAGACTAGGAAATCTTCATCACTCACCCCTTGGGCAGGCGGATCAGGAAGTGAGGAATCCAACATGTAAAAATTTCATTCATGGCGTAGGACAACCCAAAGGTGCCTAAACCATTCCTAAAAGTTACTACAGGTGAGGATTTTATCTTTATCCAGAATTGATCATAGAGTAAATGTGGTTGATGAATTTGTCATTTCGATTCTACAAATTAAAAGAGAAGATTTATTAGTACCTTTTGATTAAATTTTATGAAAAATAATAAATGAATTTATTAATTCTCCCACTATTTTATCAAGTCCCAATGGTCCTCACCATTGAACTCAGAATGTCCAGTTGCTTTGACATTCTAGTCTCAAGGATACATATTCCCCTTTGCATAACCCCGACAAGGGTTGGTCAAGCTATTTGAAGGTATTTAGTTAGGAAGGTCTTTTCCAACTATGAGCTTACATTTCCTTGATCTGTTGAGTGGACTCCCCAATCCTAAAATCCTGACTTGGATTTCCTCAACTCTTGCCTCCAATATTACATCAAGTCTAGAAAGTGATACTCCTCTTGATGTAATATTGTTAAGTCAACCCAAAACCTTTCATAAGGGCTTCCTTTATATAAGTAAGTGTCCCAACAAGGGTTGGTCAAAAACATAGTTTTATAGAGTCTTTCCCTTAATCAAGTAATGAAAGGATTGGTCTGACTTAATATAGTATTGATGGATTTTAATATTTTATGCATAGTTTCGAATTATCACATGCTTGTTAATATTAATTGATTCTTGCTTATGTGATTAACCATGTTCTGATAATGTTTACGCATAGTCCGGTTTTTTATTTTATTCCATCTTTGCATGCTTGTTTATTTCATTAATTATGTGATCGTGACAACACATACATAATAAATAAACCATGCAATTAGACATAAATAAAATAAGATGGAATGATCATGAGTTTCTATTGGTTATCTTATCTAGTGGTTTTGATAAGGTAACACTAACCTAGGGAAAACACCTTGAACCAGATGGTTCGTGTTTTGTAGCTCCGACCTGTCCACCTTTGTATCTTCTTGGGTTGGTTTTGCCTCAGCTTCAGATTTCGAACCGTCTCCTATGGCTTGTGAGATCCTCCATTACATGGGGTTTACATTAAAGAAACCATGGGCAAACATGCCCTAAATTTTATTTGAAGAAGGCTCGCAGGCCAACAAATTTAAATTAAACAAATTTAAATGAAACCATACACACATACAAAGGGTCTTTGGTCAAGCTCATGACCATCCATAACATGAAACAATATTTACGCATATTTAAGATTAAAATTCTTTTAATCATTCAATTATTCCAGATAAGTCGCGCTTGAGTTCAATTAATTATGATCTTATAATTAATCAATTCTTTATCTTTAAATTCCTTTCTGAATTTCCTTGAGATTATTATTATCCATACTCCTTATACGGTGTCTTTGTACATTTGGAGGAAACCTGGTGAAATTCCATTTCTGGAAAGTACACAACATGTAGTTTATATTTACATGGCTTTTATTTCTTTCACCCTTTATCCAAAGTACACACTGGGGGCTTTGGCGTGTTTTCTATACTTTGGAAATTTTAGAGTACATGGCGTGTAGATAAATCATACATGGCGTGTACTTCCTTGTTACGTGGTAACCAGCCGGGTGATCCCGTGTACGCGGTACGCGGCTTCTCCTTTGTACATGGTTTTACTTGGGACAGATCGTACTACATGGCATGTTACTCCAACATACATGCTGTGTATTCTGGTTCCCATGCGCTGTTTAATTCTAGTCAACATGAGGAGTTAAATGCTTAGGTGTAATCAATTCACACGGCATGGTTTGGTGGACCAGTACCGGTTCGTTGAACCTAAGTACACGATGTGTAGTTTTCATTAATCGCCATGTATTCCCGTGTTGTACAGATAAAAAGAGTGGCTCCTCTGGATGATTTCCTCGTTTTTATTTTAATCAAAATTAAAATTAAAAAGTCAGTTTCTGTGATATGAATTGAGAAACAAAGGAGGAAAAAAATATCTTGTTTATTCAGATTTATAGAACAATTTATTTCGAATTGAATCAAATATAAATGCATAAATTATCAACGAAAATTAAATAACTATAATCCACATTATAACCTCGCTCTGATACCAATTGAATGTTCTAGGCTCAGCGGAAGCACATGGGTGGATGTTCCCACTTGGATTTTTTCCATTAACAATGATCAATCCGGGATCAATATGATGATAAACGCCAGTCTCCATGGATCAAATCACATAAAAAGACAAAGAAAAGGAAAGTACTGGAACCACAAAGTAGGATCGTTACAGGTTGATTATAATTAATTTAATCAATTGAAAAGAAGTACCTTTTGGTGTTCTTTCTTCATTGATATTCTTGATCACGTTATAATGTGATTCGTTGTTGCGTTGTAGAAGCCAAGTGTAGACTTCCTCTAGCGGTGATCCACACGTGCACCTCGTATCTATGGATGCCGCCAAAGGAGTCTCCGGGTGCTAGTGTGAAGAAACCTTTGCTTTCATTGTCCGCCTTAGATCATCTTTATCCAATGGAAGAGGATCTCTCTAGGTCTTGAGAGCGTTCTTGGAGGAAGAGGTTCTTTCGGCCTTGAAATAATTCTCCATAATTATTGTGCACAACGATTCTCTTGTGTTAGGAAAAGAGTTGGGGTTGTGAGGATATTTATAATCGGGTTTGAGGTTGTAGAGTTATGACAATAAATAAACGCGTTACACATTTTATTTATTTCATTAACTCCCTTTTGTAAACCCCATGTCGAGTAATTAATTCCTTGACATGCTCCCACACTAATTATAATAAATATCATTTAATAAAATTATATTTTCTAAAAATCCCGACTAGGAAAACTACATGGCATGTATTAATAAATACACGGTGTGTACTTGTTTTTCATTGAAAACTACACGGCGTGTACATTCAATGTACATGGCGTGTATATCTTATTTTCATTTATTCATTTCCTTTCCAAAATGAAAACTACACAGCATGTACATTTAATAATACATGGCATGTACTTGTTTTTCAAAATAAAAATACACGGCGTGTAATCATTGATACATGGCGTGTACTTGTTTTATTTTATTCTTCCTCCAACATTAAAATGATTTAGGCTTCCTTTAATAATTATTAAACCACGTATGGGAATAATCTTTATTCTACTTGAGATACTTGAATGCACATAGTGTGTGACCATCTGGGTCCCTTTCTCATTGGCATTAGGAGTGCTTGCCTAAATTCCAAGATTACTGTCTAGCAACGGGTCAAGGCACCCAGGGGAAAGAAGTTGATGCCTCATTGATGTATCACCTCATACGAATGATAACTGTTTAATTTAAAACATTTGTCTCAATATCCTATCAAGTAGGTTTCATGGCAGTGTCATAAACCTATATGCTTGATCCCTTGTTCTTTTACTACCTGAAATAAACTCATCGTTTATACCATGGCCATGGAATTTCATGTGACAGTTCTATTTCAATCAAAGGGATGAGATATCAAATTACATAAATGGAGGGAAAAAATACTTCCTCGACTTATCCATTAACAACATGTCACTCGTGACACACCCAACGTACCCTACTTCCCACCAACTGTATGCGTGATAGTTTTTGTCAGTAAATCTAAGTGCGCGAGTCATGACATGAGTTAATGATAATATTCCAGTCTAAGGAAAATTACACACGCTCACAGATAGTAATGTCCGATGACACCAAGACATGTAGAATTACTACTGGCGGGTTTGTTCTCATAATCTCCCATCTTGGAGATTACCAAGTGCGAACTCCATGAGAGAGATTATCATCTTCTTACGATTACTCCAACATGACGGTCTGTATACTATGTGTCCTATCATAGTATGTCATACAACCGCAGAACTTTATTTAAGAATATTGTTATATCATTTCAAGGTTCCCATAATAAGGGGATCTTCCATGACCATATTAATGCAAAAAATATTCCAGGACATTATTATATTATAGTCATGCAGAACAATGAACAATATATAATAAGTGAACATTCATGTAATCAAATTATGAAACAGTTGGTTCTTAGGACACCAACCCTTAATGTTACACATCATGTAAATGTTTATAATGAAATTATATGAAAAAACCCATCCCCACAGATTCATTTTATTAAAACCCTCAAACAATTACATGATTTTTAATCACTTTACATGACATGTAAATGTTATGTAGTTGATTTTTCATACCATTATCTCTTTAACTCTCCAAACCTTCTTTAAAGCTTCTCAACTTACCAAGAATCCTTGAAACACATAACCCATTCATACCCAAACTCCATTAAATCAAGCAAGCATACATACCCAAACTTTAGGTCATTTTCTTCAACAAATAATCTCCATATCTAAACAAGACTCAACCACCAAGGCACAAATAATACAAATCATAGAAAGACATACTTGAAAAAGACATTATCTTACAACCACCCCAACTTATAATATCTTATCCTAGATATGTACTCCCAAGATTCTATAAGATTCTGAGTAAAAAATATTGGGAAAATGAGCCCTCATATCCATTTCTCTCTCCAAATTTTCCTCATGAAGACACACATATTTCTATAATATGCGAACGATCAGCCCGATATTTCCCAGCAACACTTTCTCACTGCGATATAACACACATGTTAGATTCTACTCAAAGGACACATCTACCTCAAGATCATCATAATCAACTTATATCACATGATAAGGGTTAGAGTGATACTACCAAAGTTTTGACACATGAAAGAAATCATGCATAATAATATATCTCAATGGAAGATCCAATCAATACACCAATGCCCAGATTCTCTCCACCACCTCAAACAGTCCAACAAACATGGGTTCCAACATTCAATTTCTATGTAACATATAGTTACCCAACCTAGGAGACACCTAAAAGGAATAAACTATAACCCTCTGTAAACTCTAGGGGTCATATATATTTGTCCGCATATGAATTATGTCTACTTTGAGACACATATATACACTTCCATATCAACTGTACATTCTCTGAAATCTCCTTCATGAGACTCAGTCCCAAAAACTCTAACTCACCTACCTCCATCCAATATATATGTGATATTCATAGCCTACCATAAATATCTTTATATGGTACCATCTATATAGTTTCAAGATAACTATTATTATAGGTGAACTCCACAAGTACCATATGCTTCTCCTAATATCCACCAAAGTTAAGGAAAAAAGATCACATCTTGTCCTAAAGAACCTATATAAGATGTTCCAATTTCCCATTTGTCAATGGGTGTAGAGACGTACTTAGAAGAACTTGTGTACATAGTGATTTTTTAAAGAACTTCCAGAATAATGAAGTCAAACATGAGTCACAGTCTGAAACTGTAGTATGTGGCAGCCATGCAAATAGACTATCTCCTGAATATATAGTTATCCCAACTGATCCATTAAGAAAGTACCCAATACTGGTAAGAAATGTGATAACATCTTTAGTAAATCCACAATCACCCAAACAGTGTCATTCTTCCAAGGAATCCTTAGGAGACCCACCACAAAGTCCTTGGTCACATCATCCCACTTCTATTCCAGAATGGGAAATGGTTGTAACAAAACACCCAATCATTGATGCTCAAACTTCACTTATTGATAGGTGTAGCATCATTTCACAAACCCTGCTATCTTTTTTTTATTCCCAACCAAAAAAACTATTGACATAGGTCATGGTACATTTTGGTCACACCTATATTCACTTCACACTTTGAGGAATGAGAGTCCTACATAAACTCTTACCACATGTCTATAGGCACAACAAACTGATCCCTGACATAGTGATCAGATCCTCATCTATGTCCCAATATGAAGATGTACCCCCACCTTCAAGAATTCCCCTAAAGTCCATGCATTCTGAATTCTCATACTAATTGTCCCTACCCTGTTTCAAAAGTGTAGACTCCACTAAAACTGATACAAGAGTTATCTTATCCTAACTCTCTTGAACCACAACATGCATCTCATCTAGTAAAGTCATCATCTTCCCCTCACCACTAGACTCTTGGACTACCTGATCTAGAGTTTTTCTACTTAAATCATCGACAACAATATTTACCTTTTTGGGTGTATATACTAGCTAAAAATTTAATCCATGCATATATTGAAACCACCTCCACTGACAGAGATTCAAATCCTAAAATGAAAAGATATACTTTAAGATCTTGTGATATATATACATAGTAGAATTATTGCCCAAAGGATAATTCCACCAATACTTCAAAGTAAAAACCATTGTTTCCAACTTGAGGACATTCATAGGGTAGTTCGGATCATGTGGCCTCAATTAAAGAGACCCATAAGACACAAATCAATCTCATTGCTTTAAAACTTCTCTAATTACAACCCTAGAAGAATCAAAATACACTATATACTCCTCACATGGCTTGGGTATGATCAATTATGGTGTCAATTTCAAACATTTATTTAGCTCCAGGAAAGAATTCTCACATACTTCCAACCATTCAAACTTCATATCCCTATTGGTTAAGCCTGAGAGTGGTGATTCCAAATGGAGAAAGTTCTAGATAAATATTTAATAATATCCTAATAACATCATAAATATATGAATATTGAATACGTTCATGGGAAGATCCCAAGAAACCACTTCTTGAACCCTCACTAGGTCCACAAACACACCTTCCTCCATGATGATGTGACCCAATAATTGTACCTGATCAATACAAAACTGACACTTATATATCTTGGAGTATAGAAGATTCTCTCTAAGTGTACTCAGGACAATGTAAAGATATTGGGCATGACCTTCATGAGTCTTGGAGTACACCAATATTTTATCCAAAAACACTACCACAAACTAATCTAGGTACAAATGGAATATTCTCTTCATCAAGGACATAAAAAAATTCTAGTTTATTCATCAACCCAAATGACATTAAAGTGAACTCATAAAGGCCATATCTACTTCTAAAAGAATTCCTTGATATATCATAAGTTCAAACTCTAAATTTATGATACCATAATCCCAATTCAATATTTTATAATACACAAGATCCCCTCAACTGGTCAAATAGATCATCAATATGCAGAAGATGATACTAGTTTTTTAATATTATCTGTTTTAAATTCCGGTAATAAACAAACAAGAACAGAGTCCCGTTATCCTTTTTAGAGAAAAACACCAGTGAACCCCAAGGAAGCATACTAGAGAAGATAAATACCTTATCCTTTAACGCTTCGAGTTGAGTCTTGAGCTCTTGAAGTTCTTTCAGTTCTATTCTGTATGATGGAATAGAAACTGGCTCAACCCTAGGAATGAGATCAATTATAAACTCTACATCCCTCTCAGGTGGTAGTGCTAAGAAATATTTAGGAAACACATCCTAAATCTATTACAATATTGGTGGAAAGACACCATGATTTACTCCCCCATTATCGAGTAACTAACTATCAAACCGGGCTATAAGATCTCCCAGTTTCTAATGAACTATACATGCTCAACCTGCCTAGATATCCCATTCTCAATGATGAACATAATTGTCTCCTTCAGGATAAATAAAGGAAACTCTCCTATAGTAATAGTCGATGTGTGCTAGGTATGCCACCAACCAGTCCATACCCAAAAATAGTTCAAAGAAAGATATGTCAAAGATGTAAATATCCCATAGAAAATGATAATCCCCAACATCAAGAGAACAACACTTACACAAATAGATGTCTCTAGACCGTACTCCCAATAGTTTATCTATAGTCATAAAACTGCTCAAAAACTCCACAGCTATAATCAAACCATTAAAAAGTTGTTTAGAAATAAAATAATGATAGAAAATAGTATCAAATAAGGCACTAGCTAATATAGAAGCTACAAGAATTGTACCCCTCACCATCGATGGTCTAGACTCTCTATCCACTAGTGTAGGATGGACTACATGAAACTATCCTACCCCAATCCCCTATGATTTAGTCTAACTCCCTTGAGATACAAAACCTTGATGATACAAACACTCTTGTATAGAAGCACCAAATCCACTACCTCTACCACCTCAGCTAGTAGAACTCCAACTGTCAGACTGATACGGTGCAGAAGATCCTCTTCTCGCACCATGGTTCTATATAGCTACCCCATCACTACCCATCTGTTAGGGGTTCCTACAGAACCTTTGTAGATGACCCATCTTGCTTTAGGCTCGACACTCTACTAGTGGTTAGGTACAATTTTTTAAAAAATGGCCCATCCTACCGAACTGGTGAAAATGAACTGAGGTAAGATCCTGAGTAACTAATCCCTTGGTATGGACACTGTTATTTTCACTACCCTGACTAACATTCTTATAATGACACTTCTTGATCTGGAAAGAAGTACCTCATGATCATATAGCAGAAACAAAAATTCCTACAATGGAAGCCTCCTTCAGGTTACCCTCAGTTATGAGAGCCTGATCCACCACCTAAGAAAACTTATTTAACAGAAATAGGTTAAATCGGGACTTAATCTCCCATTTATGACCATCCTAAAAACATATCACCATAACTGTCTCATCTATTTCCAATTCTATAGAAAAGTGCTTCTAATTTATAAATCATATAAAATATTCCATCATGAACATAATCTCCTAATTTAACCTCATGAAATCAAATACTCTATCCTACCTTAGAGTTTCAAGATATAAGTACTCCAAGAACTTCTTCAAGATGTCCTTCTGTAACATACCATCAGCCTGTCCAGTCCATGCCTAAGTTTCCACTAGCACTTTGCTGATGATCATAACATATAAGTGGCCATCTTGACTATCTTCTCGGCTAGATTCTCCAAATTGTCAATTATCTTCTAGATAGACTCAATCAGGAACATAACACCCTCAATTCAACCATCTCTAGTAAAAGTTGGTGGGTGCTGCAACTGAAAACCCCTATTCAGATAAAAAATTATTCTCTCAACCTTCCTTGGATTTATTTCCATGAATTACATAAAGAAAAAAGTTATCTCATAACTTCTACCCTACTTCCTCACCTGGCACTATCAATGCCTCGGGTTCCACTGTTGGTAGATCATTACAATCCATAACTTCTTGTCATCCTCTCAACAATCATTATTATAGAGGCATATATCTATAATTCAAAACACATTTCTTATGACACTTAACAAAATATTAACACATTTATGTAAGTTGAAATTTGAACATGGATCAACAAGTCTTTTCCCCAAACCCTACCACATGTTCAAAACCAAGGCGCTATCACTACCCTTAACCAACATATGTCTAGGTCATGGTTAACAAAGGGTAAAGTAATTTTTAATTTTTTCAATTTTATCATTAGAAACCCATTTATTATCATCTTGAAACATTTTTAAATCTTTCTAAATTAAAAATTAGGTATAATTTCATTTCAATTTCACAAGAAAGGGAAAATAGTTCCAGTTCCACAACCGACACAAAATCTGTTTTCCCATGTGTGCCTAAAATGATGCATGTCAAAATAATTCAGAGTGCCTAGAATGATGCATGAAAATCGAATATAATTCTTTACTAGGCCATGTTTCAAATCTCAAAAAATCTCTAAACAATAATCACATCACATAACAAGTGTGTCACCAAAGGTGCAATAATATTCAATTGCAATAGCAAACAAGAATAACAACAATCCCACCATAGGTACTTGGGTTCTCCCCTGTACATGGGGTGGCTACTCCAATCAATGATCTCATAACCAAGGAATGAATATTCATAGTATCCATTCAACTCTTCCTAAATATCAAGAGAAAATAAAAAGAAAAGAAAATTAGGATCTAATACCACTTTATAACATGCCAACCTAGGTGCCAAATGCCGATGTACCACGCTCGCCGGTCACATGATCTCAGGTGCGCCTCCCCATTACACCAAAGGTTTATGACTTGTAGAGAGGGTCTAATATTTATCATGGGGAGACTTTACCACCCTTTTATTAGAGTAATATAGTTTCATAAAATTAGAAACAATTGCATAATAACATAACTCACAACTAGAACAGTACCAATATCTCAAGATGACCAAAAATAGGAATACAATGTAAAAACTAAAATAGTAAATATTCTAGGATAAAGTACGTACCATGTATCAATTTTTAAAAACCAAAATAAATAAATAAACTGAAAACTTCTCCAAGAGGGTCCTAACACCATGTCTTGTCCCCTCATACATGCTCCATCCTGGTCAACCCTCTAACACATGTTCTTTTCCCTTAACCTGTGATACAACAATGTAATCTATTCGGATACCAATTAAGTAGCCCGAGTTGGGTGTGAGTATAACTCAGTAGACCAAAACCAACAACATCTAAAACAATATCCATTAAAACAGTGTAGGTAGTTTTATATAGAATAAATATCATCAATAAAGTAAAAAATTTACATTCATCGAATTACACTTTATTTTACCACAAAAATCCCTAAGTTCCTAAGGAAACCTCAACTTCAATACCTACTTTGTCTCATGCCAAAGTTTGTACTATCCCCAAGGTATATCATATAACAAAATTATATTTCCACCATTCATCATCTCATTTAAAATCATGAAAAATTGAAAGCATAATCCAATGCCAACTCATGGGCGTAGAACATCAGGTCTAAAACCCTGTGGGTATTTGGATCCACTATCCCAGCCCCAATACTCAATATCAAATGGGTATTTGGAGCCTTAGTCCTTATCCCACACTCAGAGTCTCATATAGATATTTGGAGCCTCAATTCCTACCCCACACACATTTATCTCACAAATGGGTATTTTGAGCCCCATTCCCTATCCCACACACAAATACAACACATATAAATGTTTGGAGCCTCTGTACCTATCCCACACACATATAAAACACATATATAACAACATCAAAATTTTAAATGTGTCAAAATACCACATCAATCGATCAATCAATCAATGAATTAAATTCAACAATTGCATATTCACACCAATCCGTTAATTAATTCAATAATTAACTAATCAATTCAATTTAATTAATTTATTCAAAAATTTATTAATATCATCAATTACATTAATTAATAAAACAATTAATTAATCAAATAAATTATTATATAAATGAAACAGTCCATATTACTGAATTCAACAATTAATTTATAAATCCTCAATCTAAATATCACGTAATTAATTCAATAATTAATTTTTCAATTCAAGAATCACAATATCACATAATTAATTCAATAATTAATTATTCAATCCCAATCAATTCAATATTACTAATTTCATAAATCTTTTAATTATTTAATCAACCCAATTAATTAATTCAATGTAGGAAAACTCGATTTTATAATCTAACAATATAAATTTTACAATTATAAACACATAATGAAATCAAAACTTTAGGATTTTAATTATATACCACATAACTTTAATCAATGATCCAATAATGCTTCCAATGACCAGATTCATGAGGAATAAGGTGTGTATGATTTCAAATAGGTTCCTAGATCAAAAAAATGATCAAAACCAACAACACAATTGGTCAAAGGATTTCACCGCAACATATTGGAGAAAAAGGATATAAGGAAGAAACATATCCAAAAATACTTACTAGGGTTTTATCACAAAAAAAAGACATCCTTAAGGGAATTTATCACTCTAAAATTGTCTAGATAAGTCACTTGGATCAAGATGAGAGGAGTTGTTGTAGTTTAGAATGAAAATTATGCGCACAACATGTTTAGAATAGAAGGTCAGAAATTTACATTGTGTGTAATTTGGATACATGTCATGTAAATGTTTTAATGGAATTATCCCAAAATCCCATCAACTTAGATTTATTTTATTAAAACCCTTGAACAATTATAAGATGTGTAATCACTTGACATGATGTTTAAATTTTATGTAGTTTATTTTTCATACCAGTTTCCATTTAAATATATGAACCTCCTTTAAAGATTATCTACTTACCAGGAACCCATGAAACACTTAAAACATTTATACCCAGACTCCATTAACTCAAACAAGCATACATCCCTGAACTTTAGGTAATTTTCTCCAACAAAGGCTCTCTGTATCTGAACAAGACTCATCCACCAAGGCACAGATGAAAAACTCATAGAAAGGTTTAACTAAAAAAAGATAGGATATTATAGAATCACAAACCATATCATCAAATAGTGAATAAGAGGGAGAAAATCAGAGTATGTTTCAAGGAGATAATTTTTTGTGTGTGTTTCATTAGAGATAACTTCCATTGAATAAATAAGAAGGTTGGAGTGCTCTTCAATAGGGTGTTTTATTTCATCAAGGTTATTAAAACATAACATTTATCCCCAAAATACATGGAAAACATACCATTGTGAAAATTTATGACTATATTTTCCATTTTAAGTAAATTCCTTCCATGTATGAGAGGAAAATGTCCTTGGGTTTAGTTATCTTCCATCTCAAGAACATAGAAGTCTTCAAGGATGATGAGATTTTTTACATGAACAAGGACATCCTCTATCTATCCTATTAGGTGTGTTGTAATCTAGTTGGAAATATGTACAATTATTCCCATTGGGTAAATCTCACTAAACTCCAAATAAGTATACAAATAGTGAGGAATCACATTAATTGATGCACCAAAATCTAGCATTGCATCAAAAAATAAAGTCTCCCATATGGTGTAATGTATCATTAAGGTTTCTGGATCCTTGAATTTTGGAATTTTCTAGTTGTATCATGGTTGAGGCATTCCTTCCAAGATTTAATCTCTCATTCCCCTTAAATCACCATCTATGAGTGAAATTTTATTTGAGAAATTTAGCATATTAAAGAATCTGTTTAACTAAATCCCAGAGAGTAATGTTAACTTGTAACTTTTTAAATGTATATGTGATATCTTTATCAATTTACTTATCAATAAGTTTCTTGGATTTAAAGAGTCTTTGGGGAAAGGGAAGAGAAATTGATTATTCATAGGAATCCTCATTGATAAAATTTTACCCCTTTTTATTTTTTTTACTTCACTTGAATATTTTGAGGATAGAGAATGAGAGTTTTCAAGAGGAGGATATACTTAATGTGTTTTATGAAAACCCATGTATTTATTAAACATTAATTCATTCTTTATTACATAATAATACTCATAATAAAAACTATAAGATATATATTTCTTGTGTATTTGGGTAATTAGGTACATTACATAATAACTTTAAACAAGTGGTACATCTGTATTATTGAAAACATCCTTAACATGCTCATAATATTCCATCATACTTAAAATTTCATATGATAACCTGGGGACATACATAAGAAAGGGGTGAGATATAAATACCAATAAGGGAATAAAAAATGTACAACATGAAGAAATTATAACATTTTATATTATAGACATTTCATTGGGACATAAAAGTGGTGAGAATCATAGACATGAACAATGAGGCATGATGCTGTATGATAACATAAAGGCAACATAGGAATTTGGAAACAACTTTAAACATTACATCATAAGAATAGGTTAAGGTTAAAAAATAGGAAACAAAAACATAATATGGTTAGGATAACCTCCCATGAACCATACATAGAATATCATGAAAATAAAGCACTACCCAATGTATTGGAGTGCTATCTAGGTGCACCCTTCATAATCATATCATGTAAATGCATAAGTGTGACACAGAGATCATATAAAATAAGAACATATTTAATCAAATTTAATTCAAAAATCAAGGATTATGGAAAAAATACATGGATTTAACGAATAAAATAGTTATAGTTATGAATTTTTGAATACCCATGAGTGGAAGTAATAATGTTATTCACAAAATAAAGTTTTGGGATGGAAAGACTCTAGTGAAATTTTAGCAGCAGAATGATTGTCCATAAAGGCTCATAAAATGGTTTAATGAGAGAGAAAGTGGTCTATAATAATTAGGATATCAAATAGATAGTAATAGGAATATGTAAAACTTATCCCAACAAAAAATGGAAATAAAATTTATAAAATGACAAAGGTGATTGAATAAAGAGGAGAGGATCCCTTACCTTTAGAGGGTGATTCCAAAAGCTTGGGAGAAGCTTATTGAGAGATTAAGGAAACATTGGGAGGAAAATACAGAGTTAATGGAAAATTAAGGATTTATAAAAGGTTTTTTATTAAATAAAAAGTGTATCTTAGGTGGTGTTATATAATAAAAGAGAGGGGAGTTCTTTATTATTTCCAAAACATAGGTTTTGGACTCAATGTACTAAAACCAAACTTACCATTATTTTTCCTATGGTTTTTTCAAGTAGGAGTGGTTTTAATTATTTTATAATGTAAAGGGACAAAATCATTAAATTATTACCCTTGGTGATGTGGAAGTGGGTCATTATTATAAATAATTGACTTTAAAACCATAAAATATAATATAGGTTTTGGAGGATTCATAAAGGCTTTAAAAAAATAATAAAATAATGTTAAAATTACATTATTTTAAATTGAAAGAATATATTTGGTCATGGATACCATTTATAGAATTTATTTCATCACTTTTGGGTCATTATGATATCATAATACATATCATATATTTATACTCTTTTTAATTTTTTACTTGAAAATTTTACTGTCTTAGAAAATTTTGGAAAATTCACCATCGGATAATTTTGACATGATGATTCCAAAAATAGTATTTAGTTTATCAAAATAACTTTAGAAATATTTTATTATTTACTTTTAAAATAATAATCAATATATATTGAGAAATGTTTAGTTTTTTTTGACAATAACAGTTTTTCAACCCTTATAATAATTAAATTTCACTTTAGAAATATTATATTATCATTTAAATTTAACAAAAAATATTTAATAGTATTATTTTATTAAAATATAATTTATTTTGAAAATTCATGAATTCATCAAAATGGAGTCTCTCAATTAAAATTTCATATTACACAAAAATTTGATTTGAGTTTTATCATGTAAAAATAAAAAACATTTACAATGTAATGATAATAAGAAGTAAATAAATTCAGTATTATATAAAAAATAAAAATTCATATTATTAGTTTCTTGATACATATGACTTTATTACATTGGTAAATTCCCTAAGGTTAAGGTATGTGATGGTGATATTTTCATGGGGTGGTTAGACATAGATGGTTTGGGTAGTGATCTCAATGAGATTGAACTTTTCCCATGAAAGATTTTGATCATACAGTAGTTGTTGGATCTAAACTTGGGAATGGTCTATAGAAAGAAATGTGATGACATATCCCTTATAGGATCCAATAAATGGGATTTATATGGTACAATCCTACTAGTTGAGGCCATTTCACCTTTTATCAATTTCAATAAGATTTATCATAACACTATATTTATACTAATCATATGATCACTGTTCAATGACTATATTATCAATGGTTATGATGATTAATGGTATTTAAAATCTAATAAGATATAATGAAACCAAATAAGAGTATGATTTTTCTATAACCATAATAGGGCATTTAAATCAATAATAAAAGCAATTTGTTTTAATGTTTGGGTCATTACAATCTTCCCCCTTTAGAAACTTCACCCTCAAAATTTTCATTCCGCACACTAAAATAGATAAGGGTAATTCCGTTTGATCACCTCATCTGGTTCCCATGTATCTTATTTAAATTTGTGGTTTATCTATATCAATTTGAATAGGTGCATTGTATTATTTCATAGAACTTGGTCACTACGGTCTAATATCTTCACTAGATGATTTTCATATGAAATATCAATATCAAATGGTACCACATTTGGATTAAAAACATGCAAGGGGTATAGTATGTACTTCATAAAGAAGGATACAAGGAACATATCATATACCTGATATATTTTAGGTGGGAGTGTTAGTCGATAGTGCACCACACAAATGCGATCAAGGATCTCAAAGGGAATTATGTATCTAGGATTGAGCTTTCCCTTCTTTACAAATATCATGAATATCTTCCATGAAGATATATATAAGAATACCTTATCTCCAACCTCAAACTATAGGTATCATCAATGATTTTCATTATAGATCTTCTGTCGAATTTATCCAACCATGATGTGTTTCTGAATATTCTTGAACTTTTCCACTATTTCCTTGACTATTTAAGGACCCAACAATTTGCATTCCCCAAATTCATCCTAGCATGCAGGTTCTATGCATGTCTTATAATAAAGGGTGTAATATGGATCCATTTGGATTCTTGAGTGTAAACTATTATTATATGAGAACCCGACCAGGGGAAGATGTTTATCCCATCCTCTTTTGAAGTCCATTGAGATTTCTCTCAACATTTACTCTAGTTCCTGGATAGCTCAATCATATTGGATATCAGTTAGAGGGTGATAAGCCATTATGAAGTTTAACTCAATATTGAGAGAATGTTGGAGACTCTCCCAATGATTGTAGGTAAATATTGGATATTTATCAAATAAAATTGATAGTGGTGTTCCATACATCCTCACCACTTATCTAATGTATATCCTTACAAGTTGATCAAGTGATAAGTCCCATTGCATTGAAATTAAGTGATCCAACTTTTTAAGATGATCCACCATAACCCATATAACATTATTTCCTCTTGGTGTCTTTAGAATACTAGTGACAAATTCCATGGTTTTGTTTTCCCATTTCCTTGTAGTTATGGGTAATGGTTGCATCATCACCTTTTATTTTTACCTTTGAACCTTCACTTACTGACATACAATACACCTTGATGTATATTCCATGATCTCCTTCTTCATATTGTCCCACCAATAGTGCTCTCATAGATCTCGATACATATTTTTACTCCTTGTATGGAAGGATAAGGTCAATATATGTACATTATCCAAAATCTCATTATTTAACTTAGTATTTGATGGTACACATAGTCATGATCCAAATATTACAACTCCTTCATTAATTTTGGACTCTAAGGATTTCCATTTTCTTATGGTTCCCACTTTCTTATGAATTTCCACATCAACTCTTTGAGAATCCTTTATCTTCTCCATAAGGGATGATTGAGAAATAATTTATAAAAGGATTGATGATGTTCCTTCCTTTATGGTTACCATGTAAATAGTTCTCAAGTCTAATAAGATCATATCCTTCTCAATTCTCATCAAGGATAAATTTTTTATATCCTTTCAACTTAGAGAATCTACCGCTTTATTTTATTTCCCTATTGGTAGTGGATTTGGTAGTCATAGTCCTTAATTATCTCTAACCTTCTTTCGTATTTCAAAATAATCTATTTTTATGTGAAAAAATTATTTATTCTCTTATGATTCATATATATTACACACTTCTCCCCAAATAGATAATGTTGCTAGATTTTCAATGCATTGATTATTTTATCCAACTCCAGATCATTATTCGGTTAGTTCTATTCAAGAAATTTCAATTTCCATTAGTAATATGATATCACTTTTTTATTATTCATTAGTACACAACCTAAGACCATATTTAAAGTGTCACTGTATTCCACAAAAAGATCCCCACTTGTGGTTATCGTAAGTAAAATTACAGTGATAAGCCTATTTTGAACTCCTTAAATATATATTCACATTAATTATTCTAAATAAATGTGACCTTTTTCCGATTTAGATTGGTTAGAGGGTTTGAAAGTATTGATAAATTTATCATAAATTGATTATAGTACCCAAATAATCCAAGGAAACTACATATTTTCATCACAGATGTTGGTCTTAACCATCCTTCAATTGCTTCTATATTTTTAGTTTAGACATATATCCCATTACTTATTATAATATTCACTAATAATTAGAATTACTTCAACTAGAACTCACATTTTATATACTTTTCATAATAATTCACATTTCATAAGGACTTTAGCATAGTTATCATATACTTTTCATGCTCATTGATTTCAGAGTATATTAAAATATCATCAATAAATACTACCAAATATCTGTTGTGGTAATCTCTACAGACTCTAGTCATAAATTCTATGAAGATTAATTGAGTATTACTGATTATTAATGGAGTTAATATGAACTCATAGTGCTCATAAATTTCACATAAAGAAAACTTGGGGATATCCTCCTTCACCCTTACTTTATAATACCCTAACTTAATATTGAACTTGGAGAAGTATTGAGCTCCACATAGCTGATTGAACAATTCAAAAATCCATGGAAGTGGATACATTTTATTTATCATGATATTTTTAATCTCATGATAATCAATGTAAAGGCACATTGACCCATACTTCTTTTTTATGAAGAGGAATAGTGGACCCCAAGTTGGAGCAGTTGGGTATATGAACCATTTATCTAAATTCTCCTATAGATTTTTATTCATCTTCTCAAGTTCCACAAAATTTATTCAATATAGAGTCTTGAATATTATAAAATCCCTAGGTATAATATTTATTGAAAATTCAACCTCTAGGCTCGGAGGAAGAAAAAAAAAATATTTTGAGAAACACATGAGTGTATTCCCTCACAATGGTAATGTATTCAATAGTGATATTTTCATCATACTAAATCATTTGATCTATATATATGTTCTTGTAGGGTAATAGTATTCATGTATGATATGTTGGTGATAAACAATATTAATCATCCTCCTTTAATTTTTGTACAATCGAAGGATGATTTGTGATATAGAGAGGGATTTCCTTATCATGGTAATTTATGTTGGTTCTATACAAGGAAATACAATCCATACACATAATGTCATCAAATTACACTAAAGAGAGTATCACAAGATTCACTGGGAAGTTCGACCCAAAATTTTTGAAAGGGTAGGGGTTATATGTTTAGGATGAATTAATTTTCCCATTTTATATTTTCACTCACAACACTATTTCCATGATTTATAGTGGTGTTTGAATAGTTAAAAAAACATGTTTGATTTGAATAAATGTAAATAAATATGGATGATTACCCAAAATTTTACTTTTTGATTCCGGTTCTAATGATTTACTTCATCAAAAATAGATTCAGGGTTGATAATTTTCAACCTATTGAACACATAAATGAGAGTCTAACTTTAAAGGGATAACTTATAAATTACATTTCTTCCTTAAATTATGAATATACAGGCTTAAAAATATGCTATCCATGTTATATTTACTAACATATACTTTTATGCAATTTTTTGTTGCGTAAATAATAGTTTATAATGATATTATTAGTTTACCAAATAATATCACATGGGAGTGTCAAACTTGATGAGAAACAAGACCCAATGTTGTTCACCTCCCGATCGAGTCGAGCTCAATATGCTGTTTCAAGTGTTACCCCTATGTAAATCTATTCTAGATTCACATATATTTTTATTATCTAGACATAGATTTATTTTCTTAGACACAACTTAATCTATACGTCATCAAAATTTAGTCATGTTTTATTATGTTTGGATTTATCCTTATGTATTTCACTAGAGTTTCATAATTCTAATCCAAAAAATAAATAAACTTTACTCTGATACCAAATACGAAAACCTATGTCATTATTACACATTAATTCATGATAATCACATAAGAATACAACACAAAATATCAATATGTATAGTGTATTTGGGTAATTTGGTAAATTAAATAACAACTTAAAAAAAGTGGTACATCAGAATTATTGAAAACTTCCTTAACATGATCATAATATTTCATCACACTTAAAACTGCATGGGATAACCTAGGGAAATATATAAGAAATGGGTGAGCTATAAATCCTAGTAAGGGAATAATATTATTATAAAATGAATAAATTATTACATTTTATATAGTGGTCATTGAAATGGGACATAAAAGGGGTGAGATTCATAAACATTAACAATGAGGCATGATGTAACATGATAATATAAAGGCAACATGGGAATATGGAAACAACTTTAAACATAACATCATAATCATAGGTCAAGTCTAACCAGAAATAAATCATAACATAATGTACTTAGGATAGCCTACCACACACCATACATGAAATCTCACGAGACTAAAATAGTAACCATTGCATTGGAGAACTATCTGGGAACACTCATCATACTCATATCATGTACATACATAAGTGTTCTACATAGATCATATAACATAAGAGCACATTGCATCACATTTAATTACAAGATTATGTATTTTGGGATAAATAAATGGAATTAACCAATAAAATAATCATATGTAATTCTAGGTGAATACTCTTGAGTGGAAATAACGATGTTGTTCATAACACAAAGGTTTGGAATGGAAAAAAATGTAGTGAAATTTTAGCAATGTAACTATAATACATAAAGGTTCATAAAGTAGTTTAATGAGAGATAAAAGTGTATATAATCATTTTTAAATCAAATTTATAGTAATATGGATGTGAAAAAACATATCAAAACATTAATAATTTGAAATACAAGAAAAATATGAATAATATTATTGAATAAAGAGGAGGAGATGATCCTTTAATTGGAGATGGTGATTCCAAAAGCTTGTTAAGAGATTCTTGAGAGATTAGGGGAACCTTGGGAGGATTCTAGATAGTGAAGGGAAGAGTAAGGATGTTCTAAAAGTTTTTTTAATTAATACTAATGGGATATTGGGAGGGTTTATATACGAAAATAGAGGGGAGTTCTTTATTATTTTCCAAACATAGGTTCTGGAATCTATATAATAAAATGATAAAAATGAAAAAACTACCCATGGTTTTTGTCCATAGTTTGTGAAAAATATGAATTTTTTTAATTATTTTATAAGTCAAAGGAATTAAACCCTTAAAATATCACCCTTGGCGATATAAAAGTGATCCATGTTTATAAATAATTTCTTTTAAAACCTTAAAATATAATATAGATTATAAAGGATTCATAAAGGCCATAAAAAACTAATAAACTAAATTAAAAATTATATTATTTTGAAGGTAAAAATATATTTGGTCATGGAACCCATTTATAGATTTTATTACATCACTTTTGGGTTATTATGATGTCATAATACACACTATATATTTATACCGTATTTATTTTTTACTAGAAAACTTGACTATCTCGAAAAATTATGAAAAATTCACTATCAGATAATTTATACATTATGATTCAAAAAATAATATTTTTTTTATCAAAATGATTATCTAAATATTTTAATTTTCACTTTTAAATCAATAATCTACATTTATTGAGAAATGTATAGTTTTTTGACAATAACCGTTTTTGAATGCTTATAAAAATTACATTTGACTTCATAAAAATAATATTATCATTTAAATTTATTAAAAAATATTTAATAATATTATATTATTAAAATATAATTTATTTTTGAATATTTCAGAATTCATCAAAAATGAACATCTTAATTGAAATTTCATATTACACAAAAATAGGATTTCTATTTTATCGTGTGAAAATAAAAAATAATTTAAAAGTAATGAAAATAAAAAATTAAATATATTCATTATTCTATATTATATACATATTCATATTATTAGGGTCTTGCTATATATCCATTTATTAAACTAGTAAAATCCCGGAGGGTATGGTGTGTGATGGTGATATTTTCATGGGGTGGTTTTGCCTACATGGTTTGGTTATTAATCTTGATGAGCTTGAACTTATCCCATAAATGGTTTCTCTAATGATTTAGTTGTTGGATACCAACTTGGGATTGGTCATGGGAAAATTATAATGATGCTATCTCCCTCAAAAGGTATGATAAATGGGATTAATTAGGTACGATCCTTCCTGTTAAGGCTATCTATTCTTTTTTCTTTGTCAATTATATTTTCTATAACCCTATAATTATACTACTTATATGATAACTGTTAAATGACTATATTATTAAAGGTAATGATGTTTAATGGTCTTTTAAACCTGATTGGATATAACAAAACAGAACAAGTTCATATGTTTTCAATAAACATAATAGGGAATTTAATTTAATCACAAAGGGAATTTTATTTATAAAATTTTGGGTCGTTACATATTGAATCATAGGAAGGATAAAGTTTTTTACCACTATAATGTTTTATAGAACATATATTATTTTTTCCATGGGATTAGAAATAGGTAGGGATGGTAGTCATTTAGACCCTTTACTTTGGATTTCACCCACCGAGTTGGTGAGTCCGAATAATTTAGTTTTTAGGTTATGTATGGATGATTGGATGTTTTTTTGGAATTGGAGGTTATTTGTAGTTATTTTTTTCATCATGTACTGAAGGTTGGGATTGGGTTTTATATGAGGCTATTGGAAGGTCCTTTGTGGTTGTTTATGATTTATGGGTGGTTTTTGGGGTTTACTACCCTTCCCATGGTGGTTTTAGAACTATTGATGTTGGTTATAATACCCCCTTTCTTATAGAATAGGTTATCCATTCATCCAAAGTTGGATGGATAATATGGTTCTTTCCTAACATGTTGATTATAGGGGATCCCTGGGAAGTTTGCCTCACAACTCTCAAAATGTTTTCTCAATTAAGATAATTGGTTAGAATAGTTAGAATCAAAATAAAAAATACCACAAGGAATTAAATTAGGAGGTTCATATTTCCCTTGGTAAAGAGAAAGTTATCGATGTATGGTACTTACCTATTAAAACTTCATGTCCACATTCATCTCAAATTCTGAAATTTTCACCTCATAGGCACCTTGAATGGGTATAATAGACTTGGAACCAAATTGTTTCATATTTTGTGCAATTTTCTTAATAAGTTTACATGCATAAATAAGAGCCTTTTCCACTAGGGAACCAACTACAACAATACCTATCATTTTAGGAACAATTGGAATTAAACTTTCCTAAAAGTATTGTATTAGAATTTTGAACTTATTTGACAGCATGGATAACTTGAACATAACCTTTTAAATCATTTCTAATATTCATTAAGTGTCTCCTCTTGTGATTTTATCATTCCACAAATTTATTTCCTTATAGTTCCAGTTTGAGAGGATGGGAAGTATTTTTCAAGAAAAAGGTGTTTCATGTTCTCCCAGCCTCTAATCTGGGAGTTAACATAGTATAACCAGTATTTTGTAGTGTCCTCTAAAGAGAATGGTAATTCCCTTAGATTAAACAATAATTCAATCACATTATCCAATTTGAACATTGAACATAGATTATGTAATTACTATAATTTCTAATGTGGGTTTTCTCTATCTTTTCCTTGAAATTTTGGTAATAAATGAAAGAGTCCAAATTTATATTCAAAATTAGGCGCTTCTCCTTGTATTTGAATGTATGCGGGATGGATATATACATTATCCAAGGTTATTTATATTAATATATGATTATTTTAATCCATATTATATAATATAATTTCATTATTTAGGTGGGTTTCAGAAGAATAAGATGGATCAATAAGAGTTTTAATGTTTTTTCGTCCTCCTTCAAGGGATCGTTTGGTACTTCTTGGTGTCGATGATGCAAGATACTCTCTAGTTCATGTTCAAAAGTAAGTAGTTTATATAATGAAGTTCATGTCATGAACAAGTCCTATAAAATGAATTTTCTATAAAAAACTTTCAAAAATGAAGGAAGAAAATAGGCACACAAATATTTACAAAATACATAATGTTTTTATAAAACATTCATAGTAAGAACCAAATAGGTCCCCTGAAATGGTGCCATGATTTGACCCCATTTTCATAAAATATAAAATTTATTATTATTAAAAGATGATTTTATAGCATATTTTAGACCCTATGTTGTCTCTTAATGATATTTGGTTGTTTATAGTGTGTATTTTCAATAAAAATAAAAAAATTAGTGGGGGTGGTTTTGAAAAACATTCTAAGAAAATAATTGAAGATAATGTTCTTAATAATAGACAAACAAAGTGGATTTTAAAAAATATGAGAAAAAAGGGTCATTGTGAGTTTACTACACACATATCAAGTTCATTATTATTTGATATTAATTTAGGTTTGTGTTAAGTATTTGGTTGAAATTAATCAGAATCCCGATTACCTTCTAGGCCTTTATATCAATGCGTATAGAACCAAAACTTGAAATAACAATCGTATAGCCAAGGTCCAACTCTTATTCATTGTATAATAACATACAAATAAAATTTAAATCTCAACTAATTTTTTAATAAAAGGATTCTTATGTTGTATAATTAGAACAACAAAAGTTACACACTCCAAAATTAATATTGATCAGTTAAAAGTAACGAGTATTCCATTCAGTTGAACAAAAAAACCATTCAAATATGAATCAATGTAATATAATTCTGAATTAAATGTTTGAAAAACAAAAATAAATCAAATGAGTATCAAAAAAACGTGTTGGAACTGCCTTTATAATATGTGTAGCTCCCTCATAATGAACGCCCACCGTTTAGCCTGCCATTGATAGGAGGAGGAAGCTCATGTGGGACTCTAACTTCATCTCATCTCTCTTTATGATTATAGAGAGATAAAGAACCTACAAATTGATTAAAGTAATCCTTTGAGATTCCTAAATAGAAAAACCTTTCCTCCTGGCTGAGCATACAAATGAGGTGCCCAATATTCCCTTTTATAGTCAAAATAGAAGGTAATTTTGGGAACCCAGAGTCAGAGATACCACTTGTGTCTCGATTTAGGACTAATAAACAAACTTATCCTGACTTGGAAAAAATAGAAGAGTTATTTTTCAGAATATTTTATAACACCATGTAAAATTTGGATTCCATTGGACATCTAAATGGGATAAATTGTCAAATTACCAAAATAAACCTTTGACTTCAAACAGATTTAGTTCCCTGAAAAGATCAGTACAATTGGGCCATTAGATGGAAAAATTGGGATTCAGTGTCTTGAAATGAGTTGTACCCCACTAAGGTTTGGAATAGATAAAAAAAAACTGCCTAAACGGATTCACATATTTCTAAGAAAATGTCAAAAAGTTGACATATATCCCTGGTCTTCCATGAAGTTTGGCCCATTTTCCTTCCACATCACATTTAACCCTCCAAATCACCCCCTATAATTTAATCATAATAACAATTAAAATTTTAATTTTTAACAATGTTGAAAATTAAATAAGTGAATCAAATATTTAGTGATTTTTTTATTATATTTGGAATATTCAATACAAAACTAGTGTAACACAATAGTGTAAGGGTGAAATAAAACATTAAATCATAGTGCAATCAATATAATTCAATATTTTATGATATATATATATATATGTGTGTGTGTGTGTGTGTATGTGTTTCATACCTTTCACCATAAAGATAATTAATCCATATTTTCAATGAATGAATTATGGTTTCCAAATCTAAATCTTGATTCAGGTAATTTTTCTAATTAATTTTCAATTGTCATGATGCATAAGCTATAACCATTTCATTTTTAATGAGGATGCACCGCAGTACCTTATTTGATGCATCACTATAGATCACAAACCCTTATCCATGACATGGTAGGGTAAGAACATATTCTCAAATAAAACATCTTTTTATATAATTGAAATATTCCTTCACATTAATCTATCCACAAGAACTTCGATAACTTATTTGTCATCATGGATATTAGAATAGATAACCTTTATAAATATATAAAAAAGAATCGACATTTTTTATCCAATCCAAAAAATATACAAACCTCAGTCACCATGGTTTTTCTCAGTCACTTTTCAATAAATTCAATCCTTTAAGGATCCCCCAATATTCCATCACTTGATATTATATGAACCAAGAATGAAACTTTATATAACCCGAATTCACAGTTTTTAATTTGGTATACAAATTTTCCTTCACCAGAGACTTCAAAAAAATATTCAAATAATCTTCATTCTCTTTATTTATCATTAAATATATGATAATATAATTTATAGATACCACTAAAAACTTATTGAGTTAATCTATAAATAATCTATTAATTAAATTCATGAATATAGTGGGAGGCATTGGTAAGTCAAAATAGAATAGCTATAAATTCATAATGACCACACTCTGTACATAAGGATATATTAGACATATCCTCCTATTTGAAATGAATTGATGATATCCAAAGTGAATTTTAATCCTTGAAAAGTATCAAGATCCAAAAAAATTGATCAAAAAATCATTAATATAGGGAACACGATAATTTTTCTAGATATTGATTTTGTTAATTTCTTGATAATCAATAAAAAGACGCATTGACCAATCATTCTTCTTAACCAAAAGAACTGGTGAACCCCATGGTGATGCACTAGGTAATATGAATCCATTATAAATATTCTCTTGGATTTTATTCTTAAATTCTTGAGACTTAATCAGGTCCATTTTATTTTGAGTCTTTGAAATAAGTGTAGCACCACATATAGGTTATATTGAAAACTCAACTTCATGATTTAGGGGAATACTAAACAAGTCTTTGTGAAATAAATCCACGTATTACTAAAAAATTGGAATAACATCAATTTTGAGTTTCTTTCCAACCATTTAAGATAAATATCCCTCACAAATAGGTGGAAAGACCCATAAAATAGAATTAATTTCCATCAGAAGTTCATGTTCATCATCATAACTATAAATTATCAAAGGTTGATTCAGAGTATGAAATTTTAATTTCTTTATTGTAGAAATCTATAAGGGTTACATATAGAGAGATGTAATAAATGATAAAAAGGAAATAAAATTCTACTAAAGGAAGAATAATATAATTTTCATGAAACACATTCTTACAAATGTCAACATGACATCCCCAACCCTAGAGTGTTGGAAAAGTGTTCCTTAACCATCTTGATCCACTTAAATGATTGGCATAACATAGGCCTATCCTTGTTATTAGAGTTAGTCCTTGGATTAGGGAATTAACTTGGATATTTCTGAAGTCCCCCCAACATAATAAATTTAACAACTAGTAGTAACGTATGAAAAACTTCATTTACCATTATTGAAATATTTATTTTCCCAACATAATTAGTTTCTTTATGACTTTCATTTATAAATATAAAACATATTATCATTCCTTTAAACATTTACCTTGGAAATTATTCCCACATTCTTGGCATATAGGAAGCCAAATCTTCATTCCACTATGGTATTCTTCTATTAAACACACATGAAACTCAAATTTTCTCTTATTAGGTGTGTTAGGAAAATCATCCAAGATGAGGTTGTTAATAAAATATCAACATAGATAGTTTGGAATAATCATAAGGTTTTTTCATTAAAACTCACATAACATTCAGTTTACCTAGTGTAAAATCATTACGTTATCTATCAAATTCATTATTAGCATGATTCCATTTGGTTCCAGTTGTTAACTAAATCCCAAAAAAACTATGACTATTAGACATCAAAAATCTATATAAACAATCATATGATTATGAAAATAATTCTTATAGTTTCCTATATCATGACACCTTCTTTTATCCCATGACACTTCTAGTTCATATCATATCATTATGTATTATCATATATTTTTATAGATTCTATCCTCTCATTCATAATAATGGTTCATAAAAAAATTTGAATTTACCCAATTATATCCCCTAGGAGTGTCTAGCTTGGGGTGAAGTCTTAGGTCTACTCATTGTTCACTGGTAACGATTGAGTTAATACCCAATACACCCATATTATTGTTTTTACCCCCAGGTGAATCTATACCACAACCACATCCACCTTCCAGTAGTCATTTTGGGATGTATTTTCTAAGAAAACCATATAATATATTATTTAACAAACTTTCATGATATTAACTTATACTTAGACTTAACGCTAGGATTTTCAACATATTTCTCTAACCCTAATCTCTAAAAATAACGTAACCATACTATCATACCAATTTAGGTGAACTAATAATTCCATATATAAATTTTAAAAAATTTAGATAAATATTTAGTACATCTCATAACAATAAATACCCCAAAACCATACAGTATTAGTGTATTTGGAGACTAGATTCATAATCATTTTTTTTCATGAAAGATCTTCAATATATCCCATAATATTTTTCTTGTGTTGTACACTTATTAGACATACCCTACTTAAAACATTAATTCATAATTTTAAGAAAAGAAACATAAGAATGGATTAGATTAGATGTTTAGTAATGGTACATATAAGAGATATCAATTAATGATCATAAGTGAGAATAATATAAGAACAATTGTATAATAACATGATCATAACTTATGAAATTCACACCTAATTATTCAAATATCTTTAATCATGAATCACGTAGTAATAAAATACATAAGTTATAAGAGTGAAAAATCATCGATAATCAATCCTAATCAATGAGAACATGTCATTAGCATAATACATGTTTATGGAATACACATAAGCATATAAAATCATTTCCTTATTCAAGTATCACTAGAAATAATATCATAGTGGATTGGGTTCACATACTAATCCATCATTTACTTAGTAAAGGTTCACTCCCAAGACTATACTATTAGATAGAGTCCCATACTAAACTTGGTTTACTCACTATTAGAGTCCATATTATCTCATGATATATCATTCTTTACCCAATTCATTTTAGGGATATATAACTATGGTCCCACCCATCATATAAAGAAAACTATACATATTTTTCCAAAAATATCATAAAACATTCACTAATTCATCATATAATAACCCTTGTAAAGTAAAAAGGATTTATTACATCATTTCATTTTTAGAATAACCCCTGGAAAAGTAACATGTTTTATAAATATTTAATTATAAATTAATTAACATATATGAAAGAAATAGGTTTCATAGAATCATTCTCAAATAATAATAATTATAATACATATAGATAATTAAGATATATGGTATCATAAGATCATATCCCCAGTAAAGATGATTATCCTTAAAGGATGTTTTGTATATGAAAATACCTCTAAATGGGTATTTAAACATTTCTTTGAAAATAGAGGAAAAATAATTTTCTATTAGTTTCTTTAAAAACTAAAAATTCATAGGATATTTAAAAAAAATTATTTGAAAATAACAATGTAAAATTTTAAAGTAATATTAAAATTAAATAATATTCATGATTGTGGGAATTTTTTGTGTGTAGTAAATATTAAAACAAAGACTCTTTTCATGCTTTTTGTTAAAAGTCATAAATAACCAGTTCAAAAAACATTGTAAAAATTATTTTTAAAACAATATAGAAAAAATTCAAATATTTTTGAAAATTACTTTGGAAAATAATTGGATCACATAAAATAACATTCTTGAAAGTATTTTAAATAACTTGGATATGGAATAAAAAGTTAATTGACCAAAGAGGAAATAAGGTCAATTTTTATTGAAAACATTTTCTCCATCATTTTTCTTGAATATTCTAGGAATAAATTTAGGAAGTGTTCCACTCCATGAAAATAAATGGGGTTTAAATGATAATATCCCTATAATTTCCCTCAATGAAAATGTGTTATAGGAAATCCCGAAAAGAAATGAGATTGTAATATAAACCTCTATAAATTTTGTAATCTATGAATAAAAAAATAATGAAAAGATAAACTTTGATGAATTTTTAAATACACATAGTTTTAATGAAAATAATCATATAATACATTAATTGGTAGTATATTCATCACACACAAGAAATAGGTTTTGAATACAATATACATCACATTGATATAAAAGTGAGATGGGAAAGACATACCTCAAGTCTTTTATTTCCTCATACATATTAAAAACTCATATATAATAAATTTAGTTCTAATATAAATATAGTAAATAACTAAATTCATACATAAATAACAATTTATCATTATTTTTAATTTCTAATTGTCATTTTTTTAATAATGTATTCATTAAAATGAACATTTGGGTGAAAACTGGCCCATTTTACATGCATGTTTCGGTTTTATGGTCATGGTACTTGTACCTTGGTCAAGGTTTAATCATATAGATAATATTAATAATTATATAATAATAATACTTATTCATTATATACACTTTCACAACCATTCATATAAAGTGATGATGAAAAATGAATTACATCATTTCATGTAGATGGTTGTCTATACGCACACATGAGGGATATTTCATATTTTTATATAAGGAATGAAATAAAGGGAGATAATAATTAACCATTAAAAAATAATTAACATATCATAAATATCATATATATTCATTAAATCTATCCTTATTTCCATCCATATAAATAAAAATGAAAAATGAAACACCTCATATGGCATAGGTGGTCGTCTACACGCACATACAAGAAATGTTATCATTTTACAATATCTGGGAAGGTGATAAGGTATATTAGAATTTATAATTACATAAGTATAATTATGTAATAATTATAATACATAAGCATCAAACCCATAAAATTAACCATCCATGAAAGATAGAGATGAAAAATTAATTATATCGTTATGTGGAGGTGACAGTCCACACATACCCATGAGTAATAATTTTATTTCCTATTAGATAGAAATGAGGTGGAAAATGGTTTTAAAATAATAATAATAATAATAATATATAATTATATTTATGATACTAGATTCATTATATTATAACAGATACAATATATTTAGATAAATTAGAAGAAAACAACTTTAAAAGAGTTGGGTAAGGCAGTTGCCTCTAGTTTGAGAGACCTCCTTTGGATTACACATTAAGTCTTAAGATGGTATTAGTGTAATAAAATAAGATCAATAATTAAGGAAAAAATATAGTAAGGTTTTTTTCTATGATTGGATGATCTATAGGGCTCAAATTATTTGAACATGAAAGGAGAATAGGTGGACTTTTATAAGTGAGGGGAGTGACACACATGGAATTGCTTAAAAGACTTAAATAATATAAAGTAAATTTCGTGTGAAAGTGAAAAAAATCTAATAATTATAATTAAGGATATTATTATGTCTAAACAAATTCAACCAATAATATTTAGACAAGTTTAATTTGTATTTTTACCTTTATCTCTCAGTTTAACCCTCAATAAACCAGTTTAGACCCTAACAATGATAACAAATTTTTAATGTTTTCACTATTTATTATGAAAAAAATGAAATTGTATTCATTAATTTTTTTAAAAAATATTATTAAAAATATTTGATTCATTTTTTCAAATTCAATTCCTATAAGTGACATAAATTCATTTTAAATAAGTGCACAAAACGTAATAAATTTTTTTAGAACAATGTGTTTTAAGCATAAAAGTAGATTTATTATTATTACATTCCTAGTAAAAACCATTATATGAATGTTAAAACATTTTATTTAAAATTTTATATATGTTTTTCATTAAAATAATTCATCAATTGTGTTTAATTTTATCTATTAAGATAGAACACATTGTACGCATAAAATCTATTGTTCATAAAAATTTCTCTTTTTTACATTCAAAGGATTTTATTTTCATTTCTAAACATTTATTAATTATATAAATTTTTTAAAAATATTTTATACAATTTCATCAATCTGAATAATTTATTTAATAAAATAAAATATCCTTTAGATAAAAAACACATGATAAAATAATTCTCATAAAAAAAATATTTCAAAATAATTCTTTAAGATCAATATTATTTCCTAAGTGAATTATAAATTATTTTGGATAATTATATTTAACTTTAATACCATATAATGTGATTCATATTATAATATTAAAAATTTATTCAGATAATTTCAATGGTCCATGTAAATAAATCTATCAAACAATTTATTTTTTTTAAAGGGAAATAAATCATAAAATATAAGGTGTTACACTAAGTCCTATATATATTATCCCCGTTGAAATTATTTATAATGTTGGAGCTATGGAAAATTAAATAAAACATTAACCAGTCCTATATAATATAAAAAACTTGTTCAGAAGATATACCATAATTAAGTACACACCAGATCCCTCATATATACTGAATCTAGATGTGGTAAAGTTGGAAGATTATCTCACTTATTTTGAGTAGTTGGTGAAGATTTTGGATCCTAAAGTTAATTTAATTTTAAAAAAAATCTAATTGTGGCTAGTTCAATGTCTAAGGTAACTCTTATATCTCAAAGTGGCAGGGTTCAATTCATATTGATTGTATATTTCTATAATAATTTCATACCTATTGATTTAACCACTTTTACAGTATTAGGTAGGATGGGGTGAAAAAATTTTATCTACCTCAAGGATTAGATGGATGTTAAAACCCATTTATGTTTAATTTCATTGATTAGGGTTATATATATTTAGAATTTTAAGTCTTTTACTCGGGGATGGGGTTTAGAGATTATATTAAAAAATTGATATGAAGAAGGACGACTAACCTTGTTAAAGTACTATGGCGAAATCATAAGTACAAAGATGGAATATGATAACCTAAGGGTGTAATGAAACAAATGTACCCTCACAAATTTTTATCATTATTTGAATAAAAATTTAAGGATAAAATATCTGAAAATTAAAGAATGAAAAATATCATATTTTTATGAAAATCCATCCATTAAACTTATATTATGTTTTAAGAAACTAGAATACACTATAAATAAATAATATTTAGTATGAAAAAAAGTAAAAGTCATTTTATTTCATATCATAATATTAAAAATGAGTATCAATGCATTCTCTATGTTTAATAAAATTATAATTAGGAAATAAAAATATGTAAATATAATTACTAAAAATTTGAAAATCTAATGGTTATGATCTATTAGAAAATACAATAGTCATGAACAATATAGTGAGAGGAAAAAAATATTTAAAATAAGATTTTTATTTTTAAAATAAATTACATAAAAAAGTAAGAAAAAAAGGATTGAATGAATAATGATAGAACTAATAAGAATTTATAGAAAGTATAAGGATCATATGAACATTGAAATATTAACTTAACGGTTAGAATAATAACCCACACATTAGAAAAATAACATAAAAAATGGAATAATAACATGGTAGTTGTAATATTAAAATACTTGATAGGAAATATTTATTATGAATAAAATAAGTAAATGTAAATATTAAAATATTATAAAAATAATGTTTAAATAATAAAACTTAAATAGAGTATAAGTTTCTATTTCTAATAAGGTATGTTTTAATTTATTTTGTAAACCATTATTTTTATATCAAAATTTACATATTATAATAAACAAATTTATAAATTTATTTTGATAAAATGGATATCATGTTTAGAATTAGTGCATCAAAATTTTCTATGTTTAAATTTTTGGATAACGATTGGTGAGGAGTTCCGCTGAAAGCAAGCGGTTGTCTTTGAATCGTGGGTTGATTAATGTCTGAGGTTCCATCGTCTAGGTCATCGGGCTAATCAATGCCATAGTGGAGCCACTTCAGTTCTGGTGGAATGAAATGGTAAGGCCCCTGGCTAGAGATAGAATCTTACTGATACTGTGAAGTATGGAAATGTTTTGGCTAGCTTGGCTATGGGAAATTCTAACCCGACAGTAGCTATGGTGTTTGAGAGGCTGAAGAAGGATCTCTCGTTGGGGGCTACTGTGAATTGTGCTAATATGGATGCTGCTGATCCAGGAGGTGGAGTTGGTCATGGAAGAATTTCTAAAGTTGAAGATCATGTAGGAGATTCAAAAAACCACAGGGATAGTGGATTTGAGCATTGTGTTTCCAGTGATGGTAATAATGATGCTGATATGAAGGAGGGTGGGATGTTTTTGAATTCTGCTGGTGATGGGATGATCAAATATGCAGCTCCCTGTATGGTGGGTATGGGACCTAATGTGAACTGTCACATAATGGTTCAAACACTACAGTTGATACTTGCAACTGGTTTCAAGCACTGGAGCCTGGTGATGTCTCTCAAGTGGAGGAGAGCTCTTCAATAAAATAAGGGAACACTATGCAGCTTGCTTTAGTAGGTGCAGTGAGGGAGGTGCATGCTGGCCAAGAGGTTGCGAAACAACCACAATGTATGGCCACGATTGATTGTAACATGAGTCATGAGCTGGTCCGGAAGGTGATAGATCGTTCCAAAGATGTTATTGTCTCTGGAAATTGGGGGGACGACTCAGATAGTGACAAGGAAAACCATGGAGAGATGGTTAGGCCTTCCTATAGTGATTCTTTCAAGGATGGGAAGAGGAAGTCCGGAAATGAGGTACCCTCTAAAACAAACAGAAGGGTGAGGAAAGACTATTCTGATTTGCTGAAGTCAATGTTCACTAGGTCCTCTTTCAAGCAGTCTTCACATGAATTGATAGATTTAGAGAAATTAAACCTTCTAAGGAATTAGGCCAAGATCCTAAAACAAGATGAAGGATTATAATGGGAGTCGGTCACTATAGAGGAAGTCTATCATGGGGGTGGTGATGGGTATGACTTTTATGATATGTAATCGGTTTTATGGTTTGTTGTGTGTGCTTGTTATACTTTTTTTTCTCAATAAATGGTCAGAGTTCTACCTCTAACTAACTTTCCTGGTATCTTCCTAACCCTCCTAGCTATTTCTTTGATGCCCTATTCTAATCAGAAGACCCTTTTATTAAATTCTATTCTAAAGGAGTTGACTTAAAGAGAAAGGTAAGACACTAAAATTTCAATGATATCTATTCTTACACCTTCAATAACATATGTATTACTTATTGTAACATATATTTATTACCATAATTTTTATCTAATTAGATTTTTAAAATGAAAATATTACTTATAATTTCATTCTTCCTTAAAAACATCATTTACCTACAGTAGGTTTATACTAATTATGTGGAAAATGATGTTCAACATTAATTAAAACCTTCCATTGCTAGTTTTAAAATGATTTTCATATTGAATTATAATAAAAATAATCAATTTAATTCATGGTTATGATTTTTGAATGATAAAATCAGAATTATACTAATAATATCAAGTATAAACCATCCTAGTTGGTTTATCCATTTAAAACTAGCTTACTAAGAAATGATTCAGTATTTCAAACTAGTTTATAGAATATATTAGACTATTGAATTTTTATACTTCTAAAATTATATGAAACCAATATCATGACAATTTTGGACCTTGTTGAACCATTAGATGATTTCTTACTATTACTGTTATACTAAAGCACCTTTAGAACTGTGGGTCAAACAAAAAACAAATGATCAAAAAAATTTAAAGTAATCTAATAGATGAAAAATATATGATGAAAAATATGTTATAATTGATAAGATAAATATAAATAAGGTTATATAATATTTAACTAATTTATGTAATTTAAACAATGAAGTTGTTAGAGGTTCATTCAAATTGAGTCTAGACTAAAGGAAAGGGGACTCTCTAACTCTTTCCTTTTATTTTGGGTTTAGGTTTTATCATTTGTTTATTTAACCTGTGTTTATTCTTTATTCTATTTATATCCCTTCTTAATTTTCATTATTTAATTTTCCATTACTTTATTTTGGGGATATAAATGTCTTTATTTTCTTTGTATGAATCCTTAGAAACCTCCAATGATTTTGGTAAAGACTTTGTTTTTGGAACATTGTTTAGAGATGTCAAACCCAGTAGCCCAGATCTAGTGCCTTAAATTAAATACATTGGTATAGATATAAGACTCAAATCCACATGAACCAATCAATTTAGTAGTTTGGAAACTATATTACATACAAAAACTTTACATTACAACTTGAAAGGAAATAAAACATATAAACTCCATTGAAAACACTCATAAAATCCAAGATTATCCCTATAAGTCATTTATAATACACATATTCACATCCTAGAGAAAAATAAAACATAATAAATGGGTGAGTTCAGATGCTCATTAAGGGTAATAAATACAGAGGAATCCATAAACATAAATAATAGGGCTTAGTGAATAACTAAAAATACATTCCATTAAAACATAATCTTGAGCATAATATAGAAGAAATAAAAGATTAATAAATAATGCCATATAAAATAATCACATGAGAATGAAATATAACCATGGATTTTCTACTAGTCAAATAATCACTTTGGATATCAATTACTAATATCATAATGATGGAATGTATAATTCTAGACATAATAAACATACTATAAAGGCTTCGACCAAGATATCGTACATAATGGGTAAAAACTAAGTCTAGTTTGTCTCATGAGACCTACCGATGAATCGATGGGATATAACGGGCCCCACAAATCAATTACTAAGTCTGATGAATTCCTAATATGAAAAGGGTGAAACAAAATCAACATATACATTAATATTTATGTTATAATACGAAATGTAAATAACATTTCTCAAACAATAAACATAATCATACACCATCCAGAGTAATATGGAGAATGATATCAAGATAGTACATCCCTATTCAAAATAATTATAAACCATTAAATAAAATATATCAGATTATATCATAAAATATTAATCCCAATTAAGCATAAGATTAAACAAATGGTGTTGGAATAAATGGAAATACTCTAATAAAATCATCAAAGAATTCTTGAGAGAAGTACCCTTTTTTACTTTGAAAAGAAGAGTTCTTTTGGAATTTTTTTCTTCATAAAACTAGATATGAACTAAGATAGTTTTTTATGATAATTTTTTTAGAAAATCATTTGTGTCTTAAAACAGATTATGGATTGTACTTAAAATGGGTAAGAAATTCGGAAGTTCCCCTTATTTGAGCTTGTTTATTAGAAATAATTGAGAAATGATCCTTACAAAACATGTAACTACCCTAAAATACAGATGGATTATGATAGGTACATATATATATAACATTAAAAAAAATTATAATGAGTAAATAAGAATAATTAAGAATTAAAACTGGGTAAAGTGAGAGAAAGTGTAACCTGAATGAAAAATTGAGGTTATAGGAGGGTCCCTTACCTTATCTCTGAAAGTGTTTTGCACCTGTACTTAACATCTTGTATAATGAAATTATATTAATTAAAAATTTCATTCATAACCTATTAAAAATTTATTTTATTTATAATAATTTTATTAATTTAATTTATGGTCTTTTTTATGATTTATAAGATATAATGTTGTCATTCGGGAGTGTTCGTTTCCTTGGTTTTCATGACCAGTTTACTAGTATATGAGTATGGAAGTTCACGTAAAATTTGAATATATATATATATAATTGAATTTATCTGTTATTAATGAAAATAAAAAATATTAAATGGTTATATAAGTTACTTGGTTATTTGGGGTGATGATGAATCATTATATACGACATTCTTGATAATCGTTTAGATTATTTTAGCGGTTTTTTGATCATTACAAACTAGTTTTGTTTAATTAATGAACATCATGAATATATAGTGGTTAAAGAAAATTAAATATGATGTAATACGTATATTATAATCTATTGTAACCATAAAAATGGTTTTATGACTATCCTTGAAGATGTTAGGGGAAATTTAAAACTCTTCGTCCTTGAATATGATAAATAAACACATGACGCGCGATGTTTTCATTTTTAGAACAAAAGAATAGGGAAGAGAATTGATGATATATTATTACCTAAAAAAATATAATTCTAGTATATATGAAATATTGGATATATAATATATATTTTGGATAGGGAGGTGATAAGAAGATAAGAAAAGAAAATAACTTTAAAAGAAATTAAAAGAAAAAGAAAGAGGTTTTTACCACTTGATTTTCTCCTCCTTGAGAACCTCCTTAAGGAAAAGGGTTTGGTATTTTGATAAGACCAAGGGATCCTAGAAGTGGGGTAGGGTATTTGGAATAGTATTGGGTAGAAATTATACAAGTCTTAAATCTTAGAATGTTTGAGGAGAAGGGGTGGTGAGGGGTGATATTTATAGTAGAGGAGATGAGTGATTTCTCAATATTTTAATTATTAGTTTATTATTCTGGTTCAAGACAACCAATAGTGATGATTACATGACTACATATATTAAATATATAATGATTGTTCTATATTATGGTGCTTACATAAAATATGACTGAAGTAAGAGTTTATTTAACTTATAATGTATATATACTACAAAACACTATATTTTACTATTCACAATTTTTTATGCAATTTTAGAAAAATCCCAAAATAGACCCTAATTATTTATTGACGTGTAGAATTAAAAAATGGACACCATTTTATAAAAACAATTTTATAAATATTAAAAATTTATATTTTAATTAAAATCATTATTTATTCGAAAAGTACCAATTTTAACATTACAACCAGTTTTATGATACTTTAAAAAATTAACTAAGGTCACATAAAATTATATTATAATCATAAGATAAAAAATATTAATTTATTAATTTATTTTATGAAAATAAATTTTCTTTTAAGTAATTATTTTAATTTAAAAATTATAAATAAAAATTTATGCTTGATAAAAACACTAACACATTTATCATTTTCAAACCATTTATTTACTTAAACTATGATATATTTATATCATATTCTTCATTTATTGGATGGATAAATTTTATTTTTTCTTTCATTGTTGAGGTTACTATTCCATTGAATGTTTTTGTATTCTTAAGGGTCACATTACTATTCCAATGGTCAAGTTATTATTCCATTGATATAGGTTCCATAACTTCTAGAAATACCTTTTATTTAATCTATTCTTCATTTATAATGTTTTTATTATTTTATCTAAGTGATTTTATGTGATTTATACTATATGAAATAAATATAAGGAGGTAAATATCATTGATAGAATTATAGGTTATTACATTCTTCCCTCCTACAAAAATTTTATCCTCAAAAGTTCTAGAATATTACCTCATGAAAAGATTTGGATAGTTCTTTATAACAATTTACTCTAATTCCCACGCCACTTATTCATTTTTTTTTGAATTTTCCAATGTAACTTTACTAGAAGAGTCCTCTTATTCTTCAACACCTGCTCTTTAGTGTCCAAAATCCAAATAATCTCTTCATAGTAAGATAAATTGGGTTCCAATTTTATTCCTTCAGAAGTGAGGAAACATGTTTTGTCTGGCATATACTTCCTTAAAAAAGAGATGTGGAACACATTTTGTAATTTATAATGGCTAGAAAACATCTCCAAATGATAATCCATAGCTCCAAATCCCTCCAAAATTTCAAAAGTTCCATTGTACATGGGTATTAGTTTCCATTTCTTTCCAAATCCTATAACACCCCTCCATTGAAATACTTTCAAGAAAACATGATATCCCACTTGAAATTAAAAATCCTTCCATCAATTATCTACATATATCTTTTTCTTACTTTGAGATTCTTTGATATGGGTTTGAATAGTATTTACCTTTACTATTGTTTCCTCTACAAGTTCTGGGAATACATGCTTCTTTTCAATAACTTCATCCCAACAAGTTGGTGTACGACATCTATTTCCATACAATACTTAATATGGTGCCATTTTAATACTATAATGGAAAATATTGTTGTAGTAAAACTCTAAAAAGGTTAAATAATGATCCCAAATGACTTTAAAGTCAAGAGAGAATGATATCAAAATGTCTTCTAATGTTTGGATCATCCTTTCAGATCGCTCATTAGTTTGAGGGTGATAATTAGTACTCAAATGAATCTTAATATCTATGTCTTTCTTACTAATTTTCCAAAAACGCAATGTAAATCATGAAGAATGATCATAAAAAATAAAAATAGGTTCTCCATGAAGTCTTACAACTTCATTAATAGAGATTCGTGCAAAGTGCTCTAGTGGAAAATTCTCCCTTATAGCAAGGAAATGTATAGATTTGGTAAGTCAATCCACAAATACCCATATTGCATCATTATTCCTTATAGTTTTGAGTAATATAGTGAACAAAAAACATATTAATGTATTCCCATTTCCATGTAGGAATAGATATAGGTTTCATGACTCCTCTATAATGTTGTCTTTCGACCTTAACCTATTGAAAAACTAAACATCTTGATACATAATCAGCAATTTCCTACTTCATATTATCCTAGTAGAAATGTTCCTTTAAATATTTATACATATTAGTGATACTAGGGTGTATATAGAAATTAAATCTATGGGAATCATCTAATAACTCCCTTTTTATATTGGGTATAGAGGGAACACATATCCTTTTTCCAAATTTTAGAATTATATCTTCATACATGAAGTCTTCCAACTTTCCGTTTTTCACAACTTTAATTTTCTTTTGAATATTCTCATCATCATACTAATAAATTTTAATCCTTTCCAATAAATATGGTAAGGAAACCAATTGAAAAAGTAATTATGTTTATCCTCTCTTAATCATCCCCATATCCATTTTTTATAGATCCATATACACATGATCCTTATCAATCCTCATTTTTTTCAGAACTCCATGATACTTCCTACTCAATGAATCTTATACCTTATTTTAACGCCCCAGCTTCAGAGTACATGGAGCCAGTGCCATACAGAGGATCAATTTTGGTTCAGACTCTAACAAACCAGCTACTTCTAGAATGTTTCTTTTTCTAAAAGCGGTTACTTGAAAATTTTTAATTAAAAATGTAGGGTAAGCATATGAATGCCCAGTAAGGGGTTTCAAAATAACATACTATACCCAAAATAACTTTTGAAAACATTATTTAAAATTTCCATAAAAAATTTTCTTTAAAATGTTGTAACAAATTAAACATACCAAGAAAATTTTCTAAGGGATATAAGTGCATAATTTAAAATGTACTAACATTATCATGATTCAATTATGAGAATGCTCATTTAGAATAGAAATTAAAAGTAATTTCATGTTAAAATGCAAGTACAAAATTAATAACTAAGTGTAATGCATGATCAGAGCTGCACTTAAAAATATTAACTTCAATTTCATCATTTACTATTGGCATTAAATTTCTGAATATTTCAGAAATAATAATTATTCCATACTTAAACTTATTTTGATTCTCATAATCATAAGCTCTTTAACCGGGAATATTCTATTAGTCGAATAATCCTCTGGTTAATTAATTTACATAGTCTTAATAAGGAAAGTGCATATGTTGGACTATGTCAAGGCCTCTTTCCAAGAACTAGGGGTTAACTATAACTATACCCCAACCCAGAGAGCCTCTGTAACCAGAATCCACCTCAGAGAGCCTCTAATAACCAGACTCCAACCCAGAGGGTCAGTTGTAACCGGACCCCAACCCGAAGGGCTTACTTTTACCGGTCCCCACCCTGGATCATACTAGGTCCAATGCATTCCTCATAAATCTAAATCAAAGTGCACATACCACTTTTATTCATTAAATCACTTATCATTCCCAACACAGATATTACTTGGTTTCTTAATTCACATTATTCAAAGTGTCCCATACCACCTTGAATAATTAAATGCTTATCTCATAAATTATTATTGACAATAAATTGTTTTATTATCACATAAAATAATAACTTCATAACTATTCCATAGTAATAAAATTTTAATGCATTAAAATATCTTCTCATTATTCATGCTCAGACAAATGGAATTGGAAATGGACTAAAACATAATACGCCATTTACTATTCAGACAACATGTTTCTCCCCGACATTCATAAAATAGTATATAATCTTTGAGCATGTGATATTTATTTAAAACACACAAGAAATGAATGGGTGGGGTTAACACATAAAATGATAGTTTCTGAAATAGTCTCGACCAATTACTTAATAATAATTTCCTATGGGTGCATAATAAATAAAAAGGAGAACCCAACATTCTGTGTGGTGTGTTAAATTCACATTTCCTCTTACATTTATTATAAACAGGATTTTGTTTAACACATTAGATATTACAACTTGAAAGTATGAGACTCAACCATATCCTTTATCATTTAATATAAATAGAGGAGAGTAACTCATACATGTGAATATAAAGTTTCAAGCCTCCAATATTTATACTCCTGAATTATGAACATCATAAGAAAAGCATTTAAAATAACTACACATGGGGTTTCATGTTGTGTACAACATTCATTAAACGAGATGTGCTTAAGAAGTGGTGTTTAGTCGAATCCAAAAAGGAATATTTGAAAACACAAGTTTTGTATCTTCCTCACAAACCTTGAAAATTTATATATTAAATTGGGGATCAGAGGTGGCATATATACATGCATACCCACATACCTGATTATACATAACAAGTATACACAAGGTTCTCATTCCAAGTTAATTTGACACTTGTAAATTTATCAAAAGCATGGATTTAATTATCAGGGTACAATTATTGAATTGTTTAAAAAAATGCATTTGTATTATGTGTATTCATATATAAGAACATACTTTATTAGATATAAAATTTTCCTACACAAAGTGACTCCATGAATTTTATTCCTTCATTAACTTGAAACTCATGTTTAGGAATCTTTAACCTGGGCATATGAACTTTATGCAATTATGAGGGCTATGTATATTATTCCTAAATATTTTCATAAACATACGTATATGTATAAAACCGTATATGCGTTTAAGGAAAATGAAACAAAATAAATAAATTTTCATGGGATGTCCATGCTTAGGGTTGTTAATAAATTATAACTCAAGATCCTACAAATTTATAAAATTAATTTCTAACCATATGATGATGTATTTTATTTTACAAGTATATATATATATATATATATATATATATATATATATTCATAAAGCTTAAAACAAAAATCAAGAAAATGGCTAATCCCTTACCTTAGCTTGAGGAGGAGGAGGAGGAGGAGGAGCTCAGGAAGGTACTGGAAATCCTAAAGGACACGTTGAGGTCAGCTGGAGCGTTGTGTGAAATAAACCGAGAGGGTTTTTTGGATACCTCGGTGTAGTTTTATATACTATACCTATAATGATTATTTTAATATAAGATGAGTGGGATTCAAGGCCCAATTGGTCTTAAAAAAATACTGATAGTCAACTCCTGTGGAAACCGCGAGAAGGAGGAGAAAAACGATGAAGATAGAGGGTGTAGGTTTTACTGGTTCAGGGAACACCATGAGGAGAAGAAGACGCTACTGCGGGTGGAAAACCGGGAAGGATTTCGATGGCCAGGATCAGATCTGGCTTGGATTAAAGGGCTGGGATGCGTTCGTGGTTTATAAAAGTAAGGACAATTAAAATTAAATACAAGTCTAATCGGACGACACGAGATCAAAGCGGAGTTTTTAAAAAAACTTCAAATGGCCACTATTAGATCGTGCCAGATCAAATGGACCACAAAAACCCAGTGATACATCATGGTTGTTGGAGGTCGATTGCGGGATCGGGATCAACGACCCAGATTTCGCGCGGCACGATCCAACGACCCATATCTCGTTTCGCTCGAAAAAATGCGTCCCACTTCGAAACGGGGAGGCATGCATGGATTCCTTATAAGCCTAAGCCTTCGAAGACTCACTCAGAAATCACACAACACTCACTCATGGGGCCTTACACATGGGCTCCCGGCTCTCCCCCCCCGCCCAGGCCCTCAGCCTAACCAAGCTCACCGTAGCCTTGTGCCTGCGCCACACACTCATGCGCTTCTATGCTCCCACGCTCCTGTGTGCCCCTCAGGAGACCTATGCCGAGCTCGGGCTAGCCCAGGCTTGGGCTGAGGGCTAGGCTGAGCCACCTAGCATGAGCTACTTCACTTGGCCCAGCCATAAAGCCTTGGCAAGCCCAATTTTTTTTAATAAAAACTAACCTAAATAAAAAGTCTTTAGGGAAAATAATACTATATAGAAGTTTTCTTTTTTTAAACCTAACTTATATTAAACATTAGAAGGTTAATGTGTATAAATTAAACATGAAAATATTATATAAGGTTGTTTATAAACATGAACCTTTTAACATAAAAAGTTATAAAATTGAATAATAATTCTTATACTAGTGTTATAGTGGTCAAAAATTAGTTTAATTAAAAGTATAATTCATTTAAAAGGGATTAAACATAGTTTAAGAAACTGAATGAAAATATTACAATACATTTTAATTAATAGAAACATGTTTTGAATTATTTATTTCATTTCAAAATCACCAATGTATAATTTAAAATATTTCACTATGCCCTCTAAAAGTTCATGGTTAGGAGTAGTTTTTTTTATAATTTATCAATTTATAAACTAATTACCTAGTGGACTAAAATATACTTATAATATTTCAATTAATTGTCAAACGAGGCCAACAACTATATTTATATCCATTAGAGTTCCATGGTTTCCCAAGGAAATGGTAACATTAGTGTCTTATAAATCCAATACTTAGGGTGTCCTAAAACTCAAGTTGATTGAAGAAGATGATTCACGTCATACCAGTGGTTCTTAGCGTGGTCGTTGTGGCTTCAACCATTCTTATGTTCATTATGGAAAATTCTAAGGACCCATATTATTTCCTTAAGGCTCTCATTATTTTAAGTTTTCTCCCTATAATTCTGATAGGGTTATTAATAGGTATTTTTGGTTAGCATGATTACTCTTTTGATCTCGGTTTATTGTTAATGCTACGATGTTTTTATTTAAATGAAAAGTCTTGTATCACCTTTTGTGTTTTACTCAGATGCATTCTAATATAAATTAAAACTATATTATTACCTTCTCTTAAGAAACAAGTTTTTTTTTCCAGTTATTCAAACAAAAGTAACCATAACTTATCAATACATAAGGTTCGGGTTTTGGGGTGTTACATCATCCCCCCTACGAGGAATTGCATCCTCGCAATTCGTTCCATAACCACAAAATAAATCTCTCTAATGTTCTTACCACATCCCCCATAATAGAGGATCCTTAGGTGCATTCAGTGGAAAACCCAAATTGATGCTCAACTCCTCTAGTTCTCTGATCCAGACACACCTCAAACAGAAGGGGTTGAACTCTTGTATCGAACACTCGAGATTCCAAAGGGAGGTTTGAATGGTAGAAAGTTTGGAAATGTCCGAATGAACCGTCACATGAAGAACTCTCCATATTACGTCTCGACAGAGAACATACAAGTCATAGATGTTGTTGTATAGGCTAAATCTGAGGAGTTGGTACATATAGACCGCACAAAGGTTTCCCTCCAAAGTAGCCTCGTGAAAACATAACCTGGCCATGTAGTTCCGGCCTAGGGTGAAACATAAGAAAAGACCTTCATGGTATTTTCCTCTTCGCCTAAACTCGGCAAGTTGTGCCGTGGCTATGCGGTAGTAAATGGATGCATTCACTTTATAGGTGAGGAGAATGTCTGGACAGTTTGTCACTTTATATAGTTTTTTACACATTTCTCACAAGTTTGAGAGAGGTAAGTACTTCTCTTCACAGGTTTTGATTGCAATAATCTCTAATACCTCAACAGGAATAGATATCATATGGGTTTTTCCTTCCATTTGAAAATTTATTATGAAAGTTCACTTAGTGATACTCATTCAAAAGTATAACCGATGAAAGGATAACAAAAATAATAGAAAACAAGTTATGGTCTTATATAACTACTGGTACATAAAATAAAACAGGGCTAATGGTTACCCTAGTTCCCTAATACATGAATCCCAAAAACTAATTCGAAACTTTCAATTTATTTAAACCATATGCACCCCGAGCAATCTGGTTTGATATCATGGGTGCACTTGTGTTGTCTCTAGAGTCTGACATGTGGGGTGTACAACTGAGAGACATCTGTATATACATGTTGTCTGTATACAGAACGAGAGGCTTTGTGTTCAAGGATGTCAAAGTCCATTACCTGACGAAGATGGTCATAATATAGGACTTGAAACATATATGTCGCGTGGAGGTCTCCCGCTGCTGCAGCTTCTTGGAAGGCCGTGAGGGATGAGAAGCCTTCCGCTGCGGAAAAGCATCTAAAAAGTCCCTCATAGTATTTTCCCCGTCGTGTGTAGGATGGAAACCGGTATTACATCATAAAGATGTAATCCAGACCTGCTCTTCGGTGGAGTTGAAGTACTCGAGGAGAATTGGATATATTATAGAGATGTTTGCATGACATAAAAATATGAGCATAGTTTATATAATTTTCATGGATAGATATAGAAATTATGGTTTCCAAGGCCTCCTTGGGAAGAGATGGAAGGTTAGTACCCTCATTTTCCATATGAAATTAAGAAAACATCATTATTAGAATTGCTTAAGTAAATTTTCACTGTTCAGTTATGGTTTTCTAGAGTTATCCAAACTGAATCCTCTAATACCAACCATAACACCCCAGCTCCCGAGTACCCAGAGTTGGTTCCATACAGAGGATCGATTTTTGGTTCAGGCTCTGAGAAACCAGCTACTTCAAAAATGTTTCTTCTGCTAAAATCTGTTACTTGAAAATTTTTAATTAAAAACATTGGGTGCGTATATGAATGCCTAGTAAGGGGTTTAAAAATAACATACTATACCCAAAATAAATTTTGAAAATATTCTTTAAAATTTCTATAAAACATTTTCATTAAAATGTTGTAACACATTAAACATACCATGATAATTGTCTAATGTATATAAGTTCATAATTTAAAATGTACTAACATTATCACGATTCAATTATGAGAATAATCATTCAGAATAGAAAGTAAAAGACATTTCATGTTAAAATGAAAGTAAAAAATTAATAACTGAGTGTAATGCATGATCAGCACCGAACTTAAAAATATTAACTTCAATTTCATCATTTACTATTGGAATTAAATTTCTGAATATTGCATAAATAATAAATATACCATACTTAAACATCTTCTGATTCTCATAATCATAAGCTCTTTAACCATGAATATTCTTCTTGTCAAATAATCCTCTAGTTAATTAATTTACATAGTCTTAATGAGGAAAGTGCATATAATGGACTGTGTCAAGGCCTTGTTCCAAGACCTAGGGGATAACTGTAACCAGACCCCAACCCAGAGAGCCTCTATAACTAGACTCTACCTCGGAGAGCCTCTAATAACCAGACTCCAACCCAGAGGGTCTGCTGTAACCGGACCCCAACCCGGAGGGCTTACTTTTACCGGTCCCCACCCCGGATCATACTAGGTCCAATGCATTCCTTATAACTCTAAATCAAAGTGCACATACCACTTTGATTAATTAAATCACTTATCATTCCCTATACACATATTACTTTTTTTCATAATTCACATTATTCAAAGTGTCACATACCACCTTGAATAATTAAATTCTTATCTCATAAATTATTATTGACAATAAATTGTTTAATTATCACATAAAATAATAACTTCAAAACTCTTCCATAGTAATAAAATTTTAATGCATTAAAATACATGCTCATTATTCATGCTCAGATAAATGGAATTATAAATGGACTAAAACATAATACTTCAGTTAATATTTAGACAACATGTTTCTCCACGACATACATAAACTAGTATATATTTTTTGTGCATGTGATATTGATTTAAAACACACAAGAAAGGAATGGGAGGGGTTACCAAATAAAATGATATTTCCTGAAACCATCTCAACCAATTACTTAATAAAATTATCCTCTGGGTGAATAATGGATAAAAACAAGAACACAACATTCTATGTGGTGTGTTAATTTCACATTTCCTCTTACATTTATTATAAACAATCTTTTTTTTAACACATTAGATATTAAAACTTGAAATTATGTGACTCAACAATATCCTTTATAATTTAATATAAATATAGTAGAGTAAGTCATACATGTGAATATGATGTTGCAAGCCTCTAATATTTATACTCATGAATTATGAACATTGTTAGAAAAGCATTTAAAATAACACCACTTGGGGTTTCATGTTGTGTAAAACATTCATTCAATGGGGTGTGCTTAAGAAGATGTGTTTAGTCAAATCCAAAAAGAAATATTTGAAAACACAAGTTTTGTATCTTCCTCGCAATCCTAGGAAATTTATAAATAATATTGGGGATCAAAGGTGTCATATATACATACATACCCACATGCCCAATTGTACATAAAAAGTATATGAAATGTTCTCATTCCAAGTTAATTTGACACTTGTAAATTTATCAAAAGCATGGATTTAATTATTAGGGTAAAATAATTGAATTGTTTAAAAAATTCATTTGTATTGTTTGTATTCATATATAATAACATACTTTATTAGTTATAAAATTTTCCTACAGAAATTGGCTCCATGCATTTTAGTCCTTCATTAACTGGAAACTCAAGTTTAGGAATCTTTAACATGGGCGTATGAACTTTATGAAATTATTTGGGCTATGTATATTATTCCTAAATATTTTCATAAACATACGTATATTTATAGAATCGTATATGTGTTTAATGAAAAAGTAAAAAAATAAATAAATTTGCATGGGATGTCCATGCTTAGGGTTATTAAAATGTTGTAACTCAAGAACCTGCAACTTTAAAGATTTAATTTCTAACCATATGATGATTTATATTGTTTTACAAGTGTATATATATATATATATATATTCATACAACTTAAAACCAAAAGCAATAAAAATGCTAATCCCTTACCTTAGCTTGAGGAGGAGGAGGAGGAGCTCGGGAAGGTACTGGAAATCCCGGAGGACACGTTGAGGTATACTGGAGGCTTGTGTGTAATGAAGTGAGAGGGATATTTGGATTCCTCAGTGTAGTTTTATATACTATACCTGTACTGATTATATTAATTGAAGATGAGTGGGATCCGAGGCCCAAGTGGGCTTAAAGAAAGACTGATAGTCAACTATTGTGGAAACCGCCTGAAGGAGGAGAAAAACGATGAAGCAATAAGGTTTAGGTTTTATTGGTTCAGGGCACGCCATGAGGAGAAGAAGACACTACTATGGGTGGAAAATAGGGATGGATTTCGATATCCAGGATCAGATTTGGATTGGATTCAAGGGCTGGGATGCGTCCGTGGTTTATAAAAGTAAGGATGACTTAGATTAAATCCGAGTCTGATTGGACGACACGAGATAAAATCGAAGTTTTTAAAAAAAAATTTAACGACCATGATTAGATCGTGCTGGATCGAATGGACCAAAAAAAACCGGTGATGCATCGCAGTTGCTGGAGGTCAAATGCAGGATCAAGATCAACAACCCAGATCATGCACGATGCGATCCAACGGTCCATATCTCATTTCGCCCAAAAAAATGCATCCCACATCGAAACGGGGAGGCGTGCACGGCTTCCATATAAGCCTAAGCCTCCAAAGCCTCACTTGTAAATCACACAACACACACTCAGGGGTCCTTACACACGGGCTCCCACCTCTCCCCCCATAAAATTTTCTCATCCTAGTTTCCAAAGGTTGACTAAACCTTTCCTTTAATACCAACTATAGCAACCCAAACAACTCATACATGGATATTACATATTTTTAGATTAATATTCATTACATTATACAAACACATGCCTGTGGACCATAATAGTTTAGTGCCTTAGGAAACATGGAAATATAATCTTCTAACTTGGTAAAATATCTTCTGTGTATCCCATAAAGATATTCCGGTTTTTTACTCTTCACAAGAATACACTACTTAAAACCTTTCTTCATAACTTGGGGAAAGAAAAAAAATAAATGGTGGGATTAGATACTTAGTAAGGGTAAACAAGAATGATATGTAATAATGGAATAATAATAAGGGATGAGAATATGAACATAACATTGGAAAACCATACCATGTATATTAAAGATCATAAATATAAATCACAACATAAATATTGGTAGCTTATAAGACATGAATCATAAGTAAATAAAATATTATGAGCCATGAGAGCATAACATTGGAATAAGACATATACTTGTGGAAAACATACAAGTACAGAAAATCTTATGTCAAGGATACCCACCAAGACATTCATAACATGTTAGGATTGTGCTAGACACCTATTTATCTACCTAAGGCGTGGGATAATGTCCCATGTACCCTCTTTCATGCTTGTATTGACAAACTATGTACCCTTCTTTTAGTGGTATAACCTTATGGATGGGACACCACAATCCATGGTGGAATCCCTTTCCTCAGAGTGGAATGGGTTCACTCCCCAAACCATCATTGTGGAAAAAGTATTTTACTAAACCGAGTTCACTCCTTATTCAATCCATATCTTACTGAACCAGGTTCACTCCCTGTTCTATCCTTATCAATCTCATGGAATATATAGATCTTTACCCAATTTATTGGAGAGAGATATACGTCCCACCTGTCACATAATGAATTCATACATATGTGTGCCACAAAATCATAAAAAATCATCATATCATAACTCATAAAATTAAATGGGTATCATAAATATTTTATCATATAATAACATATAAAAAAGTGACAGGTTTCATAATAATGTCATCATAGAATAATCTGTGAAAATAAGTGGGTTTCCAAAAAAAATTATCATGGAATAACCCATGAAATATAAATGAGTTTCAAAAAAAATTATTCTTAAATATAAAACATTAAAATAAAGAATAATAATAGTTTCCTTGTATAATATCCCAAATAAATCATAAAATATATGAAATTATGCCATCTTAGATGGATAAGTATTTGGAAATATTACTTCGAGCATTTCTTTAGGAAACTAACCTTTCGTTGAAAATAAATTTTTAAAAAAGAAAAAAGAAATATAATTTTATTTGAAAATAAATTTTAAAACATATAAAGTACGTTTTAACAATAATTTAAAACTTATAAAGTAAGTTTTAACAATAATTTAAAACATTTATTTATAAAAATATCCTTTCCACTTTGAAAAATTCTTAAAAAAACATTTTAGAACCTTTTTCATTTAAAATAACATCGAAAACATAAAGAGGAAGATTTGAAAAAGAATTTAAAAACTTTTTAATATTTAAAACATTTTCAAAATCATATTACTTCAAAATAAGATTATTATATCATTTAAAACATTTTAAAAAAAATTTACAAAACATTTTTTTAAATAACAAAAAAATTTGACAAAAGAGAGAAATAAAGTCATATTTTTTAAAAACATTTTATTAAATATATTAAGTTCAAAATAGTAGAAACATAGTACCATTATATGAATATGTAATTAATAACCATAGGGGAAGAAAATTATTGATAACTATTTATAGGTAGATCACCATATTTCAACTTTGATACTTGATCATAAAATTCCCTATAAACAGTGAGATTGTAACCTAAATGTCTGACCACTTTGGTAACCTTGAATCCAAAGATCCGTGAAGGAATAAAATAAAATAAAAGTTAATATATCATTAGGATGAATAAATTCATGATATTATATTTCAAAGGGGATTTATATACACTTTTTTGAAGAATATATGTCCATAACATAACATATGTCTCAAGGATGAAAAATTGAGACAAAAATATCTTACTGATATGGTAACTGTTGAATCATGAACCCAATGAAAGAGAGATAATAAAATGGATATGAAAATAAATATAAATTTTATTTTATGTTTCATAAAATAATTTTATGGGAATTATATACACTTCATAGAATAAATAGGTAGTGAATATAGCATGTGTCTCACAAAATTAAAAATGAGACAGAAACCCCTTACCTTATGTATTGAATTCCTTTATACACATTAAAAACTTATGTATAATAAATATAATTTTATTATTCATCTAAAAAAGAACCATATTAATATATATCATATGATATATTTTTTATTATGACTTTATATTACCTATTTATTAACAATTTCATGTTAAAGTTATGTTTAGGGTAATAACCGCTTTGTTTTTCGTATATATTTTGACTTGTTATTTTTTGTTCAATTGATTTCACAATGATTTATTAATTTAATGAATGTAAAACATGATATAAATATAATATATATTCATTATATATTTATTAATAATAATATATAAAATACCGAAATAGGAAATGAAATACACCGTTCATGGAAACGGTAGGCCGTACGTACACATGATTGTTGTTTTCATTTTATTGTTATATTGAAAGGAAGAAAATTAAATGATATATATATATATTATCCTTCTAGTATAATTATTATTTAATATTTATCACATATTTCTATTAAAATAATCCTTAATACATTTCATGTAAAGCTTGAACAAATCACATTGCTTCGCAGGCGAATAGTCTTATGTACACAAGAACGATGTTATCGTATTATAATAAAATGGAAAGAATGATGGTATGTAACACCCCAAGGTTTTAAAAATAAATATAGAATGAAATTTTATAATCTATCCATTAAACAAAACTTTTCCTCTTCTATGTTTTGAATTTCAAAAAATGGTTATCTAGAGTTGTGTTCAGTAAGTCATTTGGAGTCTGATAGAACAAACATGATTTTTGGTGAATAGTAACATACCCTTATGAATAGTAATATGAAGAGTAATATGACCCTTATGAATAGTAAATAATAATATTATTTTATTTTCTTAAGGTAATAAGATAATGAGATCTTAATTAGGTTTTCAATGAGAAATAAAACTAATTGCACTTGAAGATTGTTATTTTTCAAATTAACTATGACCTAATTTAAAAATTAAATTAATAATATTTAGAAAATTATTTTTGAAAAATTGATTTCACTTTTTAATTCTACACTTTTAAAAATGGTTGGGGTGAATTTTTTGGATTTTTCTGAAATTCTAGAATTTTTGCTGAATAGTGAAATAGGATAAAATACCATATATACAAATTATTAGTTAAATACACTATTAATGACATAAAAAGTGATGCAAGGCCACTTAGTTCGAACTCAAATGCACTTCTTACTATTAGGGGTCACATGAAACAACACTATTGTCTGTCTTGAGAGAAATAATAAAATAATGAATTAAATATTCAAAATTTACTCCTCTCCCCCACTATAAAAACCCCTCACCACTCCCTCTTGTATTCACTCCTATAGGCCTTAAATCTCCTCAAAGTTCTGCCCAATTACCCTTAACTAGTCTCTACCCATGTCCAAGAAGCTTCTGGTCTTTCCAAAAGTCCAAAACCCCTTCCCTTAAGGAGTTTCTCATAGAGGTTATTTCAAGAGGTAAAGCACCCTTCTTTTTCATTTAGTTTCATTTCAATTTATCTTCTTTTGTTATCCTATCCTCACCTCCTCTATTCAAATGACCATGATAACTCCATTAAAATATATATAATGTATTTATATAATGTTAATGGAAGAACCATCATAAATATTATTACTCCCTCCCTTTTATTTTTATAAATGAAATCGACGTCCCTGAGGTTCTGATTTATAACCTTCATGGACGATGAAGTTTCGTTGTTCAATTTCTTCTTCATTACTGGTAATGAAACCATATTCATTATTGAAACAGACTATAATAAATGTTTTATAACCTAATTAATGTTCAGGAACCAGAATAGGTACATATAATTAAGTTATATGACGAAACTAGTTCATAATATTCCAAATATCGCTGAATAATCGAAGTGGTTGTCATCTAATGATTCATCCTCATTCCATGTAACCAAATGATAGAAATTAACATTTTAAATACTTTATGTTAATTAATAATATATATTTCTAATCCTGGATATTTTTAACCATTCCACATGTACTCCATTACTTAAAAACAAGTGAACCGAATATGAAAATAAAGGAAACAAACACTCCAGAATGACGAAATTCAATACAATAACTTATCAATAAAGAAATAAATGAACTAACCAGAATTATGGTAAAATAAATAAATGTCTAATAGGTTCTGAAATAATTTATTAACAAGCACAATTTCATATTCAAGGATCTTAAGTACAAGAGCGGAACACGTTTGGAGTTAAGGTAAGGGTTTTCCACCCGAACTTCCATTTTCATTCAGGTTAATTTCATTGTCTGGTTACCTCAATTAAATTATTATGTATTGTTATTTACTACTCATATATTCTGTGTGAGTATTATATATATGTTTAAAAACCATAAACATTCCTTATTTTATAGTTACATGTTTTAAAAGGAACTTTCAAAATTGTTTCCAAAATACTAGCCCAATTCAAGGGAATTTCTCAATTTCATATCTATTTTCAAGGACACTCTATAATATATTTTTGGAAACCATTATCCTTATAAAAACACTTATTTTATCATGAAAAACTATCTTACTTTACTTATGGTTTTATATAATGCTTTTTATAAAAGAACTCTTCTTTTAAAAATAAAAGAGTATTTATCACCATAATTGCTTAATGATTTTAAGAAGATTATTCTTGTTTGATTGAACAATCTTGTTGATTATTATGTATTGTTGGGGATAATAATTTATGATGTCATATAAAATATTTTATTGAATGGTTTATTACTAACATTATTGTGTATGAACTATCCTAAAACCATTAACAATATTATTCCGAATAGTTAGTGTTTTTGTTCAATAATTGGGGAAGTTAGTTACATTTCATATGATAGTTTCAATATGAATGTATATGTTGTTTATGTTTGTCCCCGCTCATATGAGGAATGAATTGGACTTATTATGTGATGGGTGGGTCCCTCTACAGTCCCTCAATGCATCGGTAGGTCTAATGAGACAAATAGATATGGAATTGTCCGAAGCCTTTCCCAATGTGATATATGGATTTTGGACGAGGCCATGACAAAATGTTTCAGAATGTCCGGAATATGCACTTCCCTCATCATGAAGCTAGTAATTGTAAGTTCATGTGGTTATTCGACTAGTTGAATACCCATGATTATGTTTTATTATGACATTATTTACTCATCTCATATCCCTGCCACAATGTGTCCAAGTTTATTATTAAAGGCATGTGTTTTCAATTATTCACCATGTCTAATGTTTATATTATCTTCCGCTGTATTGCTTACTCTGACTGAGCATTTGAGCTCACCCCTTTCCTATGTTTCATTTTCTCAGGACATGAAGAAGTAATTTATGAATGGAATGCAAGAATAATATAGGAGATGTGATGTTTCTAGTGGAATAAAATAGTGTTTTGTTTCCCATCATGTTGTAATGATAAACTTATGTATGTAACTTGTTTGCAATAATACTAAACTACTCGGTCCTTCAGGATTCGTATTCCTTTTTTGTATGCCAATGAAATCAAATAAGGCACCGGCTTCGAGTAACTGGGGTCGGGTACTTACAGTTGGTATCAGAGTAAGTTTAGTAGAATACTTGGAAACTAGATTTAGAAAATGTTGAATTAGGGAAGAGTCCCTAAGTTAGTCATTGAGGATATACATGTAATAACGTCCTAGTATTTTGGTAGGGAATAGATTATGTGGATATTTCAAGGAATACATCTCTTTCCGGATATGAGCAGGTAGAGGAGGCTCTGGAATAGATGTATCTAGGGGTAAAACCAAAAAACACCGCTTTGATCTAGACTCGAATGGGAACTTATTCATGACAACGGGACTTGCTGAACACTTGATTACAAAACTCATAGGAGATATTCTTAGGATAATTCAAATTTTCTTTACAAGCCATTATGAAGGATTGAAATGTAAAATATTCCTCAAATAAACCATTTTTTTGAATATGGTATTATCCACGCATAGGATCTCAATTTTTCTGAGTATTTTTAAGTTAAGATTATACATTATGATTCATAACCTAATCTAGTGTAAGCCATTATCTAGATATGGCGCCTAGTGGACGGAATGGAAATCGCACGAATGAACGTGTCCCCTATAGGGATTTTCCTCTAACACAAGATAATAATGTTGGCTCTGGTGCTGTGATAGGTGCTAAGAAACTCATAACTATAATGGGACAACTTACTCAGGTTATGAATAATAACGTTACCCGTATGAGGCATCTATATCCACCACGCGGAGGATCCATGCTAGATCGCTTTATGCGACAACAACCTCCATCATTAAATGGGAATACAAACCTGTTTGTCGCTGAGCAGTGGATATGTTCCCTTGAGAAGATATTTCTCACTTTGGGATGTAATGAAAGAGATAAGTTTGTCATGGTAGTATATCGTCTATCGGTAGATGCGGATTAGTGGTGGTCATTAATCCAAAACAGAAAGGAGGAGGAAGAGATAGAAGAGATAGAATGGATATATTTTAAGGAAATCTTCTTAGAATAATGTTTACCTCACAAGCAGTGAGCATATATGGAGAGACAATTCTTAAATCTGAGGTAGAAGGAATATGGGAATGTTGCAAGGTACGAAGCTAACTTCACAAGATTATCAAGACATGTTGTAGACTACATATGAAATCGAAGGAGAAAAAATGGTCGATTCTTTGATGGCCTAAAGTCTTTCCTCCGGCGGGCACTGGTCTCCCAAATTTTTTCATCATATGAGGATATAGTTTCATGTGCCGTCAAGAGAAAAAAAGAATTCTCTAAGTCTTATTACTTTGAGGGAAATCAAGAAAAGAAGAGGGCTGTTGAAAACCATGGGAAAGGAAATAAGGAAACGAGGAAAAAGGGAAGAGTTGAATTTCCACCATGTGACAATTGTGGAAAGAAACTACTTGGTGCATGCTTAAAATGAAAAGGAGTATGCTACAAATGTGGTCATAAAGGCCATCTTGCTAGTGATTGTAAAGGGAAGAAGGAATCTAATGATGGTCAATGCTATAGTTTTTGTGAGATGGGACACTATGCTAATGATTGTCCAAAACGTCTAGGAAATATGCAACAGAAAAGGCCAAGGGATCAGGGACAAGCTTATGCAATCACAACTACAGAGGTTGAAGTTCGTAATGATGTGGTGGCAGGTACGTTAATTGTTTCCTAAAGTTTATCCAATGCTTTATTTGATTCTAGATCATCGCATTGTTTCATATCTTCTCAGTTTGCTATGAAAATTAGATATTTCCAATTTGATTCAACAAGGAAGTTTTCAGTCAAAACTCCTAAGGGAATTATCATTACTACAAAGTTTCGTGAATCAGTTCCCATTAAGGCATATAAATGTTCTTTATCTGATGATATTATTGTCATAACCATGATTGAATTTGATATAATCCTTGATATGGATTTAATTTCAGACCATGATGCAAAAATTTATTGTAATAAGAAGGAGGTTATGATTTTTGATGATGATGATAAAGAACACATTATCTTTAGAGAAGAATCATCACCACCTGATTCTTATCTAGATCCACCCCCATTAGCTCAACTAAATTCAATTATTGGGGAAAAATAGAATGAAATAACTGTGGGTGAGGAACGGAATGTTCAAATAGAGGATTTACCTATTGTGAGAGAATATATTGATGTGTTTTAAGAAGATTTACTTGGACATCCTTCAGAATGAGAAATTGAGTTTTCCATCGATTTAATTCCTGGTTCAAGGCCATATCGAAGACCCCTTATAGAATGTCCACTATTGAATTAGTGGAACTAAGGAAACAACTAGAGGAATTGAGTAATAAGGGATTTATTATCCCTAGTGTTTCTCCGTGGGGGGGCCTATCCTTGTTGTTAAGAAGAAAAATTGATGTATGAGGTTATGTATTGACTATAGGGAGATCAATGTTATAACAATAAAGAACAAGTATCCCCGACCTCACATTGATGATTTATTTGAGCAACTTCATGGAGCTCAATATTTTTCAAATATTTACCTTCAATCTGGATGTCACCAGTTGTGTGGGATGAAGGAAGACATTCCGAAAACAACATTTCAAACCAGGCACGGGCATTACGAGTTTACAGTGATGCATTTTGGATTGACTAATGCACCCTCTGTATTCATGGAACTAATGAATAGAGTTTTCAAGGAATATCATGATGATTTTGTAGTTTTATTTATTGATTATATCTTGGTATAATCCAAAAGCTATGATGATCATGAAAATAACTTGCGCATTATCCTGAAGACTCTTAGAAGACATGAATTATATGGAAGTTTAGAAAGTATGAATTATGGATTTAGAAGATTTATTTTTTTGGCCAAATTGTCTCCAAGTATGGAATCCTAGTTGATCCTGCGATGACAAAGGCAATCCAAGATTGTCCCATGCCAACAAACATAACTGAGGTACGTAGTTTTATTGGCTTAGCAGGTTATTATTGGAATTTCATGCAGAATTTTTCCTGACTGGCTAACCCGCTAACGAAGCTCACACGTAAAGGGGTTAAATTTGTTTGAAAAAAAGATTGTGAAGAATGTTTCGAAGAACTGAAGAGAAGATTAGTCAATGCTCATATATTGACTATACCATCGGGGAATGACGGGTTTGATATTTATAGTGACGCTTCAAATAAAGTACTTGGTTGTGTCTTGATGCAAAATGGTAGGTTTATTTCTTATGCATCACGACAGCTAAAAATTCATGATCAAAAAAATCCTACTCATGATCTTGAGTTAGCTACTATAATCGTTGCTTTGATGATATGGAGACATTATATCTATGGTGAAAAATGTGAGATTTATACCGATCACAAGAGTTTGAAGTATATTTTCTCACAGAAAGAACACAACATGAGGCAAACGAGATGTCTTGAACTACTCAAGTATTATGATTGCATGATACACTACCACCCAGGGAAGCCAAATAAGGTGGTAAATGCTTTGAGAAGAAAGGATCATGGAGTTCTGAACAAGATGATAGTTGAAAGGGATCCTATTTTCATGGATCTAGTAAAGATGGATATGGGAATAACCATGGAAGGTGAAACATCAATGATTTTTGAAATGGTTTCCAAACCATCTTTACTAGAAAGGATAAAAAGTTCTCAGGTTGATGATGAGGAGTTTCAAAAGAATATTAAAGATTTGAATGATGGGAGATTGAGTGACTTCATATATGAAGATGAAATTTTGAAATTTGGGAAGAGATTTTGTGTTCTTGATATACCTGATCTAAAAAGGGAATTGTTGGATGATGCTCATAGTTCCAATTTCTCTATACACCCTGGTAGCACTAATATGAATAGATATTTGAAGGAACATTTTTGGTGGGACAACATTAAGAGGGAGATTACTGATTTTGTGTCAAGATGTATGGTTTGTCCACAAGTGAGTGCTGGAAGGCAACAGCCTGGAGGAGTATTGAAACCTCTTCCCATACCCGAGTGGAAATGGGATAATATCCTGATGGACTTTGTCATGGGACTACCGAAGACTCTTAGAAGGAACAATGCAATATGGGTCATTATTGATCGTCTTACCAAGTCAGCACATTTTCTTGATATAAGAGAAGATCTACCACTTGAACGTCTAGCAAGACTATATATTAATGAAGTTGTGAGACCTCATGGAGTAACCTTATTGATTGTTTCAGATCGTGATCCATGTTTTACATCATGACTTTGGAAGAGTCTTCAGAAGGCCCTAGATACTGATCTTCGTTTGAACACTGCCTACCACCCACAAACTGATGGACAATCCGAACAGACTATTCAAACATTGGAAGACATGTTGAGGTCTTGTTCACTTGATTTTCAAGGCATGTGGGATCAGTATTTACCCCTCATAGAATTTTCCTACAATAATATCTTCCATTCAAGTATTCCGATGACACCCTATAAAGAATTATATAGGAGGAGATGTCATACACCAACTTGATGGGATGATGTTGGTGAAAGAAATCTCATGGGCCCAGAACTTGTTGAAGAAACAACGGAGAAGGTGAAGATTATCCAGAACCATATCAAAATAGCTCAAAGTAGACAAACGATCTATGAAGATAACCGTAGGAAGGATTTGGAGTTTCAAGAAGGTGATCAAATTTTCTTAAAGGTATCTCTATGGAAGGGTATTATACGATTTGGTAAGAAGGAAAAATTAAGACCCAGGTACATCAGACCTTTTGAAATTCTGGACCGAATTGGAGGCATAGCTTACCTTTTGGAAATGCCTCCAATTCTCTCCAAGGTTCACAATGTGTTCCATGTGTCAATGTTAAGAAAGTACATGCCAGACCCAACACATGTACTCACTTATGAAGAAGTAGATCTTGAGCCCGATCTATCTTATTGTGAAGAGCCTATCAATATTCTTGATACTAGAGAACAAGTATTGATAAATCAGAAGACTCGACTGGTAAAAGTTCTATTGAGGAACCATAAGATGGAGGAAGTAACATGGGAGCCTGAGGAGCTTATGTTAAGGACATACCCGAATATTTTTAGGTAATATTCTGTGAATTTTGAGGATGAAATTTTTGTGAGGGGAGAATGTAACAACCCAAGGTTTTGAAAATAAATATAGAATGAAATTTTATAATCTATCCATTAAACACAACTTTTCCTCATCTATGTTTAGAATTTTGAAAAATGGTCATCTAGAGTTGTGTTTGGTAAGTCATTTGAAGTCCGATAGAACAAACTTGATTTTTAGTGAATTGTAACATACCCTTTTGAATAGTAACATGAATAGTAATATGACCCTTATGAATAGTAATAATAATATAATTTTATTTTCTTAAGGCAATAAGATAATGAGATCTTAATTAGTTTTTCAATGAGAAATAAAACTAATTGCACTTTAAGATTGTTATTTTTCGAATTAACTATGACCTTATTTAAAAATTAAATTAATAATATTTACAAAACGATTTTTGAAAAACAGATTTCACTTTTGAATTCTACACGTCAAAAAATGGTAGGGGTGAATTTTTGGGATTTTTCTGAAATTCTAGAATTTTTGATGAAAAGTGAAATACGATAAAATACCGTATATACCAATTATCAGTTAAATACACTATTCATGACATCACAAGTGATGCAAGGACACTTGGTTCGAACTGACATGAACTTATTACTTTTAGGGGTCACATGAAACAACACTATTGGTTGTCTTGAGGGAAATAATAAAATAATGAATTAAATATTCAAAATTTACACCTCTCCTCCACTATAAAAACCCCTCACCACTACCTCTTCTCTTTACTCCACTAAGCCTTGAAGCTCATCAAATTTCTACCCAATTACCCTTAACTAGTCTCTCCTAACTTCCAAGAAGCTTATGTTCTTGCCAAAATATTAAAACCCCTTTCCCATAAGGAGTTTCTTAAGGAGGTTATTTCAAGAGGTAAAGCACCCTTCTTTTTCATTTAGTTTCATTTCAATTTATCTTATTTTGATATCCTCTCCTCACCTCCTCTATACAAATGACCATGATAACTCCAGTAACATATATATATTGGATTTATATTATGTTAATGGAAGAACCATCATAAATATTCTTACTCCCTCCCTTTTATTTTTATAAACGAAATCGACGTCCATGTGGTTCTGATTTATAACCTTCATGGACGATGAAGTTTTGTTCTTCAATTTCATATTCATTACTGGCCATGAAACCATATTCATGGTTGAAAAAGACTATAATATATGTTTTATAACCTAATTAATGTTCATAAACCAGAATATGTACATATAATTAAGTTATATGACAAAACTAGTTCATAATATTCCAAATACCGCCGAATAATCGAAGTGGTTGTCATCTAATGATTCATCCTCATTCCATGTAACCAAATGATATAAATGACCATTATCAATTATTTATGTTAATTAATAATATATAATTCCAATCTTGGATATTTAAAACCATTCCACATGAACTTCATTACTTAAAAACAACTGAACTGAATATGAAAATAAAGGAAACGAACACTCCATAATGACGAAATTCATTACAATAACTTATCAATAAAGACATAAATGAACTAACCAGAATTATGGTAAACTAAATACATGTCTAATAGGTTCTGAAATAAGTTATTAATATAATGACCCGAAGCTTATCGTACATGGACATTACATTATTTTTGCGGAATACTTAGTACATAACAAAAAACACACACACAAGGATCGTAATAGTTTAGTGTCTTTGGAAACTCGGAACGTAATCTTCTAAACGTGGTGAAAGATCTTCAATATCTCCCATAATGATCTTCCCCTTTTTTTTTACCGAAAACCTTTCTTTATATCCTGGGGAAAGAAAAACAAAAAAGGGTGAGCTCAAATGCTCAGTAAGGGTAAACAAAAGAAATATCAATCACATCATATACATAAGAACGTAGCTTTTGGAAATCTTGACCTGCAAAAGAGCTCATAATATCATAACATGGGATAAATCATAGAATTGAAAATGAGATCCCCATAATCATAACATAAAACTTGAAACTTTGTGGCATGCACACATAATCATGGAAAATCATTTCTTGTTAGTCATGACTCATTGCCAAGACTATCTTAGTGGACAAAGTCCCTTTCTGAACCGAGTTCACTCCTCGTTTCAGTCCTGTATCACTGAACCGAAATAACCTTCCGTTCCAGCCATGTCTATCTCATGAGATATAAAATCTTTACCCAATGCATTGGAGGGAGATATAGGTCCCACCCATCTTATAATGAATCCTTTCTTATGTGTGCCACATAATCATAAACCATACATCATAGCGTAACCCATGTAATAAAAATGGGATTCTTAAACAACATGACATCATAAAACAATTCATATAAGGTAAAGGAATTCATAAAAATATTTCCATCACAACATAATCAAATCCATGTAATAATAGGGATAAAAACAGAACCCTTTATTATCTTAGATGGAAAATAATTTTGATAAAACACTTGAACTCCATTCTTGAGGAAAATATCCTTTCTTTTTCAAAAACATTTTTCCTTTCTTAACATGTCATAAAACTTTAAACTAAAAGAAGTTGATTAAAAATAAACTTGAAAACTTGTAAAGGAAGCTTCTTGGAAATAATGTTTTAAAAATCCATTCATGCCGTATAAGTTAAAAAAAACATTCTTCGTACTTTTGTCGGAAAAGTCAAAAAGTACCTCGTACGGAAAAACGACAAAAGATTCCTTTTATATTCTTTACTAAAAACTCACCTAAGGGTAAAATTGGGTTTAAACTATTGCAAGTGGATGGAAACAATATTACATATTGAGGGAACATGGATGTGGGTGATAAAATACACCCCAGTAAATACTTACGAATAAACAATCTCGGATAAAAATGAGATTGTGATATTTCCCTTACATTAGGTCCGACTTGCTTTGTAACTGTCCTAACCTCCTGTATAATGATTTAAATCATGTTATTGACTTATTACAGAATCATATTCATTGTTGTGATATCATATATGGTTCACTTATGACATTATATTACCCGTTCTTTTGTAAATTCCATGTTAAAGAAGCGTTTTGGGTAAAATCGTTTCATTTATCGTAGGTGTTTTGACTTGTTGTTCTTGACATCATTATTACATATATCATGATTTACTTACTTAAAGAATATAAAATATGATTTATATATCATATATATTCAGTATATATATATATATAATAGGTATATAAATAAAATGAAAAACACCGTTCATGGAGACGGTAGTCCGTACGTACGCATGAACGCTGTTTTCCTTTCCTTATTGTCTTGAAATGGAAGTAAGTAGATGACATACATATGTATATATATACATAAATACAGTAGCTTTATAATGTCATATATTTCATTATTATTTATTATATATACATTATAATCATTCTTAAATGGTTAACATGGAGAATGAATCTCATCGCGTCGTGGAGACGGTATTCCGTACGTACGCACGAGCGATGATATCATTTCTATAAATATTGAATTGAATTGGAGTGGATTATACAATATATCAGAATCAATATGATGTTGTAATAACTATGTATAGTTATTCTTTACACCATTATACCCATCCATGTAAGGTGGTGGTGGAAAATAGATTACACCACGGCGTGGAGACGGTATTCCGTACGTACGCACGCGTGGTGATTTCTTTTTCCGTATGATGGATAGATGGTGAAATAGGTTTGTTTCATACTTATAATAACATATCAGTATATTAGTGATACTGATGTTATTACTTCATAATGAAACAACCTAAGAAGAAGAAGTGGAAGAAGAAATAAAGATGAAAGAATTGGTAACGGTAATTACCTCTTCTTTGAAGTGCCTCTTTGAGACCTCCTCTTAGGGCACTAAAATTGGTCTTGGAGGAAGACCAGAACCTCTAGGATGTTGCTAGGGAAGTGGAGAGGAGAAATTGGCAGGGGTTGGCCGAGCTTGAGTGCTCAAATTGGTGTGAGGAGGAGGGGGAGGAGGTGTCCTTTTATAGGGGAGGAGAGGGGCACCTTAGGAATATCTCAAAATATTATTTTATATTAAAGTCAAAATCGGCTTATAATGGTTCCAAAGGGTCTTATTTCGAAGCTAAAGTGGGGATGGGTCGAAATCCTATCAACCAATAGGATTTAGACAAGTTTAGGGTATTATTTTTAACCTTATCAATTAGATTTAACTCTAAGTTAAATAATTTAACTTTTACCGTGTCTTTTTGTTTTCTTTCACTATATGGTTAATAAACTTACTATAACATGCCAAACGAACCCCAAATTGTATATTATTAATACATATATCTTATCTAAGTCATTTGGCCGAACCTTAGATTTTTAGGAATAAAATAACAATTAATAATATAATATTTGATTTAAAAACTATTTTGTGTCAATTTTGACACTATTTGATATATGATTTTTGTGAAAGTCATAACAGAATTATATGTTCAAAACAAGTTGATTAAATTAACACTAATATATCATAGTAACCTAGAAAATTAGTGGAATTCATAAAAAGTCTTAAATTACATTTATTTTGGTATTTATATTATCAATTATGTCAATATTTCATTAATAAGATAATTACTGCATCATCTTTGTGTCATAAATAAATTATATTAGTTGATGTCTAAAAATTACAAATAAAATACCATCATATAGGAAATATTTTTAGCTTTCTAATGAATATTTATAGTCGAATTTATCTTATGTATAACCACATATTAAAAATGATTTACTTATTAAACTTTGATTTTAACTATTTTAACCCTTCTTTAAATAAATTAATAATAAATGTCCAAATCTAATCCAAGTGGGCCTAAATGGTCATATTTTATTCCTAAGTTTGTTTTTGGTCGAATTACACTTGTCCAATAGAATTAGGACATGTGTTAGGGTAATATTAATATCATATTTACCCTTAGTTACCCTATTTACTATTAACCGTGGTAAAAAAAGTAAAAAGTTACTATTCACCAAAAAATTATTTTCATCTCATTGAACCACATTTTAGTCCTTGATATTAACCGTGTCTCTCAGATTTTCGAAATTCCATTCACAGAAGCGGTAAAATTAAGTTTTATGCAAAATTCAGTTTTTAACATACCACTTAGTAGTTTCACTATTCATCAAAAATTGATGTTTTTCAGAACAATGCCAAAATTTCATCCCAAGCTATATTTCATATTCCGAATTCAAAAATGAAGTCTATTTTACCAAATTCATAACATAAAAGTTGCATTAATTAATTTTATAATTAAATCCCGCTGTTAAAACAAATAGCGTGTTTTTAAGAAACAATATCTATCAAAAGATTGACACTTGTTTATGTCTAGTTTAAATGTGAAATTACATCCAATGACCAACATTGTATTAAATTGTAAAAATATATTCTAAATATACTTTAAAACCACTCAAATTAATGATTTATCACTATTAATTATTTCGATTAAAAAAGTTGTTTTTAATTATAATTTAGTAATTTTCACTATTCATCAGAATATGAAAGTTATCCGAAAAGTACCAAAATTTCACCTTAGGCTAAATTCGATACTCCGAATCCAAAAATGAAGTCCATTTTGAGAGTTAAAATTTCTAAAATTTAAAAAGTGGTTATTACTATTCATAACGGCTAGTTTTAATAATATTTTAATAGCATATCATTGTTTCGTGAAACTCAGGATTACGTACCACACACGCTATCGAGGAAGGTTGCGATTGCGTGTAATGCAAGGCAAGTCAAGGATGCATGTTGTGCAATCTCCTTTTGGTGTAGCGTATAACACAAGACATTAGTAAAATAAAAAGAATATTTTTTCATAAAATCTCGGGCTGTTACATTCTACCCCCCTTAAAATGAATTTCGCCCTCGAAATTCGTCGGGGTTATAAATGGTTTACTATTTGAAAGTTTCTTTAATAGAAACCCACATCGTAAAAGGGAATACCAAAACTTGGCTTTTAAAAACTAAAGTATGAAATGTAACGATTACCCAAATAAACTAATCACTGAGTTTCCACATAGGTGAAAATATGGATATGGAAGAGAAATCTAACCATCATGTTCTGATGGAGAGTGGTAGTGAACATGGCTATGGAAAAGCCAGTAATCACAAATCCATAGATTTGTGATGATATAAGGTACCATCTGATTCATCAGGTATAAGATCACTAGGACAACATTTTTGGTTTTCAAGATCATTTCCCTAAAGTTGAAAATTTGCTTAAAATAAATACTTACTTTATTTTGGTACAACCTCACTTTTGTTCGTGCCTTGAACAATTTCTACTTCATCTCTTAAATAAATGAAGTTGAATTTGTTATTTGTGAAGTGTTAGCAGATTATGTGATAGAATGATGGGTCATTCCATCTGTCTCAAACAAAAGGTTAGAAAAAGTTATTAAATATACATAAGTCATTCTATAGTGAGATTAATCACATATGGTTCCTAAAATGGACTTATACTTCATATATCATACTGCTTAATATAATAACACTAGTTTCTACTAAACAGGGACTTCCTGTAGGTCAGTGGTAGGCGATAAAGGCCAGTCGCACTTCGGTTGTGGGTTCGATTCCTACAGCCTTGTCCGAAGCGATGGGTTGTCGCCTGTCCTGCAGGTTGTCCTTTTTCTAAAACTACGTTACTATAAAATCCCATCAATAATATCGAAAATCTTCTATCCTTAAACAATACTAACTTATGTCCAACATAATCCAGTCTAATCTTTAGGCTTATACATAATACTGCAGTCCACTCTCATAATATAGTGACAACGAGTACCAGAGATTTAATACTGTCGTTGATCCCCACATATCATAAGATATGTCTTGTTGGTCACATTCCAAAATTTCAAAGTCCTTAATCGTGTATTCTCTTGAATACCTTAGTGAAAACATGAGTGCAGTTAAAAGTTAACACTTTCCACATACCAAAATCCTCAAAATTCTATATACTCAAACCATGATATCACTTAGTCCTTATATCAATCATGAGCTCATGAATACTATTAAACATTTCATTTTCTCGTCTTCATTATGCGCATATCATCTTATTTCCAAAAAAAAATATCTCAATCACTTTGAATACCACATCAATAAATATTGCAATACTCAATGATACAACATTATTTTGGAATCCCATTACATATTCACTTAATCATTCCACCACATCGTTGTCATATTCAACATTGCCAATAGTGATCGCATGTGATTTCCCTTTGTCCTTTGCCTTCAGTGGTTGCTCATGTTGATCATCACTAACCCTTGGATTAGGGCAATTATTAGCATAATGCCCCATTTCCTTGCACTTGAAGCATTGAAGTGTTGGCGGTGCGTTCTCTGCAGTGTTTGCTTTATTCACATCATTAGAAACCCTTTTTCCATTACTTCGACACTCAGCTGCTCGATGACCTTCTTTTCCACACTTAAAACATTTTCTAGTCCCTTTAAGACAATCTCCACCATGCTGCTTCCCACACTTTGTGCATAAGGAAACATTCATCTTCTTTTCATCATTATTCTGAGATTTCTCCTTGAACTCCATCTTTCGTTTCTTGTCAAAACCATGAGATGGATATGTAACACCAACTTCCATTTCTACCTTGATAGCACAACGCACAATTTCTTCATAGCTACTGAAGTCTCTTATAGCTAATGCCCTTCGAAGACTTGGTTTTAAGCCACTGAAAAATCGATCAACTTTACTTTCAGGTTGGATGATAATTCCAGAAGCATACCTTGCAAGTCTTGTAAAATTTGCTTCATAGGTACCAACAGATTCATCGTCCCTTTGCTTCAGTTCAAGAAACTCTTTCTCCATCTTTGTTCGAAGAATACGAGGGAAGTACTTACTGAAAAACAAGTTCTTGAACTCGTCCCATTCCATGGACTCAATTTCATCTCTTGGCCTCGTATTCTTGATAAGATTCCACCATTGATCAGCTTCACCTTCCAAACGATATACTGCTAAGATGACTTTATCATGTTCAGAACATTGAAGAACTGAAAATATCTTTTCAGTAGTACTAATCCATTGTTCAGCAACTAATGGATCAGTAGACCCACTGAAAGAAGGTGGACGTTGCCTCATGAAGGACTCAATAGAATATTGTTCCCTTCTCTGCTCATTTGGAAGTCCAGAATGATTCATAGCTTGTGTAAGTATAGCAATAAGATTTTGCACTCCATCTCCCATAACATTTGTTTGTTCAGGAGGGAAATCATTGCATTGTCCATTGCATTGATCAACACGGTTCCTTCGGGTTCCAGCCATCGTCTAAAACCCATAAAGAATACTGTGAGAGGCAAAAATCATGCTAGGGAAAACAACATAATAAAGGGGGAGTACCTTCAATATCCAACATCTTAGGTTTAATTCTATGATCGTTAGCGTAATTCTATTACTATAACCTATACGTATACTTATCCCTAGGGACATCCCTAGACATACCTTAGAAATATCTATAGGGATCTCACTAAAGTTCTCGCATCCTAGTTTCCAAAGGTTGACTAAACCTTTCCTCTGATACCAACTATAATGACCCGAAGCTTATCGTACATGGACATTGCATTATTTTTGTGGAATACTTAGTACATAACAAAAAACACACACACAAGGATCGTAATAGTTTAGTGTCTTTGGAAACTCGGAACGTAATCTTCTAAACGTGGTGAAAGATCTTCAATATCTCCCATAATGATCTTCCCCTTTTTTTTTACCTAAAACCTTTCTTTATATCCTGGGGAAAGAAAAACAAAAAAGGGTGAGCTCAAATGCTCAGTAAGGGTAAACAAAAGAAATATCAATCACATCATATACATAAGAACGTAGCTTTTGGAAATCTTGACTTGCAAAAGAGCTCATAATATCATAACATGGGATAAATCATAGAATTGAAAATGAGATCCCCATAATCATAACATAAAACTTGAAACTTTGTGGCATGCACACATAATCATGGAAAATCATTTCTTGTTAGTCATGACTCATTGCCAAGACTATCTTAGTGGACAAAGTCCCTTTCTGAACCGAGTTCACTCCTCGTTTCAGTCCTGTATCACTAAACCGAAATAACCTTCCGTTCCAGCCATGTCTATCTCATGAGATATAAAATCTTTACCCAATGCATTGGAGGGAGATATAGGTCCCACCCATCTTATAATGAATCCTTTCTTATGTGTGCCACATAATCATAAACCATACATCATAGCGTAACCCATGTAATAAAAATGGGATTCTTAAACAACATGACATCATAAAACAATTCATATAAGGTAAAGGAATTCATAAAAATATTTCCATCACAACATAATCAAATCCATGTAATAATAGGGATAAAAACAGAACCCTTTATTATCTTAGATGGAAAATAATTTTGATAAAACACTTGAACTCCATTCTTGAGGAAAATATCCTTTCTTTTTCAAAAACATTTTTCCTTTCTTAACATTTCATAAAACTTTAAACTAAAATAAGTTGATTAAAAATAAACTTGAAAACTTGTAAAGGAAGCTTCTTGGAAATAATGTTTTAAAAATCCATTCATGCCGTATAAGTTAAAAAAAACATTCTTCGTACTTTTGTCGGAAAAGTCAAAAAGTACCTCGTACGGAAAAACGACAAAAGATTCCTTTTATATTCTTTACTAAAAACTCACCTAAGGGTAAAATTGGGTTTAAACTATTGCAAGTGGATGGAAACAATATTACATATTGAGGGAACATGGATGTGGATGATAAAATACACCCCAGTAAATACTTACGAATAAACAATCTCGGATAAAAATGAGATTGTGATATTTCCCTTACCTTAGGTCCGACTTGCTTTGTAACTGTCCGAACCTCCTGTATAATGATTTAAATCATGTTATTGACTTATTACAGAATCATATTCATTGTTATGATATCATATATGGTTCACTTATGACATTATATTACCCGTTCTTTTGTAAATTCCATGTTAAAGAAGCGTTTTGGGTAAAATCGTTTCATTTATCGTAGGTGTTTTGACTTGTTGTTCTTGACATCATTATAACATATATCATGATTTACTTACTTCCAGAATATAAAATATGATTTATATATCATATATATTCAGTATATATATATATATATATAATAGGTAGATAAATAAAATGAAAAACACCGTTCATGGAGACGGTAGTCCGTACGTACGCATGAACGCTGTTTTCCTTTCCTTATTGTCTTGAAATGGAAGTAAGTAGATGACATACATATGTATATATATACATAAATCCAGTAGCTTTATAATGTCATATATTTCATTATTATTTCTTATATATACATTATAATCATTCTTAAATGGTTAACATGGAGAATGAATCTCATCGCGTCGTGGAGATGGTATTCCGTACGTACGCACGAGCGATGATATCATTTCTATAAATATTGAATTGAATTGGAGTGGATTATACAATATATCAGAATCAATATGATGTTGTAATAACTACGTATAGTTATTCTTTACACCATTATACCCATCCATGTAAGGTGGTGGTGGAAAATAGATTACACCACGGCGTGGAGACGGTATTCCGTACGTACGCACGCGTGGTGATTTCTTTTTCCGTATGATGGATAGATGGTGAAATAGGTTTGTTTCATACTTATAATAACATATCAGTATATTAGTGATACTGATGTTATTACTTCATAATGAAACAACCTAAGAAGAAGAAGTGGAAGAAGAAATAAAGATGAAAGAATTGGTAACGGTAATTACCTCTTCTTTGAAGTGCCTCTTTGAGACCTCCTCTTAGGGCACTAAAATTGGTCTTGGAGGAAGACCAGAACCTCTAGGATGTTTCTAGGGAAGTGGAGAGGAGAAATTGGCAGGGGTTGGCCGAGCTTGAGTGCTCAAATTGGTGTGAGGAGGAGGGGGAGGAGGTGTCCTTTTATAGGGGAGGAGAGGGGCACCTTAGGAATATCTCAAAATATTATTTTATATTAAAGTCAAAATCGGTTTATAATGGTTCCAAAGGGTCTTATTTCGAAGCTAAAGTGGGGATGGGTCGAAATCCTATCAACCAATAGGATTTAGACAAGTTTAGGGTATTATTTTTAACCTTATCAATTAGATTTAACTCTAAGTTAAATAATTTAACTTTTACCGTGTCTTTTTGTTTTCTTTCACTATATGGTTAATAAACTTACTATAACATGCCAAAAGAACCCCAAATTGTATATTATTAATACATATATCCTTATCTAAGTCATTTGGCCGAACCTTAGATTTTTAGGAATAAAATAACAATTAATAATATAATATTTGATTTAAAAACTATTTTGTGTCAATTTTGACACTATTTGATATATGATTTTTGTGAAAGTCATAACAGAATTATATGTTCAAAAAAAGTTGATTAAATCAACACTAATATATCATAGTAACCTATAAAATTAGTGGAATTCATAAAAAGTCTTAAATTACATTTATTTTGGTATTTATATTATCAATTATGTCAATATTTCATTAATAAGATAATTACTGCATCATCTTTGTGTCATAAATAAATTATATTAGTTGATGTCTAAAAATTACAAATAAAATACCATCATGTAGGAAATCTTTTTATCTTTCTAATGAATCTTTATAGTCGAATTTATCTTATGTATAACCACATATTAAAAATGATTTACTTATTAAACTTTGATTTTAACTATTTTAACCCTTCTTTAAATAAATTAATAATAAATGTCCAAATCTAATCCAAGTGGGCCTAAATGGTCATATTTTATTCCTAAGTTTGTTTTTGGTCGAATTACACTTGTCCAATAGAATTAGGACATGTGTTAGGGTAATATTAATATCATATTTACCCTTAGTTACCCTATTTACTATTAACCGTGGTAAAAAAAGTAAAAAGTTACTATTCACCAAAAAATTATTTTCATCTCATTGAACCACATTTTAGTCCTTGATATTAACCGTGTCTCTCGGATTTTCGAAATTCCATTCACAGAAGCGGTAAAATTAAGTTTTATGCAAAATTCAGTTTTTAACCTACCACTTAGTAGTTTCACTATTCATCAAAAATTGATGTTTTTCAGAACAATGCCAAAATTTCATCCCAAGCTATATTTCATATTCCGAATTCAAAAATGAAGTCTATTTTACCAAATTCATAACATAAAAGTTGCATTAATTAATTTTATAATTAAATCCCGCTGTTAAAACAAATAGCGTGTTTTTAAGAAACAATATCTATCAAAAGATTGACACTTGTTTATGTCTAGTTTAAATGTGAAATTACATCCAATGACCAACATTGTATTAAATTGTAAAAATATATTCTAAATATACTTTAAAACCACTCAAATTAATGATTTATCACTATTAATTATTTCGATTAAAAAAGTTGTTTTTAATTATAATTTAGTAATTTTCACTATTCATCAGAATATGAAAGTTATCCGAAAAGTACCAAAATTTCACCTTAGGCTAAATTCGATACTCCGAATCCAAAAATGAAGTCCATTTTGAGAGTTAAAATTTCTAAAATTTAAAAAGTGGTTATTACTATTCATAACGGCTAGTTTTAATAATATTTTAATAGCATATCATTGTTTCGTGAAACTCAGGATTACGTACCACACACGCTATCGAGGAAGGTTGCGATTGCGTGTAATGCAAGGCAAGTCAAGGATGTGTGTTGTGCAATCTCCTTTTGGTGTAGCGTATAACACAAGACATTAGTAAAATAAAAAGAATATTTTTTCATAAAATCTCGGGCTGTTACAATTAACAAGTATAATTTCATATTGTAGGATCTTAAGTACAAGAGTGGAACACATTTGGAGTTAAGGTAAGGGGTTTTCCACCCAAACTTCCATTTTCATTCGGGTTACTTTCATTGTCTGGTTACCTCAATGAAATTATTATGTATTGTTATGTAATCCTCATATATTCTGTGTGAGTATTATATATATGTTTAAAAACCAGAAACATTCCTTATTTTTTGGATAGTTACATGTTTTAAAAGGAACATTCAAAATTGTTTCCAAAATACAAGCCCAATTCAAGGGAATTTCTCAAATTCATATCTATTTTCAAGGGCACTATATAATGTATTTTTGGAAACCATTATAATTATAAAAGAACTCATTTTATCATTAAATACTATCTTACTTTACTTCTGGTTTTATAGAAATATTTTTCCAAAAGAACTCTTCTTTTCAAAATAAAAGCGTATTTATCACCAGAATTGCTTAATGATTTTAGAAGATTATTCTCGTTTAATTAAAAAATCTTGTTAATTCTTATGTATTGTTGGGGTTAAAAATTTATGATTCCATATACCATATTTTATTTAATGGTTTATGACTAACTTTATTGTGGACGAACCATCTTAAAACCATTCACCATATTATTCCGAATGGTTAGTGTTTATGTTCAATAATTGGGGAAAGTTAGTTACATTTCATATGATAGTTTCAATATGAATATATATGTTTTTTATGTTTATCCCAACTCATATGAGGAATGAATTGGACTTATTATGCGACGGGTGTGGCCCGTTATAGCCCCTAGATGCATCAGTAGGTCGCATAAGACAAATAGACATGGAATTGGCCGAGGCCTTTCCCAATGTGATATATGGATTTTAGCTGAGGCCTTAATCGTTAGACGTCTTGGCCGAGGCCATGAAAAAATGTTTCAGAATGTCCAGCATATGCACTTCCCTCATCATGAAGCTAGTAATTGTAAGTTCTTGTGGTTATTCGACTAGTATATTACCCATGATTATGTTTTATTATGGAATTATTTACTCATCTCATATCCCTGCCATAATGTGTTAAAGTTTATTATTAAAGGCATGTGTTTTCAATTATTCACAATGTATAATGTTTATATTATCTTCCACTGTATTTCTTACTCTTACTGATCGTTTGAGCTCACCCCTTTCTTATGTTTCATTTTCTCAGGACATGATGATGTAATTTATGAATGACATGCAAGCATAATCTTGGAGACGTGATGTTTCTAATGGAATAAAATAGGGGTTTGTTTCCCCTTATGTTGTAATGATAAACTTATGTATGTAACTTCTTACAATAATACCATACTACTCGATCCTTCGGGATTTTTATTCCTTGTTTGTATGCCAATGAAATCAAATAAGGCACTGGCTATGGGAAACTAGGGTTTGGTCCTTATAGTTGGTATTAGAGGAACTTTAGTAGAATACTAGGAAACTAGATTTAGAAAACGTAGAATTAGGGAAGAGTCCCTAAGTTAGTCTTTGAGTATATACATACAATAACGTCCTAGTATTTTGGTAAGGAATAGATTATGTGGATCTTTCAAGCAATACATCCCTGTCTGGATATGAGCTGGTAGAGGCAGCTCTGGCATAGATGTATCTATGGGTAATACCCGAAAACACCACTTTGAGCTAGACTCGAACGAGAACTGGTGCATGACAATGGGCCTTGCTGCACTCTTGGTTACGAAACTCCTAGGGGATATTCTTAGGACAATTCACATTTTCTTTATAAGACATTATGATGGATTGAAATGTAAAATATTCCTCAATGAAACCATATTTGTGAATATGGGATTATCCATGCGTAGGATCTCAATTTTTCTGAGTATTTTTAAGATATGATTATACATTATGATTCATAACCTAATCTAGTGTATTCCATTATCTAGATATGGCACCTAGTGGATGGAATGGAAATCGCACGAATGCACGTGTCCCCTATAAGGATTTTACTCCATCACAAGATAATGATGTTGGTTCTGGTGATGTGACTGGTGCTGAGAAACTCATAACTATATTGGGAAAACTTACTCAGGTTATGAATAATAACCTCACTCGTATGGAGCATCCAGATCTACCATGTGGATGAGCCATTCTAGATCACTTTATTCAACAACGACCTCCATCATTCAATGGGACTACAAACCCGTTTGTAACAGAGCAGGGGATATGTTCCCTTGAGAAGATATTTATCACTTTGGGATATAATGAAAGAGAGAAGGTTGTCATGGCATTATGTAGTCTATCGGGAGATGCAGATCAGTGGTGGTCATTAATCCAAAACACAAAGGAGTAAGAAGAGATAGAAGAGGTGAAATGGAGGGATTTTAAGGAAATATTCTTAGAAAAACATTTCCCTCGTGAGCAGCGAGCAGATATAGAGAGACGATTCTTGAATCTAAGGCAAAAGGAAGATGAGAATGTTGCAAGGTATGAAGCTAACTTCACAAGATTATCAAGACATGCTTTATACTACATAAAAAATCCATGGAGCAATATTGATAGATTCTTTGATGGCCTAAAGCCATTCCTTCAGCGGGCACTGGTCTCCCAAAGTTTTTCATCATATGAGGATATAGTTTCATGTGCCATCAAGACAGAAAAATAATTCTCTAAGTATTATGACTTTGAGGGAAAGCAAGAAAAGAAGAGGGCTATTAAAAACCCTTGGAAATGAAATAAGGAAACGGGGAATAAGGGAAGAGTTGAATTTCCACCATGTGACAATTGTGGAAATAAACAACCTGGTGCATTCTTAAAAGGAAAAGGATTATGCTACAAATGTGGTCAGAAAGGCCATCTTACTGGTGATTGAAAAGGGAAGAAGGAATCCAATGATGTTCAATTATATAGTTGTCAGGATATGAGACACTATGCTAATGATTGTCCAAAACTTCAAGAAAATATGAAACAGAAAATGCCAAGGGATCAGGGACAAGCTTATGAAATCCCAACTGCAGAGGTTGAAGTTCCTAATGATGTGGTGGTAGGTACTTTAATTGTTTCATCATGTTCAGCCAATGCTTTATTTGATTATGGATCATCACATTGTTTTATATCTTCCCAGTTTGCTAAGAAAATTAGATATTTCCAATTTGATTTAACAAGGGAGTTGTCAGTAAAAACTCATAAGGGAAGTATCATTACTACAAAGTTCTATGAATCAGTTCCCATTAAGGCACACAAATGTTATTTATCTACTGATATTATCATCATACCCATGATTGAATTTTATATAATCCTCAGTATGGATTGGATTTCGGACCATGATGCAAAAATTTATTATAAGAAGAAAGAGGTTACGATTTTTGATGATGATGATAAAGGACACCTTATATTTTGAGAAGAATCACCACCGCCTGATTCTTATCTAGATCCACCCCCATTAGCTCAACTAAATTCAATTATTGGGGAGGAGGAGAATGAAATAACTGTGGGTGAGGAAATGAATGTTCAAATAGAGAATGTACCTATTGTGAGAGAATATATTTATGTGTTTCTAGAAGATTTACCTGAACATCCTCGAGAATGAGAAATTGAGTTTTACATTGATTTTATTCATGGTTCAAGGCCCATATTGAAGACCCATTATAAAATGGACACTGTGGAATTAGTGGAACTAAAGAAACAACTAGAGGAATTGAGTAATAAAATATTTATTCACCCTAGTGTTTCTCCATGAGGGGCCCTATCGTTTTTTTAAGAAGAAGGATGGATCTATGAGGTTATGTATTGACTACATGGAGATCAATGCTATAACAATAAAGAACAAGTATCCCTTACCTCGCATTGATGATTTATTTGACCAACTGCATAGAGCTCAATACTTTTCAAAGATTGAACTTCGATCTGGATATCATCAGTTGTGTGTGAAGAAGGAAGACATTCTGAAAATAGCATTTCGAACCAGGTACAAGCATTACGAGTTTACAGTGATGCCTTTTGGATTAACTAATGCACCCTCTGTATTCATGGATCTAATTAACAGAGTTTTCAAGGAATATCTCGATGATTTTTTAGTGGTATTTATTGATGATATCTTGGTATACTCCAAAAGCTACGAAGATCATGAAAATTACTTGCACATTATCCTGAAGATTCTTAGAAGACGTGAATTATATGGGAAGTTTAGCAAGTGTGAATTCTGGCTTCAGGAGATTTCTTTTCTTGGCCATATTGTCTCCATGGATGGAATCCTAGTTGATCCTACGAAGTCAAATACAATCCAAGATTGGCCCACGCCAACAAACATAACTGAGGTACGTAGTTTTATTGTCTTAGTAGGTTATTATCAGCGTTTCGTGTAGAATTTTGCCCAACTGGCTAACCCGCTAAAGAAGCTCACACGTAAAGTGGTTAAATTTTTTTGGAGAAAAGAGTGTGAAGAATGTTTCAAAGAACTGAAGAGAAGATTAGTCAATGCTCCTATATTGACTCTACCATCAGGGAATGACAGGTTTTTTATTTATAGTGATGCTTCAAAGAAAGGACATGGTTGTGTCCTTATGCAAAATGAAAGGGTTATTTCTTATACATCACGATAGCTAAAAATTCATGAGCAAAACTATCCTACTCGTGATCTTGAGTTAGCTGCTGTAATCTTTTCTTTGAAGATATGGATACATTATCTCTATGGTGAAAAATGAGAGATTTATACTGATCATAAGAGTTTGAAGTATATTTTTTCATAGAAAGAACTCAACATGGGGAAAAGAAGATGGCTTGAAATACTCAAGGATTATGATTGCAAGATACACTACCACCCGAGGAAGGAAAATAAGGTGGAAGATGCTTTGAGCAGAAAGGATCATGAAGTTTTGAACAAGATGAGAGTTGAAAGGGATCCTATTTTTATGGATCTAGTAAAGATGGATATGGGAATAACCATGGAAGGTGAAACATCAATGCTCTTTCAAATGGTTTCTAAAAAATCTTTACTAGAAAGGATAAAACATTCTCTGGCTGATGATAAAGAGTTTCAAAAGAAGATTAAAGTTGTGAATGATGTGAGATTGAGTGACTTCGTATATGAAGATGAAATTTTGAAATTTGGGAAGAGACTTTGTGTTCCTGATATACATGATCTAAAAAGGGAATTGTTGAATGATTCTCATAGTTCCAATTTCTCTATACACCCTAGTAGCACTAAGATGTATAGAGATTTTAAAGAACATTTTTCGTGGGACAACATGAAGAGGGAGATTGCTGATTTCGTGTCATGATGTATGGTTTGTCAACCAGTGAATGCTGGAAGGCAACATCCTGGATGAGTATTGCATCCTCTTCTCATACCTAAGTTGAAATGGGATAATATCATGATGGAATTTGTCATGGGACTACCAAATACTTCTAGAAGGAACAATGAAATATGGTTCATTGTTGATCGTCTTACCAAGTCATCAGATTTTCTTACTATAAGAGAAGATCTACCACTTGAACGTCTAGCAAGAATATATATTAATGAATTTGTGAGACTTTATGGAGTACCCCTATCGATTATTTCTGATTATGATCCATGTTTTACATCACGATTCTAGAAGAGTCTTTAGAAGGCCCTAGATACTGATCTTCGTTTGAACACTGCCTACCACCCACAAACGGATGGACAATTAGAACGGACTATTCAAACATTGGAAGGCATGTTGAGGTCTTGTTAACTTGATTTTCAAGGCATGTGGGATCAGTATTTACCCCTCGTAGAATTTTCCTACAACAATATCCTCCATTCAAGTGTTAAGATGGTACCCTATGAAGCATTATATGGGAGGAGATGTCATACACAAACTTGCTGGGATGATGTTTGTTAAAGAAAGATCATGGGCCCAGAACTTGTTGAAGAAAAAACGGAGAAGGTGAAGATTATACAGAACTATATCAAAATAACTCAAATTGGAAAAAGAGATATGCAGATAACCGAAGGAAGGATTTGGAGTTTCAAGAAGGTGATCACATTTTCTTAAAGGTATCTCCATGGAAGGGTATTATACAATTCGGTAATAAGGGAAAACTAAGTCCCAGGTATATCAGACCTTTTGAAATTCCGGACAGAATTGGATCCGTAGCGTACTGTTTGGGAATGCCGCCAAGTCTCTCAAAGGTTCACAATGTGTTCCACGTGTCAATGTTAAGAAAGTACATGCCAGACCAAACACATGTACTCACTTATGAAGAAGTAGAAATTTAGCCCGGTCTATCTTATTGTGAAGAGCCTATCAAGATTCTTGATACTAGAGAACAAGTATTGAGAAATAGGACGACTCGACTGGTAAAGGTTCTATGGAGGAACCATAAGATGGAGGAAGCAACATGGGAGCCTGAGGATCTTATGTTAAAGAAATACCCGAATCTTTTTAGGTAATATTCTGTGAATTTCGAGGATGAAATTTTTATAAGGAGGGGAGAATGTAACACTCCAAGGTTTTGAAAATAAATATAGAATGAAATTTTATAATATATCCATTAAACACAACTTTTCCTCTTCTATGTTTTGAATTTGAAAAAATGTTCATCTATAGTTGTGTTCAGTAAGTCATTTGGAGTCTGATAGAAAAACTTGATTTTTGGTGAATAGTAACATACCCTTATGAATAGTAATATGACCCTTATGAATAGTAAATAATAATATTATTTTATTTTCTTAAGTAAATAAGATAATGAGATCTTAATTAGTTTTTCAATGAGAAATAAAACTAATTTCACTTTAAGATTGTTATTTTTTTGAATTAACTATGACCTTATTTAAAAATTAAATTAATAATATTTAGAAAACTATTTTTGAAAAATGGATTTCACTTTTGAATTCTACAGGCCGAAAAATGGTAGGGGTGAATTTTTGGTATTTTTCGGAAATTCTAGAATTTTTTATGAATAGTGAAATACGATAAAATACCGTATATACAAATTATCAGTTAAATACACTATTCATGACATCACAAGTGATGAAAAGACACTTGATTCGAACTCACATGCACTTTTTACTATTAGGGGTCACATGAAACAACACTATTGGTTGACTTGAGGGAAATAATAAAATAATGAATTAAATATTCAAAATGTACTCATCTCCTCCACTATAAAAACCCCTCATCACTCCCTCTTCTCTTCACTCCTATAATACTTGAAGCTCCTCAATGTTCTGCCCAATTACCCTTCCCTAATATATCCCCACGTCTAATAAGCTTCTAGTCTTTCCAAAAGACCAAAACCCCTTCCCTTAATGAGTTTCTCAAGGAGGTTATTTCAAGAGGTAAAGCACCCTTCTTTTTCATTTGGTTTCATTTCAATTTATATTCTTTTGCTATCATCTCCTCACGTCCTCTATAAAAATGACCATGATAACTCTAGTAAAATCTATATACTGGATTTATATGATGTGAATGGAAGAACCATCATAAATATTCTTACTCCCTCCCCTTTATTTTTATAAATGAAATCGACGTCCATGAGGTTCTGATTTATAAACTTCATGGAAAACAAAGTTTAGTTCTTCAATTTATTCTTCATTACTAGTAATGAAACCATATTCATGGTTTAAAAAGACTATAATATATGTTTTATAACCTAATTAATGTCCAGGAACAAGAATATGTACATATAATTAAGTTATATGACAAAACTAGCTCATAATATTCCAAATACCGCCGAATAATCGAAGTGGTTGTCATCTAATGATTCATCCTCATTCCATGTAAAAAAATGATAGAAATGACCATTATCAGTTATTTAAGTTAATTAATTATATATAATTCCAATCATGGAGATTTATAACCATTCCACATGAACTCCATTACTTAATAACAAGTGAACCGAAGATGAAAATAAAGGAAACGAACACTCCAGAACGATGAAATTCAAGACAATAACTTATCAATAAAGACATAAATGACCTAACCGTAATTATGGTAAAATAAATAAATGTATAATAGGTTCTTAAATAATTTATTAAAAAGTATAATTTCATATTACAGGAACTTAATTACAAGAGCGGAACACATTTAGAGTTAAGGTAAGGGTTTTTCCACCCGAACATCCATTTTCATTCGGGTTACTTTCATTGTCTGGTTACCTAAATAAAATTATTATGTATTATTATGTACTCCTCAAATATTCTGTTTGAGTATTATATATATGTTTAAAAATCAGAAACATTTTTTATTTTATGTATAATTACATATTTTAAAATGAACTTTTAAAATTGTTTCCAAAATATAATCCCAATTCAAGGGAATTTCTAAAATTCATATCTATTTTTAAGGGCACTCTATAATCTATTTTTGGAAACCATTTTACTTCTAAAAACACTCATTTTATAAATAAATACTATCTTACTTTACTTTTGGTTTTATACAAATATTTTTTCAAAATAACTCTTCTTTTCAAATTAAAAGAGTATTTATCACCAGAATTGCTTAATGATTTTAGAAGATTATTCTCATTTTATTCAAAACTCTTGTTGATTATTATGTATTGTTGGGGTTAATCATTTTTGATGTCATATACCATATTTTATTTAATGTTTTATGACTAAATTTATTGTGGATGAACTATCCTAAAACCATTCACCATATTATTCCGAATGGTTAGTGTTTATGTTCAATAATTGGGTAAAGTTAGTTACATTTCATATGATAGTTTTAATATGAATGTATATGTTGTTTTTGTTTATCCTTTATCATATGAGGAATTAATTTGACTTATTATGTGATGGGTGGGGCTCGCTATAGCCCCTCGATGCATCGGTAGGTCTCATGAGACAAATAGACGTGGAATTGGTCGAGGCCTTTCCCAATGTGATATATGGATTTTGGCCGGGGCCTTAATCATTAGACATCTTGTCCGAGGCCATGAAAAAATGTTTCAGAATTTTCGGAATATGCACTTCCTTCATCATGAAGATAGTAATTGTAAGTTCATGTGGTTATTCGACTAGTAGAATGCCCATGATTATGTCTTATTATGAGATTATTTACTCAGATCATATCCCTTCTATAATGTGTTCAAGTTTATTATTAAAGGCATGTGTTTTCAATTATTCACCATGTATAATGTTTATATTGTCTTCCTCTATATTTCTTAGTCTTACTGAGCATTTGAGATCACCCCTTTCTTATGTTTCATTTTCTCAGGACATGAAGAAGTAATTTATGAATGACATGCAAGCATAATCTTGGAGACGTGATGTTTCTAGTGGAATAAAATAGTGATTTGTTTCCCTTAATTTTTTAATGATAAACTTATTTATGTAACTTGTTTCCAATAATACTAAACTACTCGGTCCTTCAGGATTCATATTTCTTGTTTGTATGCCAATGAAATCAAATAAGGCACCGGCTCCGGGCAACTGGGGTCGGGTCCTTACATGGTATGTGTCATATAATAAATAAATAAGAATTAATATATCATAAATATCATATATATAATATATAAACAATATATAAATCATTATTACCAATCTTAAGAGCTGTTAATACAAAAAACAAACAACATCGGTTCACGTGGTTGTAGTTTGCCACACACACAAATGACGATTTCATATCCCATTTGATAGTAGTGTGTTTTATTTTATTTTGTACCATCGACATATAAAAATTTAATTATATTTAATATAATTATGTTATTATATATTAATTATATAAAAATAATTGATGAGGTTGATGAATAAATAAAATAAAAACTTTCATTAATGGACATTGCATCTTTTTCAGGTATCTCCTTTTGGTTTTCCCAAAATGAATTCCTTGGTTGGTTTTATACCCAAATTAAATATTATATAATTAGGGGAATAAATTTTTTAAGTTATTTGGGTAGATATTGGATGATCCAAATGGATTTATAAGTGTGAATAATGGGGGAGAGTGAGTGACCTTTTATAGTAGAGGAGGATTGACATTCTTGTAAATACTAAAAAGTAATTATTATTGGGAGGTCAAGTTTACCTCAAGTTTCAATAAAAATTATAACTAAAATGTTATATAGATTATATGTCCAATAAAAACATCCAAAATACATTTATACACATGTTTTAAACACTTGGTTTTTTAACTCTTATGTTTCCTTATGTTTCCATTTTTTCATTATAGTAACTAGAGTTTTAACCTAAGAAACTTGTCCTTACTAAATAAATTAAAGTGATAATTATTATTTTATTTATACCTAGGTATTATGAAATATTATATCTAATATATAAAATAAATTTATAACATGTTTTGGAAATTAATTTTAACATAAGCACACATAATGCGCAATGATACTACTTCAAGCCTAACCGCACTGACAAAAGTTTTACTATTTAGGGGTCAATATGTTCATTATAAAAGGTAAATTAATACATTAATGGAATATATATTATATTGATTAAAATTTAAAAATAACTTGTTAGAATATATGTTTTTTAGTAGTTTTAAACCATTTAAAAATGCCATTTATTATAAAAAAACATTAATGTCTATTTTCACATTATTGAATTATTTGTAATTTAAAAATATCATGAAAATTATGTAACTTTAATACATTAAGTTAAATGATATATTAATCTAAAAAATTAATTGTAGACAATAATTCATTCAATTCACCACACTTTTAATTTTTTTTTTGTATCATTTATTTAAGTAAATTATTAACTAAATAATTACTCTATTGGAATTTTTTAAGAATTTAATGTAATTATGTCATATCTAAAAAATTAAAATAAATTATCAGGATAAAAAAACTCATTTATATTCCAAAATAATATTTATAATATAACCTATGTAGTTTTTTTCTTATTCCAAATCTTAATAGAAATTTTAATAATGAAAGGTAGATTTTGTTCTTTTTCTTTACCTAACGTATTATATAAGTCAATTTCATGAAAAAGTGTCCCAAGAACTCATAAAATTAAATAATATGGATAAAATGGTTTAAATATGTCCATAAAATGGATTTTTGAGAAGTTTTTGTTCATTCTTACACCTTATATTCAAAATTTAACCACTAAGTAAACTCGTTTTTTCCATAAACACTATAATAAATTTTAACTATTTCCACTAATAATTTTGGTCAAAAATAAATTTGAACATAAAAATCATTTAAAATATTATTGATTCACAATATGGAATCCATTGTGTCAAATTAAAATCACATAAGTGGAAAAAATTAATTTAAAATAAATCCCAGATACGTGATGAGAAAGTGGGGTTTTAAAGTGAAAATGTTCAAAAGTTTACAATGTATTGTATCAAAATTCAGTATGAAAATGAGTCTAATGACATAAATTAGATTAATATATGTATAATTTAACTATTTTTACTATAAAACCAGTTAAAACTATAATCTAACCTTATAAATTATTTAAATGAAAAAGGAAGTTCTGAAATAAAATTCAGACGCAAAAAATTAACTCCCAGATAATTTTGATATTTTTATTTAAAAAATAAAAATATATTTTTTTCAAATAAATTTTCTAAAAGTGCTAAAATTTAATTTTAATTTAGGTGCACCAAGTACGCAGAACCATTCCTTCAGAAAAGATATTGTTTTTTAGAATACATTTATTTTTATTCTAAATGATTCTTATTTTATTTCTAATCAATAGATAACGAATAAAAATGTGAAAACTATATATCTTCGTATGTTAATTAATACTATTAATTCCTTATATTAAAAAATATAGATGATCACTATTATATTAAATAATAATATTAATAGTGTATTTTAGTTTGGTAAAACTCTGTTTTGTGTGTAATGAATGCTATCAAAGAAACTCGGTATTGTGTGTAACATGAGACAAACATAGTGTTGTGTGTACTACTAGCTAAACTTAGTGTTACATGTAACATAATATTTACAAGGTGTGGCGTATAAAGAAATATTAACTTGGTGTAACGTGAAACGTAATCCATCAAATAATTCTAATTTATTTGAAAAATAATAATTCATAAAAACTCAGGGTGTTACATTTATGATTTTTAGAAGTCAAGTTATTATTTACCTTTATCCCCTTTCATTTCTCTATAGATGATAATGTTATCTGTGTGTATGTGAAGACTACCACATCCATGAAGTAATTTTTTTTTTCATATAATATTTTTCTTCTTTATGAAACTCATTTAAAATATAATTTTACACCATAATAAAATATAAATAATATCATTATATTTCTTTAATTCTGATATTATAACCAAATTACCCCATAACCATGCTTATCTATTAAATTGTGGTATGTTATTTTTGATTCGGTTTAACCACCAACTTGATAAATGATATAAAATTATCTCATGAATGACTTTGAGAAATAAATTAATGATAATATACGATATAAATAAGAAAATAAATATATATTTTTGTTCTATAATAGTTAGGTGAAAATAAATTTCATCCATTAATATACCAATGCTTGTTTGTTAGAAATCAACGAAACATGATAATACGTGATTTCATAGTTAAATATCATAACCAAACTCCTAGAAAATGAAATTATAAAATTATAAATAACTATAAATCAGGAATTATAAAAAAATTTATTATCTGAGAATGATGAACTTTGGGGGAATAAGGAATAACAACACCGAAATTATGAAAATAGTTTAAAATGATCAATATTACATTCACATGAAATTTAAAATGGATAATAAATAAATTATATAAATTTAGAGAATAATTATAAATTATGTTTCTTTTTGGGGGATCATGTTTTTAATATTAGTTAATTTAATTCTTAGTTTTATACTATTTGGAGACTTTATGAAATCCACTTTTATTTCAATGAGTTTTTTATATTATGAATGGTGAATGATTTTAATTAGAACGTTTTATGAAAACCAATTTTATTTATGTAGGTTCTTTATGAAAGTTGAATGATTTTAGTTTAATTATTTTAGAAAATCCTTTTTATTTCCATGGGTTGTTTATGATGTGATAAGTTAATTGTTTTCAATTGGCACACAAAAGTATGGATGATGGCAGGTGTAATCCTATATGGCCTTCTAATTAATGAGTTAAAATTTTAAATATCATGATATATATATATACATATACGTGGGAACAATTTAGTTATTCTCAAGTGTGGCTGAAATTGTGTGACTCTTAAAGGCGATATATACTCGGGTAAAATTAAGTTGTCTCACAAAAATACATGCACACATGTGACTCACGAAAGTAATGTTTCCCAATGATAATTTTATTTCCACAGTTGAAATTTGTTATGCATTTTGATTTATGATATCATTATGCAAGGTTTAAGTTAAATATTTTTAATCCATTTTATTTATATTATGTTAATATATTGATCTTGTATTGTAACACCCAAAAATTATAAAATAAAAACCTTATATTCCATAGCGTGCATGATACACAACACCAAAAACGTAAGGGGATATAATACCTTGCCACATTAAAATATATTTATTATTTTAAATATATTTTACATATTGTATATTTTTTATGAACTCAACACCGAGTTACCTTGAATTACACATAAGAGTGACTATCATTGAAAGCGTACTTACATGCAATTTCGAGTTTTAACCATACATTATTAAAATATTATTATTTAATATAATAAGACTTAACCTAATCATTAAATTAGCAGTTATGAATAGTATTAACTAACTTATGAAATATATTTATTATAATAATATAGGATTAATTTATATGTTAAAAATTAATTAGAAATGAATACTGGAACCAATTGAATATAAACGGATTTTTTTTTTACATAAAACCATTTTTATGATCACAAACATATTTAATCCTAATAAATTAAAGTAATAATAATTATTTAATATATATGTTATATGTTAAATAAATTATTTTTGATGTTAATCCCATGTTTTTTATAATCATAAGATCAGAACAATCCCAATTTTATGCATAAAATACTATATTGTTATTAAGATGTTTTTACCGCCTTTTAATGGATAACCCACATCAATTCTTAATTTTGATGCTTTAATTGATTCAATATCTCAAAATTAACTTCATATTTTAAATATAAACATAATAATTAGGCTATGGTGAATTTTTTAAGTTTTTTTTGAAACATTTCATTTTTCAACAAATAGTTATAAATACAACATTTTAGTTCAAAAAATCTTTTTCATCTTATTTATTTATAAAGTTAAATTATGTTTTAGATTGTTTTTAAAGTTTAATTAGATAATATTTTTATCATTTAATCCAATTTATTTCATTGAGATCAATTTTAATTTGAAATTGACTATAACAACATAGAAAACTTTTGGATATTTTTTACTTTAAGAACCCACATTGTCATCCCGCATGCGGGATGAATTTTAAAATTAATTTCTGCCAATTATATGATTGGAATTTAGAAAAATGGATTAATATTTATAATCAGAGAAATTTATAATTTCTAATAATTATTTCTTTGTTTTTGATCAAAAATACTAGTGAAAGTGATTAAAATTAAAAATAACGATTAAGGGTAAAATAAGATTAATAAGGGACTAAACCTTATCTTTAGGGCCCAAAACGACGTATAAAATTATCCAAGATTCTTTTTATTGGATTATTTTGACCCTATAATCTCTTTAATATACTTTGATCCATTATTATATTCAATTTAAATGGAATAAACGTGGGTGGAATTTCCTTTCTGAAAATTTACAAGGGTGCCACTCCTCCTCCACTATAAAATGCCTCCTCTCTTCCCACTTCCTCACACATATAAATCCAATTTGGATCAACATTTATATACCCCAAATAGCTCATAAACATACCTAACCTCATCATATAATCCTTAACTTGTGTATAAATCCTTCCAAGGAATTATTTTGGTATACACCAAAAGAAGTTACCTGATTAACAGGTAACCTCTTCTCTCAATCTTTTTAGTTTCATTTCAATTATCCACTCCCTATACTCTTATTATTCTATTATTGTATAATAAAAAATTATCCTCAATATACTATAATGTTTTTATGCTAATTTTTTGACTTACACATACACACACATCCATCTAATGGGTAACAAACATACTGTTTCTATGTACGGTGAACTACTACCTCACAAAATAATGATTGTTTATTTTTCCTTACCACCTCTCATAGTGTCCATTATGATGGATAATATATTTATATATGTTATATATATTATATTTATAATTTATTTATGTATCTATAATTGTTATTTATAAAATACCTTTACACTTTCCATCTTGTGAAAATACGGTTATTTCGTTTGAGGAAGTGTAGACTACCGCCCCCTCAAAGCGATATGACTCATTCATACCATACATGGAACATATAAAGGTTGATTTCAATAACCCTATATATAATATATGTCATATATATGATATTGGAATTATAATATACATATGTAGCATTTATTTTTCATTCTTTTAATGCAACAAAGAAATATAAGTAGTGTTCTTGCGTACGTACGGTTTATAGTCTCCATGAACAGTGCACTTCATTTCTAATCTTCAAAATTTATGGACTACTATAAATACATATATACTAATTATATATGATAATTAAGTCATGGTTTAAATTTTTTAGATAATTTAATCATGGTCTAATTAATGATGACAACTAATAACAAGGTAAAACAAACTTCAGAAAACTAGGAAATTAACACCTAAAATAGTTAAAATAACGAAAGAGTGTTAAAAATAGGTAATAAGATATTATAAGTGGATGATATATGATATCATAAATATGAATATGGTTATTTTATAATTTATTAACATATTTTAAACCACTTTAAGGGAGGATGAAAACCACATAAAAAAGGATAAGTTAAGATATTTCTTCTCAATTTACATTCCATTGAGACTTATTTTGGTTATGAACCAAATCAATTTATTTGGTGAATAAACTACCCTTGACATATTATATCATGAATCCACTTATTATCACTATATTAAAAGTTTAATTTAGTTCAATGAGAATTATGATTAAAATATTTTAATGCGGTATGGGACACATTGGAATGTTTAAATATTATTTTCCCTAAAAAATGTTTTAATGTCAACAACCCTTATTGTTAATTATCCTCCTATGAGGTATTATTGATAAATATATTTTCCTTATTCAATATGGATATTTTATAAGAAACATTATTTATTTGATATATGAGTAATTTTATGGATTGGTATGACACGGATTGAGGACCAGTTAAAGAAATCCGCATGATGCATTGGTAGTCTCAGGAGAAGAAATTGTTGTCCAAAATATATGGGTTTTTACCCGATATGCTAAACTGTCATGTGGAAGGTCTCGATGGTACTAGTTACATGTAACTAGGAAACATTTAATCCAATTATTAATAATTTCCTTCATATTAGTTTTAGTTATTATTCATCCATGAGATTTTGTGTTGACATATCTATGGATTTATTTCATTTTTAATATATTAGCTAATGGAATATATTTCAGTTTCTTAACTAGCCATAATTTTTTTTACATATCTAGTTGTTTAAATGGAATGTGTGTTCAATTATTTTACTTTCTTTATTTATTGAATCATTATTGATTCCATTTTACTTACCCTTACATAGAATTTGAGCTCACCCTTATTATGTTTCTTTCCCCATGTTATGAAACAACTTTGAATAAGAATTTCAAGGATGTAGTTTATTTCAGTTTATTGTGTAGAATGTTTTATTTTCTTTTCTAATTTTATTGTGTTTATAAAATAAATTTATATAAAAATTATACTGATCGGTCCTTCGGTATTTTCCTTAGTAATAATTCCAATATAATAAAATAATGCACCGTATTTGAGCTTCTCGGGTCGGGGCATTACTTGTGGCATCAAAGGAAGTTTAGAAGTAACCTTAGAAACTAGATTTATAAAACTTAGATAAGGGATAATAACCATAAGATTGAAATTGAGGATAAATATACAAGTATATCCTAGAATTTTGTTAAGGTAAAGATTATGTGGGTATTACTAACAATACATCCCTATCTGGATACTACAAGTGGACGTGGTTCTAGAACAGAGGTACATAGGAGTAATAACTTCAATAAGGTGTTATTGTCCTGACTCAAGTTCACCTGGTACACGAAAATGAGCCTTACTGCACACCGGTTTTGACACTCCTAGGGGATACACCTAGGATTTTTCAAATTTTCATTACATACCATTATAAAGGATTTGGAATTAAAGATATAGTCAAAGTACCAATGTTTATGAATCTTGGATTTATGATGAATAAATTTAAATTATGTGATATGACATATTTATAGTTATAAAAAGTTCATCATTTTATAATTTAATCAAGTATATTCCATTTTTTAGAAATGGAGCCGAGAAGGATGAGTGGTGTTAATACTCATGGAAAATGTATATATTTCCTTAATGAGGAAATCAATACAGCTAGTATTGGATAAAATAAAGTTATAGATATATTAGAAACAATTATTCAGGTTATAAAAAATAACCTTTCCTTAATGGAGCAACCTATTCCATGGAAGGAATCTCCTATGATGGATCTATTTATGCGGTAGAAGACCCCATCATTTAGTGTGACAACTAATCCAATTGTAGCTAAGAAATGGATTATATCCCTGGAGAATATATTTATGGCCTTAGAATAAAGTGAAAAGGAAATGGTTACAATTATAGTCTATTATATCCAAGGTGATTCTGATTGGTGGTGGTGTCTGATCCAAAATACAAGGGAGGAAGAAGAAATTGAACTCATGGAATGAAGTAATTTTAAGGATATATTCCTTGATAAATACTTACCTCACGATCAAAAAAATTAGATGGATATGAAGTTACATAGATTAAAGAAAAAGGATAAAGAGAGTATTAAAATTATAAATATACCTTTACAAGGTTATCTAGGTTTTATACGAATTATATATGCAATAACGAGTGAAATGTTGACCACTTCTTTTTAGGATGTAAGGAAAGTCTCTCATTGGCACTGATATCCTAAAATTTATCATCATATGAAGAGATTTTTTTTATGTTCCATCAAAACAGAGAAGTAATTATTTATATCCTTTGTATTCCAGGGAAACCATGATAATATCAGGTCTTATAAACACCATTAAAAACTAAATGATTCAAAGAAGATGAAGGGAAAGATAGATTTTCCAACTTTTTATAACTATGGAACGAATCACCCTGGTAAATTCTAGAAGGGTTTGATATTTTTTAAGTGTAGAGAAAAGGGTCACAAGGAAAATGAATGAAAAGGGAAGATGGAAAATGCCACTATTCAGTGTTACAACTACAAGTAGATGGGTCACTACAAAAAATTAATGACCCAAATGTTAGGAGAATATACCTATGAAAAGATAACAGATCAAGGTCAAGCATATGTTATTGAAACAAATGAAGTGGAATGATTACTGTACTTATGTATTTGGATCTAAGAAATATGTTGTAAAATTATTTTGTTTATAATGTTCTCATCATATAATTTATGAAATATACAAGCATTGTACTATAATAATTTTTCATTAAGGATTTGAGATTATATGTTGAGTGGTACCAAGAAAAATTATTAAGTAAAAAGTTAAAGTTTTTGGAATCACATTATTAAGGGGAAAAAATCTTTAATATATTCCTGATGTTGAGATAATGGTGAAGAAATTATTGATTTGGAAAAGTTCTAACTCTCTTGGAACTAATTAATGACTTGTGGAAAATTGTTCTATGCTATCATTGATGGAGTTTAAAAAACTTTTTGATTGAAGTAACATGTACAATAACATGTTTCTTATATAAGTAATAAGGAATAACTCATGTTTGAAATAAATTTAATGGGGATTTGAGTTATTACTATATTTCAAGAAGAGAAATGATGAAGTTATTCACATGTTTGGGATGTGAAAATCTATAGATACTTCATGTTGATTAAAATATGATAATAAGATCAATTTTAAAATTGATTTATCTTATTTCTAAAGTGTGGAATCATAATATTTTGGAAAGGTTAACCATTTATGAATTGGATTAATTTGAACTTTAAATCCAATGTAGAGATTTATATATTAAATCACTATATGATGAATATTGTTCTATAAGATAATGTAAAAATACTTAGGCATGGACAAAGGATAAGAATGTTCTTATAGAAATGTACCAGGTAATTATATTTACTTGTATTCTAAGAGAGTGAAAAAATTCCTCAACTCTAGGAATAGATGATCTTGAAACCAAAAATATTTTCCTAGTACCTTCATTTATAATGAATCAAATGGTCCCTTAGATAATAATTGATTAAGGGATTTTTGATTGTCAAATTTATCTTAACTATATTCTCTATAACTCTCAATCATAACTTTGTTGTTATATTTTTCCTCTACATCCATGTTTCCATTTCCAACCTATTTTCTCCTACTAGGGAACCTAGTTACATGACCATTGTACTTTCCTTTCTATATTATTATGAATATGTGATATTAACCTTTTTTATGATGTGGTTCTTTCAATAATAGTTTATTTACAATCCTAATATCACATATATTAAGTTTAAATTGCGAGGATACAATTTAATTAAGGTGGGGAGAATGTAACACCCTAAAATTCTAAAATAAGAACCCTATATTCGATAGCGTTCCTGACATGCTACACCAAGAGCGTAAGGGGGTATAATACCAAGATAATTTAAAATATATTTAATATTTTAAATATATTTTATATATTCTATAATTTTTAATGCACTCGACACCGAATTACCTTTCATTACACACAAGAGAGACTGTATTACAAAGCTTACATTACATGCAAGACCGAGTTTAAACCATAGAATATTAAAATCTTATTATTCAATATACTAAGACTTAACCAAGATGTTAAATTATTATTTATCATTTTTATAAACAAACTTATGAAATATATTGGTTAAATTAATATGATATTAATTTATAGATTAAAAATTAATTACAAATGAATATAGGAACCAATTGAATATAAACTGAATGTTTTTATATAAACACATTTTTATGCTCAAAAAATCGATTTTATCCTAATAAATTAAATTAATAATAATTAGTGATTTATTCTAATAAAATATATATGATATAAATTCAATAAAATATTTTTGATGTTAATCCCATGTATTTTATAAGCATAAGATCACAACAAACCCAATTTTATGCATAAAAACTATATTTTTATTAAGGAATTTTTATAGAATTTTAATGCTAAAACCATACTAAATATTAATTTTGAAGCTTTAATTGATTTAATATGTCAAAATAAACTTTATATTTGAAATATAAACATAATAATTAGTTTAGTGTGAAATTTTTATGTTTTTCTGAAACATTTCCTTTTTTAGAAAATAGTTGAAAATACCACATTTTAGTTCAAAAATGATTTTTAATGTGATTAATTTATAAAGATAAATTATGATTTATATTGGTATAAAAGTTTAATTAGATAATATTTTTATAAATTAATCCAATTTAGGTCATTGGTATCAATTTCACTTTGAAATTGACTATAAAACCTAGCAAACTTTTGGACATTTTTTACTTTAAAAACCCGCAATGTCGTCCTGCCTGTAGGATGAAGTTTAAAATTAATTTCTGACCCTTATATGATTAAAATTTGAAAAAGTTTATTCCATATTTTTAATCATAATAATTTATGATTTATAATAATACCATCATTGTTTTTTACCAGAAATATTATTCAAAGTGATTAAAATTAATTTCAATGATTAAGGTTAGATTAAGATTAATAAGGGACTAAACCGTAACGTTAGGGCCCAAAAAGACCTATAATAATGTCAAAGATACATTTTATAACCATATTTAGACCCTATAATCCATTTTATCTACATTTCTCTATTATTGGATCTACTTTCAATGGAAAAATCATGGGTGAAATTCCCATTCCCAAAATTTACAAGTGTGCCACTCCTCCTCCGCTATAGAAAGGCCTCCTCTCCTCCCACTTAATAAAAACTATCTAGATAATTTTTTTCCAATATATAACCAAATATATCCTAGAAATCCTTACCTTATCCAATAATCCTTACCTTATTCATAAATCTATCCAAGGAATACTTTTGGTATAAACGAAAAGAAGTTACCCGATTAAGAGGTAGCATCTTCTCTTAAGAATTTTAGTTTCATTTCCATTTTACAATAACTATAATATTATTATTATATGATTTTATAAAAAAACCATTACCATAAATATAATATATTTTTTAATTCTAATGGTTATACCTACACTTATAAACACATCCATCTAATGGGTAACGAACATATTGTTTCTGTGTACGGTGAACTACTACCTCACAAAACGATGTTTGTTCAATTTTCATCACCACCTCTAATAGAGGATATTATGATGGACAATCTGTTTATATATTTTATATATTATATTTATAATATTTTTATACTTCTATAATTTTTATTTTGAAAATACATTTATGCTTTCCATCTTTTTTATATACGATAATTTTATTTGAGGAAGTGTGGACTACCACCCCCTCAAAGCGATATGACTCATTCATACCATACATGGAACATATGAAGGATAGTTTTAATAAAAGTATGTAACATATAGAATATATATATTATACTAGAATTATAATATACATATGTATCATTTTGTTCATTCTTTTAATACAACAAGGAAATGAAAGTAGCATTCATGCGTACATACAACCTAACGTTTCCAATAATGGTGCACTTCATTTTTAATCTACAAATTTTTTGGAATACTATAAATAACTATATAAATATTAAATATGAAAATTAAATCATTTTTTTGATTCTATATATAATTAAACCATGATCCAATTAATGATAAAAACAAATAACAAGTTAAAACTTACTTGATAAAACTAGACAATTACCACCCAAAATAGTTAAAATAATGAAAGAGTGTTAACAAAAACGTAATAATATAGTATAAGTTGATAATATATGATATAATAAAAATTAATATAGTTATATTATAAGTTATTAACATATTTTAAACCACTATTAATGATGATAAATACCACACACCAAAAGAAAGGTTAAGGTAAGGGATTTCGTCTCAATTTACATTCAATCGAGACTAATTTTTATTATGCACCAATTAAATTTATTTAGAGTATGTAATTCACTTAATATATTATATCATGAATATAATTATTCGAATGATATTATAATTTTCATTTAGTTTACTGGGAATTATGATTTAAATGCTTCAATGTGTTATGGGACACATTGGAATGTTTACATTTTATTTCCCCCAAGAATGTTTTAATGTCAACAACCATTATTATTACTTATCCACCTATGAGGTATTATTGATAAATATGTATTATTTATTTAATATAAATATTTTATAAGTAAAATTATTTATTTTATATATAATTAATTCTATAGACTGATACGATATGTGTTGGTGACCGGTTAATGGAAGCCTATTGATGCATCAGTAGTCTCAAGAGACAAAATAGTTGGCCAAAATATATGTTTTTTACCTGATATGCTAAACCATATTGTGAAAGGTCTTGATAGTAGTGTTTACATGTACCTAGGAAACATAGAATCTAATAACTAATAATTTCCTTCATATTAGTTTCAGTTATTATTCATCCCTGATATTTTTCATCAACATATCTATGGATTTAATGCCTATTTAGTTTATTGATTAATGGAATCTGTTTAGTTTTCTTTACTTTCCATATTGATTATGAGTTATCTAGTTGTTTAAATGGAAATTGTTTTCATTTATTTACCATTAAATATAGATTTATTCATTATTTCTTCTGTTTTACTTACCCTTGCTGATCATTTGAGCTCACCATTATTATGTTTCTTTCCCCATGTTATAATGAAGATAACTTGGAATAAGCATTTAGAGGATGTAGTTTATTTCAGTTTATTGTGTAGAATGTTTTATTTTCTTTTACAATTGTGTTATTAGTATCATGTATGTAATTTTTCGCTCCAAGACTACTAAAATGATCTGTCCTTTATGATTTATTTCCTTATAATAATTCTAATTTAATAAAATAATGCACCAACTATGAGATTTTGGGGTCAGGGTATTATATATATAGCTTTATGTTCATAATACATGTCCTTTGAATCCCACTTATGATTTATGATTTTCACTCAAAATGATATGATATTTCTATTATGATTAATTTTTTATGAACTCATATTTTATGGACTATTTATACCTCCAATTTGAGATTACCGCTTTCTCAGGATATCATTACCTAGTTTATGAGGATGATTTTTACTAATTATTTACTTATAATAAGGTTTAGTATAGTTTAATTATGAAGAAACTTTGATGAGTATTGCAAAATAAGTTGTCTATGTAGATAATCCACCAAGACACTAAACCTCCATTCCTCTGGTTTGATTAACCATTTGTGATATGGAATGTTTATTCATGTAAAATAATTATATAAATTTGTTTATTTAGATTGGGTTTCTATAGTTGGTTTCAAAGAAGGTTTTTTTATTAGTTTATAAAACATTAGTGATAACCTTAGGGATAAGTTTAAGGGTTAATTCTAATTATAGGATAACATCCAAATGTTTTGGTAAAGTAGATATTGTGTGGTTCACTTAGAAATAATAGCTTTATTTGGTCCCTATAAGTGGCTATAGACTTTGACATAGATGTACCTAGGGATAATAACGTTGAAAATGGAATGTTGGATTTTAACTCAATTATCACCTATTTCATGATAAAAGAGGCCTAACCACACACTTAGTTTGAAACTCCGAGGGGTATGCTTTGGTTAAATCACATTCTATTTATAAATAATTATGGGGGATTTAAATATGTTTAGATTAGTAAAACTAGTTGAAATTAACATGAATAGCCTATATTGAACCCCCAAAATTTATAAATTATGTAACAAATGTCATTTATGATTCATGTCTTCTATGAAAATAGTCTTATTTTTAGATTAAATCATCATAACCACAACCTTTATTTAATTATGAAATGGATGGATCCCAGAGAAATCTTGTTAAAAATGGTTGTGATGAGAAATGAAATTATTATACCAAAAATTTACCAAATGGTATGGGAACTACTGTATAAAATCTCATTAAAATGATCACTCAACTCTAATAATATATGGATAATAATAAAAACTAGTTTGATCTCCGAAATATACTAATAAAGGATTATATTTTTATTGATTATTTCATGCAACAATGTCCACCCTCATTCTGTGTATATTTTAATCCAATTATTTCTGAGTAGTGGATCAATGTGATGGAAAATATAATTTCTATTCTCAAGCGATCAGTTCAAGAGAAGGTTTCTATATATGTCTATCATTTGGAAGGAGAGTCTAACTAATGGTGGAATCTCTTTAAGAGAACAATAGATTGGGAGTAAATAGAAACTATATATTGAGAGGATCTCAGGAAAATATTCTTTACCAATAAATTTCTTCAAATTATTTATATAAGTTTGGATTTAGAATTCATGGAGATGAAACAAAAGTAGGATGAGTCTTTTGGAATTTATCAAGAAAATATCACGAGGATTATGTGGTATGCATTTGGTTATATCTACCAATCTAAGAAGAAAGATCAATAATTTCTTTACTGTCTTTGAACAAATTCTTCAAAAGAAATTATCCATAAGTGGCTTTAGTATTTATGAGGAGATTATGTAATGTGTGATAATGGTGGAGATGGAAATTAGGAACTATCATTATTTTGGGGATAAGAAAAGAAAGGTGAAATATCAATATAAATCTAATGTTAAGTCACATGGGGGGGGGAGAAATTTCAACCCCTACATAACAAAAGTTTGGAAATAAGAACCTGATTAATTGCATCAAGGGATCAAGGAAGTGTTTTATATGTGGTAAAGTAGTACACTAAGCCCAAAAAATCCAATGTAGGGATAAGCGGGTGATTAACAGAAAAAATGAGAAGAAGGTCCCAACTAATGATCCACCCACACTGTAATTCTTCAAGTGAAAGGAGTTTATACATTATGTGAATCAATAAAACAACCCTTGGGCTAAAAAATAAAATAAGACCCATAAAAATACCAAATAGAGGGAATAATTAAGGTAATTCACGATCAATACTACTGAGGTGGAGCACAACAATGAAGTGGTGAATGTGCAATCATTCAACACTCTAGAACTCAAAATACCTTTTTGGTTCTGGTTCTTTATATTCTATTATATCAAATTTTTTTATTAGAATATTTTTTCACCATCTCAAACATTAGATAATTAAGTATCTATAAAAACACACGGTGGAACAATGATTGTGTCTAAGATATATAACTCTTCTCATATCAAGATTTATGGGTAGTAATTTAATGTAAATCAAGTTCTTCTACCCCTGGTTGAATTTGACATGATATTTGGAATGGATTGGATATCCCTATATAGGTAAAATATAAATTTTCAGGATTAGGAGATTAATTTTAAATCCAAAACCATCTGGTGATCAAATATCTATGCATGGATTATCATGATATCCCTTAAGAATTAAATTCCATTATATGGGTCTAAATTCCCAATAATTATGGATTTATAAAATAAATTATTAGGGAAAATGTAAACATGGATGAAATTTCTTTTTTGTATGAATATGTAGATATATATCTTGATTAATTTCTTGTTATTCCCAGATAATGGGAGGTTTAGTTCTCGATTAAACTCATACTTGTATTCATGTCTATTTCAAAGAGTCCATATAGAATGACCACTATTGAATTAAAGGAATTGAAGTAGAAACTTCAACATAATCTGGAAATGGGATTCATATTCTTGAGTGATTCACCATGGGGTGCACCATTCCTATTTTTCAAGAATATGGATTGATTAATGAATCTTTACATTAATTATCACAAAATTAATAAAACCATGATAAAAAAGGTATCATGTAAACTAGATCGATGATCTATTAGATCAACTATGAGGTTATCAATAATTCTCAAAGATTGAACTTCAATCAGGATACCATTATTTAGGGGTTAAGATAATGGATATTTCAAAAATAGTTCTCTATTTAAGGTATGAACACTATGAATTTATAGTGATTCTATTTGGACTTAAGAATTTTATTTATATCCTTATATATTTGATAAATAAAATTTTTATGGTTTACCCTAAAAATTCATGGTAGTATTTATAAATGATATTGTAATATATTCTAAGATTATAGAGGTAAATGTATATCATTTCTTAATTGTGTTAAAAACCTTATGAAAGGAGAAGTTATATACCATGTTGAGAAAGTGTGAATTTGGGCTGTAAAAGTATCATTTTTGGGTTATGTAATCACCAAAAAGTGAAAAACTATATATCCTTAAAATATGAAAGTTATCAATAAATGGACTAAACCAACCAAAATAACCATGATATATAGTTTTCCCAGGTTAGTTGTATACTATATAAGATTTGTTAGTAATTTATCATTGATATCAAATCCACCAACCAAGTTAGCATGGATTTGAGTGAAGTTCATTTGGATAGAGGAATGAAAAAAGGATTCTAGGAACTAAAGAATTGGTTAATCACTGCACTTGTACTTATATTACCCTATAGTGGGGAAGGGTTTCTAATATATTGTGATGATTCAAAAAAGTTATTATGATGTATCCTCATGAATAATGATAAGGTAATAACTTATTATTCTCACCAATTAATTAATCACAAGTAGAATTACATGAAATATGATTTCAAGTTAGCAGTAGTGATCTTTGAATGAAATATATAGAAACATTATATCTATGTTGAAAGGTTTGATATATATAATGACCATAAGAGTTTGAAACTTACATTCACAAAGAAGTAATTAAACATGCACCAAAGTATATGGATAGAGTTGATAAAATATTATGACTACTCAATACATTACCACTTGGGAAGGAAAACAAGGTGGATGATACTATAAGATGGAAAAATAATCTCCCTATATCGTTGATAAGGATTCAAAAATACCTAATACTCATGTATTTTTAAAGGATGAATCTTTATGTTATAATGGGAAGATATAAGTACTATCATTCCCAAACAACTACTCAACCTTCTATTCATAAGAAGATCAAAGAATCCAAGAAAGATGAAGTAAAACTATATAAAAAGTAGTGTGTATTGTAGAGTTCAAATTTGATAAAGATAGAGTTATAAGGTTTGGAACATGAATATATGTTCCATAAAAACCATAACTGAAGATGTATCATTTGGATGATGCTCATAGACCATCCTTTTCTATTCATCTAGGAAGTATAAAGATGCATGGAGACCTAAAGTGAAACTTATGGTGGGATAACTTGAAGAGGGAGATCATATAATACATATCTTGATGCTTGGTATGCTAGAAATTTAAGGCATAGTGACAGAAGTATAAGGGTATATTTCAACAATTACCCATACTAGTATAGAAATGGTAAAACATTATTTTCATTACCTGACCCACATGGGCCCACCTGACTAGCGAAGAAACGAGCTGTAACTACCCTAATCTCACCTCCATAGGCCAACGGTTGGAGAAAAGTGTTGAAATTCATAACTAATAAGATATTTCGCTGCCTAATGTACCTACACACACACACCCAACCATATCTATGTAGAATTACAAAGAAATAGGAATAAATATAGTAAAATCAAGTTTAATAACCATGAATTCAACAACCTATAGGGAATACAAAAGAGTGTGATAGCATAAACCCAAATGAAAGGGGAAAAATACAATCCCAACTAGAAAATATGTCTCAACATGAAAATAAATAGAAAAGTAAAATGTTGTGGGATACTAGATCTAAATCTATAGGATCCGACCACTGCATGCATTCAAATGCACCTGTGTATCCCTATGCTCCTTGGTAATCACCATTGACCCATCCATAATCTACATAAGATAAGACGCATGAGGGAAAATCTCATGAATGGGTGAGTATATACATACCTAGTAGGACACCCTAAAAAATAGAGGGGTGTGGTGGGGGTGGGGAATAAGAGACATGATAAAAGTGGACAGGTCAACCCATAACAAGATAGAAACTAAATACAATAAAAAAAAATATATGATCATAAAAGAATACCAAACAGGAGAAAAAGGAGATATCCATCTCATAGAACAACTCGAGAGAAGAGTCTTCCAACAGTTCCAAAGGGGTCTGTAAATAATTCCCCGCATCTTATATGTATGTATGAAGACTAACCATGTGGATTCGTACCTCTCCACTATTCCTAATAGTTGAGTAGAAATAATCTCGATACAGAGCACCAATTCCCTAGTATGATAGGTGGGTTCCACTCAGTATATAAAGGACTCATTCCTTGACATAGTATAAGGGTTCCACTTAGTAGATAGATGACCCATGCCCGGACATGGAAGGAGGGTTCCACTATGTAGATGGATAAAGGATATACACCCTAGTCTGTCACAGGGTTTCCACTCAATAGGTAGAGGACCCATTCACTTACATAGAAGTAGGGTTCTAATTTTTGGATAGATGAACCATTCCTTATCATAGTATGATAGTTCCAATATGTGGAAAGAGGACCCATGACCTATCATAGTAGGAGAGTTCCACTATGATGATCCTGTATGATCACTTCCTTCATTGATCGCCACATAAAGAATCATCATGATAAAAAATATCTAATCATGTCTCATAATACACAATTAATGATTTCATCGCATTCCAAATGAATAAACACTCAAGATAGAATACTCTTAAGAAAAACATTTGATTCCAAAAGAAGTATATAAGGGAGGTAAACGTTTCTTGATGGGGTACACAATGTATAAGGGACCCACACAATAAGTGGTCCCACTATGATTTATATCCATTATGTTTCTAGTACATTGATCACTTATTATGTAGAACTACATAGTGTGTAAGGGTACTTCACAACTTATCTCGACCTCTTGGGGTGGAGCTATATTCTTCCGGCCATGCTTGTGTACACTGGGCTTGTGCCAATACACGATGTGTGTCACGCCCTACACAGTGTGTAGGGATACATGGTATCTTGGGCATGTAATCTAGGTTCATTCTGAGTTATAAATCTAGTTTCACATGATGTGTGTTCCCTCTATACAAGGTGTGATACTTAACTCCAACATTAAACACTATCCTCCATAAAAATTGGACTATATGGTGTGTGTTCATCACAGTACACACCATATATGTTAGTATTTTATAGAAACTGAAGATGGTTTCACCCTTATAATAGTTCTAGTATATATGCATCAATTATAATTGTTTGACCACCCTAAATTGGTGTACAATTCACCCAAACATCGATTTTGGCTTTTAGTTGGCCATAAATCAGATCCTGATCCTTCGATCGAAGCTGTCTCATACTCCCTATCACTCGCAGCACATCCTATTGCATTATTCGATTCTCGGTCCTTGTGATTAAACACTCATATCATGATAAACATCCAAATATATCCTCAAATCACCATAATAATATTTTTTTGCACAATCTATATGAATCTCGGGGTCCGATCATGCACAATCCCACCTAAAAATGTCAAATTGTGAACCCATTGGCCAATAATTAAGAACACAAATAATGATGGTGGAAAAGAATAAGATAAAAGGTAAAACAATTATTTTACATGATTCCTTGGTCAATGAATATAAATTGGGGATATCTGGGGTGATAAACATGCTACAATGAGAATAAATTTCATAAAAAATTTAATTTTGATACAGGGGATGATGCAAAGGATTTATTTAAACATAGATGAAATAATAAGGTTTGATAATTCTAAATATCTTAATAATATGGGAATAATCCATGAATGAAGATTGCCACCTTGGTTATGGATATATATTTTGTGAATAACCCATTCTCAAGTGAGGAGGATGATCCACTTCATTTACTACGCCTTGATTCACCTTGATCCAGTCTTCGTTCATCATCTGATCCCGATCCTCCAATGAAGAGCATCAAATATCCTATCAATTATCCCATGATTTATGTAGATAACTCTATAGGATTTTTATAATGAGGTATAAGTAGAGGATTTTACATCATTGGTGTTATATTAAAATAAATAAATATAAATATTTATTTTAATTAAATAAACCTCCAACAATTTCCTCAACTGGATGTACGACACTGACCAATTGTAGGTCACACCTAGGGTTAAAACCATGATTTTAATTAAATCATGGTCTTAGATTTCTAATATAAGAATCTGTTTAGGATATATTCTATTATTTCTGAAAAACTATTTGTGTATGATATAATATATATTTTATATTTTATAAAATTAATTTCGGCCTCATGAGACCTCAAAATTTCACACCGTCTCAGTGTTTGGATCCAATAATATTCCTGATATATTTCAACGTTTTAAAATGGGGAAAACATGGTCTCAAAATTATTCTATTATTCAATATTTTATTCCTCAAAAAGAAAAAACTAAGAAAATAGGTGGGGATACCGAGCCTGCATTGGGATCTCTGGCTCCTAGGAGCTCTCATGTATGCTCCCATACTACCACCACACTTGTACCAAGGGAATGGTCCATCCATTCAAGATCCTATCCTACTGAAGACTAATCACCATTGGGTACTCCATGAGAGTATCCACACCCTCAATATACAACTTTCTCCATTAAATAACATGCACATGCTCATGCACATATCTTCTCAGTTATGACACATAGAAGATGTCATGCATCAGCTCTAACTATGGGGGTAAGGAAAGGTGGTAAGAAACCTCACCAACCCACTGTATGATCTCAAATAACCCAATGAAATTTAGTGAAATATTTTCTCCTCATCCAATCTCTGCAATCCTTATCATGGAGAGACTCTCAATAAATATCCCTACTTTAACTCTAAGGGACTAAAATGTTGATAAAGTTAAGATTTATATCGGATCTAAGATATCCTCATCTAGTCATAGATCACATGGACCTTCTACATCATCTCATGTACCATATATGGCACAACAAGAGATGCCTCACCGATCTCTCTCTTGTATAAGGGAAGTCTGCCTGGTCTTCCATACAAGGTCTCAGAAGGTGCCATGTCGATAGTAAAGTGATAACAATTATTATAAGTGAACTCCACCAAGATTAAGTGAGCCTATAAGCTTTAGACAAATCCTAAAATTATAGTCCTCTACATATCCTCCAATAATTGGATAATGTGCCCAGTCTTCCCATCTAATTGGGGGTGAAAGGCTATACTCTTCATAATTTGGGTCCTGAATTCCACCTATAGGCCTCTCCACAATCGTGAGGTGAACCAAAATTCATTTTCAAAGAGAATAATTTATGGAACCCCATGAAGATGTATGATATCCATCACATAGAACTACCCATACTATCAACTAAATTATATTCTCTAATAGTAAAGAAGTGTGCGACTTGGTAAGCCCATCAACTACCACCCAGATGGCATCATAACCCCTTATTTTACATGGAATACCTATCACTATATCCCTAGGTATTCCATACCATTTCCACTATAGGATCTTAATTGGTTGCAACAAACCTTCCAAAACATGGTTCTCAGCCTTCAACTACTGATAGGTGAGACACCGAGAGATGAAATCAGCCATGTTCTGCCTCATGCTATCCTAAAAAACTATTCTTGAATGTCTTAGTACATCATTAACACACCGAGATGTATTGATAAATGGGAAGTGTAAAAACCCATCATCGCCTCCTCTCATATCAGGACCAATACCACTTTTCATCCCTGATAGAAGATGAAATGATTCCCTCCTTTAGAAAATCCATCATATTAATATCCAGAGGATTTATAGTTTTTTAAGACCACACGGTCTATGTATACTAACTCAGCCTCTCTCACACACTAGATAAGTGGAGGATTCAACACCATCGATTGAAAAAAATATGTACCCTCCTCCTCAAATAGGGTAATCTAAAAGGAAATTAACTAATCAGATTCCTCCTCTGTGAATAGGTATTGGGATTTCATACTAAGGGAATCTACCACCATGTTTCCCTTCCAAAGAGTGTATGGATGATCAAAAATTAATATTCCTATAGGAACTCCAACCAAATTATCTATCTTAGGTTTAGATCCCCCTATGTGAAGATATAACTAAGACTCTTATGGTCGGAGTAAGAAACAAATCTCTCTCCCAGAATATAGTTCCTACACATCCTCAGAGTGAAGACTACCACTACTAACTCTAGGTCATGAGTCTTGTAGCTCTTCTCATGGGGACTCAACCTCCTCAACACATATGTGATCACTATCTACCTTTGAATCAACATGTAGTTGAACCTAGATCCAGAGGTATCAAAATATACTATGTAATATATTCCCACCACTGATAGTCACAAAATATGAAAACTTTTCAACCTCAACCTCTACTTCTCAATGTCTCTAGGGAACTACCCAGTCCAGGTAAACAACTACCCTTTTTTTCATCAAAGTGTTCCAAGAGGTTGAAATCCTAGATAATCCCTCTATGAACCACCTGTAGTACCCCACTAAGCTAAGAAAACTTCACACCTATGACATTCTATTGGGTGTCTCCCAAAGAAGCATTGCATCAACCTTCACCGGGTGCCTAGATAATCCATGCTTATAAATAAGACGACCTAATAAGTGAACCTCATGAATCTAGAACATATACTTTAAAAGTCTACCATAAAGATGGTGCTCCCAAAGCATGTCTAAGTCAATCCTCAAGTGATTAGTATGCTCCTCCTATATCATAGAGTATATAAGTATTTCAAAAATTATAAAAACAATAAAAAGATCGAAATATGTTAAGAAAAGATGGTTCATCAAATCTATAAACACATTGGGGGAATTCATCACACTGGAAGGAATCACAAGGAACTCATTGTGTACATAGAAACATCCTAATTCCATCTTCATAATATTGACCTCATGAAATATGAACTATTGGTATCCAAACCTCATATTTATCTTCAAGAACCATATAAATCCTCATAACTAATCAAATAGGTTTTTAAAAAATGGTAAGGGGTACTTGTTATTTATAGTTTCCTGGTTCAGGCGATGATAATAAACACAAATATGTAATCTCCCATCCACCATTTCAAGAACAAAATCTGATCTACCAAGGGGGACACATTGGTTTTAATAAAACCATTCTCTGAAAGGTCCTAAAAATACACCCTCGACTCCCAGATCTTGGTAGGGGCCATTTGATATGCCATAAAAGATATCAGAGAGGTCTCAGGGTGCAAGTTGATACAAAACTCTCTCTCTCCTACCTTAGAGGATATCCCAGAACATACTCAAGGTATACATCCATATAATCCTCCATGATTGAAGGAATCTATATGCTCAAGAATCCCACTGCTCCAAGATATAAACTCACCAAATGATGGGTGATGGGGTGAAACTTCCTGCTTATAAGACCCACTCACACCACCATGAGATCTCTCTCTCGCACAAGGAGTAAGAAGATGAAGGAATGACTCAAAACTACGTCTACTAGTACTGAATAAAGAGTAAAATAAACATATATTGTACCTCTAATAATCTTGTGATCTTTCAAATCATAAGCCTATGTAGCCTATAGCTGCCCATGACCCCGATCACTAGCTCCTAGATCCTATCTAGGATTCATGGTGGTGGTGGTAGAAGGATATTATAACATATTCCACCACGAGAAGACCCTCCCATGGAATCCCCTCTTACTCCTATGACTATTACACCTCCTCGGGGACCACCTTGGCTATACCTGGGAGAAACATGATAATGGAACTTCCTATTCCATATTGGTCCATCTATTATCTACCTACCCTCCTCATCACATTGGGTTGGTAAATCTCATTCCATATGATCTTTCCCTTAAAATACATAACATCACCTATATTTTAGATGTCGTGTTCCTTTATGCGGTCCTTGAGATACATGACCACATGCCCAAGTTTGGTCGTGATAAGATCTTTTATACCTAGATCTCACTGATCGGCATCTACATGCTATGGAAGACGAATCAGAACTATGACACCCAATTCCTGATCTAGCTTCATGGAATGGATCAGATAGGAATCCCTCTATCACCAATGTCCACTATGATTGGAAAAAATCCCTCAAGTAAGTCTCTTGTAATTTTTTGGGTTTGATTTTTTTTGTTGACAAAGCCAAATGACTGTAAATGAGTATCGTTGGTGTTTACTGAAGACAAGTTTTTAAGGTGGCTCAGTTTCCTAGTGTTTTCCAACTTTTGGGGCCTCAAAATAAGGAGTTTTATGATGAAAAAGGAAGTATTTATTCATAAGAATTAATGGTATGAAGAATTTTGAAGAAAATCAACAAAGGGTGAGAACTGTGTAAAATAATTCATGGGTTGAGTACCATGTTCTAGGAATGGTATGCGGAGCAGCGAGAACTTTACACGGGTGCGGTTCACAAAATCAAAAACGGTTTGGAGCGGAAAATGATATTGTAAATGGGTGTCTTGGCGTCGGCAAAAAAGATAGACCATGTGTGAACAAACACGGTTCACAGACTGGTTAGGAGAAATGGTTCACATGTGACTTGCGGTTTTCGGTGCCAGAAGTATCAATACGCGGTGAAGGCTGGATTGATGATTTGGTAAATCTCGGATTAGAGGTTTTTGAAGATATATTTTCCTATATAATAATTTCTAATCCAACATATTACTATGGATATTAAACATCATTAGAGAAAATATTTTCCTATGGGAATTAGGAAAATTCCGAAAGTGGTTCGCGTTGAAGGTGTTTGCAGGGATTCTTAACCCGCAAAGCAAGTCTTTTACACGGATGAGGATGTGTAGTATACAAAAAGAGTTGCCTCTATATTTAGAAGAGTAATATTTGGTATGCGAGATGGTGAATTCTACAAGTGTTACATGGAGGTATAGCTCTGTTACGCGGAAGTGAAGGCAGCCCGTGAATAGAGAAAAGTTCATGGACAGAGGGCGATTCACAGCGGAGGTTCATAAAATCAGTACGTGGTGGTGGTCCGCGATCCCGAAGGTAGAGGCAGTATACGAATGAAGGGTGGTTTGTATTGGCGACGTTAGTAAATGGAGGAGGTGACCGCATACCAAACCTGGTACATAGTACTTGGAGGAGCAAGGCGGATCGTGGTTTGTGCAAGGAAGCTTGAAAAGTCTTCAATTCAGTTTGCGAAAGTATTTTAAGGTACCTAACCATACCTGGGAAGGTGGAATTCGTCTTCAGGTGAGAATGTCACATCAATAGAGCATCTACCTATAGTTGAGGATACATGAATTCATGAAAATGAAGGGACCTACATGTCCATAATATGTTTTTGACCTACAAGTCCATAAAATGTGAGTGGATTCCATTCCAAGAGTAGTGAGTGAAGGAAGAAGAAGACGGTGAACCTTTCTACCAGTAGTGAGCCAGAGAAAGAGGAATAGTGAGTAACCCTTGGGAATTCAGTGAGAAGAACCTAAACTTTGTAAATCCATTGAGCTTGGGCATAGAATATCTATCATTAACATTGCACTCATTATTGGATTTGAGCCTTTGTGAATTTGGTACATCGGCACAACACCGTTGTATGCTCCTAGGAAGTAGCCTAGTGAGGGTGAACCAAATAAAAATTGTTTTTTCATGTTCATGATTTAATATCTATTTGTATATTTCTATGGAAGGAAGAGAAAATTTAGTTTTTTCTAACAATGAATCAAGATCAGAATGGGAGGAAGTATTAATCTTTCATACCCTAATTCACCCCCTGATAGGGTATTCTACCTTGTGGACCTAACAATTGGTATCAGAGGAAAAGGTTAAATGTCAGTGGTTCTCTCTAAAGAAGAATAAATGGAGGTGGTTAATAATAAAGGAATTACAATATTTGATGGAAATAATTTTCAACTATGGAAGAATCAGATGCAACACTACTTCTGATCAGTAGGTATAGATATCTTCATAGCAGTTATGCATGGAATATCAGCTGACATTAAGAGTGGAATTTTTTAGAAGATGAAAGAAGATAATTGGATGTTGATGCTAAAGGTATCAATTATTTTGGGGGGCCTTATCAAATGAAATTTATATGAAGGTGATTTCCTGTAAAACATCACTTGAAATTTGAGAAAATATTTTGAATATTTATGGGGGTGACTCAAAAGTACAAGAAGAAAAGCTGTAGTTTCTATGGAACAAGTATGAGGATCTCAGAATGGATCCCAATGAGGCTTTTGATGCATTATTTGATAGGATAAATATTATTGTGGAAGACATGAAGGGTTTTGGGGTTTTCATTTAAGATATAAATATTGTGAAAAGAATCTTGAGGAAACTTCCACCGCAGTTCAATCTGAAAGTTTCAGTGTTGGAAGACAAAGAACCAAAAGAGTTGACACTAGATAACCTACACAGAACCCATATAGCATATGAAATGAGAAATGATGATAATAATGCAGTGGAAAGTAAGAATCCTAATGAAGTGGAATTCAATGCCATGAAGAATCTCTCTGTTGAAGATAGTCCTGAGGAGGAAAATATGGATGATTCCATGTCATTTCTCAACTCCAACATGAAAAGGGGGAAAATGGAGGTTCAAAGGTAAACTTCCATTTGCATGATTTCGATGTAGAAGGATTGGGATTTTTTCAGTAAAGTGTCTTAAGAAGTTTGATGATGAAAATGAAGAAAATGATGAAAATATCCAAAATAAGTATTCATCAAATGAGAAAGGGATGAGAAGTACTAGGAGAAAGTTCTTCAAAATGAAGAATATGCTTTCAAGAGAGTATGAATGTTCAGAAGAATCTAAGGCAGAAGAGTTGTAGGTCTACACAGATCATAAAATATATTCTTTGGTGGCAGTTGTTAGAAACTCATTAACAGGAGAAGAAAGTGACAATGAAGAAGAAGAAATTGAAGGAAGAGTTGATCTTTAGGCTGAATTAGAAGATTCACTTGAAGAAGTATATATTTTGAGAGCCAAAATAATGAAATCTATCAAAGTTGTTCATGATGCCAAAATCCTTATGCAACAGCAGGAAGATGAGAATTCTGAGTTGAATGAAGACATTTAAAAGTTGAGGTCTTTAATGCCAGAAAGCTCCAAAATTTTGGTTGATTACAAACTCAAAATTGGAGAATAGAAAATTGAAATTGATAGTTTGACTACAACTGGAAAAGATCAAATTAAGCGTATCAAACAACTAGAAGAAGAATTTGTCAGTCTGCGATGAATAATTGAAGATCATGAGAAACCGATAGGAAAGAAGATCACACAAGAAACATAAAAGATGATATTTGAGTAGAGTGGTCCATCAGAATAGAAGCACAAATATACTATGAATGATATTGATGGTATGGGGCTTGATCTAAAATAGAAAGCAGTTATAGTTCATGTCAGACCATAAGAACCCAGTCCAAGAATGATGATTGATTTGGGAATGATGAAGAGTCAAAAGATTTATAGAAGCCAATGCACAACTAGTGGTGTATCATTTCCACATAAAAATATACCTCACATAAGATGTTATTGTTACGGAAAAATGAGACACTCTCAAAATGTATGTTCTATAGAAAAGAGGTGCCAAAATAATAATACCAACAGAGGTGGTCGTACAAAACTCAAAATTATAGATCATAATTTTATAGTCATTGTTTCAGGTGTAAAGGACTCAAACATATGGAAAGATATTTCATACCAACAATGTAGAGGAATGTGCCGAGGCAAGCTGAATTTGTTCCCAAGAAGTAGCAAAAAGTATCTTCAAGTGAGATGAAAATTCAAAATTGATTTGTAGCTCTGTAGGTTGAATCTGACCCATCATATACTGAGGAAGATTAAGATTATCATTCCATTTCGTGCATGAATTCAAAGGCCTGGGTCAAAAATAAAATGTCCGAGCAGGCTGTGGTTGTAGAAATTGTGTTCAAGGCATCATATCGCATAGGGATATGGATAATTGATAGTGGATGCACTTCCCATATAACAATAAATAAGAATCTAGTAACCATAATCAGGTATGATAAAGAGGGTATTGTATGATTTGGTAATAACGAGGGCTTGAAAATTATTGGTTCAGGAAAATACATCTTTGGAGGAAAATACATGAGACGAGAATATGTATTGGTTGTTGAGGGGCTTAGTCACAACTTTCATAGTGTTACTAAATTGTGTGACTCTGGACATGCCATAAGTTTTTCCAAGAAATTATGTATCATCATGAGTATGAAAGGGAATATATACCTTGTGAGTGGAGAAGAAGATATGTGATTTATGTCCAAGGTTGAAGAAAACAAGTTATGGAATAAGTGCCTTATCTACATAAGACAAGGTTCCTTGGAAGATCTGGTTAAATATGATTCATCTTGAAATAAACCTAGATTATATTGTGATCGTACTCATATGTGTGATGCCTGCCAATAGGGGAAGATCATTCGAAAGACATATAATAAAAAGGAGAAAAAGTCAAAAAAATTGATTGAACTAGTTTATATTGATGTATATGGGCCAATTTCTATAAGGTATATTGATGGGATGAGATATTATGTTCTATTAATTGATGACTATAACAGAATGGCTTGGGTTTCAATAATCACCCACAAATCTGAAGTGTTTAGTTTCATTACAAGATATTGACGGGAATGTCAAAATATGTTTGGTCAGAAAATCTGAATGATTCGAACAGATAATGGAACAGAGTTCAAAAAATCCAACTGGGGGATTATTTTGAAAAACATGGGATAAGGCATCAAGTTTCATCAGTATTAACTCCACAGTAGAATAGTATAGTTGAGAGAAGAAAATGGATTTTCAACAACATTTCCAGAACAATTTTCATTGAGAAAGTCCTTCTGGAGAAATTTGGGAAAGAAGTCATGATGACAATAATATACACTTCCAATAGAGACTTACTTTGTCCAAAATAGGAGAAGACTCCATATGAGTTATGGTATGGAAATAACCCATAATTAAAGTACTTTCGAATATTCAGAAGTAAATGTTTCATTCTCAATAATGAGAAACATAGGAAATTTGAATCCTGTGGGGATGAAGGGATATTTCTTGGATACTCAAAGAAACGAAAAGCGTATAAATTCTTCAATAAGAATTTGGGAAAGATAGTTGAAAGTCATGATGTGACTAATATAGAAAATTAATATAATCTTAAACAAATACATGACCAGACTCAGGAGGATAAAGATGAAGAGATGAGCAGTTCAGGAGATTATCTAGCTCCAAAGATTGATTCAGAAGAAGACTCAGATGATGAAAATAAATCAGTGTCTTCCCAAAGACTAGCAATAAGATTTGAAATTGATAGGCCAAACATAATTGGTGATCATACAACACCAGTGTAGACAAGATGGATGAAGTATCTACAGCAAGCATCAAACTTATCACAAGTAGAGACTAAATTCTTTGATGAAGCAGATGGAGATGAGAATTGGGTTTAGGAAAAAGATAAAGAGCTTGACCAAATTGAGAAGAATCAAAGGTGGGAAATTGTTTCGAGACCAGAAGACAATAATTTCATAGGGAAAAAATTGGTCTTTGACAACAAAATGAATGAAGATAGTTTTGTGATTCGAAACAAATCATGACTTGTGTGCAAAGGGTACTCTCAAATAGAGGGTATTGATGTCGATGATACATTTTCACTCATTGAAAGTCTAGAGATAATTAGATTATTCTTGTCCATAATAGTTTAAAAAAACAATAAGGTTTTTCAGATGGATGTCAAATCATCATTTCTGAATGGAGTTCTGGAAGAAGAAGTCTAAATTGAGCAACCAAATGGTTTTCTCATTCATGAAGATGAGAACAAAGTTTGTCGTCTTAATAAGGCTTTATATGGCTTGAAGCAAGCACCAAGAGCATGGTATTCAAGGCTTGATCAGTTTATAAAGAAGCTTGGTTTTTAGCATAGTGGAGTTGATTACAATCTATATTTCAATAATGGAAATAGTCAAAGGATGATTGTTCTGGTTTATGTCAATGACATAATCTTTGGTGGATCAAATGAAGCACAATGCAGACAGTTTTCTGAATTCATGAAAAGTGAGTCTGAAATGTCGATGATTGGAGATCTGAAAATTTTCCTTGGATTACAGGTGACACAAGGAAGGAATGAAACTTTTATTTCTCAATCTAAATATGACAAGGAGGTTTTGAGAATATTTGGAATGGATAATTCCAAAGTGATGAAGACTCTGATTACTACCCAGCTGAACCTATCATGGGATAATGGAGGTAAGATAATTAATATCATAGAATATAGGCAAATAATTGGAAGTTTGTTGTATCTGACAACAACATGGCATGATATTGTATTTTACACATTCCAAGTAGTGACGTATCAAAGAAATCCCAAGGATATCCAGATGATTATAGTAGAAAGAATTCTTCAGTATGTTAAGGGAACCGTGGATTTTATCCTAATGTATAATATCAAATATAAGACATTTTTATTGGGATATAAAGATGCAGATTGGGCTGGTTCATCAAATGATAGGAAATTAACATCAGGAGGTTCCTTTTATCTTAGAAGGGTGTGTATTTCTTGGTTAAGTATGAATAAAGACTTAATTTCATTGATCACTGTAGAAGCTGAGTACATTGCAGCTACTCAAGCTTTCACACAACTATTGTGGATGAAGAAAAAACATGAAGATATGGAAATTGAATTGAAATATCCAATCATAATTCATTGGGATAATTCAAGTGCTATAAATCTGAGAAAAAATCCATTCTATCAATAAATGAAAAAAGCACATTGAAATCAAATATCATTTTATCAAGGAGAATGTGGAGCAAGGGCTTGTGATGTTTTAGTATGTGAATACAGAACAATAGGTTGTAGATATCCCTACAAAGGCTTTACCCAAAGAAGCATTTGAAAGGCATCGATTGACACTAAGAGTCCAATCAAATCCATACACTTGAAAAAGTGTGGATGTGGGACCCCCCTCTCCCCGAGGTATGTTGTTTCTTTCCTCAATTTGATGATATGTGTTCTTTACCCTGTTGTAGAAAACCTTGAATTACCCTTCTAGTTCATTGACAAAGAGAGAGAAAATGTGAATATTATTGGGGGAGAAATGACACAAAGAGAAGCTATTAAGTGGTGCAGTGAGATAGGGGGGGTTGAAGCTGAGCTGAAGCTATTGAAGGAGATTTAACTTTGGGGGATTATTAAATTTGACGATATTATAAGCAATCAATCAATGATTAGATATCACAACGGCTGAGGTTCCTGATGAAAGCAGTTCATTGGTATCCATGTAGTAGTATGGTATTTATAGCTGGTGACTAGAAATTAAGTGATTCATTTATAAAATTTTCATTATACTCTTGTTTCTCATGCCGACCATGGATCATATGGGCTTAGAGTATGTGTTGAGTAAATCCTTGATCACTATCTTAATCGCTTGAAGCAAATGATAGTTGAAGATAGAAGGATCTTTAATGAGATATCAAAATGAAAATAGTTGTTTCAAGAAGAGTTTTATACAAACCCAATGGGGGAGATTATTGGGAAAAAATCCCTCAAGGTGTTCTCTCAGAATGTTTTGGGTGTGATTGTGTTTTTTGAAAAAGCTAGATGACTACAAATGAGTATCGTTGGTGTTTGTTGAAGACAGGTTTTTAAGGTCACGCAGTTTCCTTGTTTTTTCCAAATTTTGGGGCCTCAAAATCGATATTTTGATGATGAAAAAGAAAGTATTTATCCATAGGAGTGAGAAGTATGAATAATTTTGAAGAAAATTGACAAAGGGTGAGAACAGCGTATCATAATTCATGGGCGGTGTACCGTGCTCTAAGAATGGCACACGGAGCAGCAGGAATGGTACATGGGTGCGGTTTGTGAAACTGAAGATGGTTCATAGTAGAAAACTATGCAGTACACAAATGGCTTGGCATCAAAAAAGGAGATCAGCTACATAAGAACAAAGATAGTACATAGACTGGTTGGGAGAAATGGTTCACGGGTGACTTGCAGTTCATGGCAGCAGAAGGATCAGTATGTGGTGAAGGCTGTATTAAAGATTTGGTAAATCATGGATTAACAGTTTTCACTGATATATTTTTCTATATAAGAATTGTTAATCCCACTGATTACTATGGATATTGAACATAATTAGAGAACATATTTTTCTCTTAGAATTCAGAAAATTTCGATAGTGGTTCGCACTGAAGGTGTTTGTGGGGATTCTTAACTCGTAAAGGAAGTCCGGTATGCGGAGGAGGAAGTCTGGTATGCCAAAATATTTGTCTCAGTACATGGAGGAGGAATATCTGTTATACAAGAGAGTGAATTCCTCAAGCGGTATGCTGAGGGAGAGCTCTGATATGCAAAAATGAAGGTAGTCCGTGAATAGAGAATAGTTCACAAACATAGGGTGATTTGCAGTAGAGGTTCGTGAAATCGATATGTGGTGGTGGTACATGATCACGAAGGCAATGGCAGTATGAGAACGAAGGGTGGTTCATGTTGGTGGTAGTATTACATGGAGGAGGTGACAACGTAACAAACCCGATACATAGTATGCAGAGGATCAAGACAGTTCACGGTTTGCACAAGGAATCATGAAAAAGCTTCAATTCAGTTTTTGAAAGTATATTCTAGTTCCTAACAGTATCCGGGAAGGTGGACTTCATCTGTAGGTGAAACAATAACTTCAAAAAGCATATACCTATAGTTGAGGATGCAAGAAATCTTGAAAATGAAGGGATCTATATGTCCATAAACTATGTTTGACCTACAAGTCCATAAACCGTGAGTGGATTCCATTCCAAGAATAGTGAGCGAAGGAAGAGGAAGACGATGACCCTTTCCACAAACAATGAGCCAAAGAAAGAGTCATTGGGAGTGACCCTTGTGAATGTGGTGAGAATACCCTAATCTTTGTAAAGACAGTGATCCTAGGAAAAGAGGATCTAGCCCAAACATTGTACTCATTATTGTCTTTGAGCCTTAGTGAATTTGGAACATCAGAACATCATCACTGTATTCTCCTTAGATGTATCCCAGTGAGGGTGAACCAAGTAAAAATCGTTGTGTATTATGCATGATTTCATATCTATTAGTATATTTCTACAGGAGGAAGAGAGAATTGAGTTTTGTCTAACAAGGAAACAAGATCCGAATGGGAGGAAGTCTTAATCTGTCATACTCTGACTCACCCCTACTCTTAGGGTATTCGACCTAGTGGACCTAAATCACTCTAAAACTATAGAATATGTAGTAATGATAAGGTTCAACACACTAGAACAAATTTCTATACATAGACACTTCTCAAAATTCCACTCTCCTTAGTAATAATCCGATATCATGTCTATGGAGTACCATGTAAGGTCAGTAAACTTTGCTTCATAATAAACAAATATCATACCTAACTTCTACAACTTTAGAAGCATCTGAATACAAACTGAGTGAATGAACAAGGGGCATTACTCATGAAATAGCTATTGGAAGTTGGACCATGTTAGAATTGACTCATCATGTTTTTGTGTGACTGAAGTTCACCAACACCCAATAACTCCATGTAAATGATTAGTAGTGAGTGTATCCACCTGATCAGATAGTTTAGAGATATGTTTGAAAACTCAGACCACTAACTATATCCTATCCTACCCTTACAAGAGATCTATCTCCCCAAATAACTTCATTTACCTTTGGCATTGGAACTCTTAGAGTATGATAAGAATTCATGCATCCTTAGGCTACTATGCTGGTAAAATATTCTACTTGATAGGAAGGGGTGGTGCTACTTTCCATCCTAGAGAAAATATCTCATGTGATAGACCTTGAACTGATTCCTTATCAGTCATCAAATTTTCCAGATGATCCTAAATTAGTAACTTGGCTAGATGTCCACACAGAGGCATCCTGAAAATTGATCAAGATGTACTATGACCAGATAATCATATATATATATATATATATATATATGTGTGTGGGGAGATGAATGAAGAATGAATATCAGAAGACTCAATCCTATATGATTCATATACTAATGTTCTCTGAGACCAATTTATCAATATTCTGAGTTAATAAGAATTTAGTCAGAGTCTCAGTGAAGAGATATGTTTAATATTACACCAACACTAGGTTACCAATCTTGAATGATGCACTCAGGAAATATTAACACCATTTTCCTAAGTTCCCAACCAAAACTCATAAGTGGGATAATCTCCAAAGATCATCCCAAGGTCGAACCACCTATCTGATACTAATCTATCATGACTTAAAACATTGGGGCCCTTTTGGATGATGAAGAGGCAAGCCACAACTACCCCAACCCCACCTCCATAAGCTAGGGGATAGAGACAAGCACCAAAAGTAATAAATAATATGGGAGGACTCTTCCTAATGTACATGTATGAATGCACCCAAATATATCCTTGAATAAGTGTAGAGGAATAAGAATAAATATAAAAACATATAGAGTAAAAACCATGCATGAAACAACCCATAAGGAATATAAAAATGTTAGATCCACTTGGTTAGATACCCTGAGGGGGGGGGGGTGAATCATGGTATGATAGATTAAAACTACTTCCCCTATTGATCTTGTTTTGTTGTTAGAAAAAACACTCTTCTCTCTCCTTCCTGTTGTAGAGTACGAACAAATCTCAAAGAAAGTACATGACATATAAATTTTACTAGGTTCACCCTCACTGAGCTACATACAAGGAGCATACATCGGTGATGTGATGATTTACCAAACCCACTAAAAGCACACTATTTTTTACAAAGTTTGGAGCAGAATCACAATCCCTCCTGGTTTACAACCAATCATAATTTGAAATCTCACTCCTCTCTCAAATGAAGAGAGATCACTACTTCTTTAGAAGATCCACTCACATTTTAAATACCTGTAGGTCCTTGAATTATCTCTAATTAATTCATACTCTAATGTTTTTAGATGTTCTGTTGAAGTCCAATTTTCATCCACTGATGAATACCCCATTTACCACAGGTGTACTGGGAAATCTTCCATCTTTCGCACAAACCTAGAATAGTCGGTGCACTTCTCCAAGCCTGGAGTGTAAGTGTCACCAAACCACTTGCATGAAACTACCTTCTTCAACAAAAAACTTGGAAAAATAACACCCTTTTACACCCAAACTAATATTGGCATGCAACTATCAATTGGCATGAAACTTCTGAATATCTTTATACTTGCACGCCCTTACCACCACTTGCACTCCCAAACCTACTTGTGAGACTGAAGATCGAAATATCTCTAATTGTTAAGATTTTTACCAAATGTGGAGTGGTATCCTTCTATTTATAGGCAATTTGGCCACCGTGAGCGCCGCACACAGCTTTCCTCCCAGTGCGTAAGTCGCCCAGTCACCTTGCATGCCCAAACTAGAACATGGGAGACTCTTTTTCTTTGTCCATATTTTTATGTTATGATATTGAAAAAATATGGAGCACAACTTTACAATTCTCAAAATACACTAGCATGCAAGTCACTTTTCCAAAAACACTTTTTCTCCATTTGCTGGTTTTGAGGCCCAAAAATTTGGAAAACACTGGAAAACAATGCCACCTTGTATTTGATCTTTTTGTACCACCACCAGATCATCCATTCCTTATTCGAGGTTCTTATTTCAAACATGTATTGTCAAAAACAAATCCTAAACTCAAAAACTCACCATGTAAACCCACTTTGTCAACAAATTGAACATCGTGGTATGCTTTTTCAACAAACAAAACATAGAGGCCCTCTTTTTCAACAATCAAAATCACCTCAAAATTGATTCAATGAAACATTGAGGGATTTTTTCCAATTGAAAATATTGTGATAATATAAGGAAAAATGAAAGTGTAAAAATACACACCCAACCAGAAAGTATATCCCAACCTAAAAATAACTATTAAAGTAAAATACTAAGAGAGGAATGATCCAAATCTCTAAGATATAACCACAATACACAGTCAAATTCACCCAGGTATACCTATCCTCATCATAATTCTCCATCTACATGTACATCATATTCACAAGACATGACACATGCAGGAAAATCCCATACAAAGGTGATTATAATCATTCATTGTAGAACATTCCAAAAACTAATGGTGGGGGGGGGGATAAGAGACATAATAAAAGTAGATATATTAAAACAAAGAAAGATAGAAACTTAATCCAATAAAAATAGATATAAATGACCATAAATGAATCACATATGAGAGATAAATATGGTCTTTATCTCACATCCAATAATAGAAAAATAGTTTGACAATAGTTCCAAAGTGGTCTATCAATGATTCCCAACATCTCAAATGTCTGTCTGAAGACTAAACATGTAGACCCACACCTCAAAACTATGCCACAAATTCAAGGTGGTATATTATATAGACATAGGAACTATACCTTGGTACAACATGAGGCTTCCACTCAGTAGATAAAGTAAACATTACCTGATATAAAAGGAGGGTTCCACTTATTAAGTAGAGGACATATTACTTGAAAAAATAGGATGCTTATACTCGGTATATGGATAGAGGACCCATGCCCTATACCATTAGGGGGTTCCAATATATAGGTAGAGGACCCTTTCCATTATAAAATAGGAGGTTTTCACTCTATGGATAGAGGACCCATGCCCTATCACATGAAAGAACCCATGTTTTTATGGACTGTAAATTTGCATAGAATTGCGATTTTTTACATTTAGATTATGGTAAGGGGTAAAATGGTCTTTTTACCCTAGACGACATTCTAAGATAATTTTTCTAACTACTCCATTAGACTTGGAATATAGTTTTTACCATAATACATAAGTTTGGTGGAATTATGAGTTGTTCATATTTTAGCAGAATAATTAATAATTAATAACAAATTAATTATTAATTTGTTTGCATGGGTTTCATTGACCACATCTTTTGAATAGAGAATCAGATTTATTTTTTATCTCTTTAGTTGATTCTACAACATGTAGTCTTTCCTATAAGGGGAATAAACTCAGGTTGAGCACTGGGGCCGAGCCGCCTTATTTGTTTTTATTTTTCTTGCCTTTTATTTTTCTCTTCTCTTTTCTCCCTTATCCTATAGCTTCTCAGGCACACCCCCTATGGATCCCCCTTCATGTGACCGAGAGAGAAAAAATTTAGGGAGAGAGATATGCATAGGTAGAGGAATAGGGGTACTACCACAGATCATGGGATGTGCCAAATCATCATGTTGAAGATGTGGAGTATGGAAATAGGTTAAGCTTCGGTGGATTCCACCCAACGACAGGTTGTTTCTATGTTTTCACTATAGATCCCTATTGATTTTTCATTTTTAATTTTTAATACCCTTTTATAAATTATTAGGAACCATTTTGGGTCTATCTATTTTTTTGGTGAAAATGGGGTTGTGGGTGATTTCAAGGATTTTCCATTCGAAAATCCCTATCACATGGAATTCAGTTCAAGAAATATTCCATGTGTTATTTATACTTGGGGAAGATGATCTTTTAAAAGTACATGTCATGTTTGGGGTGTAAACACCATGTATAGGGACTTGGTCATGTAGCTAAGTACCCAGACAAAAAGAATGTTTAGGGGCACCTAGCCGTGCATATTACATTGTCAGACCCCATGTGGGTGGCATGTTGTGTAGAGTTACATGTCCAAGCTATATACTTGTCCAGACCATCTGAGGTACACAATAAGGTACCTCATTTAGTGTTCATGTCATGTACTATACCAACATGCCATGTACATAGGATTTTACATGCCAAGTATGACTAGAGTACATCACATGTTGGGATTTGGGGTTGCATAATGTGTATTGTTAAACCCACCATGTAATGCCTCTTTATACCCTTTTTAGGGGTTTTCATGTTTTTTATATCATTATCTCCATGATTCATAATTGGAACCATGAGTAGTACATTATAAGTATATTTTAATGTATATCATGATGTTGAAACCCTTATGGCGTTTAAGGACCCTTAGGTTCTGTTATAGGATTTTCTATAAATAGAGAGGTTCTTCATTCGATAATTGAATCTAGTTTTATCCTCAGAGTGAGATGTTAACCTAAGATGATCCATGGCTATCTCTCTAGACTGGTTATTTTTATCTCTTCCTTTGAGGATGTATCCCATGTGAGATGTTCCCTTTTAGTCTAAGATACCATGGGACTAGTTATTTTTGAGGACCCCTTGTTGGATTCCTGAGCTTACATTTTAACCCATAAGAACCCATGAAGGATGCCTCTATCTTATTACTACCACCAAGGGTCACCTGATGGATTCCTTTCTTTAATTATAACCTAGGTAATACCTTATAGGATATCTTACCTAAGTAATATTCAATGGATATCACCTAGGATTCCTCTTCCTTTGTGTGCTATTTTAGAGTCCCTTACTGGATGCCTTTTCTTATACACCGTTCTGAGGAACCATAGTAGGATGAATCTGATTACAATACATGAGAGGATACCATGTAAGATTTCTCCTATTTTCCTTAACTGTTAGGATCCCATGTAGGATGCATCTCTAATGTTATGACTTGAGGTACCTAGTGAGATCCTCAATGTTTGACTGACCCTAATCTAGTACGTCGAGTTTGGGTAGAGATGGTAGTGGGTGTCACCTTAGAAACCATGATGAAATTGTAATCCTACAATGTTGTGGAAGTATTGTTTAGTTTATGAATTCAAAAACCCTCCCTATTTACTTTATACTTTCATGTATTTAATATTGATTCAATGATGATTACTCAAGGTAATTCTTGGTTGGTGGATAATGAGCTTGATGCAATTCATATTTATTTCTCTTTGGGAATCCAAGAAATTCTTCCTGAGATCCATCTTATTTGTTTATTAAGATGCTCAATAGCATTTCCTTGGATCTGGATTATGATGCATGTTATTTTATATTTATTTGTATACCCAGAGGTAGTACCTAGGATCTAAATGTTAATTTTGTATATTTGACTATTATATTATTGGGATTTATATAAATGCTTCCTAGGATCTGGTTATTGAGACTATGGATATGATATACAGAAATGACTTACCTAGTAATGATACTTGTGGTTGATTATACTCTCTTGAGTGATGAGGATGATTATTATCTCCTCTGGTTAATATGTAATGAGGATGATTACGCTCTCCTTGATCTATTTAAAGCCATGGATGATTATACACTCTTGATTTATTGGAATGATTACACTCTCCTTGACCGATTACTTGAATGTGGTGTTGGACATGGTGTCTCACATCATTGAATACTAATTGATGATTACACTCTCCCAAGTGATAGGGATGATTCGTATATCCTTGATTAGAGACCTTAAGGGGTGGGCATGACCTCTCACCAGTTATGTCTCCTTTACATCACCCAATGGTCATACCTTTAGGGATTATCTGAGTTGTAATGTCATGACCACCTATAGACTATGACTTAGGGATCTGAGATTCGGATGGATTTAAAAGGGATGAACAACATGATTTTAAGATCAAGGACCATTTTTAGGATTTCTAGATGTACTTCCATGTAATCCTTCTTTACAATTATTAGAGGTGACTATGGGTGAACCTTGGGTTGGGTAGAGTATCCCCCTATGGTTGCATATCTTTCTCTAAGACATTTCTAGCATTGGAAAATATAGGTACGGTCGATTGTTATTATGCACCAAGAGATTGACTAAATGATGCACGACTTGAATGGTACTACATATAGCTCAATGCCCTAACACATGATGTCCAGGAGACTGGGATTATGAACCCAAGGATCAAATGTTGTTGATTTATGTTATTTATTTCACCATACTGATGTATATTCATATATATGTATATATTTTTATGTATGGTAATATAAATATATATGAATATAAATATGGATATACAAGAATTCACTTCACGTTATTGACTGGGATTATAGACCCAATGATTGACTATAGTTTCAAGTTATATATTTGATTTATCTTTCCAGTGGTGTCTCATCTAGGATGAGCATATTGAATGATCATGCACTTATAGAAGCTTAATATATGATACTTATTAAGGTGTCATACTAAGATTATTTTCACCCCTATATGTGTAAATTGAGGTGCATGTAGATCTTACATCAAATTTTCCGGTTGAGTATAGTTTCATGGATGATATGGATGAGGTCCAGGGTTTCATGATTGAGTGAAGCCACTCATTTGGGTTCTTATGATTGGGAATGTGCAGTTTGAAAGTTTCTAGAGACCAGATATGTCTTCTAGATAAGATTTATTAGAAGATACTTGTACTTCATTTTGGTTTCTTTTCTACTCCATTATTTGTATAGTCATCCCAGTGGGTGACTAGTGTTATATGTATGACATGGATGTTCAAGGTTTTATAGAATTTCATTTATTATTATAACATGTTTCTATTTCAGTTTATTTATTTCTTAAACACTCTCTTTATTTATTGATTTTTATGATATTTAGTTATTTATGATATTGTTTACTCTGATATGTGGGAATAATCTCTCTACAGGAATACCCTTGGCCCTCACTACAAGTTGGTAGCCTCTAGAATATGGATAGGAATACTTGAGGCCTTGTAATGAATTGGATCCAAGCACCAGTTTAGTGAAATCTGGGTCGAGACATTACAAAGTGGAATCAGAGATATTCCTTTCATTGGATTTACAATTTGGGATATATTAGACAGGAGTATTAGGAATGTGTCAGAACCTGTGATGGATATCAGACTGGTGCATCTATAACACTTGTTCCGATAAGTAGTCCTAGTTTCCAGGGGCATTAGATTTCAGTTTTAATCTGTGATGTTATAGTTTTATATGATCTTCACATTGAGAGATGCACATGTTGTGTGGATGTTATGATTTATTGTGTAGTTATGGCCATTGGACCACTTGAAAGAGGTTAGGGGTGGATTTTTGCTATTAGCTAGCAAAGGAAATATGCATCTCATGCATCATATTTGGCACATTGGGTTTACAATATATAGACCTGATACTGTGTGATTTTACTCATGATAGATGAAAATGAATTAATGTTTCGAAAAATACCTAAATGGTGTTTTCCCATATAGTTTTTTGGGTGGAATTATATTCTATTGATCCAATTTATAAATGTGATTCCTTTTTATGTAAGGCTATAAGGATCTATGATGGAAGTTGGTGGTGAGGATAATGACTCAGTCCTCATGCATGGGAGGTGTAGTGACCCCAGTAGGTCAATATGGAATGTGATTCCCAAATGTTATACCCCTTGTAGGGTGTTGTTTCTCAAGTATTATTATTTAAAGTTTCACTGAAAATCTATACAGTGTTTTATTACATATATTTTAATGATATTCTATATAACCGACATCACTTGTGGTTATCTAGTTGGATCATATAGTACAATATTGATGGGTACCAAGACATTTCTCATGAACTAGACCTCAAGGGGGATATTTCTATATATAGATGCCTAATGAGTTTCAGTTCAGTATCTATTATACACTGGTATCATAACTTCTAGGGAATAGTTCCTTATTATGATGCTCAGAGAGGACCAGGGACCTTATAGGATGTATTCATAGTTATGACCCTCGTATGTAATTTTTCTCTTTACCATCCTTGGAAACGTTTGATATTTTAGGTTAGGTGGTTAGTGTTGTATTTGGTGGCCTAAAACCAACTACTTTGTACTTTATTCATTAAATAAATCCCTTATCACATTTTGATTATTCTTTTGTGTGACAATTCATATGATAATGTCCCAAGGATAGCTGTTGCATTAAAGGGTCATAGAAGATCCCTACTATGATGAGAACCAGAAAGTTCCATAAAATTGTTCTTAAATATATGTTCTATGGCCGGATGATGTTATTTTAGGGACACAAATAATACAGGCCATTAGGGGTGAGGACTCAAAAAATTTTGAGGCACCTTCTCATGGTGTGATCCCTTGGTAATATCCAGGAGGATATTATGAGAACGAGACCCGCCAGTAGGAAATCCACATTTCATAGTGTCATTGGATGTTCCTATCTGCGGACCTGTGTATTGGTCCTTAAACATTAAGATTATTATTAATGGGTATTAAAACTCGTGCACTTAGATTTACTGACAAAAACTGTGATGACACACTGTTCACAGCCAGGTAGGATATGTTGGGAGCGTCATGAGTAATACTTCATTAATGGATAATGCAAGAAAGGACTTGTCCCTTATGTTCCATATCAAAAGTAGATATATTAGGCCCTTTTATGGAATTGATATAGCCTAACAAAATCCATGTCCATGGTTAGGAATGGGAAAGTTCAATTCCTGGAATTAAAAGAAAGAATAATCAAGCACATGGGTTGATGTCACTAGCATGATACCTGATTGATTAGAGATATTGAGACAAAGGGATTATATTACATGATAAACGTTCATAAGAGGTGACACGTCATTGTGGCGTTAACTTATTTCTATATGGGTTCCTTGGCGTGTTGCTAGAGGCTAACCTTGGACTTTAGGTAGGCTCTACCCAATTCCACTGAGAAAGAGGCCTAGAGGGTCACACACTAATTGTGTCCATGTATCTCAGTTAAATAGTAATTTAACTTGTTGAATAAATATTATTCCTGACTACGGTTTAATAATTATTCAAGGATGTCTGATTTCATTTATTTCATCACTAGTTATTTGAGAGAATATATTGTGGGTGAAATAATATATTTATTAGTGAGTAATGCAGTTACATTTATTTCTGAAATAAATAGCCATTATTCATGGTCTAATAAATGTGGTGTAGGAAATAAATGAAATAAAAACAATTACACGCAGTGTATTAATGATTACACTCCATGTAGTTTTTTAGTCGGGATTTTAAGGAAATAATATTGTTTTATTAAATGATATTTATTATAATCAGTGTGGGCGCATGTCAAGGAATTAATGATTCGACATTAGGTTTTTCAATAAGAGTTAATGAAATAAATAAAACGCGTAACAGATTTATTTATTGTCATAACTCTATAACCTCAAACCCGATTATAAATATCCTCAAAACACCGACACTTTTCTCCAATCTTTGTGCACAACAATTCTGGAGAGTTCTCTCAAGGCCAAAATAACTCCTTCCTCCATGAATGCTCTCAAGACCGAGAGAGATCCACCACCACCGGATCAAGGCCATCGAAGGCAGACATCGCAAGAGAAGGTTCTTCCACGCTAGCACCCGAAGATCCCTTCAGCAACGTCCAAAGATACGTGGATCATGTTTGGATCACCAATAGAGTAATCATACACTTGGATTCTATGATGTAGTGACGGATCAAATTGGATCGTGACTGAAGACATCAACAAAGAAATAATTCCTTTAAGGCAATTATTGTCAATTAATAAAATTAAATATAACCAACATATGATGATCCTATCTCTATGGTTCCAGGACTCCCTCTTTTTTTCGCTCTTCGTTCTATTTCGAAGATCCGGCGTTCTACATCGTGACAGATCTTAGATTGATCATTGTTATCACTAAAATTAAAGTTGGGCACTCCCACCAACACAATTATGCTGTTCCTGGAACCTACAAGTGGTATTAGAGCGGTCATATCATTGATTATAATTATTTAGTTTTTCATTGGTGATTTATGCATTTAATAATTTAGTTGTATCAATTCAAGTAAATAGTTCTTTAAATATAAATCTTGAGATTTGTTCCTCCTCTCTCGTTTCTCATTCACCTTACAGAAACAAATTTTTATTTTAACCTTGATTAAAATAAAATTAAGGATCTCATCTGAAGGTTCCAAACGTTCCTGGTCGTACAACACAAGAATACAGGGTGTGTATTCAGAAGTACACATCATGTAGTCTAGGTTCAATGCATCAGACTGGTCCACCAAATTAAGCCGTGTGTTGGAGTATACCTAAGTCATTTATGACACTGTGTGTTGACCAGGAATATGTGGCACAAATTTTCTAGATTACACGCTGTGTGGTCCACTAAACACAGTGTGTAGTCCCTTCGGGCTGGGATTGGATCGTGTACCGCGTACACGGCTTTCTCGGTTGGAAACCATGTAATGTGGATACTACACGGCATGTGTCCAACTGAACACACTGTGTACTCCGAAAATTTCTATAGTACATATACATGCCATCTCCTCGGGTGTGTACTTCAGATGGACGATGAAGAAAAGTACACGCTGGGTAGTCAGAACTACATGTCGTGTACTCACTCAAATTACGTAGATTTATTAAAATTTATTATTATATTATACAAACCCTTGAGACGTGTACCATAGTTCATGTGTAAAGATGAGGCACAACACGTGATAGGTGTTTTATATATATGTGTTTAATTTAACATATGCGTAATGAATGGGAATTAACTGGGTTTCCTCCAAGGTACAAGTTACGTACAAGTATAATTTTAATTTATTTAAAATTATGAAGGATGAGAATCTCAAGGAAATTCAGAAAATGGTTTAAGATAAAAGGATTTATTAATTTAAGATAATTAATTGATTTAAGCATGATTTATCTTAAATAATAACAATTAAAGAATTGAATTCTAGTTTTATTTATGCATAAATATCGTTTCATGTAAGGATGATCATGAGCTAGACCAATACCTTTGTATATGAATGGTTTATTTTAATTTATTTATTTAAATTAAATTTTTTGGCCTACGAGCCATCTTCTCATTAATATGTAGGGCCTGCGCACCCAAGGATTATTTTGTGTAAAAACCCCCCTTTTACCCCTCACCTGCATGTGAGATAAATGCATATGTAATGGATGGAACTTCCATGCTAGTGGAGGTGGCTCAAGTTAGGAGCCAAGGTGAAAACAATCCAAGGAGATACAAAGGTGGATAGGTGGAAAGCTATAAACATGAACCCGAATGGTTCAATGTGTTTTCTCCCCTAGGTCTGGGGTTAGTTTATCAACCACTAGAGAAACTAACCAAAAGAAAAATCTCATGATCATACCATTTATTTTATTTCTATCAGTTGCATGGTTTATATTTACTATAGGAGTGTTTTCACGATCACAAAATTAATGAATTTAACAAGCATGCAAGATTGAACTAAAATAAGTCCGGCTTATGCGTAAATATTATCTTCGACATGGTTAATCACTTATGTATATCCCACTCAATATTAACAAGCATGTAATCAAAGATAATAAAATGGAAATTTACGTATAAGGATAAAATTCCTCATAGAAATATTAAGTCTGTATAGACTTACCTAATCTTGGTTAGAATCGAACCATGGTTCAATGTTCTTGACCAACCCTAGTTGGGGTACGTTCAATTATCAGGGAATTCTAATTCAAGGTTTTGGGTTCAATTGAATTAGTTCGCATCAAGGGTTGACTGCCACAACAAGACTTGGTGTGGCCAAGAGGCAAAGGTTGAGGAAATCCAAAATAAAAGGATTTCAGGATTGGGGAGTCCACTCAGCGAATCAAGGAGTTGTGAGTTAATGCAGTTGGCATTTGGAATGCCTACCTAAAAACCTTAAAGTTTCTTGACAAACCCTAGTTGGGGTAATGGAAAGGGCAATATAGATCATGGCCACTAGAATATTCAGGAAATAGAATATTCCAATGTCAATGGTGAGGGATATTGAATTTTAATAAAATATTGAGAGACTAATAAGTATTGATTTATTTATTTGTCTCAGTTTTGGTAATAAAGTACTAAACCTTTTCTCATCTTAATTTGTTAAAAAGGAAAGAAAAATTACTTCAAACATATCATTGTGAACCATAATCGAGAAGGAAAACCTTCTCATGAGCACCAATTTCCAAGAGCGGAAGAGGTGTTTACACGTCATCCTTCACCACAAAAGGAAATTTTATGTGCTGGAAGAGCCTGTTCTAGTTTCACCTGGGAAAGAGTCTTGTGATGAGGAAATATATCTCTATGCGAAACATATGGATGATGCCACAAATGTCCAATGTTTCATGCTATCATCCATGTATAATGAGCTTCTGAAGCAACATGAAAACATAGATGCATATAACATGGTGCCGCACCTTAGGGATATCTACCAAGAGAAGGAGAGACAATAGAGATATGAGATCTCCAATGCTTTGTTTACATCTAATCTTGGAGAGTTTGTGCCAGCTAGGCATCATGTACTCAAGATTATTGAAACATTGAATGCCTGTACATCTTAGAGATTAAATTTCCTGATGAGTTGTGTAAAGATCTCATCCTATCATCACTTCCCAAGACCTTCTTGAGCTTTATTGTCAACTACAACATGAGCAGTAATGAGAAGAGTCTATTGGAACTTCGGAACTTGATTCTCCAGGTAGATAAGGACATGGGGTGTGATAAACTCGTAGTCCTTATGGTGAATAAGAAAGGGAAGGACAAGGAAAAGGGGCCAAAGACTTATAAATGGTTTGAAGCCCTCGACCGCCATCCCTCCAAGAAGGGGAATATCCAGAGGTTGGGAAAGGAATGGGAGGCGGTGTGTTTTTCATGTGGCAAGCAAGGAAACTGGAAGAGGAACTGCACCCAGAAGCATGGGAATGCTAAAGGTGCGTTCGTTATCGAGTGTAATATTTCTATTTCTACACATTGGGTATTAGATACAACATGTGGGTCTCACATTTGTATTAAAATTCAGGAACCAAGTAGATTTAGAAAGATTTCCAGATGAGAGTTGAATCTTCAAGCTACCAATGGCGTAAGGCTGGCTGCGTTGTCTATTGGCGATTACCACCTCTCATTGCCGACTAGGTTGATTTTGGTTTTGCATAACTGTTATTATGTTCCTAGTGTTACCAAGATCATAATTTATTTATCTTGTTTGGATATGGATGTATTTATTTTCAAGTTTGGAAATAAGGGTTGTCTCTTTTATAAGAACAATGTAAGTTATGGTATGGCACATTTAAATAATGGTTTGTATGTATTAAATTATGAAAACCAAATGTTGGCAATCGATAACGAAACAAACTCACATGACTCATACATCACCCAGTCATAGTATCACTGTCTCAGTCATGTAAATGAGAAGCGCTTGAAAAATGTCTTCCAAGATGGCTATTTAGACTCTACTGACTAAAACCACTTGATAGATGTCACGCGTGTTTACAAGGTAAAATGATAAAGCCGCCTTTTGGTGGATAGGGTGAAAGTTCCACAGATCTTCTAGGATTGGTACACACATATGTATATGGACCATTTCCAATATAAGCTAGAGGTGGATATTCTTACTTCATTACTTTTACTAATGATTTGAGTAGATATGGCTATGTCTAATTAATGAGGTATAAGTCAGAGTCCTTAGAGAAATTTAAGGAATTCAAGAATGAAGTAGATAATCATCTTGTTAAGAAGATAAAGAAGCTTCGATCGGATCAAAGTGGATAATATCTGAACCAAGAATTCATCGATCTTCTAAGGGAGTCTGGGATTCTATCTCAACTCACTCCTCCTTACACACCATAATGGAATGGTGTTAGTGAAAGGAGAAACCACACCTTGTTGGACATGGTGAGGTTAATGATGAGTCATGCAGATCTTCCATTAACCTTTTGGGGATATTCATTACAAAATACAACATACACATTAAACCGACTACCAACTAAGGCAACAAATGGAATTCGCTCCAAGTTATGGAATGAAAAGAAACCCATTTTGTTGCACGCATGTGTATGGGGGATTCAAGGAGTTTGTTAAGGCCTTATCAGGAAACAAACTCGCACCCCGGGGAATGAGGTGTATCTTTATAGGATATCCCAAGAAAACAAAAGGATATTACCTATATAACCCTTCAGAAGAAAGTGATTGTCGCCAGGAAAGCCATCTTTATTGAGAGGGAGCACATCCTCAAAAAGGATAGTTGGAGAAAGATTGACTTCGATGAAGTTGATGCTCAATATACACAAGAGTTGGTACAGGAACAAGTTCCATAGGTCCCCGTGGAAGAGGTTCCAGAAACATAAGTACTACGTAGGAGATCAAGAGAGGTAAGGGAAGCAGAGAGATTTGGTTTCCTAGTCACCGAGGATGGGGAATCATTATTTTTGGACAATGATGAACCTCTCTCCTACAAGGAAGAAGTAGAATGATCAGAAGCTAAAATATGTCTAGAAGCTATGAATTCTGAGATGGATTCCATGTATTAGAAGCAAGTATGGGTTCTGGTCAATGAACCAGCTGATGTAAATCCTGTTGGATACAAATCGGTATTCAAGAGAAAACTGGAAATGGAAAGTCAAGTTAGCACCTATAAAGCAAGGCTAGTGCCTAAAGGAGTCAGAAAACATTAAGGAATTGACTACGATGAAACCTTCTCGCCAGTTTCCATGTTTAAATCCCTAAGAATCATACTTGCCATAACAGCTTACCATGAATACAAGATTTGGAAAATGGATGTCAAAATAGAATTCCTTAATGGGAACCTTCAGGAGGATGTCTATATGACACAATGAGAAGGGTTTGTGACACCAGGTGAAGCCAAATGGTTTTTCAAGTTACAAAAATCCATTTATGGATTAAATCAAGAATCCACGTCATTGAACATTCGATTTGATGAAGACATAACATAATTTTGTTTAATTAATAATGAATGTGAGCAATGTGTTTATAAGTGGTTTAATGGGAATGCGATCATTATCCTAGTTGTATATGTTGACGACATATTGCTTATTGGAAATGATGTACCAATATTACAGTCAGTTAAGGACCGGTTGGACAAGTGTTTCTCCATGAAGGACTTGAGTGAAGAAACCTACATTCTAGGGATCAAGATCTTTCATGATAGATCCAAGAGCCTTCTTGGACTACATCAGGGTACATACATTGACCAGATACTAAATAGATTTAGTACGGAACAATCCAAGAGGGGATTGGTTCCAGTGTCACAGGGCCTACATCTTTCTAAGAAAATGTATCCTCCGACACAACAAGAGAAAAATATAATGAGTAAAATCCCATACGATTCGGCTATAGGATACATCATGTATTCCATGTTATGTACTAGGCTTGATGTTTCTTATGAACTGAGCATGGTAGGAAGATATCAAGAAGATTCAGGAGAAAAACATTGGACTGTTGTTAAGACTATCCTTAAGCATATGAGAATAACTAAGGATATGTTCATGGTGTATGTAAGAGACAAGAATCTTGTCATCAGAGGGTATGTTGTTGCTGGTTTTCAGACAGATCTGAATGATCTGAATTCGCAATCTAGATATGTTTTCTGTCTGAATGGAGGAGCTGTGAGCTGAAAGAGTTCAAAGGATCCAGTTTTCGCCAATTATATGGAGGAGTCTGAATATATAGTGGATTCTGATGCATCCAAGGAATACATATGGATACATAACTTTTTCCAGGAGCTTGATGTGGTGCCTATAAGTAAAGAACCTGTCACATTGTATTGTGATAATACTACAGCGGTGGCTCTTGAAAAAGAACCAATGTCACATCAATGAACAAAGACCATACTCCGGAAGTATCACCTCTTGAGGGATTTCTATCAGAGGGGTGAAGTTTTAGTGAGCAGAGTGTCTACGGAAGAGAACGCGGCAGACCCCACGACTAAAGGCCTATCTCAGCAGAAGCATGAATATCATGTGAGAGCTAGTGGGTTAAAGGTTGTTATCAGTTGTCTCTAGTCCAAGTGGGAGTCTGTTGGAGTTGGTGGCCTAGAACCAACTACTTTGTACCTTATTAATTAAATAAACCCCTTATCACATCTTGATTGTTTTTCTGCGTGACAATGCATGTGATAGTGTCCCAAGGATAACTGTTGCATTAAAGGGTCATAGAGGATCCCTTCTATGATGAGAACCCGGAAGTGTCGTAACACTGTTCTTGAATATATGTTATATAGCCGGATGATGTTATTTGAGGGAAAAAATAATACAGTCCATTAGGGGTGAGGGCTCATAAAACTTTGAGGCACCATCTCATGGTTTGTTCCCTTGGTAATATCCAGGAGGATATTTTGAGAACAAGACCCGCCAGTAGGAAATCCACATTTCATAGTGTCATTGGATATTCCTATATGCGGATGTGTGTATTGGTCCTTAGATGTTAAAATTATTACTAATGGGTATTAAAACTCACACACTTAGATTTATTGATGAAAACTGTTATGACACACTATTCGTAGTGAGGTAGGATATATTGGGTGCGTCATGAGTAATACTACATTAATAGATAATGCGACAAAAGATTTTTCCCTTATATTCCATAACAGAAGTAGATATATGTGGCCCTTTGATGGAATTGATATAGCCTAAGTAAATCCATGGCCATGGTAAGGAATGGGAAAGTTTAATTCTAGGAAGTAAAAGAAATAATAATCGAGCCCATGGGTTGATGACACTAGCATGCAAACCGCTTGATTAGAGATATCGAGAAAAATGGATTATATTACACAGTAAACATTTGTAGGAGGTGACATGTCATTGCGGCGTTAAATTCTTTCTCTATGGGCGCCTTGGCGTGTTGCTAGATGCTAACCTTGGACTTTAGGTAGGCTCTGCCTAATTCCACTGAGAAATAACCCAAGAGGGTCACACACAAAGTATGCCCATGTATCTTAGTTACATATTAATTTAACAAGTTGAATAAATATTATTCCCGACTGTGGTTTAATAATTATTCAATGATGCCTGGTCACATTTATTTCGACACTAGTTATTCGATAGAATATATTGTGGAAAAAATAATATATTTACTAGCGAGTAATGCAGTTACATTTATTTCATAAATACATATCCATTATTCAAGGTATAATAAATATGGTGGAGGAAATAATGGAAATAAAAACAAGTACAAGATGTGTATTAAGGATTACCCGCAGTGTAGTTTTTTAGTCGGTATTTTGAGGAAATAACATTGTTTTATTAAATGATATTTTTTATAATTAGCGTGGGTGCATGTCAAGTAATTAATGATTCGACATGGGGGTTTTAATAAGAGTTAATTAAATAAATAAAACACGTAACACGTTTATTTATTGTCATAAATCAATAACCTCAAACCTGATTATAAATATCCTCACAACCCCAACACCTTTCCCCAGTCATTGTGCAAAAAAATTCTAGAGAGTTATCTCAAGGCTGAAATAACTTCTTCCTCCAAAAAATCTCTCAATACTGAGAGAGATCCATCACCCCCAGATCAAGGCGATCGAAGGTGGAAATTGCAAGTGAAGGTTCTTCCATGCTATCACCCAGAAATCCCTTCGGCGATGTCTAGAGATACGTGGAGCATGTGTGGATCACCACTAGAGGAATCCTACACTTGGATTATATGACGCAATGACCGATCACACCGGATCATGACCGGAGACATCAATGAAGAAATAATTCCATCATGTTAATTCTTGTAAGTTAATTAAATTAATTATAACCAACATATGATGATCCTATCTATATGGTTCCGAGACTCTCTATTTTGTTTTTTGTTCTTTATTATATTATGAAGATCTAGAATTTTATATCATGATAGATCTAGGATTGATCATTTTTAACACTAAAATTAAATTTGGGCACTCCTACCAACACGCTTCCATTGTGCCCAGAACCTACAGTTAGAACCTGTGACCCATTTTTGAGAATTAATCTATAGGGTTAGGTGGGAGACCTAAAGGCCCTTGGTTTTCTCGCAAACCTTAATAAGTTGATATTCATTTTGATCAAGGGAAGCCAACATGAGAGAGTTTTTCCTTTATTTATGAATGAATTTTTAGGTAGTGATATAGATTATACGCTCATTAGTGACCAATACACAGTTAGTGCTTGGGTTTTGTGATACATGATTGTTGATTCCTTCAGCTTTTTATAGGAACCTAGGGTGATTTTGTATCAAGACTGGATTCGAAAAGTAGGACTGTTATGGTGCCTGTCCCGACTGATCAACATTTATGCTATTTATAATGTATTCAAAGTGTGAGTATATTATCATGACTTGAACAATGCTGGGTGATGAGCATTCATGGAATAGTTCATGGAATAGGTGAGGTACGCAATTTTGAAGAGGAGTTACTAGGGAGCTTCTAGATTGTTTTAACGGACATTTCATGTAGTACAACAAGCTTAACCTTATATTAAATGACTAATGAGGGCATGAGTCAGGTGATAAGGTATACATTGGTTGTTCATGGTACCATTTAAATTGTAGATCGGTGAGTGGTCATGTGAGAGTTTAGGACAGATGTTTTCAATGAATTTCCATGAGCATGGTTTCTTGGGAGTTGTGGTTAAATGGTGAATGTCCCTTCATGGTATAGGATACATCAGGAATAAATCGGGTACCACAGGACAGTTGACCCATGTTTGACCTAGACATGAATTTTCAAGAGACGTGGTGTTAGGTGTTGGATGAAGGAAAGTGCATCCTTGTTTAACATGAGCGTATCTTGGAGAGAGATGTAAACAACTTCTGATGAAATCTTAGGGTAAGACTTATTGTATATGATCATGATCTATCCTAACATCATCTTGAGAATACTGAGAGCGTGTCAACTCTAATATAAGATTATTTTAATTTAAATATCCTTCTTATTAGAGAATAATATATATTGAGGTTACATTCGATTAGTGGTATATCTATTCCATATGGTGGGGATTGTAGATTTGTTCATTTAATGGAGGTGACCCTCTTTTTCAGTTGAAATTATTTATTTTCCGAAAACCATTGATCATAGAGTTTAGTTTTGAGATAAAGATATGGGTAAGACATATGGTGGGGCATACTAGATCGATTGTAGTTAAATGTATTCCATGTAGGTGACAATTTTTGACACTATGAGACTAGTTGGTGATGATAAGGTTTATAGTGGAAAGACTTTAAGGACTCGTGTTTTTTTAAGACTATAAATTTGAGTAGATTTTTGAATTTTTTGTTTAAAATTTTTATAAGGGGAAAAAAGATATTTTCCCCATTACATATGATCTCTAATAATTGTATAACCACTCTGTTTGTCTCGGGATAGTGTGTTTCCTGTAGGGTGAGAGTTAGGCGGAATTATGAGCCATTCAAATTTTAGTGGAATAACTAACAATTAATAATTAATTAATTAAATATTAATTCACCCACATAGGTTCATTCGATCACATCTGTTGAATAAATAATTAGATGGATATTTTTATTCCACCATTGAGTCTAAAATGGGGAGTTTTTTCTAGGTGGGGCATAAACTCAGGTTTGGAACCCAGGTCAGGATGGCCCCTCTTTTTTTCCTTTTCTTTTATTTTCCTCTTTTCAATTCTCTGTTCACCTTTAGTTTCTAATGCATGCCCCCATATGGATCCCCCTTCATGTGACCGAGAGAGAAAATGGGATATGGAGATAGAGAAGGAGAGGGATAGGAAGAAGGGTACCACCGAGGGACTCGAGACATGCTAGATCATTATGTGGTAGCTGTGGATCATGGAAATGGGTGAAGCTTCGGCAGAATCCACCCAAAGGTAGTCATTTTTTAATTTTATTTTTCTATAGAACATTATATATTTGTTGTTTCTAAGTTTTAATACCCTTTTATGCTTACTTAATACCACTCATGGTTCAATATTCTGTATTCAGGGGAAAATGGGGGTTCCAGGAAATTTTGTGGGATTTCCAATTTGGAAATCCTAATCATACGACATGTAGTTTGGGAACACACAATCTGTGTTCTTCCTATTCAGGAAATATGGTCTTTTCAATGTACACTCCATGTATGGGGTATTCAAACTGTGTACATGGAATCTTCCATGTACCTGATTACTAGGCTAGATAACCCATGTTAGGGAACATGGCCATGTAGACTACATGAGACCCATTGTGGATGACACACCATGTAGAGTTACAAGACTAGGCTATATATATGGACAATCCATGTGAGGTACATGGGAAGGTCCCCCATGTAGGGTTCACATTGTGTACAGTACCAACACATCATGTACTTGGGATTTTACACACCAAGTACAACTTGATTAGATAACCAGGTGGGGATTTGGGGGGGGGTACACACCGTTTACTGAGTAAAGACACTGTTTACTTCCCCTTTCTGCCATTTTAGTTGTTTTATTTTGTTTCATATATTTACACCAAAGATTCATAAATAGACCCATTAGAAGTCCATTTGGAGCATATTTTCATGTAGATCATGATGATGAAAACCTTGTGGTGTTTTAAAGACTCTTAGGTGGTGTTTTAATATTTTATGAAAATGAAGAGGTTCTTATTCCAGTAATTGAATCCATTTGTCTCTTGGGAGTGAGAAGTTAACTTTAGATGAACCATGAGATATCTCTATAGATTGGTGATTTTTAGATATTCCTTTCATGATGTATCCCTTGTGAAATGTTCCCTTATGATCTAAGAGGCCATGGTACTTATTGTTTTTGAGGAACCCATGTTGGATTACTCTTCTTATGTTTAAACCTATAGGATCCAGTATAGGATGGATCTATCTTATTCCGAACACCAAGGGTCCCTAGAGGGAGGCCCTAATTTCATGAAAACATTGGTAATACCTCATAGGATGCCTTACCTGAGTACTATTCTAAGGATCCCATGTTGGATTCCCTTGCCTTCATGTGTTGTTTGAGAGTCCCTTTCCCAAAACATTTTCCTATAAACCATTTTGAGGATACCGAATATGATGCATCTTATTACACACCCTAAAGGGATCCTGTGTAGGATTATTCCTTTTTTTCCATCACTAATAAGGATCCCAAGTAGGTTTCCTCTCTTATGTGATGAGTTGAGGGACCTAGTGGTGGCCCTGATGTTTGAATGATCCTAAAATAGTACTTCATGTTTGGGTAGAGATTTTAGTGATTTTCACCTTAAAACCCACATCGAACCTATAATATTACGAGGCTATGGAAGTGGTGGTTGGTTTTGGGGTTCATCAAAACTCATTCTTTACTTTATAATTTCACCTATTTACAATAGATGCAGCGATGATTACCAAAGGTTCTTCCTGGTTAGTGGCAGATGAGTCTAATGAGATGCATCTTACTTTCTCTTTGGAATTCCTAGACACTCTTCCCAAAATCCGTATTATTTGTCTATTCAGTTTTTGAGATGTATTTCTTGGGATATAGATTATGAGCCATTTTATCTCATATTTATTTTTTTACCTAGATTTACTACCTGGGATCTAGCTATTGAGACTTTATATTTGACTATTATATTATTGGGATTTCTAGTGGTGCTTCCTGGGATCCTGATTTTGAGCCTATGACTATGATGTATGGGTACAATGTCCGTAGTAATGACACTCATGGATGATTATGCTCTCCCGATTTATGAGGATAATTATGATCTCATATATTATATATATTATAAGGATGGTTACACTCACTTAAATATATTTAAAATCATCGATGATTACACCCTCTTGAATCATAGGGATGATTATGCTCACACTGACTGATTACTAGACAATAGCGTTAGAACCGGAGTTTCACATCGTTGGATACTCATTGATGATTACAATCTCCTGAGTGACTAGGATGATTCCAATCTCCCATATTAGAGACCTCAAGGGTTAAGAATTACATATCACAAGTGAGGTATCCTTTACATCGCCAAGGGTCAAACCTTTAGGGATTATCTGAGTCGCAATGGCATGACCACCTATAGACTGAGACTTAGGGCTAAGACATTGGACTTGATTTACATGGAAAAAGTGACATGAAATCTAGACCAGTGACCATTTTTAGGATGTCTAAGTATAATTCCCTAGAATCCATATTTATGGTGATTGGAGATGAGTATGAGTATACCCATGATTGGGACGAGTATCCCCCTATGGCGATGTAGCTTGATCAGAGACATTTCCAATGCTGTCCAAAGCATGTACCATTGATTTGGATTTTAGCACTATATATAAACGTAATGATACATGGTTTTATTGGTATGAAATCCATCTCAATTCCCCTACATAGGATGTCCAAGTGATTGGGAATATAGACCCAAGGATCGACTGCTATTTATTTATGTGATTTATTTAAAAAAACCATTGTATATTATTATTTATCTATATATGTATTTATATATGAGAATAAAAATATATATGCATATAAAATATGGATATACATGACAAAACTTAGCCTAGTTTAATGAGATTATGAACCCATGTACTGAATGTGGTTTCATGTTATTTATTTGATTTATCTTTCCAGTAGTGTGTCAGCTAGGCTAATCATATTGCATGAGCATTCAATTATGGTAGAATGTTATAATTTCATCGTTGGGGTGTCCTAATGAGATTATTTATCACCCCTATACATTAACCTCAGTGTGTGTGCAAACCATCTATCTTCTTTTTAGGTGAGCACAATTACATTAACTATAGGGATGAGGCTCAGGGTTTCATGATTGAGCAGATATGCTCATGTGGGTTATTCTAATCTAGTTAGTGTAGTTTGATAGTGTCTGTAGATTGGGTTTATGCTGTGGATAGAAGTTTTTAGTGGAAAAATGTAATTTTATTTCAATTTCTTTTGAACTTCTGTATTTTTATGATTGGCCTAGTTGGTGAACAGTGTTGTATGTATGGCATATCTATTTGGGATTTTATAGAATTTCATTTAATATTACAACAAGTTCTATTTTCGTTTATTTATTTGTTACCAACCCTGTTTATTTACTAATATGTATGATACGTAGTCATTTACACTATTTTTTACTCTGATATGAAGGTTTAGTCTCTCCATGGACACAACCTAGGATCTCACTACTAGTTGGATGCCTCTAGCATATAGAGAGGCATGTTTGAGGCCTTTTAAAGAATAGGTTTAGTGGCATCTATATCGATATGTTAGAGATTTATATCAGAGTTGTTCCTTTCCTAAGATTTACTATTTTAGATATGGTAGATAGGAGTTTTACGAATGTGTAGGAACCTGTGATGGATATCAGACTAGTGCGTCGAGAGAACTCGTTCCGGTAAGAATTTTTGGTTTCCATGGGTATGGTATTACAGTTCTAATCTATGATGTTATAGTTGTATATAATCTTCAATTTTAGCAACATACATGATTTTTGGATGTTATGATTAATTGAGGATTTATGGCTCTTGGCCCGTTGAAAATAGGCCAAGGTTGTATTTCGACTCTTGGCCGACAAAGGAAAGAGGTGTCTCATGCATTATATATGGAACATAGGGTTCACATCTAATAGGACTAATAGTGTGTGATTTTATTGATGTTATAGGAAATTTTTTTAAAGTGTCAACAATAACCTAAATTTTGTTTTCCTATATATGTTTTTTGTGGAATTTTACTCAATTGAACAATTTTTCATATATTTTTCCTTTTGATGGAAAGTTATGTGGATCCATGTTGAGACATTGGTGGGGAGGTTGATGACATAGTTCTCATGCATGGGAGGTGCAATGACCCTAGTTGGTCGATAGGGAACATTATTAACGAATGTTATACAGATTTTATGGTGTTTTTTATTAGTTAAGGTCATTTAAAATGCTAGGAACAATCAAAACAATGTTTTCCTGCTAAGATTGGAGTTAAATTCTATTTAACCAACCTTTTTGTGGTTATCTAGTCATATTATATAGTATGATGCTGATGGGTAATAGGATTTTTCTCATGAACTAATCCTTGTGAGGGTATTTCTATATATGGATGACTGATGAGTGTTAGTTCAATATATCTTTTACATTGGTATTGTGACCTCTAGGGAGAAGTTCCTTATGAGGATGCTCAGAGAGGATCACAACCCTTATTGGTAGTGTTGATACTTGTGACCCTCATAGTCCATTTTTCTCTTTACCACCCTTAGAGAGGTTTGGTATTTTTGGATAGGTGGTTAGACTATGTGACCTAGTTGTGAGACTTAATCTATAGGGATTTATGGGAGACCTAGAGGCCCTTACCTTTTGCATGGACCCTTATAGGTTGACATTTGTTTTGATCAAGTGAATATTGTGTGATATGGGATGGACTGGGTTTATGAATTATTTTTTAGGTAGTAAGCTATCTTATATGATCGTTTGTAATAGATTCATGGTTAGTAATTAGGTTTTGGGATATAGGAATATTGATTCCTTAATATTTTGAAAAAGAACCTTGGGTGGTTTGGTATTAAGAATGGATTCGACATGCATGATTTTTTAGGTGCCTGGCTAGGATGACCCATGTTTCTGTAGTTGTAAATGTAGTTAGAGCGATGGTAGATGATCGTGAATGGAATGATGTTGGGTGATGGTCAGTCATGGAATAGATTGTGGAATATGTGAGGATCTCTATTTTGAATATGAGTTCCAAGGGAGCTTCTGGATTCTTTGGATTGCCTTCCGTGTAGCCCAGTCATCTTAGCCTTGTGTTGGATGAATTTTAGGAGCATGAGTTGAGTGATAAGGTATATAATGGTTCGCATGGTACCATTTAAATCATAGATTGGTGAGTGGCCATGTGTGAGTCAAGGACTGTTCCTTTCAAATATTTCTTGTGGACATGGTTGCTCAAGAGTTGTGGTTAAATAAATAATTTCCCTTTATGGTAGTAGAGACAACATGAATAAATTGGGTACTATAAGATGATTGACCAGTGTTGGACCTGGACACGCATTTTCAGGAGATGTGGCGACATGTGTTGGTTAAAGGAATGTGTAGCCTTGTTTAATGTGATAATATCTCAGAGAGGGATGTACATGAATTCTCATGAAAAATTAGTGTAATCCTTATTGTAGATGACCATTCTCTGTCTAAATATTGTCTTCAGTACACTGAGAGAGTTCCATATCTATGCCAAGATTCTTTTCTTTCAAATATCCTTCCTGGTTGAGGATAAAACCTAGTGAGGTTACACTTGAGGAGTAGTATAAGCTAATCCATATGGTGGGGAGTGAACCTTTGTCCATTTGAGGGTGGTGACTCTCGTTTTCAGTTGAAATTTTACATTTTAAATTTAGAGTTGAGATCATACATTGGTTTTGAGATGATGATATGGTTAATCCATTTGGTGGGGAGTACCGAATCTGTCATAGTTAAATGTATCCCATGTAAGAGAGAGTTGTTGATACAATGAGAGTGTTCATCAGAAAGTCAAGAGAGCCTATTTATGCATATGATCAGGTTGAGATCAGGGCTTCTTGTCTTACCATAAGCATTCTCAGGGATGGGAAGGCTTATGGTGGGGAGACTGTAAAGACCCATATTTTCCTGAAATGTAACTTTGAGAAAAAAAATTAATTTTTTTACTTTATAATTCCAAAAAGTTGTAAAATGGAATCTTCCCCAAGTAGATGGTCTTAGATAATTTTTATGACCATACAATTATTCCTAGAATATGGTTGTTGATGCTGAATTTTGGATAGGTCCATTAGTGGTCTCTTTTCAAAAAACCAAAGGAATGTTGAGAATGAATGGATTATTCCGCAACGTGAGGGGGAGTTGTGTGTAAGAATGATGGGGTGCGTGAAAGATTCCCAGTGGCGTGCAAACTCTTGCACACCCAACGTGACGTCAAATGAAGGCTTCCACGGAGACCCACCACAAACACACCAAGGCACTGGTGTGAAAGGGTTCAAGCATGCACATAAGATTCCCTTCAGTTTGCAAACCTATGTGCACCCAATACGGGGTCAAAGGAATCTATTCACAATGGTTGTCTCAAAAACTAGACAAGGAAAGGGCATGAAAGAAGAGATTCTGGCGCATAAGACTCCCCTAGGCTCACAAAACCTTCTGCGCCCAATGCGACATCAAATGGGTACTTGCACGCAGCTCCTCTTGCATGCAGCCTCTGTGGTTTTTGGAAATAAATAGAAGCATACCCCCCCCCACCACCACCCTGACCTTTGGGGACAGTGAAAGAATATTAACTATCGCTCTATAGTGTGAAAGACACATCTTCCATGATTTCATGCAAAATACTATGGCCTCAAGGTATTGGATCTTGTGAAACATGTCTCCCAGGGGTCCTCCTTCAGGTGGGACCACTTATGTGTAGCTGTCCCATATTGTAAGCAACAATCACACCTTGCGCGTAACTATCCCATATTACGCACCACTATCCCATCATGCATGTAGCTTCTCATATTGTACACTCCCCTCATGGGTTATATGTTTCATCCACAACCTAATACACGGTGTATGAGCCCCTATTATGCGCGACAACCCTGTCATGCACACCCTTCTCCCATACGACCCTCCAGGTTAGTTCAAAGTGATTTCAAGGTCCCTTGGGAAGTTCATTACATTTCTTTTCTTAGCCTTATGATTCTTCATATAGGAACACTTACGGTGATTTATTCTTCTCATAGCCATGCTAACATGGACCCATCAGTGGATCACTCCACAAAACTACCTCGCCATGAAATTGTGGATGCCTCCCCTTCCCCAAGGGTGTGTGGGTATCAGGTATGTAAGTCATGGGGGTGCGGAGTGAACCCAACTTGTCTGAGTTATTGGACGTTAAAACTCCAAGCACCATTGTCTACAGTATATGATGTTAAACTGTGGCCTCACCCTGTGAAATACATGCGGGCCCCTCATCTCAGACATTCTCCACACCCGCTTGTCTCTACAGGAGAGAGATCTTCCTCAGATGGAATTAGATCCTATTTGCTGGAGTGATGTCTATCTGTAGGGAAGGAAAATCATCCCAGTGTAATCCCCTATCCTTTATTATGGGAGGTAGAACCCCTAGTCCTCCTCTATTCTTCGGTGCCAAAGACTAGAGGAGTGATGAGAATAGGGACCTTCGTTACCCTATCCCTCTCCCTCTAGGATTTGTCTCCATCGGGCCTCCATACTATATTTAGTCCCAATCTCCATCTCCCTAGGCTGATAACCCCGCATAATCCCCTATTTCCTCTTTAGGCCCCTAACCACGTGTAATCCCCACTCCACGTCCTATGGAAAAAACTTTCATGGCGTCATTGTCAGGTCTTTGTTGCCTCTTTTTTCTCACACCGAGCATGACTCACATGTGCTTAGAGTAAGCATTGACCATGAAATCCTTTATGGGAATTCTTAGCATGTAAGCCCCAAATAGATTCCGAACTTCCTGGAAATTGATCCTTGTCTTCTATGAAGAGTATATAGGAATCCTTTTTGACGTTCAAGCCTAACACCCATTGGTCCCAATCACCCCACATCAGTCCACCTTCATCCCACATAACGTTAAACTGTATTACTCATTAAAAACTATGTGGACTTTGATCCTCACCCTCTTTAGGCCAAGTTTATAGGAAGCCTTTCTAATGTTCAATTCCAACACCTACTTGTCCCGACCCCTTCACGTCAGTTCACCTTTGTCCCGCATGACGTTAAACTCTATCCCCCATTCTGAACTACATGGACATTGATCCTGGGCCCTATCCAAGAAACGTATGTAGGAAGCCTCCCTGAGGTTCAAGATCAACACCTATTTTGTCCTGATCCCTTCACTTTAGTTCACTTTCATCCCACATGATGTTAAAATGTATTCTCAACACCCATCGGTCCTGACCACTCAACGTCGGTCCACCCTCATCCTACATGATGATAAACTATATGACACTTTTCATCCCGCAAGACATTAAACTGTACCCATTCGAACTATGACATCTCTGTTCCTTTTCTCCTTGGAAAAGTACGTAGGAAGCTTCCTTGTGGTCCATTCCCAATAAAACTTAAGTCATTGGAACCCCAACTAGCGGTAAGCTGTTGGAACCCCAGTAAGTGGTAAGTCTTTGTCAACCCCAACCAGCGGTAAGCTGTTTGAATCCTAATCAACGGTAATCCATTAGAACCCAAACCAATGGTATGTCGTTTGAACCCCAATCAATAGTAAGCCATTTTCAACCCCAAATAGCGGTAATCCATTGGAACCCCAACAAGCAGTAGGTTGTTGGAACCCCAACCAGCGGTAAGCCATTGGAACCACAACCAGCGATAAGCCATTGTAGTCCACAATCTACGGTAAGCCATTGTAGTTCCCTTTGATGGACCCACATCTCTAGTTTCCCGCCATGGTGTCAGACCAACCTGGGATAACAACCACACATAATCCCCAATATATCACCGAGTTGTTGTCCTATGTGCACACGCTGATTCTATACCCCAATCCTAAACTAGGCGGACTTTGATTCCCTACCACAGGGATACATAGGAAGTCTCTTCAAGGCTCAAGTCCAGCATCACTATTATCCTCAAGTCAGTTCTATATCATTCTTCATCTACTCTCAACCATTTATATCCATCCTAATTATTTCTTGGGACTCCACATCCAAGTGAGATCATGTCACCCACTTTCTCGTTGCTCTTAGAACTAATCAGGTAACTAATCATACGTTAGACCCAACATCAGTGTCCCCTCCTGGGGTTGCACAAATATGAGCCACTCTTTTCAGCATTATTGTAGAGACCCGAAGATTGAAATACATGGAAATTACATTACTTTTGTGGAATACTTAATACATAACAAAAACAGACACACAAGGACCGTAATAGTTTAGTGTCTTTGGAAACTCGGAATAAAATCTTCTAATCGTGGTGAAAGATCTTCAACATCTCCCAGTAAAGATCTTCACTTTTTTTTCTTACCTAAAACATTTCTTTATATCCTGGGGAAAAGAAAACATAAAAGGGGTGAGCTCAAATGCTCAGTAAGGGTAAGCATGGATAAAATAAAACATACTATATATATATATTTGAACTTAAAAACATGAACATAATGTTTAAACATCAAAAGCTTGAGCAATGACATAAAACATGGAAGTACGTATGGCATAGATCATAAATAAACATTAAGAATGATAAAATAGAATGGGAGTAAAACATGTAATTGTGGAAACCATTTAGCACATGTCATGATTTCCATAGTAGCCAAGGCATTGCTGCCAAGACCATCTTAGTGGACAACGTCCCTTTCTGAATCGAGTTCACTCCTCGTTTCAGTCATGTAACACTGAACCGGATTAACTTACCATTCCATCCATGTCTATCTCATGAGATATAAATCTTTAACCAATTCATTGGAGGGAGATATAGGTCCCACCCATCTCATAATGATACCATTCATATGTGTGCCACAAAATCATAAATCATACATCATTTCATAACCCATGTAATAAAAATGGGGTTCTTAAACAACATGACATCATAAAACAATTCTTATAAGATAAAGGAATTTATAAAAATAATTCCATCACAATAATAAAATCAATGTAATGATAGGGATAGAAACAAAACCCTATATTATCTTAGATGGAAAATAATTTTGATAAAACACTTGAACTGCATTCTTGAGGAAAATATCATTTCTACTTCAAAAAAAATTTCCTTTCTTAACATGTCATACAATTTTAAACTAAAATAAGTTGATTAAAAATAAACTTGAAAAATTGTAAAGTAATCTTCTTGTAAATAATGTTTTAAAAATCCATTCATGCCGTATAAGTTAAAAAAACATTCTTATCGTACTTTTGCCAGAAAAGTCAAAAAAGTACCTCATAAAGTAAACAAAATAATGATTCCTTACATACCATGTAGTAAAATTCAAAAATGGGTAAAAAGGACTTTAAACATACATGAAAAAACTTTTATAAAACATGGACTTGGATGATATAAATAACCCCAGTAAATACTTACGAATAAGCAATCTCAGATAAAAATGAGATTTACAAAATTATCCCTTACCTTATGTCCAGTATGCTTCGTATGTATCTGAACCTCCTGTATAATGATTTAAATAATGTCATTGACTTATTAAAGAATCATATTCATTGTTTTGATATCATATATGGTTCACTTATGACTTTATATTACCCGTTATTTTGTAAATTCCATGTTAAATAGTGTTTTGGGTAAAATCGTTTCATTTGTTGTTCGTGTTTTGACTTTTAATTATTCATATGATTAATTACATCATGATTACTTAATTCCAGAATATAAAAAATTATTTAAATATAATATATATTCAGAATATAAATATATATAATAGATCGATAAATGGAAAGAAATACACCGTTCATGGAGACGGTAGACCGTACGTACGCATGAACGTTGTTTTCGTTTCCTTATTGAGTTGAATGGAATTAAGTAGATGACATACATATATATATATATACATAAATCCAGTAGATTTATAATGTCATATATTTCATTATTATTTCTTATATATACTTTATAATCATTCTTAAATGGTTAACATGGAGAATGAATCTCATCGCGTCGTGGAGACGGTAGTCCGTACGTACGCATGAGCGATGATATCGTTCCCATAATTATTGAATTGAATTGGATAGGATGATACAATATATCATAATCAATATGATGTTATAAAAACTATTTATAGTTATTCTTTACACCATTATACCCATCAAAGTAAGGTGGTGTTGGAAAAACAGATTACACCACAGCGTGGAGACGGTATTCCGTACGTATGCACGCGCTGTGATTTCATTTTCCGTAGGATGGATAGATAGTGAAATAGGGTTGTTTCATACTTATAATAAAATATCAGTATATTAGTGATACTGATGTTATTACTTTATATTGAAACAACTAAAGAAGAATAAGTAGAAGAAGAAATAAAGTTGAATGAATTGGTAACGGACATTACCTCTTCTTTGAAGAACCTCTTTGAGACGTCCTCTCAGGGCAATAAAATTGGTCTTTGAAGAATACCAGGACCTCTAGGATGTTTCTAGGGAAGTGGAGAAGATAATTTTTCAGGTTTTGGCCGAGCTTGAAGGCTCAAATTGGTGTGAGGAAGAGAGGGAGGAGGTGCCCTTTTATAAGGGAGGAGAGGGGCACCTTTGGAAAACTTAAAAATATTAATTTATAATAAATCTAACCCCACTTAAAAACCTCCAACAATGACTCATATTATAATATTAGATGATATAGGGTTGTAATCTCATCATCCAATAAAATTTAGACATTTTAGGAATTTATTTTCAACAGTATCAACCTGATTTATCCTTATTTAATCAATTTGATTTTATTTGTCGTAATAACATTCTAAATTTTAAATTATAACAAATAATTACTTATTTGTTGTGAATTGTCCATAATTGGATTCTTTATAAGATTTTATACCATATAAATTTAAATTTATAATTTTTAAATATATTTGTGATTTTTAAACAATTTTATAATATGTTATTTTTATAAAATAACAATAGTGTCAATTTTGACACTATTCATTTATTTGAATTTAAATAAAATATATACAGAAGATATGTTCAAAAAAAAAATCTTTAATAGATTAATAAAAGGTCATATGTATCTAAAAAATTAGTGGAGAACATTAAATAGTTCATATAATATTTATTTTATTATTTTTAAAACCATTTATTTGGTTTATCTCTTAATAAAATAATTACTACAACATTTTTGTATAATTATTTAATATACTTATTTGTTTCATAAAAATTAAAAATAAAATCCTATAATGAAGATAAATCTATTAACTTTCACAATAAAACTTTTACTCGAATTTATCATCTTATAATCACAATATTTAAATTGTTATATTTATTAAAGTATGAAGGTGACAACTTTCGCATCATTTAAAATAAAATAATATAAGTGTCATAATCAATTTTATAAGACTCACAACGGTTATATATTATGTATTTTGATGATTAAGGTGTAGATATACACTACTAATAAGTTTTTGTCAGGTTTGTGGGCTTTTTAATGGGTATTATTATTTCAATAAAAACTATATTACTGATTTTTTCACTTAATAAATAATTTCTGCATCATTAATGTATCACAATTAATGACAAATATTTAATCCCTAAAAATTCAAAATAAATTATCATGATGTAGATAATTTTATTATATTTATGGATACTATTCATTTTCGAAGTTTTATGATGTTTATCACTAAATTAAAATTATTATACTTATAATATTTAAGAGAGTGACATGTTGTCACTTTCTTTGATTTTAATAATAATTAAGTTATTTTCATGGAAAAAAGTCCATTAAATGATTCTAATCCGACACTTAGGTGATAAGGATCTACTTGTAGTAATCCAATATGATTTTTACAGGTTTTAGGGTAATTTTTTATTCTTATATTTACCCTTAATTACCCGATTTACCTTTAACTGTGGTAAATAAAATTTACCGTAGTTACTATTCATAATGCCCAAAAATAAAAAGTAGCCTATTAAAATAATTTGGACCCACTGATTCCAAATATGGAATCCATTTTTCAAAATTAAAAACACATAATTTGCAGTAATTAATTTAAAATTAATCCCGTTGTCGAAAGAAAACGGGTTTTTGTTTAAAACATTGCAAAAGATGGAATTGATTTAACCTACAAATTCAAGGTAAAATCAATGCTAATGACATAAGTTGTATTAAATGGTAAAAATATATTCTATTTTTACTTTAAAACCATTAAGTGTTATAATTTAACCACACAAATTATTATGATGAAAAAAGTTATTTTTAATTAAAATATAGCGTGTTTTTACTATTCATTAAAATATGAAAGTTATCTGAAAAATATCAAAACTTTATCCAATGTAAATTTTTATATCCTGATTAAAAAGAAGAATTTTATTTTGTAAAATTGAACTTATAAACATTTCAACAACTAGATTTAAAGTGGGTGCACCATCAAAAGGCGGCAAAACTGCATTTTTTGAAAAATACTTATTTTACCCGAAAATTTTATTTTGTTCCTATACCATCTTCTAGAAAATGTGTAAGATGAATAATAATGTTATAAAATTTAAAATTTAGTTAATACTATAATAACGGTTAGTTCATAATAATATTATAATAATATATCGTTGTTTAGTAAAACCCGGTATTGCGTACAACACACGCTATCGTGGAAGGTCGGGATTGCGTGTAATGAAAGCCATGTTAGGGTTGCATGTTGTGCAAGACTCCTTTGTTGTTTCATATAATATAATCCAAACATATTTCATTTATACATTGAATATATATATATATATACACTCAATGTTGTGTAGAATGACTATTATGAACTTGAAATTGTGTGTAACACAATCTAAGAATAGTGTTGCATATACTGCAAGCTAATACGGTGTTGCGTATAGCACAAGATAATCTTTTTTTAGCATAAAACACATGACATCAAATAAATTAAAAAGAATAAAATCTCGGGGTGTTACATTCTACCCCCCTTAAAATGAATTTCACCCTCGAAATTTGTCAGAGTTATACATGGTTTACTATTCGAAAGTTTCTTTAATAGAAACCCACATCGTAAAAAAGAATACCAAAACTTATCTTTAAAAACTAAAGTATCAAACGTAACGGTTAGCCAAATTAAATAATCCCTGGGTTTCCACGTAGGAGAACATAAGTGAAAATATGGATATGGAAGAGAAATCTAACTGTCATGTTCTGATGGAGAGTGGTAGAGATCATGGCTATGAAATAGCCAACAATCACAAAGCCCTAGATTTGCGATGATCTAAGGTACCATCTGATTCATCAGATATAAGATCACTAGGACAACATTTTTGGTTTTCAATATCATTTTCCTAAAGTTGAAAATTTTGAATTAGAAGAAATACCTACTTTATTTCGATATAATCTCACCGTTGTTCGTGCCTTGAACAATTTCCACTTCATCTCTTAAAGAAATGAAGTTGAATTTGTTATTCGTAAATTGTTAGCAGATCATGTGATAGAATGATGGGTCATTCCATCTGTTTCAAACAAAAGTTTAGAAAAAGTTATAAGTCCATATTATAGTTAGATTAATCGTATATGGTTCCAAAAATGAACTTATACTTCATATATCATACTGCTTAATAAAATAAAACTAGTTTCTACTAACCAGGGACTTCCTGTAGGCCAGTGGTAGGAGATAAAGTTCAGCCGCACTTCGGTTGTGGGTTCGATTCCCACAGCCTTGTCTGACGCGATGGACTGTTGCCCGTCCTGCAGGTTGTCCTTTTTCTAAAACTACATTACTATAACATCCCATCAATAATATCAAAAAAAATTCTATCCTTAAACAATACTAACTTATGTCCAACATAATCCATTCCAATCTTTAGGCTTATCTAAAATACTTCGATCCAAGCTCATAGTATAAAGAAAATGATTACATGAAATGTCATCAACCAAGCATGTGAATACCATCATTTATCCCCCATATATCTTGTTGGTCACATTCCAATCATGTGAATACCTTAATCATGTATTCTCTTGAAAAATGAATACCCATTAAACCTTAGTGAAAACATGAATGTTGTCAAAAGTTAACTCGTTCCACATACCAAAATCCAAAAATTCTATATACTCAAACCATGATATAACCTTCTCCTTATATCAGTCATGAGCTCATGAATACTATCAAACATTTAATTTTATCCTTATCCCTTCATTATGCGCATATCATCTACTTTCCAAAAAATATCTGAATAACCCTTCATGGTTACTGGTACCATTCATCATACACTTTCAAAACGTAAGGAAAGACAACAGTGTAACAATCCTTAGATGTCTCTTTATTCCATAGTACCATGAGATTACTTATACAACATTACACTTGATAAACATTTAATCATTCCACGGCCTTCTTAAACCATTGACTGAGATTCAACAATTCTTTCATCTCACATGTCATTTGTAGTCTCTTCATCATCATCAACATAAATACTACCCATACGACCATACTTATTCTCTTCATGAGACTTTCCCTTAGGTCATTGGTTTGCATAATGCCCGTACATTATACATTTAAAACATTTAACCATTGTTGATGTTGTAGAAATACCATTATCCTCATCCATGGTGTTAACTGAACCTTTTCCTTTGCACTTACTGGCTTTATGTCCTTCTTTTCCACACCCAAACCATCTTCCAGTTCCTTTGAAACATTCTCCTTGATGCCTCTTCCCACATGATTTACATAGGGGAAATTGAACTTTCTTTCCTCTATGATCACCATGAAACTCCATATTTCTCTTATTAGACGAGTCAGGAAACTTACCAAATTTGAGTTCATTGATGAGATTGCTGATTCGGCATAATAATGATGTTTGGAATTCCAAATCCCGTTTTATTTGGTTTCTCATGAAGAACATCATTCCATTGTCCATCATATCCTCCATTATTGTAAATCTTCCTATTTCCAGCCATTTTTTAAAACCCAAAAAGAATAGTGTGAGAGGCAAAAATCATGCTAGGGAAAACAACATAGTAAAGGGGAAGTACCCTCAATATCTAACATATTAGGTAAAATTATAAGATCGTTAGCACAATTATAGGACTATAACCTATACGTATACTTAACCTTAGGGACATCCTTAGACATACCTTAGACATATCTATAGGGATCTCACTAAAGTTCTCGCATCCTAGTTTCCAAAGGTTGACTAAACCTTTCCTCTGATACCAACTGTAGAGACCCTAAGCTTGACGTACATGGACATTACATTACTTTTGCGGAATACTTAATACATAACAAAAATAGACACACAAGGACCGTAATAGTTTAGTGTCTTTGGAAACTCTGAATAAAATCTTATAATCGTGGTGAAAGATCTTCAACATCACCCAGTAAAGATCTTCCCTTTTTTTCTTACCTAAAACCTTTCTTTATATCCTGTGGAAAAGAAAACATAAAAGGGGTGAGATCAAATTCTCAGTAAGGGTAAGCATGGATAAAATAAAACATACTATATACATTTGAACTTTAAAACATGAACATAATGTTTAAACATCAAAAGCTTGAGCAATGACATAAAACATGGAAGTACGTAAGGCATAGATCATAAAGAAACATTAAGAATGATAAAATAGCATGGGATTAAAACATTTAATTGTGGCAACCATTCAGCACATGTCATGATTTCCATATTAGCCAAGGAATTGCTGTCAATACCATCTTAGTGGACAAAGTCCCTTTCTGAATCTAGTTCACTCCTTGTTTCAGTCCTGTAACACTGAACCAGATTAACTTACCATTCCAGCCATGTCTATCTCATGAGATATAAATATTTACCCAATGCATTGGAGGGAGATATAGGTCCCACCCATCTCATAATGATACCATTCAAATGTTTTCCACAAAATCAGAAATCATACATAATTGCATAACCAATGTAATAAAAATGGGATTCATAAACAACATGACATCATAAAACAATTCATATAAGAAAAAGGAATTCATAAAAATAATTCCATCACAACATAATCAAATCAATTTAATAATAGGGATAGAAACAGAACTCTATATTATCTTATATGGAAAATAATTTTGATAAAACACTTGAACTCCATTCTTGAAGAAAATATCCTTTCTACTTCAAAAATATTTTCCTTTCTTAACATGTCATAAAATTTTAAACTAAAATAATTTGATTAAAAATAAACTTGAAAACTTGTAAAGGAATACTCTTGGAAATAATGTTTTAAAAAACCATTCATGCCGTATAAGTTAAAAAAACATTCTTCTCGTACTTTTTCCGGAAAAGTCACTAGTGCAGAAAATGTTTTTTACGTCACCATTTTTTACGTTGGTTATATAAAACCGACGTCATAATATGTAAAACGAGGTTTTTTACGTCGGTTATTAAATAACCGACGTAAAAACCTATGTTTAGTACACCTTTAACGTCGGTTATTTTTATAACCGACGTTATTAATCGCGCGGCTTCGTGTTTTACGTCGGTTATACATTAACCGCCGTAAAAAACAGAAGCGGGGGGCGTTTTTTACGTCGGTTATTGAATAACCGACGTAAAAAACGCGGGTTTTGAAGGCCTTTTTACATCGGTTATTTTATAACCGACGTAAAAAAAGAATCCGCAGATGTTTTTGACGTCGGTTATGGAATAACCGACATAATAAAACGCGGATTTTGAGCCCTTTATAACATCGGTTATAAAATAACCGACGTAAAAAAAGAATCGGAGGAAGGTTTTTACGTCGGTTATTCAATAACCGACGTTATAAATGTTTTTAAAAAACTTATAACGTCGGGTATTGAATAACCAACGTGATAACTTATTTAAAAATTTACCCAGACCCGTGGATTGTCATTCGCGAGTTTACCTTCGACAGTCGCGACTCGTCTCTCTCGCGCGTAAACCCGAATCGGCTCGTCCATTTCGTGGGTTTAGATTCGTTTTGCGATCATCGTTTCTCATATTTAATCTCCTCGGATCAATCATCTAAACTCGCAGCACTCAGGTAATCCTCCCACTCGTTCGTTTTTTTCGCGGATAGTATATATATATGTGTTGTGATTTTTTTTGTTGAAACTAGCTAAGATTCTTCGACTGCGAACCCTTTTAACTCGTTTTGGCACCATAATCTTATTTATCATCCCTAGATCTATTAGTTCGACTTGCAATATTGACTAATTTTATGATTTCACTAATTTTTCATCGTTTTCTATAAATCCCCGAGAGGGTTGGGGCGTGTCCAGGGGGGTTTACAAGGGGGTGGGTGGGTGTGGGGGGCTGTCCAAGGGTGTGGGTGGGTGTTGGGGGGTGTCCAGGGGGGTGTCCAATTGGGGTAGGGGTGGGGGGTGGTGTTTAGGAGGGGTGGGGGGGCTGTCCAGAGGGTTGGGGGTGTCCATGCAGGTCGGGGGTGGGGGGTTGTGTCCAGGAGGGGTGGGGGTGCTTTCTAGAGGGGTCGGGGGCTGTCCAGAGGGGGCGGGGGGTGTCCAGGATGGTGTCCAAGGGGATGGGTGGGTGTGGGGGGCTGTCCAAGGGGTGGCGGCCTGTCCAGAGGGGTCGGTGGGGTGTCCAGGGGGTGTCCAAGGGGTTGGATGGGTGTGGGGGGCTGTCCAAGTGGGTGGCGGCCTCTCCAGAGGGTATTTGGGGTTGTCCGGGTGGGTGGGGGGCTGTCCAGAGGGTTGGGGGATGTCCAGGGGGGTGTCCAAGGGGGTAGGGGTTGGGGGGTGGTGTCTAGGAGGGGCGGGGGGCTGTCCAGAGGGGTCGGGGGGTGTCCAGGGGGGTTTACAAGGGGGTGGGTGGGTGTGGGGGGCTGTCCAAGGGTGTGGGTGGGTGTTGGGGGGTGTCCAGGGGGTGTCCAAGGGGGGTAGGGGTGGGGGTGGTGTTTAGGAGGGGTGGGGGGGCTGTCCAGAGGGTTGGGGGGTGTCCAGGGGGGTGTCCAAGCAGGTCGGGGGTGGGGGGTTGTGTCCAAGAGGGGTGGGGGTGCTTTCTAGAGGGGTCGGGGGCTGTCCAGAGGGGTTGGGGGGTGTCCAGGGTGGTGTCTAAGGGGATGGGTGGGTGTGGGGGCTGTCCAAGGGGGTGGCGGCCTGTCCAGAGGGGTTGGTGGGTGTCCAGGGGGGTTTACAAGGGGGTGGGTGGGTGTGGGGGGCTGTCCAAGGGTGTGGGTGGGTGTTGGGGGGTTTCCAGGGGGGTGTCCAAGGGGGGTAGGGGGTGGGGGTGGTGTTTAGGAGGGGTGGGGGGGCTGTCCAGAGGGTTGGGGGGTGTCCAGGGGGGTGTCCAAGCAGGTCGGGGGTGGGGGGTTGTGTCCAGGAGGGGTGGGGGTGCTTTCTAGAGGGGTCGGGGGCTATCCAGAGGGGTCGGGGGGTGTCCAGGGTGGTGTCCAAGGGGATGGGTGGGTGTGGGGGGCTGTCCAAGGGGGTGGCGGCCTGTCCAGAGGGGTTGGTGGGGTGTCCAGGGGGGGTGTCCAAGGGGTTGGATGGGTGTGGGGGGCTGTCCAAGTGGGTGGCGGCCTCTCCAGAGGGTATTTGGGGTTGTCCGGGTGGGTGGGGGGGGCTGTCCAGAGGGTTTGGGGATGTCCAGGGGGGTGTCCAAGGGGGTAGGGGGTGGGGGGTGGTGTCCAGGAGGGGCGGGGGGCTGTCCAGAGGGGTCGGGGGGTGTCCAGGGGGGTTTACAAGGGGGTGGGTGGGTGTGGGGGGCTGTCCAAGGGTGTGGGTGGGTGTTGGGGGGTGTCCAGGGGGGTGTCCAAGGGGGTAGGGGGTGGGGGTGGTGTCCGGGGGGGTGTTATATCTTACTATATTTTGTTTAAAAAATAATATTCAAGCATATTTTTTTAAATACACATCGATTTGTTTTATATTTCAAAATTGTTTACATTCAAATTATGATTTTTTTCATATAAACATATATTTGTCTTATCTAAAAAATATATATATTTTTGCTATTTGTTATAGGTAATAATGAGTCGAAGTTGGATTACGGCACATCGAATGAGCAATGAATATGAGGAAGGTGTTGATGCCTTTTTGGAATTTGCTAAACAAAATGTTCCAAGTAGTGACATTTTTTTCTGTCCATGCCTGAAATGTATGAATATGAAGAAGTTGATAAGTAGAGAGATAAAAGATCATCTGATTTGTCATGGTTTCAATCCGAGTTACAACCCTTGGATTTGGCATGGCGAAACTGGACAGAATGTCACTGATGATAATGAATCGCAATATGGTAACTCCGATGGAATTGAAGAAATGATTCGCGATATTGTAGCAGAACAAATTGAGATAGAACCGACAGTTGCACGTCTATATGGTGATGCCGAAAAACCATTATATTCTGGTTGTACAGATTTTACGGTTTTGTCGGCAGTGTTAAGATTGATTAACCTGAAGGCGAAACATGGATGGAGTGACAGAAGTTTTACAGATCTGCTATAATTGATGAAATACATTCTTCCAAAAGATAACGATCTTCCAGATTCACATTATAAGGCCAAAAAAATATTATGCCCGATGGGATTGGGATACAGGAAAAAACATGCCTGTCCGAATGACTGCATTATATATAGGAAGGAATATGAATTTCTGAAAGAGTTTCGTAAATGTGGGACATCACGGTATAAGGTGAAAGAAAAATCACAAGCTGATGTAGAGATTACAAAGCTCCCTACAAAGGTATTTTGGTATCTTTCTATAATTCCTCGTTTCAAACGTTTATTTGCTAATTCACATGATGCAAAAAGGTTAAGATGGCATGCTGATGAGCGGGTATGTGATGGAAAAATATGTCATCCAGCTGATTGTCCACAATGGAAGAAAATCGATGCCCAGTACCCTACATTTGGAAATGAAATTAGAAATATGAGACTAGGCTTGTGCACAGATGGAATGAATCCATACCGAACCCTCAGTAGCACACATAGTTCATGACCTGTTTTATTGGTAATTTACAACCTCTCTCCTGAAGTTTGTATGAAGCGCAAATATGTCATGTTGAGTATCATGATCTCTGGTCCAAAGCAACCCGGCAATGATATTGATGTATACTTGTCACCACTGATTAATGATTTGAAACTGTTATGGGCTGATGGTATTAGGGTGTATGATTCTTATAAAATGGAATATTTTAAACTGCATGCAGTGCTTCTATTCACTATAAATGACTTCCCAGCATATGGAAATTTGTCTGGATACAGTGTTAAAGGGCATAAAGCATGTCCAATTTGCGAACAACAGACGTCATATTGTCAATTGCATCATGGGAGGAAAACAGTGTACATGGGTCATCGAAAGTTTTTGCCTATGGATAACCCTTATAGAAGACTAAAAAAGGCATTTAATGGCTCACAAGAATTTGATACTGCTCCAAAACCTTTATCCCCAGATTTGTATTTTGAGAGGGTGAAAAACCTTGATGTGACATTGGGAAAGACACAGAAATCTGGTAATGATAGACATATTTGGAAGAAAAGGTCAATATTTTTTGAGCTACCATATTGGAGGTATCATGAAGTCAAACATAATATTGATGTCATGCACGTGGAGAAGAATATCTGTGATTCTTTGATCGGAACATTGCTAGATATTAAAGGAAAGACAAAAGATGGGTTGAATGCAAGGTTAGACCTACTATCAATGGGAATACGTTTGGAGTTAGCTCCCACTCCTAAAGGAAGACGAACATTTCTTCCCCCGGCTTGTCATACATTATCGAAGAGGGATAAAAGTAGCTTCTGTCAGTGTCTTCATGATATCAAAGTGCCTCAAGGTTATTCTTCAAATGTAAAAAATTTTGTCTCATTGAAAGACTTGAAGTTGATAGGTATGAAATCACATGATTGTCACGTCATGATGCAACAAATTCTACCAGTTGCACTGCGTGGAATATTGCCCATCCGTGTCAGAAAGACTATAATGAGGTTGTGTTATTTTTTCAATTCAATTTGTAACAAGGAGATTGATGTGAATGCTTTGAACATGTTGGAAAAGGATGCAATTTTTATACTTTGTCATTTGGAAATGTATTTTCCTCCAACTTTTTTTGATATGATGGTGCATTTAATGATTCATCTGGTTCGAGAAATAAAGCTTTGTGGACCTGTATATCTTCGTTGGATGTATCCTTTGGAAAGGTATATGAAAATATTAAAGGGATATGTAAAAAATCCATATCGACCTGAAGCCTCCATTATTGAAAAGTATATTTTTGAGGAGGTAGCAGAGTTTTGTACGAGCTACTTGGCTACGGCGCAACACATAGGTTTGCCTCCATCTCGCCATGAACGGGTTAATAATGAGGGAAAGGGGATTCGTGGCTTGAAAGTCAAATCAATGTCAGCTGAACATATGAAGAAGTTAGAATCATACATCTTGAATAACATAGTTGATGTTCAACTGTATATCACATTGCATATTAATGAGTTGAAACAATGTCATCCAAAGAAGAAAGAAATGTGGATTTTGAATGAGCACAAAAAAACTTTTTTGCCATGGTTTAAAAAGACCTTTCTTGGTAGATCAGATGTATCAGAGACATTAAAATGGATAGTGGGTGGTCCATCTTTAAATGTGATAACATGGTCCGCTTATGACATTAATGGCTATACATTTCATACGAAAGCTCAGGACAACAGAAGTGCAGTTCAGAATAGTGGTGTATTGGTGTTTGCAGAAGCAATGCATTTTTCGAGTGCTAAGGACAGAAACCCAATTTCGGCATCAAGTGCATATTATGGAGTGATTGAAGACATATGGGAGGCTGATTACTTTAAAATTAAAGTTCCTGCTTTTTAACTGTAAATGGTTTATCGGTAACAACAGTGTCAGACACGATGAATTTGGAATGACACTTGTTAATCTGAATAGATTGGAAGACACAGCTGATTCTTTTATAATGGCAACACATGCCAAACAAATTTTCTATGTAGTAGATCAATCAGATATGCAGTGGGCTGTTGTTTTACAAGGGAAAAACAATATGTTGGTGAGGATGAATTTGATGAAGATGCTGATTTATGTGAGATCCCTACTTCCATGGAAAGATTAACAGAACATAATGATGAGTATGTTGAAGACATGGTTTGTGCCATAAGGAACGATCACGACGAAGGAATTTGGGAAAACAATCCAACTGTACATTCCTAAAATTACAGGTAACACATGTTTATTTCTTGTTTACATTTAGTTTTTTCATATAATGTTAGATATTGTAAATTTTTTACTTATTAAAACATGTATCAAACCAAAACGATAAAACAATAAAAACCGTAAAGAGGTGAAGTCCTGGGCGCACCGGCTGGCCGGTGGTGGATCACCGGTTGGCCGGTGGTCCAGAGCAAAGCTCTGTCTGGTCCACCGGCCGGCTAGTGGTGATCCAGCGGCCGGCCGGTGGTCCAGACAGAGCAAGGTTGTCTGGTCCACCGGCCGGCCGGTGGTGATCCAACGGCCGGCTGGTGGTCCAGACAGGAAGGCTCTATCTGGTCCACCGGCCGGCCGGTGGTGAGCCAGCGGCCGGCCGGTGGCACCAGGCAGTGGGCAAGTCCACTGCCTGGGTCCTCCGGCTGGCCGGTGAGCTCACACCGGCGGACCGGTGGACTCAGTGAGTCCACTTTTCAGCTTTCTTGGGCCAACTCCTTGGCAACCTTTTTCCTGTGTTTACCATGTTTATCATTGTTTAACATGCTTACCATATTACCAATGTTTACTATTATGTAATTTAGTACACTTTTCTATTTTATGATTAAGTAGTATTACAATATTTGAATTTGTATATTTGTGAACTAATGTTTGTTTTTTTGATTTGAAGGAAAATGACAGACCAATCAGTTGATCAGCCACATGATTCTGAAGATGAGCATATTGGTCATACATCTGGGGAGGAACATTCACATGCTCCTATTACGAAAAAGAGTTCAAAGGTTGGTAAGCGTGGTTGCACACGTTTACCAAAATTATCACTTGCCCGTACGAAGGAGGAGAGGATAGTCATGGAGTTTGATGATGATGATCTTCCTAGAGGTCCAAATGCTAAAGATTTTAAGGGTTTTGTAGCAACTCAGGCTAAGAGAAAAGTAAGCATTCTCTATGATGATTGGAGAAGTGTGGATAAGTCGATAATTTCTCAGCTGTGGGAGACCATTTTGGTAAGATCTTTTTCTATTGTTTGACTGTTCTTTAAATGTTTCTAGTATATATAATATTTTTAACCTCTTTTTTATCAGATGACATTTGATATTCCTGACACTAGAGGATTCAGGAAGAAATGCTTATCGTTGGATGCTAGGAGATGGAGGGATTTCAAATCAACCCTCTCATCTGATTTCATTTATGGTCATAGGAGTCGTGAGAATCCATGTCGTATATATCCTTTTATAGATGAAGACACATGGAGACAATTTTTTGAAAGTAGAAGAAAAGAATCATTTTTGGTAAGGGCAATGTAAACTTTTATAAGCTTTCTTATATAAATGCTCTTATTATTGTTTTGTTAATGATTACTTATTCTTAATTTACAGCAAACAAGGAAAGCTCATCAAGAGATCCAATCTAAAAATGTATACCCTCATAGTTTATCTCGGGGAGGGTATGCATTATTGGAAGAACAAATGATGGCAGAAAAATTTCAACAACTAAGAGCTGAGTCTTCAAGCTCTGGAGAGGTGGCCCCTCCATCCCCTCCATCTAGACATGAGAAATGGAAAAGAGCTCGGAAGGGCAAAAAAGGACAATATCTTTCGGAAGAATCGAGACTCGTAGTTGAGAGGATTATAAGATATCTATTTTATTTATTTAAGTTTATTATTTTCGTCATATATTTCCAATCATTATAGAAATGTTCAATTAATTATTACAGGACTCTCTTGAGGAGCAGAGTTCACAGGGGACATTTACACCATCTGGGAGGGAAGATATTTTATCTGTGGCATTGGGAAAGCCCGAACATCCTGGCCGTGTAAGGGGATATCCGGCAGGTGTATCGGTAAGAAAAGTGTTGCCACGTTCCTCAACTTATAACGTTGAGGGAGTTTATAAAAAAAATAGAATCCTTGGAGGTTGAAGTCCATAATATTAATGCGACAATGGAGGACAAGATTAGAACATCGGTGCAGTTTATGTTTGCAGACTTGCAAAGACAATTTCAGGGTTCAGCTCCCACTCCACCTCTCCCAGTAGCTCCCACTCCCCCACCTCAGCCTGCGGACCCCATTTTTGATCCTCCTCCTCCGCCGCAGCTACCTACTTATTGTGAGTTGTATGTTGATGATCCTCAACATCATATAGTTGCATATGGGATGGTATATTGTATAGGAGATACAGTTCATCATCAACAGTTAGAGGTAGAGAATCAGAGGGTCACTGTACAGGATATTATAGATAGATCAGCTCGGATACCATTACCTACAGATGAGGTGACGACAGTTGGACATAGTATCGGCCATTTTTTACTTTGGCCATCCAGACTTCTTTGACTCATTACCATAGAGGTATGGATGTTATATCTTTTATTTTATATTTTTATTAATTTTTTATCATTTGAAAACTAATATATTTTTCAATTTATTTTTACAGGAATACTTCAAAGGTAAAGAAATACTGTATAGACAACAACAAAGACAGATAGTTATGACATCAAATGCAGATACTAGCAGTCTTGACAAATTGTCAAGATATTCAAATTTGTTGGCGGATCATTATGACTTTACAATGGAAGCTCATGTCTATGGACGTGAACTAAGTGTGGGGATTATGAAAACTGATATCATGGAGTTTTTCACTGGAGATAAGTTGGGCATCAATGTGGTGCAAATTTTTATCATGTAAGTCTTAACACCTTTTCCTTGTGTTATATTTATTAAAAATGTATACTTATGTCTGCTTTGTATTAGGTATCTGTATAAAATTTGTGAGAGGAATGAGCTGACAGATGTATATGGATTCGTGGACCCACAATTGATTTCCCCTGAAGCATGTGCATTGGATGAGGAACAAAGAATGCTTTATATTGATGATAGATTTGAAAAGAATGTAATCACACTGTGTTGGATGATGCCTTTTTGTGAGAGGTATGAAACACATCCCTCTCAAAGAGTTAATTATCTTTTAACATAAAAAACCACTAACGTTAAATTTCCTTTTATCAGGGATCATTGGATGTTAGGGGTTTTTTGCCCTAGGGAGAAAACACTTTATTGGATATGCTCTCTCCATGATGATGTGCGAGAAAGTTTTAAGAATATATTGGAAACGTAAGTTTTAATTTCACAATAGTTTTATATATTATAATGAATTTTAAATTTACCCCATTCGTATTATTTTCTAACAGGGCATGGGTCCACTTTTGAAAAAGCGCAAAGAAAAGGAATTTCAAGATCAAATATGTACATGCGAAGGTAAATATCCATTTATAATTTGTACATTTTGATTTATTACATAAAAATAATATATTGAATTTACACTCATTCAAACAAAAATGTCATGAGCAACAAGGCATCATCGAATGCGGATATTACATGTTAAGATTTATGTATGAAATAATAACAACTGGGACAGTTCTGAGTTTTGACCTGGTAAGATTTCCTCTTTCTCATAATATTTCAATTTGATTTATTCATTATACACGTTGACTACTATCCTTTTCCTTTGTAGCTTTTTGATGACCCTCAACCCTTTACTGCTGAAGATATCAAACACTTACAAGTGGAGTGGTCAAATTATTTTACAGGTTTGATTGAATTTTAGTTGTTTGTAATGTAAAATGTAATTTTGAATATTGTCAATGTAATTGTGTATTTCGTAGTCGTTTAGGTTGGATTTAGTTTTTTTTGAAGTTGACAGTGTAAGTTTTGAATGTTATAGAAGTGAATGTTTAATTTTTCTCTACTTCTTGTTTTGGTCTACTATTGATGGTTTTTCTGGTCTGGATTTTGGTATGGGGGGAGAGGTTCCAAGGGGGTGGGTGGGTGTTTGGGGGGTGTCCAAGGGATATGGGAGGGGTGTCCAAGGTGTGTTTGGGGCTGTCCAAGGAGTCGGTTGGGTGTAAATGAGGGTGGGGGTGTCCAAGTGGTGGGGGGGTGTCCAATGGATATAGGAGGAGTGTCCAAGGGGTGTTTGGGGCTGTCCAAGGGGATGGGGGGGGGGTTCCAAGGGGTAGGGGGGTTTCCAAGGGGTCGGGGGGGTGTCCAGGGGGTGGGGGGGCTGTCCAAGGGGTGGGGGGTGTCCAAGGGGCGGGGGGTGTCCAAGGGATATGGGAGGGGTGTCCAAGGGGTGTTTGGGGCTGTCCTAGTGTTCGGGGGGTGTAAATGAGGGTGGGGGGGCTGTCGAAGGGGTGGGGGGGTGTCCAAGGGGTGGGGGGTGTCCAAGGTATATGGGAGTGGTGTCCAAGGTGTCTGGGAGTTCTGTCCAAGGGGCCGGTTGGGTGTAAATGAGGGTGGGGGGGGGGCTGTCGAAGGGGTGGGGGTGTCCAAGGGGTGGGGGGTGTCCAAGGGATATGGGAGGGGTGTCCAAGGGGTGTTTGGGGCTGTCCAAGGGCTCGGGGGGGGTGTCCAGGGGTCGGGGGGGTGTCCAAGGGGTCTGGGAGGGCTGTCAAGGTGTGGGGGGGTGTCCAATGGGTGTTTGAGGCTGTACTAGGGGTCTTGGGGGTGTAAATGAGGGTGGGGGGCTGTCCAAGGGGTGGGGGTGTCCAAGGGGTGGGGGTGTCCAAGGGATATGGGAGGGGTGTCCAATGGGTGTTTGAGGCTGTACTAGGGGTCGTGGGGGTGTAAATGAGGGTGGGGGGCTGTCCAAGGGGTGGGGGTGTCCAAGGGTTGTGGTGGGGCTCCAATGTGGTGGGGGAGGGCTGGCCAGGTTGTTAGGTGGGTAGAGATGAGGGTGGGGTTCAGTTGGGGCTTGGGGGAGGGCTAGCATGGTTATTTTTGTTTGGTTTCTGGTTGCTTTTTGGTGAGAGTAGTGCAATTATTTAAAAAAAATATCGCTTTCACGTCGGTTATAAAATAACCGACGTGGTAAACCGTTCCCGGGCCTTTTATCACGTCGGTTCTTAATATAACCGACCTGCTAAAAGGCCTGGGAATCGATTTACCACGTCGGTTATTGGATAACCGACGTGCTAAAACGTTTCCCAGGCCTTTTTATCACGTCGGTTATTTAAGAAACCAACGTGATAATAGGCCCGGGGAAGGGTTAATCACGTCGGTTATGTCAAAACCGACGTGATAAACGATATCCCAGGCATTTTATCACGTCGGTTTAGAAAATAACCGACGTGATAACCCCCCCCCCCCCCCCGCGCATATTTATCACGTCGGTTATTAATGAACCGACGTGATAAACACTGTGATGTTAGGGATGTTACGTCGGGTTTTAAATAACCGACGTAAAAAACGTTATTTATAACGTCGTCCGTATTAACGTCGCCTAGAAACCGATGTAAATAATGAAAAATAACCGACGTAAAAAATGTTTTCTGCACTAGTGAGTCAAAAAAGTACCTCATAACGTAAAAAAAAGAAAGATTCCTTACATACCATATAGTAAAATTCAAAATGGGTAAAAAAGACTTTAAACATACATGAAAAGACTTTTATAAAACATGTACATGGATGATATAAATAACCCCAGTAAATACTTACGAATAATCAATCTCGGATAAAAATGAGATTTGAAAAATTATCCCTTACCTTATGTCCGATATGCTTCGTATGTATACGAACCTCCTGTATAATGATTTAAATAATGTCATTTACTTATTACAGAATCATATTCATTGTTATGATATCATATATGGTTCACTTATGACTTTATATTACCCGTTATTTTGTAAATTCCATGTTAAAGAGTGTTTTGGGTAAAATCGTTTCATTTGTCGTTCGTGTTTTGACTTTTAATTATTCATATGATTAATTAGATAATGATTACTTAATTACAGAATATAAAACATGATTTATATATAATATATATTCATAATATACATATATATAATAGATCTATAAATGGAAAGAAATACACTGTTCATGGAGACGGTAGGCCGTACGTACGCATGAACGTTGTTTTCGTTTCCTTATTGAGTTGAATGGAATTAAGTAGATGACATACATATATATATATATATATAAATCCAGTATCTTTATAATGTCATATATTTCATTATTATTGCTTATATATAATTTATAATCATTCTTAAATGGTTAACATGGAGAATGAATCTCATCGCGTCGTGGAGACGGTAGTCCGTACGTATGCACGAGCGATGATATCCTTCCCATAATTATTGAATTGAATTGGATAGGATGATAAAAAATATCATAATCAGTATGATTTTATAATACCTATGTATATTTATTCTTTACACCATTATACCCATCCAAGTAAGGTGGTGTTGAAAAAACAGATTACACCACGGCATGGAGACGGTATTCCGTACGTACGCACGCGCGGTGATTTCGTTTTCCGTAGGATGTATAGAAGGTGAAATAGGGTTGTTTCATAATTATAACAACATATCAGTATATGAGTGATACTGATGTTATTACTTCATAATGAAACAACTAAAGAAGAAGAAGTAGAAGAAGAAATAAAGTTGAAATAATCGGTAACGGACATTACCTCTTCTTTGAAGCGCCTCTTTGAGACCTCCTCTTAGGGAACAAAAATTGGTCTTTGAAGAAGACCAGGACCTCTAGGATGTTTCTAGGAAAGTTTAGAAGAGAATTTTTTAGGGTTTGAATGATCTTGAAGGCTCAAATTGGTGTGAGTAAGAGAGGGAGGAGGTTCCCTTTTATAAGGGAGGAGAGGGGCACCTTTGGAAATCTTAAAAATATTAATTTATAATAAATCTAACCCCACTTAAAAACCTCCAAAAAAAGACTAATATTCGAATATTAGACTATATAGGGTTGTAATATCATCAACCAATAAAATTTAGACATGTTATGAATTTATTTTCAACATTATCAACTTGATTTATCCTTATTTAATCAATTTAATTTTATTTGTGGTAATAACATTCTAAATTTTAAATTATAACAAATAATTACTTATTTGTTGTAAATTGTCCATAATTGGATACTTTATAACATTTTATACCATATAAATTTAAATTTATAATTTTTAAATATTTTTTTGATTTTTAAACAATTTTATAATATGTTATTTTCATAAAATAACAATAGTGTCAATTTTGACACTATTCATTTATTTGAATTTAAATAAAATATATACAGAAGATATGTTCTAAATAAAAGATTTAATAGATTCATAAAAGGTCATATGTATCTATAAAATTAGTGGAGAACATTAAATAGTTCATATAATATTCATTTTATTATTTTTAAAACCATTTATTTGGTTTATCTCTTAATAAAATAATTACTACAACATTTTGGTATAATTATTTAATATACTTATTTTTTGCATAAAAATTAAAAATCAAATCTTATAATGAAGATAAATATATTAACTTTCACAATAAAACTTTTACACGAATTTATCATCTTAAAATCACAATATTTAAATTGTTATATTTATTAAATTATGAAGCTGACAACTTTGGCATCATTGAAAATAAAATAATATAAGTGTCAAAATCACTTTTATAAGACTCCAAACGGTTATATATTAGGTCATAGTATGCTTAAGGTGTAGATATACACTACCAATAAGTTTTGGTCAGGTTTTTGGGCTTTTTAATGGGTATTATTGTTTCAATAAAAACTATATTACTGATTTTTTCACTTAATAAATATTTTCTGCATTATTAATGTATCACCATTAATGAAAATTATTTAATCCCTAAAAATTATAAATAAATTATCATGATGTAGATAATTTTATTATATTTCTGTATACTATTACTTTTCTATGTTTTATGATGTTTATCACTAAATTAAAATTATTATACTTATAATATTTAAGAGAGTGACATGTTGTCACTTTCTTTGGTTTTGATAATAATTAAGTTATTTTCATGGAACAAAGTCCATTAAATGATTCTAATCCGACCCTTAGGTGATATAGGTCGACTTTTAGTCATCCAATAGGAGTTTTACAGGTGTTAGAGTAATTTTATAATCTTATATTTACCCTTAATTACCCGATTTACCTTTAACTATGGTAAATAAAATTTACCATAGTTACTATTCATAATGCCCAAAAATAAAAAAGTAGCCTATTAACATAATTTGGACCCACTAATTCCAAATATGGAATCCATTTTTCGAAATTCAAAACACATAATTTGAAGTAATTAATTTAAAATTAATCCCGTTGTCGAAAGAAAACGGGTTTTTGTTTAAAACATTGCAAAAGATGGAATTGATTTAACCTACGAATTCAAGGTAAAATCAATGCTAATGACATACGTTGTATTAAATGGTAAAAATATATTCTATTTATAATTTAAAACCATTCAATATTATAATTAAACCACATAAATTATTATGATGAAAAAAGTTGTTTTTAATTAAAATATAGCGTGTTTTTACTATTCATTAAAATATGAAAGTTATCTGAAAAATATCAAAACTTTACCCAATGTAAATTTTTGTATCCTGATTCAAAATAAGAATTTTATTTTGTCAAATTGAACTTATAAACATGTCAACAACTAGATTTAAATTGGGTGCGCCATCAAAAGGCGGCAAAACTGCATTTTTTGAAAAATACTTATTTTACCCGAAAAATTTATTTTGTTCCTATACCATGTTCTAGAAAATGTGAAAGTTGAATAATAATGTTATAAAATTCAAAATTTAGTAAATACTATCATAATGGCTAGTTCATAATAATATTATAATAATATACCGTTGTTTAGTAAAACCCGGTATTGCGTACAACACACGCTATCGAGGAAGGTCGGGATTGCGTGTAATGGAAGCCAAGTTATGGTTGCATGTTGTGCAAGACTCCTTTGTTGTTTCATATAACATAATCCAACCATATTTAATTTATACATTGAATATATATATATATATACACACTCAATGTTGCGTAGAATGACTATTATGGACTTGAAATTGTGTGTAACACAATCTAAGAATAGTGTTGCGTATACTGCAAGCTAATACGGTGTTGCGTATAGCACAAGATAATATTTTTTTAGCATAAAACACATTACATCAAATAAATTAAAAAGAATAAAATCTCAGGGCGTTACAATTATGATCAGTATGATCCATCTCTACTAGATGTTAAACTCATGGCATACCCTGTGTTAAACATGGGAAGCAAAAGACAACCCTAGAGACATTCCTATGGCATATAATTCCCCGCACTCGAAGTGGGATGACTCTGGATTCCGTACCCTCGATAAGACCAATCATAAGGGGAAGAAACCTAGACACATCAATGTTCTAGTTTTTAGACACACCGGCGATGTCCAACATGACTACTCCACTGATCAAAGGTTGCTGCCCTGACTTGACCACTTGGAATGCATATATAGAATTAGTGTAATTAAGTCATGTCCATTATGAAATGGCACCAGGAAGAGTTTTACAAACAACATCTTAATTCTATGAGGGAGACCCAGAATAGGCAGTGAGTTCTAAGGATGAATCCATGAATGGAGGAAGAGACATCCCATCATCCCGTTTCGATCATGGAGAAAACTTCCCTGAATAATTGATGGATGCTGCCCGCCTTTGGAAAGCGGGAATGTAGGGCAACAATCAGCACATCCTCCAACGAACAGATGCACACCCCGACGATAGTTTTAGAAATAGAAATGGTGAACCTAGCATGAAATTATTCTCCTAAATGTTGAGATTAGTATCATTAGAGGCATTAGTGGATTAGAGTTTCAGTAGATCCAGTCATTCGGTACCAGGTCCCGCCAAGAAAATAGTGGGCCTCACGTGAAACTCACCAAAAATTGTGGCATTTGAACATTGGACCTCACATTCTATGACATTATCACTGTGGATCCATCTTACCAACCCTAGAAGATGGAATGCCACTGGGGAACTGGGCGTCACTTTCCTTATTTCAACAATAATGGTTAAATCTCCCTGCATTTCAGGACCCAAGCAGTCATGATAGGAAACCAATCACCACCCAATCCAGTTAACATGACGCAAGTACTGGGCAAAAGATGAGGAGGACACCTGCAGAGGGGAATCAACACTAATGACTACCATGGCCCATGCCACCGCTGGATCATACAAGCAGTCCCCTATTTATTCTGAGCATGGTTACTCATACACACGGCCTAGATCAAGGCCCCTACCACCCCAAGAGTAGGTTGGGTCGACTCTCCTGGTCACCAACATAGGTGGAGTCCATCATAGGCCAACCCGTGATAGTAACACATAATATTAAGGTCATCCTTGTACTATCACCAATGAGAGAGTAGGTCCTCTCTGCTCCCAAGATCGGTGTGGAGGTCCTCCCCATGCCACCGTCAATCTGACCGAAGGTCCGCCCCACTGCATTGTCACTCAGTATGGAAGCCTCTTACTCACCCATGAACTCAAGTATGAAGATGTTCCTCCTATCACAGGTCACCGATGTGAAGATGCTACCCATCCGGTCAACTGTCAGTGGGGGGGTCTTTCCCATGTCCTTACAATAATCGAAGAAGGTCATCTTCATCTTGGAAATCATAGAAGAGGAGGTTTTCCTTACATCATGGGCACCCAAAACGGAGGTCCTACCCGTGTTTAGCTCGACCAGTATGGGGACCTTCCTCATACCATCACTACCAAAGGAAACACGAATGGGGGCCCTACACAAGCTCCCACTAGATCTGGCGGAGGACTTACCCACTCCAGCACTTCCTACGGAGATTCACCCCCACACGTCAGCTAGTGGACATGGAGGTCCTCCCAATGTTCCCTTTGACATTTTTCCAGGTTCTCCTCGCACCCCAAATCCCCCATAAGGAAGTTCTATCCACCCAACATCAATTCGGCTGAAGTTCCACCACGAGCCAAAAAACTACTCTATCCTGAAGAACCATCCTAGGGCAAGAGGGTGGGTTGTCAATGCCATAAAAATAATTTTGGGGAGATTCATATTGAAATCAAACCTGTCTACTTCTCAGATTCCAAGGCATAATGTGATTTGGCAATGGAACCCTCACCTAGATCCTTTGTGTCGAGGGCTGGGGTAGGAACAAGACGTATCAACATCATCCTTCCAGAATGTGGGGTCCATCGAATTCCAGCCTCCCTATGATGATACATCAAGGAGGAGGAATATTTGGCCTCTTTTGAGGGCTTGGGTGTGAAATCCTCCCCATCATTGGTAGGGTCGTTTTCTACCTCGACCATAGGTCATAGAGAGTTATTCTGGGGACTGGTAGAGGACAAAAAACAACATCAAACACCGCCCATAATCGCAACCTCTGCATTGGAAGTCATGGTCTCCAATTCGTCTTACCAGGATGTGGTGGCTCGGTTGTTGCATTCATTGTAGGATAGACAGAGATGTGGTGTCTTGTCATCTCGTTCACCATATTCTCCACCAGCTAGTCTACCGTCTCAGTGGTCTTCTTTAGTGCTGTTTCCGATCACGCAACCTCCCCCAGTAGTTGAGTGGGGAAACCAAGGGTCAGATCATGAGTATGAGCAAAGGGTATTTAGGGACATCCTTACAGTGGATCATTTCCCAGAGATGTTTTGTCCAATTGAAACTGCGAACATCAGTGCACCGAAACCGCTTGCTTGTGAGGAAGTTGTTTTCTTTCGCCAAACCATATAGGGAGATGCACTTTCGTCTGCATTATTAGTGAGTGTCTTACCCCAAGAGTCAAGTTCATTTTGCAGATATTGACAAGAAATTTTGTATGGTTGACTTGGCTATGCACCCTGTATCCTAACACCCAGAGTCACCTGGTCGCCACTGAACCTTACAGTAATGATGCGTTCATCACTTTAAAGTGATCTGCATAATTATAAATGAGGATTCCCTCATGTTTAGGTCCTGGGATTGGGGAAGTATGCTACCCTACATTTTAGTTATATCTGGCGCCATCCCGACTTGCTAGGAAATATTGAGGATATGCATCTAGGTAGAGTTGCGATTAACATGGATGATATATTAGAGTAAGAGATGAAGACAAATCTCCTTGGATAGAACATACCCCCCCCCGGGGAGTGCCACACCTATTGGATCAAATGGGAAGGGTTACTCTCCAGAAGAGAAATCTACTAGGTCTTCCAATGCCCACCAAGTCATTAGTCCTCATCTAGAATCCCAATAAGGGAAAAGAGTGTCTTGGGGCCATCAAACCGTATGAACCATTTGGCTTAGTGCAGAAGATGAAAGATGGTTCTGAAAAGGCTGCATTGTGTCTACAGCTCATTGAGAAAAAAATGGTCATTGAACTCCCTCCTGAACGCACCGCGGAGTGGCGAAAAGACTACGGTGATCCTCGACCAAGGCAGAAGGGGCTAGTACAATAGTCCCCAGATGAGTTGCATCTGGGTGACCCTGACCATCCTGCCCCCATAGACTGGATAGAAGCCAGGGCTTATGGAATGAGGGTGCGGTTTGTATCTCCAACTCTACTTGAATGACGTGATAATCCTCGGTACCTAGCTCAGGTTACCCCAGCCGCGCTGCAGGTCATCCGACCAGCCGATCCACAAGTCGTTGGGCCTACTTATCATGTTGAAGAGTCTATCAATGCACTGGTGGTTAGGGATCCTCCTCAAGATAGTAAACCCCACCCAGATAACCCAATAGTGGCGCTCATTTCTCATCTCGATGTGTTGGAAACTAGATAGGCGACAATTCCTCCTGATGGAAAGACATATTCGGCATGGTTTGACGATATGCCAACACCCCTGGGTTTCAGAACCCCCCCCCCACCCCTTTCTCCTTTTAATGGGATGGGAGACCTACTACAACATCTGGCCCACTTAATCTAAAGGTGTGGACAAATGCTGGGAACTTAGGAAAAACAAGAGGCTGTTAAACTCTGGTGTTTCATACAAACATTGGAAGGGCCTGAATTTGTCTAGTACATCCCGCTACCCATTGGGTTAGTCGCCAGCTAGGAAGATCTCCATAGACAATTTATTTACAAGTTCAGCTCTACCACCCAGAAGACAAGTATTACAGACCTCTTCAAGTGTACGTAGAGTCTAGACAAGTGCATCACGGATTTGTCGCCCGGTGGAAAGGCCTTACCTACTCCTTGGATATGCCGTTGGCTCAGAAATAGTTGCTGAAAATATATGTATAGAACGTAAAAACTAAACTGGTACCCTCTCTCATTACTCAAAATTACCTCAAGGGATCAAGATTTCTCTGGAAAGGCCCAGTGTCTAGAGGAAGCCTTGTAGCAGGCCAAGCAGACATGTCTATTGCCACCTACAATTCCCGCGAGAAGAGACGCTAAGGCTGAGCCTGCTATGGTTTCATAGATAGAGGCCCCCAAGAATCTTGATTTGTAACTAGTGGTGTAACCTCCACATCCTCATAGAGGTATTCTACCTTAGGCATAGCCTCCGGCCCAGCAGCACCCACCTTAGAATCAGCAGGCACCCCCGCGTAACGTGCCACCACTACCTAGGCGGGGTAACCAGGTTCCACCTCCTCAATGGGATCCTCCAAACCTTCATAATGGATAGGCTCCCAGATCCCCCTTCCTAGATAAGAGAAACCAGACCTACTCATTTGAGGAGGATCAAGTCCTGGTTATTTTCGATGTTCCTAGGAATAGGGAATTATATGGTTTCCCAAATGCAGGAGTCCTGAAGAGCCATATGTCACTGATCTCCCCAATTACTTCTCCTATCATAAGATCATGGGGAATACTCTCAAACAATGTTGTATGTTTAAAGACTGGATTCAAGACCAGGTTGATAACAACATAGTCAGGTTAGGCCCAGCTCTGGCACATGTGGCATGTGTATTCGTGAAGCCAGATTGCGGTAATGACAGCGAAGATGAGTGGCATCAGGTTCCTAATCGCGAGTCTCAAAAGTATGATGACTGGATGGATCATAAGGCAGTCACCCATACCCATGGTATTATTCGTGCACATCTTAATTGAATTGAGCCTTTTGAAGACTCCACATCACTCATAACCACTATTTCTGTGTCAACGTCTCTGCCTCACTCTTCACAAAAGAGATAGCATTAGCGATGAAAGGGGTGAAAGTCCCCAAAAAATGCCATCGTCATCCCATAATCTCAGTGACTTCATGCCCTAGAAATTAGTAATTCCCCCAAAAATATGTCCAATGGTGGAGAATATTTCATTTGAAGATCAAGGGCACACTTCGGTTAATAGCGTGGAGCTGGTAAACCCCTACATGATTTCTGACGATGACGAGCGCCCGACGGATCCTCCCAACGTCCCCAGCTATCTATAGTGTCGATGGGACCATGTCTATATGAGACTTATTAATGCCCTAGTAAGTAATTACATTCAGGATGTTCATGCCACTGAAACTAGGGACATTCCCAACATAGAGCTCAGCACGCACAATCTTCTCATATGGTGTCATTAGGTCCGCCTTCACCGCCGTTTATGTTACTTGATCAGGCAGAGCTACCCCGACCTCACTGCGATCAACCACACTCTATTATAGACCGGACTCTATCATCTAGACCACATCCATCAGGTCATCCACGAGCTTCTACTAGTGAGCAATAGGACATTCCCAATACCATTCAGACACTGGTTCAGCTGGAAGGGCCCATCATACCCCATGTCGTAGAACAAACTCATGTAAGCAGAAGTTCATGCTTGGAACATAAGTATGATATCCTTAAGAATCTTGACAGTATTCCAACGAGGCTCTCTATCCTTGAGGATCTTATACTGTCTGCATATATGAATTAATCCCCTGCTGAATCTTTAAGAAGCCCCCTCCAATTTGAGATGGAGGTAGTAGCTGTGGAAGCCTTCAATGTTGAGGCAGTTGAGCATGCTGAATGTCAGGCCATTATCTCTTTGTGTGGAGAATATGAAGGATATACCATATAGGGGAACATCATCCCACTGTACATCACCAGCCACTTCAATGGCATGGAGGTTCTTCACTGTTTTATAGACACATGCTATGGTATTAACCTAATCCTGACCCAGCCACTTCAAAATATGGGGTTGTCTGAGGATGATATGAGTCCCTCAGACATGAAAATTCAAGGTTATGGTAGGATGGAGAAAACACCAGTTGGAAAGATCTTCCTGAAGACCTATTTAGGTGGTCTGGTAGCTAGTACCAAGTTCATGGTTGTATCACAGGACACCACGTACAACATGTTGATGGGTAGGCCATGGCTTCACCTGCATGTGTCAGTCCCTTCATCATATCACCAGTTCCTTAAGTACTCCCTTATTGGTCGAGTGGGCATGCTCTAAGGTGATGTGTCTCCATTTTCCAATTGTGAATACCTCTACCTATATGATGATTATTACAAGAGAAAGGAAAAGAATATTTAGGGTAATGAGTTTGAACACGCTATAGCTGCGACTAACCCATGGAAAGACTTGGTTGATACTTATATTTTTTCGATCCACCGATTATTGGTTACGACCCTAGATCTGGGGTAATGTTTTTTTGTTTCTAGAATAAGGGGGAAGAACATTACCAAGTCCAGGGGACGCTGTAATATCCCCTCATATTCCTACATGAATTAGGCTCGGGTGATCCCAAATCCCCCTACACCCATTAGGTATCAGGATGTCCACCCCATGGAAATGAAAATAAGTCATACTTGCTTGTGTTTGTAAGGATGAGATAAACTAGATCAAGATAACATGCCACTATTGTTTTTATATCATCACGCATGAACCCTTTGGCCTAAGACTCGATGGGATCGGGTTGACCGCATTTGTTGCTATGGTTTCAGTAGCACAGGGGTCCCCCGGTGCAGTGGCTATCACCGTTCAGGCAGACACTAGTTTTCCATAGGGATCTTTTGACTTAAAGAAATATCATATAGCCGAGGATCTATACTCTATAAGTGAAGAAGAGTATTTTGAAGATTCAGCTTCTTCATTTGATGAGGGTGTCACCCCCATGATCGAAAAATTGGTACAGGTGAACTTCGGTAGCGAGATAGATTTGAAACCCACATTGATCAATGCCGTTATGGCTGTCAAAGAGAAACATCAGTATGTCTAATTCCTATAAAATCATCGTGATGTACTTACCTAGAGTTATAACAAGATTTCGGGACCAGATCCTCAGGTCATCGTCCACCGCCTTGGTCTCCCATCAAATCATAGTGGGTTCAAACAACCACCCAGAAAGATGCATTCTTCTCACGGTTCCATGGTCGAGGCTGAGGTAGATAAGCTCATCAGAACCAATTTCATCAAGGATCTCTAGTACCCTAGCTGGTTAGCCAACATTGTGCTCATCAGGAATAAAAATAGAAAGATTAGGGTCTACATGGAATTTTAGGATCTTAACCGTCACTGTTTGAAGGATGATTTTCCCCTTCCTATGATAGAACTATTGATTGATTCCACCACTAGGTTTCAGGCTCTCCTCTTCTTGGATGGGTATTCTAGTTTTTAAAAAATTTGAATGGCTCCTAAGGATGAAGATTCTATATCCATTAGGGAACCACAATGTATGTTTTTCTACAAGGTAATGCCCTTCGGTCTAAAGAATGCAGGATCAACCTATTAGTGTTCCATGCATCGCATATTTAAGCCAATTCTTGGGACGTTGGTGGAATGCTATGTGGATGACCTAGTGGTCAAATATCACCATCTCCAGGACCATATCAAATACCTTGAGAAAGTTTTTGGATTTCTATGTTCTCTCCATCTAAAGATGAACCCACTGAATTGTGCCTTCAGGATCACCTCTATAAATTTTCTCTTCTTTTTTTAGATATAGAGGCATTAAGATCGATCTGGAGAGGATTAATTCCATCAATCATATGTATCCTACAAGAAACATTCGGGAGCTGTGAGGATTTCAATTCCACTTTGTCTGTATATAAAGATTCATCACGAATTTAGCCAACAAGTGTAAGACCTTTTCTCGACTCATGAGGAAAGGCACTGTCTATCAGCGGGATGAGGAATGTCAGACTGCTTTTGGGGAAATCAAGTAGTACCTACTACAGCCACTGTTCCAGATGTCACCCATTTCCATAAAACCACTGATCCTTTATGTGACCTCCCTGGAATGATTACTCGACACCCTTCTAGCCCAGAAGAACAATGAGTGAACGGACAACAATATCTACTATCTTAGTTGCATGCTCATCAATACGGAGACCAGATACTCCTCCATCGGGAAGAGATGACTTGTGCTGGTATTTGCAGTACAAAAATTGCAAAATTAATTGAAGCACAATGATATAAAACTAGTGTCTCAAATGGATCTATTGAAGTACATCCTTAAATTCCCCATGTTGACAAGCCATCTAGCTTGGTGGGAAGTGATCCTCCAATAGTTTGACATCAGGTTTTTCCCCGAGAAGGTCATCAAGGGATAGGCATTGGTAGACTTCCTTTCTCCCCATCCAGCTCCCACGGACCTGTCACAGGTCCTTTATTTTTCCAATGAGGCAATCCTCTTAGTATACCAAGACATTCTGTGTTGGAAAATACACTTTGATGGTTCTTATGGATGTCCTAGTGGCAGGATACTTAATGATCCCATAGTCGATAGGGTGGGCTTGGGTATCGTATTCATCATGCCAGCACATGTTGTTCTTCCATATCATTCCTATTTTCAGAAAGATATACCAACAATGAGGTAGAGTGTCATGCCCTCATTTCCAGTCTTGAGTTGGCCCTTAAGAATGATGTTCCCTACTTGAATGTGAAAGGGGACCCTGAACTAGTCATCAAGAAGATCAATGGTGACTATGTCATCCAGAAGCCATAGCTAATGCCACTGTTGGAATGTACCCTCCATTTTATGGACCAGTACCACTCTCGACTAGAAGTTACCCATGTCCCTCAATCCCAGAATGGTCAAGACGACGCCTTGGCTTGTCTGGCAGTATATCCTGCAAATCCTAATCAAGATGATTTGATTATTCACATGGCACATCTGAGAGTTATCGCCCCCATCACTCCGGATGATGATGATAGCCTGTAGGTAAGCCACCTTACCACCAGTGCCTCCACATCAGGACCCCAATGTCCCCCTGATGCAGTTATAGAACCGTCTCCCCAGTGGATGACCTATTTTATCGAGTACCTCCAACATAGTAATCTCTTGGAAGATCGAGCCGAGCGCAAGTGAATCCATCATCACGCATTGCAGTTTACACTCCAGAGTGGGCTTGGTCTTTAGAATATCCTCTAAAGATGCGGGTTTGATGGGGTTATCCTCTATTTCATTCAAGGAGGTGAGATTTATCAGGTCAACCAGGAGGTTTATGCTGGTTCCTGTGGGGCTCATCAGACTAGGCTGAAACTATCTCACCAGATTCATAGACTTGATTATTTTTGGACCCCCATGATCTGTGACTGTATCGAGTATTCCAAGAGGTTCCATGCATTCCAAATCCATGATAATTTTGTGCATCGACTGCCATAGCATCTCCACACTAACAAATACTCTTGGCACATTGTAGTCTAGGGACTCGATGTCATGGCACCATATCCACCAGTGACAGCTCACCTGTGCAGGTTCATCGTGACTGCTACAGATTTTTTTTCCAAGTGGGAAGAGGCAATTCTGATCAAGGAGGTTAGGGCCTATTATATCATTGAATTTGGGAGATCCAACATGATCTACTAATTTGGATTCCCTCACTTAGTCCTCACCGATAATGACACCAAATTCTGAGCAGCCGAGTTGAAGAAATTGTATGCCAATTACAACATACGTTCTAACCATACCTCCCACTATCACATGCATGCAAATGGGAAAATCAATGCATTAAAAAAAACCCCTCTCTAACATATTACTGAAAATGGTTTGTCAGAACATGGAGAGTTGGCCGGAAAAACTTCTAAAAGCCCTCTAAGATTATCAGATGACGACTTGTAATTCCACCAGGTGACCCCATACTCCATGGTGAATGGAACAAAGGTCATACTTCCCATCTAGATTAAGTTTCCTTCATTACACACATATATATATGATTATCAATCACCATATAAGGCAGCTGAAGTCCGTCAGGCTGAACTAGAATCACTCAATGAGAATAGGATTTGCACCCTACATAATCCAGAAGGGAATCAGAACAAAATAGCCTGAGATTTCAACAATAAAATTAACCTTTTATCTTTCTAGAAATGTGACATAATGTTGACTTTGAGAATGTCGATGATAACCGGTAAGAAACTATCCAAACTGGAGCCCAAATGGGAAGGTCCTTACATCATTTACAAGGTTTACCCCAATGATGCGTACTCCCTAGTTACCATGGATGGTGATCGTATAACCCCTCCCCCCAATGAAAAATTCCAAAATAAATACTTTCCCTGATTAAATGGTACCACATGACCTTAAACAGTTCCATCTTCAACAAATGATGCTAAAATGTGTGATTCATCCAAGCTGAAGGATGTAACACTAATCAGCATTCATCCCGCATGATGTTAAACTACGAGCGACAGATATACTAATATGGTCCGAGATCTACGACTATAAACTAAGATCTCTCCGTACCCACGTCCTCACCACATGAAGTTAAACTACATAGAAAAGTCAAGAACTACGTATGGCTTGATTCCCATCCTCATGGGATACATTGGAATTATCCGACTCCTCATCTTAGAGTCCAACCCCAAAACTCTTCTCTTTGACAACCCCTTGGGTGTAGTTCTCTTAGAGGATCCCACATGGTGTAGTGTAGGATTCTTTTTCCCCAACACATGTCGTGATTACGATGATCGCACCATGTGACCCTCCTCATTCTTCTATCCTCCCACATCCTCACCACATGATGTTAAACTGCATGGACCTTTCAAAACTACATATGGATTGATTCCAATCCTCATGGGATACATAAGAACGCCAAGACATTTAGTCTGTAAGCCCATCCCCAAAACATCAGGATCTCCCCTTGGGTAAAAACACATTGTGTGGTGCATGATTTCACCTCTATTAACATCAAATTCATCATAACTAGACCATGTATCCCTCTCCCTACAGATATCCACCTCTTTCGTCATCCCACATGACCTTAAAATACACAGGCATATTCGTGCTTCATGCATCCCCTTTATTTGGTTCTTAATCATCTTTCATATCCAAAAGGACCCCCTAACGACAAAGATGCTAGGCCCTAGGGATATCCTACCATTTTGGGCCAACATCCTTGAGGATCTTGAACAAAAAATTGATACCAGTCCTACATTGTGAATATGCTCAGCAATCGACACTCATTGTTTGTTCCCATTTCAGGTCACACTATATGGATGTTGTGTTTCGAATGTGGTCAAAAGATACCCCCCATCATTTTAACCACCCCCATATGTCCCAAATATTGGGTGTAGTGGTTCATTTTGTCTTTTTATCCCTTCATAAAACTATCTTCCTTAGGTTGGAGTGTTTATTTGGTTGGTATCAACCCAACTTGGTCTCCTTCCCTCATTAACATACCCTTATATGTTGGGGAGAGCCTGATCCTATTCCTTTTTTTACCACACTGAGCATTTCTTAGGTGGGCATAGGATCTTTGGTAAGGAAACACCTGCATAAAGGGTCACGTCTTTATGGTCTGAGCTCCATGTCCTTAATCTAAGATCATTCACCATCCTCACCGCAAGACATTAAACTACAAACTGGATGGTACTTCCCATATCAGGTCCCTCAACCTTTTTCCCCCCCTAGAACAAGTTCTCATTTATGATTGTGTGGTGTGGTATGGGATTATGTACTCATTCACATCAGGATATTTTTTCCACACCACACATATCCCCTTGAGACATCCCTCCTTCATTCGGAGTCCTACCTGCATGACATAAAACTTCATAACATCTTCCAGAACTACATTTTTCTTGATTCCCATCTTCATGGGATACATAGGACCACCCAGAAATTTAGTCTTTGGGTACAAACCTATTTATTAGAAACCTCATCATATTTATGGACCCTAGCCTGAGTTCCTCAGGAGGAGGCATATGGTGTAATATAGACTCCATGTCCTCATTCACGTAAGGTTTGTAATAGCGACACCACATACCAATCCCTCCTGAGATATCTTCCTTCCCCTTTTCTACACTCATCTTTTTGAGTCATCTTCTCTTAAGTTAGCCCCCTTGACCCTCTTTGTCAGTTAACCAATGTTCTCAGGAGAACTCTAGTTCAGGACCTGGAGTGTTGGATTCTACATAGACAGGTTATCGTCCATTTTCATGCTTCATGTTCCCACTCATTTGGGATTTCATCATATTTCACTTTCAAAAGGACCCCCTAACGACATGGATGATAGGACCTAGGGATATCTTACCATTTCAGGCCAACATCCCTGAGAATTTCAAACAAAAAATTGATACAAGTCCCACATTATGAGTATTTTTGGCATTTTATGCTCATTCGTTGTTCCCATTTCAGGTCACTTGATATGGATGTTGTGTTTTAAACACAGTAAAAAATTATCCTCCATTGTCACGCCACCCCCATAAAGAATTAAATATTTGTTGCATGATTCACATCCATTTCCACTCCATCATGTCCAAGAGAAATCTCGATACTCTTGGTGTTATCCCTCAGTGTGCGTTTGCGCGTTAGGAGGAAAAAGCCATGATGTGGTGTCATTCGAGGCTCCGCACTATTTTCCCCTTTTCATGTATTCAATGTGTTTCAAATACCTTCTCATCCCTTGTTTCCCACATCGATCATAGATCACATGGGCTTAAGGATTTGGTCAAGGTTTTCCCCCGTTTGGAAGAGTCTCACTTTTCTATGGTTCATGATCTAATACCTTAAAACTAAGATCTCTCTGTGTCCTTTCTGCAAGACATAAAACTGCATGAAACTCCTAGAACTATGTATAGGTTGATCCTCATCCTCATGGGATGCATAGGAATGCCCTAGAATCATGTCTTCAGATCCATCTCAGGTTCCACCAATTACCTCATATGTTTGGGCTTTTGGCCCTGACTTTCATATAATTTTATGGTGTGGCGTGTGTGGGCTTATGTCCTTATTAATTCCAAGTTTGCAATAGCTACACCATGTAATCCTCTTCTAGGAACTAGTCTCTCATGCCTCTTTTCCTACATGACGTTAAACTGCACTCTCAGAACTATGTATGGCTTGATTCCAATCCTAATGGGATATATAGGAAAACCTAGAAGTTTCTTCCACATATCCATCCCCAAACTCTTTTTCCTTTTCTGGACCCTCATCCTGATATTTTTTCCTCGAAGTCACGCATGGTGTGGTGTGGACCTCGTCCTCATTCACATCGGGTATTCTTTATCACGAAATGTGCATTCCCTCCTAAAAACTTGTTTCATATGTATGTGTCCAAGCCATATGGCTCTAAACTATGATGCGTGGTCCCAAATGACTTTAAACTATTACGTATTTACTACACGGATTTAAAATGTAAGGGTAGTTCCTATCATTCGACCTTAAACAATCAGATTATCATCTTGGCCGCACGATGAAAAACGACACCGCATTCTGATGTCCTCACTCAAAGGAACATCAAGTTGGGTATTAGTTATCCACCATACAATTTTTCAAGGCCTATATATAGCTTTATTACTGGAGAGAAAAATGTATATTCTATCCTAGTTTTGTTACCTCACAAAAAAATAACAAAAAAACAACAAAACAACAACAACAACAACAACACACATTTACCCTAAAGGACAAACAAGATCTATCAAATGCCACCTCTTTTGGTGTGTGGGAAAAATATGCATGAACATGTTGTCCATGGAAGTGGCACCCAACCGTGAAACTTACATGACTATGTATGGGTTGATCCCCATCAGTATGGGGTACATAGAAGTGCCCAAGCACTTTTCCTTGGGCCCAACCAACTTTAATTTTTAGTCCCTCGACCTAAAACGTCCTTGAGAATCACATGGTGTGATAGGGACTCCTACTATCCTCATTCACATTGAGATTTATAATTACTACACCACATGTCTCCCTTGATCCTTTCCATCTATGGTCTGAGCTCTAAGACCATAAAAATAAGACCGCTCTATGTCCTTTTAGCAAGACATAAAACTGCGTGACATTTCCTAGTACTACGTGTGGCTTTATTCCCTTGCTCATGGGATACATAGGAATGCCCGGATATTTCGTTCACAGGTCCAGATCCAGGAATTATAAATCTTACCCCTTGGCCTGAACTCTCTTGGGAGTATGTGATGTGGTGAGTACCTCTGGGGTTCTTGTTCATGTTGGGTTTTTCAACACTACACGATGTCTCTCCCTTATCTTTCCCCATCCTAGTCCGAGTTCTACAACCATAAAATAAGATCTTCCCACAAAAACTACACATCGATTTTGGATACTTTTCTACCCTTCACACATTCCATAAAACTAGGTGCCCTATTAATGTAACACTCTATGACCTTAATCTAGGATCCCGCAGTCCATGTAACATGACTTTAAACTTTTAACCACAGTCCAGGTAGTATGACCTTAAAAATATGTGTAACTTCCGGGTCATATGACATTAAACTACTCCATTCATTGTCTGCATCCGTATGTTGTAAAACTGGAAGGAATTATAGGTAATCTCTATAGAGGTTCTCTCAGGAAGAAGGTACAATCCCTAATCAGACCTACGTGCTCACCTAATGTGTCTTCATCATGGTGGCGTGATTTCAAGAGTGTTGGAATCCATTTGAACAACCCATCACACATCCCTCCATGCTTTTCACTCCCTTTATTTGGATCCTCATACTCTTTCATGCCTGAAGGAACCCCCTATTAGTATGGATTATTGACCTATGGTTCACCTACTATCCTGGGATAACGTTCCGAAAGTCTAATGGATGGAATCTTGAGTTAGGCCCCATGTTTCGAACATGGTCAGCGTTTGGCCCTCATTTGTTATACCCATTTCAGGCTAACATGATTGGGATGCTGTGTTTCGAACACGGTCAACAGTTATCCTTCATCATCATGCTTCCCCTATAGTGTTCTGAATTTTAGGTATCAGGATTCACACATTCCACTCCCCTATGTTTTGATTGATTCCAATGCCCCAAGTGTTACTCCGCTTGTGCACTATACAAAATTTGGAAAACAACAATTCGATTGCTTTCAGAATCACATTCTCTAGTCAGGATTCCCCCTTTCTTCTTGAAATCCTAGATGGATCATTTACACCTCGGATGCCCAATGATTGGTTGTTATTCACACATTCAAAGGAAGAAACAACATGGCCATCCCTTTTTTCTCACATCAGGCGTGACCCATGTGAGATTAGGGAACGATTTTTAATCACTTCATGATTGTGTTCAAAATGCATTGAAATAAAAAAGAAAAAAATGATCCATCCATGCATGCTATTCAGAACAAAAAGAAACAAAGAAGGACAAGTTTAGTAGTTCAGCCAAAATAGGGCCCTTAAGGATCATCATTTTTGATAGACATCTCTAGTGTTTACACCTTATGGATTGTTTCCTACAAGACTTCATCCCACCCATTGAGATCCCTCTCTTAATCAACGACTATAGAGAATAACTCATTAGCCCTATCATGTGCTCGTGCTTGTTTAACTTGGAGATCAATCATTTGGTGACTCGCCTGCACTACCTGCTCATGCGTGTCTGCCAGATAGGCCCACAACTATTCAATGAGTTCAGAGTGGGATGCAATAAATTCATTCTTTTTTTTCTCTCAATGGCTTCAAACTTCTTGATCAGACTTAAGAAATTCCTAGGTGTTATCTGACTTCTTCTGGCACCAGTATATGTCAGAGTGTTGGCTATTCTCCCATATTTTCTCATCCATGTAATTACGAATCATTATATGGAGACATTGAGCATCTACCCCCCCCCCCAGAGAAATAAAGCATATCTAGGTGTGAAGAGACCCCATCTGGGCTAGAAATTATGCATGTGATTGACTGAGAAAGCGTTTGATGCACTTCCATGCCTTACACTGCGTCATGTGGATCTCCTTAGCTGTGTTTGGGTCATAATCGTCTATCTCCTCAGGGTTCATAGGCCTATACTCAGGAAAAGTAGCTAGGAGTTTAGATGCAGGTTCCTATTCTAGAATTATTTGTTATTTAGAGACTTCTCCATCACCAGACTAGAGCTCCACCTTGGCAGCATTATCTCCCATGATTGTTTCTTCTAGATCTATGAGTACTAGGGTGGGGCCATCATAAATTTTTGGCTATGTAGAAGACGATTTGATCACTGGCTAGTCTTTTTTAGATGTTCCAGAATCGATGGACTGTCGAGCCTCCAACCTTGCGATCACTACATTGGGAATCAATATCTTAGTTAGCTAAATTTCCCAAAAAAATGAGAGTGAATGAAGATAAAGACTTACAGGAGCCAAGCATGGCAGTATTCAGTGCATGTGTCATGGTGGAAACCGCAACCACAGGAGATCCCTTGGAACTTTTTAACTCGTTCAACAGCACCAGATCTCTTGAATGATAGGAATGATGGGAAACTCAAATGCCTCTACTTAATCTCTTCCTTCCGGCTCATTTCCATGTACTCCAACCGTTGGTGATTATCCACCTTGTTCGGTTCTGAAGATAGGTTCCTGAGGATATTCACTTGCCTCCAAGGGCACATATTCATGTCCTATGGGGAAGGATTACTGGGATCCATCATCCAGGTGTTCCTAAGTTGGATAGAATTTGGTCAATAATTTAGGATTGAGAGAATCGAAATGCCGGTGGAGATAAGAGTTAAAATCACATCGACTAGCTCAGCCAGTTCTGCGTCGAAGCCAACTATTTTGCCTATATCATAGTGGCTTCACTAGCAAGAAGGTGTTTCTAAGGGTCATTCTCAACCGAGACCTTCATCCTCTTCTTCCTATTCTTCTTATTCATTTTAATCTTCTTCATCTTCTTCCTCCTCTTCCTATTCCTCTTCTTCCTCCTTGAAATCTTCATCCTCAGATGGCAGCTTTTCTGAGTCATGTTCCTGGATGAGCATCACATTCACCAGGAGATAAAACTCTTCATACCTCCCCCACTAGCATGTGTACATATCCATGGCTATCAGGTATGCATGATTGAGATGATAGTTTACCCACTCTGCCACATGGATGCACCCTATGTCGGGAATGTTGTTCCTGGTACGCACCAGCCTCTACCACAACACTTCGCTAGACATAGATTGTCACAATGTTCTCCAGGAAGACCCGAGAGATGGGAATATAGCATCAGCAGTTGGATTTAGGAGGTGCATGATCTACTTCCCATGAAGTTCCCTTGCTAGCCCAGAAGGTCTCCCGCAGGACTACCCCACCTCAGAAGGGAGATGGACATTCTATCCTTGTGGTGCTCCTGTCAATGAAGTACCACCCTGTAATGTGCTATCCACCTTTCTCAATATTCATCTCACCTCTCCCGTAACACTTCATCTACCTCCTCACTCTTATGGCTCCACACTATCCACTTTGATTTGATGGATGCATTTTTGTAGAATCACCTCGGGGTATGTTTTTGTCCAGTGTTCAATATACTCTATTGACATGCCAGCACTAACATCAGTATGGTGGAGAGTGATGATTTCACCTAGGCCTGTAGTCATGAACATAAGAAACAGTTAGCGGAGAATTCAAGGATCTTTCTCTTCCCGAACCTCTGTGTATACTTTCTTTGGCATTGACTGCATGCACACAAACTGCCTGGCGAACCTGGTCGGCACGTACGGTTCACAAAATATTTTTCCATCGAATCGGGCTACCAACAGAGATCCCCTGATGCTTTGCATGTATTCCTTCTACTCTAATTTGTGACACCCATCATCTACCATCTGGCCAACATGGGTCCAGAATGGGTGAATGTAGAAATGGGTATGGCTGCTGATCTTGAGCTTGATCCCTTTTTCTCTGAGCGTGACTTGGCGGATTCCAACAATGTTCAAGAGGGATGGATTCATACCTTCACCTAGAAGTTTAATGAAATTTGGGAAGCCATACCCATTTTAGTCAAATGCGAACCAGCCTTGAATGATCTGGAATAGTCCACATATCCATCTGGGTGTACTTCCACTAAGATACATCCCAAAATTTTGTATAGCCTAGCCAGTATCAGAACCCCTAGGTTAACTGTGTTATTCACCGCCATGATCCTGACCATCACTTGTGTCCCTGGGTGGACCCCCATCCTCATGTCCCTCACTGGAAACAACCATCTACTCAATAATGCACCAAGGAACCTGAAATATCATACATTCTTGTCCCGCCTTTTGTTTATGCCATCACCCCATGATTGATACTCTCCTATCTCCAGGACCATCCAATATGATCCAACCTTTTCCCTCTGAGATGTGTTTGGGAATTGCTTCCCTTGGCCTGGAATATTCATAGAATTGTCCTATGTCAGAAAATACTAAACCATCACAAATAAGATATTTCCTTCAGAACATATTTTATTTTCAACTCCCCCTTATCCAGCTCCAGTAGATTCCATGTCAAGATAGGGGTGCACGTCATATCTCCCCAAACATTATCTGTTGGGAGGAACTCATCATTTTGTTACCCCTCCAAGGTTATTCCCCTAATAAAATGGATGTACCACATACTCATAATTACCTCCCCGTGGTGGAGGTGGAAGGTGCTAGTTTTGGGAGACCAACAACTAAATAGTTCTGTTACCAGGTCCTACTACTGGTAGAAATGAAATTGGGATGTCCAAACCGCTTCAAAAAGCCCGATAGACTGTAGCCCTGGACTGAACTCTTCGCATGTTTGGTGTACCCAGTATGCCCATGACCATTAAATTATGAAGTTTTCCCTGGACCGGATGTCCCATTACATCCAACCCTTATTTTAATTAGTAATGTGTCTTGGGAAGGTGCTCATACAAAGAGTGAGAGATTCCTCGAGAACCGTATCACTTCGTACAATAGTCATAGTCTTCATATTCAGGATGTAGATGGATGTGTTCTATGTTTCCCTAGAAGGATGGCCATTTTTTGTGATTTTGAACTATAGGAGACTATCCTAGATTTTTTCTGTATTTCCCTGACAGGAGGGCCATTGTTTGTGATGTTGAACTGTGGGAGACTATCCTCACCCATTTTGTGCATGTCGACTAGACGCTTCTCTATTTTTCAGCATGAACCTCAGAATCTGACCTTCGGGTCCCCCATCTGCTCTGATTTTGGGGGGGCATTTGTTGATGCCGAATTTTGGATAGGGCCATGATTGGGATCTTTTCAAGAAACCAAAGGCATGTTGATAATGAAGGGACTATTCCACGATGTGAGAGGGAGTTGCGCACAAGAATGATGGGATGCATGCAAGATTCCCAGCTGCACACAAACTCTTGCGTGCCCAATGCGACATCAAATGAAGCCTTCCACAGTGAACCACCACAAACTCGCCAAGGAAATGGCACACAGTGGTTCAGGCATGCGCGCAAGGTTCCCCTCAGCATGAAATCCCTTACACACCCAATGCGACGTCAAAGGGAGATGTTTTCGGTGACCATCTCAAAAACTAGCCAAGGCAAGGGAACAAAGGAGAAGAGTCTGGCGCGTAAAAATCCCCTTGGGGTGCAAATCCTTCCATGCCCAATGCGACGTTGAATGGGCACTTGTGAACCGCCTCTGAGGTTCTTGGCTATAAATAGAAGCACACCCCCACCCTTTGTGGATGGTGACATAAGATGAACCATCACTCTACTGCATGAAAGACACCTCTTCTGCAACCACGCACTAAATACTATGACCTCATGGTATTTGATCATGCATGATAGGTCTCCCAGGGGTCCTCCGGGTGGGCCCACTTGGGCTTTATCCTCACCCATTTCCTTTTTATCCTAAGGAATTTTTGCAAAAAATATCCATATTTCACACAAGTTTCTCCTTATATAGGAACTATTTTGCGTGCAGCTATCCAATATTACACGCAGCTGTCGCACCTTGCATGCAACTATCCCCTCTTGCATGCAACTATCCCATCCAGCACACAGTTTCACATCTTGTGTGCTCCCCTCATGGGTTCCATGTGTCATCCTCACCCTAAGACACTGTGTCCGAGCCATTCTTACGTGCGACACCCCTATCATGCACACCCTTCTCCCGTACGACTCTCCAGGTTCATACAAAGTTCTTTCAAGGTCCCTTGGGTGGTGATTTATGTTTCATTGATTAGACTTATGCTTCTTTGCATAGGCATGCTAACTGGTATTGCTTCTTTGCATATCCATGCTAATGTGCCCCCCTTAGAAGATCACTCCCTAACACCACCTCACCATGACATTGCTAATTCCTTCCCTTCCCCAAGGGTGGGTGGGTATCAGTTATGTAAGTCTTAGGGGTGCGGAGTGAACCAACCTCATCCGAGCTACAAGATGTTAAAATGAAAATCACCCTTATCCTCATAATATGATGTTAAACTGTGGCCTCTCCCCATGCAATACATGCAGGGTGCCCCATCTTAGAAATTCTCCATGCCCACTCGTCTCCAAGGGAGTGATATCTCTCTCACATGGAATGAGATCCTATTTTATGTAGAGGTGTTTGTCCGCTGGGAAGGGAAACCATCATGGTTTAATCCCCTAGCCTTTCTTTTGAAAGGTATCACCACTGATCCTCCTCTCTTCTTCGGTACCAAAAACTAGTGGATAGATGAGCATAAGGACCTACGTTACCCTATCCATCTCCCTCTGGGATTTGTCGCCATTAGGAATCCATCCTAGAGTAAGTCCCAATCTCCATTTCCCTGGGCTTCTAACCACGCATAAGCCCATGTTTCCTCATTTGGCTGCTAACCACATATAAGCCCCACTCCACTTCCCGCAGATGCACCATTCATGACATAATCTCCAGTTCTTTGCTGTTTATTATTTCTCACACCGATCATGACTCATGTGGGCTTAGAGTAAGAATTGAAATTGGAATCCTTCCTGGGCTGCCTTAGCTTGTAAGCCCCAAATTCATTCAGAACCACATGGACTTTGATCTTTTTGTTCTAGGTAGGGTACGTAGGTAACCTCGCTGAGGTTCAAGCCCAAAACCCATTGGTTCTGATCACTCCACTCCGGTCCACCTTTGTCCCACATGAGATTAAACTCTACCCCTCATTCTGAACTATGTGGACTTTGATCCTTTACCTCTTCAGGAAGGGTATGCAGGAAGCCTCCCTGAGGTTCAAGCAAAACACATACTTGTCATGTCCCCTTCACATCGGTTCACCTTCATCCCTCATGACGTTAAACTATATCCCTCATTTTGAACAATGTGGACTTTGATCCTTGCCCCTATCTAATAAAGGTACGTAGGAAGCCTCCCTGAGGTTCAATCCCAACATCTATTTGTCTCAACCCCTTCATATCAGTTCTCCTTTTTCCCAGATTACGTTAAACTAGATCCCCAACACCCTTCGGTCCTAACCACTCCATGTAGGTCCACCCTCATCCAGCATGATGTTAAAATGTATACCCATTTTCATCCCTCAAGTTATTAAACTATACCTATTCGAACTATGTGGGATTTGATCTTTGTTTCATAGGCAAGGTACGTAGGAAGACTCCCTGAGGTCCAATCCCAATTGATGGTAAGAAATTGGAACCCCAACCAGTGGTAAGCCATTGGAACCCCAGTTAGTGGTAAGCCATTGTCAACCCCAACCAGTTGTAATCCGTTGGAATCCCAATTGACAGTAATCCGTTGGAACCCCAACTAGCCTTAATTGTTGGAACCCCAGTCAAGGGTAAGCCGCTGTCAAACCCAACCATTGGTTAGCCTTTGGAACCCCAACCAGCGGTAAGCCATTGGAACCACAACCAATGGTAAGATGTTTGAACCTCAACCAATGGTAAGCTGTTGTAGACCACAATCTATGGTAAGCCGTTGTAGTCCTCTTTGCTGGGACCCACATCTCTAGTCTTCCCCCATGGAGTCAGACCAAATAAATATTCTAACCACATGTAAGCCCCAATATTTCTTCGGGTCATTGTCCTATGTGCACACCTCGATTCTATACCCTCATCCTGAACTACGTGGACTTTGTTTCCCTGTCACATGGATACACAGGAAGTCTCTTCAAGGCTCAATCCCACTATCACCATAATCCTCACGTCGGTTCCATATCATTTATAATACACTCTCAACCATCCATATCCATCCAGATTCTTACTCAGGTCACCACATCTGAGTGAGATCATTTCTCCAACTTTCTCGCTACTCATAGCAGTAATCGAGTAACTAACCATGCGTTATCCCCAAGATCTGTGTTCCTTCTTGAGGTTTCACCCATCTCCTCCACTCTTATCATCATTTTGATTAGTTCGATCTATCACTAAATGACGTTAAACTCACTGTATACCCTATGTTAAACATGGGAAGAGGAGGAAAATCTCAGAGACATGACTATGGAATATAATTCCCCTCACTCAATGTGGGAAGCCTTGGGTTTTCGCGCCCTTTAGAAGCCCTATCATAAGGGTAATAAACCTAGACTCATCAATGTTACAACATCCAGATACTCCAGTGATGTTGAACATGACTTCTCCCTAGATTGAAGGTTGTTGCCCTGAATTGAAAACATGGAATGTCCATATAGAAGCATTTTAATTAACCGACATCCATAAAGTCATGGCACCGAGAAAAGTTTCATGAAAAATGCCTTAAGTCTATGAGGTAGACCCAGACTAGGAAACGAGTTCTGAGGGGGAATCCATGGAAATAGGAACTGAAATCCCATAACCCCATTTCGATCAAGGAATAAATGACCCTGAATAAGTGATGGATGCCACATTCCTTTAAAAAGCATGAATGTGGGGCAAAAATCAGCATTTCCACCAACAGACGGATGTGTGCCCCAGAGAAAGTGTCAGAAACAATGGTGTTTACCTTAGGAAAAAAGTCTGGTATAATTCTCGATCAGTCATATTTTAAAATAATAATTAATAATTAATTAAATAAATATTAATTTGTACTTGTAGGGTTGATTGACCATATCTTTTAAAAGGAGAATCATATTTATATATGTCTCATCCTTTGAGTCTAGAATGTGGAGTATTTCCTTATTGAAGCATAAACTTAGGTTCGACATCGGGGTGGGTTGAACCCCCTTTTTAATTTCTTATTTAATTTTATTTTATTTCATTTATATATTTTTTTTTAAACATTATTTTTTAGCTTCTCATGAAATACCCCTATGGAACACCCTTTGTATAAATGAGTGAGAAAATGGAGGAGTGAGAGATAGAAGAAGAGGGAGATAAATAAAGGTACCATTATGGATCTAAGGATGCGCTAGATGATCATGCAATGTGTATGGAGCATAGAAACATGTGAAGCTTCGTCGGATTCCACCTAATGTTTGGCTGATTTTATCTTTTCAATGTTGATCCACCTAGATTTTTTTGTTTTAAGTTTTAATCACCTTTTATGATTTCTTAGGACCCCTCATGGGCTTATCTTTTTTTGGTGTGGGAAAAGGGGGTTTTGGGCGATTTGAGTGATTTACCATTCAGAAATCTTGATCACACAATGTATAGTTCAGGAACAAACACCACATGTTATTCCTATTTAGGGAATATGAAATTTTTTAAGTACACACCATTTATAAGGTATGTACTTTTTGTACAAATTAATCATCCATGTAGACAAGTATCAGACCAGGTAACCAATGTAGGGGCATAAGGCCATGTAGATTACATGAATAGACCCCGTGTGGGTGGAACACCATGTAGAGTTACACGACTATGATATATACATGGCCATGCCATGTGAGGTACACGGGAAGGTACCATGTGTAGGGTGCACGTAGTGATAGTACCAACACATTGTGTATATAAGCTTTTACATGCCATGTCCAGCTAGAGTACACGTCCAAGTAGGGATTTGGAGGTATATACCATTTACTGAGTAAACACACCATATACTTCCCCTTTCTATGCTTTTTAAAAAATTTCCGGTTTTTCATATATTGATTCCCAAGGGTTATAATTGGACCCATGAGTAGTCAATGCAGAGTTTATTTTCATATAGATCATGATAGTTAAAACCTTGTTGTGTTTTAAAGACTCCTAGGTGGTGTTTTATGATTTCCCTAAACAGAGATGTTCTTCTTCATTAATTGAATACAATTATCTCCTGGGAGTGAGAGTTTGACTTGAGACAATCCATTATCTATCTCTCTAGACCGATTCTTCGCAACTCTTTCTTTGAGGACATTTCAATTATGAGATGCACCCTTCTGATCTAAGAGGTCTTGGGACTAGTTGTTTATGTGGATCTCTGTTTGGACTCATTTACTTATGTTTTGACCTATAGGATCCCATATAGGATAGACCTATCTTATTACTTCCACTAAGGGTCCCATAAGGGATTCCTTTCATTCATACTGACCTTAGAGAATCCCATATAGGATACCATACCTATGAAATGTTTTTAGAATCCCATGTAGGATGCCTGTACCTTTATGTTATATTCAAGATTCCCTTACTAGATGCCTTTTCCTATACACCGTTCTGAGGATCCCGAGTAGGATGACTCTGCTTACTTACCCTAAGAAGATACCATGTAGGATTCTACTTTTTTCCTTTAATATTATGGATTTTGAGTGGGATGCCTCTCTTAGATATGACTTGAGGGACCTAGTGGGTGCCCTGATGTTTGATCGACCAAGAGATAGTACATCAAGTTTGGGTAGATATGGTAGCACATATCATTTTAGAACATATAACAAACTTATAAGCCTATGAGCCTGTAGTAGTCATGGTTGGTTTAGGCATTTCACCACCCCCACCCTTTACTTTATAATTTCACATGTTTACTGATGTTGCAATGATTATTACCATAGGTGCTTCTTGGTTGGTGGATGATGATCCTCACACGATGCATATTCCTTCATCTTTGGGATGCATAGACTTTCTTCCTAAGATCCATATTATTCATTTATTGGGATACCTAGATGTATTTTCTAGGATCTACCTTCTAAGACATGTATTTTCATATTTATTTATATACCCAAAGGTACTAATTAGGATATAACTTTTTAGCCTATATATTGGACTATTATATTTTTTGGATTTCCATATGTTCTTACTAGGGTATGGATATCGATCTTATGACTACGATATATATGCATGATTCCCCTAGTAATTATACTCATGGATGATTGTTCTCTCCTAATTAATGAGGATGATTATTCTCTCCTCTATTTGATATGTGACGAGGATGATTACACTCTCCTTGATCTATTTATACTCATGGATGATTACGCTCTCCTGAGTCATAGGTATTATTATGCTCTCCCTAACTGATTACTTAGCTACAATGTGGGACATGGAGTTTCACATCATTGGATACTCATGGATGATTATTCTATCTAGAGTGATAGGTATGATCCTACTCTCCCCCATTAGATACCTCAAGGGGTATGCACAATGTCTCACCAGCGATCTGTCCTTTACATCACCTAAGGGTTAGAACCTTAGGGATTATCTGAGTAGCAATGTCATGAACAACTATGGATAAGGACCTAGGGATCAGGTATGGTAATATATTTACATGGAATTAGTGGAATGATGTTTAGCTCAGTGACCATTTACAAGATTTCTATATATAGTTCCCTAGAATCCTTTTTGACGGTGATTGGAGGTGAGTATGGGTGAACCTAGGGTTGGGATGAGTGTTCCCCTGTAGTGACATAGCTTACTCAGAGAGATTTATGATGCTAGAAAAATAAGGTATAGTTTATGGGGATTATGGAATTAGATATTTTCTTAATGATACATGGTTTGAGAGGTACATTATATAGATCATTACGTTTTCACATCATATCCAGACTATTGGGATTATGACCCACATATAGACTGGTGTAGATTTATGTTATTTATTTCACAATACCCATGTATATTCATATTTATGTATATATTTATATTTATTATAACATTCATATATATATATATATATATATATATGTAAATATGGATATACATTAAAAAACTTCTCATACTTTTTTGGGATTATGAAACTAGGGATCGAACGTAGTTTCACATTTTTTATTTGATTTATCTTTCCAGTGTGTCTCGTCTAGGATGAGATTATTACATGAGAATAAACTTATCGAATCATATTATAGGTTCATCATTAGGGTTCCCTACTGATATTTTTTATCACCCCTATACATGCATCTCAGTGTGTATGAAGACCTTATGTATGCGTTTTAGGTTGAGCATAGTTTCATAGAGGATATGAATGATGCCCAGGGTTGCATGATCGAACATGGACACTTTTTGGGTTTTTATGATCTGGCTGGTGCAGTTTGATAATTTCTAGAGATTGATTATGTGGTCTATATTAGAGTCCATAGTAGATCCTTATACATTAATTTTAGTTTCTTTTGTACTCTTATATTCATATGGTCAGACCAGTGGGTGACCTGTGTTGAATGTATGACATGGTTGTTTAGGTTTTATAGGATATTATTTATTATTACAACATGTTCTATTTTTGTTTATTTATTTATTATGCACTATATTTATTTACTAACTATGTATGATACTGGGTTATTTATACTATTTTCTACTTTGACATGAGGGAATAGTCTCTCTAAATACACACCCTAGGACCACAATTCTTGTCGGAAGCCTCTGGCCTAAGGAGATGAGTGCATGAGGCCTCACTAAAAACCAACTTGGTGCACTGGTTTAGTGGAATCAAGGTTGGTATGATACATAACATAAATAGGGTTCCATTATGCTGATAGACGACCCATTTCTTGTCCTAGTAGGGGGTTCCACTCTGATGATCATGGATGATCACTGCCATCGTCAAGAACTGCCTAAAAAGTATCATGCTTGGAACATCTTACATCATTTCTCAGAATCCACTAAAAAGTATAACATCACATTCCGTATGAAAAAAAACTCTGTATAGTCTACTCACCAACAAAAATATGAGTCCAAACTAAGGAGATATGAGAGGTAGAAGTTTCATGAAGGGGTACACGATGTGTAGGGGAATCACCCAACATGTTGTCCCGCTCTGTTTCCTACCCATTTCCTTGGAAGCACATGGATCACTAGCCATGTAGTACTATGTGGTGTATATGGGTACTACCCGACATGTCTAATCTGCTTGGGGCCTAGCCGTGTTCTCCTGGACGTGCCCATGTACACTATCTATGTTCTAGTACACGATGGGTGCTAATCCATACATGATGTGTAGAGATACATGGGATCCTAGTCATGTACCACAAGTACATGATGAGTCAGACAACTAGGGTCACACATCATGTGTTCCCTATACAAGGTGTGTGATACTCCACTCCAATGTGAAACCGTTTGCACTATGGAAACAATAATACGCAGCATGTTTTCATCACAGTACACACAATGAATGTCAGGATTTTCCAAAAAACAAAGAAGGTTTCATGATTTTCTATATCATATTCTTTTACCTTTATTCCCACTATTCATCCACCATAAATTTGTGGAAACTTCCTTCAGCCACCGTTTCTGGCCCTTCATTTGTTAGAAATCAGATCCTGATTCTTTAATCAAAGCTTTGGTTTCCGATGCTTTCACTGGGGCACGCGCGCCCGTCCTCTTGGGCACGACAGGCGTGACTTTTGTGTTGTCCCGCATTCCTGCTTTCCAAAGGCGGGAGGCATCTTTTCCTTATTCAGGGACGTCAGCTCCTTGATCGAAACGGGATGATGTGATTTCAGTTCCTCCTTCCGTTGATTCCTCCTTGGAACTCATTAGCTAGTCCGGGTCTCCCTCATAGATTTAATACGTTGTTCGTGAAACTCTTCCCAGTGCCATATTTCTATGGATGCCGATTAATTACACTACTTATGTCAGGACATTCCAAAGGGTCCAATCAAGGCAGCAACCTTCAGTTGGGGGAGTATTCATGTCGAGGCATCATTAACGTGTATGAACTATGGGTAATTGGAATGTATGTCTTTTGTCCCTTATTATAGGTCTTCTAGAGGGCGTGAAAGCCCGAGGCATCCCACATCGAGCGTGGGGAATCATATGCCATAGGCATGTATCTGAGTTTTCCTCAGCTTCCCATGTTTAACACAGGGTATGCCGCAATTTTAACATCAAGCGGAGATGGATCGACCTAATCAAAACACTAGCTGGAGTGGATTAGATTGAGGAATCCCCCTTGAGGGAATGCTGATATCGGATCCAGCCCATGTGTGGCTTCCCGAATGCTGTGGAGGAGAATGGGGTGGCATGATATCACCGGGATGTAGTGGCCCAAGTAAGAATCAGGATGGATGATGGAAAATTTCATGGAGTGGAGGGGGATTAAAATGGGACCGTCATGAAGATGACAGTAGTGTTGGTCTTGAGCCTCAAAGAGACTTCCTACGTATCCCCGTGGCATGGAATCAAAGTTCTCATAGTTCGATGATACGGTGGGACACCTGAGGAGGCGACACATGAGAATGGACGCATGGAAGGGACCCAGAGGAAGTGGAACCTCCGGGTTGGGGCATGAACTTCCTAAGACACATAGGCTCAAGGGATAGATCAGGATGAGACATGAGTGATGAGCTTGAGCCTCATGGAGGCTTCCTACGTATCCCCGTGGCATCTAATCAAAGTCTGTGTAGTTCAGCATGGAATTGGGCTTAAACTCTGAGGTGGACCAGGGTGGTGGGAGAACCGACGTGAATGAGGTCGGAACAACTAGGTGGTGGTGGTCTTGTACCTCGTGAGGCTTCCTACGTACCATTCCATAATGTGGATCAAAGTCCACGTAGTTTAGGTTCGACGCCGGAGAACCGACATGAAGGAGGGACTTGGTCTAATGTGTGGTGGGATTGTACCTTCTGAGGATTCCTACGTACCATGCCTTAACATGGATCAAAGTCCACGTAGTTTGGAAAAAAGGATGTTGAACTAGCATGAAGGGGTGTCAGAACAACTGGATAGCAGGGTCACAACGGCTTACCGCTAGATTGGGATGTAGTTTAATGTCAAGCGGGATAGGGGCATGTCGGAGAACTGATGTGAAGAAGGACCTTGGCCCAGGTGGATGGTGGGCTTGAACCTCAGGAAGTATTCCTGTGTACCATGCCTTAACATGGATCAAAGACCACGTAGTTCAGGTGAAAATGGGGGCTTGGCACACTGACACAGAGACGGTCGGGGCCAATGATTATTGGGATTGAACCTCAGAGAGGCTTCCTACGTACCATGCCTTGAAATGGATCAAATTCCTCTTAGTTCAGATATGAATGTGGGTGTCGGAGAACCGACATGAATAAGGACCTTGGTCAGATGGTTGATTGGGATTGAACCTCAGGAAGGCTTTCTACATTGCATGCCTTGACATGGATCAAAGTCCACGTAGTTCAGGTGGGGTTTCTGGCGGCTAACAGATGTGAAGGTGAACCCGTGGGTCTATTGGTGGTGGGCTTGAACTTCATGAGGCTGCCTACGGATCATGCCTTGACATGAATCAAAGTCCTCGTAGTTCGGGCATACAGTTTAACGTCATGATGGATGAGGGCGTACAATTTAACGTCATGATGGGCGAGGGCATATAGTTTAACGTCATGCTGGATGAGGGAATTTCCATGGTCGATGCTTACTCTAAGACCACGTGAGTCATGCTCGGTGTGAGAAACAAGAGGCAGAAGAGACCTGAAGATCACGTCACGAAGGGTGAGTCCGTGAGAAATGAAGAGGTGTTACGCGTTGAGTGGCCCATGGTGTCGGGACTTAATCCAAGATGGAGGCCCGAGAGTGACAAAGCGCAGAGGGAGAGGGATTTGAGACCGAATAAAAGAGGTGAATAATTCCTTATCACGCCCTCCGCTGGCCCTAGCATTGAGGAATTACGGAGGCCCATGGTTGCTACCTTCTGCAAGAGGGGCTAGGGGGCTCACACCAATGTGGCTTCCCTTCCCCACGGACATACACCACTTCGATAGAGAGGATATAATCCCATTTGTGGGTGATTCCATTCCCGTGGAGACGAGTGGTGTAAAGAATGTCCGAGTCGGGGGGACCCTGCGTGCAAGGCACGGGGTCAGGTCATAGTTTAACGTCATGTGTTGAGGACGAGGTGCTTGGAATTTTAACATCCTGTAGCTCAGACGAGGTGGGATTACTTCACACCCCTAGTACTTACATGATTGGTACCCTCTGCTCCTTGTGGGAGGGAAGGTGTCGGCAAGGCCGTGGAATAGGGGGGTTGCAGAGAAAACCATCGAGGGGTCCACGTTAGCGTGGCTATGCGAAGAAGCAATAGACGTTATCATGCCTATGCGAAGAAGCATTAAGAAAATAAACTCTACGGGTGGTGTCATCTAGGGGACATTGAAATCACATCCTACAAACCTGGAGGGTCGCACGGGAAGAGGAATTGCCAAGCAAAGGGGTCCACAGGCAGGGAACTTTTGGAGCTTGGTTGCTTTGCATAGTGGAGAGCACTTGCAAAGGGGTGTGCTTCGTGAAGTGGAGTGCCTTGGCCTTAGCATGGGGCAGAGATGCGAGTGGGAGGTGCTTGGCGACATGTAAGGGTGTTCTTGGAGCACTGCCTCGCAAAGCAGAGGTACCTCGCGAAGTAAGGTGCTGTGAAGCAGTGTGCTTCGCGAAGTACAGTGACCCTGCCTTGGCATGTGGATCACGTGTACAGGATGAGTGTTTCATGAAGCATAAATGCTCCCTGACTTCTCGGGTCCCCTTGGGGATCCCCTTCCTTCACGAATTCCCTTAGGCTTCGCAAAGGGCATCCCTCTCGGAAGAGGGGCTCAAAACGAGACAAGGCGAAGGCCTCTCGCGAAGCAAAAATACCTCGCGAAGCTCATAATTCCTAGAGAAAAGAGTGATTCACGATTTGGGTGTTTAGAAGCCGAAAGGTCGGATTGTCCATCTGGAGAGCTTAGGGGGAGATCAGTATTTATAGGCAAGGGGCGCCGCGAAGCAGAGTTCACGCGGCGCGAAGGGGGATTTGGTTTCTTCATGGCGGGTTACGAACGTCAACCGGATTATCGGAGAGGTACCGCCTCCTCTGCTTCGCGGTGGGTTCGCGAACGTCGGGGAATTTGCGGAGGGTTATCACCTCCTCTTCTTTGCGGTGGGTTCATGAGCATCAGGGAATTCGCGAAGCTTTACTGCCTCTGGTGCTTTGCGGCGGCCGCAAAGCTTGGGGGCCCTCCGCGTCGGGGCTTCACGAGGCAGGGCGCGGGGCCTCTTTTCTCTTCATTCTTTTTGTCCAATATTTTGGCACCAATAAATGCCCGCCTCATACTTGGAGCCGTGGAGGGACCAAGGGTCGATGTATGAGGGAAATCTGCAAAATTATCATCAGTTTGCAGTGCTAACTCGCGGAGAAGGTGCGCGAGCCAGGCAGGGGCCACGTGCTCTGGACGAGCCGCGAAGCTCCGTGCGGGCTGGACGCGCCGCAAAGCTCCAGGATCGCCGCCTATAAATAAGGGGATGACCTCTCTTGTATTTTTACTTATTTGAGACTTTGTACTTTTGATTTCTCGATTCGCGAAGCTCCGCGTCCTCCGCATCTGCTCACCACGAATTGAGCTTCGCAGCGAACCGCGAGTCTCCGACTCCACAACTGCGCCAAGCGAACGTCTGCTTGCAAGCCGAGGTTAGGACCCACGTCTTGTCTTTGAGAACGAGATTGACGAGCGATCTTCGTGAACCAACATGAAATTTTTCCGAGTTCTAAAACCATAATGGCCCATCAAGAAGCTATGCTGGGGGTGCTCACAGACGCCACCTGAAGAAATGAGATGGCCAACTGTCTGAGCCTAGGGGAGCTGGTCCGAAGCCACTCGGACCATAATTCTTCGACAAAACTTCTATTAGAGTGACAAAAGAACTATCCACTATGCAAGAATCTGCCCTTGTATGGATTTGGGCTAAGGGATGATGTATTCATTCCTCAGGCAAGTAGGGACGAACCAGCTTGATGGTTCTGGAGCACGCCATGCCAGCGTCAATGGTTCAGGGTGGCCGATGATCACGCATGGGAGGACTTCACACCTATCACCACCGACTGTCTGTACAACCATGTGAACAACATTGATGGGGAGACACTCCAACTGGAGACATCCCCTCCAATGTACCGTACCATATTGAAGATGTCTTTGCCGGATTCAAAGAAGAGGTGGTCCGATGAGTGGGACCTGTGCCAGGGAAGAAACTTCACCAATGACTGGGCATGGTCCTACTGGGTAGGTGCCTCATGCGAGGCTTTTGGGGCCAAGATAAGGATAGTGGGCTTGTATGAGGTGGCATAGGCCTCCCAATTCCACATTTATCAACTGACGCAACTGATGTCCGAGTTGTTGAGAAGATGGTCATCTAGGACCAACACATTTCACCTACACCATGGGGATGTTGGAATCAATATGTTGGATTTCAATCAGATCTCGGGGGTCCCGATCTTGGGGGACATGTATGATGAGTTCCTCCCTGTCATGAGTGCATGGGAGGATCTAGAGCAGATGCCGCAGCTGGCGCTGGCAATGATGGCACCGGTCCCTGGGGAGGACAAGGAGGTGGTGAGAGATGTCCACATTAAGAAGTGGTTAAAGTGGTTCTTGAACTTCCCGGAGGATCGAGAGTTACCTTCGAGGCCTCGAACTTGTCCGAAGGGGGCTCAACGGGGCAAGGAGCACTCGTACTGGAAGCTCTTGGAGGATATCCAATAGAAGACCTAGGGTTTCAGTGTCAGCACAGAACAACAGACGTTAATTAGGCTGGCGGCATTTATCGCGGCACTTATCTATGGTTGGATCCTACCGGTAAGGGATACCAAAATGGGTGTGCGGACTAGATCATTCATCATGGTATCCATGCTCGCCATGGGAAGGCGGGTCAATCTGGGAATTCCAATGCTCGCCAGATTGTACAGGATATTGCGGCACGTTAGCGAGGGCAAGAAGCCGCCAAGGATATGTGGGCCCTTCCACCTTCTGTATGGGTGGATCATGGCGCACATTAGGGGGGTTTATGAATATCCAAACCCCATCTCGCAGACTGAGTCGAACTTCCGCCCCTCTATTCTGAATGTGGCCAGGAGCTTCCCATTCAAACTAACAATACTGATGGTGCTGAACTGGTTGTGGAAGGTGGAAAAATTTAACTTCCACCCATTTCCATTGCTGACAGGAGTACTCACTGACGATGGTCAAGGAATGGAAGAGCACTGTGCTTATCTCCTGGCCTTTTGAGGTGGATTATTGGTGGCACGGGTGGACCATGAGCCTCTCTACAAGCCGTACACCCCGCACTGGTTCGCGAGGCAATTCTAGTGCCTGCAGTGGCTGACCCCATAGGTATACTGGGAGGTGCGTCATTAGGAGAACCCATGTTTAATGAGGCAGTTGTGGCTCATGTTTACACGGGAAGACGGGAAAATACGAATGGTATTGCCTCCGTCCACATCCGCATTTAGACTGGTGAAGGAGTATGCCATCAGCTGGGAGGCGGCTTATCTGGGGGAAATGCTGAAGTAGCCAACCATTCGACCTAGTGATGGCGGGCCTCCCCTATCCCTAGGTCGGGGTCAGAGGGAAACAAGGGACTCTAGCGGTGGTGGGGTTTCCGTGGTTGTGAGACCTACACCAGTTGAGGATGCGGCAGCAGCAGCGGATCCAATAGTAGTAGTGGACCTGGTGGTTCCAGAAGTGCATCGCCATATGGAAGGGCGGCCACCGAGGGGATTCCGTAGGATATCCGCTCAGGCTCCGGGGAAGCGGCTGCTTCATATTGACATGCCAGAGGATTCCGTCTTCCCGGAGGCCTGGGACATTTGGGATGTCAACCGGAAACACCTCGGTCTTCCCGAGATGTGGGAACACCTAAACCATCTCGGGATGGTTTTACTAGGAATATGCCCTATCCGGGCCAGTTTCACGGTGTCTTTGGTGGAGGCGGACCAATATCTGGATGAGCTGGAGGACTACATAAATTCTAGTGGTGTCTTATGCCCATTGACAGACCGGGTCAGGGTACTACTGGATCAGACAGTTCCCCCGCATCTATCGGCCGTCGAACTGAGGGAGCGCTTCCCCCTTCCAGAAGAATCAGAAGAATCCTTTGGGGAAGACGAGGTCGGCGGAGGGAGCCCATTGGAGGAAGGTGAAGTCAGAGATCAAGACTCGGATCTCGATGATTTCGTAGAGGCTCTCGAGGTAAAATTCCATGTTTCTATCCTAGGGGTCTTCTCTTAGGCCATTATGGACCTCTTACGTATATCTGAACCGTGCAGGAGGAACTTGTACGCAGAACATGATCTCGCCCCTTGGCGGGTGATGATGCAGGACCTTTAGAACCCGCGCTTGTGACCGCGTTCCGTTCTATGTCTGGCGGGGATAGAGCACCCGAGGTGTCTCCTCTAGGATCTCTAAACCTTCCGACAATATACGGGGGGTCACGCCCTGGGGTCCCGTCATCATCGACTCGGGAGCAGCACCGGGAGTTTGATCTTCGTATGTCTTTTCCACTAAATTCATTGTTGTCATATGTAGATCGTGCCAACTGACGTCTATGCCCTTCCCTGTCGCGTACAGTTCTACGACTAGCATGGGCCACTGCAGCAAGGTTGGTCGGGATGTCTGGCAGCATCCCTCCAAGGGGCATGCCGGTGATCGTGGAGATAGTCACCCCACCTGCCTGAGCTACAACACTCCCTGTCATTGGTGGGACCACCATCAGGGTCGTGCCCGAGATTATTGAGTTGGAGTCTGATGATGAGGATCAACTGGCCGACCCAAGTCCTGCCATGCCCGCTCCGGTGCCAGATGTTGCACCAGATTCAACACCAGATGTAGATCCTGTCGAAGATTTCTTGCGGGCGTATCCTGAATATGAGCCTGCCAATCACGTGGACTGGGATGAAACAGTCTCTGATGAAGAGGACAACAAAATAGTCCACCGCCGATTGTGGAATCTAATCACGCGCTTCATCAAAGACACCCCCCAAGCGCTATGGCTAAATGAAATAGACAGACTTCGCTCGTGGTTACATGAAATGTGCACTGGGGGAGTGGATGCCCAGTGTCCTCATATGCTCATCTGAGATATCATGGAAGAGGAGATCCGGAAATACGATTGTGGGATCAGTGTGGGCTGACAGCTGAGGAAGGAGACAAATTTCAGGAAGCTCCAAGAGGCTGAAAACGAGGTCCAACAGCTACAGGCCCAGGCGGATGAGCACTTAGCCTCTCTCAATGCACAATCTGAGCTGATCTCACGATTGAAGGCCTAGCTAGCAGAGGAAGAGGATCGTATGAGGCAGGCTTCCGAAGAGATGGATTCTATACAGGCTGACATATGAGGGCCCGAGAGGGGGTCGATGAACTGCGCCCTATCGCTGCTGAGGAAGAGCGGGAGCTGAGTCGGCGGCAGCAATTCATGGACGCCACAAGTCAAAGGGTGGGGGAGATACAACGCTCTTTTGACGGGGTCAATCCGTCCATGGGGGGAGTTGACCCCCGGGTACTGTAATGATTACAAACCCTTAAACGTACTTTCGTGCTTTAATTCCTATTTTCATGTCGTAGCATGCACGAGTTCCATTGTTTTAACTGGTTCAGTTTGCATCCTTACAATGTTTGTGGGATGTCCAACGACAATTCCCTAAGCTCATATGGGTTGGGACCGATGTGAGAAACAAGATATAGTCACCTCATCGTCCAATCAAAACATAGGGGGGTAAACCAAGCTTCGGGCACCCGGGGTTTGGATAACTGGTCGGGATTTCTGGGAAATAGGAGAGACCTGGCTAGAGAAGGAAGTTCCTAGAATAGCCAAATTACGGTTTTTCCAGCGCGCTCTTGTGCACGAACAGTGCAACTCCAGAGATGCTGAAATTGGTCCAAACAGGTGGGCATGGGAAGTGTGAATCATGATACCCAAGATTCGGAACATTGTGAGGGTGGCACGACAATAAAGGGAAACTGTTAACTGTGGTATAAAAATGGTATCCTTACTGCGTTAGCCTAAAATGGGGACAAAAAATAAGGGCCGACCATTGACCATGTTCCCAACACGGGGCCTAACTCAAATATCATCGATCAGTCTTTCGAGACGTTGGCCCAGGACAGTAGGTGGACCATAGGTCGAGCATCCATACTGTTAGGGGGTCCCTCGAAACATGACCAGTCATCCGAAACATTGGCCCAGGATAGCAGGTGGACCATAGGTCGTGCATCCATACTGTTAGGGGGTTCCTCCAGACATGAAAGGGGAAGAGGGTCTGAATAAGGGGCACATGAAGCGTGGAATGTGGAGTGATGGTTTGTCCGAATAGAATCCAACACTCACGCAATTACACCACCATGGTGGGGGTACGCCATATGGGCGCATCAGTTTTATCATTGATCATTATTTTTGTTTTTAGACACGGCCTCTCGGACGAGGTGGTCTGTCGCTTCCCAACTTCATCTTGGGGAATCCTAAACTTGTTTAGGTCAGAGTCATAGTTACATGGTCCCCTACAAGGGGTCCGACCAGGGGACCGGAAAGGGGAAGAACATGATTTATGATTCCTGTGGGCAGGACCCTAGGTAAAATTCCAGGGTTTCACTACGTATCCCATGAGGATGGGAATCAAGACACATGTAGTTCATGAAGCATAGTTTACCGTCATGTAGGATGAAGAGAATCCTGTTTTTTCCAGTACATATCCCACCAAAACTACTAAGCCCACGTGAGTCGTGCTTGATGTGGGAAATAAGAAGTAATGGGGAACTTTCCGAACATAGTAAGGGGCAGGTTAGGGTGAAGGGATGCTCGGTGAATATCGGCCCAATGACACTAACACGTCCATGTGGCGCATCTAGATGCACGAAGAGGTTGAGCTGAGTATGTTGGAATTCCACATGAACATGAGGAAGTGGAAATGTGTGAATCATAACACTCGAGATTTGGATCACAATGATGGCAACGTGACGATGGAGGATAACTGTTAATCGTGGCAGAAACGCAGCATCCATGTCGCATTAGCCTAGAATGGGGACATACAAATGAGGGTCGACCATTGACCATGTTCGAAACACGATACTACGTCACAAATGTTTCCAAAGATCTGTAGGGACGTTGGCCTAAAACGATTGGAGAGCCCTTATGAACAGCATCCATGGAGAGCCCTTAAGCCTAGCATCCATGTCGTCCGAGGGTCCTTTTGGATGTGGAAGAGGATGACGATCCAAATAGCGAGCTCACGAAGCTTGTTCATGGGATGAGGGGAATATCCCCATGAAAATCCCACACTCTGGGCTCTTTGTCAAAACACCTCTAAATACGACAATGAGGCATATTAGATAGAGGGAGACGAGTCCCTTCCCATAGGGAGATCTTAGTTTAGGTTCGTAAAATTCGGACCATGGATGGAAGGAAAAACAGGAGGCACATGGTGGGTAATTACGAAAACCCGATGTGAATGAGGGCATAATCCCATACCACACCGCACAACCCCCCTTGAGAGAGGTTTTAGGTCAAGGGACCAAAAATGAGAGTTGATATGGGCCTGAACAAAGTGGAAAGGCGTTCTTACATACCCCATAGGGATGGGGATCAAGCTACACGTAGTTCTGAAGGGTGTCACAGTAAGGTACATGTGCCAGGGAAAAAGGGGAGTGCGGGCGTGGCCCTTGCACCAAAAGAAGTGGAATTTGATAAATCCTGTTTGTCCATTAAAGTGAGTGGTTTTTTTTGTGAAGCGATAGGACTAGGGTAGTAAGCCCTGATGTTGCCACAAGAATCAATCCATGATAGGCATTGACAAATGGCATGGCACGTGAACAATACCTAACGTGATTTCCTCTACAATGAGTTCGTCACAATGCAGTGCCGTTTTTCATCGTGCGGCCAGGAAGATAATGTCACAGTTTAGGGTCGTGTGATAGGACCCAACATGCATTTTAACATCATGCAGAGCAGAAATATCAGAGATGATGCTAGGTGGAGAATGCGTACAGTGCCATGAAACATAACCGACGTGGATGGGGACATGATCCCACATCACACCGTACGCAGTTTTGAGATAGGAACCTCGGGCTAAGGGGTCTACATAGAGGTGAGAGGTGAAGGGGGGGGGGAGATTATCTACCAAATGAGCTAGACCCGAAAACGAGACGTTCAGGTGGTCCTATGTATTCCATGAGGATGTGAATCAAGACGCACACAGACCTTAATTAAGATCTTAGTTTATGGTCTTAGAGCTCAGACCGTGGGAGCCCCGAAGGACACCGTATTGCAGTTTTATCCCCCTGACGTGCAAAGGTGCACTGAGGGATGGAACCAAGAGTGTTGATATTCCATCTGGATATGATGGGGTGGGACATAATGTGAATCATGCAACTAAAATTCAAGGCCTGGAGGGGTTGGCGTGACGATGGAGGATTACTGCTAACCATGTTCGCAACACAGCATCCTGTCGCATTAGCCTGAAATGGGGACAAACAAATGAGCATCGACCGCTGACCATGTTTGCAACACGAGATTTGTATCAATTTGTTGTCTGAAACCCTTGGTGGGCGTTGGCCTGTAACGGTAAGAGAGCCCTTGGGCATTGTATCCTGGTCGTTCTTGGGGTCCCTTTGGGTATGAAAGATGATGAAAGCCCAAATGAAGGGAAACACAAAGCCTGAAAAGCGGAAAGAACTTGACCAAGTTGAATCTGACACTCTTGGTCCTAGACTAGAGTACTCTTAACACATGGTAGAACTACTACAAGTGGTCGAGGGACCCAACATGAGGGCGGGTAAGAAATGGCGGGATCCCGGGACAAGGAGGGTATAGTGCCAAAAACCATGTACCATACCTACGTATCCCCCTCTTGGAGAGGGGAAGGACAAGGGGCCTAGGTGACTGGGAGATCAGGAGATCTCTAATAAATGGGGAGGGACCCGAAATCTAGATATTTGGGTGGTCCTACGTATTCCATAAAGATGTGAATCAAGCCACACGTAGTTCTGGAGGGTGCCTTTTAATGTCGCGCGGGATAGAAAATAGGAGGGAAAATTCTTAGAACAGTGTGCACGTGGTGAAACAATTGCATGAGGACATGATCCCACATCACACCACGTAGTCCCAAAGTAAGGGTCCTGAAGGCAGTACAGAAGAGAAAAATTAGATGAACTCAAGCTGGGCCCAAAGATAGGAGGTCTGGGCGTTTTGACGTATCCCATTAGGATGGGAATCAAGCCAGATGTAGTTCTTAGGAGATCTTAGTTTATGGTTTTAGAACTTATACCATGGAGGGATGGAAACTTTCCAAGTAAGCACAGACCTCGACCCGATCCCTAAGCCCATGTGTGTCAAACTCAGTGTGGGAAAAAGGGGTGAAGATCCTTATCGCAATACCTGGAACATCCATTGAGGGGAAGTCGATGAAGATCCCCAAAGGACACCTTTAACATGGCTTCGTTCCCCTAATGCGCTGATGCCCACTTAGGATTAGTATCAAGAGTTTCGAAAATCTACTTGGACATGATGAGGATGGAGAAGGATGTGAATCGTGTAACTGACATTTTGGGCTTAATGGGGTTGGCGTGGTGATGGGGGATAACTATTAACCGTGGAGAAAAAATAGTCTCCATATTGCGTTAGCTTGAAATGGGAACAACAAACGAGCATCAACCGCTGACCGTATTCGCAACGCAGGATTTTTATCGATTTTTTTTCTGAAACCATCCGGGGCATTGGCCCATAACGGTAGGAGAGCCCTTGGGCGTTGTATCCAGTCCATTCTTGGGGGTCCCATTGGGTATGGATGATGGTGAAAGCCCTGATGAAGGGAAAAAACGAAGCTTGAAAAGCGGGTGCGGACGTGTCTGAGTAGAATCCAAAATTCCAGGCAACTTAAAACAGATCACCCTTAGGCACATTGGTGAACCGCCGAAAAGGGTCGACGAAGTGACTTAGGAGGGGTAGGCCAAGGGGCCAAGGTGGGATAGAGATTTTCGAAAGATGGGGCTGGACCCGACGCTTAGACATTCAGGTGGTCCTACATATCCCATAAGGATGGGAATCAAGCCACACATAGTTCTAGAAGATACCTAGGGGGAAGGATACCCTAACGAGGATGTTTATGACGTGGCGAGTAACCTGACATGAATTGGGACGTAATCCCGCACCACACCGCATAGCCATGTAGGAAAGAACCTGGGTCTAGGGCCCAAAAAAGGCCAAGAGGCCTGAGGCTGGGCCTCAGTAAGCGAATGCGTACGACATGGAAAGTAACTCGACGTGAATGAGGACATAATCCCGCACCACACCGTACACTCCCTATAAAATAATCGGGGTTGTGGGACCGACCGTTGGCACTACCCAAAGGGAAGTTTGTCACTTAGGGATGGGGCAGGACGAATCACTACACTCGATGTTTCGGAAATCTTGGGGTGGACCCGAAGATCTGGGACAATGTTGACCATGTTCGAAACACAATGTCCCTATGGTGACCTGATATGGGAGCAAAAAATGAGCATTGACTGCTGACCATGTTCGAAATGCGGGACTTTTATCGTCTTGTTGCTCAACATCCTCGAGGGTGTTGGCCCGAAGTGGTAAGAGGGCCCTTAGGCCGAGCATCCATACCATTTAGGGGCCCTTACGGATGGGGAAATTGATGGAATCCCAGTCAAGGAGTGGGTGAAGTATAGCTATAACCATCTACGAAAGAGGCGAACATCTCCAGGGCAGGGGACATACATTCTGTTCGAGGCTTGATCGACGTAAGTTGGGGCAATAGCATGCACCCTGCCATATATCTCAACATGAGGGGAAGATTTTGGATTTTTTGGGCTGGGCCAACGGACAAAGTGTCTGGGCGTTCCTACGTATCCCATAAGGATGGGAATCAAGCCATGCGTAGTTTCAAAGGCCATGCAGTTTAACGTTGTGCGGTAAGGATGCGGGAGGATAGATGAACTGGAGTGGGCACATGGTGCAACCCTTATAATCCTTTTATGATCAGGGCTAAGTAATCCTACTCCTCATCATGCAAGGACCCTCCGAGGAAACTATACCCAGGGGGGACAGTCAAAGAAAAGAGCTCGAGGCTGGACTCAAGACAAGACGTCTGAGCATTCCTATGTATCCCATCAAGACGGGAATCAAGCCACACGTAGTTCTAGAAGCGCAGTTTAATGTCATGCGGGACAAGATGTAGTTTAACATCATGCGGGATGGGGAACACATCTCATCTGGGAATATGTACAATACGACAAGTGACCCAACGTGAATAAGGATGTAATCCCACACCACACCGTACAATCCCACAGGAGAGTCTGAGTCGGGGAAGGCCAAGGGGCCTGAGGCTGTGCCTCGGTTAGGACGGCCTGACTGGCTTGCAGTTTAATGTCTTGCAGTAAGGACGAGGGCCAGGGGCCCGAAGAGGCCAAGGGCCTGAGACTGGGCCTCGGTCAGGAAGGTCTGACCAGCTTGCAATTTAATTTCTTGCAGTAAGGACGAGGGAGATCTTAGTTTAAGGTCATAGAGCTCAGACCATTTTTTAGTTTATTGTCATGCAGGACGATGTTGCAGTTTAAGGTCATGCAGGACTGGGTGCAGTTAAAGGTCATGCAGGACCCAGGTTCAGTTTAGGGTCATGCGGGACCATAATTTGTAGTTTAGGGTCATGAGGGACCATACAGTTTATGGTCTTGCAGGACCAAGGGGCTCAGGAAAAGTATTGCTTGAGGAACTTGGCATTGGTGGGAGGAGTTATGCGCTCACCATCCATGGTCACCAAGGAGTATGCTCCATTGGGGTAAACCTTATGAATTATGTAAGGTCCTTCCGATTTGGGCTCAGGATTGGGTGGTTTCCTACTGGGGATCATTGGCGCTTGGAGGGCCAACACCAGGTCTCCTTGCAGAAAAGAGCAAAGGAGAACCTTCTTGTTGAGGGCTCTGGCTATCTTATTCTGATGCCTTTCTAGATTGTGCAGGGCACAGAGCCTGTTCTCATAGAGTGCTTCCAATTCAGCTAGAAAGATTTCGACCACCTTATATGGCACCTGCTGGTCATAGACTGTAGTGCATAATGATGGAAGCTGGATCTCGATGGTCAAAACGGCCTCAACCCCATACACTAGGGAATATGGGGTCACCTGGGTGGAATTGTGAGTCATCGTCCGATAAGCCCAAAGGGCCTTTGGGAGCTTGTCCGGCCAAATCTTCTTATTCTGACCAACCATCTTTTGTAGAATGTTAGAGAGGGTTTTATTGGACACCTTGATCTATCCATTTTCTTGTGCATGATAGTGAGAGGTATGGTTCGAACAAATATTGTACTTGGTGTACAATTTCTTCAGTTCGGCTACATGGAATTTGGTGCTGTTATCGGTGAGGAAAACATGAGGGACTCCAAACCGGTGGATGATATTGGAGCTCACGAAGTCGATGATGGAATGGGACTTGACCACTTTGAGTAAAATAGTCTCTTCCTACTTGGAGAATAAATCTGTAGCAGTCAAGATGAATCTACACTGACGAGCTGTCGTCGGTGGATATGGTCCCACGACATCGAGCGCCCACACCGCAAATGTCCAAGAGTACTTGGTGGAGTGGAGAGGCTCTGGAGGCCAATGTAGGAAGTTATCATGAACTTGGCACGCGTGGCATCTCTTGGAAAACTTAATACAATCATGGATCATAGAGGGCTAGAAGTACCCCAACCTTTGGATCTGATGGGATAGCTTGGGCCCAGCCTTGTGGGCACCGCAGGAACTGGCATGAACCTATTGCATGACCTGAGAAATCTCGACTCCTTGAATGCAACGGAGGAGAACACCATCGAAGCCCCGCTTATAGAGGATCCGCTCATGACTAGGACCACTCTGGAGTGTAAATTGCAGTGCGCGACATCAGATTCGCTCATGCCCGGCCCGATCATCTGGGAGGAAACCATTTTGGAGAAACTCGAAAAATGTGCCCTCAAGTCGAGAGTGGCCTCAACCACTGCATCTAACGAACCTGGGACCCCTGACGCGGAGGGTTCGGTGGTAATGTGGCTTACCCGCAGGCCTTCATCATCCTCTGGGGTGACGGGGGCGATGAATCTCCGGTGTGCTACATGTATGATCAAATCATCTTGCTCGGGTTCTACGAGGGATGCCGCTAAGCTGGCCAAAGTGTCCGCTCGACCGTTCTGTGACCGAGGGACATGGGTGACCACTGGTCGAGAGGAGAACTAGGCCATTAGATGGAAGGTGCACTCCAACAATGGCACAATCTCTGGTTTCCTGACAACATAGTTTCCATTGACCTACTTGATGACTAATTCAGAATCCCCTTTCACATGAAAATGGGGCACATCGATCTCAAGGGCCAGATCGAGGCCAGTGATGAGAGCCTGATACTCTGCCTCGTTTTTGGTGCAGCCTTCTGAAAATAGGAATGAGTACGGATGAATGGCTTGTGTTAGAGTGATAAAATGATACCCAGACCCACTCTGTTGAGCTTAGGATCGTTGAGCATCCTACTGGTGGGGCTCTAGGAGGCTCCGTCGAAGTGAATTTTCCAACATGAGACGGCATGATCGACTGAGAGGATTGCCTCATCAGGAAATTCCAGGACCAGGGATTGATCTGCGGAGGTTGGATGGGCTGCTAGGAAGTCTGCCAATGCCTATCCCTTGATGGCCTTCTGAGGCACGAACCTAATGTTGAACTGCTGGAGGATCACCTCCCACCGCGTTAGTCGGACAGTCAGCATGAGGCGGTTTAGAATGTACTTCAGGGGGTCTACCCGAGAGATCAACTGTACCTCATGGTGCTGCAGGTAATGCCGCAATTTCTGTACGGCGAACACGAGCGCAAGGCAGCTCTTTTAGAGAGGGGAGTATCTGGTCTCCATATCGAGGAGCATGCAGCTGAGATAGTAGAGGTTGTTCTCTATTCCCTCATTGTTCTTCTGGGTGAGAAGTGCGCCGAGGGACCATTCCAGGGCAGTCATGTAAAGGACCGACGACTTTCTATAGACGTGTGGCATCAAGACCGGATGTTGGAGAAGATAGTACTTGATTTCCTTGAAGGCGGTCTAACACTCTTCATCTCATTCATAGGTGGAGACTTTATTCATGACCCAGGAAAATGGATTACACTTGCCGGCCATATTCTCAATGAATCGACGTATTTAGGCTAAGTGGCCTTAGAGACCTCGAAGCTCCTGAATATTACACGGAGGAGGAATTTGGCTGATGGCCTTGATCTTATCCGGGTCAATATCGATGCCTCCGTATCCGACAACAATGCCAAGAAACTTACTGGAGGTGACCCAGAAGGCACACTTAAACGGGTTCATCTTCAGGTGGCGGGAACGGAGGAAGCCAAACAATTTCTCAATGTCCTAGATATGGTCCTGGCACTGGCGAGATTTGACCACCAGATCATCCACATAGCATTCCACCAGTGTTCCGAGAATCGACTTGAATATGTGATGCATGGCCCGCTGATAGGTGGAACCAACATTCTTCAGGCCTAAGGGCATAACCTGGTAACAAAAAGTACCTTGGGGAACCCTGAAGGCATTGGAATCCTCATCCTCAGGGGCCATCTGGATCTGGTTGTACTCGGAATACCCATCCATGAAGGAAAGGGCTTGGAACCCGGCCTTGGCATCAATCAACAACTCGGTCACTTGGAGGGGAAAATCATCCTTCGGGTAGTGGCGGTTTAGATCACGGAAGTCGATGCATACATTGATCTGCCCGTTCTTTTTTTTGCCTGGCACAATGTTGGCTAGCCACCGAGGGTACTGGACCTCCTTGACTAAGTTTTCCTTGATAAGCTTGTCAACTTCAGCCTCAACCGTGGCACCGTGAGAAGGGTACATCTTTCTGGGAGTCTGTTTGAACCCGTGATGGTTTGTAAGGAGACCAAGGTGGTGGAAAACTACTTGGGGATCTAGTTCCGACATCTCATCGTAACTCCAAGAAAACACGTCATGGTGCTGTTTGAGATAGTTGATGTACTATTGCTACTCCTCGGGGGGCATGGCAGCACTGATCAATGTGGGTCTTGGATCTGCCTCGCTACCCAGGATCACATGTACCGGTTCATCGACCGTAGTAGAGATGCCTTCTTCAAAGGAAGGGGGAGCATCCTCCAGATCCTCTTCTCCACCGGTGGAGGGATCCTCTGTGGGGGGAGCTACTTCCGAGTTATCAAACCCTGATGGGCGGCTGGTTCCATCTTGGGTGGTAGTGGTCATCATATCCGGAGACTCATGAACCACTGATACCATAGCGATGAAGGCATTCGATCCTATCCCATCTGGACTTTGTCCCAAGGGGCCACACTTGATGACATCAAAGCAGTAGTGATGCGTCGACCTGAGACGGTTGATTCCAGCCCAGAGGAAGAGACACATATGACGTACCACCATTTCCATGAACCTGACATCCCGATACTGTACAGGGGTAGGAGGTTCCGGGATCACCTGAGCCTGGTTGGTGTAGGAGTACGAGGTAATTTTCCGCCATCACTTGGACTTGGTAATATGCCTTCCTCTTGTACCTGAAACAACAAAACACTGGCCCATGTCGGGGGTCATGGCCTCCAACCTATGGACCGGGAAGATGTAGGCGTCATCCAGACCTGCCCAAGGATTACATGTAATTGGGGAAGATTCATCCTCACTTTCCAGGATTTGCTTATCCTTGATCTTGTAATAGTCGGCGTCCAGGTAGCGGGCTTCACAAGAAGGGAAAGGAGACGCATCTCCTTGGAGCACACCTACCCGACCATTGAGGGAGTATTTGAGGCATTGGTGATACGACAGAGGGACCACTGCATGCAGATGGAGCTATGGCCTTCCCATCAATGCGTTGTACGCGGTGTCCTGGGAGACATCCATAAACTCGGTGCTGGAAATTAGGCAACCTAACTGGGTCTTCAAGTGGATCATGCTGACCAGGGATTGCTCGGTCCTGTCGTATCCATGTATTTTGAGGTCGGAAGGAGTTAAATCATCCTCAAACAAACCCAGCTTTCGCAGTCTCCGAGTCCGGATTAGGTTAATCCCAGAACCCATGTTAACAAGACAGCAGCAGACTTCCACGCCATTGAACTGGCCAGTGACGTACATTGGGTGAATATGCCCATGTATGGGAGGTTCGTCATCTTCAACGGAGAATGAGATAATTTCCTGGCTTTCAGCATTTTCAATTGCCTCAGCGTGGAAGGATTTTGCAGCTGCAACCTCCATCTCAAACTGGAGGGGGATCCTTAGGGCCTCGGCAAGTGCCTCACGCATTTCAGACGAGAGGAGAAGAGACTCATGGATAGAAAGCCTTGCTGGAATGCAGAAAAGGTGCTTTAGAACATCATACTTCTGGGCCAAACGTGAGCCTCTGCTTATAGGAGGTCTCTCTGCAATTGGAGGCACGACGGACCCTGTTGGCTGGACCGGTAGCTGGCTGGCACTGGGTACATCCCGCTGCCTGCTAGTTGATGCCTGAAGAGTAGCCGTCAGATGGGGACTGAACAACTGAGATTGGCCTGTAGCTGGGAAAGATTGGCCGTGGTACAGACGAGACAACTCTGCCTGATCTAGTAGCACAAACGATGGTGGAGGTAGATCTAAGGGCACCAGATGAGGTTACGCATGCTGAGAACTGCGCTGGGCCTACTATCTGGTTTCAGTAGCATGCACCACCTGACTCAAAGCACTCGCTGACGTGCCTTGACTACTCGCATGGCCGTGGTTCCGCTGACGTTGATGTTGGCTGGGGACTTTGGGGACGTTCGCCTGGCATTCCCCCTCATCAGGATTCATATAGGGATTTAGCATCTCCATGGTATTAACCGAAGCGCACCCCTGACTGTCGCTCAAAGAGTCATCCACCACTGGGAAGATTGTTGGAGGAATACCCATCTCAGGGGGCATAAAGTCACTGAGAGTGTGGGACGACGAAAGCAGTGGTGGAGTTCATTGCTTCTTCTTGCACCGTCGCTGCTTTCCCTTCTGGGAAGAGGTCGGTTGAGATGATGACGCAGAGGCACTGGTCGCATCTTCTGAAAGCTCCGGCTGATTTGGGCATGCCTGAATGATACATGGGTGCGAGCGACGATTTTACGGGCCATCCAGTCGTCGTACTTCTAGGAACCATGGCTGGGAACCTATTTCCACTCGCCTTCTTCATTTCTACCGCTTTCTGACCTTACTAAGACACCCGCCACTTGTGTCAGGGTCGGGCCCAACCTGACTATGTTGTTGTCGACCTGGTCTTGCATCCAGTCTTTAAACACGTCGCACTGTTTGAGGGTGTGCCCCAGAATCCAATGATAGGGGCATTATTTGGGGAGATTTTTGAGATTCGCCTCTACCGGCCTTCTACACTCAAGTAAGCGCACAATCCCATGCTCTAGGGAACTTCAGAAGTAACCGGGGACCTGCTTTTCGTCGAACGAGTAAGTCTGGTGCCTTCTTTCCGGATAGGGGCCCTAGGGAGCCTGGCCCTAATGAGGGGCCAGAGGGTCCTTCCAAGGAGGCAGATCCTAATTGTCCCGCCTAGGCGGTGGTGGCTCATTTCATGGGGGAACCTGTCAGTTCTGAGGTAGTCGTTGCTGGCCAGGAGCTTGTGCTTGAGGTGGAGGTCCTCTGTAGGGTTGTGGGGCCAGTGCCACTAGCAGCAATTCTAGCTACCTGGGGACTTCTATTAGGGTCACCGTGGCGGGCTCGGCTCTGGAATTCCTCCTTGCTGGGATTACAGGGGAAGCAGACGTTCCGGACTAACCTGTTGTAGAGATTCCTCGAGGCGCTGAGCCTTATCTGAGTGAGAAGTCCCGGAACCCTCCGGGGTAGTTCTGGGTGATCAGGGAAGGAACCAGTTGTATTTTAACATTCCCTACACACATCGTTAGTAATTTCTCTTGAGTCAGTGGCATGTCGAGGGAGTATATAAGCCCCTTCCACTAGGCAATGAAGTCCGCGACTCACTCATCAGGCCTTTGTTTTCACTTGAAGATGACTGTGATGCTGGACTCTCACGTGGTGGATCTAAACTGGTATAAGAACTTCCGGAGGAGATCCTCCCAGCCCGTCACTGATCGGATAGGGAGCTGGCTATACTAGAAAAATGTAAGGCCCTCCAATGTGTGCACAAAACATTTGATCTTGGCGGCTTCCTGCTGTGTCGGGGTCCCCAACATGGGGCCACACCTAGAGGAAAAGTGATCCAAGTGCTAAGGCAGGTCCCCTGTCCCGTTAACAGGCGAGAAAGTGGGATTCCCAACACCCGAGGGTGCAGGCATGTCATCCACCCATGCGGGATATGGGTTTCCATCTGGTGGGACTCCCACCTGCCGTGTTTCCAACACCTCAAGGCGGACGATGAGTGCTGCTATAGGATCATCCGGGTGGGGGTCCCTATCTTGACAGGGATCCCTAACCATGAGTGCATTGTCGGGCTCTTCGACATGGTAAACAGCTTCAATAGATCGTGGAGTGACTGGCGGAATGACCCTTGGGAAAACTAGGGGAACCCGGGCTGGATTCCTCGGATTGCCTCGCCATTCAGGAGGGTTTGGCAAGACCTATCAATCCATCTTTTCATGAGTCTCGACTTTTTCCCTGTCTGCTGGAGTAACATGATCAGGGTTTCCGGGAGGCATCTCACCGGGTGGATGTTGTTCCTACCCCTGCTTCCCTGGCTTAGGATCACCATAGTCGGGTCGCCTCTCTATAGCGTGCTTGGCTAAGAGTTCATCGACCAAACTCTTCTGTTCAGCAAGCTGTTGGCGCAACGCGGCCCTCTCGGGGTCTTCGTCTATTTTCTGTACTGAGGCAGATGGGTCAGAGTTCTTGATGGTTCCGACATTCTCTTTACCCTTACCGTCATTTCAGCTGAGTACCAACGACTCGGTGGGCGTAGGGAGGCCTAAAAGGTTCCTTTGATGACGAGTAATCCTCCCTGATGGGTCCAACAATGGTGGTAGCGCCTCAGGGGGTAAGTCTCCATCGAGAAACTCCATCTCATCTTCTTTGTCCACTATGTCAGCCATGTGGACTGCAACCCTTCTTGGGGGAATGTCCTTAATGTCTCATAACGAATCGGGCTGCCACTGGATATGACTGAAGAGGAGGGCGGCATACTGTCCCCATCCACAGACTTGCACATGGGGGGTAGCATCCCTATTGATTTTTCGGAGTACCTTGAATCTCTAAACACTTTTTTTTGGAGGGTGCTCTGGCGACCTAGTGACTCAGGGCGCTAGGACACGGGGAGTGCGGCCAAATCAACCAGATGACATTGGTCTCAGATTTCCTCAAAGTGCACTTAGCTCTTAGGGTACAACACCCGTTGATAGCGAAGACAAAAGTGTGTCACCCATAGGGTTTTACAGAAGCACTCGACTTCCTCCGGGGTTAGGGATTCCAGCGCACAAAAGTTTGACACTGCCACCGACCAAAACATCTCTGGGAAGTGGTCCACTGCGAGAATGTTCCAGAATCTCCTGGGCTCAGATTCAGAGACTGGACCCGTATTTCTCCACTCATCAACTGGGTGTGGATGAGGAACCGATAGCGGTACAGAAGCGGACCACTGGGATAGTAAACTGGGCGGCGGAGAATATGGCGAATGAGCCGACTGGCCACCAAACTCCGGGCCATCCTCCTAAGAGTGTGGTGACCTGAACACAATGTCGCGATACGACAGGCTGACAGCCACAACTTCTGGCACAGAGATTTCAGTTATCGGTAATGGGACACGCTGTTGCTCAACCATTACCAGTCCGCAAAATAGCTCTCTGGGATCTCTGGTCGAGGTAGAGGAAGCTTCTGGTGAGGACGGTGGTGACTGTCCGGTCGGAACATGCAGGATTCCAAAAATTCCTTCCTCCTGGATGTAATTTCAAAGAGATGTGGGAACCTAATGGACTTCACATTCCGTAAGGATGAGGCTAACACGCCTTGTTCCTGCCCCGATCCTTGAGTTGGAAAAATGAGGGGAGGGTTACAATTCCGAGTCGCATTCTGCTTCAGACTCTGAGAAGTGGGCCGATTTGATCTCCTTCTGGGCCTTCCCAGGATTCTTTTTGTGGTGGCGATGACCCTCCCCCCTTCCCCTATAAGTATCTTCGGGAAAAGGTTGATTCCCAACATATAGTCTCGGGGCTGTGCTGGCGCCTTGGCGGAGAGTAATTCCGCTTCAGATGGTCGGGGTACGAGGGGAACCGGGGAAAATGTCGAAGGGAACATGGGGAGGACCTCCATGAACAGCACCTGAGCGGGCGAAACCTCCGTTGGAACCGGTGGGAGCATTGGGAGGACCTCTATGCTTGGTATGGGTGGTGAGAGGCTGACCTTCACCCCTCTAGTTTCCAGGGCGAGGAGGACCTTCACCAGTTATGGAAATGACGTAGGGAGGATCCCCACGTTGGAGAGGGACCGGATGAGAAATGCCTTTGTATCGACGGTCGAGGGTAGGAGGAGGAATTCCATACCCAGTGTGGTGGGCATGAGAAAGACTTCCGCGCCGAGTGTCACTGCCAAGGGGAAGGTCTTCATTCGGGTTGGGGGTAGCGTGGGGCATACCTCCATGAAAAACATCAGAGTGGGGAAGGCCCAGGCTCATTGGAGTGGTGGTACGGGGAGGGCCGCCGTACAGGGTGACATCACTGTAGATTGGTTCGCAGTGATCAACACTCGGGCCGGCGACCCGGAGAGTTAACCCAGCCTGCCCGTGGGTCAGTTGGGGTCTCGATCTCGGTCGGGCATAGGAGAGTTCTTACTCAATGAGTGCAGGGGATTCATGATATACATCGGCGGTGGCTCGGGCCACAGTAGCTGCCGACATCGACGCATCTTGGAGGGCACCCTCAGCTCGGGCCCAACGCTGGCGTCGGGTCAGGAGAGCCGGTGCGGGTGGTGCAGGGGCATAGCCTACCTGCTCCTCTAGAAAGGCTGGACAGCGGTGCTGACGCGGCCGGGTAGGGGACTATGCTTGGAGTCCTTGGATCGGGACTCTGACCGGGCTGAGCCGGATATCACCCACCTCATCTGCGTAAGGCAGGGAGTCGTCGAGGAATTCCGGGGATAGGCTCCCAAAACGATTGAACGTTGGGGTGGGGAGCAGGGGCTCGCTGTGTGGCCCTTGAGGACGGCGTTGACGGCGAGGCTTGGATGCCTCCAAGTCCAGGGGGGCCATGTCCCGAGTTGGGATTATGCCCTCCTCCTCGTAACTACGTACGAGGTCGTTATCACCCTTCATTGGATGACTTCCTATGGGGAGAGGGGGGTGGCCGCCCCACACTCGTGGATGCAGACGCCGTTGTAGCAGCAGTGGGGCCACGTGGAGTAGCTGTGCTGGTATTTCCCCTTCCCCTGCGTAGGCGGGTGGGCATCGATCGTATTCCTATAGCAGCAACCTGATTCCTGAGAAGCAGGGAGGTTAACTCATCAGCACTGCGAGGAAAAGAAATCGACAACCTATGCCCCGACGCCATTCCACCTTCCGTGGCCGGTAAGAGGAATCCATGCCGACAACGTTAGATAACGGAATTCCCCACATTCTACTGCCCCAACATCTGGTGAGTTTCATGCTAGGCCCGCTATTTCCTTGGCTAGACCTGGAACCAGATATCTGGATCCGGTGACATGTCAATATACTGATGTTTTGAGCGCTCCTAATCTCCAAATTGAGGAGAAGAATTTCACGCCGGGTTAACTATTTATGTTTCTGATGCTTTTGTCGGGGCACGCGCGCCCGTCCTCTTGGGCGCGACAGGCGCGACTTTTGTGTTGCCCCGCATTCCTGCTTTCCAAAGGCGGGTGACATCCGTTCCATATTCAGGGATGTCTGCTCCTCGATTGAAAGGGGATGATGGGATGTCAGTTTCTCCTTTCATGGATTCCTCCTCGGAACTCATTACCTAGTCTGGGTCTCCCTCATAGATTTAATACGTTGTTCATGAAACTCTTCCCAGTGCCATATTTTCATGGAGGCCTGTTAATTACACTGCTTCTTTCAGGACATTCCAAAGGGTCCAGTCAGGGTAGCAACCTTCAGTTGGGGGAGTAGTCATGTCGATGCATCATTAATGTGTCTAAAGGATGGGGAATTGGTGTGTCTGTCTTTTGTCCCTTATTATAGGGCTTCTCGAGGGCACGGAAGCCCGAGGAATCCCACATCGAGCACGGGGAATCATATTCTATAGGCATGTATCTGAAGTTTTCCTCAGCTTCCCATGTTTAACACAGGGTATGCCGCAAGTTTAACGTCCAGTGGAGACGGATCGGCCTGATCAGAACACCAGCTGGAGTGGATTAGATTGAGGAATCCCCCATGAGGTAATGCCGATATCGGAGCCAGACCGTGGGTGACTTCTCGAATGCTGTGGAGGGGAATGGGGTGGCCTGATCTCACCGGGATGTGGCATCCCAGTTAAGAATCAGGATAGATGATGGATAATTGCATGGAGTGGAGGGGGAATGAAATGGGACCATCGTGAAGATGGCAGTAGTGTTGGTCTTGAGCCTCGAAGAGACTTCCTATGTATCCCCGTGGTAGGGAATCAATGTCCGCGTAGTTTGATGATACGGTGGGACACTTGAGGAGGCGGCACATGAGAATAGACACATGGAAGAGACCAAGAGGAAGTGGAACCTCGGGGTTGGGGCATGACCTTCTTGAGACACATATGCTCAAGGGAGAGATCAGGATGAGACACGAGTGATGATCTTGAGCCTCATGGAGGATTCCTACATATCCCCATGGCAGGGAATCAAAGTCTCCGTAGTTTGGTATGAAATGGGGCTTACACTCTGAGGTGGCCCAGGGTGGTGGGAGAACCGACGTGAATGAGGTCGGAACGACCAGGTGGTGGTGGGCTTGTACCTCATGAGGCTTCCTACATACCATGCCTTAATATGTATCAAAGTCCACGTAGTTCAAGTTCGACGCCAGAGAACCGATGTGAAGGAGGGCTTTGGTCCAATGTATAGTGGGATTCTACCTCGCAAGGTTTCCTACGTACCATTCCTTAACATGGATTAAAGTCCACGTAGTTCGAGAAAAGGGTTGTTGAACTGACATGAAGGGGTGTCGGAACAACTGGATAGCAGGGTCACAACGACTTACCGCTAGATTGGGATGTAGTTTAACGTCATGCAGGATGGGGGCATGTCGGAGAACCGACGTGAAGAAGGACCTTGGCCCAGGTGGATGGTGGGCTTGAACCTCATGAAGGCTTCTTACGTACCATGACTTGACATGGATCAAAGACCACATAGTTCATGTGAAAATGGGGGCTTGGTACACTGACACGGAGACGGTCGGGGCCAATGATTATTGCGCTTGAACCTCAGAGAGGCTTCCTACGTACCGTGCCTTAACATGGATCAATGTTCTCGTAGTTCAGATATGAATGTGGGTGTCGGAGAAATGACGTGAATAAGGACCTTGGTCCAATGGGTGATGAGGATTGAACCTCAGGGAGGCTTCCTACATACCATGCCTTGACCTGGATCAAAGTCCACATAGTTTAGGTGGGGTTGTTGGTGGTTAACTGACGTAAAGGTGAACCCGTGGGTCCACTGGTGGTGGGATTGAACCTTGTGAGGCTTCCTACGTATCATGCCTTGACATGAATCAAAGTCCTCGTAGTTCAGGCATACAGTTTAACGTCATGTTGGACGAGGGCGTATAGTTTAATGTCATGCTGGATGAGGACCTACAGTTTAACGTCATGCTGGACGAGGGCATTGCCATGGTCGATGCTTACTCTAAGCCCACATGAGTCATGCTCGGTGTGAGAAACAAGAGGCATCAGAGACCTGACGATCACATCATGAAGGGTGCATCTGTGAGAAGCGAAGAGGGGCTTACGCGTTGATCGGCCCATGGTGCCGGGACTTACTCCAGGATGGAGTCCCGAGAGTGACAAAGTGCATAGGGAGAGGGATTTGGGATAGAATAAAGGAGGTGCCTTGTTCCCTATCACGCCCTCTGCTGGCCCTGTCGTTGAGGAAGTACAGAGGTGCATTGTTGCTACCTTCCGCAAGAGGGGAGAGGGGGCTTACACCAAGGTGGCTGCCCTTCCCCGCGGACATACACCACTCATAGAGGGAGGATATCATCCCTTGTGAGGGTGATTCCATTCCCATGGAGACAAGTGGTGTAAAGAATTTCCGAGCTGGGGGGACCCTACGTGCGAGGCACGAGGTCATGTCATAGTTTAACCTCATGTGATGAGGACGAGGTGCTTGGAAGTTTAATGTCTTGCAGCTCGGATGAGGTGGGTTTACTCCGCACCCCTAGGACTTACATGACTGGTACCCTCTACTCCTTGTGTGTGGGAAGGCGTCATCAAGACCGTGGAAAAGGGGGGTCGCAGAGCGAACTATCGAGGGGTCCACATTAGCGTGGTTATGCGAAGAAGAAATAGGCATTAGCATGCCTATTTGAAGAAGCATTAGGAAAAGAAACGCTACAGGTGGTGTCATCCAGGGGACTTTGAAATCACATCGTTCAAACCTGGAGGGTCGTACGGGAAGAGGAATTGCCAAGCAAAGGGGTCCACAGGCAGGGACCTTGCAGAGCTTGGTTGCTTTGCATAGTGGAGAGAACTTGGGAAGGGGTGTGATTCGTGAAGTGGAGTGCCTTGGCCTTATCATGGGGTAGAGATGCGATTTGGAGGTGCTTCGCAAAGTGTAAGGGTGTTCGCGGAGCAATGACTCACGAAGCAAGGTGACTTGAAGCAATGTGCTTCGCGAAGTACAGTGACCCTACCTTAGCATGTGAATCATGTGTACAAGATGGGTGTTTTGTGAAGCATAAACACTCCGCGACTGACTGGGTCCCCTTGGGGATCCCCTTCCTTTGTGAACGCCCTTAGGCTTCACGGAGGGCATCCCTCTCAGAAGAGGGGCTCAAAATGAGACAAGGCGATGGCCTCTCGCGAAGCAAAAATACCTCGCGGAGCTCATAATTCCCAGAGAGAAGAGTGCTTCGCGATTTGGGAGTTTAGAAGCCAAAAGGTTGGATTGTCTGTCTGGAGAGATCAGGGGGAGGTCGGTATTTATAGGCATGGGGTACCACAAAGAAGAGCTCACGCGGTGCGAATGGGGCTTTGGTTGCTTCACGGCGGGTCGCGAACGTCAACCAGATTCATGGAGAGGTACCGCCTCCTCTGCTTCGTGGCAGGTTCGCGAATGTCAGGGCGTTCACGGAGGGTTACCGCCTCCTCTACTTCGTGGAGGGTTCGCCAATGTTAGGGAATTCGCGGAGCTTTACCGCCTCGGGTGCTTTGCGGCGGTCGCAGAGCTTGGGGGCCCTCCGCGTCAGGGCTTTGCGAGGCAGGGCACGGGGCCTCTTTTCTCTTCGTTCTTTTCGTCCAATATTTTGGCACCAATAGATTTTTTGCACTGACTATAACTCATGGGGCCTCCCACTACCTCATCGGATTCCTAATCCAAATAATTCATCCCATTCATCTAGTAAAATATCAATATCCATCTTAAAATCTCTATCTCGATCATTGTTAACCTAACTGATATGAATCTTGGGATCCAATCGTGCTCGGTCTTTCCTGATAATGTCAAACCCTGACCTCGTAGGACAACGATGAAGAAAAGGAACAATGTTGGGAGAAAAAAAAAGATCAATGGGTGAAAATCCATTTTCTAAATTTTATTATACAACTAATATTGATTGGGGATATTCTAGGTGAGAAAAATGTGCCAACAAGAATAAATTGAATAATTTTTTTTAAATTCGACCCATGGGCTCATGAAGATGATTTATTTAAAATAAAATGAAAGAATATAGTTTGATCATACTCAATATTTTAACCACAAGGGCTTAATCTATCAATGAGTAGTCATACCTTGGTTATGGACCAATCTTTTGGGAAGACGAAATTCTACAATAATGAGGATGATTAGTTGTGTTCACTACGCCTCAATTCACCTTGATCTGTTGTAAGGACCCGACCCCAGTTGCCTGGATCCGGTGCCTTATTTAATTACATTGGAATATAAACAAGGAATAAAATCCCAAAGTATTGAGTAGTTTAGTAGTTTTGGAAATCTAGATATATACATAAGTTCAACAATACAACCTGAAAAGAAATACAACATATAAGTTTTATTGGGAACATCCACCACACTAAGATTATCCTCGTAGTTCAATCATAAAACAACTTATTAATGTCATTAAAAAATGAAACATAATAAATGGATGAGATCAAATGCTTATTAAGGGTAGGAAATACAGAATAATATAACACAAACATAAACATTAGGCATGGTGAATAACTAAAACACATGCCTTTAAAAAAATAAACTTGAACACATTATAGAAGGAATAAGAGATGAATAAATAATTCCATAATCATGGGTATTCTACTAGTAGAATAACTACACGAACCATAAATACTATTTTCATAATGAGGGAATACATAATGACAGACATCATAACCATACTGTCAAGGCCACATTCCAAGACAACAAATAATCATTTTGTCATGGCCTTGTGTCAAGACCGTAGTTTGTCTCATGAGACCTACTGATTCACTGATGGGCTATAGTAGGAGCCACCTGAAAATTACTAGGTAAAATGCATTCCTCATATGAATGGAGAAAAACATGAACAACATATACATTCATATTGAAACTAATATGTGAAATGTAAATAACTTTCCCCAAACAATATGCATAAACACTAAGCATTGTCAGTAAATTGATGAATGGTTTTAAGATAGCAGACCCACAATCAAACTAATCATAAAACATTCAATAAAACATGGTGGATGATATAATAGTAGATAAACCTCAATGAAGTACAAGATTCAACAAATAATGTTGATATAGATGAGGATACTTTTAAATGAGACCACTGAAAAATCCTTGAGGAAATAATCCTTAAACATTACAAAGTGTCCCATACCACCATGAAACATTAAAATAATAATATCTTATAATATCATGAGAATAATTATACTCTTGATATGATATTAAAAAGGTAATTACATACACCACAAGCAATAAATAAGTGGTGAACAAGGCATTTATCTCATAAAAGTCTAAGTGAGATGTGAAAAATCCTTTTTTACTTTGGAAAGAAGAGTTCTTTGGAAAAATCCTATGTATGTGTCATGAAATCATATTAAAAACGTGTATATCCCAAAAAATAAAAGGTAAGGTCATTGAAATTATATTATAGGCTCAATTAAAGTCTCATTGAGGTGAAATCATTTAAAAAGTGTATTTAAAGAAGCTTTAGAAATAAAACATTTTAGTGAGGTTTAAGGAAAATATTAAATAATTTTAACGTGAAAGGGCATGTTTGCTTTAATAAAACAAAAAATAAACCAAAAAGGTTTTTTAATGTTAAAATTTATGATTTTAGAAATTTAAATATGTCATAAAACATGTTATATAACAAACTTCAAAATAGGTAAGAATCTGAGATGTTTATTGAATCGAGCATGTATTTGGAGAAGAATTTTTTAAAGATCCTTTTAAAACATATTGATCCCCATAAAGAAAATATGGATTATGATTCGTACACATATATAGAACATTAAAATATAATTTATGAGGTGTAAATAAGAAAATAATATCATTTAGGTGAGTACAGAATAAGAGCAACCCGAATGAAAATGGAGGTTCAGATAGAAAATAGTTGTAACTTAGTAATCAATTGAATCGTATACCCCAAAATTAAAAATAATTAAATGAAACATTGAATATCATGAAAATAAATGGTATCATGATATGAAACATCAATGTAAAGTATACATACACCATAAACAAGTAATATCAGTGAATACAGAATATCTCATAAAAATGGGTGGGAGATGAAGAAACCCTTACCTTAAGTCCGATGGTGTTCCTCACTTGGTCTTAGTGTCCGGGATAACGAAATTAAATTTATTAATTAAAATTTTAAGAACCTATTCTAAATTTAATTTATTTATTATAACCTTATTCTATTTATTCATGACCTTTTTGATGGGTTAATAGGTTCAATTTCATTGTCTGGGTCCATTTGTTTCTTGATCGGTATACATATATACATGAATGGAGAATCATGTAAAATGAGGATTTTTTTTCTAGAATTGAAGTTATAAGTTATTAGTGTACATTAAAATGGTTACATTGGTGTAAATTTCATTTGGTTACTTGGAGTGAAGATGAATCATTATTTAAATCATTTAATGAAAACTGTTTTGGTTAATTTGTGGTTTCTGAACACAATGAGCTCATTTTTCTTTATAAATCAAAACCATGTGTTCAAAAAGAATACAGAACCATATATGATAAATAATACATATATTATATTCTGGATAAACCATAATAATGGTTTCATGACCATAAATTAAGATATTAATAGAAATTTAAAACCCATCGTCCATGAATGTGGTAGATTATCACATCTTAAGTGGTGTTTTCATATTTAGTATAAAAGAATTGGAAATGACATATGATGAAATATTATTTCTTTATCATGAAAAAATTACAGTACATGTTATATACTGTATTAATTACAGCATTTGGAAAAAAGGAGAAGAGGAAATAAAAATAAAAGAACTCAAAATAAAATAAAAGTTGAGAAATCCCTTAAGAAAATTGAGCAGCCTAACAACGTCACTTAAAAATTAATTAAATATATTGATGAGATAATAAGGGAATATAAAAATTATTAAATAATATATACTGTAATGGGGATATGGAATTACATATCCCAACATAATACAATTGAAATTGAAAGATAATAACATAATAAGAGTTCTTGTAAAAGAAGGATATTTTGGGACGAAAATTCTGCAGCATAACAGCTATGCCACTTGGTTTTAGAAAAAATTTAAAATGGAATGGAAAGGGTAAACCATTCATAGAAGAATCATAAAAAAGTAGTGTAATAGAATAAAATGGAAATAATTAAATGGTAAGAAAACTTGGAATACATACCACATAAAAGAGAAGTTGAAATAAAATAAATGAAAAGGGGAATTTTCCTCTTCAATCCACGTCCTTGAGAATCTCCTCAAAGGAAGGGGTTTTAGTATTTTGGAAAGAGAAAGAGCATCGTGGATGTTGGTAGTAACTAGGGGAGGGAATTTGGGCCTAAATTTTAGGAGATTCAAGGCTTATAGGAGTGAATATAATAGGGAGTGAGGGGGGTTTTTATAGTGGAGGAATGGAGTGAATTTTGAATATTTTATTCATTATTTTATTATTTCTATCACAAAAACCAATAATGATGTTTAATGTGACCCCTAATAGTGATAAGTGCATGTGAGTTCAAACTATGTGGTCTTACATCACTCATGATGTCATAAATAGTGTATTCAACTGATAATTTGTATATACGTTATTTTATCGTATTTTTCTATTCATAAACATTCGAGTATTTTAGAAAAATTTCAAAAATTCACCCTAACCGTTTTTCGACGTGTAGAATTAAAAAATGAAATCAAAATTTTTAAATTAATTTTCTAAATATTTTTAAATTAATTTTTAAATAAAATCATAATTTATTAAAAAAAACAACTTTAAAACTATAACTCGTTTTATAACACATTGATAAATTAATCAAGGTCCCATAAAATTATCTTATAACCATAATATAATAAAGTAAAAATTTATGATTAAATTTTATGAAAATAAATTTTCATTTTAAATTAGTAAATTAATCATAAAATTGTAATTAAAATTTTTATGACATATAAAAATACCAATACTTATATTATGATCATTTTTTCACTTTTAAGATCTATAAATTGTTTTTATACATTCATGGGTGAAGTTTCTATTTTTTTGGCCCATTAAATCTTCATTATGATTCATAAAGTTATGTTACTTTTCATAAATGAATTTTACTATTCACCAAAATTCAGTTTGACTTATTAGGCTCTAAATATCTTACTGAATGCAACTGTACATGTCAGTTTTCTAAAATTGAAATCACAGAGGTGGAAAAATTATGTTTTCATGGTGAGGTTATAACAAAGTAGTTTTTTGTAGAGACTCAATGTTTCATGCATTCTATATTGAATCTATTTTTAAATTCTTAGGGTGTTACATTATACTCTCCTTACAAAAATTTCGTCCCCGAAATTCAAAATTGAACTTCAAAAGTGAATGGTTGATACTTGAAAATTCTATTGTGGGAAACCCACATCAAGAATATGGTTAAAATATCCTATTAATAAGAGGAAAGGGAAATGCATCAGTTAATACAAAACAACGCATTCTAATTGGACAACATGATCATGGAAGAATAATCAAACCATCATGTAGTGACATTAAACTCTAAAACCCAATACAATGATCAAATTAAACCATTTTGTAAATGCTTAAAATTCTAAAATATAATGAATCAACACATTATAATTGGCCGAAATACTTTTTTTATTATTTTCCGAACACTTTTTAGGAAAAGCGAGAAACCCAAAAACACAAACAAGCCCGCAAAACACATCCAAAACAGATCAAGAAAACAAACACCCAGATCAACCAACAAAAACTAAAATCTGAAGTCTCTATACCTATCATCGCAACCAACACAGGAGTCATCCACGGTGGTCGGTCCCCATTCAGAAGCCGGGTTAAAACGCCTCATGAAATCTTCATTATAGTCCCGCCTCACATCATACAAAGTGATTCACCCAAGTCCATCTTTCTTGGCCAGACTGACTTTTTTAAAAGCCAGGGTCACCCCATGTTCGTGACTAAAGGAGGCTCTGGTGCACAATGGACGAGGTAAATAGGAATAATCCTTCTTGCCTCTTCTTTTTAGAGTAGCATATGCCACTCCTCCATCCTTAGTTCTGTTTCTATCCCCACCTTGAACTAAATCACTGTTGCCACACCCATTAGGAGCTTTCATACCCATACATAGACCTAACCTGCCCTGTACAATGTTGATATATGAGAGCCTTGTCAATACACCACTATTTTATTTATCTCTCTCAGGAATCTCCCCCCCTTTTCTAGGGAAAACCTCCTTCGGATAGGTTGCTGACCGATTGTGCTACAACGGAGCGTTAGTATCAATTAAAGCTAAGAATTGAGGTTGCTCAACTAGTTCATGATCTTCGTACATCACTATCCACCCTTCTTCATTTCCAGTAGAAGCCTCCTGAGGAACATTCTCCGCATCGATATAAAAATTAAATGAGTTAATCACCTCTGCATCCTCTTGTTCCAGGCCCTGAAAATAGTTTCTTGTATGAACTATAATCAGTATCCCTCCAGCAGCATTATTCTGACAAGATTTCTCATCCTTATGTCCTTCCTAATTCTCCACAGCAGGACCATCATACACTGAAGGCCCTATTTTCTCCACTGCCACAAGTTGCACCCCTTCGACCCTACTGTTAAAAGCCCACTCACCTCCAATACAAGAGCTACACTTATCTTCAACCTGCATCCCACCATCCGAAACCTGCAGATCACTCCTCAATCGCCTAAAAACTGTAGAAACCAACAGATTTAAGGAGGCCTTATCGGCCTTGCCCACTGCCGGTGCATCCCTATTCACCAGGCCAGAATCATTTCAAGGATCAGTTCCACACATCCTTCTCTGTCCTTCATCAGGCCTCCTCCTCTGACCTTCCTCTGGCCTCCTCCTCGGAACAAAGTTCCTCTCCTTGAAACCATCCACATGAAATTCAGAAACCAAATGCCCCAAACGGCAGCAGCTCGAACAGTAGTTATCCCAAGACTCAAACACTACTTCTTGTTTCCATCTAAACTTCGAACCCACTCCAATCCAAAACCACTCCACCGAAGGCTTTGACACATCAAACTCAACACAAATGTGAGGGTTAATCGGATGACATATAGTGGAAGTGAGAACATCAAAAAAAAGGTAACAACCCACCATGTTTCCAATCATACGAAGAATTGAAGGATTCTGAAATGGTAGAGGAAGCTGACTAAGGCTTACCCAAATCGTGCTAGAGGTTGGATCCCGATTCATGCAAAGGTTGAACGACCATCTAAGGAGAGAGAACTTGAAACCATTACATCACCGAGGGGAACTAGACAAGGCCCTAATCAGATCAACTTCCAAGGCGAAGTGAACCATGAAGTGTCTTATACCCATAAGACCAACAACCACCCGGTCTTGCAAATCCCATTTACTAAAGACAAAATTATCAAAGTCTTCATCCGAGGGTCTTTGAATATTGTAATGCGTGACCAACATAAGGTCCAGATGACTCAAAGCTCCCAAGAACTCTGACATCGAAATCAGTAACTGCGGACCACCAAGATGTAACTCCGGAACCTTCGGAATTAGAGAAATCATCGGGAAATACGAGATAAAGTTAGGGTTGGAAAAGGGAATAAACGGTTTCTGTGATCTCGTAGGATACCGAACAATGTCCTCCTCCTCCCTCCCCACTCCTGCCTCCAGGAAGGGGGGGGGGGCAAGCCATCGTCGATCATTCTATGGTTCCCTCATCTTTTTGAGCTCAGTTGCACCATCGTCGAGCCAAGAACCCAGCCTCAACACATTATAATTAAGGTCTCTAAATTTACATGATGAACATATCATTAACCCTTAATCAACATGAAGCAAATCTAAAATTCACATTGCAAACATGTGAATAACTTCATCATGTATCCTCTTGAAATATCGTTATAATTTAAATTACCACAAAACTATATTGGAAACATGTATTCTTACGTATTCCTTAAGTAAGATAAACGTTATTAGATATATTCCATAAATGCAAAATTGTTGTAAAATCCATCGATGATAGCATAAACCACTTCTCAACAAGTCAATAATAAGTTCCAAGGCATCCAGTATTTATCTAAATCAATAATTTCATCATCATTATCTCAACATCAGATATATATATTAAGGGTTGTCTTTCCTAAATCGTTTAAATTTGTTTCTAAAATGTTTAACTTTCTTAGAAATCACATTTCCTTTGTACCATTCATTATATGGAAAAAAATCCTTAATAAAAGAGTACTAAAGTACAATCCTTATATATCTCATAATTCATACAACCAATATATTACTGACAAAATATTCAAATGGAATGATTCTTGACTAGGCATATTAATCATGCTACTTCATCTGCAGTAGCATAATAACTTGATCATTATCCAAAATCCTAATTTGGGGTATATTCCTTTGTTGGTTGGGACATTGATTCACATAGTGTCCCATCTTCTAGAAGTTAAAGCATTGAATATAGGAAAATTCTTTCCTTATCTTTCAGTTATGAGTATTGTGTCCATTTTCTCTTCACATGAAGAAAACTCATTTTCCTCTCTAGCATATACCAAGGTGTGTCCTTACACAATTATCACATGTGGGAAAATACATATTTCCCTTCTTCCAGTTATCCATGTTTTTTCAAAAAATCATCCTATTATTTTGCTCCCCTTCAAATCCATAGGACTCAGGGAAGTACTTAAATATCTTTTCAACAAATGATACTATTTCCTCATATGATGAGGATACTTGGGAGACAATATTCCTTTGAAATGATGGATTGAGACCATTAGATATACGATCCTTCTTACTATTCACATCACGTTCATTTGTGAAGTTCTAATTACATATCCTAGGTTCAATTTCTAAAAATTTTAATATTATATATTAGATGGTAACATTATGAACTCTCTATTACTCTAAATATGGTATAACACATAGCATAAATTTATGCATCATAAATCCTAGAACCATATACTTTGGGTAATTTGGGTGTATAAATCCTTTATAATGGTGGGTAAATAAAATGTGAATTATCCTAATCATATCCCCTGAGAGTGTCAAACTATGTTTGCAGTAAGGTCTATTGTTGTGTACCAGGATACCCCAAGTCAAGCCCAAAACTCCTTGTCAGAGTTTTCACTCCTAAGTACATCTTTACTAGAACCACGTCCACTTGTAGTATCCAGAGATGGATGTATTTTACAAGAATATCTACATAATATATTCCTTACCAAAATACCAGGATGTCCTTGTATGCTTATCCTCAAATACTATCTTTTCGGATTTATTCTCCAATCAATATTTTCTAAATCTAGTTTCTATGTTCTATAATAAACTTCCTTTGATACCAACTGTAAGGACCCGACCCCAGTTTCCTGAAGCCAGTGCCTTAATTAATTACATTGTCATGTAAACAAGGAATAAAATCCCAAAGGATTGAGTAGTTTAGTCTTTTTGGGAATCCAGATACATACCTAAGTTCAAAAATTACATCTTGAAAATAAATACAACATATAAGTTTTATTGGGAACATCCACCGCTATATGATTATCCTTGTAGGTAAATCATAAAAAACATATTCATGTCTCGAGAAAATGAAACATAAGAATGGTGTGAGCTTAGATGCTCAGTAAGGGTAAGCAATAAAGTAGAAGATAACCCAAACATAATCCTTAGGCATGGTGAATAACTAAAACACATGCCTTTAAAAAAATAAACTCAAACACATTATGGAAGGAATAAGAGCTGAATAAATAATTCCATAATCATGGTTATTCTACAAGACAAATAACCACATGAACTTTAAATACTATTTTCATGATGAGGGAATGCATAATGCGGTACATCATAACCATACCTTCAAGGCCTCGTGCCAAGACCATAAATAATTGTTTTGTCAAGGCCTTGTGTCAAGACTGTAGTTTGTCTCATGAGACCTACTGATGAACCAAGGGGCTATAGAGGGCCCCAACCCACAATTACTATGTCTAATGCATTACTAGTATGGATGGGGACAAATATAAACAACATATACATTCATATTGAAACTAATTTATGAAATGTAAATAACTTTCCCCAAACATTAAGCACAAACACTAACCATTCTGAGTAAATTGATGAATGGTTTTAAGATTGCACATCCACTGTCAAACTAATCATAAACCATTAAATAAAACATGGTGTATGATATCATAGTAGATAAACCTCAATTAATTACAATATTCAACGAAGGATGTTGACATAGATGAAGATACTTTTAAATGAGACCATTGAAAATATTTGAGGATATAATCCTTAAACATTCCAAAGTGTCACATACCACCTTGAAACATTCAAATAAATTTACATTAGAATATCATGAGAATAATTATACTCTTGATATTATATACTAAAGGGAATTACATACACCACAAGAAATAAATAAGTGATGAACAATGCATATATCTCATAAAAGTTAAAATGAGATGAGAAAAATCCTTTTTTACTTTGGAAAGAAGAGTTCTTTTGAAAAATCCATTGTATTTGTAATGAAATCAGATTTTAAACATGTATATCATAGAAAATAAATAGTATGATCATTGAAATTATATATTAGGCTTATGTAAAGTCTTATTGAGGTGAAATCTGTTAAAAAGGCTTTTTAAAGACGCTTTAGAAATAAAACATTTTAGTGAGGTTTAAGGAAAACATTGAAGGATTTTAAAGCTCAAGGACATGTTTTCTTTAATAAAACCATAAATGATCCAAAATAGATTTTTCATGTTAAAATTTATGATTTTAGAAAGATAAATATGGAATAAAACATATTATATAATGAACTTCAAAAGTGGTTAGAATCTGAGAAGTTCCTTGAATTGAGCTTGTATTTCGGGAAGAATTTTTGAAAGATCATTTTAAAACATATAACTCCCCATAAATTAAAGTAGGTTTATGATTGGTAAAAATATAAATAAAATTCAAAAATAAATTTTGAGGAGTACATAAGAAAATAATATCATTGAGGTGAGTATATAATAAGAGTAACCAGAATGAAAATGGAGGTTCGGGTAGAAAATACTTGTAACTTTATAATCAATTGAATCGTATGAAACGAAATTAATAATAATTAAATGAAAAATTTAATATAATGAAAATAAATTTAATCATGATATGAAACATCAATGGGCAGTATACATAAACAATACACAAGTAATATTAGTGAATATAGAATATCTCACAAAATAGAACTTAGACGAAGAAACCCTTACCTTAAGTATGATGGTGTTATACACTTGGTCTTGGTGCCATGGATAACCTAATTAAACTCATTAATTAGGATTTACAGAACCTCTTCCAAATGTAATTGATTTATTATAACTTTATTAAGTTCATTCATGTCCTTTTTTATGGGTTAAGAGGTTTAATTTCACTATTCGGGTCTGTTTGTTTCATGATCAGTATACTTATATGCATTAATGAAGATTCATGTAAAATGTGGATTGTTGTCCAGAATTAAAGTTATATGTTATTAGTGAATATCAAGAAGTTTTACATGGTTGTAAAATTAATTTGTTTACTTGGATATAAGATGAATCATTATTTAAATCATTTAATGAAAACTGCTTGAGCTAATTTGCGGATTTTGAACACAAGAAACCCATTTTGCATTATAAATAAAAAGCATGTGCTAAAAAAGATTTCAGAACCATAGATGAGAAATAATACATATATTATTGTTTTTTTCAATCATAATTATGGTTTAACTACCAGAATTTAATATGGTAATATAAATTTAAAACCCATCGTCCTTGAATGTGGTAGATTATCACATCTCGGGTGGTGTTTTCATTTTTAGCACAAAAGTATGGGAAGGAGAGATGATGAAAAATTATTCCTTTATCGGGAAAAAAATCCATTGCATGTAAGATACTAGATTCATCACAAAATTTGGAATAAATTAGGATAGGAAATAAAAATAAAGGAACTCAAAATAAAATAAAAGTTGAGAAATCCCTTATGAAAATCTGGCAACCTAACAATATCACTTAAAAGTTCATAAAATATATTGATGAGAGAAAACAGGTATATCATAATTATTAAATAATATTTATATTAAATGGGATATGTAATTACATATCCCAACATAATATAATTTAAATTAAATGATAATACCGTAATAAGAGTTCTTGAAAAGGAGAGAGATTTTGAGACAAAACATCTACAGCAAAACGGCTATGCAACATAGGTTTAGAAAACATTAAAAAGAGAGAGGAAAGGGGTCAACCATTAATATTAGATTCATAAAACAGTAGTGTAACCTAATAAAATATAAATAATAACATGGTATGAAAACTTGAAATGCATACCGCATAAAAGATAACTTGAAATAAAAGAAATTAAAAGAGGAATTTACCTCTTGAATCCACGTCCCTGAGAATCTCTTTAAGGGATGGGGTTTTAGTATTTTGGAAATACCAAGAGATTCTTGGATGTGGGTATTGACTAGGGGAGTGTATTTGGGAAGAAATTTTAGGACCTTCAAGTCTTAGAGGAGTGAGGAGAAGAGGGAGTGAGGGGGGGGGGGGGGTTTATAGTGGAGGAGAGGAGGAAACATTAAATATTTTCTTCATTATTTTATTATTTCTATCAAGACAACATATAGTGTTGTTTCATGTGATCCCTAATATTGATAAGGTAATTTTAGTTCCAAAAAAGTGGCCTTAAATCACTCATGATTTCATAAATAGTGTATTTAACTGATAATTTGTGTATACGATATTTTACCATATTTCACTATTTATCAAAAATTCAAGTATTTCAGAAAAATCCCAAACATTAACCCTAAATATTTTTTGATGTGTAGAATTAAAAATAAAATCCATTTTTTAAAATAAATTTTCTAAATATTTTTAATGTAATTTTTTAATAAAAACATAATTTATTAAAAAACAACTTTAAAAAGATAACTTATTTTATAAAAAATTGAGAAATTAATCAAGGTCAGTAAAAATTATCTTATAACCATAATACAATAAATTAAAAATTTATGATTACATTTTATGAAAATAAATTTCAATTTTAAATTATTAAATTAATCATAAAATTGAAATGAAAATATTTATGACATATGAAAATACCAATACTTATACTATGATCGTTTTTCTAATTTTATGATGTCTAAATTGTTTTTATACATTCATGGGTGATGTTTATATTTTTTTGGATGATTTACTATTCATTAATATTCATTACTATTCATAAGGGTATTTTACTATTCATATCGGAATGTTACTATTCAGAAAAAAATTATGTTTGCTTTATCAGACTCTAAATATCCTACTGAATGCAACTGTGTATGTCCGTTTTTTGAAATTAAAATCATAGAGGTGGAAAATTATGTTTACTTGGATAGGTTATGACAAAGTGATGTTTTTTAGAGACTTTTCATTTCATTATTCTATATTAAATCTATTTGTAAATTCTTGGGGTGTTAGATCTATTTTCTGTTCATCTTTTGATCCTGATCCTCCAATGAAGAATGTTAGAACTCTTCTCAATTATTCTATGGTTTATATGGATAAACCTGAAGGATTGTTTTAAAAAGAAATAGATGTAGGAATTTAGGTCATGGATTTTTAAATAAAATAAATAACTTTAATCATTAATTTAATTAAATGCACCACCAACAACTGCCTCAACCGGATATCCAACACCGACCAAATTTAGGGCCTTCCTTATGTAATAACCAGGCTCTGAATTCAACAATGATCTTATATTTATGATCTGAGACTCCATTCAGGATATATTTCATTATTTATGAAAAAAATCATGCATGATATAAAATATTTTTAATATTTTTATAAAATTAATTACGGTCTGACTAGGCTTCAAAATCGCACGCCGTCTCAACACCTAGCTCCATAAATATTCCCTGATATATTTCAAATTCTTACGATATAAAAAAATGGTCTCTAAAATTACCATGGATTTTATCACAAGACTCTCTAAAATGTCTAAGGGATATATTACTATTTGGGTTGCAGTAAATCACCTTACTTTTTTGAAAGATTATATTTCCATAAAAGAAGATTTATATATTTAAAAAATCACTATGATAAAAATAAGTATTGAGTCGGCATGAAGTACTACTCTCAATTGTATATAATTAGGATATGAGGTTTACCTTGAGGTTATGTAAAGGTTTTTAGGAATAATTTAAGATATTATTGAGTTTTAGCACTACTTATCATCCACTAATAGATTATCTGTATTAGAGGTCATTTGAAACTCTATAGGATATATGAAGATCTTATTCAATGGATTTCTAAGAAATATGGGCTCAAAACACCCTTGTTAGATCTATAAAATAATATCATTTTCCATTATATCATTTAGATGACACCATATGTGGATTTTTATGGGAAGAGATATAGGAATAAAATATAATGGGATGAAGTTGGCGAGAGGAAGCTTACGAGTTCTAACCTTATATAAGAAATGATAGAGAAGGATCAAACAATTCAGTGACATATGTGTTGACACTAGAAAACATGTCCAATTTTTTTTTCAAATGCTTCTATACATGACCCAAGATCATAGACCATTTCTTAAGCTTCGATTTGGCAGGTTTTAGAGGCTAAACAGAGTTACGGATTAAGAGTTATAGACATTTGAAGTTGGTATGGAAAACTGGTTCGCAAAGCCCGTTCTCAAAGCCCCCTTCATGATCGTGGAGCCCCGCCATGAAGCAAGGAGGCGGGATGCCCCACGAACCCCTTTGACGTTCGTGATACGTTATGCATACCCACCGTGAAGCAAGGAGACGGGATGCCCAGGGAACCCCTTTGACGTTCACGATGCACTGCGAAGACCCGTCGTGATGCAAGGAGGCGGGACGCTCAACGAATGCATTTGACGTTAGCGATCTGCCGTGGAGCAAGCTCCGTCTTTAAGCTGAGCGATCTCTACTTCATGGAACCCTTTGCCTATAAATACCCATCTCACCCGACCCCTTCCCCAGACGGCCACTCCGTCCCTTGGGCAGCCGATCTCCCAGTTCGTGGAGCTCCTATTTCCTTCGCGAAGCGGCTCTGCGAGCCCCTGCTCCGTGAGCAGATTCCTTCATGTTGCTGCTCCGCAAGAAGCTTCGTTCGTGTTGCTGTTCCGTGAGTCCCTACTCCACGAGACCACTCTTCGCAAGCCCATGATCTGTGAGCCCATTCTCCGTGAGACCACGCTCCACGAGCCCATGCTCTGCGAGTCCATGCTCCGCGAGTCCATGCTTCGTGAGAACCCATGCTCTCCGAGCCCCTTTGCTCCGCGAAGCTACTTCGCGAAGACCTATACTTTGTGAGGCTCCTACATTCGCGCCCACCAGTCCATACCAAGGGGGTTCCACCCCTGCACCCTTGCTTGGGGTCACTGCCATGCTACTGTCCTGACCCTCCAGGTCGGTCCCTTCGCTACCATCACTAACCCCCATGAAAAATGGAGTGTTGCACCACGAACTTTTCAAGTCGGGACGTCAACATTTTCCATTGTGCCCTTATGCACACCCACCTTCCACCTATGGAATACCATGATTTGAGAGACTCCTCCACACACCATGAAACACCTTTAGTTGACACATTCCTCTTAGTTCCATTCACATATCGTGAGTTGAGATCCTCATCATTAATTCCCCGAGTACATTGAGTCGAACCATTCCTCAGGCAACTCTTCCAAACCCTATCACTTGGCTCCTATGCCATGTTGAACCAGAAAGGGCCGCCCTTGCGTAAGATCCAACAACAACCATTTCTAGGCGCCTTATTCCTAGCAGTCCTATCTACAAGACTCTAAACTGTAGTACTCCCTATGTTCCTAACATAGGATGCCTCTTTCTTAAAACAAGATATGCCTTATTCTCCAAGAATGAGATGCCAATAGTCATATCTACATGACTTTAAACTATAGTGAACCCTATGTTCCAATCAAAGGATGCCTCTTTCTCTATATGAGAGATGCCTTATGCTCCAAGCATAAGATGTCAAAAATCCTATCTAAAAGACTGTAAACTATAGTAATCCATATGTTTATAACATAGGTCGCCTCTTGCTCTAAATAAGATATTCCTTATGCTCCAATCATGAGATGCTAACTATCCTTTCAATAAGACTCTAAACTGTAGTATGCCCTATGTTCCAATCATAGGATGCCTCTTCCTCCAAATAAGAGATGCCTTATGCTCTAAGAATAGTATGCCAATAGTCCTCTCTACATGACTACAAAATGTAGTATTCTGTATGCTCCAAATATAAGATGCCTCTTGCTCCAAATAAGATATTCCTTATGCTCCAAGCATGAGATGCCAATAGTCCTATCTACAAAACTTTAAACTGTAGTAAACCCTATGTTCCAATCATAGGATGACTTTTTCTCTATACGATAGATTCCTTATGCTCCATGCATGAGATGCCAACAATCCTATCAACAAGACTCTAAACTGTAGTACACTGTATGTTCCAAACATAGGATGCCTCATACTCCAAGTAAGAGATGCCTTATTCCCCAAGCATGAGATGTCAACAGTCCTATCTACATGACTATAAACTGTAGTACACCCTATGTGCCAATCATAGGATGCCTCTTTTACTAAACAAGAGATGCCTTATGCTCCAAGCATAATAAGCCTAATGCCATGATTACAGTGGCATAATTCCAAGAGCGTTGGAATCCATTCCCAAATTCCATTACTCCACCTCATGCTATGCGTGTCCTTCATTTAGATCTTCATCCCAATCCATGTCTGAAGGGACACCCTAATGGACTAGTCCCATGCCGCATCGGCTCACCTACCGTCTTGGGCCAATGCCCCAAATGACTTTGGACAACACTGCGAGTCAGGTCCTGTGTTTCGAACACAGTCAGCAGTCGACCCTCATTTGTTTGTCCCCATTTAAGGAAAACGCGATATGGATACTTTGTTTTGAACATGATAAAAAGTTATCCTTCATTGCCATGCCACCCCCACCGCATTCCAAATGTTGGGCATGTGATTCACACTTTTCATCTCCCTTTGTTCGGACTGATTCCAATTCCCCTTGGCATTATCCCTCTTGTGCGCTAGCGCATAGGTGAAGGCCTCAACCCACTAGTGGGTTGGGATGCCCTCATGGACAGACATGAGGAATACATTATGGGCAACATCCTTGCGTAAGCCCCATCCAACCCTGCCACTCCATAGTGGCACTCATGAATCTTCTTTGCGTAAGCCCCATCCACCATTTTCGCTCCATTGTGGCACCTGTGAAGATTCCTTGCGTAAGCCCCATTCACTGTTGCCACTCCATAGTGGCACCAGAGCCTCCATCCTAGATTAAGTCCCAATAATTCTCTCTTTGGGCTTCTAACCATGTGTAATACCCACTCCACTTCTCATGGACGCACCTTTGGAGATGTGATCGTTAGGTCCCTACTGCCTCTTGTTTCTCACACCGAGCATTACTCATGTGGGCTTAGAGTAAGCACCGACCCTGACACCAACATTGTGGGCAGCCTAGAGTGTATGCCCCATGCCCCCATGCCGAACCATGAGGACTTCGATCCATGTTATAGCATGGTATGTAGGAAGCCTCCCTGAGGTTAAATCCCACCACCACCATCCCTAACTATGAGAAATTTAATCCATGTCAAGGCATGGTACGTAGGAAGCCTCCCTGAGGTTTAAGCCCACCACCACCTGGTCGTTCCGACCCCTTTCACGTCGGTTCACCAACACCTTGGGCAGGCTAGAGTGTAAGCCCCACACACCATCCTGAACAATGAGGACTTTGATCTATGTCAAGGCACGGTACGTAGGAATCCCCCCCTGAGGTTCAAGCCCACCACCACACAGTCATTCTGACCCCATTCACGTCGGTTCACCAACACCTTGGGAAACCTAGAGTGTAAGCCCCACACACCATCCCAAACTATGAGGAATTTGATCTATGTCAAGGCATGGTACGTAAAAAGCCTCCCTGAGGTTCAATCCCACAACCACCCGGTCATTCCAACCCCATTCACGTCGGTCCACCAACACCTTTGGGATCCTAGGGTGCAAGACCCATGCCACCATCTGAAATACGTGGTCGTTGATCCTTTCTAAGGTAGGGTACTTATGAATACTACCTAAGGTTCAATCCCACCTCCACATGGTCATTCTGACCCCATTGACGTCGGCCCACCAACACCTTGGGCAGCCTAGAGTTTAAGCCCCATGCCACCACCTGAACTATGTGGTCTTTGCTCCTTGCCAAGGTAGGGTACATAGGAAGCCTCCCTGAGGTTCAAGTCCACCATCCATTGGTTCTGAAGCCCCTTAACATTGGTTCCCACTCCTTCACCGAACTACACGGACTTTGATTCCCTTCCATGGGGATACGTAGGAAGCCTCCCTGAGGTTCGAGCCTATCACTCATGTCTCATCCTAATCTCTCCCTCGAGCCTATATGTCTCAGGAAGGTCATTCCCCAACCCGGAGGTTCCACTTCTTCTGGGTCTCATCCATGCATCAATTCTCATGGGTCACCTCCTCAGGTGTCCCATCGTCTCACCAAACTACACAGACATTGATTCCCTGCCACATGGATACATAGGAGGTCTCTTCGAGGCTCAAGTCCCACTTCACCGTCACCCTTGTGATGGTCCCATTTCATTCCCCCTCCAATTCATTCATCCATCCATCACCCATCCTGATTCTTACCCAGGCCGCCATATTCTGGTGAGATCATGCCATTCATCCCAGCGCTGCTCCTTGCGGCACCCGGGCAACTAACCATGCGTAATCCCCAGCATGTCTCCGGGTTGTTGTCCTCTGTGTACACCCTAATTCATCACCCCTTCTAACTATGTGGGTTTTGATCCCTGTCCTCTACACAAGGTATGTAGGAAACCTCCATGAGGTTCAATCCCAGCCAAAGGTATTCCTTGGTGTTCACCATTTTGGGGTGCACTCTCCCTGATCCACCCTCAGTGGTGTTCAGATCAGCCATTACGGTGTGACATCTCCCCTACATGGGGCGCACCACCTCGGATCCGTCCACATTGGGCGTCATGATCCAACCATCTTCTAGGTTTTCCCTCATTGGAATGTACCAATCTGATCTGTCTCTATGGGATGTTATGATCACTCTCATTCCCTCTCCGCAAGATGTTAAACTCACGGCCTACCTCGTGATAAACATGAGATGCCCGAGGAAAACCTCAGAAGACACGCCCTTGATGTAACCATCTCTACTGAACATTAAACATGCGGAATACCCTATGTTAAACATGGTAAGATAAGGAAATACTCAGATACATGCCTATAGGATATGATTCCCTGCATTCGACATGGGATGCCTCAGGTTCTGCACCCTTGAGATGCCCTCTTATGAGGAAGAATAAGGTTCCCCAATGTCCATGAACCGAGAGATTCCCTGACATGCCTGATGTGGTCATCTACTATGACTGAAGGTTGCTACCATGTCAAGACCCCATGGAATGTCCTGATGGAAGTAGTGTAATTAACCGGAATCCAAGAAGATATGGCACCGGGAATGATATTCATGAACCACGACTTAATCTATAACGAGGAACCAGACTAGGTAACAAGTTCCGAGGAGGAATCCACAGAAGGAAGAACCAACATCCCATCATCCCATTTAGATCAAGAAGAAAACATCCCTGAACAAGGAAAGGATGTCACCCGCATTTGGAAAGCGAGAATGCGGGGTACCAGTTGCACATCCTCACAAATGGATGCGCGCACCCCGGAGAAAGCGTCGGAAATAGAAATGGTGAACCCAACGTGAATCTATTCTCCTTCAATAGCAAGTAGACCAAATGTGTTGTGAAAATTTTGGCATCATCCATGTGAATCCCCTCTCCTTTATATATGAGAGGATGGGTAACATCCGGTGGTAGAAGACTACGGTCAATTGTGTTGAGTCAATAAGGTTTTCCTTATGAATTTTCCATTCTTTCTTGTTTTGAAAATCACAAACACCTTATACTTAAGAAAATATTATTTTTACCTCCATAAGGAAAATTTACTTCTTTAAGGAAATTTACCCTAACCTAGATTTTCTTATACATAGCCATATTTTCTTAAGTACAACAACCGGATTCGTACCCAAAATCCCATAGCCATATAATGAAAAGATTCAGAGCATTCTGTTTTTAGGATCCGAATTCTGGATGTGATCTGTAATGAAGTTCTAATCCGAATTCTGGACTCCGACCTTTCATGATTTCGACTCCGAACTATTAAGTAGTTCGAATCCGAAATCTTAAGCAGTTCGACTCCGAACTCTTAAGCAGTTCGACTCCGAACTCTTAAGCAGTTCGACTCCGAACTCTTAAGCAGTTCGACTCCGAACTCTTAAGCAGTTCGACTCCAAATTCTTAAGGAGTTCGAATCCAAACTCTTAAGAAGTTCGACTATGAACTCTTAAGCCGTTCGACTCCGAACTCTTAAGTAGTTCGACTCCGAACTTTGCAAGTTCATATTCTGATCTCTGGTAAAAACCAAACTCTGAATTCCTATAAAATATAATCCGAACATTTCTTAACATAGAATCAGAATTTCATTTTTGTTAGACTCTAAAATTTTGCTTTCACTCTGAACTATTGATTAGCTTTTACTTACATATTCTTCATTTCAAAACGATGTCCTGCATTCAGTTAGACATGGTTTTGTTATAAAACGATGTCATCTATTCTGTTTCTAATTAATTGTTGGTTGAGTTACACGTGTACAGGTCCCTCCAAATTTCAAGGAAAATATGACCATTAGAAGATGGAGCCGACCGTTGGAAGTTTTCTTATAAATAGGAACTCATTTTAAAGAGCTCAAAAGAACAAGTTGATCGATCTAGAGAACACACACTGTTAAGGTGATTTCTAGAGAGAGAAGCTTTTCATGCCTTGTGCATACTGAACCGCTCGTTCAGATTGATTTGTGCGACTCTGAATGTTGGTGATTACATTCGAGGACTTCTGGGGATAAGAAGATTGAGGTTCCGACTACCTTGAAGTTCGAGGGCTTCCTTTCTGAGGAAGACAAAGGTTCCAACTACCTTGAAGTTGAGGTCTTGCGGGGATAGCAAGACAGAGATTCCGATCTTCATATTGAGGGCTTACCCTGGTGTGGGTAAGATATACTTGCTTGAAAGTATAAATCAAGAGACCTTTATCCAAGGTTGTTGGATACCCTTCTCTTTGGGTTAAAATAGTTATTGTTTGTTACTTGTAGTTACTACTTGTTTTTTTCCGCTGCATATTGTATTGTAAGGAATGTATAACCTTCTTATACTTCCTTATACTTGTAATCTGATTAGTTTAGATTCTATACGCTTTAAGGTAGAATCTTATATCGATTAACATTGGTTCTAATTCTCCAGTTGGTGATTATAGGTGTTGTGAATTTTCTTAGTTTAACATTGTTAAACATAGTTTTTCCTTGTCTAAGGAAAACATAGTTATCTGTAACCAACTTTAAAGGTTTCAAAGGAATTTTTAATGTGAACAATTCACCCCCCTCTTGTATATTGAGCATCTATATCGTTATTTCGATCCTACAATTGGTATCAGAGGAGGTTTCAGAAATACTTGTACTCACGTATACGTTTTTCTTGCTCATTTTCTTTTTACTTTATCATTCCAAACTTTTTCTACCAACTAGTTTGGTTGCCCAAGTTTTTTTAAGAATGGCAGGAATCAATGTTGGTTCTATTGACAATCTAAACCCTACAAGACCACCAATATTTGTTGGTAATGAATATGATTACTGGAGAGATCTAATGAAGACTTTTGTTATCAATACCAGAGTGGATAATTTCGTTATGCTTACTCGTGATTATAAAATTCATGATAAGGAATTTAGAAATTTCACTAACCAGGAGAAGCAAGAGTATCAACTCAATTATAAGGTATGCTATACTTTACTATGTTCAATGACTATAAATATATATAGCCAAATTTCTTCTTGTGAAGCAGCTAATTGTATCTAGAAGAAGTTACACACTTTGGCACTTCTAAAGTGATTGAAACTAGGAAAGCTATGCTTAGAGCTGAATATCATAAATTTAATTTTCCATATGGAGAACCAATCTGTAAAGTTCAACAGAGGTTTATGACTATAGTCAACAGCTTACAGTCTATGGGAGAAAAAGGGTTAGATGATGAAGCCCTTGTAGATAAGATAATTGATATTATGCCCAATGAATGGGAATCAAAGAGAACAACTATAGATGAGAACAGAAAGGTGACTCAAATTTCTCTTGATGAGCTACTTGGAACTATTCTCCAACATGAAACAAGAATGAAGAGAGATGCTGAAAAAATCAAAAAGAAGAATGGGAATGGTACTATTGCTTTTACACCAACATCGAATCATGTGAAAGCTAAGAATCCTGAGAGAGTAACCAGATCCAAGTCTAAGAAGGTGGTTATTCAATCAGATTCTAGTGAAAGTGAAGTCTCAGAAAATGAGTTAGAAAATAATGCTCGAAGAATGAACAAGATAGCCGGCCAGAGAAATTTCCAATCCAAGTATAAGAAAAAGGAAAGGAAAGACAGAAAAGATGGAGAAGTTACTTGTTATGAATGCAGAAGAGCTGGACATATTAGACCAGATTTCCCTCTACTCAAAAAGAAAGACAGTAAAGAAAGAAATTCTGAAAGGAATAGGAAGAATTATTACAAAACCAAAGCCAAGAATGTTCTGAAAGCAAATGACACCTGGAGTGCCAGTGGTGGTGACTCTTCAGATAAATCTTCTGATTATGAATCTTTAGGAAAGAAGAATCTTGGTCTTATAGCCAGATTACCTATTGACAATCATTCCTTTATGGCTAAGATACGAAATGATGAATCATTGAAAAATGTATCATTAAATTCTAATGATAGTAAGTATTATAACTCCTCAGATGAATAATCCTCTTCTGATGAAGAAAATAATTCACCTACCTATGAAGAAGTTACTAGGTTTTATGAACTTCTTGAGATTAAGAATTCTAAGCTCATTAAGAAACTTGATAAGGAAAATTCTAGGAATACTATTCTTACAAAAGAAATATCAGATCTTTCTAAAGATTATAATAGGAAAAATGCTGATTTCATAAGTATTTCGAAAAATCCTGAGGAAGTAAGTTCTGAGAGGAACAAACTTTTTAAAGAGTTAGAAAAAGTAATTTATATGAAAAGTGTTTTCGAGCCTAGCTCTAGTTCTAAATCTAATGATTTTGAAGATAAAAACTTGGTTATTAGACTCAAGTCTGAAATTGTTTCCTTAAATAAGTGTTTGTCGAACTTTACCCATGGTAAAGAAAATTTTGATAAAATGTATTCTCAAATACGACATTTAAGAAACAAATCCAGATTTGGTTATACCCATGCTAAACCAATTTTTAGTAACAATTACTTTATTCAAAAAAGTGCCCCATTTTTTACCAAGTGTCAATGTGGTGGTCACTGGGCAAAGAACTGTTCTTTAAATAAAACTTAATCTCTAGGTTTTCATAAAGCTTATTTTTCTAAGAAAATGTGGGTTTCTAAAATATTATTGTATAGAAATCTCGGATCCAAGAAAGTTTGGATTCTGAAAGTCTAATTCTTTTCTTGTTTTTAGGAAGATATAGGAAGTTCCAACAACAACACATGGTACATGGATAGTGGATGTTCCCAGCACATGACTGGTAACAAAAGCTATTTTGAAAAGATTGTCAAAATGAAAGGAGGGAAGGTAACTTTTGGTGATAATGCTCAAGGATAAATTGTTGGTATTGGTAATATTGTTCTTCTAGGTAAAACATTGATTTCAAATTTTTTATTTGTGAAGGGTCTTAAGCACAAACTCATTAGCATAAGTCAGTTATATGATGAAGGGTACCTTGTGAATTTTAGAAATGATAAGTGATTAGTACACAATTCCAATAAAGAATTTATTCTCTCAGCCAATATGCCAGAGAATGTTTACACTTTGAACTTAGAAGACCTATGGAGCCAATATTTACCATGCCTAAGTGGAATGGAAGATCATTCCTGGCTATGGCATAGAAGACTAGGACATTGTAACTTTATAAACTTATGTAAACTCTCTAAAAAGAAACTAGTTAAGGATCTACCAGAGCTTAGATTTGATTCTTCCAAAGTTTGTGATCCTTGTCAATATGGCAAGAAACATAAATCTAGTTTTAAATCAATTGGTTAAGTCTCAATGACAGCTTCATTATAGTTAGTGCACATGGATATTTTTGGTCCAACACAAACTGGAAGTATTGGAGACAAATAATATGTGTTTGTTCTAGTTGATGATTACACTAGATTTACTTGTGTTTATTTTCTAGCAAAGAAGTCTGAAGGTTTTTCTTATTTCAAAAGTTTTAGAGCACAAGTTAAAAATGGGAAAAATCTTCCACTGAAAACTATTCATAGTGATCATGGTGGAGAATTTCAAAATTCTGATTTTGAAACTTTTTGTAGTAGGAAAGGTATTACTCATAATTTTTCAGCACCTAAAACTCCTCAACAAAATGGTGTAGTCAAAAGAAGAAATAGAATTCTTCAAGAGATAACTAGAACCATGTTGAGTGAATATTCTATAGCTAGACATTTCTGGGCTGAAGGTGTAAGTACTGCTTGTTATACTATAAATCGTGTTTTGATTAGACCTTTTCTTAATAAAAATCCTTATGAGTTATGGAATGGTATAAAACCAATACATTACTACTTCAATGTTTTTGGTTGCAAAGTATTCATTTTGAATACTAAAGATAATCTACATACATTTGCACCAAAATCTGATGAAGGAATTTTCTTAGGCTACTCCACAACTTCTAAGGCATATAGAGTTTTCAATAAAAATACTTGTACTGTTGAAGAAATAGTGCATGTAAAATTTGATGAGTCAGATCCTTTTATTTTCAAACCATCCCAGTCTACATCCTTGGATGTGTTTTCAAAAACTGATTGTAAACCCTTGATTGAAGATCCTTATGATAAAGAAAATGTTCAAGAATATACTTCTGAAACATTTACCCCAGAAGACTTTCTTCTCTATGTTGATGAACAGGTTTCAAAAAACCCAAATCAGGTGTTTGTTAAGAATCATCCAAATGATAGTATCATTGGTGATGTAAATCAACCTGTAAGGACTAGAAGTTCCTTAAGAAATGAAGTATAACATCTAGCATTTCATTCCCAATTAGAACCAAAAAGCACTGATGAAGCTTTAGGTGATGATGATTGGATCAAATCTATGCAAGATGAACTAAATGAATTTCAAAGGAATAAAGTCTAGACCTTGGTTTAAATACCTAAGGAAACTTCTGTTATTGGAGTTAAATGGGTCTTCAGAAACAAGTGTGATGAAAATGGAGTCATAGTAAGAAATAAAGCTAGACTTGTTGCTAAAGTCTATAACCAGCAAGAAGGAATAGACTATGAAAAGACCTACGCTCCAGTAGCTAGACTTGAATCTATTCGTATTCTACTTTCCCTTGCAGCATTCTTCAATTTTAAACATTTTCAAATGGATGTGAAATGTTCTTTTCATAACGATTATGTTCAAAAGGAAGTTTTTGTTGAACAACCTACTGGCTTTGAAGATTCAAAACATCCTGATCATGTTTTTAGACTTACCAAAGCTTTGTATGGTCTTAAACAAGCCCCACGAGCATAGTATGATAGACTCACATTATTTTGCTTCAAAATAACTATGTTAAGGGAAATGCAGATCCAACCCTTTTTATAAATAAAGATAAGAAAAATGTTTTGATTGTTCAAATTTATGTTGATGACATCATATCTGGTTCAACTCAGCTATCATTAACTGATTCTTTTACAAGTCTAATGAAATCTGAGTTTGAAATGAGTATGATGGGTGAGTTAACTTTTTTCCTTGGTTTTCAAATTTCTCAAAAACCAGAAGGAATCTATATATCTCAACATAAGTATATTAAAGATCTTCTAAAAAAGTATGGTTATGATAACACTAAGAGTATATGTACTCCCATTGGTACCTTAAACTCTTTAGATCCTGATGAAGCTGGGAAACCATTAGATCAAACGTCTTTTAGAGGTATGATAGGAAGTCTACTTTACTTAACAGCTAGTCGACCGAAATTAATGTTTTCAATGTGCTTATGTGAAAGATATCAATCCAATCCTAAGGAATATCAATTAAAGGGAGTAAAAATAATTTTTCGCTACCTTAAGGGAACCATGGATCTAGAATTATTTTATACTTCTAGAAATGATTTTGTTCTAAAAAGATTTTCAGATGATGACTTTGGAGGATGTATAATGAATATAAAGAGTACATCCGAAACTTGTCATTTCTTAGGAGATTCGTTAGTTTCTTGGTCCTACAAGAAACAAAATTCTGCAACACTTTCCACTGCTGAAGCTGAATGTGTAGCAGCTGGAAGTTGTTGTGCTCAAGTGTTGTGGATGCAACACACACTCACAGACTATGGCTTGAGTTTTACTAAGACTCAAATTTTGTGTGAAAACACAAGTTCCATTGCACTAAGCAAGAACCCTGCACATCACTCTCGTGCAAAACATATAGATTTTAGGCACCACTTTCTCAGGGATCACACACTTAAAGGAGATATCATTCTTTTGTTTATCAGGACACAAGATCAACTTGCTGATATTTTCACAAAATCTTTACCCTCAGATAGATTTGAATACATTAAACAAAAGTTAGGAATGATAAATGTAAGGTAATCATTCGTCATTAACTTCTTGTTCAACAATTCTCCTAACAGTAATAAACTCCTTCTCATAGGGGGAGTACATTTGAATGTTAGTGTAACTAAAATATTTTCGGAATTTGTTTTTCAAAAAAAAAATTTCTCTTAGTTAGTTTTTCAATTTCTTTAAAAAACAAACTTTCCAGAATGGATTTTTTTTTGAAAAAAACATTCCGGAATGGGAATTTCCAGAACTGAAATTTTCAGGACTGAAATTTTCAGAATGAGAACTTTCGGAATGGAAATATTCGTACTGAAAACTTTCAGAATGGAATTTTTGTACTGATAAGTTTCAGAATGGAGATTTTCGTACAAAAGTTTTCGTAATGAAGTTTTCGTACTAGAACTTTAATTTTTTTGAAATTTATTTCTTCAAGAAGAATATTACCAATTATGAACAATGTTTCTAGCCAATCCAAGAGCTGTGATTTCCTTACTTATAGTTCTGTAATCATATTTTTCTTGCTGATAATTTCCTAATTTTTTAAAAGATTAGATTCTAGTTTTCTTGAAATCCGAATGTTTTCTTTAAAAACCTCAAAAGATCAGAGTCAAGTTTTTCCTTGCGGGATTGTTCTAAACCATCAGATCATATCAAAGCTTTTTCAACCGTTAGATGGATTTTGGAATACCAACGGTCACTTTCATTGCCTATATAAAGGGGACCCTGAGACTCGTCCCACATCATTTTTTTCAAGCTTTTGCATCTCGAAGCCCTGCTGCTCTTCTTTAGGCCAGTTCCGAACTTTGTTAAGACGATCCGAATCTTTCAGTTTACCTCACTCCGAATGTCTGTTGAAGAAACTTCTCAAGATATGTCAAATACAAAACCAATCTCAAAGTGTTTAGTCTTCAGGGAAATATTAGTTCATCCAGATTTCTATAAACTTGATTCCCTTATTTCAAAGAATATTAGACTGAATGGATGGGAAGATGTCTGCATAGCAAAGTCAGATAAACAAGATCCGGTTTATACTGATTTGTTGATAGAGTTTTACGAGCCTGTTTTATTCCAGATGGAAGATGGAAGAGAGAGGTTTTCTTTCAATTATTATGGGAAGACTTATAAGCTTTCTTACACCATGTCCGCGAGCCTGGTTGGTTTATCATATCAAGGAGAAGCTGAATTCTTCTCTCACAAACTTCCCGATGTGAAAGGGAGTTTCAATAAGGAGAAGGCACTGATGTGTCTTGGGATTAAGGATGATTCAACAATTAAGATTGCTCGTCTCACTCCGAACAATAGAATTTTTCAGCTTTGGGTTCAAGGATTTATGGTTCCAAGAAGAGGTGATAAAGACAATCTGAAGAAAAGCGATATCTATGTCTTTGATTTCTTGGTAAATCTAAGAAAGATAAATCTGATGAGGCATGTCTTGGTTACGATCAAGAATATCAAAGAAGACAATTTGATAGCTCAGATTATCATGTTTCCTTCCCTGCTATCTAAGCTGATAGTTCGGTGTTTATAATCCTTAAAGGTTTCCTGCAAATCAAAGATCCTAAATTGCAAGCTCATGTTAGTTAGTGATGATACTCTCAAGAAGATGAAGATGGGTTTTTCCACTGAATCCGGAGAATTTTATCCTTTGTGTGTCAAAGAGGTTGAAGCAGCCCAGAAAAAAACAAACTCTCTGGAACCATATAAAAACTAAATGAGGAAGAGAAAGGCTAAGGAAGTGGTTGCTGATGAATAAATTCCTCAGGCTAAGGAAACTCAATCTGCTCCCCCCAAGCTAAAGAAATAGAAAACATATACGGATGAAGTAGCAGCAAAGTGGAGGGAAGATAAAGAAATGAGGAAGGAAGGGGATCCTCAATTCGGATTGGACCCTGCTAAGGCTAAGTACTTAAAAGAAAAAGCTGTTTTGGAGCTAGAGAGACAAGAGAAGGAAAAGAAAAAGAAAAAGAAAATGTCTGAAGCTGAAGTGGTGCAATATTTGCCGAAAGATTCAGAGTTAGCTTCTGAAATGCTTCCTGTTCCGAAAACATTCGATCTTGAACCTGCTTTACCAGAAACTCCCGCCAAGAACTATGTCACTCCAAATAATTCAAATGGTAAAGAAGTTGAAGAAGAAGACGAAGAAGAAGAAGAGGAAAGTGAAGATTTGGATACCTTGATCAAACAAGTACAGGACTACAAAGATAAGGCTGAATCGACAAAGTTAGTTACTCTAGGTAAGGGAGATGAGGAAGCTATCAAGAAATATCAAGAAGAAGAAGAAGAAAATGTCTTATATGATGAAAAATAATCCTATGAGAGGAATTTTTTTGAGGAAGGTCAAGAAAAATAGAAACCAGATGAAGACCAGATTGTTCAAGTTTCTGAATCCGAGGAAGTATCTCCTAATGTGGAACCCATTCCGAAATCTGATAAGGGGAAGAAATCTCTCATGGAGACACCTATAAAAGATATCATTAGGAGGAATGAGGTTGGTGGTACCTCTAGGAGGAAGCTAGTGCAAGTTGAAGAAGAGAAATCTCAAAGAGAAGTTTCTGATTCAGAATCATCATATCATGGGCATGATTTTGAGGTTCAATCTATAAAGAAGTTGTTGGACACCATTCCTATATTACCAACAATGGATTCCAGATGCCAGTTTCTACAACAAAGTATGAATCAGAAATCGGATTCCTTATCCATAGTCATGGATAAGTTTGTAAAGTTGGAAGTTGAACAGAAAATTTTTCTTATCGATTATGATATACATAGAAAGTCTTGCAGTAAGGTAACAAAGTGGTCTAAGAGAGTTAAAGAAGACTTGGTTGTGTATGATAATTTTCAGAATAACATGAAAGAAGCTTTTTTCACAGCAGATAAAAAGGTTAAGAATCTTGAAGATGAGCTGATTATTGAGCAGAGTACCCGGAGTCAACAAGTGAAGGAACTGAATGAAAAAGAAAATTATCTATCTCAAAATCTTTTAAATGATAGAAATATCCGGATTGAGCTTGAAAAAAGAGTCGTTCAGCAAGATGGGTTGTTAAAATTGCAGAAAGAAGCTTTGAAGGCTCAGGCAAGAAGCTTTAAAAGTCCAAGACGAAAAGGTAAAAGCCTTGGAGAAGCAAGGTGAGGAAGATCAAAGGGACTTGAAGAAAATCAAAACCTTGTTAAAGAAGCTTATTCCGAAGGAAAAGGAAGACAAATGAACTCTTTGATATTTTGTTGTATTTTCTCTTTCTTTGTAAAATTTACCCAACTCTAATGAAATATTATTTGGCTGGATGTATCTTATTATATACTAATGTTTCAGGTACCATAATTTGTTTTCCATTCCCTTCAATTCTTTTTGAAAATCAAAAAGTCGGAGAAGGAAAAAGAATTACTCCTAAGGAGGATAAAGTTAAAATTTCTATGAGAAATATCCTTAAAGAAAGGTGGAGTTTCCCACTACGAAGTTTTTCATTATTGCAATAATGAAAACTCCACTCCGGAAACTCAGAATACAATCATTAGAGTTTTGATGCCTAAGGGGGAGTTAGTTGTATTCACTTTTATCCATGGACAAAGGGAGATAAGTTTTTATTTCAAAGTCTAATGAATTTTTTTCAAAATCCTTATATGCTTTTTCGAAAGGTTGTTTGTGCTTTCCAAAAAAGGGGTAGATTGTTGAGTCAATAAGGTTTTCCTTATGAATTTTCCATTCCTTCTTGTTTTGAAAATCACAAACACCTTATACTTAAGCAAATATTATTTTTACCCCCATAAGGAAAATTTACTTCTTTAAGGAAATTTACCCTAACCTATATTTTCTTATACATAGCCATATTTTCTTAAGTACAACAACCGGATTCGTACCCAAAATCCCGGAGCCATATAATGAAAATATTTGGAGCATTCTGTTTTTATGATCTGAATTCTGGATGTGATCTGTAATGAAGTTATAATCCGAATTCTGGACTCCGAACTTTCATGAGTTCAACTCCGAACTCTTAAGTAGTTCGAATCCGAACTCTTAAGCAGTTCGACTCCGAAATCTTAAGTAGTTCGACTCCGAACTCTTAAGCAGTTCAACTCCAAACTCTTAAGTAGCTCGACTCTGAATTCTTAAGGAGTTCGAATCCGAACTCTTAAGCAGTTCGACTCCAAACTCTTAAGCAGTTCGACTCCAAACTCTTATGCAGTTCCACTCCAAACTCTTAAGCAGTTCGACTCTGAACTCTTAAGCAGTTCGACTCCGAACTCTTAAGCAGTTCGACTCTGAACTCTTAAAAAGTTCGAATCCGAAATATTAAGCAGTTCGACTCCAAACTCTTAAGAAGTTCGACTCTGAACTCTTAAGTAGTTCGACTCTGAACTCTGCAAGTTCAGATTCTAATCTCTGGTAAAAACCATACTCTGAATTCCTATAAAACAGAATCCGAACATTTCTTAACATAGACTCCGAATTTCATTTTGGTTAGACTCTGAACTTTTGATTTCACTCCGAACTATTGATTAGATTTTACTTACATATGCTTCATTTCAAAATGATGTCTTGCATTCAATTATACATGGTTTTGTTATAAAACTATGTCGTCTATTCTGTTTATAATTAACCATTGGTTGAGTTACACGTGTACAGGTCCCTCTGAATTTCAAGGAAAATATGACCATTGGAAGAGGGAGTCGACTGTTGGAAGTTTTCCTATAAATAGGAGCTCATTTTAAAGAGCTCAAAAGAAGAAGTTGATCGATCTAGAGAACACACGCTGTTAAGGTGATTTCTAGAGAGAGAAGCTTTTCATGCCTTGTGCATATTGAACCGCTCGTTCAGATTTCTTTGTGCGACTCTGAATGTTGGTGATTAAATTCGAGGACTTTCGGGGATTGGAAGACAGAGGTGCCGACTACCTTGAAGTTTGAGGGATTCCTTACTGAGGAAGACAGAGGTTCCAACTACCTTGAAGTTGAGGGCTTGCGGGGATAGCAAGACAGAGATTCCGATCTTCGTATTGAGGGCTTACCCTGGTGTGGGTAAGGCAGACTTTCTTGAAAGTATAAATCAAGAGACCTTTATCCAAGGTTGTTGGATACCCTTCTCTTTGGGTTAAAAGAGTTATTGTTTGTTACTTGTAGTTACTACTTGTTTGTTTCCGCTTCATATTGTATTGTAAGGAAAGTATAACCTTCTTATACTTCCTTATACTTGTACTCTGATTAGTTTAGATTCTATATGCTTTAAGGTAGAATCTTATATCGATTAACATTGGTTCTAATTCTCCAGTTGGTGATAAGAGGTGTTTTGAATTTCTTAGTTTAACTTTGTTAAACTTACTTTTTCCTTTTCTAAGGAAAACATAGTTATCTGTAACCAACTTTAAAGGTTTCAAAGGAATTTTTAAAGTGTAAAATTCACCCCCCTCTTGTATATTGAGCATCTACATCGTTATTTCGATCCTACAAATCGGCTCCTCGTCAACCCCACCGCCTCAAGAGGCCACACTGGTGGCATCCACCACCCCACTCCATTGGCTCGTTACCGACTCCGCCACCTCAAGAGGCCACACAGGTGGCATCCGCCACCCCACTCCATCGGCTCCTTGCCGAATCCACTGCTTCAAGAGGCCACGGAGGTGGCATCCGCCACCCCACTTCATCGTCTCCTTGCTGACTCGGCCGCCTTAAGAGGATGTGTAGGTGGCATCTTCCACCCCACTCCATCGGCTCCTCACTGACCCCGCTGCCTCAAGAGGCCGCACATGTGGCATCCACTACCCCACTCTATCGACTCCTCGCTGATCCCCTCACCTCAAGAGGTCGCGCATGTGGAATCCTCCACCCCACTCCATCGGATCGTCACCGACTCCGCCGCTACAAGAGGCCGCATAGGTGGAATCCACCACCCGACTCCATCGGCTCCTCACCAATTCTACCACCATAAGAGGCCGCACAGGTGGCATCCGCCACCCCACTCCTTTAGCTTCTCGCCGACTCCACCGCCTTAAGAGGCTATGCAGGTGGCATCCCCCACCAAACTCCATCGGCTCCTCACTGACCCCACCGCCTCAGAAGGCCGCACAGGTGGCATCCACCACCTGACTCCTTTGGCTCCTCGCCGATACCGCCACCTCAAGAGGCCGCACAGGTGGCATCCACCACCTGACTCCATCAGCTCCTCACCGATACCACCACCTCAAAAGGCTGCGTAGGTGGAATCCGCCACCCGACTCCTTGGGCTCCTCGTGGATCTCGCCGCCTCAAGAGGCCTCGCAGGTGGCATCCACCACCAGACACCTTCAGCTTCTCACCGATCCCGCCTCCTCAAGAGGTCGCGCAGGTGGCATCCGCCACCAGACTCCATCATCTCCTCATCGATTCCGTCGCCTCAAGAAGCCGCGCAGGTGGCATCCGCCACCCGACTCCATCGGCTCCTCGCCGACCCCACCACCTCAAGAGGCCGCACAGGTAGCAACCGCCACCCGAATCCTTCATCTCCTCACCGATCTCACCACCACAAGAGGTCGCGCAGGTGGCATCCGACACCCCAATCCATCGGCTACTTACCGACTCCGCCGCCTCAAGAGGTCGTGCAGGTGGCATCCACCACCCCACTCTATGGGATCCTCTCCAACTATGCCACCTCAAGAGGCCACGTAGGTGGCATCCTCCACCCCACTTCATCAGCTCCTCGCTGAATCTGCCGCCTCAAGAGGCCATGCAGGTTGCATCCGCCACCCAACTCCATCGGCTCCTCGCCGACGCTGCCTCCTCAAGAGGCCGCACAGGTGGCATGAGCCACCCCACTCCATCGGCTCCTCACCGAGCCCACCGCTTCAAAAGGCCACGCAGGTGGCATTTTCCACCCCACTCCATCGGCTCCTCACTGACTCTGCCGCCTCAAGAGGCCACACAGGTGGCATCCTCCACCAGACTCCATCTGCTCCTCACTGACTACGCTGCCTTAAGAGGCCACAGAGGTGGAATCCGCCACCCCACTCCATCGGCTCCTCCCTGACTCCGCCACCTCAAGAGGCCACACAGGTGGCATCCTCCACCAGACTCCATCTGCTCCTCACTGACTACGCTACCTTAAGAGGCCACAGAGGTGGAATCTGCCACCTGACTCTTTCATCTCCTCACCGATCCCCCCACCTCAAGAGGCCGCGCAGGTGGCATCCTCCACCCAACTCCATTAGCTCCTCGCCGATCCCGCCGCCTCAAGAGGTCGTGCAGGTGGCATCCTCCACCCAACTCCTTTGGCTCCTCACCGATACCACCACCTCAAGAGGACATGCAGGTGGCATCCGCCACCAGACTCCATCGACTCCTCACCGAGTCCGCCGCCTCAAGAGGCCGTGCAGGTGGCATCTGCCACCCGACTTCGTCGGATCCTCACCGAAACCGCCACATCAAGAGGTCGTGCATGTGGCATTCACCACTCAACTCCATTGGCTCATCGCCAACCCCACCACCTCAAGAGGCCGCGTGGGTGGAACACACCACCCGACTCCTTCGGCTTCTCACCGATCCTGCCACCTCAAGAGGTCACGCAAGGGGCATCTGCCACCAGACTCCATCAGCTCAACACCGACTCTGACACCTCAAGAGGTCACGGAGGTGGAATCCACCACCATACTCCATCGGCTCCTCGCTGATCCCGCCACCTCAAGAGGCTACGCAGGTGGCATCCACCACCCGAATCCTTCAGCTCCTCGCTGATCCCACTGCCTCAAGAGGCCACGCAGGTGGCATCCGCCACCCGACTCCTTCGGCTCCTCGCCGATCCCACCGCCACAAGAGGCCATGCAGGTGGCATCCACCACCCAACTCCTTCAGCCCCTCGCTGATCCCTCCACCTCAAGAGGCTGCGCAGGTGGCATCTGTCACCCGACTCCCTCACCCCCATCGTACCGACATCCAGGCTTCCATGCCTCCTGGGCTCCGTCACCCCCGTCGTACTGACATCCAGGCTTCCACACCTCTCGGGCTCCCTAACCACCTTCCTACTGACATCTAGGCTTCTACGCCTCCCAGGCTCCCTCGCCCCCATCGTACTGACATCCAAGCTTCCACGCCTCATGGGCTCCCTCCCCCCATTGTACATACATCTAGGCTTCCACGCCTCCCAGGCTCCCTCGCCCCCTTCATACCGATATCTAGGCTTCCATGCCTCCTGGGATCCCTCGCCCGCGTCATACCGACATCCATACTTCCACGCCTCCCAGGATCCCTCGCCCTCTTCGTACCGACATCCAGGCTTCCATGCCTCCCGGGCTCCATCACCCCCGTCGTACTGAAATCCAGGCATCCACACCTCCCAAGATCCCTCTCCCCTATCGTACCGACATCCAGGATTCCACGCCTCCCATGCTCCATCGCCCCGTCATACCGACGTCTAGGCTTCCATGCCTTTCGGGCTCCATCACCCCACTGTACCCACAATCCTGGATTCTTCACCCCTCCATACTGAGGGAATATAGTCATCCCTACTACCCTTGCAACACTCTGTTTCATCCCAAATACCACTTTGCATCAACCATAGTGGTCCTCCCAATGGCCTTGACACCATCTCGTGGAAGGTTCATTAGGGTCAGGGAATTTTAGGGAAATCCCATCATATAGATTCCCCCCTCATCCCAACCCACCAAAATTGGGTAGATAAGACCATCCCTCTATCGACACAATCCTTGTGGTTTCACGTCCCATTTTCATGACGTTAAACTACGTGAAAAACATGTCATTGTTGCACGACGTTAAACTGTATAACAATCATCATCCGTCATGACATTAAACTACTCATTATCATCCTACATGTCTTTAAACTACATCATCGTCCTGCATGACGTTAAACTATTCATCTTCTTCCGTCATGACGTTAAACTACCCATTATCATCCTGCATGAATTTAAACTTCATCATTGTCCTGCATGACGTTAAACTGTTCATCTTCATCCGTCATGATGTTAAACTTCTCATTTTCGTCCATCAGGACTTTAAACTGCATCATCATCTTGCATGCCGTTAAACTGTTTATCTTTGTCCATCATGGCGTTAAACTGCTCATTATCATCCAACATGACTTTAAACTGCATCATTGTCTGGCATGACGTTAAACAGTTCATCTTCATCCTGTGTGATTTTAAACTACATCATCACTCGTCATGACGTTAAACTACTCATTATCGTCCCACACGACAATAAACTGCAAAACGGTCCAATCTCTATGACCTTAAACTATGATCACAACCATCCATATAAAACGGCGTTAAATTGTGTGATCTATCCCAACTGAAGGATATAAAACCACTCATCATTTGTCCATCATGACAATAAACTGCAAACAGGCTAGAACTTCCCATCCTTGGCCCAACCTCATGTCCCTCAGCCTTTCTGGGCCCATGGCCCAAGTTGTCATCTAGGATTGTGTGATGGGGTGGGGAATTCGTGTAATAATTCATGTTGGGCTATGTTGGCCACACCACACATATACCTTGGAGACATCCTTCCCCTCATTTCTCATCCGTCCCATGAGCATAGGCAATTCCATTCATCGTGAACCCCATCATTTGGGTTTACATCACTTTCTATTTCCAAAAGGACCCCAGGATGGCATGGATGCTCGGCCTATGGGCTCTCCTACCATTATGGGCTAATGTACTCAAGGATTGTGGGTGGAAAATTGATACAATTCCCATGTTGAAAATATGGTCAATGGTCGACGCTTAATTTTTTTCCCCGAACCATGGTCACATAAGGGTAGTTACTGTGTTGTGAACCTGGTCAACAGTTGTCTTCAACCATCATTGCTGCTTTGTGGTCTTCCATAAGCACAATGGTTCTCCATTCATGACTCATGCATATGAAATTAAACTGGGCATATATGGTCCGAGCTCTATGACCCTAAAATAAGATCACCTTCATCCTCATTGTAAGACGTTAAACTGCAAACTTGTCGGGCCTTCTGACTAAGGCCCAGCCTCAGGCCCCATGGCCTTTTTAGGCCCTCGGTCCAAGTTATCTCTTATGGGATTGTACGGTGTGGTATGGTATTATGTCCTCATTCACGTTGGGTTACTCATCGTTCTATACACATCCCTGGATGAGATACCTCATCCTCTCTTCATCCTCCCTGCAAGACGTTAAACTGTAAACTAGTCGGGCCTTCCCGACCGAGTCCCAACCTCAGGACCCGTGGCTTCTCGGGCCCCCAGACCACATCCTCCCCGCAAGAAGTTAAACTGAAAACTGGTCGGGCCTTCCCGACCGAGGCCCAGCCTCAGGTCCATTGGCCTTCTTGGTCCCCCGACCCTCATCCTCACTGAAAGACATTAAACTGCAAACTGGTCGGGCCTTTCTGACTGAGGCCCAGCCTCAGGCCCCATGTCCTCATCGGGCCCCATCCCAAGTTCTTACATAAATTTTATGGTGTAATATGGGATTATTCCCTCATTCATGTCGGGTTATTCGCCGTACTGTACACCCACCTCGTTAGGGTATCCTACCCTTATGAGCCATCTAGAACTATGTGTTGCTTGATTCCCATCCTCATAGGATATGTAGGACTTCCCGAACGTCTCGACTTCAGGTCTAGCCCCATCCATCGAATATCTCCCTTTCACCTAGGCCCCTTGGCCTACCCCTTCCCTGAGAGAGGAGTTAATGGTGTGGTATGGGATTATGTTCTCACTCACGTCAGATGTTGTAACAACAATTCCATTTACGTCCTCTTTCTCCAGAGGGTTCTCTATCCTCTTGTTCTATACTCATCTTTTCAAACCAGCTGCTCTCAAGATGAGCCCCACGGTCCTCTTCGTAGATTCACCAATGTGCCTAAGGGTACTCTGGTTTAGTACCTAGAATGTCGGACTCTTCTCAGACATGTTTTCACCAATTTCTCAGGCTTTGTGTTCCCCTTCATTAGGGATTCCATCACCTTTCACACCCGAAGGGACCCCCAAGTGGAATGTCTGGTAGGACTAAGGGATATCCTACCATTATGGGCCAACATCCTTGAGGGTCATGGACAATAAGCCGATACAAATCCCACATTGCGAATATGGTCAGTGGTCGATGCTCATTTTTTTCCCATTCCAGGCAAACATGATATGGATACTGTATTTAGAACACGGTCAACAGTTATCCTCCATCGCCACGCCAGCCCCTTCAAGCCTTGAATGATGGTTGTATGATTCACATTCTTCTCCACCTCATCATGTCCAATTAGAACTTCTAAACTCTTGGTACTATTCCTCAGTGAACATTCTCATGTTAGAAGGACAAAATCTGCGATAAGGGCATCATTCAAGGTTCCACATTGACTTCCCTTATCCATGGTTCGAGATCTATGACCATAAACTAGGATCTCTCTTAGAACTATGTCTAGATTGATCCCCATCCTCATGGGGTACATTGGAACGTCCATTCACTTTGCCTCGAGCCCAGATTAACTTTCTTTTTCTGTCCCCTGACCTAAAACCTCTCCAAGGAACACATGGTGGTTGGAACCCCAGGATCCCATTCATGTCAGGTTTTATAATTACCCCACCATGTGTCTACCGCGTTTCCTACCATCCATTGTCCGAGTTCTATGACCATAAACTAAGATCTCCCTATGGGAAGGGACTCGACTCCATCTATCTAATATGCCTCGTTGTCGTATTCCGATGTGTTTTGATAAAGAGCCCGAAGTGTGGAATTTTCACGGGTAATTCCCCTCATTCCATGTCCAAGCTTCATGAGCCTATTATTTGGATCCTCATCCTCTTCCACATCTGAAGGGACCCCCTTCACGGCCTAGTCTCAAGAAACATTGGCTTACCTACTGTGCTGGGCCAATGTCCATAAAGATCTCAGATGACATTTGTGATAAGTCCTGTGTTTCGAACATGGTCAACAGTCGACCCTCATTTGTCTGTCCCCATTCTAGGATAACGAGATGTGGATACTGCATTTCTGCCATGAACAATAGTTATCCTCCATCATCACGCTACCATCATTGTGATCCAGATTTCGAGCATCATGATTCACACATTTCCACTTCCTTATGTTCAAGTGGAGTTCCAACGTACTCGGACTTACTCTTCAGCACATCTAGGTGCATTATATAGGTGGGTCGGCATCAGTGGGACATCAGTCGTCTAATGACCCATCGTTCAGAACGCGTGCCTCCCTGTTCTAGGAAAGTCCAATAACTAATTCTTGTTTACCACATAGAGCATGACTCATGTAGGCTTAGTAGTTCTGGTTGGACGTGTACTGGCACAACCATGCCACACATGCCTCTCTTCATCCCACATGACATTAAACTTCACTCTCAAAACTACGTACGACTTGATTTCAACCTTCATGGGGTACGTAGGAACGCATGACCACTTTGCCTCGGGCCCAAAATAACTTTCAATGTCCTCAACGCATGGAAGTAAACTACGGTTCTACCCTGAACAAGTTTAGGATGTCCCATGTTTTTTATGGGATGAAACAGATCCCTTTCCAGAGATAATTTCACCTATCAATGTTGGTCTCTGACTACACTGTGCTTCAAGAACTTTTTTTTTTCTTGATTCTTATCCTTATGGGATACGTGGCGACACCCATGCATTCCGCCTCGGGCCTAGCCCTAGGGTCATTATCCCTCTTGGCTCCTCAACCCCAATCACGGTGCAGTCTCTATGAACTTAAACTAGGAGCCTGTAGTCCATGCACCAAGACTTTGAAATGATAGCCCTGGTCCAAGTAGTGTGACCTTTAATCTATGTGCACCATCCACACTATATGATGTTTAAACTACATGCCTATCGTCCTTGTTGGTATGATGTAAAACTACAGGTACTTTCAGGTCCTTACTAGAGAGGTCCTGTTCGGAAGTATGTTTAATCCTTGATCAAACAGATGCACCCACCCAATGTGTGTCCACCATGGTGGCATAATTTCAAAAGCATTGGAATCTATTCGAACAACCCTTCATTCCACACTCTACGCTTTCCATGACCATTATTAGGTCTCTCATCCTCTTTAATGTCTAAAAGAACCCCCTAAAAGTTTGGATGCTCGGCCTATGGCTCGCCTACTATCTTGGGCCAACATTTTAGAAGACTAATAGGTAGCATTTTGAGTCAGGCTCTATGTTTTGAACATGGTCAATGGTCATCCCTCATTTATTATCCCTATTTTAAGATAACATAATAAGGATACTGTGTTTCGAACATGGTCAATAGTTATCCTTCATTGTCACGCCACCCCCATAGTGTTCCAAATTTTGGGTATCATGATTCACACCTTCCACTCCCCTCTGTTCAGATTGATTCTAACATCCCTGACATTACCCTGCTCGTGCACAAGAGCATGGTGGAAAAAGTAGGTCAAATGTCTAGAGATCCATGCTCTCCATCTGTGACCCCTCTCTCTTTTAGGATTCTCCCAAATGGTGATCGATGTCCCATGTTGATCCCCTCACACCTTCTGTTGTTTAGAACTCTCATACAAGAGCTCCTATTATCTCTTGTTTCCCACACTGAGCATTTCTCATGCAGTCTTAGAGATTTATTCGACTATCTCCTCAATATTGTTGAGATACAATGGACCCTAATTCATGCATTTTCCTCATTCGCTTCCTCAGAACGCGGTCCGCCTCACCCTCCTCGTCCTCGTTGGACATTGTTCTTAGGGGTGGAATTTGTTGACACCAGAAAACGCGTCCCCAAAATTTTTCAAATGCTTCCATACAAGATCCAAGATTGTAGAAAATTTTTCAGGCTTTGATTTGGTAGGTCATAGAGCCCAAATGGAGTTACGGATTAAGATTTATGGACATTTGAAGTTGGGCTGGAAAACTGGTTCGCGAAGCCCATTTGCGAAGCCCCATTCATGATCACGGTGCCCCGCCACAAAGCAAGGAGGAGAGATGCTCCACAAACCCATTTGACATTCGAGACATGCCACACAGACCCAACACAAAGCAAGGAGGTGGTACGCTCCATGAAACCCTTTGAAGTTCGTGACACGCCGCGAAGACACGCCGCGAAGACCTGCCGCGTAGCAAGGATGCAGGACGCTCCACGACCGCATTTGACGTTCGCGATCCACCACGGAGCATGCTCCGTCTTCGCACTGAGTGAGCTTTGCTTCGCGACGCCCCTTGCCTATAAATACCCAGCTCACCCCCCTTCTCCATATGGCCACTCCACCCCTTGGGCGGATGATCTCCTTGTTCATGGAGCTCTACTTTCCTTCGCGAAGCGGCTCCGTGATCCCCTGCTTCGCGAGAAGCATTCTTTGTGTTGCTGCTATGCGATTAGCTTCCCTCCTGTAGCTACTCCATGATTCCCTACTCCGTGAGACCATGATCTGCGAGCCCATGCTCCACAAACCCATGCTCTACGAGCCCATGTTCTGCGAGCCCATGCTCCGCGAGACCATGATCCGCTAGCCCATGATCCGCGAGTCCATGCTCCGCAAGTACATGCTTTGTGAGAACCCATGCTCCTCGAGCACCTTTAATCCCGGAAGCTACTTTGCGAAGACCTATCCTTGGTGATCCTCCTACCTTCACGCTCACCAGTCCATAGCAAGGTGGCTGCACCCCCGCACCCCTGCTCGGGGTCACTGCCGGGCTGCTGTCCCGGCCCTCCGGGCCGGTCCCTTCGCTACCGTCACTCACCCCCATGAAAAATGGAGAGTCGCACATCGAACTTTTCAGGCCGGGATGTTGACATTTTCCGTTGCGCCCTTATGCGTAACCACATTACACCTATGGAATACCATGATTTGAGAGACTCCTCCTCACACCATGAAACACCTTGAGTCGACATATTCCTCTTGGTTTCATTCCCATGTCGTGAGTTTAGATCCTCATCATCAATCCCTCGAGTACATTGAGTTGAACCATTCCTCAGGAAACTCTCCCAAACCCTATCACACGACTCCTATGCCAAGTTGAACTAGAACGGGCCACCCTTGCGTAAGACCCAACACCAACCATTTCTAGGCGCCTTATGCTGAACAGTCCTATCTATAGGACTCTAAACTGTAGTACTCCCTATGTTCCTAACATAGGATGCCTCTTTCTCCAAACAAGATATTACTTCTGCTTCAATAATGAGACGCCAATAGTCATATCTACATGACTTTAAACTATAGTGAACTCTATGTTCTAATCATAGGATTCCTCTTGCTCTATACGAGATATGCCTTATACTCCAAGCATGAGATGCCAACAGTCCTATCTACATGACTATAAACTATAGTACTCCCGGTGTTCCTAATATAGGATGCCTCTTGCTCCGAATAAGAGATTCCTTGTGCTCTAAGAATGAGATGCCAACAGTCTTTTCTACAAGACTCTAAACTGTAGTACACCCTATGTTCCAAACATAGGATGACTCTTCTTCCAAATAAGAGATTCTTTATGCTCCAAGCATAAGATTCCAATAGTCCTCTCTACATGACTATAAAATGTAGTATTCCTTATGTTCCAAATATAGGATGCCTCTTGCTCCAAACAAGAGACGCCTTATTCTCCAAGAATGAGATGCCGATTGTTCTATCTACATGAATTTAAACTATAGTGAACCCTATGTTCCAATCATAGGATGACTCTTGGTCTATAAATAAGATACCTTATACTCTAATAATGAGATGCCAATAGTCCTATCTAAAAGACTCTAAACTATAGTACACCCTTTTATCCAAACATGTGATGCCTTTTACTACAAATAAGAGATGCCTTATGCTCCAAGAATGAGATGTCAATAGTCCTATCTACATGACTATAAAATATAGTACACCCTATGTTCCAATAATAGTATTCCTCTTGCAATAAACAAGAGATGACTTATGCTCCAAGCATAATATGACTTATTCCTTGAATACAGTGGCATAATTATTTGAGCATTGGAATACATTCAAACATTCCATCACTCCACCTCATGCTTGGTATGTCCTTCATTCGGATCTTCATCCCCTTCCATGTTAGAAGGGATCCCCTAACAGCCAGGTCCCATACCGCATCGGCTCACCTACCGTCTTGGGCCAACTCCCCAGAAGACTTTGGGCAACACTTCAAGTCAGGTCATGTGTTTTGAACACGGTCAGTAGTCAACCCTCATTTTTTCCCCATTTTAGGCTAACACGATATGGATACTGTGTTTTGAACACGGTCAATAGTTATCCTTCATCTCCACACCACCCTCGCCGCATTCCAAATGTCGAGCATGTGATTAACACTTTTCATCTCCCTTTTTTCGAACCGATTCCAATGCCCCTTGGCATTATCCCTCCTGGGCACTAGCGAATAGGTGAAGGCCTCAACCCACCAGGGTGTTGGGATGCCCTCATGGCTAGACATGAGGAAGATATTAAGGGAAACTTCCTTTCATAAGCCCCATCAACCATTGCCGCTCTATAGGGGCACCCGAGCAGCTTTCTTGTGTAAGCCCCATCCAGCATTGACACTCCATAGCGGCACCCGGAAAGCTCCCTTGTGTAAGCCCCATTCACCGTTGCGACTCCATAGCAGCACCCGGGCCTCCATCCTGGAGTAAGTCCCAATATTTCTCTCTGTGTGCCGCTAACCACGCGTAGCCTTACTCCACTTCTCATAGATTCACCTTTCACGACGTGATCGACATGACCCTACTGCCTCTTGTTTCTCACACCGAGCATGAGTCATGTGGGCTTAGAGTATGCACCGACCCTGACACCAACATCTTGGGCAACCTAGAGTGGAAGCCCCACGCCCCCTTCCCGAACTAAGAGTACTTTGATCTATGTCAAACCATGGTATGTAGGAAGCCTCCCTGAGGTTCAAGCCCATCACCACCATCCCGAACTACGAGGACTTTTATCCATGTCAAGGCTTGGTATGTAGGAAGCCTCCCTGAGGTTCAAGCCCACCACCCTGTAGTCGTTCCGACCCCATTCACGTCGGTTCACCAACACCTTGGGCATCCTAGAGTTTAAGCCCCACACACCATCCCGAACTATGAGGACTTTGATCTATGTCAAGGCATGGTACGTAGGAAGCCACCCTGAGGTTCAAGCCCACCACCACCGGGTTGTTCCAAACCCATTCACGTCAGTTCACCAACACCTTGGGAATCCTAGAGTGTAAGCCCCACACACCATCCCGAACTATGAGGACTTTGATCTATGTCATGGCATGGTAGGTAGAAAGCCTCCCCGAGGTTCAAGCCCACCACCATCTGAACTATGTTGTCTTTGATCCTTGCTAAGGCAGGTTACCTAGGAAACCTCCCTAAGGTTCAAGCCCACCACCACCTGGTCATTCCGACCCCATTCACGTCGGTCCACCAAGACCTTGGGAAACCTAGAGTGTAAGCCCCATGCCACCACCTGAACTACATGGTCTTTGATTCTTTCCAAGGCAGGGTATATAGGAAGCCTCCCTGAGGTTCAAGTCCACCATCCATTAGTTCTGACCCCCCTTCTAGTCAGTTCCAACTCCTTCACCAAACTACGCGGACTTTGATTCCCTACCACATGGATACATAAGAAGCCTCCCTGAGGGTCGAGCCCATCACTCATGTCTCATCTTGATCTCTCCCTCGAGCCTATGTGTATCGGGAAGGTCATTCCCCAAGCCAAAGGTTCCACTTATTCTGGGTCCCATCCATGCATCCATTCTCACGGGTCTCCTACTCGGGTGTATCATCGTCTCATCGAACTACGCAGACATTGATTCTCTGCCACAAGGATATGTAGGACGTCTCTTTGGGGGTCAAGCCCCACTTCACCCTCTCCCTTGAGATGGTCCCATTTCATTCCCCCTCCACTTCATTCATCCATCCATCACCCATCCTAATTCTTACTCAGGCCTCCACATTCCGATGTGATCATGCCATTCATCCCAGCGCCGCTCCTTGTGGCACCCGGGCAATTAACCATGCGTAAGCTCCAGCAAGTCTCCAGGTTGTTGTCCTTTGTGTACACCCCGATTCATTACCCCTTCGAACTACGTGGGTTTTGATCCCTGTCCTCTATATAGGGTATGTAGGAAACCTCCATGAGGTTCAATCCCAGCTAATGGTAATCCTTGGTGTTCCCCATTCTGGGGTTCACTCTCCCTGATCCACCCTTAGTTGTGTTTAGATCAACCATTACGGTGTGAAATCTCCCCTACATGGGGCACACCACCTCGGATCCGTCCTCATTGGGCATTCTGATCCAACCATTTTCTAGGTGTTCCCTCATTTGGATGTACCAATATGATCTATCTCTATGGGACTTTATGATCACTCTCATTCCATCTCCGCAAGACGTTAAACTCGTGGCCTACCTCATGATAAACATGATATGCCTAAGGAAAACCTTAGAAGACACACCCTTGGTGTAACCGTATCTGTTGGATGTTAAACTTGTGGAATACCCTGTTTTAAACATGGGAAACTGAGGAAAATCTTAGATACATGCCTATGGCATACGATTCCCTGCATTCGACGTGGGATGCCTTGGGTTCTCCACCCTTGAGATGCCCTCTTATGAGGAAGAATACAGGTTCCCCAATTTCCACGCACCCAGAGATTCCCCAACATGCATGATGTTGTCATCTTCTCCGACCGAAGGTTGCTACCATGTCAAAACCCCATGAAATTTCTTGACATAAGTAGTGTAATTAACCGGCATCCATGAAGATATGGCACCGGGAACGCGATTCACGAACCAAAACTTAATCTATAAGGGAGACCCGAAATTGGTAACGAGTTCCGAGGATGAATCCACGGAACGAAGAACCGACATCCCATCATCCCATTTCGATCAAGGAGCAAATGTCCCTGAATAAGGAACAGATGTCACTCGCCTTTGGAAAGTGGGAATGCGGGGCAAAAGCTGTGCGTCCTCACAAACGGATGCACGCGCCCCGACCAAATAGTCAGAAACCATATGAAAGTGGAACATATTTGAAAAAAGAGTTTTTTAATCAATCATTGAAGACATCGGGAGTTTGAAACTCGTGACAAGATATTAATCCTGATACATCTATAGAAGCAGGTTATGAGATTTATGAAGAAGAAAAATATAATCCCTATGTATATTGGTCTATTTGAGATCTTTAACTCTGTCAAGGACGTATATTATTACTTATCACTCCCTCTAGGCCACTCCCAAGTTTATGGGTGTTATATGTATCACTTTTTATGATTTAAATACTGGACCCATCAGATGTTCTGAACTCATAATTCATAAAATTGGAACATGATCTTTTATTTGAGAAAAAACTCATGAAAATTATATATCTAAGAGATAATGTGATACTAAAAAAACCACTCATTTGGTAAAATATCTATATAGGAATCATATGTTCTAGGAAGTTATATGGGAAAATGAGTATTTAATGAGAAAAAAATACCCTCACTTGTTTTTATCTAAGTAATAAAATTTTGAGGACGAAATTATTTCATAGGGGTAGAATGTAATGATATAAGATTTTATTGAAATATTAATCCTTAAATAAATATTGTGTTTGATAGGTTACTCTACACACAACATCAAACCTTAATGAACCATGAAATATTTTAATAAAATAGATATTGATCACAATAAGGTAGGCGTTAAATAAGTGATTGCAAATAGTTGTAAGAACATTATGAAACAAAGGTCCCTTTTAATACCATTTCGAACAATGTAGCGAAGTATCTAATAAAATCTTTTTATACTTAATATTTATTTTATAAAATCAATATTTTTAATGTAAGATATATTTTTTTGGCATAATTTGTTATATTATTTAAAATTAAGATTTTTGAATTATATAATTTTAATTTTAACAAATGGAATTAATTTTTTATTTATCATGATAATAATATCCTAATGTTAATTTTTTGGAATTTCTAAAATAATTAAATTTTAGTTGAATAGTGGAAATTAAGTTTTTGCTGAAACAATAAATTTTATTTCATTATCCATATATAAAGTAGACCTTAATTTTTTTAATGTATTTAAGGAATAAATTTATGTCCATTAAATATACTATTTTAAAATTTTAAAACTTATGTTTAACCTTATATAACAAAATTAATATTTTAATTATAATAAAAAACTATTTTTAACTTTTTTTAATTAAGTATTTTTTTCGTAAAATTTTCTTTTGGAGTTTTATGAAAGATAAATTATTTTTTATTATTTTATGATAAACCAAATTATTTCATGAAAATTGATACTAATAATAATTTCATCTTACACATAATTTTTATGGTTGAAATCACACTTTTCCTAAAAACTATTTTTATACTTTATGTGCATTTATTTTAAAATTATAATTTCACACTATTAACAATTTTATTTGATAAATTTATTTTTGAAAATAAAATTAGAAGGTTAAAAATAGGTAAAATGTACAATTTTAATTTTTTTTACTAAAATTAATTACTAAGGTTGATAATTAATTACCAGGATAAAAGTAAAAATGGTAATAACTAATTTTCTAAGAGGAAATTACCCAAAACATGTTAAAAACATGTTTCTGAATTGATAGTTGAGATATTGATACACCAAAACTCACCTCCCCTCCTGTTTTGTCCATTTTTATCCTTTTACCATTGAATTGTACCATTAGATTGTTGAAAATGTTAAGGATGCTTTCAAAATTACCCCCTCTTCAATGTTAAAAAGGGATTGGTCCCCCCACTTCAAGTTATACATTTCGGTTCAAATTAATTAATGAAATTATACCATTATTTTATTCTTATAACCCTATCCCATATCTTTGATACTTAGTTTACCATTATTTTTCTTAAGGACTCAATTTCAAAGGATATTTCTAAGAGAAAACTCAAGCCCCTGACATATGTATTACCTCCTTCGTAATCCTTTCTTCTTAATATTCCTCTTCCAAAAAAATTCTAAAAAAATTAATCGAATAAATTACTTATTATTAATATTCCAAGATTTTATTATATTAATGTAACAACCCTTATTTATTCCTTCACATCCACATAATAAATTTAAAGAATGTTGATTTTGGGTTGTGCGAACAATCACCTCCACAAAGTGACATATTTCATTTTTCAACACCATATATCAAGGATTATTTTAATGATGGGAATGATGTAAAAATATTATTTATATAGTTTAATTATTAATATGATAAATACATTTATTTTCTAGCATTATCCCATATCATTTTATAATAAATTATAATGTTAACAGTGGGTATGTGTGGACTACCGCCTCTAGGAAGTAACATTTATTATTTTTCATATATTATTATTATTATTTTTAAAAATATTTTAAAATATCATTCACCACCTTAATATATAAAAAATATCATTATAATTCTGTAATGATTATTTTTAAACCAAATTACCTGACCATCATGCTTATCCATTAAATTATGGTATGTTCTTGTCAGGTCATTTTAACCACGAAGTTGAAAAATGATATAAAATTATGTCATGGAAGACCATGATAACATAATTCATGATAGTTTATTATATAAATAATAAAATAATGATAATATTTTGTTTTTATAATTCATAATTTAATATTACAATTCATTAATTAAGATACCAACACTCATTCATTAGAAATATATGAAACATGCCCATATTCAATTTTAATTTAAGGGATCATAACGAAAAATCTCATAGAATGAAATTTTAATATTAAAAAAATAAAAATAATATATTAAAGTAACATTAATTATCTAAAAATTGTTAAATCTTGGATAATAATATACAATAGAACCATGATTACGATACTAGTTCAAAATGATAAAGATTACTCATACACAAAATTGAAAATGGATAAGAAATTTCTATTTTATATGTATAGAATAATTATAAATTAAGTTTATAAACGGGTATGGATATGAATTAGTTTTTCAAATATGCGATTGATATATATTTTTATACATGTGGTTAAAGAACTTCTATAGAAATAAAGAGAGAAACTAATGGATTTGGTAACTCAAGCTTATTTCATTGATTTATATGAGTTTTTTTGAATTTATTTCACATATGTTCTCTAAAATCATTGATTTTCCATTTTAAATGATTTTATCACTTTTATTTGTGGGTAAAAAATTGTTTTTAATCAAAATTCACTTCCATGAAGTTTTCTATCTTCAATTATTTTTAAGAAAATAGTGTATAATTTTCGATAACATATTTGTGAATATGACTTTTACATCGATGATTTAAAAAATGTTTTCCAAAATATATATTTTGGGATTTTTTTCATTATCAACTCTATATTAAAAAAGTTGAATATCCAATAGAGATATATATCATGTTTTACATTCCATTTTGGTTTTATTATGTGATTATTTTTGGGTGATCAATTTTTTGAGATCGATCAATTTAATTCGCATTGTTATACTATTTGAAAATATTATGAAATCCACTTTTATTTCCATTGGTTATTTATTATATAATAGGTGAATGATTTTCATTTTAATGTTTTATGAAAACCATTTTTATTTCCATGAGTTTTTTGTGAAAATTGAATGTTTTTGTATTAAACATTTTATGAAATCCTTTATATTTCCATGGTTTCTTTATGATTTGACAAGTGAATTATTAAGTGGAACTCATATGTATGGATTATGGAGGGTGTGGTCCTATATCACCCTCCAACGCATTGGTTACAAGTTTAAATCTCATGAGATATGTATAAATAGGAATAATGTACTTGTTCACAAGTGAGGGTGAAAGTTTGTGACTCACAAAGGTGACGTATATATTTGTAAATTAAGATGTCTCATTAGAATGGGTTATATTTTGTGACTATTTAATGTAATGTTTTCATATGATAATATTTGTGCAAAAATTGAATGATGTTTTCCATTATGAACTTATGAAATCATGATTTATGGTTCATTTAAAATTATTTTAAGCCATGTTATTGATACTATGTTTCCTTATTTATCCTTTATGGGTTTTATGTTATTGTTACATGTAATTTTAACATAAATTATGTTTAATGGTTTTAAATAATGATGATATGATATTTATATTATGGTTAGGTTTTCTTATGCTCATATTTGATGGAATGTTTATTCATCCCTTATTGAGAGTCTGAGTTCATTATTTTCTTATGATTTCATTTTCCAGGTTATGAGTACATGTTTAACTAATAAAACATTTAGAAGATGGTAAAGTATGGTGATATTATATATAAATTCTAATGAGTATTGTAAAATAAGTTTTTTTATTTAGGTAATATTCCAAGACACTAAACATTAGGTCCTTTAATTTTTGAAACTATTTATGACATGGAATGCTTATCCAAGTATAATAATGATACAAATTTGTTTATTTAGATTGTGTTTCTATATAAACCACACTGTGACTTGTTTAATTGAACCATGATTTGTTGTCTACAAGTATATGTTGGATTTGAAGAGAAGGTGTTTCCTCTAGTCATTATTAAATATCCCTTACATCATTTTTTATTTAATTGTATCTTTTTATTTTTATTACATTGTAATTAATTAGGGTCAAAGGATTTGGTTTCATAGATGGACTTTATAGGAAAGAGTTTAAGTAATAGTATATAGCCATTACTTTCTGAGTCATGAGTATTATACTATGATGGTTATCATTATTTCATGATGGGATTGGGTGAATTTCAAGTTTAAGGAGCATGGAAATTTTAAAATTGAAGGAGATTCATGTTTTCATCATTAATTTATGAGGATTCAATCATTACAATATAAATAATTTCATTAAAACATAATGTTTCTTGATATTATCAAAATTGAATGGTAACTTTCAATTAGATATAGAAGAATGATAAATGAGTTTGTTTTATTGTTTTTAAATTTATAACTATTCAAAACCTATTGCATCCTAACACAAGGAATGACATGATTTTTTTTAAAATTTCATTTTTTATTTATAAATTAAATCATTTTATCAAGTTATATTCAAGTTCTTTCCCCTTCAATTGTCTTTTTGTGACCCATGGGAATTCCATGATGCCGCAAAATTCCTTTTTGAAATCGTTTTATTTCTTCATTACACAAAGAAAAATTAACATTTACTAAGTTAACTATTTCTGGATTCTTATTAGTACTATATATATATATATTTTATCTTCTTAGTTATGTATAAGGTCGTTTTTAAAGTGTTATAGTGATTAAAAATTTATGTAGTGTGTATGATTAAATATTTCTTATGTTGAAGTTAATGTTTTTTCATTATAATTTATCTTCCATGGATGTGGTTAGTTGAAATTCATTTGAATTAGGTGATTTTGATTCTATATTATTTATTATCATTATTGGTGTGTTTTAATCATTATTTATTTTATATTTGGGATATAATATAGAATTAAACATAATGAAGATAAATAATTGAGTTTAATTAAGGAGGAATTGTGGCAGTATTGCCATGTATGATTTCTATGTTTTTTATATTAGTGGTTATTTTATTATTTAGATTAGTATGCTATTGAAATTTAACAATGGTAATTTAATATATATATGACACTAAAATTGGTTATATGATTTATTTTTTTGAACATGAATTGATAAATTAATAATGAATAGATGAATTAATATAATTACTTTTTTATATAGTTGTATTATGTTTATATTTTTAATGATTTGTTTGTAGTGGTAGAAGATATTATAGTGTGTTTTATTGATATTATAGTTTAATAGATATTTATTTTATTTTATATAAAGCTATATTACTATAGTTGATGTGGCTAATATGTTACAGTTTTCTAGTTATATGGAATGATGATGAATTTTTGGAAGAACTGAAATATGGGATGAAAATGGGTTATGTTAAATTGATGTTGTTTTTAATTAAATTAAATTGGTGATTTTTTTGTGAATTAATAGGTATGGTAAATTAATATATCTAATAAAGGTTTGTGGTAATGTTTTTTTGTAACATCCCAACCCATGATCCACTTAACCCGTTCCTTGGGTTGGTGGGTCACATGGCCTTAATCACACATCCCCACACACCAGAGACTGCTGACTAGATACAAGGGTGTAAATATTGTAATTTGGAGATACTATACTATCCAATTATAATGGAACAATAGATAAATTTTTTTTACATAAAAAAGTGGAAGTAGATATAAAAAAATAAAAAAATAAACAAGTATGGAAGCATAAATAACTGAATAAATGTTAAGAATATAAAAATCCACTATGGAGTGTCATATATATGGAATTCATGACATACTAATATTAAAAAGGGAATTGGGGACATGAATATACAAAAAACCAAAAAAATATAAAAAAATATACTCCACTAGCATCTTGAGATAATGCTCGGTTCTCCTCTCCTAATATCTATCTATAAGAAAATAAAATAAATAACATGTAACATGAACCTTTCCATTATCCGTTCCTACAGTCATATAACGTTCGTAGGTACCAAAGTAATCCTGAGTAGGGTGTGAGATAAAAATTTCAGTAGGCCACCACCAATGGTGTCTAGAACTAATCCAATTATTGATCATAACTAAATAGTGTGAAGGTAATAAATGAAGTAATAGAAAATTATGAATATATAAATAACCATCCCTCTCAGGTTCTTATAGGTCACATGGTTGGTATACCTACATCATCTCAATGAAGGAATGTGTATGAGGAGAAACTATATATACAATAATAATACATATACAATATAATTATATATATTTCATCCACCTATATGAAGCAAGTGCGTGCAGATGTAAGTGTCCTTATACTTAGAGTACTAGGGTTGGATGGACCAGGGTGTAACTCAGATAACCATGACCAATCTAAAAATACTATAAGCTCAAGCAATAGGGTACATTCCCTTCATCTTATAATGAGTGGGAGATATCATGATCATCATCGATATGGTGAGTGTTCCATCATTTCAAAACACAAACATGGGACATGGCATGTCCATCGCAATGTCCAACTAGTGTTAATGGCATGAGACATTATGCTCAACACCAAATGTAAGGGAGAATGATACCATCAAACTCATCTGAACCCTTACCATTTTTCCAAAACCTTTATCAAGGAAAATCAAATTTATAATCTATAGAATGAGGCATTACCTATCATGCCTCTCAATAGTGAATTTCAATTATAAACAAAGCATTACAATTCAAGATAAAATTTAATATAACAAGAAATAGATGAAATGGCCTTGCAACCCTTTATAGTTGATTTCATTCACTTCATTTAAAGAAAATAAATCCATCATGTAAAAGATATTCTACATATTCCATTTCATTTAAACCATTTTAATTCATTTAATGAAGAATCATCCATCATGAATAGGTCATCCAATATAAAACCAACCCATTAAATTCATTTAGAATGTAATTTCAATTAAAAAATCTAAAGGGGTCATCTAGATAGGTCCCATGGTTAATAAAGAAATTTCCTACATGCTAAATTCCTAGTATATGTCTGGTGAAACACCTAAGAGGTGTCTTATGTTCCATTAGACATTCATATTATAAGGAAATTTCCATTTTAAAAATAAGATGAACAATTAGGAGGGGATTCAGGAATATACATATTTAACGATGGGGAAAAAATAGCTTAGCGCAACCAAGGGGTGTCTATAAATTAGGTTAACCACCAATAATTCACTAAACAATTACCAATAGGCATGTATCAAGGTGAAATGATCAAATGTATATGAAAAACTCAATAAAAACGAGATTCCTGACCCAAGATAGTGTGTATCACAATAGAATAGATATGAAGAATAAAAAATCATGTAGAAAATGAAGAGACCACTTACCTTAAGTCCATAGATGAATTCTCTATCAATATCGAAATCAAATTTAGAGTAGGTTGGATGAAATATAAGAAATTATCCAACACCCTAAAAATAGGGAAAACAAGATTATACCAAAATATAGCAATGGATTCAAAGATAAACATAAATCAAAATGGAGTGGATTAGAGAGCTCACCCTAAGAAATACAAAGCCTTTGACAGGTATAGATTAGACACAAGACATAAAAGATACTTTAAATCCTAGATTTGGATAATTTTAAGCTCATGTAAGGAAAAATAGAAAAAAATACACTGGGAGAAGAGATGGTAAAATAAAAAAGGTTAGATATAATTAAAGTGGGGTAAATGGAATTTTCACCATAAAAGAGGGTGGGGGAGGGGGTTCACTGTTTGGCCAAATTGTATGCAAACTATGCTCAAACTATTTGTTAAGGATATAACACACATGATTAAGGTTCATAGTTTCTAAAAATACACACAAAACATGAAAAATACCTATTTTAAAAACCTATTGTTTGTCACGCGGTTGTGATCCTGGGTTTACACAGTTTCAGAAAAACTATGTGCCCCCTACTGTACTTATGTTTCACCCTGCATGGTTAAGAGGAAATGTGCGGGTTGGGTGTCACAATTTCTTCTAAATGTGATTCCAAGTAATGTATTCCCATTTTGGGTATTTGGTATCTAAAAATATCTAGACGCATCCAATACCTCCTTTAATTGATTAGAAATCATTATTAGGGCCACTTAATGTGATTTAATCAAAAACAAAATGATTTGTACCTTCATGAAAAGATGAGTCATTACAACCTCCCCTCTTTAATGCAACTTTCCCCCAATATAGTATTATGAGAGTAAATATGTATCATCAATAATGAGTTCTGGACACTAGGATCATATATAATCATCATGTACTAGGTCTCATCCTATACATAGACATGCTATCATAGCCCCCGTACCAAAGGAACAAACCTACCTTAGAGTGTCTTTACACTCTGATCAACAATACAATGGGTATACTCATAGAAGGAAGAATCTACAACCATATCAAACTCATCCGGATGAAAGACATGTGATAGGTATGGGTTCTAGCGATGAATCTCAGATACATGAAAGAGATCAGGAATGAACCAGTATGTCTGAGGAAGTTCTAACTAATAAGCTATTGATATAATATTCTTCACAAACTTGAAGGGTCCAACAAACCTCGGTGATGCTTAACCTACTTCTAAATATGTCTATGACCCAACATGGTTGAGACTCGGAAGAAAACATAGCCTCTAACCTTGAACTCCATAGGACACCAGTGTCTATAGGCATACGACTGCTGTCTGGACCATGCTATCATCATGCGCTTTCTGATCACATGGACCTACTCTGTAGTCTCTTACATTATATGTGGTCCAAGAAAGCTACCTCCCCTTCAATTAGCCAGCACAGAGGTGAGAACAAGTCCCACCATATAATTATTCATAAGGATCCATCTCGATAGTATCCTGGAATATATTATTATAAGTAAAATCTGTGAGGGGAATATGTTTCTCCCAAGAAACCCATAATGTCAAAGACACATGCATTGAGCATTTATTCTAGAACATGAATCATATCCTATATATTTATATCATTATGAGGGTGATGTTCTTTTCTTAAAGGCACCTATGTATCCAAGTCCTTATGAAACTCCTACAAAAAACATAACATAAAGTGAGAATCTATATCAAAAATGATATAACAAGGAGTTCTATGATGATGTAAAACATACCTCGCATTCAGACTTTCTAGCTCATCTACCAATATGGTATCTCACACAGGTATGAATTGTGTGTAATTTGTCAAATTATCAATTATAACCCACCAAATATCATTTTGATGAGGTAATATAGGTAAACTGATCACAAAATCCATCAAAACATCATCCTATTTCCACTCGGGAATGGACAAAAGCTATAAAAGCCCTTATGGTTGTTGATGTTCCACCTTCACCTACAGTCAGGTGAAAAACCAAGCGATGAAGCTAGAAATACCTTATTTCATACCAAGACACCAATATTGACATCATAAATCTTAATACATTTCAGTGAAACCAGGGTGAACCACCCATGTTGAGGCATGAAATTCACACATCAGCACCTCTTTGATGTCTATCAGGACCCATAAACTCCTATGGAATATTAGAGTATCAACCCCATCCAAGGTCCAACATGAAGATGTATCATCATTTGGGATTCATTCCCTTATAACAAGTCCCTTAGTGTCAGATAATTGACTCATTATTACCCATTCTAGAAGAGTGTAATTCACTACAATGGTTGTGATGATGTTATGACCATGATCCTCTTGATCCACAATGTGAGTCTATATGGATAAGGACATGATAATACACTCACCAATAGCCTCATGAACAATCTAAGTATGAGTATTCTAGCTCAGAGTATTAGAAACTGCACTGCCTTTACTAGGCGTGTTGGCAAGCTCAGAATCGAATGACTGTAGGTACTCATCCCACCTTCATTTTCAAAGATTTATTTCTTATTGTGTAATGATGTAAATTAGGATTTTTTTATCTGTGAATACCATAAAATTTTATCCAAGTACATAATGTCCCCAATAGTATATACCATCTAATTCGAGGCCATGCATCGGGTAATTCTGCTCGTGGGGCCTCAACTAACGAGACTCGTAAGGGAAGAATCGCTCGTCCTGCATATGAACAACTCCAAGACCAATACCTAATGAATAAAAATATACAGTATAGTTCATTTCTAGCTTAGTATGAATCAGTATCAATATTAAATTCAATCCACCCTTGAACTCCTGAATCGTTTCTTTTCAAATTTCTGACCAAACGAATTTCACACCCTTCTTTTTAAATCCCATAAGAAGTTGTACAAGGTGTTATAAATCTTGGAAACTATGTATGTAATATCAATCTAGCCTCATAAAATTCACAATTTTAAAGAAATTTTTGCGATGATCCTTGGAAACTATATCTCCCACTTTATCTAGTTCTACTGAAACTTCTGACTGCAATATGAGATGACCCAGGAAGTGGAGTTTTTTGATCTAATATTGTAATTTACTAATCTTAACAAAGAAATAATTATATCTCGGTGTATTTATCACTATACCAAGATGGTTGGAATGGTAATTTCTATATTGTTAATACCCTAATATGTCCTCAACAAAGACTAAAAATTGAATCTTGATAAGGGTGGAAAACCCAATTCATATGGTCCATAAAAACCGCAGGTCAACTTATGAGTTTGAATGACATAACTAGGTATTCATATAGACCATACATTCTCCCAAAATTCATGTGGGGTATTTATAGGGACCTAACATTCACCTGATGATAACCAAACCTCAAATATTTATTTTGAAAACACTCTCTCTCCTCAGAGCTGATAAAATAGGTTATCTATTAGAGGTAGTGGATAACGGTTCTTTATTGTGAGATAGTTCAAGAGATGAAAATCCACACAGATCCTGAGGGTACCATCTACCTTCATAGAAAAAATAACTGTAAAACCCCAAGTGGAAGTGCTGGGGCTTATGAATCCTTCAGCCTCTAAATCCACTAATTGTTTCTTGAGCTCTAAAAGCACCATAGGTTCCATCCAATAAGGAGGAATGGTCACTGGTGTTACTCCTAGAACAAGATCAATAGTAAACACTTCCTCTATCACTGGATGTAGAATAAAGAATTAATCAACAAATACATCCTTGAAACACTCCACTATAGGAGGAAAAAGAACAAATTATAACCCCTGGTCATATAGATAAATATTTGAGATCTGTTTTGTCAACTTACCAAGCCTCTGCTACTCGGGTCTTTCTATAGTCTCATTTACATCCCATTATCCCTTATTCATGTTCTTAACACCATCCGGGGATGTAAAAATTACCCTAAAATGATATTTGTTAATGTGGGAATGATATGGAACAAACTAATCTATCCCAATGATTATGTCAAATCTTTTCATGTCAAGGAAGAAAAGAATCCATACAAAAATATAACCACCTATCTCAATGGGAAAATCCTTAAAATGGTGAATGCCCTCTGATCAGATACCTAGCGGGGTGTCTAGAATCAAAATACTATAAAAGTTCTCAATATTGAGGCCTATACTCTCAAGGGTTTACTTGGATATAAAATATTGAGATGCACCTATGTAAAATAAACTAGAGACTATAGTAAAGGCTACTAGAATAGTATCACATACAATTGATGTCTTGGAACTTTGGTTCTCTGGAATAGGTTGGATTACATATAACTAGACTATAACACATCACTGATTCACTTCCTAACTTCTCTTAGCATGACTGCTCATCTGGTGATAATAATCATGAGTCTGACTACCTCTACCTCGACCACCACCTTGAATAGATTGGCTAGTGGTATTCTAGATACCTTCCAATCATGATCCTACTGTCCCTAATCCTAATCATGGAGTGCGTGTAGATCCCCACTTACCAGGAGCTGATGGAAAGGTCCTACAGAAGAACTGAATATGTACCATCATGTTTTAGTCTATATATTCCATTGGATCTCATAATCACTAATGCTTCATGTGTCCCGGTATCCCGCATTGGTGACATATCTGAAAGTTTTCATCATGAGGAACCTGACTATTAATACCTTTATGATTATCCAAAAAATGTATCTTTCTCCCATAAGAGGAAGCACATATAAATCTCAATTCCAAACCACCCTAGCTTACACCAACATTTTTCCTTGAATTTCCCTCTTTAATAAGGGTTTTTTTGAGGATTTCAAAAATGTTTATCAACCTAAAAACATTAAACTAAGACTGTATGTGATACACCATCCCATCATCGAATTGTCTGGTAGTCATAAAATCATCACCTCCTAGAGTATGAGAGAACCACTGTTGCTCCATGAAGAGAGTAGAGTTATCCACAACTGATATAATTCCTTGCAATAGGTTTAAGAAATTCTCTAGATCTATTAGCCCTCATAGTTTGAGGAAATAAATAATCAAAGAAGATCGTATTCTAGTCTGACCATACCACATCTTTACACCAATATTTCTGGGTGATCACTTCCCACCAATGTTTGGATGAATCAAACAATATATACATGGTATGTTTTACCCTCTAATGTATATGCGTCTATAGATTCTTGAATATATATAGGATATCTTCATGCCAAGACTCAGTATCACATGGTCCTCCATCCCCCAAAAAGGTGGGATACTACTACTATTATAATTCCTGAGTCAGCTACACCATACTTAGGGTAGGTCAAATGAAACCTTTTATATTATACATCATACAAAATAAAACCTCTTAGAAGTGGGCATTGATTCCCATATCCAGTATAATAAGAGGTTCTATAAGTAGAAAAACTGGAGGAATCACTAGATTCTCAAGACCTACCACCTTAGAAGAATGGTCATTACTGCCTTTACGACATATTACTCAAGGTCATCATGGTGTCATGATAATACAATGAAAAATGTAATCCTTAAAATAAATTTAATCAATTAAGAATATTGAAGATAGAAAATTTGGATAGGTGTAAATATTTACTATATAAAGGATCACGCCACTCTGCCTACTCCAAAAACTAGGAAGAGACTATAGGAGTGTCCACAATGACCATAAGAACATAATATATTCCCCTACCAACTAATAATTCCCGATTTGTGTCTAAGTATCTATGTTTGATATATATAATATGTAAATTCTTACTTTATAAGTCATATTATTTTTACATTTTCTCTCATTTAAAAATTTAAATCACTTTTAAATGGTTTAATTAGATAGATTATCATTTCTCGATCAATAAAAGACCATAATCCTTATGAAATAAAATAATGGATCCACTTAATCCAGACTATAACACGTTCTATCAAATGCGACCAATGGTCCATGGATCAACGATCCATAATTGAATGCTCAAGGTGCCTACTTTAACCTATTCAAGAAAAAACTTTTAGGTTATGAAGACACATTAAGTATCAATTATATTTCCAATCCCTGAAAGAAGTTTAAATATAATTCAAAACATATCCAAGGCTATAATAGTATGAAATTGGAAAATACGTTCTGAAAAATATAGATGACATGGAAAAATGCATGGCTTATTAGTCCTATTGTTCCTATAATGATTCATGTTATGAAATACCATCATTTCATTAGGCCACGATAAAGATATATAATTTCAACAATACTAATAATAATAACATCATAACACAAGTGCATCACCAAATGGTGAATTCATATCAACTATAAATGGCATAAACAATAAATGTAACTACCTATTCGAGGTAATTTGGGTTTCCTCTATACATGGGTCCGCTATGTCTAGGGAGATGGTCATTTCCAAATTCTGTTAACTCCTAGTCTTCTATATAATACCCAAATAGTATGAAAAATTAAAAATAGACCTTGATACCACTTTTTAACATCCTAACCCTAGATCCACTTAACCCGTGCCCCAAGCCGGTGGGTCACATGGCCTCAAGAGAGCATCCCCGTATGCCAGAGGTTTCCAGCTAGAAGCATTGGTGTAAAGGTGGTATGGTGGGGAGACTATACCCTCAACTTTTAGTGGAATATTAAATACAAAAATATATATACAAACGGTGGTAAAAGACATAAACAGACAAAACAATAAAAAAGTTTGGAAGCCTAAATAACTAAACAACTATTAAGAATATGAAAATCCACTAGGTAGTGTCATATATATGTAATTAATGGAATGATGATATAAAAAACTGGACATGGGATCAGAATATACAAACACTAATAAAATTACAAAAGGCTACTCCAATAGAATATATAGAAAATTCTCAGTCCACTGCTCTTAAACTCTATTTATAAGCAAAGCTTATAAAAAACTGTAACATGGCCCTTGACCTTATCTATAACTATATTAATACAATATTATTAGGTACCAAAGGCATCTTGAGACGGGTGTGAGATAAAAATATTAGTTGGACACCACCAACGGTGTCTATAAGTAAATAAATAACCAGGCTGCTCAGGTTCTTATAGGAAACCTGGTGGGTCTACATACTTCAAATCATGGATGAAATGTGTCTAAAGAGAAACTATATATATAGTAATAATATATATATATAGTAATTATATATATCAAATCCACCTGTATTAACCATGTACATTCATATTTAAGTGGCCATATACTAGGAGTACTAGTTCTGGTTAGATCAAGGATTAACTAAAACATCCATGACCAGTCTAATGATCCTAGAGGATCAGGGAATAGGGCACATCCCCAAAATCTCATAATGAGTGGGAGACATCAGGCTCATCACTATAGATAGAAAGTGTTCCACCATGTCAACACTCGAACAAGGGATGTAACACATCACTCCCAATGTCCAACTAGTGTCAATGGTGCGAGACATCATGATCAACACCCGATGTAAGGGAGTATGATAATGTTTTTCTCAGCTTAACCCTTACCATCACACAACAACCTATGTCAAGCTGTACCAAATTTATAATATAACACATGAGGCATTACCTCTCATGTATCTCAATAGTCAAGTTCAATTATAAACAAAGAATTAAAATTCAAAAGGATCATTTAATATAACATGAAATAGATGGTGTATCCTTGTGACCCTTTATATTTCATTGCATTTAATGCATTCATTCCATTTAAGGAAAATAAAACCATCATGTAAAAATGCATTCTATATAATCAATTTCATTTAAACCATTTCAATTCATTTAAGGAAGTGTAATTCATTAGGAATAGGCCATCCTATATTAAAAAAACCCATTCATTTCATTTAACATCTTATTTAAATTTAAAAATATCAAGGGGTCATATAGATAGGAGAAATGGTTAATAAGGAAAGTTCATAAATTGGGAATTCTGGGTAATAGTTTCACCAAATACTTAATAAGTGTCTTGGGTTCCATTAGATATTCACATTACTAGAGAATTTACATTTCAAAAATAAGATGAATTCTTAAGAGGCAATTTGTTCATATGCATGTTTAACCATACATGAAAAGTAGCATGTCACACCCTAGGGGTGTCTACAAATGAGGTGAAACACCTATAATTCACTAAATAATGATCAATAGTCTTGTATCAAGGTGCAATGATCTAATTTATATGAGGAACTCAATAAAAAAGAGATGTCTCAAAAAATATGGTATGAGACACAATGTAATATCTACAAAGAATAAAAAATCATGGGGAAAACAAAGATACCACCTACCTCAAGGTTTTGGATGACTCCTCACTCCATATCGGCCTTAAATTTGGAGTTGGTTGGATGAAATATAAGAAACAGTCAAACCACCTAAAAATAGGGCAAATGAGATTGAACCTAAGTAGTGTAGTTTATTCAAAGATAAACATAAATAGTAAGGCTGAGGATTTGATATCCCACCCTAAGGAATCCAATTCCTTCGATGGATCTAGAATCAAACACCATACATGGGAGATACTTTAAACCCTATATTAATAGAGTTTTGAGATCACAAGAGGGTAAATCACAAAACATATACTGAAGTAACAGAAGGTAAAATGAAAAGGGGTAAATAGAATTAAATCGGGTCAAAATGGACTTTTCACCTTCAAAATAAGGGGCACATGATTTGGTTTTATAGTTTTTCCAAACCGTGTGTAAACCATGATCAAGCCATTTGTTAAGAATACACCACACATGGTTAAGATACACAGTTTCACAAACTATGAAAAAAACATGTGAAAGACCTATATTAATAACCTATAGTTCTTTCCATGGTCGTGTGACTTGGGTCACATAGTTTCTGACAAAATATGGGGCCCCTACTGCACTCATGTTTCACTTCGCATGGTTAGTAGGAACCTAGCGGTCTGGGTAGCACAATTTCTGCTAACCTTGCGGCCGAATAATTTCTTCCCAATTCAGGGATCCAAGCTCTGAATATTCTCCAGACACACCCAATACCTCCTTGACTTGATTAGACATGATTATTAGGGTCATTTAATTGAATTTAAACAAAAAAAATGATCCTTACCTTCATGAAAAGATGGCTCATTAATTTTTTTTATCATTGTGTGTTTAGACGTGGTAGTATTTGATATTTTATATACATGTAATGGTGTGATGATGTACTATGGTTATAGTGGTGTTTATATAGGTATTATGTGTTATTATATATCATTATATGTTTTATTATTTCTAAATGATTCCCTTATATGGTTTTGTGTATCAAGTGAACCCAAAAAATCTTGGATATGGGTGATACAAATAGTTACTACCCCTTTCCCCCTCTTCCCTCTAGCTGTTGTGTGGTTATGTGTCAGGGGTAGTATTGATGACATGTAGAATATTTGGATATGGTATGTGGATACTGAATGTTGATGTTATATATAGATGTATTTTATTATTTTTGATTTTGGTTATGGTATGAAGATGTACTATGGTTGTTGTATATGGATATGGGATGGAATGATAGTGACATGTCGTTTTTTGATGGGATGTGAGGGTGACTGTATGAGGGGGGATGTGGGTGTAGGGTGCCTATTTCTTTATATTTCTACATTTACTATACTATAGAAGTATAAATAGCTAATGATAAATCCTTAAGTGGGATGATATATATTTTATCTATGATAGTTTAAATGTTTTTTAATTGTTTATTTATTGTGTCTTTCATATACTTTTTCAACATTAGTATGAGAGTCTTTGGGGAGGAACTTTTTAAGTATACTTTTATGACCACCACTAATTCTAAATAGTATTTTTATAAAATAAAAGGTTAAAGTTTGTGACTATATTAGACATTACTAGCTCATAGTGTGGTAATTATTTGGAGTCAAAGCAGATCTTAGAAGTTGTTCTTTACATTATCATTATAGATTTTTTTTTGTTTCTGTATGACATTACATACATATGAATTTGTTTATGGGATTATAGTTCATTTAATTTTATGGAGTTAGATCTATCTGATGGATGATTATCCTTTATTAAGAATAAAATAGGCTCATTCCTCCTAGGTTGTGTGCTCATACCATTGGTTCTAGTCACCAAAAAATGAACTTTTGGAGGTGAGCTTTGGGGTCACCCTTTCATTCACTATCATTATAAGAGAGAATTTAGTTGGAGTGGGTAATGTAATTAAATAAGTATCATTGAGTTTTTTTATATAAATAAATTATTTAATTTATCATTGGTTTTATTAATTAATGGTGGAAATAACTTAATGATTTATCAAAAATGGGGACTCCCCCAAATAGGGATAAATACTCATTAAAGAAATGTTTATCTAAGGGGGAGAAGACATAATGTGGTAGAAGTTGAGAAGACCTCAAAAAATAATTTGATAAGATCAGAAAGATATTTAAGAAGTTAACTAAAATAGAATGAAATTTTTTATATATTTCCTTAAGGTTAGGTTGAATTAAATTAAAATTTGTTGAGGTTAGTGTAGTGGTTATTCAGGGAAAACTGTCATCGTACTGTTTTATCTCATAGTAAGCATGAATCATGTGATATTAGTGTGATATGGATACTGATTCGTTGAATACACTATGATTAATATTCTAAAAAAGATGATGATGTAAAATAAATGAGTTTATGTTATTTATATATTTAAAGGGTGGTTAATATTTCTTAATGAAAAACAAATGGAGAGATTGTTCAAAAATATCTAAGAGAGTATTTTTTGGTTGTGTTAATTGATAATGGTGGATTGAAATGCTTTAAGATAATCATATAAATATTTTTAATTGATCACATAGAGTTTAAATGTGTTTGTAAAAACATATAACAATGTTTACTAAAAGTCCAAAAACCAAACTATGTAATATTTAAACACATCATTGATATTTCCTTGAATTTGAGAAAATAAGTGGATAAAAGAAGATGAATAGACTGTATCTAAACTAAAAAATATTATTCACTAAACAAGTGATGTTTAAAAGTCATATTTTAATTAGGGTTTGACTGGTTTACATAAGTTAATGACCATACTATGTTTAGAGGGTATGATTTTGGAGGTGGTATATTTTATAAGGGGATGTGCATTACTAGATGATATAGGGATGAAAACATAATGTGGTTGTATATCATGATTTTTTCAAAATTCTGAAAAAATTATTTGACTATTTTCAAAATCACTTGTTATCAAAATAATATTATTTAGTTGAAAATTTCATTTAACATGACATTGTTTTCAAAAGATTTATTATTGAAATACAAACACATATTGTGAGATGTTAAAATATTGTTTTTTATTTGATATCCTCAGTTTTGAAAATTTTTGGCATTGTAAATATATATATATATATGGATATGTTATAGATATATGACTTAACAATAATGTTCATATTGGACTAAATATTATATATTAATGACATTTTACATGTTTAAAGGGAGTAAAAACAACATAGAGTTATCTCATCCATTGCTCACATAACCTGGAGATTAAAGGAAGATTTTATAGATTGTAAAAATATTAGATAGTTAGGTGGGGATTCACAAATACAACAGATTGTGAAAAAGAATATGGGAGTATTTACACTAATTTATATACTTTCCCAAATAAAAATTAATATGAATTAGATCAGCAAAATGATAACTAATTAGATCATTTCCATACTAAAATCAAATAATTAATTATTATTTCTATATTTATTCTTTTATTTGATAGATCAATTCAAGAAATTAATATTTACATTTCACCATGAATTGTGAAGAGAGCTAGGATATCTCTATAGTGAGAGTCTTTGAAGAAATTCGTATAGTTCATGTGTTCTAACCATGTAACAATAAGTGTATTTTAATAGATTTGCTACATCAAAAATTACTTTTTCATGATCCTTGGATCTAGCCTAGTATGGGTGGACCAAGAAACTTTATCACCTATTGTTATTTATTTATTTTATATAATGATAGTTAGATATAATAATTCCATATAAATTATAGAAGAAGACCATTGCATGATTTTTTTTATTTTTCCTATCTAGTTTCACCCCATTCATATGGTATATTCCCTAGTGGGTCCAATAAGTAATGTTTAGTAATTTTAACCATCCCTCAATGTGATAACAACCATCAAGAAAATATTTTAGCATCCCATAATCATGATAATATATTAACCTATCCTTTACCTAATCCACAACATAAAAATGTTAATCAGTGGATAAAATATAATATCAATATTATCTTTAACTAAATCTATATAAAACATCACCAGAATGTTTATTAAATACCTTATATCTTTCTAATTTTTCATATCTTGGGTGCATATATTATGGAATAGCGAATCTTACATGAAACTACCTTTACCATATTATTGATCAATATCAAATGTGTTCATATAATTAATCAACTATTATTATAGAAGGTTTAATCTTCTTCTTAATAAAATTTAATTTATTCCATATGATTTATATAGTCTATAATATTCATATTGAATAAATAATGATTTCAAAATTTAAGGTCATAGACATACAATAACAATTCTATGTTATATATTGGGTAATTATTCTCATACAAGCACAACTAATGTGACATATATGAAATTATTTTATTCTTATTCATAAGTACACATCCCAAAACTATGTTGGAGGAATCAAAAGAAAATAAATCTTAAAACACATCGTAACACAAATTAAATTATTCAAATATGGAATCCTTCCATATCAAAGATTTTATTAGTGAAACCAGTTTTTGGGAAGTTTGAAAAGGGTTTCTAAAATATATCGATAAGCTAAAAAATATTTTTAAATGAAAATTTTATGGGGTATATTCTAATTATTTATCATGTACACATTTCAATGATTGAAAAAGATCATTGGTTTCATTAAAAAAAACATTTAATTTCACTTTCAAAATCCAAAGATGAAATATTAATATATTTTCATATTGATAATTCCCCATGATATTATCCAATACTACATCAAGGTGTCACTTATACCAATACTTATAGTATGATTACACATGTATATCATCCAAAAGAATTGCTAAAAAGGAGTATAAGAATACGTGGGAATCCAATTAATGTGTTTTAAATAATTTTAAGAGCATTTATAATTCTAAGGGACATTAGTATATACTCAAAATTCTTATAGTGACTTAAAAAAGTAATTTTCAGAATAATCATCTTCCTTAATTTCAAATGATTATCAAAGACATACATTTTACTTTTTAAAATATCCCCCTTAATATTATTAAATTAATTTTTTATTTGAGAATACTGATAACATATTTTTTTAGTTACCCAATTTACTTTCTAATAATGCATGTGCAAACAAAAATTATATTCTATTTTATTGGAAAATAATACCATCGAAACTCATGATGAGGTATTATGTCAAATGAACCATTTTCTTGAATGCATATGTTATAACCCAAGACACCATAATTGGGGGGGGGGTGCATCAATATTTTACCTAATTTAAAATTTTCTTACTTATAAATAAATTTGAATATTTCTCCCTTATTAGAGAGAAAACTATTTAAATTATATCATTATCAAATACACCATCATCAAATGTCATGCACATGTGCATAAAGTATAATATTAAAGGACACAAAACTTTTACACGGTTCACCTATATTAGGATACATATAAGGATAACACACTTAACATTATGATAATATAATAAAAACACACAATAAATCACTAGTTTTGTGGATAAATATTTAGGCAAAGTCACTCCTCAACCAAACCTATTACTTGTATAATGATTTAGGGAATAGCCCACTGACTCCCAAGGTTTACTCGATTTTCATCCTATTTGTACAACTCTAGATGATATAAGTCTATATACTTATTTTTATCTTATTACCTTATTGAAATGAAGGTTGTTCTTAGTTTAGAAGTGTAACAACAATCATAATTCCTGATGTGATGATCTAATGTATACTATGTGATTCTCCGAGATTTTTAATCCAAATATAACAAACTTCTTTTTAGAAGAGTTAAATATTCGATCTTTAAAAAAATTTACTTAAAAATAAAAAATATTATTCTAGATTAAATAATTCTAACATATGAATTATCTTCAATATATTTTTCCTTCCTTACTCTAAAAAAATAAATATATCGATAATGTTTCACGAAACTGATCTTCAATATTTTCTTAATTATTCAAAAACCATCCTCTTAATTGAAATATCCAATAAATCCCTAGGTTTTGAATACCTTATTTCCCATTCTTAGAAAAAAAAATTTCCTTTCCATTCCCTTATATATTTCAACGTTCTACCCTTTCAATAATTTTTTATCTTCATTTTATTTCAGTCATATCCGTCCATTTACAATTAGATGATTTTAATTTCAAATTCAAATATAATAATTCAAAAACCATGAACTTTATCTCCTTCAAAATCATCACTTAAATAATATTTAAGGAAATTACCACTATTTAAATTTTTAAATACAATTAAATTTTGTTCCATAACTGAAAAATGATTATATAATTCTAACAATTCAATTATGTTTAGATTCCTTAGATTTAAAAATTGATAATATATATCATAATCATGGAATGTAATATTATTTCATGGTGCAACCGTTTTTTCATCCTATAACTACCAGATGCATCACGATGTGAATTAGATCATTATGATAAAACCTTGATTTAAATTATAAAATAGCTTGATCCCTAAAAATTATGAAATTTTTTATTTATTTATGATTTAAGTTTTACAATGAAACTCATTAAATTATATAATAACCATTGTATCATGTAATGATCAAATTATAGGTAAATTTTATCTCTAAATGGATTAAAACATGGATACCTTTTATTGTGTAGACATATTCTGATTGCAATAACCGCTAAGATTTACCTAAACATTCTTTATTGGGTGAAATTAATTCCCATTATGTGCACATTATAAATCATATTTTATGATTGATAATGTGTGTCAAAATCTATGGCCTGATGATGAGGTGACCCTTATGTATCATCACTTTCATTAAAATTAATCTTATACAACACAAGGATTACTTTTATGCATCTCATGGTAGTTTAACACTTTTTTAATTTCTCACCTAGTTACACTTATGTATATTTATCATTTACTCATATATTTGCTAGTGTTTCTCAACAATCATGTATTTTCCATCTACATTAAATTTGGTTACCCTTATGTATTGGAACTTGTGACCTTTATATATTTTTTGGCTACTTTTATGTATATTTGGTGAAGCCTCTCCATGAATTTTCTAGATTTAAGCACCACTTTCCAAAAGTACTCTTATATTTGCAGGGAAGGTCCTTCCCTTTTCCATATTTCAATCCTAGAGTAAGAATACACTCATTCATGAGAAAAAATTATTTTATGAATTCAGTCATTTAATGAATTTTTCTTGAAACTTCAAAAAACATTAAAAATTATCTCAGGACAAATTCCAAAATATCATATCCTTTATCTGAACATTTCCAAATATCTTCAAAACTTATCTTTAAAAAAATCTTATGGACCTCCACTTAAAATAAAACATTTAGACATAACTTTTAGATTTATAATAGAAACTAAATTATTATAGAAACTTCTAGAACATATTGAGACACACTTCCTAATTATATTTCAAACAACTTCATGATTTGAATTCCACTATTAGAAAAACTATCTAGATATCCAATAAATATCTACTCATTTTTTTATTTAATTATAATTGAAAAAACATTATTCTCACACAACTTCTAAATTCAGGATAAAAATTCTTTAATATCATAAATGTTTATACTTACTTAAATTGTAGGGCATCATCCAAACATCCAACACAGCTTCTAACTTTTTAAGTATACAAAATTCATTAATTCAAATACATCAACCTTTATTAATGGAAAAAATCCAATATATATCATCCTAGTTTAAAAAATAATCTCATTTATTTTTTTGAAAATAATTTCTAAAATCCATAAACTATTAAGAGATGGAGTTAATTTCTCAGCCTTTATCTTCTAATACACGATTCTCCAAATGTATGGATTTTATGGACTTATTTCCTCCCAAAAATTATTAAAATACATCACGTTAAACATTATCAAATACTTCATTTATTTCTCCATTTTTCATTTAAAAATATAAATGGATATTTTCACCATTTTCACTCCATCTTTTAAAATATTCCTTAAAGATTTTATCCACAAGACATTACTTTAAAACATTTGGATCTTTTAACCACATATTGAAAATCATAAAAAATTTGGAGTTTCTTTAAACCATCCTTTATTTTATGTTAAAATTCAAATAATTTTCACATTCTACTAAACTTTCCTAAAATAATTCAATCAATTTAATTAACCACTTGAAAATGTGCCATAAATAAAATCCTCTAATGATGTTGTGTTGGAACTAGGTGTAGAAATTAAGAGTAAAAGTTAATAACTTCAAGGTTTTACATGCCACTCAATTTCTTTAATAAACTCATCCAACATGAGAAATTAAATTACTTAAATATAAAACGTCATGTTATATTATTCACACCAAACCTATGTTGTCATAATATAAGTAATAAATCATAAAGTGCATCAATTATACCATATATTGATATGATTTACACCACTTGTTTATGATAAACTTGTATTACTATGCATGAACATTTTTTCTTCACATAATTTTTTATTATACAATGAGAATAAACATCCATTATATGTTTATCATCAATAATATTTAATTTCCTTTTTTATATAAACCAAATATTATGATAATCATCAACATTGGGAAACACTTTATTGGTTATAGTTCTTTTATTTTTATTTTATTTTAATATCCTAGAAAAAAACCAGATGATACATAATTATTAATTAAAAATGCAAATAAAACAATTATTTATCCATGAATTTAGTTTATAATCCATCAAGACAACCATCTTCTTATTTTGAGACTACCATAATTACATAAATAAATGATACCAAATTTTTATTTCCAAAATTGGATTGACACTATATAGAAAACTAAGAATTGAGATTTACACTTGTTCCACTCTAAATCAAGATCCATACCACATGTAATTAGTCATATCAACATGTATATCCAGTTTTATTATGGTTTTACCTTGAATCTCTCTCAACCCACATATTGTATTATATTTTTCTTTGATATCCAAAATTATTCCTTCCAACTCCACTTTTTTGTATTTTGTTCACTCCCAATACAGTCATCATTTTACTATTAATTCATCTCCTATCAATGCATTGAGACAGCCATTGGATTTTATCTCCCCCATAATAATACATGAATATAATAATTAGATATTAATATTAAGTGTACTAAAATATGGGTAAAATTTATTATCATCAAGTATATAATCTCTGGTTGGTCCTTATAGACCAACTCTTTACTTTTTATCTTCTTAAATGATTTTATCTGGGTAAAAATTATATTTTGAACTTATATTTGATTATTTAGACATAATGTTTTCTTATTTCATGGATTTCAATTCATATTGTTTGCGAGAATCATATCACTTCTAAAAGTTTCCTCCTTTGATGCTCCAACTATAAATTATTTTCTATATTTCATTTTCCATGTAAGGAAAACTCTACTCATCTTCCAATCATGACTTTTGATGGTATAAAGGAAACCAATTATACAAGTATCATATTTATCCTATATGATTTACATGAAAGAAACTGATTCTTTCTTATTTTATCTTCATGCATTCTTCTATTATTTTTTTGAAGGTTGGTGTGAGTAAAAAACCATTGGTTCTTGATTCACTCATTTATTTTCTCTCTATGATGAATACTATAATTAATCCATTAATAATACTTGAGGAATTCATCTTTATCTTCCCAATTCATAATCATATAACACCACAAATCTATTTTTGAGTGGAACAAATTTCTTATTCTTCTATTTATGTCTCCTTCTTGTAATAGAATAATGTGAACTGATCATGAAACCTACATTAATTTTGTTACTATAGTACCTCATCTTATGAAAAAGGATAGAAGAAATATAAAATATTATAATTACATATTCACAACTTTTAATATATTTCAATGAATGAGATATGTCTTTATATCTCATTTGATTCCTCAGATGTAAATTAACATAAATCCATCGTGTATCTAATATTTCAAAAAAAACTTATTCAACATTGTCCTTTGTTAATTTTTATTTATAAGTATTTTATTTAGATTATTCTTCTCTACTAACTCTAAATTTTTGTTCTTATTACTATCAAATAAAGTCTTCATGTGAAATATTTAGTATTTGACTTTTTCTTTAAAATATGAATCTTTATCTGAAGCTTCTTAATACTTAAATCCTTCTCGCAAATTTATACTTATATGGTTTATATATTTTCAAGTTTTCTATGTTTTAGTTAAAATCATGAATAAGTTATTCAAGTATATCCCATTGTTCAATCATTTTCTTTATTCATTCTTGTAATTGTATCCTTTAAAATCATATATTATCCATGAAATTTACATTTTATTCATCCAAAATATATTAAGCACCATTATTGACACCTTAATTCTTTAAAAATTATACTTAACTCTTCAATCCTTAAAGATTCATTTGTTTACTTCACACCAAATAAATAAATTTATAAAATGATTTGGTTTTCTCTTTTCTACTATCATACTACAATAATTATAGTAATGATAAATATATTCTTCATGTGTCATATACTCAAAGGGAAAAAAACTTGGACTTACTCTGATCTAAAATTAAGGATTTCTCATTTCTGGGGAGGTAATAACTGGAAGATGATTCTGATTATAATGGGATTGTTTCAAATTATCATGATGATTCAAACCGATCTTTATGGAGTATGGAAAATTATAAATATCCATATAAACCCTAAAATACTGAATATTTCTAATTGGGTAATCAATTTCAATCCATTCATCCATTGAAATTCAACTACTCAGGTTTGGGTTAGAATTCATGGAATAAATTAAGTATTTTTGCATATCAAAATTCTAAATGATATTTCTTCTTTCATTGGTGTGCTAATGAAAATTGATCAACACACTCTTAATAGTGAATTTGGTTTACATGATGAAATTTTCAATTATAATCTCTTAGATGAGATAAATTTCATTGAAAATGACCATATAACTGAGGTAAGTATTGAATATGAATATGTTCCACCTTTTTTTGAAGTTTGTTGGATTTTTGGACATGCTATTTCCAACTATAAAGTTTTTTAGGAAAACTCAAATTCCCTCCTGATGTTAATGAATGGAATTAAATCAATATTAAAAAGAATGGAAAATATATTGTTAATGATAATGGTGATAATGGAAATAATTTTGATCAAAGAAAATGGGTGAGAAAGAAACCAAATTACTTTGAAATAAAAAAATTACTCATGGATAGAACTGGGATTATCTTGAAGATAAAGAGGCAAAACAAACTAATTTACTTGAGAATGCCTCAATTATGATTAAACTTGTTGATAATACCAGTGTAAGTGTTCAAGGTAATAACATTTTTAACAATGAAGATGAATACATTTTTATTAAAGTTGATCAAGAAATCATGCTTCATTATAAATATGTACAAGATAATCAATCAAATTGTATATTTAATAAACATAATGTTTCTGATAAGGACATAACCACCCTTGGCTATGAGTTTTTTATCTAGTTGAAGGTGAAATCATGATTTATAAAGACTCTGAGACCACCAATAGACCCAGTGACAGTTGGTAATGGAATTCCACCATTAACAATGAGGATTAATCCATTTTTATTGAAATTGATAAAGACACCAAGTATCTTATTAAATCCTTGAGGTATTATCAAATTTGTATTACCTCTCATGAGAATAATAATTATATAGAGGATAGAAATGTTTCTATGGTTTCAGTTCTTGCTGCAAATAATAATTATAATGACTTATAGGATATCAACAAACCTAGTAGAAATCATGGCAACTAGATTCTCATCAGGATGTTTTCCCTTTTACAAGATGTTCCCATATTTCTATATATACTACTGGAACTTTGGAAGACCAAAAATTTCAACCTATGAACCCTATAGAAAGAAACAAAATAGATTTTTTAATTCATTATGGGATTCACATGAAAGATGTGGTTATAATTTCTTCTCAAACATGCAATGATCATAATTAGGATGAAAATTTTAGAAAAACCCCCACCCCTTCTGAAATTGAAGAAATTCCTATTAGCACATCCACTTTGAATGAAGAAAATGCATGAATCAATGCTATGGTTGAGTGTAGTTTATATTATTTTACTAAATTTAGTCCAATTGGTCTTTTACCAACTCCTTTAGATCACATAAATTATTTGGACTATTCTAAATATTAAAACTCTATGAAAAAACCATGTTTATAGTTCAAATAATGATGGTAATAAGGGATTTTGCAACATAAAATCATCAAGGAACAATCGTTAGGGTGGTAGAAAAAAAGGGGAATCCAGTTCCAATTTCAATATTAAATGATAATTATATTTTGGATCTTTCTGATTCTACCAAATCCTGAAGTAATTAATTCCCTTTGTCTCTTTTTCATAATGCACAAACCTGATCTTATGGATCTCTTGGAGAACAATTTTTGAGAAGTTTTATCTAATTGTAAAGTTGGGTTATCAACTGGTTGGAACTAACAAGTCTAGTAATAACAATAAAAGGCTTTGTTTTTTTCTCGTATTTGGGGATAAATGGAATCTCAATTATTATTTCTATTGTGAAAATGGTTAATTTTAGTTTTAATTGTTTGTTATTTGATTATTTTTTCATAAATCTATGTATAAAATGGGTATCAATATATACGGGATATTTTTCTTAATATTCAAGATTTAAGGAGCACTTTTCATGGACCTTGGATTCTTATTAGAGACTTCAATTACATTATCAATCTAGATGTGAGGTTACACATGATAAAATATTCTATCTCAATCAGTAATTTCAAGGAATATATTGAGAATCATATACTACATGAAGCCAACCTGATTAGTGATAAATATACTTGGAATAGGAAGTTCCTTAATAAGGTTGTGGCCAATAGATTGGATAAGGAATTTGTTAATGATTTGGAACTTGATTTTTGGGACTTGGTTTCATGCTCCACTCTTATAAGAATTAATTTGGATCATCACCATATTTTGAAAAATCTTTCCACTAGAGAGAATAAACTTCCATTTCTATTTAGATTCAACAATTCCTGGACTTTTCTACCTAATTGAAAAAAAGTGGTTCAATTCACAAGGATCTCTTTTAACTACAAGAATGATTCCTTATCTTGCATTATAAGACTCAATGTTCTTAAGAGAAAATTAAAAATTTGGAGTTGTGGGAACTTTATCAACATGGAGGAAAATATTAAAAAAATTGAATCTATGCTTCATTCCGTTCAGGAGTGTGATACTAGTGATTTCGTTTATACTAGTCGTGAATAATAAAATAAGGTTATGCATGATATTAATACTCTTTTAAATATTAAATAATGTATGAAAAGTGAATCATTTAAATTTAAATGGATTAAGTAAGGATATCTGAATACCAAATTTCTTAACACTCTTCAATGAGCTGGGAAGATTAGTATACCCTTAGCTATCATCAGTGATAACAGGATGCTTCTTGATAAATGAGGGGACTTGGCTTCTCATGTTGTTTCCTTTTACATGAACCTATTTTATGGTCCTAATTCTAGTTCTTATAATAATGGATGTATTATTCCCAATATTTTCAATGATGAATAAAAATAAAACCTTACTTCTCTTCCCCTTGAAATATAGATTAATGATTTTGTATTTTTATTAAATACTAGTAGCTCCTTTGGACCAGATGACTTCAAAAACTCTTTTTTTCAAACATACTAGGAGATAATTCATTGTGATGTTTGTAGGCTTGTCATTCATTTTTTAAGGGTGGATATTAGACAAAAGGAATTAATGCGCAGTTTCATTCCTTGATTCCTAAAGAGGAGAATGAAAATGATATTCATATTTTTAGACCCATAGATCTTATCATCATTACTTATAAAATTATTGGTAAAATTCTTCACAACATGATTTCTAAAATTTCCAAAAAGTTTGTGCCTCCAAACCAATTTGGTTTCATTAATGGTAGAACCATTCAGGACTGTATCATCACTACTTATAATTGTTTTAATATTATTAGAAAATCTACCAGTGGTGGTAACATTTATCTCAATATTTATGTTAATAAATAATTTTGTACATTATAATGGGGATTTATTTACAATGTTTTAAGTAATTTCGGATTTGATCATGTATTTATCATTTGGGTTAGAACTCTTCATAGATCTTCTCATTTTTCAGTGATTATAAATGGGTCCCCTAAGGGCTATTTCACATATATACTAGAGGTTTCAGAAAAGGTGATCCTATCTCATCCATTATATTCTCTACTACAGAGGATTATTTGAGTAGACTCTTTCTCAACATGGAAAATTATAATAAACTCAATTCCATCAGGGATTCCAGAGGCATGGATTTCCACACTCATTTTTATATACTTATGGTATGATTCTTTTTCCAAAATGGGACAAAACCAATATTAATAACATGAATGATTTTATTCAAATTTATGATAGAGCATCATTGAAGGAAATCATCTATAATAAGCCTTTTTTATTTTAGGAAAAAAGTAATATGATTAGAAAAGATTAAATCATTAGGGATTTAGGAATTATATAAGGTACATTTAATTTAAATTATCTTTGTAATATCATATCTGTAGGAAAACCATGTCCAGGTAGTTATTATGATATTCTGATTCAGATCAAAAATAAATAATCTTCTTGTAAAGGAAAGACTCTCTCGATGACAGGAAGGGTTAACATTGTTAAAGTGGTGATTGTGTCAATATTTGTTTATTCCATTATGGATTATACTTTTTTGAATTATCCTCTAAAAAAAGTATTAGTACTTCCCTAAAAAAATTGTCTAGAGTGGGTGAAATATTCCTAGGAAAATTATTACTATACCTTGGAAATAATGTATTAAACCAATCGATCTTTGTGGTCTTGGTATTAAAAATCTATTCTATTTTAATCAATATTTTCAGGCTAAATTCATGTGGAGGATTATAAATGATAAGTTAGAGGCTTCTACTTTCCTAATATCTAGATATCTTTGTAAGGTCCAATCTGGTAACTTCAATTATGTGGAATATTCTATTTGACATGCAATTAAATTATCCTTCTACAGTATTTCAATGAACTAAAATTGGCTTCCTAGTATCAATTAAGCCTTAAATTCTTGGTTAGATAACTTGAAATGTATTCCTTTTCCTAATACTACTGTTTATTCTGATTCTGTTGTCACATATGTGTCAGTTAAAGAGAAAATAGAGATCGACCTTGATATAATTCCTACTAAAATCAGGTATTTGGTTATGAACTACCACTTCTATAGTGGTGATGATACTCTTGTCTGGGAACCTCTAAAAATGGAAGTCTTTCCTCGATGTCCTTCTACCAAGAGGCTATACTGGGTCATCTGGCCAACTTGGCTGTGATTATTGACAAGGGATGTATTCTTACTTCAAGATTCTCTATTTCACAGAGGATCATGCACAATATGTTACCCACTAATGATTTTTGATGGGTGTTGGTATCAATATTTGTTCTAAGTGTATCATCTGTAATCAACACTAGGAAGAAATTGATCACTTATTTTTATAATGTGTGACATATTCTTCTTATTGGAAATCGATTATAGAATTTTTTGAATTTTTCTTTTTAAGTTCAGTTAATTTCTGTTATCATATACTGGGTTGAATCATGCTTTAACTTTCTCAATAGTTTCTCAAAATTTTAATGGTGTCCTACACTAAAGTTATGCATGCAATATGGAGAAGAAAAAAATACAATTATTCATGGTTGTGCTACCTTCTTCCTCTAATATTCATTGGAGGGCGTTTTTGCTACTATGAAGTAGTATAATAACATTTCAAAGGGTTACTCTAACAATTCGATTCATGATCTAACTATGCTCAAGAATTTTGGAATTTCAAGTAATTATCTATCTTCTTCTCAAACCATGTAAGTTTTGTGTATTCATCCACTTCTAGGTAAGATCAAATGCAACATTGATGGTGACTATTGAGGAAATCTTGGTCATTCTGGTTATCGAATGATTTTTTGAAATGAAAATGGAAAAAATGGGATGCGTTTTTGTTCCTTGTGGATACACTTCATCTCTTTATGTGGTAATTCTTTAAATTATCAATGTGGTGTATTTTTTAAAGCATATAAACTATTTTAATCTATGCCTTGAATGTGACTCCATCACCGTTGTATAAGCTATTACAAATTGTATTGTTCACATATCATGAAAGCTGATGGGTATATTGAGTAATTGTGTTGACTCTATCTCTTCTATGAGCAATATAATTATGCATGCATATCATGAGTAAAATCATAGGGCATATGGACTTGAAAATAAAAGGATTACCACTTTTTAGATAACATGTCTCGATGATGTTCTTGCTGAGTTTTTATCTTTTTGGGAAAGTAAATTTTGTAAAAGATATTTTTTTTTCAGTATGATGTATCTTTGAATTTTTTTATACAATATAGGAGGATTTTCTTTTGGGAAATATTTCATTCTTCTAAAAAAAATCCATTTTGGCTTAGAAAAATAAATCCAATTATCACGGCATTACATAGGATTACAACCTTTACCTATAATTATGACATGGACACCATCAAATTAAAAAAAATTATTTACCTTAAATAAAGATATTTTCACTATTGAATCCATCTATTGAAAAATAATTAAATATCCATAAGTTAAAAATTTAAGGTTTAATACACAGTATAACATAATGGATTTAATAAAAATTATTCTAAACAGAGACTCCCTGATGTTGGGGGGTGAATTAGGGTTTTCAAAATTAAAACTTTTTTCTTACAAATTATATTTGATCTTGTTACCTTATCAGAAGTAATATTATTCAAAATGTCAATTTAGATAATGCATCAACTTCAAATTTTATCCAAATGTGTATAAATTAAAATATAAAGGGATAAAAATTTTAATTGGTTCACTCATTTTGGTCTACGTCCATGGAGAATAAATTGACTATTATGATAGTGTACCGATAATTTACTATAACCCATTATTTTGGTGGATAAATTTTTTTGGTTAAGTCACTCCTCTAGAAGGATGATTTGATTTACATGTATAGTATAATTTAATACTTACCATGGATCACATTATATAAAAAGATTTAGGGAATAGATCATTACCTCCTAAGGGTCACTACCTTTTATTACCTTGTGCACTTCCCCATTAAATATATATGTATTGAATTATAGAAATATTATGAGTTTATTGACATGAATGTCACTAAAAATCCAGGTGTGTAAACTATATCATGATTATTAATGAGATTCTATAACATATACCACATAAAAATCCTAGATTTTGAAGCTAGATATAATTAAATCTGTCATGACCCATCCCCCGGGGCCCATGCCGTGACTTCCCCAAGCCCGTCTTCTATAGGCCAGGGGATGGGGACTAGCACCAAAGGTGTAATTACCTAAAACTAGGAAGGCATTGCCTTTATAACCTGTAAACGCACACAATAAAGCACACAGTTGGACAAAAACACTAAGTAAACTGTATATCAAAAGACTGCTGAAAAGTAAAAGGGGCTGGAAATACAAGCCCAACTCTAAAGTACAAGGAACTGGAAGTACAAGTACAACCGAAGAAAGGGAAAAAACAGCTGTTGGGTCATCCTCTGGGATTCCTACCTCAAGGGTAGGTATAGATAGCCTCTCAGCACTCCACGTCTGTCAGTCTCCTCCGTGTACTAACTCATCGTAAGGTCCTCCTACGAGTATCATCTAGTCCTAATACTCTCAGCCTCGATCAGCGATGTCTGTTGTCTGCATCCAACACAACAAGGTGCGGACATAGCCTGTGCAGGGTGAGTATAACGATACTCAGTAGGGACTCCGTGACCCTCAAGGTCTGAAAAATCCCACAAGGATAAACCAAAAGTAAGGAAACAACAGATAACCCTACTTAGGTATATGCCCAGACATATAACTAAGTTATCAAGTGATTCATCTGAATCATGTGGAAAACATAGAAAAACTAACTCTGGTCAACCAGGATTTTATTCACATTATTGAAACCTCGGCTACTGTAGAACTCCTTCTCAATCGAGTACAGTGGGCCTGCCACATCACACAGAGGTGCTTCCCACTAAACTTGGACTACTGAGCTACTCCTCCTGTCGAGTATCGTGGGTCTACTGCGTCACATAGAGGTGCTCCCCACCGTGGGTTTGTCACCAAACCCAGGCACTCCCCCTCATAGCCTGCCGCATCACCAAGCATGCTCCTCCACCTTGTGTCTGCTGCTACAACCAGGCGCTCCCCACAAGGCCACTCTAGTCACTCCGAGTCAAACGGTTAGCAGTCGTCAACTCTCAGCCAGCTACTAGGTTCCCACACAAAATCTCTCTCGTCTTTGGAAGATCCACTCCACAAGCTACTGGTTTATGCTCTACTGTCACGAAGTCCCACAAAGAAGTATCCCAAAAGTCTGTCACGTCATAGGGGTCTCAACGTAATAGTCGATGCATCAATCAGATGCCCGGTCTGTGAGTTACTAGCCTTTTAGTCCCTGAGGCTTGGTTGGATTCGTGCATGATCTAACTTGATCGTATCTCAACTATACCCCAAACATCAGTGGGGTATACTAAAACAGACCATCATGCTCCAAAAAAACCAGTGCCGCAGACAATTCGTCAAATGGATGTCCAGTGCAAAAGATATGGCCAATGGAAAAGTAATGGGGCATAGTGGGCCCTGGTCCAGTCCGACCCGACCCGGTTTGGGCCGACCCGGTTTGGGTTGACCCGGCCTGACCCATTAGGTCTGGCCCGACCCGTTGGGTGGGCTATCCCGTTAGGTTCGGGCCAGCTCGCTGGGCCCAGCCCAACAGGCCGTGAGGGGGCCGCAGGGAGTCGAGAGGGCGCAGACCGACCTCGAGGGTGCTTTCCTGCCATAGGTCGACGTGAGGGAGGTTCGACCCAGAGGGCGCTGCATTGGAGACTCAGCCTAGTGGGAACCGCAAAGGCACGGGCTGGTTCGGCTGGGGAGCCGTGAGCACGTGGGAGGTCAGCTCGGTCGGGGCGCCGTGAGGGGCACAGGAGGCCGGTTCGGTAGTGGAGTCGCGATGGTGCGGGAGGTCGGCTCGGCTGGGGAACCGCAAGGGGTGAGGGAGGCCAGGATCCGGTTGGCTGGCGTGGCCGGGGAGGCTAAGGAAGGTGCCGTGAGGCCGAGAGCCTGTTCGGTCGGGAGGCCATGGTGGCCAGGGCCCATTCGGCCAGCGGACGACACGACCAGGGTGCCTCGGCCCAACCCAGGGAGACTCGACTGGAAGGGCGAGACCACGGGAGTTTCGGCTGGGGAACCACAGGGGGCGTGGCCAGTTCGGCTGGCGACGAGGTGGAAAACCGTGAGGGCGGTGCCGGTCGCGGAGGTCGCCGGTGGCGCGGCCGTTTCCTTCATCACAGTTTTCGCCTTCCTCCATCTCATAGAACACTACAAAAGATAATGGAAGAGGGGTCGGGCCATGTTGGTTTGTTCCGCACCCTCAGCATTTAGGGTGGTAGCATTTGGCTCATAAGAACAAATCACAACAAACCCTTCCGCAATGATTAATCCCAAAACCCACAAAATGGAAACATATGCAGATCAACTAGTTAGAAGTTGATCTGCGTTCTTTGTTTTAGAAGGAAAGAATCATAGGAATATAAAATCAATCAAAAAAAATCCCATACCTTGTTCGTTGTTCGTCAACGTTGGCGCGAGAAGGCGAACATCGATTCATTGTAGACGAACACGTCCTACGTCAAAGGAGGTTTCGAGGAAGAAAGTAGTAGTCGAGGTCATTCCTCGTAGTCGAAGGTGTTCCTCATCGGTGTTCTTCGTCAGTGGAACATTATTCGTTGGGATATTTCTCCCAAGTTTCTTCTCTCCCCAATCCTCCATTTCCAAATAAATGAAATGGTAGCCAAGGATAATAGATAAAAATATTATATTAATGTAACACCCCATGATTTTATGAGAATTATTCTTTTTAATTTTTTTGATATCTTTTTTTGTACACTTCACTAAGATTAGCTTGCACTATATGCAACACCGTATTAGCTCGTAGTATATGAAACACTATTCTTGGCTTGTGATGCACACAATTTCAAGTTCCTTTGAATAAAATTCATTTTACAAAACCCCAAGTCTAGATTTTGATCAATGTATAATTGAACTATATTTTGAGTATGTTATATGAAACACTAAAGGAAGCTTTCCCTACACGCAAACCTGACTTGACTTGCATTACACGCAAGAGTGACCTTCCTCAATAGCGTGTGTTGTACTCAATACCGAGTTTCACTAAACAATGATATATTGTTATAATATTATTATTAACTAGCCGTTCTGAATATTATTAACCGCATTTTGAATTTTATAACATTATAGTTCATCTTACACATTTTCCGGAATGAGGTATGAGAACAAAATCAATTTTCCAAATAAAATAAGTATTTTTAAAAAAATACAGTTTTTTCGCCTTTTGATGGAGCACCCATTTTAAATATAATTTTTGACAAGTTTATAAGTCAATTTTAAAAAATAAACTTCTTATTTTGAATCAAGATATAAAAATTTACATTTTATAAAGTTTTGATATTTTTCTGACAACGTTCTTATTTTGATGAATAGTAAAAAAATGCTAAATTTTACTTAAAAAGAACTATTTTCATCGAGATAATTTATATGGTTAAATTATAATAGTAAATTGTTTTAAACTATAAATAGAATATATTTTTACTATTTAATATAATTTATGTCATTATCATTAATTATACATTGAATTCTTGTGTAAAAACATTTCAATATTCACTACTACAAATACGGGCAAGGGAAGCACCCCCTTATATCAGCGCTAAGCAAAACTGCTGATAAAGGTTACCCTGTATCAGCTCTAAAATTTTATCAATGATAAAGGTGTTCATTATCATCGATTTTCTAGCGCTGATATAGGGCCTCTTTATCAGCACTGGAAGAGCGCTGATAAATAAACCCTTTATCAACGCTACAATTTTAGCGCTGATACAGGGATTGTTTATTAGCGCTTTTCTAGCACTGATAAAGAGGCCCTCTATCAGCGCTAAAATAGTGCTGATAAAAAGACCCTTTATCAGTGCTAGAAAAGGGCTGATAAAGACTCCATGTATCAACGCTAAAATTTTAGCGCTGATACAGTAAGGATTTATCAGCGCTTTGTAGCACTGATAAAGGGTACTATTATCAGCGCTAAAAAAGCGCTGATAAAGGACACCTTTATCAGCGCTAAAATGTTAGCGCTGATAAAACCGTAGTGCATTTTTTTATAAAGTTAGTCGCACAGTGCCCTCGTTTTATCGTGACCTAAAGCTCTCGCTGTACTAGATCCCTGAGACTCCCCTCTGCCGCCCGCTGAGATCACATTGCCGGACCTCCGTCGCCCTCGCTTTTCGTTGTCGGACCTCCGCCGCCCGCTGAGTTCGTGTTGCCGGACCTCCTCCGCCCTCGAGCTTCAGTTTTCCGGACCTCCACCACCCGCAACGCTTTCAAGCTTCGATTTTCCAGACCTCCTTTAAGGCATGTTTTCTAAATCTTTTTTCAATATTGTTCTCCTCTCCCATTTGTATATCATTTTTTTAACATGCTTTTTTATTCTATGGGCGAGTATTATGGATTGACCGATTGAATAAAATGAACCATACTTGATGGAAAATGATGTAAAGGGGATGATTCACATGTGTTTACTAATTTTCATTATATTTCTCAAGAACATGGTTCTTGTTTAGTTTTATTGTTGAAAATCATCATTTTTTTGGTGGGGTTGTTTGAGAAGTTTTTTGTTAGGTTGGTTGTGATAGATTCCATTGGGGGAAAATGTGAGATGGTTGAGGTGGTAAATCGTGCAGTGGGGAAGCATCAACCATTCCACTGTTAAAAAGATGTAATGATTGGGTTATTGTGGGAGATGACATCCTTAGTTAATAGGGGTTTTCCTTTTAGTTTCCCAGTGACATAGAATATAGTTGTTAATGATGAAATTGAAAAGGGTTTTGGTGGGAATTGAATAACTTCATGGATAAAAATGAAATGGTGGCTATAAAACTATGCTCACCCCCTACGTGATGAGTGTATCGGGTGGTTCCCTCTTCTAAAATTCAAATATGTGAGTTCCTTTACCGAGATTTAAACCTATGACCACTCTTAATTCAGGAAACATCCAACTCTAGGTGATAATCCTAGGTTTCCTTAGGTGATGAGAATATGAAGTCCCTATGTTATGGGAATATGAGATCTTCTTTATCTCCCAAATAATGTTCCCTTGATTATACCTCATGAGATTATAAATAGATTCATTAGGGGATATGCCTAAGAATCCCCTAAGTGAAGATCATAAGATCTCTTATTCATCTCCTAGGTAATCATCCTAGGATTATACCTCACATGAGGAGCATGAGATTCCTTAGGCGATGTGCCAAAGAATCCCCTATGCGATGAGCATACAGTCTCTAAACACTTCCCTTAGTAGATGATCTTATGTTCTTACCTGGTGTGATAAGAACACGATTCATTAGTTGATGAATATAGAAATCCTTATGTGATATGAATATATTTTATGAACCAAATTGGTGTAGATTTCTCACATGAAAAATGTGATCCACCTTGTGTAATGAGCATAAGATTATAGAGGTTATAATACTTGAATTCCTTCTGCAATAAGAATAAGTTACCAATTATCAATCATGGTATGACTCATGTATTACAGATAATACACCTCATGTCATGAGCTAATGAAAAATTAATAACCTCAATTTTAGATGAATTTTATAGTTTATCAATACACTCATCACCATTATTATATTCAACTAAAAGTATATTCCCTGTAACTAGAATAATAATTGTAATTAACTTGTGTCCACTAGAGAGTAGAACCAAAAACTAGATTCAAAAACATGTCTTATATCTGGAACAGAGACCCGAAATAGGAATCATACTCCAAGAAGGAAACTATAGAAGGAATATCTATCATCCCATATTCCCATTCCAATCAAGGCGACAATATTATCAACCATGGAGGTGGACTCTTTCCGCCATTGGAAATAAGTAAGGTAGGTTATGAGGATTCTGGCTATCCCAAGGAAACATATTCAAGACTGAGTGATTTCCCCAGTAGAGGAATCAAAAAATTACCCATGAGCCCAAATATCCAATTCAAATGGGCCTTATTCTATGGGAACCATACATATTAGGACATACTCTAAATGAAAACATTCGCACACATAGAGGACCATATTCACTAAGTGGTCCATACTCCTACTAGTTGGAAAAACCCTATACCACATAGATTTATATTTTTTGTGAATCCAAAATACACTCATTAGGCTATATACCCTTTTAGTTAGACCAAAAATGTCTTATCACACATATTTACCATACTAACTTTCACTTGGTATCATTCGAAAAATCAACTATACAACTTGATGTTAAACTATATCAATTATTTATTATTATAAGTACATTGCACATGGTTGTGTTAAATACCCTCAGTGCATTCACTAACCCATGGCATGTTGGAGGATGGTTTTAGGGGGTCACTACACTATAATCTACTAACCAATAGAGGGGTCTAAATTGGTATAGGCCATTAAATAGTGTTATCAAAGAATTTTATTAGGAGATATGACGGGGTTTGATTTTAGGAACATTTTGGGATTTCAATGGTTTGGTTTAGAAAGTATTTTATTTGATTTCATTGGTATGTTTTGGGTGTACCTTTCCATAGGTTTAAAATTTTTCTCTTAGTGGTTCTTCATGGTTAGTGGTTGTAGTCTCTTATTTGGGTGAAGGGATGTGTTCTTAGTATATTTCCATCTTATGACGTTCTTCATGGTTAGTGGTTGTAGTCTCTTATTTGGAGATGTATGATGTTCTTGGTGAGGTCCACTATCTAGCTAGTGGTGTCGTTGTATATGAGAAAGCATCGATGTAGTTGGAGATGTATGATGTTCTTCATTTGAGTAGACTCATTCAGATTCCAAGTGGGTGTTTCTATACTATATCTTCTTTTTGGGATTCATGTGTTTCATGAATTAATATTTTATCCATTTGAAGTTGGTTAGACATGTTTTGATCATTTTAATGCACAAAATAACCCTATTAATGAAAATAATATATGGAATGGATGGTATCTTGTTGGGAATTAACCTTTTTCATTGAAATAATTTAGGTTTCCTTATACTGTTGGTGGATTTGATATTATAAATGAAAATCATGGTTTAAAATAAAGATAAGTTGATTCTTTAAATAAAATTACAAATGGTTTGGCATGTGTTTGTTTATTGATTTTTTTTGGGAATGATTTCCTAAATAAATTAAAATGTCTTTATTTTAAATGGTTTATGGTATTGGTATTTTAAAAAATTGAGGGGGATTGATTGCCTTTTTGAAAAAAATACCTTCGATCCTGACCACCATCCATTATTTGTTGGGGGTGACTTTAATGTAATTTCCAACCCAAAGGAAAGTAAAGGTAAAAGCCCATTCCAGAGGAAGGCCATCATGGAGTTTGTTCAGTTCATGGCTATGAAGGCCCTCATTGATCTCAGCTTCTCAGGTGACAGTTTCACCTGGTGCAACAACTGTAGGGGCCATCACCGCTTGTGGAGTCTATTGGATAGGTGTCTAGCCAACATGAAAGCCACTAACCTATTCTCAAATACCATGTTTTTTCATCTTTTTTTGCGGTATTTTGATTCACTCCCCCTTTTGGTTTCCATTTCTTCATGGCATGATCATCAGGAATAGTTTCACTTCCACTAGTAGTGAGTATTTTGGTATGATGATATTGAATATAGGGCAGAGACCTAGGAGTGGTAGATGTATCATTCTTGATTATTCTTGTGTTTGGTCTGGGGTGATATAAGGAAACTATAATGAATCTAAAGTAATTATATTTAATGAATATGAATAAATAGTAATGGTTAGGCTCTATTAATCTCCATTTTTATAAGGAAGTGGTTCTCTTCTACTGTATTTGGAATTCTTGTTTTGTGTACTTGAAACATAAATACTAATATTTGAGATTCAAATAGGATGGACATGAATAAATATTGGATGGATGCTAATCATTTAACAATAGAGTACGAGAAAAGAGTGAAAGAGTTCATCAAGTTTGGAAAGGATCATGCTAATGATCCTTATCAAATCCTTTGTCCATGTTTACGTTGTTGTTATTATAGACTACTTACTCCAGAGGAGTTGGAAGAACATTTGCTATGTCACGGAATAGATCGGAGTTATAAATGTTGGAATAAACACGGAGAAAAAGCGAATGTAGCTACTGGATGGGATAAAACTACGTTTTATGGATCGTCAGATATGAATACAAATATGGATAATGAAGAAGACCGTATGGAGGATGTGATTACAAATGTCAATGATGATGAAGATTGTATTGAGGAAATGACAAAGACAATTCAAGATGAACTCCGTGATTGCCCAAAATTGTTTGATAAGTTAAAGAGATGTGCAAAGAAACCATTGTATGGTGCTTGCACTAAGTATACAACATTATCAACTGTACTGAAGTTGTATAAATTGAAAGAAAGGAACGGATGGAGTGATGTCAGTTTTACAGAACTACTTGCTCTATTGAATGACATGCTCCCGGAAGATAATGATCTCCCAAGCCGGACATATGAAGCTAGATGAATGTTACGCTCGATGGGAATGATTTTTGAAATAATAAATACCTACCTGAAAGACTGTATATTGTTTCTCAAAGAGAACCAATCACTTACATAATGCCCAAAGTGTGGTGCTTCTCGATACAAGAAAGATAAATCCAATCTTGCGAAAGTTGTATGGTACTTTCCAATCATTCCAAGGTTTATGAGTCTATATGGAAGTGAAGAAACTGCAAGACAATTTTCGTGGCATGTAGATAAAAGAAATAAAGATGGGTTATTACGTCATCTGGCCTACTCTCCTTAATGGAAGAAAATTGATCATGAGTATCCTGAATTTGGAAAAGAGCCGAGAAACCTTCATCTTGCGTTATCTACAGATGGAGTGAATCCTTTTGGTTTTCAAACCAGCACTCATAGTACATGGCCTGTTATGTTGGTAAATTATAACTTGCCACCTTGGTTATGCATGAAGCGGAAATTCATCATGTTATCTATGCTTATATCAAGACCAAAACAACCATGTAACGATATTGATGTTTATCTGGCTCCTTTTATTGAGGATTTGAAGTTATTGTGGGACTCTAGTGTAATGTCGTATGATTCTTATAAAAGTGAATACTTCACATTGAGAGTGATGTTGTATGGGACAATAAATGATTTCCCTGCTTATTAAATTTTTTCAGGCTATAGCATTAAAGGAACTCAAGGGTGTCCCATGTGCGAAGAAGATACTGAATCAATTAGGTTGAAACATTCATCAAAATCTGTTTTTCTAGGATGTCATAGATTTCTACCTCGTCGGCATAAGTACCGATCTTGGACGACATCATTCAATGGAAGTTCAGAAAAACACACAACACCATCTCCACTAATAGGTGATCAGCTGTTTGAGAAAGTAAAATATCTGAACACTATGTTTGGTAAACCATTTTTGAAAAACCTTACGAAAATCGTTTGGAAAAAGAGATCAGTTTTTTTGAATTACCATACTGGATTTTTTTGTACGTCAGACATTTTCTTGATTTGATGCATGTGGAAAAAAATGTAGGTGAAAGTGTTACCAGAACGTTGCTAAATGCCCCTGGAAAACAAAATATGGAATTAAGGCAAGGTTGGACATGGTTGACATGGGAATATGAGAAGATTTGGATCCCGTGAAGGGTGAACATCGAATGTTTCTTCCACCAGCTGCTTATATTATTTCTAGGGCGGAGAGATATCTATTTTGCAACTTCTTCAATGATGTAAAGGTTCCAGAGGGGTACTCATCAAATATCAAGAACATTGTTTCAATGAATGATTTGATGTTAAATGGTTTGAAATCACATGATTGCCATGTTTTGATGCAAGATCTAATTCCTATAGCTTTATGTTGAATTTTTCCAAGAATGTTCATCATACATTAATCAAAATTTGTTTCTTTTTCAAAGCTATATGTAGCAAAGTTTTAGACCCGGGGAAATTTCCAGCTATGGAAAAAGAAATTGTCATCATATTATGTGAATTAGAAATGTTCATCCCGCCAACATTATTTCATATGATGGTTCATTTGATGATTCACTTGGAGAGAGAGATTTGAATTTGTGGTCTTGTGCACTATAGATGGATGTATCCTGTTGAACGATATATGAAGATTTTGAAAGGGTATGTCAAAAATCGAAGTCAGCTAGAGGGTTGTATAGTGGAGCGATATATTGTTGAGGAAGCCATTGAATTTTGTACTGAATACATATCTGATGTGGAAAGCATTGGTCTCCCGAAATCTCGTCACACTGGACGCATTGAGGGTGAGGGAATTTCTGGAAGATAAGTTGTGATAATCAGTATTACAAATCGGGATCAGGCTGATCTTTATGTTTTTCATAACAGTTGGGAGGTTTCTCTATATATTGAAACTCACAAAGAAATTCTTAGGAAGTTGAATCCATCAAGGGCTGAAAAATGGTTATCAAATACACATAATCACCAGTTTATAGGATGGTTTCAGGACCATATTTTTAAGCAGTTGGATGAAAATCTGAATTCAATTTCAAAACATCTTCAATGGCTAGCCGCTGGACCAAGTGTGTATGTATTATCTTACAGTGGTTATGTAATTAATGGTTATACATTCTATACAGATGAACATGATGAAGATAGTACCATGCAAAATAGTGGAGTTACACTAGTGGCTGAAGCGATGCATGTTTCTGGTAGTAAGTACAAAAATCCAATTTATGCAAATATGTCATACTTTGTCATTATCAAACTAATATGGGAGTTGGATTATACGACATTCCAATTGCATATTTTTCAATGCAAATGGATTGATAACAATAGTGGTGTTAAAATAGATGAATAGGGATTTGTGAAAGTTGATTTTAGTAAAGAAGGGTACAAAGATGAACATTTTATAATGGTATCACAAGAGGTAAAAGTTTTTTATGTTCCAGATCCCGCAAACTGAAAGTGGTCGATTGTTCTATTATCGTCCAAAACTACTGAAGGTTCCGATGAAAATTCAGTTCAGGACGATCCTTTTAGTGGTACGTCGCAATCATTTCGGAGCGGTCCCAATGTAGATGATGTTTTCTATGTTAGAGGAGACCACAATGAAGGGATTTGGATAGTCGATATAGGTGTCAACTCCCTTCAACCTTTGAAAAAAAGAAAGAGAGTTCAGTAAACGGGTTATATTTTGATTGTAATATAGATCTTGTTATCTCATGTTATTATCTTATCATTACGGAATTTTTGTAATCTGAATTAACTGCTCAACCACTTTTGCAGATAATGACTTCTGCACATTCTGATGCTCCTAACATTGAGGCTGAACAAGTCTCTCAAGCAGCTGCTACTGCGGCTGCTGCTGCGGCTGCTGCTACTGTTGGTCCTGCTACTGCTCCTGCTGCTCCTGCAGCTCATGCTGTTGCTGCTATTTCTCCTACTGTGGCTCTGGTTGCTCCTGCTTCTCCTCCTGCTGTGGCTCCTACTGCTGCTGCTCCTCCTACTGCTCCTCCTACTGCTGCAGCTCCTGCTACTCTTAGTGTTGAGGTCGAACAACCATCAACACATGTCATTGATACCATTCTAGATGAAAATATAGATGATGTTGATATCGATGAAATGGTCAGTAATGAAGGACTAGCGTCGCAGAAATCACAGGTGCGTCGTAGTTTGACGGTGTTAGCCAAAATTCTTATGGCGAAAAGCAATGGCAAAAAAATTGAAGTCGGATGGAATGCACAAGGCCAACATGTGAATCCCAACAAGGCTATGTTTAGAAGCTACATTGGAGTTGTAACTTGGCAACGTGTGCCTATTGACATAGATTCATGGCACCATGTTTTGTCCCGGCTAAAGGCTGTGATCTGTGAAGAAATTATGGTAACATTATGAATTTATTTCTTCAATTTACTAGAAAATAAAGTAATGAAACAATGTCTTACTCTTCTCAATCTCTTGCAGAGTACATTTATAGTAGACGATTCACACAAGGATTGTGTACTAAGTCTTGCAGGAAAGATTCATCGAGGTTTTTGCACTATTTTAACAAGATGTCGCCTCAAAGATTATAAAGGTAAAATAAACCCACACCCACCCATTGTCTACACTCACCTGATATATCAAGAAGCATGGGATGAATTTATTGGCCGTCGTGGGGATGAGAAGTTTCACGTACATTGTGAGTGATAATACATTGTTTGAGGATACCTGTATTCATCACTTTGATTGTCAATATATCATTAATGAAACAAAAACTCTATAATGAAAATAAGGAACGTGCTTCAAAACACACATACCCCTATCGTAAAGCAAAGATGGGGTACGCTTCATTAGAAAAGAAAATGGTACATATTTTAAATTTACAATAATATTGTTAGGTGCCAATAAAAAACATCATAATTATTTTTCTATGTTTATATGTAGATTGATGAGTCTAAAACCAGTTACACTTCCATCCCACATCATGTGCTATGGAAGGAGGCATGTGTGAACAAAGAAGGGAAGTTAGTAGATGATAACACATAGAAAGTGTGGGAAATATGTGTAAGTATTACACGACGATAAAATAATTTGTGTAAAATTTCTATTACATAAAAATAATTAGTTATTTTCCTATATCCGGCAGTCACAAGAATTAGCTACTCCTGTAGCTGATACAAACCTATTATCGACATCTTTGAAGCAGCCAAAAAAATAAGGTCGTGTCAGAGGTGCGGGGTTTGGGGTGACACCCTGATTATATTTTGAGAAGAAGAAAAAAATGGATGATACAGAAGAAAAATTGGAACAAATGAGAGAAAAATAGCAACCCTTGAAGAACAATTGCAATGGCAGGGAGAGTTGCTAGAAACTTTTATGGGTGGGAAGCAAAGGGAAGCCACAACTCAGGAACAACCACCGCATGAACATCCCGCCCCACCCCCACCAGCTTTGAGGCGAGCCATTCGCCTCAAAGAACTGTCTTAGCCGTGGTAATCAATACTCTAACAATTGTTCCCATGAAATAAGAATCAGACAAACACTGATAATTTTTCTATACTCATATTCTACAGGGTGATAATGATTGTGATTTATATCTGTCAACACCCAACTATCACCATGTAGTGAGGGCTACAGTGTTCAATATCCCAGATGCCACACTTCATAATAGACCACTTCCGAAAGATCATCTGAAAGTGACAATTACTGTATCTCCTGAGCCAAAGGCAGAGCTACCTATTCCACTTGATGACGATGATATTTATATGGTCGAAAAGGATATTGGGACATTCATTGCATGGCCGTCAGAACTTGTAAGAGTACATGCGGACAAATAGGTATTTATTTTCTTTTCTTTTCAAGCTAAACCCTTAACAATTAATGAAAAAATGGTCTGAAACAATGACTGTTGTTATAGACGGAGAAAGGGAAGGGGGTGACAAACATCATCTCAAAACCATCTAAAGGATCAACCAACCGATCCCAAGGAGCTACTGAAAGCACAATAACACCACATGTTCTCTATCCAAATTTACTATCATGGAAGACTCATGTGGATACGAAGCTAAAATATGGAAATATTCATATAGTGGTTTTCAAAGAGAATATATATGGAGAGAAGAGTCAAGATTTCTTTGTTGCTGAAAATGTAAATGAAATCCTTGAAAACGGTTGTCTAGGCGTCATAGTTGTAAATGTATATATGAGGTATGTTTCCATGAATTGATTTTCCAAAATCTGATCTAATGTGAAAATTATGACTAAATGCATTTTATATTGTTGACAAACGCATTTATGAAAAACAATTGAAGGAGTTTTCCCATGAGCCAAGATTTGGTCTAGTTAGTCCTCATATCACATCAACACACCTAACAAAAATAGAGCCATCAAAAAGGGATGCAATAGTGAACGACTTGCTAAAAACATTTGAACGCAAGATTACAGATGAAAGACTTTTCTTAATACCAACCATGTAGGGGTAATACTCTACGATTAAAGTATATCAATTATATTTTCACTTCTTTTATTACTTATTCCTTTGTGTGTTTTTAGGAAACATTGGTTGCTAATTGTGATGAACTTGGATACTCTGAAGATTTATTTTATGGATTCAAAGCAAGGATATCCATCAAACCGACCACACATGATGGAGTTTGTGAATCTGTAAGACACAACATCTTACGTTTTAGGTCTAAACATCAAGTAATATAATTTATATTATCTTTTACTGGGGATTATGTTATGATAGGGTGGTGTATCATTATCGTCTAAAAAAGAATGAGGATAGGGGCTAAGCATAAGGAGGCGAGCAAGTACTACGTCTGGACAAAAATCAGGGTATATATAATAAAATTTCACTATCCAAACAGATCTCAACCCAAGTTACTTATTCTCCTAATGATCAATTTTTTTGCAGTGTCCAAAACAAACAAACGATAATTATTGTGGTTATTAGGTTTGTAAATTTATGAAAGAGATCGTTTTTCATCAGCAGACTAGCATCCCTAAAGAGGTATTTTTAAAAACAACTACTAGTTCGTTTAAGTTATTTATTAATTCTTTATTTTTTTTGTAGTACTACTCTAACTACCGAAAAGCCTCATACTCACAAGACGATATATATGTTTTTAGAAACGAGTGGGACGCATACCTGATGGAAGATTGTACCCAAATACAATGAAGATCTGACATGGGGACATGTACAATTTGTGGTCATTATTGAGAGGGGTTAAGGGGATCAAAATATGAAACATTGTTGTATGTAAATGTTAGTAGAAAAATTGTAATTGTTATTAAATAAAACAACCATTCCTCAATGAGTCATTTTTCCATTTTAGCAGATGATATGCACCAGAAACATGCAAGAATGCTGAACCACTCAAAGGGTCTCTATTTTGTTTAAAATGGACACGATTTTAAGTGAAAACAACAACTGACCTATGGAAATATGACCAAACACATTAGGATTGCATTGATATTTTATAATAACAAACCAAGGGTCCTTGGTGACGTGTAAGAGTCAACCCTGCCTCAATCCGAGGGACGGTGTGGCCGCTATCACTCAAAGGGTCTCTATTTTGTTTAAAATGGACACGATTTTAAGTGAAAACGACAACTGACCTTTGGAAATCAGACCAAACGCATTCAGATTGCCTTGATATTTTATAATAACGATCCAAGGGTCCTTGGTGATGTGTCAAAGTCAACCCCACCTCAATCCGAGGGACAGTGAGGCTGCTATCACTAAAAGGGTCACAATTTGTTTTTTAAAATGGAAAAGATTTTAATTGAAAACAACAAATGACCTACAGAAATCCAACCAAACACATTCAAATTGCATTGATATTTCATAATAATGATCCAAGGGTTTGTTGGTGATGTGTAAGAGTCAACCACACTTCAATCCGAGGCATGGTGTGGCTGCTAGCACTCAAAGGGTCTCTATTTTGTTTAAAATGGACACGATTTTAATTGAAAACAACAACTGACCAACGGAAATCCGACCAAACTCATCTGGATTGGATTGATCTTTTATAATAACAATACAAGGGTCCTTGGGGATGTGAAAGAGTCAACCCCGCCTCAATCCGAGGCATGGTATGGCCGCTATCACTCATAGGGTCTCTATTTTGTTTAAAATGGACAAGATTTTAAGTGAAAACAACAACAGACCTACAGAAATTTGACCAAACGCATTTGGATTTCATTTATCTTCTAAAATAATGATCCAAGGGTCCTTGGTGACGTGTACAGATCAACCCCGCCTCAATATAAGGCACAGTGTGTCCGCTAGCACTCAAAGGGTCTCTATTTTGTTTAAAATGGACAAGATTTTAAGTGAAAACAACAATTGAACTACGGAAATCCGACCAAACGCATTCGGATTGAATTTATATTTTATAATAACTATCCAAGGGTCCTTTGTGACATGTACGAGTCAACCTCGCCTCAATCCTAGGCACGGTGTGGCCGCTAGCACTCAAAGGGTCTCTCTTGTTTAAAGTGGACATGATTTTAATTGAAAACAACAATTGACCTACAGAAATCTGACCAAACACATTCGGATTGCATTGATATTTTATAAGAATGATCCTAGGGTCCTTGGTGATGTGTATGTGTCAACCCCGCCTCAATCCGAGACACGGTGTGGCCGCTAGCACTCAAAGGGTCTCTATTTTGTTTGAAATGGACATGATATTAATTGAAAACAACAACTGACCTACGGAAATCTGATCAAATTCAATTGGATTGAATTGATCTTTTATAAGAACTATCCAAGGGTCCTTGGTGACATGTACGAGTCAACTCCGCCTCAATATGAGGCACGGTGTGGCCGCTATCACTCAAAGGGTCTATATTTTGTTTAAAATGGACAAGATTTTAAGTGAAAACAACAACGGACCTACAGAAATATGACCAAACGCATTCGGATTGCATTAATATTTTATATCAACGATCCAAGGGTCCTTGTTGACATGTTAGAGTCAACCTCGCCTCAATCCAAGGGATGGTTTGGCCGTTATAACTCAAAAGGTCACTATTTTTTTTTTAAAATGGACAGTATTTTAAGTGAAAACAACAACTGACCCACTGAAATCTGACCAAACACATTTGGATTGCCTTGATCTTTTATAATAATGATCCAAGGGTCCTTGGTGATATGTATGAGTCAACCCCACCTCAATCCGAGGGATGGTGATGCCGCTATCACTAAAAGGGTCTCTATTTTGTTTAAAATGGACAAGATTTTAATTGAGAACAACAACTACCTACAGAAATCAGACCAAACGCATTTGGATTGAATTGATATTTTATAAGAACGATACAAGGGTACTTGGTGATATGTACGAGTCAACCCTGCCTCAATCTGAGGCACGGTGTGGCCGCTAGCACCCAAAAGGTCCATATTTTGTTTAAAATGGACACGATTTTAATCGAAAACAACAACTGACCTACGGAAATCTGACCAAACACTTTCAGATTGTATTGATATTTTAGAAGAATGATCAAAGGGTCCTTGGTGACATGTAAGAGTCAACCCTGGCTCAATCTGAGGAACGGTGTGGCCGCTATCACTCAAAGGGTCTCTATTTTGTTTAAAATGGACGAGATTTTAAGTGAAAACAACAACTGACCTATAAAAATACAACAAAACGCATTCGTATTGCATTGATATTTTATAAGAACGATCCAAGGGTCCTTGATGATGTATAAGAGTAAACCCCTCCTCTATCTGAGGCATGGTGTGGCCGCTTTCACTCAAAGGGTCTCTCTTGTTTAAAGTGGACACAATTTTAATTGAAAACAACAACTGACCTACGGAAATCCAACCAAATGCATTCGGATTGAATTTATCTTTTATAAGAACCATCCAAGTGTCCTTGGTGATGTGTATGAGTCAACCCCTCCTCAATCCGAGGCACGGTGTGGCCGCTAGCACTCAAAGGGTCTATTTTGTTTAAATTGGACACGATTTTAATTGAAAACAACAACTGACCTACGGAAATCAGAACAAATGAATTAGGATTGCCTTGATATTTTATAATAACGATAAAATGGTCCTTGGTGACTTTAAAAAGTCAACCCTACCTCAATCCGAGGCACGGTGTGGCCGCTATCACTCAAAGGGTCTCTATTTTGTTTAAAATGGACAAGATTTCAAGTGAAAACAACAAATGACATACAGAAATCTGACCAAACGAATTCAGATTGAATTAATCTTTTATAATAACGATCCAAGGGTCCTTGGTGACGTGTATGAGTCAACCCCACCTCAATCTAAGGCACGGTGTTGCTGCTAGCACTCAATGGGTCTCTATTTTGTTTAAAATGGACACGATTTTAATTGAAAACAAAAACTGACCTACGGAAATCTGAACAAACGCATTCGGATTGCATTGATATTTTATAATAATGATACAAGGGTCCTTGGTGACATGTAAGAGTCAATACCGCTTGAATTCGGGGCACGATGTGGCCTCTATCACTCAAAGGGTCTCTATTTTGTTTAAAATGGACAAGATTTTAAGTGAAAACAACAACTGACCTATGGAAATCTGACTAAACTCATTCAGATTGCATTGATCATTTATAAGAACGATCCAAGGGTCCTTGGTGATGTGTAAGAGTCAACTATGCCTCAATCCGAGGCACGGTGTGGATGCTAGCACTCAAAGGGTCTCTCTTGTTTAAAGTGGACACGATTTTAATTGAAAACAACAACTGACCTACGGAAATCTGACCAAATGCATTTGGATTGCATTTATATTTTATGAGAATGATACAAGGGTCCTTGGTGACGCGTATGAGTCAACCCCGCCTCAATCCGAGGCACGGTGTGGCCGCTATCACTCAAAGGGTCTATATTTTGTTTAAAATGGACACGATTTTAAGTGAAAACAACAACTGACCTACGGAAATCCAACCAAACGCATTCAGACTACATTGATATTTTATAAGAACGATACAAGGGTACTTGGTGATGTGTAAGAGTCGACCCCACCTCAATACGGGGCATGGTGTGGCCTCTAGAACTCAAAGGGTGTCTATTTTGTTTAAAATGGACAAGATTTTAATTGAAAACAACAACTGGCCTACGGAAATATGACCAAACACATTCGGATTGCATTGATCTTTTAAATGGGGGGTCATGGCATGTGATCTATCAGGGGACTCATATATATGAAGTCATGGTTGGCCTGTTATACTAGGGTGATCATGTGTTTGGGTCTCTGATAGTCATGGGCTTATATCTAGATGAAAATACTCCCATTTGGGAGGGTGGATATGCTTATAGGTCTTATTCCTTAAATGAGAATACTCTCATAGGGGAGGGATGAGATGTTTATAGGTATTATTCCCCAAATGAGAATACAACCATAGGAGTGGGATGAGATTCTTATCGGGAATATTCATTAAATGAAAATAATCCCATAGGGGAGGGCTGAGATGATTATATAGATTATGCCTCAAATGAGAATACACCCATATTGGAGGGTTGATATGCTTCTAGGGATTATTATTTGGATGATAATACTCCCATATGGTAAATAATATACGTTTCTTAGTATTATTCCCTAAATAAGGGTACTCCCATAGTATGGGGATGAGATCCTTGTAGGTCTTATGCCTCAGAATAGGAAGAACACATATGGGTGGTCTGAGATACTGTTGGGGGTATTCCCTGGATGAGAAAACTCTCATAAGTGGATTTCCATGATGAAGTATAAATAAAACTCACATATTGGAGGTCAATGATAATTATGTATATAGTTGGGAGACCATGGTATATTGTATGTTTTGTGTGGATCCTATGATGTACTCAGAGAAACCCTATCATTGGATGAAGTAGGTATGGTTGATCATGATTTAATACTTGAGAATCAATGTGTCTTGATGTAGATGGGGTAGGACTTGGTCAAACTATATTTCTATGATGTCGACATGATCCTTGTGAATTGCTTGGTAAAAGTTCAGCACTTGGAAAATTAATTTGGGTTTAATCATGGTCATGGATTTCAGGATCAATGATGATTTTTTATTAGTTTTATTCCTGTTCTTTCTCAACTAGGTTGTGCATATTGCTTGATCATGCACTTACAATAGCCTATAGCAGGTTTTATATAAGGGGTTTATTAATGAGATTCATCCCCCCCCCCAAGTATGTTCACCTCAGTGTGTGTACAAACCTTATAAATTCTTTGAGGTTGAGAACATGTTCCATAGTGGATAGAGAAAAGTCCAAAGATTTATGTATTGATAAAACACACCCATGTGGAGCCTTAGGATTGAACTGGAAAGCCCCCCGGACACCCCCTACCCCCCGGACAGCTACCCCATACCCTTGAACAGCCCCCAAACCCCCGTAATTCTGAATTTATTTCTTTATGTACTTGATTAACTTATAAATTATGTGTTAATGGTTTACGAGTATAATTTATGTATGGGTATACTTGGTCTAATTTGCTTATGATTTATGAGTTAATTTTGTATGGGTATACTTTCTTTAATTGGCTTATTGAGATGCTATTTTTTTACAGGTGTTCGGGTGTGCTGCTGCAGATTTATCATAGCAACAGAGAGGGCATTTATCAGCGCTCTTTTAGCGCTGATAAATCGTGCTTTTATCAGCGTTAAAAAAGAGCTGATAAACTACACCTTTATCAGCGCTAAAGAAGCGATGATAAAAGATAAGTTTATCAGCGCTAAAGGAGCACTGATAAAGTCTACCTTTATCAGCGCACTTTTAACGCTGATAAATGGGTACCCCCTTTATTAGCGCCAAGCTTTATAGTGCTTTTTAGCACTATTAAAGCCCGTTTTAGGGTTGTTAATGCCTGTATTTGTATTAGTGATTTGAGAATGCTTTAACTTTTAAAATCTTTTTTCTTAACAACGGGTTAGATTTTAAATTAATTACTGTAACTTATGTGTTTTGAATTTTGAAATATGGATTCCATATTTGGATTCAGTGGGTCCAAATTATGTTAATAGGTTACTTTTATTTTTTTGATGTTATGAATAGTAACTACAATAATTTTTATTTACTACAGTTAAAGGTAAATCGGGTAATTATGGGTAAAGATAAGATTATAAAATTACCCTAAGACCTGCCAAAATTCTATTGGATTATTAAAAGTTGAACCGTATCATTTAAGGGTCGGAATATATTCATTTCATGGAATTTTGACCATGAAAATGATATAATTATTATTAAAACCAAAGAAAGTGACAACATGTCACTATCTAATATCTTATATTTGTAATAATTTTAATATAGTGATAAACCTCATAAAACTTCGAATATAAATAGTCTCCAAAAATATAATAAAATTATCTACATCATGAGAATTTATTTAGAATTTTTAAGGATTAAATAATTATCATTAATGATGGGACAATAGTGATGTATAAATTATTTTATTGACTGAAATATCAAATAAATGGTTTTAAAAATATTAAAATGAATATTGTATGAACTAATTAATGTTATACAAAACTTTTCTAGATGAATATGACATTTTATGAGTATATTAAATATTTTGGTTCGAATATATCCTCTATGTGGATTTTATTTAAATTCAAATAAATGAATAGTATCATAATTGACACTATTGTTATTTTATAAAAATAACATATTATAAAATTGTTTAAAAATCAGAATAATGTTTAGAAATTATAAATTGAAATTTGTATGTTCTAAAATATCATAAATTATCAAATTATTAACAATTCACATCACATAAGTAATTACTTATAACTATTTAAAATTTAGAATATTATTACAACAAATAAAATTAAATAGATTAAATAATGATAAATCAAATTGATAAGGTTTAAAATGAATTAGAAACATGTCTAAATATTATTTTTTGATGATATTACAACCATATCTCATCTAATATTTGGATTTGAATCTTTTTTGGAGGTTTTTAAGTGGGCTTTGAGTTTAATATAAATTAATATTTTAGAGGTTTCCAAAGTGCCTCTCTCCTATCTTATAAAATGGCACCTACTCCCTCTCCTCCTCACACCACATTGAGCCTTAAATCATAGCGAAAACCTTCCCATTTATCTTCTACACTTTCATATAAATATACTAGTGGTCCTGGTCTTCTTCAAAGACCAACTTCAGTTCCCTAAGAGGAGGTTTAGAAGAGGCTTGTCGAAGAAGAGGTAATATCCTTTACCGATTATTTCAAGTTCGTTTCTTTTTCTACATACTCTTATTTTGTTGTTTCATAATAAAGTAATAACATCAGTATCACTAATATATTGATATGTTATTATAAATATGAACCAAGTTTATTTCACCATCTATCCATCCTACAGAAAATGAAATCACTGTGTATGCGTACGTACGGAATACCGTCTCCACGCCGTGGTGTAATCTGTTTTTCCACCATCACCTTACATGGATGGGTATAATGGTGTAATGAATATCTATATATGGTTATTATAACATGATAATAATTTTGAGATATTATATCATCCACTCTAATTCCATTCAATAATTATGGGAACGATATCATCGCTCGTGTGTACGTACAGATTACCATCTCCACGAAGCGATGAGATTCATTCTCCAAGTTAACCATTAAAGAATGATTATAAAGTATATATATTAAATAATCGTGAAATATTTGACATATTAATTATACTGTATTTATGTATATGATATTTACATACTTCTATTCAATTTAATAAGGAAACAGAAACAACTTTCATGCGTACGTACGACCTACCGTCTCCATGAAGGGTGTATTTATTTCCATTTATCTATAAATTATATATATGTATATTCTAAATATATATTATATATAAATCATTTTTTAAATTTTGGAAGTAATTAAAAATGATCTATGTAATCATATGAATAATTACAAGTCAAAACACAGATGATAAATGAAACAATTTTAACAAAAACGTTTCTTTAACATGGAATTCACTAAAGAAAGGGTCATATAAAGACTTAAGTGAATCATATATGATATCATAAATATTATTATAATTCCATTACAAGTTAATAATATTTTTAAACCCACTATAAAAGAGTCTCGAACACATAAAGAATAAATTGGACATAAGGTAAGGGATAATTTTGCAATCTCATTTTTATCAAGGATTTCTTATACGTAAGTATTTACTAGGGTTATACTTTTCATCCATGTCCATAAAAATGTTTTCATAAAGTGTTTAATATTCTCCCATGTATGATTAAATTCATGTTTACCCCTTTTTGACTTTTACTTTGTGGTATGGAAGGAATCTTTCTTTTGTTTACCATACGAGGTACATTTGGACTTTTTCGATAAATGAATGAGGAGAATGTTTTTTAACTTATATAGCATGAATGGATATTTATAGTTTCATAATTCCTTTTCTTCATGAAGATTACTCTACAATATTTCATGATTATTTTCAATAAAATCCTTTTCTTTTAAAATTGTGTGGCATTTTGTGAAAAGAAAATGATTTTGAAGAAGAAAGGATATTTTCCTCAAAAATTCATCTCAAGTGTTTTATCACAACTATTTTCCATCTAAGATTGAATTATTTAGCATGTTTATGATTCAAGTATAATGTATCTATTATTTAAATGGTTTTATTTTTATCATGATGAAATGATATCAATTTATTTTATATGGATTATGTCTTGATGGGATGATGTTTATGAAACCCATTTTATTCTTTGGGTTATGATGAATGATTTATGATTGTTTTGTGGCACAGGTAAGAATGATTTCAATATGAGATGGGTGGGACATATATCTCCCTCCAATTCATTGGGTAAATATTTATATTTCATGAGATAGACATGGCTATAATGGAAAGTGAATCCGGTTCAGTAATACTGGGCTGGAACGACCAGTAATCTCGGTTCAGTAATGGAATTTGTCCACTATAATGGTCTTGGAAACAATTCCTTGGATACTATGGAAATCATAACATGTGGTTAATGGTTTTCCACAATTACATGTTTTATTCCAATGCAATTTTATCATGATTAATGTTCTTTTATGATCTATGCCTTATGTACTGCCAAGATTTATGTCATTTCTCAAGATTTTGATGTTTTATGTTCATGTTTTTACATTAAAATGTTTATGAATTGTTTTTATGTTATCCATGTTTACCATTACTGAGAATTTGAACTCACCCTTTTTATGTTTTATTTTCCCCAGGATATAATTAAATGTTTTAGGTAAGAAAACAAAAGAGGAAGATATCTATGGGAGATGTTGAAGATATTTCACCATGATTAAAAGATTATGATCCAAGTTTCCAAAAAACTAAACTAATACGGTATTTGGGAATCAGTTGTTTTAATTTATTAAGTATGCAGAAAAATTATGTAATTTCTATGAATGTGAACTTTGGGTCACTACAGTTGGTATCAAAACGAAGGTTTAGTTAACCTTTGGAAACTAGGATGCGAAAACAATAGTGAAATCCCTAGAGATATTTCTTTGGTATGTCTAGGGATGTATCTAAGGATATGTATAAGTATAGGTTATAGTCCTAGAATTATAGTAATGATATTAAAATTAAACCTAATATGTTATATATTGAATGTAATCCCCGTTTATTATGTAGTTTTCCTAGAATGATTTTTGCCTCTTACAATATTCTTTTTGGGTTTTAGACGATGGCTGGAACCCGAAGGAACTGTGTTGATCAATGTAATTGACAATGCAATGATTGTCCTCCGGAACAAACCAATGTTATGGGTGATGGAGTGAAAAATCTTATTGCTATACTTACAAAAGATATGAATCATTCTGGACTTGAAAATGAGAAGAGAAGGGAATAATATTTAATTGAGTCCTTCATGAGGCGACGTCCACCATCTTTCAGTGGGTCTTCTGATCCACTTGTTGTTGTACAATGGATCAGTAACATTGAGAAGATATTTTCCATACTTCGCTGTTTGAAACATGAAAAAGTCATTCTGGCTATTTACCATTTAAAAGGTGAAGCAGACCAGTGGTTGACTCTAATTAAGAATACGAGGCCCCAAGATGAAATTGAATCCAAGGAATGGGATGAGTTTAAGAACATATTTTTCAATAAGTACTTCCCTCGTATTCTTCGACCAAAATGGAAAAGGAGTTCCTTGATCTTATGAAAAAGGATGATGAATCTGTTGGTATATACGAGGTGAATTTTACAAGGCTTTCAAGGTATTAATCTGGCTTTATCATCTAACCTGAAAGTAAAATTGATCGATTCTTCAGTGTCTTAAAACCAAGTATTCTAAGGGAATTATCTATAAGAGACTTCAATAGCTATGAATAAATTGTGCGTTGTGCTATCAAGGTAGAACTGGAATTTAATGTTATATATCCATCTCAAGGTTTTGAGAAAAAAAGAAAGATGGAATTTAAGGAAAAATCATAGAACAATGGTGAAAAGATGGTGAATGTTTCTTTATGCTCAAAGTGTGGAAAGAAGCATAGTGGAGATTGTATAAAAGGTTCTATAAAATGTTTAAAGTGTGTAAAAGAAGGTCATCGAGTAGCTGAGTGCCGAAGTAATGAGAAAAAAGTTTCTAATGACGTGAATAAAGAAAAGACAATAGAGAACGCTCCACCAACACTGCAATGCTTCAAGTGAAAGGAAATGGGGAACTATGCTAATCAATTCCCTAATCCAAGGGTTAATGGTGATCGACGTGAGCAACCTCTTAAGTCAAAGGACAAAGGGAAGTCACATGTGATCACTATTTGTGATGTTGAGTATGAAAAATGATGTTGTGGAATGATTAAGTGTTTATGTAATGGAATTTCAAAATAGTATCATGGAATCTCATTTTTAGTATCGTTGAATTTTGGAATATCTATGTATTGGTTTTCAATAATTGTATGGTACCAGTAACCATGAGATGTGATTGAAATATTTTTTGAAAGCAGATGATATGAGCATAATCAAGTTATAAGGAGAAAATAATATGTTTTATATTATTAATGAGCTCATGACAGATATAAGGACGAAGTGAAATCATGGTTTGAGTATAAAGAATTTTTGGGATTTTGGTATGTGGAAAGGGTTAACTTTTGAGAGCATTTATGTTTAAATAAGGTTATATGATAATTCATGTTGCAAGAGAATACAATATTAAGTTATTCACATTTTTGGAATGCGATCAACAAGATATATCTTATGATATATGGGGGATAAAGGATGGTATTCACATGCTTGGTTGATGAAATTTCTAGTAATTGTTTTCTTTATACTATGAGCTTGGATATAAGTATTTTAGATAAGCCTAATGATTTGAAATGGATTATTTTGGAAATAAGATAATATTGTTTAAGGATAGAACCCTTTTTTCTATATTATTTATGGAAAGTTTAATAGTGTAGTTTTTGAAAGAGGACAACCTACAGGATGGGTGAAAACCCATCGCATCGGACAAGGTTACAGGAACCGAACCCAAAAATGATGTGTGAAAATCTTTTATCACCTACCACTAGCCTACATGAAGTCCTTGGTTAGTAGAAACTAGTTTTATTTTATGAAGAGATATGATATATGAAGTATAAGTCCATTTTTGAAACCATATACGATTAATCTCACCATAAGATGGAATTATCTATATAACTTTTGCTAACCTTATGTTTGAGATAGATGGAATGACCTATAATTCTATCGCAATATCTGCTAACACTTCACGGAAGACAAATTCAACTTTATTTCTTTAATAGATGAAGTGGAAATTGTTCAAGGCACACACAATAGTGAGATTGTACCAAAATCAAGTAAGTATTTCTTTTAATTCAAAAATTCTTCAACATTAGGGAAATGATCTTGAAAACCAAAAATTTTGTCCTAGAGCCCTCATATCTGATGAATCAGATGGTACCTTAGATTATCACAAATTTATGGCTTTGTGATTGTTGGCTTTTTCATATCCATGTTCTCTACCACTCTTCATCTAAACATGATCGTTAGATTTCTCTTCCATATATATATTTTCACCTATATTCTCTTATGTGGAAAGCCAGTGATGAGTTACTTTGGGTATCCATTATGTTTATAACATTCCTTTTTAAAATGATGATTTAGTATTCCTTTTTACGATGTGGGTTTCTATGAAAGAAACTTTCAAGTTGAAAAAAATTTATAACCCTGAAGAATTTCGATGGCGAAATTCATTTTAAGGGGGGTAGAATGTAACACACCAAGATTTTATTAGAATTATTATTTTTAATTTCTATGATTTACTTTTTTTGTTCTCTTCAAAAATATTATCTTGCGCTATACACAACACCGTATTAGCTTGTAGTATAAGCAACACTATTATTGGCTTGTGATGCGCACAATTTCACGTTCTTTAGAATAAAATTCATTTTACACAACACCAAGTATAGATTTTGATTAATTTATAATTGAAATATATTTTGAATATGTTATACGCAATACCAAAGGAAGCTTTCCCTACACGCAACCCTGACTTGGCTTGCATTAAACGCAAGAGCGACCTTCCTCAATAGCATGTGTTGTATGCAATACCAAGTTTCACTAAACAATAATATATTATTATAATATTATTATGAACTAGCCTTTATGAATAGTATTAACCGCATTTTGAATTTTATAACAATATTTTTTATCTTACACATTTTTTGGAATGAGGTATGAGAACAAAATCAAATTTTCATATAAAAGAAGTATTTTTCAAAAAATGCAATTTTGTCGCATTTTGATGGCGCACCCATTTTAAATCTAATTTTTGTCAAGTTTATAATTTCAATTTTACCAAATAAACTTCTTCTTTTGAATCAAGATATACAAATTTACGTTGTATAATGTTTTGATATTTTTCTAACAACGTTCTTATTTTGATGAATAGTAAAAACACGCTAAATTTTACTTAAAATAACTTTTTTCATTGAGATAATTTATATGGATAAATTATAATAGTAAATTGTTTTAAAGTATAAATAGAATATATTTTTACCATTTAATATAATTTATGTCATTATAATTAATTTTACATTGAATTCATGGGTAAAAACATTTCAATATTTGACAATGTTTTAACTTTTAAAACCCATTTTCTTAACAACGAGATTAACATTAAATTAATTACTGCAACTTATGTGTTTTGAATTTTGAAAAATGGATTCAATATTTGGATTCATTGGGTCCAAAATATGTTAATAGGTTACTTTTATTTTTTTGATGTAATTAATAGTAACTACGGTAATTTTTATTTACTACAGTTAAAGGTAAATCGGGAAATTAAGGGTAAAAATAAGATTATAAAATTACCCTAAGACCTTCAAAAATTCTATTGGATGAATAAAAGTTGACCCATATCATTTAAGTGTCGGAATAGATTTATTTAATGTACTTTTGACCATGAAAATGATAAAATTATTTTTAAAACCAAAGAAAGTGACAACATGTCACTCTCTTATATCTTATAAGTGTAATAATTTTAATTTAGTGAGAAACCTCCAAAAACTTCAAATATAAATAGTCTCCAGAAATATAATAAAATTATCTACATCATGAGAATTTATTAATAATTTTTAGGGATTAAATAATTATCATTATTGATGACACAATAGTGATGTATAAATTATTTTATTGATTGAAATATCAAATAAATGGTTTTAAAAATATTAAAATAAATATTATATGAACTAATTAATGTTCTCAAAAAATTTTCTAGATGAATATAAAATTTTTGTAGTCTATTAAATATTTTGGTTCGAATATAGCATCTGGATTTTATTTAAATTCAAATAAATGAATAGCGTAAAAATTGACACTATTTTTATATTATAAAAATAACATATTATAAAATTGATTAAAAATCACAAAAATATTTAAAAATTATAAATTTAAATTTATATGGTCTATAATGTCATAAAGTATCCAATTATTGAAAATTCACAACACATAAGTAATTATTTACAGCAATTTTAAATTTAGAATATTATGACCACAAATAAAATAAAAAAGATTAAATAAGGATAAATTATGTTGATAAGGTTTAACATAAACTAAAAACATGTCTAAATCTAATTGTTTTATGTGATTGCAACACTATATCATCTAATATTTGTATTTGAGTCTTTTTTTGAGGTTTTTAATTGGGGTTTGAGTTTATTATAAATTAATATTTTAGATGTTTCCAAAAGTGCCCCTCTCCTCTCTTATAAAAGGGCACCTCCTCCCTCTCCTCCTCACACAACTTTGATCCTTAAAGCTCGGCCAAAACCTGCCCATTTCTCTTCTCCACTTTACTATAAACATACTAGAGTTCCTGGTCTTCTCCAAAGGCTAACTTTAGTGCCCTAAGAGGAGGCTTAAAAGAGGCATGTCGAAGAAGAGGTAATATCCTTTACCGATTCTTTCAAGTTCATTTCTTCTTCTACTTCCTCTTATTTTTTTGTTTCATAATAAAGTAATAAAATTAGTATCACTCATATACTTATATATTATTATAAATATTAACCAACTTTATTTCACCTTCTATCCATCCTACGGAAAATGAAATCAGCGCCTGTGCGTACGTACAGAATACCGTCTCCACGTCGTGGTGTAATCGGTTTTTCCACCACCACCTTACTTGGATGGGTATAATGGGGTAAATAATAACTATATATGGTTATTATAACATGATAATAATTATTATATATTATATCATCCACTCTAATTCCAATCAATAATTATGGGAATGATATCATCGCTCGTGCGTACGTACGGATTACCGTCTGTACGACATGATGATATTCTTTTTCCAAGTTAACCATTAAATATTGATTATAAAGTATATATATTAAATAATCATGAAATATATGAAATATTAATTATACTGGATTTAAGTATATGTTATTTACTTACTTCTATTCAATTTAATAAGGAAACAGAAACATCGTTCATGCGTACATACAACCAACTATCTCCATGAACAATGAATTTATTTCAATTTATCGATCTACTATATATATGTATATTATAAATATATATTATATATAAATCATTTTTTACATTCTGGAAGTAATTAATCATGATCTATGTAATCATATGAATAATTACAAGTCAAAATACGGATGATAAATGAAACGATTTTACCAAAAACGCTACTTTAACATGGAATTGAAAAATGAACGGGTAATATAAAGACTTAAGTGAATCATATATGATATCATAAATATTATTATGGTTATGTTACAAGTTAATAATATTTTTAAACCCACTATACAAGATTCTCAGACACATACGGAATAAATTGGACATAAGGTAAGGGATAATTTTGCAATCTCATTTGCATCTGGGATTGCTTATATGTAAGTATTAACTGGGGTTATATTTTTCATCCATGTCCATAAAATGATTTCATAAATTGTTTAATATTCTTCCATGTATGTTTAAAGTCATGTTTACCCCTTTTTTACTATTACTTCGTGTTGTGGAAGGAATATTTCTTTTTTTTACCATACGAGGTACATTTTGACTTTTTCGGCAAAAGTACGAGGAGAATGTTTTTTTAACTTATACAGCATGAATATATTTTTACAGTTTCATAACGCCTTTTATTCATGATTCTTACTCTACTAGATGTCATGATTATTTTCATTAAAATCCTTTTCTTTTAAAATTGCATGGCATTTTGTGAAAAGAAAATGATTTTGATGAAGAAAGGATATTATTTACATGGTTTTATTTTTATTATGATGAAATGATATCAATTGGTTTTATATGGATTATGTCAGGATGGGATGATGTTTATGAAGCCCATTTTATTCTTTGTGTTATGATGAATGATTTATGATTCATTGTGGCAAACGTAAGAATGATTTCAATAAGATATGGGTGGGACCTATATCTCACTCCAATGCATTGGTTAAATATTTATATCTCATGATATAGACATGGCTGGAACGGAATGTGAATCCGGTTCAGTAATACAGGGCTGGAATGACAAGTAAACCCGATTCAGTAATGGACTTTATCCACTATGATGGTCCTGGAAACAATGCCTTGGCTACTATAAAAATCATAACATGTGATTGATGGGTTTCCACAAATACATGTTTTATTCCCATGATATTTTATCATTATTAATGTTCCTTTATGATCTATGCCATATGTACTGCCAAGATTTATGTCATTGCTCAAGATTTTGATGTTTTATGTTCATGTTTTTACGTTCAAATGTTTATGGATTGTTTTTATGTTCTACATGTTTAACATTACTGAGCATTTGAGCTCACCCTTTTTATGTTTTCTTTTCCCCAGGATATAAATAAAGGTTTTAGGTAAGAAAACAAAAGGGTAAGATATTTATGAGAGATGTTGAAGATCTTTCACCTTGATTAGAAGATTATGTTACGAGTTTCCAAAGACACTAAACTAATACGGTCTTTGGGTGTCTGTTTTTGTAATGTATTATGTATTATATAAAAGTAATTTAATTTATATGTATGTGAAGTTTGGGTCTATAAAATTAAGTCATTGGAACCAATTTCAAATTATCCTAATTAAACACCTAGGCTGGCATGATTAATTATGGTGGATTGGTAGAATTAAATTAAGGGAGGTGGTGGCACCATTAATGGTAGAGGAGGTCAAGAGGCACTCCCTCATTTATGAGGGAGTTGTGAGGTTTTCCTCAATTAAATGGGGGGGTTTAGTCATGGGTTGTCCCCACACCATAACCTCCAATGGGAGGTTAGGTTTAGGTGGGCCCCAACTCCATAACCTATCATGGGAGGTTAAGGTGTGGTGGTCCCCACCTCAAACTTCCACATGGGTGGTCATAATAGGTAGAATAAAATATATCATGCATTTATTTTATTTTATTATTTCCATGTGAAACCCAAAAACTATCTTTCACCCTCGACCAAATGCTGTCGAGGTGAAAGTATTTTTAAGAGAATACTAGCACTGTGAGTTCAACGGTGTCCTTAGATTTCAATTTTGAGCACCACTTTAAAATTTATAAAAACCCACTCAAAAATTCACTGAACGTACCTGAACAAAACATCAAAAATTAATTTCAGGCACACTGGGCCTCAGAATCATGTGTTGTCAATTTTTGCAGACTCGTAAAATTCCCATATATTTTAAAAAAATTACATTGAGATTCTGGGTCTTTACATTCTCCCCAGCTCAGGTCTCTATGTCCCCATAAGCTACAACTCGAACTAATGGAACAAGTGGGGGTACTAAGCATGAATCTTAGCCTCCCACTCCCATGTGATCTCCTGGAGGTTCCCATGCTGCCAATGAACGCACACTAGAGGTATCAACCATCCATGAAGGACTCACTCCTGTCGATCCCCAATCTCTACTGGAACCTCCGCAAATGTCACCGCATCGTCAACGTCCATCTCACCATGGTCGATGATGTGAGAAGGGTCGGGCACGTATCTCCTCAGCTGGGGTACATGGAAGACGTCGCGCACCCAGTGCAACTGAGGTGGAAGTGCTAAGCGATATTCCACTTCACCAACTCTGTTGAGGACCTGAAAAGGTCTGATGAATCTCGGAGATAACTTTCCGCCTTGACTAGATCTCCGTAGACCTCTTCGGGGTGAGACCCATGGAAAGACGTGGTTTCCATCCTGGAACTCCAGAGGTCTCGGTATCCTATCAGCATAAGACTTATACCTTCTTTGTGTAGTCTTCATCCACTTCTGGATGATCTGTACCTTCTATGTGGTAGCTCGTACCATCTCCGGTCCCACTAGTGCTGACTCCCCTAGGTTAGTCCAGCACAATGGTGATCTACAAGGTCACCCATATAATGCCTCAAAATTTTCCATCCCAACGGTGGAATGATAGCTATTTTTGTATGAAAACTCCACCAAAGGTAAGTGATCCTCCTAGCTGTGACCGAAGTCAAGGAAAAAAGAACGTAACATGTCCTTGAGGGTCTGAATGGTCCGCTCAGTCTGGACATATGTCTGCGGATGGAAAGCGGTGCTCAAAATGAAGCTGCGTTCCGAAAGCCTCCTACAACCCCTTCCATAGCTGGGAAGTAAAACATTTATCATGATCAGAGACAATCGTCGTGGGTACTCCATGTAGCCACACAATCTCTTGCACATAGTGGTGTCCCAAGCTCTCTACTGAACCATTCTCTCTGATCGGTAGGAAGTGGGCCGACTTGGTGAGTCGGTCAATGATCACCCAAATCAAGTCAAGTCCTCTAGATGTACATGGAAGTCTTGTCATGAAGTCCATGGATATCCCATCCCACTTCCACTCCGGGACCTCAAAAAAATGAACCAATCCTGCCGGTATTGGGTGCTCCGCGTTCATTTGCTGACAAGGGAGGCACCGAGAGACAAACTGTACAACTGCCTTCTACATTATCAGCCACTAGTGTTTTCATCGGAGATACTGGTACATAATCTCCACTCCTGGATGTACCGCAAGAGGGGATGTGTGTAACTCCCTCAATACTTCCTCCTAAAGTGACACTGGTACCATGGTACGTCCTCTGAAGAGGATGACGTGCTCCCCACCTTCAGAAAATCCATCTGGTGCCTATCCTATGGATATCTGAGCATGTCATGTCTCGTAGTCAGTGTCCCCATACTGTGCCTCCCTAATTCACTAAATAAGTGTGGGAGTGACTGTAAGATACTGAAGGAAGCCTGCTCCATCTCTATCCACAAAGGATATCTGTAAGGCAGCTAGCTGCTCCGCCGCCTCACCCAGCAGCTGTATACCGGATCTCATGCTGAGTGAATCTGCAAAAACATTCCCCATCCCAGGAGTATATACTATCTCGAAGTCATAGTCCTGGAGGAACTCAATCCAACGTCACTGTCTCAGCTTTAGTTCCTTTTGAGAGAAGATATACCTAAGACTCTTGTGATCAGAGTACATGGTAAAACGCCCACCCATCAGATAGTTTCACCACATCTTCAAGGTGAAGACCGCTGCTGCTACCTCCAGGTCATGGGTATCATAGTTCTTCTCATGTTGTCTCAGCTATCGAGAACCATATGTGATCACTGCTCGCTCTTGCATCAGGACACATCCGATTCCGGTCCCTGATGCATCGCAGTATACTACGTACCCTACGCCTTCCTTTGGAAGCCTCAAGATGGGGGCACTAGTCAGCCTTTTCCTCAGCTCCTAAAAGCTCTAATGGAATCTCTCCAACCACACAAAGGGTTTCCCCTTCTTCTTCAAGGTTGATAGTGGTGTTGCAACTCTAGAGAATTCTGATACAAACCTCCATTAATAACCATCCAATCCCAGGAAACTCTGTACCTCCGTCACACTCCTGGGTGGCTCCCAAGAAAGTATCACCTCAATCTTTTCCAGATCAACTACAACTCTATCCTCCAAGATGACATGTCCCAAAAAGTGAACCTCTCAGATCTAGAACTGGCATTTCGAGAGCTTACCATAAAGATGATTCTCTTAGAGTGTGTCCAGTACTACCTTCAAATGATAGGCATGCTCCTCCTCAGTAGTCGAGTAGATCAGAATATCGTTGATGAAGACTACGACAAAGAAATCGAGGTATGGATGAAATATCATGTTCATGAGTCCCATGAAAACTTCTGGATCGTTGGTTACACAGAAAGGAATAACCAAGAACTCGTAGTGGCCATATTGACATCTGAAGGCCGTCTTCTGTACATCCACATCTCGAACTCTGAGATGGTGATAACCTGATCTGAGTTCAATCTTTGAGAACCACTGTTCTCCCTTCAACTAATCAAAGAGGTTGTAAATCCTTAAGAGTGGGTACTTATTCTTCACGGTCACCTGGTTCAGGTGCTGATAGTCAACAAAAAGCCTCAATCTCCCATCCTCCTTCTTGGCGAATAGAATCAGGGCTTCCCAGAGAGAAACACTAGGCCAGATGAATCCCATCCCATGCAAGTCCTCTAGCTATGCCTGCAGATCGCGAAACTCTGTGGGAGCCATCTAATACGCTGTAGTAGATATCAGTGTCGTCCCGAGGTACAAGTCAATGTAAAAGTCCACCAATCTGCAAGGAGGTAGACTTGGGACATCATTAGAGAAAACATCCGCGTACTGGTCCACCACTATAGGATAACTCAGACTCTCCACATCAACTGCTCCGAGGTTAAGGCTAGCCAACTGATCAGTGATCGGTTTTACTCTCCTCTGAGTACGTCCATCATGTGCTGCAAAGTCTCCCTTCTCGCCAGTGAAGGTAAACCTAGTCCCATCCGTGTGGACACAATGTACATTTCATCTAATTCAGTCAATATGGGCATGGACTATAGATAACCATTCCATACCCAAGATGATGTCGTAAGGCCTCAACGCCACTACTAGGAGATCACAGCCGAAGCTCTAACCTCCTAGAGTATGCTCGCACTATCGGCACCAGTGCGTAATCATCAAATCTACTCCTGTAGGAGTCTCTAGTCATAAGGATCGAGCCATTGGATCTGTTGGAATCTCCAAGCTCCAAATGAGGGTAGTGTAAATGAAAGAATAACTGGAACCTTTGTCTATAAGTACTGCAGCAAAGGTTTAGTAGACATAGTTCGTACCTCCAATCATCTCCAGAGTGCCATGATCGTAAGACTCCGCTACCTGGAGCTGAGCACTCCCCTGTCCACATGCTCCCTAGGGACCACCTCGATCAAATATATGCCTCTACCTAGGGGGTCCTTCTACCGTTTACGGATCGTCCGTACGACGGGTCAGATAGTCATGAGCCATGTGACCCTGCCCGCCACATGCGTAACACTACCTGATCCTGGAATGTCTCTCTCCGTTTCGGGTGCCCCGCACAACCGATCTTGAGTCATGCGGTTATCCACATGTAGTTCTGGTCCTTTTGGACCTCTGAGACATTTTCCTACTTCCAGATACAGAAGACTCTGCTACGTGTCGACGGGTGGTGGATCTCGCTACTGATGACTTCTCAGCAAGAAAACTCTCCACTAGGAGGGCTCTCTCTAACACCCCTACCTGTGTTGGGATTCTGAGTGAGATCATTAGAGCTCTGATCTCCCACCTGATTCCTTTCCCGAAGGTACAGGCCCTGAAGAATGGGTCCCACACTATATTGGTGGTGTAGCATGAGAGGTCAGTGAACCTCACTGAGTACTGAGCTACAATAATACTATCCTACTGCAGATGAAGTATCTCGTGTATGCGCACTACGCTAGGAGTCACTGTGAAAAAATTCGACCGAAACAGGCTCTCAAAGTCTTCCTAGAGAAGCATCACCTCATTAAGAACCTGTAGAATCAAGCTCTACCATCTACCCACTACTTCCTGTAGAAGGCTAGCGACAAGTATCACCATGAAGTCAGCTGGTGTCCCTACCAGTCAGAAGAATCTCACCAAACCCTCCAGCCAATCCTCTATTGCCTGTGGGTCTGTCTATCCCCTAAACCTGGGTGTCCTATAGCGTTGGAACTCATGAAATGCGCTAAAACGGCATGCAATGCCTGATATTGGGGCTAGTGGCATCGGTGGCCCAACAGGGAGTGGTACCACTGGTGCCTCCGCTGGTGCCTCTACTGGAAGTGGGCCCTACACCGAGGCCTCATCGCTCGGTGGGCTATCAGTGCGTATCACTCTCGAAACTCCAGATGGCTGTCTGCGTGGAGGCATCCTGAAAAGAAACAGGTGTCCAACGGTTAAAAGGTATACCTTGTGAGATGACCTGGTTGAGATAACTTAAAGAAAACTTTTGAAAACACACACACAATCAGTGCTTTAGTGCATTGAGTCGGAAATCAAAATTCAGGGTCCTGATGTATGGATACGTCGGCCACTGCACCAACACTGGACTCCCTGTACTAAAAACCACACTCACTAAACTTAACACTATTGCTTCACAGAAAAGATCAGAGTTATACATTCTACGGTAGAACTTACTCCTCTGATACCAATTTTTCACTACCAGTCCCCTGTGGCCCGTGCCATGACTACACCAAGCCCCCTTCCATAGGCCAGGGGCTGGCGACTAGCACCAAAGGCACAATTCCCTGAAACTGGGAAGGAATTGCCTTTATAACTTGTAAACGCACACAACAGAGCACACAGATGGATAAAAAACACCATGTAAACTGTATAACAAAAGAGTGATAAAAAGTAAAAGAGGATGGAAATACATGTCTAATTGTAAAGTACAAGGAACTGGAAGTACAAGTACAACTGAAGAAAGGAAAGAAACAGCTATTGGGTCATCCTCCGGGAATCCTACCTGAAGGGTAGGTACAGATAGCCTCCTCAGCACTCCACATCCATCAGTCTCCTCCATGTACCGACTCATTGTAAGGTCCACCTCCAGGTACCGTCCAGTCCTAATACTCTCAGCCTCAATCAGCACTGTTTGTCATCTGCATCCAACACAACAAGGTGCGAGAATAGCCCATGCAAGGGTGAGTATAAGAATACTCAGTAGGGACCCCAAGACCCTCAAGGTCTCAAAAATCCACCAAAGATAAACCACAAAGTAAGGAAACAACATATAATCCTACTTAGGTATATGCCCAAACATATACCTAGGTTATCAAGTGATCCATCTCAATCATGAGGAAAACACAGAAAAAATGACTCAGCTCAACCAGGATTTTATTCACATTATCGAAACCTTGTATACTTGAGAACTCCTAATCAATAGAGTATAGTGGGCCTGTCGCATCACAAAGAGTCACTTCCCACTAACCTTGGACTGTTGAGGTACTCCTCCTTTCGAGTACCGTGGGTCTACTGTGTCACACAGAGGTGCTCCCCACCGTGGGTCTTCCGCCACACCCAGGCGATCCCCCTCATAGCCTGCAGAGCTACTCCTCCTGTCGAGTACCGTGGGTCTGCCACATCACCAAGCGCGCTCCTCCACCGTGGGTCTTCCGCCACAACCAGGTGCTCCCCACTGGGCCATTGAAGTCACTATGAGTCAAATGGTCAGCAATCGTCAAGTCTCAGCCAGCTACTAGGTTCCTGCACATAAGCTCACTCGTCTCTGGAGGATCCGCCCCGCAAGCTACTGGTCGATGATCCATTGTCACGAAGTCCCAAAAATAAGTATCCTAAAGGTCTGCCACCTCATAGGGGTCTCAACTCAACAAACAACGCGTCAATCAGTCACCCGGTCTGTGAGTTATTAGACTTTTTGTCCCGGGGGCCCGGTTGGATTCGTGCACGATCCGACCTGACCATATCTCAACTATACCCCAAACTCTAGTGGGGTATACTCAAAGGGACCGACATGCTCCATGAAAACTATCACCACCGAAGGTTCGTCAAACGGACGTCCAGTACCAACGATATGGGAAAAGAAATAGTAAAGGTCCATAGTGGGCCTGGGTCTGGTCCGACCTGGTCGGACCGACCTGACTCGACCCAGTTTGGGACAACCCAGTTCAGGTAAACCCATCCTGACCCATTGGTTATGGCCCAATCTGTTACGTTTAGCCCGAACCGCTGGGCCCATCCCACTAGGCCGCGAGGGGGCGCAGAGATCCGAGAGGCCGCGGACAAGCCACGAGGGCGCGAACCGGCCACAGGTCAGCATGACGGCGGTTCAGCCCGGAGTGCGCTGCGTGGGTGACTCGGCCCGGAGGGCACCATGAGGGCACAAGCTGGTTTGGCCTGGGCGCCACGAGGCCACGGGAGGCCGGTTCGGTCGGGGCACCATGAGGAGCGCGGGAGGCCGGGAGCCAGTGGGCGAGCGTGGACAGGGCGGCTCGGGTAGGCGCCGCGAGGCTGGGAGCCGGTTCGGATGGGAGGTCAGGGTGGACAGGACTGGTTCTTCTAGAGGATGATGTGGCCATGGTGTCTTGGCCCGACCCGGGGCGGCTTGGCCGAAAGGGCGGAGACCGTGGGGCAGTTCGGCCAGGGCACCGCAAGGGGGCATGGACGGTTCGGCCGGTGGCGGGGTGGAATGCCGCGAGGGCGGCACAGGTTGCATAGGCCGCGGGAGGCACAATCATTTCCTTCATCACCGTTGTCGCCTTCCTCCTTCTCAAAGAACACCAGAAAAGAGAACGAAAAAGAGGTTGGGCCATGTTGGTTTGGTCCGCACCATCCGTGTTTAGGGTGGTAGCATTTGGCTCATAAGAACGAAGCACAACAAACCCTCCCGCAATTATTACTCCCAAAACCCGCAAACGGGAAACATATGCAGATCAACTAGTTAGATGTTGATTCACGTTATTTGTTTTAGAAGGAAAGAATCACAGGAAAATAAAATCAATCACAAAAACCTCCTACCTTGTTTTTTGTTCATTGACGTTGACATGAGAAGGCGGACGTCGATTCGTTGTAGACGAACACGTCCTACGTCGAAAGAGGTTCCGAGGAAGAAAGTGGTAGCCGAGGTCATTCTTCATAGTTGAAGGTGTTCCTCATCAGGGTTTTTTATCGGTGGAGTGTTCTTCTTTGGGAGCTATCCCCCAAGTTCCTCCTCTCCACAATCCTCCTTTTCCAACCAAATTAAATGGTAGCCAAATATAATAGACAAAAATATCTTATTAAGTCGTTGGCACCAATTTCAAATTAGCCTAATTAAACACCTAGGTTTTCATGATTAATTAGGGTGGATTGGAAGAATTAAATTAAGGGAGGTTGTGGAACCATTAATGGTAGAGGAGGTCAGGAGGCTCTCCCTCATTTATGAGGGAGTTAAGAGATTTTTCTCAATTAAATGGGGGGGGGGGGTTTAGTCTTGGGTGGTCCCCACACGATAACCGCTCGTGGGAGGTTAGGTTCTGGTGGGCCCCACCACCATAACCCCTCATGGAAGGTTAAGGTGTGGTGGTCCTCACCTCCAACTTCCACATGGGTGGTTATAATAGATAAAATAAAATGAAACAAGCATTTATTTAATTTTATTATTTCCATGAGAAACCCCAAAACTAACTTTCACCCTCGACCAACTACTGTCGAGGTGAAAGTCTTTTAAGTGAATACCAACACTGCGAGTTCAAAAATATCCTCAGATTTCAATTCCGAGCACCGGTTCAAAAGTTATAAAAACCCACTCAAACTTTCACTGAACATACCTGAACAAAACTTCACAAATTGATTCCGGGCACACCAGGCCTCAGAAACACACGCTGTCAATTTTCACGGACTCATAAAATTCCTATATATTTAAAAACAATTACATGGAAATTATGGGTCTTTACAAAATCCTTACTAGATTGGTAGAATATTTTATCTTCAAATAAACACCCCATATTAGCAAAAAATATTCTTCTATATTAAATAATTATACCATATTAATTAGCTTTAATAAGTAATACCTTCCATTTTTATAAAAATATGAATGTATCCATGATGTCATACTAACCTAATCTTCAACATTTTCTTTATCAAGAAAATCACAATCCTCTTAATTTATATATACATTAAATTCATTTTTATTGAATAAAATCTTCTATTTTCTTTAAACATAGATTTCCTTTCCTTTTCTTTTGTATATTTATGTATTCTACACTTTCATGAATTATTATTACACATTTTATTATATCAATATCCATATATTTCTAGTTTGAATATTTTAATTTAAATTAAAATATAAGAAGTTAAATACATTGATATTCTTCCTCTTTAAAATCATATCTCAGATAATCTTATAGAAAATTTTCACAATTGAAGTTCATAAATACTATTGAATTTTGGTCTATAACTACTAAATATTTAGACAATTTCAACAAAAAAAATTCTATTTGAATACCTTATATTTTATAATTATCAATCTTATTTTATTAATGACAATATTTATCATAATCCCAAATTAGAATATTATATGAAATCATAACTATTTTCTCTCTCCTTTAACTACTAGTGGTATCCTGACCTAACTCATAGCTTTATAGGGATTCATTTATTGGGATTCATTTATTAAATCTGTTGTGTCCTAACTACCTTCAAATGAATAAATATATTCAAATAGTTAGAACCATTGAGATTCACCTAATCTTTGTTTATGACATGAACTTCCTTCCCACAACATGAAAATTATCAATCATATTTCATGATTCATAATGTATATCCTAATCCATGATTGATTGTTGTGATGATCCTTATGTATCATATCTATAACAAAAATAAATATTTTTCAACACCAAGATTACTCTTAAATATCTCAAGGTAGTTCAACACTTTCCTAATTTCTAAACTAATTACTCTAATGTATGTTCTAGATCTACTATTATGTATTAAAATGTATCCCAACACATTTACCATTACCCTCTATATCAACATTGGTTACACATACATATTGGCACAAATAAACTTTATGTATTTTATTGTTACTTATATATATAGAAATAGTGAATCCTCTCCATGAATTATCCACATTTCTACACCTTTTATGGAACATACTCTTATGTATATAAGAAAGGTTCTTCCCTTTACCATAATTCATGTATAGAATGAGAATAATCTTACATATAAGTAAAATTACTCTTAAAAAATATTTAATTTGTAAAATTTATCTTGAAACATAAAAAAATCATCAATATTTATCTTATTCTAACTTATATGACATCAAATTATCCATATAACCATTTCATTTTTTTTTCAAAACTCTCTTTTTAAAAAATCCTATGAAATTCCAATTCACGGTAAACTTTTAAACTTTTGGTTGACCCCGAATTATTCTCTTACCTTTGGAAACAATTATACATTCTTCAAAACTACCTTATGATAGTTTTTTTGGAAACTTACTTAATATACATCTTAAAAAATTCAATTCTATATATACATCATCATCATCTTTTTGAATGTTGGTTTCAGCCAATCTTTAGCATTACCTCATGAATATATTATGAAATAATTATGGATTTAATATCCACTTTCAAAAAGTAATTCTAGATATCCAATAAATTTATCATTAGGATTTTTATTTACTTATGATTGAAACACATACTTTATATTACACCTCTTCCAAATAATGAGTAAAACTTACTGAATATATTATCTTTTGGAAATTATTTTATTTTAAAAAAACATCTTTACTTCCAAATCATCTTCTAACTACCAAAAAATTCATCATTTACTACTTATATAACATAAAACATTAGTGAGTGTCAAAAAATATAACATACTGCCACTTGGTTGGAACAATATATCTATCGAGTATATGAGGAAATAATTGTTACAATTTTTTTACACCTAATATAAAATTATTCACAAACACCAAATCAATATTTGAGGGTAATCATGAAAAGTTACATACGAAAACATTATGAAACTAACTTAATACCAAAGGAAATTATAAATTTTTAAAATATAATTATCATAAGCATAAGATAATATTTATGATAAGGTATAGGCACTACTAACTTTAATGTCCTTCATTGAAAAGACTATTCTATCTAAGATGGATTAAAAGATAGACTCAACCAAACATATTAATTTCTAGTGTTTGGATACTAACATCAAGGGTATATGATAATCATGGGAGAATATTTAACCTCTAAGTATTAAAAATAAATTAGAAATTAATAAATAGTCATTAATAAACTTCTTAAAATAAATCAAAAATCCCAGTGTAAATATCTTTGATAAATCTATCTCGATGACCTTTCACCCACACTTACATTTACCAAATTTTTTGTAACATAAATAAAATAAATTTCATGTAAATATATATCCAATAAAAAAAATCTCATTTACTTTGGGAGAATCTCAATATATGAATAAACAAATTAATAAATAATAAATAAAATGATATCAACAATGATTCTCTAAAATATTTACCATACCCCATACTACCAACTCTAACTCTAGTATATAATACCACCTAGACATCCATAGAATCATTCTTTGGTACCTGGTAAATACATTCAATACCACAATATGAATCTTATGTTCACCAAGGTGCATGTAATTACCATGGTTTTAATAATTTAATTAATTTAAAATTTAAATAGAAATATTGGAAAAGTAATCAATGAGATTTTTAATTTTAGAATTGAAAGTGGATGTAATGTCATTTTGATAAATTTTAGAGTTGATAATTAATTTAAATGTACTTGGGTAAGATGTCTTTAAATTTCATAGGTGGTAGGTGATATTATGAGGAAAAAGAAGGTGAATTAGTGTTTGTTTGTAGATAGTTAGGCATAAAATTTATAAACTATGACCTAGACCATTCTAAACTACATAGAAAAGAAGTACCTAAAGAACAGTTTTCCAAATATTATATAAAAAATTTTAACTAAAAATTATAGTCTTGAAGGGTTTCTTTAAATTTCTATTTTAGATTATTAATCCTTATTTTATCTATATTTTATTTTTCCTTCACTATCCCACAAAATTCATGGCCCAGGGAAGGTTATTCTATATTTTTTCTCATTTGAGGTGGGTTTGACCAATTTCTTCCATTTATTAAAGATAAATCACTCCTATATTTCCCATTCCCACCACTCTTTCCCCTATTTTCTCATTTGAAGTGAATTTTCTATGAATTAGGTTTGGGGGTTTTATAATTCCATGGTTAAACTGTCTGGAATCTATAAGGGTTTTTATTTTAGTACTTGGAAGAGGATTGAATATGTTATTGAATGTGGTTTTGATGTTGGTTTTTCTATATGTAGTTTTTATATTGAATTTAATCTATTTTTTATATTTATAATGGATATTGTATTAATATAAATTAGTATTTTCAACATAGTTTATTTTGTAGGGGATTTATGGTGGTTGGTACATGTGGTAGTGTTTTTAGTTATACTTTTAAAATTTTTAGTAGCTTAAGATGATCAAAAAAAATTCATGTGGATATTTGGAACTCTAACATAGTAATTGAGTATGGAATCTAAGTTAGGGTGTTACAAATTGGCATCAAAGTAATTTAAGAAGTCGAGCCAGTGTTAGGCAAGGATATTGGATTTCAAAAACATGGTAGGTGACACGGGAAATGACTGATAACCAAATTTATAGAGAAAATGAATTTACGAAGTTAGTCTGAGAATGCATGGGGTGTATCAACCCCAGGAATGAGTCACTTTTTTATATCTACCATAGTGCAGTGTTTTTATCAATGAGAACTCATATAGGAATTTCATTTCATGAATTAACTTATAATATATATAGAACTCATAAATTTTATGCTTGAATGATTATATTTGTTTTCTGAGGAGATTTGAAAAATTATTTCTAGATTTTTAAAAGGGTATTTTTTTATTATCATATTATTAGGAGAAAAATATTTGGGAATAAGATTAATTTTTACTTTTTCAAAGTAATAAAGTAATATAATTTACCAAATTAATTTGAGTAATAGTATTTTCCAATGATGTAATAATGGGAAAAATTTTATTTTAATAGAGATTATTATATAATGTTTTTTCAAAATTTAGCTGTTTTTTTATATATAAAACGGGGTTTTATAATATTATATTTATTCAAAAATAATAATTTAGATAATAGGTTTAATATTTAATAGTGAATGAGTTAAATTAAATATTTTTTATAATCATTTTGGAATCAAATTTTTTGTTTAATTTACAAATTTCAATTTTCTGTGGTAGGTAACTCTGGGGGGGGGGGGGTTGAATTGATGTAATAAAACTGAAATTCTAAAATATTCTAAAATTATTATCGTAAAATCACGGTTTATAAACATTTAAAGTAATTTTATATATAAAAATATAGTCATGCAATAATGAAAAATAAAATTTTGGAATATTTTTATTTATAAATTATATTTATAGAAAAAGTAAAAATAGAATAATTATTGTTTAAAAATAGGTAGAAAAGATACGGTATAATTGGTTTTGTAAAAAAACTAATGTTATAAAAACATAAAATTGTAAGTGAAGACCCAAAATTGATAATGGGGTTCAAAATAAAAAAACCAATTTCAATTATAATTTTAATTGTAAATTATATTCATTTTAACATCTCTATAAAATCTTCAATTTTTACCCAAAACATCAGGAGGTTCTTATACAAAGATTTAGCTGGTTACACAAAACCGTAAGTTAAGGTAGTGCTCAATTATAAAGTATATGAATTTTCTGTTGTGTATAATTTATTCAAGAAAATTTAAAGGTATAAAATGGTAGGATATAAAGTGAAAGATACCTATACTATTTTAAAATATAAATAAATTATAAAAGATAAGGTATAATGAAAGAGAAGAAATATAAATTAATATTTAAAATAGTCAACTTTGTTTTTATTAGCCTAGAATAAGAAAATAAAATATCAAGTTCATATAATATGTTATAATATTCTGAATCCATCCATTCATTATTTATTCATTATCATTATTTTAGTATACATCCTCTAGAACATTATATAAGTGTCTGGATTTAACAATTAAATCTAAGATAATTTTAACAATATGATTTTTAATGAAATTATTCAATGTGTGATCAATAATATAAGATAAAATTATTTACTTCGTAATTAAACAAATCTATTATAAAATGTATAAATTTTTTACAATTATTTTGAACAAGTTTAATATATTGTATGTCATATAATTAACTTTTGTAGAAAAATTCAACATTTGAGCTATCTTATAATTTACTTCAGTAGATTATGTCAGTTTTTTTGATAAATATTCCTTGAGAACATATATTATAATAGTAATCCCTCTATTTATTATATTAGAATCCTATATAAACATAGAATAGTCTATATAATAAATATCTTTTTATCTATAATCAATTTTGACATGTCTACAGATAATATTATTAATAATATTTGTTTTTAATTTTTGAAGAGCCTCTAAATATTGAACTCTATCTCTTTAGTTTATTATTTAAATGATTCTAGTAGTTCTATTATCCATGTATAAAAAATTGAACTTTAAATTTTATAAAGTTCGGTGGGAATGATTTTGGTTGGTCTCATAATTTTAATAAATGCTAAAATACAATCAATAAAACCATTAGTAAAATAAAAAAAAGTTTTATAAATATAAATAAAGGATTAATATGTTTTTGTTAAAGAAAATACATAAAAAACATCCCTTTTGAGGATAAAAAAACATGGTTGATGAAAAATCTATTGAAAACATAATAAGATACAAATAATAAAGAATATTTTTAGCAATAAATTAATTATCTTTTAGATAATACTTACCATATTAAAATTATTTTATTTATAAATCATTAATAATATTCTTCCAATATAGTTTAAAATCTTTTCCCTTGATTATACCATTCTATAAATTTCCTTATAACACTTTTCAATTATTAAAAAAACTCTCGAAAAAATATTGAGTGTTAATGTTTATTTTATAAATATTATTTTATCTTCTTATTTTAGAAGTTAATAAATGTATCTTTGGTTCCCAAAAATTATTAAATATTCTTTCTTTATTTGACCAGTATTTGGAAAAAAATATTGGGATATAGTAAAAGTAAATTAAATAGATAAAAAATATTTTATTAACAATTGAAACTAATTACACACAAAATAATAAGGAAGAAACTTAAATCATACTAATCTCTTGTACTTATATAACTCACCCAAGAATATTGTGATTTAAAACATAATATTTCTTAAATTTATCTTTAAAAAATATTAATCCCAAAAGAATTTTTTATGCACTAGTTTCTCCTTTATCAGATGCACGAGCCACTTCTAATCATATGGTATGTTTTCAACTTTTTAAATCAATTTCATGAGTAGATCTACATGATATTCAATATGTCATTGAATATAAAAAAAATTAACTCATATCATCTTAAAAGGTATTAAAAAAATTTATTTCAAAATTACACATATATTTTCTCTCTCTTTTTTTGACTCCTTTTCCTAAATTGACATCTTTAGGTTCCATTATTTTTGACGAATCACAACACATTCATTATTTGCACGTACTTACTTGAAGTTTTGTTTTTTCTGTTATTTATAAAGACTTAACTTCTAATTTTAAAACATATTATGGACTGAATATTATCCTTATAAAGTCTAAAACATTGTAATGAAAAACTAAAATACTTTTAATAGATGATAGTGCGGATTTAGATTCTGTTATAACCATAGTAAAGAACATAGAGAATTATTTTACACATAAGTCTATACATTGAGATCGAGCTTCAATGAATTAAGGATGCATATATGAGACAAACACATCGATAATTATTCGTTCATGAGATTTAAAAAATATTAGTGTCAAGAGATTTAATTTTCAATCTTTTTGGTGCAATAATTAGTTTTTTGTCTATGATATTCTTATTGTAAAAGATATTTAATTTTTTTTATTTAAATAATTGATTTTGATCTAATGATATTGATGATATTTTGGGGCTAGAAATTTGTTTCATATGAATGTTTTTTTCAATAATTCTAGGGTGTAGAAGTTATGTTGATCATCTTGATTAAAGAGGAGCTCATGGATAGAGTTATCTATTATTAATGTTTTTTAGGATGTTTCAAATTCAGATGTTGCATATTCTAATCTAATTAATTGATGAAGCTCCTATTTCATAACTTGAATCTATTAGATCTGGGTAAATACCCTCATATCACTTTAAGATAAAAGAAAATAGTTCCCATGATTGGAATTACAGGTAATAATATCCTTTAAAAGAGTCTTCAAAAATTTATTGAGAACTATTTTTTTTTTGTTTTTATTTAGGTTGTTTTTTTCCAAACTTTACCTAAATTTACGTTTACAGCTTTCAAGAATTTAATTTACACTTTATGTATTTGTAACATCATTTTTACTCTAATATATTTACAGTTTATAACTTCTGAACATTTTAAGTTATTTAGTGGGAAAATTTTAAGATCGCTATATACTTCAATTCACCCCTATTGAAGTTTCCACACCGAGATAACACTTAGTATGATAGTTTTTCTCTATAAATTTATTTGATATACTTTTTAAGAAATCTCTAATATATATTTTTTATAAGATATATTAACTATAAATTTTATAACTTAGATATCTATCTTTTGGTTTTTAGGTTTCTTATATTCTCCTTACACTAATGTGTTTATAGAAGAAATATATTTAAATATAAAAGGGTTACCAATTATAGAATTGGAAAACTTTGATATGTTCTATAAAATAATTTTTGATGTAGATGTATATGAATACAAGTGAGATTAAATAGAGACATTTTTTATTAACACTGTAGTTGATCAATAACATATGATGACCATGAATTATAATATTTTTTAGAAAAAATTTATATTTTAAATAACAAGGAGAAACTGGAATATTGGGTGAATTATAAGGTCTATAACACTTTAATTTGTTCAGTGATAAGAAAAATTAATAGTTTTATTTAACTATATTAAACAATGTGTGAAATATAGTTAATTTTTTAGATTACACAATTCATAACATCAAAAGTTCTAGAGACTAGAAGATCCCTTATTATATAGGATTATCATGTTTTTGATTTTCTTCTGGGAGAATCTATTTCTCAAATACATCTATGGTTTATGACTATCATGAATGTATTTAAATATCACAGAGAGTAAGAGATTACTGATGAACAACTTATGGATAAAGTTATATATATACTTTATATGGAATTGGAATCAAATAAGATAACTATATTTAATACAAAACAACTTATGAATTTGATTCTAGATGATTTTATTGGAATACTGACACAATATATACCTAGGATAAAAAGAGATGCTTAGAAGCAGGAGAAAAATGGAATTCATTTTTACAAAACTTTTATAGATTTAATTGGGTATATAATACTTTAAATTATACTACTTTAAGTAGAATTAATAAATGATATTTAGATCGTAATAGTTAAGAACTAAGTAAACAATTTCTCTCAAATTCCAAGGTAAATGAATAGAATTATGTGAAAAAGGAACTCAAAAATTAACATTTTGAATAATAATAAGGATAAATATATAAATATAAAAATAATGGAATATAATTTATGTGTTATTTATTATAAATTCAACAAACTAGGGCATATTAGACTTGATTTAAATAAATTAAAGGGGAAATATAGAGAATCTATAGGATCTCCTATGAAAAATGAAAAGTTTTAAGACTGACTATGAACACATGGAGTGTAAGTGATGAAATTTATTTTGATAATAGTGGTTATGAAAATTATAATAGATATAATATAACTGTTTTCTACATAAAAGTACCTTTTAATGTATTATGAATCATGGGAAAGGTAACTATTGATTCTCTTATGGATTTACCTTTAGAATTTTCTTTTCCCTTTTACTTAGAATGACGAATATAACAATCCATAATTTTAAGATATGGTTGAATATAAGAATAACCTTAAATATATATATAATAGGTTTAATAAATACTATGATCAAGATAAATAATATCTTTCAAAGTTTGATGTTATAATTTATAAAATTAATTTCAAGTTAAATTTTAAATAAATTTCTATTTCAATTCATAATGGTTAGAATGAAGTTTGTAATTTTAAATCTAATGTCAGTATTATGAAAAGTAATATTTCTAATTTTACTTCTAGTATGGATGATTTAGGAAATAATTTTATCCATTTGAAACCTACCAAAACATCTTTCAGAATAGATTTTTCTTTCAAAAAACCTCATTTTCCTTCTAACTATTTCATTTTGAAAGTACACCTTTCTATTATAAATATTATTGGGGAGGTAACTGGAAGATCCATTGATTATTCAATAGGATTCAATAAATTTTCACTCCTAGTTATTTTATTTTTAATAATTGGTAGTTATTTAAAACCATAGGTTTATATATATGTGGGTTCTGAACGTTTTTTTTTCTAACATTGCTGAACCCAAACATGTTTGGGTACCAAACTTTTTTGGGTCCATTAATGTTATAAAAAACTTTCAGAAACCCCTTTTTTATTTTAGTAGAAAAGGACGTGTACCAGTAATTTGAATACTTGGTACATGGATATTAGTTGTTCTTGGTACATGACAATAAACAAGTCTAACTTTTAAAACACTCAAAAAGATAAGGGTGTGTATAATACATTTGAAGACAATGTTAAAGGAAAAGTAATTAGTATTGATGATGTTAATTTTCTTAGAGAGACTTTATTTTAAAATATATTTTTTGTTCCTAGAGTTATGTACACTCTTATTAGTATAAGATGGTTATGTTTTTAGGGTTACGCTATGAACTTTGGGAAATATAGGTGTATCATCATAAGTTCTGAAGGAGTTCACATTTTGTCCATTGATATGAATTATAAGGGTTACAATACTGACCTAGAATAACTTTATTTACATAATTTTTTTATCTCAATGTGATTGAGGATACATCATGAATTTGGAATTGGATATTTTGTAATTACAATGATTTGACCTTATAGAATATTTCTACGATTTATCGGAACATAAGTTTAATTCTTCCATATTCTTTAACCCTTTATAATATAATATGTAATATAAGTATAGTTTTAATCGTACTGGTGATATTTTCACTTCTATTGATTTATAGTTATTTCATATAGTACTTTTAGAAATATATAAAATGTGAATATTATCTAAAAACATCTTATGAATGTCTTAGTTGATGATTATACATGGTTTATATTCTTAATCTTAAAGGTTAAATACTATGATTTTCTGAAAGGATTTTCATTTTTGTTAAAAATATAAAATAAACATTCATATTATCACTATCTAGAGTGATCATGGTTGAGTGTTTGTGAATTTTGAATTTTGAATTTTGTATAGTAAAAAAGGATTATATATAATTTTTCAACAAGATTTTTACATCCTAATGGTGTAGTTGAAATGAGAAATAAAACACTACAAAAAATTTCCCATTAAATGTTATGTGAATATTGTGTTTGTAATTATTTTTATGATTAAGTTGTTCATACTTCCTATTAAATTTTAAATAAACTTTTAATTTTCACTGTTTTAAATAAAATAAATTAAAAATTATGAAATATAAAGAAGCTAAAATATGGTTACTTTAATGTTTTTAAATAAAAAATGTTTATTTTGAATACGAACAATAATTTTCACTAATTTTATCCAAAATATAATGAAATAATTATTATTGGTTATTCCATAAAAAGTATGTCATACCATATTTTTAATTGATTAATACATTATATTTAAGAAAAGATATATGTTATGTTTGATGATGATAATCCTTATGTAAAGTTAAAACATTTATATTATTAAATTTATATATATTTTATTTTTGAAAAACCTTATGATTTACTTCATTTCATGACCCGCCTTCACCTAAGAGAGGGAATGGACAACAGATTGCCAATCCCTTCCTTCTTTAAGTTGAAGGAGAGATAATGACCCCGAGTCCCACCACCAGTTGGCCCCGGAGTGGCAACTAGCACCAATATTATAACATTTTTACAATATGGGAGGCATTAACCTTTTTAGTTAACCAAGATTGGGAGAAGGAAAGATTCAACACAAAACACCACCAAGTATAGAAAACTCAAGGTAAAAAACCAAACTACATGCATGTTTTAATAAAAAAAGAAACTGAACAAAGAACAAGAACTACAAAGTACAAACCAACAGGAAAAGAAAGAAGAAGCATAAAACAATAGGCACCAATAGAAACTCCTACGTCCAGACTAGTAAAGTCCCGCACGACCTCTGAAGTCCTCATGACAACCTGAAAGTAAATGTAGGGTGAGCATACAAAGTATACTCAATAGGAAAAACCTATAGCTCTCGTGCACAAGTGGGGAGATGTACTAAAGTCTTGTGAGAAGCATAAGAACCAACATCTATCAAGGAGTCTATCCATCCCACCTCACCGGCCACGCTCACCAAATAACACAACTAGTAAGGTAATAGTAAAAAACAAAACATTTGGGTATCCCACACCACCATTTCCCCTACTAGCTAGCTGCTCATCCCTAATTGAAAACTTCCTGATGCTACCACGCTCCTCCTTCCCACACACAACTGGGCCTCACAACCACACATCCCTACCCACACACACCTGAGCCTCAAAACCATCCATCCCTGCCCGCACACACCTGGGCCACACAACCATCCATCCCTGCTTGCACACACCTGGGCCTCATCCCGAAGACACCTGGGAAAACAACCTGCCCTAAGATTCATGGGATAAAGAAACACCAACGAAACCTACCCGAAGAATCTTGGGTGTATGGTCACCTCCAGCCATCACAGTGGAGGAAAGAGGGAGTTAGAAGGAGAGTAACTAGGGGGAAACACCCTTCCCCATGAAATGGGGTGTCCGAAAGTAAGTTCCCAATGCGGGTGGGGTGCGACTATACACAAAACATATATTTACACATATATATACCAACACATATCCCAACCTATGGATCCTCAAACAGATACAAGCAAGTGCGCAGGCACTGCTGCCTCAGAAAACAGGCACACAACAAACAGTTCCCTGTTTCCCTATTAAAGTTATCATTTCATAACAGTTCAGTATGAGTTAATCCCTTAACTACTGGGAAACTAACAGGCACATTCAAAGATGAAACAACCATAAGGCAAAAAGGAAAACCATTGGGTAATTTAAGCATTCAAACCTAATTCTCTTGTGAAGTCACAACAATTAGAGATTAAGTGAGATCCCTCGAAGTACTGGGAAAAAAAAACCCGAGACACAGCCCCATGTCCCCAAAATCCAGAAGCCAATGGTTTCTCAACAATATAGGATTCCACGCCAATTTTTGATGTAAGCAGAGAAACCACACATCCTCAGATTCACAACCAGCGGAAGTATAACAACATGCGATTCCATTCCCACCCGTATCACCCCAGCAATCTATACCCCCATCCAAGAAAACCATAAAGTCACCCGCAATCGGCCCGTGAAGTAAAAACAACCAAACCACTTCCACCAACACAAGGCAGGCCCATGCATGTATCTTCATATTTAAAATATTTAACACACTCCATGGTTTCTATTCCACTGTGATTTATCTGGGGTAATCACAGAAAATGGTTGATCCTGGTTCTTTCAATTTATTTAACCGAGTATAAGTAATTAACCAATTCTATGTTATGGTTATTTAAACATCCAGGAGAACCAAGGTTCATTAGTGCATAGAGAAAGACCACTAACAGCCATGATTTTCAGTGATAATAGGCCCGAACAATTCACAATACATATCAATATAAAAGAGTACAATAGAACATCACACCCACCTTTTTTTCTTTAAAGGTTCTTTCATTATCTTCATTAAGTTCGGTTTCATCAATTTCCATAGAGACAAAAGCATTCCCACCCTGCATGATACACAGAAATGAGAGACGAAGGTAAGATCCCTACCTGATTGATCAAAGATCGTCGTTAAGTCCTCGCATTGAAACTGGAAATCAGGTGTAGCAGGAGCTCCACAAAACACAACCAAGGAAAACTTCGTGGGGGTACAACTCATCTGGAGGAAGGGTATTCCGGGCGTAGGGTGATAGAGAAAAAGAAACATAGGGAGAATAGAAGACTTTAAGTTAATAAGATGAGATACAGCGTCCCCGGGATGGTTAAGATATAGAGAAAAACTCAAAACCGTGGAAGAAGCGGGATCGTGGGTTGACCACGCGGCTGGGCCACCCCACATGTCAAATCTAAAAGTCCTCGCACTTCTGAGTAGTTAAAACCGACGCACACCTGCTTAACCAAGGAATCTGATAGAGGCATTTCTGAAAATGCGTTTAAAGGCATGACCAAAACACATGATTTTAATTTAATGAGTGTACCTCACTAATCATTTAATTAATCGTCATTAATGGGATTTAAGGGATGAAAACACTGATTAAAACCAATTTTCAAAAAAAAGGAGGTGCTTCTGAAAAAACCTGTGGAGGTCCCCAGTAGGCCGAGCGACCGGTAGGCCGAGTGACCGGTAGGCCAAGCAACTGGTAGGTTGAGCCACCAATAGTCTGAGCTACCGGTACGCTGAGCCACTTGTAGGGCGAGCCACCGGTAGGCTGAGCGACCGATAGGCCGAGCCAGTGGTAGGCCGAGCCACCCATAGGCCGAGCCACTGGTAGGCCGAGCCACCGGTTCTGGTAGGCCGATCCACCAGTAAGCTGAGCTACCGGTAGGCTGAGCTACCGGTAAGCTGAGCTATCGGTAGGCCGATCCACCGGTAGGCCAAGCTACCGGTGGGCCAAGGCTACCAGTAGTCCAAGGCCACCGTTAGGAGTCTTAAGCATCACCGAGAAGCTGGAATGGCTTTCTAGACTACCCAGAACACCCCAAACATCACATTTTTACCATGTAATGGACCCCAAAACCCCAGGCCATTACACTTCATTAATTTGAACCACAAATTCTATTATTAATATTTCAAAAATCTTGTTTAAAAATATATAACCATATAGTTTGATGACGAATAAAAATCAATTTTAACTTCTAAACAGGTTGATTCTGAGGAATCAAACCACTGATAATAACATTCATGATTTAGATCAATCAGTTAAAACATGAATTTAATTATAAAATGAATATGAGTATCTTAAATTATTATCCCAATTTGAACAAAAAATGGTATATAATTCATTGTTTAATTAGATTTGTATAATTATTATGCTTAAAATATTAATAAATTAGAATAGAATAAGGTTTGGACTTTGGTTGAATGTATGAATGATCTTCCAATTGTAGGAGTAAAATTCATCTTCTGAAATAAGTGTGATGTTAATAGATCAAATTTTTTGAATAATGATTGACTTGTTAAAAATGATTATAATTAGAAATAGGGAGGATGGACAAAATTTACCCTACTGGTTGAAGAGATCGATTTTAGCACAATTGGTATCCATAATTACATATAAACTTAAGATGTTATCTTAAGACATAATGCTTTTTATGGTTTTTTATATAAATTGTCAAACTATTTAAGGTGAGTTTATTTTTAGATAAAAATTTAAATATTATAATTAAATTGATTAATGATTATGGGTCAATCCTAGGTTGTTTCAAAGTCCATATTAGATGATTTTTTCTTATAAAATGTAAGTGAATTAGTTTAAGAAGTATCCAATCAATGAGATAAAAATACAGCCCAATAGTTATTAATTTAGTCACTATCAAATTCCATGACTAATAACTTAATCTACTAGAAGATCATTTTCATGATCACTCAAAGGTACAAGGTCATATCATCACTAAAAATATGTAGTATTTGAATTCATTGAAGATAAAGAGTAAATAAAGTCATCAAAAGGGAATATTAAATTAAATAACATATCATTGGTTTAAATAAAATCAAATAAATTCCAACTCATCCCATGGAACTTCTTACAATTAACACATAATAAATTTATCCCTCTATTGATGTAGAGAAATCAATGGAAGATGGAGGTTTACTAAAAAGGGAAAAAATAATAAATTATCACTATTGCTGTTGTGTTAATAGATTCAAGTCATGAAATAAAAGTTATTATAGTGATCAATATTATATGAAGAATAATTAATATAAAGGAAATATTTTTTTATAAAACTGTAATGGTTTTTGATAACATACATAGGAACAACAAGCATACAATGAGAAAATGGTAGCATAACATTATCTAAATAAGAAGAAACAAAATATACCCATTCCATCAATAAAATATTAATTAAATATATATATTTAAAGGACCTTCATCCTAGAATATGTATTTTTCAGGGTAAACGTTTTCATTCAATTTAGTATTTAAAATTATATATTGTTGAATTTATTATTAACACATTTAATGTGAAAAACGTCTAGAAGTGGATGTGTTGAAGTTGGTGGAATTTAAAATGTTAGAATAATCACGAAAAAGTTATATCTTGATAATAAAAATTGCATTGCCACACCCCAATCCGTTTCATGAATGAGGATTATTATTGTTGTAATGAAAACCTTATATGGTTCATCCATTTTCTAATTTTGGATTAAATTTCCCTTCATGCTGCAAGAGGGTTTCCATTCCCTAGAGGGAGGTTGGGTTGAGTTCGGTATCTTTACTATATTTAGGGTGTACAAACTAAAAATAGAGGGACATTATTTAAAGGATTTTTGTATAGAGATTTATAGTTTTCAATCCTAGGTGTTTTTTTATGAGGAGGATCACCATGTTGCAAAGGGGTTGATATGGGATTTGATGTTTTCACCAATTTGAAGACCTATATTCCATAGATAAGGCACTATACCATGAAAATATATACACAAGAGTCTACTTTTTTGGTGTGCAAGATATCCACATAATAATTATACATTTCATCTTGAAGGAGTTAAGAAAGTAATTAGTTTCTTTTCTAATACGGGAATAGACATACCATAAGGATTAATTCACACCATTATCAACTGTAGGATTTCTAAATTTATGCTATAGAGAAAGACCCTACACTGTAGAAAAATATACCACCCCATATATATTTAAATATTGAGTATAATTTAGAAATTACACATGACATTCATAAGAAAATTAAATATAAATATATTCTATGGATATTTTGTATTTGGTGTTGACCCTAAAACACGCCGTGTAAATGGGACCATATCACAGAAGCTTTGATGCTGATATGAACCATGTCATGGAGGTATAAACCATGCTATAATGGTTCATAGAGTCAGAGAGAAGGATTTAATTCCTCATAAATTAAAGTGGATTACACTATGATGAAAGGTGTCACACTATGAAGTTATCAATTTAGCTTCCCTATAGTTTTATATTCACTATATTTAAGGTGGAAACAATGAAGTTAATTAGGGGATATTTGAATATAATTTCAAGGAGAATTGAAGTATGAAATTCCCTATGATACCCATGAATATTTGAAGATATTCACAAATGGAAAGAGAAGAATCTCTCGTGAATATTCACAAAAAAATTAATACATCTGATATTATGAGAGATTAAATATATAATAAAAAGAATAAGAAAATCACCTAACACTATTTTAATATTGATCTAAATAAGAAAAAGGTGGTTTCCAATATTTCCTCATGGAAAGGTGATGAAATTATTTATATAGGAGTCCAAGGTTTTTCTATAGAGTAGCCAAAGTATATTTAAGGAATGACTAATATTTGGTGGATTGTATAAAATAGTGGTGATATTGTTTAGTTTTAGTCAATGTACCAACTTGTTTTTAACTATGGAGTAGTGGGACAAGGATTTAAGTGTGAGGGAGTAGCTCTTTGTGAAATTAACTATAGGATCCAACATCCACTTGAGAGGGGGTATGAATCTAGTGTCTCTAAATCTTTTTACCAAATTTCAAATTCAATTTTTAATTTTATCCATTTTTTGGTCTCTAAACCTTTGTTACTAGTTTATAAAAATGGAACACAGTATTTTACCAGCATTTAATGACCAAAAACATAGTTTTAATGGAAAATAATATCACTAAACAATGTTTTTACAAGGTTAAGACCCTTTTGAGAAACCTAGGATTTATTATGATCAAGTTTCACTAAACCACTCATTCTCGATCATAATATTATCATAAAATATGGCAGGTTTGGGAAGTTATCATACTAAACCAATTTCCACCATATCATATAGTTGAATCTTTACTATTTTATGCAAGTGAAGAGTTAATATACTAAATCCCAACATATTTAGTCACTTGAATGGTCTTTGAAACCTCCTTACACCTTTTAAGTATATCTATATTTAAAAATGAATGTAAATATATCAAACTGATATGTTTTACTACTTGAACACAAATCCTTCAACTACTAACTCTGTAACTACTTGAACAAACTTGATTCTAGATCTTATTCAAAATATATTTATTTTTATTCTCTCATCAACTATTATATGGTATTTTACTACCAAATAATATTCTATATAATTCCATGTATGTTGAACTTTCTCTTAAACTTCTTCTCTTTTACCTATCACTTCTTTTGTGACACCTAGCATTGTAAGTTCTTCTTTCTATAATATATTCTCCTTCTTATTATCTATTCGATTCAACACATTGAATCTTCTCAAGAGAACCATATTGAATTAATCTTCTACTTTGAAAAAAGATTATCCTTTTTATTAAGTTAAATATTGACTACTTATCTTCTTTGATAGATTCTAATATTCATTAATCAATATATATCTCTTAAATGATGTTCATTGTTCACACAGAAATATTAGAACTATTTTTTATATACTATAGTGATTTACAAAATGATTATTTACCTTTTTACTTTCACACCTCCTTTTATATTTTGAGTTCATTTCATAATATTCTCAAAATTTAATATCTTGAGGATCAACTTTTATTTCGTTATATACCACTATCAAAATTGTTACCTTTTCATTAACCACCTATCTCTAGTAAAATACCAAGAGTTACCCTCCACTTTTTTCTCCCTCATTTTTTCTTATCAAAATAGATATCCATTGATACTTCCAACCATATTTTTGAGAATTAATATCAAAATATTACCACAAATATCAATTGATAAACCAATCACCATTTATGTATAAAAATGAATAGTAATTCATATTCCATTGTGGGGATTTCTTTCTAGATTGAGTGCATCTAAGAAAACTTGTAAATTTTATATTCAATAATTTAAAGAATACCATCTTGATATTTTCATAAATCCACTTGTATTTAAATTCCATTTTTTATATTTAATTTCATTTAATGAACCATACAAGAATCTACCCATTTAATTTCAAGATATATTTATAATAATTTACTCATTTATATTCTCAGTATCTTATTTATTTTACCTTACTCTTGATATCCTTGAATATCATCTTCATATCCTATCATCTTATATCGAAATTGATTTTATGACATTTAGATTAATGGTTAATAACTTGAGCACCATTTTAATTAAATTCATTTAAAATTATTTCATTTTGAAAATATCATATTTCTCCTCATGGAAAACATGTTGTGTGTCACCTTTCAACTTCTTACATTTCATAAATATGACTTTTTAATTTTCCAACACTTGTCTATGGAATAAATTCGTTTGTATCACTACAACAATAAAAAATGAAAGTTAATTTCCTTTACCACTTTTCTGAATTCATAGACACAAATTTGTATACATTATAAATACTTATTATGTACGAAATAAACTTCATATGAATAACAAAAAACATAATATATTTATAAAAAAATATAATACACATGAGGACAAAATAGTTTTCAAGAACTCACATAAGATATTTTTCTTTGATTATTTAACAATAAAATCTCTAGGAAGGTATTGAAAACTTACGTATCCACATTATGTGTGTAAGAAGTCATGATTTGTAAATTTTATAGACCAGTGGTAAACATCATATTTCCTACCACACAATAACTTCTTTTATTCCACCAAAATTATTTTAGATTATTCCATATTCTGATGTATCATTTTCCTTTGGGAAAGTTTTGAAATAAACTTATAACTTGTTACACATGGAATGAATTTAATATATATGAACTCTTACTTTTAAAAAAATTTCTAAAAACATGAATATTTGTGTACCAATAATCATCACATGTATCAAATGGGATTTAGGAAAATTCATCTCATAATTTCCATAAATTATAAAATAAGCTCAAAATAACTTCCAATCTTCTAAGTCCTCCACAAATACTTCAAAGGAACTCAATTCACATATAAATATTTTGAATCATAATAAATACATAATTTAGATCATTTCAATATATTACCAGAAACTCTTTATTCTATCCATCAAACCAGTGTTTATAATCCTTCATCCATGTTTATTTCTTCATTGATTCATGCATCCTTCATGCTATGTAAAATAAGAATGTATTATCTATCATTTAGTTAGATCTTATTCAAAAATTGAATCCTTTTTAATCTTTTTTAGATAAAGTTATAAAATATCTATTGTTCTATATCCAACTATATAATTTATAGTATCATGTTTTTTATAAGGTCTTTCATATTTTAAAATTGTTATTTTGGTCAAACCTCTATAAAAGCTTGTGAATTTTAATACTTTATAGGTTATGGGTGTTTATTTTTATTTAAATATGTTTCTTAACTTATTTTTCATACTTTATATAGTTTATAGAAGTTTTTAAATGATTTTTAACTTATTTAAAGGTTGTTTTGAAATCTATTAATCTTTATAAAAATTGATTTTATGTATGTTTTGGTGATTTTAAATCAGGACCCACATTTTTAGTGTTTTTTGGGCTTGAAATATTACTAATCTATAGGGTATGAAAATTATAATTTTTTTGGTGTATTTTTATTATTCTAAATTATTTCAGTTTATTTTTATTGTTTTAAATGATTATATTGAATTTTTATATTTTAATGTATTTTATATTTTGAATTCTACCATATTTTGTAATTTTTAGCCATGTTTTATAGTTTTTAATAGGTTCTATGTAATTTTGAGTGGATTTGGGTCACTTTTAATTTTAGTGTTTTTTAATATTTGGTGAAGTGTTTACCATATAGAACAAAAACCCTATATATAAAGGTAAGATGTAAAGGTAAACTATGTAAAGGTAAAATGGATCTTCTATGTATAGGTATGTTGTGTAAGGGTCACTTGTGTAAAGGTAAAGTTGACATTTTGCATAAAGGTAAGATGCACAAAGGTAATCTGTGTTAGGGTAATTTGTGTAAAGGTATCTTTGAAATTTGAACTGTTAAATAAGGATAATTATATAAATGTCATCGATAAGGATAGTTACATAATTTAGTTTCATAAGAGTAAAATAGTTAATTAGCAACTAAAAAAATGAGTTTTTTACGATTTTAAAAAACACCCAAAATGATGGCTTATGCTGGAAAAACATTATAAATATTTTTAGGGTTCCTCTTAAACTATAACTCATGAAAAATGTTTAAGAAGGATCTCTAATTGTTATCTTATTCCTTATGTGATAACCTATGTTTCTTATAAGAATATCATGCTGCCTAATGTATGAGGGAGCTATAGGCAAGGATTCCATGACATATGTAACTATTGTTTATATTTTTAACTATTTTTTATCCCTCATCAAAAAATTTGAATTTCATGATTTTTTTATATTTTTCTAAATATTCCATTAAATTTAAACTAGATAAATATTTATAACAAGTTAAGTCATAAAAACTCTTGGTAGGTGATCCCTATGTTATTGTTAAATTATATGCATGTTATGTGATTCATGGTAAATAGTTATGGGTGGGGTGGTTTAGATAAGATAGGTTATGAACTGATTAGAGATTTTTTTATTCATAGGAGTTATCATAGGGCAGTATCATATGTTAAATGGTGTGGCTTAGTTTTTTATAACATGGATGTTCCAATATATAGTTCCTTTTCTAGTTAGGTGTGAGAAAACTAGTTATGTATATTGTGTGAAATGTGATGATTATTTTGATTTTGTAAAAATAGGTTGAGTGTGTCCTATATGACTATTGTTACTATTGGTCACCAGTTATAAAATGATGTAGTATGAGGTGTATGGTGTTGAATATTACCACAATAGTGGGACATGGTTCACATGTGGTGCAAATGGTTCACTAGAGGTACGACATTGGATATTTGGTGATGGTGATCATCGTGGTTTTCTTAATGGGAAAATTGGGTCATGAAAACATTAGTTTGGACCTATGAGGTATTGTTGACCAATCATTATGGGTGGAAGACACCATAGATCATGTGGAATAAGGGATATTATTTATCATCGGTAAAGAGGTGGTTATCATTATTGAAGGACATGGTTGGTGGCATTCGATACCACCTGGCAGGGTTTTAAGGCTCATCATTTATATATAGAAATGGGTTGGCTTATTTGAAGGATGGGTATCAATGTGCCTTGGGGTTATTGGTATGTTGAGTCGGTGATTGGAGAACAAACCTTGAAGTCCTTCAGACTTGTGATATGGATTTTGGATATGCATTTGGGGCCTCCGTAAGACTAAATATGGTTACATGGTTATTTTTTCATGTGATTCCATGAAATAAAGACTTAGTTTGAAGGTTGAGGTCACTTTTATAATGATAGACCATTGATGTATCATTCAACTCTAGAACTATTAAGCAATGTAAAGGCTCATTTGTTGTTATTTAGAAAAAGTGGAGTGGGTTGTTTTATATATGGTTGATTCAAAGTTATTTATGTTTTTTTCATACATTGTTATATGTAAGGATATAAGCTAGGGACAACATTAGTGGTGGACTACTAAGTTCATACTCACACCATATATGGATCATTCAGGACACATATATACGTCATGGTTCTTGGTATAAGTAATGGAAAAGGTATGATTCCCACCACCTAGAGGATAGGGATGTATAGTTGGTGTATATATATATATAGTATTTTTCAGATAGACTGAGTATTTCCATAGTGTTGGAATGATAGTTTATTTTGGTCATTTTGTAAAAGTAAATATATGATCAACCATGGTGAACCTACTTACTTTTTATGGCTGCATAACATAGTAAGTGTTGATCAAACTAGATGTATGTTTATTTAGACTTATTTATTATTTTTATTTTGTTTTCTTCCATTATTTTTTTCAGTATTATTATATTATTATAAACTCTTGAGGGGATAATTTCTACGTTATCAACATATATGACCTACCTATTAGTTTAAAACATTTGGCGTATGACAAGGAATTCGTAAGGTCATTTGGAAAACCCTTGTCTGAACACTAGTGTGTGGTTCAAATCTAAGGGAGCATTATAACGGAGTATCAGAGCCTAGGTTTTATATGGTAGTACCTGATCTGGTTGGTTATAAAGTGTTAACAATGTTGGGTTTTTTCCAAGTGTTTTTAAAGCTAGGTTAGTACAAGTGGTTTGTTATTTGAATTATTAAATACTAGATGTTTAAGAATGTGTTATAACTTTGTATCGATGCCATATTGTGTGTCTGGCCTACACCTGCATAAGATAAAGTCTATGTTAATAGGGGAAATGAAATATCTTTATAGTTTTTATATTGTAATTAGATATATATTTTGGATAATTTTTCATTTGATGTTATTGTTTTTTGTTTGGGACTCTTGGCCTTAAGTGGTATGATTGATTAATCTTGAATCATATTAATTATGTATGGACCCAAAAAAATATTTAAATTACTTGTGATTATTTTATTTTGAATACTAGAAATAAGATTAAGTGTTTATGTATTTAATGTTCCTATAATAGGCTAAATAGTTTTTTCTGACATTGTCTCTTGGTGGAATTCTAATCAGTTATTCCAAGAAGGGTGTTTAAATATCATTAAGTTATATGATCTTAAATTAATTGACTATTTATTATTTCAATAATAACTTATATATTGTTTTCATGTATTGCTTCATGGAGGAATTATACAATGTAATCCCAAGTATGAGATTCCTGATATGAAAAAGTATATGTTTCTGCATAAATATGATGTATGTGATGACTGAATCTGATATGTGTAGGTAGGTGGTCATAAGGATTGATGATATATTGAATGAGTTTTGGTAGGTAATTTTAAGGGTTAGTGGATTATACTACCTATTCCAACTTTCCCTATTTGCAATATCTAGACTATTATATCAATATTGAGAAAGAGTGAATGTTGTGGTTTTGAGGTAGGTGCCTATCAATATATGGATGTGCAGCTCAGGGAGAGAACGATATGAGTTATCCTTGGAATAGATATGAGAGATCATGGATCCAATATGAGTACAACATACTTGACATGTGAGTTCATCAAATTTATATAGGGAGATACTTTAGTAATGGATTAATAAATGATATTTATATACTTGTTATGGTTTGATCTGGTGCTATTAAAAGATGATATCACATTCTGTAAACTAGTATTCTATCAAGGATCCAGAAAAAATCTTTATGTTAAATTCGTTCTCATAGATAGTGAACCATTTGTTGATAGAAGAATGAAATATGGTGGGTGGGACCATATCGAACCTGATAATCGGGTCAGGCAAGATAGGTAGTGGATCTCTGGGTAGCAAGAAGTAGGGCCATAAAGGGACCTATAATGTTAGTTAGAGAAGATTCATGATGATTTCATAATGTATTGGATCATCGAAGACAAATTTATAATGTGTAAAAATGAGAAATGTTTAGGCCCATTGTGATCGACCATCGAAAGATTGTAGGGAATGCAACCAGATATAGAATTTATAAAGGTTTTTAGGGGAAATCACATGAATTTGGGAGTTAGGGATCAGGTATGATTTAGGAATATGAGGTAATTCCCTGATATATACTATTATATGGTATCCAAGATTTATTTACATTTATTGGAAATGGTGGTGGGTAAGATACTCAGTGGTGGGGATAAGGGCCATCAAAGAGAACAAATCTATAAGGAGGACATGTACGAGGCAACCGATCTTTAGGAAAACTATATATAGTTGAGTAATATTCATAGATGGATACAGATTTGATGACAGTCATATGTATGGCGTGAGCATCCAATAATGACATTTAGTTTTTTATGTCTCATACTGGTACACAAGATACGTAAGTGATAAATGGGTTAACTAATTGATGGTTAATATGTTAGTATTGGATATAAATCAAGGGTAAATGTGGGATGTGTTAACAACAAGATAAAGGTGGTAACTAGGTATGATGTAGGATTTATATGGGCATCAGTTGTGATATGATATTTATGTGGTCATTAATATTAATGTAAGATCTTTTTTGGCAACACATTCAATGTAATATTTTTGTGGGAACTATGTATGATGTTGTAATGAATGTGCATTAGACATGATGTGGCATAGTTATGTATGATGGTTGGAACATGTGTGTTCTAGGATGATAGACTAGTTGGATACCATCATTTTTTTGAAATACTTGGTTGGGAAGTGATTCAGTTGTAATTACTATGGAGAAGAGTTCCATAGAAGGTACAAATGATTTTTATTTAGGTAATCGGGTCTTCTAGGTGATTTAGGAAGATATGGATGTATTAGAGACCATCTTGTTGTTCTAGGAATTCATAGAGTGGGATGTTCGTGTGTTGGAATGTATTGGTTGGTAAGTGTATGAGATAGATCATGTAAGAGTTATAGTATTATTGGGGGGGGGGGAGGTTGTAAGATCCCATGTATTGTAAAATTGTAATTTGGTTAAGCCTCAATTTGACCTCATGAATTTGAATTATTTAAAGGTGTTAGGGGTTCAATGTTTATTTAAATATGTATTTGAGTTTATTTTTTTATATTTTTATAAAGTTTCTATATTTTTTTAATAATTTTAGACTTTCATTGATGTTTGTGATGAATTATAGGATGTTTTTAAGTTTTTTAATATTTTTTTAAGTATATTCTTTTTATTTGAAATGTGGTTCTACATTTTGAGTGTTTTTGGGGAATAAATTTTAACAATTTATAGGTTGTAAAAATTGTAAATGGTTTTGTATTATTACTTAATTTTTAAATTATCTTGGTGTATTTTTAATGTTTTAAATGAATTAAGTGAATTTTTGGAAGCTCTATGTATTTTATTTTATCATATAGGAAATATTTTTGAGTGTTTTCGACATGTTATATAGTTTAAAATTGGTTTTGGGTGACTTTGGGTGGATTTAGAGCGTTTTTAATTTTAGTTTTTTTTGCAAAATTTAGCAAACTGTTTACCCTATAGTTAGGATTCCTTTTATGTAAAGGTAAGATAATTAAGGTTATTCTATATAATGAAAACTAGATTTTCTATGTAATGGTATGTTATTTAATGGCAACCTGAATAAAGGTAAAGTGGGTCTATTTTGTAATGGTAAGCTATGTAATGGTAATCTTTTTTTAGGATAATCTATATAAATTGAATTTGAAATTTTCAATATTGAATAATAGTTACTACATAAGTTTCATGTGTAAGGGTAGTTATGTAAGTGTAATTACTTAAGGGTAAACAAGTTTACAAAAAACTCAATTTTTTTCCATATCTTTCCAAAAACTCCCAAAATGATTGTTTATGTTGGGAAAATATTAAAAAATGAATTTTAGGGTTCCTTTTTTGACAAAAAATTATGAAATATATATAGGAAGGATCTCTCATTCTTCTCTCCTTTAATCGATATCAATTTCATTTCTGGGAAGAATCTCATGTCATCTATATTAGGAGGGATACACATGTAAATATAACAATCCACATGCAAGTAATATTTAGATTTCTTGATATTTCATTATTATTTAACAAAAAAACTATTTTTTTCCTTTTTTATAGATTTCTATAAATCTTATAATTAAAGTCTAACTAGCCAGATAATTCTAATATATGGAGTCTTATAAACTCTAGGAAGATGGTTTATATCTAACTCCTAAATTATATGTGTGTTATGTGATTTTTTGTAAATAGACACACGTGGCGTAGCCCTGGTAAGATTAATTAGGAACTAATTATATTTTCTATCATTCATAGGAGATAACAGAGGTTATCATGTGTTAAATAGACTGGTTAATACTAGTATGTAATGATAGTTTCAATATGTAGTTCGTTGAATTTTTAGGTGTGAAGACATTGATTATAGATATTTTTTTGAAATATGATGATTACTAAAATTTGGTGGGAATTATTTGGGTGTGTCTTAAGTGATTGTGGGTTAAATTTATCACCAGATGTAAGGAAACATAGTTATCTATGATGAAGTGGAGGGTGTTTACCGTTACAGAGGTTGGGATAAGTGGTTCAAAGGTGGAGACAATGGTTCACTAGGTGTGTGGAATATGATTTTTAGTGAATTTAATCTCTTTGGTTTGAATGATTTGGATGTTGGGGTTGTAATAAAAACGGATAGGGCCCATGGGATAGTATTGACCACTAGTTTTTTATGCAGGACACTGTATATTTAGTGGTATGGAAGATGGAGTTTACTATTCATATAGATGAGGTGTTTCACACTATAGAATTGCATTGTTGGTGGTAGTTGAGACTACTATATAGGTGATTGAGCATTATCATTTATGTTGGGGTTTGTGGGTTATGTTATTGAAAGCATGTGTATCACCATGAATTGGGTTCATTGGGATTTTGAGCAAGCAATTGGCAAAAAATATGATAGTACATGGTATTTTGAAATGGTATACGGATTTGAATTTGGTGTATTTAGATGACTTGAGATGGTTACATGTTTTTATTTTCATGTGATTCCAAGAAATATAGACTTTTTTGGACGGATGAGGGATCTTATAGAATAATGAAATAACATGGATCCATTATTCCACTATGGAACTGGACAAGGCATGTAGAAGATGAATTATGGATATTTAGTATAACGTTAATGGGTTGTGTAATATATGGTTGATTGATGTTTATTTATATTTTTACATAAAATTGTATATGTGCAGATATAATCTAGGGAAAATGTTGGTGGTGACCTACTAAGGTTATACTCACACCCTATATGAGCCATGTGGGATGCATACATACCCTTATGATTCTTGTTGTAGGTAATGGAAAATGTTAATCTTCTCGACCTAGTGGATATGTATGTGAAGATGGTGCATGGATAAATAGAAGATTTTAAAGATGGGTTATGTCGTTCCTCATTTCTGGGATGGTGGTTTATTTTCTGTCATTTTATAGATATAAATGTATGATTGGACCATAGAGGATCCTATTTACATTTATATTACTACATCACATGGTAAATTTTTAGGAAACATGTCATATTGATATTTGCAATTCGGTAGTTTTACTTTGTTTTGTTCTACCATATTGTGTCATTATTATTATTATTAATAACTCCAAAGGGTATAGTTTCACCACTATCACCCCATAGAACCTCACTACTACTCAACAACCTTTGGAGTACTAAGAGCCATCCCTAAAGTCATGTGGTGTACCCTAGTTGATACCCTATTTAGTGGTCTAGGTCTTGGGGATAATTAAATACGGTATAGTTCTTTTTATCATTCATCAGCAATTATCATATTTAATAAATCTTATCTCATCAACTATCTGATTTATAATTTATGATAGGTAGAATCAATCCATCCAAGTATTTAAACTTAGAAACCCCAACCTATTTCTTTCTTTTTCATATGAACGAGACATCCTTTTACATATTTAATGGTCGGAAAATTTTATCCCTTTTTACATCACTTAATGGGATTCGTATCAATTTTCTTTTGTTGGTGTATTATTTATCCCTTATCCATCACAACTACATACATTTAGTTTCAAATTGAAAAAAGATACAACATATATTTCTCAAATAAATTTTCATACTTTATATCCCAATTTATATTTTTTTTCAATCCCAAATTCACTCCAAAAATATAAAATTGAATGGAAGAGAGTCTTATCCCCCTTATTGATGTTATAGTTGTAAGGGAAGGTCTCCCAGGGTAATATTCATCTGTCCCATTCTCTTATAAATTTGAAAAACCATCTTTTATCCCATTTTCATTGTTATATCCTTTTTTAGGTAGTTAATTAATTTCAATGATGAAAGTGTGGCACAACATTTTCATAGAAATGTGCCATCAAAAATTCAACTCTAAGTATACATGGGATAACGTTGTTAAAAAATCAAGGGTAATAATTATAGAAATATAATATGTTCATATATAATAAATTTTTTGGATACCAACTGTCACTTTAACTTATTAAGTGTTATTTAAATAGAGTTTCAAGAAGTTTTTAGAATATTCCCTCAACTTCAACAAACACATCAAAACATTTTCTGTTCAATTTTTTTTACCTATAATTTTGTTAGAAATTACCTCACCCTTGATAAAATGATTAAACATAACCCATATAAGATTGAGAGAATGAAAATCATACCTCAACCTTAATGTTTTATGGGGCTTTATAAAATCCTATATTTTATAAGAAATAATAAATTGTTGCCATCTTGACATTTTTTGATAGTCACCCCTTAATAGATTCTTTCCATAATTTATGGTAGTTAATCTTTATTCATGTGATAAGCTCTATGTATTTTGATACAATCTAAGTACTACTACCAATTTATTTTTGATAAGTAATGTATTTCAAGGGGACACCAAGATGCTAATGTGAATATTATCCTTGATGGATGAAATTTTTTCTCTATATGAATCAAAATATGAATCAATTGTTTTTTCATTTAATAACATTAAATTCCCATTATTATATCATGGAACTAGTATACATGGTAATACGGTGAGTCACTATCATCTCTTTAATGTGGGAAACATGTATGAGATGTATTTGTTGAGTCAATAAGGTTTTCCTTATGACTTTTCAATTCCTTCATACTTAGGGGAGATTGTTAAGTCAATAAGGTATCCTTTTTAATTTACCATTCCTTCTTGTTTTGAAAATCACAAACACCTTATTTCAAGGAAAAACTCATTTTACTCCTTGTTTTACTTCTATAAGGAAAATTTCCTTACCAAAGGAAATTTACCCATACCTAGATTTCATTGTTCATATCAATATTTTTCCTAAGTTTAAAATTCAGTTTGTAGTAAAAAACCTCGGAATCTTATAATTACCTAGATATGAAGTATTCTATTTTAGAATCCAAATTTTCAGAATTCTGATTAAGATCTCTCCTAAGTTCTGACTCTAAATTCTGAATCAAAATTCTGGTTATGAACTTTTCAGAGTTCTGACTCTGAATTCTGAATGAGAATTCTGGTTACGAACTCTTCTAAGTTCAGACTCTGAATTCTGAATACGAATTCTGGTTACGAACTTTTCTGAGTTCTGACTCCGAATTCTAAATACGAATTCTGGTTACAAACTCTTCTGTGTTCTGACTCTGAATTATAAAGATGAATTTTGGTTATGAATTTTTCTGATCTCTGACTCCGAATTCCAAACATGAATTCTAGATACGAACTTCTCTGAGTTCTGACTCCGAGTTCTCAGAATTCAGGCTCCGAACTCTTATGAGTTCTGACTCCGAATTCTCATGATCCTTGACTCTGAACTTTGTTAGTTCAAGTTCCGAATTCTTGTGAATCCAGAATCTGAATTTCATTGAAATTCATATTACGAAATTCTATTGAATTCAGATTCTGAATTCCTAGAAAACAGAATCCGAATATCCTTGTATTATAGACCCCGAATTCATTTTTAGTTAAACTCCGAACTTTTATTTTCCTACATTCCGAATATTGGATTTTGGTTATGCTTACACCTATTTAGTTATAAAACGATTTCGTGCTTTCAGTTACTCACTAACTGTTGTTTGAGTGAGACATGTACAAGTCCCTCTGAAATTCAAGGAAAAATATGACCGTTGGAGGAGGGAACCAACCGTTGGATATGTGCCTATAAATAGGAGCTCATTTGAAAGAGTTCAAGAATTTTGGGAATTTTTGATGCTCAGAACATTCAGAAGTGATTTCTAGAGAGAGAGGCTCTTATAAACTCTCTGGATTCATGTAGAAAGTCTGAACAACTTGTTCAAACATGGCTTCGTGAAGATTTTCTTAGTGCAGAGGTTTGATTTCCTTGAAATTAGAGACTTCGGGTTGTGAAGTCATAGGTTCCGATTTCCTTACAAATCGAGGGCTTGCGGGGATAACAAGATAGATACCGATCATCTTATTGAGGGCTTACCTAGGTTTGGGTTAGACAGACATTATTAAAAGTATAAATCAAGGGATCTTTTATCTCGGGTTGTTGGATACCCCTTTCTTTGGGTTAAAAGATTTATTACTTGTTACTTGTAGTATTTTGTTTTCCACTGTGCATTTTAGTTGTTGAGGCAAGTATAACTTTCATATACTTCCTTAAACATGTACTCTGATTTATAAGGATTCTATACACTTTAAGGTAGAATCTTAGTTGGTGTAAACTTTTGTTAAGTTTCATTTCTGGAATCACTTTTCCGGAATCAATAATGATATTAGAACATAGACGTGTTGTGAATTTTGATTATGAAAAATTTCCTTAGGGATTTTTAAAGTATACAATTCACCCCCTCTTGTATTTGAGCATCTCATGTTTTTATATTCGATCCTAAATTTTGTATTATAGTGTATATCATACTCACATACCATCTCACAATTTCTATCAAAGGATTGGTCCAATCTGAATTAATCTCACGATTAGATTCCAAAGAGAATTCTCGGAATTGAACTTCTGGAATCACACTTTTGCAGAATATGTTTTTCAGAATCACATAGTTTGGATTCATTCTTTCTTAGAGATACAATATCTATATCCTTTCTTAGGATATTTTCTCTTCTTTACAAACTCATTCTAATAACAAGATTGTGTGCCAAAGATTTTCTTAAAGATGGGAGGTTTAAATGTTGGTTCTATTGATAATCTAAATCCTACCACACCTCTTGTTTTCGAAGGAAATGATTATGAGTACTGGAGGGATAAGATGAAGACTTTCATTATCAATACTGGAGTTGATAACTATCTAATGATGACAAGAGATTATAAGATTCTAAATAAGGAATTGAGAACCTTTACGAATCAGGAGAAATCAGAATATGAATCAAACTTCAGAGTCAGAAATACTTTGTTATGTTCCATGACTAGGAACATCTATAGTCAAATATCATCGTGTGAATCTGCAAACAGTATCTAGAGGAAACTTGAAGTTACAAATTTTGGTACATCTAAAGTCATAGATACAAGAAGAGCTATGTTGAGAGCTGAATACCATAGCTTTAACTTTATGTATGGAGAACCTATAAGCAAAGTACAACAAAGGATTATGAATATCGTGAATAACTTACAATCTATGGGAGAAAAAGGATTGGATGATGAGGCTCATGTAGAAAATATTATAGATATCATTCCAAATGAATGGGATACGAAGAGGACATCTATTGATGAGAACCTGAAAGTCATTGAAATTTCCTTAGATGAGTTGTTTGGAACTATTCTTCACCATGAAACCAGAATGAAGAGAGATGTGGAAAATGTTAAGAAGAAGAATGGAAATGGAGGAATTTCTTTTACTAAAACTTCTAAACATATGAAAACCAAGACCCTAGAAAGAGTAACTAGATCAAAGACAAAGAAAATCATTATTCAGTCGGAATCTAGTGACATAGAAAAGTTTGATAATGAATTAGCCAATCTTGCTCAGAGAATGAACAAGATTGTAGCCCAAAATAACCATCATAATAAGTACAAGAAGAAAGACTATAGAGATAATAAAGATGGAGAATTTATGTGTTATCAATGTAGAAGAACATGTCATATCTGACTTGATTGTCCTTTGTTGAAAAAGAAGGAAAAGAAGGAAAGGAATTCAAAAAGGAACAAGAATAAATTTTATCGATCAAAGCACAATAAAAGCCTTAAAGCTAATGATACTTGGAGTGCTAGCTGTGGAGACTCTTCAGAAAGTGAATCTTATGAATATGATTCATCAGCACAAAAGAATATGGGATTCATTGCTACTACTTCTTTCCCTAATACATGTCTTATGGCCAAGGTATGCTCTGCCGAGGCTTTAACAAATCTATCTCTTGATAAGAATTACTATTCCACAAATAGTACTTCTAATGAAGACACTTCATCCTTAGAAAATTAAGAAATACCTTCATGTGAAGAAGTTTCTAGATTTTCCAAGTTACTTGAAGCAAGAAATTGTAAAATTTATAAGAAATTAGACAAGGAAAATACTAGGGAAGAAATTCTTACAAAAGAGATTTCAGATCTTTCTTGAGATCTTAGAGATAAAGATGAGATTTTAGAAAAACTTTCTAAAGACCTTGATAAAGCTAAACCTTTTAAGGAAGAACTTTCTAAAGATCTTAAGAATGCTATTTTAGAGATAAAATTTTTTGAGGAAAAATCTAACTCTAAGGAAATGATTCCTGGGGATAGGAATTTAGTCCTCAGACTAAAATCCAAAATATTTTCTCTTAAGAAACTTCTTCCAAACTTTACCTCTGGAAAGGAAAATTTTGACAAGTTGTATTCTCAAATTAAACCTCAAAGAAACACTACTGGAGTAGGCTATACTCACCAAAAACTGGTTTTCAAAAACAATTATTTTGTTCCTTCTAGATCCCCTTTTTTCACTAAATGTAAAAGTGGTGGGCATTGGAAGAAACATTACTCCTTGAATAAAATTCAATCTCTTGGGTTTAATACAACTTATTTTTCTTAAAAAATGTGGTTACCCAAAATTTTGTTGTCTAACAATTCCGGATCCAAGAAATTTTAGATTCCGAAAGTCTAAATATTTTGTTTTTAGGAAAATAGAGAAGGTACCAATAGTAATACGTGGTTCATGTATAGTGGATGTTCCAGGCATATGACTGTTAACAAAAATTATTTTTAAAAGATAATCAAGATAAAATGAAGAAAAGTAACTTTAGGAGATAATGATCAGGGAGAAATTATTGGTATAGGTAACATCATTATTCTTGGAAAAACATTGATTTCAGATGTTTTATTTGTTAAGGGTCTTAAGGACAACCTTATTATCATAAGTCAGTTATGTGATGAAGGTTACCTTGTGAATTTTAGGAATGATAAGTGCTTAGTACACAATTACAATGAAGAATTTATTCTTTCTGCCAATATGCAAGATAATGTTTACACACACTCACAGACTATGGATTGAGTTTTACCAAAACACAAATTTTTTGTGATAATACAAGTGCCATTTCCCTTAGTAAAAACCTTTCACACCACTCTCATGAAAATAACATAGATATTAGGCATCAATTTCTTAGGGATCACACACAAAAAGGATATACCTTTCTTCTATTTACCAGAACGCAAGATCACCTTGCTGAAATTTTCACAAAATCATTACCTTCTGATAGATTTGAATGCATTAAACAGAATTTTGGAATGATAACTATAAGGTAATCCTCCTTGATTAAATTCATGTTGAACCAATATCCTTACTGTAATAAACTATTTTTCATAGGGGGATTACATTTTTTTCATATGTTTTTAATATTTTTCATATTCAAGTTTTTCATATTTTTTGTAATGATGTTTTTAATATTTTTTGTGATGAAGTTGTTCATATTTTTCATATTAAAGTTTTTCATATTTTTCGTAATGATTTTTTTCATATTTTTCATAATGAAGTCCTTCATATTTTTTGTAATGAAGTTTTTCATATTTTTTGTAATGAAGTCTTTCATATTTTTCATATTGAAGTTTTCATAATGAAAATATTCAGACCAGAAGTTTTCGTAAAGAAAATTTTCGGACCTGATGTTTTCGTAATGAAAATCTTCAGACCTGAAATTTCATAATGAAAATATTCGGACCTGAAATGCTCATAATGAAAATCGTCAGACCTGAAATTTTCATAATGCAATGTTTTGGATTTGAAAACTTTCGTCGTGAAGTTTTTTTTTCATATTCAAGTTTTTTTTGAAATCTATAGTCCTTCAAAAATAATTTTCCTCAATACGAATAATTCTCCTGACAATCCGAAAGGTATACATCATTCTTGAATTTTAGTAATTACCTTTTACTTGCTGTTAGTTTATTTTGTTTTCAAAATTTCTCGGATTCTAGTTACCTTAAATCTGAATGTTTTACTTTTAAAACCTCAAAAGATGGGATTCAGCCAAGATTTTCCTTGCTGCTATCATCTCAACTGTCAGATCAAATCAGAAGAATTCTCAGCCTTTGGATTGAAATGGGAAGATGAATCATCACTCCAACACATATAAAAGGGGACCCCCTTGTATTTTTCCCACATTAGTTCTCAAGCTTGTGCGTGTCGAATCTCTGCCTCTCTAGAAAATATCATTCCAAACTTTTCAAAAGTGCTCAATTCTGAATGTCTGCAGAAGTTCCCTCTCAAGATATGTCTTCTGTCAAGCCGATTGCGGAGTGTAAAATATATAGGGAGAGGTTAGTTCATCCGAACTTCTTCAATAAGTATGACTCTATTATCTCTAATAACATCAAGCTCAATGGGTGGTAGAGTGTAGCCATTTCAAAGATAGGAGCTCAGGATATAGTGTATCTGGATTTGCTGATAGAGTTTTATGAGTCAGTTAGTTTCTTTAAGGAAGGTGGTAGGGAAAAGTTTTCCTTTAAAAGTTATGGAAAGACTTATGCACTCTCATACACCGAGGCTGCTAGCTTGGTGGGGCTGTCCTATTAAGGGGAAGCTGAGTTCTATTCACAAAAACTGCCAGAGGTTCAAGGAAGTTTTGTTAAGTCAAAGGCTATGGAATGACTTGGGCTTAAAGATTTCAACACCGAAAATATTGCAAATATGTATACCAATAATCGGATTCTTCTCTAATGGGTTTAGGGCCTTATCGTACCAAGGAAGGGTGAAAAGGACACTCTTAAGAAAAGTGACATGTATATATTATATTTTTTGGTAATCCTACGGAAGTTCAACCTCATTAAACACATCCTCATTACGATTGAGAACATCAAGAATGGGAATATGAGAGCTCAGATTATTATGTATCCAGCCTTACTCTCCAAACTGATAGTTTGGTGCCTAGAATCTTTCACGATCCCCTGAAGTGCCAAGACAAGGAATTGAAAAGTAATTCTTATCAGTGATGATACCCTCATGAGAATGAAGTTTGGTTTTTCTAACGAGTCAGGTGAGTTTTATGATCTACCAGAGGATGAGGCAGAAGCTATTCTGAAAAATGTTGAAGAATCTAAACCATCAAAGAAGGATGGAAAGAAGAGGAAACTAAAGGAAGTGGAAGAAACAGGCAAAATCTCTATGTCTAAGGAAGTCTATTCCGTACCTCAAAAACCCAAGAAGCAAACAAGCCTACCCAGATGAAGTTGTAGAAAAATGGAGGGAGGATAAGAAGAATATAAAAGCAGGGGAGCCACAGTTCGATTTGGATCCTGCTGAGGCTAAGGCCCTGAAAGAAAAGGCTACTAAAGAACTTGAGAAGAAAGTCAAAGAAAAGAATCTCAATTAGAAGATGTCAGAGGCAGAGATTGTTCAATCTATTTTAAAGGCTACTGAAGTAGCATCCGAGAATATCCCTGTTCCTAAGTCTTTCCTGGTGGAACCATTACCTGAGACTCTGGGTAAGAGGTTTATGACTCCGGAAAAACCACATGAGAAGATTGTGGAAGAGAAGAAAGATGCAAAAGAAGTGCAAAAAGCTGAGACTAGTGGTGGATCTAATGACATGATAATGCAATTAGAAGACTTTCATGAAAAGGAAAGTTCTTCTGAAAAGTTGTCAATATGGATTTCTCAAGCCGGATCTTCAAAACATGCTACTCTGGGAATAGATGAGAAGGTTGAAGAGGAAGTAAACATGTTATCTAAGGAAGAGAGTCATAATCATGACTTCACTATTCCTGAAGATGTTGAGGCAGGAGCTAAAAATGAGAATATTGATGAAGATAAGATTGTACAGTTATCCGGAAGTGAGAATGAATCTCATGATGAAGAAGCTATTTTGAGAATCAGTAAGGGGAAACAAGTGGTTTTTGATACCCAAAAGAAAGAGATTTTGTGGAAGAAGGAATCTGGAGGATCCTCTAAGAGGAAGCTGGTAGAGTTAGAGGAAGAACCATATCCAACCAAAATGTCAGATTCGGTGTCATCAGCTTTATGACATGATTTTGTTGTTCAGTTCCTGAAGAATCGTGTGGATACCATTCCGATCTTTCCATCAATTGACTCAAGATTCCATATGCTCTAGAATAACATGAATTAGAAATCAGACTCTATATCCATGGTTATAGATAGGTGTGTAAAGTTGGAGGCTGAACACAAGACTATCCTTATCAATTATGAAGCACATATAAAATCTTGCAAGAAAATGACCAGGTGGTCTAAGAAAATCGTTGATGATTTGGAAGAACTCGATCAATTTCAAGAAGATATCAAGGAATCTTTTGATACTGAAGACACAAAAATCAAGAATCTTATAAACAACTTTCAAGAAAATCTAACTCTTGAACAAAATTCTCAGATTCAGGATGTCAAAGATCTGAATGGGAAGTTGAGTTATATTTTCCGAAGTTTGAAAACAGAGAGGGATCTCCGGAGTGAGATGGAAGAAAAGCCTGTGAATCATGATGAATTGCTAAAGACTTAGGTAGAGGCTATTAAGGCTCAAGATGATAGGATCAGAGCCTTAGAAAAGCTAGTATAGGAGGAACACAAAGAACTGAAAAAGCAGAACACAATCATGAAGAAGCTGATGCCCAAGGAAAAAGAAACAAAATAGAACCAAATCTGATATTTTATTGTATTTTTTCCTTGTTCTAATTCTCCCAATCATAATGAAATTATGGTTGCTTTTTTTGTTTGGATGACTATACTAATATTTTCAAGAACCATATTTTTTTTACATTACCTCAAACTCTTTTTGAAAATCACAAAGTGGGAGAAAGAAAAAGAATTATAAAGGGGAGAAGGAAAAATATTTATAAGTATATAAGATATATTCATATGTAAGGGAGAGTTTATCTAAGGGGGAGTGCTCATTATGAATATTTCTATAACCAAGATGATGAATATACCATTCTGGAAGTCTAAAATACAATCCTTAGTGTTCCAAAGCCTAATGGGGAAGTTAGTCGTATTCATCTTTACCAATGTGAAAAGGGAGATAATCTTTATTTAAATGACAAGAAATTTTTACCAAGTCCTTATATTCTTTTTCGTAAGGATGTTTTTGCTTTCCAAAAAGGGGGAGATTTTTGAGTCAATAAGGTTTCCCTTATGACTTTTCCATTCCTTTATACTTGGGGGAGATTGTTAAGTCAATATGGTATCCTTATGATTTTACCATTCCTTATATTATTGAAAATCACAAGCACCTTATTTTAAAGAAAAAATCATTTTACTCCTTGTTTTACATCTATAAGGAAAATTCCCTTACCCAAGAAAATTTACCCTTACCTAGATTTCATTGTTCATATAAATATTTTTACTAAGTTTAAAATTAGATTTTTAATCAAAAACATTGGAATCTTATAATTACCTAGATATAAAGTATTCTGTTTTAGAATCCAAATTCTCATAATTCTGATTACAAAATCTCCTAAGTTCTAACTCTAAATTCTGAATCGGAATTCTGTTTATGAACATTTCAGAGTTCTAACTCTGAATTATGAATCAGAATTCTAGTTACGAACTCTTCTAAGTTCTGACTCAGAATTCTGAATAAGAATTCTGGTTAGTAACTTTTCTGAGTTCTAACTCCGAAATCTGAATATGAATTCTGGTTACGAACTCCTCTGAGTTCTGACTCCGAATTATGAATATGAATTCTGGTTATGAACTTTTCTGAGTTCTGACTTTGAATTCTGAATATAAATTCTAGATATGAACTTCTCTGAGTTCTGACTCTGAGTTCTCTGAATTCAGGCTTCAAACTCTTTTGAGTTCTGACTCCAAATTCTCATGAACTCCAACTCGGAAATTTGTATGTTCAGGTTCTGAATTCTTGTGAATCAAGATTCCAAATTTCCTTGAAATTCAGACTACAAAATTCTATTGAATTCATATTCCGAATTCCTAGAAAAAAAATCCTATATACTTGTATTATAGACTCCAAATTCATTTTTGGTTTGACTCTGAACTTTCATTTAATTACATTCTGAATATTGGATTTTGGTTATGCTTGCACTTGTTTAGTTATAAAATGATGTCGTGCTTTCAGTTACTCACTAATCGTTTTTTGAATGACACGTGTACAGGTCCCTCTGAAATTCAAGGAAAATTATGACCATTGGAGGAGGGATCCAACCATTGGAGTCGTGCCTATAAATAGGAGCTCATTTGAAAGAGTTTGGGACTTTTTGGAATTTTTGAAGCTCATAACAATCAGAAGTGATTTCTAGAGAGAGAGGATCTTATAAACTCTCAGGATTCATGGAGAAAGTTTGAACGTCTTGTTCAAACTTTTCTTTGTGCATATTTTCTTAGTGCAGAGGTTTGATTTCCTTGAAATCAGAGACTTCAGGTTGTGAAGTTAGAGGAGCTGATTTCTTTACAAATCGAGGGCTTGCGGGGATAGCAAGATAAATACCGATCTTCGGATTGAGGGCTTACCTAGGTTGAGGTAAGATAGAATTTATTGAAATTATAAATCAAGGAACCTTTTATCTAGGGTTTTTGGATACCCTCCTCTTTGGGTTAAAAGAGTTACTACTTGTTACTTGTAGTATTTTGTTTTCTGCTATGCATTTTAGTTATTCTGGAAAGTATAACTTTCATATAATTCCTTAAACTTGTACTCTGATTTTATAAGGATTCTATATGCTTTAAGGTAGAATCTTAGTTGTTGTAAACTTTTGTTAAGTTCCATTTCTGGAATCACTTTTCCTGAATCAAGAATGTTATTGGAACTTAGAGGTGTTGTGAATTTTGTTTATGGAAAATTTCCTTAGGGATTTTTAAAGTATACAATTAACCTCCCCTTTTGTATTTGAGTATCTCATGTTTATATATTCAATCCTACATTTGATATTATAGAGTATATCATACTCACATACCATCTCACAATATTTTTTAACCAATTAACTTCTATTATTTTTAACTTTTTTATTTCAATTAAATTTTAAAATCTATTCTTATTTGGGAAACAAGGTTTCTTATTTGTCTTTAGCTTTATTCTTAGTTAGAAGAGGTTTTGTGACTTTATAAAGTAGATAAATTTCGAAATTTTTAACCTCTTCAATCCCTTTATCCATTTATAACTAGGCTAACCATATCTCTAGGCATTTCATTAGAATATGGAGAACCTTTTTCATGTGTTTAGACACCTTCTTACCCATAATATTTTTAGCACATGAAGTAATAAATGATTTCCCTTCAACTTTAAAAAATTTTCTAGTTCAAGAATTTATGGAATGAACATACTAGATATGTTTATATATTACTTACACATTCTAAACACCTATTAATTAATATTTAGGTTACCCTTATTTAAAATACTCTCATGGATGTTATATTTTTCATCTTTAATTCCAATTACCATGATAATCATACTATCACTTTCTGGTATTGAATCTTTAAATTATATCATTTCTATTTTAATTTTATATTCATAGACATCCTATAATGATATATGATATAGAATATCCAAAAAAATAGATGAAATCCATTCTTATAGGTTGAATATCATGTTCACTATTTTTATGTCCTCTTAGGAGTTGTTATTTTTACTTAAATTTTTAGTTTACTCCTCAAAGATATCATTTCTTTTAACATCACCTTCTAATTTTTCAATCACGGAATTATCTTGATATAATATTATAGATTTAATAGTTTGGTAAATACTAATAATTCTCATAAGAGTGACCACAAATGTTTTAGTATTAACATGAATTTTTAAAATAGCCAAATCAATTTTTCAAGGATGGATTCTTCTTTAACTGTGTTGTTTTTTTATTTTCTAATAGTTATTTTCTAAATTTCATCTTTACTCCTACTAAAATTAAGTATTTTATAACTTAAATTTACTAACATTTTATGCCAATAATAAATGTCATTTTATCCAAATCTCCAACAACACCAATAGTTTCCCACATACCGTATTCTTTGCACATTGATAGATGGCTTTCTGGAATGTGAAACTTTTTGTTTTTGGGAGGAAACCCCATTATTTTGGGCTCTATTTAGGATCTTATTTTCTTGGATATTATTTGAACCACCCTTGACCTATTTTTAGGTTTACTGAACATTTTATATTTATATATATGTCAATAATTTTAATTAAGTTCCATAATATTTTTCAAAATAGTATTAGTGAAACTAGATTTATTTGGACAAAGGGATACCTTACTCTAAGATATCACTATTTATTGATCCTAAGATGATTTCCATATCTTATTGAAAATATTCAGTCTTCTCAGAAGTGGTGATTTTTATATGGAAACACATCACTTCTTAAAAAATTGTGATGTTTTATCTTTTATAGATTCTAGATTTCCCAATTTCATATATAAAATTACAAACTCTTTAGGGAGAGTATGTTCTTTTCAACTTCAATTAATAAAAAAATATATTCTAATATTATCTTTATATTCTTCATTTAATCCCCATGAATATTATTTTAATTAAGAAAATGGGTTTTAATCCCTTTCACCCATTTTAATTTTACTTTCAATTGAACATTCTTGACATTATTTGAGACCATGAGTAGTTTTAAAAAGCATGGGTCGCTTTTCCAAAATAACCTCAAACACCAATTTCTAAAAAAACTATTTAATATTATTCATAAAATAATGAAAATATTTCATTTTAATGTTAAATATATTTTTCCATATATTTCACAAGTTTTGTGTGGGTGTTTCACCTGTTAATTGTTTAGCCAATGTATCTTTCATTGCATTATATTATTCTTCTTGTTTTGAGTTTTCATAACATATTCCCTTGATGTATGAAAATACAGATGTGATAAATTCAATGGAAAATTTCCTTATGAAATATTTGATTTTAGAATAGAAATAACTAAGTGATTCATTATACTCTTATTCATCCCAAATTATACTTGATTCATTAGATGAATAATCATTGAAAGATTTATCAAGATACTTACTATAGAAATCCATTCCTCTAACACATATTATTACATGATTTTTCAATATAAAATCTTATTATCTACAACCTAATGATAATGAATCCATGTGTATTTGGAAAAATAGGTTTCTAATAGATAAAAGTTAGTCTAAGATAAAAAAAATAATTATTTTTTTCTCCATAATGAGCTCAGGTATTCTAAAATTTCTTGGGATGACCTAGGGAATACCTAGACAAAAGGGGTGATCTTAAAATCTCAGTAAGGGAATAAAAATGATAAGGAAGCATAAAGCGTGATTCAAAGTTATTGGATGATGTCATAAAATAGAATACACATTAGTAATCACATTGGAGAATAACATAAAGAACATGGTATTATATGGTCATAGAAATATAGGAATCGTGGAAATAAAAAAACATGACGTAACAATAATCCAAGGAAAACTTCCCATAAAATATCACATGGTGAAAAAGTCTAATAATAGATTAGGTTTAATCATAAATTTCATACATGATGCCTCATAAGACTAAATCCATAACAAATGAATTGGATCTAGGAATAACCATCATAACATGTTCATTATATTGTGTTTCAAAAAATATAAATCTATCATAAGTAATTAATAAAACATTTACTCATGGAATGAAAATGGGTTTCATAAATTTGTCTAACATTTTAATCAAAGGTAAATTTCATAATGAAAGTATTTGAATGATATGTGGTATGTATTACCCCATAAAATTAAGTAATAATAAGTTAGGTATATATGCGAAATAAATATATACATAACTTAGAATAAATAAATATCATCAAAGGTTTTCATTATTGATGAAGATGTATTTAAATGATGACATTGATCATTTATTACAAAAAAACCATTTTCACTTTAAAAATCACTTTTAAAAACTATATTTTCCAAGAATATTAATAAAATTTATTATTTAAATATAATATTATAATATTATAATTTAATATTTAAATTATAAGTTTCATGAAGGTAATAAAGTTATATTCTTGTCGATTACTAAAAAACAATGATTCCTCTCACATTTTTATAAAAAAGTGAAAAGAAACTTTTTTAGAAAAGGAAATGAAGAATAATTTTTAAATTTTTTTAAAAAAATACAATTCGGGGAAAAAATTAATTTAAAAATAATATAATAAAATAAAATAAAATTTAAAATCATTTTTAGAAATCATGGATTTTAAGGAAAAAATATTTTCGATCGAAGAGAGAAATAAAGTTACATTTTCTTGAAAACAAGTTCTAAATTATTTTCAGTACCAACGATAAGAAAATGGTACTATTACTTGAAAATATAACGAACAACCAGATTATAATTAAATTAAATGGTTTTATTAGGAAATGATCAATTAATTTAGTATCATGTAAATTTAAGCATATAAAATCCTCATTAAAATGAGATTGAAACATATACCATTACCACTTTGGTAACTTTTGAATCAAAACTCCCATGAATGAATTAAAAAAATTATAACTTAAAATACCATTAATTATGAATTATTAGTAATATATAATGTTAAGTGTAATTATATACATCATTTAAATGAAATTAGTTGCATAAAAGAACTTGTGTCTCAAAAAGGGATATTTTGAGACGAAACCCTTACCTCGAGTCCATACTTTATCATGTATTCATTTTTTCTTCAGTATAATAAAATTTTATCAATTATTTTTGAAGAAAATTTTCATGAATTAATCCCTTATACTATAACCACTTCATTCATTTATTTTAATAATTTATTTGATTACTTATTCAGTTATTTCCATATCGGGTGTTTTGAGGAAGCATGGTTTATAATTTCAAAACAACATTAGTGGGTTGACTGTAGTAAAATGGGTAACTGTAAAATCATCTATAAAATAATAATAATTAAATAATAATCATTTTTTACACATCAATTATTCTTTTAAAACAAATTATGAAATACTATTATGAAAAATTAACTATGTAACAATCATGGAAATGGTAGGTCATACATACATATGAGTAAGATTTAAATTTTTCAATGATCATGAAGGAAAGAAGGTAAGCTTAATTTATATTTAAAGTATTATAATTATATCATAAAAATAATTTTATTTATTTAAACACACTTACATATATCATCCATGTGTTACTGTAATATAAAACTTTCCACATCTCTTTGTGAGGCGATAATCAGTAGTATACACGAGCGATGTTATTATTTTTCAATATATTTCATGACATAGAGTTATAGGATATGTTACTTTTATAGAATTATTAAGATTTTATGAGTTTAATATTTAAATATTAAATCCATTTTCATGAAAAAAATGAGTGGATATGATGGAAAATAGATTACATTGGTTTGTGAGGCGATAGTCCTCTGTACGCACAAACAATGGTTTCATTTCCCATTTGATTGATGTGGAAATAAATTTAGGTTATAAAATTAATATAATAACATTTTATTATAATAAATATACTGAATTTATTATATAATTATTATAGATAATTATTTCAAGGATGTGGAAGATGAAATAAAACAAATATTCTCGGTTAAGAAGGATACATCTTCTTCATCCAACTCTTTAGGATTATACCTATATCATCCATAGATTATGTTTATGATAAAACAAAGGATTATATGAAATGAGAAGAGAATTAAATAATGTATTTGGGTAGGTATTTTTGAAACTAAATTTATATTTATGTGTGTAAAGGAAATGGTAGTGGGTAGTATTTTGTAATGGAGGAGGAGTGGCATTCTTGTAAATACCCAACACTATTCAATAATGGGAAGTCACTATCAATCCAAGTGGTTCAAAAATAGAAAAATAAATAATTTTATGATATATAAAGATAATAAAACCTTTAAAATTTAAAATAAATATGGTTTAAACATGTTACTTTATTTACCTTTTATTTAACCCCCTAGTAAATTGATTTTAACATTAATCGAAGTAATAAATTTTTATAATTTTTACTATTCATTATGAAAACAAATATATTTTAACTTATTATGTAATATTAATTTTGATGAATCTAAATATATAATATACCTTATCAAATAAAATTCATATATGTTTAAAAAATTAACTTGAAATTAAACCCGCTGGAATGTTGAGAAAATGGGTTTTCATGAAATGCATTTTACAAGCACAAGATGATCTTATAATAACTATATTAAAAGTAATCATAATTAAATGAGCATAAATTAAAATTTATATTCATATAATCTATACATTTAATTTAAATAATTACTAAAAGTAGTTTATTTTAATTAGATAAAATTGAGAAATGTTATGCACTTTAAAAAAGATTTTAGAAAAATGTGTATTAAAGCGTAAAAATAAGCATATAATAATATACATTATAAATTAGGAAAAAAAGAAATTATTTGGATGAAATATAAATATATAATACTTATTATAGATTAAAATAAAATTAAAATAATTATTATACTTTTAAATTACTGAATTTATTAAAAATAAACGATAATTTTTCACAAAATCGGTATTTTTCACTATTCACTAATTTTTTTTAAATTCAAAAAATATTACCCAAAGTTAGTTTTGATAGGATCGTTCAAAAAATTATTTTCATTTTATAAAATAATTTTTCTAAATTTTCCAAAAAATAATTATTAAATTTTCTCATAAAAAGAAATAAAAATCATTTTTGAAGAAAAATTATTTTTATATAATAAAATATATTTATTAAAATTGATTGATTATTTATTAATAATATTTAGATAAATTTATATTTAGTAGGAACTTTATATATATATTATAAGGTAGTTAATATAATTCCTACCAACAAATTTAACAATTATGTTATATCTGTCACATTTAAATAATAATATTTTAATATTATATCATAGTTTAATTAAACTCAATGATGTGTGTTGAATATGCTATTGAAAAAAGCGTTCTTTAAAAATATATTGGTCTTAAATTATACCCCTTAAATAAATTTTGTTATTTCAATTTGAACTTTATTTCAGCTATCAAGGGTTTGACATTCAAAAATTAATTTTTAGAAAACCCATATCCTAAACATGAGTTAATAAAACATTATCTTTAAAGGGGGAAAGGGAAACATGAAGGTCATCACATAACTAGGTTCTTATATAGGATAACATTGGATATAAGGGAATGTATAGATTTTAAAAGAGGTTCCATTTATGAAAAAACGTTTTACCCTTCTTTTAAAGGGGGAAGAGACAACAAATTTATTGAAATTGAATAAATTTTTTATTTCAAAATAAACTTCTTAAAGTTGAAGGATACTTTTACCATCTAGAATAACGAAATAAAGAAATACAATTACTTGAAAATTATAATTTCATTCGTAATCATTTTTTACCACAATCTCATTTTTATCCAAATGATGAGTGTTCAAGAGGAATTTCTTATTCTCGAATCACTAAATTAACTTCTAATGGATCACATGATTCCACAAAATGATATCAAAATATTAGTATTTTCTTTAGATATTAAAAAAATAATAAATTATTTACATAAGGTAAGATAATATCCAAAATGAATACACCATTATATTAATCTCAAAATCCAAAGATCAACTAAAATAAGTCCATAACTAAATAACCCTACATCCAAAATAACATCAACATTAAAGGATTTAATTGTGTTTTCCCCATTTAATCATTTAGGTTAAATGAAGACCTAAAGGGTACATATAACTCAAAAAATTAATTATTACCAAAAATATCAATAATAATCTAAAAACTCTAAAAATTCAAAAATATTTGACCCTAAAATGTGTTTCCCAGAATCAACATAATATTTATCTATCAAATTATATAAGTAATAAAAATTTTCCACTTACCAATAAATCACATAGAATAGTGGTTGACACCGCAACCTACCATACTTGGGTTTTGGGATCAATCCTCATAGAATTGCTAGATACAATGAGTTTCCACCCATCATGTGGGATTTCCTTTTTCAAAGGATATACTAATATAATTATTGTAACATTACCAAAAATAAGATGAACATACTCAAAATATTATTATTCATTAACTCTATTTTTAACCACAAATATAATCTATACTAATTATTTCTTCCAAAAAATAAAATAATATTAATTAACTACAATTACTTCAATCATCAAGAACATATAAAAGATAATTTTTTCCTCAATAATGAGTTTTTACATAAAATACCATCATACTCTTAAATAAAATTTCTAGTTTATTATTTTCATTCAATATATTATGGAAATCCTTAAAAAAATACTATAGAATGATCCTGAGAAGTTTCATGATACCATTAATAAAAACACTTCAACAATATGATTCTAAAATTCCAAAACCTAAAAAATTAAATCATTCCACTTAAATTATTTTAAAAACCTAAGCCCTTATGAATTATTACATGGATTATGGAATTTAATCTTATAATGACCAAGTTCCTCAAATCTATAATATAGAATAGTTAGTGGTATATTATTTTGAACTTATTTTTCTATATCTTATTAACTAGACTCTTCATTTTCCTTTGAAAATTATCTTCTTTGTTCCCTCCTTTCCCACACATAAAGTATATTCCAGTTCCTTTAAGTCATTTTCCATGGTGCATCTTCCCATGTTTTGGACAGGTAGAAAATTCAATATTCTTTTCTTTATAATATTTAACACTCGATCTCCCAAGATTTTCCATTATTCTTTTTTTTAATGTGTTTGGAAATTAAACCATGTTCTAGTTGTTAATCATAATCCATGATATATCATTTTTTTGGATAATAAGATAGATAACTACCATTTCCATTAGGTCAGGAATCTCATTATGAAAATCATTAAACATCACCTCACATTGGTTTTTTGAATGCATTCTCCTATTTTACACCATTAACTAAAAGAAGAAGAAAAATATGATAATAAATTAAATAATAAACATAAATATGGTAAACTCTCAAATGTGGAAGGAATAAATTATAAATTATAAGTATATCAATACTTATGAGTCTTTAGGTTTCAATAATAGTTATTTATGGTAATGTTTCCTATTAGGGTTTCTAATATGAAAATTTATTCAAGCACATGATAATGTTTTGTAAAGTGTTTTTTAATTTCCAAAGCATATTACTTGGGTGTTTCAAAATAGGTGATAGGAAAGGCCTGGTTTTTTTCACCAGGTGATGATTGATTATAGATTAATGCACTATTTTTTAGATTATTACCCCTAGGTACAACTATGACCTATCCACTTCAACTTATAATATCTTGATTGCGATGTATTTCCATGAAAACCACTTACTATATACTTTATCAATGTTTAGGGATATTATCATACATTTAGAATTATCATTATACTTATACCTAGGGTTCTTAGAAAATAATTCCAGTCATAATACCCAAAATAAACTAGCCCATGCCATGATACCAATTATAGTGACCCAATCCTTTTACACATATTATCAAATTATTTTTTATCATATAAATTTATTATTCAAAATCCAAAAATCATGAGGCATAGTGTCTTGGTCAGACTAGGTTTATAATACATAAAAGTGAGGATAAAATAAAATATCTATATTTTATTCTACATAATGTGCTTTGGGATCCTAAAACTGCATGAGATAACATGGGGAATACATATAAAAAGGGGTGAGATAAAAATACAAATAAGGGAATATCCATGATAATGAAACATAACTTATTATTTAAAGAAATAAAATGGTATCATAAAATAGAAGGCACATGAGTAATCACATGGGAGAATAACATTAAGAACATGGTTTCATAATTTAATAAAAACAATTAAATTGTGACAATAACAAAAAAATTAAATAAAAATGATTCAATCTTAAATACATAGGAAGTATCAAATGGTGGAAAAAGACCCATAGTGGATTTGGTTTACTCAGTAATCTCATACTTGACACATCTGAAGACTAAATATTTACCCAATGCATTGGATCACTATCTGGGTGCACCCACCATGACATGTTCATGATTATGTGGTAAAAATGTAAATAATTCATAATGAATAAATATAATAATTACCCAAGGATTGAAAATGAGTTTCATAATCTTGACTCACATCACAATCCAAAAAAAAAGTCATAATGGAGGATTTTGAGAGAAGAAAATAATTCATGTACAATTAAAGTGATAATAAATTTGTAATATATTTTAGAAACATATATAAATAATTTATAATCAATCCATAACCTCCAAGTTTTTCATCATTCATGAAAATTTCTTTAAAATATTACAAGGTATTTTTATTGAGAAAAATAACCATTTAACTTTACAAATCTTATATAAAAACTTAAAATTTCAAAAATATAAAAAAAAATTATTTGAAAATAAACTTATAATATTTTAAATTAAGATTAAATTTAATTATTGGTCATGATGGTAGGAAATTTCCTTTCACATCAAGTATATTAAAATAAGGATTCCTTTTATATTTTTTAAAGAAAAGTAAAAATTACCTTGTTTGGAAAACAACAGGAATATTAATTTTTTATTTTTTTATAAAAATAAAATAAAGGGTAAAAATGAATTTAAAAAATTATAGGATAATATTAAAAAAAAATTCAAAAACATTTTTCTAAAACTGGGATTTAGAAGAAAAACAATTTTCAAGTAGAGATATAAATAAAGCTACATTTCCTGAAATATATTGCTCAATAATTTTAAGTAAAAAAAGGGGAAAATGTAATATTACATGAAAGTTTCATGAATAACTATAGAATAATGAAAATAAAGGTTATTATTACATAATTATTAAATAATTTCCTACAATGGAAATTCAAGTGTATACAATCCTCATTAAAATGATATTGAAACATAAACACTTACCACTTTGGTAACTTTGGAATCATAACTACCACGAATGAAAAAAGTAAATTGTAACTTAGAATATCACGAATTTTGAATGATTAATGATATAATATGTAAATGGGTATTATATACACCATTTAAAAAAAATATTTGTATAAAAGAACATGTGTCTCAAAAAAGGTTGTTTTGAGACAAAACCTTTACCGCAAGTCCAGACTTTTTCATGTATGTATTTTATATCATGTTAAATAAAATTATATCAATTATTTGATTTATTAATAAATTTATATAGGTTCGACCCCTTATAATTAAACCATTTCCTTCATTTATTGTATTGATATATTTAATTACATATTCAATTATGTCCTTGTCGAGTATTTTGAAGACGCCTGGTTCATAATTTCATAATAGAATTGGTGGGTCGACCAATGTCAAAGGGTTCATTATTCCATAATATATAAATTTATAATCATTAAATAATTTTAAATTTTAAAAATCAATTATAATTTTAAAAACAATCTTGAAATATTGTTATGAAAAATGAACAACAATACAATCATGAAGATAGTATGCCATACATACGCATGAGTAACATTTATATTTTTCAATAATCATGATGGAAAGAGGTTAAGTGTTATTTATCTTTAAAAAAAATTAATTATATAATAAATATAATATTATTTCTTTACATACACCTAAATATACCATCCATGTGATTTGGTAATAAAAAATGAATCATATCGCTTTGTGATGCGGTAGCCTACTGTGTACACAAACAATGTTAGCATTTTTCAATGGATGGTAAGGTAAGAAGGTATATGATATTTTAATTTTACATAATTATTAATTGGTCCTGAATATAATATATAAAAATTAAATTCATCATCACGAACATCCATGACAGGTGATGATGGAAAATGAATTATTTCTCTTCGTGACGTGGTAGTTTGTCTTTCACATTAACGATGGTTTCGTTTCCCATTTGATGGTAGTAAAGATGGATTTAGGTTATGAAATCAATATAATAACATATTAATATATGTTAAATACATATTTTATTATATTATCATGATTGATAAGGTTTTTAAGTAGGTGGAATGATAAATAAAATAAATATGCACGGTTAAGAACAATACCTCCTCTTCAGAAAAACTCTTAAGGATTATACCTAAGGCCTCCATATATTAATGTTTTGATCAAAAAAACGTATATAGGATGTTTTAACATAATAAAATATGGTATTTGTCTATGTATTGGATAAAATAATGGGTCTTTGATAATTTTAAAGGACATGATAGGGTTTCCCTTTTATAAGGGAGGATGAGTGCCATTCTTTTTATTACCCAAAACTATTAAATAATTGGAATTCAGTCTCCAAAAAAGTTCCTAAAAAACTGAAAAAAAATTATTGTAGGGTAGATAATTCATATCCAAACCTCTAAAATTAATTATAAGCATTCTTCAAAAATTTCATTCCATTTACCAGTTTAGTTTACCCCCGACGAACTAGTTTTTACATTTACTATGGTAACATATTTCTATTGTTTTTACTATTCATTTTGAAAAAATCAAGTTAAACATATAATATAATATTAATCATAGTGAATAAAAGTATTTAATATATTTTATAAAGTTAAATCCATAAAATTTGTATAATTTTATTTTAAATTAAACCCGTAAATATTTCAAAAACAATTTTTTTTCATGAAGTGTTTTTTTTTGAAAAAGATGATCTTATAAAAAATATAATACAATTAATCATAAGTAAATAAATTTAAATTAATATTTAGAAATAAATAATATATAAATTTTAATTAAATAATTCCTAATTAAGGGTTATTTTTATTAGTTTAAATTTTATTTAAAACAAAATTGATTTGGCCATTATACACTTTAAAATATTTTTCATAAACATTTGTTTTAATGGATAAAAATAAAATTATATTAAAATAGAGTATAAGTATGAAATAAATGAATTGAATTGGATTAAATATAAACAAAGAATAATAATTTTAATTTTAAATCAAATAAAAATAATAATTGGATTTTGAAATCACTTAATTTTTCAAAAAGAAATAACATATTTACCAAAAATTAATATTTTCACTGTTCACTAACAATCAATATTTTAAAAAAATAACAAGTTAATAAGAATATTCTAAATTAATTTTATTTTTTATTTTACAAAATATAAAATTTAAATGTTCTAAAAATTAATTTTAATATTTTCCCATAAAAACAAATAGATAACATTTTTGAAGGAATCCTTTTTTATAGAATAAAATATCTTTATTAAAGATGAGTACTTATCTATTAATAATTTGAAAATAAATTTATATTGATTAGGTCCTTTATATATATTTTATAAATTATTTAATATAATTTTTACCATCTAATTTAATGTTTAGGTTATATCACTTATGTATAAATAATAATATTTTAATATTACACCATAGTTCGTTTAAACTCAGAGTTGCGAGTTGAATATACTATCAAGTATAATATTATTTTCAAATATTAGGGTGATAAACTTACTAGTATGATTACCTTATGTTACTAGTTATTACTATTTTCTAATTTAGTTATTTATCTTTTTTTTTCTCTTTAATTTTTTTATATCTCAATGTCTTACAGAAACCTTTATTTTTGTTGAAATAGAAATTAGAACCAAATCCCCCTTATGATGCTATTATAAAGATACTTAAAATATGAAATTCATAAAATTAGAATAAAAATAAAAATTAAAATAAATTTAAAAACAATCAAATTGATCCTTTTCCCAAATACCTAATGAAATTTCTCACAAGATTAGTGGAGACACCTGAAGGGGATGAGGGGGGATTTTTTGTTGCTAAATATTTTTACTAAATTCCAATTTCTCATTTATCTATTTTCACACTTTGTTATATGAACTACTATTTGTAGTTAAAATAAAAGTATCTTAGTGCTTATCAAAACTCAAAAATCATATAAAAAAGGAATGAAAATTAAAAGTATCACACATTATTTTTACAAGGTTCAACCCCTCTCAGGAAACCTACACATAGCTTTGATCGAGTTTCACCAAGTCAAAAATTAACCACTATAATATTTTCATTATATAAAATGGGTTTGTAAATGTATAATATAGAACCAATTATTCACTATATTACAAAGCAAAGTCTTTAATATATTACACATGTGAATATATATTTATACTACATCCCATATTCTTTAGTTTCGCGAATGATCATGTGAAATTCCTTGAACATTGAAATATTGATCTCTAATCAGTATAGGATTCCACTTTACCAAAATGTTATGATCTTATTCCTAAACATAGAGTATTTTATTGCTTGCATATCTTCAAGAATAATAAAATGAAAATAAACCTCTACTATAATTTCCTTAATTCTAAATTTTAATTGTAAACTATTTACAGGGATTATCTCTCTATGTCATCATTTTTTAACTACCAACACAAATTCTTTGGAAGTACCTACATGTTATAATTTATCTCTAAAATATTCTTCATTCTTTATCACTAATTCTATAAAACCTAGTATTATATGATATGGTTTCTATACCAAATTCTTCCATTTCTTCTCCATTTTCTCTTACACACTCGATTTTCTTAAGAGATCCAGGTTAGGTTCCGTTTCTTCTTTGATAAAGATATGATCCATCTTCTTTCATTCAATATCAAATATATCTATTCATAGATATTTAGCATCACTCTCTCTCACATACTCTAATTTTTCATATATAAATAGATGAACTAATTTTTACACACTAGAGTTATTTATAAAGTTGTTCTTTACTTTTATGCATATACACCTCCTATTTTATTTAGAGTTCATTTCATAAAATTTAAAAACTTTAATACTTTAGAGGTCAATATTTATGTGGTTATCTCCCATGATCAAAGTAGTTATATTTTAATTAACCACGTATCTCTATAAAAATAGTAGTATTTCACATCCCATATAATTTACCCATTTTTTCTTGGATGAATAGATCTCCTTCGATACTTAAAGCATGCCTTGTGTGACCAAATATCATAATATTACACAAATATCCATAAAATAAATCAATATAGGCGAATAAAATTATATATAAAATCATATTGCGAGATGTGACTTTCTTCTCAATATGAATGAATGTAAATTTCCAATTCAATAACTAACTACATATCAACATGATAACAGCAAAAATAAACCTGCATCATAAATCCATTTTTATATTTAATTCTTCTTAAAGAACAACACATGAATCAACTATTTTATTATCCTAACCCATTTATCTGTAATTTCAAAAAAATTATTTTTATAATATTATTGGTTCAATATTCATCTTTACAACCTTAAATATCATATTATAATCCAATAAAATTGAATTACAATTGGTTTATTTAAGTTTAAAATAATTAAGAATGTATTGAGCATCATTTTAATTTAAATATTTAAAAATATTTTCATCCTTCAAATCACAGATATTTAATAAAGTAAATCCACTTACATATCACCTTTTAACTTCTTACATTTCATACATAAGAATATGTAATTTTCCATGTTTTTACTCAAGAGGAACTTCTTAAATATCAACAAAAAAATGTTATGTAAGATTATCTCTTTTTCCAGTTTTATGAATTCCTAGACCCAACATCTGAAAAATTATAAAAAAATTATTATGAATAAAATATGATTCATACAAATTACTACACATTATCTCAATATTTTTCAAATATATATTATTCAAGAATAAACTATCTTATGAATAAAATCTGGTAAGGTATTTTAATTTTTTTGATTTGTTAATGAAATCACTAGGTTGGTACTATCAACCTCTTACAAATCCTCCCTGAGTGCTTAAAAAGTTTTCATTTGTAAATTTTCATAAATATTAGTAGAAATTATATTATATATCACATAATAAATTCTTACATACGACTAAAATTATTACAAATACACCCATATCCTTATATAGAATATACCTTTGATAAATTTTTAATGTTATTTCAGAACATCCTACGTAGGGAATAATCATCATATGTATAAAATATTCATTTAAAAAATATTCAAAAAAATATACATATCTTATGTATTAGGTGTCATCATATATATAAAAAGGGACTTCTGAAAATTCATCGAAGTGTTTCCAAATCTTTTCAAATAATCTCAAAATCACTTCTAATATTCGTATGCCTTCTCAAATACTTCAAGTAAACTCAATTCACTTATAATATTATTCATTTAAAAAATATTCAATTTATAGAATTTCAAAATATTACCACTACTTGTTCATTCTCTCCCTTAAATAATTATTCATAACCTTTATCCTTGTATATTTCTACATTGATGATAATATCATTTATTTTATTTTACATAGGGATTAATTCTCTAACATTAAACTATCACTTATTCATTTTTTGAACATATATTAACCTTTTTAAATATAACTATACAATTTTTCTAGTTTAGCATCCAACATCTCCATTTTATTATATAGTTTTTTGTATATTGTTATTTCTCATGTAATCATCACAAATCATATCTTATTAAATACCATCTAAATGATCATCATATTTTAAATGGATTCTATTTAAAATACATCCACCCAGATATACAAAGGAAGAAATATCAACCTCTTTTTGTTTCCATTTTATGATTGAGTTTTACATTTCATATTAAATTAATGAAAACATTCATCTATTTTCTAATCATTGAATGTGAATCATTTTTCATATTCATTAGTGGTGTATTCTGTAGAGACACCAGTTTTGACCCTGCCAAACTTTGGAGTATTCCTATGAATAAATCCAGAGCTAGGAGCAAAAACAGCATGCGATTCCGAGGCCCAATGTTCCCGGAATTTATTTTATAAAAATATTAAGTATTTTTATACTATTCATGTGGTGGGGGTGTGATATCTACTAAACGGTAGCTTAAAACATGAATATGAGGGCATGGTTGGGTTCAGAGTGTGTTGTTTACCCTACGCGGGGTTTAAACATTGCGGGCACGGGCCTACTGTGAGAAAAGCCACCAGGGGAGTTTTCTTAAATAAGTGGAAAAGTTAATTTATGAGCGTCGGCTTGAATAACTCCTGCACGGAGTCTCAGATCACAATTTTGAGTCTGTTGTTGTGTTCAGAATGTCATGTTTACCCTAGGTGTGACATAATTTTAGTCGACGCCGAGTGCCAGGTCGGAGGCGAGTTGTCGGGGAGTTAAATGTAGTTTTTATTTTAAAAAAAAAAAGAAAATTCCATCATCATCCCCTCCCTCACCTTGTACGTGCACGCTGGATGAAACCCTCCCCTACTCCTCCATTTCTTCGCCGATTCGAGCCGCGGACGTCCGTTTTCAGCGTCGATCATCAGCAAATCAAGCTCCAACGTGTCGCAAGTGTCATTCGGCACCCAAAGCTTCAACGTTTCGCCCATGAGGTAGGCATTTTGATATTTAAAATCCCAGACCCCATTTATGTGTTTTATTTCTTCAAATCATCAAAAGTGTTGTATAGTTCAGGTCCCGAGGTTTCCGAAAAATGTTTCGGATCGGATTTTGGAGCAACGAGGTGCTCTCGGGGGTTCCCGGAAGGTTTCCAGTGAAAAACCCGGATTCAGGTGGTGGCCATGGCTGAAAAGCGAGGGAGACAGTGGCACAGTGGAATCCGGCAGGCTGCGCGGCAGCGCGGCGGTCCAGCAAGGTCGACGAGGTGGTCCGGTCAGTTTTTAGACAAGCCAGCAGTGGTCCAGCCAGAATATTCCAGGAGCTCTTTAAACCCCCGTAAAATGCATGTTGGTAGTCCAAATCGTGAGCTGTTTATGGAGACACGTTCCTTGATTCAAGACAGACCTTTTGGGTTGACTTTGGAAATTTTATGAGTCGGGTTCATGTTCCGGGGCTAGGAAACGTTGAAATAATAATAATATTTTATTATTATTCAGCTTCGACCCACCATAACTCCTCCACGGAGTGTCGAAATGATGTGTCATCAGTGGCGTTGAGACCTTGATTATACAGCGGACTTTTCGAGATATTTTCCAGGTGTTGGGACCGAGAATAGGGTTTTGGCCCCACGAGGCCGGGTTCCGGTGTTTATGGAGAAACGTGACCTTTTCACCGGGTGTCTGTTTTGGAAGATCGAGTAGTCGATCCCGTGTGTTTTTCCAAGGGGATCGCAATGGTGTGATCCATTTGAGGAGTTTCGGGACTGTAGTGTGGGCCCCACATGGGATGGCTTCGGTGAATAGTACCTTTTTCACAGGGTGTCTGTTTGGGACGATCGAGTAGTTGATCCTGTGTGTTTTTCCGAGGGGATCACAGTGGTATGATCCGTTCATTGAGTTTCGAGATTGTAGTATGGGCCTCGCATGGTCTAGTTATGGTGAATAGTGTATTTTTTACCGGTTGTCTATTTTGGGTGAGTAAACAACCTATCCTTCATATTTTTCTGCTTGGATAACGATGGTGGCCTCGGTATCAGCCTTGGAGGTGTGCGGGGTGGCATTGTGGCAAGTCGCTCGGGTTAGCAACGTTTGGACCAGCAGTGGTTGAGGGTACTCCCTTGGTTCATTCCTACAAGGGTTCATGCAGCATCAGAACCTTCGTATAGGTTTCTGATCCTCTTAATGGGATATTTAATCTATTAGAGTTGTGGCATCCCTCTGGTGGGCCCAGAGCAGGATCCTCTCTCATCGTTTCGCTAGATTGGGTTCTTGGTATCATTGTGACCGCTTATCCTTGGGTGATGATCCCCTATCTAGCAGGTAAACCCTGTAGGGTTTGTGGAATCATCGGGAATATGATCCCCTACGTAGTGGTCCATTCTCAGTAGGGTTGTGGCATCGTCGGGTATATGATCACCTACTCAACACTAGGTTTTTTTTCGGGTTGCGGTATCATTGGTTAAATGATCCCCTACTTAGCGCGTGGTTTCTATAGGGTTGCGACATCATTAGATCGATTCCCTATAGTGAAAGATGTACAAGATATGGTTTCGGTATCGTTATGACCGTCATGACACGGGTGACGATCCTCTATCTGAGTGACATGTTTTTGAGGAGCGCTAGACCAGGTTGTGGTATCCCCCAGTAGATCCTGGGAGTGATCCCATATCTGTGAGATCTACGAATTCCAGATTGGGTTGTGGTATCCCCCAGCAGACCCTAGACGTGATCCCCTATCTGTGATATCTTCGTATACCAGTGTGGGTTCTTGTATCCCCTAGCGGACCCTAGGAGTGATCCCCTATCCGAGGAGTTTAGGTTTTATGTTGTTTCAGCAAGGTTTCCTCAGTGACGGTACCCGACGAGCGTGATCTCTTGGGTGAGCATCTGAGATTTTTGTGTGGGACCCGTTGAAGTGTATCTCTCAGATGAGTGTCATCTGGGATGACGGTGGTCGTGGAGTGTATTATTCTAGTTTTGAATCGATGCTGGTAATGAGGTCGGCACCTCGTGTGGCTTGGTGCGTGAGCTGAGTATATCTGGATTGCTCATGGTTTATGTATGGGAATACACCCGGGCTGAGCTGATTAGTCATGCTTAGCCGAGGATGGTCACGAGATGAAGTTTATCTCTCCTCTGGGTTCCATCTTCGTGGGATGAGTGGATTGTTGCCTTTCTGTTTCTCTCTTTTGTTTTGGGTTTTTGGGGTGCCTACTGAGTATTTTTATACTCTCCCATGCACGGGCTTTGCTCGCACGCATTTGCGTCTTGTGCAGACCACATGCCTTTCGACGGAGTCCTAGGAGGACCCAGAGTAGGCAGAGCTGAGTGAGTGGGACTGACCGTGGAGTCTAACCAGAGCTGTGCCGAGGAGCTTTCTGGTGGTTCTCTTGGCAGCGTACCCCTTCTTCCGAGCAGGTTGGACGCTTTTGTAGTTTTCTTTTGGTGGGCCCTATTTTTCCCTTTTGTACTTCTGTTGAACTCTGGTTTGAGATCAATGTATGCATGCATTTTTTTTTCAGTTTTATATATCTCTACACTGTTGCATGGAGGTGTATGTGGGTGCATCTGTATAGGTACCTTAGGATAATGCCTCCCATGTGTGTGATAGCCTACTCGGTGCTAGACGCCAACCCATGGCCTAGTGGAGGTGGGCTTGGGGAGTCGCGGCTCGAGCCCTGTTGGATCGGGTCATGACAGAGTGGTATCAGAGGTGGTTCCACCTTTGGGATCTCAAAGCGTAGCGGGTAAAGCTATGAGTTTGGTTTGAGTTGCATATTGGAAGTGTTAGGATGTTTCGAGTTCGGCTTTTAAGCTAGGGACTCCAGTGTTGGTGCAACACCTGACGCATCCATTCACCAGGACTCTGACAACCTTCTTTTCGAGTCGGGATGTTCGTACACAGGTTGCAGGGGAAAAATAATGGGACATGCATCATATAGGACTGTGTTTTGGGGTTTTCCTTGTCCTTCTTGAGTCATCTCTCTCGATATACGCTTTGACCATGGTGTGTCTTGATTGTATTTCAGGATTCCACCACGACGACAGCCAGCGAGAGTTCTGCAATAGGATTGTGGTGACGATCTGCCCCGTGTAGAGGCTATGGACTAGGGCGCAAGTTCTGAGGCTGGACCTCCAGGTGGTCCTCCAGTTTAGCCACCACCTGTCGAGCAGCTGGATGTGTCGGGAGTGTAGGATGAGGTTGCACGCAGGCTGAGTGCGCTGCACGAGTTCCAGAGGCAGCGACCTCTGAGGTTTCAGGGTGATCCAGACCCTTAGGAAGTAGATGACTGGCTTGAAGCAGTCACCCATGTTTTCCGCCTAGTGATGACAGCTCGAGATCAGAGGGTGGTTCTAGGGGCGAGCCTTCTTCATGGTTCAGCTGAGCAATGGTGGATCCTAGTGATGCAGTCTCGCGATATGGAGACGCTCTTGTGGGCAGAGTTTGAGAATCTCTTCAGGGAATAGTTCTATCCAGTGATACTGAGGTTAGTGCAGATTCAAGAGCTTCTGCAACTTCAGTAGGAGGGCATGACCGTGTCGGAGTACTCAGCGGGGTTTACAGACCTATCATGCTACTCCCTAGATATGTTTTGGGACCTGTTCTGTAGGGATCAGAACATCAAGTAGGGTCTATGCAGAGACATCAGGGTAGGTGTGGTTTCTTTGTGTCTGCCCACCTCTATTGGAATGCTAGAGTGTGCCCTAGTGGTGGAGAGATTTCGGGCTGAGCAGACCCCACCTATTAGTGTTGGGCACACTAGAGCTAATACTTCGTCAGTCAGATAAGTATCTGGTAGCCGACGACAGACTCAGGGGCCCGGATGTGGGAGACGTTTCAGGAGGTGACCCCAGGATGGAGGATCTGAGAATTAGGGATCATAGGGCTCGTAGGCCAGTTTTGGTCAGCTGTAGGAGAGACGGTGTTACGCTTGCGACGGTCAGGGACATCTTGCTAGAAATTGTCCGACCCGTCGTGCTGCTTAGAGGGAGCCGGTCGACATACCTCCTTGGCAGAGGCAACATCTTGAGAAAGGATATCAGTAGGGCGGAAGACGTGGCAAGGGAGTTGGTGCACCAGCAGGGGGTGGTAGGCGGTATCAGTTGCCACCACCCCCACCCCCAGGTGTTCCGCACCGGGCTCAGGGAGCTGGTGGCTGAGGGCGAGGACAGCCGCAAGCCTTAGAGGCTGTTGGACCAGAGGCTCCGTGGATGGATAGAGGTACGTCTTGTGTCCTTTCTACTTTCTACAGTAGTTTGATAGACACTATTTAGCGGTACTATTCCCTTACTGTTTCTTGCTCGGGTTTTGTTCAGGGCGTTGGTAAGACTCTGTGTGGGTGTTGTTTGGCATGCTTCTAATGCGTGAGGAAGAGGGATCCTTCCCCCACCGAGACGCGTTTTTTGTGATGCGATTAAAACCATGCTGGCGAGTCAATGCTGGCCGAAGAAGTTAGTGTTGAGGTGTGGTGGATGAGTCCCTCTAACTTATGTGTTCGGGCATGGGTGTTTATTGGAGAACTCGCTGGTGTGCACGACCCAGTTGAGAGTCCAGTCGCTTTCATTATGCTTATGGATTTTCGGGGACAAAAAGTTCTATGTTGGGGAGGATGTAGAAACTCGAGTTTTGACCCTGTCAGACTTTGGAATATTCCTTTGAATAAGTCCAGAGCTAGGGGTGAAGACAGCGTGCGATTCTAAGGCCTAGTGTGCCCGGAATTAATTTTATAAAAATATTATGTATTTTTATACTATGAACGCGGATGGGGTGTGATATTTATTAAACGGTAGCCCATAATGGGAGTCAAGGGCTCGATTGCATCCAGAGCATGTCATTTACCCTAGGCAGGGTGTAAACTTTGGGGGCGCGGGCCTGCTGTGATAAACGCCACCATGGGAATTTTCATAAATAAGTGGAAAAGTTGATTTATAAGCATTGGCTCGAATAACTCAAAAATGGAGTCTCAGATCGCAATTTTGAGTCCGCCGTTGTGTTCAGAACGTCGTCTTTACCCTAGGGGCAACATAATTTTAGTCGGTGCCGAGTGCTGGGTCAGAGGCGAGTTTGCGGGGTGTTAATTGTAGTTTTATTTTAAAAAAAGAAAATTAAATCATCATCCCCTCCCTCAAAATGTACATGCATGCTAGACAAAAACCTCCCCTCCTCCTCCGTTTCTTCACCGATTCGAGCCGCGGACGTCCGTCTTCAACGTCGATCGTCTACAGATCGAGCTCCAGCGCGTCGCAGGCGTCGTTATGCACCCGAAGCTTCGGTGTTTCACCCGGGAGGTAGGAAGTTTGAGTTTTAAAATACCGTACCCCATTTATGTTTTGTTTTTCTTGAAATATCCATAAGTGTTGTATAGTTCAGGTCCTGAGGTTTCTGAAACATGTTTCAGATCTGATTTTGGAGCACCGGGGTGCTCCCGAGGGTTCTCGGAAGTTTTTCGGCGGAAAACTTGGTTTCCGGTGGTGGCCATGGTGGAATCCGGCGAGGGCGGCGGCGGCGGCGCATCGGTGGCATGGAGGAATCCGGAAGGCGGTGTGGCGGTCTAGAAAGCTCGGTGCGGCGGTCCGGTCAGTTTTCCAGCGAGCCAGCGGTGGTCCGACCAGAATATTACAGGAGCTCATTAAAACCCCGTAAAATCCATGTCGGGAGTCTAAATCGTGAGCCATTTTTGGAGATGCGTTCCTTGAATCGAGACGGACCTTTTGGATTTATTTTGAGAATTTTATGAGTTGGGTTCGCGGAACGGGGCTACGAAACATTGAAATAATAATAATATTTTATTATTATTCAGCTTCGACCCACCATAACTCCTGCATGGAGTGTCCAAATGACGTGTTGTCAGTGGCGTTGAGACCCTGATGGTAAAACAGACTTTTTGAGATAATTTCCGAGTGTTGGGACCGAGAATAGGGTATGGGCCCTATGAGTCCTAGTTCCGACTTTTATGGAGAAACATGACTTTTTAACTGGGTGTCTATTTGGGACGATCGAGTAGTCGATCCAGTGTGTTTTTCCAAGGGTATTGAAATAGTGTGATCTTCTTGAGGAGTTTCAGGATCATAGTGTGGGCCCCGCATGGGATGGATTCAGTGAATAGTACCTTTTTCATCGGGTGTCCATTTGGGACGATCGAGTAGTCGATCCCGTGCGTTTTTTCGAGGGGATCGTAGTGGTATGATCCATTTGTTGAGTTTCGGGATCGTAGTGTGGGCCCCGAAAGGGCTAGTTACTGTGAATAGTGTATTTTTCACCGGTTTTCTATTTCTGGCGAGTAAATAGCATATCCTGCGTGTTTTCCAACGTGCATCGTGATGGTGGCATCAGTATCGTCCTTGGAGGTGCGCGGGGTGGTGTTGTGGCGGGTCGCTCGGGATAGCGACGTTTGGACCAGCAGTGGTTGAGGGTACTCCCTTGGTTCGTTCCTACGAGGGTTCGTGCAGCATCACAACCTTAATATGGGTTTGTTATCCTCTCGATGGAATGTTTAATCTGTTAGAGTTGTGGCATCCCTCTGGTGGGCCTGGAGCGGGATCCTCTCACATCGTTTCCCAAGATCAGGTTCTTGATACTGTTTTGACCGCTTATCCCTAAGTGGTGATCCTCTATCTTGAAGGTTAACCCTGTAGGGTTTGTGGCATCATTGGGAATATGATCCCCTACATAGTGGGACATGCTCAGTAGGGTTGTGGCATTGTCGGGTATACGATCCCCTACTCAGTATGAGGTTTTTAGTAGGGTTGCGGTATCGTTGTTTAAACGATACCCTACTTAGCGCATGGTCTCTATAGGGTTGTGACGTCGTCAGATTACTCCCCTACAGCGCGAGATGTACCAGATATGGTTTCGGTACCATCGTGACCATCGTGACATGGGTGATGATCCTCTATCCGAATGACGTGTTTCTGACGAGCGCCAGATTGGGTTGTTGTATCCCCCAACAGATCCTAGGAGTGATCCCCTATCTGTGAGATCTATGAATGGAAGATCGGGTTATGGTATCCCCCAGCAGACCCTGGGAGTGATCCCCTATCTATGAGATCTTTGTATACTGGTGTGGGTTCCGGTATCCCCTAGCGGACCCTAGGAGTGATCCCCTATCTGAGGATTTTGGGGTTAATGTTGTTTCAGTGAGGTTTCCTCAATGACGGTAACCAACGAGTGTGATCTCTCAGGTGAGAATCTGAGATGTTTGTGTGGAACTCGATGGAGTGTATCTCTCTGACGAGTGTCATCTGGGATGATGGTGATCCTGGAATGTGTTCTCCTGGTTGTGAACCGGTGCTCGTAATGAGGTCGGTACATCATGTGGCCTGGTGCGTGAGCTGAGTATATCTGGATTGCTCATGGTGTATGTATGGGAATGCACCCGAGCTGAGAAAACTAGTCGTGTTTAGCTGAGTATAGTTATGAGATAGAGTTTCTCTCTCTTCTAGGTTCCCTCTAGCTGGGATGAGTGGACTGTTTCCTTTCAGTTTCTCTCTTTTGTTTTAGGTTTTTGGGGTGCCTGCTGAGTATTTTTATAATCACCCCTGCATGGGCTTTGCCCGCACGGATTTGTGTCTTGTGCATACCACAGGCCTTTCGACGGAGTCCTAGGATGACCCGGAGCAGGCAGAGTTGAGTGAGCGGGACTGACCATGGAGTCTTACCAAAGCTATGTCAAGGATCATTCCGGTGGTGCGATTGGCAGCGTACCCCTTCTTCTGAGTAGGTTGGACGCTTTTGTATTTTTCTTTGGGTGGGCCCTATTTTTCCCTTTTGTACATCTGTTGCACTCTGGTTTGGGATCAATGTGTGCATTCATTTTCTTTTCAGTTATATATATCTCTGCACTGTTGCATGGAGGTCAATGTGGGTGCGTGTGTATAGGTACCTTAGGCTAATGCCTCCCATTTGTGTGATAGCCTACTCAGTGCAAGACGCCAGCCCCTGGCCTAGTGGAGGCGAGCTTGGGGAGTTGCGGCTCGAGCCATGTTGGGTCAGGTCGTCACATATTCTTCCTTTTGAACTTGGCATGTCGGTATTCATTTACTATTACATTGAAAAAATTAAAATCATCTTCTCAAATCCATTTTAGTACTTCAATGGGGAGGCATTGAGCCCAACATATATTATTATAAGGGGAGTTACCCCAGGCATCAGTTACCTAGCCTAAAGCCACAATTAATTAGTAAGTTTAATAGATTATTATTCCTGATAATATTATCATTTTCATGATTTTTATATTATCCGAGTGTGAGTGCACCATGTAAAAATCATTATGTCATATGTGATTACCTTACATTATTTTCTTCATAGAAAAATTTGTCCAAAGTGGTTATGGATTTAATTAATGAAAATATTAATGTCTAAGGGTAATAAGGATAAAAATTAGATCAATATAAAAACAAGAGAAAAATGGTGACCCTCATAAAAATGAGGTTAATATCAGATTAGTGTAGTGAGAGTTTATGGAAAAAAGATTAAGAAGATTTAACAATTTACCCCATAATTCATCCATCTATGGGGATTTCTCACCTAATACCCTTTTGGACATAATAATTGTTATCAGATAATGGGTTACTAACTATAATATTTTTTATCTATAATCATATTAAATTATTTTTTAGAGTTTAATATTGATTAACTCTGAAATTATTTTGAAGTCATGGGTGTAGTAAACTGAAAGTAGATTTTGATCATAAAAGGAAATATTTTTTAAATGTGAAATAATTAAAAGTAGTCATATTTATAATCCTTAGGCATGAATGTCTACAAATATGTTATTAACATGCTTTCAACAAGTATGGATAGAAAAGTATTATCAGAGAAAGATCACAAATAACTAGATTTTCATTCCAAGTAAACTAATACATTAGAGTGAACACTGGATAACACTCTCTTTATGAAAGAAATTACATGCAAAACCTCACATGTTATTTTAAAAAAGATGATAAAAATATATAAAGGTGACTCCATGTTATAAGAATCTAAGTTGTGAGTTTTATAGAAAAAATATAAAGACATAATAATTACACCAAATTATACAATTTATGAATACTTAAATTAGGTAAATATGGTTTCTAAATATATGAATAAGAATGGTTAGATACTGAGTGAAAAATTTTCCATCAAGCATATCACGTGAATATTTCTGCTACAATGTAATCCAAAAGGATTTATTATTGAGGATAATGATACAAAGAAATTTTCCATGTATAGTATTCAAAATACACATGTGGTGTATGAGATAAATAATGATGATGATAAAACCATTTTAAAATGAATTTATCAGGATATATCAATCATGTCATTGAAACTTTCCTTAAGGGAATTGATTAGTTAGAAGAAAAGGTAGAGGAGGTCATGTCATTCCTTTCCTCAAAGAATAAAAAGGGAAAAATAATATTTAAATGTAAGATACCACATGATTAATTATGATAATAAAAGGCTGGTTATCTAGTAGAGAAGTTTTATAAAAATATTTGATATGATGATAAATATAAAAAATAATATATAGTTAACATTTATAAGGATTTGAAAAATAATATCACTAAGAAATGTATCTTTAAGAAGGGGATTTTTTCTCAAAAGATAGTGATAGTAGATGTAGCATATTTTGAATAAATTTTTACCACATTATTTCCATGAAAATATAAATTTTGCGTTGTAAAAATGTTCCTTAATTGAAAATAATTTTAATCCTTCTCATTTTGAGTTGAAATTTTTATTAATTAAATATTTTAATATGAAAGTCAATTTTTGGTTCTTAAATGATAAACAGTTCTTGGATTTAATCTTCCATATGTTTTAGAACATTTTTATAGTTGTATTTAGTGAATTTACATTGTAATATAATTTTCATGTAATTTTGATAAGGTTGTATTTTAGAGTGCATTATTTTACTGTTTCATGTCAATATTTTTAATGACATCTATCGAAACAATTTCCATTCATCATTTGATGTATTATATTTAATTTTATTTACACTATCACATTTAATTTATAATTTTCATATATTTTTTTATTTGTTTTATAGATTAAACTTACATAAGGGTAATTCTGTATTAATTGGGGATATTTAAGGGTACTCTGACATTTTAGTTACTATGTGACTATACCCCATTCTAGAATCCAATTGCATAAATGTATTTTCTAGATCACATAAGGGTACCACTGAAGCTATTCAACTTATACAATGGTGATATAAACACTTTATAAAGTTACACTTTCTTTTCAAAATTTTAAACAATTGTATCACTATATATGAAAGCTATGTTAGGTTAAATACCATGCTCAATCACTCTTATAAGGAAAATCTCACTTCAACCCAAACCCACATTAAGGTCACTCAATGCTTTATAATGGAATGAAAAGGTTCTGCAAAGAGAATAAAAATGCATGGATCCCTAATATATAATTAAATAAAAAATCAATGGAAGTATTGCAGGTAAACTCAAAGAAGAATATAAAATTCTACAAAATATTGACAATAAAAAAAATTAATAAATCAAATAATGATCACATGGAGGCTATTATATTTATATAGAAGTGCAACAGGAGTGACTGTAAAGAGGATGACCATATGTTCAGATAATAAATGAGAAGTAGGAAGACACTGCCTATGTGAAATGAACTTGTATTTATTTATATTAATGAGAAGAATCGTTATTCAAGGTACTCTTAGACTTGGACCCCAAAAAATTCCTAAATGATTTTTTTTGGAAAACCTATAACAAACTCACAAAGTGGAGGGGGAAAGAGTTAGAAGGCATGATTTATGTTTCAATGAGGAAGAAGGAAAAAATGGGTGTAGAAGAAGGGTACCCACCTCATCAAGGAAGGATCCATATTATCACTTATCTCTTTTTATTGTATTCATATTCTCAATTTCTCATATTCTCCATCTTTATTTATAATCATTAATTATGATTAAATTAATGAGGTAAATTCAATGGTTTCAATTTAATTATCATTTATTTCTCTAGATCTTTTTCATTATAATTTTCAATTCATTCTTATCAAATATTATTATTCGATCCAATTCTTAATTTTAATTAATTAATTTATAGATGAAAACTAAAATTAAATATATTGTGATTTTTTTACTATTTCATTAATTTTTATATTGTTTTTTTAAATTTAAATAAATGAAAATTCTAAGTTTAATGATATAATTTTTTATAATGAATCATCTTATTTACAAGTTAGTTGAACCCATTTTTAGTAGTTTCATTCATTGAATTGGAATCTCTATAAACATATTTCTTCCATAAACCCAATCAATTATTTTTTATGTTTGATTCCTATTATTCTAACCCCCCTTTCACATTAATACAATTTTTTCTTATCATTTTCCTTAATATTTTCTGTAGATTACTAAAGATACCATGGTTGTTTTTGTAAAATATATTTTATATGTTTTCAATATTTTTTTGTAAAGTTAATGTGGATGTTAAATGAAATTTTGTTAGAACTAGTTGATAAACACAATTAATAGGTCCACTGAAGAAGGTTTTGCTAACGGTAAAACCATCTAATGTAAAAAAGGGAAGATTGAGTTTCTATAGAAGGTAAGTAAAATCTTCATATGTTTATTAAGAATGTTTTTATATGAATTTCTTAAAAAGGATAATAAAATTTTCTTAACCATGTTAGGAAACTTTTATTATGAATGTTCTGAAACATTCCTTAAAAAAATGAAGAAAGTTTCCATACAAATTTAGATTATACAAAGCTGATCCCAAGTTCCTAACATCATGAATATTATCACGATCCAAGTGAGTTTGTACAAGTTTTTAAAGGTGGATGAATTTAGATTTTGACCTATAAATCTTGTGTTATGGTTTTAAAAAGGTCAAGTTGTTGTTACAGTAGTAATAAATTGGAAAATTTTCGATGCGAATGGATCATGAAAATTAGATAGAGGAGATAAAAGTTACCGAACACAAATCCCTAAACTAAGGTGATCAAATTCAGATCTTGTAGTATTAATTACATCAACTTGAAGTACTAGATAGAACATGGATGATGTTTCTAGATGAGGATTTTTAATAATTTATAATTTTAGAGTTTTTATAGTTATGTACAAAGAGATTGAATTCCAAAAGGTTGAATTGTAATGGTTTTGTAAAGGTATTATAAGATTCTTATAACATTTGTAAAGGTATATGGTATCACACAAAAAGGTACAAAAAATCTCACGTAAGGGTAACATGACCTACATAAAGTTATAGAGGATAACTTAAAAAATATATCTGAAAGAAGGAAATTTGAGAAGAAAATTTTATGAGAAGTATATCATGTTTTTTGATAAAAAATAGTATTTATATAGATTAAGGTCCTTTTACAACCTAAAAAAGTTCAAGGTAAGGCATAAGAGTCCACCAAACAGATATTGTTTTTTGAATTCAAAGTCTAAAATATTTTGTTACAATATTTATAATGTTCTATGTTATGAATTCAAGGTGTGAGTTGATTTTTAGAGGCTACCAGATTTAGTGCACATTTTGAATATGTTTTGGACCATGTTATTTATAATAAATATGTTTCCCTCTAATAGAAGTAAGATTTATATATATGTTTAAAAATATCATCATATGAACTCATGTAATGATCTAATAAAGTTACTTAATGACATCAGATTATGATTTATGATATCTTTAGAATGGGAAATATAAAGGAACTCATGGTAGAAGAAGTTATATGAACCATGAGATAAATTTTGGTTCAATAGATTTTAAAATAAAAAATGTCCTAATGATCAGTGTAGTATAATGTGAATTGGTCAAATAAGGCATTTATAAAAGAATAAATTAGGATGATTAGTCGAAGATCCATTAGATGAACAAACACCAGACAAATAAATGTGATTCCATCAGATGAATGATGATTTGAATCTTATTTAGATATTGTTTTGTAAAAAAATCTTATATGAAGTTTGAGATGAGGTATAATGCACTTGATAGTGGAATTCTAACTCATTTGGGAGAAAAAGTCAAATAATAAAAAGTGAGTCCAGGAGTTAAATGAGGCATATGAAGACCACCGATAGAAGTTATTTCATGTTAACTGGATCAAAGAAATAAATTAAAGAAGATCATATAGGATTGAATCATCAACTAATGAAATATATTATGGACCATACATAGAAGTATTTCACCAGAAGGTATTTTCCTAGTGAAGCCGCCAGACATACCTATTCTAGATGGAGCATTGAGAAGCATTATTCAGTTTATGTAATGTCATTTAACATGTTGATACTAAGATGACATATCAAATTATGTTTTCTCGGTGAAATAAGTAATTTTGAAGAACATTAATAAAGTTTATTTTAATGATTTTTTTAGAATTTCATACACCTTGGAGTTTTTATGAAGATTTCAAAATATTCTAGAAGTGTTGATAACTGTCAAGAGAAGTTGAGACCATAAAAAAGATTGAAAAACTAATTTTAATTGTGTGATAATACACATGTTAGTTCATTAATTTTTTATAGTAATAAAACTTATATAAAGGGGTAAAACAATATGGGAAATTAGTTGAGAGAAAACTATTCACATATGTGAAAAGATGTGAAGTGCTGAGGATTTTAGGGAAGAAATAGTCTCTAACCAAGATGGAATCTGGTTGATGAAAAACTGTAAGGCTATGTTCTTAAAAGATGTAACATAAACTGATTTTCCAATAATAGGTATACTAGAATTTTTTTGATCATATTCATAATATAGAGTACCATACAAAGTCATATGGGGTTGTTTATAAAATAGAGCATTGATCTGAGGCAAAAAGTGTTTAGAAGAACTAGATAGAGGAATACTAGATGACGATTGAGTTATAAAGTTTTGTGGAAAATAGTTCAGAGGCACACCATATAGAGGCTTATTGGATGAAATTTTTGGTACATTATATGGATTCATACCATACACAGATATAGGCACATTGAAAGTACACACCCAATAGAGTTATCATACCAACAATTTTTCGATGATGTTCTATGAGCTACTTATAACTTTTTATATTATGTCGGCTTAAAAGATAAGAAGAGTTTGTAATTGGAAGGAAGTAGAATAATCATTCTAAATGAAGTTAGTCATTATCATTACCTATTAGTATAAATAATGAGTCTAATGGGAGTTGGATTATTTTATTCACTTTTTATTATGGTGAATTTTATGGACCAACGAGAGTCACTGTGATAAGGATATAGGTTTTCACACTGAATCCTAACCTTGTAAAAAATGTGTGGTTTTTATTATATCATCTAAATATCATAAGGGTAAAAAATAGAGGAATAGTTTTTAAATATTCATACATATTAACCAATAATATATGTATGATCAACTTAAAGGAACAAATATTTTAATTTAAATATAATCAGTAAGAAAATTAGTCACCATTGATTCACCCTCTCTTAGGGTGATTGGATGATCAACCCGGGAATATCAACTAGCATTAAAGACTAGGTTCCCTCTATTTAGATATACAAATTTTCCTCCCAATTATATTTACTTTCATTATATGTAGTGAATTATTTTTGAAATTGAAAAATATTTTTCACTGTAAGTTATGAAAGTTCAACATGAGTTGAAGAGTATATAATTTATCCCTAAGTGTAGAAACATGGAAGTTTCATTGTTAAAGAAATGGATTAATATCAAATATTGGGTTTTTCATATCTACTAAAAATATATTAACCCATAAATATCCCTTACAGATTGAATGAATCTTATTCATTAGCTATGAAAAACATTTTTGGAAGAGGTATTGATTCTTACATATTTTCTAGAGGACTCTGGATTATGTGTCATATTACTACAATGTTAAAGGTTATTATCCATATTTATACTAGTTAAGAGTCCTCTTCTCATTAAATATTATTATTGAAATGACTAAAACTCTCACGATGGGTAAATAAAATACTTTTACTTATCATCCACCATTATTTTTATGTATTTATAGGGAGCATTTAACATAAATTACAATGATGAATATAAGGAAATTTATGTAATGAATTTTTACTCTTATAAATCATTATATAGTACAAAATTTCCTCATTATCTACTCTTCTAGCCATTATAAATTAATAAAATTTATCATTTCATATTGAATTTTTGAATTATCTACCTTTTAGTCAAAGTATTTTTTTTAAATCAAAGTTAACCTTATTTATTTCATTTCTCATAGTTGATAAATTTTCAAATTTGTGATAGAGAAATTCAAAATTACTCTTATTTCTCAATTTTTTGGGTCCTTTATCAAATTCCTCATCATCTTATGAAAGTCTTTCATTTATTCCTAATTATGAAAAATAATCTCAAACATCACACTTTGAAAATATATTTTTCATTATATGAAAATAACCATTAACATTTATTCTCACTATGAGACATAAAATTTCAACCAATCATGATGTCTCAAAATGTGATTCCGTGGCTAAGGGTTTGAGTTGAAATGTTTCTCAATGAGGGAAGAAGAAGTAGGTTGTATTTACATGTACCTCAAGACTGATCAAACACTGAGGGATATATATTCCTTATAAAAGTTACCAAATTTGGTGGATTAGTGTTGAGAACCTCCCTCAAGGATTAGGCTATAGATTTTGGAAATTGCTGATAAAAAGGTTTTGATGACTTAAAAATAATTTTTGAGTGTCTTTAAAAAAAATTAGAATTATAAAACCACAATAAGGTGTATACATCATATATTTGGTGATATTTATCTTCATCGGATTTGATTTGACTGGTCATAGAGCTCAAACAAACCTACCGATCAAATGTTATGGCTGTTGTAAGTCAGAAAAATATTATAAAGGAATTTGAGTTCCTTAGATGGTCGTTCATGCAACCACTTCATGAAAATCTCTCCTGAAAGTCCCCTAAAAATATCACATATATATTTCATTAAAATATTTTTTGTAGGTCCTCTACCCATCTTATAAATAGACCCCTGACTGTAACTTTGGGGGATGATAGATGAACCTTTAGAGGAATAACCCAATAAGAGATTCTCTCACCCTACTTGTTCACCTGACTAGTTCACCCTTCACTTGGGAAAGATATCATGGACAACCCTAAATAGTATGAGGTTCCTAGTTTTACCCACTTGGGTGAAGCCCCTACTTGGGTGAACCACCCACATGGGAGAGCCCCTACATGGTAGAATCAATATATGGGTGAGCTGTAATTTGGGAGAATGACCCAGCTAGTTGAAGCCACTACTTAGGAGAACCAAAAAATTGGGTGAATCCCTACTTGTGAAAAAAATAAAATGGGTGAGCCCCTACAGGGGTGAACAAACCACTAGGTTAAAGCCACTACTTTGATTAACCACCCCTATTCTTGGGAGAAACCGTACATTAGTGACCCATACTTGGGTGACCCATACCTAGGTGACCCATACTTGGGTGAGCCCCTACATGGGAAACCTATTCCCATGTCATCCAACATGGGAAACCCCATCCCATATGGGTGACCCTTCTTTCAAGGTACTCTATAACTGAGCATCCTCTTAAGAGTAACCCCCAACCAAACATTCAAATCACAATGAGCTAAGATCCATCTCATTGTTATAGAAATAATGGTATACTCTTAAGTGTATGACCAAATCAAACCGTCAAATCACCATGAGTCGAGATCCTTGTCATGGTTCAAGAAATATGATCATCCTTCTAATATATGTAATCTCCAACCATAAAAATATGGATTCCTCATATTTTTACCAATGGATAGGGGAATAAATCATTATTGGGAATCCACCTATGTGTAATCCCCAACCAAATCATAATATCCATGAGTTGAGATTCTCCTCATGGATTCAAAAACATGGGAATACTACAATGTGAAATACCTGACCAAACCTTAATAACCATGAGTTGATATTCTCCTCATGGTTCAAGAAAAATGGAAATCCTCCTAAGTGTAAGCCCCAACCAAAAATTAATCTATATGATTTGAGATTCTTCTCATGGTTCTAGAAATATGGGAATCATCTTAGGTGTAATCCCCAAACCAATGTTTCATTAATCATTGATTTGAGATATTCTATATGGTTCCAGAAACATGGGCATCGTCTTAGAGGTAATCCCCAATCCAAATCATCATTAACCATTGATTTTTGATACTCCTCATGGTAATCAATACTTTCCTTAAGGTGAGATAACCGTCATGGTATCATTACAATCCTCATAAGAAATATAGGCTTCCTCATAGGTGTAATCCCCAAAAAATACCACCACATGACCCACCTATAATGTTAAGTATCATAGGGAATCCCATGTGCAAGTATCTCTTTATTTCCTATTATCTCCATGTTCATGAAACAATAATCTTCTCCAGGCATCCTTAGTTCATAATTACTTCTTTTATATATAATGGTATGATCTCATTCAATGTGATTCGCCTTCTATTTTCTCTTATTTATCACCCTGAGAAAAATTCACATGGAATTAGATATATGAAACAATCATTCCATTAGCACTGGGAAAACACCTCTATCACGGGCCTCTTACTGAGGTGTATTCCACCAAACTACATAGGATTTGATTCTTGTTCTTAATAGGATATGTAGGATTTTTCTTTGAGATTATTACCCAATTTCATTTCACTCTTATCAATCCCATCGAACTACATGGGTTATTATTCCTTCTTTCACAGTAAGGGACATCGTCCACTATGATAGTCTTAAGAGAAAACCTTGACTAATATGATGATTTATGGGGTGAACCCAATCCACTGTGATAGTCTGGGAAGTGATCCTTTATAACTAAGGAAATGGTTTTTTATTCTTATATATATGCAAAAAGCTTATGGATTATAAAAATTTTAAGCTCTTATAGATTTTGTTCTTTGATTCCTTTGGGATTAATGGTTTATGATCTAATAAGATTTATTCCATGATTCAAGATTATGATATAAGATATGTTGGTTATGGTTTTCTGTAATGGCCCGGAACTCTCTGATCCATTCCATTGTGAAAATGTGGTTCTAGAGGTGTTTTCAGGAAGTCAAGGTGGCTTGGGGGTGCATTTGGGTGGACTTTTGAGGAAAGCTAAAGGGTAATAGCTTTCACACGGTTGGCACACGGTTTGGCTAAACCGCGCGGCCAAAGCGTGAAAGGATGGTCTTGAGGGAAGTGGCTAACGCACGGTTAGCACACAGTTTTCCTAACCGTGCGACTTACTGTGTGAGGAGGGGTTGTCAAGGCAGAAGCTAGCGCACAATTAGCGAACGGTTTGATAAACCGTGCGACTAATCCATGCGAGCACTTAAAGTTAGATCCTAAAATTTAGCATCTTGACCGTTTAGCCTTTATCTTGCTCGTTTAATCCCTTAATCGGCCATAACATGGGATTACCCTTCATTGGAGGTAGAAGAACCTCTCCCAAAAATTTTGGAGGTGGTACAGAGGCACCCCTTGGAAAATCAGAGACGATTTCTTGAGGTATGTGATCCTTTTTGTTTGGTTTCTTAGATCTACCTAGATGTACTCCTCCTCTTCTCTTGGGATCTTAGATCTACACCCGTTATGGGTATATCTAAGTGTGTGGATGTCATTTATGATGATTCTTGGTCTTGATATTGCAAGTGGGAGAGATCTAAGGTGGGGTTTTGGAGAATCGACCTGGGTTCCTTGAGCGTTCCTTGACCATTGTGGTTTCTGTAAAAAAACATTGAGGTAGGTATTTTACATTCATCTCTCTAATTTTTGCATCATGCAGGATGGGTGTCCTTTTGCCTTCACGAGACATAGTTGAACCAGTTTAATGAAGATAATAACTGGCTTAAAGAACAGAGATGGGGAAGTTGTTATGTTTATCTTTGTTTATCATATTATTATGTTGTGAATTTAATAGGCTTATTCCAACTGAAAATCACGGTCGTTGGGGGCCTTTGCTTGCTCAATTAAATGTTTCCCTATATTTCTAGACTGTTTTATGGATGTAAACTTTGTGGAGTATGGAAATTGGTTAATCACATAAAGTTGGCTGATTAAATGAATATCTGGAACCCTTGTGTGATCACCCGGGTTGAACAAAATGGAATAATGAACATGTGGGTGTTGGATTGGTTACGTGGTGTGTGAAGGGGGGGGGGGGTGAATCCTGGGTTATTATGAATTGGATGGGCAGCGGGGCTGCGGTAAATGATATTAAAGGGGTAATGATATGGCACGATCCTTGTTTTGTGATACGGTTGTGGAGATGCGGTTATAGTGGCAGCATGGCTGAAGTAATGGGTTGTGATATTAACAGAGAGTGGAATGTTGATAAATGAACTGCAGGGAATGATAATGAATTAAACGTGGGAACAATCAATGGGGATTGATTGATGATAAAAAGGTTGGTTTTATGTTTCCTGTGTTCTATCTAACTTTATTTGTTGTTGGAAGGGTTTTGTTCTACGAACCCTTGATTAGGTTTGATATTTTCCCAGTAGTTAAGGAACTAATAAGCTAATACTATTGAAAACATGAGAACCTAAATGGGGTTGGGATTGTTTGTTTTATGCATGCATCGTAGTAGCAGTGTAGAGGCACGTGCTCAGTTTCTCTATTTAGGAGCCATAGGTTGGGCTGTGTGTCTGGTATATATATATATATGTGTGTGTGTGTGTGTGTGTGTGTATTTGTATCTTTGTGTTTTGTCACACCCCAACCATGTTGAGAACGTAGTTCCAAACACTCCCATTTCATGGGAGAGGGTGTTTTTTCCATTAGTTACTAGCTCCTTCCTGTTCCTTCTTCCATAGGCTCTAATGGATTCAGGCGACCTTACACCCAAGACTCTTCGAGTAGGTTTTAATTGCTGAGATTTTAGCCCAGGACTCTTCGGGCAGGTTTACCGTTCCCAAGAATCATCTAGATGAGGCCCAAGTGTGTTCAGGCGGGGATGTGATTGTAGTTTGTGAGGCCTAGGTGTGTGCGGGCGGGATATGTGGTTTGTGAGGCCCAAGTGTGTGCGGGAGGGATATGTGGTTTGTGAGGCCCAGGTGTGTGTGGGTGGGATATGTGGTTTTGTGGCCAAGGTGTGTGTGGGAAGAAAGAGTGCGGTAGCATCAAGACGTTCTCTCTTAGGAAGAGATTCTAACTTGTGGGAAATGGTGCGGGGTACCCAATACTCTTGTTCTTATATACTACTACCTGTTGTTTTGTGGTTTTAGTGAGTGTGGCTGGTGAGGTTTGGTGGATAGAATTCCTTGTGAGGTTTTGGTTTCTTCTGTTGTTCTCATGGTACATTAGGATGTCTCCCCACTTGTGCATGAGATCTTTAGGTTTCCATACTGACTATACTTGTATGCTCACCCTACGTTTACTTTTAGGTTTCCAGGAGGACTACCAGGGCCAAGCGGGACCCTACTAGTCGGGACAGTTGGAGTTGTTGTAGTTGTTGTACTCTTGATCCTTTTGGTATTGTACTTTTGAGCTTTCTTGAACTTGTACTTTGTTTCAGAATGGTTTAAACATGCATGTGGGATTGGTTTGTGTTTATTTTCATTTACCTATTCTTTTTTTTCTTTTGGTGTTTAACTCATCCTATTTCCCGATCTTAAATAATAAAAAGGGTAATGCCTTCCATATTTGTGAAAAATCATACCCTTGGTGCTAGTCACCACTCTGGAGTCTACTGGAGGTGGGACTCGGGGGTCATTATCTCCCTTTCACCATTGTTAGCTTAGGAGTGGCATCTTTGGGGGGAGGGGTCGTGACAGAATGGTATCAAAGGTGAGGTTGAGAGATATGATGGATTTTGGAGTTAGGAACAGTGAGGATTGCATGGGATGGTAGGGCAACAGTGTTGGATGATCTTGGTGCGTGACATAGGCCAGGGTAGACCGGCTAGGACATGATATTTTAGGGCCCCCCGTGATCCGATGAAAGGAATCTGAGCCTACCAAACGACCAAGTGAAACTTCATTGATTGTAGGGTAGAGACCCTAGGTAAGGTACATGCATCATCATGTTTGTGTTTTACTTGATTTGGATGTTATGGGAAAGAAATTGAAATAAAATGATAAAATGAAACCTTCCTTGCTACTTGGGATTAGGCAATCTTTGTTGACCGTACAACTATGGTGTTGGGACGTCATGCTCGGGTGACTCAGACAGTTGAGGCCCAGCAGATTCAGGCAGTCGATCAGTTGAGGATTGACCGAGATGAGGAAGATGATCATTGGCAGAAGACTCTCTATTCCTTCCAACGACAAACCCTCAAGAAGTATGAGGGTAGTACTTCGGATATGGAGATGGAGGGGGTGGCTTGAGGAGGTAGGGATTGCTTTTACTTTGATCCGTGCTTCTAGGGTGTACCGGGTTCCCCTAGCAGTCAGTCAGCTAAGAGGTGCAGCGCGTCAGTGGTGGACGATCTACCTCGGGGAGAGGTCAGAGGCAGAGGTTCCGTGGGCTGAATTTGAGAAGGAGTTCCGAGAGGAATTCCTTTCTTCAATGATTAAGAAGGAAAAGCGGCAGGAGTTACTCTCCCTCCAGAAATGGAGTATGTTAGTACGATAATTGGGTATCAATTTCAAGGGTCTATTATGCTTTTCTCCGAATCTATTTCCGGAGGAAGAGTCTCGGGCAAGACGTTTGGAGGAGGCGCCTCGTCCTTCGCTCCAGTATGCTGTCACCCCCTTCACCCTTCCAACGTACATGGAAGTATAGAATAAGGCAGAGGTTGTAGAGAGGATGAACTCACAGGGAGGTGAACCATGAGAGGGGATCCAGCTGGGTTCATCGAAGGGGAAGGCAGTCAGCAGCAGGTCTCCTGCGACAGGACCTTCCAGATTTAGGCCAGTAGGGAGTATGCCCGAGCAGTTCCAGTTCAGATCTTTGGGTCCTCTTCCCTTTTTCATGATCCTAGGACCAAAGTGTTTCTCTTACGGAGTTCTCGGTCACATTCAGAGTCAGTCCCGACCCGAGCTCAGTAAGGTGGAGGTGGGCAGGTTCAGCGCCCACCTCAGCAGCACCAGTTGCCGGCGAGGCCCTTCCAACACCAGCAGGACCCTGATCCTCCGAAGGCAGACTTTGCAGGGGGAGTCCGACCTCAGGGTTCTCCCTAGGTACCTCGACCAGTGCGTGGTTGGGGAGGTGGTCGACATCAGAGAGGTAGAGGAGCTTGGAATGGACAGTTGCACGCAGCAGAGTTGGCAGCTCCAACATGACCAGAGGTGGTGCGAGGTATGATTTGTTTGTTCAACACTCTCGTTTCTGCTTTTCTCGATTCTGGAGATTTTCACTCCTTTGTTTCACCCGGTCTAGCCCATGCATTGGGTCTAGACATAGAGAGACTTTCTGTACCCCTGGTGCTGAGTACACCAGTTAAAGGTCAGACCAGAGTATATTATGTTTTCCGGGGATGTGGGATGATGTTGGGGCCGCATTGATCTAGTGGGGATCTTCTTTTGCTATAGATGTGGCCATAAGATGTCATCCTAGGCATCGACTGAATGTTTTCTGTTAGTTCCGTTATCAACTGCTTCCAAAGAAGAACCATGTTCTCCAATGTGGATGGGCAGTGTGTAGCATTTTTTGGCGAGAGGAGCTATCATGTGGGAAGCTGGCATGTGAAGCCTCTCTTTTCCTTGTTAGGAGGGTTATCAGTGGTTTCAGCTGATACCGAGATGATGGATGTTTGAGAGGTTTTTGGGGAGTTCCTCGATGTTTTTCCTGAGGAGGTTGTGACTCTACCCCCCCCCCCCCCCCGATGTGACGTTGAGTTAGAGATAGACTTACATCCTGGTGCCCGTACGATTTCGATGGACCCTTATCGGATGACACCTTCGGAGTTGTGGGAGTTGCGGATTCAGATTGACGATCTGATGGAGAAGGGTTTTGTTCAACCCAGCGTGTCGCCATGGGGTGCTCCTGTTTTGTTCGTGAAGAAGGAAGATGGTGGTCTCAGGCTATGCATAGACTACCAAAGGTTGAATTAGGTAACGATCAAGAATTTTTACCCCCTTCCAAGGATAGATGATCTCTTCGACCAGCTGAGGGGAGCAGGTTGGTTTTCTAAGATTGATCTATGATCTGGATACCATCAACTGAGGGTAAAGGACAATGACATCTCGAAGACGGATTTCAGGTGCATGTATGGCCACTTCGAGTTTGTAGTAGTGCCTTTTGGAGTTACGAATGCACTAGATGTGTTCATGGGACTTATGAACTTTTTCTAAAGAGAGTTTATGGACCGATTCGTTGTTGTGTTTATCGATGACATCCTGATCTTATCAAGATCAGAGGAGGAACATGTTGAGCATCTCAGGGCAGTCTTAGAAGTCCTTCGACACCACCAGCTTTATGGAAAATTGTCGAAGTTTAAGTTCTTGATGTAAGAAGTACACTTCCTTGGGAACGTCATTTCTCAGAATGAAGTGTCAGTTGACCCATCTAAGGTGGAGGCAGTTGTTTCTTGGGCGGCACCCAAGAGCGTGGCAGAAGTTCCTAGTTTCCTAGGGTGGAAGGTTATTATCAGAGTTTCGTTTCGGACTTCTCTCGAGTTGCTTCTCCATTGACAGCTTTGTCTAAGAAGAACCAGGTCTTCCTATGGAGCGGGCAGTTATAGAAAGCTTTCGACAACCGGAATGAGAAGTGTGTCAGTGCTCCAGTACTCAGGTTTCCAGAGGAATGGTTGTTGTATGAGCTGTTTTGTGATGATTCTAGCCTTGGTTTGGGGTGCGTATTGTTACAGAAGAAGGGTGTGATCTGTTATGGGTCTAGGAAGTTGTTCCCTCATGAGCGTAACTATGCCACCCATGACCTAGAGCTTGCAGTAGTTGTGTTCGCACTGAAGTTGTGGTGACATTACCTCCTTGGGGAGCACTTTGTGGTCTTCTCAGATCACAAGAGCTTACGTTATATCTTCTCCCAGCATGACCTGAACTTACGGCATCAGAGATGGGTTGAGTTTCTGTAAGACTATGACTTCGAGATCTCTTACACTGAAGGTAAGGGAAACGTTGTGGCTGATGCACTGAGCAGGAAGTCACATAAAGAAGTGGCTCAGGAATCCGCTGATGCTTGGAAAGTTATGGGAGAGTTGGCTGCCTTGCACTTGGATGCAAGGGTAGAGGGTGTTAGAGGCTGTTTGTTTCAGATGACGGTGCAGTCCTCCTTGTTGTAGTAGGTGGAAGAGTCTCAGTGGGGAGACTCTGAGGTGAAAGTAATGCAGGATCGTATCGATCAGGGGAACGCTTCAGAAGGATGGTTAGAGGACAGACGACACCAGATTCTTTTTCATGGAAGGTTGTTTGTTCCTGGGGAGATGCGTGAGGGAGTTCTCCATGAGTTCCATAGCTCAGCCTTGACGGTACATCCAGGAGTTTCAAAAATGTACCAAGGCCTGAGGAAACAGTTTTTGGGGACCGGGGTGAAACGGGCAGTGGCAGAGTTTGTGCCTAAGTTCCTAGTATGTCAGCAAGCATAGGTTGAACACCGTGTTCCCAGTGGTTTGTTGTATCCTTTTTATGTCCCTGAGTGGAAATGGGATGACATCTCAATGGACTTCGTCACAGGACTACCCAGAGTTGAGGATGGTTATGATGTTATCTGGGTAGTGGTGGATCAACTGACGAAATCAGCTCACTTCTTGGAAATTAAGGAGTCAGTCCTGGTGAGTACCTTAGCACAGAGGTACGTAGATGAGGTGGTGTGTTTGCATGGATTTCCTAAGACTATCGTCTCAGATTGGGATACGCGGTTTACCTCACGAGTCTGGAAGGGGTTACAACATTCTTTTGGCATCTAGCTACACCTTAGCACTGCTTTCCACCCCTAGACCGATGGGAAGATAGAGCGGACTATCCAGACGTTGGGGGACATGCTGCGAGCATGCGTTCTGGATTTCGGAGGATCATGGGTGCAACTCTTTCCTTTAGTAGAGTTTTCCTACAACAACAGCTTCCACTCTACTATTGGCATGACACCGTTTGAGGCTTTTTATGGAAGAACATTTCGTTCACCCATTTGTTGGGCAGAGGTTGGTGAGACAAGTGCTCTTGGGCCAGCGGTAGTACAGAGAACCACAGAGAATGTCCATCTTGTGCGTGGGAGGATGAAAGCGGCTCAGGAATGACAAAAGTCTTATGATGACTGTCGGAGGAGGCCCTTGGAGTTCTAGGTGGGAGATCATGTGTTATTGAAGGTTTCCCCTCGACGGGGGCAGCGGAGGTTTGGGAAGGGGAGTAAGCTCTCCCCCAGGTTCATCGGACCTTTTGAGGTGCTGAGGCGAGTCGGCGAGGTGGCATATCAGCTGGCCCTGCCACCTCAGTTGAAGAAGGTTCATGAAGTCTTCCACATCTCCCAGCTTCGTCGGTACTTACACGATGACTATCACGTTATCGACTGGGGAGAGTTAGATATGGAAGACGACGCGGCCTTTGAGGAACGACCAGTCAGAATTGAGGATCGTAAAGAGAAGGTGCTCCGTGGACGGACCATTGCCTTGGTTCGTCTGTTGTGGAGGCATGGCAGCCTCGAGGAGAGCTCTTGGGGGCAGGAGGCTCAGATTCACGCTCATTACCCAGAGTTGTTTTGACTTGTGTTTTTACTTGTTCTTATGAGCTATGTTTTGATGTTATAATATGTACGTTTGATATATAGAGTGCTTGCCTTGTTGGTTGGGAGATGTTTTGTTTCCTTGTTCTCTGGAGGTTTGTAACGTGTCTAGATGTGCGGGGAAAGGAAAAAACATGATCCTTAATTGAGACACATTAATGAGGATGTGATTGAACCAGTGCTAGAAAGTCAGTGCCGCCTAAAGCGGGTAATATCTCAACATGGGAGAAGGAATTCCCAAAGACATGTGTTCAGACAGTGTGTTGGTTGTATGGTTTTGGGGGTAGTGTAAGTTGAAAAATCCTAATATATGAAAGTGGGAGGACCTAATCCCTAATCGAGATGCATTAGTGTGGATGCGGTTAAACCCGTGCAGACGAGTTAGTGCCGCCTAAAGATGATAATATCTCAACATGGGGGAAGGAATTACCTAACTAATATAATTAGGATAGTGGTTGGTTTCGGTTATGGAGAGAGCTCTGAGAGGTATCTTGTGGGGTGGTTGTTCAGACCTTTCTCCTTTTGTGAGTTGGTTTTTAATTCTTGAGGACGAGAATGTTTTGAGAGGTATCTTATGTAATGTCCCAGACCTCTCCGGTCCATTAATTTATGAAAATGTGGTGCTATAGGTGTTCTGGGATGTCAAGGTGACATGGGGGTGCATTTGGGTGGACTTTTGAGGAAAGTTAAAGGGTAATAGCTTTCTCACGGTTGGTGCACGGTTTGCCTAAACCATGTGGCCAAACCGTGCAAGGCTGGTCTTGAGGGAAGTGGCTAACACACGGTTAGTGCACAGTTTGCCTAACCATGTGGACTAACCGTGCGAGGAGGGGTTGTCGAGGCGGAAGCTAGCGCACGGTTAGAGCATGGTTTTTTAAACCGTGCGACTAAGCCGTGCGGGCACTTAAAGTTAGATCCTAAAATTTAGGATCTTGACCGTTTAGCCTTTATCTTGCTCTTTTGAGCCCCTAATCAGCCATAAATCGGGATTACCCTTCCTAAGAGGTATAAGAACCTCTCTCAAGCATTTTGGAGGCAATTCGGAGGCTCCCCTTGGAAAATCGGATTCGGTTTCTTGAGGTATGTGATCCTTTTTGTTCGGTTTATTAGATCTACCTAGATCTACTCCTCCTCTTCTCTCAGGATCTTAGATCTACGCCCATTATGGGTAGATCTAAGTGTGTGGATATTGTTTATGATGAGTCTTGGTCTTGATCTTGCTAGGATGGGGGATCTAAGGGGGGGGGTTTGGAGAATCGACCTGGGCTCCTTGAGTGTTCCTTGACCGGTGTGGTTTCCTTCAAAAACCTTTGAGGTAGGGATTTTACCTTCGTCTCTATAATTTGTGCATCATGTGGGATGGGTGTCCTCTTGCCTTCACGAGACATAGTTGAACCAATTTAATGAAGATAATAACTGGCTTAAAGAATGAGGATGGGGAAGTTGTTATGTTTATCTTTGTTTATCCAATTGTTATGTTGTGAATTGAATAGGCTTATGTCTACTAAAAATCATGGTTGTTGGGGGCCTTTTATTGCACAATTAAATTTTTCCCTATCTTTCTAGACTATTTTATGGGTAGAAACTTTGTGGAGTATGGAAATTGGTTAATCACATAAAGTTGGATACATAAATGAATATCTGGAACCCTTGTGTGATCACCTCGGTTGAACAAAATGGAATAATGAACATGTGGGTGTTGGATTGGTTACGTGGTGTGTGAAGGGGGGGGGGGGGGGGGGGGTTAATTCTGGGTTATTATGGATAGGATGGGATGTGGGGGTATGGTAAATGATATTAAAGGATAAATGATGTGGCACAAGCCTTGTTTTGTGATACGGTTGTGGAGATACGGTTATAGTGGCAGTAGGGCTGCAGTAATGGGTTGTGATATTAAAAGAAAGTGGACAGTTGATAAATGAACTGCAGGGAATGACAATGAATTAAACGCAAGAACAATAAATGGGGATTGATTGATGATAGAAAGGTTGGTTTTATGTTTCTTGTCTTCTATCTAACTTGATTTGTGGTTGGCAGGGGTTTGTTCTACGAACGCTTGATCTGGTTTGATAGTTTCCCAATAATTAAGGAACTAATAAGCTAATACTGTTGAAAACATGAGAACCTAAATGGGGTTGGGATTGTTTTTTGTATGCATGCTTCGTAGTAGCAGTGCCGAGGCACGTGCTCGGTTTCTCTATTTAGAAGCCATAGGTTGGGTTGTGTGTTTGGTATATATATATGTATCTGTATCTTTGTGTTTTGTCGCACCCCACCCATGTTGAGAACCTAGTTCCAAACACTCCCATTTCATGGGAGAGGGTGTTTTTTTCCTTAGTTACTAGCTCCTTCCTGCTCCTTCTTCTATAGGCTATAATTGCTTGAGGTGAACTTACACCCAAGAATCTTTGGGTAGGTTTCGATTGGTCATATTTTAGCCCAAGACTCTTCGGGCAGGTTTACCGTTCCAAAAAATATTTGGGATGAGGCCCAGGTGTGTTCAGGAGGGGATGTGTTTTTTGTTTGTGAGGACCAAGTGTGTGGGGGCGGGATATGGGGTTTGTGAGGCCTAGGTGTGTGCGGGCGGGATATGCGGTTTGTGAGGCCCAGGTGTGTGTGGGCGGGATATGTGGTTTTGTGGCCTAGGTGTGTGCAGGAAGGAAGAGTGTGGTAGCATTAGGACATTCGCCGTTAAGAAGAGCTGCTAACTAGTGGGAAATGGTGAGGGGTACCCAATACTCTTGTTCTTATAAACTACTACCTGTTGTTTCGTGGTTTTCGTGAGTGTGGCTGGTGAGGTTGGGTGGATAGAATTCCTTTCTAGGTTTTAGTTTCTTATGTTGTTCTCACGGGACATTAGGATGTCTCCCCACCTGTGCACGAGAGCTTTAGGTTTCCCTACTGAGTATACTTATATGCTCAACCTACGTTTACTTTCAAGTTTCCAGGAGGACTACCAGGGCCGTGCAGGACCCTACTAGTTGGGACAGTTGGAGTTGTTGTAGTTGTTGTACTCTTGTTCCTTTTGTTAATGTACTTTTTATCTTTCTTGTACTTGTACTTTGTTTTATAATGGTGTAAACAAGCATGTGGGATTGGTTTGGGTTTATTATCATTTACCTGTTCTTTTTCTTCTTTTGGTGTTTGACTCATCCTATTTCCTGATCTTACATAATAAAGAGGGTAATGCCTCCCATATTTGTGAAAATTCATACCCTTGGTGCTAGTCGCCACTCCGGGGCCTATTGGAGGTGGGACTCGGGTGTCATTATCTCCCTTTCACCATTGCCAGCTCAGGAGGGGAATCTTTGGTGGGAGGGGGTCGTGACATTTTCAAATTTTACACTCCTATTCTCATACCATTATTCTAATGTTATGCTGATATCTACCTTTTTTACTCTTACTATGCATATGAGGTCACCCTTTTTTTGTTTCATTTCCCCAGGTTATGAAGATTGGAATTAAGTATGATATATATAATAAGGGTTCTAGTTATAATGAAATTATTGAGATATGGTGCAGTTCACTAATAAACAAGGTGTTAATGTATCCCATTTTTCAAAGATACTTGACCTTTATGATTATAGAATGAATCATTATGTTATGTAATGAATTTTCATTTAATAAGATATAATAACATAATAAGAAAATTATGGGAATCTATAGTTGGTATCAAATTTAGTTTTTCTTATATTGTTAAACTAGGATGATAAATATTTTTTGAGAATCTAGAGGAGTCAATGTATATTATAATATCATAATGTGTTTGTAATGATCATATATGGCCTAGGTTAAGCCTAAGGATTCATAGATTGAAAAGAATTTTTCTTGATGTATACATACTATATATTATTTTTCATGACTATATAGTTTCACACTATAATAATTATTTCTCACATTATTATATATGTTTTTAGTTGATGGTTGGAACCCAAAGGAAGTGTGTTAATGATAAATGTGATGGATAATTAAATTATTGTCCTCCTAAGAAACCAAATGCTATGAAAGGTAAAATAAAAAAGGTCCTTCATATGATAACACAACTTTATGAAGCTATGAATCATACTGAGATTCCAAATGACCAATGGAGGTAACAACATTCTCTTGAGTTTTTATATGAATTAATTCCTACCTTGTTTTAGTACGTTCGCTAATCCACTATTGGTTATAAAATGGATTAGTACCATTGAAAATATATTTTCCATCAAATAGTGTTTATAACATGAAAAATATATTCTATTTGTTTATAATTTGGAAGTATAAACAAATCAATAGTGGAACCTTAGAAAATATGTGAGGCAATAGGAAAAGATTACTACATAGGGTGGGATAAGATTGAGAGATTATTTTTAAATAATTAATTTTATTGAATTCTTTATATGATAATTGATAATGAATTTTATAAGATAAAGAAAAAGGATAATAAATCCTTTAGTATACATAAAGGAAATTTTATAAGACATTCAAGGTATGATTCTAGTATTAACATCAAACCTAAAAGTAAGTTTGATCAAATCTTTAGTGGATTAAAATAATGTTACAAATGGTGTTATCCATAATAAACTTCAGTAGCTATAATTGTTTGATTTTCTATCAAGGTAGAAATGAAGGTTATAATTACCCATAAATCTCATGGTTTTGGAAATAAAAGAAAGATAAAATTCAAAGGAAACTCTAAAAAAATAGAGAGAAGAAAATTATCCTTCTTTTATGCTCGAAGAGTGGAAAGAAACATGGGGTTAATTGTTTTAAGGGGATTGTTAAATATTTTAAATTTAGAAAATAAGGTTATCAATCTATAAAATGTATAAGTGATGTGAAGAGACAAATAAATGAATGGAAAAATGAAAAATCTAAACATATAGGGCCACCCACACTCTGGTGAATTAGAAGAATGGAGTATGGTAATTATACCAACCAATGATCAAATATGAAGGTTAATGATGAGGATTGATGATAGTAACCTATTAATCCTAAAATATAAGGAAAGTCTCATGTGATCAAAATTATTGATGCAAATAATTAAGTGGTGAATGGTACACTTACCATAAACTCTAGAACTCCTCATGTCTTATTTAATTATATAATTACCCACTCTTTTATATTTGAATAATTTTATTGTGGTATCATATTAACACATCAATAATTAGATGACTAATTAGCAGTGAAAACCCAGAATGGTACGATGATCACATTTCCAATGTATGATTAACATTCAATTAATGTTTTTAGTAAATCTCATAATTCTCCTTCAAATTTAATTCAATGTAATTTTTTATTGGATTTTATTTCCTTAGATAAGGCCGAAATCAATATTCAAGGAAGGGAAGTCACATTTTATATTCAAAACCAACCTATGATAATCTATTTGTTTGATGATAAATATAAAATTTAAATTTAAATTACATCCATTTTATGGGTCTTGATTATCATTCATTAAGGGTTTATATCTGAAATTGTTTTGGAGAAAATCAACAACCATGATATTCTTATTATGAAGGAACATATTGATGTATTTTTGAAAGAGTTTCCTAGGGTTCCATTAAATCGTGAAGGTGATTTCTTAATAGAACTCATACATGGAAATACACCTATTTCAAATCCTTTATATAAAATGGACTCAATTGAGTTACAAGAATTTAGGGAGAAACACAAAGATAATATTGATAAGAGATTTTTTCATCCATTTGCATCACCTTAGGGTGAACTCTCTCTTTTAGTTAAAAAATATAGATCAATAAAACTGTTCATTGATTATTGTGAACATAACAGGATCATAATCAAGAATATGTACCTTTTGAATCACATTGTTGACTTGTTTGATCAACTAGATAGAGATAAATAATTTTATAAGATTGAAATTTATTTTGGATATCATAACTTAAGGGTCAAGAAGGAGGATATTCCAAAGATAACAATCCATACAAGGTATGAAAAATCTAAATGTATATCTCTACCATTTGGACTTACTAATTCCTCTACAATCTTCATGGATTTAATTAATAAAATATTTAGATATTCCTTTTATTAGTTTTTTGTAGTCTTTATATATGATATTCTTATATATTAAATGAGTATGTAAGAACATTAAGAGTAATTGGGGATTATTCTGAAGACTGTAAGGAAGGATAATCTATATGAAAAATTTAAAAAGCATGAATTTTATTTATAAAAAGTTCCATTTTTGGGTCATATAATCTCAAGTGAGTGTATATCAGTGGATCCTTAAAAAATGGATTTTTTTTATCATTGGGCTAGACCAACCAATATGACTGAGATCTATTGTTTTCTTGTTTTGAATAGATATTATCAAATATTTGTAGAAAATGTTTCATGATTATCTAATCCACTGACCAATATAAATTGGAATATAGGAATGTGCCTTTTGGAAAAATGAATGTGAGGAAAATTTCAAGGAACTAATGAGAAGGTTAGTCATCACACCTATTCATATATTACCCTACAATAGAGAAGGATCTGTAATCAATAGTGATGAATCAAATAACACAATGAGATTTTTTCTCTGGTATAATGATATAGTTATATCTTATACGACATAAAAATTTAAATTTCATGAGAAAAATTACCCAACTCATTATTTGGAGTTTGCTGTAGTAATTTTTTAATTAAATATATAGTGTAATTATCTTTATGGAGAAATATGTGATATATATATATTGATTATAAATGTTTAACGTTTATATTCACTTAGAATGAGTTGAATATATACAAAACATATGTTGGTATTTGATTAAATATTATGACTTATCAATATATTACCACCTTAGGAAAGCGAACTAGGTGAATGATAATCTAAGTTGAAAGGACCATACTAGATTAGCTATGATGTGGATCACAAAAGATCCAATATTTATATATTATTAATAGAAGTATCTAGAAATATTTATGGAATAGAATAATTGAATCTTTATCTAATGTTTTTTAAATAATATATATAAGTGAGGATTTGTGTCATACAAGGAATATGTGGAACTATAGAAGAAGGTCACAAATGTTCATGAGTTCAAACTTGATTATGATAGAATGAAATAGAGATATACACTTTTTTATATTAAAGTGATGAAATTTCGATGGAAAATTCATTTTAATGGAAGTATAATTTAACACCCGGATACTTTATGATATATTTATTTTCAAATAAATTTAACCTCTCTGATATACTGAAATATATCTAACACCATTTTTAAACGAACCATAATATAATTTTATAATATTATGTGACAGTTATCTCCTCACTTTTGGATTGGGGGCTATGAATTGAACTTACTAAACTATGAAAAAAATATTTTTTTGCATATATATAAAATGAATTCATTGTTATCTAATTAATTATAACTGAAAATAAAAAACATTTTAAAATAAATGGTATTTAAAAAAACATTATTTATTAATGCATTGTGTTTTTTATCATAATAAATTAAATTAATAATTATTTTTATATTATTTTAATGAAATTTATATATTATAAATTTTTTTAAAATCCATCAAATGTTTTTTCTTGGAATATGGTATCAATAAATATAGTTTTGTGGTAAAAAATATATTTTTATAAAAACAGGAAATATCACATTTTTTACACTTTTTTAATGTTAATTTAAACCACTTATAGAAATTTAATTGTAAAAAACTGGATTCTATATTTGGAATCAGGTTTCAACATTTTTTAAATAGGTCCCTTTTATTTTTGGTCAAATTGAATAGTAACTATAGTAAATTTTTGTCACCTCGATAAGAGAAAAATGAGTAAAATAGGGATAAACAGTTGAGATAAAGATTCAAAATTTATCTAAAACATTAATTTATCTTATTAGATGAGTTTATTTTAGCCAGATTAATCTAATTATTATATATATTTTAACTTGGTGAAATATTTATTTTATTATTACCATTATATCAATTTTATAAGATAACAAATACAAAATGTCACAATATTTACTTTAGTATCTATAAAATTTATCCATAAGGATAAAAATATGATAAGTTCAATTATAAATATTTATTTAAAATATAAGTTATTTTTTTATCCAATTAATTTATATATAATAATTGTTAATTGATTAACTACCATAAATTCCAACAGGACACCAAAAACATATTTATTCAATTAATGGAAAAGAAAAAGAAATAATCTAAAAAATAGTAAAATTAGTACAATTCAAGTGAATTATTATGTTCCATGAATTTTATAGATAATAATAACATATTAATGATGTTTAATATTATTATATTCTAATTCCATCTTTATGTTGGTTACATTAAATTAAAATTAATTTAGTTGTTCCAAAATTGACATTAATGATATATTAAATCAAATTATATTCTATTAAATGATTTAAAATACATAATAATATTAACTTCAGCCAAGTGAAAGGAATATGGTTCAAAATATCAACCAAGGTCCATTTATGAGACATTATTCCACTAATGGTAACATTATTAACCACTAAATATTAAAATATTTGTTACGGTGTTTAATTTAAAAACTGTAAATGAAGGGGTTAATGAAAAATATATAGTTTAAAATGGCACAAAACTAGAATATATTTAATTTTATGATGTTATTTAAACCATAAAATATTTTTATTTTAATTTATATCCACCTATAATAATTCTTCATTAGAATTAATTTATTATGTTTCACTCTTTTAAGAAATTCTTTGTGTGTCCTCTCCCTCCTTTATAAAATGACATCCCTCTTTTCTTTTCATTACAACACTTTAGGTCTTATATATGGGACAAAAACTGAAAAAATATATTCTAAACTTATATATGAAATCTACAGATGATCTTTTATCCCTAAAATACCAACATTGTGGGTTTTAAGGGCATATCTAAATGAGTTCTTTCAAATAAGAGGGGATCACCTTGACCGATCACTTTCTTTCTTACTTATTCTTTTACCTCCTCTAAATATTAACTATTTATCATAAAATAATAAATTTAGTGTCCAAAATACTCTAATTTTTTTAAGATTATGAAACCATTGTCAGCCATTATATTTCTTATCAAATGAAAAGTGAAAGTATCTCTCGTGTGTACGTACGAATTACCGTCTCTATATAGTAATACAATTCATTTTTCATCACCATATTTTATGGATGAGTATTATGATGAGTTTAATGTTATATATTATATTCATGAAAAATTAATTGTTATTTAATTATAATATCATATGTACCTTCTTTTCTTCTAATTTTTTTTAAAATGATAATGTCGATCGTGCGTACATGTGGAATACCACCTTCGCGAAAAAATTTGTTTTATTTCATTTACGCTTTACATGAATGGTAATAAGATTGAATTATATATATATATATATGATGTATTTGATATAATAATGATCATTTAATGGTGTATTATTATTTATCATTCTTTTGATCCAAGCAAAAAAAAGTTACAATAGCATTCATGCATACACACAACCTACCATCTCCATGAACGATGCAATTTATTTTTCAATGTCTAATTTTATGGATGAATATAAATATATATGTATATATAGATATTGAATATATATATATATATATATAATAAATATGAAATTTATATAATTATTAAAATTTTATAATTATTTAACCAAGATAAAATTACAATGGTAGATACTATTTAACCAAAACATAAAAAACGAAGCAGTTATGACTCAGAACAATTGTTTTAGTAAATATTTTTTAATAAACGGGTGATAAATGGTTATAAGTAAATCATATATGGTATGATATATATGATTATTATTTTCTAATAGAGTTATAATAAAAATATATTTATTATATAGTATTTTAAAACACATATAAATGAAGTTAGACCTGAGGTAATGGATTTTCCTCTCACTTTTACTTCTGTGAGACACACGCCATATTGAAAAATTGTTACTTTTTGTAATATATATACTACCCATGAATGTATTTTATTGTTATTATAAATAAAATTATGGGATTTACATATCCATATAATTTACTTTCTTTCATGGGGATTATGGTTCAAAAGTTTCCAAAGTTGTTAGGTCTTTATGTTACAATATCATTGTTTGTTGGGATTGTTTATGATCGTGTTACTAATGATGATTTTTTGGATATAACTATCAATTATATAATAAATATTTTTATCCTCTTTTAATTTTTTGATAATTAATTTTTTCCATTAATTTTCCTGACTTTAATTACTCAATAGACTGAGATAATGTTTGAAGGAAAATCAACATTATTTACCCCATTGGAAAAAAACCTATTTCATCCAAATACATGTTTTCTAAAAATGTTTTGAAAAACGTTTTTAATATTATATAATAATTTTTTAAATTATTTTTTAACAATGATTTACTATATTAAAAATGGTTTAAAATGAATCTTCTTATCATTATCTAAATAAGTTATTTTTTAACCTTTTTTATTATTGTGTGAAAGGAATGATTTATTTTAACATATAAAGAATGAATAGAATTTCCCACCATCAAGACTACTCAATATTTTTAACCTTCTTTCACAATTTTCAATGTATAAATTTAATGAAAATAATTTCATTAATTTTGGAAAATTTAAGGATTTTAAATAAGTGATTTCAAATTGAAATGGGTATTTTACTAAAGAAACCCTCTAAGTTATATTTTAAAAGAACCTTTCATAAATGATGAGATCCTTTGATGTTAATTAAATTTATATTGAGGATATGATCTAATGATACATCCATGTTATCTCTCTAGGTAGTTTATTATTATCATGATGATATATTTATTAAACCCATTTATTTTATATGAGTTATGCTATGATTAATTGATGGGTTGTTTATAAAATATGTTACTTTTACAAAGGTTATAAAATATGTATAAAAACCATTTATTTTTATGGGTTTTGATGTGATGAGTGTTTTATGATCTATTTGTATACATATGTATGGTTTTAATTATATGATGAGAGGGCCCATAATTATATATCCCTATAATTTATTGGGTAAATACGGAGATCTCATGAGATAAAAAAGATTAAAATGGGAAGAGAACTCAATTTAGTAAGGGAATTTATCCACTATTATTGTATTTGGAGTGAAACATTACTACTAAAATGGTTTGGGGAGGGAAACTAATACACTATGATAGTCATGGAATTATTCCTTGGATAATAAGGAAATGATTTTCTATGCTTATGTGTATTCTAAAAAATTATGTCCCATGCCAATATTATGATTCCCTATATCATATTGATTGATTACATTAGTATTAATGTCTTATAAATTTCCATGATCCATTACATTATTTAATATTATGATCTATGATATATAAAGGTTATTATTTTCATTTATTATGTTCATGTTCTCATACCCTTATGCTCATATTGTGTTGATATCTCCCTTTTTTACCCTTACTGAGTATTTGGTATCACTATTTTTTATCATTCCTTTACAAAATTTACAAATAAAGGTATTAAGTATGATATTCCAAATAACGGTGCTTGTTATGAAGAACCTAATGATGGATGATATATTTCACTTATGAATTTGGTCATTTATAAATCTGTGCTTCCAAAGAAACTAGAACTATACGATTTTGGTATGGATCCTTATATAAAATTAGAAAAATATTCATCTAATAAGTTGTAATATATATTTAGAAAAATTATGGGTCATTATACTCATCCACTAGTTGTGTGTTATTATAATAATTATGAATGTTTGTTTACAATGGAGAAAAAGGAAATCATGGAAGAACATTTAAATGAAAAATTATTTTTTAAAATGTTTTCAAAATTTTCAAGATAATTTTTTTTATAAAACATGAAACAAATGTTTTAATTACAAAATTATTCTTTAGAAGATTAATCATACCTACTAAATTGAGAAATTTTATCGAGGAATTAATTAAGAAACACTTCATGGTTGGAAGGAAATGTTTTTCATTTTCATGATGAATTTACTTCCACTAAATTTGTTTGATTAATTTTGGTGGAATTTGATTTGAACTATTTTTAATAATTTTTTCCACCACATTTTTTTCAAATTTTCAATGTTTTCATGCTAAAATGTGCCTTAATTTGTAATGTTTTGAATTATTATAATATTGAGTTGAAATTTTTATTCTTTAAATATTTAGATAGGAATGATAATTTTTAGTTCTTAAATGATATAATGTTATTGGATTTTATTATACTTATGTTTTGAGAATAGTATTTTAGTTTTTCCAGTGAATTTTCATTTTAATATAATTTCCTATTGATTTTTATGAGGGTGGATTTCAGAGCGAATTCGTTCATGGTTCCGTGATAATATATTTAATGGAATATGGTGGAATTTTTTTATTAATATTTTAAAGATTGTAATTTCATGATGTTTAAAGTTTCACATTTAATTCATATTTTTCAAATACTATTTGTTTATTTTTTATTAAGTACACTTACATAGAGGAAGTTATACATTCATAGGGGATATTTAAGGGTACTCCCACAACAAATTTGTTATTTTAAAGAACACCCTTTTGTAATTTAGTTTCATTAAAAAAAATTCCATCTCATGTATGGGTACTATGGAAGATATTAATCTCATATAAAAGTTATGTAGATGTGGCATAAATGTACACTCTTTTTTCCTAGAATTTTGTAGTGGAATCATCATGGATGAAAGATACATTAGGATGAACATTAATCTCTATATCTCTCATAAGGGGAGTCTGGAATTCTCCCAAACATATTTCAAGGCCACTCTGCACAACATCGTGTTATGTAATGGTGATTTAAAGAGGATTTAAACATGTATACACCTAATTCTCAATTCGATTCAAAATAAAATGAAGGATTAAAGATGAACCAAAAGAAGAATCTAAAAAGCTATAGAAGCATTCCATAGAGATAACAAAGGAATCAAATCAAGACCGTTTTGAGGTTAGGAAATCTATAAGGATGTTTAGCTGGAGTAATTGTGGGGAGAAATAAAAAAACATATCATTACCATATTGAGATATGTGAAATGAAAAGTTATAAGATAATAACTATAATATATTTAAACATATTTCATTATGTTTAGAAGTAGAATAATTATTTAGGTTATTTTTAGACTAAGATACTTCAACTATTTATGGAATTAATTCATTAGAAAACCTAGAAAAAACTTTTAATGTGTAGGGGGACGAAAATTTATATGCGTGAGACAATATTTAAGGAGGAAGAAGGTAGGAATGGACAGGGAAGTGGAGTTTCCACCTCAAAGAGGACTGATATATCTTCTCTCTTATCTATTTACATTATATTCATATTCTCAATTTCTTATTCTATATGTATTTATTTATAAATATTATCTATGAATAAATTAATGAGGGAAATTAATTGGTTACTATTTGTTCATTATTTCATTATCATAATATTTTCTTATTATAATTTTTAATTAAATGTTCTTAAGAATTATTCTTCGATCTAGTTTTTAATGTTGATTAGTGTTTCAATAATTGAAAATTAGAATTGAGGATGTTTTGAATACACTTTTACAATTACTTCAATTATTTTATTGTGTTTTTTGAATTTGAATTAATGTAAATTCTCGGTTTAATGACAAAAAATTCTGTGGATGACTCAATTAGTTTTAAAATTAGTGTAACCCATTTTCAAGAGTTTTTTTCATTTAAAATTACATATCAATTTCAATACCTTTCATCAATTTTTATTCATGTATATTTCCTATAGCCCTTATATTTAGTTCCCAACATTCCAACACCTTAGACTCACATTCTTACACTTACTTAATATTTATCCCTTTATTTCAACATAAATTTCCTTTTTATTTTTGAGTATATTCAGTTAGAATAAATACCTTAGTTCACTTTACCTTCTTTCCATGGGTTCAACCATACCTACCAATGTACTAGTTTGAGTTGAATATTATAAATGATATTTTAATAGTCTAATGATAGGATATCAGTACATTAGATGAATTAGAATAATAAAATGATGACTGTGACATCCTAAAAGCATGTTTTTATGGCAATTGGAGACTAGTCAGAAAATAGTAATGATAAAAAAGGATAATTAGAAGGAAGAGTTGATCTCAAAGATGAATTTGAGGTACTATTGGATGATATAAAAATTATGTGAACCAATGTGAATAAATTCAACTAGGGTTAGTTTATTATGCTGAATTTTAAATGCATGATCAATAAGAATAGAAGTTAGAGTTGAAGATATTGATAAAAAAATAAAATATAAGACTAGAAATGTCAAAGAAGGTTTTTGATAGTATAAAATAATTATTAAATATTAGGCCGGATTCATTGATAATTTGAACGACATGGTAAATGAAATATTCAATTATATTGAGGATCACAAAGGGGAAGTCATTTAACTATGATGAAAATCATTATCTATGAGAGACTATTAAATTTTAGTATATCATCATGAGAGCAAGGTAAATCATATGTATTTTAATTGAAAGTGAAACATTAAATATCAAATCTATATTTAATGGCATGTTTTTAAAAGAAAAAGATACACCAAAGTTAAAAAGGTGGTATGGGGCTTGAATAAAAGAGGAAGGCATTAACATTTCATTCCATGGCACAAGTTCTCACTCTAATAAAGAAGGAAAAATTGGGTATAACTTAGAATTGGGATATTAATGGTACCAAAATATCCCAATGACTAGAACAAAAAAACATAAAAGTGTATACCATGGACCATGTATCATTATTCTAGAATAATGGGACATACTCAATGTATATGCACCACAATGAAGATGTTTTGGATTAATCAAGAGATGTAATGAATTCCCAATGAAATGTGACATTCTAGGATAATTCCCAATGCTTGATTTTTAGTGGATCTGGTTAGATGGATTGTTATTTCACTTCAATGATGTATATTAATATACCTTTAGAGGCCTACAATGGCTGTGTACAATAGCTTAAGGAGTCGTTAAGTGGGTAGAAATTAAATATTCATGTTGTGGAACAGTGAGATAAATATGGTCCATTATATTCAAAGGATAAAACACATATAAATTGTTAATAAATGTAAATTCAAAGACATAAAATAAATATGAAATCAAAGGGTTATTCCATCATGAAAAACCATTTTCTCAAATTATGTAGTAATAAAATCCACTCTCCCCACATATTGAAATGCAGATTAACTATTTTTGAAGCATGTTCACATTTTTGGAGGAGACACTATCTATGAGGAGGTTGCATTAGAAGATACAATTAGAATAAAGGCATGATAAATATTCAATATTGAGTATTAAATAAATATAAGTTGAATTTTCTTGAAGATATAAATGTACATACATTTTTAAAATAAGTAGCATTAGAGTTGTAAAATTTTGGTATCATGTCTTGGTTGAAGTATTTGTGTTATAAATACATATTATAAATTAATACAATACCTTGAAGATAGAAGGGGATGTATTGAAAAATTAATTTTAACAAAAATTGCCTTTCATGATTAATTTATATTAAACTAATAAGTGGTTTTTGTTTTTTGTCATCTAACTACTTTCCGGACATCAAAATCCACAGAAGTTGGATGTCATTCATGTTGAATATTAATCTTGTATTTAGTGATGAAAATGTTGAACTTAGAGATGTTTGGATATGATGCTGTGAGAGATATGATCAATGGGTAGGTTTCATAAGAATATGTGAGTAGTATCAAGGAATTATCTTTAGTAATAATTATTGAATAAATCATTATAAGTTTAATCTTATTGATTCTAGAACTATAAGTACATGTTTTCAAAAAGTATCATAAGATTAATTGTATTTTGGTATCAAGTATTAGTTAAATAATTGGAGGAAATAATACATATTATCAATTGATATTAGTGCTTGAAGATGAAAGATGACGTATTAATACATCAACAACAAAAAATGATCTTTAAATATTAATTTTCATTAAACTAATTCGAGGTTTTTTTGATTTAATATGAATATTTTTAGGAAGTTAAAATATAATAATGTTGGATTTATATCATGCTAAATATTCATATTGTATTACTTATTCAAACTAAGGATGTCAAAGTATTTTTGGAGATGAAGTTGAAATGGTGGGAGATATATGATCCATATGGAGGTTGTATCAAAATATTCTAGTAGAATCAAGGCATGGTCCAAAGTTATTATTTAGGATGATAACATTACAAGTGAAATTTGTTTCTCTCACACATGTCATGAATGGAACATGGTTGCAAACTTTTAATATTCTTAGGCGAATCTCAATGAGTAGATCATCCAATACTAAAGCATCAGATCCTTACCCATAGAGGTGCTCAAGTTTGTGAGATTTGATGCGTTGGGTCTCTAATATTTCAGACTACCTTTATGGGGACCTCTTTCCATGTATTGATGCGCTTTTTGTGAACTTTATTTACCATCTCCTTGAAAATAAAATAAAAAAAGTTTTCTGCTAGAATTTTGTTATGTCTATAACTATATTAAAAAATTTATAACAAGAATCATTGTATGAACATTATGTAGAGGGATTTTTGGTGCAGTTCAGACACTCCCCAATTTTAGGGTGTCCAAAACATGAATGGAGGATAATGAAACACATTATCAATATGTAGTTATTGGAATTTGTGATTCCTAGGTGGTAACATCATGAGAGGGGTAAGAATTATATGAAGGGTTTGGGATTTTTTTTCTATCTATATAAATTTGGATACCTCTATATCATTTCTATATAACTAAAAAATATAGTTTTATTTTCAATATTTTACATTTTTCAAGCATCATATATCCACACTACAATGTAAAATTGCAACATAAAAGAGCTATGACAATGTTTCATGTCTATTAAAATTAAAATATGTATTTTCCATAAGGTTCACTACATTACATGGTTAACTAAATAATTCCAAAGTTCTACCCTGGTGAAAGACCCTAAACTGTGGAATAATATGCCATGCATCAATTATCATTATGTTTAGTAAGATTTATAGATTTCATGTAATCCTTGAGGGAATTTAAATATAAATATATTACATGGATTTTTTTGAATATGATTTTTACCTTATACCACGAAAAAATTTGAGACCACATCACATAAGATTTTAATTTTAGGATATCTACTACATGGATGAATTAATTAAGCCAAAAATGTCATCATATTACTATAGAGGAAGATTAAATTCCTTAAAGATTAAATTAGATTAAATAGTGATAAAAGATGTCGTTCTGTGAAGTTTTTATGTTAGTTTTGTATAGTTTTATATTCACAATATTTTAAGAGGGAAATACAAGAATTGATTGAGGGGTCTTTTACTAGAATTCTAAGGCTATTTAAAGGAAAAAAATCCCAGGATACCCCTGAATACTTGATGATCTTCATCATGGTAAATAGGAAAATAACTATTGAATTTGGGAGAATAAATTATAAAAAACTGAGATTATGTAGATTTCTACATCCCTAAATATCGTATCCCACTAATGTGCTGTGGGTGCGAAAAAATAGATACTTCTGATACTATGTGAGAGGAATTATAAAAAAATAAGAAGCATAAATATTGTACCTCATTTAATATTTTTCAAAATATTAAAAGTGTGGTTGTATATAATATCTCATAGAAAGAAGATATAGTGGTTCAGAATGGATTTCATAATTTCTCTATGAAGGAGCATCCAAAAGAGATCAAAGGCACTGACTTATACTTGGTGAATCATTTAAAATAGTGGTTATACTATTATTTTTTCCTCTGTGTCCACTTGTTGTTACATTTGGAGTAGTTAGAAAATGAAAGTAGATTGAGGAAGTAACCCTTGGAAGGAAGTGAGTCTACACTAAACCATTATATGTGGAGTGATCCCAGGTATGAGTGACTTATCCTAAACCCACCATTAATCTGTAATAATTGTATATTCTAGTGTATTGAAAAATTATTTATTTCAATCTCCTTTGATTAGAATTTTTTTGGTGAACAAAGTAAAAATACATATGTTTTGTGTTCTTATATTCATTTATATTTGACATGAAAATCTGTTAAAAGTGGGTTAATATTTATTTTTTGAAAATATTATTGAAAAAATGTAAGGGTGATAACAATTAAATCAATATCAAAACCAAATTAATAACATTACCCAAATAAGTATGAGGTCAATATAATATTATGGTGGTGAGTATTTAAAGAAAAAATATTAATTGTATTAGGTTTTTATACCCTATTTTATTCCCACTCATAGGGTATCCCCTAGCCGTGTCCCTTATGGGCCAAACAATAAATGAAAATTTTAAATTCTATAGAACATCCTTTAATAAAAACATAGGTAGTCAAACACTATAATTAGAAAGTTGTAGAGTGACACATGTGGGTCAAAGACTACAAATAACTAACTAATAATACAAAAAATATGGAATGAGGTTAACATTGAATCCCAGATCATAGAGGGATTTGAAAACTTTTTACTCTATATGTTTAAAATTGATGTAAGGAAAATTGAGATCTTCTAACTTAGGATGAATATTTCCTTAAATGATGGTTCTCACAATAGTATCCAAAGGACTTGTTTTTTAGAGAACATAATTTTGAAAGTAAAAAAGTATTTATTGTATTTCAAGTAAGAACATATGTTTTGGATTTAAAATTTAATGGGATATTGAGTTTAAAATGAAATAATATTTCCATTAATATTTTATTCATCTCAAGTTTGGTTTTCCCCCTCATTCTTTGATGGAATAAATAAACCTACTAGATTTTTTTGGGAGGTCGTGGTTTATCAATGTTCTCTTAATATTTCTTATATTATAAGGTTAGTTCTGACATTTTATCATTAATGTTTTAACCCTAAAATAGTTTAGGAATCGTTAGTTCATGTTTTTAATGATTTTTTCACTCTTTAATATAGTTACAACTTAGTGTTTCTCATGATATTTCATGAGTAACTAGATTATACCCTTAAAGTTTATGAAGGTATAACTTGAATGAGAATGAGAGCCTTACCATTTTTTATTTTTTTCAATGAAATTTTTTGTGATGAAACCTCATAATTCACTTTCTCAATTTTTTTAATAAAATTATCGTGCAATTGTTGTAGAATAGATTAGGAATGTAGTTATCTGGGATGGTTTATTCTAGGAGGATATTTAATCTATGGTATGGTTTTTTTGAATAAGAATAGAGTATTTTAAAATTGTTCTTACTAGGATTAAAACTAAATATGTGTTCAAATATTTTGTGGAGGGTAAGGATTCAGATGTTATTCTTGTTTTTTATTTATTATATCTCTAATTAAATCTTGAATGGTCATTATACATTAGATTAAAAATGTTTTGGTGTTGGGTCATTTGAATGTTTATAGTATTGGCCTCTATATATGGTTCTCCTGAAAATACCATCATCATTGAAGTAATGGTTTTTAAATTATCAATCATATGGTTGTGTTTTCCAAATATTGTGTAAAAAGGGTTTAAATTTGTAACATCATGGAATTTCCCAAGGTTTTTCCCTTTTACCTTCATAGAGAATGATAATTTTGTTTCCTAAGGATTCATTATACTTAAGAGTGTTAATCTTAATAGGTTTAGGAGGTTTCTAATAGTAGTAATGAGTTATAAATGTTTTGTTTTATTTAATAATAACTTCTTGATACTTGATAACATTATTGGATGAATTTTTTTTGAAGGCCTCGTTGCACATCATGTCTATGAATTGTTAAATTTATGTAAAAAATACATAAAAAATATTTTTTTTTGAGATTAAATAACCATGGTGCCATATTATGTGAGGGTATCCTTTAAACCTTTACAAATTTCATAATATGGTTTAGCCTCACTTTTAATAAAAGTTGAAATGATAATTTAAGTGAAATTTTATTAGGTTTGGGGAATTATATTTCTATAAAACCCTTTTTTTAATTATTCTTAGTAATGGATGGGTATTGATCTCATGTTGTTTGACCAATTTATAGCTTGAGTTTCTAGGGAAAATGGATGAGTTTTGTATTATTTTATTAGATTTAATAAAGGGGAACCATGGTCTAAATGATGCTATTAATCTCACTTACGAAAAGCTAAGGCATCCTAAAAACCATCTCATGAATACCGGGATATTGTTTTAGGACATGGAGTTTCAAGATATTCTTTTCTTCACCTTGGGTAATATGTTTTATGCATGGGGTTTTTTTGGTCTTGGCAAGTGTGAGATAGATGTTCATGGTTTGAAATAAGAAATTCCTCATATTTTGGACTACCTCATTTGAATTACTCATTTGATTCCCACCCTATTTTAAGATGTGGTTATTTGGATTAAATTATTTTTAGTGAACATAGATTTATATTGTGTAATCTTAAGAAAATTTGTATATAAGGGTTGATATACCCTAAGTTGACTTGATTTCCCAACGCTAGGATTATCGACGATAAAATTTGGTTTCTATGGTCTTTGAATATAAGTGGGAATACATATCAGTATATAATTGGAAAAAGGAAAGGTAAATGGTGGTGATAATAGATAAATTAGATTAAGAATGTAATAATGTGTCTGATTTACTTACATGTGCCCCCCAAAAATGGAATTAAAATTTGGTTTACCCAAAGTTATTTTATTAGAAAAGTTTAGTACACTAATTCAAGAATTATCAATTCTATGAGATAAAAATAGACATCATATTCTACTAATTTTTTCCTTATAAAATTTTAAGGAAAATACCATATTCACTTAGTTAATAAGTTTCATTACCTCTAAAATGTACCCATAAGATTGTTTTCCCTCTATTAGGGAAAAGCTCTCAATGAGAGATGGGAGTTTTCTCAAATAATTAAAATTGATGAATAAAAAAATCAAAAAATGATAACTTATATTATTTTGTGAACGGATATATAAAATTAAATAAATATAATTATGGTGATAATTATTTTATGAATAATATTTAATAGTAGGGAAATATTTTAATTATAAAACTACAATTAGTTTTGATAACTTACAAATGAATAACAAGCATGCAATATGAAAATAACAACATAACATTATATGAATACAAATCTATAAATCAAGAAAATTTACTCTATAAAATAACACTAAAATGTATATTTTTAGGTTCTTTGGTCATGAACATGGCTGTTATATTTTTATCATTCCTTAAATTACGCCAAAGTGTGGTAGAAACTAGGAGTAGGATTGATTTTCCCTCATTCCAAAGGTTGAATGTATTCTTTTATATTTCCTAATTGATATAAAAGAATTATCTTAACCATTATCGTACTAAGATGGTATATTGAATAATAATAGATGAATCAAGAAGTAATATAATATCTAATAAAATTTGATCTCAATTATATATGTAGTTGTTATGTTTTGATAAAATAGGTGGGAAATTTTTTTTCGATTTTGAAATCTATCTCATAATTTAAACTTCATGTTTAGAAACTTGGATCGCCATTCCAAAGTCCAAATAATCCAATGAAAAAGTTTATTTAAATGTTTACTATAAATTCCTGCATCTAAAATTAAAATTTTATCCTTATTTTGTTTGAATTTTAGGCTCTAAATAAATTTTAGTACTTGGGCGTCATATTTTATTTTCGTCAAAAATTCATATTTAAGGGAAGAAATTATCAACTTCCTATATTAGTATAATATTTCCCCATAAGGAGAGAATATCCCTCAAAAATTGAATAATCTAAAAATAAAATTTAAAATTCTTATCATAAATATACAGTGGTCCATAAGGTGATATTATAATGGGATGTGATTAGTACATTTTTAATATTAATTTCACATATAATAAAAAATGTAGGTTTAATTATAAAATGAATTAACCTCAAATTTTATGAACAATGATGAACTTAAAAAATATTCAAAATTTAATAAAAATTATTCACTTTAAATGGATAACCAGACACTAATATTGAGATTTTATATTCCCTATAAAATTACATTCACATAAAGATCAAACATTAGTTCCCCTATTTAAACAAATGTTAGCATAAAATTTTCTCCTTAATTTCATCACATGAAAAAATAATTATAATCATCAAAATATTTAAAAAAATCCAAATTAGCAATCATATCCTAGGACCAAGAAAATAAATTTATTAAAACTCACCGCCACCCATAATTTAATACTAATTAAGCAAAAATATGTGTTATGAATAAAAAAATAAATTGGGGTTAATTTTTTATTAAATGTGAAAATATGGAAGTTCTATTTGGAAATCACATTTCAAACATAAGTTGAGTACCGATTTGTTTTCATTTGTATTGTTATTTAAACAAAATAGAGATAAAAATATAAACTATTTTTTCATGATTTCTCTTAATGGTTTGTTGATTTGTGATCCTAAAAAAATTAAAGGTTATATATTCAGGATATTCAAATAAAGAATAAAACTTCCCCTCATATAAAAAAGAAAATAAATTTTCTTATAACTTATACAAACTTCAACCACTCCTTGATTTCCCTTAGGTTCACTTTTTACACAACCTATCCAATTCACATTATTAATCTCCAAATCATCCCCGATGTGCTAGTTTTCATTATAGATATTAAGATTAATAGAAATTTTTAGAAAGTTTATGGTTATGTTCCCATTCCTAAATAGAATGACTGAGTTTATTATTTATTTTTAGTGATGAAAAATATGATGGGGGTTATCTCTATATAACATAATCATGGATCATTATAATGGTAAATGAATTAAACTAGGTAAATGATATTTCAAAATATTACCAAAACATCCTTTTAGATACTCATAGGTATCGAGACAATATAATTTGAATGTTAGAGAGTAAAATATGTGAGTTGGATATCATCAAGACCCATTTTCAAATAGATTCCATATAGAATGAGGTTAGCACTAGCTCCTAGAGAATAGAGGTGTTGGAAAAACAATTTCTCTCCAAGTTTGACATTAATTTAAGGATAACTAGGATCTTTTAACATATATGTCATGGTTCCCTAGATGGTGTTTTCATATTAATAACATAAAAGAATTAGTTTTTGGGAAATATTTTATTTCTAAAAGTGAACATGTCCTAAAGGTACTTTGAGTAAGAAGGTATGGTTTGGGTTTCATAAAGAAAAATTTTATTTTGGCATGAGAGAATATTCCCTTCATGTACCAATTAGAATGCTTTTGGATTTTACCTTCATAATTTAAGTTAATGGATAAAATTACTAGATTGTTTGGGGAGAAATAGGTTTCTCTTTGTTGTCCTAAAATTTCTCAGATTATATATCTTCTTAAAAAGGTAAAATATCTTAATAGGTAGAGTGATTTAGGGTATGATGGATTAAAGTGAATATGAATTTTTATATTATTTAATCATTAAAACAATTCTTCTATCCATTTATCCCATAAAAATATGAAACCAATGAAATCATATAAGGGCATCAATAATATTTACCTGGTTAATCCAAACTAGGATAATACCAGGAGCATGGAAAGTTAATGAGTTAATATAATAGGATTACTAAAACACACTACTATTTAATAGTTTTTAGATCAGACTGACCTCCCATGGTTTAATACTATTTGTAATTGAGAACAAACAACTTTTTGTTGAAATGAGCCCACTGATCCTCTAGAAGAATATTTATAAGATCTTTATCAGCGTTGAATTATTTCACATAAATGTATGTGTGACATGAAGCTCATTTTTCATCAATGATATGAAATCCAATTTATTTTATAAAATTTTATTTATAGAAAAATCCATTACGAAATTTTCTCTACCACAATCCATTCTCCTTTATAATTGTCCCCATATTCACATAATCATCATTTTCCTTTATCTATTCCACACAATCTACTAATTCATGAACAATACTTGTATATAAGTCCCTTAAAAACTTATCTAGGAAATATCTAGTTTTTCAACTCCATATATTAACTACTTATGTAAACCACCTTATGTAAATATCCTTTAAATATTTTGGTATGCACTTTATGGTGACCCCTCCACAAAATCACCTTTGCTCTTTGACAAATTTATAACATAGAAAAATTTTACATTGATGATATTACATGATAATTTTTTTTCTATACATAATAATGTAATTATTGGGTCTTTATATAGGTAAAGATCTCAAATAAATCAAGTAATCAAGAAATTTATATCCATCCATTCATGAAGCCTCCTCTCTATATGAATTTCATTTATAGAATCATGTAGCACATTTCCATTGTAACTAATGTAAAATCAATGCCTATTGTATATAAATGGATAGTCTACTGAAAACTTTATTCATGGACTCACCTAATGTGAAAATCCTATGAAGTCACATATATACTATTTAGATGTTGATACTATGAGCTAACTAAGTTCTCATGTACTTAATTTAAAAAATACTTTGATTTCTACTTTTCTAAACAATTCCCAATTACTTCCAAGAAATTTATTACCACATTTTTATCCTTCATTTTTAATTAACCCATTAGAATATTTTCAATAGGTTTTATCAATAAGAACAACAACCCAAAATCATTAAAAACATCAGGTATGATTATTGATGAAAAATCACCCATTTCGGTTTATTAATAACACATAAATAATTTCTCACTACCATATTAAAAAATATTATGTACTTCATTCTTTATATACTATTCATACTATGTGACTCCAGATAGATATAAAAAAATTCTCAACAAATACTCTAAGAACACATGATTTAATACTGGAATGAGAGAAAATAGTTATATGCAAAGAATATCAATGAATAACTTCATTATGGATTCCACATATTGATTGATACCATTATTGGTACTACTTATAAAAATGTTTATTTTTATATTGAGAAACCAAACTAGGTTACTACATTCATAATGAACCTAAAGTTCATCCTTTCACTATGTACAAAATTTTTATAGTACGATAGAACATATTCAATAAAATCATATTTTAAACCCCCTACATTATCCCCCTTTGATAAAATGTATAAGAGATATCCCCCATTATCATTTTACTCATCCACTTAGAGGGCTTGATAAATATCTCCCAATCTCTCATTAACTATATTTTCCCCCTTTCTCAATGAACCTAATGTTACTTTTTTTTGGTATATAATAGAAAATATATATATGATTAACATGTGGGGAAACATCCCACATACCTCAGGGAGTGAGGGTCTCACTTACACACTTATCTATGTTTGGGGGGGGGGGGGTTATTTGGACTTTAGGATATAGTTAATTCCTCAGAAATTCTTCATTAGGTATGACCTTTTTTTATGATGTATGACAATATAATTTCAGTAGGAACATACTAAAATTTCACCAAATCATGCTCAATAGTATCCGTGATAAAATTATACTTGATTTTAATGTTAGTTGTCATTGAAGGGTTGATTGATTTTATTTATAGGATAGATAAGACATGAATTATCTCAATTGATTTATATTAGAGACTTCAATTTAAAAACCATGTCTTCAATATTCTTCTTCATCCACAGTAATGACATGAAAACTTGATTGGACATAATATATTAAGCTTCTAAATATCTCTTATTGACCAACTAAGAAATAAAATATTCTCCAGAAAACAATTTACTACATTATGTAGGTTTTTTTATCTACTGAAAATTCCTAGTCGAACATTTTTATTTCCCAATAACTCATGTTATGATGTTTCATTATAATGAAAAAATATGATTTTGATATATTGTAGAATTATTTTCACCATTAGTAAATGGATTTATTTTGAACAACATTGATATCTTATATATTTACAAGTTGAATAACCATTATTGACTCATGTCACCATTAAGTATAAAAATACACCAATAGTCTTCTTATATTCTTTGAAATTAAGAACTTTTCTATCTTTATCCCTTGAAAACATCATCTGGGTATTATCTAGTCTTTTCATCACCTTGGATCCATCCATTATAAATTTTATTAGAACCTCCTTAGGATATTTACATTGATATATAAATGTACCATTCCTCCCCTGTATGATTATTAGATAATGGAAAAACATCATTTCTATAATTATCAAGATTAAAAACTGACAAATCATCAATTCTGTGAATTTTTTACACTATACATCATTCAATCCACCAAAGATTATGTCATCAATATATAATATTACAATCATCCCTTGATCACTCTCATTGTTGACAGAATGTTTTATAATCAAATCTACCTTGATAGAAACCAGGATTCTTCTAGTATTGATCTAGCCATGAATACTAAAGTCTTGGTTCTTAATTTAGCATATAATGTACAATTTTTCAGTCAGAAAACATTTTTCTCATATTAATTTACATGAAAACATCCATGTTCTAAATATAAACATCTTATTTAAGTGATCCAATAAATAAGCTCACTTGGAATCTATTGAAAATAACTATAATTTCCATGAACCTAATATAACTAAGAATTTATGAATTTTCACTAGTTTGGAAATTTGTGAAAATATTCTATCTATATAGCATCACTTTATGTAAGAGTCTCCATTTAACTTTAGTTTTTATTTTCTACAAATCACCATGCCATCTTCATTAATTTTGTTATGGAAAATCCACATTTTCTTAATGATGTTAAAAAAAAATTGTTCATCTCTAGTGGATTATGTGAAGGAATTCTGATTTCGCTATGATAAGAGTGATGATTACTGTATTGGATTTATTCCCTTTGTTTTTAGTTGTGTTGTTTGGTCACCGATGATATCCTGCTCAGTAATTTCAACTCAACTCTTATGGTATTGTAAAGGTGAAGGCATTAATTCATATTTTTCATCATCAGTATCTTATTTTGAATTTTATTAATCTTCATAATACTCCCCCTGATCATCTCACAACTTCATCACTTTCATATATAATCCTATCAATGATTCATTAAATATTACACTTCTTCATATTTATGTTTTCAATTGATTTTATAAATGAACACAATAACCCAAAATCATTCAAAAACATTTGGTATGGTTATTGATGAAAAATCACCCATTTGGGTTTATTGAAAACACATCAATAATTTCCTTCTACCATATTAAAAAATATTGTGCACTTCTTGATTCAAATACTGTAACACCCAGAGTCGCAGTAAAAATAATAATTTTAAAAAATTTATAATATGTTATAAATGTATATAAGCAATGTATTTTATATATTTAATTGTTTTATATATTAATTTTTGAATGAATGTCGTTATAAAATTATGATTAGATTGTTTAGTTATAAAATTATTAATAAAACTAATGTTACTATAAAATCATAATACATGTCATTTTGAAATTATTTAGTGAAATGCATTATTTTAATATATGCAAATGAATGAGTAATTATTATGGGTATCGTACATTTTCAAAAAAATGATATATATATATATATGAAATTATACTGATTTTTTTTAGATTAGCATTTTATAAAATTATAAATAATACTTATTTTGTTTAAAAAATTGTAGCTATTCAATTTAACCATTTATAAAATTTGTTTATAAAATTTTATTAATTAAAATAATATGACATAATTATGTTTTATCAAAATAAATCAATCTAATAAAATTATTAGTATTTAAATTTCATGTATATAATATGTTTAAAAATAATAACAAACACATTTTTATCAGTTTCAAAATTAATTGGAATGTAATTTAATCAAAATTATATTAAGATTTATAATATGAATTATAAATATATATTTGTTTTATAAATGTATATATATATATATATATAATTTGTTTCCTTTTAATAAATTTATTTATGTTATGAGTTATATATAAAAATATATGTTTATAAATTTAATAAAATAATAATACTATATATTTATCATTTATTTTAAAAAAAGTAATGATTTATTATATAAAACTTTTAATAATGTATTGAAATTTAATTATAACTATTGAATTTCAATATTATTAATATAATGATATGGATATAATAATAATAACTTGATTAACTTTTATAAAGATAATAAAATTTTAAAAAAGGTGATTGAGGGATGGGATTCATGGGTTTCATAACATAAGAATAATAATAAATAACAAATAGAATATTAATAAAATAGAAAAAGAAATCTCGGGTTAGGGTTTGAGTTGGGGTGAGGAGTCACGCAAGCATTGAGACGAGGCCGGAGAGGACGATCTGCTACCGTGTCCATCGTGTGAGTCGAGTGCGAGGGAGATCAGACCGATGCCCTGCGCATTGTCAAGTGCGGTCGAGGCCGAGTCTGGGCGTCGTGCTGCCGGTATGCACCAGTTCAGATCATAGAAGCTGGGGGTGTGGCCATGTTTCGGTTGATTCTGAGTTTATGGTCGGGTGAGCTTAGGGTGGAGTTGTGCGAGGCCACGATAGGGCTGGAGTCGAGGTCGTGCGCATCTGTGGGTTCATCAAATGAAGGTCCATGAGTTGCGGTTAGGGTTTCACCTAATCTAATTCAAAGGTAGGTCGTTGTCGTCGGTTCTTAGTTAGGGTTGTATGTTTTGATTTTCATGTTCATTAAGATCTGGTTTGGATCTATTACGAAGTAATATTCTATTTTTTTTAATCTTGTTTCCTCAATTTATGAATAGCGAACCACTGGTTTTCATCCGCAAATGTCTTTCTCACTGCAATTGTATATTAAATCTGTCAATTTCATTTTTCTATTTTCAGATGAATCTGTCACATATTAAATCTGTGAATTTTATTTATGTTGTGTTTTTTCTCTACCCAAACTCAGAGGTTTGTTTGCACCTCCATAAGTCAAGCAGTAGGTCCTCTGTTTTGGTTGAGTTGAGACCTGCGGATCTTTTAAGATTCCTCTTCCATGCGCATGAACCTCACGGGTTCATTCTCTTATTCTTCTCCACCTCTCTTTCAAGCTCCCCAACAAGCTCCTGCCAGTCCGAACATTTCCACCTCTATCTAGGTAAGGGTCTATTTTCAATTATCTTTATTTTACAAGCCTTTACTATATAATTCTGTATATGCATATTTATATACGTAGATTTCAATCCCTCTTTTAAAAGTTTTAAAAGAGTGTTTTATGTTACGTTTTGTAAATAAACACCTATTTTTATATATACCTTGGTATATACATATTAATATATAGATATTTTTATTTGTATTTCAATACCAACCTAAATTTTAATTTTAAATTGTTAGTTTTGGACACTTTTTTATAGAAGTTATAAAGGGTCAAAACATTATTTTAAAGTATGATTTTAGTTTTTGAATTATGTTTTTTTTCATGGAAGTACATTTCCATATATGTATATATGGATGATATGGTGATGTTTATAATGTTTTCAATTATCGTCATGTTTCTAAAAAAACATATTGCATACCATCATGTTTTATCAATATCATGGGCGTCACATTTGAATAGATACATGACCATTCTATTATGTTCATCATCAGCACTCATTGTATTATAATTAACTCATGAATTTCATATAAGTAATGACCATTATTTTTATTAAGGGCATGTCATGCACATCGGTTTCACTAATCGTGTATGGATAATAAATATGCCTATTGTATGAGCTATATACATATATATATTCATGATGTATGGTTAGTTTGTCATTTTGTATAAATGACTTTTAAAAAGAATGATTTTTAAATGGAAAAATATGTACGGTAGATCATGCAGAGATATGTCGATGTGTAAATCGACTACTTCAGAACAAGTAGATGATATCCTATGAAAGTATATATATATATACACAAATATATAAATATAAATTTTTACACATGAATACTTATGTATCAAATGTTTTTTCTATATATACAACACATACATATATATATATCTCTCTCTTTTCCTCTCTCCCATTTTAAGGTTTTCAAAATGTGTATTGGTGTATTTTTGTTAAAGCTCGCACATGCATAAACTAAGTAAGGGGATACTACTATTTATTTTGGGGAAAACTAAATTTCATATATTGTATATAAATTGATATATATATATATGTAAGTATATATATATGTTTAATTTCCCAAACTTAATCTATTTCTATGATTTCCAAAATAATTCAGTATGTTATACAAAGTTTATATACACAATAAGGGTGTTTTAAGTTTATATGAATGTCCTTCTTTGATTATATATATGTGCAATTATGTAAATATGTAATTATGCATGTATGTTTTCCAATACAAACATTTATGATTTTTAATACTTGAATATACATCCTTAAATAATATTTTATGTGAGAACTACGTTTTGGGTGAAATGGAATTATGTTTCTAAAACTTAAGTATATACATGTATACATATTTATGTAACACCATCCAAATCCATTTTATGAATTTTCAAAGATAATATCCAATCCATAAGTAATGTTTTAGATACGAAATATCATTTGGGTTCAATTAGAATTATATTTAGTGTGAAAAACCTTAAATTTCATATATGTGCACTTTCATTCAAACATGTTATAAACCTTACATGTTTCTGTCTTCATTCAAGTGGTTTTATTAATTAAATATTTATTTGAAATATTTATTACATGTAAGATGTTAATAAATATTATTCAGTTAAGAAAATACTAAATATGTACATCCCTAGTAAATACGGTTGTATAAATGTTTTTATATGTATAATTTCCCAAAACCCTATTTCCAATTAATGAATATCATAAATTAATTAATGCTTTTGATACCAAAAATGCAGGCAAGATCTTAATGAATGCTAATTTAAGTGGTTAAACCAAAATGTGCTTATTTCAAACCTGCTTTGATTATGCTAACTCCAATGTTATTTGAAATGATTTTGTTAAGGATAAAAATATTTGAGGAACTATGTGTTTTCTCATTAAATGTTTCTTACATAATGAACCCCCTCCAGTTATTGTTATTGGTTAATAAAGCTGTGATTTGGTCTAATTTCATGCTCCCTAGAACTTTTATCAACATGTGTTTTATTAAATGTGCAAGATATAGGGACTTTAAACTAAGAAGTTATCATTTCATGTGGCAAACCCCATTCATTCATCATTCTATGTGCCTTAATTATTATCACATATGAAATAGTCATTTCTCTTGTCCTTGCCTGCCTTGGACAATTGTTATTACCATATTTTATATGTTCGTTGTCATACCATGTATTTATCGAGCAAATCTACAACAATTTCAATATCCATTTTATTTATAGTGGTAATCAATAAAGAATGCATATGAAAAATCATGATAATGAACTAAATTACCCAAAGTGGACTGCCGGGTTGGGTTCTGGTTAAAAGACAGCCCTCCAGGTTAGGGACTGGTTAATGTAAGCCCTCCAGTTTAGGTACTGGTAAATGTAAGCCCTCCAGATTAGAGACTGGTAAAAGTAAGATCCTCAATGCATCGATAGTTATCGAGACATTCAGATTGGTTTATTACCCTTAGGTCATGTAATGAGGCCTTAACATTCAGACATGAGTCTGACATTATACGTTTCCTCATTATGTTTCAGTATATGACTAACCAAGTGATTATTTCAACTATAGAAATATCCTTGGTTATAGAACCATTACCTATGAGTATGATATTAAAGTTCCCTTGGAATATGATGAGATAGTGATGATGCATGATCAATTTACCTTTCCATAATTTTAATTCAAATATTAACACTACATTTATCATGTTATATTGTGCATTTTTATAAGTTGTAGTGAAATTGTTTATGTGCAACTCAGATAATGTTCATGCTCAATAGTACTATCATAACTTTCAGGCTATGCCTACTTTACTTGTTATAATTTATGAATTTTTATACAAGCATTATTACTTTGTTCATCTAGTGGCATTCGACTAAATGTTCAATTACTTATGTATGAAGATATTTAACTTTATTATATCAACCTTTGAAATTTCTTGTTGTTTTCATTAAAGGAATTATTTTAAGTAAGAGAATGTATTTCTGAAATTAGTTTTAAAAAGTTTTATTAAGTATTTTTTAAACCCCTTACTGAGTATTTCAATGCTCACCCTACGTTTGAAATGAAAATTTTACAGGTATCAATCATGTCTTCAATGAAGTTTAAGAATGAAGCTGGTTTTCCCAGGACCTAAACCTCACGATCCTTTATAGCATGAGACATGATGTGATATATGTGAATAAATTGTAATGTAATGTAAAAAATTTTGGTACATCTTGTCTCGTGGGCACTAGCTCCGGGAATTCGGGGGCAGGGTCCTTATAGTTTGTATTAAAGGATAGGTTCATACAATTCTGAAAAAACTAGGTAATAAAAAATATGTGGCTACGACTGAACCTTACTAAGTGATTTTATTTTAACTTTCAGATGAAAGATAAAATATCACTAATAAGTCTTCTATCCCTTCCCACTGAAATCCCCGAGACTATAATTTTTATGTCATGTATGGAAGACTATGAACCCTCTGGGAACCTCTGAATATACTACAAGTTGCTTAACCAAGTGTTAAACAACTCAAATATTCTCCGACTTTTATAAGGAACAAGCCATGTTTACTATCATATAACTTATTCACAACTATTATACAATACACATAAGGGGAAATATTATGGGGGTCTTTTCCTATGTTTTACCCTATCTACAAACTATCTGGATTTAAGGGTTTTCCAGAAAACTGCAAAGGAGGGAAATCTCTTCCCATCCTATCTTTTTCATGTCTTGAGTTTCAGTCTGTATGGGATAGTCTTTGATATCAAACCACTTGAATTTGGCGTAGTACGATGAATCTGTAGGGACCAAGTTTATCTGGATATCACTGAGCTTTACACCGCTCATGCCTCTATCTGGAAGCCCAACTGTTCTATGTGGGAGTTTAAACCCACTTGCCTGAGGTGTATCTGGACAAGAGAGATCAAGGAAATGGGAAACACCCTAGGAATAGAGTTGAGGACATCATCGAACTGGTTACAATGGTGGACTCTGTAAAGGTACAACCTAGTTGCTTTATGTTCTTTTCCTTTTTAATTGCTAAATCCTAGAGTGTTTGAGTTGGTACATCACTATGGATGTCAGGGAGGCTGTGTCAGTGAGTCAGTAGAAGTACACCAATCGAATTGCGAGGACGCAATTCTGTTAAGGGGGGATAGTGTAACACCCCGAGTCGCAGTAAAAATAATAATTTATAATAATTTATAATATGTTATAAATGAATATAAGCAATGTCTTTTATATATGTAATTGTTTTATATATTATGTTTTTGAATGTATTTCATTATAAAATTATGATTAGATTTTTTATTTATAAAATTATTAATAAAGCTAATGTTACTAAAAAATAATAATACATGTCATTTTGAAATTATTTAGTGAAATTCATTATTTTAATATAAGAAAACGAATGATTAATTATTATGGGTATCGTACATTTTCAAAAAAAATGATATATAAATATATATATATATATGAAATTATAATGACTGTTTTATTAGATTAGCGTTTTATAAAATTATAAATAATATGTATTTTGTTTATAAAATTGAAGCTATTCAATTTAACAATTTATAAAATTAGTTTAAATTTTTTTATTAAGTTAAAATAATATGACATAATTATGTTTTATCAAAAAAAAAATCAATCTAATAAAATTAATAGTATTGAAATTTCATGTATATAATAGGTTTAAAAATAATAACAAACAAATTTTTATTGGTTTCAAAATTAATTGGAATGTCATTTAATCAAAATTATATTAAGATTCATAATATGAATTATAAATATATATTTTTTATAAATGTGTGTGTATATATATATATATATATATATTTATATATAATTGGTTTCCTTTTAATAAAATTATTTATGTTATGAGTTGTATATAAAAATATATTTCTATAAATTTAATAAAAAAATAATAATATATTATTATCTTTTCTTTTAAAAAAAGTAATGATTTATTATTAAAAACTTTTAATAAAGTATTGAAATTTTATTATAACTTTTGACTTTCAATATTATTAATATAATGATATGGATATAATAATAATAACATGATTAACTTTTATAAAGATAATAAAATTTTAAAAAAGGTGATTGAGGGATGGAATTCACGGGTTGCATAAAATAAGAACAATAATAAATAACTAATAGAATATTAATAAAAAAGAAAAAGAAATATAGGGTTAGGGTTTGAGATGGGGTGAGGATTCATGCAAGCATGGATCCGAGGCCGGAGAGGAAGAGTTGCCACCGTGTCTGTCATGTGAGCTGAGCGCGAGGGAGATTAGACCAAGGCCTTGCACGTTGTCAAGTGTGGTCGAGGCCGAGTCTGGGTGTCGCGCTACCGGTATTGACCAGTTCGGATCAAAGAAGCTGGGGGAGAGGCTGCGTTTCGGTCGGTTTTGAGTTTATGGTCGAGCGAGCTTAGGGTGGAGTCATGCGAGGCCATGACAGGGCTGGAGTCGAGGCCATGCGTATCTGTGGGTTCATCGGGTGAAGGTCCAAGACCTACGGTTGGGGTTTCACCTGATCCGATTCTAAGGTAGGTCATTGTCATCGGTTCTCTATTAGGGTTGTAGGTTTTGATTTTCATGTTCCTTAAGATCCATTTTGGATCTATTACGAATTACTATTTTGTTTTTTTATCTTGTTTTGTCAATTTATGAATAGCGGACCCCTGGTTTTGGTCGGAAAATGTCTTTCTCGCTGCAATTGTAAATTAAATTTGTCAATTTCATTTTTTTATTTTTGGATGAATCTGTCACATATTATATCTGTCAATTTTATTAATGTTTCATTTTGTCTCTACCCATACTCAGAGGTTTGTTTTCACCTCCATAAGTCAAACATTAGGTCCTCTATTTTGGTTGAGTTGAGACATGTGGATCTTTTAAGATCCCTCTTCCATGCCTATGAACCCCATGGGTTCATTCTCTTATTCTTCTCCACCTCTCCTTCATGCTCCCCCGCAAGATCCTGTCAGTCCGAAATTTTCCTCCTCCATCTAGGTAACGGTATATTTTCAATTATTTTTATTTTACAAACCTTTAATATATAATTCTGTATTTGCAGATTTATATACTTAGATTTCAATCCCTCTTTTAAAAGTTTTGAAAGAGTATTTTTTGTTATTTTTTGTTAAGAAAAACCTATTTTTACATATACCTTGGTATATACAGATTTATATATAGATATTTATATGTGTATTTTAAAAACAACCTAAATTTTAATTTTAAATTGTTAGTTTTGGACACTTTTCTATAGACTTTATAAAGGGTGAAAACATAATTTTAAAGTATGATTTTAGTGTTTGAATTATGTTTTTTTATGGTAGTACATGTCCATATATATATATATGGATGACATGGTGATGTTTATAATGTTTTCAACTATCGTCATGTTTCTAAAAAAACATATTGCATACCATCATGTTTTATCAATATCATGGGTGTCGAATTTTCATAGATACATGACCATGCTATTATGTTCATCATAGATACTCATTGTATTATAATTAACTCATGAATTTCATCTAAGCAATGACCATTATTTTTATTAAGGGAATGTCTTGCACATAGGTTTCACTAATCATGTATGGATAATAAATATGAATATTGTATGAACTGTATATATATATATATATTCATGATGTATGGTTAGTTTTTCAATTTTTATAAATAAATTTTAAAAATAATGATTCATTAAAGGGAAAAATATGTACCTTAGATCATGTAGAGATATGTCGATGCGTAAATCGACTACTTTAGAACCCGCAGATGATATCCTATGAAAGTATATATATTTATATATATATATATATGCACGAATATATAAATATAAATTTTTACACATGAATACTTATATATCAAATGTTGTTTCTATATATACAACATATACATATATATAACTTTTCCAATCTCCCATTTTTAGGTTTTCAAAATGTGTATTGGTGTATTTTTGTTAAAGCTCGCACATGCATAAACTAATAAGGGGATATTACTATTTATTTTAGTGAAAAATGAATTTCATATATTTTATATAACATGATATATATATATATATGTAAGTATATATATATATATGTATAATTTCCCAAACAAAATCCATTTTTAAGATTTCTAAAATAAGCCAGTATGCTATACAGATTATATATACACATTAAGGGTGTTTTAAGTTTATATGAAAGTCCTTATTTAATTATATATATGTGCAATTATATAATTATGTAATTATGCATGTATGTTTTCCAATACAAACATTTATGATTTCTAAGACTTGAATATCCATCCTTATATAATATTTTATGTGCGAACTAAGTTTTGGGTTAAATGGAATTATGTTTCTAAAACTTAAGTATATACATGTATACATATTTATGTAACACCATCCAAATCCATTTTTAATTTTTAAAAGATGATATCTAAGTCTTAAGTAATGTTTTAGATGTGAAATGTCATTTGGGTTCAATTAGAATTATATTTAGTGTGAAAACCCTAAATTATATATATGTGTGCGCTTTCAGTCACACATGTTATAAACCTAACATGTTTTGGTCTCCATTCATGTGGTTTTATTAATTAAATATTTATTTGAAATATTTATTACGTTTAAGATGTTAATAAATATTATTCAGTTATGAAAATAATAAATATGTACATATCTTGTATATACGGTTGTATAAATGTTTTTATTTGTATAATTTCCCAAAACCCTATTTCCAAGTAATGAATATCAGAAGTTAATTAATGCTTTTGACACAAACAATGCATGTAAGATCTTAATTAATTCTTATTTTAGTGGTTAAACCAAAATGTGCCAATGTTAAACCTGCTTTGATTATATTAAATCCAATGTGATTTGAAATGATTTTGTTAAGGATAAAAAAGATTTGAGGAACTAGGTGTTTTCTCATTAAATGTTTCTTACATAATGAACCCCCCTGTAGTTATTGTTATTGGTTAATCAAGTTGTGATTTGGTCTAATTTCATGCTCCCTAGAACTTTTATCAACATGCGTTTTATTAAATGTGCATGATATTGGGACTTTAAACTAAGAAGTTATCATTTCATGTGGCAAAACCCATTGATTCATCATTTTATGTGCTTTAATTATTATCACATGTGCAAGAGTTATTTTTATTTTACATTCCTACCTTGGAAAATTGTTATTATAATATTTTATATGTTTGTTGTCATACCATGTATTTCTAGAGTAAATGTACAATGGTTTCATTATCCATTTTATTTATCGTGGTAATCAATAATTCATGCATATGAAAAATCATGATAATGAACTAAATTACCCAAAGTGGTATGAGAAACCTTGATTAATATCAAATTAAATATTCAAAGTGGTATGTGACACCTTGAATATTATACCTTACTGACATATGAGGAATGTATTGGACTGTCGGGTTGGGGTCCAGTTAAAAGAAAGCCCTCCAGGTTAGGGACTGGTTAAAGTAGGCCCTCCAGGTTAGGGACTGGTAAAAGTAAGCCCTCTGGGTTGGAGACTGGTAAAAGTAAGCTCCTCTATGCATCGATAGTTGTCGAGATAGTCAGATTGGGTTATTACCCAAAGGTCATGGCACGAGGCCTTGACATTCAGACATGAGTCCGACATTATACGTTTCCTCATTATGTTTCAGTATATGACTAACCAAGTGATTATTTCAACTAGAGAAATATCCTCGGTTATAGAACCATTACCTATGAGTACGAGATTAATGTGCACATGACATATGATGAGATAGTGATGATGCATGATCAGTTTACCTTTCCATAATTTTAATTCAAATAATAACATTACATTTATCATGTTCTATTGTGCATTTTTATAAGTTATAGTGAAATTATTTATGCTCAACTATGATAATGTTCATGCTCAGTAGTACTTGCATACCTTGCATGCTATGCCTAATTTACTTGTTAGAATTAATGCATTTTTATACAAGCATGCTTACTTTTTTCATCTAGTGGCATTTATCTAAATGTTCAATTACTTATGTATGAAGTGATTTAACGGTATTATATCAACCTTTGAAATGTATTGTTGTTTTCTTTAAAGGTATTATTTTAAGTAAGAAAAGTGTTTCTGAAAGTATTTCTCAAAATATGTATTAAGTATTTTTCAAACCCCTTACTGAGTATTTCAATTCTCACCCTACGTTTGAAATGAAAATTTTCCAAGTATCAATCATGTCTTCAATGATGTTTCAGAATGCAGCTAGTTTTCCCCGGACCTGAACCTCACGATCCTCTGTAGCATGAGACATGATGTGATATATGTGAATAAATTTTAATGTAATGTAATAATTTTTGGTACATCATGTCTCATGGGATCTGGCTCCGGGCATTCGGGGGCCAGGTCCTTAAAAATACCATTCGTATTATGTTACTCCAGATAGGGATCAAATAATTACTCAACACATACTGTAAGACCACATGAGTTAATATTGGAAAGAGGGACAAGACTTATATGCAAAGAATATCAATTAATAAATTAACTATTTATTCCATTTATTGATTGATACCAATATTGATACTACTTGTCAAATTTGTTATACAAATATTGAGAAACCAAACTAGGTTACCACATTTATCATGAACCTAATTGTCATACTTTCACTATGTTAATATTTTTTATACAACAATAGAGCATATTCAATAACATCATATTTTTAAACTCCCCCTACATTATCTCCCCTTGATACAATATATATTAATTCTCCCCCTTTATCACTTTACTCATCCACTCAGAGGGCTTGAGAAATGTCACCCAATATCCCACTAACTCTATTTTTACCCCTTTCTGAATGAACCTAAGGTTACTCCTTTGTGGTTCATAATAGATAATATAAAAATGATCAACATGTGGGGAAAACTTTCCTGTAAATCAGAAAGTGAGGGTTCTACATGCACATTAATATATGTTTTGGGGGTTTAATTGGACTATGAGATCTAGTTAATTCTTCACAAATTATTAATTATGTATGATATTTTATTTGATGTTAGAAAAAATTATTTCAGTAGGAACATAGTAAAATTTCACCCATAAATGATCAATATTATTCGTGAAAAAATGATACATGATTTTAATGTTCTTTTTCAAAGAAGGGTTGATTGATTTATTTTCTAGGATTGATAAAATCTGAAATATCACAATTGATTTAGATCAGAGACTTCAATTTAACTCACATATCTTCAATATTTTGTTTCATCCAAAATAATGACATGAAATCTTGATTTTCCATAATATACTCAAATTATACTATGCATAGGGAAATTAAATATTCTTTATTGAACAACTAAGAAATAAAAAATCCATTAAAAACAATGCACTTCACGATTTAGATTATTATTATCTGCTAAAGTTCCAAGTCAACTTTTTTATAGCCCAATAACTCATGTTATAATACTTCATTATAAAAAAAATAAAAAAAATATTCTTTTGATATATTATTTGTATTATATTCACCATTAATAAGTGGATTAATTTTGGAATATATTGATTTCTTATATATGTACAAGCTAAAAAACCAATATTGGCTCATGTCACTATTAAGTAGAAAAAGATCCCAATGGTCTTCTTATATTCTCTGAAATTAAGTAATTTTCTATCTTGATCCCTTGAAAACTGCATTGGGGTAGTATCTAGTGTTTTCATCACCTTGGATCCACCCATTATAAATTTTCTTAGAACATATTTGGAATATTTATATTGATATATAAATGTACCATTCCTCCCCTATAGGATTAATAAGGAAAGGAAAAACTTCATTTCCATAATCATAAATGTTAAAAACTCATAGATCATGAATTCTGTGAAATTTTTACAATATGATTCACTCAATCCACCAAATATTATGTCATCAATATATAATATTACAATCATCCATTCATCACTCTCATTTTTGACATAATGTTTTATAATCAAATCTATATTTATGGAAACCAAGATTCTTCTTGTATTTATCTAGCCATGAATAATACTCTCTTGGTTCCTCATTTGTCATATAAAGTATAATTTTTTAGTCAAAAAACACTTTTCTCATATTCATTGTCAAGACAAAATCCCATTTCTAAATAAAAAAATATTCTTTAAGTGATTCAATAAGTGAAGCTAACTTAGAATCTATTAAAAATAACTATAATATTCATTACACTACTATAGCTAAGAATTTATGAATTCTATACAGTGTCTAAATTTTGTGAAAAAGTATTAATTATATATCTACCCTTTATATAAGAGTATCCCTTACACACCAATTTTTCTTTTCTAAGAATCGACATGTTGTATTCATTCATTTTTTTATAAAAACCCATTTGGTTTCAATGATTTTCTAAACAAAATTTTCATCTCTAGTAGATTATATGAAAGAATTTGGATTTACCTATGATATGAGAGATGATAACTATATAGTATTCATTCCCCTTGTTTTCACTGGTACTGTTTGGTCACTAATGATATCCTGCTCACTAATTTCAACTTAGCTATTTAAGTATTTTAAAGGTGAAGGCATTACTTCATATTTATCATCATAAGTGTCTTATTTTAAATTTTCATAATCTTTATATACCCCCCTGATATTCTCACACCCACATCAATTAAATATATAATCCCCTAACTGTTTCACTAAATATTCTAATTCTTCTCCTCTATATGGACACCATTACTCTCAACCACCTTTCTTTTCTACTTATTGAATAATTTTTCTATTTTTATCTTTTATATGTAGCTATGGAAAATTTATTCATCTCTATGAGATTAAAACTTCATATGGTTACACATATTAAAAATAAAATAATTACTTTTGAAAATCTGAAATCACTTTAGTGTTAGATTCTTTCCATAAAATATATTGTATCAATTCTTTATTTCACCTGACAGTATGAATAATTGCTAGAGATATTGATTATTTTTCATGACTGATTCCTTCTAAAACCTCTCTAGTAGAAAATTATTGATCATTTATGAAATAGGGTATATGGTCTAGTATCATAATTAAATTCACTTGAAAATTGTTTCATTATTCATATTCTATATATTTATAATCTCATTATTTTTTGATAGATGTAAAATGAGATCTTGATAAAAAAAATTGATTAAATTTGGCATGAACCAGGTGTTTTAGTGGAAAACATAGAGGAATATGGGGGAATTTTATACTACACATGCCTTACACAAGAACTTAAAAATAGTGCAACTGATCCTAGAAAATCATGCGAGACACAATTTAAAGAGAAAATGAAGTTCACACGTTCCCCTCATGGTTAAATAAGCTATACATGATCACCTAGAAACATGGAAAGATAAATATTTAATGGAAAAATCCATTTCACGTGATCTCTATATGATTTTATAAAGTATTTTGAATGAACCAAGAACTATTTGACTCTATGATGGGAGTATAGATCAAACCACATGGTTGGTGCCAAATTAATAAAACCATGTTCCTTAACCATGTGGCTTGGTTAGTTTTTTCTCTCACTTCTGATCTACCTCCTTAACTACCTTTTAATATGATATTTATACTACTATACACATATATACATTGGGTGATTTTTAATTAAATATGGATCTGACCATTTTGAGGGCCGAAGGATCCAAAAGATAATTCTTGGATGGGGAAAGAGCTGGAAACTCATTAGAGGAAGGGGTTAATTTGTTTTTTTGGTCTTGTATCTTCTCCATTCTATTTTTTTCATGAAAACCTTATGTAAGTGTAGCTTGTTGGATTTTGTTTCAATTATGGAAAACTAACTTACCCTTTGTGTTGGATTTTTTTGTGACAACAAGTTTTTTGCAGATAATTAAATTATCATTTGTTTTTGTAAATGTAACTCTTATATTTGTTTCGCAATTTTTTATGTAAGATTTCTTCCATTGACTATATTTTCCCTATCATAAAAAAGAATGAAATAATTAGGGACATAAAAATGAATTAATATTAATTAACCTATGACCATTAAATTAATCCATCATCACCTTTGGGTTTTCATTAAAAAATAATTTGAAAAATTATTTCTCTAACCACGAAATTGATTTTGAAAAACATAATCAAATCCTATTAAATTAAGGAGGTTGTTATATAGTTTAATTCTAATGGTTAATTTTTTTAATGAGTAATATGAATTCACATGATAAGAAAAAGAAATAGCATGATCTGTATTGAATCCCATAACCCTAATGCACATTTTTCATTAAGTCAAAAATTCGGTCTAAGTAAATTCTTGTTTTGGTGATGTAAATATTTAGAGCCAAATTATATTCAATTAGAGATAACATAGTTTTCAAACCAATATTCACATATTTAAATAATTTATCAAGAATTCACAGCAGAAAATACCCAAGATTTTGTAAAGATAGAGCTTATAAAGATTATATACTCATTGTAGAATTCAGTAGAATTTAATTTGAGCTACTTGAATGTAACTAGTTTAGAGAAACAAAACAAAATTATGGTATCATTTATAGGGAGTATTTAAAATAGTGTAATTATAATAAAGTCAATGATGATTTATTAGAAAATAAAAAATAAAAATTTCACTGTTAAACCCATTTATTTATTATTATTATTTTTACATTCGTTTTATGTTCAATTTATTATTTATGATTGTGCAGGATCATAAGTGTAAGAGCCACCACCTCACTAATTACGTGAGTTCTGAATATGTAGGTATATTTATATTTAATACAAAAATTAAATGAAATCTATCAAGGACATGACAATAACCTATGGTAGAACACGTGGACTATCTTCCCATACCGAATGTGGATGTGGCAGAATCAACTAGTGTCTATGGATATGGAAAAATTCTCAAATATGGGGGGGTGGGGGTGGGATTAACAAACACCTTTGTTTTTTACATCATTTATTATTAAAACACACAACTAATTAAATTTATACTATAATTTTTTCAACAAAGATATACAAAAATATATACCATACATTTAAAAAGTGTAGCTTCTACATCAAAAAATGATTATATAATATATCTTACCATATATAAATGGAGTATGATTTATAATTTTAATCCCCTTTTTAGGAGAAATAAATTTATATTTATCCATCTATCATGAAAATTATTAAAAAAATAGTCAAATTTGGGTGTTTACTGAGTAATGAACCCAATGATGACCTTGATAATTTCATAGAAATATGTGACACATTCCGTTAAAATAGAGTGTGATAGGATAAAATTTAGAATCATCTATTTTAATTTTCATTGAGTGACAAAGACAATGATTTGATCAAGATATTTACATAGGTTTCCATCTTTAATTAGGAAGATATCATAGAAGCATTCCAATATAAATAATTTCATCCATACAAAACTATAATGGTGACAAAAAATATCTGTAACATTCAACAGTTTGGATACATACATACTTTTTAATCATGGGAGTATTCTAAGGATTTTTTGAGGAACTTTTAGCACCATGGGATCCTATTGTTTATGCAAGTATAAAAAATCTAGAGTGGACTTATCGAAAGTACAAATTTCAGGTATACACAAAATTTGGGGTAATATTAATGTGTAAATAAATTCAATTTTTTTGACTTATTATAAGATAAGTCAAAAAATACTTTTAAATGGAATTAATAATAAGGAACCAAAATTTGAGGAATTCATAATGTTTAGACAACCACTATTCTATCTAACCAATTGAATTTCATGTAAAAGAAAATTTATACACTCTAACTTAGAACATGAATGAATGTTAAATTCATGTAACACCCCACATACATCATCTTTGGTGATAGACACACCATGAGAGAAGGTAAAAACGAAAGTTCTTTTACCTATAAAATTCAACTGAGCTATGTATCACAAAATCTTGGATTTAATATGTTTCTATATTATAAAAATCTATCATGGTATGATAAATCAAATTATGAATGGGGAGGAAAAAAATATCATAATGAAGATCATAATGAACACATGGTCATGGTCAACCATAATTTTAGAATATTCACCCAAGGAAACAAGTGTTTCCAAAAAAAGCAAGCTAATATGATAAAAGACAATATAATCAAAAATCGTATCGTAGACCTTATCTAGGAGAACCCCCTCAAAAATAAAAAGGCCTAACAACCACAATAAAAGACAAAATTAAATCTGGAATATATGATGATTAAATTTATCAAAAATGTGAAAAATGATTTCAAAATCTATAGGTGACCATCTAAATCCTTTATTAGTAAATTAAATAGATTTGGAAATAATTATTATCAATGAAAATTGAAATAATTCTAGGGAAAACTGAAAATAATCCAAAAGAGGAAGCCAGTGTGATAACCTTAAAGAGTGGTAAGGAACTCCCACAACCAACCCCAATAGAGAAATAAGTAGGGGAAGGTGAATAGATTAATGGTCCTCATCAAAATTTGTAAGAGTTAATTGAGCATGGGGATATACTATTTGGTAAAGGGAAATAAAAAGGGAAATAATTCATTTAAGAAAAACTGAAGGGGGTGATATATTCTTATGTACCACACTTACCTTTTCGAAAATGTATGATACAAAGAATGTCAAATAAATAACTGAGAATATTAATTGAATGGTTTTGAAAACTCAATATCAATCTTCCCTTTGATGAGAAATTAAAAACAATTACCACCTCTTACAATTATATCAATGAGATTCTCTAAAATAACATTATTATTGATGACATGTGAACCATTTACCTCAATAAATAATTCCAGGCTCTTATTCAACATGTAATTCCCCTAAAGCTTTAAGACCCCTATATTTTTTTATCTCATGAACCATCAGACCCTGTAATTTTAGTAAATATCTATGTGAGTTGGGGGTTAATGTTAATGTAATTTCCTTTGATGTATTCAAGAATTTGGGACTCAAATAATTGAATTCCACCTACATGAAACATCAGTTTTATGATCAATCAATAAAATATACTAATGGACTTTTAGAAGATGTGTCGGTAAAGGTCTATAAATTTATTTTTTTCATCCAACTTCATCATTCTTGATATGGATTAGGATACCTAGGTTCCACTAATTTTGGGAGTATTGTTTATAGAGATAGGGAATGTTTTTATCAATTTAAATAAAGGATAGATTATACATCATACATGAAGTGACAAAGTATCTTATAACACACTCAAGGATGTCAAGAAAGACTGTATTATAGAGTACAAAGATTGTTTTAATGTTTAAACTATGGAGAATTAATTTTGTTGTATAACAATTGATGAGGTCTATCCAAAAATCACGTGACGTTATTGGAAAAGATGAATTCTATCTTTATAAACGAAAAGAATATACATTGTATGTATCCAGATAGGGAGGTTATTATGTGAATCATGATAAATTTTTGGATAATACATAGGGAGAAACAACCAATATTTTGGTTCCTTCAGTCTAAAAGGTCCCTGTATTGAAATTAATACCCTTTCATCATGGATAAAATATGGATACCTAAGATATAATCAACCATTATAGATTATTCTAAACTATTACTTCACCAATTATCAATAAAAAATGTTGTCACATGTGATTAAAATAATATGAAAATATATTTGATGGAATACTAATATTTAGTAGATTTCCCATAAAAATTTCACCCACAATATTCCTTAAGAATAATGATCCAAGACACATAGTTAGTCCTAATAAAGTCTGAACCCTTCCATGAAGCGGGTTGTTAAAAAATGATGAAACCTCTTGATGATAGAATAATCGATCTAATATCTTAAATCCCATGGGTGAGCCCCTTGCAAGTCATGAAAAATAAGGGAAATATTATAGTGATTTCAAATTAGGATAATTCTCTAATTCTAATAAGGACAATAATAGCTTCATGGGTGAGATTTCACTAATTTAAGCTAAATAATGCTACCTAGTAGGATCATTTTACACGAACTTCCATAGAAAAAATGTTTGAATGACAAACGAGGCATGAATTTTATGGATTCTTGATTTTTTATTCAGGTTATAACTAAATTTACATGTAACTACTATAGTTTAATTGTTTTAGTACACATAATATTTCTATATATACCTATAGATTTATTTTTAGAGTCAAAATTTTGTTTGGGTGCCACCAGAGCCCATAATTAATATATAATTATTTTAATACATATTAAATAATGCACACATATTTTCATAAAAAATGGTATTCTCAATAATCGAGACCTCAGATGGGAAATCCAAGACCATGGTTGTTCTAGAAATGTGGTATTTACCCTAGCTGCAACATATAGTTAATCAGTTCTAGATTTTTCATTAAAGGAAGCCATTGGTGGGAAGTGTTAAATAAATTAAATGATTAATTTAATTAATTTACATAATAAATTAAAGCCATGTAATAATCTATAAATAAACCACTTTGGAAAATACTTAGGACTAGCTATATAACCCTGGGAGATTAGATGAGCCAAGGAGGATAACCATTGATGAAAAAACAAATCATGGAGGGGTGATTGTTTTTCAAAGGATTCATCTTCACCAACGGGGTTCCTAGATCTCACCAACAACAAAATCATGAAGCAATTACTCATCCATGATTGACCTAAAATCGAGGCAAGGAATTTAAACCATGGATTTATTCCCTTGATTAAATTTTTAATATTTTATTCTCTATCTGATCATTCATTCTATGATATAAATACTTCACAGGACTCCATATATGAGAAATATTCTTAAGGTTGTTTATTTGAAATTTTTGGGACTATTCTACATTAATGGTTTTAATTTATGTAATAATTGGACGGGATTACACCATACAATGATGGTTCTTACTTTGTTCTTTTGCTTTCCCCCCACCACACTTCATGTTCATTATCATTGAACCATGTGGTCATAGTTCGATATTTTCCGATGGATTCAAGCATGATTAAACCACCAAATTAGTAGAGGATGCATGAACCTATAGGATATTGATGTTTTTTGATTGGATAATGATGTGATAAAGGATGTGGGTGATGTATTCATGGATTAGAGGCCTAATTGTGGATTTCCGTCCATGGGGGAGGATACATGGTAGTGTGGTGTGACTTGGATGATCCGTAAGCTGTTTAGGTGGATGGAATTTAGCTACTAGGGATAGTTCAGGCATGGTTAGACCTATATCCATGATCCTCAACATGATTAATTAAAGAAATGGTGGTTGTAGAAACAAAATAAAGATTCATTGAAATAAATTTGGTTTATTGAACCTACTGACATACATGACATGTATTGCAGAGAAAACACATTTCGTAGTACCTTGGTTTGGGAAGCTAGGGGTTTGGGTATAGTTAAATATCCCACTATGTGTATGATCTATACATTCCATGTTACCAAGTATTGGAAGTTCCATGCATACCTCAGGAGTACATGAGTATGGGAATGACCAAGTACATGGGAACAACTAGAGTGAATGAGCATGACCTTGTACTCAAACATGACTTGGGTACCCAAAATGGCCATTGTACATGGGCACAACCAGTGCACATGGGCATGGACAACATCCATAATCACATTCCTATGTATACACACACAATTAAAAGTACATGGTCATGATCCAAAATTCATGAAAAGACCTAGGGTATCCAATATACATTTTTTATACCCAATACACACCATATACTTTTCAATACAATTTCCTCCTTGTGTATCTCCTTCTTCTGGACTCAAATTTGGGAATGTGAGTAGCCTCTCATGAGTAGTTTTCCACATATAATGTGATGGAGACATTCATTTTCAAATCAATGATAGGATACGAGGTGCTAGGAGAGTGAAATTTCCTTTAAAAATTCTTGGCTAATGAAAATGATTGGGATGGATCACCAGAGAGATGCTAGGTTTAGTACTCCCCTATCGCACCAAGGAGCGGATCACCAATAATAATTACATAGGTTGTAACACCCCGAGATTTTATGAAAAATATTCTTTCAATTTCATTGATGTCTTACGTTGTACGCTACACCATGATTACCTTGCACTACACGCAACACCATATTAGCTTGCAGTATACACAACACTATTCTTAGATCATGTTACACACAATTTTGATAGTAGTTATTCTACGCAACATTGAGTGTGTATATACATATATATATATTCAATGTATAAATGAAATATGGTTGTATTCAATTATAAAAAACAAGGAAGGAGTCTTGAATTACACACAACCCTGACTTGTCTTTCATTACACGCAATCGCGACCATCCTCGATAGCGTGTGTAGTACGCAATACCGAGTTTCACTAAAAAACGATATATTATTATAATATTATTATGGACTATCCGTTATGAATATTATTAACTAAATTTTGAATTTTATAACATTATTATTCATCTTACATATTTTCTAGAACATGGTATTAGAACAAAATAATTTTTTCAGATAAAATTAGTATTTAAAAAAAATGCATTTTTGCCGCCTTTTAATGGCGCACCCACATTAAATCTTGTTTTTGACATGTTTATAAGTTAAATTTTAAAAAAATAAAATTCTTACTTGGAATCAGGATATAAAATTTTAATTTGGATAAAATTTTCATATTATTCTGATAACTTTCATATTTTTATGAATAGGTAAAACCCACTATATTTTAATTAAAAACAACTTTTTTCATCGCAATAATTTATATGGATAGATTAACTTTTTAATTGGTTTTAATGTGTAATTATAATATATTTTTATCATTTAATCCAATGTTGGTCATTGGAATTAATTTCACTTTGATATTGGATATAAAAAAGTATCAATCTTTTGATAGTTATTGTTTCTTAAAAACACATTATTTGTTTTGATAACGAGAATTACTGTTAAAATTAATTAATTCCACTTATATGTTTTGAATTTCGAAAAATAGACATCATTTTTGAATTATTAATATCAAATATAACTTATTCTGAATTTTTGGTATTTTTCTGAAAAACTTCCATTTTTGATGAATAGTGAACACACTGAGTTTTTGGATAAAACCGAATTTTTATTTAAATAATAATTTATTTGATTTAAATTTATTTTAGGTCAAAATAAGTACATTATACTTATATAAGTTCAATGAAATTCATTGGAATCATTTTATAATAATTTTAGATATATAAAAATTGTATTGAACTTTTCACCATCTTTTACCCACCTCCTAAGAGCTTTTGAAATTGTTCATAAAACTTAATTTTACCTCTTCTGTGAGTTGAAATTCAAAAATCCAAGAGACATGGTTAATATCATGGAGTAAAATGTGGTTCAATTAGATAAAAATAATTTTTGGTGAATAGTAACTTTTTACTTTTATTTACCACGGTTAAAGGTAAATAGGGTAAATCAAGGTTAAAAGAATATTATAATAATTCAAAATTACCTTAACACTTGTCCAAAACTTATTTTATGAGTAATTTCCGACCATGGGCATCTTGGGGTCGATTTTGGGACCACATGGAGCCACTTATGAAAGCAAATGACACATTATAATAATTAATTTAATTTAAAGACAAAATTGGCATTAACAAAATTCCTTTAGTAATTAGTTTTTATAAGGGGCTATATAAATTATCTTTTCGACTATAAATATTCATTAGAAAGCTAAAACTATTTCATACATGTTGGTATTTTTTTTTATAATTTATAGATATCAAATAAATTAAATTATATATGACACAATAATGATGCAGTATTTACCTCATTAAAAAAATGATTTAAATAAATTAGATTATAATGATTAAAATATTATCCAAAACCTGCCCAATTACTATTGGATTATTTTATTTCTAATATGAGTCATCTTATCTTTGAAAATAATGTGTTTTGGACCTCTTGAAACCGAATATAAGTTTATAATAAAATATTGTTTTCACACTTCCCTAAAGAGCCCATCCTCTCCCTTATAAAAAGAGACCACTTATATGCAATTCCTCACACCTCTCAAGCCTTTTGGATCATCAAAACTATACCCAAATAAGCTCCAAAAATCACTATCCTCCCCATAGAATCATTACATTAGGAAAAAGGCACTTCAAGAAATCCTTTTGGTTCAAACCAAAGGAAGTTACCCAAATTAAAGGTAATAGTTTCTCTTAAGTTGTTTTTTTTTATTCTACTTATCCAACCCCTAAACACTTTTTAATCCATTCTTTTGTAACAACAACAGTATCCTCAAAATACTATGATGTTTTTATAAGAAGTATTAGAACTACACTTACACACACCTCCATCTAATGGATGAAGAACATAATGTTTCTGTGGATGACAAACTAACGCCTCACGAAACGATGATTGTTCGATTTTATCCTACCGACTCTCATGGTGGCCATTATGAAGGAACTGTATTTATATATGATATATATTATGTTTATTATTTCCTTATGCTTCTTTAATTCCCAATTTTATCAAGCCTTTGTGGTTTCAATAGTCGGTAAATACGATAATCTCATTTGAGAAAGTGCGGACTATCACCCCCTCAAAGTGATGTGATTCGTTAATGCCTTATGTGGAATGTATAAAGGATGGAGTTAATGATATTATATATAATATTATACTGGAATCATAATATAACTATTCTATTAAAAAAATAAATAGAAATAAAAATAGCGTTCATGCGTACATACGGTTTACCGTCTCCATGAATGATGCATTTCATTTCTTACCTCCATATGTTATGTACTATTATAAATATATGTATATGCTGGATATATAATGAATATATATGATATATAAATCATGATTTACATTCTGGAATTAAGTAAATCATGATATAAGTAATAATAACATCAAGAACAACAAGTCCAAACACGTACGATAAATAAGATGATTTTACCCAAAACGTTGCTTTAACATGGGATTTACAAAAGAACGGGTAATATAAAGTCATAAGTGAAAAATTTATGATATGATAACAATGAATATGATTCCATAATAAGTTAATGAAATTATTTAAATCATTATATAGGAGGTTCAGATATGTATGAAACATATCAGACCTAAGGAAAGGGATAATTTTGAAAATCTCATTTTTATCCGAGATTGCTTATATGTAAGTATTTACTAGGGTTATTGTTATCATCCATGTCCATGTTTTCTAAAAGTGTTTTTATGTATGTTTAATGTCATTTTTACCCATTTTTACTTTTACTACATGGTATGTAAGGAATCTTTCTTTTGTTTACGTTATGAGGTACTTTTTGACTTTTTTGACAAAAGTACGAGGAGAATGTTTTTTTTAAATTATACGACATGAAAGGATTTTTACGGTTTTATAAAGCCTTATTTTCATGAAGCTTCCTCCAAAATATTTCATGACTATTTTAAACAAAATATTTTTCTTTTAAAATTTCATGATGTTTTGTGAAAAGAAATTGATTTTGAAGAAGAAATGATATTTTCCTCAAGAATTCATTTCATGTGTTTTATCAAAACCATTTTCCATCTAAGATGAAATTATTTAATATGTTTATGGTTCAAGTATAAAGTCTCTATGATTTACATGGTTTAACTTTTATTATTATGAAATGATATCCATTTCTTTTATATGGATTATGTGATGATGGGATGATGTTTATGAAACCCATTTTATTCATTGGGTTATTATGAATGATGTATGTTTATTTTGTGGCACAAGTAAGAATAATTTCAATATGGGATGGATGGGACCTATATCTCCCTCCAATGCATTGAGTAAAGATTTATATCTCATGAGATAGACATGGATGAAATGGCAAGTAAATCTGGTTCAGTAATACAGGGATGGAACGGCAAGTAAACCCGGTTCAGTAAGGGAATTTGTCCACTAAGATGGTCTTGGTAGCAATGCCTTGGATACTATGGAAATCATTACATGTGATTAATGGATGCCACAATTACATGTTTTATTCCCATTCTAGTTTATCATGATTAATGTTCCTTTATGATCTATGCCTTATGTACTACCTTGTTTTATGTTATTTCCCAAGATGTTGATGTTCAAATAGTATGTTCATGTTTTTAAGTTCAAATGTATATCATTTGTTTTATTTTATCCATGCTTACCCTTACTGAGAATTTGGGCTCACCCTTTATATTTTTTCTTTTCCCCTGGATTTAAGGAAAGGTTTTAGGTAAGAAAACCAAAAGGGGAAGATCTTTATGGGAGATGTTGAAGATATTTCACCACGATTAGAAGATTACGTTCCGAGTTTCCAAAGACACTAAAATATTACGCTACTAGTGTGTCTATTTTCGTTATGTATTAAGTATTCCGCAAGAGTAATGTAATTTCCATGTACATCAAGCTTTCGGTCTCTACAGTTGGTATCAGAGGAAAGGTTTAGTCAACCTTTGGAAACCAGGATGCGAGAACTTTAGTGTGATCCCTAGAGATATTTCTAAGGTATGTCTAGGGATGTCCCTAAGGTTAAGTATAAGTATAGGTTATAGTCCTAGAATTACGATAATGATCTTAGAATTAACCTAAGATGTTAGATATTGAAGTTACTTTCTATTTATTATGTTGTTTTACCTATCATGATTTTTTCCTCTCACACTATTCTTTTTGGGTTTTAGAAAATGGATGGAAATAGGAATATTCAAGATAATGGAGATTATGATGGACAATGGAATGATATTCTTCATGATCAAGCAAACGAAATGGGTTTTGGAAGGAGAAAAATCATTATTATTCCTAATCATAAATCTCATAATATGATCAATAATCTCAGCTTTGGTAAGTTTCCTGAATCAGCTAATAAGAGAAAGATAGAGTTTTATGATGACCATAGAGGAAAAAAAGTTCAATTTCCGTCATGTAAGTCATGTGGGAAGAGGCATGAAGGAGAATATTTCAAAGGAACTGGAAGATGCTTTAGGTGTGGAAAATAAGGACACAATGCTAGTAATTTTAAAGGAAAATGTCCAGTTAACACCATGGACAAGGATAATGGTATTGCTAAGACATCAACAACGGTTAAGTGTTTTTAATGTGGAATGTACGGGCATTATGAAAACCAATTCCATAAGGTAAAATCTCATAAATATAATCAATATGGTCATATGGGTAGTATTTATGTGGATGATGATGATGAGACTTCAAATGATATGTGAGATGAAAGAATTGTTTAAGCTCAGTCAATTGTTTAAAAAGGTAGTGGAATAATTACATGTTTATCAAGATTAATGTTGTATAAGTAATCTCATGGTACTATGGAATAAAGATACATTTAAGGATTGTTACACTATTGTCTTTCCTTATGTTTTGAAAGTTTATTATGAATGGTACTGGTAACCATGAAAAGTAATTCAAATATTTTGGAAAGCAGATGATATGCGCATAATGAAGGGATACGGAGAAAATAAATTGTTTGATAGTATTCATGAGCTCATGATTGATATAAGGACTAAGTGATATCATGGTTTGAGTATATAGAATTTTTGGGATTTTGGTATGTGGAAAGAGTTAACTTTTGACAATATTCATGTTTTCACTAAGGTTCAATGGGTATTCATTTCTCAAGAAAATACATGATTAAGGAATTCACATGTTTGGAATGTGACCAAAAAGATATATAAATATTATGATATACAGGAGATAAGTGATTGAATTCAATGCTTGGTGGATAACCTTTCTAGTAATCATTTTATTTATACTATGAGCTTGGATAGAATTATTTTGGATAATCCTAAATATTGGAATGGATTATGTTGGACATAATTTAGTATTGTTTAAGGCAATAACTTTTTTCGATATTATTGATGAAATGTTATAATATTGTAGTTTCAGAAAAAGGATTACCCATTGGATGGGCGACAACCCGTCGCGTTGGACAAGGCTGTTGGAATCGAACCCACAACTGAAGTTCTACAGGCCTTTATCGCCTACCACTGGCCTACAGGAAGTCCCTGGTTAGTAGAAACTAGTTTTATTTTATTATGCAGGATGATAGATGATGTATAAGTCCATTTTGGAACCATATATGATTAATCTCACCATATATGTAATTATGTATATAACTTTTGATAACTTTTGTTTGAGACAGATGGAATGACCTATCATTCTATCGCATGATCTGCTAAAACTTCACGAAAGACAAATTCAACTTCATTTCTTAAAGAGATGAAGTGGAAATTGTTCAAGGCATGAACAACGGTGGGATTATCCCAAAATAAAGAAAGTATTTCTTCTGATTCAAATTCTTAAACTTTAGGGAAATGATATTGAAAACCAAAAATGTTGTCTGAGTGCCCTCATATCCGATGAATCAGATGGTACTTTAGATCATCAAAAATTTATGGCTTTGTGATTGTTGGATTTTTCATAGCTATGTTCTCTACCACTCTCCATCATAACTTGATGGTTAGACATTTATTACATATCCATATTTTCACCTATGTTCTCTAATATGGAAACCCAGTGATGAGTTAATTTGGGTAATCTTTACGTTTCATACTTTAGTTTTTAAAATCATGTTTTAGTATTCCTTTTTACGATGTGGGTTTCTATGAATAGTAAACAATTTATAACCCCGACGAATTTCGAGGGAGAAATTCATTTTAAGGGGGTAGAATGTAACACCCCGAGATTTTATGAAAAATATTCTTTCAATTTCATTTATGTCTTGTGTTGTACGCTACACCAAGATTACCTTGCGCTATACGTAACACTTTATTAGCTTACAGTATACGCAACACTATTCTTGGATCATGTTACACACAATTTTGATAGTAGTTATTCTACGCAACATTGAGTGTGTATATATATATATATATATATTCAATGTATAAATGAAATATGGTTGGATTCTCTAATACGAAACAACGAAGAAGTCTTTCATCACACACAACCCTGACTTGGCTTGCATTACACGCAATCGTGACCTTCCTCGATAGCGTGTGGAGTACGCAATATCGGGTTTCACTAAAAAAATGATATATTGTTATAATATTATTATGGACTAGATGTTATGAATAGTATTAAATTTTTTTTTAATTTTATAACATTATTATTCATCTTACATATTTTCTAGAATATGGTATGAGAACAAAATAAATTTTTAGGGTAAAATACGTATTTTTCAAAAAATGCAGTTTTGCCGCCTTTTGATGGAGCACCCACATTAAATCTTGTTTTGACATGTTTATAAGTTCAATTTGACAAAATAAAATTCTTCCTTGGAATCAGGATATGAAAATTTAATTTGGATAAATTTTTCATATTATTCTGATGACTTTCATATTTTGATTAATAGTAAAAACATGCTATATTTTAATTAAAAACAAATTTTTTCATCGTAATAATTTATACGGCTATATTATCTTATTAATTGGTTTTAAAGTGTAATTATAATATATTTTTACCATTTAATCCAATGTTTGTCATTGTAATTAATTTCACTTTGAAATTGGACATAAACAAGTATCAATCTTTCGATAGTTATTATTTCTTAAAAACACGTTATTTGTTTTGATAATGGGATTTAATTTTAAAATTAATTAATTCCACTTATACATTTTGAATTTAGAAAAATAGACATCATTTTTGAATTCGGAATATCAAATATAGCTTATACTGAATTTTTGGTATTTTTCTGAAAAACTTCAATTTTGATGAATAGTAAAAACATTGAGTTTTTGGTTAAAACCGACTTTTTATTTAAATAATAATTTATTTGATTTAAATTTATTTTAGGTAAAAATAGGTACATAATACTTATTTAATTTCAACGAAATTCATTGGAGTCATTTTATAATAATTTTAGATTTATAAAAATTGTATTGAACTTTTCACCCTCTTTTACCCACCACCTAGGAGCTTTTGCAATTGTTCATAAAACATAATTTTACCGCTGATGTGAGTTGAATTTCGAAAATCCAAGAGACACGGTTAATATCGAGGAGTAAAATGTGGTTCAATTAGATAAAAATATTTTTTGGTGAATAGTAACTTTTTACTTTTATTTACCACGGTTAAAGGTAAATAGGGTAATTCAAGGTTAAAATAATATTATAAAAATTCAAAATTAACTTAAAACATGTTCAAAACTGACTGGATTTGTAATGGCTGACCATGGGCATCCTTGGGTAGATTTTGGGACCACATTGAGACACTTATGAAAGAAAATGACACATTATATTAATTTATTTAATGTAAAGACAAAATTGGCATTAACAAAAATCCTTTAGTAATTAATTTTTATAAGGGGATATATAAATTATCTTTTTGACTATAAAAATTCATTGGAAATATAAAAATATTTCCAAAATTTTGGTATTTTATTTATAATTTATAGACATCAAATAAATTAAATTATTTATGACACAATAATGATGCAGTATTTACCTCATTAATAAATGATTTAAATAAATAAGATTATAATGATTCAAATATTATCCAAAACCTGTCCAATTATTATAGGATGATTTTATTTATAATATTAGTCATCTTATCTTCAACATTAATTTGTTTTGGACCTCTTGAAACCGAAGATAAGTTTATAATAAAATAATGTTTTCACACTTTCCTAAAGAGCCCCTCCTCTCCCTTATAAAAAGTGACCAATTCTATGCACTTCCTCACACCTCTCAAGCCTTTTAGCTCATCCAAACTCTTCCCAACTAAACTCCCAACATCCCTATCCTCCCCCTATAATCCTTACATTAGTCAGAAGGCACTTCAATAAATCCTTTTGGTTCAAACAAAAGGAAGTTACCCAAATTAAAGGTAATAGTTTCTCTTAAGTTGTTTTCTTTTATTCTACTTCTCCAACCCCTAAAATATTTTTAATACTTTATTTTGTAACAACACCAGTATCCTCAAAATACTAGGATGTTGTTATGAGAAGTATTAGAACTAAACTTACACACACCTCCATCTAATGGATGAAGAACATAATGTTTCTGTGGATGGAAAACTAACGCCTCATGAAACGATGATTGTTCGATTTTCTCCTACCGCCTCTCATGGTGGCCATTATGATGGAACTATATTTATATATGATATATATTATGTCTATTATTTCCTTATGCTTCGTTAATTTCCAATTTTATCAATCCTTTATGGTTTCCATAGTCAGTAAATACGATAATCTCATTTGAGGAAGTGCGGACTACTGCCCCCTCAAAGTGATGTGATTCATTAATGCCTTATGTGGAATGTATAAAGGATGGATTTAGTGGTATTATATATGATATTATATTGTAATTATAATATAAATATTACATTTAAATAATAAATAGAAATGAAAGTATCGTTTATGCGTACATACAATTTACTGTCTCCATGAACGGTGCATTTCATTTCTTACCTCCATATGTTATGTACTATTATAAATACATGTATATGCTGGATATATAATGAATATATATGATAAATAAATCATGATTTACATTCTGGAAGTAATTAAATAATGATATAAGTAATAATAACATCAAGACCAACATGTCCAAACACGTACGATAAATAAGATGATTTTACCCAAAACGTTGCTTTAACATGGGGTTTACAAAAGAACGGGTAATATAAAGTCATAAGTGAACCATATATGATATCATAACAATTAATATGATTCTTTAATAAGTAAATGACATTATTTAAATCATTATACAGGAGGTTCGGATACGTACGAAACATATTTGACCTAAGGTAAGGGGTAATTTTGCAAATCTCATTTTCATCTGAGATTTCTTATACGTAAGTATTTACTGGGGTAATTGTTATCATCCATGTCCATGTTTTCTACAAGTGTTTTTATATATGTTTAATTTCCTTTTTACCCATTTTTACTTTTACTACATGGTATATAAGGAATCATTCTTTTGTTTACGTTACGAGGTACTTTTTGACTTTTCTGAAAAAAGTATGAGGATAATGTTTTGTTTAACTTATACGGCATGAAAGGATTTTTACGGTTTTATAAAGCCTTATTTTCATGAAGCTTCTTCCAAAATATTTCATGACTATTTAAAAAAAATCATTTTCTTTTAAAATTTCATGACGTTTTGTGAAAAGAAATTGATTTTGAAGAAGAAAGGATATTTTCCTCAAGAATTCATTTTAAGTGTTTTTTCAAAACCATTTTCCATCTAAGATGAAATTATTTCATATGTGTATGGTTCAAGTATAAAGTCTCTACGATTTACATGGTTTCACTTTTCTTATTATGAAATGATATCCATTTCTTTTATATGGATTATATGATGATGGGATGATGTTTATGAAACCCATTTTATTCATTGGGTTATTATGAATGATGTTTGTTTATTTTGTGGCACAAGTAAAAATGATTTCAATATGAGATGGTTGGGAACTATATCTCCCTCCAATGCACTGGGTAAGGATTTATTTCTCATGAGATAGACATGGCTGAAATGACAAGTAAATCCGGTTTAGTAATACAGGGCTGAAACAGCAAGTAAACCCGGTTCAGTAAGGGACTTTGTCCACTAAGATGGTCTTGGCAGCAATGCCTTGGATACTATGTAAATCATTACATGTGATTAATGGATTCCACAATTACATGTTTTATTCCCATTCTATTTTATCATTATTAATGTTCCTTTATGATCTATTCCTTATGTACTGCCATGTTTTATGTCATTTCCCAGGATTTTGATGTTTAAAAATTATGTTCATTTTTTTGTAACACCCCAAGCTTCTACGGTACGTTTCCCTTCGAATAATGCGATAGCGTGTGTTGTACGCAACCTCGAGTTCTAACACACACCACAACTAATTAAACTAGCCGTTGTGAATAGTAATACCTACTTTTTGAAATCATATATATTTTATATTTCAAAATGGACTTCATTTTTAGATTCGGAATATCAAAATTAGCCTAGGGTGAAATTTTGGTACTTTTCGGATAACTTTTATATTTTGATGAATAGTGAAAATTACTAAATTTTAATTAAAAACAACTTTTTTAATCAAAATAATTAATAGTGATAAATTGTGAATTTGAGTGGTTTTAAAGTATATTTAGAATATATTTTTACCATTTAATATAATGTTGGTCATTGGACATAATTTTACAATTAAACCGAACATAAACAAGTGTCAATCTTTTGATAGTTATTACCTCTTAAAAACACGCTTTTTATTTTGACAGCGGGAATTAATTTTAAATTAATTTCTGCCACTTCTGTGTTTTGAATTTAGGAAAATGGATTCCATATTTGGAATCAGGATGTTCAAATTGTGTAAATAGGTAACTTTTATTTTTAGACATTTTGAATAGTTACTGTGGTAAATATTTTATTTACCATGGTTAAAGGGTAAATCCGGTAAATAAGGGTTAAAAAATAATATTATAATAATACAAAATTACCCTAAAACGTGTCCTAACCTTATTGGTGGACACATACCCGACCATGGGCATCCTTGGGTCAATTTGGGGACCCCTTGGATCCACTTGTATGTGGTAGGGACACATTATATTAATAAAGTTAAAATAAAAATAAAAATGGCATAAGCTTACATCTTTTAGAAGAACAATTTTTACATAGGGTTATACATGTTGAATTTTCGATTATAAATATTCATTAGAAAGATAAAAAGATTTCCTACATAATTATATTTTATTTATAATTTTTAGACATCAAATAATTTAAATTATTAATGACACAATAATGATGCAATGTTTACCTCATTAATAAATCATTTAAATAAATAAGATTATAATGATTAAAATATTATCTAAAACCTGTCCAATTCTTATTGGTTGATGTTATTTAGAATATGAGTCATCTTATCTTCGACCTCAATTATTTTTGGACCATTATAAACCGAATATAATTATATTATAAAGTAATACTTTCACTCTTTCCTAAAGAGCCCCTCCTCCCCCTTATAAAAGGAGACCACTTCTACTCATTCCTCACACCTCTCAAGCCACTTGGCTCGTCCAAACTCTGCCCAACTAAGCTCCCCACATCCCTCTCCTCCTCCTTGAAGCTTCCCCTTAGGAAGAAAGCATTTCAACAAGTCCTTTGGTTCCAACCAAAGTGAGTTACCTAAATTAAAGGTAACGATTTCTCTTAAATTATTTTCATTTATTTTGCTTCTTCAACCCCCAAACTCTTTTTATTTACTTTCTTTTGTAACAACACCAGTATCCTCAATATACTAGGATGTTGTTATAAGAAGGATTCAAACTACACATACACACAACTCCATCTAATGGATGATGAACATAATGTTTCTGTGGATGGAAAACTAACGCCTCACGAAACGATGATTGTTCAAATACATCTTACCGCCTCTCATGGTGGCCATTATGATGACACTGTAATTAAATATGATGTTAATGATATATATTTTATATATAAGCTTCTGTAATTCCATTTTATTTCATACCATTATTCGTTTCATGTTGTATATACATACGATAATTTCATTTGAGGAAGTGCGGACTACCGCCCCCTTAAAATGATATGACTCGTTCATACCACACATGGAACGTATAAAGGAAGGTGTTAATGAACTTAAGTAACATATATAAAATATTATATTATACTGGAATAGTAATATACCTATGTATCATTTGTATTCGATTCTTTTAAAATAAAAATTAAATGGAAGTAGCGTTCGTGCGTACGTACGGACTACCGTCTCCACGAACGCGATGAGATTCATTTTCCATCGTATCCATTCAAGTATAATTATCATTTGATGATTTAAAAATGATGTTTAAGGACTTGATACCATTCTGGATTTGAATAATATACAACTTATCCTTTACAAACATGTCTTACGTAACAAAACATACAAAAGCAAACAAGTAAGTTCACACCCGAAACAGCGATAATACTAAGATATTATTATCAAATCAATATTAAAAGATCATATATGATATCATATTAATGTATATGATTCTTGTATAATTTAGTAACAATTATTTCACTATTATACAGGAGGTTAACCTACCCAACCAAGGAAAAGTACAAGGTAAGGGTTATTTCACAATCTCTTCATTATCCGAGGTTGTTTATACGTAATAATCTACTGGGATATCTTTATCATCCACATCCATGTTTCTTAAAAATGTATTTCAAAACATTTTTACTATTTACAAGAATATGGATTAAAGTCATTTATACCCTTGTTTGACTTTTTATAAGAGGTTTATAAAGGAATCTTTCCGTCGTTTTCAAAACAAGGTCCTTTTTAACCTTTTCGACAGAATTGAGGTAAGAATGTTTTTTTTAACTTATACGGCGGGTGCGGTTATTTTACGCCGTTATAAAATCTTCAAAGCTTCCCTTACAAGCTTATAAGAATATTTTCAAAGAAAATGTTTTCTTTTATATGGATCTTAAATGATTTCAAAATAAAAGGAGATATTTCTTTTAAAAGAATTTTGATTTCATCTATGTCAACATCCTTTGATGGATTTTAAGATTATTTGAAGTTGATTTATTATGATACAAAACTTCTATATTGTATTGAAGGTTTTGTGATATATTTGACTGTGGATGTGCTATTTTATACCATTCATAGTTTATGGTGAAAGTATTGACATTTCGTATGCTAGTTTTAATACGAATGTTTATGTTATGTTTAAACCTTTTCATATGGGAATGCATTGGACTTAATAAGTGACGGGTGGAGCCCGCTATAGCTCCTCGATGCATCGGTAGGTCTCATGAGACAAACTAGTGTCTTGGCACAAGGCCTTGACAAAATCTTATTTGTAGTCTTGGCACGAGGCCTTGGCTATGTGGTTATGATAGTCTGGCATTATGCATTCCAACATTATGAAAGTGGTTATTGATTTTTTCATGTGATTATTCGATTAGTAGAATATCCATGTGAACAATTAAATGGCATTATTTCATTTTATTTATGCCATACCATGTTGAAGGTTCATATTTAAAAGGCTTTTGTTTTAGTTATACATTGCCTTAAATGTTTATTCTTTCCGCTATATTGTTATCCTTACTGGGCATTTGAGCTCACCCCTTTTTTATGTTTTATTTTTCCCAGGATGTGAAGAAGTAAGTTATGAATGACCTGCAGGGATTTTATGAGGGGATAATTGTGTGGTCTATTGAGACATTATGTTGTTGTAGTAGTTTTTCATTTTATAATGTAATGTAAAACTTATGAATATATCTGGCATTTTCCAAGGCTACTAAACCAATCGGTCTTTCGAGATTTGATCTTTCTTATGATCATGCCAATGTTATGTAATAATGCACCGACTCTGGGTAACTGGGGTCGGGACGTTACATTTTTAGGTTCAAATGTATATGATTTGTTTTATTTTATCCATGCTTACCCTTACTGAGCATTTGAGCTCACCCTTTATATGTTTTCTTTTCCTCAGGATTTAAAGAAAGTTTTTAGGTAAGAAAACCAAAAGGGGAAGATCTTTATGGGAGATGTTGAAGATCTTTCACCATGATTAGAAGATTATGTTCCGAGTTTCCAAAGACACTAAACTATTACGATCATTGTGTGTCTGTTTTCATAATGTATTAAGTATTCCTCAAGAGTAATGTAATTTCCATGTATGTCAAGCTTTGGGTCTCTACATAGGTAGTGTCGGTACTCCGCATACTATAACTTGTTTTGGATCCACTATTAATGGACTGGAACTCCCCCATCATTGAGAACCAGTGGGGATTGGTTCCTCCATGTGAGTTTGTTATCCCTTAGATGTGGAGAATAGTAGCATGGATCAGGAACCTCTACTCGATTTTTGGTATGGTTACACATGGTGTTGGGAATCAAAGATTGACATTTGGTAGCTGTAGGATGACTCATTTCTATTAAATGAGTTTTGGAGATAAAGATCCCCTTTCTCTATTTCTTGGGATTCTTTTAAGAATATATGTTGGGGGTTCTTGTACGTCTTTCTTATTGGTGGAGACAATTATTGTATCCTTCTATTATTCCATACTTGGTTTTCAGGGAGTCCTAATCAATATGTATAAACTCACACATACATGATATTTCCCCAAAAATTTTGTGTCTTAAATATTTGATAAGAATATCATCAGTGATATTGGTAGACCAGGCTTCAGAGGAGCATAGCTACACCAATTGAAGATGAATGTGTTCAATGGTCATAAATAGAGGTTATGAGATGAGATATTTTTAGTCATTCCATTTTTCCTATTCCTTTCAGGTTGGGACCTCATTTATGTTTGGGATTTTATTTTTCCCCTTTATTATTTTTTTATAATTCTTCTGCACTTTAATGATTTCCTAAATGATGTTGCATGAATGGTTTACACACTAGATGTTCAGTATTTAATTATACATCTTCACTATTTCTTGGAGCTAGTTTTGTGAATGAATACGAGTACTTAGGTTATGGACTCCCTTTTAAGTGTTTATTACAAGGTGCTTAACATCAGTACCTAGCCTGTTAGAGGTGGGCTTGGTGTGTCTCACTCGGCTTACCACCTGCCAGGTAGGAACTTATGGGTTATTTTGAGATATATTAGTTCCAAAGGCGGTCTTTCCCCAGGTTCAGTGTTGATATTTAGACCTTGTTGTGAATATTTTTTTAGGAACATAGGAAAAATGTGTCAAAGTGTCTTGAATGCGGAACTCATTCCATGGAACCCAGTGTTGTTGTAATGACTAACATATCCATTCACCAGGAATTGGACAATTTTCTTATCGACTTGGAATGTTGAGACATTGTTTACAGGGAAAAAATTATACATGAATCATACAAGATTGGATATTTTTACTTTCATCTCTTTCTTAAGTTATATCCCTATATATGACCATTTAACTGTGGTATGTCTTATTTTCTTTTAGAATTCCTCCAGGATGGTAACCAGCTGGGATATTGATACATGATTATAAAGATTATCAGTTGAGTGATGAGGCCTTAGTTTAGAGACATACTAAGGAGGTGTATCCCCTAGTGGTTATAGAATAGGATCAACCACATTTGGGATAATCGATTGCTCAAGTATGTTAGGACGATGATACAAACACATATAATGTGCTATGTGTGTTCTAAGTAGAGATACCGCTTATGTTTTTCCATGATCTAGAACCTCTTGAAGCATATTATTTTCTTTAGGAGGTGGTCTGAGTCTCCAATCTTGTTTTTACCTTATATTATTAGATGATTTCACTTAGAGAAATCCTTTTTCTTGTAGCATCAAGATGCCAGTGGATTCTGATTACCCAGACTCATGATGAGGTGTTATTTTGTGGTTAGACTTCCAGATGCTATTCCATGACATGTATTACCCTTTGTGCTTGAGCATTGTATAGATTTCGTAGCTTATCTAGTATCATATCAGTGATATTTCAGTTTTTAAGTACATCGTATGTTTTAATGACCTCGCATGTCACCCTCTTGATAAGGTATGATATGAACACTTCAGGCTGTGGAAGTTTGAGGAGGTCCTTTTTAGATACATCCACTCTAGTATAGTATCATTTGGAATTACCACTTATTATGGGGTGCAAGAATGAGTTCTGGTTATAGGGGTATTCCTATAATAAGAATGCCAGGTGGTTGGAGCTGAAAGTGGACATCATAGGGATGAGTCATCTATAGAGGCTACCAGACATTAGATGAAAGGGTCTCAGTGCTGGAGGCATACTCATGATCAGACTCAGACATGTGGATCTATGACACATGTTTTGAATAGAGGTTTCATTCAAATAGAAGATGGGTGAGTTAAGATTATTAATGGTGGAGTTATATAGATCGATATTTCGTAATCCAATATGTTTAGGAAGTTAGGAGAACAACAGATAGACCTACATGACAAAGGTAGTTCCATGATTAAGGATATCCTAGGCATAGCCAAGGTGGACCCAAGGGTTGGTGCTGATAGAGGATAAGATAGTTCTCTAGAGGAAGGATATGCTAGTGGAGAATGATATTATAAGTAACTCCCACCACTAGAACAATGGGGACCATGCCTGGATTATAAGATTAGTGTTGATGGGTGAAAGTAGTTGGAGGATATGGTGGAATATGACCAGACCACTAATTAGATGATTTAAGGTATAATCAATGCCTTTTATACTATTTTTATATGACTTTTAAACATAGTCATGCATCATTTTTTCATCTCCATAACACATTTGAACATATTCTGTTCGTGCGAGTTGGGGTTTTGTGGAGAGAGTTTCTTAGGGAGCCACTTGGTTTTAATGATAAAACCTGACGACATCAACATGGGTATAGACTAGTTATACTAGGTTAATCCCCAGATATAATTTTATCATAGGAGATTTAGATGACTTTAGAATAATTAGACAAGATTCCCCTTTGTGGGTGAGTGATATCATATAGTTGAGAAAAGAGGGAATAAGAGTATGAAAATTAAGCCTTTCACCCATCAATTAGCGAGTTTATCCCATAGATTAATGGGATTATCATGTATCTAGCTTCTAGAAGTAGTGAAGTATTGTATGTATGTCTTTACTCATGATGTCTCAGACTACCTTCGAGGTGATAGATTGACTACTGGTCACCTAAAATGCTAGGACTACACTCATATCTTATAAATCATATCATATGGCCCCAAATGAGCTCTAGTATAGCATCCCACCTTTTTATCACATAAACATTCATTGCATTATACAAAACCGAGGATCAATAAGATTTAGTGTCTTGGAAACCAGGAAATTAATACATGACAACAACAAAAAAATTCTTCCTAAACACTTGAAAGGCATCTTTATTTTTTCATCATAAGTTCATTATAGCATCTCATAACCTGGGAGAATACATTAAAATAAAGGGTGAGCAAAAGGCCTAGTAAGGGAAACAAGAGAAACATTTTACATGAGAACTTGAGACACATCAAAAGTCATGAAGAATAAATTTAAGGCATGAGAAATAGATCATGAGGCCTATCATAATAAAAATAATGTGTTTCATAACTTGAAGATGTGTCTACAACATTAAAACATTGACAATCATTTCCGTTTCACCAAGGTCCATCCCCAAGCTGTCATTAAAAATTACCAAGGTTATTCACCAAGGCATCGTTAAAAATGGTCATCTCTAGAGGTTAAGTCTTTACCCAATGCATTGGAGTGCTATCAGGGCACACCCTTAATTTGTCTTTATTATCATGTGAGCCAAATATACCATCATCGATAATTTCATAAACAACCCATATAATATAAAAGAAATGGGTTTCATTTCATAATCATAACGTTTTAAAAACTGCTTTAAAAACATGATCTTTGTGTCACTTTAAACCCATGAAAAAGGAAAGTGGGTTTCATATATGTCAATCCCAGAATTTAAAATAGAACATTTTGATATATATGTGAATACCTATGTATAAGAAAGAGCTTTTAGTATTCAATTAATAAAATAAAATAATTTTAGAAAAAGAGAGAGGTATTTTGAGATGAAAATTCTACAGCATAACAACTATGTTACAGGGTTTTAGAAAACATTGAAAAGAGAGGGGACATGGGTAACCCACTCATAAATGATCCATAAAATTATAGGGGACATAATATAAATTATTTAAGAACATGTTAATTAAATTTTAAAGATATACCATATGAAATGAAGAACATTAAAGGAAGACAAAAATAAGATTTCTCTTATGAAAATTCGGCAGCCTGACAGCGTCACTTAAACTTCAAAAAAATGAATTGACGATATCAAATAGGGTCTCTCATCATATGAACATAAAATATCAGTATGATATATATAGAGATCATACCCCAAAATAATAAAAAGGAACTTGAAATAATTTACATGAAAGTAGAACATTGAAAAATGAGAAAGGTGAAAGAATCCCTTAATAATTCGGCAGCCTAACAACATCATTTAAACTTCAACAAAAATAAATTGAAGAGATCAAATAAGGTCTCTCATCATATGAAAATAAAATATCAGTATGATAGATATATATATCATACCCCAACATAATAAAAAGTAACTTGAAAGACTTGACATGAAAGTAGAACATTGAAAATGAGAAAGGTGAAAGAATCCCTTAAAAATTCGGCAGCATAACGGCGTCACTTAAACATCAACAAAAATGAATTGATGAGATAAAATAGGGTCTCTAATAATATGAACATATAATATCAGTATTATAGATATATATATCACACCCAAACATAATAAAAAGGAACTTTAAAGACTTGATATGAAAGTAGAACTTTTAAAAATAAGAAAGGTGAAAGAATCCCTTAAAAATTCGGCAGCCTAACGGCGTGACTTAAACATAAAAAAAAATGAATTGAAGAGATAAAATAGGGTCTCTCATTATATGAACATAAAAGATAAGTATGATAGATATAGAGATCATAACCCAACATAATAAAAAATAACTTGAAAGACTTGACATGAAAGTAGAACTTTGAAAAATGAGAAAGGCGAAAGAATCCCTTAAAAATTCGGCAGCCTAACGGCGCCACTGAAACATTCTTAAAACTAATTTATGGGAGAAAGAGGGGGTCTCTGATCATATGAATATGAAAATGGCAGTAAGAGTAATATAAAAGAACATCCTCCAACATAAGATCATGTAGCATAAAAGAAATGACATAAAAGAGATTACTTGAAAAGAAAGAGAGAGGTAGGATCCCTTACCTAAAACGTAACTCTTAAAACTAAGCGGTTGGGACCTTGAGGGATTGGGGGAACCTTGGGAGGACTCCTTGGGAGGTAAGTAGACTAGAACTTCGTTTAGGATGATTTTGGAGTCGAATGGATGAGAGGATGGCTTGGTATTTATAGGGAAAGTGAGGGGACAACACATTAATGGCCAAGGGACACCTCATTGGTGGTATTGGAAAAACCATGGGCTTTCCCATGGTATTTGCCCATGGTATTGGCCACTTAGAACACCTCATACAATAATTCATCCCCTTAAGTTGACCATCCCTTAAAATATCTCATGACATCATCGTGATGCAGTCATGATGTCATTAAACATACCGAAACCCTAAAACTGTATTTTTACTATTCATTGAAAATTCAACTTTTTCCGAAAACTCCCAAAATTTCACCTTAACTAAATACCAATGTTCTTATTTTAAAAATGAACTCCATTTTATAAAAATAATTTTCTATATATTTTTAATTTAATTTTTCAACAAATACACTATTCACCCAAAATTCATTTTTTTCAAAAAAATCCCAAACAATTACCTTAACATAATATCGATGCTCTGATTTCAAAAATGAGATTCATTTTATAAAAATAATTTTCTAAATATTATTAATTTAATTTTTAATTAAAAATCACTATTCTCCCGAAAAAACTGATACTTGACTAATAATTTCTAAAACAGTTATTTAACTATTTTATTGAATCACATTACTTAATCAAGGTGCCTAGATTATATTAATACTTTCTTTAAGTGAGATTACTAATCTATTTGGTCACATTACTAATCCCAAGCGTAAAATCACTATTCATAATTTACTATTCATCAAAAATCAAGTTGATCTTATTAGACTCTAAATTTCGTACTGAACATAATTGTAGAAGGCATTTTTTTTTTGAAAATCATTACACATTTTTAATTATTTAAGGTTTAAATAACCATTTTTAAAATATCATTTTTCTAAAATTCATCAATAATATACATCCTACATTTATCCGAACATTTGAAAATTTACAAAATTCACCATAATAAGAAAACACAATTTTGTTTATCTCAAATAATTACACAAAGCAGTTACGGTCTCCTTACATAGCCCCTTATAACCCCAGCATAGGACCTAAGTGTAAGGTGTGCTAAGGTGAGAGAATCTGAGGGCGGCTCGGCCAACATTGCATGAGTAGTAATTTCTATCAGTTTGAACTTTTGCGAAGGCGTATCGTTCTAGCTTCCCACGATGAAGTCCATCTTGGGTTTGGTCTAGAGAAAATCCCAGTGGTGTTACCTCCTTACCAAGTTCTGTTAGATGGGCTTCGATTGGCCCGATACTACTGGATGAGGCCATCGAATCTTCTTTCTATATTAATTAACCAAGATCACTTGTATTTAGAGATAATAATCGCAACATTTGGTTTCCAAAGGTCATACTGACTATCAGTCATATAATAGTCAAAACCCAACAGTCTAATTCTAATTATACTCATGTTATCAAATGAAACCGTTTTGTTGAGTATGAAATAAAATAACACACAAAATTTAGGAAACAGAATTTATTCAAAATTTCGGGTCGTTACATTCTTACCCTCTTAAGATATTACATCCTCGAAATTTTTGAAATTGGGTTTGGAAATTTCTTTGAATGTCCCACATCAGAAATGGAGTCAGTAAAACTATTACTTTAAAAGAAAGAAAAGTAATTACAAAGGTCACCCGAGTTAACCCATACTAGAATTCCATGTAGGAAAACATGGTTATGGAATAGAAAACAAAGGGCCAAGTTCTGAGAGAGAGTGATAGAAAACATGATTAGGAGAAAGTTAACCATAAGAAAATCACAAAATTATGATGTGTGTAAACGGTCATTGATTACCCAGTAAGAATCATAAGACAACTACATTTTTGTTTTACGTTCCTTTTCATAATTATGAGGAATTCATTTACTACACAGAATAAGAACACCAAGAAATATACTTACCTTCAAGTAGAGTTTCATCCTATAATAAGTTTCTACCAAAACTAATATTTTCTCCAAAAGAAAAGTACTTGGTCTCATCAAAGCAGAAGAATCATCTTCTAGATAATCACATAATCCACAAAATATTAACTATCTATTTCTTCTATCATTAAAAATTATCGCAAAAATAGAGGGGGTAATATAAAATAATTCTTCAAAAAGAAAGAATCCCATAAGAATGGAAACTTCTTTAAAATCTTGAAAATTCCATGGTACTACCCAGAGTTTATTATAGACCATTCCATAAATAACTGTCCTTAAAATTCCCCAAAATAAACCAAACTAATATTGAAACCCAAATACAAGAAGGATTTGATAGCATAGTCTTCCAAGGTAAACTTTATCGTTCATCTCCAAACAACATCAACGACTCTTATCATCTTATAACAAAAGTAACTAACCTAATCACTTTTTCCCCAAGATAGGTTAATCATTTCCATAAGTAACCTAAATTACCATAAGTTCGCCTTAAATTCATCGATTATTCAAAATACAAGTCAACATTTACTCCTCAAATAAAATATCGTAGTAATATTTTTACCTCGATCATATAGGGTTCCCAAAATAGTGAACGTCTTCCAAAATAATAATCATCTTTTAATGCCCTAATCATCTCTTTTTTTTCAAGAAGAACAGCTTCATAACATCAACATGTGATACATAACAATAGATATTTTCCTTAATGATATAAAATCATCTTAGGTAGTGACTTGATGATCTTAGAAAACATTAAAGATATTCTCATAGAGCACGAACTAAAATACAACATGACATAGACAATTATTGCGAAGAAGTTACATGTACTTCAGTCATCATGATCCATCTCAGCATAGGAATTGAATTATTCCCTTGTCCTTGAAGATTGTTGATGCTCATAATGCTTCTCATCCCTTCCAATAGAGCATTGCCTTGGATATTTTCCAACTTCTCCACATTTACGATATTTAAAAGTATAAGGTAAATTAGATCGAACCTTATCTCTATTCATCACATTATCCATTCTTTTGAAGTAATTGGATACTTTATTCCCTATCTTCCCACACTTAAAACATCTCCCAGTTCCTTTGTGGAATTCTCCTTGGTGCCTCTTCCCACACTTTTTGCAAAAAATAAATTGGGACTTCTTTCCCTTACCATCTTTATCAGATGAACAACCTTGAGACTTTGTCTTCTTATTCCTTGATGAATTTTGGAATTCAACTAGGTACCAATTATTAATTGTGATTTTTGATAGCTGGTTTGGCATAATCACAATTTGTTCAACTTGATATTTCATCATCTCTGTCACATTAATAGGGAAATCGTCACATTTCCTATCACATTGGTTGTTGGTACAAGTTCTTCCATTTTCTGCCATTAACTAAGAAAAGAAAGTATACTTAGGGGTCTTAAATACTTAGACAATAATCATTGAAATGAAACTTAAATCATAGAAGGATAAACTTGTAGAAGAAAAGTATACCCTAAATTGTGATCCCCTAGGTTCCAATCTAGGTTATCCATGAACATATATTCTTATGTGAATCTTTATTTTATTTTATCTCTGTTCCTTTAATAATGGTTCATACTAAGTGTATGAATTTACCAAAGCATATCCCGCAGGAGTGCTGTAACCAAGAGTGCAGCAAGGCCCATTGTCGTGTATTAGTTCTCATTCGAGTCTAGATCAATGTGGTGTTTTTGAGTTTTACCCCTATGTACATCTGTTCCAAATCCACCTCTACCTGCTCATATCCAGACAGGGATGTATTTTCTTGATAAACCACTTACTCAATACTCACCAAAATACTAGGAAGATTTCTTATATTTAAAATTTTCTATAGGGTTATTCCTAAAGTTTACATATGTTAATTTTCACAAATAACTAAAACATCCTTTGATACCAACTATAGCATCCCGCCTTTTATCATATTAACTTTCATTACATTATACAAAACCGAGGATCTTTAAGGTTTAGTGTCTTGGAAACCAGGAAATTAATACATGACAAAAAAAATACATTTTTCTTAAACACTTTAAAGGCATATTCATTTGTTTTTCCTAATTTTATTACAGCATCTCATAACCTGGGATCATACATTAAAATAAAGGGTGAGGAAAAGGCCCAAAAAGGGAAACAAGAGAAACATTTTACATGAGAACTTGAGACACATCAAGAGTCATGAAGAATAACTTTAAGGCATGAGAAAGAGATCATGAGGCATATCATAATAAAAATACGGTGTTTCATAACTTGAAGATGTGGCTACAACATTTAACATTGACAATTATTTCCGTTTCACCAAGGTTCATCCCCAAGGTGTCATTTAAAATTACCAAGGTTATTCACCAAGGCATCGTTAAAAATGGTAATCCTTAGAGATTAAGTCTTTACCCAATGCATTAGAGCGCTATCATGGCGCACCCTTAATTTTTTGTTTATTATCATGTGATCTACATATATCATCATCAATAATTTCATAAACAACCCATATAGCATAAAAGAAATGGGTTTCATTTCATAATCATAACGTTTTAAAAATTGCTTTAAAGACATGATCTTTATGTCACTTTAAACCCACGAAAAATGGAAAGCGGGTTTCGTGTATGTAAATAACAGAATTTAAAATAGAAAATTTTGATATATATTTGAATTCCCCTGTATAATAATGTGCTTTGAGTATTCACATAATAAAATAAAATAATTTGAGAAAAAGAGAGAGGTATTTTGAGATGAAAATTCTGTAGCATAACAGCTATGTTACAGGGTTTTAGAAAACATTGAAAAGAGAGGGGACATGGGTAACCCACTCATAAATGATCCATAAAACAGTAGGGGGACAGAATATAAAATATTTAAGAACATGGTAATGAAAGTTTAATGATATACCATATGAAATAAAGAATATGAAAGGAAGAAAAAAAATAAGATTTCTCTTTTGAAAATTCGGCAGCCTAACGACGTCACTTAAACTTCAACAAAAATGAATTGACGAGATAAAATAGGGTCACTCATCATATGAACACAAAAGGTCAGTATGATAGATATAGATATCATACCCCAAAATACTAAAAAGGATCTCGAAGGACTTTACATAAAAGTAGAACTTTGAAAAATGAGAAAGGCGAAAGAATCCCTTAAAAATTCGGTAGCCTAATGACGTCACTTAAATTTCAACAAAAATGAATTGACGAGATCAAATAGGGTCTATCATCATATTAACATAAAAGATAAGTATGATAGATATAGAGATAATACCCCAACATAATAAAAAGGAACTTGAAATACTTGACATGAAAGTAGAACTTTGAAAAATGGGAAAGGTGAAATAATCCCTTAAAAATTCGGCAGCATAACGGTGTCACTTAAACTTCAACAAAAATGAATTGATGAGATAAAATAGGGTCTGTCATCATATGAACAAAAAAGATTAGTATGATAGGTATAGATATCATACTCAAAAATAATAAAAAGGAACTTGAAAGACTTGACATGAAAGTAGAACTTTGAAAAATGAGAAAGGTGAAAGAATCCCTTAAAAATTCGGCAGCCTAACGACGTCACTTAAACTTCAACAAAAATGAATTGACAAGATAAAATAGAGTCTTTCATCATATGAAAATAAAAGATCAGTATGATAGATATAGATATCATACCCCAATATAATAAAATGGAACTTGAAAGACTTGACATGAAAGTAGAACTTTGAAAAATGAGAAAGGTGAAAGAATCCCTTAAAAATTCAACAGCCTAACGACGCCACTTAAACATTGTTAAAAAGAATTGATGGAAAAAATAGGGGGTCTCTCATAATATGAACATGAAAAGGGCAGTAAGAGGAATATAAAAGAACATCCTCCAACATAAGAGCATGGAGCATAAAAGAAATGACATAAAAGAGATTATTTGAAAAGAATGAGAGAGGTAGGATCCCTTACCTTAAACGTAACTCTTAAAACTGAAAGGTTGGGACCTTGAGGGCTTGGGGGAACCTTGGGAGAACTCATTGGGAGGTAAGGAGACCAGAACTTCGTTGAGGAATATTTTGGAGTTGAATGGATGAGAGGATGTCTTCGTATTTATAGGGAAAGTGAGGGGACAAGGCATTAATGGCCAAGGGACACCTCATTGGTGGTATTGGAAAAACCATGGCATTCCCATGGTATTTTCCCATGGTTTGGACACTTGGGACACCTAATAAAATAATTCATCCTCTTTAGTTGACCGTCCCTTAAAATATCTCATGACATCATCATGATGTAGTCATGATATCATTAAACATAGCGAAACCCTAAAACTGTATTTTTACTATCCACTGAAAATTCATCTTTTTCTGAAAACTCCAAAAATTTCACCTTAACCAAATATCAATGCTCTAATATAGATTCTATGAGATCAAAAATGAAATCCATTTTATAAAAATATTTTTAATTTAATTTTTAATTAAAAATCACTATTTACCCGAAAAAACAGATACTTGACTAATAATTTTTGAAATAGTTATTTACCTATTTTATTGAATCACATTACTTAATCAAGGTGCCTAGATTATATTAATACTTTCTTTAAGTGAGATTACTAATCCATTTGGTCACATTTCTAATCCTAATCATAAAATCACTATTCATAATTTACTATTCATCAAAAATCAAGTTGATCTTATTAGACTCTAAATTTTGTACTGAACATAATTGTAGAAGACCTTTTTTTGAAAATAATTACACATTTTTAATTATTTAAGGTTTTCATAAACATTTTTAAAATTTCCTTTTTCTAAAATTCATCAATAATATACATCGTACATTTATCAGAACATTTAAAAATTTAAAAAATTCACCATAATAAGAAAACACAATTTTATTTATCTAAAAGAATTACACAAAGTAGTTACGGTCTCTTTACATAGACCCTTATAACCCCAGCATAGGACCTAAGTGTAAGGTGTGCTAAGGTGAGAGAATCCGAGGGCGTCTCGTCCAACATTGCACGAGTAGTAATTTCTATCAGTTTGAACTTCTCGCAAAGGATATTTCGTTCTAGCTTCACACGATGAAGTTAAGCTTGGGTTTGGTCCAGAGAAAAGCCCAGTGGTGCTACCTCCTTGCCAAGTTCTGTTAGATGGGCTTCGATTGGCCCGAGACTGCTAGATATGGCCATCGAATCTTCTTTCTATATTAATTAAACAAGATCACTTGTATTTAGAGATAATAATCACAACATTTGGTTTCCAAATGTTATACTGTCTATCAGTCATATAATAGTCAAAACCCAACCGTCTAATTTTAATTATACTCATGTTATCAAATGAAACAGTTTTGTTGAGTATGAAATATAATAACACACAAAATTTAGGAAACAAAATTTATTCAAAATTTTGGGTCGTTACATTCTTCCCCCTTAAGAAATTGCATCCTCGCAATTTTTAAAATTGGGTTTGGAAATTTCATTGAAAGTCCCACATTCAAAAAGGATTCAGTAAAACTATTACTTTAAAAGAAAGAAAGGAAATTACAAAGGTCACCCGAGTTAACCCATACTAGGATTCCATGTAGAAAAACATGGACATGGAAGAGATAACAAAGGGTCATGTTCTGAGGGAGAGTGGTAGAAAACATTATTAGGATAAAGTTAACCACAAGAAAATCACAAACTTATGATGTGTGTAAATGGTCATTGATTACCCAGTAGGAAACGTAAACCAACGACGTCTTTGTTTTACGTTCCTCTTTATAATTTTTAGGAATTCATTTACTACATAGAATAAGAACACCAGGAAATATACTTACCTTCGAGTAGAGTTCCATCATTTAATATGTTTCTACCAAAACTAATCTTTTCTCCAAAAGAAAACTATTTGGTCTCATAAAAGCGCAAGAATCATCTTCTAGAGAATCACATAATCCACAAAATATTGAATATCTATTTCTTCCATCTTTAAAAATTATCCCAAAAAATAGAGGGGGTAAGATAAAACAATTCTTCAAAAATAAAGAATCCCATAGGAAGGTAAACTTCTTTAAAATCTTCAAAATTCCACGGTACTACACAGAGTTCATTATAGACCATTCCATAAATAACGGTTCTTAAAATTCCTCAAAATAAACCAAACTAATATTTAAACCCAAATAAAAGAAATATTTGATAGCATAGTCTTCCATGATAAACTTTATCGTTCATCTCCAAACAAGATCAACCACTCTTATCGTCTTATAACAAAAGTAACTAACCTAATCACGTTTTCCCCAAGATAGGTTAGTCATTTCCATAAGTAACCTAAATTACCATATGTTCTCCTTAAATTCATCAATTCTTCAAAATACAAGTCAACATTTACTCCTCAAATAAAATATTGTATTAATCTTTTTACCTCGATCATATAGGGTTCCCAAAATAATGAATGTCTTCCAAAATAATAATCATCTTTTAATGCCCTAATAATCTCTTTTTTTCCAAGAAGAACAGCTTCATAACATCAACATGTGAACATAAAAATAGATATTTTTCTTAATGATATAAAATCATCTTAGGTAGCGACTCGATGATCTTAGAATACATAAAAGATATGCTCATAGAGCACGGACTAAAATACAACATGACATGGACAATTATTGCGAAGAAGTTACATGTACTTCAGTCATCATGATCCATCTCAGTATAGGACTTGCATTGTTCCCTTTTCCTTGAAGATTTTTGATGCTCATCATGCTTCTCATCCCTTCCAAGAGAGCATTGCCTTGGATATTTTCAAACTTCTCCACATTTACGATATTGAAAAGTATACAGTACATTAGATCGAACCTTATCTCTATTCATCACATTATCTATTTTTTTGAAGCAATTGGCTACTTTATTCCCTATCTTCCCACACATAAAACATCTCCCAGTTCTTTGTGACATTCTCCTTGTTGCCTCTTCCCACACTTTTTGAAAGAACGAAATTGGGTCTTATTTCCCTTATCAACTTTATCAGATGAACATCCTTGAGACTTTGTCTTCTTCTTCCTTGATTAATTTGGGCATTCAACTAGGTACCGATTATTAATTTGGATTTTTGATAGATGGTTTGGAATAATAAAAATATGGTCAAATTGATCTTTCGTCATCTCTATCACATTAATAGGGAAATCGTCACATTTCCTATCACATTGGTTGTTGGGACATGTTCTTCCATTTCCCGCCACTAACTAAGAAAAGAAAGTATAATTAGGGGGATTAAATACATAGCCAATAATCATGAAAAAAAACTTAAATAATAGAACGATAAACTTGCAGAAGAAAAGTATACCCTAACTTGTGATCCCCTAGGTTCCGATCTAGGGTATCCATGATCATATATTCTTATGTGAATCTTTATTTTAATTTATTTTTGTTCCTTTAATAATGGTTCATACTAAGCGTATGAATTTACCAAAGCATATCCCCCAGGAGTGTCGTAACCAAGAGTGCAGCAAGGCCCGTTGTCATGTATTAGATCTTGTTCGAGTCTAGCTCAAAGCGGTGTTTTCGAGTTTTACCCCAATGTACATCTGTGCCAAATCCACCTCTACCTGCTCTTATCCAGATAGGGATATATTTTCTTGAAAAACCACTTACTCAATACTCACCAAAATACTAGGAAGATTTCCTATATTTAAACTTTTCTATAGGGTTATTCCAAAAGATTTAATATCCTAATTTCCAAAAATAACTAAACCATACTTTGATACCAACTATAGCATCCCGCCTTTTTATCACATAAACATTCATTACATTATACAAAACCGAGGATCTTTAAGGTTTAGTGTCTTGGAAACCAGGAACATAATACAAGACAAAAACAAAAACATTATTCTTAAACACTTGAAAGGCATCTTCATTTGTTCATCCTAAGTTCATTAAAAAATATCATAACCTGGGAGCATATATTAAAATAAAGGTTGAGCAAAATACCTAGTAAGGTAAACAAGAGAAACATTTTACATTAGAACTTGAGACACATCAAAAGTCCTCAAGAATAACTTTAAGGCATGACAAAGATATCATGAGGCATATCATAATAAAAATAACGTGTTTCATAACTTGAAGATGTGGCTACTACATTTAACATTTACAATCATTTCCGTTTCACCAAGGTCCATCCCCAAGGTGTCATTAAAAATTACCAAGGTTATTGACCAAGGCGTCGTTAAAAATAGTCATCTCTAGAGATTAAGTCTTTACCCAATGCATTGGAGCACTCTAAGGGCGCACCATTAATTTGTCTTTATTATCATGTGATCCACATATATCATCATAAATAATTTCATAAACAACCCATATAGTATAAAAGAAATTGGTTTCATTTCATAATCATAACGTTTTAAAAACTGCTTTAAATACATGATCTTTATGTCACTTTAAACCCACGAAAAAGGAAAGTGGATTTCATGTATGTAAATACCAGAATTTAAAATAGAAAATTTTGATATATATGTGAATACCCATATATAAGAAATATATTTGAGTATTCACTTAATAAAATAAAATAATTTGAGAAAAAGAGAGAGGTATTTTGAGATGAAAATTCTGCAGCATAATAGCTATGTTACAAGGTTTTAGAAAACATTGAAAAGAGAGGGGATGTGGGTAACCCACTCATAAATGATCCATAAAACTGTATGGGGATAGAATATAAAGGATTTGAGAACATTTTAATGAAATTTTAACGATATACCATATGAAATGAAGAACATGAAAGGAAGACAAAAATAAGATTTATCTTATGAAAATTCGGCAGCCTAACTGCGTCACTTAAACTTCAACAAAAATGAATTGACGAGATAAAATAGGGTCTCTCATCATATGAACATAAAATATCAGTATGATATATATATATATATATATCATACCCCAACATAATAAAAAGGAACATGAAAGACTTGACATGAAAGTAGAACTTTGAAAAATTAGAAAGGTGAAAGAATCCTTTAAAAATTCGGCAGCCTAACGACGTCACTTAAACTTCAACAAAAATGAATTGATGAGATAAAATAGGGTCTCTAATAATATGAACATAAAACATCATTATGATAGATATAGATATAATACCCCAAAATAATAAAAAGTAACTTGAAAGACTTGACATGAAAGTAGAACTTTGAAAAATGAGAAAGGTGAAAGAATCCCTTAAAAATTCGGCAGCCTAACAACGTCACTTAAACTTCAACAAAAATGAATTGACGAGATAAAATAGGGTCTCTAATAATATGAACATAAAAGACCATTATTATAGATATTGAGATCATACCCCAACATAATAAAAAGGAACTTGAAATACTTGACATGAAAGTAGAACTTTGAAAAATGAGAAAGGTGAAAGAATCCCTTAAAAATTCGGCAGCCTAAGGGCGTCACTTAATCTTCAACAAAAAAGAATTGACGAGATAAAATAGGGTCTCTCATCATATGAACATAAAAGATCAGTATGATAGATATAGATATCATACCACAACATAATAAAAAGGAACTTGAAATACTTGACATGAAAGTAGAACTTTGAAAATTGAGAAATGTGAAAGAATCCCTTAAAAATTCGGCAGCCTAACGGCGCCACTTAAACATTCTTAAAACGAACTGATGGGAGAAAGAGGGGGTCTCTCATCATATGAACATGAAAATTATAGTAAGATTAATATAAAAAAAATCCTCCAACATAAGAGCATGGAGCATAAAAGAAATGACATAAAGGAGATTACTTGAAAAGAAAGAGAGAGGTAGGATCCCTTACCTTAAACGTAACTCTTAAAACTCAATGGTTGGGACCTTGAGGGCTTGGGGGAACCTTGGGAGGACTCCTCGAGAGGTAGGGAGACCAAAAATTCGTTGAGGATGATTTTGGAGTCGAATGGATGAGAGTATGGCTTGGTATTTATAGGGAAAGTGAGGGGACAAGGAATTAATGGCCAAGGGACACCTCATTGGTGGTATTGGAAAAACCATGGGCTTGCCCATGGTATTTTCCCATGGTATTGGCCACTTCGGAAACCTCATAAAATAATTTATCCCCTTTATTATACCATCCCTTAAAATATCTCATGACATCATCATGATGCAGTCATGATGTCATTAAACATACCGAAACCCTAAAATTGTATTTTTACTATTCACTGAAAATTCAACTTTTTCCGAAAACTCCCAAAATTTCACCTTAACCAAATATCAATGCTCTGATTTCAAAATTGAACTCCATTTTATAAAAATAATTTTCTAAATATTTTTAATTTAATTTTTTCAATAAATACACTATTCACCAAAAATTCATTTTTTTCAGAAAAATCCCAAAAAATTACCTTAACATAATATCGATGGTCTAAGTTCAAAAAAGAAATCTGTTTTATAAAAATAATTTCCTAAAGAATTTTTATTTAATTTTTAATTAAAAATCACTTTTCACCCGAAAAACCTGATACTTGACTAATAATTTCTAATACAGTTATTTACCTATTTTATTGAATCACTTTACTTAATCAAGGTGCCTAGATTATATTAATACTTTCTTTAAGTGAGATTACTAATCCATTTGGTCACATTCCTATTCCTAAGCATAAAATCACTATTCATAATTTACTATTCATCAAAAATCAACTTGATCTTGTTAGACTCTAAATCTCGTACTGAACATAATTGTAGAAGACCTTTTTTTGAAAATCATTACACATTTTTAATTATTGAAGGTTTACATAAACATTTTTAAAATATCATTTTTCTAAAATTCATCAATAATATACATCCTACATTTATCCAAACATTTGAAAATTTAAAAAATTCACCATAATAAGAAAACACAATTTTATTTATCTCAAAGGATTACACAAAGAAGTTACGATCTCCTTACATAGCCCCTTATAACCCCAGCATAGGACCTAAGTATAAGGTGTGCTATGGTGAGAGAATCTGAGGGCGGCTCAGCCAACATTGCACGAGTATTAATTTCTATCAATTTGAACTTCTCGCGAAGGCGATTTCTTTCTAGCTTCACACGATAAAGTTAGGATTGGGTTTGGTCCAGAGCAAAGCCCAGTGGTGCTACCTCCTTCCCATGTTCTATTAGATGAGATTCGATTGGCCCGAGACTACTGGATGAGGCCATCGAATCTTCTTTCTATATAAATTAACCAAGATCACTTGTATTTAGAGTCAATAATCACAACATTTTGTTTCCAAAGGTCATACTGACTATCAGTCATATAATATTCAAAACCCAACAATCTCATTTTAATTATACTCATGTTATAAAATGAAACAATTTTTTTGAGTATGAAATAAAATAACACACAAAATTTAGGAAACAAAATTTATTAAAATTTTCGGGTCGTTACATCTAGGATCCGAGGTTTTAGTTGAGATGTCTTTGATAGAATTTTTTTTCAAACCTAGTGTGTCTTCCTAGGTAGATCCAATTTTGTTCCTAAAAATTACGAATGGGAGTTTGAGTCTTTTTGTTAATTATCATCTACTGAATTAGGTTAAAATAAATAGAAACTACCCCTTTCTAAGGAGTCATGATATCTTTGACTAGTTGAAAGGAGAAAGTTGGTTCTAAAATACCAATCCAACATATGAATATCATCAATTTATGGTTTTTGAGGATGGTATCACAAAGTGGACATTCCAATGCTGACATGAACTCTATGAGTTCCTAGTGATGCCTTTCATTTTGACTGATTCTCCCACTGTGTTCATGGATTTGATGAACCAAATCTTATAGCTTACTTGGATTGATTTGTAATTTTCATTATCAATGAAATTATCAAATAATTTTCTTTGGAGGAGGATCGTTCAAAGAATTTGATGACGGTCCTATATTATCATTGAGAGAACCAATTTTTGGGTAAGGAATCAAATTGATAGTTTTGTATATATGATGTCTAATTACTGGGGAATGTCATATTTGAGCATGGTTTATCTGTGCAAATAGAAAAAAATTAATGAATTCATTCTTAGGAACCACCAAAAGGAATTTCAAAGTTAATGATGTTTCTCACTTTGGAGGGGTAATATCTGAGGTTCATTGAAGACACTCTAGGGTTGCAACCTCTTTTGAATAACTTGAAAAATAATGGGAAACATTTTACCTGGGAAAAGTAGTGTCAGGGATCCATCAAGGAGATGAGGCTAAGTTTGACCAATGATACTATTATGAGACTTGCAGCGGATTACATTGAGTTCATGGTGGTTTGATATTCCACATTAGATGGGATTATTATTCTATTGTTGTAAAGGTAGGTAAATATAACTTATGGGTTGAGGAATTTTAATCCCTATTAAAATAATTACATGACCCAATGCATGGATTTGGTAGCGGTTATCTTTGATATGAAGTTGTGGTGGCACTATCTTCCGGGAGAGAGTTTTTTTAGACCACCAAAGTATCAGGTAAATATTCACTCATAGATATCTCATCCTGAGATAGAGTTGTTGGTTATAGTTCCTAGATAAAGATGGATTTTAAATAGTCTATACTCTAGGAAAGTAAAAAATGGTGGAATATTGTATTAGTAAAAAATACCATTATTGATCGGTGGAGCAGGAATCCAAACAGTAAGCCTTGTTGTAACTAAACCTGGTGGAGGATATGGGTGAATCTTATCTTCAGTTGATAGTGTTGTCTCCATATATTCTTCAGTGGGTGAGGGAGGCTTAGTTGGGTGACCTAAACTTTTAGGTTCTATGTTACTGGATATCCTGAGAAGATGTGTCATATAGATTTTTATGAATGAGGGGAGTACATCTAAATTTTTTGGGATGAATGGTAGTTCTATTCATGTTACATGTGGATTTTTTCGGGTTTTTTCATACTACCCCTTGGATATAAATCATGGTGTGATGAACATGTTCAAGGAACTTGAGTGGAGATTTAGTGGGACAAACTGAGGTAGATCATCACCTAGTTTGTTTTTTGGTGTCTCACATGTCATCATGTAAATTAGAAACTTCATGTTCCTGCATGGTTAACCCAACTTCTTGATATCCTATATGAAAATTGGATAACATATCAATGGATTTTTTTGATGTGTATTTTGAAGACAATAAGAGGTCAAAACCATATCTGAAAGGCTCACAAAGTTAGTATGAATTCTTATTATCCAAAAGTAGAGTTTTATTGAGAGTTTGGGGAATCCATATTTTTGGTAGATCATCTATCTTCATGGGGTACTGATGATGATCATCTCCGATCATTATTTTAATTCACATAATTATTATAGTATATTTTTTGGTTTTATTTATGGGTTTATTTACCATTCATCATGACATTTCACCCATAAAAAGATAAGAACATTGATTATACTATCCATGTGTTGAAGGATATGTTTAGAGCCACTATGATGGACTTCAACTAGAAATGAGAGGATAAAATTCCATTTTTATAGTTGACATATAATAAAAAATATCACGATAATATTTATATGACAATTTTTTACTCTCTATATAGAAGAATCTACTGGCCAAAAATATACTTGATTTAGTTTGGTAGGACATCTCTAGTTCACCTAGAGATGGTGAAGGAAATGATAGATAATATTTAGATGATCAATGATCATATGAGGACAAAACAAAGAAGATATAAGTCTTACATATATCAACATTATAGGCCTTTAGTTTTTGGGTAGGGTTAACAATTTTCATTGAGAGTATCCCTATGATTTGGATTGTAGATATTTTTGGGGGGAGAAATCTATTTCTGAGGTTCATTGGTCCATTTGATATAATAGGGAGGGTTTGGGAGGTTGATTTCCATTTGGAAATTCCCCCATAGTTAGACCGAGTGGATGAAATTTTCCATGTTTCAGTGATGATAAGATACATGAACGACACTAATCATGTCATAGACAAGGGGGAGCTGAACAAAAAGGATATAGCCACCATCACAGATCACCCAATGGTGTTTAAGGACTGGAAGGAAAAGATCTCATATGGAAAACAATTCCTTTTGTTCAAGTTATTTTTTGGAAAAATATTTTGAAAGAGAGGTCATGGGAGCATGAGAGTTAGATGTAGACTCATCACCCCAACCTTTTTAATTAGATTGTGATTTTTAGTGGAAATATCCTTGAATGAGGGGATAATTTACCAACTCCAATTTCACTATTATAGTCCTTAGAATATTTCTATATATATCATTTTATCTTTCCGCAAAGTCAGAGTGGTGCTTTGGTGTCATAGGATCCCAAAGTTAAAATATTTATAATATTAATATATATTAACTTATGTGCATGAATATTTTTGGAATAAATTGTTTTTCCATTGATTGAGACCTCATCTGGGAAATATGAGACTATGATTGTTTTTGGAATTCAAGATTTACCATAGGTGAGAAATTTGGATAACTAACATCAGGTGTTTAGTTAAAGGAATTCATTAGTGGTCACATTAAATAAATTAAATGAATCATTTATTGAATTTATTTAATAACCTAAAACCTATTTACCCTCTATAAATAACCCATTGGAAAAAATCCAAAGGGTTATCTATATAACCCAGGGATATTAGAGGATCCAAGGAGGTGAACCATGGATAAATGACTATAGATTGTGAAGTATCAATTATTTTTCAAAGGATTCTTCATTTCCAATGCTTTTCATGGATCTCACCAAAAAAATGGTACGTTCACATTATTCATTAATGATTGATCCAAAATCAAGGTTGGAAAAATTATTACATGGATTTACACCCTTGATAAATTTTTTATGTATTGATTCTATATCTGCGTATTTTTTGTTTGATTTCCATACTCCGCATTTTCCCAGTTATGGAAAATACTCTCGATCTAGTTTTTTTTTTAATTTTTTCCTATATTTTTTAACATTTGTTACACTTTACTACATTTTTATAAGAGAGGATTCAAGTGTGATCTGACCCCCATATTCATGGAGAATGTGAGAATGAATTGTATATTGGTGTTATTTGATTGGATTTTGTTACCATGTGGTATGTGGATGTTAGATACATTAATAGGAGGCTAGACCTTGGATTTCAATCAATAGGTGAGGCGACGCAATAGAGCGGTGGTATGAGGATGATCCTCACAAGGTTCGGGTGGCCAGAATCTAGCCATTGGTAATGGATTGGGTATGGTCAGACACAGATTAGAGTTCCCCAGTTTTATTGGAGGTAGAAACAGTGCCACAATTTTATGGGAGACACACATTAAATGGAGTGTTTTTGGAAATTACCTAAATAAAAATCATTTACTAGGGAGAACGCATGTTGTGTAGTCCCCTTAACAATTGTGACTTGGGGTTTTGAGAGGATTTAAGTATCACAGAAAATTTATGATCCATACACACCGTTTGACTTAGTGCTAGTGGATTAGCATGTACCCTAGGGGTACATGGGAACATTCACGACCATGTACACAATCATGTGTAGAGTACAGGAGAACGACTATATAATCATACATAATCAAGGTATCAAGTGATGACTAATGTGCATGAGAAATAATAGTGTACACATGCATGACTAGAGTACAAGGTCATGGGACATAGTACATGTGTAAGGTCTGGAATATATGGATCGAACCACTATATCCAATACATGCCATATATACCATACATACACCATGAAATTTTATGCATGGTTTCTATCTTGTGTATATATTTCTTCGAGACAAATATTTGTGTCGGTGAGTAGCCTCTATTGAACACGTATCCATGCAGATTATGATTATGAGCTTCATTTTGGAATCAATTATATGAAACAATGTTTTACAAGAGTTACACTCCCTTTCAAGATTCTTGGTTGATGGAAGTTATTGAGATGGATCATTAATGAGATCCTGAGGTTGGTACTCCCCTTTCACACCATGGAAGGAGTCCCCTATACTGTTTAAATTTCCAGAGTCGGCAATTCCCTATACTATAGAAGTATGGGGGTCCTCTATCAATGGAGTGGAATAACCCTATCTTTGAGCTCTGTTAGTTGGTGGGTCCTCCTTGGAAATAAGTGTTCCCTCAATTTTTTAGCATAGTAAAAAGGAAGAGTCCCCTACACTTTGATTCTTGCAAGGTTTCATATAGTTTTGGGCATTGAATATTGACCTTTGGGGTCTACATGATGACTCATTATTCGTATATGAGTTGTAGAGGTAGAGATACCATATCTCTATCACTTGGGTCTCTTTTTATCATATAGTTTGGGTTTTATTTCCCCCTACTTATGGGTTGATATGAATTTTTTATCCTTATATTACTCCCTTCCTTGTTTTTGGGTAATCTAACTATGTAGGTATATACTCCCCCATGAATGGGATTTTCCTGAACATGTTGTGTCTTATGTAGACAAAAAGAAGATCAATGATGATATTGGTACACTAGATTTTAGAGGAGAATAGACATACCTAGTAGAACAAACCATGTTCGGAGGGTGACCGTGTATATTTTGAGTTTTCTTGTCTTCATTCATTCTAATTTTCCAATTGTTTTCTTGTTAGAAAATCATTTATAGTTGGAAGTTTATTTTAACACTTTATACATTTATACTATGATTTTGTACATTCATTATTTCCTATAAAATCCCACTCAATTATTATATCTCTTTACTATTTCATGTACCTAGTTGTGTTTCATTGATATAGGTTCTTTGGTTAAGGCCTTCCATTTTAGTGTACATTCTTGGATCATTTTTCCAACCACTAGACTATTGGAGGTGGGATTGTTATATACTTATGTCTTAATACCATCTAGGAGGGCCCCGAAGGGTTAGGTTGTAACATTAGATTACCCATAAGGATCAGTAGAAGAGCACTTTTACTGGACCGTTATAGATATTTCATTATCATTGAATGTCATTCAGCATGTTTAATGATCCTAAAACATTACAATGTTTTATGCTTCATATTTTTCATGATATGGTAGAATTCATCTCAGAAGTATTCATGGATGATTTTTTTATTTTTTAGAAGTCATTTGATGTTTTCATTAAGGACACATAGTTAGTATTGGAGATATGTGAGAAAACCAATTTGGATAAAAAAATTTAAAACGTCTACTTTATTATTCTACAAGTTATAGTTTTGGTCTATTAGACTTATTGGAATTGAATTTAAGTTTACATGATGAAGATCTAGGTAATAGAAAACCTACACATACCATCACCACTCTAGGAAATTGAATGTTTTCATTGGAAAATGAGCTTCTACCAATGGTTTCTAAGGGGTTTCTCAAAGATTTATCAACCATTGATAGAAATTCTAATGTCGGAATCTAACTTTAATTTTGATGAGGTGTTCCTTAAATAGTTTAAAATTATATAGAAAGGATTTATGAATTCCCCAATTATGATTAACTCAATGATCCCTTCGAGTTCATTTTTGAGGCCACAAATTATGTCATAGGGGAAATGCTTAGATTTTGATTTGACTATATCTTTAGTCTGATATTTAAAAAAATTCATGTACTCAATATGTCCTATATCAATTACAACACCAAAAAGAAAGAGATGTTTGTAGTGGTCATTTCCTTTGATAGATTTTGGTCATATTTACTGTTGTAAAAAATAATTTTCTATATGGATTATACATCCACTAACTATATAGTGAACTGAAGAAATTTGAAGACACGATTTATTTGGTTAGTGATCCTACTCAAAGAATTTTATTTAGAAATACCTGACATGGGAGGAAGAAAGAATCTTATTTTAGATCTCGTGTCCCATATGGTGCTACCCTACATTGAAGTGGAAGAAGATTGAGAGATCCAAGTTGACTTCAATGATGAACACATATTTTCAACAATAGAAGCACCTCGTAAATGGTTTTATGATATCGTTAACTTCCGGGCAATGATAATCCTCTAACCAATTCTATATTTTTAGTAAATGAATTGATTCTTGGCCGAATTAAAACACTATTTCTATGAAAACCATAACATTTTCAAACATGTATTAATGTAATTATCTATCATTGTGTGCTGGAGAAAAATCTACATAGAATTTTAGAGTTATATAATCATTCCCCATCCATGTTACCCAATTTTTTAAACAAAATCCCTTTAAAAATAATATTATAGAGTTTCTTTTGGCCAACTAAACATAAAGATGGTCAGAAATTGTTTTTTTTTGATATATTCCACCATAGGGTAAACATTGGGCATAGAGTAGAAATGAAACAAAACACCATTATGGAAGTGGAGATATTTTATATATAGGGTATTGAATTTATTGGTCCATTACCCAAAAATTTGTTTTATAATTTGGATTCTTTTTTCCGGACTAGTTACTTTTGGGTATCCAGAATTGTATTCTACCCAATTCTATAATGAGTATAGTGGAATTATGGGGCCGATCTTTGGATAATATAATAGTATTTTGCAATGTGAATTATTATCAATTATTTGAATAATATATTGTTTTTATGAAATCCATTTAATGTTCCATTTTCCCAAATTAAACATTTAAATAATTATGTCACTAAGTACATATAATTATATAAACTAAAATTTTGACTTAATAAAGAATTCACATTGGGGTTATGGAATTCAATAGAGATTAATGTAATTATATATATCATGTTTGTTAATGTAACTCATAATAAGTATCACCATCAAGATTCATGTATTTTAGGACCTCAATAATATTGTTGGTTTTGATTATGTTATTCATAATCTATTTCTTAGTCTGAGGACTATTTTTCAAAAAATTTGTTGAAATAAATTCTACAGTGAAGGTAAATAAATTTAATTTTTAGATATTAAATCATCATAATTCCTATAAAAATCATTAAATATGTAATTCTTGGTAAGATATGACATATCTAGTTAATGAAAGAAACATGACATAAAGAAATTATGAAACAAATTTAAGAGTCTTATTAACACAAATATGATAATTCAATTATCCATTTAAAACCCCAGTATCTCCCACAACATCTATGAAAAGGAATAACTACCCTATCATGCTGGAAATGATGCCAAACAATATAAAATTATTATAGGTGTTCATGATAGCATGATAATATAGAAGATACTAGCCAAACCAATTTTGGAACTCCTTCCATGGGTGAGTTTCCCATTTCATCCCCAATTGAGACTGCACTCCCATATCCCTCTACCCTCCAAATAGTAAGATCCGGCTTTAACTAATCACTCCAAATGTCTAGGGGTGGTTAGGGGTCTAGATATCTGTTTAAAGGGAAGTTAATGGAGTATATGATAAATGGGTGGAAAAGATAACTAAATCATAGGATCAAGAAACATAATTTTGGAAACCACATGCTAACTATATTATTTGATCTTTCCACCCATCTTTGAGTCACACAATTTATGGGTCTATCTAGATGGTATGTTAAACCATGTGGATACTGTGAAAAATGATTTTTCCCATCAAATCGTATCCCACACATTCTTAGGGGGATCCCATATGGTTTAAATCATGAAAAAATCATACAGACTTCATTGTCTCTACAATTTATGTCTCACTTTATTTCTTAGGCTGGGGAACATGGTTTATGAGTTCTAGTGGAATTTGTTCACAATAGAAAATGAGCCTAAATGCCTCCATTTTTCCTAGAAACTCCAAATTCATTCCAAATTCAATAAATTCTTCACTATGAACAAATTTTCAATATATAAATATAGGTTGAGGCTATATATACATGGCCAATTATTGTAAATTTTTACAGGTTCATTTTATTTTGTTATTTTCTTTATGCACATTAGTGCGACTATCTCCCACAAACATGATAAATTTATTTTATTCACAAAATATTCTTGAAAATTATTCCATAGAGACAACTAAAAAAATGATTATAAACATCAAAATTCATATCAACTAAATGAACATTATTTTTATTGAAAAATAATTTAATTTTCTACAATCACTTTTCATATCTCCCCAATCTCTAGAGAAATTAGGAATAATTGATTAAAGATCATTTTTAATCGTTTCATATTAAATAATTTTTTTAAGTGTGAAATATACCATATTCATTTAAAAAAATCCACCCAATTCATATATCTCTTTTTATACCTCTTGGTAAGATGAACAAAGAGTTATTCAATATAAAAGCATGTGTTACCATTTTTATAGGCCACCTAAATGCAGTAACTTGAAACTTTGAATCAAAATACAGCTTCATCATAATTGTGAGTATGTTTTTTTGATATATCAGAAGTTGAATTAATGTGAGATTCTAGAATTGAAATTTTGGTACCCATATTTTTACGATGATTCTCAATGGTGAACTATAAATTAAAGTTAAGATATGGTGATATAAAAACTATTGAATTACCACATAAACTGTATCAATAAATACTAGCTATCACTCTACTAAATTTATAATAAAGAATTAAACATAAAAAGTTTCCTTAATTTAAATTAATCAATCAAAATATATTACATAAATGAAATTTTTTATGATGAAAATATAGAATATTTTATATAAACTTTCATTAACTAACATGCTAAAAAGTGTGTGTTTTCAATCCAAGCATAATATAACCCTCAAGAAAATTCACTCAAGATATTTTTTAAAAACAAAAATATTCACTTATGATATTTATATTAGGAACATAAATTTTCACTAAAAAAATCCATATTTATAAATATTGAGGAAATAACCAAATGGGGTTCCTTGAATTGAGGTTCCCTCCCCAACACTTAAGACTAGGAATGGTTCCCCATGTTCTTGTAAAGGTGGATAATGGTAAGCATTGAAAATGAATGCAAGTGGAGTGGTAAATCACATAAAAAAGTGAAATTAGTTGTAAAATAAAGAAAAATACCCATAAATATTGGTTTCCCACTACATCTCAGATGCATGTAGGTGTAAAGAGATCCTATATGGAAGGGGGATATAACTCCTGAGGCACACCCTAGGTTTCTTCTTTGTCACCTCAAAAATGGTACTTCCATATATCATATTATATAATTTTTAGGTGCTACAACATCTTTAGATTAAAGATAATATGTATTTAAATCTCTATGAAGGCCTATTTATCAATGTTAATTCTCAAATACTAATCCAAGAGCATGATATATGATCCTCAAAATATAATCCCCTTTGGATTTATAATCATGCGGTGGAGGTACTTCATGAACATGAAATGTGGGTTTATTAGATACCTGGTAATAATAGAATAAATTAGAAAAAGGTCCCACTAGGAAACAATACCCTCACTATTTGAGTAAATAGTGAAATGTTTTGTATAGTCTTAATGGAGGAACTAATAAAAAAGTTTCAAAAACACATATGTATTAGATATTTGAGTAATGTTAAATGTCTCATATTTAGTGATTATTTCCCAAAACTATAGGGTAGCATCAGGATCCCAGATCAAGGAAGCTTTGATATGTTCTATGATGTCCATAAAGAATTTTTCATACAATCCTATAATGATTGAAAATTACCCCAGGGAAAAGGATTAATTACTCTTCAAAAGGCGAAATGTGGAATCATTCTATTTTTCTATAATTTCACATTTGTCATCCATGGATTACCTTTCATTGTATTAAAATGTGGGAATGAACTCATTAACAAACTTTATGTATGTTGGATCACAGATTGGGAGAGCATATGTGAGATGGATCCTTTGAATAGAGTTGTGAAACTCCTCCTATTTAATTAATTAAACAATATTTGATATATCTGAGTACTGATGGAGAAACACCACTCTGGTAACATGGATTCCATAGAAATTTTCTTACTACTTCTTAGAGAAATACACTTGATTGATAGAAGGGGTTTTAGAACCAGAATCATAGGTTATTTTAGATTAATGGTTAGGCATGGTGGATGATTAAGGTTAAGGAATGGGTTCCTATAGGAAACCAACATAAATTGTTTTACACAATAATAATAAATAAAATTATAATAAAATGATAACAGTAAAATACTAATAAGATCCCATGGCATCCCTAGAATCATTTATTTTTTTAAATGAAAATTGTGGGATTTTAAAAAGAATTTGTGATGTGTTTACACAATAAAATATTTTAAAATGTTTGCATGAAAACTCCATGAAATTAAAGGTAATAAATAATTTAAATTTAAAATTGAAAGAGTAAGGGAGGTACAAGAATAAAAAAACTAAAATAAGAAGAAGAAAAAGGAGGAATAATAAAAAAAAATAAGAATAAAGAGAAGAATGAAAAGGAGAATGATAAGAAGGATAAGAAGAAGGAAACATACCTGGGGTTGGCCGCAAAAAAGTAACATGATGATGGATGGAATATAGAGTGAAATATAATGGAAGATATTGAGAGGTGGAAGAGGAGGGGATGATCTCATTTTTGAGTAATTGGTTGGGAATGGGAAATTCTAAATTTTTATGTGAGGAGGAAAAAATCATGGGTTTTAAAAAAATATTGTATAGTTGTTCCAAAAAGTTTGGTAAACCGTATGATAATCTTGTGAAATTATACTACAAAGTATTGAACACATACATATTATCAACACTCAGTTTTATTACCCATGAGGTACACCTATGATAACTATTTTTGTGATGACATCATCCCATAAAATTACTCCTCATTGGTTAGAGAATCATACGAAAACCATGTAGTGTGTTATATTTTTTAGATTCAACCTATATCGATTTTTTAAAATTATATTTTCTCTCAAAGATGAAAATATTATTTTCCCCAATTATTTTAAAATATATTAAGGACTATATAAATATTATGTTAAGAACTATAATATGAAAATTTTATTATAAAATTTCCACTTCACATTTATCCTATAACTCAAACACATATAAAATAAAAACACACTAACATACTATAAAATTTAATTTGATTCCCAAAATAAGAAAATATTTACAAATTTGTAAAATATTAGGCTACCACCCAATGAGTGATATATTTAATGTCTCATTATAAACATACACGAGCCTTCTTTCTAGTTAATTACATAATGAGTATAACATAAGTATGAGGTCGATCCTTTGGAAACCATGTGTATTTTCCACTGTAAAATTTTGGCCAATTATTTAAAGACATGATTGTTTGTGTGAAAAACATAAAATATCCAATTGAACCAAATTAATTACATAAATATGTATGCCACTATGAACATGAAAGTATATAAACTAGATTTTTGAATTAATGAAAATATTCATGTGGGTTATGATATTAAATGGAGATTTATAGAGTTTTTCTTATCATATGAATTTGTGTTACACATAACAAGTTTCATCACAAGGACTCATGTATGTCAGAACCACCTTAATCCAGTGTATTTTTATTAAGTTATTCAAAACTGATTTCTTGGTGTGAGAACAAATTTTTCAAAAGATTTGTTAAAAAATTTAAGGTGATGATGATTCCATATAATGGCCATATATTCATTGAAATAATTCCTTAAAAGATAACTAAATATGTCATTATTGGCTTGATAAAACATATACTATAAATTAAAGAGATATGACAAGAATAAAATATGAAACATTTATATGAGTTACATTAACAAAATAATGATAATTCAATTATCCACTGAAACCTCATTGTCACCAAAAAACCCAACATAGAGGGAGAATTGGCCTCTCATGTTGGAAATGATATCAAGAAAGCTAACATTAAAACACATGTTCTTGAAAATAATCAAAGAGAGAAAATACAAGATAAAAATGTAGGAAATCCTTCCACTAATAAGTTTACATCTCCTACCCTAGATGATAATTCTCTCCCTGATCCTCCTCACCTAAAAATGGTAAGATAAAACTTTAATTACTTTATCCCCAATGTCTACGAGTGGTTAAGGGTATAAATATCAGTGAAAAGGGCAGCTAATGAGGTCGATGGTAATTGAGGGGAAAACTATACAAGTCATATTTTTAGGGCACACAGTTTTGTAAAAAATGTTCCAACCATGTAGTTTGAAATCTCCACCCACCTTTGAGTCACACAGTTCTTAGATTAGTCTACATGGGTTGGTAAACCCTATGGAGATCTTAAGAAATGTGTTTGTCACTTAAATTTATATCCTACAGAGTCCTTGGGTGATACATCGAGGTTTAGTTAACCTTGTCGATAACATGAATATTAAACTATTTTATGAAATTTTTCTTCTCAGGGTTTTATAGGATATAACCTATAGCTTATATGTTCAAGTGGAAACCATGAATAATAAAACAAATATTCCCATACACATCTATTATACCTTAGAATCACTTGATTAATTAAAAATATAATATATTCCTCACAAATAAACCATTTTAAAACTATCAGAACACATCAAGGCCATAAAACATGAAACGTGAATTTAAAAACCATTTTACAAGATAATTTTATTGTGATATTTCACTGTTTACACTAGTCCATCAGTAATCATCATTTTGGATATTTTTTTTATGATTTGGTTTTTCTAATGAAAAACTCCATTTCACTATGGAGTTATTTTTTCAATATCTTTTCCTTATCCTATGTTTTTAGAGAGGAACCTCAACATTTATATTTTATATCTTCATGACCTTATTCGAGTAAAATTTCAAAATTTTCTATTTAATCTCATTTTTCTCCTTTATCTGATATCGAGTAATGCAACTAAATACTCTATATTTATGGATATTGGCCATTAACCATGTAATACTACAATATTAATAAATAAATATAGTGTAATATTTCTTCTCATTAGTTTGTTTTGTAATATATGTCCATACATATCAATATTCACTAGTTCAAGAAACCTTTTTGACCCCTTTATTGTATGTTTCTCAAATAATCTTATTCTTTTGAAAAATAATACATCTAAGAATATTTTTATGTGAATGTTTTTGGATAAATTAAGATGAATAAATTTTAACCAAATATTCCAAGTATTTTAGGATAATGTGAATAATATGCTTATACCATACCATGTTATCATCTTCCATGGAAAAAAATGAACATATATTCTTCTCCAATTTCAAGGAGGAAATTCAAATTCGTGTTTCCCCTACTTAATAGTTTTATATTCAATTCCCTTGATGATAAATGTATTCTTATTAAAGTTAATTACATCCTTTGATTCACATAATTGAGTATAACTTAATATGTTGTGACTGATATATTTAACATTAAAAACATCTCCATATCTCATGTATTTACCTCCAAATTTTTCTTTCCAAGTTTAAATGATCTTTAATCCTTAATCATCAATTTTTTTTAAAATTTATTCCTTATCGTAATTTTTTTCCATTGAAGGATATTTTTTCATCATGTATGAAGCACATCTATAGCCAAGGATAAACATTCTTGCACTATCTGATTATTTTAGGAAAATATCATCAACTTCTACATTTTAGTTATTTTAATTTTGATCTATATTATTGAATATAAAATTTTTACTGATTGGTACTCTTGATATTCCATAGAGGTTGATGACTCAACATCACATTAAAATGATATAAATATATTTTAATTTTTTATCCCCTTACTGATTCTTTAAGATGCTTCATATGACCACTTTGGGTCTTAATTGGGACATTAATTTGCATTGTAGGTGAGAAATACTTAGCCACATATCTAAGTCATCCACACCATTAATAGAGGATAACAAAGGAATTCATGGAATATTGAACTCTATATGGATTACTTTGTTTATCCTAAAACCATTAATATATTTTTTCCATGGAACAAACATTTTGTAAATTTCATATATTTTTATAATAATAACACCTGATATGAGGTGCATTCTTGTGTGGATTTGATACAAAATATTTTTTCTCTTGAGTTATCCGATTATTTCAATTTGAGTTATTCAAAAATAAACATTATACTTTAGAGTGGGTGCTTGTGTCCAAGCTTCAAACCCAAAAACAATATATTTTTGATCAAGACCAATACTAGATTTTCAATTTTGATGTGTCTTTTTATTTTCGTAACAATCATTTGGATATTTTAAAAGACCTCCATGGTAAACATTCTTATTTGTTTCACCATGTTCAATTTGAATTCCTGATTCCATGTTAGGATTTAAAAATCTATCCTGATCATCTATCTTACACTATATATCTATGATTTATCCGTCTAGTTAGATGATATGTTTGACTTGATATTTTGGTATTTCAGTCAAAAAATTATTATACATGTTTTCTCTTTGATCTTGAGTTCTTTTTTCAATAATTTTCTATGAGTTTTTTGATGTTTCATATTTAATATTTTAAATTTTTCCTTCAAATGGTCTTCTACTCAATTTTATAATAGATAAAATTTATGAACCAATCTATTTTATTTCTTTATTTTATCTCTCTAAACACCTATCTCTTTATAAGTAGCCTTTAAATCCACTTGTATATCAACACTAACTTCCACTTCTTTAAAATAACCACTCTTTCCTATGTCTTCAAACAACCAGAAATATACACAAGACCATATTCATTGTTGTATTTTTAGTCACAAATTTATTTACACTATTTTATTATAAACTATTATCCACCCATGAAATTAGATTATTTTTTAGGAAGAAGTTTTATTTCATGATTCTCCTTCATTTCACATTCTATGAATACTTCTTTATGGTATCTCCATCATCCATGTCATTATCTTGATTCTTATTAAGTTTTTTCAAGTTTAACCAGATTTCGAAACTAAAAGTACATAGTGTGATGTTTCCCTTTAAACTTTAATTATTACCATTTATGTTTTTTAGAAAGGAATTACATGAATTAATCTACCTCTTATTCTTTCAAATCATCCTCTATGATAATATTCTTCAAATATTTCAGTTCCACCTTATTAGATTCCTGTTTTCCACAACATCATTATCATCATTCATAATATCCTATATGTCTAGAATATTGTGAAGTATATATATCATCTGATCATTTATATATTTAAAGTCAATAAAATATATTTTTTGATTAAAATAGGGTGGTAAAATTCTCTATAAGATCCCACCACTAAAAACTAGTCGATAATGATCAGACAGACAGTTGATACATGACATCAACCACACCTCTATGTATGCGAGATATTTCTAACTAGTTGTGGGAGGTATAAGGTAGTCCCATGGGTATAAAATACCCCTATATAAAAGTAATATATTGGAAATAACAATAAAACTATCACAATAAACAGAGTACACAGAACTAATAAACTACATAACATGCTATAATAAAAATTAGTATATAATATTATAATTATATATACACATGGTGATACCAACATATATCAACTTACTACCCTTCAGTGTATCATATATATATATATAAGAACGAATAATATATCACCATGGACCTACTTCTATCCCTGATCCTCACATAATACACATCCCAAATACCATTATAGCTATCCTACTCCATAATGAAATGATGGTCCTCTTCCCTATACAAACCTATGACCAAGTTATTCTACTTGAGTACAAAGGTTATTTGTCTTCTGAAGCATGGTTTGAGTACAAATCAGTAAGGAACCACCACTGAATTCTATAATATAAAAATTAAATACAACATATGAACATATGATATTATTGGGATAGTAAAATAACTATAAAAGCATAATTAAAATGACTACCATCAATCCTTGAGTTATTGCATGACGCCTAGGATTGACTATACCTTCTTCAGCCAATACCAGATGTCTCTAATTATGACACATGACATCAGTTGGATATAAGTCTTAATATAACATGCCATGAATATTCATCCACTAAATATGACATTCAAACCTAGGGAGTGTCATAGTAACCTCAAATAATTATATGAATCTTGCTATATCCTCGGGTGTATCATAGGAATCGCTTTATGTTAGGTATAAGAACTCGATCCTAGATGTCCTAGGAATATTATAACATCTCTAACCATAATATTAATTTCACATGTATCATAGGAATATCATCATACTAGGCATCACTATCCAATTCAAAGCACCACTAGGTATCCCATATCATAATATATTACTGGAACATAGGGATGTAATCCATGAAATCCCATTATCACTAAGAATCCATGTATTCAAGGGAGGAAATCCTAAAAATACACCAATTTCCATGAAATACATGTATATGATAGGGAGACAATCCTTAAAATCAACCCTTATTAATAATTTTTGGATTCTAGGGAACTAATCCTTAACATCCAACATTATCAAGAACCTTTGGATCCTAGGGAGGAAATCCCTGGAATCTATCATTATCAAAATCTATCAGATCTGAGGGAGGTAATTCCAATAATCCTTTTTCATATATCAAATGGCATGTATCCACATTATGACATCTCCTAGTAATAACAATTGAAATAACATAGGTTAGACTACTTTCTAAGCATTATCGTATAATAAAGTACGTATCTAAAGTGGAAGAACCATCCCATCTACTATAGCCCCATGTCACACACATCATAGATTTAAGATTTAAGGTGATAACTAAATTCATCAGTAATCATTCCTACATTGAACCTCTTATGGGTTTTCATAACTCCAAGAAACACACTATGGTATCTTAGGTTAATTGATAACATGGACTCCTAATATAGTTTCCCCACTCCCAACTTCAATATTTTGACCAATAACCATCACTTAGAGGGAATAAAATCCATAGTCATCATCATAATCATACCACAGACTCAATGATCTCATAGGATATGTCTTTTTAGTATCACCCTATAAATATGGGATAATTCCCATCTCACATCTGAAGGTCCTCCTTGGAAAATGCATTCACCCTAGCTATCCATTAATCTCACCCACTAATTCATACCTATTGAAATATTACAAAAGTGGAGGAACCCTTGGCCCTACAATCATCTCAACAATCCCAATGACTCTATAAATATCAAGGATCCATTATGGCCTACTACACCCATTAATTTTTGTCTCGTCATATATGACTACTCAAATGGTATAAGGGAAGTCAACTAGGTTCTCCATAATCAATAAGTTAATTTAAATATTACGCATCAGGGTTAATGTATCACAAGGTACATCCTTATAATCAATGCCTTCACCAATGGCATCTGAGATATCCTGAGAGTGCACAATAGTTTGTCACATCCCATGACACTTTGTTTAATCCATTAATAAATATTTATTTTTAATTAAACAATTTAATTTATTATAAAATTCAATCATATGATGGTATTGATACCACATATCACATTAAATAGAATAATAAATGTATTTAGTAAAAGGGGTATTGTTAAAGGACCACCTACCTCATACATATCAGATTCCTTTAATTCCAAGCCCATCAACATTGATAAATCCCTCCCATGTCCATATGGCCATCATTTACCCCCCAAGGATTAATATCACATAAAAAAAATAAAATTCAGATTAATAAATTAATTTTATTTTATTAAAAAATATAAAATTTATTTTTCAATTTAATTAAATTAATAATATATGCCTAATAACTCACTGGGTCTCCTTATCGCACCAAAATTATATCCAATCACTCATATAAGGTCTGAGATGTACCCCCAATTCCATTCAGAGAAAAAGTCCAGTCACATAAAATTTATTATACTACCAATCTAATTTAATTTTACTAAAAAAATGAATAAATATATCACACGAGATGAACCTCTAATGAAACAATGAGTGATGGAATGAATACATAATCTTAGGAAATACTCTAGTTGAAACACTAAAAATCTCATCGTTCAAAGATAATTTCACCAATTTATGGTAAAATCATCACAAAAACTCCCAGTTAGATGTTATAAAACTAGAGATGATGACAAACAACTAAGGATGAAGATTGCTAATGGAAGACTCACCTTAGAAGACTAATGAAATCTGGAAAAAGATCACCCAAAACTATGTGGGATTGAAGTAGAAAGAGAGGGATGACAAAAACTTGTGTATGTGCACATTGGAGAGTATGAACCTGGGCTTACATATTAATAATTTATGTGGGAAAATAGTTATTTTCCATCTTTTAAATGGAAACATGGTTTGGCTCTATGAATAGAAAAGATGTAAAATGTTTTTTCTCCAAGGATACCCATCTCACATTGTTATGTTGAATAGTTTACTAAATCATTTTACACCATTTAAAAAACCTATAATTCCCAAATTTCATAGTTTTCATGTTTTCTTAGTTACCAAGTACCATCTATATCCCATGAACATCAGATATATTACCACAGAAAATTTTATGTATAATTCTCACTATAATCCCTTAATAATTTGGTAACCATGAAAAGAAACCATACAAGAACAAAATAAACTATAAAACAAACCATTTAAACATCATAGTTTTCCCAAACCATATAACATAAATCATTCAATATGGAAAAACTATCTTAAAATTTTAGAAACCTAACCGAAATCTACCAAGAATCACCTGAGCACTTGATGCACCTCCCAATGCTTGATACATAATGTAAAACATATATTTAATTCATTCCAACTCTTGAAATTTCTATCTGAATTCTGAAATTGAAATAATCATTCATTATGAAGATTAAAGAAATTCAAATCCATGTTGAAATTCATAAATAAATAAGGAGATGTGTTTTATAACCTCCCCACCATAGCACTTATTTTCCTTGAGAATCAGAAATTGTCCTTGACCAAAAGTATTAACCCATACCAACTATCAAAACCAACTGAATTCAACACAATCCACTTGGAACATTGAATAAGCTTCCACTACACAACTCAAACCATGAGGTACACTATTCATCAAAAATGAAGCTACCACTCAGTACTGTCACTATAACACCTAAAATATGCTCTATAAAACTCTCCCATATAGAGACACCATTGATTCATTAATCAATCATTCAATAGGATTATGAAGTTCTATACCATAAGTATCCTCTAATAAGGGATGGTTCATATGTATGGTGGCCCCACCATTATAATCACCTTGTGAAACACATTATCAATGGTCCTATGACCCACTAGGTACAATTTCCATCTCAGTAAACCTAACTATACATGAAACTATTATTTGATACTCTTCTAGTCGACCATTCTATGAAACTATAGGACACACTCCCAAAACACTTTCTCCTTTTCTATACAGTATTTTAATCTTATTATAGGAATCATGAGATCATTAAATCCCACCATATTTATGTTTAAAACTGATATCCATTGTAAATTCATAGTTAAATTCTAAATTGACCAAACCAGTCACCATTATCTTAGCCAAACATTAGGTCACCATTGAGCTAACTCATGCTTAGATTTATAAATTTAATCCTGATCCCAATGATAAAACTCAAAATTCATCCAATATCACCTTTCAATTCCATATCTAACATTAAACATGGAATATAGATAAATTTGGATCTGTCTATATAATAAAATCCATATTCTAGATCAATTATCTAACGACTAGTGTCATCACATCCATAGCCCTTCCTATGCATGGTTTGTACCTCTATGACCCATTCTATACTACTTTGATAGGAATATCCTTCTAATATTTATATTAAAACATCACACAATATTTGTATCACACAAACATTCCATTACTTGAAATTATGACTGGACATAACAGTTCTACTCACACCTAAGCACCAATACAAAACCCTAAATGATAACCATTCTTGAATCACTAGGATCAAAATCTTTGAAACTAGATGAATATCCATATATAATGAGGGTCACAACATCATCCAACCAATGGTGAACTCCCCAACACATCAATTTCTTTATATTTCTTCACGAGAACAACCTCAACAAAATATATAAGCCTGAATTCACAAAAATATGTAAGCTATATACCTAAGGTGGTTTCATTACATTAAAGATGAGACACTCCACATTCTACTCAAAGATCCTCACAACTATACTCTTATTAATTACTACAAAACTACAAACCGTTGACTTATCCATGACCTTTTTGTAAATTACAACTTAATTAAAACTATGAATTACAAGTATGTACCACTTAAACATTATCTAAATTCAATGGGTGATTGATCCCAATACCACTAAATCCCACAACCTAAATTATCCTCCCACGAGTCTTACATCTCAATAAATATAGGATCCTTTCCTAGACACTAACCATGATACCCATGACCTGGACATATCACATAAACAAAAGTATCATCAGTTCTCCTATTCAAAAAGATTCATTTCAACCATTTTGTGGTCTATACACAAAAAATAATTATCACTAATTATAAACATATAACCATTATTTAACTACACTACCAAAAGTGAATCCAAAATAAACAGGGGAAGACACTCGATTGGTCCTACCCGTGAATGTGAACTTTGATACTAAAATCACTCTAATTAATTCACATCATGAAATATCAAGGGCACCCAATTCCATACCATATACATTGTAATACATCTTATAAAATGATATGAAAATAGAATAATCTACCCAAACTTACAATCTATAAGGAACTCACAAAATCATGTTAATCACTATCTCAGGTATCCCTTCTCTCAAATGGCCCGACAACCTTCATTTTTTATTGATTTTGATAGTCCACATTTCAAGGGGTGAGGTGGAACCCTTACAAGGCCTATAGGTGTAAGTATTACATGGATCATAGGCCTTAGAGGAATTAGCTGACTTTAGGCTTCAAACATTACATAAAACCCAGACTAACTACTTGGAACTGCTGCTCCCCTGCACCTTCATTGTGAAATCAGCTCTCCACCTTCACATGGATATTCGTCTAGGTTTTCCCATGCATGCACAGGCTTGTCCCGATGGCTGGTGTCATGCCCTCTCATTCTTGAAATCCATTTAGCTTTTTTATGGTTAATGCTCCTTGCTCCTAGTCCTTTTGAATTTTGTTCCTTGTAGGTTGTCTAGTTTGCATCTGTACTTAAGGTGGCCCAAAGGCCTTGATGTGGCCCGAAGGCCTTAATGACCGGAAGGCCTGGGTGACCTGATGTCCTTAAAGGACTCGAGGACCAAATCAGTGGCCCGAAGGCCCAAATGGGGGAATATCCGTGGTTGTTATAGTGCCAAGTAATTCCTGCTAAAGTTCCCGCTACAGTACCTGTTACAGTTCTACACAGTTCCTGCTACAGTACCTGCTATAGTACCATAAATTATCCTCCACCTGGATTTGACCCTGGGTATCCTTGATGAAATTAAGGATTCCTCACCAACTGAGATGGGGCTCATGTGTAACACCCCGAGCTTCCACGATACGCTTCTCTTTCAATAATGCAATAGCTTGCATTGTACGCAAGTTTGAGATTCTAACACACCGCGACCAATCAAAGTAGCAGTTATGAATAGTAATAACCACTTTTTGAAATTATATAAATTTTATATTTCAAAATGGACTTCATTTTTGTATTCTTAATATCGAAATTATCCTAAGTTGATTTTTTTTGTAATTTGCTGAGAACCTCCAATTTTCTATGAATAGAGAAAATACTTAAAAAGAACTTTTTTAATAAAAATAATTTATAGTGATAAATTATACTATTTATTTGTTTTAAAGTATAATTAGAATATATTTTTACCATTTTATCCAATGGTGGTCATTAGAATAAATTTCACTTTGAAATTGGACTTAAACAATTGTCAATCTTTTGATTGATATTGTTTCCTAAAAACACGCTATTTGTTGTGACAGCGGGAATTAATTATGAAATTAATTAATGAAACTTATATGTTTGGAATTTACTAAAATAGACATCATTTTTGAATTCGGAATATCAATTTTAGCTTAGGGTGAAATTTCGGCATTGTTCTGAAAAACTTCAATTTTTAATGAATAGTGAAACCACTAAGTGGTAGTTAAAAAAATAATTTTTCATTTAAATGAAACATTACCACTTCTGTGATTTGATTTTCAAAAATCTAACATACATTGTTGTCATTAGGAAGTAAAATTTGGTTCAATGGGATTAAAATAATTTTCTGGTGAATAGTAACTTTTAAGTTTAATTAATCGCGATTAAAGGTAATTAGTGAAATTTATGGTAACAATGATATTATAAAAATATGAAAATACCTTTAAACATGTCCTACCCTTATTCTATGAGTCATGGCCGACCAATACAATCCATTGGTCAACTTGGGGACTGCATGGATCCACTTGGGTAAGAAAATGACATTAATAACTTTTTATTTAAAGTAAAAATAAAATTGTCACAAACATGTGTTGGTTTTCTAAAAAAAAAATTTATAAGTGTTAATAGAAGTCATATTTTAGACTATAAATATACATTGGAAATATAAAACGATTACCTACATCATGATATTTTATTTATAATTTTTATACATTAAATAAATTAAATTATTAATTACACCATGATGATGCAACGATTACCTCATTAATTAACTATTTAAATAAAATTAAATGATAATGTAAAATATAAGGCTTAAACTTGTCAAAAACCTATTGGATGAGTAGATTTAAAACCCTTATCACCTTATCCTCTAAATATATCATTTTGGGACCTTTAGAATCCGAAAATCATTTCATAATAAAGTAACATTTCAATTATTCCAAGAGTGCCCCTCCTTTCCTCTTATAAAAGGCCCCCACCTATACCACCTTATTCACACCATCAAGCCATTTGGCTCAGACAAAACCTACCAAAATACTCTCCCAACATCCCTCTCTTACTCCTAGAAGCCTCACATTGGGCAGAAGTCTTCCCAAGGAAGCCTTTGGCTCAAATCAAAAAGAGTTACCCGATTTTAAGGTAATGTCTTCTCTAATGTTGTTTTGTTTTATTTTGCTTCTCCAACCCCATAAAATCTTTTTATTATTTTATTTTGTAACAACACCAGTACCTTCAATATACTATGAGGTTTTTATGAGAAGGATTTTATTTACACTTACAGACACCTTCGTCTAATGGTTAAAGAACATACTGTTTCTGTGGGTGGCGAATTACTGCCTCACAAAACGATAATTGTTCAATTTTCTTTTAACACCTCTCATGGTGGCCATTATGATGAAACTATTTTTATATATGATATATATTATGTTTTTGTTTTCTTTATGATTCTGTATTTTTCATTTATGGAATACCTATATGATTTCTATTATGGGTAACGTGATAATTTCATTTTAGGAAGTGCGGACTACCGCCCCCTCAAAGTGATTTGAATCGTTAATTCTATATGTGGGATGTATAAAGGATGGAGTAAATAACATTATAAATGATATTATACTGGAATTATAATATAAATTTATATAATTATAATTTCATTCCATTAAATACGAAATATAAATGAAAGTAGCGTTCATGCGTACATACGTCTTACTGTCTCCATGAACGATGCAGTTCATTTCTTACCTCAAAATGTTATGTAATATTATAAATGCATGTATATAATGTATATATATGATATATATGATATCTACATCATCAATATAATTCTGGATATAATGGATATTTCACCACAAGAACAACTTGTAATTAAAAGAAGTTTATTTTTGACTCAAGTACCAAAGATCGACAAAACGACCGTTATTAACTTAAATAATTACATGATGTTCATAACATGGTAATACGTAATATAAAAGGAATAATGATCTTGAAAAATGTTCTTAAGCAAGTAAAAATTAACTCTAGTTTATTATTCATGAGGTTAAAGAACGATCGAGTCAAGTCTGACACAAGGTAAGGGAACTTCTTAACCCAATTTCCATTCTTTGGGTTAATCTACTACTTTCAAATTATGTCATGATATTATTATGTCCTATCTTGTAATTTTACTTTCTTTATGTTTACTTATAGTGAATACACATAATAGATCTATTTTATTTAAAAAATGATCTTTTTAAGGGACTTTGTCTCAATCTCCATTCATTGAGGCATATTTTGTTTTATACACAAATTTCTTTTATACGGTGTATAAATCCCTTTGAATTTTACATTTATTCAAAAGGAATCTTTTTATACGAAGCGTTTTACTAAACGGAAAAAAGGGAATGTTTTTCTTGTCGTACGTATATGGATACAACGACTTCTCCACCGCCGTGACCATTATTTGAGTTTCATCTTCCTCTACAAGCCATGACTTTTTTTAAATGAAAAATAAATACCAAGTTTTAATTTTGTTTTATTTTGGTATTGAAAATGGTTTTGATAATGTTTTTATAAATGTGTTGTATTGATATCTTGTGATTGAAATGTGGAAATGTTATGTTTCCTTTATGCATGTTTTATGTGATATGATTATGTTATGGATTATGATATGTTTAAAACTGTTCATATGAGGAATGCATTGGACTTAATAAGTGACGGGTGGAGCCCGCTATAGCTCCTCGATTCATCGGTAGGTCTCATGAGACAAACTAGTGTCTTGGCACGAGGCCTTAACAAAATCTTATTTGTAGTCTTGGCACGAGGCCTTGGCTACGTGGTTATGATAGTCTCGCATTATGCATTCCATCATTATGAAAGTGGTTATTGATATTTCATGTGATTATTCTACCAGTAGAATATCCATGTGAATAAGTAAATGGCATTATATCATTTTAATTTTTCCATATTATGTTTAAGTTCAAGTTTAAAAGGCTTTTGTTTTAGTTATACACTGCCTTAAATGTTTTTGTTTATTTATGAAAGCTTCCGCAATATTGTTATCCTTACTGAGAATCTAATCTAACCCCTTTCAATGTTTTAATTTTTCCAGGATGTGATGAAGTATATTATGAATGACCCGCAGGGATAGTATGAGGGGATATGAAGATAGTATGTTTTTTAGTTTTGTTTTACTTTATGATGTAATGTAAGACTTATGAATGTATCTAGTGTTCTGAATACTACTAAACTAATTGGTCTTTTGAGACTTGATCTGTTGTGATCATGTCGATGTTACGCAATAACGCACCAACTCTGGGTAACTGGAGTCGGGGCGTTATAGTTTGTATCAAAGGCAGTTTAGTACTAACTTTGGAAGCTAGATTTAGATAAACTCTGATTAGAGCACATAGCCCTAAGATATACTTTGAGGATTAGTATAGAAGAACTTCCTATAATTTTGGTATTACCGAGATTTTATGAGTTTTACGAGCAATAAATCCCTGTCTAGATACGAGCAGGTAGAGGCGGCTCTAGCATAGATGTACCTAGGGGTAAAACCCGAAAACACTACTTTGAGCTAGACTCAAACGATAACTGGTGCACGACAACGGGCCTTGCTGCACTCTTGGTTACGACACTCCCGGGGGATATGCTTAGGATAATTCTCGTTTTCTTTACAAACCATTGTGAAGGGTTTATGAGTATATACTTCCTCAAAGAAAACATTTTTATGATTATAGTTCAATTTATGTTAAGTGTTTTACAGGTATAGAATTATGTATTTTGATTCATAAACTAATCTAGTTTATTCCATTGTTTAGAAATGGCGCATAGTGGGAGGAATGGAAACTGTATCAATGCATGCACTCCATGTAGGGATTGTCCTCCTGCTCAAGATAATTATAATGTATCTAGAGATACAACTAATGCTGATCAACTTATCACCATACTAGGACAACTCACTTAGGTTATGAATAATAACCTTACTCGTATAGAGCACCCTGATCCGCAACGTGCAGGATCAATGTTAGTCCACTTCATGAGGCAACAACCGCCAACATTTAATGGGGGTACAAATCCATTAGTAGCTGAGAAATGGATAAACTCTTTAGAGAAAATATCCCACGCCTTGGGGATTAGTGAAAGGGAGAAGGTCATCATGGTAGTTTACCGCCTCACTGGAGATGCCGATCAATGGTGGCTGCTGATTCAAAACACAAAGGAAGATGAAGAAGTATCAAGTATGGAATGGAGGGAGTTCAAAGATCTTTTCTTAGAAAAATACTTTCCTTGTGACCATTGAGTAGATATGGAAAGGCAATTTCTAAGTCTGAGGTAGAAGGAGGATGAGAATTTCGCAAAGTATGATTCTAACTTTACACGGTTAGCGAGGCATGCTACAGATTATATATATAACCCAAGAAGTAAGATCGATCGTTTCTTTGATGGGTTAAAACCGTTTCTTCATCGATCATTAGTCTTACAAACCTTCTTGTCGTACGAAGACATTGTCTCATTTTCTATCAAGACAAAAAAGGAATTCTCTAAATCTTATGACAATAAAGTAAAGCAAGAGAAGAAAAGAACGGTGGAACAAGAAACATATAAGGGGAAAAGGGGAAAGAAGGATTTTACATTATGTGATAATTGTGGGAAGAATCACCCTGGTACTTGCCTAAAAGGAATGGGAGTTTGTTATAAATGTGGAGAAAAAGGTAACCAGGCACGTGATTTCAAGGGAAAGAAAGAGGCTATCAATGTTGAATGCTACAATTGTAGAGAAATGGGGAATTATGCAAATTAATGTCCTAAGTATCAGTGAAACTTACATCCAAAAAGGCCAAGGGATCAAGGACAATCATATGCTGTTACTACAGTTGAAGTTGAATAATTAATGTATTGGTGCTTTTGGACTCAATGATTATATTCTGGTTATAAAAATAATGTGATATATATAAGGATTGTACTGAAGTACTTGTTGTTTTCATTAAGGTTTTAATATCATTAAGGTAATCATATTTTTGTATGTGACAATAAGGGAAACTTTACTTTGTTTGAGGAATCTGATGATATAATTAATTTTGGAATTTAGAGACCTTTTAGAGAAATTCTGGACAGAGGTATTTTGGATAACTATAAAGGTTGGAATGAATTAAGTTGAACTTTGGGTAGTATTGTTTAAGGTTAAAACATTTTTGAAGATTATTTTTGGAATATTATAATACTATAGTTTTAGGAAAAGGAAAACCTGTAGGTTGGGGGATAACCCGTTGCGTCAGACAAAGCTGTAGGAATCGAACCCACAACCATAGTGTGACAGGCCTTTATTACCTACCACTAGCCTACAGGAGGTCCCTGGTTATAACAAAATAGTTTTCCTAATCTAAATGGTATGTGTTAATATTTCGAACCTTATAAGATTAGGATAAATATAATATTTTTGAGTTCTATTATATTTTGGAGTGAAAGATGGGTTTTTGGTAAACATTTATTAATGAATGAAAGTCTATATGACAAGTATGTATATTTCCTTACATTCTTAGTAAATCTTCTAAATAAATCCCTCAACCTTATGAAAGGTAACTTAAAACAAAAACGTTTTCAGTTAACTTTTCCAACTGGGGAATAAATAATCGTTTAACCAATCACAAGTTTGTGATTTTCTTGTGGTTAACTTTCTCCTAATCCTTTTTTCTATAAATATCCATCAGACCTTGATGGTTTTTTCCTCCATATCCATATTTTCATCGAATCCTAGTATGGGCTATCTCGGGTGACCATTGTACTTCTCTTTATTTCTTTTTAAGTTATATTTTTATTAACCCTATTTCCGATGTGGGTTTTCCACAAAGGTATTTTCTATTTTCAAACTTTTATTTTCAAATTGCGAGAATGCAATTTATTGAAGGAGGGGAGAATATAACACCCCGAGCTTCCACGATACGCTTCTCTTTCAATAATGCAATAGCTTGCATTGTACACAAGTTCGAGATTCTAACACACCGCGACCAATCAAAGTAGCAGTTATGAATAGTAATACCCACATTTTGAAATTATATAAATTTTATGTTTCAAAATGGATTTCATTTTTGTATTCGTAATATCGAAATTATCCTAAGTTGAATTTTTTGTTATTTTCTGAGAACATCCAATTTTCTATGAATAGAGAAAATACATAAAAACAACTTTTTTAATCAAAATAATTTATAGTGATAAATTATACTATTTATTTGTTATAAAGTATAATTACAATATATTTTTACCATTTTATCCAATGGTGGTCATTATAATTAATTTCACTTTGAAATTGGAATTAAACAATTGTCAATCTTTTGATTGATATTGTTTCTTAAAAACACGATATTTGTTGTGACAGTGGGAATTAATTATAAAATTAATTAATGAAACTTATATGTTTGGAATTTTGTAAAATAAACATCATTTTTGAATTCAGAATATCAATTATAGCTTAGTGTGAAATTTTGGCATTGTTCTGAAAAACTTCAATTTTTGATGAATAGTGAAACCACTAAGTGGTATTTAAAAAAATAATTTTTCGTTTAAATGAAACATTACCACTTCTGTGGTTTGATTTTAAAAAATCCAACATACATGGTTGTCAATAGGAAGTAAAATGTGGTTCAATGGGATTAAAATAATTTTTTGGTGAATAGTAACTTTTAAGTTTAATTAATCACGATTAAAGGTAATTAGTGAAAGTTAAGGTAAAAATGATATTATAAAAATATGAAAATACCTTTAAACTTGTCCTAACCTTATTGGATGAGTCATGTACGACCAAGAAAATCCATGGGTCAACTTGGGGACCCCATGGAGCCACTTGGGTAAGAAATGACATTAATAACTTTTTATTTAAAGTAAAAATAAAATTGTCACAAACATGTGTTGTTTTACTAAAACAATTTTTATAAGTGGTTATAGAAGTCATATTTTAGAATATAAATATTCATTTGAAATCTAAACAGATTTCATACATCATGATAGTTTTTTATAATTTGTAGACATTAAATAAATTAAATTATTTATGACACTATGATGATGCAGAGATTACCTCATTAATTAACGATTTAAATAAAATGAAAAGATAATGTAACATATAAGGCATAAACATGTCAAAAACCTATTGGATGAGTAGATTTTGAACCCTTATCACCTTATCCTCGAAATATATCATTGTGGGACCTTTATAATCCAAAAATAATTTCATAATAAAGTAACATTTCAATCTTTCCAAGACTGCCCCTCCTCTCCTCTTATAAAAGGCCCCCACCTCTACCACCTTATTCACATCTTCAAGCCATTTTTCTCAGAAAACATCTGCCAAAATACTCTCCCAACTTTCCTCAATTACTCCTAGAAGCCTCACTTTGGGCAGAAATCTTCCCAAGGAAGCCTTTGGATCAAATCAAAAAGAGTTACCAGATTTTAAGGTAATGTCTTCTCTAATGTTGTTTTGTATTATTTTGCTTCTCCAACCCCCTAAAATCTTTTTATTCTTTTCTTTTGTGAAAACACCAGTATCTTCAATATACTTGGATATTGTTATGAGAAGTATTTTATTTACACTTACACACACCTTCGTCTAATGGTTAAAGAACATAATGTTTCTGTGGGTGGCAAATTACTGCCTCATGAAACGATGATTGTTCAATTTTCTTTTAACACATATCATGGTGGCCATTATGATGACACTATTTTTATATATGATATATATTATTTTTTTGTTTTCTTTATGATTTTGTATTTATCATTTATGGCATACCTTTATGATTTCCATTATGGGTAAACACGATAATTTCATTTTAGGAATTGCGGACTACCGGCCCGTCAAAGTGATTTGAATCGTTAATTCCATATGTGGGATGTATAAAGGATGGAGTAAATAATATTATACATGATATTATACTTTAATTATAATATACCTTTATATAATTATAATTTCATTCCATTAAATAAGAAATAGAAATGAAAGTAGTGTTCATGCGTACGTACAGCTTACCGTCTCCATGAACGGTGCATTTCATTTCTTACCTCTAAATGTTATGTAATATTATAAATGCATGTATATACTGGATATATATGATATATATGATATCTACATCATAAATATAATTCTGGATATAATGGATATTTGACCACAAGAACAACTTGTAATTATAAGAAGTTTATTTTTGACTCAAGTACCAAAGATCGACAAAACGACCGTTATTAACTTAAATAATTACTTGATGTTAATACCATGGTAATACATCATATAAAAGGAATATTGAACTTGAAAAAGGTTCTTAATAAAGTAGAAATTAACTCTAGTTTGTTATTCAGGAGGTTAAAGAACGATCGATTCAAGTCAGACACAAGGTAAGGGAACTTCTTAACCCAATTTCCGTTCACTGGGTTAATCTCCTACTTTCAAATTATGTCATGATATTATTATGTACTATCTTGAATTTTTACTTTCGTTATGTGTACTTATAATGAATAAACATAATAGATCTATTTTATTTAAAAAATTATCTTTTTATGGGACTTCATCTCAATCTCCATTCATTGAGGCATATTTTGTTTTATACACAAATTTCTTTTATATGGTGTTTAAACCCCTTTGACTTTTACATTTATTCAAAAGGAATATTTTTATATGAAGCGTTTTACTAAACGACAAAAAGGGAATGTTTTTCTTGTCGTATGTATGCGGCGACAATGACTTCTCTGCCGCCATGACCATTATTTGAGTTTCGACTTCCTTTACAAGCCATAACTTTTTTTAAATGAAAAAAAATACCAAGTTTTAATTTTCTTTTATTTTGGTATTTAAAATGGTTTTGATAATGTTTTTATTAATGTGTTGTATTGATATCTTGTGATTGAAATGTGTAAATGTTATGTTTCATTTATGCATGTTTTATGTGATACGATTATGTTATGGATTATGATATGTTTAAACCTGTTCATATGAGGAATGCATTGGGCTTAATAAGTGACGGTTGGAGCCTGTTATAGCTCCTCGATGCATCGATAGGTCTCATGAGAAAAACTAGTGTCTTGGAACGAGGCCTTGACAAAATCTTATTTGTAGTCTTGGCACGAGGCCTTGGCTATGTGGTTATGATAGTCTGGCATTATGCATTACATCAATATGAAAGTGGTTATTGATATTGCATGAGATTATTCGACTAGTAGAATATCCATGTGAATAAGTAAATGGCATTATCTCATTTTGATACTGTTATCCTTACTGAGCATCTGAGCTCACCCCTTTCAATGTTTTAATTTTTCCAGGATGTGATGAAGTATATTAGGAATGACCCGCAGGGATAGTATGATGGGATATGAAGACAGGATGTTTTTTTAGTTTTGTTTTACTTTATGATGTAATGTAAGACTTATGAATGTATCTAGTGTTCCAAGACAACTAAACTAATCGGTCTTTCGAGACTTGATCTTTTGTGATCATGCCGATGTTACGCAATAACGCACCGACTCTGGGTAACTGGGGTCAGGGCGTTACATCATGTGCCTCAGATATCCCAAATAGATGTCACATCATAACCATAATAACTAGCTCAAATTTATCTAGTCTATATATCAAATAGTATTCCCTACCTCAACCATAGGTTATATTTCATTTAAGTCATTATTCAGAGTTAAATTCTCCATCTCTCATCTAAAACATCATAAGGAAGATTAATATCCAAAACACACACTCTAAGGTCTATCATATACATAACAAACATCATCATCCTATCAGGTCACTAAATCTTTTTTGGGACTATGCATACGAGAATACCTCCTTGAGAATCATTATATAATACATGTATATATTTATAGTGTAATCACCAAACCATAATCTTTGTGAGGTAAATAGTAGTCACATGGTTTTTTTATGTGTAATTCCTTAAAAATATATATTAAAACAAATAGTCTATGTTTCCTTGACACATTATGTAATATAACCCATTTTATTTCAGAACTAGTATCAAAATTACATAGAGGTGTTTTATTATTAATTAATATAATTACTAAATTGATCTACTAGGGTCACTATACATCTATTATATTAGGGAATACATATAATTCATTAAATAAAATCCCTCTATATATTCAACTTCACCTATCATCAAAATAAACCACATTGTGGTGCATTTGATTAGAATTTTTCCAATAAGTTATATGTGAAAAAACATTTAATTTGTTATTGAAAATTTCAACAACTATAATCTCACAACCAATAATATAGATCACACATAGGAATATTTATTTCATGTGAATCCTATATTCCAAAAATTATGCATCTACACATGCCCATTTTCAATGATCCAATATCGAAAAATCTTATGAATCATAAATCAAAAAACAAAAGTGCATCATGTAAGGTGAAATAATATAAACAATAACAGAAATCAAAAAATTATAGTAACTTAGACATTCCATAATAAGATGTATTTGTGACACACCAGCATGAGGCATCTCAAATTCCTTGACACATTATTATGTAACCTATCTACCCTCTCCCAAAAATAATAATTCAAACAAAATTCTTATAAAATCAACAATATTAGTCACATAATTATTTGATACCAATTTCTTACATCCCAATACCACACACCACTCAAAAGTTCCCAAACTTTGGTTGTTACTTATCCTTAGGCATGCCTCCCCATACCAAGAGTATGTTGACTAGTATAGTGGGTCTAGGGTAGTATAATAGGGAGAATATAGCCCAGTATTAGACTATCACCATGGAAAAACTAACCATCAACCATCATAATAAAGAGTATATGAAAGAAATAATCAATATAACATGATATAATAAAAGATAATATGAATTAATATAATCATAAAAACACACAAAAATACTAGTATACATCAACTGACCACCCATTAGACCAATCACATAAACAAAAAAAATACATCGTGGTTCTACTTCTACCCTCCAAACTCACCTCAAACTGATCTCTAGCCACATCCAATATATTATAATCCGTCATTTACATTGGTCCTTTACAATATATAAACTTATGAATAAGGAGTTAGGATCATGTTTCAAATTTTCAAGAATACCCTAGAGGAGTTTGAGTATAACTCATTTGGGATCCACCAATAACATAACCACTAAACACAATATATTAACATGTGATATGATCAAGATAATAATATAACTATAGATATAAAACTGAAATTCTTAACATTGATCCATGGGTTCTAACATGACTCTTGGGATAAAATATACCTACTTTATCTAGAGTTATATGTATCTGAGAATAAAACATACCCCAAGGGTGAAACAAGTCCTACCCTGGGATATCAGGAACATACATCCACTAGATATAGCATCAGATCATAAAGAGTGTCCTTGGGATCCCAAATAATTGTTAAATTCCTACTGGATCCTCGTGTGTATCATGGATGTCCCTCCTTGTCAGGTATAATAACTATATTACAGTTATCCTATGCATATTATGACATTTCATCCTCAATAGCCATATCCTATAAATTTAGGAATCTCATAGTACTAAACAAAACCTATGAATCATCGGCATTCAACATCACTGGATCCTATTTGGATAATCCCTAGAATACCATCATCACAAAAAATTTATGGATTGAATGGTGGTAATATTTTACAACCCAAATCTCCATCAACTATATCTACATCATAGAGAGATAATCCTTAGAATGCATTATCAACTAGTATAATCAAATATTCAGGAGTAAATCCTTTGAATCCATCATCATTAAGTGCCTCTAGATCCTTGGGAGGTAATCCCTAGAATACTTCAACATTAATAAACATCAGATCTAATAGAGGTGATATCTAACATACATATTAATTTATATGGGGGAATATATCTAATAAGTGAAATCTTATCATAATAATAATAGTAATAACATGGGTTAACCACTTTTCCAACACATCTTGGGTAATTAATGATGGCCTCTCAAGTGCACAACCTATCCCTGACACAACTACCCTATCTTGCACACATCCTTAATTTATGTTCCAAGGTGACACCAATAATAATCACTAACCCTTCTCACACTAAGCTGCTCAGTGGTTAGAGTTACATCGAGGCACCCAATAAGGTCCCATAAGTCATTTCATAACACTAACATTATATTTAGGTTCCTTGCTCCAAACCTCATCTTTTGGGTCAATAGTAGTCACTTAGTTGCAATAGATTCCTTTAGAATCATCACAATTGTATCCTGACCTCTATAACCATGTAGGATAATCCAGATTATAATCACTCTAGGGAGGTGTGATAACACCCATGCCAAGTCCAAATATCCTCCTAGGTCAGTCCACTCACTCAAACTATACATAAATCCAACCCCATGAAATCCTAGTTGATGGCCAGTTACCGAAGTGGAGTGAAATTCACCCCATATCTCATCCTTACTAATCCAATATCTCAAAGGCATATCAAGATCCACTAAGGCACATTGGGTCTATAATTTCCTATCCAATCACATATCCCAAATCAAGGGGTCTAAGGGAACATTACTAGTTTAACTAAATTATATAAGTTCATTTGAATCTCACCCCTTTTCTTTTTATTATAGGAATATAGATTACTATAAGTAGGTCCTCAACCCATAGTATCCAAGGACTGAAGCTAGTACATAAGGGTCTATCATGAATCTTTCCTCTTTATTCTATTAATTCATAATAATTCATTTTAATTAAAAATTTAATTTGTTTAAAAATTACAATCACATATAGGTAGTGAGATAAAATATCACATGATATATAATAATAAATTATCTACTAAAGGGGTATGCTCAAAGAACCACCAACATCATATAGAGCTAATTCATATAATTATTATCTTGACACCTCTACCTTAGATTTTCCATGTCCAACCAAATATCCTCCATCATCCTAAGGCTCAATCTTAGATAAAAATATATAATTAAAATTAACTTAAAAAACTATATTTAATTTAAAAATATAAAATTAATTTTACAATTTAATTCTTTTAGAGATATATTCCTAATAACTCATAGGGTGTCCTCACGCCAAAATTGTGACCAATCTCTCACAGAAGGTCTGAGATGTACCTCCAATTCCATTATAGGAAAAATATATATCATGAAACCTAAATTAAATTACAAAATTAATTTAATTTAATTTTAAACCATGAATAAATGAATCAGGTGAAACACTTCCAATGAAATAGAGAGCGTTTGTTATTAGAACTCATCTTGGAACATCCTCTAGCCAAGACACACAAAATCCCCATCATTCTCAGATGATTTCACACAGATTTGGCGAAATTCATTCCAAAAACATTATATAAATGAACCTAAATTATATATTAGATGAGAATCCAAGTATTTATACCAATAGAGGAAATATCACCTAGAAACGCTAAATAAATCACACCATAGATCACCTCAAAATTTGGTGGATTGATAGAGATAGTGAGAGAGGTGGTTGGGCCATGCACACAAAATTAAGTACAAAATAGAGCTTCACTCTTAATAATCTAGGATGGAGAAACAATAATTTTCCCTATTTTAAATGGTCACATAGTTTGGATGTAATGTTAGTGAAAATGGATGTCAATTGTGCGCCATTCCCTATACAAGGCTACCCATATTTCACAATTAGTCAACATGGTTTACAAAAATTACATGTTTTTCAAGGTTTAACTGAAAATTTTCACCAATGACCTAGACCAAGACGCCCCACATGGTTTTCTTTATAATAGACAAGATTAGCCCTTATAAATGTGCTTACTATTAAAAATACCTCTGAAAGAAAAATATAAATAGGAAAGCACACCATGTAAGGGTAATCACACTATTTTCCACAAAACATTAAACCCAAGACGTTCACTAGGTAAAAACCCTTCAAAAACATCTAAAACATAACATAAAGCTCATGAGGAACACTATAGAACCAAGGAAAACCCAAGACCTTGATCCATATCTAAAATATCTCTTTAAGATGTCTCAACTCGTAGAATTATGATATAAATTCGGAAATTCAAAATGACCATTCATATGGAAATTTTTGAATTCACATTCCTATTGAAATACCTAACTCAATAAGGAGTGGGGTTCTATATTATCAAAATAAACTTGATGATATTCTCATCATTGAGGGTTTCTATGTGACTACACATAACCTCCACAACTATATTCACCTGATTAAGAAATGAATGATAAATTTTATTTTTGTGTATCATGAAGTCCCTATACTTGTTCCATATAAACTATAATTTATCTTATAAATCACTTAAATTTCCTATATAGATAATAACCATATTTTCAAACATGGAATGGGGGGATTTAAATTAAATCATTTTGGTGTAGATTATGTTGAAAATCATGCATTAATGTGTTGATACCTCTTGATTTGACCAAATTTTTTCACATTCCCATTCTAAAAAATCCCCATTTCCATATTAAATGAAATACCATGTATAATAGCTATATATGCATCCACACAAAATGATCAGAAGTATTGTCACATCTAGTTATTCTTTAGATGAAAACTATTTCCAATAAATATTAGAATCTCCTTGTGATTAACTACTTCTATTTAACCCCCTAATAGATAATAATAATGACTTTAAGATTTGTCCCTTTAACAATTATTATCCCCACTATGTTAAATACCCTAAGAGGTGGGTAGGAGGAGGGGTAAATCATTTTACGAGAGATTAAAATTAACTCCCCTTTTGATCTGGTTTCATCATTAAACAATACTATTTTATCCCTTTTTCTCATAGAATTTTATGAAAAGGAAATCATGTTAGAGACAAAAATAATTTTCACTAGGTTCACCCAAACTGAGTAAATCTAAGGTTCATTCAAAGGCAAAGACATAATATACCAAAATCACTGAACTGAGTGATTGGTTTATAATATTTGGAGATAATTCACTATCCCACCATGTTTATAAATAGTTAAACCTAAGAAAAAACTTTTATCTCGTAAAACCGCAAGATTTTGTGAAATATTTCTATTTAAATAAATTTTTAGTGTTTAATATATTTCTTATCATACAACCCTGAGATTTATGCAAACAGTCATATATTATAAAATGTTATTATTTAAATGTGACTCCCACAACCTATTTGATAGATTAGATATATGAATAAAAATATCCAAAAAAATAAATAAAACCTATAATGGATTTTTATAATAAAAAATTATTTATTAATTCATAAAAAACAAGTACTAAATTTTAAGTAAAGTCATTTTATGCTTCAAAACATGTTTTCATCAAAATTCGTTTTATTGGATTTTGTATATGGAAGTTGTATGTAACTTTTACCATTATTTAGAAATTTTATATTAGGAAATTAATATAATTTTTGAAATAAATATTACAATATTATTATAGGGTAATTTTTGGGATTTTTCAAGAAATGTTTATTTTTTAGTGAATTGGGAAAAAATGCCAATTTTTATAAATCCATCATTTGTTTTCATTAAATCATGTAATTGAAAATTATATATATATATCTACTTAATTTTTTCTTAAATAATTATTAGCCTCCATTAATTTTATATAATATAATTCATTACATTTGAATCAATATTATACAAGATTTTGGTATAAGTTCATTTATAACCATAAAAACACATTTGTCTGAAAATTGTTCTTCATTGGGTTTTACACAATTATATTTAAATTTATTTATAAAATTTCTTGAAAATTAATATTTAAAAAATTTATTACATATTTGAAATCTGGTGGTTATTTTTTTCATAGGTCCCTTTTATTTTTTATCCAAATGAATAGTAATAACGGTAAATATTTGTCTTCTCGGTAAGTGTAAAATAGGATTAAAACTACGAGATAAGGTTGATAAATCTAAAAATATTTCTTTTTTAAATTGTATGGGTTCATTTATACCTTAATCATCAACTATTAATTTTTTTTGAAATTCATTTCCCCTTTACATTGATAATGACCTCTATATTATTTTATGTAAATAATAAATAAAAAATGACACTCTCTTTATTTTAATATGTCTAAATTTTTTATATAGGGTTAAATACAATTTATTTTAAAATAAAAATTATTATTTTAAATGTTAATTAATATTTATATCATGGTAATTTATTTTTTAAATTTTAGTGATGGAATAATTACTAAAAATTATTACACAACACCGAAACAGTGCATGTTCAAGTAATAGAAAAATGAAATAAATGATCTTTAAAATATTATAAGGAATATAATTTGGATGAATTATTATGTTACACAAATTTATAGATAAATATAATATATTATTTATGTTTTAAAATTTTTCATTCTAATTCCTTTATTATATCAATGTCATTGTAGTCAAACTATATGAATAGTCCTGAAAATGGATTTTATAGTATTTTATGTTAAATAATATTTTATTAGATGATTTAAAATTCATAAAAATACCATCATTATCCAAGTTAATTATATATTTTATATAATATCAACCCTTTTCCACTTATGAGTCACTTTTACTTTTATAGTAACTTTATTTATCACTAAAGAGTTTAAAACATTGATATGCCAGTAATAATGAAAAGGCTTAGCATGGGGTTAAAATTAAGATATAAAGCTAAAAACACCACCTAAACATGTATAAATTTTATTTCATGATATTATTTGGACCCATACATATCATATATTTTAATTATATAAAATTTGATCTGATTTCACTTGAAAAATAATTTATTATATTTAAATATTTTAACTAATTTTTACAGTGCCATTTTGCATCATTGTAAAAGGACATCATCACTTCTCCCTTTCTCACACCCTTTAGAAATATATATCCATAAAACCATACAAAAAAATCTTATAAATATTATTATCTATGTTTTAGATTTTCTTATATCTTCAAAATACTATCATTATGGTCTTTAAGAATAAATCCAAAGGAGGACTCTAAAGGGGAGGTAAATGTTTTAACTAATCTCTTTCATTTTACGTATTCCTTTACCACCGTAAATTATATACTAACAACTAAAATATAATAATTTTTTATATCTACTATATTATTATGTTTCTATTTTATGTAAAAACCTTTATCTATATCCTTTTATATCAAATATGGAACAAAACTATTGTTCTTGTATACATGCAGGCTACTAACTCACGAACCAATTTAATTTGTTTCAAATCATGTCCTCACAAGTATTGTCATAATAATGTATTTAATAAAAATATTTTTTATATATATCATGATGATTACTCTAGATATTATGGAACCATGACCATGATACAAGGACAAAAACTTTAAGACAAAACTTACATAAAAAATGAGTTAGTTAACTCTTTGAAATGAGGATTTTAGTAAATAATTACATTTAAATGGTTATTGAAATGTTATAAATGAATAATATAAGATATTATAAATTTTAATATCATTATGATATATATATATATATATATATATGTGTGTATAATAAATTTTAAATTTCATATACATGAGTTTAAAACAATTGACGAAGTAAGTCAGGCTTGCGGTAAAATATTTATGGTACCATCTCATTTATTTAAGGATTATCAATGTTTGAAGTTACCTTTTGAGAATTATATGATTTTTTTCTTAAACCACATATCTTTTCATAGAAAATTGTTATATTTTATTTTTTTATGTTTTTAACTCATCACATTCTGTCTCAGGAACAAATTAGAAAGTTACAACTATGTGTTAATCCAACTATCTTTTCTTTTTGGATAAGAATCATTCTATTATATATCTATGTTGTTATTATACCACCTATTCACTTTATCTGGATGGATTAAGATTATGTGATGAAATGTTAATTGGAAAAATTTCTTTTTGACGGGTTATGCTAAGATGATATGATGAATGTTTTACAGGTTATGTGGCCCAAAAATGTATATTTTTTATTACATGATAGGTGGTCCTGAAACTATATATTCTTATAATTTGTTTTTCAGGTCTTTAAAACCAATGAGATAATATCTAATTGGTGTGGGAGTGAACCTAATACACTACGGAACTATGTACACAAATATTTTTAAGGGAATAGAGAGTGAACCCAATCCATTAAGGGGCTAGGTCCACTATGCTATGATAGTCATGAGAAAACCTAAAAAATGATAAAATAAATCAATTTCATGTAATATTAATATTAATAAATTATGTTTTACAGAGTTATATTCATTTTATTAATATTTGGTAATTTATTGGTCAAAGGGAAAAATATTCGTTTCTAGCCACATTGAGGTTTCATGTATTCTATGGTTTTATTTAAAAATATAATTTATTAATTATATAATTATTAAATTGAAAAATGATATTATTTTTAATTAATTCTAATAAAATTATCTTAAGATCAATTTTTCAGAATTTTATTAAAAGTCTGATTTCTCAATTGAATAATTAAATATACGTATTTTTATTTTAAAACATCATTTCCATTGAAGAATTTATAAAGATCCATTTTGTTTTAAAATTGTTTAAAAATAAAATCAGTTAATTTATTTTATTAATAATTACATTTATTTCATTTTAATCAATTTCATAATTAATTTTTCTAATAAAAATTGTATACGTAAGAATAAATTATTTAGAAAAAAATTTCATCACATTTTTTATGATTAATATCAAATTAAATTTTACCAATTCAATGAGTTGAATTTAATAAAATGGTTTAAATATATGAAAATAAATAAATTAATATTTTTTAATGTGTTCCATTTAATTTTTGGTCATAATGAATAGTATAAAATATAAAATACTTTAACCAAAGTTAAGGTTAATCCAGGTTTATTGAGGTGTTAAACTAAAGTGACAAGGGTAAAAATGACCTAAACAATATTTTATGGATGTATTTAGACCCTTATATCCTTATTCTATAAATTTTATTTATTATGGTACACTTCTCCATGAATATTACTTAATAATATTTTAATCTTGTCAAAAAAATACCAAGTGTATACTCTCCCACACATATAAAAGAACACCCTCTCTCCTCATCTATCCATACTTAAAGATCCATTTTTTGGTGAAGAACATACCAATTAAATCACTAAAATTCTTACTCACATCCCTTAGGTACTAGTTTTTGAATAATACTTACCTTAGAGGGATTAAGGTGTAAATCCAATGAAATTTTCCGAAGAAGAGGTATGGTTTTTAACAGACTTATTTAGTTTTATTTATTATTTTAACATTTTTAAAAACAATTTTAACCATTGTGATATAATAAAATTAGTACCTCCCATATAATAATATGTTGATTTGATGATTTCTTATAATTAATTAATCTCATTTTTTATCTAATGTGGAACAAAACCATTGTTTTTGTGTACGATGGATTACCTCATAAATAACCAATATAATTCTTTTTCCATCACCACCTCATAAGGATGATTAAAATAATGTATATAAATGATATAAATACAAATTTTTTATGATAAAATAAATATCATAATTTTTTATTTACAATTCGAATGAAAAATAAAAACAACTACTCTAATGTATGATGGAATATCATATCACGAGACACTGTTTTTTAGTTTCCATCACCGACGCAAATGAAAAATTATATAATTGAATTTAATAAAAAAATATTATATTTATGATATAATTAAAATTTTGGAAATAAAATATAAAACATACATTCTTTCCCTCATACTATTTGGAAAATGAAAAAGTTACCCATGCTTACATGGGGACTACAACCTCCAATATACAACAGATTTTTTTTCGAGTCCACATTTTATGACTAGTTATAAATGTATAAAAATGATGTTATTTTTATAAATATAACTATTGAGATAACAAAACCATGAATATTTTGACCATGGTCAACCTACCAAATTAATTTTTGACTTTGAAGCCAAATGTTCTAAAAAAATTCAATGTAAGACTAATTGATCAAGTAATTAAATATGAAATAGTAATAAGTTAAATAAAATGAATAATAATCTTAAAAAAGGGTTATTAAAAATTGAAAATAAATGATAAAAGTTTATTATATTGGTGATAAAGAGTATACATGACAAGTTTTACAGAAGGTAAGCGACTTTTTAAATTTAAAACCTCATTGTAAATGTTATAAATATTTCTTTAAAAATATTTTTATTATTTACTATAAGTGTTTAAATAAATTAGTAAATGATTCATAAATTATTATTTAACCATAGTATAACTTTATTAACAAGTATTTGAAAGTAATTCTTTGGGTAATTTTATAAGAAATGTTTTTCAAATTATAAAAGGAATGATTTTATTCTATACCACAAAAATGTATTTTCTAGCCCCTATAATTGTTATATTATAATTGGATTATATTATAATATTTCATGATTTTCAATTAAAGACCCAAAATTACATTTTTTTGGAACATACTTTTCAAAATTTATTTTATATAAGGAAAGGATATTTCAATATGTCGAAATATTTATGATTATGGATCAAAGGTAGATTTTATTGAGAGTAATGGTGAAAATTTAAAATTTCATGTGTAATTTACATGTTAGGGTTATTTTGAATTGTTTATGATGATAGGTGTTCCCAATATAAATTTTGGTGATAGATGAGCCTAATATTTTTCATGATATTGAGTGAGACTGATATATATCTCTAATACATTTATTAAATTGACTATGTTACCCAGTTATTAGTTTTTACTTAGTGATTATTTGTATTTTCCAGGTAGGTTTTTCTATTTTTAAGAGTGATTATAAGAGTGATATGAAAACGGTGTACTATGTTAACTATATGATTTATCTATTCTTAATCTGGATATTATTGAAATATTATTATTTGAAAACATAAGATAATGAGATTAAGTTTAATTAAATGTTTATGCTACTTATTAAGTATGGAATTTCTTACTTTTTGAAATAGTTTACATGAGTTTTTTCATGATTTTAACAAATCATCTGTATGTTTTAATTTTTTTCCTTTAAGGTTTCCTTTTAATTGTATTATTAAAATATTTTTGCAGTGATGTTGACTTTTTAAGTTAGATGATATTTATTTTCATCTCAATGTTTATTATGATAAAGGAAATGTTTTTTTATAATGTGTATTCACAGACTAACGATTTTATTTATTTATTTTTATATGTCCTTTAGATAGATTTTTTTATCATACAACATTTTCAAATGTTTTTCATAGGGTTTTAAGGATGAGTAGGGACAAGGATGAGGTAAATATGAAACTTTTAATGATATTTTGTGAAATGGAAACTTATTTTATCTTATAATTTTTATATTGTGGTAAAAATGGATATTATGTGTAAGTGTCCACTTTGAAATTTTATATCTTATTACATAAGGCTGATGAACCAATAATCTAAAACTCTAAAACTAAAAGCTTATTAGTAGTAAAAGAAAATTTAGTCTTGTAAAATTATTAATTTTTATGGATTTTTTACGATTAGGTCCTTATATTGGTATCAAAGTGAGCTCTTATATAACATTAAAGGTTTGTATATTATTATAGGAACAACATTAATGGATTGTAATTTATGGTTATTTTGAAATGAGATAGATTATTTTGGATTAACATACTTCTTAATCTATTCTATGATTTTTCAAATGGTTTTCCATAGAATAAATTGGGAAAAAAATAATGAAGAAACCAAGAGTAAAATATACACCAAAAGAAAAAACTTGGAATTGATGGAATTGGATCTAAGTAGTTTCCTTCTATTATAGAACAATTGATGTAGGCTATAAATTCTAGTAGAATCCAAAATAGAGGGAATGTGGATCTATAATAGAGGAGTATGCCGATAATGGATATTTTTTTGAGAAAAAAGCATCTAACATTCAGTGGTTCTATTAATCCAATGATAGCCGAGGGATAGATTAATTAATTGTAAAAATTCTATTGATGTGAGTTTTTTGGAGAATCTAAAGGTATCACATTCTATTTACTATATTGATGTTTGTGTTGATCAATATTGGTTAATGTTTAATAAAAATAGAGAAAAATAAGAAATTGATGTCACGGAATGGGATAAATTTAAGAATATTATTTAGAAATATTTTCATGAGGTTGTTTGAATTAGGATGGAAAATAAATTCTTTGAATTCAGGAAAAAGGATAATGATTTAATAGCTTCATATTTATAAAAATTCACCTGATATTCAACATACCCAAAAAATTATATCCAATATATTCGTAGTAAAATAAATTGGTTTTGGTCAGGATTAAATCCAAGATATTGATGATAATTATAATCTCATGAATTTAAAAGATATAAGAGACTTGTTTTCTCTATTGATAATTTAAAAATGGGATTTTATGATGACAATACATTCTATTAAAACATAGATAAAATGTGTTCTATGTGGTATAAAATTGAAAATAATAAATTTAATTAATATTAAGGTAACAAAATTGAGATTCCAGTGTTTGATAGGCATGGTAAAAAGCACTCTTTGAATGTCATATAAAATTTGAGAAGTTATATTAATGTGTTATGTTTGGGAATATGGCTTGTGATTCAATAGAAAATGATCTTCTAATTGGTATGGAAAATATTGATAAGAAGACACTAAAGTGATTAAAATGTAATGATATGGGTCATTATGTAGATGTGGGTCCAAAGAAGAGTATGAATGATGGGAATAAGCCAGACTATTAGAAAAAGTGTGTGGTAAAATCCTTTAAAAATACATCAACATATGTTGGGACATCAAACAAAGTGGTAAAATGTACAATAATTGCTTGTTCATAATATTATAATTTCTTATTTTATTCAGTTCTACACATTCTTTAACTTCTATGAAATTTTCTTAAAAAATAAAAAATTTACCTCAAATATGAATTCAGGACATTTCATTAAAAAAACCAAAGGGTGGTATTAAGGAAATTTGAATTCAAAGTGGTATTCTGGTTACATTTGTGGAAGGGTTTTCTATGAAAATATTATTGTCTTTCCTATTGTTTAATTTGATGATATTTTAAGTATGGATTAGATTTCAGTTTATCATAATAAGACAGATTATACATCCAAATAATTTTTTTAAATGATTTTTAGTTTATATATAATAATGAATTTATACCTTTGATAAAATATTAGGAAGATGAGAAATTATTAATTGATGAAAATGAATGTTTTATTGTACATATTTCTTAAAATAATGTAACTTTTTAGATTAAAGTTGACATATTAGTGAAAGAATATCGAGACATTTTTTCAGATAAGTTAGCTAGTATTATTCATGATTGAGAAGTTGAATTTACTATAAAATTATTACCCAATTCCAATCCAATTTTAAAAATTCTTCATCGAATGGTTCAAATATAAATTATAGAATTGAAAAAGTTATTAAAATAATTTCTCTATAAAGGTTTCATTCATCATATAACTTCACCATGGGATTCTACTATCTTATTTCCTAAAATGAAAGGTAGTTCCATAAGTATTTGAATATATTTTAGAGCATTCAATAACATTATTGTTAATAATAAGTGTCTATTCACTCGAAGAAATGGATTATATGATTAGCTTTATGGATCATGAGATTCTTCTAATGGTTATCAAAGGTATGAGTACCATCAACTAAAGGTGAAGGATGATGATAACCTAAGACATCGATTTATACTTGGTACTGTAATTATGAGTTTTTGTGATTCCATTTTGGTTGATGAATGCTCCAATTTTATTTATAGATCTTATGTATAGTGTTTTCCATGAATATATAATTAAATTTTTGGTTTTTTCTTAATGATAATTTGTTTTATTTGAAATTTTTTTAACAACAATAAAAACATCTAAGGATTATTTTGAAAACTATGATATGAAAAATTTTAAAAAAAATTAACTTTGGTTACAAAAGATTTCATTATTTGGGAATATCATAAATAAAGATGTGATAACTTTTGATCCCACTAAAAACTAAATTACTTGATGAATGTATAATAACAATAACTGATACTGAGATTCATAGCTTGTTTAGATTACAAGGCTATTACTAGGGGCTTCTTTTGAAAAAATTGAATAGTTATCTATCCCAGAAAACTAGTTAACTTAAAAATGAGTTAGGTTCATTTGCAAAAATGAATATGATAATTTTTTCCAATAATTGAAAAGTTGATTAGTGAATACTCGAGTTTTGGACCATTCATAAAAAAATAGTGACTTTTTTTACAAGCATGCTTCTTTGAAGAGATTACGATGTGTTTTAATATAGAATGATCAGTTAATTGCATATATTTTAAGAAGATTGAAACCTAATGATATAAATTGTCTTATATATGACCTATAATTAGAAACTATATTGTTTTATTAAAAAATAATGAGATGTAATTTTTATGGAGTAAATTGTGAAATATATACTGATCATTAATTTTTAACGTATTTATTCACTCATAATGATTTGAAAATTAGATAGGTAATATGGTTAGAGTTGATAAATGATTATGAAAACACAATTAATTACCATCCGGGTAATGAAAATAGTGTATTTGATGTTTTAATTCATAAATTTAATTCTTTGTCAACCATTTTATGTTTGCAACACAACCATTTAGTTAATGATTTAATGAATGTTGGCATAACAATTGTGCGTTCATTAACCCCCTCTATTTTTCAGGTTTTAGTAAATCCACCAATGTTATAAAGGATTAAACAAGCTCAAAAAGAATAAACTGAGTTATATGAAAAGGTATTGTTGGTTAATAAAGTTATTTTTCCAAAATTTAATATCGATAAATATGGTATTTTGTGATTCAGAAAAATTTTATGCGTTCCATATGTACACCAGTTGAAGAAAGAACTACTAAGTGAGGCTTATTGCTCTCCATCTTATATTCATAATGAAAGATAAAAAATAGAAACCTTTGAGAACATTTCAAATGGGAAGGAATTACAAATGATATTTTTGATTTCACTATAAAATTTTCAGTTATGAATAGGTTAAAGCCGAATGAAAATTTAAAAAGGTGATGATTCATTATTTTCTAGTTCTATAATGTATATAGATGAATATATCCATGTATTTCATGATGGTATTACTAATGATATGGGTAATTATTGATCAATTATCTAAATCTGATCATTTTCTTCCCATTCAAGATAACATATGTTTTGGTAAACTTTCTAAACATTATTTTATAGTGGTAATTATATTTTATGGAATCCCAAATTTTATTATATTTTATAATGATCATAGATTCACCTTTAATTTATATAAAGTACTTTTTAAGTCATTAGGTACTGAATTGAATTTCATTATAACCTTTAATCCATAATCTAAAAGAAAAATAGAGTGACCAATTCAATCGTTGAAGGATATGCTTCACGCATGTTCAAAGGATTATCTGGAAATATGGGATCAATGTTTGAAATTGTTTTAGTTTTCTTATGATAATATTTGTCATTCTAGTATACTCAGGACACCTTTTAAGGGATTATATGGAATGTGGTATTAGAATCCCGTATATTGGGATGAAATTGGGGTATAAAACTAACTAGGACCATAATTGGAAGAATAAACGAATCAGAAGGAAAATATGATTTAGTAATATATTTGGATGGGACAAAGATAAATGAAAAATTATACGGATAAAAAAAGGAAATATCATTATTTTGAGGTAGGAAACCTTATTTTTCTTAATGTATCTGTATAGAAAAGTATTATGCATTTTGGAAAAAGGGAATTTACATTTTTGGTTCATTAGATAATATAAAATCTTGGAGAAATTTGGATCATTTTCTTATTGGGTGTCCCTTCATATATGTTTATCTAAGGAATATGAAATATTTTATGTTTTTTAGTTAGGAAAACATGTCCTAAATGAATTTCATGATTTCATCCCTAATCCTGTTCAGTTAGAAGAAAAATTTTCTAATTAGTAACATTCAATACAGAATTTGGACCATAATGGGAAAGCTTTTTAGAGTAAAATGATTTTATTGGTTAAGTTTTTTTTGGAAAAAACATATGATTAATGAAGCTGAATGGGAATTAGAAAATTATATGAGGGGAATATATCACCACAAGTTTAAATTATAAATAAAATTGTGTGGATGAAATTTCCAAAATGGGGAAGAATGTGAAAATATAGGTAATGTTAAAATAACTAAAATTCATGTATTATTAATATTATTTATAATTTATAGAGTTATATTCATTTTAATAATAGTAGGTATTTTTTTCAAAAGGAAAAAGCATTATTCCTAACCAAATTGGGGATCATGCGTTATATGGTATTATTTAAAAATATAATTTTTGATATATATAATTTTATTTTAACAGAAATGATATAATTTTTAAATTTCATTTGAAAAAAATTATATAAGGAAGAGTTTTTTAGTATTTTCTAAAATTTTATATTTTTTAAAGGAATTGTAAAAAATACTGATTTTTATTGAACGTTATCTTTTTTGTTTCAAGTATTTAATTTTTTTTTTGAAAAGTGTTTTAAAATAAAATTAGTTATAATATATCATTAATAATATAATTATGTTACTGGTAATGCATTTTATTACTTAATTTTTTATAAAAAATTTTATACTAAAAACTTTTTTTTGAAAAACTGCATTTCCTGGCATTTCATGGGTAAAATTTTAAATTAAAATTTAACACTTCTATGAATTAAATTTTATAAATGGTATTTTATATTTTGAATATTCATAATTAATATTATTAAATATGTTCAACAAAATTATTGGTTATGATGAATATTAAAAACAATAAAATCCTTTTATCATGGTTAAGGTTAAAACAGATATACCAAGGGGGTTAAACTAATGTGATAAGTGTTAAAATGTCCAATTTTTTTTATAAATCACATTAAATGGATATTTTTAAACCCTTATCACCTTATTATTTAAAAATAATTTTATGGGGCACTTTTACATGGAAATGACTTCATAATATTTAAATATTTTAAAAAAAATCCCACGGTGTCGTCTCCATCACATATAATGGGAAACCCTCTCCACTAGTCTCCAAACACAAAGAGAAATTATGTTTATATAATAACTACCACACAACCTTAAAAACATCTATAATCACATACTAGAGTTATTAATTTGGGTATAATACCATCCTTAGAGTTGTTAGGGTGAAAAGGAAAGGAAGTTTTCTGAAGAAGAAGTATAACTTTTAAAAGAATATTTTAGTTTTATTTATTTTTCTACCTCCTTAAAAAATATTAAAAACATTGTGATATAATAAAATTAGTATTTAACATATTCTAATATTCTCTTATGTTTATGGTTTAACATTAATCCATATCCATCTTCATCTAATGGTAAACGAAACCATTATTCGTGGGTAAGACTGAAAACCGCCTCACGAATTGTTGTAATTTTATTTCCATAAAAAATCTTATGAATTGTATAAACGATTTATCTAAATTAAATAATATGATATATATGATATAAAACAAATTATTTTATGGTAAAATAAATAACTTACTTCTTTATTCAAAATGAAAATGAAAAATAACAACACCGCTCGTGTGTACGGTTGAATACCACCTCACAAGATGGTGTATTTCATTTTCCATCACCAGCTAACATGGCTAGTTATATCGATTTATATAAAGAAATAATATGATATTATATATATATTAATCATTTTTAATGATAAAATAAAACATTCATTGTTTCCCTCATTCTATTTGAAAAATGAAAATGTTACTCATCTGTACGTGTAGATTACCACATCCATGACACATAATATTTTATTTTTCATGTATGAATTCTATTAGTGGTAATAATTTCACAAAAATAATTTTTTTTGTCATAAATATAATTATGTACATAATGGATTCATGAATATTTAAACCATATTTACCCGACCAAATTCATTTCTGACTTATTAGTTGAATGTTCTCAAAATTCCTAATGTAAGAATAATCGATTAAGTAATTAAACGTGACCTGGTAATAAGTGAAATAATGGTAATGATAAACATAAAAAAGGGTTACTAACAAAAAAATTCAAAATAAATTTATTATACTAGATATAAATAACATACGTGAAAAGTTAGACTCATAGTAAAGTTTATTTTACTTTAAAACCATATTTCATATGTTTTGAATATTTATTTTAAAATATTTTTCAATATTTTTTATGGATGTTAAAATATTAAAATAAAAGTTTTATAAACGAAAAATTTACAAATAATTTTTAAATTTTAATAATATTTGAAAGTAATCATTTTGTGTATTTAATTTTAATTTTTTTAGTGTATAAAAGGAATGGTTTTTAATGTATACAACATCAATGACTTTTCCTACCAAAATAAATGTTATATGTTATCTGGATTCCTTTACAAGATTTCATGTTTTATTAAAATAAAAAACCTCCTTCAATTTGTTATGGGTATTTAGTCTTTAAAATTTATATTTATAATAATAGGATATTACAAAATTTATAAATGCTTTCAATTATGGATCAAATTAATATTTTTATGAGTATAATAATGAAAACTCAAACATTAATGTGTTATTTTAAAGTTATGGTTCTTATGAATTGTTTATAATGACATGTGAACCTGATAATTATAATTATTATGTATAATACTGATATAACTCATAATTATTGGTGAGTGTAATATTTTTCTATAGTTCTTTATGTAAAGGGTTAGAGTAAACTTATTATAGTTTTCTCCAGATATTATTTGATTTATCAGGTATTTTAGTCCCTTTCTAAGAGTGATTGTAAAAGTGATATGAAAATGTTTTCCCAAGTTCCATACATAATTTTCCATCCTTTCTATTGAATTTATTAAAATATTAATATTTCACAAGGTAAGGTAATGAGACTATGTTTTAAAAAAAACTTTATTCAACTTCTTAAGGATAAATATATAACTTCTTGAAAAAAGTCTCATGAATTTTTCATGATTGTAATGAAAAATTTAAACTTTTAATATTATATTTAATATTTCACATTAAATATATTATGAAAAACATTGTATAGTGAAGTTGAATTATTCTGTTAGAAATTATTTATTTTGATTTCAAAGATTACTATAAAAAAAGTAAAATGTGTTTTATAATGTGAATTTGTATAATAATAAGTTTTTTATTTATTTTTAAATGTCCCTTACTAAGAATTGGTGCTCATCCCATGTTTTCAAATGTTTTTCAATAGGTTATTAAATAATATTTTGGAAAATATGAGGTCAGGAGGAAAATTGTGAATATATGTCCTAAAAATAGAACACCTTTTATCTTAAAAGTTTTTTATTGTTGAAAAAATGGATACTGAGTGAATGTATACAATTTGTGATTTATATTTTTTTATGTAACTATGATGATATAATTATATTAAAATATGAACCCAATGGTTTTTCATAAATTAATGAATATGAAGTATTTTTTAATGATTCTATTTTACAAAATGTTTAAGGTTGGGTACTTATAGATCATGGTAGTGATCCTTAGATTTTGAAATCATTTTCTATGACTATGTAAGTGTCGAACATTTATGTGATGTTTTGAATCCTTATTCAATTTTTTTGAATTCATGGATAATAAAAAATGAATTATATTCTTATTAGGACCTAAGGTGTTTTCCATGAGTTACGTGTTATGATATATGCTGGGTATGATCCTTTGGTTTCTCATTTATAAAATTTTGATTATTTTATCATACCATTATACTCATTTATGATCATTTAAAGTCTTAACTTGTAATAATTATTCTCATATTTAATGATCATCTAATATCACTCCTTTCTTAGGTTTCTATTTTCCCATGGTTAAGAAAAAAATTTTAAATGTATGACATGTGTAAAAGGTTTTTATGTGGAGAGAATATTGTAAATATGTTGTGCAATGAGTTTTTATGCGCAACTAGTATATAAATACACTAAACATTTATCATTCGAGGGAATATGTTAACATGCTATAAAATATGTCTACATCTCATATGTCATAAAAAGTATGTATTTTTCACTCAGGTCTCCTCCTTTGGTATCAGAGTAGGGATAGGTTATTTTTAGTGAGAAGGGTTATAAAAAATAAGTAAAAATAAATGGGATAAGTATAATTATAAGATAATATCCAAATGTTTTGGGAATGAAAATATTGTCTGGTTAACCTAGTAATTATATATCCATTTGGATAATGGAAAGTGGATGGGGATATGACACAAATACACCTAGGGGTAATTTATCTTAAAGGGTCATATTGTGTATTAAATTTATAGTCACTGGTGCATTATGAGAAGGCCTAATACTACACACACGGATAAATACTCCCAAAGGATTCTCTTCAACTAATTAATATATTTTATATGAACCCCTATGAAGGATTTGAACATAATATTATTGAATGATGACCATGGATAACATAGGTTAAACAAAATATTAAAATAATGGAATAATTATTTAGACATATTATGAATTTTATTTCAGGATTCAATAATTACTCACTATTATTATTGTTTTCAACATTATAATTTTTTATTTTAGTCAATGGTAGGACCCATAATAAATCGTGTTAGTAGTGAATATGATGAGCACTATAGAGAATATCCTCGTGAGAAAACAAATGGAATAGTGGTTGGAATTAAGTATCTTTTTACTCTTATCACTCAAAATTATAAAGAAATGGGTAATAAAGAGAACTATGTAGAGACTCAAAATGCACTATGAAGGGAGAATCATGCAGTTGAGTTATTTATGAGAAAACATCCACTTATTTTCTATGGGACTTATAATCCAATAATTTTCACGTAATGTATTATTACAATGGAGAAAATATTTATAATTTTATTATGCCAAGATACTGATAAGGTTGTTTTAATTTTTTTATCAATTTGACGGTGAAGTAGATCATTGGTGGAATCTCATCAAGAACATAAGGCTAGAAGAAGAAATCAACCCCATAGGATGGGAAAAGATTAGGTGAATAATTTTTAATAAATATTTTTCTCAAACTATTTGTAGTAAGATGGAGATTTATTATATTATGTTAATAAAAAAGGATGATGAATCCACTAGTACCTATGAATAAAAATTTAAAAGACTTTCAAGGAATGATTATAGTTTTGTTCTCAACCCTGAGAGAAAAATTGATAAGTTCTTTTCTGTATTGAAACCAAGTGTCTTAAAAGGTTTTATTCATTATAGATTTTAGTAGATATTAATAAATCACATGATACACTCTTAAGGTTGAAATAAAGAATGGTAATTCTCATTATTATTTTTTAATTTGGGATAACAACATAAATATAGAGTTTAAAGAAAATTATAATAATAAATCCCATGATGGAATGAAAGTTAACCTTTCTATGTGAATGAAATGTGGAATGAAACATGTCATAAAATGTATTAAAGGTACAAACTAATGATTCATGTATAGTAAAGTATACTATCGGGTATATAAATGCCGATGAGATTTAAATAAGTTCACCAATCCAATAAATGTAAAGAAATATTATCCCAATGTACCACCCACACACTAATGATACAATTGTAAGAAGTTTGAAAAATATGAAAACCAAGGCTTGAAATAGAGTTTACATGTATAGAATTAGTTTAAAAAACCTATAATATTGGATACAAAGGGAAATTTCATTATATTATGACCGCTGAAATTGATTATGAGAATGATGTAATGAAAGGTATAATTATCACCCACACCAGAATTATAAATGTATTATTTAATCATAAATCTACTCACCCTTTTATATATAAAGAATTCAATAAAGGTATCCCCTTACCATATCAATTAATAGATGTTGAATTTTCATTACATTCTTGTAATGTTAGAATGATTGCATCTCATGTTTATATATCTTCCCTGATTGATGTTTTTGGGAATATTCTTCCTACAAATCTTGTGATTGTTTCCCTAGTTGAATTTGATGTTATTTTCGGCATGGATTATATCTGTTAGAATAAATAACTTATTATGTATAAATTAATAGAAAATAAATTTTATATTCAAAATAAACCTATGGTTTTTTATCATTATGATGAGGAAGATAAATTTTCAATATTTTTTCCTTCCATTTTTTGGGTTTGAATACCATTTCATGAGGGATATTTATTCAAAATGGTTAGAGAGAAAATCAACATATAAGATATGAATATTTTTCATAAATATTTTGTTGTATTTATGGAATAATTACATGGCCTTCCTCCAAATAATGATGTTTATTTTTCAACAGAACTCATACATGGTGTTACATCAATTTTAAGGACTCCTAATAGAATAGCCCAGATTTGGTTGTAGGAATTAAATTAGTAACTTATGGAGAATATTTAAAAGATATTTATTCAACTTAATTCTTCACCATTATGTGTACCATTTTTTTATTAATAAAAAATATTAGTCAATGTGTCTTTATATTTATTACTAGGAACTTTAAATTATCATTATTAAGTCCAAGTATCCCCTATCCCGTATTGATGATATATTCAATAAAATTAAAGAAGCTCAATATTTTTCAAAGATTGATCTTTGATAGAGATATCATTAGATTAAGAGTCTAGAATGAGGATGTACTAAATAAAAACTTCTATATGAGGTAAGTGCATGTTGAATTTATATTAGTTCAATTGGGACTAAAACATTACCCAACTATCTTAAAAGATTTATTAAATAGGGCCTTTATAGATTACCTTGATCTATTTGTGTAGTATTTATATATGATAATCTAATATATTTGAAGAGAAATTAAGAGTATGATGAACATTGAATGATTTTTCTAAATGACCTAGGGAAGGAGAAACTATATTCCAAATTTAAAAAGTGTCAATTTTAGATATAAAAAGTCTCATTCTTGGGTCATATAATCTCAAGTTCTGATATATTAGTAGATCATTCAAATATAGATGTTATTGAAAATATATAGGCCAACCATGATAACTAGGATCTTTCATTTTATTATCTTGTTTGGAAAATATCGATGCTTTTAAAAAATTTCTTAGAGTTATCAAATACACTAACAAAGAATAAAAGGAAGAGGCCCAGGATCATGTGTAAAGCTAAATGTGAGGAAAATATCAAGGAGATGAAAATAAGGTTGGTCAGTTAACCTATGCTTAATCTACTATAAAATAAATAATGGTTTCTTATATTAATTGATTAATTGGAGAAGGATTTTGGATGTGTTCTTATGCATAATGATATGGTCATAGAGAATGCCTCTTTATAATTGAAAATTAATGAGAAAAATTAAAAGAATCATGATTTAAAATTGGCTGTTATAATTTTGTTATTAATGATATGTATACCCTATCTATATTTTGAATGGTGCAACATATAAACTTAACACGAAATAATTAAGTATATATGTACATATAAGTAATTAAATATGGTCCAAAGGAGATGGTTGGGGTTGATTAATGATTATGACTACTCAATACACTACCACCTTACGAAGGTCAACAAAGTGGATGATGCACTAAGATGAAAGGAATGTGCTAGTATTTCAATGACGATGATTAAAATAGATAGAATATTTATGGATTTGTAAAATATGGATATTGAAATTAATAGGAAAGGGTACATATCATATCTTTCTTAGATGAATGATTTACCATCCTGGACTGAAAATAATTTTTTTATTATCATAATCCCCCTTTTAATGGCTGAGGGGGAACCAAACACGACTTCAATGACTTAAGACATCAAATCATGCCTCAAAGACCAAAAATACAAAAAACCAGATCAAAAAACATAGGAAGGACCCTCCCTAGCATAAACAACATTAAGTATATTTTCCACCTTTCCAAAGATGCACAACAAACTACCCCATAAAAGGCGATCTGATACAGATGGCCATGGCCATACCCTCTCAAACATCCAAAGATGAGATGCATAAGTCTGATGAAAAATTAAAGCTCTAAACCTCATTGGAGTAGTTTTTGAAGATAATCTGAAAACATAAACCCTTGAACTAAAGAATGCAGGCCAAACAACATATCACACTAGAAAGGAATCACATATAAAATTAGAAGAATAACATCGAAGCATATAACCCTTAGATATTTCATAAAATAAAAAACAAGAAAACTAGAATACCAAACACAAATCACCTCAATTACCATCATCGCCATCAAAACAACACACGAGGGCCGTAATAAACCACCCAAAGAACTCACCCTACTAATGAGAAACTCAATAAATCTCGACAACGTCGTGGAAGATCAGATCATGGCCATCCGGAAGTGATGAAGACTTGAAACTTTTCGTGGGAGACTGGTAGCCTAATCACAAAGACCGAGCCCAACAGATGATAAGGTCATACCCCAACATCACTGAAGAATGGGATCCTACCATAGACCTAGAACCTGACCAGACTGCCCATCTTCGGACCCCAATCCTAGAAACCACCGAAAAAGACCAAGATTTCAACCACCATGCCGGAGTAGATGAGGAGGAGGAAACTTGAATTCCCTACCATGGATGACCAGACCACTAACAACTCCTTCTCCATGGAACCAGAAAACAAGGATCACAGCCATATTGCGAGACAACGTGACCACCACCATTACCGTGATGCCAAATTGCTTAGCCTGAAGAACCGTGTCGCACCACCACGGAAGCCTAGGGGCCCAACAATCGTTACTGAGCATGACGGGGACAACCGGAAATGAGACCGACCTAATATGGAAGGCCAGATGATGAACCTCATCATCTCCACATCGCCAGAAAACTAGGTCTGAAGTCGAACCGTGTGACTATGTGACCATCTCCATCAATGAATTATCGGAAAGCCAAACCTAAAGAACCACAAAAAAGAAGAAACCACCATGCTGAGAATGCATTGATAAAATTCTTGGGAGGAAGGTTGTGGAAAACCCTAGATGGAGGAAGAAGGCATCAATGATGGAAGACATAGATTCAGAGAACCCTTTATTGGTTCATTTTCCGCCAACATTCCCTTGATCGATCTACTATCCATTATTGTATAGATTAAAGTGGTGTAGAAGGAGGATGTGGAGCTATAGAAAATGTTGAAAAATGTTCATGGGTTCAACCATGAATTTAATGGAATAAAAAGGGTTAGGAACTGAGTATGTTTCCCATCAATGATATACTTGAATAAGGTGTTTTAGGATGAAACTCATAGTTCATAACTCTATTATAATCAAATATATTAACATATATAAATATTTTAAAGAGTATTTATAATTGGAAAACATAAAGAGATATATTAAAGAGTATATATTTAGATGCAGGGTATGTCAATATGCTAATCCTGAAAGATAGAAGTATAAGGTAATGTTACAATCATTACCCATAATAGAATGTAAATGGGAAAACATCACCATTGATTTCACCATTGGAATCCTCAAAATATCAAAAGGGTACAATTATATTTGGGCTATAGTCAACAACATTAAAAAATCAGAACATTTTAACATCATTAGATAAAAAAAATTTCTTGATCAACATGATATGATATATATTAATTAATTGGTAAAATTACATGGAGTACCATATTATAATTTTTTTAATTGAGATCCAATTTTTACGTCAATGTTATAGAGGTGTCTTAAAAAATCATTGAATATAGAGTTGCAATTTCGTACTTTATATCATCATCAAAGATATGGTTAGTATGAGAGGACCATTCAAACCTAAGAAGATATATTTTGAGCATGTCCTATAGATTAAAATTTTTGCTGGGAACAAAACCATCTTTTTTTGTAATTTTATGATGTCAATATCTTCCACTTTAGCATTCGTATGGCCCCTTATAAAGACCTTTATGGTAGGAAGTGTTTAAATCCCACATACTATGATAAACTAAGAGAATAAAAGCTATTGGGACTTGAGATAGTTGGGGAAATTATAGATAAGGTCTGATCCATTCAAAATTACATCATTATAACATATAGTTGATAAAAATATTATGCTAACAACTATCAGTGAAATCTAGAGTTTAAAGTCAGGGATAAGGTGTTCCTATAAATATATCCATGAAATAAGTTTATAAGATTTATATATAAGGGAAATATTATACCAATATATATATTATTTTTTGAAATTATTTATCATATTGTAATGGTTTCATAAAGATATATTCTCTTTAAAACTAATTTTATTATATTTTTTTCATAGACATTATAATTAATTTATACCATTATTCAATAACTTTATATGAGGAAAATAAAATATTATTTTAAATCAATATGTAAATATTATCTTTAGGTGAATTTTTGGGTATTTTTTGTTAATATATTTTCAATGAACAGTAAAAAAATACCAATTTTTGGAAAACTATTATTTATTTTTATTAAATAAAATAATTTATAAGTACCATAATGTTTTTAATTTGATCATAAATTAACATAATCATCCTGTAATTATATATAATATATTTAATTACATATGAATCAAAGTTAAACTTTAGTTTTGTATAAGATCATTTTAGGCTTGAAAAAACATTTTTTCAAAACTATTCCTCATTTTGTTTCAGGAATTTATATTTAAATTTTTTTGAAGACCCTTAAACCAATAACCTAGAATTAGGGTTGAACTCGTAAAATTGTCATAAGATAGAAGTAATTGCATCCCAAAGTATCATATAGTTTAATAGTCTTGGTAAAATATATACATACTTGAATATCACTTTATAATTCAAAACATAAAATAAAACAATGTATTTTATTTGAGGGAATCAATATATACACTATCAAAATCCCTCATATCAATCATAATACACATGCTTGAATCACAGAGAAATAAAAATAAGAAAGGGGAGATATCAAATGCTTATTAATATTAAGTTTACAATGAAATCTATGCTGAATAAACAAGAATAATTTATATGCAAAGATAAAGAACTGAAACAAATGTTATTCAATAATTTACCTGAGAATAATATGGCATTGAAAAACGATGATAAAATAATGACATATAAATAATAAAATGACATTGAAACATAATCTTGTATTTTATAACTAATCCAATAATTACATGTAAAAAATAATTGCTCTCATAATGATGTAATTCATAATGTTAGACATAAAAAACAAATTTTCAATTCCTTTTACGGGATAATTTAAATCTATCTCTAAAAGATCATTTAATTTGGCTAAATTATTTGTCTTATGAGAAATATTGATACATTGAAGGGATATGTAATTCTAGGCCCCACCCATCACATAACATATTTGATTCATTATTTATATAGAAGGGGTTATAAAAAACTACATAAATAGTAATATTAAAATATTAACATACAAAATGTTAAAACCTACCCCGATAAATAAACATAATCATAAACTATACATAGTAATATGGTGAATGGTAAAAAAATTGTACATGCATAGTAAAAATGGCTATAAACTATATGGATAAATAATAAGTATGGTATCAATATAAAATATTCCCTACGTATCGTAAGTACAACAAAGGGTTGATGTTGGTGATGAATAGAAATACCAACAAAAATCAACTAAAAACATCCTGGAGGAAAATATACTTTTCATTTTTAAAATTAAATTTTAAAACTAAAAGTTAAAAAAATAGTTTGAAAATAAATTTCATTGAATTTATCCTTGTAAAAACTAAAATAAGATTTAAAATATTTAGTGTTCATGAAGGAATAAAAGTCTTTTCAAGATATACATGGTAAATCAGAGAATCATTTCATAATTTTAGTAAAACCCAAATGGATTTTTTTTGGAAAATGGAATGAATACTTCATTCAAAATATTTTTTAAAAATTAAAATATTTGTAAAATTTTATTTAATAAATCATTTGTATAATGTTAAAAAAATTGAAAACATATTTAGAAAATTTGTTTTTGGAAGAAAAATTATTTTCGACTAAAGAGAGAAATAAAGTCGTATTAAAAAAACATTTTCAAAAACATTTTAAGAACTAAAGAGATGAAACATTTAATATTAATTATAAATTAATTAATAACCATGGGAGGTAAAATTAATTATTGTATTTAGTGATAGATGAAATTTTTTATCATAACAAATTTAATCAGAAACAGTCGCAATAAAAAATGAGATTGTAAAAATATACCATTACAAATTTGGTAACTTTTGAATCATAAGACTAATAAAAAAATAACATCAAACAAAACATTAAATACCATGAAGATAAATTAATTAATTATATAAAATAAAAAATGGGTAGTATATACAACACAAAAAATAACTATTTTTATAATATGTTATGCGTCTCATGAAAGTAAAAGAGAGATGAGAAACCCTGACCTCAAATATTTTTTCTTTCATAAATTTATTTAACTATTATATAATTAAAATATATTTATTATTGATATATTAAATAAAAATAATATTGTTTTACATACCATATATTATTTAGTTATAGTCTTTTATGACCCATTTGATAACAATTATTTCTTAAAATCATTATTTTAGGTGATAATTGCACCGGTTTTCATGTATGTTTTGGTTCTATAATTTATATTTTTTTACATTTATCATGGTAAAATAAAATAATTAATATATAACATTAAATAAAAATCATATATATATATATATATTCATTATATAAATATTATTATTAATATATAAAATTTATAGGTAAAAAATGCATCACACTATTCTTGGAGATGGTAGGCAGTACATACGCTTGAAGTCGGTTTTCATTTTCATAGAACAATAGAATGAAAGGAAAATAAATATTAATTAAATATTATAAAATAAATATTTCATAATATATATAATTTATATTAATAAAATATATCTTTATTAATATATATGTATGAATAAAATGAGAAAACATTCACATTGCTACGTGGAGGTGGTAGACCACACGTATACACAAGCGAAATTATTATTTTCTAATGTATTATAAGTTAAGAAGATAGATGTGATATTATATTTCAATAAAAAAATTAGGTTATAAATTTCACATACATTCGCTAAATTTATCCTTAAAACGTTCCATGTAAGGATTAAGTGAAAATGAATCACATCACTTCGTGAGGATGTATTCCATCTTACATAGAAGTGACATTATCATATCCCCCATGGAATGGAAAGAAAGAAGTTATATGTGATATAATAATTCTAGAAGTAAAATAATTTCATAAATATCATATAAATATTTTAATCCCATCATTATATCCATACTTCAAGGGTGGTGATACAAAACTAATTACATCAGTTCACGAGGCGGTTGTGTGCCATATAGACGATCGATGGTTTCATTTCCCATTTGATGGAAGTGGATATGGATATGAGTTATTAAAATAACATAATAAAATATAAATATATATTTAATATAGATGATATTATATTACCACATTTAAAATTGATTTTTAGGACACAAGAATAATATATAAAACAAAAACACATGTTTAATAATTTAACCTCATCTACAAGGAACCTCTTTCGGTTTACACCTAAACCCTACATAAGAGGGATTGGTAATAAAAATTCAGCCTATAGTATTTGGGGGGGGGGTTATTTAGGAATCTATACGGGTTGGTATTGTTCAAAAAACTATTTTTTAATTGTGAATAGGTTATGAGAGCATGTCAAATTTTATAAGTTGGGGAGAGGACATATGTGGGATGTTTTAAAAGATAAATTGATATAAAAGACATTCAACTGAAAACAAAAACCAAAAAATGAGTTATAAATAAATTTATATTTATTATGGTTTAAATATGGCCTGAATATGGGTTTTGGATAAGTTTTAGGTTTTATTATCACATATCATTTCAGTTCAACCCTACAAAAAAGCTATTTTTACCTTAACAATAGTAATAGATTTCTACTTATTTTACTATTCATAATAGTAAAAAATAAAATTTATATTATTAGATAATAAAATTTATTCTTAATAATAACATAGAATAAAAATTTACAAATTCAAGTCATAGAATTTATAAAATTCAATTTAAAATAAACCTGAAGACATGTCAAAAGAATTGTTTTTCCAAAGAGAACCATCAAATGTCTAAAACAGTTTCTATATCAGAATTCAATATAAAATTGATTAAAATGACATAATTTAGTTAAATTTTAATATAATAGAATTAATTTCACTCTAAAACTAATATAAAATATAATTTATCTTTTAAAATAACTTCAATGAAATGGTAGTCTTCTTTAGAAATCAGTATTTTCCAATATTCATCAAAATATTAATATTTTTATATAATTATAAAAACATCACCCAAATATAAGTCTAAAATATATATTTTCAAAATTAAGTTTATTTATTCAAATTAATTTTTTAAAACATTTTTAAAAAAATTAAATTATATATGTAATGTTAGACTAAATAACCTTATAAAGAAATATAGTTTTCTAGAAAAACATTTGTTTTTCATTCAAATGATTCTTCTATTATTTTGAATCAATATATAACCATTAATGTTTTTTATAAATGTGTAAACCATATACTGTTTTTAATTTATTTATACCTATTTATGCCTACCAACAAAACCATTAGGTTATAACAGTTTGTTTACATAATAATATTAATAGTATATCACAGTTTGTTTAAACCCAATGTTTCTTATTACACAATATATAAACTAAATTGAATTTATTAAAAAGAAATATATCATATATTCACATTGTTGTACATTCTCTTATACTCTTGGTGTTGTGTTCTATATATGATTTCCGATATTATATTTTTTTTTTAAATTCATTTCATTACATTATACTTAAAAAAATTGCATCTTCAAAATTTAATCTAGATGTCATAAATTAATGGTTTGAAATTTGAAAATACCATTATTAGAAACCCAAATTATAAAATGGGTTAATAAAAAATCCTCTTTATAATATAGAAAGTGATGTAAAAATTGCATCTAGTATAAATCATAATTAGTTATCCATGTAAGAGAACTTTGTTTGGAAGAGAAGATGTGGAAACAGAAGAAAATATTATATATTTATTGAGAGTGATAAATATCATTTAACATAATAAAGGGAAATATCAATGGAAATTTAAGTACCTCAAAACCACAATATGTGAGGATTTAAAACACAACTTAATTCATTAGATATGAAGGTAATATGATAACATTTTTTTTATTCAAGATCGTTTTCCGAAATCTAGGAATTTATTTACAGTCTAATAATAAAAGGTAATATACTTAATTTATATCATTCTATTTTATAGGCATAATTTCTTCAATGTTTTTTAAGAAAAATTTTCACTTCATCTCTTAATCCATTAAATTGTTATCCAAAAATATAATTTTTATACTTGAAGATCTAAAATTAAAATTCAACAGATTGTAATATCCTTAAAAGATTAAAAATTCATTACAATTATATTTACTAAAAAAAATACTGAGAAACATATATATAATATAATGCATTAATATCTAATATCTCAATAGTAACTCTCAAAATTCAATTTAATCCATTCCAAATGAATTTAACATTAATAATTTTCAAAAATATGATTTTCAAAATTCTAACTGAAAAAATTTATAAGGAAGGTCACTAAATCATCATTATATTCCCCTGAAAATGCAATGTTTATTTTAATTTCAAATTATAAATATGTAAATATTGAGATCACCATAAAACTATAATAAAAGCATTCATGTTTCCAAAATTGTTTGTCCTTATTATTTAAATAAACTCATAAATTATCAAATTTATTAATTAATATGAAAAATATTTTTAAATCAAGAAGTGATAATATAAAACATCAAATCACTAAATATTTTAATGTTCACCAATACTATCCTATAAAAAATATCTATAAATATTATGTCAATATCAAGCATGTATTAGATTTTACCTTCACTTAATCGTATGTTTTTTGAAATGAGCGATTATCCACTGAACCCCTTTTCTTGGTCATCGGTGCCATTAAAAAAATTCATGCAAATCCATAATGAAATTAGACTACAGTACATTCTTTTTATGTTTCATGATTATTATAACTAGAATACCATTGATACAACAATCCAATAACATTATTCTTTTAATACAAAAAAATAAACACATCGATCCATCCACTTCCCTAATAAACCATTAACTAGGTTTTTTCATCATATTCCCTAACACTTCTTTCCTTTAATATGTCATTTGTAGTCTCTTTATCATAATTAGTATATACGTTACTCTTACAACCTTACTGTTTCTCTTTAAAATGTCTCCCATAGTACATCTATTTTCATAACACTAATACTTTACATATTAAAAACATTTATTCATCGATGATACCCTGGAGAGACCATAATTATCATCCATTTTACTAACAAAACATTCCATTTTTTCACAAAATTTCCTTGATATGTGTCATTATTTTAGGCAACAAAAACATCATTCTGTTCCTCTAAAAAATTCAATTATTTGTTTCTCCCTTTTTTCTCAATATAGAGGAATCTAAATATTATTTCCTTTATGGTTTCATCCATTCGATCTCTCAAAAAACTCTACCATTATATTATTATAGAATGTTTTCAAATCATAAAAATATTTTCAAATCGTTCAATATGGTTTTTAAGGAAAATTTTAATTAAGCAAATAATATCCTCCAAAGTGAAAAATTTGGTGCATAGTAAGGCATGTTGTCAGGTACCCGATAATTCTCACTTCAAACCCAATGCGGCATTTTTGGAATTATTACCACTAGGTACATCTCTTCCATAAACAAGCCCACTTATAGTATCCAGATAGGGATGTTTTATTAGGTAAAACAAAATGATATATACCTTAAAAATACTTTAATATGTTCTTATATACTTATAATTAATATATATTATAGGATTATGTTCCATTTATTATGTTTTTGTTAATAAAGTTCCTAAGGTTTATACTACAATTCCACTGATACCAACTATAAATACCCCTACCCTAGTAGCCTAGATTTAGTAGTTACATTATTACATTGAAATAAGATACAATGAATCACATCCTGAAGGGATGTATTGCTTAGTAGTCATGGTAAACTAGACACATACTTTAATCTCACATTATAATTGAAAATATTAAATACAACATCGTATTTTGTTTGAGTGCATCATTATTTCCAGTATAATAACCCTATATATAAATCATAATACAATCTTGGAATCATAGTGAAATACCCCAAGGAATAAGGTGAGGTCAAATGATTAGTAAGGGTAAGTGTACAACAAAAGCTATCATAAGTGAACAAAAAATATTAAATATATGAATTTAAATAACTCAAACACATCCCATTCAATCAATAACTTGAACATAATATCATAGTAATAAACAATGATTAAATAATTCAATATAAATAATCACATGAGCTAGAAATTTAACCATTGAAATTCCTAATAATTTAAAATAACATGGAAATCAATAACTAATCTCATAATCAGTGAATCCATAATTCTCTATATCTAAAACATTCTATCAAGACCTTTGAAATAATATTTTAAATCTTAGAGAAGAAATCATATATTTTGGATAACTAATTTTTCTGATGAGACTTAATGATGTGTCGAGGGGCTATATAATTCGGGCTCCCAACAATCACATAATATGTCAAATACATTCCTCATATGAAATGGGTGAAACATAATAAGCATAAATAGATGTATTGAAAAACTTGTGTATTAAATGTCAATACTTAAACCAATCAACAAACATAATCATAAAAAATCCAAAGTAATATAGTGAATGATAATAAATTTTTTCTTCCCCCGTCAAATTAACCATAAACTATAATGATAAATAATATGTATGGTGTAAATAAAACATATTCCCAGTACGTAAAATATATGGTTGATTTTTTCATGAAAATAAATACCATAAAGATTTCAATAATAACATATTTGAGGAAAATATCCTTTTCATTTTTAAAATAACATTTTGCAACTATAAGTTAACATAGAATTTTGAAAATACTTTTAATTGAAAATAATTTTGGAAACATTTAAAATGTGATCTAATACATTGAGTGTTCATGAAGGTGAAAATTTAAATTTATGTTCTACATGTTAAAAAAAATATAACTTTGATGTTATTAGTAAAATCGAAATAAGAATAGTTTGTAAAATGACATGAAGATTCCCTTACATTTTTTTGAAAAAGAATAAATGTCTAAACATTTATTTAATAAATAATTTATATAATTTTAAAAAAATATTTTTTAGAAAATATCATTTTGGAATAAATGGTATTTTAGAAATAATATAAAAGTAATGTTAGATTTTAATAAAAACATTTTGACAATAATTTTAAGTAAAAAATAGAGTAAAATGGTTATATTAATTATAAAATATCATTAATAAATATAGGATAATAAAATTCACGAGTTTCTTGATTAATAGATCAAAATATTTCATCATCATAAATTTAATCACAAACAATCCTGGTAAAAAATGAGATTGTAAAATAAACCATTTTTACTTTGGTAAAATTTGAATCACAATCCCCATGAATGAACTAATTTAAAAAGAAACATTAAATTCCATTAAGATAATGGTACTCAGGATATAATGTAACCAAAGGGAATTTTACTCCCTAAACAAAAGAACTAATTGGTGAATATGGCATATTTCTCAAAGAAGTAAAAGTAAGATGGGAACCTCTTACCTCATTTTGGATTTCCCTTATATGTGTATGTAACTCCTAAATAATAAATATATTTTTATTATAAATATATTAAATAATAATAATAATATATTTAATACATAATATGATTTACAGATAGTCTTTTATGACCCGTTTCTTAATAATTCATTGTTAAAATCACTATTTCCAATGATAATTGCTTCACATTTCATATATGTTTTGGTTCAGTAATTATAGTTATTTTACATTTTCCAGGTAATATAATATAAATAATAATATAAATGATCCAAATATCATATATATTCATTATTTATTTATTTATAGTAATCTATAAAAGATAGAGATAATAAATGTATTACATCGTTCATGGAGATGGTTGACCGTACATTCACATGAATACTATTTACATTTTTCACGATGGATGGAATGAAAGGAAAATAAATATTAATTAAATGTTAAATAATCATTATTATTTCATATATAGAATTTATATTAATCAAATACATACTTATTATCGTCCATGAAAAAATACAATGTCAAACATTTCACATCGCTCCATGTAGACGTTAGTCCACACGAACGAACGAGTGACGTTATTGTTTTCCAAAAAATAATAAAGTATGAATTTAGATGTGATATTTTATTTTAAGAAGTGTTTTTGGTTTTAAAAATAACATATATTTATTAAATTTATCCGTACCACCTTTCATGTAAAGAGTATGTGGAAAACGAAACACATTTTTTCGCGAGGAGGTAATCATCCATATAAACAAGCAACGATATCATTCCCCGCATGGAATGGAAATTAAGAAGGTATATGTGATATCATAATTATAATAATTATAATAATTCAATAAATATAATATAAATATATTAAATCCTTCAATATATTTACCATTTAAAGGGGTTTATGGAATATTAATTACATCGGTTCGTGCGTAGGTAGTCCACCATACACACGATCGACAGTTTCATTTTCCATTTGATGAAAGTGGTGAATTATTTAAGTTATTCCATTAACATATTAAAATATAAGTATATTGGTAATACTTTATTTTATTTTATTTGAAGATTATTTGATGGAGATAGATGATGAAATAAAACAAATATGCATGTTTAATAATTTTACCTCGTCTTTGGAGAGCCTCAATATGTTTATACCTAAATCCATAAATGGAGGGACTGATAATAAACATAAGTACTATAGGATGTGGGTAGGGAATTAATTACTTTATTTTTGTAGGTATTGGATGAAATAATGGGTTTTTATGTGTGAAGGGGAGATGATAGTGGGAGGCCTTTTACAATTGGGGTTAGAGGAAAAAAATGTAACTTTTGGAACATTAAAGTAATACACACATTTTTCTCATTAAAAGACTAAAAAAAGGTTAATTATTGAACCATATAGCTGATAAAGTCTGTATATGGATATATAATAGGTGTTTGAAATGTTTTATGTCAATTTTTACATCTATATTCTTAGTTTAACTCTCTAAAGAACAATATTTACCTTAATAGAATAATTAATTTTTACTGCTTATACTATTCATAATGGGAAAAAATTAATATGAACATATTAGATAATTAAAATTGTTCTTATTACAAATATGGAATAATTTTTTTCAAATTCAATTAATAGAATCAGAAGAATTCAATTTAAAATTAATCCCAAAGATGTGTTGGAGAAATTATTTTTCCAAAGCAAGCTTTAAAAAGATTAAAACATTTTTATATAATAATTCAGAATGAAATTTATTCTAATGACCTAAATTAGTTAAATTTTAAAATAAATGAACTAAATTTAATTCAGAACGAGTTTAAAATATAATTTTACTTTGTAAATATTTTAAATGAAAATGAAGTTTTCAATATAAATCATTTTTTTCTATATTCTTCAAAAAATTAATATTTTCAGAAAATTCAAAACGATTCACCCATATATAGCTCTTAAATATAGATTTCATGAATGAATTTTATTTTTTAAAATATATTTTCAAATATTAGTAAAAATAAATTTTAAATAATTTACCTAAAATCATGACTAAACCATATTTTTGGAAAAATACAGTTCTTTAGAAAACATTTATTTTTCTATCAAATGGTTCCTATTTTGTTTCAAATCAATACAAAACCATTGAATTTATTTTATATATTTGTAAAAAATATAATTTCCATAATTTATTTAGTATTATTCATACCCACCAACTTAATATATAGGTTATAATGACCTAGTACAAATAATAATATTAATAGCCTATCCTGGTTGGTTGAAACATGGTGTTGTGTGTTATAAAATCGATAAAAGAAATTGAATTTATTAAATATAGTTATATCGTAAATTCTGAGTGTTTTAAATTATCTTCTAATACTAGTGTATTGTTTCATATATGCTATAAAATATGATTTTCTTCTATTAAAATCTTATAGTGTTATAGATTTCTTCCACTTCTAGAAATTTAATATTGAAAATAGATTTAATATTAGGAATCAGGATGTCCAAATTTGGTAAATAGATACCTTTTATTTTTTTCGTTATTAATATTAAATGTGGTAGATATTTGTCACATATATTAGGGTTAACCAGGTAAAACATGGTTTAAACTATGGTGTAATTCCTATAAATAATTAAAAGTCTTGAGTTTATTTTATTTTATAGGATCTTTATGACCGTAATCATTGTATATTTGAATATTTGACAATTTCGTTCTAGTTTTCTTTGATAATAACATCAATATTTTTTTAAGTAAATAAAAAATAAAAAATATCACTATCATTGTTTTAATATCTCTAATAGTTTTTCATAGGGATAAAAAGAGGTTATTTTTTTATGAAAGTTTATATTAAATATTAACGAATTATTTTTATCATGATTTTTTTTTTCAGTGATAAAATAATTTACTTAAATTCCAACAGACCATCGACACAATGCTTGTTCAAGTAATAGAAAATTCAAATAAATTGTTTTAAAAATATTAAGAGGAAGATAGTTTGGGTGAATTATTGCATTCTAATTTTTTTAGATAAAAATAACATATTATGTGTTAAATGTTATATTTTAATTCCATTTTAATCTCGATGTCTTTGAAGTCAAACTATATGAATAGTACTAAAAATTAATTTAATAGTTTTTTTATGGTAAATAATATTTTATAAAAAAACTAAATAAATAAAAACATTACCATTGGCCATGTAAATTTCATATGGTCTAAAATTTCAACCATTTTCCATTTATTTTCCACTTGTCATTTTATAATGACTTTCTTAACCCCTAAAGAGTAAAAAACATTAAAATCTCAATAATGTTTAATGAGTTTAATGGGATATTAAAAATAATAGGTGAATCTTAAAACATGAAAACCCCATGTATTTATAGAATATTTTTTTATATTTATTAGTATTTTTATTTAAATAGTAATTCTTAAAAAAATAATTTATTATATGGTTATTTATTTTAAAAAATTAATTTTTAAATTCTATAATTTTATTTTGAATTTTATTTTGAATTCATAATGTTGAAATTATCTTAGTATGATTTTTTATAATTTTCTAAAAAGATTAATTTTTGGTGAATAGTAACAATATGGTTTTTATAAAATACAGTATTTTATGTGAGGCAATGAAGAAGTTTTTTTGATATAAAATTTATAAAATTTAATTAATTAGTAAATAATGATATTATGATAGAAATATTGTACAAAAAAACACAACATGAAAATTATACTCTATTCTTGATAAGTATAAAAATTATTTTCAATGTTGATATAGTGTCTGTGCAGCATTGGCAATGTCAATTTTGGTTCTTTATAAATAATAATTGATTTATAAAAATTATTCTCAAGACTTATTTATTATTTATTATTTATTATTTATTTTTCTTTCTATTAATTTTGAATTTTTATAGTTATATAACATTAAGTTTGTCCAAATGCATGTGTAATGCTTGCACAGTGCAAGAAAAGCCAAAAGTAAAAAATTAAGATGTTGTCTTGACTTTTATATGAGCGAATATAATTAATGAACGAATATAAAATTTTATTTTGAACAAAATTAACATATTTTTATGACATTAATTTATTTTTATTTTTTTCTATGAAATAATTAACACTAATGTTTGTGCAATACTGATGTAGTGCTAGTGAAAGCATAAGAAAAATAAATAAAATATTATTACTAAAATTATAATAATTATTAAATAAACAAAATTTGGATAAAAATTCTTATAAAATTAAACTACGACGATTATCATGTTTATATTTGAATTGGGGTCATTCTGGACCCACATTGATCACATTATTCCATTTATTTAATTTTATTAAAAAGAAAGAGAACTTTTTCCCACTATTACTTTCAATTAGTAAAATATTTCAATTTAAGGTTTTCTAGATGTTTTTTTTTTGAAAAAAAAAATATTCTCTAGTAATATAACGGAATTATATTTCTCATTAAATTTTAATTTTAATTTTTGTGTGAAATTTTTTATCTTAATGGCTTGAACAATTATGATACAGTAAATATTAAATTAATGAATAAATCCAATTAATGATTTTAATCATAGTAAAATAAAAATAATTTGACATTTCTAAGTGAATTAAAAAATTTATAGGTAATTATAATACATATAAGATAAAATTAAAAATAAAATTAGAATTTTAATCTTTTCCTAATGTGTTTAAATTCATTATTATGAATAGTTTTTTATTTGAGAAATTTATTTTTCCAGGAATAAAATATTTTATTAAAATATTTAAAAATCATTTTTTCTTTAAAACTGAAAAATTGATATTATTTTATAGAGAATTTAATTTCATATAATTATTATCTATTTTTATGTCTTATAACCTAGAATAAATTTATTATATTTTAATTATTTGAGTTACTCCTATGTTACCCCTCATCTCAATTATAAACGAAGGATCCCTCCACAATTTTTCATCACCTCAATAAATCTTGTTTGGATAACCTCTTAAAAATTTCCTCCTCCTCATACATTTCAACATTTTTTAGATCCTAGTCTCACAAAAATAAAACTTCTATGAGTATTGAGATGGTTCTCAAGGGTGAGTTTTCAAGAACACATGTTCCCTTTTCTTCTCTTTTAAATTTATTTTCATTTAAACCTAATCCCCACCTATTATCCCAAATTTTCTAAAAAATTAATTATCAAATAAATACAAGAGTGTTATTTTGTTAATGGTACATGATTCATAAAATATCTCCTCTTATCATTTATTTTTAATTAATGAAATCACTATCCGTGGTGCATTAATTCACCACCTTCATTGATGATGATTTTTCATTTCCATTTTACCAAAATCATGGAATGTTAAATTTCACATATAATTGTTTAAAATAATATATATATATATATATATATTATCACTTCTATATTATTATTCAATTTTAAATGGAATACCATAATAATCCAACCATTGAAACTATGTATAGAACACATATGAAATAACAAAAAATAAAAAAGGTATTGTTAATAAATGGGTGGAAAATGTTATTAGAGGATAACATAAAGTATTATAAACATGAGTATTGTTATTCAATATATTTTTAACACTATTAAAATCATTATATAGGAGGTTTTAACACATTTTATATAAGTCAAACAAGAGGTAATAGACATTCTTTGTAAAACCATTTTCAATGTCTCTTTTACAAAATTCAAAAAGCATTTTTTTTATATGGAATGAGTGATTTCTCAGGATTTAATAATTCTATATTATGATGATTTTTCAATTAGTTTTTTCTCATACTTATTTTTAAAGAATATTATTTTTTTTATTATGTAGATGATTTTTATATTTTAAAAGGAAATTGTTTTACAAAAAAGGATATTTTGAAAATATGAATGTATTTTTCTCAAGGGTTGAAATGAATTATCTAGTGTTTTATTAGTTATATGTTCATGTACATAGTTTATTTTGGGTAGATCCCATTATAGATCAATATATTAAGGGTTTAGATCTAGTATTGGTCAAGATACGTTGGGTTGATCCCATTATAGCATAAGATATAACGGGTGATCCCCATTATAGATCTTCCATGCATTGGGTAATATGGAGATAGAAGTTGACCGAATGGTAATTCTATGTGTAAGGGATAATGTAACGGTGACATGGTAAATATTTCCCAAGGAAACTAAATGATTTTTCTATGCATTCTTATGAGTTTTTAGGAAAATGGTTTATAATGTATTTTCAGGCTTTCACTGGACTAATGGTGATTCTTTATTTATATCCCTTACTGAGGTTTTTGTGATAATACTATTTTTTTCAAATGTTTTAATATTATATGAGGATGGGTAGGATATATAAGGAATACATGATGAATTTTATGAAAAATGTTCAATGAAATGAGGTTATATTTTTTATTGTTTTATGTTTTGAAAAAATGGATAATATTTTAGTAGTATCCTCTTTGTATGAATGTGGTTTGTTGTGTGTTACATCCTAATATTATTAAACTATAATCCTAAAATTATAATCAATGTGATAGAATGTAATATCTTAACTAAAATTAAAGATTATGTAATATTTTATGTTTGGGTCCTTATAGTTTTTACCGAAGGATTATTTATATAACTTTAAGGGATAAGATGATATTAATAGAATACCATAAACGAATTAGGATTTTTAGGTGATTTGAAATGATATACATTTAAAGAGTATCATGTTGCTTCACCTAAGATATGCCTATTCATAATGGTTTTCCATACAAGAAACAAGAAGATTATGTAGAAAGGCATGGATAGAATGATAACCCTATCTGTATCTTAGAATGGTGGGAATCAAAACTGAATGATTTTTGACATTGATGGCTTAGTTGACTCAGGCAGTAAATGGTGGTGGTATTATTTCAAGAGTGGTACCTGATCTACCATGAAGAAACATGTATTTTATATTTTATTTTATTATTCAAAGTCATACAAAATTCAGTGGAACCATAAATTAAGTAATAGTCGAAGGATGGATCAATTCTCTATAAAAGATATTTCATATCATCATATATTTAAAATTAAAAAAGTTAATACTATCCAGTTATCATTTTGAAGGTGAAACTAATTAATGGTGGTATCAGGTTAAGAATACGTGAGAAAGAGATAATCATGATAGTCTAGAATGGGTGGATTTTAAGGGTCTTTTTTTAGAAAAATATTTTCCATAAACTATTCAACTCAATATAGAGATAAAATTATGGGAATTGAAGTTAGAAGATAATGATTCTATGGAAACATATGAATCCAATTTTACAAGACTAGTTGGGTACATAATATATTTTAATCAGGAAATTGAATGAAAAATTAATAGATTATACTCTGGTTTGAAACCAATTTTATGAATATATTTGGATTCAAGAGAGCTTAAAATCATTAATAAACTTATTTGTTTTTATGAATAATTTGAGATGGAGTTTTCTGACACGTATGTTCCCTGTGATGATAAGAATAATAAGAAGTTATGTTGGATAGAATTGGTAAAGAATTCATCAAAGAAATCTAAATGTCATAAAATCAATTTTACTTCTTGTAAAAAGCATTATAAGAATCATATTGGGGAATTAATTTCAATTTATGGGAAATTCTACTGATGTTGAAATTTTGGGCACATGTCTCATGAGTGCAAGAGAAATGATCTAAAAATTAATGAGAAGCAGATGGTGAGATGATATAACTATAAGGAATTTGTTCATTTTGGTAATGTGTGTCTAAATCTAGTCACTCAGGTAAGAAATCAGAAATATTGGTAGCAGAAGGGTGTGGAAAAATACTTTACCACCACTTCATTATATGTTGATCCATCAAATGAGGGGTTATTAGGTATATTTATTGTTTTTTATAGATTTTTTAAATGTGTTGTTTGATTCAGGGTCTACACATTCCTTCATTTCTAAGACATTTTCTGTTAAATTTAAAATTATGCCTCTTGAAAAGTGGCCAAAACTCATGGTAAAAACACCTGGTGGAAATATTGAGGGAAAAAGAAATTATAGGAATCTACCTATCTTTTTTTGTGGGAAGCGTTTACCAACCCAACATATTTGTATTACCTATAATAGATTTTAATGTTATTCTAGGTATGAGATGGATTTATTATTATCATACACAGATAGATTATAGTGAAAAGAAGTTGTTTTTATTAAAGCGTTTAACTTTTTATACAATAATGAACCCATACCACTAATAACATTTCAGGAAGCTAAGAAACTGTTAAAAAATTGAAGTTAATGTTATCTTGCATATATTATTCAAAACAAGGGAACCATTCAGATTAATGATGTGCTAGTGGTAAATGAGTATCTTGATGTATTTCTTGATGATTTTCTAGGTTTCATTACTTATTTTTTAGATTGAGTTTACTATTGACTTATTCCCTGATTCTAATCCAATTTTGAAACCCCCATATAAAATGGATCAAATGGAACATTAGTGTTGACAAAGAAGTTGTAGGAATTAGTAGATAAAGGATTTATCCGACCTAGAACTTCACCATGGGATGATCCTATCTTGTTTTTTAAAAACATGGATGTTTTAATGATAATTTAAATTGATTTTTGATCCTTGAATAACATCACCGTTAATAAAAAACATTATTATCATCATATCAATTATTTTTTTGATCAACTCTAGGGAGAAAGACATTTTTTGAAGGTTGGTATGAGGTCACAGTACTATGAGTTGAAAGTAAAGGAAGCATAAATTCTGAATAATTCATTTCATACATGATATAGGGATTATGAATTTTTTGTTATGTTGATGGTGTTAACTGATGTTCCTACTATATTCATGGATCTTATGAATAGAATATTTCCCGATTTCTTGATAACTTTATGTTTCTATTTATTGATTACATTTTGGTATATTCTAAAATTAAAGAGGATAATGAAAGACATTTAAGGGTTGTTTTTCAAACATTAGAAGAAAAAAAACTATATGGAAAATTATGCAAGTGTGAATTTTGGTTGGATCATAATTTTTTCCTGGTCACATTGTTTCTAAAGATGTCATAAATATTGATCCTATTAAAATGATTGTTGTTAAATAATGGGCAAGAAAACAAAATATAATGTAGCTTCTTAGTTTCCCTAGTTCGGTAAGATATTACTAATAGTTTTTTTGAAAACTTTTCATGGTTATCTTGACCACTGGTTATGTTAATTAAAAAATGAGTTAAATTCATTTGGAAAAAATAATGTGATGATTATTTTCAAGAATTGAAAATAGGATTAGTGAATAATCTAGTTTTGAACCTACCTTCTAGAAGCGGTGAATTATACCTCTACATTTATGATTCATTAAAGGGACTTGGTTGTGTTCTGATACATAATGATCAGGTAATTGCTTATTCTTCACGATAGTTGAAACCTCATGAGTTAAATTACCCTACATGTGATTTGGAATTAGATTCTATTGTTTTTGGATTAAAATTTTCAAGGCATAAATTTTATGGAGAAAAATATGAAATATATATTGACCAAAAAAGACTTAATTATATATTTACTCATTTGTAATTGAGAATGAAATCTAGAAGATTATTTGAAGTAATCAAAGATTATTATTACCTAATACATTACCTTCATGGAAAAAGAAAATAGTGTGGATGATGCATTGAGTCCGGAAAATAATTATACATTAACCATATTACATTTGGAACATCAAACCTTGGTGAATAATTGGATAAATTATATCTTGGAAGTTATTTGTGCATAAAATACCTCTTTTTTTAGGTGTAAGTGAAATTGTCTCTATGAGACAGAATTAAGAAAGAACAAAAGGAAGAGCTTGAGTTATAGAAAAAGGTTGAATAGATTAATAAAGATATATTTACTGAATTTAATTTTGATAAATAATTTGTTTTGAGTTATTATGTGTTACTTGGGATTCATAGTTTAAGAAAGAGAATCTATACCCATTTTTAGTTCATCCTGGGAGCACTAATAGGTATCTGGATCTTTGGGTTTATTAATGGTGGGACAAAATGAAAAGAGATATTTAAGATTTTATCATGAAATGTTAGACATTTCAATAAGTTTAATTGTAGTGACAGATACCAAAGGGGATTATTCAGCCTTATCCAGTTCCAAAGTGGAAGTTATAAAATATATCTATAGACATTATGGTGGTACATCCAAAGACATCTTAAGGTAACAATTAAATCTTGGTTATTTTTGATCGTTTATATAAATATACTCATTTAATTCCTATTATAGACACTCTTTTTCTTGATCTTTATTATAGACTATACCTCAAATAAATTTTTAGGCTTCATAGTGTTCCTCTATCCATTATATCATATCAGGATCCAGGGATAACTTCTAACTTTTGGAAAGGCCTTCAGAAGTCGTTGGGAGTGAAATTAAATATCATTATAGCTTTTAATCCTCAATCATATGCGTAATCTGAGAAAACAATTCAAACATTAGAAGACATCCTCTGATCTTTTTCAATGGATTAACATGGATTTTGGGATCAACACCTTTCTATAGTTGATATTTTTTATAATAACATTTTTCATTCTAGTATATAGATGGAAAATTTTGAGGCATTATATAGTAAGTGGTGCTGAACTCCACTATTTTGTGATGAAGTTGAGGAAAATAAGTTGATGTGATCATAATTAGCGGATGGAGTGGTAGAGAATGATCAATTGATTTATAAACACATGAGGATAGGTCAGAGTATGTAGAAAAGTTAGGAAGATTACAGGGGAAAGATCATTCATTTGATGTAGGTGATCATTTTTTCCATAAAATTACTCATTGGAAAAGTTTTATTCATTTTTTATGAAATGAAAGTGAATTCCAAGATTCATTGGAAATTTCAAAATCTTGGAGAAATTTTTACCAGTTGCCTACAAAGTAGCTTTTCCTCTGACTTTATCTCAGGTACCAAATGTTTTCAATATTCGATGTTAAGAAAGTATGTGCTAGATCCATACGATGTTTTGAGCCCAAAAGTAGTTCAGATAGAAGATAACATTTCTTAATAAGATATAACTATTCATATTCAATATAATTGATGGAAATGTTTTAGAAATAATCTAACTTACCATGTTAAGATTTTGTGGAGAAACCACATGGTAGAAGAAGAAACATGGGAATTAGAAAATGATATGAGAGAAAAATCACACCAGTTTTTAGAATTGAATAAAATTGTGAGGATATAATTTCAAGGGGGGGGGGGAATGTAACAACTGGGCTATTTATTGAATAACTTGTTTTTATGTTTATTAGTATTTTTTATTTTAATAGTAATTCTTAAACCAAATAATTTTTTATATGGTTCTGTATATTAAACATTAATTCTTCAATTATATAATTATATTTTGACAAAGATATTTTATGTTTTATAATTCATCATGTTGAATTTATCTTAGTATTAATTATTGATAATTTTATGAAAAAGTTTAAATTTTAGTGAATAGAAAAAAATACATATTTTTATAAAAGCTTTTACTTTTTTTGCGATGTGATGAAGACATTTTTGTGATATTAAAATTAAAAAAATTATAGAATAATTAAATAATTATATTTCAAAACTAATATTGCAAAATAAATAAATCATAAAGTGAAAATTATATTTTATTCATAGTAATTATAGAAATTATTTTCAATACTGATGTAGTGCCTGCATAGCATTAACGATGTCAATTTTGGTTGTTTATAAATAATAATTGAGTGATATAAATTATTTTTAGGACCCATTTATTAATTATTATGTATTATTCATGTTATTGGTTGTTAATTTTGAATTTTATAGTTACATAACATTAATATTCTTCAAATTTCTCTACAATGCATGTGCAGTGCAAGAAAAGAAAAAATAAAAAAATTTGAATGTTTTCTTGAATTCTATATGAGGGAATATAAATAATGAATGAATATAGATTATTATTTTTAACATAATTAACTTTTTTTATAAAAGTAATTTATTTTTAAATTTTTATATGAAATAATTAACACTAATTCTTGTGCAACGCTGATCGAGTGCTTATTCATGCATAAGAAAAAAATTAAATGTTTTTATAAAAATTATAAAAATTATTAAATGATTTTTTGGAATTTTTTTCTATATAATCAAATAACTACCATTATAATTTTTCTATTTTAATTGGTAACATTATATACCGACATAGATCAAATTAGTCCCTTTATGTTATTTTATTACAAATAAAGACAACATGGTCACACTATAACTTTCAATTATCATAACATATTAAAAAATTACCTTAATGGCTTGAACAATTATGGAACAATAAATATTTCATTAATGAATAAATAAAATAATGATTTTAAAAATAATAAAATAAATATAATTTGATATTTCTAAGTCAATTAAATCTTTATATAGGTAATTATAATATATATAAAAGATAATATATAATTTAATTTGAATTTTTATCTTTTTTATGATGTGTTTAAAGTCATGATTGTGAATAGTTTTTAATTTCATAAAATTATTTTTCCATGTAAAAAATATTTTATTAATTATTTAAAAACCTATAACTTATTGAGAAAGGCTAAAAGTGAATGTATTTGTTTGAAAATTTTATATCCTATTCTTTTTAACCCTTTTGGAAGTCTTAAAACCTATAATAAAATTATTATATTTTAATAATTTGAGTAATTCTTATGTTACACCTCTCCTCAATTATAAACGGAGGGTACCTCCTTCACAAATTTTCATCACCTCAAGCCATATCGTTTCAGATAACCTCTACTAAACTCTCTCATCCTCATCCATTTCCACTGCCTTCAGCTCCTAATCTCAAAAAAATATCACTTCCAAGAGCCTTGAGAGGGTTCTCAAGGAGAAATTTTCAAGAAGTAAGGTTCATTTTTATTCCCTTTTAAATTATTTTTCACTTATACCTCATCCCAACCTATTATCTAATGTTTGAAGAATACATATGTATCACATATTTACTAGTGAGTTTTTGTGTTTATGGTATATTCTTTATAAAATCGATCACATTATTCTTTATTTTAAATTAACGAAATCACAGTATGTGATGCGTTAATTCACCACCTTTGTGGACGCTGATTTTTGGTTTCCATTTTATTAAAATCATGGCATGTTAAATTTCACATTTAATTATTTTAAATGAACTAAATATATATTTTTTATCAATTTGGGATTATTATTCCATTTTTAGAAGGAAGACCACAATAAACCAACCACGTAAACTATGTAAAAAACCCACACAAAACAATGAAAATAATAAAATATTATGAATAAATGGATGGAAAATGTTATATGAATAAATTTTATGGTATTATAAACATGATTTTATTTTTTTAGTAAATTAATAACTCTATTAAAACCATTATACATAAGTTTTGAACACATTTTAATGAATTTGAACCCAAGGTATGAGGCTTTCCATTTAAAATCCTCTTAAATGTCTCTTTTAAAAAATTCAAAATGATTATACTTTTTTATATGGTGTGATTGGTTTATCTTGATTTCATGATGCTTTATTATTATTATTTTTCCATTATAGGACTTTATATTTATTTTTTTAAGAATATTATTTCATTATTATGCGCATGATTTTCATATTTTTAAAGGGATTTGTTTTATGAAAAATGGTATTTTGAACATTTGAATTTGTTTTGCTCAAGGGTTTAAATGAGTTATAAAGTGTTTTATTCCTGATATGTTCCTTGGAAATGATTATATTATGTTGACCACATTATATCTATTAATATGATGGTTTGAGCCCCATTTTAGCTCCAGATATGTTGGGTTGAGCCCAGTATAGCTCAAGATATGACATGTGATCCCCATTACAGCAATCCAATGACTTAAGTACTCCAAAGAAGGAAGTTGAACGAATGGTTATTCCTTGTTTAAGGGTGAATGTAAGAGTTATATGGTAACTATTTACCAAGTAAACTATATGATTTTTCTATTCATTCTTATGAGTTTTCAGGAAAAGTGCATATAATGGATTTTCTTACTCTCACTAGACTAACAATTTTTCTTTATTTTTGTCCCTTACTATGATTTTTGTGCTCATACCATGTTTTTTAAAAATTTCACAGGTTATGAAGATCAATAATATAATTAAGTAATTCATGAAAAACTTTATAAATATTTATCAAAGAAATCATGTTTTATTTTTAAAGATTTATATATTTTTTTAAAATAGATACTATTATAGTAGTATTATTATTGTATGAATGTGATATATTATGTATTAGATCGTTATCTTCTAAAACTCTAAACCTGAAAAGATCCTCAATGTGAAATAAATTCATCTCCTAACTAAAAATCAATATTATGTAATGTTTTAAGGCTGTTTTATTAGACAAACATCACCAAAAAATGTAAAAAAATTATTGGATTGGTGTATTTTGACTCATAATATTTCTATATTAAAAATATATCAACTTGGATCCTCATTAAAATTAAAAAAATTATAATAGTGAAATATCTTATGTCATTCAAAGTGTTCCATTATATTCACTATAAAAGGACACCACCCCTCTTCTCTTCATCACACCACTTAAGAGACATAGATCAACCAAAACATGAAAAAAACCCTTTAAAAATAATTATCCATGTTCTATAGGCACCAGTCTAATTAAATGTCTATTCCTAGGGCCTTAATATGAAATCCAATGGAGGTCTCTCAAAGAGGAGGTATCCATTTTAACGAATATCAATTCATTTTAATTCTTATTTAACCTAATTCAATTATATCATAACCATTATAATAAAATAACTTAATTATATATAATATATTAAGATGTTATTATATTGATGGAATAATCTTTATCCATCTTTTTCCCACCAAATGTGGACTGAAACCATCGTTTGTACGTACATGTGGACACCCATCTTGTGAGTTGATGTAATTATTTTCATCCATCGCCACACATGGCTATCCATAATAATGGATTTAAGGAATATATATTGTTTTTATATCATGATTAAAATTATAGATATGGTGAAACCATGTATAAAGTAAAATGACTCAAATTACCAATCCAAAACATACATGAAAAAAAATGAGATAGTTAACACTGAGAAACGATGGTATTAATAAATAATTATTAAGAAATGAGAGTTGAAATATTATAAATTGATCATATATCATATTATAAATAGTAATATAGTTTTGGAATATAATTATAATAAATTTAAAATTTATTATACATGAAGTTAAAATAACATTCAAAAAAAAGTCATACATGAGGTAAAGGATTTATATTATAATCTCATTTAATTCAGGACTACAAATGTTTAATGTTATTTTATGGTACTTATATGATTTTATTTAATTAAACCACACCTATTTTTTATATCATCTAGTTATGTTTAATTTTTTAATTTTTTTAATCTCCTATGATCCGGTTTCATGATCAAAAAATGAAAGTTGATTCCAAGTGTTACTCACATTAACTATTCTTTTTGGTTGGGATAGATTCTCTAACATATCCATGTTATTTTTCATGTTTAAAGAATGTTATTAATTATAATTCAATGATATATTAAAATAATTTTCAAATATCCTTGAATTAATTTAATTTTTTAAAATAAATCGTTTAAACATTTTTTGCAGCCACATTATGAATTTATTTATCAAATTGTGAAAGGAATGTATAATTTTAATATATATGGTTCGGTAGAATTTTTTTTAATCATAAATATTATTTTCTTTATATTTTATTTTTCATGTTCCTTGTTTATTTTTAGGTAAAAAGTTTTTCCTAATATTCTAGAAAATTTTAATTGTTAATAATTTATTTTCAATGAAAAAAGGGTATTTTACTCAAGAATGTGTCAATGATATTATAAATGTGTTTTCTTTAATTTTTTAATTTGTAATGTTACATTTAAATCACTGTGGATATAATCATATGATATAGTCTATGTTCATTTTATGGATGACTTATAAATATGTGATGATATTTTTATGGAACCCATTTCTATTCCTAGGGTTATGCTAAGATGAAATGATCAATGTTTTAAAGTCGTGTGGAACACACATATATATATTTGGGTTTTCAATACATGATGTTTGTAACCAGAATTATATACCCTTATAATTCATTGGAAAAAGCTTTATAACTCACGATTTAATATGTATGGGATAGTGGAGTGAACCTAATCCACTAAGCAACTATATCCACTAAGATTATTTAAGGAATGGGGAGTGAACCAAATCCATTATGGGAATATATCCCCTTTTTTATGATGGTATTAGTAATGATAATTGAATTGGGAAATTATTTTATGTTCCTACATATTTTTCACACGTTGAGGTTTTGTTTTGAATCATACAGCTACTACCAATCCATTTATTGGTATTTTTAACTAACACATTTAAAGGAAAGTGTGAACCCAAAAAATTTCAACCAAATAAAACCATTAAAAAGTAAAAGACATCCAAATCAAGACTATTTGAAGATTCCCCTCCCTATCACCTATATCAATAAAAAAATCCTCCACATTTCTATGCCTTCTCAAATAGTTATCTAATGTAGGCTAGCACGAGTTCGGTACTGATGGCATGTGTCATACCCTCTCATTCATCAAAATCTGTATGGCTATGCACTGGTGGATGCTTCATGCTCTGAAACTACATCTGAGGTAGATTCTTGTAGTATGAGTAATGAATTTCATATTCATGAAACATAACAGAATAACTAAAATCCAACAAAATATCACAAATCAAATCAAATGAATCATAAAAACATTCAATTGAAACACTATCTGGGTCTATATGTTATGATATTTCTGTTACTCAAGTACACTTGTTCCATCTTCCTTGTAGGGGGGTGGGGAGTGTATAATTAATGTATGATAGATTAAAGACAATTCGACTTTATGAAATTTGTTTTATTGTTAATAAACTATATCCTCACTCATTATCATTGAAAGAAATAGTAGTAAATCAAAACATGCACATAAAATGTCAAATTTTCTCGGATCACATTCACTGGGATATATACAAGAATAATAAATGACCATGGGATAAATTAATAAATACAATATACCACACAAATGTTAAAATTTTTTGGAGTGGATTCACTATCCATCATAGTTCACTACCTGTCACAATTCAAAAACTCACTACATTATTAAATAAGGCGTGATCACCCCTATTTCCTAATATTCATCTATTGATTACATTAACCAATGTTTTTTACACACCAATAAGTTCTTCATGAATATAAAAATTCTTCTACATGATTAATATAATTGTACCCAAAAAATATAGGTTATTTCTTCTAGTTTTTACTGCATTCTCATTTGCGCAACCGATGAAATACTTTCATGTATCTCCCCCAACTTTCATGTATTTTTTGAATTTTTTCACAGAAACCAATACATTCATGAAAGTTGTTTTTATTTGAAAAACAAAATTTCATGAATATTTTGGCTTGTCATGGAAATAACTTAGTTATTTAGAAACATGGATCTTTTCAGCATGCAACTAATGTTTAAGTTATTTCATTATGAAAGAAGTAACTTCACACAAATATTACAGGATTTCCGAGACATGATATTCATTTAGTGTGGGACACTACAAATGGGAGGGGGATATAAAACTATTTATTGATTAAGGTATCCCTTCCCTTAACTTCATTACATTCCACAAACCTTATGCATACCATTTTTGGTTTTTGAACTTTAATTATTATATATCACTTTTAAAATGAAATTCACTAACATCACGCAACTCCAATATATATAACTCTGGTTCCTATAACTATTTATTTTTAAAAATAATAGAAGTTTCCAAAAACTAATATACTTTCTATATTTTTTTGAGGAAACCTTAAGTATTCACTTTTTTAAAACTTATTAAAAGCCTTTCACCTTTTTGCAAAACATTAGAATTTGTGACAATAAGTTACTTTTTCCAAAAAATAACATTCCCCTTCATCCAAACGTTTAGAACCCAAAAACATTAAAAACACTGGGAAATTATGCCACATTATATAAACCACTTCCTTTACAACTTCTATAGGTTCCATACCTATATCATGTATCATTATCCACATACTTCGTCACTAGTTGTACTCAAATTTCACAACTAAAATTTTCAACCATATTTTTTAACAAATATTACATACCAAATAATACTACAATATCACCTTGAGAGATGTTTTCCCAATAATCACACCTTTGGGATTGTTAAAAACTCTTCAAACAATTATTCTAATTTAATCCTTCTATTTCCACCATATTGATAAAAGTTATAAGTATTATTTTTTCAGAATTAATATATATATTTAAACTCTAGAAAAAAACCTATTATTTACTCAACACCTACTCTAAGCCTATATTAGACACGCTCAGTGTGAGAAAAACTATTAATATTAAATGTTCATTAATGAATAAATTTTTTATCAAAACACCCTTTCATAGAAACACTTCATCATCTTTTGAGAGTAATGAAGGCTTTTAAGAATAGCACATCCTTTTTCAACCCCATTTATATGAGAAAAATGATGACACTCGAGAAGAACACTTATTCAACCCCACTAGGTAACTATTTTCATAAAAAACTCCATATGTTAAACTATAATGATATATATACTAAAAATAAACATCTTTAGAATTATCAAATTTAAAACTCTTCTATTTCTTTTCTCCCTATATTTCTATTCTCCCACTATCAACATCTCCCGCATTCAATATCATGACATAACTCCCCTTTTTCAACAAATAAAATGGAAAATTATTTGAATTATACAACAAGGTTTATAAAAAATATCATAACATATGTAATAACACACCATATATCTTGGAGTGGGGTTCCACATCTATTTTATTAAATTGTTGAGTGTCAACTTGATTTAGATACCCAATTGTTATTGTTTAATTGATTCATTTAATAAGGATTTACTCAGAATGAATACTACATTGTGTTCTGTCGGTGTAAGAACTAGGTTCTTACTTCAAGGTACGAGTTTTTTTCTTTCTAATTTTTGAGTTGTTTTTGATAAATCTTGGATAATTGGATATGTTCTAAAAAAACTGGACTCATGGCATGATTTTGGTGTTACACGCTCAGTACTCTTAATTACACATTGTGTACTCTTGGTCGTGTGATATGGACATACATGGAATATGGGAATGTCGGTGAGAAAGAGAGTAAAAACCAAGTACACGTTGTGTACAACCTTATACAATCCATGTAGTCTTGTTGGCAGGTAATAGAAAGTTCGTCGGTGGAAAACACCTGCCAAATGTACAATTAAAGAGTATAAATGGAATTTATAACAATATAAACGTTGCGTAATTTATTTTTTTCTCTTAAAAGGAGATTTATCCTTATTTTAGTTATCTTGGATAGATTCCTCACAAAACATCTGCTCAAACTTCATTTTTATCCTCATTCTTAATTTGAAATCAGATTCAAACCCCATCAGATCCATTGGAACACCCAAGGTAAGCTATTAATTATTATGGAGACTTTAATCTTGATTTATCCTCTCAACTGAGTTATAGGAGGTTGTGATATTATACTCATTTTGTTGATATACCTAGTTTTAGACCTAATTAGTGGATTTTATGGGATGAGGATCATCATACAAGTATGAGGTAGGTGGTGCATACCTTGTTTATTGTATTTGTGGTCATTTAAAGTTTTTGGATTTTTAGCACAATGTCAGGTATTGATAAATACCCATGTTTCTTTGTAATTAATTGGAGGTGTGCCTTATGTGATGCATTTGGGCAATACCTTACCCAGTAATGCATGAGTGAGGTCAGGTTAGAGGTCGTTGTTCATTTTGATAATTTTGGCCATGGGTTCCAAAATTGTTATAATTGAACTAATTTGATTAAAATGTTGATTTTAAAAAGTTTAATCATGATTATGTTTTTAAAGGTTTTCTAGGCCTCAGTGCTAGTAAGTGGTAACACATGGCTAGTGCAATTCAACTATTAAAATTGTTTTCACCTTTTAAGGTGATTCTTTTGATGATATAGACGTGATGATTGATATTTCATATGATGGAACATTTTTGTTGTGTTAGGAATGTATATGATTTTTTTGTGTGATTTTAATCATCGGTTGTGCATGGAATAGATTATTTGGGTGGTTTGACAGCTGGATTGGGCATCGAATTAAGGGAGTGTGACGGTTAGGTTGCCCATGGCCTAGGATACACAGTTAGAAAGACCATTGAAATATAAGAAACATGGTCGTAGTGGAATGATGTGCCAGAGAGGTTGTGGGTTTGGTTCTAAATTTTTTCGATTACCGTTCACCCATTATTTTGTTCATGTTCACACAGATGACTCTATGATGAGGTGGTTTTAACCACTCATATGGGTAGAGGCCCCTGTTGTTTCTTTTAGGTGATTATGGTCTGGGGGTGCTTGCCTTGGAAGCCATGTGGAAGGTGATGATGCCTCAGATTGTCTGGGTGTGCCTACAAGACATTGGTACTTCGGTCACATGGTGTTAGGAGTCACCTGGTGCTAGGTTACTATGGCTTGGGTATGCCTACAGGATGTCAGTACTTGAGACACAAGGTGTTTGGAGGAACATGGTGCGAGGTTACTATTTATTGGGTGTGCCTTCAAGACGTCGGTACTTGAGATATGTGGTTTCAGGAGGAACATGGTTCTGGGTTACATGAACGAGATTTCAGCATTGGCCAAAGCTGGTGACAATCCATGGTGGATGGTAAGCACTAGTTGAAGTTGTTTTTACATTTTGTATTATACTGCATACTTTCCTTATAGATGTTTTCCAGCTTACAAAATTATACTATGTATGAAACATTTTGTGGTATCATACTGTGATTCATCTCACACCTTACATGGGCCCATCAGGATGCATATAGACTTTATATTTTTACGTAAAGGTAAGGGATCAGCCATAGGAGTTGTATTGTTGTGCTGTTTGGCATGGAGGCTGGTATGGACATTGAGGTCATTCCTAGGTAGAGTTTTCTATTGTTTTATATTTTATCATGTATTAGCATGATTACATTATTATTATAGTTACTTTTTGTTAGATATTGGGGCACTTTTTATATTGACATGTCTAATCTTCTATGGATGCATGCTTGGTTGGTTTAGTAGTTAAAAGTGATGTTCAACATGATATTCTATTTACATTCCACTACACTTTTTTTATATTACTCCCATATTTAATTGATATTGTATATGCTTCTGCTATGCGGGTCTGGTTCGAGTTTGGTAAGTCATTTATTTTTACTACCTATTTTATTACTATACTCAGACCAATACCTTTATTTTCCTTCTTCCCATAGGGTATAGCCTCCTCTCTATACCTCATTCACCCTTGATTCTAGTCGGTAGCCTTTGGCGACCAGGGAGGTGCACCTAATTTCAGAAACACCCAACCAATTTAGTATTGTTCGGGTTTCTGTTCGGGTTAGGACATTACGAAGTGGTATTAGAGGAGGTCGTTCTTGACAAGGATTTAATAGCATATTTCGACTGACTACTAATGATATTGAGACTACCTCTTTATTTCTGATGGTTTTACAATTTGGGATATGGTAGACTGAAGATAGGTTGCTATTGGAACTCAGTTTCTAGCTTGTGCTTGGGTTCCTGCAGCCCCAAGCATGAGGGACGGACCAAGTTACCTTGGGTGGGAATTTCTATTTTTCTTTTTCTCAGATTAATTTTTTTATGGTTTTCAACATGGTGGATCACATTCTTTGTGATTATTATTAGTTGTGATATGTAACCCTTAACCTGGTGAGGTTAGGAAAAAATATTTGGACATTGGCCCAGTATGGAAAGGCATGTTTTCTTATATTTTTATAGGCACATTTTTAGGCTATTTCAATTTCATATCTACACATATGCTTTGTGATGTGATAATATCATGGGAATAATATCAATTTCTATGCTATAGATGCTTTTGAAATGTGAAAGGTAAAATTACTAAGAGAATTACTTATTTATTACAATATAATATTCCATAATTTAAATTATGTAAAATTGAACATGGAATGAGATTTGGGCCTAGATCGTATACGAGAAGGCATGTACTCTGACTGAGGTTATTTTGGTCAATAGAATTAGGAATCTTGGACGTCTATTTTGGGAAGTGTGACTATCAGGATTAGGTGACTTGGTCATTGGGTTGAGGCAACAGTGGTGGTTAGGATGAGTGATCCTCGAGGATACATTGATAGTTGGATCTACTGAGTGCAGGTAAGGGGGACATAGGTCGGGATGCCATGGGCATAGTTGCGTTGGAGGAGAGTAAGGGTAGTAGTTACGTACTGCCTTTTAATACATTTCCTATATTCATTGAATATATATATATATATATATATATGTGTGTGTGTGTGTGTGGGATGTTTGGCCATTGATGGAATTCAGCTGGTTCCTCCTATATGGCTTGATGGAGTGTTAGGTGGGTGATGATGCAGTGCCATAGTAGCATGATCAGGTTTAGCCCTTAGGGGGAGGTAGAGCAGGATCTGCAAGTACATGATTAGGGTAAGTATCAGGTTCAAGATCTAGTGCTGGCAGGGAAGCTGCTGGGTTTGATAGTGGTTGGGTAGTGGCTCAATGAGCAGCTTCATTCTAGCATGGTATGTGTTTTACAGGGAATAAATAGAGGTGATCAAGAAGTGGAGCTACTGATGGTGTATCTGGTGTGGGAGTTCTAGTCATTTCACCCACCAATTTTTCAAGGTGAGGGTGGTCCACAAGAGGTTGAGAACTGGATAAAGAGAATGCAGATGATCTTCGAGTAGCTCGAGATCCCTCTAGGGTAGGGAGCTATTCTGGCGATGTACATGTTGTGGGGACCGGTGAAGGGCTAGTGGGATGTGCATGTTTAGGCTCGTAGACACAAGGGAATATCCTGGAATGACTTTGAGGACATTTTATTTGAGAAATGTATCCCAAAGACGATGTGGTAAAAAAGATGTTGGGTGTTCTTGAGCCTTCAGTAGGGTGGTATGTCCGTCATGGACTATACAACTACTTTTACTATGTTGTCTCGCTTTTCACCTGGAATGGTAAGTGATGACACTGTTGGAGTGAGGTGCTTCAATGATGGATTACGGCATGCCATACGGGTGTAGTTAAACATCTTCAGGTTGGCCTCATTCTTAGAGGTAGTGAAGCAGGTGCTCATAGCCGAGCGAAATTTGAAGGTCTGGTCTCACGTGGGCTGGATAAAGGCTTTATGTGATGGTTCAGATAGAAAGAAATGATTTCTGGATGAGTTCTAGTAGAGCATCCAAGACAGGTACTTAACTAGGCCTCCTTGTGGTGGTTCAATAGTGGTTTTCTTTAAGTGTGCGCAACTAGGGCTTGTCTGGACTCAGTGTGAAAATACTCCAAAGTAATTTCAAGCATGTGGAAATGTCATGAAACTCAAGAGGTTTCACTAGAAACCTTCTCGTAAAGCCGAACGGCTAGGACCAGGTCAGATTGTTGAATCTGGGGTAAGATCAAGGTCCCTACCAGGTGAGGGTAGCTGAGGTTCAGCTACATGTGGAGGACGAGGTAGAGAAAATGGGACCTAGCTTTGGGCTGATTGGCTGGTGATTGGTGCAGCACCATAGGGATCACATTCTTTTGGTAGTTGTGTGTCAGGCCCGGTATACTTCGTGGAGCTACCAGAGGCTGAGCAAGCTAGTGACCCGATGACGGTCGGAGGTACGCTGTGACAATGGCTGTGATTTTCTAGATTTCTTTTTGACATGAGCTTTTAAGGCATGTCCATTTTGATTGCATGATGTAAACATGATTTATGTATACTTACTAGATATTGTTCAGTGGTATTGTCACCATTTCAGGTGTGATATATATATATATATGAGGTGTTGTGGGCATCAGGGCATCGAGGATGTAGGTTACTTGAGGTGTCGTGGGCATTAGTGTACCAATGATACAGGTTACTTGAGGTGCATGGAACTAAGTTTTTTTAAGAAACTTTGGGATGTAATACCTCATTGAGGCAGGAACCGATGTGGTGTGGTACATGAATGGGTGATGGAAGTGACATGGGAGTAACTTATGAGGTGCATCGGTGAAGATGCTTCATGGGAGGACCATGAGTCCAGAAATAGGTTGGTGAACCTTTTCTTGATTTGATTTTTGAGGCTAGAGTTATCTGGAGTTTTTCTTCTCCACCCTTGGAATGGAAATTCAGGTAAAATTTTCTTTAATGAGGGAAGTTTGTAAGAACCCAGTTTTTACTTGATGGTAGAAGTTTTTTCCTTTCTGATTTTTAGTTGTTTTGAAAATTTTGGGAGAACTGACTATGTTCTAGAATAAAACTAGACACATGGCATGATTTTGGGGATACACACCATGTAATATTAAGTACACTCCATGTACTCTTGGCTATGTGAGAGAGCCATACAAGGATTGTGGGCATGTCAGTGAGAAATATAGGAAAAAACAAGTACATGCAGTGTACTACCTAGTACATGCTCTGTAGTCATGTCGATTGGTCTTGGAAAGTAAGTCAGTAGAAAAACCCCTCTAAATAAATAGTTAAAGAGCATACATGGGGTGTATACCTATATAGACACTGTGTACTTTATTTTTTTCTCTTAAAATGGGAAGTAACCACATTTTAGACATCCTGGACAGAACCCTAACAAAACCACAACCCAAACATCAATTTCATACTGATTCTCCATCTAAAGTTGTATTCGAACACAGTTGGATCTATTGGAACCCCTGGTAATCTCTTGATTCTTATTTATCCTTTAGATTTGATTTCTCCTCTCGACTGAGTTATATGTGGTTGAGTGTTTATTCTTTTTTTGTAGATCTACATAGTTCAAGACTGGATTAGTGGCTACTACCTAATGAGAATCATTATACGAGTATGAGGTAGGTGGTGCATACCCTATTTTTTGTTTTCATGGTCATTTGGGGGTTACATGTTTTTAACGCAAAGTCCGGTATTAAGCGAGACCTGTTTTTCATTATATTGAATTGACCGTATGCCTTATGGGATTTCATTGGGCATTCTCTTACTTAGTGATGCTTGAGTGAGGTCGGGTTAGAGGCCATTTCTCATTTAGAAACATTTTCATGGGGGTTCCATAATTGTTATAATTTTTTTTGATTAAAATGATGTGTTTAAACTGGTTAAGCATTATTATGTTTATTAGAGTCTTTCCAGACCTCAGTGCTGGTATGGGACAACACATGGCTATTGCAATTCAATTGTTTAAATTATTTTTCCTATTTAAAGTGATTCTTTTGAATATATATGTGTGATACCTGATATTTCATATACTAGAACCTTTGTGCCACATTGGGCGTGACCCATATATTCTTGAGTGCTGTTGATCACACGTTGGGATTGGCCCGAATTATTTGGGTGGTTTGACCATGGTATTGGGCATCGTGGATATTTGATTGTGGTAGTGTGACTATTAGGTTGGGAATTTTATGGGTTACATAGATGGAAAGGCCATCAGATTATGAGTGACATGGTTGTAGGGTCATGAGGTTCCACAGAGGTTTTGTATTGTGTTCAAAATTTTGGTTATTATCACTCACCTGTGATTTTGGTCGTGTTTACACAGATGACTCCATATTGAGGTGGGTTAGAGCGCTCGTGTGCCTAGAGGCCCTTGTAGTTGTGGTTAAGTAATTATGGTTTTGGAATACTTTCTATAGAAGACACATGGAAGGTGAGGAGCCTTAGGATTGATTGGGCTTTCCTACAGGACGTTGGTACTTGAGACACAAGGTGTTAGGAGGAACATGGTGACAGGTTACTTCTACTTGAGCATACCTATGGGATGCTGGTACTTGAGACACAAGGCATCATAAGGAACATGGTTTTGGGTTATTATTTCCTTGGAGTGCCTTCTGGATGTTGGTACTTGAGACACACAGTGTAAGGAGGCACATGGTGTTAGGTTATGTGACCGAGATTCCAGCATTGGCCAAATCAAGTGACACTTCATGGTGTCTACTGAGCACGAGTGGAAGTTGAGTTTACATTGTGTATCATACTATTAACTTTCCTTATAGATGTTTTCGTGCTTACACACTTATACTATGTACACATGATTTATTGGTATATCAATATTCTCCTCACCCCCTACATGGGCCCTTTAGGACATGTGTAGACTTCATGGTTTTATGTACAGGTAAGGGATCAACCTTATGAGCTCAATTGTTGTGTTTTTTGTCATGGAGACTGCTATGGATCTTGATTTCATGCCTAGATGGAGGATAAATTTGTTTTAGCTCTCATTTTGAATCATCATGCTTGCTTTATTATTATAGCTACTATTGGTTAGCCATTGGAACCCTTTTTATATTGACATTTCTAAGTTACTATAGATGTATTCTTGGTTTGTTTGGTAGTTATAAGTGATGTTCATCATGATATTATATTAACTTTATACTACACTTGTTTTTATATTTTTCTCATTGTTAATTGATAGTGGATGTGCTTCTGTTATACGGGTCTGGTGTGAGTCGACTTTATCATTTATTTCTGCTGCATGTTTTATTATTATACTCTGACCTGTACCTTTATAGTCCCCAAACCAAATGGTATATCCTCTCCTCTAAACCTATTACACCCTGACTACTAGTCAGGAACCTTTGGAATTTAGGTATGTTATCTTAAGGTTAGTAACACCAAACCCATTTAGCATTGTTCGGGTGGTTGTTTGGGTTGGGATGTTATAGTAGGTACATACATAATCTTCTCAATCCCATGATCCAATATTTACTTTATAAAATGATATTTGATTTCAGTGTTCTTCATTTGCGAGTGATGAAATTGTTTTTACTAATATTTATTGTAATTATTTTAATTTTGTATAATCATGAGTAGGTATCATATTTTCCACCTCTATAGTTCACAAGGAAATGAAATAATATTTCTTACTTAGTCATGAAATACAAAAACAGTGAAGATATAATACAATGCCTAACATTGAATTTCTTGTATCTGTTGAATCGGATCAATCTACATCTACATAACACAATATCTCTTACTATATTTTTTCATTATATATAAAACAAAAATCCACCATGCCCTTAATATAAAATTACAATTTTTATTTAAATTATGTTGATTTACTTGGTATTACTTCAATATCAATCCAATTATCAAATGAATAATAAACACATTAGGTTTTGTTGTTGTAAAGTGCAATATGCTCCTAATGATATGTTTGTATTCTATAATGTTGACTAGTACCACACTACTATTCCATTTGTGTGCAACCCATCCTCCTTGGGTGTTCACTTTCGCATGTGTTCGATGTCCCTCTTCCCGACATCAATTTTGGGTGCCTCTTATGCCCTAAACATCTCTCTTATACACCCTTTTCTTGTACGACCCTCTAGGCTCATACGAAGTAATTTCTATGTCCCTTAGGTGGTGTTTCTCATTGCGTTGCATCAACTCATGCTTCTTCACGTAGGCATGCTAATGGTTATTGCTTCTTTGTATAGCCACACTAACGTGGACCCCCAATGGGATCACCTCTCGACACCCCCCAGTCACGGCATTGCCGATGCCTTCCTTCCCTTAAGGGCGGGTGTGTATCAGTTATGTAAGTCCTAGGGGTGGGGAGGGAACACACCACATCTGAGTTGCATGACATTAAACTGCCAAGCACCATCGTCCTCAGCACATGACGTTAAACTATGACCTCAGCACACACATCCTATGCGAAGTACCCCACCTTGGACATTCTGTACGTCTGCTCATCTCAACAGGAGTGAAATCTTCCTCAAATGGAATGAGATCATCTTTTCTGTGGTGGCGCTTATCCACGGGGAAGGGCAACCATCTTGGTGTAACCCCCTATCCTTTCTTGTGGGAGGTATTACCCCTACTCCTCCTTTGTTTTCCTGTGCCAAAGGCCAGCAAAGGGTGTGGTGGGGAATGATGCCCCTCCTCTCATCTGTGCCAAGTCCCTCTTCTGCTGGGCTTTGCCACCATCCGGGCCTCCACCTGGAGTAAGTCCCAATCTCCATCACATGGGATACTTACCACGCATAAGCCTTTATTTCCTATTTGGGTGGCCAACTACACATGGCCCTAGGCTACTTCCCATGGATGCACCTTTCACGACGTGATCGTCAGGTCTTTGTTGTCTCTTGTTTCTCACATAGAGCATGACCCAAGTGGGCTTTGAGCAAGAATAGACCATGAAATCCTCCTCAGGAAACCTAGAGAGTAAGTCCCACACCCATAACTGAACTAGGTGGTCATTGATCCTTTCCAAGGAAAGGTATGTAGGAAACCTACCTAAGGTTCAATCACAACACCCAGTCCTTCCGACCCCCTTCATGTAGGTTCCCACACCACCTAAACTATGAGGTCTTTGATCCTTGAAAAGGAAAGGTACATAGGAAGCCTCCACAAGATTCAATCCCACCATCTATATGGGCCCCAGGTCCTCCTTCATGTTGATTCACCCCATATTTCTTGATGTTAAACTATGAACCTCAATTAGCGGTAAGCTGTTATCTCCCACGATCAGCGGTAAGCCATTGTTTCCCCCAGTCAGCGGGAAGTCGTTGCACCCACCTGAACTATGTTTACTTTGATCCTCACCAAGGCAAGGTATGTAGGAATCCTCCCTGAGGTTCAAGCCCACCACCCATTGGTTCTGACCCCCTTCATGTCGGTTCATAAAACTCCTCCATGAACTATGAGGTCTTCGATCCTTTCCAATTCTTGGTATGTAGGAAGCCTCCGTGAGGTTCAGTCCCAACATCCATTTAGACCATAGGTCCCCCTTCACGCTGGCCCACTGACCCCCATACCATACGAAATATGTGGGTTTGATCTTTGTCTCCATGGCATGGTATGTAAGAATCTTCTACGAGGATCAACCCCATCCAGCGGTAAGCCGTTGTGACCCCACCAGGCGGTAAGCCGCTATGACCCTATCCAGCGGTAAGCTGTTGTGACCTCAATCAGTGTTAATCCATTGTGTCCCCTACTCAACGGCAAGCCATTGTAATCTCATTTTTTGGGTCCCTCATATTTGGTCCTTCCTAGTGGCGTCAGACCAACTTGGGCAGCTAACGATGCATAAGCCCCACACACATCATCAGGTTGTCATCCTATGTGTACTCCCCCAATTCAGGTCCATTTTCCAGTCTTCCCTTAGAGCCTACGTGTTTCGGGAAGGTCGGGCCCTAACCCCAAGGTTCTATTTCCTCCGGGTCCAATACATGTATCCATTCTCATGGGCCACCACCTTAGGTGTCCCTTCAACCATACCAAACTATGCAGACTTTGATTCCCTACCATGGGGATACATAGGAAGTCTCTTCGAGGCTCAAGACCAACACTACCATTACCTTCATGATGATTCCATCCCATCCACTGTCCAATTCATTAAAACACTTCATCATCCATATTGATTCTTACCCGGGCCACCACATCCCAGTGAGGTCATGACCATCCACCCCCCAACATCAGTGTTCCCTCCAGAGGTTGAACCCATATGATCCACTCTAATCAGTGTTATGGCTAGTCCAATCTGTCTCTACTAGATGTTAAACTTGCGGCATACCATGTGTTAAACATGGGAAGCTAAGGAAAACCTCATATACATGCCCATGGAATATGATCCCATGTGTTCAACATGGGATGGCACAGGATTCCGCGCCCTTGTGAAGCCCTATAATAAGGGGACGAAACCTTGAAGCGCCAGTGTTACAGTTTCCAGACATGACAGGGATGTCCAACGTGACTACTCCCCTGACCGAAGGTTGCTACCCTTATCAGACCCTTTGGAATTTCCCAGAAAATTAGTGTAATTAACGAGTGTCCATGAAGATATGGCACTAGGAAGAGTTTCACGAACAACGTGTTAAATCTATAATTGAGACCAGGACTAGGTGACGAGTTTCGAGGAAGAATACATGGAAGGAAGAACCGACATCCCATCTTCCTATTTCGATCAAGAAGCAAACATCCATGAATAAGAAACATATGCTACCCACATTTGGAAAGCGAGAATGTGGGGCAACAGGTGCGCATCCTCCATAGAGGGATGTACGCACCCCGGTGAAAGTGTCAGAAACAGAAATGGTGAACCCAATGTGAAGTTATTCTCCTCAATATGGAGATTAGTAGCATCCAAGACATCAATGGATTACTGTGTCACCGGATCAAGATATCTGGCTCTAGGTCCGGCCATGAAAAAAGAGGGCTTGGCAGGGAACTCACCAGAAGTTGGGGTGGTAGAACGTTGGAAGTCCCGGTCTAAGATGTTGTCAGCGTGGATCCAACTTAAACGCAATGGAAGAAGGGATGGAACTGGGACACTGGTCGTCGATTTCCTTTTTCATTCAGAACTGATGAGTTAATCTCCCTCCTTTTAGAAACCAAGCTGCAACACCTAGAATTCAGTTACCGCCTTCCCACCAACATTGGGGTAGGGGAAATGACAACACGGTAGTCCCGCGTGGCTCTGACTCTTCCGCAAAAGCCTCTACACCAACACCCATGGGGAAACCACGCCCCATCTCCCTGTATTTGGTGATCTAATGAATGGTGATCAATGAACTCGAACACCAGTATGAGGAGGAGGGAATTATTCCGACTTGGGATATGGCCCGCCTAGATTTAGAGGCATCTTCACCTCATCGTCAACACCACACCCAAGGGCCGCACAAGGAGCCACTTCTCCCCACCTCAACATATAGCCGTTTCGAGAGCCTATCCCTGGAATGCTTCGATTACTCCCTTCCCTACGTCGATGAGGTAGGGGATTTCAAGCCAGCCCAGTTAGATACCCATTACAGGGGCTCCCAGTGAGGGCTCCCACCCGGCCATGTCAACGCTGCCGCCCAACCTTACTAGATGAGGAGAAGGTAAGCCATGCACCTACACCACCGACTCCGGTCCATCTAACCTGATGTCATCATCAGGCACAAGCCAAAGAGGATGCCCGCCATGGGGCGTAAACGTCAGCAGCTAATATGGCCTGAGCCACTACTAATGCACACCACTAACTAACTATGTATGTTGAATAGGGACATTCCTATGCCCAACCTAGATCAAGGCCCCAACCGCCCCATGGGAAGGTTGGGTCAACTCTCTTGGTCCCTGGCACATGTAGTGGCCGCCGCGGACTAACCCGTGGGAATGACACTTGGTACGGATGTCCTCCCCATACCACTACCATGGATAATGCGGATCTTCCCAGCTCCCAAGCTTAGCATGGAGGTTTGACCCATGCCACCTTCATTCCAAATGAGGGTCCTCCCTATGGCAGTGACGCTTACCACATATGTCTCTCCCACGCCAACTACACCGAATATGGAGTCATTCCTCCCGCCACAGACTGTTGGTATGGGGACGTTGGACATCGAGTCACTTTTCAACATGGGGACCCTCCCCGTGTCCTCATAGCAGCGGGAGAAGGTTCTCATCACCTCAGAAATCAAAGGAGTGAGGTCCAACAACGCCTCACCAGCACCCAACACGAAGGTCCTACCCGTGTTCAGATCGACCAGTACGAGGCCCCTCCTCATATTTATGTCATCAGAGGGAACAAGCATGGGGGTCCCACCCCTGCTCTTACAGGCTTTAGCGGAGGTCCTACCCACTATAGAACTTCCCACAGAGGTCCTCCCCATATTCCTTTAGATATCTGCCCCATTACTCCTCACACCCTGGCTTTTTTGGGTGGAATTCATCCCCGCCCTAGCACCAGTATGGCTGAAGGACCTCCTCATGTCCTAAATCTACCCTATATAGAAGAGCCATCCAAGGGTAGGAAGACCGGTCATCATCATCATAAGAAGAATTCGGGGATGGTCCGAACATAGATCAAACTATTCCACTTCTCAGACTCCAAAGCAAAATACGACTCAACAGGAAAATCCTCCCCTCGCTCATCCGAGTCAAGGGTTGGGGCAAGAATGAGGGGAATTAGCCTAGTACTCTCAGAATGTGAGGTCAATAAAATTATTTCCTCCCTTCATTGGTATATCTAGGATGATGAAAATTTGGAAACCCCACAAGTTATAGTTGTGAAATCACTACCATCATCATCAGAATAACTCTCTACATCGACTAGAGATCACAGAGAGTTGTTCTAGGGACCAATGGCCAGTGATCAGCAGTGCGGCCTATCGCCAGTAGCCCTAGCCTCTATTCCAGGAACTATGGCCACCAACCCATATTATAATGACATAGATTCCATGTTTCTACACTCTTCGGAGGATAGCCTGAGATTCGGCGGCAAGTCATCCCGTTCGTCGTATTCCCCACCGGCCAGCCTGCCGTCCCAGCAGTCTGTCTTAGTACCGCTCCCAGTTCCTCATCCACCTCTAGTTGATGAGTGGGGTAATGATAGGGTAGTCCCTAAATCCAAGAAAATTGTCTTATGGAATATCCTTGCAGGATAAAACATCCCTATGATGTTCTGGCCCATGGAAGCACCAAATTGTTTCATGCCGAAATCCCTCACCCTAGAGGTATTTTAGTGTTTCCACCAAACCCTCTGGGCGACGCAGTTCCATAATAGTCATCAGCGAGTGGTTTATCCCATGATCCAAGCACATTTTGAAGATATTGGAAAGCAATTCCATTTAGTTTATTTGGCCATAGTCTTTGTGGCCTAGCACCCCGAGTCACGAGGCTGCCGTAGGGCCCTCCAACAACAATGCGTTTAGAGTATCAAGGTACTCCAAAAGATTATCAAGGAGGCTTCCCCCCACATACAAATCTGTGGATGGGGGGAAATATTCCACCCTCGTCTTTAGTCCTATCTGAAGGCAGCTCGACTCGTTAGGCGATATTGAATTCATGCCCCCAGGAAGGGTCACAGTCAACATGGCTGACATATTGGACGAGGAGAACGAGCTGAAGCTTCTTGATGAGGATATACCCCCCGAGGGCATGCCACTACTATTGGATCCATCGGGGAGAATTACTCTCCAGTAGAGGAATCTTCCAAGTCTCCCTACATCAACCAAGGCATTGGTCCTTATCCAAAATCACGACAAGGGTAAGGAGCACCTAGGAGCTTCCAAACACTTATACCCCTCCGCCTCAGTGCAGAAGATGAAGGAGGACCCTAATAATTCCACGTTGCACCAACAACATGCCTAATAGAAGAAGTTGGTCAATGACCTCCTCGCTGAATGTGATATAGAGCGATGGCCAGACTATGAAAATCCTAGGCCAGGGATGCAGGGGTAGGAACAACATCCCCTTGGTAAGATTCCTCCAGGTGACCCTGACCATCATGACCTTGTAGATAGGGTTGAGGCCGAAACTTATAGCAAGAAGGCGCGGTATGTCTCTCCAAACCTTCTGAAATGGTGCACCAATCCAAGGAACCTAGCTCTAGTTCCCCCTAGCTACCCCGCAGGTCGCTCCCCCTACCGCTCCATGATCCGCTGAGCCACCTTACCATGTTGAAGAACACGCCAAGGCACTTGTAGTTAGGGATCCCCATCAAGATAGGGACCCCCACCCAGATGATCCAATGGCCGCACTCATTGCCCGCCTTGAGGTGTTGAAAATGAAACAAGTGGAACTCACTCTTGATGGCAAGCCATATCCAACATGGGTGGATGATATGTCAGCACCTCCAGGTTTTAGGTATCCCACCTTTTCCCCCTTCAATGGGATAGGGGACCCACCATAGCATCTGGTCCACTTCACCTCAAGGTGTGGGTCCATGTTAGGGACTCCAACGCAACAGTAGGCTACCAAGCTCCGATGTTTTGTGTAGACATTGGTGGGGCCTACGTTTTTCTGGTACAGCCAGCTCCCCATCGAATCAGTGACCAGCTAGGAGGACCTCCGTAGGCAATTTCCCAACCAGTTCAGCTCCACCATGTGGAAAACTAGCATCACAGACCTCTTCATGTGAAAAAAGAGTCCAGATAAGCATGTCACTGACTTTATCACCCAGTGGAAAGGGATTACATACTCCCTAGACATGACACTGACTCATGATCAATTACTGACGATGTGTGTGGGAAATGTTAAGATGAAAATGGTTCCCTCTCTGATATCCTAGAACTACCCTGGAGGATTCCGAGACCTCTCTGATAAGGCCCAGCGCCATGAAGAAGCCATGCTACAGGTCAGCCAGGCACGTTCGTTGCCCCCTGTAATTCCCGCAAGGAGGGATGCCAAAGTTGATCCTGTCATGGTAGCCCAAATAGAGGCCTCCAGACAGCTAGAATTATTACAAGTGGAGCTACCTCTATAACCTCGTAGAGGCCTGCCACCACAGGTGCAGCCTCCAGCCCAACAACATCCACCTCATAATCAGTAGGTTCCCCCCTCAAAATCCGCAGCCACCACCTAGGCGGGACAATCAGGCCCCGCATCCTCGACAAGCTCCTCCAGCCCCTCATCAGGGACAAGCTCCAAGTCCCCTCTTTCCGAACAGAAGAAACTGAACTTAATCATTCAATGAGTATCAGGTTCCCAACTATTTCTAAAGTTCCTTGTAGCTGGGGATTGTGTGTTTTCTTGAGTGCAGAAGACCCGAAATGGTGAACCTCACTGATCGCCCCAACTACTGCCCCTATCACCAGATCCTGGGGCACACTCTCAAGTAGTGCTATGTGGTGAAATACTGGCTACCAGACCAGGTTGATAACAACATAGTCAAGTTGTGCCCGACCCTAGCACAAGTAGCATGTGTCTTTATAAGGCCAGACAACATCAGCGACAATGAGGGCAAGTGGAAGCAGGTTTCAAACCACGGATCCCATAAGTATGATTATTGGATGGCTTGAAAAATGGTAGCCCATGCTCATGGTCTCATCCGTGCACACCTAAATTGGCCAAATCCTTTAGAATATGCGGCAACCACTTCTGCATTGTCATCTCTACAGGCCTCTTCCCAGATGAGAAAACACTGGTGACACAACGGAAAGCAACGCGCCCCACCAATGCCATCATGGTTCTGTACTTTCAGTGAATTCATGACCCCAGAGATGGGGATTACTCCTTGAATCCACCCAGTAGTGGATGAATCTTTGAATGATAGTCAAGAGTACGCTTCAGTTAACACTGTGGAGTAGGTAATCCCCTACATGACTCCCAATGAAGGGGAGCGCCAGGAAGATCTCCCCAACGTCCCAAGATGACTCCAAGGTCGGCGGAGCCGCAACCATATGGGTCATCAAGGAACATCAGTTATAAATTCAAGCCATGTCGTGCACGCCCCTGAGACCTGACAACTGGCTCAGCATAGAGCTCAGAATGCACAGCCTCCTCATCTGGTGTTAAAAGGCACACCTCCACCACCGTTTGTGCTACTGGATCAGGCAGAGCCACCTCGACCACGTCGTGACAAGCCATGCCCTGCTACAGGCTGGTCTCAGTCTTCCGGACCTCATTTGGTACCCACTCTATGGGCTTCGACTAGTGGGCAGCGGGATATGCCCAACACCAGTCAACCGCTAGCCTAGCCGACAGGGGCCACTTCTCCACCTGTCAAAGAGCATCCTCCATCTTGCCTAGGTTCATGCCTGGTGTAGAAGTATGATGTTCTCAAGAACCGTTCCATTATCCCAGCAAGGATTTCCATCCTTGAGGCCCTTCGCCTATCGGCAGTTATGCATGAGGCCCTCGATGAGGCTTTAAGAAGCCACCTCCAGTTTGAGATGGAGGTGGCAGCTGTAGAGGCCTTTCATGTGGAAGTAAAAGAGAATTCTAAATTCCGGGACATTATATCATTATTTGGAGAAGATGATGGTTCCTTTATACAAGGGCACATTCTCCCACACCACATCACTAGCCAATTCAATGGCGTGGAGGTTAGCCGGTGTATTTTTGACAACAGCTCCAGGATTAACCTTATCATGACATGGACACTGCAGAAGATGGGGTTATCAGAAGATCAATTGACTCCCTCTGACCTGAAAATCTAGGGATATGATAGGAAAGAGCAGACCTCGGTCGACAAGATCTGTTTGAAGACCGAATTCGGTGGCCTAGTTGCTAGTACCGAGTTTATGGTTGTCTCCCAAGACAACGCGTAAAATGAATTGATGGGAAGACCATGGCTCCACCTACACACAGTGGTTCCCTCATTGTATCACCAGTTCCTAAAGTACAACTTCATTGGTCAAGTGGGCGTGCTCCAAGGTGATGCGTCTCCTTTTGCCCCCTGTGAAGTCCGCTATCTGGATGCCAACTATTACAAGAGCAAGGACAAGCTGATTTAGGCCAATGGGGTCAAGCATACCGCGGTTGCAACAGACCCCTAGGTAGGTCTGGATGATGTCTATGTCTTCCCGATCCATCAATTGGAGGCCATGACCCCCAATAAGGGTCAATGTTTTATTGTATCTTGAATAGGGGGAAGCATATTCTCAGGTCTAAGAGATATCGAGAGATAACATCATATTCTTATACGAATCAAACCTCAGTGATCTATGAGCCCCCTACTCCCATAAGGTATCGATATGTTCATCCCATGGAAATAACGATACTTCATACATACCTATTTCGTTGGGATAGAATCAACCGTCTAAGGGTAACACGCCACTATTACTTTGATATCATTAAGCATGGATTCTTGGGGTAATGACCAGATGGGATCGGGTCAACTGCCTTCATTGATATTGTTTCAGCAGTTATGGAATCTCACGATGTGGTGACCACTGCTGATAAGGCTGGTACCAGCCTCTCGTCAGAATCTTCTGACCCAGAGGAAGATCCTCCCGCTGGGAATCCCTCCTCCACAAGCGAAGAAGAGGATTTGGAGGATGCTCCCCCTGCCTTTGAAGAGGGAATTTCTGCCATGGTCGATGAGTTGCTACATGTGAACCTCATTAGGGTGGTAGAGACGAGATCCACATTGATCATTGCCGCCATGCCCCTCGAGGAGCAGCAACAATACATATAATTCCAGAAACAACTTTGTGATGACTTTTGTTGGAGCTATGATGAGATGTTAGGACTAGACCCTTGGGTAGCTGTCCACCACCTAGGTCTCCCAAAAAATCATCACGGATTCAAGAATCCTCCTAGAACGAATCCCCCTTCTCACGGTGCCATGGTCGAGGCCAAAGTCGATAAGATCATCAGAGGCAATTTTGTTATGGAGGTCTAGTATCCCAAATGGCTAGCCAACATTGTGCCAGTCAGGAAGAAGAACAAATAGATCAAAGTCTGCATCAACATTCAGGATCTCAACCGTCAATATATGAAGGATTAATTTCCCCTTTCTGTGATGGAGTTGCGGATTGATGCTACATCTAGATTCCATGCCATATCCTTCATGGATGGGTACTTAGGGTACAACCAGATTCCAATAGCACCTGAGGACAAGGAGTCCATAGCCTTCAGGGTGCCACAAGGTACGCTTTGTTACTAGGTCATACCCTTTTGCTTAAATAATGCAGGTTCCACCTAACAACGGGCCATACATCTCATATTCAAGAAAATTTTAGTGACATTGGTGGAATTCTATGTGGAATATCTGGTGGTCAAATATCAATAGAGCCAAGACCACCTCAAGGACCTTGATAAAGTGTTCGGCTTCCTCCGTTCCTTCCACCTAATGATGAACCCATTGAAAAGTGTCTTTGGCGTCACCTTTGGGAAGTTCCTTGGCTTTGTTTTCAGGTACCGAGGCATCGAGATCGACACAGAGAAGATCAAGGCAATCAGCAAGATGCCTCCCATGAGAAATATTCATGAGCTTGGAGGTTATCAAGTCCACATAGCCTATATACGCCGATTCATTGATAATATGGATGACAAGTGTAATCCCTTTCCTCGGCTCATGAATAAAGGCACTGGTTAAGAATGGGAAGAAGAGTGTCAGACCACATTTGAGGAAATCAAGCAGTATCTTCTCCAGCCTTCGGTCTTGATCTCAACCATCTCATGAAAACCACTGGTCCTTTATGTGAATAACCTATAATGATCTCTTGGCACCCTTCTCACCCAGAAGAATAATGAGGGGATAGAAAACAGCCTCTACTACCTCAGTCGTATGCTCATTGATACGAAGGCCATATACCCCCCATCAAAAAGTGCTACCTTGCACTGGTATTCACAGTTCAAAAATTGAGACATTAATTACTACACCATGAGGTAAAACTAGTGTCTCGGGTAGACCCACTGAAGTATATTCTGAACCGCCCCATGTTGATAGGCCATCTAGCTCAGTGGGCAGTGATTCTTTAGAATTTTGATATCAGGTTTGTCCCTCAGAAAGCTATTAAGGGGAAAACATTGGTAGAATTAATTACTGCGCATCCGAATCCAACTGACCAGTCCTTGGATCTCGATTTTTCTGATGAGGCAATCCTCCCGGTAGATCATTCAATCCCATGTTGGTAGATGCATTTCTATGGTGCTTCCCGGAGTCCCACTAGCAGGAGGTTCAATGATCCCAGGCTCAAAAGGGTAGGCTTGGGTATCGTCTTTATTACCCAGGCACAAGCCATTATATCATACTCATTATTTTTGTCAAAAGGCTTCACCATCAATGAGGCATACTATCAAGCTCTTATCGCGAGCCCCGAGATGGCCCTCAAGATTGATATTCCCCATTTTCACGTGAATGGGGATTCTGAACTAGTCATCAAGAATGTCAATGGTGACTGCGTCGTTAGAAAGCTGGTGCTCGTACTATTGTTGCAGTGCACTCTCCAACTAATGGCCCAGTTCCCATCTCATACAGAAGTTACTCATGACCCTCCATCTCAGAACGGTCGAGCTAACACCCTGGCTGGCCTGGCTATATCACTTGAAGAACCTTAGAAGGATGATCTGATTATCCACGTGGAACATCGGAGAGTCATTGCTCCCGCCACCCTAGGTGATGACGACGACCTGTAAGTGAGACATCCTACCACCAGATCCTCCACGCCAGGACCCCAAGGTCCCTTAGATGTAGTGGATGAAGTGACTTATGACTGGAGAACCCCCTTTCTTGAGAATCTCCAAAATGGTTACCTCCTTGCTGATCGGGCAGAGCGTGACCGAATCCGACGTCCTGCGCTGTAGTTTACCCTCCATAGTGGTCCCAGTCTTGAGCAGATCCTCTACAAGTTCAGGTTTGATGGTGTTCTACTCTATTGCATCCAATGAGTTGATATTTTTCAATTCATTCAGGAGGTTCATGTCGGTTCCTATGGGGCTCATCAGACCAGGCTGAAGCTATCTCTCTAGATCTAGTGGCTAGGGTACTTTTGGCCCTCCATGATCCACAATAGCATTGATTTCCCCAAGACATGTCATGTGTGCCATGTTCATGCCAACATCGTGCATTGACCACCAGAGCCTCTCCATAATACCAAGTACTCTTCGCCCTTCATAATCTGGGGACTAGACTTCATAGGACCATATCCACCAGAAAAAACTCACCAATGTCGGCTCATCCTGACTGATACAGATTTCTTTTCCAAGTGGGTAGAGGCAGTTCCACTCAAGGAGGTCAAGGTCCATTCTATCTTTGACTTCATGAGCTCCAATATCATCTACCGATTTGGTTTCCCTCAGGTTTTCCTCACTAATAATGGTGCCAACTTCCATGTAGTTGAGTTAAAGAAGTTGTACACCAAGTACAACATCAACTCTAACCATACATCCCTCTATCATGAACAAGAAAATGGTTAGATCGAGGCATTAAACAAGACCCTCTATAACATTTTTTTGAAGATGGTTGGTTAGAACAAGAAGAGTTGTCCAGAAAATATCCCCCACGCCCTCTGGGATTATTGTATGACGACTCGTAATTCCACACAGGCGACCCCATATTCCCTAGTATATGGAACATAAGCCATCCTACCTATCGAGATTCAGTTTCATTCATTTTTCATAGTGGTCTATGACTAGAAGGTGCCAGATAAGGTGGCTGAAATTCATCTGGCTAAATTGGAAGCACTTGATGAGAATAGGTTTCATGCCCTGCACAACCTGAAAAGACACCAGAACAAGATGGAAAAAGACATCAACAAGATAATCTACCTCCGCTATTTCTTGTAAGGTGATCTGGAATTGGCCCTCCTGACACCAATGATACCTGGTAGGAAACCACCCAAGTTGAAGCCCAAATGGGAAGGACCTTTCATTGTTCACAATGTTTACCCTAATGGTGCGTACTCACTGGTGACCATGGATGGTGAGCATATAACTCCTCCCACCAATGACAAGTTTTCGAAGCAATACTTTTCCTAGTCTAGCTGGTCCTACATGACCATAAACTTCTAGGTCTGACATGACCCTAAAATACATGGTCCTACATGACTTTAAACTATAAAACGTCATGCATGACGTTAAACTATATGACGTCCTGTAAGACTTTAGACTGCACCCTTAGAACTAAGTGTGGCTTGATTCCCATCCACATGGGATACATAGGAATGCTCAGACATTTCGTCTTGAGAGAAGCCCCCAAACTTTCTTCTTTGACTATCACCCCCTGGGGGTAGACCTATTGGAGGATCCTTACACGGCATAGTGAAGGCTTCTTTGGACCCCGTTCATGTTAGGATTACAACAGTCGCACCATGTGCCCCCACCCCATTCTTCTATCCTCCCACATCCTCACTTCATGACATTAAACTGCATGGCATTTAAGAACTATGTGTGGCTTGATTCCAATCCTCGTGGGATACGTAGGAATGCCCAGACATTTCATCTGTTGGCCCAGCCCCAAACTCCAGAATCTCCCTTCAGATCAATACATGTGGTGTGGTGCAGATTATGTCCTCATTCACATTGGGTTATTTCTCCATGCCACACATATCCCCTTGATATATCCCTTCCTTCATTTATCGTCCGTTCCGCAAGCACATTCCCTTCCATGCTCGGCACGACCCATCATTTGGGTTTTTGTCACCCTCTACATCCAAAAGGACCCCGACTAGTATGGATGCTCCGCCTAAGGGCTCACCTACCATTACAGGCCAATATTCTTGAGGGTTTCAAAAAACAATTTGATACAAGTCCCATGTTGAGAATATGATCAACGATGGATTCTCAATTGTTTGCCCTGAATTCTGGTCACAAAAGGGTGGATACTATGTTGTGAACCTCGTCAACAGTTGTCCTCTATCATCATTTCCGCTTTATGGTCTTCCATAAGCACGATGATTCACCCTATCTATCCCACACATACGACATTAAACTAGGCATATACGGTCTAATCTCTATGACCCTGAACTAATATTACCTTCGTCCTCACTGCAAGACGTTAAACTACAAAATGGTCGGGACTTTCCATCCAAGGCCTAACCTCAGGCCCCTCGGCCTTTTCGGGCCACTGGCCCATGTTCTCACTTAGGGTTGTATGGTGTGGTGTAGGATTATTTCCTCATTCACATCGGGTTTATCGTCGTGTCGTACACATCCCTGGAATAGATACCTTAACCCTACCTTCATTCTCACTACTACACGTTAAACAGAAAACTGGCCGAGACTTTCTGTCCGAGGCCCAGCCTCCGGGCCCTTGGCCTTTTCGGGCACCCGACCCAAGTCTTCACTCAAGATTGTATGTTGTGGTATGGGATTTTGTCCCCATTAATGTCGAGTTACTCACTTCACCGTACACCTCTCTTGTTTGGGGTATCTTAATCCTTTGCTTCATTACTTAATGATGGTAAACTAGACTTTACCCTCTTCTAAAACTACGTGTGGATTGATTCCCATCCTCATGGGATACGTAGGAATTCTTGGACATTTCGTCTGTTGGCCCCACCATGTCTCTTAGAGTGTTCCCTTTCACCTTAGCCCCTTAGCCTGCACTTTCCTAGGGAGATGGGTATATGGTATGGAATTATGTCCTCATTCGTGTTGGGTTTGTAATAACCACGCAATGTGAATCTTTCTCTTAAGAGTTATATATCCCCTTGTTCTATACTCATCTCTTCAAATCACTTACCCTCAAGTTGATCCCATAGTCCCTCTTTAGTGATTCACCAATGTGCCCAGGATTATTCTAGTTCAGCGTCTGTAGTGTCAGATTTTACCTGGACATGCTTTCACCCATTTTTCAGGCTTCGTGTTCCCCTTCATTTGGGATTCCATAATCTTTCACACCTGAAGGGACCCCCAAATGGCATGGATTCTAGGACTAAGGGATATCCTACCATTACGGGCCAACATACTCGAGGGTTTCAGACAACAAATCGATACAAGTCCCGCGTTGCAAATACAGTTAGCGGTTGATGGTCATTTGTTGTTCCCATTTCAGGACACACTATATGGATGTTGTGTTTCAAACACGATCAACAGTTATCCTCCATCGTCATGCCAGCCACTTCAAGCATTAAATGCTGGTTACATGATTCACATTATTTTCCACTCCATCATATCAAAATTGAATATCTACACTCCTGAAACTACCCCTCATTGCTCATTTTCACATTAGGAGGAAAAAATCCGTAGTAAAGGCGTCATTCGGGGATCCGCACCGATTTCCTTTTGGTGTGCATTACAGGTATTGCAGAAAACCTCTTCTTCCCTTATTTCCCACACTTATTTTGACTCATGTGGGCTTTGGGATCAAGTTTAGGTCTACACTGGCTTTGAAGGATTTTGCTCCACAAGGGTCCGAGCTCTAAGACCATAAACTAATATTTCTTTTAGAACTATGTAAAACTTGATTCTCATTCCCACGAGATACGTAGGAACACCCAAACTCTCATCTGTGGGTCCAGCTCAATTGAGAGTTAGTTTCTCCTACCCTTATCCTCTAATATATCCAAACCCTTGGCCCGAGGTTTCCTCCTTGAAAACGTGCATGGTATGGTGTGGAATTCGTTCTCATTCACATCATTTATGCTTTATCACGTCGTGTGCATCCCCATTAGAGCCTCATATCTAATGTATACGTCCAAGCTATATGAAGTTATACTATGTCACCAGGTCACATCACATGACCCTAAACTGTGACATTATCATCCTGACTGCATGATAAAAATGACACTGCATCGTGATGTCCTCACTCGAGGGACATCATATTTGGTATTTTTCACATGAAATACGATTTGTCAACACCTGAATATGGATTGATTCTTGTGGCGATGTCGAGACATACTATCCTAGGCCTGTTGCTTCACAAAAAAAACATTCATCTTAAAGGAAAAACAAGATACATCAAATATTGCTTCTTTTGGTGCGAGGGCCACACCTTCATGCCCCTTTTATCTCTGGAACTGACACGTTATCATGTGACACCCCAGAACTAAGTTTTTCTTGATTCTTATTCTCATTAGATACGTAGGAATGCCCGGGAAATTCCCCACAGGACCATCCTAACTTTTGTGTTCAGTCCCCTGACCTAAATACTTCCCCAAGGAACACATGGTAATCTGGACTCTAGGTCCTCATTCACATTGGGATTCATAATTACCTCACCATGTTTCTTCTTAATTTCTTACCAATCCATGGTTTATCTTGGGCCTAGCCCATTTTTCACCTTTGTCCCCATGATCTAAAAAAACTTCCTCTAAGGATATGTGGTACGTTGTAGACTCTTTATGTCCTCATTCGCATTGGGTTTATAGCCACTGCATCACGTACTCCCCTTTTGGGATCTCCCCTTTCACTCCCCATCCTACCGTATGACGTTAAACTACATGGGCCCATATGTCCTCGATGCATGACATAAAACTTTAGTTTTACCCAAAATAAGTTTAGGATACTCCATGATAATCACAGGATGTGTCACCTTCCTCACTAGAGAAGATTCCCCCCACCAGAATTGGTCTCTGACCACGCAGTTCTCAAGAACTACGTTCAGCTTGATTCTCATCCTTATGGGATACGTAAAGACACAAAAGCATTTCTCCTTGGGTCTAGTCTTAGGAATAATAAGTCAAGTTCCTCCTCATTTCCGGCCCCTTGGTCTGAACCCTTTTGGGGGAACCCTGAGACCACAGATTTACCCCGAACAAATTCGGGATGCCCCATGATACAGTTGGGAAGCAACAATTTCCTTGCTGGAGAGGTCTCGTCTAAAAATAGGAATGATCCATGATCAAACTGATGATTCCACTTAAGGTGTTCTGACCATGGTGGTGTAATTTCAGGAGGGTCAGATTATGTTTGAACAAACCAGCACACCACCTTCCACACTTTGTGTGCCCTCTTTTAGGAACCCTCATCCTCTTTCACATCTAAAGAAAACCCTAATAGTATGGATACTCGGCCGATGGCTCACCTACTGTCTGGGTCCAACATTTCAAAAAACTAATGGATTACATTATGAGTCTGACCCTGTGTTTCGAACATGGTTAGCGATCAACCCTCATTTGTCTTCCCTATTTTGGGCTAATACAATATGGATATTGTGTTTTGAACACTATCAACCGTTATCCTATATTGTCACGCCACCCTAAAAGTGTAAAGAATTTTGGGTATCATGATTCACATTTTCCACTCCCTTATATTCAGGTTGACTTCAAATGAACCTGGAATTACCCCGCCCGCACACTAGAGCACACTAGGATGAGGATACATCAATTGTTCTGAGGTACTAGTCCTCTAATCGGGCCTCTCTCTTCTCTTCCCGGAAATCCGGATTGCTTTTTCAAATCTCAGTTTCCCAAAGCTTGATTGGAACTCCTACGTTCAAACAAAGTGATCGTATGAACATCCCTTGTTTCTCACTTTGGGTACAAATCACGTGAGCTTAGAAATGGATTTCTATTTATTTCAGGATCGTGGTTGAATGCATTAAACCAAATTAACAAGTAAATAAATTTATCCATACATGCAGTTTAGAACAAGTGGTAGTAAGGAGAAATGAGTTTATGAGTTTAGCCAAAACATGGCCCTTAGGGATTAGCAACTTGGATAGATCATTCCAACACCGCTACCTTTTGCCGGGTGGCCTCTAAGAATGCTTCACGCCCCCTGAGTACCCTCTCTTAATTAGTGGCTACGGAGTGCAGTTCATTGACCCTAGACTGTTCTTGCACCTGTTCAGTTTGAAGTTCAGTCATCTGGTGACCCGATTCCACTAGCTACTCATGGGCATCTGCCATATGGGCCCTCAATTGCTCCACAATCACAGAACAGTTTGCAACAAATACTTCTTTTTCTTTCATTTGTTCTTCAATTCATTAGACCTCTTGTTCTGCCTTCATGAATGATTGGGTACTCTCTGAATCTTTCTGACACTTGGAAATGTCGAAGCGTCGGCTACTCTTGTGAAGCTTCTCGGGCATGTAGTCACAGATCATTGAATAAAGGTGTTGAGAAACCACTCCTCCAGCATAGAGAAAGCGCAACCGTGTTTGGAGCTATCCCATCCATTTTAGCCATTCTGTCTGAGGATGACCAATAAAGTGCATGATACACTTCCACCCTTGGTGCTGCGTCATCCAGCTCTCCTTAGCTGCCTCTGAGTCATAATCATCCATCTCCTTGGGAACCACATACCGATAGTCAAGGAAAGAATCCAAGAGACCAGTAGCATGGTCTTCTTCGGGTATTCCTCACATGGGGTTAGGATCTTCAACACCTGGGAGACCTTCCCCTCTTTCCTCGATCTCAGTAGCCCCCTCTCCATCTTCCAGAACTACCCTGAAATTAGTAACACTGATATCCACATCTCTTTGATGACTGAGTGCCATGGCCGGCTCGGTTTGAGAAGTGTGTCCTGAATGGGACAACACATTTTCCATTGAATCAATTGGGGATGACCTGGATTCGCCAGCCCAACGAGCCTCCAAGGCTATGATTATTGCACAAACAATGAACACCCTGATCAACTAATCTCTCCGATGGTAAATAACGATGTTGAATTATTGAACATATAATATCACAAAACATTAGTATCTGGTGTTCAAGATGCTACAGGAGTTATCATTATAGGGGATCCCTCAACACCCGTTAGCACAATAATGGGCATCAGCTACCCACCTTGTTCTATCGACGCCTCCTCCTCCCCTTCAGATGGAGACTCTTGGTCAGTGACAACATGCCCCTGAATAGGATACGAAGATCTGATTGAGGGTTACAAAAAAACAATCAAACAAAACAACGAAGGGGTGGAGGATAGATAAGGGCTGAGACATACCTCATGTAGCTCAGTTATAACTACATCAGAGCCAATGACCTCTCCACTCTCCTGAAGACTCCCTTTGTGGGATTCCCCTTGAGACCCTCCACCTTTAAGCTCCTCTTCTCCTTCACCCCCTCCTTCACCTTCTAATTCTACTTCCATCTCTTCCGTATCACTTCCCTTTGTCTCCTCGTCGTTGTCATCATCCTCGAACAACATCTTTTTTGGATCATGATCCTAGCCGAGAATTACCATAAACACGAAAGGTGGTTCTTCATGCCGACCCCATTGGCATGCATACAAGTCCATGGTCATCAAATACGCATGCCGATGATGGATGTTCACCCTATCGACAATATGAATGAGTCCAACCTCTGGCAGATGGATACCATCTCATACGATATTTTTCCAGAGGGCTTCGGTACCCATCGACTGTTGTAGGGTCATCCAGGCTAACCACGGATCCGAGAAGATTGAATCATTGGAAGGTTGAAGAAAATACCTTATCTACTTCCCAGGGAGATCCCTAGTCGCTCTGTGAGCTCCTCTCTCACTAGGCGACGAGGGCCCGACCACACCATGTGACGTCCCCGCTACTGAAGTCCCAACCTGTGCGGGCCCAGTTGCGTGACATGCTTCCGACATTTCCACCCCAACATCACCCTGTCTACTCTCTTGCCGCCCAGGTTCTACACTGGCTTCCTTGAGTTTCTGAACTCGCTTCCGCAAAAGTACCTAAGGGCATGCTATGGCCGATTCTTCAGCATATTCTGTTGAGAGGCCAGTGTCATCTCCTGTGGGTGGAAAGGTAATGACATCACCAGAGCCATGGGTTGTGAACATCAGCCACATTTGGCGAAGAATGCAGGGATTCCTTTCTTCCTTGACATCTGTGTAAACTTTCTTTGGCATCCGCTGGAGGTATCAGAACTTTCTAGCGAATCTTGACGGCACGTAGGGCTCAAAAAGGATCTTTCCATCAACCCGAGCCACAAGTACCCCACCTATGATGCCCTAGAAGTACTTACTTTGCTCGAGCGAGCCTTTCCCATTATCTATCATTTGTCTAGTCAGAGTCAGGAATGAGATAAAAGTGAAATTAGCATGATTTCCAATTCTGATCCTCACTCCCTCCTCATTGAGCGTCAATGGAATGACCCCGACAATATTAAGCAAGCAAGTTTGCAGGACATTACCCAGAGGACGAATAAAATTTTGAAAGATATATTCACTGAAATGAGCATTGATCCATCCATGAACGATCTAAAAGGGACCATAGATCCTTCTCAGTGAGCCCCCTCTCAAAATATGCCCCAGAATGGCGTACAAACGGGCTAACACGAGGACCCCCAGATTGAACCTCTGATTCGTAGCCATGATATCAGGCATTACTAATGTCACTGGATGAACTCCCATCATTGTGTCTCTCACTGGTTGGAGCCACCCACTTAGGAAGGTTGCGAGAAATCTTGCATACCAGACGTTTGGGCCCCGAATCTCATTTACACTGATGTCGTGTGATTGATATTCCCCCACCTCCAGGATCCGCCAATAAAATCCACTTTTGCTCCTCTACACCACAGCCAGATACCATCTTCCTCACCCTGGCATCTTGAATTCCATATCTCTTTATAGGAACATGATGAAACATTTCTTATAGGTGATGTCCTTAAAAAAATCCTTGACCCCTAGCCACTCCTTAGCCAGCTCCAACAGATGCCATGTTAGCATAGGAGTTCATGATCCGTCTCCCCAGATGTTCCTCGTCGGGAGGAATTCATCGTACTGGTGCCCATCCAAAGGGATACCCCTGATGAAATGAATGTCCCAAAGGCTAATACCAACTTCCCAATGGTGAAGGTGGAAGGTATTGGTATCAGGGGACCATTGAGTAAATACCTTTGGCCCGGACTCATGCTGACAGTAGAAATGAAACTACGATGTCCACACCACCTCGAACAAACCGATGTGCCGTAGTTTGGCCCCAAACTGGTCACATGTCTGGCGTACCAAATACGACCATGCCCATTCACTCATAAAATTTCCTCCAGAGCGCAGTTCGTAATCCTATAGCCAACCTTTATTTTCCTCAGAAACACTATGTCAGAAGGTACTTGCTTAAAGGGCCAGAGAATCCTCCGCAACTGGGTCACTCCACGAAATGGTCCTCGTCCCAAGATTCAGGATGTAAACATCTATATGTCTGGTTTCTCTAGAAGGATGGCCATTTTTTGTGATATTAAACCGAGGTAGGTCATCCTCAAGAGTAACCCATGATCGTGGTGTGTCGACTTCAAATCTTGACATTGGTACCTACTCCAAAATACTGAAGTCCCATATCGGTATGTTGTCAGACATGGCATACTCCTTCTGGCCTGGGGTCAACATGTTGAAGGGAGTACTGCTACTGGATACGATATTTTGGGTGCCATGAACCTTAGGGTTGGCAACCATCTCAGACCTTCGTGTGGTGAACATGGCCTCTCTCTCAGCGTTAGCCCAATTAGCATCCATCTTCTTCTGATGAGGTCTCAGGGAGTCAGTGAGAAAAGGATTATATGTCAAGAAAAATCAGGATTTGGAGTGAAAAGGTAAGAATTGGCATGGAAAATCAGGATTTGGATTGAAAAATCAGGAGCCAACACGAAAAACCCCAGGTCTACGCATAAAACGACAGCAGAAATCAGAGAATTACGCGTAACTAAAATGATTTTTCACGCAAGCAAGAGAAGTTTTTCACGTGTGAGAGCTCAGGACTTGTCAGGCAAGAAAAATCCATTCGGCTGAGGGACCCATGAGTTTTTTTATAGGTGTGGATCGGGGTCCTCGCGTGCGTGTGAAAAGTGTATTACACGCCATTTCTTTGTTTGACGTGTGGCTATAGTTTCGGGTGTGTGCGGATGCCACAAAGTTATGTATCTCGGTGTTTCCCTTAGAATCCGACCTTTGCGTCCCCTTGCCGATCCGATTCTGAGGGAGGGCATTTTTAGACGCCAAAAAACACTCTTGTACTGAAGGAGGTTTTTTCATGACAAAGTGAAGACATATTTTGACCCAGTGATCCGTATTGGGGGGGCCGGAAGTGCCGTGTGAAAAACTATCCATAGCGCGTGAAAACAAAATCTCCTTTACGAAAAACCGCTGGATCTGAGGAATTTTTTACGCAGGCATAAAAATGTTTGTGCCACTGACCACGGGCGCGGAACCTTTCGTGCGGCTTCCCTCGCACATTTGACCTTTTGTGTTGCCTACACATGTGCACAATCTTTCGCGCGTGCCTATTTTTTACCCGGATCTGATAAACCCAAGAACTTATAAATAGAAGGGCGCCCCTTCAACTTCCAATGGCTGAAGAATCCGAACCATATCTCCTATACGAAATCCACCTCCCCTATGCACCAAATATGGTTTTTAGGTTCAGGAATTTTCACGATAGGGTACCCAGGGGTCCGCCTTTGCGCAAGACCACTCGGGATTAACCCTCACCAAAATCCCTTTGAGTCCAATCGATTGTGCGCAAGACCTTCTAATTGCGTGCAATCCCTTCCAATTGCGCACAACCCCGACCACCTATACTCAATCCCTTACAATTGCACGCAACCCTTATAACTTGAGTGCATCCCCATAGGTTCACTTTTACCACTACCAATACCATATATCTAATAGATCTCCTCAACATCCCCAATTTTATAATTTTTCATTATATAAGTTTGAGTTTTACTTTTATGTTTTTAAATCTTATTTCTATTATCCCATTCCTAACATAGATGAATATGTTTATTTTTTCTAGATAGGGAGAACAAATGATATTGGTATTTTTCACCCTAGTATATACAATTGGGTGATTATCATGTATAATGAAGTATAAAAAGTAAATTAAATTTTCAAATTTGACTAAAAAATATCTATGATATACTTAAGAACTCAAAAAATAAAACCATTAATTTGTATAGTGACAGATGTGGGTTAGATATCATCTAGACATAACTAAAAATACATGATATATGGAATGAGGTTAAGACTATATTCAAGATAACCCATGTTTTTAATAATTTTTACTTCTAATTTCTTAATTTTTGTAAAGATAAAAAAAGTCCTTTAACTTAGAATGCCTAATTTCTAAGATGGTGTGGGTTACATTAGTAGCAAAAAATGATTGTTTTTTGAGAGAGAACATAATGTATAGAGTAAAAAGATTCAATAATGTACTTTGAATAAGTTTTGAGGTTTTTTATTGAATAAAGAAGGGGTATTTTTAGTTTAACATGAGAAAATATTTCCCTTAAAGTTTCACTCAACTCAAGTTTGGATTTTCCTCTTATTCATTGAGGGAATGGAGCATCTTAATTAATTATCCAAATCCTACAAATCTATATTTTTGTATTTTCAAAAAGCCATTTTATGGAAAAATGGTAACTGAACATTTCCAAAAACAAAACCAAACAACAAGTTGACGTTAAACCAAATTCATGATTCAAAACCGAAGAGCCAAATTCAAAATTTGAAAATACGGCGTTGGTCCTTGCACCATCGAATGCCTTGGGCCCCGAGATCCTCGATCCACACTCCTAGACACCAATTATCATCATCAAGAAAATCCACACACACACAAATATTACCATCAGCTGTTGCTGTCAACCAAAATCCTGAGGGATTCTAGAGAAAACCACAATCCATCACCCTACTAAAGCTACAAATCACAATCCCCGGAAACACCATAAACCATGACATAATTTAAACACCATCGAAACGAACTAGATGAGGCCTTCCATCAACACATCTCACAGTAGTCTCTATAGAACTTCATCACTAAAAAACACCATAACAGCTTCAAAGGCCACCATAAACCACCAGAATTCATTTTCGTCGACATTGAGCACTCATCGTGATGAAAAAATATAAACCTGAAGAACATATCAACCAAAACCAACCATTCCACATTTGCAAAGTAACTGTGTGTCGAACCATCCCAAATACAACAACATATAAGAAGAAAAATGGAAAACCCCATGCTATAGCGGCTCCTGAGATTCCATCAACCACACAAACAACACCTCCCAAAGATCCATCAGAACCAACGCACCAGGCCAACTCGGATAGGAGCATTGGATTTTAAATCTAGGACTGAGTTGAGCAGGAGAAGGGTAGAACAGAGCCGCGTTTTGTAGGGATACTGAACAGAGAATCAGGACATCTGAGATGAAAAGAACTAAAAAGTATAAAATCAGAAATCGAATGCAAAAATACCATAACCAGTTGAAGCCATCGACATCAAGGATGAGAAACATCAAAAAACCAAGAAACAAACTGGTACTGAAAAAAGAATAGAGGAACTTGAAAAGCTTCAGCAGCAAAACTTGATCGTGAACCCCAACACATCCCAAAACACCAAGTAGAATGCCAAGAAAGAAAAAAAATGGAGTCTGACAAGGTTCGACCGGTCGGCAGAGCAGCTATGAGTCGCAGTTGAGGAACTGCATCTGAAATACAGATAACGGAGGAAGATGGAGCAACCCAAATTCTTGAATGTTTTAGGAAAGGTTGGTTAAGGTTTTTAATGGTTTCCCCACTCCCTAATTGAGTTACACTCTAAGATTTTCAAGATAGTTTTTTGTGTAACTAAATTTCACCATATAGGTATTGTATGGTAAAACCTAAGTGGGGATAGTTACCTAATCAATTTTAATGTTTTTAAATTCAAATTTTAATGATGAATCATTAGAATTAATTTTCTCTAGTTCTTTATGAAATTTATAAAGTAATGCTTATGGGAAATATTAGATAGGTGGAAGTGTTGGTTGAATTATCCCTAAATGATATTATGGTTATTGGATGTGTTTTTAGAATTTAGATATTGGATTCTAGAATACAGAATTTTGGGATTAAAGCTAGTTATGAGTGGGAAATCTTTTTTCGGGGTTAAGTATTTATAAGTTTATTTTGATTGGGGTTTTGATTATCTATCCAATAAATGCTTGGATAGTCATTTTACCTTGTTTTGAAATTATTTTAGTACCATTTATTTTTAAAATATTGACAATTGACCTCTAGTTATAGTCATTCTTGGATAAAGGAATTTTGAGGAAATTATCATCCATATGTTCATTTTTTCCACATATAATGCATAAGGGTAAATAATTTGAACTTCAAGGGCCTTTTGAAGGACCTTCTCATAGACCTTTCTAGATAAGGATGAAAATTTATCCTGATGGGTTTCATTATCTATAAGAGAGTACAAACCTTTGGTTTTTGGATTTTTATTAGAGTATAGAGAGCATGACAATGTTTTACTTTATTCATAAAGATAGTCTAGATGCTTCTATGTCTCATCAAGTACTTTGTTTTTAAAGTCCATTTTACACATCAGGTCCATCAATTGGTTTTTTGTTATAATTATCCCTTTGTAAAAAATAAATTTTTTATTGGATTAACAAACATGGTGAGGTAAAATGTGTATGGTTTATTTAAACCATTCCTATGTTTCAAAAAATGAATCTCATTCTTCTTAAATAATTGTTCAAATAATCTTTATAATTAAAATTGTTTTATGGTGTAGGAAGTATTTTTAATAAAACCCCATTTATAAATATACCCAAGAATGGATGGATATGGATATAATGATTTTTTACAATTAATTAGATTAAATTTATGGATCAATATAATATTTTAATCTTGATTTAATTTATTTAAATAAGGGGTCACATGGTCTCAACGTGGTTATTAAAATATTTTTAATGAAGGTAGGCATCTCTGACTCCATCACATGAATCGTGAGAAGGTATTTTAGTAATTTGGGTCGAATATATAATTTTATTCTCCTTAAGCATTATGACCGATGAATGATGGGGTATTGGTCTAGGAATGTGTAATATATTCATTAGTTGTTTTATATAAGACACTCCCCATGTTAGGTGTTGCCTAATTTTGTTTTTTTATTTTATTACTACCTAGGTTTAATATGTGGTTATTTAAATGATCACTCATTAGAGTTGAATTATATATTTTCTTACTACTTTCATAAAAACATTTATGTGAAGGTAGATAAACACTAGGTTCACTTAATACTATACACCTAAAACTATCAACCATAACAATTCAATTTCATTGGTATTAGATATTAGAGGGAATACACGGAAAGACTAAGAGGGGGAACAATAATAAAAACTGTGGGTGAGAATTGAATAAGAATGTCTATGTTACTTGGGTCTGAAAAAATGGTTCCAAATTTTTATTCACCCAAGTTTAATGTATGTGTTAAATAAATTTCATATAGCACTGTTAGGGTTTTTCTATTCCATGGAGACCTAAGAAATTATCTTAATGAAAAATGATTTATTATTAAGGGAAATCATTATGAAGTGTAAATCTATTCTAGTTGAGATGATATAAAAAACACTCTGAAAAATTTTAACTAAAGTTATTAATGAATATGGTTCAATCTAAGATTGTTTCAAAGACTAGATTAGATATAAGGTTTTTTCATAGAAAATTTTATTTCAAAAATTCAAGATGTGTTCATTTAATAATATGAAAAGTTCTTATCATCTATTGATTTATTCCCAATCATATTATATTTTTATTCACCTAATAACTTATAGGATCATCTCTATTATCAATATATGGTTTATTATTATGTTTTCACTTAAAATATGTCGCTTTTAAATTTAGTGAAGTAAAAGAAGAAAATATATAATTCAATGTTAATTAAAAATTAAATAATTTATTAGATATATAAATAAAATAAAATAACATCCAATTTTTCACATGTATGTCCCTAAAATAAACCCTTAATAGGTTTATCCCTACACTGATTCCATACTCTCAATGGAAGGAATTTGTTTACCCATAAAAGTGTTATTGAAGAAGAAGGAAAAATTTAAAACACATCCAATTTTGTGGTTATGTTAATGGATCCACAACATTAAATAAATGGTACTATATTTATAAACATTATAAGAATAAAAATAATTAAGATGAATTAGTGATTTAAATTAGAAAACTTGAGTGGGTTTGGAAACCTTATAAATGAAGATAATGAAACATAAGACCCACACATCCTCTTTTAAATCATTATCAACTTGATATTTAGAAGAATTGTAGAGGAAAAAATATATTTAAAAGTCATCCCATTCATTATTGTAGTCCCAAGAGTGGGAGGATGTTTTAGTTGAATTTATTTTTCTTCATTACCAAGGTTGTATGAATTACTTTCTCTCTCTTAATTGACATTCCATAAAAAATTCATGGTGAGTTTATTGGGTTCAATTATAGAAGATAAAAATGTGGAAGAGTATTTATTCAAATATTTGATGACATTTTAGCCCAATATTATAATCAATTTTTATTTTCTTATAGAAATAGTTAGATAATATTTTTAGATATGAATGTTTTCTAAGAGTTTAAGGTTCTAATTAGGACTCATGGTGCACCTTTTTAAATGAAAACATTAATATGGAACATAATTTAATGAAATGTTCATCAGGAAGTTATAGATATTTAGATAAATTTGAACTAATTAGATGTGTTTTTTGGGGATTGAAACAAATTTATTACTCAAGTTCCCAATTTCATATTCCAAGAATGTTTTGGATATAACGATCCTAACGATCAACTTCATTTGTTAATTTACTACAACTCCAAAAGGAAAAAATATTCCCCAAAATTGACTAATGTAATAATATAATTTTGATTTAAAATTATTAATAGAGTGTTTTTAACAAGGTCCTGTTAAAATGGACCATGATTAATACATTTCAAATAATAATTTCACATGTGATGAGTAATGAAGCTTAAATTTCAAAATTCAGTAACCATTAATATTGTGAAAAATGATGCATATGAAAAATATTAAAAAGTTAATGAAAATTAACAAATTTAAATGGCTAATTAAAGCTTCTAAACATTATAGAAACTTTTTATGGTATCTAGGATTTAATATAAATTTATTATATTAAAATTCCCATATCATTTGAATTTAGTAATATTTAAAATCGATGTATGGAATCACTTACTTAAAATTTATGTTTATAAAGAGTTTTATTTTTAAAAAACTCATGGTTGGGAAGATATATATTCTATTTAACATGTTTATAAACTTACTAATTTGTATTATTGTGTTAAAATACCAATTATCATGGTATTATAGATTACCCAATATTTTAATTCAAAATTGTAAAGACTATGACTCCAGTAAACCTAAGTTGATGTGTAAATTTTTATATTGGCTTTGATACAATGGTAAAATCCAAAATAACCAATCAATCTACCAGTTTTAAAGAACTAGAAACACACATGACAATCATTTTACATTGTGAATTTAAAATAAAATCAAACAAATGAAAATTTTCTTCTTCCATTAATATCATTCAAAGGATTCATCTTTATAACCCAGAGAAAGAAAATAAAAGATAAGTGGCATCAAATTCTTAGTAGGGGTATCATACAACAGATGCTACAATGAATTAAAAAATAAAAATTAATATGGAATGCTAAATAACTAAAAAAACACACACAATTTATTCAAAAACTGGATTATTATAATTTGATAATAAAAAGTTAACTTGGTAAGGTAAATAAGTAAAACACTGTCCATTTAATCAATTAATTGAGAATAAAATTAATCCAAAGATAATATCATATCAAAAATATCATGGATAATAACAATAACTGAATTATAAATAAAATAAATTATTAATTATTTGACATTATGATCATATGAATCATGATTAATCTATCATCTTGTTCTTACATAACACAGTTTAAAACTACTAAGTAAAACCACATCTGATTTAGCCATATGTTTTTTTCTCATGAGACATGTTGATGCATCAAAAGGTTATCTCTAACCAATCCCCACCCATATCTTCACGTCCAAATAATTACTTATATATCAAATAATTAAATTACATAATTAATAATATACCCTATCTAAAATTATCTTCATTTAGTAATGAACACCAATTTATCATTAGTTCCACAATTAATCAATTAACTTTCCATGTAAACACTATATGTAAGAATGGTTTGCGATTTAGGAAATATATACCTCCATGGTAAAAATAAAGTGGGTAACCGTGAATTAAAACATTAACCATCGTGAAATAAAATTATTCATAAAAAATTCTTCAGAGGGACAATATATATAGAACATAAAAGTGAATAGGTTCATATTTAAAAAAATGTCTCAATGAAATAGAAATCGAGATGAAATCCATTACAGTGATAACAACGTTTATGTGATACTAAATAAATGAATAGATTATGTGTATCAAATGTAAATCCATATAGTACATCTGTAAAAGAAATATAATATAATCAAAATTCTTTATACACATAATTAGATAATATGAAATGGAAATGAAGAAGTAATATAAACCAATGAAAAGAAATCGAGTTATGAAATTATTTACCACTTGGTATCATTGATGTAAAATCCCCTTGGATGAAATATTACCAATTAAAACCTAAAATTATATGAATTATTAAGGAATCATAACATTACATGTTAAAGTGAAAGTATATACAGAAAATAAAACAGATCAAGTGTAAAACATTACAATATTCTTCATTGAAGAGAAATTGAGTTGAAGTCCTTTACCCCACACTTTCCTTTAGTTAAAGATTTTTTAAACATTTGTATAACTGTTTAGAGATTGTTATAAATTTATAATCGAACAATAATAATAATTATAACACCATATAAGTTTCACTTATAACATTTTACCACTAGTTTTTTTAGAATACTTCATTATATTCACTATTTCGGGTGTCTATTTCAATTTTTTAATTCATGTTTTGTAATGAAAATTATTTTTATTATACATATGATATAATTAAATCATTTCCAAACTGATAATAATGTTATAAATATCATATTTTATAAATATACAAATAATTATAACCACTCATAAAAAGTTCTCAATGTAAAATGAATCACATCAGTTTGTGGAGAGGGTTTATCGTACGTACGTGCGAGCAACGATATCATTACATTAACATGTTAAAGGGAATGTAAGTGGGATATATATTAATCTTATAAAATCAATATCATCTCATAATACCACATGTATTATTTAATTTTATCATGATTAAATTCTATATATATCGTACGTGAAAAATAATTTATAACACATTATGGGGTGGTAATTCGCTATACACACGAGTGATGTTAATTAATACTAAGCGACATGGAATGTAGGAAAGAATATAAAGAACCAATATTTTATAAATAAAATTAACTTTGGGATTTAATCAAATTTACATTTATGAATTATGGTTATAGAAAATACATGCACTATTTTGGTTTTGTTATATCCTATTAGATTTAAGAGACCATTAAGTATCACAGTCATTGTTAATATATCAATTGAATAGTGATCATATTATTTGAATAAATATAGGGTTTTTATAAATTTAATAGATATAGAAAAATTAAGTTATTTCATAGAATAGTAGGATTATACCCTATAAATCTCATTTATCGAAGCTTTCGAAGGAGATAACATCACGGATTTTTCCCCTTAGTAATCCTAATTTGAGATCTAACAACTAAATCTTGAGAATAATTATTTGCGAGAGATGTTAATGTTCATAGATATCATGCCCCAAACCATGTACGCCAAACCACCCAATGAACATTTCAATACAGCACACCTTTCCCCGAGATATTTGGTTAGTGTAACAAAGGGATATGTATCAAGACCCTAATAATAAGAATATATATATTTTATAGAATAATGAATATATTTTATTCTTATTTTTGTTACATTTCAAATGATTTTAATTTTGATATGATAATATAAAAACATTATTTTTGGGTAACATGAAATTTTAATTAAGACATTTATTTGGATGAACTCGTGGATTTTTATAATAAATTATATTTTAATATAATATTATATTTAAATAATTTTTATCAAAAATCAATGATAATATAATTTTTTTATGTCAAATAAAATTTTTATAAGGGTTTGAATACTGTTATTTAAAAAAAACCCATTATTTCTCAGTAAATGTCAATTCTGTTTTAAAATTGAAAATTTTCGAAAATTATTTTTATAAAACAATAATTATTTTTTGAATATGAAGATCAAAATTATCCAATGGTGAATTTATCATAATTTATCGAGACTGTCGAATTTTTGGGTAAAAATTAAATACTGTATACTGATAGTTTGTGTATTATAACATCATATTTTTGCAAAAGTGATGTAATAAATGATATAAAATATATCCACAACCAAATATATGTTTCCTATTGAAATTAATCCTTTTTTATATTATTTTACAAATTTTATAAATCCATTATGAAGGTCATAAAACCTATATTGTATTTTATGGTTTTAAAATAATTTCGTTAAGAACATAACTCACTTCCATATAAAAATGGGTAATATTTTATTATTGTCAACACTTATAATTATAAAATAATTAAAAACACTCTTATTTGAAAAAAAAACTATTGGAAAACCATGTGATTGTTTGGGATTTTTATAGCATTATTATATAGATCCCAAAACCAATGTTTGGGAAATCAAAAATATTCACCCTTTATTTTCCTTTATAAAACCACTAGAGACCCCATTCCTCTTCACTAAAAACCCATAGATAACGTCCTTACTCTTCCCTACCATCTCTATAGTCCTTCGAAGGTTCTTCCAAACTCTTAATAATTACCTCTCACACTTTTGGAATCTCCCTCTCAAGGTAAGGGATTCTCTCCTTCTCATATTAATTCCAGAATCTAAATAATCTTATACTTTTTATCTCTAATTACTAATTTTGTGATATGGTCTTACATACCCCCATACTTCCCTTATTATTAATAAACTATGAGAGAACCATTTCACTCTCATTAATACCTCCCATGAACATTTATGTTCGCCTATTATGCTGCAGAAATTTCACATCGATTATCCATGTCAAACAACTTTACAGTGAATAGTATTAGCAATTTCATTTCAAGGTTGTTCACCTTTATTATCTTATAATTATTTTATTTTTCAATTACATGTAGGTAATCCAAAATATATTATTATGGGATTAAATTTTATGTAATATGTATTTATGTATATGATCTATGTGGAACTCTAATGCATGTACAAGATATGATTATTGTGAGTTCTACTAGATATCACTCCAATTTATTTGGTAATGTTTTAGTCTCGTGATATTGAATGTATGGTGTGTGCGAGGTTATCCTAAGAACATTATGTTATGATGTCTTGGAGTTTAGACATGACTAATTTTTATGATTTCATATTTAATGTCATTTCCACATTCCCATGTTGCCTTTATGTAATCATGTTATATCATGCCTCAATGTTAATTTTTACAATATTCACCCCTTTTATGTACCATTAAAATTCAAAGTGACTATCATGTAATACTTTTTTAATTTTATTCCATGTTTATCTCCTTACCGGGCGTTATAGATCATCCTTTTCTTATATATGTCCGCAGGTTATCCCACACAGTTTTAAGAAAGACAGAATAAAATGAACATGTTAATGATGTTTTCAATAATGTTATTATACCCCCTATTTTATTTTGTTATGCAATGAACCTAATTGATCTAAGGAACTATACTTATCAATAATAAAAAATTTATTATGTGTAATCCTATGTAATAAATCAAGAATTAAAGTGTCATAAAAACATGTGTTCTCATAGTTGGTATCAAAGGAATGTTTAGTTATTTTTGGGATTAGGATTATAAAAATCTTGGTAATCCTTATGGATAAGACTAAACATAATAAATCATCCCTATGATTCCGTAAACTATAGATTATGTGGTTTCCAAAAAAATACATAACTTTTTGGATACTATAAGTGGATGTTTCTCTTGAAAACATTTTACTATGGGTAACACCCAAAAACACCACATTGAGCTAGACATGATCAAGAATTGGTGCAAAACAATGAGCCTTTTCACAAACATATTTTTATACTCTTGGGGGATAATATTTAGTAAATTCACAATCCCACTAAAAACCATTAATAGTGAAAATACTCCATAAAATTTTATGTTTGGAAATATACCATTAATAATATAGATTGAGTCCTGTAAATTCATAAGTAAAGGATACACATGTAATTTATAAATTATCCTTTCAATGTTATTATATTCTCATTTAGGCGTTTAATTGTTTAAATTTACTCATCCATAATTTTCACATTATTTTGGACAATTGATAGAAATATGAGAAACTGAGTAAAAAACAATTATATATGTAAATGTGATGACTAACGAAATGAGATTATAAACCTGATAGAGAAGGAATCGAGTACTTTGTTATGATAATTTCAATTGAATCATGTTTTGAATTAAAACCCTTGTTAAGAGAAACACTGAAATTTTCATAAGAAAGAACAACATGTAATTGTCACATTTATTGGGAAAATTCCTATAACATTCAATGGATCATAAAATCCCTTAATCAAAGAAAAATGGATCAAGTACATTTAGAAGATATTATTCATCATTCAATGTTCTAAGTAAGATAAGGTTATACGATCTATTTATCATTTGGAGTTAGAATCTATTAAGTGGTGTAGATTTTTCCTGAATAAAAAGCCTAAGGAAGATATCAAAGTAATTGGGTGGAATGAGTCCCAAAAATCGTTTTTTGAAAAATAGTTTCCTCGTAATATATGACTTAAAATGGGAAGGGATTATATTTCCCTCAATAAAAATAACAATGAATCCACTGATACTTTGGTGCGATAAAACTGAGTCTACAAAAAGCCTAGGAAATCATAGACATTGATTTCTATGAAAACAATTTATGGTGTTCCTCAAATTCAAAATGGAGATTGGTGAATTACAAGGTTCTCATTGGGTTAAGATGTAGAAATTAGAGTTTAATTATGATGGTGCATGTAAAACTCTAAATTCATATGAAATTGCAACATCCCACTTGTCAAATGTGTGGAACAATCACTCTAGAAATTTCTTGGGGGTGATTAAATGCTTTATGTGTATAAAGTAAGGGATCATTGTAAGAAATTTATAAATGGAGAAACCCACCAATGAAATTTAAAAAATGAATTATATTTCCAACCATCATCATATTGTCAACTATTTTAATATAAAATTTAAATAAAAAAATTTTAATCACCTCCATATTACAAGGGTTTTTAGATTCAATCAATGTGAACAACCTCAATGGTAGAAATGGTGAGTTTATATAATCAAAACCAATAAGGTGGATCCCTAAAACAAAGTGTTGATAGAAACACTAGTTATTCATTCCATAATAGTGAGTATAATTTTTGTTTTTAGTTCTACACATTCCTTCATATCATAATAGTTTATTATAATTAGTCACAATCATGGAATTATATCTATCAGTGAAAACAAAAAATGGGATAAAAAGTTCCCATATAAATTTTCAAGATAACGAAATCACTCTCTATATAAGAAATATTACTCTAATTATATATATTAGTTAAGAGAAGGATTTATCTTATTTTTAACTAAAACCTCACAAATAAATATTATTTCCCTATGAGAATTAATTTCTAGCTTAAATTATTGATTTAAATTTAAAGATCATCCTTGAAGACATGACCATTATGAGTGAATGTGCTAAAGTGTCTCTTGAGGAATTTACTGGCGTTCCTTCTAGTTGAGTGGTAGAATTTTAAATCGAGACAATTCCTATTAATTTTCCAACATCCCAGAATCCATGTTGAATGGTTTTTGTTGAACATGAGGATCAGAAAAAACAACTACAAGAGAATCAAGAGAATGGGTTTATACACCCATGTTCTTCACCATGAGGTGAATCAGTTCTCTTAATAAAGAAAAAGGATGGGTCAATATAGCATTGAATTTATTACTGTGAGCTAAAAAATATCCCAATGAACAAAAGGTATCATATTCCACAGATTGATGACTTTTTCGATCAACTATGTGGAGCCCAGTACTTATCCAAGGTAGATATTTGGTTAGGGTATTATCAAGCAACAGTGAAGAAGGAAGATTTCCCCAAGAAAAATTTCCATACAATGTACATGCACTATGAGTTCATATTAATGCCATTTAGACTCACTAATTATCTATATATAATCATATAATTATTCAATAAAATATTTAGATATTTCCTTAGGATTTTTTTGGTAGAATTTATAGATTATAATCTAATGTAATACAAAAGAAAAATGAAGCATGAAGAGCATATGAGCACTATACTAAAGGCCTTGTGAAAGGAGAAGCCCTTGAAAAGACATGCTATTATAACTTCTAGTAAAAGGAAGTCACATTCCTAGGAATTTTTATCAAAATCATTGATATATCTATAGACTCATCAAATACATAAGTAATTGAAGGATGGAAAAGTCTAACCAATGTGATGGAAATCCAAAGTTTCCATGGATTATATTGGTACTATAATCGATTTCAGTGAAATTTATTACAATTTTCTATCCCTATAATAATGATAACTCATAAAGGGAGTAATTTTATTTTGGAATAATGAACTTGAAGATAGGTTCATGGAGATAAAAATGAGGGTTACAATCACACCTGTACTTATGCTACCCAAATGTGGGGAACATTTTTTAGTGTACAACGATTCGTTGAAGAAGTTCTTGGGAGGTTTAATAATGAATAATGATAATTCAATAACCTATTTATCAAGATAGTTAAATTTTCATGAATAGAACCACCCAACATATGATTTGGGGTTGGCTGCACTGATCTTCACATTAAAAATATGGCATCATTATCTCTTTAAGGGAGGTGTAAAATATATATGAATCAAAAGATACTCAAGTATAAACTCACATAGAAAGTGGCAGATATGTGCCAATGAAGATGGTTAGAGTTGATTAAGGACTATGACTACCCAGTCCACTTCTATCCTAGGAAAGAAAATAAAGTGGATTATTCTATAAGTAGAAATGATATACCAATTTAATCATTAATGAGAATTATGATGTATCGGATCTTATTAGACTTGATAAAGATATACATAGGAATCATAAATGGAGAATTAACATCAATCCTTTCACAAATTATTACTCTACAATACCTTTTGTAGAAGATAATGGATGATCAAAGAGATGATATGGGAATTAAAAAGAAGGTGAAATCAATAAGAAAAGGGAAATCATCATAGTTCAAAATTAACAAAGAATAAGTTTTAAATTTGGGTCAAGAATACATGTACAATACAATTCTGAGAAAAATAATGGTTTATTGGATAATGAAAATAGTTTGAACTTATCTATCTATCCATGAAGCATAAAGATATATCGAGATCTCAAAAAAAATTATTGGTGGGACAATTTGAACAAGAAGATCACTTAATATATGTCAAGGTTTCTTTTATGTTAGCATGTGAAGGCTGAAATTCAAAAATCCAAGGGGATGATGAAACCATTACCCATACCAACATAGAAATGGGAACACAAAACTGGGTGCTTTTTCAATAGTTTTTAAATAGATCAAGAAGAAATTATGATACATGTGTTATGGTGTATTATGTTACAAAATTTTAGCACTATATTGAAAATTGAGATAATTTATCACTCAATAAATTGAAAAGGATATAAATTAGTGAATTGGTGAGGTTGCATAAAACATCACTATGATTGTATCTAATCAAGACTTGAGATTTACCTTTATGTTCTGGAAGTGTCTCAAACATATTATAACTACTGAGTTGAAATTCATTAAATATAATCACCCTCAAGATGATGGAGAACTAGAGGGGACTATCTAGACACTCAAGGACATGTTGATACCATGATCGATGGACATAAAAGGAGGATGTGTTCAACATCTTACTCTGATCATGTTCTCATGAAATATTAGTTTCCAATAAAGAATTAAAATGGCTCCCTATTATTCCCATTTATAAAAAGAGGTGGAAAAAACTTTATGCTGGGTGAAGTTTGGGAACTCAAACTACTAGGTCCTAAAATGGCTAAGGAAATGTTAGAAAAGGTCAATACCATTCAATAACACATCAGGGATACTCAGATTTGACAAAAGAGATATGATGAGAACTGTTAGTAAGACCTAGAGTATGAGGTTAGATATAAGTTATTCCTCCCCATATCTCCATGGAATAAATTCATGAGATTTCAGAATAAGGGAAATATTAGTCCAATATACATCGGTACCTTTGAGATCCTTGATCACCTCAGAGCGGTGGCCTACCAACAATCTCTCCCACCAAACCTATTTCAATTAAATGATGTGTTCCATGTATCACTATTGAGGAAGTAAATACAACACCTCTTACATGTATTTAATTCGTAGGTATTACTATTTCATAATGATATTGTGTCACCCTTAGAATTTAGGAATTTTTATTTTCTTGAATTAATTTAATCTTGTTGACATTTTTCATTTCAAACAACACTCAATATTGCATTTTTATACGAAATAACTATGTTTGGATTTCATTATACGGACAAAAAGTTAATATTTAACTACATGAATCAATTATATTAGATTTTAGACCATGTAAAACTATTTTTGGAATGTAAAAGAAACAATACTGATTCCCTTATACAGCTCATGTTACATGTTAGGGAGAGTTGTTAATAGACTACAATATACTATTAATATGATTATTAAAATATTATTATAGCGACCACCTTGCAGTTAGAATGGAAGTTACGAATAAGATTATGTAAATTGTGAAAATATTAATTACATATGTATATAAAATGAACCATTTGTTATCAATTAGTATAATTGAATAAAATAACTATTTGAAAATAAATGAATTACTTTTATAAGAAAACTGTTTTTCAATGTATATGCACAATTTTATCTCTATAAAACAAACAAAATTTGATTAATGTTATAAATGATATATATATATAATATTAAATATAGATTTATAATAATATTCTAGTATATTGTTTTTGTATAATATCAAAATAAATCCAATTTTATGTATAAAAAGATGTAATTTTTTCCTTCTAAAATTCAATTTGACTCTTTTTTAATAGATACTCCATTTTATATCTAGTTTTTGACATTTTATAATTTTTATTTTACAAAATAAACTTACTTTTTGGACTTTAAATATTAAAATTTGCTTTTTGGGTTTTTTTTTGTTTTTTCTAAGAACATTTATATTTAGATGAATATAGAATATTACTGAATTTTAGTTCAAAACTGCATTTTCATCCAATTTATTTGTATATTTAAATAATGTTTCCAATAGGTTTATAATTATATTTAGATTAATTTTATATAATTTATTACACTTTAGGTTATTTTAACCAATTTTACATTGAAATTTGATATAAAAACATTTGAAAACATTAAGCATTTTTTATCAAAAACCCATTATCATGACACGTCTGGGGGATTGATTTTAAATTAATTTATTCAACTTATATAATTAGAATTTTGAAAACTATATTCCATATATAGAATACTAATAATTTATAATTGATAATAATATCAAATTAGTTAAGACCCAAAATATTAGTGAAACTAACTAATATTCATTACAACATTTAGGGTAAAAATAAGCTTGCTTAATAATTAAACATTAATATAAACTATCCAAATGTCCTAAAAAGCTGATAAAAATAAATTAAATGCAAAATTTTATACTAATTAACCTATTTTAAAAGAATTTAACAATTATTCAGGAAGACATGATGTAATGGAAACCTCTCAATAGTTATTACCTTTATATATTTTATGAATTCGCTCCTCCACTATAAAAAGACAGTCACCCCCTCACTCCCAAAAAACATATCTAGACACTTAATATTGAAAAAAACCTTCCCATATCTCCCCCAAAAATCCTTCATTTTGACCAAGAATCATCCATTTGGTAATAAATCCAACTAAGTATTCCCTTTGGTGCTACCTAAGAGGTGTTACCCAAAGAAGTGGTAACATCCTTCCTGAAGCTAGTTTATTTTATTTTTATTCTACGCCCATACATATTCCATTATTATATACTAAACTATGTTTATTAATATAGTAATATGTTTTTATCTTAATTATCATACCGACCCATACATACACATCCATCTAATGGGTTACAAATTTACCTTTCTTATGTTTGACGAACTACCACCACATTAAACGATGTTGTTCTTTTTTTCCTTTACCATATCTCATGGTTGGAAAATATGATTTTAACTCTCTTTTATATTATATATATATATAATTTATGATGTATTTATGATTTTTTATAAATTAATATATACAAAATACCATCATTTTTCCCATTTTGTGTAAATATGATAACTTCTTTTGGGGAAGGGTGGACTCTCTGAGCCTCAATGTGATGTGATTCGTTCACACTTTACAGTGAATGAATTAAGGATAGTATTAGTAAATGTATATGATATATATTAAATAAAAATTATAATATAATTATCATAAATATACACATATATTTCATTTATATTATTACATTAAAAATATTAAACCAAAACAACGTTCATGCGTACGTACGACTTACCGTCTCTATGAACAGTGTATTACATTTAATATTTCTATTATTTATAGATTATTATAAATATTTATATTCTAAATATATATGATATTTACATCATGTTTTAAATTCTATAAATATGTAAATCATTCCCTATGTAAATGTATCAGGAATAATAAGTCAAAACATATATGAAAAACAACAGAGATATTACACAAAACATAACATTAACATTGAATAGTTTGGAAACATGTAATATGAATTCCTAAAAAATATTATTTGGTATTATATATAATATCATATTTATTTGGATGATTTATAATAAACTAATAGTTATTATACATGAGGTTCGAAAGTTTATGATGAAAGTCAAATCATATGGTAAGGGAATACCTCTCACATTTTATTTCTATGAGATAAATGAAAAATTCACCACTCTCTTATTTTGTTGGACGTTTATACTGACTTATGAAATGTTATATAAATAATTTAATTTATTTAACCATATAATAAACTTTAATTTATTTTATTTTACTTGGGGATCATGATTTAATAGTTACCCATTTAGTAAGGGTTTTCTCATCACACTTTTATTTTTCATGAGACACAAGCCACCTTCACCACCTAATTATTTTATATTGGGTGTTTAATACCCATGGATGTATTATATGATTATTATAATTAAATTTATGGCTAATTACATATCTATTTGATAATATTTATTTATTTGGGTTTTTGTTAGAAAATTTACCAAATCTGTACAGTAATTATTTCTCGATTTTTTTTCTTTGAGACACATTCCATGTTATGCACCTATATTTTTTATGTAGTTTATATAATTTCATTTATAATTTTATACCATGAACCTAAATATTTTCATCATAATTAAGCTTAATTATTTTTATTTTAATTATATTTTGAGAACAATTTAAAGTTACTGAGTAGTAATAGTTTATTGAAGCAATCTCATTGTTTATCGTGATTGTTTGTGATTAAGCTTAAATTTATATAATCTTACGATCCAAATCAAAAAAAATATAATTATTTTTCTAATATTATGGATATTTCTGGTATATTCATGTATTGGTACCATTTTTCCAATATTTGGAACAAAAGATAATTTATAATATTTTTTAAGAAAGTCTGACATTACCTCTCCCACTGGTCGAAAATAAGTGTTCTGTAAAAACCATGTTTTATAAGAATGTTTTCAAGATTAATTTTCATGTTTTAAAGGAAAGGTGTTTTGGAAATTTTTAACGAATTATTTATATTTTTTCAATTTAATTTAAAATAAAAAGGGTTTCAAAAAACTTCATTCATTCTTCATATATTTTCAAAGTATTTTTAATGAAAAAGGTTATAAAAAGGTTTCCACTATTATTTACAGGTTTTAAAATTATTTTAAAATAAAAAAAATTAATTTTTTTATAATTATTTATAATATTTTACAATTTTTTAATAGAAAAGGGATTTCAATATATTTTCATGCATTCTTTATTAGTTTTTAATTTATTTTCAAAGAAAAAAATTTAAAATTTTTTTCATGATTTATTTATAATTTTTAAAGTATTTTAAAGGAAATGGTTTTAAAAAAACATTGTTGATTCATTTATAGATTTTCATTAAAAGTGTTTTTCAAAAAAAATTCATGTTTACTTTATGATTGTTTCAGGACAAAGGTTATAAAAAGGTTTTAAAACATTATTTATCAGTATTCAAGGTTATTTTCTTGGAAAATGGTTTTCACGATTTTTTTTATTTTTTAAAAAGATCTTTTAAAATCGCATAGGATATTTTCCTCAAGAAATGTTTTAAATGATTTTTCATGATTAATTTATATGATTTAAAGTTTATTTTATAGAAAATGATTTTTAAAACGTTATATGTAATAAAAATTTATTTTCAAATAAATGTCATGTTCCATGTGATCTTTCAAAATCCTTCTCCATCTAAGAATAAAAAATTTGTTATCGTTTATGCTTTACGTGTAATTTTATCAAAGGATACCATTAATATTATTTAAATGAATAATTTATTTTTTGATGGATTTCTATTTAAGAGACCCATTTATCTTCAATAGTTTGTAAAATTATAAATTCTTATGTAACTCGCTTCGTTTCACGGGTTATTCTTAGTGAACTGATTATGAAACCTCTAAATTTTCCATAGGTTATGATATGATTAAATGTTTGGGATACCAATTTTATTTCATGGGTTATGATATGATGATTATGAAACTGATAAATTTTTATGGGCCATGATAAGATGCACGTTTTATGGCACACATATGTATGATTTAACTATGAGATTGGTGGGACCTATATATCCCTCCTATTAATTGGGTAAATATTTATATCTTATGAGATAATGATGGGAAACATGTCATAAAAATTAATACACAGTAAGAAATATGTGTGTCCTGATCTAAAAGGGTAAACATAAGGATCCTAATGCACTATGGGAAGATGGGTAAAATCGATCCACTATGGGAAGATGGGGAAACCCAATCCACTATTGGACAATGGATAAACCCTATCTACTATGGGAAAACCTGATCCCTTATAAGAAAAATACCATGATTTGGGATGATTGTTTTTCCCACCTTGTTGGTGTAGGCCCCCATAGATTGCTGATATGTTTTTATAAATGAGCCTTAACTTATGGATAATTTTTTATATGCCTATATGTATGATAAAAATCTATTTATTATTAGTAACATATATGGACACGGTTCATGTTCTTGATTATCCTATGATTCATGAACTCCAAATAATTAAGACATGTCTCATGATTATGATCATTTATATGTAGGGTATGATATTTAAATTTTATCCTCATGTTCTCATACCCTAATGTTAATGTTGTTTTTAAGAATTTCCTTTATTTACCCTTACAATGCATTCAAACTCACCCCTTTATTATATTATCTTTCCCCAGGTTACGAATAAAGTCATTAAGTAGGGGTACTAAAGGGTAATATATTTAAAGGAGATGTTGAGGATCTTTCACTAAACTTGAATATTGTGTTCCATGTTTCCAAAGACATGGAACTTTTATGATCTTTAGGCATGTTTTCTATAATGTGATGAATATTCATCTAAAATGATGTAATATCAATGTATTATATTCCGAGTTCACTATATTTGGAATCAAAGGAAAGGTTTATTCAACCATTGGAAACTAAGATAATAAAACTTTAGTGAGCACCATTGGTATATTTCTAAGGATATGTCTAGGTATGTCTCTAAGGATAACTATATTGATGAGTTAGTGTTTAAGAAAATGTCCTGAAATTTTGGTAATGGATAGATTAATTAGATTCCTTGAAATAAATCTTTTTTTTATACTACATGTCGATTTGGATTAGGATTAGATGCACATAGAGCAAACCCTAAAACATAATATTTAGTTATACTCGATCTAGAACTGATGTACAACAATGGGCCTTTCCGCAAACCTGTTTTGAAACTCTTGGTGAATATTATTTGGAAATTAAAAAAACATTTTATGAATAATAATGAATGATTTTAATAGAATATGGATCCTAATAACCTAGTATAAAATTTAAGGTGTTTTTATTAAATAGTTGGTTTCATGATTTAGACTTCTTTTAGGTGACTTTTTAGGATTATGTGGGTTTCCATTTTGATAAGTTTTTCTAATAATATGCATTTTGGTTTTATCCAATGGAGGGAACTAGAAGGATATTTGATAACATTTAATGATTCTGAGGTGGAAATTATTGGAATTTTATAAATCAATGTACTAAGTGAAAATATAATGAACAGAATAAAGAATTAGGTATGGGTATTAGATATATTTCCTAAGATAAAGAGACCGCAAATGAATTGTGAAGAGTTTAGGATGTTCATGTAGTATTATTTATATTAAACTTAAAAAGCATTATTAGATTAATGTTGTGAAAAATTAATACATGATTCATATTTTATATTAATGGAAAGAGGTATTATGGAATATGTTTATGAAGCTGGAGTAATGGTTTACGAATAAATTAGGATAATTGAAGTGTATAGATTATGTTATATGAATCATGATGTATATAAGGATTGTTTGTATATTTTATTTCTATTTTTTGATTTAATGAAGGTTAAATTAAGGGTAGGTAACCCTTAATATGTTCCAGTGTATTTGAAAATGATATTTTATACGGATATATAGATGATGGGATGGATAATGTATATTTGATATTATTTATGAAATCATAACTGATAAAGGATTTTATATCAAAGTGGTCTATTTTATCATGGAATAAGTTCAAAACATCTTAGATTTAAGTATTCTATCCACTAATCTTTGGAAAAGGGAAGAATGGATGTTCTTGAAAAGGATTTTTGGTAATTTGATTTATTATCATGTTTCAAGAGAATATATGATGAGGGTATTCACATTATTGTTATGTGACAACCAAGAGATACTTTTTAATATATGGGGGATCAATTATAAGTCGATTTAGTGACCTTATTTTCAATGTTTTTGATTTCCGTATCTTGAAAGGGTTATAAGTTTTAACAATTATGTAATGTTTAAGTAAATATTTAGATGATGTTTGTGAGATTAAAGTAATATCCCACTATATGAGTATTTATGAATATTAGATATCCTATTCTAACTATAGTGTGTTGATGGAAATTGCAGATAAATGGGACAACTTATCTTGGATCTTATGATATGTTAATTCTTCAAGAACGAAAAATTAACATTTTTTAGAGAAATAGGAGAAGTGGAATTTGGTCAACGCCTGATAAATGGGTGAAATTTTTTTTTTAAATGGAATGAAAATAATTAAGTATATATTCTTATGAAATAAATTATTAAACATTAGGAAAAGTGTCTTGAAATAATATTTTTTCTTCTTATTATCATTTTTGAGGATATCAATGACCTTTTTTCAATCCTTGGTTTATGGATTTGGGATTGTTAACATTATCCTAACCATGTTCTCTACCACTCTCCATTAGAACATGATAGTCGAATTTCTCTTCCCTGTCCATGTTTTGAATTTTCACCTATCGTATCCAATGTTGAAACATAGTTATAAGTTACTTTGGGTAACTGTTATGATTCCAAAAAAAAAATTAAATAATGTTTTAGTATTCATTTCTATGATTTGGGTTTCTAAAAATGGAACTTTCAAGTATAAATCCTTTTGATAACCAAGAAAAATTTCCATTGTGAAAATTATTTTAAGGGGTGTTGAATGTAATAGAATTATTTTTTGAAAATTGTTATTTTTGAATTAATTTAATCATTTTGACATTTTTCTTTTCACACAATAATGAATAAATATTTTTCTATATGAAAGAACTTGGTTTGGATTTCATTATATGAAAGAAAATTCTAATATTTCACTATAAAAACACATAGATTAGATTTATGAAAACTAAACACTATGTTTGGATTGCACAAAACACAATACTGAGTCCCTTCAATAGCTTGTGTTACATGCTGGACCATGTTTTTACCGAACTATAATGTATTATTATATGATTATTAAAATACTATTATTGCTACCACCTATCCGTTGGATTGGAAGTAATAAAAATTGTTAAAAAAATTGTGAAAATAATATTTAAAAATTTATATAAAATAAATAATTTTGTTATGAATTAGTTGAAGTGAATAAAATAACTATTTCAAAAGAAAGATATTAATTTTCTAGGAAAACAATTTTTCTGTATTAAAACAAAAAATTTCTCAAAATAAAATTAACCACATTTGATTAATGTTTTCAACCAAAATTTTATATTTTATATTCAATAAATATTTTTTATACTAATACAATATATTTATAGCTATAAAATAATAATAAATCTAATTTTATGAATAAAAAACAAGTATTTTTTTCTAAAAGATAATTTTACCGCCTTTTAATGGAGACCCATTTTAAATATAATTTTGGAAAATTTTTAATTTTTTTTGAAAAAAATAAAAACCTTTTTTTAAATATAAATATCCATATCTAATTTCAGTGATTTTTTGGAATTTTCTAAGAACATTCACATTTCAATGAATAATGAATAATACTAAATTTTAGTTCAAAATTGTATTTTTGTCCAATTTATTTATATAGTTAAATAATATTTTTAATTCCTATTTAAGTATAATTATATCAATTTTATATCATTTATTACAATTTAGTTTATTGGAACCAATTTTAGAATGAAATTTTATATTAAAACATTTCAATATTTTAGTCATTTCCTCTTAAAACTCGTTATCGTGACACATCTACGAGATTAATTTTAAATTAGTTTCTACCACTAATGTTATTATAATTTGGAAAAATGGATTCTATATTTGGAATTATAGAAATTTATAATTACTAATATATTCAAATTATTTTTGACTAAAATTATTAGTGAATGTAATTAAAATTACTTACAGTGATTAAGGTAAAAACAAGATTACTTATTGATTAATCATTAATATTAAGAGAACAAATGACCTATACAAATTTTAAAAAGAAATTGGATGGAAGTATTTAGAAAAAATACCCTATTTTATAATTTTTACAATTATTGGAGGCAAATTATGTTAGGGAGACCTTCCAATAGGGTTTACCTTTTTATATTTACACATATGCCACTAGGCCTCTACTACAAAAATGAACGCACCCCCTAAATTCCTCACATATATCAAGACACAATTTCGTCGAAAAAACCTACCAAAATATTCTCCCAACATCCCCAAATATGACCTAAAAGCCTCACATTATGAAGAAATCCAACAAAGGAATGCCTTTGGCTCAAACTAAGAGGGGTTTCCCAAAGAAGAGTTAACATCCTTCCTCTATATCCTTTGTTTTATTTAAATTATCCACATATTAATAACTTATTATTCAATTATTAAATAATAAAAATAGTATCATAAATATACTGAGATTTTTTTATTATATGTTTTATAACTACAGTTACACACATCCATCTACCAGGTAACAAATATACCATTCTTGTATATGACAAACTACCACCTACCAAACTGATGGTGTCTATTTTTACTTTACTACTTCTCATGGTTGAAAAATATGATAGAAACACTATTTTTATATGATATGTTTGATTTATCTATTATTCTTGAATTATTTTATAAAACTTATAATCATGTTTTACATTTTGTGTAAATATGATAACTTTGTTTGTGGATGTGTGGACTACTGCCTCCTCAAAGTGGTGTGATTAATTCCCAATCTGTATGTAATATATTAATGACGGTTTTAGAAATTATATATTCTATATATATATATATGAAATAATAATTATAATACAATTATATATATATATATATATTCAAATATATCATTTACCTTATTTCATTCAAAACACAAATTAAATAGAAAGAGTCTTCATTCTTGTGTACGAGATACCATCTCCAGGAACAATGTATTCCATTTCATATTTATATTATTTGTAGATTATTATAATTATTTATATACATAAAATAAAAAAAATATATCATGTTTTATATTAATTAAATAATTAAATCATGATCTAATTAAGAGTATCAAAAATAACAATTCAAATCATATATAAAAAAATACGGATATTACCCAAAACAAAACATTAACATGAAATAATTAATAAACTGGTAATATAAGGTCATAAAAAATATTATATGGTATTAGATATAATAATATGGTTCTTTTTTATATTTATAATAAACTTATAACTATTATATAGGAGGTTTGAATTTGAAAAATGGTAATTAAATTTCATCCTATATTTTATTTCCATGAGATACATGCCAAACTCACCACTCTCATATTTTGTGTGGTGTATATACTGCCTTAAGACTTGTTATATCATTAATTTGTGTGATTTAATTAAATTAAAATCTTAAAATTTATTTTATTATTTATTGGGATCATGATTCAAAATTTACCCATGTAGTACGGGTTTTCACATCTTACTATTATTTTTCGTGAGACACAAGCCAATTTCACGACCCATATCTTATATATAGTGTGTTTACTACAAAAGTATATATTATATAATTATTAAAAAAAATTAATTGGTATTAGCATATCCATTTGATGATATTTATTTCCAGGGATTTATATGTCAAAACTTTCAAATTGGTAAAGTAATTTTTCACAAATTGCCTTCTTTTTGACAAATTCCATATTATGAAACTATATTCATTTAAGAGGTGTATATACTAACAATTGAGATTTTATATCATGAAACTCATTATTTTAAATATATTTCAAGTTTCATTTTATTTCATTTTCATACATGTGGAGTATTATTTAATGTTACCAAGTGGTAAGAGTATATTGAAACAATCTCAATGTTTATCGAGATTATTTGTGATTAAGCTTCCATTAATGAAATTTTGGGATCCATGTCTCATGAAATATCATGTTTTAATTATCCTAAAGTTATCCATGATATCTTCATGTGTTGGTACCATTTCCCACTATTTGGTACATACTATAATTTAGAATGTGTTTTTAAGGAATTCTGACTTTACCTCTCTCCTTGGTCAAAAATATGTGTTCTTTCACAACCATGTTTTCTAAAAATGTTTTCAATATTTTTTATAAGTTTTTAAGGGAATTAGATTTCATAATATTTTCAAGAATTATTAATAATTAATAAAATTATTTTTAAATAAAAAGGTTTTCAAATGGTTTTCATGAATTATTTATAATTTTTCAATGTATTTTCAAAAATAATGATTTTCAAAAATATTTTAAGAAACAATTTTATGTTTTAGAATTATTTTCAATTAAAATGTAGTCCAAAATTATTTTAGTAATTTTTTATAAATTTTTAATGTATTTTCAATGAATGATTTTTTCAAAAGTTTTTCATGATTTCTTTATATGTTTTTAATATATTTTCAAAGAAATTGGTTTAAAAAAATATTCATGAATTTTTTTATGTTTTCAAGGAAATTGGTTTTATAAAAAGTTTTATCTTACTTTATAATTTTTCAAGGAAAAATATTTTTAAAAGGTTTCCAATATTCCTTTATAAATTATCATGGTTGTTTTCGAGGAAAATAGATTTCAAAATGTTTTATATTTGGAAAAGATATTTTCAAACCATACATAATATTTTTCTCATGAAAGGTTTTAAATGATTTTTTCATGATTCATTTATATTTTCTCAAATTAGTTTCTAAGATAATGATTTTGAAAATTTTATATTTAAAGGAAATTAATTTTTAATGAAAATTTATGTTCCACGTGATCTTTCAAAATCCATCTCTATCTATGATGAAAAAATTGGTTATAATTTATGATTCACTAGGGATAAAATCCAAGGATACAATTAATATTATTTCTCTGAATGTATTATGTTTTAATATATTGATATTTATGAAACCCATTTCTCTTCAACGGGTTATACCATGATAAATGAAGATGAAAGCCGCTTCCTTTCACAAGATATTCAATAATGAAATGATTATGAAACCTATCTATTTTCTACAGGATAATATATGATTAAAATTTTATGATACCCATTTTATTTCATTGGTTATGATACGATAATTATGAAACCCATATCATTTTATGGGGGATGATTATATACATGTTTTATGGAAAATGAATGTTAAATTTCATTATTAGATGGGTGGGACCTACATATCTCTCAAATTAATTGGGTAATTATTTATATATCATGATATACTGTTGTTAAAAAAGTTGAAATACTTAATTCAAAATGCAATATATGTGTGTCCTGATCTAAAATAAGAAAAACATTCATCTTGATACAAAAACGAGAAAAATGAGCATTCTGATCCACTATGGGAATATAGGGAAACTAAATCCACTATGAAAATATGGGGAAAATGATCCACTATGGGATGATATAGAAACCCACTCTACTATGGGAATACGGGAAACATTACTCCTTATATGAAAATTATTGTGACTGGGGATGATGGTGTGTTTTGTCTAATAGGTGTAGTCCCAACGATGTTCTCTGATATGTTTTGGAAATGTGCCTTAAATTATATGGAATGTTTTCATATTATTACGTTTATTCCAAGAGTCTCTGTCTTATGCCTATGATATGAACTAATGGATTATGTTATTCATCATCTTATGATTCATCAACTTCTAATATTTATGCCATGTCTGGTGATTATGATCATTGATGTGTAGGGTATGATCTTCAAATGTTATTCTCATCTTCCAATACAATTATAGTGATGTTATGCTTAATTATTCCCTTTATATACCCTTACTAAGCACTCAAAATACACCATTTTATGTTTCCATTCACCATGTTATAAATAAAAGTTCAAAGTAGGAGTACTGAAGGGTAAGATCTTTAAGGGAGATGTTGAAAATATTTCACCAAACTAGAAGAATGTGTTCTGTGTTTCCAATGAAACAAACTTAATATGATCCACAAACATTTAGTTTTTGTAATTTAATGAATATTCATCTAAAATGATGTTATATAAATTTATTTTAATCCTGGGTCACTATAGATATTTTATATGAGGATAATCTGGTGACGATATTAGATCATAGAGACAAAGTTATTTGAAATAATACAATGTGCCCTGTCTAAGTTATATAGAGAGACCACATGTTTGAAGAAGTGATGTGGGAAATATATTAGGTGATGAAACAAAATTAACCTAATATATTTTAGTGTGTGAAAAAATTTGAGGGTGAAATTTCTCAAGAAGGCATATTTTAATGATCCAAAATTTGATAAATTAAATTTCCATTTTTCTTAAATTAAATAACCAATTGTGGATTGTGGTTAAAGAAAACACATGAACATATTTTGTTTAATTATAATCTATTAGATTTAAAAGATAATTATGAATCATAACTGTTTATAAAATAGTTATTGAACAATGATCATATTATATGTACAAATATTGGGTTTTGATAAATCATATTGACACAAATGAAGGAAGTGGTGACCTCGATTAGTAGGATAATACCCAATGAATCACATTTATCAAAGAATATGAGTGAGATTCCATCACTAGGATTTTACCTTGACCAAGCCCAAGTTTACCTCTAATATCTAAGGAACAAGTAAAACTATTTATGGGGAGGTTTATGATCATCAATATCATGGAGAAAACCATCTACATAGAACCACCCTAACAAAATATCATCATCACTCACCTTACCCTTAAAAAGTTATCAGGTGTAATAAAAGGATATGTATCAATACACTAATAATATGAATATGTATATTGTATAGAAAAATGCACATATTTTATTCTTATTTTTGTTACTTTATAAATGATATTTAGTTTGATAAGATAACATAAAAAAAATTATTTTTGGGTAATATTCAATTTCAATTAAGAAATTTATTTTCATGAATTAATATATTTTTGAAATAAATATTAATGTAATAAAATATTATTATTAAATATTTGTTATTAAATTTTCATTATAATATAATTCTTATTATGTAAAATTTATATTTTATAAGGTTTCTAAAACCGTTATTGTTAAAAAACCAAACATTACAAAATAAATGTCTACTATTTTTTCAGAGTGAAGATTAAAATATATATAACATTATTTTTTTAAAATAAATATTATTTTTAGAATCATCATGTTGAAATTATCCACTATTTCGTTTTTCCTAATTTTCTGAGATAGTGGAATTTTTGAGTAAAAATTAAGTATAGTATAAATACAGGGTGTGTATTACGACATCATAATTAACCAAAAGTGATATAATAAATGTTATAAAAGGTATCCAAGACCAAATATATTTTTCCCATTTAAATTAATTTGTTTTTCGGTTATTTTGATTAATTTTATAAATCCTTTATGAATCCTTTAAAACATATATTAAATTTTAAGGGTTTAAAATCATTTGTTTAAGAACATGACTCGCTTCCACATCACCAACAGTCGTATTTTAATATGTTATTCCATTTTTATAATAAAATAAATAAAAAAAATTTATGGTAGAAACCATGGGTATAAAATATTGGGGGTGGGGGGTTGGATTAGTTTTTTATATGGAGTCCAAAACATAAGTTTGAGAAATAAAAAAGAACTCCCCTCTCTTTTACTATATAAACCCACCCAAAATCCCATTCCTATTAATTCAAAAAATCTTGGATCATATGATTAATCTTTCATACCCTCTATAGTGTACTTCCAATGTAACCCAGACTCTCCATAATCCTCTCTAAGATTTTCGAATCACCCTCTCAAGGTAATTGATCCTCTCAATATCCCCTTTATTCAAGAATCTTCATAATCATATAAATTTTATATCTAAAAAATAATGTTGAGATATTTTATTCCATATCCCCATTAATTCCCTTAAAATTGAAAAATTATTAAAAACCCATTTCACTCTCACTAATCCTTCCCATTAATATTTATGTACCCCATCTATGATGCCGAAAGTTCACTGTGATTTTCCATACCGAACAATTATTTATTGAGTACCCATACCCATTTCATATCAATGGTGTTCAACTTTAGGAATGTATAATTATTTTATTTGGGATTTACATGTATATAATCCACACTCCATTATTGTGTGAGTAAATTTTATGTACTATTTTTTAAAATTTATATGATATGTGTGGCACATTTATGCATGTACGTGATATTTTATGATGGGTGTTTTTAGATAGTGCTCTAATGCATTGAATGATGTCTTATATAATTATATTCTATGTATGGTATGTAAGAGGTTTTCTGAGTCACATTATACTATGATTTCTTGGTGGTTAACCTTGACTTATGTTTATGATGTCATGTTTAGTATTTTTTCCACATTCTTTTGTTACCTTTATGTATTCATGATATATCATGCCTCATTGTTCATGTTTATGATTCTCACACCTTTTATGTTCCATTAAAATTACTATTTCCTAAAATGTAATGCTTTAATTATGTTATACCATGTTTATCCCCTTAATGGGATTTATAGATCACCCATTTCTTATGTATGTCCCAAGGTTATCTGACGTTGTTTTATAAAATATAGAATAATATGATCTTGTTTTGGAATTTTTCAATAAATATAATATAACAGCTATTTTAATTTGTCATGTAATGAACCTAATTATCCATATACACTATACTTATCAATCTTATCGAATGTATTATGTGAATTAATATTTAATAAATCAAGAATAATTATGTAATAAAAACAAGGGTTTTCATAAGGTATATGTGATATTATAATTATAGAATCATATTTATATCATAAATAATATATATAAAAATTAATTACATCATTATATCCAACTATGATAGGTGTTTATGGAAAATGAGCTACAACCGTTCATGAGGTTGTAGTCTGTCGTACACCCGATCAATGATTTCATTTCCCTTTTGATAGAAGTGGACATGGGTAAATATTATACCATAAACATACAAACTTATTAATATATGGTAGATACTAGTGTTATTATATTATATTATTTATGACTTAATTGATGGTGCAAAAAAAAAATTAAACGGTAGAGATTTGTTAAGGAAATTATGTCCTCTAAGAGAAACCGCCTTTGGATGTCCTATTAAGAACTCTATGGATGGTATTTTTGGAGGACCAAAGTCTCTAAAATATGTATATGTATACTTTGGAGATAGTTTTTTAGGGTATGGTTGAGAGAAGGTTTCTTGGGAGGGGTGAATGAGTGATGGTAGGGAGTTGACTTGTATAAGTGGGGAAAGGGGCCTCCTCGGAAATTACATTGAAATTTCCCAAAAGAATCCAAAATATCAAATTCATTCACATGCCAAAAGCTTCAAAAAAAATTAGGTTATAATTTGGTATATGATAAGGTCTAAATATATCCATACAATAATAGTTTGAAAATTATTTGGTTATTTTAACCGTTATATTCTTATTTAAACCAGTAGTAAACTCATTTTTAACTTAAATGCGATTATTAAATTTACCTATTTTTAGTATTAAATTTTGTAAAAAAATTTATTTAAAATTATTAAATAATATTAATTGTACTTATTAAATGAATTGAATACATTTTTCCAAATTCAACTCATATTATTGGTATAATAAAATTTATTATTGTACCCACAGATAAGATGAAAAGGTCAGTTTTGAAAGAGAAGATTATCTTAAGTGAGGAATGTTTGAATATAAAAAATCAATTTCAAATTGATTAAAATTACCTAAATTTTATTTATAATAATATAATTTTACTAATTTTACTATAAAACCAATTTAAAACAAATTTTAAAATTTTAAATAATTTAAATGAAAATAATATTCTCAGTTAAAAATCAGTATTTTTACTATTTATAAAAAAATAATTCTTTTATGAATAATCAATAAAATTTACACTATGATAATTTTGTTATGATTATTTTAATTTTTTTATTTTATCAAATAAATTTTATTAAATTGGAACAAATTAATTTTATCATATGTTTTCAAGAAGTAATGAAAGTTTACTTAAAAACTATTTTTATAAAACATTACTTTTTTTGTAATATGATTCTTATTTTATCTACAATAAATAGATTTCAGTTTATTTTTTTAAACATGTATAAGACATTTAATTTTATAAATTTAGTTAGTATTATTCATACCTACTAATTTAAAGGATGATTTATATTGGTAATTTTTAAATAATATTTTAATAGAGTGTTTTCAATTAAACCTAATGATTCGTGAATCGTAAGGTATCAAAGAGATTGAATTTATATAAAATTAAATGTTTTATAAAGTATATTTCTATTAAATTATTCCCTATAAAAAAAATTCATCCTTGAAATTTTAAGGATTTTATCTTTTAAATGGATGAGGGTACTTCTTATTCATAACAACCAATAGTTCCCATGTTGCTTCCTCCATTTTGTGATTTATACAAAGTATATATACCTGGAGAATCATCAGATTATCAATACTTTCCCTCAAATTTCAGGAACAGATTTGGGTTCTTCACAGATATATAGATTAGGTTCCAATTTAATTTCATCAAATGTGATCAAACATGTTTCTTTTTATGTACTTCCTTAATAATGATAAATTAAAAACATCATGTAATTTTGATAGAAATAGTGGAATTTCTAAATGATAATAATAATATCCAATTATTTTATGTATTTAAATGGTTTACATGTACCTAGGGATCAAATTTCCCTTATTATTTAACCTTATAACACCCATCCATGGAGATTCTTTCAAGAAAACACGATCTCCCACTTGGAATTACGAATCATTTGGTTGGTTTTCAACATAACTCTTTTGATTACCTTTAGCTACTCTAATGTGATCCTAAATACCCTTCGCATTTATTGTTTTCTCTTCAAAAAATTTGGTCCTATGAGTTTTCTTTCACAAACTTCATCCCAAAAAGTTGGATTATTAAATCTATTTCTATATAATGCTTCACATTATGCCATTTGAATAATACAATGAAAACTATTTTTATATAAAAACTCTACCGAAGGTAAATACTGATCCCATATACCTTGAATGTCAATTGAGTATGACCTCAACATGTATTCCATTTCTTAAATATTATTTTGAGACTATCCATCAGTTTGCATATGGTAGGAAGTACTTAAATAAAGCTCAACATCCAGATCTTTCTAAAGAATATTCTAAAATTTCATTGTAAAATGGGGATTATGACCTGACACAATTGAATGAGTCATGTTGTGATGTCTTAAAACATCATTTATATAGATATTAGTGAGGTGATAAAGAGGAAAATTTTCTTTTATATTAAGAAAATGTGAAAAAAATTAGGAGATCAACGATGAACCCTATTACACCGTTCCTTCTAGGAGATTGTGGTAATCCGTTATAAAATTCCATAAACTATAATCCCATTTACACATAGGAATGAGAAGAGGTCTCATGAATCTTATCAGATGTTTCCTAATAGCATTAAATTATTGAAAAACCAAACATCTAGAAAAATATTTATTACATTACAACTCCATATTATCCCACTGAAAATGTTCCAAAAAATTCTTATATATCATTATGCTACCAGGGATTATAGATAAATTTGAGCTATAACCATCATCCAAAAAATACCTTTTTATATAAGGTTTATATATAACAAAAAATATCTTTCTAAATTTTGGAACACTATCTTTACAAATTAAGTCCCCTAATTTCCCATCATTCATAGCATTAATTTTATATTGAAGATATCATCATTATATTGAGAACTTTTTATATTTTCCAATAAAGATGGTTCTAAAATCATTTGAAAATGAGTTATGAAAATTATTCCTTAATAATTACCTATTCCATATTTACTAGATATATGAACATAGGATCTCTCTCAATCCTCATTTGGGTTATAACTCTATAAATGTTCCTATTCAATGAATCATATACCTTATTTGGTTTCCCTAAGTGGTAGTGTATTAAGAAATAATAATACTTGAGCATCTCGAGCCATCATATTTTTTTTTATATTGATTTCCTTAAATGAATATTTACATTTTAGGATTTTATTGTCTGTATAAATATCATATCATTCTCCATATGAAAATATATTTATATCTCCAAATAAAATATTATAGTATCCAACACATGATCATATTTTGGATAGTTCGGTTTATGAGTCTTAAATTGTATTTATGTTTATGTAATAAATTTATAATTTTTCATTAGGACACAACCACGTCCCTTCTTTGACACATCAATAAATATCATAAACACATAAATTTTATACGGTATAGTTAAAATAGAAGCATTGAAAAATATCCTCTTTAGTTCAAAAAATATTTACACAAAATTCTTTTTCCAAAAAAACACAACACCTTTATTTTTAAGCTTAGTTAATGGGTTAAAAATTCAGAAAGATTTCAGAACAAATTGTTGATTGTATCCTGAAAAATAAAGGAAATTATATTCCTCATTTATATTCATTTGGGTAGTCCACTCTCTAGAAGACTTTGTATTCATAAGATAAACAGAGATTCCATCCTTAGTGACAATATGACCTAAAAAAGAAACATTTTGAAGCAATACATTAAACTTACTAAATTTACCATACGAATCATTCTTTATAAGAGTTTAAATAATAATCTGAAAGTGATTATTGTGGTCCAAAATACATTAAAATATGATCAATTAATACAACAAAAAAATCAATATATTCCTTAAATAGTATAGTCATTAGATCCCTAAAAATAGAGGGTGATCTAGTAAATTCCAATTGCATTACTATGAACTCATAATGTTCGTTCCTCATTCGTAAAGTTTTCTTCATAATATATTCCTTCTTTATTGTCAATTAATGATACCCATAATGAAGATCAATCATTGAAAAATATTGGGACCCATGAAGTTGATTGAATAAGTCATAAATATGAGGAATATTATACTTTTTCTTTATCATAATAACATTGATTTCCCCATAATAAATGAATACTATCATGGATCCATTTTTCTTATTAAGTAAAAGAATAGTGGATCCCCCAGATAAACACTATGGAGAATTAAACTCTTATCACAAAACTCCTCTTATGGTTTCTTTAATACTAATAGTTCCCCAGTTTCTATTCTATAGCCAGTCATTGATATTGGTTTTTCATTTGGTATTAAATAAATGGATAATTTATCTTCATGATCTAGGTGGTGTATAGGTAATTCATCAATAAATGCATCAATATATTCCTATAAAATATGTATAACCTCTATTTTAGGATTTCATTATCTATCCATATATTTAATTTCATCTTATTCCCTAATAATAAAATTTTGTAGAGATACATTGGGTCTACCTAGAAATGTATCAGATGAATACATCTCTACTCTAAATATATAGATTTCTATATATTCCTAAAGAATCATAATTTCCTTCTTCTTGTAATAATTTTTTGCAACATATTCTGAAAACTAGTACATATCAAACATTATATCAAATTAAACCATAGGTATGATAATATTGTTAGAAAATAAAGCATGTTTCTGTGTCATAATTGGGATTTCTTGACATATCCTTGTTATAGTGAGATTTCCCCTAGAGGTATTGACTAATAACTCCCTTCTTAAATTTCAAGGGAAATATTTACTTTTGATGGAATACATGGAATATTGAGAAGTGTGTGAGGGTCCAAAATTAAATAAATAATTATCTAAATTTGAAGATATTATTAATGTATATACCACCATATTAGTGGGAACATCCACCTCAACTATAGTGATTGTATAATCTTGGCCTTCACCCCTTGGAATCGTCTCAGGGATATTTCAATGATTCATTGGGATTTAATTTTCATGGTTCCCCCATATCCCTATAGTTGACATAATAAATAACCATGTTTTCATTATTCTGTTTTAATTCTCAATCCTAGTCACCCTTATCTCCACACTTTTAACAAACTCCCAATCTCTTCATGCATTTATTGGGATAATTATTTCCAAAGTTATCATGATGTGGAAATTTATTTGTTCTCATTTTATTCCTCAATGAATTATCTTTTTCTTAGTTCTCATTAAACTTATTTTATTTATTATTTTCCTTATAAATTTTGGATTTTTATAATCCCTTCCCTATTTTTATAGCACATATAACCATTTCATAATATAATGAATATTATTGAGAGAACACCTTCAGAGACATGGCTTAAGCCCATCCAAGAAATAGACAATCTTGCACTTCATTTTGAAAATGAAATATGTATCATACTTTGATAACCTTATTAATGTAGACTCATACTGAGAAACACTTTCTTTTTTCTTTTTACTTTAAATTAAGAATATTTATCTTCATTTATGTTTGCTGATCATGAGGTAAAATGTTTTAGACAAATGTATCCTTAAAATAATTCCATTAGAGAATTCATATTTCTTCTTCTTCCCTAGTATTCTGAATCAATGACCACCATTGTTCAACATCACCTTTGAGACAATACACTATAGGTGTAACCTTTTACTTATCATTGCATCTGTAGTGCATAAATATCTTATCCAAATAATTAATCCATTTCTATTATACCATTGGATTTTTAGTCCCACCAAATGATAGGAGATTCTCTCACATGATTTGGTACAACAAAGTAGAATCACACTATGGATAAAGAGGTTAACCCACCCAGGAAATGTTATTTTTCATAAAATTGATAAAATTACCTAATATATACATGAAATTATCAGTTCTAATACAATCTGTATTGGCTTACTTAGTAGGGGAATATCTACATTGGTCATGATTATGGATTTCCTTCTTCCTTCTAGGTATCATTTCTATACAATCACATATACTATATTAACTCATAAAATTAGGAATCTTAAATCACAATGTACAATTATGAATATGGTGTAACACTTGACATAAATTAAAATATATGCATTGTTAAAAATAGAATGGTAAACTTGATTTCTTTGGGGATATATTTATTTTCAATCCTTTATAATGGTTTTAATGGAAAATGTAAATTATCCTAATAATATCCCTTCAAAGTATCAAACTAGGTGTATAGTAATGCCCATATTCAAGAACTAGGTGATGATAGGGTCATGAACAATGTTGTATTTCTGATGTTATTACCACTAGTCACATATTTCAAGAACCACATCCACTTGTAGTATCTAGGTAGGGTTTATAGATTTAAAATTCCACACAATCTCTTAATTATAAAAACATTTGGATGTTATTTTATAATTATTATAAAATTCAATTATAGTGTTATGTTCCAAAACCAATTATTTCCTAAGTATAGTTTCCAATGTTTCTAGTAAACATCCTTTGATACCAACTATAATGACCTTGAATCTAGTCATCTAAATTTTTTACCTTATTTATTATAGTGTATTAGATACAAGGGGAAAATCCCATGAAACCAATTAGTTTATCCATTTTAGAGAACTAAATACATACATGATATATATTTTACATTTTTAATATAAAATATAAGAAAACAAAGAAAAATATTATAATTCTTTAAACTCATTTAAAGGATTCATCTTCATAACCTATCAAAAGGAAAAAATAAGGGTGAAAGAAAATGTTCAGTAAGGGTTACAAACAATGGATTATATCAAGGATTAATAAAATATAATCAATATAGGAAATTAAATAATTGATCACACATTCCATTTAATCATTAACTTGACTATCATAATTGAAAAAGTTAAAATCAATATGTTAAGGTATATAACTTCAAAAAATTACATTTACAAAAAATGAAAGGCATATATAGATAATATCGTAGAGAAAATCCCATGTATAATAATAATAACATAATTCTCAATGACGTAAATTCTTAATAATTATATTTAATTATCATACATATCATGACACCTCTACTATTATATTATCTTATAAGACAGATACAATCTACTCGGTGAAAATCTATTTGATTTGGCCAAATAATTTGTCTCATGAGACCTGTTGAAGCGTCAGGGGACTATATATAATCGATCCCCATACATAAATAAATGACCAAATAAATCCTTATATATATAACTATAAATTTAAATAATGAATATAATTATTTTAAGAAAATATCATCATTTAGTAAAGGACATATATTTATCAACATTCCTTCATTTAACCAAATAGCATTGAAAGTAAACACCATTTGTAATAATGGTATACTATTTAAGAAATATTTTTATCCATAAACCAAATAATATGGATAAAATTGGATTGAAACATTTATATCATGAATAAATAGGTATTTATGTTAAATACATAAAAGTGGTAGTATATACACCACGTAAAATTGAATAGGTGTATATTAAAAAAATTCTCAATGAAATGGAAATCGAGATGAAATCCCTAACAATGATCATAGCATTGAATTGATAATTAATCAATGAATTTATTATTTGTATAAAATTTAAATAAAAATAGTAAAATTTGAATTAAAAAATAATATAATTGAAATTTATTGTACACATAATCACAGAATATCGAAGTCAAATAAAGAAGTAATATAACTTAATGAAAAGAAATTATGTTAAGAAATTAATTTACACATGGAAAATTTCATTTCAAATTAACTTGGACTAAATAATTCAAATTGAAACTTAAAATATCATGAATTATTAATGAATAATGATATTTTATTTCAAAGGGGTGTTTTATATAACATATAAGCAAAACTAGGTGCATAACATTACAATATGACTTAATGAAGAGAAACTAAGATGAAGTCCTATATGTCATGCTTTCCTTTAGTTTAATGTGATTTAGACACATGTATACTGGTTTTAATAATGTAATAAATTTATTACCTAACTTTAATCACATTTATAATATCATATATGATGCTTTTATAATATTTCACCAACCAGTGTTTATTAATATTTCATTATTTTCACTATTATAGGTGTCAATTGCCTCGTATACTCATGCATGTTTCATAATAAATGTTCTTGTTCATGTACATATGACATAATTACATAATCTAAAGTGTTATAACCATTTCATAAATATAATATTTACTTATTAGATATATTATTAGAACCATTTTTAATGGTCAGGCATTGGAAATGAATCACATCACTTTGTAGAGAGGGTAGGTCGTATCTACTCACAATTGATGATATCACTGACTTAATGGGTGAAAGGGAATGGAATTAGGTGATATATTAAAATTATATAAGAAATATTATAACATATATATCACATATATTAATTAATTTTTTCATAATTAAATTCCATATAAAGAACAAGTGAAAAATGATTCAAATCACTTCGTGAGGCCATTGTTCACCGTACACACAGGTGACATTATCATATTTTAATCCTGATTGAATGTAAGAAGGTATATGTGATATTATAATTTAGTAAAATATTTATATAGTAAATACTATATAAAAAATTAATTCAATAATTATATATATCCAACTATGAGAGGCATTGATGAAAAATGAGTTACATCTGTTCGCGAGGTGATAATCCACCGTACACATGATCGACGATTTCATTTCCCAATAGATGGAAGTGAAGATGGTTAAATATTTTGTAATAAAAATAATAACATATAATTATATGATATATAATTGTTTTATTATATTTTATGTCTCATTAAAATTTTAATGCAGTGATTATGAACTAAATGAAAGAGCTTTGTTAAGACAAATTCATTCTCTAAGAGAAACCTCCTTTGGATCTCCTTTTAAGAACCCTATGTGTGGTATTTTGGGAAGACTATAAGCTCTACAATATATATAAGGATGATGTAGATATTTTTTTTTCAATATGTTTTTGAGGAAAAGGGATTGGGAGGTGTTATGAAATGAGGGAAGGGAGTGTCCTTTAATAAATGGGGAAAGGGGACCTCTTTAGAAATTATTGGAAAATTTCCCAAAAGAATCCAAAATGATAGAGTCATTAATATCAAAAAAACTTCCAAATAACATTAGATTTTAATTTTTTTAGGATATTATGGAAATATGTCCATGGAATATGATTATGAAAAACTAGTTGAACATTTATCCATTATTTTCTTAGTTTAACCCCTAGTAAACCTGTTTTTACCTTAACAATGATAATTAATTTTAACTATTTTCACTATTAATTTTGGTAAAAACATAAGTTGAACTCATTAGAAAATATTAATTATTATAATTAAAAATATGAAATCTACTTTTTCAAATTCAATTCACACAGCTGGTATAATAAAATTTAAAATATACTCACTGACATGACAAAAAAGTGGGTTCTCAAAGAGAAAGTTCCCATGAGTACGAAAGGTATTAATATAAAAATTAAATATGAAATTTATTAAAATGACCTAAAATGTATTTATTATTAAAAAATTGAACTTTAAAATCAATTTCAAATATTAATTAACATTATAAATATTTTAAAAGAAAATTCATTTTTAAAACAAATCAATATTTTTCACTATTCATAAAAAAATACACTTTTTATAACAATCCAAAAAATCCAAATAATATAATTTTGATATTATGATTTAAAAAATGAACTTCATTTTATCAAAATAATTTTCTATGATTGTGAAACATTAATCATATAATTATCGCACAATAAGTACAAAAATGTTTTCTAAATAAATAGTTTTCAGAAGACATTTAATTTTCTGGAAATGAATATTATTTTATTTATAAAAAATAGGTTTCCATTTAATTTATTTTATAAATTTATAAAACACATTATTTCATAATTTATTTAGTACAATTAATTCCCTCCAACTTAATAGCTAGGTTATAATGATCATGATTAAATTATATTTTATTGTGGTATTTTTGTTTAAACCTAGGGTTGTTTGCATCAAAAAATATTTAAGATATTGAATTTATTTTAAGGGAAAGATGTTGTAAATTATTGTGGTGTTAATTTTTTTTAAAGAAAAAATATTCCACCATTTGTATCTAGATATTTTTGTTATAACTCCATTTGCATAAAATTTTATACTGATGCCATTATTTTTTGTTCTAATAGGAAAACAATTGCAGACTATTTTTTAAATAATTATGAAAAGTAAATTTTAGAATATAATGATTGGTGGACTTCATTACATTATTATATTCCAAATAGATAAAATACATGAAGTAACTATCTTAAATTAGTATAAGTATAACATATAATCACTTAAGTGTTTTGGTTTTGATAATTGTTTTATTATAGATACTTTAGTAGATACCTCATGAAAAATAGATCATGATTAATTTTAGAATCTCGTAGATCATTAATTGTTTCGAGGGATGATCATAATTTTAATGTACTCGTTAGTTATTTGACCATACATTACTGACTATATTTACTTGTCTGTGGGATTTCAATTTAATATGAAATAATCTAATCTTATGTTGGTTAAATAGATCATCTATTACATTAATGGAACATTGCAACATAAAAAAATTTAGACTAATGGTCCAAATTTTAGTCATAATTTTATTATATATTGATTTTATAGGATATAAAAGGGATTAAAATAGTAATTTTGGAACTCTTCATTTTCTTAAAGAAGATTTTGTTTTATAGTCCATCCAGAAGAAATATTCAGTTTTCCTTTCCAGTACGGAAGCATAATATATATAAATTGGTAGTTATTATATTCAGTAAATGTGGACACAACACACACTTCATGATTCTAGAATGCATAACTATTAGAATCAAATTCTTTTAGATAAAACCAGTTTTATTTATTTTCTACGAACCTCACACATCACTCATGGTATAAATACATAAATATAAGACATCATTCCCTCTATTATCACAAAATATAAGGATATATTATTCAAAAATATATTGAAAATAAAGTTCAAACTGATAATATTTTTATTAATCCATTAAAATATGAGATATTGGAATAAATTCAGCGGAAGAAGATTGTGATTGGTGTTAATTTATTATTTTGGGTTTCTGTAGGAACCTTGAATACCCTGAGAGGGGAGGGTAAATTAGGGTGTCAAATTTTTCTTTTAAAGTGATCGATCATGTTCCCATAATGGTAGGAACCTGTTAAACCTTTTTGATGAGAATGTGCAGAAAATTACAATCACATGAAAAGAGATGACATAATAATTTTACTTTGTTCACCACAGAGTGCTAGTCCAAGGAGAATATGCTGACAGGTTTCTGGTCTTACTGTTGGAACTGTGGTCGTTCTATGAAAGAATTGGATTAAGATTTTTGTTTGTTGTCAATCGTCATTGGAAGTTCAGAATTTTTCCTAGTAAAGTGATCATACAGTTCAAGCAGACAACAGTATTGAAGGTGGCACCATTTCCTAGTGATTGGAAAATTATTGGACCTAAACATCAGAAAATGAATACATGGATTGTTGGTAAAGGGAGGTGCATGTAAAGACGAAGTGGTGCGCGAAAAATGTAAGTTGTGCGCGAAATATTTGAGTAGTGCGTGAAACATACCGTGGTGCGCGAAATAGTGGAGCAAGATTTTTCAGGCAATTAGTGTTTCAGAATAAGAATGTCAAAAAATGAAAAAGGCATGGGTTGCACGAAAAACATGGTGATGTGCACAAAAAAAGGTACTTACGTGAAATATTGCGTGACGAATGAGGGTTTTTTTGTGCCACATGGGGTTTTGTGTATGGGAGTCTGAGATACCTATAAATAAGAGGTTAGCCCCTCATTATGTATGATTGAAGACTTAGAGAAAATTCGAGTACCAATGCACATAAAAGGTTCGTGTAAAGGTAGTTGCGCAGAAAATTATGAGGTGCATGAAAAGGCCTAGTTGCATGAAAAATTATGAGCTACGCGGAAGAATTATGAGAAGTAGGAAAAAGGAGAGGTTACATGAAAAATAAATGAAGTTGCATGAAATATTTTTCCATGGGAAAAGCATGTATTGCGTGCAAAAGTGAGAACTTGCATGCAAGGGTTGGTGTTTTGCAAAATCATCAGTGCAACCTGTTTTCATATTCTGATTATCTGGTTCAGTGGTTTAGTGTGTTCAAGAGCATCAATTCGGGACTTCGATGCAAGCCTAGTCTCGTGCTGAGTAGAGATAATGACTTCAATGAAAATCTATTTAAGATACCCACACGTTTGTAAACTGACTGAGACTTCACCAAAGGCAGTGAGCCAGGGGGAGTCAAATGGAGTGACCTGAGGGACGTAGTGGGATATCCCTGAACATTTGTAAAGGAAGTGTTCCTAGGACAGAGTGACTATTTCTAAACCTTTTCAATCCACAAATAGTTAAGAATAGGGGCATTAGGTACGACTAACAACTTGTCGACGTATGATCCTTGGAGGTTTCCCATAGCTATGAACCAAGTAAAATGTGTTGTGTCATCTCATTACATGTGAATGTTTCATTGTTGATCATATCCATCATATGGGTTTAACTAGTTCCTACCAATGTGGGAACAAGATCCTTGTTTTAATAGAAAACTTTGACACCCTGATTCTCCCCTCCCCTCTCAGGGTGTCCCGGTGTCGTACAAGTGGTATCAGAGGGTAAAGGTTACTAGTGTTAGATATGTCCTTTGTCAACATGGAGAATGCAGTCAATGCTAAAGGAATACCTCTCTTCGATAGAATTAATTTTCAGATTTTGAAGAATAGAATGAAATCTCATTTAAGATTCCTTGGAATGGATGTCCTCTTTTCTATTGTGCAAGAAATACAAGTTACTGATCCAACATGGCTTGCTTTAACTGATAGGGACAGAAAAGTTCTTGACGCAGATGCTAAAGCTCAGAAAGCTATCACTGCTGCTCTTTTTGATCAGATCTATCTAAATGTGATGAGTTGCACCTCAGCGAAGTCTATGTGGGATAAACTTGAAAAAATTTATGAATGAGACAAAAAAGTAAAGGATGCAATACTTTAAGTCTTACACAATAGGTTTGATGATCTAAAGATGCATCCTAATGAAAATGAATATTATTTATTCAATTGAATTACTGAAGTTGTGGGCACAATTCATGGTCTTGGAGAGGAGATCAAAGACATTGATATCATAAAGAAAATATCCAGAAGGCTTCCTACTATGTACAATGAAAATGTGTCAGCCCTTGAAGAAAGAGATTTATCTAAACTATCTCTAGATGATATGCTAAGTAGTCTAGTGGCATATGAGATGAGAGTCAAACCTGAAGATTCCATGACTCATGTGAGAAAGGAAATGGCATTGAAATCCATGGACAAACTGAAAATTTTAAAAGATAGTGGTGGTGAAGTTGATGAGGAAAAATAAATTCTTTCTCTCATTTCCAAGAAGTTGAAGAAGGGAAAAGTTAAATTTAAAGGTAAGCTACCTATGGCATGTTCTAGTTGTGGAAGAGTTGGGCACATTTCCTCTCAGTGCCAAACAATGTTTGATGATGATGAGAGTGAAGTAGAAGGCATCTAGAAGCCTCAGAAAAGGTTTTTCAAAAAGAGTGACTTCAAATCTGGGAAGAAAGTACCGAAGAAGAGTTTTGTCTATGAAGAGGAAGATGATGATATTGAATTTTGTGAAGAAGAAGAACCAGAATTTAATACTCGAAATCATGCATCTATGATGGCTACCATTGAAAAGTTAGAACCCTCGATCAATATAGACAGAGATAATAAGATTACTTCTAATGGTGATTCAAAGATTCAAATTAAGGATTCCTTTTCCAAGCATGAGAATAAATGTAAGAGATACAATAAGTGGAAGGAAATGGTGGAAGAATCATCAGAATATGTTGATGAGATTGAAGCTAAAATTGAACGACTAGAAGAAATAGTGAGAGTTCAGTCTTAAATCCTTATAAGAATCGATGAAATTGTGGAACTAAAGCTTAGAATCGAAGAATAAGAAAAGGACATAAATGAACTTTCATCCATAATGGAAGAGAAGTCTAAGACTGTTGAGGGTCTTGAGAAATAAGTTGTTACTCTTAGGAGTAAACTTGAATTTCATTCTACCACAAATGAGGGTAAGAAGAAAATTCATTTTAGAAGATTCTAATATACAGAATTACAAGTAAGAGCCAATTGTTGTTCAGATGGGGTTTAAAAAATATTGATTGATCAAAGACCCGCTTGCATGGGAAAGAGTGGAATTGGCTGTGAAGCTGAGACATCAACTGATGGAAGTGAAGAGAGACAAAACAAAGACAAGATGAATGTTGGACATGTTGAAATATTTCCTGAAGTGCTAAAAAGGAACCCCTCAATCCAAACTAAAAGAATAACTAATGATTATCCTCAAACTTTCAGAAAAGATAGGTAGTCCAACCATTTCCCAAGGAAAAAAGGCATGGGGAGAAATTCAAGTGAGAAAACATTTCCCATCATGAAGTGTCAGTTGTGTGGCAATCTGGTCCATATCAGGTCATATTGCGAATAGGCAAGGAGCTATTTGAATGGGAAAGATCTGGAAAGTCAACAAAAGATACCACTTTCATATCCTCCATCTTATAGAAGAAATAGTTTCTATGGATACTATTTTCATTGTTCTAAATTTGGCGATAAAGCTATGTATTGCAGGCAGAGGTCCGACAAGAGAAATTCATACATCTTTCAGAGACAGGTCAATATTCACCATCCTGATGGTGTTGTTCTCACGAATAGGTTTTCCCCTCTAGAATAATATTGTGATTATGTGGAGGAAAGAATTATAAGGTCGTCATTATCTTATACACAATCCAATATCTCTTGGAAAGAAAAGAAGAAGATTTAGAAATCCAATCTATGACAACCCTGCTTTTTATTACAACTTAAACATGCTTTATTACATAAAACTTCACTTGATACAACAAAGAAGATCGAGAGGTTTATTTTCTTTGGGGATAAGGATCATTACATAAAAATTTAAACTTGAAATACAACATCTTTATTGAAAACTTCCTTTATATGACCACTACATTCCTTCGTACTTATCATTGGAAGGGGTAACCTGAGGGCATGCATAAGAAAAGGGTGAGCTATAAAGCCCAGTAAGGGAGTACACAATGAATAACATGAGGAGTACAATACATGTTAAGCAATAGGCATATCAATAGAGAATAAGAGAAACATGAACATAAAGGCATGATAAAGCATGATAATCATAACATGGAAATGTGGCAACAACACTTAACATTGAATTAGCATGAGCCAAGGCTCATTGCACATAGAGCATGAGTAAACCCTCATTGCACTTGAAGCATGAGTAAACCCTCATTGCACTTGAATTAGCATGAGTCAACACTCATTGCACATGACGTATCATGATACAATACTTTACCCAATGCATTGGAGCGCTATAAAGGGCGCACCCTTCTTAAACATTTCATTTCATGCATAAGTGTGCCACATGGATCATAAAACATGGATTCATAAAACATAATCATTTATTCCATGATAAAGGAATGTGGAATTCATACATGAAACTTTATAATAAATATTTAAATGTGCATAAAGGTGAATACCCTTGATGGAGAAATGGGCATGGTATTCACTTACACAATGATATTGGCTTAGAAAATCGGTGTGATTTCGGCAGCGTAACGGCGTGACATAAGAATTCATAAAAATGGTTGATGAGAGAGAAAGGGGTTCCTCATCATATTTACATGTAATGGACAGTAAGGAGGTCATATAGATACATGTCCCAACAATTGAAAAGTAATTGAGATTCATGATACAAAATTATTGCTTGAATATAAAACAGAAGAAAAAGGTTCCTTTTGGAATTTCGGCATAGTAACGGGTGTACATGGGAGGAATTTAATGAGAGAGAAAGGGGTATCCCATCATTCAAACAATAAGAGGGAAGTATGGGAGAGGTTAGAAACCTTACCCCAACATTCATAATTGAAATTAAAAGGGCAATACAACTTAAAGAAAATTGACAAAAAAAGAGAAAGGAAGAAAACCCTTACTTGGAAGTGTGCTTCCAAAAGCTAGAGAGAGGCTTGTGAGAGGCTTATTGGGGGCTTGGGGCACATTGGGAGGATTCTAGAGAGATTAGGGCAGAGGTTGGACGAACTCCAAGGGATTTTAGTGAGGAGGAAGTGGGAGCTTGGGTGGGTTTATATAGGAAAGGTGAGAGAATTCTTTATTATTTAGGTTTGGGACCCCTTATATTAAAATAATCCAAACCACAAACCATCCCATGGTATTTGCCCATGGTTTCTGGAAAAGGAATGAAGAAAACAATATTTTACAAGGCCAAGGTCCGAACTTATTAAAAAATTAGGGTTTCTTATGTGGAGGTGAGTCACACTCCCATGGAAATTAATTTAAAAAGGCAAAGTGTTGAATAAGTCTTGAGGGCTCCATTAATGCTTTGAAAAGTAAGTCAAACAAACCCAAAACCTCATTATTTTAATGATAAAAAACATATTGGCCGAACATAAGGATTATTCTATTTTATTACATAACCATTGGGTCATTATGATGTCATAAAACATATTATATATTTAAATGGTATTTAATTTTTACCCAAAAATTTGACTCTCTCAGAAAATTATGAAAAATTCACCGTTGGATAATTTCGACGTCCTGATTCCAAAAATAATATTTATTTTATCTAAATAATTTGCTGAATATGTGAATTTTCATTTTTAAAATAAAAACTGACATTTATAAAAAAAATTCACGGGTTTTGACAGAAATGGCTTTCAAACCTTAATAAAATTTTAATTGCATTCATAAAATTATAAGATCATTTATATTTAATAAAAATTAATTTAATATTAATAATAATATTTTATTAAAATATTACTTAATTCAAAAAATCCTTTAATTTAATAAATATAATTCTTAATTAAATAATAACTAAAAACCCCATTTGTACTTTAAAAACTAATTACAATGTATCAAAAATGACTAGAAATTATATTCATTATTATATACAAAAATAATGTACATGAACATGGTGCTACTTATTTGTTACATAACCCCTTAAAATAGCCGCATAAGACCTAAGGGTAAGGTGCGCGATGGTGACAGACTCTTGGGGCGGCTCGGATAACATCGCTCGAGTGGTAATTTCAATCAACTTCCACTTTTCTCGTAGACGATCACGTTCGAGCTTGACTTGATGAAGCTCAGCTTGGGCTTGGTCAACGGAAAATCCCAAAGACGCCACCTCTTTTCCGAGCTCTGACAAATGGGCTTCATAAGGGGCAATTCTACTGGATGAGGCCATCGCTTCCTTTGTCTGAGTAGAAATGGGTTCGTTAAAGCCTTATATTTATACTACTCAGATGATCACTGCTCAACGGCTAAAAAGTAACGGTCACAAATCTTAACGTAAAACTAAAGAAGTTGACATCTTATAAAAACATTTTTCATAAAGAAACATTTAACTGGATCAAGAGGGATTTTCCATTAATGAAACTTTGGGTCGTTACAACATTCCCCCCTTAAGAAATTTCACCCTCGAAATTTTCCTTTTCCCACACTAAAAAAAATGTGGGTAACTTAGCTTCATCATATCCTCCGAATCCCAAGTTGCTTCTTCAAACTTGTGGTTTCTCCACAATACCTTGACGAGGGGCATTGTCTTATTTCGTAGAACTTTTTCACTACGATCTGAGATCTTCACTGGTTGCTCCTCATAAGAAAGATCGTCTTCTAATTGTACCACCTCGGAAGAGAGTACATGTGAAGGGTCTGGTATGTACTTCCTTAAGAGGGATACATGGAAGACATCATGCACCTTGGCCATTGTAGGTGGAAGTGCTAGTCGATAGGCCACGACCCCAACACGATCAAGAATCTCTAAGGGGCCGATGTACCTTGGACTTAACTTCCCTTTCTTTCCAAACCTCATGACCTTCTTCCACGGAGATATGCGTAAAAACACCATGTCTCTGACTTTAAACTCAAGGTCTCGTCGACGATTATCTGCATAACTCTTCTGTCGACTTTGGGCTGCCTTGATGTGCTGCTGAATGGTTTTCACCTTCTCCACCATTTCTTCGACCATTTCTGGTCCAAGAATCTTACGTTCACCGACCTCATCCCAACAAGCTGGTGTTCTACACCTTTTCCCATACAAGGCTTCATATGGTGCCATTTGGATGCTCGAGTTGAAACTATTATTATAAGAGAACTCAACTAGAGGAAGATGTTGATCCCATCCTCCTTTAAAGTCCATCGAGAACGCTCTCAACATATCCTCAAGTGTTTGGATAGTCCGCTCGGATTGGCCATCAGTTTGAGGATGATAGGCCGTACTGAAGTTCAGTTCAGTATTCAGAGCATGTTGAAGACTATTCCAAAACTTAGAGGTAAATCTTGGATCTCGGTCAGACACAATAGATAGTGGTACTCCATGCAACCGTACCACTTCCCTGATATATATCTGTGCCAGTTGATCCAAAGATAAATCCTCTCGAATAGCAATGAAGTGTGCAGTCTTTGTAAGACGATCCACAACAACCCAGATTGCATTGTTGCCTTTGGATTTCCTTGGAAGTCCAGTGACGAAGTCCATGGTGATGTTCTCCCATTTCCATTCTGGTATGGGCAATGGTTGCATCATCCCCTTAGACTTCTGCCTCTCTGCCTTCACTTGCTGACACACCAGGCACTTTGATGTATATTCAGCGATCTCCTTCTTCATGTTATCCCACCAAAAGTTTTCTCGGATATCTCAATACATCTTTGTGCTCCCTGGGTGAATAGATAAATTTGAACTATGTGCACCATCCAAAAGTTCCTTCTTCAGCTCCGAACTTGATGGAACACATAGTCTTTTCCCAAACTGCACAATTCCTTCTTCATTAAAATTAAACTCTGAGGATTTTCACTTTTTGATAGCTTCCACTTGTTCTTGGATTCCTTCATCATCCTTTTGAGCATCCTTTATCCTTTCCAAAAGAGATGGTTGAGCAATAATTTGTGAAAGGATTGATGATGTTCCCTTCTTTATGATTCCCACATCCATATTCATCAAGTCTAAGAAGATTGGATCCTTCTCAATTCTCATCATTGATAGAATAGCTGGATCCTTTATACTTAGGGCATCCACCACCTTGTTCGCTTTCCCAGGGTGGTAATGTATTGAACAGTCATAATCCTTGATGAGCTCTATCCATCTTCTTTGGCGCATATTAAGCTCTTTCTGTGTGAATATATATTTAAGACTCTTGTGGTCAGTATATATCTCACATTTCTCTCCATTGAGATAATTCCTCCATATTTTCAAGGCAAAGATCACTGCCGCCAACTCCATATCATGCGTTGGATAGTTTCGCTTATGTATTTTCAACTTCCTTAAGGAATAGGATATCACTTTATCATTCTGCATCAGCACACATCCTAATCCCTTCTTCGAAGCATCACTGAATACCACAAAAAGCTCCCCACTTGTGGGTAAAGTGAGCACGGGTGCAGTGATAAGCCTCTTTTTCAACTCCTTAAAGCTTTCTTCGCATTCATCACTCCAAGAAAACATTACTCCCTTTCGAGTTAGTTTGGTAAGAGGGTTGAACAGTCGTGAGAAATTTCTCACAAATCGTCGATAATATCCAGCTAACCCCAAGAAGTTACGGATATCAGTTACCGATATTGGCCTCGGCCATCCCTCAATTGCATCTGTTTTGGAGGGGTCCATAGATATCCCATTGCTTGTGATGATATGGCCCAAGAATGAGACTTCCTTCAACCAAAACTCACACTTGCTGTACTTTTCATAGAGCTTCTCCTTGCGCAAAGTCTCTAGTACAGTTTTTAAATGCTCCTCATGGTCCTCCTTGGTTTTGGAGTATATTAGAATATCATCTATAAGGACTACCACAAATTTGTCAAGGTAATCTCTAAAGACTCTATTCATCAAGTCCATGAATATTTTTGGAGCATTGGTGAGTCCAAAAGGCATTACTATGAATTCATAGTGCCCGTACCTTGTACGAAAAGCAGTCTTGGGGATATCTTCCTTCTTCACCCTTACTTGATAATATCCCGACCGCAAGTCCACCTTGGAGAAGTATTGTGCTCCACGCAGCTGATCAAACAAGTCATCGATTCTTGGGAGAGGATACTTGTTCTTTATTGTGATTTTTTTAAGTTCACGATAATCGATGCAAAGCCGCATTGACCCATCCATCTTCTTGACGAAGAGGACTGGTGCACCCCATGGTGATGCACTTGGGCGTATAAACCCTTTATCCAGATTCTCCTGTAGTTGTTTCTTCAGCTCTTCAAGCTCAATAACAGCCATTCTATATGGAGTCTTGGATATTGGTAGCGCCCCAGGTATAAGTTAAATTGAGAACTCAACATCTATTCTTGGAGGAAGACCAGGAAGTTCCTCGGGAAATACCTCAGCGAATTCCCTCACAATAGGCATTTCTTCAAGGGTGGTTTCTTCCTTGGAATCAATCATCTGAGCCAGATTTGCATGCTCATAAGGCCGTAATATCCATGCTTGAGATGATGGAGCTAAAGGAGATTCATCTTCCTCCTGAAACTTGTAAAGAATCGGGGGTCGATTCTCCATATGGAGTGTGATTTCCCTCTCCCGACAATTTATGTTGGCTCTATATAAGGAAAGCCAATCCATGCCAAGAATTTCATCAAATTCCACCAAAGGGAGTATGACGAGGTTCGCCGGGAAATTCAATCCACAGATTATAATAGGGGAGGACTTATACTCATGGGATGCAATGATTGCCCCATTTTCCGTACTCACCGACATCTTTACTTCCATGATTTGTGGTGGTGCAGGGATTGTTCTACTAAACTTTTGAGATATAAAAGAATGCGTAGAACCTGAATCAAAAAGTACGTTCGCTATTCTTGAATGAATAACTAGCATACCTGTCACCACTTCGTTGTCAGGGTTCACTTCAGCAGAAGTGATGGAAAAAGTTCTTCCTTGCTGTCTTGGAGGTTGATGGTTGCCTCCGATAACCCTTGGATTAGGGCACTGATTTGCAAAATGACCCGGTTCTTTGCATTTGTAGCATTGAACAACGCGTTGAGGTTCGAACGAAGCGTTACTCTCCTCTGTCGCAGCCGCGGGTCCTTCTTGCTGACAGTTAATAGCTAGGTGCCCTTCTCTTCCACACTTGAAGCATTTTCTTGTCCCCCTAAGGAAATTTCCAGGGTGCTTCTTTCCACACTTTTGGCAAGTGGGGTGCTGGAACTTCTTAGCGTCGTTGGATTTATCCATCGGACCACCAGCATTGAAGTCCACCTTACGCTTCTTGTCCCCATGATACCCCTGTGATTCTCCGATCTCCATTTCAACCTTGAGGGCACATCGGACAATTTCTCATAGATGTCGAAGTCATGGATCGCTAATGCTTTCCGCAAGCTAGGCTTCAGCCCACCAAAGAAGCGGTCAACCTTGCATTCGGGGGTAACGACAAAGACGGAAGCGTATCGTGCAAGACTTGTGAAGTTTGCCTCGTACGCTCCCACAGATTCTTCATCTTTCTGTTTGAGGGAAAGGAAGTCCCTTTCCATCTTAAGACGAAGGGTGCGTGGAAAATATTTATCAAAAAACATCTTCCAGAATTCCTTCCATTCCAAATCCTCAATCTCCTCCTTAGGCTTCGTATTTTTGATCAACGTCCACCATTTATCTGCTTCACCCTCCATACGATAAGCTGCCAGGAGAACCTTCTCTTTTTCAGAGCATTGGAGGATGGATAATATCTTTTCAATGGAGTTGATCCATTGTTCAGCGATCGTGGGATCAGATGATCCACTAAAAGTAGGAGGCCTTTGTCTCATGAAGCTTTCAATAGCGACTTGTTCTTTCTTAGGGGGGTTGAACGTTCCTCTTGGCCAGTGTTTCTATTCAAAACTTGAGTTATCTGAGTGAGAAGCGTGACAAAGTTCACGATTCCTTCTCCCATTGGATTGGGCATCTCATAAGTACAATCGTCACACTGATCTTCACAACGGTTGTTAGCCCGAGTTCTCCTATTACCAGCCATTGGCTGGAATAAATGGAAAGTTAGGGGTAACACATAAAGGGTAATCCAAAGACAAAAGTTGATGACTTATAAATAAACTTTAATCTCTTTAACTCATGAGTCTATAGGATTCAATCCAGGCTTTTCATGATATTCCTTCTAACATATATTCTTAGGGGCATTTTTCCCTTAATAAGGGTTCATACTAAGATTGTCAATTTATCAAAACATATCCCCCGGGAGTGTCGTAACCAAGAGTGCAGCAAGGCCCGTTGTCGTGCACCAGTTCCCATTCGAGTCTAGCTCAAAGCGGTGTTTTCGGGTTTTACCCCTAGGATACATCTGTGCCAGAGCCGCCTCTACCTGCTCGTATCCAGACAGGGATGTATTTGTTTGATAAACCACATACATAGTATTTACCAAAACTTTGGGATGCTTTTATTATACTTAGTCTTGTATCTAAGGCTTTACTAGGGTTTCATAATCCCAAAAATAACTAAACCTATCCTCTGATACCAACTATGACCACCCTGCTTTTTATTACAACTTAAACATGCTTTATTACATAAAACCTCACTTGATACAACAAAGAAGATCGAGAGGTTTAGTTTCTTTGGGGTTTAGGATCATTACATAAAAATTTAAACTTGAAATACAACATCTTTATTGAAAACTTCCTTTACATGACCACTACATTCCTTCGTACTTAGCATTGCAAGGGGTAACCTGAGGACATGCATAAGAAAAGAAAGAGCTATAAATCCCAGTAAGGGAGTACACAATGAATAACATGAGGAGTAAAATACATGTTAGGAAATAGGCATATCAATAGATCATAATAGAAACATGAACATAAAGGCATGATAAAGCATGATAATCATAACATAGAAATGTGGCAACAACACTTAACATTGAATTAGCATGAGCCAAGGCTCATTGCACATGGAGCATGAGTAAACCCTCATTGCACTTGAAGCACGAGTAAAACCTCATTGAACTTGAATTAGCATGATTCAACACTCATTGCACATGACGTATCATGATACTATACTTTACCCAATGCATTGGAGCGCTATAAAGGGCGCACCCTTCTTAAACATTTCATTTCATGCATAAGTGTGCCACATGGATCATAAAACATGGATTCATAAAACATAATCATTTATTCCATGATAAAGTAATGTGGAATTAATACATGAAACTTTATAATCAATAAGTAAATGTGCATAAAGTTGAATACCCTTGATGGAGAAATGGGCATGGTATTCACTTACACAATGATATTGGCTTAGAAAATCGGTGTGATTTCGGCAGCGTAACGGCGTGACATAAGAATTCATAAAAATGGTTGATGAGAGAGAAAGGGGTTCCTCATCATATTTACATGTAATGGACAGTACGGAGGTCATATAGATACATGTCCCAAAAATTGAAAAGGAATTTAGATTCATGATACAAAAGTATTGCTTGAATATAAAAGAGAAGAAAAAGGTTCCTTTTGGAATTTCGGCATAGTAACGGGTGTACATGGGAGGCATTTAATGAGAGAGAAAGGGGTATCCCATCATTCAAACAATAAGAGGGTAGTATGGGAGAGGTTATAAACCTTACCCCAACATTCATAATTGAAATTAAAAGGGCAATACAACTTAAAGAAAATTGACAAAAAAAGAGAAAGGAAGAAAACCCCTTACTTGGAAGTGTGCTTCCAAAAGCTAGAGAGAGGCTTGTGAGAGGCTTCTTGGGAGCTTGGGGCACCTTGGGAGGATTCTATAGAGAGTAGGGAAGAGATTGGACGAACTCCAAGGGATTTTAGTGAAGAGGAAGTGGGAGCTTGGGTGGGTTTATATAGGAAAGGTGAGAGAATTCTTTATTATTTAGGTTTGGGACCCCTTATATTAAAATAATCCAAACCACAAACCATACCATGGTATTTGCCCATGGTTTCTGGAAAAGAAAAGAGGAAAACAATATTTCACAAGGCCCAGGTCCGAAATTATTAAAAAATTAGGGTTTCTTATGTGGAGGTGAGTCACACTCCCATGGAAATTAATTTAAAAAGGCAAAGTGTTAAATAAGTCTTGAGGGCTCCATTAATGCTTTGAAAAGTAAGTCAAACAAATCCAAAACCTCATTATTTTAATGATAAAACACATATTGTTAGAACATAAGGATTATTTTATTTTATTACATAACCATTGGGTCATTATGATGTCATAAAACACATTATATATTTAAATGGTATTTAATTTTTACCCAAAAATTTGACTGTCTCAGAAAATTATGAAAAATTCACCGTTGGATAATTTCGACGTCCTGATTCCAAAAATAATATTTATTTTATCTAAATAATTTTCTAAATATGTGAATTTTCATTTTTGAAATAAAAACCGACATTTATAAAAAAATTCACGGGTTTTGACAGAAATGGCTTTCAAACCTTAATAAAAATTTTAATTGCATTCATAAAATTATAAGATCATTTATATTTAATAAAAATTAATTTAATATTAATAATAATATTTTATTAAAATATTATTTAATTCAAAAAATCCTTTAATTTAATAAAATATAATTCTTAATTAAATAATAACTAAAAACACCATTTGTACTTTAAAAACTAATTACAATGTATCAAAAATGACTAGAAATTATATTCATTATTATATACAAAAATAATGTACATGAACATGGTGCGACTTATTTGTTACATAACCCCTTAAAATAGCCGCATAAGACCTAAGGGTAAGGTGCGCGATGGTGACAGACTCTTGGGGAGGCTCGGATAACATCACTCGAGTGGTAATTTCAATCAACTTCCACCTTTCCCGTAGACGATCACGTTCGAGCTTGACTTGATGAAGCTCAGCTTGGGCTTGGTCAAGGGAAAATCCCAAAGACGCCACCTCTTTTCTGAGCTCTGACAAATGGGCTTCGTAAGGGGCAATTCTACTAGATTAGGCCATCGCTTCCTTTGTCTGAGTAGAAATGGGTTCGTTAAAGCCTTATATTTATACTACTCAGATGATCACTGCTCAACGGCTAAAAAGTAACGGTCACAAATCTTAACGTAAAACTAAATAAGTTGACATCTTATAAAAACATTTTTCATAATGAAACATTTAACTGGATCAAGAGGGATTTTCCATTAATGAAACTTTGGGTCGTTACACAATCTTTCATAAGTAGCCCGCAAAGCTATAAAGAGAAACAACACTTGGATTCTTGATAGAGGATTATCTTCACATAGGACAGGAAATGCGGACCTTTTGAAGAACATTAAAAATAATGTTGTTGGAACAATAAGGTTTGGTAATGATGGTTCTTTGAAGATTAAGGGTAGTGGGAATACTGCTCTCGCTAATGGAGAGATGAAGAAGACTGAAGTTATTTATGTGGAAGATCTACGCCACAATCCCTTCGGTGTGAGTCAACTCTGTGACTTAGGGCTCATAGTAACTTTCAATCAAAAAGGATGCACTATAAAGGTAAAAACATAGGATTCTCGTATGAAAGTCTTCAGAATAGATGGAAACTTATATCAGGTTAACAGCAAAGTGAATTCCTGTTATTGTTCATTTGAAGAAGAAAACAACGCGTGGCATCAAAGGTTGAGGAAAATTAACCAAAAAGACATGGAAAATATATCTAACCTGATGATAGTCATGGATATGCCCATTCTGAAATGTGAACGGGAAAAGACTTGTGATGCTTGCATACGGGGGAAGCTAGTCTGCAATTCCTATCAACCAAAGAATAATAGGGACTCACACCTTCTTGATCTCATCCATACAAACTTATGTGGCCCGATAAATGTTTATGGAATGAATAGATATATACTTTGTTCTTTTCAATGATGATTATAGTATAATGGCTTGTGTGACGGTTATCCACAGGAAGCGACAAGCACTCGATTGCTTGGAAACCTATCACTGAATCGCCGGTAATGATACTGGATGGACAATAAAAGTCCTGTGATCTGACAATGTAGGGGAATACACGTCCATTGAGTTTGAGAATTACCTATAAAACCTGGAATATGACATGAGGTAGCTGCAGTGAGAAATGCACAGCAAAATGGATTTGTTGAGTACCAAAATTGACAGGTCAACAATATGGCCAGGACTATTCTTATTGAGAGTTGTATCTCTCATAACTACTGGAACGAAGCTGTTGAAGCTGCAGTGAATATTTAGAATCAAATGGGGCTTTATATGGGAGAAACAAAAACACCATATGAATTGTGGCATGGAAGGAATCCTTCGTTGAAATACTTTGGTTTTTTCAGAAGTAAATGTTTCATTCGAAATAAAGAAGGAAATCAAGGGAAGTTTGGTGAAAATGCTAATAAAGGAATATTTCTTGTATATCCAATGAATAGAAAAGCATACAAGTGTCTCAATAAATTCTTGGGGAGTATTTTGGAAAGAAATGATGTTAAGAGAATTGAGGAAAAACCCCCAAATACTTCAAATAATTCCTATGTTGACGATATAGAATATGAAGATGAATGTGAAAATGGAGTGGATGCACATACAGAGATGGTGGAAGGTGTAAAAAACCCCCAGAAGCCACATCGTGATGTTGACTCAGAAGAATAATTATAAGTTGAAACCATAGCGGGAGAAAACTCAATTGAACCTCAGAGGAGGAATCGAAGAGTAGACATTGATCAATCCAACATCATTGGGGATTGGAAGAAACCCACACAAATGAGGAGAATGAGGAGTAATGCACAATATGTATTCTTATCTATAGTGGAACCATCCTCATTTTAAGAAGCTGCAAAGGATGAATCAAGGGTGAAACCCATGAATGAAGAGTTAGATCAGATTGACAAGAATCAGACTTGGGATCTAGTCAAGAGACCCTAAGGTCAAAATGTGATTGGTACAAAATGGATCTTCAAGAACAAGTTTAATGAGCATGAAAGTGTTATTAGAAACAAGGCACAACAGGTATGTAAAGGATACTCCCAGATTGAAGGTGTTGATGTTCAAGAAACCTTTGTTCTAGTGGATAGGCTGGAGTCAATCAGGATTTTACTTGCCATGGCACTCCAAAGAGGATATAAAGTATATCAAATGGATGTCAAGACAACATTCATTAATGGTGTACTCGAAGAAGAAGTCTATATTGAAAAAACAGTGGGTTTTTTCTTGGTACTGATGAAATAAAGGTTTCCAAACTAAAGAAAGATCTATATGGTTTGAAGCAGCCCCCACAAGCATGGTATTCCTGACTGGACTCTTATCTCAAGAAGATGGAATTCAAAAGAGGAGTAGATCACAATCTATAAGTGAATAATTATCCAAAAGATCAGTTCATGGTTCTAGTCTATGTTGATGACATTATATTTGGTGTAAGCAGGCAGAAACTAGTGGATGAATTTTCAAATCACATGAAATCTGAATTTGAAATGTCTATGATTGAAGAGTTCACATATTTCTTGGGGATACAGGTGATTCAAAAGAATGATTAAACTTTCATTTCTCAATAAAAGTATGAAAGAGAGCTGCTGAAGAAGTTTAATAAGAAAAACTCCAAACCAATGTCAACTCTGATTGCAGTTGGAACCAAACATGGAAAGCATGAATATGAGATATCTGCAAACCCTACCGTGTACATAAGGTTAATTGGGAGCCTACTGTACCTGACAGTGACATGGTCATATATTGTCTTTGTAACTTGCCTAGTGGCCCACTTTCAGAGTAATCCAAAGGAGGAACATATGGAAATAGTTAAAATAATCATGAGGTATAATAAAGGTACTCACAATTATGCCTTATACTTTGCTGCATGAAGGTATAGTGAATTATCAGCATTTTCTGATGCTGGATGGGCTGGTAATTTAGTGGAAAGAAAGTCCACCAGTGGTGGAGAATTCTATATTGGGAATAAATGTGTCGGCTAGTTGAGTAAGAAACAAGAAATTAATTATCCTACTACTACTAAAGCTAAGTATATCTCATCCACAAAGGCATGCACTCAACTGCTATGGATGAAGCAACAACTAACAGATATTGGTGATGAGGTGAAGCAACCAGTGGTAATTTACTGGGATAATAAGAGCACAATAGATCTTAAGAAGAATCATGTTCAACATTCTCGTACAAAACATATTGAAATCAGGTATCACTTTATCAAAGAAAAATTTGAGCAAGGCATGATTAGAATGGATCATGTTGGAACTGATGAGCAAGTGGATGATATCCTGACCATGCCACTGTCAGCAGCTGTTTTTGAGAAGCATCTATTGAACCTCAGTGTTCATCCATCTCGCGGTGCATAAAAAGGTTCCTAAATACACCTCTCCCCAGTTATGTTAACCAATTTTAATCAGTTTATAGATGTGATGCAAGTTTCTGGGAGACATACTATCGAGGGGGAGTGTGTTTTGAGATGAACATTGAACAATTACCAGTCTTTGGGTTTATTGTCAATGGGGATGAAAGGAATAAATTTAGGCATGTTCAGGCATGTCATGGACATGTAATGCTTCTGTGACATGATGAGAATTCAGGGACAGTGATAGGATGAGAAGGATGAGAAGGACTAAATTGGTCATGTAATGATTCTGTGACATTGTAAGAGAATTACATGGGTGTCATTGAGAATTACAAAACACTGGAACCCAATTCAAGCTTCCTCTCTTGTTTTCTACACTGAGAATTTCTCACGTAGACTTAGAGTGTTGGTTGAGTTGATTCTTATGTTTTTAGTTTTCATGTGGATGATGATCTATTAAATTTATTTGGTGATTTTTAACAAAACCCAAAGGGAGAGATTGTTGGAACCATGGTTGTTCTATGCATGAATTGGATTATGGTTTTTGATTGTAGTAAATCCTCATTGGAAGTTCAGAATGTTTCCCAACAAAGTGATCATACAGTTCATGCAGACCACAGTATTGAAAGTTGCGCAGTTTCCCAGTGATTGCCAAATTTTTGGGCCTAAAAATCAGAAAATGAAGACATGGATTGTTGGTAAAAGGAGATGCGCACACAAAGGAAGTGGTGCACAAAAAATGTGGGATGTGCACAAAATATTTGAGTTCTGTGCGAAAAACAGAGTGGTGTACGAAATAGTGGAGCGAGGTTTTTCGGGCAAGTTGTGTTTCGGAATCAGAAAGTTGAAAAATGGAAAAGGCATGTGCAGTGAAAAAAACCTTGGAGATGTGCATGAAAAACGATTCCTATGCAAAATATTACGTGTTGAATGATAGGTTTTTCGCACCACAGGAGGTTTTACACGATGGGGTCTAAGATGCTTATAAATAAGAGGTGACCCCCATCATTCCGTACGATTGAATACTTAGAGAAGATTTGAGTGCTGATGCGTGTAAATGGTTCGCGTAAAGGCAGTTGCGCGGAATATTCTGAGGTGCGCGAAAGGCCATGCTGCCCGGAAAAATTCCAAGCTGCGCGAAAAAAGAGAGGTTGCATGAAATAGAAATGAAGTTGAGAGAAATATTTTTCCGCGCAAAAAACATGTATTGCGTGCAAAATTGAGAACTTGGGTGCAAGGGGTAGGTGTTGTGAGAAATCATCAGTGCAACCTGTTTACACGTTCGGAATATCTGGTTCAGTGGTACAGTGTGTCCAAGAGCATCAATTGAGGACTTCGATGCATGCATAGTCTCGTGCTGAGTAGAGACAAAGACTTCAATGCAAATCAATTGAAGAGACCCTCAAGTCTGTAAACTGACTGAGAATTCACCAAAGGAAGTGAGCCAGGGAGAGTCAAAGGGAGTGACCTGAGGGATGCAATGGGTTATCCCTGAACATTTGTAAAGGCAATGTGCCTAGTAAATAGTGACTGTTTTCGAACCATTGTAATCTAAAACTAGTGAAGAATAGTGAAATTAGGTACAACTGACAACCTATCGGCATATGCTCCTTGGACGTAGCCCTTAGTGGTGAACCAAGTAAAAAGTGATGTGTCATATATTTTCATGTTAATGTTTCATTACTAATCATATCTATCATATTGGTTTAACTAGTTCCTACCAACGTGGGAATAAGATCCTTGTTTTAAAAGAAAATGTTAACACCCTGATTCACCCCTCCCCTCTCAGGGTGTCCCGGGGTCCTACATTTACCAAAGTGTACTAATCTTTACTAGTTGTGGATTTAAAAAGTTTAGACATAGTCACTTAGTTCTAGTAATGATTCATTTGCAATATTTTAGGGATACACATTTCTTCCCTCGAATCACTTCTGTCGACTCGCCCTTTCACTCTTCCTCGGGTGAAGACCCACTCAGTTTATCGACTTGAAGTTATTTTTAATGCATTTTCATTGATTTCTTTGGATCTATCTATCATGAGACACTAATCACAATTATTTTCTGAATAGATACACCTTAATTCACCGAACAAACAAAATGGATAATCAAATCATATTAGAAGGTCAACATTTCAGTTACATAGTACACCACTTCTGGCACGCAAGTATGTGGATTGTCACTCAAGATAAATTTTACACAACCCTTACTTTTCACCTGAGCCTTCTATGTTGTGAAACTATAACTATTGTGAAACACTTATATGTCCTGAGACTACACCATAAGATTCACATGGATGTTTAGAGATAAAATAAACACTTTCATGTATGTTTTACTATAGTCAAGTAGTTTTCATGAAATCCCCTTGCATGTCGAGACAACAAATCATAATTAGAAAAAGTTATTAAGTCTTGAGTGGGGTTACTTGCCTATTTCTAAGAATTTTGGTTACGATGATTCCATAACAAACAACTTTCCCCCAGACGTGCTAGTCCATTCTCTCGAGCCTTTGTTGCACAACTCACCTTGTGCGCTAACACCAAAATATGTGCATCCTTCTTTACTTTGTTAAATTCTGATGCACTGATCTTTATAAACATATGGTGTGAAACTTTCTAAACTTCATTATTACTTTTGCGTAAATCCATTTCCCAAAAAAATTTCCCCATTTCCTATTTTTTGGACAAAAACATTTGGAAAACACTATGAAAAACCCCACCTTCAATATTGTTTTCTTCATAAAATATAAGATCTATTTCCCTGGAAACTCGCTGATCTTCTATGTGAGGATTGAAAACAAAAAATAATTCTCCATTTATAGAAAATACTAGCCTTAGTTAAAAAAGATAATTCTTTTTTTAAAAACAGCATATTGAAAAACTCCTCAATAATGGGGGAGGACATTCCTTATCTATCTTAAATAATGTAACTACATATATTTAATTATAAATTTGAACATAAGATATAAGATGTGTTTTTAACATTTTCTATAACGATACCTAACAAAATTTATTTTATTCAATAAACTAATCTATATTTAACATACAAAAGGTACCATTTACTTCATGTGTGTTATTCTTAGGTGTTGTCCCACTCATTATGATTTATTATTTTTTATTATTAACATTACTTTAATGTGTTATTATGATCATTCATACATATCCTTATGTTTAATTTAATCAATTTCTATGGTTACGCTTACATATAAACTCTTATTTTATACAGATATTTTGAATATTTATTTTCCATACATGGTGCATTACTATCTCTTTAAAACATTTCTTTTTATTATTTTGTTACTTGTTTTTAACTTCTTTGATTTGATTGCCCTGTTTTTATTTATTTATTTTTTATTATACTAGTTTTTTTTAATAATACGAAAGGGAGAAAAGGTAAAAAGCAAGATTTCAGATGGATAGTAGTTTAAATTTTTAAAAGGACAGAAAGGTTGTGGGTTAATGGTTAACATTCTAGATTTATTTGGGAGAATTTTTTTTCATGGGAATAATGGATTTATGTTCTTGATTGATTTAGAAAGAAGAAAAATCTAAACTAAAAAAGATGTGAAGTCTAATGTTAGGTGAGAGAGGATGTTATAAGAATGTTTTTTGGGATAAAATTTAGTTAATTAAATATGAATAATGAAAATTGAATAATAATTTACACTTACTCATTCATTTCAAATGTTAAGGGAGATTAATTTCTATGAAAGTTACAAGGAGTTTTATATTTTGTTTCATTTCATTGGAATCTACTTGATGTTATTATTTTATGATTATTAAAAAGGGGTAAATTCTTGAGTTATTTTCATAAAATTAACTTTTCATGATTTTTTATTTTTATTACTCACAAAACCCTATATGTTTATATAACACCCAAAGTCATTACACTCTACTTCTTTTAAAATAAATTTAACTTCTTCAATAGCTTATGATACATGCAACCCGGAGTGTAAATGAACCATAATATTGTATATCAATATAACAAAGATGTTAAATTATTGTGTATGAATAGTTGTAACTAAATTATGAATTTTTTATGGTTTTTATATGTATAAAATAAATTCATTAGTTATAAATTTATTCATAACAAAAAATAATCAAAATTATTTGAAAGTAATTTTTTTTAAAAACTAGTTTTTGTCTGAAATGTGTTTCTATTATAATAAGCTAAATTATTCAATATTGATTAATTATTTTAGTTAAATTTACATATTATATATTAAATAAATTGTTATTACCATTTATTTAATATTTTTTCTAAACACATTATAAAAACTAATCTAGTTTCATGCCTAAAATGCTGGTTTTTATAAAAAGTGGTTTCATCTAATTTTTCAAAGGTATTTTAAAATTAATTTGTAAAAAAATTAGAAATATCATTTGAAAAAATTAAATTCATTTTTTAAATTAAAATTTTCTAATTATCTTATAGATAATATTTGATAATTTATGGAAAGGAATAATTTTTCTCTATGAATTGTGACAAATAAAGTTATTTTTATTGAAAAGTATATTTTCATTTAAATAATTTACGAACATAAACTTTATTATATATGGGATTTTTCTAAAAATATTTAATTTATATTATTATTGAACCGTATTTGGTTATTGGAATCAATTTTATGTTGAAATATGGTATAAAAACGTTTTATACTTAAGAAAAAGTTTCTTTGGAAAATAGCGTTTTCATCACGCATGCATGCTTAATTTTAAAATAATTTCTAAAAATTCATTGATATTATTTTGAAAGAATGTATCCCATATTTAGAATCATAATAATTAATATCATTTAATAATGGAAACTTAATTTTTGATCATAATTAATAGTAAAAATAGTAAAAAGTTAATATTGTGGTTATGGATAAAATGAGTTTACTAGTTTGTTAAAGTAAAATTATAAGAGTTAAAATGATCTAAATATGTCTAATTTATGTTAAATGGATATATTTAGACCTTATATATCACACCCCAACCTTATTTTTTTATTTCTCGACTCCAACTTCTCGCGTTAAGGTTCGGGATGGGTCCTAGTTAATTTTTTATGTTTAATGACTTCGATGGGTTTCAAACCGGTGTGTGGGAACCACACGATTGAAAGTATCCATGCAGTAAGCCCAGGTACCCATGTAGATGTATATAATTCAAAAAATAAATGTGGTTTTATGTAAATGAAATAAGGTAAATGTTTAAAAATGTAATAATAATTACAATATTATTGTGTATATAATAATATATTTATAATTAAGAAATATCAATAATAATATTATTATTTTAAATTGTAATTAGCAAAATTATTTATTAATTTTTATTAATATAGATATTATTTAAAATGAAATGCAGGAAATTATTTCTAATAGTTTAATTGTAATTATTATTCTTAATATTCAAATTGTATATGTTGTTATTATTATTATTATTGGTTTTATTATTATTTGTTTTATTATTATTAGTATTATTATTATTATTATTATTATTTTATTATTATTATTATAAGATAAAAACAAGGATATAACCCTAGGGGGTGTCACCCCCTTCTCCTTCCAGGTGTGAGGCGTGCCATGACCCCCTGTACCACTGTGCAGCAACAGCACCCCCTCCATGATTTTCACCACTTGAACGGCCTTGTACCAAGCCCCTCAGCACTCCGTAACATCTGTCCCTTTCCCTAGATAGTGGCACATCTACCCCCAATAGACCCAACTCTCCTTTTCTTCTGTCGGTAGTGCATACGAACCCAGTGACCTTCCTCTCCTCTGTTCTGACTAGCGGCGCTCCAAGCCACCTACGAACTTTCCCCTCTACCCATACCTTTCCCCTACATGCTATGGTTATCCCTCTCCCCTCTATGCTCTAGTAGCCTGACCTCCCCTTGCCGACCCTCATCTCCAGCATCAAGTAGCGGCACAATACGTCCTCTATTTTCTCCATCTCCCCTTTTGTGCACTGAACCCCCAACTCTGGTTTGTGTTCTTTTTTTTTTCTCATTTCATATTTTGTGATTTTATTTAATTTTGCTAAATCCCAATACATTGGTATGTTTATCTAACATTTTTCTCAGTGTTTAGGGTGTGGGTTCGGTCCGCGAAGTTGTGGTCTCCCCCATTTTGAAGTTCTGTCGCGTCCACTCTCATATTGAGGTAGACAAACCCATAATTTTTTCATTTCTGATGCATTTATATGGAGCTTCTTCCTTTCAATTATTATTATTTTTATTTTATCATCTAATTTTCTATTTCTCAATATACCTAGTTAGAACATTATGGCATTTATATGTTTTTATAATTTCTTTAAAGATGGATTTTTTGTGACTCTTTAGTTATGAATTTGTATTGGTGCATTAATTTTGTTTTATTTAAAATAATATATGTGGCGCTGCTGAATTTTTTTATTTAGGTTCAAAATATTTCTTGGATATTTTTTTAAATATGATTCATACCTTCATAATGCAGACAATTAATTTTTTTCGTAGTCTTTTCCAAATGATTTAATTTATTAAAAATATGTTTTCAAGATCTGTATATCAAATATTTACAATTTTTTCACCTAGGGTGTTATTTTTAATTGATAGTGTTTCTTAAAGGGAAATTTGGGGTTCTTATGAAATTATCAACACTCACATTGTAGTGAATATGATAATTTGGTTATAAAATTTGGTCTGGAGTGCACGGTTTTGAAATGTAATGGTTTGTTAAATGTGTTTAAGTGTTTTTAGAAGAGTTTGTTGATTAACAAGGGGATGGTTTTATGTCTTCTAAATAAGGTGGGTGGTTGGACATGGTTTCCAATAAAATGGGTGTTTTATGAAAATTGGTTTTAAATGTCGTATTGGTTGTTGGTGTATCATGAGATGTTGGTGAATAAATGGGTGCACCATGTGAACACATGGATGTGACAAAAAAATGAAAGAGCAGCCTCAAGTTGGGTCTTTGTGTGGGTTCTATGAAATGGATTGAAATAAGTTCTTCAAGTTTGGCTTCTTTTGGCCTTAAATCATAATTTGGTGTGAGTAAAATGAATAAAGGCGGTTTTAGTAATTTTGAAGAGTGTGTTTTGTGACATAATGTCCCATTTGGATTTGTAAGTCTAAAAGTGGTGTTTCTGAAATGTTATTAGACTTGTCAACCTAAGGGACCATTTAGTACTTCCATCATTATTGTAATGTTTGTGTTGACTCATTGAAATGATTGTGTTTTAGATATTGGGTTCTTGTTTGAAAAACATAAGGTTTTGTGAATATTTTTAAATGGTTATATGTTTGTCAACTAAATTGGCACCTTGGATGATGTGGCGTATACATGTTTATTTATATATATATATAGTCGGCACCTCTATAGGGGGATATCCCTTTATGGGTTATCTTATAGAGTGTCCATGTTTGGGGTATGAAATTGTGGTGGTGGAAGGTAAGATGAGTCACGCACAGAAGGGCCTCCTACTTACATAGTCTTACTACCACTGTGGGTTTCTATACATCTTTTAGACGATTAAGAGATAGTTTTTGATCATCCCTAATTATATGGGTTGGTAGCCCATGGATTTTTTATTAGTCCAGCCAAGATTTTCCAATGGATTTGGTCAGTTTTAGGTCAAATAGTTGGTTATCGACTTTGGAGCTTCACTATACGCCAGAAGGTGGTTCCGAACCGAGTATTTCTAGGAGTATTATAGGTATTTTTAAGATCACCTAGGGTTAATTAATCATTTATATTGCTTGTTTACTTTCTATTGTACAAGTTTATTTACACCATGCACTATTTACCTATTCTACATTATCGCATATTTGATATCTTTTGTTATGGGTTTCTTAAAAAATGAGATATGGTTTTGTAAATGTTATGTAGTGTGATTTGTAATTTTAAATGTGAAAAACATGTTTCTTATTTTAAAATGTGAAAGCCCTACTTTTCTATTTTTATTTTAAACTTGTTTCATGGGCATTCATTGGGAAAGGGAACTCTCAGATTCTGTCTTTTATATTTTGGCATCCCTACTGAGCATCTAAGTGATCACACCTATCATACCTTTTCAATTTTATGTTCTCCTTGTTTTGGGATCTCTTTAAAAGGGATTGTGGTTATGTGGGTGCTGGGCCCATGAGGTCATCTAGAGGTATGTTTAGCTATTCAGTTTTATTCATTCTTCGCTAATAGAGTTTAGTTTGATTGTTCTGTTTATTCTAGTTTATTTTTTTATCATCCAAATTGTTCGCACAAGTTAGTTTTGATGCTCGACATTGTTTTCCATTCTAGTGGTATCAAGAATGCCCCTTGGGACAGGTCGTATGTCGGCTCAGGTGAATAGTTCCTAGTCAACCCAGGTTGGTTCTTGAAGGAAATGGTATTAGAGGTGGATCTCGTTATTAGGGGTGTCCAGTAGATAGATATTAGGACTCTGAGGACTTGTGATGTAGGTATGGGAAGGGTGTCATGAACCCTCACTCGTTTCGAACCTCGAGTTTCTAGGGGTAGTCTGGGAATTGAGTTCTTGTCTTGTTCTGTTTTGTTTTAGATTGAGGGATGACAATAGAGGCGAGCTGGTGTCATGTTATGATTTCTCATGGAGTAGTGAACCATATGATATCTTAGTGTCTAGTTCTAGTACCTCATAGTTTTTCTGCCTACCTAGGGCATGGATCACTGCCATGTCACCAATTTCGGAATAGACACTAGTCCCTCTCTCCGGTGTTCGATGTAAGTGGTTTTTTCTCTTGAATCTGGTTGGTGTTTGTGTGTTTTTACAAGGGAAAATGATTTTGGATATGACTATTCTTCCTTTTAAATGGTTTTTTGATTGGTAAAAAATAATGGTAAATGTTTTAGCTTAAAAATTTGTTAATTGTTTGAAATTGGTGTTGAAATGGATGGATAGACGCATTGGTGTTTATTTGAAATTAATGATTTGAAGTTTTTTTTTCTAAAATTGGTTTTTGAAATGGATATTTTTATCTTTTTTATATATTTTTTGGTATTTGAGCCATTGGTTCTTGGATAAAGGCACTGTCATTGACGTTTCTTTAGATTGATATTAGTTTTGGATTTTTGTTTTATATGTTGTTTAGAAAATGCCGGTCAGAAAGGTCCCTATGGTTTCTAAAAAGTCATGCCCATTTTTTAGTCCTTCTAGGACATTACCTATCCTTCACAGAGATTGGAGTATATTAGAGGCAACAGAGTGGCTCGAAGAAGTCGTGTGTATCTTTAGGTTGTTGGGAACCCCCAATGATATTAGAGTGTGTACCGTTTTGGGTATGTTCGAATGTCCGACTTTGGTTGAATGATAGTTTACCCCCCATCATCAAAACAAGTTGGGATGAAATGTAGTGCCTTTAAATACTTCTTCATCTGATGGTTCATACTTGAAGATATGAAGATGATGAAATGGGATGAGCTCATCCATATTCAACAAGGCCAATAGATGGTGAAGATATATGTTGACCATTTCAAGGAACTTGTGTCCTTTTCCCCGGAGATTGCATTAGAGGATTTGATGATGACTTCTCTCTTTATCTCAGGTCTTCATCCAGAGATCAAGGAGTGATTCTTCCCTTATAAAGACCATCATTTCAAGAAGTTGGTGTATGAGGCATTACTAGTAGAGTTTTTCTCCAGAGCACTGATTGTTGGCAATCCAGTGTATCCAATTTCTCAGGGAGGATCGACACATGGAGAGCAAGGTATGATAAACGAATCTGTCTCTAAAGATTCCTCTATTGTGGTTTTGACATCCATTTTGTTGGACCATTCGATAGTGTGCCATTAGTTTGGATGTTTAGGGAATACAAAGCCATCATGTAACATCTCACCAAAGACGTTATGTTGTTGTGGGTGTACGGTTCATCAAGATAAGTTCCATAGGAAGCATTGCTTGAAGAGGATGCTATAACCGGAGGATTCCCAAGCCTAATTGCATTGAAATAGATTCTTCCGCCATCATAACCCTAGCCACAGGTCTTGGGGTGAATCTTTCATGCATTCATGAGTTTCCGGTGGGGGGAATCCTCGATTTAGATTTTGTGTTCCATGTTGGGATTGGATCATTTAAATACATTTTCTTCATATTTCTCAACTATTAATGTTTTAATGTTATTTTGAGTTCATCATTTAATGGGGGAATGTGATGAACTTGTTCTGTTGTAATCCAATAGTTTCATTTGTATGATTATGGTTTTATGAATCGTTCATTTTTCTTAAATTGTGTTTTACCTTTTTATGGGTTGATATCAGTTTACATATGATCATTTGGAGATATAAGTTCCTTGATAAGAATTGATATTTTCATTTATACTCAGGTTCACTACTTGGGGCAAGTTCAATTAATACGTTTTTTATAGTGTTTTGGGATTTTGGTATGGGTCGAGAGTTCCAAGTTTCAGCGGATGTGTTGGTTCGCTCGTGATATAGAAGTTAGTTTGGATTTGTTGGGAGTTCCCACGTTTCCCTGCTCCTGGGGAAGTAAGTTTGGGTGTTAAATTTCTACTCTAGTTGGGTTCTTGTTGTGGGGAGAAACCTTCTGTGTTCTTTGATTCTCTTGTGTTGTGGTGTCTTTTGGTTTCAATTGGGAAAAGATTTAAGTTATGTCTATCTTTTAGCTGGGTGAATTCTTGGGGGTAGAAAGTATATGTGGTGGGGAGAATTGTAACAGCGTGACTTTTAAAATTATTTTTTATATTATTATTTCTTGGCTACGGGTTCTCACGTCAAGTATTGGGTTGGGTCTCGGTTTAAAATTTTGGACGTTTAATGAATTCGGTGGGTTTATGACAGGTGTGTGGGCACTGTAAAGTTGGTGGTAGCTTCACGTTTGGCCTAGGTTCCCATGTATATTTCAATCATTGGAAGTAAATAATGTTTTATGTAAATGAAATTAGTTATATTTTTTGAAACATAATAATAATAATATTCTATAGATAATAATTTTGATATGTTTAAGAATATTTAATAATATTATTATTATTTAAAATTCTTATTAATATAATTCTTATTAAATTGTTATTATTATCTTTATTATTCAAAATGAAATGGATGAAATTATTACTATTAGTATAATTGTAATTATTATTCTTAATATTCCAATTGTATTTATTTTATTATTATTATTATTATTGGTTTTATTATTATTATTGGTTTTATTATTATTATTTTTACTAATATTATTGGTATTAGTGTCTTAGTGTTATTATATGATAAAAACAAGGATGTAACAATATTGGGGTGTCGCTCCCCCTTATCCTTCCGGGAACGAGACGCACCTTGAACCCCCTTACAACTGAGTAGCGATGGCATTCCCACTCCATTATTTTACCCTCTCACACAACCTTCTCCCTAACCCCTCAGCACTCTGCCCCTTCTCCCCTTGCTCTAGGTAGTGGAACACCCAACCCCCATCAGCCCCTTTTCTCATTTGCACTAGCAAACAACACACCTAACCCCTAGTGGCCTCCCTCTCCTTTTCTAAGACTAGTGGCACACCAGGCCTCGTCTGGCCTCACCCCTCCATCCAGCCCTTTCCCCTTCGTGCTCTAGCTAGCCCTCGCCTCTCCCTACTCTAACGGCCCGACCTCACATTGACAACCCTTATCTCTAGTAGCCAGCAATGGAGAGGCACCTCCCCCCATGCTCCATCTCCATTGTGTAATCTGAACCCCTTGCTCCAATTTGTGTTTTTTTCTCATTCCATATTTGGTGTTTTTATTTAATTTTTCTAAATCTTAATACTTCTTGTTGTGTTTCACATTTTTTTCTTATTACCTAGGGTGTGCGTTTTTTCCATGAGGTCACAGTCTCCCGCTCTATGAATTTCTGTCGCATCCACTCCCATTGTGAGGTAGGTGAATCCATATTTTTTCCTTTCCGATGCATTTCTATGGTGCTTGGTTATTTAAATTATTATTATTTTTATTTTATCATTTCAGTTACAACATCTCAATATACCTAGTTAGACCTTTATGACGTTTATAAGTTTTTATATGTTTAAAAATGGATTTTGATGTGACTCTTTAGTGATGCAATTGTGTTGGAGCATTTAGGGTATCTTATTTAAATGTATATATGTGGCTATGATGAATTTGTTTATTTAAGTGACAAATCTTATTTTGATATATTTTTTTCAATATGATTTACTCTATCATAACGGATGAAATAATTTTTTTTGTGGTTTATTCCGGATGATTGAATTTACTAAAAATAGGTGTTCTAGATATTTGTGTGTATTTTTTTGGATTATGGTACCTAGGATATTCTTTTTAATCGAAAGTGTTTCCTTAAAGTGAAATTTTTGGTTTTTATTAATTGCTATACACTAACGCTATTGTGGAAATGTTTATTTGGTTGTAAAATTTGGTCTCGACTGTATGGATTTGAAATTGTATGGTTTCTTAAATATGTTATAATGTTTTAGGATGAGTTTAATGATTCTCAAGGGGATGGTTTTATGTTTTCTAAAAAGGTGGGTGTTTGGACATGGTTTTCAATATAATGGATGTTTTATAGAAATGGTTTTGAAGTGTTGTATTGGTGGTCGGTGTATCACTAGATGTTGGCAAAGCCATGGGTGCACCAGGGGAACACATGGATATGTTAAGAAATGAAGGTGATGCTCTTAGTTGGGATCTATGTGGGTTCTATGAAATGGATTTAAACGTGTTCCTCATGTTTGGCCTATTTGGATATAAATCATAATTTGGCGTGTGTTAAAGGAATAAAGGTTGTTTGGTAATTGTGAATAGTTTTTGTTTGTGTTTTGAAACATAAGGTCCCATTTGTCTTTGTAAATCTAAAAGTAGAGTTTTCAAAATTTTCTTGGTAAATCCATTAGACATGTCAAACTAAGGGCCCATTATACACTAACAAAAATAAGGTGATCTTCATGTTGACTCTTTTAAATGATTGTGTTTTAGAGATTGGGTTCCTATTTGGAAACCTTAAGGTTTTGTGAAATGTTTAAAATGCTTATATATATGTCGACCCGGTTAAATCCTTGGATGATGTGGAATATACATTTTTGTATATATATATATATATATATATATATATATATATATATATATATCGGAAACCTCTATAGGGGGATATACCTTTTTGAGTTATCGTATAGAGTGTTTGTGTTTGGGGTAGGAAAGTGCGGTGGCGGCAGGTAAGATGAGGGATGCGTGAGAGGGCCTCCTATAAACACATTGTTACTACCATTATTTGTTCCTAGGCATGTTTTAGATGATCGAATGACAGTTGATAATCAACCATGACTAGACGTGTTAGTACCCCCTAGATTTTTTGTTAGGTCAGGCGGGCTTTGCCACAAGATTGGGTTAGTTTTAAGGTGACTATATGGTTATAGACTTAGGAGCTTGACCATATGTAGATAGTTGCTTCCGAACTAAGTACATATACATGTCTTATAAGGATGATTAAGATCCACCATGGATACTTAATAAGTTATATTTCTTTTTGACTTTTTGTTTTACTTGTTTATTTCCAGCATACACTGTTTACCAGTTCTTCATTAGCCCGACATTGGTATCTTTTGGTTTGGATTTTTTTACAAAATGAAAAATGGTTTTGGAAATTTTTTATAGAGTGTGTTGGGTTTTTAAATTTGAAAAACAAGTTTCTTATTTTTTAAATGTGAAAACCACACTTTTTTGTTTATATTTAAAACTTGTGTAATTGGATTGATTTAGGAAAGGAAAATCTTGGATTCTGTGATTTATCTTTTATCATCCCTACTGAGCCTCTCTGTGCTCATTCTTATCCTACCTTTTTAGTTTCAGGGTCTCCCAGTTTTGGTATTGCTCTTGGAGTAATTGTGGTTTTGTGGTAGGTGGTGACCCATAAGGTCATTTGGAGGTATGTTTAGATTTTAGTTTTATTCTTTATCCACTACTAGATTTTAGTTTTATTTTTCTATGGATTATTGTATATTTATTTATCTTTTATGTTCCAAATTGTTCCCACATTTTAGTTTCGATGCTCAGAAATGGTTTCCATCCTGGGGGGATCAGGACGATTACTCAAGACATGTCATGGACCGACTCGGGTGACTAGTTCAATGTCGAACCAGGTTAGTTTGTGACATTTTATCATCCATTTTATTGTTTAATGGTACTTTTTGGATTCATTTGGGGTGGGTAAAATGTGGTTATATTTTACACTTTTCAAAAATTCCAAGTGTGTCCACTCCCCCACATAAAAATGGACACCCCCTATAATCTCCACTTTAAACATAATGAGACTTTTGGTTAATAAAGACCTAAAAATAACATCCATACATTAGTAGAAATTATATATATTACTTACTTTTATCATAAAACTAATCTATGAAGGAATCAGTTTTAAACCTAACGAGGTTGTCTGAAGAAGAGGTAAATTTCTTCACCATGAGTTTTCACATTACTTCTTCTTCTGAAATTTTAAAATCTCCATAAAATATGATAAAATAATAATACAATTATATCTCATATACTAAGATGTTTTTTGATTAATTTAATAACCTATATCAATCACCCCTTCCATCAAATGGGAAAAGAAACTGTCCATTGAGTGTACGTCGGACTACTGTCTCACCAACCGATGTAATTCGTTTTGCATAACCACCTCTCAAATATAGACATAATGATTGATATAATTTATATATTTATATATATATATATATATGATATATATATATCCTATTTATAATTATTAATATGATTCAACCATGATCAGAGTATAAGTAGCAAAAAACATATCTAAATTATACTTGAAAAAAGTAGCAATTATTACATGGAAGGGTAATTTTAACAATGAATTATTAATAAAGGGGTGATATAAGATTATAACTAAATAATATATGGCATGAAATATAAAATTTTGGTACTGAAATATATTTATAATAAATATATACATATTCTAAAGAAGTTTCATACACATACAAACAATGTCATACCTGATGTATGGGTTTGTTGTCTAACTTTTATTTATGTGAGACAAATAACATATTAACAACTTATTTATTTTGTATGGGGTATATATTTATGCTTTTATATGTTATATAATTCATTTATGTTTTATAAATATTTGTATTATTTATTTCATTTAGGGATTTTATGATTCAAAAGTTACCAAAGCATAAGGGTTTATTTAACAATGTCATCATTATTCGAGATGAATAAAGTTTAAATATCTATTAAGGGTAATTATTTGATATTTATATTTTAAAATTGACATATTTTCTTCTAATAAAATTATATTTTAAAATTATATGTTTTAAATTCATTTTTCTCTTTTTAGGTACTAAAGAGTCTAAAATAATGCTTTTAATGAAAAATGACAATATTTCTATCTTAGACTAAAAACCATTTCTCATAACTATCCATGTTATTGAAAATCATTTAAAGAATGATTTTAATATTGTAATTTTTTTAAAATCCATTTTAAAACATTATAATTTTAATATATTTTACAAATAAATCTTATTACTTTTTTCCCAATGAGGTACATTGTAATTTTTACTAAAAATGTGAAAGGAATATTTTATTTAATGTACAAAACATGAAAATAATTTACCAATATCACGAACTATAAATTATTTGAATATTAATTTTAAAATTTTCATGATTTTTTTCAATAAAAATATTTTTCCTAATATAATAGGAATTTTTTATTTTGTTTTTTTTTTATCAATGTGAAAACATTTTTTTCTGTAAGATTGTTTTTAATGAAATTTTTATGGTATTTATATTCATCAAAGGGGATAACCATTGTTTTATTTATACTACATTGGGTATATGCTGTAACTATACCATACTTATTATTCGATTGGATTTTTTATGATAATTTTTTATAGGGGAATGTATTAACATATTTAATCTATTTTTCCAATATAAACGTTAATGTTGATTATGTTTTTTGAATAGGTTAGTTATTAACATTTAGTGTACTAGTGTTTTAATATGAATTTTTATCATGATTATGTTTCTACCCTTTCAAATAAAGAATTAATTGGACATAGTTTGTGATTCGTGGAGCCAACTATATCCCCACGGTGTATTAGTAGGTTTAATTAGACAAACTAGTTTGGGTATTTGGCTGAGGCATCATCAATTTCTGTCAGATGCCTTGGAAAATTGACTTCCAAATATGTATTTGACATCTAAAATTATGAATTATATCATTGTGAGATAAGTTATTAATTTCCATGTGATTATTTGACTAGTTATGAAATCAATGGATGAGTTTTAATCTCATGTGATTATTTATATAGAATTTTTAGTGATTCATTTATTCATTACATATTATTATTCAAGATCGAGTTGTTGATTAAATGGAATGTGTTTAATGATATTTACTTTTCATATTGAATATTCATTTTTTATTCATGATAGGTTTCGATGTATACATACCATTAATGAGCATATGAGATCACCATTTTCAAACTTTTTGTTCCCCCAGGATGCCAAGAAATGTTCTATGATCGATATGAACGGATATAGTAAAGGGAATAATGTTGGTATCAAATGAATTATTATGTTGTATTATATGTTTTCACATGTAATTTTAGATTCAATTATGTATAGAGTTTTACAATATTACTTAACTATTCAGTCATTTATGATATGATCACTTATATCTAGAACCAATGTAATAATGTGACCACCAACTAAAGGCTACTAGGTTTGGGTTTTTTATATTTGGTATCAGTGAAATTTCATTAGAATATTGTGAACTAGATTCATGAAAACATAGATTAGATAACACAAACCTATAACTAAATTTGAGGATTGTTCCATGTATAAGATAATATCCTAATGTTTTTTTAATATAGATATTATCTGGATTTCTTATTAGTACATCTTGGTCTAGATACTAAAGGATGATGTGGCACTGACACAGTTGTACCTAGGGGTAATAACACCAAAAAATGGAACATTGGGATTTGAATCGATCATCACTTGGTTCATGACAACATGTCTTGCTACAAACCTAGACTAACACTCTCAAGGACATCCATATGTTACTCCACACTATGTTTAAAAACTATTATAAATGATTTGAAAATATTTTCATGATTTTATATATTTCCTAAATAATCTATGTTCAAGATAATGATATTAGATATTCTTAACTATTTCAATTTATATTATATGTTTCACTAGTTTTTGAATGATACATTATGTATAGTAATGTTATGATCAAATATAGTGTATTAAATTATTTACAAATGGAACCTGGTGGAATGAATGGAAACCATGCCAATTCACATAATCCATGTAGGTATGAACCTCCTATGGAATATAATGAAGCTATAAATAGATATGAAGAAATAATAACTATATCAAAGTTGTTGACTCATGTTATGAACAAAAAAACATTCCCATATAAAGTATCCCCCTGATCCACAATGTGGTTTGACCAGGTTAGAATGAATTATTCTTTAAATCCACCCACTATTTAATTGTACTACAAATCCATTTCTAGTTGGGAAATAGATAAGTTCCTTATAAAGGGTATTAATCCCTCTAGGAAGTAATGAAAGGGAGAAATGTGTCATTGAAGTTTATCATATATATGGAGATATGGATCGATGGTTTTTATTGATTCAAAGCACTAAGGATTAAGAGGAAACATTGATCCTAAAAAAGAATTATTTTAAGGAAGTTTTTATAAAAAAATATATTCTTAATGAATAATGATCCGATGTGGAGAGAAAATTACTAAGTCTAACTCAAAATGAATACGGAAATGATTCTAAGAATAGAGCCCAATTTAAAAGGTTATCAAGGTATCATATAAACTAAATTCGTAATATTAAGAGTAATATTTATTGTTTCATTGATGGGATTAACCATTCCTTTGATGAAAAAAAGTTTCCAAAACATTATCATCATATGAGTATATTGTATCATTTACTTTCAAGACAAAGAAATAATTCACCAGGTATTATGAATTTGATGGGAAGTGAGAGAATAAGAGGATATAATATCAAATAATAGATAAGAGGAAAAATAAAATGTAATATTTTACTACTTATGATAATTGTGAATAGAAAAAAACTGGTACTTTCATGAAGGGAATAAGATTTTAGTTCATGTATGGAAAGAAAGGACATCAGGAACATAAATTAAAGGTTAAGAAAAAAATATTTATGGTTCTATGTTTCAACTATAATGATATGGGGAACTATGAAAAACAATTCCCCAAGTATCAAGGGAATATTCCTCATAAGAAGATATGGGATAAAGTTTAAGTATAGGTTTTTTCTATAACCAAAGTGTAATGATTAAAGTTCATGTGTATTTTGATTCATGGATTATGTTGTTGAATTATTTTATCAATGATATTTTTGTTATAAGAATCATGAAACGTACAACTATTATACTTTTGTAGTTATATTTTTGTATTTGAAATAATTTTTTGAATGATACAAATAACCCAGAAAATTATTTTATTGGTAGAGTGATACTTATGGAAATAAATGATTAAGGGAACTGTAAATCTTAATAAGCATGTAATGTTGAATTAAATATGTTATTCATTAGTAAATTGATTATTAAAATTGGTGAAGTAAAAGCAATAGTATTTATGATCATTGAACAAACTAATGGTTTAAAAAAATGGTTTGTGTTATCCTTTATGGAGTATTTGTTTTTTTTTCAATTTATGGAATATATTCAATAATCTATGATTCTATTTAGAGAATGGAGATAGAATTAAATTTTTGAAGCATGCATGATTTCATTAATGATTTATAGTAATTTAGGTTATTAAAATATTTCATATGAATATATAATCAAGTAATTCACATATTTGGTATGTGAAATTATGAGCTACTTTTTGTTTTTTGGGGATAAATTTTTGATCAAATATTTTAGATTTTTGGGTTTTGATTTTCATTAGAAATATTTTAGAGGAGTGTTATGTTTTAAGGTGGTGTCTTCTGAAGAATTATATGGGAAGATATGTCATACTAAAAATTGTTGGGATGAAGTTGGTGAAAGGAATCTTATAAGACCATAAATTTTGGAGACAATGAAAAAGGTGAAACTATTGAAACCCATATCAGAGTATCTCAATGAACAGAAAAGTGTTATAATGATAACCTGAGGAATGATTCTAATTTAATGTGGGAGATCACATTTTCTTGAAAATTTGTTATGATGATAACTAGAGGAATGATAACATTTGTCGGGGCAATATTTTTTGAATGGGGGAGGAATGTAACACCCCAATAATTTTTGATATATATATATATATATATATTAAAAAATATCAACATTTTATAGTGCTTGAGATACACTCAACCCCAAGTCTAAATGAAAGGTAACATAGTACCATTATCACATAAATATTAAATTTTAGGGAATAAATGATACTTAATAAGTTATTAAAATTATACTCTTTATATAATTATAAATTAAATTTATTGGTTATAAATTTATTAGAAATAAAAAATAAAAAAAAATCATTTGAAAGTAAAAGAAATATTTTTCTAGAAAATGTTTTTATGCATGTAGTTTGTTTTTATATTAATAAAATAAATTAGTCATTATTGGTAAATTACATTCCTCAAATTTATGAATTATATATTTAAAAAATGGTTTTGTTTTCCATCTAATATTCTTTCTAAGAATATGATAAGAGTAAATCCATTTATATGCTTAAAAACAAATATTTTTAAAATTTGTTCCATCACATTTTTCACAATTATTTTAAAATTTATTTCTACAACATTTAAAAAAATAATTTTAAAAAAATAATTAAATTATTTAATATTATGATATAAATTATCATTGAGTGATTTTTGGAGAATTGTTTTTAAAAAAAATAATATTTTTGATGTATAGTGAAAAATATGGATTTTTATTGAAAAATGAAATTGCGTTTAAGAAATTTTAAAAGATGAATTTTTTGAAAAAACAGTTTAAAATAAATATAGTAAAATTATGTTATTATTAATCCAATTTATATAAATATAATAAATTTTATGTGTAATTTTTTTATAAAAACATTATCTACTTAAGAAAAAATTTCGTTAGAAAACAATATTTTTATCATGCTTGCATGTTTAATTTTAAATTAAATTCTACCACTTATATTATTTGAATTTGAAAAATGTATCCCACATATGGAATCGGAAAAATTGGTATTATTTAATAAGTTCAACTTATTATGTTGTTCATAATTAATAGTAAAAATAGTAAATATTAATTACCATAGTTAATGTTGAAATAGCTTTACCAGGGTTTAAACTGAAATGATAATGGTTCAAATAACCAAAAAATTTATATAATTTATATTTTATAAAAATTTTTCCATTTTGATCCACTTGGGGTGTTTAAATCATGGTTATATATTATTCTTTTATAACATTCCAATCTTATCCACACCCCACTTATAAAATGATACCCCCTTTCCTCTCCTTTCCACACTTCAATATCATTTTAGTTCATCAAATGAATACCCCAATATAATCCAAAAAATAACTCCCTGCAACCTAGAGTCCTTTTTTGAGTATTAAACAAATCTATTAAGGCTTTATGTATAAAACTAAAGAGGTTATACAAAGAAGAGGTGTAGTTCATAATGATTCATTTTCATTTTATTTCTTCCCATGAATCCTACAAGTATAAACAAACTATTATAAATTAATAAAAAGTTTATATAAAATATATTTAGATTTTTTCTATTACCATAATAACCTATATCCATATTATCTTACTTAAAATGGTAAATAAAAAATTCAATCTTGTGTACGACATTCTAGTGCATCCCGAACTGATGTAATTAGTTTGATATAAAGATGGATTTAATGTATATATAAATATGATATTAAAATAATGTTTATAAATATTGAGATTATTTAACCATGATAAAATTAAAAGGTCCAAAACCACCAAACCAAAACAGAAATGATAAATGAAGCAGTTATTACCTAAAACATTTATTATTATAAAGAAGTTTTAATAAACTAGTGATAAATGATTATAAGTAAATAATATAAGGTATGATATATATTATTATCCTTAATTAATAAATCTATAATAAATATAAATTTAGTATATATGTTGTTTTAACACCTATGACGGATGTCATACATGAGGTCTGGGTTTTTCATGTCACTTTATCCTTCATGAGACATATTCCATATTCACCACTTATTTCATTTGTGTTGTGTATATATTCCCACATTGATATATTATATAATTAATCCATATATATTCATGGTATTTAATGTGTAATTTCAGTTTATTTATTTCATTAATTTTATGATTCAAATGTTTCTAAAGTTTTAAGGGTTTATTTCCTAATCCCATTATTTTTCCAAATTGTATATTTTTACATCTCCATTGGGAGATTATTTGATAATTTTTTATTAAACACAATATATTTCATTATCCTTTTGTTATATTTTAAAATTAGAAGTTTTCATTTCAATTTCATCTCTATATGTACTCAAGAGTGCAAAAGAATGTTTTTAATGAATATCAGACTTTGTTTCTCTATTTGATCAAAACCCCTTTCTCTTCAATGTTGTTGTTTTCTAAAAAAAATTAAGTATGTTTTTAAGATTATAAAAATATTTCTTATGATCATTTTGAACCATGTTCAAATTTTCACAAAATATTTTAAATAGATTACTTTGTTAAAAGGAATATTTGTTTTAACATACACGACAAGAATAAAATTTTCTTCCACCATGAACACTCAATTAGTTGAATATTCCATTACAAGATTCTAGGATTATTTTCAAAGTAATTTGTTTTCCAATATTCAATAATTTCTTATTTTTAAAAGTTATTTTTCAGTGTAAAAAAATAATATTTTTCTAAATAATGCTTTTAATGACATTTTTATGGTAATTTTGTTCATCAACAACGAAAAAACATTATTTTAATTTTGCCCAACTGGAATTATATTTTAATGATACCATCCATATCATTTATCTAGATGCTTTATGATATGTTTTAATGACTAATGAATTAAAATTTATATTCTATTTTTCTAATATAAAAATTTTGGTTGATTATATTTATTAATTTTTTAAATTATTTACATTTTATTTTCCAGTTTCTCAAGGATAATGTTTTTGTTGATTAAGTTTATCACCTTTCATACGAGAAATGAATTTGACAAAGTCAGTGATGGGTGAGGCCCAATATATCCCCTTGATGCATTGGTTGGTCACATGAGAAAAACTAGTTTTCGTATTTTGATGAGGATTTACCTATTTATATAATATTTCATGGAATAAGGCCTTAGCATTATGTTTATGGTTTCTAGATTTATGAATTACCTCATTATGAGATTATTTATTAACGTACATGTGATTATTTTATTAATTATGACTTCCATAGATAATTAACAAGCTCATTTTATTACTTAATTGAATTATTATTTCATCATTTATTCTAGAAATATTAATATTCATTCTAATGTTATTTATCAAATGGCATGTGTTTACATATATTTACCTTTCCATATTTGTTATTCCTTATTAATTCATGATAGATTCTACTGTATGCATACTCTTATTGAGTATCCAACCAGACCCCTTTATTATGTTTCCTTTTTAAAGGATATCGGGAAGTGTTTTATGATTTATATATACGGATATACTAAAGGGAATAGCAGGGTATTAAAAGGAGTCACTATGTTGTATTTTATGTTATAAAATGAAATGTGAGTATAATTTATGAATATAGTTTTCCAATAATACATAAATATTTAGTCATTTGGATGTGATCTCATGTATCTAGAAAAAATGAAATATTATAACCACCAACTCAATTATCCCATGGTTTATGTCTTTACCAATTACATGTACTTAATTGATGTTTTGTTAGTTTTTTTTATATTGACTTAAATTTCAATTCATTAAAGTTCAGTGAACTAATTGTGATTCATTTTATGTATAGAATATTATGAAGTCTCGCTAAAATAATTGTAGTGGAATATATTTTGTATTTTCATTTTTCTGTAATTGTTCTAAAATAATTAGAGATGTTTGTTACATTAAAATGTATAAATTGAGACCAATCCATAGGGAAGGAATATGCATACATGAGATGACAGACATTGAAAAAGATTCTTACATGATATTTACACAATCTTATCATTTTCTTGGTTTTGTTTATTATAATACATTTAGTTTTTATTTCTGATATACTTATTATTAGAATCATTTTTTTATTTTTTTCAATAATTACTTTTGATCCTTTCATTTTGAAAATATTTTAGGGCTAGGAATATCTAGATTATAAACATTTTGTTTAATGATTTCTAGGATGGGGAATTGTTGTTGATCATGCTATTCAAAAAATATATTGGGGTAGAGATTCCTACTATTGATGTTCTGTTGAGTAATTTCAAGGTTAAAAACATATATCTTTTGATATATTTGATTAACAATGTTATAATTTCCATATTTTAACCCATGGATCTAGCAATAGATAGTATTATTGATTTGGGATAAAAGAAAAGAGTTCCTAAAATTACAAATTTTTGTAATAAGATCCTTTAATGTAGTTTTCATATTTTCATTAAGAACTGTATGTTTGTCTCTATTTTGTTTTTTTGTTTTTTTATTATTTATATTGTTTTATTTTCATAACATATGAGTTTTTAATTTAAACTATATGTTTTTATTACATTTTTTATACTTTACTTTGTTTATATTTTTAAATTTTGGAAAAATTTATGTTCTTGAGTAGGAAAATTGTAATTTATATTTAGACTTCAATTCACACTTAATGTACCTTCCATACTAGTACAACATGGTAGTCCTTTATCATTGGTTTTGAAGGTATAAATATGATGAATTGTTTTGTAGGAGGAGATAGTATTTTTTTAGTTAAGATATAGGGATGAAAATTGATTGGAATTAATATAATTCACTAGTAAACTACATATTTTATTTATTTAATATATATAAGAATGTAAATTTTTTGAGAAGAATAATCAGAGAATGGGGATGAGGATATTGAATATGACAATGATGAGGTTAAAAATAACCCTTTTTTTATGAAAATCCACAATAATTTTCATAGAATATTGTTTTTTTTTGAAATTTCATCAACAAGAGGTTCTTTCCTATCTGATGAAGATGAATTTGAGGAAAAAATCCTCTTACTATTCAATTGTTTAAGAGGGTCTGGTAGACCATTTTTATAATTATTAGTAATTAGTCAGATTAGGGGTTGATATATTAATAGCTTTTTTCTAGAGTTTATTAAGTCCTAAGATTCTTTTTCTTTATATATATAATCCCAGTATCTCTAAGAAATATATATAGTTTTTTTGTATATAATTTTTTATCTTCATTATTTAATGATATTCTTCCATATTATCCTCACTTTCAATTGAAAAAATATCCTCAATAGTAAATATAAAATGAATTGTTTTAGTATTAGTAAACACAGAATTTTTTTTTCATTTTATAATTTTTAACAAGGTTTTTTAATAAGAAAATTTTCATAGATTGAGATTTATAGAATTTAATTTTAACTTATCATTTTATATTATTTTTTATATCATTTTGTGATAAAATTTCAATGGGGATATAGGAACCATCATCTAATAAAATGTACTCTTTATACATAGATTCATAATATAAAAATTCTATTATCGTATATCTAAATTATATTATTTTTACTATTTGTTATATTTAGCATGATAAAACATCCTCTTTTTATTTCAAATTGGATTCATATTTATGATTATGTTATCCTAGATAATTGAGGTTGAAAAATTAAGGGAGGTGGAGGGGGATGTAAATAAAAATCCCAAATATAATGTTTCTATCTACCTCTAGTTTAAAATCTAATGAATTATATGATCTTATAATCAACCAATTGAAAATAAAAATTAAAATTATATGTGAGATGTAAATTAAGACCATAAAAAATTAATGACCTTTTTAGAAAATAAAATTCACAAAATAAATATAAACTAGTAAAAAACATATAATAAAATGGAAATTACAAAAAAAAGTAATGGTTAACATGTTATGAACCCCTTTAAGGATATTATAAATTGTAATATTACCAAATGTGAAAGAAGAATCTTCAAACTAGATTCATGGTATTCATGAATTTTAGACATTTTTAATTTTATATATTTATATCCCTTAGAATCTATCAACATTATAACTATGGTAAGATTTTAATATCTTATCCTTGGATATTACCTCTTCCTCCTTGCAAGCCCTCGATCAATGTCATCAACAACAACTCACTTGCACTTCCTTGAAGATCACAATCATAGCAATCAAAAAACTTTATTCCTTATGGATTACCTCATATATAAAATATCACAAAATAAATATTTTAAAAATAAAGTGATAACATATTTTAAATGAATTAATCACCAAACAAAACATAGTAAAACATTCAGAAAGAGAATACTATTGAAAGAACTATTATAATAATACAAAATTATAGTCTTCGTGATATTACACGCTCATGAAGTGTACTTTCTTATTCACATCCTTATTGTCCATGAATATGTGGTCCTATTTATATATTATAATTAATGTACTGAATTCTACTTGCATAGGTACCATTTGCAACTGTATAAATAATGTCCAACATCCTCTTTTGATAAACTCAACATAGCACTTTATCTTCTGATGATGCTTATTCATCACCACTATAGTTTCCGGAAATATTTTAATTGGATCCTATAATGAAAATATAGTTCATTGGTATTTTCATCCTCTATAATTAGGGCTAATAAAATTTCATTATATATAAAAAACACATAGAAAACATCAATTTAAATTGAATTTACAAAAAATTTAATGTTATTTTCAAAACTAATGAATCAAATAATTCATAGACTCAAAACATGATACCATCCTTATTAGAAATATTATAGGTGAAAGTATGTTTTACTTGTTTTGTTTTATAATAACACATGGAATTTTAATAACTATAATAATATGATGGGAAAGAATATTACCATAAGATAGGATCATGTAGTAGTAGAATTTTGTTATAATTTTCATTATAAATACGTTCAATGTACTCCCATAAAAAAATTAGGGTCACATTTATAATATATATTTTGAAATAAATATGTAGTTAACTTTAATAGAATCAATGTCACCTTTATTAGGGACATTAAGGTCCTAAACCAGCTTATAGAATATCCAAAATTTAGGTTTCATACTAATATCAAAAAAAATATTTTTATAGAGTAATAATAATTTTAATAAAATAAAATTTTATAAAATTATAGTATTGTTTTGTAAAAAAAATTTTGATAATAATTCTATAACCTTATAATATATCTCCAACAATCTTTGATAATGCATATATTTAAACCTTAAACTTCTTTTCTCATATATATTGGGTAGTAGACATTACTAACCATTTTATTTTTGATAGATAAAGGTGTAAAAGAAACAATCTATTTCAAATGGTAAAATGTGTGGTTTTAAATTGGTAGTGTTAATATTTATTAGTTTTAAAATTTGATGAATGATTTTAAAAATTAAAAAGAAAATTATTTTTACCAATTTTTATCAACCAGGCTTCCATAATTCATTTATCTTATAATAATTTATTAAAAAATATTGGGATTTTTATCCATTAAATTAAAAGGATTGGAAATAAAAGGTGACTAAAATAGAAAAATAGAGGGGGAGTGGGAGAGGGAATCATGATATATTTTGATATATTTTCAATAATGGTAAATAAATGGATTTGAACAGATATTTTTATATGAAAATATACTTATTATTAGTAATTATTGGATAATATATCAGATTAAGGGTCATATCATGATACTGATATTATTTTTTCAAATTTTAAGTAACATATTGATATAACATATACATATATATTTTATACATATAAATACATAAAAATAGGATACTATTATTACCCTTAAAGGATATTTTTAAATTTAAAATATTTTTCTCTTACTTAATATAGTCATTAACACTATTCCATTAATATTTTTTGAATAGATTTGATAAATTTCCATTATATATATTGGTTTTTTTTAATATAGTATTGGGAGTTCAAAAATATTCTAAAACATTTCTTTAGTACACAAGATTATGAGTTTTTTATGACTAGTGTGACATTTGTTAATCAAAATAACAGAAACCATGTCCTTAAATATTAAATTTTATATAATAAATTATGTATTTTTATATAATTATAATGAAAAATATATAAGTATAATTCACATAAAACAATGAATAATAGTTAAGATAAATTAAAAGAATTATAAAATATGAAAAAAATTAAAAAAAATATTGTAGAATTTTTCAAGATGCATTAAGGTGGATTATAAATAGAAGTAGAGGTATATGAAGATGGGACCTCAATATCATTCGAAATTTGTATTTATGAAAGTGTGATTTTTTATAAATTTATTTTCCTTTCTACATCCATTTAATAAATAAAAAAATGTAAAGATGAAACATTTTTAGAAAATACCAATTTTGAAAAATAATTTTAGTGGGAAATATAATTCTACAATGGTAATTAATAATGGATATAAGTTTTGATCTTTATGAAATTTTAGTTTTACTAAAAAAAATTATAGTGTGAAGGAGTTAGTGGAATATAAAATGATAATATTTCAAAATTATTTTCTAGTATGAAAGTCAAACACTCCTTATATACCCTAAGAGATAAATATTAGTAAATTTATCATGATAAATAAAATTATTAAACTAAAAACTATCACTCATAATATAATAGATTACTTATAATCAAGGTATAATATATGGAAAAATTCATAAGTAAATCTTATGAGGTAGAGAACTTCACTCTCAATTTTAGTTCAAAAATACTATCAATAAATATTGTCTTGATACAAAGTGATATGGACTAAACTAATCATATCCTTATTTTATATCATTTACATAAGTTAAGCATTATATTTGATAAATAAAAACACAATACCAATAAAGGAAGGTTTATTGTCTTTTAAGATCAACTAAAAAAGAAAATTAATTTATCATTTTTGAGAAAATTTCTCCATGATTATGTGACACTAAACTCACTTTTATACTACTCATAAATTACAGTCTTCTTCATAATCCTATGAAATAGAAACTTAAGAAAGGGGGTGAGCTCAAACACTCTGTAAGGGTAAACAAAAGTGATAATAACTAATTATTATAAATTATAATAACATGAGAATTTGAGTATAATCAATGAACATGGATATAACATAAGAGAATCATAACTAATAAAGTATAAATCAGAAACCATGTTTCATTGAATAAATTTTCACATAACATAATACATGAATCAAAAGAGTGTGGGAACATTATTCAATAAACATGATTACAAAGATTATAACATCATGATACCTTAAAAATGTGGCATAAACCATTGTACATCAAAAGATCACCTTTGGGAGCCACACACTTGCACTAACACTTGTGAGTAACTTCACTATGTCTCTGTATATATAACTCATGATTTATAAACATTTTACTATTATTGTATCATGCAGGTTGGGTAAACCACTGAGAGTTGGTGATGAATCAATTGTCCTATTTTGTAAATTATCTCACTTTTGAATCCAAAATATTGATCCTATAATTGTTCTCAATCAACACAATATTACCTGTTAGGGGCACATTAAATATAGTAATAACTAGTTAAATACAACACAAGATATTTTCAAGGTTCATTATAAAATCATATTGCATTCCATATTGGATATACTCCCCGAAATTAATTCTCTACAAAATCTCCAATTTGATACACCATGAACCAGATATATACCCTAAACCCATATAAATAGAAGTTGGTTATACGAAACAACTAAAATTCTTGAGAATTTGGGTATACACCCCATTTACAAACTCCTTTAGTTTTGATTCAATGATAGAAAGACATTAAAAAAGAAATGGATTACTTCTTTACCAATTATTTTTGGATCTTCCTCCACAAGCATGATGGATAAAAAAATATTATCATGTGTAGTCTTCAAGAACACAAACAAAAATTCTTATTTAAAAACACTTAACCTGATCATGATTAATCTAGGATATAATTTTATTTCTATATATTTAAATACAAATATTTTAATATTTCTCAGCATTCTCCCAAAGTTCATGGAGAGTTATCTCAAAATTATTGTCAATTCTTGAACACTTTTTTCATCTCATCCACATGAATATATATTTTTTCTGTACATTTGTTATTTTTAAATCATTGAAAACAATAATAAAACTGTTATAAATATTTGAATTTAACTCCCAAATGATTCCAAGAAGATCTTCCATAATTTATTATTCATAACTGCATTTAACTACAAGTAGTTAATTCAGTTAATGGATCCCAAATTTTCATCCTATTTGTTTATATTATTTATTATTAAATATCATATAATATGACCTCAATTACATGTTTCTGGAATCAAGATAAACTTATCATTTTATTATTTCTGGAATCTCATTGTGGATGAACCATCACATTTATCAACACTTATTCATTCAGTTGTCAAATAACCAAAACTCATAACTCTTAATTTAAATACCCACATAATTTGTTCTTTTTCCCATAATATGGTATTCACTTAACCATAACATTTCCATCTTCATTATTAGTAAACATAAATCTTATATAAAAAACATTCATGTATACATGCATCGAATGTGTTCTTAATTATGGTCCATGTATTCTCACACATCCCCTATTTTATTTCATTACAATAAATCTTTATATCATGAATGGTTTTACATACATCTCAGAGAATGAATAGATTGGGATAAACCATTGATACTGTAAACATTATTTTTTCAACTTCATTTGATTTATATGAATATAAATTGAAGTGTAATGCATGTTCTATTTACTGAGGAAGGTCCAAGATCTGGAAGAGCCCAATCTAAGAAATTTATTAAAGGAAAAGTAAATAAGAGTACAAGATCAGGCATTATAAGGGAGATTGCACACCCATGAGTGAACCACCCCATGCATGTTGAATATGTATTAAATCAGTATGAACACTCCTCTACATGAATGTTGGTATATGTGGATCAATCATTGAAGACTCTTCATTCATAATAATCAAATAAGATCCATGATTTCATAGTATGCATGGAAGGTTTGTGTAATTCACAGAAAATCCTTATGCACAAATATACCATGCACTATCCATACTCATAAAGGATTCATGTTCCATTAATATAATCTACTCACAAAAATATTAAATTCATTTTAATATAGGATTCATAGAGGAATTCTCATGAAATATTCAAGGATATTCCTCATATATACGGAAGACCCATGATCTTCTTATAGAAGATATGCACTTCATGGAATATATTTTATTTTCATTTCTATAAAATTATTTTACTTTACAATGTTTCTTCCTAAAAATCATGGATGATTATACACTCAAAAAATAAAAACCCTTAATCTTTAATAGAAGTCTTGTCCAAGTTAATATAATATCTATGATGACCCATTATTCATGAAATTTATTCACTAACTTTCAATTCCCACTTTTACTTTTGATGAACTTCTCCAAATAAAAAAATATTGATGCTAAATAATTCATCATGGAAGTTACTCACTCACATTAATTTTCTAATTTATATTTTCTTGAACTTATATAAATAATTTCTTCATTCTTATAGACTTAAAAATAAAATATATTTATAACGGAATCACATCATACATATTATGAGCTTACATGGACGATTTATCATGCATGAAATATAATTAATTTCATATAAATTCATAAAAAACATATATAAGTCATTATCAAATCCACTGAAAAAATATTAAACCCTTATAAATAAATGAAATACATAATTTGGAACTATAATCTCCCACTTTCAATTATTTGGTAACATCGTCAATCCCTAATGTCAATACATGTATTTGGATTCATTATTTTTACCTTATAGATAATTAATGTAATGGCTATTGTAATCATCTTGTCATATATTTTTCTACCAAGGAATATACATGAATTTTTCACCACATTTTCCCAAAATAAGGTTGATAAAACCTGGTTATCTTAGAAAATTTCTTTTAGTTCCTCTACTCTAAGTCTACATGGGATAAGCCATTGTAGAAAATATGAGTGATAAAACTACGTTTGTTTTTTTATTTTAAGTAAAATTCAATTCATGTGAAATTATCCATAGAAATTTCTTATTTCTCAATTAAGGGCTATATAAAAAATATTTTCCAAGAAACATGTATGCCTACACACATTAGTAAACACATCAAAATATTTTAGTGTAAGATATACTACTACCTCTTTTTCATGTTTTTCTTAACCAACACCCCCTTGATAAGCGAATTAAATAATGTCATGATAAGGGATTGATGTGTGTTTTCAATACCCCATTTCTCCAGATTTTAAATCTATCTATAATATCTATATTCCCTAGAATTTAGTACCATGATAGTTCCTATTCAAGAATGATCCTCCTAAAGGGATTCATACCTCTTCATCCATTTGAGGACAGTTTTTATACAACATGAAAGAAATTATATTCATGATATCTAGTAGGGAAAACATAATGTATTATTTTTTTAAATATCTAAATGTTAGCACAAATAATAACTATGAAAATGTTAATAAGGATGGACCTATTTTTTTCCTCATAAGTAACATTTAGGATGAGTTTTTTTCCTCAAAACCACATTTATTCTATCCTTAAATTCATAACACTTATTTTGTTGTAAAAAATACAAATATATTGTGAAATAATTTTCCCTCCATGATGTATCTTCATTTGAGAGATAGATTTATTATCCCTATAAATTAAATAATTCTTAAATTTATTTTAAATCAAAGAAATTTTCATCATGTACATGTGATTAACAATAATAACCATGAAATTATTCATATCATAACAAGTCTTATCACAACTCTTACATATCCACTTTTTTAAACCACCACCTTTTGAGGACTTCTCATGATATTGAAACTTCTCTTCTATCACACCATTGTTTCCTTTAGAATGAGAATATTTTTGTGCTTCCTTTGATTGTTTATCCTTGTACAATTGTTCAGGAAAAATAATCAAGCATTCCTTCTTAACATGATCATTTTTATTAGGATTTTCATTTAAATTCACTGTATCATAATCAAAACTTTGTTAAATTTACCTAATATTATGATAATTTTCCCTAATGATACCATAGTAAATTTCACTATAAAATATACTAATTCATAATATTTCTTGGTAAATTTCAAATCCATATCTTTTACACACCTCTTCTAAAGTCTTAAATCTATATTGAGAGATAAAATTTAGTTTAAATTTTTATGTTTAATTCCTTTGAGCTTTTGGCCTCATTTTATCCCGATTATTCCCCTTTGTTTATGCCTCATTCCAATAAGAGACATATTTCACCAGCAATAATATTATTTGTGGCTATACCATCCACAACACAATCATTAACCTATGAATTGTGATATTATATATTGATTTGAGAACTATATATTATTATGATGTTGGATTACTACTTCCTCCAAGGGCCCATAGGCCTTCATTTTTTTGATTTTGATAATCCACCTTTCAACAGGTGAGGTGGAGCCCTTACAAGGCCCACATCTGTAAGTATTACATGGACTATAGGTCTTAGAGTAATTCGTTGCCTGTAGGCTTCAAACAATACCTATGACAGAGACTAACTACATGGAACTGCTCCTCCCCAGCATCTTCATTGTAAAATAAGCTCTCCACCATTGCATGTTTGTTCGGATCGGCTTTCCCATGCATGCACAAGATTTTCCCGATAGCAGGTGCCAGACCCTCTCATTCTTGCTATCTGTTTGGATTCTTCTTTGGTGAAATCTCTTTTCTTCTCCTTCTTTGAATGTTTGTTCCTTATAGGTTGTCTCGGTTGCATCTACACTTAAGGTGGTCCGAAGGCCTTAAGGTGGCCCGAAGGCCTTACTGACCCGAAGGCCTGGGTGGCCCGAAGGACTTGAAGGACTCGGGGACCAAATCGGTGGCCCAAAGGCCCAAACGGGGGAATATTCCTCATTGTTACAGTGCCAAACAGTTCCTGCTACCGTTCTCACTGCAATAGTTGCTACAGTACTACTATAGTACCTAGAAATTAGCCTCTACCTGGATTTGATCCTTGGTCACCTGGATGCACTTAAGGAGTCCTCAACAACTGGGTAGAGGCTCATGCGATTGAATTCCTACTTAAATCATAGCCTTTTTACTTAGTGTTAAGATCTATTAATAGCCTCTATACTTATTTTGATGGGTAATAAAATCTTTATACATCCTTCTTGATCCAACCTTGTGTAGGTTTATTTGTTGTACCTCTATTGTTTGTTATAAAATGTCTATAATGAGATTAATAAGAACCAAAATTTACTACATTATTGGAAGAAATTATATTAATATCATGAGAATATTCACCATTAACCTATGTTTATATTTATGTCTTTTATAGCCTTGTTCAACTCCTATTGAATTTTGACACATGTGTATTGTGTTTTAAAAAACACTTCTTATAACGCCTCGACCCCAGTTACCCAGAGTCGGTGAATTATTTTAATACATTAGCATTATTGCAAGGAATAATGTCCTGAAGGACTGATCAATTTAGCAGTCTTGGAAAATATATTACATACATGAATGTTACATTACACTTTATAACATACAAAACAACATAAATAATCCTTTATGAACACTATTATTCCCTTGGCTTAACCCTGCATATCAATCACAATACACTTCTTGGAATCCTGGGAAAAATAAAACATAGAAAAGGGGTGAGCTCAAACGCTCATTAAGGGTAAGCAATACAGCAGAAACATTCAAAAATAAGCATAAACATTTAAGGCAATGTATAAAACCAAAACAAAAGCCTTTTAGACTTGAAATTCAGCATAATATGAAAGAAATAAAATGAAATAATGCCATTTACTTCTTCACATAGATATTCTACTAATAGAATAATCACATGCAATATCACTAACCACTTTCATAATGATGGAATGCATAATTCTGAACTTTAATTTCTTTATCAAGGCCTCGTGCCAAGGAATATGGGCTAACTATAACTGGAAACAAACCCGGAGTGCCTCTAATAACCGGACACCAACCCAGAGTGCCTCTAATAACCGGACACCAACCTGGAGTGCCTCTAATAACCAGAAACCAACCCGGAGTGCCTCTAATAACTGGACACCAACCCAGAGTGCCTCTAATAACCGGACACCAACCTAGAGTGCCTCTAATAACCGGACACCAACCCGGAGTGTCTCTTATAACAGGACACCAACCCGGAGTGCCTCTAATAACCGGACACCAACCCACAGGGCTTACTTTTATCGTTCCCCAACCTTGAACATACTAGTCCAACACATTCATCTTAAGAAGAGGATGAAATATAACATAATAATTTGTATTAAAACTAGCATGATAAATGTCAATAATTTACCCATAAACCATGAATGGTATAAAAATAACACATCCATAGTCAAATATATCACAAAACCTTCAACACAATATAGAAGATTTGTATCATGATAAATCAACTTCAAAACAAGTTTAAAATCCATTAAAGAATTTTGACATAGATGAGATTAATTTGTAAAACTCTTTGATAGAAATAGCCCTTTTTCATGAAAACATTTAAAATTCACACAATTTAGAAAATAATTTATTTAAAGACATTTTTGAATAAAAGTTTCCCATACCACTTTGAAACTTTTGAAAGTAATTAACAATTTAAAAACCTTCTTGTCCATATAAATAAATCCTTAAAAACCCATTTTGAAGACATGGACATTAATGAGAAAGATTTAGAAGAATAAATATTTAAAACATTTGAAATGATGGTTTAGTAAAAAGTCCCTTAAAATAATCCCTCTGAAAACTCTTTCATAAAACATTGATATGGATAATAAATATTTCCCAATAGATGCTTATGTAAAAACAACCTCGGATAATAAAGAGGTTGTGAAATTAACCCTTACCAATTTGGTAACTTACGAAACATACAACCCATGAAAGAAGAACCACACAATGAATATGTAAATACACATAAATTAATTTATATTACACAAATAATTCTATTATGGGTAGTACATACACCACACAAAAGGTAATAGTGGTGATATGGCAAGAATCTCACGGAAATAAGGAGTGAGATGAAAACCCCTTACCTTGCACTTTCTTTTAGTCGAGGTTTCGTTTAACCTCCTGTACGAAGATTGTAGTATGTTATTAAATTATAACAGAACCACATTAATATTTATTATATCATAAATTATTCATTTATGACTTTATATTACCGATTTAATAATAATTTCCATGTTAAATTAATATTTCGGGTAATAATCGCTTTCTTTATCGTACGTGTTTTAACTTGTTACTCTTGGTTATATCACTTAGATCATGATTTAAATACTTCCAGAATATAAAACATGATAAATATATCATATATATTTAGAATATAAATATGTATAATTGACATATATATGAAATGGAAAACACCGTTTATGGAGACCGTAGTCCGTACGTACGCATAAACGCTGTTTCTGTTTTTATATAGTATTGAACATAATTAAGTGAATAAGATATATGTAACTACATAAATCATTATATATATAAATATATATATCTCCAATAGCATTATTATTTCATATATTACATACTTATTAGTAATATATATTTTTATAATCGCCATTTAATGGTGAACTAGGAAATGAATTTCATCGCGTCGTGGAGACGGTAATCCGTACGTATGCATGAGTGAAAATATCATTCTTTTGATATTAAAATAATATATAATTTGATGGTATATCATATATACAGAATACTTATAATTCTATATTTATTATTTACATAAAATACACATCATTATAATACCCATCCAAATAATAATGTATTGAATAACAATTACACCACGACGTGGAGACGGTAAGCCGTACGTACGCACGTATGGTAACATGTCATTCAAAGGATGGATAGAATACTGAATATAGTTGTTACATATTTATAATAACATCAAATTATATAGGAGATACTGCAGTTATTATTTTAGAATAGAAATAACAAAGAAAGAAGAAGTTGAAGAAGAAAGGAGCTTGAAAGAGGGTGGTGAAAACATTACCTCTTCTTCGGGTTCTTCCTTTTCATTTGATCAAAAGGGCTCCTTAGGATGGATTTATGATCAAACTAAGGCCTCTATGTTTACGTGGGGTAATTTTAGAGAGTATTTTGGCAGGGGTTGGCCGAACCAAAAGGCTTTGAAGTTGTGAAGAATTGGTTAGAAGTTGGGTCCTTTTATAAGGGGGAGGAGGGGCTCTTTAGGAAAAACATAAATTATTAATTTATAATAAATTCATATTAGGTTTATAATGGCTCCATAGAGAATTATTTAAAGTTTAAGGTGGGATGGGTCGAAAACCACTCAACCAATAGAATTTAGATAGGTTTTGGTCACTATATTAACCTTATCTTTAAGTATTAACTCTTAGTTAATTAGTTTAACTTTTATAGTGTATCTTTGTATTTTTATATTATATGGTTAATAAACATACTATATACATCCAAGAGACCCAAAAGTGGTCCATTAATGATACATCTATCATGATACAAGTCCTTTGGCTGAACCTTAGATTTTTTGGAATTTAATATCAATTAATAATATAATATTTTTTTTAAAAACTCTTTTATGTCAATTTTGACACTATTTGGTATTTTGTTTTTTTGAAAGACATAACAACTTGATTACTTTGAACATGATACATTGAATTAGCCTTAACATGTCATAGTCACCTATAAAATTCGTGGATGTCATAAAAACTTTGAAATTATTTTTATTTTAATATTTATGTTACCATTTATTTGATTCTTTCTTTAATAAGGTAATTACTACATCATCATTGTGTCATAAATAAATTTAATTATTTAATGTATAAAAATTATAATTAAAATACCATTATGTAGGAACTCTATTTAGCTTTCTAATGAATTTTTATAATCGAATTTATCTAATGTATAACCCTATATTAAAATGTTTTAGTTATTAAACTTTGATTTTAACTCTTCTTTGAATTAAATAATAATAAATGTCCTAAACTAATCCAAGTGGACCTAAAGGGTCATATTTTATTCCTAAGGATGTTTTTGGTCGAATTAAACATATCCAATAGAATTAGTACATGTGTTAGTGTAATAATAATATCATTTTTACCCTTAATTACCCTATTTACTTTTTACCGTGCTAAATAAAAGTAAAAAGTTACTATTCACCAATAATTATTTTTATCTTATTGAACCACATTTTACACCCTGATATTAACCGTGTCTCTAGGATTTTGGAAATTTCACTCACAGAAGCGGTAAAATTATGTTTTATGTGAATTTACAAATTGTCCTAGGAGGTGGGTAAAAGACAGTGAAAAAGTACAATAAAATTTTTATATATCTAAAATTACTATAAACTACCTCCAATGAATTCAATTGAATTTATATAGGTTTTATGTATATATTTTGATCTAAAATAAATTTAAATAATATAAATAATTATTTACATAAAAATCTGGTTTTAAACAGTAACTCAGTGTTTTTCACAATTCATCAAAAATTGAAAGTTTTCAGAAAAATACCAAAAAATTACCCTAAGCTAATTTTGATATTCCAAATTCAAAAATGAAGTCTATTTTACCAAATTAAAAACATAGAAGTTTCATTTATTAATTTAAAATTAATTCCCGTTGTTAAAACAAAAAACGTGTTTTTAAGAAACAATAACTATCAAAAGATTGACACTTGTTTGTATCCGGTTTAAGTGTGAAATTATGTCCAATGACCAACATTGGATTAAATGGTAAAAATATATTCTAAATATAATTTAAAACCACTCAAATTCATAATTTATCACTATTAATTATTTCTATTAAAAAAGTTTTTTTTAATTAAAGTTTAGTAATTTTCACTATTCATCAAAATATGAAAGTTATCCGAAAAGTACCAAAATTTCACCCTAGGCTAATTTCGATATTATGAATCCAAAAATGAAGTCCATTTTTTGAGATAAAATTTATAAAATATCAAAAAGTTGGTATTACTATTCATAATGGCTACATTGATTGATCGTGGTGTGTGTTAAAACTCGACGTTGCGTACAACACACGCTACTGTATTATTCAAAGAGAAGCGTATTGTGGAATATTTGGGTGTTACATTCTCCCCTCCTTCAATAAATTGCTTCCTCGCAATTTATGCTCAGTATTGGAAACAAGGGCTTGACATTTCAAAATATCTTAGTTGAAATCCCACATCGAAAAATGGATTAATGAGGGCCCTATTTAAAATAAAGAGTGGTAAGTATGGAGGTTACCGAAAATAACACATACTTGGGTTCAGGTAGGAGAACATGGATATGAAATAGAAATCTAACCATCAATATCTGATGGAGAGTGGTAGAGGACATGGCTATAAAAAGTCCAACAATCTCAATGCCATAAATTTGTGATGATCTAAGGTACTATCTAAGACAACTTTTTTGTTCTAAGTTCCTTTTATTAATGTTGAGGAATTTATTTATGATATTGGATAAAATAATAAAAAGATACATTTACTTTATAATTAGAGTTTTATCCATTACTAAATTTCTACCACAAACTCTTCTTTCACTCCAAAACATAATACAGCTCAAAAATACTCTATTTATCCTAATTGTATAGGGTTCCAAATATAATGAATTTATAATTCACATATCAGACCCTTTTAAAAAATGAAACTACATTATACAATCAAAGGACTTCACGTAGTCCAGTGGTAGGTGATAAATCCCAATCGCACTGTGGTTGGGGGTTCGATTCCCACAGGTTTGTCCGACGCGATGGGTTGTCACACAGTCTGCGTTTTATCCTTTTATAAAAATCCAAAAATAACCTTTCAAACTTAATCCATTACAACCTTTAGACTTATCCAAAATAATACTATCCAAACTCAAAGTCCAAAATTTACAAGGAAGTTAAACATAATGAGGATCATTTTTTCTAGGTAATAACATGTGAACGTCGTCCTCATATATTCTTTTATAACACCGCAATATCCTGAATTACAAAAATCCACCATCTCTTATTCGAAAATAACTAACTCAATATTAGGACCATATTAATGTTATCTTTCCTTCAACCATGTAATTTCCAAAACATTTAACTCGCTATAGAGTCACTTTTCATAGTACCATAAAATATCATATCCTTAATGAAATAGTACTGCAGTACAAACCTTATTTATTTCCAGAACATCATTAATACAACACGTAAATTAAATAATTCTAAAATAACAACATAATAAGACTAGTCATTCCTCTTCATCTGTGTTAGTATCATAACATAATTATTATCCAATAGCATCATTTGCGGCATAGTCTGATGACTGGGACATTAGTTCGTGTAGTGTCCAAACTCCTTGCAGATGAAGCATTGTACATTTGAAACCTTTTTCTTACACTTGCAGTCACATACTTGGTGTCCTTTTTCTCCACACTTATAACATACTCTCATTCCCATCAAGCATTTTCCAAGGTGATTCTTTCCACAATCATCACATCTGGGAAAACCCTTCTTTACCTTCTTCTCTTTATCTGTCCTTCTCTCTACCATCCTTTTCTTCTCCGGATTCCCTTCAAAGCCATAGGAGTCTGAGAATTCTTTACTTATCTTATCAAAACCTGATACTATTTCTTCATATGATGATAATACATTGGAGACAATTTCCCTTCTAAATTCAGGCTTAGGACCATGAAAGATATGATCCTTCTTACTCTTTGGATCATACGTATTATTGGAGTTCACCTTCCTTCTACTGGGCGCCATTTCTACACAATACCATAAACTAGGTCAGTTTATGAATTGCAATGAATAATTCCAAACTTGTAAAATACCTAACATTAATTGAATAGTTTATGGATATAATCCATAATCAGAAAAAATGTTTTCTTTTAATAAGTATATACTCGTGATCCCTTCATAACGGTTTGTAAAGTAATTGAGAATTATCATAAGCATATCCCCCGGGAGTTTCATAACCAAGAGTGCAGCAAGGTCTGTTGTCGTGCACCAGTTTCCGTTTGAGTCTAGCTCAAAGCGGTGTTTTCGGGTTTTACCCCTAGGTACATCTGTACTAGAGCCGCCTCTACCTGCTCGTATCCTGACAGGGATTTATTGCTCGGAAAACTCAAAAAATCTCTACAATAGCAAAATTCTAGGAATTTCTTCTATACTAATCATCAAAGTCTATCTTAGGGTTATGTGCTCTAATCAGTGTTTATCTAAATCTAGTTTCCAAGGTTATTGTTAAACTTCCTTTGATACCAACTGTAACGCCTTGACCCTAGTTACCCAGAGTCAGTGCATTATTTTAATACATTGGCATTATTACAAGGAATAAAGTCCTAAAGGACCGACCAGTTTAGCAGTCTTGGAAAATAGATTACATACATGAATGTTACATTACACTTTATAACATACAAAACAAAATAAATAATCATTTATGAACACCATTATTCCCTTGGCATAACCCTGCATATCAATCACAATACACTTATTGGAATCCTGGGAAAATAAAACATAGAAAAGGGGTGAGCTCAAACGCTCTGTAAGGGTAAGAAATACAGCGGAAACATTCAAAAATAAGCATAAACATTTAAGGAAATGTATAAAACTAAAACAAAATCCTTTTAAACTTGAACTTCAGCATAATATGGTAGAAATAAAATGAAATAATCTCATTTACTTATTCACATGGATATTTTACTAATCTAATAATCAAATGCAATATCACTAACCACTTTCATAATGATGAAAGTCATAATTATGAACTTTAATTTCATTATCAAGGCCTTGTGCCAAGTAATAGGGGATAACTATAACTGGAACCCAACCCGGAGTGCCTCTAATAACCAGACACCAACCCGGAGTGCCTCCAATAACCGGACACCAACCCAGAGTGCCTCTAATAACCGGACACCAACCCGGAGTGCCTCTAATAACCGGACACCAACCCGGAGTGCCTCTAATAACCGGACCCCAACCCGGAGTGCCTCTAATAACTGGACACCAAACCGGAGTGCCTCTAATAACCGGACACCAACTCAGAGTGCCTCTAATAACCGGACACCAACCCGGATGGCTTACTTTTACCGTTCCCCAACCCGGAACATACTAGGCCAACACATTCATCTTAAGAAGAGGATGAAATATAACATAAAAATTTGTATTAAAACTAGCATGAGAAATGTCAATACTTTACCCATAAACCATGAATGGTATAAAAATAACACATCCACAGTAAAATATATGACAAAACCTTCAACATAATATAGAATATTAGTATCATGATAAATCAACTTCAAAAAAAGTTGAAAATCCATTAAAGGATTTTGACATAGATGAGATTTATTTGTAAAACTCTTTGAGAGAAATACCCATTTTTCATGAAAACATTTAAAAGTCACAAAATTTATAAAATAATTCATTTAAAGAAATTTTTGAATCAAAGTGTCCCATACCACTTTGAAACTTTTTAAAGGAATTAACATTGTAAAAACATTCATGTCCATACAAATAAATCCTTAAAAAACCATTTTGAAGACATGGACATTAATGAGAAAGATTTAGAAGAATAAATATTTAAAACATTTGAAATGATGTTTTAGTAAAAAGTCCCTTAAAAGAATCCCTTTGACAACTCTTTCATAAAACATAGATATGGATAATAAATATGTCTCAGTAGATACTTACGTAATAACAACCTCGGATAATAAAGAGGTTGTGAAATTAACCCTTACCAATTTCGTAACTTACGAAACATACAACCCATGAAAGAGAAACCACACAATGAATATGTAAAGACACATAAATTAAAGTATATTACACAAATAATAAAATTATGGGCAGTACATACACCACACAAAAGGTAATAGTGGCGATATGGCAAGAATCTCACGAAAATAAGGAGTGAGATAAAAACCCCTTACCTTGCACTTTCTTTTAGTTGAGGGTACGTTTAACCTCCTGTACGAAGATAGTAGTATGTTATTAAATTTTACCAGAACCATATTAATATTTATGATATCATACATGATTCATTTATGACTTTATATTACCCATTTAATAATAATTTCCCTGTTAAATTAACATTTCGGGTAATAATCGCTTTCTTTGTCGTACGTGTTTTAACTTGTTACTCTTGGTTGTATCACTTAGATCATGATTTAAATACTTCCAGAATATAAAAAATGATAAATATATCATATATATTTAGAATATAAATATTTATAATTGACATATATATGAAATGGAAAACACCATTTATGGAGACGGTAGTCCGTACGTACGCATAAACGTTGTTTCTGTTTTCATATAGTATTGAACACAAGTAAGTGAATAAGATATATGTAACTACATAAATCATTATATATATAAATATATATATCTCTAGTAGCATTATTATGTCATATATTACATACTTATTTGTAATATATATTTTTATAATCGTCGTTTAATGGTGAACTTGGAAATGAATCTCATCGCGTCGTGGAGACGGTAATCCGTACGTACGCACGAGCGAAAATATCATTCTTTTGATATTAAAATAATATATAATTGGATGGTATATCATATATACATAATCCGTATAATTTTATATTTATTATTTACATCAAATACATATCGTTATTATACCCATCCAAAAAATAATGTATTGAATAACAATTACACCACGACGTGGAGACGGTAAGCCATACGTACGCACGTATGGTGACATTTTATTCAAAGGATAGATAGAATAATGAATATGGTTGTACCAAATTTATAATAACATAACATTATATAGGATATACTGGAGTTATTATTTTAGAATATAAATAAAAAAGAAAGAAGAAGTTGAAGATGAAAGGAACTTGAAAGAGGGTGGTGAAGACATTACCTCTTCTTCGGGTTCATCCTTTTCATTTGATCAAAAGGGATCCTTAGGGTGGATTTATGATCAAACTAATGCCTCTATGTTGAAGTGAGGAATGTTTAGAGAGTAATTTGGCAGGGGTTTTTCGAACCAAAAGGCTTTGAAGGTGTGAAGAATTGGTTAGAAGTTGGGTCCTTTTATAAGGGGGAGGAGGGGCTCTTTAAAAAAAACATAAAATAATAATTTATAATAAATTCATATTCGGTTTCTAATGGATCCAAAGTGGATTATTTAAACTTTAAGGTGTTTAATGGTCGAAAAACACTCAACCAATAGAATTTAGATAGGTTTGGGTCAATATATTAACCTTACCTTTAAATATTAACTCTTAGTTAATAAATTTCACTTTTACAATGTATCTTTGTATTTTTATGTTATATAGTTAATAAACATACTATATACATCCAATAGACCCCCAAGTGGTCCCTTAATGATACACCTATCATGATAACAGTCCTTTTTCCGAAACTTAGTTTTTTAGGAATTTAATATCAATTAATAATATAATATTTGTTTTAAAAACACTTTTTTGTCAATTTTGACACTATTTGATATTTTATTTTTTTTAAAGTCATAAAAACTTTATAACTTCGAACATGATACATTTATTCAGCCCTAACATGTCATAGTCCCCTAAAAAATTCTTGGATGTCATAAAAACTTTGAAATTATATTTATTTTAATATTTATATTACCATTTATTTCATTCATTCATTAATAAGGTAATTACTACATCATCATTGTGTCATAAATAAATTTAATTATTTAATGTATAATATTTTTAATTAAAATACCATTACATATGAAATCGTTTTATCTTTCTAATGAATATTTATAATCTAATTTATCTTATGTATAACCCTATATTAAAAATGTTTTAGTTATTAAACTTCGATTTTAACTCTTTTAACACTTCTTTGAATTAAATAATAATAAATGTACTAATCTAATCCAAGTGGACCTAAAGGGTCATATTTTATTCCTAAGGATGTTTTTGGTTGAATTAAACATATCCAATAGAATTAGGACATGTGTTAGGGTAATAATAATATCATTTTTACCCTTAATTACACTATTTATTTTTTACCGTGGTAAATAAAAGTAAAAACTTACTATTCACCAAAAATTATTTTTATCTTATTGAACCACATTTTACTCCCTGATATTAACCGTGTCTCTCGGATTTTCTAAATTTTACTCATAGAAGCGGTAAAATTAAGTATTATGTGAATTTACAAATTCTCCTAGGAGGTGGGTAAAAGACGGTGAAAAAGTTCAATAAAATTTTTATATATCTAAAATTATTATAAACTGCCTCCAATGAATTTCATTGAGTTTATATAGGTTTTATGTATCTATTTTGACCTAAAATAAATTTAAATAATATAAATAATTATTTAAATAAAAATCCGGTTTTAAACAGTAACTCAGTGTTTTTCACTATTCATCAAAAATTGAAAGTTTTCAGAAAAATACCAAAACATTACCCTAAGCTAATTTTGATATTCAGAATTAAAAAATAAAGTCTATTTTACCAAATTAAAAATATAGAAGTTTCATTTATTAATTTAAAATTAATTCCCGTTGTTAAAACAAAAAGCGTGTTTTTAAGAAACAATAACTATCAAAAGCTTGACACTTATTTATGTCCGGTTTAAGTGTGAAATTATGTCCAATGACCAACATTGGATTAAATGGTAAAAATATATTCTAAATATAATTTAAAACCACTCAAATTCATAATTTATCACTATTAGTTTTTTCTATTAAAAAAGTTGTTTTTAATTAATATTTATTAATTTTCACTATTCATCAAAATATGAAAGTTATCCGAAAAGTACCAAAATTTTATCCTAGGCTAATTTTGATATTCTGAATCCAAAAATGAAGTCCATTTTGAGAGATAAAATTTATAAAATTTTAAAAAGTGGTATTACTATTCATAACGGCTACATTGATTTATCGTGGTGTGTGTTAGAACTCGACGTTGCGTACAACACACGCTACTGTATTATTCAAAGAGAAGTGTATTGTGGAAGCTTGGGGTGTTTCACTTCTTATTTACGAGTTATATTTTCATTAAAGAACATTTTTTTCAATCTCATAAACAATAAACTTGTATGTTATGATCTCATAAAGATATTGTAATATCCTTTTTTTAATAAAAGACCATGTTCTTTAGAGTACATAATATGCAACACCAATCATATATGAAAAATGAAATATTATTATTTAAATGTGACTATTTTAACATAATAACTAAATTGATAGGAATGAATTGTATTAACAACATTAGGAAATATAAAATGGAATTACTGATTTATAATATATTAATTAATTTTTTTAAACAAGCACTTGTTTTTTAGTAAAGACATTATATTCATTTTAAATTAATATTGAAAAATGTTTTTTCTTTCTTTTTATGTGTGAATATAACAATTGTTTTTTCAATATTTTGGAAAATGGAATTTGAAATATAAATATCATTTTTGAATTCATCATTTCGAAATTATCTTTGGGGGAATTTTTGATAATTTTTTTAAGCAATTCATTTTTAATGAATATTGAAAATATTTATTTTTATTTAAAATTGTATATTATTTTTAAATATTTGTAAATAAAATAATATTTTTGATTAATATTAAAATTTAATTAGTTACTTTTGGATTCAAAATAATCCAATTATCAATTTGAAATGGATTTTATAGTTTAATAGTGTTTTAAAATTTTATAATTTAAATTGTAATTTTTCTGAAAAAACCATTTTGGTTGTGTTTTGCGAGAGTGAATTTAAAATAAATTCTATAATTATGTTATATTAATTTTAAAAAATAGATTACATATTTTTAATTAGTGGGTATAAATTTTGTAAATATTATTCTTTTATTATTGGTCAATAATAATATTAGCATTAGTAATTTCAATTACCAAGGTAAAGGGGAAATGAGGGGATTAAATTTAAAAATAAAATGGTAAGGATTATAAAATAATTATAACACTTAACATAAGTTTAGTGGTTGAGTTAATTAAATCCATAAGCATATAATATTTTGTTATATGGAGTTTTTAAAAAAAATTACAATTATAACCTTTATAATATTATATTTATGGAAAATTAAAAAATTTCACACTATTATTTTAAATAACTATTATATATTTAATATGAATATAATAAAAAAAAATATGTTAATTTATCAATATAAATTAAAAATATATATTATTTTTCTTCATAATGGTAATTTATTTTTGATTTTTAGTTATGAAATGAGTACCTTAAATTCTTAAACAACACAGATTAAATAATTATTAAGTTAATTGAAAAATCAAATTAATGATATTAAATATATTAAAACAAATATAATTCTAGATAATTAATTTTATCATTGAAGTTTATAGATAAAAATGAAATTATAGGGATATAATAATATAATTTTATCTAATTCTACATGTTGTCATGATTTTATTAGAGTTAATGTAATGAATAGTTCAATTAATTGACATTAATTATATATTATAATAAATAACATCAAAATAAATAATATAAAATTCAAAAAAAATTATATTAGAAGACTTTATTAGGATATGTTTGATATTATGATCCATGGTATATTTATGGGAATTTTTTTTCCATTTATAGTAACTATATTGATCCCCAAAGAGTAAAAATCCTTATTGTCATAGTTAGTGTAAAAAGGGTTAATGAGGGGTTAAAACCAAAACATAAGGGAAAATCATAGAAAAAACATTTCTAATTGTTATTATATGAAATTATTTATACACCTACTCCACCTATAATATAAATATTTTATTTTGGGCCCATTTTTAATAGAATATTAATTTTAATTAATTTATTATTTCGAGATAATCCAAGGGTACCCTCCCATCTCATATAAAATGGAATCTCCTCACCCCATTACATTGAACATTAAAACCATTTTTTAAATATATATCAATCTATATAACTAGAAAAAATTCCAAAACTTGTTCTTTAGACCTTATTTTTTTATTAATACCAATCTTATAAGTCTTATGATGTTAAGCAATAGAGGTTTTCAAAAGAAGAGCTATAGTTTTTAACTACATGTCTTAGTTTTTTCTATTATCACACCTCCTAAAAATCATCACCAGCCATTATAAAATAATAACACATGCACACTCTTTATATAAAGAATTTATTACATTTATTTAATCACCTATTTACATTTCCTATTCCCTAGAATGATAAATTAAACCATATCTCATGTGTGGGGAGGACTATCGCCTCGTGAACCGATGCAATTCATTTTCCATAATCGTCTCTCATAATTGGTTATAATTATTTATTTAATTTATATATATATGATATTTATGACATATATCTCATTTTTGAAACATAATATAACACATCTACTGTTTCCATCACATACATTGGAAAATGATAGCGTAATCCGTGCATACTTGTAGACTACATCTTCCAAGAAGCGACGTAATGTGTTTTCCCTAACCACGTGAAATGGATGATATATATAATTATAATTAAATATAGTCTATGATATTTATTACATAATTATCAATCTTTAAATACAAACTTATACTTACCATCTATCCGTAATTATAATTTGGAAAGTTAAAAGTCACTCATGCCTGTGTACGACCTCCCATATCCATGATTGTAACACAATTCAATTTTCATAAATATATTTAATGGTTTGATTTATAAGAAAAATCGATGCATAAAAATGATAATTATTTCATTATTATTTTTCTATATATGGTGGATTAATGACCACTTCGACCATATTCGTCTTACCAAAGTAATTTTTGACATATAATCCAAATATCATTAAAACTCTCAACATAAATTTAATTCATTGAATAGTTATATATAACATGGTAATAAATGAAAAAAATAAACAATTAAAATATAACTGTTCTCAATAAAGTACAATATTACTATAATTTATTATTCAGGAAGATAAAAAACATACATGATGAGTCAGAATCATGTTAAGATATTTTCTTTTAAAAATCACCTTTAAAAGTTCCCCATAAAATTATTTTTTACTCCGTATACATATTTTATAAAAAAATACTAATAGTTTCCTTAGATTTATTGGAGGTATTTTTAACCATTTTTTACTTTTTATAAAAGGTATTTAAAGGAATATTTTGTTTGTTTTCCCGACGAGGCTCTTAGTGAGTTTTCTAAAAAAAATTATGAAAGGAATGGTTTTGAACATATTTGACATGAATCAATTTTCCCAAAATCATAATTAATATTTTATTTTATGATTTATTTAAAATTTTATGTGGTAATTTTAAAAGATAATGTTTTCTTTTTTAATTTCATAGTTTTTACATATGTAATTATGAAATGGAAAGGTTATTTTTCTCTTGAGTATTTTATGATTATAATGATAAATAAAATGAAAACTTTCATCTTTATGGGAGTTTTTATGGTGAAAGGTGATTTATTTGTAAAAAAAATATGGGTGGTTATGTTATTAACCAATTATTGGTGGTTCCATGATTAAAAATGGAAGGTTGGGTCCATGAAATCCCTCTAATGGATTGGGTATGAAAGTTTATTGTATGGTCATTCCATTTATTGGAGTTTTTTTGTAAATAATGTACTAAGAAACCTACATGTTTTATGAGTTCTTTATATGAGGTTTTATGGAAAATTATGATTTATCATAGTAATATTATGATTTTATATTAAAAGAAAAACATATTCTACGTTTTACGGGGTGAAATGTATAACTCTATAAAAGAGTTATTATGTTTGTTTCTTGTTTTTAGAGAAACAATTATGAGTTTTATTTGGATATTAAGATTTATTGTGAAATGTTTTTAAAAAATACTTGGGTAGATAATATGTTTTTTTGGGTAATGAAATTTTTATTTCGATCCCAATGTTTATTTTGAAGATATTAAATTTTTATAAGTATTCAGGGACTAACAATTTATTTCTTACCTTTTATGCAACTTAGTGATAGTTTTTGGCTTATAACATCTTTTAGAATTTTTTTCATATATATTTATGGATTACAAGTGAAAACAATGAGGTGAATATCAAATATTTTAAGATATGTCATGAACATAAAAAATGGTTCTTTTAAGAAGTTTTTTTGTTGGGGAATGATTACTAATTAGAAGTGTCAACTTGGTAATATGTGGGATTTTTGTGTAATAATTATAACTAAACTCTAAAAAAATATAAACATAATTTATTTTGGAAATTTAAGAAAGTCAATTATTTTATGAAGGCACTGAAATATGAAAAATTTAAGTAAGAGTCCTTACAGTTGTCATTAGAGAAAAGTCATGATAAATTTGGATGTTTGGAAAATATTCTATTATAAGTTAAAATTCCTATATAACCATAAAGGATAGTGTGTTTCGGATAACTAAGATAATTTTTTTATACCATGGTGGACTATATCATAGTGTTTTTCATCCTTAAAAAGATAGTTTATTGTGATTTTATTGATATTCTCACAGAAAATTATTTTTTTGGTTTAGTAAATGGATGGATCTAGTATGAACCAATGTAAAAATTAATGTGAAACAAAATAAATTGGGTTTTAGAATAGGAAACAAAAAGGAATTTGAGATATGGTGGGAAATATTGTGAGTATTCTTAACTATATATCAAGAGTAAGGATTAATGAAATTTACCTAGGTGAGTTACCAAATGCATTAAATATAAGAGAAATGATACATATTGGAAGTTTAGATAACAATGATCATAAACTTAAATATATTCAATGAAATTTGTATATATAATTTGGAAATAATAACATTATAAAATGTCATAAAATAATGAGAATATTTTTTATATGTGCAAAAATTGGTCAGAAAGAAATTATCTGCAATGTAATGCGGAAGAATTCAATTAACTCTGTGAAGGGGAAAAAAGTTCTTCCAGAGGTACCATTTGATTGTTTTATATATTGGGAGAATACAAATTACAAAAATAAACTTCCTATGGGGATGTTTAATAATGGTATTTAGAATACTATACATATGAATGTTTAAAAATTCATAATGTAATTTTTATTTATGATGAGGATAATAAAAATGACATATAAAGTGTATGTAATATATCTTATCCAGTGTTTTGCTAATATTGAATCATAGGTAATGATTTATATTTTTTATAGGAAGGAAGTGTTAAGGGATAATATTAGAACTGTTTTTTAAATAATTATAAATTTCTTTGAATGATTTAGGTGTCTACATAGAGGGATTAAATAATTACTATTCTAGGATTATAATAATAATTAATACTATTTTGATGTTTTATTTGATTGATGTACTTTTGGAGATATTTATTTTTATGGTATATGTAACATTTATTATTTAATAATGAAAGATTTATTTTAGGAAAATTTCTATTATAAATTTTTAGACATAAGATTAAATGTATGGATAACCTTTCGGGTTTATATAAATTTTTTATTTTGAGTTAATCTTGGTTTATCAAATTTTTAGGGATGAAAAATGAGAGGTATGAGAAATACATTGAGGTGGAAAAAAATTATTTAATTTTTAATATGCCAAGATTATTTTTTAATATGTTTATCAAATTAAGAAGAATTTTATAAGGATTATATAAATATAGTTTTATAAAAAGGACAACCTAAATACCATGTGACAACCCATCACATCAAGAAATACCATAAGGAATTAATCCACAATTGAATGGTGATATGGTCACATCAACTACCACTGGATTATGTGATGTCTGGGATAGTATGAAATAATTTTTCATAATTTAATTGATCTGAAAAATAACGGTTGTGATAATTTTTGGAACATATTATTTTTGTATAAATAACAATGATATTGAAAATTGATTTTTGTGATCATGGGTTTAATTTAATTTTTGATGAATTTTACTCTTTTGAGATACCTATATGATTAATGTGGATATAATATTATAGGATTTTATTTTAGGAATAATGGGTTAATAATAAATTAGAGGATTATATGATTCTAATGAGGTTATTCAGTTTACTTATATAAATGATTAGTATATCTTTGAAACTTTTTATATGGGAAATTTTATTTTTTTGATACATTAAGAGTGATTGATGTTACTTATAGATAAATATTAAATTTATCTTGGATTTCTATGTGATAAAATATATATATTCATTTGGTTTTAGTATTAGTCTTCATTATTTTTAAGTAATTTTTAGGATACTTCTTTATCAAATGATCTAAGTTGAATTTTGTGTACTACTATTGAATTTTTGAAATTTAAGTATTTTTCATTGTATGAAGGTTTATTAATTTTGTGGATTATATTATTTTTTTACTAACCATTTTTGTTTTGGTCAATGTGTAAAGACACAAGTAATATATCTTTAACCTTTTATAGATTATGTGATCAATTAGATATAGATTCTAGTTCTATAGGAATATAAAACCATCATTAATACCCATCGTTTAGAGAGAAATGATAAATTTATGGTGGAAATTTTATTAAAATAGGAAATCATTCTTCAATAAAAAGTATATTTCATTATTCTTTTCATATATATGATAAATTCATTCCTCGACTCTAGTAAAAGTTTCCTGAAATAACAAAGTTATCTTTTAAAATTTTCTTAGTGATAATTCAATGGCACTTTAACCCATCACAGATTTACGGGTTTGTGATGGTGAACTTTCTCATCAACATATTCTCTATTACTCTCTATTAGTCCTTGGAAGATAGATTTTTATTACATATCACTGATTTCACTTCTTACTAATGTTATCCTATATAGAAACCTTGTTATGTTATATTCTAGATTACCTTTGTACCACATTTTTCTCTCTTTTAAAGTGGAATTTTTATTGACCCTTTTTATGATGTTGGATTTCAAATAACGTATTTTGAAAAATCAAACCCTATTTATCGATCAAAATTTCAAATTTATTGGATCATTTGGAGGGTGATTATAATATCCTAATATTTTTGAAAATACAATACTATGTTCGATAGTGTATAAGATATGTTTCACTGATCGTAAATGAATAATGAAATATTTATATTTAAATGTGAAAATTATAATCAAGATTCTAAATAGATGGGAATGAATATTATTAACCAAATTATGAAATATATAAAGGTTATACTCATTTATAATTTATTAATTAATTGATTTTAATTAAGAACTTGTTTTTTAGTAAAGTCGTTTTATTCTTCATAATATGTTTTCTTCAACAAGGAGTTTTCTTTCATTTTATGAGTGAATATTGTAATTATTTTTTCAAATTTTATAAAATTTATTTTAAAATTTTAATTTAATTTTTTATTTAAAAATATCAAAATTATATCTAGAAGAATTGTTGAAATTGTTTTTAAAAAAATTGACTTTTCAACAAATAGAGAAAATGTCATTTTTATTAATAATTGAACATTATTTTTATGTATTTACAAAGAAAAATACTATTGGGTATTAATTTTAAAATTTAATAATTTTGATTTTGATTTAAAATAATCCAATTATGGGTTTTTAAATTTATTTATACTTGAATTCCATTTAAATAAATTTTATATTTAAAAAGGTCATTATTTTGAAAAACTATTTTTCATCACGTTTAGCCGGTTTGATTGTAAATTAAAATCTAGGATTTATATATTTTAAATTTATTTAAATGAATACCATATTTGGAATTAGTGTGTTCAAATTTGGTACATAGATCCCTTTTAGATTTTTCAATTTGAGTAGTAACTTTATTAATTTGTTTTACCACATTAAAGGGTAAATCGAGTGATTAAAGTTAAAAATAAAATGATAAGGATCATAAAATGACCATAAAACGTGAATTATGTTTATTTTATGATTCCATTATATCCATAATCTTCAAATATTCATTTATATGTCCTTCTATTTTCCATTTGGGTGTGATTATATCCTTTATAATATTTTATTTTAAGAAAAGTTAAAAAATGTCACACTCTTGTTTTTAGTGATTACTATATTTTTAAATTTGTATGACCAAAGTATAAGTTTTGTTATAAATATTAATTCTAAATAAAAAATAACTATCTTAATAATTGTAATTAATTTGAAATTTTTAGTGAGTAAATAAGTACCTTAAATGCTTACACAACGCTGAGGTAGTAAATTTTCAAGTAAGAGAAAAAAACGAAAAATGATATAAAAAATATTAATGGAAATATAATTTGAGATAATTAATATTACTCATGAATTTTAAATATTAAAATGACATTATAGTGATATAATAAAATAATTTCTTCAAATTTTACTTATTTTCTTGATGTTAATAGAGTCAATGTAATGAATAGTTCTAAGAATAGACATTAATGATATATTATAAAAAATAATGTAATATTAAAGGATATAAAATTCCTAAAAATTATTATATTAATAAATGTACTAGGATATTATTTATAATATTATCCATGGTGTATTTATTGATGGTTTATCCATTTATAGTAACTATATTTTCCCTTAATGTCTGAAAATCCTTATAGCCATGTTAAGTGTAAAATGGGTTAACATGTGGTTTAAACTACATGATATGGGTTAAAATGTAGTTAAAACATGTGTAAATTTTGTTTTATGAGATTATTTACTCCATTAATAATCATATATTATAAATAAAAAAGTTTTGTTGCATTTCAATTTAAAAATAATTTATATTAATTTAATGTTTTGAAAAATTCCAATAGTTCCCCTCTACTCTCTTATAAAAGGGAATCTTTTATACCCTTTAAATAACACTTAAAACCCATTTTGGATCATACAATATCCACTAATATACCATACCACTATACTGCTCTATTTTCTACAGTAAGTATTTAGTGCATAATACCAATCTTAGTAGTCTTAAGGTGTAATGAAAATGTTGTTTTCCAAAGAAGATATATATTTTTCATAGATGTGTTTTAGTATATTTCTTCTTCCACCTCTTCCAAATAATTTTCAATTGTAAAGAGTATTAAAAAGTATCATAAATTTACTAAGATGTTATTATATTAATTTTTTCACCCATATCAATCTCTTATTCCATATAATGGGAAATGAAACCATCGTTCAAATGTACCGTGAACTACCGCCTTACGAACAAATGTAATTCAGTTTCCATCACCATCTCTCAATAATGGTAATAATGATGTAGTTATATATATATAATATTAATGACCTGTTTATAATTATTTAATGATAATATGACACATATTTTATTACCTTTCTATATAGTGGAAAATGATTACATCATTCATGTGTACACACGATCTACCACCTCCACAGACAAATGTGATTCATTTTTCATCATTAAATCACATGGATGATATATAGTACTTTTATTAATGAAATTATATCATATTTATGATATAATTATCAACATATAAAGATAATTTGATACTTACCATCTTTCCATAATGAACATTGAATCATGGAAACGTTTCCCAGGTGTATGTATAACCAATCATCTCCATGATTATAAAATAATTAATTTTTCAAAACCACATTTAATCATCAGATTTAAAAATAAAATATATGTATAAAAAATATAATTATTTAATTATTTTTATTATGGATTATATGGGATAATAACCTCTTTGATTCTAATCAACCCACCAAATTCATTTTTTATATATGATTTGAATATCATCAAACCGAATAAAACATCATTTTTCATTAAATAATTATATATAAAACGTTATAAATGAATAAAATAAACAATTGAATAAAAAATGTTCTCAATAAATTATAAAATTATAATAATATTTCAAATTAAGAAGATAAATAATGTACGTGACAAGTCTGACTCATGGTTTGAGGATTTGTTTAAAAAAATATTCTTTTAATGTTCCCCTTAAAACAGTTTTCTTATTATATTTCCATATTTTATAAAAATTTCTTAGAAAATGATTCTAATATTATACTATTATTTTTAAAATTTATTTTTACCCATATTTTTATTTTTATAAAATAGTATGAAAGGAATATTGTTTTTGTTTTCCAAATGAGGCACTTTGTGACTTTTATGAAAAAAATATGAAAGGAATGTTTTTTTTGAATTAAATGGAATGAATGGATTTTAAAGTTTTCATGAATAATATTTTATTTCATTATTCATTTACTATTTTACAAGGCTATTTTCAAATATAATGTTGTATTTTTTTATTTTATAGTTTTGTAAATAATTAATTAAAAAATAGAATGTTGTTTTTTCCAAGATTATTTTACAAGTATAATGATGAGAAATTCAAGATTTTATGTTTTATGGTTCTTGAGAATTAATATAGTGATGGGTAACTTGTTTATAATTCAATTTTGGTCAGTTACAATGTTAACCAATGATGGGTATTTATAAAATAAACCATGGATGGGTGGGTCTATGAAATCCTTCTAATGCATTGGGTATTGAAGTCAAACATATGTTTATTCCCTTTTTGAGAGTCATTGAAAGAGTGTTGTATAAATTATTTCCGAAGTAACCTATATGTTTTATCTATTATTTAAATGGGTTTAAGGAAATAGTTTTATTTCTGAAGGCATTATAATTATCTTATGTTTAACTGAATGATTATGATACTTTTAAAGGGGTGAAGAGTATAATTTTTTGAAAAAGTTATCATGAGTTTTTCCTATTATAAAATAAAACTTTATGAGTTTTTATTTATAACTTAAAATTTCCAATGAAATATTTTATGAAATTATTTGGGTAGATATGGATATTTAATCGGTAATAAAATATATACTTTTAGCACAAATTATTTTAAAAAAGGAAATGTTTTATAAGTATTCTGGGATTAACAGTTTCTTTCATTCATTTTATGTCCCTTACTGAAGTTTTTAAGCTCATAAAACGTTTAAAAATGTTTTTTCACATGGATTTGAAGATGATTAGTGAAATAATGATGTCATGATCAAATTTGTGAAAATATATCATAAAAAACATGTTTCTTTTTAAAACATTTGTTTGGTTGAAAAATTGATACAAAGTAGATGTATCCAATTTATAATATATAGGATAGTTATGTAATAATTATGAAATTAATATAAATAAACTATGAACCTAAAATAACATTTGAAATTTAAGAAATTGAATTATAGTCTACAGTACACATAATATGTAATGTTTAAGGACATATATTTAAACATAGTTTGTTTCCTTCTTGATTATCTCTTCGATTTCTTAAATAGCCTTAAATATCTCTCTTTTTTTAAATTTTTCTTTTCCATATTGAGATTTATAATTTCTTCAATACATCCCCACAATTAATGTCTCAATTTCTACTTAATATCAATCATTTATTCACCGATATCAACACTTCTTGATGAATAAATTCATTTTCCAACTTTAGTAATGAAATTCACCTCATCACTGGAAGTGAAAATTCAAGATAATGTTTCTGATTCTTTCTCATTAAATTATTTTTCTTTCTATTAGAATAATTTATTTTCATCTAATTATTTTTCTATTTTTTATTTTTCTCTCCTTCCACATAATATAAAAATTAAGAAGTCTTTTTCTTTGATCAATAATAGGAAAATTGTCTTATCCCTTCACAATTACAATATTAAAGTAATTTTTTACATTTTCCCTTACACATTCAATTTTTATACCCTCTACAAATAAGTGAAATAATATCCTTATTCACTTTATCACCATTACAATCTAAAACTTTTTTTTAGAAACATATGCTTATTTAACTTTTCTATTTTATCATTGCTTCAAATACTGTTTCATATTGTAAATTATTCTAAATAGATAGAATATTCATCATATCAGAAGCTATAAGATTGTTTTGTAACTAATCAGGTTTACAATACACTCTTTTTTAAGGGAGGAAACTTTTTAATCAATTTTATCAAAAAAATCATCATCATTTTTCTAAAAATGATAAAATATTCAGATGCTCCCCAAACACCAGGAATATTTCTTAAAATCACATTGAACCATATAAAGTAGTCGTAAATAGTTTCATCATAATCCATATTTATATATTTAAATTTTCTCCTTGAGACCTTTATTAGATTATTTTACATTGATATTTTATCTATAACATCACTTTAATTTTTTCTATATTTCATGTGTTGTTTTATGACCCATGACCATAGTGTATATTTATTCTGACTGATAAATTAATATGTACTTTAAAGACTTTTGATATAAATTTATATTTATCATACTATTTTGAGTCATGAAAATGTAGGGAAACCCAGAAATGGATACTTCTATTATATTTAGGATGAGTTATAGGAGATGGAATATCATCTTATTCCTCAAACTATAATTAATCTTCCCATAGAATGTGGTACCACATTAACTATTTACTGAGTTAATATTTTCCATCACTTAAAATTGATCTTTGATCTTTATAGGAAACCTTCCCTCTGATTCCACTTGTAGTTCCCTAGTATGGGTTGACAATTGAGTAGGGGGTGAATTAGTTATTTTGTTTTCAAATTATATCCCTTTTAATTTACACTATTTAACCTATTAGAGTTACTAATTTAGTAAATATTATCTCTTAACCATATTTCAAAAGTGTTAATAACAATAGAGAACACAAAAATGATATTTATACATTTTAGAATAAAATATTACTCTTTTACAAGTTGGTTATACAACGCAACATGGATTCTCCAATAAATATCTATTTTGATACAATATGAACTAGTTATATACCCCAATCACATAATAGTAGTTTTTGGTTATACATCCAAACTATAAATCTATAGTAACTTGTCATATACCCTAGTTACAGCCTCATTTAATTTTGATCCATAATTCGAATGACTTTGATAAAATTTAGGTTTCTTCTACCACAATTTTGATTTGATCTTCCTCCAAAAGTTGGATGGATCAACATCTTGACTCATTTATATTTTTGAAGAACATAAATATTAATGTTGGTCTCAAAATTCTCACCATAGTTTGAAGAATATGGTCTATCCTTTTCATTTTTCTCTCCTTGAAAAAATGTTGTATCAACTCTCACAATTATCACATAGTTCGTAGTGACTTCTCTAAAAATTATTCTCAAATATTGAAAAATTTATTTATCTTATCCAATATTAATATTAATTACTCTTGTGCATGATGTTATTTCAGATCATTAAAAACTGTTTTAAAACCATAATAATTATTTCAATTTAAATAATAGAATATTCATATTCGGTCTCCCATGATTAATTATTTTAACCACATATATCAATAAGAAGTAAATTTTATCGATCATTCCTAAATTATCTCTTTATTTATTTTTAACATTATTTTTTGTTTAATATCCCAATGTAATACCAAAATAAATGATATATGAATCAAGATACTATGATAATGATATTATTCACATAAAATTCAGTATAGATGTATCATCACATTTACGAGAACTTCTTCATTCGATTATTAAGTAACAGTCACTGATTTATCTTCATTTAAATACCTGGATAACTAAGGTTATCATCCTTCATTTGGTTTTCCTATGACCATAATATTTCCATCCTCATTATTGGTACACAAAAATCTTATATCCCATATCTGCATGTATACATGAAAAGAACATATTATTAATCATGGGTTATGTATGATAACACATCCTCTATTTTATTTTTTCGAATGATATTATTATATACTGAATAAATATGTATACAAATAAACAATTTAATATCTTGAGATGAAAAATTGGTGCCATGATCTTCATTTCTTTCTTCATTATCCAATTTACATGAATGTTATGTGAAACTGTATACTGTACCATTTAGATATACATAAACTAAGGATAGATGTAGATCAGAAAGAATTTCGGTACATGATTCTCGATCATGGAATAATCTATGTGAATAACTGTTATATAAGTTACATGATTTGATATTAATTAGGAAAGGTTAGTTGCCTTTATAGAAACTCTCTCACACAGAATATTCGTTCACTTTATATCATCACAAAAGTTGTATGTACCCTTTATAGAGGATCCTCAAGAATAAATGATATATTTTTTAATGGATGTTCCATTGAGATATTCGTATGTAATATATATTGATGTTCCTCTTATATAGGTAAGATCAATGATCTTCTAATGAAAAAATCTATGATTCAATGAAGATACATGTTTATTATTACAACTAGAAGATTTATATTCATCCACAATCAATGTTTAAACATACAAAAGATCATATACATAGATGATTTTCCCTCCATTCCTTATGGGTGGTCTATTCAAGCACTTTGGAAAAACTATGATGACTCTTTCTTCATATATGTTCCCCAATAACTTTAAATTACCACTTTTCCTAGTTTTGAACTTCTCCAAATAATAGAATATCCATGCTGAATCATTCTTCATAGAAGTTCTTCACTCACTTTCAATTTCCATTTTTTCTTGCCTTTAACATCTCTAAATAATTTCATCAATAAAGATTCTTCAAAAACCACTTCCATGGATCATGGTGTCACTTCACACATCTTCTATTGTTACATGGATTCTTTATCAAGCATGATACCCAATATCATTCTCATGAATACATAAAAATCCCCAAATAATCATTATAAAATCCACTAAACAAATATTAAACCATTTATTACAAATAAAATACATAATTGGGAACTTCTAATTCTGTGGCTGGTGATATAGGACACCTTCCATCATTCATCCATACATATGTGTGTTACATTAAACCAATCGATCATAATAACATAAATAACACATGGAAATTAAATGGGCCTCATAAACTTTTAAAATTAATTATCATAAAGAAATTATTCATAATTACATCAATAATAAATATGTAATAAACCCATGGAAAATAAATCCCTATACAATGATATTTAGTAACATTCTAGGTAAATTAACTTTAATAGAAATTACGTGGTATATTTTATTCACACTAGATAGATAAAAGGTATATGGTTTAGTAAATAATTTCCCCATCAATTGAAGTATATAATATTATTCTAAAACCATCAATATAAGGATTTAAATATAGAGTGTTCATAGAGGAAAATAAATGGAAGAAAATCATGTTTATAAACATTGGATGATTATGTTAGACAAAATTAGTAATTTATTTCTATGAGTTCAATCCCCAAAAATAGTATAATAGAATTTATATGGGGTTTCCTAAAAAATAATTTCATAGAAAATAAATAGTATTGAGAAAAAAAATAAAATGGGGGCGATTTTGTAAAAATATTATTTTCATTTTCGTAAAAGGAGTTATGAGTCAGTTTCCAAATTTACCTTCTAAAAAAGAAATGTGAAAACTTTTTAAAATAGTAAATTTCAAAAAGAATCTTTAATAATGGACCCTTGAAAAAAATGCATAAAGATTATTCTAAGGAAATGTGGTGTGAAATATAAAACAAATAGTCATGGAATGATAAATATTTTAATATTTTAATGTATCAGTGTTGAAACCCACGCTGTGAAAATGGATAACAATCAACCCATTGAAAAATGGAAAAAGGAAATGTGAAGGTCACATGAGATAACACATATTTGGGTTTCTAAAGATAAATAATAACATTGGTGGGAATGTAAAATAAAGAAAAGGAGGGGAGACCATCATAAAATGGATAAATAAAATATATTAATTATACATGAAGGTAATAAGGCAGTGAATACACCATATAAATGAAATTGTGGTTCCCAATATCAAACATTCCATATGAAATTGAAAATAGATATAAATAGCCTTTACCTTAATTTTCAAAGCCCAATAAAGACCTTATATATATTTTATAAAAAAATAACTATCTCAATTAGTTATTTTATAACCTTATTCATATCAAAAACGTTTTATTAACCTCATTTATAATTATTATCTAAATTTATATCTATTATATGTTATCTATTTTTAGTATTAGTCATGGGTAATCATGAAATTTTTAAAGTTATTTCATAATAGTGGTGTTGTGGTTTGTTCTTATCTCAAATGTCATCATTAAAAGATCATAAAATGTTACATAAATTATTATTTATAATTATTTATATTGTTATAATTTAATATTATGTGAGTTTTGGTTATATTCTCTAATGATTAATTTAGTAATGGTCATGTTTTAGTTAATTTTTACAAAAGAAAATTATTTTAATTAATGGGTTTAATATTAATATTTCCATTTATGAACCAAAATAAAATCATTATTTACTTTTTATATAATATATTATTCTTATTTAATTTTTAATTATCATCTAATATATTATTTTACAACATTGTTCAAGTAGGTGGTTAGACCAACCCAAACATGAACACATCATATTTAATCGATAATTATGGTTATGAAAGTGGTTTATTTTGGAATTATATAATTACTAAATAAGTATTGTGATATTATTTTGAAAATTTTAAAATTGGGGGAATATATTTTAGGATTATTTTACAAATATGCAATAAAATAGATGAAAAATTAGATATATTAATTCATGGAGGTGGTAGTATGTAGAAACACATGAATGTTATTTTAATTTTACTTAATTGAAAAGGGTAAAGTTTATCATTTATGATCACTATATCATAATAACATTAAGCATAAAAATAGTATTGATTTCCCTATATATGAATCATAAAATTATGTTTGGAAAATTAGTCATGAAAAGAAAATAAACTAAGAAAATATTGGGACTCGTGTTGAGAACTTAGAGATTCCAAAAAAGGATTTCCTATAAAGTGATGAATTATGCCAAAAACATGTTTCCATTGGATAAATAGAGTGGGAAATGGGTTATTTGGGAAGTGAAATGAATATTTTCAAGCGGAAAATGAAATTTGGAGTTTCTTTGAAGGGGCAGTGATAGACCCCTTTTATAAGTGGAAAGTCTGAGATTCATGTAAATATTTCAACTTAATATAATGAGATTGTGTGTTTTTCTTGTCATGGAGAAATATAATTAATAATAACAGAGTGAAGATATGTTATGAATGACCCTTTCCTTAGACACTAAATTAGAAACAATTTTTTACTTGATAGACCTTTTCTCCATTTGGTTAGTTATTTTAACTTTTTTTCTTTTACTACAGTAAATAGTTTTACATTAATAAATCATTTTTATAAATAGATATAAATATGAACTTATCAAATAATATGTAAAATATAGTTTCAATTTTAAAATCATTTTTTAAAAAAAATCATTTTTTTTATTTTTAATAATTATAAATGTATTAAAAATAGTGTTGGAGAATAGTGTAACTTAAGTTCTAAAATATAAAATATAGCCTTATAAATCAAAAATAAATATTTTTAAATTTAAAATGTACCTTATAAAAAAAAATTCTATAAAAGTTTTATATAAATTTCTTTGTCATAATTATATTCAAATATGTCGTGAAAGTCAAAATATTTGTGAAAACAGTATTTTTCATTATTCAATAAAAGTTATAATTTTTAGAAACTCAAAAAAATCATACAAAGATAATTTATAATTTATAAATTCCAAATGATATTATTTTTTATCTAATTCAAATTATAAGCTATATAAATGTAGTTTTTAAATAAATATATAATATATAATATAAAATACTTTTATTTTCCTTTTGATCATTAAGTGTCCTTGATATTATTCTATAATAATAATTAAATGTTTAATGTAAAATTTTGACTATTAAGTGTCATTGATATATAAAATTATATATTATAATAATCCTTTAAAAGAGTTCAATTTAAAATTGTCAATATTTATTTGAGAAATAACAATATTTTTTAATCTTATTAATCATTTATTCTAAAAGATCAAGAATTTTTATTTGATTATTATCATTTTATTTATTATAGTTTTTATTCAACTTATAATTTTATTTTATTATTTTCATCTAATATATCTTGGGTCATTCATGTTTTTTTCATTTAGAGAAACATAATATTTATTTATGGAAAATACATAGTGAAATATCATTTCATTATAAAATCATTGTTACATATTTCCTAAGAAACAATATTTTATACTATTATTTGATAAATTTTAAAACCAATAAAGAAATTGAGCATAACCATCATGGTGATATAAAAATAACTTTTAATTTGTTTTTTTTTTATTTTATTATTTGATTTTTATATACATACAAAAAATAATATCATCCATATAAATTTATAAAAATGTGGTATCTATGAAAATATTTTTTTTCAATACATATTGATTTATCAATCCTTCTTTTAAAATAATTTAATAAAAGAAAATATATTAATGATCATACCATAATTTGAAAATTGTGTTTACTTTTTTTAGAGGCATTTTATGTTTGAAAACACATTTTGATGGATTTTTTTAAAACCCTAATGTTTCTTCACATAAACATCCTCCATAACAAGGCCATTTAAAAATATAAATTTTACATCCATTTAAAAAAGAGAAAAATGCATATGTATTGTGATGGAAATCATAATTGTAATCAACCTAGTTTTAATTAACAATGATAATTTTTCCTCACTGAATTGGTTTTCATGTAGGTTATAACTATGATAAATATTTATTTCCTTATTCGAAATAATGACCTTATTTTCATCACATGGTTTTGGTAAACACATTGGGTTCATATAACTAAATATATTTGTGACATTCACCCAAGAAATAAACTTTTTTACATTTTAATTGATTAATCTTGTCATATATTGATATCAACCAACTATCTAAAACAAAGGTTTTCATCGATTATTTGGGTTAAAATAGAGGTGAAAGTTATAGAATATCACACTAATTATGAATAAAAATTCTAGTAATGGATAATAAATTAATATCACCAATAGCATTATCCATAGTATGACCCTTAAATACTCTATACCGTCTAGGAGAGGGGTAATATTTTCACTCATTTTTTATTAATTCACATTCCATTTTGTTTTGATTACATTTCAAAGGTTCAAACTTGTAATTTTACAAATCAAAGGGAGGACTTAAAAAATCATAAAGAGATTTATCAACATCTTGGGGTTTTAAAAAGACATAGTAAATGGGCCATTATTTTCAAATTTTATTAGTATTATTTCCTCAATGATATATGTCATTTTATTAAAGACCCAATGAGACGTACTCAATGGGAATTAACCCGAAAAATTTTCTTCATAGTATTTTGAATCAAATATTCAATTAGTTTTCATGGTATTCAAGAGAAAAATAACACATCCAAAAAACTAGATGTTATTATTATATTATTTCTGACAATAATAAGTAATGTTTCTTCTTTAAAATATCACTAGTTAAATGTGATTTGTAGTATATATATTTTATTTCCATCATCAAATAAAAATATTTTATAATATTTAATTAATAATTTATTGTCTACATGATATTTTAAAGGATCTATTATTTTAATTGAATATATTTATTTGTAGAATACTTTTTGATGGATATTTTTTTATTTATACATTTAATTTAGTATAAAATGTGTGAAAATAAATATTTTAAAATTCACCATCATGATCAATTTTGATATTCATTTTCATAAAAAATATTTCATTATGATTTTTTCGATAAACTTTGAGAAATTTTATAATTATGAAAAACTAATGTAAAATAAGTAATTTCATTAACATAGAAATATTTATATTCATTCCCTATAGTACATGTATATTTTTGTTGTTGAAAAGTATTTATATAAACTAAATATATAAGTATGATATTTGATAGAATAATTATTAGTTTCTAGAATTTACAACTATTCTTTTTTTATTATCATATGTCACAAACATTAGAGATGACAAACTTTTACTCTAATAGATCCATCACATGATTTTACTTGAAACTTTTGTTCAATTTCATAGGTTACCGTATCCAAACATTTCATTATATGACCATGAATTTTATTTTATTATGCTTAGGTGTAGAATTTTTTAATAGAATAAATATTTTAATTCTATATTTTATACGTTATCATGATGGCTGGTAAATAATATCAAATATATATGTGAACTAAGTATGGAATATATCTTAGTCCAAAAATTATTAAAACAACCCCCATTTAAATTTAAACTTATTATTTTGAGATTTTTCTTAAGGCCTAAAAAATAAAATATATTAGAAATAAATGTATTATTAGGGAAAAATATGTCTCACAGTCTCACTATTATTCCTTATATATTGTCTATATATGATTCATGTACTCTTTATACTTTTAGAAAGTTAAAAAACAAGCTTCTTATCAATGATGAACAAGAATATTTTTGTCTATGAACTGGGTTCGCTTTCCAGGGGTCCTCAAAATATAATCTTTTAAATTATATAACCATATATTTTGGTATTGATATATTTTTTTTATTTATATAAATTAACTAAAAGGAGTTTTAGAATTCATTTATTTTCACTAGATAAGATTAAGTTAATCATCTTAATCATTAAAATAATTATTTCATTATTTTAATAAGGGAGTTTACTTAGGAAATTATTTTAAAATAGATGCATTTAAAGATTTTATGTTTTTAGTTTCACTTACCTATTCCGTAATGTATATTTTATTAAATTTTCTAACTATGAAAAATAATCAAAAAAATTTCCATAAGTAATCACTAACGGGTTCATTTTTTGAAGATGAGTCATCAATTTCATTCTAAGTTTATACTACTTTTTAAAATTTATTTCATTTTATATTTTGAATTTTTTGAATATTTTTATGTACTCCTAGTCTAGTTTGAATTAGTGAAACTATATATTTTATATTTATAAAACAATTAGTTGATTATATTTTATCTTCTTTCCCATATGATTGTAAATCATTCATTCATGATCTGGGAATTTTGTTCTTCCTTTATTTGAATATTCTTAAAATCATTATTTTTGACATAAAAACTCATTTTCTACTCAATGGTAGGTCACTTTCATTTAATATAGTGGTTTTGGTTGTTGATATGATTTATAATCCCCGCTTCCTTTAATTTTATTATTATTAATCTATATTAGGAGCTCATGTTACATCGGCATTTGGAATAGCTCATTAATATTTAATATTTAAATATAATTATTATCCTTAAATCCATCTCTCATCAACACCCATTATCCTAGTAGGATTTCAATTACTTATATAATTATTATTTTATATATAATATTTATTTCATTAAGATTTATTTTTTTTACTATATTATTCATTCTTTGATACATTTGAGAAATAATCTCTGTGTTATTACTAAAAAACTTTTATAATTATCCCATTTAATTACCCTTTTTCTCTATAAATTTATTCATTCAATAGTGGTTTGTTTATTTTTTCCCAAATTTAATTTGTGTGTTTTAATATAAAATCTAGAAATATATGTTCTAAGATATAAAAAATAGTAATTTATTAAAAACTTTAGAATTTATAATGAATTCTTAAACTAATTTGTTAAAAGTTTCTGGATATTTTATAGGAATCATAAAGTCCTTTTAAAGTATGATCCAATAGTGTAATCTAGTGTTTGTAATAAATATTTCCATATAGTATATCCAGTGTTCATAGTCTTTTCTATTTAACTATAAATAATTTACGTTATTTGAATATCCATTTATTTTATAGGAAAATTTATTTTCATAGTATCTTTAGTCATAGTAATTTAATGTTGGAAATAAAATATTGAAACTACGGATCTAATACCGATGTTTTTCCATATAGTTAGTTTCGAGGAGTGATCTAAAACATTGTTTAAATCCATGTTAAAGAATCCTTTATATCTAGAATTGTTTTTATAAAGTAAAATGAAATTTAAATATATTTTTATCCATAATTTTTTGTTTAGTTAAAATAAAAACATTAATGTGATATTTTAAAATGGATAAAATAAACATAGTATAATTGTTTTTATAATGAAATGGAGATTTTATATTTACTTAATGTGGTAATAGATGACACAAGAGTTTTTAATGGGGTTATAAATAAAAAATACCTAGTTTCTTATAGATTTAATAGTAAATAATATAAAACATTCAATCGAAAAATTGTTTTATTTTGATATAATGATGTGTGGGGATATTATATATAGTTATATCATGTATTGACTTAGTTTAAATTGATTGAATGATACACTATTTTGAGCTCCATAAGAACATTTATAGGAATCCCCATATGCCAAAGGTCATCGAACTATCAATAATATTTTATCAACAATATAGGGAGACTGTACCCTCAGTTCTACCACATGCAATTAAAATAAAAAATCCTTTAAATCATCCGAGTAGGAAAATGGAATTATAGTTATAGGATATCCACCAATAACATAAACAATAAACACTATAGACCATGAATAATATCCATTCTTAGTTTATTTATACAAAACAAGGGTTTTTCCACTTGGATAAACAAGAGAAAAAAAATCAAGAGAAAAATCAAGGGGAGACTTTACTAAAAAACTCCTTCCCCTCCTCAAAAAAGTTACCCAAATCGATCTGAATACCCATGAAAGATCCCTTAAAACAATTATCATATAAAATCTCAATATAAAGTGTGCACATGCATCGGGGTGCCTATACAAGGTGTGAGTATATAAATCATTAGGGCCACAATAGGTTATACTTATATAGGTCATCATATATAGTGTATGAAATTATATAAAATTAATTATATAGAATCATTCAACATGAAAGAAATCACATCAGTTCATCATGTTATAACCAAGAAACCATGATACCTTAACCCTCTTATTTTCGATAATGACAGTAATATGTCCATAATATCCATATTTCAAAGTAATACCAACTGGGAAATGTATATTGATAGCTAATCCTATGTATATAGAAAACGAACACGGGGTAATGCATATCAATATCCAATCCTAGGAATATAGAATACTCATCAAGGAAAGTATTTATAATAGATAATGTTTGGAATATAAAAAACCATCTAGGGAAGGGCCTTACAGTATCCATTCCAAGGTGTATAGTGTATTTAGGGATCTATTAATTCTAAAAGGATCCTTATAGCAATTGAGAATTGTGAACACTTGGGTGGTGAAATCTTCACACCTCAACTCCCATGTCACATTCCAATTCCTTTCAAAAGATGCCTTATTAGTATCAATATGACAAAATTGAAATGCATCTGAGAAATTTTATAACATAGACAATACCACATACAAGAGAATCTAGGGATCATCTCACTTTACCTGTGATCCACCCATAATTTAGGAAGCACGAGAAACTGGGTAATCTAACTCTATAACCCGTCTATAAGTCTCCATTCTACAACCACATCATATGTATATGTACAATATGGTTCAAGTATCAAAATAATCAAAACAAGAAAAAAATATCACATACCTTAGTTATTAACTAGGTATGGATCCAACCTAGAAATCATCTTGTTGGTATCATATATAAATTAATGTATTTTTTTTGTGACCAACCACTTTATAAAAATCTGATATCCTGATCAGTATCCACAAAATACTCATGATCATCCTAGATCCTTAGTCTCTACGCAACACCTAACATTGATCCTTAAGTAATACTATGACACCCCATTATACTAATGTTATATAAATATAAGAATAAACTTATAAGTTATTAAAGAAACAATAAATAATCCCTTCTCCATCCCAATAATACTTCTAGTATCCAACCATGCCCAAACATGATCTATTAGATGCTCAATCCTCTCCTCTAACATGTCTGAATACTAAGTCCACATATATACTGACCAAAGTATTTCAGTCCATGGATAGTCACACTAAGATCAAAACTAGATAAGTTTTCTGTAAATCCATTATATCTATCTATACACATATAATATTCTTATCACTATTCCTTGAGAAGCTCACATGAATGAGAGACTATTCACCCAATTTAATAATCCTCAGGTTAACTAGGAACACAAAAAATAAGTAACAACCCTATACAATGACCAAACACCTTCTCATCCCACAAAACAATGAATTATTATGATTTCAAGTCACATATTTATCACCAAAATCCTCTCTATCATGGAATTATAATGATAAAATTCTATTCTGATATTCTATACCATATAATTCCCAAGGCTAACACTAGATGGTCAATTCCTTATGTACAGAACACTTAGAATCCCCTACGTAAACTCACTAAGGATCAAACCATTTATGAACAAACTAATACCATTATCTAATAACAATTTTTCATACCAATAAAAATTATAGGCACCCTGTACCTTTGTGGAATGTCCCCCACGTGTTCACACTGGTAGTTTATGTTTTCTTATATACCATGATTCTAAAGGTATAAAATTATTGGGTTATACTAAAAAATCATTGAATTTCATTTTTACAGAGAGTGTGGGAGGTTATATCATCCCTTAAGGGGTCATATATACTATTTTTAGAATCATTTATTGATTTAAGACATGTCCATGAAATCCTTATCGATAACAATATTGGTTTCCTTGGTTATGAGAGAGATTATTTTCTCCATGTGTCTATGTGAACATCGATATATATAAGAGTTTCACAGTCATTACCTTATTGGCTGATTAATTGTTTTATTTAAACATCAAATTTAGGTAATATGGAATTTATTTTCATCATGGGAGGTGATAGGTGTTGTGAAGTTAGATCTAAGACCATCATAGAGGATTATAATCTATCAATAATAGGCTATCTATAATTCCATTATTAATTGATTTCAATATGTCCTGAAAACCCACAACAAATCACATTAGAATTTATCTTCATCTAATAAGGTGGTAATTTATTTTGAGTTGGTAATGGGCCCATGATAGTGGATTATTTTATATTTCTATAAAGGGAATACGAAACCTTGTAGTTTTGTGTTTCTTAATAAGACAAATTGTACCACTAAATTCCATGTAACATGGACCATTGTGGTTAATTTTAAGACCATTCATCCAAATCCAATGATGAATCTTTTAACATCATATAACTAAGACCAAATAAAGCATCATTTATGGTTATGTTTCCAAGACCATGGTGTATTTTAGTTTATAGATATATGAATAAGACCTATTCTGTGTAGTTTAACATAATTTATAACGATCTACTAGGTGAATGGTATCTATAAATCATTGGAGAGGGTCTTATACGTGATTGGACATGTCTAGTTTATCCTGTTTATTAGTAATTAAACAGGATTGGTTTGAATTTGGGATTAAAAGTAATAAGTTTACATTGGTATTTATGAATCATTATTTAGACATATGGAAGAGATCATCAATGAGGATATGGTTTTGGAATACATACAACAAGATTAGTATGGTATTTATTGCTCATTGATGGGATACATGGATGGGATAGTTGATAATGACATGGTTGGGGCTTACACCCAGTTGGAGGCTTGTATGTGCATGTTAAATTCCTTCCCAATGGTCACTATATTAAAAGGAATAACTAGACTCATGGGCGATTTGAACCAACGAGGAAGAGTTGAAAATTACTATGAACAAAAGTTTGCTTTCATTTATGGATCATTAGATAGACACAAGGGTGGTTGATCAAGAAATTATTTGGGTACAGGATTATGATGGTCTAAAACTATTATTTGTGGGGACCGTGGAATTATGTCAATGGAACATTCAAATTCAATCCCATTAATCTAACATGTGGAGGCTCAATGATTTTATGGGTTTTATAGGATGTCATCTCAGAGAGGTCATGATGAGTTTCCCAAGATAAATGTATTTTCATCAATTGATTAAGTTAAATAACTCTAATTATCAATATAATACATGATTTATTTATTCAACAGGATCCTACATATTGGGGACTAAAACTAAAGTGAATATATTAAAAGAATCATGGATCCCATTATCAAATAAATTCATGATTGAATTTGAGCATGCTGGTGTGTATGGTATCATAGACATGTATGTTGAATGTATTTGTAGTAGGTCTTGATGGAATTGTATTTTTGATGTTTATAACATGGTAAAATGATGCCAATGTGGTCATTTGGATTAACTGAAACCAAATATATAACTTTGGATGAAAATTAGGTTTAAAAGATGCTAGGGTATCCCGAATAGGGACCCTTCATGTTGTAACTAATTATAGGTCCAATATTTCATAGTGATGGACCATTAAATATAGGATAAAATATTGTTTGCGAAGAATAAAATTATTATAGAATCCTATTTACATGTGAGTGGGGAGGATTCATTAATTTCATGGTTTTTGAAGACTATTGGCCATACAAGGCTAATATTATAATCACTTTGTAAAGACACTATGTAGATATCCTTTGAGAAAGAACTTTCATAGGAGGTACCATGACGATTTTATAAATAGGACACATCACCACATAAAATCTATTTAGGATACTTTCCTCTTATCTATATTAAGTTATGAAGTTACTAGAAATACTTCTTGAAGGAATTTCAAATGAAATTCTTCACTATAGAATGAATTCAAAAGTATTTGTACATTACTCAAACTTTTTATCAGGGGAAAAAATTTTCCTTAATATTTTTTTAGAAGTGTGTGATAGGGGTATTTATTGGTAGTGTGTGTAAATATTCCACCAAGATTAATGAAACCATCACATAAAAGGAGATACACATTCACATTTAACATTTATCAGAGAGATGCATAGAGAATCATGCCTTTAATGAGATCATATTACATAACAATATATTTATTATTATCTTGTGAAGAATTATTTCTGACACATTGTTTGATTGAATACAAAAAAACTCTATAATTTCACCACAAAAAGACCATAATCAATTAAATCATCATTACATAACATGTTCACAATTCAATTTCATTTTTGTTGGACTAATAGGGTCCTTTCCACACCTATTTATTTCCTTCCCAAAATTAATTCATTTTTAATGGACTTATGGGGTCCCTTAACACTCAAATAGTTACTTTATGGCTAGCTATTTTTTGGTATAATTATTCCATTCCTTCATTGTCACATAACGTTTTGGGGGAGTGTGTTCACTATGTGAATATATAACCTTTTTATTATTATTATCTAATAATTATAAATAACTTGCACACAATTTATGATATACAGACAAACGGACGCCCTTTTTTCTTTTACCTTGATCACACTATTCAAGATCAAACCACATCATTCAAAAAATCATATTCCTAGGACTTAAAGAGAAATATCATAGGTAATTATTGAGCAAAACACTGGGAAGTAAGAGAAAAAATGTGTCATAAATGGTTATTCAGAACTATTAATTCCTCATATATGGGTTTCATGGAACTCATTGCATAAATACCCACATGATGGAATCCCAAATAAGTTTCATATTGGTGTGCTTTAGTAGATCTACTTAATGAATAATATCCCATGAGAACCAGTTATTAAGGGTCATTCAAATAATCACCTCTTGAACTAGGAAAATGAGAATCCCATCCCTTTTTTCAAAACACATGAGCTCACATAAAACAATAATACTATAGGATAATAATTATTTCTTAAGTTATAATGAGCTCTATACCAATGAACCATCATTGATACCCAAACATTACATACATAAATGTTACATCTTATTAGATGAGTATTCATTATTTATCATTATGATCAATGGAAATACCATATAAGATTACTGTCATTGGAAACATTAATATGTAAAAAATGGTACATAAAAAATGCATATCATATCCCATTTAGATCATCACATATATGGAACTTCATAAAACATTTCATACTTATATCCTTTATTTATGTGCTAGGAGAAATAAAACATAATAAAGGGTGATAATAAATGTTTAGTAAGTGTAATAAAGTTATTTATCAATCAATTATCACTTTTATGAATAACACAGTCATAAGGGTATTAGAACATGTTCTTCACATTTGAAAATCATACCCAACAGTTTATAGATCATAACAATGATTCAGGACATAAATCTTATAAGTATGTAATAAATGAATCATAAAATAATTAAATAATATTATCCATGGGAAAATAACTTTTTATAAGTTCATTTCACAAAATTTTGACATAATCATAAAAATAAAAATTTTATTTCAAGGTTACCAACCATGGTAATCATCAAATGTTAGGCTTGGTATAACCACCAATGTACCTGCTTCAGGTTTAGGATAACCTCCTATGCACATTATTTTGGGATTGGGATAACCACATGTGTACCATCATTTAGACTTGGTATAACCTAACATGCAGCCTTTAAGATCATAAAACATTAACCATTACCCAATTTATTGGTGGAACATAAGAGACCCAACCATTATATAATCATAATCCATTCATATATATAACAAAATTTTAATAAAAGATTTATCATTTTATCATAACTTAACACAAGGAAAAGAAAACAAGTTTCATCAATATTTCATAATCATAATCATAAACCATAAATAGAAATAATAAATTTGAAAACATGGGATAATATCTATAGTAAATAATAATAAATATAAAATATTGTTGTTATATATTAAAATATATTAAATTGTCAATTTGATTGCTTCTTGAAGAAAATACCCTTTTTATTATAAAATCACTTATTTAAAAAATAAATATTTCCAAAATATTGAGGATTTTTTTAAATTAAATAATGGAATTTCTTATAGTAATTTTAAATTTAAACATAAGTTTTGAGGACAAAAAATATGTTCACACGGTTCTCATTAAAAAAGATTCCTTTATCATTTTTAGTATAAATTCAAAAAACTTAATTTAAATATTGGAAGGAATATACATTTCAAAATTTTTTATATAAAGTTATACATAGTGAAAAATTAATTTAAAAATCATAAGATAATATTAAAAAAATTCATGAACCAAATTTATAGAAAAATTGGAAATGGAATAAAAGATTCCAGAATGAATAGAAAAATAGAGTCCGTTTTCTTTAAAAATTATTTTGAACTTTTGAGTAGTTATAGAGATTAAAAATAAAGGAAAACATATGATTTTAAAAAACAAATTTATTATATTATAATAAATAATATTAATTATATATATATATATCATATAAATTCATCATCGAACCTTTAATAATAAACAATGTTGGTAAAAATGAGATTGTAATGTAAAACCCTTACCACATTAGTAAACAAAGAATCATAACTCCCATTAAAGAAATAACATAAAATGATACATTAATTATAATGAATTAAAATATATTCATGGTATAATATATCAAATGGGTAGTATATACCCCTCCTAAAATAATATTGTTGTATAATAAAACATATTTCCCAAAGAAGAAAGTTAAATATGCCAACCTCTTACCACCTTGGTGACTTTTGAATAAAAACCTTGGAAAAAAATTTTAAATAGTCAATTTATATACCCATAAATAATAATTATACAACATATGACATGAAAATTGATCAATACATACACCTTATAGACAAAATTTGTTACATAACCTTAAATATATCTCAAAAAAATTGAGAGGAAGAAATCATACCTCAAGTCTTAGTTGCTTCATATTCACTCTAAAATACTATATAATGAAATTATAATTTTAATAAATAAAAAAATAACCATTTAAATTATTACAATATCATATATTATCCACATATATAATTTTGACGCCCATTTATTAATAATTGTTTATTAAAATGGTTAATTTTTTGTGTTAACCATTCCATTTTTTCAATGACTATTTTGTTAAGAATAATTCAGTAACTAATCATTTATCATGGTTAAGTTATATAAAAAATATTAATATTTTCATAATTATAGTATTTAAACATTATATACACTTTAATTTATATAATATGGTGATGAAAAATTTATTACATCACATTGTTGAGATGGTAGTGTTTATGTATGCAAAAGTGATGTTTCTACTTTTCGATTGATGGAATGAAAGAAAGGTAAATAATAATTAAACATTATATAAATTTTATTATGCAATAAATTTCATATATATTCATGATATATATCCTTATGACCATCAATTTAAATAAGAAGTGAAAAATGTATCACATTGCTTCGTGGAGGTGGAAGTTAACATACACGCACACACAATATTATTATTTTTCAACAGATGAGATGATTATAAGGTAGATAATACATTATAATTATATATGAAAAATTGTTCCATAAATATTTTAGATAAAAATTTAATACATCAATAATAAATATCCATGAAAATATAGTGATGGAAAAAAGAATCACATCGCTATGTGAAGGTGGTAGTCCACACATACACACGAGAAATATATTAATTCTCACTTTGATAGAAAGGATGTTGGAAATGGTACTAAAATAATCATAGAAAAATATAAATAAATTTATGATACTAGATTAATCATGTTATGATGGATATAAATGGTTTAGATATGGGTTGGGAAGAAATAAAATTGAATGTTCTCGGTTAAGATTTATACCATTTCATTGAGATACCAACCTTGTCTTACAACATAATACTTCTTAACAAGTCCTTAAAGGAATAAAAGAAGATATAGAAAGAATTGAAGGAATATATTATTCTTTTGGAGTAGGTTTTGGCTGTTATATGGGTCTCAAATATTTTAAATTAGGGAAGAGAAGATGATTTTTTCTAGGTGATGGGAGGGATACACAATGAATTACTTAAAAAAATTCAATAATATGGGTTAAAATTCAAAATTAAATTAACAAAAGGATTATTATTTGAATATAATATAAAATGAGGTCAAAATATGTTTTAAAATATAAATTTTTCAGGTTTCCATGGAATTCCTACAACTATATATTAATTTAACCCTCCAAGTGAACCCATTTTTACTGTAACCATGGTAGTAAAATTTTACAATTTAAACTATTAATTATGGAAAAAAATTAAATTTGACCTATTAAATTATCCTAATTCAGATTATTAAAAATATAAAATCTATTTTTACACAGTAAATTTATATACATTTTGTAACTTAAATTTTAATAAGCTCAAAAAATGTAATGAAAACCTGTTTTTAGAATAATTCATTTTTAAGCATAAAACTAAAGTTACTTCAATTACATTCTTTATAAAAACTATAACTAATGTTAAAAAATTTTATTGAATATATAATCTATAAATTTCATTAAAATTATTAATCAATATATTTTAATATAATTTATTATGATAACAACACTTTGTGCGAGTTAGAACTATTTTTTGAAAAATAAGTTTTTAAGCCCAAAAATAAACTTATACCAAAATCAATTGTAATTATAATTACAATGTAAATAATTAGATTACATAATATTAAAGGAAATAATTTTCTTGAAGATAAAATTTAAAACCTAATGTTAATTTTAAATTACTTCATTTAATGTAAATAAATAAATGTTTTAAAAAAAATAAAATTTATCACTGTTCATTAAAAAATAATTCATTTTTGAAAAATACATAAACTTTTCCATGATTTAATATTTACATGATGATTTGAAATTATTTTTTCATTACCTTAAATGAAATTTACGGGAATGGTATAAATTTATTATAATTTGTACTAAAAAATGAAACAAATCCATTATTAAAGAAAACATATTTTAAAGTATAAAAATAAATTATTAAAAATTGTGTACTTATTTATTTTAAATTATAAATAATAATTATATAGAACATTTATACATATTTTTCATAATGTGATTATTCCTATTAATACCTCCAATTTAATGTCTATGTTATGAGGAACATATTTAAAAAATATTTCCTATAGTATAACACGATTCTCTAAGAGCTCAGTGTTAGGTGTTAAGAAGGATATTGAGCACAATATTATTTTAAACTAAATTTTCATTCTTTCATATTATCCCTAATAAATAAATTTCTTGCTCATAAAAAATACCATTAAACAAGTGTTAAATATTATAAAATACATTTTTCAATAACCCAAAACAAACAAAGTGATAATAAAAGCTCCTTTTAATAAGGTAAGTGTGAAACATAAAGGATAACAGAAATAAAACATGATCAGGTTCTTAGATAAGGATAATAATATCAGGAAGTTATTATATGGACAGGAAGTATTAAAAAATATCCAAAAAGGAGTTTAGAGTTTTATAAAAAAAGAACATTAATTTTTTAATAAGCACAATACCAAAAGTAATTAATGGGTGAAAATGTGATTCAATCCCTCTGAAATAATTTTAAAAAAGAAAAAAAAATCATTCTCAAGATCCATTTCCTCGATTTTAGGAATTATTTTATAATAAAGTATATGAATATATACTTACTTAATTTATTAAAATACATAAACACAATTCCATCCTTTTTAAATTGGTTTTAATTAGTTTACACCTATTTCCATCTCATATTTCAATGATGAATGAGTAATATGAATTTTTCATGCATGAAGGTCAAAAATAATCTTCTAATAGATCATAATATCTATAAAAGGATGAAAATATTTTCCTCCAATATTTCTTAAATTACTAAAACTTGAAATGGAGAGTACATACTATAATGGTGTATATAAATAAATATTCATTTGAAATATAAATTTATGTGATTTCAATAACAATATACAAAGATCTACTTAATTATTTCCATAGATATCTAAATTCCCAACTCCTAAAATTATTCTTAACCAGTACTCAAAACCACAATAATTTATAAAAATAGTCACAAAAATATCTTAAATCAACATAAATTTAATGCAAAAAAACATAATGAAAATCTTAATGTCACATACAAAACATGTGAATACCTTGATCATATATTCACCTAATACGTGATAATAACCTAAATCAAACCAAAACCTCTATGAAAAGATATATGATTCTAAAAGTTAACTTGATAACTAATCTTCCAACAAAATCATAGACGACCCAGTGTATTCTATGTTTGAGTTGGTGTCATAGAACCAACTATTTTTATATTTACTACATGATCATTTAGTGTATTTAATTATTTAAACAACTTATTAAAATTGTTTATTGTTCTACATGAATATAATGTAATAAAGTCTTAGAGTATTTTTCATATTAAAAATGTCATGTCAATTCCCCACTGTGATGAGAACCTTGAAATGCTGTGACAATATTCAAAAATATAATTATGTAATTGGATGATATACTATAATGGGACACATAATATACAGACCGTTAGGTGAGAGAACTCAAAAGTGGATGAGTATTTGTCTCATGAAGTTCACACATGGTAATCTCTATGAGGGGTTATTATGAGAATAGAACCATCAGTTGGAATTCCATAAGATTTGGTTCCATCAGATATTCCAATGTAAGATCATGTGTAATGGTCTTTAAAATTTAACATTTTCATTAATACATATCATCACTCTCGTACGTAGATTTGCTGACGAATATTGTATTCTATTTGTTGGTGGGAAGTAGGGTATGTTGGGTGTTTCATGAATGACATGTTTTTAATTGATATGTCAATGAAGTATTTTCCCTTCCATTTATGGAAGTTGATATCTCAAACCTTTGATTGAAATAAAATTTTCCCCCTAATTTCCATGGCTTTGAAGAAATAACGAGTTTATTTCTGGTAGTCAAAGAATGACATATCAAAGATATAGGTTGGTGACACTATCATGAAACCTAATTGATAAGATATTGGGAAGAAAGGATTATATTACACAGTGAGCATTCATATGTTGATGTCATCATTGTGACATTATGTTATTTATCTTGGGTGAGTTGACCCATTGCTAGACTGTTTTCTTAAACTTTAGGCAAGTCCGCCTAATACCAATGAGAAGGAATCCTAGAGGGTCACACACTGTGTGTTTCTGGTGGTCTTGATTAAAATCTATTTAAATTTAATTAATATATTAAATATTATTCCCAAGACTGAGGAATAATTTTATTCAAGTTAAAATGGTCACATTAATTAAATAAATATTTATTCACCAGATTGTGAATAAAATATATGTATTTATTTAATTTAACATTTAATAAAAATTTGTTTTTTGGTTTTTAAGTAAAAATATTTATTTAACAAAATAAATTATTTGATGTTGTTGTTAAAAGAATGGAAGAGAAGTTCGAACGAACTAAGACCATGTCCATTGATAAATTAATTATTTACAAGTGGTTAAATAATGTTTATCCTGTTGGAGAAAGAAATAATTAAAATATTGTTATCATTATGTAGCATGGGATTTTATTTATGGTTCTATTTTTCACAAGTTGGCACATGACATATAATAGTTTTGTTATTTTTATTTTGTTCCAGGGGTTTTCTATAATAGTTATAATTGAATTTAATTATTTTTTCACAATTACATATTGTAACTGAAACCCCATGTCTATTAATAGGTCGGTATGTCTATTGTGTCAAACCCAAGTTAATTGAGAATTACTGAGATAAACATTTTCTATCTTGAATCCTATCATCTATACCTACCATGTACGAGAAAAGTTATTCAATATTGAAGAATGAGAGATCAATAAAAATCTATAAAAGATATTAGTTCCACCCAGATAGAACCTAGAGAATGAGTGGCATTGATCTGATACCACCAGAGCATGTGTGGATTACTGCTAGAGTTATTCTAATTTGGATCCTAATAAGAGAAATGAAGTAAATCCATAAGGGTAATTTTGGATGATCAACGACCATCAATGAAGAATGTATCGAAGTCCCAGGTATATAATTTCTTTAGAAATTATTAAATTATTTATAAACAAGATGTGAAATATATACTTTTTCAAATCTCGTACTATTCTTCTCTTTGTCTGAATCATTGATTTTAATCCATGGATACTAGAATTTATAATCATATTCATCCCTGATTAGGCATCTATTATGGAAAAAGAAAAGTTGAACCCTCCCAACTACCATGCTTCCCCTAAGTCCATATCATTTAAGTGGTATTAGAGCAGGCTCATAATCGTTTATAATTATTTAAATAATTTGTTAATGATTTATACTTTAATAATTTAGTTTTTCTAATTAAGTTTAATAGTTCTTTAAATTCAAATTTTCATATTCATTCTATATATTTTCACTTCTCTCAGATTTAATAGAAATGAATAATTTTTTGATTAAAATTAAATCGAGGATCTCATGAGGAGGCACTGGTGATTATTTCCATGTAACATTATAGTACACTCTATGTATTCTGTGTTTCACGCTGCGTAATCTTCCATACACGTCATGTAGTCCACATTACACACTTTGTAATTGTGTTAAGTTACTTAGAGTAATTCATAAATTACTCAATCCATGTGCAATAATGACACGCAGTGTAGATAATTCTTACACTGTATATTGACCCAGATTGACTGGCACACTGTCAGTTGGGTTATAAACCGTGTGGCCCACTAGACACGACATGTAGTCCCTATGGGTCAAGGGCCAAAATGTGCATCTCATACACATCTAAGTTGACCAGGAACCATGTAAATCAGATACATCACGGCGTGTGGCCCACTGGACACAGCTTTCCATCCAATATTTCTGATGCATGTCTCAAATGATGAGTCCCTTGGTGGGTACTTCTGATAAGATGGTGCAGGAAATACATGCCATGTAGTTAGAACTGCACGCCATGTATTTTAGTAATTACATAGAATTTAAACTTTAATGTTTTTTTAATGGTAAAAATTACATATCATGTATATTTGAATTTGTGTTCAACATGTTGCCTCCATGTTTATGGATGGGAATCTCAGGGTGATTTAGAAAAGTATTAAGATAAAAGGATTGATTAATTAAAGATAATAATTATTCAATTCAAGAGATATATATCTTAATAATAATTATTAATGAATTGAATGTTAGTTTTATTAAATTTGTAATTCATTTCATGTGTGTGGATGATCATGAGCTCTACCATACCTTTGTATGTTATTGGTTTCCTTTTAATTTATTTTAAATTTAATTGTTGGTCTGCATGTCATCTATCCTCATTAATATATATGGTCCAACATTCCCATGCTTTCTTTTATGTAAATCCCCATTTTACCCCTCACCTACGTGTGAGTTAGAAACAATATTTAATGGATGTATCTTCCAAGCTAGTGGAGGTGGTTCAAGCTAGAGCTAAGACGAAACCAAACCCTGGAGATACAAAGGTGGGTAGGTGGAAATCTATAAACACAAACCCAAAAGGATAATCGTTCTTCACCCCAAGGCTAGAGACATTTTATCAACCTATAGATAAACTAACAATTATAAAACCTCATTATAATTCCCTTTTAATTATTTTATTTCTATCATTTGTGTGGTTTATCATTATGGATGTGTTACTATTAACACATAGTTAATGAATTAGACAAGAATGCAATATGGAACCAAAATAAACCATGATTATTCATAAATATTATCAAGATATGGTAATAAATTAATTAAGTTTAAATTAATATTAATTATGATGTGATAAAGATAATAAGGAAATTTACATTTGAGAGATAAAAATACCTTAATAAAATATTAAGTCAGACTAATTATTTCATTTCTTGATTAAGGGAAGGAATCAATAAAACTATGTGTTTGACCAACCCTGGTTGGAACACATACTTTTATAGATTAAAACCTTATTAATGTTTTAGGTTGACTTGACCATATTACATAAAGAGAAGTATCCCTTTATAGACATGGTGTAATATTGGAGGAAAGTGTTGAGAAAATCCAATTCAGGATTTCAGGATTGGGTAGTCCACTCAAAAGATCAATGAGCTGCAATCCCACAGTTAGAAAAGACCTACCTACCTATATGCATTCAAATAGCTTGAAAACCCCTTGTTGGGGTCATGTGAAGGGGAATAAGGATCCTTGCCACTAGATTTTCCAAACAATTAGACATTCTGAGTTTAATGGTGAGGGCCATTGGGATTTGAAAAAAATAGTAGGAGAATAAATAAAATTAATTTATTAGTTCTCATAAAATGTAATCATGAAATTAATAATTATCGTCTATTTTAATTTTAGAATAAAAAGGAAAAACTAGTCAACCACGGTATTCATGTGTTCAATACTATATAAAGGCAACAAACTCACCAGTAGTAACTTCCAAGAATGGTTTAGACACCTTCAGGTCATTGTATCCTATAAACAGAAATAATATGTGATGAAGTCCTCATTACATGATCCTCCTGTTGAAGAGGTAGGTGATGAAGAGTTCATGGTCCATGAAAAATATATGAATGACACAGTTGATGTTAAATGTTTGGTTTAATCATCAATGTCTGGTGAGCTCATGAAGTCTCATGAAAACATGCATTTCAATAGCATGCTTGAGCACCTCAGTGGTATTTAATAAGGGAGAAAAATATAATAACTTATTAATATCTCAATGTCACTCTTTCAGAGTAATATTAGAGAGGGTGCCTCAGCTAGGCCTCATGTAGTTGACCTCATTAGCTATATTGAGCATCTAGAGGTTCTAGGGTTTAAACATATCAAATAATTAGGTACTGATCTCATTATCACATCACCCCCTCATGGATTCTCTAGTTTTGTAGTCAATTTAAATATGAACAACATCGACAGTTCTCTACCAAATCTTCTCATCCTCCTTCACCAAGTGAAAAAATACATGAAGCACGGAAAACACGTGTTCCTTTTGATGAAAAAGATGAAAAGAAAGGAAAATATCTTTAAACCCAAAGTTTCTTCATGCCCTTCCATGAAAAGGAAGATGAAGGAAGATGTAAGGGAATAAGAAGAGGTTTGTTTTGCATGTGGAAATAAGGGCCACTGGGAGAAAAACTGCACCCAACTAAAGAATAAAGGGGAATCTTCAAATGCACTTTTTATTGAGTACACTTTATATGTTTCTAAAAATTGGGTATTAGATAGAGAATGTTGTTCTCACATATGTATCCAAATACAAGAACCATGTATATTCATGAAAATTGATTGAGGGGAGGAAGATATATGAGTGTCCAATAGAGTTAGACTTTCTGTTGTAGCTGTCAGGGACTACCACCTCATGTTATTGATTTGGATGATCTTGGTATTAAAAGGTTGTTATTATGTGACTTTTGTAACAAAAAACATTTTTTTCTATATCCAGACTAGATACAGATGGATTTATTTTCAATTTCAAAAATGAATGTTTATTCTTTTATAAAGTTAGTGTTTTTTGGTAAGTAACATTTATATAATGGTATTTACGTATTGGATTACACAAAACAAGCAATGGAAATCAATAACGAAACTACTTCACATGACTCATACAACACCCAACATTGGAATCACTACCTAGGTCATATAAATTAGACACACTTAATAAAGTTACATCAAGTTGGATATTTATATTATTTTAAACTAAAACAACTTGGTGTATGTCACGCATGTTTATAAGGGAAAATGAACAAATATCCATTTAGTGGGAAAGATGAAAGATCCAAAGAGCTTCCTGAATTTGTTCATACTGATGTTCATGGGCCATTTCTAGATGATTAAAGGGGTGTGTGCTCATATATCATAAAATTTATAGATGATTTTAGTTGATATGGATATATATACTTAATGAGTTATAAGACATATTTGTTTGATAAGTTCAAGGAATAAATTAATGAAGTTGAGAACCATCTTGATAAGATGATTAAGAAAATCAACTAAGACCGAGGTGGATAATATCTTAATCAAGACTTCATTGATTACTAATAGGACTTTGGGATCCTATCCCAACTCACTCCTCCTTACACACCCCAGTGAAATGGTGTATGTGAAAGGAGGAGACACACCTTTTTTGACATGGTGGGATCAATGATGAGTCATGAAAGTCTTCTATTATCCTTTTGGGGATCTGATTTAAAAACAGAAGCACACATAAAAAACCAAGTAACAAATAAATTGATAAATGGTATTCCATTTGATATTGGAGTGGAATAAAATCCAAGTTATTGAATTTACATGTGGGGGGAACTGAGTCGTTTATTAATGCCTATTCAGGTAACATAGTCGCACTATGAGGCACATTGTGTACCTTTATAGGATACCCCAAGGAAACAAGGGAATTTTACCTATACGACCCAAAAAAAGGTTATAGTGTAAAGGAACACCATATTATATTGGAGGGAGAAAAATTCCAAAAGAGATAGTGGGAGCGATATAGGCTTTGATGATCTCTTGGCTTTAGGAACACAAGAGTTGGTACATGATCATATTACTCAAAGCCCTATGGAAGAACGATCTGTTCTAGAGACACAAGTACTGCATGAGAGTAAAAGAGAGGTTAGTGAACCAGAATAGTATGGTTTTTTTGTTACTGAGGATGGAGAATCATTATTAGTTGATAGTAATGATCCTATAACCTACAAAGAAGTAGTAAGTTGCACAAATGTTTCCAAGTGTAAAGAAGACAAGAATTCTGAAATGGAATCCATGCACAAAAACCAAGGTTATATATTGGTAGATACTCTGGTAAATGTTATGCATGTTGGTTGAAAATGGGTATTCAAGAATAAACTAGACATGGAAGGACAAGTCGGTACCTATAAGGCTTGACTGGTGCAAAAGGGTTTAAATAGCATCAAGTCACTATCTACAATGAAACATTTTCACCTGTTGCTATTATGAAATCCATAATAATTTTATTGGACATTTCATCTTACCATGACTATGAGATTTGGAAGATGGATGTCAAAAATAGCCTACCATAATGATAACCTTCACAAATATGTTTCTATGAAACAACCAAAATGGTTTGTGACTCTAAATTATGCGAAAAAGATATGGATGTTTCAAAAATACTTTTATGGATTAAGGAAACAATCAAGGTCATGGAACATTCATTTTTTTGTAGCCATAAAGGAATTTGGTTTTATAAACAATAAATGTGAACCTTGTGTCAAAAAATAATTTAGTGGGAGTGTAGTCATTTTCCTAATAGTATATGTTGATGACATATTATTTATTGGAACCAAAATAACTGTATTATGTTATGTTAAAGCATGGTTGAATAAATTATTTTTTCATGAAGGACTTGGGAGAGGCAGCATATATTATTTAGATCAAGATACATCATGATAGATCAAATAGATTTTTGGGCCTAAGTCAAAGTACATTCATTTACAATATTCTGAAGAGATTCAGTATAGAACAAGCCAACATGGGATTGATTCCCGCATTGTATGACAATAATCTTTTCAAGAAAGTTTTCCCATAGAATCATAATGAATGAAATGGAATTGATATGATTCGATATGGATCATCGATTGGGTATGTCATGTATATTGTGCTATGTACTAGGATAGATGTCGCCAATGCATTGAGTGTTGTGAAAAGATATCAGGCTGATCCAGGTTACCACCATTGGATGGAAGTCAACACTATAATTATGTATCTAATGATTACTAAGGATATGCTCCACATTTGTGGAGGATATAAGGAACTATTCATTAGAGGAGGTTCATATTCTAGTTTATACACTAATAAAGATGACATGAAGTTTCAAATGGGATATATTTTCACTTTGAATAGAGGTTTTGTGTGCTGGAAGAGCTCAAAGAAAGATTTGGTCATAGATTCTATAGTAGAGTCTGAGTATATCTCCTGTTTTAAGGCGGATAAATAATCACTTAAGATGCACAGCTTCATCCAAGAGTTAGATGTGGTACCTAGTAATAATGATTCCATCACACTTTATTTTAATAATACTACAGCGGTGGCTCTTGAAAAGATCCAAGGTCACATGAGCAGACAAATCATATACTATATAAGAAACATATCTAGAGGGATTTCTCTCAGAGAGGTGAAGTTGCAGTGAGTATTATTTCCATGGAAGAAAATATGGTGGACCCCTTGACTAAATCCATGACATAATAGAAACATAATCATCATGTGAGGTCTATCAGATTGAATGTCATGGGCAGTTGGCTACAGTACAAGTGGGAGTATGTCACAGTTGGTGTCCTAGATTCAACTATTTTTACATTGATTACATGAATATTTAATATATTTAAATATTAAACATCTTATTACATATTTTTCATTTTTCTCCATGACCATAATATGTTAATGTCCCAGATTATCTATCGCATTAATAAGGTCATAAAAGTTACCCACTATGATGAGAACCTTGAAATGATATGAAAATATTCATAAATATAATTCTTCTATTGGAAGACATACTTTGATGGCACACATAGTATACAGAATGTCCGATGTATGTACTTATAAGAAGATGATACTTATTATCAAGAAGTTCGCACTTGGTAATCTCCAAGATGGGAGATTATGAGAACAGGCCCACCAGTAAGAATTCTGCATGTTTTGGTGTCATCAGATATTCTTATCTATAAGCATGTGTAATGGTACTTAGAGATAAAAATTATCATTAATACATATGTTGTCACATGAACATAGATTTTCTGATGAAAACCATCACGTCATATATTGGCAAGAAGTAGGATATATTGGCTGCATCCTGAATGAGATGTTATTAATGGAAAAGATAAGGTACGTTTTTTCCTTCCCTTTAAGGAACTTGATATCTCAACCATTTTTATTAAAATAGAATTGATGCCCTAAATTCCATGGCCATGGTGTAACGATGAGTTTATTTCAGGTATTCAAATAATGGTGTATCAATCATATATGTTGATGAAACTATCCTTAAACCTTCTTGATGAGATATTGTGACAAAGGGGTTATTTTACATAGTGATCATTCATATGTGTATTTCATCATTATGAGTTTAATTTATTTCTCTTGGGTTCCTTGACCCATTTATAGATAGTAATCTTGAACTTTAAGCAAGCCCTCCTAATGCCAACTAGAAAGAATCTAAGAGGGTCACACACTAAGTGTTTCTATTGGTCTTGATTAAAATTTTTAAGAATTCAATTAATGGAATGAATATTAATCTCAAGACTGAGGAGTAATTTTATGCAAGATAAAATTATTTCATAAATTAAATAAATATTTATTCACCAGATTGTGGATAAAATTAATTTATTTATTTTATTGAACATTTAGAAAATATTTATTTACTAATCTTTAATTTAAAATATTTATTTAATAGAATAACATATTTTATTCAGGTGTTCAATAAATTAAATAATAGTTCAAACATACCCAGACTATGTTTTTTGATAAATTAATTATTTACAAGTTGGTAATTAATTTTTATCTAATTGGCAGAGGAAATAATAATAATACTTTTATCAATATGTGGCTTGGGATGTCATTTATGGTACCATTTTCCGCAAGTTGGAACACCAAAAATAATGGTGTTGTTATTGCTATTATGTGTCATGGGTTTTCACTAATAGTTATAATTGCATTTAATTGTTGTTTCACAATTAAATATTGTAACTGAAACCCCTTTTCGATTAATAGGTAGGTGCTTCTATTGTCCTAAGACCCGATGAATTGATAATTGTTGAGAAAAACATTTTCTTTCTCGACTCCTCTCATATCTTCCTCTCAAGGATGAGATATGTTCTTCAAATAAGAATAACAAAAAATCAATAACGATCGATGCAATACATTTGTTCTGCTGTGATAGCAGTAGGAGAACGAGTGGGATTGGTCGGAGACCATTGGAGCACATGTGGATCACTGCAAGAGGGATTCTACTTTGGATCCTCGCAAGCACAAGGAAGGCAATACAAAAGGGTCATTCTAGACAATCAATGATCATTAAGTAAGAAAGTACGGAATACCTAGGTATTTACTTTCTTTAGAAATTAATAAATTAATTATAAAAATTATGTTCAGGATCCTCTTTCTTAGATATGACACTATTATTCTCTTTTTCTAAATAGTTTATTTCAATATGTGGATACCTACGTTCATCATCGTATTGATCCCTGATTGGCCATAGATTACAAAAAAAGAAAAGTTAGACCCTACCAACCACCACGCTTCAACTGAATCTGGATTCTTCATTCCATAAATCCAAAAAATGAATTAGAAAATATCATATATATATATATATATATCATTTTTTCATTAAATTACTAATTTATATTAATGTTTCAATTTCTATCCAATTTTCGTTGAAAATATAAAAATCTATTTATGCCAACTAAACATTATTATCTTCACACTAAAAGGTTATAATTGTTTATCTATCCCCCAATCATGCATTTTACAAAAATATGACCTTACCACTAAATCACTTTTCATGGTTATCAGTACCATTAAACATATTATTGAAAGTCTTTAATGAAAAATTACTACAAAAAAATTAAAAATCATTAATAATTCCCATATATTTTAGAACACGCCATAATATCATTGATAAATATAATGGTTCTATAAACCCAATACATAAAAACATTAATCATTTTACTTTCATAATAAACCTTTAATCATGATTTATCATCTTATTTATTATTTAATACGTCCTATTATATGGAATATGAATCATCCCCTAAGATTCATCGACGTCAATTTATGCTTTTTTCACTCTTTAAATATTAGAAATATTGTTTAAATAATACATACATTTCATATGTTATTCATTGTTTTTCATCATGAAAAGTAAATCCAATAATCTTACAACCTTATAGATCAATAACATATGCTTTTCCCCCTTAGACATCATTTTATATAATTCCTAAACATTCAACATTTAAAACATTAAACAAACAATGATACCTTGTGGAAACCATTATTCACATCTATTGTATTAACTAAAATTTTCATTTTTCGTTATAAATTTAACTATTTATGAACGTATTTCTCAAACATAGAACATCAAACAATTCCTTTAAGGGATTTTGATAATTTATTCATCCCACATTATCAACTTGTAGAAAGATGAATATTCTTTCCTCCATGGCATTCATGAAACTCCATTTTCTATTATTTGGTTCATTCAAAAAACACAATTATGTTTACATTGTTAATCATATATTATGATATATTTCTATGTATAGTCACACTTTTTTATAAAATTCCTCCCACTTCATTTGGTTTTTCATGAGTCCAGTCATTAAATCATCTATCACACTGAATGTTAACATAATTACTTCTACATACATTAATTGAAAACTACAAAAATATATAATTTGAGAAACAATAGTTATTAAGATATAGCCCATAATGATTAAAATTCATTCATAGGACATCTAAATCATGATACTTTCTTCTCAATCCATGGAACCTTCAGTTAAACCTATGAAATCCATGGTCATTGTCCCTCCAAATCCTATATAATTGTTTATGAGGAACATGGAAATTAAACAAATAACCCTTGGGAGTTTTTATCCATGTTTGTATTCTTATTCACTCTCATTGGGAATCGATGATGATTGAGTTAATACCCAAATCTCCCAAATTTCTAGGTGTTACCCCTAGGTGAATCTATATAACAACCGTATCCAATTGCTAGTATCGATATAGAGATGTATTTGTTAGGAAAACCACACTATTTTCTTTCCCATAATTTTGGAAGCTATCTTATCGTTAGTATTCTCATAACGGATCTCAAAAAGGTTTATACATCCTTGTTTTCCAAAATAAGTAATCCCTTTTCTAATATTAATTATAGTAACCTAAAATTTATATACATAAATATTACATCTTATTATATGAAGATTTATTATATATCAATACATTCGATGAAATAATTATAATGGATTGGGGTGTTTGGAATGATGGATATGTAATAAACTTTTATATAAAAGGACAATATCATCCTTCATTTAGTTCTTCACATCTTGCCTCATTCTTAGAATTATCAAACCCAAAACCTTTATTCATGTCCTAAGGAGAAGGAAAAATAATAAATAGAGAACATAGATACTCAGTAATGGAAAAAAGGGATATATCAATCAATAATAATTTTTAAGAATAACATATGCATATTGATTTGAGAATATGATATTTAAATTTGAAAATAAAATATAATAACTAATAGATCATAAACATGATTCATCAAATAAATCCCTACAGTTAAAAAGATATAAATAATAAAGAAATCAAATAATATGATACATGAGAGAATAAAATTGGCATATTTTCAGGTCATAATAGATTTTTATAAATATTATATAACCCTAACAATATAAATCTTATGTCAATGATACCACCAAGAAATTTATTTCATGTAAGGCCTGGGATGACCACCTTTGTACCTACTATAGGCTTGGGATAACCTTCTATGTATTCTCTTTTGGGTTTAGGATAACAAAAAATGTACTCTCATTTGGGAATGGTAAAACCTTTCATGTACCCTTTGATCTCAAAAATCATTATTCGTTACCCAGTTTATTGTAGTTACATAATAGACCCACCCATCCTATAATCATAATCAATTCATATTCATGACACAATATCATGACAACATTTATTATTTAATTATAACTGAACATGAGGAAAATAAAATGTGTTTTGTCGATATTTATTCTTCTTTATAACAAATCACCTAGAGAATGAATAAATATTATAACACTGGATAATATCCATAGTAAATCATAACAAACATTAATGTAATTTGTTATAGATTAAAATACCATTAAAAGATCATCATAAAATTTAATGAGAGAAATAACCTTTTCATTTTGAATTCACCTATTGATCATATAATAATGTAAAATATATTTGGGAAAATATTATTTTTGGAAAATAACCATGGAAAAATTTAAATTATGCTTCAATTAACTGGAAAGTATTGATGGTGGAAAATTCCATTCATATATTGTATGTCAAAATAATGATCCCTTTAACATTTTCAGTAAAACGCCAAAAGTACCTCATTCGGAAAATGATAAGAAGATCCATTTTAATAATTTTCATAGAAAGTATAACATGGTTTAAGTTTCGTTATAAATAAAATTATAATAGTAAAAAAATTACTGAATTAGTTATATAGAAAATATAGATGTGGAAGAAAATATTCCGGGTTGAATAGAAAAATAAGGTTGGTTTTCCATAAAATAATGCTTTTGATCTTTTAAGTACCTAGATAGAGGAAAAATGAATTAAAAACATTTTATTTACAAAAATAGACATATTATAAGAAATTAAATAGGATTTATGATAGATATATCATGTAACTTCATCATCATAAATTTAAATGTAAATAATACCAGTAAAACTGATATTGTAATGTAAAACCCATATCGCTTTGGTAACTATTCAATAACAACCCCCATGAAATAAATATATTAAAATGAAATATTAAATAAAATAAATACATAAATAATCAAGATATAAATTGTAAAATGGTAATTATATACACTTCATAAAACATGATAGGATTATAATACAACATAGGTCGTAAATAAGACAATTTGAGACTATAAAACCTTACCACATATGTAACATTGAAATCAAAACATATTGGATGAACTAATTTGAAATTTAATTTAAAATACCATTAATAAAGAAGGATCCATGATATAACTTATTAATTGAGTAGTATGTACACCACATAAACATATGCTGGTTCATAGCATCAAACATTTCTCAATGAAGCAATATTGCGACAGAGAACCATTACCATAAGTCCATAATGATCTATATGAGATCTAACCTTTTGTATAATAAATTTATATTTTATAATCTAATAAAATAACAATATAAATACTAATAAAATAGATATTAACCAATTGTAGTAATTCAACACCCGTTTAGTAATAATTCTTTATTAAAATATATTTTTTTGGTGTTTACTTTTCGTTTAATCTTGAATGTTTCAGTTATGTATTTATGGTACATGCACATTGTTCACGGTTCCATAACCCATATAATATTAATAATTTCACAATTATCATATCTAATTATTTTATACACTTTTATAACCATTCATATAAAGTATAGATTAAAAATTAATTACCTTACGTCATGGAGAGAATAGTTCGTACATACACATGATTGATGCTTCCATTTTTTGGTGGATGGAATAAAATACAGGTAAATAATAATTCACCATTAAAAAATAATTATTATATAATTAATATAATATTTATTAATTTCATCTATCCTTATTACCATACATATAAATAGGAAATAGATAATTAATCTCATTACTTTGTGGAGTTGGTAGCCTATATGTATGCATGTGTGACTTTATCATTTTTCACAGAATGGGATGGTAAGATTGTAGAAATGATATTATAATAAATAATAATTATTATTTCATAAATATAATATATAAAAATAAAATATATCCAAATTAGAAACCATGAAATATAGTGATGGAAAATTAAATATATTATTATACGGAGGCGGTGGTCCACACGTACGGATGAACGATACTTTCATTTCCCCTTTAATGGAAAATAGGTGAGAAGTGGTTGTGATATCATCATAATAAAACCATAGTATATGTATAATACTATATTCATAATTTTATTCTAGATACAATATGTTTATATAATGGGGAGGAAGAAATAAAATTGAAATAGCCTAGTTAAGATTTATGCATCATTTTGAGAGATTTTATTTGGATTTCATCATAATATTTTTTAAGATGGGCTCAAATTAAGAATAAAATAACTAGGATGAAGGGATGGAATCTAGGAATGTGTTTTATATGTAATTGACACATATTAATGGATATAATCATGTGAATAGGGGTGGATAATTAGTGACCATTTATAAGTGAGGGGATGGATACAAATTTAATTATTTATAAAATTTCAATACTATAAGGTCATATTCATGATAGTGGAAAAAATGGACAATTATTTATAGATAATATAATATTATTTTATAATATATTCAAAAATAATAATAATTATAAATGTTTATGTGGTTTTCCTACTAATTTATCTAATTTTATCCCTCAGTAAACCTATTTTATCCTAAACCATCATAACAAAATTTTGGTGTTTTACTATTCATTATGGCAAAAAAATCCGTTGAACCTATTAAGTTATTTAAATTATGTTGACTCAAAATATTAAATCTATTCAAATATATTAAATTTATATACATTAAGGAATTTAATTTTATATAAGTGTGAAAAAACACGATGAAAAACCATTGTTATAAAAAAATGGATTTTTATAATAAGGCTGAATTTACATCCATTGATTACAATGAAAAACAATAAAATGATTGTTAAATTTTTTTATTGAATATGTAATCTATAAATTTCATTAAAAAAGTAATGTTTTGATATTAATTTAGTTATAAACCAGAAAATATATTTCAATATAAATACTGTTTTTTAAAAAATGTGTGTTTAAGACCAAAAATTGACTTATACTACAAATAAAGTATTATGATAATTCCAATATATTTAATTCGGTTATTTATAATTATTGGGGACTTATGTTACAATAATATAAATTTAAAAACATTATGTTAATTTTTAATTACATTTTTCAATGAAAGGAAATAGCAGTTAAACAAAAATATATATTTTCACTATTCCCTGAAAAATCAATATTTTTAGAAAAATGCTAAAAATTAACCCGAATTTAATATTGATGTAGAGACACTTTTTTTACATGTAATAATTTTAAATATATCATGAAATATTTTTAGATCCATAAACAGATATGGAATTCAATTTCAAGTTCATGTGAGCCTAAAATTAATTGTATAAAAATATTAAATATATGTTATATCAAGATGACACAACTCTTCTGAATTAAACAGATATATCCTAATAAGAGTTATTGATCGGAAATTTGATACTTCTGTTGAATCCAAAAAACTGATTCAACATATGTGAGTCCAAAATTTGTTCAGTGAAAGACGTCCAGTAGATTTTATCGTTGGAAAGTGAATTTAATTAATTAAATAATAAAATTATGTAGTTTTAATTAAATGAACTAAATTGTTTTTCTTCAACAAATATGATGTTTTGGAAAATCTACAGGGTTATCCTCATAACCCTTGTAGTTTTTATAAAAGGTTTTACCACCCTTATTTATCGAATCTATATCAGGTGATGACCGAAATCCAGATCAAGGTGAATTGAGGTGCAGTGAATGCTAAGGATCTTCACCATCATTGGAAATTGTGCTCATAAAAAATTAACTTTTCTATATTTATGCAGGACTCTTCATTTATAGATTATAAAATTATGATTAGAATATTTATCATGATAAAACCCTTAATTCATCATCTGTGTTAAAATAAATAACTTGCATGATCCCATGTATTTGATTTATGTTTTTTCTCAATTGGTCTTTATTGTGCCATGTCTCTCACCTCAGGTATACCCTATCTATATTTGTTGGCTAAAAATTAATTTCCAATGATTTTACCCTTTGTTTTTATGATTTTCTCCCATTCTTCTTCACATTATTCACCATTAGCCAATGGGACCATGGTTCGACATTTCTGGGTTGGATCAAAAACGATATAACCCTAAAATTGAAGAAATATTCCCATACGATAGATATTTGGATGATATAAGGATGGATTAGGGAGTTCTTTAGGGTGAAGGTGATTGCACCATGGATTAAGGGTCTTTTAATGTAGTAGGAGGAACTCCTGTTGACATGTGGTGCATAAGGCCTCATATGGAAGGTCCAAATTTTGATTTCTGGCCACTATACGGCCAATGTTAATAGATGGAAGAGGTTACCACTAGTTTCAGGTAGTAATGGGGTGAAAATTACAATATAAATGACATATCTGAGATCCACATAGCATATTTGGTGAATCTTTGAAAAACCTTTACTACACAACATGTATTCTGATGAACACACACTCTATAGTGACCCATCTATAGTGGATTGGGTCTTTGAATGGGTTAAATATCAAAAAAATTATGTTACCACACACACTATGTCACACATTACCGATGAACTAGTATATACCATTGAAGTTCTAAAACATGGACATGGCTAAGCACACGTCATGTACTGGTACATCTCTAGGTACATGGTGACAACTTGAAGGTCATGTGCATAGACAAGAGAACATGAATCAACCTCGGGAGCCCAAGACACATCATGTAGTACCTTAAACATCATTTAGTAATACATTTCCAATGATCCATGTTCTTATAATGGCATAAAAAGGAATTAGAATGGGACCACACACCGTGTGGGTCCCTTATACATCGTATACTCCTTTATGATTCTCTTTCCTCTCTTATATAATTTACCTCTCATATACTCCATTATATCTTTTTTTAGACTCATATTTAGGCCATATATTATCATATATTAATATTTATTCACATAGAACATCATTATGGAATTTGTAGTGGATTTTTAGATACCTTGTTAGAGGTGACAAGAATTATGCTTCTCTAGGCAGCACACAAAGATGACAGTGATCAGACAAGATCATCAGTATGGAACCCTCCTTCTAAGACATGGGATGGGTCCTCTATTTACAGAGTTAAACACCCCTGATAGAATAGTGATGGGGGCCACTATCTATCCATAAATTGGAACCCTCATGCTAGTACAATATATGGGTATTCTATCAAGAGTGTAGAACCCCTGGTGGATAAGGTCATGGGTCCTCTAGTGACCCACAAAGTGGAACCCTACGTCTAGGATAGGGAATGGGTCCTCTATCTACATAGTGGAACAACCCTGATAGAATAGAGAATGAGCCCTCTATCCATCAATAGTGTGGAACTATCCTACCGGGGTAGGGCATGGGTCGAATATCTACAAAGTGAACCCCCCCAGATAGACTTGGGTGTAGGTCCTTCATTGTAATACATAGTGGAACCCTCATGATGTGTCCAAGAATGGGTCCTCTATCCACATTATAGAACTATCCTACTATGATAGGGCATGAGTCCTCTATCTATTGAAAGGAACCCTCCTATTATACTAGGGTATGAGATCTCCACCTAGATATTGTGTGACCTCGACTATGTGAAATAGTGATGTAGTGTGGCTATATAATGATACTTCTTATGATATAAATGCGAGATGTTGGGAATTTATTATGGACTATTGGAACTGATGGAAGAAACTTTTTCCTAGGATGTTATATGAGATTGAGATCCCATTTCTCCCTCATCAAGTTTTCTTTTATGAGTATATATATATATATATTGATAGATTCCATTTCTCTCTATATATGGGTTGAGATGTCTAATTATATCATGTCGCTTATTACAACCGCTCTAGTTTTTGGTGTGTCCAAATGGGAATTTATATACTCACCCATGAATGGTATTTTCCCTCATGTGTCATGTCTTATGCAGATGGAAGACAGGTCATTGATGGTTTTAGAGGAGCATAGAGATACCATGGTGCATTTTACTATGTACGGTCAATCATCCAGGTAGATCTGGAGCAGGGATCTATCAAGATTTACTTTACAGATTATTTTATAATTGTTACAACATTTCCAGTTGTTTGTGTTTTTCTTTATTTATTTTCAGATTCCACCTTTATACACTTTTTTATTCCCTAGAGGATTATTTTATGCATTGTTATTATTATAGATGTTACTATCTATTCTTTTTTATTCCTCTCATATAATTCATACAGACAGTTGTTTTCGTGCATATAGTTATATGTTTCTGATGCTTTAATCAGGGCACACGCATCCTTCTATTTGAGGACGATGGTGACGCACTAACGGTTGCCCTGCATTCCCTCTTTCCAAAGGCGGGTGGAATCCGTCGCTTATTCTGGGACATTTTCTCCTTGATCGAAATGGGATGATGGGATCTCAGTTCCTCCTTATGTGGATTACTCCTCAGAAATCTTCACCTAGTCCGGGTCTCCCTTATAGATTAAGATGTTGTTCATGAAACTCTTTCTAGTGCCATGTCTTTATGGATGTTGGTTAATTACACTGCTTCTATCGGGACATTCCAATGGGTCCGGTTAGGGAATCATCATTCGGTCAGGGGAGTAGTGACGTTGGATATCACTAGCGTGTCTGGATGCTGGAATGCTAGTGCGTTTGGGATTCCTTTACTTATTATAGGGCTTCTCAAGGGCGCGGAAGCCTGAGTCATCCCACGTCAAATGCTGGAAATTATATGCCACACACATGTCTCTGAGGTTTTCCTTAGCTTTCCATGTTTAGCACAGGGTATTCCACGAGTTTAACATCTACCAGAGACATATCGGATTGATTGGAACACTGAATAGAGTGGATCATATGGGTGCAACCTTTGAAGGGAACACTGATGTTGGGGCTAATGCGTGGTAAGTTACTCGGTTACTGCTAAGAGTAGTGAAGAGGTTAATTGACATGATCTCACTAGGATGTGGTGGCACGGGTATGAATCATGATGGATAATGGATGGTTAAGTGAAGTGGATGAAGAATGAAATGGAGTCGACTCGAGGGCGATAGTGATGTTGGGCTTGATCCTCGAAGAGACCTCTATGTATCCCTCTGGTAGGTAATCAAAGTTCACAAAGTTCCGGATGGGGTATTGGATTGGGGTGTGCATTGAGGATAGCGACCCTATGATATACAAGGGCATACATGTGGTTAGTGTCCTGAGGTTTGTCTGATGCCACTGGGATGGACCAGGGATTTGGGTCCCAACAGAAGGGATGACAACGACTTACTACTAGGTTTGGGTTGACAACGACTTACCATTGAATGGGGATCACAATGGCTTGCCACTTAATGAGGATCAAAATGGCTAATCGCTATGTGCGGTTCACAATGGCTTACTGTTGGATGGGGCACAATGGCTTATCTATGGATGGGGGAATAATGGCTTACTGCTGGATGGGGGAACAACATATTACCGCTAGATGGGGAAAAAGGCTTACCCCTAGATGGGGGCACAACGACTTACCACTTTATGGGGAACAACGGCTTATCACTAGATGGGAGAACAACGAATTACCACTGGATGGGGCACAATGGTTTACCACTGGATGGGGAACAACATCTTACTACTGGATGGGGGCACAATGACATACCGCTGGATGGGGCACAACGGCTTACCGCTGGATGGGGGCACAACTTCTTACCACTAGATGGGTGAAAAACGGATTACCACTGGATGTCGTTGAACCTCATAGAGGCTTCCTACGTACCCTATCTAGGAGACATGGAATAAAGCCCGCGTAGATCGAGATGGTGTGCTGAGCCAACGTGAAGATGGTCAGGACCAATGGATATTGGGCTGGAACCTCAAGGAAGATTCCTACATACCTTGCCTTAGCAAGAATCTACGTACATGCAGTTCTGGAGGGGTTGGTGAACCAATGTGAAGATGGATGAGACCAATGGATGGTGAGCTTGATCCTCGGGGAGGCTTCCTACGTACCTTTTTATTGCAATGATCAAAGTCCGCGTAGTTCAGGATCGTGTGTGGGACATACAATCTAGGATTCCCAGAGAGGATGTCATGGTCGATGCTTACTCTAAGCCCTTGTGAGTCATGATCGGTGTCAGAAACAGGAGAGAGAAAATACCTGATGATCACATCATGAAAATTGCATCTATGGAAGTGGAATGGGGCTTACATGTGGTTAGCAGCCTAAAAAAAGAAACATGGGATTATGTGTAGTTTGCGGCCCATCGATATGGAGATTAGGACTTACTCCAGGGTGGAGGCTTGGTGGCGAAAAAGACTAAAGGGAGAGGGATTTGGCATAGAAGAGGAAATTTTCCAGTGCACATCCCCCACCCCTCTGGTCCTTAGGACCGAAGAAGAAAGGAGGAGCATAAATTCTACCTTCTGTAAGAAAGGATAGGGGCTTACACCAAGGTGGTTTCCCTTACCCCACAGATAGAATCCGCTCTAGAAAAGAGGATATCATTCCATGTGAGGAATACCTCACTCTCATGGAGACCAGTAGGTGTATAGAATATCAGATATGGGGTACCCCGCAAATGATTCATGGGGTGAGGTCATTGTTTAACATAACGTGCTAGGGACGATGGTTCTTGGCAGTTTAACGTCCTGCAGCTTGGATGAGGTTTGTTTACTCCACACCCCTAGGACTTACATAACTCATACCCACCTTCCCTTGGGGAAGGGAAGGAATCAGTGATTCCATAGTGAGAGGGTGTTATGGAGTGATCCATTGAGGGGTCCACGTTGGTGTGGCTATGCGAAGAAGCAATAGTCATTAGCGTGCCTATGCAAAGAATCGTGAGGCAAAGAAACTCAACAGGAAGCACTACCCAAGGGACATTGAAGTTACTTTACACGGGCCTAGAGGGACGTATGATTGAAGGGTGTGTAACGTAGATGTTTTGGTCGTAAGAAGCATGCAGAGATGATGTTCGGAAGAGGGACATCGAAGCAAAACAATACGCACAAGGAGGGCGACTTGCTCCCAAATGAAGCAGCTGCACGGAAAAGGTCGGGGTGAGTGGACCTGAAGTTTTGCATGCAATTGGAGAGGTTTGCATTCAATTGTAACAAATGTGAATAAAAAGGTTGGTTCTGCGTACAATTGAGGATGTTTGCATGAAAAAGGTGGCTGAGGTTTTGTGTGCAAGTTGAAGGAGTTGCAGGAAAGGAATTCCTGAGGGTTTGCGTGCAAGGGGAAGGGATTGCGTGCAATGGATTCGACTTTTAGGGACTTGGGTGAGGGTCAAGCCAGAGTGGCCTCACGCGAAGGCAGACCCCTGGGAGACCTATCGCAGCAAATCCTATACATAAAATCCATCTTTTTCACAAGGGATAGGTGGATTTCTTGTATAAGAGATAGTTCAGATTCTTCATCCATCATAATTTGAAGGGGTGCCCATCTATTTATAGGCACTCGGGGTCACTGGCTCCATGTGGATATTGTTCAGAGTGGAAAATTCTGGTCCCAGTGTCGGCAGTGAGAAAGATTCTACGCCCGGTTTCAACTAAGTGCAAGTTTCTATACCTAGTGTCAGTTGTGTGCAAGTTTCTGTGCCCATGCGAAAAACTCCTTCAGATCCTGTGGTTTTTCACATGAGAGATATTTTTTTCATCCGTCTTTTGGATTTTTTTCAAAGAACTTCCTTTCCTCTTGGAATTGATCACTAAGTTGAAATATGTCTATGTTTTGTCTACAAATGCCCTCTTTTGGATTTACGTTTGGCATGTACAAATTCCCCCCCTCGAAATCAGATATGCGAGGTCACGCAAAGGTCGAATTCTGAGTTAAATGGAAAGAAATAAAATCTCTTGAGGTCAGTGCGTGGAAAACACTCCAGTTGCACGTAAAACCGTAAAGATTCACGTAAACCACTTTTTGTACACACGGAAACCCTACTCTGTGCCTATAAAAACCCTTGTGGTTCCCATAGACCATACAGATTTTATCACACAATAAGTTATGAGATCTTGTGTGTAAAAAATATCCCTTGCTTTTCCCATAATAATTCTTCCATTGTGCATAATTCATTGAGTTTGATCGTGATTATATGTGCAGAATTAGTTTTTTTTGTGCCACTACCCCAGTTTTTCACGCCAGTTTCAGATTTTTGCCACACCATGCTTGTCTTTTCACGTGGGCTCCTTAAAATATTACCAAAATAAGATGGCTTCTAATCGAGATGACAATAAGAGTGAAGCTGAATACACTGCTCAAAGGGTTGAGATTGTTGCAAACCATGAGTTTTATGGTTCTCGGAAGGTTGTATCCAAAAACCAAACTCTCTTCAACATTTTGACCCCATCCTAGAAGGAGTATGTGTTGTTTCAAAACCTACCTATATGGTAAATTGGTATTTTAGAGGAGGTATTAATGCTAGGATCTGAAGTCGACACACCATGGTCATGGGTGACCCGCGAGGATTTTCTCCCCTGAAATAACATTACTAACAATGGCCATCCTACTAGAGAAATTAGGAACATGGATGTTTAAATCCTGAACCCCAGGATTAGGACCATCTTAGGAAATGAGCTCGTCACTAAGGATTCACCAACTCATTACACAAGTACTTTCTGACATAGAATAACCGATGAGACAAAAGCTTGGTTGTAGGATTGGGACATGAGGTCTAGAGGTAATTTCACAAGTTAGAGGTCCTGGGGGTATTTTTTATTCCAAACGTGTGATCATTTTGGGTCCGAACTATGACACATTGGGATTTTTGAGGAGGTGTGGACGTTGTAGTTCCATTTCTACCACCAGCATGAAGATGGGCCATATCTATTTACCCAATGGTCCCCCGATACAAACACCTTCCATCTCTTCCATGGGAAGGCTAGTATCAGCCTTTGGTACATTCATTGCATTGGGGGAATCCCTTTGGATGGGCACCAGTATGATGAATTCCTTCTGACAGGGAACATCTTGGGAGACAGATCACAGACTCCCGTCCTGACATGGCATCTGGTAGAGCTGGCCAAGGAGAGGCTGGAGGTCAAGGAATTTTTGAAAGACATCACCTACTCAAATTGGTTCAAACTATTTCTACAGGAAGACTCAAATGTCAAGATGTCGGGGCGTGGAAGACGGTGTCTGACCATGACACATGGATTACCGAGCAGATCATACTGGAGGATCCTGGAGGTAGAGGAATATCAATCCTTTGGTTTTAGTGTGAATGAAATCTGAGACCCAAACGTCTGGTTTGTTAGATTTCATGAAACTTTCCCAAGCAGGTGGATCCTGCCAGTGAGGGACACAAGGATAGGAGTATTTCCATGAACATTGGTGATGGCTTGTATTATGGCCGATAATTAGAGGTTTAACTTTGGTGTCCCTGTGTTGGCCCGTTTGTATGCCATCCTAGGGCGTCTTTTGATAGGGGGTTCACCGTGGAGGATCTATGGCCCTTTTCAAATCCTTCATGGATGGATTGTAGCTCACTATGGCAGATACACCTTTTCAAATTCCATTATCCCCCTAGGTAACTGTATGGGACCACCTTGTTAAACATTGTTGGGGTCATTCAATTGACGCTCAACGAAGTGGGGGTATGAATAATGTTCATAAATCTCACCAATTTTACCTTTATTCCATTCCCTACCCGGATGACCAGATGATAGACAATGGGCAAGGCTCACTAGAGAAAAGGGGATACTTTCAGAGCATCAGAGGTGGGGTGCTTTAAGCCTAGGTCGACTGGAAGACTCATTGCGAGCCTTACTTTCCATCAAGATTTTCCAGGCAGTTTGGATTCCTCTAGTGGATGCCAAAGAAAGTGCATATAGAGGTCCAAGAGGAGAGGCATCCTTGCATTCTTTTCCAAATGTGGTTGATTTTTACAACTTACAGCTCTGGAGAAGTCATTAAATTTTCCCCCACTGATGTTGATGCTTCCCTTTCGATAAAATATGTTGAACATTGGGATGTGGAATACCCTGAAGGATTTCTACAGAAGTGAGTACAATAGATCAAGGTGGCCATTGTAGAACCTGGGTTGCGAGAGAGCAGACAAAGATCCATTATGGAGGAATGGCTGGGAGCAAGTCTGGCAACTAGGCCAGGGCACGCAGGGACTATAGTAGTGGGAATGTCCCATGGTGTGGTTGTTACTTCATCGTATGTGGGAGGAGGGGCCCCCGAACATGCTCACGGTGCAGTTAAAGAGCTTCTCGGGAAGTAGATTAGGTACCTGCTTCAACTTTCCAATGATTCAAACTTCCCTGCAATGTGGTCAGCCAGGTTGACCCTATGACAATCAATTGGCACTGATGCCCTTTGGAAAAATATAGTATGAGACAAAATCCAGCTTCCAGAGGATGGACTTATTCAGATTAATGATCAGGTGAACTTCCATCATCGGAACATGTGTTTTAATTCCATTGACAACTATGCATGCCAGCAGGGTCGGTGAAAAGAACCACCTTTCCTGGTGAAGGTACTGCTCGACCAGGTGCATGATCCAGAAAGGATGTTGTCTAAGAATGATGATAGCAATGAGGAGCCAGAGGGCAGTGAGTCAGGATAAGAAGAATGAGAAGAATGGGAAGAAGGAATAGAGGAATTTGTAGAGGATCTTGGGGTTGGGGGTCTCAGGAGACAGCCCACCCATGGAGTCCTCGAGAGAGCGGCGAGATTGTTGGCTCTAAAATGGAAATTGCATAGTTACTCAAGGTATGCCTCTATCTTCATCATGGCCTTTCCTCTTTTCATCGTTCGCAATCATCAATGTGTGTTTTTATCCTGGTTAGACGCATATTGGCACAGGCCAGGAAGTTCCATCTGGAGGGGGGAAGGCATGCTGACAGAATAAAGTAGGGATCCAACACCCATCATTGAACTAACAAGCGCTGGATCATCCCATACAGTGAAGACTCCTGTAGCAACTGAAATGCTGGTGGATGATGCTTCAGGCTCTTGTAAGTTTCTTCACATAGAAGCCAATATTTATCGTCGGCAAGTGCAACTGATCAGAGTGTTCATTAATTTTGTAGTAATCATTTCCTTGGAGGCTCGACAGGCACGGAATCTAGGACATCGGTGGATTCCTCGATGTCGAACGCACTGACCCACTCGTGACCCACTTCACAAGCCAAGACATACCGGGCACATGGTGAGAAAAGAGCCATGGATACTTGAGATATCAATGTCAGAGTGGGGTCTGATGTTGGTGGGGGAAAAGTTGATGGGGATGAGGCAAGATAGGAAGGCCTCCCACATGATGAGGAGCCTAATCCCTTGGGAGGAGTACTAGATAAAGACCCTACAGCTCATCTATTGGATTATATCCCTGACTATCAGCTTGCAAACCTCGAGGAGATGGATGAATTTGATTAACAAGCAGTTTATGAGAGCCGTATGACACGACATAAGGGGTGGAAGTGTATCAAATACTTCCTTAGTCAACCACAAGAATAATAGATAAAAAGGATGAGATCACTCCGCACCTGGTGGCACTTTCTCTATGCTGGAGGGGTTGTATCTCATTGTATACATCTAACAATCTGTGACTACATGGATGAGAAGATACAGGAGAACATCCAATACTCCGATATTTCCTGATGCCAGAATGAGTCAAGGAATAGCCATGCATTATTGAAGGGGAAGAAGGATGTCTGATGCCTTGAATATCAAGTGAAATAATGGGAGCCATTCATCATAAACTGATTCGAGCTTGTTGAAAAATTGAGGGCCCAACTAGCAGACGCCGAGGAGTAGTTAGTGGAGTCGAGTCACCAAATTACTGAGCATCAAACTAAACAGGCACGAGTATAGGTTAGGGCCAATGAGCTACAATCTGTGGCTGCTGATGAAGAGAAGGATCACAGGGGGAGGAAAGAAATGTTGGAGGCCACAAACCAGAGGTTGTAAACACTGGATAAGTTCATCCAAAATGGTTACCTTTAAGGGCCCTATCTTGGCCGAACTCATAAACGTATTTTTCGTTACTACCGCTTGTTCTTAACTGCATGTATGAATTGACTTTTTACTTGTTTGTTCAGTTTAATGCATCCCATACATAATCCTAAAAGAAATATAAATCCACTCATATGATCACGTGGGTCATGGCTCATGTGAGAAACAAGGGAATATCACACAATTACTTCATTTGAATGTTGTAGTGCCAACCGTACATCAGACACACAGGGTAGAAACGACCCATCCGGGCATCCAAAACGAAATGGGAAGACCTTAATGGAAAATAAAGTCCTCATAATAGCTGAACTATCACTTCCACATTATTATCTAATGCACAAGCGGGGTAACTTCAGTGGCATTAGAATCAATTAAAACATAGGGGAGTGGAAAGCTTGAATCACAATTACCAAAATTCAGAACATTATGGGGTGGTGTAAAAATAGAGGATAATTGTTGACCATGTTTTAAACAGAGTATCCTTTTTGTATTAACCTGATATGGGGATAACAGACGAGGGCTGACTGCTGACCATGTTCGAAACACAGGGCCTTGCTCATAATATCATCCATTAGTCTTTCGGAATGCTGACCCAGGATAGTAGTCAAGCCATAGGCAGAGCATCCTTACTGTTAGAGGGTTACATTAGATGTGAAAGGGTATGAGGGTCTAAATAAAGGGCATGAAAAGTGTGGAAGGTGGATTGTTTGAATGGAGTCAAAGACTATTGAAATTATGCCACAATGGTGGAAACATATTAAATGGACATACCGGTCTGATCAGAGATCATTACTAATTTTAGACCGGACCTATCTGACGAGGATGCTAATTCATCCCATAATTGTCATGGGGAATCCCAATCTTTTTTATGGTAGAACTGTAGTTACAGGGTTCCCTGAAAGAGTTTAAGCCAAGGGGCTGAAACAGAAGGGGAAGGGGACTTACGGTTATTGGGGGATGGACCCAAAGGCAAGATGCCTAATCATTCCTATGTATCCCATTAAGTTAGGAATCATGCCATATATAGTTTTAGAGGTTGTCCTATAGTTTAACGTCTTGCAGCAAGGACACAAAGTGATATTATTTTATGGTCATAGAGCCTGGATCAGGGATGGTAGGGAATGCATGAGACACATGGTGAGGTAATTATAAAACACGATGGGAATGATAACCCATAGTCCAGATCACCATGTGTTCCTTGGGGATGTTTTAGGTAGAGGGAATGAAAAAGAAAGTTAGGCTGGGTCCGAGGAAAAGTGCATGGGCGTTCCAATGTATCCCATGAGAATGAGAATCCAGCCACATATAGTTCTATGAGCGTTGTTTAACATCATGAAGGATGATGAAAGGCATGTGTGGCATGGCTGCTCCAGTACATGTCCTACCAAAACTACTAATCTCACGTGAGTCATACTCGATGTGGGAAACAAGGTGTAGTGATGGGACATTCCTAGCACAAGAAGGCACAAATTAGGGATAGTTGGATTCTAGGGGAGTAACGTCCCCATAATGTCGACCTAACTACTTAAAGCACCTAGATGCACAAAGGGGTAAAGCCGAGTATGTTGGAATTCCACATAAACATAATAAAGTGAAAAAATGTCAATCAAGATGCCTGATATCTGACCCAAAATGATGATGTCATGATGATAGGGGATAAATTTTGAACGTGTTTGAAACACAGTATCCATATAAAATTCACCTAGAATGGGGAAAAACAAATGAGGGTCAACCATTTACCATGTTCAAAACACGTGACATGTCACAAATGTCATCTGAGGTCCTCAGGGATGTTGGACCAAGAGGTTTGGTAAGCCAATGTGGCATGAGAAAAGGCTGTAAAGTGTCCCTTCAGATATAGAAGGGGATGGGGAGCCAAATAATGGGCCCATGAACCCTGAACATGGAATGAGGGGAATGCCCTCGTGAAAATTCCAAACTCCGAGCTCTTTGTCACAACACTTCTTAGTATGACAATAATACATATCAGTTGGAGGGAGTGGACACCCCCTCCAAGGACAAGGGTCTTGAGGTTTCATGCTTCAAAATTTATGGTCATAGGATGGGACATTAAGGTGGGCTTGATTTATTGGATTGTGTGAAGGGAGATTAAGTAACCAAACATGACACACCATTCCCATAGGGAGATCTTAGTTTAGGGTCATAGAACTTGGACCAGGTAGGGAAAAGACATGGGAGGCACATGGAGCGGCTTTTTAAAAAACTGACGTGAATTAGAACCCAAGAGGTACTCACCACACCACATACTCCCAAAAGAGTTCGGGACAAGGGGATAATGAAAGGGGAAAAGATTTTAGATTCCTGGGGCTAGACCTAGAGATAAGATGCATGGGAGTTCCTATGTATCCCATGCGGATGAGAATCAAGCCATACGTTGTTCTGAAAGATGTTGTCCAGTTTAACATCTTGCGGTAAGGATGCAAAGTGGTCTTAGTTTAAGGTCATATAGATCAGACCATAGACGAAATTGGATGAAGGAGACACATGGTGAAGATATTACTAAACCCTACATGAAGGAGGAATGTAAGAATCCATATTACCACAATATAGTCCCTGGGAAACTTCTAGGTCAACGGAACAAAAGTGAAAGTCAGTATGGGCCCATGGAAAAGTGCCCAAACGTTTCTACGTACCCCATGAGGATGGGAATCAATCCGTAAGTAGTTATGAAAAGTTTGTGTGGGTCTAGCCCTCACACCAAAAGAAGCATCATTTGATAGATATTGTTTGTCCTTTAGGATTAATTTCTCTTTTTTTGTGAAGAAATTTCCCTAGGATGGATAGTACAGGAATCACCAAAGGAATCAAGCCATATGAAGGAATTGAAAAATGGTATGGTGTGTGACCGATACCAAAAATGATGTCCTCTCGAATGAGGACACCACGATGCAATGCCGTTTTACATAGTATGTCCAGGATGATAATATCACAGATTAGGGTCATGTGATGGGACCAACCATAAATTTTAACGTCGTGATGTATAGACGCAATAGTTTAAAGTCATGTGGGACTAGGCATCATAGTTTAAATTCATATTTCATAGACATTGTCAGGAAAGATGAGGTTCAAGAGGGAATGTGCATGGCATGATAAATCATACCCATCATGGATGAGGATGAGGTCCACATCACACCGCACACGATTCAAGGAAAGAATCTTTGGGCCGAGGGTCTTGAAAATATTAGAGAATATGGGGCGGGAGAGACTAGCACTCAGAAGGGAAGTACACGGTGCATACCTTTCAAACCTAATGTTAATGAATACATAAGTCTACGCATGCCACACTATGCAATCCTATACGATTTGGGTGCCTAAAAGGATGAACAGAAGTGATAATTAGTGAAATTTGAGTTGGACCCAAAGACAAGATGTCTGGGCCTTCCTATGTATCCCATGAGCATCAGAATCAAGCTAGACATAGTTCGATAAGATGACGTATAAGGATATCTTTTTTTAAGATGTTAGAGCTCAGACCATGAAGAAACCGAACTCTTCCAAGAGATCATAGACCTCAATCCAGTCCATAAGCCTGCGTGACCCAAACTCAGTGTGGGAAACAATGGTGGAAGAGGTCTTTAAAACACATGGAATACACGTAAAGGGAAAGTTGGTGTGGAGCCCTGAATAATTCCTTACTTCGGGTTTGTCCTCCTAATGTGAAAATGTTCACTGAGGGATAGCACAAAGAGTGCCAAAATTCCACTTGGACATGATGGGGTGGAAAATAATGTGAATCTTGTAACCAAAAATTAAGGCTTGATGGGGTTGGAGTGACGATGGAAGAGAACTATTGACCGTGTTTGAAACACAACATCAATATTGTGTGACCTAAAATGGGAACTACAAATGAGCATCAACTGCTGACCATATTCACAACGTGAGACTTGTATCAATTTTTTGTTTGAAACCACTAGTGGAATTTGGGCCTATACCAACACTTATTTCCCAGCGGTTTGGAAAAACCATTGGGATAAAGAACCTATACCAACGGTTCAAGTAAACCACTGGTATAGGGTATTATATGATGGTTTTTCCCAAGGGTTTTGTTAAACCGTTGGGAAAGAAAAATTTTACTTATAGTTTTTAGTAATCGTAGGGAAAAAATACACCCAATTTAGGGCTCCCTCCGTGTGAACTGTCACCAACCTCCACCTCCCTCCCCCTCCCCAATCTATATCTCTTCCCAGTCTCCACCTCCGCCTCTTGGCCCCCTCCCTCTCCTCCAGTGACGTTCCCCATCACCTCTTGTCTCCCACTCCGGCGACGACATCCCCCTACCCTCTCGGCTCCCAACGACGTTTCCCCCTCCCCTGTCGTCTCCCTCTCCTGGTGACATCCCCCTCCCCTCTTGGCTCAATCTCCTTTGATGACGTCCCCAGGCCCCCTCTCTATTTGCGTGTGAGGCCCCCCATGGCCGAACACCCCGTGGGACGTACCCCTCTCTCGCCTCCCTCTCCTCACACTAGGGTTCTTGATCAGTACTTCCAGGTAATAATTAGTCTTCTTTTTTAAAAAAATGATGCAACAAGGAATGTATTTTTATATTTAAAGTTAGGATAACCATTCATATTAATCGTGAATTTTTTAGAGTTTTGGGTAGTAACCAACTCATGGTGTGGTGAATTATTGGGTAAATTTTGAATTTTTTCAAAATAGAGTCTTCTCAAAATTTAGGGTTAGATTCACAGGTTGTATTCCATTCATTCAAATAGAGAATTCAATAAAAAGTTCATGACTTTTTAAAAACCTCATATTTTCATCTATATACTCTTATTAGACCTTATATTGTGTTGGATTGTTTTTTTAATCATGATATATATGTGATGTGGTTGTATCGTCATTAAGATGTGCAATGATGTGGGTTAATTGGAGGTGAGTGATGCTATATGACATTTTATGGGTTATTGTGAGGAGTTTCTTTCCCTTTAATTGATTGTTTTGTAAAACAAAAGTTGGTTCTTCATATATTATGTTATTAGAATTGGTAAAGTAAAATGTTGGTCTTGGATTTTAGAGATGGTTATTTGGATGGTATTCTCTATCAAAAGTGGTTATATCTCTATTGACTATGGGTGTATTTTCCAATTGACCAATGTATTTATTAAACTGACCATTAAATACACATTTCCCACAATACGGAAGCACCACAAAAATCATAGATAGACAATACACACCACAAGACACCCATGGGAGACACCCCATGACATCTATAGATAGTTAAGAGGGCATTAACTTAGGAACTGAAGTCGATTGGCACTCAAGCATTGAAAAATTCCATTTTATGGTAGAAAATATATCAATACCTTTATTCATATTATAGTATACTAAAATGTTTTACACCCTCATGACCAAGTAGACCATCTAGTTCATGGACTGGTGCTCAACCAGGTTCAAGAGTAGGATAAACTAATAAACATTGATTGTGGTCCTTATGAGGTTCTTTACATAGTGACGAGGGTTATGTACACAATATTCAACTCAAATAATGTAGCATAGGTGCATATTCAATGTCTAGGTGTACTAGTATGGTTTTTCCAACAACGTTCTATATAAAGACCATAATGAAAAATGAATAGATTATTAAGTGGAATTGTTTCCCTCTCACTTACAGGAACATGATTTGACCCATGGAGCATTGTGTTTCTTATATATTTGGCAGTGACATGTATAGTCACAGGATACATATATGTTTTTGTTTAGTTTTTATTTTATTTTCTTTATCACAATGGCAACTTAGGTATTTTACTTCTTTCTATGGGTGAAGGGTAGTGATGCTATCCTGACTAGTTGGCGTAGATCACGTGTATGTTGTAATACCATGTGGTGTGAGTGTGAGGAAACATTGCAAGCTAGAGGAGCCTTGGGGTCTTCCATGAGATGGAATTATTTTTCTAAAACATTGTGTGGGAAAATTTCTAGAGTATGTTGGAGTCCTAAAATAACCCCAAGTGTCTCCATGAGATAGCAGAAATAACCCCAAGTGTCTCCATACATCGTATCATCCTTGCATGGGTTGTCCACTCAAAAAATCATATCAAACCTATCCTAGTCTATCCTCTCAGTCTCATAGTCTAGACTCATCTCTCAAGGATTATCCCATTCCTCGATGCACATCTCATCATCCAATTAGATAAGGAGGATTATTCACCTTATGGTTGTCCTAGTCACAAAATCACACCATGTCGAACCCATCTACATTATATTCTCAATAATCTAGTCAAGAACCTCATCAAAATAATGTATTATAACCTTTCCCCACTAACCAGGTTCCATCCTAAGCTAAATCGCACCAAGCCTTGTGGCATTAAAATTACAATTTGTCCGACAGTACCTAATACCCACACTAGCATATCATCCTTAAACTATTTAGTTGAACTCATGAATCATTAAATGGAGTAAAACCTTTCATAATACAATTTATATACTTAGAGGGACCATCCCACTCTAAGAACCTACCAATATTCCAATCCATCCTCATAAGTATTCCCTCTTCAAACGCTAGATGTACAATTTCCACACCTATCACTACAAGGCCCAATCCTCTTAGGAATATTTTACTTGATCTAAATCCCCATCAAGTCCATACACATATCATCCCAATTTTAAGATATATGTTAGACCAATCAAATACCAATCGATATCTTATCCACTTGGAGACCTAGTGACAGGGTGATTTCATTTCCATAAAATCACTTAAGAACCTTCTCTAAACCTAGGTGTCTTGTGAACACCATATATATAGATCTACTATGTTAATCTATTTCCATTCATTTACTTTCCATAGAGTCCATGACTCCCATGGATCATAGTTATAATCAATTTCCTGGAAATCAATGACTGAATAATCATGTTATTGTTTAAGGGTCTGTAGAGGCTCTTAATACATTCTTTATACAGGTAGAGATACTTAAGAAATTTGATGATTAAAGTCTAAAAACACACTACTTAGTTGATGAATTTGGGTGAGGTTTCTTAGCTGACAACCTCACACATTTCCTCTTGTATGTATTATTTGAGGGAAATTCCTTCAGAAGGGGATGAAATTTGATGAGTTGGAGGTGGCACCAGTGGAGGTATGCATCCCTTACATGGTGAGACCACATATCAAATTAATATGAACGACATATATAAACCATAGAGAGATGTTCAAGGATTTCCTATATTATATAGTGATAATCTATCCATCAATTTTGACCAAATTAGATCATAATTTTATAGATAAGTCATTGAATATTATCTTCTAATAGCATATGATCTTTTGCTTTGTAACTTTAAACACCAATGCCCAGTATTCACCAAGGTTCAATATACATACCTTGCATGGAGAGATTATGTAGTCATCATCAAGGAAAGTCTCACCATATGATACATAATACCATTAATTATAAGTAATATTGTGGTTCAACTGTGTATAATATTTCCAATAAGTTATATAAGAAAACACCATATAGGGTTTTTTAATTTAAATAGTTGAGTCCTCATGGTTAGTGACATCAATCAAATAAAAGTGCATAAATGTCAAATAAACCCTACATTCTATGAATTATTCATGTGGATAGTCCTCATGACAAAGGGATAAGAAACAAAACCATAAATAATAATGCCAAATACATGCATCATTTTTAAATAAATATATCAAGTGTAAACATAAAAACCAAGAATAATAAGATCTCATTCCTTGTATCGAACAAAACCAAACTAAGTTGAAACTCAGGAAAAATTGATTATATACCATTAATAGGAAGAGTAATTATTAATTAATAGGAATGTATGATTTGATAGTATCATTTTGAAACACTGATATGTTTCCCCTTTGCTTGTAGGAACATGATTTGACCCATGGCGTGTTGTGGTTCTTATATGTTGGGTGGTGACATGTATAGTCACATGATATAGGTATGTTTTAGTTTAGTTTTTTTATTTCATTGGTCACATAGATCTTTGAATGATTTCTATGGATAGATGGTAGTTATATTCTGTGAAGGGGGCCAGAAGGAGTTCAGATTGATTCAATCCACCGACTTTGATCCGAGGTAAGATTCTATGGTTACTACTTGTCTCACACCTCATGTATTTGGGGGTTTAGTGTTTTTGACTCCATATTATGCTTTCAGTAGGGTGTTGGGTCGTTTCGTGTAGGTTTGAGTGGATTTGGTTCTCTACTGCCAATCTAGGTAAGGCTTTAATGCCATTGGTTTTTTTCTCACTGGTTATGTAGCGTCCTTCATGTGTTTTAAGGTTCTTAATATCCTTTGTGTAGTGTGTTGATCCCTGCTCATTGTTTTTGAGTTTCCAAGTCAAGGGCAACTCGCATGCGTGTGCATAGGTAAGTAAGTATATGTATGTGGGTTCCCCTGTTACATGTATAGTCACCCATGGCAGGGATTATGCACGTATGGGGCCAGGTGTTCCCATGTATATATATATATATAAATGCATATGCAGGTGAGTGGAGACTGGTATATGCATATAAGCATATGTACAAGGATCCCCTTGCACATGATCATGGCCATGCAGGTGTTCACATAGGGTCTAGGAGTCCTTGCATGTGTGTGAAGTTGTGTATACTCAGTGGAGGAGCAGCAAATTTTAGTTAGAAAGCTCCAAGAGCCGAAGTGGATGGATTGGTTCCACCTTGAGGTAGAGTCCCTCTCGTAGCCTCTTTAATTTAAGATTGCTTTAAATTGAATTTAGCTTCATTCTTAATTATTCTTAATTATATTTAATTCCATATCTTGAATACGTGTTCTTTAATATAACTGTTTCATTTGATAAATAAAGTCATGTTTTTATAATAAAACCCCTCCAATGGAGGTGCACTGTCTGCGAAAACTCATAGTGATAGTTTAGGGTGTATGATTCTTTTCCGTCATTTTTGATTCCCTTTAGACATTGCGTCATTGTTCCACTTACTAAAACCTTCTAATAATACCTTGTTATAACATATTAAATAGTTTATTTGTTCTATCATGTATGTTGTGACCTTATCTTATGGTGTAACCCGTTTCAGGTGTTTTCCTGGCTTCTTGGCCACCCCTTTGGGTGTTTACCTGAGCCTATATATATATATAAACAATGATGGTGTCATTGTTTAACACCTATCAGGCTTATGGTGCTCCCCACCATAATCTTCATCTTAACACCATTTTGGTGTTTGCCTGGCCTCGAAGCACATCTATTTTTTTACATATATGAATTCTCCAATAAGATTTGTGTTGCATCATGAGATGTTAAAACATACTCAAATTATATTGTTCTAAAGGTAACTGATGTTTTATTATTAGAGTTCAAATAAATGCATATACTATTGATAAGTAATACACCTGCATAATTTGAATCTTAATCAGTAGTTTCAGCTACCTAGTACCACTTTTAAAAACAAAAAATATAAAATATATAAATTTATCACACCACAATCCCGAATCAAGAGTCTATTTATTATAACATAAAACCGGTTTCTATAATGTTAAGGACAACTACATAGGATTTATTTGGAATCAAGTATAAAGAGTAATCGAATTTTTGATATCTAGTATAGACATTGGTATGTAGAATAAAATTTTAACAATACTTAAAAACTCTATATGATCACTAGTCCTCCCCACTTCATGCCCTGACCACTTGGTTCCATGTTCTATAAGAGTGGATTCCAATCCTGATTTTTCCATTCTAGGGATTCATTAATTTCAAATGAAATTATATAACATGAACAATAGTCCTTCACTCCAAGATGGAAGATGCTGCCCTGTGGATGTCACTGGACCGGGCCAACACGCCGCAGTCAAGCTGCGGTCACACTGTGGTCACATCGAAATAATTTTGTGATTTGGCCCTACTCTAGGACGACACCCCGCGGCGGTTCGTAGTCCCATCAGAATTCGATGTATGATACCTAAATAGAGTTTCAGATACATTACCCACCCATAGTTAATGGGGAGGGAGGTGACAGACAGAATTTTTCCCCACCTCCTCCCGCTCCCTTTGCTCCAGGTCGGAAGATACTACCACGCAAATGTCATTGGACAGGGACAACACGCCGCGGTCATGTCGTGGTCACGCCGCGGTCATGCTACGGTCACACTGCATGAATTCTAGGATTTGGCCCTACTCTAGGACGACACCCCACGGCAGGTTGCAGCCCTGTCAGAATTCGATGTATGATACCTAGATAGAGCATTAGCTACATTACCCACCCATAGTTAATGGGGAGGGAGGTGAGGGCCGGAATGTTTCCCCACCTCCTTCCGCTCCCTTAGATCCTGGCTGGAAGATGCTGCCTGCAGATGTCTCTAGACCGGGTCAACAGGCCGCAGTCATGTCGCGATCACGCCGCGGTTACGCCACGATCATGATGCAGTGATGCTGCGGTCACGCCATGGTAACACTGCAGTCACGCCGCGGTCATGCCACGGTAATGTCGTCCTTCTGACCTGCTCATGTACGACACCCCACGATGGTGCGTAGTCCTGTCAGAATTCGATGTATGATACCTAGATAGATTTTTAAATACATTACCCTCCCATAGTTAGTGGGAAGGGAGGCAAGGGATGGAGTGTTTCCCCACCTCCTCTCATTACCTTCGCTCTTGGTCGGAAGATGTTGCCCCGTGGATGTCGCTGGACTGGGCCAACACACCACGATCACGCTGCGGGCACGCTTTGGTCACAGCGCGGTCACGCCTCGGTCACAACACGGTCACGCAGTAGTCACACAGTAGGCACGTCGTGGGCACACCGCAGGAATTCCGCGGTCACGCCGTGGTCACACCACGGTCATGTCATGGTCACGTCGTGGTAATGTCTTGATTTGGACCTGCTCAAGGAAGACACCTTGTGGTGGTTCGTAGTCCTGTCGGAATTTGATGTATGATATCTAGATATAATTTTAGATACATTACCCGCCCATAGTTAATGGGGAGGGAGGCGACGGCCAGAATGTTGCCTCGCCTCCTCCCACTCTCTTCACTCCTAGCCGGAAGATGCTGCCCTGCGGATGTTGTTGTACTAGGCCAACACTTCGCAGTCATGCCGCGATCACGCCGCGATCATGCTGCAGTAATTCCGTGATTTGGCCCTACTCCAGGACAAGACCAGCACAACCACTATCATCCCACCACCAGCAGCAAGGAAGCAGCCTTTACATGAAGAGATGCATAAGAAACATGCGAACATCAAATGAACATCCAAATGGAGACCTGAGAATCACACGAAACTACCCCATCGTCATGAAAGCACTAAGGTCCACTCGATGCAAGTGACAACCAAGAGGAAAATGCATGCACCCACCCACACAAACCCACACATCCACCCCAAAGATAGCACATAGTCGCACACTCAAAAACACACGCACACACCCAACCACATCAATGCATGCTCCCAACCACCAACACAAGGAGGCCGCCACAGTCCACCTACGAACCATCATCCACCACAACCACCACAATGCATCCTGCACTAGCCACATCCAGCCCACACCAGCCCCCTTACACCTTCATTTCAGCCCACTACCATCAATATTCTATCCCGCAACAGCCGCCCCCCACCACCGTAGATTTAGCTCGCACCATCCCCCCACCACCTGTTACTAGCCCCCTTCCACCAGTATTCCAACCCCCTTCTACCTGCATTTGAGCCCGTACCGGCCCCCAACCACCTGCAATCTAGCCCGCACCAGCCACCGCACCAGCCACCACACTAGCCCCCACCCCCAGCCTCCTAAAAAACACTCATTCCATCCATATTCCACCTAAAACATAGCCCCAACCACCAGTTCCAACACTCACCGGCCCCCAGCCTCCTACATCCTGGCCCACACCAGCCCCTACCACATGCCCAACAATCCCAGCCACCTGCAATCCAACCCACACCAGCCCCCTGCCACCTATTCCAGCCCACACCAGCCCCTTCCATCCCCCTACCTCTTTCCTTCCCACCCGCACCAACCCCTCCAGCCTGCACCAACCACTACACCAGCCCCCAACCTCCTGCATTCCAGCCCGCACCAAGCCCCTTCCACCTACAAAACAACCCCATACCACATGTTCTAACCCGCACCAACCCCCTGCCATCCCCTTCCACCAACATTCCAACCCGCAAATCGCCAATTAAACTTCTAAGCATCTGAAGATGAAATAAGGGAGTCCAGGATTCACGATAAAAACTCCATGCAAATCAGAAAAAGGAAAGGCGAAAGTAGATCCCCATTACTAATCCCTCTTTTCCCCAAAAAGTAACCATGTAAACTCCCAATAATTTTCACTAAGAACATTGGGGTAGAGAAGCATCATTTAACCCAAGACGGGAACCTAGCAGAAATCCAAGCATATCGAAAGCTTCCCATAAGAAGTCCCACCTGACCGAATCAAAATACTTGAATAAATAGATCTTGAATGAAACCTAGGAACCCCAAAATCAATATAGTATCCCTAAAATATTTCCTTGGTAACAATATTCTTAGGAGGGGTTGTTCAGGGGGGTGTCCAAGGGTTGTGCGGGGGGGGTCTGCAGGGTGGGGTGCAGGTGGGGTGTCCAGGACGGGCTGTCCCGGAGGGGTATCCAAGGGCTATAATGGGGGTGATAGGGTGTCTGTAGGGAAGGGGGGGGTGCATGTTGGGTGTCTATGAGGGGCTATCCATGGGGGTGTCCAAGGGTTGTCCAGGGGGGAGGGTCTGAAGGGTTGGGTGCAGGTGGGGTGATCAGTTGGGCGCTTTCCCTTTCCAGAAGCAAGATGCACTAAGGTAGAGGCGGAATGTATATATGTAGAGGTATAAAGTTTTCCGATCACAACTGGATGGAGATTCCAGATAGCTTCAACCGAAGACATACCAAAAGGATATAATTAAGGAGGTAGAGGATCAAAAGAAGAATCAGAGGTGAAGGATGTCATGGGAATCACCTCTTGAGAAGCCACTAGAGTATTGGATACATATAGGAAAGGCTTCATAGGATTGAAAAAGTCTTTAATAATGTTTCCTCATCTCTTAATACAACTAAATAATTCTTTCTTCTCCTCCATTAATATCTCGAGTATAGTTTTCATCACGTTCAACCGGTCAACAAATTCCTTGAAAACCCATTCTATAGAATCTACCTCAATTAATCCGGATGAGATGAATGTACATCACCTATAAGAACAAGGAGATACTATTTGACTATAGAATAGATAGAATCAATATCAACTAAAGCTATGGGAGGTGGAGCACTAGATGTAGATGCAATAATAGGAACATTCTCCAATCTCTTCCATAAGGAATCATGACTAGAAACAAAGGAGGTCCTCATTTACTCCATAATAGATCTAATGGTTTCTATATCACTATCCAAAATTCAATTTTAAATCATAACTTCATGAATATGAAAACTCATCTTGGGATGAATATGACATACAACCATCTCAAAAGGTGTCTAGGATCATCTTCACTAAGATGAGTGATAGAAGGATCCCGAAAACTCAAAATTAAACTAAAATGTAAAATAAGTCTTTCTCTAAAATATTATCAATATATTATAGATACGAAATCTGAAGGAAATAGGGAATAAAATCTCTCAAAACTAGGTAAATCAGCCTCTACAGGTTATGATTTGGTAGGTACATCTAAGGGAAAAGCCTAAAGCTCACCTGCTTGGTCAATATTCTCAACTAAGGATCCCTTAGGATATGTCCCAACTCCAACTGAGATAGTAGGTGCACCATGATCTAGTGGAATAATTTGGTCATCGCCATCACTATATCCATATGAGTATGGATATGATTCTAGGCAATTTAGAACTAGAGGAGGGATCCCCATTACATGATACCTCATCCTCTACCAAGGTAAACCCACCTTGAGCATCTCTATGCTCTTCAGTATATTCTTCAACATTTTTAGACTCTAAATAGTGTAATCCAAGATGGAAAAAACCTAGTGACTTTTCCCACTCATCATGTAAAGCTACTTCTATATGAGGTGTCTCATGGTGAAGGTTTATAGGTGATTTGGAATACTATTAGAGGTGCAGGTTTACAGTTACAGGTATAGGTTTATAGGTCAAAAGTGTGCTTTGGAAGTCTGTAAGAGGTGCAAGTTTACTAGTGTAGGATTCAAAGGTTTAGAGGTGTAGGTTTACGGCTGGAAGTGGGTTTACAGGTCATCCCAACTTAGGTTTTATAGGTTTAGAGGTACAAGTTTACTGCTCGAAGTGGGTTTACAGGTCTGCCCAGCTTTGATGTTTGCTGGGGAGTAGAGTTACAGGTTTTCCCATCCTTGATGTGTGCTGCTTTGATGTGTGTTGTGCTGCTTTGATGTGTGATGGGGAGTATAGAATATACCAATGGTTTATAGAACCATTGGTATTTAATATCCAGGGCAACATATGACAATAGTCACAGAACTATTGGTATTCAAATGCTGGACAACATATATCCCAACGGTTTTAATGAAACAGTTAGGATAGAATACATACCAACGGTTTTTGAACCGTTGGTATGTATGTTGGATAGTATGTATACCAATGGTTTTTTAACTGTTGGTACACATATATATCAAAGGTTTAACATAAAACATGGGGGAAGATTTATTTCAGACCACATATACCAATAGTTCTCTAGAAACCGTTGGTATACGGCTATTGAAATGACCCGTATACCAATGATTCTTGAAACTGTTGGGATATCCTATCCCAATGGTTTCATGGGTTATTCCAATAGTTTAAAACTATTGGAATAGGTGAAATTTGGAGTAGTGAACCCTTGAGGATGTTGGCCTATAATGGTAGGAGAGCCCTTCAGCCAAGACTCCATGCCGCTTGGTGGTCCCTTCGGATGTGAAAGATAACAAAATCCCAAATGAAGTGGAACATGAAGCTTAAAAATGGGTGAAATCATGTCCAGGTAGAATCTGACACTCCAGGTTCTGAACCAGAGTACTCCTAGGCACATTGGAGAATCACTAAAGAGGGTCAAGGGACCCACCTTAAGAGCATCCGACTCGAAAAGATGAGTGTAGAGAAAGGGAGATAAGGGGGATCGAGAGATAGAGTTATGTGGCATGGTTGTTACAAACCCGACGCGAATTGAGGACGTAAGTCCATATCACACTGCATACCCCTCTCTTGGAAGGACTCAGTCCAAGAGGCCAAGAAGATAAGGAGGTTACCAAGAAATTGGGGTTGGACGCAAAGAATAGATGTTCGGGCGGTCCTACGTATCCCATGAAGATGGGAATCAATCCATACATAGTTCTAATGGTGCAGTTTAACATCTTGCAGAATGATGAGAGAGATGGAGATCTCCGTGGAAGGGGAAATATGGTATGGTCATGATGAACCCAATGTGAAGGAGGGAAAAATACGGCACCACACCATGTTTTCCGACCCAAGGTGAGATTTTGGAAGCCAGGGCTAGGAAAATAGGCAAAATTTTTGGGCATTCCTATGTATCCCATGAGGATGGGAATCAAGCCATAAGTAGTTCTTGCAGTTTAACGCCTTGTAGGATGACATACAGTTTAATATCATGCAGGACAATTTACAGTTTAAGGTCATGTATGACCGGAGCATTTAAGGTCATGTAGGACCCTAATGCGGTTTAGGTTTATATGAGACCTTACAGTTTAAGGTCATGTGGGACCAGGTGACTCATGAAAAGTATTACTTGAGGAACTTAGAATTTGTGGGAAGAGTTATATTCTCACCATCAATGGTAACCAAGGAGTATGCGCCTTTGGGGTAATCCTCGTGAACAATGTAAGGTCATTCCCATTTGGGCTCCAACTTGGGTGGTTTCCTGCTAGGTATCATTGGTGTTCTCAGGTCCAACACCAAGTCACCTTGCAAGAAGAAGCAGAGTTGGTCTTTTTTATTGAAATCTCTAGTTATCTTGTTCTGATACCTTTTCTGATTACACAGGGCACAAAGCTTGTTCTCATCGAGCGTGTCTAACTCAGCCAGACGGATTTCAGCTACTTTATTTGGCGCTTTCTGATCATACATAGCTGTGTTCAAGGAGGGAAATTGAATCTCGATGGGTAGGAAGGCCTCCATTCTATACACTAGGTAATATGGGGTCACCTGGGTGGAATTATGGGTCATCTTCCGATAAGCCCATAGGGTATTGGGGAGCTTGTCCGACCAACTCTTCTTGTTCTTAAGAACCATTTTATGTAGATTGTTATAGAGGTTTTTGTTGAACACCTTAATCTGTCCATTTGCATGTGCATGAAAACGAGAGGTATGGTTAGAATAGTTGTTTTACTTATCATACAGTTTTCTCATCTCAGCTTCCCAAAATTTCATTCCATTATCGGTGAGGATGGCGTGAGGGACTCAAAATCGGTAGATGATGTTGGAGCTCAGAAAGTCAACAATGGAACAGGCCTTGAACTCCTTGAGTGAAACTACCTCTCATCACATGGAGAAGAAATATATAGCAGTTAGGATAAACCTACATTGGCAAGCTATCGCAGATATATATGGTCCCATGACATCATCTCCCCATACCACAAATGGCCATGAATACATGGTAGTGTGGAGAAGCTCTGGAGGCCGATGCATAATGTTGGAATGAAATTGGCATGCATGGACTCTTTTTGTGAATTCGATATAGTCATGGATCATAGAGGGCCAAAAATACCTCAGTCTCTATATCAGGTGATATAGTTTCATCCCGGTCTGATGAGCCCTGTAGGAACCGGCATGAACCTCTAGCATGACATGGTAAATCTTGACTCTTTGAATGAAACGAAGGAGAACCCCATCAAAACCTCACTTGAATAAAATCATCTCACAATTAGGACTATCTTGGAGGGTTAACTGTAAGGAACCGTGTCGAATTTGATCGCGCTCGGCCTGATCTTTCAGGAGATTACCATTTTAGAGGTACTCGAAAAAGGAGATCCTCTAGTAAGGAGTCACTTCAATCACTCCATCTGGGGGACCCAGGGGTCCTAATGTGGAGGTGTTGGATATAAGGTTGATTACCTGTGGGATATCATTGTCGTCTAGAGTGATGGGATAAATGACTCTCGAATGTTCCATGTGGATATTTAGATCATCTTATTTGGGCACTGCAAGTGATGCAGCTAGGCTGGCTAGGCAATCAGCCTGACTATTCTAAGATCTAGGGACACAAGTAACATTGGGATGAGATGAGAATTCTGACATTAACTAAAAAGTGTGTTCCAACAATGGTATAATCTCTGTCTTTCAAACGACATAGTCACTATTGATCTGCTTGATGACTAGTTCGGAGTCCCTTTTCACATGAAAATGGGGAAAGTCAATCTCAAGGTCCAGATCAAGGACAGTGATGGGAGCTTGGTATTCCACTTCATTGTCGGTGAAGCCTTCTGACAACAGGAATGAATACGACAGAATAGCTTTTACTGGGGTAATGAAGACAATACCCATGCATATTCTGTTAAGTTTGTTGTCATTGATCCTTCTGCTGGTGGGGCTCCAGGTTGCACCATCAAAGTGCATTTTCTAACACGAGATGTCTTGGTCTACCGAAAGGATTGCCTCGTCAGGAAAATCAAGGTGTAGGGACTGGTCTGCAGGAGTTGGATGGGCAGCAAGGAAGTCTTCTGACTCTTTCCCCTTAATAGCCTTCTGAGGGATAAACCTGATGTCGAATTGCTGAAGGATTACCACCCACCGAGCTAGAGGACCTGTCAACATGGGGTAGTTCCGGATGAACATCAATGGATCTACCAAGGACACCGGTTGTACCTTGTGATGTTGGAAGTAATGCTGCAATTTTGTACTGTGAATACCAGCACAAGGCAATTCTTTTCAATAGTAGAGTATTTGGTTTCTGTATCGAGGAACATGCGACTGAGATAGTAGAGACTATTCTTTGTCCCCTTGTTGTTCTTCTAGGCCATAAGGGATATGAGAGACCGTTCTTAGGTGGTCATGTAAAGGACCAGTGGATTTACGGAGACAAGTGGCATTAAGACTAGAGGCTAGAGCAGGTACTTTTAGATTTCCTCAAAAGCAGTATCACATTCTTCGTCCCACTCATTGACAGTTCCCTTCTTCATGAGTCATGAAAAGTTCTTACACATTCCAGCCAGATTCGGGATGAATCGGAGTATGTAGTCTAAGTGGACTTGGAAACCTTGAATCTCCCAGAGGATTCTTGGGGGTGAAATATGGCTAATGGCCTTGATCTTCTTTGGATCGATCTTGTAGCCCCTATATCTGACAACGAAGCTGAGGAACATTCCAGAAGTGACCCCAAAGGCACACATCAATGGATTCATCTTCAGGTGGTAGGAAAAGGGGAAGCTGAAGACTTTATCAAGGTCTTTGCAATGGTCTCGACACTGGCGATATTTGACCACCAGATCATCCACATAACATTCCACCAACAATCTGAGGATCCGATTAAATATGCGATGCATAGCCCGATGATAGGTGGAACCTGTATTATTTAAACCAAAGGGAATGACTTGGTAACAAAATGTACCTTGTGTTTCCCTAAATTCTATAGAATTCTCATCATAGGGATCCATTCAGATATGGTTATACCCAGAATACCCATCCATGAAAGAGAGGGCATGGAACCCAACTATGGCATCAGTCAACAATTCCGTCATAGGAAGGGGAAAGTTATCTTTCGTACAGTGATAGTTGAGATCCCATAAGTCGATGAAAACTCTGATATGTCCATTATTTTTGCTGACTAGCACAATTTTGGCTAGCCATTTGGGGTACTGGACCTCCTTAATGAAATTGAATATGATGATCTTATCAACTTCTTCCTCAACCATGGCATCATAAGAAGGGTGCATCTTTTTGGGAGGTTTCTAGAACCCACGAAGATTTATGGGGAGATCGAGGTGGTGGATGGAAACCTAAAGATCTAGTCATGTCATCTCATCATAACTCTAGGCGAATACATTATGGTGTTGTTTAAAGAAGTATATGCACTGTTGTTGTTCCTCAAGGGGCATGGCAACACGGATAATGGTGGGTTTCGGGTCTGCCTCACTACCAAGGTTCTCCTGTACCAATTTGATGACTGTGGTGGATACGACCTATTAAAAGGAGGAGGGAGAATCCTTTAAATCCTCTTCTTCACTTATGTAGGAGGTATCCTCAGCTGGAAGAGTTTCCTTTGAGTCGACAGATCCTGATGGGCGGCTGGTACCAGCCTGAGCGGCAGTGGACACTACATTGGGGAAATCCTGTGCAATTGAAACCATAATGGTGAAGGTTGTTGATCCAATCCCATATGGTCTTTGGCCCAAGGGGCCACACTTTATGATATCAAAGCTATAGTGGCGCATCTACTTGATTAGGTTAATTCCATCCTAGAACAATAGGCAAGTATGACGTATTGTCGTTGTCGTGGGACAAACATCCCGATACCTTATGGGAGTAGGAGGATCTGGGAACACTAGAGCCTGATTTGTGTAGGATTATGATGTGATCTTCCAACATCGCAAAGACTTGGGAATGTGTTCCCCCCTCGTTTCAAAAATAATGAAACATTGTCCCATGTCCAGTGATATAGCTTCTAATTGGTGGATTGGAAAGATATAGCCATCATCTAGATCTGTCAATTGGTCAATCATAGTCGTGGCATGCACAACCTCATTAGCTTGAATCAGCTTGTCTTTTCTCTTGTAGTATTAAGCATCCAAATAGTGGTATTCGAAAGAGGAAAATTGAGACACATCACTTGGAGCATGCCCACTCGACCATTATGGGATTACTTGAGGAACATGTTATATGATGAGGGAACCACCGCATATAGGTGGAGCCATGGAATGCCCATCAAAACATTATAGGTGGTGTCTTAGGAGATAACCATAAACTTGATGCTGGAAAATAAGACACCAAACTGGTCTTCAAGTAGATTTTGCCGACCAATGTCTCTTTTTTCCAGTCATAACCTTGGATTCATAGGACAAAAAGACTCAGATCATCCTCATACAACCCCAATTTTCGCACTGTCCGATTCAGGAATAGGTTGATCTCGAAGCCTGTATCGACAAGATAGCAGTGAACCACCACACCATTAAAATGGTTGGTGATGTATAGTGGGTGAATGTGCCCCCCGTATGGGAAATCCTTCATCTTCTCCAGAGAATGAGATGATGGATTGACATTTATCACGCTCGACCGCCTCAACATGGAAGGCTTCGGGAGTTTCTACCTCAGTCTCAAAATGGGGGGGGGCTTCTTAAAGCTTCACCAAGGGATTCATGCATATCCTCCGATAGGAGAAGGGCCTCAAAGATAGAGAGATTTTATGGAATGATAGAAAGATTCTGGGGAAATCATACTTCTATTCTAGGCATGAAAATATACTTATAGAAGGTCGTTATATGACAGTTGGTATGGTGGGCCTTGCTGACGGAATCAGTGGCTGACTGGTGCTAGGAATATCTTGTTGCTCACTAGTCAAGGCCAGCAGAGTGACTACCAGATGAGGTCCTGATGAATAAGATTAGTCTGTAGCAAAGCGTGTCTTGTCATGACACGGTCATGGTGGATCCTCCTGATCCAAAAACATGAAAGGCGTCGGAGGGAGATCATATGACACTAGATTAGAAGGTTGTGCGTGTTGAGATATGTGATGGGCCTGCTTTCTGGTTTCAGCAGCATGAATAGCCTGGATAGAAATACTGACTGAGGCACTTTGATGACCCATATTGTTGTGGCTCTGTCGACGTTGATGATGACTTGGGATGTTTGGAGGATCCTCCTAGTGCTCCTCATTGTCAGGAATCATGTAATGGTTTACCTGCTCTACTGTATTAATTGAGGTTTACCCTTTACTATCACTCGACGAGTCATCCACTACTGGATGGATTTTGGGAGAAATATCCATCTCCAAGGGAATGAAGTTTCTGAGAGTACGAGATGACGAAAAAATTGGTGGGGGACTTTGCTTTCCCTAGCACCGATGGTGTTTTCTATTCTGATAAGGGGACTACTGGGATGATGATGTAGAAGTAGTAGATGCAGCTTTTGAATGCTCTTGTCGATTCGGCAGAGCACAGATAACACCATGGTCATGGGAGACTATTTTATGATCCATGTAGTCATCATACATCTAGGACCTGCAGTTAGAAACCTAATTCCACTTGCCTTTGTTATCACTATTGTTGTCTAGCTTCATGAAGACACGTGCCACCTATGCCGGAACTGCGCCTAACCGGACAATGATGGCATCCACCTACTCTTGGAGCCAGTCTTTAAACACATAACACTATTTGAGGGTGTTCCCCTGGATCCGGTGATAGGGGAAATAATTAGGGAGATCAGTGAGGTTTGCCTCTTCTGGCCTCCTTCATTCATGAAAACATATAATCCACTGCTCCAAGGCACTACAGAAATAACCAGGTAGTTGATCATCATTGAACGAGTAGGTCTGGTTCCTCTTGTCTGGGAAGGGGGCCCATGGAGCCTGACATTGATGAGGGGCTGGAGGATCCTGTCGAGGAGGTGGAGCATGGTTATCTTGCATAGGTGGTGCTGGTGCATTGCGCAAGGGAACCTACTATTTCTATGGTGTGCGCTGCTATAGGTTGTGCCTGAGGTGGAGGGCCTATACGAGGCTGTGGAGGTGGCTCCACTGGTAAAAAAAGAAGTTTCCTAGGGACTCTATTTGAGCCACTATGGTGGGATCAACCCTAGAGGCCCTTCTCATGGGGATTGTAGGAGGAAATGGACGTGCCTGGCTAGCATGATGCGAGGCTTTCTTTAGGCACCAGACCTTATTAGAGAAGGATCAGAATCCCCCGGGGTAGTTCTAGGTGATCTAAGAGGATACCAGTTTTGTCTTGACAATCCCTATGCATATCATCAATAGTTGCTCCTAAGTTAGTGGCATGTCAAGGAGGTATGTGAGCCCTCTCCACCATGAGGCAAAGTCTGCAACTCGCTAATTAGGCATCTGCTTGCACTTCAAGAGGTCCACGATACTCGTCTTCTGAGTGGTGGATCTAAACTGGTAGGGAAATTTCCTATGGAGGTCTTCCCAACCGGCTATAGATATGATGGGGATCTGGTTGTACAAGATGAATGTCTGACCCAAAAATGTTTGTACAAAGCATCAAAGTTTGTCGGTTTAAGGAACCAGAATTTCTATGTAATTTTTTTATATATGGGAATTTTATGAGTCCTCGAAAATTAATGGTGCATGATTCCGAGGCCTGGTGTGCCTGGATTGAATTTTGTAACTTTTTTTCGAGTACGTTCAGTAAATGTGCGAGCGGGTTTTTATAACATTTGAACCGGTGCTCAGAATTGAAATCTAACGACATCGTTGAACTCACAGTGCTAGTATTAGCTTAAGGAGACTTTTAGCTCGATGGAAATTGGTCGAGGTTGAAAGTTAGCTTTTGTGTTTTTCGTAAAAGATTAAAATTAAATAAAAATGTTTAATATTTTCATTTTTTTGTTGAAACCTCCCATGTGGATGTATTTAAGGTTGCAATCTCTTGAACTAAAACCCCTCATCATGGGTTATGGTGGTGGGGAGCACCAGAGCCTAAACTCCCCAATATGAATTCATAAAGGTGGGGACCACCTGAACCCTCATAATCGGAGAAACCCTAAAAATTCTTCTTTAATGTGGAGAAGTCTCTTGAACTTCCTCTTAATTAATTGTTCCACGCCCATTAATTAATTATTAAAATTAAATGTGTGAAAAAATTAATTTAAAAAATTAATTTAATTTGGGGTTGGATCCTCACTTATTTTTTATTAGAATAAATCATTGGGGAAAGGGAGGATTTTGGAGGATCATTATAACCTGACAAAGAACACACCCTTCTTCTCCAACGAAGGACTTCTCCTCCAAACAAAGAACACCACATTTATAAATGAATGTTATTCAATGACAAGAAAGTGGAAGACACCGAAGACGGGATCAGAGGCGTGTGGTGGATGTGACGAACGCTGAAATCTTCAACTTCATTCTCGTGCCAACATCAATGAACCTTCGAGGTAGGGATTGTTATTTGAATTTCCCCTTTAACCGTTTTTTCAGATTCTTCATCATTCATGAAACAATTGTGAACCGCTTGCTATTACCCTAACGCGGAGGGTGTGGGAGAAAGAAACATGTCCTGACCTCTCCACAAACCCTTGGGTTTTTTATGATATATTTGTGATGGAAGAAGATGGAAATTGGAGGCCGACTGCACGATGAGGGTGGAAGCATGCATCTACGTTGCTCGGTGAACAAGGAGATATGGCTTGTGCCACGACGATGAATGGAGGACGGCTGGCTGAGCTAGCCACTGGCGAAGGCGCAACACACGACCGTTCTATGTGGAGAAGATGACTAGCCATCTGTCCAGCCGTGGTGGCACCCTACCACACCACGGCCCTCGCGCCAAAAGAGAGACTTACCCGAGGAGAACCGCCTTCGATCCACCAAGAAACCCCTTTTATTAGCCTCCAAAATGAGCTAATGAGCTCCCACAACCTCTGAAAACCGGAACTCCCATGTGAGCCACGAGTGGGAGGAAGAATGATGGAAAATGGGAAATAACGAGTGGCTCGGGACTTAATTACCCAATCATTAAGTGGCTGCATGGTCACCCCGCACAATTTGGCAAACCATGCGCCAACCGTGTGGTTGCCACTGTCTCACCAAGGGACTTCGCACGGTTTTCCCGCACGGTCTAACAAACTGTGCGCCACCCTTATGGATCCCACTGTCAAGGGTGCATGGTTTCCTGGGTTGGTCGCATGGTTTGTTCAGACTGTGCGCCAACCCTGCACCCCTGAAAAACCTCCACAACATTCAGGTTGGATCGAGCACGAATCTAACTGGGCCCTCGGGACTAAAAGGCTAATAACAGACAGACCGTGTGACTGATTCACACACCGTCTATTGTGTTGAGACCCCATTTGATGTGGCAGACCTTTGGGATACTTATTCATGGGACTTCATGGTAGTTGTAGTATCGATCAGTGGATTGAGGATCAGACCCTCCTGGACACAAGAAATCTTAGAGTGGGAACTCGGTAGCTGGGTCTGACGATGTACTGATGATGTACTAGGTTCCTGTTTGGGTTTGATGATGTACCAGAGCATGTACTAGGATATTATCTGGGTCTGAAGATGTACCAGAGCATGTACTAGGATCCTGTGTGGGTCTGACGATGTATCATAGCATGTACTAGGATCCTGTGTGGGTCTGACAATGTACCAGAGCATGTACTAGGATCTTGTGTAGGTCTGACGATGTACCATATCATGGAATAGGATCCTGTGTGGGTCTGACGATGTACATAGCATGTACACAACTATCTTTATCTTTCTTCAGCTTTATTTTATTTCACTTATACTTGTAACTTTACTGTTGGGCTTGTATTCCAACACCTCTTACTCTCAGTACTCTTTTTTCAATACGGTTTACTTGTATTCATATCTTATTGTGTGCTTGGTTGCATGTGTTTAAAGGTTATAAAGTCAATTCCATCCTAGTTTTAGGGAATATGCTTTTCGGTGCTAGTTGTCAGCCCCTGACCTATGGAAGGCAGGCTTGGAGTTGTCACGGCATGGGCCCCAGGGGACGGGTCATGAAGAATTGGTATCATAGTAGTCGGTTCTATCGTATAACATAGGACTCTAATATTTCTTACATCAATAGTGTTAAGGTTAGTGAGTGTGTTTATTAGTTTATGGAAACCAGTGTTGGTGTTGTGGCTGACATATCCATACACCAGGACCATGACTTCTGATTTATGACTCAGTGCACGAAAACACTGATTGTGAGCGTGTTTGGAAAAGTTTTCTTTGTTAACTCTTTGAGTCAGCTCACCAGGTATAACTTATTGACTGTGGAACACCTTTTTCCTTTCATGATTCCTTCATGCAACTATCTAGCTTGGGTTCTAGGTCTAGTACGCACTGATAGCCCACCGAGCGACGAGGCCTCGGTGCAGGGCCCTTTTCTATTACAGGCACTAGCGGAGGCACCTGTGGTACCATTACCCATTGGTCCATCGATGCCACCAGCCATAGCAGCAGAGAGTGCATGCCACTTGAGTGCGTTGCACGAGTTCCAGCGCTAGAGGCCACCTAGGTTTTGGGGTGATACGGACTCACATGAAGCTGAGGATAGGTTGGAGGCCATAGTGAGAGTCTTTCAACTGGTAGGGACACCAGCTGATCTCATGGTGATCCTTCCCACCAGTCTTCTATAGGAAGCAGCAGGCATATTGTGGAGCATGATGCTCTAGGTTCACAATGGGGTGACTCTTTTCTTAGAAGACTTTGAGAGCCTGTTTCGGGAAAAATTTTTCCCAGCGAACCTTCATGTAGTGCGCATACAGTAACTACTTTATCTATAGCAGGGAAGCATGATTGTGGCTCAGTACTTAGCGAGGTTTACTGACCTCTCATGCTACTCCACTGATATGTGGCGGGACCCATTCTTCAGGGCCCAGACAATTGAACAAGGACTCATGTGGGATATCAGGGATGTGATTATCTCACTCAGCATCTTGATGCAGGCGGGGGTGTTAGAGTGATCCCTCTTAGTGGAGAATTTTTTTGCTGAGTAGTCACCAACAGTGAGACCCACCACCAGGCATCACGTAGCAGAGTCTTCTGAAGATGGTAGTAGATAGATGTCACAGATGTCCAAGAGGACCAGACATACAGGTGGATGACCACAATACTCAAGATTGGTTGTGCAGGGAATAGGAGACAGAGCTGGTCATGCGAGAGGTAGGTAGTGTTTCACATGTGGCGGGCTGGGTCACATGGCTCGTGACTGCCCGACCCGCCATATGGATGATCAGCAGATGGTAGAGGGACCGCCCAGGTAGAGAGAGATGTTCGAATGAGGAGGTCTACAGAGAGTAGGTGGACGTGGCAGAGGTGTTAGTTGTGTAGTTGGCGGTGGGCGACGATTCGAGATGTTTCCACAACCACCATTAGGTGGTCCGCCCCGACCACATGGAGCAGGTGGACAGGGGTGGGCTCAGCTCCAGGTAGCTAAGGCTTATGATCACAACACTCTTGAGATAATATGAGGTACAGTCTATGTCTCATCTACCTTAGATGCAGTACTTATAGACACAGGTTCCAGTCATTATTTTACTACAACTGCCCTCATTTAGAGGTCGGAGAGTCTGATAGAGTCGTTGGCTAGATCCTTATGGCTAGAGACTCTTACAGGAGCCAATTCGATGATTATGCACTGGTGTCGGAAGTGCGATCTTACTCTAGGAAGCAAGAGCATCGGCCAGGATCTACTAGTAGCGACTTCAAGGCCTTATGAAATCATCTTTTGTATGGACCGGTTATCTGTAGTCCATGCTCATATTGACTATATTAGGAACAATGTGTGGTGTTTTCATATGGATGGGAACATGTTTACCTTCACCAGCGAGAAGGGAGACTTTGCAGCACAGGATGGACTTACCCAGATGAGGGTGCAGCTGATTACTCATCAGTTGGCTAGCCTTACCCTCAGAGTTGTTGATGTGGAGACTTCGAGTTATCTTGTAGTGGTGGACCAGTACATTGATGATTTCCCTGATGATGTTTCGGGTCTACCTCCTCGTAGATAGGTGGACTTTTATATTGACATGTACCATGGGATGACACCGATATCTACACTATCATATCATATGGCTCCCGTAGAGCTTCGCGATCTGCGGGTACAGCTGGAGGACTTACAGGGGAAGGGATTCATTCATCCCAGTGTTTCTCCCTGGGTAGCCCAATTTTGTTCACCAAGAAGGTGGATGGGAGCCTATGGCTTTGTGTTGAGTATCAGTGCCTGAACCAGGTCACCGCAAAGAATAAGTACCCACTCCCGAGTATTGAAGACCTCTTTGATCAGCTAAAGGGGTCATGGAAGATCTCGAACATAGACCTCAGATCATACTATCACCAACTGAGAGTGCAAGACAAGGATGTGCAGAAGACGACCTTCAGATATCGGTATGACCATTATGAGTTCTTGGTTATGCCATTCGGCATAACCAACGTGTTAGAAGTTTTCATGGGACTCATGAACATGATCTTTCAGCCATACCTAGATCTCTTTGTAGTAGTCTTCATCGATGAGATTCGGGTGTACTCAGCTACTAAGGAGGAGCGTACCTATCATTTTCATGTTGTATTGGACACACTCCAATAGGACCAGCTTTATGATAAGCTCTCTAAGTGCCAGTTCTGGATCCAAGAGGTTCACCTTCTAGGACATGTCACATTGGAGGCTGGAGTTGCGGTGGATCTACAGAATATTGAGGTTGTACTTACTTGTGAGCCACCCAATACTGTGACGGATGTACAAACTTTCCTGGGATTGGCTGGATACTATCGGAAATTTATGGCATATTTATCTAGAGTTTCAGCACCTTTATCAGCATTGTATAAGAAGAGACAACCCTTCATTTTGTTGGAGATATGCTAACAATTTTTTAAAGAGATGAGGTAGAGGCTGACTAGTGTCCCCATTATGAGGCTACCGGAGGAGGGCATAGGGTACATAGTCTACTGCGACACATCAAGGACCTGGATCAGATGTTTATTGATGCAGGAGTGAGCAGTGATCACTTATGGTTCTTGAAAACAGAGACAGCATGAGAAAAACTACGCTACCCATGACCTGGAGTTAGCAGTAGTGGTCTTTGCCTTGAATATGTGTCGACATTACTTGATGGGAGAGCGTTTTATGGTGTACTCTGATCATAACTTTCTCAGGTATATCTTCTCTCAGAAGGACCTGAACCTGAGACTGCGATGTTGGCTTGAGTTCCTCCAGGACTATGACTTCGAGATATTCTATACTCCTAAAAATGGGAACATTGTAGCAGATTCACTCAGTAGGAGATCTGGTATACAACTGCTAGGTGAGGCGACGGAGCAGCTGCCCGCTTTGCAGATATCCTTTGTGGAACGAGGTGGAGGAGCTTTCCTTCAGTATCTTATAGTCACTCCCCCACTTCTTCAGCGAGTCAGGGAGGCACAACATGGGGACATTGACTGTGAGGCTCGACATGCTCAGATATCCACAGGACAGGCACCTGATTGATTTTCTGAAGGTGGGAAGAACTTCATACTCTTCAGAGGACATACCATGGTATCGGTGTTACTCCAAGAGGAAGTGTTGAGGGAATTCCACACATAACCTCTAGCGGTACATCCAGAAGTGGTGAAGATATACTAGGATCTCCGATGACAGCACTGGTGGTCAAGAGTGAAGAAAGTAGTAGCAGAGTTTGTCTCTCGGTGCATCACTTTTATGTAAGTGAAGGTGGAGAATCAGGTACTAGCAGGCTTGGTTCAGACTTTGGAGGTCCCAGAGTGGATGTGGGGTGGGATATCCATGGACTTCGTGACAGGAATTCCACGTACATCCAGAGGTCATGATTCTATCTGGGTGATCGTTGACCGAATCACCAAGTCGGCCCACTTCCTACCGATTAGAGAGTAGGGTTCAGTAGAGAGCTCAGCATTCCTCTATGTGCAAGATATTGTGTGGATACATAGATTACCTTTGATGATTTTATCCGATCGTGATATGCATTTCACTTACCAGCTATGGAAGGGGTTGTAGGAGGCTTGCGAGACGCAAATTCTTTTGAGGACCGCCTTCCATTCTCAAATGGATGGTCAGACTAAGCAGACCATTCAGACCCTCAAGGACAAGCAACATGCTTGCGTACTTGAATTTGGTAATAGATGAGAGGATAACTTTCCTTTGGTAGAGTTTCCATACAACAACAACTATCACTCCACCATTAGGATGGCACCTTTTGTGGCATTGTACTGGTGACCATGTAGATCACCTTTGTGCTGGAATGACCTAGGGGAGTCAGCACTCGTGGGACCAGAGATGGTATGGGTTACCACAGGGATGGTGCATATCATTACAGAGCAGATTAAGACTGCACAGAGAAAGCAGAAGTCTTATGCCGACAGGTGTTAGAGACCTCTGGAGTTTGAGGATGTCGACCACCTCTTTCTACGGGTCTCACCTCGATGAGGTTTGCAGAGATTTGGTCGGGCATCAAGTTATCTCCAAGGTTCATTGAACCTTTTTAGATCCACAGTAGAGTTGGTGAGGTGGATTACTATCTAGAAACCCCCCCCCCCAGTTGCATCGGGTTCACGGCGTCTTCCACGTTTCACAGTTGAGTAGATACTTGCATGACCCTTATCACATCATCCACCACAACGAGCAGGATGTTGATGATGGGGAGACATTTACAGAGGTACCAGTGGACACTGAGGATCGAAAAGAGTGGGTCCTTCATGGGCGATCGATACCTATGGAGCGCATTCGCTGGCAGCATGGGAACCAACAGGAGAGAACATGGGAGCGGGAGGCTCAGATGTGAGCTCAGTACCCCTAATTGTTTCCCATAGTTTGAGTTTTGGCTTATGGGGACGTAAAGCCTTAAGGTGGGGAGAATTTAAAGACCTGGAATTTCTAGGTAATTTTATTTATATATGGGAATTATACGAGTCCGCAAAAATTTACAGCACGTGATTCTGAGGCCCGATGTGCCTAGAAGGAATTTCTTACCTTTTTTTCAGGTACGTTCAGTAAACGTGCGAACGGGTTTTTGTAACTTTTGAACTGGTGCTCGGAATTGAAATCTGAGGACACCATTGAACTCACAGTGCCGATATTCGCTTAAAGAGACCTTCACCACAAAGGCAGTTGGTCGAGGTTGAATGTTAGTTTTTGTGTTTTTCATGAAAGAATAAAATAAAATAAAAATGTTTAACATTTTTTTTGTTGAAACCTCTCATGAAAATTTTTTAAAGGTGGGGACCACCTGAACTAAAACCTATTGACATGGGTTATGGTGGTGGGGACCACCCGAGCCTAAACTCCCCAATTTGAATTTTTAAAGGTTGGGACCACCAGAACCCTCATAATGGAAGAAACCCTTAAACTCCCTCTTTAATGTGGAGAAGTCTCTTGAACATCCTCCACATTAATTTTGACACACCCCTTAATTAATTATGCCAATTAAATGTGTCAACAATTTCATTTGAAAACTTAATTTAAATTGGGGTTGGCTCTTCCCCTGCTTTTGGTTGGAAGAAATAATTAGCGAAAGGGAAGATTTTGGAGGATAATTCTCTCCCAACGAAGGACACACCCTTCTTATCTAACAAAGGACTTCTCCTCCAAACGGAGAATGACATCTTCATAAAAGAATGTTCTTCGGATCCATGAAAGAGGACGACGCACAAGCTGAGATGAGAGGCGTGTAGCGGGCGCGATGAACATCGACATCTTCAACATCTTTCTTGCACCAACATCAACAAACCTTTGAGTTAGGTATTATTGTTTGAATTTCCCACTTTACCCATTTCTGGAAATTATTTGTGATTCAAGAAACAATTGTGAACCAATTGCTACTGCTCTAACGCGGAGGGTGAGGGAAAAAAAACAAGGCCTCACCTCTCTACAAACCCTTGTGTTTTTTATGAAATCTTTTCGATGTAGGAATATGGAAACTGGAGGCCAGTCATACGATGAGGGATGTGGCGTGTGTCTATGCTGCTTGGTGAACAAGGAGACGTAGCTTATTCCAGGATGACGAATGGAGTATGGATGGCTGAGCTGACCGCCCACGAAGGCGAGGTGCACAACCGGGCCGCGTGAAGAAGACGTTGGGCCATACGGCCAGCCGCGGTGGCACCCCACGACATCGCGGCCCTCACACCAAAAGAGGGACTTACCCGAGAAGAACCACCTTTGATCCACCAAGAAACCCCTTCTATTTTCCTCCAATACGAGCTATGGATCTCCCCCAACCTCTAAAAATCATAACTCCCGTGTGAGCCACGAGTGGGAGGAATAATGAGGAAAAAATGGGAAATCCCGAGTGGTCTGGGACTTAAAAACCCAAACATTAACTGGTCACATGGTTACCCCGAACAGTTTGGAAAATCGTGTGCCAACCGTGCGGTTTCCACTGTCTCACCCAGGGACTTTTCACAGCATGCCTACACGGTTTGAAAAACTGTACGTCGCCCATGAGGAGCCCACAGTCAGAGGTACATGGTTTCCTGGGATGGCCACATGGTTTGTTCAGACTGTGCGCCAACTATTCTCCCATGCACAACCTTCACAACTTTTGGGTTGGATTGTGCATGAATCCAACAGGGACCTCGGGACTAAAAGGCTAATAACTTACAGACCATGCGACCAATTGACACACTATCTGTTTCATTGTGACCCCCTTTGATGTGGCGGAACTTTAGGATGCTTCTTCATGGGACATCGTGGAAGTTGGAGTATCGACCAGTGGATTTAGGGGAGTACCATCCTAGAGACAAGAACGCATAGAGGGGGAACCCTGTAGCTGGGTCTAACGATTTACTAGGATCCTGTGTAGGTCTAATAATGTACCAGAGCATCTACTAGGATCCTGTGTGGGTCTCACGATGTACCAGAGCATGTAATAGGATCTTGTGTGGGTCTGACGATGTACCATAGCATGTACTAGGATCTTGTGTGGGTTTGACGATGTACCAGAGCATGTACTAGGATCATGTGTGGGTCTAAAAATGTATCAGAGAATGTACTAGGATCCTGGGTGGGTCTAACGTTGTACCATAGCATGTACTAGGATCCTATGTGGGTCTGATGATGTACCAGAGCATGTACTGGGATCCTGTGTGAGTCTGACGATTTACAGACAATGTACTTGGATCCTGTGTGGGTCTGACGACGTACAGACGACGTACTGATGATGTACTAGGATCCTGTGTACGTCTGAAGATGTACAACGATACTATGTGGGTATGATGATGATTTTGGATCCTTCGTGGGTCCACCTCTTAACAGAGTAATATGAATTGGTAGTTACCGGTAATCGTCACTACTACTGTACCTAAGCTATAGCTGGTGTGAGCTTAGTTCGTACCAGTGTGGTACTTTCCTTCATGGTAATACCTTGGTGGTTTTCTTCTGTTTGGCATACCTGTATGGTATTTACCTTGGTGGTATTTCATCCTTTGTGGGACAGTTGATCTTTGGGATTTTGGGTTGGACCCTATGTTTCCTCATGATTGAGATGGGTATACTTGATAACATAGGTATATGTATGGGTATAAAACTAAGTAGGGTTTCCAGTTGATTTCATTCTTTGTGGTTTATCCCTTTTGGATTTTATGAGACCTTGAGGGTCTCGGGGTCCCTACTAAGTATCATTATACTCACCCCTGCACGGGATATACCTGCACCATGTTGTGTTTGGTGTAGACGATGGACAGTGCCGATCGTGGCTAAGGGTACCAGGACAGCATGGTGCATGGAGGGGGACTATACGGTGTGTCTGTACGAAGAGGAGACATACGGACATGGAGTGATGAGGAGGCGATATCTACCTACCCTCCTGGTAGGAACCTCAAAGGACGACCTAGTAACTGTCTTTCTCTTTCTCCAGCTATATTGTATTTCAGTTGTACGTGTAACTTTACTATTGGGCTTGTATTCCAGCCCCAATAACTCTCTGCACTCTTTTTTTTCATATAGTTTACTTGGGTTTATATCTTGTTGTGTGCTTGGTTGCATGTGTTTTCAAGATATAAAGGCAATGCATTCCCGGTTTTAGGGAATATGCCTTTCGGTGCTAGCCGCCAGCCCCTGGCCTATGGAAGGCGGGTTTGGGATAGTCACGACATGGGCCTCAGGGGACGGGTCATGATAAGCGGCCTCCTGCAATGCTGTTATTCCCAACATGGGCCCACACCTTGAGATAAAGATGTCCAGGTGTCGCGGCAGGTCCCATATCCTATTGAAGGGGGAAAAGTGGGATTTCCGAAACTTGAGGGTGCTGGCATATCATCCACCTATGCTAGATAATCCTTTCCATCAGGCGGGAATTCCAACTGTCACATCTCCATCACCTCGAGGAAACCAATGAGTGCCGCCATTGGATCATTCGGGTGGGGGTTCCTGTCATTACGGGGATCCTTGACCACCAACTCATTGACATGTTCTTCAAAATGATAAGCGGGCCTCGCGGATCGTGGAGCGACTAGTGGAACGACCAGCGAAAAAGCTGGGGGAACCTGAGTTGGTCCCAGAGATTTTCTTTCCACTCAGGTGGATTTGATTACCCATACTACACCCTCTTTCCCTAAATTCCATCCTCAACCCTGTCTATGTGGGTAGGATGGTCAAGGTCACCCGGAGGAACATTGCCAAGGGGAGGTTGTGCCTTCCCATGCTACCCCGGCTGAGGATCATCATTGTCTGGGCGTCGCTCCAAAACACGTTCAACACGGAGGTTGTCGACAATCTTCTTGGGTTTGGGAAGTTGCTGACGCAACGTGGATTTTTCAAGATCATCTTCCACCTTCTGCCTTGATCCAGATGGGTCATAGGGTTTGATAGCTCTGAGGTGTTCCTTACCCTTGTTGGGATTTTGGCTGAGGACCAACGCCTTACTATGCATGAGAAGACCCATTAGATTCTTTTGTTGATGATTAATCCTTCCAAATAGGTTCAATAGGTGTGATAATCTCTTGGGGGGTAGGTCCTCTCTAAGAAGATCTAGATCTTTCTCACCTGTAGTAGTTCAACCATGTTAACCGAGACCCTACCAAGAGGCATATCCTCTATGTTTCCCGGAAAATCGGGCTGGTGCCAGATGGAACTGAAATGGAGGGTTGTGTACTACCCCCAACCACAGATCTCCATGTGGGAAGAAGGATCCTTGATTATCCTACATAGAACTTTAAATATCTAGATGCATCATTGATGGAGGTTCCTATAGCGACTTGGTGACTCAGGGCGTTGGGCCATGGGGGGTGCGGCCAAATCAACCAAACAACATTGTTGGATGAAGTCTTTAAAGGGTCTCTAACTCTTGGGGTAGGACACTCTTCGATGACGAAGATGAAAATGAGTTTCCCAATGGGTCTAGAGAAATCATAAAACCTCATCTTGGGTGAGTGATTCTAGCGCCCTGAAATTTGGCGCAGCAACTGGCTTAAACATGTCTTTTAAATGGTCTGCTGCGAGAATATTCCCCAAGCTCCTTCGTCTAAAATAAGGGTCTAGTCCTTCATTGACCCACTCATCAACTGAAGGTGTGTGGGGAACTGGTAGCGGTACTGATGCAGACAGCTGATATGGCAGGCTGGCTGACAGAGAATACAGAGAGCATGATGAAAAATCGTCGTATCTCAGGATATCCTTCGAAGAGTGTAGTGACTTATCCACCACATCACAGTAAGACGGGCTAAAGAACACAATTTCTAGTGTAGGGACTACGGATATTGGTTATGGACCACACTACTACTCGTCCTCCATTGGTCCCCAAAATAGCTCTCCGTGATCTATGGTCGAGTTAGAGAGTGCTTCTGGTGATGATGGTGGCGATTCCACTGCTGAAACCTATGGAGTTTACAAATTTGCTTCCTCCTAGATATACCTGTGTAGGGAGGTGGGAATCCGATGGACCTCACATTCTAGAAGTATGAGTATGATGAGCCTTGTTCCTGCCTCATCCCTTGACACAGAGAATCTAGGCAAGGATTCTATCACTGAGTTGTATTCCGCCTCAGAATCTGAGAAGTAAAATGGTTTAATCTTGATCTGAATATTCTTGGTATTCTATTTACTATAGATATGTCCCTGCCTCCTGCCAAGGGATGGTTCTTTGGGATAGGGTATATTTCCGGCATGAGTAGGACCTTCGGCCGTACTGGTGCCGGGGCAGAGAGGATCTCTGCCTGAGTGAGCTGGGGTGTGAGGAGAACCTGGACAGATATCAAAGGGAAAACAGGGATGACCTCCATGTCCACCAACTGATTTGTGGAGGGAACATCCATGGGAAGTGATGGAGTAGGTAGGACTTTCATTGGAGCTTATTGGAGCATGGGTTGGACCTTCATGATGGTTTCCATTGATAACATCAGCATGAGGAGGGTCCTCATACTGGTCAAGATGAACACAGGTAGGATCTTTGTGTTGGGTTCTAGTTAAGCGAAGATGACCTTAAATCCTCTGATTTCAGAGGCTACGAGTACATTCCCCAATTTCTACAAGTAAATGTGGAGGGACCCAATACTAGATATTTATAGGATACGTAACATCTCCACATCGGTTGTCTGTGGTAAGAAAAATGACCCCATACCCTACGTAATGAGCGTGTGATGGGCATCCATACTGAGTTTTACTGCCATGGGGAGGACCCTCATTCGTATTCAAGGTAGCATGGGGCTGACCTCCATGCAAGCTTTGAAGCGGGGAGGACCCACATTCTCTATGGTGGTGGTATAGGGAGGACCTCCGTATTGGGTGTTGTTGTTGCGTGTTTGTCTACGGAAGCCACTACCTCTGCCGGTGACCAAGACAGTCGATCCAACCTGCCTGTGTGGTGGTTGAGGCCACTATTTGGGTTGGTTATATAAGTTCCCCTACTCAGAATACACAGTTGGATGATGATAAATGTCTGTAGTGTCCCGATCCATAGTATTTGTTGACATCGACGCCCCTTGGTGGCATCCTCCTCAGCCTGCGCCAGACACTAGTGTCAGGTCAACCGGACTGGGACCAGCAGTGTAAGTGCATGGATTAACTACTCCTTGACTTGTGGGACTGGGTTGAAGTGCTGGTCCGGCCTAGTGGGAGCCCTCCTAGGGGGCCCCTGAAATGGGATCCTGGATGGGCTGACCCAAACATCCCCAACCACATCAGCATAGGGGAGGGAGTCATCAAAGCGTTTTGGGGAGAGGCTCCCAAAACGGTTGTACATCAGTGTGGGGAGTAGTGTCTCCCTGCATGTCCCTTGGGGGTGGAAGTTGGGACGAGGTGCAGATTCCTCTAGATCCTGACGGGCCATATCTCGAGTCGGGATAAACCCCTCCTCCTCGTATCTGCGGACGAGGTCACTTATCACCCTTAGTTGAATGAATTAAAAAGTGGAGATGGTGTATGGGAGACCAATAGATATTGTTGTGGAGATTTTCACATAAGTGGTGGAGGCACATGGGGTTTCCACATTGACATTTCCCCTGCCCCTATGTCGGTGGTTGGGTGGTGATCGGTTTCCTATTACGACAACTTGGGTCCAGAAAGGTAGGGATATTAAACAATTAGCACAACAAAAGGGAAATCGATGTCCAGAACCCTAGTGTCACTTCGTCTTACATGATTGGTATTAAGGATCCACACTGAAAACATCACAGATCAATATGCCCAACGTTTTGACTGCCCCGACATCTGGTGAGTTTCACACCAGGCCAGCTATTTTCTTAGCGGGACCGGGTGTCGAATTATTGGATCCAATGACATGCTAATCCACTGATATTTCTAACACTAATAATTGATACATTGAGGAGAATAAAATCATGTTGGGTTCACCATTTCGGTTTCTGACACATTCGTTGGGGTGCACACAACCGTCTGTTTGAGGATGACGAGGACATGCTGACTGTTGCCCCATATTCCCTCTTTCCAAATATGGGCAGCATCCATCACTTATTCCGGGATGTTTTCTCCTTTATTGAAATAGGATGATGGGATGTCACTTCCTCCTTCTGTGGATTACTCCTTGGAAATATTCACCTAATCCGGGACTCCCTCATAGATTAAGATATTGTTCCTGAAACTATTCCCAGTTCCATGTCTTTATTAAAGAGAGATAATTAAAGTGCTTCTATAGGGACATTAAAAGGGGTCCGGTCAAGGAAGGAACCTCTGGTCAAGGGATTAGTCACATTGGACATCACTGTCTTGTCTGGATGCTAGAACACTAGGGTGTCTGGGTTTCTTTCTCTTATTATAGAGCTTTTCAAGGGCGTGGAAGCTTGATGTATCCCACATCCAATGTGGGGAATTATATTCCATAAGCATGTCTCTAAGGTTTTCCTCATCTTCCCATGTTTAACACATGGTATGCCACAAGTTTAGCATCTAGTGGAGACAGATTAGACTGATCTGAATGCTGACTAGAGTGGATCGGGTGGGTGCAACCCCTGAAGGGAACACTGATGGTGGGGCTAATGCATGGTTAGTCACCGAGGTGCTACTAAGAGTAGTGAAGAGGTGAATTGACATGATCTCACCGGGATGTGGCGACCAGGGTAAGAATCAAGATGGATAATGAATTGTGATGTAAATTAGATAAATAATGACATGGATTCAACTAAAGGGTGACAATGATATTGGGATTGAGCCTCAATGAGACCTTCTACATATCCTCATGGCAGGGAATGAAAGTCCACATAGTTCATGATGGGTATGGGATCAGGGTTTACGCAAAGGACAATGACACGATGATATACCAGGGGATACAAGTGGATAGAATACCGATGATGGCCTAACACCACTGGGAAGAACCAGAGATATGGGTCCCAACAGAAGTTACGAAAAGGACTTAATGCTAGGTTTGGGTTGACAACGGTTTACCGCTGAATGGTGATCACAACAGCTTACCACTGAATGGGGATTAAAACTGCTTACCAATGCATGAGGATCACAATGGCTTACCACTATATGGGGCATAATGGATTACCTCTGGATGGGGGCACAATGTCTTACCGCTGGATGGGGCCACAATGGCATACCGCTGGATGGGGCACAACGGCTTACCGCTGGATGGGGGAACAATATCTTACCACAGGATTGAGGCACAATAGCTTACCTCTGGATGGGGAACAAGGACATACTACAGGATAGGGAACAACAACTTACCGTGGGATGTGAGAAAACGACATACCGCTGGATGGGCCACAACGACATACTAATGGATGTGGTCACAAAGGCTTACCACTTGATGGGGGCACAACGGATTACTTTTGGATGGGTTTGAAACTCATGGAGGTTTCCTACGTACCCTATCTATGAGACTGATATCAAAGCCCACATAGATCAATATGGTGTGGTGAGCCAACATGAAGATTGTCGAGATGAATGGATGGTGGGCTTGAACCTCAAGGAGGCTTCCTATGTACCTTTCCATGGCAAGGATCAAAGTCCATGTAGTTAGGGAGGGGTTGGTGAACTAACATGAAGATGTTCGGGACCAATGGATGTTGTTCTTGAACCTCAGGGAGGCTTCCTACACACATTACCTTGCCAATGATTAATGTCCACGTAGTTCAGGATGGTGTATAGGGATTATAATCTAGGCTACCCAGAGAGGATGTCATATTCTATGATTACTCTAATCTCACGTGAGTCATGCTCGGTGTGAGAAACAAGATGAAACAAAGATTTGATGATCACGTCGCGAAAGTTGTGTCTGTGGAAGTGGAATGGGGCTTACCTGTGGTTAACAACCAATAATGTAAATAGGGGATTACATGTGGTTCGAGGCCGAGGGAGATGAAGATTGGGACTTAATCTAGGGTAGAGGCCTGGTGGAGACAAATCTCAAAGGGAGAGGGATTTGGCATGGAAGAGGAAATATTCCAGTGCCCATCCCCCCTCTGGTCCTTAGGTCCGAATAAGAAAGGAGGAGCCAGACTGCTGCCTCCCACAAGAAAGGCTAAGGGATTACATCAAGGTGGTTTCCCTTACCCCATGGATAGACGCTACTCCAGAAAAGAGGATCTCATTACATGTGAGGAAGATCTCACTCCAATGGAGACCAGTGGTCTTAGAGACTGTCTGAGATAGGGAACCCCACATATGATGCATTGTCCAAGATCACAGTTTAACTTCATGTGCTGAGGGCAATTTCGCTTGGAAGTATAACGTCATGTAGCTCAGATGAGGTGGGTTTACTCCGCACCCCTAGGACTTACATAATTGATACCCACCCTCCCTTGGGGAAGGGAAGGCATCAAAAATTCCATAGTGAGGGGGTGATATGGAGTGATCTTTTGAGGGTTCTATGTTAGTGTGGCTATGTGAAGACGAAATATCCATTGACGTGCATATGTGAAGAAGCACGAGGAAAAGCAACATAATGGGAAGCACCACCCAAGGGACATTGAAGTTACTTCGCATGATCCTAGAGGTCCGTATGAGAGAAGGGTGTGTAACGTTGATGTTTTGGTTGTAAGAATCACTCATGGATGATGTCCAGAAGAGGGACATCGAAGTGAATATATATGAACAAGGAGGGAGGCTTGTGCATGAATGGTGTAGCTACGTGGAAAAGGCTAGTGTGAGTGGACCCAGAGGCTTTCGCGCAATAGAAGAGGTTTTCACGCAATTGTCACACAATTGGAATAGCTGTGCATAAAAAAGGCTTCCTTTGTATGTAATTAATGATGTTTTCATGCAAAAGGTGGCCAAGTTTTTATGCGCATGTCAGAGGAGTTGCACACAAGGAATGCCCGAGGTTTTTCACGCAGTAGATCTGACATTTGGGGACTTAGGTGAGGGTCAATCTAGAGTGGTCCCGTGTGAAGGCGGACCCCTGGGTGACCCGTCATGGAAAATCCCATACCAGTAAGCTATCTTTTTTGCATGGGAGAGGTGGATTTCATGCAGAGGAGACGGTTCAGATTCTTCATATATCATAAGTCAAAGGGGAACCCTTCTATTCATAGGTGCTCGGGGTCATCGGGTCCACGCAAAAGTTGATCAGAGCGAAAAAATGCGGTCCCCGTGTCGGTGGCTTGAAATATTCCACACCCAGTGTCAGTTGCATGCATGTTTTTTCACCCAGTGTCTCCTATATTCAAGTTTCCATTCCCATGTGAAAAATTCCTTTATATCCCTCTGTTTTTCTTGTGAGAGATATGTTTTTCACACGCCTTTTGGATTTTTCACACGGCACTTCCTTTCTTCCAGGAATTGATGGCCAACTCGAAATATGCCTTTGTTATATCCGCAAATTCCATTTTTAGTCTTTAAGAACATTACAACATCTATAGAATATTTGGAAAAGGAATGTCATATTAGTTATTCCTTTTTTACACATGTCTCCACCCCCTAGCCTATCGAGGTGGGCCATTGGTTGTTGTGAATTGGATCTCAAGTGGACATGAGGGATCTTGTGGGTCAAGTCATGAGATATTGGTATCAAATATGTTTTTTCCTCAGTATGATGTTTCGAGTTATGTCCCCTCATGAGGTTTTGTTAGGAACTTATGGAAACAGTGAGAAAGTGTGTTGACTGTGGATTTTAGGCTAGATAACCCAGTGTTAGTGTAGCGACCAATGTATCCATTCACTGAGACTTTTAATACCTACTTTTCGACTCAGTACATAGAGACATTAGTTTTAGGGAAAAATCGTATACACATAATATAGGATTGATTCTATTAAATATCATTCTTGAGTCAGCTACCCATTTATATATGATCAACTGAAAGTGGTATGTTTTGATTTAATTTTCAGGATTCCTCAATGGAGATAGCCATAAAAATTTCCGAGTTTGGAGTATGATGACAACTCAATGGGTGATGAGGCCTTAGTTAGGGGTCCATCATGTGATATCTTTCCTATATGGACGCAGGTCGAAATAAAACTGTGTTTCTAGAAGAAAATTATTACACCATAGTAGTATTTGGACGTACACAGGCTTAACTCACGACATTAGTTCTACCACTAGAGGCCGGAAAGGTTTAGTAGTGATCTAGATCCATAACTAGTAGTGTATTGGATTGTGGCTGCAATTAGGGTTTCTGAGCTTTTATAAAACCTAATTGATGATATGGTTATGTGGGAAGCCATACTTTTCCATGGAGCTACTGGGTGTTGGTGGAGTTTAGTTATGTAGATGTATGATGAGTTACCACACACATGGTCCAACTTCTAGAAGCTATTTCATAAAGTGTATTAACCTTGATTCTTTCACTTATGCTGGATTCATGATCTTCTAGAGCTAAAATATAGAGGGATGACAATTTTTGAGTATGGTGTGTGGTTCACTAACATTACATGGTACTCCCACGACGTGATTTGGGATGGATACTTTTGGTATGAAATTTTGTGTAGGGTATACATCGATAAATATTTTATAGTCTAGTACACCTACGAATTTTAACATATGCTGAAGTGTTAGAGTGGGAATTGGAGATAGAGAGATTATTATCGTAGGGACTCCTTACCAATGGAACTAGTGGTGCATGACATAAGGTAGGTTCATATACAGTATATAGCAAGCACCAATTAGAAATATATTGATGAATGAGTCCCAATCAGGATTATACTTAGACACATGGTCTTGAGACATAAGGACTACATAGAGGGATAAGGAAACACTGAGTGGGGAGATATTATGTATGTGATGGGAAGGGTCACATGGAACATGATTGCCTGAACAAACATGTTAATGAGGGTAAAAGGATAGAGGATGTACCACAATGATAGAGATAGCTTATTGATCATCAATATCCCATGAAAGGGAAGGGAAGTCCCCAGGGAGTCGAAACTGGAAGAAGAGAAGGTGGGGCTCCTAGAGGAGGAGTTACAAGTGACGGAAATGTTATTATCTCCTACCCCAACCCCTTGTGGACCATTTTAGTCTTAGGGAGATAACATTTGGGGTCGTGGGAAGTTGTAAATGAAAGAGTTATATGATTCGGAAGATCATGAGATGATTAGAGATACCATATATGTTTATTCTAATCATTGTTTAGTAATATTTGTCATAGGTACGAGCCATTACTTCATATTTATACCCACCGTGATAGTGATAGGGAGCTAAATTGATACATTAACCCAACATATTTTCCTTGAGGTTCTTATAGGGAATGCTTCTTCAATATATTTTATATTTCAATAGTGTGAGATATTGCTTGGTGGAGAGAGTTTATTTTTTAAATATTGGTTATCAAAATGAGACTTTACTACATCTTATTGGGTATTGACTGGTTGCCCACCGTCTAATCGCAGATCAACTTTCACCGTAGATGATTCATATTCCTTTATACAGATGTGACGAGATTATCCAATATGGATTTTTCAAGAAGGAGGCTACAACCCATCGCCCATAAATTCGTGAGTTTGTCCCTTGGTGTTGTAGAGTATTTAAGAATATGGATTACAACATTCATGGAGGATTATATGGGTGTATTCGCCAATCACATTTTATGATTACCTCTATGGTGGGAGATAGAGTTTTGTATCAACAAGCACCTCTATAATTCTATGTTATCTTCTACGACTTATCAGATGTCCCCTTCTAAGATCTAGGAGTTATAGGTGTAGTTAGTGGGACGTTCAAGAGAAGGGTTTTCTTATACCCAGTGTGTCCCCCTGTGAAGGTTCTATGTTGTTCATGAAAATTGAGGATATGATATTTCACATATTTTTTTAACCTAATCCAAAGAATGATAAAGAAAAATTACACCTATACATATATTGACGACCTGTTTTATTAGTTGTGTGGCACATAATGGTTCTCGAAGATCGATCTCACGTTTGGCAATCACTACATGAGATTTCACAAGGATCACTACTGGAAAATAGGGCTATACCCATGGTTTTGCAAAAAATCATGGGTACAGGGATAGTACGTGAACCTATACCCACGGTTCTCCAAAACCGTGGGTATAGGGTATTTTCCAAAGAACTATACCGATGGTTCTTCAAAATCGAGGGTATTGGGATTTTTTTAAGACCTATATCCACGTTTCTGGAGAACCATGGGTATAGCTTATGGAGGGGAATGAAAATTAGGCGGTACATGAAAAAAATTTGACTGGAAGATATTTTTTCACAGTTTAGTTTAATATATTTATATGAATATAAATTTATATACTCAGAATTTCTGTAGCTCGGTTGGTCACTAGTGGAGGCGAGACCGTGAGACATGGGTTAGAATCCCACGGTCTGCGGTTTTTGAATTTAAATACCCGATGTGGATTATATTAATATATATACCTATATGAATATATAAATAACCATTGAAAATCATAGCTCGGTTGGTCAATTGTTGGTGCGCGGCCGGGAGGCCCAGTGTTAGATGCGGGTTCGAAACCCCTTGCCTGTGTTTTTGGTTTTTTTAGTACCCCATGTGGATAAAATGAATATATATAACTTGATGTATGAATATATAAAAAAATGAATTCGCATCTCGGTTATCCCTTGGTGGTGCACATCCGTGAGGCGCAACGTGAGTGCGGGTTCCCATCCCGCCTGCTGTGAATTGTTGGAATTTAAATACCCCACGGTTTTCAAACCGTGGGGTCTGTTATGTCCCATGCTGGAACAGCCATGGTGCACACTTTGACTCCCCTATACCCATGGTTCTCCATAACCTTGGTTATAGGTTGAGACCCCTATACCGATTCCATTCCAGCGCATGGTTCCCAAAACCGTGGGTATAGCCTATACCCACGGTTTTGGGGGCTATACCCATGGTTTTGAACCGTGGGTATAGGTCGTTTTTCTAGTAGTGGATGATATGATTAATATGGAATTCCAATTTTACTATATAAACTATGAATTTTTAGTAATTACTTTTGGTGTGATGAATTCCCCTGATGTGTTTATGGATTCGATGAAATGGATCTTCAAGACATACTTGGACCGATTTGTTGTTTTCTTCATTGAAAACAAACTAATATACTCTATGGTAGAAGAGGAAAATTCAGAAACCTAATAATGGTTCTATAATTCATTGGGAGAACCAAATTTATGGTAAACTCTTTATGTCTCAATTCTGGATCAACAAGGTTCAATTTTTCGGGCATTTCCTTTCGTAGAATGGATTACCTATTGATCCGATGAAGATTGATGTGGTTATTGATTGGGATCCACCCAAGAGAATTTCATAGGTGAATAGGTTTCATAGCATGGTGGAATAATACATGAGGTTCGTAGAATAATTTTCTATGATTTAATCCACTTGGATCTCCATAATGTTGACATGCCAACCATTTACATAGACTAAGAATTTCCAAAGATCATTTAAGGTGTTGAGGACATGGCTATTGAGTTTTTGTTTTTTGAGACTACTCCAGGAGGGTGTAGAGTAAATAGTGTATTGTGATTATTATAGAGATGGTCTCATATACATATTATTTTAGATTTAGGAAGTGATCACATATTGGTCAAGGAAGATGATACTTTTTGAAAGGAATTATGAAACTCACAACATAGAGTATGAAGTGATAGTCTTCACTCTATGGAGTCAAGGCACCCTCTTTTGGGAGAGGTCTATGTTGTTTACTAATACCACTAGATATTCAATTATGTATTCATATAAAGATACGTGATACTAAAAAATGGGTTCTACTTGAAGATTCTACAGGACTATGACATTGAGAAAGTATATACTCTTGGAAAGGGAAATGTTGTGGCAGATTCCCTTAGATGAAAGTCCCTAACTCGTTTGGTGGACGAAGCAGATGAGTAGTTGGCATAATTACAACTGGACCTAATAAAGATGGAGGGTAATGATTTTTATTTAGTTGATTTTTTTGATTAATACACTTATTTAGAATGTATGGATGGATTAGCTGGTATACATTGATTGTGAGGTCCAACGTGAATGGATATCCATAGAAGATTCACCATATGGATTTTCTGAAGGAGGTAATCATAAAATCCTTTTCTTAAAACATATATTTGTTCCATTCACAATGTATGAGGAGGGATAATGGGGTTTTAGACTTCTCATTTGGATGTACAACACATTGTAGGTAAGAAGTATCAAGGCCTTAATTGGATGTTTTGGTGGGTTGGAATGAGGATGAACTTCATCAAGTTCATATCTTAGCCCCTCACATGTGAGTAAGAGATTATTCTGTGCCAGTTTCTGATAGGTCTGTTATAGCCTCTTGAGATCTTAGAGAGGAAATGGGATGGTATATCCATGGACATCATGAAAATGATTCTATGGATAGTGATAGGTCATGAAGCCATCTTTGTGATATTCGATTTATTATTCATGTCAATACATTTCCATGCTATCATATAATAGATTTTGGTGTAGAGTGTATGATAGTTATACATAATGAAAATTAAATAAAATTATGTGGTTTTGGAGATGATCATCTCTAATTGTGATTTTTGGTTCACATCATCATTATATAGGGGCATGTAGGAGGAGGTAAGGGAATAGATCAGGATAAGTTAATTGTTTCACCCTGAGATGAATGAGAAGACTGAGAACACTATCTAGGTGATATAAGACATGCTTGGGGGTTTCATGCCAAACATTAGCTATAGTTGGGAGGATAACATACCCTTGGTGGAGTTTTATTATGATAATGTCTATCAATATACTATCAACATGAAACTATTTGAGACCCTATGTGGGAGACACTTTAGGTCACCCTTATATTAGACTGAGATCAGTGAGGCACCTCATTTAAGTACATAGATGGTGTAGGTGATGTTGTATAAGGTCCTGGTGATTCATGGGTGGATGATGAAAGCTTAGAGTTGGAATAAATATTATGAAAATCCTCATTGTAGGCCTTTAGAGTTCAATAAAAGAGACCATATTTTCCTAATAATCTCTTAATGATGATGAATATGGTGGTTCCATAGGGGAGGAAAGATATACCCAAGGTTTATCAGAATTTTTTAGAACATTTAGAGGGTCGATTATATTGCTTAATATTTTTCCTTACCCTCATAGTTTGAGTGAGAACATGATTTATTCCAAGTGTCATAACTTATGAGATATTTGCATGACCTCATGCATGTTATTGACTAGGGGAGATGAACATTGATGTTGGATCCCCTTTCATAGATGACCCAATGGAGATGGAGGATTGGAAGGATCGTATCAAATGTGGATAGACCATTACCTTTGTTTGTGTAATGTGGTAGTATGTGGGTATGTAGGAGAGCTCTAGGGAGAGGGAGAGAAAGACGTATACTGAGTATATCATCATTTTTATTAGTTTTTTAATTCAAGGATGAAAAGAGTGACGGAGGGAATAATTTAGCGACCCTATTTTTTCCATGAAAGACCTTGAAATATATAAAGTAATTTGCTTACATCCAAACACTGAGATGAAGTCTGATTATGAGGCCCGGTGATCCTAAAATTACTTTTTAAAAAATATTAAATATATTTTATATCATGCATGCTCATTTTTTTCATAAATAATGGGATATATCCTAAGTGGACTCTCAGATAATAAATATGGGAGCATGGTTGAATCTGGAACTTTGAGTTTACCCAAGGTGCCACCTAAAGTCAGTATACATTGTACTTATGGTAAAAGAGACTGTTGGAGATGGGAATTTCATTAAAAAAACAAATATATTTTGTATTTTTATTTGTATGACCTAATATATTTTTAATCTATAAATATAATGTTATGGATATTCACCAAGATTAGATACATAACCCTATGATTTTTGAGAGGTGGTTCTACCACCCTTGATTAGAAAATTGAGATTGTGAAATAATCAAAATCTTGATCTAGGTCCATTGAAGTTAATCAAATGAAACGATCCTTCCCCATCATTATTGAACATATTCATCACCAATGAATGATCCAATCTCAATGTTGGAATCATTATTTTTGGATTCCTCGCTTATGATTAAAATATTTATCAAGGTCAAAACCTTATTTCATTATTGGAATTTAAATAAATCCTTTTCATGATCTGGTGTATGATATTTCAATTGTTTTTTCAATTTATCCACAATTTTATTGGATTCTCACAAAGGGTATCCCTCATCCGTATTCATTGGGAATGAAATCTTGGAAAATGGTTTTCACATATTTGTTTAGGAAATTTTCCCCCATCGTTCTTCATGTTATTCTCCATTAGACTAAAAGTACATTGTTCAGCATTAATGGGTGGGTTCGAGTGTAATCAAACCCATGGATTCATGAAAGACTCACATGTGATGGGTAGTTTGATGATCTAAGAGTTTATTGGGGTGTTTTATAGGATATAGGAAATTCCTCTATGGGTCAAAAGTATGGTGGGGCATAAATAGGTTCCTTGAGTGATATACATCATATATGACTTCAAGTGGAAGGATCAGTATTTTTTTACATATACCAGATGGTCGGAATCGATGGAGGGAAGAGGTTAGCACTTGTTTCTCGAGGTCAAAAAGAACTACTTGGGGTGGAAAGAGTGGATTTCAGATACACATAACAGATATGGGGAATTTTTGAAGTCACATGACTACACAATGTGTAGTTTTATGAACACACATCATGTAGTGACCCTACACCATTGGATAAGGTTTCCATGTGAGTTATATTTCTCACTCCGTGAAGAACCCCAAACACAGTGTGACTTGGTGCTAGAGACTTGGTGTATACTTTGGGAGTACCCAAACATAGAAACAATGAATAAAACACTATGTACTGGAACATGGATAGGTACACGAGCATGACCAAAATGATAGGGGCAGAACCAAGAGAACACGACTTAGCCCCAAGATGTTAAGACACGCCGGGTAGTACATTTTATGTCATATAGTACTACATGACCATTGAGCTTGTGTGACAAAAATGACATGATTATGAAAAATAATGGGACCAAATTCCATGTAGTTCCCTTACACCACTACTATCAAATATCCCTTTAACAACACTTAAATGGTCCTTTATCAGTGCTATAAAATCACTAACTACCCGGGTGAGATTAAGTGCCCTAGGACTTTATCAATAGTATAAAATCACTAACAAAGCGGTCCTTTATCAGTTATTTTAGAAGAAGAGATAAATAATAAATTTATCAAAAAATTTAATAACAATGATAAAGGGGGAAAATATAGTGTGTTGTAACAGAAAACTATAGTACCAGTGCCGTGTGCTATAACAACACAGTGAAACACCATAAACAACACTAAACTGTAAAACACTGAAGAGAAAATTCATAATTTAAAAGAAATATAATTTATAATTCAAATATAAGAAAAATACACTATATTATAGACATTATAATCATTGGGTTATAAAATTATATGATTAAATACAAATTATTCCATATATTCTAAAAAATCAATGTTCCTTTATCTTTTTCACCTGACCCTGACTCATGCTAATATTGAAAAAACCACCCCTGGTAGAGTAAAATAACACACCTATATATGAAAAAAATAATGTTTGTAATAATTTGACGAAATTAATAAAATATAAACTATTAATTTTCATACAAACATTGATTCATAATAGGAACATTTTATACCAGATTGAGTTGGGGTTGATTCTTTCATATCACACAATTTCTTATTCATCTTCAAGAATTATCTAAGTGAAAATTAATTATATAATTATAAAAAAAATATATATAAATAAATTATGTAATATAATATATAATTAGGAAAAAAACATCCAGGATCGTTTTCTTATATTTGGAAATGTGAAGCTTGTTTTTAACTAAAATGACACTTATATATTGAAAAGGTTCACATGGAGTCATACCTGTCACATTGTGTGTCATATTGAGGTGTGGATTATTCATACATATCCCAAATTAAATATTAATAATTTTCCCAAAGTATCAAAATAATCCAAATGTGCTTTCATGGTTTTGAGTATGTCAATTGTCTTTTTTACTGAAATGTTATGTTAAAATAGAAACCTGCACTTTGAGTTATATCGGTAACATCTTGTGTCGATTTTATTGAAGACGGATTCCTTCTTATCAAAAATAAAATATGAATCTTTTTCCTAAATTATCAAGATAATTGGGTGTGTTTTATTGGGGTTTAGTGAGTTAATATTTTTTGTACTAGAATGTCAATTGAAAACTCATAATAAAAAATGTGAGTAATACTAGGAACATCGCGTATCAGATTGAGGTGACTATGATTCATATAAATCACAAATGACATATGGATTGTTTTCAAAATTATAAAAGAAATCCAAATTCATTTTCTCAGTTTCAAGTAGGTGAATTGTCTTTTCTATTAAAATTAATGTCAATTTTAAATAAAAACAGGCACTTGGAGTCATACTGGTCACACTGTAAATCAGATTGATGTTTAGTATATTTCTACATGTGTCAAATGACTTATCGATCATGTTCAAAAAGTTTCAAGACAATTTGAATGAATTTTATTTATTTTGAGAATGTGATGTGTCTTTTTTACTAAAACATCATTTTAAAATGGAAACCCACACTTTTAGTCATATTGGACACATCATGTGTAGGGTTGATATGAGAATAATTCCAACACATTACAAATGACTTTTGAATCATTGTACAAAATTATCAAGACAATCTGGAATAATTTGCTAGAAGTTTAGTGAGTGATAATTTTTGAGGTAAAATGTCAATTTTAAATTGATAATTGATACATTGAGTCATACTACGAACATCAAATATCATATTGAGGTAAATATAATGACTACACAAAAAATTACTTATGGATCCTTTAACTAAAGTATCAAAACAATTTGAATGTTCTTTATCAGTTTGGTGAATGACTTTCGTATTTTTAAATAAAATTAATTTCAACTTTAAATAAAAAGACACACATAGAGTCATACATGTCACAAAATGAATCAGATTGAGGTTCATATAATTCATAATCACAACCAATTATTTATGGATAATTTTCTTAAAGTATCCTAAAAATATGAATTAATTTTTTGGGATTTGAGTATGTCCCTTAGAGTTTTTACTAAAATGTACATTTAAACTAGAAACACCAACTTTGAGTCATACTGGTCACATAGTTTTTCGGTTTGACGTAAGAATAATTTTTACACTTAAAAAATGACTTATGAATATTTTTACTAAATTTTCATAAATATTTATTGTTTCTTATTTGTTTTCAGTGATTGGATATTTTTAAACTAAAATGTTAATTTTAAACTAATAAAAAACATTTTGAGTCATATTGAGAACATAATTCATCTAATTAAGGTGAAACAGATTCATACACATCAAAAATGACATATGTATTATTTCCCAAAATTATGAAAAAAATATAAAATTGTATTCTTGGTATTGATTCGATCAATTGAATTTTTTAATAAAATAAATCTGAATTAAAAAAAAGAAAAACATTAAGTAATGTTGGTCACATTATGTGTCATATTGTGGAGTAAATAATTCCTAAACCACTAAAATGACTTATATATTGTCTTCCTAAAGTATCAAACAATCCAAATGTGTTTTCTCATTTTTGAGTATTTCATTTATATTTTTTACTAAACTTTCATTTTAAAATAGAAGGCCACACTTTGAGTCATAATGGTCACATCACGTGTTAGTTTGATGTAATATTGATTCCTACAAATTAAAAATGACTTATGATTCATTTTACTATATTAACAAGTCAATCGAATTTCAATTTCACATTTTTCAATGAGTGAAACTTTTTGGACTAAAATGTAAATTTTAAATTGAAAACATGCACCAAGAGTCATAATGAGCACAAAATGAATCAGATTGTGGTGTGGAATATTTTTATGCATAAAAAATCACTTATATATAATTTTCCTAACGTATCAATAAAATCTGAATGCATTTTATCATTTTTGAGTCGGCCATTTGTCTTTTTGACTAAAATTAATAAAAATTTAAAATAAAATGATGGACTAGGATTAATTCCACTCACAACATGTGTCAGATAGTGTTGCAGATGATTCCTACAGATCCTAGATTACCCATAGATCATTTTCCAAAAGTATCAAACTAATTCAAATGTGTTTTCTCAGTTTTTATTATGTCAGTTGTCTTTTTTAATAAAATGACATTTTAAAATATAAAAAACCCTTTGATTCATATTGATCACAAAATGTGTCAATTTCAGCTGATACTAATTTCTAAATGTCACAAATGACTATGAATCATTTTCCTAAATTATCAAGACAATATGACCATGTTTTCTTGATTTGTAGTATGTCACTTGTCTTTATTTTATAAACATAATGTCAATTCTAAATAAAAAGATACAATTAAATTCATATTGGTCCCACCATGCATTAGATTGAGGTGCCTCTAATTCATACACCTTAAAAATGAATAATGGAATGTTTTCCTAAAGTATCCAAACAATCTTAATGCGTTTTCTCGATTTTGAGCATGTAATGTGTGTTTTTAACCAATTGTAAATTATAATCTAAAAACATATAGTGCTAGTCATACCAAGTACACTGTATTTCATATTGAGGTGAATTTTATTATGGGTTATGTGTTTTTATTTCAAAAACCAGTAGAAACATAAAAAAGGTATATCATGTTCTATTATGATGAAAAAGAAACTATATGCTCCCTGAAACATTTCATTGTTTTAGGAAGCGTGGGGACTCCTCTTCCATCAGAAAGGAACATGTTATATTGTTTCTGGATTGTTGCAGAAAGTTGAAATAAAAATATAATTTCCTAATGTTTTTTAAAAGAATAATAGAAGTATTAGATAAAAATGATATGGAAATTAACATACAAATAATTGATAAAATGATGAAAAAATTAAATAAATAAGTATAAAAAATTAAAATATTCATAATGGTTGTATGCATTATTGTCCCATTTACTTATTATCAATATCTTTGTTGTATACTTGAAGTCCCATCTCTCACAAGAATGAGTAGCTTCACAAAAACTACACCAACTTGAACAAAAGTATCCACCTATAAAAGAATACAAGTTTTATGTAAGTAATACAATAAGAAACCAATAAAACATAAATATGTAAAAATACATTACTTTTGTGGACAACGATTTTACTATGAAATAATCAAGATTTCCTATGTGATTAATCATAGGCATTGTCATTTCTATTCCTTAAAATTAAGTGGAGGGAACTAGGAGGAAAGAGATAAGTTCCAACACTGTAGGGGTGGAAATATTTTTAGGGTGATTAAGTTTCTGGATGTTTTGGTGGAGAAAATCATGAAATATGAAAAAAGAAATTATATTAAATCTTCAAGGAATAATTAAAATTAAATCAACATTTCATTATATAATTTTTTGGAAAAATTGAGAGAATATCATAACATTGTCTTCTCATATTTTAAAAGGGTTTGTTTTTTTATTGTCTATTATTATGTTGGATTGGATACATCATAACACATAGATCAAATTGACCACATATGTAGTCAAAAATAAAATTTATAATATATTAATGTGGTAGAGAATATATAATATTAAGAGGAAAAATAAATTATATTAAAAAAACATTTTTCTTCTCATTGATCTATATTTTTATTTTTAATGGTTTTAGGGATTTGGATCCTCAATCAAGAATCCAAATATCCTCTTAATAATCCCCCTGATGTATAAGACATTTTCTATATTGGGACTGACATGAACTAAATGTGATATCTCAATGAAAGTGTCAGGCTTGATTGAATTTTCAACTTACCATACAATTTATTTAGTTGAAATAAGGGTAATTAAAAATTTATTCTTTTAAGGATCTAAGACATAAAATACATTCAATTATTGTGATTCCATTATGGACGACAAATTTTTTACCCTTCTATACAAAAATTCTCCTTTCTGAAGAAGATTTTATAAAATTTCACTACACTCCTATTTTCATCCCACTTGGAATGGAAAATCATCACTTGAAATGATATATAATACAACTCATATATCTATTTTATAATTCCAACAATATGACATATTTTCATAAATTGGATTTCTATCCTTGGAAAAAGATTTGTGTATCGCTTCCAATACAATTGTAACTCCATTTTTTTCATCATGCTAAAATCATTGTATTATTTGTAATAGAATTTATAACTATTGATTACAAAACCGGTGTATGATATGACATTTTCATTTGGTCCTGTGGTTATCCGTTAATTTTCCTTGTAAATTGAATTAATTATTTTTGATAAATCATTATATATTTGATCTTGCTTCCATCCATTAAACTGTTGATTATGTGTATTTGATATCAATACTTCTACCCTTGATGTATTAAAATATCTAATAATTTACTTGGGGGTTCATTATATGGACAAACCTTTTCACTATTATGTAAAATATAATGGTGAACTTACTCATGGTCTTTGATGGTAATTGTGACCACATCTCTTTCAGAAATACCTTATCATATAAGGTTTCTTCTGTGACAATACATTGGGAGACCAATTCTCTCAACCTATGACACATAATCAGAAAATAATTTAATGGATTCTTCAATAATATATCTTTATACAATATAATATTCTGGCTAACATTGATTCTTGACATACCATTTTAAAATATTTATTTACCATTCAATGGGGTATATTAATCTTGAATAGACAATACCAATTATTTTAACCCCTCTAACCTAGTGAACCATTAGGTGGAACATTATATAAAATAATGGTGGTGAAAGAAAATCTCTAATTCACATAATGTGAATACAACATCCTTAATCATGGTTGGAATCCACATAATATATATAACATTATAGCATATGTTTTTAAAAAAGGAGTTTATAATAAATATGTCACATACATTTTCATGAAGAATGGAATAGAAAGAAACTAACATAAAATATTACATCAAAACAGGGTAGTCATGTGATTTTTACCTATAACATCGAATTAGTCATTGACGTGAAATTTTTAATATTTTTTGAATACCCCACTAGAACTTTTAAACAATTAAGTAAAATTTGAAACTATACTTTTTCTAATCAGGGTCGAGTGTCATCTACCAGAGGAAGAAAATTCCACTCATTCCCCTTCACTGGTTCCATATCTTCCCTTATCCCTGTTTCATTAATGTCTAACCTAGACCTAATTCTATATTTTGTTTTATTAGGAAAATTTATTAATGTTCCAAAAAACTATCATATAAATTTTTTGTAAATTCAAGACACCAAGAAAATGTTTAACGTACAAACAATTCTAATATTGTAATTCAAATAAAATTGATCTCTTCTTCCAAACTGATATTATAAGGTTTTTTTTAAATGGTTTACCAAAAATTATTTCAATATCATTTACTGAATCAAATAATTGATCTCTTGTTAGTGGTGATGTTGTTGTTGATTGTCTGGTATTCTCATTTAATGTTGTCATATATGATTGGTATTGATATCATTAAGGTAAACCGTTTTTATTTCCAAAAAAAAGACTTCAAGGAATGATTCAATCAAACTGAGTGTTTTAATTATTCATAAATAGGACTCACAAACATTCCATTAATGTTATATCCTAAAAATTTCCATAAACAGGAAAGTCTATTATCATCCTATAAAACATTCCTCTCAAGGAGAATTATTCACTTCAATGAGAATCATACATTGTAACACCTACACACCACATCAATTTCAAATATTTGATCAATGACAAAAAATGGACATTAATATCAATACTTGGTTGCATTGGTCAAGATATAAGAAGAGACCACATAATGTATTGGTGTTTTATACATAACTATGATGACATTTTATAATTTACCAACATGATGGGATATTTACTTTGGGTACTAATATATACACCAAAAGGATTTATTCCATATATTGATAACATAACAAAAATATTTCTCGACTCATTGCGAAAATTTAGGATTCTAATAATCAATTTTCTTCTATTCTAGATGACAATAGTCCTCATATTTAATTATTCTATCTATATGAAATGTAAATTGTCTCTCAGTTTCCTTTAATCCATATGGTCTTCTAATCAATGCAATTCTAGAAAATTACTACTCATATTTTGAAGGAGTTGACTAATTTTTCTTGTATAGATCTACACCCACATAGGGCACTTTATTAATGATTAATTTTCCTTACAAACCAATATGAAATAATTTGGACAATCATGTATTTTTTAGAGATCATGACCATTGAATTTATCCTTCATTTAGAGTGATATATTTGAAAAAGAAGTTCATTTTCTTTCGGTATCATATCATTTAGCATACCATGTAGTTATGTGAATATGTTGTCACTTCATATGCTACCAAATTTCAAATTATATAACATCAATACAACTATCAATATTGTGTATTTAGTACAACTTTTATACAATGGTCTCTTAGCACAATTATTTATCCTCTCAAACAACTTTGGACAATCATGAAGGACAATTTAAATTTACTCTGTCATTTATTTCATGAGATATCCAAAATCATTTAAACTAATATTCATATCAAATGATAAATAAACCACAATATCATCCCAATCGGTGTGAAAAGTTATTTTTTACCATTTTTATTCCAACATTTATAGTTGTGACCAATTTCGTGAAAAATAAAATGTTCATCAAACACTTCCAGAAAAAAAATTACTGAATAAAAACAACATAAACACATACAATGGATTTGACAAGGGTTGTATATATGCTCTATTACAAACATAATGAACTCTATAACTCCATATTCACACTCTTCAATCAAACAATTATCATGAATCCATTTTTGATTCATATCGATCCTATTAGTCTCATAAATAATTCATTTTTTACAATAAATAAATAAATAAACATAAAATATTCATTATCAATGGTGAATGTTATATATAATTTTGATAAGGGGAACCAAAAATTAAATTATTTCAAATAATTTTAGTATGATATGAAAAAAATTGGTAATTGAATTTACTAAAATAATTACTCTATTGTGGTAGGTGTTATCCTATGAATTTATCCAATGTTTAATGTTGTAGAATACTTTTATACTTCAAAAATTCATCTCCCAAACAGTTATTATTTCATTATATTGATAGAGACTCATCCCCCGTCATTTATCAACATTTTGACATGTTTCATGAACTTTTGTAGGCAGTATTTAGCTCATACTGTGTATCAGAGATTATTTTTTACGACAACTTATCAGAGTAGATCAAGAAAAATAGAAGTTATTGGAGATTATACTCAAGAAAAAAAATGAAATAACAATTTTTTGGGAGATGAAGCTGATGAGGATGATAGTTAAAATCCATTATATTATATAAAATGGGTAATTCCTACCATTTGTGAGAATTAAAAAATTTCCAATAGTTATTAACTCGTGTCCTGTTAAAAGTGTGATTTGGTTGGTGGCATACATGTTCTTTTCAAGAGATTCATGGGGTCTCGGTGGGGACATGTTATGATATCTAACATGACCATTTTTCAGATTCAATTTTTAATTCACAAAATTTAATGATGAAATTATATTTAAAATATTTTAAAGGAAAATTAGTCAAATATTAATCTTAAATAAAATCCTAATAAGTAAAAAAAATTCTTAATTTTTGAAGAATTTATTAATGTTAGAATTATTTTATTCTAATATATTTTAATGAAATGTTCTATTAATTGGTGGAGGTAAAAAATACTTTATTACTTTACTGCTGACAGTAATAAGTATCTAAAAGGAATAAGAATATAAAATTGATACTATATAAATTATTAATGTACAATTACAATGTTTGGGTTATTATTTATGTCAGTGTCATTATATTCTGAATATGTTGAATAAATATGATCTTAGTGGTTTTAAATAATTAAATAATCCATTTGACTGTCGTGTTATTTTTAATCAATTTTGACATATGTGTTTCAGAATATTAACATTCTAGTGCAATTTTCTCTTTAATGTATGTGTTATAATATAATAAATCTGATACGACATTTTTGGATTTTCAAATGCGTTGATATTATATTAATGCTATCGTGGATTGTTGGAAATGAATAATTTGAATAATTTTACGTTAAATAAGGATAAAAATTTTCTGTTTATATTACAATGATTACAAGAATAAATTAATTATGAACTTATTGAATTTGAAAACCCATCATGGGATATTATGGATCAATATTTTGATGGATATTTACTCTTAGAGATTGTGTCATTTTTGGGGTGGGAAATAAATAAAAAGGCACTTCAAATTCGACATTAGATTCAGAATTTAATATTTTAGCAACATGTATAATGGAAATAATTAATCATAAAATTATTAATGGAATTTATGTTATGTATTATTAAAATGCATGTTACTTCCATTAATTATTTTAGTGAATAAACAATGGAAAAATATTATAGTTTCATGTACAATGAATAATTTAAAAATATTACTTTTAGACATGATGTGTTAGATAAGTAATATAAAATGGAACCATAATAATTTGGAAATTATAAAACATATCTATCTTCCCTTGAAAATATGATAAAACATATCCAACCTTCCATTTAAAACCCATCCAACAAATTTTAAACGATGAAAGGAAATTATGATTCCCTGTTCTTTGCAAACATAAATTTAATCTTGAAAAATAGCCAAACATGGTCTAATTAATATAAATAATTGACCAAAAAATAATAGTAATTCTTTATAAAGAATAGGAAATAATTACATGAAATACATTTTTATTTCTTCAACAAAAACCATGGGTGGTATTTTAACAAACACTTTGTGTGAATTATTTCCTTTGAAAGAGGTTCAAAACATTTAAACATAAGAAAAACTCCTTCGATGTTAATGAAAGCATAAGAAAAAAACTTCTAAATATATAACACCATAATGGATAATTATAATAAAATATACATCAAATAAAAACATGAAGTAAAAACATTAATGTATCATCATTCCATGTTTAAAGGAATGTGAATGGAGCCACTTACCAAAATGGTTGAAATTGGTGTGTGGAAGTCTTAATACGCTACAAGGAAGAATGAAAATACCATAAAGGGTTAATTCAAAACGTAAATCATAGAAAACCCCAATTAGAATCTCATTATATAAGGTAAATCAGATATGGATAATGAATATCAAGAGATAATGAATAAAAAAATGCAAAAATATATATTCAATCAAGAAATTAGCTTTTGAGGAGGAGGAGAAAATAACATACCTTGGATTGAAGCTTTGAATCTTTAGAGAGAAAGTAGTGATATCACCAATACCTGAATTTGTATGTGCCTTTGATTTGGTCCAGCCATGAATCCTTAGAACCTTGGATTCAAGTATTGGATTGGATCACGCATTAATTTGAGCCTTGATTCGAGTTCGGATTCGACAAAAAGGAGCACTGACTGCATATGTCTTCAATGGAAATCCTCATATATAATGATTAGTTCATGACTATTTGGTGTTCTTTAAATAGATCAGGGACACTTTTATTAGCGCTTCTAAAAAATCGATGATAAAGATAAATTTTATCTGTGCCAAATTAATAAGAACCGATAAAAGGTATCCTTATTAATGTAGGAACTTTAGTACTGATAGAGGATTTAAAATTATAATTATAAATGAAACTTATATATATATATTTATATTATAGTATATAAATTTTATAAATATATATATAAATACTAAATATACTAATGATTTGAATATATTTAATATAACTCTGTAATTAATAATATATTTATTTCATTATATATATTTATATAAAATTATATATTTAATAAATAAATATAAATATAAATATATAATATTATAAATACAATAAATATAGTCATTATTTAATTATATTTATTACAATTTTATAATTACTAAAATGTATAACTATTTATTTATAATTATATAAATAATTTTCTCAAAAATAATATTTAATTATATAATTATATGATTCTCTCATTATATATATTTATATCATTATCTATATATATTTACAAATAAATATAATTATAATTATAAATATAGTAAATATATTCATTTTTTTAACAAATTTATTATAATTTTATAATTATTGAAATATATATAATAATTTATTTATAACAATAAAAACACTTTTTTAAAAAAAATATTTATTTATTTATAATTATAAATTTATTAATTTATAAATACAGAAAGTATTCATTTTAAAATATGATTATTGATAAACATTTAAAAATATGTTTCTACCATTATTAATGAATATATAATCCTTAATGAATGCATTTTATAAATGAGTGAAATTGAATAATTTGAAATTCATACACATTATAAATATTTAAATTATCCAAAAAATAAGTATATATATTGAATTAAATATGAATTCAAATTGAAAATACATAAACATTGTAAATAAATAAATACATACATATATATATATATAATAAAAAATGATTAAATTTCCAAAAAATTGAATTAATCTTGAACTATAATAATATTAAAATTAAATAAATTAAATAGACCAATTAGAGACATAATAAAATAAATTAATGATGTTATAAATGAATTCTAAAATGCATGCTAGATTTTAATTAAATTACATAAATATTAGGTTTATATGTTTCTATATATGATTTCATTAACTAAGTTAATATTTGTGTGTGTGTATTGTATATATAAATGCATGAATTACTTATACATATGTGAAATCAATGTAATAGAAGTTTGATATATGTAAAATTGAAAAATAAAATGACATTCAATTATATCCCTTACTCGATACATTTAATCATTTTTTTAATTAATATAAAATTTTAATTATAGACCAGTTTTCACTATATATATGACTTATTTACTAAAATTCATAAATTTTTTTATTAGATAAATAAAAATTTATAGAATATATATATATATATATGAATATAGTTCTATATTAAATATTTTATTGATTAATTATATATATAAACCGTTAAAAATGAAAAAGCAATAAATACATTTTTAAGTGTTACATTTTATTCATTTTATATATTAATATTTAATATATATTATTTATTAATATTTATAAATTATATATATATATATATATTAAACTTATTCATTTTTATTTATAAATTTTTCATTAATAAATTTTTTGATAATTTTTAAATTTATTCATTTTTATTTTTTTGTTAAATTATAAAACTTATTCATTTTTATTTTATAATAATTATAATTTATTCATTTTTATTTTTTAGTTAATTTTTTTAAATTTATTCATTTTATATATCTATATTTAATATAAACTATTTATTAATTTTTACAATCTATATATATGTATATTAAATTTATTCATTTTTATCAACAATTTTTTATTAATAAAATGTTAATATTTTTCATATTTTACTAAATTTTAATTTTAATTTGTTTAATTATTTCATTTTAACCATTTTACACATCTATATATTTAGTATATACTATTTATTCGTATTTATAAATTATATAAATGTAAATTAAATTTATTCATTTTTTCAATAATTATTTAAATTTTTAATACTTCTTTTTAATTTCAAAATTTTATATTTTTTATATTTTAATGATTTAATTTTTTATAACATTATCATTGCTAAAAATAAAGCACTGATATATGGTACCCTTTACCAATGCTAAGAAAACCGTTGATAAAAGGTCCTCCATCTCAGTGCATTATTTATCGTTGATAAAGAGAACCTTTATCCTCACTTTTTTCAAGCACTGATAAAGATCGACACTGTCAAATCCATGTTCTGTAATAGTGCACACAATGTACAACTTTACGAATCTTCTTCCTCTAATATCTATTTCATTTGGACTTGGATTTAAACCCGCAATCAGTCTATGCTGAGTGTTTTCTCATGTAGGATGTGATGGTAAGAAATGTAGTAGATTTTGAGATATGATACGAGATGTTTTGAGAATTAGTCTTCTTTAGGTGGCACTTGAAAATGACAGTGACCAAAAAAGATAATCAAAGTGGAACCCTCATGTTGGGAAAGGGCATGGTTCCATTATCTACAGAGTGGATCCCATGAACAATCTAGGGCTTGTGTCCTACATATATCCATAGAGTTGAACCCTCCATATAGGATATGGCAAGGGTCCTCTATCTTTAGAGAGGAAACCCATTGATAGACTAGGGTATGGGTCCTTTTTCTACTAACAGAGTGAAACCCTACTGTTGTGTCAGGGCATGGGTTCTCAATCCATTGAGTGGAACACTCTTGTTAGGAAAAGGAATGATACCTCTATCTATTGACTATAATAGTCTTGTTGTACCATGTTATGGATCTTCTACCTAGATATTGTGCCCCCATTGAATTTGTGGCATAGTGCCGAGGTGTGGATCCACATAGATACTTCTTCCAACAGGCACGTGATATGTTGGTCATCGTTTATATAATCTTGGAACTAATGGAAGACTCTTTTTCTAGACTGAACTGTGAGACCATGATTCCTTTCTCTCTTGTTTGTGTTTCGTTTATGAGCACTCACACACACACACACACACACATATATATATATATGTATATATATGTATATTAGTCCATGTTTTTGGATTTTATTTACCGCTTACCAATGGTTGAGTTGTCTACTTCTATCATGTCTCTTATTTCTCTCCCTCTAGTTTTTACGATTCCAAACTAGGTCTCCATATACTAACCCCTTCACAATGTATTCCCACATGTGTCATGTCTTATGTAGATGATAGACATATCAGTTTCTATTTCATAGGATCATAGGGATACCCTAGTTTGTTTGTTGATCCAGATATCAAAAAATATCCTTTTAAACTAATTTTTTTGGGTGTTACATCCATGACACTGAAGCGTCTAACTCGAGGGGTGATCATTTCATAAATGAACCCCATTATGTATAATTAGTTCTCCCTTGTATCCATTCTTTCTCTTAGTTCATCAATCTAGACTAAATTGACCCAAAAGACCTTATCATATCATTATCAAAAATTTCAGAGCCCCCAAAAACCTTTTACAGTAACACCTCCTCTATAAACATTGTTGATACATGACTAGGTCATTCATGATTCCCTTCAATCATGTATTCTATTAACAATAATCCTCTATCGACTTTTCCTTCGAAATAAATAGGATCGATTAGGTAATCCTGATAATGTTTTCCCTTTGTAATTAGGATCTCTATGATAAGGACAATTGTAAAACATCCCCTATCTCATATTACCAATCTTTTCTAGACCATATCTAGAGTGTGATTGGTTTGAGCTCTTTGTGGATAACTTTGTTATACTCAATGATTCAGAGTTATGGTATGATCCTCTTAACATGAATATTCAAAAAAATCAATATTCACCTAAATAATCCATTTGGGTCATGCATCTTTAGGAAACATATACATAAGACCCATATGTTTCTTTATAGCTCCTAATAAAAGACTGGGAATTTTAATATGTGTAAGCCTCAACCGATCCATATAAGTATATTCTCCAAAAGAGTAAACCCTAATTATTCCCTACTTAATGAAATCCAAAGTGTGAATCATTAGTGATTCATACACATACAAGGGTTGTCTATTCATAAGACCATAATCATCCTCATGGGTTCATATAAACTATGAAATATTCACAATAGGCTATATTCCTAATGAGTGAAATCATTAATCATAGGGTTATATTCTAGGAATGTCATCATAAACTCAAAGGTATATATTCCTCATTAATCTAACTATAATATCTTAAATTTAGTTTCCAATAATTAATATGAACCATATAGGGTTTCACATGGGTGTGAATACCATTAGAAATTTCTTGTATGTTTTTTCTGAGTAGTCATAGCCATATAACTTTAAACTTTATATCATAACATAATTTCCCAACATAGACTATTCTGGATATATGAACTTAAAATATTCAACTCAAAATATGTGGGTTTTTATTCATGTTAAATAGGGTACAAAAGACACTAATCCAATGTTCAATCATATCACCCCATAGGTTCTAGATACGTGATCATAAAAAGGAACTTCACTTTTTCATTGTTGTATGAACTTAAATGGAACCACACCGTTTCTGGTCACATTTCTTTGAAATTTACATTGTTTACTACTAGGTAACACTACACTATGTTGTATTTGGTTCCTATCATAGTAATACATAATAATACCTTATCATGTGCCCAATTTCAATACTAAAACACCTATCTACTTCCTAGATACAGATAAATTTTTGAGTGCTATGTTTTACAACATTAAACCGTGGTATAATCACTAATTAACCGATATATAGAGAACATATGTTATATATAGATAGTCCCATAGATTCATGATTTTTAATAAAATTCTATGTACAATGACAACAAGCTGTATTAATACCATTTTAAATGATTCCTGACCATGAATTAATTATTTAAGAGGGTCTTAATTTTTTCAATAATTTCCAATAAAAGGGTGAGATGATCAAACAATACCATATTATTGACCAATGTAAAACTCAAAGAATAATTTGTAATGTTACAATGAAAACATTAATTTAGAAAGTATGTCAACACCATCTCAAAATAAATATGGGCACATTGTGATTAGAAGTTGAATAGTGAACCTGATATGTACCCTTTATCCATAATAGAATTAAATAAGACATTATCTTGTGGGAGATGCCTCATTGGGGGATTTCTTATTTCTTATTTTTATTAATGCTTATAAATTTTAAGAAGACTCATAGATTATCATTGAATATAAATGGTGAAATTCCAACATGCACTAGATAATTTCAAACTCCCTATGTTGAAATATGACTTATTCATGATTAAGGTGGTGTCCTTCGAACCATTGAGGCTAAGTCACCAAACTAAAATCACTAATACCAACTGAAAAATTCCATGGTAAAGGAGAACAACCTAAAATTTTCTATTCATAACTTAGAGATAGTACCTGAGAGACATTATGTGATGCATACCCATAGACTATCCAATGAACAGAGGATCGCATTGGTTACAATTTCTACATAAAATCTCTATAGGAGACTACCCATGGATCATGAAAACACAAGCCTCCTTAATCTTAGGGATATAGAAAAGGAAATAAATTATGTCACTATAACTATACAAGACCCACCTAAACTGATACATTACAACTTTTGTAACATCCCAAGTAAATGAAGAATAAGATATTTTCATATTTATTTTAGATTTTGAATTAAATATTAATTTTACTTTAAAGGGGTTGGTATGTTCGATAGCGTACCTGATACGCAACAACGAGATTCTTTGAAATATTACGTTGCACACTAATAATATAATATTATTATATTAAATGGTAGTTAAATCCTAGCCATTGTATTGGTGGGAATGAACAAAACTAAATACAATATGATTATACATGACTATTAAATGTATTCACATTTATCCAATAAAAATTTAGAGGCTTAAAATGTGAATGAATCTAATTTTAAGTATAATTTACATTAAAAGGTCGATTCACCACCTTTTAATGGTGAACGCTCTTTAAATATAATTTTGGTCACCTTAATGAATTCTATTTGACCAAATAAAATCCTTATTTAGAATGGGGACATCAAAATTTACTTTGTGTAAATTTTTGGCATTTTTCCGATAAAGTTCATTTTTTAATGAATAGTGAAAATATTTTATTTTAATTCAAAAGTGCATTTTAATATAATTTATTTGTATGGTTAGATTATATATTTAATTGGATTTAAATTTTAATTAGAATATATTTTTTACATTTAATCAAATGTTGGTCATTGGGATTTTTTTCACTTTGAAATTGGACATAAACAAGTGTCAATCTTTTGATAGTTATTGTTTCTTAAAAGCACGCTATTTGTTCTAACTACGAGAATTAATTTTAAAATTAATTAATTACACTTTTATGTTTTTATTTTGTAAAAATAGACATAAATTTTGAATTTTGAATATAAAATAATTCTTTGGCTTAATTTTTGGTATTTTTCTGAAAAACATCAATTTCTGATGAATAGTGAAACCACTTAGTAGTAGTTAAAAAACAGCATTTTTTATTTAAATGAAATTTTACCACATCCGTGAATTGAATTTCAAAAATTCGACATACATGGTTGTTATTAGGTAATAAAATGTGGTTCAATAAGATGAAAATCATTTTTGGTGAATAGTATCTTTTGACTTTTATTTACCGCGGTTAAAGGTAAATAAAGTAATTCAAGGTAAAAAGAATATTATTGTAATTCAAAATTACATTAAAACTTGTCCTAATGTTACTGGATGAGTAATTTCTAACCAAGGTCATCCTTGGGTCAACTTTGGGACCCAATGGAGCCACTTGGGAGCGATATTGACACTTTAGATTAATTAATTTAATGTAATGGAAAAATGACATAAACAAAAATACTTATGTAAATAAATATTTATATGGTGTTATATAAATTTTATTTTCGACTATAAATATTCATTTGAAAGGTAAAATGATTTGATATATCATGATAGTTTTTTATAATTTTTATACATCAAATAAAGTAAATTACTTATGACATAATAATGATGCAGTATTTACCTCATTAATAAATGATTTAAATAAATTAGATTATATTGATTAAAATATTGTCCAAAAAGTCTCCAATTCTTATTGGATGATTATATTTCGACCATTAGTCGTATTATCTTCGAATATAATTATTTTTGGACCTTTAGAAATCGAATATCATTATATAATAAAATAACAGTTTCACAATTTCCTAAAGAGCCCCTCCTCCCCCTTATAAAAGGAGACCACTTCTAACCAGTTCCACACACCTCTAAAGCCTTTATGATCATCCAAACTCTTCCCAATTAATATCCTTATATCCCTATACTCCTCCTAGAATCCTTACCTTAGGCATAATGCGCTTCTATAAGTCCTTTGGTTCAAACCAAAAGGAGTTACCCAAATTAAAGGTAACGATTTCTTTTAAATTTTTTTCATTTATTTTACTTCTCCAACCCCTAGACTCTTTTTATTAATTTATTTTGTATCAAAAAAAGTATCCCCAATATAATAGGATGTTGTTATGAGATTTTTTATAACTACACATACACACAACTCCATCTAATGGATGATAAACATAAGGTTTCTGTGCATGGAAAACTAACGCCACATGAAACGATGATTGTTCAAATATCTCCAACCACCTCTCATGGTGGCCATTATTATGGAAATGTATTTATATATGATATATATTAGTTTTATTGTTTCTTTATTCTTCTTTATTTTCCATTTATATCATGCCTTTATGGTTTCCATTATGGGTAAATGCGATAATCTCATTAGAGGAAGTGCGGACTACCGCACCCTCAAAGTGATATGACTCGTTAATTCCATATGTGGGACGTATAAAGGATGGGGTGAATGATATTATATATGACATTATATTTTAATTATAATATACCTATGTATCATTATATTTTAATTCCATTAATATAAGAAATAGAAATGAAAGTAGCATTCATGCGTACGTACGACTTACCATCACCAAGAACGGCGGATTTCATTTATTACCTCTAAATGTTATGTACTATTATAAATACATGTATATTTTGGATATATATGATATATATGATATACAAATCATGAATATAATTCTGGATATAATTAACCTTTGACCACATGAACAACATGTGATTATAAGAAGTCCATTTTGGACTCAAGTACCAAATATCGTCAAAACAAACATTATTAACTTACATGATTACAAAATGTTTCTAACATGGTAATAAGTGATATAAAAGGAATAATAAACTTGAAAAAGGCTCTTATGAAAGTAGAAATTAACTTTAGTTTATTATTCAGGAGATTAAATAACTAACAGGTCAAGTGAGACACGAGGTAAGGGACTTCGTCTCAATCTCCTTTCATTGAGGCATATTTTGTTTTAATACACGACTTTATTTTATACGCTGTAGAAACACCCTTGAATTTTCAAAGGGAATATTTTTATACGAAGCGTTTTACTAAACGACACATAAGGAAATTTTATTTTAACATAAGCACTGACAATGGCCTTTTCCACCGCCGTGAGTATTATTTGATCTTTGGATTCCTCAACAAGCCGTAATCTTTTTTAAAAGAAAATAAATACCATATACTCTTTTACGTATTTTGGTATTGAAAATGGTTTTGATAATTGATTTTTTATTTCAATATATTTAAGTGATATGTTGTGATTTAAGTGAGAAAATATTTTATTTCCTTTATATTTGATTTATGTCTTATGATTTTATAATGGTACTTGGACATTTGATGGGTGGTTACGTGATAAACCAAATGACGGGTGGTGCCATGAATACCAGGATGGGTGGTTACATTATAACCTCCAATGTATTGGGTATGTAAGTCCTCCAAATGGCTATTACTTTTAGTGATATGTCTAGAAGTCAACTGTATGGTTATTCCATTTAAGTATGTTTATCTCCCAAGTTACCTTTATATGTTATGTGTTCTTGATTTGGGTTTTATGGTAATTTTTTGGTTACAAAAGGGTAAGCAATGATCTTTTATTTAGGGAAGAGCATTTACTACTTCATAAAGGTTAAAAGTGATACTTATGATTAAGTATTCATGGTTTACTTGTTGTTTTGAAAAACTAACAGTTTCCTTATTTTTGTATCCATTACGGAGTTTTTTATTCTCATCCCATGTTTTGAAATGTTTTTCACAGGATATAAAGTTGAATAGGGTCAAGGATGGGATCAAGGAAAAGTCATGCCATCTATAACATGGAACTAGACATGACTCTTTTTTTGAAATAGTTTTTATTTTATGAAAAAATAGAAACTGAGTAGAAGTTTCTACTTTGTAATATTTTGCAATGTAATGGATATGGCCTAACTCTCTAAAACTCCAAACCTAAAAATATCCTCAATGTGAATTATTAATTTAATTCAATATTATGTAATGTTTTAAGGTTGGGTCCTTATAGTTGGTATTAGAGGTCGGTTTGGATAACTTTAGGAATTAGGGTATTGTCAAATAAATGTCCATAAATTAATTTATGGTAATATTGAAATGATATAACATTTTCAAATAACAATGTTGCTTAACCTAATATATTTCTATGTTTGGAATGGTTTTCTGTAGAGTAAATAGGGTCGCTATGATGGGATGACATCAAGAGGAAGAAAACCTTCAAAATCAGCAACCTGAGATGTTCAGAATCGGAACTGAATAGTTTTTTGCAGTGATGGAATAGTTGACTAAGGCTATAAATGGTGGTAGTATCCATGCACAAGATCAGCCAGATCAACCACAGAGGAACATGTCCATAGTGTAACATTTCATGAGGCAAGATGCCCCATCATTCAGAGGATCATCTGACCCGGTGCTAGCTGAAGGGTGGATTAAAGAACTGGAGAAGATTTTCAATGTCATGGGGTGTTCAGAACATCAAAAGGTTAGTCTCTCTGTTTAATATTTTGAAGGTGAAGCTGATCAGTGGTGGTAGATGGTGAAAAATATCAGGGATAGTGGGGAGAATGATTCTCTTGATTGGGATGAATTCAAAGGTATGTTTCTTGAGAAATATTTTCTTAAGGTGGTTCATCTTAGGATGGAAAAAAATTCCTATAATTGAGGCATGAGGATGACCTAGTGGATGCTTATGAACCAAAGTTCACTCGACTGGCAAGGTATGCACCAAATTTCATCCGAGATCTTGATAGTAAGATAAATCGATTTTACTCAGGACTGAAGCCACGATATTGAAGAGCTTTAGCCTCTCATGAGTTCAAAAATTATGAAAAACATGTTCGATGTGTGGAGAAGGTTGAAATGGAGTTTGGATATGATCAGGTGTTCTTTGAAAAACAACATAATAAGAGGTCTAGTTGGCAAGAAAAGGGGAAGAATTTATCAAATAAGCCTGGAGGTAATAAAAATAAATATCTATCTTGTGAGAAGTGTGGTAAAAAGCATCCCAAAGAATGTTTATCAAAGCCTGGAAAGTTCTTCCGGAGTGGTATGCCTGGTCATATTGCTCGTAAATGTAAGGAATATGATCAAGTAGGCAATGAAAAGCAATCAGTAAGATGTTTTAAGTGTAATGAAATTGGTCATTATGATAATGAGTGTCCAGCGAAGAACTCAACTGAGGGAAAGCAGCAGGACTACAAGCAGAAAGGGGTGGTGAAATCCTTTGCAACTACTTCAGCAGAAGTTGGGCCATCGAATGAAGTAGTATCAGGTACACTGTTTGTTTGTTTAGATTATTCTAGTGTATTGTTTGATTCAGGTTCTACACACTCTTTCATTTCTGAGAAGTTTTCTAGTAAATTGGGAATTTCATATCAAGATATGAATGCAGAACTTACGGTAAAAAGACCTGGAAGAAATGTTGAGACAAAAAAGAAAACATAAGAACATTCATGTACATGTGTGTGGAAAGAATCTACCTGTAAACCTTATTTTTTTCCTCTAGTAGAGTTTGATGTTATTTTGGGCATATATTAGCTTTCTGTTTATCATGGTATGATTGACTGCAGAGCTAAAGAGGTTTCTTTTCAGAAAAAAATTCAGTTTGTATACAAAAATTAACCCTTGCTTTTGATAACATATTAGGAAGGTGAGAAACTAGTAAAACAAGGAAATGAATGTTACCTTGCACATATTGTTGAAAATAAAGGACTGTTTAGATTAATGATGTGCCAGTGGTAAATGAGTACCTTGATGTTTTTCCTGATGAGTTTCCTGGGATTATACATGATCGGGAAGTTGAATTTACTGTTGACTTAGTTCCTGATGCAAAGCCAATTTCAAAACCCCCTTATCGAATGGATCAAATTGAACTTTTAGAGTTAAAGATGAAATTGTAGGAATTATTATATAAAGGTTTCATTCGACCTAGCACATAACCATGGGGTTCTACTGTCTTGTTTGTTAAAAAAAATATGGTTCAATGAGACTTTTCATTGATTATTGAGCATTGAATAACATTACTGTTAATAACAAGTATCATTTTCCTCATATCAATGATTTTTTTAATCAGCTCTAGGGAGCTCGGTATTTTTCGATGATTGATTTGAGATCGGGGTACCATCAGTTGAAAGTAAAGGAAGCAGACATTCCAAAGACCGCATTTCGTACTAGATATGGCCATTATGAATTTTTAGTTATGTCTGTTGGTTTAACAAATTCACCTTTGGTATTCATGGGTCTTATGAATATAATTTTCTGTGAGTTCTTGGAAAAGTTTTTGGTTGTGTTCATTGATGATATTATGGTTTTTTCCAAAAGTAAGGAGGAACATGAAAGTCATTTAATGGTCATCTTGTAAATCTTAAATGAAAATAAATGTTTTAGAATATTCAGTAAGTGTGAGTTTTGGTTTCACAAAATTTCTTCCCTCGGTCACATTGTTTCAAAAAATGTAATATCTATTGACCCAGCTAAAAGAAAGTTGTTGAAGAATTCCCAAGACCCAAAAATATAACCGAGATTCGTAGTTTTCTTGGATTGGCAGGTTATTACCAGAGGTTTTTTGAAAATATTGCATGTTTATCTCATCCAATGACTATGTTAACTCAAAAAGGTGTTAAGTTCATATTGACAAAAGAATGTGATGATTGTTTTCTGAAATTTAAAAGGAGATTCGTGAATGCTCCAGTTTTGTCACTGCCATCTATAAATGGTGAGTTTGTTATCTACTGTGATGCTTCGTTGAAAGGAAGAGGTTGTGTCCTAATGTAGAATGATCCGGTAATTTCTTATGCTTCACGTCAGTTGAAACCACATGAGTTAAATTACCCTACACATGATTTGGAATTAGCTGCTGTTGTTTTGGATTTAAAAATTTTGAGGAATCACTTGTATGGAGTGAAGTGTGAAATATATACTGATCACAAAAGTTTGAAGAATATATTCACTCAAAAATAATTGAACATGGGACAGAGGAGATGGCTAGAATTAATTAAGAATTATGATTTCACAATCCATTACCATCCGGTAAAAGCAAATAAAGTGTCTAATTCTTTGAGTCAAAAAAGTAATGCTTCATTAAACATGTTATGTTTGGAACAAGATCCTTTGGTTTTTGATTTGATAAACTTTGGCATAGAAGTTGTTGGTGCATGAAATTATTATTTTTTGTATCAGGTTTCCGTGAGATCATCACTATCAGATAGAATAAAGCAAGCGCAGAAAGAAGACAATGAGTTGCAGAAAGAGGTGGTGTTGGTTCCGAAGGGTATGCTTCCCGATTTTAACATTGATAAGGATTGTGTTTTGAGGTTTGGGAAGAGACTATGTGTGCCTTGAGATCCACAGTTGAAGAATGAGTTATTATGTGAAGCTCATATTTATCTATTTTAAGTTCATCCTAGTAGTACTAAGATTTACAGAGATATTTGGGAGTATTATTGGTGGGATGGAATGAAAATTGATATTGCTGATTTTACAGTGAAGTGTTTGACTTGTCAGCAGGTTAAAGCAGAGCGACAGTTACCAAAAGGAATGCTTCATCATTTACCGGTGCTAGAGTGTAAATGAGAAAATATATCAATGGACTTTGTTTTGATATTACCAAAGATATCTCGAGGTAATAATGCAATTTGGGTTATTGTTGATCGATTTACTGAATCTGGTCATTTCTTTACTATTCGAGATACTTTGTCTCTAGATCAACTTTCTCGATTATATGTTAAAAAGATAGTCATGTTGCATGGAGTTAACCTCTCTATTGTATCTGATCGTGATCCTAGGTTTACTTAAAACTTTTGGAAAGGTCTTAAAAATTCATTGGGTACTGAATTAAATTTTAGTACAGCTTTTCAACTGCAATCATATGGGTAGTCAGAACGAACAATTCAGACCTTGGAGGATATGCTACGTGCTTGTTCACTGGATTACCAGGGATGTTGGGACCAACATCTTTCTTTGGTTGATTTTTCATATAATAATATTTTTCAATCCAGTATAATGATGGCTCCATTTCAGGAATTATATGGAAAGTGTTGTTGAACTCCAGCTTTTTGGGATAAAGTTGGTGAAAGGAAGCTGATGGCACAAAAATTGGTAGAAGATATGGCAGAGAAAGTTCAGTTGATTCAAAAGCACATGAGTACAGCTCAGAGCCGACAGAAAATTTATGTTGACAACCGAAGGAAGGATCTTTCTTTTGTGGTAGGTGATCACGTCTTTCTCAAAGTTTTTCAATGGAAAAGTGGGTTACATTTTGGTAAGAAAGTAAATTTGAGTTTGAGTTTCAGTGAACCTTATGAAATTCTAGAGAAAGTTGGATTAGTTGCGTACGGAGTGGCTTTACCTCCAAGTTTATCCCAGGTACACAAAGTTTATCATGTTTCGATGTTGAGAAAGTATATGCTAGATCCATCTCATGTTTTGAGCCCAGAGGTAGTTCGGTTGGAAGAGAATCTCTCCTATAAATAACTACCAGTCCAGATTCTTGACCATAGAGAGAAAGTGTTGCGGAATAAGGTAATTTACTAGGTAAAGGTTTTGTGGAAAAACCATATGGTTTAAGAGGAAATATGGGAATATGAAAATTCTATGAGGGATAAATACCCCCACTTATTTTGATAAGTGAATAAAAATTACGAGGACGCAATTTCTAAAACGAGGGAAGGATGTAACATCCCAGGTAAATGAAGAATGAGATATTTTCATATTTATTTATATTTATGTATTAAATAATAATTTTACTTTAAAGGGGTTTCTATGTTCCATAGCATACACGATACGCAACAATGGGTTTCTTTGAAATCTTACGTTGCACACTAATAATATAAAAATATTATTTGAAATGGTAGTTAACTCGTAGCCATTGGAATGGAATGAATGAATAAAACTAACTATAATATGATTATACATGATTTTTAAATGTATTTTCATTTATCCAATAAAAATTTAGAGGCTTAAATTGTGAATAAATCTAATTTTAAGAATAATTTATATTAAATAGTCGATATACTTCCTTTTAATGGTGAACCTTCATTAAATTTCATTTTGATCAGATTAATGCATTATATTTGAACAAATAAAATCCTTCTTTAGAATGGGGACATCAAAATTTACTTTGTGTAAATTTGTGGGATTTTTCTGATAAAGTTCATTTTTTAATGAATAGTGAAAATATTGTATTTTAATTCAAAAGTGCCTTTTAATCTAATTTATTTATATGGATAGATTATAATTTTAATTTTTTTAAATTTTAATTAGAATATATTTTTATTATTTAATACAATTTTGGTCATTGGTATTGATTTCACTTTGAAATTGGACATAAACAAGTGTCAATCTTTTGATAGTTATTGTTTCTAAAAAACACGCTATTTGTTTTAACAACGGGAATTAATTTTAAAATTCATTAATGCCACTTATATGTTATGAATTTGGAAAAATAGACATAATTTTTTAATTTTTAATATCAAATAATTCTTAGGATGATGTTTTGGTATTTTTTTATGAAAAACTTAAATTTTTTATGAATAGTGAAACCACTTAGTAGTAGTTAAAAAAACTGACTTTTTCATTTAAATGAAATTTTACCACATATGTGATTTGAATTTCAAAAATCCTACATGAATGGTTTTTATTAGGTAGTAAAATGTGGTTCAATAAGATGAAAATAATTTTTGGTGAATATTATCTTTTGACTTTTATTTACCGCGGTTAAAGGTAAATAAGGTAATTCAAGGTAAAAAGAATATTATAATAATTCTAAATTACCTTAACACTTGTCCTAACCTTATTGGATGAGTAATGGCCGACCAAGGGCATCCTTGGGTTGATATTGGGACCCTATGGAGCCACTTGGGAGTGATATTGACACTTTAGATTAATTAATTTAATGTAAAGGGAAAAATGACATAAACAAAAATCTTTTAGTAAATTAATTATTATGTGGTGTTATATAAATCGTAATTTCGACTATAAATATTAATTATAAAGATAAAAATATTTCCTACAACATGATAATTTTTTTATAATTTTTAGACATCCAATAAATTAAATTATTTATGACACAATAATGATACAATATTTACCTCATTAATAAATAATTTAAATAAATAAGATTGTAATGATTAAAATATTTTCCAAAACATTTCCAATTCTAATTGGATGATTTTATTTCGACCATGAGTCATCTTATATTCGAATATTATTATTTTTGGACCTTTAGAAACCAAATATCATCATATAATAAAATAATATTTTCACACTTTCTTAAAGAGCCCTTCCCCCCTTATAAAAGGAGACCACTTCTAAACAATCCCACACACCTCTAAAGCATTTTGGCTCAACCAAAATCTGCCCAATTGAGCTCCCTATATCTCTATACTCTTCCTAGAAGCATTACCTTAGTAATAAGGAACTCAAGAAGTCCTTTGGTTCAAACCAAAAGGAGTTACCCAAATTAAAGGTAACAATTTCTTTTAAATTGTTTTCTTTTATTTTAATTATCCAACCCCTAAAATCTTTTTATTTCATTATTTTCTAACATCAACATTATCCAAAATATAATAGGATGTTTTTAGAAGAAGTATTCTAACTAACCTTACACACAACTCAATCTAATGGATGAAGAACATAAGGATTCTGTGGATTGCAAACTAACGCCTCACGAAACGATGATTATTCAAATATCTCCAACTGCCTCTCACGGTGGCCATTATGATGGCACTATATTTATATATGATATATATTATGTTTATTTTTTCTTTATGCTTATGTATTTTCCATTTATAGCATTCATTTATGATTTCCATTATGGGTAAATGCGATAATCTCATTAGAGAAATTGCGGACTACCGCCGCCTCAAAGTGATATGACTCGTTAATTCCATATGTAGGACGTATAATGGATGGAATTAATGATATTTTCTATGATATAATATATTGAATTATACTGGAATTATAATATACCTATGTATCATTATGTTTTAATTCAATTAAAATAAGAAATAGAAATGAAAGTAGCATTCATGCGTACGTACGACATACCATCTCCAAGAACGGTGCATTTAATTTCGTACCTCTAAATGTTATGTACTATTATAAATACATGTATATGCTGGATATATATGATATATATGATATCCAAATCATGAATATCATTCGGGATATAATGAACCTTTGACCACATGTACAACATGTGATTATAAGAAGTCCATTTTTGACTCAAGTACCAAATATTGACAAAACGAAAATTATTAACATAAATGATTACATAATGTTTATAAAAAGGTAATAAGTGATATAAAAGAAATAATAAACTTGAAAAAGGTTATTAATCAAGTAGAAAATAACTTTATTTTATTATTCAGGAGAATAAAGAACTAATGGTTCAAGTCGGACATGAGGTAATGGACTTCGTCTCAATCTCCTTTCATTGAGGCATATTTTGTTTTCATACATGACTTTCTTTTATAAGCTGTATAAATATCCTTGACTTTTCAAAGGGAATCTTTTTCAATGAAGCATTTTACTAAATGAAAAAAAAAGGAATGTTTCTTTTAACATAAGCGATGACAACGACCTTTTCCACCGCCGTGCATATTATTTGATCTTTGGCTTCCTCAACAAGCCGAAATGTTTTTAAAATAAAATAAATACCATATACTCATTTACGTATTTTGGTATTGAAAATGGTTTTGATAATGGATTTGTTATGTCAATATATTTTAGTGATATATTGAGATTGAAATGTGCAACTGTTTTCTTTCCTTTATATTTTTTTTATGTCATATTATTTTATAATGGTACTTGGACATTTGGTGGGTGGTTATGTGATAAACCAAATGGCAGGTGGTGTCGTGAATACCAGGACGGGTGGTTACGTTATAACCTCCAATGCATTGGGTATGGAAGTCGGTTGTATGGACACTCCATTTAGTTATATGTGTGGAAGTTGACCGTATTGTTAATCCATATATGTATGTTTATGTCCCAAGTTACCTTTATATGTTATGTGTTATTTATTTGGGTTTTATGGAAATCGTTTGGTTACAAAAGGGAAAGCAATGATATATTATTTAGTGAAGAGTATTTACTACTTTATAAAGGTTAAAAGTGATACTTAGGATTATGTATTCATGGTTTACTTGTTGTTTTGAAAAACTATAAGTTTCCTTCTTTGTGTATACCTTACTGTGCTTTTTATGCTCATCCCATGTTTTGAAATGTTTTTCACATGACATAATGTTGAATAGGTTCAAGGGTGGGATCAAGGAAAAGTCAGGCCGTCTAAAACATGGAACTAGACATGACTCTTTTTTTCAAAGATTTTTTATTTTATGAAAAAAATGGAAACTAAGTAGAAGTGTATACTTTGTAATATTTTGCAGTGTAATAGTTAGGGCCTAACTCTCTAATACTATAAACCTGAAAAGATCCTCAATGTGAATTATTCATTTAATTCAAGATTATATAATGTTTTAAGGTCGGGTCCTTGTAACTTTCTCCACTATCAATTTTATGAAAGACTATATCCTCATGAATATACTGAGTTGGACATCCACAATATCCCTGACATATCCAGTTAGGCTAGGGGAAAAAATATATATCTAAAAGAGAGGAAATCCATTGAATGTTGGGAGAAATACCATATTCATATTCTTCTGTAAAAGTCCAATTAGTTTATCTTGGAAATAACTGATAAGTAGTATTGTTTCCTTATTCACAATATCCAAGATTACCATCATATATTGGTAGGGAAAAATGGAATGTTCCATCATATTCTAATAGACCCTATGGGGCTAACCTATATTATTATTCTAAATAGAATTATGGGAGCTCATCAACATATCTGAATAGTTAATCTGGAGAGGTTATATATTCTTACATCTAATAAATATTAACATAGACATATCTAAGTAATGAATGAATTACAAGGGAGTGATAAAATAATTTTTATACTAGAGTTCATCAATGTATTCTAATAGTCACTTTAGGTAAGTCTCATATCCCTTCATATACCACAAGATTTCACTAATATATGCTATTTTTCATACATTAACATGATTGTGTCCATACCCCCACCTATGAATATTAACATCTCATACTAGTAACTACATTGGGTCAAGATAATAACCCTAGAAATGCTTGTGATTCCCATCAGAATTTCTAGGTGTAACCCATTGATGAGAATTCTAATATTCTTTTCCTCAACCCGGAAGCCTTTAATAATATTTCAATAATTGATGAAGATTAAAATAATTATCATATATATTTTCTTTTTAACACTTGAAATGAATACTGGAATACTTTGGTAGTTATCTATGGATTTTTTGAGCATATTCTAATTCCATGGAAGAGGTCACATAGAAGGCCTCAAACACATGATGTTTTTTCTAAAATTATAGAAATCTATTCATGCTCGATGTTATAACCATGTTAAATACATTGATCTAGAAAGTCTTATCCAAGGAATTATATAATCTTGCAGTAGGGCCCTACCCTATTGAATGATAATATTCTTGAATAACTTCTGTATCCATCATGAATGGATCAAGAATATACTAACTCTTCGCTATCATAAGAAGGTAGATATAACCACAGTGTTCCTCCATGGGCACCTTGATTGGAATATATTAGGTCCCCACTAGAGTACCCACTACAGAGGTCCTACCCTTGAGGATATAGAGAAAAGTTATAAAGTTTATCCTCATAATACAATTGATGAAAGTCCTCCCTGTATCTTGAAGTTCCATCAATAACAAGGTACTATCCTAATAAAATTATTATATATTTGTAAAAATCATTTTACTTTCTATAGAACATAGAACTATTACCCAAGTGGTCCTCCCCAAGGTATGTTTTGCATAAATTCTCCCTATGATCGAGCATCAAGCCCTAATAGAGGCCTTCCCCATTAGGTACAATTAAAAGATAATAATAGAGGTCCTCCCCATAATAATAATTACGATGGTCCTCCTAGAAATAATGTATCTCATCAACCTGAATACCATTCCTCTATCGATATTATCTAGCATATTACCTTATATCGAGGGGTATTTGATAAGAATAGGCTAACCACAACCAACAGCACATCATTAATCAGTATAATTTCAACACAATCAATGGATTTTATGGGGAAAAGGCATAGTATGTGAGTCCACAAAACTATACATCATATTATATGATTGAAGTGGTTCTAAAAGATCTTGATATTATTGAAAAAACAGTATATAATTGGTCTTTATTAATAGATTATATTAATAAATATATCATTAAAGATAAATAAACTATCATTCTCATTTGGAAGGAACTGGCTGAAGGTACTATTTTATAAATGTTCTAGCTTATAGAAACACACCAGTATGAAACTCTATAATCATTGAAAGAGTAATATATATGTTATCTATGTTAAAACTAATGGATGAATATATTAAATCTAAAGAAAAAATATATGTCTTATAGGGAGTACACAAACCACATCTAGGAAAAAAGAAAGCTCTGAAGTGAAGTCAACTTAGCTACCTTCTAAGTGGTATAAAACTCAAATTTAGGAAAATATAATGAAATACTCTATTATACCAAATTAAATAGTATAGAGATTATTTACTTGATAATTAGTGAAACCCCGCCTGATGTGTAAAAGAGATTGTTGAAAAAATATGGAACAATTCAATTTACTCTTCTCAATAACTAGTATAGTTTGTAGATAAAGGAATATATAAATGTAAATTCCAATAGATAAGTATTGGGATCAGGTTATACCTATACCATTTGGCCCATCCAATGAAATCCCATTATCCTGAGAGCCTATAAATGTTGTACTTGGTTGGAGAAGGACATTAATATTCTCTTACCGAAAGTCACTAGAATGGATAATGGGATTTCATTTTATGGTCTATATGGTATAGGAATAACCTGAGCCCAAGTCTTATCTAGTGGAGTTTACATTGATTTTTCCTTTATCTGTGGACTATACTAGTTATTAATAAGAGTAAAGATAGAAAATCCTTCTTTTTAAGGAATTAGAATCTCACAATCATAAAGAAACACCCAACAAAGATAGAATCACACTAAAAAACACTACAAATACCTAATGCTAAAGTGAAACCTAAATGTAAAAAAATGGACAAAACAAGAAAATATTTGGTTACAGTACATGAGAATACCAAACCTATTGGGATAGAGGATCTTTTTACACCATTACCATGAGGATCATCATATACATATAAAATCAAGTCCATGATGGTGTTTGATAAAATAAAAACCTTCCACATAGGCCATAGGGGAATTATTACTTCCACCTCATACATGTAATTTTGTCTTTCATTAATTATGAGGAACTCCATTAAAAATACCTTAATGTTTCTCCTATAGTGTGTTCTGCCTTCGTCATTGGGGAAATTTTTAGTGAACAATTCTAGGTACTCCATTGAGATTACCCACTATGAGTCACTTTTGGGGGAACATCAAAGATGTAGGGTGAAGTTATTTTGGTCTATAAACCAAAAGGGTCCACCAAGAAGGTTAATATCTAGGAGTATTAATGTTTTTCACTTAATAGGTATTAAAAGAGAGATAAATCACCTCTCAAATCTAAGTTAAAATAGGGTATTATTTCTATTGTGCACTTCATATTGTTAAATTTCATTAGAATAAACCATGATGACATTTTGGATCATGATGTGGAAATAGAAGAATGTGGTGACGAAAAAACTATTAAACACATATTTTACACTATATTCTTTAAAGAAGATTTGTGTATACCAAAAAAAGTGTTATCTTCTGAAGCAGGTGTTCCTTCAAATATCCCATCACTACATGCTTGATGAGATTTTCCCAAGATAATGGGAGTAAAATTTATATACCACACCAACCACTTAAGGAAGACAAGATTCACAACAATCAGTTGAGGATTGAAAATTATGATGTTGAGTTAGATAATATGAGGAGAATCAACACCAAAATACTTTAGATAAATATTCCTAATGAATTCATCTCAAACACCAAGGGAAATATTTCTATTTCAGAAAATCTAGATTAAAAAGAAAGCGATACTCAACCAATAAGAGTAGAGGCCATCCAGCCGACTAGATTTGATTCCAATAAATTTGTTTTGAAAAATCATGTTTCTGAAAATTTTCAATAATTTCATCCACTGGGGTATCATCCAAAAATACTCTAATAAATCTTCCATATCCTTACTCAAACTGAATATCAATAACTGGAAAATGAAAAATGAATATAATGTTATATAACCACTACCTATTATGTATCATCATCCAAGATGAAAGTACCACTAATGCCCCTTGACTCCATATATTAACTTATTTGATGGATAAAATCCACGGAGGGGACACACACAATAGTGCAGCTAGAGATAAAACCATTCCACATATAGGTGGATATAACAAGTCCTCCACTAAACACTGGGAATTATACCTTAAAAACCATTAATAGATTAGGAGCATCAGAATATTAATTGACATAATTTGTGTCTGGATGTGGGCCCATGAATGGAACACTCAAACAAAATGAAATAGAACTAATTAAATGCTTTATTAAGACTCTAGACGGGCTAGAATTCATTTGGTATAATAACCATCCAACTCGGTCTGCTATAAATAGGAAAGGCCTCTATTACAAATACCTAAACTAATTTATCTCATTGATGAAATTGATGACAATAATTAATATTTTAAATTTAAAACAATAAGAAAATGAGATTATATATAATTTCATTACAGTATGGAAGGGTCCAACATACTCCCTAAATATGAAAATTTTGTAATAGATGATATATAATATTATTATGTAAAATATTTTCTATGAGTGGAAAACAAAATTTATTCCACTAACATATATCACTAGATTGTGAGAGTTTTTTTGTATCACAATGGTTAGACGATGTTATCTGATGATACATGGATGAATCTTAGAAAAATCCAATGATGGAAGAAATGATTGATTGTAAAAAAAAGTAATGGTTGTTACTGTCAAACCAACCCCAGGGAGAACTTAATCCTCTAGGCCCATTCAAAGTCTTGTGGTTCCCCCTTATTAATCATAGTGGTAGAATAATTCCCATCATTTGAATGGGAATTAAAAACCAAGTCATTCAATTTTTGAAGATTGAAAGAATAAGGTATAATCCTTTAAATGAGAGAAAGTCCCTTGACAATTCATTACTACTTTAAACATTACATACTAAATCACATCAAGGACAAACAAATCCAAATAATTCAATCTCAATAACCACCCTAAGTATTTCCCATACCATCATATGCTATAAAAAACACCTAATACTTCTTCATATTCAAAATATCCTCTAAAATATTGTTGACTCTAGGTAAGAGACATTGGTTAAGCCCCCCAAGATGAGTAACATGTTCTACTAAATTTCAATATAAGGTGGAACATGATGGGACATATGTTCCTAATAGAGGTGTAAAAGGTTTGATTATGGGATGTCGAAAAAATAAATCAACATGTTGTATGTTATTCTCATAAAATTACTAAATCGACAAGTTGCAACACCAATTCAATATGAAATTATGAAGTTATTTTTTTTAGTATCAAAACATTCAATGAGTCAGTATAACTTATGTAAGAGGAACAACCCATGGGAAGAAGTGACACTACTAGCTCCCAATATAGATCAAACTCTTCTGGATGTCTTTGCCTAAAAATTATGAGGACATGAACCACCCAACAAAATATAAACTTCATCAAGTGGTGAGTCACAATATCAACCCATTAATGTCATTCACTTGGAATACCCATTTGATGATATAAATAACATATATATACAATAAATCCCTATATACAATAGTGAAATAGATTATATGGTTTGGGTAGGATATAACCTTAGTGAAATTTAGAAATTAGGTATAAAATCCACAAATGTGTTTTATTCAACCAAAACCCATAATAAAAAACTCCATCAATCCCCAAAGAAAAACTAATATACTAATAAATATTTTGTGGTTTTTTAGATCAAATAATATTAAAGGATATTGTATAAGTTTTATAGTTTTCTAGTGAATATTGAATGTCACCCTAATCCTCATTCCATGGAATAACCTCAGGATATAAATCATAGGCCCCTTGTCTAGTAATATTTCATCTTTAAATAGTCATAAATTATCCAAACTAAATTCTAAATTCTAGATGCACTTCAACTCTCATAGGATCTCAAGGTATCAATATATTAGTTCCTTTTATTCACCAAAGAGTACAACATTGAATTATCCATGACTGAGGTATACTACAAAGAAAACAATTACACTAAATTTCACATATTAATTTCCCTTATAGAAAAAAATAAAAATACCATACATTAGATGATTAATCAATTGTACATATATTGAATGATATACAATATTAATATCCATTATACTTTAATTGATAATGGTTCTATGATCTTGATCATATCAATCAAGACCCTCCAATTCTTGGGTTATAGTGAAGATGACATGAATTATTATTCATTGATCGTCCAATTGTATGCTAATAGTGGTAAGAATGCTATAAATTAAAGACAACTCGGATATTAGTTTGGAGATATTATTTATGACACTAAAACCATCGTGGTTCACCAAGACAAATAATTTAATGTCTTTCTCAGAATGATATGGATCGATGTTCACATTGATACACCCTTATCATGCCATTAGTGCCTCCAATACTATATTAATGGAAAATTAGGGGTATTGAAGGATAGAAATGAAAGGTTTGAGTCTTGAAAATCATAATATATAGATTAAATTCCCAATAAAAGTGAAGGGAATAAGTTGTTGGTATATAACACCTTATATATTTCTACTCTCAATGGTTATGAAATGAAACCCATCAATCTAAGGAGTAAACTCACAAAAGACTATGAGTTTCCCATAACCAGAATTAAGGAAAATAACATTATATGGGAAGTCCTAGGGTAATGTGGGTTCCATTATATAGTTAATAAAATCACCAAATCACATTACTTTTATATGTGGGCCATATGGACATCTCCATCGACTAACCGCCTCTAACGAAAGAAGATACCACTTCACAGTTCATGCATATAAATCTAAATCTCGAGCATCATTACTATTGTGTCTGTTTAACTAATATTAAGTTAACATATTAAAGGATTTTTTATAATTATATGTGAATCCTAGAGGAAGTATAAAAATAATAGAGTTTAGGCATGACCACTATGTTCCTCATGGAATCATTTACATTAGATGAACTCAACTATTCAATGGAATTATTTAAGGAAAATTACCCCATGTAATCTCTCTAATAAAAGAATTCAAACCAATATAAAACTTTTTACATTAGTGAGTAAAAATAGTATGAATAATAAGGTCTCATATATTTTCCTCTTTAATTCAAGTAATTTTACTCCATCACCATTGATTAACTTAGAAATATTATTTTGGGAGTTAAGGAATATTTATAACGTATATTTATTAGTATTTTCACAACGCCAAAATAACATAAGGAATATATAAATTAATCAAATATAATTTATATGTATTTATATATAAATATATTAAAATTGAATTTAAATTTATTGATATATAACTATATTAAAAAAAAATTTGGATCCCAATGTTATTTCCCATTATATGGGTTTTCTAGAAAACCATGATGGTTATAGTAAGAAATTATGAGAATGCATCAAACCCATGGTTTCAAGGTAGAAGATGAAGTTATTAATATAATCTAAGTGAAATTCATCAAGGATTTCTAATACCTTAAGTGACTAACCATAATTATGATCATCCAGAAAAAAATAAAAAAATTGAGTATGCATTGATTTTAGGGATCTTAGTCATCATTTTCAAAGGGTGATTTCCATGTATTTATCATTGAGCTATAGATTAATGTGACCACTAGTTTCTAGGAACTAACCTTAATGTATTGGTCATTAAAATATTAATTTACCTAGATGGATCAAATAACTTTGATGCAACTAAATTTAGGGAAATACAAGGGGTTTATACTATCATATAATTCCTTTTGGATTAAAGAATTCTAATGCTAAATATCAAAGCATCATGCAGTACGTATTTATGCCCTTTCTAGAAAAGTTGATGGGATGCCAATTATAAAATCTTATTTTTAATTCCACGTATGTTGGTGATCATTTTTTTGATATCAATTCAATTATTAAAAAACAATGATGTCATAGCTTGAAGATAAACTTCTTGAAATGTGATTTAAAGGTAACATTTAGGAAACTTGTTTATCAAATAGAATTCCATAATGATATCAATGTTAATCTTGATAATATAAAGGAAATCCATGATATATATTCTCCTTGAAATAATAAGGATCTAAAGGGACTCAAATGAAATATTTCCTATACCATATTATTAATTTATAATGTCACTAATTAATTTTTTCCTTTATAATTAAAAAAACAATTCAATTTCCATGGGAATTGATATTTAATGAAATATTTCAATAGTATCAAACAACATGTTCTACAAAAATTGGTTTTCATTATTCTAATTGAAGGGAATCCAATCATATTATATATGGATATTAGAGATAAATCACATAGTGCACTCTATGATTAAAATAATGAAAAAATATAGGAAAAAAATCTATCATCTCAAAAAGATGACGTGAGATGCAGATAATCGATATTTAATTGTGTTTATGGAATGGTTAGTAGTCATTATACAAAAATGTGACTTACAGTTCTTATATCAAAAGATAGGTAAAGGGTAGGAGTTAGAATATTTCCTCACAACATTCCCTTCATGATAAAGTGAACCCATGAATACATAGCTTCATTAAAAGTATGTTTTCTTCATCTATAAAACTAGAAAAATATTAGGGATGTACATTGAATATACCTCTGTGATATTAATATAATGGGGAATGGAATACAAAATTCTCAAGATAGGGTTTTGAAGGATTTTACTAATCTCCCTAGTAAAGTTAATTTATCAATTTCCATTCATACTATCTAAATTTATAACCAACAATGAATTAGGATAGAAATTCAACATTGTAGGCTTGGAGTTATATCTATAGAAACTTTAGAAACTCATGAACATAAAGGGTGACTTATAGTTGGTAATTAAGTATATTAATTGTGGATATTTAATTAAAAATTATGGATTGGTCACCATTAATGATTATTTATGAGGGTGGATTACTAATTTACTCTATTATCCAAACTTTTATCAAATCCAACATCCAAAAAATGGCCATGATAGTGAATTAGATAATGAATCGATTACCCCATTTGATATATAGTGGGATGAAATAATTAGAAACATCATGTATCGTATGGTGGTTTCACAATTCATCATCATCTATATGGACGATATTAATGAAATCATCAATATTTATGACTAAGGAAACCACATATCCTCATTGAATGATACCACAACTAGATGTAAGTATACTACAATAGAATAAATTTGAAATATTATTTTATTTAATAAATAAAATAAACATAGGATCTGGTGTAATATTCAAAATTCTTTCATTTAAAACAAATTACATGCTCACAAGGATATATATAATAGAGGCTTCAATATAGTTCACCACAAGTTATTTATATGAGGAGAGACCCTCAATTTTATGCAGGAATTTCAAAGAGACCTCTATAGGGACAACAAATTACTACCTAATATTTACCACCAAATCAAGAGACTTGGATATTTTAGGAAATAAATAATAGAATATTTCATGTATTTTATAATGAAATTATATGATTTTCAAATAAATGTAATCTTTTCTTATCTACCCTCAAAATTGATGTACAACACAAAATACTCTAGGCAAGTTTCTCTATAGAGAATAGATATCATGGGGCCATATTCTGCCACTATAGCCTTGAAGTTCATGTAAACCCTTACTTCTTCTAACTTCTTCTTAAAATGGGTTAAGGTAATATCCCTCAAATAATTAAAAATAAAGTCTATAAAAACATTGTGAAATCAAATATATTCACAATTTTTTATGTCCCTCACATAATATTTATGGTAAATGATACCAATTTCTACTCTACTAAATTAAATAGGCTGCATGGAAAGTGTAATTTCCATTATATCCACTCATTATATTATCATGAAGAGATACAAAATAAATAGATTCTTTCAATAAAACTTTATCTGATATCCTTAAGATGATCGTGGAAAAATAAAATAGGTATTTGACAAATAAAACATTGTATTCTTTGTAGGATTATAACATTAAAAAATTCAATTGCAAGCTTTTAACCCCATATTCACTTATATATAAGTAAATGGAAGTCCTTACTATTGAGGCTCAATTTCCCTAACATTATCTCTAAATCTGTAATAAGTTATCTTACTATTAATTGACCTAAAGAAAACATGATTATTTTGAATGGTTTGATGAGAAAAGGTTATAAAAATTGAAAAACCTCGAGATCTCATAGATTTGAGTCATAAAACTGTTCGATAAGAAGTTATTCCTTTTCTAATTCCTCTATGAAAATTTTTTTCTAGCTCTATTGACTCTAATGATATGTGGAAATAAGACTATAAAGTTAGAAATAATGTGTGGGAATGCCTTACATTATTCATAAGATCTACTCTAACGGGTCTTATTCTAATATCACAATGGATAGAGGGAATATAAGGCCAACCACCATTACATGGTTTCACAATAAATTCATTGAATAAATATAAGGGGGGTTAACATAGTCCTTGTTACAATAATTTAAACTTCATAGAAGATAATTCAATCTGTAAGACTATAAATTTCTTAGATTTGGTCCACATCATATAACACTAAACTAGAAGATGAAATTTTCTTAAAAGTATAACATTAAATTGTATTAAAATTTCCCTCATCACATGAAATCAATACTAAAAGACATAATGTACATCATATATTATAATTAACAACTAGGATTTTTTATCCTATATGACTTAAAACTGTAAAATATATCATTACATAAGAGAATGATCTATGTAATTGAAAAACATTACCCTATTTATAAGTGGTATCCACATTTGAGTGATCTCTTTACTCATAGATAGTATATATATGGTCAACTTTTCCAATACATGTGTTGTGGTTCACCTAAATTATGTCTAGAATAACATCCTCATATTTATCATAACTATTTCTTGCTTGATTCATGTTATATATGGATTTATTGTGACACTCGGACCCCCTTCCTAAGACCAGCCATAAATTACATTTTTATACCAAATATTTCTCCAGTGATGAAACATCTACTAATTAATGTGCATTTTAATTCTTATTTTTTTTTACCTCGTTACCCATAAATTTCTATATTCTCTTATATATGATCTATATTAGTGTAACATAATTTTAAGAATGATGTTTGGCTTGATTCCCATTATTTCTTGATACACAATGAACCCCATATTTTTTAGAATTAGTCTAATAAGAAAATTATAATGAAACCCACACTATGTAACACCCTATAATTTTATGATATATTTATATCCAAAAAATATATATTTCATGGACAACTTTCTTTACACAAAACACCGAGTTTAAACGAACAACATTATACTATTGAAATATTATTATTTAATGTGTCATTTATCACCAAGAAAGTGGATTAATGGGTATTAAAAGGACTAAATAAAATCATAATTATTATTATTTACACATATATAAGATTAATGTTTTGGATATCAATGAGTTAAAAATCGTAATAATAACTTTCGAAGGTAAATAAATTTTTTTCTGAAAAATAGATTCTATACGCCCAATGTGTTTTCACCTTATTAAATAAAAATAATAATTATTCATGAAATATTTAAATGAAATTTATTTATTATATATTCAACAAAATCTTTTAACACTCATATAATGATTTTTACTGGGCATAAATTATTAATAAATATAGTTTTATGCTTAAAACATATTTGTCTTAAAAGCGTTTTCACAACACTTTGCACACTTATTTTATAATGAATTTATCCCATTTATAAGAATTAAATTTGATAAAATATTTTATATATTTTCAATCATCATTTAGAAATTTATAAATATTTACACATTTATTTCTGGTCATATTTAATAGTAAAAACCGAAAAAATTAATCACCATGTTCAGGGTTAAAACAGGTTTACTAGGGAGAGTTAAACTAAGAGATAATGGTAATAATGACAAATAAACAGGAATAAATATTATTGGATGAAGATATTTAGAACTTATATTTTCGTAAATTATAATTAGTATCCCGTTTGTTCTAGTTTTTTAATAAAGTTACTTTATATTATTTAAATCTTTCATGTCTTTTCATGAGTGTCCCTTCCCTAATATAAAAAAGGGAACCTCTTAACCTCATTCAAACAATTTCAACCCACTATATCAACTAATACCTAAGAAACATTACTATATTCCATTAATTATTTCTTTATATTATGGTATTAGAAAAATTACATAATAATATGGATTAAGGTGTAATTCAAATGAGGTCCCTCAAAGAATTGGTAATCATCTTAATCGACTCTTTCAATGTTTATTTTTTATTACACATCCTATAAATATGGTATATACATACTAACATATTTACCACAATATCATAAAAACAATTATATGTTATTAATATTTTTGTAAAACCAATTTCTATTTCTTTCTCATCCATTAGAAAATGATAACATCACTTGTGTGTATATATGGACTACCACCTCTACGAAGCAACGAGGGTAATTTTTCATTTCCTCTTAACATGGATGGACATGTGGATTTATGTAATTAATATATAATATATTTATTATATTATTATGATTATATAATTATGAACAATAATTTACCTTTCTATTGTTCGATCTACTAAAAAGTATAAAAATTAGTCGGATGTATGAACAGTCTACCATCTTCACAAAGTGGTGTAATTAATTTTTCATCAACAAATAATATAAAAGGTTATAATAGAGTATATAATAACATTATATGATACTTATTTTATTATTAATATTTTTTATATGATTATATTTTGAATAAGGTTCAAGTACTAGAACCCTCACACTGAAAAATTAATGAAAAAGAGGCCTGTTTGCACCTGAATATTCATTTTAATGAAGAAACTATTAATAAATAGATAATTAGAAATTATAAAAGAATGATAAACAGTGATTTAAGTTTAAATATGGTTAAATAATATAATTAATATATATATATTATAGTTTTGTTTGAATGTGTATGAAGAATGACCAGACTTGAGGTAAGAGTTAATGTTGCAATATCATTTCTTTTCGGGATTGCATATACTAAATTTAATTTGAAGAAAATGATACACAATTTATCCTATAAAACTAATATATTTTATTAGCCTTTATTTATTCCTATATTTTAAAAGTAATAAAACATTTTATTCTCCTTGGTACGTGAAATTATTGGAAATAAGTTTTTAATGAAATGGTAACCTTATATCCTTTTTAGTTAACGAAATTTTTCTTCAATGTTAATTCCACTAAAAATTGTTTTTTGTAAATTATTAATAATAATTTAAATTGGTTGTAAATTTATGTTTCAATGCTTAATAATTTATTTATAATGTAAGTAATCATTTAAAAAAATTGAATAATTTTGTTAACTAGTTAAAAAAGTGTGGAAATAAATTTCATTTTTAATGTATACAGGACGAATGAATTTTTATATAGTCATGACCATTATTTTTTAAAAAAATAATTATATTTTTACATTGATATTTTTTAAAAATAAATTTAAAAATATTCTAATAATTTTTTATTTTTAAATATTCGAAATAAAAAATGATATTTTCCCAATCTTCAAAAAATTATTAAAATTCCCTACAAGGTATTTTCATCTTGGAAAAAATAATTTAAGGATTTTTATACTTCACTAGGGATGTGATATTATGAAATAATCCACCTCATTTCATTAGATTACTTATGATGCTGATGTATTATAGATTATTCTAGTAAAATCGTTTCTTTACAATGGGTTAATTATGTTATGATGAAATCATTATGAAACACTTTTCTTTTCCATGGATTGTGATATGATGAATTGATAAAATGAAATCCTTTTACATTACATGTGTTATTATATTATGAATTTATGAATCTTTTATGATAATGAGAAAACATATGTATTGTTTTAATTATGTGATGTGTGGGCCTGAAAATATATATCTTTTTGATGCATTCACTAATGAAATATTTCCCATTAGTTAATAAGGTCTGTAATTGTGTGTTAAACCAATTTAGTAAGGAAAAATATCTAATATGATAGTATTGGAATTGAAACATGACTAAGGAATAGATTGAATGAGGAGTGAACCCAATCAACTATGATAGTCATGGAAGTGAATCTTGAATAAGGAAATGATTTTATATGATTTTGTGTGTGTCCAAAACATACATCTTACGTTTAGGATATGATATAATGGATAATTGTTGATTATTAATTATTCATAATTCTTATAAGTTATGAATGTTTTTACAAAAAACCTTCACTATATGATTCATGGATATATATATTTTACTATTTGGGATTGACATTCTGAATTTATGATATTTTTTCTCATACACATATACTTATTCCCACTTATAATCATTGATTGATATCTATTAAGTTTACCCTTAATGAGAATCTATGATGAACTTTTACTATGTTTCAATTTTCCCCAGGTTATGATGAATGTTATTAAGTAATAAATCTCTAAGACTAGTACTATACAGTAATAAAATTGTGGGTAATCTTGAAGATCTTTTGTTAAATAATTTTATTATGAATCCAATATCCAAGGACACTAAAACATTTAGTTCATGAGAATGTATTATTTTAAATTGTATTGAATTTTCATATTAAATGATGAAATATTAATATATGTTATTCTGAGGTAACCTCAGTGGGTATCAGAGAAGGGTTTAATTATTTTTAGCAATTATTCTAAGATAACATTATTAAAAATCCTTTATATGATTATAAGAATATAATAACATCATTAATATTTGGTAATGTAGATATTATGTTGTTTTAATATAAAATATTACACATTAAAGATATTAGAAAATGGATGTGGCTATGGGAAAGATGAATCTAGTGGTAACAACCCTAAAAGGGGATGATTGGGTAATGTCTCAATCTTCATCAATGCAAGATGAGTAAGCCTAAAACTAAACAACTGGATTGAAACTCTTATAGGATATGCATGTGTCAATGAAAATTTTATTTATGAATATTTATGATGGATTTGAATATTTAATTACATTGTATAACCTAGTTTAAACCTAATGTTCTATAGACTGAAAATAAGGGGTCATGGTTTAGATATCCTATGAATGAATTTTCATTATTATTTGATTAATCACAATAATTATTTTATCTCAAGCTATGTTTTTTTATTTATTCGATAATACAATTAGAAATCATGTAAATGATGAATGTAAAGGAAAATGAAATTATTTTCCTCTTGATAAACAAATTGTTATGGAGCTAGATTGGAAACTATTTTTTCTACGCTTATAAACATTTATGAAGATATGTATCAAGATGACCTTAGAAATATTAAAAGTAATGAACAATATACTATTAAATCTTATATGAGGAAAAATAAACCATGTTTTAGTGGTTTTTTATCCACTAATTACTAAGGAATGGATAAAAACTAGTGAAAATATATTTTATATTCTTCAGTGATTAGAAAATGAAAAATTTATATTGGTTGTTTTCCATTTGGAAGTTGAAGCAGACGAGTGTTGGAATCTTAAAAAGAACACAAGGAACCAATAATTTATTTTGAGGGAGTGGGATGAGTTTATGTGGTTTTTTTCAACAATTAAATTCATTAGATCATTCGTATTAAAATGAAAGAGAATTATTTGTGTTAAATTATAAGGATAATGAATCCATTAACATCAATGAGGTAAATTTTACAGGACTATTGAGGTATGATTATGGTATTTTCAATAAAACAGAAGGTAATATTCATCAATTAATTATTTTCTTAAAATCAATCCTATAAATTTAATTAACCATAAGATAATTTAATAGATATAATGAAAAAAAATTATGATATATTAATGTATAAATTTAGATCATAATCAATAATCAATCTCATATTTTTGAAAAGAGGAGGAAGATGGAATTGGAAGGAAAATCTAAAAATAAAACCCAAGTAAGATAGAAAATTAATCTTTCATCATGTCATAAGTGTGGAATGGAGCATATAGGAAATTTTCCTATGGGTTCTTGTACAAATGTTTAGTGTTTAAAATAATTCCAATGAGGAAAATAATTCCAAATTAATGGGAAGCATCCGATAAATATTAGTGAGAGAGATTTGCTTAATTTTCTACCCACCCTTCAATTCTATAATAATAAGTATTGTAAAGATTATTCATATATGTGTATGAATCCAATAGATAATTATGATAATCACATTTGGAAATATCTTAATCTAATAGGCAGTGGAAAATATAAAGTGATCATAAATACTGATGTGGGTCAAAATAATGAAGTAGTGAAAGGAAGAAATAAAATTTACTCTAGAACTGTAAATGTTTTATTTGAGTCTCCCACTCATTTATATTTGAATAATTCATATCAGCACCTAAATTATTATATGTTGAGTTCACATTAAAAAAAATCATAGTGGTATAATGGTCATATATTATGTCAATAACTTCTCTCCGATAGAATTTTTTTGTAATGTGATATTAGAAAATACTGTGATTATCCATATATTTTAATTTAATGTTATTATGTAAATATATTGGATTTATTTATATAAAGAATATATCAATTTACATGTAAGGTAAATCACATTTCATATTCCATGTATTGTAAATCACATTTCACTTTTCATATTCAGAATCACATTTCATATTTCATTGAATATCAAAAGTAAATTACTGCTATTATTTGGGCATTAGTATCTATCCAAAAAGGATATTTATCTGAAATAGTTTAGTAGAAAATAAAAAATTGACGATTTTCATATTATTGATTAATATACTGCTATATTTATAGAATACTTTCCTAGTCTTACCCTAAATTTTGAACTATAGTTTTTAATAGAATTCATAACTGATGCAACATATATTTTAATGATTCTATATATAAATTCCCTAATTTAGTTGTAAGAATTGAAAAAGTAACATTAGAAAAATATTTATAAGTGATTCATAGACTAATGTTAATCATGATGGGTTGAAAATGTTCTTTTTGTTAATAAAATTATGGATCAACGCCTAATTTCATTTATTACTAAGATCCTAATAAGATTATTATCCTGATCATGCATCCTCTACCACATATTTATTGAATTTATTGATCATATTTATAGAGCACAATGATTTTTGAATAATAAAATACATTTTAGTTTTTATAAATTTAGTTTCAAGAAAGAGTACATACCAAATAAATTTTTTTAATGGGGTATGGTCATCATGAATTTATAGTGATTTCATATGGACTATTAGGACCACTATAGACTTTTATGATAATTATGTGTCAATATGAGTTATTTGTGGCATGAATGAAGTGTTGATTCCTTGAGAATTATTATATACTCATCTAATGACATTGGATTTCTTTCATGGAAAATTATATTTTGAAAAATATGATGATTAGTTATTGATATCTTAAATGATAAAGAACATTTTTTAATGAGGATACATTGTATAAAACAATGTTTTGATGTTTAATGAGTTCCATTAAATATTAATTTCATATGTAATGAAGTAAAGAAGAATAAAAAATGAGTTAGAAGGTGGCCATGCAATACCATACTTATAATTTTTAGGAAGAATATAATTGATAAGAGGATATTTTTTTCATTGAATTTTAATAAATTGGGATTTCTATTTCACAATATATTTTGAATTTTTTTTATTTATTAACTATGATACTAGAACAAATTAGGGCCAATCAAGAGAGCCACCAATTATATCCCTCTACCACATATAAGGGGACCTAAGGTATCTTCCCCCATGGTAAGGCCTACCATAGGTAGCCCCTAAGAGGTTGTGTTGAGCCATCTAAAATCCCATGCATGGGATAACGTATAGGGAATTTGGGGTGAATGCCTTCTTGTGTGCATAAATTGGGCTAGAAGCCTACAAGGGTTCATGTGAACCGTAATGTGTCGTGGCCCATTCCAGCATGAGGTGTGGTGAATCAAGGTGTGGACCCCTATTCTAGGTCTAAGAAGTAGTGAGAACACAATCAATTATAAAGTGGAGGTAGAACATATTGAGATTTTATTTGTAACAACACGAGAATGAGTACATTTCCAGAATCATTAAAATGATTAATTAAAGGAGAACTGTTTGATTAGTCCAATATTGATCGTATGATTGATATCATCGACCGTCTTCGTCCTATAGCCTCCTCGATGAACACCAATATTTAAAAACTCTAGTAGAGGCAATATGATTGATATTTTTCCCATCCTTGATGATACTGATAACAAATTTAGGTTCATTTGATCAAAAAAAATTCATTCATGGAATCTAGCACCTTGCATGCATTTGAAGAATTCATTAAAGATTCTTCAATTGGATTGCGAATGCAGTTTCTAGAGGACATTCAGATGATGTTTTGAGGAGCATTTGATCCTTATTAAATTAACATGAGGATTCCATAGAAAGGGAACATCATTAAATCATGAAGTTAATATTCTATGAAATTTATGGTACTGTGAATGACTTGAGAATTTCAAGATGAGCTCAGATACAACATTGTTATCATAAAATTGAAGAAGAATTCAATGGGACATCAAATAAATATCTAAGTTGGTTCAAATAAATTTCCTCATATTTTATAAAAATACAAGACCTCATTTGACAAAGGATATGAAAAATATCAAGAATCTAAAATTTCTATAGAAACAAAGAAACTCAATTTGTTGGTTCATGTAGGAGAAACCATCCCATTCCACTACTTCTTGTATGAAGGATAAAAAACCCATGAGAGTTCAACTAGTGCGAAATAACTCTTTAATTTATTCATGAGGAATCTAGTTTCTATAAAGATCTAGGGATAATGATATACATGTCTCCCTAGTTTTCATAAAAAATCAAGAACCCAAAAGTCGTTCAACATGTGCAGTTCACAATCATTCTATTTTGTGAAGAACTGAGATCCACTTAGACTTCTTCGTTGATATGATTTGTTAGAGAAATACAAACATACTATCTAACCAATGATGTAAGTGAATAAATCATGTGTATGAGAAAATACATCTAAAACAACTCATATTTTCCAAAATAAATTTATTTCATTCATATGCATTGAGAAAAAAATTAAATCAGTGATGAATATAGTGTGGGAAGGAGGAGAGTGCAAATGAATAGAATAAGACTATGTGTGTCTGAGTGCACGTGACTTAAATAAAACATTCATGCATTCAATAATGATCGTTGATAAGTTTATAGATTTTTAGAAAATATGAATAAATAAATAAAATCACATAAAATATAAATAAAAATGGTCAATATATGTTCTGTGATTTATACCATGAGATACCCAAAACAAGATGTTTAGACTCAATACAATACAAGCATGAAGTTTAATTAAGTTGAGACTTAAAGAAGGAATTTAATTGATTTTTGTAAGAAATTCTTTCATAATATAAATGATGAATTTTTGTACACATCTTGAACAAATATTGTGAGGATAGGACTACAGTTTTAATGACAAATTCAAGCCTAATAATTGTTTTTCAATGAGGTAACTAATCAGATACATGTGATCTGAATTTATCAAGCATGACCGACAGACTCAACCATTACCTTTTGAAGGTACGTGAATACTACAAGAGAAATTATGATCTAATAATCTCATGGAAGAATATTGACTGATTGACATATAGTGGATCAAAACTTGAATAATGGTGGAAGTATATGGTTGGAGACAGAGTAGAAGTCTCTTGGGTGACTATGGAGAAGAAGTCTCTACTGCTAATTATGAAGTAGGCCGATGAGTATTTTTGGTAACACTATGGAAGAAAGTATAAAGAACATCCTTTTTTGATTTAGGTGAGATAAAATGTGACTCTATATCAACCATTATAAAAATTGAAATAATATTTTATTGGAGAATCCATGTTATAGTGAATAACCAAAATGGAAAAAAGTATGTATTTATAATGAACCATATAAATCCTTATGTTTTCTTCATTTAAATTTATTGTATTACTCAATGTAATGATTAGATACATAAGAATTTTTGATCGAGGCTTTAACTATTCACATAGGTTTAATTGAAAATAATCCATTTGTAAAATGAATAATGCTTCGTAGATTCACATTCTCCCCCTCTAAGTGATCTCACACTAATATGGCCACTTCAAGTTGTATTTGAGTGAAGGTCTCCTCTAAATGACCCAGAATAATTATAATTATGGAGAATATAAATTTCATAAATAGTGTTCCTATTTCCATCTTTAATGGTGAGAAATATCATGGATGGAAAAATAATATGATATTGTATGTCCTATCACTTGGTGTAGAATTTAAGGATACATGTACAGTGGGACATCCACCTTACATTGAGAATGATACTGCTAATTATAAAGATAAGTGGAACATGGATATAGATGAAAAGTCTCAAAATGAAATTGTTATGTAATTATCAGAAAAGGTATACAATAATGTTATGGTTTTCCAAAATACATTGTAAATCTTGAATCAACAAAGAAACACTTATGAAGGGAACCAAATGTCAAAGAAGATAATATAAAAATATGGATAAGTAGATTTTAAGATATAAAAATTGTTGATGATGAATTTTTTTATGATGAAACTACATTAGTAATTAATATTTTTAGTACCATTAGAGGTTTTGGTGTGAAGTTGGATAATTCAACCATTATAAAAAAGTTGATGAGAAACATTCCAAATAGATTTAATTCAATAGTATCTACACCAGAATACTAAGATGATCTATCCCTAGTTAAAATATATAAAATTCTCATGGAATATATAATTTATAAAGTACAATCTTTTAATGAGAAATAAAAATAAAATATGGACTATAAATCCATGATAAGAGGTAAAACTAGGGTTGAAGAGAAATCTAAATAAAGAGATTCTAAGAATAAGGAATTTGAAGAGTACTAAGATAAAATGATGGAATTTTTTAAAATGATTTATAATAAATAAAATTAATGATGCATGGATTTTCATAGAGATTCATTGGTTTGGTTTTTTCTATTTTGAAAAGTGCTAGTCTATCCATTCTTGTCAATGGATCTCCCAGGGGATTCTTTCAGTATACTAGATGTGTAAGGCAAGGTGACCCTCTATCTAGGCTTTTGTTCTCTATGGATGATGATTATCTGAGTATGTGCCTCCATGAACTTGTCAACATCGGTATTTATCAAAGAATGAAGGCAGGAAAAAATTCTTTTTCTCATTCAAAATTATTTTATGCTGATGACATTCTTCTATTTGGTAAGGCTAATAGAGAAACTGTCTCTTGTATTAAGAACATTTTTGCACATTATGAAGAAGTTTCAGGTCAGGTTATTAGTTGGCAGAAATCCTTTGTTGTCTTCGGTGATGGAATTAGAATTCTGAAGCAAAATAGTGTTGCTCGTAGACTTGGTGTTAAAAAAGTCTCACTCTCCTTAAATTACCATGGGATCCCTTTGTTATGGGGAATGGTGAAATGTGAACACCTAGAGGGTATTGATTTGAAAATTACTAATCAGATAGAAAGATGGAAAGGAAAGACCATGTCCCAGGCCGGGAGGGTTTGCCTTGTTAACTCTGTTATTACTTCAATGTTTTTCTATTCCTTTTCTGTATATAGATGGCATGTTTCTCTTCCTGAAGAACTGAGTGGAATACTAAGAAATTTTATTTGGACGGGCACAATTCACCAGAGGAAACTTGTTACTGTCGCCTGGAAAAACTGTATCAAGCCAGTTAAAATGGGAGGAATGGGTATTAAGGATTTCAGATTATTTAATAATCCTCTCCTTCAAAAGTTCACTTGGAGACTTATTTCCAACCCTGATTTCTCCATGGAATTCTAGGTTGAGAGGTTTTTTTATAGACTGTAAAATAGTGTGGGTGTCTATCTTAAATCCTCTGTTTGGTCTTTCATTAGGACTGCTTTTTCAAATATCATGTTTAATTCGATATGGCTGGTATGTCCAGGCTCCCACCTCAATTGTTGGAGTACCCCTTGGCTGTCTTCCCCCATTAAGGATTTTACTAATATCCCACTACATCTGAGGAATTTATCATTCTCTCAACTGAATGGCAATGTTGATGCTAATGATTTCATTCCTGGTAATCTTCGTCTGTAAATTGATAACTATGATTATGTTGATAGACACTTTAATCTGGAAACATGTTCTGAATGGTACCTTTTCCAGTTGCAACTATTATAATCTGCAATGTGGTATGAGTTCAGGAATTCCTTCATGGATGGAAAGCCTTCGGCGGCCTTATTCCAAGTGCCTACCTGCTGATCTGGAGAATTTGGAAAAAACGCTTGCCTGTACAACCTGTGTTGCAGCGCAAGGGATTTAGCATGTCATCGGTATGTCACCATTGTATTATTAGTGATGAGTCTATTTCTCATCTGTTTTTACACTGTGCATTTTCTGCTCACCTCTGGATGTATGTGAAATCTTCATTTCACTACTGCATTGATATTTTCTATTTTGATTCACTGCTAAGTTCAGCCTTGAAAGTTGATTTTAGTGACCAAGTGAAGGCTCTGTTTATAACTTCCATTGTCTCGGTTATTTATTTTATCTGGAAATCGCGGAACAGTATTATTTTTAACAATTTAAAGCCCTCTTTCCGGGTTGGTGCTCTGGATATACATTGTAGCATCACACTTGCTTCAATGATTCAAAATGGCTCTATGAATAATGATGTTTCTGACTTTGTACTCTTGAGATCTCTTGGTGTTCATGGCAGGGAAAGGAATCCAAGGATGGTCAATTACATTCGATTGATTCCACCAATTTCTGAATGGCTGAATGTAAATGTTGACGGGGCGGCCTCTGGTGCACCGGGTCCTACTGGTTGTGGTGGTGTTTTCAGAACTCACCGGGGCTTCGTAAAGGGCTGCTTCTTTCATTATGTTGGGTATGATCATGCCATTGAGGTAGAACTTTGGGCCCTCATCAAGGCTGTCAGGTATGCGGTGTGTTATGGTTAGTGTAGTGTTTGGTTGGAGTCGGATTCATTTGTTGCTGTACAGATTTTGAAGGATTGATCTCGGAATGTTCCGTGGAGGATGATGTCTTCTTGGATCTCATGCCTTAGTCTTGCTGAGTGCTTATGCCTTGATGTCTCCTATGTGTATCGAGAATCTAATAAAGTTGCTAATGCTCTCTCCAAAAGGGCGATCATCGAGGTTAGTTCCAGTTGGTCGTTTGTTCTGCCCGCCTATTGTGACAGTTTGGTTTGCAATGATCGAGAGGGTGTTACATATTCACGACTTTGTAAGGATTCCTACTTTTGAGTCATGTTGTACTGTTTATTAATTTTTATAAAGTTTTTTGGGAGTAGGTCTCTGCCTGTATCTTGAACCTTTTGGCTATAATAAATAAAACAAGGAAAAAGGATATATACACTATAGTTCTTGAACTACCAGGGATTTATATATTTTTTATATAACCACCCAAAGAAGAAATATAATGTCACTAACTATAATGATGAAGGATACTATGTCAATAAAAAACTATAAGAAATATGAAAAAGGTGACTATTAGATAAAAAAGAATAATTACTCAAATAAAAATAGAATAGATGTGATGAGAAGGGGAGTTGATGAATTTTCATAATCAAGTTGTGGGACAGAAGTTGAATGGGCCTCTAGAAATTGGATGTGTTTTATGGGGAAAACAAAAAATGCATAAGTAACATTTAAAGGTGAATAGGGGGAAGATAAAACAGATGTATAATGGTACATGAAATATAATATTAAATCTACTCTTGAAAATAACCTAAATCTCAAAAATGATAAAACAAAACAGATAAGGGAAAACAATGAATGTTATAAGAAAGAAGAGATGCATCTTAATGGGAGAATTTTTTCTGTAAAGAATGTAGTTAAGTTAGAAATAAAACTAAAAATCAGCTGATTAAAATTAAACTCAATGAAAATAATTAAATAATGAAGATACTCATTTCATTGAAGATAATAAAAAATAGGTTTAAGATTTCCAACCACAATAAGATAGTGAATGATCTTGAAGAAACAATTTCTACGAAAGTGGCAGAATTATCAAAGAAATAGTTTTTTGGAATATTTAGATCAGTGTTAGTTGACTAAATTAAAAGAATATTTAACCAATTCTATTGAGAATAAGTTATGATATTCTAAATTTATTGTGAAAATGGTTTAATGAAAATGGATTATTATAACCCTAATGGATATCAATGTACATTTATTATTTCTGGGAATTAGGTTCTGAGAGACAAGAGTAATTATGGATGGACCAAAATAAAAAAAATAGAAAACATATTTCATAATATAATTCTAGAATAATTTATTTAAAAGGATTCCTCCTAGGAAGAAACAAACACAATCATTCAAAATAAAACAACAATCATCATAGAAATTGTTTTATTATTTTGGAAGATCAACATTTAAAGGATTTTTCTGGTGTTATAGAGATTTTTTTCATAAATCATATTCGTGTTTTTATAAAATATCGATAATAAAAATGAGGCATGAATCAATGTGAGAAATACTAAACAAATGAGATTTTATTTTCACAAAAAGAGGCATGTGACTAGGACACCATCCAATCTATTAAAATAGGACAAATTTCCATTCATGAAGGAACTTTTTGGATGACTTGGCCAATATGGTAATAAAGTTAAGAAATGAAATGATATATGACGACGTGAAATTTCACACAATGTAAATGTGAATAGAAGATAGTTGGTGAATAAAGTAACACCCACCAATGTATTATATGAGAAACTCAAATAACATGAGAAAATCAAGAAATATTGTTTAGTTATATCACATGACTAATTTTCCATTGATAAAAAATAGAGGAAGATGTGAAAAATTGTGAGGAAAAACGAAATAAATTGGTGATAATAAAAGAAGTTAAATTTTACATGATTTCATCTACATGTGTTGACTTGAAAATTAATAAGTGTGAATATTGTGATAAAATGGGCATGATGTAAAACATTGTTTGATAATTCTATTATCCCAAAATGAAATCATAAAGAATATGTGGAAATAAAAAAAATTAATTTTATAATGATAAAGAAAGTAAAACCACATCAGAAGTGTCAACTAATTAAGAATGGTTAATCACAACTTCTATGAAATATAAAAGGAATAAGAAGCCCTGATTGAGAGGAGGCTCTCATTATGAATATTATTTCTAAGAAAATAATATATTTATTTATGTTCCCTTATATATGAGTGATATTATAATAACATGAATGGAATTGAATGAGATCTATGTATCAATTGAGGGGTATTATTGATGATATTATTATATAGAATCTTTACTATATAGTTAATGTGGAATCTATGAAAAACATTATAATTCTAATCAAACCTTCATCCCATGTTCATAATTTTATTGACTATATTAATATAAGGGGAGTTCTTGGTTTAAGATAAGGTAAAAAATTGGGGAATCTATAATTTTTCATTTGATATTTTTGATGTGATTGTTGAATTTTTTATAGTATTTTCATTACATTGATAAATAAAATTTTTTCCAATCCCTTTAATTAAAATTGATAATTTTTATCATGATTTCACATTCAGGGTTTTTTAAGAACCACATTGAAACCCTTGGTCATGTCCCTCTTCTTTTCTACACCAGGTAATCCCATGTGTAATTAGAGTTGATTAACTAAATCCTATTTTCCAAGAAAACCATGTAATATCACCCCTCCCTCAGAGGTATTTATCAAATAACCTTCAAATGGAGGAGAACATTTTTTTGAGAAAAAATTACACTTTTCCTCTGCATTTGACTACCATTACAGGGATCATAATTTAAATGTTTGAGCACAAGATTTGACTCTTACCAAGTGTACTAAAAATATATTGTCAACAAAATAAAAATTGGGTGATTTTTGGGCCTAGTGTTTCAATTTTTATCAATTATATTTCAATATAAGTTTAGTGATGTGTGGATGAAGTGATGATTCTTGAAGATGTGTTATGGATTCATCTAAAGGAATTGGATGTAATGTTTTGACAATTCTCATTGGAAAACTATGATGAATGATTATTCTGATCATAAATGATCAAGGCATGTGTTAATGAGAATACATTGTTTAGAACAATGTTAGGGAGTTTATTTAAGGATATTCAATATGAACTTCATATTGCATGAAGTAAAGAAGAATCAATTATGAGTTAATAGGAGGCTATGAAAAAATACACTTTCAATTTTAATGAAGAAGATAGTTGATAGGAGAAGAAGTTTGGATTGGAAATTTAATAAAGAAGGATTCATATTTCATTCTATGATTTTAATTTTTTTAAGTATTTATTATTGGATAAAAAATAATGTCCAATAAAAGGATCCCCTGTGGCTATCCCTCTATGCCATTTAAGGGGACCTAAGGAGTTTACCCCAGTGGGAAGGCCTACCAAAGTCATACATGAAAGAGTAAATGAAGGGCCATGTCTAAGACCAAATACATTCCCATATATAGTTACCACATAGTGAATGATCCAATGAGCACATATAATGCTATGAAATATCGTAGGGGTACTCATAGACCATGGTGTGTCGTGACCCATGTGTGCATGAGTTTCTATGAAACTGGGTGCTATCCCTAGTGCTGAATCAAAGAAGTAGTGGTAATATGATCACTTATAATGTGAAGGTAAAATATTTTCAGATTAGATGTGAGAAAATAGGGGTCTGGTTAGTTTTCCCATTTCATTATAATGACGGATAAAATAATCGCTATTCCATCTTGCCGATCTCAGATGTCTGATTGATCTCATCAATCCTCATTCGCAAATAGATACTTGATGAACATTACTTTTCTGAAATCCAACTGAACTACCATGATTGGTATTCATCTATATTTTTATATATTTCCAACATTATGAGGGTCGTTCTATCGAACTAATTTCATGCATGAAATCATATGTTTTTAATGTGTGCTAAGAATTTGAATAAGCTGCTTTAGTTGAACTGAAAATGCAATTGCAAGAGGATATTCTGATGATTATAGATTAATAATGTGGTCCTTATCACATGAATGTAAGGATACCACCTCAATGGAACATCACTAACATGTATAGTTAACATGCCATGTCATTTTTATTGTCCCAAATGACTTTGGTGTTTCAATAATAGTTGAGATAAAACATTATTCTTAAAGAATTGAACTAGTATTCACTATGTCTTGAAATGTGGATCTAAGGTGGCACAGGAGAACTATCTTTATTTCTTATAAAATGTTAATATCTTGTTCAAGATAGGTTAAGAAAAGCATTGATAAGCTCTCATTTATAGAGAAATAAAGAACCATGTCCACTAGTCTGAAAATGAGAATCCATCCCTTTTATTCACTTCTTGAGTAAATAATGATTATTCCATTAGCATTCAAATTGTTAGAAATCACTCTTGAATTTATTCCTGAAGAAAATAGATTCCTCTAATCACTCAGGAGAATGAAATACAGGTCTCATTAGTTTCCACTAAACATCAAGAACCTAAGGGGTAGCAAAAATGTTCACTAAAAACTCATTATATTTCACTATGATCTATGATTTGTGAAGCTTTCCTAGTTCACATGATTTTTTTGTGAAATAAGAACATACTGTCTTGTGGAGGAGATCATTGAATGAATTTCATGAATGTGGGAGAACATATACAACAACTCATGTTAACAAAAATCAATTGGTTTCACTCACATGCATTGAGAAATAAAAATGAATTAGTGTGTGTATATTGTGCGGATAGGAGGAGAGTGAGAATGTATAAAAGAAGACAATGTGTGATCATGTACGCATAAGGAAAAAATCACATACATGAATTCATGCATGATCATAGACACATGATTTTTTTTGTTTTACAAAACAAATGAATGAAACTAAATAAATTATAATGACTAATGTATAGCTTTTTATGGTTTGTAACTGGGATACATGAAACAAGATTCTAAAATTCTACGCAATACAAGAATGAAGTTTAGATAAATTGATATTTCATGAAGAAATTGAATTTATTCATTTAATATTATTCAATCATAATATTAGTGAAGAATTTATGTGCATATATTTCAGAAATATAGTGAGGAACGTACTTTATTCAAATGGAAAAATTGAATCCAAACAATTTTTTTCATTTAGGAAACTGATTAGATACAAGTGAATAGAATGGATTGGGAAAGAATTAAAGACTCAACATGTAGCTATTTGAGTTACTTTAGGAGTACATGGGAAATATTAATATGAAAATATCATAGTGTAATATCGATAGATTAACCTATAGTGGATCAAAACCTAAACCTGGAAGCCTTCGGTTGTAGTCAAAGTGGAAATATATTGTGGGACTCATTAAAGTAAGTATCTTTTGAATATTATTGAGCAGGATAGAGTGAATTATGGTGACACTATGGAATCTAGTATAGAAAACCTCATATGTGGATTCAGGAGATATACATGTGAATCTATATTGAACATTTTAATCACTGAAATAAAATTATAGTGGATAATATGTATGGGGGAAAATAACCAACACAACATGGAGTAGGTCATTTTACCAAACCTTATAAATCCGTTAGTTTTATTCTTTTCAGTTTACTGCATTATTTTAGGTATGGTGAGAGACACCAGAAGAGTGGATTGAGGATTTAACTAGTCAAAAATGATTAATTAAAGAGAATCAAATTGTAAAACGAAAAATAGATTATTGATTCACCCTATTCCCCTCTCAATGATCTCACACTGATCATGGAACTTCATGGATTTACCTATCCCCCTACAATAATCATGTACCTAATATATAGATTCTTTAGAGATTACCTTGATCAGTTTGTGGTATCCTTTAAGATTATATTCCTATATATTAAATGATAAATAAAATACATAATGATAAATTAATTATTTTGTTAAATACCTGGTGATTCAGAAAAATTATTCTATATTTAGTAAGTGTCAATTAATGTTACAAAACTTTTCTTTCTTGGGATATATAATCTCAAGAAAGATAATATTGGACGATCCATAAAATTTTAATGTTGTTGAACAATGGACCAAACCACCACAATGAATGAGATCCATAGTTGTAATAGGTTGGATGGATTCTACCAATGAATTTTGAAAATTTATCATAGTGATCTAATCTAATAACCTTGATTACATAGAATAAATCCAACTTCTTATAGATAGATGAGTGTGAAGAAAATTTGAAGGGGCTAAGAATAATGTTCTTCAGTGCACCCGTTCTTACACTAACATGCATTGGAGAAGGGTTTGTGATATATATTGATTTTTTGGAGAAAGGACTGAGATTTATCTTCATGAAGAATGACACAGTGATAGCTTATTCTTCACACTAAATGAAAATTCATGAAAAAATTACCTGATTCAAAATTTGGAGATGGTAGTGGTAATTGTTTAATTGAAAATATGGAGGAATTGTCTTTACAATGAAAAGTGTGATATATTGATATATCATAAAATATTAAACTATGTATTCCCATTAGACTATTTGAATATGTTCTAAAAGATATGGTTTCAATTGATTAATGAGTACGATTTATCAACGCACTACCGCCTTAGAAAAGAAAAAACAGTGGCTAGCACTTTGAGTCAGAAGGACCATACTAGTTTTTATTTGATGAGGATTGAAATAAATTCTATATTTATGGATTTGGGGAATATGTATCTTGAAAACATGATTAATGAGATGATATCATATCTTTCCTAAATTAATGTTCAACCATCCATTTATGTAAGCATTATTAAGGCTTGAAAAGAAGATATATACAACTACACACGAAGGCATGGAATGTTCATGAGTTGAACATTATTATGATGGAATGATAATGTTCATTAATTGAGTATGTGTCCCTTTAATACAAGACTTTAAGAAGGGGTTGTATGATGGAGCTCATAGTCCACCATTATCTCTTAATCCTGAATGTATAAAGATATATAAAGATATGAAAGGGTATTTATTATGGGACAATAGGAAGAGATATATTTCAAATTATGTATCTCAGTTAATGGAATGAAAACAATTTAAGGCTTACTAGAAGCAGGCTATATGGATGTAACAACCATTACCCATAGAATAATGAATATTGGAAAATGTCACCATGGATTTCTTTATAGGACTCCCTAAGACCTAAAAAGGGTGTAATGTCATTTGGTTTGGAGTTTATCACCTAATGAATTAAAAAAATCATTAAAATAAGATAATACATTTATATAGATATTCTTCCTATGATATACATTAATGAAGTGATAATTTTTTTATGTAATAGCACACACTATTATATTTAATCGGGATTCAAGGTTTACCACCATTTTCCAGGGAATTATTCCACAAGAAAATAATATGATGTTAAACAAAAGCACTACATGTCATCCTCATATAGATGGTTATTTATAAAGGTATATTCCAACTAGAGATGATATTTTGATAGCATGTTTTATGGATTTTAATGGTGATTGGGATCGAAAACTTTCAATGGTCGAGTTTTCTTAAAATAATAGATTTCACTCATGAATTTAGATGAATCATTAAAAATAACTCTATAAAAGGAAGTAACGAACTCCAATATGAGGGGATAAATTTAGAGAATGATTTCTCTTTGGATTTTATCCAACTGATGAAATATAAGGGGATGCTATATCCATTAACACCTCAAGGTAGATCAGAGTCAATAAAAAAGATATATTGTCAATAATTAGTGATATTTATAGTTTAAATTTGGTGGAATGGTATTCATATGAATATATATTTGTAATAAGGTCAAGATATTTGAAAATAAATGAAAAATGAGCCCTATATATACAATCATTTCAAAATTCTAGATCGGATCGAGATCATTGATTATTGATAGGCTCTTCCTATGAATCTATATCATGTTCATGAAGAGGTACACTTATCTATCTAGAGGAATTAAATTAATGATACTTAAAATGTAATGAAATAATACTTAATACAATTAGAGAATGATATATCTTATGAGGAACACATATCGAAAATTTTGGATCGAAGAGAGAATGTGAAACAGAACATGACTACTCACATGATCAATGTTTTCTGGAAAAACAAAAAAATTTGTGGAACCTATGTGGGATCCAGAGGATGTGATGAATTTGAAGTATCTTCAATTTAATTTATTATAGTGTGTAAATTTTTAGGGTGAAATTATCAAAATAGAATAAAATTTAACACTAATTTTTTTTGATGTATTTTATTTATATAAACATGATTTTTTAGATATCATTCTTTAAATGCAATACTAATTTTAAATGAGCCACGATATACTATTCAAATACTATTATTTAATATGATATTTATTTCATAGTAATGGGATTTTTGTGTATGAACAAGACTAATATAATAATGAAAAATTATTTATTATAAATATATAAAAATAATTCTTTATTTATCAATTGGTTATAAATGAAAATAAAATAACTTGACTGTGAGAATACATTCCCTAAAAATAGGTTTTATGTTTGAAATTTGTTTTCAAATAAATTTATTAAACTAATAAATATTAAATAATTAATTTAATTACATGCATATATTATATGTTCAATAAATGTTTTAGAAAAATAATCTGATTCGATTTACTAGGCACAGAACATGATTAAATCTAGTTTTCTACTTAAAACAAAACGTTTTAAAATTGGTTTTGTTTCCTTTTGCACACTTTTTATAAAAATTATTTCTCCAATATATTGGAATTTAATTTGATAAAATGGATTCCAAATTTGAAATAAAAATTCAATAATTTTACTAAGGGACCACTTTTTTTCATAATGAATAGTTAAAATAGTAATTTTTTTACCACGGTTAGCATTAAAACAAATTTACTGGGGGGGGGGGGGTAGACTAGGATATAAGGGTAAAAATTACACATAGTTGTATAAATATTATTTTTTACATATATTTATACCTTATATTGTCCTAACATTATATTATTTTTATTTTTTTCCTCATTTTCAAGAAAGTGACATTATATTATTTAAACCGTTAATGTAATTACATGGGTGTCCCTCCCCTAAATTATAAAAGGAAACCTATTATCATATATTATTTAAAAAAATATGTCCCACTTACATAAAAAATTATTTCCCCAAAAAAATTATAGATTCTTTCCATTTATTCATGAGATTCATCTCTTATATTAATATTATCCTAATAAGGCTTCAGGTGTAATCCACAAAAGGTCTCCCAAAGAAGAGGCAATCATCTTATCCACTTTTAATGTTTTTAATTTTTTTGATTCCTATAAATATTTTATATACATCCTATCATAATTAATCTTGTATCTTAAATGTAATAACATTTTATTATGATCTTGGGGAAAAAAATTCCAATCTTTTTCCCATCCATTGGAAGAAAATAACATCACTCATGTCTATGTGTCGACCACCACCACCACGAAGAGATCTATTTTTTTTTATTTTCCTACTACGTGGATGGAAATATAGATATATTTAATGAAAATGTATGATATTTATGATAAAATTATGATTCTATAATAGTGAATTATTTTTTACTATTTGTTTTATTTATAAAAAAGTGAAAACATAACTTGTGCACACATTCAGACTACCATCTTCATGAAATTATGTAATTAATTTTCATCACAGCCACATATAAATTAAAATAAAATATTATATAATGGATAAATATAAATATTATGTCATGGTTATTATTATGAAGATGATGAAACCATGTCCAAGGAATATATACAAAAACCATTAAACAAAAAATTCATGTAAAATTGAACAATTTTCACATTAATTTTGTTTTTAATGAAGAAATTGTTAAATAATGGATAGTATGAAATCATAAAGTAATTATAAATAGTATTTTATCTATTAATATGGTTCATATATATATTTATAATAAATCTATATTTATTATTCCTGAGTTCTCAATGTGCATGAATGAAGTTAAGACCAGAGGAAAGGGTTTATATTAAAATCTTATTTCATTTCAGGATTATATGTGATAAATTTCTATTAAGAAAAATTGTATGGATCTTTTATTTTTCAAAAAATTATTTTATAATCTTCTATTTATTCCTGATTTTTAATTTAATAGAACATGTTTCACTACTTTGTATTTAAATTGAACAAGAAAATGATTTTAATTTAAAGACGATATTGTTTTGCCTTTTGCTGATAAACTATTTCTTCATGTCCATTATCTATAAAATTGTTTTATGGATGTTTTTACCTATAATTTATATTTTCCTAAAAGTTATCATTAAATACCATTAACTTTATTAATAAATATTTAAAAGTTATATTTTTTATAAATTTTTCTGTATAGTTCAATTTGACTTTTTTAAAACCTTTAAAAGAATGCTCTCTGATAAAATATATGATATGAATAGATTTTCAAATCACAATGATTATTATTTTATTTTAATATTACTTTAAACATTTTCATGGTTATTTTCAAATAAACACTCTTTCTAAAAAATTGGGTAATTTTTTTAAACATATCGAATGAAAATCATATTTTCCATGCTTTTAAAAGAAATGTTCAAATGCTCTTTCAGACATAATTTTTATTATCCATGAATTTTTTTAAGGATTATTATGATTAATGTTGGATATTAACTAATAAAATAAAAATTATTTGTCTATAAGAAATATAATGGTGATGATTTATCCATGATTCTATGAAATACTTTTCATTTCCATGGGTTAATTAACATATGATTAAATCATTATAAAACCCATTTTTTACGTGGGGTATGCTATGATGGAATTATGGAAGTGAACCAATTTAAATTATATGGGTTATGATATGATTAATTGTTAAATTTTTTGTGGTATTGTATAACATATATGTATGGTTTTCATTATACGATGGGTGGGAAAAATTATATATACCTCTAATGAATTGGGTAAATAATGATATCTCATGTGATAATGTGGACTAATATTGGGAGTAAACCCCGATCAGTAAGAGAATTTATACAATATTATAATCTTTGGAGTAAACCTTGACTATAGAAGTGATGAAATATGGGGTGAACCCAATCCACTATGATTTTCTTGTCAGCGATCCTTGATTAAGGAAATGATTTTATATGATTATGTGTATACTAAAAACCTATGTATTATTCTTGTGATATGTTATCTTGGATCATGATTTATTATTAATTATTCCACATTTTTATTAGTTTGTTACATAGTCATGAAATAATCCTATTCCATGATTCATTATTAAATAGATTTGAATGATTGGTTATGACATTCTTAAGTTATGACCATATTATCATACCCTTATTTAGAATCTCACTTATGAACATTGGTTGATATCTCATTTTTTATCCATAATGAGAACCTAAGTTTACCCTTTCATAGGTTTCCATATTCCCTAGGTTAATAAGAAATTTATTATTTATGAAATGTCTAAGAAGGGTACTATGAGAGAAGAACATTATTGGAGATATTGAATATATTTTATGAAATAAGTTGATTATATACACTAAACCATTATTATTATCATTAATTTATGTCTAGTTTAATCTCTTTAATCAAAATTGAGAAATTATTATTTCATCTTGATAATAATACATATCTATAAAAAGTCACTTATATTATATTCCTCAGCATATTACCGAAAATAATATTGAATCTAAATCATTCTCATGTGACATTTTGAACCCTAAATGTTAATAAAATACATAGATTAGTTTATACCATATGATCCAACTGATATAAATGAGAGATATATCAATTTTTGGGTACCTAAAATATATATTCTTTACATTAAACCACGCTACCATAAAATGAACCCTTCCCAACACATAAAAACTTCTTATCCTGTGTATAATCCATAGAGATTCCCATAGTTCAAATACACTTGGATATGAAAATCCCCTTTTAAATAATATGATAATGATTTATATATATGCATTATAATAATTATGTGTGTCTTGATTAATTTTATTTTAGGATATGTAGTGATTTATGAACTGTAAATTTCAATCCCATCAATAGATCATCACTTGTCTCCATTACTTTTGAAAATAAACATTACAAACTAATCAGTGTTAGTTTTGGATTGGAATATCCCTTCACCATTTGAATATAACTCCCACACATTCTATAATTCACATATTGTATTTTTTTAATTGTTACAAATTCATCCATGGATTCTATTAATGTTTCAATTCAACTTCAAGGAACATCTCATCATGGTAATTATATCCATGCTTCCATATGTGATGCTACCGACCGAAAGAATGTTTTTTACCTTGAGAAGAATTTCCTATAACTCAATAACAACATAAAAAATTATTTTGGAACACATCACATGAATATTGGTTAGTGGTTAACCATTACTTAATTAACATATCTCATAAATTTCTGATTCAAATACCCTATGTCACAAATCATGTCTTTTAATTGCTATTTAAAAGTTGTGGTGGAACTCTTATAAATTAGGCCTCATTTGGGTTTTCACACCCGCTCTATAATTATTACAATAACTATGATAAAAAACATTGAGAATGTATCCATGAGATGATATATACTAGTATTTGGATCTTCAATAATGTTGGTTTTTTTAGTTTCCTTTTCTAGATAGATTATATTACCATTAATTTAATGTTGTGTAACCTTAAATATGAGTATTCAAGGGTCTAATAACTATGATCTTAAACTATGGACACCTCTCAATGAGATATTTTATGCTATCATGGGGATATTAATTCACATTAGGTTTTACACACCCTAGCTAGAAAGTAAATATCACTATTTTGAAAAAAAAAATGACCTAAAACCCCAAAAAACATTTAGTCAATGTTGTATGACCGTAATATCCATCTCCTAATCGTCCATATGTCTAGACCAATAAAATAAAAATGAATAAGATATAATGACTTGTTAGGTAAAATACACGCAAAGGGTGTCTCAAGAAAATGTGAAGTCTATATTCTTTAATTCCTCCCATTTCATGGAATAGTGAAAATATAGAGTGTATGATACGAAAGGAAAAATGATTTTTCAGATAACCATATATAAATATCAAAGATTAATCTTTTTCTCATAGATCCACCTACTCAAGGAAAAAATTAGAGTATACCCTTTATTCTTTCTTGGGAATGTGTACCATTTTTTATTTTATATACATTTACCATATATATATTGTGTTCAATACATGGTTGTGTAACCTATTGGGTTCCCTATCAATTATTTAAAATCATTTAATCCATCAATATTCTTCATTAATAAGGTGATTAAATCTATATAATCCTTTCATGGACATCTAAAATGAACACATTTAACTCAAATTAACACCTCTTCTTAGTAATTATATTTGTGTTTCCATATCTAGTAATAATAACGAGATGAATGTTTTAATCTGGGTGAGAAGGTTTTATATTATCAACACACCCTAATAATATCAGAGTAGAACTCTTCATTTGAATGTGGTCAATAGTCCTTTCCCATGTACTTGTTTTATCCCATTATTTCTTGACTAAAATGTCTCAAGTTATGATTTACACATTCTATAACATAGATATTTAGGTAGATTTCAATACCCTTAATGTTACACGGTACTTTATTATACCAATTTTCAAAGAAAGAATATTAAATCATAATATTGAACTTGTCATGGTCTTCATTTCATGACCCTAAACTAAAAAATAATTTTATGTATTATATAACCTTAATCTACCAAAGGAAACATACAACACACTCACTGCGTTGAAAACCCAAAAGGTGTACTTGGAAAAAATTCATAATAATTCTTGCTGGTAATTAAACCTATATAGATTAAGTTAAATACGAGTATTTTATGAAATGTAAAATGTAAAGATCTTTTCAGGTTAAAAATATGTAAAAGGATGCATGAAAAATATGAGAGTTTTTGCCCACTAATCTCCCATCTATCAAAATATTTGGAAAAAAATTGATAAAAAATAAATAAAAGGTGTAAATATTATAGGGACCACCATTTGATATTAACAAAAGTTAAGTTATGATCTCTATGTCTAATTAAATAGTTTTTAGAATCTTTCTTCCCCACATATATTGGTCTTGACAACCATTTTTAAATACAAAGAGAATTTATTTTATTATAGTCGGTCCCTTTTAAAAATTGTAATATTAAACTAAAAATTCCACATTCTTGTTTTCTTATAAATCAAGAGGCTTACCAATTTAATATCTAGATATACTAACTTTACCTCATGGTGATGGTAAATGTTATTATATATTTGGGATTCTTGTATCCACCTAAGATCCCATGATTATTAGGAATCCCCATTCCATGACCAAGTGAACTATCATCAGTTTATAGCGATATTATACATCATCCCCCATATTCATCAAAATTAAATCCATCAGAGTTCAATATTTTAGGGGGAAATTATTTGTTATAATACTATCTCCAAAGATATAACATGAATTATGATGATGGTATATTGTTCTTCCATATTTGTAAATCCAATATAAAAATAATAATATATGTTAAAAAGATAATGTATTGCCTCATTTTTTTATATTTGAATAAAGTGCTGGAAAATCATGAGTGAATTGAGTTATTCTCTTACAATGGTTTTATAGATTTAATTTTGATGATATTACTCTTCATGAGTATGCAAGGTTGTTATGAATAAATAGTTGATGTAATAGGGATGTTACAAACTAAAAATATTAAGGAAAAATCATTTCTTTTATTCATCAACTTAAACATGAAAAGAGAATCCGTAGTTTAGAGTATAAATTTTTATATAAAATTTTTAACATAATTTAGGATAATATTTTAGGGAATTGTTAATTGATTCTAAAAGATGTATTATCTGCAACTCTAAGTCAAAGATAATATTTTGTAGCATTGATATTTTTCTGGTTATCGCTTCTATATCATAAACCAGTGCTTATGATATTATAGAAACATCTATATCTATTGTTTATACCACCCCAAACAATTAGATATTCTTTTATACGACCATTTAATTAGTGGAAAGCTCTTAATGATGTTTGTATTGTTCTTGGTGAAGTCGATCTACCAAGTTCCTCACTTCCATGACATGTTTTTTTTCAGATTCTTTTTCTAGGGTGAGCATTTGGATGAAATTTTGTGCTCCATATCATTGAGTGGTTTGAAACCATAGAATTTTATTGACACCTCTATTGGGGTTTCCCCACATTACCGCTTTCCAAAGGTGTGCGGCCTCTACCACCAAGGTTGATGATGCCGTTTCCTTGATCAGAATGGGATGATGGGATGTCAGATCATCTTTCCAGAAATATCTCCTTAAATTTATTTAAATAGTTTGTGTCTCCCTAATAGAATTGGGACATGTTCATGAATCTCATTCCCAACAACATCTAGATATAGAAATCAGTTAATTATGCTACTTGCTATTGTGATAAGGAACCTAGAGACAGAACTCATGATGATGTTGGGCATGTATGAACATATGTGGATGTTGGGTGTGTTGTAAATCTGTAAAATTATTCCTATTTTAGAGTTGAGGGTATATCATGTGTAAGAAATATTAGGTGTAGAACCCAAGTCCTCCCATGTTCGTCATGGGGAATCATACACTAAGGGAGTAAGGAATCCATTTATCATTTCCTTGGGTATCCTGTGATTGTTAGATAAGGTGAAAAACATTTATCATGTGTTATGGGAGATATATATAACCTTTAATGCTAGGATTCTCATTCTTACCATATAAGGCTTCCCTAGATCATCCCCTAAGTAATAACAGTATTGTCACGTGTGTTAGGGATTATGATGCATTAGGAGGGGTAACATGTTTAATGTCTTGTGGGGATGCGGTCACAGGTTTAAAATCATGTGGGTATGTGGTTATAAGTTTAGAATCTTGGGGGGAATTTCTTATAAATTCAGTGTCATTTTTGGATGTGATCACGTGTTTAGAGTCTTTTAGGGACATTATCATTGATTTGGAGTTTTATAGGGATGTTTCCCATATACGTTTACCACATACTGAGATGAATACATGTTAAAATCACATAGGGATGAAAGAATCTATTAGGGACTTAAAACAATGGAAGTAAGAGGTTGAGTGTTCCTATAGGGGGTAGGATAATAAAAAATTAGGGTTATCAGCCCCCAGGGTGAAGAAAAATAAATTTTTTATGGTGACAAGATTAAACCAATGGGAGGTGTCCTATGTACCCTATTAGGAAGTGGGGATAAAAACCAATTTAGATTGAGTGCAAAGATTATGGTTTTGTAGATGGTACAATATATATAGTTTAGCATTGTTCGGTATGGATTCATGACTCATGAAATGAGTGATAGAAAGGGATGGTGTGGGGGATTATATATGGATTTTTCTTGTAAGGTGGTGAATAATCTCATGCTTATCACAGGAGGCATAATATATTTTCCACACAAGGTAAGGATATAGTTTATTATTGTGAACTATATATGTTGTCATGTCGTTAAACATCATGTTACTTGGATATTGGAACTAGGAAGGTTAAATTCTTACAACGATATCGTAGTTGAGACTTATGTAAGGGGTATCCGTTATAATTCTGAGCAAAAGTGATGGTGTGATTGAGGGTTATGCTTGATAGATACCAGGGTGATGTAGACGTTAAGAAATGTATTTTTTGGGGAATAAACATTGAGTATGATCGAGTGACACTAAGCAGAAAATTGAATAGTTGGGACTTACACAGGGAGGCTTCTTGAGTGTTTCCAGGGATCAACAATGGTGTGATTGGGGGTTACACGTGGAAGCTTCTCGAGTGCTGATGGGGAGGAGTGATGGTGTAATTGGGACTTATGTGTGGAAGATAACTAGGTACCACTAAGGAGATACTTTTGTATTTGGGGATCACCCATGGATGCTATCTAGGTCCCACTAATGAGTAGTGATGGTTTGGTTGGGGATTACACATGGATGATGCACAGGGGATGCTATAGATAAGTGATGGTTTTATTAGGGACTACACATAGAATATTTCCTAACGCTGGGGTTATATTCTCATTATTTTCAAATGAGGAATATTTTTCTCATTACATTAGGAATACTGAAAGTATTAAATTGGTTATCCCATATTCATTTTATAGGGAAGGGCCACAATTTAACATCATGTGCATGATTTTTGTCAATGGGGATTATGCATTGAGAATATCGTTCATTCTTCTTCATGTTAGGTCACAAGGTAATATCAACCCAATGATTGGTTGAGGAATGTTATTAGGGATTATACCTGAGGAGGAGACCCTTGGGGGAACCCATGTAGTAGTAATGATAAATGTTGAGCTAGCGCTCCATGGCTTCCCATTCACTCTTCGTCTTATTTTTAAATGAAGGAATCTAGTCCTAATAATTTGTTAAGGAATATGGTTAGGGTTTACACATAAGGGGGAGGCCCATGAAGATTTAATTAAGGTATTTCTTCTACAACCCTGAACAATGCAGTTTAGAGTCATTTTGTATGAACTATGGGGATTATCTAATGGTCATCACATGTCATGACTCGTCCTCAAGACTCGTGTCGTGACTACCCCAAGCCCGCCCTCCATATGATAGGGGATGGAGACTAGCACCAAAGGCATAAATCCCGTTATAAGGGAAGGCATTGCCTTTATGTAAGAAAAAAAACACCACAGAGTATGCAAGAAGAAGTAAACATTAAGTAAACTGAGTACAATAGTAAGTGCTGGAAAGTAAATGGGCCAAAATACAAACCCAACTGAAAGTAAAGTACAACTAGAAAGAGAGTACATCGGCAGAAATAGTAAAGATGTACCACTGAGCCGTCCTCTGGAAATCCCACCTGAAGGGTGGGTATAGATAGTCTCCTCAGCTCCTCAGCTCCAGTCGTCCGCTCCATGTACGTCTCATCCAGTGATCCACCTCCAGGTACCGTCCAGCTCCACGAGCTCCTACCTCGATCAGCGATGTCCGTCGTATGCATCCAACACAATGTATTGAAGGCATAGCCCGTGCAGGGGTGAGTATACGCTACTCAGTAGGGACCCCGAGACCCCTGAAGGTCTCCCAGAATTCACGAAGTATAAACCACAAAGGAATGATACAATCACGAAGTAACAACCAACTCTACTTAGGTATATGCCCATACATATACCTAAGTCATCAATTCCAGTTCGGCTCCAACATCCGACCCCAAGTTAGATTCAGTCCACATAGGATAGCACAATCCAATCCACACAGGATAACACAACCCAATCCACATAGGATATCAAAACAATCATATCGAAGATATTGACTGAAATTCAAGAATCAGCTCACACATGTATACTTCTTCGTAAGGCGATAGAGATGATTAGATGTAGCCACTGATTCATCTATGTTGTCAGACCCACATAGGATACAATACCAGCTAAGCTGTCGGACCCACAAAGGATAGAAGACCAGCTACTCTGTCGGACCCATTTAGGATAAAAGTACAGAGTCAAAAACTGTCGGACCCACGTAGGATACAAGAACAGTAGTCAAGTACTGTCAGACACACATAGGATACAAAAACAGTAGTCATCTCCTTTGAACCCATGGAGGATTTCAGTACGGTCTTCGTCGCTTCCAAACCCACGGAGGATCTCAGTACAGTCATCATCGTTGTCGCAGTCGCATCCAACTCTAGGGTTCCCGCACACAGCATGCTCGATTCTGGGAGGGCCTGCTCCACGAGCCAAGGGGGTTGATACATCAACTTACACGAAGTCTGATATTGATGTATCCCAAAGTTCTGTCTCATCAAAAGGAACACAATGCGACGGACGGCGCGTCAATCGGACGCCCGGTCTGCGAGTTATTGGCTTTTTCGTCCCAAGGGCCTGGTTGGTTTTTAAGTCAAAACCAATCTTACCGTACTCCAACTGCATCCAAACCTTGAGTGGAGTAATCCAAAAGAACCGTCTCACTAAGAGGAATCCAACAAAGTCTACAGTACGTCAATCGGACGTCCGGAGCTCAAGTTATATGTGTTTCCGTTCCGAGGGCCCGGTTGGTTTCGTGTTCGAACCAACCCGGCTATACCCAAAGTTCTCTGAAACCTTGAGTGTAATATATCGAAACGACTATCTCAATCCAAGGATCGCTATACAACTGACAGTGCATCGATCGAAGGTTTGTTTCCCAAGTTATGGGTGTTGGAACAGATCTGTCCGAAAACTGTGGGTTTGGGCCCGGTCCGACCCGGCCCAATACCCCACTGGGTCGACCCGACCCGAGTCCGAGTCCAGCCCGGTTCGGTACGGCCCTGCCCGGCAGGCGCGGGTCCGGGCCAGCCGGTGTGGGCCGGCCCGGCGCGGGGGTCCGACCCGGCACGGGCGGCCCGGCCCAGCCCGACTGGTTCTGCCCGGTGCGGGCGCCCATGTGCTGAGCGGACATGGAAGGGGGGGAGACCGCTGCCCTCTTCGAACCGAACGGAAGACCCCTCGGGGTCCGCCCTGTCCGTTGACCGGAGGTTTCAACCGCCGGTTTTCCAGGGAAGCGGCCGGCCTTTATGGTTGGTCGTTCGGTTCATGCGAGACCTGCGGGGGGTCCCGCCTTCAGGGTGTGCCGGCGATCAGATCAGCCGGCCGCCTTCCAGAACTGCCGCGGCCATGGGCCGCAGCACTTGGACGTCCGGTGCGGCACGACGGCGCTGCGGCCCTCCGTCGCTGCCCGCCGCGGCCGCGGCCCTCCTTGATGCTCTGGCGCGATGCGATGGTGTCGCGCCCCTCTACCGCGACCCGACTCCGGTCGCGGCCTCTTTTGGTCCCAATGGCGAGGCGTGACGGTGCAGTGCTCCTTCGTCGCAGCCAGCACCGGCCATGGTTCCTTCGTTTCCGCGCGGTGCGACGGCACTGCGTCGCCTCCGTTCCAATCCACAACAAAGTACAACAAAATTGGGGAGGATTTTCGGCCGTGTTTATGTGGTCCAGCCTCCTCACATTAATTCGATAACAAGAGGCTAATTATTTAACGATGAATGCCATAAATAATTGCGAACGAGAAACAATCTTGTACCTCGAAGAAGTTGTCGAACGATGATCATCGCGGGAAATGGCGTCGCGAGGTGAAGCTCCGTATATGATGACGGAGAACATCTGAGGAGGAAACAACATCTCCCTTCCTTTGATGCGGGGAGAAGATCAAAATAGGGTGCATCATCATTATTCGGAAAAAGGCTTCACACCCCGGCTGCGAAGAGGAGAAGAGACGGCACCTCGATCTATCCTTGCAGTGACGACGTTCTTCATCGAGGTCTTGATGTTCTTCGTGTTCTTCAACGAAGAAGAAGACGATCCTCAAGACTTTGAGTATTCTCTCCCAAGATCCTCCCACAACTAAACAACCCCCAAATAAAATAAGGGATTCCTTATCTTATTAACACATGCCATGCGTTTTCAAATCTTCAAAAAAAACACAAACTCAAATTAAATTAATTGAATAACTTTAATCAATAAATTTAATGTGAGAGTTGACATGAAATTAACGAGGGAGAGTTGGTGAGTTACAAATTAATGGGGGGTTTTCCAACTTTAAGAGAGGTTAGAGGAATTTGAAAAGGCGGGGCTTGTGTAGGGCCCACCTCACTAATACCCTATCCATAGGAGTTAGGAATTAGTTGGTCCCACCTCAACTTCCACACGTAGGTTATAATTACATAGAGTAGAAATAAAACTGTAACACGTATTTTTTTCACTCTTCAATTAGACCTCTTCATTTTTAATAACACCTCCCGAGCAAACGCAGCTCCAGTGAAATTATTCTTAAGCGATTACCGGTGTTGCGGTTTCATCGGTGCCCTCGGATTTCGATTCAGAGCACCGGTTCAAAAGTTAGAAAACCCGCTCGTTCGTTCACTAGACATACCCGAGCTAATCTTCGAAAATTGATTTCGGGTACACCGGGCCTCGGAATCAGGTGCATTCAGAAACTACGTACTCGTAAAATCCAAAGAATTTAAAAAAACATTCCTTTAAATTTATGATTATTTACATTACTCCCACCTCAGGGATTTGCGTCCCCATAAAGATACATCAAAAACTAGGGGAACAAATGGGGGTACTGATCACGCATCTGAGCCTCCCGCTCCCAAGTGCTCTCTTGGAGGTTCTCGTGCTGCCACATGATGCACACTAGAGGAATCGACCGCCCAAGTAGGACCCTCTCCTGTCGATCCTAGATCTCCACCGGTACCTCCACAAAAGTCTCCCCGTCATCGATGTCCAGCTCCCCATGGTCGATGATATGTGTCGGGTCGTGCACGTACCTCCTCAGTTGAGGTACGATGAAGACTTCGTGCACCCGGTGCAACTGAGGTGGTAGATCCAGGCGATAATCCAACTCACCTATCCTACTGAGAACCTGGAATGGTCTGATGAAGCGCGAAGATAACTTGACGCCCCGGCCAAATCTCCGTAATCCACGTTGTGGTGAGACCCGCAAGAAAACGTGGTCTCCATCCTCGAACTCTAGTGGTCTCCGCCTCCTATCAGCATAAGACTTCTGTCGGCTCTGAGCTGTCCTCATCTACTCCTGGATGACCTAGACCTTCTCTGTTGTGGCCTGGACCATCTCTGGTCCCACAAGTGCTGACTCCCCAGGGTCTTTTCAGCACAGAGGTAATCTGTAAGGTCGTACATACAATGCCTCGTATGGTGCCACCCCGATGGTGGAGTGGTAGCTGTTGTTGTATGAAAACTCCACCAAAGGTAGGTGATCCTTCCAGCTGCGAAAAAAGTCGAGGACACATGCACGGATCATTTACTCGAGTGTCTGAATGGTCCTCTCCATCTGAACATCCTTCTGAGGGTGAAAGGCGGTGCTCAGGCGTAGCTGCATCCCGAATGCCTCCCGCAACCCCTTCCAAATCTGGGAAGTAAAGCGAGCATCTCGATCAGAGACGGTAGATGATGGAACACCATGAAGTCGTACAATCTCCTGAACGTAAATGCATCCCAAGCTCTCCACGGAGCCCTGCTCTCTAATAGGTAAGAAGTTATCCGACTTAGTGAGTCGGTCTACAAACACCCAAATAGAGTCTTGCCCTCTCTAAGTACGTGGAAGTCCAGTCACGAAATCCATAGATATCCCATCCCACTTCCACTCTGGGACCTCCAAGGGTTGTACCAAGCCTACTGGTACCTAGTGCTCCATCTTCACTTGCTGGAAGGTGAGACATCGAGAAACTAACTCCGCCATAACCATCTTCATACTCGGCCACCAGTGTTGTCATCTGAGATCCCGGTACATCTTCGCTACTCCTAGATGTACCGCCAAAGTGGATGTGTAAAACTCTCTCAGCACCTCCTCCTGAAAAGAAACATGTTCCAAGGTACGTCCTTTGAAATGGACGACATGATCTACTCCTATAAAGAATCCATCATGTTCCTGTCCTGAGGAAATATGTGCACGCCGCGTATCACATTCAACATCCCCACGTTGTACCTCTCTGACCTGCTGAAGAAGTAGAGGAGTGACTGTGAGTGACTGAATAATGGCTGCTCCATCTCTATCCATGAAGGATATCTGCAAAGCAGCTAGCTACTCTGTCGCCTCTCCAAGTAGCTAAATGCTCGTCCTCATGCTGAGAGAGTTGGCTACTACGTTCCCCTTTCCTGAAGTATAGACAATCTCAAAATCATAGTACTAGAGAAAATTGAGTCATCACCATTGTCTCAGGTTTAGGTCCATCTATGAGAAGATGTACCTGAGACTCTGGTAGTCAGAATAGACTGTAAAGTGCTCACCCATCAGATAGTGCCACCACATATTCAGAGCGAAGACTACTACTGCTAACTCCAGGTCATGGATAACGTAGTTCTTCTCATTCTTCCTCAATCGTCGTGATCCATAGGCGATCACTACCCACTCCTGCATCATGACACACCCGAGTCCGGTCCCAGATGCGTCGCAGTAGACTACGTACCCTACTCCCTCCTCCGGTAGCCTCAAGATGGGTGCACTGGTTAATCTCTGTCTCAGCTTCTGGAAGCTCTGTTGACATCTATCTGACCACATGAAGGGTTTTCCCTTCTTCGACAAAGTTGTAAGTGGTGCTGCAACTCTAGAGAATTTTGGAACAAATCTTCGGTAGTACCCAGCCAAACCTAGGAAACTCCGCACTTTTGTCACGCTCTTAGGTGGCTCCAATCTAGCCCTGCCTCGATCTTCACAGGATCCACCGCAACCCCCGCCTCAGAGATGACGTGTCCCAAGAAGTGGACCTCACGTATCCAGAACTGACACTTCGATAGCTTGCCATAAAGTTGGTGCTCTTAGAGTGTGTCCAGCACAACCCGCTAGTAGTAGGCATGCTCCTCCTCAGTAGTCGAGTATATCAATATGTCGTCGATGAAGACTACGACAAATCAATTGAGGTAAGGATGGAAGATCATGTTCATGAGACTCATGAACACTTCTAGAGAATTGGTTATGCCGAAAGGCATAACCAATAAATCATAGTGTCCATACCGACATCTGTAAGCCGTCTTCTGCACATCCTCATCTCGAACTCTAAACATATGATATACTGACCTAAGGTCTATCTTTGATAACCACCATGCTCCCTTGAGCTGATCGAAGAGGTCATCAATCCTCAGAAGTGGATACTTGTTCCTCACGGTCACCTGGTTCTGGCGATGATAATCGACACACAGTCGCAAGCTTCTACCCGCCTTCTTGGTGAACAAAATTGGGGAAGCCCAGGGTGAAACACTATGTCAAATGAATCCCATGCCCTACAAGTCCTCCAGCTGTACCCGTAGCTCTCGAAGCTCAGCGGGAGCCATTCGATATGCTAGAGTAGATATCGGGGTTGTCCCGGGGTACAGGTCAATATAAAAGTCTACCTCTCTATGAGGAGGTAGTCCTGGAACGTCGTCAAGAAAAATGTCTGCATACTGATCCACCACTACAGGAAAACTCGGACTCCTCACATCCACTACTCTTAGGATGAGGCTATCCAACTGATGAGTGATCGGTTGTCCTCTCCTCTGTGTGATTTCATCCTGTGCTGCAAAGGCTCCCTTCTCGCTGGTGAAGGTGAACCTACTCTCATCGATGCGAACACACCGCACCTTGCACCTAATACAGACAATCTGAGTGTGGATTGTAGATAACCAATCCATGCCCAACATGACGTCGTAAGGCCTCGACGCTGCTACATGAAGATCCCAGCCGAAGATCTCGTTTCCTAGAGTAAGCTCACATTGTCGGCACCAGTGCGTAATCGTCGAGTCTGCTTTCGTAGGAGTCTCTAGCTGTAAGGATCGAGCCAACGGCTCCGTCGGAATCTCCGAGCTCCAAACAAGGTAAGCGGCAATGAATGAAGGACTATCTCCTATGTCTATAAGAATTGAAACAAGGGTAGAGTAGACACAGATAGTACCTCAAATCATCTTTGGTGCGCCGTAGTCGTAGGCCTCCGCTGCCTGAAGCTGAGCCTGCCTCTTCCCGCCAGCTCCCTGTGGTTGGGGTGGACCTCTGGGTGGTGGTGGTGGTAGAGCCTCAAAGTGTCTCCCACCACCTGCTGCTCGGACAACTCCTCTGCCTCGTTCGTCTGCTCCCTGTGGACCGCCATGGTCGAACCTCTACCTCTGCCTGGGTGGTCACCCAACCATCGGCTTCTCCTCTGCATTGCATGTCAGGCAATCACGAGCCATGTGGCCCTTCCCGGCACATACATAGCACTGTCTACTCCTTGTAAGGTTAGCTCTATGCCGTGTGCCTCACACCTCTGAGCCAGTGTCCTGAGGTCGTCCGCCTGATGGTCTGGTCCGCTTGGAACCATGTGACATCCGTCGACTACCATCTGCCGAAGACTCAGCTACATGCTGCCCTACGGTAGGTCTCGCTGTTGGTGTAGGCTAAGCAAGAAAGCTCTCTACGAGAAGGGATCGCTCCAATACTCCTTCCTGCATCGGAATGCTAAGGGAGATCATCGATGCCCTGATCTCATGCATCAGTCCCTGCTCGAAGGTCTGGGACCGGAAGAATGGGTCCCATACCATGTCTGTGGAATAGCGCGAGAGATCGGTAAATCTCGCTGAGTACTGGCCGTCTGCTGCCCTGCCGCGGCTGTAGTATCTCTTGAATGCGCACCGCACATAGGGTGGCTGGAATGAACTCTGAGTGGAGGAGGCTCTCAAAGTCCGTCCAAAGGAGAGATGCCTCGTTGTGCACCTGGAGCATCATGTTCCACCATCTACCTGTTGCTGCGTGTAGGAGACTCACTACAAGGATCACCATGAGGTCTGCTGGTGTCCCTACTCACTTGAAAACTCGTACAACAGCCTCCAGCCAATCCTCGGCTGCTTGAGGGTCCATCTCCCCGCATAACCTGGGCGGTCTCTGACACTGAAACTCGTGCAGTGCACTAAGGCGACGTGCACTCTCAGCGGCTAGGGCTAGTGGCATCGGTGGCTCAGCGGGTAGAGGTACCGCCGGAGCCTCCGCTGTAATAGGGCCCCGCACCGAGGCCTCGTCGCTCGGTGGGCTGTCATCTCGCACAAAGCTCAGAACCCTAGCTGGCTACTGTCGTGGGGCCATCCTAAAAAGAGACAGGTGTGCCACGGTCAATACAGTATACCTGGTGAGCTGACACAAGTAATCACAAAGAAAAATTTTGAAACACACACGCAATCAGTGTTTTCATGCACTAAGTTGGAAATCAGAAGTCAGGGTCTTGGTATATGGATACGTCGGCCGCCGCACCAACACTAGAATCCCTGGAGTGATAACCACACTCAATACCCTTAATACTGTTTCATCACATAGAAGAAATATCAAATTCCTAAGTTCTGCGGTAGAACCGAACTCCTCTGATACCAATTTGTCACGACCTATCCTCGGGACTCGTGTCGTGACTACCCCAAGCCCTCCCTCCATAGGCCAGGGGCTGGCGACTAGCACCAAAGGCATAAATCCCATTATAAGTGAAGGCATTTCCTTTATGTAATAAAACAAACACCACAGAGCATGCATGCATAAGTAAACACTAAGTAAACTGAGTACAATAGTTAGTGCTGGAAAGTAAATGGGCCAGAATACAAACCCAACTGAAAGTAAAGTACAACTGGAAAGAGAGTACAGTGGAAGAAATAGTAAAGCAGTAACACTGAGCCATCCTCTGGAAATCCCACCTGAAGGGTGGGTACAGATAGTCTCCTCAGCTCCTCGGCTCCAGTCGTCCGCTCCGTGTACGTCTCGTCCAATGATCCACCTCCAAGTACCGTCCAGCTCCACGATCTCCTACCTCAATCAATGTTGTCCGTTGTCAGCATCCAACACAATGTAGTGCGGGCATAGCCCGTGTAGGGGTGAGTATATGCTACTCAGTAGGGACCCCGAGACCCCCGAAGGTCTCCCAGAATCCACGAAGGATAAACCAAAAAGGAATGATACAATCACGAAGTAACAACCAACTATACTTAGGGATATGCCCATAGTTCTCTGAAACCTTGAGTGTAATATACCAAAACGACCGTCTCAATCCAAGGATCTCTACACAACTGATGGTGTGTCGATCAGAGGTCTGTTTCCCATGTTATGGGCGTTTGAATGGATCTCTCTGAAAATAGGGGGTTTGGGCCCAGTCCGACCCGGCCCAATACCCCCCCTGGGTCAGCCCGAATTGGGGAGACTCGACCCGGGTCCGGGTCGGGCCAGGTTCGGCATGGTCTGGCCCAGCTGGCGGGGGTTCGGCCCAGCCGGTGCGGCCCAGCACGACGCAAGGGTCCGTCCCCGCGGGCAGCCCGGCCCGGCGCGGGCGGTCCGGCCTGGCCCGGCCGGTTCGGCCCGGTGCGGGCGCCCGCGTGCTGAGCGGACGCGGAAGGGGGGGATTCCGCCGCCCCCTTTAAACCGAATGAAGGACTCCTCGGGGTCCGCTCTGTCTGTTGACCGGAGGTTTCAACCCCCGGTTTTCTAGGGAAGCGGCCGACCATTATGGTCGACTGTTCGGTTCATGAGGGACCCACGGGGGGTCCCACCTCCAGGGTGTGCCGGCGACCGGATCAGTCGGCCGCCTTCTAGAACCGCCACGGCCATGGGATGCAACTCTTGGCTGTCCGATGCGGCGCAACGGGGCCGCGCCCCTCCGCCGCGGCCCGACTCCGGCCGCGGCCTCTTTCGGTCCCAACGGCGCGCTGCGACGGCGCCCCGCTCCTTCGCCGCGGCCCGCACCAGCCTCGGAATCAGGTTCTATAAGAAACTGTGTACTCGTAAAATCCAAAAGAATTTAAAAAAAATTCCTTGAAATTTACGGGTCTTTACATCACATGGGGCATCTTACAATTTCCCTATAAAAAACCTCATGATTATCATATGATGTATCCTATACTCATACCATAGGGTACACAAAATTTTAACGTCATATAGTAAGGACTAGTAGGTGGTATATTTCTATAAATGGATTGTGTGGGGATTACAAAAATGTAACCATGTTTGGTTCAACCAAGAATTTGATTTTTGTAGTGGTATTTCATGAGTATTTTAGGAGTATTTTGACTGAAGTAATTTTAGGTAAATAATAGGAGTATCAAATTTCTCAGAATGAGAAAAAGAATAATAAGATTATGTCAACTCAATGTATTTTAGAGTGTATATATGAGTAACTCTCCATGGTATTATATATACTAGATACTGGGATTGTACATGTCACAACCAACAATGTCCTTAACTTGGTCTGAAGAGCTGATAAAGAAAGTGTGTTCATGGGAATGATTGATCCAAATGGATATGAATAACACTATATCCTAAAACATTGGATTTTCTAAAAAAATTGTTTCTAAAAGCATGGACATCAAAAATTAACAATGTACATTATGTATAGATATTTTATGAAACATATTCAAAGACTCACCCATACGTGGAAGGGAGTCTGTGAGAGGATTCACAAAATCTTTAGTCCATAGGGAAGATTAGTTATATAAATTTATCAATCCCTTTTGAGTTTCATGAATTGTTCATACGATGTCATAGATCAGACAATTACCACTCATAATAATTAAATGAGGGGGTATTTATAGGTTATTGGTCTATTAGAAGATATATTTTTTAAAGGATTATCCTCTTCAGGAAATATTGTGTTTCACTATGATATGTTGTGTGAATTATTTACTTTTCTGTGACTTAATAAGTTTCACAAAACTCTTAAAAATTTTAGGAATCATTTTAGTTTCATTGAATTATGTACATTAATCTAATATCGCATATGATAGTTTTTTTTGGATGTCTAATTTAGAATTACCACAGATTTTTGTCAACAAGTTCATCTAGGCTCTACAACCACTCCATTCTAAGCTAGTGAAATGAACAACACCAATGGATTGAGGTTCTCACCACCACGCCCATTGTTCGATTATTTTTTTAGTACCAAATGTTTTTTCACATTTATTTAACTTCAATATGTTGATAAAATTAATGAATACTAAATTTCAGAGATTAGATAATTGGGATAAAGATACCATGTTTGAGGGGTTTTACTGGAGAAACCTTAGTAACTCTTGAGTGACATTCTCATCATTCGTGATAGATTTTATTTTGAGGAAATCATATATTCCATAACCTAGAGATATGAACATATACTAAAGGTGAGGTGATTTTGTACCAATATCTTCAATGGGAGTCTCATAAATCAACTTCCACATGCTCTTATTGACCCACTACCACATCCATTTCTAAGGTGAGGTATAATCTTAGTTTGAGTTGGAGTCCATAAGGGGAACTAAGAATTTTTTGGGATCATATCACTCAGATATGGATCATTATAAAAAACATTCATAGTGACATTGTTCCAATATTTCATGTAACTCTATGAATTTTTTCTGTTGGGAGACTAGAGTAGTTACACTTTGAGTCTCTTTTGTCTTTGATAGGGTTATCTAAATTAATAACCATATATGTTAACCAATAGATCAGATGAGGGAACAAATAGTAAGAGTTACATTTACCGGCTTTCATCTAATGTGTAGTTGGCATATCCAACCATCTTCACCTTAATAGATAGTACAATAAAATGGTTTACTTATGAGGGAAATACACCCATATGTGGATCTGTAGGTCCTGATGGAATTTCTAATGTATATATACCTTTAGGAACACCATAAATTCCCATTTATATAGGTAAACATTGGTTATTGTGATTAATAAGAAGGTGAATTTTTTTTGAATAAAATGCCTTCATGTAAATACACCATGATAGAAGTGAGCTTGAAGATCATGAATTGGTTTTGAGTCAGCTGGGAAATTAACTAATGCATCCAAATAAAATCATGTTCCCAACCTATCATAGGCTTCACTTGTGACTACTTATATAGATGTCCCTTAATTCAGATAGTGAGATTTATTCCCTTAATCAACCAATACACCTATTATCGTGATGCTCATAACCACATTTTATCAAGATAATGAATTATCATGAAGTTAAAGAAGATTATAAAAAGTTAATTACGAAAATATAAGGTTTACACACTGGTACTGAGTGAAGATGCATTGTTAGTGACCTCTCTCAATCCTTCCTATATATTTTATTAGAATAAAAATTCATTAGTGGATCCCCCAAAGGTGATATTAGGAATACTCTTAAGATATTAGAGACTAGGATATGTATTTTTTCAATCATTGTAAAAGAATATTTCTTTTCATCCCTAATTTTCAAATAATTTTACCTGTAAATATGTGTCCCTCCACCAGTCATGGACACATGATCAGTGACCTAACCCCTTTGGACTCTTACAAAATATATGGAATAAGTTAATGGTAAGATTAATGATATTGTGATATGGGAATATGGGAATATTTCTTACCTATTCTTAAGAAGATATTTGACCAACATTATACTTTTCACCCCTCAAATTGAGATCCAATAACTCATGTAATAAGCCCAAGAGAATTGATTTTTTTTCAATTAGTAGACTATAGCATCTAGATATTTTATGTAACATCTACTTTTACTGGGTGGTCGTCATACGGGAGAATGAAATGTGGAATCACATGGACATATCTCTTCGTAATTATATCCTCTTATGAGAGTGAAAACAAAATCTCACTGGTAGATGAAGTGGACCACCTAGATCCCCACTACTTCTAAATTTATGAAAATTGTGAATCATCCTAAACTAGACTATTAGTAATTGTTTCAATAATCAATAATTAATTATCTAATTACCTCAACCATTTAAAATAATTTTTTTTATGGAGGCCTTATCAATGAAATAGAATTACCAGGTATTCCAACTTATTCTGGCATCTCCCTTTCTTCTTCACCCTCAATTTTTGGTGGACCCTTGAATTAAGTAACATATTATAAAACATCCCTTAAAAATATTAATGAATCCAAGCCTCAGAATTTACAATCCTGATTCTAATTGATGCATTGAATTGTATAAGTATAACTTGCATACATGTTTCTTTACCCATCAACATAAACGAACCATCATGCCACTCTAGGGTTTTACTAATATGAAATAGTTTAGCGGAAAATTATTTTTCATACATAGAATTCACTATTTGAATTTAGTGGTTCATATCCCTCATAAATTATATACCTATTAATTCATCTCACCAACAAAACCTATCAAAATGATATCACATATGAATGAACTTGGTGTATTTCAATCACATTACTGATGATGACACTATTTGGGGCTGAATAAGATGCAGATATGAATCTATTATGATGGTTTAAGACTGAAACAACATCAAGATTATTAAATGGTTATGGCATAACCCCACCAAGATACTAGAGAAATGGTTAGAATTTTCATTTAGGTTTAAGTTGACTATTGATGAACTCTTATCCCCCATATCTAAGGTGGAATATGACCCCATATGACCTCTAATATGACTACAATCCTAAAAGGGTCCTTACCCCTTAGACTTATCTAAGATTGCATTATAACTTGAATAATAGTTTCACTGTTAGGATGAACCATCTACCACTTATTTATTATGCCATAATCAATTAAATATTGAAACTTATTAATTTATTTGGATCTCACATTGTGAGGATTAATCCACTAGAGAAAATCATTATAAATGACACTTAGTTGAAAATTCAATCAATTTATGGGGTAACCATACAACCTCACTTATTATAGAAACTTTTTTCTAGTTATAACCTATACACACAATGTATTCTATACGATTTTTGAGTAGTGTAGGTATTAATCCTCTAATGTAGGAAATAAAGTCAAATGATATAGAGTTGTATTAGGCATTCATGATAGTAAGGGAAAAGAGAAGATACACGCTATAAAAATATAGGAACACCTTCATTCTATGAGTTTCTTTCTCCATACGTAATTGGGAATTTTCTCCCAGTCCATATCCCATAAAAATGGTTTGATCAAACACTAATTAATCATCCTATAATGTATAGGGTTGTCTATGTGTCTAAATATTTAGAAAAGGGAAATTATAGAAAAAATGATAAGTGAGTGGGAAATTTGGGTATGTCGTATGGTTAAGGGACATAGTTTTGTAAACTATATTTCAATCATGAATTTTTATCATTATACCCATCATTGTGTCACTAAGTTCAATTTATAGTCCATTCATTTTGGTAAATCATGTGGAGACCATGACAAATTGCATATTTCCTTTAATTTTCATAATACATGATCATTAGGAAACCCTACATTGTTTATTTTACCATGTGGAGACCATTCATACTAATCTCTTTAATCAAATTTTTTCTTGTGTGGTTTCCTAGTATGGTGAAAATAATTTTGTATTTCCAGAAGAAATCATACAAAGAATAAAATGTTCCATAACACCTCCATTCATCCTCAAAAACTCACAGTTCATGAAAAATATAATAAATTATTCATCAAGTAACCATTTTATATCTATAAAAACACATTAATTCTATAAATACATTAAAAATAAATTTAAATATTATTTTCCAACTGAATTACATTGTGATATTGGCCCATTTACACTAGTCTAACAATAGTCATCATATTGACTACATCGTTAAGGATCAGAATTATCCTCTCATTGACAACATCTTTTTATGGAGTCAAATTTTTCTCAGGATTGTTCCCTATACTATGTTTTTATGATAATATTAATTCTATATATTTTTAAACATAGAGCCATTATTATTATAAAAATTTAGAATTTTTTCTCTAATAATATTTTCAACCTTTCTGTAATATTGAGTTATGCTATTAGAAACATCGAATATGGGGGGTATGAACATAAACCATGACATCCTTCTATAATAATCAATGAATATGAATATAATATCTATTTTCATTAATATATATATATTATATAGATCTAAAGACATATTCGTGAACCATCTCAAGAACCCTTTTGGATTCTATTCATTTACTTTATATTTTTGAAATAATATTCTCATTTTGAAAAACATTACATCCAGGAGCATGAATATGTGATTGTTTAAGGTGATATAGATCATTATAAATTCACACCAAATCATCCATGAAATGTTGGCTCAAATGGACAATCCCTTTATACTATAATATGTTTTCTTCTTTCCTAGATATAAAAAACACATCTTCTTATCCACTAACAAGGTATAGATTTTTCTTTGTATGCTTCCATAGAGTAACAACTGCACCATCCTCTCCCATAATGATACATGTCTTCTTAGTAAATTTTATTTACTGCACTAAGTCATATAGTTGAATAATACTTAATTTTTTTACTGAGTCCTTCATAATTCTATATATCTACACATCTCATATCTTTTCCCCAAATTTACCTTTCCTAGTGCTAATGATATTTAAGCCTTCACTACTTGAAAACATGATAATTCTATTCTTTTTTTATTTTATTTCAATTGAAATATATTTATTTTTCAACATATTGGAAATACATATTTTATTAAGGATCCACACATCATAATTATCTCAAATATTTAGGGAAATATATTTAACTAATAACTTCTTTGTCATTTTCTTTTTGATTCATGTCATGAGATTCATACATGGTGTTTATTTAAATTCATAATCTTCTGCATAATATAATAATTAAACTTCAGCTAACAATGATAAAAATAAATTGTACATTCCTTCTTCTGGAATATTGTTTGAGATGATATGTAATATCATTTTGGCTCTTCATAGGCACATTAATTTACATTTTTTTTGATAAATTCGTCATCTACACCATAAATAGTGAGCATCAATAAAAATAAAAGAATATTGAACTCATCATATATTCCTTTTTTTCTATTATACCGTTTAAAAAAACTTTTATGGATGGATCATTTTTATATAATAAAAACACCTAATATGAGGTATATTCTTTTGTGTCTTTGATAAAACACTTGTTGTTTCTAAGGTTATATGAGTATTCCATTTAGAGTTATTTCCATATAATCCTGCATCATTGGAATTAGTGCTTGTGGCAATAAATCAAATAATAATGATATATTTTTATGATATTTTATTAGACTATATTTTTAATTTTGAGGTTTCTTTTGAATTTATTGACAATTCCTGGGATATTTTACTAGACCACCTTGCTCCATTTCCCATTTTCCTCCATCCCATGTTATTTTACATCATGATTCCATGTTGGGAGTTAAGATTCTCCCATGACCATTTATTTTTTACCATATATCAATGGTATAACCATATATTTATTTTACATGTTTGAATCAATAATCAACTTAGTTAGTCAAAATATCAATAATAAAGGTCCTCTCTTTAAACATGATTATTTTATTCAAGATCCTTGGTGATTTGTTTCTTTGAAAATTTTGATTTTTGTTAAAAAATATTTTTTTTCAAATGAGTGTTTTTTTAAATTTGGTGAATGATGTGGTGATGTATATTTATAAATTGTTTGAAGAAAAATATATTAAAATATTGATAACTATTTTGTTTTGAAAAGTTTGAGATCAGATGCTCATCTAGATGATCCATCAGGCATAGTCCATCAGATTGAGACTTTGGTGGAAATTTATAAGTTGTTAAAGAAGAAGATATTTTTAAAGTTAAAATGTTATATAGTTGGGATGTTATAAAACCTTCCAAAAATCATAATATGATTTTATATTATTTAAAGTTCATAAAATTCATGAATAAGTCATAATATGATATGAAATTTTTAGAAGGATAGGGAAGTGAATGTTTCTACAGTTTCCAAAGATAAAGTTTTCAGGATGAATCTAATCAGAAAAAAAAGCACTAAATGTAGAAGCTATCAGAATACAATAAGTATAATTTTTATGAATATTGTTGACATAAAAAATTACCGATTGGACATGGTTAATTAGATCAGACACACCTAATTGAATGTGAATCATCAATTGTTTCTTTCCATAGAAATTATGAATTTATTGTTTTTGAGTTATGAGTTGTTGTGGTGTTAAAAATGTGAATGAAATTTTAAGAGGATTAAGATGTCAAAATTTAATTTTGAGAAAATACAAAGAAGAATATAATATATTCTTTAAACCAAAATATGATGAATTTTGATGTTTTTTCTCCATAAAAGTTGATCAGATGAAGAATATATTGAATGATAGAAAAATAAAAGTATTCTATTAGTCATATTTTATTAAACAGAGGGAAGTTGTAGAATTTATTCAAAGTGAAATTTTTATCTAAGGTATTAGATGTTGATATCCATACATATAAGAATTCATAAATATGTAAGTGTTGTGGTTATTGAGTTCGTATAAATTTTTACAAAATGGAAAGCTAAAAATATAGATTCATTACCATCAGATATAATATTATTAGTCTAAATAATAGAAGAAAAAATAAATATCAGAGTTTTTAGAGATTCTTCAAAATTAAGAATAAGTTTCTGAAGTCAGTAAAAGTTGTAACAATTTAGTCACTGAGTTTTAATATTCAAAGAGAATCAGATAAATAAATATTTTATATCATTAATTTTATTAAATGTTTCAAGAGAAAATTGTGAGTTTTTTATATTATCTTAATAGAAATTTAATGATGAATATTATCTTGGACTGAGGTGTTCTAGACTATAAATTTCATAACATTCATTTAACAATGTCTAAACTGATGGTTGAGTGTGATTCATGTGGATCAATAGGATCAGATAGATGAAGTGTTTCCTAGATCATAATATTCAGACTCATGTTTTGAAATTTTTGAATATTTTATAATATTTAAAAAGTTTCTTGAAGTCACTATATGATTTGAAAATTTTGTATGTTGTCAAAATAAATAAAAAATGGCCTTGAATTTTGGTATTTTGGACTTTGAGTGAGAGGGAAAATAAATTGGGTTTCAACCCTTTTCTCAACTCAAGATCGTATAAATACGCATTCATAGTACATCATACCATGTTACTATTTAGACAGAGACAAAAATATGAAGAGTTGAATCTGTCATGTAATAAGAGGTTTCAAATAGAGGCTTGATCCAGAAGATTAGATCATATAAAGTTTTTTACTGGTCGAGGTGTATCACAATGAGTGTTTATTAAAAATTATGATTAATGGATATTTTTTGAATAGGTAAATTAAAATATTTCTTAATAGAAAAATACTGTGAAATGGGAATCGGGTTGGGTTTATCAAATTGAGTAAATAAAACTCATGTACATCATACTAAGGTTTCATATGGACCATTTTAGAGCATGAATGTTTTATGTTCATTTTATTTGGTGGAATAAATTTTTATAAGATATATTTTATAAACTTATGGGAGTTATTATTATAAGTTCTATTGGTATATTTAAGGCATCTATGGGGAGTTGACAAAAGTCATATTCACTTCCCCATAATAGTGAATTTCTATAGACCCATGGAAGTAGCTATGGAAAGGATGTATGTTCTCACACTGAGGCTGAAACTTATAAATCATTTGTGACTTGTTTACTTTTCTTTTTTCTTCATGAACTTATGTTTACTATAAGTTAATTAGTAAGAAGCTCTAAAAATTTAAATATGTCAAATTTACTAATGTTGAAATTTATATAAATCTAGAAACTGACCCCCCCCCCTCTAATCAGCTATTTCAAGATCCTCAAGAACTATAATTTTTATAACAGCTAGGTTTACCTTTTAAATCCTTTTCATGGTCTATTTATATTATTTCAACAGTAGGGAGATTACTACATTTGATGGAAACAAATAATTATGGTTGAAAAAAAGGATGATGCCATATTTTTTTCTCTTGTCCTTGATGTTATTGATACCTATACAACTAGGTTTCCACCTATTGATGAAGATGAACTAATGGATTTTTCTGATAATATAAATATAGATATTGATGGAAAAGATATAAATACCATTATTATGTCTTTATATGAAAATTTATATATAATGGTAATGGGTCCCAAAACAAAAAATTTTATGTCATACAATAACTAGTTTATTTATGAAGGGAATACTATAGTTAAAGAAGAAAGACTAAAAATATTTCATAACAAGTTGAAATATATAAGAATGAGATATGAAGAAACAATTAATTTTTTATTCAATAGAGTGAATGAAGTTGTGTGTAACATCAGCGGTTTCAGATATTTTTTGGAGTAATCTATACATTCAGAGAAAATTATGTGAAACATTATAAATAGATTGGATAATAAAATTTATAGTTTAGAATATAAATATGATTTTTTATTGATGAACCATATAACTTTATTAATGCTTATTAAAAGAGAAAATCTCCCATGTTTGAAAAGAAGATTAAATATGAAATAGATTTTGAAGCTATGAGAAACAAGAAAATTCAAGATGTCCAATATGTTGATCATTATTATTCTAAATATAAGTAGGAAGATGATTTGAATAAAAAAATAATGTCTCTAAAATACAAGAACTATTGGAGGGGACGAGTAATGTATAGAAGAAAACATACTCTCAAATGTTTTGAGTGTGGTGGAATTAGAAATATTTCACTGAATTGTCTCAACAAGAATGTTTTTTAATTTGAAGTTCTTTTAGAAGAAAAACTTAAGTGGAAGAAGTTTGATAAAAACTTCCATTAAAGAAAATAAGTACATTGGTGGAAAGACAAATTTCACTATAAAAAAAGAATTATTATTAGTAAAAGAGGTGAATATAACTCAATTTAGATAAATTATCCACTAAATGGATGTTTAGAAAAATCCTTCACATTCATTACAATATTTGAGAAATTTGAAGATTCCCCAAACACTAATGAAGAAGGAGGTAACTAATCTTATAGAAAATATCATCTCAGTTCATAACTTGTTGCATGTCTTGAGAAAAATAGAATAATAATGATAGAAATAATAATGATGAAGAAATATAGTGGATGAAATGGTGATATGAAGGAAGAAGAATACATCAAAGATATATTTGTTTACCAGCATAGAATTTCAGAATATGGAAATATGGTTAAAGACCATAATAAGATGCTGACTACTAAGAAATAAAGAATTAACAAAACCCAATCAAAACTTGTGTATGCTGAATGTACATTAATAAAGATGAATGAAAATTTCTATAGAGATACAAAAGTAATAGATGAATCATATAAAGCTATAGAAAAACATCACCCCATGAATATTTTGAAATCATTACTCACTATACTAAAAGTTTCATCGTATTTCTATATCATTTTATGTGTGATGAAATGTGTGGGGTAATATTGAGTGGATAATGGATGTGGAAAATTTATCATATTAACAAAATATGATAATTACCTCTAGAAGAAGGATTCTACATGCCAAAAGGAAACTAAAGTTAAACAATTTATGAACCCTTACAATCTTATTATAGAGAATGGCCATATATCTAAAGGAAAACAAAACATGATGTACTTAGATGGCGTTGTGGAAATTATGGTCATAGAGATTACAATTTATAGAATAATTTTTCACTTATAGGAAAACAATATTGAATACTGGGGAATTAATGGTGTAAATAGAATGAGTAACTTTCCTAAAACATAGAATGTTGGAAAAGTGGAATATCAAGATGACAGAAAAATTATAACAGAAAACAAATGTGAATATCTTGGAAAAGATATAAGAAGATGTGACATGGTTGGCCATCATGTCGAAGAATATATGAAAAAACTTTCATGGTAAAAATATTTCTAGAAATGAAAAATAATTTATAAATAATAATATTGTTGAAATAACTTTTTTTATTTGAGATAGAATTGAAAGTTAGTTAAAGTAAAAAATTCATTGATACTTAGTAGTGTTATATCATCACACATGATCGGTGATTTGAAAATATTATGAAATTTTAAAAATCATTATAGAGGAGTTGTTACCTTTGGGAATGAAATTTCTTTAAAAATTAGAGAAATTATAATGGTTGAGATTGAAGTAGAAAAGTTTAAATGTAATTAATTTAAATTTTTGATAGGATAAAACACAACATAGTGTAAGTCTACATTGTGATGATGGACAATAATTCATTTTTAGAGAATATTCTTGTGTGGTTAGAATTGTAGAATATAGAAAATTTATTATGCTGAGAGAATGAACTAGAATAAATTTTTTAGATTGAGGAACTTGATAACTCTTGTTATCTAAGAGATAAAAATGAAAAAATGTTGTGGAATCATAGACCTGGCCACATTGGGAAGAAAAATATGAATAAAATTTCTAAATTTGATGTTGTTGAAATGTTTCCAAAATTGAAAAGTTGAAAATGTTATATTTTTATAACTTCTCGCAATGGGATAATGACTAGTAAAAATTGTATGAAATTTTTTATTCAATATATCAAACCTCTTAAACTTATTATTTATTATCATTGTTTTTTATTGAGACATCTATCAAAAAAAGGGTAATTTTTTTACTTTATCACATTCAATGATGATTTCAAATAGATAACCAATATAATGTTTATGAGAAAAATGTCTGAGGAAGTTGAAATTTTTAGATTCATAAAAAAATATTATTAGAGAAAAATGGGTGTTTATATAATGAATTTGGGAATATATAATAGAACAGAATTCACATAAAATGAATTTGAATCTAATTTGAGAGAGCATAAAATTAGACATCAGTATAGTTCTCTATACTCACCATAACAAAATAGTGTATCATAATAAAATAATATAATTTTTTTTGGAAGTGGGAAGAACAATGTTAGCATAATACAAACTTTCCATGTTCTATTAGAGAGTTTCAGTTAATAATAGAATACATGTAAAACATAGATGATTTTTTAGGCTGTAATCCAACATTTATTCTTATCATATATGTTATAAAAAACCTTAATTGGAATACATCAATGCTATTTATGTCCATGTTTATTTAAAAATTAAAATTCCAAATCTTGGAAAATATGATGAGAAAGGTAAAGAAGGCATTTTAATGGGATAATCACCCAAAATATGAAGTTATAAATGTTATAAATAGAATTTAAAAAGCATGGTCGATTGATGTGATGTGACTGTTATAGAAAATCCAAATTCCTTAACAAAGGATGTTGAATATGTTGAGTATGAAATGTTGAATATTTCCAATGAAAATGAATGTGTGTCAAAAAAAGATAAGCCATGACTCAAAGGAATTTTGTAATTAAAAAATTTAACCTAGAAGAGAAACATTGAAACTTCATACCTTTCAAAAACATGTTGAAAATGAAAATATTATTTGAAACCAGAAATAATAGGTTCATACTAGAAGAAGGTTGAGATTATAAGATCATACGTCACTTATTTCAAAAATTTATTGAGAATTAGTTTCCAAAGCAGTTGAGAAAAAATAATGGGTTGATTTAATGAATAATGAGTTGGATCACATTGGGAGAAATAACACATGAGAACATCTTCCCTGTATAGAAAATAAATATTTCATTGGAAAATAAATGGGCATACAGATAAAATTTCAAGAACATGGAAATGATTCATGAAATAAAGAAATACTTGTTTATGAAGGGTATGCACAGATGAAACATATGGATTTTGAAGAAACCTTTTCCCTTATTCCATGATTAGAAATTATTTGAAATTTTCTAGTAGTGTCTACACATCAAAGTTACAATGTTTAATATATAGATGTAAATTCATCTTTTATATGTGATGAAATTGAATAATAAGATAACATTGAGTAGACTAATGGATTTCGACATGACTATGAAGGAAGAATGGTTAGTAAATTTGAGAAAGCCTTATATAGGTTAAAACAAGACCCAAGTTCTTGGTATTATAAACATGATATTTGTTTTAGAATATTGATTTTTTTAGAAATGTTGATATAAACTTATATTTGAAATTAGTTAACTCAAATTCCCAAAATGTAATTGTTAATGTGGATGATATAAATTTTGTTGGAGATAGAGAAAATTTACACAATGAATTTTCTAATAAATTAAATAAGAATTTTTATATGTCGATGTTCTGGTAATTAAATTTCTTCAAGGGATTCCAAGTTTAAAAAAATGAGAAAATAATTTTTCTATCTCAAGAAAAGTATTCCAGAAAATTGTTTCAAAATTTATCTATGGAACAATGTAATGAAATTTCTTCTCTTCTTTTAGTTGGTTTGAATATGAGTGAAGATAAATCTAGGAAAACTATGAATCAGAAATATTTTCAAAAGTTGATAGTAATATTTAGTTACATTACATATTCAATTATAGATTTTTTTAGGGTGTGACATTGTGTTCCAGTTATCAAAGAGATCCTAAAGAATATTATATGTTGGTAGAAATGAGAATTATGATATATGTTAAAGGAACAAATTCACTTGGGTTATTAGATAAAATAAGTTGTATTATAAACATTCATAGTAATACTATTGATTATTGGATTGGATATTGTAATAAAATAAAATCATGTTCTGGAGGATCATTTTTCTTGGGAGAATGTTGTGTGAATTGGAATAGTAAGAAATAGGCTTTAGTAACCTTGAGAATAATAGTATCAAAAAATGTTGTAGTAACCTAGCCCTGTTGTAAAATTTTGTGGATGAAAGTTAATTTTGTAATATTTTAATGTTGATGTTTCAAAACCATTTAATATAATTTTTGATGATCATATTACAATTGATCTTTCTAAATTTACATTACAACACTGAAGATCAAAACATATTGATTTTAAGTCCCTCTTAATAAAAGAGAATATTTTAGGTGGATTTGTTTTACTAGAATATGTTTTAACCAAATATAAAATTCTTTTTATTTTTATAAAATCTATAAAAAGTGAGATATTTGAAGAATTGAAGCTATAATTTCATGTTCAGCCTCAAACAAAGACTTTCTAAATAACAAGAGGAAGTCTACCAATATGCTTTGGATTATGTTGACAAAAATAGTTAATATATAAAATTAATCTTTTAAGAGATACAAAAGTACTTTTCTTTCCAAAATGAATCCGAATTCATTGATATCATAAAATGGGGGAGAGGAAGGAAAGAGGATGAAAAGAGTGTTAAAAAAGAAAAATTTGGTGTATTTTATCTTAACATGGCCCCTAAATTTTCATACCATTGGGGAATGTAATTCCTCAAAAAAAATTACATTATCTAATTGTGTGGTGGCATGAAACTATTTTGAGAAATTTTTTATCTTTTGGATATTAAAATTTTGATTTGTTTACAAAAATTAGTTATAAAAAAGTGTGAACACAGAGAAATGATGAGGTGAAAAGGTTGTTGGGAGAGTTGTCAACAAATCCAATGGGGTAAATAGAATATGCTTTATGTTTTTTTTTTTAAATATTTTCCATTTTTTAAAACTTACTTTTTTTAAAATAATTTTTTTTTAAAATCATGTGAATATTTCCTACTTGATATTTATAACTTTTGTATAGAGAAGATGCTGAAAATCCAAATATAGGAGCTTTTTTACAATGTTCGCGATGAACTGCTAGACCAGAAGATCCATTAAACACAATCCATTATATTAAGAATTTGTTGAAAATTCATAATTTGTTAAGGATGAATATATTTTTATAGTTAAAAAGTAAAAAATTTGGGTAGATGTAAACAATTATAAAAAATTCAGATTTCTTTTTGGTTCTTTCATTATTTAAGAATCATGAAAAAGACATGAACCAGAATGATATTTTTTGAAGGAAAGAGAAGTTTGTTTTTATATAGATTCTAAATTTGATGTTTTTCAGATCAAGAAAATCAGAATATGAGGAACTCAGGGGGGGGACAAGTTTTCAGAAGGCCTGGAGTATGATTTTGATGAACTTTAATGAAATGTAAAATTACTTATCAGAACGAGTTTATTAGATCGAATGCACCTGATCAAACGTAAATCATCAGACGTGTCTTTTGATAGAAGTTCTAAATTTTTTGTTTATAAGTTCACATTTTTTTTGATGTTGTAAGTTTAAAATAAAATTTAAGAGGATCAAGATGTCGAATTTTATGTTTTGGTCAATTATAAAGAACCATATTATCTTTTTTAAAATTAAAATATGAGGAATTTTAAATTTTCTTCACTACATAATTTGATCGGATGAAGAAATTATTAAATGATAGAAATGTTTGAGTTTTATATTAGAAAAATATAATGGGATAGTTGGATGTTTTTATATTTATATAATATAATATTTTGATCTAAGGAATCAAATTTAGATCATTGGACGAAGTTGTTTTTAGAATGTTGTAAGTGTAGGGATTACTGAGTTCATGTGATTTTAAAAAAATATGGAAGTTGTTAATACCAATTAATTAGATGATAATTCAAAATAAATTCATCATATTAGCCTTTGATCCCAATAATTAAATATATGTAGAGTACCAGTGGATATATTATAATCAGATAGAAAAATTGTTGAACAAGGAAATATCAAAGTTGTTGGAGTTTCTTTGAAAGGAATCGCAAGTTTTTGGTGTCTTTAGATGTTACAACAATGTAGTCAACCATTTACAGTTGGATTGGAGAATTTTGGAGAGAAATATATTTCTCATATGTTCTATTCAATGGGTTAAATGAAAAATGTGAGTTTTTAAATGTGGTTTAATATATCCCAAATGATGAAAAAAAAAATTTGGACTGAGATGTTTCCCACTATAAATTTTAAAACATAGATTTTATAATGTGTGAGCTGATGGTTGAGTGTGTTTTACAGTGGATCAAAAGGATCAATGAGATGATGATTTTATATATCATCATTTCTAGACTGATGTTTTGAAATTCAAGAAGATTTTTGAATATTCAAAATGTTTCAAGAAGTCACCTGATGCACAGCTGTGAATAAGGCATTTCCACTTGGTCTAATATCTATAATATGGTTTTGTGGATGGTTTTTACATGAGTTTCACAATGATAATGTATCTTGATTGGTTTTTTAGCCACCAAAGTATAAATCATGTATTCTATGAAGTTTGGAGATTCAAAAGGTAATTGGAGGCATAAGGACCCTTTTCCCCCCGATTATGCTAGAAGGGAGTCACTCAGATAAAAAACTAGACATAAAGGAAAAAAATTTGAGGAATATCATAGGCAAAGATGACATGCATGGTAGACGCACGGTTATCCAAACCGTGTGCAAACTGTGTGGGAGAAGATCCCAATGACAGAAAGGCATGCACGGTTGGCACACGACTTAAAAAAACCATGCGGGCCATCCAAGATAACCGTGTGGTTCAATGATTCAAGATAGAAGCTCTCGCACGGTTGGCGTATAACGACCCATAATTTACATACATTGTTATTACTTCAGAATTGAAGCATACTTATTACAATATATAACAAAACCATGAAAGGACCGTATAGCTATAGTGTCTTTAGAAACTGAGAAACATAAAAAACTGGTTCATAAAATCAATTACCTTGTCTCCCATTTATTTCATCATATCTAGAGTCCCTTTTGTCATATCCTACTTAATATCCTTCTTCCTGGACTGGGGAAAATAAAAAATACAAAAGGGTGAGCTCAAATTCTTAGCAAACAAAAGAAATATTAATCATATCATATTCATAAGAACAAAACATTTTGAAAATCTTAACCAGCAAAAGAGATCATAATATCATGTCATGGGATAAATCATAGTAATGAAAAGTAATCCCAAATAATCATAACTTAAAACATGAAACTATGTGGCATACACACATAATCATAGAGAATCATTTCTTAGTAGTCAAGACTCATTTCCAAGTCTATCTTAGCGGACAAAGTCCATTTCTGAACTGAGTTTACTTCTCGTTTCACTCTTGTTTCACTGAACCAGACTAACCTACCATTCCAGCCTTGTCTATCTGATGAGATATAAATCTTTCCCCAATGAATTGGAGGGAGATATAGGTCCCACCCATCTCATAATGAAACCATTCTTATGTGTGCCACAAAATCATAAATCATACATCATAACATAACGCATGTAATAAAAATGGGATTCTTTAAACATCATGTCATCATAACATAATCCATATAAGATAAAAGGACATCAAAAAAATAATTCCATCATAACATAATCAAATCAATGTAAAATAGAGATAGAAATATAACACTATATTATCTTATATGGAAAATAATTTTGATAAAACACTTGAACTCCATTATTGAGGAAAATATCCTTTCTACTTCAATTTTTTTTTCCTTTCTTAACATGTCATACAATTTTAATCTAAAATAATTTGATTAAAAATAAACTTGAAAATTTTTAAAGTAATCTTCTTGGAAATAATGTTCTAAAAATCCATTCATGTCGTATAAGTTAAAAAAACATTCTTCTCGTACTTTGGCCGGAAAAGTCAAAAAGTACCTCGTACGAAAAACAACAAAAGATTCCTTTCATGTATTTTACTAAACTCACCGAAGGGTAAAATTGGATTTAAACAATTGTAGGAGGATATAAATAATATTACATATTGAAGAAACATGTATGTGTATGATAAATATTCCCCAGTAATTTCTGAAGTATAAACAATCTCGGATAAAAATGAGATTGCGAGATTTTCCATTACCTTAGGTCTTATATGCTTTATACGTGTCCAAACCTCCTGTATAATGATTTAAATAATGTCATTGACTTATTCCAGAATCATAATCATTGTTGTGATATCATATATGGTCATATTCTTAGCTTCTTATTAGTAATATTTCATTGCTACTTGTTATTCAGGTGTTTATTGCTTTATGTTCTTATGTGTGTTTTGTCGAATAAATTATTATTATTATTTTTTAGGTTATAGATACCTTATTTCCATAATGGTATTAGTGTAATATATATCATATTTATTCATTAAATTCATTTATATAATCATTATTCAATGAAGATCATGTACAACGAGTCACATCACACCGTGGAGATGGTAGGTCGTACGTACGCACGAGCGATGATATCGTTCCCATGATCGTGGAATTGTATTGAAGTGTATGTATACTATATTATAATCAATATCACTTTACAGTAATCATATAATGTTATTTTTTACACTATTATACCCATCCATGTAAGGTGGTGGTGGAAAACTGATTACACCACGGCGTGGAGACGGTATTCTGTACGTACGCACGCGTGGTGATCTCATTTTACATAGGATGGATAGAAGGTGAAATAGGGTTGTTTAATATTTATAATAACATATAATTATATGATTGATACTGATGTTATTACTTCATAATGAAACAACTAAATAAGAAGAAGTTGAAGATGAAATAAATTTGAAATAATTGGTAATGGATATTACCTCTTCTTCGACACACCTCTTTGAAACCTCCTCTTAGGGCACTAATATTGGTCTTTAAAGTAGAAAAAGACCTCTAGGATGTTTCTAGGGAAGTTTAGAAGATATATTTTCAGGGTTTGGCCAAGCTTGAAGTCTCAAAGTGGTGTGAGGAGGAGAGGGAGGAGGTGCCCTTTTATAAGGGAGGAGAGGGGCACCTTTGGAAAGTGTGAAAATATTATTTTATTATAAACTTATCTTCAGTTTAAAAAGGTCCAAAAATCATTAAAGATAAATATAAGATGACTCATGGTCTAAATAAAATCATCCAATCATAATTGTACATGTTTTGGAAAATATTTTAATCATTATAATATTATTTATTTAAATCATTTATTAATGAGGTAAATACTTCATCATTATTGTGTCATAAATAATTTAATTTATTTGATTTCTAAAAATTATAAAACAAATATCATCATGTAGGAAATCTTTTTATTTTTCCAATGAATATTTATAGTCTAAAATATAATTTATATAACCCCTTATAAAAATTAATTACTAAAGGATTTTTGTTAATGTCAATTTTGTCTTTACATTAAATTAATTAATCCAAATTGTCATTATCACTACCAAGTGGCTCAATGGGGTCCCAAAATAGTCCCAAGGATGCCCATGGTCGTAAAATACTCATCCAATAAGGTTAGGACAAGTTTCAAGGTAATTTTTAATTATTATAATATTCCTTTAACCTTGAATTACCCAATTTACCTTTAACCGTAGTAAATAAAAATTATTGTAGTTACTATTCAAAAATAAATAAAAGTAACCTATTAACATAATTTGTACCCACTGATTCCAAATATTGAATCCATTTTTCAAAATTCAAAACACATAAGTTTCAGTAATTAAGTTAAAATTAATCTCATTGTTAAGCAAACGGGTTTTAAAAGATAAAACATTGCCAAAGATTGAAATGTTTTTACCTATGAAATCAATGTAAAATTAATGCTATTGACATAAATTCTATTAAATGGTAAAAATATATTCTATTTATAATTTAAAACCATTCAATATTATAATTTAACAATATAAATTATTGCGATGAAAAAAGCTGTTTTTAATTGAAATATAGCGTGTTTTTACTATTCATCAAAATATGAAAGTTACCAGAATAATATGAAAAATTTATCCAAAGTAAATTTTTATATCATGATTCCAAAGAAGAATTTTATTTTTGTCAAATTGAACTTGTAAACATGTCAAAAACTAGATTTAAAATGGGTGCGCCATCAAAAGGCGGTAAAACTGCATTTTTTAAAAAATAATTTTTTTATCTGAAAAACTGATTTTTTTTCATACCCCATTCTAGAAAATGTGTAAAATGAATTATAATGTTATAAAATTCAAAATTTATTTAATACTATTCATAACGGCTAGTTTATAATATTATAATAATATATCGTTGTTTAGTGAAACTTGGTGTTGTGTACTACACACGCTATCGAGGAAGGTCGCGATTGCGTGTAACGCAAGCCAAGCTAGTGTTGTGTGCAGTGAAAGATTCCTTTGATGTTTAATATAACATAAGTCATAAAAAATATACTTCTCATAAAATATCAGGGTGTTACATGGCGCACGGTTTACCAAACTGTGCGCCCAAATGGTGTGACTGAAGGATTTGAGATAGAAGCATCTGCATGGCTGGAGCACGGTCAACCAAACTGTGCGCCCAAACCATGCAGACCACTGCAGTCTTCTTATTTTTCTTTACCACTTTCCAAAAACTCCTTGACCTGGGATTTCCTTTGATGATTGCCTTTGGAAAACTGGGAAAATTCCATTTTTGAATGGGGATACCATGGGGGGACCCAAGGAGGAGGAGGAGAACTAAGGAGAGGAGGAGGAAGAAGGAGACAATTTTATCTGGGCACTTGTTTTTTTCTAATATTGTACCTATGACTTTTCTTCTGGTTATTTAGTAATGAATTCCCTCATACATTTTAGTATGTGTCTTACTCTTTTGATCATGAGTAGCTAAACCCACCTTGTTTTAGGGCTGGGAAAAATGTGGTTTCACTAAAACCATTTTCTCTACTCTTGTATTTGTTCATAATCTCTCACTTAATTCTCCTAACACCTTCACATCTTATTTCACTGGAAACCCCATAAGAACCAATAATGGAGTTTCTTGGGATCTTTTGGAGAATTAAAACAAGAATATCCATGACCATTGGATACCCTTGTCATTTCTAGAGGGTGGTTCCTAAAATTAGAGTCAATAGAAATCAATTGCAAGACCATGGAATTGATTTCTAAGGACTTGATCAGAACTCACTAGACCAAGGGAGTTCTGACACATATGAAACCCAGAAATGTGGGTTATTATGAAAAATAAAACACAATAGGGAATAAGGGTTAACGTCCCACACATGTCTTTCCCCGACACATTTTCATCATTATTCATTAAAATTTTTCTTTAAGTAATCTTCAGTTTCAAGTTTAATTGGTAGTGAATTAGAAAAGATTAAGTAACTAGTTACCGTTTGAGATCCATTCCATGAACCAACCAAATGTATTTAAATTAATCATCTTCATGTATGTGACTTCAATTAATGAAACATAAAACACTAACACTACATCCCTTTGGACCGACCCCGTAGTTTCTCTCTATACTAGTACAAGTTAGGGAAAATAATTTTGCTGAAAACAATATTTCATGTAAACGATTGGCCAAATATTGGAGCCTTTTTCAGGGAATCAATGGATATTTCTGTCAATTGAATTGGAATTATTTAGTGAAAATAAGATTTAAAAATTTTCTTAAAAAACAAAAAAAAAATCTTTTCTTCATCTCATTTCTGTTTTTCATTATTTTTTCCCTTTTACACTGGGTATTTTTTCTATGTTGTGCAGGCCTGTAGTATATAAGTTGTCGAGTCACTCATTCCCAGATTGTCGAGTCATCAGATTTATACCTGATAGACCTCGAAATCGAAAGAACATTTTCTAGGTGGCGTTATGCAATTATGGGTGACAACAATGCAGATGATCCCGTGGAGCATTAGGAGGAAAACCCGGGGGCTATCCAAGTCATTGGGCAGCCATTTTTTATTGAAGGGAATCCACCACTGGGTGGCGAGGATGAGCAGCATCTGAATCCATCGGGGGCTTATATGGAATACCGGTCTTGGAACCAACAGTAGCCACCATCTCAATATGCATCAAGGTTCGTGCATCCACTACAAAGACAATATATTCCACATGAGAAACCTCCCTATATGCCTAAGAACCCACAAGTTTACAATCCATGAGAGAAACAATAGTTTATTCCCCAAGCACCTTAGGAACCGTTGCCTCCACACTGGACTCTAATGGAATATGTACTTCTATCCATTCAAGGAGCGGACACTGGAATAGTCAGACCACCGATGTAGGGCCAAAATTTTGAAATCAAGCCAGTGATAATGTAGTTAATCCAAAATATTGTGCAGTTCGGTGGTTTGCTGAGTGAATACCTCAATGCTCACCTCTCCATATTTTTGGAGATCTGTGACACTTTCTGGTATCATGGAGTATCCAAGGATGCAATCCGCCTAAGGTTGTTTCCCTTATCATTAAAGGACAATGTGAAGGACTTGATTAATGGGATCCCTCAAAGATCCATTCTTACTTGGGAGGCATTATCCTTGGCCTTTTTATCAAAATATTTCCCTCCTTTGAAGGCGGTCACATTATGAAATGAAATTCGTAACTTTCAGCAGCATGACTTGGAATCGTTGTATGAGTCATGGGAATGATTTAAGGAGATTCTGAGGAAGTTCCCAAACCACAAACTTCCATTGTGGATTCAAGTCTAGACTTTTTATGGTGGTCTCACTACTAACAAAATTTATGTGGTTGATGCAGCTGTTAGAGGGACATTCATGAGGAAGTCCCCTGAAGAGCTATTTGAATAGTTAGAAGACATGTTAGCCAATAGATTTCAGTGGAATTATGAAAGAGGTAATTAGAAAAGGGTCATGCATAATATCGATGCCACCACCAGGCTTACGGATCTACTCGATTTCGTCTCAAAGAAGATCGATGCTTTGAATCTCAAGCATCCATCTCATGTTCCAACTGTCACTCCACCAGCGTGTGGTAATTGAGGTGACAACCATTCTATGAGTGAGTGCCCATGGGCTAATATGGTAGCTTCAAACAGTGATCCATTATTACATGGGAGGAATTGGACCATGCTTTTTTTCTAAATATTTCCCTCCTTCAAAGACGGTCAATTTATGAAGTGAAATTCATAACATTCAGCAGCTTGTCTGGGAATCGTTGTATGAGTTGTGGGAACGATTTAAGGAGATGCTGAGGAACTTACCACACCATGAACTACCATTATGGATGCAAGTCCAGACTATTTATGGTGGTCTCATTACTAACACAATGTTTTTGGTTGATGCAGCTGCTAGAGGGACAGTCATAAGGAAGTCCCCTGAAGAGTTGTTTGAACTATTATAAGAGATGTCATCCAATAGATTTCAGTGGCATTTTGAAACAGGTACTCAAAAAAGGGGCATGCATAATATTTATGCCACCACCATGCATGTGGCTCAACTCAATGTCGTCTCAAAGAAGATCGACTCTTTGAATATCAAGAATCCATCTCAAGTTCAAACTGTCAGTCCACCAGCGTGTGGTAATTGTGGTGACAACCATTCCATGGGTGAGTGCTCGTGGGCCAATTTGGGAGCTTCAACAGCTACCCTCAATACCAGAACCAGACGTGGAAAGAAAATCAAAATATAGGCTGGGGGCAGAAACAGCAAAATCCTCAGCCCCGACCACAAAGACCACCTGGTTACGGGCAACAACAGTTCCCAAATCAGTACCCAAGGAAGCAACAGATTATCCAATTTCAGTCGGGCACATATCAACAACAAGGGTATCAAAACCCTCTTCATTCTCAACCATTAAGACAGCCACCTCCCCCACAATCCTCCCAACAAACTTAGTAGGAACCTCCCTCAACGATGGAGGAAATGATTTCCAAATTCATAAAAACTGTTGAGACACAGTTTCAAAACTATGAGGCATCAATCCAAAGCCTCGAGAACCATATTGGGCAGCTTGCCAGTCATCTTTCCAATAGACATCCCAGTACTGTACCGGGAAACACAGAGAAAAATCCATGGGAGGAGGCAAATGATGTTATTCTAAGCAGCGGGAAGGAGCAGACTCCAAAGGCCATTATTAGTCAAGGTGCCCCAACATCAAAGTAGTCCACATCCTCAGGTGGAGAAGTTGCAGCTGAGGAATCTTCCCCAAGACATGCGAAGGATAAAGAACTGGAAGTCCCACAGTATAAGGGCAAAGAAGCGATCAAAGCATATGATCCTCCCTTTTCATTTCCAATGAGAATGAAACAATGGAAGCTGGACCAGCAATTTACTAAATTTATGGATGTCTTCCGGAAGCTTCATATCAACATCCCCTTTGCCGAGGCAATACGTAAAATGCCCACATACATGTAGTTCATGAAATAAATCCTTTCGAACAAAAGGAAAATGGAAAAATTAGGCACCATTCCCCTAACAATGGAATGCTCAACAGTTGTCCAACATACTCTCCCTCCTAAGTTCTATGATCCAGGAAGCTTTACTATCCCATGTACTACCGGACCTTGTGAGTTTGGAAAAGAACTTTTTGATTTGGGGGTGACTGTTAATCTAATTCCCTTTGGGGTATTCAAGAATCTAGAGCTGAATGATCACAAGCCAACCCAAGTGAAAGTCCAACTAGCTGATCGTTATGTTAAATACCCCAGGGAGGGCTGTTGGAAGATGTATTCGTTATTGTGGGGAAGTTGATTCTGCCAGATTATTTTATAATCCTCGATATGGAAGAAGGACAAGAGGCATCCCTAATTCTTGGAAGACCCTTTCTGGCAACCAGGAAGGTGTTAATTGATGTGCACCAAGGTGAGCTGATCTTCTGTGTTGGTGATGAGAAGGTTTCCTACAACTTCCTAAAGGCGGTAAAACTAGTTTCACTGATGGAGCAAGAGGATTGTTGGGATTTGAAAACAACGGTTGAGTGATTTGGCCTAGATGAAGATGATATGAAATCTTATTCTTTCAGAAAAGAATTCATTTTGGAGGATGGCCACCTTGAAGAAAACCAGGATGAAATAAGTTTCATTGAAGGCCACGACGGACATTACTGGAAAAGGGAAATTGTTCCATATTTGTTAGAGTGAGCCGAGGTTGAGCCTATCATATCTTCCATTCTCAAGGCTCCCCATCTTGAGTTGAAACCTCTCCCTTACTCGTTGAAGTACAGTTATTTGGGATAGAAACATACAGTGCCCATGATCCTAAATGCATCACTCTCAAAATATAAAGAAGGGGCTCTTCTAAAAGTCCTCCGAAGGAGAAAACAAGCCATCGGCTGGATGGTTGCTGACCTTAAGGGTATAATCCCCACTATCTACACCCACAAGGTACTTATGGAGGAAGGGGCCAAATAATCTCACCAACCACAACGAAGAATGAACCCCCCCCCCCATGAAAGAAGTGGTCAAGAAGGAGGTGATCAAATTACCCAATGCTGGTATTATATACCCCATATCCAACAGCCCGTGGGTGAGCCCTCTCTAGGTGGTGCCTAAAAAGGGAGGAATCACGGTCATCACCAATGAAAAAAATAAACTCATCCCGACCCAGACAGTTACGGGATGGTGGGTTAGTGTCGATTACTAGAAGTTAAATGATGCAACTAGGAAGGATCATTTCCCTCTCCCATTTATGGATCAGATCCTTGAAATATTGGCGGGGCATGAATGTCACTATTTCTAAGATGGTTATTCGAGATATAAACAGATTTCTATCACTCTGGAGGATTATGAAAAGAGTACCTTTAATTGTCCTTATGGGACCTTCGCCTACCACCGAATGTCATTCAAAATGTGCAACACACCAGCCACCTTTCAGAGGTGCTTGTTATCCATATTCCATGATATGGCGGAGCATATTCCAGAGGTCTTAATGGATGACTTCTTGGTATACGAGAAGTCATTTAACACCTATTTGACGAATCTGGAGCTAGTGCTTGAGTGATGTGAGCATACCAATCTGGTTTTGAATTCGTAGAATTGCCACTTTATGGTGCAACACAGAATTGTTTTAGGCCATAGGATCTCAATGCAAGGAATTCAGGTAGATCCATATAAAATTGAAGTTATCTCAAAACTGCCCATTCCCATATCAGTCCAAGCGATTCAGAGCTTTTAGGGGTATGCTGGTTTTTATCGAAGATTCATCCATGACTTCTCCAAGATTGCTACTCTATTAACCAATCTACCGTCTAAAGATGAAATTTTTGAGTTTTATTATAGATGTGTCTCGACCTTCCAAATTATGAAGGAAATATTGGACTCCGCATCCATCATAATTTCTCCAAGTTAGGAGGAGTAGTTTGAACTTATTTGAGATGCGAGCAATTATGTTGTGGGGGCAGTGCTTGGACAGCGTCTGGATCATATTTTTAGACCGATCTATTATGCCAGCCACGCATTAAATGAGGTACAGCTAAATTACACCACAACCGAGAAAGAAATGTTGGCTATGGTTTTTTCATTTGACAGATTCTGCTGATACTTTGTGGTTTCTAAAGTTGTGGTCTACACATACCATGCTTCACTAAATTATTTGTTGAACAAGAAGGACGCCAAACCACAACTCATCAATTAGATGTTACTCCTCTAGGTGTTTGATTTGGAAATCATGGAAAAAAAGTGTAAAGATAATGTTGTGGTTGATCACCTCTACTGGTTGGAACAAGCACACTTAGAGAGAGAAGAGGAACGGGAGATCATGGAAGAATTTCCCAACCAGAAACTATTTTCCATCGAAGTGCGGCCTCGGCCATGGTACTCTGATCTTGAAAACTACTTAGCCAAAGGATTTGTCCACTCGGACTTAACATTCCAACAGAGGAAGCATTTTTTGTCGAAGGTAAGGAGGTATTTTTGGGAAGACCCCCTGTTTTTCTGCTAATGCGGCGATGGGGTAATCTGTTGTTGCGTCCCGAATGATGAAATTCAAAGTATTTTAGAATTTTTTTCACTCTTCTCCAGCATGAGAACATCATGGTCTGGATCGAACAGTTGAAAAAAATTTACAATCAAGATTCTTCTGGCCGAACATGCATAAGGACACTCATCAATTCGTCTCCTGCTATTATTGATGCCAGCAGACGGGAAATATAGGTCATCGTGCCGAGATGCCTCAACACCCGATACTTGAAGTTGAAATTTTTGATGTGTGGGGAATCGACATTATGGGTTTGTTTCCTGTATCCTTTAGGCACACGTACATTATGGTATGTGTTGATTACGTATCCAAGTGGGTGGAAGTAGTAGAAACGACTCATAATATGGCTCAGGTCTTCATCACTTTTCTCAAGAAAAATATTTTCAGTTGGTTTAGGACCCTGTAGGTGTGGGCTAGCGACCGTTGTACTCATTTTGACTACACACTTATGAGAAATGTGCTCTTAAAGTATGGGTTCAAGTACCACCAATGGAGGCCCTACCACCCGCAATCTAGTGGTTAGGTGGAGGTATCAAACCATGAGTTGAAGAAAATAGAGGATAAAACCGTAGGTGCATCAAGAAAGGATTTGTCCAAGAAATAGGATGATGTGTTATGGGCATACCAGACAGCTTTTAAAACACCCATGGGTATATCACCTTTTCGATTAATCATTGGAAAACCCTTCCACTTACCGGTGGAGATGGAGCATAAAGCCTCTTGGGCTATCAAGGCCCTTAACTATGATCTCAAGGCTGCAGAAGAAAAGAGATAATTCCAATTAATAGAGCTTGATGAGATAAGGTGGGAGGACTATGAGAATGTGACACTATATAAGGAGAAAACAAAGGTGGTCCATGACCGAATGACCTCCTAGAAATCCTTCTGGCCAGGTGATAAAGCCTTACTTCCCGTTGGTCGGGACCCTTCTCGGTGATAATTGTTTTTCTCCACAGAGCGGTGGAAGTGTATGGCACGGATGGTAAAATGTTTAAAGTTAATGGGAAGCACCTAAAACCATACTTTTTCAGGGAAGACATGGTGGGAATAGTTTCCACCATGAAATTGGGGTATCTCAAGGCCGAGGTAAGTTGAGCTCGAGACTTAAAATGTAGCACTGACCGGGAGGTAACCTGAAATTTTGAAAAAATTTCTATTCGAATGCTTTGTTTGCTTGAGTGTGCTTAGGACTTCATCATAGGGTTCTTTTCTATTCTTGTGTTTTATAGTGTAGGATTCTCACTCCATGTCGGGGTATCATATGGAATGTCGTTAATGCGAGTCTCACACTTTCTATGGAAAATCATAAAATGTATTTTAATATAAAAAGGGGAACAAATATTTTAATGAAAAGGGTGTATTTTCTCTTTAAAAGGGGGAAACTTTCAAATATTTCTTCACATAAACCAACCGCACGGTGGGTGCATGATTTGTCCGAACTGTGCGCTGACCGCGCTCCTTGGACCCCCCCCCCCCCAAGACCATGTCTTGTGCATGATTGGCTCATGTTTATGTTAAACCATGTGTATCCCATGCGCCCTGAACCCCTCATTCCAGCAGCAGCAGCACAGTTAGCGCATGGTTTGAAAAACTGTGTGCCAAAACCGTGCGGACACTTAAAACCCAAATTTTTTATAAAACCTGGATTTCTTTTGCTGATCCTTTGACTATCTTGTACTGTCTTACCTGGAGTGATGTTTTTGACTACATTGATGTGATTGTGTGCTATGAGTTTCTTTTCTTGTTACTGGTACTACTTTTTCCTGCTTCACTTGTATGGTTATTTTATCTTTCCAGTAGTTGTCTCATCTATTCCACGCTGGCCACTTTTCCGTTTGTCGGGCTCTCACACACCACCTACTTTTCACACTTTCCATCATTCAGTGGAGCTTTTCACTTTTTACTTTTTCCAATCTTTCTTTGGCCCTCCCTTTTCATGCTACTTTACCAACCCTTCTCTACATTATTTCCTTCATGGGGGATCGTGCTCAGTTTTAATTGTGGGGGAGGGCACCCTTAATTTGCACCACATTTTTATTGGTTGATTGAACAATTATTTAGGGTATCATATTTTCTTAGTTGTGTCTAAAGGGCTGTTATTGATGTCATGGGTTTATACCAATTAGCTAAAATTGAATTTTGACAATTATCTCTGAAAATGGAACATATTTCTAGATTTTCAAACCTAGTTCATGATGTGAATAAACTTTGAAATACTTGAAAAGGAGAATTTATCCAATCATTTAGAAAAATAGTCTGTTTAATGATGATTTTTGTGATGGAGTAATTCAAATTGAGAAATCCCTTAAAATGGAATTTGAATTGTGCATAAGGAGAGGTGAAGTTTTGGGAATTGTTGTTTCCACACTAGTGGCTATTACGCGGTCTTAATTTCCTGAACTCTTGACTTGATAAAACATTCTCATCATCACTAGAAGAGTTGGAAATATTTTAAGGAGTCAAAATTCATCTCTATTGAACATGAAATTTGGGGTTTTGTAATTTGAGTTAGTGGGAAGGGAAATTGGTTTCCAACCCTATTCTATAATGCATCACTTATAAATAGAAGAAAATTGAACATTGAAACATGTTGCTATTTATAGTGAGATAGAAAGAATAATTTCCTAATTAGTTATATTAGAATAAATATTTGAATATAGGATTCGGCTAAAAGATCATATTGCAGAATGTTTTTTTACTGGACCATGTGCATCTAAAAAAGTGTTTGAGTAGAATTTTAAGATGCAAAAATTTATTTATTAGACAGATCAAAAGGTTTTTTTAGAGGTGAAGATTAAGAAAATTTGAATCAAACTTGGTTCACCATACTAATGAAATCAGACTTTGATACACCAGACTATGGTTTTAGACAAACCATTAGGGTGTAAAAACTTATGATGGTCATTTTCTATTGTGGATCAATTTTTTTGTTAATTGTTTTTTTGTAAAATGATGTGAGTTATTATAATCATTCCTATTGGAAAATTGAAGTTTTTTAATGGTATTTGACACATGTTTTATTCATTTAATTATAATTGAAAATTTACATAGACCTAGGGAAGTGTCTATGAGAATGATGTAGGATATCACACTAAGGCCAAACATTTTAAATAGTGTGCAAATTGTTTATTTTTCTTTTTTTACATGAACATTAGTTTACTAAATGTTGATAAGGGAGAAATGATAAGAAGATTAATTTATTAAATTTAATAAAGTTTAAGTTTTCAAAATGTTATGAATTAATTCAGTCACACCCCCTTCAAAGTTTTTATAATATCCATGGAACTTTAGTTATGAATAAATTTCCCAAACTTTCTATTGAACTTTTAAATTTAATCATTTCAATTTCTTCATTCAACTTGGTATTATCCTATTTTTTTCTATGCATGTTTTTATCATAATGATCATCATTATTGTATTTATTCATTTTATCTCTATAAAAATCTATCTCTTCAAGATTAGCCTCCAACTATAAATGGATATTAACTCTTCATTCCACTAATCATTGGTCATCATTGATCTCTTACCTTGTCTACGAACTACTAGAAACAGCCACAATAATATCTTCATTGTAGTATTTTCTATCCTTTGTTTCTTTTACTCTAGTTTCTTCTATACTATTTCCCTCAACTGAAAGCTATTTTCTTCTTGATGAAATTGCGTTTCATGCTTCTCCTTCCTTTATCATTGGATAACATTTTTTTCTTGGTAACTTTATAATCATCTTCATTATCATCAAACATCATAGTAATTTTTTTCATGGTTCCCAACCTTTACACTTTGAATGATCATGGTTGGAAGTTTCCCATTAACGTTTTCTTTTCAACTTTGTAGATTTGAAGAAAATAATGATAAAAATTCTTCAACCTCTTCTTCTTCCTGATCACCCTCTAAGGAAATCTTCTTAAATCATTGAATTGAACCTCCTTAGAATTAAAATTTATGAAAAACTCATTAACATTATTCCTCATCTCATGTAGGAGTAGAGTAATTTGAATATTAACAAATGTTATATCCTTTAGATATTTATCCACCTGAAAAAATAATTTTGAATTGATTTAAGTTAGAAATATTCTCTGTACCTTCCCACCACCCTGGACCACTTGGTCATGATGGGACTATTAGTTGATACCTGACCCCAAGAATTACTCCCCATATATCATAGGTTTTTTACTAGAATATTGGGTTTAGGGTAGTATCATGGGAATAATATACTCCTATAACATAGTAGTATATTTTAAATAACGAAAAATCAACCATCAAAATAAACATAGTACAAGGAAGTAATACGCAACATAACAAGCTATAATAGATGTCAATGAAAACGTATACAGTTAAATAGAGACATAGTCATACTAGAATACATCAACTATTTTCCCTCAAGATGATCACATATATAAATAATGGAAATAGTAACAAGGAAATGAGGCCCTACTATAATCCTTATGCCACACATTATTCCGGTCATCATTTTCATATGGTCTATCATACTCAATCATGAAACACTAGTATTTTACCCTACCTAAATCTTAATATAAAGAGGTCTTCTTGGGTATCAATATACAAGGGATTCCTAATCATGGTGTGAGTATAACTGAATAGGGTACCACAAATACAGTCCTTAACATAACTAGTAAACCGAATTTATACACATATAATATGTTAAGGATAATAAAATAACTACATGATTATAGACTAATATAGGTTATAGAGTCATAAAATAAAACATTAGATCGAATATTCCAACTTTGGTTAGTTCTAGTTTTCTTTGATCCTGACACATACCCTCATGGGGATAAAATTACAAACCTTAGTTATCATGAATATTCCTCCACTAAAAATAACAACTAAGCCTAGGGAGTATCCTAGGGACCCCAAAATAATTAGAAAACTCTTGCCTAATCCTAGAGCGCATCTTAGTAATCCCTTCATGGCAGGTATAAACACTAGAACCTATGTGTTCTAGGTATCCTATAACATCTCCATATATTATATTTGTATCTTTTTCATAATAGAAATATCATACACTTAGTTGTCACCATTTCATACTAATCAACACTTATTATCCCATATCACAAGGAATAATTGGATACTAGGGAGGTAATCCCTAGAATCCCATCATCTCCAAAAATCCAGGGGTCTAAGGGAGGTAATCCTCATTACCCCCCAATCACCATCAACTGAATTTAAATCCTAGTGGAAAATCTCCAACATCCATCATCACTAAGAACCATCAAATCATATGGAGGTAATCCTTGAAATTCATAATCATAAAACACATCTAGATACTAAGGAGGTACTCCATAGAATTATTCATTATCATGATCCATCAGATTGAAGGTCAGTAATCCCAGAAATCTATTTTCATATATATAGTGGAATTCATCCACTTAGTAACATCTCATTGTAACAAGAATGTTACTAAAATGGGATGTCCACTTATCTGACCCATATCATATAATCAATGACTACATCTAAAGTGTTTGACTTATCCCTATGAGGGAGGCCCTACTAGGTAAACGTTATTAATTTAGGTTCCATGGCGACTACCACAATCACCACTAACTAATCCTAATATAACCCTTTTGGGTTTACCATAACACTGAGGAATATACTATTTTCAGCTAGGTTACTTCATATCATAAACACCGTTTATGTGGTCTCCACACCCATCCTTAACATTGGGGGTAAACACCCATGACATAGATGGTATTATATCCCTCAATATAATCATAATCGTATCACAATGTCACCTAACTAATAGGATATGTCCCACTAGCATATGTAACACCACAAGATTTTACAATATGTTTCTCTTTTAATAATACATTAGCTTGCATTGTACGCAACTTGGAGTTTTAACACACCATGACCAATCAAACTAACCGTTATAAATAGTAATACCCACTTCTGGAAATATTATCAATTTAATTATCCAATATGGACATCAGTTTTGGATTTGGAATATCAAAATTATATTAGAGTGAATTTTTTGTAATTTTCTGAAAACATTCAATTTTTGATGAATAGTGAAATACACAGCGTTAATGTTTAAATCCGACTACTTATTTAAATAATAAGTTATTTTATTTAAATTTATATTAGGTAAAAATAGATACATAATACCTATATATGTTCAATGTAATTAAATGGATTCATTTTATAATAAGATTATACGTATAAAATTTTATTGACCATTTTACCGTTTTTACCCTCCTTCTAGGCCCATTTGCAAATTTGCATAAAACATAATTATACTGCTTCTTTGAATTGAATTTCCAAAATTTGAGAGACACGATTGATATCAGTAAGTAAAATATGGTTCAATAAAAAGAAAATATTTTTTGGTGAATTGTAACTTCTGACTTTTATTTACCACGATTATAAGTAAATAGGGTAATTAAAGGTAAATATGATATTAGTATTACCCTAACACATGTACTAATTCTATTAGATAAGTTTATTTCAACCAAAAAAAACTTTGGGAATAAAATATGATCCATTTGGTCCACATATATTAGATAAGGACAATTATTATTATTTTATTTAAAGAAGAATTAAAAGTGTTAAATTCAATGTTTAATAACTAAACCATTTATAATATAGGCTTATACATAAGATAAATTCAACTATAAATATTAATTATAAATCTAAAACTATTTCCTACATAATGGTAGTTTATTTATAATTTTTAGACATTAAATAATTAATTTTATTTATGACACAATGATGATGCAATAATTACCTTATTAATGAAAGATTAAAATAATTGATATTATAAATATCCAAATAAATGAAAATTTAGAATTTTGATTAATTCAACCAATTTTAAATGTTAATACGACTTGATATAATTGATTAAATAAATTTTTTTCTATGTGATAAAGTTGTTATGACTTTCAAAAAAAGAAAATACCAAATAGCGTCAAAATTGACTTAAATGAGATTTTAATTCAAATATTGTATTATTAAATGATATAATAGTCCTAAAATTATAGAGTTCATCCAAAGGACTTATATAACAATAAATATTTCATTAATTAACCACTTGGGGTTCGCTTGGCATTTAATAGTATTATTATTAACTATATAATATAAAAATACATTGAGACATGGTAAATGTTAAACTATTTAACTAAGAGTTAAATCTAAAAGATAAGTTAAATATGGTGACATAAACCTTTATAAAACCAATTGGTTGAGATTTTTTCGACCCATAACCACCTTAGCCTCAAAATAAATCATTTTGTATCCATTATAAACCGAATATTACTAAATAATAAAATAATATTTCAAGGTTTTCCTAATGTGACCCTTACCTCTCTTATAAAAGGGTACATACCATTATCTAAAAATGACACCTCCAAAGCCATTTGTCTTGGCCATAACCTTTCAAAATATCTTACCGACTACTGTAACTTTGACCAAGAGGCCTTACTTTGATCGTAAATCTATCTTATGTATCCCTTTTGATCAACTCAAATGGAAACACCCAAAGAAGAGGTAATAATTTCACCACCCTTTTTCAAAGTTCTTTTCTTCTTCCACTTCCTCTTTATTTGTTGTTTCTATACCAAAATAATAAATCCAATACCTTATACATACTATGATGTTATTATAAATATTGTACATATATATTTATTATTCTATCCATCCTATGAATGACATGTCACCATACATGCATACGTACAAATTTCCATCTCAATGAACGCGATGAAATTCATTCCCCATCATAACCATTCAATAATAATTTCAATTTTCTGATTAAAAATAAGCTTTAAGAAATAAATATCATTCTAGATATGAATCAAATACATCCTATCACTAACTAACATGGCTTACATAACCAAGAATGTAAAGGAAAACAAATCATTTAACACCCGAAACAATGATACTACTGAAATATTATTAACAAAAAAATATTAAAAGATCATATATGATATCGTATTTATGTATGCGGTTCTTTTATAATTTAATAAAAATAATTTAACAATTATAAAGGAGGTTAACGTACACTTGATCAAGTAAAAGTACAATGTAAGGGTTAATTCTACAATCTCTTCATTATTCGATGTTGTTTATAGGTGAGTATCTACCAGGACCTCTTTATCATCCACATTCGTGTTTCTTAAAAATGAATTTCAAAACATTTTTACTATTTATTAGACTATGGGTTAAATTCATTTATACATTTTTTTTAATTTTTATGGAATGTTTATAAAGGAATATTTCTGTTGTTTTCCAAACAAGGTCCTTTTTGACCTTTTCGACAAAATTAAGGAAAGAATGTTTTTTTAACTTATATGTAGAGTGTGGCTATCTTCCACCATTACATCATCTTCGAAACTTACCTTAAAAGTTTATAAGAATATATTAAAAATAAATGTTTTATTTTATAATTATGTGACTTTTATATGATTTTAAAATAGAAAGAAATAATTCTCTAAAATAGTTTTGATTTCATCTATGTCAACATCCTTTGATGGATTTTAACCTTATTTGAAGTTGATTTATTATAATAAAATCTTTCATATTGTGTTGAAGGTTTTGTGATATTTTTGACTATGGATGTGTTATTTTTATACCATTCATGGTTTATAGTTAACGTATTAACATTTCGTATGCAAGTTTTAATACGAATGATTATGTTATGTTTCAACCTTTTCATATGAGAAATGAATTAAACTTAGTATGTTCCGGGGGGATCCCACTATAACTGCTCGATGCATCAGATGGACTCATGAGACAAACTAGTGTCTTGGAACAAGGCCTTGACAAAATTTTATTTGTAGTCTTGGAATGCGGCCTTCACTATGTGGTTATGACGTCCGACATTATGAATTCCATCATTATGAAATTGGATATTGATCTTTCATGTGGTTATTCAATTAGTAGAATATCCATGTGAATAATTAAATGGAATTATTTGATTTATATTTTCTATATTATTTTGAAGTTTAAGTTTAAAAGGATTATTTTTTAGTCATATACATTTTCTTAATTGTATATGATTATTTATGAAAGATTCCTTTATATTTTTATCTTTACTGAGTATCTGAGCTCACCCCTTTCACTTTTTCTTTTTCCCAGGATGTGAAGAAGTATTTTATGGTTGACCCATAGGGATAGTTTAAGGGATAGAAGTGTATTCAAAGGGAACAAAATGTTCTTGTTTTTATCTCATAGTGTAATGTAAAACTTATGTATGTATCTATTAATTCAAAGTCTACTAAACTAATCGGTCTTTAGAGACATGATCTCTTGTGATCATGCCAATGTTATATAATAATGCACCGACTTTGGGTAACTAGGGTCGGGGTGTTATAGCTGGTATCACTGGAAGTTTAGTACAAACCTTGGAAGATAGATTTAGAGAAACATTAATTAGAGAACATTACCCATGATAGAATTTGAGGATTAGTATAAATGAACTTCCTAAAATTTTGGTAATATAGATATTTTGTGATTTTTCAATGCAATACATCCCTGTCTGGATATGAGCAGGTAGTGGCGGCTCTGGCACATATGTTCCTTGGAGTGAAAACTCTGAGAATGTGTTTTGGGCTTCACCTGGGGTATCCTGGTACACGACAACGGGCCTTGCTGCACTCTTGGTTACGACACTCCCTTGGTATATGCTTTGGATAATTCACATTTTCATTACAAACCATTATATAGGATTTAATAGTATATACCTCCTCAAAAGAAATTTTTTTATGATTATGAATTATATTCATAAACTGTTCAATTTATGTTAAGTGTTTTAAAAGTTTGGAATTATGTATTGTGATTCATAAACTAATCTAGCATATTCCATTATTTAGAAATAGTGCCTAGTTTATGGAATGGAAACAGTATCAACTCACGTAATCCATGTAGGTATTTCCCTCCTAAACAATATTATTTTTGTGGAGCTGGTGATGCAAGTGGTGTTGATCAGCTTATCACCATACCGAGACAACTCACTCAGGTTATGAATAATATTCATATCCATATGGAGCACCCTCATCCACAACATGGTGAATCAATGTTATTCCAATTCATGAGGCAACAACCACCAACATTCAATGGGACTACAAATCCATTTGATGTTAAGAAATGGATAAGTTCCTTAGAAGAAATATTTCATGATTTGGGCAGTCGCAAAAGGGAAAAAGTTTTTATGTCAGTTTATCACCTCACGGGATATGAAAATCAAAGGTGGTATTTAATTAAAAACACAAAGGAAGATGAAGAAGTTTAAAATATGAAATGGTGGGAGTTTAAAGTTATTTTCATAGAACAATATTTTCCTCATGACCATCGAGTGGATATTGAATGAAAATTTCTGAGTCCGAGGAAAAAGGAGGATGAGAATGTCGTAAAGTATGATGATAAATTTACAAGGTTACAAATGCATGCATCAGATTATATACGTAACACAAGGATTAATATTGATCTATTATTTGATGGGTTAAACCCATTTATCCATTGATCATTAGTCTCACAATCCTTCTCATCAAACGAATATATTGTCTCATGTGCTACCAAGATTGAAAAAGAATTCTCTAAGTATTATGACTTTAAAGAAAATTCAGAGAAGAAGGGATCTACTGAACACTTTGTAAATGGAAATAAGAGTAAGAAGGGAAAAGTTGAATATCCATCCTATGGTAAATATGGGAAAACATGCTGGTACTTTCCTGTAGGGAATGAGAGACTGTTTCAAGTGTGGTGAAAAAGGCCTCGAAGCTCATGATTGCAAGGGAATGAAATAGATGTCAATGTTGATTGCTAAAATTGTAGAGAGATGTTTCATTATGAAAAAAAAATTCCTAAGCGCTAAGGTAACTTACCTCAGAAAAGGCCAAGGGAGCAAGGTCAAGCTTATGCGATCACTACTGCTGAGGTTGAAGCTTCGAAAGATGTGGCGGTAGGTAATTTAATGGTTTCCTCAAGTTTATCCAATGCTTTATTTTATTATAGATCATCACATTGTTTCATATCTTCCTAGTTTTCTAAGAAAATAAGATATTTTCAATTTGATTAAACAAGGGAGTTTTCAGTCAGAACTCTTAAGAGAAGTATCATTACAACAATTTTTTTTGAATCATTTCCCATTAGGGAATATGAATGTTCATTATCTGCTGATATCAATGTCATACCCATGATTGAATTTGATATAATCCTCAGAATGGATTGGATTTCAGACCATGATGTGAAAATTTATTATAAGAAGAAGGCGGTTACAATTTTCAATGAAGATAAGGAGTACCATATCTTTAGAGCTGAAACGCCACCACCTGATTCTTATATAGATCCACCCCCAGTATCTCAACTAAATTCATTTTTTGGTGAGAAAGAGAATGAAATAACTATGGGTGAGGAAAGGAATGTTCTAATAGAGGATGTACCTATTGTGCAAGAATATGTAGATATGTTTATAGAGGATTTACCTAGACATCCTCCAGAACAAGAAATTGAGTTTTCCATTGATTTAATTCCTGGTTCAAGGCCCATTATGAAGACCCCTTATAGAATGGCCCCTATTAAATTAGTGGAACTAAAGAAACAACTGGTGGAATTGAGTAATAATGGATTTTTTCACCCTAGTGTTTCTCCCTAGGGAGCCCCTGTTCTTTTTGTTAAGAAGAAATATGGATCTATGAGGATGTGTATTGACTACAGGGAGAACAATTCTATAACAATAAAGAACAAGTATCCCCTACCTCGCATTGATGATTTATTCAATCAAATTCCTAGAGATCAATATTTTTCGAAGATTGACCTCCAATCTGGATATCATATGTTGTGTGTGAAGAAGGAATACATTCCAAAAAGAGTATTTCAAAATAGGTATGGGAATTACGAGTTTACAGTAATGCCTTTTGAACGGACTAATGCACCCTCTGTTTTCATTGATCAAACGAATAAAGTTTTCAAGGAATATCAGGATGAATTTTTAGTAGTATTTATTCATGATATCTTGTTATACACAAAAAAAATACGAAGATCATGAAAATCACTTGCGCACTATTCTGAAAACCCTCATATGAAATGAATTATTTGGTAAGTTTATCAAGTGTGAAATTAGGATTCAGGGAATTTTTTTCTTGGCCACATTGTTTCTAAGGATGGAATCTCTGTTGATCCTTCTAAGACAAGATCAATACAAGAATGGCCAGCATCGACGAGTATAACTGAGGTACATAGTTTTATTGGTTTAGCAGGTTATTATCGACATTTTTTCCGTAATTTTTCCCAATTGGATAACCCATTAACCAAGATCCCACATAAATAAGTTAATTTTATTGTACAAAAGGATGTGAAGAATGTTTTGAACCACTAAAATAAGATTATGTAATGCTATTATCTTCACTGTACCATCGAGGAATAATGGGTTTTTTATTTATAGTGATGCTTCAAATAAATGACTTGGTTGTGTCCTTATGAAGAATGATAGAGTTATTTCATATTCATCACGATATCTAAATATTCATGAACAAAACTATCCCAATCATTATCTTTAGTTAGAATCTATAATCTTTGTTTTGAAGATAGGGAGAAACTATCTCTATGATGAAAAATGTGAGATATATACCAATCACAAGTGGTTGAAGTATATTTTATCACAATAATAACTCAGCATGAGGCAAAATAGATGGCTTGAACTACTCAAGGATTATGATTTCACTATACACTACCTCTCGGGGAAGGAAAATAAGGTGGAAGATGATTTGAGCAGAAAGGATCATGGATTTTTGAACAAGATGAGAGTCAAAAGGGTTCCTATGTTCATGGATCTAGTAAAGATGTATATTTATTAATCATGGAAGGTGAAACATCAATACTTTTTCAAATGGATTTGAAACCATCTTTACTAGAATGGATAAAATGTTCTCCGACTGATGATGAGGAGTTTCAAAAGAAAATTAATGTTGTGAAAGATGGGAGAATGATCAACTTCGTATATGAAGATGGGATTTTGAAATTTGGGATGAGAATTTGTGTTCCTAGCATACCTGATATAAAAAGGGAATTATTGTATGATGCTTATAGATCCAATTTTTCTATACACCCGGGTATCTATAATATGTATATAGATTTGAAGGACCATTTTTGGCTGGACAACATGAAGATAGAGATTGTTGATTATGTGTCAAGATGTATGGTTTGTCAACAAGTGAAATCTGGATGACAAAATCCTTGAGGGGTCATGCAACCTCTTCCCATACTTGAGTGGAAATGGGATGATATTACATTGGAATTTGTCATAGGACTACCAAAGACTCTTAGAATGAATGATGCAATATGGTTCATTATTGATCATTTTATAAATTCATCACATTTTCTAGCTATAATAGAAGATTTACCACTTGAAACTTTAGCAAGAATATATATTAATGAATTTTTAAGACTTCATGGAGTACCCCTATTGATTGTTTCTAATAGTGATCCCCATTTTACATCAAGATTTTGGAAAAGTCTTGAGAAGGCCTTGGAAACTGAAATTCGTTTGAGCACTGCCTACCACTCTAAAATTGATGGATAATTAGAAAAGACTATTTAAACCATAGAATACATGTTGTGATCTTTCTCACATGACTTTGAATGTTTTTTGGATCAATATTTACCATTGGTAGAAGTTTCGTATGACAATAGCTTCCATTTAAGTATTTAGATGGCACCATATGAAGTGTTATATAGAAAGAGATGTCGCACACCAACTTGTTAGTATTATGTTGGTGGAAGAAAACTAGAAGGATTTGAAATTGTTGAGGAAACAATGGAAAAGGTGATGATTATCCAAACCACATCAAAGCAGCTCAATGTAGGCAATAGAGCTATGCCGATAACTAAAGGAAGGATTTGGAATTTCAAGTAGGAGATAATGTTTTTTTGAAGGTATTTCAATGGAAAGGTGTTATACATTTTAGTAAGAAGGATAAATTGAGTCCCAATTGCATCGGACCTTTCGAAATTCTAGAACGAATTGGGGTTGTAGGTTACCGTTTTGAAATGCCACCAAGTCTCTCCAAAGTTTATGATGTTTTCCACATATCACTGTTGAGAACATACATTCTTGACCCAACACACGTACTCACCTATGAAAAAATAGAACTGGAACCCAATCTATCTTATTGTGAAGAGCCTGACAGGATTCTTGATACCAGAGAACATGTGTTGAGAAATTGGATGACTCGTCTCGTAATAGTTCTATGGAGAAATCATAAGATGGAAGAGGCAACATGGGAACACGAGGAACTTATGAGGAAGAACAAATCGAATCTATTTATGTAGTAATATTATAGAATTTCGAGGACTAAAGTGTTATAAGGAGGGTAGAATGTAACACCCCAAGCTTCCATGGTACGTTTCCCATGGAATAAAGCAATTGCTTGCGTTGTACGCAACTTGGAGTTTTAACACCCCACGGCCAATGAAACTAAACGTTACAAATAGTAATACCCACATTTTTAAACTTTATAAATTTTATTTTTCAAAATGGACATAATTTTTGGATTCGGAATATCAAAATTAGCTTAGAATGAATATTTGATATTTTTCTGAAAAATTTCAATTTTTGATGAATAGTGAAAAACAATGCGTTACAGTTTAAAACTGACTTTTTATTTAAATAATTAGTTATTTTTTAAAATTTATATTAGGTTAAAATAGATACATAGTACCTATATATGTTCAACTTAATTCATTGGAGTCATTTAATAAGATGATTAGATGTATAAAATATTATTGAACTTTTTACCATCTTCTACCCACCTTCTAGACACATTTGAAAATTTGCATATAATGTAATTTTACCACTTCTGTGAATTGAATTTAAAAAATTCGAGATACATGGTTGATATCAGTAATTAAAATGTGGTTCAATAAGATCAATGTAATTTTTGCTGAATTGTAACTTTTGACTTTTATTTACCATGATTAAAAGTAAATAGGTTAATTAAAGGTAAAAATGATATTATTATTACCATATCACATGTATTAATTATATCGAATAAGTGTTTTTCAACAAAAATAAACTTTAGGAATAAAATATGATCCTTTTGGTCCACTTGGATTAGATTAGGAAATTTATTATTATTTTATTTAAAGAAGAGTTAGAAGTGTTAAATTCAAAGTTTAATAACTTAACTATTTTTAATATAGGGTTATACATTAGATAAATTAAACTATAAATATTCATTATAAATCTAAAAATATTTCCTACATTATGTTATTTTATTTAAATATTTTAGACATTAAATAAACAAATTTATTTATGACACTAAGATGATGCACCAATTCCCTTATTAATGAAAGATTAAAAACTATATATTATAAATATCCAAATAAAAGTAAATTGAAAATTATGATGAATTACACTAATTATATAGGTTAATATGACATGTTAGGGTTGATTAAATAGTTTTTTTTCTAAGTTTTAATGTTGTTATGACTTTAAAAAATAACAACATACAAAATAGTATCAAAATTGACATAAATTAGTTTTTAAAACAAATACTATATTATTAAGTGATATAATAGTCCTCAAAATATAAGGATAGACAAAAAGACTTATATAATAATATATATGTCATTAATGAACCACTTGGGGTTTGTTTTTCATTATATAGTAATATTATTAACCATATAATATAAAAATACAAGGAGACATGGTAAATGTTAAACTATTTAACTAATAGTAAAATCTAAAATATAAGGTTTATAAGGTGACCTAAACCAATATAAAACCTATTGGTTGAGAAGTTTTTGACCCATACCCACCTTATACTTGAAATAAATTATTTTGGAGCCATTATAAACCAAATATAATTGTATAATAAAATAACATTTCAAGATTTTCCTAAAGTGACCCTCATCTCTCTTATAAATGGGTACATTCCCTTATCTCAAAATCACACATACAAAGCCATTTGGCTCAGCCAAAAACTACCCAAATATCCTCCCAACTACCCTCAAATCGACCTAGAGGCCTTACATTGATCAGAAAGCCAAACTAAGGAGCCCTATTGATCAACTGAAAATAAAACATCCAAAGAAGAGGTAATAATTTTACCACCATTTTTCAAAGTTCTTATCTTCTTCCATTTCCTATATCATTGTTGTTTCCATACCAGAATAATAACACCAGTAACTTATACATACTGTGATGTTATTATAAATATGGTACAACCATATTCATTATTATATCCATCCTATGAATGACATATCACTATATGTGCGTACATATGGATTATCGTCTCCATGAATGCGATGAAATTCATTCCCCATCATAACCATTCAAGAATAATTTTCATTTTAGGATTAAAAATAATGTTTAAGAAATTAATAAAATTATGGATATGAATCAAATGCATCCTATCCATAAAAACCATTTCTTACGTAACCAAGCATATAAAGGAAAACGAATTAGTTATCACTCGAAACAATGATAATACAGAAATATTATTAACAAATCAATATTAGAAGATCATATATGATATCATATTTATTTATGTGGTTCTAATATTATTTAATAACAATGATTTAATTATTATACATGAGTTTAATGTACCCTCGATCAAGGAAAATTTCAAGGTAAGGGTTAATTCTACAATCTCTTCATTATCTGAGGTTGTTTATACGTGAGTTTCTACTGGGAACTCTTTATTTTGTACATCTGTGTTTCATAAAAATGTATTTCAAAACGTTTTCACTATTTTCTAGAGTATGAGTTAAATTCATTTATACTGATGTTTGAATTTTTATAGAATGTTTATAAACTAATCATTCTTTCATTTTCCAAACAAGGTCATTTACGACCTTTTCGACACAATTAAGAAAATAATGTTTTTTTAACTTATACGGGGTGTGCGTCTATTTTCCGCCATTATAACATTTTCAAAGCTTCCCTAACAAGATTATATGAATATTTTCAAAATAAATGTTTTATTTTATATTTATGTGACTTTAAATGATTTCAAAATAAAAAGAGATATTTCTCTCAAATAGTTTGGATTTCATCTATGTCAACATCCTTTGATGAATATTACACTTGTTTGAAGTTGATTTATTATAATAAAATCATTTATACAGTATTGAAGGTTTGTGATACGTTTGACTAAGGATGTGTTATTTTAATACCATACATGGTTTATGGTTAAATTATTAACACTTTGAATGCTAGTTGTAATATGAATGTTTTTGTTATGTTTCAACCTTTTCATATGAGGAATGAATTTGACTTATTATATGATGGGAGGAGCCTGCTATAGATCCTCAATGCTTCAGTAGGTCTCATGAGAAAAACTATCGTCTTGGCACAAGGACTTGAGAAAATATTATTTTTAGTCTTGGAATGAGGCATTGACTATGTGGTTATGATGTCCGACATTATGCATTCCATTGTTATGAAATTGGCTATTGATATTTCATGTGATTATTCAACTTGTAGAATATCCATGTGAATAAGTAAATGGAAATATTTTATTTATATTTTCCATATTATGCTGAATATTAAGTTTAAAAGGATTATGTTTTATTTTTATACATTGCCTTAAATGTTTATGCCTATTCATGAATGTTTCCACTAAATTTTTATCCTTACTGGGCATCTGAGCTCACCCCTTTCTATTTTTTATTTTTCCTAGGATGTGAATAAGTATTTTATGGTTGACCTATAGGGATAGGATAAGGTATATATGTGTGTTAAAAGGGGATAAAATTTTGTTGTTGTTTTTATCTCTTGATGTAATGTAAATATTTTGTATGTTTCTAGTACTTCCAAGGCTGCTAATCTAATTGGTTGTTCCAGAATTGATCTCTGGTGATCATACCAATGTTATGTAATAATGCACCGACTTTGGGTAACTAGGTTCAGGGTGTTACAACATCACTCATGGAAGGTGGGATAATGCCTATATCACATCCCAAGGTATAATTAGGTCATTAAACTAACCAAACCTGTCTATTAATATCCCCAAGAATTCCTAATCAGTTCTCAAATATCAAAGTGTAAGAATAGTCACCCTTACTCTCATATCAACTAGCCTAATGGATCTAGGAATATCAAGGGTCTACTAATCCCTACAAATCCCATTAATTATATTCTCATCATATATAACTACTCAACTGGTTCATGGGAACATAATTTGTTTTTTCCAAATCACTATGTTGAGTTAAGTATCACCTCGCATGGTCCAAGTATCACAAGGTACATCATTATAATCAAGACGTCAACCAACGACAGTTGAGGCATTAAGACTGTTCACAAGGGGAAACCATGGATGAAGATCATTGAAGGAATACATGCATTTAAATGATAAGGGACCATAGAAAATACAATCCAAAAAATTTAGAGATTGAAGGATAAATAGAGGGAAGGAAGCGGTTGAACCTTGTACACGTGAGGCAGTATAAATAGAGGATTAACTCTTAAGAATTTTGGAGGAAAATAATAGTTTTCAATATTTTGAATGGACTCATAGTTTGGCCTCATGGTTGAGCAAACCATGCAATAATCATAAATCCTTATCCTTGAAAGGCTAGCCATTTAACATGCTCAAGCTGTATAGTTTACTATATAGTATTTAACAATGAAAAACATTTAAACTGAAATTAAATGATTTTCTTGATTGACCAAAAACCATGAACCAACTATATGAAAAGTCCCTCATACAAAAAACACCAGCTAGTTTTCTCAAGAATTATTTTGGTTATCCCTTATCCAAGAACTAATCATGAAAACCAACTATGCAAGAAAAAAATAAACTATAAAACACCCCCATGAAAGGGTGACTATATGGTTTCACCCAATCAATCCAAAACAAATAGTAAATATAGAGAACATATATCCAAAACTACTAAAACATAACTAAACTTCCATGAGACCCACCTTAACACCCAGGGGACCTCTTGATCATTGATCCAAATCCATAACGTATCTTTAAGAAATCCCAACTCTTGGAATTCTGATTCTAATTCTAAAATTCAAAATGGTTTTTGACCCGACGATTCAAATTTTAAATTCTTTCTAAAATTCATAACTCAGAAAGTTTATTTATTTTAAAAACTCCCAACTACAAAATTTCTTATCTTTTAGAATCTCTAGTATTCCTTAACAACAAGTATTGACCCATTATAGTTTCCAAAACATAATCAATTCACCAAACTCTATATGGAATATTGAATGAGATTTTTCTACCAAACTTGAACCATGAGGTATAATATTAATCAAAACCCTTTATAACACTCATCAATATGACCATAACTGATAGAAGATGCTTCATGAAACACACCCATGTAGAGACATTATGATTTCATTAATTACTTCATCTACATGCATATGGTGTTCGACAACATAAGTGTCGAGTCATAGTGTATAATTCTTAGATATGATGGATTCAACCATTGGAATCACATATTGAAATGCATGTCTAGTGACTATATGACCAACATGGTGTAGTTTCTATCACACCACACCCAATTAGTTCAGGAAACATAGGATTTTCCTCTCACAGTCACCTATTATTCGAAATTATTGGCCACACTTTCAAACTCATTTTCTTATTATCCATGAATGATTCCTAGATCCTCAGATGTATTAATAGATCATTAAACCCCCCAAATAGAATTATAATCTCAATATATAATTTAAATCCATTGTGAAATTCTCAATTAACCTAACCATCCAGTGTTCTATCACCTGATATCCATGACACCATCAATTCAGCTCAGGCTCAAATTTCATAAATTCAATCCCAAGCCTTGTGATAATTCTCATAGTTCATTCAACATTGAATCTGAATTTCACATCTCATTTTTACCATGGAATCAATATAAATTCATCTCCATCTATATACCATCATCTAAATTCTATATCTAGAGTCAAATGACCAGTCTCATCACACCCAGGACCCTTCCAGTGTGAGCTTTATAACACCAAAAATGATTTGATTCTCTCACTAAGGGAGTACCTTTGTCAACTCTAAATTAAATTAATACATGATATATATATTTCACATTCTATACATCCCCACATATTGTTATATTACATAGACAGTCTTCCCACAATTTAGCACCAATAGAAAATGTGAAATACTAGCAGTTTCTGCCTGACATGGATCAGTATTGTCCCCATTAGCTAAATCTCTATCTATAACGAGGGTTACACCCTCAACCGACTATTGGTGGACTCCTCACGACAAGTATTTCCTTATAAAGCTCCAGAAAAAACAACCTGAAAAGGATATATCAACATGAAATATGAAAAATATAGAAACAATCTATCTATGGTGTTGTTATCACATCAAAGAGGAGACACTCCATGTTCTCATCAAAGATCCTATAAACTATGACCATAATTATTTCTTCAAAAACACCATACATCGGCCCATCATTGACCACAATCCATTTCACAATACAAATTAAATTTGTGTTACTGGAACATACCACCTCATTATTATCTGAATTCATTGGGTGTATGATCCTATACCATCGAGTCACACAACCCAAATCATGCTCCCATGAGTCGTATATCTCTTCAAACATAGTATCACATGCCAAAACATAAAATATGAAAATAAAAACATAAAAATATCACTTAACCAAGAGAATACCTGATGTTCTTCTACTAAATCAAGTAATTACCCTGACGGCATGGTTTATACACCAACCAACATCTTCCCTTATAAGAAACATTGATCTATTATCTCACTACTCACCGTAAGTGCATCCAGAATCAATAGGGTTGGGTACTCATCAAGTCCTTGCCTTGAAACAAAACATTGATATGAAATTCAATTTAAATGACTCACATCATTAAATCTCAAGGCACCTTCATTATGTACTATATAGTCGGTAACACCTATTATACACCAATATAATAATTCCAGAAAGTACAAATAATTACCAACTATAAGACACACACACACCTAGGATGACCACTATCTTAGGTTAACTTAATACATATCACATCTCAACTATAATATTCCACTCACTAATATACTGAGCATCATCTCACCTCACTTTACACATAGGTTATATCTCTCATAAGTCACTACTGATGGGGAAATACCTATGCCCCCATTAAAAATATTATTTTGTAAATAACATTACAAAACACACACTATGGGGCCTAAAATATACATAAACAATATTACATGTTATTCCATCATCATTATAGGGTAATAATTCTCAACCATAAACCACATTTGAGAATACCCCTCAAGAATTATGGTATCATCAAGGCTTAAACTGATATGTAGTGGCGTCACCCAACCAGGATTTGTGTTGGGTAAATAATAGTCACATGGTTTGGTTAAGTGGAATTCCCTAAAGAATCTCAATGGAAAATGTGGTATTGGTTTTGGTTGAAACTTTGAATACTCTAATTAATTTTATTTTAGAACTAGTACTATAATCACCTACAAGGGGTTTATTACTAAGGTATATAATGCATCTTCCAAACTACAATGGTCACTATTATCTCTTATATGAGGAACTACATATCCATCAATAATAAGAATTTATATATATGGTTCACATGAAATTTCATCAAATGAATCAACATCACGATCTAGCTGAGTAGAATGTCACCAATATTTTTTATGATAATACTTCATATAATATGTAATTCATGCTTTTAACAACTAGAATATCATCATTAGTAATACCAATCACACATTTAGGTGTATTTCATGTTAATACTAAGTACCTAAAATTATTAATCCAAATAAGAATATTTACAATGATCAAATAGATAAAACACATAAATCATAAATTCAAAAACTCATATATGTCCCACTTTGTGAAATCATATAACCCTAAAATAGAAATCCAAAAAAAATCTCATGCCCCTAGTAACTCAAACTTTTCCTCAAAGAAGGTGTTCATAAAATAAAATTCATTGGTTTATCATATTCATTGACAAATTACTATGTAACATACCTTCCCTCCCCTATAATAGTAAGACAAACAAGACTCTAATACATTTTTTGATATATGTCACATAAATTCTCAGATACCACTTTGGAACACCCTCCCACCTTGGAACACTAAACAGTGTCTAGAACGATGGTTTTTTCATGACCTCAAGCACACATCCTCATACCCTAGAGGCTACTGACTTGTAGAAGGTGTCTAGGGTAATATCAGAGGGATAATATTCCCACATATTAAAGTAGCATAATGAAAAAACCAAATAGAAAGCATCATAATAAATAGTGTATATGAAAAAATATACACAACATGCTATATTAAATGTTAATAGAGAAGAATAAATTCATATATACACTCAAAAATACCATAATACATTAACTTATCATCCATAAAGATGATCATATATAAAAATAATTGAAAAAATACATTGAGGATTTATTATCATTCCAATGCCTCAACTCATCAAGATCAAGAATCCCATCCAAGATGTCCCACTTGATCATGAGACATTGGGTTTTTCCCTCCCAAAACTTATGAATAATTTTGTTTTATTATCTTCCAATGATCAATGGACTCCCAAGAAGGGAGTGATATCAAGTTAGTAAGGATCCACCAAAAAAATCCCTAACATAACCAGTAAGCACAACATATTCACATGTGATATTCACCGGACAATAAAATAATTATAAAAGCTTAATTGAAATCAATACCATTGATCCTTAGGTTCTAGAATGGTAGTTAGGATTTTATTTACCTACTAAATTCATGGCCATAATAATATGATCATGACACATAACCTCAAGGAGATAAAATTACACTATAGAATCTCAAGAATACACCTCCACTAGATTTAATTTCATATCTTCAGGAGTATCTTGGGAATCAAAAATAATTTGCAGACTCATGTCATATCCTGGGGTGTATCCTAGAAATCACTTCATTTTAGGAGTAAAATATATATCGGAGGTGTTGTAAGTTTCCAATGATAACTTTAATATCAATAGCATGATATTATACACATTAGGCTTCTCATAGTACTTAAAATCACCTATATATCATTAGTGAAACTAGTAATCCCATTTCATAAGGCATCACTAGATCCTAATTAGGAAATCCCTCACATCCCGTAATCACCAAAAATGCATGTATCTAAGAATGTTAATAAAAAAAACCCCAAAAACTATCATCTATATTTGGATTATAGGGATAAAAGCCCTAATATCTATCATTACTTCATAAAATCAAATACTAGGAAGGTAATCCATGGAATTTGTTGTCATCAAGAACCTCTAGATACTATGGAAGTAATTCATGGAATAGGTTAATATAAAAAACAATATGATCTAAGGGATTCAATATTTTAATCCATAATCATATACATGGGGTCCTAAATCCATATTGCTACATCATCTGATAATAAGAATTGTGATATGATGGTCTGGACACATGTATAACCCATATTGTATAATCGATGTTGTCCTCTCGTGTGAACATCCAATATTTATTACTAAAACTATATCCAACACATATCCTTGATTTTGGTTCCAAGGTAACACCCAAAATCATCACTACACATTCCAACACAAACCCCTTAGGGGTTACGATTACACTAAGGCACCCCCTGGGGTCCCCTATACCAAATCATATCATGAAAACCATTTATAGTTTCCTTTATCCAAACCACAACTATATGATCAAAACTCATCACTAAGAGGGAATAACATCCCTTAGAATCATCATATTCGAATCAAAACCAAACCAGTCTCATTGGATATTCCACATTGGAATCACTCTTGAAAGTTGTGATCACAACTATCTCACATCCCATGGTCCTTAGAGGTTTGTATACACACTCAACATAACCATAAATTTCATCCAGTCATTCCTAAATAATTTTCAATTACCAAATGGGAGAATACATCAAAACATCTCTCAACTCAACTACCCTAATGGATCTAAGGCAACACATGGGTCCAATTAGTACCACTAAGACCATTCACTCCAATATCATTACATATCCCTACTAATGGGGTTTAAGGGAACTGAACTAGGTTCCCCATAATCCATAAATTCATTAAAATATAAAATATAAGGGTTTGGGTATCACATGGTAAATCATCAAAATCAAGACCTCAACCATCAATGAAAGAGGCTTTAATCTAGTGCATAAGGTTTTATTGTGGACCTTGATACATTATTCAATTCATTATTAAGAATTCAATTTTATTTAATCAATTTAATTTATTTAAATATTTCAACCACACATAGGTGTAGAGACTACATATCACACTCTATAGAATAAATAATGTGTTTACTGAGTGGTAAATTATTGAGGACCACCAAAAACATATAGATCAAATTCCTGTAATTATATGCCTAAAATATCTACCTAGGAATTCCCATATACAACTGGTGATCATCCATTCACCCTAGGCCCTATCTCTCATTAAAAAAATTAAAATTAACCAAATAATTTATAATTAATTTAAATAAAATATAAAATTATTTTTTGAATTTAATTAAATTAAAAATACACACCTAATAACTCACCAAGTATCCAAATCACACCAAAATGATGACCAATGACTTTTGGAAGGCCTGATACATACCACTAATGATATTTTGGAAAAAAATCCTATCATGAAACATTTAATCGATTACCAATTTAATTTAATACAATTTAAAAAATTTACTAAATCCATTAGGTGATGCACCTCCACTAAAATAGGGAGCATTGGTGTATAAAAATCATCTTGGGAAATCCTCTACCTAAGCCTCATGAATTTTCTATACTTATTAGGTGATTTCATCATTATTTTAGTGAATTTATCACCAAATCCATCTTTATAATAATATATATTATATGTGATGTGAGGAAATTAGGGAAAAGATCAAAAGATGAATAATCATCTTGAAATGATAAATTAATTTTACCAAATATCACTGTATTCCATGGTGAATTTAGGGTTATAGTTAGTGAGGGAGGAATTTGGACAATGCACATCTATGGGAGAAAGAATAAGTTCTTCCCTATTAAGAATTTTGTATTAAAAAAACAAAATTTTGCCTATTTTAAAAGGTTACATAGTTTGATCGCATAGTTTTCCAAACAGCATTCCAACTTTTCAGACTTCACTATCCAAGGTTTCATATCATGAACGATTAAGCCACATGGCTTACCAAAACATGAACCAACTACAAAAAACCCCATAAAACATGAATTTTTAGTTTTCATGGTTTCTATGAGACTATTTTAAAATTTAAAGAAAATCCCATAAGAAAATCACCCCATTTAAATTTTATAGAATCAATATGGTTATAAATTAACTATACTCTACTCATTAAATAAAAAATATTAAGAAAACAATTAATTGGAAAGATCCCCGCATAAGAGTAATTGCACAATTTTATCCTAAACATACCACCCCAACAATGTACCATGTTAAAACTCTTAAAAATAACCAAACCATAAAATAATGATTTCAATTCTCACCAAAACTTTGAGGATCCTCCTGAAACTAGAACCATATAAAGACATATCTTTATGATTTCCTAACTCTTACAATTATCATCTAAAGTATATAATTTAAAACATAATTTTCTATTGAAATACAGAAATAATATTCATTCTAAAATTTAAATCTCCAGGAGAGGGGTTTTACTATATCAGGATACACTTGAATATCTTTAAATCCTCAAGGATTTATATTTGACAAAAAATGATACTTCCCATGTTTTTAGAATATATCTCTCTTTAAATATATTTTTTTGTGTTAGATAAATTATTTTACACACAAAAAGAAGCATAAAATTAACTTTGATATATTATAAATAGGTAGTTTGTCAAAAAAGGGGCCTACATACCCTGATATGGTTGAATTAGGGTATAGATATTATTTTCAACATTATTTCTACACCACAGGACCATGAAATCTTTAATATACGGGTCACTTTGTTTTCTCTATAGTGTTTATATTGATCATATCCTTTCCAATTTTATCAGATGATAATTTACTAAAAGTAAAGCAATAATACCAGAACAAGGACATGGTGTTTTTTATAGGGTTTATCCTCATTGGGCTACATCCAAGGAGCATAAAATGATAATGTACAAATTGTACCAACGTCACTATGTCTCACGACCAATAATTATTTTTGGGATAGATCACTTATATACATAGACTCACACCATTTACATGGTTTGGGGAGATCTCACTGTTTTCCCAAGGGTCACTCCATATGTATACTTCTCTGGCTCACTAATAGTGGAAAGGATCACCATGTTCCTCTTCCTTTTATCACTGCTCTAGAAAAGAATCACACATTGTTTATGAACTTGTAAGTCCAACATAGATTTGAGACATGTAGGTCCCTTCACTATTTCTCATTAATACGTCCTCAATCGTAGATATATGCTCTATTGAATCTTTTTCTAGGTTTCTCCCTCACTTCTATGAAAACACCTAGATGCCACACTTCCAATTTCCAGAAAATTGGAACACGCTTCTCTTTTCTATAGACACATAAATTACCTTCATTTTGAAAATATTTTCATGTGATTCCATGTATTCCTTTCAATGCATTGAATGTTGTATTAAATAACCTCCTTGTAAAATTATTATAAAATAGTGTGGATCTTATATATTCTTCTTATCCTTCATAATTATGATTTGACAATTATATTATTCATAAGGAAATGTAAGTGCATATCTCCATGCACAATATTTTAGTCTGATACCCCTTTGAAAGACCCTAGAATATAACTCCATTCACAAACCCTTGGCACCTTTCATGATATCCTTTCACAAACCCTTGGCACCTTGCATGACTCCCACCTTGACTGAGTCCCCGGACATGAACCCCTGGTTCTTTGCACGAATCTCACCTTGCCTGAGTCCCATGGTGTGAACCTCTTACATGAACCTCCATCATTGAGAATTCCTATTGTGAACACCTATTCCCACTTTCTACGTTTCCCACTCTCTGCAAGTCTCTTCCGTAAGTCTAAATTCATGAGTCATATTTCATGGGTCAACTTTTCCCAATTTAAAAGACCTTTTTTGGATCATGCACAACACTTACGTGATTAAAATTTTGTATTCTTCTTCACTATTAACCGTTGGTGAAAACCCCTATTCTCACTTTGTGTTTTTACAACTTTTTGAAAGTCTCTTCGGTGAGTCTGATTTTATTGGTCCTATTTCACGAATCAACATTCTCTCTTCACGGAATACTTTTTTCAGATCATGTGGAACACTTATGCGATGTCAATCACATATTCTCCATATCCACGAACCTAGGTTGTGATATCTCATAGTTATTCCTTTATCTAGATGAGCATCAGATCAATCATTCTATGAAAAACGTTTCTAATATTTAAGGATGGGTATTGGGGTATTTATAGGTGAGTGTCAACCGACTTAATTCTGAAAATCACAGATAATGTTCTACCTCATGGTAATCATGCTCTCTAGAAGATCTGGGGGTCATGATCTGCTCATACACTGCATGAAATAGGTGCATGAGTCCTCTTTTAACATCTATGCTTTGAGGGAGTCATCAGTCTACATTTGAGTTTACAATTTACATGAGTCCCTATTCTACATTAATTATTTTCATGAGTACTCGATCATCATTATCTTTTTGCATGAGTCTCTAGTCCACATTCGTGCTTTCAATTTGCATGATACCCTCTTCTGCATTCACGCCCTTCACGAGTTTCTATCGTGAGTCTCAAATTAAATCATGCACTTCCCAAGATCTTCAATGACCATGAGACACATCCACCATTTCAATATTTTTCATTTATTTTCATGTACATTTGTGATTCCTAAGCATGACTACTATTTTCACTTTTCAAAATATCTTGGGGAAGTCTCCAAACACAATCATGAGTGTAGCCTGAGATCCCTCCATGTGATCCAAATAAAATCATGAGTGTTGCACAATATCATCCATGAGATCCAAATACAATCATGTATGATGTGTGAGATCTCACCGCAAGAATCAAATTCAATCACACACAATATTGAAATTTTCAATGTTGTTGTCTTCTAATTATTTTTATGACTCATCACATGTTCTAAATACAACTATGAGTGTCACACATGATAACATTGTGATATCAATTCAGCACTCACACTTTGTGAGTTCAATTAAGCATTCACACTAGCTCTTTATTCCTTAGAATCATATTCAATCACAAAAAAAATAATGAAATTTTATATTTTGTTTCCTAACAATTATTTTTTTGACTCATCACATGTTCCAAAAGCAATAATGATTTTTGTTCCTGATCACATTTTGAGTTCAGTTCTGCACTCCCTCTAACTCTTCGTTCCCTCTTTAAAAACCATCCTTTGTCAAAAACCTCAATCCTTTTCAACAAACATAGTCAACCAAAAAAACCATCATGAGGTATTATTGGCTAACAATATCCCCCTTTTGGTTTTTTAAAAACACTTCATATTTCAATACCACATTTATATTTTCCCATCAATTTCCAAAAATTCACATCTTGTAATTACAATAGCAATCAGCGATTTACTCAACACAAACTCTAAGCCCACATGAGCCATGCTAAACATTAGAAACAAGATTATAATGTAAATTTCATCAATGAAAAAATACATTCCATTCTAGAACCACTCTTAAAATTTCATCACAAACCTTAACTTTTGTGATATATAATCATTGATAGATCATCGCTAGAACCATCTATTTTAAAACTCCCCCTACATTGTTATTCCCCCTATCATATAATCCCATGTCATGATTAATAAATTATCTCTCTTTTCTATTAAAATTTATCCCATTTTTTCAATGAACCCAATGGTTCCTTCGTTTTGGTTTGTAATAGGTTAAATAATAGAGATCAACATATTAGGGAAAAACAAATAATACCTCAGGGATAGGGGGTCCCACATCAACACTTTTTTCATGTGTGGCAAGTCAAATGGACTCCAAGAGCCAATTGAAGTCATTAGAATGATTCTTTTGGTTTGTATTCGGTAATACTGTCTAATAACTCTAGTTCCGTAGGTAGTTACTCAAATTTCACAAGCCTGTCACTCACCTTATCCTTGATAAAATGATACATGATTTTAATATGGTTTTTCCTCAAATGATGGATTGGATTTTTTCTAATATTTATAGCACATGAATTATCATAATGGATTCCAAATACAAAAATCACTTAAACTCCCATATCATCAATTTGTTTCTTCATCCATAATAATTGTGTGCACACATTACTAGATCTCAAAATTGATTTTTTATCATCTTCCTATCCATCCCAATCTACATTTGTGTAGCCTAATCACTCTTGATGATATTTTTCATTGTAAAAAAAATCAAAATCCACCATGCCCTTGATATACCAATATATTATTCGACCTACAAGAAAGTGGGTTTCCATAGGATTTCTTTGATACCATGATTCTTGTAATTATCCATTCCAAATCTTCTAAAAACCTATATGGAATAATTACATTGAGAAATTAATGTGTTATTCTTTCCTTGTGTCATCTGTAAACAAAAGAGAAAAATAAGTTCACCAATCATTGTCATTTCAAACACACTTATCATGAACACTTCAAATTGATTTCGCTAAGATTCATCTAATCCACCAAATTTTACATTATTCATATATACAAATTCCATAATCCTTTTATTACTATCATTTTCGACATATATATTGTAATCTACTCCACCATGCTAAAAACCATTCTTCTTCAAAATTTAATCCCATATGTAATAACATTCCCTTAGTGATTTCTTTAACCCATATAGAACCTTCTTCATACTAAATAAAATTTTCTCATATTCATAAATTAGAAAAACATATATATATATTTTAATCATCTCTCACTTCTTCTTATAATCCAAAAAATTGTAAGATGGTACTATATCATTAGAGAAAAATTGATAATAATGAAATACATGAATGTTGATTCTTGTCCCCTAATTGTAATTCTTGAATATAAATGTTCATACTTATATACCATTGATATATTTTATATGATTAGAAGATATAATGTCCCCTATGATATCCAACTCTTATAGTTGTTAGGCTCGCTATTTACACCCACAAACATTCTTCTTCTCCTATATAATTTCTTCACATGTTACTACAGGTTAGAGAAACTACTCTATGTCAATAAGAATTTTTAGTTGTAGCTACCTTCAATGAGATTTTCATTGGGTCAATTTAGCACTTAATAATGATATATCAACAAAACCATTAAGCTTACTAAGTCAGAACAAGGTGTAGGAAACAAGAGATAAAGTAAATGACACCATAACTATCCATTGAACTCAATTAATTCTATGTATCTCATGTATCCATAGAACATAAACACCTTTTCTGGAATTTTTCTAGATTTATTCTTCATATATGGTAACTAATGTGAATCAGTTGACACTCTGGAGCACAGCACATCACCACTTTGAATCTTCAAATTCCACTTCACCTTTGAATGTGTCTCCACCGAAAACAGAAAGACTTGAACATATGTTAATATATTTTTTATATATAGGGAGTGGGGATCCTGTGGAATCCTCAACAATAGTTTTTATTTCGATCCTAATGAATCAAAACATGAATATTTTCTGGTAAATCATTCTTATATTTTGGTTCTTATTCCAACTGCCCATCCAAATTCAACTTTTCTTCTAATATGACTAAACATTATATACCCACAAGATGGTAGTTCTTCTGATATTTTGATTCGGTAGGTTTTTCATTTTTCAAAATTTTGGGTTTAAAACCATTTGTAGAAATATCCTTCATTGATGATTTATTGATATTCCATTTTTCATGACTCCTTTTGGTAGCAATATTCTCAATTGTCATCATCTTTTTCTTCTTCCTCTATTGGAGGGATTTTTCTTTTTCCTTCACTTCTCTCCATGTGCCATGACATGTTAATCTTTCATGGAAATCTTTACTCATTTTTATTTTATTAGTTATCTGAGTTATTCCACCCATTCTTATGGGGAATGAGTCTTCCACTAGACATACATTCTTTATAATCATAATAGAATAATATCTTCCCCTTTTAATCCAGGGTTGTTCACAGTAATTCCAAAAGATTTTTTTTTAGTGTAACAGTGGAGGTGATTGATACACCTATATTTGAGCTCCATGTGATTCATCTAAAGTAGTAATCCTATTTTTCAACTTGTCATATTGTATTCCATTTTATGATTTTTCGTTATAAAGTTCCATTGTTAGGGATATTTTTATGGGTTTCTTTTCCATTCCTTATTTCTTCATACAACTATATATTTACAAATGCACATGATGAGAACATATAAAACATATTACATTAAAGGAATAACTAATTTCATCCTTTCCAGACCGATATTTTGATTCAACTACCATTCTTATTCCAACATTGAGCCCTCAGGATTATTAACACATACTCATGGTGTGTCTTCATCCTCCACAATTATAACATTTTACAACAACTTTCTTCTGAGAGACTTTTATTTCAGAATTTTGAAGAAGATATTTCTTATTCACAGATTTAGAAAAATTTATGTCGTTAAAATATGAAATATTTTCCAATTTCTAAAAAACATGACGTAAGACCATTTATCCCATATAAATAGAAAATGTTATCACTACTTCCTGTAGAAACCTTTTTAGGCCTATATCCTACTCATATGATATTTTTGTTATCATTGTAAATTTTTAAAAATTTCTTACCACTATGAATGGGAGGAGGTTCATCATATCCAATAATGAATTTTCAAAATTGACGGCCTTTGGGATGAGACAATAATTTCATATTTTTACTCTAAAGTGACATATTTTCTTATCATTTCATTATCACATACTGGAGGATAATCAAATAATAAGTGGAGAGAATCATTCAACATGGGCATGCCTTCGACATTAGATTTATCCACTTATGTATTCATTGATTCTACTACTTATTCTAATTTTTGATTATTCATATCCCTTTATTCAAGTTTCATACTATGATCTATCCTATGATTCCTTCCACTACTCATCTCATCTTATAATTATCCGGTGATATTATCCATCATGTCCATGTTATCCTTTAACATATAATTAATCTGTGAAATAGAATCATTACATCTTGCATTCTCATGTTGTAGCCCTTAGTTTTCATGAACTAGTTAAGAAAGTTTTTTAGTAAGATCATCATTTCTGGATATCATATTCTAAATTTTTCCTATATTCAAAATCATTCCCTTTCCATAAAATTTGAGTTTTTTTATCATTGTAGAAAACGTTTTAGGTTCATTATCTTGGAAAATATTCTTCTTACTTTGATTAGTACCCACATCAATAAGACTTTTATTTAATCCTTTATGATAATTGAAATCAGTTTCTAGAGGATGGATATGAATATATTTTTATTTAATTTCTTCATAAAATATCTTATCTAATTATTTTGTTTCATAGAAAATTTAGATATTTTTCTTCCTGGAATTTTCTTAATCATCATTAGTTTAAACCTCACTTGGAAATTCAAGTTCTTCACTCATTCCTATATCATCATTGAGTCATTCTATTTTTTCACTATATGATTCACACAAACCTTTCTTAATTACAATATTAGTTTCCATAAATTGAATCATGATTTTTTAGACACTTCCACCCTGAGAAATACCCCCCAAATTCTATTTCATATTTGTAGTTATTTCTTTTCCAGGGAACACTGAGATAAAAGTAAACTGAAAATTCAATTCCAATAGTACAGTTTACATTTTCATAGAAAAAAATAAAAAAATAAACCTATACTTTGATACTAATTTTTCAGTCCAAAAGGGGCCTAGATACCCTGAGAGGGGGGTGAATCATGATATGGGTATTCTTTTTAAAATTCATCTTACCTTACTAGATCTTGAGCTCTTTATTATAAGGGTGAAGTTTTTTATCTTTAGTTTTTATATTGATTGTATACATTACAATTTTAGTAGATGATAGTTCGCTATAAGTAACGCAGTGATGAAAGCATATAGACCCATAGATTATTACATGGTTCACCATCACAGGGCTACATCCAAGGAGCATACAATGACAATGTGCCAATTGAAGAAACTTCACTATAGCTCCCTGAAAATAATGATTTTTAGGCTACATCATTTCTATTCCTAGGATCATTGAATTTACAATGGTTTGGGTTAGTTCACTTCTGTCCCAAATGTAACTCCATATGTCACTTTCTCTAGATCACTACTAGTGTAATGGATCACTATCATCTTCTTACTTTTCTCACTACTTTGGAAATGAACCACACAAAGTTTATAAAATTTTATGTCACACATAGTTTATATATGTGTATGTCCCTTCATTTTTGATAATGAATGAATCCTCAACTATAGGCAGATGCTCTATTAAAGCTCTTTTTTGGGTTTCCCCATCACATCTGTGAAAACACTTGGATGAAACACTTCCAATTTCCTAAAAAATTAACAGACTTCTCTTTACTATAGACACAACAATTACCTCAATTATGGAAATATCATCAAGTGTTGTAAAGTATTCCTTTCACCACTTTTAATGTTTCAGTGAATAACCTCCTTCTGCAAGTATTATCAAATAGTGAAGATCCTCTATCTTATTCTTCTACTACAGAATTCATATATGACAATGATACTATTCCCATGATAATGTAAGAACATATTTCTATGTGGAATATTCTAGTGTGATACCCTTCTGTGATACCTTAGTTTATAACTCCTTGCACAAGATCGTGGCATGTACCCTTGCGTGAGATCCTGGCATGAACCCCTAGCACCTTGCATGAGTCCTAACTTGTGAGAGCCCCCTAGCATGAACCCCTACTGGATTGCACGAGTCTCACCTTGTGAAAGTCCCCTAGCATAAACCCCTGTATTGAAACTCTTGCACAGACATCCTCACCACAAACCCCTGGTGCAAACGTCCTTCTCCAAGAACCCCTAAAACGAACCCTTGTTCTCAGTTTGTGTGAGTGCCACTATGAGAAAGTCTTTTCCACAATTTGGCACTCATGAGTCCTCTTTCAAGATTCCCCTTTTTCTCTTTTCTTAAGGCCTTGTTTAGATCATGCAAAACACTTAGAATATATCAATCAAATATTCACCTTCTCCATGAACCCTTGGTGAAAACCCTTGTTTACACTTTGTGTGAGTCACACTTTGTGCAAGTCTCTTCTCCAAGTCTGCTTTCATGAGTCCTCTTTCACAAATCCACTTTCGATCATTACATAAGACCTTGTTTAGATCATGTGAAAAACCTATGCTATGTTCATCACATATTCATATTCTATGCGAACCCTGGTCACAAGATCTCACTATGAGTCTCTTCTCTAGACGAGATTCAAACCTATATTTTCAAGTAAAACTTTGTCACTATTTAAAGATGAGTCTAGAGGTATTTATAGAAGGTTTTCCACTACCTTAATTCCACGAATCACTGATAACCATTCACCTCATTAGAATCACATGATCCACCAAATCTAGGTTCATGATATGCTCTTATATTTCATAATATTTGGTCATGAGTCCTCTTTTAACATCCAGACTTTGCACGATTCCTTGATCAACATTCGTGATTTAAATTTACGTGAGTCCCTGGTATACATTCACACTTTTCATGATTAATCAGTCAATGTTCTAACGTTTCATGCATCTCTAGTCTACATTCACGCTTTCACATTGTGTGAGTCCCTGTTAATCATTCGCGCCTTGCACGATTCTTTATTGTGAGTCTTGAATACAGTCATGCACTTCACAAGATCTTCGACGACCGCAATACCCTTCCATTATTTTTATATTTTGCCTTTATTTTCATGTGCATTCAAGAGTCCCAAGCGTAAGTCCTATTCAAAAATTGTGCAATATTTGGGCATGATCTTATAGTCAATCATGTGTGCTACGTGAGATCCCTATATGAGATCCAGAGACAATCGTGTGTTCAATGCAAGATATATTCGTGATATCCAAAGACAATCATGTACGATGTGTGGGATCTCACCACAAGACACAAATTCAACCATGAAAAATCATTTAATTTTCAATGTTGTTATCTTTCTATGCTTTTCATGACCAATTGTGAGTTTCAAATAAAACTATGAGTTTCGTGCATGCTCACATTATGAGATCAGTTCATCACTCACTCTTCGTGAGTTCAGTTCATCATTTGCGCTAACTATTCACGCCTTAGACTCAAAGTCAATCACGTGCCATCTTGTGATTTTCAATTTTTTTTCATCAAATTATTTTGGTGACACATCAGGAGTTCCAAATACAATAGTGAGTTCCATGCATGATCAAATTTTGAGATCATTTCTGCAGTCACACTAAATCTTCATGCCATCTTTGACAACCAACCTTTGTCAATAACCTCAAACCTTGTCAAAAAACAAAATCATCCAAAAATAAAAATCATGGGGTATTTTTGGATAACAATATCTATTAAATTGGTAGTATTAATAATAATGACATAATTATGTACAATATTTTCAAATTTTTAAATAATTTAAATTTATTAAATAATTCATAATAAATAAGTGCACAATTTTTAGTAAAGTTATTTATGTTTAAAGTCATGAACCATCCCAGAGGGGGCCATGCCATGAATACCCCATGCCTGCCTCCAATAAGCCAAGGGCTGGGGACTAGCACTGAGAAGGAATATCCCACAAATGGTAGGCATTTACCTATGTATATCTACACACTACTACTCGAAGTTGTAGGAATACCCTTGCCTTCATAAACTCACAAAGCTCTACTCAGTCCTTGTCAACCCTAGAATCTTTCAAAAGGTTGCTTATCTCTACCCAAAATGGCACATGGGGGAAATGCCCATTTATAGGTGAGTAAAAAAATACCCAGTAAAGAACACCAAAACCACAAAGGAAATACCCAACAAGAAATACCACATAGTAAACACCACAAAAGAAATACCATTAAAAAAATACAATAATGGAAACACCACAAAGGAAATACCATGAATGAAATACAATGAAGTAAATAACACAAAGTAATATTACACTCATCTCTTTAAATATATATTCCCACAACCCATATATCAATAATATCAAGATATAATCTCTCCAATGAGACACATAGCCTTTATGATACCCACAACCTCCATGAGACACATAGTCTCCATGAGACACATAGTCACCATGAGACACATTGTCTCTATGAGACAGACAATATCCTTAAGACACATAGTATTTGGGAGTCACACAGTATCCATGAGACAAACAGTCTCTATAATACACACAGTCTTTGGGATTCTCATAGTCACCACGAGACACACAATATCTATAAGATATACTATCTTTGGGAGTCACACAGTCTCCAAGAGACACCTAATCTCTAGGTTATAGCCATCCACATGATTCCTATCAAAGAATTATCTTTCAAGGATAACCTACTTTTCAACCCATTAGTTCATATACACACTTACAAAAAAACCCACATAGGATATCTCAAAAGGAACGTCTCATCACAAGGGTCCTAATATTGTATATTTTCCCTTAAACAGACACAAAATTTTAATGTTTTGGGTGTTTGAATATTCAAAATGGGGGTCCCCTGGATCATGGATCAAACTAGCGATCTGTCCCCCGATCCTGGAGGTCGATCGCCCGGTCTGACCGCCCCCACATTCGACCATGATATGGCAGCTCGAGCATCTATGGTATTCTACTGTGACCCAGATGTTGCGGTCACATGACATCTTTGTCAATCGTGGCCCAGTACAACCACCCGGGTCTGACCCGAGTCCGACCTGACCTGTGGTCTTCCTAACCCACTATGTCGGTCTTGGTCCCCTGGGCCTGACCTACTTCAGATGGGCTAGACCAGATCTGGCTGGGCCTGACCGACATAGCTGGGCTGGCCCACGTGCTGCATTTTCACCCCATGAACACAGTCCCCTCCGTAGTGAAAGTTTTGCCCCATGGCCACCACACACAGTCAGATGCCTTGGGCTCCCATGTATCCAGGTTATTGCTTCAACGAAGATCTACAATCACCAAGTACACCTACCACATGTGGCCTTGCACCGCGTGTCACTGGTGGCCCCTTTTTTGGGCCACCATGCCACCTACGATGGTCTGATTTTTGAAACAAGACAACTTCCACGATCCTTGGGTCTTCAACTAGAATGATCCATCCTTTGCATTGTATTTCCACTAATCTAGTTGTATAATTACATTTGAAGCCTACCAACAATACGAGCCACATCCACGAGGGTCCAACAACAATGAACGCCATGAACAAGGAAGAGAATAAAAACAAGAATACTCAGAGGAACGATTATCGATCTTTGTTTGTCTCGACCTCAATTCATTCTCGTTAGAATGAAGAACAAAGAAGAAATAATCACAAATATTTATCGCCCATTAAAAAAACGTAATCCATACCATTCCATCAGAATGATTGAACAATGGACCATATTATTCAATTGTCATTCCACGTTAATAGTTGAATTCTAGAATGAGGTATCATGAAGAAAAAACACTCCCTACCTTGAGTTGGATCGTTCATTGAAGAGGTGAGATATCATTGTCATCGTGGATGGGATCATGCAACTCCATTGGCATAACGATCCACATTCTGATCTATGATCTATCACCATTCATTTGATACAATTCTTTCCCCATAATTAAGAGTAATTCCATAATTATGGAGATAAACTTTAATTCTCTTTCAAGGTTTAATAAAATTTAAATATGATGTTGCATCCCTGTGTAACATTAAATAAAATAAAACAAAATTTATTTTATTCTTTAAAACATCCAAAAATTACTTTCCACAGTCGACTCACATTGGTCGATTTTAGGCATTGCCTAATGAAAAAACAACTTTATGAACTCAGCAGTGGTCTCGGATTTATAATATGAGTCACCATTCAGGATTTATTAGGATTTTAAAATAAAATAATTTTATTTGATCATTTTATTAACTATTAATTCCTCATTGTATTTTTATTCATATAACCCATGTCGACCAAAGTTAGGTCGCACCTAAGGTAAACGTGCGAATTTGAGGTCAATGATTCCCTCATATTTCAGATCCAGGTACGCAGTTAAAATATATTCATCATTTTACTGAATGTAGTGTGCGAGTACTATTAAAAAATAAACATTTTACAATGAATTTTTTCAAGAACATTGGGCCTCATAATCACCCACCGTCTGATCACCTAGTCTCAAAATTTTCCAAAATAATTTCTTAAAATAAAATCAGGAAAATAATATTCATTAAAATCTATCTAACATAAGGATTTACATCCCCAAAATCCATAGCAAAGGGATACTCAAATAAATGAGGGTACTGAGCATGAATTTTATCCCCCCTCTCTTAAGTTCTCTCATAGAGATTCATGTACTACCACTGAACATGAACTAGAGGAATCCAATGCCCATGAAGAATCCCCTCCTATCATTACTCAATATCCACTATGTATTTTTAACAATTCATCCTATCGTTAATGTCTATTTTACCCCAGACAATGACGTGTGATGGGCCATGCATGTACCTCCACATCTGTGACACGTGGAAGACATCATGGACCCGGTCTAACTGAGAAGGTAGAGAAAAGTGGTCTTCTACATCACCAACTCTATGTAGAATCTATAAAGGGACGATAAACCTTGAAGATAGCTTGTCACCCCAAACAAATATTTATTATCTGTGTCGAGGTGAGACCCGAAGGAACATGTGGCCTTTTTCCTCTAACTCCATAGCCCTATGTCATCTATCAGGATAATAAATTTGAAAAATTTGTGTAGTCTTCATCTGCTCCTAGAATATTTGTACCATCTTTATAGTCTCCTACACCAAATATGGGTCCATTAATATTATCAATATTAGGTCTATCCATCCAATTGGTTACTTAATGGGTCTCCCACATAAGGTCCCAAATGGTGCCATACCGATGGTGGAATAGTTGCAGTTTTAGTTTGAAAACTCGACCAGAGGTAGGTTACCCTCCCAAATGTGTCCAAAATATAGTATTCAAGTGTGTATAATGTCCTCCAGAACCTAAATGGTTCACTAATTCTTGTCATCATTCTGTGGGAGAAAGGTTGTGCTCAAGTGTAACTAAGTCCCAAATGCCTCCGTAAATCCCTTCCACAATCGGGATATAATGTGGATATCACGATCTAAGACTATATTTAATGGAACACTTTGTAGTCAAACTATCACCTACATATAGAGGTTTCCCAGGCACTCTACTGAACTTTACTCCCAAATAGCTAGGTAGTGGGATGAATTGGTGAGTCGGCCAATGATCACCAAAATGGTATCACATCCCCATGACATATGTGTTAAACCCATGATGATGTCCATAAATATCCCATCACACTTCCAATATGGTAACTCTTGAGGTTGATTCAAACACACTAGATCTGTGTGGTCAGTCGTTACTTTCTAGCAAGTGAAGCATCAAGAAACAAACTCCATAACTCCCTTCATCATTCCCAGCCACCAGAAATGACAATAGAGGTCCCGGTACATCTCCGCCACACCCAAATGTACCACCAAAAGGTATGTATGAAACTCCCTCAATACCTCCTTCTGTAACACCACTGGTACTACTGTGTGTCCTCCAAAAAGAAAGATGTGCTCTCCATATTTTGAATATCCACCAGGGGTATGCCCAATGGACATCTGAGCATGTATAGTCTCACAGTTGGTATCATATGTTGTGCCTATCTAACTCACTATAACTATTAAGGGGATACACCCATAAACTAAAGGTAAGATACTCCATTTCCATATATAATGGATATCTTCAACAATGCCCAGAATTTTGATGCCTCATTTAGCAACTGGGATTTGAATATCCTAATGAGAAATTCTTTTCCACATTCCTATTCCCAAGAGTATAGACAATATGAAAGTCGTAGTCCTAGAGGAAAAATATCAATCACCTCTATATCAAGTTCATATCCTCTTGAGAGAAGTTATACTTGATACTCTTAGGCTCATAATATAAGATAAACTACTCTCCCATCATTTAGTGTCACTACATATTCAATGAGAAGACTACCACAACTAACTCAAGACCACGAGTCACATATTTCTCCTTGTGTGGTCTCAAATTTCAAGAACCATAAGAAATCACCAATTTCACCTATATAGGACAAAAACAATCATGGTTCCTGATTCATTGAAGAACACTATGTACTCGGCACCCACCTATGGCAATATCAAGATGGGAGTGCTCGTCAATCTCTATCTCAATTACTGAAATCTCTCCAAAAACTACTTCATCCACAAGAATGGTTGTCCCTTTTGTTTAAAATCTATCAAGAAGGCTACTAAACTAGAAATTTTGGGTATACACATGTTATAGTACCCAAACAAACCAAGGAAACTCTTCACCTTGGTAACACTATTAGGTGGATCCCAAGAATGAACCACCTCAATATTAACTGGATCCACTAAAAATCTATCCTCTAAAATGATGTGTCCCAGAAAATGGACCTATTGAATCCAAAACTGAAACTATAAGAGATTCCCATAAAGTTGGTGCTCTCAGAATGTGTCTAGGACCATCCTTAGGTGTCTTGAATTTTCCTCCTCAAATGACGAGTAAACTTGGATTTCATCAATGAAGGCTACCATGAACTAGTCTATGTATGGCTAGAAGATCCTATTTATGAGTCCCATGAACATTTATGGGTCATATTTTATGAAAAAATGAATCATCATGTACTCATATTGGTCGTATCGGCATCTGTAAGTCATCTTCGGTATGTCCTCATCCTGTACTCGAAACAGGTGATAGCCAGATCAGAGGTCAATCTTTGAGAACTATCGTGCCCCTTTCAACTAATCAAAGAGGTCATCAATACTTGGTATTGGATACATATTCACTGTGGTCACCTGGTCCAGGCACTGGAATCCCACACATAACCTCAATTTATCATCTTCCTTCTTGGGAAACAGAACACGGGCTGCCCTTGGTGAAACACTAGGTGTCACAAGGCCCTTCCTGTGCAAGTCCTCTAACTGTACCCTCATCTCAAGAAGCTCTATGAGAGCCATCTTATATGAAGTATAGACATTGGTGGCATCCCGAGGTATATATCACTGCATATTTCTACCTCCCTTTGGGGTGTTAATCCTAGAACATCCTCCGGAATGATGTAATTATACACCACCACCACTGTAGGAAACTAATAACTCATATCATCCACTACACTGACAGTCAAGCTATAAAACTAATGATTGATCAGCTACACCCTTATATGTTTGATTCCATCTTGAACTTTTTGGGTTTACTTTTCACTGATAGAGGAAAACCAAGTCCCATCAATACGAACACACCAAACTCTATCCCTAATATAGTCAATCTAAGCATGGAATGTGATAACTAGTCTATACTAAGAATGAAATTGTAAGGCCTCAAAACTTCTACCAATAGATCCCAACCAAAGCTCTCACCTCCAAGATTATAGTCACACTTTCGGCACCAGTGTGTGATCATCAAATCTTATCTCGTAGAAGTATATAATTGTATGGTATGAGTCAATAGTTATACTAGAATCTTTGAGTCTCAAACAAGGCTTGTGGAAAGAAAATAATGTCTGGAACCAATGTTTATAAAAACAATAGATAAGGTGGAAAAGAAACATATTAAACCTATAATCATCCCCGAATATACGATGTCGTATGCCTCCATCACATGAAGCTGTCCTCTCCACTTTCCACCAGCTCTATAAGCATATCGTGGACCACTTGTGGGTGTAGGTGGAAGTACATCGAACATCATCCCACCTCCTACTTCCCCAAATTCTCCTCTACCACATACACCTCTATTCAAACCATCCAACTCCACTCTCTACCTATTCCTTTAAGGTCCCTCGATAGTCTCCTGATCGGTTGTATGATGGGTCAAGAAATATCATGCTAGATTTACTTGATTGTCGAATGTGTAACACAACATATCCTTCTGCTGATTCGAGCTTCCCTGGGATCCTTACACCACCGATCTTGTTCCCTAGGATCATCATCCAAAGTGCCTAACCCGCTTGGGTCTTTATGACTACTATCAGCTACCTGATACCAAGCTGGTAGCTCCCACTACAAGAATCTTCTCTTCTAGAAATTTCTACACTAGTATAGCATGAACATGTACCCCAACATAAGTAGGAATTCTAAGGTATATCATGGATGCCCTGATTTACCAGCGTAGGCCCTCCTCGAAGGTCTTATCCTTAAAGAACTATCCTCGTACCAAATATATGGAGTAATGTGAGAGATTGTTAAACCTCACTGATTACTCCACCATAGTCAGACTTCCCTACTATAGATGTAGAATCTATTGCATGCACACTTATCACAATGTAGTTTTAAAGAACTAATATCTAAAGAGAAACTTGAATTTTACCCAATGGAGAGTCATCTCATCATGTGATTGAGTCACTAAGCTCCACCATCACCCTATTGATCGCTGAAAAGACTCACAACATTGACTTCCATCAGGTAAAAAGGCTTCCTCACAAGGAGGAAGACACATGTAACTGACTCCAACCAATCCTCGACTATCTGGGGTTCTGGCTAACTCTAAAACATGGGAGGTCCTTGCCTCTATAACTCATGCAATGCACTCAATCAACAAGAATCCTTAGTCGGTAATGATGATAGTAACTGCTACTCGATGGGTGGTGGTATAACTGGAAAACCACTTGGATGTTCAATCTCTAGTACATGCCCTTGTATTGATGCCTCATAACTATGTGAATCATCTTCAGGATCACATAATAGAGTCTTAACTACCTATCTGTGTGGAGGAATCCTATAATAAAACAAGAAATTCCACAAGAAATAAAGTATATCTTGGAATATGACACAAGAAGGATATAGAAAACACAACCTATTATTATATGATACAGGTACCATTTTTTTCCTACAACTAGTGTTTTCTTCTACTGAGTAGATTAGAAAAAATAAGAGTCCGGGTGTATGGATATGTCAGTTTCTACGACAACAGTAGATTCCTTGGACTTAAATTTGAACTCACAACATTTAAACGTTTTTCCCGAAACCAAACTCACAGACTCTTGGTCTTAATATATAACTGGCATGCCTATGATACGAATTAGTCATGACCCATCCCAGAGGGCCTCGTGTCATAACTATCCAAATCCCACTTCCAATAGGCTAAGGTATTATGACTAGAACTGAGAAGGCATATCCCAAAAATGGGATGAATTTTCTAAAGTACCTATATAGACACACACATATCCAATCTACAATAACTAAAATATAAAAAAACACTAAGTAAAAAAATACATGAATACACTATATCCAAACCAACAGAGTATGATAGAAAAGTAAAGTATAGTAAAGTAAATTGAACCAGAATACAAGCCCACCAAAAAGATGTTTCTAAACCCCAAATTCCAATCTGTGGAAAAAGGTACTGGGACTGTTGATTGATTATATATTAACACATTGGACTTCCTGAACTCACAAATCTCTCTTTGGTCATGGTATGCCCTTGAATATGTCAAAATGATTATTGTTTGCAAAAGAAACGACACGTGTGGTAAAATCATGTGTTGGGGTGAGTAAACAAACACTCAGTAAGGCACCCGTAAATCAAAAAGGATGACCAAAAAGGAAATACCACAAAGAAAAAAACACACATAAAATACCACGAAAGTAATACCATGAAAGAAATACCATGAAGAAAAAACCACGAAGGGAAAACCAAGAAGTTATATTACAGTTATCTCCTTAAATATATATTCCCATGGAAAATATATCATGAATATTCATATATACTATCTATAATGATACACACATTCTCCATGAGATACATAGTCTCGGTAAAACTCATAGTCTTTTGGGGTCACCATGTATCTATGATACCCACTATGTCTATAAGACACGCAGTCTTTGGGAGTCAAATAGTCTCCATGAGACACAAAGTCTTTATAAGGCACACAATCTTATGGAGTCACATAGTCTCGATAAGACAAATGGTCTTTGGGAGTCAAAAAGTCTATATAAGACACACCGTCTCTAAAAGGCACACAGTAATTTGGAGTCACACAGTCTCCATGACACAACCAATTTCTATGTAATAGTCATCCATAGGATTCCAATCAAAGAATGATCCTTCTAGGATAACCTACTCATCAAGACATTAGGTTATATTCACACATACACAAAAACCCATTTATGATAAATCAAAAGGATATTCACGTCACAAGAGTCCCAATATAATAGATGTCCGTCAAACGGACACCAGGTTTGAAAGTTATGGGCATTTGAAAATTTCTTAGGGGGTCCACTGGCTTGTGGAACGACAAGGTGGTCAGTCCACCGACCATGACGTTGTATCTCAAGCTGCCATGACTGTCAACTATGGAATATAGTGGACTTCCATGGTTAATCGTGGCCCGATCTGGCCACCTGTGTCTGACCTGGTTCACCAAGTAGACTTGACCCAATGGGCCCAACCAACTTCTGATGGGCCATGGCCGATCCAGTTGGACATGACCTACCTGGTCAGGCAGGCCCATGCACTGTGTCTTCACCCTGAAAATGCACTAACCTCCATGGTGATTGTCACATCCCATAACTTTCACACACAGCTAGATTCTGCATTCTAGTGTTGGCTATCATGGGATCCCACACGGACATGCCACCATGTTCGTGCAGTTCCGCCGCCTCTTAGTATGCCTCTCGCACGCGGACTAATATTGTGTGTCGCTGCTACTGCTGGTTGCTGATGCCGATGTGCTGCTGTACCCTTATGTGGGCCATCACACCTGCTCTGGTGGTCTGATTTCTAAAATGAGACCACTTTTTTAATCCATGGTTCTTCGCCTACACTGATCCTACATTTACTTCGACTTTCCACCAATCCAGGGGTCTGATTGTGTTCAGAGCCTCCCGAAAATTAGAGTTATGACCACAATGGTCTAATGAAAAATAATTCCATGAATGAGGGAAAAAATGATCATAATAATTCCTAGAGGAACAAACCTAAACCTTTTTTCATGTCATCCACAACTTTTTGTACTTATAACTAAGAAAGAAGAAAAACTAATCACAAGTATTTATCTCCCATTAAAACTCCACAATCAATCCCATCCTGCAAGAATGATCAAAATTTAGATCAAATTGTTTATTGGTTTGTCTGTGTTCATCTTTAACTTCATAGAATGGGGAGTCATGAAGAAATCACATTCCCTACCTCAAGTTGGATCCTTTTTTCACTAGGAGTGGTTTTTTTTCGTCATTAACGTGATCCTCTAACTCTGTTGGTGTAATGATCCACGATCTGATCTCCAATACATCATCATTAATTCGAGAGGATTCTTTCCACATGATTAAGAGGAATTCTTGGGTTATGGTGATAAACTATATTCTTTCATAGGGTTTAATAAAAAGAAAATGTGTCAATACATAACGTTAAATAAAATAAAACTTAATTTATTTTATTCTATAAAATTTTCAAAACCTTCCTTTCACAGCTAACTCACGCATGTCAATTTTAGAACTCACCTAATAGAAACACCATATTACAACCTCAAATGTTGTCCCCAATTTCTAATCTGAGTCATCATTAATAAGTTATTATTATTTTGAAATAAAATAATTTTATTTACTTCTTTTATTTACGGTTACGTCCTTGGTGAATTTTTCTTCCTATGACCCGCACCAACCAAAGTTACGTCATTCCTAGGGTAATGCCTCCATTCTAAGCTCAACAGTGCCCTTAGATTTATGATCCATGAAGTTGTTTAAAATAAATTCTACATTTTACAGAAGGTCGCATGTGCATACAATTAAAAAATTAACAATTTTCAACGAATTTTTCTGGGAACATCAGGCCTCAGAATCACATGCCTTCTCTACACCTTGTCTGAGAATTTTTCCAAATATTTTGTAAAAATAAAATCGGGAAAATATGATTCATAACATTCAAAATATTTTCTTCTTCAAAAATGGATTTAATTTCATTTTTTCATTGATATAATATTTAATTTATAACAATTTTAGAAATTTTTTCATGTAATGTGAGTAATTATTGAAAAAAAATATTTCAATATTAACTTAGAGTGAATTTTTTAGATTTTTCAAATAAGTTTTATGTCTGAGTGAATAGTGAAGTTACTCATTTTTTAAAAACGTTCATTTATTTTCATTAAATAATTTAATTAAAAGTATCATCATTTTTTAGATATTCATTTAATGAAACATAAATCTATTTTATGAAATATAACATAAATAATTCCATAGTAATCAACATTATATTTTATTTAGGAATAAGTTAGTTTTTTATTTTTAAAAACATAAATTTATAAAATTCAATTTCCTTCACATTTTACACATTTTTATTAAAATTAATTTCATCCAATTATAGTGTTTATATCATGAGAAATGGATTCCATAATTTGAATTAGGATGGAAAACATTGTTAATATTCATTTTCTGTATTATTAATAGTAATCATAGTAAAATTTATCGCCTTGGTAAAGGGTAAAATTAGCTAAAAATTGTTAAAAATATAGAATATGGAATTATAATCTTAAAATAACTTGAATATATTTTATTGTGTGAGTTTTATTAGACCACCCCTTTATATATTCCAATTTATGGAGTTTTGTTTCTTTTTTCATTGGTAAATATCTTTATATTTTTTATGTAAAGAATAAATCCAAAATTCTAGACTCTTGATTTTAAGATATATTATATGCTCACATAGTGATAAAAATATGTTATAAATTAATAATAATATTTTTAGTATACTAAATTTATTATGATCATGGTGATTTATTTTAAATTTTAAGTTATAGTATAATTACCATTAATGTTTACACATCACTGACATAATGCTTGTGCAAGCCGACTAAATGGCCTGAAGGTCTTCTTTTTTTATTTATTTTCTGATAACCACCCTTTCATGGGATGAGGGGAACCCTTACAAGGCCCGTAGGCTTAGGAATTACATTTCTCATAGGCTTCGAGACATTACATGATCCTTAGGTCTTAAGGATATCATACAGACTATGACTACTTAAAACTGCTCCTCCCCGGCATCTGCATCGTGATCAGCTCTCCACCTTTTCATGACTGTTTGGCAAGCATCTCCATGTGTAGTGGTTCAAAGTTTCGATACCGATGGAAACTTCTGTACCCTCTCATGTCAAAATAATTATATTTAGTTGTTGGTTAAAGAGTTTATATTTGAATTTTAATTTTTTTTAAATGTATCTTAGGTCAAAATATGTGAATAATACTTAAATGAGTTTAGTACTATTTTATGTTAAATTAAATATTAGTAAATGATTTAAAAATCAGAAAAATATCAAAATAGGGAAAGAGGGATGGAATATTGTCTATAATTTCATCAACTGATAAATTTTTATCCAATTTTTACCTTAGAAGAAAATTTATAACCATATAATATAGGAAAACTTGTTTCCATGGTTAAGGTTAAAATGGATTAATGAAGGGGTTAAACATAGAAGATAATATTTACATGCTACATAAACCTATCAAAATTTTATTTTTGGAAGTGAATTCAACATTACAATTTGTTATATTTAATTTTTTTTCTTACTTTTTTCCATTTCATTTGAAATATATGTTTTTATATTTAATTCTATTATGTAATTACAAGTGTGTCATTTCCTTCACTCTAAGAGGACACCACCAATTATCTACACTTGACACAACAGTTAGCCATTGAGATCAAATAAACCATGGTATAACTATTCAAAACATCTTTAATATAGTTCTTGAGGTTCTAATATCCCTTAAAAACGTCCCTATGAAGAAATCCAAAGGATGTTTCTCAAATATGAGGTGGTTTTAATGTGTATGAAACATTATGTGACATGGAGTAGAGGTATATCATCTCAAATTGTCATATTTATGATTCAAAATTTATTAAAGCGTTAAGGCTTTCAAATATCACTTTTATATCTATGCAATAAATGGAATATTCACCACTAATTTCATTTGTGTGTTGTATATAGTCCACCTGAATGTATCTTATTATTATTAAAATGAAAATTTTTTATATTTACAAATCCATATAATGTTGTATCTTTCATGTGGTTTTGATTCAAAGATTTCTAAGGAGGTATGGGGTATATGTTACAATCAAATTTCTTTTTGGGATTTTCTATTCTAAATTCTTGTTGGGTGAAATTATATGGATTATATCCTCTAAACCACATTCATTTTTGTTTTATATGGTAATTCGTGTAACTTTCAAGTGATAATACCATTACCCTCTCTTTGGTACATAAAATGATCGAGAAAATTATTTTATGATAAAACAATATTATTTCCTATTTATTATAGAATAATTTTATTATATGCCCATATTTTCATTAAAATATATTCAAGAATTTGTTTAATATTCTAAAATAATTTATAATATAAATTTTTACCTCTGATTTAGCTTGTATAATAATGTTTAAAATGAATTTTTTTATCATTTTCCAATTGAGATACTTTTTACCAAAAGTGTTAAAAAATATTTGTTTTAACGTATACCACATGAATAGATTTTACCACCACCCTAACTACTAATTTAATTGAATATTAATTTACAATATTTGATGATTATTTTCGATAATAATATTTTAACTAATGTAATTATTTTTTTAGATTTAAAATATTTTTTTTAAAATAAAATTGTATTTCTTTAAGAAGTATTACATTGATCTTTTAAAGGTATTTTTTATGAAAAATAACATTTGAAGTTATGTTTGTTTCAATGGGTACATGATCCAATGACACTATACTTATAATTTCTCTTGATGTTTTTTTATTATGATGACGAAATATTTATGAAATATGTTTTATTTTTCTTGGGTTAAGATATGATGAATGTTTTCATGGAATGCTGGAATAAATATGAATGGATTATTATTATGTGATAGTTGATTACATTATAACCATCCACAGTATTGTGTAATTTTATTTTGATATATAATTAGTTGACAATGATAACTGTAGATATTATTGTGAAAATCATTATTCACATCTTGATTTTTGTGTGTGATTTCTTCCAGTTATGCTGAAAATATTATAAATGGACATGATTGAAAATATATTTCTTCACATTTTGATACAATAGTATGATTTATTTAGCTATGATCATAATATTAATCGAGTACATGGTTATGAATGTCTGTGTTGACATTTTGATGTGTGTTTATGATCTCTTCTAGTAATTCTCACAAGATTATTCATAGAGATGATTATTAATTTATATGCTCCAAATATTATGTTTTCGAATACTTACGATACCACCTGACTATGTTATTAAAATTTAATTATATAACTTCCTTGAAACCCATATAGATGATGATTCTAGATATGAGTATATTTTATTTTTTTATTATCTATGATTTTCTGGGAATTGATATTTCATGTTGATATCATGAAATTGATTATATTATCATACCCTAATGACTATTTTATTCTCTCTTATTATGTATGTCTTCTGTGATTCCCCTTCATTAACATTTTATATACCCCTTTATTATGTTTTTATTCCCCAGGTTTTATGAAATGATTTATGTGTGATATGTCTAGAAGGGTAACAATATGATGATATTATTGGGAGATGTGGAAGATATTTTAAAAAATAGGATAATTCTGTATCTAGTCTGGAAATACCCTAAAACTTTATGGTCCTATTATGTGTATATTTATGATATGTACATAATATTCATCTAAAATGATGTAATATTAATGTTTTAAATGCTTGCGTCACATTAGTTGGTATCATATGAAGGTTTACTAATTTATAATCATTAAGATTAGAGTAATTTTGTGAAAAGAGGGGGTAATTCTAGCCATAGGATAATATCATAAAGTTTTGGTAAAGTAGACATTGTGTGGTTTTATATGAAAATAAATCACTGTCTAGATACTGGAATATGAATGCATCTTGGGAATAAATGAACCTAGAGGTAACGACTCTAAAAGGAAAAGTTTTGGTATTAAATTGATCAACACTACTTTATGATGATTGAGCCTAAGACATCACTCCTAGATAGACACTCCCAGGGGATATTCTTGGGTTAATTGAAATTTTATTTATAATCTATTATTATTAATGAGAGGATAAAACATATAGAAATTAATGATATACCATATTAATATGGGATTAATCAAAAGCATCATGGGATAATAAATATAAGGTTGATCAAAATATTAAATGAATATATACCTATTCTAAGGTTTTATGTGATGGGATATTAAGATTATAGATGATATTTTGGAAGAAATTTATAAGAATAAAACCCTTTTGTTTAGTATGTGTTGTAGTGAAATTGATAATTAAGGGGTAACACTTTTATATATTGTGGACATAAGTTATAGTTATTGATAACCTTTAGGGATAATATAACCATTGATGTGGAGATAATTATTGTAAACTGGGATTAAAGTTTTATTAAATTTTGGAGATAATTTGTGATGATTGTAAATATAGTTGTAGGAAAGTAGATTGATTTAATTTATGAAACTACATATGATTGTATTATGGTTTTATGGTGAATTATATTATTTTATGAAATGAATATCATATGTTTAGAGAATATAAGATCATATTATTCGTGTTTTTTTATGTTTCATTATCAGATACATTATATTGTTTATGGATAAATGCTAACGTTTTTCTTGGAAAAAAAATATATGATCACATGTTTCATATTTTCCGATGTTGAACTTTTTACACATATTTTTTAGGCCTCTTAAGAGTAACTAGTTTTGAAATTGACTGGGTTAATTTTTTTGTTATTTATGAGGTTTTAGATATAAATTAATTATTTCATTATATGATGATTTATCCATATATGATTACTTGTGTTGTGAATTGTGGTTTTGGTAAATTTATAGAGATATTAGGGATGACTTGTTATAATTTTACATATCATACAATCCATTAAATGTTCTGTTTAGTGATTTTGGGATAGAAAATTTTTATGGAATATTTATTTCTCATATAAATAGGATAGATAAAATTTTAAATAGATATAATAATGATAAATGGATGAATTTTTTATTATTAAATATAAATAAATCAAGTATGTATGTTATATTTTATTATTTATCTTAATGATAAATGATTTACTCAACTCAAGTAATAGGTATATAAATTTACTGATTCTTATTTAAAAAGAATAAAATAATTGTCAAGGTATGTTTTTAGAAACCCATATGTCTTATAATGATTTATAATTTATTTTTGAAATACATAATTTGGAAATACTGCATTTCTTAGAAGTGATATAGAAATTAGTTAGGTTGATATAATAGATATCAGATTTTATTACTATGTCATGATATAATAACAATGGTATATCATAATTAAAATTAATAAGGTGAAATTTACTTATGGGGGGTATAATGTAACACCTCAAGATTTTAGAATATATTTATCTTTAAATATATTAAAAGTATTTGATATCTTACTGACAAGAATCACAATGCTTAAAACCCCATGATATATTATAATCTACCTATTAAGTTGGATGTATGAATAATAACAGACACATTACGAAACAATATGTATCATGTTTTTTAAAAATTTAAATGCATTGATTAATTCATTATAAATAAGTATTATGTTTTCTAAAATGTTATTTAATGATTCTAAAATTAAATTTTATTCAAAAATAGTTTTATTACATCTTTGGGAAAACAATATAATTGATAACACTATTTTTTATAAATTTTATCTCATTGAATATATTTCATTTTCAAAATCACATTTTTTATATTAACATAGGGTGAGTTTTTGTATTTTTAAAAAAAAATTATTTTCCATTGAATAGTTAAAAATACCGATTTTTTTAAAACATAAATCATTTTCGTCAAAAAATGTAATTTAAATGTCCAATTTTGTTATGAATTGTTTTTTATACAAAATATATTTTATTAAAAATAATATAATTAATTCCCTTTGAATAAACATTATAATTTATTTTAGAATAGGATCATTTTAATGTCTAAAAACACAATTATCTAAAAAATTATTTTCATTTCATTTTATGAATTTGTATTAAAATTTATTCATATCACTTATTGTAATTGAATATGGATAAATGGATTCCAAATTTACAATTGTGAGGCTAAAGTTTTTTTAAATTGGTCCTTTTTATTTTTAGGCATTATAAGTAGTAATCATAGAATAATTTATCTCCCATTTAAAGGGAAAATGGCATAAAAAGGATAAATTAATTGAATAAAGAATAAAAAACATATATAAAGATTCCTATATTTCATTTTTTGAGTATAATTAAAAACAATATTCCTATAATTGAATATGGAATTTTCGTACCATTCTTCTTTGATAATTACATTTATATTTTTTCAAGCAAATGAAAATTTTAAAACATACACTCTCTTGATTTTAATTTGACATATATGTTCATATAGTGGAAAAGGATATAAATAATGAATATAAATGTTTTTTTTAACATAATTAATTTAATTTTAAGAAGAAAATTTATTTCTAATTTCTAGTGAGGGTATAATTAATATAAATTCATACACAACGCTAGCATAATTCTAGTACACACGGTAGAAAAATAAAATAAAATAATTCTAAAAACATCAAAGGCAATGTTTTGATGATGAATTATTGTGCCACATTAATTTTTTTGGCTAATTATAATGCATAATTGAATGTTAAAGAGTTTATATTTGAATTATAGAACCATATATAATTCCTTAATGTCAAAATATGTTAATGTTTCATAAAAAAGACATCAATAGTATTTTATGTTAAATAATATATTATTAAATGATTAAATATCATTAAAATATTTAAATATGACAATGGGGTAGGAATATGGTCTAAAATGACATCCCATGACCATTTGTGATCTTGTGACTATATTATATGTAACTTTATAAACACAATTACAATGATTAAGGGTAAAATTGGTAAACAATAGGGTGAAACAAAATGATAGCATTTAAGATACCATTTAAACCAGTACAAATTTTAAAATATGAAAGTATTTAAACATTAAATAATAATATATTTAAAATTAATTCAAATTTGTGGCACTTTCACTTGAAAATATTTTATTACTATACATTGTTTGAGTAAAACCATGTTTGTTTTTTCATTCACTATAAAGGGACATCACCTCTCCATTATTATTCACACCACCATGACCCACTTATTTCATAAAATACTACCAAAAACAATTCTCAACGTCCTTATCCATGTTTTGAAGGTTTCTCCACTTAAAATGTCATCTTTAGGGTCCTTTAGAAGAGATCCAAAAGGCAATTCTCAATGGGAAGGACGTTTGAGTGCGTATAAAGAAAGACTAGTCTTTGTGTAAGGGTTAATCATCCCAAATTGTATTATTTGGGAACAATGTTATTTTATTCACCTATATTATTTTATTCGGTGTATATAATTTCCCTTTCATAAGTTATTTCATGAATCTATTTATATTCATTTTGATTAATGTTTCATTTGAAGTTATTTCTTTCATAGAAGATATTATTCAAAAGAAACCAAAGAAGTAAGGGTTTCACATCTTTCTTTTATTTTTTATGTGGAATATTTCATATTCACTACTAAAATATATTGTTTTTTATAAACTTACCTTGAATTTATTTTATTATTATTTTAATGGTAATTATTAGGTTTTAAAAATTCATATATGGTTCTCTCTTTCTTGTGGTTTTGATTCAGAGATTACCAAGGAAGTAAGGGGTTTATATTACAATCTCATTTCTTTTTTAGACTATTTATGATAAATTTATATTGAGATAATTTATATATATTATCCTATTAATGCAATATATTTTATTCTCCTATGTTTATTCATGAAAATTTCTTGTGATGGTATAATTTTCTATCTTTGGTACCTAAAATGATCGAGAAATTGTTTTTATGAAAAACCGATTTCAATTTCACATTAGTAAAGAATATTTTTAATCAATGTATATTTTTTATTTATAATATATTCATGGATTTTTTTAATATTATATAATTATTTATTAAATACATTTTTACCCATGATTGAGCCTATTTAAAATAGGTTTAAATGATTTTTATTGTCATTTTCCAACTGAGATACATTTTAGAAAAGGTCTAAATGAAATATTTTTTTAATGTATGGCATAGAAATCTGTTTTTCCCCATCAAAACTAATATTTTAAATGAATATTCCTTTAAAATAATCCATTTTTATTTAAAAATTAAATAATTTTCATAATATTATCAAAATCTTTATATTTTTTAAAAATTTATTTCAAAATGAAAAGTTAATTTTATTTAAGAAATTATTTACTGATCTTTTAGATATATATTCATTTATAATAGACATAATTTGATGTTATCTATTTTCCTAGGGTAAAAGATCCAATGATACCATCATTCTTATTTCTCTATATGGTTATTTATTATGATAATGAAATCTTAATGAAACATGTTTTCTTTTCCATGGGATATGTTATGATGAAAATTTTTATAACATTGTAGCATTATTATGATAGGATTATGATTATATGATGGTTAGTTCTGTTATATTCTTATAATGAATTCAGTAGAGTGATATTGACATCTCATGAGATGACGTTGATAATAGTGCACATGATTATGAAAAATTTCATTCACATATTGATTTGTGAGTATTTTTTCCTCTAGTTATGGACACAAGATTAGAAATAGAAATAATTGTTAATAGATTTTTTTACATTTTGATGAATCATAATGATTTATTCTATATATTATCATAATATTATGTGAGGATATGATATACAATTACTATGTATACATTTTATGTAAAAGTGTGATAAAGTCTATCCATGCTCATAGTTTTATGCCTGGATGTGATTTTGAATGGCTATATTAACAAGATTATGATTTCTTAGGACTGTAATGACACATGACTATGTTAGAACTCTTGAATAATGACTGATTCCTTGATATAATTATCTACCATGCCTCTAGATATTTTTTTTTTTGAGATTTCAATATATGATTTTATGTGTATGAATCATTTATATTGATAACATGAACTTGATTATGTTATAATTCCCTTAGGAACATATTATACCCTCTTCTGACTAAAAACTCTTATGTTTGACCTTATTGAGAATCTGATCTAGTCCTTCTTTACTTTTTATTTTCCTAGGATTTTAATGAAGGATTTAAATGTTGTGTGTATATAAGGATACTAATATAAAAATATTTTTAGAAACTGTTGAAGATATATTAAGAAATAAGTTGATTATGTATCAAATCTCTAATAACAACAAAAATAAATGGTCCCATGACTTATATATTTTTAATATTGATTTAAAATTCATATAAAATGATGAAATATTAATGTATTAAATTATTGGGTCAACTCAACACATTTCCTCCACAACTACAATAACCAGATCAAAGAATGTGTTAAATGATTCATTTTGGTGAAACCTCAAGTCCACATACTGGTTATATAGAAACTATAATAAATATTTTCAAAATATAGAATTACCATTATATATATTAATCATATTTTACCAAATGTTGTGAGAGGATTTATATGAAATCATTTTTGTGTATATTTTGTTAGATAAAGATACCACAACATTGTTTATACTTCAAGCATAAATATCTAATTCTGTATGCTCTCCTTTTGAAAACACGTCATTGTCCTTAAAACCATAAATTATATGTATTTTAGCTATATAAACATCCATAACTAAATATCTTAACTATTTCTATATCAGATCCATGGATAGTTGAAAATTATTTCCATGGAATATTGTTACCGCCATATGATTAGCTAATACCATTACTTCCACTGATAGAGAATAATAATGACTTCAACCATTGTATATAATAAAAATTATTAGCCCTTCATTGTTAAATACCCTAATTTTTGGGTAATAATTGTATAAAATATTAAAATAATCCACCTTTTAATATTCAGTCATCATTAAGAAAAAATATTTTCTTCCTTTTCATAAATAAATATTTATAAATGAATGAATGCGAGAGAAATTTTTTAAACCTGGTTTACCCAAATCATTATTATGTAATAAGTATATAATGGAAATGAGAAAATATACTAAAATCAGTATCCCAAGGTTTATAAACATTTACACTTGAGAATAAATTTATCCTACTTATAAAAGAAGTCACTTATCCTCTAAAATTATGATCTGATGATAATTTTTGGATCTGAATTGGTTCACACCGATGTATGTGTGACATGAAATTAAATTATCATCAGTGATATTAAATACACTTGAAAATGTAAAATTTTCACTGTAAAAAAACCCTTAAGAACCATTCACTTCCAAAAATTTTCCTCATACATGAAATTCCCCTTATTCATGAATTGTTAATTCTACATCAACTATTCATAATGAATTACTACATCATGTATAAATATTACATATAAGTCCCTCACATACAACTCTGCACAAAGTCTATTTGAAATTACCATTACATGTAATGCATCCATGCACTACTCTACAAGAACCTCCTTTGTGATTTAAAGTATATAGTTCATAGTAATCATTCTATAAACAACCCTTTTTTCAAAAATTCTTTACTTACATTTTGGAAAGACCCTTGATAAATATTATAATAAAAAATTAAAATTCAAGCCTTTATCAAAACTCCTTCATGTACAAATTACTATTGATACATCAAGAAAAAAATCCCTTTACAAATTATAAAAAATCATGGACTATTATCTTCAAATGATGTGGAAAATATGAAATTCTATTATGCTTTGACTTTCTGTGTAACCTCTATTTGATCACATACTCACTATGAAAACATAGAAAATATGAACTCAGTACATGATAATTTACATGTTTCATGAAAATAATTCTCTTAAATTTTTTTGCGCAATCACCAGTCACATTCAAGAGATTTCAAAAAAAAATTCAACCTAATTCATCAACAAAAATACTTTAACATTGAAAACCAGATTTGTAAATAGACAAAAGAACACTAAAATCATTATACAGAATTTTGAGGGATTTTTTCCAATATTTTAAGGGAATATAATCAAAAGTATCATGGAATTTCAAAACCTCTAATTTGTAGTAATTATAGGATTAGAGTTTTAAAAGGTTTCAAATTATTTAAGATAAGAAAATCTTCGAGTTAATCATTATAGGCTTGCATATATAAAGATTATACCATTAATTTTGAGGAAGGGATAACCTATGAGGATATAGGTTCCTTCCAATGTTAATTATTTTCAATAAAAATTTTAGTGACGAAACATTTGAATTAATTTTTTATATTTTATTACATTTTATCTCAAGTAATAGCTATGGAATATATTAGAAATTGGGTTAAGATTTTTATATTATCCCAAATGGATTATAGGTTATTTAATGGGTTATTGAAATTTTACTATAGGATGTGTAGAGTGAGGAAGAAAGAAGATACTTAATTTTTCAAGTATACAAGATCTCTTGATTTAACTATTGAATCGTATTCCAATATCTTCTATTGGTTTATTCAATAATATATTGTTTATTGCGAATTTTTTGGTTTATGAATTCTATAATAGATTCTAGCTTAAACCCTTTCCTATAACTATCATGATAATATAAGAATATCTATGTATCTGTTGGATAAAAATCACCACACACACAGTTGATAGTCATCCATAGGGAGGAGATCCTTTTTAAACAACCTAATATATCATAATTTGGCCTTTTTAGGATTTAAATTAGTTGTGCATAGAATTTTTTAGAGGTTAAGGATTCAAAACGTATGGTTGATTGGTTTGTTAATTATCACTCTAATGAATACCTAAATGGTCACTGTAACTGGGATTGATTTTTTTTCAATACTGTGGATTTTGAAAATTTATATCATTGACCTCCAAAGATGGTGCTCCTCGAAGAACCTATTTGATTGAATGAATGGTTCTACATTTATCAACCCTCTACTTATGTTTGTTACAAATAGTTCAAACAGGGTCAATAGTTTAAGATTAATGGAATCTCCTAATTTTTATCGGTTAATCCTTCTTAGAGAATGATTCAATTTTTCCATAAGGATTTAATAATCACTATGAGTGTTCATAATATATGATTTAAGAGGTTTTTAATAATTAGGATAGGTTCCCCAAGTTTGGTTATTTTTAGAAACAACTTCTAGAAACTCACAAGAATCATTCATCATTTTTTGGAAGGTATTGATACACACAACGTATATGAATTGTTTATTTTTCATTACAATCCATTCATAACATATTCAAAAAAAATATTATTAAAATAACATGGTTAGGTATAATGTGTATGGTATAATTATATCATTCTCATGTTTCATAAAATGACTCTCCCTTTTTTCAAAAACGTTTTAAATTCACTTTTTTATGTGGAGTTATCTTGTGGTGTGGAAAATATTTCTCTTAAAAACCACTTTTTAATAGGTCCTAGGAATGGATGGATGTAGGTATTATGTTCCTAAAAATTTATATTATTAATATTTTTAGTAAATTGAGAACATTTTTATCTTTTATGACTTCATTTGATGAGGTGAAACAAGTTCATAGTGATTTCATTAAACCAGTTGACATGAAGGTAATAAATATAAGACTCTATCCCATGAAAATTGGGTTGGTGGTTTAACACACATGGTTTAAAAATAAACATTACTTATCACTGAGAAATATGTGTAATGTATGAGTGAGAATTATTCCAGGATGTTGTGAGATAGTCATTCGTGGTTTGATCTAAGACATTACTAGAGTAAGGGGGTGCTTCATTCACATTTCCAATTAGATATAAGTTTAATATGAGGTAATTAGGTTTAAATTATATTAGATTAGATTCAGATTTATATTTAATATTCTCAATAAAATTTATATATAAATGTAGAAGACCCATTGGTCTACATTATTCCTTACTCCTTGTATTATCCACCATAACATGTTGATTTGAATTGTCTCAAATATTAAAGGGAATATAAAGAAGGAATTAAAGGAGAAATGATAAATGAAAATGGTGTTGTAATAGAGAAATTGGTAAGATAATAGACTGAGGGTTTTAAAGTTACTTACATGGGTCCTGAAAAAACGGTACCAAATTTTCTCCCAAATTAACACTGTGGGTTGAAGTAGTTGATTATAAAATAGTTAACGTTGAAAATTCTATGACACCTAAGATGTGATTATCAGTTAAATTAATTATTTTTTGAGGTTTTTTTCTATTAATTATAAAACTATTTAGTTCGAGAAAAAAACAAAAAAAAATATTTTAGTTAAAATTAATAATCAAGAAGGGTCGACCCTAGGTAATTTTGGGGGAATGTCTGATGGATTCATTTCCATAACAAAATTCTATCATTATTTTTAGCTGTATCCATTTCATGAGATAAAACATCTCATCATTCACTAATTTTATTCTAGAATAATTCAATGGATGATCACTTATTCACATAGAGGAATATTTTTATGATCACATGAATATATATGATAGTATTATAACATGAAATATGTAGTTATTGAATTTGGAAAATAAAATGTAGAAAATAATTTATTTAATGGGAATATAAAATAAATAAATTATTACAGATCAAAAAACATAAATCAAAATCAAATCCAATACATCCCATAAATATCCCTAAAATAAATCCATATATATCTTAACACACCATTGATAAAAAATTACCAATAGAATATGATAGTTGAATCATATAAGTGATATTTAAGAAGATAAAAAATGTTCACTTCCATTATTGTGTGAATGAAATAAAATTTGGAAATAAATTACATTATAGTTATAAACATCATAATAATTAGAATTATAATGAAGGAAATATTTTAATCAGAGATGTTGAGTGTTTTTGGACAATATACATATAAAGAACAATCATGTAATTATAAAATGGAAGCATAAAATTACATAAATAACAATCAATGATGGAACCTAATTTACTCCCTCAAATATTTCCTAACATGAGATTTAGAATCTATTTATTCGATAATATTCACTTCAATGTTGTCTCATTTATTTATTTTTTCCAAAAGGTGGAGGAATGTTAACAGAGAACTGATATTCCATCATTATCAAGGTTTCATGTTTGGTTTTATATCACTTCATTGATGATAAAGAACAACATTCAAGGTGGGAGAATTAGGACATGTCATAGTATAAGAAAATATGACCCGTAATGATCTATAATATCTGGTAAAATTTCTACTCAATTGGATAATCTATTTTGATGTTATTTTGTAAATGGCGAGAAAACATTTCTTCCAATGAAATATGGATAAAAATTTAAAATTCAAATTTTACCTCTTGTATTAATAAAAAACTAAAAATAATTAACTTGGTATATGTTTTAATGATTTTGTTCAGAATTAAAATATTTCAATTATAAAATTTAGCTTTATTGGATAAAAATTTTGGTCTATATATTCATTTTATAAAACCGGTGTCCAATTTTATTTCCCAAAAAATATCGATTCGACTACCAAAATAATGAAAATCATTTTTTAATCATCCAGTACTTTAAAATGATAAGTTCTTTCCCAATATTATGAGTTATATAAAAAAATTCAATTGAAATTCATTAATATAAATTCACCCAATGGGTGATGTTAAAATGGGTTGATATTAATATATTTAAAACAAGAATTACAAATATTATTAGTAATGAAACTAAAATTTTAAAATGAATTAACCTACAATTTCAGGAATAATGAATCACATCAAAACTCTTCAAAAATTATTTAAAATTGTGTAATTTTAATGTCCAATCAAACCTCATACTTGATTTCTTCTACTCACTATAAAATTACATGAAAATAAATATCAAAATTGAGTCACCCTGTCTAGTTTTTTAATATTCAATGTTTTCCACAATGAACTCACATCAACCAATTAATAATCTCAACAAAACAATTTAAATTAATAAAAAAATAAGAAAAATTAAATCCCAATCCCATATCTTTTTTCAAATTTTCCACTACCCTTCATCCAATTTCAGTTAAGAATCAATGTATATTTTTTATAAAAAATCAAAAGGGGTTCCTTTTTTATTCAATAAGCAATGAAGGAAGTTATAGGTTGAAATCACATTTCAAATTGTAGATAAAAATCTATATTATTCAATTGTATATTTTAACTATAATAATGATGAAAGGACCAAATATGAGCTAGTTTCTTATAGAGTCACTTTCCCTTAGTGCCAAACATCAGAAATTATATTAATTTAATGTTCATAATAGAGATGAAATTCCAATCTATGGGAAATAGAACTATAGTTTCACTATAGCTAAGTGTCTAACGGCACACATTATGCCAAAAAATGGATTTATGTCATCATTTTTTTATTTTTTGTCATTTATTTCAATTTTTTTGAAATCTCAAATGAAAATAAAACTTAATATAATCGCTACTCTAAAATTAATTAGCTACAAGAACTTAAACTCCTTCCCTAAAATCCAAATAATGTGAACTATGACATTATTAATAAATGGTTGAAAATATAGATGGTGTATAATCACGTCAAACAACCATGAGTACTAAAATTTATGATCTTGAACATAAACTTTAATAGTGACAATAATTAATATATGAAAAATTACTTCATGTTTCACAGTTTACATTATCACATGAAAGGATAAAGAAACAGATTTTCAATAAAATTTTATAATGTCACCCCTAATGGAGAATGGAACTATCCTTAATGTTGAAAAATAAGAGAAGGGAATATTTAGAAATGGGAAGAAAGTGTAAGAGAGAATTTCAATCATAATATTAAAAATAAAATCATGGAATAAAATCACATGGTTGATTGATGAAGATGTATAAGAATTAGTTAATCATTTCAAATCTATTTCTCATGTCGGATAATTGTGCATGATTAAAGACTGGGTTCAAATACTAAATGTATGGTGATTCTATTACAAATACTCAACCTCTTCAACTCCTAAATATCATATACAAGAAATATTAGAGAACTATAGAAACCCAAAGGGGTTAGCTTAATTAAAAATATTCAAAACCAAAAGAATTATTAAAAAAAGATCTTTTTAATTTTTAATTACATGATGGAGAAAATGAAATGTATAAATCTATAAAGAATTTAGGCTTCCTAATTAAGGGCACTTATTTTTATGTCATTAGCTCAATATAGACCCTAAACATACACAATAATTTCTTATAATTAATTAATAATTTACTATTTCACCACTTATTTTTAATAGATTTAATTATTGGGGGGGTTTTAAAAAATGGATTATAATATGTTTTGAGAAGAATATGATGGGTTTTAATGAATGGAATAATCCTAGAAATATCATAAATGGTCTATCCAATTAAATTATTGTTCTTGATAAGGATATCGAGAAGTATTGATTCTTAGTTGGATTCAAGTGAAGAAGATTTAGAAACATGAATGCTTTAATTATATGTAATGAATTAATACTTATGTGATGAGGGTAGAATATTTATTTCATGTTCATTATAGATAAAATTACATGAGATAGATTAGGTATTTTATAAAAAAGAATAAAATATTTATGAATTTTAGGAATAATTGGTTCATTTATAATTGAGGTTTCAACATCCAAAATGGTCAGATTAGTTCTGGGAATGGTTAAATGATCTATATTAATTATTTCTTCCAATATTTCACTCATTAATCATAAAAAACATTAATTTTTCAAAATTCAGAATATTCAAGATAGGAATAAGAATTTTCCTCATTTAAACAAAAGAAATTGATTTCTAATTGACTTGAATAACATTTAAAATATCCTTAATGTCCAATATGTTTAATTTTAACAATACCTATCCAATATATATAATAAATCTCTTTATTATACCAAATTTTATAGTTTTATTTATTAATATTGATATTGAGGCCTATGTTTCCAAGGATTATGGGTGTGTTCTCATTCATACCTTAGATGACCGAGTTGATTTCTTACAGGAAGAGAGAATAAGGGATGTTTGGGGTTTTCACTATAGGAAATAATTTTTCATTATTATAAAGATAAATTAAGTCTACATGGTTTATTAAATTTTTATGTTTTACCATAAAATCCATTAAGATGACCTTAGGTGATGAAATAATACAATCCGTACGTTGAAGAGTGAAAAATGTGGGTTAGAGATCCTTAAGTACTAATTGAAAGTAAAAGATAAATAGAATTTGGATCTAATTTTATCCCAGATAACATAATTCATTGATATATATTTTATATATATATGTTCAGAATTAATGTTAGGGTAACCAGCATTCTTTAGATTAGGTGGAATGGTTCCCTAGATGGTGGATCTCGCATTATAAGGTAAAAAATTCAGATAGAACTTATTTTTTAATGTAAAAAATTACTTAATGTACGTTTTTAGGTGGTTATTGTGTTTAATTCTTCAATATGGTGTATATTGATTTTAACCAGAAAGAATATTTCCCTTAAATTTTTAGCCAACTCATATTTGTATTTCCCCTTATTCATTGTGGGAATGAAGTATAATACAATATTATCTTGGGAGGTAGGGATTCCTCTATGTTATTCTTATATTTATTATATTATAAGGGATATTTTTCACCATTATCAATATATTTTAATCCTTTAATTATTTAGGAATGGTTAGTTCTTATTTTTCAATGGTTTTCCTACTCCTCACTAGATTCACGACTTTGAGTTGGTCAGGAGAGCCTTGAATGTAACTAAATTCCACCCTTTTGGATGAGGAAGGGAAAAATTGTGTGGGATGGGGTCCTTACAATTTTTAGGTTTTTGAAATTAATATTTAAAAAAGAAACATCAGAATTAATTTTCTATATTTTCTTACACAATTTATCAAGTAATAATTTTGGAACCGATTATAAATCTAGATGAATAGGTTAGTTTATGATAAGAGGATATTTAGGTAATTGTATTGGTTATTTTAATTTAATAGGATTATAGTGTAATTATTATTATTTGGATTAAAATTGGTTATGATTTGGAATGCTTTTAGGAGGTTATGTTTTCAAAAAAATTGATTGGGTTATTGATTATACCTTTAAAAAACACTAGATAGATATACTACATTGTATTAAAATTGTTGTAGTAATGAGTACATTGAAAATTTATACAATTTAACTCTATTTATGGTCATCCTTAACTAAAGGGATATTCGGACCATTATCTACCCTACGGTCATGATTTGTCATATTATAAAGATAAGGTAAATAATTTGTACTTTAATGAATTTACAAAGGTACATCTCTTGAACAATCCTAGGGAGGGTTTAATGTTTTTACCTAATGATTTTTCCTTTTATAATATTTTATAATACCATAAATTTTGGAGTTTTATCATTATACATAATGGTTTCCCATGTATGGTTTTATTCCTCAAATAGTCTAGATACTTGTAATCACTATTGAGTGTTTCTTTTGAGGTCACTATACAAATCATGTCAAATAATTGTTTATTCCTTGGACCCAAAAATTTATTTAATAATAAAATTTATTCATGGACTAAAAAAATAGTGAGGTGTAATGTGTAGGGTATATTTAATCCTTAAATTTGTTTCAAAAGATGAATCTCCCTAATTTTCAACAAACTATGTAATTTAATTTATAATGTAAATTTTCATCTAGTGGGTGAAGTATTTTTTATAAAACTACCATTTTAAATTTTCCCAAGAATAGATGGATACAGGTTTAATATAATACCTCGAGATGTTTTATAAAAATAAAACTAGGTTGGATAGTTCATACAACATGCAACACTAACCCAAAAAAATATGACAGTTATAACATGAATGTTGTAACCAAGGCATTCACATTTTGGGTATGAATATGATTAATTTCATTATGAAATATATTTAATGTTCAATATCCTTAAAAATTTATATATAAATTCATGGTATATAATCAATAATTTTTTTCCAAAGTCTCCTTATTCTTTAAAATTATTTTTATTCATTTTTGTGTGTAACATCTGCCGATATGAAACTCTCTCACATGGAAAGAAAAGGGTTGGTTACAAGACCTCAGGTAAACCTCCACGTATGCCAGAGGATGAAGAATAGTAGCAAGGGTGTGATATATATAGTGGGGAGGATTTACCCCCTGTTACCAAGTTACAACACTGTGGAATAAACCAATAATAATAAATAAATATCATAATGTGGAAAAATGTAATAAAAAAGATATAGTGGAAGACAACTAAGCCAACTACATAATCTAATAAATAATAAAGGAATAAAGTAATAATTTTATTTAATAGAGTTAAAATTCATTCTATAATTAAAAAAAATACTACAATACATAATAAAAGTTTCAAAATTACCCTATCTTGAACCCCAAGATGGTCCCATCTTCAAACTCTAGACCATCCAGCATGAAAACAGTCAACAACAAGGTCCTTTTCTATTTTCCAAACCTGCGTTAGTAAAATTTTCCTTGGTACCAAATTACTACCTAAATAGGGTTTGTTTATATCTTAGTATGTCAAAACCAACATGTATAATCATAAATGGTTCGTTAAGAAGTGTATGAAAAAATGAAATAAGAAGGTGTATTAATTAATGAAATAATTAAATTAATACCACATGAACCTTCTTCTACACTATAACATAGTGTATTTTATCTTGTATCAAAACCATTTCAACCATTACCATTTGAAAATGGTAAAACATAACCTGCCTTAGTGCCATGCCAGAATGTGTTTGATCATGCCTTACAACCATTCCAACCATAACCATTTATCCCAGATATAGAATCACACAAATCTAGTTCAAACCCTCTTTATAATCCTTTCACTATTTAATTAGTGTTGAACCATATCTATAATAATTTATTCATCTTTCACTAGTCATAGACTGCTATATAATCATTTTAGCATGCATCACTAGGCGTAGCCCATAATATAATCATTTCAACACATATTCCAAGGCACAACCATCTATAAAATAATTTCATCACATGTCACTAGGCATATCCCACTACATAATAATTTCAATATGTATCAGTAGGAATATCCCTCAATATAAGTATTTCAACAGGTGTCATAGGGTATATCCTTCTACCCAATCATTTCAATATGTATCATAGGGCATTTTATACTATATAATAATTTCAGCCCGTGTCACCGGGCAAGCCCGCTATATAAGCATTACATCATTTAATCGCAACACAAGTCATGAAATAAAGAATACTACAATATCACATAATATGAATCAATGTATAATTATGTAAATTATCATTTATCTTTCAATTTCACATTTTATATTTCAATTTATCATAACCAATAACTTTCTAGTTATCTATACAAATAATAAAATCCAAGGTGAATCTATACCAAGAAAATATCCATAATCCATGTCATGAAAAAATCACTTACATATAATAAAAAATTCATTTATATTTAGAATTTAGATCAACCAAATGGTATCCCAAGGCCAAGTCAATAACCAATTAGATTAAAATGGACTTGAAGAACAAATTCAATAGATTTTTTCAATGTATTTTATTAATGATGTGTTGGTGAAATTTCACTATTGTTCATAAATGAAAATTGTTTAATCATAGGGCTTGTGTTTATAACCCCTACTGTTAATTGATGATAAAACAATGATTACAATGGAAAATATCAATGAGGAAGAAGGTGAAAATGATTGCAAGAAGATTCCTGGATCCAAACCGATCAAGATCATAACCAACACTATATGTAGTCAGGATATTAACTTTAAAAGTAGACGATTAAAGGGATATAATAGAAAAATGGTCCAAAACTACTTACCAAGGATTTATCACACAAACAGGATGTCTAAAAGAGAGGTTTTCACTCCAAAATCACCTAGATGGTTACTTAGGTTTGAGAGGAAGAAGCCATATGTAAGATGAAATAAAAATCAATTGCATGATAAATATTAAAACTGTATGTCAAAAAATTATATGGAATTTAATATAGTTACATTTCATGTAATTATGTTTAATGAGTCATGCTAAAAAACATGTTTCCTTTGATGAATTAATTTCTCCCTAACATTACATGATGTGTAATCTATTTTCATGATGTGTAAATGTTCTACAGATTGTTTTTCATCCCATTTTCCTTTTGAAGAAACCCAAACCCCCTTTAAAGATTCTAAACATTCCAAGATCCTATGGTAACACTTAACCCATTTTCCCAAACTACATTAATTAGAAAAAAGAATAATTCTATAGAAAGTAAATCATTTTCTCAAACAATATCTCTCAGTATTTGAATAAGTTATGACCATCAAGGCACAACTAAAAAAACAAGAATCACTGTGGGGCCCCAATGAACAAGTATGTCCACTATAATCGCATATCAGATTCCCTCTCCTAGATATCCTGTAGAACTCACCCATAATTACATAGATCTTGAAAAAATGTTAAATACCAACCCTAGAGATACTTCTCACTTTGATCCAAAATCTGTATTGGATACTATTAAAACTTTACATCAACACTAAGCTCAATGTCCACTATGCCTATCATGTGAGAAGATATTGGAAAATTTCATTGAAGCCACGACATGTGATACACATTGTTCATCGAACATTAGTGTGGTGAAAGGGTAAACTATCTTCCATTGGACCGACCCTATCCAATATCTATAATAGACTGAAAAACCTTGGGTGTGTCTTCCTATGTTTTCTAATACGCTATCGTGACAATCTAGGAGATACGTAATGGAAAACACGATGAGCAACCTCAAACTCCAGAGGCCACCTCCGATAGACATAGTATGATTTCTACATACTCTTTGTAGTCACCAACCACTATTTGATAATCTTAACATGGTCAAACATATCCTAAATGAGATTAGGCTCAACAAGTAGTGACTCAAGGGCCTTTAACCAAAAAGAGGAAAATGACACAACCATCCATACAAGGCCCAAAAAGGTTATATTTGGATATATTCCTAGAAGATATTATTATATGATGTCTCCATGAGTTCCATATGCTACTCCCATGAACAACTAAAATCTAGAACACAGTATTATAACATATCTTCCCAAAACTTAATAATCTTCTCATATTGACCATCCGCATGAGGATGATAGACCATACTCAAAAGAACATGCGATCCAAGATCCTTATGAATATACCCTTCCAGAAATGTGACGTGAAATGAGGATCTCTATCTAAAACTATACTACTTAGAATACTGTGAAAACAAACTACCTCACGCACATAAAGACTACCCAAATCATTAACACTAGAGGTATCCCTGATAGAATAAAAGTGGGAAACCTTCATCAGCTGATCTACAATCACCCATAAATCATCAATATTATTGGATTTTTACGAAAATAATATCACAAAATATATAATAAAATCATTTCATTTCAAATCATGAATGGGAAATGGATAGAAAATCCCATCAAGCCTCTAATACTAGGATTCTAGTTGTTGACATGTGTAAAATCTCACCACAAGTCATTCCACTTCCTTCTTTGTTCTAGACCACTAGTACTATCTACAAGGATCAAGATACATATTTTTCAAATTAGGTTGTACCTCCAATCTATAATCATGAAACTATTTCATCATCTCCTCACACGAGCTCATAAGATCTTATAATCATCCATAGAAAAGAGTAGTGTATCCACTTCCAAGAGACCATCTTGATGGTGTCTACCCACCATATGAGTTTTCTCTTAGAACTAATCCATCCATATTATATAACTGATCAATCTTAATCTATGATGCAACAAAACTACAATCTCATGTAATAGTAATATTATGGTTTTATTTTCATGTTATCTGAACAAATTAGGTAACTATAAATACCAAAAATTTCATTAAAATCAAACATTGAAGTGTTTTAATTAAAACAAGGTCAAAGGAAAACCATACTAACCAAAAATAACTATTAAAATTCCTATTAGAATTACAGATAGACCACACTAAACAACAAGAACCCCAAGAAAATAATATGGATCTTTCATTTCCGTCATTAAAAACATTAGAATGGATAGAGCCACTAAAACATCACTGAGCATCAATGGGATGATGTGCACTATCTTTGTCAATTTGTTTTGATTTTGTAAACACCTTAAAGCATGGTTTTATAAGATTCTTAATTCGACCATTGCCTTGGGTGACCATTGAGATCTAATGACTATAATTATAGTTTTTGGTCATTTGGTGGATTAATTAAAAATATCTATGTATAATTTATTTTTCCAAAATATTTAATTTATGAATTGAAATTATAATAAAACCTTTTATTATGAGCTCTAAAGTGACAATGGTTTAATATTTTAAACTACACATAGTGTGATTTTAAAATGAGATGAGGATTTCAAATATCATGTAAATTTTTTCATTCTTAATTCTTAAACAAGGTCTTTGATAATACTAGAATAGTTTTTATATAGATATATTAAATTTTAAGGGATAAATTTATGTTTAAAGGGAGGTGTGATTTTTATCAATGAATTTGGAAACAAGTTTATAAGTAATTTTAGTAGTACTCTTAGTTAAGGAAAAGTATAATTTAATTGGTGTAACTAAATATTTTAAAGTTTAAAATGAAAATTAGGTTTTATAAAAGGTAAGATATTCTTTTTATAGATAAAATGTATATATTTATTTTTCTATGATTCTATGGTTAATTTTGTGAGTTGGATATTTATGAAAAAATATATACCCACCAGGGCCTAGCCCTCTAGCTGGGCTGAGGAAGGCAGCACACGCTTGGAGGCCGAGCCTAGAACTCAGCCTCAGTACAGGCTGACCTGTGGGAAAGTGTGCATGTGCACTCGAAGCACACACAAGGGAACCTGAGTCTCCACCGTCTGGGTCAGCACTACGGTGTGGGTGGGTACAGGAGTACACCCGCAGAACCCAGTATGGGGCTATACCAGGAGGGGGAATGAGTAATCTGGCATATGGATGAGAGCTACAGGCTTATAAAGAGCCGTAAAACATCCCTCTGATTCGATGTGGGATGAGAATTTTAAGGCTAAATGAGATCTAGGCCGTTGGATCGCGCCGCACATGATCTGAGCCATCTGTTTTGATCTGGAGATTGATCCTCAACAGCCGTGGAATTACAAGATTTTATTGTGCATCGTTCTATCCAACACAGATCTAATATCAGTCATCTGAGATTTTTAAAACATCGAGTTGAATCAGAGCCATCTGATCCTGATGTATCTAATCTCGATCGTCCATATCTTTTAAAAACTCCACATCACATCGAAGCCATTAAATCAAGTCAAGATCTAATCAGGAAGGTATGTTCCTTTTTAAATCACCACATCACCATGGTCTTCCTATCTACTCCCCCTCTAATATCCACCATCTGTTTTTTCCCATGTTTCCTCCTGCACTGCCTTCTTCTTCTCTGCCAGCGCCAGACTAGTATCCCCTACTTCTCCTTCCTTTTGTTTTTCCACACCCATGATTCCTCCCATCACCATCTGAGGCCCCTCAATTCATGTGTTTCCCACAAGACCGACACCCCAGTCTTATTTTAAACCATTTGGGTTTCAGATTCCTTTCAAGTGACATTAAAATATTATATATAATTTATGTATAATATAGTTTATAAACATACCACTGCACCCCAAGAATCCATCAACAATTCTCCTTCCTCTAGTGCCTCATTCAAGGTCCTCTGAGCTACTCCCCGAGCTCGTCCTCTTCCTCAAACAAAGGAAAGGGAATTTATATTGCCTTGTATTTTTTTAGAGATTATATATATATATATATATATATATATATATATATATATATATAATCATAATATATATATAACCCTATGGTTCAGTTAAAATCCTCTCTTATACCGGTCCTAGGTCTTCTAGAATTTGAGTTCAAGAAGTATTATGAACATAAGGGTTTGTATTATACATACAAAACTTATTTATGTACCTTATATATATGAAATTATTTTTATATTCAGTTTATTAATATAAAAATATATATACATGTATGATCATATGGTTTTGGATAAACCTCTTTTATACCTGATTTTCAGATTTTTTTACATTATGCTTCAAGCTTATGTAGATTTTTATAACTTAAGGGGCTATTTGTTGTACAAAACGTTTATATATATCCATGGTTTAATATAATTATATAATTTGTTTGTCTCACCTCTTGGACCGGATTTAATTATTTTAATATTGAGTTCCAATGGTTAGTTTATGTTTTTGATAATCTTCTAAGTAGCAATTTATTTTTTTGTAAGACCCATATATATACTCGGTTATTATATATGTTGTATATGTTCACATAAACATATATGTAAGAAGTTTTATAAATAAATCTTTTAAATTTTTTTAGGGACTCTTTCCAATTAATGGGACTAACATATTAAATTCATATGGGTTTCAATGGGTTTTTGATTTAAACCCTTTAATACATAATATATATTTGGATATGTGAATATATGTATATGATAATAAACTTTGATTCTCAATTTTTATAGAATTTTCCAAGGATTACTATGAAATAATAAAACACATATTTTCGAAATATGTTTAGTTTTTTTAAAACACTAGTCTTTATATACACCCTACTGAATGAACAATTAACACAACATGAAACCCTAATTGTGGACATTCCAAATATTATACTTATGATGTGCTCAGTAATTGTGGAGAGTTATTGAGTATAATATTTGGGGTATTGAAACTCTTATATTCATATGTGTGAATTACATATTTTTATATTAAATGGTGTTAGTTTTGGTTGAATCTCATACATTCCTTTTTTAGCATTATGTATACCATTGTGACATTTTATAACAAAGCATATCCATAATAACTGTATGAGAATCTATAAGTTCAATACCCCACCTAAAATATTTTCTTTATCATTTGATTGGTTATGCATCCAGGTGAAATTCTAATATGTCTTGATTAATAAGGTCTAACAATTTTAGGGTTGTCATTTTATGTAACAAAACATTTATTTATTTAGTGCAATAGTCATCATCACATATGCCATAATCTACTTATCATACTCACCAGTCAATGACATAGCAATGTAGTTGATAGTTCTGTAAGTAATACTTATATGCCTGGTTCACTATATATATGTAAATGCTAATGAATGTACTTAAAACTATTTTGAACTTTTATGGAATTATGAATTAGATTATTCAAAGTGGTATATGACACCTTGAATAATATGATATGAGAATTTAAATATTCTATGTGGTATGGGACATTTTGAATATATGACTCTATTCGAAATATGAGGAATGTAATAGACTCATTATAACGGGTTGGGGACCAGTTAATTAAATCCCCTCGATGCATTGATAGTTCTCCTGAGACAATCAAGTCATGGCGTGTGGCCATTGACATTTTAGTTCATGACATGAGGTCTTGATAGGTTCTGGTATTATATGTTCCTTAATTATGCTTATGATAATTAATTATCCATGTGGATATTCGACTAGTTAAATATCCATGGTTATGATCCAGTACATATGAGTATCAGAAAAAGTAAATGCTTATGGCATGTAATTTATTTAGGACTCAGTGATTTAGTAACCACTGTATGAAATTGAAGTTATTACCTTTATGTGCAACTCTGATTATGTATTTATCTTAGTTATTAAACTTGTACTTATATATTCATAATTCATACTTATTTGGAATGTAATTTACTTATTTCACTGAATGAGCATGCCGATAATTGAATCATGTTCCCTTGTAATCCTGTTAGGATTATTTTAATTGTGCTCTTTAATTTTTTAGACAATTTTTATGATATGTTACATGTGTTACAACATTCCTTAATAAAATGTTTTATGTAAAATCTTAATGAAAGTTTTCAAAAATTATATTTGGTATATTACCTTATTTTAAAACCCCTTACTGGGCATTTTGTTTTATCACCCTATATTTTTGTAATAAAAATTTCATGTAACTATTTTTAATTGAAGAAGCATGTCAAACGTAGCTGGTTTCCGAGAACCTGAACTGAATCAATCCCTTGTTTGGGACATGATTTGTAAAATTTATGTGCATGGTTTTTTGTAAAAACTCACACATCATGTTTCAAGGAACTAGATCTGGATATTCCAGAGCCGGGTAGTCACAGTTGGTATCAGAGGATTTGGTTTACATAGTTGTGGAAAACTATAACTGATCGAAGAAAAATAAATTACCTAAGAATTACTATGTATGATGTTTTCATAATTTTCCAATAGAAAACGGAAATACCAGTCTCTTGTATCGTCCTATTGAGGCCCTAGAAACCATAATTTCCATATTCAACCACGATAATTTTGTAATATTTTCCCATATTCGTATGACATGAAAACACCTCTATGACATGTCCAACTCTCCTTGTGTACTTCAACTCCACCGAGGAGTGGGTTTGGAATTCCACTTTATGATGAAAACCCAATTTCAATCCTACAAACGTTGGGTAAAGAACTACAAGGGACATTTTAGAAGATTCACTGCAGTTGAAGGAATCCAGTCCCTTATGGATTTCCAAGAAGGTGCATCAGAGGGAGACCTCCGTGTAGCATATATGTTCCAAGTATTGTCATATGTCCATTATGGTCAAGTAATGGGCTTTCAAATCGTTGAATTTGAAGCCTCATGATCTGTGTATAGAAATCAAGTACATAATGATGTCTCTCGGCTATACACCCCTCATGTCACACTCTGGAGACACCATAAGTGCACCCATGAGATTGAAACAAACTGCTCGGGATGCATTTTTTTCAGGGATATTGAGAGTGTTGAAATTATTTTGGGGACTTCTGTAACTGGGAACTGGGGAAACAATTAGTTTTGGGTGTAGTCCCCAAGTTTTTTTTATTAAAAATACAATTTGTTGTTTCTTATATCTTTTAATTATTTAGTGTTTGTGTTTCACTAAATGGACTTTCTAGAAAAATTTATATTTTTATATGGAAGGATAGACCCATATCTTATTTCTTCCCATTGAGTTATTGGATTACATTAGGGTCAGAACCTGTGAAGGAGTGTACCTTCCCTTTGAAAACCTACTAAGAACTTGAAAAAATCTTTACGGGATATCGAACAGTCTGAAAATTCTCCACTCCAGCCAAGGGAATTCCTAAAAAACCACCATAATGAAACTACCCAACTCGCTGATTATATCTGAAGGGGAATGTACCATGAAGGTCTTTTACTATGCTTTACACTTTCCCAAAACTTCACAGACAGGGTAAGGATTCCAAAGGCTACCTTGGAGGGGAACCTCCGCGCAGACTACATGCACCAAATCATGAGGTTCAGTTTATAAGACCACGTCTACGACCTTGACATCCTCCGAGAAGAGATTGTCTAAAGAGTCCATAGAGAGTTTTTTCAATTAGACATCTCTAAACTCTCTACCATTCAAGCCTCCCTCCAGAAGCCCGAGTGTACACTACATGAGTATAACCCCTACTATTCAAGATGTGTCTGGGCCAGGGAAGCAGAAGAGTTGAACACCAATTTGGGTATTCAGATGGCAACACCTGAGTATCCTCCACGATGGAGGATGTGGTGAAGAATGTCAGAGAGTTTCTTTTTATCATGGTTGTATAAAATAGATTTCCAGACACAATTCATTGTATAAGGGAATATTGTGACGCCCCAAAAAAAATATCTCATGTAATAGTAATATTATGGTTTTATTTTAATGTTATCTGAACAAATTCACAAACTATAAATACCAGACTTTGCATTTAAATAAAACACCAAAGTGATTTCACTACCACAAGGTCAAAAAAACCATACTAACCAAAAAGACCTATTAAAAGACCTATTATAATTACAAGAAGACCAGCCAAAACAATGAGAACCCCATAAAGATAATATGGGTCTTTCGGATCCATCATAATGAACATTAGAATGGTTATAGCCACTGCAACAACACTAAGCATCAATGGGATGATGTGCACCATCTTCGTTAATTTTTTTTTTTTTTGATTTGGGAAACACCTTAATGCCTAGTTTTATAAGTGTCTTAATTAGACCATTTTGTTGGGTGACCATTGAGTTCTAATGGCTATAACTATAGCCATTGGTCATTTGGTGGATTAATTAAGAATATCTAAGTATAATTTTTTATTCCAAAACATTTAAGTTATGAATTGAAATTATAATAAAACCTCTTATTATGATCTTTAGAAGGAAAATGGTTTAATATTTGGAATTACACTTAGTGTGATTTTAGAAAGTGGTGAGGATTTCAAATATCTTGTAAATGTTTTAATTCATAATTCATAAACAAGGACATTGATAATAATAGAATATCTTTCATATAGATATATAAAATTTTATGTTATAACTTTGTGTTTAAATGGATGTATTCTTTTTTATCTATGAGTTTGGAAACATGTTTAAAAATAATTTTAGTAATACTCTTATTCAAGTAAAAGTATAATTTAATTGGTGTACCTTAATCTTTTATAGTTTGAGATGATAATCAAGTTTTATAAAAGGTAAGATATTCAATTTATATTTAAAATGAATATATTTATTTTTCTATGATTCTATGGTTATTTTTGTGATTTTTCTGTTTATAAAAAAATCCATACCCACCAGGGGATGACTCTCTAGCTGGGATGAGGGAGGTATAACGCGCTAGGAGGCGAGCCTAGAACTCAACCTCAGCATAGGCCAGCCTGTGGCTAAGTGTGTGTGTGCACTTGAAGCACGCACAAGGGAACCAGAGGCGCCACTGTGCGGGGAGGCACGATGGCGTGGGTGGGCGTAGAAGCGCACCCACAGAACCCAGTACGGGGCAGTACTGGGAGGGGGGAAGGAGTAATCTAGCATAAGGACAAGAGCTCCAGGCTTATAAAGAGCCAAAAAACTTCCCTTTGATTCGATTTGGGATGAGAATTTTAATAATAAATGAGATCCAGGCTGTTGGATAATGTCGCGCATGATCTGGGCCTTCAGTTTCGATCTGACACTCTATCCTCAGTGGCTGCAGAATTCCCCATGTTTTTTGGGAACCGTACAATCCAACACGGATCTAATCTCGGAAATCATAGATTTTTAAAACACTACATCAAATCTGAGCCATCCAATACCAATAGATCTAATCGCGACCGTCTATTTCTTTTAAAAACTCCTTGTTGCACCGAAGCCGTCAGATTATGTCACGATATGATCTGGACCATCTGTTCATTTTTAAATCACCACATCACTGTGGTTGTCTGATCTACACCCCCTTTAATCTCCACTATCTATTTTTTTCCGGGTTTCCTCTCGCCCAAACATCCTCTCTGCCTGCGCCGGACCAGTAACCCCTACTTCTCTTTCCTCTTGTTTTTCAACACTCGTGATTCCTCCCATCACAATCTGAGGCCCCTCTTTTCATGAGTTTTCCACAAGACCGACACCCTAATCTTATTTTAAACTATTTGGGTCTCAGATTCCTAGAAATTGAATTTAAAAAATTATATATTTTTTATTTATAATAAATCTTATAAACAAAATGATTCACCCTAAGAATCCCTTGGCTATTCTCCTTCCTCCAGCCCCTAATTCAAGTTCCTCTAAGCTTTTTCCCCAAGCCCCTCCCCCTCCTCAAACCAAGGTTAGGGAAATTATGTATCCTTGAATTTGTTATTTGAGAGTGTATACATATATATTTATACTCACAAAAATATATATATAACCCTATGGTTCAGTTAAAATCTTCTCTTATACCAGTCCAAAGTCTTCTAGAATTTGAGTTCAAGAAGTATTATGAACATAATGGTTTATATTATACAAAAAAAACTTATTTATGTACTTTATATATATGCGGTTATTTGTATATTAGTTTTTTTAATATATAAATATATATACATGTATGATCATATGGTTTGGGGTAAACCTCATTTGTACCTTATTTTCACACTTTTAAACGTTTTTCTTAAAACATAAGTAGAGTTTTAAAACATAAGGAATTATGTGTTGTACAAAAATTTTATATATATACACGGATTCATATAATTGTATAATTTTTAAGTCTCACCTTCTGGACCAGATTTAAGCCTTTTGACACTGAACTCCAATGGTTAGTATATGTTTTTGATAAACATGTAAGTGGCAATTGGTATTGGTGTAAGACCCATATGTATACCCGGTTATGTATATAAGTTGTATATGTTCACATAAATGTATATGTAAGTCATTTTAGAAATAAATCTTTTAAAATTTATATTATGTTTTTTAGGACTCTTTCCAATTAATGTGACTAACATATTAAAGTCATATGGGTGTCAATGGGTTTTTAGTTTAAACCCTTTAATACATAATTTATATTTGGATATGTGAATATATGTATTTGCAAATAAACATTGATTCCAAATTTTACATAGAATTTTCCAAGGATTACTAAAAAAGAATAAAACATGTGTTTTCAAAATTTGTTTAGTTTTTGTTTAAAACAATACTCTTTATATACACCATGTTGTATGAACAATTTACACAACATGAAACCCTAATTGTGGATATTCAAAATATTATATTTATCATGTGTTTAGTAATTATAGAGAGTTCGTGAGTAAAATATTTTGGGTTTTTAAACTTTTATATTCATATGTATTAATTACTTATTTTTATACTAAATGGTGTTAGTTTGGGTTGAATCTCATACTTTCCATTTTTAGCATTATTTATACCATTGTGATGTGTTATACCAAATCATTTCTGTAATAAGTGTATGCGTATCTATCAGTTTAACAGCCCACCTGAAATATTTTATTTATCTTTTAAATGATTATGCATCCAGGTGAAATTCCAATATGTATCGATTAATAACATTTTAGAATTTTAGGATTATCATTTTAGGTAACAAAACATGTATTTATTTAGTTCATTAGTCATCATCACATATACTATAATCTAATTATTATAGTCACCACTCAATGAAATAGCCATGAAATTGATAGTTCTGTAATTAATACTTATTGGCTTGATTCACTATATATTTGTAAATGCTAATGAATGTACTTAAAACACTTATGGCCTTTTATGGAATTATGAATTAAAATTTTCAAAGTTGTATGGGACACCTTGAATAAATGATATGAGAAATTAAATATTAAATGTGGTATGGAAAATTTTTAATATACGATACTATTCGGCATATAAAGAATGTAATAGAATCAGTATAATAGGCTGGGGACCAATTAATGAAATCCTCTCGATGCATCGATCATTCTCATGTGATAACTGGGTCATGGCATGAGGCCATTGACATTTTAGGTCATGACATGAGGTCATGATAGGGGTTTTTATTATACATTCCCTCATTATGTTTATGATAATTAATTAACCAAGTGGATATTTGACTATAATAATATCCATGGTTAAGATCCAATACTTATAAGTATCAAAAAAAGTAAATTCTTATGGCAAGACGTTTATTTAAGACCCAGTGATTTAGTAACCAGAGTATGAAATTGATGTTATTACCTTTATACACAACTCTGATTACGTATTTATTTTAGTTATTAAACTTGTAATTACAAATTAACAATTATTACTTATTTTCAATGTCTTTTACTTATTACTCTGAATAAGAATTCCTATAGTTGAATCATGTTCCCTTGTAATCCTATTAGGATGAATTTAATTGTGGTCTTTTATTTATTAGAAAATTGTTATGATATGTTACATGTGTTATGATATTTCTTAAGAATTTTTTTATTGAAAATATTAATGAATGTTTTCCAAAATTATATTTGGTATATTATGTTATTTTAAAACCCCTTACTGGGAATTTTTATGCTCACCCTACATTTTTGTTATAAATTTTTCAAGTAAGAGTTTTCAACTGAAGAAGCATGTCAGATGTAGCTGGTTTCCCAGAGCCTGAACCGAATCGGTCTTCTGTTTGGGACATGATATATAAAATATCATTGCATGGTTTTTGTAAAAATTCACACATCATGTTTCAAGGAACTGGCTCCAGGTATTCTAGAGTCAGGTTGTCACAAAATCCCATCCAAAAGAATGGGTATAATAGATGTTGAAGTCAGATATACTCATCCTAGAGACCCCTGAATATCTAGATGTAAGTCTTAAAAGTGGGAAATTATCAACCACTCATCATAAGAATCTAGTACATCCACTATATGAATATTTATTCTCAGTGCATCAACAATGACGTCACCCTTACCTAGTGTATAAAACAACTCTAAGTTGAGAGACTATTGATACTCGACACATATCCTTTACTAAAGGTTTATGTAACACTATGAAAAGATGTATTTGAGGCTCTTGTTTTTCTTGTACACCTCAAGCCCCCCACTCATGAGAAAATTTCACCAAAATCTAAAGGAATGTACCACTTATTATATCTCCCAATAATTTATAGATAATTCATCTCACGTGGCCTCAACTGTATCAATCCATAAGTACAAAAGTGGATTCTTCTGCATCATAACTACTCCGAGTCCAACTCTGAAAGAATCACAGTACACAGAATGTGATTTACCTCAAATATGTATAGTGTTGAAATTTTTTTGAGGCTGAACTACCTTTCATAATTATAAAATATATATCTCAATCATCCAACCAAAAAAACATCACCCCTTTCATAGTCATAAATGACATCAGTGCAAAAAAAAATGGGAGAAAACCAGGATAAAGCACTGATAATAACCTACTAGAACAAAAAATCTCTATATATCGAAGAAATTCTGGGGACATTCCCAAGATAAAACTATTTCCAACATTTCTATGGGGCGCACGCATCCATCTATTTTAGAGGATGAGGATGCGCTGACTGTTTCCATGCATTCCCACCTTCCAAAGGCAGGTGACATCCGTCGCCTGTTTAGTGTTGTTTTCTCCTAGATTGAAATGGGATGGTGGGATGTCAGTTCCTTATTCCATGGATTCATCCTGGATACTCACTACCTATTCTAGGTCTCCCTTATTGATTAAGACGTTGTTCATGAAAATCATCCTGGTTCCATGTCTCCATGGAGGCCGGTTAATTAAACTGCTTCTGTCGAGACATTCCAAGGGGTCCGATCAAGGCATCAACCTACAGTCAGGGTAATAGTCATTTTGGGCATCACTGGCGTGTATAGATGTTATAACACTAGTGAATCTGGGTGTCCTTTCCATATTATAGTTATTATCGAGGTCAGATAATCCCAAGGAATCCCACATCAAATGTGGGAATTATATTTGATAGGCATGTCTTTGAGGTTTTCCTCAGTTTTCAATATTTAACACAGGGTATGCCACAATTTTAATGTCTAGCTGAGATGGATTGGAATGATTGGAACACTGACTAGAGTTGGTCAGATGGGTGCAACCCCTGAAGGGAACACTAATTCTAGGGGGTAGCGAGAAGGTGGGTGATATGATTTCACCGAGATGTAGTGAATCGGGTATGAATCGGGATGGATATGGAGGGTTACATGAACTGGTGTGGGAATGAGATGGAACCGTCGTGAAGGTGATGGTAGTGTTGGGATTGAGCCTCTAATAGACTTACTACGTATCTCTGTGGTAGGGAATCGATGTCCACATCATTCGGGATGGGGGTATAGGGTCGGGGTGTGCACAGAGGATAGCGACTTGATGATATACCGGGGCTTACGCATGGTTAACAACTTGAGGTCGGTCTGACCCCACTGGGATGGACCGGAGATATAGGTCCCAACGAAAGGGATGACAATGGATTACCACAGGATGGGGATCACAACGGATTACCAGATTTTGATGTATCACAATGGCTTACTGCTATTTGGGGTACGAATGCTTACTGTTGATTAGCGTACAATGGCTTATTACTGATTAGTGATCACAACAGCTTACCACTGATTGGGGTACAACGTCTTATTATTGATCGGGGATCCCAATGTCTTACCACTATATTGGGATGAACCTCATAGAGTCTTATGACATACCTTGTTTGGGAGACAAGGATCAAATCCCTTGTAGTTCGAATGGGTAGTGTTTAACGTCTTGTGGGACGAAAAGGGGAATACAGTTTAACGTCATATGGGACATGGTTGGACCAATGTGAAGAGGTCGGGACCAATGGGTGTGTTGGGATTGAACCTCATGAAGGATTCCTACGTACCTTTTCTTGTAAAGGATCAAAGTCCATGCAGTTCTAGATGGTTGGTGAACCGACGTGAAGGGGGTCAAGACCAATAGTTGTTGGGATGTCACCTCTGGGAGGCTTCCAACGTACCTTGCCTATGCAAGGATCAAATTCCACAAAGTTTGTAATAGTTTGTGGAACTGACGTGAAGGGGATCGGGACCAATATCTTTTGGTATTTAACCTCTAGTAGGCTTCCTACGTACATTTCCTTACAAAGATAAAAGTCCACGTAGTTCGGAATAGTTTGGGGAACCAACATGAAGGGGGTCGGGACTAACAACAGTTGGGTATAAACCTCCAGGAGGATTCCTACGTACCTTGCCTGGAAAGGATCAATGTCCATGTATTTCAGAATGAGAGGATATATTCTAACATCATGTGGGACGTAGGTGAACTGACGTGAAGGGGTCAGAACCAATGGAGGTGTTGGGCTTAAACCTCAGGGATGCTTCCTACATACCTTGACTTGGAAAGTATCAAAGTCCATGTAGTTCGGGAGTAGTGTTGGTGAACTGACGTGAAGTGGTCGGGACCAATGGTTGTTCGTCTTGATCCTTAGGGAGGCTTCCTATATACCATTCCTTGGAAAGGATCAAAGTCCACGTAGTTTGGAATGGGAGGATACAGTTTAACGTCATGCGGGACAGATGTGAACTGATGTGAAGGGGTAAAAATCAATGTAGGTGTTGGGCTTGAACCTCAGGGAGGCTTCCCACGTACCTTGCCTTGGGATGGATCAAAGTCTACATAGTTCGGGAGAGTCTTTGGTGAACCGACGTGAAGTGGTCTGGACCAATGGTTGTTGGGATCGAACCTCAGGGAGGCCTCCAACGTAACTTGATTTATCATGTATCAATGTCCATTTAGTTCAGAATGGGAGGATATAGTTTAATGTCATATGGGGCGGAGGTGAACCGACGTTAAGGGGCCGAAACCAATGGAGGTTTTGGGCTTTAACCTCAGGGAGGATTTCTAGGTACCTTGATTTTGCAAGGATTAAACTACACATAGTTTGGGAGAGGTGTTGGTGAACCGACTTGAAGTGGTCAGGACCAATGGTTGTTGGGCTTGACCCTCTGGGAGGCTTCCAACATACCCTACCTTGGCAAGGATCAGAGACCACTTAGTTTGGAATGGTGTTGGATCTTACACTCTAGGTAGTCCTAAAGATGATTCCATGTTCATTGCTCACTCTAGCCCAACTGAGGCATGCTCGGTGTGAGAAACAAGAGGCATCAAAGACATGACAATCACATCATGAAAGTTGCATCTTTGGGATGTGGAGTGGGGATTAAACGTGGTTAGCCATCCAAAAAGGAAACAGGGTCTTACACATGGTTTGCGGCCCAAAGAAGAAATAGGGGATTACACGTGGTTAAGAGTCCAAAAAGGAAACAGGGGCTTACGCGTGGTTCGCAGCCCACAAAGATGGATATTGGGACTTACTCTAGGATTGAGGCCCTATTGGTGGCAAGGCCCAACATGAGATGGATTTGTCATGGTAGAGAGGAGGGTTCCAGTGCCCATCCCCACTATAGTCCTTGGAATGGAAGAAGAAAGGAGGATTAAGGGTACTACATCCTATAAGAAAGCTCGGGGATTACACCAAGGTGGTTTGCCTTCCCCTAGACAGGATCCACTCAGAAAAAGAGTATCTCATTCCATGTGAGGAATATCTCACTCCTGTGGAGGCGAGCGAGCATAGAGAATGTCCGAGATGGGGCACCATGCGTATGATGAATGGTGAGAGGTCATAGTTGAATGTCATGTGCTGAGGATGATGGCGTTTGGCAGTTTAACGTCATGCAGCTTGGATGAGGGGGGTTCACTCCACACCCCTAGGACTTACATAACTAATACCCACGCACCCATTAGGAAGGGAAGGCATCATTAATGGTGTGGTGAGGGGGTGTCGTGGAGTGATCCACTGATGGTACCATGTTAGCATGGCTATGTGAAGAAGCAATAGTCATTAGTGTGCCTTTGCGATTAAGCACATGGAGATGCAACACAACATGAAGCACCACCCAAGGGACTTTCAAATCAATTCATGCAAACATTGAGGTTCACACGAGAAAAGGGTTTGTGGGGAAACGGGGGTTCACATGAGGATGCTCGTGCAGCTCTGATGCTCCATATAGTGGAGGGGCTTCGTGAAGTGGTATGATTTGTGAAGTGAAGTGGACTAGCCTAGGCATAGAAAATAGGTGAATATGGAAGGTGCTTCATGAAGTAGAAAAGGCTTTCACAGAGTAGGTCTTCGCGAAGCATGGGTGCCCTACGAATTATAACACAGTGAAGTAGTGTGATTCGTGAAGCATAGTGACCCTGCCTTGGAATGTGGGTTACATGTGCATAGAGGGTACTTCACGAACCATAAGTGCTCCTCAAAAACCCGGATCCCCTTGGGGATCCCCATCCTTCAAAGAGGCTCGTGGGCTCCGTCAAGGGTATCCCTCATTGAAGATGGGTTCAATTTAAGCCAAGGGAAAGGAACTTCGTGATGGAAAATTAACTTGAAGAGCTCATGGTTTGAAGAGAAGAAACTGCTTCTCGATATGAGAGCTAAGACGGTCAAAGGTATGATGATCCATCCTTTGGGCTTGAGAGGAGCCTAGTATTTATAGTCAAGAGCTGCCACAAAGCAGAGCTCGCTTTTTTTCATGAAACATGGAATTTTGTCATAATCGCAGTGTTTCCTACCTCCTTGCTTCATGATGGCTTCACAAACATCAAATCGGATTGTGGAGCCTCCCACATACTTACACCACAGCAGCATCACAAATGCCAAATATGATCGCGGAGCCTCCCTCCTCCTTGATCCATAGCGGCTATGAAAATTTCAAATTCGATCATGGAGCCTCCCATTTTATTGCTCCATGGAGGATTTTCGATTTTCAAATCCTATATCGGAGCCTCCCACCTACTTACTTTGCGGCGGCTTCACAAAGGGGGTAGCTTCGTGACAGATGTTGTGCTATGGGGCTCTGCGAACAATCATTGAAAGGCAGCCTCAAGAGCTTCATGTTTTCTCTTCCCCTTTCCAAATTTTGGCCCCAAACACTACCCCCCCCCCACAGACTTGGAGGTGAGGAGAAAACAAGGGTCAATGTATAAGGGTAAATCGAAAAAACTCTTTGGTAAATCATGAAATAGGATCGCAAAGAAGGCTTGAGAAAGAGGCTTGCAAGGCGGAGGGGCAATGCGCGGGCTGAGAGAGCCGCAAAGCTCACCGCGGTCAAACGCCCACCAAAGCACAAGGGGTCTTCTCCTATAAATAGGAGAGGTTGAACTCTCTTTTTTCTTTTCTTACCTCTGCATTTTAAAATTTCGGAATATTGATTACCAATGATCTGAGTACTTCATGATTGCTCTCTGCGAATTGGGATTTCTGATTCATTGTGCATAGTGAGTCTTTGGCTCCGCGACGGTGTGCTCTGCGGCATGCACCTGAAGGTCGGGGTAGGGCTCTGTGATTTATATTCAGGGATAGAACTATTCGAACGGGCTTCATGAATGGGATTATTGAAAGTGATTCGTGAACCAGAAACACAAATATCTGAATTTCAGAAAGATGAATGGCTCACCATGAGGCTGCCGGGTGGATCCTTGTAGATGCTACCTGGAGGGAGGAAATAGAAAATAGCTCGGGTATTGGGCAGTTCTTATGAAGCCATTCTGACCATAATTTGATGGTATATCTGCTGTTAGAGAGTCATAATGACTATCTACTATTCAGGGGGATGCCTCTATACAGATTTGGAAAAATTGATGATGTCTTCATTCCTAAAGCGAGTAGGGATGGGCCAGCTTACTGGTTCAAGAGCACGTTGTGCCAGTACTAATGGTTCAAGGTGGCTAAATTCCATGACCAGGAGGACTTCACACCTGTCAATGATGACTGTCTATAATATCATGTGAATAACATTGATTGGAAGGAACGACATACAAAGAAATATCCCTTTTTGTAACATACTATCTTGAAGGCAGCCCAGGGGAACCCTGGGATGGGGTGGTCTGACTAGTAGGATATGTGTTAGGGTGAAAACTTCACTGATGACTCAGCCTGGGCCTACTGGGTAGGTGCCTCATGCAAATAATTTAGGGCAGAGCTGAGGCGAGTGGGACTATATGAGGCAACTTGGGCCTCCAAATTCCATATTTATCCGCCAAAGAAGCTGATTCAGGAGTTACTGAGAAGGTGGTCGAAGAGGACCAATACTTTCCATTTTCACCATAGAGAGGTCGGCATTAGCCTATGGGATCTACACCAAATTGCATGGGTCCTACTTCTGGGGGAAATGTCTGATGAATTCCTCCCTGTTGGGGCTGCGTGGGTGGATCGAGAGAACATGCTGCCACTAGTGATGGAATTGATGAATCTGGGGATGAGAGAGGACAAGAAGTTGGTGAGCGAAGTCCATTTCAAATGGTCTTCAAAGAAGTTCTAGAACTTCCTAGAAAATAGGCAGTTCCCTGTGAGACCTCGGACACCCCCAAAGGTAAATCAATGAGGAAAGGAGAACTCATAATAGTGGATTTTGGAGGACATCCAGTGGAAAACCTGGGGATTCAGTGTCATTACCAAGAAGCAACCGGTAGTCAGGTTGGTTTCATTCATTGCAGAATTCATATTCGGTTAGATCTTGCGAGTGAGAGACATAAACATGGGCTTGTGACCGAGCATGTTTATGAAGGCGTCCATGCTGGCGACAGGGGGACGGGTCAACCTTAGGATCCTGATACTCACCAAGCTATACAAGATGTTGTGTCATATCAGTGAGGGGGAAGAATCCCCAGAAGATATGTGGGCCATTCCACCTTCTGTATGGGTGGATAGCGGTTCATGTTAGGGGAATCTATGAACATCTAAACCCTATCTTCCCTTCTGGATCGAATTTCCGCCTGTCCATTCTGAATGCTTTAGGGAGATTTCCGGCCAAGCTGACAATGCTAGTGGTGCTGAACTGAGTCTTCAAGGAAGAATATTTCAATTTCCATACATTCATGTTGCCAACAAGTGTATTCACTAATGACGTTCGGGGAACGGAAGAGAATCAGTCCTACCTCCTGGCCTTTTGGGGTGGAGTCCTGGTAGATCGGGTTGACCGCGAGTCCCTCTGTGAGCCTTACACCCTCCACCGATTTGCAAGGAAATTCCAGTTCATGCAGTGACTGACCCCACGAGTCTATTTGGGAGGTCACCATAGGGATCACCCATGTGTGATGAGGCAGATGTGGCTCATGTTCACAAGAGAGGATGGGAAGATGCAGAACCAATTGCCTCTACCCAAAACCCTCTTTAAACTGATGAAGGAGTATTCAAAGAGCTGGGAGGTGGCCTTCCCTGAGGAGATGATGAATAATCCAATCATTCGGGCTGGAAATTGGGGGCCTCCCCAACCTTGAGGTAGAATCCAAAATGTGGTGAGTACATCTCATGGTGGCAGGGCTGCAATTGCAGTGAGGCCCGCACCGGTCGAAAGGGAGGTGGTAAAAGCGGCCCCAATGGTCCTAGAGGAGCATAGTTAACTGGAGGGGTGGCCACCCAGGGTGTTCTGAAGGATATCCATTCGAGCTTTGGGGAAGAAGTTGTGCCACATAGACATTCTTGAGAATGCTATCTTCTCGGAAGCTTGGGACATCTGGGATGTCAAACAGAAACTCCTCAACTCATCTGATATATAGCATCACCTAAACCATCTCAGGATGGATTTTTCACGGATTGGCTCCATCAGGGCCATCATGGTAGTATCATAGGCAGAGGAAGAGAAATACATGGCCAAGTTGGAGGACTTCATGTACTCATCGGGTTCCCCACGTCTAATGAAGGATCGGTAAACATTTTTCTAGATCAAACGGACCCTCTATAATTATCAGATGCGGAATTGAGGGTGCGCTTCCCTCTACCGAAAGAATTGGATGAATCCTTCTGGGGGGAGAAGGATGGTAGAGGGAGTCCTCTAGAGGAGGATGAATTTGGTGATTCAGAACCATAACTTGAAGAGTTTATAGAGGCTCTTGGGGTAAAACCCTAATTTCCTTCCCTAGGGTCTGCTTCCAGGTTACATTGGACTCCTGGATAATATTTTAACTATGAAGGAGGGCCTCATATTCAAAACCCATTCCATCCCTACAGTAGATTCCACTATAGGAACTTTAGGATCAATGCTCACGTCTATGGAGATTATCACATCCAACGGGGCTGAGACACCTAGGTTAGTTCTTATGGAGTTTTCAGACTTCCCAAAAATATGTGGAGGACCATGCCTCGAGGTCCCAATGGAAACCACCTAGGAGTGAGACCGAAAATTTTATCTCTATAAGTCTCCTTTACGAAATTCATGACTGAAACCCATTGATCAGATTAACTGAGGTTCATGCATTTTTTTTTTGGGTATGCATAGTTCTTCAAATGGAATGGGCTTCCTTGGTAGGGTGGGTTGGTACTCTTGGTAGTGCCTTTCCAAGGGGAACTGCAGTGGTTGTGGAGGTGAATATCCAAACCGACCAAGCTACGGTGCTCCAAATCACTGATGGGATAGTTGGTATGATAGATCCTGAGATCATTATGGTGGGATCCATCGATGAAGATCAATCAGACATCTCAGGTCCTGCCATACCCGATCAGACATAAGATGAAGACCCTACTGATGTGTTCTTGGGGGTGTTTCCCGCATATGAACCTGTTGTTCCAGTGGATCAGAATGAGACATGCTCTGATGAGGAGGATAAAAAATAACCTTTCTCTAGTAATGTAAGTTTATTAAGTGCTTCATTGATGAAACCCCTTAGGAAAATTGGATAGACCATATTGGGAGGCTATGGCCCCGGCTGCGTGAACTGTACGTGAGGGGAGTGGATTCCTATCTTCCTCACAAGCTTGTCCAAGATCTCATGGTAGAGAAGGTTTGGGAATATGACTGTTGCCTTACTGCGGGATGGCAATGGAGAAAAGAAGTGAACATCAAGAGGCTCTAGGAGGCTGAAAATGAGATTCAATGGCTAAAATTCTAGGCAGTTGAGCATTCCTATTTCCTCAATGCGCAACCAGAGATCATATCATGTCGGAAGGCCTAGCTGGAAGAGGCCAAAGAGTGCATGAAGAAAGCCTCTGAGGATATGACCTTCATCCTATCCAACGAGGAGCGGGCTAGAATTGTAGCTAAAAAACATCGCCTTATTGCCGCCGAGGAGGAGTGGGAACTGAAAAGGTGACAATGAATCCTAGACACCACAAGCCATAAGGTTTTGTAGCTACAAAGATCTTCTGACGGGGTCAACCCGTCCATGGGAGGGGTCGATCCTCGGGTGTTGTGAGGCATGTAAATTTTGAACGTACTTTCATGCTTTGATTGTTTATGTTGGATGCATGCATGAGTTCTGTTATTCGTTATTGGTCTTTTTCATTCCTGTTACATTCTTGGAACATCTAGCGATCAATCCTTAGGCTCATGTGGGTCGGGCCAAATATGAGAAACCAGGGATGACCGCCTTTTTGTTCCATCCGAATATATGAGTAAAAACCAAGATTCGGGTATCTATGGTTTGAACAACCAATCTGGATTTCGTGGAAGAAAGGGAGATTCCTAACTGGAGAAATAAGGTCTTAGAACAATTTAAGTGTCATCTTCCCAACGTGCTCTAGTGCATGAGTGGGGTAATGCCAGGGTGTTAGAATCAATTCGAACAAGGGGGGGTGGAATGTGTGAAGCACGATACAAAAAATTCGGAATATTGTAGGGATGTCATGATAATGAATGATAACTATTGATCATGTTCAAAGCATAGATTCCTTATTACGTTAGCCTAAAATGGGGATAACAAATTAGGGATGACCGTTGACCATGTTTGAATCACATGGCCTGAATCGAATTGTCATCCATTAGTCATCCAGGGAATTATCTCGGGACAATAAGTGAGCCATAGGATGAGCATCCATAATTTTATGGGGTTCCTTTATAATTGAAAGTGGACAAGGGTCCAAATAAAGGGAACACAAAACATGGAGGGTGGAGTGATGGATTGTTTGAATGGAGTTCAACACTCTTGAAATTACGCCACTATGGTGGCAACAAATTAGGTGGGCACATCAGTCTAATCAGGGATCAAACTTACTTCCGAACATGACATGTATGATAATGTACTAAAACGATTTGTAGTTTTACTTCATACTAATATGGATGATAGACACCTAGTTTAAAATCGTACGGTGAGGAATGTGCACATAGTTTTAATGTTCAAATTGCATGGACCATGGTCTGGGATGAGGGGCCATAAGGGTTAACGAACCTGAGGCTGGGCCTGAGGAAAAATTCATGGGTGTCGCTACGTATCCCATAATGATGAGAATCAAGCCAAACATAGTTCTTGAGTAAATCATGGTCATAGACCAATGCTGGTAGGGGGAATCCACTCTATCGAGGAAGCTGATGCATCCCATGATTATCATGGAGAATCCTAAACTTTTTTAGGGTAGGGGCCGCTGTTTAAATTCAAGTGTGGAAGACATGGATAACCTGAAAGGAAATGTGTGGTGTGGTATATACCATGATGTGAATGAGAACCCAATAGGTACATTCCACACCACACGCTCCCAGGAGAATCCTTGATTCAAAGGACTGAAGGTGAAAACCATGCTGGGCCCGAGACATGTTGTATAGGTGTTCCTATGTATCCCATGAAAATGGGAATCAATCAATACATAGTTCTAAGAATGCAGTTTAATGTCATGCAGGATGAGGGGAACGTTTAGTTTGGATAAACCAATACCATCCTACCAAAACCACTAATCCCAAGTGAGTCGTGCTCGAAGTGGTAAACAAGGAGTAGTGATGGGACTTTTCTATAATGGGGAGGCACACATTAGGGGCAGTGGGATGCTAAATGAATGACATCTCAATAATATTGACCTACATTCTTAATGCACACAGATGCACAGAGGGGTAAAACTGAGTGTGTTAGAATATCACTTAAACACAATGGAGTGGGAAAATGTGAATCATGATGCTGATGATCTGGATCACAATGATGGTGGTGTGACGATAAAGGATAACTACTAACCATGTTTGAAACACAGTATCATTTTCAAATTATCCTGGAATGGGGACAGACAAATGAGAGTCAACCACTGACCATGTTCAAAACACGATACCTATAACAAATGTCATCCAAGGTCTTCAAGGGTGTTGGACCAAGACAGTATGTAAGCCGTTGTGGCATGAGATCTTCCCATGAAGGGGGTCCCTTCAGACATGGAAGAGGATGAGGATCCAAATAAAGGGCTCATGAAGCGTGGACATGAAATGAGGGAATGTTTATATGAAAACTCCAAACCTTGGGCTCCTTCCCATGCCACATTTGAGTACACCAATGAGTCCTGTCATATAGAGGAATTCAAATCCCATTCTGAGGAAAAGGGTCCTGGGGTTGCACGCTCCTAGCTTATAGTCAGGGAGTGGACCATTAAGAGGACTTATTTTGATAGACTGTGTGCATGGTGGTGATGTAGCCATACCCGACGCATAGTTCCTATAGGGAGATCATAGTTCATGATCATAGAACTCAAACCAAGTTGGGAAAATACATGGGAGGAACATGGTGCAGCTATTGCAAACCCCAATGTGAATGAGAAACTAGGAGGTACTCGCCACACCACATGTTCCAAAAAGCGTCTGGGCCAAGGGTCCAAAAAGGAAGAGGTAGGATTTAAAATTCATGTGGTTGGATCTGAAGACAATATTTATTGGCATTCCTGCTTATCCCATGAGGATGTGAATAAAGCCATACGTAGTTCTGGAATATGTGGTACAGTTTTACGTCTTGTGGAAAGGACGCGGAGTGGTATTAGTTTATGGTCCTAGAGATCAAACCAGAAATGGAAATGAATGAGGGATACATATGGTGAGGTAATTATAAAACATGATATGAACGAGGACCTAGTGTCCATATCAACATGTGTTTCTTGAGGAGGTATTAGGTAGAAGTACCAAAAATGAATGTTACGTAGGGTCCAAGGAAAAGTGTGTGGGCATTCCTACGTACCCCATGAGATTGGGAATCAAGCCATACATTGTTCTGGAAGTGGCATGGTAAGATACCAGTGCCAGGAATGATAAGGCCATGCAGGTGTGGTCCACTCACCAAAATAAGTGGCATTTGATGGATCTTGTTGTTCCTTTAATATAGATGTGTTTTTTTTGTGAAGTGATAAACATAGAAAAGAGAATACTGGTATACTTAGAGGAATCAAGCCGCATGTAGGAATTGAAAAATGGTATGGTGGATGACCAATACCCAATATGATGTCCCCTTGAGTGAGGACACCACAATTCAGTGTTGTTTTTCACCGTGTGACCAGGACAATAATGTCATATTTTAAGGCCGTTTGGTAGGACAAGTCATGTATTTTAACATCATTCAATAAATACACAATTGTTTAATTAATGTGAGACCATAGGGGGAATGCGCATGACGTCATAAATCATACCCAAAATGAATGAGGATGAGGACCACATCACACCATGTGTGGTTTTGAAGAAGAAACCTCAGGCTGAGGGGCCAGAAGTGGTCAAAAATTATGGGGCTAGACATATGGACGAAACATCCAGGTGTTCCTATGCATCCCATGAGGATGGGAATCAAGACACATGTAGTTCTGAGAGTGAAGTTTAATGTCATGTAAGAAATTATATTTTAAGGTCATGTAAGACCATATATAGTTTAACTTCATGCATGATGACATACAATTTAATGTCACATGGGACATGAGGTAGGAGGGACTCGATTCTAGAAGAGGATCATGAGGTGATTCCATTGAAAACCCAACGTGAACGGGGACATAATACCACACATTCCACACCACAAAATACTATAAGAGTTGGGTCCTAAAAGGAAAAACATAAGAGATAATTAGTGGAACTTGAGATAGACCCAATGATGAGATATATAGGCATTCCAATGATCCCCATGAGGATGGGAATCTAGCTAGACGTAGTTCTAATGAGAGTACATGTAAGGAGATCTATTTTAAGGTCCTATAGCTTGGACCATGGATAAGTGAAACTCTTATAAGAGAGCATAGACCTCAATATGATCCCTAATCCCACTCGAGATAAACTCAGTGTGGGAAACAAAGGATGAAGAGGACTTTTCAATACATGGGATACACGTAAAGGGGAAGTCAGTGCAGAGTCCTGAATGAATCCTTACTGCGGCTTCGTCCTCCTATCATGAAAAAAGTGCACTGAGGGATAGTACCAAGAGTGTCTAAATTCCACTTTGACATGATGGGGTGTAGAATTATGTGAATCATGTAACTGACATTCACAGCTTGATTGGGTGGGTGTGACGATAAAGGAAAATTGTTGACTGTGTTCGAAACATATAATCCATATCGTGTGACCTAAAATGGGAACAACAAATGAACGTCAACCACTAAACATATTCTCAATGTGGGACATGTATCAAATTTTTTTCAAAATCCTTGAGGATGTTGGCCCGAAATGGTAGGAGAGCCCTCGGGTTGAGCATCCATTCCATTTTGGGGGTCCCTTTGGATGTGAATGATAATGAAATACCAAATGAAGGGGAACAAGAAGCCTGAATAATGGATAAGAGCATGACCAGTTAGAATTTGACACTCTAGGTTTTGAACCGGAGTACTTTTGGGCACATTGGTGTATCACCAAAGAGGGTCAAGGGAACCAACATAAGAGTAGCCGATGTGAAAGGATGAGTTTCGGGAAAGGGAGCGAAGGTAACTCGGGAGAGGGGGGTACGTGGCGTGGTTTCTACAAACCCGACGTGAATGTGGATATAATGCTATACCACACTGTGTACCTCTCCCCTTTAAGGACTCAGACCAAGAGGTTAGAATTATAAGGAGGATTCCAAGAGATGGGGTTGGACCTGAAGACTAGACATTTGAGCAGTCCTACGTATCCCATGAGAATGGTATTCAATCCACATGTAGTTATGAGGAGGGATGTTGTTCAGTTTAACTTCATGCAGTAAGGATGAAAATAGGGGTAAGGTACCCCAATGAGGGATGTGTATGGCATATCAAGTATCCTATGTTGAATAAGTGAATAAGCTCAAACCACATCATACAATCCTGAATGAACACCTAGGCCAAGGGGATGAAAAGGTTGAGGGAATTGAAACTAGAAGCCCAAACTAGTTCGCAATTTAACGTCTTGATGTGAGGATAATACTGATCTTAGTTTGAGGTTTTATGGATTGGACCATAGATGCCATGTTTAATGTCATATGCATGGGATAGACTTACGAAAAGGGAGAATCATCTTTCCTATGGAAAACCACAAAACGAAAACAATTATAGAGAATAATTGTTGATCATGTTCACAACACAATATCTGTATTTGTGTGACTGGGGTTTGGGGATAGACAATTGAGTGTCGACCATTGACCAAATTCGCAACACGGGACATGTGTCAATTTTTCATTCGAAATCCTTGAAAACGTTGGCCTAAAATGGTAATAGGGCACTTGTGCCAAACATCCATGCCATTCAGGGGTCCTTTTGGATATGAAAAATAAAATGAATAAATTTAATCTTATCAAAATTTAAATAAATGGAATAAATTATTGTGGTAAATATTTTTTTGATAATATAAAAATTTATAGAATTTTTAAAGTTATATATTTGAATTGTTTTCTTATCTTAGTGTTTTAAAGACAAATTAAATGATTTGTGTCAAAATTTTCCTTAATGATATATTATAAAAAATAATGTTCTATTAAATGATTTATAATTATTAAAAAAAATATTTTCCCATGTTACAAGGAAATGGATTTTATTATCCAACAAGGTCCATTTAGGTGTTTTTTTGTACATTTATTTAAACTTATCTGAACCCTCAAGAGTAAAAAACTTTTATATTGTGACAATTTTTAGAAGGGGTTAACAAGGGTTAAAAAAATAAGGGTGATAACATCACCAAAACATGGAAATTTGTTATTATATGAGATTATTTAGACTGAAATACATCTTATATTCTAATTCTGTAAATTTGGAGAAATTATAGCATGAAAATTAATTTTTATTAATCAAATACATTACGAAATTTTAAGAGTTCCCTCCAAACTCTTATAAAAGGGAACCTCCTGTCATATTTTTTCAAACATTATAATGGGTTTGGATTAAATAATACCTAAAAAAATACCTCCCTTAATTATCTTAATACATAATAGATTCCTTTTTTGTTATATAATCATCCTAGGAATCCTTTTTGTAAAAACCTAAAGAGGTTGTTTGGATAAGAGGTATCATTCTAATACAGTTGTTTTATTTATTTATAATTATAAATCCTTGAAATATTTTTTATATCATATGAAATAATTTCACTAGTATATTAAATATATTATTATTTTTTAAAATTAATATAATAACCTATTTAAATATCATCTTCCATAAAATGGGATACCAAACCATCAATCATGTGTACAATGAACTATATTCAGGTGAACTAAACTATTTTGTTTTCTATCACCACCTATCATGGATATATATAATTTTAGATTTAAATAATATATATATATATATATATATATATATTATTTATGAGATAATTTTAGTCATTTAATGATAATATCACATCTCTATTCTTACATTTCAATCCATTGGAAAACAATTATGTCACCCATAAATACATGTGGACTAGAGCCTCCACAAATTGATATGATATGTTTTTTTTATTTTATTTTGACATGATGGTATTAATGAAATAATTAATGAATAAATATAAGACTGATGAAAAAAAATTCTTCATTACAGGTAAATTAATATTTAACATTATTTCATTCCATCCGTCAAACAGATAAAATAGTGTTCACGAGTACATACATATTACCGTCTCTATGAATAGTGTAATTCATTTTTCAATATCAATAATTAATGGATGATTCTAAATTAAAAATTATTGGAAATATGTTTTATTAATATCATTAGTAAAATTATAGATATTATGGAACTGTGATCAATGTACAATTACCAAAACTGTTGAACAAAAATATACATGAAAAATTAAGAAGTTATCACCAAGAATCGTGATTTTAATAAATAAATTTTACTAAATTTTTGATAAAGGGTTATAAGTATATCATATATGATATGATATATATGAGTAAAAATATATAATATACATATAATATATCTATATTTATTACACCATAGGTTTGAAAATGTATGAAGAAATTTAGAATTTAGATAAGGGATTTTGGTTTCACTTTTACTTCTTTGGGTCACAATTCCATATTCAACACTTGTCGCTTTTATGTGGTGTATTTAATTTACATGAATTTATATTATGATTCTCCTTATAAAAATAATTATAATATACATATCCTTCTATGTTTTTCTATTTATTTAGGTTTTTATTTGATAGTTACCAAATTGGCATGGTTTTTGGTTTCCGTTTTGTTATTTATCGAGATTATTAATGATTATGTTTTAGACGATGAATTTAAATGATATGCCTATCATGAATTATATGAATTTTATTATAATCTAGTTACTTCTAAAGAATATAATTTTTTCTTTCATTTTACTCATTTTATATACTCAAGAGATTGAAATATATTTTTTATCAGAAACTTACATTATTCATCTCTTCATTCAAAAATCAATTTTCTTCCATATAAGTATTCTTTTAAAAATAATTTCTATAATGTTTTTAATATTCTATTATGATTGTTTGAATTCATTTTTAACCAAGAATTAATTTTTGCAAAATATTTTAAAATTTCATCTTTTTTCATTTTCCAAAATAGGTACTTTTTTTCTTCTTACAAAAGTTTGAAAATAATGTTTTATTTTCACTTATAATAGATGAAGGAATTTACTACCATATTGACTGCTCAATGATTTGAATATTCATATAATTTTTTTCCCTTCCACTGAAAATATTTTCATTAAATATTGGAAATTATTATAATTTAAATGATTTATTTAAATGTAATAGTGTATTTTTATTAGTAAATATTCTAGTTAATATTTTAGATGAATTTTCATCAATGATAATATACTTTAATGTTAATTTTGTTTACAAGAGATATGATATTTTCATTCCATGATTATTCCTTCTCTAGATGGTTTGTTATAATGATTTTCTGGAGAAACACATTTAATTTCCATGGTTTATTTAATGATTAATTTATGAAATTTTTATGAAACACATTTTATTTTCAGGGATTATAATATGATGATGTGATGAATGTTTTGTATTCTTGTGGAAAAATATGTATGGTTTTCATTATGTTATGGGAGGGACTAAAATTAAATATCCATTTAAGTAATCAGTTAATGTATTTTACAAGATTAGATAATTATAAGAAATAATTTATCTATTTCATCCACTATGGGAAACAAGTCAATGTTTTTAACCTTCTATGGGAAGCAAACAAAATTTATTGATCTTATATGGGAAACAGTTGATGTGCTTAATTTTTTGTGGAAAATAATTCAATGTTTGTAATAAACTATTGGAAAAAGATTTTTATTCCTAATCCCTTATGATTGGATGGTATCAGTAGTTATCATTAAAATATGGAACAATTTTCTAAACTTATGGGGGAGCCAGCCATTTATTACATGAACATTTGGTTCATGATTGATTTATAATTATTTCTTACACTAATGATAAATTTATTTTTAAATAATAATGATTTATAACATGAATAATTTTTATAATATTTAAAAAATTATTTATGAATTCTATAAGTTCTGGTTATGATCTCATGCCCATATGTTTATATTACACTTTTATACGAAAATCGCTTGATGCGCCCCAGGTTTTCCATTACTCTTAGCTCAATATCTCTTGTGTTTTCATTACCCATGTTATAAAGAGTGGTTTTAAGCAGGGTATGTATATGATGAGTATTAAAGGGGAAATATTTGTGGGATATATTGATGATCATTCTTGAAATAAGAATATTGTGTACCTAACATCCAAAAAAACTAAACCTTTATGGTCCTTAGTCAGGTATTGGTGATGTTTATTTAATATTCATCTAAAAATATGATATAATTTTGTATTTAAATCTTGGGTCTCTGTATAAAATATTTTTTAATAAATAAATATCAATATACTAAATGAAAAATTTAAAACATCCATCTTGGATGACTAGATTTTATTAGGTGGTCACATGGCCTCAATTATGTTCATTACACTTTCTAAAATTAAGGTAAAGCATATCTGACTCCATCTCATGAAAGTTTAGAAGTTAGTTCTATAGATGGGATCCAAAGATATACTTTTCTTATCCTTGATTAGTAGTATGATTCCTGATGGTTCCTTGGTCCATGAAGGTGAGAGATAGTTATTCATAGTTTAATCAAAGACAATCCCCAAGTAAGGGGTTTCCATAATTGAATTTCATGTTTTATACTTGAATGGTATTAAGATGGGTTTATTTATATACAATTAATTATACTATAGTTATATTTAAATAAGATATTTTGACAGAAATTTGTATATAATTTCGAAGAACTATAGGATCACTTGATTCCTCACCCTTAGGATTACCCACCAGAAGTATACAATTTAACTAGTCTTAGATATTATATGGAATACTTTGGAGGGAAAAGGGTTCAAAAAATATGAAAAATAAGGTGGTGAATAAAGAAATTTGTGTGATAATCCAAAGAGTGTTTCTATGTTACATAATTGGGTTCTCAAAAGTTGATCTAGAATTTTCTTATCCCAAATTTACACTAAAAGTTAATGTGATTTCTTGTATCATAGTTATTCTTGATTATTCAATAGATAAATAATAAATAATATTCAACAATAATGATATATTATTAATGGATTTGGTTAGGATGTGTAAATATATTCTTCATGATTTTATTTTAAAAAAAATAAAATATGCTTTTTTGAATTAAAAAAATTAATAATAATTAGATGATACTAGGTTAATTATAGGGAAAGATTGGATGCATTTTTTCATAGAATTTGTTTTCTCATTATTTAGAGAATTATTAATTTAAAAAGAACAAATAACAATTGATCATACATTGATTTAGTCCCTACATTATTCTAAGGATAATAACCTAATTATTAAATGAATTATTTTCTCGATCACACGATGGAATGTGATCATTTTGTAATTGAAATATGTATCTTTTGAATTTAGTGAAGGGATAGGTAAAATAATCCATCTAAATGTAATCTAATATTAAATAATTGATTATATGTTGAAATAACATCTAATAACATCAATAAATAGTAATCTATTCCCCAAAATAAAACTAAATGAGGTTTATCACTATTTGATACCCACCTCTCAATAAAATATGAATTTTGACTCCGAGAAGTATGATTGAAGAAAAACAAAAAAAATGGAAACTTTTGTTGTTGCGTTAATTGATTCACACCCTAAAATAAATGGAATTATAGTAGTAAGTATTATAATAATAATAATAATTAATGTGGAATAAATATTTTAATTAGAAAAATAAGTGGGTTTGGATATCTTATAAATGAATGTAAAAAAATAAAAGACCTTCACATCCACCATTAAATGATTCCAAATAGATATTTAGAGGACTAATATTTGAGAACATGGATTTAAAAGTCACACTATTCATTAAGATAATATAAATTTTTATGGAATGTGGTAGGAGAACTGATTATAAATAGTTACAAAGGTTGTATACATTATTTTCTCAATCAACATTGATGTTCTAGAACATCATTCTTGGTGAGTGTTTTCAGATCAATTATAGAAGTAGAAAATATTACATGATATTGGATCTAATATTGGATAGAATTTTCTTGGAATTGTGTAATAAATTTTGATGTTATGATAGAAATAATGGGATGCAATTTAGCTCCATGGAAGCTATCCATGAATTTAAGCATCAAATTCGACTTTTGGGTAACTATCCAAATGAATAACATAGCCTGGAGAAAAATATAATTAAATATTCCTCATGATTTTATACATATATTGTTAATTGTCAACATTTTTTGATGTAATATTTAGGCTCAACCATAATTTAATTTCTCAGGTGATCAATTTCCATTATCTAGAAAATTTAGGATTCAATTTCCCAAATGATCAAATACCATTGTGAATGTTTAACTACTTTAGAATGACAAAATATTTTCCATAAATTGTGTAATATAATATATAAAATTATTATTAAAATCATTAATATAAAGTGTTATATAATTTTATAATAAAATAGGAAATTATTAATACATTTTATAAAATAATTAGTGATATGATGTGAGTTTAAATTGTGAAATTTTGTTAACCATTGATTTTATGAACAGTGAATCACATGAAGAAAGATTAAAAATAAAATGAAAAATATCAACATTTAGTGTATAATTATGTTTCATAGACAATATAAAAATTTTGGTACCATTATTAAGATGTGAATCTAGAGTACTATTGTATTCTTATCAGGTCATCAGAATTTTAAATTATTTTTGATGAATGTAAAGAGTGACATACATAAATGTTTTGTTTAAGAGGTGGAATATTTTGAAAAAACATAAAGTTATAAAGATATATTATTTTTGGAACTTTTTTATAACCTTAATAAGTTTCTTTATAAAATTTATCTAATCAAAATATTATAGTTTGATTGATTACCAAAATTTTAATACTCGAAAAAATTTGTCATTGGAAAGAAGGATCTAACCCATCAATTAATAATTATTTCAACAAGACCATTGTTATAAAAATATATATCTATGAAATTATTTTTTTTTATACCTTGGAAACAGTTGTTGGTTTTGTCCCAATATATGAAAACAATATTTTAGATGAGTATGTTGAATGATCCTAACTAGTTATATGGATGATTAATAAATTAAAGACTTTATGGAAATATCGTAACATAGTATCAGCATATCATAAATTCACTTATTTTTTTTCTTTTGATAATTATTTTATTATAATTAGTTTTCTAGGATCCTTGTGTAAAGTATATATTTGTTAATCTGAGGAGCCAGTAGATCAAAAATTATTTAAAGGGTTGATAAGAAGTTTAATGTACATGATAGTTATTTTACTATACATTATTTACCATGTTTATGAATGTGAAATATTTGAAGATAATATAGAAAATTAGCATCTTAAGGGAGTAAAACTGGTCTTTTTATACAATAAAGGAACATCAATACATTGGAAATTTTATTCTTCTTAATGCAATTTTATTATATAAAGTTATATAGATACATATTTTAGTGGGTTTAAAATGGATTTAATTAATAAATTTAGAAATTTTTGTTATCATGGTTATGATTTTGTTTCTTAATCCATAAAGAAGAAACATTCAGTTTCACTTTCCACTACTACTGATAATTATGTAGAATTTTGGATGTTAATTCATTAAATAATTGTGGATAAAACACAAACTCATTTAATTTTTAATGATTATTTATTGGAATCTCATTCATACATGGTGAATCACTATCTATTTGAGGATAACCATGGATGATTTATAAAATTAGTTTTACTATCATGATATTCTTTTAGAATTTTTTAGTGTATTTTACCTTTACTAGTTTCTTTTTGATAATCCATAATGCGGAGAAAAGTCACAAGTTATATGTTTAGAGGTATAATATTTTACATTTAAGAAAGGTTATAATTGTTTTCTGTTAATGGTTAACATTTTATATTTCATTGAGAGAATATATTTCATGGGAAGAAAGGTTTTGTATTCATAGTTGATTCATAAAGGGGGAGAAATTACATTAAAAAATATAATAATTCTAAAGATACATGGGAGATGAAATAATAAGAATTTTTTAAGAGAAATATTTGTTGGGTAAATATCAAAAAAAATAAAAATGAAGAATAATTTACTTTTACACATTAATTTGATATCTAAAGGGAGAGTATGTTTTAAAAAATATACATAGAGTTTTCTAATTTACATAATTTCAATTGAAATTTCTTGTTGAGAATGTTTTTTTGGATGTCAAATAGTGGAATATTGTCAAATAATTTTCACCAAATGACATCTTATGAATATGTTATTTTATGATTCATAAAACCGTCATTGATAATTTGTTCTTACAGGAGGATTTGTTAGTATTTTTTTATATAGTGATAAACTTCCATTAATAAACATATGACGAAATGAATCTAATACATTTTAAATATGGAACATTGTGATGTCACCCTGAGAGAAATCAATGGAAAATAGTGAATCATTCTTTTTTATATGACCATGTATAGAAAAAAGCCTATTTTTTACACTAAAGACTATAAATTGATACTGTGTCTCATGGAATATAATTTTCGTAAATGATATGATAAACATTGAAAAATACCCTTTCTTGAGAATTATACTATCCTATTATTATGATATTTTTTAAAAAACAAATTTAGTGTGATACTTATAGTTTTCATTAATAAAGCTCATATAATAAAAGATATATGTTTTTATTGATTAAATTATTCTCTATGATCTCATGATTCCAATAAGATTATAGGGATAGTAATCCACAACTTATAATCATTATGTTTTATGATTTCTATGGTGTGGAATTATTTTTGATCTTACTAATAAAAAAAGGATATTTGGGTATATATTTCCACTATTGGTGTTCTATCGAGGAATTTAAGGATTCAAAACATGTATATTCTGATCAATTTGATTAATAAATTTCTATTTATCAAATTTTATACATTGGATCTAGGTACATATTTTCCTATTTCTTTATGATAAAATTAAATAGATATTATGGCTAAACATTTTGGTAATAATATAGTTCAATAGTATTTTTATATTTGAACATGGAAATCTATTTTTTGTATTTGTTTTTTTGTTTTTTTAAATTTTTTATATTCATAACTTATCGGTGTTTACCTTATAATTTGTTTTTTATGAATTTGATTGAACTTAGATCAATTTAGATTTTATTGCATTAAAATAGTTTATATTCTTGAGTAGGAAAATTTTATGTTCTATTTAGACTTGAATTAACCACAAATGAATATTTCATACTAGTGAAACACTATAGTCCTCTAGCTTAGGTTCATAAGGTCTTACTAGGATAATGGTTTTAGTAGTATGATGTAGTATTTGATATTGGTCAAGCTATGTAGATGAAAATTTATTAAAAGTAATATAATAGATTAGTCAACTATATATTTTAATTAGAAACTATTTATATAAATTTCAAATTTTAGGACAATAAGGGAAGGATTAGGATGATGAAGTGGATGAGAGTAAGGCTTGGTAATTATTTTTTATTTTTTATGAAAATACAGTAAAACATTATTAGAAGATTACTGTTTTGAAATTTCATTAACCAAAGGTAATATCTTATCTGATGAAATGAAATGGATTAAAAAATCACATTAATAATCAATAATCAAAGAGAGATTCTTGTGGGAGGGTTTTAGAATTACTAGGAAAGAGTTGGAGTAGGTGGAATTATCTTAGTAGTTCATTCTAGTGAGTATTATGGCATAATAATCATTTTTATTGAAAATTTGGTATCCCCAATCTATGAGAAATTCATCTACTTTCAATATTTATCCTTTTGTGTCTTCATTCTATGAAGCCATTCATCCATATCCTCCTCACATAAAAAATATAAAAAATTATTCTTTTTTGGAGTAGATATCTTATTAATTGATGTAAGAGTCATAAACTCCAAAAACTCATTTCGTTTCATAGTTTTCCTTGACAATGTTTTTAATAGTGTATTTTTTTCATTGATTCATATTTATAAAATTTAGATTTAACTTTATATTTTATTTATTGTTTTAAATATATTGGTGTTAAAATTAACATGGGGATAGAATCACCACCATCAAATATTATGTACACTTCATACATAGATTTATTATATAAAAATTATATTACCATTTCTTTCAATTCTCTTATATAAAATTTTTGGTTGAATTAAATAATTATATAATATATTCATTTTATTAAAAATGAGATTAAACATCATTATTTAACAATACCAAATAAACATGGTATAAAAACAATATGAGGGGTGGGGGTTAATTGTTGATTATAAACTTAATTACATTTTTTTGGCCACCTTGGGTTATTAAACTAATGAAACATTTGATATTCTTATTAACCCACAAAAAAATAAGAGTAAAAAAATATTTGTGTGATGAAAATTAAGACAATGAAAACATAATTAAATTACAAAAAAAATGAACTATATAAATATAAATAATAATAAAAATTTAAACCAAATTGAAACAAATAATTGAAAATACTGTTTAACAAAATAAGTACCCCTTAATGGTATTATAATCTACATTCTTTCAGAAATAATTTTTAGAATATTTAAACTAGAGTCGAGGGATCCTTTAATTTTAGCCTTAAAATAGTTCTACCATAATATCCCATATAATACCTCTACTTTATACACATAAGTAGGTATTAGTGACCTATACTTCAACATTTTATCTTGCCCATGATAATCTCTTGATAAACCTGACTAGTAGAAACTCACTTCTGTTACCCAAAAGATCACGATAACAATGTGAAAAAAACTTTTTCTTTCTCACTTAATCCCTTGGAAACAAAAAAATATATAAATAGTTATTATTAAATAATATTCTGGGGTACTTATAAATAAATAAACATAAACAAACTCTTATAAAAACATTCATAATGAAAAAAAATCAAAAGAACACTCCCAAAAATAAGTGATTGTAATATTCCTGAGATTCGAAGTTTAGGAAGTTTACATTCAATTTCAAATCCTTCAAATCCTCAATCATACATTTCGATTCATATAAAATCATTCAAATGTCTATTTCTACACTCTAGGTAGATGCCCGCGACTACATCGAAAGAATATTTATCATCTTTTGATGAACTCAGTATAGATCCCCATCTTCTAATGAATTCAATCCAAAACTAATATAGTTCTTGAGGAATGGATTATTATAAAATAAAATTTAAATATTAATCTCTATAATTTCACCCTCTCACAATAGGGTTACCTAAATTTCATCCTTCATAAAAAAATTAAAACAAAAACATCATCTTAAAATGATTTTACATAAATTGTCTTTTGATTTTTGAGAAACGGGAATCATAGGAGTAATAGAATCAATTGATTATACCATCATTAATATAATTAGTCATGGAAATAATAGGTTTTATAATATTTATTGCAGAATAATCCTTTAATAACTATGATAATATTATGAGTATGAATTCTACCGTATGGTAGGATCATGTGGGAGGAGAATGTTCTTTACCTTTTCATAGAAAATACCTTCAATATACTCCCATATGAATAAAAATTTAGGATTTAATATTTAATAAAAAAATTAAATGAATATGAATTTAAATTTATTAGAATATGTATCATTTTTTATAGGGACAAGAAGGGTCTAAACCCACTTACATACTATCCATGATTCTGTATTCAAACAAACTAACACAAAAAAATTATTATATAGAGTAATAATGTATTTAATTAAATCACATGTAATAATATTATTAAATTTCTCCATAAAATTATTAGAGATAATAATACATCAACATTTTAATGGTACTCCAAAAACACTAGATAAGACATCTATTGGGAACATAAACTTATTTCCCCACATGTTGAGGGTAAAATCCCTAACTACGTTTTATTTTTTATAGATGAAGGTGACGAAGAAGTCACACATTATTTAAAGTATGTATAGAGTGGGGTTTTATTTTTGTAGCTCTAAAATTTAATACACTTTAAGTTGAATGAATGATTTCAATAATCAAAAAAAAAATATGTTTAACGATTTTTACTAATGAGGATTACATAGTTCACTTCTATTTTACACATTTCTTGAAAAATAATGGAATTTTATTCCATTATATCAAAATGAAACTAAATAATTGGATATTAAAGAGATAAAAATGATATAGAGACATTCATGAATATTTTTTATAGGGTTTCAAAAAAAATTAGATAACTGGTTATCAATGACTCTATTTTATGTAATTGAGACTTCCCCTTAGGCATTATTGGATAAGAACTTAGATTAATTGTTGTAAAATGATCTTGATATTTTAGTTGTAAAATTTGAAATCAAATATTGACGTGACTGAAAAATATATATTTTACATAAATAAAAAATAAATAAGAGATAATAGTTTTACCCTTAATAGTAATTGTTTTTTGAATTTGAACGTGTTTTTCTTTATCTGATATATTAATTAGAAATTATCCATTAAAATATTTATTAAATATTTGATGAATGACTATTAAATTAATTCACGTTATTTATTATAGTTTGATGAGTTCATAAATGTGTATAATTGTTTCATTATTACCTAATAATTATTGGTTTGGTATGATTAGTGGGGAATATGTTTATCAACCAGACTTAATTGAAGTCCGAAAGAGGGTATATTTTCGAGTTACTGTATAATTATAAATGTAGGTATTATAGTAGTATTTTAGTAGGTATTGTTAGGTACTGTAGTATCAATAAATATTCATCTATTTTATCCTTTGGGCCACTGGTTTGGTCCTTGAGTCCATTAGTCCTTCGGGCCAGCTATTTCATCAGGTTGGTAAGGATTTCGGGCCACCTTAAGGCCTTCAGGCCACCCAATGGCCTTTGGGCCACACGTTGTGGATAAGTAACCAGAAATACTATACAAGGAGAAGGCTCTATATAAGTATTCAGATCATGTACATTCGCTAGATGAGAGATAATGGATTTGGATGAATGAGAGGGTATGCTAATTTCAATCGGTACCAGGCCAGTGCATCTCTGCACAGGTCAACTAGTCGAGCAACCATGATAAAGTGGAAGGTTTACATGATTATGTAGATACTGGGGAGGGTAAATTCCATTTAGTCATAGTATGTGATGAAATCCTCCAAGACCTTTGGGTAATTTAATTTCATGAAGCCTAAGGGACATGTTAGGGTTCCCCTTATTCCCTTAAAAGGGGAATTATAAAAATGATTAAAAATATAAGTCATTCATGCCATTCTAGAATAAGAAAAAAAAAATATGTTTCATTCACATAAATAAATGATGTATAATGAAGTTTAAATACAAAGAAGTATAAAAAATTATTTTTCTATTGAAAGAAACTAATTATTCCAGAATGTTTCTTGATGATTAAAGCTGGTTTCAAAATATTAGAAAGACATATGAAGTTAGAATCTAAATATCTTTTGAAATTATTATATAGTAAATGGTGTGGATATATTCATTTATTTACCTTTCTAAAACCTTTTAATATTATCATAAATAAAATTTATGATGAATGTTTTTTTGAACCCACCTATTCTATAAATTAATTTCAATTGAAAAAATAATTTTTTAATAATTATGAAAAATTGAAGATAGGTATGTTCTTTTTGAAATCAAATTTTGAATAAATAAATTTTAATACAGAAGGAGTTATAGGAATCTAATGTGATAGGATTTTAAAATTATGGTTTGTAAAGAATTCCAAAAACACTTTATGTATCCTAATAGAGATATTAATAAATAAATTATAATAAATGAATATATCAAAACAAGAAACATTACTCAGGGTCTAATCAAAATTTTTAATAAGTTTTAATCAAATAATGAATATGATCCATTACATCTAAATTCATTTTTTATATTTCATTTTAAAATAATTATCCTAAAAATAAGATCATTATACATATTGGAAATATTAAACTATGTTAGTGGAATTAATTATAAATCATTGATATATGTGTGTGTGTGTGTGTGAATTTCAACAACTATATGATTTTTTTGGAAGGTGGATCTTATTTTTTTCGAGAATATATTATCCATAAATAATAATCCCTTTTAAATTTTCTATTTTTATTCAATATAACATTATTTATAATAATGATTGAGATATACTAGATGTATGTTTGAGGAGGACTTCAAATTACTTTTTTTTCATAAAAAATTAGACATCCATTGTTAATGAATTCATTTTTATTTTATAGATTATCATAGTATAAAATTGATAATTTTATTTAATAATTACATCTATTTGTTCGATAAAATAAGAAATATTTCAATATAAATGAGATATGAATATGTAAAAATGATAACTCTAAATTATTATAACTTTTAGTGTAACGTATCAATTTCTGTGATAATGAAGGAAGGGAAGTCATATATATGTTCATGTTTAACATGATCTATGTGTTGAGTTTTTTTAAAAGTGGAATGAAACTATTTTTTACAAACATAATTGATACATGTGTATATGTGTAACTAAAATTACATAAATTCTTTTTTATCTACAATTACTATTGACAACAACTTTCAATTACTAAATGTTCATCTTTAGTGGTTGAAAATTATACATAGTTTTTTTCTTACTTGACCAAGGCACAAGTGAATCTCTAATAAAGTTAAATGTTCTTTATATAATCATTCTTTCATGTCAACATCCACAAAATCCAAAACCTAAAAATATATTATGAATAAAATCCCCATTAACAAAATAAAATGAACCGGGGTCATATATTTATTTTAAATATTTGATTTATATTACATCAAAGTGAATTTATTTTGGGTGTGATTTAAATTGAGCACACATGCTTTCCAAATACATAAAATTAAGTTGAATTACTATTATGTAAATTAGATTACCAAAAATTCCTATATAGATCTTCTAATCTACCCATTTTCTAACAATAATTAAATCTATATTATAATATAAAATAACTACAATACATATAATTGAGTAATTTTCAATAGAAAAATTATTATATAAATTTAAGGCACACCAGAACCTCACTCTTAAGACTAATTCTAAAAATACTTTATTTAAACTCTATAATGATATAAAGTGAGATTATTTAAGATAAAAATATTATTATTTTTCATTATTTTCATCGGTTTAAAATTACATTTCATAAATAAACATCTAATACAAAAAATTGAAGGATTAGAGTCTTTAAAGAACACATGCATAAGAAACTTAATTTATGATACATGAGAACATTTATCCATAATTAAGAAACATGAGACTCCCATCTATTATTATAATAAATTTCACTCATATTCATAACTTTAGGAAATGGAAACATAATAAAGGTTGTGAGATAGAACTCTTAGTAAGGAAAACATAAGTTCTATAATTTAAAGATCATAAATGATCATAAAATTATCATATGGTATAATCAAGGCGCCATGAAATAGCATAATGGAATTATAATTGTAATACCCTAAACTTTTAAGTGATTTTTTAATTTATTCATTTCAAAGAATAATTATTCTAAAAAATAGTAGACTAGTAATATTATTTAAATTAATAATTACACAGTGAGATCTAGTATTAGAGCATGACTTATATCTAAATAACTAGGAATGTTTAATATAAAAAAATGATACAAATTAATGTGGAAAATGAAAAATAAAAAATCAAATATAATGATTGTATCTTTCTTAATTTGTATCCATCATAAGTAGGATCCCTCAAAGGATGATGATGTAATGAATATAATGAATCAAAATAATAATAATGATTACTGTGAGAAGAATATTGAAATTTCTAGAGTTTAGTTTAATAAAATCATTCTTATGTAGGGTCATAGTAAAATAAAAAAAATGTATAAGACCATTTGATATTATCCAGTGTAATAATTTTGGAATAAAAGTAATAACGTTTGATTTAATTCAATTAGAAACCTTTAGAATTTATTGTTAAAGTGTATTTTATTTAAAATATAAAATTAGTACATGATGTATATTAATTATGATACTTCTAAAAATAATTATAAGATAATTTAAATAAGAAATTTTTAAGAATTTAATTAGTAATGTTAATATTTGAATTATGATATTATATTAAAATTTCAAATTGTTTATATCATATAATTTTCATCATTTTTAAAAAACATACAACTATGGTTAATAAAATATAATTAATAAAAATGACAATGAAAATAATAAGTAATAAATATATTTTTTAATATTAAAACTATTAAATAATTATATATTAGTTAAGATTATATTAATTTTAAGTATTATTGAAACATAGTTATATTAATTATTAAGCCAATTAGCTATCCATACAAGCCTAGCTCAACTAAACTTGTGGGATAATTTTCTACGATGTATGGGAACCAGTCCTAGCCAGGATGCGTAGAGGCATAAAATGATCATATGCCTTATAATAAAGATGAGTTTTTTATGGGCTCATTGCACCTACATTGTGTTATAGGAGGTGTGAAAGGGGTTAGGTGTGTCACCCATCCCCATGTGGTGTGTACGAGGAGTATCTGGTTATGGACCCCAGTGTCGGCCCAGGTGGTCAGTGGTAGCGGTTGATACTTAATAGTGTTCTCAACCTAGAATATAATCGATGTGGGATGTGTTATTCCAATTATTGTTCACCAATGGTTAAAACACACATACACATTGTTTCCATTTGATTAAAAAATACCAAAATTTTGATGTTTTTAATCATCATCATCCTTTCCTAACCATTACTCCTTTTCCTTCCTCAAAGCATTATACTGAATATGCTTTCATCATCTTCATCATCACCTTCTTCTCCTTGAGAATCAAGACATTGCCATAGATATGACCAATGAATAGTCTTTATAAAATATACCATAACCCAATTATTTCCTTATTTTAATGATAAGTGTGGACCCCCAAGATACCTGATAAGAAGTTGGACCCATATGTTGGTCTTTAACCCCCAGAAAATAATAAACCATAATGTTAAACAAGATCCTTCTTTTTCAAAGGAAATTTTTGAAAGAAGCTTCAAATGTTGAAATTAAACGTTATTGTATATTTAATGAGTTTAAAACCCAGGTTTTATCAGTCGTGACTGTATATATGTATATATACAAATAAACATAATTGTTTCATTATCCTAGATTCCCTCGTAACCCACTGATTTGAACACCACATTCTTCACAATCTCGAAATACGTGTCTATTCACCATGAAATATGCGTATACTCTATGGATTTTTAGGATAATAGATTTTCACTAGAAAAAATACCCAAACACATTTGTGTGTGTGTGTATTAATATTGACCAACTCCCTCTATAATCATTTGGAACCCCTACCCATGTTCTCTTTTTTCTCCCTATACCTATACAACCAATTCTAAGCCTCAAAAGTTGGAAAAATCACTCCTTGATCTCATTTAGTTATCAATTCAAAGTTTATGGAATCTATTTTTTTCCAAATAATTAATTTTTTAATAAATAACTATTTTATTTAAGGGAGTTATTTTAAACGAATAATATTTTTTTAAAAGCATAATTTATTTTATTTAAACCAATTTCTATATAAAGGATTTATATTTTCAAACCATTATTATATCGAAGGGAAAATTATTTTATAACTCTTATTCCATGATTTTTTTTTAAAAATTATGGAATCTAATTTTCATATTTTAAAAATCCTATTTGGATTCTACGATTTTATGTAGAAATGATTTTATAAAAGTGGGTTATTAAAAAAATTGTATTTTTAAAAAAATCCATAATTGTATGTTTATTGTGATTTTATAAGGCATTTTAATTTTAAAAATTATATTTGAGAAAGGGAAATTTATTTCAAATTATCAGAGTATATTTTATGTATAAATTTATTCATTTCAATGTTAATTTCCAAATAAATAAATAGTTAAAAAACATTAAAAAATAAAAAGGGTCAAGATAAAAAATATTTTATGAAAAAATTTGGCACTTAAAATCCATATACATGATAAGTATTTTAAGAGTGAACCCAACCCTCCTAAATGACTGGGACCTAGAAAGTCTTGAATTCTCCAAATAGACTCATTTTATTTTTTCAGAGACTTTGAAATATTTTTCTAATAAATCATTGTATTATTTTATTAATAATATAATTTTCCAAGTACTTACTTCAATGAAAATTATATTTTGAAATGAATTGTATTTTATAAGAAATATGTATTTTCAATGGATTTTGAAAATTATTTTCTATAGTAATATATTTTAAAAACCCAATACTTATATTTTTAAAATTATTCATCATGTTTTCTATATTTGACAAAAATAAAACATATTGAAAAAAAATTCAAACAATTTTCATTTAATTGATTTCCACTAGTTTTTAAAACACCATAATAATGAATTTTATTCACACCATTTGTTTTAAAATTGTTTTTCACAGGCTCGTTATATGTTCCAAAGGAGTTGGCCTTTATTAAAGAGCTAGAATGAGTGAAGTCAAATAATTTTTTTTAGACAATTCATATTAAACAATAATATATTTTAATATTTTGTCCTTTTCTTGAAAACTTAGTCTAGAAAATATCCTCACATGTGTATTGGAAGTTATATTTTTAGATACATGTTAAAAAAATTATACATCATGTTTTTAGTATCGAATCTGTAGGTGTGGGTCTCAGGCCATTACAATTGTTATTAGAGGAATGGTTTAGAAAACCATAGAGATTATGATATTTTGAATAAAAAAATTATAAGTTTTGAAGTATACTACATTTTAATAAATCCATTTTTAGTTAATTTTTTCAATTAATTTGGAGTCTCCAAATTTATGGATTAAGATCCTAAAACACTATTCTGTCACTTCCATAGGATCTGATTTTAGGGATAACTCGGAATTCATGCTAAAATAACTTTTAATATTTTATAAATTTCTACGTTAACTAAAAATAACATTATAATGAATACAATACCCCCACTATTCCCTATTTAATTCAGTGATATTGGTTTGTATATACACAAATATTATATTCTAAACATTCTTAATATACTAATTGTGGGATGTACGATCAAATTATTTATAAACTCTTCACCATAAATAAGTCTTATGAATTACTTATTAATTTTAAAGAATAAGTAGAGGAGGATGACATTAGTTAAGAATATATGTATAAACATATAAATTTTAGTATTTTATGTAGTATCATAGAAAATTTTTAAACCGTTATAGACATCTCTGTATGGTTATTTTATAAAAATCATATTCAAATAGATTTCCTAAAATTATATTTTATCAATAAAATATTTTCAAATATTTATTAATGATTTCATTATTTTGATCTAAACTAAATGAGTATCATTTGGGTAAGATAAATAGTAGGTTTTGGAAATATCTTGAGGTACTATTTCCACCCCTAAACCATTACTCTTTGTGGTAAAAAAAATACTAAATGCATTGACAAAGTTATGAAATATTTTAAAAGAAAAGTTAAATATAATAGTTTTTCTTTGTTATGTAAAAATAATAAAACAATTTTATAATGATAAAGAACCTACATATTGATTATTTGTAAGTGAGGCATAAAATTTGAGATAATTGTGAGGGAACAATTCTATTTTGAGTGTAGAACTTGGCATCAATGACTTTTAAGGGGTTCTATATTTTATTGAATAAAATCAACAATTATTATAAAAAACAATGTGGAATTACATGTTATTAAAAATTATAATAACACATTAAGATATAGTATAAGAACATATTGTCTATTTAAAGAGTTGAGATTGTTAAATATAATACAACCACTAGTGATAAAAGATGAAAATTAAAATAAACATTCCAACAAAATGTTTGTAGTTCAATTTATTTGGATCCATCATAATTAAGAGCCCTTCAAATATGTCAATGGTAAGGGTAAAAAGAAGTATAAAAATAGGAATAATCCTAATGAGTAGAATACTAAAATGTGTAGAGTTTAATTTATTAAAATTCCTTTAATTTTGGGTATTTATAAAATAATCTATATGTATAAGAACATTTGATAGTAGAAGTTAAAATCAATTTTTAATAAAATGAATAATGTCATATATGATTCAATTATAACCTTTTATAAAAACATTGGATAAATCTTATTTTTATTAAATTTTACAATTTTTTAAATAATTATATTATTAATGACACTTCAATAAATAATTCTAAGTTATTTTAAGTAAATAAGTTTTTGGGCTTTAAATAAAAATGTCAATATTTTAACAACAAACTTATATAAAAATATCAAATTGTTTATATCATATAAAATTTAAATTATTTGTAAATAATAAATAAGTATAGTTAATAAAATATCAATACCAAAAATATTAAATAAAATAATATGTAATAATTATTTTTGAAAATTTTAAACTATTAAATATAATAAGTATATATATTTTTACATTATACAGATTTTATTAATAATTAAAATGTAGTTTTATAAAAGATTAGGCCAACCAGTTTTCCTTACAAGTCTAGATCAACCACGATTTCTAGGAGTGTTCTCTATCACACATGGAAAACAACTTCATACAGCCTGAATAGTGGTAGAGAAGGACTGAGTGCCTCATAAGGAGGCTTGGTTACATAATAGTTTCATAGTTCCTTCATGGTGTTCTGGGAGGTGTGCAAGGGGTCCAAGATGTTATCCAATCACCATGTGGTGTGTGAAAGTTGTGTCAGGGTGCTAACCCTGTTGACGACTCATGTGGTCAATTGAAGTGGTTAATACTAAAATAAATGGTAAACTGAGAACAATATCATTTTGGGATGAATTTTTTAGGCATTGTTCACCCACAATAAAAATACTCTTTCATATCATTCCCCTTTAATATATATAATCCCAATAATATAATGTTTTAAATAGTTTTCTTCCACACCCAACCACTGTAACTTATCTTTCCTTAACATGCTAAATCGATGTATAGGTTTTCATTGTCTTTATCATTTCCTTATTATGCTTTCAAATTAAGATACCACCATAGGAATTACCTATTAACATTCCATCTACATTCCACCATACTACCATTATCACCTTCCTTCAGTGGTAAGTTTGAAACCCCCTAGATAACCAATAAGAAACCGGACCCATCCATTGGTCATCGGACCCCTAAAAACAACAAACCCCATTATTAAGCTAGCTCCTTCTTTTTCAAAGGAATTTTTCCTAGGAAGCTCGGGATGTTCGAATTAAACATAAATGTATATTTATATAATGTAAAAAATAGATTATATAAACTGTAAATATATAAATATATATATATATAAATATATGAAAATAAAATCAATGTTGTCATTGTCCATGATTTCCCCACTATCCACCAATTCGAACACCACAAGATTTGATGCCTCAAAATCAGCTTACGTTCATCCTGAAATATGGGTATACTCTATTGATTTTTAGGATACCTAATTTCCACCATACCACATACCTAAACTCATATATATATATATATATATTAATATTTAATGACACCATCTCTCTCATTGAAAACATATTCCCAAGTTATCTTCTTCCTCCCTTACCCCATACAACCAATTCCATACTTTGGAAGTGGATAAAATCACTACCCGATATCTTTCGTTTTTCAATTCTATGTAATGGAATTATAGTTTCTTTTAGAAAATAATATATGATTATATCCATAAAATTACAATTTTATATAAGGGAGTAACTTAAAAATAATTATATTATTTTTAAATTGATATTTATTCTAAGAAAATCCTATTGTATGTATGTGATCAATATTTTTGAACTATTATTACACAAAAGGGGGAATTATTTCAAAAATCTCTTTCCATGAATTTTAAAACCATATTTTTTTTATGAAAGATCATTTTTTTAAAATCCTATTTTGAAAATATGATTTTATATATAAATGTTTTAATAAAATAGAGTTGTTTCAAAAATTGTATTTTCAAGAAAATCTACAATTTTATGTTTATTATGATTTTTAAGGAAGTTCCCAATTTAAAATTCCATTAGAGAAAGAGAATTGTTTTTAAATTTTTTTATTATAATTTCTGTACAAATATTTCTTTTTCAATGTTCATTTCCCAATAAATTTTATTTCAAATTTATATTTTATGAAAATAATGTTTTATATAATCTCATTCTATATATCTTGAAGCTCTTATTTTATTAAAAACGAAAATTTAAGGATAAAATTTTTTATTATTTTATAGTTATTTTATGGTGTTTTGAAATGTTATTACTATCATTTTTTTAATTTTAAAATTATGGATGTTTAACACATAAGTAGGTATGAACATGAAAAATCTATGTCACCAACATTCTATAAATATTATAAAAAAATATTATAATGATATTTTATTACTACATATTCAGTGGTTTATTTTCAATATATTATTTTATATTAATTAAATATATATGAAAGTATTAATTTATATATTTTCAAAAGTTAAAACTCCAGAAAAAAATAAAAACATTATCAAGGGAAAAATGTTTTATGAAAAACTTTGGTCGTTGGACATTGTATACATTATAGGTGTTTGGTTATTGAACCCAACCCTTCTAGATGGGGTATCCTTAGACAATAAAAAATGAACCAAAGTGTCCTCATCATTTTTATTTCTGTGATTGTGAAGTACTTTTTTAAAATATCTCTAGAATCATTTACTGAAAAAATTAATTTCTATTTATATATTTGAAATTATATTATATTTTTTGGAATTAGACAACCATAGTGGTACATATTTGGACTATTATTTAAAAATTATTTTCTATTATTATATATTTTTAAAACCCTAGAATTATATTTTTTAAAAATATTTTTCAACTGTTTTTTATTTGATATAAAAGAAATTATTTTGGTGGAGTTTTTAAAATGAATTTATATAAAAAAAATTCACCGGTTTTTAAAACCCTGGACTTTGAAATTTCATTCTTGCACTAGGTTTTAAAAATATTTTTATAGGATCATTAGTAGATATAAAATATTTTAACATTGTTAACGAGAACGAATAAGTCAAATAAATGTTCATAGATAATTCATATTAAACTCTAATATATTGTAATGGTTAGTCCTTTTCCACCAAAACCTAGATCATAATTGATCCTTACATGTGTATTAGACTATATATTCAGTAATATATTTCTAAAAAAATATATATAACATGTTTTTAACACTATATCCAAGAGTGTGGGTCTTGGGTATTTACAATAACTAAAAAGAATATATCAAAAAACCATGAGTCATTTAAGATGTTTTTTGTATAAAACAGTACCAAATTCAAAAGGGTGTGAAAATATTATTTAATACACACGATCTGTGAGAGAATCACATCTGGATACCATAAAAATGTGTTATAAACAATACCAAAGGGAAAAATAACCTTCAAGAGTCATAAAATTGCAACCAATCTTTTGGGTAACTAAATTATTAATATGAATATGTGTCCCATGATATATAAACTTTTAACTAATGTTGTAGTTCCCCCAGCCTGGTTGACCACTGAATGTGAGTCTGTAAATTAGTGGTATTATTTTTCCAATTCCATCTATTTTTAATTCATCCTCTCCAACCTATAAGGTTCATTTCCTTACTCAATTTTATATATTATTAGAACTTTATACTCTATAATAACTAGTGATAACACAACAAAACATATTTACAAGGTTTAACATAATAGAATACTTCTTCATATTTTTATATACCCAAAAATGGATTCCCCAAAAAAACATATAATTTGAATCTACATTAACTAGTTATACACCCCAATACCACAACAATATTAGTTTTTTATACACCTCAACTAGAATTCTCTAGTAACTTCATATACACCATAATTGAACTCCTTAATTTTTGATCTAGTGATTGAAGGACCTCGATAAACTATAAGATTCTTCTACAAAAATTATGATTTGATATTATTACACATATATTCTCGATTCACATGTTAGCTTGTGTCTAATATTCGTTAACATCAGTTATAATGCCAATCAAAAAACTCTTTACCAGATTTTGAGTGATCTCGGTTCACATTTTCAATCTCTCCCAGTGATAAAAATGTTGTATTGGCACTCAGTATTCTCTCAATGTTCTTATCAAGTTATATCTAAAATATTCTCAAAGTGGAATAATTTTATCCATCTTATATAGTGTACATATATATTTCTTATATAATTTTATTTATTCAAAATCATTGAAACCACAATATAATAGTTATACATAGTCGAATTTAAATTCTCGAATGTTCAAATGAGTTCTTGGAAAATTTATTCTTTATAACTCCATGTAACCATAAGAAGTTAATTAATTTAATGGATGAAAAATTACTGCCATATTTATTAAAGATATTATTTAATATTTAAAATTAAAAAATAATACCACAATTAAAAGAACCATAAATAATGATACACTTATTGTGATATTATTATGAAAAAGCATAACACATATGCATCATCGCATTTATTGGTACTACTTCATCTAGTTATCAAATAAATAAAACAAATTTCAATTCATTTAAATTCTTGAATAATGTAACAGTGTTTTGTTTTATTGTATGTAACTTTAAAAATTTATTCACTTCAATAGCATGTGTCGCACACAATACCGAGTTTGAAAAAACGATGATCTATCAAATTTTCCTTTTAAAAATCGGTTATGAATATTATTAACCACATTATGAAATTTTTATTTTTAAAAATAATCTTCATTTTTGAATTCAGAATATCAAAATTATCTTTGGGTGAATTATTTGGTATTTTTCTGGAATGTTTCATTTTTTGATGAATGGTGAAAAATTCTATATTGTAGTTAAAAACTGACTTTTATGTTTAAATAATTATTATATATTAAATTTATTTCTTGAAGTGAAAATATATGAATAATAAATATATTAATACAATGTATCTCATTTGGATAATTTTATATTAAAATTAGTTATAAAAACATAAAGAACTTTCAAACGTCTCTTTTACCAATCTTCTCACCACAATTGTGTTAGACTTTTAATTTATCCACTTCTATGAGTAGAATTCGAAAAGATTGACATAAACAGTAGTAATCAGTATAATATTCAGATTCTAATAGGATAATTTTTTTTTGAAATTGTAACTTTAGTAAATTTTTATTTACTTAACACGGTTAACGGTAAATCCATTAATTAAAGGTAAAAAAATTATAATATTTAAAAATTACCCTAAAATTTGTCTTAATTTCACTGGATAAGTGTTTTTAGACCAAAATATATATTAGTAATATGTTATTATCCTCTTTAAGAAACTTTTATTATATTATGAAATTTATTCTATTTTATTTAAAGAAGAGCTGGAAAATTCATACTCAAATTTGAATAACTATATCATTTTTAATATAAGGTTAAATAAGTGATATGGTTGACTATAAATATTATTTAGAACGATAAAATGTTTATATATGTCATGAACCAACCCGGGTCAAACCTGAATCGGCCACCCGAGCTGGTCCGCGACATGGCCCGAGAGTCATTCCCGATCCTCCCGGGCTAGCGACAAGCGCCAAGGCATCCACAGATGTTGTGGGAAAGATTTCTCCCAATACAAATAAATAAAGCAGCAAGAATAATATAGAACAGCGCAGAATAGATAAACCCAATAAAGTGACTAAACAGAAACATAAGAAAAATAAAACTGACCAAGCGTGACGTCCAAACTAACTCTGTGCGACCTCGCGGGTCACTCTCTGACTCAACGATCAAGCGTCACCCTAGGCGAGCGCACTCAAGCTATAGCCTGCACAAACACTAAAAACAGAAAAGAACTATAGGCATGAGTATTAAAACTCAGTAGGCTAGCCCGATACCTATTCCCAATGCACTACCTTTAAAATAAAGAAACATCATTTCAAGTTTGAACTACAATTTATAAAAGTATGTTTTTCTAAGTATTTTACTGAAAAACAAAGTACGAACCATTGCCCTTAACCATTTCCAAATCTGGGTTCATTTCATTAGTGTCAATGGATTTTTAGTAAAAGGGAAAGTAATGTTTATATTTTCAAATTTCTACAAAGAGGATTAAACACTTTCATTTGAAAACCATTTTTAGAATCCTAATCAAAAGCAATTTACCACTTTCCAAGGAAAACAATACCCCCATAAATGCAAAAAGTAAAACACACAGAAAGGGTAATGTAGGTATACATGTGAGCATCATAATCACTACTACAAGAAACAAAAGCTGAATTGACATGGGTGAACCTAGGAGATCGAGAATAAACCAGAAGACACCAATACATGAGAAATCCTCCTTATCGACATGTCACGATGAAATCAAAATGCACAATACGCTCGACCATCCTCTCTCAGGCAGGTCGAGGGAAAATCCAATTGTAATAAACCCAATATATCCACCTACTATGGGCCACTGGTCAATACCATAACCTACCAGTGCAGCAATCATTCTTAGAATATTCTCTCAATATGCCAGATTCCCATGTCTCAAGTGTTTAAAAAAAAGGGGGTGAGACAATCGATGCCAACTGAGCATCCAATCAGATATATCAATATATAAAGCACAACATGCATCACACCAAGCCACTCCATGGGACAACCTCTTGCCTTTAACTTCTCATGTACCCGGGAGCCTCTAAGCGCGGCCTCCCAAACAATCAATTGCAACCAAGGCATGATATTCATCCTAAGAGGGATTTTATCAAAACATTTTCATCTCTTTCCATAAAGTTCCAAACGGGCATTAAATACAACTTACAATCACTACTCTAAAAAAAGTAAAACATCTTTATAAGACCAAACCCATTTTAAAACCATTTAAAGAACCCCCAAAACACTACTTCACAGGCTGACAATATTTTTATAAACCAAACCAAACCAAAACATTTTATTTTTCCAAATAAACTTTAAGAGCCAACCAGAAAACTTATCAAAAGAACCAAAGTACTTGTCTACGCTTCAACAGAAATCTTTTCTCATTAAACCATAACTCTATTTTACATTTCGGGAATTATGTTTAAAAGGAAAACGGGCATTCTTTCATTATTGGGTGTCTGCTCATCAAAAAAATATTCCAAGCGTCCTGTATAAAATAAACGGCTCTTTTTACACTAAATAATCATTTAAAGATTAACTATCTTATATTAAAAATTAATTATAGTATATTATCTCACATTATTTAGAATTAATAAAATATTTATGTTGAACAATTAGTGTGCACAAATAGCAGGAAATAATGTTACTTAAATTTTAAAAGCAGTGCAAAGGGAACCTACCTCAGATACACGATGCGATGTAACGACGCACGTTTGAAAAATCGTGATAGAGTCCAGTGCCCTACATAATAAATATCAAGGACTGAAAACACATACAAAAACTCACTAGAGCAAGTGAAACCAAGCGTCGGGGAGAAATGATCACCTCGAGACTAAAATGCGACGATGACGCAAACTCGGAATCGCTCCGCGCGGGTTCTAAAACAATAATCCTACCAAAAACAAACATAAGTTGATAACCCCCTAACAAAGTAAAGGCCAAAGCAAGAATAATAATAATAATAATAATAATAATAATAAAAATAATAAGATTAATAATAATAATAATAAAAATAACAATAATAATAACAATATTAATAATGATAATAGTAATAATAATAATAATAATAAGTATAAGAATATGAATAATGAAAACAATAATAATAATAATAATAATAAGATTAATAATAATAATAATAACAATAATAATAATAACAATAATAATAATAGTAATATTAATATTAATAATAAGAATAATAATAATAATAAAAATAACAATAACAACAACAACAATAATAATAATAAGAATAAGAATAAGAATAATAATAACAATAATAAGAGTAATAATAATAATAATAATAATAATAACAATATTAATAATAATAATAAAAGTAAAAATAAAATAAAAAATAAAATAAAATAAAAAGAAACCTGGCTGGGGTGGGTGTGCTGCAAGGAGCCCGACGGAAGGGAGCCACACAGGAGGTGGAGCAGCAAAGAGACGCGACTGCTGGGTGTCGGATGCAGGGAGTCGGGTTGAGCGGCAGCGGATAGAGGAGAGGGAGTCGGGGGCTGGGCTAAGTGAACTGAAGTGTGTAGGGCAGTGGAACGGGACAATGGAGGGTGCCAGCGGCTACTGAGGAGGGAAACGACAAGGCAGCAGGGAGAGGGTGCATTGTTGGGGGTTTGGCGCACCAGGAGGGAGGAGATGCCTCTGGAGAAAACCGGCCAAGGGGGTGTGTTGCGCTGAGTGAACATTGGGGGCGATGGGGCTCGGGAAAACCCATGGCCTGCAGCGAGGAGGGGAGACGGAGGCCAGTCGGCCGGAGCAGGGAGGAGAAGGGTAGCGCCGGTAGAACCAAGGGTGACGGAACCTATGCTGCTGGTCGGTGGATCGACACAGGAGGAGGCGCGCTACACCGGGAAAGATCGCGCCGGCCGAGACGTTGCTGTGTGACGGCGGACAGAGGAGGAGGAGCTAGGGGTGCTACTGCGTGAAGAAGGGAGAAGAAAAAAATCAGGGGGCAGGCGTGGGGCAGCTACTCTGAAGCTGGGTGGCGGTGCGCGGAGTAAAATAGAAAGAAAATGGAGCGCCTGGAAAACCCTAATGAAAAGGGTAAAAAAATGATAAAAAAATTAATAATAAAAAAGTGAAAAATCTATACATATATATTTATATATACATTAGATTTATCTTTTAATAACCAAATAAAAATGAATCAAATAATAATAATAATAATAATAATAATGATAATAATAAAAATAATAATCATCATAATGATAAAAATACAAATGATAAAAATATTCATTTCATCTTAAATATTAAAAATAATTATTAATAGCCACAAAAATATTAATTGACAACTATATATGTGCGCGTTAAATATAAAAACTCTTTATTTAAATATTTTTCAAAGACAACGGGATGCGCAGTTACCCGAGCGGAGCCATGAAGAGTTTCCCAAAATTTGTTCTGCTCGCACGCCCAACGACGTCACCTCAAAACGCGCACTTTTTAACATAGACTCAAAAATTTGATCAGGGACTCACACTGGAACCCAGCAAAAATTATTTACAGATAAAGAAATAATAAAATAAAACACGTGCCTTGGTTGGGGTGTGACAATTCTCCCCACCATAATGCTTTCCACCCCCGGAAATCCACCACACTATCCAACCAATCGATCAAAAACTAAGGGTTCCACACAACGCCATCCAACCTCTTATCCCAAGGACATCACAAGGACTACCAGCGGGACTGAACCACATTGCCCGAAAAAAATCACCAACTTAGGGGAGGCCTGAATGGGCTCCCCACCATAAGAACTCAACTAGCATTCGATAATGACTTAAGAGAACACCCAAAGAGACGGTGGGTCTCCCAACCATAAAGAACCAACCTACTAGCGCCCAACCAGAAAAACAACTTAGACCTACACCAGACCTTACTCAAGCTAGAAAGAGCACAGTAAGGACCTTTAAACCACTTACCCCCGTCTGAAAGGGATATAATCTTAAATGGGAACTTTTCACAAACTAAAAACCCTAACCCCTCAGGCGGGGAGGGAGGGACCAAGGACTGGATCAATGAATCTACAACATACAACTACTCACGACCCATCACTTTGGGATGGACACAAACTGATGTCACATCAGATTCACATGGATGGCCTGCACAAGGTCACTAATCAGCAACTTGCATCCAAAAAGGCACAGTCCCCGACATTGCGTGAGGGATAAGTCCATCACGCACTTTATGGAAAGAGGAAAATTACAACAACAGAGAAACCAAAGCAGAAACGCTAAAAATTTCTCACCGCGACGATAGAGGCACAACTTTAACCAGACTCCTTAAAATTCCCCGAGGGTTCCTGACTGCGCGTCGGCTTCACTCCAAGACCTTTTGGCTAGATCTCTGATGGATAAAGCATATTCTTCCTCACAGTCAAGTTCTGATAATCCCATTGATAAATATACATCTTTTGATTTGAAAAAATAAAGGACAATATTTTAAAATTTAAAAACATACCAGCATTGAAAGCCAAAGTTCATCAAAAGACCCATGACATTCCCATACATTTCAAACCCAAAACATCATCAGTACAACTACAATAATAAAAGATCCCTTACACTGAAAGGAAACTTACACCAGAGTCTTTGAACAAAAACCCAACAACACATCACTTCTGAGAACTTCCTCTGTGACGCTTTCTATCAACGCCCCGACAAAATCGCCGCAAGTGACCTAGGCGTCTACAAGACTGGAAGGGCTTCGGAGTGCTTGGGCACGATGACTTCTTTTGACCCCGCTTTCCACACTGATAACACACGAGGATCTCTCGCTCTGAAGAGGTTGATGGAAGATCCGAAGGCCTCTTGCTTCCACGACCTACTCCATCCACATTCATTTTCTTACTCATCTCCTCTACAGAATCTTCACCACTGCTCATAGGGATCGAAGGAGGGAGAACTACTTCGAGCACTCCTGCCATCGTAACTTCAACATGAAAAGCTTGTCATGCCACATCGACAAAAGAAGTTAGGTTAGACTCTGTCACCTTCGACTGTAGATCAGGGCGGAGACCCGCCTCGAAGCGTCGAGCCTTCATGGGGTCATTCGTGGCATACTCTGAATCATAAGGGACTAGATCCACAAAGCGATGGAAATATTCTAACACGGATCTGTTGCCCTACTGCAGACAACACATCTTCATCCCCTTTATCACCCTTTCTTCCTCAGAGAAATACTGGCAAATGAACAAAGCCTTGAATAACTCCCAAGTAATCTCTTGACGGGGCTTGTTCCGAGACACTGACTTCCACCACATCCATGGTGATCCTTCAAGCATGAAGGTCGCAAACTTGACCTTCAACGACTCTGAAAACTCAATGATCATAAAGTCCCTTTCAATATTCCACATCCACTCCTCTTCCACGGAATTTTCTGCTTGACCATAAAAGAGAGGTGGATCCAACTTCCAAAACTCAAGCATAAAATCCTTAGGTTGATCAACCACACTACGATCACCCATCGAAGCTTCAAAAGGATAACCGATTGGAAATGAAAAGTCAAAAACCCAATCAAGGACAAATCAATGAGTGAATAATATCCTCAAAATCAAACAATGCATAAGTGATAAGTTCAAAACGCAAGAAATAAATTTATCATAACATAAAAAAAATCATTGAAAACATCTTTAATTTAAAACAAGCTTAGTGGGTTAAACCCTCGCCATTGGTATCCCTTTGAGTCTCACTCACATGCATGTATTTGTGCCCCCAGGGCATCCATCCACCATGCCAGAAATCCATCCACATTTCCAACATACCACAATGCATGTGAGCACTCATCGGAACACCAAGGTCAAAACAAAGAAAATTCATTTTCCAAAAACTATTCATTCATACCACTTCTTTTAAAACAATCTCCAAATTAAACATGTCATTTCAAACAACCATTTTTTTTAAACCAACTTTTCTGATTCAAACCACTTTCAGAAATCAAGGGAAACCCAAAAAAACTCAAACAGGGGACTAGTGTCGGTGGGTGACTTGACCATATGGTTGGCGGCCATATGCCAAACACGTCATTGACACATAGAGCCTTCTTGGACCATGCCCCAAGCTCTGCATGGCTTGCCAGGCCGTGAGGGTTAGGAGGACTAGTGGCCCAAACTCCCTTTTTCGTGTCCCAATCACAAAACATTTCCATAAAAACCCAAACAAACAAATTAAACTGGACTTCCCCTGGAAACCTGAGGATCAGTACGGGCGAGAGTTCGCGACGCTCTTCTCGCACCTACCCCTCATGTCCCGACAATCCTAATCCATCTACCTCAACATCCCAAATAACAAAGGGCGCTCTGAAAAGTGATGTCTTCTATGAGCTAACCTCCTCTGATACAATTTTTTCACGAACCAACCCGGGTCAACCCTGAACCGGTCACCCGAGCTGGTCCGCGACATGGCCCGAGAGGCGTTCCCGATCCTCCCGGGCTGGCGACAAGCACCAGGGCATCAACAGATGTTGTGGGAACAATTTCTCCCAATACAAATAAATAAAGCAGCAGGAATAATACAGAGCAGTGTAGAATAGATAAACCCAATAAAGTGACTAAACAGGAACAAAAGAAAAATAAAATTGACCAAGCGCGACATCCAAACTAACTCCATACGACCTCGTGGGTCACTCTCTGACTCAATGATCAAGTGTCGCCCTAGGCGAGCGCACTCAAGCTATAGCCTGCACAAACACTAAAAACAGAAAAGAACTATAGGCGTGAGTATTAAAACTTAGTATTCTAGCTCGATATCTATTCCCAATGCACTACCTTTAAAATAAAAGAAACATCATTTCAAGTTTGATCTAAAATTTATAAATGTATGTTTTTCTATGTATTTTACTTAAAAACAAAGTAAGAAACATTGCCCTTAACCATTTCCAAATCTGGGTTCATTTCATTAGTGTCAATGGCTTTTTAAGAAAAGGGAAGGTGATGTTTATATTTTCAAATTTGTACAAAGAGGATTAAACACTTTCATTTGAAAACCATTTTTAGAATCCTAATCAAAAGTAATTTACCACTTTCCAAAGAAAACAATACCCCAGAAATGCACAAAGTAAAACACACAGTAAGGGCAATATAGGTATACATGTGAGCATCATAATCACTACTGCAAGCAACAAAAGCTGAATGGACATGGGTGAACCTAGGAGATCAAGAATAAACCAGAAGACACCAATACATGAGAAATCATCCTTATTGACATGTCACGATGAAATAAAAATGCACAATACGCTCGACCATCCTCTCTCAGGCAGGTCGAGGGAAAAAACCATAGTAATAAACCCAATATATCCACCTACTATGGGCCATTGGTCAGTACCATAACCTACCAGTGCAGTAATCATTCTTAGAATATTCTCTCAATATGCCAGATTCTCATGTCTCAAGTGTTTAAAAAAAGGGGGTGAGCCAACCGATACCAACCGATTATCCAATCAGATATATCTATATATAAAGCACAACCTGCATCACCCCGAGCCACTCCATGGGACAACCTCTTGCCTTTAACTTCTCAAGTACCCGGGAGCCTCTAAGTGCGGCCTCCCAAACAATCAATTGCAACCAAGGCATGAGATTGTTCCTAAGAGGGTTTTTATCAAAACATTTTCATCCCTTTCCATAAAGTGCCAAACGGGCATTAAATACAATTTACAATCACTACTCTAAAAAAGTAAAACTTCTTTATAAGACCAAACCTAGTTTAAAACCATTTAAAGAACCCCCAAAACACTACTTCACAGGCTGAAAATATTTTTATAAACCAAACCAAACCAAAACATTTTATTTTTCCAAATAAACTTTAAGAGACAACCAGAAAACTTCTCAAAAGAACCAAAGTACGTGTCCACGCTTCAAAAGAAATCATTTCTCATTAAACCAAAACTCTATTTTATATTTCTTGAATTATGTTTAAAATCCAAACGAGCATTCTTTCATTATTGGGTGTTTGCTCGTCAAAAAAATATTTCAAGCGTCCTGTATAAAATAAACGGCTCTTTTTACACTAAATAATCATTTAAAGATTAACTATATTATATTAAAAATTAATTATAGTATATTATCTCAGATTATTTAGAATTAATAAAATATTTATGTTGAACAATTAGTGTGCGCAAATAGCAGGAAATAATGTAACTTAAATTTTAAAAGCAGTGCAAAGGGAACCTACCTCAGATACACGATGCGATGTAACGACGCACATTTGAAAAATCGCGGTAAAGTCCAGCGCCCTACATAATAAATATCATGGACTCAAAACACATACAAAAACTCACTAGAGCAATCTAAACCAAGCGTCGGGGAGAAATGCTCACCTCGAGACTAAAGCGCGACGACGACGCAAACTCGGAATCGCTCTGCGCGGGTTCTAAAACAATAATCCTACCAAAAACAAACATAAGTTGATAACCCCCTAACAAAGTAAAGGCCAAAGCAAGAATAATAATAATAATAATAATAATAATAATAAAAATAATAAGATTAATAATAATAATAAAAATAGCAATAATAATAACAATATTAATAATGATAATAGTAATAATAATAAGAAGAAGAATAAGAATAAGAATATGAATAATGATAAGAATAATAATAACAATAAAAATAAGATTAATAATAATAATAACAATAATAATAATAATATTAATATTAATAATAAGAATAATAATATTAATAACAATAACAATAACAATAACAATAATAATAATAATAATAATAATAAGAGTAATAATAATAATAATAATAATAACAACAACAACAATATTAATAATGATAATAAAAGTAAAAATAAAATAAAAATAAAATAAAATAAAAAGAAACCTGGCTTGGGTGGGTGTGCTGCAAGGAGCCCGGCGGAAGGGAGCCGCGCAGGAGGCGGAGCAGCAAAGAGGCACGGCTGCTGGGTGTCGGATGCAGGGAGTCGGGTTGAGCGGCAGCGGATAGAGGAGAGGGAGTCAGGGGCTGGGCTGAGCACGCTGAAGTGTGTAGGGCATTGAAACGGGACAACGGAGGGTACCAGTGGCTACTGAGGAGGGCGATGGGAAGGCAGCAGGGAGAGGGCGCACTGCTGGGGGTTTGGCGCACCAGGAGGGAGGAGATGCCGCTGGAGAAAACCGGCCAAGGGGGTGTGTTGCGCTGAGTGAAAAGTGGGGGAGATGGGGCTCAGGAAAATGCCTGGCCTGCAGCGAGGAGGGGAGATGGAGGCCAGTCGGTCGGAGCAGGGAGGAGAAGGGTAGCGCTAGTGGAACCAAGGGTGCCGGAACCTACGCTGCTGGTCGGTGGATCGACACGGGAGGAGGCGCGCTACACCGGGAAAGATCACGCCGGACGAGACGTTGATGTGTGACGGCAGACAGAAGAGGAGGAGCTGGGGGTGCTACTGCGTGAAGAAGGGAGAAGAAAAAAACCAGGGGGCAGGCGCGGGGTAGCTACGCTGAAGTTGGGTGGCAGCGCGCGGAGTAAAAGAGAAAGAAAACGGAGTGCCTGGAAAACCCTAATGAAAAGGGTAAAAAAATGATAAAAAAAATTAATAATAAAAAAGGGAAAAAGATATACATATATATTTATATATACATTAGATTTATCTTCTAATAACCAAATAACAATGAATCAAATAATAATAATAATAATGATGATGATAATAATGAAAATAATAATCATCATAATGATAAAATTACAAATGATAAAAATATTCATTTCGTCTTAAATAATAAAAATAATTATTAATAGCCCCAAAAATTTTAATTGACAACTATTGATGTGCGCGTTAAATATAAAAACTCTTTATTTAAATCTTTTTCAAAGACAACGGGATGCGCAGTTGCCCGAGCGCAGCCATGCAGAGTTTCCCAAAATTTGTTCCGCTCGCACGCCCAATGACATCACCGCAAAACGCGCACCTTTTAACATAGACTCAAAAACATCATCAGGGACTCACACTGGACTTAGCAAAAATTATTTATGGATAAAGGAATAAAAAAATAAAACACGCGCCTTGGTCGGGGTGTGACAATATACATCATAGTAATTTATTTATAATTTATAAAAAAAATAAATGGTGACATAATAATGATGCAATAATTGATTTATTATAGAAAATATCAAATAAATGATATTAAAAATATGAAAATAAATAAAATTTGCATTAGTAAAGGGGCCCACAATTTTTCTAGGTGAATAATAGATGTTACGATTGTATTAAATGGTTTTCATCGAAGTATTTGTTTTGTATTTTATTTAAATTGAATGTAATGAATAATGTCAAAATTGACAATATTGATATTTAATAAAAAAAATTATTTATTAAAATATTTAAAAATTAGAAAAATGATTAAAAAATATAAAATTATTATTACGTTCTCAAAAATGTCAAAACATGTTCGTTTATGAAAAATTAACACCATATTAGTAAAAAGGTCATAACTTTTTAGTATATAAATATTATTACCACAATTAAAATTAAATAGATTAATTAAGGGTAAATCAAAATTCTAAGGTTTAAAATAAAACCAAAACATGTCCAAAAAATATAGGATGAAGAATATTAGACCCCTATAAAATAATAATCTTCAACCATTATATAAGAGCTTAACAAAACCCTTACTAAAGGAAAGTAGATTGTAAGGGTTGACTTCATAATCTCATTTTTATTTGGTATTGTTTGTAATTAAGTATCTACTGGGAACGTATTTATCATCAACGACCTTGATTATTTAAAAAATACAAAAGCAACCATTTAAGGTTTTATTTTAGAAAATATTTAACCTATACATAATTTTAAATCATTAAATGATTTATTACACTAAATCTTTCTCATTCATGCCCATGTTTTCTAAATGAGTTTTATGGATTTAATTATAAGGACATGAATATATTTAATTTTTAATTTTCAAATATCTCTAAAATGTTTCAAAGTGGTAAGGGACCCTTTGATTCAGAACATATTTTTAAATGTCTTATTTTATAACTTTTCATCATTTGAATGATTTTTTTTAAAAAAAATGTGAATTTTTATCAAGATATTTCAAATGATTTTATTAGAGTATTTTCATATATTTCAACATACATTGTTAGATTTTATGCTTAATTATGGTTTATATATTATGATACATTATACCATGTTTTATTGATGTTTTTTATCAGTTTTACTATTGATGTTATATTTTGATACCATTCATGGTTTATAGTAGAAGTATTCACATTTTGTATTCTAGTTTCTCAATACAAATTTTTATATTGTTTACGGTTCACCATTTTTATATAAGGAGTGAACTGGACTTAGTAAGTGATAGGTGAGGCCTATTATAGACACTCGATGAATCAGTATGTCTCATGAGATGAAATAAAATGGAAAAAATCCTTTATGTTCATTTACAAGCAGTTTAATGTCGTTAGGAGGATAAATATTGACACCAATCAGAAAAATTTCTTCCCACATACATAAACTATCATGAGGTTAGATCATTATAGTAGCTATCTTGAGGATTTATATTGAGTGTTTAGACATCCATAATTATGAATTCCCTCACTATAAGATTAGTTATTTATATTATATGTGACTATCCGACTAGTAGAATGTCCATGTGAATTATTAAATGTAATTATTTGATTAATTATTTTTATATCATGGTCAAGAGGTTATTTAAAAGGATTGTGTTTCAGTTTTGTACCTTTTTAAAAAAAATTATTCTTACTTAGGATATATTCCCTAGTTTTATTTACCCTTGATGAGCATCTAAGCTCACCCCTTTCTTATGTTGTATTTTACTAGGATTCTAAGATTTCTATAATGATTGATATGAAGGGTTAAGCTATAATAATAATGATGTTCTAAAAGGATTATCTATGTTGTATTTTATATTCTAAATTAAATTGTAATGTTCATGAGTGAAATATATTTTCCAAGACTACTAAACAGATCAGTCCTTTGGTATATGACACTTGTATCTATGACAATGTATTAAAATAATTCACTGGCTCTTGGATTCTGGGGTCGGGGCATTACAGTTGGCATCAAAGTAAGTTTATCAGGGACCATGGAAACAATATTTATAAATAAATGACTATGAAACATAACCCAATAAATGACTATGAGGATATGTATATATATATATATATGATATCATCCTTTGGATTTGGTAATGGATATCCTAGATTATTCTTATGGACTTATGGTTTGATAAAGATATTCTATCATTTAGGGATCCTATACATGATTATTCGTGAATATATCACTATGATTAGTTTTTCTCACATTATGCTTTGAGTTTTGGTCACTGGTTAGGAAGACCAATGTTATACAAGTAAAATTTATACTATTTATAATGAATAGATTAGAATATAATTATAATGTAGGTATTAAAGAATAATATGTTTCATTATAGTAAATGGTTTAAGAGTGAAGAGGAATGATTAGTGTAATTTTTTATTTGGATTCAAGAATTATTACATCAATGGTTATAAGGTTATAAAATTCATGATATATATAAGTACTATATTAAAATACTTATTCATTATGTATTTGTAAGAATAAGTGTTTTCATTAAGGATTTAATGGTGGTCAAATATTTGGTATGTGACAATAAGAGCTAAATTATGTTATTTAGGGAATATGATGTTACAAATGATTTTGGAAATTTAGAAACCTTTTTATGATGTTAATTTAGACATAATTATTTTGGAAAATTGTTGAGGTTGGAAGGGGATAAGTTGATCATTGAATATTAATTTTTTTGTTTTAAGTGTGTTTTATTAGATATTAAGTGATAACGTTTGTGGTTGTAGTAAACATTTAACGTATGATTGAAATAACTATAGACAGTATGAGTCATTAAATGTGCTTTATTCTTAAGGAGTCATATTGAATATACATATTAATGTGAATGAAACGAAGTGAAAATAGATCAAAGCATATCCAAAGAAAAAATATTTGGACAAGGAATGAAAACCAGTTATTTTTTTAGTACTTATTTGTATTGTTAAATAATCCCTCTACTATTTGAAAATGTATCTCAAAAATGTGTTTTCATAATACCTTTTTTCTTTGAACTGATGGTATTTTAAATCATCGTATATTTATGGATTTGAGGCCCAAAAATTTCAATTCATGATTCACTTGTTCATGATTGATGACCTCAGTCAATCCCTATAAATATTTACATTTTTCCTCCATGTACATATCTATACTTTCCAAAAAAATTGACATATTTTAAATCATAATTTAGTGGGTACCTTTGCATTTCCCTTTTCAACTTATTAAGAGGATGCTTTATTAACCCAAATTCTAACGTGGGATTTCCACAAAGTAATTTTCAAGTATAAAATGTTGATTTTCAATGTAAAATTTCAAATTGTGAGGAATACATTTATTAAATGAGTAGAGAATATAAATCCCCAAGATTTTATTATGTTGACCCTTTTAAATTTAATATTTTTGATAGCTTGTGTTGTACTCAACAATGAGTTTGAGCACACCATAATATATCAAATTATCCATTTAAAAATAAATTATTAATACTATTAACCATATTATAAATTTTATAGTTTTCAATGTAGACAACATTTTTGAATTCATAATATCAAAACTAGGTTCGGGTGAATTTGTCGAATTTTTTTAAATGGTTTCATTTTTTGGATGAATAGGAAAAAATAATACATTATTGTTTAAAACTAACTTATTTTTTTAAATAAATATTATATATATAATTGATTTTAATTGAAAATATATCAATAAAACATATATTAATCCAATGTAGTTCATTGGAATCATTTTATATTATAATTTGATATAAATACTTACTGATCTTTTAAACGTCTCTTTTACCCACTTTCTCAACACATTATCGTTAAACTTAATTTAGCCACTTTTAAAAAAAGGAAATACAGAGTTGTAATTATTATGATATTTATAGTTCAATATAATCATCTCAATTTTTTGTTGAGTATTATTTTTTGTAAATTTTTATTTATTTTTTATCACGCATAGGGGTAAATAAAGTTATTAATGTAACAAAATAATATAATAATATTTAAAAATTACCCTAAAACATGTCATAATTTCATTAGATAATTTTTTTGAATAAAATAAACCTTAGAAAAAATTAAGATCCTTTTTATTCAACATGTGTTAAATTATGACAATTATTATATTTTATATAAAGAAGAGATAAAAATGTCATACTCCAAATTTAATAAATATATAATTTTTAATATTAGGATATATAAGAGATATGGTCAACTATATATAGTTCTTAGAAAGATAACATGTTTATATACATCATAGAAATTTATTTATAATTTTAGAAAGTAAATAATTAAATTAAATGCTGACACAATAATGATGCAGCAATTGTTTTTTTAAAGAAATTATCAAATAAATGATTTTAAATATTATATAATAAATAACATTTGAATTAGTTAATTCAACCCATGAATTTTAAAGGTTACAAATAAATTTTTGTATTGTATTGAATTCTTCGGTTAGAAGTTATATTTATTTCGGGATTTCTTTTAAATTCAATGTAATGAATAGTGTCAGAATTGACACTATTGATGTTTTATAAAAATAATAATTTATTAAATTATTTAAAAATAATTAAAAATAAAAAGTTATTATTATATGGTCTAAAATATCATAACATTTTCATTTATGTACATTTGAAACAATATAAGTAAAATTTTATAACCTTTTAATATTTAAAATGTTATTACCACAATAAAAATTAAATAGATTAATTAAAAGTAAATCACAATTATAAGGTTTAAAATAAAACCAAAACATGTAAAAAAAATTGGATGAAGAATATTCTACCCTTATTACATTATTTTTGTGTTTAGTTGTTTAATGTACACTTTTCTATGAAAATAAATTATATATTTTTTAAATCAAAACTAGCTATAAAATATCACTATCTTGTATTTAATATCTTTTATGTGTCCACATAAGGCCAAAACCAATATAAGAACTAATATAAATGTATATTTTGATATAAATTAAATTTTTTTCATTATATAATATTTTTTTAATTTGTAGAAATTATATAATTACCTTAATCGTTTCATCAAATATAAAAAATTTATTTAATTAACAAAAAAATAGAATTAATTATTTTAATAATATTAATTTTTATATATATTGGATTAGATAATACGTATAATTAATTTAATAGATCAATAAAATATACTATATATGTTATAAATAAATTTATTTGAATTCCTTCTTTTTCTTAATGTATTTTAAGTAAAGTTAAATGAATAGTATTAAATGTGGCAATAATGATATCTTATTTAATTAATTTATTATTAAATTATTTAAAAAAATAAAAATGTTAAATAATCACTAGGTGATATTATATGGTATAATATATATTTTATGTTTCATTTATAAGCCATTTTTATGTATTTGGATCTAGAATAGTCTTATTATATTTTAATATTTTGAGAGTTTCCTAAAATGACCCTCCCATCTTTATTTAAAGGAACCTCATCCCAGAATTACTCACAAAACCTTGACAATTATAGATTGACCAAACGGTAAAAAATTATCCTATAAAAATTCTTAGTTAAGTTATTTTGGTCTTGGTTTTCCAAAAATACCATCCCTAGTGTCCCTAAAAGGAGATCCAAAGGAATTCCACCAAAGAAGAGGTAATTGTTTTACTTATTCAATTCGATTTATTTTTTTCTTATTCATCCTCTTTTCTATATTGTTTCCATAAAAAATTAATAACTCCATTATCATAAATATTCTTATCTTTTTTCATTTTTATAGGACAACTATATTTTTTTATCCATCTTAAAAAAACAATATCACCATGTGTGTGTACATACGACTTGCCGTCTCCACATCATGATGTAATTTTTTTTCAACCATAATTTATTACGATGGGTATAATGATGAGTATAATAGATATAAATAAGGAATATTACATGATAATGATTCGATATAATTAATATTCTATGTAATTCCATATCATTTAACCATTAATGGAATGGTACTATCGCTTGTGCGTACGTGCAGTCTACTGTCTCCATGACGAGATGATATTCATTCTACATGTTAAAAATTAAGGAATGATTATAAAATTTATATTTTTTTTTACTATAATTATCTCAATATCATTCTAGATATGAATAAAATATATCTTATTCATAAGAAACATGGATTACACCAAAAACAAGCATAGCAAAATGATGAAATTAATACCTGAAACAATGGTGATATTGAAATATTATTAACAAAATTATATAATAGGATTATATATGATATCATAAATATGGATATGGTCTGGTTATATTTTAATAAGATGATTTAAACATTATATGTGAGTTTAAATCACCCTTTACTAATGTAATGTACAAGTTAATGGTTAATTTCGCAATCATGTTTTTATTCAGGATTGTTTATATGTAAGTATCTATTGGGGAATATTTATCAACCATGTAAATTTTTATTTTAAATGTTTTCATAATGAATAATTTTTAGGTTTAATGTAATGGGATATTTATCTAATACTTCCTTTTAAATGTTTCTAATATTTATTCCATTAAATCATTCTCATTCATGCACATGTTTTCAAATTGGGTTTTATGGATTTATTTATATGAGCATGAATATTTTTAAATGTTAAATTTTGAATTCCACGCAAATGTTTCAAAGTGGTATGGGAAAAATTGTTCAAAAAATATAATTTTAAAATCATTATTTTATAAATGTGTGGACTTTGAATAAATTATTTCAAAGAAAAAAATGAAATTTTTCTTAATATATTTCAAATGATTTTATTAGAGTATTTTCATCTATGTCAACATCCATTGTTGGATTTTTTTTCTTAATTGATGTTGATTTTTTATGATACCTTGTACCCTATTTTATTGAAGGTTTTATGATCAATTTGAATTTAGATGTACTATTTTGATACCATTCATGGTTTATAGTTGATGTTTTAACATTTCGTATGCTAGTTTCTCAATAAGAATTTTTATACTGTTTATGTTTCACCCTTTTCATATTAGGAATGAATTGTAATTGTTAAGTGATATGAAGAGCCCAATACAGCCCCTAGATACCTCAGTAGGTCTCATGAGATGTAATCAATTGGAAACAAACCCATCGTTTTAGTTTCCAAGTAGTTTAATGATGTCCAGAGGATATATCTTGACACAAATCAGATAGGTTTCTACCGACATAATAAAATATTCATGAGGATAGATCTTAAATGTATCTATCTTAAGTATATATCTTGATAGTGTGGATATTTATTATTTTTTATTCCCTCATTATGAGATTATTTATTGATATTACAAGTTACTATTAAAGTATTATAATGTCCATGTGAATGTTTTAATGTCATTATTTGATTTATTAATTCCATATTATGATAAATATTATGTTTAATGGGATTGAGCTTAAGTTTTACACCTTGCAATAAAAGTTTATTCTTATTTATCAAAGCCTCCACTGTATTATTTTCTATTACTAAGAACCTCAGCATAACACTTTATTATATAGTTTTTTCCTAGTATTCTAATATGTCAATTGTAATTGATATATAGGGATAATCTATAAGAATAATGATATTCTCAAAGGATCTTACATGTTATATTTTATGTTATAAATTGTAATATAGAGCTCATGTATGCAATAATTTTCCAATACTACTAAACTAGTTGGTCCTTTGGGATTCCACACTTGTATCCATGCCAATGTATTAAAATAATGCATTGTCTCTGGGCTTCTGGGGTCAGGGAACAACAAATAATTTGTGTTCTTATCGTTCACATGGTTTCCACATAACCTCAATATTTTCATCTTAATTTTCAGTATGTGGAAATCATTTATCCCACATTTACATGTATACATACATAAAATGTTTTCATTAGTGTGTTCTAGCTAAGAGCATGCATTCATACACATATATATCATATAAAGAATATATCGGGATGAATCATTGATGTTGTGACCCTTATTTATTTGTTCCATTTTTTTCAACTTACATGAATGTAATGTGAATCTATATGCTTGTACCATTTTAATCATTATAAATTTTTGATGAATGTTTTTAACATAAATATAGGTGTACACAGCTTGATAAAAATAGACACTACATCCATAACTCTCACAAAAAAAATTTATAATTTCATAGTATGCACAGAAGGATCATTCCCTTCAAGAAAAATAATTATGAAAATAATTCTTGTTCACCATTCATTCTTATAAAATTTTTCTATTCCCTTTCTTGAGGATCCTCACACATGGAAGATCCTCTTACTCATTGAATATCCATGCAGGTATTCTCATAAAATATCCATGGATGGTCCTCATACAAATGGAAGATCCATGACCTACTGATAAAATAAATGTTCTTCATAGAAGATCCATGTTTATTGTTACACATAGAAGAATCATCTACACTTAGGGACAGTCCTCAAACTCCTAGAATATTATATAAATGAAAAATTCGTTCCATTAATTCCTTACAACTGGTCTATGAAATCCAAAATAAATATCCATGATATCTCATTATTCATGTAAGTTCAACACTCAATTTTAATTTCAAGTTGTTATTATCTTGATCTCCTCCAAATAAAGGAAGATCCTTGTTGATTAATTCTTCAAGTTAGTTCTTTATCCACATTAAATTTTAATATTGTCGTATTTTCAATATCTTATAATAATTTCTTTAATATATAATCCCCAAAAAAAAATGTCAACTTATAGTGGTAGTAATTTACACATATTATGGATTTACATGGATGATTTATCAAGCATGATATGAAATTGGATTATTTTAAATCCATAAAACTCTTCTGGTCATCATCATAAACTCTACTAAACACATATTGAACAATTGAAAACAAATTTAATATATGCTTGGGAACTTCAATCATGCAACTTGAATATGTTTTCAATACCATAAATCCTCATTGTAAATATTTGTTCTTGGATTCATTCTACTTACAATTTCTTCTAATAAATTCGATGGTTTTTGTAAGTATATTCTCATCTATTATCATTCTTTTAAGGAACACGCAATATTTTTTACCTTGTTCTGATAGAAAGATTACACCACATTGTTTTCATAGAAAATATAATTTGGTTACTGTACTCTATTTTTATGTGGGGTAACCCAGCCAAGAAAGTAATATAGATGCAACCATGGTTGTATATGTTGTTCATAAACTACCTTTAATATGATATTATGCCTAGAAATTTATTATTTCTAATTTAGACTCCATATAAATACATTTATCAAGAAATAGTTAATCTTACACACTTCAGTAAACATATCATAATGTTTGAGTGCAAGATATGTAACTCCACCTTTTTTCATATTTTCAAAACCAAAAACCCCCCTTGGTAGAAACATTAAATATTATAATAATAATGGATGGAAGTTTTTTTGTATACCTAATTGCTAAACATTTAAAATCTATATATAATTTCATGATTCAATATAATTTAATACAATGGATGGTTCTCATAAATTATTACACCCCAAAAGTTATGTATTCCTCTCTCTCCATTTCATGGTAGTTAGTAGACATTATGAAGACATATTTATTCTTATTTTACAGTAGTGACAACCTCAAGCCTTATCCTAAAAAACCCACCATGGTAGCATAAATGAAAGATATGATTATGTGAATAATGAGGGACTTTCTTGTTTCCTTAGAAGTAACACTCGGGGTGAGGGTTTCCTCCCATACGGATCTATTATCTCTATCCACTCCCAATACATATTTTATTTACAATAATATTAATTTATTAGGAATCCATTTACTTTCTATGACCTACATTAATTTAAAATATATTCTTATTTTCTATTGAAATAAATATACCATAACGTCATGTATTTCCAATGATAATTATATCAAATCATTTTTTATCGGAATAATTGTCATGAAATTTATCGTATCATAAGAATTATACACACACCTTTTACAAATCCACAGTTTTATTTTTTTAAGTCACAACATGTTGATGAATTATTATGAGATTAAACCCTCCATTATTCCACCACATGATTACCATTATAATAAAAACTTTATTGTTCTTCCTCTTACTATTTAGATTTGGAAAATTAGTCTGACCAGAAAATCAATCATTCTTTTATAACCTTCTCAGTTTTCATTGGCTTTTCATTTCACTTATTTGTAATCATAAAATTAATTGGTTCAATATTATTCATTTTATAATTATTTTCCCTAGTATTTCCATGAATTATTTATCTAGGATGTTTAGTCAGGGATACCTTTTCTTTGGGACACTCCAATCTATATCTTTTATAAACATATTCTAAAAACTCACATCTAAATTGTGTGAACTGATTTAGTGTATATTTTTTTTTTATTATTTTAGTTCTTAGTCTCATTTTTCACCAAAAATCTTCTTTGGTTTATTAATTATTATTGGAAAATAAATATTATACAAAAAATAATAGGATTTGTGGCCATTCATCCTATAAAACCCACAATTAAATATAAATTATGATATTCAATATTTATTTTAGAACGTTCTTTTATTATATTGTTGATTTCCTACTTCAATTTATGCCTTAATTTTATTAGGGGGGAGTATCTTATTTGGAACCTTACTAAATTTTTTGGGGAAGAGTATCTCTCAAAATACATCATGATATAACATTGTATGGGTTTGTTTTTTAGAATTTCACAATCAGTTATAACATATATACATTGAGATTCAATATAACTATATTTTACATGACTATTACAATAACTCATCTTATTAGCTTGAGAAAAGTCACTATTAACCTCTACTTTTTGTAGTATTCTCTAGGCCTATTCAAGTCATGTGGATCTATAAAACAAATATATTATGTAATGAACAAATCATTCCATTTCTAAGCTAAACATTATTTAACACTAAAAAAAAATTTCTTTTTTACCAATTTTTAGCTTGTATGTTACAATCTCATCAATATATATTACTTCTTTCATGATTAAATATTTCATTTTTTTTCATAAATCTTAATTTTAACCTTTTTATTTATTACCTTTCCTTCATAATCTTATAATATCCTCAACACATACATCTATGTCATGTCACAATTTCCATTAAATCTCAATAATTTATTGAAAATCATCAATACTAATTGATTAATAAAATCCCTATTAAGCATTGGAAATGAAATGTATCACATTATATGAAGATCTACTTAAATAAGAATCAGTTTTCTCATAGCCTAACATAAAATTATTTAATTTTTCTACTGGAATACTTCCTTTTATTCTTATACTTTTTCAATTTTTGATAATTTTCATCTTCATAATCAGATTAAAATTCAAAATTATTCTTCTTTAGATGGTCATAAGAAAATCCTATAATACCTTCACAATTCCATCAATTTATAATTTTATACCATTTTACATTCTACCTTTCCTTTTTTAACCCTCTTGAAATAAGATAAATAGTATCCATAATCACCTCATCACCCTCAACATCCAAATCACTTATTTAAAAAACAACTTCCTCTTGAACTTTTAATTTTCTCATTACTTCAAAGTCCATTTCATATTTTGATTTATTATTTAAGGATATAATTATTATAGTATAAAAATATATGGTAAATGTTTTTAACTCATTATTTATTAAATACTTTATTTATTGGTGGATCAATTTTTTAATTAAATCGATTGGGAAAATTCCTCAGGTGTTTTACAATGATCGATTCAACTTATTCTTTACAAAACATTAAATTTTTCACATAATAGTATTGAAAATTATATATTAGTAATATATAGTCTCTAAAATATCTATATTTATATCTAAAAATTTTATCCTCTAGACCTACAACCTGGATTTTTTACTTTAACATCATCTACATAAATTATTTTTATTTTTCCCCATAATTCATGTCTTTTTGAAGACCCATGAACTTGGTATATATCATTTTTTAAGGAAATGTTAAGATAAAATTTTGACCCATTACATATAAATACATAATTATGCTATCATATTAATTCATCTCAAAACCTTAATCAATGGTAATACACATAAATATAAATATATATATTAGCTCTATGATGAGTTGTAGGAGAGAGGGTAATTTCCTATTGCTCTAGTTGTGATAATTATTCCATAAAAATATGGGAATAAATCATCAATTAATTAGTTAATATTTTCCATTTCTAAAAATACATTTTGAATCCTTAGAGGGGACCTTTCCCCTAATACTACAAGTAGTTCCCCAGGTCTGGATTTTCACAGAGTTGAGGGTAGTGAATTAGTAGTTTTTATTGTGTATTATCTTCCCTTTTAATTTACATCTTGAACATGTTAGAGTTATTGATCCACTCAATAATTTATACCAATAATACCTCAGATGAATTAATAACAATAGGGATAAAAAATCAATACATACAATTTTTTGTATAAATACCTAGTACTTTCCATTTTTTCATACACAAATATATAGATTATACATTAAATATCTAATTTGATACAATAATAATTTATTACACACCCCAATACCAAAACAACCGAAGTTGGTTATAAAAACAAACTATAATTCTATAGTAATTGGTTATACACCATAATTATAAACATCTTTAGTATTGATCCATTGGTTGAAATTATTCGATAAGATCTAAGTTCAATTTTCAAAAATTGTAATTAGATCTTCTTCCTTAATAAATCTGGATAAACATTGGTGTTAATTAATAGTCTTAAATAACATTAGAAACAATTCTAGTATTGAAATTATTCACTAGATATTGAGTAATCTTTGTCATCATTTCTTGTCTCTATTCTTGATAGAGATACTATATCAACTCATAATAGTACCATAATGTTCGTAGAGTGATCCATCTGAATTATTCTCAAATATTTAACAATTTAGTTATCCCGTCCTATAAGAATATGAACACCCCAATGTCTAATGTTAATTAAAATCTTCTAAAACCATAAAAAATATTACTATGATTTTAATTTAAATACCAAAATATTAATATTAGGCTCTATATCCTTGTAACAACATAATGTAAATTATATTAGTGGATTACAAATTATATCCTCATTCATTATGGATAATATTTTCTATTTAAAATCCATGAATAATACCTCAATGAAATGCTTCATGAATCATGATAAACCTGTGATGATTATATTCCCAAAAATTTCAGTATAGATAAATTATCATAATTATCAATACTTCTTCATTCTATTATCAAAAAACCAAAACTCATTTCTCTCTATTTTAATACCCAGATAATTTTGGAACCTATTAGTCATACAGTTTTCACATAACTAAAAAATTTATATCTTCTTTATAAGTATACAAATTTCCTATATCAAACATTGACATGTATAAAAGAATCAAAAAAAATCCTCAATATGGCATATGTAATCTCACATGTCCTCTATTTTAATTCCTCAGACATCATATTTATATAATGTATGGTTATGACTACATCTCATATAGTGAATAACATAGGATGAACCATTAATTCCATAAGATTTATTTATTATTTTTTCATTGTTTGATTTACATTCATGCAATGCAAGGCTGCCTAGAAGTACCATTTTGATCTGCATGAACTCATGATAGCTCTATCTTGACTTGAATATAGGTTCCCATGATAAAATCCTGATAGGAATATATGAATAACTTTAATATAAGATTCATGATTTCACATTATGCATAGAAGGTCCACACCCTTCATAGATATTTCTCACAAATGGAAGGTTTGTGTACAATACATCTTCATCAATGAAATTTCTTCACTTTATAGAAGCTCCTTATAGACATACTATCCATATAATCAGGGAGGATTCATGGATTTTTCCTCACAAAATATATTTGGATGGTTAGCATCTGCAAGAATAATCATGGATCTTCTTGTAGAATATCTATGTTTCAAGGAAGATCTATTCTTCACATTTCTCTTAAAATATTACTATTCAATCATGGTAAATACTTCAAATCACAAAAGATAATATGCATGGAATATCAATTACCTTTATTCCTTATGGATGGTTTGTCTGAGCCCTATAGAATATATAAACGTATGTATTCTTTATGAGTCTTCCAAGACCCCTTTCAATTCCCACTTTGTCTTGTCTGGAACTTATCTAAATAATGGATGGTTTATGATGACTCATTATTCACATAACTTCCTCCCATAATTTGAATTTTCAATTTTACTTTTTATAAATTCTAAAATACTTTTTTAACCAACCATCATCCGAAAAAATTCCACTAATCATGGAATCACCTCACACATCTTATGGACATACATGGATTCCTCATCAAGCATGAAATACATTTCCTTTCTCATAAATCTTTAACAATCCAAAAGAAATCATCATAAAATCTAGAAAAAACATATTAACCATTGAATATAAATTAAATACATAGATGGAAACATTAAATTCATTATATATAGATTTAGGCCCCCATCAATTACTTATCCATACTTATGTGTTCCAACTGAAATCAATCATTCATCATTATATGAAGAATCCATGGAAATAAAATGGGGTTTTTGTAATTTTATAATGGACTCACATAAGGAATTCATTAATAGTTTTAAAATAATAATAACAAGATAAACCATTAAAAAATAAATTGGCTTCCTAAGATATTCCGTAAATTCTTAGGTAAATTCTCTTTAATTATGATGATGATTTATGTGGTACTCACATTGTAATAACAAAAGAGATATTATTTAGTCAATAATTTCACCAATTAATTGATATATGATGTCTAATTAAGGGAACACAAATTAAAGGAAGAAAATATAGTGTTCATAGAATAAAGGATTTGAATAAAAGTAATGTTTCTAAAAATTTCATTATTTGGAAAGAAAAAGTTTTAATTGATTTCTATTATTTTAATCACCCAAAATAGTATAATATAATTTTTTAATAATTTTAGGATAATTAATTTCCAATTTAAAAAATTATTATGAGATACAGTGTAAAATGGAAGTGATATTGTAAAAATGTTTTTCACATTTTTGTAAAAGGAGTTATAGGTCACATTAAAAAGTAAATTTTTGAAAAGGTAATGTTTAAAATTGGGAAATATTTAACATAAAAAATATTACATAGTAATGGATCCTTGAAAAAAACGGATGGTCATCAAGAGGAAATGTGGTGTAGATGTTAAAAAATGATCATGGATAAGAAATCATTTTAATATTTTAAAATACCTTTATCTAAACCCACACTAAAAATTGGTAGAAATAATTTTATTCAAAATAGAAAAAATGGAAATGTTAGGGTCATAAGAGATAACACATAATTTGGTTTCCACTTATAAAGGATAATGTTGGAAAGAATGAAAAATATGGAAATGGGGTAAAAGCTTCATTAATGAGGATTGGATTTCTTCTTAATGGTGAAATACATTTTGAAAAATAATTTCATCACTATAAAATATTTGAATTAAAAATTCATTTATCCCTAGAGATAAAGAGAAGTTACCCTAAAATAAATTCTTTTTATTCATGAAACCAATATTAGAAGAAGTAGTTTTATGAATATTATTAAAATTCAATTGAGGAAGTTGGGTTTAAAAACATTTACAGAAATTGTTACATAAGAATCCAATGAACATAAGTGGTATACCATGAAATGGAAATTAAAATATCATGAAATTAAAGATAATAATTATACATGATTGAAATTGTCAAGTAAATACCCCATATAAAATTGATGGTGGTGCATAATATCAAACAAGTCTTCTATAATTGAAAGTTGAGACAAATAACCCTTACCTTAATTCCCATCATCATCTAAAGTAATTGAATAACCTATATAAAAAATAACTATTTTAATCATATATTTAAAAACATTATTCATATTTATTTCCTTTTATAAATTTCATTTATAATTAATCTCTACATGAACATATGTTAGTTGTAATTTATTTTAAATATAAGGTGTGGGTAATCTTGATCTATATGAACTAGTTTCATAATAGTAGTGTTGTTTGATGTTCTTCTACCAATTTTCATCATTAATAGATTATGAAATTATATAGAATTTATTCATTACAATTATTTAAAATTTTATAATTTCAATCTATTAGGGTTTTGGTTATGATCCATAAAGATGAAGTTGGTGATGAGCAAGTTTCAATGATTTTTAACAAAAAAACATTTGTATATTAAATAATCTATGTAACATTAATTTTTTCATTTAATAAAATAATAAAAATGATATTTACATATTTATATACTATATTATTTTTAATAATGTTCTCATTTCCATCCAAAATATTATTTTACATCATTTTTCACGTAGGTTATTAGACTCGCCCAAACATTAGAAAACCATAATTAATGGATGAGAATGATAATAATTGTAGATTATTTTGGAATGATATCATTATTGAAAAAGAATAATTAAATTTTTTATAATTTTTTATATTTTTTAATTATATTTTATTATTTTATAATAAATTAAAAAATAGATGAAAATTGAGATATGTTACTTTGTAGAGGTGGTAGTCCAGAAAAACACACGAATGATGTTCTTATTTATATTAATGTAAAAGTGAAATGGTGGTTAATGAATGTTATATTAGAATAATAAAATTCTACATTAAAATAATACTAATTTAATTATATATGATGGATATAAACATGTTTGTAAAACTAAGCTATAAAAAATAGAGAAAAATTATTATTCACGGTGAAAACATTGAGCTTCCATTGGATTATTTCTTATAAATGGGGGAATTAGTAAGAAATAATTTTTCCATATTTAAGGGAAGTGTGAAAGAGATTATATGGGATGGAAAAATGAAATATTTTCTAGGGGAAATAGAAATATATAGTGGTCTTCAAGGGTTGGTGAGAGGACCCATTTATAATTTGTGAGAATAAATTTATTTGAAATATTACATATTAATATAATGAGATTAGATTTTTCACATGTCAATGGGACTACAAAATTAAAAATAACGGAGTATATATATGGTTTGTTCTATAAAAACCTCAAATACTAAATTAGACATATTTTTCTAATATGTTAGACATTTTACCCCCTTAGTTATCCCTTTTTACACTTTTTTTGTATTTTACCATTGTAATTATCTTTTTCCAAAGTAATTCATCTTTAGGACTAAAAATAAAATGGTTTGTACTATATAATATAGACAATAAAATTAAAATTTCAATTCCATTTTAATAAATTTAATTTATAAATGTGATAATTAGTTTTTAAAATAATAATTGAAATATGAATAGTTTTATAGAATAATGTATTTTTAGTTCAAAAATATCAAACACAGAGTTGTAGACTAAAATAAATTTTCCAAAAGTTAAAATGAATGTTATAAAATATATTTTTTCAAAATGTTCAATTCATTATCATATCACTAATAATGTCAAAAATTCAAGGTATTTGTAAAAATGACATTTTTCACTTTTTACTTAAAAAATATTTTCACAAATATAAAAAAATGTGTACTAAGTTTTTTTAAATTATAAATTAAAAAATGTTATATTTTCTGTATCTAATTAAAATTATGAAATTTATAAATTTATTTATTTTTAATAAAATAAATAAATAGAACATTTTTTTTATACATTTTGGTCATTAAATGTAGTTTATATTATTAAAGTCCAATTTATTATTTAAAAATAATATTAGATATTATAATAATCATTTAAAGGTTTTAGATTTATCATTTTAAAGAAAATTGATAGATAATAATCCTTTTGAATAATATTTGTAAATTACCTTCTAAATTTAAGAATTTTTAATTTCTAACTTTATTATTATTTACTAATGGTTTTATTCTTCATTTAGTTTGGTTTAAAATATATTATCTAATATTCCATGGATAATTTTAGTTTGGTGATGCATGTAGAGAGAGATAATATTTATTTGATGGAAATACATAGTAAAATATCATGTCACTAGAAAATACTTGATAAACATGTATTAAGAAATGATATTTTCTATTATACTGTGACAAATTAGAAAACCACGAATGGAATTTACCACAAACATCATGATTTTTGTAAATTCAATGTTCATTTGTTTTTTAAAAAAATTACAAGTTATTCTTATGTGGATACCAAAATAATGTCCCGAATAATAATCTATATAAATGAGTTATATGTGAAAATATTTTGATAAATATAAAATGTTTTGTTTAGTGTGGTCCAGGTAAGAGCATGAATTCATACACATATATATCATATAACTAATATATCCGGATGAATCACTGATGTTGTGACCTTTATTTATTTTTTCCTTTTCATTCAACTTATATGAATGTAATGTGGAGCTATATACATGTACCATTTTAATCATTATAAATTTTGGATGAATTTTTTTAACATAAATATAGGTGTACACAGCTTGATGACAACAGACACTACATCCATAACTCTCACAAAAACATCTATAATTTCATAGGATGCATAGAAGGATCATTCCCTTCAAGAAAAATAAATAATGCAAAGAATGCTTGTTCACTATTCAGGCTTTTAAAATTTTTTTATTCCCTTTATTGAGTATCCTCACACATGAAAGATCCTTATACTCATAGTATATCCATGCAGGTATTCTCATAATATATCCATGGATGGTCCTCATACTACTGGAAGATCTATGACCTACTGATAAAATATATGTTCTTCATAGAAGATCCTTGTTTACTGTTACACATAGAGGAATCATCTACACTTAGGGCCAGTACTCAAACTCCTAGAATATTAAATAAATGAAACATTCATGCCATTAATTCCCTAAAAATGGTCTATGATATCAAAAATAAATATCCATGATATCTCATTATTCATGTAAGTTCAACAGTCAATTTTAATTCCAAATTTTTATTATCTTGATCTCCTCCATATAATGGAAGATCCTTGTCGATTCATTCTTCAAGTAAGTTATTTATCCACATTAAATTTTAATATTTTCATGTTTTAAATATCTTCTAATAATTTCTATAATATATAATCCATAAAAAAATTCAATTTATAGTGGTAGTAATTCACACATCTTATGTATTTACATGGATGATTTATCAAGCATGAAATGCCATTGGATTATTTTAAATCCAAAAAACTCTTCTGGTCATCATCATAAACTCTACTAAACACATATTAAACAATTGAAAACAAATTTAATACATACTTGGGAACATCAATCATTCCATTTGAATATGTTTTAAATACCATAAATCCTTATTGTAAATATGTGTTCTTGGATTCATTCTACTTCCAATTTATTCTAATAAATTCAATGGTTAGTGTAAGGATATTCTCATCTCTTTATCATTATTTTAAGGAACACACAATATTTTTTACCTTGTTCTGATAGAAAGATTACACCACATTGTTTTCATAGAAAATATAATTTGTTATTGTACTCTATTTTTATGTGGGATAACTTATCAGAGACAGTAATATAGATGCAACCATGGTTGTTTATTTTGTTCATAAACTACCTTGAATATGATATTATACCTAGAAATTTATTATTTATCATGTAGAAAATATATAAATACATTTATAAAGAAACAATTAATACTACACACTTCAGTAAACACACCATAATGTTCGAGTGCAAGATATGTAACTCCCACTTTTCTCGTATTTTCATAACCAAAAACCCCCTTGATAGAAACATTAAATACTGTAATAAGTATGGATGGAAGTTTTTTTTCATACCTAATTTCTATAGATTTAAAATCTATATATAATTTCATTATTCACTATAATTTAATACAATGGATGGTTCTCAGAAATTATTACACCCCTCGAGTTATGTATTCCACTCTCTCTCTCTATTTCATGGTAGTTTGTAGACTTTATGAAGACACATTTATTCTAATTTTCCAGTAGTGACAACCTCAATCCTTATCCTAAAAATCCCACCATGGTAGCATAAATTAAAGATATGATTATGTGAATAAGGAGGGACTTTTTTGTTTCTTTAGAAGTAATACTCGAGGAGAGGGTTTCCTCCCATACTAATCTATTACCTCTATCCACTCCCAATACTTATTTTATTTCCAATAATATTAATTGATTAGGAATCCATTTACTTTCTAGGACCCATATTCATTTAAAGTATATTCTTATTTTCTATTGAAATATATATACCGTAACTTCATGTCTTTCCAATTATAATTACAACAAATCATTTTTATCGGAATAATTTTCATGCAATTCATCATATCATAAGCATTATACACACCCCTTTTACAAATCCACAGTTTGATTTTTTTTAAGTCACCACATGTTAATGAATTCTAATGTGATTAAACCCTCCATTTTTCCACCACATGGTTTACATTTCAATAAAAACATTCTTGTTCTTCCCATTACTATTTGGACATGGAAAATTAGGTCAACTGGAAAATCAATCATTCTTTCATAACCTAGTCAGTTTTCATTGGATTTTCATTTCACTTATTTGTAATCATAAAATGACTTGGTTCAACATTATTCATTTTATGATTATTTTTTCCAGTACTGTAATGAATTATTTATCTTGGATGTTTAGTTAGGGATACCTTTTTTTGGGACCCTCCAATCTATATCTTTTATACACATCTTCAAAAAAAACTCACATTTAAATTGAGTGAACAGATTTAGTGTATATATATTTGGTAATTTTTTAGTGTTTAGTCTCATTTTTCATAAAATATATTCTTTGGTTTATGAATTATTATTGGAAAAGAAATATTAATAAAAAAATAATAGGATTTATATCCATTCATCCTATAACACCCACAATTAACTTTAAATTATGATATTCAATAGTGATTTTAGAACGTTCTATTGTTATATTGTTGATTTCCTAATTCAATTTATTCCTTATTTTTATTAGGGGGAGTTATCTTATTTGGAACCTTACTAATTTTTTTGGGGAAGATTATCTCTCAACATCCATCATGATCTAACATTGTATGGGTTTGTTTTTTAGACTTTCACAATCAGTTATAACATATATACATTGAGATTCAATAGAACTATATTTTACATGATTGATACAATAACTCATCTTATTATCTTGAGAAAAGTCACTATTAACCTCTACTTTTTTTAGTTTTCTCTAGGCATATTAAAGTGATGTGGAACTATAAAACAAATATATTATGTAATGAACAAATCTTTCTATTTCTAAGCTAAAATTTATTTAACATTAAAAAATTTGTTTTTCATTTTTAGCAATCTTCAGCTTGTATGTTCTAATATCATCAATATATATTACTTCTTTCATGATTAAATATTTCTTTTTATTCGGTAAACTTAATTTTTACTTTTTTTATTTTTTACTTTTCTTTCATGATCTTTATAATATCCTGAACAGAAACATCTATGTCATGTCTCAATTTCCATTAAATCTAAATCAATTATTAACAATCAGAAATACTAATTGATGAATCAAATCCCTGTTCAATATTAGAAATTAAATTTATCTCATTATATGAAGAGTTACATAAATAAGAATCATTTTTCTCATAGCTTCACATAAAATTATTTATTTTTTCTGTTTGAATGCATCCTTTTCTTCTTATACTTTTTCAATTTTTGATAATTTTCATCTTCATAATCAGACTAAAATTAAAAATGATTCTTCTTTAGACGATCATAAGAAAAGTCTATAATACCTTCACAATTCCATTAATTTATAATTTTATACCCTTTTACATTCTACCTTTCCTTTTTTAACCCTCTTGAAATAAGATAAATAGTATTTGTAATCCCTCCATCACCCTCCTCATCCAAATCGTTTATTTAAAAAACAACTTCCACTTGAACTTTTCCTTTTCTCATTACTTTAAAGGCCATTTCATATTTTGATTTTCTATTTAAGGATATAATTTTTATGGTATAAAATATATGGGAAATTTTTTTAACTCATCATGTATCAAATACTTTATTTATTGGTGGATCAATTTTTTTAATTCAATTGATTGCGAAAATTACTCAGGTTTTTACAATGATAGATTCAACTTATTCTTTACAAAATCTTAAATTTTTCACTTATTCATTTTGAAACTTATATATTAGTAATATATTATCTCATTAGTATCTTTATTTATAACATAAAATTGGATCCTCTAGACCTACAACCTGTATTTTTTTCTTTGACATCATCTTCATAAATTATTTTTATTTTTTCCCCATAATTCATGTTTTTTTTGAAGACCCATGACCTTGGTATATATCATTTTTTATAGAAACATTAAGATAAAATTTTGGCCCTTTACATATATCTCCGTAACTATCCTATCATATTGATTCATCTAAAAACCTTCATCAATGGTAATACACATAAATATGAATATATATCTTAACTCCATGATGAGTGGTAGGAGATAGGGTAATTTCCTATTGCTCTATTTGTGATAATTATTCTATAAAAATGTGGGAATATCTAATCAATTAATGGGTTAATATTTTCCTTTTCTAAAAATACATTTTGGATCCTCATAGGGGACCTTTCCCCTAATACCACTTGTAGTTCCCCAGGTCTGGATTTTCATAGAGTTGGGGGTAGTGAATTAGTAGTTTTTATTGTGTATTATTTTCCCTTTGAATTTACATCTTGAACATGTTAGAGTTATTGATCTACTCAATAATTTATACCAATCATACCTCAGATGAATTAATAACAATAGGGATAAAAAAATAAATACTTACAATGTTTGGTATAAATACCTAGTACCTTCCATTTTTTTATACACAACTATATAGATTATACATTAAATATCTAATTAGATACAATAATAATTTATTACTCACCCCAATACCACAACAACAGAAGTTGGTTATAAAACCAAACTATAATTCTATAGTAATTGGTTATACACTATAATTATAAACATCTTTAGTATTGATCAATTGGTTTAAATTATTCGATAAGATCTAAGTTAAATTTGAAAAAAATGTACTTAGATATACTTCCTTAATAAATCTCGATAAATATTGGTGTTAATTAATAGTCTTCAATAACATTAGAAACAATTTCAATATTGAAATTATTCACTAGATATTGAGTAATATTTTTCATCATTTCTTGTATCTATTCTTGATAGAGATATTATATCAGCTCACAATAGTACCATAATGTTCGTAGAGTGATCCATCTGAATTATTCTCAAATATTTAACAATTTATTTATCCCATCTTGTAAGAATATGAACATCCCCAATGTATAATGTTAATCCAAATCTTCTAAAACCCAAAAAAAACGTTACAATGATTTTAATTTAAATACCAAAATATTAATATTAGTCTCTCTATCGTTGTAACAACATAATGTAAATTCTATTAGTGGATCACACATTATCTTCTCACTAATTATGGATAATATTTTCCGTTTAACATCCATGAATAATACCTCAATGAAATGCTTCATTAATCATGATACACTTTTCATGATTATATTACCAAAAATTTCAGTATAGATAAATAATCATAATTATCAATACTTCTTCATTCTACTATCAATAAACCAAAACTCATTTCTCTCTATTTTAATACCCAGATAATTTTGGTACCCATTATTCAGACAGTTTTCACATAACTAAAAAATTTATATCTTCTTTATAAGTATACAAATATCCTATATCACACATCTACATGTATATAAGAATCAAACAAATTCCTCAGTATGGAATATGTTATCTCACATGTACTCTATTTTAATTCCTCAGACATCATATTTATATCATGTATGGTTATAAATACATCTCATATAGTGAATAACATAGGATGAACCATTAATTCCATAAGATTTATTTATTATTTTTTAATTGTTCGATTTAAATTCATTAAATACATGGCTTCCTATAAGTACCATTTTTATCTGCATGAACTCATGATAGCTCTAGATTGACTTGAATATAGTTTCCCATGATAATATCCTGATAGGAACTATGTAAATAACTTTAATATAAGATTCATGATTTAACATTATGCATAGAAGGTCAACACCCATCATAAAGACTTCTCACGAATGGAAGGTTTGTATACTATCCATCTACATTAATGAAATTTATTCACTTTTTAGAAGTTTCGTATGGATATACTATCAATATATTCAGAGAGGATTCATGGATTTTTCCTCAAAAAATATATTTCAATGGTTATCATCTGCAAGAATAATCATGAATCTTCTTGTAGAATATCTATGTTTCACGAAAGATCTATTCTTCACATTACTCTTAAAATATTAATATTCAATCATGGTAAATACTTCAAATCACAAAAGATAATATGCATGGAATATCTATTCCCTTTATTCCTTATGGAAGGTTTTTCTGAGCCCTATAGAATATATATACTGATGTATTATTTATGAGTGTTCCTAGATCCCTTTCAATTCCCCCTTTGTCTTATCTTGAACTTATCTAAATAATGGAAGGTCTATGATGACTCATTATTCACATAAATTCCTCCCATAATTTGAATTTCCAATTTTAATTTTTCTAAATTCTAAAATAACTTATTTAAGAAACCATCCTCCGAAAAAATTCCATTAATAATGGAATCACTTCACATATCTTATGGACATAAATGGATTCCACATCAAGCATGAAATACAATTCTTTTGTCATAAATCTATAATAATCCTCAAGAAATCATCATAAAATATAGAAAAAACATATTAACAATTGAATATAAATTAAATAAATAGATGGAAACATTAAATAAATTATATATAGATTTAGGATCCCATTAATTACTCATCCATACTTATGGGTTCCAACTGAAATCAATCATTCATCATTATATGAAGAACCCATGGAAATAAAATGGGTTTTTTTTCATTTTATAATGGACTCACATAAGAAATTCATTAGTAGTTTTTACATAATCATAACATGATAAACCATTAAAAAATAAATCGGCTTCCTAAGATATTTCGTAACTTCCTAGGTAAATTCCCTTTAATTATGATGATGATTTATGTGGTACTCACACTATAATAATAAAAGAGTTATTATTTAGTCAATAATTTCACAAATTAATTGATGTATAATGTATAATAAAGGGAACTTAAATTAAAGGAAGAAACTATATTGTTTGTAGAATAAAGGATTTGAATGAAAATAATGTTTTTTAAAATTGTATTATTTGGAAAAGAAGTTTTTTTAATTGATTTCTATTATTTTAATCACCCAAAATAGTATAATATAATTTTATAATTATTTCAGGATAATTTTTTTCCAATTTAAAAAATTATTTTGAGATACAGTGTAAAGTGTAAGTGATATTATAAAAATGTTTTTCACATTTTTGTAAAAGGAGTTATAGGTCACACTAAAAAGTATCTTTTTGAAAAGGTAATGTGAAAAATTTGGAAATATTTAATTTAAAAAAGATTACTTAGTAATGGATCCTTTAAAACACTGATGGTTATCAAGAGGAAATGTAGTGTAGATGTTAAAAATTGATCATGGAAGAGAAATCATTTACATATTTTAAAATACCTTTATTTAAACCCACACTAAAAAGTGATAGAAATAATTTTATTAAAAATAGAAAAAATGGAAATTTTAGGATCATAAGAGATAACACATTATTTGGTTTCCACTTATAAAGGATAACATTGGAAGGAATAAAAAATATGGAAATAGGGTAATAGCATCATTAATGAGGATTGGATTTATTCTCAATGGTGAAATACATTTTGAAAAATAATTTCATCACTATAAAATATATGAATTAAAAGTTAATTTATCCCCAAAGATAAAGAGAAGGTACCATGAATTAAATTCTTATTATGTATAAAACCAATATTCTACGAAGTAATTTGAATAATATTATTAAAATTTAATGGAGGAAGTTGGGTTTAAAGACATTTACAGAAATGGTTACATATGAATCCAATGAACATAAGTGGTATACCATGAAATGGAAATTCAAATATCAAACAATTAAATATAATAATTATACATGATTGAAATTGGCTAGTGAATACCCCATATAAATTTAATGGTTGTGCATAATATCAAACAAGTCTTCTAGAATTGAAAGTTTAGACAAATAACCCTTACCTTAATTATCATCATCATCTAATGTAATTGAATAGCCTATATAACAAATTAACTATCTTAATCATATATTTAAGAACATTATTCATATTTATTTCCTTTTATAAATTTCATTTATAAATAATCTCTACAGGAACATATATTAGTTGTAATTTATTTTAAATATCAGGTGTGAGTAATCTTGATCGATATGAACTAGTTTCATAATAGTAGTGTTGTTTTATGTTCTTATCCCAATGTTCATCATTAATAGATTATGATATTATATAGAATTTATTCATTAAAATTATTTAAAATTTTATAATTTCAATCTATTGGGGTTTTGGTTCTGATCCATAAAGGTGAAATTGGTGATGAGAAAGTTTCAATGATTTTTAATGAACAAACATTTTTATATTAAATATTCTGTTTAACATAAATTTTACCATTTAATAAAATAATAAAAAGTATATTTACTTATTTAAATACTATATTATTTTTAATTATTTTTTCATAGCCATCCATGATATTATTTTATATCATTTTTCATGTAGGTTGTTAGACTCTCCCAAACATTAAAAAACCATAATTAATGGATGAGAATGATTATAAATGTAGATTATCTTAGAATGATATCTTTATCGAAAAAGAATAATTAAATTTTTTATAATTTTTTATATTTTTTAATTATATTTTATTTTTTTATAATAAATGAAAAAATAGATGAAAATTGAGATATGTTACTTTGTTGAGGTGGTAGTCCAGAAAAACACACGAATGATGTTCTTATTTCTATTAATGTAAAAGTGAAATGGTGGTTAATTATTGTTATATTAGAATAACAAAATTCTACACTAAAATAATACGAATTTAATTATATATTAAGGATAAAAAAATATTTGTAAAACTAAACTCGAAAAAATAGACAAAAATTATTATTCATGTTGAGAAATTTGAGCTTTCATTGGACTATTTCTTATAAATGGGGGAATTATTAAGAAATAATTTTCCCATAATATAAGGGAAGTGTAAAAGGGGTTAAATGGGATTGAAAATGAAATATTTTCTATGGGGAATATAAATATATAGTGGTTTTCAAGGGTTGGTGAGAGGACCCTTTTATAATTTGTGAGAATAAATTTATTTGAAATATTATATATTAATATAATGAGATTACATGTTTCACATGTCAATGGGACTCCAAAATTAAAAATAATAAAGTCTAGATATATTTTGTTCTATAAAAACCTTAAATACTAAATTAGAAACATTTTTCTAATATGTTAGACTTTTTACCCTCTTGGTTATCCCTTTTAACACTTTTTTGTATTTTACCATTGTAACTATATTTTTCCAAAGTAATTCATCTTTAGGACTAAAAATAAAATGGTTTGTATTATATAATATTGACAATAAAATTAAAATTTCAATTCCATTTTAATAAATTTAATTTATAAACGTGATAATTATTTTTTAAATAATAAATGCAATAAGAATAGTTTTATAGAATAATGTATTTTTAGTTAAAAAATATCAAACATAGATTTGTAGACTAAAATAATTGTTTTTAAAAGATAAAATGAATGTTATAAAATATATTTTTTCAAAATTTACAATTCATTATCATATAACTAATACTGTCAAAAAATTCAAGGTATTTGTAAAAATGGTATTTTTTACTTTTTACAAAAAACATATTTTCAAAAATATCAAAAAATGTATACTAATTTTTTTATATAATAAATTAAAAAATGTTATATTTTCATGTATCTAATCAAAATTATGAAATTATGAAATTTATTTTTTAAATAAAAATAAAAAATAAAAATTGAACATGTTTTTTATACATTTTGATCATTAAATGTTCTTTATTTTATTAAAGACCAATTTTTTATTCAAAAAAATATAATATTAGATATTATAATAATCATTTAAATGTTTTAGATTTATCATTTTCAAAAAAAATTGACAGATAATAATCCTTTTTATTCATATTAGTAAATTACCTTCTAAATTTAAAAAAAATTAATTTCTAACTTTCTTTTTATTTTATAAAGGTTTTATTCTTCATTTACTTTATTTTAAAATCTATTATCAAATATTCCATGGATAATTTTAGTTTGGTGATCCATGTAGAGAATGATAATATTTATTTGATCGAAATATATAGTGAAATCTCATGTCACTACAAAATCCTTGATAAACATGTATTAAGAAATGATATTTTCTAATATAGTGTGATGAATTAGAAAACCAAGAATGGAATTAACCAAAAACATCATGATTTTTGTAAATTCAATGTTCATTTGTTTTTTTAAAAAAAATTACAAGTGATTTATATATGGATACCAAAATAATGTCTAGAAGAATAATCTATATAAATGAGGTATATGTGAAAATAATTTGATAAACATCTTATTATTCCTCAATTGAGAAATAATTTTTTTAAAATAAATATGAAAATGATGAAACTATGAAATGAGATTTTTTTTTTATTTTGATAGAGACTTATTATGTTTCTAAACATGATTTTATGGATTTAGATTGTTTAAACTCATATTTTTCATGTAAATTACCTCCTCAGAAAAACCACATAGAAATGAACTTTTATACATCTATGTGATAATGAATAAAATTATTATATATTTTTATATTGATTTTAATTTTAATAAATCCATGTTTAGTAAAAAAATAAAATTTTCCCTTGGAGTATTTACTTCTTGTTGGTTGTACACATGATGCATATTTACTTCCCTATTCTAAATAGTGATCATTTTTTCACACACCTATTTTGGTAAAAAAAATTGTACCAATAACTAATCCTTTTTTATAAATTTAACCGAGGATCAAACGTTCTTCCATTTAATTTAATTAATCTCTTCATATATTGATAGCAACTAACTATCATCACCCAAGGATTCATCTACTATTTTGGGATCCAATTGGGAGAAAAATTATATATTATCATAATCATCCAGAATATAAAAAATAATAATAATTTAATGATCAATTTTACTAATAACATAACTAATTAGACTGTCATTCAACAGTGTCCTTAAATTAGGTGAAATGAAATATTTTTTCTTATTGTCTTTTAATTCACCATATTGTTTATTACTATTTGATTTTATATTTTTTCAAAAAATATTTTGTAAATGGGTCATTAATATCAAATTTCATATGTACTATTTCATCAATTATATATTTCCTTAAATTAGAGACCCAATGAGGCACCTTATTGGTGAAATAACACAAAAATTTTCTTTCGTATTATCATAGATAAAATTTAAAGAAAATTATGGCGATTGAGATAAAATCCATACATTGGAAAATTTAGAAGTTATTATTCTATATTTTCCTATCATTAAATTATTTGTTATATTTTTTTCTTTATAAAATTAATAAGTAAAATTTTTTTAGTCTAGATATTATATTTACATCAAAAAATAAAAAATATTTTGGAATAATCTATTAGCACTGTATTATCTAGATAATTTATTAATGGGTTATATTACTTTGATTGAACATATTTTTCTACAGTGAAGTTCTTGGGGACAAAAAAATTATTTTATTTTATCATTTTTCACTATAAAATGTTTTTAAAATCACTAATATGATTAATTTTATTGTTATAATCAATAAATTTTTTTCATTTTCAAAAACTGATTGTTTTTTTGAAAAAAAATTAATTGATTTTATTTAAAAAAATAAAAAAAATCAATATCTAGAAAAAATGATTAGTGTCTCTATATAAGACATACTAGTATAGTTTACTGAAAAATATGTATAAAAAATAACTATAATGGATTGATTTTTGAGACATCATTTACTACTTTCTATCCTATTAGATGATAATTTCAATATTATCATGTGTCTGGAACATCAGAGATGTTAAATTATAACTCTAATAGATCCTTTTCATGATTTTTATTATAATTTTTGGTCAATATCAGAGGTTTATGTATCCTAATATTCAATTCCAATACCATGAATTTTTTTAATAGTTGTATGGAATTAAATATTTAAATATAATAAATATTATAATTCTATGGTATATACATTTTCACGATGGTTATTAAAGTACCATGTTACCTTACTTTAGGTATTCTCTAACCCTTATTTTGGTTTTCCTTTTTGTTTGGGTACGTTGCAGGATTCTAAAGAATAAGAATCCTTTACTGAGGAAAATAATGTAATGTTTTTGGATGTATGTTTTTGGATTAATGGAGTCTATATAAAAATATATAAATGTCTTTAGTGGATTATCCTTGGGTTCAGATAGCTTTATGTTTTGTTTCTGGATTTCTCAATAGGAAAATAGACTATAAAATTCTTTTTATAAATATTCACATTATAAATGGGATACATGATGTGCACCTGTTATGGAGGATATTCTATGATTCTTTTTCAAATAATGAAAATATTCATGTCAAGAAACCATTACAAATGAAGAATGTGTCGATCAAGAGTTAATTTAATCTAAGGAGATTTATTTTTCAATGTAAATGAAATTTGTTGGCTTAAAAACATGAAATGGGATCATGATCTGAATCCTTTTTGTTAAATATTTTTAATTATGTTTTATGTTTTACTCATTCTATTATTTGTTGGGAAAACATTCCTCTTGAATTTTTGGGTGATTTTGGATGATTTTGGGTGACCTACCCCTTTCTAGGTCACTTCATTCTGTGTTTGAATCTCATATAGGTTGTTTTACATTTCCCTAGTCTTTCTTCTCCTTAATCTCCTTTGGTCATGGAATTGGTTTTGGATGTGTTTTTATTCAATTTTTGATCAGGTGATTTTTTCTATCAATACATGTTAGTTTTATTTCTCACGTTGTATTTTTATGTTCAATTGGTTCATTTCCAATCTATATTTTTGAAGTAGAATAGGTTTCAATCATTCTTGAGGTAGGTGTATCTATAAGAGTTGTTATAATTCGTAAATTACTATTTATTCATTTCGATTACGTTGAGTTGTTGAAAGAAAATTCATGTTTTTACAATTGAAAGGATTTTGTGGAAATGATTCACTTTTATAAAAGTATTTCAACTTAAAAATGTATTTTATTTGAAATAGAATGGTTTTATTAAATGAGATTATATATTTTGAATTGGTTTTCAATAATGTATAACATTGGAAACCTTTGGTATGTTGGTAAATTGAAATGTCGCCTTAGTGTGTGTGTGATTCCACTAGAGATTTTATGATATTGAAAGAATGTGTTGGGAATCAATATAAGTTGGAACTAACATCATTTTGGTTTAGACATTGTTAATGTCAAGTACATATTCCAATAGGCTAGATCCCAAATGTTGTGATTTTTCATTTATATCACATTAGTCACACGATTGATTATTTCATAAATATTTTATCATATGCTTATCATATCGTGTATCCAAGGTTAATTTTTCCTCTACATAATTTATTTCCTTAATATTTGAAAAATTTAAATATTTGGTGAATATGTTATGAATATATGGAGTTTTTTTTTTAAATGGTATTATTTAAAAAAATGATTTCATAAACTGGATTTTATTTTAATGCTATAATTTTGGAATTATTAACATTACAACATGTAGAGATGGTTTTGTTTTATCTTGAAAGGACCTGCTCTCATTCCCTATTATCTTTTCAATAATCGTCTTCGTAGTGGGATGGTTTGGTAGTGATTACTAGTCTTATAGAGTCTTATTTAGTCTAGTCTTATTTATATTCATGGCTTGGTTTGTTTGGATTGAATTTTTATTTCTCAAAGATATTATTTAATATATTCTAAACTGTATTATGATGTTTCTTTGGTTAAATATAACTGTTATGGTTATTTCTATGTTTCACATTTTGGTGGACCAATATGGGTGACTTATCCTATAGACCCAGACCTGTTTTTGATAAATTAGTATTAAAGTGAATAACCAACTTTGAAAAGTTATTGACACAGCTTGGGTGTGGTTTTTTATTTAGGTATACTAGAGATAGGACTGTCATAAGTTAGGTAGTAAGTGAGAAAAAGGATCTAGGCTATCTCACCTTTATGTAAGAATCTAAGTTACTATTTTTAGTCTCATATTTTTTCCAATATTGATACTTGGTGGTTGAAGTTACTTGAATGAAGTTGAAATGGAGTTCATTTAAATGGACTCATTCATTTTTTAAGGTTTTTTTTATTTAAAGAATTCATAATTTCATAAAATTCATTTTGTTTTAAAGAATTGATATGGATAACTGAAATTTGCCCTATGATTTTTGGAATATGATCATGAATGATTTTTTATGTGATTATTATAAAATTTTAGGGATGAGAAGATCAATTTCATATATTATATCATGGAATATTACTTTTCAAAGGATTAAGGAAGATCACTAGATACCTACTAGTTTTTTGCACAACCTTGACAAACCATTACCCTCTTTTTGGGTTTTCTCAGCTTTTTTTATTACCACTTTTTTTGGTGAATTTTGGGTCATCCAAGGAAGGATATAATTTTTTGGGTAAAATTGCCTAAATTTCATGGATTTATAATAGTTTTAATTAATATATGCTAGTTATAAATGTGAATTAATACATAAGAGGATGTGTTTTGGGGTCCAGGATGACTTGGGGGGTTTTATATGTGTTTCTAAAGAATGTACCTTCTAGGCTATTTCTCATCATGAAATTGTTACGCTGCATGAATATGTGGGAGAGATGATTCCATGAACTAGTTCAGAGTGTGAAATGTTTACACATCATGAGACCAGTTGACATCATTTAAAGGTTGATCAATGTTATTTTTAATCCAAGTAATTCTATTTTTGGTGTATCAAAAAAATAATGGAATTCACGTCATGAAATGGTTTAACATCATAAATGTTTTGGGAATTTTTATTTTAACCACACCACATCTATGATTTTATTTTCATTTGACAACAACCATCTCTCTCAAAATCTATTATATCTTCTAGGAATTTTTTATGATATCTATTCCGTCTGAAATTTTGTTTGGTGACTAATCTTCTTTGTGGTTGTGTTGCATCTCTCCAGGTAGGTGATCTTTTTTCTTATTAATTTTTTTGATCATGGAAGCTTCATTACACTACATTTTTATATATGTGGGTCTTATTGTTTGGATTCTCTTCATCTTTTCTACATGTGTTCTCTGATCTTCCTATAGATATTAAAATTTCTATTTGTTGTGGTGTTTTTTGTGACTTTCTTGTGTTGCATGTTGTGTTATGTTCTCCACTATAATTTTATCATATTAAATTGATTCTAGGATGTAAGGATTTATTTTTAGGCCAATTTTATTGTCTTTGGGTTCTTCTGTGTTGGTGGATCCCATTATGAGCATGTGTAACCCGAGTATGAGGTTGGTGGTTTCATCTCAATCCAATGAGGGATGAATTGTATTTATATGGTTTGGATAAATTATTTTACATAAAAAATAGAATGATTTATTTATTTATTTGAGTGGGATCAAATGGGTTTTTGAGAAATGGTATTTTTTTGATTTTTTTTGTATAATAAAAGGATATTTTTAATGAATTGTGAAATAGAATTATAAAATGTGTTTCAATTAATGGTTATGATGAAATGGTTTGGAAAATGTAGCACATGGTAAACTGTGGGTACTTAGATAGAAGGTGTATTAATAGGCCTCGTTGGTTGATACTATTTGGTGGTTTACTCAGGGGGTGTTCATTTTCTCCCATGGCGCGTTATTCTAGGTACTTGTTATAACTGTAGGGGGTTCACATAGTGGGGTGATCCTCTACTGTATAGATTAGATCCATATATATCATGACATTATATTTGTTACTATCTATGTATGGGTATGAGTTTTGTATCTAGCCAAACCTATTGTGATCCTTAGTAATATTTTATATATTCATTGGTTTGTACTTCATTGGATTTGATATAAGTTGTGATAAATTCATTACATTGACTTCTTTGATATTTGTAATATTCTCTTAAACTATTTTACCTAGAATATTTGAAATTGTGGAAAAGGGAAAAAAAATTACCATTCATTTGTTATAAATAATATTTAAATTATTATCAATACTTTTTTTGTTAAAAGTTTACCAAATTCATATTTTATTATATAGACTTGTTATATAAAAAAATAGGTGGCATCCTAAAGATCCTCTTCAGCTCAAACCAAATGTACCCCTTTGGTGGGGTGTCAAGATTATTTTATCTTTTGAAGAAGTGAATGGAAAGATGATGCGTTAAGACAGTGGAGTTTTATTTTGCTGTGTATGGGTTGTTGGTGGTGAGGTAGTGGGATTTTGGACATGATATAACATGGAGTAGTTGTTTTGGTTTTAGTTATCCTATGTAGTTTGACATGTATCTAAGACATTGATTAACCATTTTCAAGTTGTATCACTTATGATGTTTCCTCTCTTTTAGGGAATATTTCATTCCTATTATATCTTCCATTTTTTCTCTCTACATTGTACATGTATTCCATGTTTTATAATTTAGGTTGGGTGAATGTTTTCTTAATTCATTTTGTTAATTTCTAGGATCTAGTCGCCAGCCCATGGAGATCGAATATTCACTTCGGGCTTGTGAAAATTTTGGTCAGGTAACTATTTGAGAGGACATCTAGGTTATTTTCATCATAGTTTTGTATCAAAGGATAGGTTGTGCTCAATTTTGAGATGTTGTTAGAGATGATATAGTGTTGATGGGACATTATGGGTAGTGTATGGTGAGTGTCTGACTATCTCATACTATGGAAAGACTCATGTTACCATGGTTTCTTGGGATTCTTATATCCTATATTGAGTTCTTGATCTTAGTATTAGTTATTTATTAGGGGATCTTAGTTCAAACTATGAGTATATTTTTATTTAATCATTTCATTTTTTCTATGTGTAGTGGTACACCTCGAAAACTACTTCCACGGGTCCCTCTGGAAGGTGCAACAGATGTTCCTCAATTAAATCTATCTCTATATCAGAATATTATCAAGGATATCATACGGTTTGTTTATGTTTACAACCAAATTATACCATATGTAATTAAAATAATGGCCGACTTAAATACATGAGTTGTAGGAGAAAGGGACTGATCATGAGAGTTCTTACATGAGAAGATGCTATCATTTAAGGGTAGAAATGAAACTCAAGTGGTGAGGGAATGAAAAGACATGATCGATAATATCCCTAACATCATATATACACCTATCAATATCAAGGTAATGTTAAAAAAATTATACTTAAGGGTCATATAAAGCAAAGGAAGGATTCTATGGTGAAGGAGGATTGATATGTGGGCTTCCACTGGAAGGGTTTCATGACCCACTTCTTTCATCAGTTTTTTTTTCTAGATTAACCTATGCTGGTGAATTATTTGGTGTTCATATCATTATAGTGAGGAGATCATTTATTGTTGGTGCACACCAATATATTTTTGGAGATATATTTTTTTGACCCACAGGTATTAAATAATGACATGTTAAAGGCTAAGATGTACCTGCGTGGTTTGAAATCATATATCATAAGTATATATGTTTTTTAATTATACCTATGTGGATATAGTATATTGATAAATGATGAAATATAATGAAATAATAAGAAATTTTGGTTATTATTCCCCTTATATTATACCCAGTTGAAGATTTAGTGGCAGACATTAGAACCATAGGAATTGGCCTGATCATCGTAGAAGTAGTGGGGGTTGTTCTAAGTAGTGGTCCTCCTATTCACCTTCAATTAAAACTAGTAGTGTTCCCTAAATTTCTATTATTTTTTAATGTTTGGGAACACATAAAATTATTTTCAGTCACCTATGAATATGTGTAATACTTGTTAATACTATAGTCAACTATAGACTTTATTTCCAGCTAAGTCTACACCCCATTGTGTTTGTGGATCGTTTGATATAACTGTTACTACCAAATAGTCATATTCATCCAAGAATACAAAGCTCTAGACATAGTCTTTATGAGTTAATTAAATTCATGTAGTGGGTGATTTTCTGATGAAGGTTGATGTGGGTCCAATGATAGTGAGAGGTACTATATTTATTATGCTCTCAGTAGGGCCTACATTATAAGATACAAGTGAATCCCACTCGAATATATATTTCCATTTTTTGGATATTATTAAAAATTAAATTGAACTCATATAATTTTTATGTATTTAGTGACACCTCTAGGAAATATGATAGACTGGGGTTTTGGTTTCCTTTGTAATGACCCGTGTTTTAGACCATGTTAGAATATTAGAGGAATTTAAATTTGACTGCTTAATAGATGTGTAGTTCTTTAATCTATGATTTAAAATGTAAATATAACCGTCGAAACACTTAAAGGTTTATTTATACATGGGTTAATTCTAGACAGATATCATCAGTGTTATGTTATTTTTCAAGAGCACCAAACCCTTAAAGAACAGTTTTGGGAAGAAATGGAAGAGGTGCATGGTTTCACTAAAACTGTGCATCCCTCTAGAATAAACTGTGCAGCCAATATAGAGAGGCTAAGGGTTTTTATTGGTTTGTTCAAACCATGAATAGTATACTATATTTCTCTTCCCATGATTCAATATGTTTATCATATGATAAAAACAGGGTTTTTACATAGTTTCTCAAACTATATGCATGAACTTTTCAAGCCCCATTCTTATGTAGTAGTCCGCGCATGGTTGGTACATGGTTGGTACATGGTTTGTCCAACCATGTATCCAAAATGAGAACATATTTAAAAGGGTAATTTATAGTTTTTTTCTAATTTATATTAAGGTTTTACCCCTATTCCATTCTCCTAAAATCAACACACAACCACCATCTTATGGGAGAACCACTTCTCCTCCTCTAGGCTTGGAGACATATTCTCCATTTGGACTCTGTTTCAAGTGCCATCAGGTGAATTGGATTAACTAGGTGAGTTTATAAATCCTCCTTCATATTTTCTTATTTTATCTTCCCTTACCCAATGATATCTTTGTGTGATCAAATTCTCTTTATTTTCAGGGTGTTTGATGGTTTCTGTAATTTCTCCAAAACCAGATTGATTCAAGCCTTGATATTGAATGAGTGGACCATCCATTGTTTAATCAAGGTGGTCCATGTATTTTTTTTAAAAGACTCACAAATTAATAAAATATTTTCATTGTGACACATGTCGGACTACCCACCCATTTCCCATAGATTTGAAATATTTGAAATTAATGTGTTAGTCCCCACCTAGATTACCTTAGACCATAAAATGCGGTTGGAGGTGATGACCTCACCCTAAAATCAACTTTAGGGAAATTTTAATTAATTGTATTTTTATGTTTTCTTCCTTTTCTTGGAGACATCCATTTGGGTGTGAAATATAAATACCTTTGTGGATATTCTTGTCTCTACTAAACATACTTTTGATATGTGTTTTAATTCCCTCTTTAGGAATTGAATAATTAAATTAAATTAGTTGTTTGAGGGAAATATCATGTTTTATGATATAAATACATTTTGAGATTCACTATCTTCAAAAATAAAAAGGAAGTGACAAAATTTGTATATATTTTTTCACTTTATTGAATGGGTACAACCTATGGACTTTATGGAGGTTATTAGAAGGAATGTAATTCTTATGGACATGGTCTTTTCAATAATTATAATTATATGATAAATGGAATGTTTCTTGTCATGGATTTCGTTAATTATAACTAAATGGTATAAATGGCTTGTATGGACATGTGTCATGCTAATAAATGGTAAGTGAGTTATATTAAAAAGGACCCACTGTACATCGAGCGATGTAGGTGGCATATTTTTGGAACATTGGGATAAGAGATCATACAAAAATAAGAATTAACTTATTCTATGTAATTATAGAGGGACCTTGACTATGTTCGTTGGCCATGACGTGTCACACCCTCTTAGTCGAGGATGTTGACATGATGCCAACATCCCCTGGGTTTCTAAAAATTAAGTTCCACACCCCCTTTATTTGGAGGTTGTGTATGAACCTCTTAGATTTTAGTCAAAATACTCATCTTGGAGACATATATTGATTGTGATCCTTATCCATGATTACCATTCTTTTTATTACGAGACTATAATTATTATTGCGAGTATTATTACAAAAGGATACCTAAGTTACATCTTAGGTCCTAGATAATACTATATATATATACATATGTGGATGTAAACATTCCTACATTTATAGTGCATATATATAACCATATATATATACTTGGAGGTTTCCACGACCCGTCCATGGAACCCGTGCCGTGACTACCCCAACCCCACCTTCTATAGGCCAGGGGATGGAGACTAGCACCAAGGCGTAAATCACGACAAAAAGGGGAAGGCATTTCCTTTATAAAGTAAACAAACACCGCAGAGTAAGAAAGCATAAGTAAACACTAAGTAAAACTAGGTACAATAGTATGTGTGGGAAGGTAAGTGGGCCAGAATACAAACCCAAACTGAAAGTAAAGTACAACTGGAAATAAGTTACAGCAACTGAAAAGTAAAGCAGCAACACCGAGTCGTCCACTGGAAATCCCACCTGAAGGGTGAGTACAGATAGCCTCTTCAGCTCCTCGGGTCCAGTCGTTCGCTCTGTGTATGTCCCGCCTAGTGGTATGCCTCCAGGTACCGACTTGCTCCTCAAGCCTCAACCACGATCAGCGGTGTCCGTCATCTGCATCCAACACAACGTAGTGCGGGCATAGCCTGTGCAGGGGTGAGTATACGCTACTCAGTAGGGACCTCAAGACCCCCGAAGGTCTCCCAGAATCTACAAAGGATAATCCACAAAGGAAAGATACAATCACGAAGTAACAACCAACTCTACTTAGGTATATGCCCATACATATACCTAAGTAATCTATTTCAGTTCAGCTCCAACTCACGAGCTCAAGTACAACCCAGTTTACACCGAAAAGTACAACCCAGTCCACATAGGAAAGTACAACCCAGTCCACACAGGAAAGTACAACCCAGCCCACACCAGAAAGTACAACCCAGTCCACACAGGAAAGTACAACTCAGTCCACGTAGAAAAGTACAACCTAGTCCACACTGCAAAGTACAACCCAGTCCACACTGGAAAGTACAACCCAGTCCACACAGGAAAGTACAACCCAGTCCACACTGGAAAGTACAACCCAGTCCACACAGGAAAGTAATTCAATCAATGATAATGATTGAAAATCAAGACTCAGATCACACAGGTATACATCATTTGTAAAGAAAAAGGATATGACCAGATGTAGTTACTGGTTCATCTAGCTGGGACCCACATAGGATACTAGACCAGCTAAGCTGTCAGACCCACATAGGATACTAGTCCAACTACTATGTCGGACCCACGTAGGATACTACAACAGAGGTCAATACTGTCGGACCCACGTAGGATACAAGTACAGTAGTTGTCACCACCGAACCCACGGAGGATTCCAGTATGGTTTTCGTCGTCGTCGAACCCATGGAGGATTCCAATAAGAAAGTCTTCACCGTCAAACCCATGGAGGATTCTAGTACGGTTGTCGGCACTGCCGAACCCACGGAGGATTTCAGTGCAGTCGTCATTGCTTCCGAACCCACGTAGGATTTTAGTGCAGTCGTCGTCGTAGCCGAACCCACGGAGGATTTCAGTGCAGTCCTCATCGCAGCCGAACCCACGGAGGATTTCAGTGCAGTCGTCGTCGCAGCCGAACCCACGGAGGATTTCAGTGCAGTCATCGTTGCTGTCGAACCCACGTAGGATTTTAGTGCAGTCGTCGTCGTAGCCGAACCCACGGAGGATTTCAGTGCAGTCCTCATCGCAGCCGAACCCACGGAGGATTTCAGTGCAGTCGTCGTCGCAGCCGAACCCACGGAGGATTTCAGTGCAGTCGTCGTCACAGCCAGCTCTAGGGTTCCCGCACACAGCATGCTCGTTTTCAGGAGGGTCTACTCCACAAGCAAAGGGGTTGATACATCAACTGACACGTAGTCCAGAGTTCATGTATCCCAATGTTCTGTCTCGTCGATAGGAACTCAAGGTGACAGACGGCGCGTCAATCGGACGCCCGGCCTAAGAGTTAATGGCTTTTTCTTTCCAGGGGCCCGGTGGGTTTTTAAGTCAAAACCAACCCGACCATACTCCAACTGCATCCAAACCGAGAGCGGAGTAAGACAAAAATTTCATCTCACTAAGAGGAATCCAACATAGTCAACGGCACGTCAATCGGACGTCCGGAGCTCAAGTTATAAGCGTTTCCGCTCTGAGGGCTCGGTTGGTTTCATGTTCGAACCAACCCGGCCATACCCAATGTTCTCCGAAACCTTGAGTTTAATATACCTAAATGACCATATCGATCCAAGGATCACATCGCAACTGAAGGTGCATCGATCGGAGGTCCGTAGCCCATGTTACGAGCATTTGAACGAACCTCTCCGTTTTTCGGGGGTTTCGGGCCCGGGTCAACCCGACCCAGGTCCGGGTCCAGCCCAAAAGGGCATGGCCCGGCCCTACCGGCACGGGAGGCACGGCCTGGGCGGCTCAGCGCCGGCCGAGCGGGGTGGCTCAGCGCTGGCCGAGCGGACGTGAGAAGGGGGGGCACGGCCCCCCTTGTTGTAACGGAGGCCCCCTCATGGGGGCCTGCTCCTTTGCCAGCCGGGGGTTACGACCCCCAGTTCTTCCGAAATGGTCGGCCTGGCTGGCTGGCCGGTGCTGCCGCCCCTCCTTGTAGTGCCATGGCTTTAATCTGTGGCCTTGTCTGACCGGCACGACGCGATGGCACCGCGCCCCTCCGCCGCGGCCCCACTCTGACCACGGCCCCCTTCGGCCTCAACGACGCGACGCGACGGCACTGCGTTTCTTTGTCGCGGTAAAATTCTTCATCCCCGCGCGGTGCCGTTGCACCGTGCTACCTTCATCCCAACCTCAACTAAGAACATCAACAAAGGGGGGGAGGAACGGTCGTGTTCGTGCGGTCCGACCTCCTCCCATTAATTTGATAACAGGTGGCCGAAATAAATCAACATCGTCAAGCGAGCACAAAAAATTTAATCCATTAAATTTGGACTTTAAATCCCTACCTCAAAGAAGTCGTTGAACGAGGATCGTCACTGGAAAAAGACATCGCGGAAGACGGCGTCACGGAACAAGGTTCCGTAATCATCGTCGGTATTCGCTCGATGAAGGATGCGGTGCGTCGTCATTCTCCAGAAAAGGGATCTCTCACCGGCTGCGGAGAGGAGAGAAGAAGGCACATCGGTCTTTCCTTGCAGTGATGGAGTCCTTCGTCGTAGACTCGGTGTTCTTCACGAAGAAGACGAAGTTATTCAAGACCGTGAGAGTTCTCTCCTTGTTTCCGCACAACGAATCAACCCCCAATAAAATAAGACATTGTCTTATTTTATTATCAGACATACATGCCAACATTAAATGTGAAATTTAAAAAAAAGATCACATTAAATTAAATGACTTAATTGAAGTGCGTTTAATAATCCAATTAATTTCGAGAGTTGACATGTCATTTAATTGGGGGAGCGGGTGTGTTACACAAGAGGGAGGTTTAATGGAATTGAAGGGGTGGGGCGTGTGTGGGCCCAACTTCACTAATATCCTACCAAGTGGAGTTAGGATGTAGTGGGACCCACTCCAACATCCATGCATAGGTTAAAACTACTTAGAAAAGAAAATATAAATTATGGCACAAACTTTTATTTCATTCTTTAGTTAACCCATTTTTTTAATAACCTCACCAGACAAACGCAACTCCAGAAAAGGTGTTCCTAAGCAATTACCAGTGCTACGATTCCATCGGTGCCCTCAGATTTCGATTCCGACCACCGGTTCCAATGTTAGAAAAACCCACTCGTTCTTTCACCGAACGTACCTAAGAAAAACTTCGGAAATTGATTTCGGGCACACCGGGCCTCGGAATCATGTGCCGTCATAAACTGCGTACTTGTAATCTACCAAAGAAAATTAAGAAAAAATTTCCCTTGAAATTTACGGGTCTTTACATTACTCCCACCTCAGGGCTTTACATCCCCGTAAAGATACATCACAAACTAGGGGAACAAACGAGGGTACTGAGCACGCATCTGAGCCTCTCACTCCCAAGTGCTCTCCTGGAGGTTCTCGTGCTGCCACCTGATGCGCACTAGAGGAATCAACCATCCACGTAGGACCCAGTCCAGTCGATCCTCGATCTCCACCGAGACCTCCATAAAAGTCACCCCATCGCCAATGTCTAGCTCCCCATGGTCGATGATATGTGTCGGGTCAATCATGTATCTCCTCAGTTGAGATACGTGGAATTTGTCGTGCACCTGGTGCAACTGAGGTGGATGGGTCAAGCGGTAAACCTCCTCGCTTATCATGTTGAGGACCTAGAATGGTCTGATGAAGCTTGGAGATAACTTTCCTCCCTGGCCAAAACTCCGTAATCCATGTCGAGGTGAGACCCGTAGGAAAACGTGGTCGCCATCCTCGAACACTAGTGTTCTCCACCTCCTGTCAGCATAAGTCTTTTGTCGGCTAGGAGCTATCCTCATCCACTCCTGGATGACTTGGACCTTCTCTGGTCCAACAAGAGCTGCTAAGATTTCTTCTTTTCTGATAAGCGAAATCGGGTCTCATCCCCTGGATGAACCACGTTCTTTGCCTAATACAGTCAATCCCGACATGGATGATACTAATCACTACCAAGGATGACGTCGCAAGGCCTCGATGCTACTACCAAGAGATCGAACCGTTACTCTCGCCTCCAAGGGTTGAGTCACACTGTCGGCATCAATGTGTGGTCACTGGGTCTCCTCTAGTAGGTATCTCAAAAGGGAGGGTCAGTTCAATAGTTTTAAACCGGAACCTCTTAGTATCAACTACATAAAAAAAGACAGGGAACAAAACGTCACAAGAACAAGTGTCTTTTATTACTGCAGCTCAAGGTACAAAGACACATAACATCAACAAAGCTAGAAGAAACATGAACAAAAGTCCCCATGTCTGGAGCTAGACCCGCTCTTGTCCATCTGCTCCTGGAGCTTCATGGTCATAAGCCTCATCTGCCTGTAGATGAGCTCTCCCATGTCCACCTGTTCCCTGCGGTCGGGGTGGTCTTCCTGGTGGTGGTGGTGGGGCTTCAAAGCGTCGCCCACCACCTGTTGCTCGGCCAGCTCCTCTTCCTCGTCCGCCTGCTCCCTACGGACCGCCATGGTCGAACTTCTTCTTGGGATGTCCCTTTACTGCCTGCTACTCATCAGAAGGACGAGTCAAGAAGTCTGGAGCCATGTGACCATGTCTGCCGCATGCATAGCACTGCCTGCTCCTCGTGTAGTTGGCCCTCCTTCGTGTGCCCCACACAACCGAATCTGCATCCTGAGATTGATCGTCTGATGGTCTGTCCCTTTTGGACCTCTGCGTCATCTGTCTACTGCCAGCTGCATAAGACTTCGCTACGGGTCGTCCTGCGGAGGGTCCCCCCGCTGGTGACTGCTCGGCGAGAAAACTCTCCACTAGAAGGGCTCTCTCCAACACCCCTACCTACGTCAGAATGTTGAGGGAGATCATCAAAGCTCTAATCTCATGCCTCAGTCCCTGATCAAAGGTTCGGGCCTAGAAGAACGGGTCCCATACCATATCTGTGGAGTAGAGTGAGAGATCAGTAAACCTCGCTGAGCACTGGGCCACGGTCATGCTGCCCTGCCGCAGCTGTAGTAACTCCTGAATGTGCACCGTACGAAGGGTGGCTAGGACGAACTCTGAGCGGAAGAGGCTCTCAAAGTCCGTCCAGAGAAGAGATGCCTCATCGTGCACCTGGAGCATCAAGCTCCACCATCTTCCTACTACCGCTTGTAGGAGGCTCGCTACAAGGATCACCATGAGGTCAGCTGGTGTCCCCACTAGCTTGAAATCTCAAACTACAGCCTCCAGCCAATCCGCGGCTGCCTGAGGGTCCATCTCCCTACGGAACCTGGGCAGCCTCTAATGCTGAAAATCGTGCAGTGCACTAAGGCGATATGCACTCTCAGCAGCTGGGGCTGGTGGCATCGGTGGCTCAGCAGGTAGAGGTACCGTCGGTGCCTCCGTTGAAAAAGGGCCCTACACCGAGGCCTCGTCGCTCGTTGGGCTGTCGTCTCGCACAAAGCTCAGAACCCTAGCTGGCTGCCATCATGGGGCCATCCTGAAAAGAAACAGGTGTGTCATAGTCAAAATAGTATACCTGGTGAGCTGACACAAAGTAATCACAAAGAAAACTTTTGAAACACACATGCAATCAGTGTTTTCGTGCACTGAGTCGGATATCAGAAGTCAGGGTCCTGGTGTATGAATACGTCGGCCACCGCACCAACACTGGACTCCCTGGACTGATAACCACACTCAATACCCTTAACACTATTTCTTCACATAGATGAAATATCAGAGTCCTGAGTTCTGTGGTAGAACCGAAATCCTTTGATACAAATTTATTACGACCCATCCTTGGGACCTGTTTCGTGACTACTACATGCCCGCCTTCCATAGGCCAGGGGCTCGTGACTAGCACCAAGGTTTAAATCCCGACAAAAAGGGGAAGGCATTGCCTTTATAAAGTAAACAAACACCACAGAGTAAGCAAGAAGAAGTAAACACTAATTAAAACTGGGTACAATAGTAAGTTCAGAAAAGTAAGTGGGCCAGAATACAAACCCAAACTGAAAGTAAAGTACAATTGGAAAGAAGGTACAACAACTGAAAAGTAAAGCAGCAACGCCGAGCCGTCCACTGGAAATACCACCTGAAGGGTGGGTACATATAGCCTCCTCAGCTCCTCAGGTCCAGCCATCCACTCCGTGTACGTCCCGCCCAGTGGTCCGCCTCCAGGTACCGACTTACTCCCCAAGCCTCAACTACGATCAACGTTGTCCGTCGTCTGCATCCAACCCAACGTAGTGCGGGCATAGCCCGTGCAGGGGTGAGTATACACTACTCAGTAGGGACCCCGAGACCCCCGAAGGTTTCCCAAGATTCACAAAGGATAATCCATAAAGGAAAGATACAATCATGAAGTAACAACCAACTCTACTTAGGTATATGCCCATACATATACCTAAGTCATCTATTCCAATTCAGCTCCAACTCACGAGCTCAAGTACAACCCAGTCCACACCGGAAAGTACAACCATGTCGACACAGGAAAGTACAACCCAGTGCACACAAGAAAGTACAACCCAGTCCACACCGGAAAGTACAACCCAGTCCACACAGGAAAGTACAACCCAGTCCACACCGGAAAGTACAACCCAATCCACACAGGAACGTACAACCCAATCCACACAGGAAAGTACAACCCAGTCCACAGAGGAAAGTAGAACCCAGTCCACACAGGAAAGTAAGTCAATCAATGATAAATATTAAAAATCAAGACTCAGATCACACAGGTATATATCATTTGTAAAGAAAAAGGATATGACCAGATGTAGTTACTTATTCATCTAGCTGGGACCCACGTAGGATACTAGACCAACTAAGTTGTCGGACCCACATAGGATACTATTCCAACTACTCTCTCGGACCCACGTAGGATACTACAACAGAGGTCAATACTGTCGGACCCACGTAGGATACAAGTACATTCGTCGTCACTGCCAAACCAAAGGAGGATTCCAATACGGTTGTCGTCATCGTCGAACCCACGGAGGATTCCAGTACAAAAGTCTTCACCGTCGAACCCACGGAGGATTCCAGTATGGTTGTCGTCACTGTCGAACCCATGAAGGATTTCAGTGCAGTCGTCGTAGCTGCCGAACCCACGGAGGATTTCAGTGCAGTCGTCATCGCAGCCGAACCCACGGAGGATTTCAGTGCAGTCGTCGTCGCAGCCGAACCCACGGAGGATTTCAGTGCAGTCGGCGTCGCAGCCGAACCCACGGAGGATTTCAGTGCAATCGTCGCTGCAGCCAGCTCTAGGGTTCCCACACGCAGCATGCTCGTTTCCGGGAGGGTCCGCTCCACGATCCAAGGGGTCGATACATCAAATGACACGTAGTCCGGAGTTGATGTATCCCAAAGTTCCGCCTCGTCGATAGGAACTCAACGCGACAGACGGCGCGTCAATCGAACGCCCGACCTGAGAGTTAATGGCTTTTTCATTCCAGGGGCCCGGTTGGTTTTTATGTCAAAACCAACCCGACCATACTCCAACTGTGTGCAAACCTCGAGCGGAGTAAGCCAAAAGGTCCGTCTCACTAAGAGAAATCCAACATAGTCGACGACACGTCAATCGGACGTCCGGAGCTCAAGTTATAAGTGTTTCCGCTCCGAGGGCCCGGTTGGTTTCGTGTTCGAACCAACCCGGCCATACCCAATGTTCTCTGAAACCATGACTGTAATATACCTAAACGACCATCTCGATCCAAGTATTGCATCACAACTTACGGTGCGTCGATCGGAGGTCCGTAGCCGATGTTACGGGCGTTTGAACGAACCTGTCCGTTTTTAGGGGGTTTTGGGCCCGGACCGACCCGGCCCAAGACCCCCTGGGTCGGCCCGAACCGGGTCGACCCGAATCGGGTCCGGGTCCGTCCAAAAAGGGCGTGGCCCGGCCCAGCTGGCACAGCCTGGCCCAGCCGGCGCTGGCCGAGCGGACGCGAGAAGGGAGGGGGGGGGGGGGCGTTGCCCCCCTTGTTGTAACGGCGACCCCCTCATGGGGGCCCGCTCCTTTGTCAGTCGGGGGTTACGACCCTTGGTTCTTCCGAAACGGCCGGCCCGGCTGGCCGGCCGGTGCTGCCGCCACGGGACCCCGTGGTCCCGCCCCTCCGAGGTGCCGGCGGCCGGCAGTCTCGGTCGCCCCTCCTTGCACCGCCACGGCTTTAAGACGCGGCCTTGTCCGACCGGCGCGGCGCAACGGCACCGCGCCCCTCCACAGCGGCCCAGCTTCGGCCGCGACCCCCATCGGCCTCAACGGCGCAGCGCGACGGCGCCGCGTTCCTTTGTCGCGGTAAAATTCCTCGTCCCCGCGGGGTGTCGTTGCACCGCGCCGCCTTCATCCCAACCGCAACGAAGAACATCAACAAAGGGGGAGGAGGAACGGTCGTGTTCATGCGGTCTGACCTCCTCCCGTTAATTTGATAACATGTGGCCGAAATAAATCAACATCGTCAAGCGAGTACAAAAAATTTAATCAATTAAATTTGGACTTAAAACCCCTACCTCGAAGAAGTTGTCGAACGAGAATCGTCGCGGAAAAAAGACGTCGCGGAAGACGGCGTCGCGGAACGAGGCTCCGTAAGCGCCGTTGGTGTTCGCCCGATGAAGGATGCGGCGTGTCGTCGTTCTCCGAAAAAGGTGTCTCTCACTGGCTTCGGAGAGGAGAGAAGACGGCACGATGGTCTTCCCTTGCAGTGATGGAGTCCTTCGTCGTAGGCTTGACATTCTTCACGATGAAGACGAAGTTCTTCAAGACCATGAGTGTTCTCTCCTTGTTTCCGCACAACGAATAAACCCCCAATAAAATAAGACATTGTCTTATTTTATTATCACACATACATGCCAACATTAAATTTGAAATTTAAAAAAAAATATCACATTCAATTAAGTGACTTAATTGAAGAGCGTTTAATAATCCAATTAATTTTTAGAGTTGACATGTCATTTAATTGGGGGGGCGGGTGTGTTACACAAGAGGGAGGTTTAATGGAATTGAAGGGGTGGGGCTCGTGTGGTCCCCACTTCAATAATATCCTACCAAGTGGAGTTAGGATGTAGTGGACCCCACTCCAACATCCATGCATAGGTTAAAACTACTTAGAAAAGAAAATAAAAAATGTGGCACAAACTTTTATTTCATTCTTTAGTTAACCCATTTTTTTAATAACCTCATCCGAGCAAACGCAACTCCAGAAAAGGTGTTCCAAAGCAATTACCGGCGCTGCGATTCCATCAGTACCTTCGGATTTTGATTCCGAGCACCGGTTCAAAAGTTAGAAAAACCCGCTCGTTCGTTCACTGAACGTACCCGAGCTAAATTTCGGAAATTGATTCCGGGCACACCGGGCCTCGGAATCAAGTGCCGTCAGAAACTGCGTACTCGTAATATACCAAAGAAAATTAAGAAAAATTTTACCTTGAAATTTACGGGTCTTTACAGAGGTATCCGAGTTTAGGAAGAAGCAAGTAGCATCTGTCAGGTGTCCCTTAGAAACAAGGGCTGAGCTATTTATAGCATCTGGTATTTTTCATTATTTTCTATACGTACAAAATTTCATATTTTGTATTCACAGACTCGATATAATAACTCACCATTAGTGGTGGACTACTGAATATATCCCACACCCTTTTTAGGATGCCATTTCCATGGGTTACCGAAATAAACCATGTGTTTTCATGTTCTAATTTATGGATTCTTCTCATGTTGGGACCCTTGTACTAGGGTGATTTGATTACAGGATTGAGATGGTGCTCAGGATGCCTGTGGAGGTAGCACATGAGAATTTTTAGTTTTCATTATGTAGTTTTATTTATTACATATTTAATTTAATTTTCTAGAATATTGTAGTCACATGGACATGCATTGATCTATATTTGGCATTGGTGATTTCTTGTTCCTTATCAATTGTTATTATTCTTCCATTGTACTATCGCTTATTTATATATCTATTATTTTGGATTGAATAATTTTTTTTTCTATGAAACTTTTCCACAATGATCTTGAGGGTATTGTCACCGCACCATACCATTATCATACCCTAGATACTAGTCGATAGACTCTGCAGTACGAGGAGGCATGCTTGATGCCATGTGACCGACCGGCTTGGGCACCATTTTAGTGGATCCCGGGGTAGGATGTAAAAAGTTGTATCATGTCATTTTATTTCTTTCTTCATAATTTTTTGTTCTTTTATATAGGAGACCAGGACTGTGTTGGTGTTTTTTAAATAGACATGGCAAGGAGGTCATCTCGGCCCACGCCTCCCCTTCGCCGGAATACCACATCGTGATCCAATCACATGCCAGAATGGGCCCTAATCTCCACCACCGGGATAGAAGACCCATCTCGCTGTCAGCCCCGTTATCAAGGCACCCACAACGCCACCAGGAAAAGCACCGTCGCCAGGGTCCCAGAAAAGCCAGTCCACTACAAGATCGCCTGCTTCCGGCCAGCCTCCGTTGAGCATCCCCGGATCCTCTGTCAAGACGCTCCCCACTTCTTCGTCGACATGTGCTCATCTGAAACCCAAAAAACACCTCACCAGAGCACACAGCAGACACCCAGGCACACGACCTCCCATTGCCACCGAGTTCCCATATCAATGGTAGTCCGGTCGTTGCCAAAAGTGGAAACCGAAAAACACTCCCTGTGGGAAGAAACCCCCACTTTCTCGTCCCGTTAATGATGTCAGAGATCGGGAAGTTCCTACTTAATTCCCAAATTAACAACATACCTGATTTTGAATTTCCAAAATTATGGTCCTAACATTCAATAACTGCGAGCCCAATTTCTTGACTCTCAATTTCATATTTGATTTGACGACGCTTAATGCTGAAGGAACTAAACATCTCATAGTGGCCAAAAATATCATCTTCAAAGATCTTAGATGATAATAGGGTGTGATTATCTATGAAATATCCATTGAAATGTAGAGACAGAGAGTCTCTCCATGGATAAGAGATGAACTCTCCATCTCTTCCCTCATACCGTATTAGGTATTTTATTAAAATAATTAGTTTTATACCTGATTATGCATTTCCGTAGAATATTTGTCTTATGTTCCATGAGTATGTGATTTACTTAGTCTAATTTAATGTACAACATGTTTTAGTAATTATTACGCCAATAAAAATGATTATTTATCATGTCTATTTACTAAAATTATTAAGTAATTATTTTAATGATTTATTTTATTTTTTAATTTTAATATCTTACATTTTCAAAAGTGTGATATATAAGTGGTTATTAATGTTTCAACATGATCCTAGGTTTGCTTTACCAATATATATTTATGGTGAAACCTTATATAACTAACCATGACATGTTTGAGCCATGGAAAATATGTTTAGGGGATGAAACATATTGGTTTCAATTACACAGGATCCGAATTTAAATCAATAAATTGAATGGGTACTTTATAAATTGGGAAATGGTAAACCATATAATCAAACCATTATATTTTTTTTAATACCTTGAAACCATGGTATAAGTATAAAAGTTTTCAAAATATTATTTTTAACTTAATGGGTTGACATTATAAAGTCTTATACATCTTGGACTTGGTCATGTTGAACCATATAAATAAATTATTAAATTAAAAATTGGACCAATGTAGGTCAGTTTGGGGAGTATTTCTTATGTGATATACCCACTATGGGTGTAATTAAATCTTGAAATAATTAACGGGACCCTTTAAGGTGGCCATTGTTTTGCAATGCCTTAAAATTTAATCCCTTTGGGGTATATGTATAATATATAGTTATGGTTTTTTAAATTGTCCAAAAACCCTAATATGGTGTCACATATAAATGTATCATGACGTGTTACTTGACCATTCCCTTATTTAATAAATAAAAGACATTTTATATACATTTAACATTATTATTTATGAGGAATATATTAATTGAAATATCAATCAGAACCTAAAAAGTGTTCTCCTCTATATATTATAATTGAAATTTTATTTAACTATTCAAATTTTGAAAGACTATAAATAAATAAATGATTATTAAATTTAATCTTAAAGATAAATCTCTTTATTTTGTTGGGATATCAGAAAAATAAGTATTAATTGAATGTAAGTTTATATAACATGCATGTGTTCCCAATGACGCTGGTTAAATGGAGTGATAAGTACAGTTTTCCTTATAAATGGTACCTGATGTTTAAATTTAGCCTTGAAATGTTTAAAAAACTAAATGTGAAATAATGGAATGACTTAAAAACTTTAAAATGACATTCTTATTTTAAGACCTCATATAAGGGTATTTTAAATGTTTCTCTAAGCATGCCTTAGAATTTGAATGTGAGTACTACCCATTGGATTTATATAACCTAAGTGATGTGTGGTATAGAGTAGTGAACTTTTCAATGTGTAATATCTATAGGTACAACACTTCCTAATTTTCTTGTGGGGTGGCTTGAGGTACGTAATGACATCTGAAACTTATGAAGTTTCTAAATATTGTGATGAGTCATAGATGTATGGTATTATTCAGTTTTCATTGTCCTGTGTAAGACTCTTAGATTCCAAAATGAAACATTTTTTCGATGATTGGATGTCTTATAATATAAACCTTGTTATGAGTGTGATTATCAAGAAATGGTAAGTTTCAGTTGGTTAGACATTCATAAGGAAATGTTTATTTGGCTAGTGGGTGGGGTAACCCTTATTTTCTTTTGTAAGTGGTTAGATGTTTCAAGAGATCATTAGTCAAATTAATAGTCAGATAGGATAATATAAATATATGATAAATTATTTATACGAACTATCAAATACTATAATTCATATGGACTGTAATCATGTGGATAATATCAAGGATGTTTCTTTTTTCGGGTGAGAGTGTAGGGTAGTAAGAATTGATACATGCACTACCCGTCGAGTTACTGAAATAATACAATGAACGATTTTTGTTTAGTGGTAATCATTATAAACATGAGGTGTTACTCTAAATTCATAGTTCATCTATAGAGTACAGTGGACTATGAATTAGATGAAATTAGACTCATTCCAATATCCAGGTCGAATTCCTAGAAGGATTAGGTGTTTTGACACAATATTTGGCTATATTTGTCTTTTATGCCTATTGTTGTGGTGTGCGTGTACATTACATTGGAAGAGTGTCATGAAAAATAATAATGTAAAACCCTAAATAAAATTATTTCATGAATATTTTTCCTTCTCTATTCATTTTAACACTTTCAAAAAGTGTGTCGTCCTTATCTAGGACTCATGGTAAGTGGTCGATGGAATGTGTGTGGTGGAATGGGTTTCAGTTTCTCAGTAATGTAAAAATAGGAAACTCATAATTTGGGGAGTATTGAGTCAAAAAAATTATCATTTCCTTCCATGTAGAAGGATTAATACCATGGAATACATATTTTGAAGTTTGATGTCATTTACAAATGACGCGGAGTTGGTTAGGTTGGAAAATGTGTTCTTACTTTCCAGACAACACGACGATGTGATGACTGGCTGTGTATAAAACCATTGATAATTCCATTAATCGGGGATATAATTCATTGAGTTTTATTTATTAATTGTGGAATGGATCAATAGTTTGGGAATCATAGTATACTAAAAATGATGTATCGGTAGAGGGACCCAATATTATTCAAAAAGAGTCAACCAGGGATGGTTTGTATGTGCTTTTCATTCGTAGTTGAGAATGGTTGGTTGGAATCCATATGATGAACATCATATTGGATATTAAAGGAGTGAATTGGTTCTATATGGTAATACATGATATCCTCTTTGTGTAATATTTTCTTAAGGGGTGATCATGTATCCTATCTTTACATCATCCTTGATATTCCAATACAGATTTTGTTATACATCGCTCTAAATTTAAATTCCATTGATATTTTTAAGTGAACTCCATGGGATTTGTCTTGTTGAAGCATATAAATTTTAGAGGAATTTCTATTCATAAGTGACACTGAGGTTCCCATGTAGGAACACCTTGGTCAGAATCAAGGTCACTTTCCATTCTTCCTTTTACTTGACCACTAAGCGGGTTTTGTCTTGGATCAAGTTAGTGTTCTTGGTATGTGGATGTTATACCTTGTACCAAAATTTCACTTGTAAATGTCAGAGTATGGAATACCATGAATGGGCTCCATAGATACCCTTAAGTGATTTTGTGTTTTACCCAAATATTATCCGTGCATGGATGATATTTTTTTAATATTGACGATCCAAGTGTGCTGGATCAAGTTTACATGATGTTTGTACTAGATCCTAAAAATCTAAATGGTAATTTAAAAAGAGGAATCACTGGAAGCAAGATATAGTCTGCTAAAATATTACTTGAAGAACATATTGAGTTACATTCATTTAATAGAAAACAATTTTATCTTTTAGATGAACCAACCTTTTATGAAGAGTGTTTTTTAGGGTAGTCAATTAAAGGTGGTTTGACTTGATAAATATATCTCCCTTGTTTCATGTATTCAGCAAATTACAACATCTGGTACATTTTTGGGATAAGGAAAATGTAGTGAAATTCAGTTGAGTCTATTCAAGAAAATACATCTTGACGATTCTAAATATGGTCTATTGGGAATCGCCTATTTTGTTGATTTGAGAATTTAGTTGGGAGAATCATTAATGCACTAAGGGAATTCATAAAATGTAAATTCCAATGATGGATGTATCATGGATCGAAGTTGGCCATTAAATAGTAGAACCTATGGTGGGTAACACCATAGTATGGTTGGTGAAAGCGAAACTGATGTGATAATGTCTCAAGCGAGATGAATCGGGTAATTTCATTTTGATGTTTTAGTTTAGAAAAAGACAATTGGCTCGAGTTTTAATAGATTATGTAATGTACGCTTAAAGGGATGATTAGTAGTGCATTGGGTGTTTGGAGATGAAACACACTTTTTTTAACAAAGATTAATGACCAAATCATGTCAGATTTTAATTCCATTATTTCCTAAAGGCTTCATAGGTATGAGAAGTTTTAAGGGTTGATGATTGTAAAATCCTGTGTTTTGAACCAATGTATAATTATAGAGGGATTGTATTTTTACCATTTAGTGGAAGGTCAATTCTTTAAATATTTCTTCAGAATTTAAATATGATCTATGGAACACATAAATGTGTTTTTTGACATGGATTAAATCATGAGAGGTATCTTATAAGTTTCATTGATTTTTTGGAGCATCAGAAACCATAATAAATATTTCAGGAAGAACTGGAATTGGCACATAGTTTTCATGAAACCATGCGGCCCTCTATGAGAAATCGTGCAACTTTTTGGAGAGGGTGAGTGTGTCACGTGCTTCGGTCAAACCATGTGCTTAGAAATGCATGATTGTGAATGTGATGATATGTTTTTAATAGAGTACGAACACATAGTTTTCACACGGTTTCTCAAAACATGCACATTAACTGTTCGAACCCCATGCATAGGTAGTAGCCCACCCATGGTTGGCACACAATTTGGAAAAATGTGTTGCCAAACTGTGGACCTCTTTAAATGGGGTAATATTATAGGTTTTCCCCTAATTTCCTTTAAGGGTTCACCTATTTCTTCTCTCCTCCCATATGCACACAACAGCCCTCCCATGGGAGGACCATCGCTCCTCCTCCAGGAATAGAGAGATCTCCTCCATCCCAACACTGTTATGAGTGTTGTTAGGTGCGTTGGATATCCCTTGGTGATATTATGACTCAACCTTCATCCTTTACTTTTTTGCTATCAATTCTACAATGATAACTTGGTGTGGGATAATTTCCTTTATTTTTGGGTTGTTTGAAAATTTCTTTGATTTCCCCTGAACTGGATCGATTAATGCATTGATATTGGATGAGTGAACCATCTTTGGTATAAGGTAGGTGGTCAATTGATTTTCTTATAAGGTTTATTCTTTTTAAAAAATATCTCTTTTGTGTCTCACACTATATTATTCACATTTTTCTCATAAATTGTGAAATTATATTAATTAATGTGTTAGTTTATGCCTTGATTACCCTAGAACCTTCGTTGTTGTTGGCGGTAATGAACTCAACCTGAACCACTTGTAGGGTGATTTGAATAAATTTACCAATTTTTCATTGTTCTCCAATTGATGGAGCCACCCCTTGGTGTGTGAAAATTAAACATATTTTTAAATGATTTCCACCTATACAAGTTGATTTGAGGTGCATTGATTTATGCCATTTGATGGAATTGAATTATTAAATTAAATGAGTAGTTTGATGGAAATTCCATATTTTCAAATAAAACCACAGTTTGATGTTCATTTTATTCTAAACTATAAAGTAAGTGATACATGTTTTATATATTACTTGGCTTTATGGCATGCGTGCTTTTTAGGGACTTCATTTAATTTCTTAAATGGAATGACATGGTTATGGAAATGGAATTCAATTTAGTTTTAATTAGATGAAAAATGGTTTGTTTATGGTCATGGACTTAATTATGAATAATTTAATTGTACAAATGGATTTGATTGAAACATGGAATGCTAATAAAGGGTTATTTAGTTATATTAAAAAGGATTCAATATGCCTCGAGCGATGTTGGATGCCACATTACATAATTTCAGGCCAAGTTCACATTTGGTAAGAAGAATTACCTTATTCTACATAATTATTGATGGACATCATAGAGATTCATCGACCATGATGTGTCACACTCCATTAGTAGAGGGTATTTGAATGATGTCCACAACACCTGGGTTGCTAGGAAAGTCATTTCACACCACCTTAATTCAGATTTTTGGTATGATGCTACTCGATGTCATTCATGATACACAGCATGGTAACCAATATTGATTATTTTCCTTAGATATGATAAACATTATTATTATTATATTATAATTATCATTATGAGAAGTATTATGAAAAGAATACTATGTCATATCTCGTTTCAAGGATAATATGATGTATCTCTATATATATGACTACAAAGATTTCTATATTTATAGTGAATATATATATATATATATACATATAAACAAATGTATTTTGTCTTTGAAAAAATTTGGTAGTCTCAGCCAGGTTTCCCTTAGTAACATGAGCCAAACTTTTTACAACTTTTAGTGTTCTTCATTATTTTATTTACCCCCACACTATTGTTTTCAATATTCGCCAGCTAAATTGTATGGGAAACCATTCGGGGTAAACTTAATAGTATATCTCACACCCAATTCATGCCTCCATTACATTGGGGTACCCAAAAGGACCTCATGTTTTCATGTTTAGGTTTATGGATTATTCTTGTGTTGTGAACCTTATACCTTGTAGATAGGTGTACATGACTGACCCAAATATCAGGATGCTCATGGAGATAGCCCTTGGGGATTTTATTCTTTCCATTATACAATTTTTATTTGTAACCTTTTATATGTCATATTAAAGGGCGAGTTTAGGATACGTCTGACACATAGATTGGGGTGAATCAGTGTTGGGGGATTTTTAATCTAATTTTTCTTTTCATCCATCTATCGCCTTGACCTGTTAGGATCTAAATTATCTCATTCTCTTCTCCATATCACATGAATAAATATTAAATACTTAATGAATGGAATATGATAATTTTAAAAGGTTCACTACTAAATAATATTATAATGTCCTTGTAAAGTTCCAGAAAAAGTCATAACCACACTATCCATTAGAAAAAAATACTTTTGTGTGCATTAAAAAGAGTATAATATGCCCTTACACTCATGAAGAAATTTGAAAAAAAATCCAATACTATGTGTTTTACAACACTTGGATGGAAATTTATAATACCTCCCAAGATAGTCTTCTCCCTATTTATGAGAGTTTGTAACACTAATATAGTCCTCCACTTATTGATTCCTATCTAATGTCACAGTTTTTCTTAGTTCTTCCATAGCCTCCTTCTTCACATCGTTTGATGCACAACGACAACAAGATACTCCTATAATCTATTCCTTGAAAAAAACATGATAGATTCACTATCATCTTCTTTACTTAGTCATAGTAATAATAATGTGTTGTGGACGTATGGACATTGAATTTTCTCTACACAAATTATGATCAACAGGTATCAATTAGGTCACCAAATATTCTTCTCTTATTAACACTTTCCCCTTCAGTAAAAATCCATCTGTACTAAGTTTGATTATTCTTCTTTTTGCTGGAATCACATTTTTTGTGATTATTAAATCAATGAAGACTATATATTCTTAGAATCATCATGATTAGTATGGCCTGAGTAACTAAATATAGATTGGTCACGAGATTCTTCTTCCAACTTTCTTCTTCATTGGTTCATATATGATTTTGGGTGCACATATCATTATTCTTCACAGAAAAAAACTATGTATGATTTTTTATTCTCAGAATATTATGTATCAAAATGGTACACACATGGAATTATGTTTCAAAATATAGTGGGGGTATTATACCCAAGAACCAGTTCACATAACCATTCATCGAGAATCACAACAAAAGTAAGAGTTTAACCAGTGTTGAGTGTCCTAGGATCATTTTATTTAAAATGAATGATGAGGCTATAAACACCTATAACGTGTACATGTTATTTATCCTTACCAAACTATCCTTTTTCACTATATACCGAGTTTCACCATGTGGTCCATGTTACTCGCAGATAACCTTCCCTTCCACGAACTACTGCTTCTCTGTGGACAATCAATGCCCCACATACTGTTGATGCTTTGTGGACCGCCCCCTCTATACGGAAAACAATTTCTTCATGGGTCACATTTCCTTTTATAGTCCAATTCTTCCTCCATGGACTATGTATTCATTTGCAGACTATGTTATCTTCCATATAAAACTTCTTCCTTCACAGAATCTTACCTCTGTGAACTATTTCCCTTGCAGAATTCTCCCCCACGAAATCTTTTGGACATAGATAAATTCTTCATGAAATGATGGTTTATTCTAATAAAATTGGTTGTTACATAATTATGGGATTAGGGTCCTTTATATTAGAAAATTTATTAACAAATTATGTTAATCTTATTTACCCAAATCTACGATGTTGAAAGTCTTCACAAAGGATTATTCTACTTCCGCAAATTATTTTTCCCTCCATGGTCCGTGTAGCACCTTTCTTCTTTAAAAAAAGAATATTCCATCCACAAATGGATCACTACCTCTAGGATAAAATTGAATTCCTTCCCATAGGCAAGAAATCCTTCCATGAACTGCACTCATTCTGCGAACCTTTTTCCCTACGCGGTCTGCATAGTACTCTTCACAATACGCACAACACTACTATGTGGAAATCTTCCTTATCTAATTTTCCTTTGTCGTTCAGCATAATTCCTTTGTGATCCATGAACTATGATTCATGTTCCATGATATATGAGAACCCTTGTAGACAATATTCATTTTCCATAAAATCTCTCGATTATGATGCCCGCATATTTTACAAACACTAGGATACAATGATACATTAAACATCTACTTTGGAAAAATCCAACCCTAATTAGTTGTTATCGTCAAATTTTATCATGAACCTTAACTCTAATTATTTTTTACCATTTATTTTATCATATTTAGCATCATCAATGTTTTCAATAGTAAATAACTATAACTTCTCTATCTTCCTGCAACATCATTCTTTCTAATCAAACCTGAATACAATTGGAAACATCTTTTCTCCCCCATTCATTCATAAGGCTTGAATGAAAAGTTCATCGAAAAACTTATTATAATTGAGAAATAAAAAGAAGAAACCCATTTTCATATTTAACAAGGATAATTATTCTACCATAATATCTAATTTCATCAAATGAATCCATAAAAATTCTCTATGCATCACCTTAAAAGTCCAAAGTCCTCAAACCAATCACATGTTCCTTGGAATGCCAACACCTGAGGACTTCATCCAAAATCCATTAACTTCGAAAATAATTCATCATATTGATCATGATGAGGTATTATTATCTCATTGAAAAACATTGAATACCAATGAAAATAAGTTGAATACAAATAAAATCCATTCTAAAATTGGGATATATATCATATATTGGTTTATTATAGTTAGATGGATATTCATTTTTATATATTTTATGTTGTCCATTCTTTGTTCATTCATAGTTACTATTATTTCTCAATTGTTCTGTCTATTATTTATACCACTTCCAATAATTATTGACTTATTTTTTTATATTTCATTGTGCTAATCTAATCATGATGATATAGTACCACCACAACTCCATTATCAGGCCCTCACTGTTAGTTGTATTCCCTTGGCATATGGGGAGGTGGGATTGTGGCCATGTGACTGACCAGCTCTGGGAACCATTTTAGTTGATATAAAGTCTGAATTTTATATTCTTCTTGTTCGGTATCGATAACTGATTCATAGTTAGTCTAGGATTTCCTCATTCCTGATCTGCATAACTTTTATTTCATTTTCAAGATACATTTCCTTATTAGAAACCATATTGAGATTTATTATTATCAGCAGTGTGTTTTTTATTTGTTTCTGATGAAATATATTGATTATTTCAAGGAGATTGGGATCCAAAGTAAGGTCATTCAAAACCTCCTCAAATACAGATCATGTGTTCTTTCTATTGTTTCATTTGAATATGATAACATTTCTATAGGTGTAATATCTCTATAGTTGTCATAGATTTTTCCAATTTTTTCAAAAATTATTTCCCCAATATTCCTCTAGAGAGGGAGGTAGAGGTTATAATTGATATGGTTCTAGGTATGCATCCATTTTTGATATCCTATTATCTTATGGATCTAATAGAGATAAAAGGTATTATGATTCAATTGGATGATCTGATAGCGAAGGTTTTTCTCCCCCTAATATTTCACCTACAATATCCCCTTTCCCCTTTCCAAAATGTTATATTCTTCACTTTGATTATGTGTAGATTATCAGATGTTGAACCTTGTAACGGTTATGAATAAATATCCTTTCCCCCATGTGGATGATTTCATGGACCAGTTAAAGGGGTAAAAGTGGTTTTTGAATATTGGTTTTTTGTTGGGTTATCATCATCCCATAGTTCGAGAGTCCGATATACCGAAGACAACTTTCAGGAGTAGGAATGTCTATTATGAATATATTATGATGCTTTTTGGTCATTATTTTTCTCTTCAATTTTCATATAATTGATGAACCAGATATTACATGAGAATCTTGAAACTTTTTTTTATAATGTTCAAAGATGATATTTTGTTTTATTCAATATCTATGTTTGAGCAGAAGAATCATTTGAGATTCATTCTAGAGATCCTGTTGAGCTACCATTTTTATGGAATTCTTTTAAAATGTAGTTTTTGGATCCAATATGTGAATTTCATGGGGAATATTATTTCTAAGCTAGAATTATCAGTTGATTTTGAGAAGGTGTTGTATTTATTTCAAGGGATAATCCATGGAATGTTGTTGATAACTTAATCATCCTTGGTATTTCTAGATACTACTAGGGCTTCATCAAGTATTTATCAAATTTTTCACCAATTATGATTGCACTCACCAATAAATAGGTGAAATTCATATGGGATGAAATTTGTTAGTCATATTTATTTGAGTTAAAAGACTTTTGAATTCATTTTCTATTCAGATCTTACCAAATCCCTAAAATGGGTATGTAGATTTTTGTTATTCATTGGGATTACTACTTTTGTAGGATGATCATTTGGTGGATTACAGCTCTCGCCAGCTTTGACCTCATAATAAGAATTATCCCATTCATTATTTAGGGATTTTAACTATTATTCATGTGCTTAAATGCGGGAATAACTATCTTTTTTGGGTGTGGAGCATAGTATTTTCATACCATAAAAGTATAATATTTATATATTTTATCTGAAGGAATTGAATTAAAGATAGTTATGGTGGGTGGAATACCTTCAGATATTTTACGTTGACATTTTCTGCACCTTGAGAAATGGGAATGTCATTATTATTTCTCCCAATAAGAAGGTACTAATGCAAGATTTTTTGGAATCGAAGGTGGTGTGGAACATATGGGGATCTTCAATCAGTTTCACCTAGATAATCATGAAGAATTTTCAAGTATGATTCTTATTAAGGTTTAGTTATCAATATCTCTCCATGAGTATATTTATGAAGGTCAACAATAAGATAATTAAATCATAGTAATTCGAGAAACCCTATATTATGAGGAGAGAATTACTGGTTGGTATCCCTCTATAAATGGTATTTTCCATTTTTAAGATTAGTTTTGTAACTCCCCAACCCCAGTTACCCAGAGTCGGTGCATTATTACATAACATTGGCATGATCATAAGAAAGATCAAGTCTCGGAATACCGATTAGTTTAGTAGCCTTGGAAACACTAGATATATTCATAAGTCTTACATTACATCATAAAAATGAAAACTACAACAACATAGTATCCATAGTCCACACTCATATCCCCACATAATATCCCTATAGGTGATTCATAAAATAATTCTTCACATCCTGGGAATAATAAAACATAGAAAGGGGTGATCTCAGATGCTCAGTAAGGATAACAATATAGCGGAAACATTCATAAATAAGCATAAATATTTAAGGCAATGTATATCTAAAACAAAATCATTTTAAACTTGTACTCAAACATAATATGGAAAAGATAAAATTAAATAATTCCATTTACTTATTCACATGAATATTCTACAAGTCTAATAATCACATGCAATATCAATAACCACTTTCATAATGAAGGAATGCATAATGTCAGACTATCATAACCACATAGTCAAGGGATCATGCCAGGACTACAAATAAGATTTTGTCAAGGCCTCGTGCCAAGACACTAGTTTGTCTCATGAGACCTACTGATGCATCTAGGAGCTATAGCGGGCTCCACCTATCACTTATTAGTCCAATTCATTCCTCATATGTAGAGGTTTAAACATAAGATAAACATTCATAATAAAACTATCATACGAAATGTCTATACTTTCTTCATAAACCATGAATGGTATAAAAATAAATCATACACCATAAAACATATCACAAAACCATCAATATAATATGGATGTTTTGTATCATAACAAATAAACTTCAAATAAACTTAAAATTCATCAAAGGATGTTGACATTGATGAAATCAAAACTATTTGAGAGAAATATCTCTTTTTTTTAAAATAATTTAAAAGTCCCATAATTATTAAATAAAACATTTAATTTGAAAATATTCTTATTATATTTTAACTGAATCTTCCATGAATTTATAACGGCGGAAAATAGCCGCATCCGCCGTATAAGTTGAAAAAACATTCTTACCTTAATTCTGTCGAAACGTTTAAAAAGGACCGTGTTTGGAAAACGACAGAAAGATTCATTTATAAACTTATTATAAAAAGTCAAGAAGGGTATAAATGAATTTATCCCATAGTATTTAAAATAGTAAGAGTGATTTGAAATACATTTTTAAGAAACATGGATGTGGATGATAAAGAGGTCCCAGAAGATAATTACGTATAAACAACCTCGGATAATGAAGGGATTGTAAAATAAACCCCTAACTTATACTTTTCCTTGGTTGAGGGTAGGTTAACCACCTGTATAATGGTGAAATAATTGTTATTAAATTATAAAAGAATCATATACATTAATATGATATCATATATGATATTTTTACATTGATTTATTAATAACATCTTAGTATTATCATCGTTTCGGGTGTTAATGGATTCATTTTCCTTTGTCCATTTTGTTATGTAATCCATGTTCGTTATGGTTAGGTTGTATCTTATTCATATCCAAAATGATATAGAGTCCTTAAACATTATTTTTAATCATTAAATGAGAATTAGACTCAAATGGATATGATGGGGAATGAATCTCATTGCGTTCGTGGAGACGGTAGTCCGTACGTACGCACGAGTGACAATATCATTCATTTGATATTGAAATAAAATATAATTGGATGTTATATCATATATACAGTATCATTATCATGTTATATTTATTATTTACATGAATTATACATCATTATTATACCCATAATAATATATTGAATAACAGTTACACCACAACGTGGAGACGGTAGGCCGTACGTACGCACGTATGGTGACATGTCATTCAAGGGATGGATAGAATAATGAATCTGTCTGTTCTATAATTATAATAACATTATAGTATATAGAAGATACTGGATTTATTATTTTAGAATGGAAATAACAAGGAAAGTAGAAGTTGAAGAAGAAAGGAACTTTAAAGAGGGTGGTTAAGACGTTACCTCCTCTTCGAGTTCTTCCTTTAGATTTGATCAAAAGGGATCCTTAGGTTGGCTTTATGATCAAACTACGGCTTCTAGGTTGAATTTAGGGAAGTTGGGAGGATATTTGGGCAGATAATTGGCTGATCCAAATGGCTTTGAATGTGTGAATTAATGAGAAGGGGGAGTACCCTTTTACAAGATGGGTGAGAGGCTCCTTTGGAAAAGCTAGAAATATTATTTTATAATAAATCTATATTCGGTTTCTAATGGCTCAAAAGTAGAGTATTTAAAGTTTAAGGTGGGGATAGGTAGAAAACAACTCAAAAAATATATTTTAGATAGGTTTGGGTCACATTATTAACCTTATCTTTTAGTTTTAACTCTTAGTTAATAAGTTTGACACTTGCCATGTCACATTGTATTTTTATATTATCCAGTTAATAAACATACTATATACATCCAAGAGACCCCAAAGTGGTCCATTAATGATACACCAATCATGATATAAGTCCTTTGTCCAAACCTTTGATTTTTAGGAATTAAATATCATTTAATAATATAATATTTGTTTTAAAAACTCTTTTATGTCAATTTTGACACTATTGGGTATTTTGTTTTTGATAAATTCATAATAGCATTATTACTTAGATCCTAATTCATTTAATCAGATATAACATGTCATATTAACCTATGAAATATGTGGAATTCATTAAAACTCTCAAATTATATTTATTTGGGTATTTATAATATCATTTATTTTAATATTTCACTTATAAATTAATTACTGCATCATCATTGTGTCATAAATAAATTAAATTTTTTAATGTCTAAAAATTATAAATATAATATCATTATGTAGGAAATTCTTTAAATCTTTCTAATGAATATTTATAATCAAATTTATCTTATGTATAACACTATATTAAAAATGTTTTAGTAATTAAACTTTGATTTTAACTCTTTTAACTCTTCTTTAAATTAAATAATAATAAATGTCCTAATCTAATCCAAGTGGACCTAAATGATAATATTTTATTCCTAAGGTTGTTTTTGGTCGAGATAAACTTGTCCAATATAATTAGGACTTGTTTTAGGGTAATATTAATATCATTTTTACCCTTAATTACCCTATTTACTTTTTACCGTGGTAAATAAAAGAAAAAAGTTACTATTCACCAAAAATTATTTTTATCTTGTTGAACCACATTTTACTCCTTGATATTAACCGTGTCTATCGGATTTTCGAAATTCCACTCACAGAAATGGTAAAATTATGTTTTATGTGAATTTCCAAATTCTCGTAGGAGATGGGTACAAGACGGTGAAAAGTTCAATAAAATTTTTATATATCTAAAATTATTCTAAACTAACACCAATGAATTACATTGAACTTATATATGTATTATGTATCTATTTTTTCCTTTATTAAATTTAAATAAAAAAATAATTATTTAAATAAAAATTCATTTTTAAACAAAAAACTTAGTGTTTTTTTCACTATTCATCAACAATTGACAGTTTTCAAAAAAATACCAAAAATTCACCCTAGGATAATTTCGATATTCCGAATCCAAATATGAAGTCCATTTTGAAAGATAAAATGTATAAAATTTAAAAAAATGGGTATTACTATTCATAACGGCTACATTGATTAGTCGCGGCGTGTTAGAATCTCGGAGTTGCGTACAACACACACTACTATATTATTCAAAGAGAAGCGTATCGTGGAAGCTTGGGGTGTTACATGTTTTTTGTCCCAAAATATAGGAGGATGTAATTTTTCTTTGAAAATCATATTTATCAATGGGAAATTCTCTTAGGAATTATGAAGATGTATTATTAAATAACGTGAGAATTTTAGTGGCTCGATCTGAAGCTTGTCATTACAGATTACATGATTTATAGTTACACCTTCCAACAGATAATAAAAGAGTATTTGAAAACATCTATGTGTCTCCACCATCTTCTATTTCTAATTTTTAAATGGGATGAGATGTCCATGTATATATTTTTTTGGATTACACCATACTCACTAAAGGAGGAATCCTATCTTGGTGTGATCAGTTGAAAATTTTGGATCACTTCCTTTCTATCAGGGACACCACTAATGTTGAAGACCGGGGTAAGATATATGTATATGTGGTTGTGAGGTTAAAAGAGGTTCTCTATTTCATTATTTTCGACATGGATTATAGGTTTACATCTATAGTCTAGAAGAGTATTAGGGGGTAATAGGGGCTCATTTCAGGTTGAATATAGCCTATCATCCATAGAAAAATGGCCAAACGAAGCATTCTATTTAGATCCTGGAGGAAATACTCCTTTCCTACATTTAAAATTTTGGGGGATCATGTAATATCTATAAATGGAAGGTAGAGTTTTATTATAATAAAAATTTTCAATCATTGGTCTGAATGGCTCCCTTTGAGGCTCTGTATAGTCACCCACAAAGGTCACCTCTTTATTGGGAAGAGGTGGGTGATGCTATTAATATAGGGATAAGTCTCACTATGTATACAACTATGAGGATTCATTATATCATAATATGTCTAGTTGCAATTTATATTCAGTAGAATCTATTTGTGGATCATCAGAATCATTATATGGAGTTTTTGTAGGTGATCGGGTTTTCCAGAATGTGTATCCTCAGTTGGGTCACCACTAGCTTAGAAAATAGTTAATTTTGGATCAAAGATATGGTTTAATTTTTTAAGTAATTCAATGAAATAATATGTTTTGTTATTTTCTTAAATGTATGGTTTAGATTATTTTCATTCATGATATTTTCTACATATCTCATCTTATGAAGTACCATCCCAATCCCTCCCACATTTTGAGTTAGGAATACATTGATTCGAGGCCAGAAATTTCTGTTGTTGAGAATCCCATGGATATAATTGAATCAGAGGTAAATTTATTTTTTGGGAAGTATATTCCATTGGCTAGATTATTATGGAAATTCTGATTATATTATTAAGAGACTTGGAAGAACAAGTTGTTGACGAGGGAGTAGTGGCCTCACCTCTTTCTGGATACAATTATTTCAAATGAATTCATGGGGATAGAAGTTATGATGGTGGGATTTTATAATATCATGTTACCTTATTTATGGTATTTCTCATTTCACTTTTAATTTCCATCTTTGTTTGGGTGTGTTTTTAAGGATTCTAAGGATGCAGAACCCTTTGTGGGAAAAAAACCAAATTTTTGGGGATGTATGTTTGTTGGAATTAACAGAGTCTGGTATAAATGTGAAAAGAGATTAAAAGGATGTAATTTGGGGTTAGAGTTAACCTAGGGGATTTTTCTAAGTGTTTCTACTGAATCATTAGACTACATGGTTTCACATCCTGAATGGGTTACACTACGTGAATCTATTGCTATGTTGATTATGAGAACTTGTTTAGAGTGTAAAATTTTTACTCATTATGAGACTGATTTTCATCATGTGAATGAAGATTGTATTTAATTTTAATAGAAGGCACCATGTGTTTTTTAATATCTTAAAAAATAAGGTATTCATGTCATAGAAAATCTTAATATTGTGAATGTTTTTATATTTTTGGTTTTAACCATGTTGCACATCAGATTTTATTTTCATTCAACCAGGTCCTTCCCTCTAGAAAACATGGAGATCTCCTAGGAAATTTTAGTTTTATCCATTGTATCTATATCTTTTGATTCTATGATTAATCTTCATTGTGTTTTCACTGCATCTATATAGGAATGTGATCATTCTGTTTCTTCATTGTTGTTATCCAAACCATCGTCCTTTCATTACTTTTTCAAATCTACTGGTCTTTAGGTGTTGATTCTCTTTATCCTTTATATATCCATTAGGAGACCATACTCTTAATGTGAACTTTGTTTTATTTTAATTTGTGTCATGCATTCTTCAAGAGGTACAAATTTTGTAATATCCTCTATCATCGATTCATTCTATTGAATTAATTTTAAGATGCACGGATTGAATCTAGGGACTCATTTGTTTTATTTCCATTCTTAAGTTTTGGTGGATCCCATTATAGGCATGTATGATCCAATTTTGATGTATTGGTTCCATATATATGTTATGTTGGATGAACTATATTTATATAGTTTTGATAAATTATTTTATAAATGAAATGGCCAGATTAATTGATTGAATTGTGTGTGAAAATGGGGTTTTTTTGAAAAAAGGATGTTTCTCCCTTGATTTACTAAAATAAAATTTCATTTTTGGATCATTGTAAAATAGATTTATTAAATGGTTTTCAATGAATGTTTTTTAAGAAACGGAATGGAAAATTTAGCTCATGGGAAGCATGTGTTTGTTACGTGGAAGTTGTAGCAATAAGCATCATCCATTAATACTGTCAGGGGGTTTACTCATGGGGTGTTCTTCTTCTACATGGGACCATTATAAGAGGGATATTTTAGACTTTTTTGGAGGCTCAATTACTATTTTGGTCCTATTATCTCTAGGTATGATGCATATATCTATACACTTGATGCACATGATCTTCCTTGTTTGAGTGTGAGTTTTCAAGATAGCATTTTATATTGTGGTCCTTGATGTGACTTTAACAATGATTTTCATTGTACTAAATTGTATTTGATATGATTTTTGATTCATTATTTACTTTGAAAACATCAATATATTTTATATTCTTTGAAACCATTTTACCTTGATTCTTTGAGACTTAGTAAAAATGGGAAAAAATTTACCAGGATTTTGATATAACATTTATTTAATTAAATATCATTCTATATTTTTTAAAAGTTTATCATATTCATATTATTCTATATAGACTTGATATAGAGCATCTGGGTTGGAGCCTACTAAGGCTATCTAGCCCACACTCTATTCACCCCTTTGACAGTGCGCGGACCTTGTAATTTATTTCGAAACAAGGATTTTCAAGGATCCACTATGAAGCTAAGAGGTTTTAGTTAGATGTATTTGGGTATCTAGTGGTGAGATAGTGGTATTTTTCTTATGATATCACATGGAGTAGATCATTAATTTTTAGTATTCTTTTTTCATTGGAAATGTACCTAGGATACATTTCACAACTTTTTAGTTTTAACAATTTGGTGTTTTCATTTTTTATTGAATATTTATTTTAAATTATCTTTTCCATTATTTCTCTACACTTTAATCAAGAATTCCATTTAGTAAACATTTTATTGGTCAAAATCACTCCCTCTAGTAATTTTTTATTACTGTGTTCTAGTTTCTAGTCCGTGGGTATTGGGATAAACCATTAGTCATGTTAGTGTTTAGGGTAGGTACCAGTTTGACAAAGTATTATGTATGGATTTGTCACAAGACCAGACCAATTCAAGTATGGAAATGGGATGATATTTCCATGGAATTAATCATTAGATTAACTTATACTCTATGTGGTAAGGTTTAAATTTGGGTAATCATTGATCTAATAAAAAAATTGTCACATTTTCTCATTATCAAGGAGATAATGAAAGTAGAACAGCTTAGGGACTTTTATATATGAGAGATTGCGTGACATCAAGGGGTTCCCTCTGTGGGTTTTCTTGACTAGTAATTGAGGATCAAATACATTATTTAGAATGTTTTTAGGAGGTTATGGGTTCCTATTTGAAATTGAGAACAACATATCATCCCAAGATTGATGGACATACAGAGATGGTCATCCAGGTTATTTATTATATGCTCTGGTCTTGTGTGTTGGATTTTAGCGGTCCTTTCAAAATGAAATTTCATTTAGTCAATTTTTTGTATAACAATAGATAGAATACCATAATAAAAATGGTTCCCTTGGATTCTCTTTATAGTTATTTAGTAGACCACCCTTTTGTTTGGTATAATTGGGATAGTGGTCTTTGAAAAAATAGAGACTTGTTCCAGATACGATGGAAAGGGTGGAGTGGATTTGGAATAGATTTTTCATGTCATATAGATATAATAAATCTTATTCATACCATATTCATTGTGTACTAGTGTTTTATGATGGTTATTTGGGTTTTCTTTGTGTTTTTCTTTTCATGGGACATTATCATTTGGGTAAGATGTTCCTGTTGATACTAAGCTATATGGGCCCATTTGAGCTCCTTGGACAATGTTAAATGGTTGAATATTGGTTGGAATTATTTTCTAATTTGACATCAATCCATGACATGTTTCTTTTTTCCCAGTTGAAGAGGTGTTAGCTGAATCCTTCCCATGTGATTGAATGGGGTAATTTGGATCATGAACTTAACATCACTATGGTCGAGAAACTAGTATAGATTATGTATTTTTGAGAGAATACACTATGTAATAGAATAAACCATCTGGTAGGTGTACTATGGAAGTATTAATGGCATAAGCACAATACATGCGAGCATTAATTATTGGTGAGGAAGTAGTGGCCTTATTTTTGTGTGTGTCTAGGATCTTTTGGATTTTCTAGGGAAATAACGTTTTCATGGTGGGGAGATTATAACCCCTCATTACATTCCTTCAGGTATGTATTGACCCTTATTTTGATGTGTCCTTTTTCTTGGTTCTGTTATGGGGTTCTCCTATATGGATATTACTTGATGGGAATATTACCTAAATTATGTGGATGTATATTTTTTTTTGGAATCATAGAGTTTAGTTAAAAATATGTAAATGGATGTAGAGGGATCAACTTGGGTTTAGAGAGCCTCATAATTTAGTTTTGGATTTTTCTACCTGGAAATCTGTTATACACTACCAGCATGAAATATTCATGTCATGAATGGGATACATGATTTGAACTTTTTGTAGGGAGTATGTTAGGATATAACAAAAAAATACCAACATATATAGACATTACATCACATTCATGGAATACATAATTTATCGCAAAATAGAGAACCAAAGACTATATAAGTTTAGTTCCATTGGAAACATGGAAACATAAATGACAGTACATGGGCTAGATTTATTATCTCTCATCGAGTATTCCAAGACTAGAGCCCCACTAAAAAATATAATTCCTAAAATACATTTTCATAACATGGGGAAGTAAATATAAAATGGGTTTATCTAAGATGATAGGTATGGATAAATAAGGGAGATATATAAACATAATCAGGAGAAAAATTGAATGATAACATGATATTACAAATAGCTGATCATACCCGACACATCCAAGATCATAATAAAGAATCATGGAATAAATATTGGCAGTTTATAAGACATTAATCCTTATGAAATAAAGAAAATAACCCATGAAAGCGTAACATAAAAATAAGACTTGGAATTGTGGAGTACACATAAGAATAATAAATAATTTTTCATAGTAGTTAAGGCATATCTTCCAATGAAATCTTAGAAGTATTGTTTCACTTCCCATACTATATTGGGAGTCATGATTCACCCCCATAACCACTTCGGTAGACACGGTTCACACCAATTATCATCTTATTGGACAAGGTCCTTTATTTTTATCTCATGGGATATAAATGGTTACCAAATTAATTTGAAGTACATATAGGTATCAACCATCTCATAATGTAATAAAATGTACATTTTCCACAATATTTTAAATAACCATATCATAACCCATGAAATTAAATGGGTTTCATAAACATTTAATCATATCCGAACCTATGGTAAATAGGTTTTATAATCATTTCATTACAGAATAAAGCATGAAAAAAGTGGGTTTCATATGTATATAAATCTTTAAAGATAAAATATTTTCTCAAACATATAAACCATTTAATATAAACATGTTTCATAAACATTTAACCCATGAAAGAGAAACAAGTTTCAGAAACATATAACATGTGAAAGTGAAATGGGATTCATTAATGTTTTTAAATCAAAAAATAAACCATTCCAAGAAATAATTTTAATGTAACCTTGGATCATATCCCTAACAAGTCATGAGTAACACAAAAATATGTCATCTTAGATGGGAAATAATTTCTAAGTGTATTTTAAAAACATTTCCTGAATAAAATAACGTTTCTTCCTTAAAATATGATTTTTAAAATAGAAAACATTTTTGAAAACCATTTACTTTGAAAATTTATTTGAAAACATATAAGAGAATATCTAAAAATCATAAAATATTTTTTAAATATATTTTTAATGAAAATTATTTTAATATAACCATTTGAAAACATTTTCTTTAAAACTTTTTTTTTATAAAACTAATTTTTGACCGAAAAGATAAATCAAATCAAATTTTATTAAATACATTTACATAATTACCTTAAGTTACAAATGGTGCAAAAATGGTACAAATACAACAAGTAATCATGAATAACTATAGGAGATGGAAATTCATGATTATTCATGATAGATGTATCATATTATTTATTCAATTAAAACATAATCATATACCACCTTGATAAATGATGAGATTATTTTAGTAAACTCTTACCACATGGTAACATTGAATCATAGTCCCCATGTAAGAACATTAAATTATAATGATCTTCAAATATCATGAAGAATAATTATATTCATTGTATACAATTTAAATTGGGATTATATACACATCTTAAAATAACACAGGTCCATAACAACACATGTGTGTCAAATAAATCAAATTGAGACAAAATTACTTTTCCGATTTGTTATCTTTTGAACCATAAATCCCATGAACAAATGATCATAAAATACATATGAAAATTCCAAAAATATATGTATAATAATCATATATTACAATCAGGTTTAGTATATAAATCAAAAAAAATGACTGGTGAATAAGTCATGTATCTCATGGAAATAAAAAGCTAGAAGAAATTCCATTAACTTGTGTATTGAATTTCAATGTACACATAAAAGAATAAAAAATAATAAGTATATGTTTATTATACACATATCAAATAACCATATTCATATATATAATACCATATATTATTTGATCATGCCCATCTATAATATGTTTATTTTCAATTCCATGTTAAAGTAACATTTTAGTTAACAACTTCATTTATCGTATGTGTTTTGACTTGTCATTCATGATCCAATTAATTAAATAATGATTTACTTATTTAAATAATATAAATAATGACTTATATATTGTATATATTGTTTATATAAACATTTATAGTAATCTATAAATTATATATATGCGAAATAAAACACACAGTTCATAGAGATGGTAGGTCGTACGTATGCATGAACGATGTTTCCATTTTCATGTAGTATTGAATGAAAGAAAGTAAATAAAATATATGTGTATATGTATTTAATATAACTAAATTAATATTATTATTTCATATATATCATATAATTTTACTAAACCCATTCATAATACATTCCATGTAATGTTTGAAAAAATCATATCGCTTTGAGGAGGTGGTGGTACACACTTCAACAAACGAAGTTATAGTATTTACAAAAAAAATAAGAATCATGAAGGTGGGGTTTATATAAAAAATTAGAAAGAGTAAATAAATCATAAATATAATATATGTCTTTTAAAAATAGAGTTTTCATCATTATTCACAACCATAAGAGGTGGTAATGAAAAAATGAACAACATTGTTTCGTGTGGTTGTAGTTCGTCGTGCTTAAGAACGGTAAGTTAGTTAACACTTAGATTTATGTCTATGTAAGTGCATGAAAATAACCTAATATTACAACATATTAGTATATTGATGATAATAAATTAATTATGTATTCATTTATTAAGATGAATTTAGGTGCTGGAGAAATAAAATAAAATAAAGGAGCTTGGGGAAGGATGTTACCTCTTCTTTGAGTAACTCCTTTTGGTTTACACCAAATGGATTCATTGGATGGATTTATTCCATATCGGAGGATTCAAGGAGTAAGGTATGTATTTTATGATTCTTATTGGTTAGAGTTTGGCTGATACTATGTGGTTTGAGAGGGGTGATGTTGGGACAGCGGTGGTGGATTTTTATAAGTGCTAGAGGGGGCAAACTTGGAATTTTTTTAAAAACAGTCGACGTAACAAAATATTATTTCATGACCCCTCCCCACAAGGTGTACCCCACTTGGGATAGAAATGTGATAAGGGGGATAATGACCTCTGATTTTAGCCTCTAGTAGGCCCCAGGTTGGCGACTAACACCGAGGTAATAATAAACACACAAACGAGAGGCATTACCCTCTAAGAGAATACATGAGAAAAAGAGAGATAAGACAGACACCAACCAAATACAACTCAGAATGCATTATAAATGAAATCCCAAGTTTACAAATGTGATTTCCTACAAAATTACTACAACTTCAATTGAAAACTTCATGTACAAAAGGAAAGTACAAAATATCAGCAACCTTGAAGCCTGAACATCTCCTTCAACCCCAAGCTAGTAGTAATAGGACTATCCTCCAACCTGCTCCAAGTGACCTGAAAAAAAGTTCATATATTTCAAGGTTTATTATAACAGTATACTCAATAGGATCCTCCCTGTAGCCTCTCATTAAATAGTATTGAAAGCAAGCTAAATCACAATGAACAACAAGTAAAACTAACTCCTCACCTAATAATGTATAACAAGTTCCCAGCCTCACCATGGATACTCTCACCAAGTATCACATAAACTACTATATAATATAATAAATATTATCAAGGGTACCCCGTTACTACTTCCCCATTGGTTTTCTTCTTTTCCCCAACATTACACATCCTAAGCATCTCCCTCCAAAAGGCCTTCCGATAGACACCTGGGCGAAGCACCCCAACATGCCTCGCACACAACAAAACCACCATGTCCACATAAGAAAAGTAACCAAGTAGTTTCCAGGAGCAACCATAACTCATATAACATGTATCATACATCAAGTATTAAACCTCAACCCATTATAGCCCATAAACAGAGTAAGGATCCTCAAGACATCATATCTCATACACGTTACACCAATATTATTCCATAGGAAACTATATCGAGAATATATGTGTGTGAAAAAACACAAGCCATTACAACCCTCTACACACATATATGAGGAAATCAAACCACTGTGCCTACTAGAACAAGTAATTACCAAGATAATAGAGTGGTGCCAAAGGGGGTAGTTAGTCATCCATCCTCCCACTGGAATGTTGGGGGAAAACCCCTAGGGCGTAGAATCTCTTGGTTGTCAGTTTTCCTAACTGACGGGGTGGGTTAGATTAAGAAACAAAAAAGATACAGAATATACTATATCTCAATTCCACACTATGGGAATAACCTAGTCTTAGACTCAACTGTATATAATGTCTCTCAAACTCCTGGTTGCCACTTCTAGGACTAGGTATCCTATAATCACACAACCATTTAAAGAGAATGATCACATTACATCATTCAATTTCTATCAGTTCCACTTTACATTAATTAATTTTTTAAACATTAATTTACAATTAACAATTCACAATTATATTTCATTAGCATCACACCCAAAGTCAACTATTCCTTTAAATTTTAACCTAAGTATTGCATCCCAGCAAGCTCCAACCCCATGGGTTTACATCATTTATTCAATCATTTATTAAAAAAATTATTACTTTCCCATATTCCCATGATTTCTAGAAAATATTCGTAGATATTAAACAGAAGGGGGATCAACTCGGTGAGTATATTAACTAACTTTCAAGTCATTTCCACCAATAGAAAGATCATATACCCATCCCCCCTCAAGAATCTAAACTTGGAAAGCACGTGTCATACCTCGCACATCTTCACCCTTTTGGAAGGAGGGTAAGCAAACCAGATGCCTTGAACTGTGGGGAATGTATAGAAGATAAACCACAAAAAATAACTAGCAGGAATCCAAACATTCACATCCAACCCATTTCATTATCCGTGGTGTCCTCCTCGACACACACATGCATAAAATGATGCATCATGCCACTCTATGTATCAACTACTACCACAACCAATGAGCCTACCTTCCCCCAAATATAAAAACAACCATCTAGGATCAGATCACAACACGGGAAGTAGGAAAACAAACATCAGATGTATTGGGCTCTTGGCCCTTAAACAAGGCATACATCCTTCAAACACAGTGAGCTCTCACAACACAGAGCATAAGGATCTTGTCCTTTACAAGAAAAAGGGTATCTCAAAACCCTATGAGGCATTATGTTTTTATCAAACAACCAGTTCTTTAATATATCTGGAATTACCCAATTTATTATTTGCAGGTTCCAACTATGAGTAACCTAAACATAAAGATATCATAACTATCATAAATTGATTAAACATTCTTACCGCCTCCATTTGATTAACATCAAATTACAACAACAACAACCATATTCATTTACATGACTCATTTTATTTAGCAAAAAATTATCAATTAATTTTCGGTTTATGTTCTTCACCAATTTCAATCAAGAACAGAAAACTAATAAAGCAATAACAGATATCACGCTATTTAGAAAAACAAGATGTAATAACATACGATCGATATCAATTTATTTATCTAGTTAAAATATTAATTATTTAAATTCAACTATGATCTAGTGGGATAAAAAATGATAACTCTATTATTTCACGTATAATATTTGAGAATAAATCAATCCACTACATCAAAAGGTTTCCGATGCTCTTTGAACAGACTAACAAAACAGATCACGATCACCTCTCTTGGAGGACTACATCCACCCGAGAATGAAGATACACCACCAAACCAGCCAACACCATCTAAAAGTACATTAGGAACATGGAGATAACATTCCATAATAGGAAAAGTACAAACAGAATTATATTAACCAAAAATAATGATGATATATTATACCTTATATCGATGATTGTTCGATACAGCTTGCTTTCACCAAAATAGGGGGTGCACTTGCAACTAGAAGAACTTCAAGGGGAAAAATCCAAGGAAGAAAGTTTGATCTCATGACTCCTATGGGATGGAAGGAATGTTTTGAGTGTCTCTCACCAAAGAACAAGGATGAAGAACAAGGGAGGAAGACATCTCTCCCTTCAAGAATATTTAATGGAGTAATAGTTTATGATACATTAGTTTTTTTAAATTAAAAAAGGATTGCATTAAACCATGGGGATTGACCATGTAAATTCACCCCAAATATTAATAAAAATTAATATAGTAGTTTTGGGCTTTGAATCATCCTTAAATACCATAAAACAAGGCTTTTAATGTGTTTTTTTTCAAATAAAATGTTAAATTAGAGAAACTTGAAAAATCTAGAAGTTCGAAAATGGAAATATGAAACTGTTTTGGAAACACTGTAGACTCACCGTGACACTGTAGACGCACTGTAAAGCTATAGACTATCCGTTTCTGTGACACTACGACACTGTAGATCTTCTATTCTAGAAGGACTATAGATCTTCGATGATGTAAACACTGTAGACGTACCGTTCTAGAATCAGTATAGAACTTCTTGTCTGGAAACATGGTAGATCTTCCATTTATATGACACCTTTTAGGTGGAACTGTGAAACTATACGTAAAATTGGAAACATTATAGATCTTCAGTTCTATAGACACTATAGATCTTCCGGTCTGGAAACAATGTAGATCTATAGTTCTAGAAACACTGTTGATCATCTAGTCTAGAAACACTGTAGATGTTTCGTTTTAGTGAAACTGTTTTCGTGACACTGAGAAACTATTCATAAAACTAGAAACCCTATTCATAGAAATGGAATTTTTTGAAAAGTATAGGGGATGAGTCACCTTGACCTCCCAGAACACCTCAACCACCAGATTTCAGCAATCGAATAGACGATAGAGGTCTGGTCCATTACACCATATACCTCTCAAACCATTCTCATCCTTATGAATCCAAAAACATCCCAAAGGGAAATAGAAAAGTTGTTTGAACATCCACCCATCGAGATTCCTCTCAAAAGATAGAAAATAATTAGAAGCAACAAATGAATACCATCTTATAAACATAAATGGTCTATAACCACAAAGAGAACATTTTAACATGAAAACAGTTAAACATCAAAAAACTTGGGGTACTAAAAATGTATATTCAAATAACGATACCATGTACTCTCCTCCAAAACATCGTGTCTCCAGAGGACACAAATAAAGGGGATAGGACGCCCGCCCAACACCTTCTCATTGTGGTCTAGGATCTCCACTGACCGCTCTTCGAATGTCACATCATCATCACCATCAATCTCTCCCCAATCAATGACATGAGAGTCATCTTGAAGATAAAAATTTAGATTTGACACATTAAAACATCATGTTTCTGACTCATTTGTGGGGGAAGTGCAACACAATACACCACAACTCTAACATGATCCAACACCTCGAAGGGCCCAAAAACCGAGGGGAATTATTACTCCCATGACCAAGCCTTTGATGCCCACAATGCGGAGTTACCTTTACAAACACGTGATCCCCAAAATCAAACTCTTAAGGAATACTCCTTTGATTCAAATATGATTCCTAATGATTCTACACTTCCTTCATCCTCCCACGAAACACCTAAACCATCTCCGTCGTAGTTTTCACTTGTTTTAGTCTGAGAATTGTTGACTCTCCGACCCGAGTACATCACAATGGAGAAGAAAGGTTAGCCATAAAAGGATTCAAGAGGCTCGATAACAATGGTGGAGTGGAAACTATTTTTGTAAGAAAACTCCACCAAGGCCATGTTCCTCATCCATAAACCTCCATAATCTTGGACACAAGAGCACAACAAGTCTTCAAGAGTCTTGATGGTCCACTCTGTTTGACTGTCCTTCTATGGATGAAAATTAGTACTAAGGAATAGTTGAGAACCAAAATAATATTGGAGACCTCTCCACACCCAAGAGGTAAAACAAGGATCTCGATCAGAAATGAACATTCTTGGAACTCCATGAAGTCTCACCACCTCCACCAGATAATTCCTTGACAAAACCTCTACTGAGATCAACTCCTTGATCTCTATGAAGTGGGATAATTTTGTTAACTGATCCACTACCACCCAAATGGGGTCTTGTCCACTCTGATCTCATGGAAAACCAATAATAAAGTACATTGAAATTTCTTCCCACTTCTACTGAGGAATATCTAATGGTTGGAGCAAACCACTAGAAACATAGTGCATAGCTTTTACCTTCTGTAATACCAAACATAGAGACACAATGTTCAAAACGGCATGCTTCAACCCATGCCACAAAAACTAACTCCTCATGCATTGCTATATCTTTTTCCCACCAGGGTGCACCGCTAAAGGGAAACTATGGATCTCTTTGAGAAGTGCCTCATGCATCTCCAAAGGAACGAAAAACCTTACCTGATACAACACCATGTGTTATTAATCCTAAAACCAATCATCAAGGGCCTGAAAAAAAACAACTCAGCCTCTTTATTCCTTCACCTCTGGATCCCCCAACTGGGATGCTTCCACTGGTTTTACGAGAGATGACTCCAAATTCATCTGAAAAAGACAACATCTTCCCCCAAATTCCCCCATATTAAGATGTAATAGTGAAAGTTATTCCATTACTCTCCAAGAATCACTAGATTCACGCACTTCATCACTACATGACTTCTATCTTAGTGCATCAGCTACAACATTCCCCTTTACAAGGGTATATGAGATTTTGAAGTCATATTCCTATAAGAACTCTATCCACTAATTCTACTGAATGATCATGTAACGTTGGGAGAAAAAAATACCTTAGGCTCTTATTATCGATGAAAACAAAAAATCTCTCTCCAATGAGGTAATGTATCAACAACTTCAGAGAAAACACCAAAGTCACCAACTCAAGATCAAAGGTAGAGTAGTTACATTCATGGGGACACAACTGTTGAGACCCATAAGAAACAACTGATCTATGCTGGATCATAATACATCCTAACTCGAGATGTGAAGCATCATAGAAAACATCAAACCGAACTCTCTCTTCTAGAAGATAAATAACAGGAGCACTTACCAACTTCTCCATTAGATATTCAAAATCCACTAATAGAGAAAATATTTTCAATTAAATTTATATTGAACATAATTATTTTAAACCCAAAAAAGTGTTTCTTTAAGATGAATTGCTACATTTTTATGATACTGCTATTATTTTGAGTTGAATAGTAAAAATGGCCCATTTCGAATTATTAACAGTTTTAATTTTTTTTTAATTTTTTTCATACCATTTATTACACTAATTTAAATTAAAAAATTATTTCTTTTCCAAATGTTACACATCTAGGGATTCATTTCATCCTTCTGTACCAAAAGCTGAATCAGCCATATGGAAGCCCAAAAGAAGCTCACAAGTTAGTCCAAGAAAACTGTCTACAGATCTGCAATGTTTTGGTGTGGGGTCCATAGGTCGTTAATGGTGGACCCAAATGGTCTGAAATATTGTGGGTGGACATGAAATGCGTTTTTGAACAACATTAAAGAAGTCTAGGATATTTTAATTATCCGTTAAGGGGTCATTAAATCATCTTAATCCATAGGTCTTTGATTTGGAGTGTCTGAATGGAATGAATAAATGGTCAGAGTAAAACAGGCATAACTCTTAGAATACATGACCAAAGCCACTGAGATTTTGAGGAAAACACCCAAGATAATTATGAACATCATTAATTAAGGGTGTAATGAGTGAAGATGTCATTTAATGGGGATAAACCGCATCAAAAATCGAAAGAAAAATTATGGCTCTAAAAGGAGAAGAGCTCCTCCCTCTCAAAGATTCTCATATTCCATCCCATTCCTTTTGGGACACCAAGGAAGGGAACTTTTCAGCATTCAATTTTATTTATTTATTTTTTCCATAGTTTTTTAATGCCTTATTCATCCTCATTCATCTCTATTACCCTCACCATGGTGGGGTAAACATTTTGAGTGATTGGGGAATGGTTGGTTTTAAATTTTGTAATGATTGAGTTCTTGGATGTAATTGAATGAAATTTAATTCTTCTTCAAATTTGTTTTCAATTTCATATAGTGGATTTTATTATCAAGTGCGATCATTCTTGAATTTTATTTCTGTTATTGATTTTTTACCCTAGTAAAATAATTATTATCTCACTCCACTAATTTCTGCATTATATACAATGGAGTATACCAGAGATTAGTAGTGAAGTTCTTGATGATCTTGAATACGTGTAAAAGGTGTAGTGAATTTTATTGATTTTTTGGGATAAACATGACCCAATTGTGTATTGACCATGTAAATTAAGGATATTCAATACAACTATTTGGCACATGGAAGGAGAGTTGACCAAACTAATATCATGGTAAGGTTTTCTCTCACCATCATAATTTCACCAAGGAAGTGACAAGAAATGATTATGGAAACACACATTAATCAACTAATAAGAAGAGTTTTGAATTAAATAGAACAAGGATAGCATTAAAAATGGTAAAATGGCCCTAACTTAATCACCCTTTTAATATCATAGTTTTTCAATCATTTTAATTTCAAATTTCCTTTTAAAAGAACATCATTTTAACCCTTGTTTTAAAGTGAAAAAATATTATGTGTGCACTCCTCTTCATGAGACATCTTAGGTCAACAACATTACAAAATTTTTACTTAGCAAATAATTGTTTTATCATGCCCTACAGCAGGCATGCTTCAAACATGGCATCGTTGCTAGGGAGTTAGTGCCACAATATATTTTTGAATATTTTATTTTTTCCAAATTAAAAAAAATAAAAAATATATTTTAGATTGATTTTATCAAATTATTATTTCATTAATTCATGGAATAATTACCCACAAGTGTAAGAAACAATTATTGAATCACTATGGTCTATAATGTATAATGTTTCTTTCTTGGCTAAACAAATTCGGGGATCTCAAATCCAAATCATCAAGGAGGATGAATTTAAAGATCTCATTCAAAACCTTAAAGAGAACCTCGAATACCCAATGTTGGAGGGTTTGACCATATAATTAATTGAACTCTAAGAGAGATTTATAGATATTTATGATGAAATGGTTGAGATACAAAATGATATTTCACAGGTGTAACTCCAAGAAGAAAAATCACATAAGGATATTGAAGCTCAATTTGAAAGAATTAGTCAAACAATTCAAAACCTAGAGACCACAATAGAGTGGATAGAGGAACAAGTACATGCATCCCAAGATCATCAATTGGATCAAGAACAAGAACCAAAACCAAAAAAAATTGATTAAAGAAGTATCCCCAAAAATCATTCACGTTGAAGAACCCATGGAGGCCTTGATGAAATTAAAATAAGATCCATTGAGCCCATCTCAATCAGAGTTGGAGGAGATTGATGAAAAAGATTTAGCAATTGAAATACATATGGGAGATCAAAATGATCTGGATAACTTCTGGAATGAGTGTGAGGAACTTCTTGATCCAACTATTCCACACAATGTAGAAGATTCAGAAAAATTGACCGAATAAACCACCCTAGCAGTTGAATTTGAAGAGAAGATGGAGGAGTCTGACAACCTGCCTCAATTTTGGGGAATTCAACTATAAGTGGAACCTCCCATTGAATAATCAATTGAAGATGAATATATATAGGATGATAATATTTTCATGAACTCATTATCTTTTATTTTTATTGAAACTAAATTGAGTATTAACTCCCCTTGTTTTAATTTTTCAGATTCAGCCAACACTTGTATTTCTTTGGAGGGAAAATATGCATCTAAAGAGAAATATCTACATCTCCCAAAACCTGTTGAAAATTTATTGGAGGGAGTACATGAGAAGATAAAAGAGTATTTTATAGAGGAAAATGAGGTACAAGATTCTTACTTTGGAAGGGAAGAATTTGACATTGATTTTTCCGGCTTTAATTTTTTTAAAATAGAATTAAACTCTGACATTCCTTTTGATTATTCCATTAATCTAGAATTCAATGAGAACACACTGGTGAATGAAAAAGAAATTGTGCAAGTGGAAAGTAAGAAAGAGGAGGATTCATTCATTGTCCTTACACCACAATTCATGTTGTATCTCATTACAATTGGGGTGCACTTGGTATAATATATCCATGGAGTCCTCATGAAAAAGGAAGAAGTTTATCCTGGAATGAAAAGTTTTTGTAGGTTAATGAGCAAGATACTTCACCCACCATCAGATTGGGGATAACCGATTAAAACCGCCCCTCTAAAGGTATTAAAAACCCAGGGCCCACTTGGGAGATTAAACCAAGATCTATCCTATATTTCTCAATAAATTTCTATTTTCATTTCATTTAATAAATACCTTATGTTATCTTTTTACCTTTTTAGGTTTTCAAAGAGAAACATGTAGGATCTTAACTCAATGTTGCTTTGCCAATATGCCAGGTCGTACCTCTCCTTTACACTTGATTACTTGTTGTGATTCATTTTATAATCTTATTACATGTTAAATTTATTTTAATTCACTGAGGATGATGCATAATTTTTGTGTGGGGGAGGGAACCATTTTAGTAAAGTATTTTCTTTTGCAGTTTGTTTTAATGTTTTTCAAAAAACAACTTGTAATGTGTTGTTAAAATTTTTGTGTGTTTATTTTTAATATTTAGAGTTTTGTCAAAAATTTTGAGCTAAAATTATTATCATTTCTATTGTTTAAACCCACATCAATGAGTGAGCCAATATATTCCATGAAACTGAGCTTAAAAGAATGCTAAAATGACGTTGTTTCAAGTTCAAATATTTTGTAATTTCATGAAAAGTACTATAATTTTAAAATCCCATGCTATATCTCACTGTCATTATTTGTAAAATCACATTCTTGGGAGGATTCTTTACCATTTTTTCATATTCTTTACAGTCACCTCATTTCATGACAGAACCAGACCAAGCTTTATTTAACTAGAATTAGATTAATTCATTTCAAAACATGATTATTTGAGGTACTTGTGTTTTAAATGATTTGGGAATTTATTTAGTTTCAAGCCCCATTTTCAAAATAATCCTTTTTATGGACTACCTTCTACATTTATCCTTTTTATCCATGATAATAAATGAATTTACTTATAGGTTTACACCACATTACAATCCACTATCCAACCTTCTATTGAAATGAAATTCCATGATCTAGTTAAACTTAAGTGTGGGGGAAGATTCCTTGTGGTGTACTACCTCATTTGGTGATACTTTGGGTGAAATATAAAATTTTGATGAGTTGATGTTTCTATTGAAGAGTTCATTTTGAAAAAAGTTGAGCCTTTTTGGAGCTTTCATGATAATAGAATCTATGCCTTTCTGGAGCATCCAATGTAAAAAAAAGTAATTTGTGCCTACATGGAGATTTCAAGAAAAAAATAATGTGTGAGAAATTTTTTTTTCCAGTGAAATGCTAAATGGCATGAAAATTCTGTTAGTTCTCATGATGATGAATTCAATTTTTTAGAAATGGGAAGAGAAGGAGACTATTCTTTAGTAAAAATTAGAATCATACAATTTGGATTCAAAAAGAGACAATACCTCCTTTTTCAGCCTCAGAATTTTTAATATATAAATCCTACCAAGATAAATACACAGAACAAACCTGAAAAGTACTCATGAGAAACACATGTCCTCGGATCACATTAGGAAGAGATTTAAGAGTATATCAGGCCTTAAGGTGACTCTTTTTTGAGTTTGTATGAGAAATTCCTTGTTGAATATTTACATTTGTGAGATGAGGGAAAATTCATGTGTGCTAGGTGTTTTGTGTGAATGAGATAAGAAATGAAGTGGAAATATATTAAATAATCTAAAATAGAGAACGTGAAATAATTGTTTTTGATTAGGCATGATATCTTTTTGTTTCTTAGTATGTATTAGGTAGATCTCATTGGTATGTGATTTGGATTTGATTTGATTTTATTTGATCTTACATGTCTAGGAGTCCAAAAGCTAAGTGTGGGGAATTGATATATAAAATATTTTCAACTAAATTTAAATTGAATTTCAATGTTTTAAACCCACACAAGTGTTTCTTTAAGATTAATTGTTTCATTTTTTTGATACTGGTGTTATTTTGAGTTCAATAGTAAAAATATCCAATTTCGGATTTTTAACTGTTTTAAATTATTTCTGCATTTTGGTCATATCATTTTTTACACTAATTAAAATTGAAAACAACCTTATTTTCCAGATGGTACACAACCAGGGCTTCATTTCTCATTTTGGACCAAATGCTGAATCATCCATATGGAAGTTCAACAGAAGCTCACTATTTGGACAAAGAAATTTGTTTACAAATATGCTAAGTTTTGGTGTGGGGTCCATAGGTCATTCTTGGTGGACCCCAATGCTCTAAAATTCAGTGGGTGGATGCCCAAGGTGTTTTGGAACAACATTCATAATGGCTAGGATGCGTGAATTGGTCGTTTAAGGGGTAATTAAATCATCCTAATCTTGAGGTTTTCGATTTGGAGAGTCTAATTGGACATAATAAGTGGTCAGAGTAAAATGGGCATAACTCTCAGAATACTTCTCCATATCTGTAGAGATTTTTAGTGGAAATTTCCACGGTAATTATGAACATCATTAAAGAAGGGGGTAACATGTGAATATGTCATTTAGTGGGGATATAGAGCATCAACATTCAGGGGTCAAATTCTAGCTAAAAAATGTGGATATCTCCTCCCTCTCAAAGCATTTCTCATTCCATCCCATTCCTTCTGGGACACCAAGGGGAAAACGTTTCATCTTTATATTTTATTTATTTTCTTTTCCATATTTTTGTAATTCCTTCTTATACAACATTCATCTTGATTACTCTTACCATGGTGGGGTAAAACTTTTGAGTGATTAGGGAAGGATTGGTTTTCTATTGTGTAATTCTTGAGTTCTTGGACTTAATGGAATGAAATTTCTTTTTTCATCAAAGTTGTTTTCAATTTCATTTATCAGATTTTATTATCAAGTGCGATCGTTCATAAATTTTAATTCCATTATTTATTTTTACCTTGGTAATATAATCATTATATTCATCAACTAATTTCTGCTTTATATACGATGGAATAGACCAAAGATTAGTGGGGAAGTACTCAACGATTTTCAGTACGTGTAAAATGGGTAGTGAATGTTTTTGATTATTTTGGATAAACAAGACCCGATTGAGTATTTCCCATGTCCAATAAGGATATTAAATACAAATATTTTTCACATGGAATGAGAGTTGACGAAAATATGATCTTGGTAAGTTTTTCTCACACCATCATAATTTCAACAAGGAAGTGAGAGGAAATGAATGTGGATACCCTATTTAATAAACTAAGAAGATGAGTTGTGAATTAAATTAAACAAGTATAGAATTAAAATTGTGAAACCAACCCTGACCTAATAACCCTTTTAATTTCATAGTTTTTCAATCATTTGAATTTCAAATTTCCTTTCAAAAGCACAATATTTTTACCCTCATTTTAAAGTTAAAAAATATTTTTTGTGCACTCCTCTTTGAGAAACATCCTCGGCCAACCACATTATAGCATTTTAACTTAGGAAATAATTGTTTCTCCATGACCTATGACAGGTGTACGTCAAACTTGGCGTCGTTTTTGGGGAGGTAGTGCCACAATTTATTTATGAATATTCTATTTTTTTCCAATTTTTTTTAAAAAAATTAATAAAATATTTTACCATGATTTGTTTAAATAATTATTTCTTTAATTCATGGAAAAATTACCCATAAGTGCAAGAACTAATTATTGATTCACCATGGTCTATAGATTACAAAGTTTGTTTCTTGGATAAACAAATTTGGGGAGCTCAAATCCAAATCATCATGTAGGATGAATTCAAATATCTCATTCAAAACCTTAAAGAGAACCTTGAATATCCAGTGTTAGAGGGTTTGGCCATAGAAATAATTTAAATCCAAGAGTAGTTTCTGGAAATTTATCAAGAAATGTTTGAGGTACAAAATGATATTTCAAAGGTGCAACACTAAGAAGAAAAATCTCACAAGGATATTGAAGTTCAATTTGAAATAATTAGTCAAACAATTCAAAACATGGAGACCATAATAGAGTGGATAGAGGAACAAGTACACGCATCCCAGGATCAACAACTGGATCAAGAACAAGAACAAGAACCTGAAATATTTATGGAATAAGAAGCCCCAAAATATCCTTCAAGATAAAGAACCCATGGAGTCCTTGATGAAATTAAAAGATGATCCATTGAGCCCATCTCAATCAAAGTTGGATGTGGTTGATGAAGATGATTTAACAATTTAAATACATATGGGAGATCAAAAATATATGGATAACTTCTAGAATGAGTGTGAGGAACTTATTGATCCAACTATTCTTCATAATGTAAAAGATTTAGAAACATTTTTGGAAGAAACCACCCTAGAAGTTGAATTTGAAGAGAAGATGGAGGAGTCTGACTAAATACCTCAATTTGGGGAAATTCAACTAAATGTGGAACCTCCCTTTGAAGAAGCAATTGAAGGCGAACAAACCCAAGGATATAATCTTTTCATGAACCCATTATCTTTTGATTTTATTGAAAATGAATTGAGTATTACCTCCCCTTGTTTTAATTTTTTGGATTTAGCCAACCCATGTATTTCCATGGAGGGATAATATGTATCTGAAGAGGAACATCTACATCTCCCTGAACCTATTGAAATATTGTTGGAGGGTGTACATGAGAAGATCAAAGTGTATTTTATGGAGGAAAATGAGGCACAATATTCTTACTTTGAAAGGGAATATTTTGATATTGATTATTCATGCTTTAATTTTGTTGGCCGGAGTAGATTACTCAAGAGGGGAAGGGTGAATTGAGTAACTATAAAAATTTCTGTAAAAGTTATTTCTAAAAGGGTTTCTCCAAAATTAAATATATCCCAGTTAATCAAGTTTATACAGTTATGAAAGTTTGACTGTTTAAATAACTTCTTATAAGATTTATTAATTCTCAGTAATATTAATATCAGTTATTAATATTAAATTTGATGCTATTTTACTGAGACAAGATAGTTATTACTTCATTCCAAGACTATCTATAAAAGTGTATTTAGTGATTTATGATTTATATAGAAATGTAGTAAAACAAAGAAGACTAAATTATGAAGCACATCAGATATGAAACAAGTGGTTCACTCTCAAGCCGAGACCTAATCCACTCCACTTGGTGATCACCTGCCACCAATCTATTTATATAAGTAAACTTAATCCACAACCTTGATCGGGGTTGAACAATAGTACACAAGACAGTTCAAGTCACACAAGGACCTCTTCCACAGTTCTTCATGGGTACAGACAACTAGGCCACCTAGGGATCTCTTCCACACTTATCAGTGGGTATACACAAGAGTAAAAGAATGTTTGAGTAAGGAAATCTTGTATCCTTTAGTTTGATGTAGGAGATAGAGCGTGTTATTATATAGAAACACACACTGCTCGGATGTTAATAAAAAGATACAAAACAGAGAAGAAATATTGATATATGTTTATAAGTGCTCTGAGTGTTAGTCTCTGCAACTCTGGACTTCTGAGATGAAGTAGATGCAGAACATGAGTCCATGTCTAGAAAATAGAGTGTCGTAAGATAACAGAAATGGAGTGTGTTCTTCGTGATGTTCGAAAGTGAAAATATATCCTTGATTATTGGTTTAAAATATGCATTGTGTGTTCTTCAGTAGTGTAGAGTTGCATGCAACATGCCTTTCTTCAAAAAATTTCTCTAAGTGTGTTCTTAATTATGGTGCTCATGCCCGCTTGGTTTTATTTTTCATGCCTCTATTGTTTTTGGGAAACACTATTCTCTTATCTTGGAGTTCATGTTTATGAGATGATAGGTGGAATGGTTTCCACACCTCGTACCTCGTACTGTTCGATGATATGTCTATAAAGAAACATTAATTACGTTAGTGCATTAAAATCTTCAAATATGACTCTTATAGATTAAATTAAAAATGACAAAGTTTATTAGGAAACAATGTCTCTATATGTCTTGGAGATGATGTCTCCTTTACACAATGTCTGGGTTGGTCATGATGTCTTGTAGTCACAGTGTCTCATGGTCATGGTGTCTCATGGCCATGGTGTCTCACTCACGGTGTCTGGATATCACATTGTCTTGTTCACAGTGTCTCATAGTCATAGTTTCTGGATGTCACGGTGTCTTATTCATAGTGTCTACTTGTCACAGTGTCTGATCCATCATGGTTTCTGGTTGTCATTGTGTCTGATTAGTTTACCATAAAGACATAACTAGTGGCAGACTCACGATGTATCTGAATATTAAAAACAATTGTATTCAAACTTAAGCAATGATGACCATAGAATGGATTAGACTTAATCATTTATCAAAGAAGGTATTATAAAAGTAAATCAAGGATGGTATAAAGTAGTTAAACTGAATGTAGTTAAATTAAGATCTTGAATGTATCTTCTTAAATCATGCGAATACTTAAACAATAATACACAATATTTGATATAATTTACAGTATTTAACCAGATTGAATAGGATTTGTGATCATTAAAACATGATTACTATATTAGGAGTCCCAAAATCTCCCCTGTTTTGATGATCAAAAATTATGTAGATTTAAAGAATATATATGATTCAACTATAGATATAGAGATAAATGTCTAACTTATAGAGATTTTCCCCCCATTAGGGATTATAAAAAAGATGGAATAAGAGAAGTCATGAAAAGTACACATTTCATTAAAGAAAATAAGATCCAGTAGAAACAGAAAAGCCCAAAATAAAAGGAACATCATTCATATAAAAAAGGAGTAATCACTATTCTTCATCAAGAGATGGACATCACTTTTCCTTTAGCAGTAGTAGTAGAAGAGGAAGTCATAGGATAAGTGGTCGAGGTAGAAGAAGGGAGTGAGGTGGTTGATAGAGAATGTAAATGAAGGCCTTCAAAGATCGATGGAGCCAGAGTAAGATTAGTAGAAGATCAAGGCAGTTGTTGATCAAGGATCATAGGTCTGATCTGACTCAGTGCTTGGCTGACAGACATAATAGTGGAGGATAGGGTAGAGGTGAAGGTAAGAAACCCAGGTCTTAGAGGTGCAGTCATAGGAGCAACAATGGTTATACTCTGTATGTGAAGGTACAACCTCATAAGATTAATAAAATCCATAATGATATTTCCACCATACTGCATGGATTTCTCAAAATAATCCTTGTTCTCTATAAACATATCCAACAATCGAGTGAACTATATGAGCTTTTGGACATGAGTCTTGAAAGCTTGAGTAATAGGTGGAATCCGCAGATTTCCCATAAGTTACATGAAATGATTATTCATGTCAGTCTTGGAGAAGATTCTGTTGAAGTAGAAATCCACTTTCTGAAGACACCCTATATACTCATCAGTGAGTTTATTTAGATTAACCAGAAGATCTCGCATTTTATTCACAATCAGTTTGTCCCTTTCTGCGCCCCTTTCAGCTAAGGAAGTTAAGTGTGGCTGAATCTCAAAGACAACATTCTGTGGGGTTTGAGAGACAACAGGTTCCACAGGATGAGAAATAATCTCTGATCTTGAATGTATCTCTTTCTTCATGTCTTCAATCATACCTCTTCGGGTCTTTACTTCATCACAAAGTAGTCTGTCCTCAACTCTTAATTCCTGAATCTCATCATACATTTTGGGTTGTATTTTCCAAATAACTTTCTCCAACAACAGTGAGGCATCTCTCTCACTTATATTTTTCAATGTAATTTTTTGGGTATTTAGAAGTTTTTCAACACCAGAAAAAAGGGTATCACCAAATTCCTTTAGATTATCTTTACTCACTTAGGATGGTTGTTCTGATGTAGGTTCAGAAATAGGGACAAATACAGGCTCAAATTCCTTTTCAAGAGCAAGATTAGAGATAGATTTTAGTTGGAACATAGTAGAATGGTCAAGGAATTTTACTGAAACTTGCTAAGACTCATCCAAATCATAGAAACCGGGGAACATATATCGAGTGTCTAAAGGACTTAGAACTATCGGGTTTGGTTCTTCAGTGGATTCCAAATTTGGGGGATGCTCCCCCTAAATATTTGCATCCTTCTCTAGACTGAGAGGTTTAGGATATTAATCTAATTCCACAAACTCATCTCTTATTTCCTCTCTCATTTCTTGTCTAGCCAGCTGAAATTCCATCTCCAACATTTCTTTAGTCGAAGGGATGATCCCAAGAACAGACTATTCCACTGGGAGTTCCTCAAGACCAGCTTCATGTATAACATGTAGCTCTTCCACTATAGGTTCTCCCATGGAATTGTTTTCAATTTCTTTGGAAACGGATTTTGTTTCAGCCTTGGTTTGAGATTCCAGAGTAACAACTTCTATAGGTGCAGAGACTTCTTTTTCACTTTCCAAAAGAGGGATATGAGTACTGTCTTCTTCAACAGAAACAGTTTCCCTGTGAGGCACTATAGACTCTTCTTCCTCTTCAGCTGAATATTCAACAACCTCTCCTGGTTCCAAACTAGGATCAGAAATATCTCTTTGTCTTGAGGTATGTTCCACAGGATTTAATTTTTCATAAATTCTATCATTATATTCCACCCATTCCTTTTTCCAAGGATTCTAATTTATCTTCACCCTCTTGATAGTTACATTTTAAAGGCAGTACTCACAATCATTTATAACATTCCCATTAGGTCCAACCATACCTTTGGCAAGAAGCATGGCTAAGATATGCCAAGATTAAAACAGGGAGGTTGAATTCGAAGTGTCTTTGATCAGTTCACACATGTGGTGAATGATATACTAGAATGGGATGATATTATTTATGTTTTTCATAAGGTGGATCAAAAACACATCCTAATATTTCAAAATAGCAAAATCATTTTTTCTGGGGCTAACTAGATTCTGAATAAACGTGAATAGAAACCTTGATTTTCTATCTAGTTCATCAGTAATGGATCTCCTCTTGGTGCTATTTCCAGTTAAGGATTTCAAAGCATCCTCAAATCAAAGAATTCAGTTGAAGGAGGAGGTCCTCTTCGATAATCCTCACAGATTACTTCATGAGGTATTCCATGCCATGCATTCCATAACCTCGAATAGAATGAGAATTTTTTCCCATTGATACAGTTTCTCACAACATAACTATCACCAGAATCAAAATAGAACTGTACATACTGATACAATTGAGCCACTAACTTAGGGTAGATTGGTCTATCTTCCTTCTAAAACCACTCAAACCAGCCTTGCTGTTCTAAAACTTTCAAAGACAGAGACTTACTAGATAGAAGCCACTTGGGGAAAACCTCTTTCTCAGGTACTACAACTCAGTTTACTAGAATTTGATTTAGAAGTCCTTCAGGTGCTAGCTTAGGTTCAATCTTATTTTTCTTTGAGTTGTGCTTCTCAGGAGTCGACGATGAATGGCGTTTCATCTTGGGAATCTAATGAATGTTCGAGAGAGAGAAATGGGTTACAGGGTTGAAGAAGGATTCGAAATGTGTGAATAGAAGAAAGCTTCAAGTGATGGAAAAGTGATACTTTATTTTATCATTTAAGAATACCAAACATCACAAAAATAAAAGTGCGGGAATGTAATGAGGTGAAATAAATAATTACCACGAAATAGTTTTTACTTTGTAAATAAAAATCATAAAGATTGTTCACAAGGAGACCGTGTCAGATCATTATGGTGAGACAGTAAGCACACATTATGGTGAGACAGTGAACGAACTTCACGGTCAGACAGTGATCGTGAACATTAGGGTGAGATAGAGATTGTCAGACAGTAATCAACAAACACTAACTGTGAGACCGTAAACATGAAACATTAAAGTATGAAATAGTAAGATATCTATTTGAGGTTTATCATGCCTAGTTCATGTATGATGTAGTATATTCTTTCATAAGTTAATGGTTTGGTGAATATATTAGCAAGATGATACTCAGTACCAATGAATTGTAATGTGATGTCACCTTTTTGATAATGATATCTCAAAAAGAGATGTATTAAAACAATATGAATTGTCCTAGAATGTGAAACTGGATATTTTGAGATGTTAATAGCACTTGTGTTGTCACAGTTTATAGTCACATTCCTGAATTGATATCCATAATATATTAATGTGTGTTTCATCCACAAGATTTGTGCACAACAACTGCCAGCAGCTATGTATCCAGCTTCTGCAGTAGATAATTCAACAGAATTTGGTTTCCTACTACACCATGGTACTAGTGACATGCCTAAAAAGTGACATCTTCTAGAGGGGATTTTTCTATCTAACTTACAACCACCAAAGTCAGTATCAGAATAAATAAATAATTCAAATGATTTTCCTCTATGATAGAATATTCCTAGATTGGGTGTATGTTTGAGGCATTTTAAAATTATCTTTACAACAATTAAATGAGATTCTCTAGGATTTTCTTGAAAACAAACACACATACACACACTAAACATAATGTTTGGTCGACTAGTAGTTAAGTAGAGTAAACATCCTATCATTCCTCTATAAGTGTTTTGATCAACCGATTTTCCATCTTTAGCATGATCCAACTTACAAGTGGTACTCATGGGAGTGATACTACTTTTAGTGCTATCCAATCCAAAACATTTTATAAGATCTCTAGTATATATAATTTGATTTAAAATAATTCCATAATTAATTTGAAAATTTTGAAATCGAAGAAAGAATTTTTGTTCACCCATTAAACTCATTTCAAATTCATTTTGCATCATTTTAGAAAAATCAACATATAATGTTTTTTGAAGATCCAAAAATAATGTCATATACATAGATTTGAACAAATAAAACATAATTAGATATTCATTTTATAAAAAGGGTAGGATCAACTATTCCTTTCATAACACCTTTGGAAATAAGAAAAGCACTTAACCTATCATAGCAAGATCTTCGATCTTGTTTTAAAACATATAAACCTTTTTGATAATCTTAATATATGATATGGAAAATGGGGGTTTCTAAAACAATGGGGTTTTTAAACAAAGACATCCCCAAAAATATACCCATTTAAGAATTAACTTTTAACAACCATTTGATATAGTTTTAAATTCAGATGTGCAGCATAGGAAAGAAGGATTCTGATGGCTTCAAGTCTAGCTACTAGTGAAAAGTATCCTCATAGTCAATTACTTCTTCTTAACTATAGCCTTGTGCAAACAATCTAGCCTTATTTCTAACTATGTTACCAGCCTCATCTACCTTATTTCTAAACACCCATTCAGTGGCTATGGGGAATGTTTCCTAAGTTATTTCAACAAGTTTGAAAAAAAAATTCCTTTAAAACTTTTGAAGTTCATATTTCATATCCATTACCCAATATTCATCATTAATAGCATCATTAATGTTTTTCTGTTCATGCTGTGACAAGAAGACTTGATGTTCAACCTGATTTCTAAGAGAAGCTCTAGTTTGTGTTGCTTTGTCAAGGTCTCTTACAACATTGTCTAATGAATGGTTCTTAAGAGTTCTAATAGCTCTAGTGAATGATGGACTAGTGATTTTAGGTTCATCAGCAGGTCCAGGTTCATTGTGACTTGATTCTTGGGAATTTCCAGAACTGTTTGTTTTCATAGATTCTTTCATAGTAGTGTTTGAGAATTTTGAATTGATGTTCAGATTCAATAGACCATCGTCCAGGTTCTCTAGAATGGTTTTAGGCTCATATGGATCTGTTTCATCAAATTTGACATGGACAGATTCTTCCACACATTTATTTCTTTTATTGAACACTCTATAGGCTTTACTAAACATGGAATATCCTTAAAATATACCTTCATCACTCTTGGATGCAAGTTTTTAAAGATTTTCCTTAGTATTAAGAATATAGACTTCACAACCAAAAACATTGAAGTAGTTAACTATGGATTTTATATTGTTCCATAACTCATAAGGAGTCCTCTTAAGAATGATTCTAATTAACAATCTATTGATTATGTTTCATGCTATATTGACAACATCAACCCAAAAATGAATAGGTAGGTCATATTCACAAAGCATTGTTCTAGCTATCTCCTGCAGGGCTCTATTTCTTCTTTCTACAACTCCATATAGTTGAGGTATTCTAGGGGTAGAGAAATTGTGACTATAACCGTTTTTTGAGAAAAAGGATTCAAACTCTTAATTTTGAAACTCACGACCATGGTCACTTTATAAGGATTTAATTATAAGTCCACAAAATTTTCAACAGACATGGAATATTTAGTAAAATATGAGCAGGCTTCACTCTTGTGATCCATAAAGAAGGTCTAAGTTTATCTAGAAAAGTAATCTACAAGAACATAAACACAGTGCTTCCCATTTAAACTAGAAACTCTAGATGGTCCAAAAAAATCCATGTGAACTAGTTCGAGAGGTTGAGAAGTTGACACTTCATTCTTTGGTTTGAGGAAATTTTGTGTTGTTTTCACTTTTGATAGGGATTACATACTTTGTCATTTGGAAAATAAAATTTGGGTATGTCTTTAACTAGTCCTTTTCCAGTTATCTTTCTGAGGGAGTGAATATTACAGTGTCCTAGTCTCCTATTCCAGAGCCAAGAATATTTATGAAAAACACTTAAGCATGAAGCATTTTGAGAAGCTAATGAATCTATGTTAACAGAGTAAACATTTTCATTTATTAATGTAGAAAATACTAATTCATCTTTATTATTAAAGACATTACAAGCATCATTTTCAAATATAACATGAAATCCTTCATCACATAATTGTGAGATACTAAAAAAATTATATTTTAATCCATCAAAAAATAGTAATTTAGAAATCAATACTGAATTAGGGTTACCTATATGGCTGAGGCCATTAATCTTTCCTTTGGCATTGTCACTAAATGTGACATGTCCTCTATCTATTTTGATTAGGTTCTTGAAGAATGGGTAGTCTCCTATCATGTTCCTTGAATATCCACTATCCAAGTACCGTATAATTTTACAGGAACTCATTAAGTATATTTCCTACAAAATGATTAAGAAAAAATAGATTTTGGTACCCATATTTGTTTGGGTCCAGTAATATCAGTAATAAGTGCTTTATGGACCCATATCTGCCTCATAGATTATATATACGCATTAAGTAAAGTATTTGAAAAATAAACTCTATTCGGTCCACAAAAACATGAAATAGTATAATATGTAACATTAGTTGAATTGTGTCTAGAACTGGGGGTAAAACTATATGTCCTAGATCTTGAAACCAAATTTTTTCTACCAAGATTTCTTTTTCCTGGTTGATAACCAATGCCAGTATTTTATTTAGGGGAAATTTGTTTTCCTAGAATTTGAGTAAGGGTATTATTCCCATTGGTAAAATTTTCAAGGTCATTCTTCAATTTCCCATTAGAAATTTTTAATTTATTGTTCTCTTTGAGAAATTGAGCATTTTTCTCATTGTTAGTTGTGAGTTCAGATTTAATAGTCATGCTAAGAGAATGTTGTTTCTTTAATGATATATATTTGATTTTTAGTTCATTTCATGTTTCATAAAGCATGATACAATATTCAAACATTTATTCATTAGTAATATTTTCATATTCATTCTCATCTCCAGAATACTATGAATTAAGTACAGGAGAATATAGTGTTACATCATATGTGTTTTTCATAAAACACATATTGGATTTGTTTGTTTGTTCATTATGTGATGTTTCTGAGTTGCTTGATCTGTCCTCAGAAGCACTCTAGGTTGATTTCGTGGCCTTTTTATACTTTCTGTCTGTGTCCTCATATCTCTTTTTTACATGTGCTTTGGACAGTCTTCCTTGATATGTCATCTGCAGTTACATTCATAGCAGACAGTCTCATCAGTCTTTTCACTTCTTTTCCTGTCCTTCGTCCAATTTCCTTTTTGGTCATATTTTCCCTTGAAGTTAGGATTTCATAAAAATTTCTTCTTCTAGTAAAATATTTTAAATATTCTGGCTAGTTGAGACATCTCCTCATCACTATCAGGTGATGATTGTTCACTGGTGAAGCTTTCAACAGAAGCTTCAAGTTTCCATTTACCTTTGTGTTTATAGGTGGTAGTCTTGAATGAAACAGATTTCCTCTTTGGTTCATCCTCTTCCTCCTTGTTGACATTCAATTCCTCTTTATACCTCATCAGTTTCCTAATGAGTTCTTTTATATGTAGCTTTCTGATGTCGCGTGATTCTATAATATAGACTAAGGTTCCCCTCTATCTGTCAGGTAGACATCTAAGAATTCTCATAATTTGTTCCATAACAGTGACTTATTTTCCAAGTGAAATCATTGTGTTGACAATCTCATTGAACCTAAGATACGTGTTAGAGATAGTTTCATCAGGTTTCATTTTAAAATTATCATATTTTATAGTATAGGTATTATGTCTCATTTATTTTACACTATATTTTCCTTCATGTGAGATAGACATGGTATCTCAAATTTCATGGGTAGTTTTACAAGTACAAATTCTATTGAATTCCTCATCTGCTAAGGAGAAGTATAAAGCATTCATAGATTCTCTATTGTTATTGTAGGTAGTTTTGGTAGGTTCATCCCATTTGATTCTATCAGTAGCAGGAATATTATATTCATCTATAATTGAAGACCAAATTTCAAAACTCACACTCTCTAAATGCATTTTCATTTAAATTTTCCATTGAGCATAGTTGGTTCCATTAATGAATGGTGGTTTGTTGGTTGAAACACCTTAAAATATATTATCCATAATAAATTATTACATTAAAAGATCTATAATTTTAGAATTAACAGAAATTTATAGATCTTTAAAGTATTATTACAATCACAGTTGAATAAGATTAAACAGTGTCCTAATAAACAACTTTTGATGCCAAATATCGGTTGGAGTAGATTACTCAAGAAGGGAGGGGTGAATTGAGTAACTATAAATTTTTTTTGTAAAAGTTATTTCTAAAAATGTTTCCCCAAAATTAAATAATGCCCAGTTAATCAAGGATTTACTGTTATAAGTGTTTGACTATTTAAATAACTTCATAGAAGATTGATTAATTCTCATTAATCTTAATATCAGTTTTTAATATTACTTTGAAGATATTTTACTAAGATAAGAGAGTAATAACCTATTTCCAAGACTAACTATCAAAGTGAATTTCGTGATTTATACATTATATAGAAAAGAAGTAAAATAGAGAAGACTAAATAATGAAGCACATCGGATATGAAACAAGTGGTTCAGTCTCAAGTCGATTCCAAATCCACTACACTCGGTGATCGCTAACCACCAAGAAGTTTATATAAATAAACATGATCCACACCCTGTATTGGGGTTAAACCAAGTACATAGGTCTGTCTAGGTCAAAAAGGACCTCTTTTACAGTTTTTAGTGGGTACAGACAACTAGGACACACATGGACCTCTTCCACACTTTTCAGTGGGTATACACAAGAGTAAAAGAATGTTTGAGTAAGGATATCTTGTATCCTTCAGTTTGATGTAAGAGACAGAGAATGTTATTATATAGAAACACACGCTGCTCAAAAGTTAATAAAAAATACACAACATAAAAAAAATATTTAGATAGGTTTAGAAGTGTTCTGAGTGTTAGTCTTTGCAGCTCTGGACTTTGGAGATGAAGCAGATGAAAAACTCAAGTCCTTGTCTAGAAAACAGAGTATCATAAGAGAGTAGAAATGGAGGGTGTTCTTTGTGATGTTTGACAATGCAATGATTTCCTTGATTCAGGGTTTCAAATATGCTTCGTGTGTTCTTTATAAGTGTTGAGTTTCATGAAATAGGCATTTATTCAAAAATTTGATCTTAATGTGTTCTTCATTATGGTGGTCACTCCTGCTTGGTTTTCTTTTTCATATGTGTATTGTTTCTCGGCAACACTATTCTTCTATCTTGGAGTGAATGTGTTAGAGATGACAGGTTGCATCCTTTCTACACCTCATACCTCCTACTGTCACATGACATGTCTACAAAGAAACATTAATTATGTCAGTGCATTGAAATCTTAAAATATGACCATTAGAGATTAAATTGAAAATGACCAATTAGATTAGGAAACTATGTCTCATTATGTCACGGAGATGGTGTCTCCTTCACACAGTGTCTGGGTTGGTCAGGTGTACCGTAGTCACAGGGTATCGCGGTCACGGTGTCTCATGGTCATGATGTATAGATGTCACAGTGTCTTATTCTCGGTGTCTTCTTGTCACGGTGTTTGATCCTTCACGGTTTCAGGTTGTCACGCTGTCTGATTTACTTTGCAAGAAAGACATATCCAGTGGTAGACTCACAATGTCTCATACATTTCAAAATAATTGTATTCAGACTTAAGCAATGATGATCATAGAATGGATTGGACTTAATCATTTGACAAAGAAGGTATTATAAAATTAAATCAAGGATAGTATAAAGTAATTAAACTGAATTTATAGAAATTAATATCTTGAATGGCTCTTCTTAATGCATGAGAATACTTAAAAAATAATACACATGATTTGATACGATTTACTGAATTTAACCAGATTGAATAGGATTTTTGATCATTAAAACAAGATTAGTACATGAGGAGTCCAACAAATCTTTTTCAAATTTAATTAAACTCTGACATTCCTTTTTATTATTCCATTAATGCAGCATTCCCTGAGAACACACTTGGGAATTAAAAATAAATTGTTCAAGTGGAAACTAAGAATGGGGAGGACTCATTCATTGTCCTTACCCCTATATGAATGTTGTATCTCATTACAATGTGGGTGGAATTGGTTTACTATATCCATGGAGTCCTCAAGCAAAAGGAAGATGTTCATCCTGGAAAGAATTTTTTTTGTTTTTTTCATGAGCAAGAAACTTCACCCACCATCAGATTGGGGATAACCGATTAGAACTGCCCCTCTGGAGGCAGTCAAAACCCAGGGCCCACTTGGTGGATTAAACTATGTTTTATCCTTATTTTATCATTCAAATTATATTTTCATTTCATTTAAGAAATATCATATGTTATATTTTTACCCTTTTTAGGTTTTCAAAGAGCAACAATTAGGAGCATAACTCAGTGTTGCTTTGCCCATAAGTCAGGTCATACCACTCCTTTACAATTGCTTGCTTGTTGTGATTAATTTTATAATATTGTTACATGTTAAATTTGTTTGAATGCATTGAGGATGAAACATAATTTAAATGTGGGGGAGGGACCCATTTTAGTAAAGTCTTTTCATTTGTAGTTTTTTTTAATGTTTTTCAATAAATATTGTAATGGGTTTTTCGAATTTTTATGTGTTTATTTTTAAAATTTAGTGTGTTGTCAAAAAATTTGAGCTAAAAGGATTATCATTTCTATTTTAAAACCCATTTCCATTTTTAAACCAATATATTCCATGAAACTGAGCATAAATGAATGTTGAAATGACTTTTTTTTCAAGTTCAAATCTTTTAAAATTTCATGAAAAGTACTCTAATTTTTAAATCCCATTCTACATATCAATGTATTTATTTTTGAAATCACTTTTCTGGTAGGTTTCTTTACCATTTTGTCATATTCTTTACATTCACCTCATTTCTTGAGAGAACTAGACCATTATTTCTTTAAATATATATTTATTTATTTCGGTCAAAACATGAGGGGTTGAGGTCCTTGTGTTTCAAATGATTGAGGCATTTATTTGGTTTTAATCCCCCTTTCCAAATAATCATTTTTATGGCCTACCTTATACATTTATCCTTAATTATTCCTTAGAATCCATGAATTTAGTTATAGTTTTAAGCCACATTACAATCCAATTTTCCCTATCCAACCTGCTCTTGAAATGAAATAGCATGATCTAGTTGAACTTAAGTGTGGGGGAAGTTTCCATGTGGTAATACGTCATTTGGAGATACATTGGGTGAAATATAAAATGTCGAAGAGCTGATGTTTCTATTGAAGAGCTCATTTTTTAAAAATCTATGCCTTTCTGGAGATTTCATGAAAATTGAAACTTTTACTTTCTAGAGATTCCAATGTAAAAAAAAGGAAGATGTGCCTATCTGGAGATTTCAAGAAAAAAAAACAATGTTTGAGAAAAAAAATTCAATGAAATGATAACTGGCATGTAAATTCCTTGAGTTCTCATGATGATGAATCTTATTTTCTAGAAAGGGGAAGAGAAGGAGACCATTCTTGAGTAAAAATTAGAATCACACAATTTTTCTTAAAAAAGAGTTAAGAATCTTTTTTTGGCCTCATAATTTTTAACATTTAAATCCTACCAACCGAATGTCACAAAAAAACCATGAAAAGTTATCATGAGAAACACATTTCCTTGACTAACATCTAGTAGAGATGTAGGAGTATATCAAGCCTATGGTGACTCTTGAATGAGTTTGGATGAGAAAAGCCTTGTTGAACATTTACATTTGAGAGATGAGTGAAAGTTCATGTGAGGTAGGTGTTTTGTGTGCATGGGATAAGACATAAAGTGGAAATATATTAAATAATAGAAAATGGGGAACTTGAAATAATTGTTTTTGATGATTCATGATATATTTTTGTTTCTTATTATGGATTTGGTAGATTTAATTTCTATGTGTTTTAGATTTGATTTGATTTGATATTGATTTTACTCATCCAGGAGTCCAAGTGCAAATTATGGGGGAATTGACATAGAAAATATTTTCAATTAAATTGAAATAGAATTTCATTGTTTTAAACTCAAAAAAGTGTTTCTTTAAGATGAATGGTTTCATTTTCATGATACTGGTGTTATTTTGAGTTGAACAGAAAAATGGCCCATTTCATATTTTTAACTATTTTAAAAGATTTCTATATTTGGTTCATAACATTTATTAAACTAATTAAAATTGAAAAATTATTTCTTTTCCAGATGTTACACATACAGGGATTCATTTAATCCTTTTGGACTAAAAGCTAAATCAATCATATGGAAACTCAAAAGAAGCTCACAAGTTGGACCCTGAAAATTGTTTACAGATCTGCCGAGTTTTGGTGTGGGATCCATAGGTTGTTCATGGTGGACCCAAATGCTCCTAATTTTGGTGGGTGGAAGCCCAAGGAGTTTTGGAACAACATTAATGAAGTCTAGGACGCCTCAATTGGGCATTACAGGGTCATTAAATCATCCTAATTTGGAGATTTTCGATTTGGTGAGTCTAACTGGACATAATAAATGGTTAGAGTAAAACAGGCATAACTGTCGAAATACTTGTCCCAATTCACTGATATTTTGAGGGGAAACGCCCAAGATAATTATGAAAAACATTAAAATGGTGTAACTCATGAAGATTTCATTTAATGGGGCTAAAAGTTTTCATCATTCTGGGGACAAAATCTGGCTATTAAAGGAGGAGGGCCCCTCCCTCTCAAAGCATCTCTAATTCCATCCCATTCCTTCTGGGAAACCTAGGAGGAGGAATTTTAAGCTTTCTATTTTATTTATTTTCTTTTCCATAGTTTTTAATTCCTTCTTCTTCCCTATTCATCTCGATTAACCTTACCATGGTGGGGTGAACATTTTGAGTGATTGGGGAAGAGTTGGTTTTCTATTTTATAATGCTTCAGTTCTTGGATGTAATTGAATGAAATTTCTTTCTTAATCAAAGTTGAATTAAATTTCATATAGAGGATTTTATTATCATGTGTGATCATTCTTGAATTTTAATTTGGTTATGGATTTTTACCTTGGTAAAATAATAATTATCTCCCCCCACTAATTTATGGTTTCTATACGATGGAATAGACCAGAGATTAGTGGTGAAGTACTTGATGATCGTTAGTATGTCTAAAATGGGTAGTGAATGTTCTTGATTTTTTTGGGATAAAAAAGACCTGATCAGGTATTTCCCATGTCAGTTAAGGATAGTCAATTCAACTTTTTTTTCACCTGGAAGGAGAGTTGACCAAACTATGATCTTGGTATGGTTTTCTCTCACCATCATAATTTCACCAATGAAGTGAGAGGAAACCATTGTGGAAGATCTATTTAATAAACTAAGAAGAAGAGTTTTGAATTTAATTTAACAATGATAGAATTACAATTGGGAAACCGACCCTGACCTAATCACCCTTTTAATTCATAGTTTTCCAATATTTTGAATATCAAATTTCTTTTCTAAAGCACAAAATTTCTACCCTCATTTTAAAGTGACAATCTATTTTGTCTGCACTCCTCTTCAAGAGACATCCTAGGTCAAACACATTACTGCATTTTAACTTAGGAAATAATTGTTTTTACATGACCTATGATAGGCGTGTGTTAGCCACCTGACATTGATCATTCAACATGAACGCTTGATCCGTCCTGGTCAATGTTGTTAGTGGATTTGTAACCAGAGTGAAATCAGCTATGAACCCCCTTTAGTAGCCTGTGAGACCAAGGAAAATTTTCACCCCTACCAATATCTTGGGGGATTCCCACCACACAACTTCTTCTATCTTTGATGGATCCATACCTACTCCCAGCTGGGACAAAACATTCCCAAAGAAATGGACTTCTCAATCCCAAAACACACACTTCGATAACGTCCAAAATATCTTCTATTGACGAAGAACTCCCAAAACAACGTGAAGGTGCTCTGCATGATCCTACCTAGACATGGAGTATACAAGGATTTCATCTATGAAAACCACCAAAAACTTATCTCGGAACTTGCAGAACATCGCGTTCATCTATCCCATAAACACAATTGGAGAATTCATCACACTGGATGACATTAAAATGAACTAATAATGTCCATAAAGACAGCAGAAAGTAGTCTACTGGATATACTCATCCTTCACATGAATCTGATGATATCCTGACTAAAATTCGGTCTTTGAGGACTAACTCACACCCTTCAGTTAAATGAATAAATCATAAATCCACAAAAGAGGATAGTGATTCTTCACTATCACTCTGTTTATGTGACAATAATCGATAGACAACAGCAAACTACCATCAGCCTTCTTAAAGAACAAAACCGGTGTACCCCACATTGACACACTCAGCCAAACAAAACCCTACTATAACAAACCATCAATCTATATACATAGCTCTTGTAATTCAGAAGGGGCCATCCTATATGGAGACAAAGAAACATGAGGATCTCTTAGATGTATCTCAATCACAAACTTGATCTCTCGTCAAGGGGGAAATGCTACAATCGCTTCTGGAAATCCATTTTGGTACTCTTATACAACCCCAGGAAACACCAATTGTTGAACACTTGAATAAATCAGCATCTGCTCCAGAATCAAGGATGATAAGGACAAAACATGCCTCTGACCCATCTGAGGGCCTCGCTCACCAATAAACACCACCGACTACCCATTATCATCAAGGAACACCACCTGACTTGAAAACAAATCATCACTATCCTACACCAAATACTACCAATCCATGCCAAGGATGACTTTATATAGTTCAATCTGTAAAAAAAGGAAATCTCCCCAAGTGTGGTGTGGCCGCATCAGTAGATTACAATATCTACATACATTAAATAAGTCAGCTCGACCTCCAACTGGAATAGTTAATGCCAACGACACTATAAGCCACTCTACCTCAAGCCCAAAAGAATGTACAAGGGTAGGTTATTTGAATGATTGTGTCTATCTTGAATCAAACAAGGCATAAAACCAAGTAGAAAACAATGAAAGGGCACCTCGAACAACGTCAGGGTTGCCTGGCGATGGAAACACTAAAGCATGAAGCTGACCACGACCACCTCCGAAGCCTCTCTAACCCTAATGTCGATCACCAACATGGACTCACTCTACTATCTAAGGATGGGGATCATCATGGGGATACCCTCTACCTACTCCATCTAATCTTGGCTGATCCAAAGCTGGTGCAACCTGTTGCTGCTGCCACGGCTAAAACTTCCTCAATGGAGGAACCTGGAGTGGAACACCTTGTGCATGATGACTATTCTAAAAGGTAAATAACTCTCGCTATTGATGACCAAGACATCCACTATAAAAACAAGCACCTGATCCCATGGAATATGCATGAGATCCTTCCCCCCAGTATAAATGACATGAGGAGGGCTAGGACATACCCCTGTCCAAATAGAAATTCATCTACCCTGAAAACTGAGAAACCCAGGAAATAACATTACATCATGAGGAATCATCATGACTCCACTCACATGATTATTTGGTTCTAGAAAATGCCCTCTTGATGAACTCTACCCTCACCAACACCTCACGATGGGTCTTCAACATAAATGGGGTGACCTGGAACTAGATCTCTGGATACAAAGCCTCCTTGAAATGCCTCGCACTAGCCTCCTCATCTAGAAATAGGACTGAATCATATCATAAAAGGTTTCTGAAATGGATTCTAAGAACTCAAAAACTAGATATCCTATATTAATGTTTCAAATGCTCATAAAGACTAGACACCTTCAAAATTGATGAGTGAAACTCGACTCTAAACTTGTCTTGGAACTCCAACCATGAGATCTCCGACCTGTCACAATTCCTAAGGAACAATAACCACCACTGCCTTGCTACTCCATGAAACATTTCCACAACCAATGAAACCTAGTGCTCCTTCCGATCATGGATTGAACTGATGCCTATCTTAACCTCCTCCATCAAGTCTTCTATGACTACATCTAAAAGAGAGACCTCGTGCTTTTAATGACTATGGTGATGAAACTCTTAGAGTGTTCTTCTCCAAGTGTCTTCATCAACAACCTCTACCCTGTGGTGATCTACTAGCATAGGCAGTTGGACATCTTTTGTGCGAACTTGATGAGGACGTCGACCTAGATCCATACTTGTAAAATAACAAACAGTTAGACCTCCTAAACCTAGAATATTTAAGACTCGACATTAATTAATTCATTCATTTCTTTTATTCATTTTAGGTTAAACAATCCCAAGGTCTACCCATTCAAACACATGTTCAAAGAAGAATGATGCATGATCCTTTCTTAGGTACCCTATAACTAGTATCACCTTGTTTAGTAGAAATTGTAACCTTAATGGTCCATGCATGAGATCCCAGGGGGCCCTAAAATCCTATGTCTCATACAGTCTCTAGTGTTTACATAACTTTCTAATCTTGACTGAAACTATTTCCCTACTAACCAATGTAACCTCACCTATTCCTAACACCAAACTCCATCCTATTCCACAACTATGCCTCTATTTCCCTCAGAATTCAGGGATGACCTCCTTGATTGAAGGTTCAATCATTGAAATCTGTTTCTAATGGGTTTGTTCATAAAACCGGAAACATCCAATGATTCCACATCCATTTGGACCCACTTTCCAAAGGTAGGTTCTCATTATTTGTTGGACTGATGAGGCTTAGGAATTTTCATTGGTCGAGAGGATGGGAGGTCGGACTCATCACACATTTTTGAGGGGAATTATGGTCTACTCCGGGACTCTCTTTATAGATTTAAGTTATGTTCATGAATCCTTATTACATTACCAAGTATAAAATGCGCTTTCATTTAGATCAGACAATCAATGACTGATATGTAGGAAATATAGAGAATCTTTTATATGTATTCGAGGTTCTTTATTGATAGAGAATCATCTGTACTTTTTAGATATTCTTAGTCAATGGTATCCTTTGATACGTAAAAGTACCTTGGTCATTATGATGACCATGCTGGTTTTAAATCCTCTCAGTGGGGCACTTGAAGTTTATTGTCTTTCAGAAGGACATGGATTATTTTAGAGTTGGGATCGAACCCTCATATGGGCTACCTACGTATACTTTGTTTAGAAAAGGAATCAGAACCCATGTAGTTCGAGTAAGGGAGTATGATGTTTATGATTGATGGCTCAAAGAAAGATGTCATAATTAATTTACACTCTAAGCTCACGTGAGTCATGCTCGGTGTGAGAAACAAGAGGTATTGACAAAAATCAGACAATTGTGCCATGAAAGATACAATCATAAGAAATAAGGTGGGACTTATGTATTTATGAATGCCCAGATAAATGAAGATTTGGATTTACTTCAGGGAAGAAATCCAGAAACATGGTCTATAAAGGTATATGTTCTTCATGGAGATTTGAATACTCTAACTTGGGGCTTACTCCTGAAAAGGAGGCCCAAATTAGGAGAGGACTTATGATTGGGTTTTTACTCCTGAGAAGGAATCCCATATCAAAGGTAAATTAGGACTGGTTAAGAGGAATTAAGACTGGGGCTTACTCCTGAAAATGAGGCCCAGGTTAAGAGACTTGAAAAAATTAAGGGACTTGGGGATTACTCCTGAGGAGGATGCCCAAATTAGGGGACTGGGGATTATTCTTGAAAAGGAGGCCCAGGTTAATGAAATTATGGTTGGGGATTACTCCTGAGGAGGATGGCCAAATTAGGGGACTAGGGCTTACTCCTGAAAAGGAGGCCCAGGAGGAAATTATGACTGGGGATTATTCCTGAAAAGGAGGCCCAGGTTAATAGAATTATGGTTGGGGCTTACTCCTAAAAAGGATGCCCAAATTAGGGGACTGAGGCTTACTCCTGAGAAGGAGGCCTAGATTAATGAGTTCTCTCATCATAAAGGATGAGGTTGAATGAATAAAATCTCAATCTTTAGTGAGATAATGATGTGTAAATCACTAGGTTTTGAGAGATATTTCACAGAATTACTTTTAGATAAGGAATTCAAACCAAGAAATCATACCATAAATGGATTTGAAGAGTGTCTTGAAGACTGAATCTTGAATAGGAGAGGTGGAATGGCTTAAGACGGGTGAAATGGGCAAGAAGGGCACCCAAAAAGGCAGGGGCGCTCAAGTCCTGGTAGGCGCGCAAGTACTGCGTGGGTGCGCAAGTCCTGGTCACGCAGGTATACCTGCGCGACACATGGGTACATGCGCGATGGTTAAACAACAGGGTAATACATGAGAGAATCTTGGTTAAAGCTTTTAGAATCATCTTGAGGTTCTTCCAGAAGAGGGGCGCATAAGTTCTATTGAAGGAGTAAGGCGCCGCGAAAGTGTGGCCATTTCCCTCAAGGGCTGGCCACTCAGGCACACAAGTGTTAATGAGTTTCAACACTTAGGCCTTCCTCCTCCTCTTTAGATCTTCTGTTCTAGGTAAGAAATTACCTTATAAGTGTTTCAGAAGCATTGATAAGAGACTAGGGCACCAGGAGATTAAATCTGAGTTTCTGGAAAAAATCCTTCTCGAATGGGGGGCCCATAGGGTTTATTTATAGGCAAGAGAATACCCCGGGCGGTTATCACTTAGGCCGCACAAGTCACTTGCACGACCATTAGACATCGCGCAAGTGGACTTGCGCGACTATGATGGAACTTGTGCGACCTATTGGCAATGTTCTCCTTGTTCATCCCTTGGTCGATTTTTGATGTTTTCTTCCAAGGATGAATCAATTTGTGCTAATTCATTTCCCTTTACATTCTTTTGGACTCTGTGACGAAAATTAGTGTCAATAAAAGTCCCCCCTCAGAGTTGTATCCGAAAGAAATGAGGATGTGACTCTGAGGAAAAAAAGAAATCCAAAGGAAAGGTGGCGCGCAAGTGTTGAGGGCGCAGAGGGAGGTGCGCAAGTGGGAGTCGCGCTGTCTGTAGGCGCGCAGGTGGGTATCCTAGCCTATAAATACACTGTCATTTTCCGCGCATAGCATCTGATTTTCGGATTCTCAAGCTCTCGTCACGCAAGTCACCTTCTCCGCGCAAGTCTCTTGTTTTCCACTGTTTCTTCGCCATCACACTACTGTATAGGTATTTGGACTTGCGCGGTGATACTTGTGCACCAAAAACATGTGCGGCACATTAACACTTGCGTGACACATCCATACTTGCGTGCCAAGTTTAGACTTGTGCACCTTAATGCCATTGCCATTTTTTTTGAAATTCCTTCACAAATTTTATGAAAAATCAACATACATAATAGTTAATTTACTCATATTTTGTGCAGAATCAATGAATCTTAGACCCGGAATAGTTGATGAACTGGCTATCAAGCAGATTGATGATATGATGAACATCATTGGAGACGATTATTATACCATCAAAGATGGAACTCTTCCGGATTTGGCTAAGTATCTGAAGAAATATCATCGCGACTTCCCCCAAAGCACTTTTCTGCCTATGTATGGCTATGGTCATCTACGAGAAGTCACTATCCCAGATGCAAAGGAATATATTTGATTTTCGTGGTTTCAAAGTTACACCAACTTTGCTTCAGAAACTATCTCAGGGGGAGGAGTATTTCTAAATGCTGGAATAGTGGAGAAGGCCCACATGATGCATCATAGCCCTTGTACGCGAGATCTGAAAGATCATACGCCTGAGCTGCAACCACATTGTCATCCTTCAATCTCCCAAAATGCTCAGATGGATCAATCCAAAGGCTGGAAGAAAAGTTGGGACTTCCGTCCTGGGGGAGGTGTGAAGCCAACATGGATTTGGGCATACTGGGTGCGACAAACCTGTGCAGATTTTGTCGAGGATCTGAAAAGAGTGGCGATATACGAAGCTGTCTGGGGTGGGAAAACATATGTTTACAAACATGATAACTTCGTGCCGTAGATACTCAGCCACTGGAGTCCAGCAACGAATTATTTCCATCTGACTCATGGAGAAGTAGGCAGCAGTCTGTGGGATGTCCACAAGATCTCAAGGGCTCCAATTTTGGGCGATATGTATGATGAATTCATTCCACCCAAGGTGACTTGGAATGATTTAGTTAATACTCCTGCTTTAGCTCGATAATTATTTAAGATCTTCCACAGGCTAAAAAGTTTAGAGACCTCATTAACTCATTATAGAAAGGATATTCATCCGGAGGAATGGATGAATATATTTCTTATTGAGAAGAAAGAGAGGGAGCCAAAGGAGAAGGAGCTGAAAGAAAAAGGATCCATGAAAAAGAAATACAAGGATAAGAGGCCCAAACGTCCTACCACTTTCCCAAAACCTGAGAAGAGGGGTGCTCTTGGCACATTCTAGCCAACTCTAGAAGTAGGAGAGTTCGTGAAGTGGGGATATGAGGTGAATCAAAGGATCCAAAAGAAGACTTGTCTGGCGGGCTTCTTGGCAATGTGGATCAGCATTTATCTCTTGCCAGTCAGATATTTGAAGGGAGGCATCAGTCCAGGGACCTTCGTCATTGCGGAAAATTTGGCTGAGTGAAAAATGGTTGGGTTGGATACCCCCATTTTAGCAAAGATTCACAGGAGTTTACTTCATGTCTTCATGTGTAAATATCCTTTAAGAATAGTGGGACCATTCCAAGTTTTATAGGGATGGATCACCACTCACTTCAGGACTTACAATGTATAGAATGGATTATAAATTCCTAGAAGTTCTTTCAGGCCGTCAGTGCAAGAATTATCTGGAGTTTCTCTACTAGATGTTAATTCCTATGACATAAAAGTGAGGCTGAGCATGTTTAAGGAATTCAACTTCTTTCCCTATGGAAGTCCACCAACCGGGTGGTTTGTTGATGATGGAACAACCCATTTATATTTGAGGGAATACATGCTAGCTTGTAGGGATGGTGTGCTAGTTGCCAGGATTGATGGAGAAATTATATGCGAGGCCTATGCTCCATATAGATTTTCATGTTAATTCAAATGTCTACAACAGATTGTTGTATCTCCTCTAGTACATGTCAGGTTAGAGAAACATCCGATGGTTGCTCGGAAATTATGGCTGCTGACGTCAAGGGAGAAGACTGGGGAAATATTTGATCTACCAGTTGAAAAAGCGGCACATAATTTGACTACATATTATGCCGAACACTGGATAGCATCATACCCCAAAGGGGTGCTGAATCACCCAGTTTATCAAGTGGGGAAAAGGAAGAGGACTGTAGAAAAATAAACCCTTCCTCATGAAGGTGATGCTTCCCCACCTGAAGCAGATTCGGAAGATTCCTCCTCTAGAACTGATTCACCGGATTCCCATGATGGGGATGCTGAGGTACAACCAGCAGAAAAGTGGTTTCATGCCCGATATAATCTTCCGGCAAGAATTAAAAGACCCACTCCATCAACTCCTGGTGAGTTACTTCATTGTGGTAATTTAATCACTGCTACATTATAAAGCAATAAGTATTATTTTTTTATTCTCTATCTGTAGTTGCAGGAGCTAGAAATAAATTGAAGTCAAAGAGTGTAGGACCTTCCTCATAGCCTTCATATCTAAGACCAGAGGCTGTCCAATTATGGCAGAGTTTATACTGTGGTACCGTGACCTCCTGGCTGGATCTGTGTGAGGGCCTACAACTTCCTGGAATAGGGAATCTTATGGCTTCTACAAATATCCAATACGAGGATAACCCCAATGAAGTGCAGGCTTATATCAGAGAGATGAAAATGCTCATATATGCCACTGATAATTCCATTCCTGTCACCAGGCGGGTGAAGGAAATGATTGATCATGGCGCCAATGAGGGGTCTAGTGGTTCTGGAGATGAGGAGTGGCATGAGTATGTGGCTCTAGAAGATGTAAGTTTTCTTTCCCTATTTGATTTGAAACTTGATTCCAGTCAAAGATTTGTTACTTAAGGAAGTTATTTTCTTCATCTTGCAGCTTTCAAAGAAAGGAACTGAGGTTCCATCGCCACAGTATAGCCCTGGTGGTACTGCCATCGGGGCTACTGCTGATTCTCCCCGCGAACCGGGCGAGATATCTCCAGGACATCAGGCCATGAATGAGGCGTTGGACATAGCCTTCCGTTCACCAATCCAAGTGCCAATAAGGGAGACTACTGATAATACAAAAAAACCAAAGAAGAAAAGGCAACGAAGGAGGAAGTCCACAGCTAAGCGCTTCATTAGTAGTGGTAAGTCTTTCAGGTAATCATGAGTTTATACCCATGACCACATGGTTACTCATATTTCTGGGGATTGCAGGGGCTTCTTCAATTTTCCCCCTGAGGGAAAGGACTGATACTCCTTCAAAGACCACAGAGGGTGATGTGGAATAATCATAGATCCAAACTGACTTGGCTGATCCTGGAGAATAGCTAACATCTATTCCCAGTATCCCTCCTACTGCTTTTGCAAGAAGAGAAGAACCTGTTTCTGGTGATTCAACAATGCTTCATAAAAACTGTTGAACGAAACACCGAATGACTTCCATATACTTTAGGTTCAACTCCTTCATTAGAGCTTCTAGCGATTGTTGCAACTGATGCTGTGATTTTACACGAAGATGTTGTCCAGGGTCAGGGGTGCAGGATGTAAGTCGTCAAGAAGACACATCAAACGCTCCCACTGGTGAGACTAACCAGAATTCTGAAATCTCATTGGATGAAATGATGAATCATGGAATGTCTTTCGATGATTTTATGATCATGATAAGTTGTCATGTGATTTAGAAGACCTTGGGCATGAGTGTTATCCTTCACCCAGTAAATTTTCTTATAATTTACACTTCTAATCATGACTGAAAATAATATGCAGTTCCATCCATAGAAGCTGCTGAACTGCCAATGCCTGAAGAGGGTGTGGACATTAATGTCAACCCTACCATTGCAGAAACATTAACTCAAGTAGATCTAAACCCAGTAAACCCTCCTAAGACCCATATTGATGATCCTATTGAGATTGGGAAAGATGGGGAGGTGTCTTCTCAGGTTTCTGATCCACCGTTGGGTAAGGGATAACAATATTTGTGATTGTAATTAATTTTCAAGACAATCAATTCTTTTGTTATCCTTTGAAGCTAACCAAAGATTTTAATTACTCATGCAGGGCCATCAACTACAGTGGCTAGATCTGGAGATGAGGCCTCAGCCTCTTCCCCAATGGGAATTGAAAGCGAAGAAGCACTGGTCAGGGGGGAAGGAGCAGAACATGGCACTTCTTTAAGTGCATTAATCCCAGATTACATGCCCCCTTGTGATGATGATGTTGAATCAGACCCAGAGGTGATTAAAGCATTCATCATTTCACAACTCAAGGCATGGAACATCATATGAAAAATCATATCTAATGTTCCTTTAGAAGAGCTATGATCGAATATCACTCGATTGTAATCCCAGTTTTTCATGCTAGGACTTTGCGGTTTTGGATATGAAAAGATCCATGCCGCGGTGAAATAGGTCATCTTCAGGAGGGAGCAGGAGCAAAAGTGTCGCGAAGATCTGACCAGAGTGAAACTGTCAGTTAACATCGGCGAATTTGAGGCTGCGGTATCCCGAGCTGAGGCTGATTATGCTGCCATGATGAAGGAGGTGAAGCATAAAATCAAAGAAAAATTCATCCAGCAGGTGCACCTCCAGCAACAATTAGATGTTTTTACTGAGGAACTTGATCAGCTCAATAATTCACTAGAGGGAACTCAACCGAATGGTATGAAATCCATTGAAGATGCCAAGAAGGCACTCCATCAAGCTAAGAAGAGTGAAGCCGGTCGAGTGCACGAACTTCTAGTAGCTACTGATGAAGCTCGGTATGCTATACATCAAGTGAAGACTTTTGTTGACAGACTTTTGTAATCTCCTGAAAAAGAGAGGAGGCTCAAATCTATGGATGTCCCTCTAATTCTTGTGCATCAATGAAGAGTACATTTATCTTCAATCATTTATGCTTGTATTTTCCTACTACATGCTTTAAATTTTACCTAATCCAATGGGCCTAGTAAGCATAGTTTGATTTTTACTAGGATCAATGTAAATAACCATACAAAATTCGAACCTTTTAATTGCTCAATATTACCTAAATCATACAAAATGTATGTTTAGTGAGTTGGAACTAGACTTTTATTCAGAGCTCCTTTTTCTTTTGTGGACAGTTTAAATTAATACACATCGGACATAAAGAGTCTAATGTTTATGGTCCAAATAACTTTGACCGAATGAATTAGAATTGACTCAATTCCTTGAAAATTCATCTGAAAACATATTACCATACTCAAGTATGAGGGAAAATATGAAATCTATGACTTAAGAATATTTGAATATGCGGAATGAAATGAAAAATAGCTAAAAGGAATTAGAAGAAGTAGTTCCCAAGAGTGAAGTTACCATTATTTAACAAACCTGTTAGGGGGTTGAATTATACAGGGCCACCTAAGGGCATTGGCTGCACAGTTAAATAAATAGTATCTTTTGGCTAAAAAGTCTGTTATGTAGACTGTTTATGCAAGGCCGCCTATGGGCACGTGCTGCATAGTCAGGAAAAAGAACTCTCAGAAATTTACCTTTCTACTGCTAAAAGAAAGTGAAAGTTTATGGAGATTCAAATCTTCCAAAGTATAGAGTTTGTTGTATGGAAAGAGGTACTTGAATATGGAGAAGATATTTACAAACAAGATTATTGAAGAACTGGATGGATATTACTCCTATGAAGGTCTGACCCAAACATAGGGAACGAGAATATAAACCATAGACTTGAATACTTTCAGATCATGAAAAAGGATATGGGACAAATATTTTAAGGATAGCTGTTTTTGCAGATCCCTACATACTGTCATTTAAGACAAATAAGGAATAAATAGGCATTCTTACCAAGAATGAAGTTACCAATATCTGAAAAACCTGTTATGGGGTTGAATTAGGCAGGGAAACCTAAGGGCATTGGCTGCATAGTCAGATAATAGTATCTTTTGGCTAACAAATCTGTTATGTAGACTATTTATGCAAGGCCACCTATGGGCACATGTTGCATAGTCATGAAAAATAAATCTCAGAAGTTTGACATTTTTGTGACTAGAATTCATGAAAAGGGTTATGAAGATCTGAAAATATTTAAGGTTAGGATTATGACACATAAATATGGGTATTTTCCAATGTATACAGAGATACACAGATTAATGCAAACCCTAATCATGTTGTGGCTGGGTCATGAATTGAAATGTTGGACTTCACTACGTATCCCATAAGGTTGAGAATCTAGCCATATGTAGTTCTTAAACTACAGTTTAACGTCGTGTGGGACAAAAAGGATTATAGATCTTAGTTTAGGGTCATAAAGCTTGGACCATTGTATGAAATACACAGTGTGTGTTTTCATGGGGACTTTTCAGCCAGGGTATTGAAAGTGGAATTTGGGGTTAGGACCAAAGACTTGGGGCTGGATTCGAGGGACACTCGAACGTTCCTACGTATCCCATAAGGATTGGAATCAAGCCCACTTAGTTCTATAAATACCCTCTGTACAAATTTGGTTCGTACATGTGAAGGGTGAAAGGGGATTTTAGTACAATGATGGTTTAACCCAAGATAAAAGGTTTGGGCGTTGCCATGTATGCACGTAGTATTTGAAATGAAACATGATTAAAAAATAAATATATATAATGGTTCCCTCTCAGGTGAGTGTATCAAAGAATATTGTAGTTTATTGTCATACTGGACAAAAGTGTTGTATAGTTTAACGTCTTATAGCAAGGACGAAAGTGAACCAGTGTAAAGATATTGATTCTAGGGGCGGTTCCACGAATCAACATCGTATGAGATGGAGGTGAACCGATGTGAAGAGATTGGTTTTGGGATTGAACCTTGGGAGGTTGCCTACGTACCCAGCCTGGAAGGAAAGGATCAAAGTCCGTGTAGTTTAATTAAAGAATGAATTAATGATAAAGTTGTTCTTGGGGACAACGACCTGAAAATGATGTTGTTGGGACATACACATGGTTAGTATCCCAAAGAGAGTGTTATGGTTGAGGTTTTCTCTAAGCTCACATGAGTCATACTCAGTGTGAGAAACAAGAGGTAACAACAACCTTAACGATGCACAGTTTAATGTCATGTAGGACATATCAATTAATTTCTATACAGTTTAGCATCATGTAGTTAGGACGATGGGGACAATATTGTTTTACATCATGTTGGACGAAAGGGGGACTTTTCTGTTTAATGTCATGCAGTGAGGACAAAAGAGTACACCATTTAACGTCATGTTGAATGTATTGGGGATTTTTTTCACAGTTTAAAGTCATGCTGGACAAATTAGGGACGATACAGTTTAGCGTCATGTTGGACGAAAGTGAAAATAGTTTAAGGTCATATGCATGGACCGTGGATGGTGCAGTTTAATGTCATGCTGGACGGTGGTGTAGTTTAAGGCCATAAAGGACCTTTTATGATTATGTAGTTTAACGTCTTTCCAGACATAAGGGACTTTTATACAGTTTAGCGTCATGTAGTTAGTACGTCACAGTTTAACGTCTTGCTGGATGAAAGGGACTTGCAAATAGTTTAGGGTCATATGCATGGACCGTTGATGATGCAGTTTAAGGTCATACTGGACCATTTAGGGAACTTTTTCACAGTTTAACGTCGTGTGGGACAAAAGTACAAATAGTTTAAGGTCATATGTATAGAACATTACTGTATATTTTAACTTCATATAGCAAGGACGAAGAATGTTTTGTGTTTATACAAAATACTTCTTCAAAAATCTGGAATTGGTTGGAGTACTGATGAGTTCTCCATCCATCGAGGTTAATGAATAAGCTCCATTGGAGTAGACCCTATGTATTAAATAAGGTCCTTCCCATTTTTTTATCAAGATTGGGAGGTTTATTTCCTGGTATTATTGGAGTTCTGAGAACTAATACCAATTCTCCCTGAGTGAATGAACGAAGACGAACTTTTTTGTTAAAATCTCATGCTATTCGATTCTGATAGACTTCCAAGTGGTGCAAAGTGCACAATCATTTCTCATCTAACCATTCCAATTCATTCAATTGCATTTGAGATTGTTCATTTGTAGATGACTGATCACAAATGGCTACTCTGAGCGAAGGCAATTGAACTTCAATGGGCAAGACAACTTCCGTTCCATATACCAGTGAATATGGAGTAGACCGAGTTGCAGTGCGGGTGGTAGTCCGATAAGCCCATAAAGCATGAAAGAGTTTATCAGTCCATGACCTCTTATCTTTATCCACCATCTTTTGTAGTATATTTTAAAGAGTCTTGTTAAAGGATTCTATCTGGTCATTGGCCACTGCATGGTACCGAGATGAATGGTTGGATTTGAGGTTGTATTCTTGATACAACTTCTTCACCTCGGATGAACAGAAGTTGGTGCCATTGTCCGTCAATATGGTACGAGGGACACCAAATCTGGTAATGATGTTAGACTTGATGAAGCTAACAACGCATTTATAACTGACTTTCTTGAGAGGTATTGCCTATCCCTATTTGGAAAAGAAGTCAGTAGCAGTAAGAATGTACTTAAACTGCTCGGTCGTAGCTGAAGGGTAAGGTCCCACCACATCCATTCCCCATGTGGCAAATGGCCATGATTATTTAGCCGTATGAAGCAACTCTGGAGGTTGATGAATGAAGTTGGCATGTACTTGGAATGAATGACACTTATTTGTGAAATCAACACAATCTTGTATCATTGAAGGCCAAAAGTATCCAAGCCTTCGAATCTGATCAGAAAGTCTATGTCCAAACTGGTGGGCACCACAGACTCCTGCATGCACATCCTTCATGACAACCATTGTCTCTTCACCATCAATGCATCTGAAGAGAACTCCATCAAAACCACGTTTGTAGAGAATTTTCTCTAGGTGATTTGGGATATCATAAAGAGTAAAATTGACCACACGTCGCCGGATTTGTTCTTTCTCAGCTCTATCCGGTGGAAGTGTTCCATTTTGAAGGTATTCCCTGATAGGTGACATTCATCCTGTAGTATGACCATACGGTTCAGGAATGGGACTAATTTCATTAATTTCCTCTGTTCTGATTCGAACATAAGGTGAAATTGAATAACGTTGGGCAATACTGATGGTTGTCTCATCCCGATTTGGATCTGCCAGAGCTGTGGCTATATTAGCCAGTGCATCAGCTTGAGCATTTTGTGATCTTGTAACATAAGAAAATGTCGGTTCCAAAGGAAATTCCGCCATTAACTCTCTGACGTAATCATACAAAGGGATTAGTTCTTCTTTTCTGATGGCATAATACCCATTGACTTGTTTGATTACCAGGTCTAAATCACCTTTCACCTTTAAGTGATTCACTTGTGCTTGAAGTGCTATTTCTAAGACTACGATGAGATCTTGGTATTCTGCTTCATTATTGGTACCACCTTCCCATAATAAGAAGGAATAAGGTAACACTACCTTTTCTGGAGAAATGAGCACAATTCCAAATCCAACTTTGTTGATTTTAGGATTTTCCATTTTCCTCCCTGTTGGACTTCTGGAAGCACCATCAAAATATATTTCCCATTCCTGAGGACTTTCTTGAATAGAGAAGACTTCCTCATTAGAGAGTTCAATATCTGAAGATGTGTCTACCATTGAAGGGTGTTCAGCCAGGAAATCAGCCAGGTCTTGGCCTTTTATCGCCTTTTGAGACACATACTGAATGTCGAATTGCTACAAAATAACCGCCCACCTTTCCAGACGTCCTGTATGCATTGGACGACTAAGGATGAATTTGAGCGGGTTATTGCGAGATACCAATTGGACCTCGTGATTTTGCAGGTAGTGTCTCAACTTCTAAACTACAAAGATTAATGCCAGGCATCACTTCTCAATACTTGAATACATGGTTTCTGCTTCGAGCATAGTTTGACTGAGATAGTAGAGGCTGTTTTCATTCCCAGCATCATTCTTCTAATCAAGAAATGCACCCAATGATCACTCTAGTGCTGTCACGTAGAGGATAAGTGGTCTTCCTTCAATAGGTGGCATGAGTACCGGTGGACTCAAGAGGTATTTATTGAGAATATCGAATGCTTCTTGACATTCTTCAGTCCACTGGTAAGTGACTCCCTTCTTCATCAATTTGGTGAAGGGTAAACTTTTGCCTGCTAAATTGGCGATGAAATGCAAAATATAGGCTAAGTGTCCTTGAAGTCCTCTTAATTCTTTAAAATTTTGAGGAGGTGACATACCAAGGATTGACTTGGTCTTCTCAGGATCGACTTCAATACCACAATGGCGTACAACAAAGCCGAGAAATTTTCCTGAGGTTACCCCAAAAGCACATTTTAAGGGGTTCATCTTCAAATTATGTTGTCAAAACTTGTGGAATATGACTTCCAAATCAGCCAAGTGATTAAAATGTTGTTTGGAGTTAACCACCAAATTGTCTACATAGCATTCAACAAACTTCCCTAAGAAGGGTTGGATGATACGATGCATGTCATGCTGATATGTCACACCTGCATTCTTTAAGCCAAAGGGAATTACCCGATAGCAAAACACACCCTGAGGGGCTCTGAAGGCTGTAGATTCCTCTTCTTTTGTGTTCATTCAGATCTGATTATATCCGAAATATCCATCAATGAAGGAAAGTGATTCATAGCCAGTTGTTTCATCAATTAAAAGTTCTGTAATTGGAAATGGGAAATAATCCTTAGGACAATGCCGATGAAGATCTCTGAAATCGATGAAAACTCTAATTTGTCTGGTCTTCTTCTTTATAGGGACAACATTAGCCAACCACTTGGGATATTGAACTTCTCTGATGAAGTTAGCTTTGATAATCTTATCCACTTCAGCTTCAATTTTAGAAGCATAAGTTGGGTGTGTTCTTCTCACGGCTTGCTTAAATCCTCGATGTTCTTCTAGTAAACCCAAATGATGAGTAGCAACATCAGGATCAATCCCGGGCATTTATGTATAGTTCCAAGAAATTATATCTCTATTTTGATTTAGAAAAGAAATATACATCTCTTTCTCTTCAAGAGTCATGGCTGCACTAATTAAAGTGGGGCTTGGATCTTCTTTTGTACCCAGATTTATTTCTCTGAGGTCATCCACAGTGGTAGAGATACCCTCTTCAAATGCTGGAGGAGCATCTCTGAGATCTTCCTCTTCTACTTCATCATGTGTTATTTCTTCTGTTTCTACTTGCATAGTAGATGATAAAGTTGAATTTTCATTATTATAAGAGATGTCAAAATTTGCATATCTTGAAGAAGAAGCTTCCATATCCGACCCGATTGATGATGAAGGGTCTTCTTTGGGTAATAAAGAGGAGATGATGGATTGAGAATCGACATAATTGTTCTCCTCCGATATTGATATAACTTCTTCTGGCCTAATTGGAGAAGCATAGACTTGTTGGATTTCAGCAGATGAAATGAAGACGTCACCATTTGTGCTTTCATCACTGCTTGGTAGATTACAAATTTCTCCCATGTTGTCTAGCTCGATTGCCGTAATTGAAATTATGGATCTTTCCATAAGAGTATTTTGATTTGGGTCTATCTTGTCAATTTGACTGATAGACAACACATAATCTGTACTCACATGTGTAAATGGATTTACTGTAATTTTCTCCAAACCATATGGAGCATTAACTTTGGTAATCTCCTTTGTTGTGGATTTCTCCCTTCCCTTCATGTGATAGAATTCCACCTCAATGTATTGAGACTCACATGTCTTGAATGGGGCCTTATCACCATACAATGTCCCAACATGACCATCGAAACAATATTTAAGACATTGATGGTAGGATGAAGGGATAACCACATGTTGATGTAGCCAGGGTCTTCCAAGCAAGATGTTGAAAGCTGAGTCTTGATCAATGACCATGAAATCTGAATTGGATACAAGATCTCCAAACTGAGTTCTGAGTGTAACTTCGCCCAGTGGTTCTTTCTCATTTTTATCATATCCTTGTAACATCATGGTAGAAGGAGATAAATCAGATTCTGTGAGGCCTAATCGACAAAGTGTATGAATGGGCATGAGGTAGACTCCGGAACCATTGTCATTGAAAGCTCTTCGGACGGATACGCCATTGACCTTGCCAGATAAGTACAAAGGTCTAATATTTCCATGAACAACATCATATTCATCTTCACCAGTAAAAGATATTATATCATGGAATTATGAAAGATTATTCTCTATTTGATAGACTTTAGCTGCAACAATTTCAGTTTCAAACTCCTGAGGACTCGACAAAGCCTCGATGAGTGCTTCCCGAAGATCTTTTGACAGATTCAAAGCATCCAGAATTGATAACTTGGATGGTACTTGGGCCAAGTGTTTCAATATATCATACTTTTGATCCAGAGGTCTGTGTTTCCCAAAAGGAATATGTGGTTTATCAGGTACCTTGGAAGAAGATGTTTTGGAAGTTTATGCATCTTGTATCGGTATAGGGGTTGGCAATATTCCTGGTTTTGGAAGATTAGACCGATTATATCCATTTACTTGCTGAGAAGAAGAAGATGGAACTTTCAACCGGTCTTCCAAAATAATTGTGCCAGGATTAAATTTTCTATTGGTAGAAGAACATGCTTGTTCTTGCTGAGCTCGCTGAAGGGCTCTACCACGAGTTTCTGCTGCGTACACAGTTCTAGCAGGGGTAGAATTGGAGTAGTGGCTTCTGAAAGATCCATGTCTTCCCCTGTATCCTGAGCCTCTGAAACTTCCTCTGATTCCCTTGTTTGATACAAGGAATTCAGGCTCATCAAAATTGAAACTGCGGCTGGCATATGGATATGTTAATTGAATCATATTAACAGAACCGAAGATTAACCCTTCGTCTGATGAAGACTCTTCCGTATTAGCCTGTTTAGGCTGTGCCGTTTAGCGGGGTGGTGCCCTTGCCTTTGAAGTAGATGGAATGAAGTCCTCCATAGTCAAAGACAACTTAGGATTTGACACATTCTAATCTTCTTCTGATTATTTTTCTTTCTTTGAATCATGTCGTTTATTTGAGGACTTTCCCTCTGATGAAGATGGTTTTGCTGCAACATTCATGGTAGAAGACATAATTGGTTTCTTTAATTGTGTTCGCAAAATAGAATTATTTCGGTTGATTGTCTTTATGACCATCCAATCATCATACTTCTATGCATTTTTTCTTTTTACTTCTTGCCATTCGCCTTCCTTGTCTGGAACTGTACCAGTAACACATGCTACCTGAGCTGAAGAACCCTTCAGTTTGACTTGTCCCGAGTCGACCATCATTTCCAGGAGGTCTTTGAAGAGAAAACACTCCAAGATGGTATGCCCTAACATTCGATGAAAAGGACAATAATTGTGACGGTCTTCATATCCTTTCTTGTTTGGACTCTTGAGCATTAGAAATTGAACCAAATTATTTTCCAGAGCCAAAATAAAGTAACTAGGAACTTGTTCATTTCTGAAAGAGTATGTTTTTCTATTAAAATCCCCAAATTGTTTTCATCTTTGATCTACTTGATCGTCTGTAAGAAATGGCCTTTGTTGTTGGCACTCAGGAGGTGGAGCCCTTCGAGAAGATGAATGTTTTGAAGTAGAAACAGGTACAGGTGCTTGTATAAGAATAACTGTAGCAGTTTTTGCTTTACCCATTCTCCTTCCTGGAGCTGATGGAATTAAACGAGATTTAGCCTTATCCTGTATAAGGGAGTCTTCAATCTGCTGAGCGATTTATGTAAGGTATCGAAACCCTCCTGTGTATTTCACAGGGATCAACGGCGTACATAACTCATCACGCAGATTTTCCACACATATTGGCAACAATTCTTCTTGAGGGAGTGCTAATCTTAGGGAATATGTTAATCCCTTCCAATGAGCAATGAAATCTGAGTCCCTTTCATTCTCCCTTTGCTTACAATTTGTATGATCAAAAACTGTTGTCTTTGGCAAAGCTGAGCTGAACTGAAGAAGGAATTGTTGATAGAGATCTTCCCATCCAGTAATTGACTGGGATTGCAAGCTTGTATACCAGACAAAGGCTGGTCCTTGCAAGGTTCGTACGAAGCATCTGAGTTTTACTCCTTCTTTCTGCTCCGGAGTTCCCATCATAGGATCACAACAAGACACGTAATGCATCAAATTCTGTTCAGGGTCGCCTGATCCATTGAAAATAGAGAAGACATGGTTTCCAAAACTGGATGGAGGAGATATTGAATCTACCCATTCAGGGTAAACTTTTTTTTTGGTTGAACCTGTGCACGTTTCCCTTCCATAGTTTCTAACTAAGCTGTTAATGACTCAATAGTAGTTATTAACCTTTGAGAAACATCCAGTTGAACATGGACTTGGGTAGGTAAAATGACTGGAGCTTGGACAGATGTGGTGGTTGGTGCTGCAACTGATGGTAGCACTGCCAACTATTGTTGCACTTGACCCATAGGATTAGACCTGTGAGGGTGCACTAATAGAGGAGGATATTCTTGATCCATCTCAGTAGCTGCAACAAATTCCTTTGGCTGACTGACTCCAGCACGCTTAATAAGAAGACTACTCTGAAGTAGTTATGCATTCAACCTTCTTAATTCCTTCATTTCTTCCTCCTGTTGTGCAAACCTTTTCTCTAGTGAGAGCGATTGGCCTTCTCTAGAGGAAGGATATGTAACCTGATTCTTTCCCCTCCCTTTGTTGGATCCTTTTCGAAGAGGGGGAAGTGGGTTACTTGAAAGATTACATAGGTTCTGAGTAACCCTTTGATTTCGTGTACGCACACCTTCTTCATTTGTGTCGGTGTGTACATCTTCTTGAGCAGGAACCACTTCATCTGAGTCCCCTGAGTGAGCCTCATCTGGTGGATCATCAACAATGACATTGATGACATTGATTGATGCATAACTCATCACATCCCTTCTATCATCATTTCTGTGATATTGTCTTCTTCCATGTCTTTGATGAGACATTTCCTTTTGTTGATTCGATCCCTCAGGAATTTCTTGATGAATCGCAATTTGGAGGGAATCTCCTGATAATTTGGCTCTTCGTTCTTCTTGAGGCTTCTTCCCCAATCGAGAAAAGACCGACTTTCTCTGATTAGGGGTTTGATGATTTGAAAAAGTCCCCATTCCGGTGGACTGGGGCTGTTCCTGCTGTTCCCGCTCAACTCCTTAAATCCTATTTGTTGATTCCGAGGGTTGGTTTAAAAGTGTCCCCAGTCTGGTGAGCTGGGGTGGCTCTTGACATGCTATGTCTGAGAATTTCTTAAAATCTCTCCTGATCATGCGAACCTTAGTCCAGAAATTATCTGGATGCATTATCCTGTATCCACTTTTATCACCTGGTTCAAAAGACCGTTGGATGATTTCTGACACTTCTGTCACTTGATGATGTGCTTGATCCATACGAGAGGCATGTTCAATATTCTCATTTGCTTGATGTAGGAGTAATTCAACAAATTGTTCTCTGTATTCTTGATTTTGAGAGGAACTAGTTGAGGCCTGTTCTTGGGAAAGCTTTTGATTACAAACAAAGCCCATTGACTGTGGCCGGCCATGGACAATAAAATTGTATGATACCATTTTCGGTTAGCTATGCTGACTAGAGAGCACCGTGGAATGCAGTGCTCCATGAACACCCCATCCCCTGACACGAATACCAGATGGGGCATTGGAAATTAACTGACACAATCTTCTTAGTGTGCCAAGGCATGAACATTGAAGGGCACTCTGCTGCTTTTCAGCCTTCTGATATCGAGAGACTGATAGAGATTCCAAATCAATCTAACGTTGTAACCCTTATATTATATTAAGATGATTTTCATATTAATCATAAGATAATACTTTCTTTTTCAACTGACAAAGAGTTTTCCATATGTTGAGACGAATATCATGAATTTCATCTTCCGTCAACATTTCTGGAATGTCATACTGAGAGTCAGCCAGAGGCCAAAACATGACTGGCACTTCACCTTTCGCCAATTGTTTTCTCATATTTAGCATTTCCTCTTTATCATTTGATGAATATTCTTCTACCTAATTTTACCAGAGTTGGTGTGTCTTTGTTACTTCATCGGATTCAAAAATATTCGTAGAGAAATTATTGATCAAACTAGAAGATGCGTGACTTAAGGGTGGTTCAGAGAATGACCTACACCCTGGGCTATCTTCAGATTGAGAAAGTATTTCACTTGCTAGTGATGAAGCATCAGACGTGACTGGTTTCGCATTTGCAAGTTCCTCAAGATAAGAGGGCTTTCTCAGCACTACATTGTCCACTGGAGAATTTTCCTGGCAATGTGCATCACTACTGCAGAGAGGAATTTCACAGCGAAATTCATCATCATGGGGAGGACCACTATGGTGGGTTATAGAAAAATATGATATCTCTTGCTCCTTGGTCTTCTGACCACACAAAGGGTTCCTGTGGCTCTCATCTGAAGATTAAACTTCGAGATCAACCTAATAGTCACGAAGAAAGCCTTCATGAGGAAGTGTATGTTGAAGACCTTCGGGATTAATGTTCCCACTATTGGGAAATGAGGGAGTAGAATCTTTAATTCCATCAGATAACTCTCTAAGGGCTTCCAGAACTCCAGCATCGAGAAAGGCCTTGTTACTGATTGGATCTTGATCTCCTGACTGTGCTGGGCGGTTCTTTTTCTTATACGCATTCTTACATGCCTTGGAAACCACTTGTTGATGAAAGTGGCTACTCTGAGCAGGTGTATGTGCCTGATCAGGAAATATGGCCAGGTTAGGATGACGATCTCTACTCAAATCAGGTGTATGTGCCTGACTTGGCTGTCCGTATGATATGGGGGAGTATTCCCCACAACCCTCTTGGACTGGAACAGATGTGTGTGTCTGTTCAGGAGTGAATTATTGATGTGTCACTCCACTAGTAGGGATAGATTTATGTGTCTTTCCCTGAGATGCCGCTGAAGCTGTTATAATATCCTGGTAGGCATCCAGAATATGAGCAAGGATTTTCTTCTGATCTTTCACCATTGATAGAATATGCTTGGTGACTTCAGCTACTGGAACGGGGATATATGTCCATTCCGGGCTTGGAGTATGTGTATGTGCCTGCTTCTGTCCTCCTTTTCCTATTAGTGAATCCTGACAGTACTCAAGTGTAGGGGAAGAGAGTTGAGTATGCCTCTTGTTTGTCGCCGGAGCTTTCCGACTGACTTCTACGAATTCTACCAAGCGAGATTGTAGGTAGGCTTGATTAATACTATCAGGTGTATGTGCCTGCTATTTGCACTTCGCCGAACGTGGTTGATGAGATCCATCATATGTAGTTAGACGAGCCTGTTGACTAGCTGATGATGTATAAAAAGGTATATGTTCCTGTCTATAATACTCTGCCGGAATTGCCTGATGGGATTGGTGTGATGCTGCCAGATGAGTCAGCTGGACAGCTGAATTAAAATGGGCAGGTGTGTGTTCCTGCTCGTTTCTTTCCACCAAGTTAGGTTGGTGGACTTCTCCGAAGATGGCAGAGATGAGAACCTACTCACTATTGACCGGATTCTTCCTCTAGCGGTTTGTCTTGCCTGCTCGAGTTCGAGGAACCTGAGCCGAATGCCTGGAGTCGGTACCCTCATCATGTTGAGGGTGCACTTCCGCACGAGTTTGGTGGCGATTGTTGATAGGATCCCTCAGGAAGGAATCCTTCTTCTTTGAATTAAGGCCCTGAGGGACCTGCTCATTCACCTCCCCAGAATATGGGAGTGAATGGTGATTGTGTTCCGGGGATAATGACCCGAAATTGTTGGAGACGGTAGTCAGCACCGCCTGCTTCTTGATCATTGGTCGTCATTGTCCGGACGACCGGTGTGAGTTTTTCACTTGGAGGGCTTGTCGGGCAGCCTCCAGAGTTGGGATGGTACCGTGATGACGGTACTCCTTAAACAGCGCATTTGATGCCCAGTGTTGAAGACGCTGAGTAGGTGATGTCATCCTCAGAGTGGACGATGATCCAGTAGGAGTAGCAGCAGTGACATTTACAGCAGTAGTATTCACAGGTGTGAACTTGAGAGCAGCCATTCTAGAAATGCATAAGATCTTGGAAAAGGGTGCTTGTTTGATATAACAGACATAATCAAGATAAATTCAGGCACTACATCTTTTGGATGAGCACATATGTCAATGATTTTTTTTGTTGTCCCTCTCATTGAGTTTTAAATAGGGTCCTAACAAATATATAAAACATCATTTTAACTTGGTTAAGGATTCACGTCGGGTTCACCATTTTTGTTTCCCTCAGAATTCAAGGATGGCCTCCTTGATTGAAGGTTCAAACATTCTAATCTGTTTCTAACGGGTTTGTTCGTAGAACCGGAAACATCCAATGATTCCACATCCATTTGGACCTACTTTCCAAAGGTAGGAGCTCATTAGTTTGTGGAATGATGAGGCTTAGGAATTTGCATTGGTCGAGAGGATGGAATGTTGGACTCATCACACCTTTTTGAGGGGAATTATTGTTTACTCCGGGACTCTCTTTATAGATTTATGTTATGTTCATGAATCCTTATTACATTACCAAGTATAAAATGAGCTTTCCTTTAGATCCGACAATCAATGATCGATATGTAGGAAATTTAGAGAATCTTTTATATGTATTCGAGGTTCTTCATTGATAGAGAATCATCTGTACTTGTTAGAGATTCCAAGTCAATGGTATCCTTTGATACGTAAAAGTATCTTGGTCATTATGATGACCAAGATGGTTTTAAAGCCTCTCAGTGGGGCACTTGAAGTTTATTGTCTTTTAGAAGGACATGGATTATTTCAGAGTTGGGATCGAACCCACAGATGGGCTACCTGTATATCCTTTGTTTAGAAAAGGAATCAGAACCCACGTAGTTCGAGTAGGGGAGTATGATGTTTATGATTGATGGCTCAAAGAAGGATGTCATAATTACTTTTACACTCTAAGCTCACGTGAGTCATGATCGGTGTGAGAAACAAGAGGTATTGGTAAAAATCATACAATTGTTCCATGAAAGATGCAATCATAAGAAATAAGGTGGGACTTATGTATGTATGACTTCCCAGATAAATGAATATTTGGATTTACTTCAGGGATGAAGTCTAGGAACAGGGTCCATAATGGTATATGTTCTTCACGGAGATTTGAATACACTAACTTGGGGCTTACTCTTGAAAAGGAGGCCCAAATTAGGAGAGGACTTATGATTGGGTTTTTACTCCTGAGAAGGAATCCCAGATCAAAGGTAAATTAGGACTGGTTAAGAGGAATTAAGACTGGAGCTTACTCCTGAAAAGGAGGCCCAGGTTAAGAGAGTTGAAAAAATTAAGGGACTTCAGGCTTAATCCTGAGGAGGATGCCCAAATTAGGGGACTGAGGCTTCTTCTTGAAAAGGAGGCCCACGTTAATGAAATTATGGTTGGGGTTTACTCCTGAGGAGGATGCCCAAATTAAGGGACAAGGGCTTACTCCTGAAAAGGAGGCCTAGGAGGAAATTATAACTGGGGCTTAATCCTGAAAAGGAGGCCCAGGTTAAGAGAATTATGGTTGGGGCTTACTCCTAAGGAGGATTCCCAAATTAGGGGACTGGGGATTAATCTTGAAAAGGAGGCCTAGATTAATGAGTTCTCTCATCGTAAAGGATGAGGCTGAATAAATGAAATCTCAATATTTAGTGACATAAAGATGTGTAAATCACTAGTTTTTTAGAGATATTCCACATAATTACTTTCAGATAAGGACGTCAAATCAATAAATCATGCCATAAATGGATTTTAAGAGTGTCTTGAAGACCGAATCTTGAATAAGAGAGGTGGAATGGCTTAAGAGGGGTGAAATGGGAAAGAAGGGCACCCAAAAAGGCAAGGCCGCGCAAGTCCTGGCAGGCGCGCTGGTACTGCGTGGGCGCGCAAGTCCTGGTCGCGCAGGTATACCTGCGTGACACATGGGTACTTGCGCGATGGTTAACTAGTAGGGTAATACTTGAGTGACTCTTGTTTAATGCCTTTAAAATCATATTGAGGTTCTTTCAGAAGAGGGGCACGCAAGTTCTATTGAAGGAGTAAGGCGGCGCGCAAGTGTGTCCATTTCCCTCAAGGGCTGGCCACTCAGGCGCGCAAGTGTTGATGAGTTTCAACACTTAGGCCTTCCTCCTCCTCTTTAGATCTTTCGTTCTAGGTAAGAAATTACCTTAGAAATGTTTCGGAAGCTTTGAGAAGAGACTAGGGCGTCGGGAGCTTAAATCTGAGTTTCTAGAAAAAAATCCTCCTCAAATGGGGGGCCCACAGGGTCTATTTATAGGCAGGAGAAGACCCCGGGCGGTTATCACTTAGGTCGTGCAAGTCACTTGGCGCGACCATTAGACGTTGCGCAAGTGGACTTGCGTGACTATGATGGAACTTGCGCGACCTATGGGCAATGTTCTCCTTGTTCATCCCTTTGTCGATTTTTGATGTTTTCTTCAAAGGATGAATCAATTTGTGCTATGTCATTTCCCTTTACATTCATTTGGATTCTGGGATGAAAAGGAGTGTCAACAGCCTCTGATACCACTCTAACACAACCCCCTCCCCACAAGGTGAACCACTCTTGGGCAGACAATGTGAGAAGTGAGATAAATGACCCCTAATTCCCACCTCTAGTAGCCCTTAGGTTGGCGGATAGCACTGAGGGTACAGTAAAAACACAATTGGAAGACATTACCCTCTAAGAAAACACATGAAAAAAAGAGATATAATAAATACGCCAACCAAATCCAACTTAGAATGAAATATAAAAGAAATCTGAAGTACCCAAATTAGATGTCATACCAAACTTCTACAACTGAAATAGAAAAATGCAAGTACCAACATAAAGTAAAAACAATTGAAACCACAAAGCCCGAACAGATCCTATAAGCCCATGTTAGTATTAACATGACTGATCTCCATCCTACTCCAAGTGACCTGAAAAAAGTTTATATATACATTGGGTGAGTATAACAGTATACTCCGTACGTTACTCTCTGGATCGTCTCGTGATAAAGTATATAAAGTATGCTAAACAACGTGTACAAAAAGTGAAACTAACTTGTCTCCTGAACATGTATATTATATTCCTGGCCTCAACATGACTTCTCTCACCATGTATCGCATACAAGATTATATAATATAATAAAGAATATCAAGGGTACCCTATTACTACTTCCCCACTATTTTGACACTTTTCCCCAACATCGCACGCCCTAAGACTCTATCTCTAAAAGGATTTCCCACAAACACTTGGGTGAAGCACTACAACATGCACATCGTGCAAAAAAACCACAACATCCACGTAAGTAATGTAACCAGGTAGTTTCCCGGAACCACCACAGCTCGAATAACATGTAACATATGTCGTGTATTATAACTCAATCCATTATGGAACATACACTGAGTATGTATCCTCAAGCCATCATAGCCTATACATGTTACACATGTAGTAGTCAATAGGAAACTATATCCAGAATATATGTGTGTGGATAACCACAGGCCATTATAAATATCTGCACACATATATTGAGAAAACTAACTGTTATTCTTACTCACACAAGTAATTACTAAGAGAAGACAATAGTTCCAAAGGGTGTAGTCAGCCATCCATCCTCCCACCTAAATGTTAGGGAAAACACACCGAAGGCTCAAAATCCCTAGGGTGTTAGTTGGACAAACTTCTAGGGTGTGGTAGCATATAAAAACACAAAAAGTAAAAAATATACTATAGCTCACAACCACATTATGGGAATAACCTAGTCTTAGACTCAACTGTAGCTAACGTCTCTCAAACTGCTAGATGCCATTTCTAAGACTATATTTTATATAAGCACACATCAATTTAAAAAGAATTGTCATATTACTTCAATCAATTTTTATCAGTTGAAATTTACAATAATTAATTCTTTAAAAATAAATTAACCATCAACAATTACTTATTATATTTCATTATTATCTCACCAAAAGACCATTGTTCCTTTATATTGTAAGCTGATTATTTTATACCAGAGCGCTCCAACCCCACGGGTAAACATAATTTATTTAATCATTTATTTACAAAACTATTACATTCCTATATTCCCATGAATTCTAAAAAACATTCTAAGTAACTAAACATAATGGGGCTCAACTCGGTGAGTGGATGAACTACCTATCTAGAATTTTCTGCCTATAGAAAGACATTAGACTCTTCCACCCTCATGAAGCTAATCACAGAAAGAACAAGGCATACCACATGCATATTCACCCCTTTTAGAAGGAGGGTAAGGAAACCATCTTCCTTGAGTAGTGGGGAAATCAAATAAGATAAAAAACCAACATGATTCAGTAAGAATCCAAACAATCGAATCCAACCTGTTTCATCATCCCTGGTGTCCTCCCCAACACCCACATGCATAAACCAATTCATATCACCACTCTAGGAATCAACTGATGCCTCAACCAATGGGCCTCCTGGCCCCCACATATCACAACAGCAATCCTGGCTCACATCACAACACAAGAAGCAAAAAAACATGCATCATATCAATTGGGATCTTGACCCTAAAACAAGGAATCCAACCTTGAAACACGATGAGCCCTCATAGCTCCATGCATAAGGCTATAGGGCTTTAAAATATAGAGTGTAAATCAGAAACCTATGAGGCATTCTATTTTTATCAAACAGTCATTTTTTGAATACATTAACCAGTTTATTATTTGTTGGTTCGAAATATGGGTAACCTGAACAACAACCTATCATAGTTATCACAAATTTATTAAACATGTTTACTTCATTAATTTGATTAACATCAAATTAAAAAAACAACAACCAGATTCATTTACATGCCTCTATATCTTTATCAAAAAATTATCAATTAATTTGGGCATTACATTCTTTACCAATTTCCATCCAGAACGAAAATCTTACAACGTAAGCATAGATATCACACTATCTAGAAAAACAAGAGGAAATAACATACGATAAATATTAATTTATTTATTCGGTTCACATATTTATTATGTCAATTCCATTGTGATCCAGTGGGAGAAAACATGCTAACTCTATAGTTTCATGTAAAAGAATAGAGAGGAAACCAATACCCTACCTTAAAAGGTTTCTGATGCTCTTTGAACAAACTAAAATAACATATCATGATCACTTCTCTTAGAGGACCACGTCCCACCAAGGATACAGAGACATCACCACACCATTAAACACCCAAGAAAAGTATATTAGGTATATAGAAATAAAATTCCATAATAGTTCAAGGAGAAGAAGAAAGAGATGAACCCAAAGGAATGACAATATATCATACCTTATATTGAAGATTGATCGATACTGCTTTGTTTCACCAAAACAGACGGTGCACTTACAGCACGAAGAAATTCAAGGGGACCCAATTGAAGGAGGAAAGTTTGATCGCACGACTCCAATGGGATGGAAAGAAAGGTTCTAGAATCTCGCACAAGAGAATAAATAGGAAGAATGATAGAAGATAATATATTTCCCTTTTAGAAGATTTAACGAAGCCGAAGTTTATGATATGCTAGATTTTTCAATGAAATGAGGATCACATTAAACCACGTGGTTTGAAAAAGTAAAGGCTTCCCAAACCTTACTAAAAATTAGTATATGAGTTATGGGTTTTGAATCAGACTTACATCCCTTGAAATAAGGCTTTTAATGTGTTATTCTTCGAAGAAAAGATTAAATCGGTGAATCTGAAAAAATCATGAAATTTGGAAATGGAAATATGGAACAGTTCTAGAAACACTATAGACTCACCATGACACTATAAACTCACTATGACATAGTAAACTCACTATTTCTGTGACACTGTGAAACTGTAGATCTTCTATTCTTGAAACATTGTAGATCATCTGGTCTGGACACACTGCAGATCTTCCATTTCCATGAAACTCTTTCAGTGACACAAGGACACTATTTATAAAACTAGAAACAGTGTAGATCCTCTATTATAGAGGAAATTTAGATCTTCCAGTCTCTAAACACTGTAGATCTACCATTATAGAAACACTATAGATCTTCTATTTTTGATACACTACTTCAGTGACACCATGACACTACTCCTAAAACTGGAAACACTATTCACAGAACTAGAAATTTGGAAAAGTGTTGGGGATGAGTCACCTTGACTTCCCCGAACATCTCAACCACCTGATTTCATAAAATTAATCGACCAGAGAGGTCACTGTCATTACATTTTTACCTAAAAAATCATAAAAACATAAAACAAAAATAAATAATTTAAGGTCTATTGCCAAAATATTTCCATACAATGGGTTTTTGATAAGCGGATAGGTCATTTTGGCTCTTAAATTTAAGGTTTAGTCCCTTTTTTTATGTTTACCTTAGGTTCTGTAATTAATTTTATTCACTTTTAGTAATATTTTTGCTAAAAAATTAACTTCATTTTATTAGAATATAAATATTTTACTAATTACACCCATTTATGTCCTTTATTATAAATTCAATTCACAAAAGTATAGAAATTAATTTTTATACTAATCTCACAGATGTGGCAAGGAAGTAGGTTTTTAAAGAGAGATTGTTCAATTGTTCATTACGTTTTTCTTTCTAAATTCAATATAAAAATGATTCCAATGACCTAAATTGGATTAATAGATTTATAATTTAAATAAATTTAATTGAAACCCAACTTAAAATATAGTATAATATTATTAATAAATTATTATAAAATTCAGGTATGAATTAAATTTTTTTAATTTTCAAAATTCATAAAAAAATGAAGTATCTCAGAAAAATTGAAAAAAATCACCTTGATATAATTTAATAATTACACATTAAAATATAAAGTTTATTTATAAAATTAAATTTCTCAATGATTCAAAAATTTAATTTATTACTTGTCACAGAAGTTCATAAAAAGTAGTTCTTTTAAGAAAATAGTATTTTCAAATATATAATGACTTTAGTAAAAAAAATTCTTTTTTAACAATATTTTTTATTTATATAAAACAATTATAAAGAATATTTAAAAATTAGTGATCACTATTTTTATTACAATTTTTACATCTCAGTTTTCATTATCTCATTTAAATAATTATAATAATAATTTTTTCATTCATAAAAAATAAATATTTTGTGTAACACATGCGAAATAATTGTTGTATATAGAAGAAACATAAATTGGCGTAGTGCATAAAAAAGATTGACATCGTTATTTAATAAAAAAATTCAAGCGTTGTGTGAAATTATATATATATATAATATTAAATTAATTTCAAAATAATTACTCACAAAATATCATGGTGTTACATTATATCCCCATTAAAATAAATTTCAACTCAAAATTTGTTTGGGATATCAAATGTTTAGTACATGAAAGTTCCATTCAAAAATCCGACTTTATAAAAAGGAATAATAAAATTTATTCTAAAAAGGGAATGTTTTAAATATAATGGTTACTCTAAGAAATTCATAACTCAGTTTCCACATATGGAAACATAGGTGGAATGTGAAAACTAGGAAATAGATGATAAATCAAAGTATCATATTCTGATAGAGGGTGATGAGGAAAATGGTTGGAAGAAAGTTAACAATCAAATCCATAACCCAAAAGAGGCTTGAGAAAGGTTCATTGATATCATCAGAAATGATGATAATAATGACAAACCTTAATTTCATGATCCTTTACTAAATTTTAAGAATTTTCAAAATTAGATATACAAACTTGAATTCAGTACAATATATCCTTTTCCTATGACTTGACTAGTTTCCACATCACCACTTTCTCTAAAAGGGAAGGTGATTTTTTTCACTCCTAAAGAACTATAAAATCATGAGATCCATGTTAATACAAACCATTTGTCAATAGTTACTATCAACATAGATTGTATAATATAGGTTATCCAATATGAATAGATCCTCATGTGCTAAGATAATACATTAATCTCACAAACAGAATCCTAATTTTAACATAAACATTCAATAAATGGTTAACCTTATATTACTTATAAATGATAAATGTAAAAAACATTATAAATATTTTCATGAAATTTATCAAAAATAACATTTCATTTTTCCCCCATATATCATGTTGTAGCTCTTGGTTATCCCATACAAACTGTGTAAATGTAATCATCATGTATTCCCTTGAGACATGGTAATTACCCCAAATATATATTGAAAACATGAATTTTTCCTTATTCCAATGTTTATTGGATGTATTTATTATAAAAAAACGTTTTAATCTTCATAAATTATAATATCAAATACTTTCCTAAAAATCCTTAATCTGTTCAATGTTAATCAGTACCGTTTAATTTTCTTATTTGTATCCAACATATCATTATCTAAGAAACATTATCGTTATATGTGGAACATATTTAGTGTAATATTTCTCTTAAACATGTGTTTTATATGAACATAAACTTTCCATTAAATCACTTTACTATTACATTTGAACCATTCAATGCTTTATTATAAATTCTTGCTGGAAAACCATAAACTAAATAATCTTTATATAATTCAAAATTTATATAACATAATTATTGAATCCAAATTCATAAAAAGATTGATTATTCCATATCATCCTTAATCCACTGATAAGGCTACCTCATCCTATTACATAATATGTAATTCCATTCACATTTAATTTTTTTCTCATCATCACCTACAATGTAACCATTACTCACTCTGCATTTCTGATTCTATACAAGATCATTCCACATGGTACATTGATTATCATAATGATAATTCATTCCACACTTAATACATTTAACCTTAAATGATGTATTAGGGTGTCAAATATTCTCATACATTTCATTAATCAATATCTTCATTTTCTGTTGCATTAACTTTCTTTTTGTCTGTCTTCTCTATACAAAAACACCTTCTTGTCCATATAAAACATTCATTTGGGTAATTATTTCTATATTATTGACACCAAAAAAACCAAATCTTCTTTCTTCAATGGTCTCCATCACTCAAAATTTCAGCAAACTCCTTCGTTATCTTATTTGTTGAGTCTGAGAGTCGGTTAAGGTATGTGTTATTGATCATGTTTTGTGAAAACTGATTAGGAATGATAAGAAATTCATTTACTGTAGTGATCATCCATCTTTACTGCTCATTAAAAATTTTTCCATCAAATTCAACATTAATCTTGTTCTTTTTGGTTCCTACCATTTACTAAAAGTAGTAAGTATTAAGTATGAACTAATTATCAATTTGAAGAACCACATAATCATGAAAACCACTTAATTAAGACACCTTTATTAATAATTGACACCTTGTGTTTATCCATGCTCAGTCATAGAAAAATTCTATTTGAATCCTTCATTATGGTTAATAATGAGTTTGTGAATTTCCAAATCATATCCCAAGAGTTTTTAACTAAGTTTGTATCAGGGCTCATTTACATGTACTAGGTTTCATTCAAGTCATGTCTGATGCACCATGTTGGTGTTTTTACCCCTAGTTACATCTAGTGTAGAGCCACATCTACTTTTATAATCCAGATAGTTATGTAAATCTATTAAACCCATCTATCGATTATTTAGCAAAATTGTATATCATTTTCCTAAACAATTTATCACCTTTAGTCTTATCCTTAGAGGCACATGAGACATACCCTTAGAAATATCCTTAGGGATATAATAAAATTTTCCCATCCTAGTTTCAAAATTTTCACTAAACCTCCACTCTGATACCAACTATAAAAAACCTGTATTAACATACATATACATTGCATCACTTGTGTAGAATAATTAATACATTACAAAAACAGATGCCCAATGGTTGTATTAGATTAGTGCATTTGGAAATATCGAAACATAAACAATAGTATAGGAGTGACCTAAATTATCTCCTAGTAGGTCTTTCAAGACTCGAACCCCTCTTAAACATATCATTACTATAATATATCATCATATACCAGGGAAGTAAAAATAAAAAGGGAGAGATCATATGCCCAGTAAGGGTAAATAAGGGAGATATGTAAACAAAATCATGAGCATAAGGGTATGAGAACATGATCTAAAAAATATAAGATCATAACCTGAATATCAAATTTTATGAATATGATTTATAGCATAATTATTGAAAATTCATAAGGAATTAATCATAAGGAAATAAAGAACATAATCCATGAAATCATAATAAGTTAATAAGAAATGGAATTGTGGCAGACACAAGCATTCTAAAATTATTACCATAGTATTAATGGAATAAGTTCTTAGGCCATCTTAGTAGTATGGATTCACTCCCCATACCATCTTGGCGCTCATGCTTCACTCCTATAACCATATTAGTAGTCACAGTTCACTCTTATGACCATCTTAGCAGACAAGGTCCTTTATGTCTATCTCATGTGATATAAATCATTACCCAATGAATTAGAGGGACATATAGGTCCCACCCATCTCAAAATTAAATCATATGTACATGTTACAAAATATTAAAAAATTAATATGATAACCCAAGAAATTAAATAGTTTTCATAAATATTAATCACATCTTATCCTATGGAAAAAAAGATAGGTTTCATAATCATTTCATCAAATCATAACCTATGAAAATAAGCATGTTTCAAAAGTATATAACTTATTAAAGAGAAATGATTTTCATAAAAATATAACCATTTGAAGAGAAATGTGTTTTATAAACATATAACTCGTGAATGAGAAACTACTTTCATAAACATATAAACTGAAAAGAGATATAGGTCTCATGAATGTTTTTTCATCAACACATAAACCATTCAGAGAGAGAATTTGAATGGAACCTTGGGTAATATCCCTAGTAAGGCATGAGTAACCTAAATATATGACTTCTTATAAGGGAAATTATAATTAAATATCTTTTAAAGACCTTTCTTAAGGAAAATTTCCATTCATCTTATAAAACAAGTTTTAAAAGAGAAAACATTTTTGAAAACCTTTTCCTTTGACAATAGCTTTAAAAACATATGAAGGAATCATTAAAAAAAATAACAAATTTTAAAATTAATTATTTCATGAAATTGATCATAGAATATTATTCTAAAATATTAATTGTCAAACATTATTTTTTGGAATAAAATTGATTTTTTAATAAAAAGTAAAATGAGATCAAATTTTCGTAATTTTTTTTGTTAAATAACATAAGTACCAAATACTGGGAAAATGGTACTAGTAAATTGATACATAATTCATAACCAGATTAGAATAAAATTCATGAGTTTTATTAAGATATTTCTCATAATATTTAATCAATTAAATCATAATCATAATCATTCTCGATATATAATGAAATTATTTTAATAAATGCTTACCACTAAGTAACTTTTAATCAAACTCCCCATGCATGAAATTGAAATTGCATGGATCATAAAATATAAATATAAGGGGCTTCAAGATATAACCGGTAAATTTGAATAATATTCACCTCGAAAAATAAAATACGTTGATTAAAAAGATGTGTCTTAAAGAAGAAAAATTGAGACAAAATTACATTACCGATTTGGTTACTTTTGAACTGTAAAACCCATGAAATAAATATCATCTAATGGATTTAGAAATATCCATTAGTTTAATAATAATAATATTATAATAAGTTCATGGATAGTATATACATCCCACAAAATAAATGTGTTTTGAATAAGGAATATATCTCACAGAAATAAAAAGTGATATGGAATTACCTTACCTTGTGTCGTGAATTTATCTATACACATAAAAGAATCCTATATAATAAGAATATTATTATTATAAATATATGACAGAACCATATTCATACATATTATACCATATATTATTTTTTATGAAATTCTAGTACCCTTTTATTAACAAAACCATGTTAAAGTAATGTTTTTCATAATAAATGCTTTGTTTATTGTACGTGTTTTTACTTGTCATTATTGATCCCTTTAATAGAAACGCAATGAAAAGGTTAGGATGAAATGTTTTGGAACCCGAATATTAAATATATTAATTTTAGTAGAAAATATAAATTTTTAAATCTAATTAAAAAAGTATTAAATGTACATTTTTTGAGAAATCAAATTTTGAATAAATAAATTTTGATACAGAAGGATATAAAGTAACTTAAATTGATAATATTTGAAAATTATGGTTTGGAAGGAATTTAAAACCCTCCATATATATCTTATTATATGGATATATATAAATACATTACAATAAATAAATTTATTACAATTAAAAACATCACTCATAGTCTAGTCAAAAATCATAATCATTGTTAATATAATGGTGAATATGATCTATTTATTCTTAAATTCAATTTTCAAATATCATTGTAAAATAATTATCCTAAAAAATTATCATTAGAGATATTTTAAATATATAACTGAGTTAATTTAATAAATGATGATTCATTTCTATATCTATATGTGTGTGTGTGTGTTTGTGTGAATTTAAACAACTAGATGATGTTTTGGAAGGTGGAACTTTTTTTATAGAGTTTATTATTCGAAAATAATAACCACTTTTAATTTTTTTTATATGTTATCCAATATAACATTATTTATAATAATGTTTTGGATAAAGTAGATGTATATTATAGTAATACATGAAATTATTTATATTGTATAAAAATATACCACTCATTTTCAATGAATAATATTTATTTTATATATTATCTAAGGATAAAAATAGATCATTTTATTGGATAATTCCTAATATCCACTAAATAAAATAAAACATATTTGAATATAAATTATTTATGAGTATATAAACATGTGAACTATATATATTTATAAATTATAGAGTAATATATCATTTTTTGTGATGAATAAGAGAAGTAATTATTATATATGTTCATTTTTAACATGTTCAATGTGTTGAATTTTTTGAAAATTAGAATGACACTTTTGTTATCACACATTATTGATACATGTTTATATATTTATGTAAAATTACCTAAATATTTATTTATCAATAATAACTATTCAAAAACACTATTAATTACTACATATTCTACTTTAGTTGTTGACAATTCTACTACGTTTTTTTCTTAATTGACCAAGGAACAATTAAATGTCTAATAAATTGAAAAGTTATGGATATAATCTTTCTATCAAGTCTAAATCCAACAAATATAAAACCCAAAAATATTTTAATAATAGAATCACATAAAAAATAAATGAACCAAAATTATATATATATTTTTAAATATTTTATTTCTTTTACATCCAAATTAATTTTTTATGGATTGATATAAAATGAGCACACATACATTCTTAAAAAATAATTTTAGGAGAAATAATATTATGTAAATTACATAACAAAAAATTCACTTATAGATCTTCTAATTAACCAATTTTCAAACATTAAATATATACATCTTATTTGATAAAACAATTGGAGTACGTATACTCAAGGAATCGCTAATGACAAAATTAATAAGTAAAATGAGGCACCCCAAAACATCACTCCTGATTCAAGTTCTGAAAACAATTTATTTGAACTCTAGATTGATATAATGTGAGATAACTAAAGCTAAAAATATCATTATTTAACATAATTTCTACCAGTTAAAATTTACATTTCACAATGGTAGACATTATATAAAATAAAATAGATGGTTTTGTGTCTTTAAGGACGAGATAAAAATGATAATTATTTTTTGATAAATGGGAACATTTTCCCATAATTATGAGACACTATAATTCCTTCTATTATTCAAATAAATTAAACTAATATACATAACATTAGGAAATGGAAGACTAAATGTGGTGAGATCAAACTCCAAGTATGGTTTAAAATAAGTAATATAATTTAATGATCAATAAGAATAATAAATGCATTTGCATGAATCATAATAGAATTATAATTGTAACAACATAAACTATTAATGAATTTTCTAATGTATTGAATTCAATGAATAAGTCTTATAAAAAAAAAGGATAAGTCACTTTATTCAAAATGATAATAACACATTATGATATAGTACAAGAGAACGTCTTTTATCTGGAGAGATGAGAATGTTTAAAATATAAACACCATTAGTAATAAAAGTTGAAAATGTGAAATAAACATTCTAATAGGACTATTGTAGGTTGATTAATTTGTATCCATCAAAAGTAGGATCCATATAATAATGACAATGTATGGAGTATTAAGAAGTAGAAAAATATGAATCATTATCATTAAAAATAATATTGAAATGTATAGAGTCCAGTTTATTAAAATTTTTCTCATGTATGGAAATAATAAAATAACATATATGAATAAGTCCATTAGATAATGTCCATTGTAATACTTTATGAATAATATTAATAAAGTACGATATGATTCAATTAAAACCCTTTATAAAAAGAAATTTTTTAAATTATATTTTATTTAAAATCTAAAATTGTTATATGCTGTATAATATTTATGATACTTCTATAAATAATTTTAAGATAATTTAAATATGTAATTTTATTTAATTTAATGAATAATGATAATATTTGATTAGTGATCGTATATTAAAATAAAAAACTATTTATATTATATAAATGTTAAATTAATTTAAATAATAAACCAATATGGTTTATAAAATATAATTACTAAGAATGTTAATTGAAATAATAAGTAATAAATACCGTTTTTATGTTTAGAAAAAATATACTATTTAAATATATGTTTAGTTTATATTAATTGTATGTATAATTGATGTTTAGTAATATTAGAGATTAGACCAATCATCCAACCAGCAAAGGCATGCTCAAATAATCTTACGCAAGAATGATATATGATGCATGGGAACTTTCCCTAGCCAGCCTGAATAGAATCATGGAAGGATCAAATACCTCATAAGAAGCATGAGTTTCTTAGTGGTCTCATAAAACCCACATGGTGTGACCGAAGATGTGAAAGGGGTTAGGTGTGTAGGCCTATCTACATGTGGTGTGTAAAAGGTGTTTGTAATTGTTGAGCCCAAAGTTGACTCGGGAGGTCAGTCATAGCGGTTGATACTCAAGAGAAAACTCCACCGAGCACATGACCAATGTGGGATGAGTTTTTTCCGGTGATATTCACCCATGGTTAAAAAACCATTTAGATAATTTCCATTTGATTAATCAAATCCAAAGCTTTTGATATTTCAATCATGTTCTTCGTTGGCTATCCAATTTTTCTTATCATTACTTAGCACATTTTACCAATGGCGATTTCATCATCTTCATTATAACCTTATTCTCTTTTCGAAGAAATACACAACCATAATTTTGATAGATGAATAGTATATCTAGATTCTACTATACCACCACTATCACTTTATTTTAATTATACCTTTGAAATCCCCAACCATACCAAAAAGATGTTGGACCAATATATTTGTCTTGATCCCCTTGAAAATAATAAATCACACTCTTAGGAAAGCTCAATATTTTTTGAGGAAATTCAAGTAGGAAACTTGGAAAGTCCAAAGTAAACGTTAATTTATATTTATCGAATTTAAAACATAATTTATATCAGTCATAGTGATATATATATATATATATATGAGAATAAAATATGGTTTCATTGTACCAGTTTTCCTCGCAACCCACTAATTCGAACACCCCAATATTCACAACATCGAAATAGGTTTCTATTCACCATGAAATATTTGTATATAATATGGTTTTATGATACTATATTATCTTTAGAAATAATACCAGAAATTGTGTGTGTGTGTGTGCGGGTGTATTCATACTGAAGAACTCCATCTTCACTCATTAAGAACACCTACCAATGTTCTCTTCATTCTCCCTTTCCCTATACAGAAAATTCCATGACTCAATAGTGGATAAAATACCTTCCCTATCTCATTCAGTTCTCAATTATAGGTATGGGGAATATAATTTTTTTCCCAAATAATAATAATTATTTATTATAAAATACTATTATATATAGTGGATTTATTTTAAAAATATTATATTTTTTAAAAATATTAATTTATTTTATATAAAACCATTTCAATGTTGGGGATCTATATTTTCAAACTATTATTATATGAAAAAAATGTATTTTTAAACTCTTATTCCATGTATTTTAAAACCCACTTAATTATGGAAGGTATTTTTAATATTTTTCAAAATCCTATTTTAATTCTATGATTTTATGTAGAAATGATTTTATATAAGAGGTTTATTTAAAAAAATCTATTATCATGAAAATCCATAATTAATTTGTATATTATGACTTTATAATTGATTTCCTATTTACAAATTACATTTGAGAAAGGGTAATTTGTTTTAAATTTTAAACGTATATTTTAGGTTTAGATGTTCCCATTTCAATGTTTATTTCTAAATAAATATTATTTTTTAATTTAAATTTAATGGAAATAATGTTTTATGAAACCCAATTCCATGTTTATATAAGCTCTTAGTTTATTACATAACCCTAATTTAGGAAAAAAATATCATTATTATTATATATCCACATAAAAAATATATTATTACAGTGTTTTTAAATTCTAATTCTATCATTTTGTGTTATATTTTAAAATTTATTTGTGTATTTTTCCAACAATCAATTCATGTTTCAAAAAAATATTGTCAAGATATTCGATTACTAACTATTTAGTCGTTGATTTCTTATGTATTCTTATATTTTCACAGATATTTATATATAAAAATATATAAATATGTGGATGAAATTATTAATTATCATATTTTAAATAGTTTAATATTTTAGTAAAAAATAAAATGAATCAATGTCAAAAATGGTTTATGAAGAAATTCGGCACTAAGACTCCATGTACATGATATGGATTTTAGGTTTAAACCCATCCCTCAAATATGGGTTGGCCCTAGAAAGTATTAAATGATCCAAATTGGACTCATGGTTTTGTTTTATGAGCTTGTGAAATATCTTCTTAATAAATCGTTTCATTCTATTATTTATAAAATTTGCTCCAGGTACATATTTCAAAGGTAGTTATATTTTGAAATGAATTGGATTTTCAAAGAGATATATATTTCCAATGGTTTTTGAAAATAATTTTCTTTTATTATAAATTTTTAAAAGAAAAGAATTATATTTATAAAATTATTTATGATATTTTATATATTTTATTTAAAATAAAATATATTTGAATGAGTTTTTAAATAGTTTTTTTAGAATGGTTTTCACTTGTTTTTTAACCACTAATTGGGATATATTATTCTCCCAATATGTTTAAAAATATTTTTTCACAGGGTCACTAAATGTTATAAAGGTGTTTAACTTTTTTATGAAGCTATAATGAGTTAATTAAAATAATTGTTTGTATATAATTCTTATTAAATTCTAAAATATTGTAATGCCTTTTCATTTTACTCCAAATCCTAGACCAGAAAAACCAACAAATTTTTATTTGAATGTATATTTTTTGTTAAATTTTATAAAAAAACATACATCATGTCTTTAGAACTGAGTCCATAGATGTGGTTCTCAGGCCATTACACTTGATATTACAGGAATAGTTTTAAAACCCATGGAGATTAAGACATTTTGGATAAAAAATTGACCTGTTTTGAAGTGTAATTCCTTTTAGTAAATCCATTTTTATTAATTTGTTTAGTTAAATAGAATTCTCAAAATCAATGGATGAAGATCCCAAAAAACTCTTCTCTCACTTACACGTGATCTAATTTCAGGGATAAAACTGAATTATTTCTCTAATAAATTATAAACATTTATCAATTTCATGATTAACTAAATAAACAGTAGGACGAATCCAATATATCAACCATTCCCTATTTATTATAGTGCTCAGGGTTTGTATAGAAACATATGTTATATTATCATAATTTCTACCATACTAGGGGTGGGATGTACTATTTAATTCCTTTTTAACTCTTCATCATAACAAATTCTAGTTAATTATTTATTAATTTTGATGGAGAAGTAGAGGATGGTGAACTATGAAAGCCTATATATATCAATATCTAAATATTAGTATTTTTGGAAGTATAAAATAAATTTTTGAAACAATTGAAGACAAATCTATATGTTTATTTTATAAAAATCATATTCAAATGGATTTCTTGAAATTATATTTTAATAATAAAAACATTATATGTATTTATTGGTGTTTTTATTATTTTTATCAAAACTACATGAGTTTCATTTGGATAAGTTAAATAGTATATTTGAAAAATATCCAGAGGTATCGTTTGGTCTTTTAAACCGTTTTTGTTTATGGGAAATGCCTACACTAAAGTCCATGTTAATGGGATGAAATATTTTTAGAGAATAATTAAATATAATAGTTTTTCTTATGTTATGTAAAATAATAAAATAATTTTATATTGGGGAAGGGCCTATATATTGTTGCTTTGGAAGTTATACATATAATTTTTGAGAACTGTGAGGTAAAAATTCTATTTGGGGGGGGGGATTAATGTGACATCAATGACTTTTAAGGGATTAAATATTTTATTTAATTACATGAATGTCTTAAAAAATTATAATTTCGAATTATTAAAAATCACAACAACCCTTTAAGATCTAGTATAAAAACAGATATTCTATCTCAAGAGTTGATAATGTTAAATAAAAAACAATCGTTAGTAATAAAATAGTACAACCTAAAATAAAAATTCCAAAAAAAATATTTTGGCTCAATTAATTTGGATCCATCGTGATTAGGAGCCCTCTAATAATGACAATGGTAACTATTCAAAGAAGTATAAAATTTGAATCATACTCGTAATAAAAATATTGAAATATACAGAGGCTAGTTTACTAAAATTTCTCTAATCTAGGGTATTTGTAAAATAAAAGATATTTATGAGACCATTGGATAATAGATATTGACATCATATTTTAATAAAAGGAATAATATAACATATGATTCATTTAGAACCTTTTACAAAAATATTATTTAAAGTGTTTTTTTCAAAAAATTTAAAATTATTACCTAAATTATAGTATATATTACACTTATAAAAAAATTATAATTTAATTTAAGGAATTAATTTTGTGTAATTTAAATAATTTTATTAATATTTGAATAGTTAATTTTTATGAAAATATAAAATTTTTTATATCATATAAATGATAATTTTTTAAAATAATAAATTAGTATTGTAAATAAAATATCACTACTAAAAATGTTAATGGAAAAAATAAGTAATTAATATAGTTTTGAAGTTTAAAACTAATAAATAAAATAAGTACATATATTTTTATATAATATTAATTTTAGATAAAATGAAAACATAGTTATACAAAACATTAGGCCACCTATTTATCCTTCCATGGCTGGATCAACCATTCATTGTAGAAGTGTGATCTATCAAACATGGGAACTAGCCCTATACATCCCCAATAGTTGTAGAGACGGATCACACCTCTCACAAGGAGGTAGGGTAGCATAGTTGTTTTATAGTTCCATGTTGGTGTTCCTAGAGGCATTAAAGGTGTCAATATTGTTGGTCAATCCCCATGTGGTGTGTGCAAGGTGTTGATCCTGGTGTTCGATCAATTGGTTAGTAGTAGTGGTTGAAAATTAGCCACGTGGTAAACTGAGACTATGATTTTTGTGGGATGCATTCATTCGTGTACTATTCACCCATGGTTAAAACTCTCTACTAGATAATATCTATTCTATCAAAAAAATCCCAATCATCTAATGATTTTGATCATCATATCCCTCACCCAACCACTATAACATATCCTTACTCAACATGATAAATCAAAGTCTCTTCCATCATTGTCTTCATTATTTCCTTCTTCTCCTTCCGAATTAAGACACCACCATTGGTATGACCTATGAAAAATCAATATAGATTCTACCCAACTACCATTACCACCATCCATTAGTGATATGTTTTAATCCACAAAGCAATCATATAATAAACTGGACCCATCCATAGGTCTTCGAACCCTAGAAAACAAAATAAAACCCATTTTAAATTAAGATCCTTCTATTACAAAGGAAATTTCTCAAGGAAGCAAAGAAAGGTTGAATTAGACATTAAGGTATATTTGTACAATTTAAAAACCAGATTATATCATACATGAATATATATATATATATATGAAAATCAAATCATTGGTTTCATTGTCCCTACTTTCCCTACAAGACACTAATTCAAACCCCACGAGATTCAAATCCTTGAAATAGGCTTATGATCATCCCAAAATATGGGTATAATCTATATATTTTTAATATATAGAATTATCACTGGACAATATACCCAAACTAATATATATATATATATATATATATTCATTTTTAAGAACACCCGATTCACTAGTTGGAAACCCATAACTAATTTATCTTCATCCCCCTTAACCCATACAGCCATTTCAAAGACTTATAAGTGGAGGAAATTACTACCCACTCTCTTTTAGTTTTCATTTATAAGTAAGTGAAATAAAATTTCTTTTAACAAATCATAAAAATTAATATTTAAAATATTATTATTTTATATATGGGATTTATTTTAAAATAATTAAATTATTTAAATATCCATATTTATTTTATGAAAACCCATTTTTTATGTAGGGCATCGTTATTTAGGATCAATTAATATATGAAATGGAGAATTATTTCAATACAATAATTCTATGTATTTCAAAACAATCTTTTTTAATAAAATATCATTTTATTACTTATCAAAATTCTATTTTTAAACTATGATTTTATGTATACATGTTTTTTATATAATAGGGTTATTTAAAAATTCTATTTTCAATAAAATCAATAATTTTATGTTTATTATGATTTATAAGGCATTTCAACATTCAAAATTCCATTGGATAAAGGGAAATTTATTCCCATTTTATGAATTATATTCCATATATAACTGTTTTTATTTCCATGTTAATTTCTAAATATTTTTTTTTAAAATTCCTATTTAGGGAAATCTTGTTTTATGAAATTCAATTTCATATTTATAAAGGATTTTATTTTAATAAAAAAACATCATTATATAGTTTTTTTTTTGTTTTTTTATATCATGTGAAAGATATATTTTTAGGTTTTTTTGAAATGTTAGAGATATAATATTTTTGTTTTCATTTAAAATCTATGGATTTTGTACACATATATATGTATGACAATGCATAATTTTTGTCACCAAAAGTATTTATATATTTCCAAAAAAATATAACTTCGAGATTTTATTACAACCAACATAGCGGTTGATTTTCCATAAATACATATATATGTACTTATATATATATATATACACATGCAACAATTCATTTATAAATATTTAAAAGTTTAAAACTATAGAGAAAAAAATGGATCCAAAGAATAAATGTTTTATGAAAAAATTTGGAACTTGGTCTTTTTCAAAATTATAGGTTTTTGTTGAGTGAACGCAACCCTTCTAGATGGGTAGGCTCTATACATCCTTCAATGATCTGAAGTAGCCTCATTTTTATGATATTTTGATGTATTTATATAAATTATACGTATATTAATTTATTAAAAAAATGAATTTCCATTTATATATTTCAAAATTCAATTATATTTCGAATGGAATTGGTCTTTCAGAGATATATGTGTTTTGGAATGTTTTTGGAAATTATTTTATATTATTAAAAATTTTGGAAACACAGGAATTCTATTTTTGAAATGTGTCTATCCTTTTTTTTATTTGATATCAAAGAATAAATTTTCATAAGAGTATTAAAGAAAATTCAAAAAAATTATTTTAACTAGTTTTCAAAACCCCTTACTTGGAAATTTTGTTTTGAACAGATGTTTTAAAATTTTATTCACATGCTCATTAGAAGATCTAAATGATTTTAACGTCGGTATGTAGATAGAATAAGTTAAGTCAAATATGTGTTTGTATATAATTCCTATTAAACTCTGATATAATGTAGTGGGTTTCCATTTTTCCCTAAAACCTAGATCACGAATGATACTTAGATGTATATTGAACTATATATTTTCTATTAAATTTTATAAAAAAAATATACAACAATTTTTTACCACCTGATCCTAGAGTGAATGTCTCAAGAATTTAAAATTACTAAAAAAGAATATATCACAAAATATGAGTCATTTAATAAGGCTTGGAATAAATTAGGACCTAAATCCAATGGGTTTGGAAATATTATTCATTAAACATGATCCATGAGAGCATGACATCAGGATACCATAAAAATGTGGCACCAAAAACCAAAGGGAAACTTTAGCTTTATGAGTCACACATTTGCAACCACCCTTGTCGGTAACTAAATTATTATTATCAATATATGTCTAATGATATATAAACCTGTAAATAATATTGTAGTTCAGCCAACCAGGTTGACCAATAAGGGTGGGGGTGAATTAGCGGTCATATTTTTGAGAATTCTCTCTATTTTTAATTCAAAATCTCAAACCTTTTAAGGTTATATATTAAATCAATATTAACTCTTAGTATCACATTGTATGTTGTAATAAATAGAGAGAACACACCTGAATATATTCACAAGATTCAACATAATAGAATACTCCTTTAAATATTTTTTATATACCTCAATGTGTATTCTCCAAGAAACATATATTTAATTTTAAACATCATGAACTAGATCTACACCCCAATCCCACATAAATAGAATTTGGTTATAAACCTCTACTAAAATTCTCCATTGACTTCTTATTCACCACAATTAAACTCTTTTAGTTTGATCTAGTGATAGAAGGACTATGATAATCTCTTGGTTTCTTCTACACCTTTTGATTTGATCTTCTACCACATATATGCTAGATCAACATTCCATATTATATCTAGTCTTCATGAACATCAACTAAAATGAGAGTCTCAATACTCATTAACCAATGTTTAGTGATCTAGGATATCATTTTCCTTCTCTCCCCCTGGTAAAATAGTTTATTGGATCTTAGTATTCTCCCAATTCTCTTTGAAAGTTCTCTTAGAACTATTCTCAATGAAAAATAATTTTTTTTCATCTCATCCAGCATCAATACATATTTCTCATGTTTATTCAGTTATTCAAAATCACTGAATCCATAATAAAATAGTTATATATAGTTGAATTAAAATTCATTAAGGTTCAAATGAGGTCTCCCAAAATTTATTCTTTATAACTCCATGTAACCACTAGATGTTTATTCATTTAATGGATGGAAAATTATTTCCAAGTTTATTCTAGATTATGTTTACTATTTAAAATATCCAAATAATACCTCAAATAAATGAATCATGAATCATGATACACTTATTGTGATATTATTAAGTAAAATCATGGTACAGATGAATTGTCACATTTAATGGTACTTCTTCATTAGGTTATCAAAGAACAAAAACTCATTTATCATTAAATAAATTCATAAACAATTTAGGTTTTAATATTTCACATGGTTTTCACACAACCTCAACACTGTAATCATCATTTTCTGTATGTTGAATTCATGTATCCCATATCTACTTGTACACATAAATCAAATGTTTTCTTCAGTGTGGTCCAAGTATTATCGTACCAACATAAAAATACTTCACATACAATGAATATACTGGGATTAATCATTTATGTTATGACATTTATTTATTTTTACTTGTTTATTAAACTAACCTACATTTAATTTGGAGCTATATTAATGTAAAATTTTAATAATTATAAACCCAGGATGGATGTAGTTTTACTTGAAAATAGGTGTACACAACGTGATCATAGAAGACTCTACATACATAAATATTATAAATAATATATAATTTACAAATATACATGTAAGGTCCATTACCTTCATTGATATTTATTACGCATATGATGTATTTTCACCATTTATCCTTATAAAAGTTGACTATAACCTACATATAATCTCCATTCACATAGAATATCCTTATATTCATAGAATATCCATGGATGTATTCTCACAGAATATCCATGGATGGTCCTCATCCACATGGAATATCCATGTCCTACTCAAAAAATATATATTCTTCATGGATGATCCAAGGTTATTATTACTCATAAAAGAATTTACTTCACTCAGGGTCATACCTCATACTCACATATGAATATATAGACACGATATTCATGCCTTCCATTCCTCACAAAAGGTTTATGAAAGCCCAAAAAAATCCACAATAAATCATTCTTCATGGATGTTCGATAGTCACTTTGAATTTAAACTTTTTCTTATCTTGAAATTCTCCAAATAATGGAACATCCATGTTGAATCAATCTTTATTGATGTTCTGCAACCACATTAAATGTTGAAATTATCTTCTTTATAATATCTCTAAATGTGTTCTTTAATATAGAACCCTCAAAAACTATTTCAATTTATCTGGGTTGAACTTTACACATCTTATGGATTTGCATGGATGATTTATCAATCATGAAATCCAATTGGACATTCATAAATCCAAAATAATCATCCAGTCATTATAAAAAACTCTACTGAACACATATTGAAATATTTAAAACAAATGTAATATATAATTGGGAACATCAATCATGTAATTTCATTTTTTAGCAGTTCCATAAATCCCCATTTTTAATATATGTAATTTGTTTCGTTATACTCCTTCTTTTTGAAAATAAATGAAAATTTTAGCATATGGGTCTTCTCAACTATTTATCTTCCTTTGAAGGCAGATAAATTATCTCCCCCCTTCATCCAAGATGAAGATTACACCACATTGTTATCATAGAAAATAGACTATAGTTAGTCTACTCTAATTTTATGTGGTATAACCCAATGTATAAAATAAGAGATAAAAAACAAATGTTTTATATGTTGTTCATACACTTCTATGAATAAGATAATATTCCCAGAAATTTTATATTTTCTATGTAGGGGTTTTATAAAATAGATTTATCAAGAAACATGTAATTCTACACACTTATAAAAGTCATTAAAATGTTTGGGTGTAAGATATGAAATTCTCCATTTTCTCATCATTTCGTAACCGAAAATTCCCCTTGATAGGTGAAATAAATACTATCATAATAAAAGAACAAATTTTTTTTTGTTTACATCATTACTAAATTTTTAAAATATGTATATAATTTATAGACTGGCTGTAATTTATCACAATGGCAGGTTCTTTTAAAGAATGGAAAAATTCAAGGGATGTGTTCCTCTCTTTCCACTTGATAGTAGTCAGTAGAATTTGTGAAGACCTATTTCCTAGTATTCTCTAGTAGAGACAACCTCAAAATATCTCTTAAAAATCCCATCATATAAGTATCAAAAAATATTTTTTGAATAAGGAGGGAATTTTTTGTTTCCTTAGAAGTAACACTCAGGGTGAGAGTTTCCTCTCATATTGGGACATTATCTCCATCCACTCTCAACACTTCTTTTCATGTAAAAAATATTAACATATTAGAAACCCATTTACATTACTTGAACAATAATCATTTTAATGACATTCTTGTTTTCATTTGAAATAAAGCTACCATATGTTCTTGTGATTTCAATGAAAATTATATCAATTCATTTTTATAGGAATAATAGTCATAAAATTGATCATATCATAAGTAGTATACACACACCTATCATATATCCACTATTATATTTTTTAAGTCACAACATGTTGATGCATTTTCATTAGATCAACCATCCATTTTTCCACCACATTATTTCATTTGGAATCTACATTTGTTTGTGCTTCCTCTTCCTATTTGGACGAGGCCAATTGGTTCAGCCAAACAGTCAAGCATTCTTTCATAACATGCCTTTTTTTCATTGGATTTTTATTTCACTTATTTGAAACCTTAACTACACTTGGTTGAACATTATTTATATTATGATTATTTTTTCAAATAATACCATGGATAATATTTATATGATTTCTAGTCATGAATTCATTTTCTTGGGGATAATACAATCAACATCTTCCACACACATCTTGTAGAAACTCAAATCAATTTTGAGTGAATATATTTAGTATATATTTTTTTAGTATTATTTGAGGTTTTGGTCTCATTTTTTCACTAAAACTCTACCATAAATTATGAATTATTATTGAAAAAAATATTATACCAAAAATATAATGCATTTTGCCCATTCCTTCCACAACATTGATAATTAAATATGAATTATGATATTCAAATTTGATTTTAGAACATTATAGAATTATGTTGTAGATGTCCTAATTCAATGTAATCCTTATTTTTATTAGGATAAGTTCTATTCTTATCCCCTTTACTTCAATTGTTTGGGAATAGTATCTCTCGACATTCATCTTTAAAATATATTGGAGGGGTTCGTTTTTGAGTCTTTCACTATTAGTTATAACACATATACATTGAGATTCACTAGAACTATATTTTACATGATTGTCAGAACAATTCATCTTACTAGATTGAGACCAGTTACTATTCACCACTGTTTATTTATTGTGGTCTTCTATAGGCCTATTCAAGTTATCTTAAACTTTGACAAAAATGTATTATGTATTGAATTTTTTTCCTATTTCTGATATAAACTTTCTGTAAGACTACAATGTATTTTTTTTCTTTTTCAGTGACCTTCAACTTGTATGGTCTGATCTCATCAATATATATTTCTTCCTTCTTTAGTATCTATTCATTTTATTTAGTAGCCATAATTTTCACCTTTCATGTTTTTTTCTTTGTTGATCTTTATAATCTCTTCAATAAATAAATCCAATTCATGTCTCAATTTCTATTAAATATATATCATTTCTTTACCATATTCAATAATAATTTATGAGTCATATCATTTTTAAACAATGGTAATTGAAATTTCCCTCATCATATAAATAGATACAGGAATAAGAATTAGTTTTCTTATTACTTGTCATCAAATTATTCTTTTCTGCTGGAATAATTCTTTTTTTCTTATCTTTTTTCCTTTTTTTATGTTTTTCGTCTTCTTAACCAGATTCAAATGCAAAATTATTTTTCTTGAGATAATCAATTGAAAAGTGTATAATCCCTTCACAATTCCATCAATTTCATATTTTATACCCTTTTATATTCTATGTAACCCTTTTTAAGCCTCTTGAAATAAAATAAATAATCCACATAATATGTACATGACCATCAACATCAGAATATTTTATTACAAAAAAAAACATAATTCTTCAACAATTCATTTTCTCATTTCTTCAAAGACCATTTCATCTTCTGGTTTCTTCTTGAAATACATAATTTTTATCATATAAATATACATGAGAATGTTATGTAACTATTTATTCCATCAATTATACACCAAACTTACCAAAGATTCATGTTTTTTTGAAGATGCCCCCCACTACTACCCCTGCATTCATTCAAGGATGAGCTCAAAAGATCTGTTTCTTCTCTTCAGAAGATGGGATCAATTTCCCCAGAAGTTTCCTTGAAACTGATATCTCCTTTATAATGTGATTTTATGGTTATTTATGTTTTTGAGGCCACCTTTACGGAGGCTTAAACGCATCATAAGTGGACTTTAGTTGCCAGATTCGGTCTTCAAAATGCCTCTATAGAATTGTTCAAGGGATTGGTAAACTTGTTGGATTTAGATCTTCAGACAAGGATCTCAGTGCTGAACTAGAAATATTTATGCATCGTACTATCCTCAATTGCTGATTTTGTGAGGGTCTCAAGTGAATTCCATATATATATGGGGAGGTGGCACATTTACCTTTATCATTTTTCAATGTAGGTTCACTCAGGTCGGGAACACTTCCTCATAGTGGGGTGGATATCTATTCCGAGTCCCCCCTTTCCATTTTATAATGACTCCTTATTTTACAATATTAGAGATTCGTTGGGTAATTTTCACTGGGATAATGCCCACACTCTCTTCGGGGGGGAGGCAGATGCAGCCCAGATCTGCGTTGCGCTGGATCTCGCTCAACCTTTTCCTTCACGAATTCTTCTACGAGTGTAGGGAATGGAGGACTGATCTTAGGGCCTTTTTTTCCAATCACCTCTAGGTTTCTGTTGTAGATGTTTTCTTCAAGGCCATTCATTGCCACACCACCCCAAAAGCATTAGGCGGGCAGTCGGTTGTCTGTCTATTATCTCTGTCCCTGATAACCCTGTGATCTCAAGGACCGATGGAGCTTCCCTACTGGCTAGATCATATTCCGAAGATGAGCTTCACATTATGGTTGTGCTTCCATCTCAATAGTTTTTTTTCCATCTCGTCTTCTCTCATTGCTGATTGTCCTATTTTAGTGGGGCCTTCTTACACTGATTTGGTCCCATTCGGCCCGTATCCTTTTTCCAAAACCTTCTCAATAAACCTGTACACCTAACAACATCACATCCTTCTCCTTTACCATGGAATAGTGTATTATCACATGTTAGAATTTATCTTTCTCGTCTCCCTCTTCAGGTTTCTAAATTGAATGATTTTGAAGTTATCTCTCAAATAGATGACCCATGGTCTCCCCCTTTGGATGGTGTGGGTGGAAAGTATCCTCCCTCTATAGATGTGTGTATTTATCATGTTCTGGATCTATGTGGTGCATATCTAGTGAACATTCTCAATCCTTCTAATATGAAGTTAATTTAGATATTCTCAGTGTAAACATTGAAAACCCTTCTTCCACCATTTCTATTGGGACTGTAAATGATTATCCCACTAGTACAGTGATAATAACGAGATAAAAATAAAGTGAAAAATGCAGAAAAATAAATGACACCGAATGTAACGTGGAAAACCCCCCAAATTTAAGGGGTACAAAAACCATAATCAAGTAGAAGGATCGCTACAATGTAAAAGTGGGTACACACTCGCACACTATTACAAGGAGAAACCCTCGTAAAAATCTCTCTTTTATAAATAGGGAAATAAACCATACAAAATACCGCTCGAATAGGATGACTACCGATGACGAGAAACTGGATAAAGGTGATAGATCAGATGCTGGAAATGGGATGAGGCTCTTGCCTTTTATAGGAAACCCTCACCCCTGATCCTCCTCTCTCACAAGATCAATTGGTTGGTTTGGCCACCCACCAGCCATGCCTGCCTCCTTTGACAAATAAGGGGGTGTCCATCATACATGGAAAAGAACTGCCAACACATCTCCACACATCCATTCTATCTGCCAAACATGTTGCTCATGTATCTGCAGGGCCTCTCAAGGAACTTCACCATCTGAACTTATCAGAGTTAATCGCCTTCATCAGGAAGACTACCCGATTTTCTTTAGTGTGAATATTTTTCATGTCCACACATCCTTTCTCCATCACATCTCGGAAAAAGTGATATTGTACCCCAATGTGCTTCGTCCTGAAATGAAAATATGGATTCCTAGCAATGTTCAAGGCGCTCTAACTATCACAAAACAATTGAATCTACTCCTTTTTGTGCTCGATCTCCTCCAGTAACTTTCTCATTCAAATTTCCTCTTTTCAAGACTTTGTATCTTTCATGTGCTCACCCTCTGTCGTGGATAAAGCCACAACTAACTATTACATTTAAATCCAGCTCATAGCTCCTCCTGGAAGAGTAAAAACATAACCAGTAGTGGATTTCCTCTGGTCAGAATCACCTGAAAAATATGAATAAACATATCCTCTAACAGTAAAATATGTTCCCCTATAACATAATGCAGTATTTGAGGTCCCCTTGATATATCTCGAGATCCTCTTCACTGTGCTCCAATGCTCCCATCCTTAATTCTCTATGTACTGACTAACTACTCCCACAACATGTGCAATGTATGGTCTAGTAAAAACCATATCAAACATTAGACTACCCACTGTTGATACATATGGTACTCGAGACATTTCCATCCTCTCTGCTTCACTACTAGGTCTCATCGTTGAGGATAACTTGAAAATAATGGGATGTGTGGTAGATATTAGCTTTCAGTCTTTCATGTTGAAGAATTTCAAGACTCTTTGTAAGTAACTCTTCTGTGATAGCCAAATCTTCCCATTATTTCTATCTCGGTAAATCTACCTCCCAAGAATCTTGTTTGCTGGTCCTAAGTCCTTCATATCAAACTCCCTATCCAATTTTTCCATCATCTCCTAGATCTGATCTTGGATGGGGATACAACCAACATGTCATCCAAATACAACAGAAGAATGATGAAATCATTACCATCCAAACCCTTGAAATATTCACAAGGACTTGAATGATGTCTTTCATATCCAAGGATCATGATATAGGAATCAAATCTCTTGTACCAAAACCTTGGAACTAGTTTGAGACTGTACATAGATTTTTTCAACCTGAAAACCAAGTTCTCTTTACCTTCTTATGAAAAACCTTCTCTTGGGAGCATATAGATCTCTTCATCAAGATCACCATGGAGAAAACTAGTCTTCACATGCAGCTGCTCTAGTTGTAAGCCGTATGTTTCAAACATCGCCAAAACTATCCGAATAGTCTATAGTCTAACAACAGGAGAAAATATTTCATTTAAATCAATACCTTCCTTTTGAGCAAATACATTGACCACCAATATTGCATGATTTATTTCCACCTAGTCTTTTCCATCCCGTTTGATCTTAATGACCCATTTGTTTCAGATAGCCTTCCTTTAACGACGTAATGGAACAGGAGCCCAAGTCTTGTTCCTTTGTAGGGCTTTAAGTTCCTCCTGCATCACCGCCATCCATGAGCAACTGGAATCTTGGTCTCTCCATAATAGAAGATGAATATTCATCCTCTATCAATAAGTAATACACAATATTTCTCTCAGTGACATAGTCTGAGTGCTATACGGGTTCTATTTTCTCCTGAGATGACTGTCGTGGTCTAGACTCAACCGGTACTTGATCATCGTGCTCAGGAAATGTCTTCGAGGAAACTAGTTCCTTCATGTATTTTCCCACTACTTTGGCTATTGTAGTTTCTCTACTCTCCTTCTTCGTGTCTCGATCATTTTTCATTTGCACCTTATCTTTTGTAAAAATGACATCTCTACTGATGAAAAATTTTTGGGCAGTGGGGTCCCACAAATGATACATGTTCATACCATCAACGTACCCCAAGAAGATACATTTCCTGGATCTCGAATACAACTTTGATCTTTCCAGGTCAATAGACAATTCATATACAGAACTTCCAAAAGTATGTAACCGAGAATAGTCAGTGGGTTTACCAGTAAACATCTCCATCGGTGTCTTCTGCGCAATCGCCATTTAAGGAGATCGGTTGACCAAATAATAGGAGGTATTCACTACTTTTTCTCCAAAAGTTTTCTCAATACCTACAGTCTTCAACATCTACCTTGTTCTATCCAAAAGGGTTCAGTTCAACCACTATGACAATCCATTCTACTGAGGAGTGTATGCCACCATGAACTATATCTTGATTCCTTGATGTTGACAAAAACTATCAAAATCCTCACTTGTATATTATCTACCATTTTAAGTCCTTAGACACTTGATTTTATTTCCTGATTCAAGATCCTTCCGCACTTTGAATGTTTTGATGACTTCAAAAACATCTGCCTTCCTCTAGATTGGGTACACCTATCATATCATGGAATAATCATCAATTAATGATACAAAGTACCTTGCAACTCCAAGGGATATAACCTGTGCTTTCCAAACATCGGAATGAATCAACTCCAAGATCTCTTGATATCTCGTTGTTGAAGTCCCGAACATCAACCTGTGTTTCATGCTCAAAACACATTGCTCAAAAAATGGTAAGGATACCTTTGTCAGCCTGGGTGGAAACTTCTGATCCACATGAATCTTTAGGCCTCGTTCTAACATATGGTCAAGCTTTTGATGCCATAATGTCATCAATTCTTCTATTGAGGCAGTTGATGAAACAACTATCTCTGCCTCCTTGTACATTTCACCCATAAGCACGTACATGTTCTTTGAGATCTTCTCCACCTTCCTTACTACAAGAATTCCATTCACAATTCTCATCACTCCATTATTGGTGCGAGTCTTGCATCCGATGTCATCAAAATTTCTCAAAGACAATATGTTCTTCTTCAGGCTCTTCTCATGACATACTCCTTTGACGGTCTGTACTATGCCATCATTCATCTTCAGTTAGATGGTACCAACTCCAACGATCAAAAGGGTGTGATTGTTTCCCATATACAGAAATCCTTCTAGGATGGTTTCATATTGGTCAAACCATTCTCATCGAGACGTCATGTTCAATGTTTCTCCTGATTTGATAATCTATGCATCGTCGAGATGCCTCCTGATTCCAAGTGTCTTCGCTGCTTCACTGACTAGTATATCTCCACTTCCAGAAGTACTCACCACATTCCCCTGAGATATTTTTTCACAACTCTTCCTATTCTAATAATCCTTCTTGATGTTCCCCTTCTTTCCACAATTTAAACATGTGACATTCTTCTTATTTCTCCTTGATTTGGACCTTCCATGATTTTTAATCCCCCTGGAACCACGATCCATCATCCTTCCACTCTCCATTGACAGAGCCTTTTCTTGGTGTGAAGTTGTATCAATATCCTCCTTGTTATTGCACTGACTTTCTTCTCCAAAATCCATGGCTCCAACATCATTAAAGAGTAGCATATCTGACATGATATTATTGGTGAGGTGTATGATGATTTGATCATATGAATCTGGAAAACTCTAGAGTAGAATCTATACACGTTCAGTATCAACAATTTTATTGCCCAACGTCATGAGCTGAGCGAACAGGGTATTGAGGTTGTTGATGTGGTTGTTTACTGATGATGACTCATCCATCCGAAGAGTGTACAATTTTCTCTTCATGAAAATTTTGTTGTGTAGTGACTTGGCCTCTTATAACATCGTCAGAGTGTCACATATTTACTTTTCCATCTTTTTCTCCACAAAGCTCGATAGGACCCCGTCTGCCAAAGACAAATAGATGTTGGCAATAGCATTCCCATCCATATCATTCCATTTTTTCTCCATCACACCCGTCGGATTTTCACCAATTTTTAGTAGTCGATAATCCTTCTGCAGCACTTCCTGCGTCTTCACTTTCCACAATGAAAAGCTTTTCTCCTTGAATTTTTAGTTCCTAAATTTCGCCGCCATCTGGACATGCCGTCAGTCCAAAACCTCATCCGTTTCGAGATGGTTTATTTAAAAATCTCAATAATTTTTTTTTTGATGTGACAGATCAACCAGTTGTTGAAATCATAGAGAATACTCAAATTTATGAGATTTATAAATACCCCAAAATGTGAAGAACACCAAGCCAAAATATTTCCTTTGATACCACTTATAGGGACTGTAAATTATTGGCCCACTGGTGTAGAGATAATCATGAGATAAAAATTAAGTGAAAAATGCGAAAAAATAAATGACACTGGATATAACGTGGAAAAACCCCCAAATGGAATGGGTAAAAACCACTAGAAAATAGAAGGATCACTATGGGGTAAATGTGGGTACACACTCCCTCACTATTACAAGGACAAAACCCTAGTAAATATCTCTCTTGAAAAAATAAGAAAATAATCCTCACAAAATACCGCTCGATCAGGATGACAACCGGTTATGAGAAACCGGATAAAGGTGATAGATCAAATACGAAAAATGGGATGAGGCTCTTTCATTTTATAGGAAACCCTCACACCTGCTTCTCCTCTCTCGCAGGATCAATTGGTGGGGTTAGCCACCCACTGTCCACCTACCATGCCTGCCTCCCTTAACAAATAAAGGGGCGACCACCATCCGTGGAAATGAACTGCCGACAATTTCATGGTACTGACACCAGAAAACAATCCAAGCTTTATGGTTCCCATGTGTCATATCATGAAGCATGTTCCCAAGATTCTGGGGAAAAATTTAGATGCAGCTCATCTTGATGATTTCCTTCCTCATCCGGAAAACCCACAACCTATGTATACATGTTAAGAGAGACTATGTGGCTCATGAAACTCATAAAAACTTTTCATTGATGGTTGTAGTGCTGGAGCCTAATAAATGTTCCAATAAAATCATCGGTTTTTCACACCAATTTATGTTTGTAACTTCAATCACGTAGACCTGAAAAAAATTTATATCTATCTATTTTTGAATCATGATACCTCAATGGAGTTACTAGCTATTTTGGATCAATTTTTGATGACTAAAATCAATTTTGTGGTGCACTGTTTTTTCTTTTCCGTTATATATAAAAAATGTGAGGCTGATGCTCGGGAGGACCTTTGGAATGATCTTGTCTCATTCAATTCTAGGGATACACCTTGTATTATCAATGGGGACTTTAATTTTGTCATGGATTTAGAAGATAATAATGGGGGCCATTCCCCAGAAGTCCAGTCAATATTTTGTGTCTTTCAAGGCTAGTAGCGGATTAAGGGATATTGGGTTTTCAATAGGTCATTACCCATGGTGAAAAAATTAAAGAGGCGCCAATCACACATGGTTCCATCTTTAATGATGTCTCATGAAAAATAACTCCATTTCTACTTTTCCAGATATCATTTTTTCTCATCTTTCATGGATTTTGTCGTAACCTTACACCTAATGTTTGGTTCTAACTTCGAGGAATATCAGCTCCAACCAATTCATTTTGACACATTTATGGGATGAGGACATGATATATCATAATGTAGTTAGAAAGGAATTGTATAATCCCATTGGAGGTCTCCCATGGATGTCTCTGCAAAACAAGATTGAAATTCTAGAAAACAATTTTCATGTTTGGTTTAGGAGAAAACAATCATGATTTCATTACATAAAGGTTATCAGTGTGGACATTAAGAAACATGATGCCATGATAGAGGAGGAATGGAATGACTCCCTATTCAATGAGCTTGCGAACAAGAAAAACATTCTGGATAAACTGCATCTCAAACGAGAATGATAGGATTAGTAAAAGTCAAGGATTACATGGATCACGAAAGGCGATCGCAACTCTTGTTTTTTCCATGATTACATTAATGAAAGATAGCATTTTAGGAGACATAATTTCCTCATACAAAACAGATCTTACATAAATGATAGAGACATTGTTGGAGGCATGGAAGAATCTCATTTTAGATCTCTTCTCACTGGTCCAAGCTTATGTATTCATAAAGTTTTTCCAAGGGGGAAAACTAATCTTTTCAAGTCCAATAATCATGTAATCTCTACCCACAATAATGAGACCCCAGAAAGAATTCCTAATGAATGGGTGGTTAGGGATGCAGTCTAGTCTCTCAAATTTGATCATGCCCCAAGGCCAGATAGTTTTCCCAGATCCTTCTATAGGTCACATTGGTACGTGATTAAAAATGATTTTATTTAATCTGTGTTGTATTTCTTCCACGGTGGTAGTCTCCCACATATTTCTTGTTCTATAAATCTTATGATGACCCCAAAGGTTAAGGATCCTAAAAATCTAAATCAGTACATGATGATTTGTATGTGTAACATTCCTTATAATGTGTTGGTGAGTATTATCAATAAACTGCAATCTTCTCACCACCCCAAGTTGATTACTATGGGGAAACATGGGTTCATTAAGGTGAGATAATTTCAAGGATATATTGGTATTTCTCATTAAATGACAATTGATATCAATCAGAAAACATTCTAATCAAATATGGTGGTTAATATGGATATGAATAAATCATTTTATAACATTTAATGGAAATTTATCCTCAAGGTTCTTTTTCGGATGAGTTTCTATCTTTGGGTGGTTGATTTTCTTTTTCAAATATTCAGTTTTTCATGGATATCCACTTCCTTCATGGGAAAGTGTCATGGCTTTTTTAAGGAGGTCAAGGGACATAGGTAAGGTGACTCTCTCTACCCCACTCTCTTTATTCTTGATCAAGGCTCCTTTTGGCGCCAAAATATTGAACGGAAAGAAGGGAAGAAAAAGAAGCCCACACGCTGCCTCGTGAAGCTCCGGCGCGGAGCTCCCCCGAGCAACACGGCCGCCGCGAAGCACAGGAGGCGGTAACACTCCATGAACGCGCTGACGTTCACGATACCTCCGTGAAGACCTTGAGGCGGTAATGCTCCACGAATTCTTTGACTTTCGCGAGCCCGCCACAAAGACCCTGAGGTAGTAATGCTTTGCGAATGCCTTGACATTCGCGATCCCACCGTGAAGAACCCGCTGCACCTTCACGCCGCGTGAGCTCTGATTCACGACGCCCCTTGCCTATAAATACTGGGATCCCCCTGAGTCTAGGGGATGGAAAATCTGACCATTCAGCTTCTCAACCCCCGAATTGTGAAGCACCCTTCACCCCGGGAATCATGAGATCCGCGAGGTATTTTTACTTTATGAGATGCATTCGCCTTGTCTCATTTTGAGCCCCTCTTCCGAGAGAGATTCCCTTCGCGAATCCCAAGGGCATTTGCGAAGGAAGGGGATTAAAAAGGGAACCTGGGCAGCCACAGAGCGTTTATGCTTCACGAAACACCCATCCTGTACTAGTGATCCCCATGCCAAGGCAGGGTCGCTGCACATCGCGAAGAACACTGCTTCACAGCACCTTGTTTCACAAGGAGCCTCTGCTTCGCGAGGCAGTGCTCCGCGAATACTATTCCACTTCGCAAAGCACCTCCCATTCACACCCCTTCCCCATGATAAGGCCAAGGAACTCCACTTCGCGAAGCATACTCCTTTGCTTGGGAATTCCTCTTCCCATGAGACCCTCCAGGTTTGAACGATGTGATTTCAAAGTCCGGTGGACAACACCACTCGTTGCGTTGCTTCGCCTAATTCTTTTCCGCATAGGAATGCCAACGGCTATTTCTTCTTCGCATAGGCATGCTAACGTGGACCTCTCGATGGTTCGCTCTGTGACCCCCCTTGACCATAGCCTTTCCAGTACCTTCCCTCCCCCAAGGGGCAGAGGGTACCGGTCATGTATGTCCTAGGGGTGTGGATTAAACCCACCTCGTCCGAGCTACAGGACGTTAAAATGCCAAGCACCTCATCCTCAACACATGACGATAAACTATGATCCGACCTCGCGCCTCAAACGCAGGGTCCCCCCTTCTCGGACATTCTTTACGTTGCTCATCTCCACAAATATGGGATCACCCCCTCCACAGGGGATGATATCCTCCTTATCGGAGTGGCGTATATCCACGGGAGAAGGGTAACCACCCTTGTATAATCCCCCCCAAGCCTCTCTTGCAGAAGGTAGCACCCATGAACCTCCGTACTTCCCCACTGCCAAGGCCAGTGGAGGGCGTGATAGGGAACGAGGCACCTTCCATCTTTGGTCCCAAATCCCTCTCCTGCTGCGCTTTGCCGCATTTCGGGCCTCCATCCTAGAGTAAGTCCCAGCACCATGGGCCGCCTAATGCGTAACCCCCTCTTCGTTTCTCATGGGCACACGCTTCACGACGTGATCGTCAGGTCTCTGCTGCCTCTTGTTTCTCACACCGAGCACGACTCACGTGAGCTTAGAGTAAGCATTGGCCATGATAATACCTTGTCCAACATGACGTTAAACTGTATACCCTCGTCCGTCATGACATTAAACTGTATGCCCCCGTCCAGCATGACGTTTAACTGCACATCCATTTGAACTACGAGGTCTTTGATCCATGTCAAGGCATGGTACGTAGGAAGCCTCCACTAGGTTCAATCCCACCCGTAATTTCTTCACGTCAGGTTCCACCCTCGTCCGGCATGACGTTAAACTGTATTCCAGTCCAACGGAAATCCGTTGTGACCAACCCGAACTATGAGGACTTTGATCCATGTCAAGGCATGGTACGTAGGAAGCCTCCCTGAGGTTTAAGCCCATCTCCCATCGGACCAAGGTCCTTTCTTCACGTTGGTTCGCCGATACCCACCATTAATCCCGAAGTACGAGGACTTTGATCCATGTCAATTCATGGAACGTAGGAAGCCTCACGAGGTTCAATACCACCTCTAGTGGACCCCCGGGTTCAACTTCACGTCGGTTCGCTGACGAAGCGTTTTGAACTATGAGGTCATTGATCCATGTCACGACATGGTACGTAGGAAGCCTCCCAGAGGGTCAAGCTCACCACATGTTGGTCACTCTGACATTCGTCATGTCAGGTCACCAGCACTTGGGTAGCCTAGTGTGTAAGCCCCACACCATCTGGACCAAGGTCCTCACCCGCGTCGGTTCGCCGACACACCATTATGAACTACGAGGTATTTGATTCATGTCAAGACATGGTACGTAGGAAGCCTTCATGAGGTTCAAGACCATCGCCACCAGGACCCCGGTCCTTCTTCACGTTAGCCTTCCGGCGTCCAACCTGAACTATGAGGTCTTTGATCCATGTCAAGGCATGGTACGTAAGAATCCTCTATAAGGTTCAAGCCCAGCACCCAGTTGTTCCAACCTCACTCACGTCGGTTCACCCCCATCCCGCATGACGTTAAACTGTATCCCACACCCCCTTTGAACTACGGGGTGTTTGATCCATATCAAGGAATGGTATGTAAGAATCCTACCTGAGGTTCAAGCCCATCAACCATCAGACCAAGGTCCGGCTTCACGTCAGTTCACCGACACCACCCCGAACTACGCAGACTTTGATTCCCTTACATGGGGATACGTAGGAGGTCTCTTCGAGGCTCAAGACCAACTTTACTGTCACCCTTGCGATGGTCCTGTTTCATTCCCCCTCCACTTCATCCATCCATACATCATCCACCCTGATTCTTACCCGGGCCTCCATATCCCAGAGAGATCATGCCACTCCGCTCCTCTTCACAGCATTCAAGAATTCGCCCACGGTCTGGCCCCGATATCGGCATCCTTTCAAGGGAAATTCCTCAATCTGATCCATTCCAGCTAGTGTTCTGATCAGGACGATCCGTCTCCAATGGACGTTAAACCTGCGGCATACCCTGTGTTAAACATAGGAAGCTAAGGAAAACCTCAGATACATGCCTATGGAATATGACTCCCCGCGCTTGATGTGGGATGCCTCGGGCTTCCACGCCCTCGAGAAGCCCTATGACAAGGTACAATAGACAGACACGCCAATTCCCTAGCGTTCAGACACGCTATTGATGCCTCGACGTGACTACTCCCCCGACTGAGGGTTGCTGCCCTGACCGGACCCTTTGGAATGTCCTGACAGAAGCAGTGTAATTAACCAGCGTCCATGGAAACATGGCACTGGGAAGAGTTTCACGAACAATGTATTAAATCTATGAGAGAGACCCAGACTAGGTGACGAGGTTCGAGGAGGAATCCACGGAAGGAAGAACCGACATCCCATCATCCTGGTTTCGATCAAGGAGTAGATGCCCATGAATAAGGAGCGGATGCCGCCCACCTTTTGAAAGCAGGAATGCGGGGAAACAGTAGCGCGTCCTCCACAGACGGATGCTTGCGCTCCGACGAAAGCGTCAGAAACAGAAATGGTGAACCCGATGTGAAATTATTCTCCTCAATGTAGAGATTAGTAGCATTCAAGACACCAGTAGATTGATGTGTCACCAGATCTAGATATCTGGTGCCGGGTCCCACCAAGAAAATAGCGGGCCTGGCGTGAAACTCACCAGAAGTTGGGGCAGTAGAATGCGGGGCATTCCATTCTGCAACCACGGAGGATGGAATGACGTAGGGGAACTGGTTGTCAATCCTTTTCCTCGCAGTGCTAATGAGTTGATCTCCCCGTTTCCCAGGAACCAGGTTGCTGCTACGGAGACACGATCACCACCCGCTCGCCTAGGCAGGGGCGGGGGAAATACCAGCACAGCCGCCCCGCATGGCTCCACTGCCGTCATGACGACCTATACATCGGTGAATACGAGACGCCCACGTCCCCTATACCCATCAGAGATCATCCAACGAAGGGTGATCAATAACCTTGTATGCAGGTACGAGGAGGAAGGGGTCATCCCGAATCGGGACATGGCCCGCCTGGACCTGGAGGTGTCCAGGCCCCGCCGTCAACGCCGCCCTCAAAGGCCACACAGGGAGCCCCTGCTCCCCACCCCAACGTTCAATCGTTTCGGGAGCCTGTCCTCGGAACACCTAAATGACTCCTCGCCATACGCTGATGAGGCGGCTGATGTCCGACTCGGCCCGGTCAGAGTCCCAATCCAAGGGCTCCAGGAAAGGGCTGCCATCCGGCCGCGTCAGCGCCGCCATCCGGCTTTACTAGAAGAGTAGGTAGGCTATGCCCCTGCACCACCTGCGCCAGCTCGTATGACCCGGCATCAGCGTCGGGTCCAAGCTAAGGATGCTCGTCAAGGGGAGTCGATGTCAATAGCTACTGTGGCCCAAGCCACCGCCAACATGCATCATGGATTCCCTGCATACACTGAGCAGGGGCACCCCTTCAACCGACCAGGACCAAGGCCCCAACCGCCCCATGGGCAGGTCGGGTTGGCTCTCGGGGTTGTAGGCCTGAGTGGTGATCACCCCGAACAAATTCATAGTGATGTCACCCCGTACGGAGGGCCTCCCCGTACCACCATTCTACAGAGCTTGGGCTTTCCCTGCTCTGAAGCTCGTCATGGAGGTATGCCTCGTGCTACCCCCATCCCGAAAGAAGACCTGCCCCATGGCAGTGACGCTTGGCGCGGAAACCTCTCCCGCACCCACCATACAGGGTATGGAGTCCCTCCTCCTACCCCCGACCGTAGATGTGAAGACACTGCCTATCTGGTCCCTCTCTAATGTGGGGTTCCTCCCTACGTCCTCTCTGCAACTGGCGAAGGTCCTCCTCGCCCCGACAACCCGAGGAGTGAAGGTCAGCCTCGCTCCGCCCGCACCGACCATGGAGGTCCTCCCCATGCTCCTGCCGGTTCCAATAGAGGTTCCACCCATGTGGGTGTTGTCCATAGAGGTACTCCCCATGTACCCTTCGACATTTTCCCTAGTTCCCCTCGCACCCCGGCTAACTAAAGCGGGAGCCCTCTCCGCCATGGCGCCAGCGCTACTCCGAGACTACATGTTGAGAATCAACCTGGTCCCAAAGAGCCATCTAGGGGTAGGAGAGCGGGTCATCGACACCACAAGAAGAGTCCTGGGAAGGCCAGAGTGGAGGTCAAACCAGCCCGTTTCTCGGATTCTGAAGCGGAATGCTACTCAGCGATGGAACCATCTCCCCGCTCCTCCGTGTCAAGGACTAGGGAAGGAATGAGGCGCGTCAGCCTCATTCTCCCAGAATGAGAAGTCCACCGGATTCCCGCCTCTCTCCGCATGTACATCCAGGAGGAAGAAATTGTAGAAATTACACAGGTTTTGACCATGCAATCACCACTGTCGTCACCAGAAGCGCCCTATACCTCTACCAAGGATCACATAGAGCTATTTTGGGGACTAACGACGGTAGAGGAATGGGATGACCCATCGCCGACAACCAAAATTCCTGTGCCATAAGTTGTGGCTATCAGCCAATCGTATCGGGATATCGTGGTCATGTCACCTCACTCTTCAGAGGATGGCCCGGAATTCGGCGGCCAGTCAGCTCATTCTCCGTATTCTCCACCGCCAAGTTTACTGTCCCAACGGTCCACCTCGATACCACTACCGGTCCCTCATCCGCCTCCGATTGAAGAGTGGGGCAATATGAGGCCAGACCCTGAGTCCGATCCCAGGAGCTTCTGGAACATTCTCGCAGTGGATCACTTCCCGGAAAAGTTCTGGCCGACGGCAGCGTCAGACTTTTGTGCGCCAGAGTCCCTTACCCTAGAGGAAGTAGGGTGCTTCCACCGAACCCTATGGGAGACACACTTCCTCCTTCGTTATAAGCAGGTAGTGTACCCCAGGAGCTGAGAGAACCTTGAACAAATCGGCGAGCAATGTCACCTGATCGATTTGGCTGCACTTCCTGTGGCCCAGCACCCTGAGTCACCAGGCCTCCAGAGCACCCTCCAACGGAAATATGTTCAGAGTTTAAAAGTACTTCGCAGAATAATCAGGGAAGTTACTCCCCATGTGCAAGTCCGTGGGTGGGGACACTATGCCGCTCTTCTCTTCAGCCCTATCTGAAGATATCCCGATTCGTTATGAGACATTGAGGACATGTCCTCAAGAGGGGTCGCGGTCCACATGGCTGACGTAGTGGACAAAGAGGACGAGCTTGAATTTCTCGATGGAGACTTACCCTCTGAGGGTGTAGTGCCACTGCTAGACCCATCAGGGAGGGTTACCCGTCAGCAGAGGAATATTCTAGGCCTCCCCGTACCCACTGAGTCGCTGGTACTCCATCAAAATGCCAGTAAGGGTAAGGAACATGTCAGAACCATCAAGCACTTCGACCTGTCTACCTCTGTACAAAATATGGATGAAGATCCCGAGAAGGTAGCGCTGCGCCAGCAGCTTGCTGAACAGAAGAGGCTGGTTGACGAACTCTTGGCCGAGCGCACTGCAGAGCGGCGACCCGACTACGGTAATCCCAAGCCGGGGCAGCAGGGGCAGGAACAATTTCCCCCCAGAGAGATGCCTCTGGGAAACCCTGATCATGCTGCTTCCGCATACAGGGAAGAAGCCAGAACTCACAAAAAGAGGGCACGATACGTCTCGGCAAACCCTCCTGAACGACGGGGCAATCTTAGGAATCCAGCCCGGGTTCCCCCAGCCGCCCCACAGGCCGTTCCGCCAGTCGCTCCATGAGCTGCTGAAGCCATCTACCATGTCGAGGAACCCGGCAATGCACTTGTGATTAGGGATCCCTGTCAAGACAGGGACCCCCTCCCGGATGATCTTACAGCGGCATTCATCGCCAGCCTCGAAGCGTTGGAAACACGGTAGGTGGAAGTCCCACCGGATGGCAAGCCATATCCCACGTGGGTGGATGATATGCCCGCACACCCGGGTTTTGGGAACCCCACTTTCTCTCCCTTCAATGGGACAAGGGACCCGCCGCAACAATTGGCCCATTTTTCTTCTAGGTGTGGCCCCATGCTGGGGACTCCGGCCGAGCAAGAAGCCGCCAAGCTCCAAAGTTTCATGCAGACATTGGAGGGCCCCGCATTCGTCAGGTACAACCAGCTCCCTATCGGATTGGTGACCAATTGGGAGGATCTTCGCCGGCAGTTCCTATACCAGTTCAGCTCCGCCACGTGAAAGAACAGCATTCACAGACCTCTTCAAGTGAAAACAAAGGCCTGATGAGCGAGTCAAAGACTTCATCGCCTGGTGGAAGGGACTTACATACTCCCTCGACATTCCACTGACTCAGGAGAAATTACTTACAATGTGTGTAGGGAACGTTAAAACGGAGCTGGTACCTTCCCTGATCACCCAGAACTTCACTGGAGGGTTCTGGGATTTCTCAGATAAGGCTCAGCGCCTTGAGGAGGCTCTGGAACAGGCTAGTCCGACACGTTCGCTGCCCCCTGTGATCCCATCCAGGTGGGCTGCCAGAGCCGAACCCGTCGCGGTGGCCCAAATAGAAGCCCATAGAAAGATGGAATTACTGCCAGTGGCACTGACCCCACAACCCCGTAGAGGTCCTCAACCTCAAGAACAGGCTCCTACCCAGCAGCGACCGCCTCAGAATCGACAGGTTCCCCCGCACAATGCGCCAACACCACCTAGGCGAGACAATCAGGCGCCGCCTCCTCGGCAGGCCCCTCCGGCCCCTCATCATGGACAGGCCCCCAGGGCCCCCTATCTGTAAAGAAGGCACCAGACATATTCATTCAATGAGAATCTGGTCCCTGTCTACTTTCGATGTGCTCTAGATCAAGGGATTGTGCGCCTACCCGAGTGCAGAAGGCCGGAAGAGGCGAATCTCACCGATCACCCCAACTAATATCCTTATCATCAGATTTTGGGGCCCACCCTCAAGCAATGCTATGTGTTTAAATAATGGCTTGAAGACCAGGTTGACAACAACATAGTCAGGTTGGCCCCAGCACAGACACAAGTAAAGGGTGTCTTTGTAGGGTCAGAGATCGGTAGTGACAGCGAAGGCGAGTGGAAACAGGTTCCCAGTCGTGGGTCCCAGAAATACGATGATTGGATGTCTCAAAAAACCATCGCCCGCGCCCATGGTATCATTCGGGCACACCTGAATCAGCCGGAGCCTTCGGAGGAAGTAGCCAAGACCACTGCATCGCCATCACAGCCGACCTCTTCCCAAAAGGGAAAGCAGTGATGTCACAAGAAGAAGTAACATACTCCACCACTGCCATTGTCATCCCGCACTCATGGCGACTTTATGCCCCCTAAAATGGGGATTCCTCCCAGAATCTGCCCAGTGGTGGATGACTCATCGAGCGACAGCCAGGGGTATGCTTCGATTTACACCGTGGAGCTGGTAAAGCCTTTTATGGATCCCGATGAGGGGGAACGCCAGGCGAACCTCCCCAACTTTCCCAGCCGACGTCAACGTCAGTGGAACCAAAACCACAAAGGTCGTCGAGGCACGTCAACATGCGATTTCAGTCAAGACGTGCATGCTACTGAAACCAGGCAGCAAGCTCAGTGCAGAGCCCAGCATGCACAACCTCATTTGATGCCCTCAGCTCTACCTCCACTGCTGTTTGTGCTACTAGATCAGGCAGAGCTGCCTCGTCCGTATCACAGTCAGTCTTGCCCAGCTATAGGGAATTATCCGCTGTCCGATCCTAATCCGGTGGCTACTCTCCAGGCTTCAACTAGTAGGCAGCGGGATGTAACCTGTACTAACCAACCGTCGGTTCAACCGGCAGGACCCTATATGCCTCCAACTACAGAATGACCTCCTGTAAGCAGAGGCTCGCACTTGGCACAAAAGTATGATGTCCTGAATCACCTGGACGACATTCCAGCATGGCTTTCTATCCTTGAGGCCCTTCGCCTATTGTCTGAAATGTGCGAAGCACTTACTGAGGCCCTAAGGACCCCCCTTCAGTTTGAGACGGAGGTATCAGCTGCAGAAGCCTTTAACGCTGAGGCAATTGAGAACACCGAATTCTATGCAGTTATCTCGTTCTCCAGTGAAGATGAGGGCCCTCCCATACAGGGGAATATTCACCCACTGTACATCACTGGCCAATTCAATGGCGTGGAAGTATGCCACTACCTCGTTGACACGGGTTCTGGGATCAACCTGACCCCGACTCGGACACTGTGAAAGCTGTGTTTGTCAGAAGATGATTTAACTCCCTCTGACCTCAGAATCCAGGGATACGATAGGATCGAGCAATCCCCAGTCGAAAATATCCGCCTGAAGACCCAGTTCTGTGACCTAATTTCCAGCACCGAGTTCATGGTTGTCTCCCAGGACACCGCCTACAACGCATTGATAGGGGCGGCCATGGCTCCATTTTCATGCGGTGGTCCCTTCGTCGTATCACCAATGCCTCAAATACTCCCTCAATGGTCGAGTAAGCGTGCTCCAAGGAGATCCGTCTCCTTTCACCTCTTGTGAAGCCAGCTATTTGGATACCAATTACTAGAAGAGAAAGGATAAGCAAATCCTAGCAAGTGAGGATGAACCTGCCCTGGTCACAAGTGATCCATGGGCAGGCCTGGATGACAACTGCGTCTTCTTGATCCATTGATTGGAGGCCATGACCCCCGACATGGGGTAGTGTTTTGTTGTTTCAGATATGAAAGGAATGCATGTTCCCATGTCCAAGCGACGATGGAAAATAACCTCGTAATCCTACACCAACTAGGATCAGGTGATCCTGGAGCCTCCTACCCCTGTGCGGTATCACAATATCAAGAATATGGAAATGGTAGTACGTCATACGTGTCTCTTACACCGGGCTGGAATCAACTGACTCAGGCCGACACGTTACAACTGCTTTGATGTCATGAAGAGTGGCCCCTTAGGCTGAAGGCCGGATGGGATAAGATCGTCTGCCTTCATTGCTATGGTCTCAGTGGCGAGTGGGTCTCCTGATATGATGACCACTGCTACCCAAGCCGGCACCAGCTGGCCTTCAGGGTTTGATAGCTCAGAAGCAGCTCCCCTTGTGGGAAATCCCTCCATGGGTGGAGAGTAAGATCTGGAGGATGCTCCCCCTGCCTTTGAGGAAGGCGTCACTACCACGGTTGATGAACTGGTACAGGTGAACCTTGGTAGCGAGGTATATCCAAGACCCACATTGATCAGTGCAACCATATCCCCAAGGAGCAGCAGCGGTACATAGACTTTTTCAAACAACATCGTGATGTGTTTTCCTACAGTTACGATGAGATGCCAGGACTAGATCCTCAGGTAGACGTTCACCGCCTGGGCCTCCCGTCAAACCATCATGGGTTTAAGAAGCCTCCCAGAAAGATGCACCCTTCTCACGGTGCTATGGTTGAGGCCGAATTTGACAAGATTATCAAAGAAAACATCATCAAAAAATTCCAGTACCCCAAGTGGCTTGCCAAAATTGTTCCAGTCAGGAAGAAGAATGGGAAGATCAGAGTCTGCATCGACTTCCGTGACCTCAATCGCCACTTCCCAGAGGATGACTTTCCCCACCCGATGACCGAGTTATTTATTGATGTGACAGACAGGTTCCAAGCCCTCTCTTTCATGGATGGGTATTCCAGGTACAACCAGATCCGGATGGCCCCCGAGGAAGAGGAGTCCACCGCATTCAAGGATCCCCAAGGTACATTTGTTTACCAGGTTATTCCCTTCGTCCTGAAAAATGCAGGTTCCACTTATCATTAGGCCATGCATCACATATTCAGGCGGATTCTCAGGACGCTGGTGGAATGCTACGTGGGTGATCTAGTGGTCAAATCGCGCCAGCTCCAGGACTATCTAAAAGATCTTGAGAAAGTATTCAGTTTCCTCCGTTCCCACCACCTGAAGATGAACCCGTTGATGTGTGCCTTCGGGGTCACCTCTGGGAAGTTTCTTGGATTTTTTGTTAGATACCGGGGCATTGAGATCGACCCAGAGAAGATCAAGGCCATAAGCCAAATGCCTCCTGGAAGAAATATTCGGGAACTTTGAGGTATCCAAGGCCACTTAGCCTATATACGCTGATTCATCGCGAATCTGGCCGGAAAGTGTAAGCCCTTTTCCCAGATCATGAAGAAAGGCGCCGCCTACGAATGGGATGAAGAGTGTCGGACCGCCTTCGAGGAATTCAAGCAGTATCTGGTCCAACCTCTGGTTTTGATGCCACCAATCTCTGGAAAGCCACTGGTCCTTTACGTGACCGCCCTAGAATGGTCCCTTGGTGCACTTCTCTCCCAGAAGAATAACGAGGGTACGGGGAATAGTCTCTACTATCTCAGCCGCATGCTTCTCGATACGGAGATTAGATACTCCCCTATCGAAAAGAGATGTCTTGCACTCGTTTTTTTCCATACAGAAGTTGCGGCATTACCTGCAACACCATGAGGTACAATTGGTCTCTTGGGTAGACCCACTGAAGTACATCCTAAACCGCCGCATGTTGACTGGCCAACTAGCGTGGTGGGTGGTGATCCTCCAGCAGTTTGACATCAGGTTCATGCCTCAGAAGGCCATCAAGGGACAGGCATTGTCAGGCTTTTTAGCTGCCCATCCAACCTTGGCGGATTAACACCTGGACCTGGATTTTCCTGATGAGACTCTCCTCTCAGTCGATCATGTCGTCTCATGGTGGAAAATTCACTTCGACGGTGCCTCCCGGAGCCCCACCGGTAGGAGGCTCAACGATCCTAAGCTCAACAGAGTGGGCCTGTGTATCGTCTTCATCACCCCAGCGCGAGCCGTCCTACCATACTTGTTCCTGTTGTCAAAAGGTTGTACCAGCAATGAGGCAGAGTACCAGGCTCTCATCACTGGCCTCGAGTTGGCCCTCGAGATCGATGTGCCCCATCTACATGTGAAAAGAGATTCTGAGCTGGTAATCAAGTAGTTCAATGGTGACTATGTCGTATGGAAGCCGGAGCTTGTACCATTGCTGGAGTGCACCATCCGTCTAATGGCCTAGTACTCTTCTCGACTAGAGGTTACCCATGTCCCTCGGTCACAGAACGGTCGAGCAGAGGCTTTGGATGGATTAGCTGCGTTCCTCGAAGAACCTGAGCAAGATGATTTGATTATACATGTGGCACACCGGAGAGTCATTTACCCCATCACCCAAGAGGACAATGATGGCCTGCGGGTAAGTCATCTCACCACCGGACCTTCTACGTCAGGGGTCCCAAGTTCGTTAGAAACTGTGGTTGAGGCCACTCCTGACTGGAGGTCACCTTTTGTTCGAGTATCTCCAAAATGGTTGCCTCCCAGACGATAGTGCTGAGCATGAGCGAATTTGACGCCGCACGCTACAATTTACCCTCCAGAACGGTCCCAGTCTTGAGCAGATCATTTATAAGTGGAGCTTCAATGGCGTTATCCTCCATTGCATTCAAGGATTCGAGATTTATCAGGTTATGCAAGAGGTTCACACTGTTCCTGTGGTGCCTACCAAGCTGGGCCAAAGCTGTCCCATCAAATCCGGAGGTTGGGGTACTTCTGGCCCTCTATGATCCATGATTGTATTGAGTTTTCCAAGAGGTGCCACACGTTCCAAGTTCATGCCAACTTCCTGCGTCGGCCGCCAGAGCCCCTCCACTCCACCAAGTACTCTTGGCCATTTGTGGTGTGGGGACTTATTGTAGTGGGACCATATCCACCGGCGACAGCTCGCCAGTGTAGGTTCATTCTAACTGCTACAGATTTCTTCTCTAAGTGGGCAGAGGCAGTTCCACTCAAAGAGTTCAAGGGCCGTTCCATCGTCGAATTTGTGAGGTCCAACATCATCCACCTGTTTGGGGTCCCTCACGCTGTCCTCACCAATAACAGAACCAACTTCCGAGTAGCTAAGCTGAAGAAATTGTACGCCAAGTACAATATCCGTTCGAACCATACCTCTCGCTATCAAGTACAGGCAAATGGACAGATCGAGGCATTCAACAAAACCCTCTCTAACATTCTGCAGAAAATGGTTGGTCAGAACAAGAAAGGTTGGACGAACAAGCTCCCCAACGCCCTCTGGGATTATCGGATGACGACTCGCAATTCCACCCAGGTGACCCCATATTACCTAGTGTATGGGGCTGAGGCCGTCCTACCCATTAAGATCTAGCTGCCATCATTATGCACTACAGTCTATGACCAGTAGGCGCCAGATGAGGTGGCTGAAATCCATTTAGCTGAATTGGAAGCACTAGATGAGAATAGGCTTCGTGCCCTACACAATCTGGAAAGGCATCAGAATAAGATAGAAAGGGCCTTCAACAAGAAGGTTCACCTTTGCTCTTTTCTGTAGGGCGACCTAGTGTTGGCCCTTCGAGCACCAATGATCTCTGATAGCAAACCGCCCAAGCTAGAGCCTAAATGGGAAGGACCTTACGTCATCCATAAGGTTTACCCCAACAGAGCATACTCCTTGGAGACCACGAATAGTGAGCGTATAACTCCTCCCACCAACACCAAGTTCCTCAAGCAGTACTTTGCCTAAGCATCCTTATGGTCCTGCATGACCTTAAACTGCACCGCCATCCTGCAAGATGATAAACTGCAAAATGGTCTGAGCTCTATGAACATAAACTAATATCTCACTCGTCCATACTGTAGGATGTTAAACTACAAGCTAGTCAGGCCTTCCTGACCGAGGCTCAGCCTCGGGCCCCTTGACCCCCTTGGGCCCCTAGCCCCCATCCTTACTGTAGAACGTTAAACTACAAGCCAGTCATGCCTTCCTGACCGAGGATCAGCCTCGGGACCCTTGTCCTCCTTGGGCCCCTGACCCTCGTCCTCACTGCAAGACGTTAAACTGCAAGCCAGTCAGGCCTTCCTGACCGAGGCCCAGCTTCAGGCCCCTTGGCCTCCTCAGGCCCCTAGCCACCTTCCTTGCTATAGGACGTTAAACTGCAATCCGGTCAGGTCTCCCTGACCACGGCTCGGCCTCAAGCCCCTTGGCCTTCGTCGACTCATATTCTCTTGTGGGATTGCATGGTGTGGTGTGGGATACATCCTCATTCGCGTCGGGTTGCCCGCCGTACCATACATATCCCCAAATGAGACACATCTCTCGTCCAACACGACATTAAACTACGCTTCGAGAACTATGTGTGGCTTGTTTCCCAACCTAATGGGATACATAGGAACGCCCGGGCATTTCGCCTGTTGGCCCAGCACAAAATCCAAAAATCATCTCCTCGGGTCAAGACATACGGCAAGGTGAACACTTTTTCCCCAACTAACGTCGAGCAAGCCTCGACCTGGCTGAACGTCCCCCTGGAGATGTTTTCCTCTTTTGAGGATGGATACAGCTATGCTTCACCCACTCCTTGACTGGGATTCCATCATCTTTCACACCGGGAGGGACCCCCAAGAACGGCCTGGATACAATGCCCAAGGGCTCTCCTACCAATACGGGCCAATGCCCCTGAGGGTTTCCGAGCAACAAGCCGATACATGTCTCACATTGCGAATTTGGTCAACGGTCGACGCTCATTTTTTGCTCCCATATCAGGTTACCATAGGAACATTGTGTTTCGAACGTGGTCAACAGTGTCCTATATCTTCGGGTCCACCCCGAGATGTCCCAAACATCGAGTGTAGTGATTCATTCTGCCCCATCCCGAAGCGACAAAATTCCCTCCGGGTGGTGCCAGCGGTCGGGCCCACGGCCCCGATTCTCTTATAAGGGATGTATGGCGTGGTGTAGGATTATTTACTCATTCACGCCGGGTTACTTGCCATGTCGTACACATCCCTAGATGAGATACAGTTATCTCTTTCCCCATCCTCATTGCGAGATGGTAATCTACAAACCGGTCAGGCCTGCCTGACAGATGCCTAATCTCAGGCCCTTTGGCCTTTCCGGGCCCACGGCCCCTATCCTCATTGCAAGACGTTAAACTGCAAACCGGTCAGGCCTGCCTGACAGATACCTAATCTCAGGCCCCTTGGCCTTTCCGGGCCCATGACCCCCGTCCTTGCTGCAAAATGTTAAACTGCAAGTTAGTCAGGCCGTCCTGACTGAGGCCCAGCCTCAGGCCTCCCTCACCGAGGCCTACCCTTAGGCCCCTCAGCCTTTTCGGAACCCCTGGTCCAGATTCTTTCCTACAGAACTGTGTGGTATAGTGTGGGATTATGTCCTCATTACCCACCACGCCTTACACCTCCTTGTTAGGATATTCTACCCCCTAGGAATGCCCTTCAGAACTACGTGTGGCTTTATTCCCATCTTTATGGGATATGTAGGACCACCCAAATGTCTAAGCTTCGGGTCCAGCCCCATCTCTTGAAAACCTCCATCCCACCTTGGCCCCTTGGCCTACTCTTCCTCCACGAAGGGATTATATGGTGTGGTGTGGGATTATGACCTTATTCATGTCGGCCTTGTAATGACCATGCCATGTACCTCTCCTTCTCGAGATGTTTCGTCGACCCTTTCTGATGGTTCACCAATGTGCCTAAGGGTACTCCGGTTTATTACCTGGAATGTCAGACTTCACTCGGACACATCCGCACCTGCTTTCCAAGCTTTGTGTATCCCTTCATCAGGGCTTCCATCATCTTTCAAACCCGGAGGGACCCCCAAGAATGTCTTGGATACTACGACCAAGGGATCTCCTACTGTTACAGGCCAACCCCCCCCCCCCCCCCCCCCCGAGGGTTTCAGACAACAAATCGATAAAAATCCTGTGTTGCGAACATGGTCAGCGGTCGATGCTCGTTTGTTGTTCCCACCACAGGCTAACGCAATATGGAGACTGTTTTTTCCTCCACGGTCAACAGTTATCCTCCACCGCCACGCCAACCCCCATTAAGCCCAAAGTGTCGGGTACACGATTCACACCCTTCTTCACTTCATCATGTCCAAGTAGAGTCTCGAAACTCTAGATACGATCACTCAGTGCGCATTTGCACATTAGGGGGACAAAGCCATGTTAAAGGTGTCCTTAGGGGCCCTTCACCGACTTACCTTAAGTGGACGTCCCATGTATTGCGATAGAGATCTTACCCCCTTATTTCCCACACCGAGTTTAACTCACGTGGGCTTAGGGATCAGGTTGAGGTCTGCGATTACTCAGAGGATTTTCATCCACCCATGGTCCAGGCTCTAAAGACCATAAACTATGATCTCCCAAGAACTACGTCTGGCTTGATTCCCGTCCTCATGGGATACGTAGGAACGCCCAGACCTCATGTCTTTGGGTCCAGATTGAGTTCAACGTCCTGCCTTCAGGACCCTGACTATGGGATTATATGCTGTGGTGTGGGATTATGTCCTCATTCGCGTCGGTTGTGTCGCACAACACCATACACATTCCCCGCCTAACATCGTCTCTGCTACGTCTGTGCTGCATGACGTTAAAATTCATGCTTGGTCCTATCATATGACCCTAAATAGTGACATTATCACCCTGGCCGCCCGACAAAAAACGGCACTACATTGTGATGACCTCGTTGTAGAAGACATCATGTTGGGTATTGGTCACGTGCCATGCCATTTTTCAACGCCTATCACGGCTTGATTCTTGTGGAAACACTAGGGCTTGCTACCCTACACCTGTCGCTTCACAAAAAAAACCACCATCTTAAAGGACAAACAAGATTTATCAAATTCCACTTCTTTTAGTGCAAGGGCCACACCCACACTCCCCTTTTTCCCTGGAACTGTTACCTTACCGTGCCACCCTTCAGAACTACGTATGGCTTTATTCCCATCCTCATGGGATACGTAGGAGTGCCCGAGCACTTCCCCGTGAGCCCAGCCTAAATTTTGTGTTTGGTCCCTCGACGTGAGCACTCCCCATTGAATGCATGGCGAGTAGGGATCATGTCCTCATCCACGTCGGGTTTTCGTAAGTACCCGTCACATGCCTCCTGTGTTTCCTCCCACCCATGGTCCGAATTATACGACCCCAAAACTAAGATCTCCCTTTGGTAAAGGACTCTTCTCCCTCTATCTAATACTCCTAGTTGTCGTATTCAGATGCGTTTTGACAAAGATCCCGAAGTGTGGGATTTTCATAGGGACATTCCCCTCGTCCCATGACCAAGATTCGTGAGCTCGCTATTCGGATCCTCATCCTCTTCCACTTCCAAAAGGACCCTCAGACGACATGGATGCTAGGATTAAGGGATCTCCATAAATGTTGGACCTAAGGGCCCTCCAATCGTTTCAGGCCAACGTCCCTATGTGTATCTGACAACATTTGTGACATGGTCCTATGTTTCGAACATGGTCAACGACCGACCCTCATTTGTCTGTCCCCATTCTAGGATAACGCGATATGGATGTTGCGTTTCCGCCATAGTTAATAGTTATCGTCCATCGTCACGATTCCATCATTGTGATACAAATATCGAGTGTCATGATTCACACATTTCCACTTCCTCATGTTCAAGTGGAATTCCAACATAATCTGCTCTATCACTTAGCGCATCTAGGTGAGCCACATGGCCACGTTAGTATCATGGGGCCGGTATTCACCGAGCGTCCCCTAACCCTAACCTGACCCTTTCTGTGTTGGGAAAGTCCCACCACTACTTCTTGTTTCCCACACCGATCATGACTCACGTGGGCTTAGTAGTTTTGGCAGGATTTGTACAAACACGGCAATGCTTCTCATCGTCCCGCAAGACATTAAACTGCGCTTTCAGAACTACGTATGACTTAATTCCCATCCTCATGGGGTATGTAGGGATGCCCGGACACTCTGCTTCGGGCCCAACCTAATCCTCACTCTTGGTACCTCGACCTGGAGAGTTTCCTCCAAAGGTACATGGTGTGATTTGGACTCCAAGTCCTCATTCACGTCAGTTTCATAACTACCACACCATATGCTCCCTAGGCTCTTCTCTTTCACTCCACGTCCTATCATATGACATTAAACTATAGGAGCCCATATGTCCTCAACTCATGACACTATATTTTGGTTCTACCCTAAACAAGTTCCGGATGCCCCGTGTTAATCGTGGGATGCACCAGAGCCTCTGCCAGAGAGGATTTCACCTGCCAGTGTTGGTCTATGACTATACTGCACTTCCAGAACTACATGTGGCTTGATTCCCATATTCATGGGATACATAGAGACACCCTGATATTTTTCCTAGGGTCCAGCCCATAGGAATCATTAATCTTATCCTTCACCTTTCCAGCCCCCTGGTCGGACCCCTCGCTAGAGAGGCCCTGTCTTAAAGAAGGAAGGATCCATAACCAAATTGATGCACCCATCTGGCATACTCCCACCACGGTGGTGTAGTTACATGAGTGTTGGATTCTGTTCGGACAAACCATCACTCCATATTCCATGCTTTGTGTGCCCCTTATTCAGACCCTCGTCCCCTTTCTTGTCTGAAGGGACCCCCTAACGGCCTGGTCCCATGTTGTGTCGGCTCACCTACTATCTTGGGCCAACGTTCCAGAAGACTGGTCATGTTTGGAAGGATCCCCTAACAGTATGGATGCTCGACCTAGGGTCCGCCTACTGTCCTGGGCCAACGTCCCGAAGGATTGATCGACAACATTTGTGACCCGGTCCTGTGTTTCGAACATGGTCAACGGTCGACCCTCATTTTTTGTCACCATTTCAGGCTAACACAATAAGGATATCGTTTCTCCACCATGGTTAATAGTTGTCCTTTATTATCACTCCACCCCCACAGTGTTCCGAATCTTGGGTATCGTGATTCACACTTCCCATTTCCATCTGTTTGGACCGATTTCAGCGCCCCTGGCATTGCACCGTTCGTGCATGAGAGAACACTGACGAAATGGTAATTCAGATGTTTTGAGAACTTCCTTCTCCAGCCAGGCCTTTCCCATCTTTCTGAAATCCGTACTGGTTATCCAAACCTTGGATTCCCGATGCTTGGTTTACATTCATATGTTGGGTGGGACGATGAGGCAACTATCTCATATTTCTCACATCGGGCTTAACCCACATGATCTTGGGGAATTGTCGCCAGATGTCCCGCAAACATTATAGGGATGTAATGAACCGGTCCAAACAGTGGAAATAGTGCATGCTACAATATCCAAAATAAAGAAGAAAAAAAATTGAAGCAAGAAATTACCATTAAAAGGTTTGTAATTTGTTACAGTACATGGGGATCAACTCACCCCATGGACAGGTTGACCCCATCAAAAGAGCGTTGTAGCTCTGCCACCCTTCGGCTTGTGGCGTCCAAGAATATCTTCCACTGACTCATCTCCCGCTCCTCCTCAGCAGCGGCGGGGCACAGTTCGTCAGACATGGCCCTAGCCCTCTCTATGCCATCCTGAATGGCAGCCATCTTTCCAGAAGCCTACTTCATATGCTCTTCTGCCTCTGCCAGCTGAGCCTTCAACCACGAGATCATCTCAGGTTGCGTATTAAGAGAGGCTGAGTGCTCATCCGCCTGGGCCTACAACTATTGGACCTCACTTTTAGCCTCCTAGAGGTTCTTGATGTTTGTCACATTTCTCCGCTGCCAGCCCACGCTGAGCCCGCTATCATACTCCCAGATCTTCTCGGCCATGATATCTCGGATGAGCACATGAGGATGTTGGGCATCCACTCCCCCATCGCACATTTCGCACATCCGTGAGCGAAGTCTTTCCATTTCGTTCAGCCATAGCGCTTGGGGGTGTCCTTGATGAAGTGCGTGATTAGCTTCCACGATTGGCGGTGGACTATGCTGTTGTCTTCCTCGTCGGAGGTCGTTTCATCCCAGTCTGAGCGATTGGCAGGCTCGTACATAGGATACACCCACAGGAAGTCCTCGGCAGGATCTGCATATGACATTGAATCCGGCGCGACATCTAGCACCGGATCAGGCGTGATGGGACTTGGGTCGGCTGATTGATCCTCGTCATCGGACTCCACCTTAATAACCTTAGGCACGACCCTGCTGGTGGTCCTACCGATGATAGTGTGTGTTGCAGCTCGGGGAGATGGGGGGACTATCTCCACCATCATCGGCATGCCCCTAGAAGGGATGCCGCCAGACAACCTGACCAGCCTTGCCGCAACAACCCATGCCAGTCGAAGAACTGTACAACAGAGAAAGACATCAACGTTAGTTGACACGATCTACATATGATACCAATGAATCCAGTAGAGAAAACATACGGAGATCGATCTCCTGGTGCTGCTCTTGAGTCGATGCTGACGGGACCCCGAGGCGTGGCCCTCCGTATACTGTTGGAAGGTCTGGAGATTCCGGAGGAGCCACCTAGGGTGCTCTGGCCCAACTAGACACAGAACTGGACGCAGCCGTAGGTGCGGGTTCTGAAGGTCCTTCATCATCACCCACAAAGGGGTGAGAGTGAGGCCTGTGTACAAGTTCTTCTTACATAGTTCAAACGTCAGTAAGAAATCCATGATGGCCTGAGAACGGACCATGAGGAAATAAGCTCGGAATGCTACCTCAAGAACCTCTGTGAAATTATTAGAGTCTGATTCTTGGTCTCTGATATCAACCTCCTCCAACGGGCTCCCTCCGCCAGCCTCATCCTCCCGAGAGGAGTCCTCTGATTCTTCCAGCAGGGGGAAGCGCTCCCTCAGATCGGCGGCTGACAGCTGTGGCGGAACCGTCCGATCCAACAGTACCTTCACCCATTCTGTCATTGGGTGTGGGACACCATTGGAGTGAACGTAGTCCTCCAACTTGACCAAATATTGCTCCTCCTCCACCGAAGACGCCAAAAAACCAGCCCGGACTGGGCCTATACCTGGCAGAACCATCCCGTGGCGGTTCAAGAGTTCCCACACCTCGGGAAGACTGAGGTGTTTCCGGTTGGCATCCCAAATGACCCAAGCCTCCAGGAAGACGGTATCCTCTGGCATGTCAATATGACGCAGCTGCTTCCCTGGAGCCTGACCGGATATCCTGCGGAATCCCCTCGGCGGCCGCCCCTCCGGATGGTCCTGCTCTTCTGGAAACACCGGATCCACCGTTGTTGCCACACCCTCGGCCAGTGCGGGTCTCGCCTCCATGGAAGCCCCGCCACCGCAAGAGGCCCTTTCTTCCCTCCGACCTCGACCTCGGGATAGGGGAGGCCCGCCGTCACCAACCCGAACGATTGGATGCCTCAGCATCTCCCCCAGATAAGCAGCCTCCCAGCTAATGGAATACTCCCTCACCAATCCGAAAGCAGCGGTGGATGGAGGAAATGCAATCCGCATCATCCCGTCTTCCAGTGTGAACATGATCCACAGATTCCACATCACACACGGGTGCTACTCATGATGCACCTCCCAGTAGACCTGCAGAGTCAGCCGCTGGAGGCACCGTAACTGCCTCGCAAACCGATGCGGGGTGTAGGGTTCACAGATCGGCTCACGATCCACTCGTGCCACCAAAACTCCGCCTAGAAAGGCCAGGAGATAAGACCGGTGCTCTTCCATTCCTTTCCCATCATCAGTGAGTACCCTTGTCGGCAATGGAAATGGGTGGAAGATAAAATCATCTGCCCTCCACACCCGGATCAGCACCATCAGTAGGTTAGTTTGAATGGGATGCTCCCGGCCGCATTTAGAATGGAGGGGAGGAAGTTTGATCCCGGCGGTGGGATAGTGTTTGGATACTCATAAATCCTACTGATGTGCACCGCAATCCACCCATACAGAAGGTGGAAGGGCCCGCATATCCTTGGTGGCTTTTTTCCCTCGCTAACGTGCTGCATCATCCTGTATAGCTTGGAGAGCATTGGAATCCCCAGATTGACCCGCTGCCCCCTGGCTAGCATGGATGCCATGATAAACAAGCTGGGCCACACCCCCATGCTGGTATCCCTCACCGGTATGATCCAACCACAGATAAGGGCCGCGATGAACGCCGCCAGCCTGACTATCGGCTGTTGTTCAGTGCTGAAACTGAAACCCCAAGTCTTCCATTGGCTTTCCTCTAAGACTCGCCAATACGAGTTCTCCTTGCCATGTTGAGCTGCCTTCAAACAAGTTCGAGGCCTCAGAGGGAACTCTCGATTCACCGGGAAATTCTGGAACCGCTCGAACCACTTCTTAAAGTGGACATCTCTCACCGCTTCCTTGTCCTCTCTGGGGACCAATGCCATTCGTACCAACACCAGTCACGGCATCTGCTCCGTATCCTCCCACATGATCATGATGGGGAGGAACTCATCATACATGACCCCCAAGATTAGGACCCCCGAAATCTGATGGACACCCCACAGACTAATTCCCACCTCCCCATGGTGCAGGTGAAAAGTATTGGTCCTAGACGACCATCTGCTCAGCAGCTCCGTTATCAACTGTTTTGGTTGGTAAATGTGGAATTGGGAGGCCCATGCCACCTCATTCAAACCCACTATCCTTAGCTCGGCCGAAAACTCTTCGCATGAGGGGCCGACCCAGTAGGCCAATGCCCAGTCGTTGGTGAAGTTGCCGCCCTGGCGTAGGTCCCACTCATCGGACCACCCCTTCTTCGAATCCTGCAAAGCTGCCTTCAACATGGTACGGTACACAGGATGGGATGTCTCCGGTTGCAGTGGCTTCCCGTTAATATTGTCCACATGGTTGTAGATATAGTCAGCGGTGACAGGTGTGAAGTCCTCCCACGCATGACCATCGGCTGCCCTAAACCACTGGCGCTGGCATGGCATGCTCCTGAACCATCAAGCTGGTTCATCCCTACTCGCCTCAGGAATGAAAACATCATCCCTCAACCCGAAGCCATACAAGGGCAGCTTCTTGAACTACGGATAGTTCTTCTGACTTTCTGATAGCATTGCTGTCAAAGAATCATGGTCCGAGTGACTTCGGACCATCTCTCCAAGCCCCAGACAGTTACCCATCTCATCTCTCCAGGCGGCGTCTGCAAGCACCCCCAATAAAGATTCTCGATGGGCAATTTCGGTTTCAGAATTCCAAAAAATTTCGAGTCGGATCGCGTAGGTCGCTCGCGAAGCTAGGGCGCAAAAACAAGCCACAAATCCTGGTCTAGGCCAGCAAACGAAAGTTCACTTGGCACGGTCGTGGAGTCGGAGACTCGCGGATCGTTGCGAAGCTCGATTCGCGGAGAGCAGACGCGGAGTACGCGGATCTTCGCGAAGTCGAGGGCGCAAAAGAAAAAAATTTGCGAGAGCAAAAAAGAGAGGTCAGCACCCCTATTTATAGGTGGTGACCCTGAAGCTTCGCGGTGCATCCCGCCCACGCAGAGCATCACGATGCGTCTGGACCGCGCGACCGCTATCACCACCGCGCGCCCCTTCGCGAGGCCACATCACGAACCGCTGATAATTTTGGTGATTTTCCCTCCGACTTCAACCCTTCATCCCTCTGCGGATCCAAGTCTGAGGGTGGGCATTTTTTGGCACCAAAATATTGAATGAAAATAAGGGAATAAAAAGAAGCCTGCACGCTACCTCGCGAAGCTCCGGCGTAGAGCTCCACTGAGCAACGCGGCCGCCGCGAAGACCCAGAGGTGGTAATGCTCTGCGAATTCTCTGACATTCGTGAGCCTTCCGCGAAGACCCTGAGGCGGTAATGCTCCGCGAACGCCCTGACGTTGGCGATCCCGCCACGAAGCACCCTCCGCACCTTCGCGCCGCGTGAGATCTGCTTCGCGGTGCCCCTTGACTATAAATACTGGGCTCCCCCTGAGTTCAGGGGATGGACAATCTGACCATTCAGCTTCTCAACTCCCAATTCGCGAAGCACCCTTCGCCCCAGGAATCATGAGATCCGCGATGTATTTTTACTTCGTGAGATGCCTTCACCTTGTCTCGTTTTGAGCCCCTCTTACGAGAGGGATGCCCTTCGCGAGGCCCAATGGAATTCGTGAAGGAAGGGGATTCCCAAGGGAACCCAGGCAGCCGTGGAGCATTTATTCTTTGCAAAACACCCTTCTTGTACTAGTGATCCCCATGCAGGGTAGGGTCGCTGCACATCGTGAAGCACACTTCTTCGCAGCACCTTGCTTCGCGAGGCACCTTTGCTTTGCGAGGCAGTGCTCTGCGAATACTATTCCACTTCGCGAAGCACCTCCCATTCAAACCCCTACCCCATGCTAAGGCCAAGGCACTCAACTTTGCGAAGAACACTCCTTTTATTGGAAATTACCTTTCCCAAGAGACCCTCCAGGTTTTCACGATGTGATTTCAAAGTCCTGTGGACAGCACCACTCGTAGCGGTGCTTCGCTTAATGATTCTTTGCATAGGCATGCTAACGTCTATTGCTTCTTCACATATCCACGCTAACGTGGACCCCTCGATGGTTCTCTCTGCGACCCCCTTGACCATAGCCTTGCCTGTACCTTCCCTCCCCCAAGGGGCAGAGGGTACCGGTCATGTATGTCCTAGGGGTGTGAAGTAAACCCACCTCTTCTGAGCTGAAGGACGTTAAAATGCCAAGCACCTCATCCTCAACACATGACGTTAATCTGTGATCCGACCCCACACCTCGAACGCAGGGTCCCCCCGTCTCGGACATTCTTTACGTTGCTCGTCTCCATAGAGATGGGATCACCCCCTCCACAGGGGATGATATCCTCCTTATCCGAGGAGTGTATGTCCACGGGAGAAGGGAAACCGCCCTAGTATAAGCCCCCCAAGCCTCTCTTGCGGAAGGTAGCACCCATGCACCTCCGTACTTCCCCACTGCCAAGGCCAGTGGAGGGCGTGATAGGGAATAAGGAACCATCCATCTTTGGTCCCAAATCCCTCTCCTGCTACGCTTTAACACATTTCGGGCCTCCATCCTGGAGTAAGTCCCACCACCAGGGGCTGCCTAACGCATAAGCCCCTCTTTGTTTCTCACGGGCGTACCCTTCACGACGTGATCGTCAGGTCTCTGCTTCCTCTTGTTTCTCACACCGATCACGACTCATGTGGGCTTAGAGTAAGAATTGGCCATGATAATACCTCATCCAACATGACGTTAAACTGTATACCTGCATCCATCATGACATTAAACTATATGCCTCCGTCCAGCATGACGTTAAACTGCACATCCATTTGAACTATGAGGTCTTTGATCCATATCAAGGCATGGTACGTAGGAAGCCTCCACGAGGTTCAAGCCGACCCGTCATTTCTTCACGTCAGGTTCAACCCTCATCCGACATGACGTTAAACTGTATTCTAGTCCAATGGCAAGCCATTGTGACCAACCCGAACTATGAGGACTTTGATCAATGTTAAGGCACGGTACGTAGGAAGCCTCCCTAAGGTTCAAGCCCATCTCCCATCAGACCAAGGTCCTTTCTTCACATCGTTTCACCGACACCCACCATTAATCCCGAACTACGAGGACTTTGATCCATGTCAAGGCATGGTACGTAGGAAGCCTCACAAGGTTAAATCCCACCTCTAGTGGATCCCCGGGTTCACCTTCATGTCGGTTCGCCAAATAAGCCCTTTGAACTATGAGGTCTTTGATCCATGTCACGGAATGGTACGTAGGAAGCCTCCAAGAGGTTCAAGATCACCACCTTTTGGTCACTCCGACCTTCTTCAGGTCAGGTCACCAGCACCTGGGTAGCCTAGTGTGTAAGCCCCACACCATCTAGACTAAGGTCCTCACCCACTTCGGTTCGCTGACACACCATTATGAACTACAAGGTCTTTGATCCATGTCAAGACATGGTACGTAGGTTGCCTTCACGAGGTTCAAGCTCATCACCACCTGGACCCCTGTTCCTTCTTCACGTCGGCCTTCCGACATCCAACCTGAACTATGAGGTCTTTGATCCATGTCAAGGCATGGTATGTAGGAAGCCTCTATAAGGTTCAATACCATCACCCGGTTGTTCCAACCTCACTCACGTCGGTTCACCCCTATTCCGCATGACGTTAAACTGTATCCCACATCCCCTTTGAACTACGAGGACTTTGATCCATGTCAAGGCATGGTACGTAGGAATCCTCCCTTAGGTTTAAGCACATCAACCATCGGGCCAAGGTCCGCCTTCACGTCAGTTCACTGACACCACCCCGAACTATGCGGACTTTGATTCACTGCCACGGGGATACGTAGGAGGTCTCTTCGAGGCTCAAGCCTAGCTTTACTGTCACCCTTACGATGGTCCCATTTGATTCCCCCTCCACATCATCCATCCATCCATCATCCACCCTGATTCTTACCCGGGCCTCCATATCCCGGTGAGATCATGCCACTCCGCTCCTCTTCACAGCATTTGGGAAGCCGCCCATGGGCTGTCCCCAATATCAGCAACACTTAAAGGGAAATTCCTCAATCCGATCCATTCCAGCTAGTGTTCTAATCAGGCTGATCCATCTCCGCTGGACGTTAAACCTGTGGCATACCCTGTGTTAATCATAGGAAGCTGAGGAAAACCTCAGATACATGCCTATGACAAATGACTCCCCGCGCTTGATGTGGGATGCCTCGGGTTTCCACGCCCTTGAGAAGCCCTATGAAAAGGGACAAAAGACAGACACGCCAATTCCCCAGTGTTCAGACACGCTACTGATGCCTCAACGTGACTACTCCCCTGATTGAAGGTTGCTGCCCGGACCGAACCCTTTGGAATGTCCTGTCAGAAGCAGTGTAATTAACCGGAGTCCATGGAAACATGGCACTAGGAATAGTTTCACGAACAACGTATTAAATCTACGAGGGAGACCCGGACTAGGTGACGAGTTCCGAGGAGGAATCCATGGAAGGAAGAACCGATATCCCATCATCCCGGTTTCGATCAAGGAGCAGACATCCCTGAATAAGGAGCGGATGCCACCTACATTTGGAAAGCGGGAATGCAGGGCAACAACAGCGCATCCTTCATAGAAGGATGCGCACTCCCCGACGAAAGCGTCGGAAACAACTCCCATTGAATATATATTAACAAATGCATTGTGATGGGTAACATTTTTCCCTATCAGTCCAGGTATCACTCTAGTGGAATATATCATCTCATGTTTTCCGAATACAATTTCATCTTTATAAATGGTAACAATAGATCTGTATGAGGAATCATTGCTATTCTAGAGGAATATAGTAAATGGAGCAGAAAATTGGTGAATCCCGACAAGATAAAAATTCATACATCCACTAAATACCTGATCATGTGTATTGGATATTTAGAGAGAGGTCTTGGTATGAGAAGCGGTTATCTTCCCTTGGAGTATATAGGTGCTCCAATATCTTCAAAAAATAAATGTATTCAACACATTGACAAAATTTTTAATAGGATCTCAGGGAATAACTTGAATTAATAAAAATCAGTATCTCCCTTTTGGTGGTCATATCGTTTTGGTGAATAACATTATTTTATCCATTGAGATGCATGTTCTATCTACCCTAATGGCTCCAAAGGGGGTTATCCCAAGGCTCAAAAAACAATTTTTTATTTTCATATGGGATTCTCAATCCAAAGGCAGTCATCATTGGGAAATGTGGTTAAGGCTGGAAAGGCCAGTATGTGAAGGGGGTATTAATTTGAGAAGTGTTTTGAACACCATGTAGGGTTTTCTCGAAAAGTTGGATTTGGTGATTCTAGAGGGGATGAATTTATAGGGAAATTTCATGTAGTGAAAGTAAAGTGATCTTCCTACATTTAGTACTTATAGGTTATCCAATATATGGCACATGATCAAGCCTCATTTTATGAACATAAAAACCTGTGTTTGAAGGAATATGGGGAAGGGGGACATTAATATTGCGCAGTATAATTGGGATGGTTCAACAATTGGTTTCGCTGAGTGTTCTGCCCTAAATATCACATTCCAATAGGTATTCCAATATCCGAACTTCATTTGTGTGGTCTTGGATGAGAACCAACGGGCCTTCTTTGATAACCTTGAGCATAGTCCATAACCAGATCGTTGTGTATTCATAGGCTCATCCTTGGGTAATTTCTTCATTAGAGACTTTCACGAGTTGTATTTTATGACAATAAAAATAGATCCTCGGGGTGATAAGTTGTTATTCAAAGAGATCACGTCGAGGTTTAACTTTCTAGTTTGGAGGATTCGAAACCATTATCTTCCAAATGAAGATAATATTATGCACCAGGGTTTGATTATGGATACCTGGTTCTTATGATTCATAGATCATCAGGTCGAGTCCTACAATTAAAAAGTTTTTGAAGGTGATTGGGCTGACATGGTGTGGTATATGCTAGTTGGTTTTATGGGATTAGAGACTCAAGAGATCTCTATTTAATCCTTTCTCACGTAATGGTTTCCAGGATCAGGACTCTCCAAACAAACAAAATGAAAGAACTCTCATTCTTATGGAAGCTTGTTGGCGTTTATGGAAAATGAAGAATGAAGCTCGACATAAGGTCTACTTAGTTACCAGCTTTGGTATTCTTTTTAGGTTTCATAGAAACAGGATAGATCATGTTCTATTAGTGCAGGGGGGTTATCATGCTTCCTATCTACATCTGATTATGTCAGCCATATCTGAATCTAACAATGCTCCCAGTATCATCAAAGGTAATTGGGTCTGTTGGTTTCCTAAACATTTATATTTTAAGATTAATCTATATGGCTATTATGCTATGGGTATGATGAGGGTGGGGTTTTTTGTGGAATTCCAGTGGCTATGTGGTTCTGGATTCCTCAACCAATTTAGGAAGAGGTGACTCCCTCTATGAGGAGGCCAATGCGATGCTTTGTGGCCTTATTTTTTGTAGACGACCGAATATCCAACCGGTTCCTGTTGAGAAGGACTCACTCACTATCATCAATTCCACTCTCATCTTGGGCCATATTCCCTAGTCTATTGTGTATATCATTCCTATGTTCAAGGGGCCCATGACTAATTACATGGAGGTTCTTCACATGTGGTGGGAAAGGGAGTATTGTTGAAGATTTTCTTACTTACAAGGTATATCAAGATGATAAAATCTTTTTCTTTTCAGGTCTAGGGTTCTTTCCAACTTAGGGTATTAATTTTTTTAGAGTAGATTCAATCAGTCTTCATTACTTCTGACCTTTTTGATTCATGTGTGTTGTTCTCTCTACTCTCCTTAACATCTTGCTTGATTTTTTAGAGATTATTTCTTACTAAAGTATTTATTAATTTACCATTAAACCTTGTAAATTAGTTATCTATAGTCTCATCACTATCTATATTTATATCTTAAAATTGTCTCCTCGAGACCAATATATTGGATTCTTTGACTTTGATATTAACATTATAACTTATTTTTTATTTTTTCGTAAAATTGTTGTTTTTTAAGAACCATGATACCAGTATATATCTTTTATGAGAGAGAAATTAAGATAAAAATATTTCCCATTCCATATAACTACATATTTCTCTTATCATCTTGATTCATCACAAAACCATCATCAATGGGAAGACACGTAAATGTTTATATATTTCTTAACTCCCAGTCGAGTGATAGGAGATATGGTAATATCTTATTCATCCATTTTTTGTAATTATTCCCATAACAATGTTGGAATAACATAGAATTTGACTATGTTAGGATTTTCCATTTCTCAAAATTCTTCTTCGATCCTTAGAGGGGACCTTTCCTCTAATACCACTTGTAGTTCCACATGTTGAGTTTATCACTGAATTAGTGGCTAGTGAATTTATAGTCTTATTTTGTGAATTATATCCCCTTATAATGAACCTCTTTAACATGTTATATTTTTTGAACCACTCAATATTTTCTATTAATCACACCTCATATGAATTAATAAAAAGATTAAACAAAACACACAATATTAACAATGTTTGGTGTAAACACATTCTCCTTTCCATTTTAGTCATACAAAAAACATATAAATTACCCATTAACACTCCAATTTTCCACAATAATAATTTTTTATACACCCCAATACCACACAATAATTTATTGGTTATACAACCTAACTATAATTATATAGTAATTGGTTATACTACATGATTATAACCTCCTTCAATTTTGAACAATTGATATAAATATCTAAATAATCTATGAGTTTATTTTCCCCAATTTTTATTAGTTCTTCATTATAATTTATAGTCTTAAATAAAATTATTAATAATTCTTGTCTTGAAATTATTCACTAGATCTTGAGTGTTCTTGTTCCTCCATTGTTGTCTTTCTATTTGATACAAATATTTGTATCATCTCACAATATTATCATATTGTTTTTAGTGTGTTCCCCAAAAATTAGTCTCAAATATTGAAAAAATTGTTTATCTAATATTGTAGGAATATATAATCCCTCTATGTACAAATTTATTACAAATCATCAAAGACCATAAAAATTATTTATAATGATTTGAATTTAAATCCCAAAAGATTAATATTAGTCTTCCCATCTTTGTAACTACATGATGTTAATTAAGTCATTGGGTAAAAAATTATCTCCATATTTATTGTAGTTATTATTTTCTATTTAATAAACAAGATGAATACCTCAATTAAAATATTCATGAATCATGCTACACTTATCATGATATTTTTAACCATAATTTTGGTATTGATAAATCATTATATTTATCAAGACTTCTTCATTATGTTATAAAATAATAAAAAATAACTTATCTCTGTTTTAATACCCAAATAATTCAGTAACTCGTCATTTAGATAGTTTGCAGATAACTATAAAATTTATATCTTCATTTTTAGTATAAAAATATCTTATATCCCATATCTTCAAGTACACAAGAATCAAATGTGTTCTTCAGTGTGGGATTTGTATGCTCACATATCCACAAATTTAACTCAAAACACATCATATATATATATATATCATTCATGGTTATGGATACATCTTCTATAGTGAATATCTTAGTATGATCAATTAATTCCATAAGATTTATTTATTTATTTCCTCATTGTTTGATTTACATTCATGCAATGTGAAGTTTCTTGCAAGTACCATTTTGATATTCATGAACTTAGCATAGATCTATCTTGATCTGAATATAGGTTCACACAACACAATCATGCTAGAAATGGCATGCATAAATGTCATAGAAGATTCATGATTTCACATTATGTATAGAAGGTACATGCACTTCATAGGGAATCCTCACAAATGGAAGGTTTGTTAACTATCTGTCTTTAGTGATATAATTTATTCCCTTTATAGAAGCTTCTTATGAACATATGATCCATATATTCATGGATGATTCATGGAGTTTCTATCACATAATAAATTTGGATGGGTTTTATCCATATTAATGATATTGGATCTTCTCATAGTATATATATGTTTCAAGGATGATCTATACATCTCGTTACTCAGGGAATATTAATATTCACTCGTGGAAAATACTAAAACTCAAAAAAGATAATATGAATGCAATATTTATTCCCTTTATTCCAAATGGATGGTTTGAGTGAGCCCTATGGAATATATATACAGATTTATTCTTCTTGGATGTTCCTCAGTCCCTTTAAATTACCACTTCATATTTTCTTAAACTTTTATAAATAATGGAAGGTCAAAATTGAATCATTCTTAACATAAGTTCATACCATAAGTTCAATTTACACTTTTAAATGTATCTAAATTCTCAAATACAATATTTAATCCACCAAACTCAGAAAAAATGTTCAATAATCATGGAATCACCTCACACATTTTATGGAAATACATAGATTCTTTATAATGAATTGAATCCCATTTCATTCCCATGAATATATTTCAATCCACAGGAAATCATACTAAACTATATTAAACACATATTTACATATAAATTTTTTGGAACATTAAATTAATTATAATGAGATTTATAACTCCACCCATCATTCATCCATACTTATGTGTGGTAACTGAAATCAATGATTCATCATTAAATAAAGAACCCATGGAAATAGAATAGGTTTCATATCATTTTTAAATGGGATCAAATAATGATATCATTAATAATTCATTCAATGATCATAACATGCTAAAATACTAGAAAAAAATGGGCATACACAGATATTTAGTATCATTGGAGGTAAATATAGTTTAATTATGATGAAGAGGTATGTGGTATTCACATCATATAGATAAAAGGGTTATGATTTAGTCAATAATTTACCTAACCAATTAATGTATGATAACTAACTAAAAACAATTAAATTAATGTAAGTAAATAGAGTGTTCATATAGGAAATTCATTGAATGAATATTATGTTTATAATCATTGTATTATTAGGACAGAAATAAATAGTAATGGATTTCCATGATTTTAATCCCTGAAAATAGTAAAATATAATTTAGTAGGAATTTCAAGAAAAAAAATTTCCTATTTAAAAAATTATCTTGAGATAACGTGTAAAATCATAGTGATACTGTAATTGTTTTTCCCATTTGGGTAGAAGGAGTCATAGTACACATTAAAATGGATTTTTTTGAAATGTGATGTGAAAAAATTAGAAACATTTAATTTGAAAATGATTCCTTAATAATGGATACTTGAAAAAACTTGATGGTTATCCTGATGAAATATGGTGTGGATGTTAAAAAAATGGTCATGGATAAAAAATAATTTCAATATTTTAAAATATCTTTGTCTAAAACCACACTATAAAAAGTGATTGAAATCATACTATTGAAAATATGTAAATGAAAATGTTATGCTCGTTTGAGATAATACAAAATTTGGCTTCCACATAAAAAAGAGAACATTGGTAGGAAATAAAAATTTAAAATGGGTGGACCATCATTAAAAAGGATTGGATTTATTCTAAATAGTGATATAATTATAGGGAATGAAATTCATCAAGATAAAATCATTGAATTAAAAAATAATTTTCCCTATAGATTAAGGGAAGGTACCCTGAAATAAATTATTATTATGTATGAAATCAATATTGAAAGAAGTAATTTTAAGATGATACATTTCTGCTCAATGGAAGGAGTTGTGTTTAAACACCCTAAAAAATGGTACCATAAGAATAAAAAAACATAAGAGGTATACCATGAAATGGAAATTCTAATATCATGGAAATAAATATATTAATTATAATTTAATTTAATAGGTTAGTTAATACTCCATATAAAATTAATGGTGGTTCTTAATATCATACATGTCTCTTCAAATTTAAAATAGAGACAAATATTCCTTAACTTAATTCCTAACATCAACTAATGCTCTTGAATATCATAAAAAAAATATCTAAATTAATCACTTATTTAAAATATATATTCATATCTATTATCTTCTATTAATTTCATTTATAATTATTCTTTACATGTATATATGTTAGTTGTTATTTATTTTAAATATTAGGTATAAGTAGTCTTGATCATTGTGAAGTAGTTTCATAATATTAGTGTCATTATATGTTCTTCTCCCAATGTTCACTAATAATAAATAATACATGGTTCTTGAATTGATTCATTAAAATTGTTTAAAATGTTATAATTTAATTCAATGAGGGTTTTGGATACAATCATTAGAGATTAAATTTGGGAAAAGCATGATTCAATGATTTTTAACAAACAAACAATGGAAAATTATTTAGTGAGTTTAAAATTATTGTTACCATTAAAAATGAAAATAAAAAAAATTACTTATTTATATAATATATTTTTAGTAATTATGTTCTCATAGCTATCCACGAAATAATTTTACAACATTTTTAAATTGGGTTGTGAGACTGACCCAAACATGAACATTCTATAATTAATGTATGAGCATGATTATAAAGGTAGATAATTTGAGGATAATATCATTATTAAAGAATAATAATTTTATTCTTTATAACATTATTTATTTTTTAATTCTATTTGAGTATTTTTTAAAAAATTATTGAAAATAGATAAAAAATAAGATATGTTACTTTGTGGAGAAGGATATCCAAAAAAACACACAAATGATGTTGTGGTTTTTATGAATGTAAAATTTTAATGGTGGTTAATTGATGTTAACATATAATAATAAAATTCCATATTAAAAATATTAATTTCATTATATATGAATGAGAAAAACAAGTTTGAAAAACTAATATAGAGAAAAAAATCACAAAAATTATGATTAACGTTGTGAACTTTTTTCTTCCATTCGAGGATTCCTTATAAAGGGAGGACATATGAAAAAATATTATTCACATAAGATGGGGGATTTTTAAAAGGGGGTATTATAGAACATAAAAATGGAATATTTTATTGGGGAAACGAGAATATATAGTGTTCTAGAAGGGTTGGGGAGAGGCCCCATTTATAATGAGTGATAATGGAATTCGTAGAAATATTTCATATTAATATAATTGGTGTACACATTCCACATGTAAAGGATATTGATAAAATGAAAATAATAGATTATAGATAAGGTTTGGTCAATGAAAATTTCAAATACTAAATTAGAAACATATTTTTAACATGTTTGACCTTTTAGACCCCTGGTTTACCCTTGTTACTGTTTTTTACCAAGGTAACTACATTTTTCCTAAGTAATTAATTTTTAGGCCTAAAAATAAAATTGTTTTTATTAAATATTATTTAAAATAAAATTAAAATTTCAAATCAATTTTAATATATTGAATTTATAAAATTGATAATTTCTATTTAAAATAATAAATTCATTACAAACAGTTTTATAGAATATTATATCATTAGTTCAAAAATATCAAATATATATTTGTAAAATAAAATAAATATTTTAAAAATTTATAATCTATATTAAAAAAAATTAAAAAAATTTTCAATTCATAATCATTTCTGTAATAATGTCATAAATTTCAAGGTATTTGCAAAAATGTAAATTTTCACTATTTACATAAAATTAAATATTTTCATAAAAATATAAAAAATAATACTAATTCTATTTTGAAATTATAAATTTCAAAATTATTTAATGTTTATCTCATATAATATCTGAAATTAAAAATGTACTTTTTTATATTAAAATACAAAATATAATGAAAATTGTCTTTTTATACATTTTGTAGGATTAAGTGTTCTTGATACTATTAATGAAAATTTTATGATTTTCAAATTATAACATTATATATAATAATAATAATTTTAAAGTATTTTATTTTAAAATTTTAAAAATTAATTGAGATATAATAATCCCTTTTAACTATATTAGTTAATTACCCTCTAAATTTATGAATTTTTAATTTCTAAATTTTATTTTTTTACTGAAGGTTTCATTCATCATATAATTTTATTTAAAAATTATTAACTAAGATAAAATGGATAATTTTAATTTGGTGATTCATGTAGCAAAATATAATAATTATTTAAGGAAAATAAATAGTGAAATATCATGTCACTACAAAATATTTAATAAATATGTATTTTGAAATAATATTTCATTCTATAGTGTGATAAATTTGAAAAAAAAAGAATTAAATTGAGCTCAAACTTCATAATTTTACAAAAAATAATGTTCATTAGTTTTTTTAAAAAATTTACATGTGATTCTTATGTGGATCCAAAAGTAATATCATCCAAAATAATCTATATAAATGAGGTAGATGATGAAATATTTTTTGATAAACTGGGTATTGTAAATTAATTGTGAGATAATTTTATAAAATTAAATATGAAAATTATCAAACCATGCATTGAGAATTTTTTTTATTTTGATTTTGACTTATTATATTTGAAAAAATGGTTAGTTGTCATTGAATTCTTTAAACTCAAATTTTTTTAATGTAAATATCATTATAAAACACCATTTTAAATTGAAATTTTTTACATATATGGGAAAAGGAGTAAAATAATTATCTATTATGATTGTTATACTAATTTTATTCAGTCTATGTTTTGTAAAAAACGAAAAAATTTCCTCGTTTTATTTGTTTCTTGTTTTTTGTAATCATGAGGTATAACTAGTTCCTTATTCTAAATAGTGATCCTTTATCATCACAATTATTTTGGAAAAAACATTTGTTACCAATAACTAATAATTTTTTAGATGTGTGAGAAAGTACCAAAATTTTTCCAATTAATTTAATCAATCTCTTCATATATTAATATCAACAAACTATCATCACCCAAGTCTTCATCTACAATTTTGTGTTAAAATTGGGATAAAAATTCTAGATTATCACATTCATTATAAATATAACATATAATAATGATTTAATGAGCAGTATCACTAATGTCATTATCAATATGATTATCCTTCAATACTATCCTTTATATAAAAGAAATGGAATATTTTTCCACATTGTCTATTAATTCCCCATATAGTTTGTTACATTCGAATTTTATTTTTTTAAACCATTTTGTAAATGGGTAATGAATATCAAATTTCTTATGTACCATTTCTTTAACTATATATGTACTTTTATTTAAGACCCAATAAGACATATTCATGTTGAAATTACACGGAAAAGATCCTCCATAGTATCTTATATCAAATTTTTAAAACAAATATTTGTGATTACTATAAAAATCATATATCCAAGAATTTAGAAGTTATTATTCATTTTTTTCATCTCATTACATTATTTTATTCTCATATATACAATTTAATATGATTTATAGTCTAGATATTTTACTTACATCCTCAAATAAGAAGTATTTTTGGAATATTATACTAACTCCACATTGTTTTGATAATATTTTAAAGGGGTATATTTCTTTGATTTAACATTTTTTATTGTAGTTTACTTGGTGTCAAAAAAACATCTCCCATTTTATTTTTCAGTAACTTTTTTTATATTCACCATTATTATCACATTTTATTATGATTATCAAAAAATGTTTTTCATTTTGAACATCTATTTTTTAAATGAATGGATTTTATTTTTTAACTTGAAAATAATAAAAAACTCAAAATCATTAGACAGAAAAAATGTATAGTGATTCCCTATAATTCATGTATATATATATTTTATTAAAACTTATGTGTACAAAATAACTATATATGATGGAAATTTTAGTCATCATTTACTAGTTTATAGCCCATTTTATGATTATTTATTTACAATCATGGGACACAAACTTGCGAGAAGTCATAATTTAACTCTAATAGATCCTTTTCATGTTTATTTTTGGATTGTTTGGTCAATGTCAGAGGTTCTAGTATCCTGATATTCTATAAAAAACATGAATTTTTTTAATAGTGGTAAGTAATAAATTATTTTAATAGAATAAATGTTATAATTCAATGATATTTACATTATAATGATGGTTAGTATAACACCATGTTACCTTCCCTCAAGTATGCTCTAACCCTTGTTTCAGTTTCCTTTCTTGATTGAGTATATTACAGGATTCTCATTGAAAAAAATTCATTACTGGGTATAATGAACAAAATTATGTGGATGTATGTTTTCTGGATGAATGGATTCTAAGTTAAAATATATAAATTTTTTTAGAAGGTTCTCCATGGGTTCATGGAGCCTCTAGATTTGGTTCAGGATTTTTCTATTGGAAACTAGAATGTAAACAACAAACTAGAAATATCCAATTCATAAATTGGTTATATGATGTCTACCTATTGTAGAGGAGATTTCATGAGTCTTTTTCCATGCATTAATATATATATATATATATATATTGAAGTGATTAAAAATCATGAATGCATCGATCAGGATTTAATTTTATCTGACGAGATGATTTCGCAATGTACATAAATTTTTTGGATTCACAATATAAAAGGTGATAATGATTTTAATTGTTTTTGTCCAATATTTTTAACTACACTTCATGTATAAATAATTATGTTATCTTTTGTGCGGGTACCCCTCTATAGTTTTTAGGCGATTTTGGGTGATCTTCCAATTTCTAGTTCACATCATTCAGTGTTTGAATATTTTTGTGGTTGTGTCACATTTCCCTAGTAAGCGTTATTTCTTCTTCCTCATCTCCTTTGGTTAGGGCAGCGCTGTTGGATGTTTTAGTGATTCATATTTTGATCAGTTTCCATTTTCTATTGATAGTTTGTAGTTTTATTTCACACACTGTCTTTAATGTCAGATCTACTAGTTTCCAATCTCGATTGCTGAAATAGAATAGGTTTCCTCATTATTGGGGTAGGTATATCTATGCAAGTTGTTATGATTCTTAAATTTCTATATATTCTTGTCGATTATTTGTGTTTGTTGAATGAAATTACATTGTTTAACATTTTGATGGATTTGTTGTAAAATATTCACATTTTTAAAAGTATTTTGATTTAGAAATGTATTTTAATTGATATGGAAAGGATTTATTATATGATATCATGTATTTTGAATTGCTTTTTACAAACATATAACATTTGGAACCATTGGTACACTGGGAAAAGGAAATGTCACTTTAGTGTGTATGTAATTCCACTAGAGGTTTTGTGGCATTAGAAAAATGTGTCGGGACATGATATGAGTTGGAACTAATATCTCTCTGGTTTAGGATTATTTTATATATAGTACATATTTCAATAAACAAGATCCCGAATTGTCTAATGTTTTCATTTATGACATGTTTTTCACACAATAGATTATTTCATGAAAACATTCTCAAATGTTTATCTAATATTGTATCCATGGTTGATTTCCCTATTTATAATTTATTTCTATTATAATTTACTTATTCCTAGATTTGGTTAATATGGTATACATAAACGGAAAACAATAAAAATTATATAATAGTTTTATTTCTGATTATTCTTTATAATATGGATTTTATTTTAATTCTAGGACTTGTGAATTCTTGATAAGATAACATGTATAGATGCTTTACTGGAATCCTATGAAGCTCTATGCTCACACCCTATTTACATTTCATTCATCATATTTGCAGTGGGATGGTTTGGTGGTGATTTTTGGTCATCTAGGGACTTATTTAGTCTATTCTTCTTTAGCTTTATGGTTTTACATGACTTTGTATGTATCGTATATATATATTTTTACATTATTCTGCATTGCAGTTTCAGATTTATTCAATTATACATAATATTTATGGTTCTTTTATTTTGTTTCAACTTTTGGAGGACCATTTTTTGTGACTTTTCTAGTAGACCCATGGTAGTTTATGAAAACATTGTATCCGAGGGAATACCCAGAATAAAGTATTATTGACACTATAAGGGTATGTTTCTTTGGTAGAATAGAGTTTGGACCATTATAATTTTCATATTAAGTGTCAAAAAAGGTCCAGTCAAGCTAACCTTTTTTCCCGAATATGAGTTAATATGCATCGTCTATGATTTTTTCCAAAAATAATACACGGTGGTCTGGGTTCCATGAATGAACTAGAAATTGAGTTAATTTAAATGGATATGTTCCATTCTAAAAAAGTTTTTTTTAGAATTCATAATTTCATTAAATTCATGTGGTTTTAAATCTTTGATATGGATATGAGAAATCCGTATTATGATTTTTGAATAAGATCATGACCAATTGGTTTTTTCATGTGATTATTAGACAATGTTAGGGATGAGTTGATTGATTCTAGATTTTGTATCATGGTGTATTACTTATAATATGATTAAGGAGGATCTCGAGGGACCTATTAGTTTATTGCAGACCTATAACATCCCATTTCCCTCTTTCAGGTTTTTCTCAGCTCTCTTTTCATTTCCCAAGTTTTCTGGGAGAATTGTAGGTCTTCAAAGTAATGAGATAATTTTTTGTGGAAAATAACCAAAATTTCATGGAGGTATGTTTGTTGGAATTTATTGAGTCCTAGTAGATATGTGAAAAATTATTTAGTGGATGTCATTTGGGATTTGGGTTGGCCTAGTGGATTTTTCTAACTCTTTCTAAAGAATTTTCCTCCTAGGCTATTTCACGTCATGAAAGGGTTACACTACTTGAATCTATTATCGAGATGATGACATGAAATAGTTCATAGCGTGAAAGTTTTACACATCGTGAGACTGGTTTATATCATTTAATGGTTGATTTGATTTATTTTTAATCAAAGGCAATGTGTTTTTTTTTGTATCTTAAAAATAATGGTATTCACAGTGTGAAAGGGTTTCACATCATGAATGTTTCAGGATTTGTGGTTTTAACCACAATGCATGTTCTATTTTGTTTATGTTTGACAACAACCTTCTCTCTCAAAATATACGAGATATCCCATGGAATTTTGGGGATACATGTTCCATTCGGAAAATTTTGTTCAGTGTTTGATCTTTTTTATTGTGTCTCATCTCTAAAGGTAGGTTATCTATTGGTTTCTTCATTCTCATTGATCATAGAAAAGTAAATACCCTAAATTTTTAGAATTTTTGGTCTAGTGGTTTGGATTATCTTGATTATTTCTATATGTGTTCTATGATATTCCTCTAGAGTCTAAACATTATATTTATTGTAGTGTGGTGTGTGAGTTTCTTGAGTTGCATGTTTTTTCTCTTCTCCTTTGACCATTTTCAATTTGAATTTATTCTAGGATATGTGGATTGATTTTAAGGACTCTGTTGTTGTGTTTGTGTTTTTCTGTGTTGGTGTATCCCATTGAGAGAATGTGAAACCTGAGTTTGAGGTAGTTGATCCATCTTTATCCAATGTTGGATAGAGTATATTTCAATTGTTTGTAAAACTTATTTTATACATGAAATGGTATAATTGATTGATTGACTTTTTTGTGTTCAAATGGATTTTTTAGAAATGATGTTTTCCCCTTATTTTCCTATAAGAAAAGGGTATTTAAAAAAAAATTTAAATGGATTTATGAAATTTGTTTCAATAAATGATTTTGATGAAACAGTTTGAAAAAATGTATCACATGGGAAGCCTTAAGTACTTTTGTGGAAGGTGTAGGAACATGCCTCATCCATTGATACTGTTTAGGGATTCAGTCATGGGGTGTTCCTCTTCTCCTAAGTCATGTAATTCAAGGGACTTAGTAGACCTGTATGGGGTTCACTTATTGGGTTGATCCTCTACTCTTTAGAATTGATGCATGTATTTAAGGACATGATGTGTTTAACTGTCTATGATTGGGTATGAGTTTTGTAGCTTCTGAGAACTATTGTGATCATTCTCATGATGTTACCATCCATCCAATGGCCGGAAGGACTTATAATGTTTTATTTTAAACAAGCCCCTTTCTAGGGAATAAGGGGGAACCCAAACATACATCATGGACATAATACATATCACAACCTGTAGGTCTAGATAAGTAATTATGTTACCTAATATTGGGTTTTAACTACTTTAGATTTGATATTATATGTGATAAATGATTTTCTTTGACTACATTGATATACGTGATAAGCTGTGAAACTATATTACCTGGAATATTTGCAACTGTGGAAAAAGGGGAAATGTTTTACAGTGATTTTGTTCTGAATAATTTTTATCTGATATCAATAATTTTTTTATTTAATGTTAGGAATATTCATATATATATTTAGAGACATGATATAGATAAAAAGGGGGACATCCTACACAGCATATTTAGATCACACCATGCACATCCATTTGGTGGTGTGTTGGCATTGTTTTTTCCATAGATGAAGTGAAAGGAAAGATGATGTGGTGGGGTGATGATGTTTTGGATATCTGTGTTTTGGTAGCTGGTGGTGAGATGGTCAGAGTTTTCCCAGGCTATAACATGGTGTAGTGGTATTGGTTTTAGTTATCCTATGTAGTAGGACATGTACCATGGATATTTTTTAACCATTTTTGTGTTGTATCACTTTAGATGTTTCTTATTTGTTAAGGAATATTTCATTCCAATTATATTTTACATTTTTTCTCTCTATGTTTTACATGTATTGCATATTGTATACTTTAGGTTGGGTGAAATTTTTACCTATGCCTGTTGTTTATGCCTATGTTCTTGTCTTTGGCTCGTGGGGATCAGTAATAACCTTTGTGTATGTCACGGTTATGGTCAGGTACTGGTTTGAGAGGATATCTGGGTTGGGTTTATCATGGTTAAGTACCCGAGGTCAGTTTTTGCTTTGTTTTGATAATTTTTTAAATAGTAGATAGGTTTTCTGGTACTCAAGGGGTAACTATAGGTGATTTCCTGAGAATTAATTATTTTAAAGAGACTCAAGATAACATGGTTTATTGGGATTTTTATATCATATTTTGAGATATTGATCTTAGAATCAGTTATTTCTTATGGTTTTCATGTTTGAACTAAGATTATATTGTTATCTTACCATTTCATCTATTTCAGTGTGTAGTGGTATGCCTCTAAGAAATCCTCCACAGGTTCATCAGGAAGGTGCAACATATTCTCCTCATGGTAATATTCCAATAGATCAGAATTTTATCGAGGCTATCAAACAATCATTTTATGCTTTCAACTAAAATATACAATATGTAAGAAAATAATGTTCAATGTAAATATATGAGTTTAATTAGAAAGGTATCAATCATGAGATTTATTTAATGAGAATCCAATATAATTTTTGGTTATTAATGAAACTCAATTGGTGTAGGACTGTATGAACAAGATCGATTAAATATTTGAAATTATGTATAAATGTGATAATATCAAGGTAAAGTGTGCATCATTTGGTCATGAGGGTCCCAGAAAGTGATGGTGGGATTCTATGGTATGGGTGGATTGATTCCTGTTCATGAACTATAAAGGTTTCATGACCCACTTCTTTAAAAAAATTGAGTCATTGATGATGGTGAATTCTTTGGATTTCATAATCTTAAAACAAAGAGATCATTCAGTCTTAGTGAAAGCCAATCTATTTGTGGAGTTGGATCTTTTTGATCTAGTGGTAGTAACGTATGACCAGTTTAAGGATAAAGAGTACCTACATGGTTTTCAAATGAATATCATAGTTTTTTATGTTGATGATTTAGACATATGGGATGATATTGGAATGAGAAAAAATAAACGATATTGATATAATAGGAATGGTTGGTTTTTATTCCCATTCTCTTACACCCGACAGTAGCTTCATTGGAACACACATGATCAAGAGGAAGTGGAAATATCATTGAAAGAGTAATGGGGGTGGTTCTTAGTAGCGGTACTCCTCTTCACCTTCAATTATAGCTGGTGGTGTGCCCTAAAAATTCTATCAGTATGGAAAGGAAGGGAACACTTGGAATTTTTGTTATGAACATCTGAATATGTGTAATAGTTGTGGATGATATGTTCTTATATTGAATTTCATTTAGGATATTTCCTTACCCCATTGTGTTCAAGGAAAATTAGTCCCAAATGATACTATAGAATAGTCAGATACATCCATGACTATAGGGATCTAGCCACATGCCTTGGAGTAAAGTACAACCATACACTGGTTGATTTTCCTATAGAGGTAGATATGGATCTAGATTTTATGGGATGTACCATCCTTAATGTAACTTTATTAGAGACGATGTTATAAGTTACATGTTCCTACCACTCAATTATATCCTTCCATTATTTGGATATTCATAAAAGTTGAATTTATCTCATGTATTTTTATAGATTTAGCGACACCTCTTTGAAATTTCATAGAGTATGGGTTTTGGATTCCAATGTAATGTATTGTGTTTGTTTAGAAAGGTATAATTCTATAGGAATTAATATTTTACTGCTTGGTGGATGGGTAGTTTATTAAAACCAAGCCTCAAAATGTAAATCCCTAATTTAGAACAGTTAAAAGTGTTTTTACCCATGGTTTGAGGCCTAATAGTTATCACGGGTTTTCAGTTGAGTTTTGAGAGAATAGGATTCCAAAAACATAGTTTCAGGAAGAAATGGAAGAGGTGAACAATTTGACCGAAACCCTGTAGCCCTATAACGTAAATCATTTAGCTAATTTTAAGGGGATAAGGGTGTCACATGGTTTGATATAACCATGCTAACTAGACAACACATCTATTCCCATGATGATATGTTTTTAACATTTGAAAAACACATGGGTTGAACACTGTTTCTAAAACCATGAACATCAATTATACATGTCCGATGCTCAGTTAGAAGTGCACGCATGGTTGGTACATGTTTTGTCCTACCATACGGCCAAAACACGCACTTATTTTAGGGGACTTTTTTTATTTTCCCCTATTTTATTATAAGGATCCACCCCATTCCTTTCTCATCCCATACAGACTTAGAATCCATCCTGTGGGAGAACCTCATATCATCATCTATTCTTAAAGAGTTGTTCTCTATTTTGACATTGTTCTGTGTGCCATTAGGTGATTTGGATTCCCAAGGCGATTCTACAAATCCTCCTTACTCCTTCCTTAATTTATCTTCTCTTATCCAATGTTATCTTTGCGTGAGATAATTCCACTTATTTTCAGTGTGTTTAAAAAATTATTCAATTTCTATCAAACTAGACTGATTTCGGCCTCATTATTAGATTATTGGACCATTCATTTTATATGTTAGGTGTTCTGTGGATTTTTTTTTTCAAAATACTCATCTCTTGATAAAATATATTCCCTATGATGCATTCCAGACTACCCACTCATTTCTCAAAAAATTTCAAATCCTCAAAATTACTGCATTATACCTCACCGTGATTACCTTAGATCATAAATTTTGGTAGGAGGTGATGACCTCAACCTGAACCACCTTTAGGGTGATTTTCATTAATTTAAAAAATTTCACTGTCTTCCTTATGATGGATACACTCCTTTGGGTGTGATGTTTAAATACCTTTGTTGAAATTATTGTCTCCACTAAAACTTTTTTTATGTGGATTTCATTTTGACTTGTTACCTAATAGAATTATTAAATCAAATGAGTTATATAATGTAAATATCATGTATTATAATAAAAATACATTTTGAGGATCAATATCTCTAAAACTAAAAAGAAAGTGATAAAGGTTTTGTATATATTTTTAGGTTTATTGCTGGGTTCTTACCATGGAATTTATGGAAGATCTCAAATGGAATAGAATCCTTATGAGCATGGTCTTTTCTTTAATTATAATTAGATCATAAATGGAATTTTATGGTCATGTAATTCCTTAATTATAATTTAATTTTTTTAATGTCATGGATGGACATGTGGCCTAAAATAAAAGTTAGGTGAGTTATATTAAAATAGATCCACTACACCTTGAGTAATGATGGTGGCTTATTTTTGGAATGTCAAGATAATGGATCATATGGAAATAGGAATTAACTTTTTCTACAAAATTATAGAGGGACCTCATGTAGTGTCATTGGCCATGACATTTCATACCCCATTGGTCGATGATGTTGGCATCATGACTACATCACTTAGGTTTCTAGGCCTGACGTTCCACATCCATTGAATTGGATGCTATGTATGACCCTCTTAGATTTTATTTAGGTTACTTGAAATTGAGGAATATATTAACTCTGATCCGCATACATGATTACAATTATTCTTATTATGAGACTCATATTATTAATATGAGTAATATTACACAAGTATTCTTGATTTATTCCTATTGTCCAGGATAATACTACATATCTTTACATATATGGATATTAAAATTACTATGTTTATACTGTATATATATAAACATATTTCTATATATTCATATAAAAGGTGGTATCCAAACCTATAATGAAGTCATTAGTGTAATTCAGGTGTCCCTTTGGAACCCGAGCTAACCTTTTTATTGCTTTCAGTATTGTCAATTATTATTTTTCTGACATGTTGTCATTTTTTACATTCATAGACTTTATGTAATTACACACCTTTGGTGATGGCCTACATAGTATATCTGACACCCTATTTTGGCCTCCATTTTACTGGGGAACCCAAACAAATATAATGTTTTCAGGTTCAAGTTTATGGATTCTACTTGTGTAGTGACCCTTCTACCAGAGGGATTGAAGCATAAGACTAATCCTAATCTCAAGATACCCATGGAGGTATCCCTTGGGTATTTGGAATAATCATTATGTAGTTTATATTCATTTCCTATTGAATTTATTTTTTTGGAATATCATAGTCTCATGTATATTGTAATCTCCTACCCTGAGTTCCTCTAAAATGGTCCACGAGATAGTGGGCCACAAGACATCATTCGCATTCCCCCACGAGCCAGAGGCAGTTGACTATCATGGAGGGCTCTGCGTAAGTATGAGAAGAGACTATGAACTCATACTAAAAGGAATTTTACAATGTAATATTATATTCAAACAAGTAGAATATGTCATATAGAAAGTAAAATCGACAATAATAGAAGAAAAAAAATGACCCAATAAATAAACAAACTATGCAAGATAAATAGTAATAACAATACCCAGAAAATGTCAATGTATGATGCCAAATGTAAATAGAAAAAGTGAAAGGATACGGTGTACAATCAAAGTCTTCACACTGATATAAACTCCCAAATGAAAAAAAAACTACCACATTACATCCCATGTATAGGCTCCGTCCTCTCCCCCAAGCTCCTCCAAAACTGCACAACAATCATGTATTGGGAGTGGAACACTTCCTCGTATCCATACGAGCGGACATAAAGTCTACTGAGGTATTACACATCACTTGATAAGGGTGTGTGATATACTCTCAGTAGACCAACACCCACGATTTTTAGACCAATCAATTTTATTATTTAAATAAATAAAAGTGTTCCATATATAATAAATGAATGTATTTAAATAATTGAAAAAGACTGTAACTTGGTACGAGTTCCTAAGGGGACACCTATTCCATACCACTTACATCGGCCTATGACAGGACTCTAATAGAGTACCTAGTAAAACTGAAGTATATATATATATATATATATATACATATACCAAGGCTTAATTAACACAAAACACAAAAAATGGCTTACTGCCAAGCTTGTGCGTTGTGTTGGGTTCTAATTCATCTGTCAAACTTGGTGAACTAAAGGCATAAGAGAGGTAGAAAAAATCATAGAAAAAAGCTTTATGTAGTATAAATAAAGCATCTCAAGCATTCATATTAAAACTAAAAAATTAATATCTTGAGTCCAACCCCATCCCCGAGGTTCACTTCAGAGCATCCACTCAATTAAATCTAATTCCACAAACCCATCCAAGGAGATCCTCACATGAGTCCAAGTATCACTCATGGTATGGTAACTATGAGCCCATCCCAGGAATCGCACGTAAGGGATCGAGTATCAGCCGAGGATGGGCATAGACAACTTTGAAAAAAATTCATTCTTAGTTTCCCCTTAGGAAACTGGTATCACCAAATATTATAGAAAAAGCCTAGGGAAATCCCATGGTTTTTGAGCCTAATACATCATTTCTCCAACTTGTAGTATGGTAACCCATTGAGTACGGAGAGTCCAAATGTCGGTCCTTAATACGAAACTCACATTCTCTCCCCATCCCAATAAAATTAAAACATCAAGGTATGATTATACATATATATATGTATGTATTTATAATAGTGCAATAATTTACGATTTCTATTATTTAAATAACCAATTTAATGCCATATTTACTATTCATTCCTTCTAAACATTACTACTAATAATAATATCACAATATTAAACAAAATTGGAGCTTTGTTAATGTAAGTAGATACAATGAATTTATTAGTTATCAGGTAAAGGTAAGACTCTTAAAAAATTCCAATCATAAAAAAATTGATGGAAAACTAATACATGGTTTAAGATTCATACAAAATAATTTAATAAATTTAAAACATCAACCCATGTTATCACACATGTGCATGTAATGATAAACTAGTGGATCAAGGCCAAATCAAAATAGACCAACTTTGTCAGCACACCCAATGGGGTATTAAATAGTATGAAAATAACCTAGGAAGGGGTTCATCTTAAATAAGAGTCACACAGAACAAGATGAAACAATTTAATAGAATTAAACACATTATTTAGGATTCACCAGTAGGAACTGACAAGAGGAACAATCATTGAATTAAATAGATAGACAAAATGAAGGAAAGAAAAAAGGATCCCTACATCATAGTCATAGTATAACCCTTGTTCCCCAAAAACAATTGATTTGAAAAAAAACCGAAGAAATATATGGTTTTTTGAAAAACCCCAATTTTGGGTAAAAACATCCCACTGTAGATTGTGTGGATGTGAGTGGATTAAAGTCAATGATTATTAGTGATAAATATTAGCATTACCGAGAGATTCATTATGAATCTAATGGATTTGAAAACAAAGATGAGATGGATGTGCAATAATGATCTGAATGAAGTGGAGGGGCGGCGCACCACCTGGCTAGGGGAGGGGCACGTTTCCCCAAGGGGAGAGGGAGAGAAGAGAGGAGGGGAGAAAAAAATAAAAGGAAATAATGAATTAATGGAAAAAATATAAAATAATATAATATAAAATATTAAAATCAAAAAGGGAGATATAAAGAAAAAACAATTAGAAAAATGGGTTAATCCCGTTGTAATTATTTTTACTTTTCTCCAGAAACATCAATTTTATTACTTATTTTTATACCTTTTACATTTATTTTTATTTACTTAAATTTATTTTTTGTCCTCTTTAATAATTTTAATTATTTTTATCCCAAAACACTGCATTGGGCCATGAGGTATTATTTAACATAAATCCCTAGAAACCATTTAAATAAATTTTTCGCGGCTCGGGACCCACAACAGGTCGTGTGGGTATGTGCCATGGGTCAATTTAATTAAAAAGGACTTAAAAATTTAACAAATCACACCTTGGTTAAAGATGGGATGTTACAACCTGCCCTCCATAAGACAACTCATCTGCTAGTTTTTGTTCTGAGTGTATTATAACATCATCTGAGAAAAGATCATACCACTGAGCATGTATATTTGTATCCCACTCCAAGATCTCGTCCTGAACTTTCCATTGTTACTATTACACCCAGACTAGGGGAACTAGCCTCCTCCAAAAAACCTTCATGTTACAATCGACAATACAAATCAGACAATCCTCAAAAGATACAACCACCTCAAGCTCGATGTTTCTTGGACACAATGAATGAGATAGGTCTAGATGATACTCTTGAAGCTGAGAGACATAGAAGACTGCATGCATGGTATGGTACCTCTAAGGTAATGATAAATGATAGGCCACCGACCCAACACTCCCCACTATATCGAATGGAAAAACATATATTTGTGATAAGTTTTCTTATCTCCAGATTTTATAATTACCCAATATTAGTGAAACACACATAAAGACATGATGTCCCACCTCAAACACTAGGGTTCTACGGTGACGATCCATATAAGACTTCATTCTGGACTAAGTAGTAGTCGTATACTTTTGAATCAGATGGACATGATCAGACGTCTCTTGAACGAGATGAGGACCTAGAAGAGCTTCCTCACCAAATTGGATTCAGTATAGAGTTGAAAAAAACTATATACCATTGAGGGAATCATATTGATTCATTTTAATTATTTCTTGGATACTATTATTATAGAAAAATTCAACTATAGGAACATTATTCTCTTAAGAACCTACAAAATCTAGGGTACATGCCCAAAAGATATCCTATAACACTTGAATTGTATTATCAGACTACCATCAATCTAGGGGTGATATGTAGTACTCAAAATCACTTGTGAACAATGTTCCTCTTACAGCTCATTCCAGAATCTTGCTTTTAAATAGATATCTTCTTCCAAAACAAGAGAACAATGAACACCATGAAGTCAAACTATCTCCCAAATATATAGCCTTCCTAACTAATTGATAGAGAAGGTCTCTCTAATAGGTAGGAAGTGTTTGACTTTGGTTAAATTATGGAAAATCACGCATACTACATCACTTATTTTAGGAGATCTCAACAATCTTGTAACAAAATCCTCATTAAAGTCTTTCTATTTCTACTCTGGTATGGATAGAGTATGTAAGAACCTAGCAGGCTGCTTGTGCTATGCCTTAACCAACTGACAGGTGGAGCACTGGGAAATGAAACGTGCTATATTATTATTTATACCTGGCCACAGGTTCTAATGATTCATATCTATAAAAATATAGGTAATTATATGATGAACTATCCAAACAATGGCATTAGAACCCCTCATCAGATTTTCATGAATATCATAAGGGACCCATACACTGCCATGGTAGTGCAGTGTTTCACTACTATCAACTACCAAACATGGGGGAATGTTCTCTCCTATGGTGCTTTCCATCAAAATAAACCCCATATGGATTTGATTTCTATCATGAGTAGACTCACTCTACAAGAGAGGATGTTGATACTAGAGATACTAGAACTAGTTATTCATAATGTTAAAAAACCTCCAGATGCATCTCAGAAAACAAAATTATCCTCTTCTACTCAGTGCTATCTGCCTGAAGAGATTTTTTATGTTTCCTTAGGGCATAAGTACTAGCCATGAAATTACCCCTTCCATGGATATAAGAAAATAAATGTCAAACAACCGTAGGTATTCGAACCACCTACGTTGCATAAAATTTATGTCGACAAAGTGGATATATATTTCAAGATGTTATGATCCATGTGAATGATGAACCATTATCCCAACAATTATTGTCTCCAACATGGTATATAATGAACCATTTATTCAAGTTTGAGATTTTTTTAGGATAGTTCCATTGATGATGCCTCATAAGGAAGGATCCATATGCCACGACTCATTCACCGTGAAATAAAACTGCACCCATTATTAACCCTAAAGCATCAAAGTACACGATAGAAATTCTACCAGGCACATGAAGAATCCGGATCATAGATTTGTTGAGTCTTCAGTTTAACTCCTAAAAATATTTCTCAAAAACTTATGACTAGATGAACTACAAACCCTTCTTAGTCAGGGTTGTAAGTGGCACTCCTAAACTGGAGATAACTTGGAGTATACCTCTGTAATAGCCAACCTTCCCTAATAAGCTCTGTATGTCAGACACAATCTTAGGATGCTCATATGAAACTAATTATCTCACTTTTTATGGGTCATCTGATTTTCCTACCTCAGATATGATATGACCCAATAAGTGGACATTATTGATCCAAAAGTGTAATATATTACACTTTGTGTAAAGTTGGTTCTCTGTTAGTATACTCTGCACGATCAAAAGATATATTGCATAGTCATGTTTGGAACATGAATACACCAAGATGTCATCTATGAATATTAACACAAAGGAATAAAGATACTGGTGGAAGAAAAAATTCATCACAGTCATGAAAACTGATGGAATTCTTTTCTGACTTAATGGAAAAACCAAGAACTCATACATTCTGTACCTAATTCGAAATGATGTACATTGTATATCTAGTGTTTTCACATTCAGCTGATGATATCCTGACCTCATATTGATCTTGGATAAAATAGTTTTCCCCTCGGATCTCATCAAAGTGGTATTCTATGTGAAGAAACAGATAACAATTAATTACCATAAGCTGTTTGAGTCGATGGTAATCCATGAAAAATCTGAGGGTACCATCTGACTTCTTGGAGAAAAGGATGGGTGAACCCTGCAGTAATGTACTGTGTATGATGATACCCTTGACCTCAAGATCCTCAAGATTCTTTTTGAGTTCATGTTTCTATATGGGTGTCATCCTATAGGAATGAATGGACACTTGTTCTAGACCTGGAACTAGATCGATATGGAACTCAACTTCCCTCACATAAGGTAATCTGGAAAAAAACATCAGGGAATATGCACCTAAAATGATTAATAATGGGAGACAATTTCACTGATTATAGTCCTTGAAAACTCATAAAGAGACTTGCTAGCTGAGTTGTCACATATCCCATCCTAGGATTCTTAGGTCTAGCTCAATCATCATGGATATCTGATTCTCCCCTATGTATATACCTGTTCCCCTTGGGTTTTGTGAATGACACTCGACGATGATATAAATCCACTTGGGTATGATAAAGGACGATCCATTCTATACTGAGAATGATATCAAATATGGTCATCTCAAGGATGTAGAAATTCATGATGAAACGATACCTAATTATCTAAGGGAGAACTCCTAAAACTATTGTATACCCACTATTATGAATACTAAAGGAGTGCTGAGAGACATAATGGCATATAATTTATCAACAGAAAGACCCAAACTCTAAAATTTTGTAGTAGATATAGAAGAGTGTGAATCCCTTGTATCAAATGTGGTAGAAACTAAAGTGGAGGATACAAGGATAGTACATCTAACCGTAGAGGTCCTTGTACTCTACTCCACTAATGTTGGCTGCACTACATATATATGGCCAGATACTCGGCCTCAAGGTGCTACCTGACTAGTCTGAATAGGTCCACTCTACTGACATTCGTGTTCTGGAAAATGGTTTCTTCGGATATTGCCTCCACTACCTTGTCATGATTGGCCGATGGATAATGTACTCCGAACCAGACATGGAACTATAGATCCCATACCTGATGGGGGTGCTGGAATAGATCCTCTACCACTATATTTTGAAGGAAAAGAATGAATGAAATGATGAACCTAACCCATATTGGCGCAATCTTGACACTCAATTGTGGTCCTCATGTAATGGGATATCATATGGTTGATTCATCCGTACTAATGAAATATGATAGTACCATCAGTATGTATCATTTGGTTAGCATTACCCCTCATGTGCACCCTCAAACGGATGCTTCTTACAGCTTGAAAACCCATTACCCTAATTCAGAACTGAACCACCTTGGCTAACAGGATTAGCCTGCCAATGATTTTGTTCTGTAATTGGGGTTTAATTCATGATATCTATAATGGTTGAAAAATTTAATATGTTCACCTATGATTGGCCAACATATCAAAGTTTATCCTCAAAGGTCCTTGAAGTAGTCTATGTGTCACCGTTTAATGATGGAGAAAAATTATGGAGCTCTGTGAAATGTGTACAATACTCCAACATTTTCATAGAGCCCCAATGAATATGTAGGAACTCCATGGAAAGAACTTCTCCTAGAGTTTGTGGGAAGAAATGATCATAGAAAGATGTTAGGAAATATTCCCAAATAATATCTCTCGGTTGTTTTGATTGAGAAATGGAATCCCACCAATTCTTGGAGGAGTCATGAAGTATAAAGACATAAATTTTAACCCTTCACTTTGGAAGTATCTCAATATGGTAAAATATGGATTTCATAACTTCTATCCATGACATTGTAGCATTGGGACCACCATCCCCCAAGAATGAGAGAAGATTTTTTCACCGAAAATCTCATGTAAACTCTACCATAGTTAGATAATGTCTGTGAACACTCTAAATTGACTGTATGAACCTGATAGAATTATCCATGAACTAGGCTTCAACACCAAATGGAAGATCTGGATGAGGTTCTACAAGAGGCATTGCATGTGTTTCTATAGTAATCACTATATATTGTTTCAAACCCACCAACTCTAGAATGTGCTCTTGACTAGTCTCCTGGTGTATGTCATGAAGACGTCATGGTGGCATTGCTCTAATATTTTAAAATTGGTATCTTAGAGTAGATTCTATTGTAGAAGAGGTAAAAAAGTAAAGGATCATTATGGAAAGTAGGGTAGGTGAAAGGCCTCCATGAACATGGAATAGTATGTAAAAAAATATAAGTACATATCCTACCTATGAGTTTACAAAACAAATAGCCAGCTCCAAGAGTCATGTCCTGGTGGAAATACAAAAGGTATTAGATGGATCACCAAGACATAAACACACTTTATATTTATAAATAATAAGTATATCAAGATATTATAATTAAACACAACAACACTTAGATGAAAACATGCATATGCATGCAGACTGTTAATATGGAATGGCAATATGAATTCATTTAAATTCATATGGTTCATAATATGATGAGTGTAAATTCAATAACCTTACATCATCAAGCGACAATAGTCAAAAACATAATCTCAATAATACCAATACCAGTAACAACATAATTAAAGTATGTCACTCGACTTTGAAGTCATCTAAAAAATAAATTAAATAATCAATAATTAAAATCCCAAACCCATGAAATTTGGGCTTCCCCTATACACGAGTTTGATACATCCCATAAAAAGGTACATTCAAAATTTCTATGTCCTACTCTCCTATCTAACAATAAAATAGGACAAAATAAAAAATAACCACCTATGGTGCCAATTTGAAACATCAATCCCTGAGTGCCTCTAAAATGGTCCTTGAGATGGTGGGCCACAGGACCTCAAACGCATCTCCGCAAATGAGATAGTATTTTGACTAGCATTGAGGGCCATTTGTATGTCTATGGGGATACTATACCCTCATATTAAAAGGTAGTGAATAGTGGGTGATTCTATTCTTACAAGTAGAAGAAGGAATGTAGAAAAGAAAAAAGATAGTAGCAAAAGCTTAAAAATGTGCAAATAAATGGATTAAATGCAGAAGCTGCATAATCATAACAATATCAAGATGATGTTAATGTATAATTCCAAATGTAAATAGTAAAAGTGTAGGGATACACAGTACAATAATAGACTGGATGCTGATAAAAACTACCGAAAACACCAAAAACTACCACACATTATCCTGAGCATAGGCTTGGTCCTCTACCCCCCAAGATCCATCTAAACATCAAATAAATGATGCATTAGAAGTGGAATGCTTCCATGTATCTATTACTATGGAAATAATGTATACTCAGGTACTAAACGGAACCTACGCAGGGTGTGAGATATACTCTCAGTAGGTCAGAAACCACAGTGTCTAGACACATCCATTTTGTGATGTAAACATCTAATAGTGTGGTATATATAATAAATACCAACATTTAAATAATTGAAAAGGACTGTAAATTGGTCTGGGTTCCTGAGAGGACACCCGTTCCATACCACCTGCTTTGGCCTATGCTATGAGTCTGAATGAGTACCTGGTGAAGAAGGTATATATATATATATGAATAAGTAACACAATACACCCAAAATGGGATACCCCCATGCTTGTTCTTTGGTTTGGAGTCTAATCCATGTGTCAAACTAGTTGCACTAATGGCACAAGAGAGGTATCACAAAGAAATAAGAAAAAATTCATGTAATATAAATAAAACCCCTCAAGCATTCATGTTAAAACTGAAAAATTAAAAGGTGGAGTCTGAGCCATTCACTGAGGTTCACTTCAGAACATCCAATCAAATAAATCCAATACCATGAGCCCATCAAATGTAATACTCACAGGAGTCAAGTTATCACTCATGGTATGGTAACTATGAGTCTGTACAAGGTATCACATGTAAGGGATTGAGTATATTCCAAGGCTAGTCGTAGCCAATTTTCCACTAGATCCATCTTTGGTTGTTCCGTAGGGAACCATTATCACCAAATAGTATGTAAAAAGATGTGGGAAATCCCTTACTTTGTGAGCCTAAAAAATCACTTTCCCAGCATGTAGTGTGGTAACACATCGAGTATGGAGAGTTCCATATGTGGGTCGTTAATACGAAACCCATGTTCTTTCCTCATCCCAATATATTTAAAACAATAAGAAAATCATATATATATATATGTATTTATATTTATATACCAGAGAAAGCATTTATGATTGCCACTATTTAATTAACAAATTTAATGCCATATTTACTATTCATTTAGCCAACCATCACAACTAATAATAATAGAACAATATGAAACAAAATTGGAACTTTATCAATGTAAGATGAGGTACTTCAATTATCACATATCAAGGCACAACAATAATTATAAAAATAGTTATTTATGCAAAAAAAAATTAAAGTAAAACAAAAAACATGGTTTAAGATTCATCCAAAATAATTTCATCAATTTAAAACCACAACCCATGTTATCACACACATGCATGTAATGATAAACTAATGGTTCAAGGCCTAGTGCGAATATTCCCACTATGTTTCAACACCCAAATGGGTATCCAATGGGATGAAAAAAACCTAGGAAGGGGTTCCCAATAAACATGAGTCCCATGAATCAAGCCAATATAATTTAATAGAATTAAAAACATTATTTAGGAATTATAGGTAGGTACCGATGAGTGGAATAATAGTTTGATTTAAATTAAGTGATGAAATGATAGGAAATATCAATAGAACCCTTCCTCATAGTCATAGTATATCCCATGATTTGTTGAAACATTGCTTTTGAACTAAAATGAAAGAAATCATAGGATTTTAGAAAACTCCCAATTTTGTGTAAGAACCTTCTGTAGAAGATTGGGCATTGGAGATTGGATGAAACTAAAAGATTTTTGATGTGGAATATTAAACATACTGAGTGTTTCAATACACTTTCAATGAAATTGAAAATGGAGAAGAGATTGAGGTGATGCAGTAATCCAATAGAGGTGGAGGGGGTGATGCACCTCCTGGCCATGGGAGGGGTGCGACACACAAAGGGGAGAGGGAGAGAAGAGTAAAGGATAAAAAAATTGAAAAGGAAAAAAATAAATATGAGGATAAAAGATAATATTATATAAAATAAAATAATAAAAAAAGTGACTGAGAAAGGAAAAATAATTATAAAATCGGTTATTCCCATTTTAATTATTTTAACTTTTATCCCAACAATTTTATTTTATTAATTATTTCTATCCCTTTTTCATTTATTTTCATTTCATTAAAGAAATTATTCCTCTTTAATAATTTTACATAATTTTAACTCAAAACATAGCTCTATATCATGATGTATTATTTTACATAAATCCCATGCAACCATTTAAATAAATTAATAGCTTCTTGAGACTCGCAATAAGATACATGAGCATGAGCCCTAGGTTTCATTAAAGGAAAGGACTTACAAAATTAACAGTGTGCACCTTGGCTAAATCTTGGGTGTTATAGACATGAATTTTTGTATATTTACCATTTTCCATTTCTTATTCCTTATCAGTTATTATTATTATTCTATTATATTATCTCTTATTTATATTGATATTGTTTTTGATTGACATATTCATTTATATTCCAAGATGATACTCTAATCATGGGGGTATAGTCAATACACTATTCCATCATTAGACCCTTGATTATAGTTGGAAACCTCTGGCATACGGTGAGGCCATGTGATCGGCTGGCTTGAGGCCCCATTTTATTTGCTATATGGGAAGTTTGTTACAATGTTGTATCAGGGAATATTCATTCGTTCTTAATGATGTTTTGGGATGATAGATAAGAGACTAGGAATGTGTCAGTTCATGGAAAATATCCATGTATAGGCGTGATTATCCCATGCATGTGGAAACATCCACCTATGGATAGTGGTGGGTTAGTGGTCTATGTTATTTTTGGTTAACGTTAATTATAGTTTCACATTGAATGAATCGTGTACATTATTTATAGTGATTTATGATATTTAATGTATTTAAAATTGGAACCGAATGGAAATGAAGTGGCATTACATGAATCATTATTGGCATATAGATATTTACATGACATGATGGTTTCACTATTTGACTACCTGATAAAATAGTGAATTGTGCCATGTGTGTTTATTAGCCTGACTGTTACACACCATATTAAGTATTTCATTTTAATTCATAGTTTTATACTTGATTATATATTTCCTTGTAATTATTTGGTTATGTTCCATGCTTATGTGATCTACTAATCCTATTGGCAAGTACAACATGTTCTAGTGATTATTATGCCACAAAACTTGATTATTTAACATGTCTATTTACTAACACTAATTAAGTAATTTTTCCTTGTTTTCTTTTATTTATCTCTTGTAATATTATACATTGTCTAAATTGCGATATATAATAGGGTATTAAAGTTTCATCATCAACGAATGTGTTTTTTTCCTATATAGATTTATGGTGACACCATAAATAACCTATCTTGGCATGTTTGAGCCATGGAACGTCGGTTTCAGGAGATGAAACACAGTGGTTCTGATTACAAATGATCCAATTTTAAATATATAATGCGAATGAGTGATTTATAAATTGGGAAATGGTAATCCATATAATCAAACCATTATATATTATTTTTATACCTTGATACCATGTTATAAATATAAAATTTTTTAGATTTTTAAAAAAAAATAAGTTTCCTTTATAAAGGCTTATACCTCTATGACTTGGGCATGTTGACTTGTATAAATAAACTCTTAAATGTAAAATTGGCCTAAAGTATGTCATTTTGGGGAATATTTATTATGAGATAAATCCACTAAGGGTGTAATAGAATATTGGAATAATTAATGGGACCCTTTTAGGTTTCCTTTGTTTTGTCAAGCCTTCCTATTTATCCCCATGGGGGTGTATTTATATTAGATAAGGATAGTTTTTAATATGTCTACAATAACTTATATGGAGTTACAAATAAATATATGGGGACATTATAGTATACTATTCCTCTCTTTAATTAATAATAGACTTGTTATCTTCTTTAGAGCATTATTAAGCACGAGGAATATATTACATAAAATGTCAATAACTACCTAAATGGTGTTTTCTTCTACAGATTGGAATTTAAATTTTATTTAACTAATCTTGTTGTGATTTTTTGTGAATAAATAAATTATTCTTAAAATTAATTTTTAATATAAAGTTGTTTTTATGATTTTATTTCAGAAAAAAATAATTAATAAAAGTAAGTTGATATTACTTACATGTGTGCTTTATGGCACTGGATAAATAATGTTTTAAGTATACTTTTCCTTATAACTGGTATATGATGTTTATATTATGACATCAAAAGTTAACCTAACTAAATGTGAATTAATTAATTTAATTAAAAAAACATAAAAATAATTTCTTATAATAATCCAACATGTAAGGGTAGTATAAATGTTTTTATGGTCTTTCCCTATAACGGGAACATGAATTTGACTTATTGGATTTATATAACCTAAGAGACGGTTGGTATATCATAGTGACCTTATGAATGAGGAATATCTTTAGGGAAAACAATTATTACTTTTCTAGGGGGCTAGCTCAAGGTAGGTAATTCCCTCAGAACCTTAAGAACATGATACATTCTTTCATGAGTTTTAGATATATGGTACTATTCGGGTGTCATTGTCCCATATAAGAATATTATTTTCTAAAATAGATACATTCTTCTTATGGGTGGATGTTTTGTTCTTTTAACCATTTTATGAGCACGATAATCAAGAAATGGTGAGTTTTAGTGGGTTTGATATTCCTGGGGAATGGTCATCCAGCTAGTCAGTGGGGTGACCCTTATTTTCATTCTTAAGTGGTAGACGCTTTATAAAATCATCAGTCAGAATCACATTCAAATGGGATAATATTAATCTGAGAAAAATTCTCTGTAGAGTCTATAAAATAATTGAATTCCTAGGGTCAATAATAGCATGGATAGTATAATGGATGTTTCATTTTTTTAGTGATACCTCAGGGTAGTATGCATTGATACACACGGTACCTATCATATAAGGCCCCAGCCTTAAACCTTACTTAATCTTGAGTTATTACAAGATTACACATTGAGGATCTTTTCAGGTTTAGAGTTTTAGAGAATTAGATCATGAAACATGCATTACATTCCACATATAAACAAAGTGGTTACATAAAGATAGTATTCTTCATTCCCATCAATGGAAACACATTTAAAATAAAACATGGATTATTTCTTGACACATCCTTGACTCTATCATCTTATCATGTACCTTTCCCTTGACCTGTGAAAAACATTCCAAAAACTTGGGATGAGCATAAAAACTCAGTATGGGTTATAAAAAAAACATGGAAATGAAACATGAGTTCATATATACATAAGAATGAAATCATACTTTACCCATAAAACATAGGCACATTAATATACCTCATAAAATCATGAATAAATCATAGAAATCATAAGACATAAAGGTAACTTGAGGCATTCATAACATTCTTACGTAGGGAGTAACCCTCTTGGTTACGTTTGGAATACCCATCACAGTATATTCCCTAAATCTCTTCGGAGAAACCTTAACGTTTCACTCCTTCGCGTTACCCAATGCATTGGAGAGCTATATCGGGCTCACCCGCCCTTAGTTTATCACGGAACCACCCGTCTTCATAATAATGCCCAAGAACCATAACATAATCGTATCACATAAAACTTGCATAAAGGAAACATAAAATTTCCACATTTCAATCACAAGATATCAATACAACACAAAAACATTGTGAAAACCATTTTCAATACCAAAATAAAAGAAAAGTAAAACATGGTATTTATTTTTCTTTTAAAAAAAAGGTATGGCTTGTAGAGGAATCCGAAACTCAAATAACGGTCACGACGGCGGAGAAGTCGTTGTCGCCGCATACGTACGACAAAAACATTCCCTTTTGTCGTTTAGTAAACGCTTCGTATAAAAAATATTCCTTTTGAATAAATGTAAAAGTCAAAGCGTTTTATACACCGTATAAAAAAAATTTGTGTATAAAATAAAATATGCCTCAAAGAAAGGAGATTGAGACGAAGTCCCATACCTCGTATCCGACTTGACCCGACCGTTATTTAATCTCCTGAATAATAAACTTGAGTTAATCTCCACTTTCTTAAGAATCTTTTTCAAGTTAATTATTCCTTTTATACCATGTTATGAACATCATGTAATCATTTAAGTTAATAATGTTCATTTTGTCGGTATTTGGTTCTTAAGTCAAAATAGACTTCTTACACTTACATGTTGTTAATTTGGTCATAGGTTCGTTATATCCAGAATGATATTAATGATTTGGATAACATATATATCATATATATTCATCATATACATGTATTTATAATATTACATCACATTTAGAGGTAAGAAATGAAATGCACCGTTCATGGAGACGGTAAGTCGTACGTACGCATGAACGCTACTTCCATTTCTATTTCATATTTTTTTGGAATGGAATCATAATGATATAATAGTATATTATAATTCCAGTATAATAACATATATAATATCATTAACTTTATCCTTTACACATCCCACATATGGTATTAACGAATCAAATCACATTCAGGGGGCGGTAGTCCGCACTTTCTAAAATGAAGATATCGTGTTTACCCATAATGGAAACCATAAAGGTATACCCAAAATGAAAAAAAACAGAAGCTTAAGGAAAACATAAACATATTATATATCATATATAAAAATAGTGACATCATAATGGCCACCTTTGAAGGTGTTAAATGAGTGTTGAACAATCCTCGTTTCGGGAGGCAGAATTTCTCCATCCACGGAAACCGTATGTTCTTTAACCATTTGATGTAGTTGTGTGAGAGTGTAGCTCAAATAAATCTTATAACAACATACTAGTATATTGAAGATACTGGTGTTGTTACAAAATAAGTAAATAAAAAGAGTTTAGGGGGTTGGAGAAGCAAAATAAAACAAATGAACATGAGAGAATGAATTACCTTTAAAAGTGTAACTCCTTTTGATTTGAGCCTAAAGGCTTCCTTTGAAAGGATTATGCCCAAATGGAATCCTCTAGTATGAGGAGAGGGATGTGGAGAGAGTAAATGGGCAGGGGTTGGCCGATCCAAAGGCTTTATAAGTGTGTGAAATGAGGTAGAGGTGGGGGCCTTTTATAAGAGGAGAGGAGGGGCACTTTTGGAAAGTAAAGAAATATTACATTATTTGAAAATGTGTTTCGGTTTTAAAAGGTCCCACATTGATATAATTCGTGGATAAGGTGATAAGGGTTCTAAATACACTCATCCAATTGGTTTTGGCCATGTGTAGTTCATAGATTTTACATTGTCTTTCCATTTTATTTAAATCGTCAAATAATGATGTCATCACTGCATCATTATTATGTCATAAATAATTTAATTTATTTAATGTCTAAAAATTATAAAAAAAAATTCTATGATGTAGGAAATCTTTTTAGCTTTCCAATGACTATTTATAATCAAAAATCTGATCTTTATAAGCCCATGTAAAAAGTGTTTTCGTAAAACATATTATGTTTGTGTCATTTTTACTTTTACATTAAATAAAAAGTTATTTATGTCATTTCCAAACCAAAGTGTCTCCATGGGGTCCCCAAGTTGACCCATGGATTGTCTTGGTCGGACATGACACAACCAATAAGTTTGGGACATGTGTCTAGGTCATTTACTATTATTAAAGCATTATTTATACCTTAAACTACCCTAATTACCACTAATCGCGATTAAAAACTTAATAAGTTACTATTCAACAAAAAATTATTTTAATCTCATTGAACCACATTTTACTTCTTAATGACAACCATGTATGTCGGATTTTCAAAATTCAAAACACAATTATGGCAAAATTTCATTTAAACGGAAAATCAGTCTTTATAAGTACCACTTAGTGGTTTCACTATTCGTCAAAAATTGGAGTTTTTCAGAAAATTACCAAAAATTCACCCTAAGCTATATTTGATATTCCGAATTCAAAAATGAAGTCTATTTTAAAAAATTCAAATAATATAAGTCACATTAATTAATTTAATAATTAATTCCCGCTGCCAGAGCAAATAGCATGTTTTTTCAAAACAATAAGTATCAAAAGATTGACACCAGTTTAAGTCTAATTTCAAAGTGAAATTGATTCCAATGACCACCATTGGATAAAATGGTTAAAATATATTCTAATTTCACTTCAAAACCAATTCAAAACATAATCTAATCATATAAATAAATTAGATTAAAAAGCAGTTTTAATGTAAAATGCAGTATTTTTCACTATTCATTAAAAAATGAACATTGTCAGAAAAATATCAAAAATTCACACAAGGTAAATTTTGATGTCCCAATCATGATAAGTTTATTTTGACAAACATAGTTTATAAAATTGTCAAAATATAGATTCAAAAAGGGTTTCCATCATAAGGCAGTAAAACAATCTTTTAAGAATATTAGTGTATTACATGCTTAAGATTGGATTTATTTTCATTTTAAGCCTCTAAAACACTATCTTAATCATTAATAGACATAGGTAAAAATATCTATTATTCATTAATTACTTAGGATGTTACATCCTTCCCCCCTTTAGAAAATTGTGTCCCCGCAATTTATTTACTTATCAAATAAATGGGGGTACTTATCCCTCATTGCATTTTCAGATTCCCATGTTTCCTCTTCAATCATGTGGTTTTTCCAAAAAACCTTTACCTGCTTAATCACCTTATTTCGTAACACTTTCTCCCTGTGGTCAAGAATCTGGACCGGTTGTTCCTCATAAGATAAGTTCTCTTCCAGCTGAACTACCTCTGGACTCAAAACATGAGATGGATCTGGCATATACTTTCTCAACATCGAAACGTGAAAAACATTGTGTACCTGAGATAAACTCGGAGGTAAAGCCACTCGGTATACAACTGATCCAACTCTCTCCAGAATTTCTTATGGTCCAATGAACCTTGGACTCAACTTTCCTTTCTTACCAAATCTCATCACACTTTTCCAAGGAGAAACCTTGATAAAAACATGATCACCTACCTCGAAAGATAGATCTTTCCTCCGGTTATCCGCATAACTCTTCTGCCTTCTCTGAGCTGTTCTCATGTGTTTCTGAATCAGCTGAACTTTTTCTGCAATCTCTTCTACCAATTCTGGCCCCATCAACTTCCTTTCACCCAATTCATCCCAGAAAGCTGGAGTTCGACACTGCTTCCCATATAATGCCTGAAATGGTTCCATCTGTATACTGGAATGAAAACTGTTATTATATGAAAATTCAACCAAAGAAAGATGTTGGTCCCAACTTCCCTGATAATCCATAGAACAAGCTCGTAGCATATCCTCCAATGTCTGAATTGTTCGTTCTGACTGCCCACCTGATTGAGGATGAAAAGCTGTACTAAAATTTAATTCAGTACCCAACGACTTCTGAAGGCCTTTCCAAAAGTTAGAAGTAAAACTGGGATCACGATCTGATACAATGGAGAGAGGAACTCCATGTAACCTGACTATCTCTTTAAGATACAAACGGGAAAGTTGATCAAGAGAGAAAGTATCTCGTATAGCAAGGAAATGAGCAGATTTGGTCAAGCGATCAACAATAACCCAGATTGCATTATTACCTCGAGATGTCTTCGGTAATCCAACAACAAAGTCCATGGATATATTCTCCCATTTCCACTCTGGCACTGGTAAAGGCTGAAGCATCCCTTTTGGTAACTGCCGCTCTTCTTTAACCTGCTGACAAGTCAAACACTTCACAGTAAAATCAGCAATGTCTCTTTTCATTCCATCCCACCAGTAATACTCCCGCAGATCTCTATACATCTTAGTACTGCCCGGATGAACTGAAAACGGAGAACTATGAGCTTCACATAACAACTCTCTCTTTAACTGTGAATCACAAGGCACACACAATCTCTTCCCAAATCTCAAAACACAATCATTATCAATGTTGAATTCAGGAAACTTACCTTTCTGAACCAGTTCTACCTTTTTCTGCAACTCACTGTCTTGCTTCTATGCTTCCTTGATTCTATCTGATAAAGAAGATCTCAATGATACCTGAAACAAAACAGAAGGACTTCCTGCACCAACAACTTCTATGCCAAAGTTCATCAAATCCTTAACCAAAGGATCACGTTCCAAATGCAACATTGTTAATGAAGCATTACTTTTTCGACTCAAAGCATCAGCCACTTTATTTGCTTTTCCCGGATGGTAATGAATTGTACAATCACAATCCTTGATTAATTATAGCCATCTCCTCTGTCTCATGTTTAACTCTTTCTGAGTGAATATATACTTTAAACTTTTGTGATCGGTATATATTTCACACTTTACTCCATACAAATGATGCCTCCAAATTTTTAAAGCAAAAACAACAGCAGCTAATTCCAAATCATGTGTAGGGTAATTTACCTCATGAGTTTTCAACTGTCGTGAAGCATAAGTAATTACCTGATCATTCTGCATTAGGACGCAACCAAGTCCTTTCAATGAAGCATCACTGTATATAACAAACTCACCATTCCTGGAAGGTAGTGCCAAAACTGGAGCATTCACCAATCTTCTCTTCAATTCTTGAAAACAATCATCACATTCTTTTGTCCATATAAACTTAACACCCTTCCGAGTTAGCTTAGTCATTGGACTAGATAACCGTGAAAAATTTCTAACAAACCTTCGGTAATAGCCCGCCAAACCAAGGAAGCTACGAATCTCGGTTACATTTGTGGGTCTTGGCCATTCTTCCACAACTTTTGTTTTTGCAGGATCAACAGTTATTCCATATTTAGAAACAATGTGACCAAGGAAAGAAATTTGTTGCAACCAAAACTCACACTTGTTGAATTTCCCATACAGTTTATTTTCTTTTAAGGTTTGAAAGATAACCCTTAAATGTCTTTCATGCTCCTCTTTACTTTTAGAAAACACCAAAATATCATCAATGAAAACCACCACAAACTTATCCAAGAACTCATGGAAAATTCTATTCATTAAGTCCATGAATACAGCAGGTGCATTGGTTTGCCCAAAAGACATTACTACAAATTCATAATGGCCATATCTCGTACGGAACGCGGTCTTCGGAATATCTGCCTCCTTTACCTTCAGCTGATGGTACCCCGATCTCAGGTCAATCTTTGAAAAAAACTGAGCTCCCTGGAGCTGATCAAACAAATCATCGATATGAGGCAAAGGATATTTGTTCTTAACAGTGATATTATTCAAGGCTCTATAATCAATGAAAAGTCTCATCGAACCATATTTCTTTTTAACAAATAAAATAGGAGCACCCCATGGTGATGTGCTAGGTCTAATGAAACCTTTCTCTAATAAATCTTGCAATTGCTCCTTCAACTCTAAAAGTTCAATTTGTGCCATTCGATAAGGGGGTTTTGAAATTGGCTTAGCATCAGGAACTAAGTCAACAGTAAACTCAACTTCCCGATCTGGTATTATTCCAGGCAACTCATCAGGAAAAACATCAGGATACTCATTTACCACTGGCACATCATTAATCTGAACAGTTCCTTTATTTTCAACGACGTGTGCAAGGTAACATTCATTTCCATATTTTACAAGTTTCTCGGCCTCTTGATATGTTATCAAAAGTAAGGGTTCATTCTTGTAAACAAACTGAAAGTATTTCTGAAAAGAAACTTCTTTAGCTCTACAGTCAATCTTAGCATGGTTAATAGAGAGCCAATCCATACCCAGGATAACATCAAACTCTACTAGAGGTAGAACAATAAGGTTTGCAAGTAGGTTCTTTCCACAGATAAGGATAGGAAGATTCTTATAAATTCTTTTTGCCTCAACACTTCCCCCAGGTGTTTTTACCAAAAGTTCAGGAGTCATTTCTTGAGATGGTATTCCCATTTTACTAGAAAAGGTTTCAGAGATGAAAGAATGTGTAGACCCCGAATCAAACAACACACTGCCATAATCTGAAAAAACAAACAAAGTACCTGATACAACTTCATTTGATGGCCCGACATCTGCTGAAGTAGTTGCAAAGGATTTCACCACCCCTTTCTGCTTGTAGACTAACTGCTTCCCATCACTCAAGCTCTTTGTCGGACACTCGTTTGCATAGTGACCCATCTCATTGCACTTATAACATTTCACTAACTGTAAATCAAATTTGTTCTTACCTTCACCTTGATCCTTTTCAGTACAATCACGAGCCTTATGTCCCATCTTACCACATCGGTAGCACTTCCCAGAATTCAAAAGACATTCTCCAGCATGCCTTTTGCCACATTTATCACAAACTGGAAACTTAGTTCTCTTACCATCAGACTTTTTTGAAGAATTATTACCTTTCTCCTGCCACCTCGGTCTCTTCTTCTGCTGGTTGTTATAGAACACTTGGTCATCAGAAAACTCCATTTCCACCTTCTCAGCACAACGAACAAGCTTTTCATAACTTTTAAACTCTCGAGAAGCTAATGCCCTTAGATATTTTGGATTTAATCCTGAGAAAAAACGATTGATTTTACTATCAAGGTCCCGGATAAAATTTGGAGCATACCTTTCCAATCAAGTGAACCTTTCTTCATAGGCAGCCACTGAGTCTTCCTCTTGCCTCAATTCCAAGAATTACTTTTCCATCCTAAGTCGAACATCCTTAGGAAAATACTTCTCAAGAAACATACCTTTTAATTCATCCCAGTCAAGAGCATCAATCTCATCGGCGTCCCTGATATTTTTAACCATAGACCACCACTGATCTGCTTCACCCTCCAAACGGTAAATAGCAAGACTAACCTTTTGATTATCTGAACACCCCATGACATCAAAAATCTTCTCCAGTGCTTTAATCCACCCTTCATCTAGCACAGGGTCAGATGATCCTCTGAATGATGGTGGATGTTGCCTCATGAAATGTTCCACCACTGACATGTTCCTCTGCGGTTGATCTGGCTGATCTCGTGCATGGATACCGCCACCATTTATCGCTTGAGTCAACTGAGCCATTACTGCAATAAACTGTTCAGTTCCAATTCCGACCATTTCTGGATGCTGATTCGGAAGGTTATTTCCTTCTGTATGCCTTCCTAGCACTGCTTCCCTATTTCCTCTGCGGAAAACCATTCTGAACAAACATGTCTTAGATGAAGCAACATGGTAATCTTTAAATGCTATATCATTTAAAAAATAAATAAATAAATTTGGATAATCATTTAATAGAATTCTAACTCCTAAAGTTATCTAAACAGACCTTTGATACCAACTATAAGGCCCCAGCCTTAAACCTTACTTAATCTTGAGTTATTACAAGATTACACATTGAGGATCTTTTCAGGTTTAGAGTTTTAGAGAATTAGATCATGAAACTTGCATTACATTCCACATATAAACAAAGTGGTTACATAAAGATAGTATTCTTCATTCCCATAAATGTAAACACATTTAAAATAAAACATGGATTATTTCTTGACACATCCTTGACTCTATCATCTTATCATGTACCTTTCCCTTGACCTGTGAAAAACATTCCAAAAACTTGGGATGAGCACAAAAACTCAGTATGGGTTATAAAAAAAACATGGAAAGGAAACATGAGTTCATATATACATAAGAATGAAATCATACTTTACCCATAAAACATAGGCACTTTAATATACCTCATAAAATCATGAATAAATCATAGAAATCATAAGACATAAAGTTAACTTGAGGCATTCATAACATTCTTACATAGGGAGTAACCCTCTTGGTTACGTTTGGAATACCCATCACAGTATATTCCCTAAATATCTTCGGAGAAACCTTAACGTTTCACTCCTTCACGTTACCCAATGCATTGGAGAGCTATATCGGGCTCACCCACCCTTAGTTTATCACGGAACCACCCGTCTTCATAATAATGCCCAAGAACCATAACATAATCGTATCACATAAAACTTGCATAAAGGAAACATAAAATTTCCACATTTCAATCACAAGATATCAATACAACACAAAAACATTGTGAAAACCATTTTCAATACCAAAATAAAAGAAAAGTAAAACATGGTATTTATTTTTCTTTTAAAAAGAAGGTATGGCTTGTAGAGGAAGCCGAAACTCAAATAACGGTCACGACGGAGGAGAAGTCGTTGTCGCCGCATACGTACGACAAAAACATTCCCTTTTGTCGTTTAGTAAACGCTTCGTATAAAAAATATTCCTTTTGAATAAATGTAAAAGTCAAAGGGTTTTATACACCGTATAAAAGAAAGTTGTGTATAAAATAAAATATGCCTCAAAGAAAGGAGATTGAGACGAAGTCCCATACCTCGTATCCGACTTGACCCGACCGTTCTTTAATCTCCTGAATAATAAACTTGAGTTAATCTACACTTGCTTAAGAATCTTTTTCAAGTTCATTATTCCTTTTATACCATGTTATGAACATCATGTAATCATTTAAGTTAATAATGTTCATTTTGTCGGTATTTGGTTCTTAAGTCAAAAATAGACTTCTTACACTTACATGTTGTTAATTTGGTCATAGGTTCGTTATATCCAGAATGATATTAATGATTTGGATAACATATATATCATATATATTCATCATATACATGTATTTATAATATTACATCACATTTAGAGGTAAGAAATGAAATGCACCGTTCATGGAGACGGTAAGCCGTACGTACGCATGAACGCTACTTCCATTTCTATTTCATATTTTTTTGGAATGGAATCATAATGATATAATAGTATATTATAATTCCAGTATAATAACATATATAATATCATTAACTTTATCCTTTACACATCCCACATATGGTATTAACGAATCAAATCACTTTCAGGGGGCGGTAGTCCGCACTTCCTAAAATGAAGATATCGTGTTTACCCATAATGGAAACCATAAAGGTATGCCCAAAATGAAAAAAACAGAAGCTTAAGGAAAACATAAACATATTATATATCATATATAAAAATAGTGACATCATAATGGCCACCTTTGAAGGTGTTAAATGAGTGTTGAACAATCATCGTTTCGGGAGGCAGAATTTCGCCATCCACGGAAACCGTATGTTCTTTAACCATTTGATGTAGTTGTGTGAGAGTGTAGCTCAAATAAATCTTATAACAACATCCTAGTATATTTAAGATACTGGTGTTGTTACAAAATAAGTAAATAAAAAGAGTTTAGGGGGTTGGAGAAGCAAAATAAAACAAATGAACATGAGAGAATGAATTACCTTTAAAAGTGTAACTCCTTTTGATTTGAGCCTAAAGGCTTCCTTTGAAAGGATTCTGCCCAAAGGAAATCCTCTAGGATGAGGAGAGGGATGTGGAGAGAGTAAATGGGCAGGGGTTGGCCGATCCAAAGGCTTGATAAGTGTGTGAAATGAGGTAGAGGTGGGGGCCTTTTATAAGAGGAGAGGAGGGGCACTTTTGGAAAGTAAAGAAATATTACATTATTTGAAAATGTGTTTCGGTTTTAAAAGGTCCCACATTGATATAATTCGTGGATAAGGTGATAAGGGTTCGAAATACACTCATCCAATTGGTTTTGGCCATGTGTAGTTCATATATTTTACATTGTCTTTCCATTTTATTTAAATCGTCAAATAATGATGTCATCACTGCATCATTATTATGTCATAAATAATTTAATTTATTTAATGTATAAAAATTATAAAAAAAAATAATATGATGTATTAAATCTTTTTATCTTTCCAATGACTATTTATAATCAAAAATCTGATCTTTATAATCCCATGTAAAAATTGTTTTCGTAAAACATATTATGTTTGTGTCATTTTTACTTTTACATTAAATAAAAAGTTATTTATGTCATTTCCAAACCAAAGTGTCTCCATGGGGTCCCCAAGTTGACCCATGTCTTTTCTTGGTCGGCCATGACACAGCCAATAAGGTTGGGACATGTGTCTAGGTCATTTCCTATTATTAAAGCATTATTTATACCTTAAACTACCTTAATTACCACTAATCGCGATTAAAAACTTAATAAGTTACTATTCACAAAAAATTATTTTAATCTCATTGAACCACATTTTACTTCTTAATGACAACCATGTATGTCGGATTTTCAAAATTCAAAACACAATGACGGCAAAATTTCATTTAAACGGAAAATCAGTCTTTATAAGTACCACTTAGTGGTTTCACTATTCATCAAAAATTGGAGTTTTTCAGAAAATTACCAAAAATTCACCCTAAGCTATATTTGATATTCAGAATTCAAAAATGAAGTCTATTTTACAAAATTAAAATCATATAAGTCACATTAATTAATTTAATAATTAATTCCCACTGCCAGAGCAAATAACGTGTTTTTACAAAACAATAAGTATCAAAAGATTGACACCAGTTTAAGTCTAATTTCAAAGTGAAATTGATTACAATGACCACCATTGGATAAAATGGTAAAAATATATTCTAATTTCACTTCAAAACCAATTCAAAACATAATCTAATCATATAAATAAATTAGATTATAAAGCAGTTTTAATGTAAAATGCAGAATTTTTCACTATTCATTAAAAAATGAACATTGTCAGAAAAATATCAAAAATTCACACAAGGTAAATTTTGATGTCCCAATCATAAAGGATAAGTTTATTTTGACAAAAATAGTTTATAAAATTGTCAAAATATAGATTCAAAAAGGGTTTCCCATCATAAGGCAGTAAAACAATCTTTTAAGAATATTAGTGTATTACATGCTTAAGATTGGATTTATTTTCATTTTAAGACTCTAAAACACTATCTTAATCATTAATAGACATAGGTAAAAATATCTATTATTCATTAATTACTTGGGATGTTACATATCAGGTTACTAAAATGGTACAATGAAAAATTTGGCCTTGGTGGAAATTGTTATATCCTTGAAATCTTATGCTAAATTCACGGGTCATCACTTGTGTGTAGTGATATGGATATTAGATGAAATTTTAATCGTACCAATACTCATGTCAAATTCTTAAAAGGATTAGTTGTTTTGATTGGCTGGTCAGCAGGATTTAGCAATTATTCCTGATATTGTTTCCCACATAGATATAACTCAAGAGGAGTGTCATGAATATCACTAAATTAAAAAATCAACACATAATTATTCTAAGAATATGGTTCCTTATCTGTTCATGTTAATTATTTTAAAATGTAGGTTATCCACATCTAGGACTTGTTGTCAGTGGGAGATAGAACATGTGTGGTGGAATGGGTTTCCAATTTTTTGTATTTTTATGAATAGGACACTACTAATTTTGGTAGAATGGACTCAAATATATTTTATTTCCTTTTATGTAGAAGGATTAAACCCATTGAATAACAATCAGGAATGGTTGGTATAATTTCCAATTTTCATGGAGTTGGTGAGGTTATAAAATGTGTTAGTGCTTGTAAGACAACATAACAATGATATGGTTTGTTGTGTACACAAATTTTAATAATTTCATTAGTTATGAATTTTCATCGAATGTTATGATTGATTTATTAATGAGTTCTTTGGTAGTGATGGAATTTTCTTATGTAACAAATGATTCATCAAAAAAGGGATCCACAATTCTTCAAAAAGTGTTGACCAGTGATAGTTTGTTGGTTATTTTCATGCATAGTTGGGAATGATTGGTTGGAAACATTACTGAGACATTCATCTTGGATATCATATGAGTTAATTGAATCTATGTGGTAATATATAATATCCTCTTGGTATACTATTGTATTAGTATTTTCCAAGTCCCCTATATTTTCATCATCTTACACATTCTCAGAGAGATTCTGTTATACATCGAGCTAAATTTAAATGCTATTAGGATTTGTAACTGAACTCAATGGGATTTTTCCTTTATAAGCATTAAAATTTTAGTATCATTTTCAGTTCCAAGTGATACTTGGGTTCCCTATTAGAAATTAATTGGATAGAATAATGGGAATGATCCATTAATCCTTTGACTTCACCCCCAAGAGGGTGTCGTCTTGGACCGAGTTTGTGTTCTTTGTATGTGTATGTTACATCTTGAACCATCATCTCCATTGTAAATGTTAGAGTATAAAATACCATGAATGGATTCCTTAGACTCTCTTTGATGATTATGAGTTTTTTCCAAACATTATTTGGGCTTGTATGAGTTTTATTAATGGTGATGATCCAAGTTTGTTGGATCAAGTATACACCATGTTCGTGTTGGGGCATGACAATTTAAATGGGAATTTGGATAGAGGAATCATCGAAATCTAGCTACAAATATTGGTGGGGATTCAGGTATAACATATAGAGGTAAATTAATTTAAAAAAATGTTATATATATTGGATTAACCAACTATCTATGTAGATACTTTTAGGGTACTCAACTAGAGGAGGCTCGACTTGATAACTCTATCTATTTTGTTTCATGAGGTCAGGGACGTACTGAATCTGGTACATCATTAGAATAAAGAATGTGTAGTGAATGTTCGTTGAGGTTATTCATGAAAATATGGATTGAACATGATAAATGTGTTCGATTTGGAATCGCCAATTTCATCGATTTGAGAATTATGTTGAGAGCATTGTTAAAGATCTATGGGGATACTTAAAATGTTAATTCTTTTGGTAGAGGTATCATGCCTTAGATTTGGCCATTATATTTTAGAACCTATGGTGGGAACACCATAGGATGGTTAGTGGGATAGAAGAAAATTTGATATTTTCTCATGATATATAGATTATGTAATTGTTTTCTTGCTGTTTCAGTTTTTACAATGTGATTTTGCTCGAGATTATAAAGGATATTTATTGAACTCTTAATGGGATGCTTGGTAGAGAATTAGGGTGTTTGGAGACAAAAAAACTTCTTTGAATGAATAATCATGATGCAAGGAGGTCAGATCTTATTTACATTTTTTCCCAACGGATTTTAGGGTGCAAGATGTTATTATTTTTGGTTACTGTAACATCCCGTGTTTTGGTCCAAGGTAGAATTCTAGAGGAATTGAAATTTTAACATTATAATGATGGTCCATTATTTAAATAAAGATTCAGAATGTAAATATAATCTATAAACTCATAAATGTGTTATTCAGACTTGGTTTAATGTCATAAAGGTGTCTTGAGAGTTCCATTGATTTTTAGGATGTTCGGAAACAAGAAACACCATTTCAAAAAGAGTTGGAATAGGTGCACTGTTTCTATGAAACCATGATGTCTTCTAAGATAAAACATGCTTCCCATTTAGTAAGGATGAGTGTTTCACTTTCATTGGTCTATCCATGTTCACCAGAATGAATGACCATGGTGGTTCTTATGTGTATCTAATAGAGGATAACCACACCGTTTTTATATGGTTTGTCAAACCAGGAACATGAATTGTTTGGGCCCCATGATTATGTAGTATCCCACCCATGGTTGGAACACAGTTTGGCCAACTGTGAAACCAAACCATGCACCTCTATAAATGCGGTAATTTTGTGGGTTTCCACTAATTTTCTTTAAGGGTTCACCAATTCTTTTCACCTCCCATGCACACACAATATCCCTCCCATGGGTGGACCATCTCCTATCCTATAACCATTGAGAGATATCCTCTGTCCAGAATCTGTTATGATTATTGTTGGGTGTTTTGGATATCCTTTGGTGATTATATGACTCCACCTTCTTCATTTAAATTTTTATCTTACATTCTCTAATGATATGTTGTTGTGATCTAATATTCATTATTTTCAGGGTGTTTGTTTATTTCCTTTATTCCTTCTGATCTAGATTGAATCATTCCTTGATATTTGATGGGTGGACCATCCTTGGTATATTGTAGGTGGAATATGGATTTCCCTCTAAAGTATCATCATTTTATAAATTATATCAATTGTGTTCCACATTGTACTACCCAATTTTTCCTCATAAATTGTGAAATTATCTTAAATAATATATTAGTTCCTATAGTAATTACCTTAGACCCTTCGATGTGGTTCGTGGTGATGAAATCAACCTGAAAAAACTTTAGGTTGATTTCAATAAATTGAACATTTATTCATTATTCTCATATTTATGGAGACACCCCTATGGGTGTGATATTTGAATACAATTTTTTGAAATGATTTCCACCTCTAAAACTCATTTTGTGGTGGGTTTTTTATGCCTTTTGAGGGAATTTAATTTTTAAATTAAATGAGTTGTTTGATGAAAATATCATGTTTTATAATAAAACCAGCTTTTATGTTATCATTATTGAAAACTAAAAAGCATTTAATAAATATTTTATATCATTCATGGATTTATGACATGGGTGGTTCTTGTCACCTTTTTGGTATTTCTTGGGTGGAATGGAAGGGTTATGTACATGGACTTCTGTTTAATTATAATTTGACTATAAATGGTATGTTTGTGGTCATATAATTACTTATTTATAATTAAATTTTACTAATTGATTGTATTTACACATGGCCTTCTAATAAATGTTAATTGGGTTATATTAAAAAGGATCTACTATTCCATGAGTGATGTTGGTTTCCAATTTACCAAATGTCATGATAAGGGACCATAGGGTAAGAAGAATTAACTTATTCTACATAATCAATTAGGGACCTCATGTTGGGCCATTGACCCTGATGTGTCCAAACCCCTTGGTAGAGGATATTGAGATGTCGTCCACATCACCAAGGTTTCTAGGCATGATTTTCCACACCCATTGACTTGGAGGTTGGGTATGACCCTCATTGATGTTATTACTGATACTTGACATGGTTTCCAATATTGATAGTGTTCCATAGACACGAATTCCCTTCCTATTATCATAAGACTATTATTATTATTATGAGAAATATTGTAAAAGCACACCTGAGTTATGTATCAGGTCTTGTATAATAATATGTATCTCAATATATAAGGATATAAAAATTTCACTATTTATAGTGAATATATATATACACATATCCCTGTATATTTATTTTTATACTTTGAGGTATCCCATCTTTGGCTGAAGCAGGCAGTGTCAGCCATGTGTCCATTTGAAATCTAAGATGACCAATTTACAACTATTAGTATTGTTCATTATTTTCATTACCCACACACTATTTTATTTTATATTAACATGATGGATTGTATTAGATGATATTGGTGGTGGACTTTTGAATATATCTCACATACGATTCAATTATCTATGCACTATGGTACCCAAAAGGACATCAAATTATCAGGTTTAGGTTTAAGGATTCTGCATGGGTTTTAACCCTTGAACCTTTTAGATAAGAGGCCAAGACTGAGCTAAAGCTTAGGATGTTCAGGGATATATCCCTTGGGGATTTTTCTTTTATTTATGCATTTTTTATCTGTTACCTTTTATATTTCATATACTAGTATATTATAGACACATGGAAATAAATTGTCATATATTTGGTGTTGTACATTTTATACTTATCAGTTATTGTTATTCTTCCATTGATCTGTCTATTATATACACTACATACAATTTTAATTGAATTAGTTATTTATATACCATGTTGTTAATCTAATCATGAGTCTATAGTCTCCCCACAAAACCATCATCAAACCCCCACTGGTAGTTGGATTCCTCTGGTGTATGGGGGGGTGTGCTTGAGGCTATCTGATCGACCAACTCATGGAACAATTTTAGTGACTCCCAGGTCGGGGTGTTACATCCTTCTTGTTCACTATCGAGAGCTGATGCAGAATTAGTCTTGGATTTCCTCATTTTTTTTCTAGATATTTTTTATTTATTTATTAAGATGGATTGGCTTATCGCTAACCATGTTGAGATCGATTATTATCTTCAGTGTGTTTTTTCTTTTTTGTCAATGGGATTTCTCATGTTTTTTGAGGAGAGTGGATTCCATGGTCTGGGAATTCAAGACCTTTCCTCCTGAAGCTCGTGATTTTTTATCTTCTATTGAATTTTAATATGATAAGGGTTCATTGGGGTGTAATTTCCCCTTGTTTTTAACATATTATACTAAAGATTTATTAGATTATTTATGTAGTATCCCTATAGAGATGGAGGTATTGTTTATGTTTGATCTATTACTAGGTATGTAGCTAGTTTCAAAACCCACTTAGCATACGTAACGACCTAAAATTTTGAATAAATTTTGTTTCCTAACATTGTGTATTATTCTATTTTATACTCAACAAATCTATTTCATTTAATAATATGAGTATAACTAAAATAAGACTGATGGGTTTCAACTGTTATATGACTATTGGTCAATATGAACGTTAGAAACTAAATGTTGTGATTATTGTCTATAAATACAAGTGATCTTGATTAATTAATATATAAAGAAGATTCGATGGCCCCATCTAGTAGTCTCGGACTGATTGAAGCCCATCTGACGGAACTCGATAAAGAGGTAGCACCTTTGGTCTTCACTCTGGACCAAACCCAAGCCGAACTTCATCGTGTGAAGTTGGAACGGAATCTCCTACGCGAGAAGTTCAAGACAATAGAAATCACTACTCAGGCAATGTTGGCCGAGTCTCCCCAAGATTCTATCACCCTAGCACACCTTACTCTTTGGTCCTATGTTGGTGTTATAAGGGGTTATGTAACGAGACAGTAACTACCTTATGTAATCCTTTGATTTAAATAAAAATTGTGATGTCTTCTTATGGTGAATTTGGTTTACTTTCAAATGTTCGGATAAATATAGTATGCATATTATTGATGAATTCAAGAAAAAGGATATTTTAAAATATTTATGTAAACCATAAATAATTAATAATGTGTAATGATTTTCAAAAAAATGGTCTTCAACAGCTTTGTTCAGTATGAAATTTAAAGTCTAATAAGATCAAGTTAATATTTGGTGAATAGTAAATTATGAATAGTTAATCAATGCTTATGATTAGTAATGTGACAAAATGGATTATTTATCTTCACTTAATAAAGTATTAATATAATTTAGGCACCTTGATATAGTGATGTGATTTAATAAAATAGGTAAATATCTCTTTCAAAAATTAGTGGTTAAGTGTTAGTTTTTTTCACGTGAATAGTTTTTTTTATTTAAAATTTAAATTCAAAATATTTATAAAATTATCTTCATAAAATGGAGTTCATTTTTGAAATCAGAGCATCGATATTTGGTTAAGGTGAATTTTTGGGATTTTTCTAAAATAGTTGAATTTTTAGTGAATAGTGTTTTTGTTTAATAATTAAATTAAAAATATTTATAACATTATTTTCATAAAATGGAGTTGATTTTTGAAATCAGATCATCGATATTTGGTTGAGGTGAAATTTTGGTATTTTTCTGAGAAAGTTGAATTTTCGGTGAATAGTGAAAATACAGTTTTTGAGTTTCGGGTGTTTAATGACATCATTAAGGATGTAATAATTATGAAATAATTCTGGTCGACTTATGAATAGTATGATAAGGTATGGGGTGTCCCATGTGTCCAATACCATGGTCAAATACCATGGGAAATCCCATGGTTTTTCCAATACACTGATGTGGTGTCCCTTTGCAATTAATGCTTTGTCCCCTTACATCTCTTTTAAATACCAAGCCTTTCACTCATTAATTTCATTTAAAAAACCACCCTAATGAATTTCTGGTCTCTTTACCTCCCAGGGAGTTCTCCCAAGGTTCCCTCAAGCCTTCCGTGGTCCGGACCTTCAAACTTACGAAGTTACTCTTCAAGGTAATGGATTCTTTCACCCTCTTCTTTTAATTCATGACTTCATTTATGTTGTGTCTTATATTTTACTTATCATTATGTTGAGGGTATGTTTAAATATGTTCTTATTACTTACCATTTCATGTTCAAATGATGAGATACCCTTTCTTATATCATCAATTTGTTTTCTGAATTTTTATGTAACGTCTTTCGGCTGCCGAATTTCTCGTAAAAGAAATCGAATCTTCTCTTTTCTTCCATGTTTCTGTTTCTTGTGGTATGTCATTGAAATATCTATACCATTATCTTATTAAGTTCCCATACTGTATTATTATTTATTTATGAGTGGAGGAATGTTTTCCCCTCTCCTCTCAATGTTTTCTAAAACCATGTTATATAACCATTATGCTGCAACAATTTTGTCTCACAATTTCTATCTCTTTCTCTCAAGAAATTCTACTATTTATTTATGTGAATACCCAGACTTATTTAATTTCCATAGGTGTTCATAAATGTAAAATGATGTTATATTTTATTCTGGAATTGATACACATATACCCCTCACTCCCTTTCCATGGGTTATAAATGACATAATGATCTTATTTTTAAGCTCTTTTTAAACATCATGATTTTGACAGGAAACCCATTTCATTGATTCCATTTGGGTTATTTATGAAATGTCTAATTATGATCTATGTGTATCACATTAAAGTAAAGAAAAATTATGGGTTCACCCTAATAGCGCTCCAATTCATTGGGTAAAGATTTAATCTCTAGAGATGACATGTTTTATGATACCTTGGTGAATAACCTTGTTAATTTTTATGACACCTTGGGGATGGACCTTGGTGATATGTTCATGAATGTCTAAATGAAATGATTTAGCCACATATTCATGTTATGTTCCATGTTCTTTTCATTATGATATTCCTATTCTTCAATTTATCATGTCCTTATGTTTTTATTCAAGTTCTTATTGATATCACAAGTACATTGATTCCCTTGCTTACCCTTACTGGGATTTTTTCTCACCCTTTCCTTTGAATGTACGTCTCCATGTTATGAGATGCAGTAATTCTACATAGGATGAACTTATGATGAATCATTACAGTTGGTTTAGAAGAATGTTTTATGTTGTTTTCATGTATTATGTTCCTGATTTCCAAAACACTAGAATTTAAAGATCCACTGTATGAAAAATGTAATGAAAAGTTATGTAATAAAAATGCGATATGCCATATCATATGTCAATAGTAGAGATAAAATAGTTTAATATTTAGTAAGATGATATGATAGTTGTAGTACCCCCGGTTTGAGTTATGTGGCCTTTGTTTATGCTTTTTTATGTGTTTAAAGTGAATGGGATGAGTTGGGAAGAGGATGAGAGTGTTTGTAATGGTTTTGGATGAGTTTTGGGGCTTTTAAAGGGATACACGGTTTGAGCACAGTTAGTGGAAACCATGTGGATTCTACAGAAAACTGTGTAAGGGATACAATAGGCTTCACACGGCCTACGCACGGTTTTCCTAACCATGCAAAGAAACCGTGCGGACCCTAGTTCTCGAGGCAGTAGTGTGTGCATGGTTAGCACACGGTTTGCCAAACCATGCGAGCTAGCCGTGCGACCACTTAAAAATAGTCTTATCAGTTTCGGGCTCCCTCGGGCTTAAAATATTTCACCCCAAACTTCCTCCAACTCATGACTCACTCATGATTTCGGGTTCTCAGGGGTTGGAGGGGCTCTCTCACTCGATTTGGAAGCGTTTTTAAGTGGTTTCTTAGCGGTTTGAAGGTGGTTTCTCCCGGGTAAGTCTCTCCTCTTTGTTTCCTTGTGTTTTCCTATAGATATACTTACCTATATTTCTTGTTTTTCTATATATACACTTTTTGTGTTTAGATCTAGGGTTATGGTTGCCTTGGATAATGTTTTGAAGGCTTATGAAGTTAGGGAAAGGGATCTAGAGAGGTTACGGTGGTGTGTTCGCCGGATGTGATGAGTGGTTGTTCGTGGGTTGATTCCTCATGAGCCCTAAAGGTTGGTGGATTCTCTCTCGACTCCACTTGTATAGAGCTAGTGGTTTTGGTTATAATTAATTTAGTTTGCTTTAAATTAATTGTGTTTTGATGTACAAATTTGGTTAAAAATCCATTTTGGGATTTTTGGGAAAAAGGTGGTTTTATGGTAAAATGCTATTGTTGTGGATTTTAAAATGGGGATTTTAAAAAATAGATGATATGGTTGATTTGTGAAAATGATTGAAGGAAATGGTTTCCAATAAATAGGTGGTTTTATTGAAATGTTGTTTGGCATGGAAAATGATTTTTCAATAAATGGGTGACTTATTGAAGTGGATTGATATGCAATGGAATGGGTTGATTGAATGCTGTTGTGACCTTGGTGGGTTATATTCTTGGATTGACATGTTTGGAATGTTGGGTGGAAGTGGAGAGAAGTACCACTATAAAAAGGGGATGGATAGTGGACGGAAGGGCCACCATCAATGGTAAGTGGACGAGAAGTGCCACTAAAGTGTGAATGGGTGAACGTGTTGGACGGAAGATCCTCCGTTTGGTTGATGGTTGTTTTATTGTGCATCGCCTTGCAAGATTGATATTATGGCGTGAATGTGAAATTATGAAATGACTTGTGGCTTGTTTGGTTGGCTTTCCCTAGTTTGCTTGGATTGGGTGTGATGGCTTGGTAAGGGCATGTTGGACTTATGAAAATGGATGCACTTGTGATTTATTTTATATAAATTGTTTTATATAAATGTGAAAATATTTTTATCATAGTGACCTATGTAGGGAAGTCATTTGGGGAAAACCTATTGATTCTTAGTACTCACCCCCTTCTTTGGCACGTTGGTGTCTTTGCAGATGTCGTGTACCGTGACGTGGGCAAAGGTAAGGTATCACCCTCCTTTAGTTGAGCATTGTGATCCCTTGGTTGAGCTTGGAGATTGGAGATTGGTGTGGAGCTGTGGTGGTGTCATGGCTTGTGGTGTTTGGTTGATTAGTTTCCACATTGTACTCTGATGTTGTATAGACATGTCTGGTTGTATTGGTTTTGAGTTGTGTTGTGGAACAACTTGGTTGTCTTTTGGGAATGCATGGTTGGATAATTTATTTGACATGCATCATATATTTATGGATTGTTTGGTTGGTTTTTTAGTAAGGGAAAATCATTCCCTAACTTGATCTTGAAGCCCTCGACATTTATTGGCATCCTTTGGCATCTTGGGAATGTCTGTTAAGGGCATGTAGCCCTCACCGCCACCTTAAGACAATGAGGTAGTGGCAGGTGTTACATGTTGTATCAGTTTGTTCGGTCCTTTGGGGTTGATTCTCAGATTTTGTGTTGACATTCGTTGTGGTTCATTCCTTAATTCGGGATGGTAGCAAGGCGTAGGAATGTCGGAACATGCCATGTATAGAATAAAAGGATGTATCTAACCCTTTTATGCTGAAATTAAAGTTACCAGGGAGTTGGGTACATAAGTGTTTTGGAGACACTTATAGGCATTGGATATCTCATTGTCGTGGGTTTAGCCAATGAGATGAGCATAACATGCATGGTAGAAATGACTTCCCACTAGGATGCATATTTAATTGGGAATTACGATTTATGGGCTGAATTGAGAAATGGTTTTTCAAATGTGTGAGATTGTAATGTGAATAAATATGGTATTTTGAAAATGGTTTGGTTTTCAAAAATGGTGAAACATGGCCAATGTGGAAAATGTGAACTTGTGGAAAGCCTTGTGCGATAGTGTTGTGTAATGTGATTTGAAATGGGATTCCGTGATGTCTACGAATGTGAGACTCATGGTTTTTTGTTTTCTATTTATAGAAATGGAATCGGGTAGGCGTCGTAGAGACCAACCGGAGGAGGCTGCTAAGAATGTGGTAGCACCTGAGCCATAGGTGAACCAGCAGCTTGTGCAAAGCATAGTACAAGCTTTCCAAGCTGTGGAAAGTGGGAACAAAGTGGATTAAACAAGGAATATAGATCATGCGGTCTAGTTTCAAAAGCATAATCCACCCATCTTCATGGGTGATTCAGATCCAAAGAGGGAAGAAGCATGGTTGAAGAGAATGATCAAGATCTTCGAGTTCTTGGGAACACCAGTAGAGTTAAAAGTGAATTTGGCCATATATATGTTGGAAGATCTTTCCCTTTAGTGGTGGTAGTTGGTAGTCCAAGAGGGGACGGACCAGAGTATGATGTGGGAAGGATTTGAATAATTGTTTAATAAATAATTCTACCCACATATGTTCATAATTCAGTGTATGACTGATTTCTTCAGTTTGAATCAAGAGCTTATGTCGGTGACGGAGTATGCAACTAAGTTTATGAACTTAGTGCGGTTTTCACCTGAGGTGGAGGGTAGCACGTCATTGAAGGTAAGGATCTTTGAAGTGGGATTAAGGCATGAAATCCTTTCAAAGATAGCGGTGCTGTTTATAGATTCTTACACAGAGATGGTGAATAGAGCCTCAGTGGATGAGCGGGATTTGTTGGGTGCTCCAGGAAGAGGAAGCAAGGTGGTACCCATGGGGAATAGTGGGAACTCTAACGCTGGGTTCAAGCGAAAGAGGGACACTTATTCATAGAGTGAGAATATGTCATATAATCCGATGGCAGGATCAGTAAATCGTCATCTGAAGCCCCAGAGCAAGACTGGATGTTTTTAGTGTGGTTCTATGAGCCACATCAAGCAGGATTGTACGACACAACGTCGAGCATGTCATAATTGTAAGAAGATAGAGAATCTACGACATTATTATAGGAATGCTCCAAGGATGGGTGCATGTGACACTCCTCAGGGATCACAAATGTCGTATGCTTCAACAGGACGAGGACAACAGCACACCCCTCGTCAGTAGAGTAAAGTGGGTCATGTTGATTCTCGGAATACCACCACGCCTCAACAGGGCAATAAAGAGTAGAGGGTGGAAAGAAAACATGTGTTTGTAGCTGAACAGGTTGTGGTGGATGATCAGTCAGGACCATCCACGGTACAAGGTATTATTCTTATAAATTCTACCTTGATGGAAGTATTGTCTGATACGGGTGCTTCACACACTTTTATTGCTACACGTGTGGTTGATTTTCTATGTTTAAGGGTAGAAATGATGACCTCAGTTTTAATACTTCAAAATCCTCTGGGTCAAAGAGTGTGTCGGTCCTTATTGTGTAGAAAATGTTGTATCATTGTGGGTGAGGTTGAGCTAATGTGGAATTTCTCAATGCTTGAGATGGATGGGTATGATGTAATCCTGGGAATGGATTGGCTGGTGGTTTTTAAGGCCCACATCAATTGTGATCCCCATACAGTGTCTTTTACAACACATAATGGTGTTAGACATCTCTTTAGAGGAGAGAGGAATGAAAGGCAGGGTGCAATGAGTTTGTTGGCACCAGTAGTAGGCACGTTATCGTATCAGTTGGAGGTATTGTCGTTAGAATCGGTAATGGATGTTGAGTTGAGTGTTGTTCTTGGAGTGGTAGATCAGTTCATGGAAGTTTTTCCTGAAGAATTTTATGGGTTACCTCCCATAATAGAAGTGGAGTTTACAATTGATCACCTTCCGGGGATCAATCCTATCTCACTTCTGTCTTATTAGATGGAACTAGAAGAATTGTGGGAATTGAAAGTTCGGTTGGAAGAGTTAGAAAACATAGGGTTTATCAGGCCTAGCACGTATTTGTTGGCAGTGCCAGTGTTGTTTGTGAAAAAGGCAGATGGAACATTGAGGCTATGTGTTGATTATCGTAGACTTAACCATGTTATGATAGAAAATAGATATCCACTCCCACGAATTGTTGATTTGTTCGACCATTTGAGGGGAGCCCAATGGTTCTCCAAGATCGACATGAGGTTGGGGTATCATCAATTGCGGTTAAGGAAGGACGATATTCCTATAAAAACTTTCAGAAGTAGATATGGCCATTATGAATATGGGGTTATGCCCTTTGGTCTAACGAATGCGCTAGCAGTGTTTATGGCATTAATGAATCAGATATTTTAGAGATATCTGGATTCATTTGTGGTGGTGTTTGTAGATGATATTCTGGTGTATTCAAAGACAAGGGTAGAGCATGAGCAACACTTTGCGACAGTGCTAGGGATCTTAAGGGATCATCAGTTTTATTCCAAATTGTTAAAGTGTGACTTATGGATACAGGAGGTTCTTTTTTTGGCCATGTGATTTCTAAAAGGGGTGTTTCAGTGGATCCGGAAAAGATAGAGGCCATTATCTCGTGACAACCGCCAAATAATTTTTTTTGAGATACGGAGTTTTCTTGGTCTAGCTGGGTATTTTCGGCGTTTTGTTCATGATTTTTCACATTTGTCTTTTCCAATGACAGCTTTGACAAGAAAGAATGTTCCATTCTAGTGGAATGAATAGTGTAAGTAGTGTTTCAAAGAGCTAGAGGGTCACCTTACATCAGCACCAATCTTGGTTTTTCCAGAACCAGGAAAATGGTATGTGGTGTATTGTGATGCATCGGGATCAGGGCTGTGGTGTGTTCTCATGAAAGGGAATCATGTGGTTGTGTATGGCTCATGGAAGTTGAGAGTGCATGAGAAGAACTACCCAACTCATGATTTAGAGTTGGTAGCAGTGGTCTATGCTTTGAAAGTATGGAGTCATTATCTCTTCAGTGAGAAATTCACGGTATATATAGATCATAAGATATTGGAGAACATTTTCTCACAAAGGTATTTGAATGTGAGGCAAAGGAGATGGATGTAATATCTCCAGATGTTTGACTTTGACTTGATGTACACACCGGGTAAGGGAAATTTGGTGGTAGATGCATTAAGTAGAAAATCATATGCTCATGTCGTAAAATAGGCATCAGACCAGTGGAAGTTGATGTAGGTTATATTTTATATGTGGTTGGAATGTGAAGACCTGGGCGATAGAGCGTTCTTCTTATAGTTTTGTTGATTCCTAACTCGGTTGGCTTGGTTAAAGAGGCACATATATCCGATTCTGAGTGTGTGACCATTGATTTGAGACTCAGTCGTGGGGATACCATTGAGGGTTGGCTACTAAAGGGAGATTCAGTTTTGTGTTTTTGTAATCAGATGGTTGTACCAGTTTCTTGTCAAGAGGATCTTCTCAGGGCGTATCATCATTACAGGTGGGTTGTTCGTCCTGGAATTCAGAAAATGTATAAAGCGTTGAAGGCATAGTTCTGGTGGGATGGTATGAATAGAATTCTGGCTGAGTTTGTTTCTAGATTCTTGACTTGTTAGCAGGTCAAGGAAGAGCATCAGAGGCCAGAAAGATTGTTGCAGTCTTTACCAATCCTTGTTTGGATGTGGGAGAATATAGCGATGGATTTTGTCACAGGTCTCCCAATAACGGTCAGAAAGAACGATGCCATTTGGGTGATAGTGGATCGGCTAATGAAGTCGGCCCACTTCATTCCAATTCGCGAATCTCATACGGTGGAGGATCAATCCAAAAATATATATCTGGGAGGTGGTAAAGAGGCATGGTGTTCTATTTTCAATTGTATCAGATAGAGATCTGAGGTTTACATCTCGTTTCTATAAATCCTTGCTTCAAGCCCTTGGGAAAAAGTTCACCATGAGTATGGCGTATCACCCTCAGAAGGATGGTCAATCCGGGAGGACGATACAAACTCAGGAAGATATTTTGTAGGCTTGTGTCATGGATTTTGGTGGCTTGTGGTCGGATCACTTATTGTTGGTTGAGTTTTCATACAATAATAGTTATTAGGCATCCATACAGATGTCTCCATTTACAGCATTGTATGGGTGACCGTGTCGTTCTCCACTATGTTGGGTGGAAATGGGTGAGTCCTTGATGGTTGGACTGAGCATTGTCTAGGAGACTAAGAAGATGATCAAGTTGATTAGGAAGAGAATGGAGACAGCTCAGAGTCTTTATAAATCGTATGTAGACCATCATCGACAGTCGTTGTTGTTCGAGGTGATTGATCATGTTTTCTTGAGGACCTCTCCTAGGTTAGGACATCATTAGTTTGGAAAGCAGTGAAAGTTATCTCCAAGGTATATTGGACATTTTGAGATTATTGAAAGGGTTGGTGAGGTGTCTTATTAGTTGTCTTTTCCACATAGGTTCAGTACGTTTCTCAATGTGTTTCATATGTCACAGTTGAAAAAGTATCATCCGGATTGTGACCATGTGATTCGATGGGATCATGTTGAGCTAAAACCAGATGCTTCACTGGTGAACGTGCTAGTCCGGGTTGTGGATAGGATAGAGAATGTATTTCGTGGTAAAACCATCAGTTTAGTTCATGTTTTGTGGCATCATGGTCAGATTCAAGAGGATAGTTGGGTGTGGGAGAAAGAGATGGTCGAGCAGTGGACCGAGGTCTTTCGGCAAAGTGTGGTTTCACTACTTTCTGAGGACATAAAATCCAATGGTGGGGAGAATTTAGTACCCCGGTTTTGATTTATTTGGCATTTTTTATGCTTTTTTATGCGTTTAAAGTTCATGGGAAGTGTTGGGAAGAGGTTGGGAGAGTTTGGAATGGTTTTGGATGAGATTGGTGGCTTTTAAAGGGATCCACGGTTTGAGAAAGATTAGTGTAAACTATGTGGATTATACAGGAAACCGTGCAAGGGAGATAGTAGGATTTGTATGGCTTGTGCACGGTTTTCCAAATCGTTCGAGGAAACCGTGCGGACCCTAGCTCTCGAGGTAGTAGTGTGCACAAGGTTATCGCACAGTTTTCCAAACCGTGCGGGCTAACCGTGTGACAACTTAAAAATAGGGTTATAAGTTCTGGGCTCCCTCGGTCTTATCCTATTTCACCCCAAACTTCCTCCCACACTTTACTCACTCAGTATTTCAGGTTCTCAGGGGTTGGAGGGGCTCTTCCACTCGATTTGGAAGCGTTTTGAAGAGGTTTCTTGGCGGTTTGAAGGTGGTTTCTACCGGGTAAGTCTCTCCTCTTTGTTTCCTTGTGTTTTCCTCTAGATCTACATCCCTATCTTTTTTTTCTATATGTACACTTTTTTGGTTTAGATCTAGGGTTTTTGTTGCCTTGGATGATGTTTTGATGGCCTGTGAATGTTAGGGAAAGAGATCTAGAGAGGTTTCGGTGGTGCGTTTGCCAGATTTGAGGCGTGGTTGTTCGTTGGTCGATTCCTCAGGAACCCTAAAGGCAAGTGTCTTCTCTCTAGAATCCACTTGGTTAGAGCTACTGGTTTTTGGTTAAAATTATCTTGGTTGTCTTGAATCTAATTGTGTTTTGATGTTCAATGTTGGTCAAAATCCATTTGGGGATTTTTGGGAAATAGGGCATTTTATGGTGAAATGCTTTTGTTGTGGATTTTAAAATCGAGTTTTTAAAATTAGATTCTATGTTTGATTTGTGAAAATGATTGAAGGAAATGGTTTTCAATAAAGAGGTTGTTTTATTGAAATTTTGTTTGGCATGGAATATGATTTTTCAATACATGGGTGATTTATTGAAGTGGATTGACATGTAATGGAATGGGTTGATTGAATGATATTGTGATCTTGGTGGGTTATATTCATGGTTTGGCTTGTTTGGAATGTTGTGTGGATGTGGAGAGAAGTACCACTATAAAAGGGGATGGATAGTAGACAGAAGGGCCACCATCAATGGTAAGTGGACAGGAAGTGCCACTAAAGTGTGAATGGGTGAACGGGTTGGATGGAAGCTCCACTGTTTGGTTGTAGTCGTTTTGTTGTGCATTACTTTTCAAGATGTAAATTATGGTGTGAATGTGAAATGATGAAATTAAATTTGGATTGTTTGGTTGGATTTCCTTGGTTTGCTTGTATTGGGTGTGATGGCTTGGTAAGGGCATGTTGGGATTATGAAAATGATTGTACTTGTGATTTATTTTATATTAACTATTTTATATAAATGTGCTAATTCTTTAATCCTAGTGGCATGTGTAGGAAAGTCATTTGGAGAAACCTACTGGGTTTTAGCACTCACCCCCTACTTTGGAACGTTGGTGTCTTTGCAGATGTCATGTACTGTGACGTTGGCAAAGGAAAGGCATCACCCTCCTTTAGTGGAGCATTGTGATCCCTTGGTGGAGATTGGAGCTTGGAGCTTGGTGTGGAGGTGTGATGGTGTCATGGCTTGTGGTTTTTGGTTGATTAGTTTCCACATTGTACTCTGATGTTGTTTGGACATATCTGGTTGTATTGGTTTTGAGTTGTGTTGTGGAACAACTTGGTTGTCTTTTGGGAATGCATGGTTGGGTAATTTATTTGACATGCATCATATAGTTGTGGATTGTTCGGTTGGTTTTTTAGTAAGGGATAATCGTTCCCAAACTTGATCTTGAGGCCCTTGGCATTTATTTCTAGCCTTTGGAATCTTGGGAACGTCTCTTAAGGCCAAGTATCCCTCACCGCCTCCTCAATCCAATGAGGTAGGGGCGGGGTGTTACAATAGTGAAGGTTTATCTCTCCCAAGTGTTTCTCCTTCAGTATCCCCTAAGATATTTTCCCCATAGGCTGATGGTTCACTCTAATGTTTTTCAGATTATCAGAAGGTGAACTTGGAAATGGTTAATATTAACTACCATTTCCCTATGTGGATGATTTCATTGACCACTAAAAGGGGGAATAGTGGTTTTTGAATATTGATCGTCAGTTAGGTTATCATCAGCCCATAGTTCTGGAGTCTAAAATACTGAATATGACTTTTAGGAGAAGTTATGTCCATTTTAAATATCTTGTGATGTTTTTTGGTTTATCTAATGCTATTATTTTTTCATGAAATTGATGAACCATATATTTCATGAGTATCTTGACACTTTTTTGATAGTATTAATAGATGATATTCTGGTTTGTTCATGATATGAGGGTGAGCAGAAGCATCATTTGAGATTGGTACGGGGGATTTTGAGAAGTTATCATTATTATGGAATGATTTATAAATTATGTTTCTAGATCCATGTAGTGAATTTGTTATGGCACATTAACTATAATCTTGACTTATCAATTGATCATGATAAGGTGATGGTTTTATTATCATGGGATGATCCGTGGAATGCATTTGATGATTGAGGCTCCATTGGTAATTCATGATACTACTGAGGTTTCATCAATAATTTCATGAAGATTTCATCAAAAATTATTTCTCTTTCCAAGAAAGAGTTGAAATTAATATGGGATGCATATTTTCAGTCTTCTTTCTATGAGATGAAATTACTTCTGACATCCATTTCTATTCAAAGATTACCTAATCCTGGTAAGGGGTAAATTGTTTTCTATGATGCATATGGTGAAAATTTTAGTTACATGCTTATATAGGATAATAATGTGGTGGCTTACAACTCAAACCATCTCCAACTATATAATAATAATTAACCTAAGCAGGATTTTGGTATTTTCACTATGCACGTGCTTTAATGTTGGAAAAACTGCCTTTTTGATGAGAGAATCACAATTTTTTTCATACCAAAATATTCTAATCTATATATTTTCTTAGATATAATTGAATATTAGACAGTGATGGTGTGTGGAGCACCTTCATACAATTGACTTTAACAACACCTACACCCCAGGGAAGGGGAATGTCATTGATGATTCTCTCTGGTAGGAAGTACCGATGGAGGATTTTCTAGAATCTGAGGTGGTGTAAAACCATAAGGTTCTCTTTTCTCAATTGGACGTGGATACTCAATTGAATGTGTTAGGTATCTTTCATTATAGTGTTCAGTTATCATCATCTCTCCATGACTTTGTTCATCATGGTCAGCAATAGGTTAATGAATTTAGAGGAATTTGAGAGACCCTATATGGTTGGGAGACCATTACTAGTTTATATCTCTCTTTAAATGGTATTATCTATTATAAGATTACTTTTTTGTCACAAAATCTATGTCGAGCTCAATTTTTTCTTAATTTTATAGTTCTTCATCGTAAGTTCATCTAAAAACTATGAAGATGTATTACGACACGTGGAGGTGATTCTTGTGGCCAGTTATGAAGCATAACATTGGAGATTATATGTTCTATTGTGACACCAGTCAATAGAAAATAGAATAGTATTTGAATCATTATATGTTGCATCATTCTCTTCTATTTCCATTTTTGAAATGTGATGAGGTGTCCATGGGAATTTTTGTTGGATTACAATACACTCCTTAAGGGTGAAATGTCCTATGGTTGGTGACTGATCTGTTGATAAAGTCAGATCAATTACGTTGAATTAGGGACAACACTAAAGTTAAATAACTTGGGTAAGAAATGTGTAAAGGTGGTATTGAGGTTTTATGGGGTTCCTTATACAATTTTCTGAAATTTATTCATGGTTAACCTCAATTTTCTTGAACAGTATCTAGGTGGAAATGGGGACTTAGGTCAAGTTAATTACAACTTATCATCCACAAATATATGTCTAGGTGAAGCATGTTATTCATGTCATGGAGCATATTCTATATTAATGAATCTTAGATTTTGCTGGATCACGGAATAACTATCCAGGTCATATTGAGTTTACTTATAAAAAAGTTTTCATTCATTGGTCATAATAGATGTAAAGACCCAAAAATTCCATGAATTATTTTTCATGGAATTTCCGGGTCTTTACAGTAGATCACTCAGAGTTTTGGTATAGTCACACATGTAGATCAAATCATTATTGGGAATATTTGGGTGAGGATACTCATGTAGGAATCATTCTCATTAATGAGACATCAATGTGAATTCATGATATAAATATGTGTCTCGTTATAGATTAGATTTAGCAGAACCCGTATGTAGATTATATGCATAGTTATTTGGAGTTTTCCACTGGTAACTGAGTTTTCTAGAAAGTGTATCCTAATTTGGGACACCACTATCTTTGAAAATAGGAAACATTGGATATAATATGTGTTGGACCATTATAGTTCACTAAGGAGATTGTAAAGGTTTCTTATTGGTTATAATTTATGGTTTAGTTGATAGGTATTCATGTTATTTTTCACATATCGCAGCTTAAGAAGTACCATCATGATCCCTCCCATGTTATTAGTTGGGAATACATTAAGTTGGAGCTATACATTAATGGTAAATATAATTATGTATATATAATTTAATCATAGGTAAACGTATTTAAAGGGAACTCAATTCAATTTTGTTAGAGTATTATAGATACACTGAATAGATTCTCATGAGACTCATAAGATCGTGTCACTGATGAGAGAGTAGTGGCCTCACCGATTTATGGATACAATTCTTCAACATGAAATCCCAGTGAAAAAAGTCATATAGTGGTTATTTTTCTATGTTTTTATGAAAAATCAACATACTAGATGGGTTCACAACATGAAAGTGTTAAATGATGTGAATCTATTTCTGAGTTGATTATACAAAACTTTTTTAGAGTGGGAAATGTTTACTCATCGTGATACAGATTCCCTTCATGTAAAGGTAGATCCGAGTTATTTTTAATCTGAGACACCATGTGTTTTGGGGTATCATAAAAAATGTGGAATTAATGTCATGAAAGCGTTTAAAATTTGGAATTTTATGGTATTTGTGGTTTTAAAAATGCCACACATCAGGTTTTATTTTCATTAAACCACATCCATCCCTCTCAAAACCATAGAAATATCATTAGACGTTTTTGGGGTCTTTATTATTTCAAAATCATTTTGTTCGGTGATTGATCATCAGTGTGATTAAACTGTGTCTTTATAGGTATTTTTTCATTCTATTTCATCATTTTTGTTGGTTGCAACATCGAAGTTTCACTACATTTTGAGATTTGGTTGTCTTGTGGTGTTGATTATATTTATTCTTTATGGACATGTCAGGTGATTTTCCATTGAAGCAGGACAATTGAGTTAGTTGTTGTGTGTCATGTGTGTTTCATAAGGTAGATGTTGTGTAATATCCTTAATCAACCATTCATTTGGTTGAATTTTTTTAGATGTTAGGATTGAATCTTGGGACGCTATTATTTTCTTTGCGTTCTTCCATGTTGGTCGATCCCATTAGGGGAATGTGCGACCCATATTTGAGGTTACTGGTTATATCTCTATCCTATGTTAGATAAACTATATTTCTATTGTTTAGATAAATTATTTTATACATAAAATGGCCGGATAGATAGATATATTTTTGTTTGAAAATAGTTTTCTGAGAATATATGGTTTTTCCCTTGATTTAGTAAAAGAAAAGTTCATTTTAAAATCATTGTAATATGAATTTATGAAGTAGTTTTGAAACAATGGTTTTGATGAAATGTTTTGGAAACATTAGTACAAGGGAATCCTTGGGTACTTTGGTTGAAGGTGTAATAATATGCCCCATCCACCGATACTATCGGGTGGTATACTCAATGGGAATTCCCCTATAGCGTAGGCCCATTGTAGCAGGGAGTTGTTTTATTTTTTTAGAGTTTGACATGAATGGGTATTCCTATACTCTTTAGATTTGATCTATATATCTTGGGATAGGATGAATGTGATTGGCGATGATTGGGTATGTGTTTTATAGATATCATAAACTATTAATATCCTTGGTGTGACATTATCAATGATTTGGATTGTACTGCTCTGGATTTGATATGATATGGGATATATTATTTTCTTTGACTAATTTTATATATGTGATATTCTTTGAAAATGTTTTACCTGAATTTTTTGTGGCTTTGGAAAAATGGAAAATGCTTTACCATGATTTTTAAATAAAAACTATTTTCTAATTAGCATTCCATATTTTATTTAATGATAAAAAAACTTAATATTATAGATAAGATACTTGATATGTAGCATCTAGGCGGGTTCATACTAATCCTGTTTATCCCACACCCTATTCACCCCTTAAGTGGAGCACAAACCTGTTTATGTCTTATGATATAGGGAAATCCAAGGTACCACTATGAAGCATAGAGGCTTCAGTAAGCTGTGTTTGGGAAACTAGTGGCGGGATGGTGGGATTTTAACTACGCTATCACATGGAGTAGTTCCTTTAGTTTTAGTTTTCCTTTTCTGTCAGACTTGTACCTTGGTGACTGTTGGCCACTTTTGAGTTATATCACTTTTTTATGCCCTTTTTGATTTTGTCTATTTATTTAAAATTATGTTTTCTGCTATTTCTCTATAATTTAAATATGTATTCCATGTTTTCTACTTTTTGTTGGTCAAAATCATATCCCCTAGTAATTTATGATTTTTAGGTGCTAGTTTCTTGCATGTGGGGATTAGGGAAGACCTTCATTTTTGTGAATGTTCTGGTCAGGTACCAGTCTGAGAGAGTATCATGGTCAAGTTTTTCATTTGACCATACCCATTCTAGTATGTAAATGTCATGATATTTCATTATAATTCATAATTAGTTTACCATATAATCATGGTGGGATGCATTCAATTTGGGTGATCATTGATCGAATCAAAAAATTTCCACATTTACATCATATCAAGGAGATGTTGAAAGTGGAAAAACATAAGGACTTGTATGTTTGAGAGATTATATAAAGTGATGTGGCTCCCTATGTGGTTATTTATTACAGGAACCTGAGGTTTAAATCCTTATTCTAGAAAGGTTTTTTGGTGTTTATGGGTCTTTAGTGGTAATTAAGGACAACATATAATCCCCATATAGACAGATAAATAGATAGGGTCATCTAGGTTTGTGGGGATATGGTTCAGTCTTCTATGGTAGAATTTAGTGGTTCTTTAGAAAATAATTTTATTTTAACCTATTTTCCCTATAATAATAGATATCAAGATGAGATAAAAATGGTTCCCCTTGAGTCTATGTATGGGTGTCCATGTAGATATCCCTTGTGTTGTGTAGAGTTTGGGGAGTGATCCTTGGTCAGATTGAGAATTGTTCTGGAGAAAATAAAAACGGTACAACAGATCTTGAAGTGATCAGCTTCATGTGTTTTATATTGGTTATTGGGGTTTTCTTAGTTATTCACCGTTCTTGGGTCATCTCTAGTTGGGTAATAAGGGTATGTTGATACTAAGTTCTAATGGGCCATTTGACATCACTGGACAACTAAAAAAAGATTCATATCGCTTGGACTTATCGTATCACTTAACACCAATCCAGGACATGATTCATGTTTCCCAGCGAAAGAGGTGTTAGCTTAATCCTTCCCATGAGATTGAATGAGAGAATTTTGACCTTCAAACTGATACCACTATGGTTCATCAACTAGTTTATATTATGGATCTCCGATAGATGGCACTATGTAGTAGACCGATTTCATTGGTAAATATACTATGGAAAGATTGGCGAGATAACCACAAGATCTAGGGCTATGAATTATTGATTAGAAAGTAGTGGAATTCCCTTTTTGAGAGTCCAGGGTCATTTTTAGATTTTATAGGGTAAAATTGTTTATGGGGGGATTGTGACCCCTCATTACATTACTTCAAGTATTGTTTCACCCTGGTTCTGGTTTAACTTTATTCTTGGTTGTATTACCAGGTTCTTGATGATATAGATTCTTTTGTGTGAAAATGAATTAAACACTAGGGATGATATTTGTTTGGAATAATAGATTTTAGGTAAAAATACTTAAATATATTTTGAGGGCTCCCTTGGGTTTGGAGAGCCTCATAATTTGGTTTTGGATGTTTCTACAGGGAATTAAGTTATACACTACCATCTATACATATTGATGTCATTAATGGGATATATAATGTGAACTAATTGTAGGGAATATGTAAGGATATAATAACCCAATATTATTTTATATATACAATCTATCACTTTCATGGAATAATTAATACATTATAAAAAACACACCCGAAAACTGTATTAGATTATTGACATTGGAAATATGAGGACACAAATTCTGCTATATAGGTGGGATACATCATCTCTCACATGGTCATCAAAGACTACAATGCATATTAAACATATAATTCCTAAAATTTATATTTGTAACCCGGGGAAGGAAAAATAAAAATGGGTGAGATAAAATTCTTAGTAAGGGTAAACAAGGGAGATATATGAACATAATCATGACAATTAGGGTATGAGAAAAAAATACTAATAATAGAAGATCATACAGTACATATCAATGATCATAAAAAAGAATCATGTAATAAAGATCACCAGTTCATAAGAAATTTATAATAAGTAAATAAAGAATATAAGACATGAAACCATAACATAGAAATAAGACATGAAACTGTGACATAATATAATCAAAAGATAATAATTTCCATAATAATATTGCTTTTACATCCAAAGACGTCTTAGTAGTATGTGTTCACTCCTCATACCATCTTGGTAGTCATGGATCACTCCCATAACCATCTCATTAGTCACAGTTCACTCCATTGACTATCTTAGCAGAGAAGTTACTTTATGTCTATCACATGATATATAAATATTTACCAAATTAATTGGAGGGTGATATAGGTACCACCCATCTCAAAATGAAATAATACGTACATTTTCCAGAACATTATAAAAAAAATCATAACCCATGAGATTAAATGGGTGTCATAAACATGTAATTATACCTTAACCTGTGGAAAAATAAATGTTTCATAATCATTACATCAAAGCATAACCCATGAAAATAAATGAGTTTTATAAGTATATAAACTATAAAATATAAATGAGTTTCACAGACATAAAACCCATGTAATATAAATATGTTTCATAAACATATAACCCAAGAAAGAGAAACCGGTTTTATAAACATAAAACATATGAAAGATAAATAGGTTTCATGAATGTTGCTCCATCAAACCATAAAACATTCAGTGAAATAATTAGAATGGGACCTTTGATAATATATGAAATAAATAATGAGTAACATCAATATATGTCATCATAAGGGAATTAATTTTGAAAGATATTTTAAAAACATTTCTTGAGGAAAATATCCTTTCTTCTTTGAAAAATGATTTTTAAGCTATAAAAATTATTGGAAACTATTTACCCTAAAAATAGATTTGAAAATAGATAAAAGAGTATTTAAAAACCATAATAATTTTAAAAAATATTTTTCCCTGAAAATTAACTTCAACTAAATTTTTTATATTTTTAAAACATTTTTTTATAAAACTGCTTTTCAGCTGAAAATGGAAATGAGTTTGAATTTTCATAAAAACATAATGTTAATTACCTTAAGTACCAAAGAGTATTAAACTTGTAATAATACTTAAATTAATCATGAATTAACATAGGAGAATAAAATTCATGAGTTTTTTTAAGAGATGAATCATAATATTAAATCAATGAAACCATAATCATAAACAATATCGATAAACAATGAGATTGTCTCAAAAAAATGTTACCACTTGGTTACTTTGAATCATAATCCACATGTATGAAAATGAAATTAAATGGATCTGAAAATATCATAAATAATAAGGATATTTTTTATACAAAACTTTAATTTGAGTTATATAAACCTCATAAGAGAATATATGTTCATAATAAAACATGTTTCTCAAAGAATGAAAATAGAGGAAAATGTACCTTATTAATTTAGTAACTTATGAACCATAAAACTCAAGAAATAAAGATAAAAAAATGGTAATGAAGATACCCATAAATTTAATTATAATAATAATATATTACATTCATGGGTATTATACATACCACACAAAAATAATTACTGTTGAATAAGGTATGTGTCTCACAGAAATAAAAAGTTATAGGAAATTACCTTACCTCTTGTATTGAATTTTGCTGTAAAAATAAAATAATCAGGTATGATCAATATAATTTTATTATAAATATATAATATAACCATATTTATATATATATAATACCATTTATAACTTTTTTATGACGTTTTAATACATGTTTATTATTAATTCTATATTAATGAAACATTTCAGGTAATATTGGCATTGTTTATTGTACATGTTTTGAATTTTAATTCTTGATCCTCTTTCTTAAAAAATGACATAATTATTTCCATAATGTAAAACATGAATTATATATCATATTTATTAATTATATAAACATTTATAATATACTTTAATATATATATATATATATATGAAATGGAATAGATAGTTATGAGAGACGGTAGACCATACGTATGCATGAATGTTTTTTCTGTTTTCATTGTGTATTGAATGAAAAAAAGTAAATGAAATATATGAATATATGAATATAATATATTTAAATTTTAATTATTATTTCATATATTTCTTTTAATTTTACTAAAAAAATATTTAATACATTCTATGCAATGTGTGAACAAATCACATCTCAGTGGGGAGGCGATAGTCTACAGTTCCACAAACGAAGTTATCATATTTACCAAAAAATGGATATCATGAAAGTAGGATTTATTCAAAAAATAAAAAATAATAATTTTTTTTAAATATCATATAGATCATATAAAAATAGAGTTTACATAACTTTATCTAACCATAATAGGCAGTAAAGGTAAATTAAACAACATCGTTTCGTGAGATGGTAGTTCACCATGCACAAGAATGACAAGTTAGTTAACGATTAGATGGATTTGTATTTTAGTTCAGGTAAAAATACTAACATAAAAAATATGATTATATCAAGGATACCAATTTTAATATATGTTCATGTAATAAGATGAATTGAGGTGGTGGGGAAATGAAATAAATGAAAGGATCTTAAGGAAGGATGTTACCGCTTCATTGTGTAACTCCTTATGGTTTTTACCAAACGGATTGGTTGGATGGATTTCATACAAAAGGGATGATTTAAATAGAATTTGAGGGATTTTGGAATGTTTATTTCTTATATCATGGCTGATACAAAGTGGTTTTAGTGGTTTGAATAAGGTGTAGAGGTGGTGACATGTTATAATGGTGGGAGGGGATACATTTGGCATTTCTATAAAACAAGTTAGGGTTGACCACATTTTTTCATATTAAAAGTCATAAAAACAAACGGAACTCAAGATTATAAGGTTTATGCCCTAAATATGTCCATCCAATGGGTGTTTTATAAGTGGATAGGTCATTTTGGATCTTAAGTTTATGTTGTAGTCCCTTATTATGCTTAAGTTTATTGTAGTCGCTATAATTAATTTTAATCACTTATACTAATATTTTTGGTCAAAAATTAAGTTGATATTATTTGAATATAAATATTTTAATTATTAAAAACATTTATTTTAATTTTTATGAATTCAATTTCATGAAGTGGATAAATTATGTTTAATACTAATCTCGTGTACGTGTTGAGAGTAAGAGGGTTTTATAGTGATAATATTAAAATTTTCATTAAGATTTTATATATAAATTCAATATAAAAATTATTAAAACAACCTACATTGAATTAATAGATGTAGAATTTATATATTTTTACTTTAAATCAAAATTATAATATAAATAAAATATATAAATAAAGTATACGACATATAGTTTGTATTAAATTTTAGTATTTTTCACTGATCATACAAAAATGATGTTTCTCAGAAAAATACCAAAAATGTAACCATAATCTAATTTTAACCATATGAATTAATAAAATGATTTTTATATTATCAAAATAAATTTCTAAATGTTTATAAAATTAATTTTATTATTTTTTATAGGACATAAAAAGAAGTCCATTTAGGAAAATATTATTTTCATGCATATAAAGTCTCAACTAAAAACAATATGTGTTATTATAAATATGTTTTAATTATATTAAAATTTTATAGATAATATATATAAATTATTTATTACTATTCATATTACTATTTTTTATGGCTAGGTTTCTACTAGCTCGTTTAAATAATTATAATAATGTTGTGGGGTTTCACAGAAAACTATGTGTTGCGTGTAATGCAAGATATGTTGGTGTTATGTGTAGTACAAGATTACCTTGGTGTGTTGAATGACATACGTTTCACATAGTTATTTAATAATATTTTTTTAAATTTAGGTGAAATGATAAATATAAATAGGATTAAATTAATTCAAAATAATAATTCCCAAAAATCATGTGGTGTTACATTCCCCCCCCCAATGAATTTATCCTTAAAAATTAATCTTTGTTATAAAAGGATTAATACTTGAAATGTTATGTCATAGAAACCCAAATCATTAAAAATAATAATAATAATTCTTTTAAAATTAGAAAGTTTTAAATTTAATAGTTACAAAAAGTAATTCATAACTATGTTACCAAATAAGAGAATATTGATGGAAATTGAAAACATGGACATGGATGATAAATCAATCAATCAAGTTCATATGGAAGGTGATAGAGAAAATTGTCCGTAGAAGGTTAAAAATCAAATGAACAACCCCAAAGTTGATTGAAAAATGTCATTTATATCATTAGAAATGATGATATAAGGGAGACATTTTATTTTAAGATCCTTTCATAAGGTTTATGAATTTTAACAATTAGATATACTTAATTGATTATAACACAATCTATCCCTTTCCTATGCATTAAAAAGTTTCCACTTCACCTATTTCTCCAAAAATAAAAGGTTGATTTTTTTCAACCCTAAATCACTAACAAATCATGATATTCATGATAATCCATCCAATCTATCACCAACTACTATCAATATAATGTTGTTAGTTAAATTTTTGTAATATGTATAAATCCACATGTGGTTATATAATACTTTAATCTCACAATCATTCCCCAAATTTTAACAAAAAATTTCCATAAATATCTAACCTTATCACCATTATGAAAGATGATAATTCAAAATATTAGAAACAAGGTTACAAAATTTGTAAGAAATAGCTTTCAACTGATACCCCATATATCATAAAGTATCTCTTGGTTGTCGAAGAAAAACCATGTGAATACCATCATCATTTATTCCCATGAAACATGGTAATTAAAACAATATCTATTGAAAACATGCATTTTTCCTTATTCCATTGTTTATTGGACATATGTATTAAATCTAAAAATGTTTTAAACTTCATCATGACAACGTAATCTACTTCACCAATTTTTTTTAATTAGATCCAAGTTAATCAGAACTTTCCAATTTAATAATTAATTTCCATTATAAAATTATCCAAACAAAAAATATCTTCAAATAAGAAACCTATTAAGGGTATCTTTCACTTTATCATGTGTTTTCCATATACATCCCCTTGGTATTAAATCACATTACTATTCCATCAAAACCATTCAACGTGTTCTTATAAGTCCTTCACAATTTTTTTTTGAAGAATCATTATATATTACACCATTCATATATCATAATTTTTGAATCAAAATTCATAAAATTGGTTATTATTCCAATTTATACACAATTCATTAACAATTATATCCTATCCAATCACATAATACCTCTTTCCACTCACATTTAATATGTTGTATCATCATCATCAACAATGTAACCAATAATCACACCAACTTTCTAATTTTTTTTGAGATATTTCCACATGGGACATTGATTTTCATAATGACCATTCATTCCACACCTATAATTTTTAACCTTAGATGATGTATTGCAGTTTCCAACATTCCCATCTATTACATTAATCGAACTATTCATTTTTTTATAGTCACTTGCTTTTTGTCCATGTTTTTGATAGTCAAAACACCTTCTTGTTCTTCTAAGACAACCATTTGTGTGAATTTTCCACATTATTGACAGAGTTAAACCAAATCATATTTTCTCCATGGTCTCCATAACCTAGACTCTTAGCGAACACTTTATTTTTTCTCTTTGGTGAGTTCAAGAGTTTTTTAAGGTATGTGTTGTTGATCAGGTTCTGTGAAAAATGATTAGGCATGATCAAATCATCCTTCACTCCAATGTTCATCTAATTTGACTTTTTATTAAAAAAATTTCCTTCACATTCAATTTTAATCTATATATTTTTGGATTATTCTTTAGACTAAAACCATAAAAAATTTAGTACGAAATGATTATCATAGCAAGGAACCTCATAATTATTAAAACCACTTAATTATGACACCTTTATTAAACTATGACACCCCAATTGTATCATAGGTTAGACATACACTAATTCAATTTAAATCAATAATTATGGTTCAAAAGTGTTTTTTAATTTCCCAAAAATGTCCTCTGGGAGTGTCGAACCATGTATGAACTAAGGCCCGTTGTTGTGTATGAGGTTACAATCGTGTCATGTTCGATGCAGATTATCAGAGTTGTTACCCATAGGTATATATGTGCTAGAGAATCATCCAATTGTATTATCTAGAAAGGTATTTAATTCTTAAAAACCACTCATTGTATCCTTTACCAAAATTATTGGTCATTTTTCTAAAAAATAGATCATCATTAGACTTATCCTTAGAGACACCCCTAGACATATAATTAGAAATATCCCTAGGGTTATCACTAATATTTTATCATCTAGTTTCCGATGGTTGACTAAACCTTCACTATGATAATAACTATAATAACCCAGTCTTAATGTACACATATATTGCAGCACTTTTGTGGAATACTTAACACATTAAAAAAAAGATACCGAAAGAACGTATTAGTTTATTTCCTAAGGAAACATTGAAATGTAAAAATTGGTATATTAGTGATCCGTATTATCTCCCACAAGGTCTTCCCAGACCATCACCCCACTTAAAAATATCATTCCAAAAATATATATTTATAACCTAGGGAAGTAAACATAAAAATTGGTGAGCTCAGATGATTAGTAAGGGTAAAAAGGGTGATATGTAAACATAATCATAAGAATAAAGGTATAAGAACATGTTTCGGAAATTATTAGACCATATTATTCATATCAAAGATCATAAATAGTAATCATGACATAATTATAGGCAGGTGATAATTCATTAATCATAAGGAAATAAAGGACATAAGATATGAAAGCATAACATAAGAATAAGACAAATAATTGTGGAAAAAACATAAGAATATTTAAATTATTTCAATATTAGACAATGAATTAGTTGTAAGGTCATATTAGTAGTGTTATTTAACTTCCCACACCATCTTTACTATCATGGTTCACTTTTATAACCATCTCGGTAGTCATGGCTCACTCACATGACCATATTAGTGGATAAGGTCCTTTATGTCTACCTCATGAGATATAAATCATTATCCAATGAATTGGAGGGAGATATATATCCCTCCCATATCATAATTAAATCATATATACATGATCCACATGATTATAAGAAATAATATCATAAACAATGAAATGAAATAGGTGTTATAAACATTTAATCACATCTTATCCCATGGGAAAGCAGAGGTTTCATAATCATTTAATCAATGAATAAACAATGTAGATAAGTGGGTTTCATAAGAATATAACTCTGGAAATATCAAAAAAATTAATAAAAATATAACTCATATAAAAGAAACAAGTTTCATAAACATATTACCCATGAAAGAGAAATGTGTTCCATAAACATATAACTTGTATAAGGGAAACATGTTTCATGAATATTGTCTATCAAAAAATCAACCATTCAAGGAAATAATTTGAATGGAACCTTGGTTAACATCCCTAATAAGGTTTTAGTAAGACCAAAAAATGTCCTCTTATATGGGAAATAATTTTTAAATATCTTTCAAAAACATTTCATGAGGAAAATATCATTTCTTCTTTGAAAAACGCTTTTTAAAACATAAAATATATTTGAAATAATTTTCCTTTTAAAATATATTTCAAAAAAGGTGGAACATTTAAAAACCATAATAAATTTTTGAATTCCATTTTCCTCAAAAATAATTATAGAATATATTTTTAAATTTTTTTAAAACATGGTTTTTGGAGTAAAACTGATTTTCGACCGAAAATAAAAATGAAATCTAATTTTGTTAAAAACATTTTTTTATAACATCAAGTACCAAAGAGTTGAAAAATAGTACAAATACTTAGATACATCACATATAAACATATTTGAAAAAAATTTATGAGTTTCCTTGAGCGATGGATCATAATATTTAATTAATGAAATCATAATCATAAATTTTTTTGATATACGATGAGAGTGTTTCAATAAAATCTTACCACTTGGTAAATTTGTATCATACTCCACATGTAAGAAAATAAAATTACTTGGAGAATAAAATATACTGTAAAATAAGGATATTAATGATATAAAATGTCAATTTATGGCATATACGCCTCGTAAAGGAATATAGGTTGGTAACAAAACATTTGTCTCAAATAACGAAAATTGAGACAAAATAACATTACCAATTTTGTAACTTTTGAACCATAAAACCCATTAATGAATGTTAATAAAATGGATATTAAAATACCCATAAATTCATGTATTATATTCATAAAAAAAAATTCAAGGGATGTATATAATCCACAAAAAAGAAATTAGTGCTGAATAAGGAATGTATCTCATGGAAATAAAAAGTGAGACAAAATTCCCTTACACTCTGTCTTGAATTTCATTTTAAAAGTACTAAAATACAATATAATAAGTATAATATTATTATAAATACATCACATAAACATATTTATTCTTATAATAACATATATTATTTTATTATGAAAATATGTTACATATTTCTGAACAATTCCATGTTAAAGTAACTTTTTGGGTAATAATCCCTATGTTTAACTTATGTATTTTGACTTTTCATTCTTGATCCTATTACATAAATAATGAATTAATTATATACAAATTGTAAAACATGAGTTATATAGCATATATATTTCATATATTTACATTTATAATATTCTATTTTATTTAGATATATGAAATCGAATACACCGTTTATGGAGATGGTAGGTCGTACGACTGCATGAACGATGCTTCCATTTTAATGGTATATTGAAAGATATAAAGTAAATGATATGAATGTATATATTTATATAATCATATTGTAGTATCATTAATATTTATTATATACAATATATTTTTACTAAACCGATCCTTAGTACATTCTATGTATTGTGTGAATGAATCACATCACTTTGAGGAGGCAGTAGTCCACACACTTCAACAAACAATGTTTTAGTATTTACAAAAAATGAAAAGCAATAAGGTAGGATTTAAATAATAAATAAATAATAAATATCATATATATCATATAGAACATATTTTTCATCAAAATTTTCATCAATAAGTGTTGGTAAAGGTTAAATAAGAAATATGGTTTTGTGAATTGGTAGTTCTCTTTGCATAAGAATGTCAAGATTGATACCCATTAGTTGGAAGTATGTGTAAGTTAAGGTTAAACCCATAACATAAAAACATCATTTTATATTAAGGATAAATATTTCTTTTATTTTCACATGGAATAATATTAATTGACGTTGTGGGGAAATAAAATAAAAAAGGATCTTGCGGAAGGATGTCACCTCTTATTTGGGTAACACTTTTTGGTTTTCACCAAAGGGATTTCTTTGTTGGATTTCAGCCTAAAAGGAGGCTTCAAGGAGTAAGGAACAAGTTTTAGGAAAATTATTGGGTATATATATTCTTATCCTTGGTGGTTTGTGATGTTTTAGGAATAGGGAGATGTAGTATCCTTTTATATTGGATAGAGGGGATGCACCTGGCATTTTTTAATACAAGTTTTGTGTTCCAACAGTTTTACCTAAAAAGTAATAAAAACAAAAAAAAACTGAATAATTTAATGTTAATGGAGGAAATATGGTAATATAATTGTGTTTGGATATGTGGATTGGTCATTTTGGCCCTTAAGTTTATGGTTTAGCCACTTCTAAAGATTAATCTTACATTAATCACTTTAATTAATTTCAGTAAATATTATAAATCTTTTTGGAAACAATTTAAGTTTATATTAAAATACAATAAATATTATACATATTAAAATCAATTATTTTCATTATTATAAATTAAATTTACATAATATTTAAAATTTAATTTGATCATAGTCTCAAAAAATGGCGAGTAAGTGAATTTTTAAAGTGAGATTGTTCAAAATTTCATTAACATTTTATATCTAAATTCAATATAAAATGATTCCAATGACCTAAATTGGGTTGATAAATGTATAATTTATATATTGTGACACTAATACCAATATAAAATATAATTTAACTGTATAAATAAATTAGATGAAAAAGGAGTTTTGAATTAAAATTCAATATTTTTTACAATTCATCTTAAAATGATGTTTCTCAGAAAATCAAAAAAATTAACTTTAACATAATTTTAACATTTTCATTTAAAAAATTAATTTTAGTAAATAAAATTAAATTTCTAATTTTTTTAAAATTAATTTTATTATTTCTCACTAGAAGCACATAAAATAAGTTCTTTTAAGAAATTTTTTTTTTGAAACATATAAAGACTTAACTTAAAATTGTATGTCTTATTATAAATATGTTTTATTTATATAAAACCATTATAAATAATATTAAAAAAGTATTTATTACTATTCATATTAACATGTGTGATGGACAGGTTATAACTATATCATTAAAATAATTATAATAATAATGTTTTGTTTCATTGAAACTCAGTGTTTCATGAAACACAAGACATGTTAGTATTGAATATAGTGAAATCATACCATGGTGTAGCATATAAAGTAAGTATAATATAGTTATTTAATATAAAAATCTATTTCTAGTGTTTCATGGAATTATAGATATCAAAAATGTTAAATTAATTTGAAAAAAAATCACACAAGCTTGGGGTGTTACACATGAGTCGTCTTATGAGCAGGATAATTTTAAAGCCTTGTAACCATTACACATAGTGAATAGTTTGATTGGGATTTAATTTAATCTGAGTAGTTTAATTATTTATAGTAGTTTAAATTTATGTGATTCACAAAATGAATATGGTTTTGCGATCTGAATTATTCAAGTTTAGTGGTTTTATGCAGTCCACACACATAACTATTTTTATTATCCAGTGCACATTCCTCCCTAACATGATTGATGGAAATTTTTAGTGATTTTGGGCAACCTCCCTAATTACTGGTGGTTTTTTTGACTCCCATGGATATTGCGTCACATATTCATAGTAAGCGAACAATCCACTTCATTGATTCATTTTCCAACATAAGAGCATGGGCTACGTATGTGTTTCATATTGTGATCAGTTGGCGTTTTCTATCGATATATTGTAGTTTTCTTTCGTTCCTTGTATTTTGAAGGCTGTATATTGGTTTCCAATGTCGATTGTCAATGTAATCTGGGTTTACATCCTTATTACGGTAGATATATCTATAAAAGTGTTTCTAATTCATCAATTGTAATATTTTCTTGTCTATACCATTGGGTTATTGAATTAAAATGAATGTTTCAAAATTTGGAAGGAATTAATTGAAATTAATCACATTTTAATGGATTTTGATTTAAAAATATATTTTATTTGATATGAAATGATTTCATTAATTTTGAGAATAGATTCTAAAAGGGTATAAAATAAATTAGCACTTTGGGAACAATGGGTGTGTTAGGAAATGGACATGTACCTTTAGTTTGTATGTAACACCACTAAAGGATTTGTGATATCAATAAAAAATCATAGGAATTAATATCAGTTGGAATCGATAAATTCTCAGTTTTGGATATTTTAGTTATAGTATGTATTCACATAGGCTAGATCCCAAATGGTGTGCTTTTTTCATTTATACATGGATTATCACATGAAGGATTTTTTAGGGATATTTCCCCACATTCGTATATTATGGTGTCTCCATGGTTGGTTTTTTATATTCTTATTTGTTTTCCTCTACATTTTACATTTTACTGGATTTTTGAATATGTTATGTATTTATGTAAAACTGAAGAATGTTTACAAAATTACTATATTTATGAAATTGAATTATAAAATAGATTTTACTTTAAAGATATACTTTTCAAATTCTTTATATTAGAACGTGTATATATTCTTTAGTGATATATTACTGGTCTCTTTTCTCATACCCTACTTTTTCATTTGGGTAGTTTTAGTACATATTGGTAGGAATCAGGTAAATGGAAGGGAACCATATATCATGTGAGGTTCTCTTATCCTTAATTGCCTTCATGGTGGGATGGTATGGTGGTGATGACTGGTAATATGGGAACATGTTTAGTCTAGTATTGTTTATCTTCTATATTTTTCCAATTTGGAATGAAATTGAATGTCTCATGGATATATTTTCTTTTTTATTCAAAATAAATTAAATTTTCTTTGGTTTTCCATGGGCCTTGTAGTTATTTTATATGTTTCACAACGTGGAATTCCATATTGGGTGAATTTCCTAGTTTTCCCAGGAGGTTTGTAACAATTAGTAGATAATATCTGATCTCCATGTGAACTAATTATAAAATTTTTATTATTACTAAAATACATGAAACATGAATTATATATTAGTTGAATCATTCTTATGAAATTCCCATTAATGTCTAAATAATAATGAATATTATAAATTAATGTTTTTCTAGGTATAGATATTCCCTATGGTCCCAATATTCCTTCTTACATGTTTTCAAAAAATTTTATTGTACACATTCTTATTTTAGAATGTTCCAAAAAATGGGACCCTCATTTGTCATGCATAATGATTTTTTTTCATGAACCGAGTTCTCTTTCTATTGGTATTATAATTATAATCCTATAAATAATATAATAATATAGCTTAATAATAATATAATTTTGGGTCTATATAAATTATCTAAATGTAATTTTGGTACCCATAATTTTTAACATTTCGATGTTATAGAAATTTAAAAACCTTGGAAATTAAACCCTTTTCACAGGAAAAGGAAAAAAAATTATTATGTGATAAATATATATCCATGTTATAATTAGTGTTATAAAAACTATACAATGGTGTCCAATGAGTTTGGATTTAATGGTATTTTCCATGAATATATCACATATATTATTATTTTACTTCTATAAATATTGATTGAGTTTTCCTGATAATCTCAATCACATATTTGAACCCAATCACTTAATTTTGATCAATAGAAGTTTTTGAAGTGTTAAGAAGGGAGGAATGGTCGATGATGAGATTATAGAATTTACTATGTTTGAAATCTAGATTAGCTTTGAAATACTTATATTTCACTATATATGCTTAAATTATATATCATAGTAAATAAAATATTTTTTATTTATCTTACCAAATTATGTTACATAGAAAAATATTATATAATAAAGGTATTTAAAGTTATTTTGTTTTTTATTTTACATCTCATTTCCATAAATAATGATCTATATAATGTTGGTATTATGTAAAATAAATTAATGATATTCCATGGTTAATCACTATGTAATTAGCTTTTAGAAAAAGGGTATTAAATTTGATTATAAGTTTCTTTCACTTTATTAAATTAATTTCCTTTCCAATTTTTATATTTATAATTTTTTTACTTTATTTATAGTGTATATTTATTTTTTATAACTAATGATTTTCATATTTATAGAAAATAACATTATTTGATTATATATTATTTTACATAATAATAGATTGGAAATAATTCATTCATTTCCATTAATTTCTTATGTTCCATTTTTCATGAAATTATCGACATATTTATTTTGGACACAGATTATTTTTACTCAGTAGTAGGTCATTTTCATTAGTATTTATGGTTGTTAATATGAATAAAACGCACTTCTTTCATTGTTATTATTTTTCTCAATCTATATTTATTTAATGATCATATTACATCATCATTCCAATGGTCTCATTATTCATTATTATGGTGATATTATTATTATATTTAATTCAAGTTAATTTATACTCCCATTCCCCTAGTAAGATCTCACTTACCCTTTTAGATATAATTATATAAATATTATATTAATTTATATAGGAGTGAAAAATATAAAACCTAGTAGTTTTTTCCTCAATTTTGAGTTTAGAATGAATTATTCATCCATTTTGTTAAAAATTCCCAGATTTGTTATGCCTCATAGAATCCATTTTATTCAAGATCCAATAAACAAATCCAATGTTTGTAATAAAGTTTTCAATATATTATATAAAATTCTTATAATATTTTCAATTGATGTATAATGGATTAATGTAATTTGAGTGTCTGCTGATCTAATATGATAGTTGAATTTTATTGAATTTTTACTTGTAATAGATTAAGCCTCTAATCCACATGTTTTTTATTGTACAAAATCTCTTATGGGTAATGTGTGGATCCTAACATAATGTTCAAAAATACCACATCCCAAAAACCAACTTAAATCCATCATAGTGGTAAAACATGATAAAAAATTCAAGTATTAGAATTTGAAATCCAAAAAACCAAAAAAAATTAAAATTCCAAATTTCATATTGACATTTACATTTCTATTGTTAAGATAGAACCATAGTCCCCCTTGAACCATACACCCTTTCATGTAACCTGATAATAATAGCTCATACATCTACCTCTTCCCCATTCCACTAACTCCTTATTATTGCATTGATAGTTAGTTGCAAGGAGTGAAATTATGTAATACAAATTAAATTTCATTGGACCTTTTAGCTAATTCATTAAATAACAATGTTTATAATTATGGTGAAGAATATTTTATATCAAGAAATAGTATTATTTGAGTAAAATTAAATTTTTTATTATGATTATCCATAAAATATTTTTTAGTGGAAATATTTTTTATAAAACAATAATTCATAAATAATTACGATAAAAATAATAGTAGATTTTTTAAATATATAATGATATTTGAAAAACATAATGTGGAAAGAGAAGAAAGATAATTGTTAAAGGTGGTTTGGAAAATAAACACCTTTTCTACTATAAATTTACTAGTAATGAAAATATAATTTTTGATCTGTAAAAATTCATTTATTTTGGTCAAATGTGGAAGGTGGACGTTTCGTATAGGTCTATTATATAACACATAATTCAAATGTTCTCGAAGGATACCCTAGTTGGAGATCCAAAACATATTTGGCATGTCACATCATTTTCCCAAGGTTACTGACTAATGACAAGATTTTGTAACCAATGTGAGGAGAATGTACTCTCGGTGCCACCAAATGTAATAATAATCAATAAAATAATATAAGTCATTAGAGTAAGAAAAAGGAATTATAGGTAATGTATAAATATTCATAACATAAAAAAATAAACATGCTATAACATAAATGATAACCATGCATAGTATATACACATTTTACAAGGGTCTATCATCAGGTTGAAAAAGAAAAAAAATCAAAAGAGAAAAAGGGGAGACTCAACTATAAAACATGGGTCCCACATCAAAAGTCCCACTAACTCATGTTGAAAACCTCTTCTTTCTCCCTGCCATAAGATATTACCTAAAATACAAATATAAGGGTTTTTACATAAAATAGAGTTCTATAAAAGGTGTGATTATTTGTTATATTAGGGTCAACCACATTCCACTTAAAAGAATACATCACATATTTTGTATGAGTTTATGGAAAATAAATTTTGAATCAACATAAAATATTAAATTAATCATCTTATGCCATTATTTTCTTAGTAGGACATCATGATACCTTACCCCTCACATTTTTTCTAATATCGGTGATTCATATATCAAAACCAAATGTCACATAAATACCACTGGGGAAAGACATCTCAATATAAAATATCGAGCATGAGAAAATCCATCAGTGGAAAGGCCTATCAATATACAATCCCAGAAATATAAGAAACCCATTGGGGAAATGATTCATACAAGCAAAACCTATTCATATAAGAAACAATTCTGGGAATGACCATAAAATATAAAATCATGGGAATTTTTTTTTTTATGGATCCCATAAATATACGATAATATTCTTAATACTCAATATTGACGAAAACTTTGGTGGTGAAATTTACACATCTCAATTTCCAGTTCCCATAACAATTCCAATACCAACCTACCTCATTAATATCAATATGACATATTGGTAATACATATGAATAATGTTATAAAATTTCATCAATGTGATTCCCTAGACCCACACACCTAGTTATAGTGCTCGTAAAAACATAATTTCTTTTATGGTAGCTCTAAAATCATGGATATAACGATGAATAATTAATAAATCAATAATGATGATAAAATATATGACATTTGAATATCTTTTTAGTTATATAGTTTTACAAAATTAGGACACAACATAATCTAATAAACTCCAAATATTTATAAAATAATGGATATTTTTAATTCTAATTAAGAAAATATGTAGTTCATTATAAGTCACAAACATTTCTCGTAAAATTTTCCACATGTGTTATCCTTCCAAACATGTGGCATGCACTAATTTTATTCATAAAATGGGGAATGTGAACACATGAAGTGGGTGAGTTAAAACACTTGGGAATGACTCACATGTAATTGAAGATATCGCTGAATAAACATGGTAAAAATATTTTGGTTAGAATAGGTAAAAAATATATTTCCATAATCAACTTGAAAATTAAATCATGTTATCTCCATGAAAATCAATAAAAACATCGATATCAATAATACTAATCTCATACTTATGGAATTAATAATGTTTAACATTAAAAACATAATGTCAAGACCTTAGAACAATACACTTTTCCTAACATAAAGACCAAATTAAAGGAATAATTATTTATTATACATGCATACACCACATATCCAAATTTTTTTTGTCTTATAATACCCATTGATTCATATCGGGGATAATTAATTCTGGTACTTGTCCATCAAATGATTATGTCCAATGTATTCCCCATAATATTCATCAAGTCCATTAATTCCATTACATGAGGAACCTTTTATTGTATAAAAAATGTATATCCAAATAATGAATAATATATAATATCAATATGTGATCAGATATCATTGGTATACATTAATCATCAAGAATGATGATATTTTTCTAATGTTAGGAAAAGGGATAACATGAACATTACCCTTCTATGGGATGAAGGAGGATGGTTAAATAACACGTAGTCAACTTACTAATAACCATCATAAATTAAAAGCAATATATAGAATGAATTGTTTCACATATATTAGTAAAAGGGATAACATGTTCAAACACCATCAAGAGGAAGAAGGTGTAAAGTAAAAAATTATATATTCAACTTTCCAATAATCATCCGTATTGAAATAACAACATACAAAATTACAAAACCTTTCCTCACAAAAATAAAATATAATTATTTATTCTATGAACATAATTAAATTTGAATTTATTAAAATTTGATACGCATATGTTATAGTTAAAATCATATTTAACTTATTCAATATCAGAATAACATGATCGTATGAAATCGAGAGAAAGAATGTTAATGTCTATAAAAGAACATAACCTAAGAAGTGAGGGGTTCTTATCAAAGGGTTTTTGTTGTAGGATTGTATATCACAAAAAAATAATGATATAATACCATTTAATACAATCATAGGGAATAATTTACCCAAGTTATATGAAATAATTTCAAACAATAATGTTTAAATAATAAATTAGAATTGAGTTACCAAAAAAACAATTACGATAAGAGTAAAAGTTGAGTCAAAATTCATGCGAAAGGAAAAATGATTTGTTTTATTTTAACCCATGAATTAAAATTAAATAAATAATATAAAATTTCGTGTATAATAAATCTATATGACAACATATAATGAAAACCGTGTGAATAACAAGTAACATATCTCAATGAATCAGAATAGAGACCAGGATAATTCATGTGGCCTGAGTACCACTTTAATTAAAAACCATTAAATATAGGTATCATGATTGAACATAAAATACCATGATTGAATTGTAATTCATGATTTTATTTCTCAAATAGATAATATATACATAGTATAAATTAAATAAGGTGATCAATTATAAACATATCTAAAATAGATAAATTGAAGAAAAAAAACCATTATCTCATATCCTGACTTCTATGTATGTACATTAACCAAAACAATCAAAAACATCGATAAATTAATAAAATAATTCATAACCTTAATCATTTAAATTTTAATTTATTAATTTCACAATTATACATATACACCTATTTGGTCATGGGTTTATTTAATATGTGGAATGTGATTTATCTGTATGAAAAATTAATATAAGAGATTTATAAAGGTAGATAACACAATAAATATTTCACATAAAATTATACTAAGGGATGTTTATCTTGATACATAATTTATAACTTCCCTCAAACCATAAAAATGATTCATATGAAAATCAAAAAACTAGGTCTTCTTATTTATTACTTAATATCAACTAAATTTTGAAAATATAAATGAGATTTGATACAATACATCTTGAGAGAAATGTTGTTATCTGATTCATTACTAGTAGTTTCATGTTATTTTTCTTATTCAAAATGTTTTTTGTGACAATATCTCTTTTAGGAAGTTGGAAAAGGAAATTGATTTTCGTATATCCAAACACTAATACAATTAATGAAATAAATTTTTGTAGCTTATCTATTTTCAATACACATGTGAGTTTCCTGACATTAAACTCTACACTTATAGCATCAACCCAACCCTTTTTATCAATTTTACCCATACTGCATCCAACATTTTCAACATATATGAAATTGAAGCCTCATTCATTATACATCATCATGAATTCATCATTCATGAGAGTCATTATTATACATTTTTAAGGAATATTTAACTATGTTCGTATTTTAAATCATATTTTGTGATGGTTAGTTATGTATAATCAGAAGGATTCTTACATTATATTCCATTCATATGGGGTTTTCATTGAGGAAATATTTTTATTTTCTCTCACACCCATGGTTCTATCTAGTTACGACCATTACTAAAACCAAAAATAGTTAACATGAGTGATGATCATAATATGTGAATTATCACAAATAACCATATGAACTTTTATCCTAAAGATGTATCAAATTAATAAAATATTATTTTATCCTATATTCCTTATAAATCAACTTGTATTAGAATAAGTTCTACCTATATCACGCTCAGTTTAGCATATATCTTTATTGGTTAAAACGTGGTTACATTGAGTTGGGTTACATCATACTAATTAACATAATCATTAAAATATATATACCAAACAAACTTGAACATTGTTAAAATTTTCAAAACCTAATAATAATTAAAATATATGCATAGAAAATTCAACATATCATTTCTCGTCAACCGTATTCTTTACTTTAATCATATACTATCAATAAAATAACTTTCTGAAAACCTATTTCAATCCACATATAATAAAAAATTATGAGATTATATATTTCTCCCAAATTAAACCTATGTTAACCCTCAAATGGTATTAACCACTAGTTCAAAATACTATACACTAGTAAATATAAAACATATTCCAAATAATTATCTGAAATTATCCTAAAATAGAAGGAATCAATTATCAATCACAAGGTTACAAATAATTTACATCTCACATATTCATAATAAATACACTATTTATTACTTCAAAATTATATTTATATTGAACATAAGAGTTATTTATGTCTGAATCATGATTTCTCCAATATTTATTCCCAAAATTGTAACATTGTGTTAAAATCAATTTTTAGGTTTAATAATACTGTTTATTACATGTTTCCATATCATTAAAATAAAACTGGTAAATAAACTTTCTTATATATTTCACAAAATCTTCATATAGTTTTAAGAATACAAAAATATCATCTATTAAATTCACTAACTAATGATAATAGTTAAGAGTTTCATGAATTAATTTATATTATAATATCAACCTCACTAACATAGGTAATACTAAAAAGATAACATTTTCTATCATAACTAGAATATATTACAACTCTTAATTGATTATATATTCTCCATTATTTTTTATAATACATAGTGGTCTGTAGATACATACACCTCTCAACATTATCTTCATAATCCAATATTTACCAAATAAAAAAATGGGTTCGACAATATCCATCATATGTATGTGAAAACATTAATATAAATAGATCTTCCATTACACCACCCTTTTGACATATGATACTTTCATATCAACCTATAAGTCTCTTCGATCAACCGATATTTATTCAGGGTAGTTTTTTTAGATTTTCTTACCTAATTAGTTAGCCTCATTCATAGATCCTTAAAAATGGTTCGTATATATAACAAAATCATATCCCTCTGTAGTTCATTTCTAGGTGTTTTGTATTTTTCTTACACATTAGGTATCATAGTGATGATTGAGTTAATTCTTGACCAAACGTTTTTAGGTTGATTACCACTAGGTGAATATATTACCCAACCTCATCCACATTCATGTATCTAGAAAATGATATATCACCAAAATAAACCAGATAATCATTACTCTCTAAAAACATTATGGTGTTTTCCAATACTCAAACTTATTCCAATAGTTTTATCTTTTACTATCATAATACACAAATGAAATGTTTATTATTCCATTAAAATTAAATAATATAATTATCCTAAGGTTTTATATATTATGATAAATTTTAACTTACGAACTCTTAAATTTTCCTTAACTAACATACTATCTTATAAATTTGTTGAAACCATTTAATTAATACCAACTCTTATTACATATAATTTCACTCCAGGATTCAATGTTTGAAGAAACATACATTATATACATTTTTGAAACCATGTTTAAAATCAACGATGAAACCATACATAATTAAAAAAAAATCAATAATGATTATTGAATCATTTATATAAAAAAGGATCTATTCATATTTATATATTTAATGAAGTTTTGAACATCATAAACTAATAAATCCATTGTCTTTATCAACCAATGAATATTTTACAATATATATGATACTAGTGAAATCATGATATGTATTCAATACATCCCACAAAATCTTCCACTAATGCAATCCTTTTAATCATGTCACATATAACAATTTTATTCATAACATAGGAAATGGTAACATAAAAAAGGGGTGGTCTCAAACAAACATTAATGGAAACATATATATGATGAAATCATTTCATAATAATAACATATATATTATATTAGGAATAGGTAAACAACCTGAATCAAAAATTAATTTTTAGTTGAGTGAATTTTATATCCATAAAAATAAAAAAAAGGATATCATTAATACTAATATTATTATAATGGAATGCATAATGATTGATATTAAAAAACCTACTATCAAGTACTTGTTCCAATACACTTTATATATCATCAAGACCATAGTTAATACATTTCTCAAAATTATGAAAGAATACACCCAATGTGAAAAATGTTTTTTTAGGATACCTATCGATGCATGGAGGGGATGTATATTTCCGAGCGCCACCTGTCACCTGATAATTTCAATACATTCACCATAAGGGTCATAAAGATATTTCAAACCATTTGTTGAGGAACATTTTATGAATTATAATTTTTCTATCTATATAATGAATAATTAAAATTATCAATACATGATCAACCTATGTTGGAAGACAATTATCATCAAGAATGCCAATACTTTTCCCCATTTCATGAAAAAAGATAACATGGTCATAACCCATAAATATGTTGAAGGTGGATAGTCAAATAATACATAGTCATCATCCCAAAAACAATATGTATTAGAAAAATAGTATATGGAATGAAAATAATTTTTCCCAAGTGTATAAAGGAGATAAGATGATTATGATCAATATGGAGAAAGAAGCTGGATGGTTAAACAATAAATAGTCAAATTTCCAATAATTATCCTTATTATAATAATAAACATACATAATTTCAAAACTTTTTCTTATGTAAATATAATTAAGTTAATTTTATGTGAACAAAATTCAATATAATGTTTTTAAAATGTGATGTTCACACTATAGAGATCAATGGGTACAAAGATAAGTCAATAAAAAATAAAATTATTATATACCATCTAGAAAATGAATGTGTATGGATGAAAAGAAACATTACCCAAGAAGTGAACAATACTATTCAAATGGTGAATGTGGTAGGAATATACATACCAAGAAAAAAAATGATAGAATAAAACACTATATAATCAAAGGGAATAATGTACCCAAAATAAAATAAATAATTTTAAATAATGATCATATCTCAATGAACTGAAATTTAGTTACAAAATTTATTTAAATAATTTGGGTAACACATGATTTAAAATTTGTAAGAAGGAAATAATGTGATATGAAATTTTTTATCCAATTAATTATATCTAAATAAAGTATATAAAATTCATGGGGTAGTAAATCAATATAACACCAAAAACTGGAAACATGTTTTATAACATGTGACATGTCATAAATAATTATAATTGAGACCGTGTAAACCCTTCTAGATAGAGTAACACATTAATAAAAAACCCTTTAAAGAGGTTTATTATTATAAAACATAAAATACTATTATTAATACGTATTACATGACATGATATCTCATATTATCTATATATGAAATAATGAATTGAAATTAGGTGCATAATTCCAAAAATGTCTCAAAGAGAGGAATTTGAGGTGAAAATCCTTACTTCTTGTCTCAACTTCCAAGAAATAATTATACCTCATGTATCACAAAAATAAATATCTGGATAAATTAATTTAGAAACATAATAAAATATATTTACACTTAAAAACATCATAAATATTAATTGTGTATATTTATTCTAGTGATTCTCTACATCAAGTGTTTATAGTTTTCATTGTTTTAACTAGTTTTATAATAGATGAATTTGTGTTCATTATTTCACATTTATTCTTTAGTATATTCGCAAATGTAATATTATTGATTATTTTTAATTATATATTATGTTTTATGTTCATTTTATTAGTTTTAAATTTTTATCCTTAAATATATAGACGATAACATGCATGTTTCTGTGATTCTTGACGACTGAAGTGTGTTTTCTTAATTAATTAATTAATTATTAAAATTAAATATCTCTAACAAATATATAATTATTTAATAATTTATACCATAATATAAAATTAATTGTGTTCTCATATTTTAACATGATATAAAATCATATTATTTTACAATTTGGTGGTTAAGCAGTAAAAAACACGAACATAATCAGATTTAATAAATGACTATGAGGTGGTTTAATTGTATTATAATCATATGAGAAGAAGAATATTATTATTTACTATTAATTAGTGTGATATATTATAATTTTATGTAATTATAAGAATACACAATTTATATTTAAATATTAAATAATTGGAATAAAATTTTATCCTTTTATCATGTTTATTTTGGAATGTCTAAATTAATGATGATGGTTTAGTGATCATATAATGAATAGGATTTTAAATTTTTCAAAATAGAAAATTAATTATCCATAAAAATAATATTTATTCTTAAATTCCATTATTATATCAATTATTTTATGTAGGTGAAGTAAAACTAAAAATGTTGTCTCATAGAGGGGTAGTTCTCACAACTGACGAACATCAATTTGTTTTTCTTAATGGTTGAGGTATATTTATAACCGATGATAATACACTTAGTATAGTAATAATATAGTATATAAAATATACTAATATCATTGTATTAGTGTTTATAAAATAAATTTTTAATAATAATATTACGAACAAAATTTATATAGATCATAATACTCAAATCTAGGACATGAACTTTTCCTTAGAAGTCTCACTAGAAATGATGGCCTTATGCTTACAAATTGTGAACACAATATTTTTAAATTTAACTAGGGTTCTAAGAGTAGAATATTTGTATAGTTTTAATTTGAAATTACATGGAATGTTACTTCAAGAAGTAGTGAAGATGTTATGCTTTTATAAGTCAAGGGAATGTTAGTTTTGGGAGAAACCCTTACATTATAAATAATGTAATTCCACTATTCACGTGTCAAATCTAAAAAATGGAAAAAATGGATATTAAAAAGAGTGTGGTTTTAAATGAACCTAAATATCTCCCTTTTTAGAATACATTGAGAGATTTATGTATTTTTATTTAATTTGTTTTCATTTTCCCAAACATAATTTGCTCAGTAATTAATTTTCAAACCATAGTGATTAAATTTAATGAAAATGAATAACATTGAATGTTTTTCAAAATGTGACCATTATAATTTAAATTTATTAAATATTTTTCTATTATAAAATTATGAATGGATTCAAATGTTAATTTCAAAATAAATATCCTTAATAACGTTAAATCAATTTTACATATAAATATTTTTTTTTAAAGATTATATTTATATATAAATTTTTTTTATCTTGGATTAAAAATATATCAAATAAATTAAATTATAATAAAAAAATTGAAATTAGTATTTCTTGGAAATCCAAAAACAAATCCGCTGTGAACAAAAATTTATTTAAATAAAATTAAAAAATCAATTTTTATATTAATGTCAAATTTTAATTTGGTTCTAAAAATGTTTGGTATTAGATTTTTACGATAAGAGAATATAAAAAATTCATAATATTATTCCTAAATTTTATATTTTACTAATTAAATAGTTTTTAAATCTTCTAGGTTATTCTTATATATTTATATAATCATTGAAATAATATTTTTTGTAAATCCCTCATTTTTCGAAGAAAAATGATTTTCTTTTATATATTTTTTTATACTCATACTAAGTAAATTTTAATATGAGGATTTCAAAAAATGAATTTCATTATATTAAAATTAAATGAAAAAGTTAATAAATTCAATTTCTGAATACAATCATAAAATGTAATGAAAAGCCATTTCTTTTATAAAATTACATTTTTCAATATTAAATATTATTATTATTTCATATCATCTACCGAATAAATTTTTTTCAACCAATATTTAATATCTAATATAATTTATCATTAATAATTATAAATATTTATCTTATAAAAGATTTTTTTAGATGAATACTTTTCAAAAAAAATAAACGATCATAATATGACTTTTATATAATCTAATTGAATTTAAATTATATTAAAATTAGTATTTATTTTATTCATACATATAAATCATAAAGTGGTTACTCATATCTATTCCAACTAATTCAATGGATAGGTTTCTATTATTATACTCAAACCTTTATATTTTGAATTCAAATATCATTGTTTTTTAAGTTAGGAATTGCGTGAAGAGAAAATATCAATTAAATTTACTTATTTAAAGGTAGTCATATATTAGAATTTGTGTGTGTTACATTATCCAAGATACATAAGAAACTGGGGATCATCTCACTCTACCCATGTTCCTACCATAACTTGTAAAGCATGAACACCTAGGCAATGTAACTCTGTAACCCTTTATTTAGGTCTCCAAGCATCATCTATATCATCTTTAAAAATAAAACATAGTTCATATATCAAAATAAGAAAAACAATAGATACATATCCCATACCATAGCTATCAACATTCCTTTGATCTAGCCTAGCACTCATATAGAGGTTATCATAAATATATTGATATATATTTCCCTGACTAAGATCTTTATCAACCTCTATAGACCCAATCAATAGCCACACAACACTCTTGATGATCCAAATCCCGACCCAACACAACACAATACACTTATCTATAAGTCACACTTGGAAACATTGATATAACAATCCTCTCTCAAGCCATTCATAACCTTATAATGTCTTATAAAAACACTAATGAATCCATAATTCATCTTTAGCAAATGGCTAGTACCCAACCTTACTCAATGGTGCTTCACTAGATGCTCGATCCTCTTCTCCAACACTTCTATACACTAAATCCACATGTGTACCAACTAAATAAATTCAATATAGTAATATTCATATTAAGATTGAAACTATTTGAGAGTAACATGTATCCTTATTAGCTATCCATACCCGTATCATGTTCTTGCACTTCCCCTTGGGATCAACACACCAAAGAGAAATCATTCCCTTTTTTTATAATACTCAGGTTCCACAACACACAAAAAAAGTGATAACCCTATCAGATGATCTAAAAACCTTATCATCCCATGAATAATAGATTACTATGACTACAAGACATTTTATTATCATACTAGCCATCTCTTTAAAGGATTTATAAGGTTCCATGTTTGTTCCCATAGTCTCAACCATAAAATTCATAAGTCTTGTACCAACTAGTCCATTCCATAAGTACTAAAAAAATAGAATCCAATCGAATAACTAACTAGGGATCACCACTTTTCTAACACAATTCATCTCTTGTTCCAAGATCACATTTATGTTTTTTTAGAAATTATTATAACCTCGTACCATAATGGATATTCCCCAATATGTTAGAACTCGCTATTTATTTCTACATGAAGACATGGTTTGTAGAGGTATGCAATTTTTCATGAACCTTTTCGGGAAGGTTTAAGAAAAACTATAGAAATTTTAATTTTTTCTATTGAGTGGTTTCTATGGGTAATGTAGTAATTTTTCCTATTGATATATCTGATATAATTTATTTGACCACTCCATTAGTCATGGTATAGGTTTTTTAAATTAGGGTAATAGTTTGAGGGAAATAAAAGTTTTACAAATTTTGAATGAATATTTAATAATTAATTAATTAATTATTATTTATTCAAACATGTTCATTCTGGAATATCATTAGTTCAAAGAGATGGATTGGAATTAAAAAATCACTATTGAGTTTGAAATAGGGGGTTTTCCAAATATATGGATTACCTCACATTGATCAACAAGGTTGGACCAAGTCCATTTTTCTTCTCTCTCATCATTTTCATTTTCTTTCCATTTTTATTTCTTTTCTACTTTTTATTCTTCTAATGCTTTCATCCTCAGATTTTGATGTATGAATCTCTCTAGTGGGGTCTTTATTCAAGAGAGGAGAGGAAGAGGGGTAGGGAGATGTGGGAGAATGAGATGTAGTTTCGATGATTGGGGCATATTATATCATTATACAGTAGCTGCAGACTGTGAATTGGATCACAGTTTTAGTGGTGTCCACATGAAGGTAGGACCTTTTAATTTTTTTTAACATAAATCCTCATAGTTAGTTCTTTAATATTTTAATAATTGTTTTTTGGGTTTGGGTCCCCTAGTGTATCGATCTAGGGGTTCTCAGAAAAATCAAGGGGCTTCAGATGGTTTTAAGGGTTTTTCATTTTGGGAATCCCAGTAACATAGTGTGTTGTTTTATGAACCCACACCATTCATTCTTCCCATTCAGATAATATTTCCATCATTTAAGTTCATGTTATTTACTTCAAGTACATTATATGTTGCAGTACATGGCCATATGTCTGAGTAATTATGTAGGTAGAGGGTTTGGTACTACATGCCATAAACCCTTTCTAAAACGTGTATTGTGGTACATGACCATATAGCCAAGTACATGGATGGTTTTACATTTTTATATTACTCACCATGTACTTAGAGTACATGCAGTGTAGTGGTATTAGGCCATGTGGTGAGGTATATGGGAAGACACCGAGTGTGAGGAAGACTTGGCCATGTAATAGTACGTGGTTAGACACTATGTAGGACATGTTAATGTATTAGTACATGGGAAGACCCCCGATCTTCCCTGTCTATGTGGATTTACCTGACCAAGTGAACCTTTGAGAGAACATATCATGCACCCTAAATAACCTTCCATTACTTTTTATCTGTAAAGGGGCTTTGAGTGTCTTTGTTCCTCGAATTAATAATTGGACCTATGAGTAGTTCATTCGAAGTGTATTTCCAAGTATATGTTAGTGTTGGAGTATTTTTGGCCTTTATATTCCTACTATGTTATGTCTTATACTGATATATTTGTTTCGGATGGATTCGGTTATGTGTGTGCTTTAATAATCATTTTTTATGTTCGGTTGTGAGTTTTGAGGCCCATGCGAGGGTATTCACTTATTGAACACCTTCTCTTTATGATCCCATGTGATTATTCATAAGTTTATTTTAATAGATTCAGGGAGGGGGATCTAGTGACTTCTTAGTCAGGATCATATGTTCTATTTCATGAGGTATAGATATGTTTAGTTGAGTTGTAGACTTGTCGCGGCCTTTGGTTTATGATGATATCATGGGATGTAAAGTATACATATGTGCCACTGGGTGAATATTGATATTGTATTGAGGGAATTAATTTGAGTTTTCCTTTATAATTATGGTGTAGGTTGTGGATTCCTTTTCAGTAGTGTGTTTTGAGGTTTCCCTTCTATGATGGTGATCCTTGGGTTTGAGTTGGGGGATCACCAACAATTCCTTTGAGCGGGCGTGGAAAAAGGATTGATATTTTTGGATATGCCTATTATTGGGTGTACTATGTGAACTACAGTTTTTTGGAGGATGCCCTTGTAGGGTTCCCTTTTATGATGGGGTTTTGGGAACCATGGTGGCTAGACTCTGTTTGGTTTTCATGTGAGATGGTTAGTGTATAGTTCAATAGTTTTATAGGATACTGAAAGTGTTAGCCAATATTTGAACATGAGATTGTGGGTATGGAGGTTTGAGGTCGTTCTTGTTTAGGAATGGAGGTTAGAGGATACCTTTTAGATATAATTAGACTAGTAGTAGGCCCTGATATTGATATGGTTACTCTCCTATTTTAATTGGTTACTATGAAGGAAGGATATAGATATAATGAATGATCGGGATGAGTGCATCAATTATGTATTAGGTTTTCAACCTAGATGGGGTTCATAGATAGTGGAGGATACAATGATCATGGGGCCTGATTTTTATGATTTTGGGATCTAATACGGTAGCCTAATGATGAAAAAATATGTTTTTTTCTACCCCTCACATCCTGCAGGAGTTTTGGGTATAATAACATACTTATTGGGTCAATAGAGAGTCCCTACCACTAGTTCATAAAATTACATTAGAGTACTAGTTCCAAGTAGATATGGTTCCCTATATTGGAACATATGATGATATCATAGGGTCCTACATTCCTAACTACCCTTGTGTTTTACTTCAGTGCTCTTTCATCATCAGGTGGAAAAACATGATGTTGTGGATGTGTGAGCCATGCTTCATAATTACTCTAACTAGGCCCATAGTTAGAGTAGATATACATATAGTTGTTAATCTATAACCCTTTGTTTTTTTTTGTTTTTTTATAATTTTTGGTTTATTCTTATTTCTTTGGGTTTTATGTTGGTTTTTTAATTGGTCTATGATGGAAATGATGTCAATTGTATTCACATGTTGTGACACTATATGTTAAGAACACTATTATGGGTAGCCTACTAAGATTTTTTTCTCACCCATTGTACATGAACCTCAATGTGTTAGTATCCTTTATGTCTAGTTTCAGGTCAAGAATAAGATGTGATAACTCGAGAAGAGGCTCAATGATTCATCATTGAGTGGGATGGCTCATGTTGATTTTTTTGGGTTGTGAGGGTGTTATTTAGCCGTCATAGGGGAAGGGTATGTGGTTCAGATCAGTTTATTAGTAAATCCTTGTATATGTTTTTTCAATTTTTTTGTATGTGGTTAGCACAATGGGTGACTAGTGTCTGCATTCTTTCCCTTTGAGTATTATTAAAACATTTGTTCCATTATTATTTTTTTTCAATTATTAATTTATTTATGTGAATAGTAATGTTCTTATATGGGAATTTTTATAGATTAATTCCTTTATTATTTCACTCTGATATAATATAATAGTCTTCCAATGGTATTTTTTCCGAGGCTTTTGTCGGGGCGCGTGCGTTCGTCTTGTTGGGGGATGGCAGTGCTGTTTTTTGCACTGCATTCCCACTTTCCAAATGCGGTCAGCATCCATTCCGTGTTCAGGGATGTTTGGTCCTTGATAAAAATGGGATGATGGGATGTCATTTTTTCCTTCCGTGGATTCCTCCACAGAACTTTTGGCCTAGTCTGGGTCTCCCTTATAGATTTAAGACATTGTTCGTGAAACTCTTCCTAGTGCCATATCTTCATGGACACCAGTTAATCACATTGCTTCTGTCAGGACATTCCAAAGGGTCTAGTCAAGGAAGTATCCTTCAGTTAGGGGAGTACTCACGTTGGACATCACTGGCGTGTCCAGACACTGGGACACAAGCGCGTCTAGGTTTCTTCCCCTTATTATAGGGCTTCTCAAGGGCACGGAATCCTGATGTATACCACGTTGAATGTGGATAATTTTATGCCATAGGAATGTATCTAAGGTTTTCCACATCTTCCCATGTTTAACACTGTGTATGATGTGAGTTTAACGTCTAGAGGACATGGATCGAACTAATCATAACACTGATTAGAGTGGATCAGATGGGTGCAACCCCTGTAGAGAACACTGATGTTGGGGCCAATGTATGGTTAGCTTCCCGGTTGTTGTTAAAGGTAATTGGGAATGAGGTTGCATGATCCCATTGGGATGTGGCGGCCCGGGTAAGAACCAGGATAGATTATGGAGGGTTTAATGAAGTGGGTGGAGAATGAGATGGATTCGACTTGAAGACGATGGTGATTTTGGGCTTGAGTCTTGAAGAGACCTCCTACGTATCCTTGTGGTAGGGAATCAAAGTAATTGTAGTTCCTCTGACGACAGCTTACAGTTGGATGGTGGATCGCAATGGCTTACCACTAGATGGGGCCACAACGACTTACAGTTGGATGGGGTCACAACGGCTTACCACTGGATGGGGTCACAACGACTTACCTCTGGACAGGGTCACAACAGCTTACCGTCGGATGGGGATTTCAATGGCTTACCGTTCATTCAGGTCCACAGTTTAACATCATGCAGGAAGGGGGCAAATTGACGTGAAGGAGGACCTAGGACCCATATAGATGGTGGGCTTGAACCTTGTGGAGGCTTCCTACGTACCTCACCTTGGCAAGGATCAAAGGCCACGTAGTTTATATGAGTTTGGGAGAACTGACGTGAAGGGGTCAGAGCGACCGGGGTGTTGGTCTTGAACCTCATGGATTCTTCCTACGTACCTTATCTAGGAGAAAAGGAGCAAATACATCGTAGTTTGTGATGGTGTGGGAGTCGACGCGAAGGGGGGTTGGAACCAATGGCTATTTGGCATGAACCTCGGGGAGGCTTCCAACGTACCTCGCCATGGTAGGGATCAAATACCTCGTATTTCATGGGGTGTTTGGTGAAATTCCATGAATATATTTAAGACCATTGGGTGGTGGGAGTGAACCTCAGTGAGTCTTCCTACGTACCTCACCTTGACAGGGACCAAAGACTTCGTAGTTCAGGTTGGGTGTGGCGCTTACACTCTAGGCTACCCGGAGAAGATGCCATTTTCAATGCTTGCTCTAATCCCACCTGAGTCATGATTGGTGTGAGAAACAAGAGACAACAAAGACCTGAAGATCACGTCACAAAAGGTGCGTCCATGGGAAGTAGACTAAATCCACATGTAGTTCGCTACACAAAGAGGAAATAGGGGCTTACGCGTGGTTAGCAGCCGAAGTAATGTAGATTGAGACTTACTCTAGGAGGGAGTCCCGAGTGGTGGAAAATCCTAGAGGGAGAGGGATTTGGCATCAAGGAAGAGAGGTGCAGGGGTGATGCCTCTTGTAAAGAATGATAGAGGCTTACACCTGGGCAGTTTCCCTTTCCCAGCGGACGAACACCACTCTGATAAAGAGGATGTAATTCCATGTGAGGAATGATATCACTCCTATGGAGACCAGTGGGCGTAGATAATGTCTGAGAGGGGAACCTTGCGTGCATGACATAGGACGAGTCCACAATTTAACATCATGTGGTAAGGACGATGGCGCTTGGAAGTTTAACATAATGCAGCTCGGATGAAGTGGGTTCACTCTGCATCACTAGGACTTACATGACTGATACCTCTAGCACCTTGGGGAAGGGAAGGTGTCAGCAATTCCTTGACCGTGGGTCTCGAGAGGCGATCCCATTGGGGGTCCATATTAGCATGGCTATGCGAAAAAGAAATATCTGTTAGCATGCCTCGGTGCCATTAAGGAGCGGCGATGGGGCATGGGGCTTACACATAGAAGCTTCCCGTAATGACTTCCTCATGTCTGGTCATGAGGGCATCCCAACTCACTGGTGGGTTGAGGAACATGATTGAGGCCTACACCTATATGCTAGTGCACAAGAAGGATAACACCAAGGGGCATTGGAATTAGTTTGATAAAAGGGATATGAAAAGAGTGAATCACATGCCCGACATTCGGAACACAGTGAGGGTGGAATGACGATGGATATTAACTGTTGACCATGTTTGAAACACAAAATCCATATCACGTTAGCCTGAAATGGGGACAAACAAATGAAGGTCGACTGTTGACCATGTTTGAAATATAAGACCTGACTCAAAGTGTCGTCGAAAGTACTTCGGGGCATTGGTCCAAAATGGTTGGTGAGCCAAGGTGGCATGTGACTTGGCCATTAGGTGGTCCCTTAAGACATAGAAGAGGATGAAGATCCAAATTAAGGACATGCTATGTGTGAGGTGGTGTGATGGAATGTTTGAATAGATTCCAATGCTCTTGATGTTATGCCACTGTGATCATGGCATAATGCATCTTATTCTTGTCATATAAGGCATCTTTTATTTGGAACAAGAGGTATCCTATTGTTGAATGATAAGGAATTATATAGTTTAAAGTCATGTAGTTAGGACAATTGGCATCTTATTCTTGGAGCATAAGGCATATCTTGTTTGGATTAAGAGGAATCCTATATTTGTCACATATGGAGTACTACAGTTTAGAGTAATGTAGATAGGACTATTGGTATCTTATGCTTGGAGCATATGGCCTATCTTGGTTAGGGAAAGCGGCATCATATGTTTTTCACATAGGGAGTACTACAATTTATATTCATACAGATAGAACTATTGGCATCTTATTCTTGGAGCATAAAGAATCTCTCATATAGGGCAAGAGGCATCCTATGTTTGGAACATCGGGGGAACTACAATTTATAGTCATGTATAGAGAACTATTGGAATCTTATTCTTGGAGAATAAGGAATCTCTCTTGTGGGGAAAGAGGAATCCTATGTTAGGAACATAGGGTGAACTACATTTTATAGTCATGTAGAGTGGACTATTAGGCACAAGGCTCCTAACAATGTCCGATGTTGGGTCTTACACAAGGGCGGCCGTTTCTGGTTCAACCTAAGCTAGGAGCCAAGTGACGGGGTTTGGATGAGTTGGTTGAGGAATGGTTTAACTCAAGGAACATGGGGGGATTGATGATGAGAATCTCAACTCACGACATGGGAAATAGGCCAAGAGAAATACACTGACTCAAGGTGTTTCATGGTGTGTGGAGGAGTGTCTCAAATCATGGTATCCCATAGGTGGAAGGTAGTTGCGCTTAAGGGTGCAATATAAAATGCCGACGTCCCAGCCTGAAAAGTTCATGGTGCGACTCTCCATTTATCATGGGGGTTAGGGGCTATTGCGCATCAAATACGCATCATGCAGGATAGGTTGCACACAATATTGCAATGTGCGACACATGTGCGGAATGGATTGGGAATCGTGGCACTTTTATGGGTAATTGGGAAGGTTGGTGCATGATAGGGAAGGAGTGGCGCACATGAGGGATGGATTGCGTACAATAGGGGTGGTTTGCATGCAATATTGGAGATGTGCATGCAATAGGGGGCCCATGTGCGCAATAGGGGAGGAATTGCGCGCAATAGGGGAGGTGTGCATGCAATTGGGGATCTTTGCGCACAATAGGGAATGCGTGTGCGTAATTTGACAGGTGCAGTACTGGCGCACGAAAAATGGGGCACAATGGCACTATTGTGCAAAAAAATTATGATTTTCACGAAAAAATGGGAACGTTGGATCTTTTGTGTGCAAAAAGGTATGTTTTCCGTACAAGATGGGGTTTTGCGATCATGAACGTAAAATATGGACATACACGTATTAGAGCAGCGGATAACCTTGGAGCCCCCTAGGAAGAAGGGGGTGCACTTTTTTTTATAGGTGAATCCTTGAATGTTGGTGCATGAGAAATTCCTTTCAAATTTTCTACGCAAAGACCTTTTACGCACAACATTCTTTTTTTACGTGCAAATCCATTTTACGCGCAAGATTCATTTTTTATGAACAAGATTCCATTTTTACATGAAATATTCCCTTTTTACGCACAAATCCATTTTACGTGCAAGATTCATTCTTTACCTGCATGATTCCATTTTTACACGCAATATTCCCTTTTACGCGCAAATCCATACTTTGCCCCAAAATCGTCCTGGATGGTCATTTCCACCATGCTGACTTCGAACGACCATAAATTCTAATCCGTAACTTCGTTTGGGATCCCCGACCAGTCAAATCGAAGCTTGTGAAACAAGCTACGCTCCGGGAACATTTTTGAAAGCATTAATTGAGTTACCTGGATGCGTTCTCTAGAGCCTACAGGTATCCTATTACCCTATCACCACTATTAATTAGGATCTAGAGTATAGGGTGGTGTGCCCGAAGCCATGTTATGAGCCCAATCAGGTGAGAGATTGAGAGAACCCATGAATGTTTATGGAAAAATGGACTTAGAGAATTATTTTTATTTGTATTACTATTTTCGGATTTGGGAGAAAGGTGACCTAGTAATGTTTTGATGTTTGTGATATACATTAGGTTGATGCGTAATTATATAGATTCTATGTGTAATTATATTCAATAAAATCCTAGGTTCTTTTATTAGGAAAAAAATTCAAATGGATCCTTTGGTGATGCTTTCTCCATTATTGGAGATGAATTATATTTATTAAGTGATGCATGGGAACCTTTTTGGGTTTGTGTGGGCCTTGGGATGACCTATTGTTGCTGGTGTGGTTGGAATATTTAATGCAATAATGTTTAATAGATGTTTGGATTGGTATGGAGTTTCCCTAAGTTTTTGGTATAATTGAGATGTTCTCTGGTGACTCAGAGGTTTCATTGGGCCTGTGAGGTGGAGTGTTGAGGGAACTCCTGGATTTTTTGTTCAATTTTTGTTTTGTTGGTTTGAGTGGATTTGTTTTGTTGGATCTTTGCCCTATTTGTTTCTAGTTTTTCTTTGAGTATCATGGTGGTAGCGTGGTCAGAAACTCATGGTTTTAGATCAATTATCACGGGGAGGGGAGTCATGTAGTGGATCTTGGAATGGGGGAGGTTCCTTATATTGAAAAAGAGTGTCAAGGGGGATCTGGTTTGTTAGAACTGACTTGCACGAGGATCCTAGTTTTTAGGTTTAGGTGTGTATTACTAGGTTTTCTAGTTCAAGGATATGTTTTTAATGAAATTATAGGTGTGGTTTTTATTGGATCACCCTAAATTGATGAGGAGAGTGGTTATTGGAATGACTATTGGAGTAAATCGATGTTGAGAGAGCATCTGTGTTGGTTGGTGGTGATCATTGTTAGTTCATGAGGCCGACCATCTAAGAGTAGTGTGAGGAGAAACATATGGTGGGTAGTGAACCATAGGACATCATCTATAGGGTTTCTCATTGTATGTGGATTTATTAGCTTGTGGATGTTATTCTTGATGAGTTTGGAATGAGAGGAATTGGGTTTTCAAGGTTGGCGATCTGCTATGAATAGTTTGGACACATCTATCCATAATGATTTATAATGGAGGAGAACAGAATGTTAATCTAGTGTTTGGTTTATTAAAAAAAATAATGATACTCCTATGGTGGGTATCATAAGATCAATCATTGTTAAATGTTCCTCATTCTGGGAGTCATAAGCGCTGTGAGACCAATCAGTGGATAGTTTCACTCGCTTTGGAAGTCCATTGTTTATGGTAATGATTGGTAGTTGGATGGACATAGAGGATTCTTATGGGTGGGAAGAATTTATTGTGGGGATATTTTCATTAATATTCTTGTGATGGTTTTTTAAAAATAGGGGAAATTTGATTTTTTTTCTCAGGCGGTGTTAGAGGGTAAAATTTGAAAATTCTATTATTAGGTGAGCTTAGATAATTTTTCTAACCACTAAGTTGATCCTATAATATGGTGTGTACCCTAGGACTAGATTATGTGGGAAATCCATATAGTTTGAATTTTAGGAAAATATTAAATATTAATTAGTTAAATATTATTTAGTAATGATTTTTGGTTTAGTGGATTTTTCTATTGGAAGTATCAGATTGGAGTTCAAACTGTTCCATTGAGTTTGGAATAAAGAGTTTTTCCTAGGTGTGGAATAACCTTGTGTTGGGAACTGAGGCTAGGAAGAGAACATTTTCTTCTCTCCCATACTTTAATATTATTTTATCAAACATTTCTTATTTTTCATATTTTTTACCATTTACTCCAATATGTGACATATACTAATTACCATTGGGGTGTTTGTTTGAGACAAGAATGGGATATAGATATGGAGATGAAGGGAGAATGAGGTACTAATATGGAGCATAGATAGCACTGTGTCTTTGTTCATCATCTAAATATTATTAATTAGATCAAAGATTTGGTAGTTTCTACCAAGAGGTAGGTCATTTTTGTGTTTTCACCTTAAATCATCATTTTTTAGTTGTTCTTAAATTTTAATCTCGTATCTAGGTTTTTGGCCCCCTAGTAAATTTATATAATGGGTTTTGGGTAAATCGGGGGGTTTTAGGTGTTTCAAATGAAATTCCATTTGGGAAATCCCAATAAAATAGAATGTGGTTTCATGAACACATGTACTCTGGGCTTCCTATTTTTTGAAGATGGTCTTTTTTGAGGTGAAATCTATGTATATTTATTAGAATCCCAATATTTTTAAAAGTCCATGTGGTCATGTACTAGTGCAGGATGAGTGTTTCAGACTACACACCACGTACCCAAGAAACACCCCATGTAGTGGTTTTATGGAATGTAGTATGGTATTCAAAAATTTGGTGATTTTGATAGTCCACACTCGGTACTGGGAGTACACATATTGTATTGGTACATATCCATGTGTCTAGGTACTTGGGAATACACACCATGTGAGTGGGACTTGGATATGTAATAGTACATGGGAAGACCCAATGTAAGACATGTCCATGTACTAGTAAACAGTATGTCCTTGAGTGTGCCCATACCAAATGAAAGTACATGTCTAGGTGAACCATTGAGAGTACACACTGTGTACTCAGAAATAGATGTTATTTACATTGTCCAGTAATGGAATTTTGAGTATATTTGTTCCCTAGGGTCAGGATTGGTCCTATGAGTAGTATATTCAAATAATTTTTTCATGTACATCATAGTGGTGGAATCTTTTTGGTATTTAGAGGCCAATGTGTTTCTTTAATCCTTCTGGGGTTTGGGTTGTGAGTTATGAGGCTCATGATAGGGTGTTTACTTATTTAGAACCTTGGAATGGAGATTCTAGGTGAATCTTGTTGTGTTTATTTAGATATATTCTACAATTATGGACTGAGTTTCTTCTTAGACATGATTTTTAGTTCAGTTTCTTGTGCTCTAGATATGATCACATGAGTTCATTACCGGTGGGAGAATTTGGGTTGGGATGACATCATGGGATGTTAAATATGTCGGGTTTCTACTGACAATAGCTTGATATAGATTTTAGGGACTATTTTGAGGTTTCCCTTATGGTTTTGGTTTTGGCTGATGTTCTCTTATTTATGGTGTGTCTAGATGTTACCCTTCTACAAATGTGATCTATGGATTGTGATGGGGGCCGGCCATAGTTCCTTTGATAGAGCATGACATGAGGTTTTTTTATTCTGGAGGAGACCCTTATAGGGTGTCATCCATGATTGGTGATTTGTTGGAGGATTAACTTATAGAGTGTCCAATGGAACTTATTTTTTAGGAACTATGGTGGATTCCAAAAGTTTGTTTGTTATGTTAGATGGGCATTTCCGGTTTTAGTGGTTTTGGATTGAGGGTGGAGGTTTTATCCAAACCTGTTGGTAGAGCTTGTGTGATTGGTGGTTTGAGTTTCTTATTGTTCATGATTGTATGGGATAAGATAACTTTGTTATATAATTGGACCCGAAATAGGCCTTTATATTATCATTTTATCTTTCCACTACTGGTTGGTTCTTGTGAGGCACAGCTTGGGAGCTAATGGAAAATAAGGATGAGTACAGTCTCCCATGATTAAATTTCCACCATGTATAGTGTTAATGGACTATAGAGGCAACAATAGAATAGGGGACGAGTTTTTATGAGTTTGGAGCTTGATCATGAATTCTGATGATGCATTGAAATGTTTGTTACTCCCATCAGGTTCAATAGAAAATTTTTTCAGGATAGAATACACCTGAGGTCAATAGGGAATCCCTAATTCCAGTTCCGATCAGTCTATTGGAGTCCTACTTCACAGTAAATATGCATTAGTGTTTACAATCTTAAGATGGAATCATAGGGTTTGGCATTCATTCCAGTCCTTATATTGGAATTTTGAGCTCTTCATTTATTAGTGGGATTCACTTGATGTTTTGGTTTCCCTACTCATGGGTAAATATTCCTCTTGTAGGGGATATATTTAGGGTACATTTACATGTGGGCATCAGGGTATAACATGAGGTTTGACGATTACATTTTACATAACACTTATTTTATTTTAATTTAATTTTTTTTATGTTGGTAGTATTAGTTTTTCAGGATAAAAATTATGCATGTTGGATACACATGTTAAGATAGAATATGTTTGGACCACCAATAGAGTGTCCTATTGTTATTTTTTCTAACCCCATATGTTTTCATCTCAGTGAGCATGTAGGCCATATGTCTAATTTTATAATGAGAAAAAGATGTGAAAAACCAGGTGTAGGCATAATGTTGCATGATTAAGAGGGATAGCTCATGTGGAGTTTTAGGTTCATAGTAGATATGTTCAGGAATCATGGAGACCAGGTATACGGTTAATCTTGGTGTAGCCATAGAGAATTATGAATTTATTTTCCTTATTTTTTTTCTATTTTTTTCATCCTAGAGGGAAACCAGTGTCTAGATTCTTTTCCTTTATTTTCCATGAAACATTTAATTCAATATCAATTGATTTTTTTATTCTCATTATGATGATCATGGATGTGTTTGTTTTTAGTTTGTTTCCATTTCAGTTTCACTTTAATATGATGTCATAGTTTCCCTACTATATCATTTTAGGCCATCACCACTAGTCGACATCCTTTGGAATATGGTGTGGTATACATGAGGACTAGTTGTGGATCATATTGTGTGGTAGGTGGAGATGCGTTTGGCCAATTTGTGCACAATAATCAGGATATGTAAATGAATATTTAAATTTCATATTGGCTAAGAGGGTGAGAGGTATTATCTAAAATTAAGGGGTTTTATTTCATATAATGAGCCTCTATAATATATTTATTACATGTCTAAAAAATGTTTCTGTGTAATAATATTGGTTACTTAGGTCCTTAGAGTGATCATTGTTTATGAATCATTGATGTGAAAAACCCTATATATTTGATCTTCTACATCATTTTAATTATTATTTTTCTTTCAGTCTAGTTTGTAGCTGCTTTATAAGAACTCTATAATTTACATCCATCTAGGGAGTTGAAAGGTGTGGTTGAGTTAGTACCAAGACCATTTAAAAGGCATCTTATGTTCCCATAATAGTTTTTCAATCATTCCATCATTTGTTCTGTACATCGTGGATTAAAACCTCAAAAATATGAACTCTAGCATTTATCACCATCCAAGGAAGTGGTTTGTTCTGTGGAGTCATGTTCGAGACAATGATAGAGGTTTTCTATATATCAATGTGAAGGGAATTAGGACCCATGTAATTCATTTATTCTTAATAGGAAACAATGTATATTTAATGTTTCCACAACACGATGGATTGTGGAACCTTTTAGGATCATACAACCATAAAAATTGATGCGTCATTTTTTGATATACAATGATGACCAAATGATGTGTAGTTTGTAGTGATGTTTAAAAGAAAATAGTGTCTTTTAGTTTATTGTCCTAGGAATGTGACCCTTTCTATTAAGTTTTACATCATTTGGAAAGTATTAATAGGACAATTAAATTAATAAATGGTTGGTTAGGGACATACACATGATTTTCCATGTCTAGTTCTTACAATATTTTAGTAATTAAGTAGGGGAAGTTATGATTGGGGATTACACATAGTAAGAGGTCCAAAGTATTTATTAATTATTTCTATGACACATGAATGAAATCACCAATGATGATATGGTTTGGGATTACCCTAATAAGAGGATTTTGGTATTTATGGATCATTGATGGGACATAGGGATAAGATAATGGAAGATAATATGGTCAGAGATTACATATAGTAGGATACCTGTATTTGAATGAATGCCTTTAATATTTTGGTTTCCAGATATAAAGAATATACAAGAATCAGAAGTGATGTGGAAAAATGATGAAGGCTTGAGACTTATAATGGATCAAAATTCATTTTCATCTATGTATATTTATCTAGACACAAGGTTAATTGATCATGGGATGAGTTGGGTGTGGGATGGGAATGGTCCAAAATGATCACGGGAGAGGACCTGGGGAATATGGAATGGGAGAATATCACTTCAAACCCATCATGCTAGCACATGTAGGTTAATTGATTGCATTATAATTATAAGAGTTCATATTAGTGTGATCGTTATGATTTTCCCTAGAAATTCATTATTTCATCAATTTTATTAAGATAGTATTCTAATTATTATTTTAATATATAAATGTTTGTATATAGATGATCATATTGGTTAGAAAGGAAATCCATGGAGATATATCAAAAGAATTCCTTATTCCCATTATCAAATTAATACATGATCAAATTGAACCATGATGGTGTGTATGGTAACCTAACCATGTATGTTCAATGGATTTGGAGGAGGCATTGATGGAATTTTATTTTACCCTTGGTGAAATGAATTCAATGAATTTTCTTAGATCTACTCTAACCATGTTTATTTTGTTGGTATAAAAATGGGTGTAAAAGTGGTTAGGGTATCCCTAATAGGGATCCTTTGTGATGTAATTAATCATCTGACAGATCATTAATGGTGACTAATAACTGAATGTATGATAAAATATCAATTAGGGAGCCTAAATTTTATATAGTAGTTTAATTATGATGGAGTTGGTAGGATTAAAAAAATCATTGTTTTTCTATAATATTGGACAGATAAGACATACACTACAATACTTTACAATGAAAATACACATATATCCTTCACAAAAGATCTTATAATAGAGTTACCGTGAATATTTTATATGGGGGAGACATCACCATATATAATTTATGAGAGATAAATTCCTCTTTTCCAGCAAAAATTTAAATGATTCATGAAATACTTCTTGAAGGATTTTCTAATGTAAGTGTTTCACTAAGGATGAGCTTACCCATAATTAGTGTACTTTTGATAAATAATATGTCAAGGGAAAAATACCTCTTTCTCATCCATTTTTTTGTGTTTTATAGGGGTATTAGTAGGTAGTGGGAGTAACTATTCAACTATGATTTATGAATCCATTATTGAAAAGTTGAAACAAAATCTTATAGAACATCTATATTACGGATGAAAATGACATCATCCCATGAATGTGTTAATATGACACAAAAATAATTTATTCTCATATGGTGAAGATTTTTTTTGAAACAGTTAAGGATTGAATTTGATAAAACATTCTTAATCAGGAATGGGTAAGGAATCATTATTATAGGATTATTATTCCCCAAATAAACTTTTTTATCAATTTGATTAATAATCAGAAGTCATAATCGATATAAAACATAGAAAATAAAATACCAACACAATGAGATCACAAAAAATCCATTTTATTCTCATAAGATCTTCATATCTAGATTTTATTTCCATTATTCTAGTGGGGTCCCTTCTATGATCACGTGGCTCCTTCACAATAGGATTTCATATGAAGTGGATTGATTGGATCCCTTCACACTCACACAATTTCATTATATTTTGATTTTATGTAGTTCCCCTAGACCACAACTCTTAGATATGGAGACTAAAGCACATAAATTATAATTTCAAATATAATACTTACACATGATTAGGAAAAATATCTCATTTTTGAAAAAAATGATGTTTTGGTTTAGAGTTATTGAGAATTAATAAAAATCAGAAAATAAAAAATATCATTCCTTCTCATCAAATGGTAATTTTACCAATATATAAGAACATAAAAATTACATAATTATTATTCAATATATTCAAAAAAAATTTATATACAAGATACTCTTAAAGGAGTATCCTACCTATTACTTTATTTCATAACTGGTTGAAAAGGGGAATATAAGAAGTGGTGAGATCAAATTTTCTATATGGGAAAAAATAATTATGAATAATAACACGAGGGACGTGAGGAATAACATGATAACATAACGAGAATGATCATAATATTTAGATAATGGAACTGAATAATTATATCATAAACACATGGATTAAAAAATGATCATAACATAATAGAATTGCATCAAATGAATGTGGAAACAATATAAACATTATTTCATAAGCACATGATAAGGATTACTCACTAGGAAAACATCATTATATGCAATTTATTAATCTATAATCCATCAGCATATGCTAAGGATTATTCCTTAGGTCATCATCATATGACAATTACAACTTTATAGGTCATCAACATGAATTATGTTTAATCCCTTATCCAATTAAATTCTTCTCATGGGATAAAAAAATTATCCAATACATTAGAGTTTTTTCTGGGTGTACCCATCATAATAAAAAAATTTACATATTTTTTATGTATTATATCAATCAACATATAAAAAACTAAGGAAATAAAATTCCTTTGACATCCTCTTTAAGTGGTTCCTAAATATAAATTTACAATTCAATCAATATATTCTTCATGATAAACCATTAAAAAAATAAATGGGTATCCAAAATGAATATGAATCATTATAGGTAAATACCACACACTAATGATGATTAATCGTATGGTATTAGAAACATACAATTAATACATATATTGTTTAGATAGTAATTTATCCAATCGATCATTGAATTTTGAATCTTGGAGAACAACCATCAATCAAAAATATTGAATTCATAGAGTAACAGAATTGGAAGTAAATAATTCATACACAAGTTGATGAATAGTAATGTCCAATGTAGTGATGGTTCATACAATATATATAAAATAAAAGTTCATAATCCATCGAGATAAATTTTTTTGGATGGAATCAATTGAAGAATACAATAGATCTAACATATTGTTTAGATAAAAAATTTCAAATAATAAAAACAAATGTTTTGATTGAAAATAATAATTTGACTCTTCTATTCATAATATTTTAAAATAACAATTTCACTAAATCACAAGAGTAATAATTTTATTTTTTAACATGCAATCAAAGAGGGTATGTATCTTATAAAATTATAGTAGTTGAAGAAATATACACTCACATGGAAACATGTAAAAGTGATTCCTTTCGTAGAAAAAGACCCATATAAAAACTAAAAATAATTAATTATAATTTTTTAAAATTAAATGTATTCAAAAATTACATTTAAAAAACATCTACATAGGAAGAAATTTTATATATATTAAATAATAAATGTAGACGTTTTTAAAAAAATATAATCATGTAGAAAAAGGATAAATTTCATTAACACCATTTATTGAAACCTGTATTGTAAAAATGATGGTAAAAACATCCAATTATAAAAGGTAAGGTTAATTATTTAGGTTACATGAAAAATTATGGAAAATATGCTTGATAGGTAAAATATATATATGGAAGACAAATATCCATAGGAATGTATATGAGTTATTTATATCAACATCATAATTTTATTTGAGGAAGTGATTCATAAAAGGGTTAGATATTATTGAGTATAATTAATATACATATATAAAAAGAAAATATATCATTTGAAAATATAATTGTTGGAGAAAGAGACATGGAAGATCAAAATCAAGAAGACAATTCATGACTCACAAGAAAGAGGAATTGAGTTGATAAAATAATTACGAAATGAGTAATATTTTAATCAAAATACATGAAGAATAATAAAAATTAAAATGAACCTAAGATACCATGAAAGAATACATTTCATGATAATATATAAATTAGTCATTATATAAACTATATAAAAGTAAATTGGTGTACAAAGTAAAATGTGTCTCAATGAAGGGAGTGTGAGAAAACAAATCCCTTCCCTTATTTTCTCACGTTGTTAATCACACTATAAATTTATATAGAACAACCATAACTTTATTAATTATCTATTTTAGAACATTATTAATCTATATTACCCCTTTTTATTCTTTATTTATAATTATCTACTATGAATATTTTAGTCCATTATACATTATTTTTAATGTTGTGTGTTAACAATTTTAATTGTATTCTACATGATTTGTAATGATAATCATGATCCCTAATAAATAATATATATTTAAACATTCCAATATTTACTATTTATATTTAATATATATCCCATAATTATTTATAATTTCTCACTTTCATCCGATGATAATTTGAAGTTCAACTCTTGAAGATGAAGTTGGAGACAAACTTGTTTCATAAGTTTTTAATAAACAATGATGATCATTTTAAACATGTTCTGGTATAAATATTATAATAATTGAACCTTTATAATATAATTATTACCTTATAATTAAATTTTACAAATAAAATATAAAAATACCTTATCATTCACTATATAAATATTATAATATTTCTCATATAAGTGGTAAACTTACAAAAAGAAAGGCATTTAATAATGATCGAATGAGTTTGAAATTAATAATATAGTGTTAATATATAATTTAAGTAAGCATATAAATTTTATATATATCATAAATATCCATAAATTCCATTTTTAAACAATAAATCATTGGGTTATTGAAAAATTTAATTCGCAATTCTTGGGGGTGGTAGACCGCATGTACAAATGATTTATGGACTCATTCCCTAGTGGATGGTTAGAATGATGGGATTTTAATATTTAACATTATATAATTATAATAATGTTATAAAAATAATATTATCTCAATCATTACACTTTTAGGTCAATCCATGTTTTTTGGTTAAGTTAAATAACACATGTTGTTCATGGAGGTGGTAGAACACACATACACCTTATTAACGACCACATTCCATCACATGTGGATGCAATGAAGGTAAATGTAAAATGTGTTCACATCATAAATTTAGAACTAAAATAAAATCATAATTTTCCTGAAATCCATCCTTGATACCACCCATATGATTCATTAATGAAAAACAAACTGCATCATCTCGTAAAGGTTGTAATCCATACATAGGCATGATCGATGCATTTTCTTTTCAAGGTGGATGCTAAGGAATGAATTAATAATTTAATTGAATTTAATATAATTAAATATAAATATATATATTATTTTTAACTCCTTATATTAATTTTTTTTGAAATTATATGATGAGTAAAAACAATAAAAAATAATGATTATGAGATGAATAATTCACAAGCTGAGAACATTAATTTTCCTTGGAATTAACCATGGAAATGAACTGATTAAGCTAATTAATAGTGTATTATGGCTTTAGTTTGTGGAATATGGTTCTAGGATTAATGGATATGAAGATTATCACAAATTAATTTGAATTTATATGTATGTAAATAAGGGGTGTAATTGGTCACTTTTATACGATAAGGGAAAATATTTTTCCATGGAAAAGAATGTTAAGGGGTATGAATAGAATGGCACTAAAGTTATGTAAAGGAAGGTTGGTACAAAATGTATGTAGGACTTTAAATCCTAAAAGAAATATTTATAGAATGTAATATTATCATTTTTATTTTAGAAACATTGATCCAACATGGATTAGATATTTAAACACTTATTACACTAAATTAAATATTAGTCATGTAAAATATTGTTTTACTAATAATAGAAGCAGACCATGATTTCATATTTTAACTTGTTAATTCCTAATTTAGGATTACTTTAACCTAATTAATTTATAAAATATTATAAATTATATATTAAATTAAACACATATTAGTAATTAAAATTACTTTTAAATGATAATGTTTTTGAACATTAAATATTTATATAAAATAAATTTTAAATGATTTACTATTTTAAGTAAAGTAATAAATTTATTATAAAAAAATTATATTGTGTGGAATTAAATGAAATTAAAATCCAAATTTTACCATGACAATTTATAATTAGAAGAAAAAAATTAATATAGTTTTTATATTCTAATTACTTATAAATTTTGGCCTAAAATATTAAATTTATAATTTATAATTTTGAAATAATATTTTATATCTCTTAATTATACCCGTAAAATATATATTTGATCAATTAAAAAATTTCAAATAAATTAGGCCTTGAAAATATATTGATAATATGATAAACGTCACTGTTTTGGAAGAAATATTTTTTTTCCACTATTCACCTAGAAAGAGATTATTTTACAAAATTCACAAAAATAAGAAAATATATAATTTTTTTGAGGATTAAAAAATTGAATTTTACATTCTCAAATTGAAATTTTATGATTTTAATTATTTTATTTTCAAAATAAATAATAAATTTGAAAGAAAAATGAATTTTACTAAAAATAACCTTCCCAACATTAACTCTTTTTAATTATTCATATTTAAAATATAGCTACTATTATCGGTTAACCATATTAGAATTTATTATATATTTTTTAATAATTTTTTATTCACAAATTTTTGGTTGTTTATATTTGGTGTAGTGTGTAAATTAATTTATAAAACATAGTATGCACTATAACAGATCAAAAATAGTAGGACTTTACAATCAACCCTTCTTAAATAAATTGCATCCTCATAGTTTAAAAAAAATACTAATTATGGATTTTAGAAAAAGGTAAACATGACTTAATATAAAATTTAAATTAAATTTGTACAGAAACATCTAAAGTAAAACTAGAAGATAAATCTATTTCTTCAATCGAGATAACTTAATTAATCATTTTCCCAGTGTCTTTATTTACACAAAAAAAATTTATTATTCCACTGAGACATTCCTAGTGTGTTTATTCTGACATTTTTGACTTGAAAGAAATTTTCTTTTCTTTTCTAGCATCGACTTCAACACCAAAATTTTCAATATACTCCATCCTTATCTTCTATGTGGTGATAGATAATTTGACTATATTATATTTTTTAATCATAATCCATGATATTTTATTTGGAATAATAACAACATTTCTATCCCTAGTTCATGTCCCAATAGATTGAAGGTCTGAACAATCACCACATTTCTAGTGAATCCATTTTTGTATTTGTTCCTTCATGTTACATCCATTACATTAAAAGGATTTTTTTGTACGTGAATATAAAACTAGTAAATGTTAAAAGGTAAACCATTTTACTAAAATAAATAATTCCAAAATTATTTGTATACCTTAACTAATGATTCCTTAGTTTTAATATAGGCTATAAATGGTCATTTTACTATTATTTTCAAAAATCTTGTTATCCCCTAAGAAGAATATTTTCCAATCCTTCTTAATGTTTTTTTAAAATGATGTGAATTAACCCAAGTATATACCTATGTAGAGTCTAGATAGGTGCATAATTAGATACTATTCACTATTTACTAGAATGTTGGGTGAGATATACCTGATGAACAATTTTTTGGGTTATTAACCCTGGAGACGTCTATTTCAAAACCATGCCCACTTTCTAGTATCTATACATGTAATAATTTCACAAAAAACAACCCAAAATATACATTTCCAATTTTATATTAAGTTCTCTTATATATAGACATATTCTTAGGGTTTCCAATAATTTTCTCTTATCAAATTCTCTAAATAACATAAAATATTCAATACAAAAATCCCAATTTATTATATATATCTTCGAAACTATGATAATCCTTAACTAAAAAATGATTTATTTTTATCCTAAATCATAAATACTCATCAAAAAATAACATCATAACCTATAAAGTTATATAAACTCTCCTTTTATACCAACTATAGTACATTTGGACCGACACTTTTGGATCTAGTTCTGAAAAAAAATACAAATATGGATTTGATACACATAAATGATTAGAAAATCATTCTCATATTTACTATCAAAATACCTTTTGGTTAATATATTTAGATAATTTGGAAAAAAATAAAAAATAAAAAATCTCAATATTTATCATTATATAGATGTTTTTCCATTTATAATAAGGTAATAAATATATAACAAGTCTTTAATATGACTAATACATTATCTGTACAAGATATATTTTCAGTATCAGAATACTTAACTATTTAATTCATTACCTGGGAAAAGGGAAATATAATATGGGGTGAATTAGAATAATAGTACAAGGAAACATAGTAATAAAGCATAACATCAGACATGTGATGCATAAGCTGATATCATAATGATAATGATCATAATATTGAGAGAATAGAATAAAGAGATGATATCTTAAAGTCATGTATTAAACAATGATCACAAACATAGGTGAATGAAATCAAAGGAATGTTCAAAAAACCATGATATCATAATCATACACTAAGGACTAATCCTAAGGCCATAATCATTGTATTACAAGGATTTCACTTGAGGAAATCATCACATTCCAATGATTACCCACTATTCTATCATCATATACCAATGATTACTCCTTAGGATATCAAAAAGTATTATGTTTACTCACTAATCTCATACATATATTATCATGATATATTAACATTTTCCAATGCATTGGAGTTCTATATGGGATCACCAATTATAATAAAAAATAATACATATGTGTTCCATATAATTTCAATCAAATATCATAAAAATCATGGTAAATAAAACAGGTTTTATATATTTTCAAGCGGTTTCGTAAGGAAAGACTCATAATTCCATCAATAATCATATAATGATAAATCCATGGAAAAATTTATGGGTATCAAATGACTTTAAGAATCATTAGTGGTAAAGACTACTTCATAAATATGAGTAAGAATTTGGTATTCACACATTATATAAAATTTATATATGGTTTAGACTATAATTTACCAAAAATTATAGATATTTGGATTCTAGGAAAATTCCCTTCAATATAGTAATAATGAATCCTTATTGGAAAGTAATTTAATGCAAATAATTCCTCTACAAGTATATTGTTAGGAAATATAAAAGTAGTGGGGGTCTTACAATATATATAAAATATAATTTTATAGTTATTACAGATAAATAATATAGATGGTTCTATTTTGATAATACCATTGATCAAGAATATGATGTTGATGAAGAATAACCTTATAGGCATTTGGGAAATCTCATTGAAAAGTTTATTTTTTCATATTTATTAGATATATTTTAAAAGGAATACTTTACTAAACTAGAAGACTTATAATTTCATTTTTTTTGAAAACATTGAAGAATAGAGAGGAAGTCTCTTAGAAAATAAAAAGGTTCTAGAAAGATTCACTCAAATTGAGAAATTTAAAAGATACATGTTTTTGTCTAAAATTACCCATAAATAAAACTTTTAGAAGAATTTCTATAAATTTTTATTATAAATTCAATGTAGTTTTAAATTACTATTATAATTTTTTTTGAATGATCTAATTTTGGAACATTTTAATACATTAATTTATAAGAATTTTTTTTAAAAAAAATAATCATTTGAAAAATTATTAACATCTATTAAACCATTATGTGAAACTCATATCATAAAAATTATGATAAAACATTTCAATGATAAGAGGTAAAGGTATGTATTATGGAACTTAAAAAATTATATAAAATATATTTTATAGGAAAACATGGATATATAATAGAAATTTCCAAATGAAATTATAGAATTTACTATTGTGGTCATCATGATTTTATTTGAGTAAGTGTTACCTTAATTAGAATTATATTTATTAAGAGAATTAGGATTCCCAAATTAAAATGGAGTTATGCATTTTGAAATGAATTTAAAAAAATACTAGGAGGATAAATATCAAGAAATGATTTAATAACTCATAATAAAAAAGACATGAGTTGAGAATACTGTTACGATATGGGTAAAATTTTAATGAAAATCCTTAAATTACATTATAAGGAAAATTCAAGTGGGTGTCGATTCGTAAGGTTTGGTTGAATATCCTTCACATCTCTTCTTATTTGGAACAGCTAAGGCCCCTCTTTACCACTTCCCTTTCTCCGTCATTTTTGCATTTTCATTTGGTTCAAATGATACGACTATTATAGAAGGAAACATATTAATTCAACAGATCCATATTAATTTATATTTCCAAAACCATATTCTAGGATTCTTCCACAATCCATTCATTAATTCTTATGCCCATACTCAATTCAGATTGACCGTCACCAGATACATTTTAATGTTTTGTTAACTCATCTTGGGGTCCTCAATCCATAGTGACTGGGGGTTCTAGATCGACGAGATCTAAGCATCCACCTCTTTTGAGATGATTATTTACCATGTATCTTTTAATTGGATCTATGGCTGTGTGACAATATAATCCTCCACCTATTCTATTAGATGGTTGATTTTGATCATGGTTGTGATCGTAAGCATGTGGTGGTGCAGATTTATCTTCCCTGACATACTATTCCATTTTAGAACCCATTATTCCACAAAGGTATTAGTTATAGGATCTGATGTTTTATCCTGATTGAAAATTATAATCTCTTCTAGAAGAAGCTTAGTTTCACTCATATATGTGTTGAGATGGACATTTTTATTCCCCACCCGAAATGTATTTGTCTTTAGGTGGAAGGGGGATACTGTTTTTGGAAATACATCCATCATGATGAAAACATTGGGTTTTTTGGTTTTGCATTCGGAAAGGCCACTAGACTTCGATGTGATCTCAACATGGTAGGACAAATCACAAGGTTTTAGTGGCCATTATAATGTCATCATTTCCCAAACGGTTATTGACAGGATGAGCATTGGTGCTGGGAGGAGCTCCTCTCTTGTTAGCCATTACTCTTATTTAGGTATCCTTAATATTCTAGGTATATTGAATATAAGAATTCAATCTGCTTCATTTGGACATGGTAAATTTCATGGAGACCAACATCCCTTTCCTGGTTCCCATCTCCAAGGACTTTCATCCCTTGGTTCTCCATGTTTAATAAGTGTGATTATGTTGGGAAATGACTGGAAAGGAAATTGAATTGTAGTTTAAGTAGACACCGGGGGTGTTGGTCAAACCTATCCAGTGATATAATGTGAACCTTCATATGAAATAATAGTTCATGGTATGGTGGTTATTTTTTTAGGGAATTCAATGTATTTAATTGTAACTATTTGGCCGCCAAGTTCACTCATACCCAAGCAGTGGTTCTGGATGGACATACCTGTGAAATGGGTGTCAAGGGGGTCTTGGAAACTTCTAACATTAACCAAAATAAATTTGGTGTTCTTGGGTGTGATTCTATCCAAAAAATTGATCTTAAAATCAATGGTTAGATAGGTGATTTTTTTTAACATTGGTGTTCCCCGAAAGGTTATTCAAAAATAGAATGTGGCAGAAATGGTGGGCTGGATGAGTACTCTCTCAGTTATCCATCAATTTGGTTTTCTGCCCGATGATTCATATCATGATTCTGTGAGGGAACTGGACGCATCAGAAGGTATGTATGATAAATATTTTTGAATATAACTTATTTTACTCATGTTTCCAAGACTATAATTATTAACTTTTTGTGGTTCTAATTTAACATTAAAGTTATTTATGAAAATTTAAAAAGACTTATTGTTTTAAAACATTTACTTTTCTTGCACATGATTTTTAATGTTAATGTTGATACTTGATCTTTGATATTGATTTCATAATTCCAATATTAACCATTTTTTCATAATATATATATATATATATATCATGATTTTTTCTAGTCTTCCACTTTTATCCCATGAGAGTTTTAATTACAACTCTTGAAGATGAAGCCGAAAATACACTAGTTTTACAAATTTTTAATAAATAAATATGATATATTATTAACATGTTTCATATTAATATTTTAGATATATATTTTTTATACAAAAATGAATATATTATTGTTGTTTTTTTATTATTACATAATATTCCATAATAATTAATAATATAAACAATACAACATAGCTTAAGTATTCAAAATACTGACCAAAATAGAAGTGAGTTGTAATGATCAAATATGTAAGAATTTGTGATTATATAGTATTAATATAATATTTATGAAGATTTTAACTTTAATATATATAAAATATCACCGTAAAAAAATCCTAATAACCATTAATGATTAGTTTTTTTGATAAATGAAATTAACCTTTCATAGAGGTGTTAGTCCACACGTACACACAATTAACGCACTCATTTACCATTAGAAAGACTGAGTGGTGATATATGAAAATTTATCATTTTATACATATAATGTTGTTATAAACATCCTATTTGTTATGTAATTACAATTTTATATCAATCAATGTTATGTGTTTAAGTGAAATAAGACACATCATTCATGCATGAACAAGTCTAAACATGCACATGAATAACGATCTCATTCCTTAACTGAGGGATGGAATGATGGTAAATGTAAAAGAATGTAATTTCTTAATATTATAAGTGGCATAAAAAATATTTATTCAAAAAATCAATTTTTTATACAATTCATAAGATTAAGGGACAAAAAACAAATCACATCATGTCTTCAAGGCGGTAGTCTGTATATATGCACGATCAATGCATTTGTTTCTAATCAGATTTGATAGAATGAATGAATAATTGATTTTAAATTAATATTATATCATTTTAGTATATATATAATATTTAATTCAATATATTCAATACGTTATGGATGATTAGTAAGAGGAAAATCAAATAGATAGAATAAGAAAAGTGTAATATTACCATCAAAAACCTTGTTTTTCCTTGTAATTATCCATAGAAATGTAGGGAAAGGATAGTTGTGGGTGACCAATGGACATGTTTAATGGGAAATTATTCCATGAATAAATAATGGGAATATATTCAACAAGTAATTAAAATGCATGGGTCTGTAAATAAGAGGTGTAAGTGGTCCCTTTTATAAGTTAATGGAAATGACTTTTTCCCTGGGAATGAATATTAAGGATGTAAAAAATAATTGTATGAAATTTAGGTGTAATATAGTCATAGGTAACTTCATGTAAGTTTTTGATACTAAAAAAACCTTCATATATGGTATTGATTATATGTTAATTTATAAAAATATAATCCTCCATATATTGGTAATTTATACACTTATTACTCTCAATTAAATATTAATGAGGCCAATAAATATATTATTGAAATATAATTTTAACATTATTGAACAAAATTCATAGGTTGATTCCTAATTGGTCTTCATTTAACATAACTAATTTCACAAAAATGATAAAATATAAGTTTAATCTAATTATAAACAACACATAAATATTACTTTTAAATAAAAGTGTGTTTTTAATCATTAAACTTATGAATAATAAATATGATTCATTAGTATTTATTTCCATGATAATAATTTTTTTATTGTAATAAAATAAAAGTATTGTGGTATTAAAACAAATCAAAAACAAAAACTCAACATGATGAAGATTAATTAAATTGAACAAATGAAAACATTTTTAAAATTATAATGAAGTATTTCTGAAGACCTAAAATATTAATAATGAATTTATATGTTCAAAATAATAATTTATATTTCATAATTATACAATTAAGATATTTATTTTAAGATTTAAATTATTTTATTAAATTTTATTCCAATCAAATTTACCAATAAATAGAAAAACATTATCATCTTGGATAAAAACATTGTTTTCAATATTCACTGATAAATCAATTATTTTTGAAAAATTAGCAAAATAAAACATTATCTTATTTTAACATGACAATTTAAAAAAATAATTGTAATTTATCAAAATTACATTCTCAAACGTATAATGGTTTAATTTTAAATTAAAATATATAATATAATGAAAATAATATTTATTGAAAAGATTTTTTTCAATATTAACCAACGTGTTGTATTTACCATCTATATGTACCAACCATTATTGGATTACCATATTAGTGTTTATTATTACTTTATTAATAATATATTATTAATATGAAGTGGATTTTATAATAGGTTTAGCATGAGACACAAGTTACCAAAGATTTTATGTATTTTAAAGGATCTAAAATCTCAGATCATTACAATTAATTTGTGGTGAAGTGATGCTAGTCCTTTTACTGAAGATCATGAACTTTAATAGAGATATATCAAGAAATTTTTCTAGGTAATTTTTTACCTTTTTTCACTATATCAGGTTTGGGATTTACCTTGGGGAGTTTTTGGGTGAAATTTGAAATTTTTTTAAGAGGTTCAGTACACAGTCAGTGCACATTGTTTCCAAACAGTGAAATAAGAAACATAGTGAATTCACATGGTTGGTGCATAGTTTTTCAACTATGAAACCTCTTAGTAGTAAACATTCAACCCCTAGATTGTAGTAAAATGGTAATGAAAACCATGCACCCCATACATGAAATAATTCATACAGAATTTTAAACCTCCTAAAATTCATTAAAAAGTTATTGAACCACCATATTTTATCCTAAAACACACATTCTGGACGCTAAAATAATTTCTCTCCTTTTTTGAAGTTCCTGGATAATGTAAAAGGAATTATGGCCCCAATATTTTGTTAATCTATGATCTGATTAAATATATACACCATTCCTAGTAAGAGATCCCCATCTCGATTAGTTTACACTCTCTCTCCCGTCGTTCTTTTATCCTTTGAAGAGATGTTTCTTTCATTGGAGATGGTTATAGATCTAGTTTTCCGTGTATCTAATTAATTTTTTATATATGATATAGGTATCATATAAATAAATATATCTCGTTCTTATTTGTGATATTATTTGTTCCACTTTAAATTGGGGAATTATGTTGGTAAGAATTCATCAACGTTCTTGAGGTAGGTGGTCTTAATTCATTTCTAAAAGTCCCGATTCCAATTATGTATATGTGTTCAGAAAATTCAAATGGAAAGTTTAACAATTGAATATTTAATTAGATAATTAATTAATTAATTTAATTATGGGATCATGGAGTTGATTAATTGGATTTCCATGTTATTATGAAATGAGTTAAATAAGGGAAAACTAAATTTTGGTAATTGTGATTATCCAATTAGTGAATTGAATTAATTGATTGGTTATTAATGGAATTTTGTGATTTTGAAATTGATGGTAATTGGGTTCTTGTGATTTTTAAATTAATTTGATAATGAATTAATTGAAAATGGTTTTTTAGATGATTTTATTAACCATAACGGGTTAATATGAAATACATTTAAATGTTTCAAAACTGTTTAACAATGAATTGATTATATTATTCCATGGGAATAGATTATTGAACCAAGATTTTTTTGATAATTGTAATGGTATACTATGATGTGATATTTTGATCAAAGGAGTTAATATTTATTATCCTTTATTGTTGTGATATATGGGATATAGTTTTATTTATTTATATATAAGTGTGGAAAATAAATTGAGTCTCCAAATAACCATATATAACATTGAGTGTGGTATAGGGACTGATTTTATAAATATCCATGTGTGATATACAAGGTATGTGACAAAGACTAATGCTCTAAATACCCACGTGAGATAGATAGTATGGGATAGGGAATAACTCTCAAAATACCCATGTGAAAAAAGGTGTGGTATATGTACCAATGCTCCAAATACCCACAGGGTGACAGATATGATGTTATACACCATTGAGATTGGAATTGGACTATGGTACCGAATATCTGTGTTATGAATTTAAATGAGATTATACATAACAACCTTACATTTTTATATGTGATATTTCACTAGGATAGTTGAGACTCTGACATGGGCCAAAGAATGTATTGAGGGTTCTGGTGTCCTTAGGAACCCAGGGGTTTATGTGGTTTAACAATGAATAATTGAATATGTAAACTGTTTAATTTATTTCTTGTATTTTAATCATTATAAAACTATATACATTGTATATAACCTATCCATGTATGTTCAAAGGATTTATAGGAGTACTTGATAGAATTTTTTGACCCTTGGTGAAGCGAATTCAGTGTTTTTTCTTTGATTTACTCAAACCAAGTTTATTTTGATGGTATCAAAAGGGGTGTAAATGAGTTTTTGGTATCCCTAATAGGGATCCTTCATGATTTAACAAATCATGTGTTAGATCATTAATGGTGATTTACCATTGAATATAGAATAAAATGTTATTAAGGGATACTAAATTTTATATAATACTGTAAATATGTTGGAGTGGGTAGGATTAATCAAACTCATTGTTTTTATATACAATTAAATAGATAATACATACACTAAAACCCTTTATAATGAAACTACACATATATCCTTCATAAAATATCTTACACTATAGTTACTATGATGATTTTATTTGTGGGAGAAACCACCTTATATATTTTATGAAAGATAAATTCCTCTTATCTAGCTTAAATTTATATGTTAAATTAGAGTGTTCTTGGAGTCTTCTCTAATGTTTATTTTTTACTAAGGAAGATCTTACTCATAATTTTTATCTTTTTTTTTAAATAATATTTTCATGGTAAAAATGTATCTTCCTCATTCCTTTTGTGTAAGGGTCTTCTAGGGGTATTTATAGGTAGTGTGTGTAACTATTCCACCATGAGTTATGAATTAGTTACTAAAATATAGAAATAAAATCTTATAGAAAATCAATCTCCGGGATAAAAAATACATCATTCCATAAATGATTTAATATGACAAAATTAATGATTTATTCTTCTATGGCGAATATTTTTTTTGAAATAGTGAAGGATTTAATTTGATACGACATTCATAATATAACATGTGGAAGGAATCATTATTATAAAGTTATTATTCCCTGAAAAACCTCATTTAACAATTTAATTATGAATAAGAATTCATAATTGATATAAAACATGGAAAAGAAAATATCACCACAAGGTGATCACAAACAAATTCATTTTCATCTCATAACATTTTCAATGCTAGATTTTATTTTTTAGAGACTAATGGGGTCCCAATCCAAGATCAGGTGGATCCTTCATGATAAGAGTTCATTTGTAGTGGACTGATGGGATCCCTTCACACTCACACGGTTTCTTTATAGCTGGACTTTGTGTAGTTCCCCTAGACCCTCAATCCTAGATATAGAACCTAAAGCACATAACATTAAGCATTGGATATAATAATTATCCATGATTATAAAATCTAACTCATCTTGACTCGCAAAGGATGTTTTGGTTTATAGTTTTATAGAATTAAGAAAAATCACCAATTAATAAATATCATGAGTTCTGATGAAATGAGAATTTTAAAACTATATAAGATCGTAATAATAACATAATTTTTCTTCAAAATCTCCAAAAAAATTGCTATCCAAGATACTCTTTGAGGATTAGTATACTTAATACATTCTTTCATAACTCGCGTAAAAGGGAAACATAAGAAGTGGTGAGATCAAATTTTCTATAATGTAAAACATAATTATAAATAATAACACAAGAGGCATGATGCAAATCATGATATCATAATGAGAATGATCTTAATCTGGAGACCTTGGAACTAAGTGATAATATAAAAAAATGCTTCGATTTAACAATGATCATAACATAATAGAATAACATCATATGAATGTGGAAACAATATAAAGATGATATCATAAGCATATAAGAAGGTTTACTCCATAAGAAAACATCATTATATGCAATGTATTACTCTATAGTCCATTTTAATATGAAAAGGATTACTCCTTGGGCCATCATCAAAAAAAATTACTACTCTATAGGTCATCAATAAGAATTATGTTTAATCCCTAACCGCATACATTGCTTCTCATGGGATATGAAAATTATCCAACGCATTAAAGTGCTATTTGGGTACACCTATCATAATAGAAAATCTTACATATGAGTTCCATATGATTTCTATCAACATATAAAAAACTAATTAAATAAAATGTGTTTTATATACTTTTTAAGTGGTTCTTTAAAGAGGAATTAATAATTCAACTAATATATCTTCTATGATAAACCTTTGAAAAAAATAAAGGGTTATCCAAAGTGTATATGAATTATTCTAGGAAAATACCACTCAATTAGAATGATTAATAATATGGTATTAAAAACAATTTAGAAATATATATTGAGATTAGATAATAATTTATCCAATCTATTATTATATTGGGCATCTAGAAGAACACCCATCAATAAAAAATTGGGAATTCATAGACAAATGGAAATGGAAGTAAATCATGTATACACAAGTGGATGAATGGGCATGTCCAATGTAGTATTGGGCCATTCCATAGATATAAAATAAATGTTCATAATACATCCTGATAAATAAGGGGGATGATATCTGTTGAATAATACCATAGATCAAGCATGTGATGTAGATAAAAAAACCCTTATAATAATAAGGAATATTTTGATTTAATATAATAATTTGATTTCTCTATTGATAATATATTAATATTATAATTTTACAAATCATTAGAATAATAATTTTCTTTTTTTAACATGGAATCGCTGAGGGGATGTCTCTTCGAAAATGATATAAGTGGAATAAAGATACACTCACATGAAAACATGTAAAAGTCATTCCTTTTGTATAAAATGACCCATAAAAAATTAAAAAGGTTTCATTTTAATTTTTAAAAATTCATGTTAGTTAAAAATTCAATTTTCAAAAATATCCAAAAGCACATAAATTTAATATATAGTTAATAATGAATTTATAAGTATTTTTTCAAAAATATAATCATGTAGAAAATGGTTAAATTCCATTAAAGCCATTTAGTGAAAAGAATATTGTAAAAATTATAAAAAAATTCAATTATAAGATATAGGGATAATTATTAAGGTCACTTAAAACATTATGGAAATTACTTTTGATAGGTAAAATATAGATATGGGTGAAAAATATACACAATAAAGTATATGAGTTATTTATAAAAACATTATAATTTTATTTTAGGAAGAGTTTCATAAAATGGTGAGATGTTAATAAGGATAAATAATATACATATATAATAATAAAATATTACATTTTAAAATAAATTGGTAATAAAATGTGACTTAGAAGATCAAGATCATAAAGAGATTTTATGAATCACAGGAAAGACGACTTGAGTTTAGAAAATAATTACAAACTGATTAAACTTTTAATCAAAAAAATTGAAGAATAATTTAGATTAATATGATCTTCAAATCCAATGAATAAAATATATTTCATGATAATATACAAATTAGGAATCATATAAAATAAAAATGTAAATTTGTGAATAATGTAAAATGTTTTTCAACGAAGGAAGTTTGAGAAATAAATATCTTCCCTTATTTTCCCACTTCGTTGATCACACTATAAATTAATATAAAGAACCATAAATATATTAATTATATATTTTAAAAACTTATCAATATATATAACCTATTTTTTATAATTCATTTATACTTATTTACAATTAATATTGTAGTTTATTATAGGTTATTTTTAACATTAGGTGTTAACAATTTTAATTGCCTTGCACATGCTTTGTAATTATAATATTGATCCCAAATCAATAATAAATGTTTCATCATTCTGATATTTACTATTTATATTTAATATATATTCTAGGATTATTTATAATTTCCCACTTTCATCCCATAAAAAATTTAATTTAAACACTCAAAGAAGAAGTTGGAGACAAACATGTTTCATATGTTTTTAATAAAACATGATGATATTTTTTAAATTTTTTTTGATATTAATATTATAAAACTCATACATTAATCATTTAATTAATACATTATAATTAAATTTTATTAATAACAAATGAAATTAGTTTTATAATTCACTATATGATCATTGTTTTATTTCTCATGTAGGTGGTAAAATAAAAAAAAACAAATGCATGTCGTAATGATCGAACGAGTTTGAAAGTTGTATTATATAGTGTGAATATAAAATTTTCATAAGAATATAAATTTAATATGTATCATTTATATATATATATACATAAAAATAATTTTTATAAACATTAATCACAGGGGTATTGAAAAATGTAATTCCTAATTCTTGGTGGCGGTAGACCGCATGTATGGTTGATTTATAGATCCATTCCCCAAAGGATGGATAGATTGGTGGGATATGAATATTTAACATTATATAATTATAATATTTTAAAATAAATAATATTATTTCATTAATTGAACTTTTAGTTCCATCCATATTTTTTGGTTATGATAAATAACACATGTTGTTCAGGGAGGTGGTAGTCTGTGCATGCACCTAATTAATGACAACATTCCATCACATGTAGATATAATGATGGTAAATGTAATAAGAGTTCACTTCAAAAATTTATAACTGAAATAGAAACATAATTATTCATAAAACTCATCCTTTATACCATCTATAAGATTTGTTAATGAAAAAAATGCATCGTCTCTTGAATGATGTAATATGTACATAGGCATGATCGGTGCATTTTCTTTTCTAGGTGGATGTTATGGAATGAACACATAATTTAATTGAAATTAATATAATGAAATTTAAGTATATAGATAATATTTAATTCATTAAAATATTTTTTTGGAATTATATGAAGACTAAACTCTAAAATAAATAATATTATGGGAAGAATAATACACACGCTAAGAACATTAATTTTTGTTGGAATTATCCTTGTAAATAAAGTGATTAAGATAATTAATGGTAAGTAAAGGATATAGTTAATGGTATAGGGTTATAGGATGAATAAATTTTAAGAGTATAATAAATTAATTTGAATTTATATGTGTGTAAATAAGGCGTGTAAGTGGTCACTCTTATATGAAAAGGGAAATGATTTTTCCATTGAAACTAATGTCAAAGGGTAAGAATAAAATGGCAGAATTTTTGGTAAATGCAGGTTGGTAAGAAATGTAGGTAAGACGTTAAATCCTAAAAACTATTTATAGAATGAAATATTATCATTTTTATTTTTAATTAATTGATACAACATAGATTAGTTTTTTAAACACTTATTACACTTAATTAAATATTAATCATATAAAATATTATGTTACTAATAATAGAAGCATAACGTAATTTCAAATATAAAAATATTAATTCCTAAAATGGGATTACATTTTCCTAATTAAATTTTCAAATATTATGAATGAATATTTTATATTACACACACACAACCAATTTGAATGATTTTTAAATATTTGTGATTTTTAACTTTAAACTTTCGTATATGATACATTTTTAATGGTTAGATATTTTAATGATAGTAATGAAATTATTTAAAAAATATGGATGTTATGTTGATTTAAATGAAATGAAAATACAAATTTCTCCATGAAAATTTATAATTAAAATAAAAAATATAGATAGTTATTATATTCCAATTAATTATAAATTTAGTCCTAAAATATAAAAATTATAATTAATAAGTTCAAAATAATATTTTATATCTTTTAATTATAACCATAAAATATCTATTTGATTAAAAAAAATTATAAAATTTTAGGCCTTGAAAATATATTGATATTATGATAAAATTCATTGTTTTGGAAAAATCCTATATTTCACACTATTCAACCAAAAGTATTTATTTTAGAAAAGTCTCAATTTTAAGTCAAAATATAATTTTTTTAGGATTAAAAAATTAAATTTACTTTATCAAATTGAAATTCTATGATCTTCCTAATTTTATTTTCAAAATAAAGTATATAATATAACAAAAAATGAATTTTACTAAAAATAACTTTCTCAACATTAAATGTTATTAATTGTTCATATTATAAAGACAACTACTATTAATGGTATACCATATTTGTATTTATTATAGATTTTTTAATAATTGATTCATAATATTTTTTATTTTTTTATATTTTGCGTAGTGTGTGACATATGTTATAGAACATATTATGTACTATAAAGGATCTAAAATAAAAGGTCATTATATTCTACCCACTTAAATAAATTGCATCCTCATAGTTAAAAAAATTACTTATGGATTTTAGAAAATGATAAACATAACATAAGAAAAAATTTAAAATAAAATTTTTATAGTAAAATCTAAAATAAAATTAGAAGATAAATCTGTTTCATCCATCTAGAAAACATAATTCATCATTTTTCCACTTTAAATAGATGTTTTATACCTTCTATTTACACAAAAAAACATTTTATAGTTCCATTGAGACATTCCCCTATGTGTTTCTTCTCACATTTTTGATCTGAATGAAATTGTATTTTCATTTACATAATTAAATTCATTACCCAAATATTCATGAGGCTCTATACTTATCTTCTATGGTGTTATAGAGAATTTTACTATGCTAAATTTTTTAATCATAATCCATGATAGTTGATTTGGAATAATAACAAAATTTCAATCCCCAGTTCATGTCCCAATAGATTGCAGGTTGGGACAATCAACACATTTTCCATTGAATCCATTTTTTTCAAGGTTCCTTCATGATACATCCATTTACTTGAAATTATTTTTTGAGATAAAAATATAAAATAATTAAGTATTTAACGATAAAACCATTATATTAAAATGAGTAATTTTTAAATGATTTTTATACCGTAACTTATGAGTCCTGATCTTTAATATAGGTTATCAAAGGTCATTTTACTATAATAATCTCAAATATAGTTCGATCCCAAGAAAGAATACTTTCTAATCCTTTATAATATTTTCAAAAAACAATGTGAATTAACCCAGGTATATAACTGGGGAGTGTTTGGATAGGTGCATAATTAGGGATTATTCACTATTCACTAGAATGATGGTTAAGATATACCTGAACAACTATTGTTTTGTTTATTACCCCTAGATGCATCTATTTAAATAACATGTCCACCTTCATTATCTATATATTTATATTTTCTCCAAAAACAAATAAAATATACTTTTCCAATATTTTATAATGTTCTCCTATACATAGACATGTTCCATGGGTGTTCCATAATTTTCTATTAAATGAATAAAAAAAATATTCAATACTAAAATCCAAAATTATTATCTATTCTGTAGAAACTATGATCACCCATAACACAAAAAACATTGATTTCATTCCTAAATCTTAAATAGTCTCTAACTAATAACATTATAGCCTATAATGTTATCTAAAAAGTCCTATAATACTAAAAACAGAACCTCTGGACTGACACTTTAGGATCTAGTGCTGAAACAATAACATAAAAATATGGATTTTATACACATCTATGATTAAAAAATCATTATCATATTTAAAATCCAAAAACCTTTTGGTTTATAGATTTATATAATTTAGATGAAATACCAAATAATAAATCTCAATACTTCTCATTAAATAGAAATTTTAGCACTATATAAGAATGTAATAAATATATAATGAGTCTTAAATACTTCATATATGTTATTCATAAAAAATATTTTTCAAGGATTAGCTTAAATAACTTATTTTATTTGTCACCTAGGGAAATAGTAATATAATATGGGGTGAGGATAGAATCTTAGTAAGGGTAAACATAATAATAAAGCATAACATTAGAGATGTGATTCACAGACTGATATCATCATGATAATGATCATAATATTGAGAGAATGGGATAAAGAGATGATATTATAAAGTCATGTATTAAACAATGATCATAATATAAGAAAATAAAAATAAAGTAATGTTGAAAAAAATGATATCATAATCATACACCAATGACTACTACCAAGGCCATATTCATCATATTCCAAGGATTTCTCCCTCAGGAATCATCATATTATAATGATTACTCACTAGTCCATCATCATATGCCAAGGATTAATCCCTATATTATAATAAAGGATTATGTTTTCTCATGAATCTCATACATATATTCTCTTGAGATATTACCATTTCCCAATGCATTGGACTTCTATATGGGTTCACCCATCATAATAAAAACTCATAAATATGTGTTCCATAAGATTTGAATCAATATATCATAAATAACATTGTAAATAAAATGGGCTTTATATAATATTCAGGTGTTTCCCTACGGAAGGTATCATAATTCCATCAATATAAATTTTAAGATAAATCCATGGAAAATTGATTGGTATAGAAATAATTTAAGAATAATTCTATGTAAATACTAAAAAATAAATATGATTATGAATATGGTATTCACATAGTATAAGAATTATATATGTGCTTTAGAATATAATTTTCTCAATCATTCTAGGTCTTCGACATCTAGGAAAATTCCCTTCAATATATTAATAAGGAATCCATATTGGAATGTAATTTGAATTAAATAATGCCTCTACAAGTTGATTATTATAAAATACAAAATAATCAATGGGTTGTACCATATATATAAATATAATTTCATATTTCTTATAGATAAATAAATTAGATGAGTACATTTGTATAATTCCCTTAATCAATAATATCACATTTTTGAAGAATACCCTAATATAAATTATGAAAATTTCATTGAAAATGTTATTTTTTTTCATTTCCATTGGATATATTTTTAAAGGAATAATTTACTAAAACACAAGAATTGTAATTTCAATTCTCCTTAAACACTGAAGAATAGTGAGTAATTCTCTTATAAAATAAAAAGGTTATAGAAAGATTCATTCACATGGAGAAATTTAAAAGATATCCATTTTGGTCTAAAATTACCCATATATCTATATTTAAAATAATTACCATTAATTTTATTAAGAAAATAAATGTAGTGTAAAAATTTATTTATAATTTCTTTTGAGTGATTTAAAATTGGAACCATTTAAAACATTAAATAATAAAGAATTTTTTTTAAAAAAATAATCTTTTGGTAAAGGATTAATATCAATCAAAAACATTATGTGAAACTAAAATCATAAAAATTAAGATTAAACCATTCCTTGATAAGATGTGAAGAGAAGTATTATGGTCACTTTAAAAATTATATATAATATCTTTTATAGGGAAAACATTGATATGGAAGAGAAATGTAAAAAGAAAGTTATAGGATTAATTCTTGTTAGAATCGTTGTTTTATTTGAGGACGTGTTACATTAAAGAGAAGTATATTAATGAAGTGAATTAATATACCCAAATGAAAAATAAATTATAAATTTTGAAATGTTATTTTTAGGAAAAATATACTATGAAGATTAAGATCAAGATGTGATGTAATGAATCATAAGAATACAAGACATGATTTTTGAATTCAATTATGAATTGGGTAACATTTTATTGAAAACACTTAAATTATATTTTAAGGAAAGTTCATGGGGGTGTCGATTCTTAAGGATATTTCAAAGATCCCTCAAATCTCATTTTATATGGAACAACCGAGGCTTCTCTTTACTGCATCTCTTCCTCCATCATTTTTGCATTTTCATTTGGTTCATCTGATCCTGCTCTCACATAAGGACATATATTCTTTCAGGTGATCCCCAGTGATTTGTCATTCTGACAAAAAATTCTAGGATTCTTCCACCCTCTATTCTTAAATTATTGTGTACATATTCGATTCAGATCGACCTTTGCCAGAAATATTTGAGAGTTTTGTTAACTCATCTTTGGGTCTTCAATCACCGGTGGTAGTGAGGGTTCTAGATCGTTGAGATCAGAGCATACCACTCTTTTTAGATGATGGTTTAGCCTATTCCTAGACATCGATGTCATGACTGTGTGAGAATATAAGCTTCCACCTTTTCCATTGGATGGTTGATTTTGATCGTGGTAGATATTGTAAGCATGCGGTGGTGCAAATTCATCTTCCTCGAATTCATATTCCCTTTCACAACCCATCATTCCACAATGGTGTTGGTAAGAGGATCTCATGTTTTTCTTGGAATGATAATTATGCTCTCTTTCGGTAGTAGCTCAATTTTAATCATCTATGTGTCGAGATGGAAATTTTTATGACCCTCCATAAATGTCATTGTCTTTAGGTGGAAGGGGAATTCTATTTTTGGAAATACATCCATCATGAAGAAACCTTTGGGGTTTTTTGGTTTTGTAGTTGGAAAATCCAGTAGCCTTTGAGGTGCTCTCAATATGGTAGGAGAGATCACATGGTTTTAGTGGACCATCATAATGTCATCCTTTTCCCTACGATTCATGACCAGATGAATATTGGTTCTAGGAGGAGATCCTTGCTTATTATTCATCACTGTTCTTTAGGCATTTTTAAGAGTCCAAGTAGATTCAATCTAGGTATTCCATCTTCTCTATTTGGAAATGGCACTTTTCCTGGTGACCAACATCCCTGGAATGTTTCTCGTCTCCTAGGTTTTTCATCCCATGAATCTCCTTTTTTTGAGTGTGATTGTGTGAGGTGATTACATGAAAGGAAATGGAATTGTAGTTTATGTGGATGATGGGGGTGTTGGTCCAACCTATTCAGGAACATCATGACCACCTTCATATGAAAACATATTGCATCGTATGGTGGTTGTTGATTCAGGGAATTCAATGTGTGTTCTTTGGAACCATGTGGCATCCACGTTCAGTTAGACTACAACAATGGATGAGGTTGGACAGACTCAGGACATGGGTGTTGAGGGGGTCTTGAAAACTCTTGTCATTACCCAAAATAAATTTGGAGTTCTTGGGTGCGATTCTACCCCAAAAGAAAAAAATGTAAGGGCAGGCCGAATAATTTTCTATCATTGGTGTTCACCCAAAGGTCATTCTAAAAATGAATGTGGTAGACAAGCTAGGCATGATGTGTACTCGGTCTGTTATCTGTTAGTCTGGTTTTATCCCTGATGATTTTGATCATGATTTTGAGAGGGAATTAGATGCTTCTAAAATCATTTATGATGATCATTTTTGGTTATAAATTATGTTACTCAGGTTTTCACCACCATAAGTGTTACCTTTTGAGGTTCTCACTTACCATTAAAGTAATTTATGAAAATTTAAAAAAAATTATTGTTTTAAAATTTTTAATTTTATAGCACATGATTTGTAATGTTAATGTTGATCCTTGATCTTTTATATTTATTTCAAAATTCATATATTAATAATGATTTTGTAATATATATATATATCATGATTATTTATAATCTTCCACTTTAATCCCATGATTGTTTCAATTATGACTGTTTAAGATGAAGTTGAAAACAAACTTCTTTTACAAATATTTAATGAAGAAAGTTGATATATTATTAACATGTTTGATATTAATATTTTAAACATAGAAACTTTATATAACACTAAATAAATTATTTCTGATTTTTTTATTATATAACATTTATTAATCATTCATTATGTAAACATTACAACATAACTTAAGTAGGTGGTATACTGACTAAAATAGAAGTGATTTGTAATGATAAAAAGTGTAAGAATTTTTTATTAGATAGTACAAATATAATATTTATAGAAGATTATAAATTAAATATATATTAGATATCATAATAAAATAAATCCTTATAACCATTAGTGATGAGTTTTTTTATAATTAAAATTAACCTTTCATGTTAGTGGTAGTCCATATGTACACATAATTAACTTACTCATTTCACAATAGGTATAATGAGTGATGATATATTAAAATTTGTCATTTTAGAGTTATAGTGTTGTTAAAAACATCATATTGGTTAAGAAATTATAATTTTATATCCATAAATTTTATATGGTAATGTTAAAGAAGAAACATCATTCATGCATGAACTAGTCTAAACATGCACATGAATAATGATATCATTCCTTATCTCATGGATGGAATGATGGTAAATGTAAAATGTTGTAATTTTGTAATATTATAAGTGACATAAAAAATATATTTATTCATTAAACCCATCCTTTATACAATCCATAAGAGTTAGTCGTGAAAAACAAATGACATCATATCATGAAGGTGGTAGTCCACATATACGTATGATCGATGCTTTTTTAGGTAGATTTGATATAATGAATAAATAATTGGTTTTAAATTAATATAATAAACTTTTAGTATATATAAAATAATTAATTCGTTAAATTAAAATTTTTTAGGGATGTTTGGTAAGAGGAAAATTAAATAGATAGACTAAGATGTGTAAAATACTACCATCAGGAACCTTGTTTTTTTATGGAATTATCCTTGGAAATGATGGGGATACGATAATTGAGGTTGAACAATTGATGTGTTTAATAGGAAAGCGTTCCCAAAAGAAAAAAATAGGTATATTTTTTAAAAGTAATTTAAATGTATGCGTCTGTATATAAGGGGTATAAGTGGTACCTTTTATAGTGATGGGAAGGGACGTTTTACATACGAATGAATGTTAAGGATTGGGAAAGGAATTGTATGAAATTTAGTTCAAATAAGTTTGGAAATAAATGTATTCATGTTTTTTATACTAAAAAACATTCATAGAAGGTATTGAGGCCATGTTAATTTAGGAAGACATGAGCCTCCATAGATTAGCCATTTAAACAGTTACTAATCTAAATTAAATATCAATAAGGTTAATGATTTATATTGAAATATAAGTATAGATTTATTAACAAAATTTATAGGTCGAATCGTAATTTGGTCTCCATTTAACCTAATTAATTTCACATATATGAGAAAATATTATTTAAATCTAAATAAAAAATACATAAATATTAATTTTAAATAATAGTTTTTTTTTAATAATTAAACTTATGTATAAGAAAAATTATTGATATTTTTTATTTTCTTGGTAATAATGTTTTTATTATAATAAAATAAAAGGATTGTTGTTTTAAAATAAATCAAAAACTGAATCTCACCATGGAAAGGATTAATTAAAAGAAAAATATAAAATCACTTTTTAAATTATAAAAAATTGTTTCTTAAGACCAAAAATATTAAAAACGAATTTATAAGTTCAAAATAATATTTTAAATTCAAAAATTATACCATTAAAGTTTTTAATTTTTCATTTAAATTATTTTATTAAATTTTATTCCAAAAAAATTTACTTAAAATTTGACAAACAATGTTTTTTTGGAAGAAAAAATTATTTTCACATTAATCGAATAATAAATTATTTTAGAAAAAATCACCAAAATAAAAAATTATAATATTTTACAATGAGAGTTTAAATTATTTTTAATTCAACAAAATTACGTTCAAAAATTTATATGGGATTAATTTTAAATGAAAATTATTAATATAACAAAAAAAATTTATATAAAAAATTTAATATTAAATCATGTTTGTTATTTAACTTCTATATATACCAACTCCTATTAGATTACATTATTAAATTTTATTATTTCTTTATTAAGAATATCTTCTTAATATGAAGTGGTTTTTTATGATGTGTTTATCATGAGACACAAGTTGCAAAAGATTGTATTTATTTTAAAGGATCTAAAATCTCAGAACATTACAATTAATTTGTTGTGAAGTGATGCTAATATTTTTTTTGTATATCTTGACCTCTTCTGATGATATTTCAAGATATTTTTAGGTACTTTTTTAACATGTTTTTAGTATATCTGGTTTGGGATTTATCTTTGGGATCTTTTGGTTGAAATTTGAAAAATTTGGAAGAGGTTCAGTGCACAGTCAGCGTAGAGTTTTTTCAAATAATGAATACACAAACATAATAATTTCTCATGGCTGGTGCATAGTTTTTCAAACTAGGATACCTCTTAGTAGTAACCATGCGATCCTGTAGAGAGTAGGAACGAATTTAGGGAAAAAATTCAATCTATACTAGAAATAATTCCCAAGTAATTTTAAACCAAGGAAAAATCATTAAAAAATACTTAAACCCATGCCTTATATCCCAAAACACCCAATCTAGACCATAAAATGTTTTATTTAATTTTATGAGGTTCCCATTATGATAAAGAGTCATTTCAGCCCCTATTTTTGGGGGATTATATCTCTGATTGAATAACTACACCTCTCCTAGTAAGATATTTTCCTCTCAATTAGTTTATGCTCTCTCTGTCTTCGTTCTCTCTTCCATTGATGGGATGAGTCTTTCATTGGGAATAGATCTAGATCTAGGATTCCATTTATCTAATTAATTTTATCTATGATTTTGGTGTCATATATATATATATATATTATTATTGGTGATCATGGTTGTTCCACTTCAAATTGGGGAATTACATTGGTAATCGTTCGTCAACGTTCTTGTGGTAGGTAGTCTCAATTAAATTCTCATAGTCTTGATTCCAATTGAGTATATGTGTAGTTAAATTTTATATGGAACATTTAAAAAATGAACATTTAATTGAATTAATTATTTTATTATTTGATTTATTATATCATGGAATTGGTTAATTTATTTACCATGTGATAATGAATTGAGTTGAATATGGAAAATTAAATTTTCGTAATTTTGATTATGAAATTTGTTAATTGAATTAACTGATTGGTTAATTAGTTGATGGAATTTTTTGATTGTGTAATTGATGGACACTAGGATTGTGTGATATATAAATTAATGTGATAATTAATTAATAGAAAATGGGTATTATGAGATGATTTAATTAACCATAATGAGATAATGAGTTATATGATTTATATGTTTCAAAAGTTTTTAAGGATGAATTAATCATATTATTCCATCAGATTAGTGTGTCGAACAATGATTGTTTTGATATTTGTAATAGTATACTATGACATAATGTTTTCATAAATGGGGCTTAATATTGATTATCCTTGATTGATATGATATACATGATGTAGTGTGATTGATTTATATATGGGTGTGGAACATGGATTGTGTCTTTAAAAACCAATATGTGGCACTAAGTGTGGTATAGGGAATGAGGTTCTCAATACCCATGTGCGAAATACGAGGTATGTAACTGAGACTGAGGCTTCAAATACCAATGTGTGATATATAGTATGGTACAAAGAACAAGGCTTAAAATACCAATGTGACATGAGGTGTGGGATATGGAACGATCCTCCAAATACCTATGGGGTGATAGAAATGATGTTCTATACCATTTAGATTCGCATTTGACTATGGTACCAAATGTCTATGATATGAATTGAAATGATATGGTAAATGATAACGTTGTAATTTGATATGTGATACCCATGATGATAGTTCAGACTCCGACACGGGGCAAAGAAGGTATTGGGGGTTCGGGTGTCCTTGAAAACCCAAGGGGTTTATGTGGTTTAAGAGAGAATAATTTAATATGTGAACCATTTTATTTATTTGTTTTATTTTATTCATTATAAAACTATATACACTGTATATAACCTAACCATGTTTTTTTTCAACAGATTTGGATGAGGTCTTGATAGATTTTTTTTAACCTTGGTGAAATGAATTCAATTAGTTTTCTTGGATTTACTCAAACCAAGATTATTTTGTTGGTATAAAAAGGGTCTTAAAAGTGTTTTGGGTATATCTAAAAGGTATCCTTCATGATGTAAATAATATTGTGTCAGATAATTAATTATGATTGACCATTAAATTTAGGATAAAATGTTATTTAGGAATCCAAAATTTTATATAATAGTGTATTTATTTTTTAGTTTATAAGATTAAACTAATTCATGGTTCTTATATATTATTACTTAGATAATAAATACACTACAACCATTTATAAAGCATTTACACATATATCCTTCACAAAAGATCATAAACTAGAGTTACCATGAAGATTTTATAGGGGGTTACATCGCCATATAAATTTAATGAGAGATAAATTCCTATTATCTAGCTTAAATTTATATGTTTCATTAAAGACTTCTGGAGGGCTTGTCTAATGTAAGGGTTTCACTAAGAAGGAGCTTACAAAAAATTGTTTACTTTTGTTAAACTATATGTCGTTATAAAAATGTATCTTCCTCATTCATTTTGCATTAGTTTTTTATATGGGTATTTATAGGTTGTGTGCGTAAGTATTACACCATGATTTATGAATCCATTACTGAAAAGAAGAAATGAAATTTAATAGAAGCACTATCCCAGGGATGAAAAAACATCATTTTGTGAATTAGTTAATATAACCCAAAAAATGATTTATTCTTATTTGGTGAAGAATGTTTTCAAAATATTGAAGGATTGAATTTGATACAACACTCTTAGTCTGACATGGAGAAGGAGTCATTATTATATAGTTATTATTCCCTTAAAAACATTATTTATCATTTTAATTGTGAATTTGAATTCATAATTGATAAAAAATATGGAAAATAAAATATCACCACAATGGGATCATATAAAAATCAATTTTCATCTCATAAAATTTTCACATCTATATTTTATTTCTCATGGACTAACTGGGTACCTTCCTTGATTAGATAGCTCCTTCATGATAGGAGTTCATTTGCAGTGGACTAATGGGATCCCTTAATCCTCACATGGTTTCTTAATAGTTGGACTTTGTAGAGTTCCCCGAGACCCTCACTCCTAGATATATAGCTCAAAGAACATATCTTAAAACATTGGCTATAGTAGATAACCATAATTAGAAAATCTAACTCATTTTTGTCAAACAAATGATGTTTTTGTTAAGAATTTTTAGATAATTAAAAAAACACCAACTAATAAATATCACGCCTTCTCGTAAAATGGGAATTTTACCACTATATAAGATCCTAATAATTCAATAATTAGTCTTCAACATCACACATAATTTTTTCTATACATGATTCTCTTTGAGGAGTAGTATACATAACAATTTCATTCATAACTTGTGGAAAAATTAAACCTAATAAGTGGCGAGATCAAATTTTGTATAAAAGAAAACTTAATTATAAATAATAACACAAGAGACATGAGGCATAACATGATATCACAATGAGAATGATCATAATCTTGAGACCATGAAACCGAGTGATAATATCATAAATTATTGGATTAAAAAATTATTATAACATATGAGAATGTCATAATTTGAATGTGGAAACAATATAAACATGATATCATATGCCTATAAGAAGGATTACTCTCTAAGAAAAAATCATTATATGTAATGTATTAGTCTATAAGCCATCATCATATGCTGAGGATAACACTTTAGCCCATCATAATATGACAATTACTACTTTGTAGTTCATCAATGATAATTATGTTAAATACCTAATCCCATAAAAATATTCTCATGGGATATTTAGGTTATCCAATGCATTAGAGTGCTATTTGGGTACACCATAATAGTGTAAAATATTACCTATGTGTTCTATAAGATTTTTTTCACCATATAAAAAAACTAAGTAAATAAAATGTTTTTGATATCCTCTTCAAGTGGTTCCCTAAATAGGAATTCATAACTAAATCAAAAGACATTTCATGATAACTATTTGAAAAACTAAATGGGTATCAGAAGTGTATATGAATAATTATAGGTAAATAACACTCAATAAGGATGATTAATAAAATGTTATTAAAAACATATAATAAATAAATATAGGGTTTAGATAATAATTTATCCAATCTATAATTGTATTGGGAATATAAGAGAACACCCATCAATTTAGAATTGGGAATTCATTGAGGAAAGGAATTAGAAGTAAGTGATACATACAAAAGTGGATGAATTGGCATGTCCAATGTTGTGATGGGTCATACCATAAATGTAAAATGAAATTTAATATTCCATCCAAATAAATAAGGTGGATGGTATCATATGAAGAATACCTTATATCTATCATGTTATGTAGATTAAAACAAAACTCTTATAGTAATAAGGAATGTTTTGATTGAAAATAATAATATTACTTTTTTATTGACAACATTTTAAAAATATAATTTTTCTAAATCATGAGAATAATAATTTTTGTTTTTTAACATGAATTCTTAGTGGGGATGTCTCTTAAAATATTATATAGGTGGCAGAAATATACACTCCCATGAAAGAATGTAAAAGTGATTCATTTTTTAGAAAATAACCCATAAAAATTAAAATGATTTCATTTTAATTTTCTCAAATTCATGGTAGTTAAAAATTATATTTTAAAAAACATCCAAAAAGAAGAAAAAAATTATATATTAAAGAATTATTTTAAATTTATTTTAAAAAAATATAATCATGTCGAAAATTGTTAAATTATATTAAAACCATTTTTTAAGACCCACATAGTAAAAATTATGACAAAAACATTCACCTAAAATAGGTAAAAATTATTATTAAGGTCACATGAAACAATATGGGAAATTATTTTGACAGGTAAAACATTGATAGGGAAGAAAAATATACACATGAAAATATATGAGTTATATATAACAACATCATACATTAGTTTTATAAAGAGTTTCAAAAAAAGGGTTGATATTAACAAGGACAATTAATATAATTAGATAAAAAGAAAATATACCATTTGAAAATATAATGGTAGAGAAAAGTGACTTGGAATATCATTATCAAGAAGATACTTCATGACTCACAAGAAATGGGACTTGAGTTTAGAAAATATTACGAAGTGAGTAAAATGTCGATGAAAAACCATGAAGAACAATTCTCTTTACAATGAACCAAAAATACCATGAATAAAATATATATCCTGATAATAATTAAATTGGGCATCATATACACTATAGAAAAGAAAATTGGTGCATAAAGTAAAACATGTCACAATTAAGGGAGTTTGAGAAAACACTATCTTCCCTTATTTTCCCGCTTAGTTAATCACACAATATATTCATATAAAACAAAATAAATAGATTAATTATATATTTTAAAAACCTTATTAATCTCTATAAACCCATTTGATACATCCTTTATATTTATTTACAAAGAATATAGTTGTTCATTATTGGTCATTTTTAACATTGGGTGTTATGAATTTTAATTGTCTTGCGTATGATTTGTAATGTTAATCCTGATCACTAATCCATAATAAATATTTCATCATTAAAATATTTGAAATGGATATTTAATACATATCCCATGATTATTTATAATTTCCCACCTTCATCCCTTGATAATTTTAATTTCAACTCTTGAAGATGAAGATGGAGACAAACTTGTTTCAGAAGTTTTTAATGAATAGTGATGATATTTTTTAAACATGTTTTTATATTAATACTATAAACCTCATACCATAAAAACATAATTAGTACCATATAATTAAATTTTATTAATATCATATAAAATCCATTTATCATTAACAATATTAATATTATATATCGCTCTTGTAGGTGGTAAAACGAAAAAATGAAAATCATGTCGTAATGATCGAATGATTCAGAATGTGGTATTATATAGTAAAAATATAGAATTTACATAATCATATAAATTTAGTAGAAATCATATATATCCATAAAATCAATATTTATAACCATTAATCATGGGGGTGTTAAATAATTTAATTTATAATTCTTGGTGGTGGTGGTCCGCATGTATGCATGATTTATGGATCCATATCCCAATGGATGGATAGAGTGATGGGATATGAATATTTAATATTATATAATTATAATAATGTTATAAAACTAATATTAGTTCATTAATTTCACTTTTATATTCATCCATGTTTTTCGGTTAAGATAAATAACATAGGTTGTTCATGGAGGTGGCAGTCAGCGCATGCACCTTATTAACAACCACAATTCATCACATGCCTATAGAATGAAGGTAAATTTAAAATTTGTTAACTTCAGAAATTTATAACTACAAAAACTTAATTATTTATAAAACCCATCCTTGATATCATCCACCAGATTCATTAACGAAAAACAAACAGTATCTTCACATAAAGGTTGTAATCTGTATGTAGGCATGATCGAATGATTTTCTATTCATAGTGGATGTTATGGTATGAATGAATAATTTAATTGAAAATAATATAAAGATATTTAGTTTTATAGATTATATTTAATTGGTTATATTACTTTTTTAAAATTATATGAAGTGAAAAATTATAAAGAATGATTATGAGTAGAATAATACACACGCTGAGAACATTGATTTTTGTTGTAATTATCCTTGGAAATGATGTGATTAAAATAATTAATGGTGGATAAAGGATATTGTTAATGATAAAGGGTTCTAGGATGAATAAATTTATATAGAATCACAAATTTATTTAAATTTATGTGTGTGTTAATAATGGGTGTAAGTGGTAACTTTTATATGATAATAGAAGAGATGTTTCAACGGAAAATAATGTTATGGGGTAAGAATAAAATGGAACAAAAGTTAGGAGAAGTAAGGTTAGTATAAAATTTATGTAAGACTTTAAATCCAAAAAAAATATTTATAGAATGTGAGATTTTCATTTTTATTTTGGAAACTTTGAGCCAATATAGATTAGTTATTTAAACACTCATTGCACTTAATTAAATGTTAATCATATAAAATATTCTTTTACTAATAATAGAAGCATACCATAAATTCAAATTTAAATATGTCAATTATTAATTTTGGGTTACTTTTAAAAAATTAATTTTTTAAATATTATAAATTTCTTTTTTAAATTGCACACAGACAAAAAATTAAAATTATTTATCAATAATAGTGTTTTTTAACATAATACTTTGGTATAGAATTAATTTTTAATGGTTAAATATATTAATGATATTAATGAATTTATTATAAAAAATGGGGGGTATGTGGCATTAAAAGAAATTAAAATCCAAATTTCACCATGAAAATATATAATTAAAAGAAAAAAATGAATATATTTTTTATATTCCAATTAATTATAAATTTTGTCCTAAAAAATTAATACAATAGTCTAAATGTTCAAAATAAATTTTTACATCTCTTAATTATACCCATAAAATATATATTTGATCAATAGAAATATTTTATAAAATTTGAGTGCAAGAAAATATATTGATAATAAGATGAATGTCATTGTTTTGAAAAAAAAACATTATTTTTCACTATTTACTTAAAAATCATTTATTTTAGGAATCTCTAATCTTAGAATATATTTATTTTAGAGGGTTAAAAAATTGAAATTTAATTTCTCAAATTGAAATTCTATGATTTTCATTATTTTATTCATTAAAATAGAGTATATAATATGAAAAAATGGATTTTACTAAAAATAACCTTATAAAAATTAACTATTATTATTTATTCATATTCTAAATGTAGCTACTATTAGTAGTATACCATATTATTATATGTTAATGTTTTTTTAAAAAATTATTCTTATCATTTTTAGGTTGTATATATTCTGTGTAGTGTGTGACATATATTATAGAACATAGTATGTACTATAAAGGATCTAAAATATTATCTCTTTACATTCTACCCAACATAAATAAATTGAAACCTAATTATATTAACAAAAATATTAATTATGGATTTCCAAAAATAAAAAACATTACTTAAGATAAAATTTAAAATGAAATTTGTATAATAATTTCTAAAGTTAAAGTAGATGATAAATCTTATTAGTCAATCAATTTAACTTAATTCATCATTTCCCACTACAACTACATGTTTTATACTTTACATTTAAACAAAAATACAATGTATAGTTCCATTGAGACATTCCCTAGTGTTATTATTTTGACATTTTAGAAATGAAAGAAATTGTATTTTCTTTTCCATCTTCTACTTGATCACAAAAGTTTTTATGAGAATCTATCCTTATCTTCTATGGTGTTGTATAAAATTTGAGTATGTTAACTTTTTTAATCATATTCCATTATAGTATATTTGGAATAATAACAAAATTAGAAACACCAGTTCATTCCCCAATAGATTATAGGTCGGGAAAATCACAACATTTTCCATTGAATCAATTTTTATCTTGTTTCCTTCATGAAATATACATTAGATAAAAAGGAACTTTAGGGATAATAATATAAAATTATTAAATGTTAAAAGGTAAATCCATTTTACTAAAATAAGTAATTATTAAATGATTTTTATAACCTAACTTATATGTCATTAGCTTTAATATAGGCTATCCATGGAAATTTTACAATTATTTTCTAAAATATAGTTATCTCCTAATAAATAATATTTTCAAATACATTATAATGTTTTGTAAAAATAATTTGAATTAACCCAAGTATATACCTGGGGAGTGTCTGTATAGGTACCTAATTAGGGACTATTCAATATTCAATAGAGTGATGGCTAAGATATACCTGATATACAATTTTTTGGGTTATTACCACTAGATGCATCTGTTTGAAAACCATGTCCACATTCAAGTAACTATACATGGATTAATTTATCCAAAAATAGTACAAACTATAATTTTCCAATATTTTATAATGTCCTCATTTACATTCACATATTCTAAGGTGTTCACTAATTTTCTCTTATTAGAATCCATAAATAACACAAAATATTCAATACTAAAATCCCAAAGTATTATATATATTGTCGAAACTAAGATAATACTTAACTCAAAAACCATTGATTTTGTTCCTAATTATTAATTAGTCTCAACTAATAATAGAATAACATATTAAGTTATTTAAAATCTCCTCTAATACCAACAATAGTACCTCCTAACCCACTATTTAGGATTTAGTGAAGAATAAATGACATAAATATATGGATTTGACACACATCTATGATTATAAAATCATTCTCATATTTACAATAAAAATACTTTTTGGTTTATTTATCTAGATAATTTTGAAAAAAATACCAAATTATATATCTCAAGACTTAACATTAAATAATCAATTTCCCAATATATAAGAAGGTATTAAATATATAATTAGTATTCAATACTGCTAATAAATTATCAGTAGAAGATATTTTTCTTAGCTTAGCAAACTTAAATATTTTATTCATAACCAACAGAAAGAGACATATAATATAGGGTGAGATCAGAAGATTAGTAAGGGTAATGATAATAATAAATCATAACATTAGAGATGTGATGCAAAAGATGATATCCTAAAGATAATGATCATAATATTCAGAGCATGGAATAATGAGATGATATCATAAAGTCATGTATTAATCAATTATAATAACATATGATAATGAAATCAAATGAATGTTGGTAAAAATATGATATTATTAGAATACAACAAGGACTACTCCAATGGATATCATCATCGTATTCCAATTATTTATCCCAAGGAAATCATCATATTCTTATGATTAATCCCTAGTTCATCATCACATGCCAAGGATTACTCCCTATGATATAAAAAGGATTATGTTTTCACATGAATCTAATACATATCTTCTCACTAGATATTAACATTTCCAAATGAATTGAATTTCTATATGAGTTTACCAATCCTAATAAAAAATCATACATATGTGTTTCATATGATTTCAATCAACATATCATAAAAATTAAGGTAAATAAAATAGGTTTTATATAATTTTAAAGTGGTTACCTAAGGATGGATTTAAAATTCCATTAATAAACATATAATGATAAATCTATGGAAACATTTATCAGTATTGGAAGATATTAAGAATCATTCTAGGTAAATACTAAAAAATATATATGATTAAGAGTATGGTATTCACATATTATATGAAATATATTTGAGGTTTAAACTATAATATTTCTAGTTATTGAAGATCTTGGGCATCTAGGAAAATTTCCTTTAATATAGTAATAGTGAATACATATTGGATAGTAATTTGAAGTATATAATGCCTCAATAAGTATATTATTATAAAATAAAAAACCATTAGTGGGCCTAACCATATATATGACAAAATTTCATATCTATTGTAGATAAATAATTTAGATGGATCCATTTGGATAACACCCTTGATCAAGAATATGAAATTGATGAAAAATACCCTTATTGGCATTAGGAAAATTTCATTGAAAATTTTATTTTTTTCATTTACATTTGATTTATTTTTAAAGGAAGGCTTTACTAAACCAATTTAATTATAATTTCATTTTTTAGTTCATTAAAGTATATAGAGGAAGTTTATTAGAAAATAAAATGGATGTAGCAAGATTCATCAACATGGGGAAATTTAAAATAGATCCCTTTTGGTTTAAATGACCCACGGATATAAATGTAAAATAAATACTTTTTTTTTGAAATTCAGTGTATTTTACAATACCCTGTATAATGTTTTTTGAATGAAGTAATTTTGGACCCTTTTAAAACATTAATTTATAAAAAAACAAATTTGATAAATAATAATTTAGAAAATATTTAATATCAATTAAAAACATTAGGTGAAACTCACAACATAAAAATGATGATAAAATAATTCATTGATAATAGGTTATGATATATATTATGGTCACATTAAAAATTACATAAAATATCTTCTATAGGTAAAATATAGACATGGAAGAGAAATGTCCATAGGAAATTATAAGATTTATTCTTTTTTACATCTAGCTTTCATTTAAGGAAGCTTTAAATCAAATATAAGTATATTAATGAAAATAAATAATATACCCAATTAAAAAAGGAATTATAAATTTTAAAATAATATTTTTTTTTGTGAAAATAGACTAGGAAGATAATGATTAAGAAGTGATTTAATGAATCGAAATATAAAATTCATGAGTTAAAAATACAATTACGACAAGGGTAAAATTTTAATGAAACTATTAAATTATATTTTAAGGATAGTTAAAGGGGGAACCGATTCATAAGGTCCAGTTGAAGATCCCTCGCATCTCATTTTATTCAGAACAACTAAGGCCCATCTTTACCGATTCTCTTTCTCCGTTATTTTCAAAAAAAAATTTGTTCATATGATCCCACTCTCATAGAAGGACAAATATTCATTCAAAGGATCCCCAATGATTTTTCTTTCTAAAACCTAATTCTAGGATTCTTCCACCTTCCATTTTTGAAATCTTGTGGTCATATTCAATTCAGATCAACATTCACCAGATACTTTTAAGGGTTTTCTTAACTAATCTTGGGACTTCAATCCCCGATGGATGTGGGGGGTTCTAGATCGCCGAAATCTGAGCATCCACCTCTTTTTATATGATGATTTATCCCCTTCCTAGTCATTTAAGTTGTGATTGTGTGACAATATAAGCTTCCATCTCTTCATTGGAGGGTTGATTTTGATCGTAGTTGTGATAGTAGGCATTAAGTGGTGTATGTTTATCTTCCCCAACTTCCTATTCCCTTTCAGAACCCATCCTTCCTCAAAGGTATGAGTGATGGATTTGATGATTTCTCTGGATTTACAATTATACACTCTTTAGGAAGCAGCTCTGTTTCACTTGTATATGTGTCAAGATGGACCTTTTATGGCCCTACAAAAACGTCTTTGTCTCCAGGTGGAATGAGAATTATTTTTGTTTATCAATACATACTTCTTGAGGAATCCTTTAGTTTTTTTGGTTTCGTAGTAGAATGGATACTGGCCTTCAAGGTGCTCTTAACATGGTAGAAGATATCTCAAGGTTTCAGTGGCCCGTCCTAAAGTCATCTTTTCCCCTACAGTTCTTGATAGGATGAATATTAGGGCTGGGAAGATCCCCTGTCTTGTTCGTCTTCACTCTTATTTAGACATCCCTAAGAGTATATGTATTCTGAATCTAAGAATTCCATCTTCACCAGTTGGACATGGCACATTTCCTGGTGACCAAATTCCCTTGCATGTTTCTTGTCTGGAGGTTGTACTTCTCTTTCTTTTTCCATTTTTTTGAGTGTGACTGTGTTTCGATATGACAGGAAATGAAATGGAATTTTAGTTTATGTGGATGCTGGGTGTTTCGATCCATCCTATCCAGCGGTATCATGTAGACCTTAATATGAAAATATTATTCATGTTATGGTGGTTGTTGCTTCAGGTAATTCAATGCGTGTTGTTGGGAACCATGTGGAATCCAAGGTCACTCAGACCCAAGGAATGGATGAGGATAGACAGACCTGTGAAAAGGGTGTCAAGGGGATCGTGGAAAAAACATGTTCATTGAAAACAGAATGTGGCATACATTCTGGGTATGATGAGTACTCGGTCTATTATGCATCAATATGGTTTTATGACTAATGATTCAGATCCTTATTTTGAGAGGGAATTGGATGCTTCCTAAGGTATGTGTGATTATTCTTTTTTGTTATAAATTATGTTACTCATGTTATCACTATCATAAGTGTTACCATTTTAGGTTCTCACATAACGTTAATGTGATTTATGAAAATTTAAAAAGATTTATTGTTTTAAAACATTTAATTTTTTTTCACATGATTTGTAATGTTAAAGTTGATTCTTGAAAATTGACACCAATTTCTTCATTCCAATATTAAATATGATTTTGTAAAATATATATTATAATATTTTTTCAATATTACACTTTCATCCCATTACTGTTTTCATTATGAATCTGAAGATAAAGTCAAAAACAAACTAGTTTTACAATTTTTCAATGAAGAAATATGTGATATTATTAACATGTTTTATATTAATATATTTACTATAAAAGATTTATAAAACACATAATATGTTATTGTTAAATTATTTTATTATTATATAACATTACTTAACCATTCATTATATAAAAATTCCAACACAGCTTACGTAAGTGGTATACTGACCAAAACAAAAGTAAGATGTAATGATAAAATGTGTACGAATTTTCAATTAGATAGTATAAATATAATATTTATATTATATTATATATTTAATATATATCACACATCACAATAAAATATATTCTTATAACCATTAATTATGGGTTTTTTTTGATAAATGGAATTAACTTTTCCTGGAGGTGGTATTTCACATGTAAACAAAATTAACGTACTCATTTCCCAATATATTTACTAAGTGATGATAAGTAAAAATTTATTGTTTTATAATTACTGTGATTTTATAAACATCATATTGGTTTAGTAATTACAATTTTATATCCCTCAATGTTAGGTCGTTAAGTGAAATAATACACATTATTCATGCATTAAGTAGTATTAATAAGCACTTGAATACCGATATCATTCCTTAATTGATCAATGGAATGATTATAAATGTAAAATGTGATAAATAATTATTATTATAAGTGAAATAAAAATTATTTATTCATAAAACCCAACCATTATACAATCCATAAGTGTTATTTATGAAAAATAAATTGCATTATGTTATGGATGTGGTAATCCGCATATACAATTGATCGATGAGTTTTTTTCTAGAATGATTTAAATTAATGAATTAATAATTTATTTTAAATTAATATAATATCATTTTAGTATATATATATTTTTTAATTAATTATATTTAAAAATTTATGGATGATTATAAAGAGTAAATTAAATAGATAGAATAATAGGAGAGTAATACTAACATCAGGAACTTTCTGTCTATGGAATTGTCCTTATAATTAAAGGGAATTGGATAATTGAGCGAGAACAATGGATGTGTTTAATGGGAAAGTGTTCTCAGAAGTCTTTTTTTACAATTTCAACATGTAATTTTAATGTATGGGTCTGTAAATAAGGGGTATAAGTGGTCCCTTTTATAAGTGAATGGAATGTATTATTTCCAAATGAATTGTATGAAATATTGTAGAAATTAGGATAGAAGTAACCATATGTAATTTTTATATACTAAAAAATATTCTTTGAAGGTATTGAGGCCATTTTAATATAAAAAAATTCGAGCCTCCATAGATTAGTCAATGAAACAGTTATTACTATCAATTAAATGTTAATGAAGGTGATAATTTTATTACTGAAATATAAGTAAAAATTTATTAAATAATAATTATTGGTTGATTTGTAATTTGGTATCCATTTAAAATAATTAATTTTACAAATATGAGAAATTATTATTTTAATCTAAACAGAAAACACACATAAATATTAATTTTAAATAAAAGTTTTTTTTAATAAGTAAACTTTTGTATAAGAAAAATTATTGATAGTTATTGATTTTCATGATAATAAATTCTTTATTATAACAAAAATAGAAGTATTTTGGTTCTAAAAGAAATAAAAAAACGAATTTCACCATAAAACGGATTTATTAAAAGAAAAAAATAAAAACAATTTTTAAATTATAATAAAGTCTTTCTTATGACCTAAAATAATAAAACAGAATTTATAAGTTCAAAATAATATTATATATTTCATAATTATACCATTAAATTTTTTATTTTATCTATTAAATTATTTTACTAAATGTTATTCTAATCAAATATACTTATAATTTGACAAACATTACCGTTTTGGAAAATAACAGTGTTTTTACTGTTCATTAATAAATTTATTATTTTAGAAAAATAACCAAAATAAAAATTCATCTTATTTTTCCATGAAAATTTAAAAAATGAATTTTACATTATCATAATTAAATTCTAAAATTTATTAGGGATTAAATTTAAATGAATATATGTTATATTGGGGAAATAACATTTTTTGAAAAAAAAAACATTATTAATATTAACTCATGTTTATTATTTACCTTTTAAATATACCAACTGTTATTGGATTAATATATTCGTGTTTATTATTACTTTATTAATAAAATATTATTAATATGATGTGGTTTTTTATGATGGGTTTAGTATGAGACACAAGTTACAAAAGATTGTATTTATTTTAAAGGATCTAAAATCAACGATCATTGCAATTCATTTATAGTGAAGTGATACTAATCCTTATGTTGCAGGTCTAGACCTTTTTTGGAGATATATCAAGATCTATTTCATGTATTTTTTTTACAATGTTTTCAGTAAATCTGTTTTGGGTTTTACCTTGGGGATTTTTTGTGTGAAATTTGAAAATTTTTGAAGGAAGAGGTGTAGTGCATGGTCATCGAAAAGTTTTCCCAAACCATGTGAACCCAAACATAGAGAATTTACATGGATGGTGCACATTTTTTCAAACTGGGAAAAATTTTAGTAGTAACCATAAAACCCCCAGAGTATAGGCACACGGTTAGGGGAAACCATGTGCCCCATACATGAAATAATTCACATGGAATTTTAAACCCCTGTAAATCAATTATTTCCCGAATCATGCAAGCTCGAACCTAAAATTATTTCACTCATTTTTGGAGGTTCCAAGATTGATTCAAAGGAATTTAATCTTATATTTTTTGTGAATATAATCTCAGATTGAATATTTTCAGCTCTCCCATTTAGATATTCTCAACCTGATTAGTTTTCTATATCTCTCACATCGTTCTCTAATCGTTTGACGGGATGCTTCCTTCATAGGAAGTGGATCTATATTTGGGTTTCCATGTTTCAAATTAAATTTACCTAGGATCATGGTATCGTATATATGTATATCATTGTTCATCGTGATCTAGGTTGTTCCACATAAAAATGGGTAATTATGTTGGAAAGTGTTCATTAATGTTCTTGAGGTAGGTGGTCTCAATTGAATTCTCATAGTCGTGATTCCAATTAGATATATGTGTTGTGAAATTACAAATGGAATGTTTAACAATAGAATATTTAATTGAATTAATTAGTTATTTGGTTGATTTATGGGTTCATGGAATGGATTAATTTATATTCTATATGATTAAGAAATGAGTTGAAAATGAGAAAATTAAATTTTTATAATTGTGATTATGCAATTGGTGATTTGGATTAATTGATTGGTTAATTATTTAAGTGAATTTTTTATTTTTTTAATTGACGGACATTAGGATCATGTGATTTATAAATTAATGTGACAATGAAATAATTGACAATGGGTATTATGAGATGATTTAATTAACCTTAATGGGTGAATGTGTTATACGATTTAAATGTTTCAAAATGTTTTAGTGACGAATTGGTCATATTATTCAATGTGATTATAGTATTGAACCATGATTTTTTTTGATAATTGTAATGGTATACCATGCTGTGATTTTGTTATAATATGCGATTAATATTGGTTATCCTTGATTGATGTGATATATATGATGTAGTGAAAGTGATTTATATATGATTGTGGAACCTAGATTGAGTCTCCAAATACCCATTTGTGACATTGAGTGTGATATGGGGACTGAGGTTCTAAATACACATGTTTGATATCCAAGGTATGTGATAGAGAGTGAGGCTCTAAATACACATGTGAGATAGATAGTTTAGGATATGGAACGAGGCTCAAAATACCCTTGTGACATGAGGTGTGGGATATGGACTAATGCTCCAAATACCCATGGGGTGATAGACATGATGTTCTACACCCTTGATAATGGAATTGGACAATGGAACCATATTGTTTTGATATGAATTGAAATGAAATGATAAACTATAACCTAGTATTTTGATTTGTGATATCCCATTAGGATAGTTCAAACTCCGACATGGGCCAAAGAAGGTATTGAGGGTTCTGGTGTAATTGGGAACTCGGTGATTATGTGGCTTAACAAAGAATATTTGAATATGTAAACTGTTTACATTATTGCTTGTATTTTATTCATTATCTAACTGTATACAGTATCAATGACTGGATATTGTTTTAGACATCATTGGGGTAGACTACTATGTTTAAATCACTTCCTACTTATGATGAATGATCAATACCTGCATAGAATTTCTGTTTGTAGAATATAATATAAGAAAGTGCCCTATCTAAGATAGAAAATTTGGGATGGATCATGGATGGGGGAACATGACTTGGTGTCGGATACCCCTTGAGTGTATTTAGTATCATTATTTTGGATTTTTCATTTTGAAACACAAAACTTATATATAATGACATATATACCCATTTTGTTATGGATATAGTATTCATGTTGAGGTCATCTTGTGATACTCGTATTATTCTACTTATGGTTATATGTTTTGGATATTATTTTACTTGTTTCCCCTGTTCTTCTATATTGATGAAGAGGGAATAGTCTCACCATAATTGATATTATACCCTCAATAGTAGTCGATTGCCTCTGGTGTATGGGGAGGTGTGACTGAGGTTATGTGACCGACCATCCTAGGGAACTAGTGTGTGGCACCTAAGTTGGGATGTTATAAAGTGGTATCAAAGGAACAATTTTATTTTATTTTATTTTTCTTACTATTTGGAAAAATTAGACCAGAGAATAGGATGAGTTGATCCTTGGTTAAGAGCTCTGACATTTGAGTATCTAACCCATGCACGAGGGTAAAATAAAAGTACCCATAGTGGGACTATTGTTATTGATGTGTGTTATTATAGTTGAATGTTATTTTACCTTGAGATATGAACTTGCTCTATGTGATTTTATTTTTTTCTTCTGAGATATTCATGGATTTTAATTGTGGCTCGGTATATAATGTGGATCATCTTATCCATTTATATCCCACTTTGGGATGGGGTTAATCACTAAAAAACTATGTAATTGTGCTCCCAAATTATAGTGAATATTATTCCTCTCTGTGGATGTATGGATTATTGTAGAACCACGTAAATATTTGTGTATTTGTTCTTTTTTTCTCTTTCACTCTTTTATGATCCATGTTTTGTTATATTGATCCTAACATTTATGCATTAGTGGGATTAGTAGACTAATATTTTTTACTCAAATTTATATATATTCATGGGAGTACATCTCGAGAATGAGCAGTTATAAGGTGGGGAGATGTTATGATTTTGACCATTTATGGGGATGTACTGTGCTCTCTTCCAGAGTCTCTTTTTTTCATGTATTGATTATATATTTTCTTGGTTTTACCATGAAGATTTTTTTGAATGAAGTTGTAGAATTTAAAAGGAAGATGGGAAGTACATGGTAGGCGAATGATTTTCTAAAAATGTGTACCCAAGCTAGCAGACCGTGAAGACCCCAACGAAGGGGTTTCACATGGTTGGCGTGTGGTTTTTCAAACCATGACCACTATTTATAGTAACCTTGAAACCCCTTTATAGGAGGTTCAGGGGTTGGAACAAGGTTCGGGAAAAATATTTTCCCAACATAGGAAAATGTGCATACATAATTTTTTACCATTGGAAATTAATTAAAACATTACTGAACTAAAACTGATTTCTAAAATATTGGATTTTCCTGAATATATTATAAGGAATTCCAACATCTATTCATGGAGAATATAAAACTTGATCGAATATCTACACCTCTCCTAGTAGGATTTTTTTGTCCCGATTAATATCCTCTTACACTCCCATATTTCCCTCATCCTTTGAAGGGATGTTTTCCTCTATTAGTAATGTAACTAAATCTAGGTTTCCATGGATCTAATTTATTTTATCATTGATCTAAATTTTAGATCTAGATTAGGTTCTTCATCATGATCTTGGTTATTCTGCTTCAAATTGGGAATTTCCATTGGTGAGCGGTCACTGATGATCGTGAGGTTGGTGGTCTCAATTCAATTCCTATAGTACTGAATACCAATTTCATATAAGTGTTGTGAAATTTCATTGGAAACATTTGAAAAAGAAATATTTAATTAAATTAATTAATTTAAGGGATTATAGAATTGATTAATTTATTTTCCATCTGCTTACAAAATGATTTTAGTATGGGAAAATTGGATATTGTTAATAATGATTATGAAATAGTTGATTTGGATTAATCGATTGGCTAATTAATTAATAGAATGTTTTGATAGTAGAATTGATGGGAATTGGGATCCTGTGATTGGTCAATTATTATGATAATGAATTAATTAACAATAATACTTATCATATGGTTGACTTATCCTTAATGGGTTAATGGGTTAATTGATTTAGATATTGAACAATTATTTAAGGATGAAGTGATTATATTACTCCATGTGATTAGAGTATTGATCCACGATTTGTTTGATAATTGTAATTAAATACCATGATTTGATTTGTTGAGAAAAAACGTTCAATTTTGATAAACCTTGATTGGTTTGATATATATGATGTCTATGTGATTGATTTATATATTAGTGTGGGATAAGAAATGAGTCTCCAAATACCCATATGTGTCATTCAGTGTGGGATAAGAACTAAGGATATAAATACCCATGTGTGATATATGGGTTTTGGGATAGGGACTAAGTCTTTAAATACCCTATGGTGAAAAAGAGTATGTGATAGTGAGTGAGGCTCCAGATACCCATGTGACATTAGGTGTGAGATATAAATCAATGCTTCAAATACCTAAGGGGTGTTACACATGGTGTTATACACCACTGAAATTTTCATTAAACTATAGACCCAAATGGTCGTGATATGAATCGAAATGAAACGATAATTTATAACAATGTAATTTTGATCTGTGAAATCCCTTGAGGATTGTTCAGACTTCGGCATGAGCCGAAACATGTATTGGGGTTTCACGTGTCATTGGAAACTCAAGGGTTTAAGTGATTAAATAATAAAATAATTAATTATGTAAACTATATAATTCGTTTCTGAAATTTTATTATTTATAAAACAATATAGTCTATTATTGACTGGATATTGTTTTAGATTCCTTTGGTGGTAGTCTTCTAAGTTGTACTAACAACATACTTGGGATTATTGATCAGTACCTGAATAGACTTCATTTTTATCTATTAGGATAAGTGAAATAGACCTACGTTAGATAGATAATATGGAATGAATAATGGATGGGAGAAAAATAAATTGTATTGTAACCCTCTTGGGAGTTGTTAGACTCTTTATTTTGGGGTTCCCATCTTGACACTTGACGTATATACAACATGACATATCGACTACATTTTTTTTGAGTTTGTCATCCTATTTTGGTCAACATGTGATACAAATATTATTATGGTTATGTTCATATCATAATGATATTATTTATTTATTTTATGCTATTTTTATTCTCTAAAAATGAGAATATAGTCTCTTCATGATCGATATTAGACCACCACTGCTAGTCGAGAGCCATTGGGATATGGGAGGCATACCAGAGGTCATGTGACCAATCAACTTAGGAACTGGTGTGTGTCACCTGGGTGGGGATGTAAAACTAGTTGTGAAATACCATTTGGTTTAATTTTTTACAATATATGTTTTCCTAACCTGAGGAATATTACAAATAAGTTCCAATAAATATCTAAAACTCATTTTAAAAAATACAATCAAATTGACCCCCATTTCATTGACATCGAGCACTTGCTTCAAAGGAATTATGTAAAACCCCAAGATTTTATTTGATATATTCTTTTAATTTCTTTTATTTCTTTTGTTTTATGCTAAAACAATATTAGCTAGCGCTATACAAAACATTTTATTAGCTTGTAGTATATGCAACAATATTCTTGGCTTGTATTTCACACAATTTTAAGTTCTTTTGATAGAATTAATTTTATGCAACACAGTGTATAGATTTGGATCAATGTATAAATGAACTAAGTTTTGATTATGTTATGTGTAACACCAATTAAAGTTTTCACTACATGAAACACTGACCTGTATTGTGTTACATTGAAGAGAAACCTTCCTCGATAACATGCATTGTACGCGATACCGAGTTTCACTAAACAACGGTATATAATTAAAATATTATTATTTAATGGAATATAAACTAGTCGTTATGAATAGTATTATCTACATTTTTAATCTTATATAACATTAGCATTCATCTTACTCATTTTCAAGAACATGATATGAGAACAAAATCAATTTTTCGGATAAAAGAAGTATTTTTCACAAAATACAATTTTACATACTTTTGATGGCACACCAATTTTTAATACAATTTTTGACACTTTTATAAGTTAAATGTGAAAAAATAAACTTATTATTTTGAAAAGAGACATAAAAAATTCCTTTTTTTGAATTTTTGGTATTTTTCTTCAAATAATTAAACTTTTAATGAATAGTGAAAAATATTGTATTTTAATACAAAATCGCCTTGTTATCTAATTTATTTATACAGTTAGATTGTCATTTTAATTGGTTTTAAATATAAATTGGATTATATTTTTATAATTTAATCCAATTTGGTTCATTATAAGTAATTTCCCGTTGAAATTGCACATAAAAAAGTGTGAGTCTTTTAAGAGTTATTATTTCTTAAAAACTTGGCTTTTGGATTTGACAATGAGAAATAATTTTAAATTTATTACTAAAAATTTTGTGTTTTTAATTTGAAAAAGGGATTCCATATTTGTAATAATAAGGTAAAAATTGTTTTAGTAGGTACCTTTTATTTTTGGAAATTATGAATCGTAACTTTAATAACTATTTTTATTTTCCATGTATAAAGGGTAAATATAGTAAATAATAGTAAAAAATAATACTCTAATAGTATAAAACTACCCCAAACCATGTCATCATCCAATTGGATGAGATATTTCTGACCATGGGAATCCTTGGGTCGATTTTGGGATCCAATGGATTAATTTCGATGTGAAAATAAAATTTTATTATAATGAATTTAATGTAAATTTAATTATAAAATATACATATATCTTTTACTAAATCGATTTTAATATTGGGTTATATAACTGATATCTAGATCTATAAATATTCATTATAAAGATAAAAAAATTTCATTTATCATGGTATTTTATTTATAATTTTTTTAAATTAGATAAATATATTTATTAATAACACAATTATGATGTAGTGATTACCTCATTAATGACATATTCAAATAAAAAATTAAAATATTAAAAAAATCAATTTGACCATTTTGATGCAATCCCAAAATTTTATCGGTAAACTTGACATATTATTGATGATTTAATGCCTTTTTATTGAAGTAATCAAGTTTTTATCACACTAACAAAACTCAATGGCTAAATTGTGTCCAAATTGACATAAATGTGTTTTAAAAACAATTACTATTTTATTAAATGATAAAAAAATCCTAAAAAACTAATGTTTGGAAAAACAACAAGGATATTGATAAAAATGACATAAGTGATCCAATTTAGGTTTTATTGGCATTTTATTGTAATTATATTAACCATGTAGTATAAAAATAAAAGAGGACAGGGTAAGAGTTAACTTATTTGACATAGGGTTAACTCTAAAAGGTAAGGTTGATTATAGGAACTAAACATGTCTATTACCTATTGTTAGATATTATTTTTACCCATACACATCATATAATCTAATGAAATAAATTTTATGCTCTTATAAACTGATAATAAATTTACAATTAATTAAATTTTCAGGTGTTTTCCTAATGTGCCCCACACCTCACATATCAAAGGGAACCCCCCTTTCTCTTCAACTCACGCTACTAAATCCCTTTGGTTTGGCTATACCATTCTTATTTCGACTCCCAATTTATCTCATATAATACTAGAGGATGAACTTTGGGTAGAGATCTATCATATGGATCCTTTTGTTCAAATCAAAAGGAAACACCTGAAGAAGAGGTAATCATTTTATGCTTTCCTTCAAAGTGATTTTCTTCTTCTTCTTCTAATTTCTATTTTGATTCCTTACCAAAGAAATAAATAAAATATTATAAATATAGGGAGATGATAATATAATAATGTGATTATTATATTCGACATTTTGACCAACCTAAGAAATATAATATCGCCATGTGATCATACACACCGCTTACCATCTCCAGGCCATAGTGAAATTTTTTATTTCTCATTAAATTATTTGGATAAGTATAATGATGAGTATAATAAACCGAAATAATGATTATTTCCTGATTATGAATCATTATAATTAATATACCATTCAGTTACATGTTATGTAATCATTAAAGGAATGATATCATCGATCAAGCATACATACGACCTAACTTCTCCACGACATAATGAGATTCATTCTCTACTTTAACCACAATTGAATTATTATAATACAATTATATATATATATATATATTATTCATAATTATGAATTATATGACATAATAAGTATACTGTAATGATATATATATATATATATATATTTATATATAGGTTATTCACTTACTTTCATTCAATACGATCAGAAAACGGAAACAACGTTCATGCATTTGTATGGCCAACCATCCCCAAAAATGGTGTATTCCATTATATATATATTTATTATATTTTTCTATTAGTAATATATATTATATATAAATCATATTATACACTCTTTAAGTAAATAAATCATGATCGTAGTAATATGATCAAGAATAACAACTCAAAACATGTAAGATAAACCAAGCGATATTACCCGAAATGATTCATTAACATGAAATTGTTAATAAAAAGGTAATATAAAGTCATAAAAGAATAACATATCATATCAAAAATATTATTTTGATTTTTATATAAGTTAATAATATTTTTAAAAACAATATACAATGGTTTTGGACTCGTATAGAGTGTATCAGACATAAGGTAAGGGATAATTTTTCTATATAATTTTTATTTGAGATTGTTTATACGTAATTATTTATTGGGGTATATTTATCATCTATTTCCATGTTTTCTAAGAAAATTATCATAAAGTGTTTACTATTATAATATATATGATTAAATTACTTTTTACCCATGTTGACTTTTACAACGTGTTCTGTATGGAATCTTTCTTACGTTTACCATATGATGTTCTTTTTGACTTTTCCAGGAAAAGTAAAAAAATGTTTTTTATATTATACAACATTAATGGATTTTTTGGAATTTCTGATTCCATATTTCCATGAATATTAATTTACACTATTTAAATTTTATTTTATAATTTTTTTTAAAAAAATTATGTGGAATTTTGAGAAAAGAATACATTTTTAAAGGTGAGAGGATATTTTCCGTAAGAATTATGTTCAAGTGTTTTATCAAAATTATTTTCCATCTAAGGTGATGGTCATTAAATAGGGTTATGATTCAATCCCTATTATTACTTTGATTTTAATATGATTATGATGGAATTATTTTTACGAAATCTATTTATTTTATATGGATTAGTTTATGATGGAATGATGCTTAAGAAAACCCATTTCATTTGCTGGGTAATGTTATGATAAATGATTTATGATTTTGTGGCACATACAAGAATAATTTCATTTTGAGATGGGTGGGACCTATATCTTCCTGCAATTCATTGGGGTATGTATTTATCTCTCATGAGATAAACATGTCTAGAATGACAAGTAAATACAGTTCAGTAATACAGGGTTGAAATGACAAGTAAATCTAATGTCGTAATATATGGATGGAACAGAAAGTAAACAGATTTAGTAAGGTACTTTTTCCACTATGATGTTCTTTGAAGAAATTCATTGGCTTCTATGGGAATCATATTATGTGATTTTATTCCATAATTCCGTGTTTTATGTCAATAATATCTCGTCATGGTCGTGTTCATTACGGATTTATTCATTATGAACTAACAAGATATAATTCATGACTCAGGATTCTGATATTTAAATTTTATGTTCACATTTTTATATTCTAAATTTTATGGTTTGTTTTATGTTCTCATTGATTACCCATATTGAGAATTTGTGATCACCCTTTTTATTTTTTGTTTTCCTGAGGTAATAATGAATGGTTTTAGCTAGGAAAAATAGTGGGGATGATATTTATGGGAGATATTGAAGATCTTTCACCAAGCTAGAGGAATGTCTTATGAGTTTCCAAAGACACTAAATTAATATTTTCGTTGGTATTATATTTGTGTAATGTATTATGTATTCTAGAAATGTAATGTATTTTCCATGTACTCCAATCTTGGGTCTCTATAATTGGTATCAGAGTGAAAGTTTAGTTAAACATTAGAAACTAGAATGTGAAAACTTTGTGAGATCCCTAGAGATATTTGTGAGGATATTTATATGGATGTAATAAAGATAGGTCAAGTATAAGTTACAATCCAAGAGTTTTATTTATAATCATGAATAACTTAGGATTAGAACTAAGATATAATTGATTGAAATATTATAAGAAATTTACCTTACTTATGTGTTATTAATCATTGAAATGTATTTATAACACTTTACTTTCTGATCTTAGTCAATAAAAAGAACTTAATAGAACATAGTAAACCATTTAAGGTTTATTATTTAAATTTATGGGAATTATGAAGATCGATTGCCTATGTGGAAACATCATGAAGACAATTATGAAGATGGTATGAGTATTGGTCATACTGCTAAGGATAAATATATTATAAATGATATGTGAATGGTGTGTGTTGTTTATCCAGTATTTTTTACCTTAAAACTAAGAAATGTGAGGTTGAAAAACCTTAAGAACTGATTCTGATTTTAGGAAATACGAATATGATGGATCATGAGTACTGGTTTAAGATTAAAGTTGGATGATTGAGGTGTATATGTTTCAGAATTCATTGATTATGTTATAGGAATCATAAAAAATATAATTGTTTTTAGTATAAGTTCTTCATTATGTGTTGGAATGGATATGTTGGATAATTATAAGGATCCAAAAAAGTGATTTAATGGTAAGGTGATATATTTGGAGAACACATGATTAAGAGAAAGAGAGCCCTTAATATGTCATGTATGTTATGATAATGTTGTTTTGATAAAGGTATGTTGGATTTGAATATGTAAATTGGATGATTCTAGTTTTTGGGAATGAATAATGGAGTTGTTGACACGAAGGTTGTGATATCATGGATGAAGTATAAAACTTTTTGGGACTTAATGAATATGTCCAATAAGTTTTGGAATAAGAAAACATGCATGCTTTCAACATGGATATATGGTAATTTAGGGTATAAACGTGACTCAAGAGAAAGCATGATGAAGTTATTAAATTTATTGGAATGTGACCAACAAGATATATATTATGATATATGGGGGATAAATGATGGTATTCACATGATTTTTATACGACCTTTCTTGTAATTTTTTTAGTACTGTGATATCATATAGATGTATTTTGGATAATCCTAAATATTGAAATGGATTAAGGTGGACCTCAAATAATACTGTTTATGAATAAGTTTTTAAATATTTTTTCTCGAATGATATTATAGTATAATTTTAGAAAAAGGACAACCCACGGGATGGGTGACAACCTGTCGTGTGGGACAAGGTTGTGGGTATCAATCCCACAACCGAAGTACGATAGGTCTTTATCACCTACCACTGGCCTAAGGAAATTCCCTAGTTATTATAAATTAGTTTTATTTTATTTAAGCGGTATTATAGATGAAGTATAAGTCCATTTTTGGAACCATATATGATTAATCTCACTATAGGTGGACTGATGCCTATTTGATTACTTGTGACAGATGGAATGACCTATCTTCCTATCGCATGACCTGCTAACACTTCTTAAAAGACAAATTCTACTTTAGTTCTTCAAATAAGAGGTGAAGTGGAAATTTTTCAAGGCATGTACAATGGTGAGATTCTACCAAAATAAAGTATGTATTTATTATCATGAAAAATTTGCCAACTTTAGATAAAGGATCATGTAAACCAAAAATTTTATCTTTTCACCTTCTTATTCGATGAATAAGATAATAGCTTTAATCATCATAAATTTATGGATTTTTGGTAGTTAACATTCTCAAAACCTTATTCTCTATCACTATCCATCAGAATATGATGGTTATATATTTCTTCCATATCCATGTTTTAACGTCCAACCTATGTCATCCTATGTGGACACATAGTGATGAGTTACTTTGTGTAACCGTTATGTTTTTATATTTCCTTTTTCAAATGAAGTTTTATTATTCATTTTTATGATCTAGGTTTCTATGAACGAAACTTTCAAGTAGGAAACCTTTAATAACCCTGATGAATTTCAATGGAGAAATTCATTTTAAGGGTGTAGAATGTAATACCCTAATATTTTAGGAGATATATAATTTTAATTTCTTTGATGTATTCTATTGTATGACACACCATGATTATCTTCTATTATACCCATCATTGTATTATCATGCAGTATATGCAATAATATTTTGGGCTTCTATTGCACACAATTTCATGTTCTTTTGATAGAATTAATTTTACGCAACACTGAGTATATATGTTAATCAATGTTTAAATGAAATAAGTTTGGATTATGTTATATGAAACAAAAATGGAAGCTTTCACTACATGAAACACTGACTTAGATTGCGTTACATGCAAGAGCATCCTTCCTCGATAACTTGCATTGTATGTGGTATTGAGTTTCACTAAACAGTGATATATTATTAAAATATTATTATTTAATGGGATATAAACTAGCCTTTATGAATAGTATTAACAAATTTTTTAATTTTATATAACATTATCATTCATCTTAGAAATTTTCAAGAACATGATATGAGAACAAAATAAATTTTTTAGATAAAATATGTATTTTTCACAAAATACAATTTTACCCCCTTTTGATGGAGCACCCATTTTAAATCGTGTGTATAACACTTTTATAAGTTAAATTTGAAAAAAATAAAATTCTTATTTGGAATAAGGGCATAAAATTTTACTTTTGATGAATTTATGGTATTTTTCTAATAAAATTAAAATTTTAATGAATAGTTAAAAATATTGCATTTTTATTCAAAATATCATTTTTCTTCTAATTTTTTTATATAGTTAGATTATAATTTTAATTGTTTTTAAAGTCTAATTGGATTAAAGTTTTTTCATTTATTCTAATTTTGGTCATTGAGTGTAGTTTCCGATTGATATTTCACATAAACACATGTTAGTTTTTTTAAAGTTATTACTTCTTAAAAACCAGCCTGTTGGTTTTGACAATGGGAATTAATTTTAAATTAATTACTACAACTTCTATGTTTTGAATTTGGAAAAATGGATTCCATATTTTGAATCATAAGATCAATATTGTGTGAATAGGTACCATTTTTTATCATTATGAATAGTAACTTCAGAAATAATTTTTATTTACCATGGTTAAAGGTTAAATCAAGTATATAAAGGTTAAAAATAACACTTCAATAGTATAAAAATACCCTAAAACGTATCCTAATCCTATTGGATGAGATATTTCCAACCATGGGCATCCTTGGGTCGATTTTGGGACCCCATGGATTCCCTTAGATTTTAAAATGAAATTTTATTAGAATTAATTTAAATTAAAGATAAATAAAACAAAAATTCTATCTTATAAAAAATAAATTTTAATATAGGGTTACATAACTGATCCCTATGTCTATTTATAGTAAATCTAAAAGTAAAAACATTTCCTACATTAGTGTATTTTATTTATAATTTTGAGAAATTAGATAAATATTTTTATTTATATCACAATTTTGCTGTTGGGATTACCTCACTAAAATAAGATTCAAATAAATGAATTTAAAGATTAAAATAAATTTCATTTTAACATTTTGATGAAATACACAATTATTATGGATAAAATTTACATATTTAGGATGATATTATTATTATTTCAAGGAATAAATTTGTTATGACTTTAACAAAAATCAATTACTAAATGTTGTCAAAATTTACATAAATGTGTTTTTTAAACAAATACTATTTTATTAAATGATAAAAATTCCTAAGAATCTAATGTTTGGACAAATAACAAGGATAGTGATAAAAATTTCATAAATCATACTCTAAGGGTTATCTTGGAATTTTATAGTCATTATATTAACCCTGTTGTATAAAAATAAGAGGAGATGGTAAGAGTTAACTTTTTTTACAAAGGGTTAAATCTAAAAGATAAGGTTAATTTTAGGACATATCATCTCTCAAACCTATTGTATGAGATGATTTTTACCCATAATAATATTAGACTCTAAATAAATTAATTTTGAGCTATTAGAAACAGAAAATAATTTTATAATAAACTTATATTTCATGCTTTTTCCTAAAGTGCATGTCACCTCACTTATAAAAGGGATCCTCCCTTTCTCTTCAACTCACACGACAAAATCCCTTTGGTTTCACCAGCCCATTCTTATTTCGTCTCCCATATTCTCTCATATCATAAGATATTTATAAATTTGGGAAGATAGCCATCATAAGGATCCCTTTTGTTCAAATCAAAAGGAAACACCCGAAGAAGAGGTAATTGTTTTATCATTTCTTTCAAACTTATTTTATTCTTCTACTTATTATTTCTATATTGTCTCAAAATCAAAGTAATAACTACACTATCATAAAAATAAATATATGTTAATATAATAATGGAAAAATTATCTAAATCATTTTATCCAACCTATGAATTATAATATCACCATGTGTGTGTACGTACGGCTTACCGTCTCCAGGCTGTTGTGAAATTTGATATTTCACATTACTTTATTTGGATAAGTATAATGATTAGTATAATAGACCTAAATAAAGAATATGAAAAGATTATGATTCATTATAATTAAAATACCATCTATTTACATATCATTTAATCATTAATGGAACTATATCGTCGCTCATGCATACGTACGACCTACCGTCTCCACAACGTGATGAGATTCAATCTCCACATTTACCATCAAAGAATGCTTATAATATAGATATATAAATATTAGTCATAACAATGAAATATATGACATAATAAGTCTACATAAATTATATATATATATATATGTGTACACATATTTCATTCACTTAGTGCCATTCAGTACGATAAGAAAACAGACACCGCATTCATGCGTACGTACGAACAACCATCTCAATGAATGGTGTATTCCATTTTATATATCAATCTATTATATATATTTTTATTATGAATATATATGATATATAATCATATTATACAATGTCGACATAAGTAAAACATGATCTATGTAATCTGATCAAGAATAACAAGTCAAAGCACGTACGATAAACAAAGTGATATTACCCGAAACATTTCATAAACATATAATTGTTAACAAAATGGTAATATAAAGTCATAAAAGAATCATACATGATTTCATAATAATAATTATGATTCTTATATAAGTTAATAATATTTTTATAATTATTATACAAGAGTTTTGGATTCGTACGGAGAGTATCAGACCTAAGGTAAGCGAAATTTTTCAATATCAGTTTTATTTGAGATTGTTCATACGTATGTTTTTACCAGGGGTATATTTATCTTCCATTTCAATATTTTCTAAGAAAATTCTCATAAATTTTTTAATATTCTTCTATGTATTTTTAATGTAATTTTTTCTCATTTTGACATTAATTACATTGTTTGGAAGGAATCTTTCTTACGTTTAACATATGATGAACTTTTTTTCTTTCCCGGAAAAATTATGAGAAGAATGTTTTAACCTATATAGCTTGGACAGATTTCTACACATTCCTGATGCCTTATTTCCATGAAGCTTCACCTATAATATTTCAATTTTAATTTTTACTAAATTATTTTCATTTTAAATTATGTGGCATGTTTAGAAAAGACAACGTTTTTCAAGAAGAAAGTATATTTCCCACAATACTTAAAATAATGTGTTTTATCAAAATTATATTCAACATAAGATGTTTCTCTTTAAATAGGCTTATGTTTATATCCCAATTATTAATTTTATTTTATTTTGTTTATGATGTAATTATTTTTTTGAAATCCATTTTTTTAATAAGGATTATGTTATTATGGAATGTTTCTTAAGAAAACCCATTTCAATTCTTGGGGTTTTCTATGATGAATGATTTATGTTTTTTTGGCACGTTTAAGAATGATTTCATTTTGAGATGGGTGGGACCTATATCTACTTCTAATGCATTGGGTAAAGATTTATATCTCATGAGATAAATTTGATTGGAATGACAAGTAAATCCAGTTCAGTAATACATGGTATAAATGACAAGTAAATTTGGTGCAGTAATACAATGATGGAATAGAATGTAAACCATATTCAGTAATGGGATTTTTCAAATATGATGGTTTTGGAAGAAATTTCATGGCTACTATAGAATTAATATTATGTGTATATTTTTTTACTAAATTATATGTTTTATGTCTATGTTATGTCATCATGGTTGTGTTCATTTCGGATTTATGCCTTATGAACAAACACGATTTATTTGATGACTGAATATTTTGATATTTAAATTTTATGTTCATGTTTTTACCTTCTAATGTTAATGTTTTTTTATACCAGGAAAGTCAGTCAGAGGAAAGCCCCTGACTATTTATTAAATAAAAGAAAAGTACAACAAGTACATAGAAGCACAATTACATATCATAGACTTAAAAACCATCATATCCCCCATACGAACCTCCTTCCGCAGAGGCCGTCTCCCATTCCGAGCTTTCATATTGCTTTAGTATCTTGGCATACTTCCTTCTAAGGTTCAGTTTCTCCAAAGATACCAAGTCATGTGGAGATTGTTTGAAAGAGGATCTAGTGGACAGCGACTTTGGCAGATCAGAGTAGTCTTTCCTCATCCTTCTTTTTGCTGTGATGTTCATTTCCTGTCCAGATTTCCCCTTCCCGTCCTTGAGAACCTCACAATAGGAAGGCATGGCCATCACACCGTGACTTTCTTTGTCACTGTCCGAGATGTCTCCCCAATTTACAGCTATCATTCCATAATTGGAGCCATCAGCCACCCCTCGATCCCATTCATTACATCTGTTACTGTCAATAACAGCCAGACATGGAGGCTGCCCTGCCATCACTTGGCTGGTATCCACCGCCTTCACTGCATTGCCTGGACTACTCCCTTCATACTTCCCTTCAATCTTCTGTAGAGCATCCAAATCCTCTTCGGATTCCAAGACTTTGAACCGGTTGCAGTTGGCAATATTACTCCCTGAGGCAGCAGGTAGCGGCTGCATATTCTTCCTCTCACTAATCAGACAATGACTGACATCTGTCATTTTCCCACAACCCTCTTTAGTCGATGGCATCCCTTCCTCATTCGGATCCGTACAACTGAACCCAACATTGGCAACAACGACAGCAAGCCTGCTATCCTCAGGTGCCATCAAAGGCCCCTGCTTCCCACTGCTCACCTTGTTGCTACCACCCCCCATCATAGCAGCAGCCCCCACAAGCATGCCACCTTTTGTCGTGCAGCGATCAAGATGAGACCTGCCAGCACTAATGATCCCTGGGGCTTCTTGCCTCTGCTCTACAACCACCGGTGTTCATGCTACCATTCCAACAACAACACCCCTTCTATCCATAGCTCCCTTGGCAGTATTCCCCCGATTCAAGTCCATCTTCAGTCTATTCATCACCACAGACACCATAGGATTTGCAGAATCAACTGGCTTTTCCAAAACAGTTACAGCATAGGATCCACGTCCAGATGCATTGCTCATCGGATCATCACCAGCAGACTTCCCCCTCCTGTCAACAGATTTCCCTATCCTTTTCTCCAGACCAAGAGACCTCCTGCTACCATGTCGATCTTGACAGCTACCATCTAAATGATCCATCCTCTTGCAGGTATTCCAATAATCGATCCAAGATTCGTAAACCACTGCCTGCTTCCATCTGATTTCCTGGCCCACAGAAATCCAGACCCATTCAACCGGAGGTCTTGAGATATCCACCTCCACACAGAGTCGGGGATTTACCGGGTGACTCACCGTGGCTGTTCGAGCATCAGAGCACAAGAATCTACCAACCAAGTTCCCAAGCAAGCGCAAAATCGCTGGGTTTTGGAAAGGTAAAGGCAAATGAGGAAAACTTACCCAAATCGGGACGGAGGTGGGATCACGACCCATACAGAGATCAAAACTCCATCGAAGGAGAAGAAATTTGCACCCGTTGCATCGCCGTGGAGCATTGGCCCATGTCCGAATGAGGTATTCCTCCGAGGCGAAGCGTATCATCAAGTGTCGGCTATCCAAATAACCAACGACCGCACGATCTTGCAGGTCCCATTTCCCAAAAACAAACTGATCGAAATCATCAACTGATGGTCTACGAAAATTAAATCTAGCCACCAGGGTCAGCTCTAGATGACTCGTTGCTTCAGAAAACTCTGTCATCGAGATTGGGATGTGAGGATTACCAAGATGCAGATCCGACACCTTCGGACTCACCGCTATCTCTGGAAACTCCGGGAGATACAGAGGATTAGAGAAAGGAACAAAGGGGTTTCGCGACCTCATCGGCAGGCGCTCCCCCCCTTCCCACCTCCGGGAAGGGGGGGAAAATCATCAGCTGGCATCAGCTAGGGTTTCATCACCGATTATTTGATATCAACCTTTTTATGTTTTCTTTTCCCCAAGATATAATGAAAGGTTTTAGGTTGGGAAACTAATGGGGATGTTCTTCATGGGTGAAGTGGAAGATCTTTCACCAAGATAGTAGAATGTGTTCTGAGATTCCAAAGACATTAAACTAATATGGTCATTGGGATTATATTTCTTTAATGTAATAAGGATTCCAAAATTGTAATGTAATGTCCATTTACTCTAAGATTAGATCATTATAATTGGTATCAGAGTGAATGTTTAGTTATCCTTTGGAAACTAGGATGAAAAAAAATCAGTGAGATCCCTAGAAATATTTCTAAGGATATTTCTAGGGATGTAATAAAGATAGGTCAACTATAGGTTAAAATCCTAGTGTGTTTTTATAATCACGAATAACCTAGTATTAATACTATGATATCATAGATTGAAATATCATAAGTAATTTACCTTACTTATGTGTTTTTAATCACTGATATGTATTTCTAACACTTCACTTTCTATTCTTAGTCAATAACCAGAATATAATAAAACATAGTTAACCATTGAATGTTTCATATTTGAAAATTATGTTAATTATGAAGATCAATTTCCTATATGGAATCATCATGAAGATAATTATGATGATGGTATAATTATTGGTCATACTGATAAGGATAATGATATTGTAAACGACATGTGGAAGGTGTCATACGTTCTTCCCATATTGTTTACATTAAACCTAAAAATATTTTGGTTGAAAAACCTTAAGATATGATTCATATTTTAGGAAATATGAAGATGATAGATCTGGAGTACTGGTTAAAGAATAAAGTTAGATTATGTTGGTGTATATTTTTCTGGATTCAAATATTTTGTTAGATGAATCATGAAATATATATGTGTTTTCAGAATAAGTTTTTAATTTAGAATTGGAACGGATATTTGGAATAGTTATAAGGATCCAAAAAAGTTATTTAAGGGTAAGGTGATATATTTGGAGAATAAATTATTAAGAGAAATATAACCCCTAAATGTCCCATATATAAAGGTAATGATGTTTGGATAAAGATGTGTTGAATTTGAATAAGTAAATTTGATGATTCTAGTTTCTTGGGATGTAATGGAGGAGTTGTTCAGAAGAGGGTTATGATATCATGGATAAAGTATAAATTTTTTTGGGACCTATGGAATATATACAACATGTTTTGGAATGGAGAAACATGCTTCTTTTTGATAAGGATATATGGTAAATTTGGTTATTATCGCGACTCAAGAGAATTCATGATTAAATCATTTAAATATTTGGAATAAGACCAACAAGATATATCTTATGACATATGGGGGATAAATGATGGTATTCACATGATTTTTATATAACTTTTATTCTAATTTTTTAGTACTGTGAGATTGGACAAAAGTATTTTGGATAAGAATAAAGGTTGGAATGAATTATGTTAGAAATAGAATAATATTTTTTTAAAATAATTTTATAAATATTATTTCTGGAATTTTATAACACTATAGTTTAAAAAAAAGGAACAACCGCAGGATGGGCGGCAACCTGTCCCGTCAGACAAGGCTGTTGGAATCAATCCCCTAACCGAAGTGTGATAGGACATTATTTCCTACCAATAGCCTACAGGAAGTCCCTATTTTTTATAAATTAGTTTTATTTTATTAATTGGTATGATAGATGAAGTATAAGACCATTTTTGGAAGCATATATGATTAATATCACTATAGGTGGACTGGTGAATATTTGATTACTTGTGATTGATGGAATTCCCTACCATTATATCGCATGATCTGCTAACACTAAAAGAAAGTCAAATTCAACTATATTTCTTTAAATAAGTGGTGAAGTGGAAATTGTTCAACGCACAAACAATTGTGATATTGTACCAAAATAAAGTGTGTATTTCTTCTAATACAAAATTCTACAAATTTAGAGAAAGGATATTAAAAACCAAAAATGTTATCATAGCACCTTCTCATCTGATGTATCAGATTACCCCTTTAATCAACACAGATTTATGTCTTTCTGGTAGTTAACTTTCTTCATACCTTATATTATATCACTATTAATTAGATCTTGATGGTTAAATTTTCCTTCCATATCCTTGTTTTCACTTCCCTGCTATGTTCTCCTATGTGGAAACCTAGTGATGAGTTACTTTGGGTAACCATTATGTTTATATCATTCCTTTTTAAAATTAAGTTTTAGTATCCCTTTTTAAATGTGGGATTCCATGCCCGAAACATTCAAGTACTAAACCTTTTATAACCCCGATAAATTTTGATGGAGAAATTAATTTTAAGGGGGTAGAACGTAACTACACAATATTTTATGAGATATATTTTTTAATTTTTTTGATGTCTTTTGTTGTAAGCTACACAAAGATTAACTTTCGCTATATACAACACTGTATAATTTTTCAGTATACACAATAGTATTTTTTTGTTTCTATTGCACACAATTTCAAGTTCTTTTGATAGACTTCATTTCACGCAACACTGAGTATAGATTTTAATCAATCTATAAATGAACTAATTTTTTATTATTTTATGAGAAAAACCAATGGATTCTTTCACTACATGAAACACTGACTTTGATTTCTTTACACACAATATCGGCCATCCTCGATTAATTGCATTGTACATGATACCGAGTTTCATTAAACAACGATATATTATTAAAATATTATTATTTAATGAGATTTAAATTATCCATTATTAATATTATTAACTAAATTTTTAATTTTATATAACATAATCATTCATCTTAGTATTTTCCAGAACATGATAAGAGAACAAAATGATTTTTTTGGATAAAAGAAGTATTTTTCACAAAATATAGTTTTATTGCCTTTTGATGGCACACAAATTTTGAATATAGTTTTTCACTCTTTTATAAGTTAAATTTTACAAAATAAACTTATTCTTTGGAATTGGGGCATAAAAATTTACTTTTGTAGAATTTTTTGTATTTTTCTAATAAAATTAAAATTTTAATGAATAGTGAAAAATATTGCATTTAAATTCAAAATTCCCTTCTCATCTAATTTATTAATATAATAAGATTATCATTTTAATTGTTTTTAAAGTGTAATTGTATTATGTTTTTTATTTAATCCAAGGTTTATCATGGGATGTAATTTCCAATTAAAATTGCACATAAACACTTGTTAATTTTTTGATAGTTATTAATTCTTTAAAACCCTCCTTTTGGTTTGGACAATGGGAATTAATTTTAAATAAATTACAGAACCTTCTGTGTTTTAAAATTGGAAAAATGGATTCCATTTTTGGAATCAAAAGGTAAAAATTGTTGGAATAGGTACCTTTTATTTTTTTATATTATGAACAGTAACATCAGTAATTATTATTATTTAACATGGTTAAAGAGTAAATCTAGTAAATAAAGGTAAAAAATAATACTTTAACAGTAGAAAACTTCCCTAAAAAGTGGCTTAATCCAATTAAATTATATATTTCCAACCATTGACTTCCTTAGGTCGATTTTGGGACCCCATGGATTCACATGGCTATGAAAATTAAGGTTTACTATAATTAATTTAAAGTAAATATATTATAACATAATCTTATACGTTTTACTAAATCAATTTTAATATAGGGTTATATAACAAATATATATATTTTTAAATAGTCATTATAAAAATATAAATATTTCTTACATCATGGTATTTTATTTATAATTTTTATAAATTTGTTAAATATATTTATTTATGACACAATTATGATGTAGTGATTACCTCACCAATGAATGATTCAAATAAATGAATTTAAACATTAAAATAAATTTAATTTGAATATTTTGATACAAAATCCAAATCTGATGGATAACATCGACATATTAGGGATGATTTAATGCCTATTTTTAAGGAATCATGTTTTTATGACTTAAAAAATTAGCAACTAAATAGTGTCAAAATTGTTAAAATTGTGTTTTTAAAACAAATACTATTTTATTAAATGATAAACAAATACTAAAAATATAATGTCTTGAAAAATTACCAGAATAGTGATAAAAATGTCCTAAATTATTCACATTATGTTCTATTTTAATTTTAGAGTAATTATATTAACCATGTAATATAAAAATAAAAGAGGACATGGTAATAGTTAACTTATTTTACAAAGGGGTAAATCTAAAAGATAAAATTAATTTTAGGACCTAAACATGTCTAAAACGTATTTTTTGATATTATTTTTGACCCAAAATCAACTTATACTTTAAATAAATCAATTTTTATATCTTATAAATCTAAAATAAATCTATAATAAATTAATATTTCACGCTCTTTCCTAAAGCACCCCTCACCTCTCTTATAAAAGGGAACCTCCCTTTCTCTTTAACTCACACAGCTAAAGCCTTTTTTTTCACCATTCATTTCCCATTTCATCTCCTCAATTATATCATATCATAATAGAGTAAGATAATTGGTAATAGATCCATCCTAAGGATCCTTTTTTAAAATAAAAAGAAAACACCTGAAGAATAGGTAATCGTTTTATCCTTTCATACAAAGTTCTTTTCTTCTTCTACATCTTCTCTCTATATTATTTCCATACCAATGTAATAAATCCTATATCATAAATATAATGATATGTTAATATAATCATGGGATAATTATATTCATCATTTTATCTAACCTACAAACTATATTTTCACCATGTGTGCGTACGTATGACTTACCGTCTCCTGGTCGTGGTGTAATTTGTTATTCCACATTACTTTATTTTGATAAGTATAATTATGAGTATAATAGACCTAAATAATTAATATGACATGATTATTTATAATTAATATACCATCCAGTTATATATCATTTAATTATTAAATGAACAATATTTCCACTCGCGCGTACATACGGCCTACCGTCTCCATGAAGTGATGAGATTCATTCTCCACTTTAACCATCAAAGAAAGACTATAATACACACTCACACACACACAAACACACATATATATATTATTAATAATTATGAAATATATGAAATTAGAAGTATACTGGAATGACATATATTAATATATATATGCACATATATGTCCTTCACTTACTTTCATTCAATGCAACAAGAAAACAAAAACAATTTTCATGCGTACGCACGGCCTACTGTCTCCATGAAAATTGTATTCCGTTATATATATATATATATATATTATATTTATATTTAGTATATATATGATATATAAATCATATTATACAATCTGTATGTAATTATATTATGATATAAGTAATATGATGACGAATAACACGTCCAAACGCGTACGATAGAAAAGCAATATTACCCAAAATGTTGCATTAATTTGGAATTATTAATAAATAGGTAATATAAATTCATAAAAGAATCAGATATGATATCATAAATATTATTATGAGTCTTATATAAGTTAATAATATGTTTAAAAACAATGTACATGTGTTTTGGACTCGTATGGAGAGTTTCAGATCAAAGGTAAGGGATAATTTCTCGATATTATTTTTATCTGAGATTGTTTATACGCAAGTATTTACCGGCGGTATAATTATCATCCAATTACATTTTTATAAGAAAATTATCATAAAATTTTTACTATTATTCTATGTATTTTTAGATTCATTTTTACCCATTTTGACTTTTAATATATGGTTTGGAAGGAATATTTCAAAAAATTACATTATGAGGTACTTTTTTACTTTTCCAGAAAAAGTACAAGAATAATTTTTTTAACTTATAAGACATGAATATATTTTTACACTTTTTCAATGCCTCATTTACATAAATATCCCTCTGCACTATTTCAACATTATTTTTTACTAAATTATTTTTGTTTAAACTTTTATGGCATTTTGAGAGAATAATACTTTTTAGAAGAATAAATAATATTTTTCTCAAGAATTAAGTTCAAGTGTTTTATCGAAAATATTTTCCATCAAAAATTATGCTCTTTAAATAGGGTTATGTTTCTATACCTATAATTACATTGATTTTATTGTGTTTATTGTGGAATTTTGTTTACGAAATCCATTTATTTTATATGGATTATGTTATGATGGAATGTGTCTTAGAAAACACATTTAATTTTTTGTGTTATGCTATGATGAATGATTTATGTTTTTGTGGAAAATTTAATAATTATTTTTTTTGAGATGGGTCGGACATATATCTCCCTCTAATAAAATGTTTAAAAATTTATATCTCATCCGCTAAACACGACAGAAACAAAAACAAAACTCGGTTCAGTAATACAGGACTGAAACAACAAGTAAATCGGGTGCAATAATACATGGATAGAATGAAAAGTAAATATATTTTAGTAAACGACTTGGTCCACTATGATGATCTTGTAAGGAATTCTATGGCTACCATGAAAATCATATAATGTTCTCAGTTTTTCCATAATTCCATGTTTTATGTTAATTCTATGACATCATGGTCGTGTTCATTTAAGATTTATGCCTCAATAACTAACAAGATTTATTTCATGGCTCAAAAATTTGATATTTAAATTTTATACTCGTGATTTTAGATTCTAATATTTGTGGTTTTTTTATGTTCTCAATTTTTACCCTTACTGAGCTTTTGAGATCAAACTTTTTATGTTTTCTTTTCCCCAGGATACAAAGAAAGGATTTCAATAGGAAAACTAATAGGGAAGATCTTCATAGAAGATGTTGAATATATCTCACCAATCTATAATATTGTGTTATAATTATCCAAAAAAAATAAACTAATGTGGTCTTTATTCATCTATTTGTTTTATGTATTAAGGATTAGTCAAAATTAATGCAATTTCCATATACTCCAATCATGGGTCTCTATTGTTTGTATCAAAGTGAATGTTTAGTTATCCTTTGGAAACTAGGATGAAAAAAATTTAGTGACTTCCCTAGAGATATTTCTGAGGATATTTATTTGGATATAACAAATATGTGTCAGGTATAGGCTACAATCCTACAGGTTTTGATAATCATGAATAACCTAGGATTAAACCTAAGATATCATAGAGTGAAATATCATAAGTAAGTTACATTACTTATGTGTTCTTAGTCTCATATATGTATTTATATGTAACGCCCCGAACCTAGTTACCCAGATTCGGTGCATAATTTTAATACATTGGCATGATTACATGGAATCAAGTCCCGAAGGACCGATCGGTTTAGCAGTATTGGAAAATAGATTACATACATGAATGTTATATTACACTTCATAACATGAAAAACATCATAAATAATCCTTCAAGAACGTCATTATTCCATTTTCTTAACCCTACATATCAATCCCAATACACTTCTTGGAATCCTGGGAAAAATAAATCATAGAAAGGGGTGAGCTCAGATGCTTAGTACGGATAACAGTACATCGGAAACATTCATAAATAATCATAAACATTTAAGGTAATGTATAACTAACACAAAATCCTTTTAAACTTGAACATCCGCATAATATGTCAAAAATAAAATTAAGTATTTCCATTTACTTATTCACATTGATATTCTACTAGTCGTATAATCACATGCAGTATCACTAACCACTTCCATAATTATGGAATGCATAATGCCGGACTATCATAACCACAAATTCAAGGCCTTATTTCAAGACTACAAATAAGATTTTGTCAAGGACTTGTTCCAAGACACTAGTTTGTCTCAAGAGACCTACCGATGCATCGAGCAGATATATTGGGCTCTACCCATCACTTACTAAGTCCAATGCATTCCTTATATGAACAAGTTTAAACATAACATAAACATTGGTATTAAAACTAGTATACAAAATGTCAATACATTAACCACAAACCATGAATGGTATAAAAATAGCACATCCATAGTCAAAAATAACTCATTCTATATAATATGGAAGATTGTATTGTATCATATTAACCTCAATTGAGAATAATAATGGATAATGACATAGATAAAAATAATCATCAAAACTATTAGAGAGAAATATCCCCCTTTTCTTGAAACCATTTAAAAGTCACACTATTTTCCAAGAAGCCATTTAAACATGGATTTTTTAATCAATGTTTCCCATAACACTTTGAAACTTTTAAATGTAATTTTTATTTGAAAACATTAATGTCCATATTATTGAATCCTTATAACTATTTTTAAAACATGGACATTTATGAGAAAGATTTGGAATAAAAAATCATAAAACATTTAAAATGATATTTTAGTTAGAGTTCCTAACCAAAAAAGAGACACATAAATAAAAATAATTGTGGTAATAAAAACATTTTAATATCATGAGAATAAAGATATTCATGATATACTATGTCAAAGTACATTATATACACCATATAAAAGTGAATTGGTGTATAAGAACAAAGAAGTCTCAATGGAATGTAAATTGAGATGAAATGTCTTATAAAGACTGTATCCTTAGGTTAAGGATAAATCAACAACATAATTATGTGTGAATAATATAAATACACTCAATATTTTGGGATATTAAATGTAAATAAATTAGTGTACATTCACACATATTCTGGTAAAAACAACACTAATGAATTGGATATTTAACTCAACAAATGTAGATTGAGTTAAAATTACTCTTATCAAGTAAATATCGATGACTTGAGAATTTATAAATGGAGTTATTATGAGTATAAAAAAGTATATCCATAAAAAGGGGAGTTAAAATTATGACATAAGAAAATGAATAGCAATTGCACACATAATATTTGAGTAAAATAATCAATGAAGTATGCATAAAGCCGAATGAGTGGAAATTGAAATTTCATATTACCTTATCGATTTGGTAACTTAAAAAACATACAGCCATGAAATAAGGATCATACAATTATGATGTAAATATCCTTAAATTAAAATATATTACACAATTAATAAAATCATGGGAAGTACACACACCACATTCAATAAATAAGTGGCGAACAATTGAAATCTCACAGAATTAAAAGTGAGATAAGAAACCAGTTACTTTTTACTTTTTCCTAGGTCTAGGGTAGGATAAACTCATTTATAATTGTGAAATAATTGTTATTTAATTATAAAATAATCAGATACATTAATATGATATCATATATGATCTTTTAACATTGATTTGTTAATAATATCTTAGTATTATCGTCGTTTTGGGAGTTAACAGATTCATTTTACATTATATTATTTATTATGTGATCCATGTTTTTTATGGATGGGATGTATCTTATTCCCATAAAGAATGATATTAAGTCTTAAAACATTATTTTTAACCATCTAATGAAAATTATTCTAGAATGGGTATGATGGGGAATGAATCTCATCGTGTTCGTGGGGATGGTAGTCCGTACGTACGCACGAGCGAAAATATCATTCTTTTGATATTAAAATAATATATAATTGGATGGTATATCAAATAAATAGAATCATTATCATGTTATATTTATTATTTAAATGAATTAAAGATAATTATTATACCCATCAAAATAATAATATATTGAATAACAATTACACCACAACGTGGAGACAGTAATCCCTACGTACACATGTATGGTGACATGTCATTCAAAGGATGGATAGAATAATGAAGATGGTTTTACCATATTCATAATAACATAAAAATATATAGAAGATACTGGAGTTGTTATTTTATAATGGAAATGACAAAGAATGAAGAAGTGGAAGAAAAAAAGAACATGAAAGAGGGTGGTGAAATTGTTACCTCTTTTCGGGTTCTTCCTTTTGATTTGATCAAAAGGGCTCCTTAAGATGGATTTATGACCAAGGGAGGGACTCTAGGATAAATTGAGGGAATTTTAGAGGATATTTGGTCAGAGTTTTTCCAAGCCAAAATGCTTTGAAGGTGTTAATTAGGGAGAATGGGGAGTGCCCTTTTATAAGAGGGGTGAGGGGCACCTTAGGAAAAGCTAGAAATATTATTTTATAAATAATTAATATTTGGTTTATAATGGCTCAAAAGTTGAATATTTAAATTTTAAGGTGGGGATAGGTCGAAAACCACTCAACCAATAGGTTTTATACAGTTTTGAGTCACTATATTAACTTTATCGTTTTTATTTAACTTTTAGTTAAATAGTTTGACATTTTCCATGTCTCTTTGTATTTTTATATTATATAGTTAATAAACTTACTATATACTTTCAAGAGACCCCAAAGTGGTCCATTAATGATACATATATCATTATATAAGTCTTTTGGCCGATCCTTAAATTTTTAGGAATAGAATATCAATTAATAATATAATATTTGTTTTAAAAACTCCTTTATATCGATTTTGACACAATTTAATAATTGATTTTTTTAAGTATTAACAACTATATTAATTCTAACCAATATCATTTATGAAATAATAACATGTCATAATAACCAATAAAATTAATGTATGTCATCAAAACATTCAAATTATATTTATTTTGACATTTATAATACCAATTATTTGATTCGTTCATTAATAAGGAAAATACAGCATCATTATGGTGTCATAAATAAATTTGACTATTCAATGTATAAAAATTATAAATAAAATACCAATATGTAGGAAATATATTTATATTTCTAATGAATATTTATAGTTTAAAATATACCATATTTAACCCCATGTAAAAATTGTTTTTCTAAAATATATATGCTAATGTCATTTTTGTATTTACTTTAACTTAACTAATATAAAGTGTCATTTTCACTTACAATTGGCTCAATGGGGTCCCAAAATCGTCCCAATGATGCCCATGGTCGTACATGTATCAACCAATAGGTTTAGGACACGTTTTAGTGTAATTATATATTATTATAATATTATTTTGTTACCCTTATTTATCGAATTTACCCTTTAACCTTGGTAAATAAAATATTTACCGATGTAATTATTCGAAATATCTAAAAATAAAAGTTACCTATTTACAAAATTTAAACCTACTGATTCTAAATATTAAATCCATTTGTCTAAATTTGAAACTCAGAAGTGGAATAAATTAATTTAAAATTAATTCCCATTGTCAAAACAAAAAGAGTGTTTTTAAGAAATAATAACTATCAAATGATTGGCACTTGCTTATGTCGAGTTTAAACGTGAAATTATGTCCAATGACAAAAATTGGATTAAATGGTAAAAATATAGTCTAATTATACTTTAAAATCATTCAAATTCATAATTTATGACTATTAATTATTTCGATTAAAAAAGATGTTTTTAATTAAAATTTAGTAATTTTCACTATTCCTAAAAATATGAAAGTTATTAGAAAAGTACCAAAAATTAACCCTAAGATAATTTCGATATTAAAAATCCAAAATTTAATTCCATTTTGAAAGATAAAATTTATAAAATTTCAAAAAGTGGGTATTACTATTCATAACAGCTAGTTTGATTGGTTGTGGTGTGTTAGAACTCGAAGTTGCATACAATACACACTACTGTATTATTAAAAGAGAAGCATACCATAGATTCTTAGGGTGTTACATTCTCCCCTCCTTTAATTAATTGTGTCCTCTCAATTTATTCTCGGTATTGGAAACATGGGGTTGACATTTAAAAATATCGTAGTTGAAATCCCACATCGAAAAATGGATTAATGTGGCCTCTGTTTAAAATAAAGAGTGGTAAGTATGAAGGTTACCGAAAATAAAACATACTAGGGTTCCATGTAAGAAAACATGGATATGAAAGAGAAATCTAACCATCAATATCTGATGGAGAGTGGTAAAGAACATGGCTCTGAAAAGGCAAACAATCACAAATCCATATATTTGTGATGATCTAAGGTACCATCAAGGAAAACGTTTTTGTTCTAAGTTCTTTTTCTTAATGTTGAGGAATTTATTTTTGAGATTTGATAAGATCATAAGAAGATGTACTTAATTTATAATTAGAGTTTTATCCATTAATAAATTTCTACCACAAACTCATCTTTCACTGCATAACATAGTACAACTCAAAAATACTCTATTTATCCTAATCATATAGGGTTCAAAATATAATGAATTTATAATTTACATATTAGGACCTTAAAAAGAGAAACTACATTATACCATCTAGGAACTTCACATAGTCTAGTGTTAGGTAATAAATCCCAATTGCACTATGTTTGTGGGTTCGATTCCCACAGCTTTGTCCGACGCGACGGGTTGTCACATGGTCTGCGTGTTGTCCTTTTATAAAAATCCAAAAATAACCTTTCAAACTTAATCCATTCCAACCTTTAGACTTATCCAAAATACTTCTATCCAATCTCACAATCCAAAATTTATAAGGAAGTTAAACACAATGAAGATCCTTTTTTCCATTTAATAACATGTGAACACCTTCATCATGTATTATTTTAAAACATGGTAACATCCTGAATTACCGTAAAACCTTATTCATTACATTCATACTCCATTATTCTTTATAGAATACTGGATATACTACTTCTATCCAAAAAATGTTGTAAAATACAACAATGACAAATCATTAATCAGTTTCAAGATAGTCATGAATATCCAATATAATTTATTCAAATCAACCATCTCTCATTCCAAAATCACTACCTCATTATCGGGACCATATTAAGGATTACCTTTCCATCAACCATGTATTTTACCAAAAGCATAGCTCACTATTATATAATTTTTCTTAGAACCATATAATCTCAAATCCTTAATAAAATAGTACTGCAGTACAATCCTTAGTTTTGTCGATAATTCATATAACTGGTATATTGTTGATAAAACCCTCAAATGAAATAATCTGATAATAACAACATAAGAAAACTAGTCATTATTCTTCATTTGAGGTAGTATCATAACATGATTATTATCCAATAGCATCATTTGAGGCATACTCTGATGATTTGGACATTGGTTCGCGTAGTGCCCAAACTCCTTTCAGATGATGTATTGTACATTAGAAACTTTTTTCTTACCCTTGCAGTCAAGTACTTGGTGTCCTTTTTCTCCAAACTTATAACAAACTCTCGTTCCCTTCAAGAAAGTTCTAGTGTGTTCCTTCCCACAGTTATCACAAATGAGAAAATTCTTCTTTTCCCTCTTCCCGTTATCCATCTTTCTTTCTTCCATCCTTTTCTTATCTTTCTTCCCTTCAAATCCATAGGACTTAGAGAATTATTTACCTATCTTATTAACACATGATATTATTTCTTAAAATGTTGAGAATACTTGAGAGACTATTTACCTTCTAAACGATTGCTTAATACCGTGGAAGATATTATCCTTCTTACTATTTGGATCATATGTATTGCTGGAGTTCACATTCCTTCTACTGGGCACCATTTCTATACAATGGCATACACTAGGTCAGTTTATGAATTACAATGAATAATTCCAAACTTCTAAAATAAATAACGTAAATTGAATAGTTTATGGATATAATCCATAGTCATAAAAATGTTCTCTTTGAGGAAATATATACTCATAATCCCTTAATAAAGGTTTGTAAAGAAAATGAGAATTATCCTAAGAATATCCCCCAGGAGTGTCATAACCAAGAGTGCAGCAAGGCCTGTTAATGTGCACTAGTTCCCGTTCGAGTCTAGCTCAAAGCAGTGATTTCAGGTTTTACCCCTAGGTACATATGTGTTAGAGCCACCTCTACCTGCTCGTATCCAGATAGGGATGAATTCCTTGGAAAACTCACAAAATCTCTACAATACCAAAATTCTTGGAAGTTCTTCTATATTAATCCTCAAAATCCATCTTAGGCCCATGTTCTCTAATCAGAGTTTATCTAAATCTTTCTTCCAAGGTTATTGCTGAACCTCCCTTTGATACGAGCTATAATTCCCAGAACCTAGTTACCCAGAGTCGGTGAATTATTTTAATACATTGGCATGATTACAAGGAATCAAGTCCCGAAGGACCGATCGGTTTAGCAGTCTTGGAAAACAGATTACATACATGAATGTTACATTAAACTTCATAACATACAAAACAACATAAATAATCCTTCATTAACATCATTATTCCCTTGGCTTAACCCTGCATATCAATCACAATACACTTCTTGGAATCCTGGGAAAAATAAAATATAGAAAGCGGTGAGATTAGATGCTCAGAAAGTATAACAATACAGCGGAAACATTCATAAATAAGCATAAACATTTAAGGCAATGTATAAATAAAACAAAATCCTTTTAAACTTGAACTTCAGCATAATATGGAAAAAATAAAATGAAGTAATTCCATTTACTTATTCACATGGATATTCAACTAGTCAAATAATCACATGCAATATCACTAACCACTTTCATAATGATGGAATTCATAATGTCATACTATCATAACCACATAGTCAAGGCCTTGTGCCACGACTACAAATAAGATTTTTTCAAGGCCTTGTGCCAAGACACTAGTTTGTTTCATGAGACCTACTGATGCATCGAGGATCTATAGCGGGCTCCACCCGTCACTTACTATGTCCAATGCATTCCTCATATGAACAGGTTTAAACATAACATAAACATTCATATTAAAACTAGAATACATAATGTCAATAATTTTACCACAAACCATGAATGATATAAAAATATCACATCCACAGTCAAACATAACTCATTCTATACAATACAGATGATTTTATTGTATCATATTAACGTCAGTCGATAATATTGAAGGATATTGACATAGATGAAAATAATCATCAAAACTATTAGAGAGAAAGATCCCCCTTTTCTTGAAATCATTTAAAAGTAACACTATTTGTCAAGAAGCCATTTAAAAATAGTTTTTTTGAATCAAAGTGTCCCATACCACTTTGAAACTTCTAAAAGAAATTTAGATTTGAAATCTTTAATGTCCATACAAATAAATTCTTAAAACTATTTTTAAAACATGGACATTAATGAGAAAGATTTTGAATAGTAAATCTTTAAAACATTTATAATGATATTTTAGTTAGAGTTCCTAACCAAAAAAGAGACACTTGAATAAAAATAATTCAGGTAATAAAAACTTTGTAATATCAATGAGAATAAAGGGATTCATGATATAGTATTTCAATGTACATTATATACACCATATAAAAGTGAATTGGCATATAACAACAAAGAATTCTTAATGGAATGTAAATTGATATTAAATTTATTATAAAGACCGTATCCTTAGGTTAAGGATAAATAAATGACATAATTATGTGTGATAAATATAAATAAACTCAATATGAATGGATATTCAGTGTAAATCAATCAGAGGACATTTACACATATTCTTGTAAAAACAACACCAATGAATTGGATATTTTACTCAACAAATGGAGATTGAGTAAACATTACTCTTATGAAGTTTATATCGATGACTTGAGAATTTATCAATGGAGTGATTTTGTGTATAAAAATTATATCCACAAAAAGGGGAGTATAAATTATGACATAAGAAAATGAATAGTGATTCCACACATAATCTTGGAGTAAAATAATCAATGAAGTATGCGTAAAGCCGAATGAGTGGAAATTGAAATTTCAAATTCCCATATTAATATGGTAACATACAAAACATAAACCCATGAAGGAAGGATCATAAAATTATGATTTTAATATCCATAAATTTAAATATAATACACAATGAATACAGTCATGGGCAGTACACCCACCACATGCAATAAATAAGTGGAAAACAATGGAAATCTCACGGAATTAAAAGTGAGATAAGAAACCCCTTACATTGTACTTTTTTCATGGTAGAGGGTCGGTTAAAATCATGTATAATGGTGAAATATTTGTTATTGTATTATACAAGAATCAGATACATTAATATGATATCATATATGATCATTTAACATTGATTTTTTTATAAAATCTTAGTATTATCGTCGTTTCGGGTGTTAACATATTCGTATTATTTTATATTATTTGTTATGTGAGACATAATTGTTATGTATTGGATGCATATTATTAATAACCAGAATGATATTAAGTCTTTAAAAATTATTTTTAACCATCAAATGAAAATTATTCGTGAATGGATACAATGGGGAATGAATCTCGTCACATTCGTTGAGACGGTAGCCCGTATATACGCACGAGCGACAATATCATTATTTTGATATTAAAATAATATATAATTGGATGTTATATCATATATACAGAATAATTATCATGTTATATTTGTTATTAATATGAATTACACATCATTATTATACACATCCAAATAATAATGTATCGAATAACAATTACACCACGACGTGGAGATGGTAATTCATACGTACACACGTATGGTGACATGTCATTCAAAGAATTGATAGAATAATGAAGATGGTTGTACCATATTTATAATAACATCATAGTTTATATAAGATACTGGAGTTATTATTTTATAATGGAAATAACAAAGAAATAAGAAGTGGAATAAGAAAAGAACTTGAAAGAGGATGGTGAAATTGGTACCTCTTCTTTGGGTTCTTCCTTTTGATTTGATCAAAAGGGCTCCTTAAGTAAGATTTATGACCAAAGGAAGGCATCTAGGATAAAGTAGGGGAAGTTTAGAGGATAGTTGGGCATGGTTTGGTAGAGCCAAAAGGCTTTGATGTTGTGAATTAGAGAGAAGGGGGAGTACCCTTTTATAAGAGGGGTGGGGGCACCTTAGGAAAAGCTAAAAATATTATTTTATAATAAATTCATATTTGGTTTCTAATGGCTCCAATGTAGAATATTAAAGTTTAATGTGGTTATAGGTCTAAAACCACTCAACAAATAGGTTTTATACAGGTTTCGGTCACTATAATAACTTTATCTTTTTTATTTAACTCTTAGTTAAATAGTTAGAAATTTACCATGTCTCATTGTGTTTTTATATTATATAGATAATAAAATTACTATATACTTCCAAGAGACCCCCAAGTGGTCCATTAATGATACAACTATCATTATATAAGTCTTTTGTCCAATCCTTAGATTTTTAGGAATAGAATATAAATTAATAATATAATATTTGTTATAGAAACTCCTTTTTGTCAATTTTTACACTATTTAATAATTGATTTTTGTTAAAGTCTTAACAACTTTTATTAATTTGAACAAAAATCATTTCAGAAATCCTAAAATGTCATATTAACCAATAAAATTCTTATATGTCATCAAAACTTTCTAATAATATTTATTTTAAAATTTATAATACCAATTATTTGATTCTTTCATTAATAAGGATAATACTGCATCATTATTGTGTCATAAATAAATTTAAATATTATATGTTTAAAAATTATAAATAAGATACCATTATGTAGGAAATCTTATTATTTTCTAATGAATATTTATATTCTAAAATATAACATATATAACCCCATGTAAAAATAGTTTTTCTAAAAGATATACGCTTATGTCATTTTTTGTATTTACATTAACTTAATTAATATAAAGTGTCATTATCACTTACAAGTGGCTCTATGGGGTCCAAAAATCGATCCAAAGATTCCCATGGTCGGACATGTATCAACCAGTAGGGTTAGGACACGTTTTAGAGTAATTTAATATTATTATAAAATTACTTGTTTACCCTTATTTACCGGATTTACCCTTTAACCATGGTAAATAAAATATTTACCGATGTAATTATTCAAAATGACTAAAAATAAAAGTTACCTATTTACAAATTTTGACCTCATGATTCTAAATATGGAATCCATTTTTCAAAATTCAAAACACAGTAGTGGAAGAAATTAATTTAAAATTAATTCCTGTTGTCAAAACAAAAAGAGTATTTTTAAAAAATAATAGCTATCAAAAGATTGAAACTTGCTTATGTCGAGTTTTAATGTGAAATTGTGTTCAATGACCAAAATTCGATTAAATGGTAAAAATATAATCTAATTATACTTTAAAATCATTCAAATTCCTAATTTTTCACTATTAATTATTTCGATTAAAAAAGTTGTTTTTAATTAAAATTTAGTAATATTCAATATTCATAAAAATATGAAAGTTATCAGAAAAGTACCAAAAATTCACTCTAAGATAATTTAGATATTCCAAATCTAAAAATTAATTCCATTTTGAAAGATAAAATTTATAAAATTTCAAAAATTGGGTATTACTATTCAAAGAGAAGCGTACCATGGAAACTTTGGGTGTTACATTCTAACACACTAATTTCTGGTCTTATTAAATAACTAAAAATCAATAGAACATAGAAAACCATTGAATGTTTCATATTTGAAAAGTATGGGAATTATGAAGATCGATTTCCAATGTGGAAACATCATGAAGATAATTTTGATGATGGTGTTATTATTGGTCATACTGCAAGGATAAAGATATTGTATACAACATGTGAAATGTGTGTGACGTTCATTCAAAATTGTTTACATTAATCATTAGAATCATGAGGTTGGGAAACCTTAAGGTATGATTCAAATTTTATGAAATACAAAGATGATGGATCCTGAGTACTGGTTTTGGAATAAATTTGGTTGATTGAGGTGTAGATGTTTCAAAATTCAAAGATTATGTTATACGAATCCTGAAATATATAAGTGATTTCTGTATATGTTTTTTATTATGGATTGGAATGGATATGTTGAATAATTCTATGGATCCAAAAGAAGTTATTTAAGGGTAAGGTTAGGTATTTGGAGAACACATGATTAAGAGAAATATAAACCTTAATATGTCTCGTCTATTAAGACAACTATGTTTGGATAATGATATGTTGGATTTGAATAATTAAATTAGATGATTTTAGTTTCTTGGGAATTAATTATGCAGTTGTTGATAAGAGGGTTATTCATGGATAAAGTATACAACTTTTAGGGTCTTAAGTTATATATCCAAAAAATTTTGGAATAAAGAAACATGCATGTTTTCAATAAGGATATAAGGTAATTTATGTTATTACCATGACTCAAGATAAAACTTGACGATGTCATTAAAATGTTTGGAATTTGACCAACAAGGTATATCATATGATATACGGGGGATATTTAATGGTATTCAAATGCTTTTTATATGACCATTCTTGTAATTGTTTTTTGTAATATGAGATTGGACAGAAGTATTATGGATAAGCCCAAAGGTTGTAAAGGATTAAGTAGGTCATCAAATAATATTGTTTAGGACAAATTTTTTTAATATTATTTCTGGAATGTTATAATAGTATAGTTTTAGAAAGAGGGAAAGACATAGGATGGGTGACAACCTGTCACATTGGGTGAGGTTGTGGGAATTGAACCCACAACTGAAGTGTGTTATGCCTTTATCACCTACCACTTGCCTAACAGATGTCCCTAGTTAATATAAATTAGTTTTATTTAATTTAACAAGTATGATAGATGATGTATAAGTCCATTTTTTGAACCATATATGATTAATCTCACAATAGGTGGATTGATGCATATTTGATTACTTGTGACAGATGGAATGATCTATCATTCTATCTCATGACCTACTAACACTTCAAGGAAGTCAAATTCAACTTTAGTTCTTTAAATAAATGGTGAATTGGAAATATTTCAAGGCACGGACAATGGTGAGATTGTACAAAAATAAAACAAGTATTTATTCTCATGAAAATTTCTTAAACATTAGAGAAAGGATCATCAAAACCAAAACTTTATCCTAGTACCTTTATATCGAATGAATCAGATTATACATTTAATCCTGACAGATTTATGGATTTCTGTTAGTTAACTTTCTCTAAACCATATTCTCTATCACTATCCATCATAAATATATGGTTATATTTTTCTTTAATATCAATGTTTTCTCTTCCCACCTATGTACTCAAATGTGGAATCCCAGTGATGAGTTAATTTGGTTAAACATTATGTACATATCATTCTTTTTTATAAAGATGTTTTAGTTTCCCTTTTTATGATGTGGGTTTCCATGAATGAAACATTAATGTAGTAAACCTTTTATAACACTGATGAATTTTGAGGGAGAAATTCATATTAAGGGGGTAGAATGTAACACCCCGAGATTTTATGAGATATAAATTTTTAATTTATTTGATGACTTTTTTTGTACTCTACATCAATATTATATTGCACTATACACAACACAGTATTAGATTTCAGTATACGCAACATTATTCTTGGATTTTTTTACACTCAATTTCATGTTCTTTTGATAGAATTCATTTTGTGAAACACTGATTATAGATTTTTTTTCAATGTATGAATGAACTATGTTTGGATTATGTTATATGAAACATTAAATAGATATTGAACTAAATGAAACACTTACTTTTCTCATGTAACATGAAAGAGTGGCCTTCCTCGCTAGCTTGCATTGTATATGATACTGAGTTTCAGTAAACAACAATATATTATTAAAATATTATTATTTAATGGGATATAAAATAGACATTATGAATAGTATTAATGAAGTTTTTCATTTTATAAAACATTATAATTCATCTTAAATATTTTATAGGATGTGATTTGAGAATAAAATCAAATTTTTGGATGAAAGAAGTATTTTTTTACAAAATGTAGTTTTACTTTCTTTTGAAGCTGCACCAATTTTAAATCTAGTATTTAAAACATTTATTAGATAAATTTGAAAAAAATATATATCTTCTTTGGAATAAGGGATTAAAAATTTACTTTTGTTGAATTTATGGTATTTTTCTAATAAAATTAAAATTTTAATGAATAGTGAAAAATACATCATTTTTATTCAAAAATACCTCTTCATCTAATTTATTTATATAGATATATTATCCTTTTAATTTGTTTTAATGTGTAATTTGATTATGTTTTTATCACTTAATCCAACTTTGGTCATTGGAAATAATTTTATATTGAAATTTCACATAAAAAATGTCAATCTTTTGATAGTTATTGCTTTTTAAAAACCTACTTTTTGGTTTTGACAATGAGAATTAGTTTTAATTTAATTACTGAAACTTCTGTGTTTTTAATTTTGAAAAATGGATTCCATATTTAGAATCATAAGTTTCAATTTTTGTGAATAGGTACCTTTTATTTTTGGACCTTATGAATAGTAACTTCAGTAATTATTTTTATTTACCATGATTAAAGGGTATATCTGGTAAATAAGTGTAAAAAACACTTTAATAGAATAAAATGATAGTAAAATGGGTCCTAATACTATTTGATGAGTTATTTCTGACCATGGTAATTCATGGGTCGATTTTGGGACCCCATGGATTTACATGGTTGTGAAAATGGCATTTAATAAGAATTATTCTAAAGTAAAATTATTATAGAATAATCATATATATTTTAATAAATAAATTTTAATATAGGGTTATTTAACTGATATATAAGTCTATAGATTTTCATTTCATTGATAAGATGATTTCCCACATTAGGGTAATTTATTTTAATTTTTATACCTCAGATAAATATAATTATTTTTAACACAATTATGATGTAGTGATTACCTCATTAATGGAATGTTCAAATAAATGAATTCATAAATTTTAAAATAATTTTTTAAACATTTTTATGCCATACACTAATTTTATGGATTACATTGACATATTAGGGATGCGTTAAAGAGTTTTGTAATAAGTAATCAAGTTTTTATGACCTTAATAAAGTCAATTACTAAATAGTGTCAAAATTCATATAAATGTGTTTTTAAAACAAATAATATTTTATTAAATGATATAAAAATCATAAAAATCTAAATTTTGGCCAAATGACCTAGATAAAGATAATAATTTCATATATTACCCATTTTAGGTTCCCTTCTGATTTTATGGTAAAGATATTAACCATGTAGTATAAAAATACAAGAGGACATGGTAGGAGTTAACTGATTTTACGAAGGGTTAAATCTAAAGTATAATGTTAATATTATGACCTAAACATGTAAAAATCCTATTGGTTGAGATAATATTGACCCATATTAATCATATCCACTAAATAAATCAATTTAGAGTAATCAGAAACCAAAAATATTTTATTAATAAATTAATATTTCATTATTTTTCCTAATGTGCCCCTCACCTCTCTTATAAATGGGAACACCCGAAGAAGAGACAGTCATTTTATCCCATCTTTCAAAGTTCTTTTCTTCTTCTACTTCTTCTTTTTATATTTCCTTACCAAAGTAATAAATCCAGTATCATAAATATACTGATATGTTAATATTATCATGGGACAATTATTTTCATCATTTTATCCATCCAAATAATAATAATATGACCATGTATGCGTATGTATGACTCACCGGCTCCACGCCGTGGTGTAATTTGTTATTCCACATTAATTAGTTTGGATGAGTATAATGATGAGTATAAAAGACATAAATAATGAATATTACAGGATTATGATTGTTTATATTTAATATACCATCATGTTCCATATCTTTTAATCATTATTGAAACGATATCGTCACTCGTGCATACGTACGACCTGCCGTCTCCATGATGTGATGAGATTCATTCACCACATTAACCATCCAAAATGATTATAATATATATATATATATATATATATATTATTTTCAATTACGAACTATATTAAATAATAGGTTTACTATAATGATATATATATATTTGTACATATATTTCATTCACATACTTCCATTCAATATGATAAGAAATCAGAAACAACGTTTATGTGTGCATACAACCTACCGTCTCCATGAGCGGTGTATTCTAATTTATATATCTATCTATTATATATATTTATATTATCAATATATATGATATATAAATCATATTATAAATTCTTGAAGTATGTAAATCATGATCTATGTAATATGGTAAAGAGTAACAAGTCAAAACATGTACGATAAACAAAGCGATATTACCAAAAATGTTGCATTAACGTGGAATTGATAATAAACAGGCAATATAAAGTCGTAGAAGAATCATTTATGATATCATAAATATTATTATTAATCTTATATAAGTTAATAATATGTTTAAGAACATTATACATATTTTTTTCACTCATGAAAAGAGTATCAAACCAAAGTTAAAGGATAATTTTTCAATATCATTTTTATCTCAGATTCTTTGTACATAATTATTTAGTAGGGTTATATTTATCATCCATTTCCATGTTTTCTATGAAAATTCTAATAAGATATTTACTATTAATATATGTATGTTTAATTTTATTTTTACCCATTTTCACTTTTACAATATGGTTTGGATGGAATCTTTCTAATGTATACCATACGAGGTACTTCTTGACTTTTTGGGAAAAAGTACGTGAAGAATATTTTTTTTACATATACAGAATTAATGGACTTTTATGCTTTACTAATGAATTATTTCCATAAAGCATCCTCTACAATATTTAAAATTTATTTTTATCTAAATTATATTCAATTAAAATTTTGGGCCATTTTGATAAAAGAATACATTTTTATTGATGAAAGGATATTTTCCTCAAGAATTAAGTTCAAGTGTTTTATCAAAATTATTTTCCATCTAAGAAGATTCTATTTAAATATGGTTATGACTCTATCCCTATTATTAATTTGATATTATTGTGTTTATTATGGAATTATTTTTATGAAATCCATTTATTTTATAAGGATTGTGTAATGAGGGAATGATGTTTAAAAAAACCCATTTTATTTCTTGGGTTATGTTATGATGAATGATATATTTTTTTGTGGGACATGTAAGAATGATTTAAATATGAGATGGGTGAGACATACATCTCACTCCAATTCATAGGATAAATATTTATATCTTGTGAGATAAACATGGTTGGAATGGAAAGAAAATATGGTTCAGTAATATGTGGAAGGAATTACAAGTAAATCAGGATCAATAATACATTGCTGGAATGGAAAGTAACACAATTAAATAAAAGGATTTTTCTACTATGATGGTCTTCACAGAAATGCCTTGGCTACTATGGAAATCATATTATTTGCATATTTGTTTTACATGATTCCATGTTTTATGTCAATGCTACATTATCATGGTTGTGTTCATTTAGTATTTTTTTCTTTTGAACTAACAAGATTTATTTCATGACTCATGATTTTTATATTTAAATTTTATGTTCATTTTTTAAAATTTTAATGTTTATGGATTGTTTTGTAATCTCAATGTTTACACTTACTGAGCATTTGAGCTCACCCTTTTTATTTTTTCTTTTCCCCCTAATATAAATAATGGTTTTAGGTAGGAAAGCTAATGGGTAAGATCATTATAGGAGATGTTGAAGATATTTCACTATACTAGAAGAAAATGTTCCGAGTATCCAATGACAATAAACTAAAATTGTCTTTGGGAATCTATTTATGTAATGAATTAAGGATTATGAAAAATTAATGTAATTTCCTTGTACGCCAATCTTGGTTCTCCATAAAAACTGTAGTGTTAAAAATTATTTTGATTTCACAAGACATTATAGAAATACAATTGGAAATTCCTATGTTGAATCAATAGAATAAAGTGGTGAAATGGTTTCATGAATGTTGGTTCGAGATGTCTCCTTCTTCATATAAGTGTTTCTTGGAACTCATAAAAAACCCTTTGTGAAGCACTCCAACATAATCTTATTACTGGTTTGTTTTCACATATATCCTTTGTGAAGCATCTCCCATGTACAACATTTACAATGAGGAATTTACGTAATCCATTCATGAACTATGGTGTCTTGAATTCCATCAAAATTTTCAAAACATATAAGTACACATAGAATTCCAATTTTATAAGATAACAAAGCATTCTAAAGTAAATATGATCTTTTTTTATAAATGATCCATGATCTTGAAGCATCTTACTTGGGAATTTTGACTTCAGGAAGAATCCCCATTATGAACAATTTGGTCTCCATTTCATTGTTTCTTTCTCTTAGGTTATCTAACTAGATTGAATCAACCAAAAATATCTTATTATCTAATTTTCACCATGGTAAATTCAACAAAAAAACACATTCTATCATGACTTCTTCAATGGTCTCTAGGGATACATGATTGGTACATGTATACACACCTACGATAATGCATGCCATTAATAATGGACCTATCTTGAGTTTTCCTATTGAATTGATAGGATCCCTATGTTAATCATGATCATGTCCATTGGTAATGAGGGTCCCTCTGATAAGGATAATGGTCAAACATCCCCTATCACATACTTCCCATATTTTATGAATTATATTAAACATTTGATCAGGGTGAGCACAGAGTTGATATATTTGTCCCAATCAATGATTTGGAGACATAGTATGAGCTTATTGCTATTTGTAATCTCAAAACCCCACCTTCACCTAAATCACATATGAGTTCAAGAATCTACAGCAAACACATACATTGTATCCATAGTATTCCTTCGAGTCCTTTCAAAGTAATGGGAATTTTACTATGCGTAAACCCCAATTTATCTACATAAGGGTCATCTCCAAAGGTTTAATCCCAAACCCCACCCTCTGTAATGATCTCAACATTGTGATTCATTGGAATCCATTCATATATACTGGAATCCTATTCAAGATCCCTAACTCTTCCTTGTGGGGTCATATCCCCTATGAGACCATCCATAATTGGTTATTTTCCCAGTGAGTCACATCAGTCCTCGAAGGGATATATTCTCAAAAAGTCATCCTGACATTAAAGGGACATATTCTCCATGATTATAACCATAATCAATTCTATTAAGTTACCAATAAAAATAATGGACCATATAGGAGTTCTCATGATTACGTTCTATACTAAACATTTTTGGGAATCTTTCACCAGGAATTCATAGTTGTATGACATTAAACTGCACAGAATATCATCTTTATCGCCTGTTGTTAAACTAAATTGATTGGTAATGACATATAACCTTAAACTATATAACTCAAACTATATGGGATTTAATTATATTTAATAATGGTAGATAATAAATCTATATGTTTTCCAATATTAACAACTTATATGTCGTAGATTGATAATCTTAAAAGGAAATTCAAATTTTCATGGATGTACAATCTTCAAAGGTATGACATTAATTATTTTCACATATCCTTAAAAGGTAAGATATTTCCTATTAAAAACACAAAAATATGTGTGTTCTGATTTCCATGATATGAATACTTAAAAATCCCATCTAATGATCCAAATACCAATACTAACACAACCATCACCTTCTTATAAGAAGATTAATTTCGAAGAGTTGTGTTTTATAACTATAAACTATAGTATGATTACAAAGAAAAATTATTATAGAGAATATATGATATATATATATAGATGATCCCATAGATGCGTTATTTTTAGTCAAATCACAAGAATTATGGTAATAATTAGTAATACTATCACTGGGGAAAACTCCTGACCATGTCTCAAATCATTTAGGGGTTCTGGAAGTACGAAATAATTCACTAGAAATGATGAGATGTTCCCAAACGCCCATCCTCAACCAATGTGAAAATCAATTCATTTCTAGTAAATATCAAAATACTACCTTCCTTTAAAAGTATATAAAAACTAATACAATATAAACATGTGTATATTATACATTGGAAAAAGAATTGCGAACCTAATATGTAACCTATAAATATAAAATTTGCTGATTCATCATTTTTATGAGGGATATGAATCACTGGAGGGTTTCTTATTTGTGCATGTTTTTACCTTTATCTATATTAATAACACTCTTAGAGTTACCTTCAATAAAAATGGTGACATTATAGTATATTTAGACCAATATCTGATGCCCTGAAAAGATGTATGCCTTAGTTACATTGATGATTGTTTCCTCACAAACAATGAGTTTACTATCAATAACCTAGAACCCATAATATGAACTAAAAATACAATATTGAAGTAGTAATACCTCATATATTATATTATGAACATATAGCTACCACATGAGTGACTCCAAGAAATGAATTTATATAGACCATCCCATCAATGTGGTACCATAGTTGAACACATGGTTTCCATTTAAATATCAAATATCTTTTGGATCCTATCAATTTTGAATTATAACCCCAACCTCCATTATCTAAGGGAGATGTGGGTGAAAAATAACTATATAATTACAAACATCCATGAGCCACTTGTAAGGACTATTTCCATCTATCTGCACCATTAATATCGTAAAATACTAGATCAGTGGGAATATATAGAGAAGTTCATCAATAAAATCCACCACATGTTAAATCATGAAAATGAAACTAGAAGAAGGACTTTATAATATATAAAATTCATTAAAATAAAGTATTAAGGCCATATTGTCATTCTTATCTAAGAACCCCATTAAAAAATCCTTGTGGAATCTAAAATTAATTCCCATGTTCTTGTTCATACCATCCAAGCCTATCATCTTATATTGATATAGTCAGGAGACACCTATAGACATATTATAATATCTATAAGGGGCTGTGACATATACTTATTCCCAAAATCATTGAGGGGTCTCAACAACATATTCAGATAGTTAATCAAGAGTGTTTCTATATTCTCACTCCCATTCATGGGGATCTTCAACATATTTTAGTGAAGAATTAATACCAAGAGGGAAATTTTATCATTCTTCCAGCTAGAGTTCATTAGTGTATACTATAATTCACTCAAGGGAATGATCATATCCCTATAAACATTATAAGAATTCACAGATATATCCTGGTACTCACTAAGTTAGCAAATTATATCCCTTTCCCCATGATGGGAAATGGATATATTGTGCTTGTGAAAATATAGGGTCATTATTATATCCAAACTCTTGTTTTGACACCTACAGATGTATCTAGTTGTTTCCCATTGATTTGTATTCCCATATATTTATATATATACCAAACTAAGAATCTAATCAGTCTACTCCAATAATGGTTAGTGTCTATTAGAGGTAATAGATCAGTTTTCTTGTTTATACATACAAAGGATACTAGAATTGTCTAGCAGCTATCTAAGAATGTTTTTGATATATATTCTAATTATAGTCAAGGGATAATTGAGAAGTTTTTCTACACACAAGGTCTATCTCACAAATTTCATGAATTGAATCATTATTGATTTTATAAACAAGGTCACTTGACCAGAATGATCAAGAAACTATCATCAAATGAATTATAAATTATCAAACTCGTAACACCCAAACCCTAGATTATGAGATCTATTTCCTAAAACATGGTGTGCAATTTTTTTATAAAAATATTCTTATAAAATTTCAAATCACATCTCATCATAGAAAATATACTCGGCCAATGATTGGTAAAACTAGATACAACTAACACTTTTTATCAAAACTTTATGAGATAAAATCCAAAGTGCTTTCACCACATAGATTAACTCAATGTTTAAAATTATATTAAGCCAATAAAAATAAATTAAAATGTTGGGTGAGCCTTTAAAACACCCAGTAATGGTCTTTAAGTAATAATTAATAAAATACTTTTGAAAAAACTTCCCTTTAAAGTAATTGTACATATATAAAACAATTTCTAAAAAGAAACAACATTTCCAGTAGTATGTCATCATCGTTTTTCAAATGTTATTAGAAATAAATTTTAATGGAAATATCAAACATATTAATTTATATATTTTTTTAAAGGATACAAATAAAACACATTTCAGAATATGCATACTTGTACAAAAATTAATGGAATGATACATATAAGTTAGGATTTGATAAAACTATATTAAGTGTGATATGTAAGGGTGTAGTTAAAAAGTCGGACATGAAGTAATACTTTCTTATAATTTCACATTAAACAATATCATAAATCAATTAAAAAAATGAAATTCAATTCATGAAATGATAGTTGAATTTCTAACCGTTGTCTTAATGTTCTAAAAATATATGCAAAACATTCTTTATAAATTATTTTCTAAGTATATACATCATTGTACCATGTCCATTTATTACCATAAACAAAAGTAAAAGATTCTTAACCAAGGATATTCTAGTTGTCAAATAATCACATGGTTGGATTAATAATAATCACACTGTGAGGTAATACATAATGTAGGACAATCATTTTCATTCTTTCAAGGCATTATTCCTATTCCATACATAAAAATTTTGTCAAGGCCTCGTGCCAAGACCTAATTTGTCTCATGAGACCAATCAATGTATCAAGATGCTATATCAGGCCTCACCCATCACATAATAAGTCATATGCATTCCTCATATGTCTAATAAAATTATGTCTTTAAATAAAAGTGTGTGATACCACATTGATTTATTTTAATATTTATCATAGGTGAAATAAATTCATTAAACAAACCAAAGTGTCCAATATCAATTTGATTCAATTAATTTTTATTGATAGATGAAATAGATTTATTATTCGATCCAATGTGTCCCATTCCACATTGAAAATTTTAGTTACTGATCCATATTTTATCATAAAATATATATAAAAATGTACAATAACAGTATATATTCCTAAATAAAGTGATTCATGAAATAAATATAAAATTTAATCTAAAAATTTCATAGTTTTTCAATTGTACTTTATGAAATGACTGTATAAAATTTTTCAATGACATGCATGGACAAAAATACATTCTTTTGAACATGTGATGGTAACAGGGGAATATAAGATAATAGATTGATTAAGATTGTCACGTAAAATAATAACTGTTAAATTCAAAACCCTTGTTTCATGAAAGTAATCATTTATATAAAAAATACATGTTTTCCAATTTAAGATACTTATCATTCATGTTTAAACCATACAGTGATAAATGGGAGTTTCAATCAAATTAAATCATAAAATTTATAAATTGGTAGTATTCATTGTGGAAGATTCATCATGAATTAAAAAAAATTATATTTATAAATGTAAAACATTAATTTCATTTTAGATATTGATGTATAATAAAATAATTAAACACAATTCACTATTTGTGTTTATTCATGTATATGTGTATTAAAGAAAAGATAATTCCAACATTTTATCCTAAAATTATAAATTGGGATGTATGCATATAATGATAACAAGGTAAAGATCCCTTTTAAAATTTTGGGCCCACAATACCAAAACATGTTTTTGTTATTGTTTTACATTATAAATTAGTATTCATGATCCCACATTAAATTATCCCATGTAATCGAAAACATTAAATTAATGGATTGACATACAAATTTAAATATATAAAAATATGAGATATATACTTATGCCTAAACATAAATTTTATTTTTGATGTAATCTATTATACAACTTTAAAAACAAAAAATCATACCAAATCTAATACCATTACAAAAAACATTAAATGGATAAAATATTAAGATATATTTATAAAATTGTATATACTAGTATATATATATATATTGATATTTCATTAATAAATAGAGAATCAAACGAATCCATATGTAAAATATGCGAGTAGGGAAACACCCCTTTTGAAATAAATGTTCATCCTTTAAAAAGAAACATAAAATAAGTTTTGTATGAAATTGATACAAAAATATATATAAATTTATAAATATATGAGTTTATCAAACTCCAAAAACATAAATTAAAAAACCATTCAAGTATCATATGCATCACAAATATAAATTAAAAACGGGTAATCAACATTTAAGAAACCTAAAATAGTTTAGGATTAAAAGTTTTATGAACCGTTTATACAAAATGTGTATATATATGATTTTCATAACTAAAATTATGTTTAATAAATCCTTACAAGCATTATATACATCAAAACATCAGTTAATCACAACTATCAATCATACGAAAACCAAAATCATAATATGAATAAAATAAATATATATGTATAACCATATATACAAAAAACCTATATAAGGGTTTTGAATAATGAAAATGAAATAGATAATACACTTACATGACTTCAAGGGTGAGGTTGAGTCTAGTAGCAGATGATGGAATATTGGGGAGAAGAAACTGGTAGGGTTGTGTATGCATGATGGGTTAATATAAACTGAATATATGTATATTTTATATCATATGTCCCAGTAATAAAGTCTAATTTGAGAAACCTGAATCTAAATCTTTCATACATAATCAAAAACCAAAATCAATGTAGATATGAAATAAATTGGTCATTTGATAATATATATATTTTATGGGAAACTAACATGGTAATCTAATGGGGTTGGAAATAAAATATTGTGTTCAATGGTAGACTCATGGAAAAATGAAGAGGTTGGGTTTGAGGAGAGTCATGGGAGGGTCATGGGATGAATCAGAATAATGGAGGTGGAGGGGTCCACATGTTGAGACCCATGGTTCGAGGGTTTGAACAAAGAATAATAGGAAGAAGAGTTGAAATATGTGATTGTCTCAGTATGATCAGATGACAACGGTGACACATCACATTTTAAAATGGATGAATGATCGAGATTAGATCAACAAGATTGGACGACCACGTGAGATCCAGTTTTTTAAGGCTCGAGTGGTGCAAATATTATATAGTTAGATCATAAGTCTGAAGAAAAGAAAGGCATAATTGATTTGGCGGTGGAGTTTGAAGGATGAACAGGTGTAGACTGATGAGATTTTGAATGACAAGATCAGACACCCTGGATTGTGTTCCATGAAAAAATATGCATCCCACATTGAAAATGGGTGGGTTTTAAGACCACCTTTTAAGCATTGATGTCACTACCTTCCATTCGAGGACACGAACACACCCAACAGGGTACTTATACCTGGGATCCCCATCTACTGGGCTTGGCTCACCCTCACCCTCACCAGTGCGTGAAATGTCTCACACACTGCTCACGCCTGACCGGGCCCTATACATGGGCCTTACATATGACTCAGCATGCACCCCGCATTAACTTGTCCAGACTTGGCCTGAATTTAGTTGCCTTTTTGAGATTCCCAATGACCTTGAGGACTTGGCCTTCAAGGTTTTCCTCAATCAGATAGTTTACTTGCCTTATTTTTATCCAAATTTTTTTAAACACAAATATTTAATAAAAAAAAGAACCTATATTATAATTTCATTATATATAAAAACATTCATTGTAGTTAATTTTTTTTAAATGTCATTATATTCATAAGTTTGTATTAATTTTGTGTTTTAAAACATTATAATTTCAAAATCTAAATATAAAATACAACTTCAATTAAAACCATGTCATCATTTAACCAAATATATAATAATAAAATATATAAATAATTTTAAAATATTTGAAATACTTAATATCATTATAATGGTTTTATAAAATATACCAATAGTCAGATGTTTCTGAACTCCAATGACTATTAAGTGAAAATAATGATCATATATATCTACAAAGGTTACTAAGTCCTAATAAAAAAAATTTAGGGTATATGAAAACATTAAACCATTTTAGCCTATAAAGATGATGCTCCACATTCTATTGACACTATGTATTATGGCCATTCTTATCACTATTTCTTCCTTTGTTTTGTGGATTTATAGGATGAGGGCTACTTTTAGGTCATGTAATGAGTTTCCTTGAGTAATTGTAATCCCTTGAATCATTTTAATGTATCCGTGTTTCTATTGAATAAAATATTTCTTATTTCATTTCACAAGTATTTTTTTTGGATGGAACCAATATTAAAAAACCACAATAATATTATTAATCATAAAAAATAACATAATATTATAATTATAATTATAAATATGTTTAGGGAATTACTTTATTCCCCCCTCAAAATAATTTCATCTTCGCAATTAATTGTACTCTCACAGTCTTATGAAATTGACCTACTAACATCCACCTCGATGTCCCTACATAACCATATTAAGTATAATTAATTAAAAAAATCATAAAACAAGTAATTTATACCTTCACCAGTTCCAAAAGTGTCGATGATTTTCCAAATTCATTCCAGTTAAACAAATCACCAATACTATTTCAAATTCCTCAATTTCTCTGGTCTAGATGAAGCATGAGAAAGTCAGGTCAAACTCATGTACACAACTATAGTACCGTGAGAGAGTTTCATGAGGGGTGTAATGTTACGAGACATCATCATGGACTTGATGTCAGTAAAATTAATGAAAATGATTGAACTTTATAATTTAAAACTCTCTAACTTGACCATGTAGACCGTAGGACAAGATTTGACATAGTTATGTTGTTCGAAGGTCACCCTCTCTTGCAGCTTCATGGAAATCCCCCAGGGACAGAAAACTATCTACTAGGGTGAAACATTTAATGAGGCCATCAAAGTACTTTCCTCGACGTGTGTAGAATAAGAGTTTAGCATGCACCCTAAGGTAATAAACAAAGACCAATCCTCGAGGGAGGTGACATATATTAGGAGTGTTAGATATGTGGTAAGATGTTTGCAGGTCAAAAAATGGATTACAAAGGGATAAAAGTCTTCTAGTCATGATTTGACAATTATGGTTTCTAGTTAATCGGTAGGAAGAGACAAAATAATGTTTTCTGTTCTCTTATCTTCCATCTAAAAATTTTATGAAAACGTTTTACTCAGCAAATAATAGATAATTTTTTTTGTTCTAATTTTCCATAATTGTCCACACCATTCGTATAATACCAATTTTAATTCCCCAACCCCAGAATCAGGGAGCTGGTGCCTAAAATATTGTGTGTAATTTTGTTTACAAATAGATGATGAGAAAATTATACATCACATCTCATCAGAGAGTATCTTCCCAGTCTATATTCTAGAAAAAAAGATACATCTGATACTTTTCTTGAAAAATGTTTGAGATAAACACTAATGTTCCGCCACCACATAGAAAAACTAAAATCTAAAAAAATACTAAAATTATTAAAATAAATTAAAAACATAGGGTGATCCTTTAAAATGCATAGGATGTGGTTTATAAAAATAAAAAAAATACATTGTAATAATACATCCATTTAAAACCATTATATATACACATAACATTTTCTTAAAATAAAACAACATTACATGTAATAAGTCTTCACTATTTTCAATGATTACTAGAAATCATTTTAGGTAGATATCATACATACGAATTTATATGTTTATTTAAAGGCTACAAATAAAACACATTTCAGGATATGCATATTTTTTTTAAAAAGTGCATGGAATGCTGCATATAAGCCATGAGTTGATCAAACTAAATTATAGGTGACATGAAAGGGTGCAGGTAAAAATTAGCACATGAAGTAATAATTTCTTAGAATTATACAAGAAACTATATCATAAATAACTTAACAATTTAAATGCAATTCATTCAATGATAGATAAATTTCTAACTTTTGTATAAATGTTCTGAAAATATATGCTAGACTTTATTTATAAATGATTTGCAGAGTACTTACATCATAGTGACATGTTAATTTATTACCATAACCATAAGTAAAGGATTAATAACCTTGGACATTCTACTATTTTAATAATCACACGGTTTGTTAAATACTAATCGCATAATTATGTAATGCATAATATGGGACAGTCATAAAAATTCATTCATGGCCTCGTTCCAAGATCGTACATAATCATTATGTCAAGGCCATGTGCCAAGACTTAGATTTCCTCATAAGGCCTACCAATGAATTGAGAGAGTATAGAAGGCCTCACCTATCACATAATAAGTCCCATGGATTCCTCCCATGTCAAATAAAAATATGTCTTTAAAAAAAAGTGTCCCAATCAAATTTGATTTATTTTAATATTCTTTATAGTTAAAATTTATTCATTAAACGAACTAAAGAGTTCCCTAACACTTGGATTTATTTAAATATTATTCATAGATGAAATAAATTCATTAAATGATCCAATGTTTCATATACCACCATGGAAAGATTAGTTCATAATCCCTATATTATCATAAAATATATATCCCAAACATGCAATGACTGTATATAAAAATAAATAATGTGAATCATGATTTATATGTAAACATTAATCAAAATATTTCATGGTTTGTGAGTTCTACTTTAGGCTATGGCTATATCAAATTTATCAATCACATGCATGGACAAATAGACTCTTTTTTTCGCATGTGATGATAACAAGTGCACGTAAAATTTAAGATTATTTTGGTTTCTCACATAATATAATAACTTTTAATTTTAAAATCATTGTTTTTTGAATGTAAAAATTTTAAATACAAAAATACATGTTATTGAATTTATGATAATTACCATTCATGCTTAACCCATTCACTGATAAATGGGATTGTCAATCAAATTAAAACATAAACATTAAGAATTAATAGTATTCATAGTTTCAGATTCATCATGATTTAAAATATAATATTTATAAATGTAAAACCTTCATTTAATGTGAGATATTTATGCATAAAAAAGTAATTAAATACACTTCACTATTTGTGTCTATGCATGTATATGTCTATTAAACAAAATATAATTTTGACCATTGATCCTAAAATTTTAATTTGGGATGTATGCATGTAGTGATAACAAGGTAATGACCCATTATAAAATTTTGGGCACACAATAACAAAATAGGGTATTGTTATTTTTTTCAAATAAAAATTAGTATTCATGATCACACAAACAATTATCCATGTAATCAAAAACATTAAATTCATGGACTGACTTTCAAATTTAAAACATGTAAAAAGGTGATCATATATACATATGACTAAAAATAAATTTTATTTTTGATCTAATCAATTATTCAACATTCAAAACAAAAAAAAAATCATAGAAAGTATAAAACCATTAAAAACTTCTTTAAATGAAAACAAGATTTCCATATATTTATAAAATTTTACATTCTTATATATATATATATATTGGTATTGCATAAATATATAGAAAATCAAAATAATCCTTATGTAAAATATGTGGGTAGGGAAATACCCTTTTCAATATAATTGTTCTTCCTTTATAAAGAAACATAAAATTGGTTCAGTATTCCATTTATACAAAACCATACATAAAAATATAAATATATGAGTTTATAAAACTCCAAAAAATAACTTAGAAAACCTTTTTAAGTGATATATGCATCATAAAAATCAACTAAATAGTGGTAATCAACATTTAGAAAACCCAAAAAAAAAATAGGATTGAATGTTGCAAAAAATAGTATATACAAAAATGTATATATAGGATTTTCATAACTAAAATAATGATTAATAAATCCTTACATGCATTATATACTTCCAAACATCAGTTAATCACTAATATCAATCATATAAAACCTAAATCATGTTAGGATTAAAATCTATATATTTATAACTATATAAACACAAATATGTATATAAAGGTTTTTCCTAATGAAAATGGAGAAGATAAAACCCTTACCTTGCTTCAAGGGTGAGGTTGAGGTGAGAGGAGGATGATGGAAGGTTGGGGAGAAGAAAACGGGAAGGGTTGTGTGTGAAATATGATTTAATATAAAATGAATAATTATATATTTTGTATCCTATCACCCCAACATAAACTATAATTTAAGAAAAAATAATCTAACTAGTTCATACAAGAACCAAGAAAATAATAAATGTTGATCATAAATAAATTGGTCCTTTGAGAATATATATATTTTATGTGAATCATATATGGGAATCTAATGGGGTTGGTAATAAAATACTTTGTTGAATGGAAGAATCATTGAAAAATGAAGTAGTTGGGTCCGAGGAGAGTGATGGGAGGGTCCCAGGATGAGGAAGAATAGTGGAGGGGGAGGGTTTCATGGGTTTATACCACTAGTTTGATGGTTTAAACAAAAAAAAGAGGAAACATAATGTAGGGTTGTGACTGCCTTAGTCCGATTTGATGGCTATGGTGACTCTACGCATTTTAAAAGGGATTAACGTTTAACATTAGATCTTTGAGATCAGATGGACATGGGAGATCCCATGTTTTTTAAATGGCTCGAAAGGTGCAGATATGATGTCGCCAGATCGGACAGTTGTAGAAAACCATAGTGGAATTGATGCGGTGGTGGATTTTGAAGGCAAACGACTACAGAAAGATAAGATATCACATGGTGATATCAGATGTCTTGGATTGCGTTCCTTGGAAAAATATTCATCCCACATCGAAATCGAGTGGTTTTCAAGACCTCCTTATAAGGATTGATGCTGGTGCCTTCCAATCGATGACACAAACAAACATAGAGGGGTCATTTTACATGTAAAACCCATCCGCTGGGATTGGCCCACCCTCTCCCACAATAGTGCATGGCCCGGATCTTGTTGTGATCATGCCTAAACAGTACCTATACATAGACCTTGTGTGCGGCTCAGTATGTACCATGCATGCGATCGACTTGTCTTGGCATAACATCAGTTTCCTTTGGGATATTCCCACTGACCTTGAGTACTTGTCCTTCAAGGATGTCCTCTGTTAGATAGGGTACTCACTTGATTTTTATCATAAATTTATTAAACACAAATAGTTAATAAAAATAGAACATATATATTAATTACCTTATATATAAAAACATTATTAATAGTAAAAAATATTCACAATGTAATTATATTCATAATTTTGAATTAATTTTTAATTTTAAAACATTATAATTTCAAAATATAAATATAAAATACAACATTAATTAAAACCATTTCATCCTTTAAAAATGATATATCTTTAAAATATTTAAATAATTATAAAACATTTGAAATAATTGGTGACATTTTAATGGTTTTTAAAAAAATACCATTGGGCACTTTTTTCTGGACTCTAATGGCTATTTGGAGAAAATAACGGTTATATATATCTTCGATGGTTACAAAGGCCTTATAAATAAATGTTTAGGGTATTTCAGTACTTACAGACAATTTTTCTTATAATGATGGTTCTCTACGTTCTTTTGACTCTCTGTATTATGACTATTCTTATCATTATTTCATTCTGTGTTTTGGTTGTTTCACAGGATTAGGGATACTTAATCAGTCTCATTGTGATGTTGGGTGGTCTTCTATTTTTTGTTTTAGGTATTTCAATGACCTTCCTTGAGTAATTGTAACCCCCTTAATCAAAGTAATGTATCTGTATTTCTATTGAATAAAATTTTTCTTATTTCATTCCACAATAATTTTTTTTAATGGACCCAATGTTAAACAAAATAATAAAAATATAATTAATCATAATAAATAACAAAATAATATTTTTAAAAATATAAATATGTATTGGGCATCACATTATTCCCCTTCAAAATAATTACGTCCTTGCAATTCAATCATACACTCGCAGTTTTACAACATTGACCCTTTTACATCCACCACAATGTCCCAATATAACCATATTATATTTTATTAATTAACAAAAATAAGAGGAATATAATTAATTTATACCTTCAACAGTTCCATAGGTGTCGGAAATTTTCCCAATTCCTTTTGGTTAAACAAATTGCTAGTAAAATTTCAAATTCCTCGATTTCTCTAATCCAGATGTAGTGTGAGAAACTCAAGTCAAACTCGTGGAATCATATCTAGTATCTCGAGAGAGTGGAATGAGGGGTATAATGTTTGGAGATATCATCCTGGAATTGATGTCTGTAAAACCAATGAAATTTCTAAAACTCTAGAATTTCACATTCTTTAACTCGACCATATAGACTGTAGGATAAGATTTGACATTGATATGTTCCGTGGTGGACACCCTCTCTTGTAGCTTCTTGGAAATCCCCCAGAAACAGAAAACTATCAGCTAGGGAGAAACATTTAAAGAGTCCCTCAAAGTACTTTATTCGGAGTGCATAGAATGAGAGTTGAGCAAGCACCATGAGGAAATTAACAAAGGCCGATCCTTGATAGAGGTGAAGTATACTAGTAGTGTTTTATATGTGCTAAATATGTTTTCCATTCAAACTAAGGTTTCCAAAGGGCTAAAAGTATTATAAACATCATTAGAAATTTATGGTTTCTAGTGCATCGGTAGGAAGAGACAAAATATTTTTTGATGTTCTCTCATCTTCCATCATAAAATTTTAACAAAAAGTGATACTTAGAAATGTATAACAAAATATTTAGTTTTCTTCTAATTTTCCAAAATTGTCTAGACCATCCTCTTGATACCAACTGTAACGTCCTGACCCTAGAATCCTTAAGTAGGTTCCTAAAACCCGGTGTGTAATTTTTTTTATAAAAAGATACTGATAAAATTATACAACACATCTCATCACAGATGATATTCCTGTTCTATGTTCTAGAAAACCAAATACAACTAAAAATTTTCATCAAAAATGTATGAGAAAAACTCCAAAGTGCTTCTACCACATTAAATAACTCATATTTGAAAAATCTACTAATCAAGTAAAAATAAATTAAAAACAGAGGGTGATCATTTAAAATTCTTAGTAAGGAATTTTAAAAAATAATTAATAAAATCATTCCTAAAAAACATCCCTTTAAAATAATTATACATACCTAAAACATTTTCTTAAAATAGAGAATCATTTCTTGTAGTACATCATTATCATTATTTAAAGGTTACTAGAAATCATTTTTAGGGAAATCTTATAACCAATAATTTATATATTTATTTAAATTCTACAAATAAAACACATTTCAGAATATGTATACTTGTTAAAGAAATGCATGGAATGCTGCATAAAAGTTAGGAGTTGATAAAAATAAATTAAGGGTGACATGAAAGGGTGTAGGTAAAATTATAAAATGATGTAACAAATTCTTATAATATTACACGAAATAATATCATAAATAATATAAACCATAAAATTCAATTATGGAAAAGACTTCAGAATTTGTATCTTTGTGTTAATGTTATAAAAATAGATGTTGAACATTCTTTATAAATTATTTTCTATGTACTTACTTCGTTGTGTCATGTTAATTTATTACCATAATTAGAAGAAAATGATTTATAACCCAGAATATTCTACTAGTTGAATAATCACATGTCTGTTTAAATACTAATCATATAATGAAGGAATTCATACATCAGGGTAATCATAATCATTATTTATAGGTCTCGTGCCAAGACCATAAAGAATCATTATATCAAGGCCTCATCCCGAAACCTAGTTTTTTAATGAGACCTACCTATGAATAAATAGAATATATCAGGCCTCACCCATCACATAATATGTCATATGCATTCCTCATATGACTGATAATAATATTTCATTGAATCAATGTATCCAATACCAGTTTGATTTATTTTAATCTTTATCATAGGTGAAATAAATTATTCAAACAAACCAAAGTGTCCAATAACACTTTCATTCATTTTAATCTTATTCATAGATGAAATAAATTCATTAAATGATCCAAAGTGTCCCATAAAACCTTATAAAGCTTAGTTATTAATCCATATATTATCATTAATGATATATCCCAAAAAATCAATAAGTGTCTACACTAATAAATAAATTTAATCATGAAATAAATTTAAACTTTAATATAAAAATTGCATGGTTTTCTAGTTATACTTTTGGATATGGTTGTGTCAAATTTAGCAATGAAATTCATGGACAAACAACCTTTCTTTTTCACATGTGATGATAATTGGTGCACATAAAATAATAGATTGTTTATGTTAGTTGCACAAAAAAATAACCATTAAATTTTAAATCCTTTTTTCATGAAAGTAACCATTTTATATAAAAAACTAAATGTTTTTGAATTTAAGATACTTATCATTCATGTTTATACCATACACTAATAAATGGGAGTTTCAATTAAATTAAATCACAAACTTTAATAATTAATAGTATTCTTTGTGGAAGATTCATCATGAATTAATATATAATATTTATAAATGTAAAAAATTCATTTGATGTGAGATATTGATGAATAAAAAAATAATTAAACACACATAACTACAAGTTTTCATGAATGTGTATATGTATTAAAAAAATATAATTCCAATATTTTATCCTAAAATTATAAATTGGGTTGTATGCATATAATTATAACAAGGTAATGACACATTTCTAATTTTTGGGCACAAAAAAACAAATAAGATGTTCATTATTTTTTCCATTATAAATTGGTATTCATGATCACTCATACAATTTGTCCATGTAATCAAAGACTGTAAATTGATCGACTAACTAACAAATGTAAAACCTGTATGAAGGTGACCATATATACTTATTCCAAAACATAAAATTTATTTTTGATCAAATCAATTATTAAACATTCAAAACATAAAATCATAGAAAATATAATACCATTAAAAACTTATTAAAATGGAAAAAATATTGACATATATTTATGAAATTGTACATACATACACACACACACACGCATATATATATATATATTGTTATTGAATAAATAAATATAGAATCAAAAGAATACATATGTAAAATATACTGGTATGGAAACACCATTTTTAAAATAACTTTTCATCATTTAAAAAGAAAATTTTAATAGGTTATGTTTTCCATTTATTCAAAATTGTATATACAGATATAAATATATTAGTTTTGAAAAATACAAATACATAACTTAGAAAACATATAGAAGTGATATACACATCATAAACATCAATTAAATACATGTAATCAACATTTATATAACCTAAAATTGTTTAGGATATAAAGTTGTATAAAATCGTATACACACAATGTGTATATATTGGATTTGCACAACTAAAACGAAGTTCCATAAATCATTACAAGCATTATATACCTCAAAACATAAGTTAATCACTAACATCAATAATATGAAAACCCAAATATGATTATGATTAATATATATATATATATATATATAACCGTATATACACAAAAATGTATATAAGGTTTTGGAATAATGAAAATGATGCAAAGAAAACCCTTACATGACATCAAGGGTGATGTTGAGATGAGCAGAGGATGGTGGAAGGATGGGGAGATAAAAATGGGAAGGGTTGTGTGTGAAATGTGGGTTAATATAAACTGAATATATATATATTTTGTATCCTATGGCCCGAACATAAAATCAAATTTAAGAAACTAGAATATAACTATTTCAGACAAGAAAAATAAACATAATTAATGTAGATATTAAATAAATCTATCATTTGATAATATATATATTTTATGGGAAAAAATATGGTAATATAGTTGGGTTTGTAATAAAATATTATGTTCAATGGATGACTCATTGAAAAATTATGCTGCAGGATCCGAAGAGAGTGATGGGTGGGTCATGAGATGAGGAATAATAGTGGAGGATGAGAGGTTTATGTGTTGAGACAACTAGTTTGAGGGTTTCAATGAAGAATAAGAGTAAAAGGAATGGATGGATTCCATTTTCTTAGTCCGGTCAGATGACTGCAGTGACTCAACATGTTTTAAAAGGGACAGGCGGTCGAGATTAGATCGGTGAGAATGGACGGCAACGAGAGATCCCTTGTTTTTTTAAAGTCTTGAATGGTCCAGATCTGATGTGGATAGATTAGATGGCTAAAGAAAACCATGGTAGAATTGATGTGGTGGTGGAGTTTTAAAAATGAACTAGTGTGGATAGTTGTGATATCGTGCGGTAAGATCAAATGGTTTGAAATGGATTCCTGAAAAAATCTATGTCCCACATCGAAACTAGGAGGGATTGAGGACCACATTATAAGGATTTATGCCACTACCTTCCTTTTGATGGCACAAACACACACATTGAGGTCTTCATACACGTGTCCCCCATCCATAGGGTTTGGCCCACCCTTAACTGCACTAGTGCATGACCCATCTCATGCTCTTCTCGCGCTTGACCATACCCTATATAGGGGCCTTGAGTGCGGTTCTGCATGCTCCATACATGCTCTCAAACTGACTTGTCCTAAATTCGGTTTCCTTTGGGAGATTTCCAGTGAACTTGAGGACTTGGCCTTCATGGTTGTCCTAAGATAGATGGGGTACTCACCAAATTATTATCAAAAATATATTAAACTCAAATCGTTAAGAAAAAAAAGAACATATATATTACTTACCATATATATAAAAACATTCTTCATAGTTAATCAAAATTCTAAATGTAATTATTTTCATTTGTTTTTATTCATTTTGAGTTTTAAAATTTTTTAATTTCAAAATCGAAATATAAAGTACAACATTAATTAAAACCATTTCATCACTTAAGTAAAGATATGATATAAAAATATTTAAAGCATTTTAAAACATTCTAAATAATTAATTACATTTTAATGGTTTTATAAAAAATAACAATGGTCACATGTTTCCAAACTCCAATGACTATTAGGAGAAAATAATATTCATATATGTCTTCAATGGTTACAAAGGCCTTATAAACAAATATTTAGGGTATTTCAAAACATCAAACCATTTTGGCATATAAGGATGGTGCTCTACATTCCTTTTAATCTCTGTATTATAGTTTTTATTTTGACAAATTATTTCATTGTTTTGGTGGATTCACGAGATGATGGGTACTTAATCAGTCTCGTTATTATGATGGGTTGTCTTCCATTGGTTATTTCTGGTCTTGAAATGAGTTTCATTGAGTAATTTTAACCCCTTGCCTCAATGTAATATATTAGTGTTTCTATTGAAAAAAATGTTTTTTATTTCATTCTGAAAGCATTAGTTTAGGATGGAACCAATATTAGAAAAACAATAAAAATACTATTAATCATAATAACTAACAATATATTATTATTACACATATAAATATCCCTGTGGTTGTCACATTATTTTTCCCTCAAAATAATTTCATCCTCACAATTCAATCATACTCTCACAGTCTTATGACATTGAAATTCTAACATCTACTTCTATGTCCCTAAAAAATAATATTATGTATTATTAATTAATAAAAAGAAAGGGAAAAAATTAATTTATACCTTGGCCAGTTCCACTACTATCGTCGATTTTCCTAGTTCATTTCGGTTTAATGAATCGCCAGTTCAATTTCAAATTCATTGATTTCTCTGGTCCATATGCAGCGTGATGAACATTGGTCAAACTCATTTACATAGCCATATAATCAAAAGAGTGTGTCATGATGTGTTTAAATTTGGGAGACATCATAGTGCAATTAATGACTATTAAATGAACAAAAAAGGCTAAACCTCTAGAATTTTATAATCTCTAACTTGACCATATACACCATTCCATAGGATATTATATAGATATGCTTCATGGAGGTCACCCTCTATTGATGCTTCTTGGAAATACCCTACGGATAGAAAACTATCTGTAAGGGTGAATCTATTAATGAGTCCCTAAAATCACTTTCATCGATGTGTATAGAATGGGAGTTGAGCATGTACCCTAAGGCTATAAACAAAGACTGATCCTCGATGGAGGCTAAGTATACTAGTAGTGCTAAATATGTGGTCATGATTTTTGCAGGTCAAACAATGGCTTCCAAAGGTCTCAATGTCATATAAAAATGATTTGAATATTATGGTTACTAGTCCCACATTAAGAAAAGAAAAAATATTTTTTTGTTTTCTCAGTTATTCCCTCAGAAAATTTTAATAAAAATTTCTACTTAGAAAAGCATTGCTAAATTTATAGTTTTCCTCTAATTTTCCCGAATTTTCTAAACCATTCCTTTCATACAAACTATAATACCCTAACCCCAAAAGCCCGATGTCGATCCTTAAATCAAGGTGTACAGTTTTTTTTTATAAAATGATTGTGATAAAATTACACATCACATCTCATCAAAGATGGTATTCTTGGTCAAGGTTCTAGGAAACCAGATACAACTGATACTTTTCCTCAAAATTGTATGAGATAAACTCCAAAGTGTTGCCACCACATAGAATGACACAAATCTATGAAATCTATTAATCCTATAAATATAATTAAAATACATAGGGTGATCATTTAAAATGATCAGTAAGGGGTTTTAGAAAAGAATTAATAAAATCCGTTCTAAAAAACATCCCTTTAAATTAATTATACATACATAAAACATTTTATTAATGGAAAAATACATTTCTTGTAGTACGTCATGATTATTTTTTAATGTTTAGTAGAAATCATATTTTTAAGGAAATTAAATAAATAATATTTTTTATATTTATTTAATGTATAAAAATAAAAAACATTTCAGAATGTACATACTTGTACAAAAATGCAAGGAATGTTAAATATAAATCAAGAGTTGATCAAACAATATTAAGGGTGACAAGAAAGGGTGCAGGTACAATTCTCCCAGGATGTTATAATTTTGTAGAATTTTACAAGAAACAATATCTTCAATCACTTAACAAATAAAATGAAATTCATGAAATTATAAATGAATTTCTAACTTTTGTATTAAATTTCTGAAAATAGATGCTAAAATTCCATTATAAATGATTTTCTAAGTACTTAAATCATTGTTCCATGTGAATTTATTACCATAATCATAAGTAAAATATTCTTAAACAATGATATTTTTCTAGTAGAATAATCACATGGTTGGTTAAAAATTAATCACAAAATGGGGGAATTCATAATCTAGGATAATCATAGACATTCTGTCAAAGCCTCTTTCCAAGACCATACCCAATCATTTTGTTAAGGCCTCCTGCCAAGACATAGTTTGTCTCATGATACCTATCGATGCATCAAGAGGCTATTGTGGGACTCACCCATCACATAATAAGTCCTATGCATTCCTCATATGCCTAATAAAAATATGTCTTTAAATAAAAGTCTCACATACCACATTGATTAATTTTAATCTTTATCATAGGTGAAATAAATTCCTTAAACAAACTTAAGTGTCCAATACAACTTTGAATCATTTAAATCTTATTCATAGATGGAATAAATTAATTAAATGATCCAAATATTCCAATACCACATTGGGATGTTTAGTTCGTAATCTATATATTATCAAAAAAAGATATATCACAAACTTGAAATAACTCTCTATACTAACAAATAATGCAAATCACGCAATAAATGTAAACTTTAATCTAAAAATTGAATGGTTTTCCCATTTTACTTTAGGCTATGGTTGTATCAAATTTATTAATGAAATTCATGGACAAACGGACTCTCCTTTTTTCACATGATGATAAATGGTGCACATAAAATAATATATTGTTTAGTTTTTTCACGTAAAATAATAACCCTAAAAATAAAAACCCTTTTTTAATGAATGTAAACATTTTATATACAGAAATACAGGTTTTTTAATTTAATATTCTTATCATTCATGTTTAAACCATACACTAAAAAGTGGTAGTTTCAAAAAAATTAAATCATAATCTTTAATTATTAATAGTATTCATTGTGGTAGATTCATCATGAATTAAAATATAATATTTAAATATGTAAAACATTAATTTCATGTGAGATGTTGATTCATAATAAAATAATTAAACAAACTTCACTATATGTGTTTATTCATGTATATATGTATTAAACAAATGATAATTCCAATCTTTTATCCCAAAATTAAAGATTGAGATGTATGAATGTAATGATTACAAGGTAATAATCCCTTTTAAAATTTTCGGCACACAATAACAAAATAGAGTATTGTTATTGTTTTCCATTATAAATTAGTATTCTTTATCGCACATAAAATTAGGATGAGTAATTGAAAACAATAAATTCATGGATTGACTTAAAAATGTAAAACATGTTAATGGGTAATCATATTTAATTATTCCTAAACATAAATTTTATTTTTTAACTAATCAATTGTACAAATTTAAAAACATAAAACACTAGAAAATCTAATACCATTAAAAACATCTTTAATTAAAAACAAGATTGAAATATATTTAGGAAATTGTATATACTTATATATATATATATTGGAATTGCATAAATAAATAGAGAATCAGGAGAATCCTTATGTAGAAAATGCAGGTAGGGAAGCACCCTTATTAAAATAATTGTTCCTCCTTTAAAAAGAAGCATAAAATTGGTTGATTATTCCATTTATACAAAACTGTATATAAAAATATAAATATATGAGTTTAGAAAAAACCAAAATCATCATTTAGAAAACCCTTGAAAGTGTTATATGAATCATAAACATAAATTAAACACTAGTAATCAATATTTAGAAAACCTAAAATTATTTAGGAATGAAATTTATATAGAAAAATTTAAACACAAAGTGTATATATTGAATAATAATAACTAAAATAAAGTTTAATAAGTCTTTAAAAGCAGTATATACTTTAAAACATCATTTAATCACTAATATAAATCATATGAAAACACAAAATAGATTAGGATTAAAATGCATATATATATATATATAACTATATACACATGAAAAATTTTATAATGGTTTTTCATAATGAAAATGAAGCATAGGCAACCCTTACTTGACTTTAAAGTGAGTTTTAGCCGAGCTGAGGATGATGGAATATTGGGGAGAAGAAAACAAGTAGGGTTGTTAGTGCGCGATGGGTTAATATAAACTAGAAATATGTGTATTTTATATCCTATGGAAAAAAAATAAAATAAAATTCAAGAAACCTGAATCTAAATATATCATACAAAAACAAAAACCATAACCTATGTAGATCTTAAATACATTGGTCATTTAAAAATATATATATTTTATGGGAAATTTACATTGGAATCTAATGGGGTTGGAAATAAAATATTGCGTTAAATGGTAAACTATAGGAAATATGATGTGGCTGGGTCCGTGAAGTGTGTTGGGAGGGTCACGGGATGAGGAAGAACATTAGAGTAGGAGGTTTCTGCGGGTTGAGACCATTGGTTTGAGGGTTTCAAAAAAGGAGAAGGGGAAAAGGAATGGCGGTTTTGATCATTTTAGTTTGATCAGATAGCTGTGGTGACTCAACATGTGTTAAAAAAGAAAAAAGGTCATGATTAGATGGGTGATATCTGATTTCTATGGGAGATCCTATGTTTTTTAATTAGATCGAACATTATAGATTCGATGTGGCCAGATCATATGGTTGAAGAAAACTGTGGAGGAATTGATATTGAAGTGGAGTTCAAACGATGAACTAGTGCAGACAGATGTCAAATCATGTGGTGAGATCAGACGGTCGGTAATCTGTTTTGTGGAAAAATTTGCATCCCACATTGTAACTGGGAGGGTTTCGGGACCACCTTCTAAGGACTGATGTCACTACCATCCATTCGGTGACACAGACACATACAATGGGATCCTTAAACAAAATTCCCCCATCTGTGGGCATTGGACCACCCTCAAACACACCGGTGTGCCACATGGCTCACATTCTTCTCACACCTGACCAATTCCTATACACGAGCCTTACATGCGGTTCAGTATGAACCATGCATGTGCTCGACCTAACATTGCCTAACTTCAGCTTCCTTTTTGAGATTCCCACTGACCTTGATGAATTGTACTTCATGGTTGTCGTTGGTCAGATGGGGAACTCAACATATTTTTATCAACAATTTATTAAACAAAAACAGGAAATAAAAAAATAACATATATTTTAATTTCCTTATATTTAAATACATTCTTAAGAGTTAATGTAAATTCTAAATGTCACTATTTTCATAATTTTTTATTGATTTTGAGTTTGCAAACATTATAATTTCAAAATATTAATATAAAATAAAACTTCAATTATATCAATGTCATCATTAAACAAATGATATAACTTTAATATAATTAAATCATTTTAAAACATTTGAAATACATAATGACATTATAATGGTTTTAAAAATATAACAGTGCTCACATGTTTTTGAACTCCAATGGATATTTTCAGAAAATAAAGGTCATATATATCATCAAAAGTTACAAAGGCATTATAAAAAAAATTGTGGTATTTAAAAACATAAAATCATTTTGGCTTCTAAGGATTGTGCTCTAAATTCCATTGAATCTCTGTATTATGGCTATTCTTCTCAGTATTTCATTATTTATTTTAGTGGATTCATGAGATGAGGGATACATAATATGTATCATTGTGTTGTTTTGTGGTCTTCTGTTTGTTCCTTTATGTCTTGAAATGAATTTCATTGAGTGATTGTAATCCATTGTATCAATGTAATGTATCAGTGTTTTTATTGAATAAAATGTTTCTTATTTCATTCCACCAGAATTGTTTTTGGATGAAACCAATATTAAACAAAAAAAATATATTATTATTAATCATAATAATGAAAAATTATTATTATTACAATTATAAATATGTCGGGTGTGTCACAAGACATGTACCCTACAATGGTGAATTGTTATATTATGTTTTCCATTAAATATCTATCAATGATTCAAGAATATCCAAACTAATTTCTAGAAGGTGAAGTTTTACATGACCAAAATGGTCCTTCCTGAGGTACCATAATTAAAAGAATTGTATGTCCTATTGTGATCACCAACCATATGGATCCTCCCATTAATGATATAATGATCATTTATGATATCCATCCTCATAATACCAATAATGATTGTCCTCCCCACTATTTGAAGTTTCGCCAGCAAGGAGGTCCTTCTATAATTAAGTTATTTGATATTGATAACCATTAAGTCCCTTATTGTAGACATTAGAACAATCAGTAGGGATAATGATCCATATTTTTATGACATAAATATTATAACTTGTTAGATGAATATTCATTAAATAAAATTACGATCCACGACAAAATCATATAGGTTTAGTTTAATTGGAATCTAGATACACAATAATATAATTTTATGAAGGATATTCAACATCTTCGATATTGATCTTCCCATATAGTAATATTTTTAGACATACCCTACTTAGAACCATTCATAATGACATAGGGGAAGGAAGTATAATAAATTATGAGCTCAGATGCTCAGTAATGTCAAACAAGGATGATATCAATGATCACATAAGAAAAACATGAGAATTAGTGTATGATGACATGAGAATAACATTTGAAAATCACACCAATCATATCTTATTTTATAATATTGAGTTAGAGAATAATGATTTGTAGTTCATAACACATGAATTGTAAATGAATCAAAGAACATGATCCATGAGAGTATAACATGGGCATATGTAAGTGAACAAACACAAGATTATAACCTAGTGAATAAGTTTATATGAAAAAACATATACTCTTTAAATTAGGGACATGAAATTCAGAAATTACCTAAATTTATGGAAAAAACCAATTCCACACATAATCTTATGGACATGAAACTAAGTCCACACATAAACTTATATACATGAAATCCAAGTCCACACATAAAATTGTGAGCATGAAAACAAGTTCATGGTGTAAATAATTAATTCATGAGTTATCCATATTTACGAAATGAATTTAAGGACTATATAATTATTATCCTACACATAATATAATCATAATCTATTCAAATGTGTTATATAATATAAAAAAAATTCATTATACATGATGTTTCATGAAAAGAAACGAGTTTCATAAATATTTCAATAATTCAACATAGAATAACATATGAAAAATGAACTAGTTTAATACTAATCTCATTATTATAATCATATAACATCTATAGAAAGAATATGTATGGTATCATTGGATCGTATTTCTACTAGAAAATAAGTTTCATCGAATGTTGTCATCTTAGATTAATTTTTTTAAAGCATCAATCGTAATAATGGTTGAGGGAAATTACTTTTTCACTTTAAAATCTCTTCGTTTAAATGTAAAAAATTACAAAGCATTATAGAAACAATTTGTAGTGAAATAAACCATGAAAAATTATAAATCCTTTATAAAAACATTAATTATCCATGAAAATGGTATATATTTTTTATTCGATGTATGTTAAAATAAATATTCCTTTGAAATTTTTAGTAAAAAGCCAAAAGTAAATCATTTGGAAAATGAAAAAAATATTCAATTGAAAACATTTTTAATAAAAAATATAGTTAGAAATCAATTAGGAATATCATAGGATTATATTCAAAACATTTTTTTAAAACATTTAATTTGATAACATGGACATGAAAGAACAATAATATTTCACTGAAAAAAGAAATAAAGGTAGATTTTCTTTAAAAACATTATTCAAGTATGTAGAGTTCTTAAAGAGATAATATTTAAAGTAAAATATGTTTTATAATAACATAACTATATGAGAAGAACATTTATGAGACTATTTTGATAGTTTTCATTAAATTTCATCATTAAAAACTTAATCATAAATAATTCTAGTAAATAATGAGATTGTAAAATAAAAACCTTATATCATATTCTACATTCTTTCAATAGTTATATGTTCTCATGTATAATTAATTTAAATTTATTAAAAATCTATAAAATGTCATTTAAAATATAATAATATCATATATGATCCCCTTATAACATTTCAACACTTATTTATTAAAACATCATTATAAAAAATCCTTATTTAAACTATCATTTTTTGGGTATTAATAGTTTAATTTTCACGAGAATTTCAATTCTGTAGTGCAAGTAATTATACATTGATAATGGTTCCATGAAACAATGAATTTAAATGATGATATATATTTTACATATTGTCACAACCCACCTTATTCAAGATTAGGGAATAGAGAGTAAAGTTCCACACCCTTCCTTCTTTAAGATGAATAAGAGATAATGACCCCCTGAGTCCCACCTTAAATGGGCCCCGAAGTGGAGACTAAAAACATGTGTATAAAATCTCATATAAAATGGAAGTCATTACATATTTTAAGTAAAATTATATCGGGAGATAATATGGTATAAATCCTAATCAACGACAAACTTTTATATAAGTGAAACAAAAATACAACACATGAACGATTTAAACATAAACTCCCACAAAGGTACAAAAATGACTCCAAATAATGGTTCCAAAAGAAAATATTAAGTAACAAAACCACTACTATCCTGATGCCCAAGCTAGTAAATTCTAACATGGTCCTCAAGGAATTCCTAGAAACATGAAAATATTTATATATCCTAAGTTGAGCATAGAAGTATACATTCTAAGGAAACCAATGTCACTCGTGATAAAATTTGAGAAGGATACTAATACCCTAATAAAAATAGCTTGAAACAATAGTACCTAATGAGGAAAGATAATTATCCCATGCTCACCAAGGTACACTACCCAAATAACGCTTGTCCAGTAAGATAATAATATAAGCACATCGATGATTTGGGTACCCCACACCAATTTCCCACTTCTTATATGCTCCAACCTAATGGCTAACATCATGATGATACCTCTCTTCAAAAATACAGTCCCACTACCACAATTTCCCATAAACACATGGTCCATAAAACACGCACATCCCTCTCGCAAACTTCTGGGTCACAACAATGACACCACTCACATGAAAACACTAGGCCACATCCCGAAGACACCTTGGAAACAAACCTGCCCTAAAAACTCCTAGAACTCTCACCCACACCACAACCTACCTGATGGATCTTGGGTAATAGTAATCCACAAGACATAATAGCATGCCCGGATAGGCTCGTGCAGTAATAATTAGAAAAGGGTTTGAGGATGAAAGTCAGTAACCATCCATCTATCTTCCCATTGGAATTTTGGGAATGACACCCTCCCCATGAAATAGGGGTTCTTGGAACGTAGTACTCAACCTAGGTTGGGTACGTATTGAAAATCACAAAGAACTACATGTTTATATATAGGTAAACAACCCACATCCCAAACTATGGGTTTCCAAATAAGACACCATCCCACACAAACAACCTTTTCTGTAACCCCTTGATACATGTACCACCACTAATGATGGTCACTTACATAAGTAGATGTATACCCCCATCCAGTCCATTTAATCAATTTCCATTCTTCATTTATTAATTATTCTTTTTTTCATTTCATACCTACCCGACCAGCTAAAAAAAACAAAACCAGCAGCCGTTCTCGTAAAGAGAAGATATTAATTAACTAAAGTGGGTTCATTCTTATTCAATGATTTCACCCATTCAAGGAAAAATAAGGCACTGATCAATAAAGCACGTGTGAAACATTAGACACTACCAACATTAAAAAAGGGAAGAGGGACCAATGTAACAGATTTCCATTTTAACACCCATTCCTAAAAATACACTCGAAACAATCCACTTGCAGTCCCACCACACACTAACACTTCCTAAATGTGGTCCCACTATAGTAAAAGTTCATCCATTCCATAAATAATAATTCTCTCAACCTGAGATTCTATCACACCTCCTATACCACCCCAAACACAAAGCATACAACAAAAAAACACTAAACTGAATCCCTGCTACTCAAACAGGCCATCCCATAAACACAATGTCATTCCCACTATCCACTGCCCATACTCGTGACACGATCACCAACATAAACCTCACACAAACCACACAACATAAAAAACCCAACCAAAAACAGCAAAAAACCACACCATTAAGCCATGAGTATTACTATTTAGATAGTGGGGATCTTCAATTACACTTTAAATAATTAGGTTGATCACATAATATGTTTGATCCTGGGGAGTCCATTTTTCATCCCTATATACATGATTATGTAGATTTCATGTTACGACCATTTATCAAAGCATTACAAAAAAATACAGAACACAACTAGTGTATAAGAATAGACCACCAATGGCCATAATTTTTAGAAGGCCTTACAACACATACAATTCAAAATAGGGCTCATGGATAATGATTAAAACAACATACATAACATCATCATTTCCCTACCAATATTTGATTGACACCTATTATCTTTTTATCATAATATTACATTGCCCTCATTTATTAATTGTTATGGAAAATGATTTAGCCATTCTTCTTGAAGAAACATTACTACACTGACCCCTCAAGATACACAAATAGAGAGAGGCATCAGAATCCCTACTTAAAATAACAGGAGAACAACACTCCTCATTGCCCCAAAATAGGGGGTCACATGAGTAGTTGGAACAACTACAAAGAAACTCGATCGATGGATACCACAGAACCTGAGACTACACAGGGAGGTAGAGATCATGTCATTCCAAGTGATAAGATAGTACATGACATAAACATTATAAAAAGTAATATCATATATCAACGAAAAGGAAACGGTTAAAAAGTCATTAATGTGGGATCATGGTCATGATCTGACAATTTAAATATCTCAATGTCCCTTGAGAATTAAAATATTAACAATATTCTTAATATCCTTTTAAATACCCTTAAAAACACCAAAAAATTGCTTTAAACTAGGTTTTTGTCAAATAAAATGTAAGTGGGGTGAAATTGGAAAAACTAGGAGAAAAAGGGAAAAGTTTGAAATTTGGAAAAAGGTGAAGTACCGTTTGGTGTGCTATAGTTTCAATGTTCTAAAATCATGGTGCCACCTTTATGGTGCCACTTTTTTAGGGTCCCACCATCACTGTGCCACCATTTTCAGTTCTCTCCCATTACAGTACCACCATTTCGGTGTGCCACCATTATAGTTCCACTGTATTGGTGTGCCACCATCATGGTGCCACAATTGTGGAGAAACAAATTTTTTTGAAAACTCCAAAAACAATCTACTATGACCCCCAAGAACTCCACAACAAAAAGATTTTAAAAAATTAATGACCTAGGGAAATCCATGTCATTAAATAAGATACCTCACAAACTATTCTTGTCCTTAAAAATTTAAAACCAAACTCAAAAATTGAGAGGTCCGAACAACCACCCCATAAGATACCTCTCAGGAAGAACAACATTGTGTTGTTTGAAAACTAGAGAGAAAATATCGACATCCTAGAACAGCTCACCGACTGCTAATTTCCCAAACAACACACAAACACTAAAGGGCACACCATCCAGACACATGGATTAGAGAGATCCTACATGTCCGAATATTATATTCTTTTGGAAGCACTAACTTTCATGCACAATTTCAATCGCATCCACATTAATGTGTATTGATTGGGGATCAGATCCTCACCTCCCCATAGTTTGGACATTTCACACACATTTACAGAATAAAGAAATAACTCATCTCATATAAAACATGGTCAATCATTATAGAATAAGAAAATAAAATGAAAAATACAAGATAAATACTCAGAAAATCTCTGGGTACTGGGCACACATCTATGACTCTCGGTCCCAAGTACTCTCCACAAGGTCACCATGACTATATAACACTCAATACAAAGGACTGGCCTGTCCACGACGCACCTTCTCCTCACGATCATCGATTCATTCTTGTCATTTGATGAATATCGCATCGTCCTCAATATCCAACTCTCCCCATTCAATGACTTGAGAGTTATCGTGTAGATACCGATGAAGTTGAGAGACATGAAAGAAGTTGTGGATTCTCTCCAACGTGGAAATGCCCGCTAATATGCCAAATTGCCAACTCATCCCAACACCATGAAAGTTTTGATGAACCTGGGAGTAATCTTTTTCACTCTTCCAAACCTACGTTGCACACTTCAAAGATAAATTTTCAAGAAATTCATGGTCCCCAACCTCATACTCTAAAGGACTCCTCCTATGATCTAAATAATAATTCTATCGGTCTTATGTTGTCTTCATCCTCTCCCAGACAAGATTTACCTTATCTATCACACTCTATACCACATGCGGAAAAATAATTGCTTCTTCTCCAACTTCTGTCCAGCACAAGGTTGAATGAAACAACCTCCCATATAGTGCTTTGAACAGATCCTTACTAATGGAAGACTGATAGATATTATGTTTGGAAAACTCTACCAAGGGTAAATTCCACACCAAAGTATTATTAATGTCCAAAACACATACCTGTAACATGTCCTACAATGTATGGATGGACCATTTGGTCAGCCATCCGTCTTAGGGTGGAATGCAATGATGAGGAATGACTGAGTGCCAATGGAATGCTGCAATCCCCACCAAACTCGGGACATAAAACATGTATCCTAATCCGAGACATGGAATATTGGAACTCCATGCAACTATACTACCTCATCCACATACCTCTATGCTAAGGCATTCACTGCACTCTAATCCTCGATCTCTATGAAGTGAGCATGTTTCTTCAACAAACCCACTACTACCAAAAGACATCGCATCCTCCCTAATTACTAGGTAATCTTGTGATGAAATCCATCGATATGTCATCCCACTTCCACTCGAGAATGTCTAAGGATTGTAACAGACTGCCGAGAATGTGGTTCTCAACCTTTACCTACTGACACACTAGGAACCTTGTCAAATACTCCATCAAAACCTTATTCACCCCCTGGTCCACCAAAACTATTCCATCAATCCTCGATAAATTTTTGAAACTTCTTGAAGAAACACCAAAGGGTGAGCTATGGAACTCAAAGAAAACTCCCTCAGGCATTTCCCCTAGGACAAATATCTTCCCACGTAATGACATTTCATTCTGATTATCTTAGGACCATCCCTCTAGAGCATCACCCTGGACAGTTCGATCACACATAAATTCAGTCTCTGAGCCTCCCCACTGATACTCCTCCACCTTCCACACCTAGGAAGTCTATACTAACATAAGAAATAGGTAGAATCTTCTTCCATCCACTCTCTCTTCCAAACACATATCGCCAACTCCTCCAATCCCTTCCATGTATCAATGGATTCTCGAACTACTTCTTTCTATGACATCCTACTTAAGGAATCATCCACCATGTTCCCTTTTCATGAGGTGTAAGTGATATCGAAGACATTTTCCTAGAGAGAATACATCCACATTCACTGTCACAACTTCAGGTTTCAGTGGGGGTAGATATATCCAAATCTATTTGGATATGTGAAGACCGAAAAGTGATCCATAATGAAGTACTTTTTCCACAACTGCAGCATGAATATGAACACTACAAGCTCTAGATCATGGGTGGTATGTTTATGTTCATTGGGATGTAAGTTATTAGACCCATAAAAGATCACTCCCCATAGCTTCATCATCACACATCCCAATCCTAGATCGGATGTGTCACAAAACACCTCAAACATCACCACTTACATTAGAAACCTAAGAACCGAAGCATAGAACATTGTCCCAATTAGGTAGCTGGAAGCTGCCTCATATTACATACTCCACATGAATGGATAGTCTTTTCTTGTCAAATATTTCAATGTAGCTACAACTCTAGAGATGTCGGGTACAATCCTTCAGTAATATCCCACTAGACCTAGGAAGCTACAACCCTCTCCCACATTCTTTGTCGCTGCCTAAGAATTAACCGCCTTGACCTTTGATGGGTCCACTTATATTCTTTGCTGAGACACCACATTTCCTAGGAATTACACCTATCACATCCAAAACATTCACTTAGTCAACTTCTCATATATATAACAGTGCTTAAGGATCTCCAAGACTGTCCTAGGGTGCTCAGAATTCTCCTCCTATGACTATGAGTAAATCATAATATCATCAATGAACACGTAGAAGAACTGGTCTAGGAGATTGTGAAAGATAAAGATCATGAGCCCCATGAACACGTCTGGTGCATTGGTAACACCAATGGGAATGACCATGAACTCGAAGTTCCCATACCTGCACCTGAAATCATTTTTTGGGATGTCACCATCCTCCAACCCAACTGGTGATATCCAGACCACAAGTCGATCTTGGAGAACCTATCAGCTCCCCTTAACTGGTCTTAATGATCATCTATTCTCGAGAGGGGGTAATGGTTCTTGACCATTACCTGATTCACTCTCTGGTAGTATATGCATAGCATCATGGCACCATCTTCCTTCTTCATCAACAAGACTCGATCACCCCCACAATGAAATAATAGGCAATATAAAACCCTTTTTTATCAGGTCATTAAACTGAATCCGAAATTCCCACAATTCAGAAGGCACCATCCGATAGGGAGCCATTTAAATTGGATGGGCACCTAGTTTATAGTCTATTCCAAACTCTACATCATGTTGAGGGGGGTATAGTCATGACATGTTTTAGGGAAACAACTAGGAACTCCCAAAAACTACCAAAAACTCTACCATCACAGCCCCCATCGACCCCTCTGGAAGCTTGGAAAACATAGAAAGAAGAGGCTCCACATGACGGATGGGCTCCTAACAATTGTGCTCCCCAAAAAAAGCTACGCACCATCTTTCCATAACTGAAAATATGACTCTCCTCCAAAATAATTCAATAATAGAATGTATATAGACCTACAAATTGATGCCAAGTATGACATTTTATGATTGTATATGTAGTATAAGAAGTTCCCAGCAGGACAGATAAGGCCCCAACATCTATCTACATCCCCGAAAACATCTAACAGACTAGTCTGACCTCGAAGTGGCATTATAACACCAGTGAAACCGAATGTATCCCAATGTCTAGTCCCAAGACATGGGATTGATTGAGTTCAACAAAGGAGTTCTAATCTACAGAATAAAATAAGGAAAATGCAAGAGTACGTAAAAGACTGATATTACCTCGAACAACCTCTGACTCCGCTGGAACTTCTACCTTCATGGTGTGCAACTACCCATGTCTAGATCTTCTAACCCTCTTTTTTCAACCAAATACTTGACCAATACCTAGTATAGGTCCATGAGGTCAACCCTGAGGTCAACCTCTATCAGAAATGTCTACCCTCAGTGGAGCAGGAGCCCACTGCCCTTGCTATTGGAAAGGACTGACCAGAAAATGTTGCTGCTGAGGTGGGCATTGAACCTTCCCACCACAACTATACTCAACTAGGTCTAGGCACCAACTCTGAAGATGTCTAAATCCTCCACAGAGAAAGAACCATGGTCCCAAACCTATGGGGAATGGGTGGGGACCATATGATCAAAAACGAAACTTACGAGGCCTACTTCGCACTGGCCAAAAACTGGAAGGCCCTGATGTCGAAGACCTACTAAAACTGACTTCCCCTTAGGTGAAATCATATGGCTCCCCTATCATTGTAAACCTCCATATGATTTCATCATGTCGACTAATTTGATGTTATTCTAAACATAATGGTATGTCGGTAGGGTAAAAGTAGTAAAGACACACTGAAGAGAAGGCCGTAGTGCCTCCTTCAAGCATCTTACATCTGACTCCTCATCTGGAAAGAGATCTAGAGAAATGTGTAGGGGATCCTTGAACTTGATCCTCAATTACCTTACTAAGATACTCCCCTGATGGTTGGAGAGATTCTACCACCTCTTCTCGGCATTCATCATTGAGGAATGAATCTTTACCCGAAACTCCTTCTTAAAGTCATCCCATAATACATCGGCCTCCTTAAACTCCCTCAGGTAAAAGTTCCACCACTAACGCGTTTCCCTTTACATATGTATCACTACTATAGGAACCTAGTACTCCCTTTGAGCATATATCATTGTAAAGGTGATTGTTGGATTCCCAATCCAGCCCTCTGTCTCTAGTTTGGAAATTATGCCTTCATACTTACTTAGGGTCTGCCGCTGGAATTAACGAAGGTGATTTTTCCACAATTCAACTTCCTCCTCTCGACTGGCCCTCCGCTGATCAACCAAGTCATACTGATGGGCCACAACTGCTTGTACCACACATGGGTGATGTCCCGGTTCCTTAACTAAAAATGTAAACAAGGAACTCTTAAGACCATATAGTATGAAATTTTCTTTTAAGATTTAATTTAACAATTTATTTAAATTAAATTCTCAAAATTTACAAGACACACAAGCAAGAAATTCATTATGATGCATGTACCATTCTGAGGGTCTCTACCCGACAATCTGTGTAGCCTCACTTGGTCATTCCCTAGGCCATGAATCCTTGTATTAGATCACGGGGGGGGGGGGGGGGGCTGAAATTTGGTGTCCTAGCCTATCTTCCCTAGCCTATTTCATGCACATAAATTGCCTAATAATTTTCCCTTCCATCCCATGCAATCATCACTATTCCAAACTTCGAACTCCATTATAATTCTCAACCATCCCCTTGATACCATTTTGTCATGACCTGCCTTCTTCAAGATGAGGGAATGGACAACAAAGTGTGATGCCCTTCCTTATTCAAGATGAAGGAGAGATAATCTTAGAAATGTACCTCCATCAATATACCCTGGAGGGGATAATATTAGTAGGGGTTGGAATCTCAAAGAAAATTAAATACATTACCCTTTTTAAGGAAAATAGGATTAGAAGATAAGATGGTAGAAATATGAAATGACACCTAACATTTATATAAGGGAAACCCAAGAATAACCCCTCCATTATTTAAATATAAACTACCAAAAAGGTACAAAAATAACTCCAAATCATGTTACCAATAGAAAATACTAAGTTTTAGTATAATAATTTTCCTGATGCCTGAACTAGTAAAGTCCTGAACAGTCATAAAAGTTATCCTGTAAACGTAAAAAAAGTTTTATATCCTAGGGTCGGTATACAGGTGTACTGAGTACGGAAACCAAAGTCACTCATGCACTTGTGTGTGAAGTATACTAATTCCCCCACGAAAATAGTAGAAACCAACAACACCAAATAAGGAAAGAAAACCAGACCAACATCACTAAGGCACACTCCAAAAATAATGCAAGCCATGTAATATAATAATATAATAACCTCAATGATTTGGGTGCCCCACAACACTTTACCACTAGTTTTCTAACCCTCCCTAACAGATAACATTGTATTTTAACTGCTCTTCCTAAATGTAGTCCCACATACACAACTTCACACAACAAACTGGGCCAGAAACCACACATATCCTGCCCACAGACACTGTGGACTCAACAACCACCCCTCTTGCCGAAAAACACATGGGCCTCATCCCAAAGACACATAGGAAACCAAATTGGCATTAAAACACCTTTCCCTATCACCCATACCACAACCTTCCTAAAGAATATTGGGATATAGTAAACATCAAGCCATTATTTCCTACTCGGATACGCTCAAGGGGTAAGACCATAAATAGGGATTGAGTACGAAATTTAGTAAACAACCATCCATCCTTCATCCTATATGTTGGGAAAGACACCCTCCCTCTTAAAAAGGGGTTGCTCAGCATTTGGTCCTCAATATTGGTGGGGTGAGTATTGAAATTCAATAGAATATACATGTTTATACTTATAGGTAGACAAAAATATGCCCAACCTATGGGTTTCCAAAAAAGCTACCAGCCCACACAACCCACCTTTGATGCTACCCCTAAATGCATGTACCAACATGAATGGCAGTCACTTCCATATGTAGAAGTATATCCCCATAAAATCAATTTAATCAATATTTATTCTAAATTTATCAGTTATTCATTTACTCATTCCATCCCTACCAGGTAAACTAACATCCAAAACACTAGAAACCATTATCATAAGGCAAAGATACAAATTAACTAATGTGGGTTGATGGTTATTCCATTATTTCACCCATTAAAAGCACAAGTATGCAACGATCTTGAGAGAATAGGTGAAACATTAAACACCTCCAACATTAAACAAGGGAAGAAAGAAAAAGGTAAGGGATTTCCATTTTAACATTCATTTATGAAAAAAACCACAAACAACCCTCTTGCAATGCCCCCACACCCAAACACTATCTAGATGTTGTCCCACAACAGAACATGTTCATCCATTTCACAAACAATCAATATCTCTACCTGAGATTCCATCACACCTCTTGTACCACCCAATACACAAATACCACATCTAAATACCACCAAACAACAACCCCACTGCACAAACAATTCATCCCCCAAACACTGGGTCATTCCCTCCGTCCACTACCATACCCAAAATTAGTTTACCTAAAAAAACTTCACACAACCCCTAGAAAATAAAAAACCCAACCAAACACATCACATAGCCACACCATTAAGCCAAACATATTCAGATTTATCATTATGGGTTCTTTAATCCCACTTTAAATAATATGGTTCATCACAGAACATGTTGGATCCTGAGGCCTACATTTTGTTAACCAACTATACGTGATTAAGAATATTTCATTCTACAACCATTTATCAATGCATCCGAACAAAATATAGAACACCAATAGTGCATGATCAAGGGACACCAATGACCATGATATTCAGAATGCCTTACAGTCCATACAATGAAAAACATGGTTCATGGATAACAACTAAAACATCATACAAAACATCATCACTTCCTTTTCGTTATTTCATTGACCACAATTATATTTTGATCATCATATTCCATTCCCCAAATTCATTACTTTTCATAGAACAGGTTTTATCCATCTTTCATGAATAAACATTACTACAACCACCCTATATGATGCAAAAAAGATAAGGAGGTAGAATCATCCCTAAATGAAACAATATTATACCAAACCTACTTTTTTCACCAAAACATAAGGGTCACGTGAGTATCCGGAAGGACATAAAAGCAACTCGATCGATGGATATGACACAAAACACAACTCCATAGGGAGGTAGAGCTCAAGGTGCACCATGAGAAAAGAGAGTAGATGACCTTTTCTTTAGAAAAAGTCATATCTTATATCAATATAATAGAAATGGTTTCAAAATTCATTAACTTTTTATCATTTTCAAGATCATATGGTTTGAATATCCAAAATTCCTCAGACTGTTAGAATATTAATGATATTTTTAATACCCTTTGGAATGCCCTTAATATTTTCTAAATAAAAATTTATACTCTGTTTATGTCAAATAAAATTTAAGATGGGTCAAACTGTAAAATATATGAGAAATAGGGAAAAACTGGAAATTTTGAAAAGCGTTAGAGGCCATTTGGAGTAAAACTATTTTAGTGTGCCACTGTCATGGTTCCATCATTACGGTGCCACCGTTTCAGGGTGACACCATCATGATGCCACCATTATTGTTCCACCACTTCTGTGTTCCACCATTTCGGTGCCACTGTCATGGTGCAACCATTTCATTACACCTCTGTTATGGTGCCACTGTTTTGGCATTCCACCATTATTGTGCCACTGTCTTGGTATTCCACCATTATTGTTACACCATTTGTGTAACTCCCCGACCCTTGTTACGCAGAGTCGGTGCATTATTACATAACATTGGCATGATCACAAGGGATCAAATCCCAAATGAACGATCAGTTTAATAGAAATGTATGTACTACATAAAAAATAAGTTTTACATTACATTATGAAAAAAAATTGTGTCTTTTTTTATCACATTCACCTTCTTTAAACTATCCCTACAGGTTAGTCATAATATACTTTTTCACATCCACGTAAAAACAAAACATTGAAAGTGGTGAGCTCAGGTGCTCAGTAAGGATAACAATATAGCAGAAACATTCATAAATAAGAAAAAATATTAAAGGAAATGTATAAGACTAAAAGAAAAGCATTTTAAAATTAAACTTCTTCATAATATAGAAACTATAAATCAAAAAATAACATTTACTTATTCACATGGATATTCTACTAGTCGAATAATCACATGAAATATCAGTAGCCAATTTCATATTGATGGAATTCATAATGTCGGACATCATAACCACATAATTAAGGCCTAGTTCCAAGACTACAAATAAGATTTTGTCAAGACCTTGTTCCAAGACACTAGTATGTCTAAATAGACCTACCAATGCATCGAGGAGCTATAATGGCCTCCACCCGTCACTTACTAATTCCAATGCATTCCGTATAAGAAAATGTTTAAACATAACATAAACATTCGTATTAAAACTAGCATAGGAAATGTCAATAATTTATCCATAACCCATGAATGGTATAAAAATATCACATCCACAATCAATCATATCACACAAAATTCAATATAATATGGAATATTGTATCATAATAAATCAACTTCAAACAAGCATAAAATCCAACAAAGTAGGTTGACATAGATGAAATCAAAACTGTTTGAGAGAAATATATCTTTCTATTTTGAAATCATTTAAAAGTACATTAATTTTGAAAGAAAACATTTGTTCTGAAAATATTCTTATGAGCTTGTAAGGGATGCTTCTAAGATGTTATAACGGCGAAAAATAGCTTCACTCGCTGTATAAGTTAAAAAACATTATTTCCTTATTTTTGTCAAAAAGGTCGTAAAGGAACTTGTTTGGAAAAAAACAGAAAGATTATTTTATAAATATTTTATGAAAATAAAACAATGGTATAAATAACTTTAACCCATAGAATAGGAAATAGTAATTTTTTTGAAATATATTTTTATGAATCACGGATGTCGATGATAAAGAGGTTCTAGTAGATAATAATGTATAAACAACCTTGGATAATGAAGAGATTATATAAATAACCCTTATATTTTACTTTTCCTTGATCAAGGGTACATTAATATACTATATAATTGTTAAATAACTATTATTAAATTATACAATAACCAGATACATAAATATGATATCATATATGATCTTTCAATATTTCTTTGTTAATAATATTTCCGTAGTATCACTGTTTCGGGTGTAAACTGATTTATTTTACTTTATATGATCGGTTATGTAAGACATGTTTGAAATGGATAGGATGTACTTAATTCATATCCAGAAGGATATTATGTTCTTAAAAATTATTTTTAATCATAAAATGAAAATTATTCTTGAATTATTATTATGGGTAATGAATTTCATCATGTTCATGGATACAGTAATATGTACGTATGCACGAGAAAAAATATCATTATATTGTTGGTGAAACAGTATTTAATTTGATGATATATCATATGTAAAGAATAATGAACATGTTTTATTTATTATTTACATCAGTTATACTCATTATAATACCCATCCAAAAAAATTAAGTGTTTGAATAACAAAATACACCACGATATGGAGACGGTAATCCGTACACACTAATATATGGTGACTTGTCATTACTAGGATGGATAGAATATTGAATGTTGTAATAACATATTTATAATAACATCGAAATATGTATAAGTTAATGGAGTTATTATTTTGGTATGGAAACAACAAATATGAAGTGGAAGAAGAAAAGAACTTTGAAAGAGGTGGTGAAATTATTACCTCTTCTTCAGGTGTTTTCTTTTTAGTTGATCAAAAGGGCTCCTTAAGAGGGATTTTGGGTAAAATTAATGAATCTAGGTTTATGTGAGGGTATTTGGGAGGATATTTGGTAAGGGTTTGGCTGAGACAAATGGATTTGGAGGTCTGATTTTGAGAGAAGGGGAAGTGCCCTTTTATAAGAGAGGTGACGATCACTTTAGGAAACGTTTGAAATATTATTTTAATATACAATCATATTAGGATTATATTGGCTAAAAAATGATTTATTTAGAAGCTATGGTGATTATGGGTAGAAACAATCTCAAAAAATAGGGTTTACACAGGTTTAGGTCATCCTATCAACCTTATCTTTTAGATTAGACTCTTAGTTAAATAGTTTAAATTTTACCATAAATTCTTGTATTATTAAAATAAATGGATTATAAATATACAGTAAGAATCCAAGAGAACAATATGTGGTCCATTAATTATATATATAGACTTATCTATATATTTTGGCCGATCCTTAGATTTTTAGGAATATTATATAAATTAATAATATAGTATTTATTTTAAAAACCCATTTATATCAATTTTTGACACTATTTGGAATTTTGTTTTTGTGAAAGTCATAAAAACATTATAACCTCACAAAAAAATATTTAATAAACCCTAAAATGTCATATTAATCTAGAAAATTAGTTTAATTTATAGGAAGTCTCAATTTTCATTTATTTGGATATTTATAATATCAATTATTTTAATCTTTCATTAATATGGTAATTACTACATCATCATTCTGTCATAAATAAATTATATTATTTAATTTCTAAAAATTATAATTAAAATACCATTATGTAGGAAATATTTTTAACTTTCTAATTAATATTTATACTCAAATTTACCTTATGTATAACCCTATATTAAAAATGGTATAGTTATTAGTCTTTGAATTTAACACTTTTACAACTTCTATAAATCAAATAGTAATAAATAACCTAATCTAATCCATTTGGACCAAAAGGTTCATATATTAATCCTAAGGTTGATTTGGTTCAACATAAACTTTTCCAATATAATTAGGTCTTTTGTTAGGGTAATTATAATATCATTTTAAGCATTAATTACCCTATTTTCTTTTAACCGTGGTAAATAAAAGTCAAAAGTTACTCTTCACCAAAAAAAATTCAACTTATTGAACCACATTTTACTTACTAAAGTCAACCGTTTCTCTCGTATTTCTTAAATTCAATTCACAGAAGTGGTAAAATTATGTTTTATGCAAATTTGCAAATGCGTCTTGATGGTGGGTAAAAGACGGTAAAAACATCAATAAAATTTTATATATCTAATATTATTATAAATTGACTCAAATGAATTACATTGAACATATATAGGTATTATTTATATAATTTTACATAATATAAATTTACATTAGATAACTAATTATTTAAATAAAAAGTTGGTTTTAAAAAATAGCATAGTGTTTTTCACAATTCATCAGAAATTGAATGTTTTTAGAAAAATACCAGAAATTCCCCCTAATCTAATTTTGATTTTTAGAATATGAAAATGAAGTCTATTTTGAAATATAAAATTTATAAAATTTCAAAAAATGGGTATTACTATTCATAACGGCTAGTTTGATTGGTCGTGTTGTATTTGAACTCAAAGTTGAGTACAACACAAGCTATTGTATTATTCATAGAGAAGTGTACCATGGAAGTTTGGGGTGTTTCATTCTCCTCCTATTAAAATAATTTCATCCTCGTAATTTCTAGAGTATCTCAACATTAAAAGATTTTGGCGGTTCTTCATCATATGTTCCTAGGATTCCCACGTTGCCTCTTCCATTTTAGGGTTTATCCATAGAACATTCACTAGACCAGTCCTCTGGTTTCTCAGCACTTTTTCTCTGGTATCAAGAATCTTGAAAGGCTCTTCACAATAATAAAGACCAGGTTCCAGTTATATTTCTTCATAGATGAGTACATGTGTAGGTTTAGGCATGTATTTTCTAAACAGTGATGCGTGGAACACATCATGAACTTTGGAGAGACTCGGTGGCATTTCCAACTGATAAGCTATAACTCCAGTCCATTATAGAATTTCAAAAGTTCTGATGTACATGGGATTTAATTTTCCATTATTTAAAAATCGAATAACACACTTCCATGGGGATACCTTCAAGAAAACATGATCTCTTACTTGAAATTCCAAATCATTCCTTCGGTTATCAGCATAGCTCTTTTGCCTACATTGAGCTGCATTGATGTGAGTTTGGATAACCTTCACCTTTTCCATTGCTTCCTCAAAAAGTCCAGGTCCAACAAGTTTTCTTTCACCAACATCATCCCAACAAGATGGTGTGCGACATCTCTTTCCATATAATGCTTTATATGGTTCCATCTGAATACATTAATTGAAGTTATTGTAAAAAAGAAATTCTACCAGAGGTAAATATTGATCCCACATAACTTAAAAGTCATGTGAGAAACATGTCAACATTTATTCTAAGGTTTGAATAATCCATTCATATTTTCCATCAGTTTGAGGGTGGTATGCAGTGCTCAAATGATGTTCAGTATACAAGGCCTTCTGACGACTTTTCCAGAATAATGATGTAAAATGGGGATCATGAACACAAAAGATCGACAAGGGTACTCCATTAATATTTACAACTTCATTATCATATAGTCTTGCTAAATGTTCATGTTGTTAATCTTCTCTTATAGCAATAAAATTTGCTGACTTGGTAAGATGATCAACAATGTCCTATATTTCATCATTCCTTTTAGGAGTCTTTGGAAGCCCCATGATAAAGTCCATCGTAATATAATCCCATTTTCACTCAGGTATGGGAATAGGTTTCATGAATCCTCTATTATGTTGTCTTCTAGCCTTAACCTATTAAAAAACCATACATCTTGACACATAATCAGCAATCTCCCTCTTCATGTTGTCCCACCAAAAATGTTCCTTTAAATATCTATACATCATAGTGCTACCATGGTGTATTGAGAAATTGGAGCTATGAGCATCATCCAAAAATTTCAGTTTTAGATCAGGTATATTAGGAACATAAAGTCTCTTCCCAAATTTAAAAATTCCAACTTCACATACCATGTCAATCAATCTCTTTTCGTTCACAACTTAAATTTTATTTTGAAACTCCTCACCATTTGTCAGAGAACTTTTTATCCATTCTAGTAATGTGGGATTGGAAACTACTTAAAAAATTATTGATGTTTCACCTTCCATGACTATTACCATATCACTCTTTACTATATCGGTGAACATAGGATCCCTTTTAACTCTTATCTTTTTCAAAACTCAATGATTTATTCTGCTCAAAGCATCTGTCACCTTATTTCCCTTGCATGTGTGGTAGTGTATAGTGGAATCAGAATCTGTGAGTAGTTCAAGCCATTATCTTTGCCTCATGTTGAGTTCATTCTGTGAGAAAATATTCTTCAAACTCTTGCGATTGGTATATATCTCACATTTTCACCATAGAGATAGTGTCTCCATATCTTCAAAGAAAATATTACAGCTGCTAACTCTAGATCATGAGTAGGATACTTTTGTTAATTAATTATTAGTTGTCTTGATGCATAGGAAATAACCCTATCCTTATGTATAAGGACACAACCATGTCCTTTATTTGAATCATCGCTATAAATAACAAACCCATCATTCCTCAATGGTATATTCAAGATAAGATAATTGAAAAATATTTTCTACAGTTCTTCAAAACATTATTTACACTCATTGGTCTAAACAAATTTAACCCCTTTACATGTGATCTTGGTTAATGGTTTTTTTAATCAAGAAAAATTCTAGGCGAAATGCTGATAATAACCTGCTAAACCAATAAAAATACGTACCACAGTTGTACTCGTCAGTGTAGACCATTCTTGTATTGCTCTTGTCTTATGAGGATCAATAGAGATTCCATCCTTAAGGACAATATAACAAAGAAAAGAAATTTCGTAAATCCAGAATTCACACTTTCTAAACTTTCCATATAATTCATTTCTTCTAAGGGTTTTCAGAATAGTGCACGAATAATTTTAATCATCTTTGTAGTATTTTGAGTATACCATGATATCATCAATAAATACTATTAAAAAGGCATCAACAAATTCCTTGAAAACTATATTCATTATATCCATCAAAATAGATGGTCCATTAGTCAATCCAAAAGGAATTAATATAAACTCTTAATGCCCATACCAAGCACGAAATGATGTCTTTGGAATGTCTTCCCTAAACACACACAACTGATGATATCTAGGTAAAATTTCAATATTTGAAAACCATTGACCTCCATGAAGTTGATTGAATAAATCATGAAGGTGAGGTTGGGGATACTTTTTCTTTATTGTTATAACATTGTTCTCCCTGTAGTCAATACACATCCTCATAGATCTATCTTTCTTCTTAAGAAAAAGAACAGGGGTTCCCCATGGAGAAACACTAGGACAAATAAATCCTTTATTACTCAATTCCTCTAGTTGTTTCTTTAGTTCCACTAATTCCACAATGTCCATTATATAAGGGGTCTTCAATATTTCCCTTGAACCAGGAATTAAACCAATGGAAAACTCAATTTTTCATTCTGGATGATGTCTAGCTAAATCCTCTGGAAACACATAAACATATTCTTGTACAATAGGTGTGTCCTCTATTCAAAAATTATTTTACTCACCCATTGTTATTTAATTATTTTCATCATAAAAAATTGAATTTAATAGAGCTATTGGGGGTGTATATAGATAAGAATAAGATGGTGATGTTTCTGATCTAAATATAAGGTACTCCTTATCATCATCGAAAATTGTAACCTCCTTCTTCTAACAATAACTTTTTCCATTATGGATCGAAAGACAATCCATACTGAGGATTATATCAAATCCAGTCATGGGTATGGTGATGAGATCAGTATATAATGAACATTAATATGCCCTAATGGTAATTGATTTAAAAAAATTGTTGAAATGATACTTCGCTTAAAAGTTTTGACTGAAAACACCCTTGTAAAATCAAAATGGAAATATATGATTTTATAAGAAAACTAGGAAGATATGAAACAATTTGATGATCCAGAATCAAATAAAGCATCAGCTGAACTTAAGGAAAAAATTAAATTTCCTTCCACCATTTCTTTCGTAGCTTCAACCTCAGCTGTAGTGATCACATAAGTTGGACTTTCTCCCTTGGAATTTTCTAAGATATGTTTCCTTGGTGCTTAGAACATTTATTTTCATAATGCCCTATTTCTCTACAATTGTAGCTTTCAACAATGAAAAACTCTTTCTTTCCATTGAAATCACGAGCTTGGTGGCCTATTTAACCACACTTGTAACAAACTCCCATTCCCATCAAGTAAGTACCAAGGTGTCTCATCCCACATTTATCATAGGATGTAAATTCAATTTTTCCCTTCTTCCCCTTATTTCAATTTACAGAGTGTTCTGCAGATCTATTTTTCTCTTTATGTTCTTTAAAGTCATATGATGTAGAGAATTACTTTTCTATTTTGATAGCACATGATACAATTTCTTCATACGTTAAGAAGGATTGGGAGACTAATTCTCGATGAAGAAATGGTTTTTACCAATCAAAGATCAACCAGTCTTACTCTTTAAATTACGTATATAATTTGTTGCATGCCTTGATAACCTTATAAAGTTATCCTCTTAATTTGAGAAATTATCATCCTCATTTTTCCTCATACAAAGAAATTTTCTTTTCATATCTGGTCGATGGTCATGAGGAAAGTATTTCTCTATGAAAATATCTTTAAACTCCCTTCATCACATATTTAATACTTCTCCATCCTCCTTGTTTTTGAATTAATGACCATAATTGATCTACATCTCCCATGAGGCGATAAAATTCCATGAAATTTTTTTCCTTTTCACTACTCCCAAATCATGAAATATTTTCTCTAAGGAACTTATTCATTGCTCAGATAAAAATGGATTTTTAGTCCCAATGAATGTTGGTGGTTGTTACCTCATGAAGCGGTCAAACATTGATCCACCGTGTTGTGTATTAGGGTTCTCTATACGGTTAAGGTTATTATTAATAACATGAGTGAGTTGTCCTAGTATGGTGATATGTTGATTAGAACTAATTGCATCACCAGCTCCACTATAATTAGCTTAAGTAGGAGGGAAATCCCTACATGGATTTCGTGCATTGGTACAGTTTCCATTCCATCCACTAGGTGCAATTTCTAAACACTGGCATACCCTAGTTTAGTTTATGAATCACTATATATAATTACAGACATCTAAAACACTTAACATAAATTTAATAGTTTATAGATATAATCCATAATCATAAAATTTTTTTCTTGGAGGAATTATATACTCATAAATTATTCATAATGGTTTGTAATGAAAATGTAAATTATCCTAAACATATATCCTGGGAGTTTCATAACCATGTGTGCAGCAAGGCTCATTGTCATGTACCGGGATACCCCAGGTCAAGCCCAAAACTCCCTGTCTGAGTTTTCATTCCTAGATACATCTATGCCAAAGCCACCTCTACCTTATTCTATCCAAAGATGGATTTATTTCTTGGAAAACTCACAAAGTCTCCACATTACCATAATTCTAGGAAGTTCTTCAATACTAATCCGCAAAGTCTATATTAAGGGAATGTTCTATAATTATAGTTTTTCTAAATATAGTTTTCATGGTTTCTAATAAAATTCCTCTAATAAAAACTGTAACGCCATGACCCTTGTTACCCAGATTCGGTGCATTATTGAATAAAATTGTCATGATCACAAGGGATCAAATCCCGAAAGATAGATCTGTTTCGTAGCCTTGGAAGTACAAGATACAAATATAAGTTTTACATTACATTATGAAATGAAAACAACAACATTGTGTATCCTTTTAAAACATTAATCTCTCTAAGACTAAATCTGCATGTTAGTCAAAATATACCTATTCACATATTGGAAAAAATAAAACATAGAATGGGGTGAGCTCAGGCGCTCATTAAAGTTAAAAATCTAGAAGAAACTTCCACAAATTAGCTTAAAAATTTAAGGCAATTTATAAGACTATAACACAAGCATTTTAAAATAAAATTTCAGAATAATATGGAAAGATAAATCAAATAATTCAAAATACTTATTCACATGGATATTCTATTAGTCGAATAATCACTTGTAATTTCCATATCCAATTTCAGAATTATGGAATGCATAATGTCGGACATCATAACCTCATAGTCAAGGCGTCGTGCCAAGAATAATAATAAGATTTTGTCAAGGCCTTGTACCAAGACACTAGTCTGTATCATGAGACCTACCGAGGCATATAGGATCTATAACGGCCTTCTCCCATCACATACTAAGTCCAATGCATTACTCATTTGAAATGGTTGAAACATAAAAAAAACATTCGTATTAAAACTAGCATACTAAATGAAAATACATAACCATAAACCATGAATTGTATAAAAATATCCCATCCAAAGTCATACATATCACAAAAAACTTTGAATAAAATATGGAAAATATTTCACAATAAATCAACTTCAAACAAGCGTAAAATCCAACAAAGGATGTCGACATATATGAAATCAAAACTATTTGAGAGAAATATCTCTTTCTATTTCAAAATCATTCAAAAGTCCTATAATTTTAAAAGATAAAATTTATATTGAAAATATTTTTTTTAATATTTTATGTTAATTTTGAAGATGTTATAATAGAGGAAAATATCCACACATGCCGTATAAGGCAAAAAACATTATTTCCTTAATTTTGTCGAAAATTTTGTAAATTACCTTATTTGGAAACTGACAGAATGATTCCTTTATAAAAAATTTATAAATATTAAAAAAAGGGTATAAATGAATTTAAACCATAGTCTAGGAAATAATAAAAATGTTTCGAAATACATTTTTATGAAACACGGATGTGGATGATAAAGAGGTCCCAGTTGGTACACATGTACAAACAACCTCAGATAATGATGGGATTTTAGAAATAACCCTTACATTGTACATTTCCTTGATTGAGGGAATGTTATCCTATTTTATAATATTTAAATCATTGTTATTAAATTACACAGGAACCAAATACATAAATATGATACCATATATGATCTTCAAATATTGCTTTGTTAATAATATTTCAGTAGTATCATTGTTTCAGGTGTTACCTAGTTTTTTCCTTTATATGCTCAGTTATGTAATCCATGATTGTTATGGATATGATATATTTTATTCATATAAACAATTATATTAAGTTCATAAACATTATTATTAATCATAAATAATTTTATTCAAGAATGGTTATGATGGGGAATTAATTTCATCGTGTTCGTGGAGAGGGTAATCCGTACGTACGCACGAGCGACAATATCATTCTATTGAATGTGAAATATTATGTAATTGGATGATATATAATATATAAAGAATCATTGACTTGTTATATTTATTATTTACATTAGTTATACTCATTATTATACCCATCCAAATAATCAAGTGTTGGAATAACAAACTACTCCACAATGTGGTGACGGTAAGTCGTAAGTACGCACGTATGACGACTTTTCATTCCAAGGATAGATAGAATAATGAATATGGTTGTACCATATTTATTATAAAATCATAGTATGAATAAGGTACGAGAGTTAATATTTTTTGTTGGAATCAACAAAGAAACAGGATGTGGAAGAAGAAAAGAACTTTGAAAGAGGTGGTGAAATTATTACTTCTTCTTCGGGTGTTTCCTTTTGAGTTGATCAAAAGATATCTTTAAGTTGGTTTTCTGATCATATTAAGGCCTCTAGGTCGAAGAGGGAGTAGTTGGGAGGATATTTGATTAGGTTTTGTCCAAGCCAAATGTCTTTCAAGGTGTGATTTTGAGAGAAGGGGAGGTACCCTTTTATAAGAGAGGTGAGGGTCACTTTTGGAAAATCATGAAATATTATTTTATTATACAATCATATTTAATTTATAATGGTTTCATAATGATTTATTTCAAGGATAAGGTGGGGTTGGTTTTAAATCCTCTCAAACAATAGGTTTGAGATAGGTTTATGTCACCATATTATACTTATCTAATAGATTTAACTCTTAGTTAAATAATTTTACATTTACCATGTATTCATGTACTATTATACTAATTGGTTAATAAACATACTAAAAAAAGACACGATAACCTCAAGTGATTTATTATTGATATATATAACCTTATTTAAGTCTTTTGGATGAACCTTAGATCTTAAATAATATTATATCAATTAATAATATATTGTGTTTTTTAAAAACTAATTTATGTCAATTTTGACACTATTTGGTTTTTTTTGAAAGTCATAAAAACTCTATCACATCAAAAAATATATTTTAATAAACCCTAACATGAAATATTAACCTATACAATTATTTTAATTCATCAAATGTCTCAATTTATATTTATTTGGATATTTATAATATCAATTATTTTAATCATTCATTAATAAGGTAATTATTGCCTCATCATTGTGTCATAAATAAATTTAACTAAATAATGGCTAAAAATTATAAATAAAATAAAATTACGTATGAAATATTTTTATCTTTATATTGAATATTTATAGTCAGATTTATCTTTTGCATAACCCTATATTTAAAATGGTTTAGTTATTAAACATTGTATTTAACTATTTTAACTCTTCTTTGAATAAAATAATAATAAATGTCATAATATAATACAAATGGACCAAAAGGATCATATTTTATTCATAAGGTTTATTTTGGTCGAAATACACTTATCCAATAGAATTAGAACATGTGTTTGGTTAATTATAATATCATTTTCTACCTTTAATTTCCTTATTTACATTTAACCGTGGTAAATAAAAGTCAAAAAGTTACTATTCACTAAAAATAATTTTAATCTTATTGAACCACATTTTTCTTATTGATGTAAACCATGTCTCTATAATTTTTAAAGTAAAATTCATAGAAGCGGTAAAATTACGTTTTATGCAAATCTTCAACTGCACCTAGAAGGTGGGTAAAAGAGAGTAAAAAGTTCAATAAAATTTTATATATCTAATATTATTATAAAATGACTCCAATGAATTACATTGAACATATATAAGTATTATATATCTATTTTACATAATATATATTTGAATAAAATATCTAATTATTTCAATAAAAAGTCAGTTTTAAACAATAACACAGTGTTTTTTCTAATTCATCAAAAATTGAACGTTTTCAGAAAAATACCAAAAATTCTCCCTATATTAATTTTGATATTCCAAATCCAAAACGGAGGACAATTTTTTGAATCTGAAATTTATAAAATTTCAAAAAGTGGTTATTAAAATTCATAACGTCTAGTTTAATTGGTAGTGGTGTATTAGAACTCGAAGTTGCATACATCTCAAGCTATTGTATAATTCAAATAGAAGCGTATCATAGACGTTTGGGGTGTTACAATTTTGGTGAAACCAGATTTTTGGAAAACTTCCCAAAAAACAACTATGACCCCTAAGAAAAAAAAAATTGGATTTTTAAAATGGTATGGCCTATGAAAATCTGATTCATTACACATATATTCATTCTAACTATATATATATAATCACTCATAAAAGGATGTTATATAAAAATAAATTACACCAATCATGGAGTTAATACGTCATTTATATGCATGAATGAAATTTTCACTTTTCAATAGATAGAATGAAATAATGTTATATAATAATTGGATGCTATCTCCCAAATTTACCCATGTTTTTAGGGTTAAGCGGTCTCCTGTAGTTTAACTTTGGTGGTCAAATCTTCAGAGACCTAATGAGTAACATACAGACATGTGAATTAAATGGATTGTTTTTGGCTACTAAGTGGCCTAATTGGGTTGATCTTAGATGGGTTTAAGTTAACTCTAAGATACTTGTGTGAATTTAATCTAAAATAATGAGTTGATCATTAGTTATCACTTGGGGTGGATTGGATAAAATTATTTTTTAATAGTTTCAATTTATTAAATTTTAAATGGGTTCATTCAAGAAGATCAAACAACCTCATCATTTACTTATTCTATACCATCAAACCATAATACTAATCTACTATACACTTTGAGGATAAAATTCATGATCACTCCAAGGTAAAGGTTCGTATTAGCACTCAAAGTATGTGGATTTAAAATTAAACATGGAAGAAGAAGTTTTAAAATCATCAAATAAAAACCTCAATTAAAATCAGTGATTAGACATTAATAGGGTGATAAATAACATCCAATCCAGTCCCTTGCAACTCCCTTGGATCAACCCATAAGAGGGTTAGCCCTCCATTCATGCTACAAATTCAATGGAAGCGCGAAGTAAACTCATGAGGAAGGAAATTGATATGTAAAAAAGGAAACAATGAAATAACGATCACTCCACCATTGTGTGATAATTTCACAAGGTTTGGTGTGAATAAATTCACATAATGAGACAACAATATCAACATGATATTAATAATAATATAATAAGAGGATAATAATAACTTTTTCTAAGGAACTAATATGAATTAAAACAACTTACAATTGAGGAAGAACATTACTATGTATAAGTGGCAACATACCATTACAATGAAAGAAAGAATCCAAGATGCCCAACTCCTCCACCACCACTATCTTAAATAGGAATTTTTTACACCTTGGGTGGAACCTCCAATAGTAGAAGTCTCCTCAATTAATATTGGTAGGCCATAAGTGGGTGTAATGTTGAGGGAGAGTTGATTTTTAAACCCTTGAAAAACAATCTGAGCCAACTTTCATGACTCGATAGATGTGTTCAAACCAGAATTTCAATGGCCTAAGTTTGATGGTACATAGAAGACGAAAATTAAGATACAGGTGTAACCAGATATCCTATAACAATTTACCCCAAAATAGCTTATGGTTTGCGAGATATGATTAAATATGTAGGCTGTTTTTCTATGCCACAGAATAAGGTCCATAATTTTATCTCCAAATTGGGATGCATGAAACTCTATTTAAAACTCATAATTAGCTGTTTTCATTGTTGGATGAAATGTTCCCCTTGATTTCCACTATCTTGAGTTCAATGATCAGAATTATGAGGCTTGGATCTTGACCGATACAATCTCATTATTGTTCTATTTTCCACTTTACTTCACAAAGAATGTTTTTTGTTCAAGGCCATCTTTGGTGGTCTTCGAATATGAATCTTAATGTACTCCAAAAGTATGAATTGTTACCAATGTAATGATAAACCTGAAAATTAAATATGAAAATATAATCAATATCATTGGGTATGATGTTCAAAAATTTACCATGTAAATGTGCATTTTAATAAGGAATTACAATTATAATATGAAATAATGTACAAAGTGTCAAATGAACTAAATTAGTGTTTATGAATAATAAAGAACATGAATATTATATATATTTAAAATGAATATTATCATCATTTATTGGCTAATAACACACCCAACTTCATTTTTTCTAGTCACACGCTAAATGTATCTCAACAATATTAAATTTTAATTCCCTTTCCCAAAAATAAATTTTTACATAATTATCACCATAAACCTTATACCAAAAAACTGTGAACCCCATCAAAATAATTTAAAACAAGATCGGTCCATAAGCATATCACAAGCCAAAGCCTGATACTTTTTTCAAATTCATCGCCAAATTTCATTCAATTTCAAGAAAGTATGATGATGTGTTGTGTGTCGGAAAAGACATGGGGGTTTATTTTTATTCAAGGGAAAAATGATGGAAGCTCTAGGTGGAGTCAAATTTTACTATTAAGATGAGTATTCAATTTTTATGTATATATTTTTTTATTTTATTTTTTTCAATATTTTCGTGGTAATTGAAATTGCATCAAAAGAGTCCACCCATGTAGTGAGACTTTGTTGATGAATCCCAGGATCAAAGACCATAGGGAACCATGTGAAGCCCACATAATCGGGCATTATATCAATTTAAATTAGTCAAGAACAATGTATAATTAACAAAAATAGAGATACAATTACTAACTCTGTGCTGGACAACTATGGATTCACGATCCCCAAGTGTGAAAAGCCCTGCATTAGGTTATTTCATTGATCTACGTGAAAATTTAATTTAAATTATTTCTTATTGAAGACACATATTAAAACTAAAATGATCACCAACATGTGCTATTTATATGGGAGACCCCATGAACTAAAACTAATACAATTGTATCCAAAGTACATGAATTGTGAATATTTTTTGGATGAAAATATAAATGATGAAATATCACATTAGACAACCACACATTCCAAAAATCTATGCTCATGAAATTATATATGGATTAAAATAATAATTGGACAATGATAAATTATTGTATATTTAGTTTCAAAGTGTGAAATGTGTATCATCATGTTCAAGGTTACTTTTTTTTCCTTCCACGGATTTTTTTTCTTTCTTTTCACCCCCAACATAGAATATCATGGTCTCTAGTGTTTGAAGAAAAGAAAATTTAGAAGGGTTTAGAGGCAAACGAGAGGAGTTCGAAAAGTAATATGAAGTAATAATAATCGAACAAAGTCACCATGTGGATGAATTTGAAGTTCATGCTTCACCAATTTATTCCTTTGAAATCCATGAAACTTGCAAAGTTCCCTAGTGGAAAAAAGAAAAAAACAAAAAAACACACAATATATATATATATATATATACATTCATATAATAAAAAAAATAAAATATATTTATATATACAAAAATTATAGAATAAGGAAGCACTATAAGACATAGGTCAGTGGTAAGCATGCTCCCATGTCTCCCTTCGTTCCCATGTTCGAGTCCCTGTGGCTTTGCCGGTTGTGACGGAGTTTTCCCCATGACCTATGATGTGTCCTTTTTTTTTAATTTTTTTTGGTATTTTTATTTTATCCTACAAACACATAAAAATAAAATGAACTGATGATAAATTGTCTTCTTTTTAAATTTCTGGGTAAGGTTTTACTCAAGGATCACACCACATGACATGGATGAATATGACGCTTCCTCTTCATACCCATCCATAATCATAATTTAAATAAATGTGAATAGTATATTTTTTTAATTTTTTTATTTTTAAATATAAAAATTAATCATTATTCCTATTTGAAAAATAAATATGATTCAAAAAAATTGGAAAACTAAAAACCACGGGTTGCCTCCTATGCAAACGCTTTTATTTAACGTCACTAGCTTGACAAGAACCTCCTAACATACTGAATAACAACATTAAAAATTTTATGGACCCCATTATTATCCACTTCTACTATATTGAGATTTTTTATTTGTTTATAATTTGTGTCATATATAAACCTATGTTCTACAATGAGTGGGAAAATCCAAGGAATGTTTGAAATGGTTCATCTGGTTTCCACTATAGTATTTCCAAAGTCATAAATGATCTCTCCAACTATTTGGTATAAATAAAAGAATTAATTCTAATTGAAAGGTCATGGTTATACCCTATTAAGGGATACTTGATTAAAGAATTATGGCGAATAATTTTGAGCTTGGTTTGGATACGACATTTAGACACAAGTCGAGATTTTGAATCCATCTCAGTTTCATTTTCTAAATTTCTCAAAAAATAGGATCCTTTTTAATAGAATATTCAATCATAAAATTGGAAGGATTAGTGTTAAGAATTTGTATGGACTAAATGTTTGTGATTTTTCTCATTGGATAAGTGATTGATGTTTTTGAAAAATCTTCAATGGAGTAATATTTTGGAGACTCAATCCATGATGTCAAATTATACTCTTTTGAATCGGAAAAATTAATTTCCTCTTGATTTAAATACCCTTCAACAATTCCTTGATCCTTTTTATATATCCTAAATGCATAGGTTAGTTCATTATTAAATTCATCTGGGGATTGTGGGAAACTAGATACATCAAATAAGTTTTTTTAAGGGAGAGTCAGTGTATGGTTGGGTTCCTCACACGTTTCAATCCTTTGTAGGTCTAATCTTAATGACGAAACTCCTAAATTCATTTTTTGAAAATTTTAATATAATGATTCAAGAATGTTATGGGGATTACGGTGGATATATGTTTAGAAATCACGGAATTTGCGAATAGTTATCTCTTCAACCATCCTTGAGAGGGATGCAAATTTATCCTTTAAATATTCATCACCACAATGATTGTACATGTCACCGGAAGTTCGGTAACTAATAAAGGTTTGATCAATGAAATTTACTAATTTAGGGGATTCAAATATTGATTTTCCATTTGAATACAGCATGGTCTTGTTACATGGTGATTTTGAAGATAATCCATTGGCAAAGATAGAATGTTGGATTCCCGATTCTCAGGAAACATAAAAATAGAAAGGGGTAATGAAAAGAGAGGTTGTGGTGAGAATAGAGAATGTGGTGTGAGAAAAGGATTCTAGTGTCTAAGATAACTTACTTAGGTCCACAGATGCGGCTCCAAAATTTGGTCTCACCCAAATGTACCAATTTTTTAGGGTTAAGCAATCACTTGAAGTTTATCTTGGAATGTCGAATCCTTAGAGACCTAAGAAGTAACCTACATACACGTACATTCTATAGATTGTTTTTTCTATGAAGTAGACAACGTAGGTTGATTTTAGTTGGTATTTAGTGAACACTAAGAGACATAATTGAATTCAATTTAAATGAATGAGTTGATCATTGGTTATCACTTGGGGAGGATTGGGTGAAATTATTTTTTAACGATTTCAATTTATTATATTTGATATGGGTTTACTCAAGACGATCAAATAACTTCATCACTTTATATTTTAATACCAACAAACCATAATACAAATAAACTATACAGAGGAAGGATCAAATTCATGATCACACCAAGGTAAATGTGCATATTAGAACTAGAAGAATGTGGCCATAAAATTCAACAAGGACGAAGAAGTTTTAAAATCATCGAATAAAATCTCAATTAAAAGAAGTGACTAGAATGTAATGGGGTGATAAATAACATCAAATCTAGACCCATGATACTACCTTGGATCATCCCATAAGAGGGTTTTTCCTCCATTTATTCTATGGTTTCAATGGAATCGGGATGTAGACTCGTGAGTGAGTAAATGTACAAGTCAAAAAAGAAAACAATGAAATAATTATCACTCCACCGTTGTGTGATAATTTTACAAGGATTGGTGTGAATAAATTCACATATTGAGACAAAGGTATCAATGTGATATGAATAAGAATACAATAAAAGGAGAATAAGAACTTTTATTAAGGAACTAAGATGAATTAAAACAAGTTACAATTGAGGAAGAACATTACAAAGGAAAATGAGAAGCATAACATTAAAATGAAAGAAAGTATCCAAGATGCCCAACTCCACCACCACCACTACATTAAATAGAAAATTTTGATCCCTTGGGTCAAGCCTCCAATATTACATGTCTTATCAATTAATTTTGGAGGCCATAAGTTGGATGAAAGTTAAGGAAAAGTTGATTTTCCCACCCATGACAATCAATTCGAGCCAACATGCACAACTCTACATATGTGTTCAAACTAGATTTTAGATCGCTCACATTTGGAAGTCCATAGAAGTCAAAAATGAAGATATGGATGTCCCATGATATAGCCTGTAAACTTGCAGCCCCAAATAGTTTATGGTTTGAGAGATATGATTCAATATGTGGGATATTTTTCTGGGCCACAAAATCTAGCCCATAATTTTATCTCCAAATTGGGCCGCATGAAACTCCATTTGAAATTCAGAATTAGATCTTGTCACTCTTGGATTAAATGTTACCGTTCATGTCCCCTATATTTAGTTCAATGTTCAGAATTATTGGGCATGTATCATGGCCGATACTGTAACTTCATTTGGTTGTTTTCCATTTTACTTCACCCATAATTTTGTTTGTTCAAGGCCAACATTGGTGGTATTCCAATATGAATCTTCGAGGACTCCAAAAGTATGAATTGTTACCAAAGTAATGAGAAACCTGAAAATTAAATATGAAAATAAAATCAAGATCAATGGGTACTTTAGATTATGTTAAAAAATGTACCATGTAATAGTGAATTTTTAGAACGATTTCAATTATAATATGAAATAATGTTCAAAGTGTAAAATGAACTAAAATGTTGTCTATGAATAATAAAGCACATGAGTATTTTACTAGAAAAGTTTAGTCAGAGGCTATGACACTGACCATTTATTAAAATAAAATAAAAGTGCACTAGCAAGAATTACAAGTCATAAAAACAACCAGATATCATAAAAGTGATACCCTTCACCACATCCAAGATATATTTCTTCCTCTATATTAGCCGACTCCCACTCCGAGATCTCATAGTGTTTCAAGACCTTGGCATATTTCTATCTAAGTTTCAACTTCTCCAAAGAAATGAAATCCTTAGTAGACTACATAACATTTTTCAAGCCAGAGGTTTCCCCACTTTCTTTACCAACAGTTGACCTAGTAGACACTGGCTTTGGCAAATAGGAATAATCATTCTTCAACCTTGTTCTTGTTGAAAAAAACATAGGACCCATACTCCCGAACATCTTCTTCTTCCCATCCTTTACAATTTCACTTTAGAGGGGTCATACGAGGCTTCCAACATTCTTCTTGCCACTATCAAGGAGTCCCCCCCCATTGTACATTGATGCGCTCCTTTTGGTACCCTTAATTTTCTCCCCGCTCATGCTGAGAAATATTGTTTGCATCAATCATAGCCAGACAATGTGGTTGTTCCGAAAATTGATAATCGTTATGAGTCCCCTTCTCCATTGGATTTTCACCATAAAATACATTCTCTTTACCACTTTCATTCAGTGAAGTACTTCCCTCAGCATTATAGGTCTTCTCATTCTCCAATTCCTGGATGAAATTAGTTGTCGGAACATTGAAGACCACACCTCCAACCCCATATTCCATCCCTTTCAACTCCTCAACACGGGCATCCAAACCTCCAATGATTCTACCTACCCCAGAAGAAGCGGGGTCCAACATAGTTTATGGCTGCGAAGAGTAGCTAGATGCATCAACTTGGAGATCCTTCTCAATAGCAATATCACACCTTAGAGTACTGAAGACCTGCCTCACCAATGGATTTTCTAACCACAACCGCTTCTCCTTCTGAACATCACCACCATTAGTCTCTAAGGGACCATGTTTCTACACTACCTCAACTTCTTTCACCATGTGCTGCACCTCAGCCAGTGTCTTCCTGATAGACTTCCCCTTCACACAAAAACCCTTCTCCGGATATCCTTCTATAGAGAACTATCTTAAAGGCATGTTACTCAGTGGAACCCTTAACAGCGTTATAGCCAAATTAGGTGCAACACTACCATTGTTGCCCATCCTCATCACCTGTTGCAAAACCCCAGCCAAACCCTTTCTATGACATACCATTTCCACATGTCCAAACCAACAACAATTAACACAATAAAGCATCCAAGATTCAAATCTTACCTCCTTCTTCCAACAAAATTCCTTCCCATCAGTGATCCAAACCCACTTCACTGGCGTCTATGCGACATCGATCTCAACAAACATCCATAAATAGATAGGATGACAGACCACATACATTTGACAATCAGAACACATATATCTACCTATCATGTTCCCAATAGGACAAAGAATGGTAGGATTTTATAATGACAGAGGGATGCCAAGGAGACTCACCCATGTTTCCAACGTCGAGGGTTCACATCTCATTTGGAAATCGAGACTCCATAAAAATAGGAAAAACGAGTCCCCATTGCATCGTCGAGGGGCTTTGGACTACGCAGTTATCATATCATCTTTCTTCTCAAACTGAATCATCAAATGACATCTGTCGACTAATCTGAATACTACACACTCCTGAAGATACCAAGAGTTGAAAACAAACTGATCAAATTCATCAACCTAATGTCTCTTAAGATGAAATCGAGCCACCTGCGTGAGGCTGTATAAATACATGGCACGAATTAGCTCCGCCGGGGAAAGAAGGAGTTGCGGCGCTCCCTGGAAAAGCTCCTGAACTTTTGGCAAAAGCAGGATTCTCGGGAAAGAAGGGAGATAATCTGGATTAGATAATGGAATGAACTGATTCCTTCCATGAGATTGAGAATGCAGGACTCCCCCCTCCCACTGAGAGGGGGGAGCAATGCTCCACGACATCTGATTAGGGCATCGTTGTGAGGAATCTATGCTTGTGAGAGCACTCTCTATAAAGCACATGAATATTTTATATTTTAAAAATGAATATTATCCTCATTTAGTGTATAATTAATGGACTATATAGTATCATTATTATATCATATATAATATATATATGAATTAAATAAATCATTATTACCATTTCTGTAAAAAAACAAAATGAATAATAAATCGCATCATTTTAGGGTGGTGGTAATCCACACATATGAATGTGAAACATTTTCATTTTCTAACAGATTAGAAGGTAAGACCACAAATGTGATATTGTAATTCAATTTTTTTTTTGTAAATATCATATATGAAAATTAAACCAATCATAATAACTATCAATGAAATGTGGTGATGGAAAACGAATAGTATTGCAATGTGGAGGGGTTGGTCCACATGTACACACAAGCAATAATTTCACATCCCATCCTATATAATAGAGTTTGGATAGTAGTCGTTCCACAATAATAATAACGTTTATGTATATTTATGAAAATTAATTTATTATTGATACCCCGTAATTATAGGAGTTATAAGAAGAAATAAATTGAATGATGTCGGGTTGGATGATTATATCTTTGTCCATAAGCCTCATTTAGACCCTTTTTTAAGCATCTTTGGAATGGGATTTTAAGAATTTAAGATACTCCAATTGGTATATTGAGATGTTTACAAAACATATTTTTTGGTTGATTGGAGCTATGTTTCTCCTGAATTTTTAAATATAAGAGATAATGGGTTGCCTTTTATAATAGCGTGGAAGGACACAATTAGAATTAAAAGGATTTCTAAAATAAAATTAATTAAAACTAAAGAAAAATTCTTCCAAATAGATATATATTTGAATAAAAATATATTAAGGTTGATTTATCATCAACTAATTAAATGTATATATGTTTTGGTGTTGTTTTAAAGAATTTATTTTTGATTGGGATTTTTTTTAAATTTTTTAACCTTAATCATGGTAACAACTATTTCAATATTAAATGGTAATAATGTATCTTATAAGGTAAAAATTGACTATTAAATTGATAAGGAATGAAAATTTTTACTAGATACTACCCTTCTTGTACAATTTCAATATTTATTTAAACATTTTTATAAAATAATAATTTTCTTAAAATATCAATAATTTCATTTTTGAAACTATTCATTTAATTAGAGTGTAACACAAAAATTCCTCTAATATTCATTTCATTTAATATGTTGAAAAAAAATATTTTATATTTCTATTAATTTAATAAATACATTGGTGGTGTTGTGTATGATTTTAATGAAATTTTTCAATAAATAAAAATTAACAAATAATTTACAATGATAAATAATTATTTTATCATTGAAACTACATTTATAACTGAAATTATTCTCCTTTTGTCCTTGTGTAACAATTTTTTAGATATTTAATTCAAGAGAGTGACATTTTTTATTAATTCCTTTTTTAAATTAATATAATGGATAGATTCAATTTAAAATGGCCCAAATAGGCCATATACTATAAAGGTTGATGGAAATAGAAGAACTCACCTCCTCTAAATTCATGTTTGAGAGAAATTTTAAACCCTTATACCAATTTTTTAACACTATTTTTTTTTCATATTTTACCCTTACCAAGGTGAGAAAAAATTTATATGGTTACTATTTATATTGAATAAAAATAAAAATGACCAATTTACAAAATTTTATGATCCTAATTCTAAATATTGTATCCATTTTTCAATATTCAATTTCATTAAGTGGTAAAAATTCATTTTAAAATTAGAAAAAGAAACAATATGAAAACCACTATTGGGAAAAAATGAAATTTATTCATAAAATTGGATATATTCATATATCAAGAATAATAAAAATTATATGATTTATATGAAATTTTATTGAATACTTAATATAAAAATTTCATTAAAATTATTCACTAATAACGATTAATTTAATTAATTGGGATTAAAACATTTTTTAGAAAAAAATGTCTTTTACTTTCATATGATTGAGTTTCCATTTCTAATTATATGATAACCAATGTATCTATTTTACACGCGTAAATCATAATTTTTCATAATTAATTTATTCATATTCTTACACACCAATTTAATGGATATTTTATAAATGTATAACACTATATATATTATGAAGACTTGGTATTGTGTGTTTTTTTAAAGGTTGGGGGCGAAGCCTCGTTTATTATTAAAGAAAATCAAAGACCTCTTTAACTGGGTAGAGGGAGACCCATTACATAGCCTAAAGGCTCAGTCGTCATTTAACCCACAATATGGCCCATATGCTCAATTTTTTGGCCCATAGCCCATTCTGTGAATAGTGCTGCTACAGTGCCCACCTCTACAACAGTAGCTTGTCAGTGCTACAGTGCCCACCATTCCTAATTGCGATTGTGTGTATCACATGTTATCAAAAAAATTATTTGAAGAAGAATATCACTTAAAATACAAGGTTATTACATTATACCAACCTTAAAATGAATTTCCATCTGAATTTCATCAATAAATTTCTGAAAAAATATATATTTATATTTTTTCACATCCTTGAGTTCCCATGTATCTTCTTAGAATTCATGGATCCTCTAGAGAACTTTAAACCAATGTGTAGTCTTGTTTCATAGCAATTTGACTCTAAGATAAAATATTTCCATTAGTTATTCTTGATAATAAATATCATTCTTGAGAGGTATGATATGTGAGTTCAATAAATGTGAATGATCACATATGCTCTTCCATAGGTCAGATAAATGGAATATATCATGAGATAAAGATAAGTTTAGAAGAAGTGACAGACATTAAATTATTATACCTACTCAATCAAGAATTTCGTTTGGAAAAATATACCCAGGTCCTAACTTTTAATTATTTAAAACTCTCATAACCCTCTTAGATGGAGGAATTCAATGGAATAACTTCTCACAAACCATAAATTCATGATCACAATAAAGATTTTCAACATAAATTTTCAATAGACTCTGAGTTGACATGATGTGTTACTCAATGACTATATCATTCTTAACTATTTCCTTTGTAAAGATCTGGTCGAAATCGATTTCTTTATCCAACTTTATACTAAACAATTAGAGTATCAGACTTATTTACAAAAGGGGATTCATAATTGGAAATCTTAATTCTAGAAAAAAATCTGTTATTTTAAGAAAAGTCCAATAGAAGAAGGTGTTTATCCCAACCACCTTTAAAATACATATAAAAATACATCAACATATTATCTAGGATTCAAAAGGTTTTATCATAGTAGTCATCTATCTATGGATGATAAGATTTACTAAAACTCAAATATATAGCTTGATCATGCAGAAGAATATTACTGAACATTTTAGAGGACCTATAATTTTGACTAGATACAATAGAATATAATACTCCATGTAACCTTATAATTTTTTTAATTTTTATTCTAGAATTTTCTCCAAGAGGAAATAAATTTCTGTTAGAAATGATGTGTTTTAACATGAAAATGTGATTTAATACAACCTTAACATCATGGAAATTACACATTTAGGGGTGTAAAATTGAAAAATATACGGTGATGAGTTCCTATATCCACTATAGTATGGGTAATGGTTGTAACATACTCCTAGATTAGTATCTTTCATCCATAACGTACTAATATACCAAGACCCAATATATATAAACAGAAATATCTTTTTTCTTATTATCCCATCAAAAATACCTTTTCACATTTGAATAAATATTTGTAACTCTAGGATGAATATAGAATATTGAACTATGAGCATCATACAATGACTCCTTCTTCAAATATGTCATGGATAAAACCTATGCACAGTTCCTAAACCTTATCAATCCAAAACCATAAAGGCTGAACTATAAATAATTTCTCATATTCTATTACATATATATATATATCTACCTTACATGAATATTTTATATTTACATGAATAGATTGTTGGACGCTCACCTAGGATAGATAAAATTTATACCCTTACTACATGATTTCCAAATATATTCTTTTTTAATATTGAAATCATGGATTTTTTTATCCTCATCATAGACAAGCTATCATGAACCTCTCCACTCAGAGCATCTTGCACAATGTTCACTTTCACATGGTGGTAATGTACTGAACAATCATAATTTTTAATTAACTCCAACCATCTTTTCTGACACATATTCATCCCTTTTTAAGTGAATATATATAATCAAATAATATGATCATTATATATCACACCATTCTCTATAAATATAATTTATATATATCATTAATAAAAATAATACCATAGCTAACTCGAAATCATTAATTGGTTAATTTAGATCATGAAAATTCAATTGTCTTATATACGGGGATATCAATATATCATTCCACTTGAGGATGCATCAAATTACCTTCATCAATGTATTTATATAGGTCTGCAACCTTCTCTAATAGTGGGTAGTGTAAGAATAGGTGCACTAACTAACCTTCTCAACAGTTTCTTGAAAATGTCCTCGCATTCATATATTCAAAGGAAATTTTTTCCCTTCTGAGTTAACATTGTGAGTAGATTATAAAACAATGAAAAGTTCTCCCCAAAGTGTTGATAATATCTATCTAGACCAAGAAAAATATGGATCAAATTCATATTGGTTCGTTGTGTACAATTTTAAATAAATTTTACTTTCTATTGATCTACTGAAATTAACCAGAATTTGTTTTATGAAAAAAATGAAACATTTTGTGACCAAATTAAAAATTGTATAATTTTTAAAACAAATTATCATTCCTTAGAGTCTTCAGAACAATCCTAAAATGATCTCCATCCTCTTCCTTTATATTTGAATATACGATAATATAATCTAAAAATACTACCAGAAATTGATCAAGGTAATATGTAAAGACTTTATTCAATAAATCTTTAAAGACAGTGGTGTTATCAGTAAGAGAAAAATATGTCACTATAAATTTATTTGGTCTTTAACTCATATAAAAGTGTTTCTTTGGTATGCTTTAACTTTTGACCCCAATTTATATTATTTAGAATGAAGTTTTATCTTAGAAAAAAATTGATTTCCTCGTAATTAATCAAATAAGTCATCAATATATGGAAGGATATATTTATTCTATATTATGATATTTTTCAATTCACAATAATCAATTCATAGTTTCATTGATTAATATATATTATTAACAAAAATTATAGGTTCACTCCATGGTAACACACATGGATGAATTAATCCCTTATAAATATTCTCATAGAGTGGCTTCTTCAATTCCAAAAACTCAATCGAGGAAATTCTCTAAGGATTCTATGAAATATATGTAACAGTGTGTAGGACTTCTATTTAAAACTAAGATTAATGTTTTAGAGGAAGGATATGAAATAATTCCATGAAAAACTAAAAAAACTCCCATAAAATAGGATTGTCTTTGATGTTGACTATTTCCCCAACCATCTGAGATAATCACCCCTTATGAATGGGAATCAATCCCCATATAAGGGATGAAATTTATATTTGATGTTCATATTTATCTTTTCATGGATTTATGATGATAGGATGGTTTATATTATCAAATTTGACTTCCCTTACTCCATAATTATTTTGGTCTATATTTTAAAAAATACAATCCAAGACTATAATAACATCATGTCTGTCTAAATGGAGAATAAAAAGATTTATAGGAAACACATTCCAAAAAACATCAATCAAAGAAGAATCATATAAATGATATGTGATCATCATTCCATTAATATTTCACACATCTATATCATCATTTAGTCACCGGGGTGGTACTATGATATCCTTATAAAATTCATCATATATAAGTGTGGGTAGATGTAAAATAAAATAATATATTATCATTTCTAGATTTGATGGTTTTTTCACCTTTCACAAATTTTTTATCATACTTCATGTGAGAAACATTTATTGTTTAATATTTTCCAATTTATAAGTGATTAAGTTATTGTTTATTACTATCATTTTCATTAACCGCTATATTTGATCACATGTTAGTTTAATTACTATACTCTTTGTATTCAAAACATTAGAGTTTTGGTGGTGAATTATGTTGGGGTATCTCTCTATTTATTTATTTAATTACCTCTTCAAATCCCTTTAATTTTTTTCATTATGTATAGACTCCACACACTTGAATCTTCTTATTGTTCCTAATAATAATTCACTAGAGTGATCCATTCCACATTTTTGATAGGCAGGATGTTGAATCATTTTATTCCCTCTATTTTACGTACCAATAGAGACATCATGAGTCCATGTCTTCCATTTCTTATCATAATAACCATGAGGGTATCCAGCTTCAATTTATACTTTTAGTTCATATATAATTAGTTATACATAGATTTTAAAGTACCTTATTTCTATAAAACATCATATATTTGGTTTTATTCCAATTAAGAATTAATCAACCTTACTTCGAGGCTGAATGATAATACCCAAAGAGTACCATGTATGTCGTGTAAAATATGCCTCATATGAACAAAAAGATTTATCATCCTTCTATGATATATCAATAATGTTTAACTTTATTTTCATAAAGAGAATTTGAGTAAAAAATAAATTAAAAACAAGATCCAAATATCATCCCACATAACGGAATAAATGTCATCTCATTGCCTCGTATTATTGAAAAATGGCACCATTGATCTATCTTTGGCTCAATGATTCATTTTTTCAATGATATGTAACTATATGTTTAGTGAGTTGATGGTAATATGTTTTTATTCTTAGATAATTGTTATGGATTCAATTTATGGATTTGTATTTCATGCTTGGAAAACTATCCATGTAATGTTTACATATTTGGGATGTGTATTAAGTTCAAAGACATGTACTAATATGGTGGGACACATTGTTTACAATAGTAAAGGAATATTATGGAGAAATAAGTGATGGACATGAAAAATATAGTATATTGTTCATGGGGAATATTTGATGGTGACATTGGTTTGGATTTTTATGATAATTTTTTTGAATACTTATAACATTTCTATTTATAATATTAATTGTTCTCCATCCTAAAAAGATTAAAACCACACAAGGTAAGAGGCATATTATGCCCACATTTTGGGAGGAGGACCTAAACCTTGTAGGGGATTTGTATCATATGAATGTATGGATAAATTAGTACAAGGGGTGGCATAAATCCATGTGGATTGCACTAGAGTGAGAGCGATTGGGATAGTGTTACAATTGTATAGTGCAGGGGCGACACAGATCATGAGGCTTGGGTGTGGTATATGATGTTGTTGATCCCCAACTACCAGTTCTAAGTGGTAGTGATACGACTTATAATATATTTAAGAATTAAACCACGGTATTTACTAATATGGGATGATATGTTTTTGTGGTATTATTCTTCTACACAAACATATATGGATAAAATACCCCCCACATTTTCAAATCCATTTTAATTGTCTGATATCCATGATTCTTCATCTTGTACTCTAGAAATGCTTGATGTTTAAAGAACACTGATCTTCAAGATTTGACAAAAAATGGTAAAATTAATGGCCTACTTGGTTGTTATATAGATAAAATTTTGTTGCTTCAAGGATACAAGCCTATCAACATCTAATATCTATCGTGTATGAATGTGAAAACTCTATGAACTCGACATGCACAAATGAAAATGTCTATTAAAATAAAATATTTTTTCAAGAATATAAAATATTTGAAAGCATGGGATCCATATCATATTCACATGAGGATCTAATGAAAATACTATTAAGGCAAAACAACATGAAAATTAGCATAATATATTTGAGGATCACTAAGATTCTCAGTGTTTATGAAAGTCATGATATATAATTATTTTTAAATAATTGAAAAACTACTTAACATGAACTTTTTTTCAAAGCATACGTTAGTGGGTAAACTATTATTAAATAATAATAAGCCTCAGTCATGGTTTTTTCTACCAAATTTTATATTGAGTGATCTCTTGAAAAAAGAGCCCCTGAAAACTTCTATTCCATGAAGGGAATAGAGTTTTGTGAATATTTTTCTTTTAAAAAGAGGGGATGCATGAAATTTTATTTTTACAATGGAGAATTTTATATCGCCTAGATATTTTTACTTATATCTAACACATAGTATGTATTCATGAAGAACTATCTCCAACACCCATTTGGGTTTTCATGATTTCCTCAAGATAGATGTGTGATGATTTATTGGTTTGCATGTTATCTTTTGGATACCTAATACACACATATCTTAAGACACAGAGGAATAAAATAGATATTGAAACTCTATTTACAAAATTACATAAAATATTTAAAGTTAGGAATTAGTGGCATAAACATTTTATCTAACTCTAGTTTTCGTAACAATACATTGACTTGGAGGAAGATACAGGATAATGGTTTCACATACATACATAAGTACATACATTTTAACCTGAGAACATTGAGAAACCCAAGAAAATACATAAATAGAACATAAAATAATAAATAAATAAATTTCATGTGCTAAGGTTTTTATTTGGTTCATGAAGTGTGTCACACATTCATGACGTTTCATAATTCATGAAGAAAGTTAATTGATATTTTGAAATATTATTTTTTATTTAATAATAAAAAAATAATTTATGAGCACTATTTTTACATATCTAATTTAAGAATGGTCTTCATTGGATGAATAAATAATTATAGATTATGCATTTTTTGTACTGTGGAATCATATTATTTATAGGTGATCATAATTATTATGATAGTCTAATAGACTCATTTAGTGGTTGTTGAAGATACATGAAGGGTACATTAAAATGTGCGATTTAGAAAGAACATGGAGGAAGATGAATAATCATTTATGGAAGGTGAATTCCTTTAGATGGTGTTGAGATTAGGTGAGGTATTCATGTTGGTTTTAGGAGAGGAAGGATTATCTTAGTTGGAGCATTAACAATAATTAATTTAGATTGAGTTATGAAAAAAGAGTTTTTTGGTTGGGTATAAAGAATAAATATTTTCTTTAGAGCTGAAATAAAGATATGTCATATAGTGGGTTCTTGGAGTAGTGTAATCACTTGTTTTATAGTGAAGAATTTGTAACTAGGGGAAATAATCAGTTATAACAAAAAGTAGTATTTTTTGGATCTTGTAAACATTCTATGTTGGAATATCCCTATTATTAAAAAACGAGTTTATATTAAGAGATAATATTGAGATGACTGAGAATAGTCACATGTTTAAGAGTACGAATTAAAAAGAAAAATAATTTGTAATAAGAAACCCAACATTCACTCCTCCCATCTTAGTGGTCAATCTGGATTGGGGAGCTAAAATATCCCTCACCTTCCAAATGAAAAACATGACAACCAACATTTTAGGTTACATGGACAAGATAATTGAATACATATTTTTAGTGGTACATATCCAATGAATAGATAATAGTGGATCCAAATCCCTAGTAAATGGAATTGGATGTCGCATCATGAAAGACTCAATTGTACATTGTTCTCTCATTTGCACATTATGATGCTTAAAAATATTCATATCATGAGAAAGTTTTCAGAGCATTGAAACAATATTCTTAATTCCATATCCCATATAATTTTTTTACTCAGGTGGAAAATCTTTTCATTTTATCTTACATTAATCATTAATAAGTTTCCTTGAGTTTGCAACCATTTACTAAAACCAAATATCACATCATGAGAAACAATAATCATATTTGAAAACCACATAACTATGAAAATCCATTTAAAGGATATCTAACTATTGAAACCTTCTTTTCAATATATGACACCATTGGTTTAACCTATTTCATACATGATCTCCATCAATAGAAATACCTCATAATGGTTTACAAATAAAATGTCAGTCAACCTAAGCATATCCTCATAGAGTTTCAAACCTAGTCCATTGTAAGGGCCCACATACCATTAACTAGAATGATGGTAGAGAGATAATTGACCAATATGTTTAATGGTTATTACCCCTACATGCATCTATCCCAAAACCAAATCCACATATAGTGTCTATGCAAGGATACATTTCTAGTAAAAAAAATAAAATATATTCTTTTCCAAACATTAAGATGTTATCCTATACATAAACTTATCTATAGTGTATTCAATAAGATTCATTAATCCTAATCTTCAAATATTTACTAAACCTTTCCAAGATAATAACTTTAGTGAACCAATTTTTTACACATATATATTACATCTTATTATATTAATATTAATTACAAGACATTACAATATATACTTTAATCATAAAGGTTAATTTACTTGTATACTAGATACACAATATTCTTATTCAATGAATGATATTCAACATCTACCATAAATATCTTCCCACATTGTAATATTTAAAAACATACCCTTCTTAAAACCTTTCTTCATGACTAGGGGAAAGGAAACCTAAGAAATAGTGAGCTCATATGCCCAGAAAGTGTAAATAATGAAGATAACAATGTTGAATTATGCATAACATGAACATAAAGATATGATAACCTGATATTAGAATTTGAAAAACCATACCCAACATATCTTAGATCATAATAATGAGTCATGAAAAAAATATTTGATGTTCATAATACATGTATCAAAAAAGATTCAACGAACATGATCAATGATATCTTAACATTGGCATATGAATGAGGCAAAAACATAAGCTTATAACATTGTGATTTTTTTAAATAACAATATGTTGACTCATTAAATTAATGAAATGAAATATGGAATTAACATAATACTATGGGAATGAATAAAGGTCCACATATAAAATTATGGAAATGAAACTATGTCCAAGAATAAGATTATGAACATGAAATATTGTTCCACACATAAAATTTTGAAAAAGAAAATAGGATAATATATAACATAATTAAATAATGAGTTATACATAATTACCTAATGCATTGGAGGGATATATAATTTTTTTACCACACAAAAATATTCATAATATATTCAAATGTGTTACACATGGTCATAAACATTCCTAATATATCATAACCCTTTTAATAGATATGGGTTTCTTAATAATTTCAATATTTCATCATAGAAAATATACTGAAAAGTAAATAGATTTTATAAAAATCATACCATCATAATCATTAAATATATATATAATTATAATGTATGGTTTCATTGGACAATGTCCCAAGTAAAGAATAATTTACATAAAAGGATGTCATCATAGTTGAAAATGACATTAAAGGATCAGTTGAAATATTTATTAAGGAAAATATCATTTTCATTTTTAAATCACTTTTTTAGAATCTAATAATTTCCCAAATTTTTCTGAAAAACATTTCCTTTAAAATAACAAAACAAAATTGTAAATTAAGTTTAAAAATTTTGAGCGGTCATGGTATGGAACAAATTTTATTCTTTCCATTTATAGTTAAATAAATATTCCATTAAAATGTTTAGTATAAGACAAAAGTACCTTTTATGGAAAACTACAAGAATATTACTTTGAAATAATTTAAAATAAGTAAATCATGTTTAAAAATGACTTAAAAATTATTAATGGATATTAAAATCCATCATAAAATCATTTTTAGAAAACATGGACCTAAATGAAAAATAATTTTTGATTGAAAAGGGATATAAATTTTATTTTTCCATTTAACTAGTTATTTCAGTCACAAGAGTACATAAAGAGAGGATAATGAAAGGATGGAATTTATTAACCATAAATAATAAGGTGGGAATAATATTAATTTTATTCATTATAGGTAGATCATGAAATTTCATCATAAGAAACTTATTCATAAATAATCCCAATAAAAAACCATATTATAACTGAAAATCTTTACATTGAGTTTTTGATTCTTCAAAAGTGATCTAACCTCCTATAGAGTAAATTTAAATTAATTATAATTTTATACATGTGGAACTTATATACTTATAATATCATATATGACCCCCTTATATCATTTAAACACCCATTTATTAAAAATATATCTTTAAAATGATTGTTTCTCTCTATTAACTTTTTTATTTTTCATTAGAATTTGGATTAGGTAGTTCTAGTCCTTTTATATTGATAATTGATCCCAAATTACTAGAATTTTAATAATAATATAAAAATCAATCAAATTTTTTATATAAAATTTTATAATAATTTATAAAAGGTGGAGTTATAAAATTAATTACATCATTCAATGAGAAAATATGCCATATTTTATCGTTTATTTTGTTTTTCATATTCAATATGTGTAATAAAGGAATGGTAATAATACATTAAAGGCATTATCATGGGTTATATAAAATTATGTGTATTTTTTATTTCATAGGAGTAGTATAGTGGATGTATAAGGTTATACATTAAGGAGGAAGAATATAAAATAACATATTAATGGAATTTTGAAAATAAAAACAGAAAAATGCCTAAAATAAATGGATGGATGTTTAGTGGTTATAAAACCTGAAGAAGTATGTTTTTGTTTAAATGTAATTAATACTTACCAATGAGATGATGATTGTGTTGTTTAGAAAATGTTTTTAGAATGTGAAATCAGTATAAATCAACCATTCACTTAATTATTAATAATTTTCTTTAAAATTAAAATCCAATTAATTATGATCCCTTAATTTTATAAAAAACACTATTTTAATTAACTTAACCACAAGTATGAAATGAATTAAAATCTAGGCTAGCTTCATAACATAATACTGTAGAACATTACTTTGAATGGTGCTCTTCGGAATGATTATGTTATGTTGTAAATTAGGGAACATATATATTTTTTAAGATAGGATTAATTGAATTTTGAGATTGAATTTCTTACACTAAATATTGATATGTTGTTGTTTTGTTTTACTGATTTATATCATGATCTCATAATTCAAACATTACTTAACCACACAAGTTTTGTATTAATTGTTTAAAATTATTCACAATTTATTTAAATTTTGAAACTAATTCATAGATCATATTAATCGAATTATAATATCTCATTTCATTAAAACAAAAAATTTATGATTTTTGAGAATTGGATCGATTACTAAGATAAACTATTCTTCAATGGGTGGTGTCCTCATCGTAGAAATTCTTTTGAAGTGTAAATATCTAGAAAGGGTATATCCCAATCTCATTTCTACTCCAAATTTCAGGCATTTAGGAGATAATAATTGGATAAAAATGAAATAATATAAATAAAATTGATGATAAAGAGTGATTTTATTATAGCAACAACAATGTAATGAACCAACCTGGGATTCCCTCAAACCTAGAACCTAACCCAATCTGTCACAAACTCGAAGGGTGTTCTCATTCCCCAGAGGCTAGTGACAAGCACTCGAGCATCCAACAAAACAATAGAGGGAATAATTTCACCCAACCTAAACAACCAAACAATATTCATATATTAATCAAGAAAGAAACAGTGGAAGACTAAAAAATATATATACCATAACTATAAAGAAATAGCGGAAATAGAAAATAGAAAAAGTAACTGAAAACCCAAAGAAAATTATAATAGAAAAGGAATAAAAACCTCACATCTTCTACAAAGGATGGATGGGAAGAACACCCATGATCTGACCACCAGATACCCAACCAACTGACATGAACCCCACCACCTCACTACAATGCCTTGCCTTTCCCTACACTGGAAGACAAACAAAGGCCTATGTACCACTGAAGAGGTGCATAGGGCATGAGCTGACATGCTCAGTAGGATCTCACCCACATGTTCTATAACCAATATCTATATACACAAAGATGTATATACATTTTAAATAAAACAAGGAATGATAAGAAGAAAGGATGCTCTATAGGAAACATTGTAAACAGTTCCCTTTTTCCAAAGTTCTAAACAGTAGAAGGTATATCAATTTCAAATAATATTTTCCATATCATATTCCACATGCATAAACATAAATATCAAGGCTAACATATAAATACAAGCATTAAAAAATAAAATCATAGGTATCACAACACCAACGAATATTAAAGGTCCACATCAAAGACTACTCATACCATAATAATCAATCAAGTGCACAAATTCCAATCCATGAACATATTCCTAGAAATTAGAGTAATACCCCGTGATAAAACCACCCCAAATATCAATATCGTTCCCCTAGAACAACATGCCTAGGAAATAGAGGAAATGCCCCTGAAAACCCTCCTTGATAATCACAAAATAATAGACGATGACCCCCTGATAAGCCTTCCACATAGTTACCAAAGGTGATCCATATTCCCATTTTAGCAATTCATTTATTTTCTTTGAAAATATTTCAAATCTATTTCATAAATTCCATTAACATTCTTTGAAATTACCAATTCTATCTCCATTTATCAATAACTATGGAAAACATTTGTTCATAAAAAAAATTTCAACACACACAAACAAAAATCATGAAAATTTTAATTTGTAATATATTTTATAAAGGAAAAAACTCAGGTTCATCAACATAGGCTAGAGATAGAACCACCTACCTAAAACTCGAGTCACACACGCTTTCAACAGAATCCAAAATAAAAAAAACCCAATAACGTCAAAGAAGTCCCAAAAATAAAATCCCTGTCAATATTGATTCAATTAAGTAGAATAGGGGTCAGTGGAAGAGTGGAAACCATCATACCACTAATATGAATGCCCACCACACCTCAATTAATGGATGAAAATGCCTCTGAAACGAGATCACACAATGGATCTAGAAGGAACAAAGAACAATTTCCAACTTTAAACCAAAGGATAAGATAACAGAAAACCAAAATGCTACCATGATCAGTAGAAATGAATAAATGAAAAGATAACATACTATGAGAGATAAACCATGATAAAAATAGTGATTAGATGTAGAATGGATCAATCTAGAAGTAGTGAGTATCTTAAAAACATTCCAAAACAACCTTATGTTGAGTGTCAAAAAAGAACCAGTGAAGGAAGTGATACAAAACATCCACACACTATGTTTAAAAACTATATGTAGGACATTACAAAGCATGATATCTTCATTCACATTTTGGATTCCACAATGGATTAGTATGATGAAAAATCCATCACCTCAGATTAAAAATTCACCATTTAATGAATTCACGTCGTTAAAACACCTCTCACGAAGTGTAACTACCATATCATATATATGATGAAAACTCATCACCTTGGATTAAAGTTCTCTCAATAAAACCATACAAGACGTGTAATCACTATTCATGATGTGTACCAGTTCACACTGTGATCTTTCTGTTCACGACATACATCCAACACCCATTACACGATGTGTAACCCTAGTGCTTGGTGTGACATCATTCTGCAGCCTACAAAACCATCAGTTCTCAGTGAAATTAAAACAAATCTCTGAATTAATCATCAAAGGTATCCTACCAATCACAAATGATGTAAAACCCATGATGAGATTAATGGAGTACCTAATAAAATAGTAATGGTATGTTACACACTCCCCAACATAAATAATTTCTATCTCCAGGAAGTTAGGAGAATGATGTAATCAGTGGATTGAGATGATTCCACTACTCCCTCATCAATGCTTCACATTCCTAAGTCTCATGATAATATTATCCATGTTTCCATATAACTCTAACCAATGTAATAAAATTTTCACACAAGAATTTCTTATGTGAGTAAATGATGTTAAGTGGTTCCTCCAAAACATAACCATCTAGATCTATCATGATTTCATCCCAGATCAGAACATGAGCGGGATCAGGGTGATATTTCATGAGATATGATATATAGAAAACATCTTGAATACCTAACAAAACCAGAAATTCTAACCAATAAGCACATTGTTTGATCCACTCAGGGACCTCAAATGTTCCATGATATATCAGATCCAACATTCCCTTTTTTCCAAGTCGATGGAGACCCAACCGAGGAGAAACATTCATGAAAAAATATCCACATATGGAAAACTCCAATGGTAAACACTACTGATCCCCATATGATTTCTGTCGAATCTGGGATATAACTAGATGTCTATGTACATCCTGAATCTTAACAAACATTTCCAAAACCAAATATGATCTAACAAAATATACTTCACCCATCTCATCCAAAAAAAGGGGTGATCCACATAGGTGACCATACAATGACTAAATTAAATCCATTATTAATGAATATTGGAATTTTTTTAAAAATACTTAACCATTCCCAGATGACTATCCTAGGATCATCCAACATCCAAGACATAGGCATGGAGCATATCTTCCATGATCTATATTACTCACTTCTTTTGACCATCTGTCTGTGGATGGTATGTTTTTCTCAACTTGAACTAAGTTCCCATCACCTATTACGGACTCCTACAGAATTTCAATTTAATCCTAGGACCACAAACTGAATCAAGGGAACATAAACTCCTATGTAACCTCACTCTTTATTGAACATACAGGTTACCAAGATCTGCAACCTTAGTGGTTTCTCTGATTAGAATTAAATGAGAAGACTCTGTTAACCGATCAAAGACCACCTAGATAGCATTCAAACCTCAAAGAGTCATTGGGGATCCAACAAAAAAATCTATGGACACCTCATCCGATTTCCAAATTGTATTTGGAAGAGGCTAATGAAACCTAGAATGTTTCAAGTATTCTGACTATATCTGTTTGTAGGTTTAGGAGCGAGACACAAACTACATGATGTAACACTTCATACCCGACCACCAAAATCACATTCTCAAGTAATAATACATCTTCATAGTGTCTGGATTTACTTACCAGGAAGGGATATTACAATAAAACAAGACTAAACTACTCAAATATGTTGGGACAACAATCCTTTTCCCAAAGTGAAACATACCAACAGAAGTAAGAGACCATCCCAAAATAGTCTCTCCACCATAAAGGCCTTCTAGAGTATTCTAAAACTCCTAATCATGCTACTATCTCTTCATGATAGACTCTATTAAAGGTTTTGATAACTGAAAACTAGCCAAAAACATTCCTAACACTTCCTCTTGATCATCTAGGTAAAACCGAGAAAAAAGTCCCATAAGGTTCCACTCCTCCTTCCATTCGTGGATAGCCTGTGACGATACATTCATGGTAAGAGAGTATACAACAAAATTTCACTTTCCTAGGGTGTAGGAAATATTGATGTAAAATTTATGAATGTATTCTAACCATTTTTTCTTCATGAGATTCAATTATTTCTGAAAAAAGATATAACTCAGACTCTTATGATATGAAAAGTCCGTGAACCTTTCCCCACAATGATAGTGTCGCTAATATATAAGTGCATGCAAGAAAAAAGAATGATAAAAACCATTAGTGTTGTAATTATTCACACATGGTCGAAGCTGGTGAGGACCATAAGCTTCCACATGGTCATCCTACATAATCATTCATCCTAATCCATCACTAGATGCATTGAAAAATACTATGCATCCCTTACTAGTATCAGGTAAGATCAGAATAATAATTGATGGCATAAGCCTTTTCATCTCATCGTAAGAAGACTGACACTTTGGACCCCATGTGAAATTCAACACTTAAGTAGAGAGGGAAGTCAAAGGTGATGACAACTTATATAAATCCTTGATGAACCATAAGTTGTATCCAGCAAGACCAATGACCTTCCTAATTTCAAATACATTATATGGTTTCTTCAATGAAAAAATAGATTTTACCATATTTGGATCATCTTATAAGCCATGATCAGAAATTCTATCCCCCAAGAACATCACTTATTGATTTCATAAACTACATTTCAGATTATTTTCGAAAAAATGGTGGCATCTAAAAATTTCTAGGTCCAGACTCAGATGGTTATCATGCTCACTCTGAAATTTTTCATAAAACAAAATATCATCCTTGAAACTCTACCATAAATGTGTCGAGATGTGTGTGGAATTCCCAATTCCTCAAAGACATAAAAACAATCAGAGGATTAGTATGATCAAAATTAATTTCATGATATTTCTAGTTTCCATACTAGATATTAAAGGCTATCTTCGGTATATCAAACTCTCGAACATTGAGTTTACTATAACCCAACCGAAGTAATATATTTGAAAACTACTTTTCCCCTTTAATGTATTAAAAATATCAACCACACGAGGGAAAGGATAATATTTCTTAACCATAACCCGATAAAACCTTCGATAGTAAAATATTTAATGAAATAAACCATGTAATTCATTTGCAAATATTAGAGGGGCCACCAAAGGAAAAATTCTAGGGAAAACAAAACCACTTACTAACTGGTCATCCAATTGAATCTTGCGTCGTTTCAGCTTTGATGGATCCAAATAATAAGAAGGTATCAATATCAACTGCGTACCTGGAAACAGATCAATCATAAAATATTCTTTTTTATGGAGGAATACAAGAGAAAATATATGAGAAATCATTAGGAATGTAACGAACTAAAATAGGAAGACCAGTAATAAATGAAACGTCATCAGAATCAAATGAAACCACCAACAAACTTTTTCGATTTGGGTGGTATCTTACGGCATGACCTGATCTCGGGTCCCACTTCCCTTGAAACACATGCAGGCTCCTACAAGTAGAAATAAATAAAACACATTGATGATAATAATAAACCTCTGCTCGATGACTGAAAATCCAATCTATATCGATGATGATGTCCAACAGATCTAGATCAAGGGCGAGAAAATCTGAGACCAAACCCGTATCAGCTATTGTTAATGAAAAAGGATACCTAAACCCATTCTCTTGCCTTTAACTAAGAGTTGTTTCTAACTCAATTGTAATGAACATAATTTACATTTGATGTTTAATAAAATAAAATAAATGTGAATATTTAAATGAGTGGTAGTATCCAGTATCAAATAAATTAATTGCTACTAAATCTGAAATAATGATAGTACCTCTCACTATTGCTGGATTTACATCGACGTCTATTGTGCACTCATCTGCTACGTCAAAAAAATTAACTCCATAGACATGTGGATGAAGCCCTGTTGTCTTTGAAGCTTTTTACTGCACCGTAACAGCCTCTGGAGCTAGAAAACCATGACCATAATGAGGCATATTCATGTCCTGGCAGATGTACTATAACTGACCAACACATTCACAACTGTTGTACATCTTCATGATCATATGACAAGAATATAGGGTGTGTCCTCCCATGCCACGCTGATACCAAGTCAGTAGAAAATTTCTAGCTTCAACGGATTGTGCAGAGGAAGTTCACTACAAATACCCACCTCCAATACTCCTACAATAAACATTCGACTTCCTCTTCATCTCATGTGCTCCACTAAAGCTGGCACCCAATGGAAGAGAATAGGTGTAAAATAAATTCTTTACTTCCATATTCATTTAGAACATCATAGCATTGTCTACCATTTACATACAGGTATAATTTTTTTCATAAACCCATGCGATCTGATATTGGGTCACAAACCCTATAGGTTCATTTGTGCCTTTAGTTGGTCATTCGTCACTACATCTGAGAAAAAATGTATAAGTTGATAAAAATGATTGATGTATACTAACACCAAACAATATCCATGTTTTATGGACAAGATCTCTAGAGATATTGATAGCATTAGCAACTATGGATTTTTTATTTAAATAACATGGTTTTGAAACCCTTCCAACTGAATCCCACATGTCTTTCTGCATGGACCATAGAATCCCACCATCGCTTGCTGGACCCATAGAGTTTGAATGTTACACACTTCACCTTAATGTTCTCAGTTGTCTCTAGAAAGTTAAAGATTTTTTTGATAATTTCCATCCATTCCTCCCCTTATTTAGGTTCAGTCATTACTTTAAAGGGTGGTGGTTTCTCACCTAGGAACTCCCATGAATGATCTCTCTCTCCTCCAACTCTAGGTTTTCCTCAACCACTACGTTCTTAACTCTTAGTACATCTTGAAAAATTGAACATATTATCCTTATGATAGTATTGATGAGATTCTGATCTATAGGTGGGTTCCCAATAAGAGCATCCACTGCACCTTCTTGAGGATCACATTGAAGATGTCATGGATCCATATTAATGCACACAGAAACATAAGAACAACCAGACAATAAAACTAGTATCAGTTTAATCTAGAAAGACAATAAGAAAAACCTAATAATTTTAAAATGAAGACCAATAATAGAGACACACATCCCATTCTCTCATGGAAACTTGAGTCCCATTATGACAAGATTTTTCCAGACACTTATCGTAACATACCTCTCAATTTCATCCAATATTATCTATAGTCTAACAGACATCCCAATACATGGACTCATGAGGATATACCACCTCTAAAACCAAACTGTAACAAACCAACCCCGATTTCCCTCGAAATCAGCACCCGACACATTCCGTAACATACCCAAAGGGTGTTCTCAATCCCCACTGGCTGGTGACAAGCACCCAGGCTTCGAACAATATAACAGAGGGAACGATTTTTCCCAACCTAAAAACCACATTAAATATATATAAAATGAAAGCATCAAATAGTGGAAGACTGAATAATATATATGACCTAACTATAAGGAAATAGTGGTAACATACAATAGTAAATATAGAAAAATACACCAATATAATTCCAAATGAAAATAACTAAATAACACACAGATACTCCAAATAATGGTATGGATGAACTCGCACTATCTGAACAACAGATACCCAACCAGATGATAGGAACCTCAACACCTCAATATGGTGTCTTTCCATTCCCTGCACTGGAAGAAAAATAAAGGACTATACACCACTGAATATGTGTGTAATATGTGAACTAAAATTCTCCGTTGGATCCCACCGAGGTGTTCCATAACAAGTCTCCGTATAAAAAATAGCTGTATGATCATTTTAAATAAAACATGGAATGATAAGCAATAAAGAAGTCTTCTAGAAAACATGGTAAACATTTCCCTTTTTACAAAGTTATAAAAATATATAGGTATATCAATTTCAAATCATATTTTCCGTTTCATTTTCCATGAGCATAAACATGCATATCAAGGATAACTCAAAAATCAAAGCAATGAAAAATAGAAGGATATGTATCAAAACACCAATGAATACAATAGGTCCAGGTTATAGACTACTCATAACAGAATAATAAATCGGTTTCAAAAATTCCAAACCTAGATCATAGGTCTAAGAAGTATATAAAAAACCCATGTCTACACCCCGTAAAATGTAAATATTGATCCCTGAGACAAATTGGGCCTATGAAACAGAGGAAATCCCTAAGAAAAACCTCTTTAATGATCACAAAACTATGGAAAATGACCCCAATATAAACCATCCACCTATGTATCCAAGGTAACCCAAGTGATATTTTCCACAATTTAAGACAATTATTTGAAAACCATTTGAAAACCATTTCACAAATTTCATTTCAATGCACTGAAAATACCTATTTTCTCTCCATTTATCAATAACTAGAGAAAATCCATTTTTCATAAAATAATATTTTCAACACACACTAAACAATCATGCCAATTTAAATATACAAAACTGTTCATAAAGAAAAATAATCTGGTTCATCATTATAGGCTGGATATGGAACCACCTACCTCAGAAAATAGGGTCACACACGCTCGCCATAGAATCCAAAATCAATGAAACCCAACAACATTAATGAAAGCCCTAGAATCAAATCCACATAAATATTGATTCAATTTTGAAGACAATTGTTCATTTGAAGAGAGGAAACATACATACCACAAATAACAATGCTACATACACCAAAACCAATAGAAGAAAATGGCTTTGGAATGAGATCACTCAACAGACCTAGATGAAAACATGAAAAATTACCAAATTTAAACCAAATTATATAATAATTCATCCCTGAGGTGTTAACACGATCAAAAGAAAGGTAGAAATGAAAATTAAACATACCGTGGGAGATGCACCATGACCACAATGAAGATCATACATAAAATGGATCAATTAGAATGGTTTGAGTCTATAAAAAATGAGCCATAACTGCCTTAGGTTGAGAGCCATGAAGAACCGCTGAAGGAAGCAAAACAAAATAGCCACATAATGTCGTTGAAAAAATGTATATGGGAATTATATGGTATGAAACCTCTATTAACATCATGAATCCCCCAATGGATAAGTATGCTAAAATGTAACACCCCAAGCTTCCAAGATACGTTTCCCTTCGAATAATGCAATGGCGTGCATTGTACGCAACTTTGAGATTCTAACACACCACAACCAATCAAACTAGCCATTATGAATAGTAATACTTACTTTTTGAAATTTTATAAATTCTATCTCTCAAAATTCACTTCATTTTTGGATTTGGAATATCGAATTTATCCTAGGGTGAAATTTTGGAACATTTCGGATAACACTTATATTTTGATGAATAGTGAAAATTACTAAATTTTAATTAAAAACAACTTTTTAAATAAAAATAATTTATAATGATAAATTATATTATTGAGTGGTTTTAAAGTATAATTATAATATATTTTTACCATTTTATCCAATGGTGTTCATTATAATTAATTTCACTTTGAAATTGGACCTAAACAATTGTCAATCTTTTGATATATATTGTTTCTTAAAAACACGCTATTTGTTGTGACAGCGGGAATTAATTATAAAATTAATTAATGAAACTTATATGTTTAGAATTTTGTAAAATAGACATCATTTTTGAATTCAGAGTATCAATTATAGCTTAGGGTGAAATTTTGGCATTGTTCTGAAAAACATCAATTTTTTATGAATAGTGAAACTACTAAGTGGTAGTTAAAAAAAACTGAATTTTTCATAAAACTTAATTTTACCACTTCTATGAATGGAATTTCTAAAATCCAAGAGACACGGTTAATATCAAGAAGTAAAATGTGGTTAAATGAGATAAAAATAATTTTTGGTGAATAGTAACTTTTTACTTTTATTTACCACGGTTAAAAGTAAGTAGGGTAATTAAGGGTAAAAATGACATTAATATTACCCTAACACATGTCCTAATTCTATTGGACAAGTGTATCTCGAGAAAAACCAACCTTATGAATAAAATATAATCATTTAGGTCCACTTGGATTAGATTAGGACATTTATTATTATTTAATTCAAAGAAGAGTTAAAAGAGTTAAAATCAAAGTTTATTTACTAAAACATTTTTAATATAGGGTTATACATAAGCTAAATTAGATTGTAAATATTCATTAGAAAGATAATATGATTTACTACATAATTCAAATTTATTTATAATTTTTAGACATTAAATAATTTAATATATTTATGACACAATGATGATGCATTAATTACCATAATAGTGAAAAATTAAAATAATTGATATTATAAATACCCAAATAAATATAATTTAAGACTTTTAATGAATTAAAATAATTTCCTAAGATAATATGACATATTATTATTGATTTAATTCACTTTTTCCGAAGTAATCATTCTGTTATGAGTTTCACAAAAATCAACTATTGAATAGTGTCAAAATTGACATAAAAGAGTTTTTAAAACAAATATTATATTATTAGTTGATATTAAATTCCTAAAAATCTAAGTTTTGGCCAAGATACATATATCATGATAGGTATATCATTAATGGACTACTTGGGGGTCTCTTGTATGTATATAGTAAGTTTATTTACTATATAATATAAAAATACAAAGTGACATGGTAAATGTCAAACTAATTAACTAAGAGTTAAAACTAAAAGATAAGGTTAATATAGTGACTCAAACCTGTCTAAATTATATTGGTTGAATGGTTTTAGACCTATCCCCACATTAAACTTTGATGAATAAACTTTTGAGCCATTAGAAACCGAATATGAATTTATTATATATTAATATTTGTAGCTTTTCCAAAGGTGCCCCTCACCCCTCTTATAAAAGGGCACTCCTCCTTCTCATTTCTTCATACCTTAAAAGCCTTTTGGTTCGGCCAAACCCTGCCCAAATACCCTCTAAACTTCCCTCACTACAACCTAGAGGCCTTATTTTGATCATAAAGCCAACCTAAGAAGCCCTTTTGATCAAATCAAAAGGAAGAACCCGAAGAAGAGGTAATGTTTTCACCACCCCTTTTCAAGTTCCTTTCTTCTTCCACTACTTCTTTATTTGTTATTACCATTATAAAATAATAACTCCTGTATTTTATATATACTGTGATGTTATTATAAATATGGTACAACCATATTCAGTATTCTATCCACACTTTGAATAACATGTCACCATACGTGCGTACGTACGGCTTACCGTCTCCACATCGTGGTGTAATTGTTATTCAATATATTATTATTTGGGTGGGTATAATAATGATGTGTAACTCATTAAATAATAAATATAACATGATAATGATTCTGTATATATGATATACCATCCAATTATATATTATTTTAATATCAAAAGAATGATATTTTCGCTCGTGCGTACGTACGGACTACCGTCTCCACAAACGCGATGAGATTCATTCTCTATCGTATCCATTCAAGTATAATTATCATTTGATGATTTAAAAATAATTTTTAAGGACTTGATATCATTCTGGATATGAATAATATACAATGTAACCATGAAAAACATGGCTTATGTAACAAAACATATAAAATAAAACGAGTAAGTTAACACCTGAAACGACGATAATTCTAAGATATTATTAACAAAGAAATGTTAAAAGATCATATATCTATATTATTCATGAATAATTTAATAACAATTATTTCAACATTATACAGGAGGTTAACCTACCCCCAACCAAGGAAAAGTACAAGGTAAGGGATTTTCTTATCTCACTTTTAATTCCCTGAGAATTCCATTGTTCACCACTTATTTATTACATGTGGTGTGTGTACGACCCATGTTTGTATTAATTGTGTAATATACTTTAATTCATGTATATTTAAATCATAATTTTATGATCCTTCTTTCATGGGTGTATGTTTCGTAAGTTACCAAAATAATAAGGGAATTTGATATTTTAATTTCCATTTATTCGGCTTAACGCAAACTACATTGATTATTTTACTCCGAGATTATGTGTGGAATCACTATTAATTTGCTTATGTCATAATTTCCACTCCCCTTTTCTGTGGATATACTTTTGATACACATAATCACTCCATTGATAATTTCTCAAGTCATCTCTATGAATTTGATATGAGTAATTTTAACTCATTCTCCATTTGTTGAGTTAAACATCCAATTCATTGGTGTTGTTTTTACAAGATTATGTGTGAATGTCCTTTGATTGTTTTACACAGAATATCCAATAATATTTAGTGTATTTATATTTTCCACACATAACTATGTTATTGATTTATCCTTAACCTAAGGGTACGACCTTTGTGATATATTTCATCTCAATTTACATTCCATTGAGACTTCTTTGTTGATATACACCAAATCAAATTTATGTGGTGTATATAATGTACTTTGACATAGTATATCATGAATCCCTTTATTATCATGATATTACAATGTTTTTATTACCTCAATTATTTGTATTCAAGTGTCTCTCTTTTTGTTAGAAACTCTAACTAAAATACCATTTTTAAATGTTTTAAAGACTTATTCTTCTAAATCTTGCTCATTAATGTCCATGTTTTAAAAAATGGTTTTAAGGATTTACTTATATGGACATTAAAGTTTTCAAATTAAAACTCCTTTTAAAAGTTTCAAAGTGGTATGGGACACTTTGATTCAAAAATCTATTTTTAAATGGCTTCTTGACAAATAGTGTGACTTTTAAATGATTTCAAGAAGAAGGGGGATATTTCTCTCAAATAGTTTTGATGATTATTTTCATCTATGTCAATATCCTTCATTATTATTGATTGAGGTTAATGTGATACAATACAATCTTCCATATTGTATCAAATGAGTTATGTTTGACTGTGGATGTTCTATTTTTATACCATTCATGGTTTGTGGTTAAAGTATTGACATTTCGTATGCTAGTTTTAATACGAATGTTTATGTTATGTTTAAACCTATTCATATGAGGAATGCATTAGACTTAATAAGTGACGGGTGGATCTCACTATAGCTCCTCGATGCATCGGTAGGTCTCATGAGACCAACTAGTGTCTTGGACCAAGGCCTTGACAAAATCTTATTTGTAGTCTTGGCACGAGGCCTTGGCTATGTGGTTATGATAGTATGGTATTATGCATTCCATCATTATGAAAGTGGTTATTGATATTGCATGTGATTATTCGATTAGTAGAATATCCATGTGAATAAGTAAATGGCATTATTTCATTTTATTTTTTCCATGCTATGTTAAAGTTCAAGTTTAAAAGGATTTTGTTTTAGTTATACATTGCCTTTAATGTTTATTCTTATTTATAAAAGCTTCTGCTTTATTGTTATCCTTACTGAGAATCTGAGCTCACCCCTTTCAATGTTTTATCTTTTCCCAGGATGTGAAGAAGTAATTTATGAATGACCTGCAGGGATAGTATGAGGGGATATGAAGACAAGATGTTGTTGAAGTTTTTTTTACCTTATGATGTAATGTAAGACTTATGAATATATCTAGTGTTTCCAAGACTACTAAACTAATCGGTCTTTCGAGACATGATCCTTTGCGACCATGCCAATGTTATGTAATAATGCACTGACTCTGGGTATCTAGGGTCGAGGCGTTATAGTTGGTATCAGAGGAGGTTTAGTACAAACCTTGGAAGCTAGATTTAGATAAACTCTGATTAGATCACGTAGACCTAAGATGAACTTTGAGTATTAGTATATAAGAACTTCCTAGAATTTTGGTATTGTAGAGATTTAGTGAGTTTTCCGAGCAATACATCCCAGTTTGGATACAAGTAGGTAGAGGCGGCTCTGGCACAGATGTACCTAGGGGTAAAACCCGAAAACACTGCTTTGATCTAGAGTCGAATAGGAACTGGTGCACGACAACGGGCCTTACTGCACTCTTGGTTACGACAGTCCCAGAGGATATGCTTAGGATAATTTACATTTTCTTTACAAACCGATTTAAAGTATTATATATATATAAGATGAGAGTAAATGACCTTGGTTAATCCTAATGTGTTTCAAATTGAGAATATGGTGACATGTTAATCTCTAAATGATTGTATGACTACTATTACTCACAGAATGATTTCTGGTTTTAGTTAATGGCTGGATTCCAAGGAAGTCATAGTGACTTTGAGAATGATGTACAAGGTGGAAATGGTGGTGGAAATTAGCAAAAAAATGGAATGTTGATAGGAGTAAAAGATATAGTCTTTATGCCAAATCAATTTTCCAAATATATGATCAACAATATATATATTAACCAATTACCGGACTCAACAAAGAAGAGAAAGGTGGTGAATGATAAGAGCTCCAATAGTGGAGACCATGGAGAAAGAAATCCTCAATTTCCATCATACAGGAAATGTGGAAGGAGACACCCAGGAAAGTGTCTCAATGGGACAAAGAAATGCTTTACGTGCGGTAAGGAAGGACATAAAGTGTATAATTTTCGAAGAAATATGAAGGGTACTATGGAAGAAGATAAAAATGGTCCCAAGAATCCATTTACAGTCATTTTCCGTAAATTTAGGGGACCTGGCCATTACTCGAGTGAATGTCCTATTCTATAGGATATTTTCATGGTCAGAGAAGAAGCTATGTGGAAATAAATGGTTGGATAAATGTTTAAAAATTATTAGTGATCCTTGTTGAAGGGTTTACTTTGGAATAATTTTCTCTTGTATTTGTGACCCTAATGTTTTCTAGGTGAGAATTATATTTATGGAAGAATTATATTTTCTCTTGTGGATATAGTTATAAATAACCATTTGGTTTTATATTATCATTGGGTTTGAGGAAATTACAAATTATTATAATTTGGGATGAAAATGCAAGGTATGAGATAACATTTGTGGTTAAATTATTTTATGGTTATTTTGAGTAATTTATCTCATTTTGGTAATGTTATAAAATATAGTTTTTGAAAAAGGACAACACGCAGACCGTGTGACAACCCGTCGCGTCAGAAAAAGCTGTGGGAATCGAACCCACAACCAATGTGCGATTGGCATTTATCGCCTAACACTGGACTACGTGAAGTCCCTGGTTAGTGTGACTATTATTTTTAGTTAAATGATTTTATTGATCAATAATAATTTGATTTGGGATCTTATGTCTTATCAAATTAATACCCTTAGTATAGGAAAAAGATTTGGTGATTAAGTGATAAATGTTATTTTGGAAGTTGTTCGCTTTGGTGTGAACACTATATGCCCAAGGAAAATAGAATAGTATGGGATTTCATTTGAGGATTAGTGGTGGATTTTTATCTATATTTTTATTGTGGATTTATAATGATTTGGGTTATTTATGGAAATGATTAGGTTAATTACTTTTAAGTATGTGACTTGAAGAGTAATTAATTTCATTTTGAGATACAATTTAACTTGGAAGACTACATTCTTAATATGTTTTGGTTTTCAATATTAGTTTTGATTATATTGAAGGATTTTAATGACAATTGATTATTGAATGGTATTTCTTTAACTTTGGGGTATTGATGGTTTAATTTTGGAAATTAAGATTAGTGTTTATTTCTCTGAAGGAATATCCTTTTGGGGGATCATTAGATCTTGTACTAACCATTTTGGTTTTGATTAATCTCTATATACAATGTAAATATATAGTTCATCCTGCATGGATCATGTGATTCTATAGAAGTTTATTCCAGCTCTTCCAGTGTGACCAAGTCTTCTTGAATACTCATCGTTTAAAAAAATGATTTCGTGGTGGAAATTTAATAAAGAATGAAACTCTACTTAAAATGTAAGTATATATCTTTATATTCTTAGTCAATATCATAAATGAATTCCTCATCCTTATGTAATGTAACTTAAAACAAAAAAATGTTGTCTGTTTACTTTCCTACTAGGAGACTAATGACCGTTTGTCCCAACACAAGTTTGTGGTTTTCTTATTGTTAAATTTCTCCTGATCATGATTTCTATCCCTATCCATCAGAACTTAACACTTAGTTTATCATCCATATCCATGTTTTCCTACATGGAATCTGAGTATGGGTTATCTTGATTGACCTTTATACCTTTCTTTCTTTCTTTTAAAGTGATAGTTTTATTGACTCTTTTTCCGATGTGGGACCTTCCATAATATTCCCAAGAAAAATTTTAAAAATTGCGAGGACGCAATTTATTGAAGCAGGGGAGAATGTAACACCCCATGCTTCCACGGTATGTTTCCCTTCGAATAATGCAATGGCGTGCATTGTACGCAACTTTGAGATTCTAACACACCACAACCAATCAAACTAGCCGTTATGAATAGTAATACCTACTTTTTGAAATTTTATAAATTCTCTCTCTCAAAATGGACTTCATTTTTGGATTCGTAATATCAAATTTATCCTAGGGTGAAATTTTGGAACTTTCCGGATAACACTTATATTTTGATGAATAGTGAAAATTACTAAATTTTAATTAAAAACAACTTTTTAAATCAAAATAATTTATAATGATAAATTATATTATTTAGTGGTTTTAATGTTTAATTAGAATATATTTTTACCATTTTATCCAATGGTGTTCATTAGAATTAATTTCACTTTGAAATTAGACCTAAACAATTGTCAATCTTTTGACATATATTGTTTCTTAAAAATACGCTATTTGTTATGAAAGTGGGAATTAATTATAAAATTAATTAATACAAATTATAAATTTTGAATTTTGTAAAATAGACATAATTTTTGAATTCGAAATATCAATTATAAATTAGGGTGAAATTTTGGCATTGTTCTGAAAAACATCAATTTTTTATGAATAGTGAAACTACTAAGTGGTAGTTAAAAAAAATAAATTTTTCATAAAACTTAATTTTACCGCTTGTGTGAATGGAATTTCAAAAATCCGAGAGACACGGTTAATATCAAGAAGTAAAATGTTGTTCAATGAGATGAAAATAATTTTTGGTTAATAGTAACTTTTTTACTTTTATTTACCACGGTCAAAAGTAAATAGGGTAATTAAGGGTAAAAATGACATTAATATTACCCTAAAACATGTCCTAATACTATTGGAAAAGTGTATCTCGACCAAAAACAACCTTAGGAATAAAATATTATCATTTAGGTCCACTTGGATTACATTAGGACATTTATTATTATTTAATTCAAAGAAGAGTTAAAAGAGTTAAAATCAATGTTTATTTACTAAAACATTTTTAATATAGGGTTATACATAAGCTAAATTCGATTGTAAATATTTATTAGAAATATAATAAGATTTCCTACATAATGATAATTTATTTATAATTTTTAGACATTAAATAATTTAACATATTTATGACACAATGATGATGGAGTAATTACCATAATAGTGAAAAATTAAAATAATTGTTATTATAAATACCTAAATAAATATAATTTAAGACTTTTAATGAATTACAATAATTTTATAGGATAATATTACATATTAGGATGGATTTAATTCACTTTGTTCGAAGTAATAATTCTGTTATGATTTTCACAAAAATCAACTATTGAATAGTGTCAAAATTGACATAAAAGAGTGTTTAAAACAAATATTATATTATTAGTTGATATTAAATTCCTAAAAATCTAAGGTTCGGCCAAAAGACTTATATCATGATAGGTATATCATTAATGGACCACTTGGGGGTCTCTTGGATGTATATTGTAAGTTTATTAACTATATAATATAAAAATACAAAGTGACATGGTAAATGTCAAACTAATTAACTAAGAGTTAAAACTAAAAGATAAGGTTAATATAGTGACCCAAACCTGTCTAAATTATATTGGTTGAATGGTTTTAGACTTATACCCTCCTTAAACTTTTAATAAAAAACTTTTGAGCCATTAGAAACCGAATATAAATTTATTATATATTAATATTTTTAGCTTTTCCAAAGAGCCCCTCACCCCTCTTATAAAAGGGCACTCCTCCTTCTCATTACTTCACACCTTCAAAGCCCTTTTGTTCTGCCAAAACCTGCCCAAATACTCTCTCAACTTCCCTCACTACAACCTAGAGTCCGTAGATTGATCAGAAAGCCAACCTATGGAGCCCTTTTGATCAAATCAAAAGGAAGAAGCCGAAGAAGTGGTAATGTTTTCACCACCTCTTTTCAAGTTCCTTTCTTCTTCCACTTCTTCTTTCTTTGTTATTACCATTATAAAATAATAAATCAAGTATCTTATATATACTGTGATGTTATTATAAATATGGTACAACCATATTCAGTATTCAATCCACCCTTTGAATAACATGCCACCATACGTGTGTACGTATGGCTTACCGTCTCCACGTCGTGGTGTAATTGTTATTCAATATATTATTATTTGGGTGGGTATAATAATGATGCGTAACTCATTAAAATAATAAATATAACCTGATAATGATTCTGTATATATGATATACCATCCAATTATATATTATTTTAATATCAAATGAATGATATTGTCACTCGTGCGTACATACGGACTACCGTCTCCACGAACACGATGATATTCATTCTCTATCATATCCATTCAAGTATAATTATCATTTTATGATTTAAAAATAATGTTTAAGGACTTGATATCATTCTGGATATGAATAAGATACAACGTATCCATGACAAACATGGCTTACGTAACAAAACATATAAAAGAAAACGAGTAAGTTAACACCTGAAACGATGATAATTCTAAGATATTATTAACAAAGCAATGTTAAAAGATCATATATGTATATGATTCATTAATAATTTAATGAAAATTATTTCAACATTATACAAGAGGTTATCCTACCCCCAACCAAGGAAAAGTACAAGGTAAGGTATTTTCTTATCTCACTTTTAATTCTGTGAGAATTCCATTGTTCACCACTTATTTATTACATGTGGTGTGTGTACTGCCCATGTTTGTATTCATTGTGTAATATAATTTAATTAATGTATGTTTACATCATCATTGTATGATACTTCTTTCATGGGTGTATGTTTCATAAGTTACCAAATTAATAAGGGAATTTGATATTTCAATTTCCATTTATTCGGCTTTACGCAAACTTCATTGATTATTTTACTCCGAGATTATGTGTGGAATCACTATTCATTTTCTTATGTCATAATTTCCACTCACCTTTTCTATGGATATACATTTTATACACATAATAACTCCATTTATAATTTTTCAAGTCATCGATATGAATTTGATAAGAGTAATTTTAACTCATTCTCCATTTGTTGAGTTAAACATCCAATTCATTGGTGTTTTTTTTCAAGATTATGTGTGAATGTCCTTTTATTGTTTTACACTGAATATCCAATCATATTTAGTGTATTTATATTTTCCACACATAACTATGTCGTTGATTTATCCTTAACCTAAGGTTACGGCCTTTATGATATATTTCATCTCAATTTACATTCCATTGAGACTTCTTTGTTGATATACACCAAATCACTTTTATGTGGTGTATATAATGTACTTTGACATAGTATATCATGAATCCCTTTATTCTCATGATATTAAAATGGTTTTATTACCTCAATTATTTGTATTCAAGTGTCTCTCTTTTGGTTAGAAACTCTAACTAAAATACCATTTTTAAATTTTTTAAAGACTTATTCTTCTAAATCTTGCTCATTAATGTCCATGTTTTAAAAAATGGTTTTAAGGATTTATTAATATGGACATTAATGTTTTAAAATTAAAACTCCTTTTGAAATTTTCAAAGTGGTATGGGACACTTTGATTCAAATATCTATTTTTAAAAGGCTTCTTGACAAATAGTGTGACTTTTAAATGATTTCAAGAAAAAGGGGGATATTTCTCTCAAATAGTTTTGATGATTATTTTCATCTATGTCAATATCCTTCATTATTCTTGATTGAGGTTAATGTGATACAATACAATCTTCCATATTGTATCAAATGAGTTATGTTTGACTGTGGATGTGCTATTTTTATACCATTCATGGTTTGTGGTTAAAGTATTGACATTTCGTATGCTAGTTTTATTACGAATGTTTATGTTATGTTTAAACCTGTTCATATGAGGAATGAATTGGACTTAATAAGTGACGGGTGGAGCCCGCTATTGCTCCTCTATGCATCGGTAGGTCTCATGAGACAAACTACTGTCTTGGCACAAGGCCTTGACAAAATCTTATTCGTAGTCTTGGCACGAGGCCTTGGCTATGTGGTTATGATAGTCTGACATTATGCATTCCATCATTATGAAAGTGGTTATTGATATTGCATGTGATTATTCGATTAGTATAATATCCATGTGAATAAGTGAATGGAATTATTTCATTTTATTTTTTCCATACTATGTTGAAGTTCAAGTTTAAAAAGCTTTTGTTTTAGTTATACATTGCCTTGAATGTTTATTATTATTTATGAAAGCTTCTGCTATATTGTTATCCTTACTGAGCATCTGAGATCACCCCTTTCAATGTTTTTTTCCTAGTATGTGAAGAAGTAATTTATGAATGACCTGCAGGGATAGTATGATGGGATATGAAGACAAGATGTTGTTGTAGTTTTTTACCTTATGATGTAATGTAAGACTTATGAATATATCTATTGTTTCCAAGACTACTAAACTAATCGGTCTTTCGAGACATGATCCTTTGCATCATGCCAATGTTATGTAATAATTCACCGACTCTGGGTATCTAGGGTCGGGGCGTTACATAAAAAAGCTGTCACTTAGTATTAAAAATCCATCATTTAAAGAAGTAACGATGTAAAACCACCACTCACGATGTGTAACTATCACATATGATATATGTTGAAAACCCAGTCACCTAGGATTAAAAATATCTCATTAAAATCATAAATGATGTTTAATAACCATTCACAATGTTTACCAGTTCACAAAATGATCTTTCCTTCCTTGACTTACATTTAACACCCATTACACGGAGTGCAACCCAGTTATAGGGTGTGAAATCATTCTACAACCTAAATAAATGAGCGGTTCTTTGTAAAAGTACAAAAAATATCTAACTTCACCATTATTGGTATCCTCCAAATATTAAAGGAGGGGGAAAACATGATTCATTTAATGGTGTACATAACAAAATGGAAACAAGATGTTACTATCAAAGATATAATAAAGATGAATAAAATAAGAAGCTTTTTTAGGATATCTTAACTCGAGAGCTTTCCTCCTAAAATGGTGTATATAAATAATAAGCAACCACTTACAATCTTATCCCAATACATTAATTCATGGTCAAACATATTTAATGGGTAAATGTTTATATTTTTATAGGGGGCTAGGGTCTCAAGAATATATAAGTGTGAATGGGGAAATTAGGAAAAATATTTTAATCCAATTTTCACAATCATATTGACCTCCAAAACATGTAAAATATATATCCATCTATAAGGTTGATTTGTTTTAAATAGGTTTATATATCTATTATCCATATTTATTCTTAATAAATGTAAAATTATATATGATATTGATAAATTAGTGAAGTTGTGTCCAATCTAATAATTCTAGTCCTTCTTTGACTTCATTTCCAATTTACTCAAATCAAATGAAATACCCATATCGAATGGACCAAATAAAATTTTTATCCCATTGAGTGGGGAATTTGTTATAAAAATCCCTAGTTCATATAAATCATATAACAGTAGTTAGGGGAAAATATTACAGTGCACTTTAAATGCTCAAATGTGAAATTTTCATCAAATTTTTGAATAAATGATCGAAAAAAGATTATTCAAAAAATAAGCATATGTAACATAATGAGAGAAAATTATATCATTTATTAAATAAATATTTAATAAAAAATTTCAGTATCAATTCCCCCACACTTACGCTTTTGAACTCTTAATAAATATTCAATGTCATGTATTTGAGGGAATCATAACATGTTATGCAAGTTGACATTTCCCAATACATTGTGGAAATATTGGATAAGAATGAATCTCCTCAAAAAGAAAATATAAATTAATTTTTAAGTCATTTTATCTTACATTATATCATAATAAATCTTCTGGGATTAATGAAAATAATAATGGAAAAACAAGTTATGGTTCTACTATGCCATTAATTATCCTCATTTGTGTGTGCCAACCATTTCAAGATCTTGTTAACTCCATTTATTCACTATATTATGGGAATCTAAAATGTTTTTTATACCTAGTTAAATATCAATTAGCATGTTTTACATTCATTTACAATCAAACATGTATACCCTCTCACTTAAGGATTCATAAAATTCCAACATTAATCTTCAGGACTAGATGTCCATGCATGTTTTACATTTCACCAATCCCATATTTACTATGATATTTTATATATATAAATTTAATTTTATAATTTTATTTATATGATATTTTTTAAAAGGAATAAGAGTATCAAATATCAGGTACATATGTATAGGGTAGTTCAGTAAGGTAATTAAATGAATGGAAAGAGATATAAATGTATGAATTTTATATCGATATAAGCTAAAAAATAACATAACATGGATATACCTTCAATTGTGTAGTAATGATTTCATTGTTCCTAATTTCATGTATATTTATATATATAAATAAATGAAACAACTTTCAATGAAAAAATTTCACAAAGATTGTTATCAAAATTTAAAAGGTTTTATAATTTGAAAAAAAATTACATCATCGATGACTTGCATTATTAAAAAAAAACAACCATTAATGATGAAATATTTATAAGGATTATCATGTTACCAATGAATTTTGAAAATTTTAAAAAAATCCATATGTTATAAATTTAAATGAGTAATGAACATGGTGTTTTTTTTGGTTTTTTATTGATTTTTTATTGAAAATAAAATGAAACATCGAAATGAAAATCCTAATAATTCCACCCAAAAATGTCATACCCTCCCACAAACATAAAATTTAACATTTTAATCATTGTTATCATATGAAATAATACATTAACATGAAATGTAAAATATTAAATAACAAAAAAATATATAAAGTGAAATAGTCAGGGACATATTGATGTTCTCAAGTGGTTATGGGTTCATATATTGTGAGAAAATCAACTACATGTGTGGGATGTCCCTCAATGAATATATTAAACTAATACCCATTTAGTGGATATCTCTTACCTATTTCCTCTATTTTGATCTTCAATGCACAATAAGAAAAGACATTATCTTCAACAAAAGGACATAATCATCTAGAACACAACATATTGATAATTAACATCAGTAATGAACTATATATAAGAACATTATCTCCCCCATGAAACTCTATTTTTGGATAATTTTTTCATGGGTTAATTTTCCCCGCTCATTGTAGATCTTTGAGTTCTCATATGATGATAATTAGATCTTCTAATGATATTAAAGTTGTGGCTTACTTTGTTCTCCTACCTGTTCCAAATACATGTTTCACTACATTATTTCCCAAAATTATTGATGTTTTATTTCTACAGATAGATTATAGATTTTGAAAAAAAATATTTTATGGGGAAATAGATATTTGAGTATTGAACACCATTATATAAACACAAAGTGCACCATCAGAGAACTTTATCTAATCCATTATATACATCATTACACTTTTCTCCAAGAATTTGTTTCAACTATCAATTTGAAACTTTATCCTCACCATTTTTTGGGGTTGGTATGGAGTATATTTTTGTGTGTCACACTATATTTCTTAATGAGGTAATACAAATTCTCATAACATAAGTGTGATCCTTATCCAAAAAATATAGATTTTTAGTTTTCCATTTCTTGTAAAAAATATATCCATAGAAAAAATCTACAATAACATGAGAATCACCTATTTTGGTGTACTTGGAATCCAACCATTTTAAATAATAATACCCAATAATAAGGATATATAAGAAACCAAATAAACAGGTAAAGGGACCCACAAAATCAATTCACCATACATAAAAAGTCTCATAGAATAATATGGTAAGTTGAGGCAAGTTATGTCTATTAGAAATATTTATGTGTGTTGGAAATGTGGGAATGAATTAACAAAAATCAAGAGAATCATGAAACAGGCTATGAATATATAATTCACGGTTTAATTCATTCCTATATATACTTTTGGGTCACAAATAATCCACCCCATGAATGTATATGATAAAAATATAGAATAGATTCAAACTCATAATTAGGAACACACCTCCTAATAAATTGGTCACTACACATCCATCAAAGGTATATAAAATCCAACAAATAATACCTAGAGTCTCTTTTAAATTTTTATATGTGACATTTCATTATATTTTTTAGTCATTTTGAGGATTAAAGTTTGTATACTAAATTAGCTTACCAATGATAGGTACCTGAGAGTGTATAAATATGATCATAAAGAAAAGTGTCCTAAAGTAGTAATTGGTTAAAAGTGGCTTCCACTGTTATGTGATTTTGGGCTTTGAATCTGGCTTGTTCAAGAGGTACCTCAAAGATGCATGGCTAGAAAAAACTATTTAGAGGCCAATAAATAAGAAATAATTTATCTAAATAAAATATAATATCAAGAAACTTCTTTTTTATGGTTGTGATGTTTTATTTTGATGAATTCAAGGTCATTGAAGCATTGGTTTTCACATGAAAATGTCCATCCACCCTCTGTGATAATATATATCCAACTATAAAGTTGTATGCATCATAAATAAACATCAATTAAAGCTCCATTAATAGGGGTTGAAAGATTAGTGGTGTGGGGATGCTTCTCTTGAAATCATAAAAGGAATCCCAAAAATAATGATCAAACACAAAATTATAATTATTTTAATGAAATATTGAAAATTGAATATAAATATTAATAAAATATCTAATGAATAACTGATATAAACACACATGTCATATGAATGTTCTAAAATCACACACATATATATGATATGGAAATGTGAAAATAATTTCAACCATAGATTTATCAACCTCTATTTCAATTTTTCAGACTTTATGGTCAATTAATATTCCCTTATCTTCCATGAAATAAAATTTCACAATATTGTAAACCATATATTTCTCTACGAAATGATGTAAAAAATTTCCAAAGCCCAAGACACACTCATCAAATGTAGAACCATACATGGTAAAACCACCAATAAATACCTTTAAGAAAGTATCAAGAAAATATAGAAATATACACACTATCCATCTCTGAAAGGTACCAGTGCAGTTAAAAAGTCCAAATGGAATACTTTGGTAAGAAAATGCACTAAAGAGGTATGTGAATATTGTGTTTTCCGGATCCAATGCTCTAATGGGAATCTAAAAAATAAAAATACAAAAAAAATACCATATAATTCCCTTCCCATAACTCTATCAGAAATATAGTCAATGATTCAAAGAGGGAATGGTACTTAATTGTGGATTGAAATAGTTACCCAAAATCTATGCACACTCAGCCATTTTTTCCACTTTCATCGAAAATAAATTTTTATCTTCATTATTAATAAAAGTTAAACATGTTTTATTTGGTACAAACTATATAGGTTTAACACAATGAAATTTATAAATGGGGTAAATGATACTCCCCTCAAGCCTTATTCGTCTATTTTTTTAAAAATTTATTATTTTTGGGGATATTTTTTATTTTTGGAGTTTCAACCACTTAATCCCTATCCACTAAAAAGACACTATTTATAAAGATGGAGGGGCTGATATTTGGTATGCCTGCTATGTTTTACCCAAATTCCATGATATTCTCCCATAAAAAATATAACAGTTATCATTCATGTTTATTTAGGATATTAATATGAATTATTATAGGAGATTTTTCATCACTAAACTAGTATGAATAATTTATGTCTAGTGTAAATGGGTTGAGTTACAATTTGGTAATGTTCTGTGTTGATGAAAAGGACATGGGAATTAAAATATTTGAACAATGAATGTCAGGGTCTAGATATAAAATATAAAAAATGCCAATAATGCATCAAATCTGTTTAAAAAATAAACAACCATCTTAAAATCATAAAATACATTACCATGATCAAAATTAACATCAAATTCAGTACTAAAAGATTAAGTGTCGCAAAAATGGTGTATAACTGTTTTGAGTCATCAAGGAACCCACAATACTCAAAATACCCTTAATGATGGAATAATGAATATTTGAAAATATTGAAATTAAATATTGGTAGAATAATCACATTATTGGTCATAATTGGAGATGAAGAGAGAAAAATTTTCATCTGAGGGGTACTTCATGGAGTCTGAAATATTAAATCTTATGATATAAATTTATAAAGACATAGAAAGTTTAACTGCATAGAAATTTATGATTTTATAAGCAGTTATGAGAAAGTGTATTTTAATAATTATGGGACCATGTGAACATACATGAAAATTATCCATATTCAACATATAAAAATACATTTGAATGATCATGTCCCTTAATTGAACAAGTAAATATTCAAGTATTATCATAGGATATGTCAAAACTCTATTTTAAAATTACACTAGTAATTTTTTGGCATCATCTCAAAAATCTATAATTAATAGAAAATAGAGTGAGGCACTATAATTATTGAAGTCCCAAATAATACAATGCAACATAAAAGGGAAAGTCCTTTACAATTAATTGAAGACTGAAAGTCATGGGGACCTTTCACATTCTAGGGAATAGAATAATTTTAGGGAATATTTTAGAAACATTAAACCTAAGGTTTATCCACTCGTTTCCATTTATCCCTATTATATGTATATATATAATTTTTTTGAAAAACTGGGAATAACTTTTAATTTTATTGATTTCTTTATGTAGAAGGATTTTGATCGCAAAATTCTTGAATATATCCAAATCCAATTTCTATATCTCCTTCTTATCCATAACAATAGTTTCTACAACTCTCTTTTGAAATGGAATCTGTTTATGATGAATATCATCAGTTTTTTTCTTAACTTTGTCTTTATCCTTTAGTTTCTCATCAATTGGGATTGAAAGGAGCTTCTCTCAAGTTGTGGTGAATCTTGGGGGAATGATATGTGTAGATGTAAAGGGTTTTTTATTCCTAATTCAAAATGTTATTAAACTAATATTCTCCCAGGGATTTGGAGTAGGATGAAAAGGGAGATTTCAATAGTTCTTACATACCAGTTCATGGAGAGTTATGGAAACCTAGATTATTTTTTTCTTCAACTCCCCCAACACCAAACCATGACCCTTTTTCACATTTTGTTGATGAAGACCAATTTGTTACAAAATTTTATCACTATTTTAATCAATTTTTTCGTTGAAAATTAATTTTTTTTGTTAACTTAGTGTTTCATGGGATTCTAATCTTTTTTATGGTTTTTGAAAACCATTTCGGTTTGCCAGAGGATGTTGGTATATTTTTCCAAAAAGGGTACCTTATTGTTTTATATATCCATACCTCATGATTGACTTATCATTCCACCAAAGTTTGTATGTTGTTATAAAGGAATCATACACCATTATTGGATATGATTATATATGTTGTTGATATGGTCTCCCAGGGAATATGGTTATGAAATAATATGAAATTTTTAATTAGGGGAAAGAGTTGGCAGTGAGTTCTATTTTAGTGATAATTATATATGGTCTCATAGGATTTTTTTGGTATTTATTTTTATCCAAATCATTATTCATCACCATAATGTTAATATCATCTAACATGGTATCATTTAAATTATTATCACGAGACAAATACTCATGTGGTGTACTCCAAAAACATGTGGGTTACCTTGATCACATAAATTTTGAGAGTTTTCTAAATTATTTTTTATCAATGCGCATACACCTATTGGTGTTTTATTTAATAATTATCATACTACTATGGTATCCACCATGCTTCTCTCCATAGGTGTATCGACATAGTAATAGTATTGGATAAATATTTTCTCACTAATTTTTTGATACAAGAAGCTTCCACACAAATTCATGAATCTTCACAGGACCTGTAAATTGAGACCCCTTGTTCTTCCTTGATCCCATGTACTACTTTTCAAATTTTAGAGTTCCTTGATGCTGGATAAATTCTCTCCATGAAAATATTTTTCAAATTATTCCAATACGTTACATATTTTGGTTGTAAATGTTACATCTAATAATTTTTAGTTTCATCAAGTGAGAAGTGAAATTATCTTAGTTTAATTTGGTATTTATAGTCATTAATTGGTTTTAATAGTGATAAAACAACATTAAATTTATTTATATTTTTTCTAGTATCCTTGAAAAAGAGGCCATGAAATTTGGGAAGATGTTTTATCAATTTAGCTTTTAATTCAAATTTAGATTCCTGGTATTGGGAATCTAATACAAGTGGGTTCATAATGAATGTTTGGTGAATCAAATTATTGAATGGTTATATTAAGTTCATTATTATTATTTCCAGACATTGGTCATAGATTTTTGATTTATTAATAAATACATAAAATTTAAATGTTCCCTCAACTAAGGAATTCCCAAACAAGGTGAATTTTTAATCTTCTCATAGACTGAGATCATGTGATCTAATCCATAAGGTTGAATTAAATCTTAGGCTTAAGGTCCAAGGTATCCTAAATATTATTTTACCCAAATTTTATTTTAAAATCTATATAAATAAAAATGGACTATAAAAAAATAAAAGGTGTTTGAATTGATGGTATGAAAAATAGAAAAATAAATGAATAATTGAGACATGGGAAAAGGAAGAATAAAAATAGAATAAGAGAATGGAATAAAATATGACTAATACATATAATTAGTCAAAAATAATAATTTCCTTTCTTGAAATCAATCAAATTTCAAAGGAACTATCATGGAAAATCTCAAATGATGTTTAATTTTTAGTCCTTAGGTGTAGTAGTGAGGCTTCCCAAGCTCATTATCTAATAAGGAAGCATTGAAAACAACATTTTAAAGATATTTAATTTTTTTTTAGAAAAACCAATATAAATGTATGTGTGTGATTGTGGGGGGGGGGTTAATATTTATAAAACATATATATATGTTATAAGCATGTAGTATTATTTTTAAAAATTAATTATCAAAACATAATGAGAAGATGTGGTTTTTTTCAGAAAATATTCTTCAGAAAGAATAATTATCAAAACTCTACCTATTCAATTACATATTATCCATTATATTTAAAAATTGATTCCAAATAAACATTATTGTCTAATTATTATACCCTAATACCCGCAAGAGTAAACTAGGACAAAAATTTGATATGAATTAAACTATAGGATAACTATATATCATATAATTGTGGAACCCATCATTGATATTCGTTTAAAGGATAGGTTTTGGTTAGTGTTAATTTAGGGAATATATCCATTCTATTAATGATGATGAATTGAGTTTTTTGGATTATATTTTGACCTTAAAAATTTATCCCTATTGTTTTGTTTTTTAGATTATGATTGCTCTCTCACGAAGCACACATTACTTGAACTCGTGTGTTTTGTGTTTATTGTTCAATTGCATTGTTGGTTTCTTTTATTATAAAAAAAATTAATAGATAATAATAATTATATAATATATTTTCATTCATTCAAAAATAAAAATTTAATAATGTGGTAATTAGATCTATTACTATAAAGAAATACTCTTCCAATAATGGTCTAGTCATCATAGAAACATCATTCATTTGAAACGGTATAGGAATGGTATAACCCAATATTATTTCAATTAGGGATTTAAAGTAAAAATAATATGAGAATATGAGAACAAATATTAAATAAAAGAGAGTAAATATAAGATAAATAGAGATTATATTTAGAGACAACAATGTTATAAAAAATAGCAGTAAAAGAAGAACAATTTGGATGAGATCATAGGTTAAGAGATTCCCTCCTCTAATGGTGTATATCAATTAAAAATCACCTCTTGACCTATGTTTATAGTCCTATATTTCATGGAAAACCGCCTTCAATAAAGAAAAATATACATTTATATTGGGGAGGGGAATATAGGGTTTCAGGATGTTATAAATGTGAATGGGAAAATTTATACAAATATTTAAATCCAAATTGGCATGACATTTTTCCTTCAAAAATGCATAAAACATATACCCTTACAGAAGTTTGATTTGTATATACTTTTACATTCTATCTAATCTTTAAATTTAAGGCCAATAAAAGACCCAATGTGGAAGATATGTCATAAATGGAAAAGTTGTTTCTAGTCTCATGAGTCTACTATAAAATTGACATTATGGACTGTTTACTCCAATAAAATGCAAAAACCCACTTGGATGGTCTAAAATATAGTTATATCCCATTTATTGAGGAATTAATTAATAAATTTTAATGTTCGAATAATCCCCAGAAAAATATTAATGTACAAAATGGTATAGTTCACTTTAATGTTTCAAAAATTGAATTTTCCTCAAATTTTCAAATGAATAATCTAATCCCAAATATTCAATAAATAAACCTATTTAAAACAATATGAGGAAATTATGTACTTTATTAAAAATAAAATTATTAATAAAATTCCTTGTTATCAATAATTTACCTTCCAATAATAATTATTATGTGATATATATAAATTAAATCTATCATTTTTACTATCTTTGTAAAAACAGGAATGATAAAAAAATCACACCACTTCGTGGAAGTGGTAATACACATATACACATGAGCCACAAAATATAATAAGTTATGAATTTATAAGTGATAATATAATTAAATAATAATAATTATTTTATATATATCATATATAAACAATAAATCCCCTATAATAACCATCCATGAAAGATCGTGATGGAAAATAAATTGTATCTCTCTATGGAAGTGGTATTCCACATGTGCGCACAAGCGATACTTCCACATCCCATTAGATGGAATAAAGTGTGGATAGTTGTGTCTCCATAATAATAATAATATATTATGAAATTTGTTATTCATATTATATTGTTTAATGATTAATTCCATATAATTAGTGGAGACAGAAGAAGAAATAAATTAAAATTGGTCTGGTAGGACGATTACCTCTTATTCGGTATGCCTTCTTTAATACATTTCTTAAGGATACATGGAATGGTATTTTAAGAATACTATAACCTCAAATTCAAGGATATAAAATATGATATGGTTAATTGGTGTGTTTTTGTTGAGAAATATTTCTCAAAAAGGTGTAATGAAAATAAAGGAGGTGTTCTCTTTTATAAGAGAATGAATAAAAAATTTGAAATTTATAAAAACATTTTAAAATAATTTATTTATTAGTAAGGAAAAAAGTTTTAAAATTTATATAGATACAAATAAAATTCATATATTGTCAAAATACCATCATCCAGTGAATGTTAGATATGATTTGGTGTCATTTTAAGAATTATCTTTTTTATTGACACCCTCATTAACCATTTGTAACCTTAACCACGATAACTACTATTTAAATACAAAAGGTTTATAATTTTAGATATAAGATAAAAAAAGACTCTTAATTGTATTATTAATGAAATTACGGAACATATATTACCATACTATCCACTTTCATGTTTTTTAATGATTTTCAAATAATATAACAAAATATATTTTTTTCATAAAATATCTTGAATGTCATTTTCAAACTATTCATTTAAGTGGACCTTGATGGCAAAAAGATAATAATGTAATTTGAATATAAAACTTTTAAACATACCAAATATGTTATATTTATCTTTTAAATTTATATAAATATATAATTCATCAAATTTTTACAACTTTTATCATTTTAGAATTCAATTTATTTTCTGTTTTTCCTTTATATAAATAAATACTATGTCGGTATTGTGTAATAATTTATTGTAATTATTCATTAAAAAAATTAAATTAAATTAATATGATAAATAAGTTAATTTATATTTCAAATATTAATTTAGAAACTAAATTATCCTCCTTTTAACCTTATGTAATTAATTTAGAGATATAAATTTCAAGAGAGTGACATTTTTTATTTATTCTTCTCTTAAATTAATATAAATTTCATATTCAAAGAAAAATGGAACCAAGTTTCCATATAACAAAGAATTGGATGGAAATGGAAAAAATAAAATCATAAAATATGATAAAAGAAAAGTTTTTTGGAATTATAAATCATTATTCTGATGATTTAACAATACTTTACCTGTATGACACTTATAGAGGTGAGAAAAATATACTATGGTTACTATAAAAATTGAACTAAAATAAAAGTGAATAATTTTGAAACAATTTTTTTACTATTTAGAAATATAGAATATATTTTTTAGGATTAAATTCCTACAAGTGGAATAAATAAATTATAAAATAAATTTAAATTATGCAACAAAAACTGATTTTCGGAAAAAATACATCATCAATCAGGAAAATTTATTTGTTAATATACCATACTTAGAAAACATTATATGAGTTTTAAAAAAATTATTTAATTTTTAATATATATATTTACCTAGAATCATACACCAATGGTAATTATAATAGTTTATTAACATAATATCATTTTTTAGGAAAAAGAATATTTTACATCCAGAAGATTTTATTTTCATTACTAATCAATTGGTAAGAAATTTGTTTATTTTACACATTATAGAATAATAATATTTTCGTAATTACATATTCAAATTCATTCCTAGTAATTTAACTTCAAATTTATTAAAATATAAAATATAATAGTTAATTTATACTAGTGGTTTCCTTTATAGTGTGCTATCAAAAAAGTTATTTTAAGAGTAGCATAACATAAAATATCATGGTGTTACACTCCCCGAAGAAAGTGTTTCATAAATTATATCTATTATTGAGAATCAAGACAATATATTTTTCTTCCCATTATGAATAATTAGGTGATATCTCTAGAGTTCCACTTCATATTAATCATTTTGAAAGTACTCTATATACTGATATATCTCCTCAACATGAAGATACACCCTGTGTCAAGATTATCCCAAGGATTTCATAATAGGTAGATGCATTTAAGAAGTTTAAACTAACCAAAAAAACCACTACATTATTTATAAGTTGTGTTTCATATCTATAAATGGGTTATTGGTGGAGAAAAGCATAGTATATCCAACCCAAACTACACATCCTTTGATATGAATAAATTTGTTCAAATTGATCTTGGTCTTTTTGAAAATTAAGTAGGGAAATAACCCTTATAGTCAGATAATGTCAACAGATCTCTATTTGAAGATTTAGAAAACTCCATGCTAATGGAAATGTAATGGGTTTATGGTAGTATATTATCCATTTTATATATCATAAACACTTTCCAGTATAACATTCTAGAATCATTAAAAGATGAATGTATACAATGCTTATGTTAAAACCATTGGATGAATATCCACCATATAAAGAGAAAATATTGGTCTTAACAAGAGTACACCAAGAACATAAAGGTAATGAGAAATCTCTAAATTAATGTTGACAAGGAAATATTTTAAGTGAAAAGGATCACCATGTTAGTAAAATACTAATAAATCTTTCATGATGAATGCAAAAATAGTATAGAGACTCTTTACTAGATAATCACTAATACCCAACCAGATGTGTGCATCAGAGGGTGTGAAAAATATATAGCACTGTTCTTTAATTACTAGAATATCTAATATAGTATGAATATAAAGGAAAAACGAATTCCAAATTATTTATACATGTATTGGGATCCATTTATTCCTATGATACATATTGTTTCTATAGAAATACTTCTATCCACAAAGCCCAAAATGGTATTTTTACTAGGAGAAATCTGTTTATATAGTTTTTCATCACACCACTATAATGGTCAAACAATGATTCCTCTTGTAGAATGTGAATACCAAAATTATATAGAAACCATCGATATAGAGTAACCTATAATTAGAACATAAAAAAAATATAGATAATGCTTAACAGAAATATTCAAATTTCAAAAAGGAAAAAACATAACATCTTCAATGGTAGTGCTGGAGAAACCTTGATTTATAGGAATAAGGGAATTATTTCCACCATTATAACCAAGATAATAATATACATATTAATGAGAGACCATTTTTGAGGCCCAAAAAATAATCATCGAAAATTTCACAATGGATGAAATACCTACATATGGGTATTATTTTCCCCACAAAACAATAGAGGAAAATATATAACGAACTAATGGATCACATAATCCTCCAAGAGACACTTTATAATAAGACCTTCAGAATATCACACCCAAGATCCATGCAAAGCACATAACTTGTGGAAGATCTCGTGGATCCAATTTACAAGGTACATTATCTCTTCAGAAGGAAACCCAAATCACATATAATCATGAAATGACTTCTAGATGAGAAACTAGGAGTCACGTGACTTTTTAATTAGTGGAAAACTGGCGATACATCCAAAAATACATGTAAAATGAAGGAAAATACCCAAATGGGTGGAGCCCTTAACTGCTATAAAATACACATGTTGAAATCATGAATCTCATAACACAGCGTGAAATCCCTAGGGACATGTCTTCTTGGTCATGCAAGATCCTACTCGACTGCAACCCCCATCACGTGAAGGGTCTTGGAAATTCTAGTTAGTCTCATTCCCCCTCTTTAGCTCCAAAACACGAAAGACATTTTTCCCATGATAATTGCCACACATCACCATAAGATCCATTTTGGGTCATGTGACAAATCAATGATGGAGGGACTTATTCTGTTCAATAACACCCATGAATTATCATAATATTCCCAATCCTTTGAAAAATAAAATAAAATAATAAAAGATAAAACTTGGGTGTATCATGTGGTTTTAAAGATCATGTAAAATAATCATGCACTCTGTAAGACATTTTAAAAACCCTTAATCATTATGGCTCGATCTCATAAAATCTCCCTGCATGCCATCCTTATCTCTGAGAAGATCCCAGAAAAGTCACCAATGATCACATGAAGGCCTTTCAATAGGCACCCTGAGCCCGCCAAGGCCCGTGGAAATATCGATCTATCATTTTGAATGTCCCATGGTATTCCCACATAATAGACAAGACAATATTATATGGGTAAAATAAAATAAATAGAGAGTTTAAGGGCTGGTTTTGCAGTCATTGAAAATCATGCGACTCCCATGAAATAACCTATTGTATGATCTTGTGAAATGAATGTCATCAATGACCTACACTAACTCTATCAAGGATTTTCATGATAATAACCACAAAAACATTGAATAATAGTGGAATAGAGGTCTATATAACCCCCACCACATCACCAACAAATGAACCCTTAGGTCCTCACACTAGCACACCAAACATGAGAGAGGATTTCTCAGAGTGGTGATCACATTATCGGAATGGGTTTCCATTATTTAATGGAATGGGAACAACATAATAGATCATGTGACATGAATATGAACTTCACGTGACCACTCATTGATCACATGAAGGACTTCTGAAGGGTAATCCAAAAGACATCCCACATTACTTCTGAATCACATGTTGCATAAACAATTTAAGGATGATCAAATATAAGGAATATGTAATAAAATATGGAACTAAGACTAAAAAGATGTGATAGTTATGAGAATAACATATACTTTGACCCTCATAAGCTTCACATGAACCACCTAGGTCATGGGACAACACCATGAAATGTCTCCCATAACACAGGACGATCTATTAGTGTACTTTATGGATCATGTGAAGTCCATTGGACTTGTCAGAGAAAATCACATAACACCCCCGAGTATGCCACCCATGTATCATGATACCCCAAGGTCTTAGAACACCCACATATTTTTATGAGATAGATTATTTTTAACATAATTTTATTTCTTTGATTTCTTGCATTACACATAACATAGGCTTAGCTTGTGTTTCATGCAACATATAGCTTTTACAAAAAAATCATTTTTTGTTTAAATAGGATAATAACCAATCTGATAAATTTGAGGCTATGAAGAGTATTGAATAACTTATAAAAATAAAGGGTTTATAAGGTGAATTTATTATTTAACAATTATGTCGAACAGAAAATACACACCTATTAAATATAAAGGAAATATTTGTTATGCTTAAAAAGTCATATTGTCTTTATAAACTAAATTAATTACAATTTGTGAATTAATATATTGAAATAAATATATTATATATTCAATCAAACATTTTTTATAGTCATCCAATATATTTTATAGTCATAAGAAAGAAATAAATCTAATTCTATGAATAAAATGATATATTTTTAAAAAGTCTAATTTTATCTTCTTTTAATGCAAAACCCATTCTAAATATATTTTTCATACATTTATAATTTTTATAAGAAAATATAATCTTCTTATTTGAAATATTGAAATTAAAATTTACTATGGTTAAATTATTTGTACTTTTATAGTATGTTTCATTACTTGATGAATAGTGAAAATATTGATATTTGTTGAAAACTATATTTTCATTTAACGTCTTTAAAAGGTTAAATTGATTTTTGGAGTAGTTTTAAATTATAATTAGTTAAAATTGGTTAAAAATAATCCAGTTATGGTTTTTTAATTAATTATTTTATAAAATATATAATTACAATAAAATTTAAGGTTTTAGAAGGGTATTTTTCTTTAAAACTATTTTGTATGGAATTTTCCGATTTTTTTTAAATTAAATTAAAAAATTTCCATGTTTTGAATTTTATAAAATGGATATAAAATTAAAATTCAAAAGGTTATCATTTTATAAATAAATCCCTTTTATTTATGGATAATAGAAATATTAACTATTTTTAATTTTTTTACAATAGTAATGGGTAAATTAGGCAATTTAGGTTAAAACAAAATTATAAAGACAGTAAAACTACCCTAACACATGCCAATTTTTGTAGGATGAATTTAATTCGACCCTTAACACCAATTTATCAAAATTACTTCATTTAATGTCCAATTTTTCTTACAATTAACTTAAATAATATTTAGATAAAAAAAGACAAAAAACGTCACTTGCATTGTTTTTAATCTCCCATATGTGTTCCCATGGAAAAAAATGAACGACCTGAACGAATATAATTTTTTTTTACTTATTAAAAAAATAATCATATATATTTATTTTTGATATTTTAGGCAGCATATATTATATTATGTTATTTAAAATGTTTTATTTAATAAAAATTTAAAGTTGTCACATTCAATTTTTAAAAAATACATCATATTTTATATAGGGTAATATAGAAGATAAATTACACTATAAATATTAATTTGAAACCATAATATTTTTACTAATCATGGAAATTTGATTTAAATTTTTAGGACATAATTTATCACCTTAATGGATTATATATTTATGATGTAGTAATTATTTAATTAACTAAAATATCAAAAAACTATAATTAAAAATATTAAAATAAATATAATTTTAGATAATTAATATAACCATTGACTTTAATGTATGACCTCCATCCTATAGTGATTTAAAAAAATATTTGGTTCTATATTAACTTGTTATTATGATATTTCTATAAACCCAAGAAATGAATTGTGTCAATATTTACACTAATGATATTTTATAATTGTAAAATTTTATTAAATTATTTTAAAATTATAAAAAAATAAAATAACTATAATGGGATGATATATGGTCTAAAATATCATAAATTAACAATTTATGTTTTGATTGACACTTTATATGAAAAAATTACATTCTCATAACATTAATAACATTCCTAGCGTGGTTAAAATTAAAATAGGTTAACTAAGGGTTAATAAAAACAATTATGTTTAAAATTACTAGAAAACCTATCTAAAATTTATTTTTTTGAAGATATTACAACATTATGTAATCTTATATTCGAATACATGGAATATTTGAGGCAATATGATTTATATATAATTACTTATATATTAATCTATTTCGATATTACAAAAGTTCCCCTAACTGTAAATATAAAAGGGTACCCGATCTCTCACTTATTCACATTCATTTGAGCCTTGAATCTTGACCATACCATTATTATTTCTCTTATAAAAGTTATTAGTTACATTATATAGGTTATATTCTTCTCAGAAGACCAACTATAGTATTCTTTAGAGGATATCTAGAGGGACCTCACTGAAGAAGAGGTAGTCTCTTTTACCGACTAATTCAATATTATTTCTTCATATAATTCTTAGTCATTTTATATTTCAATTGTAAAGTAATAAATATATTATAAAATATATTTTAAGACGCTATTATGGTTATTGAAAAACTATATTCCACCTTTTATCCATATTAAGAAAAATGAAATAAATCCACGTGCGTACGTACGACCTACCATCTCCACTACATAGTGTAATATGTTTTTTATCAACACATTACATGGATTAATATAATGATGGAAACAATAAATCTATATGATAATTATAATATGATATGGATTATGGAGAAAAATATATTACAACTAGTATAATAACATTTCACAATTAAGGGGATGATATCATAAATGTTATGTATGTATGACCTACCATCTCCACAAAGTGATGTGATTCATTATCCATGATAACTAATAAAGATTGATTATAAAAATTAATATAATGACTAAATATGTTATATACCATCATAATATTGTTCTATATATTATAGAACAATATCCTATGTTCATGAACCATGAATAATACAAATAAACATGCATAGGAAGATGAAGCAATTAACACCAGAAAGAGGATGTGCTTTTATGGTATTATGAAATAATGAAACATCTAAGTGTTGGTCAACTATAGTTTCTCATAAGGATTTAAGAGGATATTATTGATGGTACTAGTAACCATAAAATGTGATTAGTGAGGTAAGGTGATATTTTTTAAAAAAACATATGATTAAGGGAAGGATAACCCTTAATATGTACATGATGTTGGGACAATGAAATACAGATATGTTTGATTATGGTAAAATATATTGAATAGTATTTATGACCATGGAGATAATAAGATGACTGAGTTGTTTAAGATATCATGGATTGAGTTTATTGAATATTTTGATTTATGGTATATAGAAAGAGTAAATTTTTGAAACCATGCATGTTTTCAGAATGCATTTATAGTAATTTAGGTTATTAAAATGTTTCAAGAGAATACATAATCAGTGTATTAATGTGTTTTGTGTTTAAAAATTATTAAATATATAATATTTTTTGGGTTATTAATGATGATTTAATTTATGAATGTTATTTACCTTGTTTCAAAATATTTTTGTTTCAATCTTTAGGAAGGATAATAAAGGATACCATTTATAAGATTTTATTCATTGAAACATGGATGCAGTTTTAGAGATTAAATTAGTATCTATATGTATGAAGATTTATGTATAACCTGTGTTTACATTTTAGTTTTGATAAATACAAATTAAATTACACATCAATCCCTTTATGAATCTCATGATCGGCTAACACCTTAGGAATGAAAAATTCAACATCATTTCTTATAATAAGAGATGATGTGGAAATTGATCAAGGAAAAAAAAGGTTGAAGTTGTCATAAAATAAGGTAAATGTATCCCATTTTGAAAAATGATCATATTTAGGAAAATTATATTGAAATAAAATTATATCATCATTATTAATGATATCAATTACCTCTTACAAACTACTTTAGTTTAAGGGTTTGTGACTGTTATCTTCCTCTAGATAACCCAATTTCTTGTGATCAATGATCTTTATCAATCTATTCGATTATTTACAATTTCACACCATGAAATAATCATCACCTATGAGATATTTTTTTATATTTTTATTTAATATATTTTTTGTGCTACCCGCAACAACAGATTATCATTCATTACACGCAACACTATGTTTTTACGAAACATATTTTTTTATTTATATAATATAATAAACTTTTCATTAAATTACAAGTTATTAAAATTATCAACAAACATATGAATATATATTGTTTCAAAGATGAATTAATTATTTAAAAATTACATAGAAATGAAAATACATATGAATTGAATATAAAGTTAATATTTTTATTTTTATACTCAAAAAGTCATATTATCTTTAAAAAATAAATTAATTATAATTATTGAATAATAATAATGAAATTACTATGTTATATATTAAATAAAAAACATTTTATAGTCATTTAATATATTTTATAGGCATAATATAATAACAAATCTAATTCTCTGAACAACAGGATATTTTTTTCAAAAGGGTAATTTTTTCCACTTTTTAATGCTGAAAACATTATAAATATAATTTTGAAACTTTTATAATTTTTATATAAAAAAACAACTTATTTTAGTAAGGGATATCAATATTAACATTGGTTAATTTTTTTTATTTTTCTTGTAATTTCGAGTTATGATGAATATTGAAAATACAAATTTTTATTGAAAATTGAATATTTTGTTAAAGACTCTAGAAGGTAAAATTATTTTTTGGATTAGTATTAAAGAATAATTATATAACATTGTTTTTAAATTAACATATTATGGTTTTATAATTAATGATTTTATATATAATTTTAGTATAATTTTTTTTATCTTTTAAAAGGTATTTTTTTGAAAAAATGTTTTTCAATGCATTTTTCTAGTGTTATTTTATAATAAATGCTAGAAAATTTTTATTTTGAATTTAAATGAAATGAATCTAAATTTATAGTAATAATGTCAAAATTTTATAAATAAAATGCATATATGTTTTTCCAAAATGAATAGTAACTATTCTACTCCAAATCATTTTTTCATTTTTTTAATAAACCACTTTTTGGAATAGTGGGAACCTCACAAATTACTGGACACCAATTAAAAACACAAAAAAGACCACAACTATAAAACAACACCCAATCCATAATTTCAAAGATCAAAAGAAATAGAAGACATCATTACCATCGACAACATGCCACTTGAGCTACACAGCTACACACCCTGATGCACTAAATCACCAGTCAGCATCATCATAACCCATCCCAGCACCGGTGAGGACCCGGTAGAAGATCATTAAAATAACTTTAAAGATTCATTAGAACATAGAAAAATTGAAATTTGCAAGGAACCACATCAACTGGAAACCACTACGGCCATAGTGGAGAAATAAACTAGCTTCGTAGCACCCATCCAACAAGGATCACCATCGCATGAACACCAAATCTAGGACCAAATCCAAAATCCAGGACAAACAGAAACACCGACTCAAGGTCTCACCTCTAGAAATGCTGACTACCACACAAACAACACAATCCCAAATCCTCCATGATAACCATTGCACGAGGACGACTTGCCTTGGGACGAAAAACTAGGATTCTAGAGAAGAGTTTGAGGTGGAGAAGCCTTACCATTGGGCTACAACATTGGACTCATCACCATCACCAGAAGCATCAAAAAAATTTCCGCTTTGAAGAAACACTTAGAATGGAATCCAACCATCCAAAAACGATGTAGAAGAGGAAGAACACCAGTGAATTCTGTTTATGTTACCAATAAACATATATAAATTATCAAATGACCCTAATAGATTCTAGATTTTTTTGGATGAATAAAATTCTAGCCTTAAAATAAAAAAATCTATGTTATGTTATTTAATGGAAAATTTTCCTGGAAAATGACTTATATAATATTTGAATCAATGAAATACCCAAAATATCACTTTCTTTGCCTTTAATCTCCATTATGTGTTCTCATGGGAAAAAATGACTGATATGGATGAATACTAATTTTAATTTTTAACTTAATAAAAATATTTTTTTGATATAAATTTTTTATTGATGTTTTAGGCTACTTTGATGAAATTATGTTATTTATAATGTTTTATTTAATATAAATTTAAGGATGTCACGATCATATTTCAAATAATATATCATTTTTAATATATTGTTATATGTAAGATAAATTATAATATAAAAATTCATTTGAAAGTTAAATTTTTTCATTATAATTTATTTTAATTTTTTGGGATTTAAATAATTACATTGATGCTTATAAAATGATGATGAAATAAAAGCTTAAATATTGAAAATATCAAAGAACTATTAATAAAAATATTAAAAGAAACTTATTTTATGATAATTAATACAACCAAATTATTTTTTTGTTTACCTTGAACCATTAGGGATATAATAAAATATTTTTTTCAAAGTTTCATTTGTTTCATAATATATCAAAAAATCCATTTAACGAATAGTTTCAAAATTGACACTAATGATATTTTATGGAAGTAATATTTTATTAAATTATATAAATATAATACAAACTATAAATAAAGAAAAGGGGAAATGATATGGCTGATAATATTAAAAGATTAATCATTTATTGTCCAATTGACACTTTATATGTAAAGATTATAGTCTCCTAACATTGAAAACATTGTTAGCATTGTTAAAATTAAAATAGATTAACTGAGGATTAATAAAAGAGATAATATTTAAAATTACATCAAAACCTATCTAAAATTTATTTTTTTATGAGATTAAAAAATTATCTCATCTTATCTTTGAATCCCATGAATTTTTGAGGTATTTCTATAGATATTTAATTAATCATAAATTAATATATTTTTAAATGTCGAATGTGGTCCTCAACACAATTATTAATTAGAAACTCCTCCCTCACTTCTTCATATCCCATTGATCATTAAAGCTAACCATACCCATAAAATTTCTATTCTGAACATACATAATTACATTCTAGTGGTTTTGGCATTCTCAAAATACCAACTCTAGTGTTCTTAATAAAAGATCTATAGGGAGATCACCGAAGAAGAGGTAATCTCATTTACCGGCACATTCATGATTATTTCTTCTTATACTTCTTTTTCATGTGTTTTTTCAAGTATAATGCAATAAATATAGTATGAAATATTTTATAATATTTTATTATTATTATATAACAACTATATTACACATTTAATCCATACTATGAAAAAAGTAAGCATCATGTGTTCACACGTACGACCTACAGTCTCCATGGCGTGGTGTGAATTATTTTTCATCAACACATTACTTGGATGATTATTTTGATTGAAAAAAAATTATATATGATAATTATAACGTGATATTGATTCAAGAATAGTATATATGACAATCAATTCCATACAATTTCACTATTAATGGAATGATATCATCGCTCGTGCATATGTACAACCTACCATGTCCACAACACGATGAAATTAATTATCCAAGATCACCAAGAAAAATTATTATATAAATGAATATAATTCATAAATATGTTATATAATACCTTAATATTATTCTATAAATGACACAATGACATCTTATGTTCATGAACCATGACTTGTACGACAAAAAATGTATAGGAAAATGAAGCAATTAACACCCAAAAGAAGAGTAACAATGATATGTTTTTGAAAAATATGTGATAAGATAATAATATATTATAACATAGATATGTATATAGTCATAGAATCAGTTAATATTGTTTTTTAAAACCTTTATACTATAGTTTCAGTTATGTACACAGGAAATTAGACCGTAGTAAATGATTTGTTTCACACTTTTATTTCTGTGTGACACAGGACTTATACACTAATCGTTTCTTTTTTGTGGTATATATACTACAAATAAACTTATTTTATGAGTATTATTATCAAATTTTATGGTTATTTACATATCCATTTTATGACATCTTTTTCATGGTTTTTATACTTCAAAAGTTACAAAATGGGTTATGTAATTTGGTCCCAATTTTTATTCTTTCAGACACATGTTATATTATGCACCTATATTGTTTTAATAGGTGTATATACTACCCTTTGAAATTTTGTATCATTAATATCCATATATTCATGATATTAAAAATTTATTTAATTTTATTATTTCTTTGATTAGAAAACATTCTTTCTTTAAATTAACGTTTTTTAAAAATGGTTTTAATGTGTTTTTAATGATCAATTTATAATTTTCATGGAGAATGATTTAATGTTTAATCAAAATAGTTTACAAAGATTTATTTATATGTTTTAAATGTTATTTTCAATTAAAATGGATTTCTAAATGGTTTATGATTTAATTTTTCTTCAATGGAATGGCTACTTTCCAAACGAATGATTTCATGTAATCTTTGAAAAAAATTTGATCTTAGAAAACAATATTTGATGTTAATTATGTTTTACTGGGGATACAATCAATTGATTAAATTCATATAAGTTCTCTGTATAGTTTATGTCTATATTACGAATCAGGTTTCTTTCCCATGAGTTATTTCCAGATTAAATGTTGTTTATGAAACCCATTTTTTCATGCGTTTTGATACAAAAAATGATTTTTGTTCTTGTGGAATAGATATGTATTGTTTTCATTATGTGATCGATGGGACCTATATATATCTCCAATTAAATGGGTAGATATCTATATCTCATGATACATACAGGTGTAGAGAAATAAATGATCTTGATTGAGTGATACAGGGATTGAGCAAGAACTAAACTCGTTGAAAAATTAATGGGCTAGAATGTGGACTAAACTAGGTTTAGTAAAAGAATTTCTCTACTATGATTGTCTAGGGAGTGAACCCATTCCACTATGATAGTCTTGTAAATGATCTCTGGATAATATATAAATTATTTTCAATTCTTATTTATTTTACACATATTCCTTGTTTTATTTCAATGATGCGTTCTTAAGGATCATTTTCTTTATGATTTATGTTTTTGAACTACTAAGAGTTATTCCATGATTAAAGATTTTTATTTATTTTATTCATGTTATTATTTTTATTGTTATGTTCATATTTTTCCATTCTTATTCTCATGTTATGTATGATATTATATTTATTTACCTTTATTGAGCATCTAAGCTCACCCTCACTTCTGTATTCTCTTTAACTTTGTATAAGGAAAGGTTTTAGGTAGGGGTACTAAAGGGGAAGATCATCATGGAAAAATTGAACAGATTAGATGTTTGGGTTCCATGTTTCTAAATTAAATAAATTAATTTGGTTTTTGGGTGTGTGTTTGTGAAATGTATTAAATGTTTTCTAAAAATGATGTAATATCCATGTATGTAAAGAATCAGTTGTTATAGGCCTCTCCATGTAGACATCATTATTTCCTCTAGAAATGTCACCCATATCACAAGGGGTCACCAACATATTTTTTATAGGTCTCATGATGGAAACTGGATAGGTCAACTGTCTCTGATGAAATCCTTCATACAAGCTAGCTAGATAATTACTACATCAGGTGGACTTGTCAGCCAGCTTTCGTGATGACACCCAAAAAATTAGGAAGGTTGTGTAGCACACTTCAATGATTTCACACTCAATCTCATGACGAACTTAAAGATTTTCATCCATCATTTTCTATGTCATTAAGGAATTTCAGCTGGATCATACAAATCCCTCTAAGAACGTCATCCGAGATCATGTGATGGCATCCATGATCAACCTTCCATGCCCTGAGAGGGTTTTTGGACAAGTATTCCTTGGTAATGTAATGACCTCCGGACATGCCATCCAGATTATGTGATTCCCCTCGGACAAGTCCCCAGGATCATACAATTTCATTGGATATTCCATGGATACATCCTATAAAATTTCAAGCAGATAATCAAGAAATGTCAAGAATGAAATCAACATATGGAATCCAGTCAATCATTCCAGGTGAAGTAGGAATCTATGGACTTGATAACATTATACATCCTACAAAATAGGAAATATTAGTGTGAAATCCCTAGTTTAATTGAAATATATTGAATCTAATTCCTTCTATAACTAGGATATGAATGAAACCTTCTTAAGGCTCACGATACATAAAAAACCCAAGGGGTTGTCCCAACACTTAGGTCACACATCTACAAGTTGTGAGGCTATTCATTTCGGTTACATTGATTCCCAAACCATTTACATATTACATGGGATTAGGAAATTTCCATGGTCATATCCTTTAAAAAGATTATCCTTGGTGTGTAATCCACTTCCAGTGACATTATATGATATATCCCACATATAAGGGAAACTCCATCTTATAGTCTCCAACTAATTGAGCTAATATGACTCTTATTCCTGCTATAACTGGGATACGAAGGACACCTTCCCAATTTCCAATATACATATCCAATATCCAAATGGAATTGTACTTGTACATAAGTCTGCCATCAATGTGTAGTGAGACAGATTAATTTCTATCCAATGTTTCTCACACCAAGCATAGGTCTTATTGGCGTACGGATTTGGAATGGTCATATTAGTTGTGTCATAAGATTATACAAAGATAGTTCAACCCCATCATGTAATCCCCAACCAGCGACGTAGTATGATATTTAATACATATTATGGAAATAGCAGTGGGTACGACCTAATCAACTGAACTATGAGAACAATGAATCCTACTATAACTTGTATGAATATGACAGTTTCCCAAGTTCCGAGCTAAAAAAGGAATCCATCTAGGTATAAGCCCTACCTTTTATCTAACATTACAACTATAATTACCCAGTTATACAATGGGTTGATCATCCTTCCTCATCTACTAGCGGATTGAGAAGTAAATTGAACTATGAGGACTCTGATTACCACTATAACATGGATACATAGGACTCCATCCTAATGCTTGATATCTCTATTAATTTCCCAAAGGGATTTCCTAGCACGTTGACCCCACATCTATATTAAATGAGGATGATTACATGATATCCATTGTTTCTCACACCGAGTATAGCTCACATGGACAAAGGGAGTCACAATTAAAACATCATTGGAATCATGAATCTACACTAGCCTAGTAAATATAAGTGTGTAAGCCTTGATATGTGGGATGATATATCTCCCCACCATACAAGGATATATACCTTGAGGAATGTCTCAAGGGCATGGATAAGTGTAATAAATATTATTCATCCCATAAACTGAAAATGTTGGATTCCTCCTTAGGTTTCAATCTCCAAATTTTGGTGCCCCAGCATGCCCATATATGTCCTTATTGTAAGACATTAAACTGCCAGAGTTTAATGAACTATTTGGGTTTTTATTCCATATATAAAATAAGATAAGTATGATTCCCCATAATGGATCAATCCCATCCTCGAAATATTAATGTCCTCCCTGGATAACTACAAACGATGGAACTTCTAGTTTTAAAGCATAAAAATATTGGTAACTACACCTCCAAGGGAAATGGATGAAGAACCTTAGATACATACATATGGATTCACAAACAATAACCCCCTCTCTTTTCATATAAATAGACAAAACCTATGATAATATTGTTATGGTAATTGGTCCCTAATATGTATTAGGAAGAGATTATCAAACATATATATTAAATCTATAATAGGGTCTTGGAGTAGGCAACAATTCCCCCAAAATGTTATAAGGATTCCAACCTCCCAACCTCTCAAACAATGTGAGCTCTTAATAATCATTGGGTCTAAAAACACAAAAGAAAATATTCCTTTGGAAGGAATGTTCTTAAATAGATATTGTTGTGGTAGCCTTATGGTTTATCTCTAGGGGTAAAAAATATAAATCCTGAATTGAATGATTGTATAAAGTCATTAAACACATGCTGCAATCAACCCATTGGGTATGTACAACCATTCCATTCTGAAAAAACAAGAATGGTGAACTATAAGAGAAATAATTTGATGGTCACATATCCATCATAAGATAAAAAGGATAGACTCCCCAATTATTTTCAGACTATTAAATTTATCAACGCATGAGTGGTTCTCTATCCTGAAAAAAAAAACATGAGAAAAAATGTTTTACCCAACCTGAATATATATAATAACAAAATGATTGGATTATTATCTATTGGATCATTTTGTTTTCATTTCCTATGAAATTGTTTTGAAAAAACTGATGTGAAACACTCAAATATAAAGACAATTGGTTTACCATGACCTAGAGCTTGTTGCTTATCCTATGCAGTTTTTGTTCTCAAAAAATAAGTCTATTATTGTTTTGACACATCCACATGAGTAGAATTTCTAGATCAGGAATAAAAGGAAAATTGTGTTACCCATGAATATCTGATTGTGAACATATCATTCCTGCTATGGTGAACTGACCAGTGACATTGTTCCCAATTTTCTTCATGATTTTATACACTTCTCTTAGAAACAACACCCTGATCTGACATGTCTTTATTGTGAAATTGTTCTGTAAAATCAGAAGCAGCTGTAAAACCTGAGTGCCTTAGGATGACCTCACTATCCTATAATTTTTAGCATAGGGTTTCGAATGAAATGATATGGTAATACTATCAAAATGGTAATATATCAACCCTAGAGGCTACCAATGGGGGTATTCAAGTACTGGAATCGACCAACACCCATCATCCATGGAAATTCATAGTAAATCTAGTAGACCCTATTGCCACAATTATCCGATGTTTATCCTCAGAGAATGAAAACCACCACATTCATTATTTGATGAAGGTGGATCATGGATCCAACTATAATTCTCTTCTGGATCAGCGAATGATGAGAATGGATCCTATAAACCACCATCACTAGTACTATCCCATTGGTATCCTTCAGTCACCTGTTGAAGGTACCACCCGACATACTTCCACCTCTGATACACATGAATGTAAAATAAGGAAGACACATTAGGCACATAATGATATAGATATTTGTGAGTGGGGTCATATCCCCACTCCAGAAAATGATTTCTATCTATATATTAAAATAATATTCAAAGATTAGTCTCTTATTGCCCCTAAATTGGAATAAGTACATGGTCATATTCCAACAATAGGAATGGGGGAGGTGCATATTCTTATCATCTTCCAGGAAGTCTATCGGTCTATTCTAGTGGAATAAGGATTAAAAAAGTGAGATCACGTCCCCTGTTTAATAAAATATATATTCTATTATATAGTGAATACCTAAAATGTGAAGTCTTATATCCCAACACACACTTTTATAAAATCTATTACATATTAGTAATAGCTGAAGAACATTATTGACATATCTTGGAACTGGTACAGATACATGTACAGTAGCATATTCCTATCCCTATAACGAGGTTAGATGAAGAGTTTTATCATTATGAATAAGTGGTTCCACCAGAGAAAGAGCATATTATTTATCTTGTCCAAGAGGATTATCTTCATATTTTGGTAAAGGATGAGGTTCCTGATTGGGCTCATATCCCCATTAAAACTAGGGATCACCATGTTTGAGTAGATCATGCCACATGATTGCATCATATCCATGATGTAAAGTTTTGGTGGAATATTCCAAAGGCCTATGATTGGGCTCATATCATCATTCAAACTGGGGATCACCATTTGAGAGTGGAAAATGCCTTAGAAAAGGCACTTAATCATATCAATGAAGACAAGTGACATACTCTAAAGGTCCAAGATCTAGCTCATATCACTTTTGGTCAAGGAATCACCATGTGAGAATGGACTATGCCTCTAGACAAGCTCATATTCCTTTTAGTGAATCTACATAGAATATTTCAGATGATCCTTGAAGCCCGTTACATATTCATACTCTTGTCGATGAATGACAACACCCGCACCCTTATGAGGAAATATAGGAGGTGGCCCATATCCTTTCTCATATTCCAGAGGACCGTCAACTTATTCTAGTGGAAAATTCATATTCAGATTGGGCTCATCTTTCTATTATAACACAGGCTCACCAAGTGACATTGGCATATGCCATGGGGTAGGATCATATACCATCAAAAAATACCAATGAAAAATTCAAACAGCCAATGATTAGACTCATATTATTTCTCAAATCAAGTCTGTACAAGTGTAAATGGAACAAACCTCAAGACATTATAATATTCTTTTCAATAATGTGGATTCTCATTGGAAATTCTAATAGATTTTCATTAGTGGTTTCATACTAAAAAATCCCCATATTGTTATAATCAATGTATGGAAACCATCATACATCAAGAAAATATCCCTATAAAATTCCTGAAGGAAGGTTGGAATATTCTATCCATGATGTAGAAGAAGGATCATATGCCTAATCTGCTCAATTCCAGTGTCATTGAGGTTGTTTAAGGAACATTCTCAATAACCAAAGGGTCCTTCAATAATTGAACTAAAGTAGAATATGTTTATTACATTGATTTTCCTCCTTGAGGTAGTGTGAATATAGATAACAGTGACTCTACACCAGATATCCATCGTGTTCAGCCAACCCATAGTGACATCTCCCACAGATATGGAAATACTCCCATTTCCCAGAGACGTCCATAAATATAAGTGTTCAAAACATAGACGACTTCATATAGAGAGGTGATTGAAACATAAGGGTAAATCGTATATATTTCCCCATCAAATACCAGTAGTACTCCAATCTAGTTAGAAGGTGATCCCAAGAAGAACCTTTTGTTGTCTCCTCAGATGAAGGAATGTGAGTCTGATGAAGTGGAAGAATACATTGATATATAGATAGAGTTGGCTCGAAAAAACCTCCCCAACTTGTTTTGGCCTCTATATACGTCTGACTATGAGACCCCAGATGAACTAGAAAAAGGGCGTATGCCTTATCTATTCCAAAATATGTGGGTTTTCATCAGTTAATGATGGATAGGCACATCCAATATCTAGTATTCAAGGGAAACCATCAAACCATAATGATATTATAGTGTTAGCTAGACCTGACTGCTATCTCCATGACCTATGATCCAAAACCAGAAAAGAAAAATCAAAATCTACAACATTATTACTAAAATTGAATCAAAAATCATCAATAACTGATATCCAAATCCATGTCATAAATCTGTATTCAAAATTAGAGAATTTATAGACAATTAAACCTCTTAATACCCTTATATTATTAAAACCACTATGATATAACATCTTATATAGTTATATTCTCTGATGAAATCAAGGGGCTAGGTAATGCTCTGGACAGATTGTTAATATAATGAAATGCCCCCGATTCAACATTTTTGAGATATCGCCAAAATAGGAAGAGGATAGAAAAAAAAATATTTTCAATGGGTCCCTAAAATAATTAAGAGTTCATTTATGAAAAGAAATCCAAGGGTTCAATCAACTCAAAGACATGTTGTAGAAACTAAAACCTATCATGGGTTTTCATTAAACATGGTTCCTATACGAGCACAACTACACCACATCACACAATGTCATTGTATAATCTTCTATAGATTCCATAAAGAAGTGGACATATCTCACTAGAATGGGGGAATATCTACCACTTTCTCCGCCTCACAGATCTTAAATTATGGAGAGGGTTTATGGTATTTCAGAAGTCGCTGCAAACATACCCCATCCCACTAGGGTGGGGGAATTTATATCTAAATTACACTATTTAGATTCATCATCCTATTGGAGAGTCATGGGGATATCTATAGAGGTTCTATATCAACCCCAACCTATTTGGTTTGGGGAATTTATTTCTCAATGTATGTCCTAAGATTCATTGAACCCAAATAATAATCATTGGATCCTCAACAATAAGATCAATCAATGCTAACTATGGATTCAGATAGTCCCCTTACCATAGTTATTTAGGGATTTTCTTTATCAACATTACCATATATTGAATCAACTTTACCATTTTTGGGAGGAAAATATTGATATTAAACATTTCATACATTTATTCTGCAGCAAACCAAGCCTATAGTATTCAATGCCTACTTGGTAGTCATGAACAGAAATTCCAATGAGGTCATTAGTCAGATATTGATATTGGAGGACTGTATGACAAAGGAAATCAAACCCCATTTGGGTACAAGTCATAAAAGGGCCAATATGTCCAATGGTTCGAGGAACGACCCTCGTACAAGTAGTGTTGAATCATCTTATTGCACTGAAAATAGTGGGAGAACCACCATTTCCTAATATATCAATGTAAGTTTCATCACCATCATCAAAATAGATAATGAGGATCATGAAACAAATGGAGATGGACACATCATGGATAGTTTTCTACAATTACATGGTATTTTATTTGCACCAACCAAGGTTGCACACACATGAATTCAATGAAGGACTCATGACATGGAACCTCCAAATATTGAGTTTCCACATATCCAATAGAACTGTTCCAAAGATAAACATAATTTTTTGGATGCATCCCAATCACCACCTCGAAGAGTTGAGGTTCCTTCCAAAGAGGAATATTTTTCACAATATGATAAATAGATACAAACTCTCAGAAAACTCAATCAAGAGATAATTAGAGGCAATATTCATTCAAGGTATCATCTTTAGGTATAGATGAATATTATTATTAATAGGTTATATCATCCTATAAGAGAATTATCTATGCATCATAATCGATCTAGATATAGGAATATGGTATACATAAATGAGGATGTTGAAAATGATTGTTACTGCCCTCCTTTGCAGTGACAATGTTTCCCTCACATGAGTGCTCTCTCATTATTTGTACATGTTTAAAGTCGTTAAGAGAAAAATTCAATGCCACTATTAAAAGACCCTATCAGTCACTGTAGATTAGAGGTGGATCAAATATTAGTAAATTCAGAACTGCTCAATTCCATCATGTCCTAGTGTACTCAAATGGATGCCATTGAAGGGAGATGTGCACCTATGTATCCTAAGAAGAATCCTTATCCAAATGGGTGGATTATATTTTCCCTACACCCATTTAAGGAAATATTTCCTTATATACTTATGATGGTGCCAGAGACCCTGGAAGACATCTCACACACTTTTTATCTTGATACAGACCGATGATGGCCCCTCAAGATTAGATGGTGGCATCCAAACTGGTGTTTTTTGTATAGACTATTATAGAGAATATATTTTTGTAACAATAACCTTCTAGGAATATTAGTTATAGGATGTGAATTCCATTTTTGTCAATTACTATATCAATTTAGAAAAACACTATGGAAAACAACAATCATGTACATGATGAATAGTAAGAAATGAGAAAATAAGAGTGTGTATGAATTCATATCCAGATAGTAAGTTCTAACCTATTCAATCTAAATACATCTCTCATAGGTTCATCTTTTAGAGCTTAGTGCTGGAAATATCTCAGATGAGTTACAGACACCTATGATCCTAATGAACTATCTTGGTGGGTTCCATGAGTTCATAGAAATGGACCATATTTTAGAAGATGTTATTCAGTGAAGATGAGAAAATTCTCAGATCAAGCCTTCAACATAGGGTAAAAGGCTCTTTAACGAAGAAGCTACCACTATTACCCTTAATATTAAAGAAGTTCCCATTAAAGCACCTATGCAGGTCCCAATACTCCTAGTGCCACTAGTCATGTGGAAACAACCACAGAATCACCATCAGCTGGACGCATAGATAAATAAGGGACATCTAGGATTTTAGAAATGGATAAATAAATCATTATACTTAAAAAAAGAATAAGTACCCATTTATCTCATGGATTCCATAAAAAAGAACTTGTTCATGTTTTCATATCCCAATAATACCAATGAGGATAACTGCACCAACCATCCCAACAACATTCGTTTCAATCAGAGGTTGGGTCATAACATACTAGATTACTTACTCTTATGTGAAATCATCCAAATCATGGTTGATTTAGAAAAGGTGATGTTGGATAACTATTTAGATCTGGTGGAATTTATAATCATTTCTCATTCTAAATTATAGGGTGATAGCTATAATTTTGTATCTACGAAGGGATAGAAGTTGAATAATTATATGAATCAAAAAATAGTTCACCGAGCTCAAGCCACCCTAAGAGAACCACTGCAAAGAACAACAATTGCTCCAACAACCAAGAACGTGACATAATATTTATTTCCTAAAGGTGGAAATAACCATCCGATATAAGAATAGATGGAATAGGAATAGTCGTATTCTAATATAATACAATGTATGACACATGCAGAATTCTTCCCCGAAACACTAGAAACATGGGCACCACTATGATGAACAGAACCGTTATTGGAAAAAGAGCTCATATTTGGTTTTTTCAATGTCATACTATTGGTATACCGCATCTCCAATGATAAATATTCATTTGAGTTTGAGTTCCCTGCTCAAAAAATGGAGAATAGAAGGACAAATGGGCAGGAACTAAGGATACAAGGGACAACACAGTCATGGTTCGACACAATATTTCAGTCACGTCCCCATAAAAGATATATATTCAGTTGATACCCATGGGAAAGAACAAAAATAATCCAAAAAAAGAAAATTAGGTTTCTCAAAACCCCCAATGGGTTATCCTCACCATGTAGTCTTGCATGACTTCTTAGTGGGGGCTCTATTACCTGATCAGCCTAGAAAATGGGGAAGGTAGAAATGAACCATGACACTCACAAAATATGTTCTGGATACTTCTTCATAAGAAACAAACTCATCCACATAAAATTCAATAGTTCATGAGCCATGTGCTAAGGAGAAACTTCACCAGTGAAGATCCAACCTCTAGCACAAATGTAATTTTTTTGAAATACTCAATTTTTGTCTTCGATTGGATATCAATATGAGATGTACCCTATATTTCAAAATAAATAAAGGAAGTTAATTTTGAAGATCTCCAGATCCCCCATAGGTTAATGAAATATGTCATTTCATCTATGGTTTATAAAGTTGAGACTATTCCAATATAATTCCATGTTTCCATCTCATTCACAGAAAATTATCAGGGAGTGGTCATCACGGGACATATCAAACCCATTTATGTTTTGAAAAGACGTGATAATTTTGACATATGATGGTATGTGATTGGTATTGGATATGAGATTTATCTCATCCCAATTTGAACTGTATGTTGTTTGTAATATATAAAAGGGTATTTTCCCCAAAAAAATATGACATATAAATGATATGATAGGAGTGTTTCAAGTCCTCTTGAGAAGATCAAATGCTATTCTTAGATTGATGATTATATTTCTAATTCTGAATTTATGGTTATACAGTAAGACACTACTAAAAATTTCATACATATAAGGGCCTAGATATACAGTAACATGCATTTACCTTCAACATTCCATCAATGTTTGAGATACCCCATCGATGGAATGGTCATAGTACTACATGGTGGCAACTCCTCCATTGAGACTTGTAAATCCCCATATACTAAAGCAGGATTCAGTAAGAGTGCTATAGAAAATTTCCGATGATGATATATATATCGTGCCCCAGAACTACCTAGGTAACTCACCTAAAAATCCTATGAGTATGCTTGGCAGTGACTATATGCTCTCCATAAATCTTTTCAAGGTAATTCAACAAATCGTAAATGTCTAATCCCCTTCTACCCATAGTGAAAGAACAAAAGACAACCAGTATAGATAGCACTCTAAAACTACTCTGCCCGCAGGGGATGAAAATGTATATTCTTTTTACCACTCTCACCATGATAGTGAATGAGGTACCACATATTTTCAGCCTATTCTAAAAATTCCATGATAGACATAGCGGTTCAAGAAGATGAATATGACCTTATTAATTCCCATCCCGTATTAAAAGAAGGTGCCTACACCACCATTGCTAAGATTTGAAAGATAAATTTGGGAATGTAAGAAGATAGGTGGAATATATTGTTTATTACTACCACGAGTCTCATTGAATAAGAGATATAAATCACATTTATAAGGAAAATTATATTTTTTTATTGGAATTATACCATTATTCTTGGTTTGAATCTAGATATAGTTGTGAATGATCTTAGTTTTCCTAATGAAAACAAAGGCATAGAGGAGGTATCCAATAAAAAACCACCCTCTCATGCTACCAATATATCGGCAGATGTTGAAAAATTGATCAATGCAGTCATTATCTGTGAAATGTAATACCCAAGGTGGAATTAAAATATTGTCCCCATTAAGAAAAACAATGGTAATATTAAGGTCTATATCAATTTAACACACCTTAATCGATATTTCCCAAAGTAAGACTTCTAATTTTTGATCACATAACTTTTGATTGATTCAATAGTTTGATTCCAATATATTTCCTTCAGGGATGGGTATTCAAGGTACAAATAGTTAAAGATGGCCCCTAAAATTGAAAAACCCACTTCCTTCAGAGCACCCCATGGGAAATTAGGATGTTAGGAAATTACCTTTGTGTTATTGAATTCTAGTAATACTTATCAACATTCCATGAATCATATCTTTTATCACTTTTTGGGATGGATATTTGAATGATATGCCAGTGACTGGGTGGTCAAAACATTATAACGATATGATCAATTCACGAATCATCAAACAATCTTTGACAATATATGAAAACATTGTACGAAGATGAATCCACTAAAATGTTAAGTTATCATAAGATAAGTTCCTTACATTTATGTCAAACCACAGTGGCATTGAGGTTCACCCAGAAAATAATAATTCTATAATAAAATTTTCACCCCCTAAAATATCAAAGAACTGAGGGGTCTTCATGGTCACCACACATATATTTATTATTTCATAGCCAACCTAGAAAGAAAATGTTTCTACTTAACTAGGATAATGAAAAATGGAATAACCTTTCAACGGGATGGTCACTTTTAGAAAGCCTTCAATGGTATCAAGTAGTGCCGGATACACCCACAGGTCTGAATGACTTTGGTAGAAGGTAGGCCACTCATCTTGTATGTGGCCACCATGGAACATGTTTTGGGTGAAATTCTTTGATGTAAAAATGATTCCAAAATATTTAAAATTACCTACTACCTCATTCAAATGATTCTAGGTACAAAGACCTGATAATATGATGTCAATTAGAACTACCTCACACTCATCTTTGTTGTGTAGAAGACGAGGCAGTACTTATAGAAACAATAAGTCCACTTGGTATACCATAATGATTGACTTAAGTACATTGTTGGTTATCCTATGCTAATTGTGGTCTTTTTCTGATGGGTGGTCATTCTGCAATAATACAACATTTGGTTCATATCATAAAATACTGTGAATGGGAAATCCCTGGAATATTTTCTTAGGGCACATACCGGTATAGAAATTACATCAATGGTCATAGAGAATCTAGATGAAGAGTTTTTATATTCCCATGATAGTCCTCAAACATGGGAGATATATTTTTATGGCACCTCCTGAAGTCCCATAAGGAAGACACTAGGAAACCCAAATATCAATTCGGTGGGATTATTAATTTCATTGGATTTAAAAAAAAATCCCTACATTTTCTAATTATGTGAATTATGAAAAAAAAATTGAGGAAGAATACCAAGACCTCATCCCTAGATTAGATTAGACCCTGTAGCTATAGATAGCCTACCTGACTATCATTGTGGATTCATAACTAGTGATAAAGAGGATCAGGGAGGTATATTTCATCAAAAAGGAAGAGTTAGACCCAAAAACAAGATACTTCCAAGAAATAATGGAATAATTACATTTTCAGACTAAATTTCATCATGTTCCATGATCATAAAATTATCAAGTTGATGCATTGGCTAATACAGCCACAATCCTAGTGGACTGTAATAAGGAGGAAGTGTTCTTCTATATCTTTCCTTGTAGAATGGTATAATCAATTGTAATCTATGTTTTTGAATAACTAAATCCATTCATAACCATTATAGTTTGTGAAGAGACGATATCCACCCCTTGATGGATGGATCCCATAATCGGTTATCTCCAAAATAGGACTCCCCTGACAAAGTGAGATGAATGTGAATAGATTAGGATCAGTGTAGTGAAATTTTCCTAACATGATGTCAAAAACAAGAAAACATCCCTCTAAAAGAATGGATTTTATGGATTCTTTCTCATATGAATAGTAGAAAGAGAAATTAAAGACTTCATTGATGTCTATGAAGGCTCATGTGGATATAATCAGTCTGAGAACATGCTCTCCCACCAAATCAAGAGGCTATAATATTACTGTTAAACCATGACCTAGGGTTGAGTGGAATTCACCAGGAAATGGCATGCATTCCATATCCTTGAAAACATCATCCATTAAACCTCGAAATTTGTACCTATAGCTAAATGTTCATTTTCATTTTGAATTTGAGGAATGGATGTTATTGGTACATATCCCCTAGGAACAACTATGTTTTTCAAGTACATATATACAACTACCTACTAATTCTCTAAATGGGATGAGGGCATATCCCTCAAGGAAGCTGGGAAAAATAAGATCATCAACATTGTAATGTCCCATATCATCTCTAGCTTTAGAGTCCCTCAAACAATATTGATTAAAAATGTATCCAACTTCAATTCTAGGTAATTGATGAAATAGTAACATGAGTAAAACATTGAGTCAAATCACTAATTTTGATATCATGTAGTGTAAAATGGGAAAATAGAGGTCTTTGACAAACCCTTTTAAAATAGACTCCAAAATATGATGAATAAATACAATAAGTCCTAGTCAAATAACTCTTCCATTATTTATGGATATACTGTACCGCCATACATACTACAAGATAAGAAACTCTATACTCATTTGTGTACATGTATGAAGAATTATTTTCCATAGAAGTCCACTTACCCTCGCATTGAATAGACTTTTTTTGACAACTCTTTAATGAAGAGGAATCACTTGAATGGAATAATGAGCTGGAATAGCTTGAAGAGATTAGGATGTGTAACTTACACAACCTTGAAGTCCCTCAGAATTGTGTAACACATGCCTTAAATAAAAAGGACTACCTACATTCATTCTTGTACTTAGAATTGGTGTTATCTCTCAAAACCCTAATCATACTAGGGAATAAGACTCCAAATTTGGAACGCAAATTAGAAGTTCCTAATATCATATATAAGCTCAATCAAATTGGATCCAACTCATTGACTAAAATTTATGGGGACCAAGTCACACCACCCACCAATGTGAGGTTTCTCAATAAATATACAACATATCTATCATCACAATTCAAGCAATGAAAGTGATACTTTAAACTACACATTGTCTTATATCATGAAAAGTTCACATTAAGCTATATTGAGTTTTCATTGTTGTATGATGTTAAAATTAAAAATGGAGTCCAAGTCATATGATGTTAAACTAAACAATCAATTCCTGACAACATTAACCTGATCTATACAGATCACATCCCCCCATACTATAAAATACAACAGATCTATGACAACCCTTCTTTTATTACAACTTAAACATGATTTAATACATAAAACTTCACTTAATACAACAAATAAGATTGAGAGGTTTAGTGTCTTTGGGGCTTAGGATGATTACATAAAACTTAAAACTTGAAATACAAAATCTTTATTGAAAACTTCCTTTACATGACCACTACATTCCCTCATACTTAGCATTGCATGGAATAACCTGAGGACATGCATAAGAAAAGGGTGAGCTATAAAGCCCAGTAAGGGAGTACACATGGAACAACATGAGGAGTACAATTCATGTTAGACAATAGCCATATCAATAGAGAATAAAAGAAACATGAACATAAAGGCATGATAAAGCATGATAATTATAATATGGAAATGTGGCAACAACACTTAACAATGAATTTGCATGAGTCGTGGCTCATTGCACATAGAGCATGAGTTATCCCTCATTGCACATCAAGCATGAGTAAACCCTAATTGAACTTGAATTAGCATGAGTCAACACTCATTGCACTTGACGTATCATGATACTATAATTTACCCAATGCATTGGAGCGCTATAAAGGCGCACCCTTCTTAAACATTTCATTTCATGCATAAGTGTGCCACATGGATCATAAAACATCGATTCATAAAACATAATCATTTATTCCATGATAAAGGAATATGTAATTCATACATGAAACTTTACAATAAATAAGTAAATGTGCATAAAGGTGAATACCCTTGATGGAGAAATGGGCATGGTATCCACTACACAATGACATTGGCCTAGAAAATCGGTGCGATTTCGGCAGCGTAACGGCGTGACATAAGAATTCATAAAAAAATGGTTGATGAGAGAGAAAGGGGTTCCTCATCATATTTATAGGTAATGTAAATTAATGAGGTCATATAGATACATGTACCAACAATTGAAATGGAGTTTAGATTCATGATACAAAAGTATTGCTTGAATGTAAAAGAAGAGAGAGAAGTTCCTTTCGGAATTTCGGCATAGTAACGGGTGTACATGGGAGGAATTTAATGAGAGAGAAAGGGGTTACTCATCATATTTACATGTAATGGACAGTAAGGAGGTCATATAGATACATTTCCCAACAATTTAAATGGAATTTAGATTCATGATACAAAAGCATTGCTTGAATGTAAAAGAAGAGAGAGAAGTTCCTTTCGGAATTTCGGCATAGTAACGGGTGTACATGAGAGGAATTTAATGAGAGAGAAAGGGGTATACCATCATTAAAACAATAAGAGGGAAGTATTGGGGAGGTTAAAAACCATACCCCAACATTCATAATTGAAAATAAAATGGAAATACAACTTAAAGAAAATTGAAAAAAATGAGAAAAGAAGAAAAAACCCTTACTTGGAAGTGTGCTTAGAAAGGCTAGAGAGAGGATTGTGAGAGGCTTCTTGGGAGCTTGGGGCACCTTGGGAGGATTCTAGAGAGAGTAGGGAAGAGGTTGGACGAACTCTAAAGGATTTTAGTGCGGAGGAAGTTGGATCTTGGGTGGGTTTATATAGGAAAGGTGAGAGAATTCTTTATTATTTAGGTTTGGGACCCCTTATATTAAATTAATCCAAACCACAAACCATCCCATGGTTTTTGCCCATGTTTTATAGAAAAGGAAAGAAGAAAACAATATTTTACGAGGCCAAGTTCCGAACATATTAAAATATTAGGGTTGCTTATGTGGATGTAGTCACACTCCCATGGAAATTAATTTAAAAAGGCAAAGTGTCGAATATGTCTTGCGGGGTTCATTAATGATTTGAAAAGTAAGTAAAACAAACCCAAAACCTCATTATTTTAATGATAAAACATATATTGGCCGAACATAAGGATTATGGTATTTTATTATATCACCATTGGGTCATTATGATGTTATAAAACACATTATATATTTAAATGGTATTTAATTTTTACCCAAAAATTTGACTGTCTCAGAAAATTATGAAAAATTTACCGTTGGATAATTTCGACATCATGATTCCAGAAATGACATTTATTTTATCTAAAAAAATTTCTAAATATTTTAATTTTCACTTTTAAAATAAAAACCAACATTTATCGAAAATTCACGGGTTTTGAAAGAAATGGCTTTCAAACCTTAATATAAAATTTTAATTGCATTCATTAAATTATAAGATCATTTATATTTAATAAAAATTAATATAATAATAATAATATTATTTTATTAAAATAATATTTAATTCAAAAATCCCTTAATTTTATAAAATGGATTTCTTAATTAAATAATTACTAAAAACACCATTTGTGCTTTAAAAACTATTTACAACGTATCAAAAATGACTAGAAATTATATCCATTATTATATACAAAAAATAATATACATTAACATAGTACTACTTATTTTTTACATAACCCCTTAAAACAATCGCATAAGACCTAAGGGTAAGGTGTGCGATGGTGACAGACTCTTGGGGCGGCTCAGATAACATCGCTCGAGTGGTAATCTCAATCAACTTCCAATTTTCCCATAGATGGTCATGTTCGAGCTTGACATAATGAAGCTCAGCTTGGTCTTGGTCAAGGGAGAATCCCAAGGATTCCACCTCTTCTCCGAGCTCCGACAAATGGGCTTCATATGGGGCAATTCTACTGGATGAGGCCATCACTTCCTTTTTCTGAGTAAAATTGGGTTCGTTAAAGCCTTATATTTATACTAATCATGTGATCACTTTTCAATGGCTATAAGAGTAACGGTCACAACTCTTATCATAAAACCAAAGAAGTTGACATCTTATAAAAACATTTTTTATATAAAGAGACATTTAACTGGATCAAGAGGGATTTTCCATTAATGAAACATTGGGTCGTTACAATATTCCCCCCTTAAGAAATTTCGCCCTCATATTTTTCCTTTTCCCACACTAAAATAAATGTGGGTAACTCATCTTCATCAAATCCTCCGACTCCCAAGTCACTTCTTCAAACTTGTGCTTTCTCCACAATACCTTGACGAGGGGCATTGTCTTATTTCGTAGAACTTTTTCTCTACGATCTAATATCTTCACTGGTTGCTCCTCATAAGAAAGATCGTCTTCTAATTGTACCACCTCATAAGAGAGTACATGTGAAGGGTCCTGTATGTACTTCCTTACTAGGGATACATGAATGAAATCTTGAACCTTGGCCATGGTAGGTGGAAGTTCTAGTCTATAGGCCACAAACCCAACATGATCAATAACCTCGAAGGGGCCGATGTACCTTGGACTTAACTTCCCTTTCTTTACAAACCTCATAACCTTCTTCCACGGAGATATGCATAGAAACACCATGTCTCCAACTTTAAATTCAAGGTCTCGTCAATGATTATCTGTATAACTCTTCTGTCGACTCTAGGCTGCCTTGATATGCTTCTAAATGGTTTTCACCTTCTCCACCATTTCCTCGACCATTTCTGGTCCAAGCATCTTACGTTAACCGACCTCATCCCAACATGCCGGTGTTCTGCACCTTTTCCCATAAAGGGCTTCATATGGTGACATTTGGATGCTCGAGTGGAAACTGTTATTATAAGAGAACTCAACCAGAGGAAGATGTTGATCCCATCCTCTTTTAAAGTCTATTGAGCATGCTCTCAACATATCCTCAAGTGTTTGGATAGTCCGCTCAGATTGGCCATCAGTTTGAGGATGATAGGTCGTACTGAAGTTCAGTTCAGTATTCAGATCATGTTGAAGACTCTTCCAAAACATAGAGGTGAATCTTGGATCACGGTCAGACACAATAGATAGTGGTACACCATGTAACCTTACCACTTCCCTAATATATATTTCTGCCAGTTGATCCAATGAGAAATCCTCCGAAATAGAAATGAAGTGTGCAGTCTTTGTAAGACGATCCACAACAACCTAGATTGCATTGTTGTCTTTGGATGTCCTCGGAAGTCCGGTGACAAAGTCCATGGTGATGTTCTCCCATTTCTATTCCGGTATGGGCAATGGTTGCATCATCTCCTTAGACTTCTGCCTCTCTTCCTTCACTTGCTGATACACCAGGCACTTTGATGTATATTAAGCGATCTCCTTCTTCATATTATCCCACAAAAAGTTTTCTCGGAGATCTTGATACATATTTGTGCTCCCTGGGTGAATAGAGAAATTTGAACTATGTGCATCATCCAAAAGTTCCTTCTTCAGCTCCAGACTTGATGGAACACATAGTCTTTTCCCAAATTGCACAATTCCTTCTTCATTAAGATTAAAATCCGAGGATTTCCCCTTTTTGATAGCTTCCACTTTTTCCTGGATTCCCACATCATCCTTTTGAACATCCTTTAACCTTTCCAAAAGAGATGGTTGAGGAATCATTTGTGAAAGGATTGATGTTGTTCCTTTCTTTATGATTCCCACATCCATCTTCATCAAGTATAAGAAGATTGGATCCTTCTCAATTATCATCATTGATAGAATCGCTGGATCCTTTCTACTTAGGGCATCCCCCACCTTGTTCTCTTTCCCAGGGTGGTAATGTATTGAACATTCATAATCCTTGATGAGATCTATCCATCTTCTCTAGCGCATATTAAGCTCTTTCTATGTGAATATATATTTAAGACTCTTGTGGTCAGTATATATCTCACATTTCTCTCCATAGAGATAATGCCACCAGATTTTCAAGGCAAAGATCATCGCCACCAACTCCAGATCATGCGTTGGATAGTTTCGCTCATGGATTTTAAACTTCCTTGAGGCATAGGATATCAATTTATCATTCTTCATCAGCACACAGCCTAAGACCTTCTTTGAGGCATCACTGAATACGACAAAAAGTTCCCCACTTGTGGGTAAAGTGAGAATGAGAGCAGTGATAAGCCTCTTTTTCAACTCCTTGAAGATTTCTTCTCATTCATCACTCCAAGAAAACTTTACTCCCTTTCGAGTTAGCTTGGTAGGAGGGTTGGACAATCGTGAGAAATTTATCACAAATCTTCGATAATATCTAGCTAACCCTAAGAAGCTACGGATATCAGTTATCGATGTTGGCCTCGGCCATCCCTCAATTGCATCTGTTTTGGAGGGAACCACAGATATCCCATTGATTGTGATGATATGGCCCAAGAATGAGAATTCCTTCAACCAGAACTCACACTTTCTGTACTTTTCATAGAGCTTCTCCAGGCGCAAAGTCTTTAGTACAGTTCTTAAATGCTCCTCATGGTCCTCCTTGGTTTTGGAGTATATTAGAATATCATCTATAAATACTACCAAAATTTTTTCAAGGTAATCTCTAAAGACTCTATTCATCAAGTCCATGAATATTTCTGGAGCATTTTTGAGTCCTAAAGGCATTACTATGAATTCATAGTGCCCATATCTTGTACGAAAAGTAGTCTTGGGGATATCTTCCTTCTTCACCCTTACATGATAATATCCCGACCGCAAGTGCACCTTGGATAAGTATTGTGCTCCATGCAACTGATCGAACAAGTCATTAATTCGTGGTAGTGGATACTTGTTCTTTATTATGATTTTGTTAAGTTCACGATAATCGATGCAAAGCCGCATTGACCCATCCTTTTTCTTGACGAAGAGGACTGGTGCACCCCATAGTGAAGCACTTGGGCGTATAAACCCTTTATCTAGATTCTCATGTAGTTGTTTATTCAGCTCTTCAAGCTCAACAACATCCATTCTATATGGAGTCTTGGATATTGGTAGTGCCCCAAGTATAAGTTCAATTGAGAACTCAACATCTCTTCTTGGAGGAAGACCAGGCAGTTCCTTGGGAAACACTTCTGCGAATTCTTTCACAACAGGCATTTCTTCAAGGTTGGTTTCTTCTTTGGACTCAATCATCTGAGCCAGATACGCATGCTCATAGGGAAGTAATATCCATGCTTGAGATGATGGAGCTAAAAGAGATTCATCTTCCTCCTGACACTTGTAAAGAATCGGGGGTCGATTCTCCATATGGAGTGTGATTTCCCTCTCCCGAAAATTTATGCTGGATCTATATAAGGAAAGTCAATCCATGCCAAGAATTTCATCAAATTCCACCAAAGGGAGTGTGACGAGGTTCTCCAGGAAATTAAATCCACATATTATAATAGGGGAGGTCTTATATTCATGGGATGCAATGATTCCCCCATTTTCCGTACCCACCGACATCTTTACTTCTATGATTTGTGGTGGTGCTGGGATTGTTCTACTAAACATTAGAGATATAAAAGAATGTGTAGAACCCGAATCAAAAAGTATGTTCGCTATTCTTGAATGAATAACTAGCATACTTGTCACCACTTCATTGTCGGGGTTAACTTCGGCAGAAGTGATGACAAAAGCTCTTCCTTGATGTCTTGGAGGTTGTTGGTTTCCTCCGATAACCCTTGGATTAGGGCACTGAATTGCAAAATGACCTGGTTCTTTGCATTTGTAGCATTGAACAACGCGTTGAGGTTCGAACGGAGTGTTCCTCTCCTCTGTCATAGTCGCGGGTCCTTCTTGCTGACAGTTAATAGCTAGGTGCCTTTCTCTTCCACACCTGAAGCATTTTCTCGTCCCCTTAAGGAAATTTCCAGGGTGCTTCTTTCCTCACTTTTGGAAAGTGGTGTGAGGGAACTTTTTAGCACCATTGGATTTATCCATCGGACCACCAGCATTGAAGTCCACCTTACGCTTCTTTTCCCCATGATACCCCTGTGATTCTCCGATCTCCATTTCAACCTTGAGGGCACATCGGACAATTTCTTCATAGCTGTCGAAGTCACGGATCGCTAATTCATCCCACAAGCTAGGCTTCAGCCCACCAAAGAAGCGGTCAACCTTGCATTCGGGGGTAACGACGAAGCTGGAAGCGTATCGTGCAAGCCTTGTGATGTTTTCCTCATACGCTCCCACAGATTCTTCATCTTTTTGTTTGAGGGAAAGGAATTACATTTCCATCTTAAGACGGAGGGTGCGCGGAAAATATTTATCGAAAAACATCTTCCGGAATTCCTTCCATTCCATAGCCTCGATCTCCTCCTCAGGCTTCGTATTTTTGACCAATTTTCACCATTGATCAGCTTCACCCTCCATACGATAAGCCACCAAGAGAACCTTCTCTTGTTCAAAACATTGGAGGATGGCGAATATCTTTTCAATGGAGTTGATCCATTGTTCAGCGATCGTGGGATCGGATGATCCACTAAAAGTAGGAGGCCTTTGTCTCATAAATATATCGATAGAAACTTGTTCTTTCTTAGGGGGGTTGAACATTCCTCTTGACCCATGTTTCTATTCAAAACTTGAGTTAGCTGAGAGGGAATCATTAAAATGTTCACGATTCCCGCTCCCATTGGATTTGGCATCTCAGTAGTACAATCATCACTTGATATTCACAACGGTTGTTAGCCTGAGTCCTCCTATTACCATCCATTGGCTGGAATAAAAGGAAATTTAGGGGTAACACATAAAGGGTAATCCAAAGACAAAAGTTGGTGACTTATAAATAAACTTTTATTTCCTTTACTCCTGAGTCTATAGGATTCAATCTCGGATTTTCATGATCTACTTTCTAACATATATTATTAGGGGCATTTTTCCCTTAATAAGGGTTCATACCAAGATTGTAAATTTATTAAAACATATCCCCCAGGAGTGTCGTAACCAAGAGTGCAGCAAGGTCCGTTGTCGTGCACCAGTTCCCGTTCGAGTCTAGCTCAAAGCGGTGTTTTTGGGTTTTACCCCTAGGATACATCTATTCCAGAGCCACCTCAACCTGGTCGTATCCAGACAGGGATGTATTTGTTTGACAAACCACTTAATTTTTATTTACCAAAACTTAGGGATGTTTTTATTATACTTAGTCTTGTATCTAAGGATTTACTAGGGTTTCCTAATCCCAAAAATAACTAAACCTATCCTCTGATACCAACTATGACAACCATGATTTTATTACAACTTAAACATGATTTAATACATAAAAATTCACTTGATACAACAAAAAAGATCGAGAGGTTTAGTGTCTTTGGGTCTTAGGATCATTACATAAAACATAAAACTTGAAATGCAACATCTTTCTTGAAAACATCCTATACATGACCACTACATTCCCTCGTACTTAGCATTTCATGGGATAACCTGAGGACATGCATAAGAAAAGGGTGAGCTATAAAGCCCAGTAAGGGAGTACACATGGAATAACATGAGGAGTACAATTAAAGTTATACAATAGGCATATCAATAGAGAATAAAAGAAACATGAACATAAAGGCATGATAAAGCATGATAATCATAGCATGGAAATGTGGCAACAACACTTAACATTGAACTAGCATGAGTCGTGGCTCATTGCACATGGAGCATGAGTAAACCCTCATTTCACATGAAGCACGAGAAGGGTGCACCATTCTTAAACATTTCATTTCATGCATAAGTGTGCCACATGGATCATAAAACATGGATTCATAAAACCTAATCATATATTCCATGATAAAGGAATGTGGAATTCATACATGAAACTTTACAATAAATAAGTAAATGTGCATAAAGGTGAATACCCTTGATGGAGAAATGGGCATGGTATCCACTACACAATGACATTGGCTTAGAAAATCTGTGCGATTTCGGCAGCGTAACAGCGTGACATAAGAATTCATAAAAATATGGTTGATGAGAGAAAAAGGGGTTCCTCATCATATTTACATGTAATGGAAAGTAAGGAGGTCATATAGATACATGTCCCAATAATTGAAATGGAATTTAGATTCATGATACAAATGCATTGCTTGAATGTAAAAGAAGAGAGAGAAGTTCCTTTCGGAATTTTGGCATATTAATGAGTGTACATGGGAGGCATTTAATGAGAGAGGAAGGGGTTCTTCATCATATTTACATGCAATGTACAGTAAGGAGGTCATATAGATACATGTCCCAAAAATTGAAATGGAATTTAGATTCATGATACAAAAGCATTGCTTGAATGTAAAAGAAGAGAGAGAATTTCCTTTCGGAATTTTGGCATAGTAACAGGTGTACATGGGAGGCATTTAATGAGAGAGAAAGGGGTATCCCATCATTCAAACAATAATAGGGACGTATGGGGGAGGTGTGAAACCATACCCCAACATTCATAATTGAAAATAAAAGGGCAATACAACTTAATTTTTTTTGACAAAAATGAGAAAGGAAGAAAAAACCCTTACTTGTAAGTGTACTTCCAAAGGATAGAGAGAGTCTTGTGAGAGGCTTCTTGGGAGCTTGGGGCACCTTGGGAGGATTCTAGAGAGAGTAGGGTAGAGGTTGGAAAAAACCCAAAGGATTTTAGTGAGGTGGAAGTGGGATCTTGGGTGGGTTTATATAGGAAAGGTGATAGAATTCTTTATTATTTAGGTTTGGGACCCCTTATATTAAATTAATCATAACCACAAACCATACCTTGGTTTTTGCCCATGGTTTCTGGAAACGGAAATAGGAAAACAATATTTTACAAGGCCAAGGTCCGAAATTATTAAAATATTAGGGTTGCTTATGTGGAGGTGAGTCACACTCCCAGGGAAATTAATTTAAAAAGGCAAAGTGTTGAATATGTCTTGAGGGGTTCATTAATGCTTTGAAAAGTAAGTCAAACAAACCCAAAACCTCATTATTTTAATGATAAAACATATGTTGGCCGAACATAAGGATTATGGTATTTTATTACATCTCCATTGGGTCATTATGATGTCATAAAACACATTATATATTTAAATAGTATTTAATTTTTACCCAAAAATTTGACTGTCTCAGTAAATTATGAAAAATTCACCGTTGGATAATTTCGACGTCCTGATTCCAGAAATATCATTTATTTTATCTAAAAAATTTCTAAATATGTTAATTTTCACTTTTCAAATAAAAACCATCATTTATCGAAAATTCACGGGTTTTGACAGAAATGGATTTCAAACCTTAATATAAAATTTTAATTTCATTCATAAAATTATAAGATCATTTATATTTAATAAAAATTAAAATTATAATATTATTATTATTTTATTAAAATATTATTTAATTCAAAAATCCCTTAATTTAATAAAATGGATATCTTAATTAAATAATAACTAAAAACACCATTTGTGCTTTAAAAACTATTTACAATGTATCAAAAATGACTAGAAATTATATTCATTATTATATACAAAAAAATAATGTACATGAACATAGTACTACTTATTTTTTACATAACCCCTTAAAATAGACGCATAAGACCTAAGGGTAAGGTGTGCGATGGTGACAGAATCTTGGGGCGGCTCGGATAACATCGCTCAAGTGGTAATCTCAATCAACTTCCACTTTTCCCATAGACGGTCACGTTCGAGCTTGACATAATGAAGCTCATCTTGAGCTTGGTAAAGGGAGAAGCCCAAGGATGCCACATTATTTCCAAGCTCTAACAAATGGGCTTCGTATGGGGAAATTCTACTAGATGAGGCCATCGCTTCCTTTATCTGAGTAAAATTGTGTTCGTTAAAGCCTTATATTTATACTAATCATGTGATCACTGTTCAACGGCTATAAAAGTAACGGTCACAACTCTTATCATAAAACCAAAGAAGTTGACATATTATAAAAACATATTTTTTTATAAAGAGACATTTAACTGGATTAAGAGGGATTTTCCATTAATGAAACTTTGGGTCGTTACAGGATCCCCCAATTGTTCATCTTAATTTATATCATGTTATCCTATTCCTCACTAGAAGATGTTATAATGAGCGGCTGATGTCATCTTCGCATGACACTAAACTGCAGAGTTTCCAAGAACTATGTGTGGATTGATAACTACCTTTATAGGATACATAGTTACTCCTATACCATCATTCTCATGTCCATCTATAACATTCCTCATCATTAAAATTGATTCAACAACATCCATACCACAAGACATTAAACTGCATAATTGATGTCATTGTTGGATAATATTTAACTGAATGTGTTTCAAGAATAATGTATGTCTTGATTATTATTTCAATGGGATACACACTAATGACTTAATTATATATCTTGGTCTAACTACCAACTTGGAAAAACATCCCTTGACCTATCCTTAATCACATTTTCATGGTGAGAGGAACCCTTTCCATTCTCTGTTTCTCACAACAAGCGTATCTCACATTAGTTTAAATTCTGAGCCGATGAACTAGAATGAACATCATTGTACATTATGATAACTTATATTAATAGTTCTTGAATATCAATAAAGTCCTTATCAAATCATGATTTTTCTTCTGTGTGACATTGTATGTGATAATTTCCCAAGAGTATCCATCACACTAAAAGTTCATAGCAGATCCCCGCTATGATGAGAAATCGGAAGTGGTATGAAACTATTTTAAGATATATGTTCTATGGTTGTATGATATAAATTGAGGGAAAAATGATACAGGATATCAAGGGTTGAGATTCATAAGAAATTTAGGCACCTTCTTAGGGTGTTTTCCTTTGGTAATATTTAGTAGGATATTATGAAAAAGAGAACCGAGAGTATGAAATCCACATTTATAAGTGTCATTGGATTGTCCTATTTGTGGATAGGTGAATTGGACCTTAGAATTAAAGAATATTATTAATGGATATTATGAGTCACATACATTGATGTATTGATGAAAAACATGATGAATGATATTAACAATGATGTAAGATAAATTGGGTGTGTCTGGAGAAATATTGCATTAATGAATAATGCAAGAACGGATTTCTCCCTTCTATTCACTAACGACTGATAATATCTCAGGCCTCAAAAGGAAATGATATAGCCTAAATAGATCCATGTACATAGTTTTATAGAGGCATGTTCAATTTATAGAAATTTAAATAATGGGATATCGAGAATATAGGATGATGGCTTTGGCATGAAACCTATTGTATTAGAGATATTGAGATAGAGGGATTACATTACAGAGTAAATGTTAGTATGAGGTGACATGTCATTGTAGCATTAACTTCTTTCTCGATGGGTGCCTTGGCATGTTTCTAGACACTAAACTTGGACACTAGGAAGCTCCGCCTAATGCCACTGAGAAAGAAACTAACCATGGACTTTAAGCATATGTTAGGAAATAATAATATTACACTTATTATTTGACATGGGGGATTCAATATGATTTATGTAAAAAATTATGGAACATGTGAAAATTGTTTTATTATTACCCTAATGAAATAAATGGCTAGTTATATTATTCTCTCCTTATAAAAGGGAAAGACAAGGGATGCATATTCCATTGGGCACAACATTTTTATAGAAAACCTCTCAATCCTAGAGAGTTATTTTCACCTCTATGAACAATGTCAAGATCAATCCTACTCCACCAGATAAATGAGAACATTTGGGAAGGGGATCTCAAAGAAAATTGATGGAGGATGATGCAAGAGCAAGGATCCTATGTGCTAGTTCATAGAGACTCTTTCAATGACACCCAGATATTCGTGAAACACATGTGGATTAAATCTATAGAAGATATACCCTGGATCTTTTTAACACAATGATGGTGCACCGTAGATCTGTGGTAGGACACATCAAACAAGAAAGAATAAATCATGGAGGTAATTTTTATTTAATTAAATTAATTATAAACAATATATTTTGATCATCACTATTTTTTCTCGTTTATATTTATTTTTCTTACTTATTTTATTCAATTCCATGGATCATGACATTAATCATTGCATAGATCATAGATTGTTCATTCAATATGATAAAAATCGATGTTAGGCACCATCCCATCTGTACATCTGTTGTGCCTAGAACCTAAAAGTGGTATCATAGTATACATATTATTTTTTATAATTATTTAAAAATTTTGGTGATTTACACATTTATAATTTATTTTTAATTCAAGTAAATAATTCATTTAATCTGGGTTATGAGATCTGTTTCTACCTCCATTATTTCTCACATAAGTAACAAAAATGGTAAATTTTATGATTAAAGTAAAATCAAGGAACACATTTTTATGTTCTAAATATTCTACCTGGATAACACAACAAAAACTAAAAAACTGGCATTTAATAGGGCTAAAATATAGTAGCGCTAGAAAAATGTGATGAGAAATTCCATCATTATCAGTGCTAAAATAAGTTATGATAAAGGGGGACCTTTATCAGCAATAAATGAAAGGGATGATGAAGGATACCCTTTATCTGCACCTTTTATTTTTCACTGATTAAAGGTCCAATATATGAGCGCTTTGTTTTAACATGGATAAAGATGTTTTTATCATTGATTTTGGAGCGCTGATAATGATTGAAATATATTATCATTTCTTACCGCTGATAATCATCAATTTTATTAGCACATATACATTTATTTCTGATAAAATGAAAATTAATCAGTGATTTTCTTAATTCACAGTTAAAAACTTCTCCGATCTATTTTAAAAACACCAACAAACACTCACTCATCATGATTATGAAGCTCTTATGTAACTCTTGTGCTATAGGCTCAATTCCACTATGATCCACCCAATGAATAAAGAATAGAATCCATTTTATATCATTCTCTACTTTTCTTATATATATTTTTGATATTTATAGGTTCGGAGTTTTTCATTTTTTTCATTGTTAAAAACACTACATCTCATCTCCATGACACTACTGAAGTGACTCCTCGAGAGGGTTAAACAAATTACCTTATTGAGATATAATCATTTAAAATATTGTATTTTGAGATAAATTACCATACGTAGTCATTTATGTTCTGTATAAAAATATGATGGAGTCCCATGTGTATTATAAATGGTCATGACATACTCAAATAAGATTTCTTATTTTTTTCTTAACCGAATTGAAGAAGACCCCTTTTTCTTACCTCATCTAATTTATTTGTAGAGGAATATCTATTAAATTTTTATTATAGAATCTATCCTTAAACTCATTTTTCATACATAGATACCACTCATTTACATAAGGAATTAAATTTAATATATTTTATTATATTCATAAAGAATATGTTTCCATATATTATGTGAATTTATCAAGGATGGCCCCTTCGTAAATGATCCTTTTTGTAGCCTATAAAAATATAACTATAGTCTCATATACATATAGTTATATAAAGATTTATAAATTATTGATGAATACATTATCTTCTAGGGTCTCCCACCTTAGATGATCTTAATCCCTATGAATTGATGGATCACAAGACCTTTCAGACCCTTTATTTACTTGTTTAAAACCCCTATAAACATATTTTATTAAGTATTCCTCTAAAGAAACATTAATTTTATGGGTAGTACATAGTTCCCAAGAACCAACTATGATTTTAGATTGGATCACATGAATATTAATAAATATTTTATAAAATTATCATTGTTCTTCTTTGTAACATTAATGTTGTAATTCCTTCACAATATCTGGCACATAAAATCCTTATATGTGTTACCCAAAATAATGAAATCCATGAAATGTAATTTAAATATTCATAAACTCATATCAAGTGATATAGATTTAATTTTTATGATAAAAAAATGATTCTTGACTATTAGTTGTTGGATTCATATAGGTACAAGACAATTATTCTGACGAAAATTAAACCTCGTAATCCTCAAGAAGGGGTTTATGAGGACTGACCCTAACATAATAATTCCCCTTATTATATGTGTCATTAAATATTTATAACTATATATGTGTTTATTTAAATATATATAGGATTTTATTATTAAATTGTGTTGTAATCAACATAAATTGACATTTCCATGTAAATAGTGGAAATATATTTTCATGGAATGTTAATATATATTGGGTTTGTCATAAGTTTTATGACATTAATTGACTAATTCACAAAATATTTTTATTCTTTATTTTTATAGATGATGAAATATCTACCCATTTGTTTGAAATAGAACTATCTGATTAAATCCATAACCACCATAGTTCATTGATGAGTTCTTATCATAAAGTCAAATAAAGATAAATCAATAATATATGTTAATAAAATATTAAGAAACATTTATAATTAGATATAATTATAAAGTAATTTCATTGAATATTTTGATTTCATATGAGCTAGTCATCATTGAGACTTTATATTATTTCCTTATGGGTTTCTTAATGTATTTCTAGATTTCAATCATAGACTTTAGGAAATTTGTACTAATCAGACTAAGAAGTTTCCCTATAAGGTCACACAATATCTATATCCCCAATCTCATAAAAATTTATTTTAAATTTAATTTTAAGAATAAATAATATTATTGATTTTTATATAAAAATCATAAAATATAATTAATAACAATGAATGAAGATATAATGAAATAAATCCATAAATATAGAGTTTATAAACTAATTCTTAGGATGTTAATAGATATTGATGACTCGGATAAATTTGTTTTTTGGTCTAGTAGACTCATATGCACTCCTCATCCATGATATAATTTTTTTTCTTGTGAGACATTCGTTTTTTCTTGAGATGTTTCTTTCAATTGTGTTTTATATTGATTATGAACCTGATTATATGATTTTGGTGTTATTCAAAATATACCACCCAAAATGTTACATGATGATTATAGTGGGGATTTAATTGTTTCTGGTTCTCCTCGTTTTCTACCCATCTTCTGTATAAATAGAGGTTTTTTAGAGGTAGTGAAGTGTTTTGAGGAATTTTTCAATGTCTTTAGAGTGTTTGGAACTCCCAAAGCTATTAGAGTTTGTGTTGTTCTTGGTCTGCATGGGGGGGGGGGGTGGTCAAACTTTAGAACAATGGAAGTTGTTTTCCCCACCAACGATTCATGTTGGGATTATGTGGGAATTTTCTATGTCACTATTTTTCTGATGCTTTATACTTGAGGAGGTGAAAATGAAGAAAAGTTAAGAGCTCCTAATTTTCAAACTAGGTCAGTGAGTGGTGAAGGATTATGTTAAACACTTCAAAGACCTGCTTTCCTTTTATCCGAAGCTGGCGTCACCTGGTCTATTGAATGATTATATTTTCATTGGGTGTCTTAATCTAGAGATCAAGTAGTGATTACTCTTCCACAATGATCTCTATTTTGAAAAGTTTTTGGATGATTATTTTTTGGATTAGTTGTTGTGAAAAAATCATAAACACATTGTCTTAGTTGTTTTCTCTCATGTTGGGGTGCTATGTCCTACAAATGGGATTGTTTATTAATTTATGTAAAAAAAATTATTTATGGAATTTTATAAAATAATGTTTGAATTGTTTATAATAATTTTTATTATTATATTTGTGTTGTAAAATTCATTTCATTTAAATTCTATATTATGACTTCTTTATTGATATCTGATGTGTTTTTGGGGTGGTTTGCTATGTTTTTTGGGAGTTTATTCTGTTTTTATAGTGCTCCACTACAGTGTTCTTTAAAAGTACACTCTATCCGTTCTTACCTTTATGAGAGCTTCTAAAAGAGCAGATAAAGGTCCAATTTATATTCTCTTTTGGTAGCGCTGATAAATGTATCTTTTATCAGCACTATTTGAGTATTGAAAAATTTCATGGGATTTTAAAATTCCTCAAGTAGGCAGTGCTTTTGTAGCACTGATAAAGGAAATTTATAGTGCTGTTAAAGGACAATTTTAAAGTAGTGTGATGTTCACACGATGTAGTTATCATTAATGTCCTAGGAGTTAATTTCAAAATTTCTCAACCTATTTTCATTAAAGACATGTGGTGTAAATAATTCTTACACTGCGTGGTGACTAGGACAGAATGGAGCACGACACTACTCACTATGTGGCTTACTGTACATGGCGTGTAGTCTTTTTAATTTTAGGGTAGGGCTATATAACCCATACATGGATTAGGTGATAAGTTACTATGTAACATGGAGTAAACATATAATGTGACCCACTAGACATGAAATGTACTCCAGGAATTCTAAATTACACCTCACACGCTGAGTCCTTAGGCATGTACTTTGGATAAACATTAAAGGTAGTACACGAAGTGTAGATCATATCTACATGTTGTGTACTATTACCAAACTATGTAGAATTAATACATTAATATCTAGATAATGTTTAGATATTTATATTTTATACAAGATGTGTAACGACCCAAAAAATTATTAATGAAAATTCCACTTGGTCTATTTAAATGTCTTCTTATGGTTATGTAAAGCATATGCACTTATTGGGTTCTATGTTTTTGTTTTTAAAATACCGTTATTAATTGTGACAGTTTCTAATATAGTCATTGAATAGTGATCACATGATTAGTATAAATACAGGGCTTTAACAAATCCAATTTACTCAGACAAAGGAAGCAATGAGACCATCTATTAGACTTTCCCCATACGAAGACCATTTTTTGTAGCCTGAAACTGAGGTGGTGTCATTCAGAATCGCTCTTGACCAAGTCCATTCCATGCTTCAATACATTTAGCTTAAGCGGAACCACCTACTGGAGAAGTGGAAGTAGATAGAGATAAAAACTCGTGGGATGTTATCTAAGCCACCCCAAGAGTCTGTCCCCATCACACACCTTACCCTTCGGTCTTATGAGGTTGTTTTAATGGGTTATATAACAACACCCTAGTACTAAAACTATGTATATTATTCTTTTATAGATAATATTCATTCTATTTATTATTGTTACATTGTAAATAGTTTTTAAACCATAAATAGTATTATTAGTTAATTTTCAACAAATAAAAAAATTTGATTAATTAATGGATTTTTTAATTAAATAATATTTTAATAAAATAATATTATTCTTAAATTTCATTTTATTAAATATAAATGATCGTATAATTTTATGAACGCAATTGTAATTTCTATTATGGCTTAAAAGTTATTTTTGCCAAAACCCATGAATTCTCGATAAATGTCGATTTTTTTAAAAGTAAAAATTCACATATTTAGATAATTATTAAGATAAAATGATTATTATTTTTGGAATGAGGATGTCTAAATTATCCAGTGGTGAATGTTTCATTATTTTTGGAGATAGTCAAAATTTTGGGAAAAACTAAATACCATTTAAGTATATAATGTGTTTTATGATATCATAATGACCCAATAGTGATGCAATAAAACACTATGAACCTTATTTTCGGACAATATATGTTTTACCATTAATATAATGTGATTTTGGGTTTTTTTGATTTATTTTACAAAGCTTTAATGGACCCTTCAAAACTTATAAAACATTTTAGAATTTTAAATTGTTTTCTTTGAGTGGGCGACTCACCTCTAAATAAGCAACCCAATTATTTTAAGAAGGACGGCCACTGGCCTTATAAAATATTTTTTTCCAATCCCCTTTCACAGAAACAATAGGAAAAAATCATGTGCTGGTTGGTTGTTTTTTTATTTTAATGCGAGCTGTCCCAAACTCAAATAATAATAAATTCATTCTCATTACCAATATAAACCCACCCAAGCTCCCACGTCCTATTCACTAAAAGACTTTTGAGTTTGACCAAATACCTCCTTATTCTCTCTAGAATCCTCTCATGGTGCCCCATGCTCCCAAGAAGTCACTCTCAAGACCCTCCCTAACCTTTGAGATCACACTTCCATGTAAGGGATTCTCACTTTTCTTTTTTATGTCCATGTTTACTTATATTGTTATGACCTTTTGTTTTCAATTATGAATGTTGGGGTATTTTTTTTAACCTCCCCCAAACTGCCCCCTTCATTTTTTAATGATGATATATCCATTTTATCTCTCATTAATGCCTTCCTTGTACACCTGTTACCATGCTGAAATTCCATAAGTAATTTCACTCTCCTCATTTACATTCAAGAAATTATTTTTTATTATGTATCTAAATTCCATTAAATTTGTTGGGTCATGTGTCTATATGTCCCCATTGATTTATATTTCATGTACATATGATGAGACACCCATTTCTCTATCATCAACTCTTTTTATGAATTCTTTTGTCGCGCCGTTATGCTGTTGAAATTGCATCGTGTTTTTTCAATCCAGGATTATTGCTCAATGAATACCATACCCACATCTCTATCAAGGGTATTAACATTTATGAAAATATACATATATAATTTTACATTAATTTATTTATTCCACATTTCTTTATCATGGAATAACTTATTATGTTTATTTATTCCATGTTATATGATCCATGTGGAAAACTTATGTATGAAATTAAATGTTTAAGAAAGGTGCACCCTGATAGCGCTCCAATGCATTGGTTAAAGTATTGTATCATGATACGTTAGGTTCAATGGGTGTTGAATCATGATAATTAAAGTGAAATTATGGTTTACTCGTGCTTCATGTGCAATGAGGGTTTACTCATGCTCCATGTGCAATGAGACTTGGCTCGTTCTAATTCAATGTTAAGTGTTGTTGCCACAATTCCATGTTATGATTAACATTCTTTATCATGCATTTATGTTCATGATTCTCTTATGCTCCATTGATATTACTATTTTCTAACATGTTCTTTATTCCTCATGTTATTCCATGTTTAATCCCTTACTGGGCTTTATAACTCACCCTTTTCTTATGCATGTCCTCAAGTTATCCCATGCAATTCCAAGTACTGGGGAATGTAGTGGTCTTGTAAATGATGTTTTCTATCAGATGTTGCATTCTACATTTTAAGTAGTTATATAATGTTCCTAATCCCTAAAGACACTAGACCTCTTGATATTCCATGTTGTATCAAGTGGATATTTTCTGTAATAAATCATGTTTAAGTGTGTAATAAAGAGGAGGGTTATCATAGTTGGTATCAAAGGGTAGGTTTAGTTATTTTTGGGATTAGGATTACAAAACCATAGTTAATCCTTAGAGACAAGAACAAGTATAATAAAAACATTCCCATGTTTTGGAGAGTATTGAGTGCGTGTTTTATCAATAAAATATGTCCATGTCTGGATACGATCAGGTAGAGTGGGCTCTGGCACAGATTTCCCTTGGGGTGAAAACCCCGACAAAGAGATTCTGGATTGACCCAGGGTATCCTGGTACACGACAACGAGCCTTGTTCCACTATTGGTTATGAAACTCTCAAGGGATATGCTTTGGTAAATTCACAATCTTATAATGGACCCCAGAGATTAGCCGATCTCCATTTCGACTTTGAGGGCACATCAGATAATTTCCTTATAGTTATCGATGTCACGGATCAATTGGAGAATCTAGATAAAGGTTTTATATGCCCAACTGCTTCACCATATGGTGCACTAGTCCCCTTCATCACTAAGAAGGATGGGTCAAAGTGCCTCAACATCGATTATCGTGAGCTTAACAAAATCACGATAAAGAACAAGTATCCTATCCCATGAATTGATGACATTTTCGATCAGCTATGTGGAGTACAATAATTCTCCAAGGTAGAATTTCGGTGGAAATATTATCAAGAAAGGTTGAAGATGGAAGATATCCCCAACACTGCTTTTTGTACAAGATACAGGAACTATGAATTTATAGCAATGCCTTTCTGAATCTCTAATTCTCCCACAATCTACATGGACTTGATTTAAAGAGTATTTAGGGATTACCTTGAAAAATTTGGGGTATTCTTTATAGATCATATTCTAATATAATTAAAAACCAAGGAGGTTCATGAGGATCATATAAGAACTGTACTAGAGACCTTGTGAAAGGAGAAGCTCTATGAAAAGTACATAAAGTGTGAGTTATAGTTATAGGTGGTCACATTCTTGGGCCATATCCTCACAATAAATGGGATATTTGTGGATCCCTCCAAGATTGCTACAATAGAGGGATGGCTGATGCCAAAATCAATAATGGATATCTATATCTTTTTTGCATTTAACTGGATTTTATCAACGAGTTATGAGAAATTTCTCATGATTGTCCCACCATATTACCAAGCTAACATGGAAGGGAGTAAAGTTTTTATGGAGTGATGAATGTGAAGCGAGATTCAAGTAGTTGAAAATGAGACTTATCACTACCCTCGTGCTCATATTACCCACAAATGGAGAGCTTTTTGTGGTATTCAGTGATGCTTCGAATATGGTCCAGGGTTTCTTGTTGATGCAAAATGAAAAGGTCATTGCCTATGATTCAAGGCAATTGAATGTTCATGTGAAGAATTATCTAGCACATGATTTGGAGTTGGCTATGGTGATCTTTTCTTTAAAAAATTGACAGCGTTATCTCTTTGTGGAGAAGTGTGAAATATATACGGACTACAAAATCCTCAAGTATATATTCACACAGAAGGAGTTGAACATTTTCCATTGAATATGGTTAAAGTTGATCAAAGACTATTACTAATCAATCCATTACCCCCCTGGGAAATCGAACAAGGTGGCATATTATCAAAGTACAAAAGACCCATCGATTATATCATTGATGAGAATTGAGAAGGATCCAATCTTCTTAGATTTGATGATGAGGGATATGGGAATCATAAATAAAAGAACATCATCAATCCTTTCACAAATTATTTCTCAACCGTCTCTTTTGGAAAGGTTAAAGGATGCTCAAAAGGATGATGTCGGAATTCATAAGAAAGTGGAAGCTATCATAAAAGGGTAATCCTTGGAGTTAAATGTTGATGAAGAAGGAATTGTGAGAATTGGGAAAAGACTATGTGTTCCATAAAGTCGAGAGCTGAAGAAGGATCCTTTGGATGATTCACATAGTTCAAATTTCTCTATTCACCCAGGAAACACAATCATGTATAATGATCTACAGGAGTATTATTGGTGGGATAATATGGAAAGGGAGATTTCTGAATATACATCAAAGTTCCTGGTGTGTCTTTAAGTGAAGGTAGATAGACAAAAATCTAAGGGGATGATCCAAACAATGCCGTTACCCGCATGGAAATGGGATAACATCACCATGGAATTTGTCACCGGACTTCTGAAGACATCCAAGGGAAACAATGCAATATGGGTTATTGTGGGTCATCTTACAAAGTCCGAACACTTCATTGTGATTTGGGGGGCTTTCTCATTTGATCAAATGGCACATATATATATCAAGGAATTGGTAAGGCTCTATGGAGTACCACTATCTATTGAAACTGATCAAGATCCATGATTTACCTTTATTTTTCGGAAGAGTCTTAAATATGCTCTGGATACTTAGATGAACTTTAGTATGGCTTATCCTTCTCAAACTGATGGAATAACTGATTGGACTATCCAAAAACTTAAGGACATGTTGATAGCATACTCAATGGACATTAAAGGAGGACTGGATCACCATCTTCCACTGGTTGATTTCTCCTACAATAATAGCTTCCAATCAAGCATCCGAATGGCACCATATGAATCCCATTATCGGAAAATTTGCAGAAAACTGATGTGTTGGGATGAAGTCAGTGAGCGTAAGCTGTTAGGACTTTAAATGGTCGATGGAATGGTTGAAAAGGTGAAAAACAATCATTAGCATATCAAGGCAGCCCTGAGTTGAAAGAAGAGTTATGAAGATAACCATAAACGAGACCTTGAGTTTAAAGTTGGAGACATGTTATTTCTATGCATATCTTTGTAGAAGAAGGTCATGGGGTTTAGAAAGAAAGGGAAGTTATTTCCTAGGTACATCGGCCCCTTTGAGATTCTGGATCTTGTCAGGGTTGTAGCCTATCGACTAGCAATTCTAACTACTATGGAAAGGTACATGATGTCTTTCATGAGTCCCTCTTATGGAAGTACATATCAGGCCCTTCACATGTACTCTCTTCATAGGTAGTATAGTTAGAGGATGATCTTTCTTATAAAGATCAACTAGTGAAGATCATAGACCATAGAGAAAATGTTCTACGAAATAAAATAATTCCCCTCATCATGGTGTTTTGGAGAAACCACTTGTTTGAAGAAGCGATGTGGGAATCAGAGTAAGTGATGAAGCAAAGTTACCCACATATTTTCTAGATTGGGAAAAAATAATTTGGAGGGAGAAATTTTTTAAGGGGGAGAGATTGTAACGACCTAATTTTTTTTTAATGAAAATTCCTCTTGGATTATTTAAATTTATTCTTATAGTTATGAAAAAAGTATTCACTTATTTGGTTATATGTTTTGGATTTTAAATTTCTTTTATGAAATGTGACCATTGAAAATATAGTCGTTGAACAGTGTTCACATGATTAGTATTAATATAGGTCTTTAAGAAATCCAAATTACATAGAAAAAGGAAGCGATGGACTCATCCATTAGACATGCCCCATATGAAATCCATTTGTTAGAGCACAGAAAAGAGGTGGCGCTATTGGGATTCGGTCTTTACCAAGACCAAGCCGAGATTGAATACGTTAAGCGTTAGTGGAACCACCCACTAAAGAAGTGGAAGTTGATAGAGATTACCACTTGAGTGATGTTATCCGAGCCACCCCAAGAGTATGTAACCATCACACACCTTACCCTTCGGTCTAATGAAAGTTTTTTAAGGTGTTATGTAACACGACCCTTTTACTACAATTATGTACATTATTCATGTATATAGAATATAAATTCTTTTTATTATTGTTACTTTGTAAATAGTTTTTAAAGCATAAATAGTATTTTTAGTTAATATTCTACTAAGAAATCTATTTTGATGAATTAATAGATTTTTGAATTAAATTGAATTTTAATAAATTTTTATTATTATTAAATTACATTTTATTAAATACAATTTAACATATAAATTTATGAATGTAATTGTAAATTTTATTAAGATTTGAAAGCTGTTTTTGTTAAAACACCTGAATTTTCGATAAATGTCATTTTTTATTTTAAATGAAAAAATCAACATATTTATAAAAATATTTATATAAAATGAAAATTATTTTTGGAATCTGCATGTAGAATTTATCCAACGGTGAATTTTTCATAATTTTTTGAGACAATCTATTTTTTTGGTTAAAAATTAAATACCGTATAAATATATAATGTGTTTTATGACATCATAATGACCGAATAGGGATGTAATAATATACAATAAACATTATTTTAGTCCAATATATGTTTTACCATAAAAATAATGTGATTTTGGGTTTGTTTGATTTATTTTACAATGATTTAGTGGACCCTTCAATAATTATAAAACCTTTTAGCTTTTTAAATTATTTTCCTTGAGAGGGTGACTCACATACACATAAGCAACCCTATTATATTAAAACGTTTTTCCATTCAAATTATAAAATATTTCAATCCACTCCTATTTGGAAAAAAACATAGGCAAAAACAATTGGATAGTTTTTGTTTTTCATTAGTTCAATGTGAGGTGTCCCAAACCTAAATAATAAAGAATTCCTTCTTCTTTCCTATAGAAAACCACCAAAGCTCCCACTTCCTCTTAACTCAAAGCCATTAGAGTTTGAACAACCCTGAACCTCTTCTCTATAGAATCCTCCCAAGGCATCCCAAGATCCCATGAAGTCTCTCTCAAGCCCCTCCCAAGCCTTTGGGATCACACTTCCATGTAAGGGATTCTCACTTTCCTTATTTATGTCCAAGTTTCCTTATGTTGTTAGGCCCACTTATTTTCAATTATTAATTTTGGGGTATGATTTTTCACCTACCCCATACTGACCTATTCATGTTTGAATAATGATATATTCCCTTCCTCTCTCATTAATACATCCCATGTACACCTATTACCATGCCGAAATTTCATAAGGAATTTAACTCTCCTCGTTTACATTCAAGCAATTATTTTGTAATAAATATATAAATTCCATTACATTTTTTGGGAAATGTGTATATATGAACCCTTTAATTTCCATTTAATGTACATATGATGAGGCACCCATTTCCCTCTCATCATCCATTTTTATGAATTCTTATGTCACATCGTTATGCTGTCGAAATTGCACCGTGTTTTTCCAAGCCAAGATCATTATGTATTGAATAGCATACCCATGTCTCTATCAAGGGTATTACCATTTATTCACATATACATATTAAATGGTACTTAAATTTATTTTTTCTACATTTATTAAACACGGAATAACTCCTGATGTTGATTGATTCCATGTTATATGATCCATGCAGCACACTTATGCATGAAACGAAATGTTTAAGAAGGGTGGACCTTGATAGTACTCTAATGCATTGGGTAAAGTATAATATCATGATACGTCTTTTGAAATGGTTGTTTACTCTTTCTATTTCATGTTAATCTGGGGTTTACTCGTGCTTAATGTGGAATGAGGGTTTACTCATGCTCCATGTGCAATGAGCCTTGGTTCATGCTAATTCCATGTTAAGTGTTGTGTCCAAATTTCCAAGTTTTGATTATAATGCTTTATCATGACTTTTTGTTCATGTTTCTCTTTTTCTCTATTGATATGCCTATTTTATAACATGTACTGTATTACTCATGTCATTCCATGTTTATTACCTTACTGGGCTTTATAGCTCACCCTTTTCTTATGCATGTCCTCTGGTTATCCCATACAATGCTAAGTATGTGGGAATGTAGTGATCATGTAAAGGAAGTTTTCAGTAAGATGTTGTGTTCTATGTTTTAAGATATTATGTATTGTTACAAATCCCCAAAGAAACTATACCTCTCGATCTTCCATGTTGCTTCAAGTGAATATTTTATATAATAAATCATGTTTAAGTGTGTAATAAAGAGTAGAGTTGTTATAAGATGTATTATAGTTATTATTATTCATGAATTAAAGCACGAAACATTACCGAAATGTCATGTAATTCGTGTAATCCTATGTATAGTATAAGTGATTAAAGTACACGATAATTCAATTAGGTTATATGTCCAAAAGAATAAAATTTATAAAAGTATAATACATGTTTAGTATATTTGAATGAGTATTCCGTAGGATAACTCTAAGGTACATTTATGTACAAGGTTAATTTTTAATGAATTCTACTTTGTTTAAAATTATAATGGATAAGAATCTAAAAGAAATTCAATAAATGATTAATATAAAAATATTTATTAATTAAAGATAATAATTATTCAATATGAATGAAATTTATCTTAAATAAGAATGACTAAATAATTTAATGCTATAATTATTAAATGCATAATTCTTTTCATGCGTGTGGATGATCATGAGCTAGAGCAGACCTTTGAATGTGACTAGTTTCCTTTTAATTTATCATTAAATAAAATTATTGGTATGTGTGCCTTCCCTCATCATTAATATGTAGGGCCTAAATGCCCAGTGTTTATTTATGTAAATCCCATTAACCTCTCACCTACTCATGAGTGAAATAATAGGTAATTGAAGGAGCTCCCATGAAAGTGGAGGTGGTTCAAGTTTGGTGATTAAGAGAAAACAATCCAAGGAGATACAAAGGTGGACATGTAGAAATATGTAAACATGAACCTTAAATGATACAAGTGTTTCTCCCCTTGGTCAGTGGTTATTTTATCAACTTCTAGATAAAATTACCATTAAAACAAGATCATGATCATACCCTTTATTTTATTTCCATCAGTTTTAGGGTTCTTCATTATGGATGTTTTATCATGATCACATAATTAATGAATTAACAAGCATGAAAGATTGAACTAAAATAAACTAGATTATGCATAATTATATCTAAATACAATATAAATCTCTTATGTAATCCCAATTAATATTAACAATAATTTGATAAAGAAAATAATTTGTAATTTACGTATAAAGGATAAAACCACTCAATAAGATATTAAGTTGGTATATCCTTCCATTACATCAATCAAAATTGATCCATAGTTCAGAGTTCTTAACCAGACAATGTTGGGGTGATTTAAATTATCATGGAATTCTAACATGAGGTTTTGGGGTGACTTGACTTGGTTCACATATGGGTTTACTAGTAAAGAAATAATTTGTGTAACTGAGAGGAAATGGTTGAAGAAATATAAATTAATGTTTTCAGGACTGGGTAGTCTACTCATCATATCATGGAACTATGAGTTAATGTTGTTTAAATTTATAATTCAAACCTATAAACTTTCATGTTTCATTAAAACCAAAATTTATTATAATAGTAATGGGATTATGGATCATTTGCACTTGAAGTTTCAAGCAATAGGATATTCTGAAGATAATGGTGAGGGCTATTGGGTTTCAATAAAATAGTGGGAGGCTAATAAATATAATATTTATTTATTTGATTAAATTTTATCAGATAATGTACTAAAATTATATTTATCTAATTTTTAGAAACAACATTAAAAATGTCATCAAGCATATAGTTTTGATCCATACATTTGAAGGAAAACATTCTCACGGGGACTAATTTTAAGGAGTGGCATAGGCACCTACGAGCCATCCTTCTCCATGAAATGTAATTGTATGTGCTTGAAGAACCATTACCAGTTGTGCCTAGAAATGAGTTGTGTGATAAAGAACTCTCTCTATACAAAACAAAATCTGAATAAAGATATTTATAGTTAATGCTTTATGCTACAATCCATTCTCAATGAGATCCTAAAGAAACATTCCAAAATGGAATCTTATATCATGATGTCTCCCCTTTAAGATCTATATCAAGTTAAGGTGAGACAAGAGAGGTATGAGATCCCCAATGCTTTGTTCAAGACTATTCTTATAGAGTATTCACCAGATGGGCCTCTTGTAGTCAATATTTACTGGTTACATTAAAAGCATGGAACTATTGGGGATTAAATTCACATATGAGTTTCATACATATCTCATACATTCACCACTGCCTAATGAATTAACTTTTTTTATTGTGAATTATAATATGATCTATAATGAGAAGAGTCTATTGGATCTTCTGGCAGTGATTCTACAAGGGTACAAGGAAATGGGGTGTGAAAAAACCACATTTCTTATGGTGAATAGGAATATGAAGGAAAAGGTAAATGTTTCTAAGACTTATAAACATTATAATTACCCCGAGCATCGTCTAACTAAGAAAAAGAAGATCCAAATGTGGGTAAAATAAAAGGAGGTAGTGTGTTTTGCATGTGTCAAGTTAGACCACTAGAAGAGGAACTGCACATAGACGTAAGGGGAAGCCAAAGGTGAATTTATTATTAGGTGAAATCTTTCCCTTTCTAAATATTGGGTATTATATATATCTTATGTTTCTCATATTTATATCCAAATTTTTGAACCATTTAGATTTAAAAAATCTAGAGGAAAGGAGGATATGTGAGCTGCTAATGGAGCGAGGCTTGCATCTCTTTCTATTGGTGACTACCACCTTTCGTTACCAACCAGGATGATTTTGGATTTACATGAATATTATTATCTACCAAGTGTTACCATGAATGTGATTACTATTTCATTCTTAGATACAGATCGGTTTATTTTCATGTTCAGAAATAAAAGTTGTTTCTTTTATAAAGACTACATATGCTATTGTTGTCACATTTATATATCGGTCTATATGTATGAAATTAATAAAACCAATTGTTTTCAATAAATAACAAATCATGTTTACACAACACATATAACTCCCAGTTGTGGAATCATCTTATTGGTTTTTAAAATGAAAGGAATTTGAAAAATATCTATTAAGATGGTTATTTATCCTCTTCTAAGTGAAACCCCCTTGATAGATGCCACACTTTTTTACAATAGAAAATTACTAAACCTCTATTTGGTGGACTGGTTGAAAGGTACAAATAGATTCTAAGATTGGTACACACTGATGTGTATTAACCATTTCAATTAGAAGCTAGAGGTGGATAATCTTACATCATAACATTTACTGATGAATTGGGTAGATATTGATATATCTACATGATGAGGTATAAGATTGAGTCCTTCAAGAAATTCAAGGAATTCAAGAACGAATAAGAGAATCATCTTAGTAAAAATATAAAGAATCTTCGATCAGATTGAGGTGGATAATATCAAAACCAATAGTTCATCAACCTTCTACAAGATTTAGGGATTCTATCTCAAATATATCCACCTTATACACCATAGTGGAATGGTGTTAGTGAAAGGAGTAATCATACCTTGTAGGAAATGGTATGGTCAATAATGAGTCATGCCTATAATCTGTTATCCTTGTGGGAAAATTCGTTAAAAAATATGGCAAAAACATTAAATCGAGTTCCAATTAAGAAGAAAGAAGAATTACCTTCATGTTATGGAGTGAAAAGATACCCATTTTTTCACATACACGTGTATGATGAAGATAGGTGTTTGTTAAGGCATTTTGTGGAAACAAACTATCACCTCACGGCATGAATTGTTTCTTAATATGGTATCCTATGGAAACAGAGGGTTACTACCTATAAAACCCCTCAGACAAGAATGTGATTGTCACTATACAAGCCATCTTTCTTGAGAGGGAGAAAATCCTAAAAAACGATAGTGGGAGAAAGATTGACTTTGTTGGAGTTGATGCTCAAGATACATAAAAGTTGGTATAGGAAAAAGTTCCACATGTCCCTGTGGAAGAAGTAGTTCTTGAAACACAAGTACTATGTAGAAGTATAAGTGATGTTAGAGAACCATAGATATATGGTTTTCTAGTCCTTCAGGATGGTGGCTCATTATGATTGGACAAATATGAACCTATCTCTGAAAAGGTGGAATTAGGGAGCTCAGAAGATGAATAATGGATAAAAGATATGAATTCTAAGATAAATTCCATGTATCAGACCCATGTTTAGGTTCTGGTAAATGCTCTAATTGATGTGAAGACTGCTATATGTAATAGGGTATTCAAGAGGAAACGATACATAGAAGGAAATTTTAGCACATATAAAGCAAGGCTAGTGGGGAAAGGGTTAAAAATGAATCAAGGAATTGACTATGGGGAAATGTTTTCACTAGTTTCAATGTTTAAATTAATTATAATGATAATTTCTATAGAATCTTACGATGACTATGTTATTTGGAAGGTGGATGTCAAAACTGAATTCCTTAATAGGAACCTTTTTTAAGATGTCTATATGAAGAAACCAAATGTTATTATAAAACCAGTTGATGTAAAAAGTGTTTACAAGTTTCACATATCCATTTATGTATTGAATCAAGCATCTAGGTAATTGAACATTCAATTCAATATAGCCATAAAAGAATTTGGTTTCATTACAAATGAATGTGAGTTGTGTGTTTACCAAATGTTAAGTAGGAAAGCGTTTGTTACACTAGTATTATATGTTGATGACATATTACTTATTGTAAATAACATATCATTCTTATAGTAAGTTAAAGAATGGTTTAACAAGTGTTTCTACAGTAACGGCTTGGGTGAAGAAGACAACATTCTAGGGATCAAGGTCATTTGTGGTAGATCCAAGAGGATACTTGGACTAAGTCAAAGTACATATATAGTCCAAATACTAAATATATTTATTATGGAACAATCCAATAGTATATTGGTTTCAGTGTCACATGGATTACATATTTCTAATAAAATGTGTCACCAAACACAATAAGGGGAAGGGAGAATGAGTAAGATCTTATATGATTCAGTGATAGGATCAATCATGTATTCCATTTTATGTAAAAGAATTCATTTTTCATATGCACTGAGTATGGTAGAAAGGTATCCAAAATATCTAGGAGATCAATATTGGAATATTATTAAAGCTATCCTAACATATCTATAAATAACTAAGGATATGTTCCTGGTGTATGGAGGAGATGAGGATCTTTTGATCAGAGGGAATGCTGATGCTGTTTTTAGATAGATCATAATGATCTGAAGTCACAATATAGATATTTTTTATCTCTCAATGAAGGATATATAAGATATAAGAGTTCAACGCATCAAGTTATCATGTAGCCTACAACAAATTCCAATTATATAGCAGCTTCTGATACAGCCAATGAATCAGTTTGGATTCGGAATTTTTCTAGGGTATTGATGTGGTAACTAGTAATAAATAACTATATCACATTGTATTGGGATAATACTACATTAATGGACCTTGAAAAAGAACCAAGGTCATATCATCATACAAAGCACATACATTGAAAGTATCACCTATTGAGGGATTTTTATCATAGGGGTGAATTTGCAGGGAGAAGAGTATCCATGGAAGAGAGGATGGTGGACCTCTTGAATAAAGAACTATCTCACCAGAATCATGAGTATCACAAGAGATCTAGATGAGGTTGTTAGCAGTTAGCTTTAGGGTAAGTGGGAGTCTGTTGGACTTGGTTCCCTCGATCTAACTCCTATATACTTTATGATAACTTATAATCATGGTTTTTGAATATCAATAAATTCCATATCATACCATGATTATTCTTCTCTATGAAATTTATGTGATAATGTCCCAAGAGTAGCTATCTGAGTAAAAGTTCATAGCAGTTCCCCACTATGATGAGAACTCAAAAGTGCATTAATACTATTCCATGATATATGTTCTATAGTTGGATGATATCATTTGATGGATTCATACGATACAAGATATCAAGGGTGGTGACTCATTAGACTTTGACACACCTTCTCATAGTATACTCCCTTAGTAATATTCTGTAGGATATTATGAGAATGAGACCCGATAGTAGGAAATCTGCATCTATAAGTTTCATTGGAAATTCCTATCATTGGTCCTTTATATTAGTCCTTATAATCTAATATTATTATTAATGGATATTTTGAGTCACATACTGTGATGTATGGATGAAAACTATGATGACAGATGTTCATGGTGAGGTAGGATATGTTGGGTGCATCTCAAGTAATATTGCACTACGGAATAATGTAATAAAAGATTTATTGCTTTTTTTACTAACTAAATTTAATATATCAGGACCTTTTCTGTAAATGATATATATAAAATATGTCCATAGCCATGGTGTTCTATAGGAATTTTATATTTATATAATCTCAATGAACGATATATCTAGCATATAGGTTGATGGTACATACAAGAAACCTACTCAATTAGAGATATTGTGGTAAAGGGCTTATATTACATGGTAAACGTTCATATGAGGTGACCTGTCATGGTGACATTATCTTGATTATCTATTGGTGCCTTCGAATGATTCTAGATGATAACATTGGACTTTAGGCTACTTCATCTAATTCCACTGAGAAAGAGGCCTAGAGGGTCACTCACCATGTGTACCCAGAATCCTAGTTAAATAATTTATTATATAACAAGTTGAATAAATATTATTCCCAATCGTTGTTTAATAATTATCCATGTATTAATGATCACATTTATTTTATCACTAGTAATTAAAAAGAATATATTGTGGGTTAAATAATTAGTAAATATTGTGGAGGATTGGCGGAGTAAGTTTAGTGGTCCAGGGAGAAATAATAATATTGAATATTATTGTATTAAATAATATTTTCTTATATCTCACAAGCTATGAGGTTATCCAAAAATAATAATATTGTTGTTATTATTTGACATGGGGGGTTTTCTAGTATTAATAAAATAAGTTAATGCTCTTATGAAAATTGTTCTATTATTACCCTAGTGAAATAAATTCCTGGTTATATTATTCCTTCATAAGATAAGGAAAATCTAGGCGATGACTATTCCGTTGTGCACAACATTTTGGGAGAAAACCTCCCAAGCCTTGAGGGTTATTTTCCTCTCCACAAAATCTCTCAATAATGAGAGAGATCCTCCTCCATCATATCAAGGAGAATGATTTGGAGGTGATTTTCAAGGCGATTGATGGTGGATTATGCTAGTGTAAGGATATTCAATGCTAACACCCAGAAACTCCTTCATCAACATCTGATGATATTTGGAAAATGTGTGGATAACCGCTAGAGAATATATACCCTTGATGTCTACCGCAAAATGATGATGCACTATAGATCAATGACTAGACACATCAAAACTGAAATAATAAACCTTAGACATAATTATTATTTAATTAAATTAATTATAAACAATATATGTTGATCATCTCTCCTGGTTCATAGTTTAAATTTCGTTGTCTTATTTATTTGATTCAATTCTTTGGATCACGACATTCATCATCACATATATCATTGGTTATTCATTGAATATATAAAAAATCAAAGTTGGGAACCGTCCCGTATGGGATTCTTCTATTCCTGGAACCTAAACTTATTAATTTTAGAAAGGACTTCCCCGCATGAAAAAGTAATAATAGCTCTTGATGGGTTAATTGATATTTGATGTAAGAACTGAAAAGGAATACCATGATTCCCTGACTCATGCTAAAATTCATGGTTGATGTCTCTTGCATGACATAATATGGAACATTCCTATAGACCTCTCCCAAGTGTACCATTGTTATTGGTGATTTGTATCCTACCAAACATCCATTCAATATCTATGTGTGACTTGATTCCTGAAATCACCCAATACTTAGTGACATCCAAATCACTAAAACCATGTCTAGTAACAACAAATAAGAATAAAAATACCCCTACCCATGTATAGTTCAGACTTTCATCGGAATCTTCTTCATCATGAAATACATGAGACCTCAGTCGTACTAGAGTATGATATATAGTGATGCCCATATTGGCATCCATGGGTCCAACCGCAATACAACTTTTAACATCGGGAATCCTATGTCCTTTTCTGATGATGTTAAATAGAATATTCCTTTGAAACTATGTATTTATTGATTCTTGTTATCATAGGATACATATTCAAGACCAGATTTCCAATCTCGAGCCCATATATTTTAATAAATGATAATAATTCTCGCCTTAACATGCGGGTTAGGCCTGGTAAAAGAGTTTTTCATTTCAAAAATACATGTTTTAGGAATCCTGTTGTCATAGGATATGTAGAGATGCCTGAATATGTAATACGTGGATAAACTACAATAAATGATAAAAAAACCAACCCAATTTCATAGGGTCTAATCCATAAAAGAGAATTTTACTATGTAAGAGTCATATAAACATGCAGCCTTATTTTTCATGAAATATATATTCCACAATTTTTCATAACAGTTCCCACATGCTTACAACATTACATTAATCTATAAAGAAACGTTAATTACCATATGACATAAAACTTGATTGATGTGATTATGTTCTTATAAAAAGACTTTTGGATATGCATACCATCATCTATTATCATCCCTTATCAATGGAATATAAGAGTCTTACCCCAATCCTCCTAGGTATGGCATACTTCCACTATATTTTAAGTAGCTCAATTCATGAATCACACTTCATATCATGAGAACCACAAGTTGCTAAAAACGTTTAGTGTCCCTTGGAGAGGAAAATGGATCACTTCAATTAACCATAATTTTGATGAATAAGGGCTCATACCTATGAACTAGAGAAATCATTACTATGTAATGAGGGATTTCTAATCCTCCAAAGTCTGACAACACTATGGTGAAACTCATCACCAGGGTTGGTCAGGGCCACCCCCTATATGATTATCCCATATCATTACTCTTGAAATAAGAACCACTATATCTAATTTAAAACATTATCAACTCCTTCTTATAAGGATGATGGAGTTCCCTTTACCCTAGGTATCCAAATTGGGATCTTGTGTACAATGCCTGGTATTATGTCCATGTTCATAATGACCTTAAAAGACTTTTACAGCGTTGAATATTTTATGGCATTAAACACTAGCCTATAATGGTCTTAATCGAAAGACCTTAGACTACTAGTGAAAGTGACACTAAACTTTTCTGGTAAAAAACATACAAAAGGTGGTCTGAGAAAAAGTCAAGTCTTTTCTCACTAAGCTCTCCACCACATTAGTTTGGGAAAAATTTACATCACAGATAAATAATGAAAAAATATAATAGGGAATACCCTTTATCAATATTAAAATCCAATTTATTATCATTGGACCCACTAGTTCAGAAAAATGTAAAAGTAATGATTTGGAACATCTCCTCGCTATGAGAAAATGTTATTTATGTGGTGAAACATCTTTTAGGATTCTTAAACACTTATTGGATATTATATTTTCAATAAATCACCCTTTATGATTTAAGAACTATGGTAAATCAAAAAAATATAATGGCCCTTGGAATAGAAAAAGCTATCTCTTTGCTTGACCATGCTATCGATGCATAAGTTCTTAGACCTACCAACCTGAGACATCATGGCTCAATATAAAGGGCATTACGATTATTTTGAGCCTAAAATAAATTTTAAAGAACACAAAACCTTAGGGGGTTCTAGGTGATTCCTGGTATGTTTTTCACATATCATCCTGATGTCTCGAACACTTTAAACTATGATTTACAATCGCCGCAACTAGAATATTCAATGTGATTAGACATCCTCAATGTTATGTCACTATGTTTTGTACCCTTTATCAATGCTGGAATGCAACACTCTCTTAAAAAAAATTGATGTCCCAGACCTAATTATTTTAAACGATAGGGGGTAGGGCTTGAGATTCGCAATTTATGATCTAAATTTTCCAAGGGTGTAGAACCTTCTTGTATAGATTTCCTACATAACCAAAATCATTTTCAATAAAATTGAGAAATTGAAAATTTTCCATGTCCTTTATAATTGGGTGGGTATTCCTCTATTTGACCATGATATCGATGCATAAAGAGATTATAGTTACAAACCAAAGGTTTCCTCTCTTTATATGAAAGGAACTCTAATCCCCTTTAGGCTCGGTGACACCACGACAGAATTCAGAACATTATGACATCTTGGGTCATCCCAGTTATGTATCCCCCATTCAATTAAACAACAATCCATGTTCATGGGAACATGATTTACATTAACCATATTCCAACTATCCAGGTGGACTTAGCTTCACTAGTATTTCATCCTCAACTAGTATTACCCCCATAAATCATCCATGGTCCTCAGAGAATGGTGGAGATACTTTGGTTGGACCTTTCTATTCACACAAAATGGATTTGAAGTACAAACCAGGGGAATCTCTTCCTTGTAAAAAAGGAGATCTAATCCCCTCGATCCTTGCAACAGTATGGATGAACTCAAAACCTTAGGGTTTTTTGGTCATTCCTTACATGTCTTCACCATATTACATGATCATTGATCAAATCATTGTTTTATGACTTTAAAATTCATGGATTATTAATGTATGAGCTAAAATACCCTACACTATAGTGATTGAAGGTCCAAGCTAAAAGAAAATCAACTAAGATGGTAGATGGTCTAAGCTAAAAGACTCAAAACTAAGATTCTATTACTTATGAGATAAAAGACCATAAATTATAGTGATAGATTTTCCATGCTAAAAAACCCTAAACTACAATGATTGAAGGTATAAGATAGAAGACCCTAAACTACAATAGAGAAACCATATAGGCTGAAAGAATAGAAAAGATTGTAAGGCCCACCTTATGGCCCTGGAAAAAATCAATATATGCTCACCAAGCCTATCACCATTAGAAAAATATAGAGAACTCTCACAACAAGCCAGAGATTCTACCTAATTATCCTTTTGAGAACCAGTGAATCTGAAGATAACTATAATAAATACATTAACATGGAACCTCATGATTGGTGAGAATTCATGAGAACTTATCATGAAGAATCAATTATGATTTAAATATTAAAATCTAGACATTCATGTTTAATTATTATTATAAATGTAATGGATATCATAGTATCTTCATACATCATATTTGTGAAGTTCCTTTCAAAGAATGAATGTATGAAAAACTGCATTGAAACATGAAAAGTTCAGAAAATCCACTCATTGATAGAATAATATTGGTGGAATTTCCACATTTTGGAATAAATCTGATAATATAATAAAAATTAATACATTTCAATATTCAAACAAAAATAATATTAAATCCTCTGAGCTAACTAAGATGAAAATATTAGAGAGAGAAGCCACAATTGAACACTAAAGGGTTATTCGCCTCTCCTCTTCTCCTTCTGACCCAGGATGAAGGGTCTCGACTAAAATAGACATCTTATCAACTTTTTTTGAGCTGTTTCTATTAGGGAGGATGATGATGAATGTTCATACATCAGGAAATCTATGATATCATCATATCTCCATAACTACATGATCAAGGAATCCATTAGGTCATTCAAATCATACCTAAATTAGAAAATCTGATACAATGTATCTAAGGACTCTTACACCTATTCAACAAAGGGATCCTGATATGAATTATCACCCAAGCCCCTAAAATTGGTTATAAAATCAAGGGGAGTTAGGATAATTTGTTTCATATTTTCATACAGTGGTGGGATATCAAAACCAACCAACCCCAAGATGTCAAATAGTTGGTGAAGGCGTTCCTCTTTGTCACAAAATATTTATTTTGGAGTGTCATTAATCAAGGTGTGAATCTACAACCAGATCATCTTGTTTCATTTTTTGATCATATGGGGAAACCAACGATGTAAGAGATGAAGTCCCATATATTCTACCTCAATAGATTTATCACTCGATTATAGTTCTGGAGGGCTAATATAATCAATGGATTATGTATCACTATCTGGATGGTCATCAAAATAATGGGGGAGCTACCTCAACATCTCTCCCAAGTACTGAATGTACTTCATCAATTTTACAAACAAAGGGGTCAGTGTGGAAAATGGTTTTTCTTGATGATAAACTAGACGTCTTATAAGACCACTTGGGTCGGTTGTTACCCATGCATGGGCATAATCTTCAGAATGAAAAGTAGGGGCATCATCATATGGAATAATGAACTTACTATTATTGTCTTCACACACCAAAATCATCTAAAATTGGAATATTATCCCAAAAAGTCTATCTCCTCGCATGTAGGCTGAATGAATAGGGGAGAACCATTGAGTGTGTATGAACTAATGAGAAAATAGATATGTTTTATATGGATCATAGATGATTAGTTCATCTATCATGGATATAAGTGCCCCATCCTAAAGTGATATATTGAACAACCTTTCATCAAATGAGCCACCACAATTATTAATGATTGGCCAATTCATTGCTAGATAAGGGATGAAATAAAGGATATCAAATTGAATCAACACATCGGTAACCTTTTTAGGGTCTTGTGACATGGACCCAAACCTAGATATGGTAAAAAACCTAGGACAAGATATAGTTCCATGGTTCTTGGTGTTGTAGAATTATTCGTAGAAATGGAAATTCTCCCCTATCATTCCAAATAAGGAATGGAAGGGAACAACAATGTTATAGGGGATTATTTCCTATTAAATGTGGAAAATATTTGGTAAATGTGTGAAGGTGTCGACAACACTACATTAAGGTAATTCCCCTCCACTAGCTATGCTTCCATCACCAGCGTACTGGCCCAAATTCATTAACATGCATCCCCACTAGGGAAAATCCACTCGTTCAGCTACATGACCATGAAGCTCGTCTACCTAATGATTGGAGAGATATTAGTTTTTGCTCGATATCCTAATGAAGTATGATCCCCAACTTCCAAAATTACTAAATATGAACAAAAATTGTCACAAAATATCCTGGAAGGGCATCAATAGGGGAATATAGAAATCATTCTATCATCACTTCAATAATGAAAATGTTGATCGAATCATTATAAGAGATAAGAGTGTCAATAATAATATCATTTCTTAACATATCCTTCAAAGTGATGATCTTGTACCTCTCCATGACTTGAGTTTGAAAGGGGTAATCCCAAAAATCTGTTGTAGGAAGGAATTCATCATACATATCATTGGGAGGAAGGATCCCACCCTATCAATAGATATACTAGATTAAAATTCTTATATCACCATAGGAAAGAAAAAATTAGTTGGATTTAGAAAACCAATTTCTTTCCAATTCCCTGGAAAGATCATATTTATGAAAAATAATAATTTTAGAATGTCATATTACTTCATAAATATGGAAAACATATAACTAGTCAGAAAACTCTATGTAGCATTACTTGACCCAGAATGTCCATCCCCATTCATCATAAAATATACCACCAGGATGGAGATCCCCATTCATGCTCCATTAACCACATAGTATTTTCATAGAAGAGGTAAATATACTCAAATATCTTAGAGTGATGGTATGGTTAGTGAAATCATAGTTGTCCAGACCTAAGAGATAGTTTTCCAACTTGTATAAGAACTCTGGGGATTGAGATGTGACTAGCCAGCCATCCTAAAAAATTTCATCTGAATAGAATAAATGGAAATATACCCTAGAAAGATAAAATTTTGTAGTCTAATGAGGGAATGACCACTTTGTTCAGTATTATAGATTCATATAGAGGATGTTGGTTTTATAAAGCATAAATCTAGATCTCTAATGGAAGAATCCATTTCAAAACATCTTTATCATAATTCATGTGGTATCAGGGGTTAGCATTGCGGTTTCTAACAATCATGGCGCTTTGATTAGCCAAAAAATAAAAACTATGATGAGAGACATAAGCCATCTGAACAGAAGTAAGTCTCATATTTTACAAATATTGAGATTCAATACCATCTATGGAAAGTTATAAAATTCCATAAGATCATACTCATAGAAAAAATCAATAGGTAATTCAAGATCACATAAATGATTCTTGAATCACCTAGTTCACGAATACATAACGAACCACATAAACCCATAGATCATTTAGAAGATCATGACCCCTCAGATGACTCACCACCACTTGACCTTGACATGGTCATGCAAGCGACAAAATAGATTAAAATGATCATGTGATTGATATAGAAGAACCAATGGAAGCTTAAAAGGAATCTGTGCATCCCAAGGGATTATGATCTAGAAATTATCATATTTTATTACACGTTTTACTCAAAAATTATCCTGTGAAAAATAAATCTTGAGAATTAGTTTTCATGGGATGGTTACATGAATGGATCTCATGATCAGTTATTGTAGAATGGTTATGCAAAAGGGTTATGAAATTGTGGATGGATGGAATATATTTGAGATGTGGTGTAGATAATGGATGAACCCCTCTCCACTATCCTAATTTTTAGGTAATTCCATAGAATACCAAACATCACCCATCAGACCAAGAGTCTTCAAAAGACAACAATTGGAAAAAAAAACTGAAGCCTCAGGTAGGAATATAATTTCCTTATAAGTAATACCTTGTCCCTATGGATGTCACTCTTGATGGGGGGGTTTTTTTGGCATCCACCAAATGAGAATTGAAAATTTCAAAAGGGATGATATACCTAAATATTGGTATTATTTTCTCTAAAAAACAAAGGATGAAAAGGTGGCCAGAACACATGGATCGCATAACCCTCTAAGAGAGTACCCATTGAAATACCTTCCTAATGTCACGTGAAGGAAACTTTTTAAGTACATACATAGTGGGACATCTAATGTATCCCCAATGAAAAGCCTTTTTTCACATTTAATGGGGTTATAAACAATCATTGATCACATGGTAGCTACTAGAGGAGCACTTGGGAGTCATAAGACATGTCTATCTATATAAACCTTCCAGTATATCCAAAAATACAATGAAAAAAGAAGGAAAATATCAAAAATGAAGGAGTCTCTTTCAGTCATAAATCTCAAAAGAAGGACCCATGCAACTCGTAAGACACCATGAATGACCCGATGAAATGTACCCCTGGTTATGAAAGAGCCAGCTAGCATGTCACCCTCGTCATGCGAAAGGCCTATAACATATCTAGGCGGTCTCACACTCCCACTTTATCTCAAAAAACAATAATAAGGCCTTTTCCATGATAATGATTATGCATAACCATAAGATTCTTTTTTTCACATGACACATCACCAATGTGAAGGGTGATTGTCTTCGACAACACTTGTACAATCTTGTAGGATCCCCATGTTTTTGGAAAATAAAACAAGGAAATAAAAGGGAAATGGAGCACATCGCTTATGGTAAAAAAACATATGATATGTTCATGCACTACAAAAGACCTTGAAAAATTATAATGGTATGACGAAATGATCTTTTGAAATACCCATATAAAGCCATAATTATCTCGTGAAATGTTTATCTCATGTAACCAAAGATCACTTGAAGTCATTTCATCAAGTGCCATGATCTACTAAATGCCCTTTGTCTAATCATACTGAGAATGGAAATGTCCCTTTATGATCCCACATAATTTTGGAATAACCCATTTATTGTACATAATCCAACAAATGAGTAATTAATAGGATAGTCTCACAGTCGCTGAAAATCAGGAAATACCCTCGGAATAAACTATAATAGGATATCATGAAATGAATGAAATAAAATATCTCAGCCAAGGAAAAACTATATTTTTTGTGATATGGACCACACAAAGTGGTGAATAATTTGGTTTTAAAGGCACATAAATCCCCCAACCATCATCAAAAAATGCATCCTTGGGTACTCACACTAGTACACACATGTATCAGAACATGTTTCTCATATTAGCCGATCTAGAGACTGGAAGGTAATTTCATATGGTAGTTTCTAGGTAAAAACTAATAGATCGAGTGACATGCATAAGAACATTGCATGATAGCTTATATATCATGTGAAACACTTCTAACGGGTTATAAAAAGTATTTCCTACAAAGCTGCTAAATCACGTTATACTTAAAAAAGGGTAACACTAAAAAAATATAATGAATATGTAATAAAAATATTGATAAATGAAAACAAATATGGAGGATCATGAAAATAAAATATATGATGATCCTCATACATTTTTCATGAACCACCTATGTCATGAGACAACACTGAAATTTCACAGAGATCGCATGATGATCCTTTTTTATACTATTTGGATCACAAGAATTCACATGGATATGTCAGATAAAGTCACATGGAACCCCTAGGAAATCCTCCCAAGTATTGTGAAACCCTCTCATATCACTATCTATCCCTTGTGATGTCCTCTAGATATGTCACTATGATCATAAAGATATACCAGTACATGTCATATAAGTCATACAAAAGTATCAGTATAGGGAAACTTTCTCCCGTGACATCATACAGACAAGCTATGTATATCTTGAGACATCCCCTTGACATGTTATCCAACTATTGGGATGACACCCAAAAATTCCATCCAGGAGATGTGGAACCCTCCAGACATGTCACACTGACTCTTGAGATTCCTTGTAAGTGTGTCACCCATAATTTTTTATGACACTAAAGAAATTCAGTAGGATCATGTGACTCCATCCAAACATGTCATATGCGGTCATGTGATGGGTTCTAGGATCACCCAACCCGGCATTATGATGTTCTATAGAAATGTCATCATTGGTCATGCAACATGCTTCAGACATGCCATCTATATTTTGTGATGCCCCTCTGAAAAAGTAAAATGGATCATCAAATTGTCTTTTGATATGTCAGGAATAAATCCTCTGACATGTCAAATATAAAATCAAGGAATGTGGAGCCTAAAATCAGAATATTTCTAAAAAACAAGCATGCCTGGTCAAGAGGGACTCATGAGACTTGATAACCTTGTCCGAACTCTATAATGGGGAATCTCAATGTGTGATCCCAGTTTTAATTGAACATTGATGACTGTGATCCTTTCTATATCCGTTAAATATATAACACCTTCTTATGTTCTGACCTCAGTAATAAACTTACAAAGTGCAGTCCCAACGCATATGCCTTTCATCCATAAGAAGTGATAATGCTCATTATCCACCTCTTGTTTTCCCCACTATTCATAACTTATGTGGGATTATGAAATCATTACGGTCACATCATCCATAAAAGTGAACCTCAATGTGAAATCTGCATAAATTGAAATAATATAATATTTCCAACATAAAACAGAAGATTCCTCATGTAGGTCCTAACCAACAGGACTAAGATGACACAGATTCTTAATATAGCTATGAGACATAGGTTGACTTCCCATGGTCTGATCTCCATATCCAATATCTAAAATGTAATGTCTAAGTACAAAAGTCTTACATCCATGCACAGTGAGTCTAATTACATTCTTTACCTTGTTTACCACACTGAGTGTAGCTCATGTGGGCATAGAGAGTTGAAATGGTCATATGATTTGCATTATAAGATTCTACCAAGATAAGTAAACCCCAATGTGTATGCCCCAATCAGAAACAAAATATGATATGATTCAAATATATGGGAATCCTCTGTACATAAGATCCCATAATCAAAACTAGAATAACTCTAATTCATGCTACATTCAGGATATATAGGATGCTTTCCTATATCCTGAGCTCAACTAGAAATCCATCCCTATATAAGGCTTGATATTTCTCTGACATTAAAACCATAAGAAAAATTTGTATCCAAAGGGTTGATCATCCTACTTCATCCATCAGAAGATTGAGAAGTTCACTTAACAATGATGATTATAATTCCTACCATTACTAGGATATGTAGGATGCCTTCCTATGGATTGAGCTCTATATAAACTTCCCAATGGGATTTCCCAGCACATAATCCCCACTTACATTTGAAAATAGGCTGATTACATCCTATCCCTTATTTCCTAAATTGATCATTTCCCACATTGACTTAGGGAGTTTTAATGATAAATCATTTGCATTATGAACCTCCATCATCTTGGGAAACCATAGATTGTAAGCCCCGATCAGTGGAATGATATAACTACACATCATACAAGGGTATATAACTTGGGGAAATTACCAATGGAATGAATGAACTATAGTAACTCTAATTCTTTTCCCAACCATGATATGAAGGATGATCATCAAGGTTTGAGCTCAAACATATGGTTCCCCAGTGATGTCGTATGTGTACTTTCCAAATGATTTTAAAATTCACTAGTTTAATGAACCATGTGGGTTTTGATTCATATTACAAAACATGATGTGTAGGAAAACTCATATTGGATCAATCCCATTCCCAAAATATTGACCGCCTCCCTAGATTACAAAAAACTCTGAAATGCCTAATTATAGAGATTCAATATTTACGAAGCTACCCATCAACAGGAAATGGTTGAAGAAAATAATATACATACAGATGTATTTACCAACAAGACCCCTAAATATTTTTATATCATGAGACTTAAACAATGATATTTTTGTTTGGGTAACATGGATTATATCAGGATTTGGAAGAGATTCTTGAACATATCTAAAATCTATGAATGTCCTTGAGTAGTGAAAATCCCCTCACCCCAAAGTGTGTGATGAGTTAGACCTCCCATCCACATGGAAAATGTGATCTCACAAGAGTCATTGGATCTAAAAACGAATAGGGACACCTTCTTTTGGAAATAAGTTTCATACCCCGATATGGATGCCGAAGATTTTGGGTTTCTACTAGGGATAAAAATTGTGATTCCTAACTTGAATGATTTTACAATGAAATTTAGCCCCCAATAAAACGAACCCGTTAGGTCTGGCCAACAGCATATTTCAAAAGAAAAACGAATGGTGATCCAAATGTTAAATCATTTAACTATGATATCTCCTTCTTACAAAAAATGATAGACTGCCATGTTCTCTTTAGACCATTGATGTTCCCATTGCTTGAGTGGTTCCTTATCCCCAAAAAACCCAGGAGAAATAACTATGATTGTGTTAAAGGCAATACAACCCTATCCCACAAATAAAGGGGTATTATTTTCCCCACATACCCAATGGATGTTAGTATTCTCCATATTAGAATGAACTTTATAGAAAATTTAAAAAATATTTATACTACAATGTGATCCACCTTATCCATTGGGGATATATTTTGTAAAATCTATTTGGAACTCCCCTGGGATTATCCAATACTAGTCTCTTTTCGGGGAACATCGTGGAGGTATAATGAATATCATAGGGGATATAAGCCAAATTGTTCCGACAAGAAGTTGATTATGAAAGAGTATTAATATTTTATCCTTTGGTAGGTATTAAAAGAGTGATAAATCCCCTCACTATATTGAGTAAAATAAAGATATGATTTCTATTATATGTTTTAAATTAGTAAATTGAGGTATTCTCAACCATGTAGATAATCTGGATCATGATTCCAAGACGGATGGATTTGGTGAGTAAACATTTATTAAAAGCATGATCTACATAGTAGTCCATGATGATGGTATGAATTTACCCAACAACAGAGACATTCCCATGATTTGAGAGTTACTTCGAATAACTCGTTACTATATACTCAATGAGCTTTAACCAATTATAATGGAAAAGACATAGATCTAACCCACCAACCACAGAATGAAGTCAACATTCCAAATTCCAAGGAGATTATTGATGAATAAGAAGTTGAATTGAATATGTTAAGGTGATTAAAAAACTACATAGGATAAATATTCCTAATAAGTTTTGTTCAGACACTGAGGAAAATAATTCTCCTTCACTAAATAAATTTTAAAAAGAAAGAGGATCTATATAAATAAGGGAAGATTCCAACCACTCAAATATCATATATTCTTGGAAACTGGTGTATCTAAATCTCATTATAGAAAATTATAAAAAATTAATCTATTGGGAACTTGGAAAAACTATTCCAGAAAATATACCTTAGCCTGGATCAAACAAAATTTCAATAATTGTCTAATTAAACCTAACCATATCATGCTCTACCCACCATTTCTTCTTGTTAATCAATATAAATGATAATACATCCATAGATAATTTATTCCATCTAGTCCCTTACTACTCATATGAAATGCATGGGGGCCACAAACACTCGTCTATCCAGAGATAAAGAAATAGCTCGAGTGGGAGGATGAAACTCCTTCCTTTTTCAACTTTGGGAATACGATATTATAGACCTTTAGTGGTATAGGAACCCTAAAAACACATGATATTTTTTTCACTTGTTGTTTCCCTATGGTGGGGACTATCAAATAATAATAAGGGGAAACAATTAGATTAATTATGAAGGCTCCAGAGGGAATATTATTCATATGGTAAAACAACCTAAAATTTTGGTATATCTATAACTCCAAAAGAATCTATATAAAATTATTTTACAAAAAAATATATTTAATGATACTTAAAGTTTCATTATATTTAAATTTTCTTGAAACCTAAAAATAAAAGGGTATTGATTTCTATTTCTAGATAGAAGGGACTGACATACACCTTTAGTATGAATCATTTTTAATAGAATCCATAATAGAAATATATGTACAGACTCTATAATTAATTTCATGAAAAATTTCTTCCACTAAAATATTTACAGTATTTTTAGAGTCTGTGGTAGTTTCCAGATGGTATGAGGACTCTATCTAAGGATCTATGTTCGAATATCATCAAATATCAATGACATAAGGAATGAGAGATTGTATAACAAAAAAATGACTATTAATGTTGTATAGAACTAATACAAACCTTTATCCCCTTGAAAAATTTACTATCATTTTTTTCCTCCTCATAAACCATAGTGGAAGTGGAAGTTCCATCATCAGGAGGGGAAAAGAGAACAACATCATTCAGTGTTCAAAGGCATTAAGAATATGGAATGTTTATTTCAATGAGATCATGTTCAAGTATATGTAATTAAAACCTTTGAAAATAACTTACTCACACTGTCAATGTCCTGTAAAACTAAATTTTTCATTCTCAATGAACACCTTGAATATTTATTATACAACCAAATTTAAGGAACTGACTCCTAAGAATGATTCATATTCAAACACATCCACTAAATGATTGATGAATCCATGAATTTAAAATTATGTAATAAATAGACATAGGTGCATGGTTCCATTTCAATCACACATAATGAGGAAGTATAATGGAAATAAGATCCTAATAGCCTTGAATATTATTTTAATGATTGGATGAGAAAAAAAATCGATCAACTGGTTTCATGTTGTTCTCATGGAATAAAATATCAACTACTTTCAATACTAATATTCTATGTGATTCCTACTATTTATTTGAATACCAGGTTTATAAGAATTAGAAAACATGATGTAATACGAATAAGGTAGGGTATGAAGTACCCCTTTCAGCTCAATAGATAATTCAAACTATTCCTAATTTCATACCAGAATCATTAGGAGGAAAACCATTGCTTGAAAACAACTAACCTTTATCACAGGATGAGTCACAATACGGGTCCGTTAATTTAATTCACATGAAATAAACCATTGATGATATTGATGGTATATAAGAACCATTGTTTCAGACTAGAATAATATAAGATGATATAGGGGAAATGGATGATATAACCATTGTCGATTCTAAATTTTAGGAATAATTTCCAATGATGATAAGAATTCAACCAAAACCTAGAATAAATAACTCCAAAAAGAAAAATAAGAACACAAATAAACTCTTATATCATCTAGTTCTTAATCAGTTTTAATCATATTAAAGAATAAGCTAGTAGGTGAAAAATATTTTATTCAATTTTGAAATTTAGGAAGGAAATGTTATAACCAATAAAATTTATAGTCAATATTTAAATATTGGAAGTTCATCCAATTCCTTAACCAAGGAATAAACTCATTTTATGAATTTGTGACCCCAAGTAGAGAAATATGACATCATGAAATAGTTTCCATTATTCAAACCAAAATCTAAATACTGTATGAACTTAACATCTCAATATATCTTAGGGTGGCACACATTGTGGCCATTTAAGTCTCTGAAATTTTGGAATATGAATTATCTTCTACTATGGTGTATCATGAAGAGATAATTTTTTTCAATTGTTGGTAGTAATTTACTTCATACAAAAGGATCAAGAAGAAACCATATTTTAGTAGTTTAAATACTTGTACATATCTATAAAAATATAAAATATCATTGAACATCATTTTAGAGTGGAAAATGGTTCTAGGATTAACCTCACGATAGTGTAGACCCTCCAACACTTGTGTTAAATTGAAGTTGACTTGACTCATTACAACATGATCATCCAATGGTGTGATAAGAGTGGGAGGATGCTTCTGAAAAAATAATATAAAACTAAAAACCTATTATCGACATCTTTTTTTATTTCTATTTCACGGTGGTTCACTATGACACATAGTTAAATTTCATTATTACAAGGTTTTGGATCCATACACAAAATGATGTTCCCTAATGACACCAATTTTAATGACCCGCTTATTCTCATTATCTTGAGAACATAATGAATCATTACTAGGCCTTAAGAAACGTCCCCCTGATTCTGAAGACTAGAAATAAATACCAAAGGGTTTCAAATTAATGTGATGGAAAATTTACCCATAAATAAATAAACCACTAACATACATTAATTACCAAAAAACCACTATATGATGCATGATAAAAACATGAAAACTCAACCATCAAAATTATAACAAAACCACACCAAATTATTCTACAATAGAATAAAAAGAATCTATCAAACTAAATAGCAGAAATAAACCTACTAAACCCCAAGATGACAACAAGACTTCATGCTTGACAAGATTAGTGGTCCATTATCACGAAATAATCCATGTATCACAAGGTGGTGCTAATCAATGTTATAAATTACCATTTCCCAAGTCCCAAAATATAGAATCTTCAAAATAAATAATGTTCCAAATTAGGTGTGAGTATAAAACTCAATAGTTCTTCCGCAATGACATCAATATTAAAACCACTAGGATAGAAAATTTAGAAGCATTTATATAAAATAGTTTATATAAAACAATTTCCCAAAATAGTTTATAACTAAATATAAACTAGTTCAAAAAACATTAATAACAAAATGTCAAAAAGTTCTATGTTAACCTAGTTTAAAGTAAGTAATAATTCCATAAAAACAACCAAACTAGCTTTGAAACATTTTTCAATATCATTTTGGAATAAGAATTACATTCCACTTCCTCACATACCAAACCATGCATGCTTCATTATAATAGTTCCATACACATGAGCAGTCTTTCATCTAATTACCTTGTGTTCCAATGAAACATGCCCTCGATCTAGGGTCACACACCTCATACCCCAATGGCACACATCCCTTATTCAGGGTAATGTTTAACATGAACTCATAGAACCCAATGTATGCCAAAACCATTTCAAATAACCATTTCAATAAAACTATTATTTTATTGAAAACCATAAAAGAAACCAATTCCAATCAACCATTAAATATAAAAAAATCATTCCTTTTATTTAAAACACTTAAATAAAAACCAATCATCACAATTCCATAATCTTCCCACATTAAAATCATCATTTGAAAATCAAGAACAAAACACTTTATCCAAAAGTACCAATATTCCAGATTTCCACAACAATCACCAAAGATAGTCTCTAACAAATAGAATGAAGAAAATTCATAAACAAATCCACAAAATGTAATAAATTTTAAAATATTACATTCCATTATACTAATAGGAGTTTAGAGTAAAGCCACCTACCATGAAAATTTTTATGAAAAACAAAAAAGGATAACAAATGCACAAGATACTGGGTCGATTCTCATTGAAACCACCTTAGATATCTTCTCCTATCAATAAAAAGAAAAAATCTCATCAAATATGGAATAAGAAAATTATATTTACCCATAATGGGAATATATCTGAGAAACTGAGATGAGAGGAAAAGTATATCTAAATAGATCAAAGAAAACAAGACAAGAATGGTGAAAGAACTACCCTTACCATAAGAATAAAGCTTGAAAACACCAAGGGATTTATCCAGATTGATTCTAAATCTCTTTGGAGAGGTTCTCCTAATTTAAATAGAGAATAATCTCGAGTTAGGGACACCAATGAAGAAAATAGTGGTGTTAGAAGAAAAAATAGTGAGATCTTATTTTTTGGATCTAACATTATATCTATGCAAGATTAGTTTAAAAAGTTAGAAGAACCATGCGCTAATCGTGCATTAGCTACTGCCTTATGAAAACTCTCACACAACCTCCTCGCATAGTCTCCCTAACCATCAACACAGCGTGCACACACTATTTCCTCAAAACTACTAAATTTAATGGTTTCTTCTAATATTTCACCACGGTTTAGTCAAATTGTGTGAAACCCATGTGCATCCCCTTTTTCCCCAAAAACATATCAAAAGTTCACCAAACTCTCCCATTATTCACCCTGACACTCTATAAACATAAAAATAAAAAATTAAGGGTTACAAACCAAAAACTAGGGGTACTTCATTCTCCCCAACATTGGTCTTTCCATCCTTGGAAAGTAGAAAACCACCACTTCCCTGAATGAGTTTCAACCATTTCTCTTTCTTTTCCTTCTCATTTTTGCATGTCTCTTTCTGAATCTAACCATGATGCCTTGAAACATTCACTAGACAAATTATATTTTAATGAAAGACATTATATTGCCTATCCACAATGCACACCGGGATATGTACAAATGAAGTATCTATCTCTGGTTCAATGAGATGCCATATGATCGCATCGTCCGGATCAGGTTGATATTTTATCAACGTAGATACGTGAAACACATTGTGAATCAAACTAAACTGTGGTTGAAATTCCACCTGATATGTCACCTATCCAAACTATTCCATTATCTCAAAAGGTCCTATATATTAAGGAAATAATGTTCCCTAAATCCCAAAATGATGACGTTTGAGACTTGGATAGATCCTCCAGAACACATGATCACTCACTAAAAAAGAAAATGGTCTTCAATGATGATCCACCTATGATTTCTGATGACTCTAAGTTATCTCCATATGTTTCATGATCAACTAAATCTTCTACATCGTTTCTTGTACATGGGTTGGCACAACTAGTGATGTATCACCTATTTCCACCCAACACAGTGGAGAACTACAAGGACAACTATAAAATTCTTCAAAAGAATCCCTATGTATCGAGTCCTTCTAGCTGTAATTATACTACAACTCCACTATGGGTATATGCTCTTCCCATTAGCCACCAAAATACATTTCCCAAGCCCACAACATGTCTTCAAATGTCCATATCATCCTTTCGTATTTCCCATCCTTATGAGGATTATACACCATACTCTTAGGCAACTGAGTCCCAAGGTGTTTCTCTAAGGATTTACAAAAATAAGATTTAGACCTCATATCACTTTGTGAGACTTTAAAAACTGGTACAACATGTCTCTTTTCAACTTCTTGGATATAGATTTTGGATAGATCCACCACCATATGATTTTCAAAAATAGGGCTGAAATAGACCAACCTGTTAGCCAATCCACAATGACCCATATGGAATATTTTTTCCAAACCATTCATCGGAGACCTATAAAAAATCCATTGTTATCTTCTCCCATTTAAAAACTAGAATTGGTAAAGATTGTAACATACCTGTGGGTCTCTGATGTTCTACCTTAACATGTTGATAGTTTATAAACCAAGAAATGAATTTATAAACATTTTTCTCATTCTGCTCTCCCAAAAAAATGCATTCAATGGCTTATACTTCTTCTATATTCCAAGATGTACCACCCTTCTTGAATGGTGGTAAGTAAGAAAAAGTTTCTTTGGATAAGGCAGAGGTACAACCATCTGATATTTGATCCAGAAAATCAAACATCTATCAATTTTCCATCCATTAATGGTGTCCTCATAATTGATTTTTGAACTCATAACCAGACATCCCACATTAGATGTTTGTGCCTCTTTGACCATCATTACCAAATCCAAAACCATCAATCCTGAAAATAAAACTACAACAACACCTTTTTCGTAACAATCCACATGCATAGTGGATGGGTCTGACATTAACTACCACTCATCTAAATATTCCTTTTCCAACTGCACATATGATTTTTTTCTTAACGCGTCAGCCACCAAATTATCTTTTCCTGATGTGTACATAATGTAAATTTAAAACATCTGAAGATACTCCATCCAGAAACATTTCATCATATTCAAATCCCATGGTGACAAAATGTGTTTCAAGATCTTATGATATGTAAACAAAGTAAATTTCTCATCAAAGGTATAATGATTCCAAGTATTCAATTCATGGACAAACATAGATAACTCAAATTCATGTTGTGAGTAATTATTCTCATGCACTCTCAACTAAATTGATACATAAGAAACCAGATGGTCTTGTTGTATGAGAACACATCCCAACCCAGATCCTGAACCATCACAGTACTCCACATACCATAATCCTAATTATGTAAAATCATGATAGGTTATGATGTAATAGAATACTTCAGCTATTGGAAATTCATCTAGCATTCATTAGTCTATCATAATAGAACATTCTCCTTTTTCAAATCTATCATCGGCGAAGCTAGCCGTGATAGTTCATGAACAAAGAATTAGTAATAACAATCTATCCCCATAAAACACTGTAACTCAATGACATTATTCTGGGGATTCAAAGAGATAAAAACATATATCATTTCAGGATCCAATACAACAAATTTTTAAGAATTAATTATCCAAGAATGCATTCATCTTGTATCCAAAAATCAAACTTTTATAGTTTGGAATACAAACGATCATGTCTCAAGATTCCCAAAATGTTCTCCATGTGTTGCTTATTCACTATCATTGAAATTGAATACTGAATTATGTCTTCCAAAAACACCACAATAAAATAATTCATATATCACCGAAATATCGGATTCCTCAATTCCATAAAGACCATTGTTGCATTCGTGAGACCGAAATTCATTACTATATATTCATAGTGTCCCTATATACTTATGAAATATATTTTCAGAATATATTGCTCATAAACACACAATTGATGATATCCTGATCCCAAGACAATTTTTTAGAACCACTCGTCTCCCTGAATTGATCCAACTGATCATCAATTCATGGAAGTAGATATCTATTCCATATCATAACCTGATTAATCTTATGATAATCAATGCATTGCCTAAGAGTTCCATCTACATTCTTTATGAACAAGACTGGTTCTTCCCATAGAGATGTGATTTTATGAATGAAACGTTTTATTTCAAAATCTTCCAATTTCACTTTTAGTTCCATTAAATCTATTTGTTCCATCCTATAAGATGGAAGGGAAATAGTACTAGTCCCTGAGAGGATATCAATCATAAACTCCACATAACTTATAGGTGGTAACCTGGATATGTTCTTGTGAAATAAATTTGTATATTGATCCCCGAATGATGTAAAATATTTATCCTTGATTGATTTTATCGATAACAAATTCAATTCCACAAACTAGTAAGAGATTCTCCCATTACTGGTTCCAAAAAACCCATTTCACCAGTCTTTACAACCCTTTCTATTTTAAATAGAATCCCCACACCATCCTCAATCCCAAAAGTAATGATCCTTCTATAAAAGTCGATGTGAGACTTGAATGTTTTCAACCAATACATATCTAGGATTACATCATAGACTTCCATCTCTAACACTAATAAGTCCCAATTTAGCTCAAATCCATAAATAGTTATAGAAAATCCTCTGCCGGCCAAGGATCCATATTCTCTTTCGCTAAGAGGAGTTTGTTGTTTTATCATAGATGGAATAATATCTACTTTTAAATTAGTGGATGAACAACATGAGAAGTAATGAATTAATTTGATACACAAGTATCAAACAACACTTTCATAAGGGTAGAATTCAAAATAATCATACCCCTCTCCATAGATGGTCCCACATGACCATCTACTATCATCTACTCAACTCCATACAATTGTTTCGTTGCTACACTATGATCCATTTTTCCTTTTTGGTATTTCACTTCATGAGGATTCAGGGTATTCCTATAATCACCATGGCTAGCCCTACCCTATGGGAATAAATGTGTCTATATTGCTCACCCTGTCGAATGAAAAGATGCTTGTGACACATGAGAAGTATCTTGAGCACCTGACCTTAGAGCACTGCTACAATAGAACATAAGACGTACAATATTGTTGAAATTATGGAATACTCTTGGTGGTGTTGTATACTCTCATTTCATGTGGTCAAAGGAACCACATTGGAATCATCCCACTTGGCTCTTTGGTCATGGGGGAAGGTTAACTGATCCAGTCGTATAATTTGGATTCCCGATACAACCGTGTAAATCGGTGTCCCTCTTCCTCTTTCTCCCAGAATTCAAGCTCCCACCATTTCCAATAGGTATAACTATACATCCTCCTCCCATAGCTTCTGATATATCATATTCATATATGATCACTCTGTTTACCGTCTTTCTATAATCTATAATATAGAGCACCACAATCTTTGATCAAATCTCCTGCCTTGTCCATGATTTGAAGATGCATGCCTTCAAGTATTGACTTTCCAAAACCTATGGTGAAAAGTGCACTAAATTCCAGAATTTAACATCATAATCGGTGATAGAAATGTTTTATTACTTCTGGATAAAGAGGTCTATCATTCTCTAGATCCTGAACGTGTAACGATAGAATTTTTTATTAAACAATTCCTCAAAATCCTAAAATTTAATTCCTATATCAAGTTTATCCTACACTAAAAAATTCACCACTAGAGTGTGAGATCCTTGAGAAAATAATATTCCATCTAGAATTTCAGCTCTGATAGTGTGTCGATGAAATCAACGATAGGATTCATTCTATTCATCCACACCTCCTCCTTTTTCAGTTCAGAATCTCCCTAGAATATGGGTGGATTCTGCTTCATGAACTAGATGGAATAATCCACATGCTTAGTCTCATCTATCTAGTTCCCAGTATCCATAGTTTGGAACACATGGATGATACTCAGAACCAGATCTTGGTTCACTTATACCTCATATGCGACCACATTCTCCATAGCTTCTAATGGTTAGTTTCTATGATGCCTACTAGGTGCCATATTATAAACAGAACACAAACTCTGTAAGTCCAACTCTCTATAAACTGATGGAATAGATTTTAAAATTTTATCACATCATATATGAGAGCATTTTAATCCAAAACAAACTCTTCTAGGTTTAACCATTTTTCAAAAAATATATTCTTTCTTTTGATTATAAAACTATTTTCAAAATTTATCAACCATGCTATTTTCAAAATCACTCATTTGAAAACAGTTAAAAAATTTTCTAAAAATTATCACCTTGGCACAAAATCATAAATCATTACTCAAAATTAAATATGAAATGCTAGTTGGAATTCATTCCACTAAAAATCATGTCATGATCATCTCATAGGAAAAACAAATGACAATGATATTCTAATATCCTATAAGTGTCTCTATAACACTTATATACCCTACTCCAGATAACTTGATGTTGTAAATAAAAATGTCAGCTACGCATTTTTATGTTATCCATTTCAATCCCTAACATTCTTAATACTTATTAAGATCATATCCCATGGAAAAGATAAGAATAAATTTCATCTACAAGACCCAAAAAATTAATTACTCCTTGTGCTACAAGGGAATCAACAAGATAATACCATTTATCTCAAAGAAACTTTAGGATCGATCAAACTGATACTATTTGTAATAACCCACTTATTCTCATTGTCTTTAGAATGAAACAAATCATTACATGGACTTAAGAGACATCCCCAAGATTCTAGAGGATGGAAATAAATTACAAAGAGTTTCAAATGAAAGTGGGGGCTGATTTACCCTTTAATAAAAATCCACTAACCAAAAAACCATAACTAAACAACCACTATATGATGCGTGATAAAAAAAAGAAAACTCATCAATCATATATATAACAAAACCACACCAAATTATGTTGTAATGGAAGAAAAATAAACTACCTTATAAATAGTGGAATGAAAACTAATAAACTCATAGACAAAAACAAGACTCCATGATAGACAAGATCCATACTCCATCATCACCAAACATCCCAAGAATCGCGAGGTGGTGATAAAACTATGTGATAATTTTACATTGTCCATGTACTAGAATAAAACATCTACAAAAGAACCAAATTTCTAAAGCATGGGTGAGTAATTGACATTGTAGGTTTTCCCCAATTAATTCTCTACTCATTCCTCTTGGATTGAAATTTTTTAAACATTTATATAAAATAGTTTTGAAAACAAATTTCTAAATACAATTTATAACTAAATCTAAAAAAGTTCCAAAACCATTTATAACCAAATTTAAATAAGTTCTATGTTATCCCATTTTCCAAGAAGGCATAATTCCTTTAAAAAATAAATCAAAGCATTAAAACCATTTTTCAATATCATTTTTGCAATAAAATTTCACCCCACTTCCTCACACTCTCAACCATATATGATTCGTTATGATAGTTCCATACTCATGAGCGGTCTCATGTACAATTACCTTGTGTCCCAATTACACGCACCTGCAATCTAGGGTCACACACCTCATACCGTAAGGTTGTATATCCCATATTCGGGGACACGCTGAACATGAACATAGAAAACAAAACTTATGGAAAAACAATTTCAAGTAACCATTTTAAACAATTTCAATAAAACCATCCTTTTACTGAAAACCATAAAACAGAACAATTCCAACCAAGAATTCCATTTAAAATATGTCATTACTATTATTGAAAACACTTTAATCTAATCCAATCATCACAAGTCCATAAATATCCAATTTTAAACATTCATTTTAAAATCAATATTCAGAACCTTTATTTAATAGCACCAACTTTCTAGATTTAGACAACCATCACCAAAGAGGATTTTTAAAAACATAAAGTATCCAATTCATAATCTAATCCACACAATATAATCAATTTGAATATCTGAAACATAGTTATACTAATATTATTCTATAATTTAGCAACATTCCTCGAAGGTTTTGATGAAAACCAATAACTGATGAAGAACTCCCAAGATATAAGGTCGAATCTCCATGAAACTACCTTAGTTCTATTATACTCCCAAATATGAAACCAAATATTATCATATTTGGAATCCAAAAAACATAGATCTTACAATAATGGGAATATATCAAAGAAACCTAGAGGAGATGAGACATATATCAAAGTTGATCTAAGAAAATGTGACAAGATTGGTAGTGAACGACACTTACCATAAAAATCAAGATAAAAAATGCCAAGTGAGGGCTCTATATTGATTATAAATCAGGTGGGGGGTTCTAATATTTTCAATGTAGACAAATCCCTAGTTAGGGACATCAAGGAGGAAAATGATGGAGTTAGAGGAAAAACAAGTGAGATCCTATTTTTTAGGATCTAACTTTTACTCTGTGCTTGGTTAAACAAGTTGTGAGCTAACTGTGTGTCATATAATACATTATGGAAACCCTCACAAGGTCTCCTCACATGGTCTTCCAAACCATGAGCACACCATGTCGACACTATTTCCTCAAAACTGAAACTCTAAATAGTTTCTTCATGGATTTCCGTGTGTTTTAGATAAATCATGTACATCCTGTGCGCATCCCATTTTCCCCAAAAACCTTATCGAAAGTTAACCCAACTCTCCCATGCTTCAACCTTACACTCTATAAACATAAAAGTCACGAATTAAGGGTTACATTCCAAATATCTGGTGTACTACAAAAATAGGGCCTAAAATATTCTTTTAATGATAAGTTGATTTATTTTATGGTGACAATGTCCCCATTGAGTCATGGGAATCCAAATATAGAGATTCAGCATTTAGAAATGGAGATAAAAGAATTGGTGGTTAATAAAACAATTCAGATTGATTCTATTGATAGAATTGTAATATCCCCCATCAATCCTTAGAGGAAAATCAAGTGAATAATTTATTTATCAAATCAATCAAATTGCGGTGAAAAATCATGACATGAGAAGTAATTAAGTTGAATGTTTTAAATTAGATAATAAAAAAAGATTCAAATTACTTTCCATTCATATTCCGGTCAGATAGATATCATCATGTAGAAAACACCACCATGGAAGGAAAATACCACTACATTGTCTATGAATATTAAACTAGAACCTAATCACCTTTAATTCAATTTATGTTTAATTTATATTTAGTTAATATATCCAAGTATTTTGACTAAATATATATGAATTCTAGAATAAGAATAAATTCAAAGTTCTTTGGAATGAATAGTATTTTCTCTATGGAACCACTAACCTTGGATGAACCATTATTTTCATGGGAAATATTTTAATAAAATTATTTCTTGAAATATATGGAAAAATACTATCTACATATCAAATTTTAAAGGATTAATATATAAGAAGAGGAATAATAAAATCTCATTGATATCCCTCTAACAATTAAGGGAATGCGACTCCATCACCATCGATGAACTCATAAATATTATTCCAAGTAGTATGAAAAATATTTTACCTATGCTAATTAGTTGTTTTGTATATCATATAGAATATAAGACACATATACATGCCTTAAAAATCAATGTCATATATTCATATAGATCCATAACAAAATGATTCGGTTACATCCCAATTTTTCATCCCATTATATGCTATTTATCAGAAATCCCCTTGATTATAAGAAAGAAACAAATATAATTCAACCAAAATATGCTACAATTTTTGAAAAAAATGTTTACCGAATAATAAAATAAAAATTCATCTGAAAATACAAGTACACCAAATTCCTCAACAACATTGTTCTCATAAATAAATAATACAAAAAAGTTTCAATTCATCATTCATTTTAGGGATTTAATCATAATATTACAAAGAATAGTTTACTAGTATTTATTATTGAGCTAATTACTTATGTGAATGTAGGTTTATAGTACCTCATCTTTATAGATGGGTATTTAGAAAAAAAAAGATCTAGATGGCCGTGATGATGAGGAGTCCACTATATTTATAGATCCCATTTGGTATACAACTATCATGTAATTACCTTTTAATTATTAAATTCTAATGAAATATATCATCGTTTGATTTACAATATCTTTATTCCCTTTCATGTAATATCACTGGATTTAATGTAGATGATCTAGTGTCAATGTATGAATAATTTTTTCATAATCTGGCTGATATAATTTCAATTTTTAAGAAACTGTGACATCATAGAATGAACATAGACCTCTTAATATATACCTTCAAGGTAACATGAAGGAAATTTATTGGGTTTAAATTATTCCATGATGGTATAAAATTTCATTTTGAGATGATTAATAAAATAATTGACATGCATTCTCCTAAAAATGCACAGATATAAAGGGAATCGAATGGAATTTTTCCTATATCATATTCTTCATTGCTAATCTAACTAGTAAATTATTTCATTGTATTAAATTAATAAAAAAAGAGTCTCTTACAAAATTAATTACTATTTCTTGATTTCTATATAGTATAATAAAATATCATCTCTACCCATTGGTTAGAATTCGACTCATTGAATGGAATCCCCTCATACTTTTAGTGAAAAACCCTAGAGAAATTTCCCAACGAACCCAATGTTAAAAAGAATAAACTAAGAAAAAAATCATCCTATATTATATTAAAAATATGATGTTTGATTTAATGAATCAATATTTGACCCTTAAGAAGAATTATTTGGAATTTCTATTTATTGAAAAAAAATATGAGACAATATAGTCAGCATCACAAATTTCATCTAGATTCTCATGTGAATCTTCTCATGCACATTATCACTTGAGTAGTATTAATTTGGTTAATGGAATGTTGTGAAGTTATTATAAAATATATCAGTATATAGTTATTTTCTCAGTAGGATGTTATAGGTAAATAGTTAGAAGATTTTTTCATAGAACACCTATACATATAAATTGAACTTCTGAGTATAGTTCTCTGTAAAAAAGAGGTTTTATTCTTCCATAAAACTCATAAAATATCGGGGATATACTCTGACAGTTCCTCTAGCTGCTCGACATTGAATATAATGGATAATTTGAATCTCAATAGGGTTATCTTTGGTATTGTAAACATCTGTAGGATAAAGGAAATTTATACATTTTTTGTGCTATGATTAAAAGGATGTATCAATAATGATATTGGATACAAATCCATTATTGTAGGATTAGCTATATCACTACAAATAGTTGAGTTCTTATTACACATCAATGGTGACTTAGACTTAGTATTTATGTATATTAATGGTAAATATTCTATTAATAAGTAAGAACTAGTACCTTTATTGATTATGTTTGATTGTTGATAACTGAATTCCTCTATGATCCAACATTGTCTCATATCCTGCATTCAATGAGTGATCATGATAGTGAATTCTATAATGAATTTGTGACCCTAGTATACATATATTGAGATACAATAATCATTCATGTCATAAACCACATTTTGGTTTCCTCATTCATCAAAATAGATATCGAGTAAATCGATGAAATCGTCACATCCCATGAGTAATTAAACCATATATCCTTGTCTAATGATTCCAAATATTGGACGAAAATATCCTATATTGGACTAATTTTAAAATAGAATTATTCCAACTAATCTAGAAAATAATTATCATATGTACTGGGGTGTATAAAATTTTATCCTTTATAAGGTCCTAAATTCTTAGATGTTTCATTATGATAGATGTTTTTATGGATTTCTCCTTCACTGTGTTGAAGGAGGATAAACTTCCATATTTATGCAATAATTTTACCCCCATCTATGGTGGCCACATTTCAAGATCAAATATCTTCCCTAAAATCAAAATACATGGATACTTTTTACCATTAGGCATGAAATATTACACGAAGTTCATAATGAAATTCCATGGTCGTAGAATACTTTACAACCATATCTATCTACCCCCAAAACTAGTGCACACTATCCAATAAATGGGGATCTCTTGTATGTGGGTAAAATATATCATGGGTACATAAAACCTAGATATAGTTAGGATGTTAAAGTAAATACCTAATTATATTTACATATTATTTAAATTTTTCATTGAAATATCCCTAAATGAAGTTGTAAAAGGTAATTAAAAACTTTTTGAAAGTGAATATCATCACCATGTTTGGTTCTCCTCATACAATATTGATAGAAATTGACAACAATATCCATGATTATAATTTTAAGAGGACATATAAAAATAATAATTTCATTTCTAACCATGGGATTATAACTCCATGACCAACATAAACAGACATGTAACCCCATATTCACTTCTATATAAGACAATGTAAGTCTTGCCCATCAAGGTTATACTAACATAAACACATTTCCCTATCTTTAATCACCCATATAAATATGAATTTCCCTAAATACAACATGTTGAGTTTGGATTATGTGATGAAAAATGGTTAAAAACATTTCAAAACAATGATAAATATCAAAACCGGGTCATAAAAGAGTTTAATAATATGGGTTTTGCTCCTCTTATTCCTCTAATAAGATTTTTTTCTAGCTCTATGGACATTAATGATGCATGGAAATAATATTTTGAAGTTGGACCCAATATGATTGATAATTTACACTATTTGTAATATCTTCTCTAATGAATATTATGCCACGATCACTATGGATAGAGAGAATATTATGCCAACCATCAGTTCATGGTTATGGAAGAAATAATTTGGGTAATTCCACATTGGATTCACTGAGTCCTAGTTATGATAATTTAAATTTTTTAAAAAATAGTCCAATATAAATTGATATAAAATTATTAGACCTAGATCCCATCATACGATAAAAAAAACTAGATTATTTTATAGTCCTTCCAACATAACCTTAAGCATTATGACCAATGTTACCATCGCATGATACTAAACTATATGACATAAGGCCTATCATATATGAAATTAAACTAATTGGTACAATTTTTCCAATATGGACATTAACAATAAAACCTTGCATTGCATTAGATCTTTATCAATGTAACAAAAAAACAACCATATTTAACAATTCAGAACATTTTGGATCCCTCAATTTTTAGATATGTTATTTTAACACCCCAATATTACATGATATGTTTATCTTTAACTAAATCTAATTTATTTGGTAAAATTCTATACACAAACAAATGATGTTAAATGAAACACATAAATATAATTCAATAATATTTTGAAAATATTATTTCAATTTTGAAATTAGAATTTTAGTGTTATCTTAGGTTGATTTATTATGATTTTTATAGAAATATTTTGTTTTTGTGTATAATGAAAAATACCAATTATTTTAAAATTATCATTTCTTTTCATTAAATCAGGTTAAAAAAGTCCGATAATTTTTTGGATTTTTTTGAGGGCTTATAAGATCTATTTTATTTAAAATATTATAATTAATTCATTTAGAATAAACTTTTTACATTATTTTATGCAAGATAATTTTTACTAATAAAATATCATTATATAAAAAATATTTTTCATCACATTTTATGAGTTTATTTTTACATTGATTCTAAAAAATTATAAAAAATTAAATTTAAAAATTTTATTATATATTGGGAATTATACGTTTAAATTTTTTTAAATAGTTCACTTTTATTTTATGGAATTATGAATAGTGACCATGATAAAATTTACAACCTTGGTATAAGGTTAAATCAATAATTATATGGTAAAAAATATTGAGAAATAGAATTTAACATCAACATGACCCCCAAATTTATTCATTTATAATGGAATAAATTGACCATATACTTCAAAAATTTGAATATATGTTATTTTGGTCCCATTTATCATTTTTATGGCATTTATATTATTTTATATAATGAAAATTATTAAATGTTTCTCTCTTTCTTTTAATAACATTTCTATGTTGACATATTGATAATAATATGTTATGAATGAATCTAAAAGTTTATTTTGACAATAATTTATTTATTTTTATGATGATAATTTATTTTTAGTTTTTAGTAATGGTATAATTACGTTATATTCCTAAGAAACAACGACATAATATTTGTTCAAGTAAAAGAATAAATTAAATAATTATTTAAAAACTAAATTTAATACAATTCGGATGATTATTGTATTCCAATAATTTTATAAATAAATATAACATATTATTATTGGTTTAAAGGATTATTTTCAAATTCTGTTTTTTTTATGTTTTTCAATTCTAATTAAATGAATAGTTTCAAAGATGAAAATAATAATATTTTATTAATTTTCTTAAAAGAATAAAATATTAAAATATAACAATGTGCATATGATATGGAATAAAATGTCATACCATGGAAATTTATGATCCAATATCTACATTTTAAGAAACTTTATAACCATTCAATATTGAAAAATTCATTACCAAATTTATAGTTAGAATTGTTAAAATAATTTTTTAATACATATTATTAGTTATAAAATGATTCCAAAACACATATAAATATTATTGTATGGATAAATTTATAAAATATCATCCTTATGTTAAAATGTATATCAATTTGGATGCAATTTAAATGAGTTAGACACATAATATACAATAATATTTCATGAATTTTCAAAACTATCCATCCCCTCACCTATAAAAGAAAACCCTTCATTTTTATTTAATAAACAAATGAGAAAAATATACATATATATATATATATAATTATATAATTTTCTTACCAAATTCAATATCCATGAAATAGAGTTTTTCTCCTTCTAAAATATCATTTCAAAGGTCCTTAAGAAGGCTTCTAAAAGAAGTCCATCGAAGAAGAGGTAATCTTCATTACTGGGTATTTAAATTTTTGTTATTAATATAATTTATATAAATCTATTATAACCATAATAATAAATTTATCTAATATCAAAAATTATTATTAAATGTTATTTTTATTGTGGTAGAACAATTTTTCATCTCATTTTCTTCCTATGTAAAGCAAAAACATTTCTTCTACATATATACAGCTTACCATCTTCACGTATCAGTGGAATTAAATTTTTATCACCATTTTACAAGGATGGTTATAAATATGGAACTAATTTATATATATTATATTTATGGAATAATTATTATTATGTAATTATAATATCGTATCATCCTTTTTACCTTCCAAACCATTAGAAAATGAGTATATTGCTCATGCGTGCATGTGGTCAACAACCTTCAAAAATTGATCTGATTCATTTTCCATTTCAAAATCAAATGTATGGTAATAAAAAAATTATTAAAATATATGATATATATTACATAATAATTACTTTTCAATGTTGAATTATTATTTACATTTCTTTTATTCCATCCACTGAAAAGTAAAAATAATGGTCCTGATTATATATGGCATGCCGCCTCCATGAACGATGTAATTCATTTTTTATAGCTCTAAATTTTATGAATGACACTAAATTAATATATATAGATATATATATATATATATTAATTTTGTATGATATTCATAAAATATTGGAATAATAATCAAATTACGATGAGTGAAACTAGAAAACTGAAATTCCTTTGAAAAAAGTAACAGTTAACTCCCAGAAATGAAGATTTTAATAAGAAATTATTAAAAAATGGGTATTAAAATATTATAATTTCATAATATATGATACTATATGTATGAAAATTACTCTATTATTGATGTCAAATAAATTTTAATTTTTTATATATGATCTGATTATGGTTTTGAAGCATGTTGAACATGGGGTAAGAGGTTTTTTAACTCAGTTTTCATTCATTGAGTTATAATTATAATTTATTGTGAAATGTATACAATTATTAAGTGTTAAATGAAAATATATTTTATTATTTTTTATTTACACATATTTTTTTGTTTTAAATTTATTTATAATTATAACATCCCTAATTAATTATCACTTCTATATACAATCTTTCTAAGAGATTTCATATCAATTTCCACTCTATTGAGACATATTTTACCTTATTAAAATATTTATTTTAATGTAATGCATAAAATTACACTTAAATTTATTTAAAATCAATGTACATTTATTAATTATGATTAAAATTTTAATTTTAGTTTATTTAATAAAGTTGTATTAATTTGAATGTTTCCAAGGTGGTAAGAATTGAATTTAATATCTTATTTTTGGATTTATCTAATACTAATTGAAGGAATGTTATATTCAATACTTCAAAAAATCCACCTATTTTATTATACTATATATATTTAAGGAGTTATATATTTTTTTTCTAAAGTATCATATATATGGAACATTAATCATGAAATGTAATATTTAAAAAAATATTATTTCTCTTTTTGATCCAGAATGTTTTTCTTCCATGTCCATATTTTTTCAAAATTGATTTAAAAAATTACTTTCCATTTAATAAAATTATTTACAAAGTAAATTTTCTTTTATCAATGAATTTTTACATGTTTTTAACAGAAAATTTATAATGTTTTCCAAAACGTTGATTTTCAAATTTATTTACAAAGTTTCAAAATGAATGTATTTAAATCGACACATTTCTATAGATTTTACTTCTTCTCTATATATGATATTACATTTAAATTAATTTACATGATTTCAATGGTTTTATAATGTAAAATATTTTATGAAATTTTATTTATATTTTTTAGTTCCATTTTTCTATGTCTTCAAAGGACATGATTTGATTTCAAAACCAATATTTTTGATGAATTTATAGATGTAGTTTATCTCATACTAATTTCAAGGTTATTTGGTTTATCTTAAAACATTTTATTTCATGTGATCATTTTTTCCTTATACTTTTCATTTAACTTAAATATCTATATTATTTTTATCATTCATATTATTATTTTTTAAATAGTATAATGTTTCTACATATGGTGTTCTGCTATGAATGTTATTTTATTTATTGGGGAGATATTGATATTACATACCCAAAAATCATTATAGATATTTTTTGATATGTAATATTGTTTATGAATTTAATTTACCATTCAATATACATGGAATGAATTGGAAATGAAGTAATTATTGGGTCTAAATTATAGATATCCCCTCAATGTGTTGAAAACAATCATGAAAAAACATGATTGATAACCACATTAAATTTATTTTTCCATGTATATGTAACTATTGATTTATCTATATTGATATAAGGAAATGATGTTAATGATATCATGATGCTTGAGATCGTATCATTAAATATTAAGTATTTATTTCTTTGTGAATTTAGTAATTATTGTCAATGAGGGTACTACATTATTATAGTAAATGGTTCAATTTTGGGATTTGTTATTAATAAAATGGTTTTTTCTTGAAATTTACCATTCTTTATTGGTTATAACTTATTTACTCATGAATGCTCCCATAATAAAGAACCCTTACTATGAATTTGATCTCACCCTATATATTTTTTCCTTTCCCTAGTATGTGAATAAGGTAATTGCGAATAATATAAAGGATTTGAGAATTATTATTCTGATATATTTTTATAGTTAAATGCAATATGAGAATATTTCATATATATGGTTCTCTAAGACTAAAAAATGATTGATATTTCAGAATGAGATCCTATGGAATCCAATGTTTTTATTACATAAATTTTCATTATAAGGGACAAAATAGAGGATATTTTAAATTACAGATTCATATAACTAAGGAACACTCTACATGAAATTGAAAAACATTATTCTAAATAATATAGAAATAAATATTCTTGGGTTCACCCTAACCTACTTTTACAGAGTCTCATATTATGGGGACATACATTAAAGGAAAAGGGTTGAGTATAAATCCTAGTTAGGGAATAAGAAAGAGGTACATATAGAAAGTGATCATGGGACATAACTTTAAGAACATGAGGCACAATAATAAAGAATAAAAACATAGTATCTAACAATAATAATAATATGAGTAATAAAATTGAAATGTGGCTACACCTTTTAAACGATACATTCATAATAATATCAACAAGGTTTATGACCATGATTTCATATATGAAAATTTACATGGTTAACCACAATGTTATCATAAAATATCACATATCTAGAGATTAAATTCCTTACAAAATTTATTGGAGAACTATCATGGTTCACCATTTGTATGTATTAGTGACTATGATCGACATAGATTATAATAAATAAATTCATTAATTACCTATGGATAATAATTATTAGGGTTCCTTTCAAAATATTATTTTATAAAATTTCTCAAGGACATGATCATTGAACCATTTTTAACCTATGAAATGAGAATTTGTGAGTAAAAGAGATAAATTATTGAAGTAAATTCAACAACATGATGAGTATAAAGAATGGTTTTAGAAAAGGGGAAATGGGGGAGAACAAAGTTACACCTTTTAAAAAAGGGTATAACTAATGTTGTGGGATAATATTAAATGAAAAAAAGAACTTAGTTTGGAAATTAGAAGACATAACACATAAAAAATAGAACATGAATGTAAAGAGAAGTAGAGATTTCACATACCTTCAAGAGTTACTCCAAAGTCTGGAGGATTGGAAATTAGAGGGATTGAGGAAACCTTAAAGAAACTCTTTGGAAGGAAATATCACTAGATAATCATCGATACTGGATTTAGTAATTAAAGGAAATGGTTAAATTGGTTGGTATTTATAGAAATATTTGAGTAATTTTTAAATAATTTCCAAATATAAGTAATGGAAATCATGGATGTGGAAAACACAAACCTATTGGATTACCCATGGGTTTTTCTCAATGATTTTTAAATTTGAGTCCCAAATTATGATATTATAATCCACATAAAACGAATATCATTTATTAATATCAATTTTATCGTGGAATGTTAATTTCTTTCATAAAATAATGATTTTCAAATCAGAATGTACCTTTTAGACACATGAATGACACTTAAACATTTAGAAATTGATTAAAATATATTAGAATACTTAATATAAATAAAATAAAATATTTTATGATAGGTATTGTTTTTAATTAATTATTAAATCATTATGACATAAATATGATTTCATAATGTATACATACAACCCAAAAACATATTTATACTATTCATGAAAAAATAATGTATTTTAGAAAATTCTCATTAATAGACCTTAAAATAATTTTGTCATACTGACTTCAAAAAATAATGTTTCTTTGTTTAGTATTATCTTCTAAAAATGATAATTTATACATTTAAATATAAAATTCTATATTCATTTAAAATGTATATGTTTTTAAGAGATAATAAGTTTTTAAACATTTATGAAATATTTAAAAAGCCATTGAAATTTTATTTTTTCTATTATATTTAAATAAGTGTGATTTCAAAGGATATTTGACTAAAATATTTATTTTCAATAAACGAGTTTGTATAAAATTTTAAATATTTTATTAAACAATATAATTATGATTTGTTTACTTCGAAAAATTAATTTAAACAAATTATCTCAATAGAACATATAATTTATTAAGAAAAACAGTGCAAAAAATTTAATTTATGATCTAATATATTTATTTATAAAAAAGGAAATTATACTTTCTGAAACTAAATCCTAGACACATATCCATTTATTACACTAGAATAAGCCCAAAGAGTATGGTGGGAAAAATAGAGAGTTTCATAGGGTGGCTCAGCTAACATCTCTAGAGTGGAAATCTCCACTAACATAAACATCTCCCATTTAAGATTTCGGTCATATTTCAGTTGTTAAATATCATCTTGGGATGGGTCAATGGGCAACCCCAATGATTCTATGTCCCCAAGTTATATCTAATAGGCTTAAAACGGAATGACTCTACTAGTTGAGGCCATCGATTATCCATTAAGCATTATTAATAATTATTCATTAGTGCTTAGAAATACTAATTATAGTGGCGGAATTTTCATCCAAGAGTTTATATTAGAAAGGATATATTGAAAAAAAATCATATTGACCAATAGTCATATATCGGTTGAATCATAATGGTAACATTTCCCTTTATAACCTATAAATATCATTTCATTCATTCAATCAAAATTCATTATAATTTTCCACTATGGTTATATTTTCATTTTTATAAGATGTTGATTGGTTTAATAATATTTTAGTTTAAATCTATAGATTTTGTTGTGGGGGAGATGGTTCTAGTAGATTTGGTAGGTCCTTATTTTCTTATTTTATCTATTCTATCTTTTTCAGTTGTAATGTTTGTCATTTTAATAAGTTTTATAGATGAGTAATGTAATTGTAATTATTAATTATATACTTTTAATTGGTTTATGTATATTATGTGTGTATATAATATAATATAACACACATTTTCTTAGGAAATAAATAACATTTTAAAAAATTCTATTGTTACATTCTTCCCCCTAAATAAATTTTATCCCTGAAATTGTAACTCATTATCTCAGTTGACATAAAATTTGTGTACTTCTGTATCATTGTCTTCATCGATTCCCAAACCACTTATTCATATTGATTCTTCCTCCAAAACAATTTTAAAGGTTTTTTAGTCTTTTTTAATAGAATGTTTTCTTTATATTCTATGATTTCAACCAGATGAACCTAAAACGAGATGGGCCATTTTCACTTTTTACCAACTCTGGGTTAAGTAAATTTGATAGATCATGTATGTACAGGTTCAAGAATTTTTTTTGGAATAAATCGTGAAAATGAGAAATATTTGATGTAAGTTTTAGATGATAGGTGTATTCTCATATGTGATCAATGATCTTGATCGCATTGATGTACCTAAGGCTAAGCCTCACTTTCTTTCCAAATATCACTACTCTCTTCCTTGGAGATATCCAAAGGAAACATTTTTCACTAACATCAAACTCCAAGTACCTATGATGGTTATTATAATAGATATTCAACTATCTCTATGAAAACATTATATATTGTTGGATTTAATGAACCTTTTCCATCACCTCTTGAACATGATCAGGGAAACAACATATCCTATAACTATCTTTATCACAACACGTAAGAGTTTTACATCAATTACCATATAAATATTTATATTGTTCTACTTGAATACTCAAGTTGAAGTTGTTTTTTATGAGAAATCAACTAACGGAAGATGTTGATCTCATCCACCTTCAATATCCATTAACTTGTTATTGGCATGTTCTTAAGATTTGGAATAGTCCCTTTAAATTGACCATTAGTTTGGGGATGATAGTCTGTAGTGAAATTCAATATTGTATTTAGATCATGTTGATGATATCTCCAAAATACATAAGTTATCCATACATCCCCATCACAAATGATAGAATGTGGCACCCCATGTAGTATCATAACATCCTTTATGTATATTTTGGAATGTTGGTCATGAGATAAATCTTCATTAATAGAAATCAAATGGGGGATCATGGTGAGTTGATCAACTATAACCCACATTTAATTTTTTCATTTTAATGTTGTTAGGATACTAGTGAATAATTTCATAGTGATATTATCTCACTTACATGTTGGTAAAATTATTTGTTATAATATCCCTATAAGAAGTCGTCAATGTGTCTTTACATGTGGACATACCAAGCACCTTGTAGTGTATTAAAAAACATTCTTTTTCATATTGTCCCATAAATTATGTTCATGAACATACCAATACATTTTATTGCTTATAGGATGTATAGATAATGAACATCTATGAGCATCATCCATAAGCAACTTTATCTCAAAGGTATATGGGACACATAGCCTTGTGCAATATTTTGGTATAACTTCTTAATCAATATTGGACTTAGAAAACATCCCATTCTTCATAGCCACTATCTAATTTTGTAATAAAGAATCCTCTCCTTGAGATATCATGACATTATCTATTAATAATGGTTTATAAATAGTTTGTGATATGTTTGATTATGTCCCTTACCTTATGATTCCCATGAAGAACTTTACTACATCCCTGATCAATGTATCTCCATGAATCCTCGTCATTTTAAGAACAACTTGGACTTTCCTCCATAATGCTTCATCAATTTTTTTCTTTTTTGAGGTGATAATGTTTTGTATAGTCATAGTATCTAAGAAGTTCCCAATATCCCCATTTTCCCATGTGAAATTCCTTCTTCAGGAATATATACTTCAAAATTTTTTGTTCTATGTATATATCAAATTTCACCCCATAAATATAGTGCCAAAATATTTTCATCCAAAAAATAAATTCAGCTAACTCCAATTTATGAATAGGATAATTCTTCTCATGAGGGTTTACCTAATGAGATGAATAAACAATCACCTTTTCCTTTTTCTTGAGGACACACCGAAGACCTTTCTGATATGAATCACTATAAATAAAAATTCAACATTCAAAAGAGGATAAAGTTATCAAAAATTAATCAGAAAATCTATTCATTAATTCTTGGAAGCTATATTGAAAATCCTTTGTCCAAAACATCATTTATCCTTTTCAAGCTAACATGGTTAGTGGATTATAAATTTTTGAATAGTTTTTTTCACAAACATTATATAATATATTGTTAAACCAAGGAAACTAAAAATCCTAGTTACTTTTATAGCATCATGCCACTCATCTATAGCCTTTTTCCTGGTAGGTTTAATTTAGATTCTTTCATTTTTAATAATATTCCCCAAGAATGAATTTTTATGTAACCATAATTCACATTTTCTTAATTTTCCAAATATATTATCCTTCTTCAATGTTTTCAATATAACCCTTTCATAATCTTATTAATACTCATTTTTTTGGAGTATATCAGAGTATCATTATTAATAACAAATATAAATTTATCAAGATAGTCCTTAAATAATCAATTCATCTAATCAATAAATATAACATCAAAATTAGTTAATACAATAAGCCAAACAACAATCTCATAATTCCCATATCTTATTTAGAAGGTAGTCATTGGGATTTATTATTTCTTAACACTAAATTTATGTTAATAGGAACAGAGTTCAGTCTTGGAGAAGAATTTATCACCACATGGCTAATTAAATAAATCATCAATCCTTGAAAAGGGGTACTTATTCTTCACAGTGATCTCATTAAGTTCTAAATAATCAATTCATACCTGCATTGATTCATCCTTATTCCCTAAAAGGTGACATGTGATTACAAATGAGACATAGGTGGTTGGATAAAAATATTATATATAATATCAAAAAGTTCATTATTTTATTCTTATAACTCCATATTCTCCATTAAATATGGGTTCTTTAATATCAATTTTGATCCATGTTTGAGTTCAATGAAGATAACTAACTCTTGTTCTGGGTGAGTTCTAGGTAACTATTTTTGAAATACATCAAAGTATTCCTAATAAATAGGGACATTATCAATATTTAAATGTTTTTTCCTTATCCCTCTTCACTTATCATCGTCATAAAGAATTCTATGGGAGGTGATTCTAGGGAAACTGCGGGCTGGAATATCTCTACTTTAAAAATAATTATAGGTTTTCCATTGTCGACTACTAAAATTTCCATACATTTGAAGTTTATCATAGAATTATAATTTTAGATCTATTCCATCCCTATCATAGTGTTGAATTCCACCCTAGGAATGACAACTTGTTTTCTAATGAGATTGTACTTTCCAAAGTTAGAACTAGAGTTTTTATACAGTGTTGATGCTAGGATTATCCTTACAGGATTCTTGAATGATAACTATATTTCTATAACATTAATGGTAGATTCTATATTATTCAAAAATATCTATAAAATGACAGAATTTGTATAAAAATCATAAAACAATGTACTTTTCATCTTTTGGAGCACAATGAGTGTATCTTCCACCACATCATTTGGAGCATCCACTTCATCCATCATGATAAAGAAATTCCCAAACATTCCCCCTCAACATTTGATAAGGTTGATAGTGTTTTCCCTCCATTATATTCTAAGTTTGAAATTTATTATAAAATTTCCTATGTTTTCCAAACATGAATCATTGAACTTATATCAGGGTATGCACAATCATCCCTTTATCTTTAGTGTTTGGAATTTAAAGATTCACCTCACAATGATATTTACTAGATATATTCCCATATCTTATAAATTTTTTTTCAATTTACACTCCCATAAAGGTATCTCCTTAAATTCTCCATACATTATTTTTTACATGGGAAGTTGAACTCTCTTTCCTCCTCTCCAAGATCAAAATTCTTCCATGAGCTTGGATCCATATAATTTTTTTTTCATTTGAACAATATGACCAATGAATATCTCTAAAATACAATTTGACCTTCATAGAACTCAACACTATATTTTAGTATCATTCATAGTATCAATTTTTTATATTCATTCACATATGGGGTGTCAATACATCGAAGAATCTATCTACCATAACCTTTGGATACGTAACTAAGTTAGTGGTGTATTGAACAGGTCTTGTAATGTTCATCTCATAGATTCCCACCAATTAATTTTCCTTCTCCATCACCTCTAATAATTCCATCCACATTCTTATTTTCATCAAAATGGGAAAATATTTGTTGAATAATATTCCATTGAACTCTTCCTAAACTATAGAATTGATATCCCTTATTATTCCAAAAGATATAGTACAAAAAAAGATCATTTGTATAGATAAAATACATTGTTTTGAAATCAATGGGTTAGTAGATCTGTGGAAATAAGCATTTCCATTAAAAGTAATGTAATCAATAGAATGTTGTTGCCTTCGAGATGAATCTGGACAGTCATATTGATTTAGTTTATTTTTAATAACTTGATATAGTTAATTAATCATCCCTAGTAGGTTTCATATTACAGATTCCATCATAATTCCATTAGTTCATAATCCATTTTACTCATCATTTCCGCAGTTCCACATATTTCTAACCATTTTTATTAAAAAAGGATACCATACATTGAAACATGTCACATTTAGGAAATTTATAATTCTAAAGAGAGTTTAGGTGATAAAATATCATGTTTAATTTTTATTAATATCCACTAATTCAATTTTCTATAAATCATTCTTAATGGATCATAAAAATCTTTTGATTAACAAAATAAATCCCATAGGAGTGCCAAATGAGGTGTGTAGTAAGGCCAGTTTTTGTGCACTGGTTCTTGTTCAAGTCTTGATCAATTTTTTGTTATTGATTGTTACCCCTTGGAACATATTTTATAGATCCACATCTACTTATATTATCCATACATGGATGTATTTTCATGTAAAACACTTACTTAGTACTTACCAATATAACTAGAAATTTTCATATATCTAAACATGTCCATATGGTTCCTCCTAATGTTTTAAATCCCTAATTTCTATTAATAAATAAATCATCCTTTGATACTAACTATCGATTCTATCATTTTATAACATAAATTTAATTACATTGGAAAAAATAGAAGATCTTTTAAAATTTAGTTTCTTCAAAATAGAGTATATACTACCTTTAAACACGAATCATTCTTATAAATCCACTAGAAGAAAAAAAATTCATGGGTTCTCCTAATGTTTTTTTACAATATATCATATCACGGGGACATATACCAATGGTGAAATTTTGAGAATGAATCCTTGTAATAGAATAAGAAAGGGTGACATCTAACAAGTGATAAAGGGACAAAAAAATAAGAACATGAGCCAGAAAGTTTAGGCAGGAATATGAGAAATATCATAATAATAATAAAATAAATCCAAACATGAAAATGTGAAAAAGAAATTTAAATGATACATTAATAATAATACCCCCATGGTTTATCAATAATGTGTCTAAAATTAAAATTACAAAGGTTATTCACCAAGGTATCATAAAGCATGTCATATTTAGGATTAAATTCATTTCCCATTGAATTGGAGAGTTATTAGGTAACAACCTTCATATGTATTAATTAATGTGAGCTACATATATAATAATCAATAATTTCATTAATAACCCTTAAATAATAAATAATGATTTTTTTATTAAAATTTTGGCGTACAGAATTGCTTAAGGACATGAAAATTACTTCATTTTAAAACCATGAAAAGATAATTTTGGATTATATTTTTAAAATCCCTAAAAATATTTATTTCAAATACGTGGACATATACTAAAAATGGAAGTGGTTTTTTATACAAAAAAATAAATTAAATGAGAATTTCTCAAGTTAAAGAGAGAAACTTGAAAAGTAAATTTGGAAACATGACAAGTATAAATAATAGTTTTAGGAAAGGGAAAATGAAGGTGAAAAAATATCCCCCATTGATAAAATGATAATATTTTAGTCATTTGGTGATATAAAAGGTAAAAAATAATGTAGTGTTTCAATTAGAAGATAGACCACAGAAAAGGTAACATAAATTGAAAGAGAAGGGAATATTTCCTTTACATGGAAGAGTTACTCCTAAGTCTTGAGAATTGGAACATTGGGGGATTGAGAAAACCATGGGAGGAGGTTCATTGGGAGGAAAAATCACCATAAAAATGTGTACGATGGGTTGGTGGTGAATGGAAGTGAAAAAATTGGTGGGTATACTCAGAAAACGTGGGGGAATTATTTAATAATTTCAAAATCTCTGTCTTTAAAATCATGGATGTGGAAAATGTAAATCAATTGGATTACTCAAATTTTATTCTCATTTATTTTGACATTTTGTTGACAAATTATGATATTTTAAGCATGTATAAATGAACATCATTTTTTAATATCACATAAAAATGTAATGGTAATGTTTTCCACAAAATATACCATTCAAAAACAAAATTTTAATTTTAGACTCTGGAATTTCAAATATAAGATTGGAAATTGATTAAAATATATTAAAATAGTCAATTTAAATAAAATAATTTATCTTATATTTGGGGTTGTGTTTAATTCATTATTACATAATTAGGACATAAATATGAAGTCATAAAGTAAACAAAAACAAAATAATAATATTATTACTATTCAAAAAAATAATGAATTTTAGAAAATTTTAAAAAATTTACCCTAAATTTTTTTGATGTGTCCATTTAAGAGTTAATTCTTATTTTTTTAAAATATTTCCCTATATATGATAATATTTTCTTTGGAATAAAAAATAATTATTTATTTAAAAATATCACATTTATAAAAGTGTCAAATTTCTAACAAATATATAACATTTCCTAGGCTATTTTAAAATTATTTTATAATTTATATTTAGAGTAGATTATTTTAAAATAAAGTTATATTAATATAAATATTATCCACAATAAAATGTTTTATTATAATATTACATATATCTTCTATAAAAATATAATTATGTTTAATCTGCATCCAAAAAATAATTTATCAAATTTAGCTCAATTAAGAATATAATTTTTTAAGCAAAAAATATTCTTATAATTGAATTAATAGAAAAAAATTATTTATAAAATTTATATTACAATTTATAAAACTATTTCCTAGAAAAATAATCCCTAATTACACATGCATACGCCCTAAGTGTAACGTGTACCATGATTTTAGTTTCATGGGGTAGCTCAGCTAACGTTTATTGAGTGGTAATCTATACAATCATGAAATTATTCGGTAGTCAATTTAATTCAACATTCACTTGTTAAAGCATAGCTTGGTTTTCTCAAGGGTGAACCCCAATGACTCTACCTTCATCCCTTGTTATGACAAATGGGCTTTAAACTGGATGACACTACTGGTTGAGGCCATCAATTTGCCTACATGAATTAACTATCCTTTTTAATTACTACTTATAAACACTAATTATAATTGTAAAACTACCACACAATTGTATAGTTTCGAATGATCATATTAACCAATAGTAATATTTAACAACTATCAAATTTGACTAATGGTCATATAACGATTGAATACCGACTATCAAATTTCCCTTTGTACTCTATATATACCTCTTCATTATTTCAACCAATATTCATTACAATTTCCCCTATTGTTATATTTTCATTTACATAAGATGTCGATTTTTTGCAATTTTTTTTTAATTTATAATACTTTTTCAAGGGGTGATGTTTCTAGCTAATTGGGGAGATCAAAATTTTCCAATTTTAGCTATTCTATTTCATATTTTCTATCCTATTAAAATGTTCTATATTTTAATTGGTTTCATTGATGACTAATGTAATAATAATTTTTTATCATATACGGTTTTTTAGGTTCCACAATATTTTTTAGGTATATAATATTATATATAAATAATTCATAGGAATGAAATATCATTTAAAAACAGGGTCATCAAAAATCCATTGTATCTTATTACAACGTTATGAAGAAGAGGCCAACTCCATGTTACTAGAGTTTGGGTTTTCCTTATTTTTATCGAAGTAATTTTAGTATAGAATATGATAACAAGTATGTAAATTAATAAAGATGACATGGGAATTATGATTATCATTTATAGTATTTCAGTACTTTTACCAATATAGGTATTGTTATTTTATGGCTCAATATTCATAAATATAATGCGATTACTAGTTGGGTAGGAATATTTAGAAAAAAAAATGTTATCTATGATATGTAATAAATAACTATATTCAATTTAAGGATCTCCCGACTAAAAAATAAATTAATCATGGTGTTAGAAATTAGAAGATCATGGCTATATTGGGGAAGTTGACACATATTTTGATGAATTACCTTACTGGTATGGAAAAACCTATTGTTCCACAACATGATTCACCTATGTTGGATCAATTCATGTGATATATTCCACCATAGTTTGATAGTGATACTAATACATTAGTATTTTATAGATGGATTTATTCCCTTGAAGATATATTATTTTCTTCAGGAAGTTACTTTTGTTTTTATGAATCACCATATAATAATATATCGGTTTGAGGATGAACCTGAACTCCCAAATTGAAATCAGTTCCATCATATTAGTTTTTATACCTATTATTTTGGGTTATTTATCAATGATGGTTAGGGAGAAAATCAACATTGAGGATATTCCTATGATATTGGAACTTAATGATTCCATTCTAGAAGAGTTTTCTAGTCTTTACCTGAATAATGATGTTTCATTTTAAATATAAATCATACATGGGACTATAACTATTCCAAATAATCCCTATAAAATTTCCTTCATTTACTTACATTAATTGAAAAATAACCTCTTGGACAATTTATATATAATTGATTAATTCATCCTAGAGATTCACCATAGAGTACACATGTTCCATTTGATAAGAAGGAAGATGGGTCTATGTGCCTTTTCATTGATTATCAACAACATAAAAAATATTTGAATTAAATAAATGTATCATCTATATTATGATAATGATTAGTTTGGTTAATAATGTGGTGCTCAATATTTTTAAATGTTTGATATTTGATCTATATGTTATTATCGATGGTTAAAGAAGGAAAATATACCAAAGACAACCTTCCCTATGAGATATAGTCATCTGTAATTTATAAAAATTCCATTTGGACTTACTAATTCAACTAATTTCTTTATGGATATAATGAATATAAGGCCCCAGCCTTAAACCTTACTTAATCTTGAGTTATTACAAGATTACACATTGAGGATCTTTTCGGGTTTAGAGTTTTAGAGAATTAGATCATAAAACTTGCATTACATTCCACATATAAACAAAGTGGTTACATAAAGATAGTATTCTTCATTCCCATCAATGGAAACATATTTAAAATAAACATGGACTCTTTCTTGACACTTCCTTGACACTATCATCATATCATGTACCTTTCCCTTGACCTGTGAAAAACATTTCAAAAAAACTTGGGATGAGCATAAAAAGCTCAGTAAGGGATATAAAAATATGGAAAGGAAACATGGGTACATATATACATAAGGATGAGATCATAATTTACCCTTAAAACATAATCACTTTAACATACCTCATCAAATCATGAATAAATCATAGAAATCATAAGACATAAAGGTAACTTGAGGCATTCATAACATTCTTACGTAGGGAGTAACCCTCTTGGTTACGTTTGGAATACCCATCACAGTATATTCCCTAAATCTCTTCGAAAAAACCTTAACGTTTCACTCCTTCGCGTTACCCAATGCATTGGAGAGCTATATCGGGCTCACCCGCCCTTAGTTTATCACGGAACCACCCATTTTCATAATAATGCCCAAGAACCTCAACATAATCATATCACATAAAGCATGCATAAAGGAAACATAACATTTCCACATTCCAATCACAAGATATCAATACAACACATTGATATAAAAACATTATGAAAACCATTTTCAATACCAAAATAAAAGAAAAGTAAAACATGCTATTTATTTTTCTTTTAAAAACAAGGTATGTCTTGTAGAGAGCCGAAACTCAAATAACGGTCACAGCGGCGGAGAAGTCGTTGTCGCCGCATACGTACGAAAAAAACATTCCCTTTTTTCATTTAGTAAAACGCTTCGTATAAAAAATATTCCTTTTGAGTAAACGTTAAATTCAAAGGGGTTTATACACCGTATAAAAGAAGGTTGTGTATAAAACAAAATATGCCTCAATGAAAGGAGATTGAGACGAAGTCCCATACCTCGGGTCCAACTTGACTCGATCGTTCTTTGATGTCCTGAATAATAAACTTGAGTTAATTTCTACTTTCTTAAGAACCTTTTTCAAGTTCATTATTCCTTTTATATCACTTATTACCATGTCATGAACACTATGTAATTATTTAAGTTAATAACGGTCATTTTAACGATCATTGGTACTTGAGTCAAAAATAAGACCTTTATAATTACATGTTGTTCATGTATTCATTATATACAGAATTTTATTCATGATTTAGATATCATATATGTCATATATATACAGTACATTCATGTTTTTATAATATTACATAATCATTTAGAGGTAAGAAATGAAATACACCGTTCATGGAGACGGTAAGCCGTACGTACGCATGAACGGTACTTTCATTTCTATTTCATATTTCATAGAATGGAATCATAATTATATAAAGGTATATTATAATTCCAGTATAATATCATATATAATATCATAGTTCCATCCTTTATACGTCCCACATATGGTATTTAACGAATCAAATCACTTTGAGGGGGCGGTAGTCTGCACTTCCTTAAATGAAGATATCGCGTTCACCCATAATGGAAACCATAAAGGTATGAACAAAAAGGAAAATACATAAGCTTAAGGAAAACATAAACATATTATATATCATATATAAATATAGTGACATCTTAATGGACACCTTTGAAGGTGTTAAAAGAATGTTGAACAATCATTATTTTGGGAGGCATAAATTCACCATCCATGGAAACAGAATGTTCGTTAACCAATATATGTAGGTGTGTGTAAGTTTAGCTAGACTAATTCTTATATCAACATCCTAGAATATTGAGGATACTGTATTTGTTACAAAAGAAAAGAATAAAAAGAGTTTAGGGGGTTGGAGAAGCAAAATAAAACAAAAGGACTCAAAAGAAGACATTACCTTAAATCGGGTAACTTCCTTTAGTTTGAGCTCAAAGGCTTCCTTCGGAAGACTTCTGCCCAAAGTTAGGCTTCAAGGAGTAATAGGGGGAAGTGGAGAGACAAAATGGGCAGGGTTTGGCCGAGACAAAGGCTTTGGGAGTGTGGGTAATGAGGTAGAGGTGGGGGCCTTTTATAAGAGGAGAGGAGGGGCACTCTTGGAAAGTATATATAAGTTACTTTATTTTAAAATGTGTTTCGGATTCAAAAGGTCCCACATTGAAATAATTCTAGGATAAGGTGATAATGGTTCAAAATCCACTCATCCAATTGGTTTTGGCCATGTGTAGGGTTTATATTTTACATTATCTTTCAATTTTATTTAAATCGTTAAATAATGAGGTCATCGCTGCATCATCATGATGTCATAAATAATTTAATTTATATAATGTCTAAAATTTATAGAAAAAATACTATTATGTAGGAAATCCTTTTATCTTTACAATGACTATTTATAATCAAAACTCTAACTTGTATAACCCCATGTAAAAATTGTTTTAGTAAAATAACTCATGTTTGTGTCATTTTACTTTAACATTAAATAAAAAGTTATTTATGTCATTTCCCAACCAAAGTGGCTCCATGGGGTCCCAAGTTGACCCATGGCTTGTATTGTTCTGCCATGACACAAACAATAAGTGTAGGACATGTTTCAAGCTCATCTCATTTTATTAAAGCATTATTTTTACCTTAAACTACACTAATTACCACTAATCGCGATTAAAAACATAATAAGTTACTATTCACCAAAAAAATTATTTTAATCTTATTGAACCACATTTTACTTCTTAATTACAACCATGTATGTTGTATTTTTGAAATTCAAAACACAAAGGTGGCAAATTTTCATTTAAACGAAAAATCAGTTTCTTTAACTACCACTTAGTGATTTCACTATTCATCAAAAATTGACGTTTTTCAGAAAAATACCAAAAAATCACCCTAATATATATTTGATATTCCGAATTCAAAAATGAAGTCCATTTTAAAAAATTCACAACATATAAGTTGCAATTATTAATTTAATAATTAATTCCCGCTGTCAGAGCAAATAGCGTGTTTTTATGAAACAATAAGTATCAAAAGATTGACACTAGTTTAAGTCCGATTTCAAAGAGAAATTAATTCCAACGACCACTATTGGATTTAATGGTAAAAATATTTGCTAATTTCACTTTAAAACCAATTCAAATGATAATCTAATCATATAAATAAATTATATTAAAAAGAGGTTTTGAATTAAAATACAACATTTTACACTATTCATTAAAAAATGAACTTTATCGGAAATATACCAAAAATTTACACAAAGTAAATTTTGATGTCCCGATTCTAAAGAAGAGTTATTTTTGGTCCAATAGAATTTATAAGATTGATCAAAACTATATTTAATGACGGTTCGCTGTCAAAAGGTGATAGGTGAACCCTTAGTGAAAATTAGGGTATAAATGCCTAAAATTGAATTCTTTCCGTATTTTAAGCCTTTATATTTTATTGGGTAAATTTAAAAACATTTAAAAACATATATAATCATATTTTAGTTATTTCTATCCATTCCCACCAGTACAACGGCTACTTGTTAACTAACATTTAAAATAATATTATTTTATTACTTGTGTGCAACGTAAGTTTTCAAAGAAACTCATCGTTGCGTATCGAGTACGCTATCGAACGTAGAAACCCCTTTTAATTAAAATTAATATTTAATTTGTAAATATTAATAAATATTAAAATTCTTTATTCTTTAATTACCTGGGATGTTACATCCTTCCCCCCTTTTTGGAATTGCGTCCTTGCAATTTTATTCACTTATCAAAATAAGTGGGGGTATTTATCCCTCATAACATTTTCAGATTCCCACGTTGCCTCTTCAATCCCATGGTTTTTTCACAAAACCTTTTCCTGATGAATCACCTTATTCTGTAACACCTGCTCCCTGTGGTCAAGAATCTGGACTGGTTGTTCTTAATAAGATAGGTTCTCCTCCAGCTGAACTACCTCTGGACTCAAAACATGAGATGGATCTGGCATATACTTCCTCAACATCGAAACATGAAAAACATTGTGTACCTGAGATAAACTCGGAGGTAAAGCCACTCGGTAAGAAACTGATCCAACTTTCTCCAGAATTTCATATGGTCCAATAAACCTTGGACTCAGCTTTCCTTTCTTACCAAATCTCATCACACTTTTCCAAGGAGCAACCTTGAGAAAAACATGATCACCTACCTCAAAAGATAGATCCTTCCTCCGGTTATCCACATAACTCTTCTGCCTGCTCTGAGCTATTCTCATGTGCTTCTGAATCAACTGAACTTTTTCTGCCATCTCTTCTACCAATTCTGGTCCCATCAGCTTCCTTTCACCCACTTCATCCCAAAATGCTGGAATTCGACACCGCTTCCCATATAATTCCTCAAATGGTGCCATCTGTATACTGGAATGAAAGCTGTTATTATAAGAAAACTCAACCAAAGAAAGATGTTGGTCCCAACTTCCCTGATAATCCATCGAACAAGCTCGTAGCATATCCTCCAAGGTCTGAATTGTTCGTTCTTACTGCCCATCTGATTGAGGATGAAAAGCTGTACTAAAATTTAATTCAGTACCCAACGACTTCTGAAGGCCTTTCCAAAAGTTAGAAGTGAACCTGGGATCACGATCAGATACAATGGAGAGGGGAACTCCATGAAACCTGACTATCTCTTTAAGATACAAACGGGAAAGTTGATCAAGGGAAAAATTATCTCGTATAGCAAGGAAATGAGCAGATTTAGTCAAGCGATCAATAATAACCCAGATTGCATTATTACCTCAAGATGTCCCCGGTAATCCCACAAGAAAGTCCATGGATATGTTTTCCCATTTCCACTATGGCACTAGTAAAGGCTGAAGCATCCCTTTCGATAACTACCGCTCTGCTTTAACCTGCTGACAAGTCAGACACTTCATAGTAAAATCAGCAATATCTCTTTTCATTCCATCCCACCAGTAATACTCCCGCAGATCTTTGTACATCTTAGTACTGCCAGGATGAGCTGAAAACGGGGAACTATGAGCCTCACATAACAACTCATTCATCAACTGTGAATCACAAGGCACACATAATCTCTTCCCAAACCTCAAAACACAATCATTATCAATGTTGAATTCAGGCAACTTACCTTTTTGAACCAGCTCTACCTTTTTCTGCAACTCACTGTCTCGCTTCTGTGCTTGCTTGATTCTGTCTGATGGAGAAGATTTCACTGATACCTGAAACCAAACAGAATAACATCCTGTACCAACAACTTCTATGCCAAAGTTCATCAAATCTTTAACCAAAGGATCACGTTCCAAACGGAACATTGCTAATGAAGCATTACATTTTCGACTCAAAGCATCAGCCACTTTATTTGCTTTTCCTGGATGGTAATGAATTGTACAATCATAATCCTTGATTAATTCCAGCCATCTCCTATGTCTCATGTTCAATTCTTTCTGGGTGAATATATACTTTAAACTTTTGTGATCATTATATATTTCACACTTTACTCCATACAAATGATGCCTCCAAATTTTTAAAGCAAAGACAACAACAGCTAATTCCAAATCATGTGTAGGGTAATTTACCTCATGAGTTTTCAACTGTCGTGATGCATAAGCAATTACCTGATCATTCTGCATAAGGACACAACCAAGTCCTTTCAATGAAGTATCATTGTATATAACGAACTCACCATTCCTGGAAGGTAGTGCCAAAACTGGATCATTCACCAATCTTCTTTTCAATTCCTGAAAACAATCATCACATTCTTTTGTCCAGATAAACTTAACACCCTTCCGAGTTAGCTTAGTCATTGGACTAGATAATCGTGAAAAATTTCTAACAAACCTTCGGTAATAGCCTGCCAAACCAAGGAAGCTACGAATTTGAGTTACATTTGTGGGTCTTGGCCATTATTCAATAACTTTTGTTTTTGTAGGATCCACAGTTATCCAATCTTTAGAAACAATGCGACCAAGGAAAGAAATTTATTGCAACCAAAACTCACACTTTCTGAATTTTCCATACAGTTTCTTTTCTTTTAAGGTTTGAAAGATAACCGTTAAATGACTTTCATGATCCTCTTTACTTTTAGAAAACAGCAAAATATCATCAATAAAAACAACCAACATTTTTCACCTGAGTCAACTGAGCCATCACCGCAACAAACTGTTTAGTTCTGATTCTGACCATCTCAGGATACTGATTAGAAAGGTCATTTCCCTCTGTATGCCTTCCCAGAAAAGTTGTTTTGTTTCCTCTATGAAAAACCATTCTTATCACAGAAATACCTTAGGTGAAGCAACATGGTAATCTGTAAATTCTATATCATTTCAATCATATTATAATTTAACACTTTTATAACTCCTAAAGTTGTCTAAACCGACCTTTGATACCAACTATAAGGCCCCGACCTTAAAACTTACTTAATATTGAATTAAATGAATAATTCACATTGAGGATCTTTTCAGGTTTAGAGTTTTAGAGAATTAGAACATAACTATTACATCTCAAAAGATTACAAAGTAGACACTTATAATAAGTTTCCATAATAAAAAAAACTCTTAAAAAGAAACATGTCTAGTTCCATGTTTTATATAGCATGACATTCCCTTGATCCCATCCTTGACCTTATTCCACATTAAGTCCTGTGAAAAACATTTCAAAAAACTTGGGGTGAGCATAAAAAGGTCAATAAGGGAAATAAAAATATGGAAATGAAACATGGGTACATATATACATAAGGATGAGATCATACTTTACCCATAAAACATAAGAACTTTAACATACCTCATCAAATCATGAATAAATCATAGAAATCATAAGACATAAAGGTAACTTGAGGCATTCATAACATTCTTACGTAGGGAGTAACCCTCTTGGTTACGTTTGGAATACCCATCACAGTATATTCCCTAAATCTCTTCGGAGAAACCTTAACGTTTCACTCCTTCGCGTTACCCAATGCATTGGAGAGCTATATCGGGCTCACCCGCCCTTAGTTTATCACGGAACCACCCGTTTTCATAATAATTCCCAAGAACCTCAACATAATCATATCACATAAAACATGCATAAAGGAAACATAACATTTCCACATTCCAATCACAAGATATCAATACAACACATTGATATAAAAACATTATAAAAACCATTTTCAATACCAAAATAAAAGAAAAGTAAAACATGGTATTTATTTTTCTTTTAAAAACACGGTATGGCTTGTAGAGGAAGCCGAAACTCAAATAACGGTCATGGCGGCAGAGAAGTCGTTGTCGCCGCATACGTACGACAAAAACATTCCCTTTTGTCATTTAGTAAAACGCTTCGTATAAAAAATATTTATTTTGAGTAAATGTTAAAGTCAAAGGCGTTTATACACCGTATAAAAGAAGGTTGTGTATAAACAAAATATGCCTCAATGAAAGGAGATTGAGACGAAGTCCCATACCTCGGGTCCAACTTGACTCGATCGTTCTTTAATGTCCTGAATAATAAACTTGAGTTAATTTCGACTTTCTTGAGAACCTTTTTCAAGTTCATTATTCCTTTTATATCACTTATTACCATGTCATGAACACTATTTAATTATTTAAGTTAATAACGGTCGTTTTAACGATCATTGGTACTTGAGTCAAAAATAAGCCCTTTATAATTACATGTTGTTCATGTATTCATTATATCCAGAATGGTATTAATGATGTAGATATCATATATGTCATATATATCCAGTAAATGCATGCATTTATAATATTACATAATCATTTAGAGGTAATAAATGAAATGCACCGTTCATGGAGACGGTAAGCCGTACGTACGCATGAATGCTACTTTCATTTCTATTTCGTATTTTATAGAATGGAATCATAATTATATAAAGGTATATTATAATTCCAGTATAATATCATATATAATATCATAGTTCCATCCTTTATACGTCCCACATATGGTATATAATGAATCAAATCACTTTGAGGGGGCGGTAGTCTGCACTTCCTTAAATAAAGATATCGCATTCACCCATAATGGAAACCACAAAGGTATGACCAAAAAGGAAAATACAGAAGCTTAAGGAAAACATAAACATATTATATATCTTATATAAATATAGTGACATCTTAATGGCCACCTTTGAAGGTGTTAGAAGAATGTTGAACAATCATCGTTTCGGGAGGCATAAATTCACCATCCACGGAAACAGTATGTTTGCTAACCATTAGATGTAGGTGTGTGTAAGTGTAGCTCGGATACTTCTTATAAAAATATTCTAGTATATTTAGTATACTGGAGTTGTTACAACAGAAAAGAATAAAAAGAGTTTAGGGGGTTGGAGAAGAAAAATAAAACAAAAGGACTCAAAAGATGACATTACCTTAAAATCGGGTAACTCCCTTTGGTTTGAGCTCAAAGGCTTCCTTGGGAAGACTTCTGCCCAAAGTGAGGCTTCAAGGAGTAATAGAGGGAAGTGTAGAGACAAAATGGGTAGGGTTTGGCCGAGCCAAAGGCTTTGGGAGTGTGGGTAATGAGGTAGAGGTGGGGGCCTTTTATAAGAGGAGAGGAGGGGCACTCTTGGAAAGTAAAGATAAGTTACTTTGTTTGAAAATGAGTTTCAGATTCAAAAGGTCCCACATTGATATAATTATAGGATAAGGTGATAAGGGTTCGAAATCCACTCATCCAATTGGTTTTGGCCATGTGTAGGTTTTATATTTTACATTATCTTTCCATTTTATTTAAATCGTTAAATAATGAGGTCATCGCTGCATCATCATGATGTCATAAATAATTTAATTTATATAATGTCTAAAAATTATAGAAAAAATACTATGATGTAGGAAATATTTTTAGCTTTCCAATTACTATTTATAATCAAAATTCTGACTTGTATAACCCCATGTCAAAATTGTTTTAGTAAAATAACTCATGTTTGTGTCATTTTTACTCTAACATTAAATAAAAAGTTATTTATGTCATTTCCCAACCAAAGTGGCTCCATGGGGTCCCCAAGTTTACCCATGGCTTTTCTGGGTCGTCCATGATACAACCAATGAGTGTAGGACATGTGTCAAGCTCATCTCATTTTATTAAATCATTATTTTTACCTGAAACTACACAAATTACCACTAATCGCGATTAAAAACTTAATAAGTTACTATTCACCAAAAAATTATTTTAATCACATTGAACCACATTTTACTTCTTAATGACAACCATGTATGTCGGATTTTTGAAATTCAAAACACAAAGGTGGAAAAACTTCATTTAAACGAAAAATCACTTTCTTTAACTACCACTTAGTGATTTCACTATTCATCAAAAATTGAAGTTTTTCAGAAAAATACCAAAACTTCACCCTAATCTATATTTGATATTCCGAATTCAAAAATTAAGTCCATTTTAAAAAATTCACAACATATAAGTTGCAATTATTAATTTAATAATTAATTCCTGCTGTCATAGCAAATAGCATGTTTTTATGAAACAGTAAGTATCAAAAGATTGACACTTGTTTAAGTCGGATTTCAAAGTGAAATTAATTCCAACGACCACTATTGGATTTAATGGTAAAAATATTTTCTAATTTCACTTTAAACCCAATTCAAATGATAATCTAATCATATAAATAAATTAGATTAAAAAGATGTTTTGAATTAAAATACAACATTTTACACTATTCATTAAAAAATGAACTTTATCGGAAAGATACCAAAAATTTACACAAAGTAAATTTTGATATCCCGATTCTAAACAAGAGTTATTTTTGGTCCTATAGAATTTATAAGATTTATCAAAACTATATTTAATGACGGTTCTCCGTCAAAAGGTGATAAGTGAACCCTTAGTGAAAATTAGGGTATAAATGCCTAAAATTGAATTCTTTCCGTATTTTAAGCCTTTATCTTTTATTGGGTAAATGTAAAAACATTTAAAAACATATATAATCATATTTTAGTTATTTCTATCCATTCCTGCCAGTACAACGGCTACTTGTTAACTAACATTTAAAATAATATTATTTTATTACTTGTGTGCAATGTAAGTTTTCAAAGAAACTCATCATTGCATATCGAGTACGCTATCGAACGTAGAAACCCATTTCAATTAAAATTAATATTTAATTCGTAAATATTAATAAATATGAAAATTCTTTATTCTTTAATTACCTGGGATGTTACAGTGAATAGTGTATTTAGAAGTTTAATTGATTATATTTTGGTTATCCTTTTATATGATATTGTTATATATTAAAAGTGAAAGGATAAAAATGATAAACATTTAAGGATTGTGCTAATGACTCTGTGGTAGGAGAATCAATTTTTCCAAGTAACCAAGTGTTAATATGTTATAATAATGCCTCATTATTCAGTCAGATAATTTCAAGTGAGTTTATATAATTGGATCCCTCAAAATAGAAGTCATTTGAGAAATGACCTAAAAAAATCACTTTAACTAATATCTATAGTTATCTTTGGATGGATGGATACTACTGATTTATAATAGATATTTTTAATGACTATATAATCCACTCACAAAGTTGACCCAAAAGGGATACATGTTCTTATAGATAAAATAATGATAAAATAATTTCATTAAATTAAAGTGATGTTTGGTCAGGGATCCTATTCTTAGACTATTCAATAGTGGATAAGGGGTTGCAATATGTAGTGTTTTTTTGATAAAGTCCTGGTATATTTCCTCATGTATAATGACAAGTCTATATCTTATGCATCATTCAAATTGAAATTTTATGAGAAAATATATCAGAAACTTATTTAGAGTTTATATTGTAATTTTCAAAATGATTATATGAAGCCATTATCTGTATGGTGAAAAGTGCGGCATATATATTGATCACAAAATATTGAGTTATTTATTTACATAGTGAATGTTGAATGTAAAACAGATATTATTTTTTGGATATAATAAAATATTATTATTTCTCAATACATTATAACCTATGTAAGGTAAACATGGTTGTTGATGCACTTAGTCATTAGAACCATGCTACTTTATCCCTGATGACATTTGAAAAGATATTATATTTATTGATTTATATAATTTGGATCTTAAATTTTTGAGGGAAGGGGACAAATATTACATTACATAGATGAATGTTTAAATATACATCCATGACAGTATTATGAAGGCATAAAAGAGAGAAGTAAAATTACATATAATGGTGAGGAATTTTCTAGAGTTCAACTATGATCATGCTTCAATGATAAGCTTTTATAATCTAGTATGTCTTACATAAAATATAGATTTCATGGAGCTATTGAATTGATCTCATTTTTTTATCATCTAATCAACCTAGAAGTATAATTATATATAGATATCTAAAATAAAATTTCATGTGGGATAACACGGAATGTAATATTTTAGGGTATGTATCCCAATTACAAATGCATTAACAAGTCAATTATATTGGACAGAAGACTATATGGTTGTTATAACTATTACCAATATGATAATGGAAATGTAAAAACATTAACATGGATTTTCGTCCTATACGTCCCAAAAATATATAAAGGGAATAATTCATTTTTGGTTGTCGTAAATCAATATAAGAAATAATTTCAATTTTTCTTTATTACAGATGATTTATTATTGGATCATCTTACTCATTAATATATTAAGTAAGGCGAGATATTTTATGGAGTACAACTAAAAGTGCAGATGATTGTCTCCTATCGACCATTCAAGGTTCAGGTGCTCTGCTAATGTGTATAGTAGCACTCAGGTCGAATCCTCGATGATGATACTTTTTAGTAGTCGGTATTTTTAGATGACTGTATTTTAATTGGGGAGGGGGGGGAGGTTTGTTTGTATAGATTATGAAATAATTTATGGATGATTTTTTATTTAAAAAATTTATAATGAATGATGTGAGTTTATTATTGGGGATTTAGGCTTATGATATCCTTGAGCTTTTCTTTATATTTCATTAAATTAATACCCACTCCACAAGATGATTTTTATCGGAATTCCCAAGTTTTAAAGCTTTAATCCATATTGTAACTTATCATAGGGTTCTAATAATTACCATTACCTATTTATGGTAGTGTATTTTTGGTTCTTATATTCCATGGAATCCACATATTAAACCAAACATGTCGTTAGTCCATGACATATAAAGTTCAACATACACAGTATTAACTCAATGAATAATCATCGAACAAAAGCTCTCAATCTCTTAATATCACCAAATTATAACTCACCCCAATTGTAGATTTACTCAGACAATAAAATTATTATGAATATAGTTAAATATTTTTAAGGTGGTGAATTATAAATAATGTGAAAAGAACATGATAATAAAAGAGTAGTGTGTCAAACACACACACGATCGTTGAAGAGAGTTAAAAAAAGGAATTTGATTGAATGAGGACAAAAAAAGGGAAGGGGTATTAACTTGAATAAAACCATTTTAAGAAAATTAATATTGAAATACCATAGTTGGATAAGAATAAGAGATATTAAAGAATAAACTTGTATAAAAATAGAAATAAAAAATTGATGTACAATATTACAAAAATGAAGAACACAAAAGTTAATGAAATGAAAGGGAGAAGGAAAGTTCTCTCAAAAGAAAACATGAGTATGTAAGGTCCTCCCAAGACATTTTTATGGATTTGTTCATGAAAATATATTCTCCTATATTCTGAAATGCCCACTCTTTTGAAGGAAGTGAGGGGAATATTTATAGCCCAAGGAGTTGGAATGTTTTCATTCAAAAATTTTCCCTCCAATTGTGTCTCTGATTTTCCCATTCAGACAGCTGAATATGGAGCTATCATTTTCTTTAATGTTTTATATAATAATTTTTTAAGAATAATCTCAAAATTTGGATCCATTTGGACCTATGGAACCAACGTTATGGTGGTTGGAGTAAACAATTGTAATCTGTCCATTTCAATCGTGACCTTTCAGAAGGTCTAAATGTGAAAGCGTTTTTGAACATGAAGACGCCATCAAATAAAAATAGTTTCTTCTATCATGTTTTCTTCACATATATTATCTTTCACACTCTAATGTACTAGCTTGATTATATTATTAGATAATGATAAATGTCGTGTATAGAGTCTAGATTTTAATTCTCGGCCAGAATGGTAGGATGGAATTCAAAGCATCAGTTGGGCCCCTTGTACTTGTATTTAGACCAGTACTTCAATCACCATGGCTGGTCCAGTTTCTTCACAGATTCATTGTGTCTTCTTGTGTGGACCATAAGACCATCCAAATTGATGATTTGTCCAAAGTTTAATTCTAATAAAATATGTTAATTTTAGTATAGAAACCTACAAAATAGGAATAATGTGATTTGGATCAGTAGAATCAGAGTTAATATTAAAACATTAAATAAACATGAATTTGTATAAATTCAAATAGTGCTCTAAAATAATATTTAATATTTAGACATTAATATTTCACCCAAAATTATGAACATTTCATATAAAATCAGTAAAGGAGGTATATAATAAATTATGAAAATATTAATAGCATCAACTCCCCCACACTTATTCTTGGGTATGTCCTCAAGTACAATAAATATAAAAACAAAAAAAATCATTTTTACTCACCCACAAATATTAAAAATTTGTTTTCCCCAATCAGGGGAGGTTTAGACGGTTTCATTCATCCATATTGAATTCCACCGCAATTTTTTATAGAAACAATGTTCTAAAAACAATTCATTTCATCATGCGAAAATTTAGAAATGGAAAATGTTGTCATAAAAAACATACTCCTCTAAAGAAGATAAAATTAATTTATAGAGATTCACTCATTCACCAACCAAAAGTTAAAATCTTAGAGTTTGAAAGAGCTCTCAGCTACCACTCCCTATCCTAAATTGCTAAAAAATCAAGAGGTCTTTTTTGGGTTTTATGTGGCTATGGGACGGTTGGAAGATGATATCCAAAAGATAAGAAAAGGGTGTAAAACAACAACATAGAAAAAGTAATGTGCATTTGTTTTTTTAAATGATACATGAAAGGAAATGGAAACAAATATTTATTACGGAATGAAAATATGAAATAAGACACAAAATATGATGGAAATTTTATGTGGATGAGAAGATGATATATTTACAAACCACAGAACTTAACCCAATTACATAAGTGTCCATTTTTTCAAAAGTTGAACACGAATTCAATATCACACTCATCTCCCAACCCATGATTGATCTCCTCATGACACTATTAGTAATTGTTATAATAAGATCAAATGTTGAGGAAGAGTGGTGTTTACCCACCCAAGACAGAACCCATTATTATTTTCATTTTTGTAATTTTTGTAATTTTTTTTGATAATTTTTTTAACACTTTTCAATATAATTTGTACAAGATAAACATATATACATTCTCAAACCCCAATAGAGGACAAACTCTCCCTGACTCTTAAGTTGATGTTTTCCCTCATGCATATTATAGCATAATGAAAACTCACCAAAAGGGTACCCAAAATGAAATCCATTTCCCCCACACATAAATTTCAAAAAATTATGGAATGAAAATCCTTGTTGATATTATATGGGATATGGTATTGGGATTGTATTGTGGATATCAAATAAAATGTTTTAATATGCTTTAAGGGGATTTAAAAATGACGATTAATGTAATGGAATTGGGAGGATATTTGGGTATTGTGATTTTCATTAGGTTCAGAAAATGCCTCTCATATTAATTCACACCAAGGTTGGAAATTCAGTTCAAAGGCCTAAAAACAGAAGTTCAAAAATGGGGGTGAAAAAAACACATTTTTAAAATATTCCCATAGGTATCCTTGGCATGAAAGAAAATGTTGTTCCACATGGGTAGGGAAAATCATTTCCCAAATCAAAAAAATGAGCATTCAAATTTTTTTGGTTTTGACACAATATTATTTATCTAAACTTATGAAGAAACCACAAATTTTTTTTATATGAAACCATGTCTTATGGCTCCCCAAAATGGTTGGAAAAAATTTAAAAATTATAAGGTGAGTAAGTATGACTCTTGATTTTTCACATTTTTTTAAATGATTTTCTTGTTTAATTTTTTTAGGGTTTTTTAGTTTTTTACAAAGACACACCCACACAAAAGATATAGAGAAAAAAAGTGTTTGATAAATAAATTGGTAAAAAATGAAATAGAGGGGAAAAAGAAGGAGGGAGAGAGTGCAACAGATGTATATAGAGTTAAAGGGAAATAGGTTCCACATAGTTTGAATTTTTTGGGTGGCTGTCTCCAACTGGTGGTGGGTCTACTATTGAAGTTGTGGATCTGATGGAAGACGAGTTGTTTTACAGGATCTGTGTCCACCCATGGTGATACTTCAACAAATGTATATTAACCATGAATTTCCTTTAGAAAGATGGGTCTTGGACTTGTACTGCACCAAATTGGTATACATTATTACTAAAAAAGGGCATTCCCAATGAGAATTATGCCTACCTCGATGTAGTCGATATAGAGAATTGAAGATAATTACCTTTTCACATTCATGAAATAACTTTCTAAAGATGTTTTTGTCATGGAGTTCCTTGGAATTTTATTTTTACAGATTGGAATTCTCAAAGGATTCAAGTTGAAGCTCCTCCAGTTCAGGCAATTACAATAATATTTCTTCACTAGATTTTTAACAATCAAATATACTTGTTTTCATAGCCTAAAATGACTTATTGTTGGATTTCAATAGTTAAATGACATGCTTTACCAAAAACTATCCTAAAAGGAGACATCTCATTGGTTTTTTTATAGGCAGTTCGATAATCCTAAAGTGCTTCACTAAGTCACTCATGCATGTTTTTTCTAGTGGGTTTTATAATTCTTTCACACACTCTTTTCACTACTCTATTAGAAAGTTGAGCCATTCCATTTTTGGGGGGTGATATACATTAGAAGTTTGATGTACAACCCCATTATTTTTCAAAATAGATTCCACGGTTCAATTGAAAAAATGGGTTCCTATGTCACTTATCAAGGCACGTGGTGTGCCAAATCGGTGGAAGATATGTGTCTTTAAGAACTCACTAACAGTAGGTGGTTCATCTTTTCTAGTGGGTGTGTCCTCGACCGACATAGAAACATAATCAACTACAAGAAGAATGTTTGTGAATCCATTTGAAGGGGGGAATGGTCCCATGAAATTGATTCCCCAAACATCGAAGTCCTCCCCAAAATTTAATGGCTTCTGGGGAATATCATTTCTCTTTGAAACTATGCCAAAATTTTGGCATGTGGGACATGATTGACAAAACACATGTGAGCCCTTGAAATGTAAAGGCCCGAATAATCCAGCGTCTTGGGCCTTTAGGGAGGTCCTTTGTGGTCTAATGTGGACACCTCTACAAAGTGACTGACAAAATTTTAAGATGGATGAATTTTCATCTTCATCGACACGTCTCCTAATTACCATGCCAGCCACAGTTTTAAAATTTTTATTACCTTTACAGAAATAGAATTTTGAATCACTTTTCATATTCATTTTATATTCTTTTAAAAATATTTCTGAAAAAATACCTACAGAAAGGTAGTTTAAAATTGGGTCATACCACGGTAACTTTGGAGTGAGTGATGAATGGTGCTCAATGGGGAATTCTGGATAAATGATTTCGGAATAAGAAGAATTATAAATTCTATTTATGCAATCATCCAAGGTTTGTCTTTTCCTTGTATAAATTTGATTTAGTGGTTAATATCATAGAGTATTAGGATCCATATTATTATCCTTGATTTGGAATAACTTTTCATGAGTATGAACTTTATAGTATAATGATCTATGAATATGATGATTTTGGAAACTAAGAGATAGGGATGGAATTTATCTAAGGAAAAAACCACTACAAATAGTTATTTTTCTATGATAGTGTAGTGATATTGAGTTTAATCCAATGATTTTGAGGCATAATAGATGACATGAAAAATTGTTTCTCTTCTTTGACCAAGAACAGCCCCAACAGCTCTATTAGAAGCATCATACATCTATTCAAAGGGTAAGGACCAATCTGGGGGTTGGATTATAAGGGCAGTTGTAAGAGATATTTTGAGATCAATGAAGGCCCTCTTACAAACCTCATCGATATGGAAAGTGACATCATTTTGGTGAAACTGGGTGAGTGGGAGGGAAATACTAATGATATTATGGATGAATCGATGATAAAAACATGCATGACCATGGAATGAACAGATGTCTTGAATTGAAATGGGTTCAAGAATTGATTGGATCACTTCAATTTTGGTAGGATCAACATCAATAAAATCTTGTGAAACTATGTTCCCTAGAACCATCCCTTTTTCACCAATGAAGTGGTATTTTATAAAATTTAACACAAGGTTACACTTGACACACTTTTGGAGGACTAGAGAGAGTGGTTTCAATAATAATTCAAATGACTCAGCAAAAATTTTGATGTTATCCATGATGACTTCCATGCAGTGTTCAATGAATTCCAAAAAGATAATCATCATACACCTCTGGAATGTTGCAAGAGCATTGCAAAGGCCAAAAGGCATTTTCCTATATGAACATGTTCCAAAGGGGCATCTGAAAGTAGTTTTTTCTTAGTCCTAAGGTGAAATTCGTATTTGGATACAGCAAGTGTATTCATCAAGAATTAAATAGTGTGAATTTCTAGATAGTCATTCTAGTATTTGATCATGGAAAAAAATAGGGTAGTGATCATTTAATGTTTCAACATTCAATTTTTGGTAATCAATTCACATACGCCATTTTTTCTTCACTCGAGTTGTGACTACCTATCCATGTTCAATTGTGACAACAATTATACAACCTTTATTAGGTATAACTTGAATTGTACTAACCCATTCAATATCAAAAATTGAATAGATAATACCAGCTTGAAGAAGCTTGGTGATCTCTTCCCTTACTACCTCAAGTATGAGTGGATTGAATCTTCTTTGTGGTTATCTAATTGGTTTGGATGTATCCTAAAGATAGATGTGATGCATGAAAATAGTAGGGTTGATTTTAGTATGTAATATAGGGTCCAACCAAAGTCCTTTTTGTTTTCCTCTAACACCTAAACAAGTTTGGACTCCTCAGTTTCAGTACGTAGAGCAGAGATAATGACAAGATAAGAGTGATCATATAAATAGAATGAATATTTCAAGTGTTCAGGAAGAGGTTTTAGATCAGTATCATCTCTCATTTTTGGTTTAGACAACTCAGGAATGGAATAAGGGATTTCAGTTGCATCATATTCATTTTCTTTAATACTATCCAAGGTAGAGTTGTAGATATCATAGTTGATGTGGGATTCAAGATAGTTTTCATGTTACTCTATATTAATGGAGTCTATGAATGAGAGGTCCATATAAACTTCACTATTTATGACTTGGTTAATCATGGTGCGGATTTAAAAAGATATGTTTTCATTAGAACATGAAGAAAATAATGGATCGGGGTTCAATTTACTCATAGAAGTGTCCTCAGAAGCATGGATTGAGAATGTAGAGTGATCCTCAGATGGATATCACATGCCATGGAAAATGTTGAAATTGATCAGTTGGTCACCAAATCCCATGGATAAGATGCCTAAATGGACATAAATCTTGGTTATGGCTATCATTTTGAATGGTCTTCCTATAATTAGAGGAGATCGAGAAGAGTTTGTCCCACCTTCCAGGTTAAGGACATAGAAATCAGCAGGGAATATAAGATCATTCACACGAACAAGGACATCCTAGATTATACCCTCAATACATGTATTTCTTCGATTGGCCAATTGAATGACAACACCTGTTGTATGTAAGGGACCAAGACCAAGGTTGGAGAAGATGTATTTTAGCAAGAAATTAATTGAGGATCCACGGTCTATGGGTGAATCATCATTGTTTGAACTTTTAATTTGGAATGGAACCGTAAAGGTCCCTAGATCTTTTCACTTTAAGGGAATAGATTGTTGGGTGGAAAAAATTTCTAAGGTCCTATGTTTCCTCTTGCGGGTTCCCAATTCCTTAAGAATCTTGGAATATATAAATATTTGTTTTATGGAATCTAATAGGGGAATGTATAATTAAACACATCTAAACATGTCGAGAATTTTAGGATCAGGTTCAAAGGAAATCTTTAGCTTAGAAATAGCATGAGGAAAATGAATTGGTTTCCTATATGGAATGGAAGGAGGTGAGAGAATGTATTCATATTCATTTTCATGTTTCTTTTTATTTTAATTTTCTTGCTCAATATTCAAATGGGAGTTGAGGGAATTATCTTGTGGAATAGAAATTTGATTTCCCGATATAAGTGAAATTGCACTTGCATTACCCTTGGGGTTGGGTAATGGTTGATCTTGGAGTTGGGAAGATTTTGATTGCTGTTTCTGGATCAGGTGGGATGCAAGTTGACCAAAAAAAATTCAATGTTTTTGAGGCTAGAATGAGTTAAGGAGTAAATATCTTCTACTGCACTTTCCCACGTTTGCTTGGAATCAAAGTCTTATGCTATTTTGGGATTACCTAGATTTTGGTTCTTGGGAAAGAGATTGTATTGGTTTGGGAAATGGGAAGGCTCACAAGGATAGTGGAATATAGTATGAGGAAGAATAGGATTGATTCTTTAAGGTTGAGGAATAAAAGGGTAAGGTTGTTGGAAGTTAGGAACACCTACACCACATTGGATTTGGTTTGGGATTTGATGATGGTATTAAGGGGGATGAGAAATGGAATTCCCATATCTCAAATTTAGGTTATTTGTTGAAGAGAGTGGCTTAGAATGGGTTGGGTTGATGTTTCTAACAAACTAACCTGATTGTTGAGTGTTGGGGTTCTATTAAGAATATACTAAATTGATCTCCATTGATCCAGATGAATAAGACTAATCCTCTTGATGTTGTCTACATCTTTATGTTGGATGAGATGGGGAGCTGCTGATTACAAAATTCTTGATTGGTCCAAGGAACATAGATTTTTTAGAAGAGGAGGTAGGAGATTCTGTAGCCAAAACTAGTTATCGCACATGACCTATATGTTAAATCATCCACTCTATCATATTGTTGGATTCTATTGATCGATTATCTAGATATTGTTTGACTTGATTATGTGCTTGTGTATGGAATTGTTGTGTGTTTGTAGCCATGTTACTTATGACATATCTTGCAGCAGGATGAGTTTTATCAATAAGATCACCTCCACTTTCAACATCAATGCGAGTTCTATCCATAGCCAATAACCCCTCATAGAAGTATTGGATCATGATTTTTTTATGGTTTTGGTGGTGTGGGAAGGTTGCAACAATATTTATTAACATGTCCCAGTACTCATGGAGTGATTCATTTTGGAATTGAAAAATTCTACTTATTTCCTTTCGGATAGAAGCAGTGTGAGAATCCACAAAGAATTTCTCTATAAAGAGTCACATAATTTAATTCCATGTGGTTATGGACCCAGGAGGGAGGTAGTAAAGCCATGACTTAGCAGTGTCAGCTAAGGAGAAAAGTAATGCTCCAAGTTTGATTTGGTCGATAGAAACCCCTTGATACTTCATGGTAGATCACACCACTTGGAACTATTTAAGGCGAAGATGTGGATGCTCATCGGCTAGACCATGTAAATAAGGAAGAAGATGAATCAAACTAGATTTGAGTTTTAATTTAGCCTCTATATTTGGATATTGAATACCAAGGGGTTGGTAATTCATATCAGGGGTAGAATGTTCTTTATGTGTTTGTTCCTTAGGATTGGAAATATCTAATTCAATTTGTTGGATGAGGACTTGTTCTTGAATTATTTAATTATCCCTAATGTTCCTCCTAAGTTGGTTAAGTGTTCACTAAATTACACGGTCAAAAAAATCCAAGGGATTTTTTGGGAGGTTACAGGGATTTCAAGGATATTTTTGAAGAAAGAGAAAGATGGGTTTTCCTTGTGTTATTTCCGTTTATGATTTTTATGAGAAAACAAGTTTTTCATTCTGTTTTTCTTTCAATTTTTATAAAATTATGTTTTTTTACAAAAACTATAAACTGATGACTAATTAATTAAACTATCAGTGGAAACATCTCCATTTGAAAGTGCATCTGATTTTTGCCTATTGACCATTTAAGGTTTCGATGATCTTCTAATGTGTATAGCATCACTCGGGTCAAATCCTCAGTGATGATACTTTTTAATAGTCATTTTTTTTAGTTGATTGTAATTTGATTGGGGAGGTATGTTTATAGAGCCTATGAAAAAATTTATGGATGATATTTGATTTAAAAAATTGATAAAGATTGGGGTGATTTTGTTCTTAGGGATTTAAACTTATGATATCCTTGAGCTTCGCTTTATATTTCATTAAATTAATACCCACTTTCCAAGATGGCTTTGATCATAATTCCTAAGTGTTAAAGATTTAATATACGCTATCACATATCTTAGGGTTCTAATAATTACCATAACTTGTTTATGGTAGTGTATTAGTGGTTCCAATAATCCATGTAATCCACATATTAAACAAAACACTTCATTAATCCATGACATATAAAGTTCAATATACCCAATATTAACTCCAAGAATACTATCGAGCAAAATCTCTCAATCACTTAATATACCCAAATTATATCTCACCCCAATGGTAGATTTACTCATCCAATTAAATGATTATTAGTCTAGATAAATATGTTTAAGATGATGAATTATAAAGAAAATCAAAATAATGGGATAAGAAAAGAGTAGTGCATCGAACACACACACGATCATTGAAGAGAGTTAAAAAAGTCTTTCAATTGATTGAGGAAGCAAAGGAAGGGAAGGGTTTTTAACTTGATATAAACCATTTTATGAAAATTAATATTAAATTATAGAAGGTGGATGATAATAAGACATATTGAAAAAGAAACTTTCATTAAAACAGAATGACAAAAAAGAATACATACAAGATTACAATAATGAAGAACACAAAATTAAATGAAAACCTAGAGAAGAGGAAATATCTATCAAGTGAAAATATGACCATGGAAGGTCCTTTTATTCCATTTGGAAGTCATTGGTCATGAAATTATATTCTACTCTCTTCTAAAATTCCAACTCTTCTGAAGGAATGGATGGGGGTGTGTTTATAGCCCAAGGAGATGGACTGCTAGCATTTCAAATCTGTCTCTCCACTTGTCTCACTGGTTTTCCCATTATGACACCAGAATATAGATATATATTATTCTTAAAAGTTTTATATAATAATGTTGGAATACTACTCTCAAAATTTGGAGCCATTTTCACATATAGACCCAATGTTATGGTGGTTGGAGTAAATAATTGCAATCTTCCCATTTCAATCCATACTTTTCAGAAGGTCGTAATGTGAATGGGTTTTTGAACAGGGCTATTCCATCAAACAAAAATATTTTCTTTTATAAATTTGTATGCACATATATTATATTTCACACTAAAAAATACCATCTTGATTTGATGACTAGATCATGGGAAATGTAATGAATAGTGTCTGGTTCTTAATTCTCGGCCAAAATGATGGCTTGGACTTGAAAGCATCATTTAGGCCACTAGTTATTGTATTTGTACCTTCAAAATTTTATCCATGATTCCTTTGGATAATAAAGAACATAAGGTCATGTTTCATAAAATTTGTGGTTCAGGATTTTGACCAGTAACTCAATCATCATGGCTTGTCCAGTTTCTTCACAGATTCATTTGGTCTTCTTTTGTGGACTAAATGACCCTCCAAAAGAACGATTTGGCAAAAGGTTACATCTAATTAAAGGTTGTAATGTGATTACAGAACCCTAAAAACTAAAAATCATCAAATTTTTATATATAGGGTGAGGTTTATTATTAAAACTTTAAACAGAATGGAATCTTGATGAATTCAAATAGTGCTCTAAAATGATATTTAATATTTAAACATTAATATTTCACACAAATTATACACATTTCATATATAATCGGAAAAATAAGTATATAATAAATTTTAAAAATATTAATAAAATCAATAACTCTCTATTGTGTATGATCAATATCAATGGATTGCATCAATGTTTAGGAGATTATTTAGTAGGCTCTGAATCTGGTGTTGAGTTTCATTGATATTTATTATCCACAAACATATGACTAGTCTAAGTGGATAATTCCAATTATAGAAGAAATGTTGAGATATTACTCCCTTTTTTTCAAATGTGTTTTGGAAATGCATCTTATTGGGTATATGTTTTCATAAAAAATATCATCCAATCAAGATGTTATATGGATCCTTATGAAACCCTCTATAAAAGGAAATGCATAAACCCAATAGGATAGGATGATATTGGATAATAATTTTATTATGACGTGATCAAGATGAGGAAATTGAAAATAAGGTTAGATACATTCAATTACACATATGGTCATGTTATAGTGGATGAAAAAATTATGCCAATAATCAATAGTTATATAAATTGTTTGAAGTTGGATACATGAAATTTTTATAAATGTCCCCTTAGATAAATGTTATGATATTTTATAAAATGGAAAGATGATCCCAAGATGTATTGATCACTTTAAAAATCAGGATCATATCAAGGTATTGTATTATTTATGGGCACTTCCATTGAATCTATTTCACTTTCTTGATATATTCCATGTATCTATCCGGATGAAGTACATACTTGATTCTTCACATTTGCTAAACGTAGTGGTAATACCATTAGAGAAAGATCAATCTTCAAAGGAAGAACTTATAGAGATTTTGGATTATAGAGCAAACAAGAAATGAAACAAGACAAATAAATAGGTCAATTGTTTGTGGAAAAATCATAAAATTATAGAAGCTACGTGGGAACCTGAGGATGTGATGAGTCTAAAGTATCATTTTTTGTTTGAATAAAAGTGAATGAATTTATTGGTAAAAGAACATATAAGGGGTTATAATGTAACACCAAAATATTTTATGATATATTTCCCTTTCAAAAAATATAATTTATTTGATATAATTCTATACACACAACACAATTTGTAAAAAAACTAAAAACTATTTGAAAGATAATTAGGAGAAATTTTTATCAGTTATAAAATAATTATTTCCATATTAACATTGGTTTATTTTTTTATTTTTCTAAAAAAATTATTTTTTAATTGAATATTGTAATAATACAGATTTTTTGAAAACATTCATCTATTTTCTTTAAATAATGAAATTTAAAAGTCCCCATTAAATATTGGATTTGGTGTTAATGTAATATAAAGTCCATTTTATTTATAATAATATATTTAATTCTATTAGAATAAATTTTACATTATTTTTATATAAGTATATTATTATACATAATATATTTTCCAGTAAAACTGTTTTTCATTACATTTTATGAGATTATTTTTCACTTAATTTTTTATACTTATAGGAATGTAATTTTATAAAAAGGATTAAATATTAGGAATATTGAGTTTTAATCTGGTAAATTGATCTCTTTTATATTTAGGCATGATGAGTATGAACCATGCTTAAGTATATTACCATTTTAAAAGAAAAATCAATAAATTCAGGGTTAAAATTAGTATGATAAAGCATTAAAATTCAATCCAAAAATTGACTTTTTAGAATTTTATGTGTATAATTCTACCATATACATCCCAAGATTGAATATATGGAATTTGGGTTATATTAGACCATATTAATGACTTTTATATAATTTTATGTTAAAAACATCCAAAATTTCACTCTCTTACATTTAATTTATTTTATATCTTCACAAAGTGATACATTTTTTATGAAAAATTGTAAAAATATATTTTCAACGTTATTTATTTATTTTTATGGAGATAATTTTTTTTTTATTTTTTATTAGTATTATAATTTACTTTAATTATTACGAAACACCCTCATGATATTTTTTCATGTATTAGAAAAATAAAATAAATATTTTAAAAATACAAAAACTCACAAAATATAGATCAATAATAGTATTCCAAAAAAAAATATAGATAAATTTAAAAAATATTTATTTGGTAAAGAATTATAACAAGAATCCGTTGTAAAACACCATAATTTTTTGGTATGTATCATTTTAATTTTATCTCTTGTATCTTACATTGGATGCAACACCCAACATAAATGAATAATAAAATATTATTATAACATATACATTAATTTTGAGAGAATTAATAGTATTAACTAAATCATGAAATTTATATATTATATATTTAATATAATTTTTAACATTACTGTTATGTGTTTTCAAGATATGATATATAAATAAATCCACTTTTACATATAAAAAGATGTTTTTTCAAAAGGATGTTATCCTCCATTTTATTGGTATACATGGTTTACAAATAAATTATAACAATTTTATAAATTAAATTTTAAAAATTAAAACTATTTTATTGAAGGTGGAATTTAAAAATTAGATTATGATGAATTTTTGGTAACTTTATTAAAATATTTATTTTCTAGTGATTTATGAAAAACACCACATTTTAATTAGAAACTGACACTTCATCTAAATAATTTATAATGTTAAATTATTTTTTATATTATTCATAAAGTAAAATTAGATAAATTACACATTTATTAGTCCAATTAATCACATTTTATTATTTTTCATAATGAGTTTGGAAATAAAAACATTTTAATATTTTAAATATTTTTACTGACATTCTCACCTCGTATATATGAATAAATTTAAAATAATTTTATCCACTTTGTTGTATATAATTTTAAAAAATGGATTGCATATTTTTAATTATAAGTTACAAATTTATTAAATTGATCCCTTTTTTTGGGAAACATGAATTTTAATCTTAGTACTTTTTTTCCATAGATAAGGGAAAATCAGCTAAATAAGGGTAAAATTAATAATGATAAGGATTATAAAATTATTCAAAAAAATTTACTAATTTTATTTTATGAATACTTTTCAATCATAATAATCGTTGTAATGAATTTATGACCAATTTTATCCACTTGAATGAATTTATTTTCCTTATAGTATTTTATTTTAAATAAAATTCAAAGATGTCATATATATGGTCTTAATAATTATAACATTTTTAATATTGGGTTATTGAGAAGATATCATCAACCATATATAATATTATGAAATATAAATACTTATCTTCATTAAGATAATTAATTTTTAATTTTTAGGAAAAATAATAACTACCTTAAAGGCCTTCACAAAGATGATTCAATAATTGTTTAATTATTGGATATATCAAATAAATGATATTAAAAATATAAAAATAAATATAATTATAGATCATTATTGTAATAAAAAAAATTATAGAATACTTTGTAATGTTAGGTTGTTTTTAGAAGATTTTTTGTATTTTATCTTATTGTATTGATATTTTTTATAGTCAAAGTAATAAATTGTATCAAAATTGGCAATACTGATATTTTAAAATAAATAATTTTTTAAAACATGATATAAAATTCTTAAAAATCATAAATTACGCCAAAATATTGGAATAAGGGTTTATATTTTATAAATGATCAATTTATCGGTGGTTTTTTATTTAATAGTAACTATATTAACTCACAAAGAGTAAATATACATGTTTCCACGGTAAGAGTTAAATGGATTAAATATGTGTCAAGACAAAATGATAAGGATAAGACCATGGCCTAAAATTTTACAATTTTTTGGGATGAATATGATTATAACCTCATCCACTTAGAATCTAATTTGAGTTGTTTAATGGACACTATATCATGAAAATGACTTAAATGTTATTTAAATAAAACATAGTTACAAAATGTAACTCACTTTACATTTAGTAAATTTAATTTTTCCACAAAGTAAAAAATAACGATATAAAGAAAAAAACTATCTATTTTGATATAAATGAAATAATTTTTCATTATTGAAATTTATTTTTTGTTTTTAGATATTATATAATTACCTTAAAATCATGTTAATAGATAATACAATATTTATTTAATAAAACGAATCTTAAAATAAATGATTTTGAAAATATTAATATTGAAATAAATTGATTATTTCAATGTCGGGAATGAATTTTATATGTCAATGTAACATTATATAGATATATTCAAGCATTTTATAAGAATTAACACTTTATTTTGATGTATTTTAGGTCCAATTAAGTGAATACTATCAAACTTGACAATAATGATATTTTATGGAATTATTAATTTATTAAATTATTTTAAAATTATAAATATTTTAAATAATATGAATGGTAATATATAATGTCTAAAATGACATCCCATATTCATATATATTCTATTTATATGTCTTTGCCTCTATAATCGCTTTATTATATTTTAATGTTTTGAGAGATTCTGAAAGTACCCCTCTCCTCGGTTATAAAATGGAAGATCCTCCCTCATATAATTACACCACTTTCAGCCATATATCCCAATCAAAACCTAACCATTTATCATCTCAACATAGTGTATTATGTTATTTATGTTCATGTCCCACCAAAATACCAACATTATTGTCCTTAAGAATATATTATAAATAGTCCTCTGAAAATGAGGTAATCATATTTATCAACTCTTTCATGTTTTTTTCTTATTATAAATCCTATAAATGTTGTGTTTTCATGATAATGTAATAATTATAGTATAATATATATTATGATAATTCAGAATGATTATTGGACAACTGTAATGACCCAAAATTTTATTAATGGAAATTCCTATGGATCTAGTTAAATGTCTTATTATGTGATATGGTTATATAACATATGCACTCCATTGGATTTATGATTTTGGATTTCAAAATATTTTTATGAATTGTGATGTTGCTAATATTGTCATTGAACAGTGATCACATGATTAGTATAAATATAGGGCTTCAATGAATCCAATTTACTCAGATAATGGAAGCAATGGCCTTATCTAGAAGACTTGCCTATACGAAGCCCATTTTCCAGAGATCGGAATGGAGGTGGCGTCATTGGGCTTCGATCTTGACCAAGACCAAGCTGAGTTTTAACATTTTATGCTCGAACGGAACCGCCTATAGGAGAAGTGAAAGTTTATAGGGATTACCACTTGAGCGGTGTTATTTGAGCCATCCCAAGATTCGGTCACCATCGCACACCTTACACTTTGCTCTTATGCAGGTGTTATAAGGGATTATGTAACAAGACCCTAGTACAATGATTATGTAAATTATTTTTGTATATAGAATATAATTTCATTTAATTATTGTTACTTTGTAAATAGTTTTTAATGAAAAAATAGCATTTTTAGCTAATTAAGAAATCAATTTTGGTGAATTAATGGATTTTTTAATTCATTAATTTTTTAATTAAATATTATTAACAAATTAATTTTTATATAATATAAATGACCGTATAATTAATATGAATATGATTGTGTTTTTTATCAAGGTTTGAAAGATATTTTTTCAAACCCATGAATTTTTTATAAATGTCGTTTTTTACATTAAAATTCCAAATTCACATATTCAGAATATTATTTAGATAAAATGAATATTATTTTTGGAATTAGGGAATTGAAATTATCCAATGGTTATTTTTTCATGATTTTTTGAGACAGTCGAATTTTGTGGAAAAAATTAAATACAGTTTAAATATAATGTTTTTTATGACATCATAATGACCCAATAGTGATGTAATAAAATAAAATAAACCTTATGTTCGACCAATATATGTTTTATCATTAAAATAATATGATTTTAGTTTTTATTTATTTATTTTACAATGTTATAGTGGACCCTTCAGGACTTATAAAATATTTTACAATTTTAAATTGATTTCCTTGAGAGTGTTACTCATCTTCACATAAAAAACCCTATTATTTTAATAATTTAGGCCATTGGACTTATAAAATATTGTTTTCCACTCCCCTTAAGAAAATATAATGGGAAAATACCATGGGCTGGTTTGTGGTTTGGATTAGTTTAATGTGTGGTGACCCAAACCTAAATAATTAATAATTCCCTCTCATTTCATATATAAACCCAACCAAGCTCCCACATAATATTCACTAAAATCATTTGGTGTTCAACCAACCCCTACCCCCTCACTCTATAATACTACCTAGCTTCCCCAATATCTCATGAAGCCTCTCTGAAGACCCTCCAATTCCTTTGGGATCACACTTCCATGTAAGGTATTTTCTTCCATTCTAATTTTTATCCAAGTTTCTTTATGATGTAATACCATTTTAAATTAAATTAAATATGTTGTAGAATGATTTCAAAACTCCCCCATGCTACCCTATTTTATGTTTTTATGATGAGATACCCTTTTCTATCTAATTAATGACTCCCAATGTACTACTGTTACCATGCTGAAATTCTATAAGGAATTTCTCTCTCCTCATTTTCATTCAAGAAATTTTTTGGTATTATGAATCTAAAATTAAATTACATATGTTGGGACATATATCTAGATGACCCCTTACTATAAATTTCATGAACATATGATGAGACACCCCTTTCTCTCTCATTAAACATTTTTATGAATTCTTATGTCACGCTGTTACGCTGCTGAAATTGCACTGGGTTTTTTAAAGCCAAAGTCATTTCATCATTAATACCATGCCCATTTCTCTATCAAGGGTATTAACCTATATTCACATTTAATTATTTATTATAGTGTTTAATTTATGAATTCCGCATTTCCATTATCATCGAATAAATTATTTTCTTTAATGATTCCATGTTGTATGATCCTTATGGAACACTTGTGCATGAAATGAAATGTTTATGTAGGGTGTGCCCTGATAGCGCTCCAATGCATTGGGTAAAGATTAGTTTCATGATACGTAAAGTGCGATGAGGTTTTACTCATGTGAATTCATGTTCAATGAAGGTATACTCATGATCCATGTGTAATGAGACTTGTCTCATGTTAATACCATGTTAAGTGTTGTTGCCACATTTCCATGTTATGATAATCATGCTATATCGTGCCTTTATGTTCATGTTTCTTTGATGATCCATTTATATGAATATTTCCTAAAATGTGTTGTATTCTTCATTTTATTCTTTTTTTACTCCCTTACTAATCTTTTTAAATCACCCTTTTCTTATGCATTCCATATAGTTATTCCATTCCATGCTAAGTACGAGGGAATATAGTGGTCATGTAATGAAGTTTTTCAATTAAGAAGTTGTGTTTCATTTTTTAAGTCATTATGTAATGTTTCTAAGACCCAAATAAACTAGAACTCTTTATCTTCTATTTTGTATCAATTGGAGGCTTTATGTAATAAATCATATCTATGTTTTTAATAAAAATAATGGTTTTATAGTTTATATCAGAGTAAAGGTTTAGTTATTTTAAGGATTAGGATTAGAAAAAACCTAGTGAAATCCTTAGGGATAATAATAAGTATAATAAAAACATCACTAAATTTTGATTTGTATTGAGTAAGTGGTTTGTCATGAAAATTCATGCATGTTTGGATATGTGTAGGTAGAGTCAGCTCTAGAATAGATGTACCTTGGGATGAAACCTCCGACAAGGAGTTTTGGGCTTAACCCGAGGTATCCTAGTACACAACAACAGGCATTGCTACTCCATTGGTTATGATACACCAAGGGGATATGCTTTAGTAAATTCACAATATTAGTATTAACCATTGTTAAGGGAATAAAACTATTCCCCTAAGAATATATTTTATAATGTTGATGATGGGTAACGTAGAGTAAATCCTATAGATTCAAAAGTTAATGAAATAAAAGTTATTTTTAAGTCATCTATTTTTATCCTCAGATGACCCTTTATGTGTTACCCCTAACTTTCCTTTTATTTTAGCCAATGGACATCAATATATGACTTGTGCTGACAACTGATGTTATGATTAATGTCACGACTGTTCTAATGAGATTCCAAATCCAATGGGAGTTGTAATGGAAAACATTGTCATGTTACTCTCTTGGTTAACTCAATCTTGGAATAGAAACATGGTTCAATAGTAATTTTCAAACCACCCTAAGAATGAAAAAGTTGAATTTGAGAGCTTCATGAGACAAAGGAATCCTACTTTTAATGGATAATCAGATCCCTCAATCCCCAAATAATGGATCAAATCCATTGAAAATATCTTCTCCATCCATCAATGATTCGAAGAAAAGAATGTAATTCTGGTTGTTTATCATATGGAGGGTGAATCATATCAATGGTGGACATTGGTAAATATATACGAAACCTGAGGTGGAGATAGAGGTGTTGGAATGAATGAATTTTCAGAAAATATTTTTCCAAAAATATTTTCTGTGCACCCTTCATCTTAAGATGGAATGGGACTTCCTTTCCCTCAATAAAAAAGATGACAAATACATTGAAGAGTATGAGGAAAACATCACAAGTATTGCATGATATGCCTCCGGATTTACCATTACCCCTGAATGTAAGGTTGACCAGTTCTTTGGATGGCTAAAACCAAGCCAATGGAAAGCTCTAGAGATTCGTGTCTTCGAGAGATATGTGGTAATTGTCTATTATTCTGTCAAAGTAGAAATGGTGATTGGAGAATCTCTGGGGTATCATGGGGATAATAAGTTTAAGGTTGAATTCAATTCTAGTATTCCAATGCATAAATCTAATGGTGCTATGAAAATCTAGCACCCCAATTTACAATGGTGTAGAAATAAGAACACCATAAATTTCCTGAAGGGGATGCGGAAATGTGTTAGGTGTGGAAGCGAAGGTCCCCTATCCATTAACTACTGACATGAAAAACCCACAGATGTGACAGAAGAAAGAAATTCTTCATTAAACCCTCAACGCGTTGTTCATTGCATCAACTACAATGAACCAGGGCACCTTGAAAATCAGTGCTTTAACCCAAAGGCTAACAGTGGCAACCAACCGCCTCCAAGGTAGCAATTGAAATCTTTTTCCATCACTACCTCTAAAGTGAGCCTTGAAAATAAAGTGGTGATAGTTATTCTAGTTATTCATTCATAAATACTGAACTTACTTTTTGATTCATGGTTCTAAACATTATTTTATATTCTTATAGTTTAGTAGAACAATCCCAAAACCACCAAAAATCATGGAAGTAATGATGTTAGTCAGAACGAAAAATGAGGAAATTATTGTATCCCACGAATATAACTCCTCTCCAGTCACAATATATGTAATTAACTTTACATCGAACCTCATCATACTACCTTTTGTGGAATTTGATGCAATTATTCCCATATATTGGATTTCCCTATATAGAGCCAATATAAATTTCTGTGAGAGGGAAATCACTCTCTATATGGTGAATCAGCCCCCAATTCGGTACAAGTGAAATGAGGAGGAAGAATCTTCCTTATCACCATCATATCAAGCATGGATATTACTACCCTATGAGCATGCATATCTAGATCATATACTTGAGTCCAAGGAAGCAACTATCCTTGAAGACATGCCTATTGTGAGGGAATTTGCTAAAGTGTTTCCTAAGAAATTGTATGGTCTTCCTCCTAGAAGAGATGTTGAGTTCCAATTGACCTTATACCTGGGGTGTTGCCAATATTCAAGACTCATTATAGAATGGATATTATGGAGCTTGAGGAGCTGATGAAACAACTATAAGAGAATCTAGATAAAGGGTTTATATGACCAAGTGCTTCACCTTGGGTTGCTCTTGTCCTCTTCGTCAAGAAGAATAATGGGTCAAGAACCTTTTCATTTATTATCGTGATCTCAAAAAAATCATGATACAGAACAAGTATCCTCTAACTTGAATTGATGACATGTTCGATCAACTACGTGGAGCACAATACTTCTCCAAGGTGAATTTTCAGTCGGGATATTACCAATTAAGGGTGAAAAAGGAGGATATCCTCAATACTGCTTTTCATACAAGGTACAAGAACTATAAATTCATAGTAATTCCCTTTAGACTCACTAATGATCCAAAAATCTTCATGGACTTGATGAATATAGTCATTATAGATTACCTATACAAATTTGTGGTAGTATTTATAGATGATATTCTAATATACTCCAAAACCAAGCAAGATTAGGAGGAAAATCTAAGAACTATACTAGAAAACTTGAAAAAATAGAAGCTCCATGTAAAGTATATAAAGTGTGAGTTCTGGTTGAAAGATGTCGCATTCTTAGGTAACATCATCACAAGCAATGGGATATCTTTAGATCCCTACAAGACAGCTGCAATTGAGGAATGGCTAAGGCCAACATCAGTAATCTATATATGTATCTTTATAAAGTTAGCTGTATATTATCACCAATTTCTGATAAATTTCTCACGATTGACCAACCCTATTTCCAAGGTAACCCAGAAGGGAGTAATGTTTTCTTAGAGTGATGAACACGAAGAGTGATTGAAGGAGTTAAAAATGAGGCTTATCACTATACTAGTACTCACACTCCCAATAAGTGGAGAACTCTTTGTGGTGTACAATGATGATTTAAATAGGGCTTTAGACTGTGTGCTAATGAAAAATGATAAAGTGATAGCCTACACCTCAAGTCAGTTGAAAATACATGAGAAAAACTATACCCCACATGATCTAGAGTTGGTGATCATGATCTTTGCATTGATAATCTAGCGACATTATCTATATGGGAACAAGAGTGAGATATGTACGGATCAAAAGAACCTCAAGTATAAATTCACCCAAAAATAGATTAATATATTCCAATAAAGATGGATAGATCTCACAAGGATCATGACTGCTCAATCCACTACCTTCCCTATAAAGAAACCAAGTTGGCAGATGCTCTAAGTAAAAATGATATTTCATCTTTTATCAATGATTAGAATTGAAAATGATCCAATCATCTTAGATTTTCAGAGGATGGACATGGGAATAATTAAAGGAGGATCGTCACTAATCCATTCTTAAATGATTTCTCAACCATCCCTCATGGATAAAAAAAAGTATTCTCAAATAAATGATTTGGAAATTCGGAAAATTATGGAAGCTATAAGAAATGGAAAATCCTCAGAGTTCGTGGTTGACAATGATGGAATTGTGAGATTTGGGTCATGATTATATGTACCATCCGATCTAAAGATAAACAAGGAGCTTTTAAATGACACACATATCTCAACCTTCTCTCTTGACTCAGGGAGCACAAAGATGTATCGGGATCTCCAAGAAAAAATTTGGTGGGACAATATGAAAATGGAGATTGGTGAATATACATCATTTTTCATGGTATGTCAGTAAGTGAAGGATAAGAGGAAAAAGTATATGGGGATTATGGAACAAATATCCATACCAACATGGAAGTGGGAGATCATTGTCGTAGACTTTGTCACTAGAGTTCTAAGGATATCCAGAGGAAACAATTCTATATGGGTTGTTGTGGATTTTCTAAAAAATACAACACACATTATCGCGATTCAGGAGGATTTCTCAAAGGATCAACTGGAACGGATATACATCAGAGATGTGGTAAGGCTATATGGAGTAACACTATCGATTTTATCCGATCGAGATCCAAGATTGACTTCTATGTTTTGGAAGAGCCTTCAACATGCCCTGGATAATGAGATGAACTTTAGTGCAGCTTATCATCCTCAAACTGATGGAAAATCTAAGAGGACTTTGCAAACACATCATGAGATGTTGAGATTATTTTAAATGGACATCAAAAGAGAATGGGATCAAAATATTCCTCTTGTTGAGTTATCATACAATAATAGTTTCCATTCAAGCTTCCAAATGGATCCTTATGAAGAAATATATTAGAAGAGGTGTAGAACACTAGCATGTTGGGATGAAGTTGGGGAGAGAAAACACCAAGGTCGGGAAATGGTAAAAGAAATGGCAGAGAAGGTTAAGACCATCTAGAAGTACATTAATGCTACTCGAGTCAACAGAAGAGCTATGCTGATAATCATCGACGATACCTCAAGTTTGATGTCAAGGACATGGTATTCCTCTGCATATCATTGTGTAAGAGAGTTATGAGATTTGGGAAGAATGGAAATCTTAGCCCAAGTTTCATCAACCCTTTTGAGATCCTTGATCACATTGGAGTAGTGCCTTATCGACTAGCTCTCCCACCGAACCTATCTCAAGTACATGATGTATTCAGTGTATCACTCTTGAGAATGTACATTCCTAACCCATTGTATATACTCAATCCAAAGGTTTTACCATTTAGAAGGACCTATCATATGAATATATACATGTGGAGATCTTAGATCGTAGATAAAAATTTCTACGAAATAAGAAAATTCCCCTTGTCAAGGTGTTGCAGCGAAACCAAATGTTTGAAGAAGAAACCGGGGAAATAGAGGAAGTTATGAAGAAAAGTTACCCGCATCTATTTTAGTGTGGGAAAAGGAAATTTAGAGGGTGAAATTTCTTAAGGGGGGAATATTGTAACAACCCAAAAAAAATTTAATGGAAATTCCTCTTGATCTTATTAAATTTGTAATTATGTGAAATAGTTTTATAACATATGCACATCATTGGATTTAGGTTTTTATATTTCAAAATAATATTAACAATTGCGACTGTTTCTAATATAGTCGTTGAACAGTGATCACATGATTAGTATAAATATAGGACTTTAAATAATCCAATTTACTCAGACAAAGGAAGCAATGGCCTCATCTAGTAGACTTTCCCCATAAGAATCCCATTTCTCGGAGCATGGAAAGGAGGTGGCATCATTGGGATTCACTCTTCATAAATCCCAAGTCGAGCCTCAACCTGTTAAGCTCGAACAGAACTTCCGATGGGATAAGGGGAAGTTGATAGAGATTTCCAACCGAGAAACGTTATCTGAGCCACCCCAAGAGACTGTCACAATCACACACCTTACCCTTCAGTCTAATGCGGGTGTTATAAGGGGTTATGTAATGATACCCTATGTACTATGATTAGGTACATTATTTTTGTATAGATAATATACTTTCACGTTATTATTGTTACTTTGTAAATACTTTATTAAAGGAAAAACAACTCTGTTAGTTAATTAAGAAATATATTTTAATGAATTAATTAATTTTTCTATTAAATTATATTTTAAATAAATATTATTAAAAAATTACTTTTTATATAATATAAATGACTGTATAATTATTTTGAATAAGATTGATATTTTTATTAAGGGTTGAAAGATATATTTGTAAAAACCCATGAATTTTCTATAAATGTCAGTTTTTATATTAAAATTAAAAATTCAAATATATAGAAAATTATTTAGATAAAATGAATATTATATTTGGAATCTGGATGTCAAAATTATGCAATGGTGGATTTTTTATAATTTTATGAGCGCCAAATTTTTGGGTAAAAATTAAATTCCGTTTAAATATATAATGTGTTTTATGACATCAAAATGACCCAATAGTGATGTAATGAAATAATATAAACAATATATTTGGCCAATATATTCTTTACGATGAATATAATTTTATTTTAGTTTTGTTTGATTTATTTTAGAACTCTTTGATAAACCCTTCAAGACTTATAAAACATTTTACCTTTTTAAATTGATTTCCTTGAGAGTGTGACTCACCTCAATATAATCAACCCTATTATTTTGTGAATTTTGGCAGTTGGACTTATAAAATATTATTTTATACTCCCCCATGGAAAACACCATGGTAAAAACCATGGGTTGGTTTGTTGTTTGGAATAGCTTAATGTGTGGTGACCCAAATCCAAATAATAAAGATTTCCCTCTCCTTTCCTATATAAACCCACCCATGCTCCCACTTCCTCTTTACTCAAATCCTTTAGATCTCGACCAATCCCTACCCTCATCTCTCTATATTCCTCCCTAGGTTCCCAAATCCTTCATGAAGCCTCTCTCAATACCCTCCCAATCCTTTGAGATCATACTTCCATGTAAGGGATTTCCTTCCTTTCATATTTTTATCTATGTTTCTTTATGTTTTAATACCCTTTTACAATCAATTACATTTTTGGGGGTATGATTCCACACCTCCCTTGTACTTCCTTTTTTATGTTTGAATATGTGATACCACTTTATTTCTCATTAATTCCTCCCATTGTACAAGTGTTTCCATGATGAAATTCTCTAAGGAATTTCCCTCTCCTCATTTTCATTCATGCAATTATTTTTTATTATGAATCTAAAATTACATTAATTATGTTGGTACATGTATCTGTATGACCCCATTTTTACAATTTCATGTATATAGGATGATACACCCCTTTCTCTCTCATCAACCATTTTTAGGAATTCTTATGTCATGTCATTAGGATGTCAAAATTGCAATGCATTTTTTCAAAGCCAAAGTCATTGTGTCATGAATACCATTCCCATTTCACTATCAAGGGTATTCAACATTATGAACATTTGAATATTTATTATAGAGTTTCATGAATGAAATTAAAATTTTCATTTATCATGTAATTAATGATGATATTTAATTATTCCTTGTCGTATGATCCATGTGGCACACATATGCATGAAATGAAATGTTTAAGAAGGGTGCGCCCTGATAGCACACCAATGTATTGGGTAAATATTAGTATCATGATACGTCAAGTGTAATGAGGTCTTACTCATGATAATTCAATTATAATGTGGGTTTACTCATGATCTATGTGCAATGAGCCTTGGCTCATACTATTACCATGTTAAGTGTTGTTTCCACAATTTTGTGTTATGATAATCATGCTATATCATGCCTTTTTATTCATTTTTCTCTTTTGCTTCATTGATATGCCTAATGCCTAAAATGAATTGTATTATCCGTGTTATTACTTGTTTAATCCCTTATTGGGATTTATAGCTCAACCATTTATTATGAATGTCTTCGAGTTATCCCATGAAATGCTATATTTGAGGGAATTTAGTGGTCATGTAAAAGAAGTTTTCAATAAAGATGTAGTGTTTCATGTTTTAAGTTGTTATGTAATGTTCTTAAGCCCAAATACACTATACCCATCGATCCTCGATGTTTTATCAAGTGATTTTTTAATGTAGTAAATCATGTATAAGTGTGTAATAAAATGTAGGGTTATTATAACAACCATATTCTACCTTTTATCCATCTTTTAAAAAATTAAAGAACCTCATATACGTACGTAAAACTCATTGTCACCACGATGTGGTGTAATTTTTTTCTTCACTAATATACTTTGATGGGTATAATGATTTAAATAAAAGATATATATGATAATTATTACATTATATATTTTTTTAAAAATAATATACCATAAAATTTATTAACCTTTCACAATTAAGGGAATGATATCATCACTTATCCGTTTGTACGATCTACTATCTCCACAATACTATGCGATTAAGTTTCCATGTTCACCATTACAAAATTTTAGTAAAATGTATATAATTAATAAATATTATATATATTTGACCTTAAGATAATTTGTTATAATATTGAACTATATCCTATTCAAATGAAATGTGACTTACATGACAAAACATGCATATGAAAATAAAGCAGTTAAAACTCGAAACAAGGGTAATAAGGGAATAATATTAAAAAATGGATGATAAGATGATTTAAGATAATGATATATGATGTAATAAATATAAATATGGTTATGTTACAGATTAATATCATTATTTAAACCATTATACAAGATGATAAATCATTTTCAACTAAAGGGATTCACATGGTAAAGGGTTTCTGGTCTCACTTTTGCTTTTGTGAGATACATGCATTATTCACCACTTATTCCATCAATTAGGTGTATATATTGATCCATTTGATATATCATTTCCTGAATCTCATTATATAAATGGAATTAAATTATTATTTTTATAATTTTTACTTTTACGGGTCATATGATTAAATGTATTACTAAGTGGTAAGGGATTTTTTTACTCAATTTCCAAGCATTGGGTTAAACTTTAACTTCATTTATTATTTCATGTTATGATTTTTATTTAAATGAATATTAATGATTTGATGATTTATTTCCACTGGTTTTATGTGGATTTACATCAAATAAACATAATTTATTCATTTTATTATTTCACTTATAGAATACAATTTTCACATTCGGTAATCACTAAGAAAGTTATCTAAATATCAAGGAAAGTAATATTATAAATGTATATATTATTAAAAATTGGTATTTGATTATAGGTAAAAAAACTAAATGAAATTAATAATTTGATATATAAGGAATTCTTTGGACATTAATGACATGGGTGTGGACATGTTAATGAAAGCCCCTTGATGAATCGATCCTCTCATGAGATAAATCACTTGGTCAAATCAGATGGGTTTCTACCCACAAAATGATAATATATTGAGGATAAATATTAACAGTAACTATCTTGAGAATAGATCATGATATTATAGACTTTCAAAATCATTCTTTTGTTAATTATTTTTAGTCCATGTGATTAATCACGTAGTTATAATATCCATGGAAATATTCTAAGATCTTGTGATTATTTATATGGAATTATTTGACCATTTATTATTCTTCCCATATTATGCTCATGTTATTGATTAATGGAATGTGTGATCAGTTATTGTTTTTTCCATATTGGTTATTATTATTTATTAATGATTGACTCCATTATACATGACCCCTGCAAAGAATTTCATCTCACCCTTATTTTATTTCCTTTTACTAGATTACAAAGAGGAGATAACAAAATTATTTTTTGGGGATCCATTATATTATCATTTGTTATATATTATGGTTTATTTTTATTTTCCATTATAATATCGGTTTTACATATATAATCATGTTTCCATAACTTCGATACTAATCAATCCTTTTTTATTTGAATATTTTTATCTATTATAATATAATAAATTAACGCACTGACTCTGGGATACTGAGTTTGGGGTCATTATAGTTAGTATTAGAGGACTTTTATAATAAAAATTGAGAAATATGGTTGGTAAACCATATATTAGGGAATATAAACATAAGATAAATATTATGGAAAAGTATATATGAAAATCACAGAGTCCATGTTTCTTATTATGATATTAGATATGCATAAATTTTTCAATTTATGATAATTATTTCACTATTTATGGGATTATACAATATGATTTATAATTATTTGAACTAATATTGTGTATTACATCATTTATAAATATATCCCAGTAGACTGAATGAGATTATCACCAAAGGACTTGATCCCAAGATTTTGAATTATTAATCCTTTAATGGGATTAAGAAAATCATTATATTGAATTAGTCTCCCAAACATTATCCTAATATACAAACATAGTACCATGTTCTTACAATGGTGAGAAATAATTATCCATATCTTGTGGAATCAAAGGGAAGCAATAATGTAAGTTTAATTCTAGAACCAATTTGGATAAATGGATAAAGGGAATGAATTATTTTCCAACATGTGTTAATTATTTAATGAAACAACCTAGTACATGACTAAAAGGATTGGGAGTGTTTTACAAGTGTAGAGAAAAAATACAATATGATTTTGATTGCAAGTAACGAAAAAATTTTCCAATGATTAATGCTTAAACTATAAGAAGATGACACCCAATGAAAATAAATAACACAACCATCAAAGGAATATACCTCAAATTAATATAATGGATCCTATTCAAGAAAATTCTATTACAATAGATGAAGAGGAAGGAATAGTTTGCTTGTGTTTGGATTTAATAGTATATTATTTGAGTATTTTATGAAAGACGTCTTATTTATCTTAATTAATTAATATATAGGGATTGTATTGTGGTAAATTTTCATTAATTATTTGAATGATTTGGTTGAATTGTACCAAGAAATATGATTCTGTGAAAATTTGAAAATCATGGAAAATACATGATTAAGGGAAAGATAAACCTTAATATAATTATGATGTTGTCATAATTTTGTAGGGATAAATAGATGATTGATAAGGATAAAGTAAATTAGAGTGTGATGAATACCTGGGAAATGATTATTTATTTGTTGAAGAAGTGGTTTATTACCTAATTTATGGATTTTAAAACATTTTTGGATTTAAGGAACATATTCAACAACCTAAGATCTTATTTTTGTAAGAATACTTGTTTTCATTAATTTTCATGATGTTCAAGGTATTAAAATATTTAGTATGGTACAATAATAGATGATTATGTTGTCTAGATAATTTAATCTTAAGTTGATTGTGGAAATTTAGTGACCATCCACATAAATTTTTAGTCTTTTGATTTGTACATACATATTTTGGATTAATATTATGATTTACTACTTATGGAAAGGGTTAAGTAGACCTTTGGATATTATTTTTTCGGTTAATTTATAATTTATCATATTAGATAACATGTGTTACCTATTTTGAATGTGTTAAATATTAATAGGCCAAATGATTGACTTATGGATCCTTTGATAAAATTTCTTCTGAAATAAAAAATAATCATGAACATCCATCTCTTGGTTTAAGAAATGAACAGAAAACATTGAAGAACAACTAAAGGATGAGATTATTCTTGTCATATGTAACGAAACAAAGTAAGGTTATTTTTTCAATTTCATATCTAGATAATAAAATATTACATAAACTATAATAAAATTATTTTGAAAAAAATATTATCTATTTACTTTTGTTTCTGATAAATCAATTTTCTTTTAATAGATCCTAGATTTATGGGTTTGTGATGGTTAAATTTCTAATGGACATTTGTCCTATCACTCTATTTTATATCTCAATACTTAAATTTCTCAAACAAGTCAATGTTTTCTCTCCCCACTAATGTAATCCCATTGTTAATCCTAAATTTGTGGTGAAATTAATATTTCTCTATCCCTCTAATTAAGTGGATGTTTTATTAGCCCTGTTTACAATATGATTATTCAAAAATGTATTTTCAAGATTCAAACTATGTGTTTCAAATTAAAATTTATTTTTTTGGAAATAATATATTCATTTATGGGATAATCTAACAGACAAAGATTTTATGGTATTCTAATTTTTGTATTTAATCTCTTTGATTGCTTACATTTCATGAAACATCCAACATAATAAAATAATGAAATATTACTACAACCATGACGTTAAATTGGTGGGAATTAATAGTATTCACCAAATAACTAAATTTACATATAATATATTCAATATAATTTTAAACATTCATATTGTGTTTTTTATAAACATGAAATAAGAATAAATATTCTTTTATGCATAAAATATTGAATTTGTCTAAAGCCAGATTTTCAACCTTTTGATGGAAAACTTGTTTTAAAAAACAAAATTTGACATTTTCGTAAATTATATTTGAAAAAATAATCTTAAATTTTTATGGAATAATTTACAAACTATATTATGGTGAATTTATTGTATTTGTTTTTGTAAATATTGACATTTCTAGTTAATATTAAAAAATACTGCATTTTAATTGATAACCGATTTTTATAAGAGTACTATATAGTGTTAGATTATATTTTAAATTTATTTTGAAGTAAAATTATATCAATTATAAATATAATAATTCAATGAACATAATTGTAATTTTTTTCATTTTTAATTTTGATATGAAAAAATCCAAAACTTTTGAGCATTTTCACTTTAATAACTCACTTTATTACCATGTCTATAGGATTAATTTTTAATTTTATAGACAATTTATTGATTTTAATTATGAAAAATATATTCCATATTTAAAATAATACGGTTCAAGTTTATTTAATAGTTAAATTTTATTTTTGGACAATACGAATAATAAATTTATTAATTTTTTTTACCACCATTAATGTTAAATCAGGTTACTAAGGCTAAAAAACATTTATGATAAGAATTTTAAAATTACCCTAACACTAGTCCTAATTTTATTGTACGAGTGATTGTACACCCAAATTATCTTTGGACCAAATTTATGACCACATTGAGCCACATTTATGACTTTAATGCCCTTATTTTATTTTATTTCGAAGAAAAGTAGAAGCTTTCATAAGTAAGGTTTAATAAGTAAAAAATTTATAATATATGGTTATTCAGAAGATATATTCAAAAAAATAGTATTTGGAAAGATAAAAGTTTTACCATCACTATAGTAATTTATTTATAATTTTTAGGAATGTTATAATTAAATTAAAGGCTTGCACAAAAATGATACAATAAATGATTGATTAATGGAAATGTCAAACAATTGATATTAAAAATATTTAAATAAATATAATATGAGATAATAATATCATGCAACTATTTTATATATTAATTTAAAATTTTATATATGTGTTAGAATATTTGGTTATAATTTATCATTTTTTATTTATATTTTGAAAAGTCAAAGTCCTCAATAGGTTTAAAATTGATAATAATGATATTTTAAAAAAATAATTTTTTATTAATTAATTTTAAAATGTTGTAAATATTACATTTATAAAAATTATTTTTATAAGATTTAAAAATTTCATCAAGGATCCCTTTATGGATCGTTTGAAATTTTATAATAAGTGTATTAACCCTCAAAGAGTAAAAATCTATGTTGTCACTGTAAGTATTAAAGGGATTAAATAAGAGTTAAAACAAACAAGATAAGGTTATAAACATGACCTAAACTTGTAGGAATATTATTTAAGGTTTAGCGCTCAACCCTTATCACATTAATATAAAATTTTAGTTTTTTGTTGTACATTATTTTGTGAACAAGAATTATAAATTATTTAATTTAATGATTGTTACAAAGCAAAAGTCTCTCCATATTTAAAATCATTTATCTGCCTACATATGGTAAAAATCAAGACATGGAAAAAAAATTATATATTATAATATAAATAAGATTATTTTAATTATATGAATTTATTTTTAGTTTTTAAAAATTATATTATTGTCGTAACTGCTTGTGAGATGCTAATACAATATTAATTTAAAAACCCAAAAAATAAATTAAATGATTTTAAAATATAAATGTTAATAAAATTTGAATGTTTTAATGTGTGTAAAAAGTTTTTTAGATTTATATAACATATTATATATGTTTTAATGAATTATATTCAAATATAAACTCTCTCTTGATGTATTTGTAGTCGAATAAAATGAATTTTATTAAATTTGACAATAATGATATTTTATTGAATTAATATTTTATTAAATTATTTTAAAATAATTAAAATATTAAATAATCCTAAATGGGATAAGTTAATGTGTAAATATCAAACCATGTTCATTTATATCTCATTAGGATGTCTTTGGCTCTAGAATATCTTATTTAGATTTTAATGTTTTGAGAGATTCTGAAAGTACCCCTAACATCAATTATAAAAAGGAACCACCTCCCTCACTTCTTCACAAAACTTTTATACTTATATATCAACAAAAACATTAAATTTTATACTCTAAAAATCCTAAGTTATTTTCATGAGTTTTTGGTTCTTCTAAAAGTCCAGTATAATGTCCTTAGGACAACATAAATGGAAGTTTATTGAATAATTGGTAATCATCATTATCAAATCTTTCAAGATTTTTTCTTTATCCACCCCACTCCATGTGTTCTTTCCGTGATAAATTAATAAATACAGTATCATAAATATGGTTAGATGTTAATATGATAATTTAAAAACCATATTCTACCTTTTATCCATCATATGAAAAATGATATCACCGCACGTGCATACATATGACTTATCATCTCCACGTCGTGGTGTAATTTTATTTTCATCAACACATTTCTGGGATGGGTATAATGATGGAAATAATGGATATATATGATAAATATTACATGATGTTGATTTTTTAATAATTAATATAACATCCACTTCCTTACCATTCCATCATTTAGTGAATGATACTATCCCTCGTGTGTATGTATGGACCATAGTCTCCATGATGTGATGAGATTGGTTTTCAATATTCATTAATAATGAAAGATTATATAACTATATATAATTAATATATATGATATCTATGAACTTAATATAATTTGGGATATTAGAGAACTATATCCTATTAAAAACCACTGGGAGTTACTTGAAAAACTATGCATATAAAAATGAAGTAGTTAACACCTGAAATAAGGGTAATAACAAAATATTATTAAAAAATTAATGATAAGATGATTTAAGATATTAATATATAATATATTTAATATTATTATTGTTATGGTATAAATTAATAACATTATCTAAACCATTATAAATGAGTTTAAGTCACCTTCAATGAATGAAGAGCACAAGGTCAAGGGTTTCTCATCTCACATTTACATCTACGTGATACATTCCTTATTCCCCACTTATTTCATATATATAGTGTATATATACATTTATTTAAAATATCATATCATCAATATCATTATTTTCATGGTATTAAATGTTTAATTTTATAATTATTACTTTTATGGGGTATACAATTCTATTGATTATGATGTGGTAAGGGATAACATAACTCAATTTCCAAGCCCTGGATTAAACTTCTACATCGTTGATTATGTCACATTATGATTATGTGGAAAATGATTTTTTATTATATTATGTTTTATTTCAACTTAATTTTTTTGTATTTTCAATGAATTTACATAACTATTCATTTCATTACTTCCCCTAACGTATACCATTTTTACAAATGGTGCTTATAAATAAAGTTATCTGAAAATCTGAGGATAAAATATTAAATATCTATATTTTATTCAATATAGATATTTGATGATAAGGAACATTGTTTGTGAATTATATTTATTATTAGATATATGAGGAATGATTTGGACATGAAATAAATGTGTTTGTGACCAGTAAATTCAAACCTCTCGATGCGCTAATGGTAACCTGAGATGAATAAGTGGGGAAAATAAAAAAGGTATCTACACGTAGACTTCAACATTATTGATGATAGATCATTATAGTAACTATCTTGAGGATAGATCTTGAAATTTTAGACATTTGACATTATTCATTCCACTATTCTTGTTATTCCATGTGATTAATCATTTAGTTATAATATCCATGTTCATTTACTAAGATCAAATGATTTTCTATATGGAAAAATTTGATAATATTTTATTCCATCAATTTTATGCTCAAGTTATTGAATATTGGAATGGGTGCTAAATTAAAAACCTTTTCATGTTGATTATTATTATTGATTCGTGATTTCTTCTATTGTAATAGAATATTACTGAGTAACTAATATCACCGTTATTTTTCATTCTCTTCCTAGGTTATGAAGAGGCGAACATTGAACGAATTTTCAAGGATGAGTTTTATTAGATCTTGTAATGTATTGTGTTTTATTTTCTTTCCCTAATGTAAAATGGATTTCAGATATGTAATCTGGATTCCAAAATTTCTAAATTGATAGATCCATTGAGATGTTAATATTATATCTATTATAATGTAATAAAGTTACCCATTGCATCTTAGATACTGGAATTGGTGTAATTACATCTATTTTTATATTGTTTCCATTTAATTAAAATAAAATGAATAGTTTCAAAAATGAATTTAATGATATTTTATGAAAATTATATTTTAATACATTATTTAAAAAACATATAAATATTAAACCGCAACATGTAGGAAAATATAATATCTTTAATTTCATCTGTTAGTCAATTATGTTCCACATTACACTATATATAAAACATTCAATCCCTTTAATACTGAAAAGGTAATTATAATGGTTAAGTTTATAATTAGTTATCCAATGGGTTAATCAAATTGATAAGGATTAAAATGATATATAAAACTATTAAATTTTTATTAGATGATAAAATTTATACCATATCAACATTATATAATAAATAATTTCGTTTTTGAAACATTTTAAAGGAGAAAGATACATATTATATTATCATATATGATAAATTTCCAAAAGTTCCACTCCACTCACTTATAAAAGAACACACCTTCCCTCTCTGTTTTACACAACATTTATCAAACTATTTCAAACAATAGACATAAAATTTACTTATAAACATATCTATACATGAATTTTAGGTTTTGTAATTATTAAAAGATCATTTTAGGGGTCCATAAAAAGTGATCTTAATGAAGTATATCGAAGAAGAGGTAACCATCCTCACAAACTCTTTAAAATTTAATTCTTCATTAAATTGATAAAAATGTATTGAAAACATACTAAAATAATTAATAATATAACATAAATATAATAAGATTTTATTATGAATATGGGATAACCATTTTATGTCTCTTATATATCATATGAAAAGTGAAATCATTGCTCATGCATATATACAACCTATAGTCTCTATGTTGTAGTGAGATTCATTTTACATAAAAAAATATTAGACGGATATATGATAAAACTAATGAATAAATATGATAATTTTTAGAATAATTAGGCCTCTGGAATTATAATATCAAATCTAAATTCTTATCTATTAATCTATTTGAATATGATAATGTCACTCATTCTTACATTTGGACTACCGTCTCCAACTAAATTTTTTTATTAAGTCACTTGAAGGAAAAGTGGGAAACCAAAGTACACACACAAGGACAACTACGTGCTGAAAGAGATCACAGAATTGTTAAACACAAGACTAAGGTTATTTGAATCAGATACTCTATATAATTCCCAGTGTAGAGTAATAACCTAGGTGTCTGGATCCTCCCTGATAAGTTCTTCAAGGTGAGAAACCATTTTGTCCATTATGTGGATTAATTCTTCCAAGGTGATTCTGCCTTGGTTGAAGCCTTGGGCTATGATTTGTTCGTTCTTTTCTATCTAGGCTTCATGATCCTCTATGGCCTTAGTGTGTAAAATTATTTCATATATCCTTAAAATCTCTTCATTTAAGGTGTTTGGCCAAAGGAATTATTCAATAATATCTTCCTTAGAGTGGAAGATGAGACTCAGACACTCAGCACCCTCTTCATCTATTACTCTTGGTTCTCTACTTGGGTCCCCAATTTCCCCATCTTGAAGGACTTTGCATTACATTCTTCCACATTTCATGGACTAACAAGTTTCCACTGGTTTCATCAAGTGAGTTTAATCTTTGCGCCCCTTGGGTTTTCCCCCTGGACCACTATGCAAGAGATGTTATTGGTTTTTCATTTCTGATTTATATAGTTGTTAATAAGGATTGATTTAATTTAAATGTATGATATATATGACATAATATTGTTTCTATGATGGTTAATTATTATTTTAAATTCATTATTTACATCCATTGAAAAGTGAAAAGAAGTTTATATGTATGTACAATCAAATTAGATGATGCAATGATAATCAATGTATGAGGACCAGAACTATCAAACTGAAATTCTCATGTAAAATGAGACATTTATCTTTTGGAAATGATAATTTTAATAAGGAATGTTGAAATGTTATAATTTGATAATATATGATATTATATTTAGGTACATGTTTTTTTATAGAACTATACTAAATATTTTTTATACTACAAGTTAGATTTCTTTTGAATAAAGTCAAACCTAATGTAAGGAGTTTTATAATTCCATTCCCATTGATTGGGATATACATCTACTCCATCAACTATGTAATATCAAAATCATGTGTAAAAAGACCTTTTATTTTATAAATGTGTACTTATGATTTTTATTTTCATTTAACATTTCAAAACCTAATAAAATCATAAATTAATTTTCAATTCAATGTTACAATTTTTAAAAGGTATTTCATCTCAATTTAGACTCCATTGTGACGTATTTGAAATTGTACACCTATTTTATTCATATAATTACAATTTTATTTATTTATATTGAATGTATATTTCTTCATGATGATTAAATTTTCAATTAAATCTTATTCATTCAAGGGTTTATAATTATCATGCTTCCAAAGAGGTAAAAAATTATTTTACTATATCATTGTTTTGTGATTACAGTTATTTTGAATCAAGGAATATTATAATATATCATTCATAAAAACCATATAAGTTATTATAGATTAGTTATATTAGATGTTTCCATATATTCAATCCAATGTTTTCTATATTTTTAACATGAATCATGTAAAGAAATATTTAAAAGAAAATATGATATTATTTCATTTTTTGATCGTGTATAATTTTCTTCCATGTCTATATTTTTAAAAATTGTTTTAGAAAATCTTTTTTGTTTTAGTAGAAATGATTTATTAAAAAAATTAATTTTATCCTCAACATTGTAACAATTTTTAATGGAGACTTTCTAATTTTTTTGGAAGTGTCATTTCCATCGTTTTTTTACAAAAAATATGATGGAATATCTTTATAATAAATAGTGATAACATATTTTACAACTTCCATAACATTTTTATTCTTTTATTAAATAATCTAAATTCTCTAAATAGATTTAAAAATGGAACAGTTTAATTAAATATTATTATAATTATTTTCATAAATTTTATTTATTTATCAAAAAAAACATAATTGTATAACAAAACCTATGTTTCTGAAGAATTGATTTTCATAATTTAAATCTTATTAATTTTTTGGTCACTAACTATAACTGAATGTATTCACAATATTTTGATCATTTTTAATTGGAAATTACATTTATCTTAGAAATTAATATTATTCATATAATTGATATTCTTATTTAATTAATTTTATATTGTTCTTATATATGGTGTTTTACATTGATGGTTATTTTATTAACATGGGATATATTAATATTATTAATCATTTACATAATATGTATATTTTTTGATAAGTAATATTACATTAAATTGATCATTCAATATATAAGGAATGAATTGGATAGGCAGTGATAGGTGGGTTCAGTTATAGATATCCCCTTGATGATTCGATAAGTATCAGGAGAAAAACTAGTTTTATTGATTTACAAAATGATTTTTTGGTGTATGCATACTAATAGATTAAAATTTATTGTCACAAGGCCTTAATGGTAAATATATCATGATATATAAGATCATGATTTCTCATGAATGGATATAAATACTACCTCCAATCCTCGGTATGGGCTTCCCTCAAGCAAGCTTATGCAATGATTATGCAGGATACTAAATGGTTGGTCAGTAAAGACTCTACTCTTAGCTGCTGGAATTCCTTGTGGCTGGATCAGCCCTTGCATTCCATTAATGTTCTAGCCGAAGTTGCCTCTCTGTCCATCTCATATTTTTTATCACCTCATACTTTGCAGGAACTGAACATCTCTGACTATGTGTTGTCTCAAATTAGTAATTATGCTTTTATGGACTGTGACCGACTGATCTGGCTTCCTAATATGACTTGAAATTTTGACCCCAAGGGGTTCTACAGGCTTGCTTGTGGAGGTACTGATCATTCCCCAACATGGCTCATGAAGCTCAGGGCCCCCCTTCATTCGTCCAGCCTGGTTTCTCCTGCATTGGAGGATTTGTAAGAAAAGACTTCCCACATCTGAACATTTGAAGCAAGATGGTTTTCAGATGGCCTTCAGGTGTGATTTATGCAGGTTTGGGGAGGATACCATGTAGCATATATTTATGGATTGCAGGAAGTCCCAACAACTCTGGAATGACATGGGAATGTTGATAGGATTAGCGGTGGACTCTGAAATTCTTCTCGTTGACCTGCTATCTGGGCTGCTGCATATGTGCTGTAGTGAGCAGCTGTGTAATCTTCTTGCTGCTGTTATTGCGGTGACCATTGCGTCCTTGTGGGAATCGTGGAACATGGCTGTGTTTGATGGTGCGCATGATGCTGTCTAGAAGGGAATGATCTACATTCACAGGGATGTGTACGCTGCGTCAATGATCCAGGATGGTGCGATGGCTAATACCATTTCTAAACTTCAAACTTCGATGCTGCTTGGAGTTTCTGGATGACCCCGCAAACCTCGGATGCTGAAGTAGCTCAGATGGATACCACCAATTTCATTGTGCCTCAAAGTGAATGTTGATGGAGCTTCTTCAGGTGCGCCGGGCCCATCGGGATGCATAGGTGTTTTCCGCACTTTTCGTGGGTTCGTCAAGGGATGATTTTATCATTACATTGGCATTGGAACTACTTTTGAAGCCGAGCTATGGGCGATGATTCATGCTATAAGGTATGATGTCTAATATAATTGGAGATGGCTTTGGATTGTATCTGACTCTATGACTGTAGTTCATTATTTGAATTCTAGAACGGGTAATGTGCCTTGGCGTGTGCTCCCTCAGTGGGTTGAGTGCCTCCACCAATCTAGTCAAATACACATGATTGTTTCTCATGTGTATCGGGAGGCCAATCAGGTTGCTGATTCATTGGCAAGAAAGGCTCTAATTGATTCTGATATGATGTGGTCCTTTACAGCCCCTGCTTATTGTGATCCAATGGTGGATGCAAATAGATGTGGTATGTTGTATACTCGCCTATGTAACAACCCCTTGTACGCCTGACTCTTTATTTTTATCTATTATTTCTGAAGACCGGCCCACACCAGATCCTGATCTTCTTGCTAAAGAATGTTTATTAAGATATGATTTTTTATTCCAATTTTGTATAGGAATGCTGTGTGTATCTTGTTCTCCAAGATAAATAAAATGAACAATCATTTCTACTGAGATCCCTTATATCATATGTCATTGTAATAAAGAAGAAACTAAATCTTGGTTACAGGAGTTAGGTTTATTTCAACCATGGGTGTGGTTAAATTTCTTTTATCCCAATGTTGTGGTACCTCTATCTTGTGAATAGAATAATATCATCAGATATATCAAAATAATGCATGGATATTTTCTAGTTATGTAGAGATATGTATTGATACCTTGATCCCCAATCGTAGGAACATCCATGGATTACATTACCTTTCACAAATTTTCATAATTATGAGAACTCTAATAATTAATTTGTAGTTTCTTTCAATATTATATCACATGGGAACCCATACGTATATCCCTTATTTTCTGATTCATGATCAAGATTATTGTAGAATACATTAATGAACTATGCATGACTTGATTCATGATCTTTCATGATATATGGATAATCCCATATTTCATATAAATATCCTAGAAAAATTATAATAAAACCACCACATTATATCACCTTAATATTTTATGAATTATTTGTATTTAAATTTTTTATTCATTGATATGTTTCTTTACACACAACACAGAATAAAATCATGATATACAATTAAAATATTAATATTTAATGTGATATTAATTTTGTAGAATTTTTATTAGTGGGCATAAACATGAATAATTGAATTATAAAAACTATTTTTTACAATTGGATAAAATGAATTATTTTGTTTATCATTTTTTAGAACATAAAATAGAGGAATTATGATCTTTTTTTTCAAAAATAGATTGTATAAAATTAGTTTATTATTCTTAATAAATTAAATTAATCAATATGTATGAAATATTTTAATGAAATTTATATATTATATAACAAATAATTTATTCAACATTAATCTAATGCTTTTTACAAGGCATATAATAATATTAAATCATGTTTTATGCTTAAAAATACATTTATCTAAAAATATATTTCGATTTATTTTGTTCTTATATTAAAATTAAATTATAAAAATTACAGTAATATAATTTTATAAAATTTATTCTATATTAAAAATCAGTGTTTCCTTGTTTTTTGATGATGAAACATTCACTTTTGGTCATATGTAATTACAAAAATAATAAAAAAATTGTTACAACATTTAGTGTTAAAACTGGATTTCTATTGGGGGTGGGGGTGAACTAAGAGACAGGGTAGTAGATACCACAATATAGGTATAAATATTGTTTTCTAATGATATTTAGGCCTTATATTATTATAAATTATAATTATAGCCCATTGTTTCCACTCTGATAGGTAGCAGACATTATATTAAATAAATAGTTTTAGTAATTCCATATGTTTACCTCCCCTCACTACTTAAAGGGAACCAACTCTCCCCCTTTATATATAAAATTTGATCACCCTATCTTAGAAATTAACTAATAACACACATATATTAATTCTTCTATTTATTTAGCTTCTATTATTTTTCCACGATGATCCTAATGAGGCTTTTGTTGTGATCCAAGTGAGGATTCTCAAAGAGGTTGTAATCATCTTACCTGACTCTTTCAAAGTTTATTTTATTATATAATTATTATAAATATGATTTATCTATCCTAAAATAATGAATTAATTATACTAAATATAATAATACTTTAATAAGATTATCGTACAAATATTTTATATATCCTTCCCATCCATTTGAAAAATGATAACATTGCTTATTCATACATGTGGACTACTACTTCGAAAAAATGATGTGGATTTTATCCAATTTAATATTTACATGGATAGTCATAAATACAGATTTAGTGACTATAAAATATAATTTTTTATATAATAATTATTATGGAATAGTGAATTATTATTTTCCAATATTTCCTTCAATCCATCAAATAATGAAAACATCAACGTTGTATATATACATATTGTCATCTCTATGAATAAATGTAATTAATTATTATTAACCACCATATATAAATAGTTATAAAAGTTTATATAAAAAATAAAAACTATAATTATGTCATTATAATGATTTCAAAGATGATGGAACCATATCCCTGGTGTAAGTACCAAAACCAAAGAACATAAAGATGTTTGGAAAACATACCAATGTTCAATTGAATGATCATTATACTGAAGAAATTGTGAGTATATAGATAATTGGAAAATATAATGGAAGGATAAATAGTATTTATTATTTTTATATGGTTCTATTATGGATTAATAATAAATATAAATTTATTATACATGAGGTATTGTGCATATTAATAAAAATGGGACTTGAGGTAAGGGTTTTCTATGATGTTATTTATTTTCAGGATCTTATTTACTAAATTTCCATACAAAAACAATTCTAGGATTTTTATCCTTGAAACCATTTATATTTTCTTACCCTCTATTTATTCCTTGAATTATCTAATAATATTACCTTTTATTTTCATTCTTATATAAAATGATAGAACAAAATTATATAAAAATCTACATTTTTTCCTCTTTTCTCGATGAACATTTTACTCCATGTCCATGATCTTCAAAAAAAAATTAATATATCTTTTTACCTATAATTTAATTTTTTTAGAAAGTCCACATTAACTACACTTTAATTTATTCACAATGTTTTAAAATAAATCTTTTTAAAATGGTTTTCTAAAAAAATCATTTTTAATGATTTAAAAAAGAGATAAAATAATATTCTATTTTAACGTATATGGTATGGATGGATATTCTCACTATCATGACTGTTATTTTATTTTAATAATTTATTTTATTTTTTCATGGATATATTCAAATAAAATATTTTTCTACATATTTATGAATTTATATTTTTTGAAGATACCCGATGTAAATGATATTTCCTCTATTTTCTATGAATTGCTAAAATTATATTTAAAAGTTTATTTTCATCTAAAAAAATCATTTAAGTATTTTTATACCTCACTAGTGGTATAGTGTAATGATAAAATCCACCCTCTTCCTTTGGATACCTTATTATGATGTTGAAATAAGGGTAATTCTATGAAACCCGTTTCTTTCTAATAGAATTAATTTATGATGAAATACTTATGAAATATTTTTATTATCCTCAAGTTATGATATAATTAAAGGATGAGATAATACACATCCATGTTCTATTGGTTATGATATGATTGCTTGATTAATTTTTGATGAATTCTTAATAAAAATATGTTTAGTTTTCATTATGTTAATATTGGTCATGAAATTATATAGCCTTATAATGCATTGGGAACATAATGATATATCATGAGATAATATAGAATGTAATTGAGATTAATTTTAGTTCAGTAAGGAAATCTATCCAATATGATAATATTGAGAGTGAACATTTACTATTTAAATGATGCAATTTGGAGTGAACCCAATCCACTATGTTAGTCTTGACAACCGACCATGACAAGTGTAACAAATTTCCCTTCTTATGTGTACTCCAACAACCTATGTTTTAAGCCTACTATTTTATCTCATAGATCATGATTTATTATTTATGATTCAAAATTATTTTGAATTATGTATTTTTTATAAAACCTAATTCTAGTATTCATGATTATCCTTGACTAATTTTGTATGTCTTTATTATATCATTGTCATGATCTCATAGACATACACTTATGCTAACTTACAATAATTGATTGATATCTCATAAAATTACCCTTCCTAAGTGTCTAAGCACAAATTTTCACATATTTTCAATTTCCCTATGTTATGAATAATGGTATTAAGTATGAATTTTTTGAGAATGGAAATGAGAGAGAAGATCATTAAGGGAGATATTACACATATTTTGTGAACTAATTTGATTATTTATCTTTACACAAAATACATTAAACCTTTATCGTCCCCTAGTATATATTATTATGAATTCATTGAATATTCACTATTATAAATATAACCAATACACATGGTTTGAGACCATGGTAATAACCCTTAAAACTATCGGTATAAGATATGCCCATGGTTTCATGAACTAAGGGATACTGAGGCATCCTTATAGATCTATACCCACAGTTTCATAAAAAACCATGGGAAAATCCCGATAAAATTACCTAATATAGAAATTTATAGTTAAACTATGGTCGTATATCTATACCCATGGTCTATAAAACTGTGTGTATAGATTAGTGAACCATACATAATATACACACAGTTTAATGAAATGTGGGTAAATATTTAACCTGTAAAAAAATACAATCCAGAGACAAAACACGATATATGGAAAACAATAAATGAATAAACAATTAAATCAATGTTTTAAAGAATTGTTGAAAAAAATGAATACAAAAATGGAAATCCAACAGGTGTTGGGTCCTTTTTCATTACTAATGAGTAATGATAGAGGTGTTCATGATTAAAAGTCTCTTTTACATGAGTTTTTCAGAATATATGTCTATAATAAATCATATAAATTATTTTAACATGGTTATAAGTCTACTTTAATATGTTAATGAGAATTTCATTAAATATTTTTTGGAATTTGTGATGTTATCATCTCTTCCAAGGAGTTTGAAAGTGATGAAACTGTTTTGTCCAATTCATATGTGAAGTATAACCAAGTTTTTGAGGTTGTTTAGGTGATTATATTGAATAATTATCTTATACAGAGAGAGGTACAATCATTGTTCAATAGTGATGACTATATAAAATCAAAGATGATAGTCACCTTAGCAGAAGATAAATCAAAGGAAATGATGTGATTAGTCATACATAAGGAGCCAAATAATGTCGATTTGTCATTGGTAATGTTAAAACTATGATAATTGAGTTCATATCAAGAAGGATTTTAGGGAAGGAAAATTAAACATTGGACTGGTAGTGCCTGGTAATACTATTTTAGTTAATTATGTGGAAATTAAAGAGATAAGTAGCTTATTTTTGAGTGTGCATGTTCTGGAGGAATCATGAATCATTGATTCTAAATTGTCATTTAACTCTATGGGAGAGAAGAGATTCATGGTAAATCCTCTGTATAAAATGATAATTAAGGCACACTATGTGGATAATGAAACTCTATAAATCATGGGAAAAGGCTATGTAAAGGTCCATACAGGGAACATGGGCCGCCTCATTCTCAAGGTCATTCAAAACATATCATGATTTTGGGAAAAATTAATTTCCATAGATCAAAAGGATGACACAGATTTTGGAATGATTTTCACCAATAAAGTGTGAAATATAAACCAAGTTACAATGATATTGTTTGGAGGCATAATGGATTGAAGGATATATTTGACTAAATTAATAGATGGAATGAAAACTATAAGAACCGTAAATTTTAAATGTTTAGAGTTACACTACTATTGACATGATAATCTCAATTCAATTTTCCAAAAAAAAATCATTCATTAATTTTAAGAGAGAATATAATGTAAATATTAAAATAAAAAAATAATGATAAATTCAATATGTTCAAATTATTTTAACTCGTTTCATTAATTCCATTGAAATAGTTTTTATTAATTTAAATTGATGACTGTATATCTGTAGTAACAACCAGGGAATGTTATCAAATACCCACTACATAAGCGACATGAAACATAATTCTAAGGCAGAGATGGGTATATGTATTACCTTCACTGTTGAAAAAGCATCTACAACCCCTATATCTCCAATAAGGTATCCATTCGAGGATTTTTAGAAGTAACTTTTAGCCAAAATCATAAATCATGACTTAGAAAAAATACATTAAGAAAAAAAGGGTCAAACGTGGATCAGAGTGCACTTAAATTATGTGAAATAAACAATAATCTAATAATGTCTAGATTTTCATGTTAAAATGTGATTCTAAAAAAAGTATTCAATCAGATCTTCATACTCTGTGATGTTTAGAAGGCACTGTCGTGGTCACCCTCAAATGATTAGTCGTTTTTGGGTTCTTAGGTGCAGCAGAATAGCTGACCAAGGTCGTCTTTCAAGGAGGAAGTAAATTAAAACAACTTCTTAAAGGTATTCTAAAAATAAAATAAAATAGAATTAAAACACCAATTGAAAGGGTGGGGGTTATTTTATCATTTAAAAAACTTGAATAAGTTTGCTGGAAGATGATAACATTATTTTTGTTTTTAATTTTGAAATGAAGTTTGATTAAAAAGATGCAACGGGAAGATGATTGTTTTATAAAATATTTTAAAAGGCGTAATTGATCTAACTATACCTCTTCATTTAATTATTAATCATTATCATTTAAATCAATATCCACGTAAATATGATCATCTATTTTGTTAAACCTCAAACCCAACGAGATTTAACTTAACCACAAAGATGAAATTACCCTAGGATAGCTTCGGAACACGTAATCGCATCACACTTCTTTCATTGTTGTTCTAAGGTAAGCTTATGTTTAGAGGTAAATTATAGAACATATCCATTATGGAAATGAGGATGAATTTTGTTTAGGGATTATATTTGAACTCTACAAATTTTTACCACGTGGTCTTGTATTACTGATTAAGATCATGCTCTCACAATTTACACAAAATCTCAACATCATGTGTTTTTTGTGTTAATTGTTCAATTGCATTCATAGTTTATTATAACATAAAAATACAATTCATGTATCATATTAGTTTAATTAAAATAGCTCAATTATTCAAAATAATTAAATGAAGAGGGTATAATAATGATCGATCACTAAGAAAGCTACTCTTTCATGGGCGGTGTGGTTATCGTGGAGACGTTTTGCATGAGCAAGGATTGAAAGGGTAGAACCCAATCTCGTCTCCACTCTTGATTCAAACCCAATTAGGAAGATTAATATAAGAATAAAAGTTAATAACACATAAGATTAATTGAATAAAAATTCAAGGTACAAACATGAATGAAAACAAATACATTAAGGAAGTGGGGGAGGAGAGCCTTTTTTGGAAGAGAGGTTTGCACAAGCCTTACTTCTTCCAAGAGTTGTGAGGGGCTCCCAAGAGACACCCTTTCAGACACACATTCCCAAAGCCTCAAAAATCCCTTCCAAAGAGTGAAAATAGCCATTAAATAGAGTTGCGGAGGGCTAGAGTTACAAAACATTATTAAATGTGAAAGTGAAATTCGGCCAAATATTTTAATCTCACTTGCACCGCATTTTTAACCTCAACGCGTGAATGAGACAGCCATCTAGGAGGTTTATTTTTGCATAATTTTATCCCTGAGCATCCCTCAAAATGTGGGCCCAATCCAATCCCGTATGAAGAGGATACAACCCAAATGGTGAAGTGAAGTCCAATCTGGACAATTCAGTCCATCTTTGTCTTCGTGGACCATTTAGTCCACTCAAATGTTGGATCAAGCTCAAATGTCCTGAATAGAATCTGTAGCCCATTAAGTCAGAATCATAGTTACAATATTTTATGTCAAAATAATTTACAAAAAAATATTTATTTTCTAAATACAACAGTGAATTTTAAAAGGGTAAATCTAGAATTTTCTTCAAATTTTCAAATGAATGATATAATCCAAAATATTTCATAACTAAACATATTTAGAATAATGTGAGGAAATTATAACAACTATTATAAGTAAAATATTCAATAAAATTTTGTATTATCAACTCCCCCACACTTACCCTTTTGCACACTTGGGAAAATCCTCATATCAAGTAAACATCAATATCAAATCAAAACGAATTTTAAAACAAATATCCTTGAGATCCAACAATAACACACCAAGAAACAAAATATATCATGCCTCATAAAAAACCATTATTTCATGTTATTAATTTATATCATTAAATATATTTCCACTTCATTTATACTTTTACGCACAAAACACTTACCTCACTTGAATTTTCACTTATCACACAAATGTCGATTTTTAGCAATGACTTTCTCATCCAAACTCATACAAGGGTCACCATAGGCTTGATAAATTCCTACATCACCAACTGATTGATTCAAGGACATATTTTTATCAGGATTACTTTTCAGGGTTGTTCTCTGGCTTTCGGTTGGTAGTACATAGATGTGAAAAACTCTGAGGCTGAATGATTAGGGCATGATTCTTTTTGAAGAAAAATTGCATTAATCTAATTTCACTTAAATATGGTCTCCTCATTAATCCCCTTATCATCAATTCATCGCCATAATCACTAAAAGTCATGGATAGAGAACACCATTCATAATTTCATCATAAAAATTATTAGTCTTCACCAAAATAGTTTTCCGTGAATGCTCAAGAAAGGAATAACTTTATTTATTTTTAGAAGCTCCAGAAAGGCACAACATCAATTGTCATGAAACCTCCAGAAAAGGCAAAGATTTCAATAGAATGATTTTTTCAGCAACACATCTCTTCATAATTTAGATTTCCACCCAAAGTATCATAGAATGTCGTAGCACAACAAAAGATAGCTTCCCCCACACTTATGTTCAACTAGATTATAAAATTTCACTTCAAGAGTTGGGTGGATACGAAAAATTGGCTTGTAATGTGGCTAACCTAACAGAATGTTCATGGCTTATAAGGGCTACAAGGATTAAATTTTCAAGGTAGGACATTATAAAAAAAAGATTCATTGAAATATGGTCTTTTATACCAAAACAATTCCTCAATCATTTTAACAGAAGTACCTCAAACCCTCAAGTTTTTACTGGAATAAATCAAATTATGGTTAAATAAAGAATGGATAGGTTCTCTCAAGAAGTGAGGTGAATGTGATGAATATGTAAAGAATGGTTCATAAGCCTCACGGGAACGTGATTTCAAATATAAAGACAGTGAGACGTGTCATGGGATTCAAAATTCAGTGTACTTTTCATGAAATTACTAAATATTTGAACTTGAAAAAAAGTCATTTTCAGCATTCATTTAAGCTTAGTTTCAAGGGTTGAATTTTTTCACTTATCGAAACGGATTTAAAAATGGTTATGAAAATAATTTCATCTTAAAAGTTTTAAAAATACACAAAAACTGAAAAATAAAAACACAATATTTGAAAAACACATTTTTTTAAATCATTGAAAAATAGGAAAACAATTGAAATTACTAAACTAAAAGGTTCCCTCCCCCATACTTAAAATATGGAATTGTCCCCAATATAAACCCATGAGATGATATATGCACATAAAGTGTATAATTTTAAATATGACAAAGAATAAAAAAGTTAAAGGGTTAGGAATAGCCTGATGTACTGAAGTGATGATGGGGTCTTTCTATAATGCCCCTACCTTAAACATTACTTAATCTTGAGATATTTCAAGAATACACATTGAGGATCTTTTCAGGTTTAGAGTTTTAGAGAATTAGATCATAAAACATGCATTATATTCAACATTTAAACAAAGTGGTTACATAAAAGATAGTATTCATTTTCCCCATCAACGGAAACATATTTAAAATAAAAAATGTATTCTTTCATGACACTTCATTGACACTATCATCACATCATGTACCATTCCCTTGACCAGTGAAAAAACATTTCAAAAGCTTGGGATGAGCATAAAAATCTCAGTAAGGGATATAAAAATACAGAAAGGAGACATTAGTACATGTATACATAAGAATCAATGAAATCATACTTTACTCATAAAACATAATAACTTTAACATACCTCATGAAATCACAAGATTTATGAATACCTCATAGAAATCATAAGACATAAATGTAACTTGAGGCATTCATAACATTCTTACATAGGGAGTAACCCTCACGGTTACGTTTGGAATACCCATCACAGTATATTCCCTAAATCTCTTCAGAGAAACCGTAGCGTTTAACCCCTTCATGTTAACAAATACATTGGAGAGATATATTGGGCTCACCTGCCCTTAGTTTATCACAGAACCACCCATCTTCATAAAAAATTCCCAACAACGATAACATAATCTTATCACATAAAACATGCATAAAAGAAACATAACATTTCCACATTTCAATCACAAGATATCAATAACACGTTTATATAATAAAAACATTACGAAAACCATTTTAAATACAAAAATAAAAGAAAAGTAAAACATGGTATTTAATTTTTCATTTTAAAAAAAAATTATAGCTTGTAGAGGAAGCCGAAACTCAAATAATGGTCACGGCGGCGGATAATTCTTTGTCGCCGCATACGTACGACAGAAAAAACATTCCCTTTTGTCTTTTAGTGAAATTCTTCGTATAAAAAATATTATTTTTGAATAGAAATCAATGTCAAAGGGGTTTATACACCTTATAAAATAAAGTTGTGTATAAAACAAAATATGCCTCAATGAAAAGAGATTGAGACGAAGTCCCATACCTCGTGCCCTACTTGACTCGATCGTTCTTTAATCTCCTGAATAATAAACTAGAGTTAATTTCTACTTCCTTAAGAACATTTTTCTAGTTCATTATTCCTTTTATATAACTTATTACCATGTTATGAACACTATTTAATTATTTAAGTTAATAACGGTTGTTTTGTCGATCATTGGTACTTCAGTCAAAAATAAACTCCTTATAATTACAAGTTGTTCATGTGGTAAAATATCCATTATATCATGAATTATATTCATGATTTATATATCATATATATCATATATATCCAGTATATACATTCATTTATAATATTACATAACATTTATAGGTAAGACATGAAATGCACCGTTCATGGAGACGGTAAGTCGTACGTACACATGAACGCTACTTTCATTTATATTTCATATTAAATGGAATGGAATCATAATTATATAAAGGTATATTATAATTCCAGTATAATATCATATATAATATTATTAACTCCATCCTTTACACATCCCACATATGGTATTAACGAATCAAATCACTTTGAGGGGGTGGTAGTCCGCACTTCCTAAAATGAAGATATCGTGTTTACCCATAATGGAAACCATAAAGGTATTCCATAAATGAAAAATAAAAGAGCTTATGGAAAACATAAAAATATTATATATAATATATAAATATAGTTACATATTAATGTCCACCTTTGAAGGTGTTAGAATAATATTGAACAATCATCATTTTGTGAGGCAGAAATTCGCCATCCACGGAAACAGTATGTTCTTTAACCATTAGATGTAGGTGTGTGGAAGTGTTGCTCGATTCCATATTATAATAAAATACTAGTATATTGAATATTTTGGTTTTGTTACAAAATAAATTAATAAAAAGAGTTTATGGGGTTGGAGAAGTAAAATAAAACAAAAGAACATTAGAGAAGACTTTACCTTTAAATCGGGAAACTCCTCTTGGTTTGAACCAAAAAGGGTTTCTTCAAGAGCTTTATGCCTAAGGTAAGCCTTCTAGGATGAAGAGAGGGATGTGGAGAGATAATATGAGCAGATCTTGGCCGAGCCAATGGCTTTGAAAGTGTGGTTAAGGAGGTAGAGGTGGGGGCCTTTTATAAGAGGGAGGAGGGGCACTCTTGGAAAGTCAAGATATGTTACTTTATTTTAAATGAGTTTCAGATTTTAAAGGTCCCACATTGATATATTTAGAGGATAAGGTGATAAGGGTTCTAAATATACTCATAAAATAGGCTTTTGACAAGTGTAAGTATTAGAGTTTACATTATATTTTCATTTTATTTAAATAGTTCATTAATGAGGTAATCGCTGCATCATTGTGGTGTCATAAGAAATTTAATTTATTTAATGTCTAGAAATTATAAAAAAATAATATGATGTAGGAAATATTTTTATCTTTCCAATGAATATTTATAGTCCAAGAGATAATTTATGTAGACAAAATTAAAATTTTTTTACTTGGGTGATACATAATTTGGTGATATTCTCCTTTCTTTAAAAATAAAATGATAAAGTGTCAATGTCACCCAAAAGTGATTCCATGGGGTCCCTAAGTTTGGAAAAAGGCATCCAATGGTCGTACATGACAGAACCAGTAGCATTTAGACACATGTTGGGGTCATTTTATATTATTATGTTATTATTTTATTTCCCCTAACTATCCGATTACTAATTAATCACGATAATTAATGATAATTACCATCGTTACTATTCATAATGTCCAAAAACAAAAGAGTCATAATTAAATAAACTGGACCTTTTGATTCCAAATATGGAATACATTTTACCAAAATACTAACATATAAATTTCAATAATTAATTTAAAAATAATTCTCGTTGTCAAAACAAATAGTGGGTTTTTTTAAACAATATCTATGAAAAGTTTGAAAAAAATTTATGTCCAATTTCAAAGTGAAATTAATCCCAATGACCACCATTGGATTAAATGGTAAAAATATATTATATTAAACTTTAAAACCAATTATAAATATAATCTATCCATATAATTAAATCAGATGAAAAGGAAGTTTTGAAGTAAAATGCAGTATTTTTCACTATTCATTAAAAAATGAACATTGTCCGAAAAATACCAAAAATTTATCCAAGGTATATTTCAATGTCCCAATTATAAAGAATAAGTTTATTTTGACAAATATATCTTATAAAATTGTCAAATCTTTGATTTAAAAATGGGTTTCCATCAAAAGGTGGTAAAATAATCTTTTAAAAAAATATTACAGTATTTCATGCTTAAGTTTGTATTTATTCTTATTTTAAACCTCTAAAACACTATCTAATTCATAAATAGACATAGATAAGAAAATATATTATTAATTACTTCATTGGGATGTTACATCCTTCCCCCTTTTAGTAAATTCCCTCCCCGCAATTTATTTACTTATCAAATAAGTGGGGGTATTTATCCCTCATTGCAGTTTCAGATTCCCATGTTGCCTCTCCAATCAAGTGGTTTTTTCACAAAACCTTTACTTAATTAATCACCTTATTCTGTAACACTTTATCCCTATGGTCAAGAATCTGGATAGGTTTTTCCTCATAAGATAGATTCTATTCCAACTGAACTACCTCTTGACTCAAAACATGAGATGGAGCTGGCATGTACTTCCTTAACATTGAAACATGAAAAATATTGTGTACCTGAGATAAACTCTGAGGTAAATCCACTAGGTATGCAACTGATCCAACTCTATCCAGGATTTCATATGGTCCAATGAACCTTGGACTCAGCTTTCCTTTCTTACCAAATCATATCACACTTTTCCATGGTGAAACTTTGAGAAAAACATGATCACCTACCTCAAAAGAGAGATCCTTCCTCCTGTTGTCTGCATAACTCTTCTGCCTGCTCTGAGCTATTCCCATGTTTCTCTGTATCAGCTGAACTTTTTCTGCCAACTTTTCTACCATTTCCGGTCCCATCAACATCCTTTCACCCACTTCATCCCAAAAAGTTGTAGTTTGACACTACTTCCCATATAATGACTCAAATGGTTCCATCTGTATACTGGAATAAAAACTGTTATTATAAGAAAACTCAACCAAAGAAAGATTTTGTTCCCAAAATCCCTGATAATCCATCGAACAAGAATGTAGCATATCCTCCAAAGTCTGAATTTTTCGTTCTGACTGCCTATCTGATTTAGGATGAAAAGTTGTACTAAAATTTAATGTAGTACCCAACGACTTCTGGAAACCTTTCCAAAAGTTATAAGTAAACCTGGGATCATGAACAGATACAATGGAGAGGGGAACTCCATGTAACCTATCCATATCTTTATGATACAAATGGGAAAGATGATCTAGGGAAAAAGTATCTCGTATAGAAAGGAAATGAGTAGATTTAGTCAAGCTATCAACAATAACCCAGATTTCATTATTACCTAGAGGTGTCTTCGGTAATCCCACAACGAAGTCCATGGATATATTATCCCATTTCCAATCTAGCACTAGTAAAGGCTGAAGCATCCCTTTTAGTAATTGCCTCTTTTCTTTAACCTATTGACAAGTCATACACTTCACAATAAAATCAGAAATATCTCTTTTTGTTCCGTCCCACCAGTAATACCCCCAAAGATATCTATACATCTTAGTATTGCCTGGATGAACTGAAAACGGAGAACTATGAGCTTCACATAACAACTCTCTCTTCAACTGTGAATCACAAGTCACACACAATCTCTTCCCAAATCTCAAAACACAATCATTATCAATGTTGAAATATGGAAACTTACACTTCTGAACCAGCTCTACCTTTTTCTGCAACACACTGTCTTGCTTCTGTGCTTGCTTAATTCTGTCTGATAGAGATGATTTCACTGATACCTGAAACAAAACAAAAGAACATCCTACACCAACAAATTATATTCCAATTTTCATCAAATCCTTAACCAAAGGATCATGTTCCAAATGTGACATTGTTAATGAAGCATTACTTTTTCGACTCAAAGAATCAGCCACTTTATTTGCTTTTCCCTGATGGTAATGAATTGTACAATCATAATCCTTGATAAATTCTAGCCATCTCCTCTATCTCATGTTCAATTATTTCTGAGTGAATATTTACTTTAAACTTTTGTGATCGGTATATATTTCACACTTTACTCCATACCAAGGATGCCTCCAAATTTTTAAAGTAAAAACAACAGCAGCTAATTCCAAATCATGTGTAGGGTAATTTACCTCATGAGTTTTCAACTGACGTGAAGCATAATCAATTACCTGATCACTCTGCATTAGGACTCAACCAAGTCTATTTAATTAAGCATCATTTTAGATAAAAAACTCACCATTCTTGGAAGGTAGTGCCAAAACTGGAGCATTCACCAATCTTTTTTTTAGTTCCTGAAAACAATCATCACATTCTTTTGTCCAGATAAAGTTAACACCCTTTCGGGTTATCTTAGCCATTAGAATAGATAACCATGAAATTGTTTTAACAAACCTTCGATAATAGCCTACCAAACCAAGAAAACTATGAATCTCTGTTACATTTGTGGGTCTTGGCCATTCTTCAACAACCTTTGTTTTTACAGGATCCATAGTTATCCCATATTTAGAAACAATGTGACTAAGGAAATAAATTTGTTGCAACAAAAACTCACACATGCTGAATTTCCCATATAATTTCTTATCTTTCATGGTTTAAAAAATAACCCTTAAATATCTTTCATGCTTTTCTTTACTTTTAGAAAACACCAAAATATCATCAATGAAAACAACCAGAAACTTATCCAAGAACTCATGGAAAATTATATTGATAAGGTCCATGAATACAGCAGGTGCATTGGTTAGCCCAAAATAAATAAATAAAAATTCATAATGGCCATATCTTGTACGAAACGTGGTGTTTGGAATATCTACTTCCTTCACCTTCAACTGATGGTAACCCGATCTCAGGTCAATCTTTGAAAAAAATTGAGCTCCCTGGAGCTGATCAAAAAAAACATCGATATGAGGCAAAGGATATTTTTTCTTAACAGTGATGTTATTCAAGGCTCTATAATCAATGCAAAGTCTCATAGAACCATTTTTATTTTTAAAAAATAAGATAGGAGGACCCCTGGTGATGTTCTAGGTCGAATGAAACCTTTCTCTAATAAATCATGCAATTTCTCCTTCAACTCTAAAAGTTCAATTTGAGCCATTCGGTACGAGGGTTTTGAAATTGGATTAGCATAAGGAACTAAGTCAATAGTAAATTCAACTTCTCGATCCGGTATCAATCTAGGCACCTCATCAAGAAAAAGATCAGGATACTCATTTACCATTGACACATCATTAATCTAAAAAGTTTCTTTTTTTCAACAATATGTGCAAGGTAACATTCATTTCCATCTTTTACAAGTTTCTCAGCCTCTTGATATGTTATCAACAGTAAGGGATCATTCTTGTACACAAAATGAAATTCCTTCTGAAAAGAAACTTCTTTAGCTCTACAGTCAATCCTAGCATGGTAAATAGAGAGCCAATCCATACCCAGGATAACATCAAACTCTACAAGAGGTAAAACAATAAGGTTTGCAAGTAGGTTATTTCCACGGATAAGTATAAGAAGATTCTTATAAATTCTTTTTGCCTCAACATTTCCCCCAGTTGTTTTTACCACAAGTTTAGGAGTCATTTCTTGAGATGGAATTCCCAATTTACTAGAAAAGTTTTCAGAGATGAAAGAATGTGTAGACCATGAATGAAACAACACACTGGCATAATCTGAAGAAACAAACAATGTACCCGATACCACTTCATTTTATGGCCCAACATCTGCTGAAGTAGTTGTAAAGGTTTTCACCACCCCTTTCTGCATGTATTATAATTTCTTCCCATCATTTGAGAACTTTTTTGAACACTCGTTTGCATAGTGACCCATCTTATTTCACTTGAAACATTTTACTAACTATAAATAAAATTTGGTCTTACTATCACCTTGATCTTTTTTAGTGAAATCACGAGCCTTATTTCCCATATTACCACATTGGTAGCACTTTCTAGAATTCAAAAGACATTCCTAGGCATGCTTTTTACCACATTTATCACAAAATAGAAACTTAGTTTTCTTACCAGCAGACCTTTTTGAAGGATTCTTCCCTTTCTCATACCACCTCGGTCGCTTCTTCTGTTGGTTGTAATAGAACACTTGATCATCAGAAAACTCCATTTCCACCTTCTCAGCACATCGAACAAGATTTTCATAACTTTTGAACTCATGAGAAGCTAATGCCCTTCGATATTTTGGATTTAATCCTGAGTAAAAACGATTGATTTTACTATCATGGTCTCGGATAAAATTTGGATCATACCTTGCCAATCGAGTGAACCTTTCTTCATAAGCATCCACTAAGTCATCCTCTTTCCACAATTCCAAGAATTGTTTTTCTATCTTAAGTCGAACAACCTTAGGAAAATATTTCTCAAGAAACATACCTTTGAATTCATCCCAGTCGAGAGCATCAATCTCATCAGTGTCCCTGATATTTTTAACCATCGACCACCACTGATCTGCTTCACCCTCCATACGGTAAATAGAAAGGCTAAACTTTTGATTGCATGAACACCCCATGACATCGAAAATCTTCTCTAGTTATTTAATCCACCCTTCAGCTATCATGGGGTTATATGATCCTCAGAATGATGGGGGATGTTGCCTCATGAAATGTTCCACCACTGACATGTTCCTGTTTGGTTGATCTGGCTGATCTCGTGCATGGATACCACCACCATTTATCTCTTGAGTCAACTGTGCCATTACTGCAACAAACTGTTCAGTTCCAATTCCGACCATCTCAGGATGCTGATTCGGAAGGTCATTTCCTTCGCTATGCCTTCCTAGCACTGCATCCCTATTTCCTCTATGGAAAACCATTCTGAACAAACATGTCTTAGATGATGAAACATGGTAATCCTAAAATGTTATATCATTTCAATTTGACAATAAAAAAATATTTTTGGATAATCATTTAATAGAATTAAAACTCAAAAATTTATCTAAACCGACCTCTGATACCAACTATAAGGCCCCATCCTTAAACGTTACTTAATCTTGAGATATTTGAAGAATACACATTGATGATATTTTCAGGTTTTGAGTTTTAGATAATTAGATCATAAAACATGCATTACATTCCACATTTAAACAAAGTGGTTACATAAAATATAGTATTAATTTTCCCCATCAAGGGAAACATATTTAAAATTAAACATGGATTATTTCATGACACTTCCTTGAAACTATCATCACATCATGTACCATTCCCTTGACCTGTGAAAAAACATTTCAAAAGCTTGGGATGAGAATAAAAATCTCAGGAAGGGATATAAAAATACGGAAAGGAAACATTAGTACATGTATACATAAGAATCAATGAAATCATACATTACTCATAAAATATAAGCACTTTAGCATACCACATGAAATCACAGGATTTATGAATACCTCATAGAAATCATAAGACATAAATTTAACTTGAGTCATTCATAACATTCTTACGTAGGTAGTAACCCTCATGGTTACGTTTGGATTACCCATCACTGTATATTCCATAAATCTTTTCGGAGAAACCTTAGCGTTTAAACCCTTCATGTTACCCAATACATTGGAGATCTATATCGTGATCACCTGCCCTTAGTTTATCGCAGAACCACCCGTCTTCATAAACAATTCCCAAGAACAATAACATAATCATATCACATAAAACATGCATAAAGGAAACATAACATTTTCACATTTCAATCACAAGATATCAATAACAAATTAATATAATAAAAACATTATGAAAAACATTTTCAATACCAAAATTAACTAAAAGTAAACCATGGTATTTATTTTTTCATTTTAAAAAAATTTATGTCTTGTAGAGGAAGCTGATCCTCAAATAATGTCCACAGCGGCGGAGAAGTCGTTGTCGCCGCATACGTACGACAAAAAAACATTCCCTTTTGTTGTTTAGTAAAATGATTCATAAAAAAAATATTCCTTTTGAATAGATGTAAAAGTCAAAGGGGTTTATACATCGTATAAAAGAATGTTGTGTATAAAATAAAATATGCCTCAATGAAAGGAGATTGAGACGAAGTCCCATACCTCGTGCCCGACTTGACTCGATCGTTCATTAATCTCTTGAATAATAAACTTGAGTTAATTTATACTTGCTTACAAACCTTTTTCAAGTTCATTGTTCCTTTTATATCACTTATTACCATGTTATGAACACTATGTAATTATTTAAGTTAATAACGGTTGTTTTATCGATCATTGGTACTTGAGTCAAAAATAAACTACTTATAATTAAATGTTGTTCACGTGGTAAAATATACATTATATCCAAAATTATATTCATGATGTAGATATCATATATATCATATATATCCACTATATACATGCATTTATAATATTACATAACATTTAGAGGTAAGAAATGAAATGCACCGTTCATGGAGACGGTAAGCCGTACGTACACATGAATGCTAATTTCATTTCTATTTCATATTAAATGGAATGGAATCATAATGATATAAGGTTACATTATAATTCCAGTATAATATCATATATTATATTATTAACTCCATCCTTTAAATATCCCACATATGGCATTAACGAATCAAATCACATTGAGGGGGCGGTAGTCCGCACTTCCTAAAATGAAGATATCGCATTTACCCATAATGGAAACCATAAAGGTATGCCATAAATGAAAAATACAGAATCTTAAGGAAAAAATAAAAATATTATATATCATATATAAATATATTGACATATTAATGGCCACCTTTGAAGGTGTTAGAAGAATATTGAAGAATCATCGTTTCGTGAGTCAGAAATTTGGCATCCACGGAAACCGTGTGTTCTTTAACCATTAGATGTAGGTGTGTGGAAGTGTTTCTCGAATCCTTCTTATAAAAACACCCTAGTAAATTTATGATACTGGTGTTTTTACAAAAGAAATGAATAAAAAGAGTTTTGGGGGATGGAGAAACAAAATAAAACAAAAGAACATTAGAGAAGACTTTACCTTTAAATCGGGTAACTCCTCATAGTTTGAACCAAAAAAGGGTTTCTTGAAGAGAATTCTTCCTAAGGTAAGGCTTCTAGGATGAAAAGAGGTATTGGGAGAGATAAAATGAGCAGATCGTGGCCAAGACAATGTCTTGAGAAGTGTGGGTAAGGAGGTAGAGGTGGGGTCCTTTTATAAGAGGGAGGAGGGGTACTCTTGGAAAGCCAAGAAATGTTACTTTATTTTAAAATGAGTTTCAGATTTTAAAGGTCCCACATTGATATATTTCGACGATAAGGTGATAAATGTTCTAAATATACTCATCCAAGAGATCATTTATAAGAGTGAGGAGGGGCACTCGTTCATTAAGGAGGTAATCGCGGCATCATCATGGTGTCATAAACAATTTAATTTATTTAATGTCTAAAAATAATAATAAAAATATTATGATGTAGTAAATATTATTATATTTACAATGACTATTTATAGTCTAAGAGATCATTTACATAGACAAAATTAAAATTGTTTTACTTGGGTGATACATACTTTGGTGATATTCTCGTTTCTTTAAAAATAAAATGATAAAGTGTCACTGTCACCCAAAAGTGATTCCATGGGGTACTTAAGTTTGGAAAAAGGATTAAAATGGTCGTCCATGACACAACCAGTAGCATTAGGACACATGTTGGGTCATTTTATTTTATTATGTTATTATTTTATAACCCTTAACTACCCGATTACTAATTAATCATGATAATTAAAGATAATTACCATCATTACTATTCATAATGTCCAAAAACAAAAGAGCCTTGATTACATAATTTGGACCTTATGATTCCAAATATGGAATCCATTTTACCAAAATCCAAACACAGAAATTGAAATAATTAATTTTAAAATAATTCCTGTTGTCAAAACAAATAGCGGGTTTTTTTGAAACAATATCTATGAAAAGTTTGACAATTGTTTATGTCCAATTTCAAAGTGAAATTAATCCTGATGACCACCATTGGATTAAAAGGTAAAAATATATTCTATTTACACTTTAAAACCAATTAAAAAGATAATCTATCCATATAATTAAATCATGTGAAAAAACAGTTTTGTAAAATGTTGTATTTCTCACTATTCATTAAAAAATGAACATTGCCAGAAAAATACCAAAAATTTATCCAAAGTAAATTTAAATGACCCAATTCTAAACAATAAGGTTATTTTGACAAATATTTCTTATAAAATGTTCAAAATATTGATTTAAAAATGGTTTTCCATCAAAAGGCGGTAAAATAATCTTTTAAAAAAATATTAGAGTATTCCATGCTTAAGATTGGATTTATTCTCATTTTAAACCACTAAAACACTATCTAATTCATAAATAGACATAGATAAGAAAATCTATTATTCATTACTTACTTGGTATGTTACACTTCAAGTGTGATAAAATCCACTACATCAGTAGGAAGTCCCCCAATGTATCTCTTCAAACGTAGCCCATTGACTGTAAAGAACCTTCATGTGTCCTCTTGTGTGATCTCCACTACACCATAAGGAGAAACATTAGTCACAAAATAAGGACCTAACCATCTTGAATGAAAATTACTAGGCATCAACTTCAGTCTTGAACTGTAGGGAAGGATTTTTTCTCCAACATGAAACGCTCTTTGTTTGATCATTTTTTTCATGAGATGCTTTAGATCATTCATTATATAGACTCGATTTCTCATATGATGACAATAGAATCTCTAAAATACCTTGAATTTGTATCTTCCTTAGGATTACATCTTGGGCCAAAATCATGTTGCATTTTTTTATAGCTCAATAAGCTTGATGCTCAACTTCCACAGGAAGATGACAGGTGTAGAGACGCAAATCGTGGCATACGTGGACATTACATTACTTTTGTGGAATACTTAATACATGACAAAAACAGACACCAATGGAGCATAATAGTATAGTGTCATTGGAAACATGGAAAAAAATCTTCTAATCATGGTGAAAGATCTTCAACATCTCCCATAAAGATATTCCCCTTTTTTACCTAAAACCATTCTTTATATCCTGGGGAAATGAAAACCTATAAAGGGTGAGATCAAATTCTCAGTAAGGGTAACCATGGAGACTATAAAACAAACCATATACATTTTAACTTCAAAACATGAACATAAAGTTTAAACATCAAAATCATGAGGTGTGAAATAAATCTTGGTAGTACGTAAGGCATAGATCATAAAGGAACAACAATCATTATAAAATAGAATGGGAATAAAATATTTAATTGTGGAAAATAATTAAGAACATGATATTATTTCCATAGTTTCCATGGCATTGCTTCCAAGACCATCTTAGTGGACAAATTACCTTTTTGAATCGGGTTCACTCTTCGTTCTAGTTCTGTATCACTGAATCAGATTAACTTACTGTTCCACCCATGTCTATCTCATAAGATATAAATATTTAACCAATACATTAGAAGGAGATATATGTTCCACCCATCTCATAATGAAATAATTCTTACTTTTGCCACAAAATAAACATAAATCATTTATCATAACCCAAAGAATAAAATGGGTTTCATAAACATCATCCCATCATAACATAATCCATATAAAATAAATGGATATAATTTCATCATAAGAAAATTGAAACCATGTAAATCATAGAGACATTATACTTGAAATATAATCAATACTAAATAATTTCATCTTTTGAAAAAACACTTGAAATGAATTCTTGAGAAAAATATCCTTTCTTTTTCAAAATCATTTTCTTTTCACAAAATTCCATGCAATTTTAAAAAAAATGATTTTTTAAATAGTCATGAAATCTTGTACAGTAATATTCATGAAAATAATGTTTTATGAAATCGTAAAAATCCGTTCATGCCATATAATTGAAAAAAAGATTCTCCTCATACTTTTGCAGGAAAGGTAAAAAAGTGCATCGTATGTTAAACAAAATAAAGATTCCTTCCATTCATCGGAGTAACAGTCAAAATGGATAAAAATGAATTTAAACATACATGTTATAATAGTAAAAATTTTATGAAATAATTTTGAGAAAACATGGACATGGATGATAAATATAACCCCAGTAAATACTTACGAATAAACAATCTCGGATAAGAATGAGATTGGAATAATTATCCCTTACCTTAGGTCTGATATGATTCATACGTATCTGAACCTCCTGTATAATGATTTAAATAATGTCATTGACTTATTGTAGAATCATATTCATTGTTATGATATCATATATTGTTTACTTATGACTTAATATTACACGTTCTTTTATAAATTCCATCTTAAAACAGCGTTTTGGGTAAAATCGTTTTATTTATCGTACGTGTTTGGACTTGTTGTTCATGATATTATTTTTACTTATATCATGATTTAATTACTTCCATATTGTAAATAATGATTTATATATTATATATATTCAGTATATATATATATATAATAGATAGATAAATTAAATGAAATACACCGTTCATGGAGACGGTAGGCCATACGTACGCTTGAACGCTATTTTCCATTTGAATGGAAGTAAGTATATGACATATATATATATATATAAATAAATTATATTTATCATGACATATATTTCATTATTATTCATTATATATACTTTATAATCATTCTTGAGTGGTTAACATGGAGAATGAATCTCATCGCATCATGGAGATGGTAATCCGTACATACGCACGACCGATGATATCGTTTCCATAATTATTGAATTGAATTTGAGTAGATGATATAATATCATAGAATCAGTGTGATGTTATAATAATAATATATAGTTATTCATTACACCATTATACCCATCCAAGTAAGGTGGTGGTGGAAAATAGATTACACCACAGCGTGGAGACGGTATTCTGTACGTACGCACGTGTGGTGATTTCATTTTCCGTAGGATGGATTGAAGGTGAAATAGGGTTGTTCCATATTTATAATAACATATAAGTATATAATTAAGACTGATTATATTACTTTATAATGAAACAACTAAATAAAAAGAAGTTGAAGAAGAAGGAAACTTGAAAGAATCGCTTGAACAGATTACCTCTTCTTCGATGCACCTCTTTTAAGCTTCCTCTTAAGGCTCTAGAGTTGGTATTGAGAGGAGACCATAACCTCTATAATGTTTCTACGTAATTTGATAAGGGAAATGGTCATGGGTTGTCTGGGATTGAAGGATCAAAATTGTGTAAAGAGAAGAGGGGGGAGGTGCCCTTTTATAAGGGGGGAGAGGGGAACCTTAGGAAAAACTTAAAATATTATTTTATAATAAAGTAATATTTGGTTTATAATAGCTCCAAAATAATTTATTTCAAAGCCAGAGTGGGTATGGGTCAAAAGAATCTCGACCAATAGGTTTTATACAAGTTTAGGGTACTATTTTAACCTTATCAAGTAGATTTAACTCTAAGTTAACTGATTTCACTTTTACCGTGTCTTATTGTTTTCTTACACTATATGGTTAAAAACATAATATAACAAGCCAAACGAACACCAAGTGGTTCATTATTAATATATATAACCTTATCTATGTCATTTTGCCGAACATTAGATTTTTAGGAATATAATAACAATTAATAATATAATTTTTGCTTAAAAAACTATTTTATGTCAATTTTGCCACTATTTGGTAATTGATTTTTTTGTGAAAATCATAACAGCATGATTAGTTCGAAAAACGTTAATTAAATCAATAAAAACATGTCATATTAACCTAAAAAATTATTTTAATTTATAGAAAGTCTCAAATTACATTTATTTGAGTATTTATAACATCAATTATGTTAATATTTCATTAATAATGTAATTACACCATTATCATTGTGTCATAAACAAATTAAATTATTTAATGTGTAAAAATTATAAATAAAATACCATTATATAGGAAATATTTATAGCTTTATAATTAATATTTATAGTCGAATTTATATTATTTATAACCCTATATTTAAAATGTTTTAGGTATTAAACTTTGATTTTAACTCTTTTAACTCTTCTTTGAATTAAATAATAATAAATGTCCTAATCTAATCCAATTGGACCAAAATGATAATATTATATTCATAAGGTTGTTTTTGGTCTAATTATAATTATCCAATAGAATTATTACATGTGTTATGGTAATAATAATATCAATTTTACCCTTAAATACCCTATTTACATTTAACCATGGTAAATAAAAGTAAAGAGTTACTATTCACAAAAAATTATTTTTATCTTATTGAACTACATTTTACTCCTTGATATTAACCGTGTCACTTGGATTTTCTAAATTCCACTCACAGAAGCGGTAAAATTATGTTTTATGTAAGTTTTCAAATTCTCCAAGGAGGTGGGTCAAAGACGGTGAAAAGTTTAATAAAATTTTTATATATCGAAATTATTATAAAATGACTACAATGAATTACATTGAACGTATATAGGTATTATGTATAAATTTTGACCTAAAATAAATTTAAATTAAATAAATAATTATTTAAATAAAATTTTGGTTTTTAAATAGAAACCCAGTGTTTTCACTATTCATCAAAAATTGAAAGTTTTCAGAAAAATACAAAAAATTCACCCTAGGCTAATTTCGATATTATGAATCCAAAAATGAAGTCCATTTTTAAAGATAAAATTTATAAAAATTCAAAAAATGGGTATTACTATTCATAAAAGCTAGTTCATAATAATATTATAATAATATCTCGTTTAGTAAAACTCGGTATTGCGTACTACACACGCTATCGAGGAAGGTCTTGATTGCGTTTAATGCAAGCCAAGTTCAGGATGCATGTAGTGAGAGATCCGTTTGGTGTTGCGTATAACATAATCAAAAATTATTTCATTTATACATTAAACAAAATCTATAGTTAATGTTGCGTAGAATAATTTCCACAAAACTAACTTGAAATTGTGTGTAACATGAGCCAAGAATAGTGTTGCGTATACTGCAAGATAATATGGTGTTGCATATAGTACAAGCTAATCTTGGTGCAGTGTATAATAGAAGACATCAAAGAAAATAATATATCTCATAAAATCTCGGGGTGTTACATTATACCCCCCTTAAAATGAATTTCGCCCTCGAAATTAGTCAGGGTTATAAATGGTTTTTTACTTGAAAGCTTCATTCATAGAAACCCACATCGTAAAATGGAAAACTAAATCTTAATTTTAAAAATTAATGTATGAAACGTAACAGTTACCCAAATTAACTCATCACCGGATTTCCATATAGAAGAATATATGTAAAAATATGGATATGGAAGAAATATAACCATCAAGTTCTGATGGAGAGTGGTAGAGGACATGGCTATGAAAAATACAACAATCACAAAGCCATAAATTTTTGATGATTTAAAGTACCATCTGATTCATCGGATATAAGAGAACTAGGAAAAAAATTTGTTTTCAAGATCATTTCCCTAAAGTTGAAGAATTGTTGAATGAAAATAAATACTTACTTTATTTTGGTACAATCTCACCGTTGTTCGTGCCTTGGTCAATTTACACTTCATCTCTTAAAGAAATGAAGATGAATTTGTCATTATTGATGTGTTTGTAGATCATGTGATAGAATGATGGGTCATTATATCTGTCTCAAAAAAAAGTTTAGAAAATGTCATCAAATATACATAAGTCCATCTCTGGTGAGATTAATTGTATATGATTCCAAAAATGGATGAATATTTCATCTATCATATCACTTAATAAAATAAATCTAGTTTCTACTGACCAGGGACTTCTTGTAGGCTAGAGTTGGGAAATAAAGGCCCGTGGAACTTTGGTTGTGGGTTCGATTCCTGCAACCTTTTCTAACGCGGTGGGTTTTCGCATGTCCTACAGGTTGTCCTTTTTCTAAAACTACACTATTATAACATTACAAAAATAATTTTGAAAAAAAAGTTCTAGTCTTACACAATATTATCTGATGTCTGACATAATCATTTCCAATCATAAGACTTATCCAAAATACATTTGTCCAATCTCATAGTATAATGAAAATGATTATAGGAAAGGTTACATAACAAGCATGTGAATACCATCATTTATCCCGCATATATCATAAGATATGCCTTGTTGGTCACATTCCAAACATTCAAATGACTTAATCATGTATTCTATTGAAATATTAATACCCATTGAACCTTAGTGAAATCATGAATACTATCAAATTTTAACTCTTTCCACATACCAAAATCCCGAAATTTCTATATAGTAAAACCATGATATAACTTTGTTTTTATATTAGTCATGAGCTCATTAATACTATCAAACATATCATTATCTCTTTATCCCTTCATTATGCGCATATCATCTACTTTCTAAAAATATATGAATAACCTTTAGGGGTTACTAGTACCATTCAGCATATACTTTCAAATACTTTAGAAAAAACAATAGTGTAACAATCCTTATATGTGTCTTTATTCTATAGTACCATTACCTATACAAAATAACTCTTTATAAACATAAATCATTCCACTACCTTCTTAAACCATTGGTCGAGCATCAATAAGTCTTTCATCTCACATATCATTTGTAGTCTCTTCATCATCATCAACATAAATACTACCCATATGACCATGTTGATTCTCTTCATGATACTTTCCCTTAGGGAATTGGTTTGCATAATGCCTGTACATTCCACATTTAAAACATTTAACCATTATTGAGGTCTTAGAAATACCATTATAATTTTCCATGGTGTTAACTGATCCTTTTCCTCTGTAATTACTAGCTTTGTGTCCTTCTATTCCACACCCAAAAAATCTTCCAGTTCCTTTGAAACGTTCCCCTTGATGTCTCTTCCCACATGATTCACATGAGGAAAATTGAACTTTCTTTACTCTATGATCATCATGAAACTCCTTCTTTCTCTTATTAACTGAGTCAGGAAAATTACTGAAGTTGAGATTATTGATCATATTATGAGATTTCTAATTAGGAATAATAACGATGTTTCACCTTCCAAATCCCATTTCATTTTCCTGATCATGAATAATATCATTCCATTGTCCATCATATTCTCCATTAACAAGAATCTTCCGGTTTCCAGCCATTTTCTAAAACCCAGAAAGAATAGTATGAGAGACAAAAATCATGCTATGAAAACAACATAATCAAGGGTAGTACTTTCAATCTATAATATCATTGGTTTCATCATAGATTATTCATGATCATAATCATAATTCTAGGATTGTAACCTATACTTATACATAACCTTAAATACTTCCCTTGACATACCTTATAAATATCTCTAGGGGTTTCACTAAAGTTTTCGCAACCTAGTTTCCAATGGTTAACTAAACCTTTCCTCTGATACCAACTATAGAGACCCAAATCCTTGCGTACATGGACATTACATTACTTTTGCAGAATACTTAATACGTACCAAAAACAGACACCAAAGGACCGTAATAGTTCAGTGTCTTTGTAAACTTGGAACAAAATCATCTAATCATGGTGAAAGATCTTCAGCATCTCCCATAAAGATCTTCCCTTTTTATACCTAAAACCTTTCTTTATATCCTAGGGAAATGAAAACATATAAACGGTGAGCTCAAATGCTCAGTAAGGGTAAGCATATAGAAAATAAAGCAAACCATATTCATTTGAACTTCAAACCATGAACATAAAGTTTAAACATTAAAATCTTGAGTTATGAAATAAATCTTGGTATTACGTAAGGCATAGATCATAAAGGAACATCAATCATGATAAGATAACATGGGAATATAACATTTAATTGTGGAAAACCATTAATAACATTATATGATTTCCATATTAGCCATGGAATTTCTGCCAAGACCATCTTAGTGGACAAAGTTCCTTTCTGAATCGAGTTGACTCCTCGTTCCAGTCCTATATTTGTTTTAAAAACTATTTTATGTCAATTTTGACACTATTTGGTAATTGATTTTTTTTGAAAATCATAACAGCATGATTAGTTCGGAAAAAGTTAATTAAATCAATACTAACATGTCATATTAACCTAAATATTTATTGAAATTTATAAAAAGTCTCAAATTACATTTATCTGAGTATTTATAACATCAATTATGTTAATATTTCATTAATAAGATAATTACTGCATCATCATTGTGTCATAAATAAATTAAATTATTTAATGTCTAAAAATTATAAATAAAATACCATTATGTAGGAAATATTTTTTTCTTTCTAATGAATATTTATAGTCGAATTTATCTTATGTATAACCTAATATTTAAAATGTTTTAGTTATTAAACTTTTATTTTAACTCTTTTAACTCTTATTTGAATTAAATAATATTAAATGTTCTAATCTAATCCAAGTGGACCTAAATGATAATATTATATTCCTAAGGTTTTTTTTGGTTTAATTATACTTATCCAATAGAATTAGGACTTGTGTTAGGGTAATAATAATATCATTTTTACACTTAATTACCCTATTTACTTTTAACCGTGGTAAATAAAAGTAAAAAGCTACTATTCACCAAAAAATATTTTTATCTTATTGAATGAGATTTTAATCCTTCATATTAACCGTGTCTCTCGTATTTTTGAAATTCCACTCACAGAAGCGGTAAAATTAAGTTTTATGTAAATTTTTAAATTCTCCAAGGAGGTGGGTAAAAGACGGTGGAAAGTTCAATAAAATTTTTATATATCTAAAATTATTATAAAATGACTTCAATGAATTACATTGAACATATATAGGTATTATGTATCAATTTTTACCTAAAATAAATTTAAATAAAATAAATAATTATTTAAATAAAAAGTCGGTTTTTAAATAGTAACCCAGTTTCTTCACTATTAATCAAAAATTGAAAGTTTTCAGAAAAATACAAAAAATTCACCCTAGGCTATCTTCGATATTCCAAATCCAAAACATAAGTCCATTTTGAATGAAAAAATTTATAAAATTCCAAATAGTGGGTATTACTATTCATAACGGCTAGTTCATAATTATATTATAATAATATCTCGTCTAGTGAAACTCGGTATTGCGTACTACACACGCTATCGAGGAAGGTCTTGATTGCGTGTAGTGCAAGACAAGTCAGGGCTCCGTGTAGTGAAATATCTATTTGGTGTTGCGTATTACATAATTAAAACATATTTCATTTATACATTAAACAAAATCTATACTTGATGTTGCGTAGAATAATTTCCACAAAATGAACATGAAATTGTGTGTAACACGAGCCAAGAATAGTGTTGCATATACTGCAAGCTAATACGGGGTTGCATATAGTACAAGTTAATCTTGGTGCAGTGTATAATTAAAGACATCAAAGAAAATAATATATCTCATAAAATCACGGGGGGGTTACAACAGGCCTTCCCCAAGACAATCCGAAATGGGGACATACCAATGGGAGTTTTGTATGCTATCCTATAAGCACACAATGCATCGTCCATGCTTTTTCTCCAATCCTTCCTATTCGGCTACATAGTTTTCTCCAAAAGAAGTTTCAACTCACGATTTGAATCCTTAGCCTGGAAATTTTTTGGGGTGGTATGGTGTGGATGTTTTGTGTGTCACAACATACTTCTGAAGGAGGGAAGAAAAATTATTATTGCAGAAGTGTGCCCCTTGGTCACTGATGGTGGCCTTCGGTACTCCAAACCTGCAAAAAAAATATTCTTTTACAATGTCCACAACCACATGAGAATCATTATTCCTAGTGGCCTTAGCCTCCACCCATTTACTCACATAATCAAAAGCAACCAAAATATACAAAAATCCAAATTAACTAAGAAATTGACCCATAAAATCAATGCCCCACTCATAAAATATCTCATAGAATAATATGGGTTGTTTGGGCATCTCATGTGTCCTAGAAATGTTCCCAGCGTGTTGGTAATGAGGTCATGACATAAAAACACATTGGCATCATGGAATAAGTTAGGAAAATATAATACAGAGTACACAACATTCCTAGCTGTCATTTGGGGTCCAAAGTTTCCACCACAATAAAGTGTATTACATAATTGTAGAATAGACTCAAACTCATGATCAGGAACACACCTCTTAATAACATGGTCACTACACATGAACCATAAGTAGGGATCATCACACACATAAAATCTAGACTCAGTCTTTGACTTTTGTACTTGATGTTTCCTTAAATTTGCAAGTATTTCAGATGCAACAAGGTAGTTCACTAAATACTCATACCAAGGATGCATACCTAAGATGGAATAAAGATGCTCATCGGGGAAAGTGTCCCGAAGAGGTACTAGGTCCAAGATGTCATCCTCTAGTGTGTGATTATTCCTACTCATGTGGTCCTCCACTAGGTTTTTCGACCCCTTTTTTCTATTATCTCAATGTCAAATTTATGAAGAAGGATCACCAATCGGATTATCTTGGGATTTGCGTCTGGCTTTTTCAAGGGGTACCTCGGAGCTTCATGGCCAGAAAAAACAACAACATTTGAGACCAATAAATATTAATGGAATTTATCTAAAGTGATTTTAATAGAAAGAAACTCCTTTTACATGGTTGTGTAGTTTTATTGGGATGAATCTAGTGTCCTCTATGCATATGCAATCACATGTGAACGTCCCTCCACCCTCTGAGATAAGATAGATCCAACCGCGAAGTTGGAGGCATCAAACATAAGCTCCAAAGGAATCTCCCACCATGGGGGTTGTATGATCGATGGAGTGTTCAGAAACTTCTCTAGCTCATCAAAGGAATTCCTGCCAGAATCATTAAACACAAAATCAAAATCCTTTTTAAGTAATCGTGACATAGGAAGAGAAATCTTACTAAAATCTTCGATGAAGCGCCGATAAAATCCTACACGCCCCAGGAAAGATCTAACATCATGAACACAAGAAGGATATGGTAAGGATGAAATAATATCTACCTTATATCTATCATCCTCTATCCCATGTTTTGACACTACATTCCCTAAGACAATGCCATACTCTACCATGAAATGACACTTTTCAAAGTTCAATACCAGATTATTCACAATAAAATTATTCAAAACCTTTCTCAAAATACTTATACATTCATCAAACGAGGATCCATACACTGTATAATCGTCCATAAATACCTCTTTGTAGGTCTCAATAAAATCAGAAAAAAATACTCACCATGCATCTCTGGAAGGTACCTGGGGCATTGCAAAGTTCAAATGGCATCCTCCTGTAGGAAAATGTGTCGAAGGGACAAGTGAATGTAGTTTTCTCCTAATCCTCTAGTGCTATAAGAACCTGAAAATATCTATAAAATCAATCCATAAAACAATAGTGTGTCTTCCCAACTAGTCTCTCAAGAATCTGATCAAAAAATGGGAGGGGGAAATGGTCTTTGCGAGTGGACTGGTATAGTTTCCTATAATCAATACACACATGCCAAATGTTTTTGACCCTCATCAGAACTAACAACTCTTTATCATTATTTACAAGTATAACACCCGTTTTCTTAGGCACAACCTGAATAGGACTCACCCACTAGGAATCTGAAATGGGATAGATTATACCATCCTCGAGCAAATTTTCAACCCCTTTTTTAACAACCTCCAAAAGTGTTGGATTGAGTCTCTTTTGTGGATTCCTAACCGGTGTAGACCCATACTCCAAAATAATCCTAGGTATGAAAATGGAGGTGCTAATACCTTATATGTTAGCCAAGGTCCACCCAATTTCCCTGATGTTCTCCCTCAAAAGATTCAAAAGATTTTCTTCATGTTCAAGAGGGAGATTGTTAACAAGGATAACAGGTAATTTCTCACCACTTAACAATTATGAGTATTTGATATTTGGTGTCAATGGCGTGAGTTACAGTGTAGGGGAGTGGTGTGTTGAAGGAAACATAGAAGGAACTGAAATATGTGCACAATGAGCATCAATATCCGAATTTACATCATCAAAATTAGATAATAGAGCATCAAATACAACATCATACTCAATAGCTATGTCATAATTAGAGTTCACATGATCTAAATCAGAATATGAATCCATTTCAAAATCAAATAAAAGAGAGTCTAGTGCATTATAAAGAGGTGATGAGGTACTCTTAGACATCAAACTAGAACTAATATTCATAATCTCCCTAAGCACAGAATAAAAAAAAATTCCATGGGGTTTTTATTTGGTGGTTCAAAATGGGTTATAACAAATGTCGAATGATCCTCTGAGGGGTACTTCATGGAATCCATAACATTAAATATCACAACTTCATCCCCAAATTCCAGGGAAAGTGTACCCTAGTTAACATTTATGATTTTTTCAGTTTTGAGGAAGGGTCTACCTATGATAATGGGGGAATGAGAACATACCAGATCATCATCCATATTAAGTATGTAGAAATATAATAGAAATATCATGTCTCTTACCTAGAAAAGTACATCCTCAAGAACTCCTACTGGATATGTCGTAGCTCTATTTTCCAACTCCACTACTACTCTCGTCGGTTTTAGCTCTCCAACCTACAAAGAAGAGAATCCAGAGTGAGGCATCACATTCATGGAAGCTCCCAAATCACAAAGAGTATTAGAAAAGTGAAACTCCTCTATAGTACATGGTAAGGGGAATGTCCCTGGATCCTTGCACTTTTTAGGCATTGCTAGTGTTGGTGTAATGAGTGCTGACACATTCCTTCCAAGATTCATCTTCTCGTTTCCCTTGAGCCCACTTCTATTGGTACAATGTTCTTTTTAGAATTTCACATACCTTGAGATTTTATTGATGGCTTCATGTAAAGGGATGTTGATCTCCACATGCTTGAATGTATCCAAAACTTATTTTTCCATCGCCTCTTCAGTCAACTTCTTGGTTTGTACAACTCTATTTGGAAATGGAAGAGGTTTAGGAGTAACATCATCAATCTTTTTCTAACCATTATCTTTCTCCTTGTATTGCTCATTAATTGTTATGGAATGCAAATTCTCTAGATTTGATGGGAATCCATGTGGAATAATAAGGGGAAATGTATCAGTTGTTTGATTTCCATTTCTCAATGTGATGTCACTAACATTCCCCTTAGTATTTGGAGTAGTTTGGGATGGTATATTTCCATAATTATTACAATCTAGTTCACGGAGGGAAGTGGCAATCTGGCTCATTTGGGTCTTCAACTCCCTCATCTCCAAACCTTGAATCTTCAGCTCATTCTGTTGATTGAGAACAAATATCTTCAAAATGTCATCACTGTTAGAATCTACCTTGGCTGGGGGATTCCCTTGTTGCTAGCTTGTTGATGATTGGGCTTCAAATCTCCTTTGGGGTTGTTGGAAACCCTATTGGTAAGGTGGAGGCTGCTGTAAGTTTTGTTGAAAAGGGGGCCTTTTTTGTTGTCTAGAGCCATAACTCATGTTCGATTGATCGTTCCACCCTTGGTTGTATGTTGGATAAAATGAATCAAACTTCTTTTGGGGGTATGTCTATTGTTGCTGCTGATAAGGTCTCCGTGGGAATACAGATGCGCAATCCTTTGTCACTTTTAGTTGTGGGAAACAGTTAGTTGGGTGGATTGTATCAGTGCAAATGCCACAAGGCCTTGAAGGAGGTGGTTGGGATGTATTTTGTGCCAAAGAAATCTTCCTCACCATTGTTTTCAATTCTCTTGACTTGGTATCTATCAAATGACTTTCAAGGGAAGAAGGACTTACCTTGTCTACTCCCCTGACATGCGGTGTACCTCGATCGCCAAATTGTTGGGAGACTTGGGCCATTTTTTCGATCAATGCACGTGCGGCTACCGATGTCTTGTCCACCAATGCTCCTCCATCTGTGACATCCACCATGATTCTATCCATAGGTGTGAGTCCTTCAGATAATTATTGGATGTGGAGTTTCTCACTGATTTGGTGATGTGGGAAACATGCACACAACTTCTTGAATCACTCCCAGTACTCATACATTGACTCCCCTTGGGATTGAATGATCCCTGAGATTGAAATTCAAATTAATGTGGTCTTTGAAGCTGGAAGAAATCTCAACAAGAAAAGTTGTTTCAAATCATTCCAACAATTTTCATCTTCGGGTTGTAAATAATACATCTAGTCCTTCGCAGCTCCATCAAGTGAGAATGGTAATGATCTTAGTTTGATTTAACATTCAGAAACATTTCTTGGTTTTAAGGTTGATAAAACCACATTAAATTCTTTAAGATGTTTATTGGGATCCTCGTGAGAGAGTACCTGAAATGTTGGAAGCAGGTGAATTAATCCAGATTTAAGTTCGATGTCCAATTCGATATTTGGATATGCAATGCAATTTGGTTGATAATTAATATCGGGTGCAGCCAATTATCAAATAGATATAATGATATCATTTCCCTTATTTTCATCCACTGGATCTTGCATTATGATGGAATTAGAAGTGTTTCCAATTTCAATGTTCTTGGAGTTGAAAAAGTATTCAACTGTTTGAAAGTTGAAACTTCTTGTAGACTGACAATGTCAGATTCAAGCCCTAAGGTTGCGTTCAATATCAGGGTCAAGAGAAAATAGATATTTGGGATTATTTCATGTCATAAATAAAATAAAAATGAAAAGAGGGAAATTGGACCATAGTAAAATAAAAATTAGAAGTTTTAGTTGATGGTCCAAAGAGAAGTAGAAGAAAATATAAGAAGATGAAAAAATCAGATTGGGTAAAGAAGGAAGAAATAAGAGATGAAGAGAATAAAATGTAAATTAGAATTAATATATATAATTGGTTGAAATAATTACTTCCCTCCCCAGAAACAGCACCAATTTGAATGTAGTTTTCATGGGTGCCCTCAAATGATTAGTGGTTTTTGGGTTCTTAGGTGCAGTAGAGTGACTGACCAAGGTCGTATTTCAAGGAGGAAGTAAATTAAATAAACTTCTTAAAGGTTTACTAAAAATAAAATATAATAGAATGACAAAAATACTTCAAAGTTTGGGGTTTTCATCGTTTATAAAACATGAAGAAATTTTCTAGAAGAAGGTTGCATTTTTTTGTTTTTAATTTTGAAATGAATTTTGATTATAATGACGCAACCAGAAGATGTTTTTTTAGAAAATATTTTAAAAGGAATAATCGATCTAACTCTACCTATTCATTTTCATATTAATCATTATCATTTAAATAAATATCCACTTAATTATGATCCCATAATTTTTTAACTCTCGAACCCTGCGATATTTAACTTAACCACAAAGATGAAATTACTTAAACCCTATGCTAGCTTCGGAACACGCAATCGCAGCACCCTACTTTGATTATTGTTAAAAGGTTAGATTATGGTTAGTGGTTAATTATAACACATATCCATTCTGTAAATGAGTATGAATTTTGTTTAGGGATTATATTTTAACTCTACAAATTTATCCCGTGTGGTCTTGTATTACAGATTAAGATCGCGCTCTCACAATTTACACAAAATATTGACCTCACGTGTTTTTGTGATAATTGTTAAATTGCATAATTAGTTTCTTATAACGTAAAAACACAATTCATGGATTATATTATGTAAATTACATAATCTCAATGAATTAAAATAATTAAATGGAAAGGGTATAATATAGATCAATCACTAAGAAAACTACTCTTCCATGGGCGATGTGGTCATCGTGGAGATGTTTTTCATGAGAAAGGATTGAACGGGTAGAACCCAATCTCATCTCCACTCTTGATTCCAACCCAATTGGTAAGATTAAGAGAAGAAGAAAAGGGAATAACACATACGATAAATTGAATGAAAATTCAAGATGCAAACATGAACGAAAAGAAATACATAGAGGAGGTGGGAGAGGAGATCCTTTTTGGAAGATAGGTTTGCACAAGCCTTAATTCATCCAAGAGTTGTGAGGGGCACTCAAGAGATATCCATTTGGCCACACCTTCCTAGAGCCTCGAATCTCCCTCCCAAAGAGTGAAAACATTCTTTAAATAGAGTAGGGGAGGGATAGGGTTAAAAAACTTTATTAAATGTGAAATGGAAATTCAGAAAAATATTTTAATCCCACTTGTACCGCATTGTTGACCTCCAAAACACATGAAATGGTCAGCCTTTAAGACGTATTATTTGTGAATAATCATATCCCCTAGCTTCCCTAATTATTTGGGCCCAATCCAAGCCCTGGTAAAGAGGATAAGTCCCAAATGGTGAAGTGATGTCCAATCTGGATAGTTCAGTCCATCTTTGTCTTCGTGGCCCATTTACACAACTCAAATGCCTGATCCAGCTCACATGACTTGATTATAATTTGTAGCCCATTAAGTCAAGAACATAGTTATAAAATTTTAATTCAAAATAATTTACAGAAAAATATTTATTCTCAAAATAATACAGTTCATTTTAAAAGGGTAAAACTGGAATTTTCATCAAATTTACAAATGAATGATCTGATCCCAAATATTTTATAATTGAACATATTTAGCATAATTTGAGGAAATTATATCATATATTATCAATAAAATTGTTTTTTATCAATTTCACTCAATGATGTCCATATAGCATGTGAATTTACATAATTAATATCTCCTATGGCAACCCCGGACTGAACTAGGGCTTTCTCAAAGAAAAGAACAATGCCCTTCCCTTAAATCAGACCAATAATATTAAAATATTGCATGAAAAATATTCTCATTGATGAAAATTTTTGTCATTATTTTTTTATACATCATCTAAAAAAATCACATACCTTTTGTTTGAGGTTCATTTATTTGGTATGCATCATTGGTGACACTTCAACCAAATAACTTTGCGTAAATATCCACACCACTTCTCTATAACATAAATTATGAGGGAAAACATTTTTATTAATTATATGAAATTATGATGAAATTATCATCATTTTTTCATGCACTTATATACCAAAAAGTCTCTATGGTATGAAGTTATTTATTGAATGTTCATTTAGGGTATTCCTTGGCATGTTATAGTTCTTATATATGCAGCATGATAGCACCTCCTCCCATATAAAAACAATCATGATTCTAGTAGATCATAATAATCCATGTCAGAATATGTATCAATCACTAGGTAGTTGATTATTTATGAAAATGAACAATTATTATTAATGTCTAGAAGAACAATAACATAGAAAACTCTTTATAGAAACACTCATAAGTGTTATATGCTACAAGTAGACTGTACTTAGTTAAAACTATTTGTAGCACTTGATCAAACTCTAGAAAAATACTTAACACGTAATGTCTAGAAAATAATACTTCATTTACCGAAAAACAAATTTTTTATAACCAATATTGACTTATAATAAGGGATAAGAAAATCATACATTTTTTTCAATGCTTTATCCCATGGGAGTGAAGATTCTGCAGGATCTATGTTCCTCTATGAAAGAACTCTGCATACCACAAAACCTTCTAGCCCTATAAATATAGTTTTCATAATAAGAAACACAAGTAAAAGTTGAAAGTTTAGTATGAAACACAAGTGATACCTGTGGTAATTATTGCAGCATCAAATTCTCAAAAAAAAATTATATCCTGAATATACCAAAAAATTAAGAAGCCACTTTAATTTACACACAATGATACCCAATTCAATGTAGGCTACTAGTACTACAAATAGAATTGTAAAATATATATTGAGCTTACAACTAATTGTAAAAATCAAATGAAAACATGATACATTAGAAGTAATAATAGCAATACATACATTTCAAAACCACACATTTAGTTGGGGCCTCCATCAATGCCCCATCTCCAACAGCAGGGTATCTAGAAAAGCATAGAGCCTAAATTCAGTTCTCCTCCTCTTAAACTAACTCAAAAACATTAATTGATTACTTTTTAATACTAAACTATTGGAATATGTAGTATAAATTTAATTAATGTTTATATACATGATTACATCATAGAAAATTAATTATATATTTCCCATCATAAGGAGATATAGTTCATTATATTGATTTCATATTTTAAAAATGACACTGCATGTGTATTAAAATTATTCATGTATAATAGAAAATTTAAATATTTCCCATCACAAGGAGATATTTAATTAATGCATGGAAATAATTCATGTATAATAAATATTTTAGGATCAGTTTGACTGGGAAAATTATTGACATTATTTATGATATTTCTTCATAAATGAATAGTTTTTTAACAAGGAATGTTGATTATGTTGTTTTGATTATTCATAATATGAATGAATTGGAAATAATATGTTGTATAAGGGGATCAAAATTATGTGTCCCCTTGATACATAGGTAGGTCTCATGAGTTAAATTAGATTGGATTTTGGGCCAAGGCCATACAGATTTATGTAAGATGTATTTTCATGAGGCCTCGGTGGTAATTTTTAGATTCTCCCCATTATGTATTGAATCAGTATAAAATTATATTTTAATTCCGATTTGATTATTTTATTAGTTATGATACCTTTGAAGAAGATTCAATCACATGTGATTATTTACATGCAATTATTTTATACTAATTATTCATTCCTTATTCTATTTTTTGGTACACTTAAACATACAAAACAATATAGATCACCCCTTACATTTCTTTTTACTAGGATTCGAGGAAGTGTATTATGATTGATATAAAGAGTTTCCTAAAAGGAGTAATGTTGTTCTCAATGAAAAAACATTAATTTATTTTATGTTTACAAATATAATTAGATATTCATGTATATATATATTTTTCCATGACTAAAAACCTATCCAATACTTTGGTATGTGATCGATTATATCACGTACCAATGTAATAATTTAATTACTATGGGACACTGGGGTTGTTATTTTAATAGTTTTTATTGAAGAAAGTTGAGTAGAAAATTTGGGAACTATATTTAAGAAAATAGATATCAGTAACTAGAAACCAATGACTGACATTGAGGATTCATCAATGCGTAGAATAATATAATGAAGTTTTTTAAGGTATCTATTATGATGTTTTCCTAGAAAACATCCTTATATATAGATTACACATACATTTTTCTCTAAAACAAATACATTTGGAGGTAATAACCCAAAAACATATTTGGTTTGAGTATGTATTGACAATCATTCTAGTTCATGGTGAGTGTTCCCTTACTTTGTACCTTTTTTGACACTTTTTAGGGCATATTCTTGGGTTAATTAACAATTTTATGAAAAACCATTATAAATAATTTTAAAATGTTAAAAATATTTTTAAATATTTTTAAATGACCAGTATTATGGTTATGATTTAATCCCAAATGAAATTTTCAATTTTTGATAAATGCTTCACTAGTTTTGAATATATATTTTATGATTTATAATATATTATATTCTATTGTTTAACAATATCACCAAGGGGAAATAATGGAAACTATATCAATGAACATAATCCATGTTGTGATTTTCCTCATGGAAAAGATAATCATGATGGAGATGGAGTTGTAGATGGAACTGAATTTTTGTGAATATATAAGGGTATCTCACTTATTTGTGGACCAATATCCCTGCCTGTATAGAAAATATGATTGATCCAGGATGTGGTGTAATAATGATAGACTACATCACAAATCATAAAAGTTTACTAGTTAATGAGACTACAAATATATTCGTTTATGAGCAATGGATAAGTTATACATAAAATATATTTATAATATTGGGATTTAAAAAAAAGGGATAAATTTTTCATGTTAGTGTATCATATCTTAGGGTATGAGGATTAATAATTTTCATTAATTCAAAAAACAAAGGATGAGTAGGAAGCTTTGATACTAGAATAGAAAAAAAATTAAAGAACCCTTCATGGAAAATTGTCTTCCATATGAACAATGAGTAGTTATGCGGAGATACTTCCTTAGTCTGATACAAAATGAAGAGTAAAATATTTCTATGTATGAATATAGATTTAAATGGTTATGAATAAATATTTCAGAATATATATACAATCCAAAGGGAAATATTTACCATTTCTTGTATATCTTAATCCAATTCATTGAACAAAAATTTTCTCTAAAACTTTATCATCATATGAGGATATACTATCATGTGCTATGAATCATGAAATAAAACTCTACAAGTATTATGGATTCAATGTAATGAAGTATTAAAAGTGGAAAATAGAAAAAAAAATGTATTAGGTGAAGAAGAGGGAGGGGAATTTTTCACATGCAACACTTGTGTAAAGAAACACCATAATATGTTCTTAAAAGAAAATGGATTTATCTTCTTGGGTGGAGAAAAAGGCCATTATTCTCATGAATTTATTGGTAAGAGAGATTATATATATTTATAGGGGTTTAACTATAAGGTGATGGGGAATTATTGAAAATAATTCCCCAAACATCAAGTGATCATACCAAAAAAATCATAGGGGAGATAGCTAAGTTTATGAAATTACTATAGTTGATATTAAAATTTTTAGTGATATAGTGAAGGGTATAAATTTTAACTACTATAGGATTGTGAATAATTTATTTTATTATAGTTCTATACACTAATTCATACTTTAATAATTTTTTAATTGTATCACGTCACCACCCGAAAAATTAGATATTTAGTTGGCAGTGAAAGTTGCAAATCATTGGATTACCACATCTCAAGCCTATTAATTTGCTTTGATAGATGTGTTTGGGTTGGTTCTTACCAGAGTCCTTATATTAATTATCTATTTGAATATTACATGGTTTTGGGAATATATTTTCTCCCCCATTATATAACCCATAAAATTTCACAATAATGGGAAATTTCATTTGATATTTTGAATCAACCCTCATTCATCTATTATTGAGAGGATAAACTCAAAAAAAGAATAGAAATTAATTCTACCATATGGGATTTTATACCTAGTCAGGAGGGATATTTATCAAAAATGGTTGGGGATAAACAAAATATTTAAATTTATATTATTATTTAGGAATATGTTATTATATTTCCTATTGGATTTCATAGTCTTACATTGAATTGTTTTGCTGTGTTTTCAATAGAGATCATACATTGTGATATGAATCTATCAAATAAATCGTGTATAAAGACCTAAATTATGTTGAAATAATTATAGAAGAATTTTTAGGAGAATCAAGTCAAGGGATTCATTCAACATAGTGTTTCTACATGGGGTTGTCTAGTTCTTTTTGTTATGAAGAAAGATAGGACAATGAATTTTTCATTGATTATTAAAAATTTAACTTAATTAATATTAAAAAAAAGTATCATATACCTCATATAAATGATATATTTGATCATATATGGGAGATATATATTTTTATATGATTGATATTTGATTTAGGTATTATTATTTAACGATCGCGAAGGGGGATATATCCATGAAATCATTTTGTATGAGGTTGGGTCAATGTGAACTTATAGTTACTCCATTTGGAATTACCAATGCTCATGCTATCATCATTGATCTAATGAATATAGTATATAGTGATTACCTTGATATGATTTTGGAAGTCTTTATATATTATATAATTATATATTTAATGATAATTAAAGATAATGAAGAACATTTTAGAATTGGGATGAAGACCAAGTTTTAATTTTGGATTCAGAAAGATTCATCCATGGGTTATTTATTCTGATGTGATGGTGTATCATTGTATCTTTAAAAGATTTAATTTATTGAGAAATATCCTAGAAAAAATAGTAATATATTTATTTTTTTGTTTTGGTTGGATACTACCAACACAATGTGAGATATTTTCTATGAATATCTAATCCACTCACCTTCTTCACTTAGAAGGTGGTGAAGTTATTATTGATTGTAGAATGTGAAGATAGATTCAAAGAATTGAATTGTAGAATGGTCATCAAACCTATTATTACACTACCCTACATCATATTATTGTTTTTATTTAGTAGTTATCCATCAAATAATGGATTGGAATGTGTCCTCATGCATATTGATATTATGATTAATTATGCATCATGAAAATTGATGATTCTTGAACAAAATTTACAAACTCGCAATTTGGAGGTAGTTTTGGTAATTTTTTCACTGGTGATATGGATGAAATAACTATATTTTGAAAGGACTGATATATAAACTGGTCAAAGAAGAACTAATTATATATCTACAAATGAGTTGAATAGTTTTTTTAAAATGTGGTTAGAATTGATAAATGATCATGAATAATCAACTTATTAACACAACAGGAAAGTGAACAAGGTGGATGACGATTTGAGTCAAAAATATCATTCTAGAATATCTATCAAGACAATAAAAAAAGATCCAATATTTATAGATTTTCAAATTATGGATGTGGATATTATGAAATAAGGAGAAAATAATATCTTTCTCAAATGAGTGTTCAGACATCTATCCACGTGATGATTCAAGAGGTGAAGAATGAAGATGAGGCGATGAAAAATAAGAAAATAAATGTTTCTATTTTTAACATTAACTGTCAATGAATGATATGTTTTATGAACTACGTATGTGTCTTAAGTATACAATATTTTAAAAGGAGTTATTGGATGAGGCTCATAGTTCAAAATATTCAATTCATCCTTAAAGCATAAATATTTATTGATATTCTCATGGTAAAAAATGAATAGATATATTACTTTGTATGTTTCTCAGTTTTTTGTTTGTTTGGATATTATGGATGAGATAGTAATATCCAATGGGATTTTACAACCACTACCAATACCATATTTGAAATGGGAAAATATTACCACATATTTTGTCATCAGACTCCCCAAAACATCTAATTGTTATAATTATATTCGAGTTGTATTTGATCACATTAGAATTCTAAAACACTTCATTGTTATAAAATTTTATTTATATATTTATCAAAAAAAATTAATATACATTAATTATGTGTTAAGTATTCATGGAGTTCCACAATGAATTGTATGAGATAGTAATTCAAGGTTTACCTCAATGTTCCAGATAATTATTCCACATAATCTTGATATAAAGTATAATTTTAGTATTACATAGTATCCTTGTATGGATTTTCCATATAATAGGACCAATAAAACATTAAAGGATACAGGTATATCTTGTTCTATGTATATAAAAGGTAGTTGGGAACAACACCTTCCTCTAGTCAAGTTTTCTTATAAAAATATATTTTAGTCGAGCAGTAACATGGATCATTATGAGGACCTCTATGGAAAGTTCTATAGAACAATAATGTGATATGATGAAGATGGATGAAGATATATTTAGGGACTAAGAAAGATATAGAAGAATTAGATAATTTCAGAACCTTTTTAAAACAAGACATGGAATATCAATGTTGACAGAAAAGTTATATATATAATTATCGACATGATCTTGAGTTTATAGTTAATCCGAAGGTCTTCCTATTAATTTTTACATGGAATATATTTATGAGATTTTTTAATAATAATAAGTTTCTCCCGAGTTTTTTTGTTCCATTTGAGATTCCTGATCTAGTAGGGATGATATTTCATCACCTGACACTTCCACAAAACAAGTCCCTAGTTATTGATATGTTTCATGTATCTATTATAATGAACTATATTATTTATCCTTAACATTTACTGATATTAAATATCATTCCACAAGATAATGATATTTACTATGAATAATGACCAGTATCAATCATGGATTGTAGATATAATGGTACAAAGAAGAAAAATACTCCCCGAGTTAAAGTTAACTAGAGGACTAAAACATTTGAAGAATCCACAAGGGAAATTGTGGATGTAATTAAATAGAGATAATCACTTTTTTATATAACCTAATGACATAATTTCAAGGAATTTTTTTCAATTAGAGTATAATGAAAAACCTTGATATTTTATGATATAATTCTTTTTAATTACATATAATCACTGTAATATATGACAGTACATGCAACCTAGAATAATTAATTTATTCCAATTTTATAATGTTTTGTAAAATTGTAACGTAATTTTTAAATTGGAGATTTTAAAAAGAATTCAAATAATATAGAAACAGATAATAATGTTTTATCTAAATAAAATATAATTTTGAATAGATTTTGTGTGTTTGAAATGTTACTTTTTCCTCAAAATTGTTCTAGATTATTTTCATGAGAAAATAGAATAATTAATTTATTTGAATATTATGAAATCAATTTAAAATATTGAAAATCGTTTTCGAATTAATCATGTGAATGTTATCTTAGAGTGACTTTTTAATATTTTTATGAATGTAATTATTTTTTGATGAATATTGTAAAATATTAATTTTAGTTAAAACATTTTATCACGTTTAATGATTTCATATGGTTATAAATTAATCCCTATTGGTTTAAAAAGAGAAATTAGTTCAATTATATTATTAATATGAATAATATATTAATTGAGACTAAATTTAACAGAAACTTTGATGTAAATTTTTTTATACATTGAAAAACTTTTCTTTGAAAACCCATTTTTCATCACATTCACAATTTTAATTTTATTTATGTTATTGCACTTCAATAAATTTATTTTAAAAAAATTTATTAAATATATTTAATAAGTTTAATTAATATTTCAAAATAAGTTAAAATTAATTTGTGTTCATAATGAATAGTAAAAACTGTACAAATATGATATATGGGTTAAATTTAAAATAGGTTCATCTGGGAAATAATTATTAATTAAAAGGGTAAAAATGAAATAAACTCCTAATAATATACTATTTGTTGTTTTTATTTATATTAAACCCTTAAAAACTTCTAATATGAGATAATTTTTTTTTCCAATTATCAATAAATTGGACTTGGTGTTATTTTTAAAGTTTTAGAAATTGAAATTTTGCTACTCACCTCAATTTTAAAATGGATTCCCCCCTCACATATTCACAAATCATAAGCAGTTTTCCTAGAACAAAACATACCAAAATATATCTCAAAAATCATTATCTATATTCTAGATCCTCTTTATTATCCTCATATAAACCTTAGCCTCCATAATAAGAGATCCAAGTGAGGTATTTTAAGCCAAGGTAATTGTCATCACCAATATCTTTCTTTTTTTTACTTCTTCTTTTACAAACATAATTAATTATTAATAATTATGATGTATTAACACTAATTTATACCATATTAATAGATGTTATTAAATTTATTTTATAACATATATCGATATCCACTTCCATAAAATATCAATCAAAACCATCGATCATGTGTATGGTGTACTATCTCCTCACTAACCAATGTAATTCGTTTACCAGCACCACCTTTCATTGATGGATTTAATGTTGGATTTAATATATATATATATATATATGAATTTTTATTCGTATTTAATTATAATATCACATATATCATCTTACCATCTAATATATTGTAAAATGATAACTTCTCTTGTGTATATACGTAAAATACCCCCTTCACGAAGCATTGGGGTTCATTTTTACATTTTATTTTCACATGGATGGTATGAATGAAATAATTAATGAAATAATATGATATATATGATATTATAAGGATTATATAATGTTAATAACTATTTTACATTCTTTATTTGTATCTTTGGAAAAATAAAAACCACATTCACGCATAAGTATGACCTACCATCTCAATGAATGATGTAATTTGTATTTATTTCGCTAAGATTAATGGATGAATGGATAGATATGTATATAATGGAAATATATGATATGAATATCATGATTAATATTCTAGAGGTTTTTTAAACATGATTAATTTCAAAAGACCAAATTAATCGAACTTTATCACACATGATGTAAATGAAGAAGTTATAATGCGGAATAGTGATTTCGAGAAGGAATTATTAATAAACAGGTGATACAAGATTATATGGGAATAATTTATCATATGATAGATATGTGTATGGTTTTTAAATATATTTATAATAGATTTATATTTATTATTCTTATTTTTAAGACACAAATAAAGGAAGTGAAACCTAAGGTAAGGCTTTATTTTGAAATCTCATCATTATTCTGGATTTTTTATATTCAAGTAAACACTAGGGTAATTATTTGAAATTTCTATATTAAAAAAATAAAAAATTGTAAATTTTTTTTATTTCATTAAATTAAAATTTTCCCTTCATTTTACTCTCTTTATGTTCTCAAGATAAAAAATATTTTTTAAGGAAAACCGATGTTGAACTATCTACTCAATCAAGAATCATACACTTCCATGTCCATATTTACCTTTTATTTTATAAAATAATATTATTATTAATTTTAAAAAAATTAATTAGATACTTTTTAGCAACTTATTACAATTTAAAAAAAATTAAAATTATTCTTCTGGTCATTTTCTGAACAAGGTACTTTTTGACCTTTTAATAATAGTTTAAAAGGAATGTTTTTAACATATACGGAATTAATATATTTTTTGGACATCCTAACTATAGGGTCCTGAAAATTCCTCCAAGGAAAATAAATACCCTCATAATCACTCTGTAATAATGAATCATGCACTTCTCTAAGTTTATCAAGGTGAAGGGTTTCAAATTGAGTTGCATTCCTTTGAAGGAATTTGAAGGAATTCAAATTTTCAATTGGCCCATGTACCATCTCTAGGAACTATATGCATAGAAGATGGATTGTGGACTTCCAAGTATACCGGATAGTCTGCAAACCACTTGGCCACGAAATAATGGCTAGCAAGAAGGGAATCCATGAACATCGACAACCAAAAGAGTTCTGCGAGGAAGATCATCCACATACCGCGCCACAAACCCCTCAGTTTGCGGATTAAGTGGATGGGAAGGGTTCCAAGAACCATTATCACAATCCAAAGCCTCAAAAAACCCTGTTTGATAGAGTCTCTAGAAGGAAATAGTATTTCTACAGTGGTCCTCTGAAAATGGTGTCGCATTCCCAGTAGACATAATCACTCTGTTGATCTATAAAAGGAGCACAGTAGAAAGAATGGAAAAGGAGAGGGATATACGGATGGAAGGGAAATTAATGCTTGAGGAATACTCAGAGGATACACTCTGGATTCCATCTTATTTCATCGGTGAATCAAGAACCAAAAACCACTTACTTCATAGGTATAGTCGATCGCGAACAATAAAAATGGGGGGATTTAATAATAATAATGTAAATGTGAACCCAGCGGGTAAACAATGAACTATATACATCTCACAGATGAATTCCCCGTGAATGGTAATTCCCCCAACTCCCCTTGAATATGGAACTCCACGTCACGTACCGCTATGTGGATTTAACTGTGTGTCGCGTACCTAATGGGTATGCAGATATAACACAAAGTGGCATGGCGACCCGCGTACCACTTTGGTATGTAGTTATCAATACTCATTCCTGTGTAGCAAAACAAAATGTGGATGGCCCTCCATCCCGCATACCAATACGGTATGCAGAGCCTTCGTTATCCCACACATGAAACCCGTATGTGAAATTTGGTGTTTTTGAGTATTAGTACAACTGGTTCTGACCTCTCCCCTCTATTACTGTCCAATCCTCCGTAATCCCTCTGTTAACCAGTCCTCCAACATTATTCTAGAGCCTCCTCCAAAACCACCAGACCTGTATGATCAGGCCATCGGGAACATCAGTGTGCTTTATGAAGTCTATTTACCCACATTATGCAGAGTCATGAAGGACCTCCCAACAAAGGTGCGAGCTTCGGGAAGGAATTTAAGGCTACATTTCCATGGTAACCCAGAGTCAAACCTTGGGATTCCAACATGAACATATCTATTAACGGGATAAGGGGTGTTCACATTCTTTTCCATTCAATGAGTAAATTTGATCAGTCAAAGGGGTTATGTTTTCTCCCCCCCTTTGGTGAGGAGGAAACTCTTCCCCTTCCCGGAACATGATCCAGGGATCTACTACTGAGGTAAGTCCCCGATCTTTTGAGTTAGGGCCACGTGACCTTTAATTACATTTCACATGGAAAGGTTCATCGCTATGTTCCCTCGCCCATGGTCGCCTTGGCCTCTTTTTTCATAGGATTCCCCTCTCCCACCAACAGGGGAAGAGTCATTTTCATTATTGAATCCTTCGAATCCTATTATTTCTCACAAAGAGCATGAATCACATGGGATTAGCGGTTTTGAGGATTACAACATCAGAACACCGTTTGAACTATGAGAAATCTGAAACGTGATCAAAATATGACATATAGGATGACTGCCAGAAGGATTGAAAAGAAAAGGGTTCCCATACAAAAGGGTCCACCCAATCATGTGTGTCAAATGGGTAGCTTCCATGCATAATCCCCTCACAATACTAACTATGTGGATTCTAATTCCAATCTCAAGGATATGTAGGAAGCCATCCATGTGGGCTTGATTCGAACATCATGTCACCATTCGCCCCCTAGATAAAGATAAAATCTAGAGCGCCTTACAATATGGCTAAGTCAGCATCACCTATGTGGAATCAAACATATGAATGCTCACGACAATCTTGAAAATTAAGGGTACATCGGGAGACACTCTTTCAAAATAAACCAGGGATTTGTGAACATATGAGCACGATTTAAATATATAAGAGATTCTCAAAACATGAAACAATACTCCCCTGAAAGGGTGCGGTGTGCCTGACCTCCCATACTCTAATCCAATAGAGTCTTCAAGTGTCGTTGGCCAAATAATCATCCAATAAATAACTGTCTTTGGAAAGTTCCATGAATCATGTATACAAGTGTCGTAGGGAATTTTGGCTCCACAAATAATCCCATTGGAGACCATGTGAGAAAGTTATATATGAGAATGATCAATTTCATGAGTGCTTGACCCCCACACAGTCACTATCGGGAACCAACAGTTCCCCACTTGGTTAATTCAACCTTCTTTAAAGGATAATGATGCAGAACAGGTTGAAACAAATTAGTGGTAAAATCGACAGAAGCTTGTCTCTTTGGAAAAAGGGAGAGGTGAAAATCCTCTTTGTGCCATTTACACACCACCTGTAAACACGTCACGTCAGAGGTGAAACAAAAATGGTCAACATGATGTGAATCCTTAACAAAGATAGAGGTTCTACCCAAAAATATAATATACAAAAGGAAAATGCATTTCGGCCCATTTTCTTCACCCTGGTACGCACAAAATGATCCACCTCAGAGGCGGAACAAAAATGGGGAACCTGAAGTGAATCCTTAACCAAGGAGGCAGTTTTACAACTACGATAAAGGAGAAAAGGAAACTTCACATCAAATAATTTTTTCCAACCCGTAATGCACAAATCAAAACACCTCGGAGACTGAACAAAAATGGTGAAACCGACGTGAATCCTTAACCAAAGTGGTGGTTCCACCCCACTCGGGCCCCTTCGCCCCGCAATAAAAGAAAAGGGGAAGCAGGCCAAGCTAAATCGCCAAATTTCCATGCATTTAAAGGAATACTACTTTGAAGATTTATACTAGTTTTTATGTCATACATTTATTTAGGGTTCCCGCAAAGAAAACATCAATCCAAATTACATTCCCACAATCCATGAAGATGCATGAATCAGCGACCCCGGGAGCGGCCAGGGCCTTAATGAAGAGAAGGACTCCACCTACCCAGCATCTTCAATGCTGGGTGACCAAAATGCTGATCAAAGAGTACCAATGAAATGGTTCTCTCTACATGATGGATGCCACAAGAGAAGCCCTTCATTATTTGAAGGTCTACCCGCCTCCTTTTCAACTGATGCTGGCACAACAGCACCTGGTGGCCCTGATGGTCGTCCCAAACTGTTTCAGGAGCCTGTCCCTAGAATTTGATAATGAAAACCTCCCTTAACTTAGGGAGGTAGATGAATTCAATACTGATGACTTCATCCCCGCTGCACAGGGGCCCTACCCATGGGCCCCCAACAGAGAGTGTTACCACTAACACCGGACGACCGGACCTCCTCCCTCCAAGGATGACCGCATGCCAAGGGCACATGCCAATGTCTATGAGACCTGGGCCCCTCGGACTACCTACCAAGAGAAGAAAATATACAACCAGGGACACGCTATCACCCTGGTTCTTGAGGAACAGCTCTGGCGTACTAACGTGGCAAAATTCGATGGGTGGAAACGCAACTATTCCCTATCCACTCAAGACCACCACAGAAATAGGGTGTCACAATACGAGAACATTCACATTCGTGCTAGTGCTCACGGGTCCCTTCATGTAGACAAAGTGTCTAGATATAGGTATATGTAGAAATCTGCTGACCCACAACATGCCCACCATCAAAATAGGGAAGCAACCAGCTACATGCAGGAACAAACACCTGCTGACGCACTTCAACTCTTCCATCAAAATAGGGAAAGAACTGGCTATATATAGGAAAAAATATCTGCTGATACATATCAAGCCCTCCATCCAATAGGGAATCAAGAAAATATAACCATAGTCAAATCCCTGCAGATATATACATAGCCCATGATACAAATACAATGGAAAGCGTGTAGATAAAAATCCCCGCTCTTGAATATGAATACCACCAGTAAAATACGAAGGCAACCCGAGAAGAAAACCGATAATAGACTTGTTCCTCCATCCCGGCACATGAGAACTGCTAGTATCTTCTAGAAACTCATGGAGGACCCGAGTAGACACAAACTCTTTATCTAATATCGAAATGGGCTTTCAAACCCATTCCATCCAAAGATATATCACAGAACATCCTGGGCATGATGGAATATCATATTTCAATTCCAGACCATATCCTCCGAACATTCCATGATATCATTGCATTGGCAGAAAAGGAGAGAAATCGGGCCCACGACCCGATTTCCTCAAATGGAATGACTCACTCGGAAAATGAGTTAGTCACTGCGGAGTAGTTATGCCTCCTTGATCCAGTCCTGAAGGGTGGACAACAATATCCCTGACATAGAGACAACCAGATCAGGAAAAAATACCTCTTTCAACTAGGGGATGTCGGTCTAATGTGGTGGCTGCTTCAGGGAATTCATATATCCCTGCCAAAACTCAAGATGCTCATCAATGAATCTAGAAGACCTCACGAGACACAACAACACATGGAACCGTATATGAAGGCCATTACCAATTGCAGATGTCCCTAGTTACCTGCAAGAGAGCTCCTGAAAAATAAAACCACCAAAGAAAACTGAAAAATGAAGATCACATACATGCTCATGCTCTGCTGGAAGTTGGGGTTTTTTATTCCCTCAAACATATATCAACAAATGTTTTGACCCTTTCATTCCATTAAAAAATTACAGATGTGGCAGTAGCAGTTGTGAAGTTCCTCCCCTCAATGTCGCTACTAGCATCTCTGAAGGTCATCCACATAGCACCTTCAAGTTCATACTATGTGGGTCATGAATGATCGATCTCGAGAGCCTATCTCCTGATGCATGTCGGGGTATCCCTCCCCTCGACCTAATGATTAGACTGTGATAAGGTTTTCCCCTTGTTGTTGTCTACACGTATGGTCCTCCCCAGCGAATACGCTACATATATGCTTCTTCTTATAGTTCGACATCAAGTCATGATGGTAGCCCTCACCATGATGACAGTCATTGTGAAGGACTTCCTCACAATGATAGTTTCTATGATGGTCCTCCCCATAGTAACACTAAGAAATGAGATGGTACTCCCCTCATTGCAGTACATCATGAAGGTCCTCCCTAGGTTTCACACTGCAGAACTTCTCCCTACAGCCATATTTCAAGTCATAATGATAGTCCTTGCTATAGTGACAGTTACTATGAAGGTCTTACCCATTGTAATTCCATGTAACGAGAAGGTCCTACACTCATTACAGTACATCCTGAAGGTCCTCCCCTAGATGCACACTGCAGATATTCTCCCTATATATAGATCAAGTCATGATGATAGTCCTCACTGTAATAACAGTTGCTGTGAAGGCCCTCCCCATAGTGACATCAAGCAACAAGAAGGTAATCCACTTACTATAGAACACAATGAAGGTCTTACCTAGGGTACATGCCATCATGAAAATTCCCACATTCAGGAATCAAGTGACATTGTAGTCTTCTCCATCACATCACCACTTCTGAAGGTCCTCCTTGCAATCAAAATTCATATCGGCAAGAAGTTCCTCCCCTCACTAGAACAAATATGAGAAATCCATCCTATGAGGAGGTTCTCATAATGGAGTCGAACACATCAGGCACTTCATATATAAATTTCCTCCTTCCAACATCACCCAACATGTTAGAGTTCGATACCTCTTACCATATAATGATTTATATGGTGCCATTTGAATGCTATAATGGAAACTAGTATTGTATGGAAATTACAACAATGGATTTTTTTGATCCCATATAACTTTAAGGTCAAGAGAGCATGATCACAACATGTCTTATAGTTTTTGAATAGTTCATTCAGATAGTTCATCGGTTTGGGGTGATAAGAAGTAATCATAAGAAGCTCAGTATCCAAAGACTTCTGGAGACCTTTCCAGAATATTGATGCAAATAATGGATCTTAATCAAACACAATCGATTTAGGTGAAACCAAAAGTCTAACATCATCTTTAATATAATGTCTTTCCTGGCGCTCAAGTGGAAAATCCTCTCTTAATGAAACGAAATGTGCTTATTTTGTGAGAGATCAACAATTACCCATATTTCATTTGTCATTATAGGTGTCATGGTTAGTCCTATGAAAAAATCCTTTGTAATTTAAACCAACATCCACATAAAAATGGGTATAGGTTTCCTGACCCCTATAGAATGTTGTCTATTGTCCTTCACTTGTTGAAAAACTAGAAACCTTGAGACATATTCAGAACATTCTCACTTCATGTTATCCCAAAAAAAATGTTCCTTCGGATCTCTATACATATTAGTGCTACTAGGGTGTGTAGATAAATTGGAGATATGAACATCGTCTAATAGTATCCTTTTTAACCTTAGTTACTAAAGGAACACATAACCTCTTCCAAGATTTTAGAACTCCATCCTCATACATGACTTCTTCCAATCATTCATCCTTAACAACTTCAATTTTCTTTTGTAAATTATTCTCATCAGATTGTCCGATTTTTATCTTCTCTAGTGATGATGGTTTTGCAATCATTTTAAATAGGAATGATGTTTCTCCTTCAATAAAAATTCCCATATCCATATTTAGTAGATCCATGAATATAGGATCTCTCTCAATCCTCATTTGGTTCAGAAATCCATGTCTTTCCTTCTTAATGAATCTGTCACCTTATTTTTTATTCCTGGGTTGTAGATTATTGTATAATAATAATATTTGAGTAACACGAGAAATCCTTATTTATTTATGTTGAGTTATTTCTATGTAAATATTTATTCCAAACTCTTGTGATTCGTATATATCTCACATCTATCACCATAGAGATAATGTCTCCATATTTTCAATGAAAATGTAATGGCTACTAAATCAAGATCATGTGTTGGGTAATTTTATCCATGAGTCTTCAAATTCCTTTATTCATAAGGAATAACATTATTATTTTTCATAAGGATGCAACCTATACCATTGGTGGATGCATCACTGTATATCAAAAATACATCATTTTTAGATGGAAGAGTCAAAATTTAAGCATTGACCAATCTTATTTTTAATTAATCAAAGGATTTATTAAAACATTATTTCTATATAAACATAACCCCTTTATGTGTGATCTTTCTTAGCAGGTTATCCAATTTGGAAAAATTCTGAACAAAACACTGATAATAACCTGTTAATCCAATAAAACTACGTACCTTAGTTATGTTCATCGGTGGGTGCCATTCTTGAATTTCCTTTGTCTGTGTATGATCAACTCTGATTCCATCCATAGAGACAACATGTCTATGAAATGAAACTGTTTGAATAAAAAATTCGCACCTTCTAAACATCCCATATAATTCATTTCTTCTAATTGTTTTTGGAATAATCTATGAGTGATTCTTATGGTCTTTGTATCTTTTGGAGTATACTAGGATGTCATTGGTAAATACCATAACAAAGTCATGAAGATATTCGTTGAAAACTATATTCATTAGATCCATGAAAATAGATGGTGCATTATTCATTCCAAAAGTCATTACTGTAAACTTTTAATTCCCATTCCTAGTTCGAAATGCTATCTTTAGAATATCTTCCTTCCTCCAACACAAGTGATGATATCCAGATCAAAGATCAATCTTCAAAAAATATCAGGCTCCATGAAGTTGATCAAATAAATCATCAATTCTTGGAATAGGATACTTTTTTATGATAATGACATTAATTTCCATGTATTCAACTCATATCTTCAATGAATCGTCTTTTTTCTTGACAAAGAGCACATGTTCTCCCCATAGAGAAACACTAGGTAGAATAAATCCTTTTTAGATCAATTCCTCTATGTGTTTCTTTAGCACCACTAATTTTGCAGTGGCTATTCTATAGGGAGTCATTGATATAGATCTTGAACTAGTAAATAAATCTATAAAGAACTCATCTTACCGTTCTTGAGGATTTTCAGGTAAATCCTCTAAAAATACATCATTGTATTCATGCACAATTGGTACATCTTCAATTTGATGACTTCTCTCCTCAACCATATATATAGTGTTCTCTTACTATCCACAAATAGATTTTAGTAGAGCTACTATGGGTGGATCCAGATAAGAATTAGATGGTGAGATTTCTGCTCTAAAGTTAAGGGAATCTATACCATTCTCAAAAATTGTAACATCCTTCTTCTTGCAATATATCTTCACATCATAATTTGACATCCAATTCATACCGAGAATTATTCCAAAGTAAATCATTTATATGATGATGAAGTTAGCAACATAATCACATTTATGTGCCATGAAGGGGGACTAGATGACATATCATTGTTGTAATGATACATCCCCTAGGAGTTTTGACTGACAACTCCTTTATTAATTAAAATTGTTTATATCTATTTTTGTGGAAAACTAGGATGATATAAATGAATGCGATGATATATAATAAAATAATGCATTGGGTAAGTTTTAGAAAACAATTAAATTACCTTCCACCACATCATTAGGAACTTAAACTTATGTAGTTGTAGTTGCATAAGATTTCCCTTTCTCATGGAGCCTTTTTGGAGGAAAGTTTCCTTATCTCTTAAGGCACTCATTTTCAAAGTGTCCCATCTCTCTACAATTTTAGAATTGAACATCATTGAATTGTATCTTCCCCTTGAATTCACTAGATCGAAGAACCTTATCTCCACAGTTATATAAAACTCTCATTCCATTATAAAAATTCTCAGGATGATTCTTTCAAATGATCTCACATAATGGAAATTTATTCATTCTATTCTTCATCTGGCGCTTATGATTTTCCATGGTTATTAGAATTACCATTATTATCATGGTTTCCCCTGAAAAAATTTGATCTAAAGAATTCCTTCTTTATTTTGATGGAACTTAATACAATTATATCATATGATGAAAATGTTAGGGAAGCAAGTTCCCTTAAATGACTTGGCTTAAGTCCTTTAAAGAAATGATCAATCCTATCTTCTAAATCATGTACGTAATCTATAACATACCTGTACAATCATGTGAAGGTATCCTCATACTCCGCAACACTCTCTTCTTCTCTTTTCATTATAATAAGGAATTTCCACTTCATTTTAGTTTTTTATTCATGAGGGAAATATTTTTTGAATAATATTTCCTTAAAATTTCTCCATTACATATCTTTTATTTCTTCTTCCTCCATTGTATTCTTGATCTAGGAACACCATTGATCAACATCACCCTTAAGGAAAAATTCATCCAGTACTACCATTTCATTTTCATTGAATCATAATTCTAGAAATACATTTTCAAGGGACTTGATCTACTATTATGTTGCCACATGATTATTAGTCCCACTAAATGATGGGGGATTCTACCATATGAAACGATCCAATACAGGTGTAACATGGTTATTCGACACAACTTGAGTATTTTTTCCAATATGGTCATGATATTATCTACTCATACATTGTTTTTGTTCACTTGATTAGTGGGGAAATCACTATATTTTCCACAGGTATTGCTTCCCATTCTTTCATTTAGCCCCATCACTAAAAACTGGCACACGCTAAATTAGATCATAGTTCATAATTTCTAACAAGAAAAAAATTAAGATAATTTTACTATTTATTCACAAATAATCTCCTACTAATAAAAATTATTTATATTTACTTTTAAATCATTAATTGTTCTTTTTAATGAAAAAGTGAATTATCCTAAGCATATCCCATAGGAGTATCAAACCAGGTGTGCAGAAAGGCCCGTTGGTTTGTACCCAGATACCTCGGGGCAATCCCAAAACACCTTGTTGGAATTGTTACTCGTAAGTACATTTGTTCCAAAACCACATCCAATTGTAGTATCTAGGCATGGATGTATTTTCTAGGAACACCCACATAATCCCTACTTTAAGAAAATTCCAGGATGTTCTTCTATGATTATCTTCAAAGTCTATCATAAGGTTATGTCCTCTAAACTATGTTTCCTAAATATCGTTTATAAGGTTGCTACTAAACTTCCTCTGATATCAACTATAATGACCTGACTCTAGAATCCCGGAGCCAGTGCATTTCTTATAACATTATCATAATTAAAAGTAATGAAACACTAGAGGAATGATCAGTTTAGTAGTCTTGAAGAAACCAGATACATTCATGTAACTATTATTACATTGGGAAAGGTAAAAAATACAATACATAAGAAAAACTAATAAACTACATCCAAAAAAACTCAATAAATTGTCTCCTCTTCATAAATCATTGATGGTAAAAAAAATACAAGGGGTGAGATCAAATGATCTATAACGGTTTAAAATAGTTAAATCATGAATCAATAATAATTTAATCATAATCATACTGGCATAGTCAATATGGCATGGAGAATAAATGAAAAACACATGCAATTAATAAACTGAGAATGAAACAGCATCCATTAGTATTGTTATAACGAAAAACCCATAGATCAAAATAAATAAAATGAATAAATAGAATTATTTTTAATTGGAAATCATGTATCTAGAACATGATACCATTGTACCATTGAAACGAGTTATTTTGGTGGGTAGATACCTGTCTGATTCTGTTTTGGAAACAAACTCGAAGGGTTTATCGCCAACTGACTTGTATCATGACACATGTCGATGCATCAATGGGATATAGTGGGACTATACTAACACTAAATGTCCAAATAATGCATTATAGATATATTTAATATAATTAAAATATTCCTTCTTAATATCCATATAGAGTAGAGTATATGGATTTATCAATATTTCCATAGTTAAAACAACATTTCAAATAAACATCACATGTAAAAGTTTATATAGCTTATGAAAATAACAATATCATTGATACCAAAATAGGTACATGTAATATATTTACAATTTCGAATAAAAAATGATATTAAAGGAGAGTATGTACCCCACAAAAGAATTATTAGGTTCACAATACCATGTAAATCATAATGAAACTAAAAATGAAACGATGATCCTCAATTCATTGTAATAAAATGATATTATAATCATTAATTGAATCACCAAATAACATAAATATAAATATAATCATGATATTATATATAAAATTTCTGTAAAAATACAATTCATTCAATAAATTTGTGGTGAACACTGGAAATATCATAGAAATAAAAGTGACATGAGAAACCCCATACCTTATGGCTGAACATGTTCTTGATTTATCTTAATAACAAAAATAATAACATTTATCCTCATTAATTAATAATTAATTAACCTAATTTACATGTAATTTATTTATTATAACCTTATTAGATTCATTCATTAAATTTATGATGGTTTTAAGAGGTTCAATTTTAGTTTTTTGGAATTATTTTCTTGTTTTGTTTTCATCATTGAGTAACTTGTATTCATGAATGGAAGTTAGTTTTAATTGCGGTTAATCATCCATAATTTTTAATAGATATTATTATTGGAATAATAGTGATATAAATGATATTATAATGATTTTGGTTATATACCATGGGGATGAATCGTTAGCTAAATGTTGATGACAAACGCCTGGATAAACTTAACGGTTTTGTGTGGAATGAACTTGTTTTGTATTGTTAGTTTATATTATGAGTCTTTAAGGATTTAAGAACATTTAATAAGATAAAAGACATATATTATGATCTATTTCAACCATTAAAAATCTTTACTAACTTGTATTTACAAAAGTAATAAAATTTAAAATCTGTCTTCATTGAATGTGATAAATTAACACATCTCATATAGTGTTTTTATTTTTAGTATAAGAGGAGGGGAAAATAGAGGTGACGTTGAAATATTACATTAGCATAATAAAATTACAGTTCATGTAATGTACTGTAATTATCAGAGAATTTGTATGAGGGGGTGATAACAAAAAAATAATGAAACATATAAAAGATGTTGAAACAAAAAGGAAGAGAGGTTCACCACTTGAGTACTCCTCTTTGAGAATCTTCATAAGGCCTTTGTTTTTTGCCATTTGGTGAGACCACAAAGTCTTGGAAATTGGGGGTGGGCTTGGTAAGTGTATTTTATAGATCATAGGTAAGTCTCAAATCTTGATGGGTGTGGCGGGAAGAGGTGGTGAAGGGTTTTTTATATAGTAAAGTGGAGAACAGTTTTCCTAATATTTTAATATTTAGTTTATTATTTTTTCCTATGATAAGAAATGGTGATTATTCCATGACCAAAAATAGTAATAAGTGCATGTGATTTCAAACTAAGTGTTCTTAAATCTGCAAGACATCATACATGACTCAATTAATCATATATTTATCATTTATCATAATATATCATATTTTACTATTCATAAAAAATTCATATATTTCAGAAAAATCCCAGAAATTCACCCTAACCATTTTTTAATGTGTAGAATAAAAAATGAACTCCAGCTGTCAAAAATAATTTTCTAAATAAGATAAATTTAATTTTTAAGTTAAATCAACATTTAATTAAAAAATACCAACACTTAAAGTATTTTTCTTCATTTTTATGGTTCCTAAAATATATGTACAACTTCATGGATAATGTTACCATTCATAAGGGTCATATTACTATTTAGAATGGTAGGTTACTATTCATAAAGGTGTGTTACTATTCATAAGGGTATGTAACTATTCACTAAAAAATAACTTGATTCAATTAGACTCAAAATATGATCTTGATCACAGCTATGTATGGCCTTTTTCGAAATTCAAAACATTGACGTGGAAATTTTATATTCAATGGTTATGTTTTGACATTATTCTATAAATAACCATGTGTTGCTTCACAAAGACTCAATTCTTCTAGAAATATAGGTTATCTAATGAATAGAAAGTATTTTTGAGAAACATACCATAAAATATTTCGGATGTTATAGCGATGTTAATTATGTATGGAAAAAGTATGGGATATTTTGTTGAGATGAAAAATATTTTGACTTATGTGCTAGTGTTCACTCTTCTAGAGGCCGGTCAGGGATATGTGGTCTTCTATGGCATATCAGCTTTGGGTGTGGTTTATGTTCTTATTTAGGATGACCACAAGATAATCTCTCAATAGAGACATCATAGTTCACTTGAGAATAATTATTAGACCCACAATCTTGAACATGTAGCAGTTATGCATTCTCTTATTATTTGGAATAGTTATATTTTTATAGAATGGTTTTACAATTATTTCAACCAAAAAATAAAAAGTTATATATTCACAAAAATATATTTAAACCTTCATTAAATGCATCAGTACAAGTACCCAAAGTCTTTTGACATCAAAATTTCTTACACCTCAGGGAAGGGGAACATCTTTTCTCAGTCTTGGGGAAGGAATATTCTAAACCTATCCCTGAAAGAATAATCATAAGCATGGAAGTTGATGGCCCTATTTTCACAGTTTCATTTAGGAGTCTTGTAGGAAAAGAAATTGGTTTTTATAAAAAGTGTTTATTTTATATAAACTCTTCATGAAATGATTATTCAGGAACAGAAACGTGGTGATGAATTCTATAGAATGAGAGTCTCTCTTTGTAGAGGGGAGACCATCGAAAAATGGAAATTCACATCTAAGGGAATCTTGTATTTTCATAATTGGTTTATTTTCTCTTTTCCTATAATGAATGTCATTGTGGGGTCTTTTCTTAATTTTTATTTCATAGTGCACCTTGAAACCAACATTATGTTTTACAATATACTACAATGATTCTGGTGGAAGGTTCTTATATGAGACATCGCTAACTTTTTTTTCTTATTGTTATACCTTTCATTAGGTCAATATTGAGTAGTACAGACCTTGGCGTTTACTTAAACCAATTCTAGAAATTAATTAAAAGTGGGATAGGATTTATATAGATATTCATGATGGTTTTCTACATACCCCTATAACAAATATTTGATATGGGTTGTGATCGATCATATAGAGAAACCAATTCTCTTCTAAACCATTTGTGGTGTGAATATTGTTGATATCATGAGATATCTATATGTGCAAGATATTTTTAGACTGAACAATGTTCCTTCTTCTATAATATAGGAAACAGATCCCTATTTTATGTCTTTCTACTAGTTATACCCCCAGAAGGCACTGAGATCACATGTATGTTTGAGAATGGTATGTCATCCACATATGTATCACCATATAAAAAAGATATAAAAATTATTGAGGACATGATTCATGAATATTTCAATAATTATGGTGGGGATTGGGACATCCATATATGACATGTTGTGTTTTATTATAATAATAGTTTACATTATACAATTTGGATGGATCCTGTTGCGGCCTTGTATAGTTGGCCTTGTAAATCACTATTATTTTAGCAAGAGATAGGTGAATTTTCATTGGTTAGGATGATTTTTTTTCATGAAACAATGAGGAAGATTTATTTGATTCCTCATAGAATGGTAATGGAATAGACCATGTACAAATAATTTTCTGACCATCATAGGAAAATGTTGGAGTTTTTAGTTTGTAACCATCTGTTTTTGAGAGTTTCACCATATTTGGGTCTATAATAGCTTAAAAACAGGGAATAGTTTTCTATAGTTTATAGGACTATATGATGGTGTTTAGATGGTACATTAAGTATATTTCCATTTAGAACTTCAACCATAGATGATGAAGATGTATAGTGTGTTCTATGCATCTTATATTTGGATGTATATTTTTGATACATATCATGTATTGATCTGGGAGGATATTGATGTTGAACCTAATTTTTAAGTTACTAAGTATTGATTTAGGATTTTGGATTCTAAGACAAAGTTACTTGCTGGGTGGTTGACACCTTTTTTCCATGTTCTATGGAATCGTGGTTTTGGTATCCATGATAATTGGAATCATGGTGGATTGATTAGAGAGGAGTGGCCTCATCTATTTGAAAATGAATCTTCAGGATGGGTGATCCGGGGATATGAAGTGTTTATTTTGGGGAGGTTGTAACATCCCACTACCTTTTTGGTAGTATTTTTTTCTCATTTTCATCTCCTTTATATCAGGTCTTTTTTTTGTTCTTAGAGAATATGGGATTTTTTCCTACCTAATGTTCAATAAATAGACATAGAATGGTTACCGAAAATCATTCACCTTGTTGTGAGCCACAATAAGGGGGTACCTAGTTGGCCCAAACCTAGTGTTCAGTCCCTTCAAACAGTCAAATGTTAGATTGTGATGTTTTTTGGGGTTTTTTTATGTCTTGAAAAAACATGAACCCTCTTGGATTAAACCATTCAACCTAGTATAGGGGATCATGGTTAGGATGCACAATTATTCCAACTGTGCTACCCTTACTAGAAAACTCTACATGTGGGTTTTAATTCCTCTGAAAATTATTTTAATAACCCAGAACCCCATTTTAATTTTATTATCAACCCCATTCAACCCTAACACATTTTTTCCATCCGTGAAGTCTCCCATGAAGTGATTCCATCATTTCTAAACCATTTTCTTGGAAAATCAATCATCTGGTGGAAGATCTGATCCCTCTCAAATAAGTGGATATACTCTCTTATTGTTTCTTCTAATCTATATTTATCTCCTCCTTATATTTTTTTTGATCATAATTTACTTGATTTATTTAAAATATATTTTGTTCTATCATTATTATAGGTTTTTTATCTTGATCTCTTCTTCCTCATTCTTTGCAGGTGATCTCATTGCAGGTGTTGCCTTTGATCGTGTTATTATAAGTAGGTGGTTCCAAAATTCATTACCCTATTATTGAAACCAAAAATTTCTTTATTAAATTAGAATGAGTTCTTAATATATTTAAAAAATATTCTTTGAATTTATTTGAGGTGATATATTTAAAAGGAAAATAAATTTATGAGAAAAAACCCAAATTCAATGGAATTGAAATCTTGGAAAGATTTTTTTGATAACTAATAGCTTGATTTTGAAATTTATTTTATAATGTAACATGATTTAGAACATTGAAACAAATGGATTAAAGTGAATATTTATTTTAAATGAATTGAATTGATTAATACCCTCTTATTAGTTTGTAAATGGAAATGCATGTTGAAAAATAAAAAATGGGAAATTTTAATTCGAAATGTTTGATTTTCCCTTTATTAATTGACAGATTTTTTGAGGCACATGTTAGCCTAGGAATTTAGTGGTAACTTGTAGAAGCACAATAGGTCATTGAATCCATAGAAATGGATTGATAAAGAAAAATATAACTAAAAAACCATGTCTTGACTTCCCATTATGGGTTACAATATGGTGGTGTAGATTTCCACTGATTGGTTCCCATATTGGGGCTTATTTTTTATTTTGAAACCTGAATGGAGCCAAGATCGCTTCAATATATGTGAGGAGGATATTATCTAAGACATTATCCTACCATTTTTATTTTTTACACTATGATTTTATACGTGTTATAGACTTTATTATACTTTTTAATTATTATTGAAATGTTTAATTCATTTGAATTTATTTATATAAATGTTTTATATAAAATGTTCATTTAAGGATGTATGATTTTTTTTAAATTACTACAATATTTTTTATTATGAAACATGCTTTGGTTTAAAATTTCCAACTGAAATGCCCTAATTTTTTAAATTTTAACATATTTTTAGAAATGATAAATGGTTATGGTGTTGATTATAAAACACTTGTGAGACCCTACTAGGATTTATATCTCAAAACCTACCATTTCTCTTAGGGATTTGTTGAATTTATTATTGCATGTCTATGAAAAGGAGATACACCACTTGGAGGTGGTGGTTGTTATTGATCCTTGGGACCATATAGTGACGATGATGACTAGTGGTGTTATTGTACACTTATTACATATGTGGTATTTTTTATAATTTATTTCATGTTTCGGTTGTATCTTTCTTTGAGATATTTATCTATCTATTAAAGTAATTTTTTACCTATTTTTTCCTGTTAATATCTACCTCTGTGAGTGTTGATCATTCTGATGACTATCTATTATCATACAATATTGTTTTGTTGAAAATATGTTCCCTCCTTGATCTTATGTGATACTAGGTGCTGGTCACAAACCAATGGGTATTTGTAACACCGCTTCGTCTTTATCAGAGAAGGATTGGGTATCATAGTTCTAGGGTATCCCAGATGATTCATGAAAAACGTTTCCCATCATTGAACCTTAACTATATTTGGTTCAAGTCCTTTTAATATGATTTAAAACTAAATGAAATGTGGTACACTCTATATGAACATGAACAAATTATAGTACATTTCCCTATATGACCCAACTTCACTACATCAGATCCATATCAATGTAAGGTTAAATAGAAAATATATTACTTCTATTATCTTATTCTAGGATAAAATTCCAATTTCTAAAGCCATCATGGATTCCATATCTAGTGTACAAACCATGGATATTCGCCTAGTTCTAATTCAAAAGGATAAGAAAATTACCCATTCCTAGATATGATCTAGAATTATATAGAGACCATATATGAATAATAGGTGTCTTCATTATTTTAATTTTAGGATATATAAAAATTTATAATCTATAAATTCTAGACTAAGGGAAATATCATAATAAATATTCATTAAATTCCTAAAAATATCATTAGAACCAAATCAATATTATTTTCTCAATTAGAATGTCCCCTTCAAGCATTGAAAAATCTTTTCATATAAATTTTAATTCATTCCTGGAGTGTTTATATTCATTAAAATCCTTCCATTCCTACTAGTAAAAATAACTTTCAACTCTATGGGAATCCTCTTCTTGGTAATAATATTCATTGTATAATATTCAGGACTACTATCTAGAGGCATGTTTTCATCATGAATAAAATTTCCTCAAATTCAAAATTCCCTTTAATAAATTATCATAGACCAAATAATAAAAATATTAAATAATTTATTCCAGTAATATGATTATAATTTGTAAAAATGTATTCCGTATTTTCGATCAATAAAATTTAAAATTTCTAATAATTTTAAAATAATTTTTTACTAATTCTATTAGTGAATTCAATTAAAATTAATTACAATGATTAAGATAAAAATAAGATTACGTAGTGGTAAAACCTAGAAGATAAGGTGTCAAAAATGACCCAAAACTTGTCTAAACCCCATTGGATGGTCATATTTTTACCTTATTAAATTATAATATCTAAAATTTTAATTTTATCCATTTTTTACAGATTTAATTTATTAAAAACATGGTTGTAACTCTGTATTTAAAAAAATATTTATGTTTTCCACTCACCACGTTAATAAAAGGCCTCACACTCATCCCCTCCCTTGAATATTCCAATGAACTATGGATCGTAAAAGACATATTAAAAAATATTTTCAACATCCCCCCATCATCCTCGGATATATTCTTTTTGAAGAATATCCAACAAATAAATTCCATGGGTGAAAACAAAAAAGAGATACCAGCAGAAATGGTATCATTCATCAATGAACAAATTTTTTTATTTCATCATCAAACATCATTATAAATTTTTATATAATGATTGTATAATATCATGAGAAAATAAAAAATTCCAAAATGTTTTTGAGTTATGGATTAATCCTAAAACTAGACACGCTTCCATCAAATGGGTTACGAAGTCATCATTTGTGTGTATAGAGAACTATAACCTCGTGAACCGATATCATTCGTTATTTCATTACCACCTATCAAGGTTGGGAATAATGATGGAAATACTATTTATATAATATATTTATGATATTTATGATGTTATTATTATTATTTAATTTTTATATTACACATTCATTTATAATTTCAAATTTTTGGGAATAGGATAATGTCGTTTGTGTTCACAATAGACTACAGCCTCGTGAACTTAAATGATCCGTTCAAACATTATAGGGAAAATATTAAGAATATTATTAATAAAAATATTTTAAATATATGGAATAAAAATATTCATAGATGATGATATATATTATACTTTTCATTCTTTTCTTTTTTCAAGAAAATAAAAACAATGTTCATGCGTACATACGACCAACCATCTTTATGAACGTTATATTTCATTTAAAATTTATATATTTTATAGATAATTATTAATACATATATATAATAAATATATATTATAAATATATAATTTTTATATTTATGGATATTATTAGAACATTATTAACGTAAGAGAACAAAAAATATATGGAATAAAAATATTTATGGAAAATAATGTGGTTATTACCTGAAATATAACATTAACATGGAATTGCTAAAATAATAATAATATAAAGTCATAAGTAAATAATATAAGGTATTATATTTATGAATATTTATATATATATATATAATAAACTTTTATTTATTATATATGAGGTTTGAATGAGTATAATGAGAGTCAACACTTATGGTTTGTGAATTTTGTCTCAATTTTCTATCTTGGTGACACATGTTATGTTATAGAACAATATTATTTTATGTGGTGTATATAAATAACCTTTTACATGTTATATCATGAATATAATTCATCTCGTGATATTTTAATATTCATGTAATGTTATTATATCAGGGGGATTGTGAATCAATGTTACTATAATTATAAGAATTTATTGCTACAATCAGATCATTTATTAGAATTATATACGATTATGCTTGCATTAATGAAATATTATGATCCACATCTAAATAATTCATTTGAATTCTCTTATACTATATTTATTTGTGAAATATTCAAGAAAAGATACCATTTTTCATTCTTGGGTACATATGTTAATTAAGAGAATATTGTTTAAGAAAATCCTACTTTATTAATATCTTCAGTCAGAAATCTATTTTAATTCAAAACATTGTTAGCTTATAAATTTTTCAAAAATGTTTTATTAGCCTCTTATGAGTATTAGAATAAGTTATACACCATTTTTGGATTTTAACAAAAAATATTTTGAATGGAATCTCAGTGTCATTTTCAAAACAATTCTCATTTTGATTTTACCAAAAATGTGAAATGAACCATTGCTTTAATGTGTATGACATGTAAAAAAATTCAATTGTATTGACCTAAAATTTATTCAAATATTAATTTATAATATTTCAAATTTATTTTTAATGAAAAAAAATTTAAAATTTTTTATTCATTAATATTATTTTTTCTAAACAGAAAGAATATCTCCCAAAGACCTGTTTTATATGATCCATAAAATTATTTTCCTACTAATATGACATCTATTATTGGTATATATTTCATACTACAGATATTATCTAAAAATGTAATTCAAATTTTTTATTTTAATTGTTCCAATTTTTTTAATAATTTTTATCAAACCTGTTTCCCTTTCATCGTTTATATGATGATAAAATTCTTATGAAAACCCACTTATCTTCATGGGTTATGATGTAATGAAGTGATTTTGAAGCTTATATATTTTTCAAAGTTATTATATAATGAAATGATTATGTTAAGATGAATTTTTAATAATAGGTTTCACAAAAAAATTATTATTTGATTATATGATGGGTGGGACCTATATCTCCCTACAATTCATTAGGTAATAATTTTTATCTCATGAGATATACCTGGTTTAAATAGGAAGTGAACTCTATTTAGTAATATAGGGATGGAATTTTATGTGATCATGGTTCAATAATATAGGTATGTAATGTGAATTGATCATGGTTTAGTATATACTAGTAGAATAAATAGTGTACTAGATTTAATAAAGGACTTTCTCCACTTTGATTGCTTTGGTAGTGATCCTTGAGTAATATGAAATGATTTCTTATGCTTATTTGTGTGTTACAAATTCCATTTTTTATTCCACATTAATTCACCCATGGATCGAGTTATTTGATTTACTAATTATTCATGTCTTATCAAATTTCAATATTTATGTCATTATTGAAGATCATTATCTTTTATATGGATGGTATTATTTTCAGTTGTTATGATCATGTTCTCATACCCTTATTCTCATGTTATACTTATGTATATTCCTTTTTACCCTCACTGATTATTTGAGATCAACCATTCCTAGGTTTTTTCCCAGGTTATGAAGATATTTATTATGTTTTTTATTTGTGATAAGGGCGCTAGTTTTGAAGAACATAGTGGGAGAAGATTTAGCTCGCCCATGAACCGTAGTTTTTGTTTACAAGTTTCCAAAGTCTGTAAATAATTACAAAACACAAGAATGTGTCCATTTTATATAAAAATTATTCTAGAAAAAGGATGTAATATCTATTTATTTTAATCCTAGGTCATTATAGGCCATCAGGAGTCCTGATGTTATAGTACCTGTTATTATAATTGACTGGAATCAGGGTACCTATGATTAGGAGTATTAGGTAGGATGGAGGTTGTTTCCATAGATAGAGTGAACAAAGAAGACACAATATCATGTTATGTTAGTCTCCTATGCATTTGTATTTTGGATAAACTTGTCTTGGATTGGTATAGGGGCCCCGGGCACTCCACTTTGGAAAAAAGGTTTCAACTGAAAGTAGGATACGTGGAGAGGCCCATGGGAGAGGTTACGAAAAGTTAGGGGTTTAATGGAGGTTTATTAATTCAATTATTCCAGGGGTATCATGGATTTTAGGGGTCTCGTGAAGGATAATGATTGGTGAAACTGGGTTACCTTGTCTTGGGGTAAAGTCAGGTTCCCAATGGGAAGGCTTCAGGAAAGTTATGTGTCTCAAGAAACCCCAAGAGCCACATGAGGGTTTCATCTTTTCTGAAGGTAATGGAACTTAAAAAAAGTCATATCCAATTTGGGTGAAGGTGCTGAAAACCCCATGGGAGGTTGTTTTTTGAAGGAGAGATACCAATGAGTGTCCTTCTCATCGCTTGTTTGTGTAGCTCACAAGGATGACGAACTGAAAGAGTTCCCTTAAAGTCTAAAGGTAACATCACCATAAAATTCAGAATTAAGGGGGTATTTATTGCCCCTAATTGGGAATGGGTTTTTATTTTAGAAATATTGGAGGCTTGTGTTATTTTATTTGAGCTTTGTGAATAGGTGGGGGTCAGTGAACCATTTATACACTATGCTAAGGTTACCATGAACCCTATGCGTGGACCGGGACATTCAAAAATAAGTTCCCCATGATGATAAAAATATGATTCATGGATGTTAACATAAAACCTCCAAATGTATAAGGACTTTGTGAGCATCAACAACTCTCAATAGTGGTGACCTTCAAGAATCCAATCCCCTAAGTGTATTTTTTGTTTGGTTTTTTCTTGGATTCACTCTGAACCAGTCATTCCATCATTGTCCTCTCTAGTGACTGCATATTTCATCATCAATCCCCCCATCATAATGGGATTCTATGAGAGAATTGAGGCTATTATTTTTAGGGAAAATAACTAAAAATATGTTATTTAAATACCTCATGTGAAGTTATTTCACAATAATTAGATGCTTTTATGTATATAAAGATAAGTATTGTACCTTAGGGGGTGGAAAATCCTTTCATAGCCAGATAGGCTCTTGATCTATATTTTTTAGGTTTTGGAAATTCACATGAATTTTTCTGTTTTTACCCCCCATCACTTGAAAAACAAAATCCTCTACGAACATACTTTCGTGAATGAACCTCCTCTAATATATCTCTATTGACCCAACCTCGTGGAACAAATATGTATATATATATATATATAAACTAGAAATTCGTGAGAATACATATGTGAACTAATCTCAGAAACATCCTATATATTGCTCAAAATATCCACTAAAGGGGAAAATTAAAATGATACTCACTGAGTGGTGATGATTGAGAACCTAATGATTGGAGAGAGCATCTGGATAACATCAAACTTTGATGTAGTCACCTCACTACTAATGGTGGATCATCAGGAAGAATTGTTATGTATTTGGATTCAATTTTATGGATTTGGGATACAGTATGTCACATTTATCCATGATGTAGATACAGATGATCCCATATACTATTTTAGGATGTCTCTATAAGAATACATGTGGTATAGTGGTACTAGCGGACACATCCTGAATGATCATCCATCTCATAAATCAAAAACTATTTTGAACCATCTAAAAAATTTCAATGGGGAGGCATTTAAGGTAGACACATCCCCCAATCCATATGATAAAATTCTCAAGGAATGTTTTAGGGACCTATATAAGGGATGGATAGGCAATTGTGACCTATTACGGGGTGGAATTTTCAAAGGTGAGTGGGAATGGGCATATTGGGTATGTTTGTGGTGAAGTGAGTTTGAGGTAGAGATGAAATACATAGGGAATTACAAAGTGTCATGGGACTTGTAGTTCCACATATACTATTGTAAACCTATCCGTTTACATAAAATTAGATGATTTTAAGCACAATAAAACATCAGATTACAATTCAAGGATTGTAAAGTCTGCTATCATGGAAGACTAGGTACATAAAACATAAAACATGGTGCTAAATAAAACATTTCATTATTTAATATTCATAATTATCTCCTTACATTCATTTTTATTGTACATCATCAAATGGTAACCTAGGGATAACATGAATAAAGGGTTGAGATAAAATCCTTGTAAGGGAGAAATCATAGTAACAATGCTTTAAACATGGGTTAGATGGCAGGGAATAATGATATAAAAAGTAATAGAACATGCGAAATAATAATATATAAACATGGGTCCATATAAACATGGAGTCATAATAATTTGGTAGAAACATAAAATATGAAGTTATCATGATTCAAGGCTCATTGTACATAGAGGATCACCAGTCAAGGTTGACCACCAAGACCATTGGACATGGTAGCACGAGTCAAGGCTAAACGCCAAGACCGTTGCACATAACGTCTCATGAGAATATAATCTACCAAATTAATTGGAGCGCTATCTGGGAGAACCCATATTAACAAGTTCATTAATATTCTTTCCACATGTATAATCATAAAAAATTAATCATAAACAATAGGGCACCCATGGAAAGAAATGGGTCTCATAGTTACGCCATAAGGCATAATGATTAAGAATATACTAAAATCTTCCATGAAAGAAAGGAATTATAACATACATTGAAATTAATAAGATAGAATTGGGATATATCAGGGTAAGTTATGTCAATCATATGTGAAAACAAGTAAAAATATTATTTATGGATTTTTAGTATTAAAGCATTCTGGAGCAATTTTAAGGAAAACACTAACGAGCATTTAAAATTGAAAAGGGAGTAATTTATGTAGAAAATAAAAAGTGATATAAAAATGTTTTATTAATAAAAACACTATTGTTATAAAAATAATGGTGGAATAAAACATATGGTAGATTGCATTTGAAAGTTTGCATGAATTTGGGATTTTCCCTTAAAATGGGTTGGCTTAACAGAAAGTATCGAGAATGGAATCATTTAAAATCATGTATATCCCCAAAGTAGAAGGAGGGATGGATCTTGAAACATGAATTTGGGGAATATAAATAGTAGGCATACGTTTTACCTGAAAATAAAATAAAACATCATTAGGGTAACAAGAAGAAAGTGGAAATCCGGAGGAATATAGAAGACTCGGGTAGCATCCCTTTGGAATATCAGCATGGTATCGAGTGTAATTAGGAGGGATTAAAGAGAGATAAAGGAGTATATCATATTTTATAAACAGTTAAAAAATTATGGGGGGTTTATAAATCATACCTCATCAATTGGAAGTATACATAAAATTACCGAACAGAGAGGAGATTCTTGAATAAATGTCAGGAAGAGGGGATCCTTTACCTTATGTCCAATGGTGTTCATCACTTGATATTAATGAAGGAAATATTAAATTATGTTATTTAATTAATCATTAAAGAACCTATTTTACATTTAAATGATTTAGTATAACCCTTTTGAGTACATTCATAACCTTTTTGATTGGATATGAGGATCAATTTGATTGTTCATGGCTGTTAGTTTCCTTGGTTTTATTGATCGGTTCACTTAAATTCATGTTCGGACATAGATGTATGATGAGAGTGGTTGTCTAGAATTTAAGTTATATGAAATTTTTGAACTTCATTAATATTACACAGATATAAAATTTATTTGGTTATTTGGAGTGAAGGTGAATCCTTATATAAAATATTAATGATAAATGCTTGGATAAATTTGGCGATTTTTCTCATAATTAATTTGTTTTCAATTATTATTTTACGTGATGTGTGAAAAATGATCCTAGAAAATCACATTAAATAAAATTAATATTTAATAGTCTAGTTATACCATTAAAATGGTTTCATGACCAGAATTAATAATGGTAATAGAAATTGATAACTCGTCATCCTTTAGTGTGATAAATTAACACATCTCAGACGGTATTTTCATTTATTTTGTATAAAATGAGGGGAAAGGATAGATGATAAGGAATTATCCCATTATAAATAAATTACATCACATATATGGTACTGGATTTTTCATACCACTTGAATGAAGAGAGGTTAAGAAAGAAAAGAGAACCAAGGAACCAGAAAAGAAAATGAATGGAAAAAAAAAGGAATTTACCTCTTGAATAAATCTTACTTGAGAGCCTCATAATGGGAGAGGATTTGGTATTTTGAGGTCACCAAATACATCTGGACATGGGGGAGGTTCTTGAGGAGAGATTTGTGTAGAATTTTGGAATGGTACATGGATTTATAGGAGTGATGAGAAGAGGAGAGTTAGTGTAATTTTTATAGTGGAATGGAGGAGAGTTTTCTTAATATTTTAGTCATTAGTTTATTATTTTTCAATAAGACAATCAATATTAATTATTCTTGTGATCAAAAATAGTAATATGTGTATATGAGTTTGAACCAATGGCCATATACATTATCCATTACTCAAGAATGATGCAAAAATTCATGTTTTAGCATTTATTGTGAATTATCAAATTTTACAATTCCTAAAAAATTCATGTTTTTCAGAGAAAACCAAAAACAACCCTAATCATTTTTCAATGTGTAGAATCCAAAAATGAACACCATTTTTTAAAAATAATTTTCTAAATATGATAAAATTAAATTTTTATTAAAAACATAACTTACATGAAAAAATAAAAATTTTAAAGATATAACTAATCATATATTGTTTTCAAAAATTACATAGGGTTTTATAAAATTATCTTCAAACCAGAAGACATAAAAAAAATATCTCGACACATTTTATGAAAGTACATTTTCTTTTTTAGTTATTAAAATATTCATAAATTTTTAACGTAATATTTATGAAAACAAATATCGTATTTTAATTAATAAGATGGATATATTCTATTTATACTCTCTTGGATGAGGTTACTATCCTTTTGGTCGATTTACTATTCATAAGGATCATATTATTATTCATAAGTGTAGGTTACTACTCATAAGAGTGGGTTAATATTCACCAAAAATAAGTTTGTCTTATCAGACTCCAAACATCATACTAATCTCAATAGTGTATGTCAAATTTTCGAAATTCAAATCAAAGAATTGAAAATATTATGATTATAGGTCTTGTAGTAAATAGTAGTTCACTATGTTGTGATTATATGACATAATTATAAAAAGGTAATTTCCATTGATAAAAATTTAGTCCATTACATTATTCCTGTTTTAACAAATTTCCCCCTTGAAATTTCATTTTATATTCTAAGACATTTATAGGTGTAGGTACTTTTCCATCATTTCCTCCTCCAGTTCCCATGGTGCCTCTTCGTAATTATGTTTCTGTAAAATTTCTTTGACTAGTTGAGTAGTATTTCTACATAAATCATTATCTCTATTATCCAATATCTTCATAGGAAACTCCTCTTAAGATAGATCATTCTATAAATTTAACTCCATTGAGGAGAGTACATGTGAAGGGTATGGTATATACTTCCTTAAGAGGGATAATTGAATGCCATTGTTTACTTTGGACATAGTAGGTTGAGGTACTAGTCGATAGGCGACAACATTGGCATGATCTAGAATCTCAAAGGGGCTGATGTACCAGGGAAATCACTTTCCTTTCTTCCCAAACCTCATGACCTTCTTCTATATATATATGCATATAAAAACAATGTCTCCAACTTTGAACTCAAGGTCTCATCGATGATTTTCCGCATAACTATTTTATCGACGTTGGGCATCCATGATGTGCTTCTAAATAGTTTTCGCATTCTCCACCATTTCATCAACCATTTCAGTTACTAGTATCTTACGCCCACCAACTTCATCCCAACAATCCAGTGTTATAGACCTTTTACCATAAAGGGATTCGTATGGTTCCATTTAGATGCTCAAGTGGAAACTATTATTGTAGGAGAATTAAACCAGCATAAGATTTTGATTCAATACTCATTTTAAGTCCATAGAACATTCTCTCAACATATCTTTTAGTGTCAGAATAGTTCACTTAGATTGGCCATCAGTTTAAGGATGATAGGCCATACTAATGTTTAGTTCAGCGCTTAGAGTGTGTTAGAGATTTTTCTATAACATCAAGGTGAATCTTGGATCTCTATTAGATACAATATATAGTTGTATTCAATGAATCCTTACAACAACTTTGAAATATATCCGTTAATGTTGATCCAATGGGAAGTCCACTCGAATAGCGATAAAGTGAGCTGTCTTTGTAAGACGATCCATAATGACCCATATTTCATTATTTCCTCTGGGTGACCTTGGAAGTCAAGTGACAAAGTCCATGGTGATGTTATCCAACTTCTATGTTGGTATGCATAGTGGTTTCATCATCCTCTTAGACTTATGCCTTTCAACCTTCACTTGTTGACACATCAGACACCTTGATGAGTATTCAGAAATCTCCTTCAATATATTGTCGCACCAATGGTTCTCTCGAAGATCCCAATACAACATTTTTCTCCCCGAGTGATGAGAAGGTTGAGCTATGTGTGTCATTCATAAGATCCTTATTTATCTTTAGATCAGATGGTACAAATAATTATGAACCTAATCTTACAACTCCTTCATCATCAATCATAAATTCATAGGATTTCCCATTTATAATGGCTTCCACCCTTTTCTGAATTTCCTCATCTTTTCATTGAACATCCTTTATTTTCTCCATGATTGATGATAGAGTAATCATTTGAGAAAGGATTGATGATGTTCCTATCTTAATGATTCCCATATACATCCTCTACAAATATAAGAATATTGGATCCTTTTCAATTGTCATCATTGAAAAATATACAAGATTATTTATACTTAGAGCATCTTCCACCTTGTTTACCTCACCAGGATGGTAGTGGATTGTGAATTCATAATCCTTGATTAGATCTATCCATATCCATTGGTGCATATTAAGCTCGGTTTTTGTGAATATATATATTTGAGTCTCTTTTGATCAGTATATATATTTCACACTTCTCCCCAGAGAGAAAATGCCACTATATTTTTAATAAAAGGATCACAGTCAGGAACTCCATATCAAGTGTAGGGTTGTTTTTCTTAGGGATTTTCAAGTTCCTTGACGTGTAGTCTATAACTTTATCATTTTGTATAAGCACACGGCAAAATCCCTTCATTTAAGGGTCACTATACACCACAAAATAGTTCTCCTTTTGTTGAGATTGTGAGTACCCGTATAGTGATTAGCCTGTTTTTCAACTTCTTAAAACAGTGTTCACATTCTTGAGTCCATCAAAACATTAATAACTTTTGTGTCAGCTTGGTAATTGGGTTTGAAAATTTGGAAATGTTATTCAAAAATATTTTATAATTTATGGATAGACCCAGAATGATGCGGATCTCCATTACAGATGTTGTCCTAGAATGCTCTTCAATCACCTTTTTCTTGGAACGGTCCACAGATATCCCATTACTAGTGATAACATGCCCCATTTATGATACTTCTTCAATATATAATTCATATTTACATTAATTTACGTTCTTTTTCTCCCCTCGTAAATCATTTAACACATTATTCAAATTCTCATCATGTTCCTCCTTGCTCTTGGAGTATATCATAATATCATTAGTAAAGACTACAACAAATTTCTCAAGGTAATATCTAAAGACTACATTCATTAAATCAATGAATATTTCAGGATCATTAGTGATTCTGAATTGAATCACTATGAAATCATAGTTTTCATACCTAATTCAAAATGTAGTCTTGGGAATATCTTCATTCCTCACCATTAATTGGTGATATCCCTACTGAAGGTCCACCTTAGAGAAATAATTTTCCCCACGAAGCTAATTGAACAATTAATCTATCTTATGTAAGGGATACTTGTAATTTATTTTGATTTTATTGAACTCATGATAATTAATGTAAAGGCGCATTGAACCATCCTTCTTCTGGACATAGAGAATATGTGCTCCCCACAGTGAAACACTTGGGCGTATAAATCCCTTATCAAAATTCTCTTGTAACTACTTCTTCAAGTCTTCCATATATATGGTTTCTATCCTATAAGGTGGATTTGATATGGATGGAGATCTAAGAATAGGTTCAATTTAGAACTCAACCTCTTGATCAGGAGGAAGACTGAGAAACTCTTCCTGGAATATATCAGTGTAATCCCTCGTGATGGGTGTATCTTTGAGCAAGATTCTCTACTTTGTCTCAATAATTTTATATAGATATGCTTTCTTATATAGAATTAATATCCATGAATGGGATAGTTATTCTAAAGGAGAATCATCTTCCTCCTTACACTTGTATAGAATTGGAGGATGCCTCGGGATGTGAAGAGTGATCTCCCTTTCCCAACAATTTATGGTGGCTTTATATGAATATATTCAATCTATTCTCAGTAAAACATTGAACTCCAATAAAGGAAGTATTAAAATATTTTCGGGGAGGTTAGGACCTCATACACATACGAGGAGGGGGTTATAACCGTGGACACAATAATTTCCCCAATCGTTGTTCTCACAAATAACATATCCTATAAATTTTAAGGTTGTGGTTGAATAGTTCTACTAAACATGCAAGATATGAAAGAATACGTACAACCAGAATCAAATACTAAGTTCTCTGTTATTTAATGAATTACTAGAATACATATCACCACATTGTTGTATGGATATGGCTCAGTAGTAGTGATAGAATTATCCCTTCTGCGTTTCCTTAGAGGTTCTTATTGATTTCCTCTGATGACCCTTGGATTAGTGTAATTGTTTGCATAATGCCCATGTAAAATGTAATTGTAACACTACACCACTTGCTGAGTGATTATCTGAACCTTTTTTTCTTCTTCCAAATTAGCAGGATTCATCAAATCCTATCAATTGTTTTAAGCCAGATGTCCCATCATTCCACATTTGCAGTAATTCTTAGTATTCTTTATATTGTTCCCAAGATGCTTCTTTAACAATTTTTACACATGGGATGGTCAATCTTATTTCTATCATGGATTTATTTTTAGAACCTCCCACATTAGATTCCATTTTCCTATTTTTTTAATTGGGACCACAATACCACTTAGAGTCTCTGATCTATATTTTAACCTTAAGGGAACAAAAAACAATCTCCTCTTAGTTTTCAAAGTCTTGATTCACCAATGATTTTCATAGACTCGACTTTAGTCTGCTAAAGAAGGGATCTACCTTGCCTTCGATGTTCATGACAAAGAGAGAGGTGTACGTTGCAAGCCTTGTAATGATTCCTTCATAAACCCCTATTGACTCATTTTCCTTATTCTTGAGTTCGAGGAAATCACTTTCCATATTGAGATGGAGGGTTTAGGGAAAATCATTATTAAAGAACATTCTTTCAAATTCCTTTCAATCCATGGAATCAATTTCCTCCTGGTACTTCATATTCTTGATCAGTGTCTACGACTGATTAGCTTCCCCATCTAAATGATAGACCACCAGTACAACGTTCTCTTCTTTTGAGCGCTATTGGAAAAAAATACTTTTCAGTGGAGTAAATCTACTATTCCACGAGGAGTAGATCTGAAGATCCACAAAACATGGGAGGCCTTTTACACATGAATGATTCTATGGAAACATTCTCTTTCCTTTGGGGTGGATGGTGTTCCATTCATGTTATTATTCATAACTTGAGCTAGCTCGGAATGTATTTTAATTATGTTTTGAGCACCCGATCCCATCATATTTGGCATGTCATTAGGGAAATAATCACACACCCTATCACAATTATTGGTGTCACATGTTCTTATATTCTCCACTAATAACTATGAAAAATAATGTATAATTATAGGGCTTGAATAGTTAGTTATTGACATAAAAACGAATCTTTTAACATAAAATTATAAACTTGTAAAGGATTAGTATATCCAAACTTGTGATTCCTTAGGTTTAAATATAGGTTATCCTTGATATTTTTCTTAACTTGTATTCATAAGGGATTACATTATTCCCTTAATAATGGTTTGTACAATGATCATGTATTTACAAAATCATATCCCTCAGGAGTGTCAAACCAATAGTGTAGCAAGACACATTGATGTGCACCATTTCTCATTAGAGTCCAGTTCAAAGATGTATTTTTATGTTTTAACTATAGATACATTTTTTATAGAGCCACCTATACCTGTTTTTATCCCGAAAAAGATATATTTTCTCAATAAACCACATACTCTACTCTTAACAAAATTTAGGGGTTTTTTATTAAACATATACTTTTCCATAAGGTTCTTACTAATCTGCTATATTCCTAATCTCCAAAAAAAACATACTATCCTCTAATTACAACTATATCAATGATTTTCTTTTACACATAACATTACATTATTTAAATAGTAATAAAATATCATATTACAAGCCAAGGATCGTAAAAAATAGTGTCTTGGAAGACTATGTACATAAAACATAAAACATGGTACTAAATAATAATTTTTTTATTTAATCTTTATAATGATATCCTAAATTCCATTATGATGATACTTCTTTAGAGGGTAAATTGGGGATAACATGAATAAAGTGAGGATCTAAAATCCTAGTAAGAGAGAAGTCATAGTAATAAAGCTTTATCACATGGGTTAGAAGGCACGGAATAATGAAATACAAAGTCATAGAACATGTGAAATAATAACATATAAAAATTGGGTCATATAAACATTTAGTCATAATAATGTTGAAGAAATAAAAAAAACATTACTTTAGAATGAGCTAAGGCTCATTTCACATAGAGTTTAACAAGTCAGCGTTGACCACCAAGACTGTTTCATATGGTACTATGAGTCAAGGATAATAGTGAAGACAATTGAAGGTAACATCTCATGAGACTAAAAATTACCTAGAGAATTTGAGTTCGATCTGGGTGCATCCATATTAACATGTTCATGATTATTACTGCAACGTATAGAATCATACATAATTAATCATAAACATAAGGGCACCCCTAAAAAGAAACAGGTATCATAATCATGTCACAAAGAATAATGAATGGGAATATCAAGAAATTATCAATGTATGAAAGGTATTAGAACATACATGGCCATTAATAAATAAAAATAGGCACATATAATGGTACGTTCTATCAAACAGAAGTGACAACAAGTAATAATATTTTTTTAAAAAAAAATTCCACTAAAACACTTTAGAGTGATTTTAAGGAAGACACTAAAAGCAATTGATAATAGAAAAGTGAATAATATTTTTTACAAAAAGAGAAGTTATACAAGAAGGTTTTCATAATAAAAATCCTGGTTTTGTAAAAATAATTGTGGCTTAAAACATTTGGTAGGGAGTACATGAAATTGCGTAAAATTCGAGAAGTTCCCTTAAAACGTGTTGGCTTATCGAAAAGTATTAAGGAGTGAATCATTTAAAAACATGTATATCCCCAAAAGTGAATGATGGATGGATATTGTAACATGATTTTTGAGCATATACATACTATGTAGAAGTTTTACATCAATATAAAAGACAACTTCATTTTGGTAAAATGAAGGATGGAGCAACCTGATGGAATATAGAAGGTTTGGGTAACATCCCTTATGGAATATCAGCATGGTATGTGGTGTACTTTGGATGAATTAATGAGATAGAAAAGGGTTTATAATCTTTTATACATAATTAGAAATTATGGGTGTGGGTGTGAAATCAGACCCCCAGCATTATAAACTACACATAAAAGTATATAACCTAGATGAGATTCTTGAATAAATTTGAGGAAGAGAGGATCCCTTACCTTAAGTCTGATGGTGTTCTTAACTTGATCCTAACAAACTGAATAATAAAATTAGCATCATCAATTAATAATTCAATAACCTCTTTTACATTTAAATTATTTAGTATAACCATTTTTATTTCATTCATAACCTCTTTTTATTGGTTATGAGGATCAATTTCATTGTTCAAGTCCATTTGCTTCCTTGGTTTTAATGATCAGTTCACATATATTCATGTTTGGACAGACAAGTATGATGAGAGTGGTTGTCCATAATTGAAGTTATATGACATTAGTGAACATCCAGAATATTACATTTTTATAAAATTTATTTCGTTATTTTGAGTGAACGTGAATCATTATATAAGATAGCGATGATAAACAGTTGGACAAATTTAGTGATTTTTCTTATAAATAACGTGTTTTGGATTATTATATTAAATAATGTATTAAAAAGGATTATAGAACAACACATAAGATAAAATAGATATTAAATAACCCTTTTCAACCTTAAAAATGGTTTCATTACCGGAATTTAAGATTGTAATATAAATTGATAACCCGTCGTCCTTGAATGCAATAAATTAACACATCTCAGATGGTGTTTTCATTTCATTTGTATAAAAGGATAGTAAATGAGGTATTATAATGAATTATCCAATTATAATGAAAATATTTCATCACGTGTATGGTACTATATTTTTTATACCATTTGGATGAGTATAGTTTAGGAATGAAAAGAGAACAATGAAATAATAAAATAAAAGAAAAAAGAGGAATTAACATCTTCATTCAATATTCCTTGAGAGAATCTTAAGGGGAGATTATTTTGTCATTTGAGATGACCAAATGATGATGTATATGGGGGAGGATTTTGGGGAGAGATTTGGGTAACATTTAGTGAAGTCACAAGGCTTGAAAGGAGTGAAGAGAAGAGGGGAGTGTGGGTGGTTTTCTGGTGGATGGGAGGAGGGTTTTCTTAATATGTTAATAATTAGTTTATTATTTTTCCATCAGACATGAAATAGTAATGATTATTGTGATAAAAAATAGTAATATGAGCTTTTCAGTTTGAAAAAAATGGCCATTTTCATCATCCATGACTCAAATATGATGCAGAAATTTAGGTTTTAGCATTGATTTTGAATTTTGTATTTTACTATTCATAAAAATTCTTGTACTTTAGAGAAATACCAAAAATTCACGCTAACCATTTTCTGACATGTAGAATATAAAAATGAACACAATTTTTAGAAAATAATTTTATAAATATAATTAATTTAATTTTTGATTGAAATCATAATTTACATGAAAAAATGAAAATATTAAAATTATAACTGATTTTTTAATGTTTTCAAAAATTAAATATGGTCTTATATAATTATAATAAAATCAGAAGTCATAGAAAAAATAATTTATAAATATATTTTATGAAAATATAATTTTTTTATAAATATTAAATTATTCCTAAATTTTAATTAAATATTTATGACCAACACAATCATATTGTTACTTATTATATGGATACATTTTATTTATACTCTCATGGATGAGGTTACAATAATTTTGGACGATTTAATATTCATAAGGGTTATATTAATATTCATAACTGTAGGTTACTATTCATAAGGGTAAGTTACTATTCAAAAATATATTTATGTTTGTCTTATTGGACTCCAAATATCTTACTGATCGCAGCAGTGTATTCCCGATTTTAGGAATTCAAATCACATTAGATACAATATTATGATTAAAGGACTCATAGTACTTTGTATCTCATTTTGTTGTGATTATATAACATAATTATAAGTCAGTAATTTCCATTGTTAAAACAATGGGTCGTTATATCTACCACCACATGGATATCAGGTCGGAGCTGCAAAGAAGGTGATCACTAGGCACCAACATCTTTCTTATTCACTATGGGGTGGTAGGCATCAGATTGTGGGATCTTTACCATATTGTGGAGATCCTGATCCAAGGAGTGATATACGAAGAATTTCTCTTAGTACATAATGCTTAGGAGGACTATGAACACCTACTATCATTACTGAGGGAAATGCCATGATAGGTGCAGTGGACCAACAAACACAAATCTTGAATGGAGTACATCCCAATCAAGTAGTGGTTTGTGTACTTTTAAAAAATCCAATGGAAACATTACATATAAGACTACATACATTTCTAGGGGAAGTCCAGTGAGGAAATGATCACTCTTTCAGATGGATTATAAAGGTAATCTAGTAGCAGTTGTGGCGCTACAATGTCAAGATTGAGGCTCTCATGGTCAGGATGATAGTGTTTATCAATGTGTTGATCTATAGGTTGATTCCTTATGTGAGGGATGAAAACATGGGGGTCTGGAAGATCCAATTCATCATGAGAATATATTGGTGATGGGGTATCACATCAATCATACAGTCCTAGAATTGGAAAAGTTATACAAGGTGCTTCACCACATCAACCATGGGAAGAATCCTCTCCATTTGTGATTTCCCATCCACTTTTAGTATAATTATTTTCCCAAAAACATGGAGGAGTTTAAATGCACAACCCCCATTTTTCCTCATAGAACATAATTCTTCCCATCGATTCAAAACATTAACGAGAGTAACCTTCTTATCTCGGGATCGGTGGATGGACTGGAGATGATTAGTTCAATATAAAAATATTTATATCACCTGTTAAACCTTATAATGGGGATTGTGACCAATTATGGAACATGGACACATGAGCAGTGGTAATAGTTCCTGGCCTTAAGGAATTGTATTGTGGAAAGGGTCGATGGTAAAGTGATCAACGAGCTATATGACCCATATCAATCTATCTGGAAATTATGATGCCTATAGATATTAACCATGAAGGTTTAAACAATGTGTGTTTCCATCACCAACCATTAGTCTTCATGTAGATCTAGAGTATGTTTACATGCTATGACCGCAAAAGGCATAACGAACTACCATGACCCACTAATGCATATGGGATTACCAAGGATTACATGATTAGTTGGGATATAGTGTATAATGGGGAAATTTTGAGGCATCGAACAACTCAGGGTAATGAAACAGTGGACATAAAATCATTGGGTCAATGGTGACTGTCATGTGAAGCATGCCTAGGTGGGAATGTTGTCCCGATAGGTAGGGTTGTAGCTACAGAGATGGGAATTCGAGGTCCAACAGAAGTAATGGATGAATGGATAGTTGAAAAAACAAGCTCAAAGATCCTATTTAATGTGATCATAGGAATAAGGAGAGACCTCTTGGGTGGTCATATGGGGTTTTCATAGGTTCTGGGAAAACATATTCTCTATCTAGATATTTCTTGAGATTCTGTTTTTTCTGAGTCATGGGAGAGTTGGGGAATCATCAAACAAATAAACACCATCAACAGGATGTTGTAGCATTTAAATCAAGAGGGGATATACCTCATTGGGATGGGTCACTCATATTTCATCTTTATATTCCATGATATTATGTGGTGAAATATATAATATAGTTTGTTGATTAATTCAACTCTCAAGGAACTGCATTCCTTCTGACTAGCTAGTTTAAGGTGCTGCAAGGGATGACCTACTATTCATTAATATGGGTCAGTGAGTTTTCTATGATTTTTCCTCTATAGGAAGGTTGGGATGTATCATGGGGTAGTGAATCTAACTAGATATCTCCCATATAAGGAGTCACTCTCTTTGAAAAGGTAAATTTCCTGGTCATGTATGCATTGGTAACTAATGAATCCCTAGGAGTGTTGTCTAAGTCCTATTAACTTATGATGGAATTAGAGAGTGTAGAGGAGGGGGAGGTTCATGACGAACCTTAGGATAAGGGTGAGTAAACCTAAAACCTTAAAGAGGTGACCATGGGTGACCATCCATCAACTAAAGTGGTGTATATGACTGGGGCGATGATTTTTGGGGGAAAAACATACAAAGGGACTACTTGCGAACCACTTAATGATTCTCACCATGCTATGATATTTATTCAGGAAACTTTTTTTCATTTCATATCTCAAATTTTTATGTTTGATTGACTCATTATTAAATATAAGTTCAAACGATGATCATGGATCAACCACTAACATAAACGTCTGGGTTGGTGGTTCCCAATGACAGGGAAACCACACTGAGTGCTACTCTCTAAGTAGAAATGTATGGGGAGGATATGATGTTCAGAACAACTATTGAGGTTCGACAATACAAGACTACCATAACCATAACCTCTATGGAGAGGATCACGATGATTCCAATGATGGGGATATTTTAGGGATTTTTGGGGGATGATCCTATCATAGATGTGCCTCATGTGGTTGTTGTTGGATATGAAGCTTCAATAGAGGAGGTGAGACTCATATTAGTAAATGAGATTATTTAGGGGGATGTAATGGATGAGAAATTACCAGAAGTGCCACCATTAGAATATTCTAGAGTTGAGTATGAGATCATGCCCCCAATGAGGGTGGTTGAGAAGTCTGGGATGATCACTCTAACCTTGATGGTGTTAAAGT